>JASFAX010000039.1:2467500-7755000 GCA_030737875.1 Allium sativum | reverse complement strand
ACTGTCACAAGATGACAATTGTAATAAAGGTTTTTTACAATTTCTTTTAGGAACTTGTAATAAAATTATTTTCAACAACTCTTTGTTTTATTGGTTGTTATAGTTACCTATTACAGTTTTTTCTGACAGTTATAATAAATACATATTTTTTAACAAATTTTATCTACTGATTGTAATAAGTGCATGTTGTGAATAATAGTTATACACTACCGTCCCTTGGCGGGCACGTTTTCCATGTACGAAATTTCATTTTCCCACCATAGGCACGCTTTCCATGTATTTTGAAAATTTCATTTTCCCTCCATTGGCACGCTCTTCGAATCCATCTAATCGTGATAAGCTGAAAATACTTAACTAAAATAAATTAATAACCCTAGCTCTCATTATCTTGAATCGTCACCATGCCTTTATCCTTTCGCTGCCTCTCCTTCGTCTCTTGCTGGCGTCTCACTTTCATCCTCTTGCTGACGCCTCGCATTCGTCCTTTTGCGGCACCATTTTGCCTCCATACCACCGTGGCCTTTTTATCTCTGTTCTCCCCATGAAGCCTATATCTCGAATGGTAATGCTGAAGTCTGAACCATTGCTGTAGATCTGATGCTTCCGACGTTTGAGAAATTAACTTTGTAATATTTTTGAGAAATTTTTCCTGAAGTGTAACTTTTTTCGATTCCGACTTATGCTTGAAGGATGGTTGAAACTAAAGGTTCGATGATTTTTTGTTCTGAAGTCCAGATCTGCATGTTCTAAGTTCGACTTCTTACTTCTAATAAGTTCTTATTATCGATTAGAAATAATTGAAGTGTAGCACAACAAGTATTGTTTAACATATTTTTTATGACATATTTGTTAATTCAGTTAATTCTTTTAATTAAAGTAAAGTCACGCCTTTAGCATGACCCGACTGAGTGTTGTAGAGTGTTAGAAGAAGGATATCAAGCATTGGTTGCATACAAGAAAGAAATTTCATGGAGGCTAAGCAGGGCGGAATTGCAGCTGGAATTAGAAAACTCGTCCAAGAAAAAAGAGGGGATAGAAGAAATAGATGCAAAGATACAAGCGTTCAAAAAAGAGTAGGTGGTGGCTTTAGGTAGAAATGATGCAGAGTACAAAGCGCAAATATTGTTTCTTAAAAGTGATGCAGAAGCAAAGGAGTAGAGGCTTATAGAGCAGTGGACTGCAAAGCGTGCAAAACCAGGTAAGTTTCTTGAGCAAATGAATATGAATTAGTGGTAGTTATGAATGTGAATAGGCGATTTGTGTTTTGAAATAATTATGTTACATGTTGGAACCACACATGTTTTGGGTGTATCATTCTGTAGGATTGTTGTTATTTTGCATTTCGTATTGTATGACATTGCAGATCACAAATTATGTGTAAATGTGATCATATTTTGCTGAACATTCAGATTTCATTTTTTTAAATTGTAGGTAGCTCTGCGTACATGAATATGCTAAGAAAAGAAGAACAACTAGATGATTATATTCATATTCACATCTCTGTTATAATCTATCATTGCAAATTAAATTGAAACCATGCTCTTGGAAGCAAACAATTTTATAATCAGATGCATAATAGACCACTAGTTTGTGTTGTGATTAACTGAAGCAATGGTATTTGTGCCTCTTACACTGACATGAATTCGCTGCTTGTAGTTTTAGAACCTTCAAATATGGTAGATGCATAAGTGTTTCAAAGTTTCTCTTTTCTTTTATGTTCAAATATATTTAGGCGTATGAGGAGGTATGTGGATTCAGACAATACACAAGCTTGCATTTCCTTATTGTGTGCTTTGTTTTATTTGTTATTCCAATGGTACATCTGATCTACTCTGTTTTCAGCGTGAAATTTACTTTAATTATCTTATTAATAAAAGTTGTTGCCCTACTATTCATTTAAACTTTTTATGTTAATATCATAGGTATAACTATGAAGCATGTTTGGCTTTGCGATGGCTAATGGGTTTCCAAAGCACAATCCAACAATTTATTGTCTTAGTAGGCCAATGGATATCATAGATAAATGAGCTTTGCAATTAGGTTAAAGGCTTTTAGAGGCAAATGAGGAGGACAATTGTAATTTTATACATTCTTGTGTGGTATATGATTTATAATTTGTATTCTGGATATAAAGTTGTGATTTTTATCAATGAATGGATCATGATGTCTTTAATCTTACATATATTTCTTATGTTATTTATCTATCTATTGTTGCACATATATAATATATATAGATTTGTATGCATATAATTTGTAGATATATTACAACTGTAAGATTATAGTTGTAATAAAATATATCACAATGGTTATAAACAGTTGTAAAAATTATAACAACAATAGTGCATAACAGTTGTAATAAAGTTTTTTACAACGGTGAAAAACAGTTGTAAAATATACGTATCACAATGGTGCAAAACAGTTGTAAAAGATTTTAGTTTATTACAACTTCTTAATGCACGACGATTACCCAACCGTTGTAATATGGTCAATTTGTTGTAGTGATATAAACTAGGAATAAAATTATATACTGACATAATGGAATATTCCCTGTAGATTTGAATTTGTATGTAAATATAAATACAAGTGGGGACGAGAATAAATAAATAACAGAAAGAATCAGTCAGAATTTATTACGTAACTAAATTAATTAATATGATAAGGAGATAAATCTCCTTGCGCTCGACCCAAAAGGGTGGTCGACCGGTCGGTCGACCGCTCGCCTATGGAGGAGGTCGATTGGCCTCCTAGTCGAGGGTGGGAGAGAGGCAAGTTATATTAAGGTTTTTTTTTATAGTTTTGCTTAAACGGACTGTCCAAATCTATAACTAATTCGACGGTCCATACACACACTAACAACTATAAAAAGACCCCTAGTCTCTCCTCTAAATTCTACATTCATTCTCTTCCACGCCTCCACTTTGTCTTTGATCCACCATTATTCTAGATTCCAAAAATTTATTCAGGTTAGGATTCTCTCTTCTTCCTCAATCTATTTCTCTAGCCTATCTAATTGTAGTTTTCTTATTAACAATCTAGAATTAGATGATATATATATATATATATATATATATATATATATATATATATATGCATAAGATTTTAATCAAATTCTTATTTGTATATATTGGTTTATGAGGAAGTTTGGAAAATGGTAATTGCGAGGATACAATCCTAAAATAAACTCTACACGGCTTGTTCATCCTTCTCCTCATATTATTGTGAGTGGAAATCATATGAGTTTTCTATTTTATATATTCTATAAGTGTAGATTTGGATTGTTATGCCTAAAAGGGTTTGGATTTGCGCGAAAACAAAATATGAACAAATCCATCAAATCCCTTCTAATTTGCAGAAATTGTCAGTCAATTGTGTGTATTGGGTTTTGGTTATGAATATAATAAAAGTTAGGCTTTTGAATATTGTACAGTTTCTGATAATGGTCAGATTCACTTTCTTGTAAATTATAAATTCATGTATATATGTGCAAAAGCATAAGACTAGAGTATTGTAAATTTAATAGGTTTAAGCATTTATTTTTAAATAGATAGTTTTAACATATTATATACAAATCACTAAAATCTTAAGTTTTTTTTATATATAAATAATATGAAAAGTGAAGCAATTCCAAAAAGGAATTATGATCACTAAAATCTTAAGTGCTTCTCGTCTTTCTTTTATTATTGAAATAATCTTTTAAACCATGATTACAAGTTATTATGTATATGTTTGTTATTTCTCTATTGTTGATTGAATGTACATGTTGATGAAGTTAGGGAAATAAACTTGTAAACCTTATCTTAATATTAAGATTGACATTTCAACAGCTTAGGATGTTTTTTACATATGCTTGATTTACATTTTATTTATTATTATTTATAGCGTAATTAACGTATTATAAATGCGTATTAATTGCGTACTAGACACGCTTAATTTAGGAAATTATAAATTAAATGTCCCATAGGAAATTTGTATGCATGTTGAGTATTAATGGCTTTTATTAGTGTTAATGATCCTTATCCCAACTTGCAGTAAAAGTTTGCCCGTAACCGACTGGCATATCCAGCATCAACAAGTTAGTCGAGTTATTGTGAGAGGTCTAAGTGCCATGGGCTATTATAATTATTACATAAGGATGCGAGGTTAAACCCAACTTGTAGTAGAAGTCTACCCGGAACTGCCTGAAATCAAACATTTATAAATTGTTGGTTTAATGTGAAATGTCTTGTTTAAATATATACATATATGTATGTGATGTAAGCCTACCTCGAGAGGGTATTAAGTGGCTGACCTACCTTGTTTTAGTATTAAGTAGTTAGGACTAGGTCTGTTCCTACGGTTCACTCCTTGGTTTAGGATCAGTCATGAGACCCGCCCTTATTAAGGTCTTAGGTGGTCATTGTGTAACGACCCGCATTCTACGCATCGAAGGATCGCATGATATTTATTTCATTTTCATATGAGGTCGTATAGTCGTGTAACTTTGGGGAACGATTATTGGGGTCATTTCCCATGTTCACGATTTTTGCCGATTTTTAAATGACCATTTTTCCCCTAGCGAATCTTGTTTCGTCTATAACTTTTGATTGGTAAGGAGTTTTGACCTGAAACTACTACCATTGGATTCAGATACCTTTCCATAGAGTGGTCAAATTAGCCAAACGGATTTACTGTTTGGGAGATATGGCTGAAACAAGGTCTGGAAGGTGAAAAACAGCTTAACCGGGCCTAATTAGGGTGATTAGCAGCTAGGTCCATAACCCATTTCGGGATTAGAGTTATGGGAGGGCTGACAGGGTTAGGGAAAACATTTATTTCAGTTTTCCAGTCACCGTTTACATCCTTGAAACCCTAGCAATGGCCTCCACCTTCTAAATTCAGCCCAAATCGCTCTCTAATCGCGTATTAGCTTAATCTACACCAAATCAAGGAAGATTAGCATCAAATCAGAGTTGGAGCTGCTGTGTTGCATTGGAAACCACGCCAAAACAGTAGAGTTTCATATCTAAAGTCTTATTTGTGGCTAAGGTGAGTGATTTGTATTGTTTTTCACTAATTACGGTTAATTAGGTGTGATAAGTGTTAATTAGCGAAATTATGCATGTTAAAAATATGTAGAAATTATTAAATATTATTTTAGGGCTCTAATAATTTTTTTTGGTTAATTTGGACATGTTTTGCTAATCCTAATGTTAGATTTGATTAAAACATGATTAAGGGGAAAACATGGATTATGGGTATGTTTGATCCATATTGACATGTTAAATTGTTGTTCTGGTGTTTATGGTCGATTATACATGTTTCTATTACTGTTTGGTATGGTTTGTGGTTGTATAGAACAGTTACAATGGTCGAAAGCGCCATCGTGTGGCATAAACTGCTTGTTAGAAAGTTGCAGGAAATCAATGCAGGAAACTGGTTCGGCCTTCCATTCGTGGAGCACCCTTCACGAACCAAAACCCCACTCGTGACCATGGTGTCACGATCCACTCGTGAACCACCCTTCGAGCCGCAAACCAGAATGAGGAGCAGGAAGTCACGAACCGGGAGCCCGAACCGGAGTTGTACGAGCCGACCTACGACCGAGTTGGGTACCACAAACCTGCTGAGCTATCACGATCCGCCTTGGGTGGAGTCCTCACGAGATGTGGAAGAAGTCACGAACAACGAGCCGTACTTCGAGGATCACGAGCCGAGCTGAGGAGTCACGAACTGGGATGATGACCAAAACCCAAGATGCAAAGGTAGTCCAAATAGGAAGTAGAACTCAGGATCCAGATGGGAACCAACGAGTTAATTAACTCCATAAGTTGGACTTTGCTGCGGGATGTGTGCAAAGGGGTTATCGATGTCTACAGCCTTGACTCATCACTGAGAGACGGATTATTGGCTATGGATCAGTGCAGTGAGGTTGTCATGACTTCATGGGGGGAAGTGATCATAGCAAGGCTATGAGCCAGTGCAGTGGAGTTTTCATGACTCCATGGGGCAGAGTGGACATAGCAAAGGACTAATGGCTACAGAACAGTGCAGTGGAGTCATCATGACTCCATGGGGTAGAGTGATCGTAGCAAAGAATTGGGTGATCAAAGTGGTAGATATCGTATAATTTACGCATTGAGTGAGAGATGTGAGGATGATTGCTATGTTTGATGTTTGCTATCACCATGACATGCACACCCCCTCCCCATTATTTTCACACCATGTGTTAGTGTCACCTTAAAGTATTGTACATCCTTTTGTGCTAACTCTTTGGTTGTAGGTCCAGGTTCAGGTATGGTTATGTATACCTGTTATTGTTCTGTTTTTGCTGCTTACCGCTCTCACCAGACTTTTGTTTGACCCAGAGTTTTATGTCTCTTCTTATTACTCTGGGTGCTCTTAAACGAGCAGACTAGAGACAGGTTAGCTGGTTGTGCACGAGTAGCTGTCCGAAGACGAGCAGCAGGCTTATACATATCATTTCCATATATTCTCCATGTGTTGTTGTTGGTCACCACTTTAGGCATTAGTAGTGTGCCCTCCTATTTTGCTTTAGAGACAATTTTAAAAGTTGTAAAAAAGATGGTTTGGATCATAAGCTGTATTATGAATTTTCCGCTGCTATGATGGTTTAGTTTTCAGCTTATGCAGTATCTCGCTTGTTTTATGTCAAGTTATGTTATTATTATATTTTGTTCCATGTGCTGTGAGATACACTACAGGTTCTTTGTTAGTTCATCGTTTCAACCCCTTCTTTTGACGACCGTCCCCTGCTAGTTGGGCATCGGCACAACGCATTTCGGGGAAATGTCAGCTAGTTCAGGGCGGGCCGTCACACTTGGTATCAGAACCTTGGTTGCGCCGTTAATCTAGGGGAAGACATTAGGGAGAGATAGTATACGTATATGAGAGCGCGTATTTGCGATATTTTGGTTTTCAAAAGCTATATATATATATTATTAGTATATTTAAGGATGAAGTCACGCTACACTGGCACCACTATGGAGATGGTTAATCGTTTTCTCTTTACAGATTGAACGATGAGCCAATATACGAGCGGTACGGGTTCATGGGCCAATAATAGGAATGCTCCTGATATGAGGACGATGTTCACTGACTTCATGAGAGAGATGCTTAGGGATGTTCCTGGGGCAGTTCCTAATGTAGCTAACGGTGGTGGTGCAGCAGTTCAGACGCCTAGGACTGATTTCGCCAAGCTCTGCAAGGATTATACTAGTTTTGGTGAAAAGTCGTTCCATGGAATGGAATCAGCTACGGATGTTCAAGATTGGCTCGATAGTTGTGAGCGCATCTTCGAGGACTTAGGGATCGATGATGCAATGAAAAGAAAGCTAGCATCGCGTTAACTACAAGGACGGGCTATGAATTGGTGGAATGCTATTAGCAACTACTAAGGATCATGTTACTTGGAACCAGTTTATAACCCGCTTTAGTGATAAGTTTATCCCAGCTGCTCAGAAATCAGAATTGTGTAGGAAATTCTTGGAGCTTAAGCAGAATGGTGGAGCAGTCTCGGAATATATGGTTGAGTTCGATACCTTATCGAAGTATGGATTATCCCTTATCGATACTCCCAAGAAGAAGAATGAGAAGTTCATAACAAGCTTAGATGAGTACTTAGGGGAAAGGCTTACAAACCATACTTATGAGACTTTTGGATCGATTGTTGGGAAGGCATTGAGATAAGAGAGTCTTTATCCTAAGCTAAAGGCCGAGGTTGCTATTATATCGGTAGGGGAGCCAAAGCCGCAAGTAAGCGGCGAAGGCAAGAATAGTTCTCAAAATAAGAAGAAGCAGAACCAGACCAAGGATGGTCAGAAAAAGAAAGACAGGAAAGACGTAGAGCGCTATAGCTGTGGCAAGAAGGGCCACTATGCAAAAGAATGTCGAGCAAAGTCAGCGGACAGGAAGTGCTTCAACTACGGCCAAGTGGGACATCATAAGGATAAATCTCCACAACCTCCTAAAGAGAAGCAGATTGTGAAAGCATATGCCATCAATGTTGTTCCTTCTTCGTCGAATGCCCCAACTGCGGCGGAGAAAGGAAAGAATGTCGTCATTCAAGGTATGCTTTCTGTTTATGATGTTCCTGTTCGAGTATTGTTTGATACCGGGGCTTCCCATTCCTTCATATCTAGTGACCTGGTAGATAGGTTGGGATTGGAACCCGAGATAGTCAATAGACCTCTAGTTGTGACGAACCCGTTTGGTGGTTCGCCTAGCCTTAGCATGATTTGTCGAAATTTGGTCTTATCTAGTCATGGATGTATGTTTGCTTGTGATTGCTTTGTTTTGGGCTTTACTGGGTTTGGCATTATTTTGGGAGTCAATTGGCTCCAAAGGTATGAAGTGGTGGTCGACTGTGAGGGATTTTCGGTGACTATTAGGGAGGATGATGAGCGAAGGGTAGTATTTGGTGGCCTACCTAGTGATGAGGTGATGGCTAGTTTTCTAAATTCCCTTGGCATTGCACATGACGAGTTATCAGGGATTCCCATTGCTGGCCAGTATCCGGATATCTTCGAGGAAGTGATCGGACTTCCACCACACTGAGAGATTGAGTTCCGTGTTGATTTAGTGAAAGATGCCAAACCTATAGTGATGCCACTTCGTCGTATGACACCAAAGGAGTAGAAAGAGCTCGGGGTGCAAGTAAGCGGTCTTTTGAAGAAGGGATTTATCAGAAGAAGTGTTTCCGAGTGGGGAGCGCCAGTTGTATTTGCCATTAAGGCAGATGGTTCCCTTCGTTTATGTGTAGATTATCGCGAGTTGAATAAAGTGACTAGGAAGAATAAGTATCATCTTCCATGGATAAATGATTTGTTTGATCAATTGGAAGGTGCAAGAGTGTTCTCCCAGTTGGACCTCGCGACAGGATTTCATCAGCTCCAAGTAGCAGCTGAGAGTATTCCTAAATGGCATTTCAGACGCCGTCTGGATTCTATGAGTGGTTGGTCATGCCTTTCGGGTTGACCAATGCATCAACATATTTTGTGGATCTTATGAACAGGGTATTCATGGATCAATTGAATAAGTTTGTCCTTGTGTTCGTGGACGATATTTTGGTTTACTCGAGGACCGAGGAAGATTACAAGGAACATTTGAGGATAGTGATGGAGGTGTTGAGAAAACACCAATTGAAAGCAAAGTTTTCTAAGTGTCACTTTTGGAGGAGGGAAGTGAGATTCTTGGGCCATGTTGTTTCAGAGAATGGTATTGCCGTAGATCCTGCAAAGGTGGCTACGGTACAAGATTGGTCTACGCCCAAGAATGCAATAGACGTAAGAAGTTTTTTGGTGTTAGCGGGATATTATTGTAAGTTTATCCAAGACCTTTCCAAGATAGCAGCACCGTTAACTCAGTTGACCAAGAAGAATCAAGTTTTCGTCTGGGACGGAAAGTGTGAAAATGCATTTAAGAGTCAAAAGGAAAAGTTGACGTGCGCACCAGTGTTAGTTATCCCCAAAGGGAACGAAGAGATGACGGTATACACAGATGCCTGTGGTATCAGACTAGGTGTTGTACTGATGCAAGTAGGTAGGATAGTAGCTTATGCTAGTCGGCAACTAAAACCACCTGAGAAAAGATGCCCTACCCATGATTTGGAATTGGCAGCGATCGTGTTCGCGTTGAAGATGTGGAGACATTATCTCTTAGGAGAAAGATTCGAGTTGTTTACCAATCATAAGTCTTTAAAGTATCTTTTCTCTCAAAAGGATTTAAATCTTCATCAGCGGAGATGGTTAGAATTCTTGGCTTCATATGATTTTAATATCGCATATACACTCGGGAAGGGCAATGCGATAGCTGATGCATTGAGTAGGAGACATGCCAATTTAGGGGATATGTTTCTGGAATGGAAACAACTGGAGTATATCACAGGATACGATTTCAGACCTAGATGTGAATTAGCTCCAGAGATGTTAGCAAGTTTGATGATTAGACCGACTTTGATTGAGCGGATTGGTTCCAGCCAGAGGGACGATCCTAACCTATTAGAAATCATCTCCAAATTAGAGATGGGTATCGATAGTGAGGAGATGAGCAAGTATGGGCTTGATCGAGAAGGATGGCTTAGAAACAATGGGAGACTAGTTGTGCCCAATGTCAATGGATTTAGAGATGAAGTGCTTAGAGAATGTCATCACTCAAAATTGACTATACATCCCAGTGGTAACAAAATGTATTGAGACATGAAGCAGACCTACTACTGGGAAGGTATGAAAAGAGACGTTGGGAAATTTATATCCAAATGCATGAACTGCCAACTAGTTAAGCTGAGCAAAAGAAGCCTAGTGGTTTGTTGCAACCATTGGAAATTCCCAAATGGAAATGAGAACAAGTCTCAATGGATTTCATTGATGGTTTACCCAGGACTAGATCGGGCCTTGATAGCATTTGGGTGATTGTGGATCGATGGACCGAAAGCGCAAGATTTATACCGGTCAAGCCGAATTGAATGGCAGCTAAGTTAGCAGAACTGTATATGAAGTGGGTAGCGAGATTTCATGGAGTACCCAAAAGGCATTGTGAGTGACCGAGATCTATTGTTTACTAGTGGATTTTGGAAGAGCTTACAAGGGGCTTTAGGGTCAGAATTACATCTCAGTACCGCGTACCATCCTCAAACCAACGGTCAGACGGAGAGGGTGAATCGTATATTGGAGGATCACTTAAGATCTTGTATATTATATTTTGGTGGATCATGGGATGACCATTTGCATCTAGTGGAGTTCGTATATAATAATAGTTATCAATCCAGTATTGGTATGGCTCCATATGAAGCTTTGTACGGAAGACCGTGCAACTCACCATCATGTTGGCTAAAAACTGGTGAGAAATTCGTGCTTGGGCCGGATGTAATAAGAGAAACCTCAGGTAAGATCAAGATTATTCAACAAAGAATGAAGGCTTCCCTAGATAGGTAGAAGAGTTATGTTGATAAAAGACGAAGAGACTTGAAATTCTCCGTTGGTGTTTTTCAATATTTCTCCGTTAAAGAGCATGATTCGATTTGGTAGGAGAGGCAAGTTAGCACCAAGATTTGTTGGTCCATTCCCACCTCTCGAACCAGTTGTGAATTTAGCATATAAAGTTGGATTACCAGACAAGATGGCAGGAGTTCACAACGTGTTTCATGTTTCCCAGTTAAGGAAGTTCGTACACGACCCCGATATGACTATTTCACCGAATTAGTTGGATGCCATTGAAATAGAACCCGAGGTGGTTGGGAACCGCAAGCCGATCCGTATTGTCGAGTACGATATGAAGCAACTTCGAAGGAAGGCGGTGAAACTGGTCAAGGTTCAGTGGGGGCGAGAATGAGAACGATATACTTGCGAAACAGAGGAGAGCGCAAGGAAGTCGTATCCAGAACTCTTTGCATGGTAAGATTTTAATTGCAATTTAGCTGTTCCGCATGCTAGGATAGACTTGTTGTGTTACTATGTATGTTTGATTATTTGTAAATGACTGATAGGCATGCAGGACCCCTTTGTATATTTTGATTAAGGAATTTCGGGGGCGAAATTTCTTAAGGGGGGAAGAATGTAACGACCCGCATTTTACGCATCGGAGGTTAAGATATTTATTTCATTTTCATATGAGGTCGTATAGTCGTGTAACTTTGGGGAATGACTATTGGGGTCATTTTCCATGTTCTTGATTTTTGCCAATTTTTAAATGACCGTTTAGCACCTAGCAAATCTTGTTTCGACTATAACTTTTGATTGGAAAGGAGTTTTGACCTGAAACCACTTCCATTGGATTTGGATGATGGTTTACCTTTCCGTAGAGTGATCACATTAGCAAACGGACTTAACATTTGGGTGATATGGCTAAAACAAGGTCTGGAAGGTTAAAAACAGCTTAACCGGGCCTAATTAGGGTGATTAGCAGCTAGGCCCATAACCCATTTCGGGATTAGGGTTATGGGAGGGCTAATAAGGTTAGGGAAAGCATTTCATTTCAGTTTTCCAGCCGCCATTTACATCCTTGAAACCCTAGCATGGCCTCCACCTTCTAAACTCATCCCAAAGCGCTCTCTAATCGCGTATTAGCTTAATCTACACCAAATCAAGGAAGATTAGCATCAAATCAGAGTTGGAGCTGCTTTGTTGCATTGGAAACTGCACCAAAACAATAGAGTTTTAGATCTAAAGTCTTGTTTATGGCTAAGGTGTGTGATTTGTATTGTTGTTCACTAATTACAGTTAATTAGGGTTGATTAGTGTTAATTAGCGAAATTATGCATGTTAAAAATCTGGAAAAAAAATGTAGAAATTCTTAAATATTATTTTAGGGCTCTAATAGAAATTTGGGTTAATTGGACATGTTTTGCTAATCCTAATGTTAGATTTGATTAAAACATGATTAATGGGAAAACATGAGTTTTGGGTATGTTTGATCCTTACTGACATGTTAAATTGTTGTTCTGGTGTTTATGGTCGATTATACATGTTGCTATTACTGTTTAGTATGGTTTGTGGTTGTATAGGACAGTTAAAATGGTCGAAAACGCCGTCGTGTGGCGTAAACTGCTTGGTGGAAAGTTGCAGGAAAACAGTGCAGGAAACCGGTTCGCCCTTCCATTCGTGGAGCACCCTTCACGAACCAAAACCCCACTCGTGACCATGGTGTCACGATCCACTCACGAACCACCCTTCGAGCCACGAACCAAAATGAGGAGCAGGAAGTCACGAACCAAGATCCCGAACTAGAGTTGTATGAGCTGACCTCATGACCCAGTTGGGTACCACGAACATGCTGAGCTATCACGAGCCGCACTGGGTGGAGTCCTCACGAACCGAGGAAGAAATCACGAACCACGAGCCGTACTTCGAGGACCAAGAGCCGAGCTGAGGAGTCACGAACCGGGATGATGACCAAAACCCGAGATGCAAAGGTAGTCCAAATAGGAATTAGAACTCAGGATCTAGAGGGGAACCAACGTGTTAACTTCATGAGTTGGATTTTGCTGCGGGACGTGTGCAAAGGGGTTATCGATGTCTACAGCTTTGACTCACCACTGAGAGACGGATTATTGGTTATGGATCATTGCAGTGGGGGCGTCATGACTCCATGGGGCAAAGTGATCATAGCAAGGCTATGAGCCAGTGCAGTGGAGTTGTCATGATTCCATGGGGTAGAGTGGACATAGCAAAGGGCTAGTGGCTACGGATCAGTGCTGTGGAGTCGTCATGACTCCATGGAGCAGAGTGATCGTAGCAAAGAATTGGGTGATCAAAGTGGTAGATATCGTATACTTTACACACTGAGTGAGAGATACGAGGATGATTGCTATGTTTGATGTTTGCTATCACCATGACATGCACACCCCCTCCCCATTATTTTCACTCCATGTGTTAGTGTCATCTTAGAGTATTGTACATCCTGTTGTGCTAACTCTTTGGTTGCAGGTCTAGGTTCAGGTATGGTTATGTATACCTGTTATTATTCTGTTTTTGGTGCTTATCGCTCATACCAGACTTTTGTCTGAACCAGAGTTTTATGTCTCTTCTTATTACTCTGGGTGCTCTTAAACGAGCAGACAAGAGATAGGTTAGCTGGTTATGCACGAGTAGCTGTCTGCAGACGAGCAGGGGCTTATACGTATCGTTTTCATATATTCTCCCTGTGTTGTTGCTGGTCACAACTTTGTTCATTAGTAGTGTATCCTCCTTTTTTTGCTTTAGAGACAGTTTTAAAAGTTGTAATAAAGATGGTTTGGATCATAAGCTGTATTATGAATTTTCCGCTGCTATGATGGTTTAGCTTTTAGCTTATGCATTGTCTCTCCAGTTTTATGCCAAGTTATGTTATTATTATGTTTTGTTCCATGCGCTGTGTGATACATTACAGGTTCTTTGTTAGTTCATCGTTTCAACCCTTTCTTTTGAAAACCGTCCTGTGCTAGTTGGGCATCGGCACAACGCATTTCGGGGAAATGTCGACTGGTTAGAGTCAAGACGTCGCACATTGGGCCCGCCTTTCTCTTATAAGGTATTAAATGGTTCAAATTAAAACTATAGATGTATGAGTAAGGTAGTTCTCTAGAAGTTGTCCACTTATTATCTTGGGGATATGTGAGGGCATACCCAGGGATGCACAATATGAAAATTTCTAAGGGATTGCCTGTCTAAGGGAAGTATTAAGTGGATAGAAGTTCACCTGTAATGACAACTAGATAATAATGCATGGGTCCACCTAGAGGGTCATAAATGGCGATGAGTCACTACACTAGAAATGCAAATTAGGCAGTGCTTTGAGCTGTGTCTAATGAGATTAGGCAGTGCTTTAGGCCATACCAATTTGTGGCGTGTTTAACAATTAGATACAGCCATCAGCCGTATCTTATAGGCAAAAATTCGTATCAATTGCCAAAAAAGATACAGCCATAAGCCGTATCTATTAATGGGTTAAATGCTAAAACTTGATGATCCAATACAGCCTTAAGCCGTATCCATTTACGCAGTAGCTTTGCAAGTATTTCAGTACGGTTTAGCTCCCTAATGCATGTTCCGAAACACTCTCATTGCAAGTGAGTTACAAGGATGTCACTGTAAAATTACAACATTAATCAAAACGAGAAGCGGTAAAATCTAGACGGCTAACTTAAAAATTGCACTAATTCATCTGTTTACAACAGTTCATTTTTCTTATCCTGTTTAACATATACGCAAAAGGAAAAAGAAAAAAAAGCATATATTTCATATAAGATTATCGTCCATGCACAAGTCAGGATCATTAAGCTTGAACAACTTGGGCATCTTTAAACTATCACTAGAAGGCTTGCACCACTTTGCTTTTTAAAACTGCATTGGCCATATCCACCTGTATGCAGCAAAAATATAATCATCAAAACTTAGAAGAAATACTTAATATTTTGCATGTATGGAAAAATGTTTTCTATCATGATGTTTACTTTGGAGTCTATCTCATCCACTTGGGACCTGTCTGTTTATTTCATGCATATATAAGTTAAAGACTAGGAAAAAATCAACTAAATTATAACAATGTTGATAGGATGGAAGAGGAAATGAAGCTGCAAGGTAAAAGAGAAACAAAGTTATGACACCAACCTCATCCAAGTCAGTAGCAATGTTGTTCATGTATCCAGTCCTGCCAATGTACATGAAAATGTAGTATGTAATTATCTACCTTCTAGTGGCAAGTTATTGAGAATGAAATCAATACTTAAACATTTTTCTATTCAACTTTCAATGTGCGAGAAATATGTAAATTACCAATATACACTTCCATTGTAAAATGTGGCCTGCAATTGAATCATCAATAGAGTAGCAACTGAGCTCTACTTGTTCACTGGTTAGAGCAACCACTTAACATTTTTTACAAGAAGACACTTTCCTTTCATTCTCCACTTTATCGTCTATTTTAAGATGTTCAATCAAACGATTAAAGATTGGTTAGTAACAAACAAACTAGGAGCACATTGGTCCTTTTTGAAAAATAAAGAAATGCTCTTCAGGTTATGTATAGACTATGCCACCAAATATCATACGCCAAACCTTAACATTAGTTAGTTAACATTACAATCAAATGAATTATGTCTTAGTTTCTCATGTAATCAGAATACACATATCATGAAAACATTATAATATTAGTGCATTACTTTATATTTCATACCAGTGTTTCCCAACAAGTAATTCAGTACAAACACCAGTCGTACATTGCTGCACTCCTTTTCCAGTATCTCTAATTATGTGCTCATGTTACAAATGCCACACATGTTACCTTTCGCGTTCTCTCAAATTAGCATTGATGTTACAATTTGCCCACATGTTATAATCAAAGCAGTTCTGAATTATGTTGATAGGTAAAAATAATATTACTTGCAGTGCAGAAGGACACTGATATCTATTACCTATCGGAAGCAATTAGTAAAAGGCGATCTTTCAATTTACATTCCATGCAACCTCCAAATGTAATGCAGATTAAACGAAAATACTCATCGCCCATTGATTGAAGCACGCAATATAATATTACAAACCAACATAAATGTTATATGGTGACAACTCCTCCATGAATAACATATAGAAACACAATAATGCCAAAAACATACAGATTTACTTTTTAGACAAGAAGCTTCTCCATCAAAAGGTTCTGCACAAACGGAAAACTAAAAGTTAATTGCATAAAGTGTATAATGGCTCCAATACAAATGTTTCTAAGCAGAGGCAGTTTTGTTTATTACTGATCCTGGGCTATATCCTTGGGATGATTTCTGAGAAACTGATTCAATATAATCATGTAGTAAGAAAGCAAATAAACAATTCAACCAATTTTTTTTCTACACTTGTTTGGTATAACAAGTCAATAATTCATTGTTGAATCTACATTCCACATTTTCAACCAAAAATTATTATATGAGATGAAGAAAGCTGAAATAAGAATAAAGTAGAGCAGATCAGACCATCATTTTATGGTTTCTATTTTTTTCATCGGCACCTACTTTCAATTCGGAATACAAAGGTTGAATGGGTTTTTTCTTCCCATAGACTGATATTGTTTTCCTATTTGTATTAAAATTTATTATTGTAAAATCATAAATTCTCAGATTCAGATTTCATCATTAGCTATAGTTTATTTTCTAAGTTCATTGGTACAATAAGTAGATAATAATAAAAATCTTCATGGGCCTGAGGCAGTTTAGAATCCAAGCTGCATCCATTTCAAGGCTTTCTCCAAAAGACAAAGAGGTAAGAGAACTGAAAATCTCACCTGAAATGTGGTTAACATCGGGAGATGGAGACCACCACGGCCTGGTTCGAAAATCTTCATTATAAGTTAAAGATTTCAACTTGTCCTCCTTTGATAGCTCAATTATTTTATTACCATGCTCTGAACTTTCAAGAATACACTGTATCAAATCATACAAGCATGTCATAAATTCCTTTCTAAGTGAAAATTTAATCA
Organism: Allium sativum; assembly: GCA_030737875.1. Taxonomy (NCBI): domain Eukaryota; kingdom Viridiplantae; phylum Streptophyta; class Magnoliopsida; order Asparagales; family Amaryllidaceae; genus Allium; species Allium sativum. The sequence continues at coordinate 7,738,065 of JASFAX010000039.1, read as the reverse complement.
ACAAATTATAAATATAAAAGCTAGCTCACCTCCAGTTCTTCAATATCATCTACCTTTTGTTTTAGCTATAGAATGGAAGCATCAATTCTAGCCATGAGATACTTATCTTAGTGCTCCAGTCGCTCTTTAATTGAACAAACTCAATCGCTTAAATAAGAAAAACAATGAAAAAGGCGGAAGAACATATCCAACCTTGGTTAATCTACATAGGTCCAACTATTTGTAAACGAAATCACAAAAACCATAAAACAGTAACGTCATAAGAAATCGAATCAAATCAAAAGTTTACCATAAATCGAGACGAACGGTTTGTGGACGATGACGCAGAAGTTGATTTGAGAAGACAATTCTTTTGATTTTATTTGCGAAGATTTGAGAGGACGCAGCTATTTGAGAAATGAAGAGGGCACAGGATAATGAGAGGTGCGAGGGAAATTTAAAAAAAAAGGAGGGAAAGGTGCGAAGGAAATAAAAAAAAAGAGCAGAGAGGCGTGCGTTTTGAATGGAAACTTTTATACAAAAACTGAAACGACCCGAACTTCCCCGGTCTCCGAAGAGAAGAGAAAGAACGAATTGTTTTGAGAACACGACAAAATAGAACGCAGACGGGAGAACATTTCATTGTATATTACAACAATCCATCAGATTACAAGAATATACGAAGTATAAATGAATATTACACAACAAAAAATATCAGAGATTACAATAAATTACATAGCAACAGAAATAATACAAAACACAGCTAGAAGGAGATATACGGATACAAAGCTTTCCGGATATCGTTCCAGCTGTAAACCAGGATCCTGTGAATATAAATCTGCAAAACCAAAACTACTAGCTTCCCGTGTCAAAATAAGGGCACCCAGAGTTTAGGTCAAAACAATAAACTCCAGGTCAGTCATGTGACTGGTGTGAGAACTAAAACAGTTATTAATCTTTATTTTTTTAAAGTTAGGCAAATCAAGGGACCACGCCGTATAACACGGAACGGGTTTCCTCCCAAGAATACCAGTGCATAAAACAAACGACGCAATGCTAAATAAAGAAAAATGAAGCTATTATAAGACTCAGTTCCCATCACACAATGCAATGCAAGCCGGAGGATAGGGTTTTTACCTTATAATAGCCAAGAATGCTTGATATGTTTAAAACAAATCATTTGATACTATTATAAGTGCATAGTGTATAAACCAACTTCAAATCATAAGTATCAATCATAGACGACATAAGCGCCCCATCCCACTATGTCGCCATACTAGGCTCTACAAATAAAACCGCAGAATCGCGTATTTGGAAATTGGATTTCCATCTATGAACCGAGGCAAAAGATAGTCCTCTACTGATTCGAGACTCTCTAGCCCGAGCCTCAGGACCCAGACTCAGGTGGGCCCTTGGAGCGACAGGGCCGGTCCACCGATGTGGATTAAAATGCCTGAACACTGCGTTTCCCCGCCCTTTGGGGCGTAAATGAGCCAACGAATGGCTCCGTCGGACCCGAATCGTCCGATCTAACCGAGGCGCCTCACAACAGCAACAACCACATAAGTCAAACTCGTCAGGGCGTGTAAAACCACTGACGCCACTTCTAACTAGAAAGAAGCGCATGTCCTCCCTGAGGTTCGTCTCCCGTTTTTGGTTCATACCGGGTGTGAAACTCGCGAAGTAAACGTTACACAAAGCCACGCCACAAAGGCCGTGCTTCGATCATCAACCACAAGACTTTGCTTTTCAACAGAAGCCTTGATCTTTTGCCACTTAGGCATGCCACATTGGCAATTCACTCTATGCGTTTGATATCCATCAGTATATAACCCCTGAGCTCGTACGTCTCAGAGAAGGGCGTTAAGCAAGAGAATAAATTCTCCACCGCCAAACAGATATATATTTAATAGAAATCAATCACGCAGATTAAAATCCAATGTCAGACACACAGTCCATTTACAAGTCCGTTCTGGGTCTGAACGAAACCGGAGGCACCTAGTACCCCGCACATCCATCGATCTCCAAGTACGTCTGGATGATCACCAACTGTTTCTATCTTCTTGGGTGTACAACCCAATCAAGATCATCAGTAATTATCCAAATGACGTGAAGACCTCCGGTTTTCAACCATCATCTTCATCTTCGACTAATCGTCGAATCAGTTACTCAGAATGGGATAAACCCAGTCTTTTCGAATAACTCGCGTATATTTTAAATAAGTGTTATGCAAACTCAACATACGCCTCATTCCAATTCATCAGTCACTAACCGTAAATTAATCAAGAGAATAATTCCCCAAATATTAACCCCGAAGGCCGAAACCAACATCAGATCAATATCCAGAAAACCATTCAGCTTAGCTAACCGACAGTTAGTTTCTAAATTTCACATTCTTAGGGAAAGGTTCCCATTAATTTTATCAAAGATAAATTCTTTTAAATTTATTCTTTAATCTTCCTTTGAATATCACTTCAAACTAGTCGGGATTAACGAACCTTACCGAAATAATCATTTGTTTTAATTTCCAAATCCCAACCTATTCATTCCATGAAGTAAAACTGGTTATACTTCATATCTAACACCACGGTGTTATCGGTAAATTCAATTATCATTTCACGTTTAAATCTAATTAAAGATTTAACTATCACCTGGAGCAAAACTGGTGATACTCCATTCTCGATCTTTTCAATCTAATTAAAGATTCATTAAAACTCCACTTAGTTTTAATTTGTGACTGGGTTAAAGAATCAGTGTCATTTAAAACACGGTTCATGATAAACCCAAAATCACATCACATTTCAATCAGTCCTTAACCGTAAATTAGCAAGTGAGCAGTTCCCTAAGTATTAACCCCGAAGGCCGAAACCAACATCAGACCAATACCCCAGAAACCATTCAACTAAACTAATCTCCAGTTAGTTTCTGATTTTCTTAACTTCTTTGGGTCTAAAAACGGTATTATTGAAGATACCGTTCACGACAACCCAAAATCACATTTCATTAATTATCGGGTTAAAGAACAAGTGTTATTTAAAACACTGTTCACGATAAACCAAAAAATCAATACCAATTCAATTCCAATTAAATATTATTTAATTGGTACACTTCATTAAATCTAAATAAAAAGATTTAATCTTTTATCAACTAGGCTTAAGAACAGTGTTAATGAAGATACCATTCACGACAAACCCAAATCACATTTGATATTAAATACAAGGCTCTGAATAGGAATTATATCGGCTTATATTCAATATCAAACTCTACGACTAACAAATATCGTATTGGAAATAACGGTACAAATATATCTTTCAAATTTCCATAACAATATCTGTGTAACACGAAATCCAACATCGAAATAATCCAAAGACAATTTCGATTCAAATCCATTCCAACTCAATTATTGGAAATTCTGGTTACTTTTAGAACCGTTTTCAAATTCAATTTATTTATTTAAAAATAAATAGAATTATAATTCTAGTTCAAAACTAGTTCATTTCGATAAAAATCTATTTTTATCTTTTCAAATATGGATTTTTTCATCCCAATTTTTCCCAAATCATTTCTTATGATTTTACACAAATTATTGATATTTTTAATAATTTTATCAAGGCCCGTACAGTCGATTTCCATCTATGGTCACCGAACTGCACTTACAGCGACCTTTTCCAAATTTGATTTGGATATAATTCCAAATCCAACCGTTAGATTTCAAATCTCAAATATTCGTTAGAAAGCTCTTTTCAATACGAACCCAACGGTTCCGGTTTTAGGAGAATCCGACGGTCGGATCCCCCGTAATATCCGTTCGCAGTCAATGGTCGAAATTCGCGAACTGCCGCGGCGCGGCTCGTTCTACTCAGGCCATTATATTATATATATAATATATACTTCGTCGATTTCGATTCAAAACATTTTTTATAAATCGTTATAAATTCATTTTCAAAACGGTTTCAACTTCATATTTCAAATTCAAATCAAAATCGAATTTTTCAACATAAATTCATTTTAATTTCATTTCAAATCGATTCAATTCAAATTGATTTCTAATTCAATTTCAGTTTGTTTTCAATTCAATTCAATTTCAGTTTGTTTTCAATTCAATTCAATTTCAATTCGAATTCATTTATATTCAATTTCAATTCGAATTCATTTATATTCAATTTCAATTCGAATTCATTTTCAATTCAGTTTAATTCGAATGCAATTCTTTTCGAAATATCAGATTTTGAAATCACTTTCGATATTCATTATAAAATGAATAAAATCGATAAAAATATCGTTCACATCAAAATGGCGTCAATCTAATCCACACGGCTTCATATATTTCTATTTTCAAGTATTCTATTTCAAATATTTCTATTTCAAATATTTCTTTTTCAAAACTGGAATGAGGCCCAATCAATTACCATATAATGTTAGTTATATGGATTTTCTACAACACATGTATACAATAACAACGATGAATAATCAACCATCATTCAAAGTGCATTCTACACTGTATAAGCATCAAATATAAATATTCAACGCTTATAACAGTCTGTCAATCAATCGGTCGACATACAACTAATTATTGGGACTAGTGTACGTCATATATCATCCCAATACCCGTGTGGGGTTTTCAAACAATCAAACACAGATTTTATTTGTGCAGTTGGGCGATGTGTAAAATTTATCGTCCCAATCAATATTAGCCAAATGTGTGTAGATAAACAAATTGTTCGATTTGTTTATATTAATTTATTTCATTTTCATGTTAAAAATTATATTTTCAACTATGAAATATTTTTAACTACATAAATATTTTATTCCATTTCACTTCACATTACACAATCAACTACACATAAAAATCAAACAAACAAGCATACAAGCCGTCCATGGTCTGTGGACGACGGGTGTCGGGTGCTACTAAACACCGTCTGCATCCTAGTATATATTTATAACTAGAAAAATTAAATTGAAAGGTGAGAAGTTCTCACAGATTAGCAAATCCAATCCCACTATTCTTCTTATGTAGAAACCTTCGTCGTTCTTACCTCTTGTCACTTTCTTTGCCCGTATTCTCTACATATGTAAAAATCGAATTTTTACTTTGCTATTCACTATATAAAAATCGAATTTTTACTTTGCCATTCAATATATAAAAATCGAATTTTTACTTTGCTATTCAATATATAAAAATCGAATTTTTACTTTGCTATGCTATTCAATATATAAAAATCGAATTTTTACTTCGCTATTCAATATATAAAAATCGAATTTTTACTTCGCTATTCAATATATAAAAATCGAATTTTTACTTTGCTATTCAATATATAAAAATCGAATTTTTACTTCGCTGTTCAATATATAAAAATCGAATTTTTACTTCGCTATTCAATATATAAAAATTGAACTTTTACTTCGCTATTCAATATATAAAATCGATTTTTTACTTCGTTATTCTATATATAAAAATCGAATTTTTACTTTACTATTCAATATATAAAAATCGAATTTACTATGTTATTCAATATATAAAAATCGAATTTTTACTATGTTATTCAATATATAAAAATCAAATTTTTACTATGCTATTCAATATATAAAAATCCTATTTTTACTATGCTATTCAATATATAAAAATCCTATATTTACTATGCTATTCAATATATAAAAATCCTATATTTTCCTCTAATAAAAATATAAGCTTTTCATAACATAAAAATCAAGCTTTTATATACACTAAAAATCATATAAATAAACAAGGTAAAACTTGTAGTGTTTTTTTTCCTTAACGAGAGGGGGGGGGGGGGGGTTTGCTGTGCTGGAACGGGGAGGAGGATGGGGTCCATCGGAGAAAGGGGCGGAGGGGAAAGCGGTGGAAGGGGAGAAGAAGAAGAAGGGAAGGAGAAAGGAAGAAACAGCGGCGGCGGTTTGCTTCGATTTTAGTTTATTGGGGGGGGGGGGAGGTGGATTCAGGGGCCGAGGTGGAGGCTGGAGGAGGAGGAAGGGAAGCGGTGGGGCGACAGGGTTGGGCGGCGCCTTCGACGGCCTGGCGATGGCCATGAGCGCGGTCAACGGGATTTTTCCTTTTTTTTTTTTTAATTTCGAAATGAATTGAACGAAAGGGGGGGGGGGGGGGGCAGAGAGAAAATAAGGGGAGAGAGGAGAGATTTTTAATTTCTTTATTTATTTAATTCTTTAAATTTCAAAAAGTTGACTTTTTATTTCAACCTCGAAACGAGGCCCACCGCCTGTCATCCATAGCGTTTCACCCCCATTCCGAACACAATGGGATATGTACCATAAGCTGATTCGACCGTTTCGATCAGTTTCCGTTAAAATCAACATATAACTCTATATATTGAATTTGAACGCGCATTTTAATTTACCGGGGTCACATACGAACTCTAAAAATTCCAGAAAAATATTTTCTAGCTTCGTATTGACGATACGGTCCGAACAAAACTAGTTTCGCCGAATTCTGAGACCGTTTGAAAAATGGCCATTTTCCAGTCGATTAAAATCAACTAAAAGTGGTCAAACGCGTTTTCCTTTGCCACGCTCACATATTGATTCGAAAAATTATGAAATTTGGAATCTAGTAATAATTTGACATCACGGATCCAACAAAAGTGGTTTCGTCGAAATCTGAGGTCGTTTGCAAAATTCCCATTTTTAAGGGCCTGAATTTCATGGCGACTATTTTGAATTTTCAACTGGACATATCTTTTGATTCCAGCTGTGAAATTTTGATTTTTCGGATTCGTTGGATAGATATTCTCAATTAGATTCGAATATTTTTGGTTTCACTAAAATCCGGTTTATTTTGCACCCGGTACATTCATTTTAAGTTCGAATTCGAATTATTGAACTACCGCGCCATTTTCAATTCCTTTTATATATATAAATAAATATTTATATTCTATCGACGATCTATATAATATATACGTTCGAATTATATTCAATATAAATTTCTCGTCGTTATTATTTAAAATAATTCATTTTAAATATTCAAAATTCACCAAAATTGCCAAAATAAAAATTTTAAATTGGCTCGGATTTCCGGGTTATTACAATAACAAACACTAATTTGAGGAGTGTTATAACCGTTTCAAAATTAAATATGGCTCAAAGCCGAATCTAAATATTTAGATATGACTTCTAGCCATATCTAATTTTGATACGGCTTATAGCCGTATCAAATTCAATGGATAGAGGAGTGACAAAATCAGCTTTGTGGCATGGTGAGTGTCTACCTAAACCTGGTGTTTAGTGGAAGAGTTTTCATTGAGAGTATATTTAATAGTATTGACGATTATAAGATGGGGACTTAAGTGACCAAATGGTAGTCCGCTCGTAGAGCATTTAGTGATAATAATATATGCCCTTATAAATAAACATGTAAGCCATAAGTAACTTTAGAGTAGTCCGCCTAATTAATACATACATACATACATATACACAATATATATATATATATATATATATATATATATATATATATACATACATACATAGATATATATATGTTAAATTTTCATAGACATAATTTCACTAGTACAAAACAAAGTATTTGCATCTTTTTTTTCACCATTTGCGTCTGTTTCAGTAGGGATGCAAATGCAGCTGACACAAATTTAAAAAAATATTTGCCTCTTAATTTTAGTGGACGCAAATGTGTTCTATTTGCGTTCGTTGTTTCTAGGAACAGACGTGAATACTCTATGTATTTGCGTCCGCTTCTTTGTACATCAGATGCAAATGGGTTTGCTGGAGTGTTGATTTCCAGTGGTTTTACGTCAGCTTTGGCATACAACAGATGCAAATTTCTTCTTTTTTTTTCTAAAAAAAAAGAAAAAGAACAGGCCTTTTAGGCTTGCCACAACATAATTCTAAATACAATAAAATAGAACATTTCAGCAATGCAATTTTGAATCTTATACGCAGATGTCAACACCTATATCTCAAAAATATCAACATAGTCAAATACTCCTCATACTTAATTAATGGAATTCATCCAAAAAATATCAACAGTCAAAAATTTCCTCACTATATTTTTCTTAAACAATGGCAGTAGCCTGTCATCGAAGCCTTTCTCTAACCAGTATGATTTTGCAGCACCATTCTCTTTGCTATTTCCGAATAAAACAATTTCTTCAAAATTTCACATCATATGAAATAAGATTATTCACCATACACCTTTGGAAGTGACTGAATTTGGACAATGATCATCTATATTATTGTATCATCCTACGATAGACAACATGTAGCTTCAGTTAAGTCCATAGCCAAGTAAAAGAAATGATGTGTAGAACTGAATGTTTACTTAATGTGCAAATGATTGGTGATGGTATACAACGTAATGTTTACTTAATCATGAAAAAATGTAAACCATGAATGTGTGTTGTACAAATCAACAAAACAAATAAGTAAAACCTAATCAAACGAGGATGCAATCTGAGGAGTTGAACGTACCCTATTCAAACTGCATTATTCTGAGTATTCATGATGCAACAGAGTTAATGCTACTGAAAACTTGTTCAAATGAAACATACTCCAGGACAGTCGCAGACAATTGAAAGCAAGCAAGCATAGTCAAACTATAGTTGCATCCCATTAACACAAATAAGACGTGTTAAAATAGGCAGTGACATGTAGATAGGAAAAAAATATATGAAGCACACTATAATTATGTGGGGCAAACAATTGCATTAGCAGGTAAAGTAAGTGTCACACACTTAATTGGTGAAATTATATATGAATTTTTTCAATTAAATTATAAATGCCAAAATTGATCATAGGAAGTAATGGGCAACTAAAGAACTACAAGTTTGTTGTTGTTCTTTTGGTAGATGCATTATCAAAGTCGTGCCAGACAAAATAACCACTACATAAGTCTAAAAATCAATACATCTAATAAGAATAAGGTATGAATAATTTAAATTATTTCAAAATAGGTTATGTTGTACCTAAAAATATATTTATGTAAAGAAACATTATGATGGAATAAGTAGGAAACACATGATTAACGACTAAAATTGGTGATTTATCGGCAATTTGTTAATAATAAAAAAATTCTAGATTAATTATTGGTAGCAACAGATAGGCAACATGATTTCATAGAAAAAAAGTGAGTCTTTTATCAACATATGTATAGAAATCTATTTCGACAAACAAACAAGTATTTAAAGTAGAAACAAATATCGAAGCAATATGAGGTACATACTTGCCCACATTATGAAATGCAGTTAAGCTTGGTAACACAATGATATACTCGCAGTAGTTACTACATCTTGGCCTGCATTTAAAGAAAAAAAACAGTGTTGATGATAGTAGTAAGAGTTTTAGGGAACAAACTACGAACAAAAATAGAGTGTGGTGAATAATCTTATTTGAAAAACTGAAGATGTTAGTTCCCCAAAGTCTCAAGTAAAAGAAATGATGCATGGCAACTTTGATATATAATAACAATTCTACTCTCTACAATTTTTTTCTTTTAAGATGATTGATCAAATACCCATTGATAACCGTTTTGCTTCCTGGAGCCAAAATTCTTCACAGGATTCATTTCCAAACTTCACCCAGCATATGTAATCTGTAAAAGCTAGTAAATTTTTTAGGATTATTATTAATTTGGATAAATGACATCCAAATAAAATATTTTACACTATAAACTGTATCGGCTGCCGGCAACTTGTGGACCAAAGAATGGGAAAGGCAGATCATTTTGTGCTTACTGCTAAAATTTGAAGCAGTAAAGACGCAAGCATTTGCCTCTAATGAAATAAACAGGGACGCAAAAATAGAAAAATCTGCCGCTACAGGTAACAATGGCGAAATAAGTTCTGCCTGAAAAAAAGGCGTCGTTACTGCCTACTGATGGCGAATGAAAAAAATAAGAATGTCACCGCTGTTAATGCGCGCAAGTCAGCATGTGAAAACAGTAGATGCTCTTTTAAACGTCACTACTAAATTGATATTAGCAACCGCCAACCACCAAATTATTATAAAATTTAAGGCAATCACAAATGCCCCAACCGTACGAGAATTAATACGCTGCTCCAATGAACAGATACACATATATTACTCCATATTCATAAACAAGCATAAAGCCAAAGATTTTCCAACTGTAGCTAGGAAACAACGAAACCATACACAACTTTTTCCATTCCAAACAGCTGTAGTAAGAATAAAGACAATGTGCGTACAAACTTCTTGATTTAAGCAACATACAAAAATATATTCAAGTACAAACTGTGACTTAATTTAAGTGCATGTACATTGCCAAAAACAAAATAACTACATTATACCATTCTCCAAGTGCAGGAAGGCTGAAATAGAATGCTAAAAAAAAACCACTGCATCTTGTTTTCATATGTATGCACAAAGATGTCAAATTTGCATGATCTAGCATTGCTCATCTTAAATATCAGAACCTTGACTTGTACAGTAACATCCTTTGCACATATTTTTCCAGCTGGACGCATGACACTTTCCTGTAAAAGTTCAAAATGGCTATCGGTCAACCATTAGATTCTACTATAAATAAATGAAAAAAAACCATAAGTAATTAATTATATGCATTTCATCACTATACAATTAAGCTAAATCTATGAAGTTCAACTCCAATACATGCCTAACTTGTTTGAGTACTCAAACTGAGTTTTACTTGATGTGGCTGTTCAAACTCAGTTGGCCGTTGTAAAATACTGTAAAAAAAAATGATAACGATAATATTATACTATGCAAAAGTGTATGAAAACTTTGAAGCTGTTCACAAGATGTCATAAAAATTGGAACTAGAAATGTGGAAAATAAACTTAAGATTAAGATGCAGTTTGGCTAACTCAGCAGAATATTAGTAACATAAAATCTGAATCATAATGAATATTTTCAAACAATGCAAATCAATTCAATGCCCCTAGTATTAGCAATGTGCCTGAAAAATTAAGCATTAGATCATCTCACGGAACCCAGAGCCGACAAATTAGAAGCTGCACTAAGGTGCACATGAATGGCATGGCAGTCGGGAGAGTAGTAGACTTGACAAAATACGACAATGACCATGACAAAATTTATGCAAGCTTGAAGAAATGTTCAACGTAGAAGGATAATTAACCAATGATATGAAAAAGTGGCAGGTTGTTTACACTGATGATGAAAATGTCATGATGCTAGTTGGAGACGATCCTTGGCATGAATTTTGCAGCATGGTGAGGAAAGTAAACATATACACGTATGAGGCGAAACAACCATCAAAGGCAAGACCGACAGCTGTAAAAATACACGAATACGAAGGAACAAACATGAGCCATGATGACCAGACCTCAGTTGCTTCTGATAAGGACTGCTGACTAGGTAAGCTCATGATATGGTGGAACCCAAATCAAACTGAAGCTTTGAATTTCATCGCAAAACTTCCTCTATCTACATACATAAGTCTGTGGGCCAAAGGTGGGCCTATGTATTTTAACTTTTGCAGTGTGAGTTGGTTTTATTGATGCATGAATGGAGGCAGAAAAAGGAAAATGATGGGTTGCCATTATACTTTTAGAGGGACATGCATCTTTTAGTTAGGCGGTCTTCTTTTTTTAGCAAGGAAAGACGGTCTTCTTTTTGGTGGAAGAAGAAGATAAAGAAAGCTAGTTGAGCTTTTTCCTTCTTTGTGTTCCTCCTTTTATTATATTATATATAATATGATATATGATGCTAGGTCATTGTAATGTATGATATGCAAGTTGAGGACGCCTCCTTGAGTATTCAATTCTACATTTAATGTTGTAATTTGGGTTCCTCATCTTCCCTATTCAGTTCAACTAATTGACAACAACATAAATTTTGACATCGTTCGACACGCATGTGAAGAGGTGAAATATTTTCTTCAAGGTTGGTAACTTTGCACTTAAAAATAAGTGGGAAAAAGGACAGATGAAATTAAATAGCTAACAAAACGTTTGAATAGTAAAATCATCGATCACTTCAAGTTTTTGAAGTCATCGACAGCCAACCTATCATAGTCCATAACACTATTAAATTGAATACAGTTGCTACATGTTTGCCTGAATATATATCAAATTATGGCAAAACTGAATACTGGGAGTAGTAGTCCGTTTAGCATAGATATGAAACTATATTAACGCATAATAAATACAAAGAAAAAAGAGAAAACTATGACGGGAACAAACTGCACAAAATATCACATACCTGGACATCAAGTTGACTTGTTTAAACCAGGTTGAGACATCGTAGTAAAATGTCCAACATAATTCACAAAGAACAAGAGCTTACATGCACCACGATATTAATAACCAAGCAAACTTATTTTTTAATCCCATGAGGTTTGAAGATATGTATCTGCAATAATCAAATGCTATGCATAAATTAAACATACATTATAAGGATTAAAACATGCCAAAAAGGAAGCGCTTACCGGTTATGAGAAAAAAAGCACACATCTTCTATATTAAAAAAAAGGTTGTATCATAGTATCACAAGGAGTTAAATTAGTATATAAGCTGTATACAAAGTAAGAGTAAAACCAAACTATCTCCTATGGATATCCAAATGGGCAAACGAAAAAAAAAACACTTGTGCAAGTTACAGGTGTATGTTCCACTTTGGTTCACTTTAATTAAATCATAAAACTCTTTGATTTTTCGGAAATACAACTCCTTGGTTTCCGAGTAAAGTTCAATTCCCTAACTTTTCAAAGAAAACACAAAACCAACCTAAACTTGCTTCTAACATTAAATACTAAACAGAAAATATGGCAAATTCTTTACCCATATAGCTTCTACCATCTGTCTACTGTATAATGTATACAGAAAAAGAAAATAAAAATATACCAGGAACTGCATAAAATATCATGTAGCTGAACATTAAGTTGATTTTTTAAATTATGGTGATATACCTTTTGTTATTGATCGGTTCTGCTATACAGAAATACGCATGGTTAGCTAACAACATTGATAAGAAATAATAACTTGATAAAAGCATACCACTTTAAATATTCCGCTTTAATTGCACATAACACATCATTCTTGCTTTTAAATTATTTTATGGTTAATTGAAACGAAACATCCAAAAAGGAAAACAATAGATTTGTTCGTAACTTTTAGACATCAGGATACCATATGAATTTCTATTGTATTCAAGCTTTTAAGATTTCATTTGCCTAATAGCATCATAATTAACCTTCTCATTTTATTCTGTGTGGAATATTGTAAGTTATTTCTTGAAGAATTTTGGAGGAAAAACAAGAAAATGTACATACCAACTCTCATTGGTTTGATTCTCTCTTGGAGGCATGACTTCTTGTGCAAAATCGGTCTCATTAAGCATTGATGTGAATTCTCCAAGTGGATACGACATTGGTGGATAGAAAGGAGGACGACACGCAGGAGGGTAGAAGAATTGGCCAGCTGATGGTGAAAATTGATAAGGTCCAAATTGTGGGTGAGGCATATATTGTTGAAAGGTTCCGATATGCTGAGAAGTTAAATGATGTGGAAGTGACGGATGTTGGACTCCAGAAAATTGATGATTATTCGATCGATTTTGATTAGGAGAATGTTGTTCGGAAGATGAACGAGGTTGAGATGGTGATTGTTCTGACATGCAATTTGATGATTGTCGCTGTAAAGAAAAAACCATGTGTTTTAACTCTTCTATCTCCTTATTTTGTTTTTCCATCTCCTTACTTTGTTTCTCACACAATTCTTTTAGATCTAGACATGTAGACTCTAGAGATGCAAACTCTCGTTCTCTGCGTGATTTATGAATTGATGATATAGGTTGAGTCTTTTGTACCCAAGGAACCATGCTCGGGGTTACCAAATCTCCATTGCAACGAACCCTATTATGAGTATCAACCCCCATCGCTGCTACATACGCTTGTTGCCTTAGTTCAGGCGTCTCTTCACCATGGATTGCTACTAGTTGAGCTAATTCATGAGATATTTTGGCCTGCAAAATTTCTTTTCCAAATGAATATCATTCGATGAATTAGATTCCAATATAAAGCAAGTTTAAAATGGAGATGCCATTAAATATCGTTCAGTATACATTAAGTGTCAATAAAATACTCACATGGAAAAATCATTTAGCGTAAACTAATTTTCAATCAAAACTTATTACAGGTTCTATACTAGACATTACATAAGTCTTAACACATTTATATTGAATTATTTTAGCAAATGCATAGACCTAAAATAACTTCAATCTCGAAAAGTAAATAGTGTTTCATGGTTTTTGTGATTATCTTTTAGTACATATTTTGTAAAAACAAGAAAGTAGACTTAGTTTTTATGTAAATCCAGTTGGAATAGAGTAAGTTCAAATTAAAAAATAAATTACCGCCACTTGCTCCGATGCCACATCTACCCAACTTCTATTGTCATCCTTTCTTCTATGAACCAACTCATATGCTTCAATAGGATCGAGTTCGCGACCATGCTTCTTTTTCTATTGAAACAAAAAAAAAACATTACTGACATCAAATATAAGTAGGTTAATGAAATTGATACAAATCTAAGCGAAACAATAGATATATTTTTGTTTCTGCTGAAACTAAAACACAAAGTTCTCATGCACAAAATATTTGATTGCTTGGGATTTTCTGTATGTTTGCATTTCTGATAATTGTCAAATGATGATCGTGTTACGTACACACACATTTGCATATTAAATTATGTAAATGTATATCATGTTCTATACATTTATAACTACTCACTATTCTATAGTTATTTGTTTAACTGTGTATTCATTTATGGTTAAGAGTTATTATCGTACACAACATGAAAGCAATAAATCAATTAAAATAAAAGGAAACTCATTGAAAATTGGAAGTAAGAGAACTAACAAAATTAGCCATGTGCCTTACGAAGGTCATTGACCCTCCCGTGTGGCTCGTCTTTAACTTCTTACGATTTGCTTTGTTTTTTTAAACTTTAACCTGTTAAAAATGAAATATTGAAATATTGATTGGTAAAACAAAGAAATGATAAGGAAATAACAAAATGCATTAAATATGAAAGAACTAGAAACATCTTTCTTACTTTGTTTTTAGGATCATTGTCCCAATAGTCGACCATTTTTCTCCATTGTTCATTTTCCACTAGATAATCTCCACATACAAACCGTGATGGCGAACCAACATGTGGAGTGTAATTTTTTTTTAATGCAGACCTATTGTTCCTTATCTTTTTGGATAATCTTTTTAGCAGTGTATACTGAATTGTGGGGATATGAGGAATATCTTCGTCACGCCAATCAATAGTATCCTTGAAATAGAAAAGAAATATACTAACATATAAGTAGATTTTCATATGGAATATATACAAGTTCCAATTAGTTGCATATGCAAGGAAATTTCACAATCTTGTTCAATATGTGGACATTAGAACACTTATCCTAAAATAGGCCATAAAAATGTAAGCTGCTAGTAAATTATAGTTACAACAGCTATTCAGGATAAAAGATGTCAAATGAATGCAAATTACTAAGGATAAATATAATTCCAGTGATTATATAAAAATGGTTACCATAATAATAGTAATTGGACTACATTCAGATCAAATGGTGTGTTGTCCATCTTCAACATATTAGTTAGTTCATAAGCAAATTTTAAATTTAGCAAATATTACAAATGGTCGTAGTTTATATATTTTAAATTATCCTAGTTTAGCAACTAAATCAAATCAAAAGTTGAACAATGATAGGACTAGGTCATGTGCAGAAGCGGTTGGTGGTAGCATTATATGATACTCATCTTTTTCTAACAAAGATAGATAACAGAAGGTGCAACGATTAACATTACACTCTAACATATATTTTAATTTTAAAAAATTTGACATACCGATATGATTTTCCATACATACTTCATTTCTGTTGCATCATATAATCTCTAATCCTTAGGTGACAATGGAAATAGATCGTAATTTCTAGCCAAGCTACCTAGGAACCTCGCTAGTTCGGAATCCTTCGGAACGACTCATAATCCATCTTTGGTGAATTCTATTCTCTCTTTGCCTAACTTACCCCATTTGGGTTTGTTGTAGCCACGTCCATTTCGTCTCAATGGTCCTAACAATAAAAATTGATACATCAAAAAATAGATTCAAGTATGTATTAACCAAATTATATTGAATGATCAATCTCTTTCTTAATAGTTGTCTTACAACAGAATAAAACGAAAGATTAAAGAACAGACTGATATATGAAAGAAAAGGAGTTGAGCGCTTTTAATCGACGATATCAATATAAAAAAAGATGTGAGTTACCATATTAAATTCGATGTAATAAATCAGAAGTACATACCATTGTTTCCAAAGCCACCATTTTCAAATATGCCATCTGAATGATTCTCGCTACTTGAATCCGAATCAGAATTGCTCATCTAAAAAATTATAAAATAAACTCCATTAGTTCAAAGTGCGAAAACTGAATCATATGCTTCAAATGACCACTATTACTGGGGAGTGAACAGGCATTCAACCTACCAAACAATACAACAAAGTTATTTGCAATGAGATTGAGTGAAGAAAAGCATAAAACGTTTTTAATTATTTGTTTAAAAATTTGATTTTATTTGTTTAAAGATTTGACTTTTATTTGTTTAAAGATTTGATTTTTATTTGTATAAAGATAAGATTTTTAAAATAGAAAGGATTAAATTTTCATTATATGAATAACAATATAAAAATGTGATTTTTTATATATGATGTAGCGAAATAAAATTTCGACTTTTATATATATATATATTAGCGATATAAAAATGTGATTTTTATTTATATGGTAACAAAATAAAAATGTAATTTTTTAATATAAAAATCGTGTGAAACAAATTGCAATGGAACAGGGGAAAACAAATCCAAATCTGAACCGTTCAGAAATATAGAATGGAGGAGTGGATCCCAAAGGTGAGAACTTCTCACTCTAATTTATTTTATATATACTAGGATGCAGATGGTGCTTAGTAGCATCCGACACCTTTGTTTGAAACCATGTTTGTTTGGTTGATCGGTTTATTTGTCTGAATTTGGTTTGGGAATTGAAATGAATTGATTAGAATTTGGTTTGTATATGGCACAAGCCATTATTAGGCGACGGATAAGGCCAGACCTTATTCCGGTTCTAGTATCGCGCCGTTATGCTGCCGAAATTTTCTAAAAATGTTAGAACAATAATAATATCATTTTTATTGTATAAATGAACTATATAAAATATTCATGAGTTAAAATAAATATTTTATAGTTAAAATTATAATTTTTAACGTGTATATGAATAAAATAATTATTCATTTACAAATCGGACGATTTGTTTATGTACACACATTTAACTAATATGGATTGGGATGATATATTTTACATATCGCCCAACTGCACAAATAAAATATATGTTTGTTGATTGAAACCCCACACGGGTATTGGGATGATATTCGACATACACTAATTCCAATCGTTTAGTTGTATGTCAATCGATGGGTTGACAGACTGTTGTAAGCGTTTATTATTTATGTTTAATGCTTATGCAGTTGTGTAATGCACTCTGGATGATAGTTGACAGTGTTTGTTTATTATTGTGTACATGTGTGTACGAAATCCATATAAATAAAATTATATGGTAATTGACTGTGTCTGATTCCAATTCGAAAAGAACGAATATTTTAAAATGATGAATAATTAATATTTTAAAATAACTAATATTTTAAAATAATATTCAGTAATGGATCAAAATATGGTTTTGATGTCCGATTTGGGATGGGCACGAAAATATTGAAATATACGAAGCCGTGTTGATTAGATTAACTCCATTTAGACGTGAACGATATTTAAATCGGTTTTATTCATTTTTATAATGAATATCGACAAGGAGTTGATTTAAAAATCTAATGTTTTGAAAATATTCTCATTTACATATTAATGATGTGGAATATTCAATTTTGATTTAAAAATGAATATGAAGTTGAAATTGTTTTCAAAACGAATTTAAAACGATTTATAAAATACATTTTAAATGGAAATCGACGAAATATATAATTTACATATATTATCTATATATATATATATATATATATATATATATATATTAAATGGCTTGAATAGAACGCGCCGCGACGCAGCAGTTCACCAATTTCGACCATTGACTTCGAATTGACATTACGGGAGATCCTACCGTCGGATTCTCCTAAAACTGGAACTGTTGGGTTCGTATCGAAAAGAGCTTTCCAAAGAATATAATGAATTTGAAATCTAACGGTTGGATTTGTAATTATGTCCAAATAAAATTTGGAAAATGTCGTTGTAAGTGCAGTTCGATGACTGTGTATGGAAATCGACTGTACGGGCCTTGATAAAATTATTAAAAATACCAATAATTTGTGTAAAGTCATAATAAATGGTTTGGAAAGAATTTGGGTGAAAATAAAATGTTTGTAAAGATAAAAATATATTTTTATCAAAATGAACTAGTTATGAACTAGAATTATAATCCAATATTTTTAAATAAATAAATTGGATTTGAAACGGTTTTAAAAATAACCAGAATTTCCAATATATGAATTGGAATGGATTTGAATCGAAATTATCTTCGGAATATTTTGATATTGGATTTCATGATTATATGGATATTGTGGAGGAATTTGGAAGATATATATATATATCATTATTCCCAATACGATATTTGTTGATTTCAGAATTTAATACTGAATATAAGCCGATATAATTTCTATTCAGAGCCTTGTATTTAATATTGAATTGGATTTTAGGTTTGTCATGAATGGTGTCTTCATTAGCATTGTTCTTAAACCCAGTTGAGAAAAGAATAAATCTCTAATTAAGATTTAGTGAAGTTTTTCCAATTAATTAACATTTAATTAGAATTGGAAAAATGAATTGGATTTTGGGTTTATTGTGAATTGTGTCTTATATAACACTGTTCTTAAACCCCATGTGAAAAGAATAAATCTTTTACTTAAGATGATTATTGTTTCCAGTTAATTAGCATTTAATTGGAATAAAATGGAATATGAATTGGGTTTATCGTGAACTGTGTTTTAACAACATTCATTCTTTACCCCGATTTACAGTGAAATGTGATTTGGAATTTATAAATCTTTTTATTAAGATTTAACGGGAATTTTCCAAAGTAAAGTTTTCCAATTTAAAAAATTAAATTGGAATTGAATGGAAATTCGATTTGATAATAATCGAAGTTAACTTCTATGGACGAAGACTGTTAATACATATGGAATTTAAAAGGCTTTGTCGTTATTCCATTTATATTATTAATCGGATACAGAAATTGATATTGATTATATATATTGATCTATTTTCCGTGAAGATTTCATAATTAATGGAATGTGATTTGGGTTTATCGTGAACTGTGTTTTAAATGACATTAGTTCTTTAACCCGGTTAGAGATGGGATTACATGTCTAACATTGCATTTCAAACTGTATGGTTGATCTCTGCTAAATATGTATCTGTTTGGTGGCGGAGAATTTATTCTCCTGCTTAACACCCTTCTCTGAGACGTACGATCACAGAGGTTATATATCAGTAGAAATCAATAGTACGGTGTAGATAGTCGATGCGACATGTTTGATTTCTCAAAGTTAAATAATCATTAATATTGATTTTTGGGAAGATTAAAACTTAGTGGAGTTTTAATGAATCTTTAATTAGATTGAAATGTGAATTGATAATTTAAATTATCAATTTGGGAAATGATTGAGAATGGAGTAGCACCTGTTTTACTCCAAGCGATAGTTAAATCTTTAGATTTGAACAGGAAATGGTAATTAATTTTACCGATAACACCGTGGTGTTAGATATGGAGTATTACCAGTTTTGCCCCATGGGATGAATAGGTTGGGATTGGGATAATAAAAGAAATGATTAATTCGGTATGGTTCGATAATCCCGACTAGTTGATGAACCTTAATTTGGTTAAAATTGATATCCAAAGGAAGATTAAAGAACAAATTTAAAAGAATTTATCTTTGATAAAATTAACGGGAACCTTTCCCTAATGATGTGAATATTGGAATAAAAGAATATTCGAAATTGGAATGAGGCGTATGTTGTGTTTTTATACCACTTGTTTATAATATACGCGAGTTATTCGGAAAGGCCGGGTTTATACCCATTCTGAATAACTGATTCGACGATAAGTCGAAGATGAAGACGGCGGTTGAAGACCAGAGGTCTTCACATCGTTTAGATGATTACTGATGTCTTGATTGAGCTGTACACCCAAGACAAGGTAATAAGTGGTGATCGTCCAGACGTACTTGAAGATCGATCGGAAACGTGAGGACCTCTCTCCTGTATTGGACATATGGGACGAGGAATAAGGTGCCTCCGGTTTTGTTCAGACCCAGAATGAACTAGTAAATGGATGTGTGTCTGACATTGGATTTTATTCTGTGTTGATTGGTCGCTATTAAATATATATCTATTTGGCAGCGGATAATTTATTCTCTTGCTTAACGCCCTTCTCTGAGACGTACGAGCTCAGAGGTTATATATCGATAGACATCAGTTGCATGGCGTGAGTTGTCAGTGTGGCATGCTAAGATGCAAATGATCAAGGCTTCTTTCGAAAAGCAGAGTCTTATGGTTGGTGATCAAAGCACGCCCTTAAAGGGCATAGCTTTGTGTATAGCGTTAATTCGCGAGCCTCACACCTCGGTACTAGTCAAAAACGGGATAAGGGACCCAAGGAGGATATGGCTTTTTTCTAGCTAAGGGTGGTGTCATGGTATGGAGCCAAGACATTTATTATTTTTACATATGTGGTTGTTGGATTACGAGGCGCCTCGGTTATATCGGTTACTACGGAGCCGATGGATATAGGTCCTATAGGACTAGGAAACGTGTGTTCAGGAATAATTAATCCACAAACGTAAGTGTGGGCCGGCCTTGAAGGATCTAGGGGTCTTTTGCGGGGGATCCTGAAGCATTTGCTAGAGTGTCTCGAAGCCGGAGAGGAGTACATCCCTTGCCTAGATCGTGACGGAAATCCAATTTCCAATACGTGACATTTCGGTTTTGATTATATAGCCTAGTATGGCGACATGATATATGGTACCCATGTCGTCTATGATTGGTACATTTATATTTGAAGTTATTTTATACACAATCACTAATAATAGTATCAAATGATTTGTTTTAAACGTACCAAGCATATTTGGCTATTATATGGGAAAACTCTATCCTTCGGCTTGCGTTGCATTGTGTGATGGGACCTGAGTCTTATAATAGCTTCATTTTTCAAAAAGCATTGCGCTATTTATAACTGTTTATGCACTGGTATTCTTGGGAGGAAACCTGTTCCGTGTTATACGGGGTGGTCCCTTGATTTACTTTATTTTTAAAGTAAAGTTTTAATAACTGTTTTAGTTCTCACGCCAGTCACATGACTGACCTAGAGTTTATTGTTTTAACCTAAACTCTGGATGCCCCTATTTTCCACATGGGCAGTTAGGAGTTTTAGTTTTGCAGATATTATATTCACAGGGTCCTGATTTACAGCTGGAGCTATATTCAGAACGCTCTATATCCGGGTATTTCTTTCAGTTGTGTTTTGTATTATTTTCCGATGCATTGTAATTTGTAAATCTTTGATATTTATCAAATGTATATTATTTGTTTATACTCTGTATATTCTTGTACCCTGATGTAAATTGTTGTAATAAGCAATGAAATGTTATTCTGCTTGTGTTCTGATTTATCTGTTCTCATACAATCCGTTCTTTCTCTTCTCTTCGGAGACCGGGGAAGTTTAGGTCGTCAAAATAGGAGATAATCTTTGTAGTTGCATCGAGGTTGAGGTAGGCTTTGGACCCTATAAGGGATTCACCTATGAAACCTAAACCCAAAGCAACATCCCTTTTTCCGAAATCTGTGCTGAGATTAGGCAAGCGGTTGTAAGATCGGGAAAAGGAAGGAGGCGGTGATAACGGAGGAGAAGGAAGAAGCTAACGATTTACATGAATTTAGGGATTCGGTGATGGAGATGGAAGGGTATTTAGGGATTTGCATTTGGAAAAGGGTGGATTTGAGTAGTGCAATAATGTAAAATGACTGGACGGGGGCAAATATTTCGTAGTTTGGAGCCAAAATTTTAGCTATTTGGAGCCAAAATATAGTTTACAATATAAGTTGAAGTTTAACAAGCTTTAAAGTAGACTATTTACTGGACATTTACGTGAATATGAAGGGTACAATTTGAAGTATTATAAACATAAACTAAACTTTCTTCAAAATAATGTATAAATATATACTCAAATTCAACAAGATGTTTCAATCGATCATTATTATTATTTAATTGCAATAATTATTAATTATTACTTATTCAATATTAACTATTACTTATAAATTATGTAATATTAAATATTGTTAAATATTAAATGCATATGAAAGTATTTTTATATCATAGGTATTTTTAAATTTATCAAGTACTACCAGATTACTATTTTCAATTAACAACACGTGCATATAAAGTGGTTGTACAATCACTTATAACATATGAGCAAGAAGGGTTACGATGAATATTTTCTAATCATAATTGATTAGTTGTTATAAATTTCTATTACAACCGAGCGAAAATAAACGATTGCTAAAAATATATTCATTGCACTAGGAAGTAAAACGCAGTTGTTAAATATATTTTTATTCCAAGTGTCAAGAAAGTGAAATATTATGGAACCATCTCCTTTGCATAGTGATGGTGTAACGACCTGATTTTTTACCGTTCAAATCGACAATAAACTACACATGTCGACCCAAACAAATCATAAATACAGGCAGTTATCTGGGAAAAGAAGAGAAAACCAATCACAAAATCTCACAGCGGAAGGACAATATATAATAAATAACTATCAGTTTAAAACAGTTGAAATATATACATTGACTAGAATATACAGCGATTATCAGAGTTACACATTCACTGATATACATAACAAGACAGCAGAAACATAGTGCAGCGGAAATTCATATATATAATAAATATATACCAAATCTTTGTCTCCATCCTCCAGGCTATGGAAATTCTTCGCTAACTGCAACATCTGCTGATCCGAGCGTATTGCATAAAAGAAAACACAACAAACACTCGGATCAACACTAAATCATTCTCAAATTAGACAAATTAAAATACGAAATAACATCAGTGTCATGGGTACAGTAACTCAAGAGATGTTATGGGATTTTTCCATCTCTCGAGGATCCGTTAAACTAATACATACATAGTATAGTACGCTATTATGATAGTGTCTATCCAGTAAAGTAAATAGCATAAAAATAACATAAGCGGGATTACCATATTACCCTTATGCCGTTTACAGGCATCAATCATCTATACATTGCCGTAAATTCACCGTAGTGGTGTTATCAGAGGGCACTCCATAGAAGGCAATGCTAAATCAAAATCATATGGGCTCGATATGGATAAATATGACAAGGCACTCGAGTCAATGCCCATGGTAGGATTCTAACAATTGCACTCCCGAACCAGTGGTAACGCATAGCAGCCACAACCGCCCACCTCGGATCACACTTCCAAATCATAAAGGGCCCAAATCATCATCATAATAGTTATAGAAATAGTATCGAAGAAGTGTGTCCGATCAAAGGTGCTACCTCAATTAGTCACGGTATAGCTCCTGTTTTAGTCTTTTCAATTCTGACCCGAAGGTCAGGGCTATTTCGTCATCGTTCACCTTCTTCAATCCAATAATAGCCTCCAAGTCATCATATTTCATTCTGGATTTGTCATAACGTTCACAGTTGTTGAAGTGGTATCGACACTGACAGAGAGTATGCCATTTGTCGACTCCGGTCTCTTTAATAACCAACGTTTACATTTTTCCACATCGGTCGGTTCTTTTACTTTTCACAAAGGTTCATTTTCATATCAAAATATTATATATTTTTTTCGAACCAAATTTATATTCAAAATAGAATATAATTACATATCAAAAATATCATAAATCATACCAAACCGATTATATTCTAAATTAGAATATATTTCCATGTCCTTATATTATAATCATATAATATTTAGAAGTCGACTTATATTCAAATAGAATATATTTCATCTCAAAGATTTCAAATTATTCCAAATCGCTTAATGTTTGAAATCCATTCATATTCAAATAGAATATGTATTTTGATTACAACTCATTTCAACCCCTTAGGAGATCCACTTATATTCGAGTAGAATATATTTCATATCAAAATCATAATCATTTCAAAAATCGATTTGTGGTCAGAAATACCAAACCCGATTATATTCTAAACTAGAATATATTTCATATCCATATATTATAATCATATAATATTTCAAAATCGATTCATACTCAAATAGCTTTATTCGAACTCCAATGACCCAACGGTTTAAATCCAAACACTTTCCATTCGGAAGAAATTTACAATTTAAAACAATATAATTAGGAAAATAGATGCTTATAAAGAATAATCTTTGTATAAAATATATATAGAATATAAAGGAAATAGTCTTGAATAGTAAAATATAAAGGAAATAGTTTTATAGGTTAAAGTTTGAATAAAAAAAAAATTGAAGGAAAGGAATATTTTATTTTGAAATCAAACAAGGCACACACACACACACACATATATATATAGAATCTTTGAAAATAAAATTTTAAACTAAAATTATTCCTTTCTTCTGAATTTCAAGTACTTGAATCTAAATTCAAGTCTCAATGGAGTTCATTTAAATTCCATATCTCATTTCAACCTTGATCAAACAAACCGTTCAATTTAACGGATTCGAATTCATATTCATGCCAAATTTGAAGAAGTTTCATGTATCTTCAAATAACTTACATTTCAGATTCAATTTTTATGGAAATTCTCAATTCAACACTTTACCATAAACTTGGAAACTCCAAGGCATAGAATTTTTTTTTTTTCAAATCTCAATTTGTTGGATAATTTCTCTTGCCCGATTCACTAACATTCAAGTCATGTTTAAAGGAAACATAAAATTTATCAACATCGACTCATTTCCTTTAAATAAAATTTCCCATCAAATAGAAGTTTGAATATTTAAAAATCATTTAACCAACCGATGTCTGTATATAATTATCTATCCAATGGCCAAGTGATTTTAAATTTAATTTCTCGATATTCCAGGGATGGATCTTTCATTTCAATCCAAATCAGGGTCACAGAGATTTATCATTTCACTCTATGTTCTTAATTTATTTTTATCGATTAATCCCGGGTTTATTGGATGCTCGTAACATCAAGGGTAATTGGGATTAATCATCACAATAACATACACCTCCATATACTAAAAAATGGGACATAGCAATATCAATATCCATTCAGAAATCAAACAGCCAAAGCAATCATCACAACCATTTATTCAAATGGTAACTATTAAATCATTTCACTGGTTAACAAGTGTCGGGATTTCTAACTAGTAATTTAAATTAAATATAAATAACTAATTATCGACTTTCATTTGCATGTTAACACACTTGCATGTCAAATTTTTAAGAAACCCATCATCAATCAAACGCAGCCATGCAACCAACTTATTTACAGTTTAATTTGATAAATATAGGAAAAATTTAGTTATTTGTGAGTGAGAAAATCACTTACTTTGGGTCCTTAGTGGATAGGACGTCCAAAAGAAACCCAAATTTTGACAGTGTCCAAACGCAACCAAACCAGTCTTAGGTCGACCGCAATTTTGCCACGATCCTAATGCAACAAACTGGGTCCAAATACGAGTTCATACGCAAAAGTTATAAGCATTTTACTATTTGCATTTGAATATATAAAGTAAACAAACCAAATTTCCTCACCCTATGACAATGTGCCATGTCAGCGTCCCCCTAATTCTCCTTCCCACTCGTTAACTCCTTTCCTCCGCTACATTAAACCGCAAAACCCAATCTACATGCAACTTTGACCAGCGATAACTCGAGATTCCGACCGCTAGAAGACCTCCGACCACCCAATCCTTAAGCTTGCTCCTAGCCGCACCTGATGGGACCCTCGTCGTCAGCTCCGATGGTCTAAGCTACCGCCAGCGCACCAAGGAACGACCGGGTTTTAAAACCCTAAATCACAAATTCTGACCACCTCGCTGATCTCCAGACGATGCCGCTACCACTATTGATCTCGTATGAGTCTCCTCTTCAAAACCCATATTCCGGAATCTCTAATTGACCTCTAAATAAAAAAGCCCTAATTCTAGTCTTTAGGGTTACGAATTTCAGAACTTCAACCGCGAATTCCGGCTAATCTAACCACGGCATGTCGAAACAGAGAACACCCGCAGCTTTATAACGTCGAGGCCTTCATTTTGATATATAATAAGCTAGGGTTTGTGGAGATTTGATTTTGAAGTTGAAAATTTTAATTCAGCTAGGGTTTGAATATTTGCTCTGACATTAAAGAACTTTTGACGATGGAAAAGATACGTATGAATGAAATAGGATAAGGTGGAAGGGAATTTTATTTATATGTATATAAGAGGTCCAAATTTTAGAAACAACTAATTATCATATTACACTAACTTCTTTCACATTTTCTCACGTACGATCAAACGGTAAGTCGGATTATAACGCAAATTGAAGTCCTACCATAATTCACCGTTCCGAATCTAATGAAACTGGTTTCGTCAGATTTCGAGACAGTTGCCGAAATAGTTAAATTCCACATTTAATTAATTAATAAAACACCCAAATATTCATTTAACTGCCTTGATTCAATTTAAATATTTATAAAATTCCCTTTTAAATCAATTTATAACTTAAATAAAATTTTATAAATCAATTTCACATATTTTAGGTTCCCGAGTCAATTTATTTATCCATTTAAATTTATATTTCAATTATTATTAAACAACATAGAATTTCCCCATTTAACAATTTAAATTTGAATTCTCTTTTTAACTTAACCCACTTAAATTTAAATTAGTTATTAAAAATACAAATTCCAAGTTACAACATTTCCAAATAAAACAAAATTTTGGAATCTATTTATACTTAGTCCAACCATCCTCATTATTACAATCAACAAAATTTGGATTTTTCCCAATATTTTTCCATTTTATTTGTTTTAAATCGAAATTTAAATATACAGAAAATATGGGATGTTACATTCTCCCCCACTTAAAATCTTTTCGTCCTCGAAAAGGGAACGAGATAAGGTATTAAACAAATCATACTTTCAAATCCATACTTATAGAATAGTATTTATAAAATAAGTTATATAGTTGAAAAATCTCATAAATTTTCAAACTCCCGAAATCACGGAAAATTTCGGCAGCATCTCCTTTGTACGGAGAGGTCCGGGAAAAATCACAATATAGATAAAACTCAAAAATACATCCCATCATACGATGAGGCATCCCAAAAGTGGGAAAAAAATATCTGTACAATTACAAAACCATATAACCCGAAAACGTACCTTTTTCAGTGTTATTCGCAAATTTTATTTACCTTAGCATTTTAGCATTTAGCGCAAGCGAGCTCCTATGCGTAGCACGACTGCTTTGCACCTGCTATATACTCACATACACATAAGAATTAAGCATATATACAACAAATAGCAAGCGTATACAACTTACAAATCATATACTAAGCATTTCAACTTCAAAACCAAAAGGTTAGCGATAGGCCAGCGAACAAATTGAGGTTATCACCCCTTAGATGATGGAATTTAACCATAGCACACAAGAAAAAGTTGTTCTAATCGTTTCAGGCTTTCCGAATTCTGATAATTCGTTCAAAATTTATGACGGTTTTAGTGAAGGGGAACACCTCAGCCTGTACACTAAAAAATGTAGGTCTGAGTTGTTCAACCCAGTTTTTAGCCCTTTAAACAGCGAAATTTTACTTAGCATATTAAGGAAAAGTTTTAGTTCAGGTCCTGGACTTTCCGAATTGTACTCGCACATTAAAATCCAATGCTCCGTCAGGAAATTATGGTCAAAACAATATAGGTATACGCTTCATATTTTTATTTTTTTGCACGTTGAACTACAACTAACGCCTTGATTTAGACATGACAAACCTGAAAATTTGACAGGGCTCTATTAAAGAAAGTTCTAGCTCAGTCTCTAAGGTTTCCAAAAAGTCCAGAATCATCGAATTCCGATTATCCTATCAAAAGTTATGGTTATTTTGCTTCAGGTTATCAAATATTTTAGATTCCCGCATAACATCGATTTATTTTATTTGAAGTTTCAAACCATTCGTTTCCAATAATTTTGGTAAATCCTTAACACTGAAAATCGATTATCACTTCATTATTAAGGAATGGATTCATATTCGATTGCTTACTTTATTTCGATATATTTTCTGTACATTTTTCCTTCTTTCGTTTTCATTCCAAGAATTTAATTACACTTAAGACTTAAATTCATTTTAATTTTCCGAATTAACTCGATAATATTAAATCATTAACTCATTAAACTTGCTTGATTTACCAGATTTCATTACTTATCCTTATTCAATTATCTATTCATTTGAATTAATTCGGACTTCATTTGTTCTAATTATTCAAGTCCATCCTCACTTCATTTCATTCATTTATACTTGGCTCTAAATCGACCCATTTTTTAATTTCTCGAGCTCACTTCCATTTATTCCGATTCATTTGACTTAATTGAACCCACTTAGAACCAAATTCGTTCGATATTCAAATTAAATAAATTAGCCCTCAGTTTTATATTTCCTATATCTTATTTTATATCTCAAATTCCCGGTTTGTTTCACTTCCTCGTACCTCATTCCCATTCATTTAACCATTCCTTATTCCATCAACTCAATTTATTTATTTGACTCACAAATCATGGTTTGAATTAGGGGCTGTTCACAACTCAAATTTCTATACTCAGTTCTCAAACCGTTATTATTCGATTTCTTAAGTTGAATTTCATCGAACTCAATTCTTTACTCAACTTAACCTATATTCCAATTCGGCCATTCACACTTATCAATAACATATAAATTATTTTCTCCCTTTCTCGAACTAACCTGATATACTTATTTATTTCCCAAGTCATAAGTTGTTGCCACTTTTATTTACACAACCAATATTTTCCCAAATTTATTTTAGTCGACTTAGCTGAATTATATTCCGTGGTAAATTTAAATTTCCTTAACACTTACATCAACTAACTTTGGAATTGGTTTAACCTTATTATCTTTCATGCTTAAGCATTCCAATGTCCATATCTCTCCTCTCAAACTTAAGTCCATTTCATGATTTTAAAATATATATATATTCAAATGAATTGATTTACCTTAGCATAGGACTTAACATTATTAGTTAAAATGAACTTATTATCGCCCTACTTAAGAGTCTTAAATGACTACTCCCTTTCTCTAAATACTTAAGTCCCTTTTTGGGTTTCATAATATAAGATTCTAGTGAACCGAGTTATCCTAGCTCTTCAATCAATATTATTAGTTGATATGGACTTAAATACCTTGATTCCGGGTTTAAAATAATCTAAGTACTTATACTATTTTATAGAAAGCATGCCATAAAATTTTAAGGCCCAAATCGTTAATCACCAAAACATAGAATTTTTTGTCAAAGTATGTTTAATTTAAATTTCAACTTTAAATAACATATTCCAATAACTTTATATAAAATTTATATCATATGAAATTACATCCAAAATACTTTGTCGAATCCATTTTTTAAAATTACTGGGGGGTCTCTCGCCCACTTAAATCTTTCAGAATAAACATCGTTAATGTGTGCACTCATTACCGACGTCGTTTCAAAGGTCCAAGAAGGGATTTTACCCACTTTGTCAAAATCCTTAAAACCATTTTCTTTTCGATGATACCTATAATATGATATTATTTAAAACTTTGGCCAAACTATATCAGAAATACCCCAGGATCAAGTTTCAAGCCCATTTCTATTTATCACAAATATATTATGTAACTAATTACCTAAGAGATCTCATTCTCAAATGTTTTATAAAACCAGTTAAATTTTTCCTTAATAGATTTATTATTGAATCAACCCTGATAGATAATAACCTAGTATTATTACCTACTAAAAACTAATGCTTACACATTTAAAACCAATAATAATATATTTAACATATAAAACATAATCGAAACCATATTATGTCGATCCATTCTATTCGATTATTTAGAAATTCCTATCGATTCTATGGCGTCCCGTATATCGACAAGAATCCATAAATATTCAACAGAACAAGTCAACACAATACATGAAACCATTTTATATCAAAATACAAGTACGCTCTCTCATATATACCCTCAAACTCATTCTAGGGTGTTTCTAGCCCTATCTCTAATGAGTTTATTCCCAAACAGAGCCAAGGTTATCGCTAACCATTACTCTGATACCAACTGTAATGACCTGATTTTTGACCTTTCAAATAGACAATAAGCAACACATGTCGACCCAAACAAATCATAAATACAGGCAGTTATCTGGGAAAAGAAGAAAAGAAAGAAAGAAGAGAAAAACCAATCACAAAATCTCACAATGGATGGACAATATATAATAATTAACTATCAGTTTAAAACAGTTGAAATATATACAATGACTAGAATATATAGCGATTATCAGAGTTACACATTTACAGATATACATAACAAGACAGTGGAAACACAGTGAAGTGGAAATACATATATATATAATAAATATATACCAAATCTTTGTCTCCATCCTCTAAGCTATGGAAATTCTTCACTAACTGCAACATCAGCTGACCCGAGCGTATTGCATAAAAGAAAACACAACAAACACTCAGATCAGCACTAAATCATTCTCATATTAGTCAAATTAAAATACGAAATAATATCAGTGTCATGGGTGCAGTAACTTAAGTGATGTTACAGGATTTTTCCATCTCTCGAGGATCCGTTAAACTAAAAAATACATAGTATAATACGCTATTATGATAGTGTCTATCCAGTAAAGTAAATATCATAAAAATAGCGTAAGCGAGTTTACCATATTACCCTTACACCGTTTACAGGCATCAACCGTCTATATAGTACCGTAAATTCACCATACTAGTGTTATCAAAGGGTACTCCATAGAAGGCAATGCTAAATCAAAATCGTACGAGCTCGATATGGATAAATATAACAAGGCACTCGAGGCAATGCCCAGGGTAGGATTCTTCCAATTGCTCTCCCGGACCGGTGGTAATGCATAGCAGCCACTACAGCCCACCTCGCATTACACTCTCAAATCATAAAGGGCCCAAACCATCATCATCGTCATAGTCATAGAAATAGTATCAAAGAAGTGTGTCTGATCAAAGGTGCTACCTCAATTAGTCACGGTATAGCTCTTGTTTTAGTCATTTCAATTCTGACTCAAAGGTCAGGGCTATTTCTTCATCGTTCATCTTCTTCGATCTAATAATAGCCTTCAAGTCATCATATTTCATTCTGGATTCGTCATAACGTTCACAGTTGTTAAAGTGGTATTGACACTGACAGAGAGTATGCCATTTGTCGACTCCGGTCTCTTTAACAACCAACGTTTACATTTTTCCACATCGGTCGGTTCTTTTGTTTTTCACAAAGGTTTGCTTTCATATCAAAATATCATATTTTGTTTCAAACCAAATTTATATTCAAAATAGAATATAATTACATATCAAAAATATCATAAATCATACCAAACCGATTATATTCTTAATTAGAATATATTTCCATATCCTTATATTACAATCATATAATATTTAAAAATCGACTTATATTCAAATAGAATATATTTCATCTCAAAGATTTCAAATTATTCCAAATCGCTTAATGTTTGAAATACATTCATATTCAAATAGAATATGTATTTTCATTACAACTCATTTCAATCCCTTAGGAGATCCACTTATATTCGAGTAGAATATATTTCATATCAAAATCATAATCATTTCAAAAATCGATTTGTGGTCAGAAATACCAAACCCGATTATATTCTAAACTAGAATATATTTCATATCCATATATTATAATCATATAATATTTCAAAATCGATTCATACTCAAATAGCTTTATTCCAACTCCATTGACCCAACAGTTTAAATACAAACACTTTCCATTTGGAAGAAATTTACAATTTATAACAATGTAATTAGGAAAATAGATGCTTATAAAGAAAAATCTTTGTATAATATATATATAGAATATAATAGTTAGAATAAAATAAGATAATTTAAATTGCTATTTATATACATAAGTTAAAAGTTTACCAGATAGTTTTGAATAATAAAATATAAAGGAAACAGTTTTATAGGTTAAAGTTTGAATAAAAAAAGTTTGAAGGAAAGGAATATTTTATTTTGAAATTAAACAAGGTATATATATATGTAGAATCCTTGAAAATAAAATTTTAAACTAAAATTGTTCCTTTCTTCCGAATTTCAAGTACTTGAATCTAAATTTAAGTCTCAATGGAGTTCATTTAAATTCCATATCTCATTTCAACCTTGATCAAACAAACCATTCAATTTAACGGATTCGAATTCATATTCAAGCCAAATTTGAAGAAATTTTATGTATCTTCAAATAACTTACATTTCAAACTCAATTTTTATGGAAATTCTCAATTCAACACTTTACCGTAAACTTGGAAACTCCAGGGCATATAATTTTTTTTTTCAAATCTCAATTTGATGGATAATTTCTCTTGCCTGATTCATTAACATTCAAGTCATGTTTAAAGGAAACATAAAATTTATCAACATCGACTCATTTCCTTTAAATAAAATTTCCCATCAAATAGAATTTCAAATATTTAAAAATCATTTAACCAACCGATGTTTGTATATAATTATCTACACAATGGCCAAGTGATAATAAATTTAATTTCTTGATATTCCAGGGATAGATCTATCATTTCAATCCAAATTAGGGTCACAGAGATTTATCATTTCACTCTATGTTCTTAATTTATTTTTATCGATTAATCCCGGGTTTATTGGATGCCCGTAACATCAAGGGTAATTGGGATTAATCATCACAATAACATACACCTCCATATACTGAAAAATGGGACATAGCAATATCAATATTCATTCAGAAATGAAACAGCCAAAGCATCCATCACAACCATTTATTCAAATGGTAACCATTAAATCATTTCACTGCTTAACAAGTGTCGGGATTTCTAACTAGAAATTTAAATTAAATATAAATGACTAATTATCGACTTTCATTTGCATGTTAACACACTTGCATGTCAAATTTTTAAGCAACCCATCATCAGTCAAACGCAACCATGCAACCAACTTATTTCACAGTTTAATTTTATAAATTTGGGGAAAATTTAGTTATTTGTGAGTGAGAAAATCACTCACCTTTGGGTCCTAAGTGGATCGGACGTCCAAAAGAAGGCCAAAATTTGACAGTCTTCAAACACGACCAAACCAGTCTCAGGTCGTCCGCAATTTCGCCACGATCCTAATGCAACAAACCGCGTCCAAATCCGAGTTCATATGCATAAGTTATAAGCATTTTACTGTTTGAATTTGAATACATAAAGTAAATAAACCAAATTTCCTCACCCTATCACAATGTGCCACGTCAGCGTCCCCCTAATTATCCTTCCCGCTCGTGAACTCCTTTCCTCTGCTACAGTAAACCGCAAAACCCAATCTTCACGCAACTTTGACCAGCGATAACTCGAGATTCCGACCGCTAGAAGACCTTCGACCACCCAATTCCTGAAGCTTGCTCCTAGCCGCACCTGATGGGACCCTCGTCGTGAGCTCCGGTGGTCTGGGCTGCCGCCAGCGCACCAAGGAACGACCAGGTTTTTAAACCCTAAATCACAAATTCCGACCATCTTGCCGATCTTTAGACGATGCCGCTACCACCATTGATCTCGTATGAGTCTCCTCTTCAAAACCCATATTCCAGAATCTCCAATTGACCTCTAAATCAAAAAGCCCTAATTCAAGCCTTTAGGGTTATGAATTTCAGAACTTTAACTGTGAATTCCGGCTAATCTAACCACTGCATGTCGAAGCTGAGAATACCCGCAGCTTCGTATCGTCGAGGCCTTCATTTTGATATATAATAAGCTAGGGTTTGTGGAGATTTGATTTTGAAGTTGAAATTTTTAATTCAGCTAGGATTTGAATATTTGCTCTGCCATTAGAGAACTTTTGACGATGGAAAAGATACGTATTAATGAAATAGGCTGATGAGGTGGAAGCGAATTTTATTTGTATGTGTATAAGAGGCCCAAATTTTAGAAACAACTAATTATCATATTACACTGACTTCTTTCACATTTTCTCACATACGATCATAAGGTAAGTCGGATTGTGTCGCAAATTGAAATCCTACCATAATTCACCGTTCCGGATCCAATGAAACTGGTTTCGTCGGATTTCGAGATAGTTGCCGAAACAGTT
The DNA here is from genome assembly GCA_030737875.1 of Allium sativum. Classification (NCBI taxonomy): domain Eukaryota; kingdom Viridiplantae; phylum Streptophyta; class Magnoliopsida; order Asparagales; family Amaryllidaceae; genus Allium; species Allium sativum. Next base: position 7,703,685 of record JASFAX010000039.1, on the reverse strand, counting down.
AAATTCCATAGTTAATTAATTAATAAAACACCCAAATATTCATTTAACTGCCTTGATTCAATTTAAATATTTATAAAATTCCCTTTTAAATCAATTTATAACTTAAATAAAATTTTATAAATCAATTTCACATATTTTAGGTTCCTGAATCAATTTATTTATCCATTTAAATTTATATTTCAATTATTATTAAAAAAACATAGAATTTCCCCATTTAACAATTTAAATTTGAATTCTCTTTTTAACTTAACCCACTTAAATTTAAATTAGTTATTAAAAATACAAATTCCAAGTTACAGCATTTCCAAAAAAAAAAATTGAAATCTATTTATACTCAGTCCAACCATCCTCATCATTACAATCAACAAAATTTGGTTTTTTCCCAATATTTTTCCGTTTTATTTATTTTAAATCAAAATTTAAATATACAGAAAATATGGGATGTTACAGATGGGGTTAGGCTAAACGGTGACGAACGATGGATATCCATGGGCGAATATTAAACAGTGATGGGCGATGGATAGAAACATGGGGCTATGCCAGAAATCAGTGGGCGAAGCTCTGCCAATATTATTTAGGGAAGAGTTCAATTTGGGAAAGACGATAATTTGGGGAAGAGATAAATTCTATAAGGGAAATAAGGATGGTTAGAAAATTTGGATTTCCCAACTGTAACGTAAGGAGAGAAAATGGAGAGCCAAAGACAAAATGCATGCATGACAAATGTGCAAATATATATCGCTTTATCGACAAAATCGTATGGACCAACATACAAATTAGATTTAGAGCCAAAATTCTATGTTTGAGCCGATGTAGAAAACTTGCACATGTTAGTCCAAAGACTAACACTATTTTACATTTTGCAGATTTCAAAATATTTAGAAGAACAAAAACTCATCATATTAATGAAAAAAACTGCACTACTTTTTATATTCTATAAATTTTGAATATTAATTGTTAAATGTTAAATTTTTGCAACATAATTTTTAAAAACTAGTATTGTGGGGTCATAGGTTCTATTCCCATATTGCGGGGTTAAACCAACTTGTCACAAAGTATGTTATATGCTAGCTAAACTTATATGCAAAGTAACCAATTTCGAAGAAAAAACATGTGCATGTTAAAAGGTGCATTTATGATGAGCGAAAACAAGGTATTAGAGCAGACTTATTAAACAAGACACTTGAGTGGGGAAGATGAGTAAATGGCGAATGCGTTTGTGACTATGTCCGGAACATCTGAGCGGGATATTTAAGTCATGATTTTTGTTTTATTAGACTATACTTAATTATAATAAATAATATTTATTAATAATCTACACAATTAAATAAACTAAGAAACTATAAATTGTTTGGTGTTAATCGGCCTTTTGGTCCGGTTTCCAAAAGTACACCAGACACGCTCGACTTAATACATCGCGTGGCGTTAAAGCTCGAAGTGTCGCCAAAACACTAAGCATACGATCCTAGAAGAAGTTACATGAGTAGAAGTCTCACTACCCCTCAAAACAGTGCATTCAATGCAAGTTTGTATCCATCATATACCAGAAATCTTGAACCCCTTTGGTTCGACTCCCTCCGTTTCATATCCGAAAACTTCGGCTCCCTCACCTTCAGCAATCTTTGACTCCCTCTTCTCCAACGAACCCCGTAATCCTCAACTCCACAAAACTCGCATCCCTCAGCCTTCGTATTTTCGTATCCCCCGGAACTTTGACTTTCACCCAGCACTACAGATCCCCCCTCGAATATCTCCTCCTCGTATTCTAGGGATACGGTTTCGTATCCCTCAGGGGATACGCAACCCCGTATCCGTACTGGGATAGAGATTCTCGTATCCCCTGGGATACGAATTTGTATCCCTAAGGGGATACGAGAATTCGTACCCCTAAGGGATACAACAAGACTGTATCTCAAGGGAAACGAGTCTGTATCCCTAGAGATACGAAACTCGTATCCCTTGAGATACAGTCTCTTTGTATCCCTAAGGGGTTGTATCCCTAGGGATACGAAACTCATATCCCCCAGGGGGTTCTGAAGTCTTTCTATGCACAAAGAAGGGGATACAAAATTTTCGACATGGGACTCCAAGGATACAAGTTTCTACTGTGTGGTCCCCAAATCCTACCTATTCCTACCTAATCTATCACCTATAAATATCCCCTTGCTCACAATTCAAAGGGGTTGGATTTTTTCTGATTTGACATCTCTTAAGAGCTCCAAGAACTCATTATTGGCAGCCTAATTATTGAGGAAGAAGAAGCATAAAATCCACTTTTCCCAAGGCTCACATATGAGAACTATGACTCCAAATTGCATGGAAACACTTGTAATCGAATGCCAAGATGATGTCCAAAGCTTTTAATCTATTATTGTGAATGAAATACCAGTAAACTCCTTCAAAGTGGATGGAGGCTCCTCATGGGACTAAACCAGTATAAATCTACTATGTTATTTTCTACTTTCTGCAATTATTTTCCCGTGCAAAACATGATTCTCTAAGTAACGGAGAATCTTTGGGTGTTACGAAATTTTTTGCCATCAAAATTTTGGTGCTTTCATTAAGAGACTCAACTCACTTCTTTGTTGCACATTCCCATCTCGATTTCGACATGCTACTCAGGTTTCTTCCTATCTAATTCTCGAGTCCACTTAATATTGGTTATGAAAACAAAGAACATGATGATCGGAACTTCGGTAGAAGCCGAAGATGCTACTACTCAACAACTCCAATCGGCGGCAAACCCGACCGATGCAAACATCCTTCTTCCTACGGACCCCGATGCTATGGTAACTTAGGGGCTAATTTATGCTCTTAATAAGAGGTTGGAAAACAGATCTCTAGAGCTTGGTGAAGCATTGAAAAAAAACATCGACCTTATGCATCAACTCCAGGAGAGTCAATGTCTAGTCGCCTAACTTCAGCTCGCCCAGAACAATGCCTAACCACGACATTACTCCTCAGAAAGTGCCTCTTCCGAAACCTAGGGCCAACATCAGAGAAGAAGGTTGACTCTTAATACAGATGCCGCTACCTGCACCAATGCCCACACAAACACCAATGGTAACGGCAACAGTAATGGAACCACCATTACCATCAGCGAAGGAACGTGTTAACTTAACCGTTCCTTGTTGGTTATCAATGATGATCCATGTTCGAGTAACTGACCCCCTCTTCGACATAACCCAACTGTCGCCGCTCTAAACTTGGGGCCTACACGTAAAGCAACCCAATAGGCTCAAGTTCTACCTGATCAGAATATACGTCAACCAGCTCAACCTCATCAGCAATACTAGAACCAAGTTAACATTAATGATGACATGGATGAGGACAAGCCTGATGTCCACCATAGGCAACATCCACGACCCAGAACCCCCGAGGCGAACCACAACCGCTGGATCCCGGTAGAGAATGTTCAACTGGCATATATCCCCGACCTAGTCCAAACAATCATGAGGAATACGACGTATGGGAAACCCACTTGAGATGTAATTTCTTCACCCGGGCTGTGCACGAAGCCGAGTGGCCACGACGCTTTAACATGCCACAGCTTGCGGTCTAAGGAGGAACCACAGACCCTTCTGCTTTTCTGAACTGCTACGAGTGGCACATGGACTCCAGCAGGGCCACTAATGCAGTCAAATGTAAATGCTTCCTAGTCTTTTTAGAAGGCACAACCTTGCTTTGGTTCACCCGCTTTCAACTTGGTTTCATCAGCAACTTTGACCACTGGCAACCGAGATGGTCAGATAGTTCAGAATGCACGTTCCTACGCCGAAGAACTCTCTTACCCTCTCCAATCTCTACTAGGGCCCGAAAAAAAGCCTCAAAAGCTACCTCGAGTGATTTAACAATGCCCTCATCGAGTTGACGATTAGGAACCCCGCACAATCCTCGTCTAGATCACCAAAGGTATCTGCACTAACTCCGAATTCGGGGCATGGATAGATAGAAGGCAACCAAAGACTTTGGAAGCTTTATACGAAAAGGCAGGACAATTCCAATGCTAAGAGGAAGCTCGACGCAACAGGGTCACTCAAGGGAATCACCCTAACAACCCGCACGCCAGCACCGTCGAAGACAGTGTTAAAGGAAAACACATCGGGGAATCTTCCGACAAGGGAAAGGGGCGACCCCGTACAAGCCCAAGCCAAACAACGAAAAAGCGAGCAGTCGCAACGATCAAGCTCCTGGTGACCCCAAGAAGCACGATCGCTACCGAAATTATAGGAAGTATACTCCAGTTAATCCAGATATGGTTACAATCTATCTAGAAACCTGTAACACTTTCCAGTACAAGAATCCCAACAACTAGGAATCCACAGAAAAGGAAAAAAACCGTGGCAAGTATTGCAGATTCCATGATATGTATGGGCACAACACCAACGACTTCCACCCCCTCAAGGATGCAATTAAAAAACTCATTCGCAAGAAATGTCTGGAGCAGTTCGTTCAGGATCCTACTCCATCTGAAGCAGCCATGGACTCCTCAATGCCCGCTCTACCTCTAGCTAATACAGCCCTAAAGTCGTCCGATCGAAGATCACGTTGGCATCGTGATCAATACTATCTACGGTGGACCTCACCCCATACATGATAGCTTCCGAAAGATAAAGGAATATGTTAACTCCATCAAGCATGCCAGCTACGAAGCATGCTCTACTTTGCACAAATCTATCCCTGCCAAGCTCCAGAAGACAATGCAGGATGATATCGTCTTCCACAAAAGGGAGTCTACAGGAATTGAGATACCAACCATATACCCTCTCGTCATCTCTTCTCAAATTTACCCCGCCTTCATTCGAAGAATCCTAATCAATTTAGGAAGCTTAGTCAATAAACATCTTTAAAGCGACCTACGATCAAATGAAACTAGAGGCCAAAGACTTGAACCCCTGAGATGATACTATTCACGGCTTCAACGGTTCTTCCAACTAACCCTTAGGCATAATCGACCTTCCAGTAGAACTCGTAGAAGGGGATCGGAGACTGGTCTGAATCTTCACCTTTGTGGTCATCGCCGTCATCTCTCCATATAACGTCTTCATTGGGCGCCCTTTCCTTGTAGAGTTTAGAGTCTGCATGTCCCCATGGTCCCTTCTCATGAAATTTTCGACAGAAAACAGGATTGGCATAATCAAGGGCGACTAAGCAACCGCAAGAGCATGCTACCTCATGAAGTAGAGGAACGCGTGCAATAAGGACAAAGGCAAGACAGTGCCTCCACCTTCTTACGCCAAGACCATCTCCACATAGAAATCAAAAGTGTCTATGTCCTGCCTCAGGCGCCACTTCCGTCTTACTGACGATCTTGATCCAAGGGAAGACGAAGAGCCTGACTTCGAGAGGGCTACAACAGTAGAACCAATGATGGATGTTCCGATCAACCCCGATGACCAGACAAAGATCTTGAAAGTTGGACTGCAACCCCACCCCGCAATAAAGGAAGAGCTTGTGGAATTCTTAAGAGCCAACCTCGACGTGTTCGCTTGGACCCACTCTGACATGTGTGGCATCTATCAAGGAATCACTTGTCACATGCTCAAAATCGACCCATGGAAACTTTCGGTCAAACATAAATGTCAAATCTTGGGAATCAAAAGATCGACTGCACTTAAAGAGGAGATGGATAAGCTACTTGATGACTGCTTTATCTGTTACACCTTCTGCCCTGAATGTTACTCCAACCCAGTCCTGGTCAAGAAAGAAAACGACAAGTGGCAAAAGTGTGTCGACTTCTTCGACTTGAACAAGGCATGCCCAAAAGACAGCTTCCCATTTTCAAGGATCGACCAGCTTGTTGATTCAACCAACGACTACCAACACATGTCCTTCATGGATGTGTACTCATGCTACAATCATATTCCAATGTACCTTCCAGACCAAGATCATACTTCTTTCATAACTGACATCGGGCTCTTCTTCTATGTCGTTATGTCCTTCGATCTTAAGAATGTTGGAGCCTCCTATCAACGACAGGTCAATCGCATGTTCAAGTAACAAATCGTGAGATCCATGGAGGTCCACATGGACGATATGCTCGCAAAAACGAGAATATAAAATAACCACGTCCTTGACCTCTCCGAGATGTTCGGTGTCCTCCGCCAATATGGCATGAAGTTCAATCCCTTGGAATGCTCTTTTGGCGTTGCATCGGAAAAATTTCTGGATTTCATTGTCAATTCACGAGGCATCAAAGCCAATCCAGATAAGATTAATGCTATTTCGGATATCCACTCCCTTCAGAGCATCAAAGATGTTAAAAGTTTAAACGAAAAAGTCATCGCCCTAAGCCGATTCATCTCCAAAGCTACTGACAGGTGCATTCCCTTTTTTGACTTGCTCAGAAAAGGGAAGCGCAACTTCACATGGACACCGGAGTGTGTTGCCTCATTCTAGGACCTACTGAATCAGTTAGAGCGACCGCCTATCTTGTCCAAACCCGTGGATCACAAGGACTTATATATCTATTTGATTGTCTCCATGCAGGCAATCAACTCAGTGTTTGTGCATGTTGAGGATCGTGTCCAACAGCCTGTTTACTATATCAGCAAGAACTAACATGGGCAAAAAAAGAACTATCCAAAGTTCGAGAAGTTATCCTACCATCTATTGATCTCCTCCCGGAATATGAGGCCCTACTTCCAGTCCCATCCAATCAAATTCTTCCAGTCCCATCCAATCAAAATCTTCACTAACTAGCCGCTATGACAAGTCCTGCAATGACTTGAGGCATCTGGGAGACTTCTGAAATGGAGCACAGAACAGAGCCAGTTCGATATCTCATTCATCCTCCGTCGAGCCATCCTCGGGGAAGCCCTCGCAGATTTCATAGTGGAGTTCACCATTCCAGAAGATTCTCCTCCGGAAGACATCAAAAATCCAGACATTAAGTGGAAGTTGTTGGTGGAAAGATCCTCCAATAATCAATGTTTCAACGTAAGAGTCGTACTCGTTACTCCCGAGGAACGCTCGATATGCTATGCCTTGAAGCTTCACGTTCCTACCAGCAACAACGATGCACAACACGAAGCCTTGATCGCTGGACTCCGAATTGCAATCAAACTTAACATCAAGTCCATCCAGATCTACTCTGACTCACATCTCATCGTATGCCAGGTTCAGGGAGAATATCAAGCCAAGGGGGCACGCCTTGCTCCCTAGCTTGCTCTGATCCACAAACTTCCCACTAACTTGGACCACTACATCATCACGCACATCCTTCGAGGACAAAATGAAAAGGATGACTCTCTAGCCAAACTGGTAAGCTCCAGGGATGCGCAACTCATAGAACTTGCCCAGTCGAGGTGCTTGATTCTCCGAGCATCGATTAGATGCAAACTGATTCGGTAGCAACGACGGAGCCCGAACCAGAGTTTTGGATGACGCCGATCAAGAACTACTTATAGCACAGAATCCTCCGATAGCTCTACAAGGAAAAATGAGAACTCATCCGAAAGTCTGCCCGATATATCATTTATAACGGGATGCTCTACCGAAGAGGATTCTCTGTTCTACTACTCCAGTGTGTAGCCTACGATGACGTCGATCATGTGCTATTTGATGTGCACGAAGGCGAGTGCGGTGACCATACCAGACGTAAACCCTAAGAAGGAAGATTCTCAGATATGGTTACTTCTGGCCCACACTCTATCAAGATGCCTCAAATAGGCCCTCAATGCGACAAGTGCAAGAGTTTCTCCAAGATTCTAAGAGCCCGGCCAACCGAGCCAACACAGATGGTCAGCCCTGGCCATTCTCCATGTGGGGAATAAATATCATCAGAACTCTTCTGATAGCCAGCGGAGGGGCATGTTATGCTATCGTCGTACGTAGTTGATTACTTCACCAAATGGGCTGAAGCCGAGTCCCTCACTATGATCACTACCAAGAAAGTGATCAACTTCGTCGTCCGCAACATCATCACTCGATATGGAGTCCCTCAAGATATCATTTCCGACAACGAGACCAAGTTCGAGAGCGCTGAGTTCAAGACTTTTTGCCAACGACACAATATTGAGAAGAAGTTCTTTGAAGTAGCCCACCCGCAAACCATGGGCAAGTCGAGGCTGTCAACAAAGTGATCAAGTTCATCATCAAAGAAGCGTCTGGAAAAGCCCGGAGGCTTATGCGTAGATGAACTTCCTCTAGCCCTATCGGCCTACCGAATCACCCATAAGTCAACGACTGGCCATACTCCCTTCAATCTCGCCTATGGATCCGAAGTTGTCATTCTCATTGAGCTCAAACTCTAGTCTCACGGAGTCACTTATTACGATCCAAAAAACAACCAAGATCTCCTGCTGGAGTCACTCGACTTGCTCGAAGAAAAAAGGGATGAGGCTGAACTTAAAGCTGTCGCCCAACGCCAACGAGTCGCCTAATACTTCAACTTCAGAGTCTACCTTAAAAGCCTTAACATTAGCGACCTCGTCTTGAAATGGATCTTTCCCACACCAACTAGCTTTAGTCCACGCTGGGAAGGCCAGTAATATTTTGTTTTCTTTAAATTCAAGGCATTGTAAAGGCCATAGCTTCCACAATTATTGGTAAAGATAGTTTTCAGTTCTCTATGATCTTGGTGTTTTACTTTCCACATAATATATCTAGTTAACCTTTACAACCGACTTGCATGCACGAGCACACCACACTAGATTGGTACTCGGGAACGTGGAATCGATTCCATCTGACTCGAGCCTCAAATCAACGACGAGGCCGATTATGAACAACTCGGGATGTTCTTTTATTTGGATATCCAACCTCGCTCCTGAGCCTCCGGACTTAGGGCAGCTCATCTACCAAACGAGTGTGACATCGACCACTCGTTTGGTTCCATCTGGTCTGAAGGGTCCAGATCTGGGCTACAATCGACGAATCAACGACGCCCACAAATTCTAACCTGAACAAAATGACGGGAGAGTCTAAAGCACGAATCAATGATGTCCATGCCTTCTCACGACTCGGGATCAACGACCTCAGGGTGGTCCCAAGGGAGAAGGCACCAGAGCTGAACTTCGCACGACTCGCAGCTCATTGACCAAAGGAGATTCCGAGAGCGAAGTCCGCACTTATAATCTTTGAACGACTCAGAACTTTTGACCAAAGGAGATTCCGAGAGCGAAGTCTGTGCTTACAACCTTCGCATGACTCGAAGCCCCTGACCAAAGGAGATTCCGAGAGCGAAGTCCGCGCTTAGCAGGACTCGGAGTTCCTGACCAAAGGAGACTCCGATAGCGAAGTCCACGCTTACAAACTTCGCACGACCTGGGACTCTTAACCAAAGGAGATTCCGAGAGCGAAGTCTGCGCTTACAAGCTTCGCACGACTCGGGACTCTTAACCAAAGGAGATCTTGAGAGCGAAGTCTGCGCTTACAAGCTTCTCAAGACTCGGAGCTCTTGACCAAAGGAGATTCCGAGAGAGAAGTCCGTGCTTGCAACCTTTGCATGACTCGGGACTCTTGCCCAAAGGATATTCCGAGAGTGAAGTCCGTGCTTACAACCTTCACACGACAAGAAGCTCTTACCAAAGGAGATTCCGAGAGCAAAGTCCGCGCTTACAACCTTCGCACGACTCCGAACTCTTTACCAATGGAGATTCTGAGAGCAAAGTCCATGCTTACGACCTTCGCACGACTCGGGACTCCTAACCAAAGGAAATCCCGAGAGTAGAGTCCTCACTCACACACCTTGCACAACTCTCCTGACTAAAGGAGACCCCAAGAGCAAAGACTTGGATAACGCTCGCTTAGATGTAATGATAAGTACATTTATGGAAAGCATAAATGAACATTTGAATACTTAACACAAGTTATGACACAAGAAAAGTCAACTAATACTTTCGTTCATAACCAAAAGAAAGCTACATATATTTATCTTTCTTTCTTTCTAACGACATGACATATAGGAAAACCAAGCCATGCCTCCAAAAGTCTCTTTCTCCTTCTCCTTCTTATTCCTCTTTTTCTTGATAGACTCGGTGCTACGCGGATCAATAATAACCTTAGTCCTCTTTGTACCAGAGCTGACTCTTCGTCGACATCCTACCTAGCCTTGGTTTGAGCCTCATATAAGCTACCTCATCGGCCTTCCGTTTCTCTTCTTGCTCCTCAGATTTTTCCACCGTATGGGCCTTCAGAGCCTCCACCATGTCGTGCATTGTCTGAAGTCTGCACACTTGCTTCTACTGGACCCATCACATGAATACTTTGGACATCCAACACCTATCCTTCCTCAAGAAGATCTTTATAAACACTAGATGCCAAGTCCACATGCGAGAAAGTATTCATGTTTCCTCCTCCCTCTCCAAATTGTATCTCTTGCAATCCCAATCTGGACTCAAGCATTTGGGGAACTATCGGGGAAGAGCCTGTTGTCATCTCCGCTTCGAATGGGGCTGCGCAACAAAAAAGACGGCTACTTAGTATCTTTTACATCAATGCTTATATCCTTTTCGAGCGTTCGTGATAATGAGACTTTACCTTCAAGAACTTGTGACACAAGGGCAACAAGCAGAGTGCCCGCAATGGTAGTTAGAGAGGTACCTTGAAATCCCAACTCCGGGAAATCAGGGTTATACTCGGTTATAATGTGAGTTGGGACCGTAGGGCCGCAGACTATAGCGGAGAGCATGGCTTGTGGCTGGAAGAACTCCACTTTGAAAGCTCGTGAGTGATAATCACACTCTTAGTAGGCACGAACTTCCGTATTTTGGCAGCAAGCTCCGCCAGCCCCGCCCTCTCGACATCCTTCTACAACAATGTCCTCCCTTTCTCTAACACCTTGCGCTCCGGCTCAGTCATAAGTTCCACCATAAGATAGTTCTCATCCACTTCCTCAACCCCTCGCATCCGAGCCTCGAATGATAACAACCTTTCCCATGTCTGTGTCACCACACGGGGATAATCTTTGACCCACGAGATCCCCCGAAATCTCAGTTATTTGACATACATATCCGAATAGGCTCCTCCAAAGATGCTTCCACCCTTGCCTCAGTGTCCTCAATCTCCTCCATCATCATGTCCGCTTCCCTTTGGTGCTCAGCCTTTAGCTCATCTAGTGAGCTCAATACCTCTTTGTTGCTGGCTTTGGCTTCCTCTTTTTCCTTCCTAACCGCTTCCAGCTGCCTCCTCAGCTTAGCATTCTCCTTCTGCAACCTCTAAAACGCCTCATTCTTGGCTTTTAGCTCTCATTCTCCTTTACCAAGTCCTCATTATCTTTCTTAAGCCGGAATACCTTCTCGTTCTCCTCCATCAAATGAGCATTCTTCATCAGCTTAGTGTAATCCCTCTTAGGATTTGCATTTTCAGTTGAAACTAAGGGCATAGTGTCTTTAAAAGTTGACGCAACATGCTCTGACTCCCTCAGCAGCTTCTCATACTTTTCCTTTAGCTTTCCTATTTCGGCAATAGAGAGTTAGCATATAAAACATGTGGCTCAAATATGCAGAAATAGGAACAACTTAAAAGTTATCTTACATAGAGACTCTTCCTCATTCTGAACGGTCAGCTGCTCATCCTTAACCTTCTTCTTTAGGTTGATAGTCTCCACATTCTTGTTGTTGATAAGCCCCAAGAGATTCCCCTAAATACTTGTAATACTCATTACACTGGTAGTAAGCAGCATACACCTGCTGCCACACCATGTCCCTATCCTTTCGAGGAATTGGATTGATATCCAGAAAACACTTTATCTCATCAAAATAATGCTTGGGAAACTTCTCTTTCAGCAGATCCTTTCTCTCATCTACGGTAAGATTAGCAGCTTCGGGCGCCTCAGGTAATTTTCCTTTTTTCTTTGATGTCGATATCGTTCTTCTTCCTTCTGTCGGTATGCGTTAACTCTTTTCCCTTGGGAGAGATGATGGGCGGCGCATGTGGACTGTAATGAGCGATTCTCGAAGAGGGGTACCCAGCTCTTGTGGTGACATATCTTGTGTACGTCCCGGAGGACCGAGTGTATGGAGGAGGAGATTCAGAAAGACGAGATCGTTCTCTATGATGGTACTCGCTGCCATAGTCATGAGGGGGCAAGGGCTCATCATACAAAGTAGCATCTCTTCTAAAATCATTGAGGAAAATGTTCCTCGAAGACTGACGACTCTTGAAGCCTTGGCCACGACCTCTACCTCCTTTAGCCATTTCACCTGCAAAAGGAAAAAAAATTCAAGATTAAACTCGAACACCCAAGCACACAAACAAATGTTGTGTCATGCGGTGATTATTAATGTGTTTCATAAGTGTTCTATCAACAGACTAGATCAGCGTGAAGTAAGCTCGAATGATGAAGCCGTTCCTAGTCCAAAACACTCTCAGTAGAACGAGCCTTGGCCGGGATAGCCAACCGGGACTCGAGACGCTGCTGGTACATGGGATCTGTGGGTGCAAAAGGAATTCCGGCTATACAAAAGCACAATTAATTCCCAGCCAACAACCTGACAAGTTTCAAACTCAAAAAACAATCAAAGATACTTACTTCCCTCCAGCAACCTCCTCGCAAACCCGGGAGGATAAAGCACGAAGAACCAGTCGTGCTTATATACGCTTAACTTACTCCACTTCCCATCAAAAAACCAAGTGCTAGGAAGATCTTCCAAAAAATACTGAGCGGGTGCAACATTGGCTCTCCTCAACAACTGGAAAAGATACTGGATGTCCTTTCGAGTGGGTTCTCGCTGCAGGTACTCTCTGTAGAGAATGCAGGTACCCAAGAGGGAAGCTTACGCATTCGAATGGAGCTGCAACGGCGCAAGGCAAAAATAATGCAGTATATCTCGGATGAAGTTGTTAGCCGGGGGGACACACCCAGAAACACACGCATGTTCTAGGCAGTGTACCCTTCTAGTGGTACGTGAGCCCTATCACCTTTTACGGGAGCACGAACATTTCTCTGAGGAATGCCGAACCAGATCGCCATGCACCTAACCGCTGTCTCATCCATATACGATGGCACTGAATCCGGTGGGTTGTCTAGTATAACCACGCCCGCCATCATGTACCGTGCCACCAAACTGCTTCCCTTTAAAATATCAATGTGCTCTTCCCCTTCGTGCTCACCTCCATTCATTCCAAGAATTCCCTATATCGGTAACTCCGCCAAATGCTCGACTAATGATTGCTGCCCTTCCGGCTGGACTCCTCGACCAGGCGCTTTCGGCGAACCCATCGATTGGGAAGGACTGGACTCTCTGGAGGTCTCAAGATCACAACCCCTTGAGCCAGCATCGTTAATTGAACTGAATGGGGATAGTGAATGCTACGAAGCTTTGGCTTCTAGAATATGTTGTGTTTTAGATCTTCATTACTTTGCTAACTATACTTTCAACATACTAGCGTTAGACGTCGCATTGTATAACATGTACCCTCGTGTTAGTATAGACTAACATGTATGTGCAGTGTTGTGCCAATACAATTATAACTTGGAACTTGGGACACAACGACGATAACAAGTCCTCAAGACTGTAACCATTGTCATCGTCGACCAACGTTGCCATATGCACATCGAGCTGCGGCCATATTATGACCAAAATCGAATCAACACGGTCAATAGTTCAATAATTTAGTCAAAGTCCAAGGAGATGTTCTAATCCTATGTGTAAGGCTAAATTGTCGACTAAGTTACGGTCCACATAAGCATCGGTTCAATCGTATAGCGTCGCAAAAGTAACTCGAATCCTGAGGCAAGGAGTCAAATGTTTAAGTCTCGAATAAAGAACGTAGGACTTCACAAAAAAAGAGGACTTGAAACTCTCGGTCCACCAAGGAATCATATATCCCCTTGGGGATACGAAATTTCATATATCCTCAGGGATCGAAACTTGGTACCCCCTAGGGATACGAAAGTTCGTATCCCTTTAGGGATATGAAATCTCGTATCCCTAGTTAAAGGATACGAACTTCAACACCATCGGCCATCGATTTCGACTACCCCAGGACTCCGCCTCTCATGTTTTCTTTTCTACTCTACCTTCAACCTTTGACTCCCTTACCCTCCTTCTCCAAACCTCCTATTCCAACTCCTCCTTCTCCAACACAACATTCAGGTTCATAGCCGAACCCGTGCACCTATCTTGAACAGGAACCTCGAGGATCAATCTCACTTCCGATTCGAAAGCCGACCTCGAACCTCTCAAACTCCAATCTGGAGTTCAAGAGCACGAGCGGTTTCGAATCAATTTCGAGATCCACCTCAAGACCGATCAATGGCCAGGGTCAGGTTCGGGTTAAAACTCAAGGATCGAATTTCAGCCCTGCCTATATGTTCGAGTTCTACATTCAAAGTGTTTCAAGTTATGGGCTTGATGAAATTGGGAAGAAAAAAGGGGAAGATAGGGAAAGATAGATATCAGTTTGAATTTGTAGGAGTGGAGGGGAAGGGCTTGGGCCTAGTCAAGCCGAGTTTCGTATCCTTCACGCGGGATACGAAATCTCGTATCCCAGTGGGATATGAAATTTCGTAGACCACTAGGATACAAGACGTCGTATCCCCATATAGGGATACGAAACTTCGTATCCCAGGTAGGGATCACTACAACAAAACAGTCCTTCTACAACGAGCAAAAACCGTTGTTATATGCTTTTTACAACGGGCAAAAGCCCGTCCTATTATGAACCGTCGTAATAGGTCCTTTCTAATTTACAACGGTCGCTGACTGTTGTAAAAGACCGTTGTAATAACGTGCCTCTATCACGTGCACGGGCTCTATGACAATGGCTATAAACCCGCTGTAATAGCTGATTAATTACAAGCGGCTTCTGCCCGTTGTAATACATTATATAACAACGGTTTTTGCCCATTGCGAAATAAATGCAGATTTAAATATAATTACTATGATATACATCCATAATAATAATGAATATTTTAACATGCAACAAATATTGTAATGCAACAATCAAAATCACATAATAACACATACTAAAAGACGAAAGCAAGTCATATAATTCCAACACATTTCAAAAAGTTCGATAAGTTTACACTCCAAAAGACTATATAAGTTTACATTACAAAAGGTTAGATAAATTACGTCGACATAGTTCTAACATAAATTACATAACTAGTTTCATAAGTACCTACACTAGACCAAGGAAACGTAATCTTTGTGCTACGTGACGGTAGATCAAACGACATGTTTGATAATGGACATCTCCGAATTTGGCCTAAACAAAAAAGCTTCTGGTTCCACCGCTACATTCACACATCTTCCAAACATCAGCTTCTGGTAGAAAATTTTGCAGTACCATAAACACTAGGAGATATATATATATATCAAAGGCTAACACAGTTGTGATAACATCATGTCCATTCAGAGGCATACCCAGTCTCATTATGGTTCTGCACTTCATCATTCAGGTTATCCATTGACATCGGACTAAATCTGCATAATAAATGCATATATCAGGAAAATATCAATTTCCAGTTTGGTAAATGGTTTGAATTAATAAATCATAATTTAAATGACAAAGGATCAGGTCAATCAAAAATTGGTTGTAAAACTATAAACCATAACAAAGAAATGCACAATCAAGCAACGTCCTCAACACCTCTTAAGTTAAACCTTTCTAATGTAGACACTAAGAAATATTTAAGTGTTTTTATTATAATAAATGCAGAACAAAATGATATGGTTACCTCATCTCTGGAGAAAGCAATCTCCACTAGGGGCAAACAGACTAAGTCTATTACATGGGTGGAAAGCTATGTTAACCACTCAACAACAAAAGGCAGAAAGCCTAAAACAACCAAAATCATCAATTGAATTTAAATTGGGACAATCATATTAACATAGAATTCCATTACATTAAGTTTTAGGCAAACTTTCAACACCATGCAAGTTATATCTGACTTTCTCCAACATACAAGCAAGATAAATTTAACATGCTACTCCATAGTTTACATAACAAAAAAGACATTGCGTAGAATCACATTCTCTTCAATGAATTCTCCAACTTGGAATTTGTCATAATAATGTTATCAGTTTTCATTTTCATGTATTTGGAATTTTCCAACTTTCAATGAATTGAACATAGTTTCCAAATCCTATTCGATTCGAACCTGCAAACATTTTTCTTGCTTCGTGGATGATTAAAACAAAAGAAAAAATTCCAAATATTCCCTTATAGAACGAATGGTTCAACGTCAAAGCAATGCAGACATCGACAAAATCTATGTTTGAAAACGTAATAACACATAAATTTGGGAAATATATCAAGTCGGAAATGCACTACCTGCATTGATACAAGTCCCAAAATTTTCTAGTTCTGCCATTGCTATGGTGTGTTCAACATGTTCCAGAGCAAAATTTGATGGTTGTTGAATCATTCAATTGAGGCATTGATGCATTGATTGTTTCAAAAAGTTGAAGAAGAAATATGTTATAGGATGCAATATAGATGCAAAAAATAAGAAGAGGGGAACTTCCAAAAACAGATTATTGAAGATATGTTTGGGAAAAAAGCGCATAAAATGTTGAAAAATGACACGTGGTAGAAAACTAAAGGTTTTGTTGTAAAATGAATATCGAACAACATTCTAATCTAAAAAAACTCTATTGTGAGGATGTAAAATGTAAAACTTAGAATGTGTGATCCAAGCACTGATTTTCTAGCTAAATGAAGTCATTGCTTAAGCAAAGTCAAAACTTTTATTTGAATTACATAGTCCAATATGTATTAATATGTATAACTGGTCAAAAAATAAAAAAGCTTATAACTAAGTTACACGCTTGAATTTGAATGTCTCGATAACAAAATATAGGAACCTAATAATGATCACGCATTATATTAAATTCAAGAGCAATAAGTTATTCAATAATAAAAGTGGTTTGTACAAACCGGATAATTTTGGTTTTTTTTTTTTTTGGTAGCAACAACATCAATAAAATCCCTCTTAGAATATAAATCAGCATCCAATGCTTCAACACTAAATGCTTGAGATGCCATAACCAAGTATAGTTTTTCTAAATGACAACAGAAGTTAAAATTACTAAAAGCTTTTGCAGTAACTACTTGTACAAGTAGTCAAAGACCAAGAATAAAAAATCTTATAACTAAGTCATTCATTTGCATTTGAATATTTTGACAACGACACGTATGAATGAGATATAATTGCCAAAATGGATTAGTCATAAGAAACATATATTGATGAATCATTTCATTTCCTATGAACTTTTATCAAAATTTTAACTTTTCGCTCAAAGCCTTTGCTTTTTACTAATCTCTTGGAACATTCAGAAGTTGCTAACTCAAAGCTACTTCTAACTAGTTATGCATGTCCAAAGTAATAATAACATGAGACTTTGAATGCAACTGAAGAAAGCAAGGCATATTCATTACTCAGAGAGTACGTTCTTAAGATTTTGCATTAATAAGCTGTAAGGACATCACACTTGTAATTTAGTAAAATGCAAATATGAATCGTTAACTAGCCATAAAAATGCATATATGTAATGCAAAAGGTATAGTTTGAACCAAGATTTTTTGAACTTAGCATTATAAACACATTGTACCCCTTAACGCTGCAAAGACTTATCTTAGGCAAGAGAAATAGAGTAGGATAAATTGCACTAAGGAAGAAATCAAGGAACTTTTTGCTAAAGATGCTGGTTTTAGGTAAGGAAACAGGAGCTGATATTTTGTATACTGCCAGGCTGTTTAGAAAATGTGGCTGATTGGGCTCTTTTTAATTTCAAGACATTCAAATGAAATATATTTCAGAATTTGGCAAGAGATTGTACTATGTTTGACGAAAAAATAATTCTAATGATAATGAAAGCCCAAACGTAATAATAATCGTACAAATTTGTCGTATTTCTTAATAAACAATTTTCGGAATGATAATAAGATCCGAAATCGGAATTGTGACGGAACATCCAAAATTTCTGAAACAAAATAGAAAATTTGAAAATTTATAATGTCCACATCGCAATCGGAAATGGATATTTTAAACCTTGGTCTAACTCCAACTAATGTGGGTACCTCTGATATTCTAGTATCAGAAAGCTAAAATGATAAACACATTTTGAAGACTTTGGATTACAAATAAAAATTTGTTCTGATGCACAACATAGCAAACAATGTAACAAGCCAGACACTTGAGTGAAGCTTTCTAAAATGCTACTTAACCTAATGTACCAATGAGGTACTATTCAATATATTACTGGTATATTATTTAGTAAATTATTTTCCTCTAAATTTCAATGCATCAAATCAGGTGCCAAATTACTTGTTATATTAAATTCATCTTGGAATGTATGGCATACTTATTATTAAACCAAGGGATGTTATCATCATAGGCTATCCTTGTTGAGCATCCTTAACAAGGCCATCAAAGAGGTAGTTTAAATGAAATTGAATGGTTATGGCCAAACAAAAATGATGAGCTGAAGACCATTCCTGTGCTCTTCACGAATAAAAAATTTGACATCCCAGTTAAAGTATCCAATGTGCATCCTTGATATAACTGATTCAGCATACACTACACTTTTGGTACTTTGCTCATTTATGAGTTCTAGGGTTTCAAAATTCATATGCTTAACTAATTACAGATATTAAAAAAATTGGATTATAATTTCTATTATTCTATACAACATCATTTGAACTCAACTTTAAACAAATACATGCACAAAAGAAGACAACACATTTAATTTCAAAGTTTTCAAATTAAAACATTTGTATTCAGGGAAATCAAACTTACTTTATGGATTACATAAACTATATAAAAGTAAGCTTATATTTTGTTGGGGTATGGAACACAGGGTATATGATATTGATATTTAAAAGACTTTTTTTATCTTATTTGGATATCATCAGTAAACAAGGTGTACTATAAAGTGCGCTGATACAACTCAAAAGGATAATGAAAGAAAGGTTGGGAGTCCTATTTCTATGAGCCACTCTGATGGTGTCTCTAAAAACGATGAAAGCCAAAACAAACGCCAGGAAAATTGTGGTTCTGAAAACACATGTAAAAATAACAATTGAACTCATGGATAATGACAATTAACTACTATCAAAACCAATTAATTAAATAATTAGGAAGAATCAAAGGGAAAGAACACCTGAAATTATCTGAAGTTGAGGCCCGAAATACTCGAAGTTGAGGGCTGAAATCAGATTGCTAGAAATCAAATTCGCGGTTGTATCTTCAATGATGAAAGCAGGAGCGGGATCGAAGGTAGCTTGTTCTTCGACGATGATGGACGCAGTTGCGGGATTAGGGTTTGAGAAAGAGATTAACTTTTCAGATTTGGGGAACAAATATAAAATGGAACGGAGGTTTATTGAACCAAAACAGTGGAGCCAAAATTTCACGGTCTGAAGCAAAACGTGTAAAGAAATTCGTTTAAAGAAATCGCATGCGGCAGTCAAATTTATAAAAAAATAAAAATAGAATTAGACTATGAAGTAATATATTTTAAATTAGACTATTAAGTGATTCCCTTTAGTATTTAGAAATTTAGAAATTTTGGTTATTTAGTGTCAAACACGTCTAGCATAACTATTTTATTTGTATTTTTGCTTAGCGTTATCAAAGAATCTATCTAAAGATATATAAATTATGCAATTATTTAGATAAATGAGGAGATTTTAATAGAGACGACCAAGCATTCGAAACATTAAGTAATGGATCTAAGATAACGATGATTGGTTAAGAATTGTTGAAAATTGGCACAATTACAAGTGGTAAACTAAAAAGGATGTACTAAATACTATTACAATTACAAGAACAATGTTAAAATAGACATATTACAACGGACAAAATAAAATGCTTGTAACAAGCATCTATCAAAATGGACAAATATCAATGAACACTGATATCTATTACATTTGGAAGAAAACAACTGAAATTAATTTACTAATTGTTAATAATTAAATATCATTAATTATTAAATATAAAAAAATTAATTATTAATTATATATAATAATTAGTAACTAGTGATTATTTATTAATAATCATTAAGTATTATAAGTTACAAATGATTAATACAATATTAATAATTAATAAATATTAATAAATAACATAATATTATTAGTAGCGTATGATTATTATGATAAATATTATTAGTATTATAGCTAGTAATTAGTAACATTTGACTAATATATATAATATTATTAATGATAAATTATTAAATACTAATAAATAATAGATATTAATTTTAAGAAAACATTGTGATTATTATTATTATTTTTGCAAGGCTTACAGGGTTGAGTGGGCCCCTACCACTTTATTAAAGAACCGAAGAATTTTAAAATACAACACACACCGAACACGAAACCCAGAAAACATAGAAACACGGTTCTCAAAACACAAGAAGACGACGCAACACACACTACACCACACTACTTAAGATTGTCCAGAATCCCCGGATCATAAGTGAAGCTCAGCAGCTTAATGCCTTCCCTTATGTCATTTCGTACACTGCTTCTAACAAGTAAGTTGGTTTTCACATTACTAGTAGTAAAGATACGGGAATTTCTCTCCTTCCACACATTGTACATAAACTTCTTCAGTACAAAGTTCAATATTCTTCCTTTTTTACTGCGCCTTCCAGTTTGGTTCATCAAGATGTTCCACTGAATTGTTGAATTTTGATTCGCATTACTCCTTCCAATATTATAAAGCAGTTCTCTCCACACATTGAAAAGAAAATGGCACTGAAAGAAAATGTGCTAGACGGTTTCATTTTCACTTCCACAGAAGACACAAAGTTGGTCACATTGAACTCCTCTTCGCATAAGCCTATCTCTAGTAAAGATTGCACTGTTTATAACTTTCCACATGAACAAGTTTTCTCTCATACTGTTGTCAGCGCACCAAATTTTCCTACTCCATTGACTTATTGGCATACCATCAATACCAGAAAGTCTTTCGTAAAGTGTCTTGATTCTGAAAACTTCCATATTTCCACACCAAACAGTGACAAGATCACCATGGTTACAAAGATTCGGACCAAAAGCTCTCGCCCACTGCTGATCGATCCTGGCTACGCCAGACATTGGCAGACAAACTCTGCCGTTAATCACAAAATCAGATACCTTGGCATTGCGACTAATACCCGACGCCATGATTTCAAGATTGGTTAAGGTTTCAGCAAGAATCAGACCGTCTTCTAACCATGGGTCATCCCACAACCTTACAGGAGAATTTAAAGTGATAGCATACTTAAAATTAGGTAGGATGAGCGCTCTTAATTTGAAAATACTTCGCCAAGTCCAACTTAACTTTTGTGGTTGATTCATAACCCAGAAATTCTTTCCTTTAACGACATTAGCTTTTGACCATTGCACCCATAAACTGTCAGTATCGTTTAAAAAATCGTCAATATGCTTTGTGAATGCCGCCATATTCCAATGCTTGAGGCTCACAATACCCAGCCCTCCTTTAACAGTGGGACTCTCTACTTTCTTAAATGCAACCGGAGCTAAGTATCTTCCCTCATTTTTGCCTTTCCAGAGAAAGCGCATGAACGCAGACCGTATCATTGCAATCAATTTAGTGGGGAGTACAAAGGTCCTCGACCAATAAACTTGCATAGAAAAAATGACTGACTTTATCAACGTTAGTCTTCCCGCTTGGCTTAAAAGCCGATTAGACCATGAGTTCAATCTAGACGTCATTTTGTTGAACAGCGGTAAACATTGATTTACCTTAATCTTAGCAGTCGTTAGCAGGAGACCAAGATAAGATAACGCATCAAAGTCATGTAATAAGCCAGTCCTTACCTGTATTTGTTGAAATTGAGCGTCAGAAACACCAGCCACCTTCATGCTAGATTTTTGAATATTAACCCTTAGTCCAGTCATATTATAGAACTCAGCCAATGTTTCAAAGATAGCATTAATAGTCTGGGCCGTAGGATTACAGAAAATGACCAAATCATCAGCAAACATTAGAGAGGACACTCTTGGCGTATGACACCTAGGACGAAGCTTGAACTGACAACAGTCTATCTTCCTATTCAGCATTTGATTTAGAACTTCCATGACTATAATGAAAATATATGCTGAAATTGGATCCCCTTGACGAATCCCCGGCGCGCTTGTGAAATAACCAACCGCAGACCCGTTAACAAGAACAGAGAAATGGGCTGTCGAGAAGCAAGTGTATATCCAAGCCACGAAGTAGTGCGGAAAGTTCATGTAGCCTAAAATTCGCACAATGGAATCCCACTGGATCATGTCGAATGCTTTCATAATGTCGAGTTTAAACATTGCCCTCGGGCTAATATTGGAGTGAGTATATCCGTTTAATAGTTCATGAGAGAGAAGAACGTTGCCCAGAATGTTACGTCCTGCCAAGTAAGCTGCCTGGTTCGGAGAGATAATGGTCAGAAGAACCTTTTTAAGTCTTGTTGCAATGATCTTAGAAATGCACTTGTAGATCGCGTTACAACATGATATCGGTCTGTAGTCAGAAACACCGGTAGCATTTCTCTTTTTCGGGATGAGAGCTATATTGGTGGCGTTGAAAGATGGCAGTAACTTAGATTTGAGGAACACATGCCGTACAGCCTTACAAACATCATTTCTTATAAACTGCCAACAAGATGAATAGAAGAATGCGTTGAACCCGTCAGGACCTCCAGCAGAGTTTTTATTGAGGGAGAGCATTGCTTCTTTGACTTCATTTTCGGACACTTCGATACACAGAGAATCAAAATCTGCAGCACTCAATTTAGGGAGGATGTATGGTTTTATTAAGTCCAGGTCTGGTTGAAAGTTTTCATGATTGCCGAAAAGTTGAGAAAAGTGAGAAACAAAAGCTTTATCCACATCACTTTGCTTATCCATGGTTACTCCATTACCATCAACGATGCGAACAAAATTATCCTTGCATTGTTTATGTTTAAGCATTGCATGAAAGTAAGCACTGTTTTTGTCTCCTTCAAGTTTCCATCTTATACGTGCTTTTTGTTTGATCATCGCTCCTTCAATTGATAGTGCATTACGATACTGCTTTGCCGCTAAAGTTTCAGCTTGTGAATGGTCTGGATTAGTTGGATCCTCCATCATTTTAATTTGCATTTGCTTCAGATTCTCTCTCAAAACAATGCTCTGCTTTTTACCATTTCCATATTTATCCTTAGCCCAAATTTTAAGGTTGATCTTCACATCACGCAGTTTCGCCTGCAAGATAATAAGAGGGTTACCAAAAGTCGGTTTCGCCCAAATTCCTTGAACAAAGCTACATAATTCAGGTTCATTAACCCAATTATTAAAAAATTTGAAACTAGATTTTCCTTTCATTTCAAGCTCACGTAGGTGTAGAAGGATCAGAGAGTGATCGGAGAGTAGAGGCGGTGGAAGGATATAGTGTATGGCTGGCCAAACGCTAAGGGTATTGTCATTACAGAAAGCATGATCAATCAAAGAGTAGGTTCTCGGCCCGGTCCTTTTTTTATTATTCCAAGAAAATGGTATGCCCATACGTTTGATACTCAAAAGCTCGGCATGATCAATTGTCTCTCGAAGAGGAAGAATCTCAGCGTTTGAGAGAAGATTACCTCCAAAACGTTGGCTCGTTTCAAAACAGCAGTTAAAGTCGCCAAGAATGATCCATGGATGTGAGGACTGTCTCAGAGATAGGATAGTTTTAAACAGACGTTGTCTTGGAAGAAGGCTATTGGCTGCATAAATGAAAGTGTAGTAGTAGGAGGTGTGGTCTCTAAGGTTTAAGGCATGGCAGTGTATATGTTGATCAGATGAATGGAGAGGGGACAAGGTCACTATGTCAGGGTTAAACATTACGAGAATTCTCCCGTAAGGGGCTTCAGATAAGTTGTGAAGGAAAGACCAAGCTGGATCAATATAATGTGCTGCTCTGATAGACAATTCCAAATTGAGTTTCGTTTCTACTATGGTGATTGTTTATTATTTAAAATTCACAGTAGACATTCACTATAACGATTACAATGGGCACTTTTGGGCCATTGTAAAATTGGCACCTATTGCAATGATCACTTTCTGCCCGTTGTAAAATTGACATCTATTACAACGGGCATTTACTGAACGTTGTAAAATTGATATCTATTACAACGGGCTAGGAAGAACCATTGTAATAGAGACCTTTTACAACGGGCTTCCAGTGCCTGTTGTGAAAAAGGCGTTGTATAGGGCATCTATTACAACGGGCCTTAATTGACCGTTGTAATAGAACTCTATTACAATGGGCAACCACTGCCCGTTGTAAAAAAGACGTTGTAATAAACTGTTTTTGTTGTAGTGGATACGAAGGGACGTACTCCTTTAAGGGGTACGAGGCCTAGCTTTAAAAAATATATATATAAACATATACATATATATACACGCATGTACATATTCATAACATGTATGTGTGTATGTACGATATATGTGCACGAACATCATAGCATTATGTATGTGCATATCTCTCATATACTCAAACTTATTCACACTTGTACTGATACATATGGTCTATTTTCTTTATTACATTCCAAGTCTATCGCGCGAAACCACATGAAAACATGTGAGCGTATGCGTGATGCCATGTCGATAACAACTCGTTTGCGCTACAACCTAAATGATAGTCGACGACTAACATTCATATTCATGAGTTAACAGGAATTAGATGTTCAGCAAGAACGTTTGCTTCAACCCAAAGCATATCATGTCAAGACGTACTTTGGGGGGAAAATGATAACAGACCTTTTGGTCTGGTTCCCAAAAGTACACCAGACACGCTCGACTCAACACATCGCGTTGTGTTAAAGCCCGAAGTGTCGCCAACACACTAAGGATATGTGCCTAGAAGGATTTACGCGAGTAGAAGCCTCACTACCCCTCAAAACAGCGCATTCAACACTAGTTCATATCCCTCACATATCAGAAATCTCGAACCCCTTTGTTTCGACTCCCTTTGTTTCATATCCAAAAACTTAGGCTCCCTTACCTTCAGCAATCTTCGACTCCCTCTTCTTCAACGAACCTCGTAACTCTCAACTCCAGGAAACTCGCATCCCTCAGCCCTTGTATTTTTCGTATTCCCCAGAACTTCGAGTTTCACCCCAGATGTCGGATCCCCCTCGAATATCTCCTCCTCATATCCCAGGGATACGGTTTCGTATCCCTTAGGGGAAACGAAACCCTATATCCCTATGGGGTTACGAGATTCTCATATCCTTTGGGATACAATTTGTATCCCTAAGGGGATACGAGAATTCGTACCCCCTGAGGGATACGAAGAGACTGTATCTGAAGGGATACGAGTTTTGTATCCTTAGTAATACAAAACTTGTTTCCCCTTAGGGGGATCCAATGTATTTCTATGCACAAAGAAGGGGATACGAAATTTTGGACATGGGACTCCAAGGATACAAGTTTCTGCTGTGTGGTCGCCAAATCCTACCTACTCCCACCTAACCACTACACTATAAATACACCCTTACTCACACTTCAAAGGGGCTGGATTTTTGCTGATTTGACATCTCTTAAGAGCTCCAAGAACTCACTAATGGAAGCCTAGTGCTTGAGGAAGAAGAAGTATAAAAAACACTTTTTCCTAAGACTCACATATGAGAACTATGACTCCAAATTGCATGGAAACACTTGTAATCAAATGCTTAGATGATGTTCAAAGCTAACAATCTATTATTTTGAATAAAATACCAGTGAACAAATTCAAATTGGATGTAGACCCTTCATGGGACCAAACCACTATAAATCTACTGTGTTATTTTTTGCTTTCTACATACTTTCCCACGCGAAACATAATTCTCTAAATAACGGAGAATCTTTGGGTGTTACAATATTTTTCTTCATCAACACTTGGATTTAGTTTAAACTCTATCCACTATGTAGATCACCTTGATAAGATTGTAGTGCAAAAAATCACTTCTCAAACGGACCTCATTTGCAAAAATCATTAATTTCTGAAAATTAATAAAACATTTGTAACCATTTAGTTTCCAAATGACGCAAGTTCATGTATTTAACCCAAATTGCCTTTTTTGTGGGGACCTTTATTGTGGCATCCATTGCATTTGAACCGAATAAAGTTTTATCCACGTTCTGATTCAAGCTAACGCCCCAAAGAAGATAGTTACATTTGAAAACCCAGAAATATGCATGGAAGCAGCAATTTGCATGGTAATATTTGTAATTTTCAAAATTTGAAATTCTTTAACATTTTGGGATTCTTTGAAATTTTAATGTTTTACAATATTTTAGATTTATTTAAAATAATATTTTAGAATCTTATGACAACTTCAAAGTTTTATATTTAAAATCTATAAAATATATTTTAGAAAAATCAAAAATTTTGAACTTTTTAATTAATACATATTAAACAAGATTTCAATTATAATTATTAAATATTAAATACTAAATAATAAATATTATTTATCAATTATTAAAGACTACATATTAATCGATAATTATTAATAGTAACTTTATTAAAAAATAAAATTTAGTTTTAATTATTTAATAGTTAATATTTTAACAAATGTTATTTATTAATTATTTATTATTATAGTAATTGTATAAAAAATCACTAATTAATTATTATTCATATAAATTATTTAATATGTATTGATGTTATCAATTATTAAGTAGTAATTGCTAATCAACAAAAGTTATTTGTTAAATATTATTTTTAATTATTAGTCATCAATTATTGTTTATTAAGCATGCATATTAAAAAATAAATCATGGCCAAATTGGATAAGCCTTCCCAAATTCAGAAATAAGCATCCCTTACAAATTCCTTGGAAAATCCATTATAAAATAGCTTCAAAATGCTTCTGTCTGTAATCTGTTTCAATTCACGACAGAATTTATTGTAAAAAATTATCCATCGGTAAATTGACGTAATTTACAACAGTTTAGTGGCGGATATAAAAAATGTCGGTGATTATATAAGAAAAACTTCAAATTATCATTTGCGAATTGGACACGAATCTGTCACAAATATAGCGACAAAAAATTCCATCACTATTTTTTGTCGCTATATTCAGCTTTTCTTTTAGTGATACTAGTGTATGCTAAATTCAGAGGCAAATTTAGCCGATAACAAACACAAAAAATATATTAAGTCTCAACTTCGCCATCATTGCGGATTATTCTTACATACATGACATACTGATCTTTGACTCTTAAATAATCTTTACTCATTTGTTCACTTCTTTAGATCTTTGTCTGCTATCCTATACTCCAAAAATCTTTGCTCACGAATTCAGTGTATCGTTGGAACCTTTTTCCAGAAAATAAAAAATTGGATACATATATGCAATTTAGATAACATGCAAAATACTACATCACAAGTGGATTAAATCCTGTAAGGTAGATTTCGAACTCGTGATGTTTTGCATATGTCCAAACGTTTTATTCACTTGGACAAAATTGTCTGTTGCTTGGACACATATTATTTTTGAAATGTATACTTTTATACAGGAAAATGATCACAAGGACAAACGATAAGGCTTTTTTTAACCATAAGGACAGCCCATTAAAATTTTAATCCTAAGGACAAACCTGTTAATAATTTAATCAGAAGAACATTACACTGTTTTTTTAATACCCTAAAACACACGCGCCTAACCCTTCTTCGTCACTTCTTTCTCAGATCCATTTTTATTTCCTCACTTAAAAAACTAATATATTCCACCATGATCTCTCTCGTGAGCTTCTGGTCTTCCTGTGAATTTTTTTTGAGCCGCCACCACGACAAGAATGAGGAAGTGGATCCAGATATGATACAAAAAAGAGCGGAAAGAAAGCAAAGAGATCGTCGAAGTTGGAATATCCAGTGATTATTCCGGCAGGTCGTGTAATGAATTAAATAATCTTGGAAGAAAGGATGATCCTGGGAAGGAACTGGAGGAGATTGCGGCAGTTTGATGTGGTAGTGATTGTGTGTATGTTGATGACAGAAATTAACAGGGCAATAAAAATGTAGTCTTTTTGTGTTTTCCGTTTGATCTCTCTTCTCTCTTCATCAAATTCTATTGTGTTGTTGGTATGATATGATATGATGTTGTTATGATCACTTATATGAGATTTGGATGTTAAGTATCAGTTTAAACCTCTTGTATGTATCAATTTAATGTGTTATTTTTTTTTTGTTTCAGCTACTGGGTATCAGTTATATGCCTCTATGTGTATCAATTTTGTGTTATTTTCATGTTTACAGTTTTAAGGTAGCAGTTTCATTCTCGGTAGGTATCAGTTTTAATGTTATTATTATTTTCAGTTTTTGAGTATCAGTTTTGCACTATTGTAAGTATCAGTTTCATTTTTATTTATTTAGATCAGTGGCTGGATATCAGTTCAATATATTGTAGGTATCATTTTTTTACACTTTGTAGATATCAGTATTTTTATACCACAGTAAGTATCATTTTTTATTATTTTCTTTCTTTATGGGTACTATTTTTGGTAAAATTCAGTTGTAAAACATTTAATATTTGGTGTAACTTCAACATAATATTTGGTGTAATACAAGTGATGAATTAATATCAGTGTGTATTATTAAAAATAAATATCATTTTTCGTGATAATTCAATTGAGTTGATTTGTATTATTATTATCAGTGGGTATCAGTTTGAATTAATGTTTTGCATGAAAAAAATCATTTACCAAATCAAACATCTCAAAACCGCAACCCCTTGACACAGTTCTAATACACAAAGTCACAAAACTGATACCTACAAAAATATAAAACTGATACGTAAAAACAGCTATAATATTTTAAAGAAAAACTAATGCAAAAAATGTTTACATCACAGTTTGATTTATTAAAATGACATAAGTTCGGCTGAGTTATAAAGTTAATGCAAGAGTACAACTACAAAATTAACACAACAACAAAATCATATGCATAAAAAACATAACACATTTAAAATTGTAAAACTGATACCTAGAAAAAAAAAACTGCTACCTAAAAACTGCTGCCTTTTTAACACATTTAAAACTGTAAAACTGCTACCTAAAAAAATATAAAACTGCTACCTAAAAACTACTGCCTTTTTAACACATTTAAAACTGTAAAACTGATACCTAAAAAAATAAAATACTGCTACCTAAAACTACTGCTGTGTTAGTATATTTAAAACTGTAAAACTAATACCTAAAAAATATAAAACTGCTACTTAAAACTACTGCCGTGTTTTTTTTAAACTAATACAAAAACTATTTCTTCCACTATTTGATCATCAGTTCGATTTTGAGATCCATCTCTTTGTTGTACTTCACGAAATAGGGTTTCGACATTTGTTTGTAATTTTTCATCGCATTCGTCTAGGGTTTCGATTACTTTTAAATTCGTGAATCGATTGCATGAATTCATGAAAGATGATTCCGTGATTGTGTTATTGCGTGATTTTGTTATTGTATGATTTCATGAAAGATGAATTCGTGATTTTTTATTTCACGATTTCGTTATTTCATGTTAGGAAATTAAACAAGAGTTATGTCTGTCCTTTCGAATAAAATATTAGACGGGGTTTCGATTACTAAGTCAACCAGCAGCAACCAAGTTCACTGTTGCATACAGTTAAACAATCATTTATGCAATTAATTATACATATATAGTAGCTTTGGACCAACCGATTGAAATAACTACTGAAAACTAATTGTAATTTGGCATGAATTCACCAAAATTTGGATATAAGTAACCAGCGGTGATTTGGTAAAAACTCATAGTAGGAAGTTTCTATTAAGGAAGGACAGGGCATTCGATATAAAGGAGGGAAGTTTCACAATGTGGATCTTAAGATTCCACATCAAATGAGGAAGATCAAACTAGTATCATCACATGCAGTAAAAATGTCACCTGTACGGGTTATTTAACACAGTGAAGCAACTTGTACTAGATTACTCATCATTGAAGATATCAGGTTTTGAGCCTCACAAGCAAGTTACCCCGTGTTAGCTAGCTCACTTTACTAAAGCTACTTCTATGGGACTCCAGATAGCGATTCCTCTCAGCATCGTAGAATTTTATTTAAAAGAAACACATGCATAATACGTACGCATTGCAGCTCCCCTTCAAATTGCCATCTCGGGATTTCTTAAAGCAGTTTTAGTTGCCTTCGCCTGCTCTAAGGCAGTTTAGTTTTATAATATTGATCTCAGACTTCTGCATTGCAGCTTTGCACTTCAGCTGATGCATCTCAATCTCGCTCTTTTATATGGACTTCTTCAAACGCTACTTTTCAGCAAACATATCGACTTTACATCGTTAGCTTCATGTCAGCAGGTTTCAAGGCATTAATAGAAATGTACACAATGGTTGTTTCTTCGCTATTTCATTTTGCAAATATGCCATAATGCTTAGGCTTAAAGCAACTCCAACAGCACAACATTCATGTGCTGAATTCGTGATTTAGGGTTGTTTTGGTCCCCAACAAAAGTTCTTTATCGTAATATTCAGCCATATGTTACGGGATCAATTCAGGATCCTGAATTGGGCTCGCGCGCCGACTTTATCGGCTCCTCATGTGACGAGCCGATTTTATCGGCGCATGCCGAAAAAATCGGCTCGTCACATGAGGAGCCAATAAAGTCGGCCCGCCACACATTTAGATTTTAAATATTTGTTTTCTTACCCTAGCTTATACTATAATATGACAAAATATAATAATTATTATTTTCGTACACAATAGTTATATTTAGAAATACCGAAATAAACTATTTTAGATTCAGAGCTTAAAAATAGCTGGTTAAGAACCCGTAGAAATACAGTACAACCCGTAGGGTAAAATATAAAACTACAACATCATTACTGTATAAAAGATCCATAAGCTAGAATTATAGAAAAATAAAACACAAGCTCGGACAATCAAGCAAGCTTCATAACTAGGTATTGCTATATTGGTTCCATAAATGATCCATAAGATCTTTCTACAGCCAGATATGGAGCTATGCATCTCTAAACATAACCTGATGGCTCAAATGTCGTCTTCTGTTAACGGTGTGTTATGTCGAAATACTTGCGCTGGTTGCGAAGCACCTTCATATTCAATTTGACATTGCCCTTCACCCATATCTCTTTCATCTTCTATAATCATGTTGCGTAGAACGATGCAGGCAAATATGATTGCAGACATCTTTTTCCTAGACTAAAGCCGACATGACTGTAGACATCTTTTTCCTGCATCGCCGCGAATTTTACTTGTTTAGGAGTCAATGGATTTGGACATGTTTTAACATGGGTGCTCCATTTCGGGTAAATGTAGTCACCTAGGTAATAGCCATGGTCATAAGTATTTACGCCTAGGGTTAATGTTAAAGGAGGTACCTGGCCTTGAGCAAGATCATTGAACATATGGGATCTTTCTATAACATTTAATTCATTAATCGAACTAGGGATTTTGAAGAAAACGTGCCATATCCACAGATCTTATGATGCCACAGCTTCCAAAATAATGGTTGGTCACCTTTCCTTTCCGTTGTACGCACCTTGTAATCCCTTAGGGCAGTTCTTCCATTCCAAGTGCATACACTCTAGACTCCCTAACATTCCCGGGCATCCCCTGTTTTTGTGCATCTCTCTGATTCACACTACATCTGCTTCGTTTGGAGACCTTAGGTATTCTTCTTCGTAGACGTCCACCACGGCCTGACAGAATTTTTTAAGTATGTCAAGTGTTGTGCTCTCTGTTATTCGGTATGCATCGTCCAAAGCATCAGCAGAAGTGCCATAAGCTGACATTTGCATACGGACCGTCATTTTCTGAAAATCGGACGACCCCTGCGTCTTCAATGCATTTTGTTTGTACTTAAAGTAATCATTCTTACCTTGAAAACCCGCCAATATCCAAAGAAACATATTTCTCCGCATCTTGAATCTTCTACGAAACATATCAGGCCCGTAAGTGCAGTTGTCACTGAAGTAATCTTGCATCAGAGACTTATGGTATTTAGCATGATTTCGATGTATAAATCTCCTTCCAGTAACCGACACTCCTCGACTTGTGGATGCTGAGTCATAGGCTTCATGGTATAAGTCTTGTATATCCTGTATTTCTTCCGCTTCCTCTTGAAGGATTCCCTCTTCCTCCAAATCGCTGTTAAAAGCCATGATGCATGTCATAAAATTGGAATCCATTTCTATTTTTGAATGTGTTTGGATATGAGATGTGGTTGTAACGTTGGTTTTGTATATAAGGTATGAGTTCTTGATCAATGGGTAGCTTTACTGGGTTGAGTGTGCTCATTTACTGGACAGAGCTCCCCTTTACCGGACAGAGCGCCCCTTTACCGGACAGAGCGCCCCTTTACTGGACAAAGCGCTCCTTTATTGGACAGAGCGCCCCTTTACTGGACAGGGCGCCCCTTTATTGGACATAGTGCCACCCTATTGGTACGAGTGCTCCAATATCGGTACATGTCTTGGTGTAGTTCATAGTGTGTAGGTTCGTCCACGTAATTGCTGCTTAGGAATTTATGTGTGCAAGGTCATCCACGTTATGTAGCCATGGAATTTAACAAGTAGGCTCGTCCACATTATATTTTTTGAGAAATAAATTAGCTTTCAACGTTTCTCCATCATAGCTACAGTGGGCAGTGATTAGTGCATAGTGTAGATTCTCTTTCATGACATTAACAGTGTCCAATGCCAGGGTATAGTTTAGATTCTCTATCATGGCTACAGTGGACGGTGACTAGTGCATAGTGGAGATTCTCTATCATGGACGTTCTGAGCATTGTACTATGCATAATATTTGTATTATTAAAGTGCATATCCGTACGTATCCCAGTTTATAGTAATGAACACAACAATAAGATAGTTTCCACATAAACATACGAACTACAATATTACAACATTAAGAAATGCCAAACTACAATCGTACGAACCACATCAACTGAACACATAAACATCAAATTCAAAATTCAATATAAAAAACGATAAGATAGCTTCCACCTAGGCCTACCACGGACGTGGAAAAATCCAGCTCTGGCTGTATCAGCAACATTCTTGTTCAAGCGTCTAATTTCTGCTTGCGTTTCCAGTGCATATTGAACTCCACGTTCGCACATCGGAGGGTCAATCCATTCCTTAAAGTAACAGCAATCAATTTCATTGGGGAAAATCTTGTGGTTCTCGTAGGCTTCACAACCGAAAAATCGACGACCAGCATTTTTTTCGGTTTTCAAAACAACGACCACTGATTCTTCTCCACAACAGCATAAAGGGTTTAGCCCACCCGAACCCAGTGGCTCGACAACGCGCCCTTCAACTACCCTTTCTTTTCCAAGTCGATGATTTGATACCGCCTCATCGTCATTTCCCAAGTTGGCCAAGGTGGAGCCTACACTTTCTTTTCCCTATTTCGACATACACCAATAAGGCAACTATATTTTTTTTCTTTTCAAGTGGAATGCTGGAATTGGAAAAGACGAAGGAGTAGGAGGCTGGAAGAAAAGAAATTGCGAATGAGGGCTTAGCCTGCTTCGGAGAAGCCACTATATATAGCAGAAATAAATGTCGTCCCCACCTATATAAAGCCAATGGAGTGTACATCGTGTCGTGCGTCGCTTTATTTTATTTAAATAAATGTTATAATTTATAAAGGACTTCCACATCGACTATTTGAAATTTTGATTTGGGCATAAAACAAAATCTACAACATGAAAACTCGAATTTTCTCTTCCACTAGAAAAATACTATCAATTTGATTCGAACGTTATTTATTTTGGAGAAATCCGACTTAAATTGAATCCTGTACAGCCAATTAAAGTTCAAAACATTATATTATGAACTATAGCGCCGCTGCAGTTCATTTTATAATTTAATTATAAATAAAACGATTCAAACATCATTTTATAATTAAACGTTTCAAACATCGTTTAACATTACACATAGCATCATAAAATATAGATAATAAAGGTTCCAGTACACAAAACATCATAAAATATAGTTGTCGACAATAATAAACATGAAATGTAGATAGTATAGTACAACATGCATCAACGTGACATACACATATAGTTAATAAAGGTTCTAGTACATAGAGCATCATAAAATATAGATAACAAAGGTTCCAGTACACCGTACAACATGCATCAACGTGACGTACACATATATACGTCAAGAAAGAATAACGTAAAGTCCACTACACCGGGCCGTACACATATATACATCATGATAAAAAAAAAAATCATCAGCACAACCCTCAAGAAAGTTAATCTACACCCGTAGCATCATCGTCATGATCGTGCTCAGACTCCTTACCATCCTCCTCCATGTCATCCCCGCTACCATCATTGTCATAATAAGGAAAATCCTCATCGTCACTCCCAAATCCTCGGCCCCCACTGACTCCTCCATCACCACTTAATCCTCCACCCCTCCCGCTCCTCCACCACCACTGATACCTCCATCACCACCTAATCCACCACCCCTCTGGTTCCTCCAGCAGCACCTAAACTTCCACCAGCACATGACCCTACAATCGTACCTGAACCTACTGTATCACCACCCTCTACTGCCGCTAGTCTAGCCTGTAACTCCTCGATCTGCTCCTGCAATCCCTGCACTATCGCCTGATGCTCCTGGTATAAGGACTGAGCATGTAGCAGGGCCATCTCCTGAATAGCGGAAATATGTATCCTATGTTGGTCTACTCGGGGTGCATACTGCAAATATAGAACATATATTTTCAGTTTATAAAACTTAGAATGTACAAGGTAATAAATCCACAAGTAAGAAGAATACCTCATGTGCCGGATATAATCCAGCAGTAGGGACACTGTGTACCATGTGAGCAGGTGGGTAGACAATAGGTAGGGACAGCTGTGTACCGCTGAGATCAAATGTGTGAAATGTATCGACCAAACCGAAATCCCCAGGCTGGTTGGAGAATTGTGTAGGGCTCGGGTCAAAAGTGAACGGTGGATGATGAACTCTACCAGTAACCAACCGGGGACCAATGTGATCGGAGTCCACACCCCGCACGTAATCCGACAACAAGTAATGCCTAGGAGCTACCCGAACCCAATAAGTTTCAAAGTCAGCATAGGGTATGTAAAACTCGGTCTTATCAACCCATCCTTCATGTCTCATACCCTGAATGTATTGTCTCCCTATAGAACGACGAGACCCGAACATATCATCGGGAAGAGGTGGATCTCCGGGTATGCGCGTCTGGCCGAGTCCCTGATAATAAAAGCAATCGCCCAAGTACCAAATAGGAAGGTGGGCCGGCGGGAGCAAGAGGACACAGTGAATAGATAAACGACATGCAATGAGGAACGGGTGGTCATCAGGAAGCAGGCCATCTGCTGAAAGTAGTATCCAATATGTGTTCCAAGGTTCTCGTAATATGTTACCCCTCTCCCTCATATCTAACTGAGTACGGGCCTCCATCAAATCGTGTCTCACACCAGAAGGAGCATGTCGGACTGGGCGAGTACTCTCCCATCTACGCATACGTGGGAAAAAGGACTCGGCGGTATGACTGGCGGTGGGCAACATGTGGATGCATATTGGTCGTGTACTCGTAGTACCAGTACGACAACATGTACAAAATCCAAACATCTGCGCAACCGCTCCAAAAGCGTAAGAGTCAAGAGCGGAATACAGATAACCCAAAATAGCACTGCCCTAATCAATCATATGCAGCTGATCTAAATGGACTAATGCCGCTAGATAACCCAATCTAATCGTACTCCATTGGTTCGAAAAGAATGTCGAACCAAGGAGATATAAAATGGTCGACCGATATACTATGTCATGGAAATCCACTGCATCGAGATGCGCTGTAATGAACTCAAGTAAATATGTGACTGAAATGGCACCATAGGAGATATGAGCCGTAGACAACTCTGGCAAATACTGCAGGTACAACTCGGCTGACTCATAGGAGGTATCGAATGGGTAGGAGACTCTATCGGGGCGGCCAATCTCAATCCCAGTAAGCATGTAAAAATCTGCTGGGGTGATACCTAGCTCAAAATCGAGGAAGTGAAATGTGTATGTCGTAGGCCATCGTCTCTCTGCTAAGGCCTCTGCTAAAGGTCGATCGAAGGACAACGGAGGTATAATCCATAAAAATAGTCCGAACGGACTAGCAAGTAGTCTCTCTCGAATATGTAATGGTACAATATAAGGGCATGTGTGCTAAACTTCGCCCAACTACCGCGAAGGTAGATGTAAGTGCCATAAATGTTACAATTATAACAGTTCAATATCTATATAATTAACAGTTTATACTACTAAAATTTATAACGTAAATGAACTAAGATATAACTATAACACCGACAGGTCAAGCTCTCTATGTAAATGAACTAAATTATAACAGTCCTTACATATAGTAAACTATTCACCCGTAGAAACTGTAAATGTTAAAATCATAACAGTTCAATATCTGCATAATCAACAGTTCATACTACTAAAAATTATAATGTAAACTTATTAAACTATAACTATAAAACCAATAGATCAAGCTCTCTATTGAACTATTCAACTAAATTATAACAGTCCTTAAATAATATAGTTTACACTATTCAGAATTTCAATAATTATAAATGATAAAATTAGAATTTATACTGGAATAATGTCGAGTGCGGTAAACGAGTGGTGCGCGTACCCCTCTGGCAACTCATAAAGGATACACAAGTCCTCAATCGTCGTCCCTACTGGTGGAGGAAGGTGCGCTGAATCAGCTATGTCGTCCTACTGAGTTGCAACTGTACGTCTCGCCAACTTCGTTACGCATGGCGGCATCCCGATGTCCAGATCAATTAAAAAAATTAAAAATGAGGAAAAGGGGAAAATATACAAACCAAGCCCCCCCCCACGCGCCATACTTATAGGCGCGGGGCCGCATGCGCTGATTTTATCGGCGCGCAATCTTGCGAGCTAATTTTATCGGCTCGCAAGTGGCGCGCCGATAAAATTGGCGCGCGACTGTTGGGAGCTATCAACAATATCTCCCAACATGTTATGGGTCGTAATGTTACGACCTGTAACCCTGTTGGAGTTGCTCTTACGGAACCAATGGCTATTTCAGCCTACTATTGACCATGCCCTAGTGTCAAACTGACAATCAAGTTGGGTTTGAAACCTGGAAGACGGATTTCTTTAAAAACAATAAGTCCATCATGGTTAAGTTTGTATTTGATCATACGTTCAACATATAGCTAGCTACAACATAATTTCAACTTTGGATATGAAATACCTCTGCAAAATTGTATCTACTATATACATTATCAGTATAATTAGATGCATCAATCTTTGTATAACATTATCAAATTTATAAGATTACATATGTCATGCATAAGAAATGCAACAACATATATATGTATTTGAAACTGAAATAGTTTATAGTTTAACCAGGAAATAAATATTTTGGCTCATTTAACTTCAACAGTCTCTATGATAATGTATTTCTTATGCCAATGTAAAATAAATAAATTTTGAAATAGTTGCCTAAATAGGATTCAGGTTAATGTGGAATATTTTAATTCTGACATGAAAGAAAAATCCAACTCAAGTTAATTCTGTTATTTATGTTAGGGCATCAGCCTTAATAGAGAAAAGAGAAGAAAGAAAAATGGAAAATCAGATGGAAAATGCGATTAATATTCTCCTCTAATTATATTTTCTTTCGGACCCTTCAAACAATTGTGTCCACCTGAAAGGTCACACCCACCCCTTTTTGTCATTGCTGTTGTAACTGGATCGCATTAGCTTATTGTTGTCGCCCTGCTTGTTGCTACCATCTAGTGGGTCATGCCCGTTCGCCAAAAAATTATGCCTACTGCTGCCTAATAATAGGTCACATCCATTCGTCTACTTCCATAAGTCGCACCTCTCCATATGAAATTACGCCTTCTTCTGCCCGGATTCCAAAATCTGACCCAATTTCAGCCTGAAATCTGCAACTGTTAAAAGTCGATCTAGAAAAAATAAGATTATTTAGACCCGAGGCCAATCCCAATTCGATTCGGTTAGTTGAACGGTGTCCGTGGCAGCGCGCACGTATGTGGTGGTGAAACATGACTTTCCTTTTCATAATAAAGCACACATTTGAGTGCCCAAGGTCCCAACCTCCTAATGAGGAAGCTACTTATATACTTGAATATTTTTTTCAAGTTTGGAAATATGGGACAATAAGATATTTCATTCAAAACTTTAACAATCTCCTACACAAATGATAATATATATTTTTCCCACATAAAGTGGAATATCATAGAGTACATATGAAATAATGTTTTATCATGGATAAGCTGATCACTTTGAACTTTTCCTAATTAAAACTTATTGGATTTATTTGGCTAATCAGTGAATTCACTATAATAAAACATACGTTTAGTTGCATTTATTAGCAGCGTTTTTGGTGTAAATGCAAACAATATTATCTTTACTTTTGTTTTAGGGGACTTGGTTACATTTTATTCTAATTTTTCTGAAATTTGGCGGTCGTTGCTTTTATTTTTTCAGTCGTTTCTTCTATTGACTTACTTTTCCGCTTCAGCAAAATTTCCTTTTCTCGCTTCCGCTCCTTCTGCTTCTCGCTTCAATAAAATTTCGGCTTCGTACATTTATTTTCTATAAAATTTCCACCCTCAAATCAGGTCCATAACTATGCACGTTTTTCTTTTTATTGTCATCGACAAATTAGATCTCCTTTGCTTTGAAGATTTTCTTTTGAACAGATGATTCAAGGTTCGTAAATTGCTTAAAAATTGATTTTCTATATTGTATGTTTATCATCGTGAACCCTCTCTGCATGTTTATTGTGGTCGATTGTTTAATTATTTTATTCTTTTGAACAACTTATTAAAGGATTTTTCTATTTATGATTGTTGCCTTCGTACGTTTATCATCATTGATCCCCTCCGCGCGTTTCTTTTTTGGTTTTCAATTTTGTTTTTAATATTAACTTTGAGAACCACACTTA
The DNA here is from genome assembly GCA_030737875.1 of Allium sativum. Taxonomy (NCBI): domain Eukaryota; kingdom Viridiplantae; phylum Streptophyta; class Magnoliopsida; order Asparagales; family Amaryllidaceae; genus Allium; species Allium sativum. The sequence goes on along the minus strand of JASFAX010000039.1, from coordinate 7,664,830 downwards.
TTCAGTTTTGGAAAGTGATACCATGAATAATGTGATTTTTCGAAAGGAGCATTTACGTGCATTTTGTAGTTCTGATACTATAACAAAGGTAGATGATATTATTTCAACAATGATATAGGTTGCCATTAAGGAATAATTGCTTAATAAATTACAAGTTTGATATATTGCTCTTGGACCTTGATGGGTTGAATTTCATTCCAAAATTTTTTGGTAATTGTTAAAGGGACTCCACTTTTGTTTAAGGGGAGTACCATGTTTAATTTATTGTAAAATTTTAAGGGGGATTAAAATAAATTAGCCCCCTCTTAAACATGTTAATAAAATTTCCAATATTACCCCGATAATCCTCATTAATGCAACCTAACAACATAAACCCCCACTACAAGAGAAACAGGATTTTCCAACGGCCAGGGGCCGTTGGCGGCTGTTTGAAACCCGTTGAAGTCGTTGGTAAATCCATTGGTATACAGATCAAAGGCTTCCAACGACTTCCAATGCACACGACGCATATGGCCACATGTCCATTATTTCTGGCCAAAGGGACGTTGGAAAAGGATGAAAACCGTTAAAAACTAGCCATCTGACACCGTTGGAATGAAACCAGTAAGCCGTTTACCGCCATTGAAAATCTGGGGTATTTTTTTTTCAGATTTCAGAATTGCCACTTCAAGCCATACACTACATATATAATATTCTGCACGGCTCCTTTTCGAACATATAACTCACAATCTCAACCACATATACACCCAAACACAGTATAAAATAAAAATCAAACACAAAACACATAAATTAACCAATATTTAAATAACATAACAACCAAACGTCGCCAAAACAACATAACCATGTCCAAACATCATAACCAACACCATGTCCAAACCATACCATCACCAAACCATCAAAACATCATGTCCAAACCATCATAACATTAATATATACAGCCATCATCATCTAGCAAGCCTCACCAACTCTCAAAAGATAAATGTCATCAAAACAAGCTAACCTGATCAGCTCTATCCACCAGAAGACGAAGGTGGCATACCATACTGGGCAATGAATGCCTCCAGCCCTTGTTTAAGCATATCCATCTTCTCTTCACGGCGATGATCACGCTCATGAAGCTCTACAATCTATTCTTTAAGTTGTGTGATTTCTTCCTTGTCCTGAGCCCTCTGATACATCTGCTGAGATGTTGTAATCTGTATATAATTTCATATTTTCAGTATCATAATAGCGTTCCGAATACATTTGAGTTTTTATTATAAATTTTAGTTTTACCTCAAGATTTGCATAACAATATCGTCTGTTCCGTGTAGCAGGATCCATAATAGCATCAAAAATTCTGTCCTCATCTTTCTTAGTCAACTCAGTCCTCCCAGTAGATTCCAGTACCTGCGCCCTTTGTGCCTGAAATTTCTCCTGTTAAACAAAAAAAAACAAATTAATTTAGATAACACTATTTTAATTTAATTATAAGTCTAACTTAACAATTTTATACTTACATATCTCTCACGCGCCTTATCATCATGGTCCCAAGTGTACGAAACTGAGCATGTGTCGTCAACCTGCCTTAATGCATGTGTATGCTCGAAAACATCCCAATACGACAGAGGAGCCATACACGCTCTCTCCTGAAATAAGCATGCATATATATGTATATATATATATATATGTGTGTGTGTGTGTGTGTGTGTGAATTAAAAGTTAAACTTAAATCAACTATTAATTTTAACAAGTTAAAAATTAAAATTTTAAACTGTGCAATTATAAAATATACCAGATCCTCACGATGATGCTGAAATGACTTGGACCTACATCGATGCGTAACTGGATTCTTGCTCCTATTAGCTGCATTTCTCTCAGACGAAGCCTATACATTTTTTTTAAAAAAAATGTATTATTCTAAATTACATATTAATTGAAAAGAATAATTTAGCAGTAAATTTACCAGAAACTCCTCATTACTATTCCAATAAGTAAGTAGATCATTCCACACCGTTTCGCTCATCCAAGACTGTCTTTTCCCACCTGATTTTAAGTTGTTCATTATCTATTTGTAATTTGTTGCCATTTTGCTGTTTTAGTGGCGCCTGACGAGATCAAAATCCGTCTCCTGGAGATCCACCGAACCCTTGCATTATTTTTTAAAATAGCATACGTATGAACTTATCAAATAGGAGCATGACAACTTAACGTAATAAATGTTATATCGTACATACATACCAAAAAATCCTGCCATATGGTCTCCTTAACAATGTCGGGTATCGAGCTCCATGTGGGCCAACATGCAGTCATGCGGGCCTGATAAGCGCGTTTTGATATCTTCAAAACTGTATTGGACGGCTCCAACTCAAAACCCCTATGTTAAATGGGAAAAAAATACATGGCTATTAGAACAACAATTTAAAAAATTTATTGTACTCAAATTAAATGTATACTAAAAACTTAGTTTTTAACCTTTGGATGCATTTGGCTTAAGCTAGACCACAAAACGGGATAACTCCGACGACGGACCACCCTCATCGCCACCTAACGCCATACGTATTACAGACAACAACATAACATAACATGAAAGAGCTATGTAAAAGCATGGTATTAGATAACATGAGTACTTGATAATAGAAATGTCATAACATATGTCTAGTTAACATTACAAGTTTGATTCGCAGAAGTGTTAAATATAAGTTTGATTCATAGATATATCTAGTTAACATATGAGTTTGATTCATAGAAATGTCATAAAAAATAAATATAAGTTTATTGTACTTAAATAATTTATTGAACTTAAATTAATTTTTTACTAAAAACCTAGTTTTGTACTTAATTAATATAAGTTTGATATATAACATATTTTTTTTATTTATGATATGTTACTTATTAATAGATAACATAAGAAATATCTATTAAATATGAATTTGAGTCTTACTATGTAAAAATAAACATAAAATTACATTTTGAAAATGAGGAGTATTAGTTAGTCGTCCTCATTACTTTCAGATTCTGACTCTATTTCCTCCTCCATATGTGGTTTATCTGTAATCTCAAATACATCAATTAATGCATCCGATTCATCGTTTAGAGGTCCAAAATCTGTTTGATCATCGAATATTACTATTTCTGAATTTTCCTCGATGTCTGCTTGATAAGCTTGGTCGTCGGGAATATTACGTCCGTCAAATGTAAACCATGCCTTTGTTTTGAAAACAGTCAACCAATCTATTTTGTCTCTTCTCATAGAGGGATAAGGGGCATAATATACTTGAAGAGCTTATTTGGCAAGTACAAAAGGATCGTACTTATAATAATGGGAAGTATGTCTTACTTCTATAAGATTATATTTTGGGTGCACATTGATTCCAGAACCTGGAACGTTGTTGAACCAGTTGCATTTAAACAAAAATACTTCTTCCGCGGGTCATGTGAAATATGTCACTTGCAGAATCTGGTTTAGCACGCCATAAAAATTGTGTATATGTTCATTTGGATCATCACTACCTTTAACAAATACACCGCAGTTACCAGTTAATTTTTCAGCACCGTATTCTTTAGTGATAAATTTATATCCATTGACAAAGAATATTGGATATGTCTTGACATTTCTTTTTGGTCCCAATGCCAAATGTTTCAATCCTTCATCCACAATACAATTTGTTGGATCAAACACATAATTAGTAAACCAACTAGCGAATTCTTTGCTGATATTGTCGTTTGGATAAAGTAATTTACAAATGCTGCAATTATAGGACAAACGTTACATATATGATTAAAGATATAATACATGTATACATAGATGCATAAGTTCATTACCTAAAGAACGGTGCAATTTCGGTGCAATTGAGACTACATTATAATCTTTATCATTCAGCCATTCCTCCACACATCTACTAGAAGGTCGACCATGTTTTTTAAAAATAGATAAAGTTGCTCGATAGTCATCTTGATCAATGCCTTCATCATTGCGTGCAGTACTTGCAAATGATATGTTCACATGATCACTAAAATAATGAGAGAGAAAAATGAAGCTTCTTCTTCTATGTATGATTTGCAAATAGAACCTTCAACTCGAGCTTTCTGCCTCACTTTTTTCTATAGATGATTTACATACCTATTTAGAATTATTGTAAATTATTTTTTTCATACATTTAATTAACCAAAATTTAATTAACTGGATATTAATATGCCTTTCAAATGGATACATCCATCCGTATTGCACATGCCATCGAAGACGTGCTTCTGATGGAAGATGAATAGGTAAATGCTCCGTAACATTGAAAAACCCTGGAGGAAATATTTTTTCTAATTTGCAGAGTAATATGGGGATTTCTTCCTCTAGTTTACGTAGACGGTCAAATTTTAATGTAGATGAACAAAGCTCTTTATAGAACAAACTAAGTTCTGTTACAACAGTCCAAACTTTTACAGGCAATAGTTCTTTGAAAGCGACGGGCAATAAATTTTCCATCATAACATGACACTCGTGGCTTTTCATCCCGTTAAGTTTATGTTTTTATAGTCAATACATCTACGAAGATTGGAAGATATACCATCCAGCAAACTTAATCCTTCCATCCATTTTTAAAATATTTTAATTTGATTACTGTGCAGTTCATGGCACACTTTCGGTTTTCTGGTGTCATTTGGCTTTATATGAAGCTCTGGACGATTATATATTACCTCAATATCACATCTTGATTTCAAATCATCTTTCGTCTTCCCTTTGACATTCAAAATTGTATTGATTACATTATTAAACACGTTTTTCTCATTATGCATCACGTCAATATTATGACAAATCAGAAGATCTTTCCAATAAGGCAACTCCCAAAATATGCTTTGTTTCCACCAATTATGAATCGTTGATTTACCTTGAATTTCTGTCTGTACTCCGGTTCATGAATCTTGGGAAAATCTTGTACAAGTTCATAAATTTCCTCACTTATCCATACTTTAGGTGGTCGTAAATTTTCATGTCTATTAGCTGTAAAAAGTTTCTTATCTCTTCTAAAATGATGATTAATATGACGAAAACATCTATGACAGTCAAACCATGAAATTTTCTTTCCAGTAGGTAAAGAAAATGCTTTTGTTTCTTCCATACAGTATGGACAAGCTAGACGACCAGCCGTACTCTAACCTAAAAGCATTGCATAAGCAGGAAAATCGCTAACTGTCCACAACAGAGAAGCATGCATACGAAAGTTTTTCTTTCGGGAAATATCATATGTTTCTACCCCTTCATACCATAATTTTTTAAATTCTTCAATCAACGGTTGTAAATAAGCATCGATTCCTTCTGTCGGATCATCAGGACCGGGGACGACAATTGTAAAAAACATATAAGGAGTTTTCATACACATCCACAGAGGTAAATTATAAGGTGTTACAATTACTGGCCAGGATGAATGTTTAGAACCATATTGAGAAAATGGTGAAAACCCATCTGTACATAAACCAAGTCTAACATTGCGACTCTCAGATGCAAAATTGTGATAATTTTGATCAAAATGCTTCCATGCTTCTCCATCGGATGGGTGTGTTAACTTACCTTCTTCCTGTGTTTTCACACTGTGCTATCTCATATGTTGCATGGTTACAGAAGATGCATATAACCTTTGAAATCTAGGAATTATAGGTAAATAATGCATATTTTTATGCATGACTTCCTTTCCCTTTTTCTTTCTTGGTTTGTATCATTCTTGATTACAAATTCTACAATTCTTAAGGCTGATATCTTCCTTCCAAAATAGCACGCAACCCTTTAGACATGTATCTATTTTTTGATACGGTAAACTAAAGGCCGGCATCATTTTTTTTACTTCATAATGGTTTTCGCACATTAAATTATTGGGAGGCATATGCCGCTTCGCAGCTTGTACAACAGCTGTTAATCCAGCTTCTGTGAAGTTGCTTTTAAATTTCATCGCAATGTATTCAGCAGTTACTGATAATTAAGTTTTGCTTTCACATCCTTTCCAAAGGGGTTTTTTCACGGCATCTAATAAATCATATAATTTTTTGCCTTCAGTATTTGGTTCTTCTTCATCATTACCATCGTTATTATTAAATTGCTGAACTGAGAACATAGAACGTGCAACATCTTCAACCATTTGTTCTACGAGATTCGTCGTAGCAATTTCATTATTCACTACCTCCTCAACTTGTATAGAAGTAGATGTAACGGTTCTTCATGACGATCCCAAACTAAATAGTTTGGCAAAAAACCGTACTGACGCAAATGAACTCTAACCATTTGCGGTATCAAATGCTTCAATAACTTGCATCTACTACATGGACAACGGATTTCGACGTCGTTTCCGTTGTTACTTAAAGTGAAATCAATAAACACGCTGACACCATTAATAAATTGTTTGTTTATTGTGCCATCAGTTTCTCTTCGTTTGTACATGCAGCTTCGATCATTAAAATAATCGTCCATTTTTCCTAAGTACATATAAAATTAGAAAGTATGATATAAATTTAGCTTCATAATTTTTGTGTCCGATCGCTCAAACGGTAAGATTGTATTTTAATGAAAACATTTCTTTTACGTATTAATTATGATGATAAAATTTGCATTGACATTTTATTAAAACAATTTTAGTGCTGAATGCATGTTATGTTAATTGATCATTTACTGGTGGCTCATCCTATCTTCCATTACAAATACAATAACGTAATTAAATCACGTAAATCTTTTCAATTTAAACGATTCGACAAAATTTCGGCAGCACTTCCCTTTAGTTCCCTGAATAATACACAATTGCGTGTACACAGGGAACATAAAGGAAGTGCTTTCGAAATTTTGAGAACCGTTTAAAATGAAATATTTTATAAGATTTAATTTCGTTATTGTGTTCGTAACTTGTCCAATACAAAGGACAAATTCAACAAATATTGTATACGATGAATACAAATGTCCGTTTCGTTAATAAAACGAACATTCACATAATGATTATATAAAATACTTATCAGACAGAGCCAAAAAAATTCTCTAAGGCTTTATGAATATAACATATTATGATTTGTTTTTTTTTTTTTTTTGTGATTGAAGTGTTTTTTGTGCGCCTTAGCCCAAAACATGAACTTAAAATATTTCCATTTCCACGACACGTTTTCGACAAATTAAATATTGTTTTCAATGAATTGGGGCTCAACCAAATAAACTAATACATAGATTAATTATCAACTATATTTATATACACACACACATAAAACACTATATATATGCATATATACATATTCAACTTTAACTAATTAAACCCTAGATTAGCAACATAATCAAATAAATCTATAAATACAAACTCATTAACAACAACTATTTAAACTAATTAAAACCCTAGATCATAACAACTAAGTAACTTATAAATAAAAACCCTAGATTAATAACTTAAATGATTAAAACCTACATTAGCAACTAATTAACAGCACAAGACACACAAACATACTCTAATTATGCTTAAATTACTAAATTTAGGGTATTAAACAAAATTAAGGATAAACAAATACCTTGAAATTGGAGAGAATCGAAGATCAGAGAGGATGAGAGAGTGCTTTGATTGAGTTGGAGAGAACATAGGCCGATGATGGAGTGGAATTGGTGATTTCAGATATAGGGAATTGGGGATTTGGGGGAAAAAATCGTGGGTTTAGAGAATGAGGAAGAAGGTAGCAGCTTTGGCTGATTTCTACTCAACCCGTGTAACGGGTGCCAACGGGTTTAAAACTAATGGCCGCAAATGGTTTCCAACGGTGTATTTTTTGTATCCATAAGAAAAATTTGTATTCTGGCTTCCATTGGAAGTCGTTGGTCAATGGCCGTTGGAAGGGTCCGATGCTATACTTTTCATTTCTAGTAGTGCCCAATTAATGAAGATTATAATTTAATGGTGGATAAAAAAACGACTTTAGCATTCTCAGACTCAAATTCTCATATTTCAAGACATTGGACTTTGCCTTTGCTGGAAAAAAAAACCAAATTGGCATTCTTTTTGTTGTTGTTTTATTCTGTGTTCAGCAACAGTGTTAGGGTTACAACAATACACAAGATAGGTAAGGGAAGATGGGAAAGAGTATTTTAGTCTATTTTTGTTTTTTATTTTTTTACATACAATCCCCCCTTAACAAACTATAGTTAAGGAGCGGTCCCCTTAAAATTAACCTCCCCTTAACCAATATTGGAGTCCCTTTAACAATCCCCAAAATTTTTATGTTAATTGGTCTGGGGATCATATCAACTGAGGCTGGGATGTTAATTTCGTTCCAAAAAATGAATAAACATGAATGACAATGCTAAACTATATTTTATTATGTTACATATGCATGATAAGGCTCGGTCTTACTTTAGAATTGCCTTGGATTTGAAGCCCCCTACTATTGATGTCGATTACATCAGTGTAATTTCAAGATTGAATTTTTAATGCCGAACGATTTTTTTAGGTTTCAATAAGCCAGCATGTAACTTGGTTGTCACTCCTTGCTCATGTGATCATAACTATTGTATGTTAACCATTGTGTATTGATTAAGTAATATAATTAACAGGAAATAAAACTATGTTATATGGTCAGATATTTTTGGAGCACAAGGACATCTAAGCTAGAAGACAAAATGGATTTACTCATCATATTTAATGCAATTGATTGCAGTCAATAATAGAGAAAATAAACCAGCTAGATGAATTTGTAGATAACTTTTAGAGTTACACTACATGCTAGAAAATAACGTGTTAAATATATTTTTTATAAAAAATTTAGCTGTAAAATAATATGTTAGTAGTCATCTTTTTATTTTGATGCAATTTGAAATTTTATTTTGCTAGTATATATGTGTAGTTAAAATAAAATCATGCTTTATACGAATATGTGAACTTTCTTCTAAATACATGCATGATACAAGAGTACTAAATAAAACCAGGTAAAGCATTAAAGGATTATGTTCTTGTAGATGGAACTACAAGACACCTTCAGTCAGTGTGGAATATGGTGTGTTTGATTTTGGATTTGGGTGAACTGAAGGCAGCGATTGCTATAGGTTGTTGTTTTGAAGGGGTGGTTACTTGGATTCAGTCCTTGGCTTCCGTTTGATGCATTTTATTATGGTGAAAGTGAGGTACTTGTTGTGACAGTGGTTGATAAAGGTGCAGTTTTTGTCTGCATTATTGAGGAGGTCGGAGTTTGCTGTAGGACTTGGGGTCGGTGCTACTAGAGGTTAGGCATTTAAGTGTAATGCGTAATTGTAGCCAGAGGTGAAGTTAGATACCAGATGAGGGTAATATTGGTGAAGTAAGGGGAGAGTTCGAGTTGGAGTAGAAATTGGAGGCAACTACTCGATTGGTCGTGGTGAGAGAGGCAAGGCAGGCTGCTATGTTGTTGGTGATTATGATTAATTGATATTGTTTGCTGTTTAGACTTATTTGTAGTGGAAGATGATATTATTGGATAAGAAATGGGAAATTGTCGAAGGTGCAACATCAAAAATAGTGGTTAAAATAAAACAACTGACATTAAGTGTATTGTCGCCACTCTCTACGAATCTACGAAACAAAACAGCTAACATTTGGTTCATCATGTAAGTTGTGTGTTCTTTAAGATACATATGTACATCTAAAATGGTATCACGTCAAGGAATACTCTATTTCATTACTATAGTAAAATTCATTTTTATATGTTTTTTCTGGTTTATAAAAGAAATCATTTATAAATAAGTATCAGGTTCTAATTTTTAAAAATAACATTCTATGGGATCCATGCTTAGATAACAACAATATTGTTCTACTTGGAATTTGACAAAAATAAAGTATAAACAAACATGTTTTAGAGTAGATTAAAAAATGCAATGAGCAATTATCGGTATTTTAAAACAAATTAGTAATGTGAGTTGTTTGGATATGTTAACAATGCACGAAACCAAAATCAATTAATTGCTTGAAATTTACGCGGATGCGTACCTACTAAAAATATTCAATTGGTAACTTTATATGGAACTTAATGTGTTAACATAATCTAATTTTTTGATATATCCAAATATAAGCATACTTCACTGAAAAATCAGTTTACATTAGGTTTCTAGAGAAAACAAAAAATTCCAGTATTTAAAAGCTCACCATGCTTCGAAACTGATAAGACTACGTAGCTTAGTCATCCTATCCCGATAAGTGGAAGCTCGGTATTGTTCTAAGGAAAATGTTCTGAGTATGTCAATATCAAAGATGATATATTGATATTAATGTTCTGTTTAGATTTGTTTGCAGTGGTGATTAGGCAGTTCAGTACTGTTCTGAGGAGATCGACTGCAAATTTAAAGCAAGTTGGTAGAGATATTAGGGTAGAAGATTGTTTAAGATGAGTATGAAAACAACGAAGGTTGTAAATGCAGGTGGCCAGTTTGGGTTTTTTGGTGACTGTAAGGGGTGATCAATCCCTTTCAGCGGAAAAACCTCAATAGGATCTTGCAATGATGTGATAGAACAAATAGCTTGAAATGAATATAAATCTTAGATCACAGAAAAAAATGCAACAGAGAACACACAAATTTATAGTGGTTCCACTATCGCGAGATAGTGTACGTCCACTTCAATGGGGAAGAGATTTTATTAATATATTCAAGAGATTACAGAGTTTTTTAATGTAGAGCAAAAGAAATGAAGAATACAATGATCTCTCATCACATAGCATTCTCTATGTCTTTCTTTAAATAGAGAAAAAAGGTTACTTGGGGAAGAAACAATTGATTTATGTAAAATAAATCAATCTATGGAAAATTAGTATCCCATTAATTGTCATATGATTGATTGATAATTTTCCTTTTCTCCATCAATCAATCCCATTAATTAATTGTCATATGATTGATTGATAATTTCCCTTTTCTCCATCAATCAATCCCATTAATTAATTGTCATATGATTGATTGACAATTTTCCTTTTTTCCGTCAATCAATCTCTTTTGCAAATTTAGTCTCTTTTCGTTTCTTTTCTCCATGAAACATGACAACTAATTAAATGACAACAATTTCTAATATTCCCTATTCATTAATACTCCTTCCATTTCTTTCCATTCCTTTATTGCACAAAACGGGTAATGAAATTACCACAAAAATATCTCCAAATTTAATTAAATATGGAAATATTGTATCATTAAATTCCAATAATCTCCACCTTGATACAATATCTCATGCAACCTAGAGACTTCAATGTGAATGCTTCCCAATGAGTTCCTGCTAAAGCCACCCCTCATTGCACTTTGTTAGTGAACTCCGGCAAGGCCACCGTCCACCAACAAAGTGTTGGAAGCATTCAAAAACAAGGTAGACATTGTGCAACCAACTCCTATCTCTTCATACAAGAAGAATACCGCATCTTCTCTTGACTTCAACCAAGTCACTCTCTTCCCCATTGTGCCACCATGCGGCACCTAGCACTTCATCAAGTGAATCAAGTTCGAGCAATGCTCGAACTTAGTAGCAGGTAATGCCTTCGTAAACATGTCTGCTGCATTTTCATTTGTGTGAATCTTCTGAAGACGGATTAACTTCTTCTCATTCATAGAGATAAGGAAAGATTCTCTTACCTCTATATGCTTTGTTCTAGAACTGAAAGCCAGATTTTCAGCTAAATGAGTAGCGCTTTGACTGTCACAATTCACCAAACAAGCATCTTGCATGAAGCCCAAATCGCACAATAACTTCTTCAAATAAAGTGCCTCCTTAGCTGCCTCAACTGCAGCTATCAGCTCTTCCTCTGTAGTAGACAAAGCAAATATAGTCTGCAACCTCGCTCTCCAACTAATAGTTGTTCCTCCAAGTGTGAACACATAGCCTGAGGTTGACTTCCTTCTATCTCTATCTCCGGCATAGTCTGAATCACAGAATCCAACCAAGTTGAAATCCTTATTTCTGCCGCAAAAAACAAGCCCATAATCTGATGTTCCTCTAAGATATTTAAAAATGTACTTCACTGCCTCCCAATGTGATTTTCCTGGATTTGCCGTGTATCTAGTAACTAATCCAACAGCTTGAGCAATGTCAGGTCTAGTGCACACCATAGCATACATCAAGCTACCTACTGCACTGGCATAAGGCACCTTCTTCATATAGGCCTTGTCCTTTTCTGAGATCGGAGAGCCCTGATTAGAAAGCTGTATATGCAAAGGCATGGGTGTACTGATAGCCTTTGCACCATCCATGCTAAACCGAGCAAGCACCTTTTGAATATATTCCTTTTGAGTAAGTCTCAAAAGTCCAAGCTTTCTATCTCTTTGGATTTCTATCCCCAAAATTTTCTTTGCTTCTCCAAGGTCTTTCATATCGAATTCCGCTTTTAATTTCAATTTCAATGCATCAACTTCAGCTTTATCCTTGGAAGCAATCAACATATCATCCACATACAAAAGTAAATACACCCAATTATTATTCTTTAAATGCTTACAATAAACACATGCATCTTTAGTACTATGATTAAAACCATGTGAAAGCATAAAAGAATCAAACCTTTTGTATCACTGTCTAGGCGTCTGTTTTAGACCATAAAGAGATTTCTTCAACTTGCATACACAATCTGACTTTCCATCTATAATAAATCCTTCTGGCTGCTTCATGTAAATGGTTTCCTCCAAGTCACCATGCAAGAAAGCGGTCTTCACATCAAGTTGTTCTAACTCCAAATCATAAGTGGCAACTATTGCAAGTAGGATTCGAATTGAAGTTTGTCTAACAACTGGAGCAAATATTTCATCATACTCTAGCCCCTTTCTTTGTGAAAACCCTTTGGCTACTAATCTTGCCTTGTATCTACCATCATCTTTTACCTTGAACACCCACTTGCAACCTATGGCTCGGCTTCCTTGAGGTAGTGGTACCAAATCCCAAGTCTTGTTCTTTTACAAAGACTGTATCTCCTCTTCCATAACGCAATTCCACTTCGAGTTGTCACTCGACTTCATGGCTTCTTCAAGGCTCAATGGTTCATCATGAATTACATGTAAAGCATACTCAAATTGATCATCAAGGCTCAAATTTGCATACTGCCAATCTCCATATCTAATTGGAGCTCTCTTTGGTCTCTGACTAGCCCGAATGACTATATCGCTCGACTCTCCTTCAGCTCCACCTTGAACTCCACCTTGAGCTCCACCTTGAGCTGAATCATCTCTAGCTTCATGACCATCACCATCACTACTAGAGGAAATATGTGGACTATCATGTGATGTATCTTCAACTGCTCCGTCACTATTATCAATAGTGATAGCTCTACTTTGGGTTTGAAAACTGGGAATCTCGGTCTTTTTAGGCTTCTCATCAACTGAGTCTGAACCCTCTGATAAACCTTCCAAAGGTTTGAACATTGCTGACTCATCAAAAGTCACATGTCTGGAATGTATAACTTTCTTCGTAATTGGATTCCAAATTCTATATCCTTTTATGCCATTTGTATAACCAAGAAAAACACATTTGGAGGCCCTAGGCTCCAACTTGTCATGTCCTATATTGTGAACATAAACTGGACATCCAAATATAAGAAAATAACTTAATAAAGTGTTTTTACCTCTCCATACTTCCTCTGGAATCTTCCCATCAATGGCTGAGCACGGAATCCGATTAATAATTTGTGCTATAGTCGAAATAGCTTCAGCCCAAAAACCCTTAGATATGCCCGCAGTCAATATCAAGCAACGGGCCTTTTCAAGTAGAGTCATATTCATTCTCTCAGCAACCCCATTGGATTGCGGATCACCAGGTGTAGTAAAATGTCTTCTAATACCACGCTATCTGCAGTAGTCGAGTAAATCTTTAGAGACATATTCGCCACCATTGTCGGATCTAAGAATCTTCAATTTCCTTCCTGTTTGGTTTTCAACAAGAGCTAACCAAACCTTGAACTTCTCAAATACTTCCGACTTAGTTTTCGTTACATAAACCCAAACCTTACGCGAGTAGTCATCAATGAAGGAAACAAAATAATATGCTCCACCAATAGAAGTTGTAGAGTATGACCCCCAAACATCTGAATGCACATAATTAAGTACCGTCTTAGAAGTATGCATGTCATCTCCAAAAGAATCTCTGATTTGCTTTGCCAATACACACTCCTTGCAAAAGTCCAACTTGTTGAAGATTTCTCCTTTGATCTTTTTCTTCTTACGAAGCAACTATAAGTTCTTCTCCGAAATATGACCTAATATCATATGCCAAAGCTTGGTAGCATCCAAACTTTTAGAACTATCGACTCCAACACATGACTCTCCATGGACAGTGGTACCCATTAGCAAATACAGATTTTGCACCATAACACCCTTCATCAATACAAGTGCCTCTCTAGAAACTCTCAAACCATCTTTGACAATGGTTATTTTGCATCCCAATGATGCCAATTGGCCTAATGATATCAATGACTTCCGAAGACCTGGGACATAGCGAACATTTGAAAGTGTGCGAACAATCCCATCATACATGCGAATGCGAACTGAACCAACTCCCATAGACTTGCATGTAGCATCGTTCCCTATTAGGACAGAACTTCCTTCTTTGGCATCGAAGGGAGAAAAATAATCCTTATTAGGAGTCATGTGAAATGATGCTCCAGAATCTAGAATCCAATGGTCTGCAACATCTGATACAACCGCTGTCAATAAGTCGTTGCCGCCTTTCTCCATCGCAATAGATGAAGAACCATTAGTCTTCTTCTCCAACTCTGGACAGTCTCTTCTCCAATGGCCTGATTTCTTACAATTATAGCACTTTCCATCTTTAGACTTACTTCGCGAATCAGGCTTCCTAGAATTGGAACGCCCTCTATTATTCTTTCCTTTCTTCTCTGCTCTTCCTCTCTCTGCAAATAAGCCTGAACTACTACTTCCTCCACTACTATCACCAACACCAAAGTCTTTCATCTGATCTCTCAACTCTTCACTGAGCAAACCTGTCTTCACATCATCTAATTTCAATGTGTCTCTACCATAGATAAGGCTGTTAGCGAAACCAGTGTATCGCTCTGGAAGCGAACACAACAGAACCATTGCTTTTTGTTCTTCATCAATCTTCAACTCAACAGACTTCATCTTCATCAACAGGTCATCAAACACACTTAGGTGTGTCTTAATTGATGAACCTTCCTTCATTTTATAAGTGAAGAAAGTCTTCAATAGGATCAGGCGGTTGGTTAGGGATTTCTTCATGTAGAGGTCCTCCAACTTCTTCCAAATGCCTCTAGCTGTTGTCTCCTGACTGGTTTCAGAAATTACATTTTTTTCTCATAGCAAGCTGAAGAGTAGTAAATGCCCATTCTTCAATCTCTTCTAATTCCACTGATGAAATATTAGCAGGCAATGTCTCTATATCAAATACTACTCGATGAACGCCATTTCTTCTCAAAACTGCTTTCATCATCCACTGCCATTTTTCAAAATCTCCTTCACCATTCCACTTCTCTATTGTCGACTGTGATCCTGACGCCACATAGGAGCCTCTGACATATGGAGCAGCTACTGGCACTGTCGTATTATTTTTATTGTTTTCATCTCCTCCTGCCATTCTACCAAACACCTTCTTTGCGAATCTAGCTCTGATACCAGTTGTAAGGGGTGATCAACCCCTTTCAGCTGAAAAACCTCAATAGGATCTTGCAATGATGTGATAGAACAAACAACTTGAAATGAATATAAATCTCAGATCACAGAAAAAATGCAACAGAGAACACACAAATTTATAGTGGTTCCACTATCGCGAGATAGTGTACGTCCACTTCAATGGGGAAGAGATTTTATTAATATATTCAAGAGATTACAGAGTTTTTTAATATAGAGCAAAAGAAATGAAGAATGCAATGATCTCTCATCACATAGCATTCTCTATGTCTTTCTTTAAATAGAGAAAAAAAAGTTACTTGAGGAAGAAACAATTGATTTATGTAAAATAAATCAATCTATGGAAAACTAGTATCCCAATAATTGTCATATGATTAATTGATAATTTTCCTTTTCTCCATCAATCAATCCCATTAATTAATTGTCATATGATTGATTGATAATTTCCCTTTTCTCCGTCAATCAATCCCATTAATTAATTGTCATATGATTGATTGACAATTTTCCTTTTTTCCATCAATCAATCTCTTTTGCAAATTTAGTCTCTTTCCGTTTCTTTTCTCCATGAAACATGACAACTAATTAAATGACAACAATTTCCAATATTCCCTATTCATTAATACTCCTTCCATTTCTTTCCATTCCTTTATTGCACAAAACGGGTAATGAAATTACCACAAAAATATCTCCAAATTTAATTAAATATGGAAATATTGTATCATTAAATTCCAATAGTGACTAGCAGAGGAGGTCTGTAATCATGGATGGGGGAACCATTAGTGGTGTTTGCAACATGTTGTAGCTTGTCTCATCCTCAAACAATAGCTTCATACTCCTCTTTGTTTGTTGTCTGCATGTCTTCTTTGTCATGTTGCATTTTCAACTTTTGGTGGCATCCCCCTCACTGGCACATTGCTCCTTATTGCTCGGTCTGCTGATTACTTACAGCTTGCTTCCCACGACATAGGAGCACTCACTTCATTAGTAAAACACAGTCTACTAACATATTTTAAATGTTTTTTTTTTTTTTTTGCTTTTAGCTTTATTCCTTGGTGACCATGCATCTATGTGATGATCTACTTTGCAATTGATTCTACATATTAGTTATGTCTACCTATTTGTACAATTTTGGTTGTTAACTCAATAAAGATGCAAGTGCTTTCCTCATTAGAGGATCACCCTTTTAGCAAAATAAAAAAGATATTGCGTTGGAATGGAATATAAATATGTAAGTTGTATAGTATCTCTACTCATGGCCAAGTTTTCATGATTTGTTTCTAATTTGAATGGACAAAGTTCAAACTAGGATATAATCGTAAATCAAAACTCAAATGATTAATACTCTAATATATGTGAATATGCATACTAGTATGCAAAAATCATTTGTCTCGTATAGATTAGTAGTTGACACGTTAGTATGTGAAACAATATAATAACGGTGGTAATTTCAATTTTGCTTACTGATTTTACATGATATTTCTTATTTTCTTGTTAGATGTTAAACGAACTTTGCAAGAACATTTGACAAACGAATTTAAGCACAAATGCTGCAAGCTGCTATCTATCGGGAAGCGTTGAGTTTCTTGTGCACCACGGGTTTACATGTTAGCTTTGACACTATTTAATCCTTGATACTTCTGAACTTATCCATTTGGTGTGATGTACTTGCAGAAGGAAATTCAACAGTATGCAAAAAAAAAGAAAAGGAAATGTGTTTCTATACTTCTACGTCCAACAGGACAAAAGGCAAATGTCTGCTTTAATTTATATATGAGTGTGATTTTGTTAGAAACCCACATGTTTATTTGAGTTGGGTTGTAAGATATTTTAGTTTGTTGATGTTAAACCAGACCCTTAAATTACTGGGTCTAAGTGCTACATTTGATACCAAACCATAAATGTTATTTCTGATGCAGCCAAATTAATTGTGGAGTTATCTTACTTCTTATGTCTAGTTGTATATTGTAACCATTTTTTTGTGCATGCCAATGTGCACCTTTTTGTTACTGTTAATGTGCTATGTAAATTTGTTCCAGCATCATATATGCTGAACGTTGTTCCAAACTGAATGGGCAAAACACAGTGGGATGAGCTAGCTTATAGGGGTCCTTCTCATTTTGTGTGCCATGTAAGTTCATATTGACATTTATATGTACTTCTTATAACTGAATATTCTTTTGTTTTTTGAGACCGGTAGACGTTGGATGTAAATGGAAAAATCCATGCTTATTATACGTATTAAAATTTATATGCAGTTCATACGCGTGTATTGAAATTTATATATATGCACTTCATAGAACTGGAATATTCTTTAAAAATAAAAATCTCTCGTTTACTAAGGGAAAATAAGGATACTTCCATCAGCCATAAAAATCTACGCACACCAAATTTTATGTGGTTTTATTATCATTGACTCCTCGTGAAAAGGGCAAAGGCAAATGATAATGAATTCACTTTAGAAGTCATGCTTGTAGAGAAATCATTTTATTTTGTATTTGTTGAAAACATAGGAAGGTGATAATGGAATCACATGAAATTGATCTACACATGATGTGCGTTTGTAGATCAAATGACCAACAGAGATGTTCTGGGTTCGGCCTGTGTGAAGAATATCACTATTCAGACGAATGATTGCCTTGATATGCGTTTTTCTATGGAAATAATTGGTTGCATAACCTATCCTCTGACAAATCTGTTACTGTAACAAAATAAATTTATGCATTCTTTTATAACTTTTTTTGGTTTTTTAATGCAATACATAAATATGTACCTACCGGTTGCCTTGTATTCTCCTTGGGAGCCATGTTGACATATTTATGCATTGCATTAGTAATTTGAATATACTGATGCAACATTCTGAATTATGTTTGAAACATGCAGGTGCCATGGTTTGTCATTTATCCAAAATCTTCACTTGGGAATTGGATATTTAAACTGATGATTTTTTAGAAGAATATTTACCTTATGATGATTGCTAGGCAATTGGCTGTTAATTTACATATTCGTTTGAATTTTTTTAAAGTACAGAAGTATTGGATGTATTTTTTGTTGCATGCTTACATGCCTCAAAATTTGTGGGTTTGTGTTATCATTGGAGGCGCAAAAATAATGAATGCATTATGGTTGACATCATTGTCATTATATACAAAAAATTCTTGGAAAGATAATTTATTATGAAGTAATGTGCCTTGAGATCTATTACAGCTTATTCTACTTATTACTCTTCTTTCTCCTCTTTTTTTTTTTATGGAGAATTCAATGTCCAAATGATCCCTGTATGTTGCAGCAATCGTAATCAACGTTGTTGCTGCTGTTTCATCTGGCGATGTCTCATTGACAACTATTCAACTTCTTTGGGTTAATCTGATTGTGGATGCACTCGGTGCCCTTGCATTGGCAATTGAACCACCAACTGATCATCTTATGAAGAGGCCTCCGGTTGGCCAAAGGGAACCTTCAATTAGAAATATCACGTGGAGAAATATATTCATATAGGCTATTTATCAAGTCACAGTTCTCTTGATCTTAAACTTTGGTGGTAGAAGTATATTGCACTTGCAGCATGATACCAGACAAGAAGCTGAAAGAATTAAGAACACTGCCATATTTAACGCCTTTGATTATTATAGAATGAGACTCTGGATGCACATACAAACCGCACTTTATTTACCCACTATGATGGGCCTTTTCTTCATCGGGCCTATATTCAGCCCAGCTTTGTTTTTACTTCACCGTGTATATATATATTAGTGGCGAAACGTTGTAAACTATTCTATTCTATTCGATCACAATAACATCAATACATTCAACTTATCAAATATACATAAATTCTTACATGGTATCAGAGCATTATAGCCAAACGGCAATTCAAGAAATCATCTACTTTTGTTAAAAAAAAAAGGAGGAAGATTAAGTTAGGTCTCCTCAGAGTAATTTCATTATTGGAGAGCATCCTTCCCCGATCGCATAGCGATTGTTCTTACCAGTTAAAACAGTGCTTGCCAGGCTGGAACAGTGTTCACAGCGGCTACAACTGTTTGGTTTTCTGATCATCAGAGATTCTTGGATCTCATCCTCTGATTTTTACCCACTGTCTAGTGATTCTTGAATCTCCAAGAGAAGCAAGAACCACTGAACATTACTGTTGCCACAGTATATTACCATCATAGGCTGCTACTGTCAATTAGTAGCCTCGCCTTTTATTTCTCCATGGCAAGAGCCAGTGGTGATCAATCATCAGCCATGTCCAGGATTGATAACAATGGACCACCGCCAGTCTTTCCACCACCACTTGTTAAGCCAAAGACCCAGGTTTGCACTGTTCCTCTTGACGAGGACAACTTCTTGATGTGGAAATTCCAGGTTGAAACAGCCTTGAAAGGATACGACCTTCAAGATTATGTCAATGGAACCAAGCCAGCACCACCTGCAATGATAACAGATGCGCAAAACAATTTTATTAGCAACCTAGAACATGTTCACCATCAAAAACAAGATAACTTACTGTCTTCTTGGCTTCTATCGTCCATTAGTACCAATCTATTATCACAAGTTATAGGATGTAGCTCATCTTATAAAATTTGGTCTACGATTCAGCAAATTTTTAATTCTCAATCATCGGCACGCATAATGCACTACAGAAGAGAATTTCAAAATGCAAGAAAAGGCGATATGAGCATGCGTGAGTATATTTCTAAGGTGAAGACCCTTTATGACAAACTGAAGGCTGTTGGACATGTAATTTCAGACAGTGAACAAATTTTGACGCTAACCAATGGACTCGATGAAGAATACGAATCACTTGTCACATACATAGCCACACAACCTACGCTACCTGATATTCAAACAGTATACTCAGCACTATTGGCGCATGAAGGCCGAGTGGAGCAAAGAAAGGCCATTCAGAGTGATTTCAGTGTGAACTTGGCATCCAATTCAAGAAATGCAAATCAACAAAAAGGTGTACCTGGGTATGGCAGAGGCAACCAACAAGGTCCAAGAGGCAATCCCAATCAGAGAGGCAGAGGAAGAGGCAGATCAAACAACACAAACAGAGTGAGATGTCAGATATGTGATAAACCAGGCCATACAGCGAATAGATGCTATTTCAGGTTCAATGTGTATGTTAATAACACACAGCAAGGTCAAGGTGGACAAAGAGGCATTAATGTCAACATGGCACAAGCAAACTATCAAGGGAGGACAAATTCTGAAGGCTCTACATCACAAAACACATGCAATGATGACAGCAGTAAGGCAGATGATATAAATACAGAGGACTGGTTTCCAGACTCAGGAGCAACCAATCATCTGACCAACAACCTCCAGAATTTGAATCTTGGTAACAAGAATTACTCAGGTACCCAAGTTATACACACTTGCAATGGTGAAACTATGAATATATCTCATATTGGGGCATGATATGTCAAAGGGAAAAGAAAACTCTATCTTAATAACCTTCTTTGAGTTCCCACAGTTAAGAAAAATTTAATTAGCGTGTCCCAATTTACTAATGATAATCAGGTATATTTTGAGTTTCACCCTAAATACTGTCTAATTAGAGACTTGCTAAGCAAGGAAATATTATTACAGGGTAGGCTGAGTAATGGCCTTTACAGATTCAACAACATGCAATCAAAATTGGGTAAAGAAGACAACACATGGTGTTGTAATGCTAATATACAGATTAACAGCATAAATGAGAGTGATTTCAACTGTACTAATGATAGTAACAATCATATCCATAATGATTTAGATATTTGGCATTGTAAATTTGGACATCCTAGTTATGATATTGTAATGCAAATATTGAAAAGCAATAATATTCCTTTTAAACACTCACCTGTTCCTAATGTTTGCACACATTGTCAACTCGGCAAAAGTCACAAATTACCCTTTGTCAAGTCTGAAACTGTTTATTATAAGCCTCTTGAGTTAATTACAGCAGATTTATGGGGTCCTGCACCAGTTTGCTCAAGACAAGAACACAGGTATTATCTATCAATTGTGGATGCATATACAAGGTACACATGGATTTTCTTTCTTAAGGCAAAATCAGACACATATAATATAATGCTACAGTTCATGAATGCCATAGAAAGACAAGTGAACTGCAGTATTAAGGCTGTACAGACAGATGGGGGCAGTGAATTTTTACCACTTAAACGTATTTTCAATCAAAAAGGTATCATTCACAGAATCACTTGTCCAGACACATCTGAACAGAATGGTATTGTGGAAAGAAAACACAGGCACATAGTAGAGACAGGGTTAACATTGTTATCTATGTCATCTCTACCCTTAAAGTACTGGACTGAGGCATTTAGCACAAGTGTCTACTTAATAAATAAAATGCCAACCAAGGTGTTACAACACAAATGTCCTCATGAAATGTTATTTGGTAACAAACCAGACTATAAATTCTTGAGAACATTTGGGTGTTTGTGCTTCCCATGCCTCAGACCATACAATAATCACAAACTTTCTCTAAGATCAAGTCCATGTACCTTTTTAGGATATGCAGATAACCAAAAAGGATACAAGTGCTTAGATGACAAAGGGAAAGTATATGTATCTAGACATGTTGTTTTTAATGAATATGTCTTTCCCTTTGCAGACAAGAAGAACAAAGGGAATTATGAAACTGATCAATCAAAAACAACTATGGGACCTATTCCTATTTTGACTGAATGGACTATGCAACCTGAAGATAAAGAGACACCACAGATGACAACAGCTACTCCAACTATTACCAGTACCAGATCTGGATACAACTCCAGTGAACATTTAAGTGATGATGATAACCAACATTCAAACCATGACAGTCAAAACAGCGACCACCATCAAGGAGAAAGCAGTGAAGATGACACAACAGACATAAGAACATACTCAGACACAACCACCAGGACATCACATGATTACAAGATCTAAAAGTGGTATTTTCAAACCAAAGATTTATAATGCAACTACAGAAAATGCAGATATGATGGAACCAGTCACATATGAAGAGGCTGTTCAATAGACCCTGGTGCAAAGCCATGAAAGAAGAATATGATGCATTAATTAAAAATAAAACTTGGGTTTAGTCATAGCACCAAAAGGTCAGAACATTGTGGGGTGCAAGTGGACTTATAAACTCAAGAAAGATGTTGAAGGAAAGATATGCAAGCATAAAGCCAGGTTAGTTGCAAGAGGTTTCTCTCAAAAATATGGATTTGACTTTAATGAGACTTTCTCCCATGTGGTCAAACCCACAACCATCAGGATTATTTTAACCATAGCCATACATAATGGATGGGACATAAGACAGTTGGATGTATGCAATGCATTTCTGAATGGAGATCTACATGAAACTGTCTACATGCAACAACCAAGAGGATTTGTGTGTGAAGGGAAAGAAAACTATGTTTGTCAACTAAACAAGGCAATTTATGGTCTGAAGCAAGCTTCAAGAGCCTGGTATGTTAAGCTCAAGAGCACATTGGCTGAGTTGGGTTACATGGCTACAAAGTCTGATAGTTCACTGTACACTAAAGTTCCAAATCAGGAAAGGGTGTACATACTTGTCTATGTAGATGACATTCTCATAACAGGAAGTGATAATCTTGAAATCAATAAAGTCATAACTCACTTGAACAAAGTTTTTGCTATTAAAGATATGGGGGAAGTGAATTATTTTTTGGGCATTCAGGTTCAAAGAAAGTCAAAATCAGAGATTTCTCTATCTCAAAGAAATTACATATATGAAATACTTGCTAGAGCTAACATGGACAAGGCAAAACCTATATCCACACCAATGACAAGCAATCTACGGTTATCTAAGTACAGAGGAGAGGCCATTGATAACAGTAAGCAATATCGCAGTATAGTTGAGGCTCTGCAATATTTAACTATCACTAGACCTGAGATCTGTTTTAGTGTAAACAAGGTGTGTCAATTCATGGCTAACCCCTAAGTGAGCATTGGAGAGCAGTCAAACGAATTTT
The DNA here is from genome assembly GCA_030737875.1 of Allium sativum. Classification (NCBI taxonomy): domain Eukaryota; kingdom Viridiplantae; phylum Streptophyta; class Magnoliopsida; order Asparagales; family Amaryllidaceae; genus Allium; species Allium sativum. The sequence continues at coordinate 7,641,274 of JASFAX010000039.1, read as the reverse complement.
GCGTTATTTAAGAGGAACAATGGATCATAGATTAGTAATAAAAGCAGGAAACGATGTAAATCTGAGCACTTACAGTGATGCAGACTGAGCTAACGACCCAGACGATCGGAGGTCAACCTCTGGGTACTGTGTATTCATGGGATCAACTCCAATTTCCTGGTGCACGAAGAAACAGTCAACCATCTCCAGATCCAGCACCGAAGCAGAGTATAGAGCTGTTGCCTCAGCTACGACTGAAATCATATGGATTGAAACCCTAATCAAGGAATTGGGGCTTTCGCTTTCAAGGAAACCAATCGTCTGGTGTGACAATAAAAGCACCGTAGCTCTGTCCAGTAACCCTGTACAACATTCAAAAGTAAAACACATGGAGATCGACTTCCACTTCATCAGAGAACGAGCAGAAGCGGGGAAATTGGTCATCAAACATGTGCCATCCTACTTCCAGAAGGCAGATATTTTAACCAAAGCTCTATCCAGAAATAATTTTGAGCGATTAAGAAGAGAGCTAATGGTTTTGGATGTGGCGCAGCAGAAGACATGAAACCCTAAGTTCGGTTTGAGGCGGCGTATTAGAGAATGAAGACTCTGGATACACATACAAACCGCACTTTATTTACCCACTATGATGGGCCTTTTCTTCATCGGGCCTATATTCAGCCCAGCTTTGTTTTTACTTCACCGTGTATATATATATATATATATATATATATATATATATATATATATATATATATATATATATATATATTAGTGGCGAAACGTTGTAAACTACTTTATTCTGTTCGATCACAATAACATCAATACATTCAGCTTATCAAATATACATAAATTCTTACAATGTCAAGAAATCTTTTGTCACTTCCACTGGCTTTTGTTTCTCTTTTAATGCCACCTCCATCACTGCATCGTTCAAGCATTCAGCGTCTGAACAACCCCTACTTTAGAATACTATTCCAGAAAAATATCTTATAAGTTTATTTTCTTGGCTTATGCTTTCAGCCCTGTTTGGGTTAGGGGTTTATAATCGTTAATATTGTGATAAAATATGTTATTTGCTCCCTACTAGTTTGCTGGTGGCTTCTTTGAACAATGTACTACAACTAACAACTATGTTTTTGTCTCGAGTTAGTTATTGACTATTTTTGTTGGTTTATCCATATTTTTTAAGCTATTAAAATTCATTCTGGGTAGTTCAACGTATGTGTGTGGGGACATCATATTGAGGTTTTAGTTTCTGAGCAAATTTTGTTTCACGGATTTAGAAAGATTTGCTTAGATTTATTTGGGCTGCTTCACAAATTTGTATTATTTTGGACTTAGATCCGATAGAAAACCTCAAGGAATGTATTCTAAGTTGTCTTTGTTTTGTTAATAGAAACCTTTAGAACGTCGTACTTTTTTCCTTCAGCTACCATGACTAAAAAGGTACACATAAAAGTTTACTTTAACTCGTGACACTAATGGGCATCGTAAGTTTTTCCTACTCTAGTACTCTGATTTAATGGAGATACTATCTCATTGGTTGTTGTGTCGGGTTAGTAAACTTCAAAGAGCCTGCCTACATAATCCTGTAAAGGTTAGTTTGCACTCATAAGTAGAATTTTGGTTTGTGTCAAACTTCATATTTTGATTGTATTGCAGCGGTTGATTTCCATTATACATCTTTCAGGTTGAAGCTTTGGCAAAATACTCTACCGACGATACGTGCAAGCAAAATTCAAGGTTATTGTCAAAAGTTCGTTTGGCAAAATCAAGGTTATTGTCAGGCAGGATTTTAGTTTGCATCAGATATCTATACTATCTATCTATACTATCTATACTATATTATAATAGATGAGTTAGCCATGCTGCTCTCTCCTTGCATCTTCAGCGTGACCTTTCATTTTTAATTTCCCGTGTCCTTTGCTGTCCAGCCCTCTCACCGATTCGTAAAATCAACTATATTTCATTTCTTTTGTTCGTGCCATTCGCTTCTTTTCCCTTCTTCACAGCCTCCTTCGTTTGCAGCCTATCAAACGCTCTCTCCCTTTTTTCTCTGTTTGCTTCATCTATCCGCTCTTTTTTTCCCCTTTTTTCCCTTTTCTAACCTTGAATCGTTATTTCTTCACGGTTTTCGTTCTTCTTCCCTCTTTCAATTCCAGTCTACCCTTTCCCTAATTGTATTTCGAGATTGATTCCATAATGTATTGAACAATTGCTTTTGATTTTAATCCTACGAATCTTTTGATTTCAATCCAAAATGTATTGAACAAGATGGAATTTGGCGATTCAATCACCGCCATCCTAAAGATTGAAACTTTGAAGCTCCATTGTAATTGTGCAGGTCGATGCTTGGCTCATCAGCTATTTGTTCTATCTGTTGCTTCCTCTTCGCTACTGGAAGAACTCTCATGACGTCAGATAACGTCAGGTAGGCATGCTTATTTCGTAAAATCATGTTAGTTGTGTTTTTGCTCTAATATTTTATACTGTTAAACTAACAATAAGTAGGTTGTGACTATGTATAGTTATTTTCTTGCAGTGCCTTGGTATACTATCAAAAAGTGAATCATGAGTAAACTAAGGAGAGATGACATGATGCACTAAGTGTATTGAGATTTATAACAATGGGGTACGTTAAAATCTTTAACTAATCAGTTTTTTTTTTTTTTCGTTATCTCATCCGCTACTTAAACATTAGCACATAGTAGGCTTTAATTTATTTATATTTTGTTTACATCCGATGAAGGTTTGCTACTTAGTTGTCAACGTATCTTTCTTACATTGAGCACAGTAATAGAATTGAGTTGAATATGGTTGTTGGATGAATAAAGAACGACATAATAAAAGATTAAAATAGAGTTATCTGAAATCAAGGGCTAAAGTAGATTATAATTGTTGGTTGAATGAAAATAACATAATTAAAACGTATGAAAGATGAAGTGACACACAAAATCATTCCAGTTGCTAGCATAATGATATTTTCCATCTTCTAATTTCATAGTAGAATTTTTGTACTCGGTTGAAACTTCAATACTGAAATATCTTATCATTTGTCTCTTCGGGTATTCAAAATATAGTATGTCGGATGTTCGTGTTGATATATTAATTACTAGATTGAAATGGTATTTATTAAGTAAGCAAGATATGAAACATTGCTAGATAGATTTAGGAGAAGGGAACCAACTCTTCGATTCTGAAGTTTGAACATCACGATGATAGTTCATCTCCAACTGATTTTGGGTATTCGGATATGCATGGAATGGAGGATTTTTAAATCACAGTAGTTTCTCAATATGTACGCTTTTGTAAAAAAGTTGTGTTTATGACTTATTTTTGAAGAACTCGAAGAAGATGTATCCTTAATTGCATTAATTTTTTTACAGATATTTATTTTCATCGAGATCAAAGTGAATTGCATAAATTAATCATTACTTTCTTTTCCTGAAATATAAAGAGGAGTTCCTTTGTGTTGAATTTCATGGTTGTTTCTTTTCAAGTAACTGTGGGTATGTACATAGTTACTCAGGCTTGCAAATTTTTTATTCATAGCTTTTGTAAAAAAGTTGTGTTTATGACTTATTTTTGAAGAACTCGAAGAAGATGTATCCTTAATTGCATTAATTTTTTTACAGATATTTATTTTCATCGAGATCAAAGTGAATTGCATAAATTAATCATTACTTTCTTTTCCTGGAATATAAAGAGGAGTTCCTTTGTGTTGAATTTCATGGTTGTTTCTTTTCAAGTAACTGTGGGTATGTACATAGTTACTCAGGCTTGCAAATTTTTTATTCATACCCCATTCGTATGAACCAATAAAGAAACATTAATCAATAATTGCGGATGTTGTACAAACCAGCCTTATAGAAGGCAATAATTTAATCATATTGCTATGATGTGAACAATGAGGTACTACATATTGATATAGTGGAGAAAAATTTGGGATGAACATTGTCAAAATCTACTATAGGTAGTATTTTCTCAAATAAAAAACAGCCAAAGTTTAAACATTTTGTTGGCAATGCAACTTTTTCGACAGCACTACAGGATAAGTTGAGCTTCATCTTTAGTAAAGTTTATTATTATATTATTATTTATATGGGCCAAAAGTAAGACAATACGTGAAAATTTCTTTAATAGATTCTTTATGCAGGGTTCGATTTTGATTTTACCCTAGCCAAATATAATATTTCAAAATCGCCTATGATGTACATGCAAGATAAATTTTCAATCAGTATTTCATAGTCTAACTTCTGTCTCCTTATTTATATCTTAATTTCCATCTAATATTATATTACATGCATATCAACAGCTAACTATGCCACTCTTATGGTACAGGTAAGCACCAATGCTGCGTTTCAAGTATTCATCAGATCCAAATGTCAAGACTGAATGAAAAGACTGGTAAATAAATGTTATATATTATTTTTAGTTGTAATTCTTAAGACAATTTAGCACATAAACCATCATTGGCCTAAAAACCATTTTCCATGGTTTACTAACAGACTTCTCCTTTTGTGAAGGTAAAATATAACCATTCATAGAACTTTTCATATGAATGGGTTTTTAATGAAATTTTAAATTAGTTATTGATATCATTCATTAGAAGTATTTATTGAAAATTAACATTATGGTGATAAACTTATGGCATTCGTATTTATGGATGTATTTTGCAGAATGTTGCAGCTTCTCATCTGAGATTGACAAACAAGGGTTGTGGATGTTACTTATGTCATGGAAACAATTGACATCAAAAGATCTTTCATTATCAAAGGTAAATGTTACCTAAGGTTAATTTTTATTTTAAGAACCCAAAAAAAAGGTCATTTTGTTCGTAGTTGCAAGGACGATAACGACTTCTAAAACATGTACATTATGTAGATTTGGAGATTCTGTAGCTCTACTTTACCAATAATCAGTATGTCCTTATGCAGACCTTTTGCCACAAATGTGGCAATGGATTTATTACAAACCATTTCATTACATCATTTATTGTTTTTCCTCTATAGTTTGAACTTTGATAGTTCCATTTTCATCACTAATAATGCTTTGGAGCATGCATTGAAATTTTCTTGAAGGCCCAATTTATTTAAGAGATTGCTATTTCTTTATAAAATCAAATCCTAGAACTTCAAGAAAGCATATATATATATATATATATATATATATATATATATATATATATGCATATATGTGTGTGTGTGTGTGTGCGCGCGCGCGCGCACGATTGTGCGTGTAATGTAATATTTTAGTTCTATATGAATTATGAATACTCCATCTCCAAGTTAAGTCTTTAACGACGTTGATCGTCATTAGTTTCGAAAAGATTTTCCTTTCTTCAGTGGTGCAATGATTTTTAGTAACATGGAGAAATTTGATTTAGTGTCAAAACCCAATGATCTTGATTTTGGCATAAAAATATACTTCTATTACCCATTAGTATTCCAACTGAATTTGACTAACTGTTGCAACTAAATTAGAGTTTATGCTTCTAATAGGAAAAAACTAATCTTTCATTGTGTTTTTTTTTTCTTATTCAATATATGTAATTTGGACATGTTCTTTTGGATTTGAGTGCATGATGATTCATTCATGGCATTATATGAGATTCTTCTTATTTGGAAAAAGTGTGAACTATGTAAATGTTAGTATCGTATTCGATTTATATATTTGTCGGTTCCATAGACTGCTATTTTATTAAATTGAAAATAGAACATACAATTCCATGTTATGAAATACGCAGAAAAAAAGCATATATAAAAAAGGGTAGTAAAACCTTGATACAAACACTATTATGGTAAGATTTTATTCTCAATGTTGTTTATCTTACTATTATTATGCTAATATAGAAACTGTGGTTTGTTATTTAATATACAAGAGTCATGATAGAAAAGAAGAAACTGTGGGTTTTTCCTATGGTAGCAACTGTGGTTTTCCTAAACCAATAAATTTATTTAAATGCATGTATATACAAACAACTATTGAAATTATACTACTGGCAAAGGATATGAAAATTAGTTCAACCATTAAATCTAAGGTCCAAGTTTGATGCATCATGTGTTACAGACTTTTGCTTTGAATCATAGGATCAATATTCTTTTCTTGCTTCATTCTACATAACATAGTGTTATATTTCATATCAAGTTAAGTACAATTGGGATATGTCTACATAACTATCATTTTGATTACTTAAGTATATATAAAAGTAGGTCTCAGTTAGACAGTGAATGTTTTCTTTTGTGAGGCTCAGTTGGCATATGTTATCACTAGATCATTTTTTTATCAATTTTTGTTGTGGCGTTGACGACGAATTTTTATTGATCTTTTATATACACCAATCAAAGTGCACTATTTGTAATTATGTCCCATAAATTTTGATCGTACAAATTGCTTTTCTTGGTTTACTGCTATTTAATCAATTTTTACTGACCAATTTGATTAATAATAGTTCTAAATAAAGTTGAGATATAATTCCTAAATTACTTATGATTTGAGTACAACAAACTAATTATTTTTTTCAGCTTAAAATTTTGTACATTCCATAAGTAGCATTTGTCTATTAATTGAATTAAATAACAGCATTATATATAAATGACGATGATGGTATATTTAGAAGATCAACTGCTTTGCAATACTCAAATCTAACCGAATTAAAGTTTTACTACGGAATCAGAAATAAGTAAACAAATAATTAAATAATTTTGAATTTGTTGGTTTGCAAATGGGGCAAGAAGAAACTGTGATAATATTTAAGTACATATGGTGGTAGATTTTTTACAAGATTAAATAAAGATTAACTGTAGCTACACTTAGTCTACACTATATTAAACAGAATTTGAAATGTACATCATTCATGTAATCAATGTGCTATTTCAGTTTTCCCAAGGTAATAGAGTTGTCATTGGAAACCTTTTGCTTGGCAAATGTTTATCTTTTTCCAGAGTGCGCTGTTAGTTTATTTCATGGATAACTATCCCAACACCTTATTGAGTTTATCATTGTTTGGTTGGTATCTAATGAATGTATTTTATGACTAACTCATCTAGCCGTGTAAGTAAATATAGCTTTCATTACATTATATCTCTCAGCAATTGTATTATCATATATCAGCTATTTCTCTTATTCTTGAATGTGAAATAGTCATTTTCAATACAAATCAATTATGGGAACCCAATCGTACGATGGAACGTCAATTATAAACATGTATCTAAGTTTTGTAACTGCTACATCTATAAAACTTCTATTATGCCTAACGTATTAGCCACTTCGCGCAAAGCATGATACACACTTAGACTCATGCCATCAACTTTTCCAATTTAAGGTTAATTTGTTTTCAAATGCTTAGACAAAGTTTTTTATTGTTTTGAAATTATATACATTCAATCATGAACGGTCATATCACTAACTTAATTAGTTTTGCATATAAAAGAATGTAGAAACAGCCTGCCTATATATATACATACATACATACATACATATATATATATATATATATATATATATATGTGTGTGTGTGTGTGTGTGTGTGTGTGTGTGTGTGTGTGTGTTCTCCCGCAAAAATTATGTTTACCCTTGCAAATAAAATGCAGTTATTGATGTGATATCTCGAGTTTACAGAACTCCCACAAAGAAGGAAGTAGATTTATTTTTATATTTGACACATTTAGGAAACATTTTTAAGAAATCTCTTTCCGGACCTTGGACTTGGAGCACTAACAACCGCTGCACATGATGCTAGCAATCACCATCCTAGCACGTAACCACAACCGTGTAGCTTAGACGAGTCTACAATCTTTAATCCACAAGAGGAAGGTAATTTCTTTTATAATACTTTGAACTTGAATATCAAAATGAATACCAAATCGGCAAAGTGAATAGTTGTATGAATTGCATTTTTTCAATTCAGATTTATGAATCTTTGTAACTGTAAACGTAAATGTGAATTGAATCTTAAAATCCTGGAAACTATAAAAAAAGTTGAATGAAAGAAGATGGATATTTGAACATTTATTTTTATAAATTTTGGATGTAGAGGTGTTTTGTTATGCACATGAACTTGAGGGATAATCATAGTATTAGTTTTAGTTTAATTTTGTTTTTCCTCCACTTTGTATAAAACAACAAAAAATTCAACTTTTGTAGAGGTGGAAACTGTTGCTCACCTTAATTACATATGCTGGTGCATGAACACTCCGGCCAACTAATACCTTACGGTCATCTCCTCGGCAAGTAAATTTAATGTTAATTTTGATGACCCTTAAAGGCAAAAGCATGTCGACAGCAGCGGTAGTCGATAATGATGGAAAGATTATTGGATGTGCTTGCAAATCGTTTAAGCCAGGCTTTGCAGTTGAAGGTAAGATATATATATATATATATCTTATAAGCAGTTTAAATCTTATGTATGTTATCACTGAAGAAGATGCTGGTACAAATTTAAATTGCATCTACTAACAAAGTTATAAGAAACAGCAATGTAACTGTCATTTCCGCATGCTTTTTATATTTCATTTCCGAATGCTCTTTTCAGTTGTTTCTTAAAGTACAGTTCACATGGTTTTGCAAGCTAACTTTAAAATATAATATTATGAATTTACTAATGAATATTTTCCCATCCAGATTCGCACCATATGCCACTACTTGATGTGAAGATGCATTGATGCCCTCATGATGGTCTCCCTCCATCTGAAGTTCTTTGAAAAACTAGCCACGTCTCCATAATGTCAATATAATTTACCTATATCAATGGTTCGCTTTCGGTTTTGAGATATTTTTCCTTCACTTAGCTCAAATATTTAATAAGCAGTGTATTTAGAACATCATGGTTTGTATTAGCTTGAGATAACCTATGTTCACAGTTTATGTTCCACTTCTTGGAATGAAGCTGATATTTGCAAGTTGTTTCGAAAAAACTTAGGGTCCGTTTGGTTTATAGTTTTTAATTTTCGGTTTTCATACATACAAAATTACCAACGATACATACATATCGTGGAAAAATCATCATTTTACAAAACGCGGTTAACACACAAAATAGAAAATACAAAATAGAAAACATTTTTTTTTTTTCTATATTTTAAGAAATGACCGAGAAACGGTAACATTCATCCACCCATCGTAGATCGGTCTCCACTATTATCTCCTCTGTCTTTGGTTCGTCAACTCCGCTATTCTTCAAATTTTTGCATATTTTGAAATTAAAGTTGAAAACTCAAAACATAAGTAGGCTTCAACTGAAAAGAATGAAAATATTTCAGACTTTATTTGACTTTACTGCATATGTATCTCCTGCACATTATGGATTTGGTAGGCTCTACAACTTCCAATAACGTCCAAGGTTCAGTGATCGGCATATGATTCATTTTGTAGTAAATGATATTTCCTTCTGTTAAAGCAGAGGGAACTATGACATTATTGATGAAATATGTAGGACCTAATATGCTGCACTGTGTGTTAAATGCAGACGTCTTTTATTTGGGGGTAACATTGTTATTGGGAATACTAATTTTGTTAGTCTATAATATTAATTTTGTTTCAGTAATACTATGCATATAACCTCATCTTTGATAAATATAGATCTATGTTTTTTCATTATATATTATTTTATGAAGCTATTGCTATATGTAATTTTAAATACAGAAGTTATTCTCAATCCAATGAATACTCATGTTGGTTAGTCTTTATTTAAGCAAGTTTGTGTGGGTAGCACTAATTCGCTCCAACACGGAATCCCAATGATATAGATTGGTTAACATAATAAACTTACTATGATAACCAACAAAGTATGTTAATAAAGGTAATTTTATTGACATAATACATCACTACTTTACGTTATTTGCTTCAACCCGTGTGCTTAACCCGTGTGCGAAGGACGGGTACACACTTGTATACTGTAAAAGATGAGTTGATAATCCTGCTCTCTCGGAGCTCCTAGAAAAGACCTTTCGTTTCAACTACGGATGCCACTCCGGAATTTACTCGAAAATTTTGCACCCTTCGTAGTTCGTACTTCAGCATACACGTCGTTTATTCTAGAAAAACAAAAAAGTGAAATTCGCTTTTACCCGAGAATGGTGTCCCTTCCTCTCATCTTCCCTTCTAAAATTTAAACAAGGTTTAAAATCAAATCAACTGTCTAAACCCTAACCTTCAGTCACAATCCTTGATTTAAATTTTATACATCACTATCCTCTTTATGCTCTTTCCCCTATGATTTCCTGCAATCCGATTACTGCGCGGAGTTCGATTTCACATGTGATCATTTGCGGCTGTCGTATCCATACTCAGTTAATAGTATCTATTTACGACTTCATGCTTGAGGTATCTTTATAATTTAGTTTCTTATTATGCGGGCTCTTAAATCGGATTAGATGACCTTCTGTATCATTTCTTAAATTTAAATGTTTGGTTTTTCAATTTTTCACGCATAATGACTTTACGGTTCTTTTGGACCCTACTCAATCAGTGAATCTATGATCGATGTGTTTTTCTTCTATTTGTTATTCTTTTCAGCTCTTGATTTAATTATCTGGTTTGAAAAATCCTCAATGATGGACCTAAGAAATTAATGAAAAATCATTAGTATTATCTATAGGCTTATGCTACTTAATGTACTTCTTCCGTTTAGTACGTGATATAAAATAGGTTACCCATGATATTCAAGTTGCAAATTAATAAACATTGGTAATTTGTTACTGTATCTATAATTATAATGGGATAGCTGATAAAGTTATGCATTAACTTTACGCAGATGTTTCGAACTCTGTATCAAAATGTATAAGCATGGATTAGTTATATCCTGAGAACATGCAATATATCAACTAGATAACTAAGATGTGAGTTTAGTTTACTTCGATGCAAACAAAGTCAAATCTTAAAATCCTAGACATATTTAATCATGGGGATCTTTCATGTATTTGCCTAAGCTAGCTTGATATCGCTGGATATAGCCATATCAAGTAAAAAAAAATAGCGATGTAGCTAAATCTCAAATCAAGTTGAATTTGGTAAGAAATCATCCTTAGCTCAAAATTAAATTTTCATTTGTACATAATTAATGCATGTTTGAAATAGATTAATTGTTGTTTGTTACGGCAATTTGCAGGAATGATTGATTGTTGAAAGTACATGTTGCAAGATTATGAGTCCTTCTCATTTGATGGATAAATTAATTAAGAATAAAAATTATACATATATCAACATTATGTTCTTTTGTAATCCTGAGGTATACACGAATTTCCTGGATTATATTACTAGAACATAAGGGAATAAATAACTAAGGTACTTTGTTAATTATCTTCAAAAGAAATAGATATTATGAATGAAGTTGATAGCTTTCATTATACAATTTTAATCATGTTTCATGCATTTCCTTAACAGTCGACACAACTATTATTTCCTGGCTTTAATGGCTTATATTTACCCGATATGAGTGCAAATACATTTAGACTATTTTATTATTCATGTTGCTACATGTATGCAAAGTTCTTACATTTGGAGCTAACAAAATTTACTTTTTTACTTCTTATTTCTATATTATGTATTACATTGCAATTTTTAATTCAAATTACATTTCAATTTAGATTTAAACTAACTGTCAAATATTTAACAACCAGAAATACAACTATTATTTATTAGCTTTAACGGCTTAATTTGAAGTATGTCAACCTTTCTTTTCACTAGGTTAGTTATTATCTTCTTCTATGGATGCTATATAAATACCAACTATAAATACAACTATGTTTCGTTCCCCCCTTATTTCCGTTAAGCATAAAAGCAGCCTAAAAAAATTAATTGTAGACTTGCATAGTATCAAATATTGGGCTACCTTACGCTCATTACTTAGTAAATACTATTATACCTAAAATAAATAGTCCACAAAGAGGAATGATAAATGACTATATAAATGCAAATATTTGTATGGAGTAATATGTTAACACCATGAATTTGATATTCCTTCTCTTACTAAGTAGAAACTGAAAGTGTGAATATTTTTATTTTTATTTTTATTTTGTGATGAACCAAATTGAAATATACCATCCTCATGATATATATGTCTTTCTTTATTCTCTTTATGCCGTTATTTACTATTTTATTCTTTTATGCATTGCATGATATTGAATATGTTTTAACTTTATATGTGGTCTTTTTATGTAGTAATATAACCACTGCATTAATTACTAAATTGAAATAAAAATATTTGCACTTACTTTTGATTTGTAGCATAAATTCGGAAGAAAAAATGCTTGATTTTTCGTTACAAAAGTCAATTAATTTGTTTTGTTACTTATGAGCATTGTTATTGATACTCAAAATATTGTGTGTGTGAGGGGGGGGGGGGGAGTTATTTTTTAAAAACACTTAACTTTTTGAATTTTTTTTAAGAGGTTACGCAAACATATTATTTCACACTACGCAATATTCCCGGTTTGCCCCTTCAAACCAGATTTAAAAGAAAACTTATTCGACAACAGAGTAGTCTTGTCGAAATTAATACTTTTTGTCGATATTAGTTTATCGTGGGTATCGTTTTTTCGTTTTTTGTTTGCCGATTTAGTAAAAAGTAGGGAACTGTTAAATTTTGGCAGTGGGTTGCTGTACTTTAAATTTTGTTCGGCGAACTTATGTCGAGATGAACAGTTTTGTTTCGGCAGTGGGTTGTTTTCTTTTTCGTTCATGTTTTTTTGTTACCGTTTGATTTCTTCAAAATTAATGGTGTTGATTAACCATTAAAAATTAGATTAATGAACAGAGGAGTGAAATTAAGCCTAAATAGGTAATAAGGTAAAATTATCTTTATTTGCTAAGGGACTACCGTCCTCATTGGTACTCCCCTTAACAATTTTCACTACTAGAATATAGTGCTATTCCAACGGCTTTAAGCCGCTGGCGGCCGTTGGAATATCATTCGCGACTTCCAACGGCTTCCAACGGAAGCAACGGAATATTTCCGAAGGAAATATCAACGGTTTCAAATGGTGTGTTTCCGTTGAAAGCCTTTGCAAATCAATGACTAATATGCCGTCGGTAACTGTTTGTAACCATTGGAAAAACTGGGTTGTTTTTTTTAAGTTCAGCAAACATATAACCTTCCAGCCACTACATTTTCAATCCAATTCCAATCAATTCCACACATATACAACACATATATACCAATAGCAACATAAACAACCAAAATATATCAAAGAAGCATCAATGTAACCAAAACAAAACATTCAAACATCCATAAACTTAGAAATACATGCTCATAAACCAGATACATCAAAATAACATGTCCACAAATCATCTAAACATATCAAATTTATTATTCTCATCCACTCAATGCCAAAACATACAACATACCTTAAGCATCGCTTCCGGAATCAGCAAATGACGAAGAACGACTATCATGAATATGCACATACTTCGCAAACATATGATTTAGTTGTTCCAACTGCATAGTCTGAAGACGACTCTGGTCACGTAGTTGCTCAATCATAATTCTAAGCTATTTAATTTCTTTGTATTGAGCCTTCTTAGATTGTCGAATCTGCAAATAGAATGAATAGTAAAAAATGTTATTTCAGCATATAAGATGTTATACTGCATATTTAAACATTAATTTATTGTATGCATACAAAAGGATTCATTACCGTCAAATTCTTGAAGTCACTATTCCAACCACCGCGTCATTGAGAGTCAGACATAATATATCTGCCATATTGATACATATACAAATCATAGGTAAATGTAATGTGTATAGTTGTGAAAATGCAATATTAAACATAGATTATAAATGTAATGTGAACAGTTGTGAAAATGCAATATTAAACACAAGTAAATGTAATGTGAAAGTTGTGAAAATTACCAAATTTTACTCAGCCTTCGTCAATTTCTTCGTCATTTTCTGATTCAGACTCGGTTTCGGGTTCTATGTCGTTTTTCTCTACACTCCCAAATGCATCGACTAAAACATTTGCCTCATCATTTAAAGGTCCAAAATCAGTTTGATCGTCTGCAATTGTTATTTCAACATTTTCCTCTAGATCTGCTTGATAGGCTTGTTCATCAGGAATATTCATTCCATCGAACGTAAATCTTGCCTTGGTTTTAAAAACCACAGACCAATCTGCTTTATCCCTTTTTAGAGACGGTTAAGGGACATAATAAGCTTGTAGAGCTTGTTTGGCTAGTACAAAAGGGTCGTACTTTTGATAACGTGAGGTATGTTTAATTTCCACAAGATTATACTTTGGATGCACGTTAATGCCAGAACTTGGAACATTGCTGAACCAGTTGCGTCTAAACAAATAAACATCCTCTGCGGACCTTGTAAAATATGTCATTCGCAAAATCTGAGTTAACTCGCCATAAAAATCATTTATACGATTATTAGGATCTTCACTGCCTTTAACAAGCACACCAGTATTGTTTATTAATTTTTCAGCACCGTATTCTTTAGTGTTGAATTTATACCCATTAACAAAAAATATTGGATATATTTTGACTCTTCTTTTCGGTCCAAATGCTAAATGTTTTATTCCTTCATCGAGCACATTATTTGTCGGATCAAAAACATAGTTTCTAAACCAACTACTGAAATCTTTGCTTAAATCACCGCTTGGATTTTGTGATTCATAAACTGCAAACACAAACAATATATGTTACATTATTATCAACACTTTTAGCATAAATTTATTACAACTTAAAAAAAAATTGATTACCTGACGAAAGGAACAACTTCAGGACAATTAAGAAGAATATATGTGTGTGCGACATTACAATCTTTATCATTTAGCCATATTTCCACACATTTTCCAGCATGTTGGCCGTGTTGTTTAAAAATAGATAATGTTGATTCAGAAGAAGAATCTTGTTCAACCCTCTCATCATTACGCGGAACGCTTGCAAATAATAAGTTCACATGATCATTAAAATAATGAGAAAAAAAAAGAGGCTTCTTCTTCGATATATGATTTGCAAATAGAACCTTCAACTCAAGTTGTCTCACTTTTTTTTTTTAAAATGATTTAAGTACCTAATAAATTATAGTTCGGTTCAATATTAAGATCTAAATATAATTAAATTATCATTTGAATACTTAGTATAATAATATACCTTTCAAATGGATACATCCATACGTATTACACATGACCTTGAAGACATGCTTCCTTTGGAAGATGAACAGGTAAATGCTCCATTACATTAAAGAAACCCAATGAAAATATTTTCTCCAGTTTGCAGAGTAGTACAGAGATTTCATCTTTAAATTTTAGTAGACGGTCAACTTTTAAAGTAGTTGAACAAAGCTCCTTGTAAAATAAGCTAAGTTCTGTTATTACATTCCAAACTTTTCCAGATAACAATTCTTTGAAGGTGATGGGTAACAAATTTTCCATCATTACATGACAATCATGACTTTTCATTCCACTCAGCTTTCCGTTTTTATAGTCGACACATCTACGAAGATTAGAGGAAATTCCATCGGGAAACCGTAATTCTTCCATCCATTTTAACAGTATTTTAACTTGGTTGTTGTCTAGTTCATAGCATGCTTTGGGTTTTTTTACTATCATTGGGCTTCATATGAAGCTCAGGACGACTACATATTTCCTCTATATTATGTCTAGGTTTCAAATCATCCTTAGTCTTGCCCTTCACATTTGGAACTGTATTAAGTACATTATCAAATACGTTTTTCTCGTTATGCATCACATCAATGTTATGACGGATTAAGAGATGTTTCCAATAAGGCAATTCCTGGAATATACTCTGTTTGCACCAATTATGAATCGTCGATTTACCTTGAATATCAATTTGTTTTCCGGTTTCATGTATCTTTGGATAATCTTTTATAAGTTCATATATTTTCTCACTTGACCAAACCGTCGGTGGCCGTAGAGCCTCATGTCTATTAGACGTAAAAAAAAAATTGTCTCTTCTAAAAGTATGATTAATATGAAGAAAGCATCGATGACAATCAAACCATGAAATTTTCTTTCCGCACGGTAACGAAAATGCTCGTGTTTCTTCCATGCAATGAGGACAAGCAAGACGACCGGCCGTACTCCAACCCGAAAGCATTGCATATGCAGGAAAATCACTAATAGTCCATAACAAAGAAGCGAACATCCGAAAATTTTTCTTTTTTGATACGTCGTATGTTTCAGCTCCTTCATTTCATAATATTTTCAATTATTCGATTAGCGGTTGTAAGTAAATATCAATACCTTGTGTCGGATCATCAGGGCCAGGGACGACAACTGTGAGAAACATGTATGGAGTTTTCATACACATTCATGAGGGTAGATTGTAAGGTGTGATTATTATAGGCCAAGATGAATATTTAGAACCAAATTAAGAAAACGGTGCGAAGCCATCTATACATAAACCTAGTCTAACGTTGCGGCTTTCCGCTGCGAAATCAGGATATTTTTTATCAAAATGTTTTCATGCTTCTCCATCCGATGGGTGTGTCAACGTACCTTCTTGAGGTGTTCTCACACTGTGTCATCTCATATGTTGCGCTGTTACAGATGATGCATATAATCTTTGAAGTCTAGGCGTGATGGGTAAATAATGCATACGCTTGTACGAAACTTCTTTTCCTTTATTTTTTCTTGGTTGGTATCTTTCTTGATTACAAAACTTACATTTTCTAAGATTGTTGTCTTCTTTCCAATACAACATGCAACCCTTTACACATGTATCTATTTTCTGATATGGCAAACCAAAAGATGACATAAGTTTTTTCACTTCATAATAATTTTCATACATTAAATTATCAGATGGCTTATGGCGTTCAGCCGCTTGAACAACAGCCGTAAATCCAGCTTCCGTAAGGTTGTATTTTGATTTCATTGCAATGTATTCTGCAGTTACCGATAGTTGAGTGCCACTTTCACATCCATTCCAAAGGTTTTTTTTAGCATTATTCAATAAATCGTATATTTTTTTAGCTTCAACATTTGGCTCCTCTTCGACGTTATCATCGTCGTTACCAATTTGAACGGTAGGAAACATTGACGTGCAACATCTTCAACCATATTTTCTATGAGATTCGTGTCAACTTCAACACTATTGACCTCCGTCGAATGTTCTTCAGTAATAGGGGCTACAATTTCTCCATGACGATCCCACAACAAATAATTGGGTAGGAAACCGTATTGAGGCAAATGAACCTTAACCATATTCGGTATTAAATAGTTCAACAATTTGCATCTACTACATGGACAACGAATTTCTCTACTGTTTCCGATATTACTTATCGCAAAATCAATGAGCACTTTACCCCATTTTCAAAATGTTCACTTATTGCATCACTAATTTCCCTTCTTTGATACATCCAGCTCCGCTCATTAAAGTAATTGGCCATTTTTCCTATACTTTAAAATCTATGATGAAATAAAAAATAATCGTTAATTTTATAGTTGTCTACAAACTTTATTTCAAAATAAAAAACCATTGGTTTATTGACGCTTATATGTCTTCTTTGATGGTCGGTTATCCTACTTTCCATTACAAACACAATAGTAATTATATTTCGTAAACCATATCATTTTAAACGATTTCACAAAATTTTGGCAGCATTTCCCCCGTGTTCCTTGTATCGTACACACGTGCATGTACACATGAAATGTAAAGGAAATGCCGCCAAAATTTTGTGAATCGTTTAAAGTGATATGATCTACAAAATATAATTACTTTATAGTGTTTGTAGCTTGTCCAATACAAGGACAAATCCGACAAATGTTGTATCACATGAATATAGATTTCCGTTTTGTAAAAGAACGAATATCCACATAACGATCATATATAACACTTGTCAAATGGGGCCAAATAATAACTAAGGGTTTAAATATTTATCCACATTAAATTTAAATATACAATTTGTAAATATTTTACTGTTTTAGTACATGTGTACAAAATATATATTTTTGTAATTTACTTCGTGTTTGCACCAATTATATTTTTGTACTTTACTTCGTATTTGTCAACATAATATAATCTTCGTGTTTGCATAAAGTATATTATTAGCAAACACTGTCACATACATATAACATTCACTAACTAAAGTTACCTAAATAAACACAATCAAACCCTAAATCTATTTAAGCCTAAACAATTTGATCATTATTGCGACAATAACAACAATTAGAGGTTAACATGATGTAATATACATATACAAACAAGTAGAAATTAAGCAAATCACAAATAAAACCCGAAATCAATTAAACCATAAAAATTAGGTTTTATGAAATTACCTAATTTGGATAACGAGAAGGGTGGAGATGGGTGGGAGAAACTCGTAGATGGCGCCCAAAGAGGTTGGAGTGATGAAGTTTTGGCAGCAAATTTGGAAGGGGAGGAAGGGATTGAGGAGATGAATAATTGGTGGAGGAGGGGGAAGTGAAGCTCTCGGTTGGCTGTAGTAGGAAATATCCCGTTAATTTTCAACGGCTTCCAACGGCTGCCAACGGTGTTGTTACTAACGGTTTCCAATGGCTAAAATAAACCATTGACGGCCGTTGGAAACAGAACGTCGGAATAACCAGCCATTCTAGTAGTGTTTTTTTTTAAAAAAATTTGGCCCTCCTTAACAATATTTGGAGTGTCATTAACAATGCCCTTACTTATAAAGAACAATGTGACTATCCATATCCTCTTTTCTCATTTAGTTTAATTTTTTTTCTCTTATTCCATTCATTTGAGGGCAATTTACATTTAAACCATTCAATTCTTTTTTAGTCACCCCCAATATTTGGTTGACTGTTTTAGGACCATTCATTTCCAACCTTTCAACATATGCACGTGCAATTTTTTCTTTGCTTCAGTTCGCTTATATTTTTTCTTCAAGTTTGGCTAATTCCTGCCATCATTATTTATATGTTAAACCTAGGAATACTTATATTCCCTTTATTGCTTTGTCCCAACTATCAATTATTATCTTATTTGCATTGTCTAGCAAGTGTTACGTTATATAATCAGCCCAAGCATGCTTCTCCTTCCTCCATATGAATCGTTGATATCACGTCGCCTCATTCCAAGCGAATAACCTCAATTCAAAGAATGGTATTAGGGTAATATTTTAGCTTTTCGACTGTTACTGACAATTGGTAACTTTTGTTATTCTCTTACCGGATTGTGTTTTTGTTGTTGATACACTTTCATTGTGGCGATTATTTTTACATTGAATGAATATTTCGGCTAATTAACAAAATCACAAAATTTAGTATTAACAAAAAAAGAGTTATATGAGTGGTCATTTTACTTTATTTTTATATAGTTTTAAATGCCAATTTAAAGCTTGAATTTTCTTGCATTTGTTTTGAATTTCAAACACTTAAATAAATTCCATTTTTAAAACGTTGGTTGGTGATATACAGGTATATCATGTAACAATCTGGATTTTTGACCGTTCAAATCGACAATAATCCTCATATGTCGACTTAAACGAATCCAAAAATACAGATAGTTATTGGGATTAACATAAGAAACAAAATAAAGAAGGAAATAATCACATAATCTCGCAACGGAAGGACAAAATATAATTAATAAATAATAGTTCAAGAAGTTGTTAAAACATATATTTGATTTTACATTATATGAATTTATCAGAGTTAATTGTCATAAACATACCAAGATATGCTAAGGTCTAGAATTAGAGAACATTTATAGACATAGATTTAGCTTTGAATTAATGAAAAGATTTCAAAGGTTAATTAAATAAATACAATTTTCAATTTTCATTTATTCCTCCTTAATTCAATTTCAAAACATTACCAATTTAATCATAATCCAACATTGGACTTATATTAGTTATAGGAATAAATTACCTATGTTATAGATCTCAAGTTCAAATTTTCCACAATTTAAATTGAGCAATTAATCTTTTTAAAATAATCAATTCATTAATCATTCCTTTCAAATATAACTTGATAATGTTATCATAATGCCTCATTTTAAATTGCTTTTTTAGAATCGGATTAAAACTATTCAAAATTTTCATTACACTAACTAACAACAACATTTCATTAATAAAATTAATTGGTTCGTTTCATTGTATTAATTCAACATTTATTACCATTCCGTTATTTCCATTTGTTTACAACCACTTTTATAACTCAGTTTCATATTAAATCATATTTATGTTCATCAATTCATTTACGCAGTACATTTTATTCAATGATAGTATCACTTAGCCATTATAACCCAACTGTCTGTACATTCAAAATTAAGTGCAAGTTATTACCTTATTAACCTATTGAAATTGTCGTTAATGAATTTACTAAAGCTTGTATCATAAAAATTTGCATAGATTTCAGTTGAATCTTAATTACAACGATTAATTTATTTCTCATCTATTAGTCCTATATTTAATTCCCATTTCCATATTAACGTTTCAATTCAAGCATCCTGTTAATTCACACCCAAATGTGTGCTACTACCATTATAATTTATCATATTCCATTTTTAACTAATATTTATCTCTATAAATCATTATTACCAATATTGCCTAACAACATATTAATATTAATCTATTTTGGTTTTACTTCCATTTTCTCAACGTTGGATTATAATTCTTAACATTTTTATTCTCCGCAAATCATATTAATTCACACTAACTACAGTAATTAAATAGCTTAATTGCAATAGATTCAATCATATCAATGTGTTATAAGATTTGAAAAATAAACTTACTAATTCAAACATGTTTATATGTTTATTGTTTATGAACAAAAGCAAATGGTTTCATACGTTAATCAATTATTCTACTGTAATCAATCTTCTACAGTTACCTTATTAATTCACTTTTACTGCAATTGATTACATGTAATAATTATGACTTATTTCTAATATTTACCACTTTTAATTTTATTTCAATTATAAATTACACAAATCAGTTTAACTAAATATATCAATATTAAATTCCAACTTTCAATGTTTACCCATATAAACAAAATCATCAATTTATTTGCAATCAATACAATTCACAATTGTCAAAATAAATTAAATTTAATTACTTTCACAATTTAATTAATTTTCAGCCATATAGTTTCACAGTTATACCATTTAAAGCTAAATTATGAATTTCTTGACTCAATTAAATTCCAAAGATTCAATATTAAATACCAGTATATATGAAATTCCAAAATTAGTTAATCCATTATATATTGCTAATTCACTATTAACTTCCAATTTCAATACAAATAAATTATCAAACACAAGTCATTATCATATATAACTATTGAAATTCATTGTTCAATACGCCAAATTAAGTTCATATCCTAGTAATGAATATGAACTTAATCTAGGATATGAACATAATTTGACGTATTAAATAATGAATTGCAATAGTTATATATGATAATTACTTGTGTTTGATAATTTATTTGTATTGAAATTGGAAGTTAATATTTAATTAGCAATATATAATGGATTAACTAATTTTGGAATTCCATATATATTGAAATTTAATATTGAATCTTTCGAATTTAATTGAGTGAAGAAATTCATAATTTAGTTTTAAATGGTATAACTATGAAATTGTATGGCTGAAACTTAATTAAATTTAACTTATGTTGACAATTATGACTTGTATTATTGCAAATAAATTGGTGATTTTGTTTATATAAGTAAACATTGAAAGTTGGAATTTATTTTTGGAATTTAATATTGATATATTTAATGAAATTGATTTGTGCAATTTATAATTGAAATAAAATTAGAATGTGGTAAATATCGGAAATAAGTTATAATTACTACATGTAATTAATTACAGTTAAAGCGAATTAATAAGATAACTATAGAAGATTGATTACAATAGAATAATTGAGTGACATATGAAACCATTTGCTTTTTTGTTCATAAATAATAGACATATAAACATGTTCGAATTGGTAAGTTTATTTTTCAAATTTTTTAATACATTGATATAATTGAATCTATTGCAATTAAGTTATTTAATTACTGCAGTTAGTGTGAATTAATATGATTTGCGGAGAATATAAATGTCAAGAATTATAATTCAACGTTGAGAAAATGGAAGTAAAACCGAAATAGATAAATATTAATATGTTTTTAGACTATATTGGTAACAATGATATATGGAGATAAATAATAATTAAAAATGGAATATGATAAATTATAATGTAGTAGCATACATTTGGGTGTGAATGAACAAGATGCTTGAATTGAAACACTAATATTGAAACAGGAATTAAATATGGGATTAATAGATGAGAAATAAATTAATTGTTGTAATTAAGATTCAATTGAAATCTATGAATTTTTTTATGATACAAGCTTTAGTAAATTCATTAACGATAATTTCAATAGATTATTAAGGTAATAACTTACACTTAATTTTGATTGTATAGATAATTGGGTTATAATGGTTAACCAAGTGATACTGTTATTGAATAAAATGTACTATGTAAATGAATTGATGAACATAAATATAATTTAATGTAAAATTGAGTAATAAAAGTGGTTGTAAACAAATGGAAATAACGGAATTGTAATAAATGTTGAATTAATACAATGAAACGAACCAATTGACTTTATAACTGAAATATAATGTTGCAAATTAGTGTAATGAATTTTTTGAACAGTTTTGGTTTGAGTATAAAAAGCAATTTGAAATGAGGCATTATGATAAAATTGTCATGTTATATTCGAAGGGAATGATTAATGAATTGATTATTTTGAAAAGATTAATTGCTCAATTTAAATTGTTGGAAAATTGAATATGAGATCTATAACATAGGTAATTTATTCCTATAACTAATATAAATCCAATGTTGGATTAGAATTAAATTGGTAGTGTTTTGAAATTGAATTAAGGAGGAATAAATGAAAACTGAATACTGCATTTATTTAACAGAAAAATATTCATAAGGACAAAAATTACGGCTTTTTTAACCATAAGGATGACCCGTTAAATTTTTAATCACAAGGACAATATACAGATGGCTAATTCTATTCATACACCTTTAATTCCTTAACATACACCGTAAAAATGAAATAAAATAGCATACACCAAAAATTTCTTTTCATACTCCTTGTCTTTCACAAAATTATCCTTTTATATTTTCATCACCTGTCCTCTCTTTTACCATAAAACTAAATTACATAAAACCGGGAATTCATTGCAATATATTTACCTAAAACTAAAAAACCTTTTATTTTAACACTAGTATCTTAAATTATTTGATTGTTTTATTTTTAAATCACTTTTAATTTTAGATGATGGAAATTTGAACTTATTTTTTTAAATATTAGAACGTTAAACTAGTTAAATTTTGGTGTTAAATATAAATATGATCAGATTTGAATGAAAGATTGAAGATATTAGTACTCTGTATAACATTAATTTTAGTAGTTAGTTTTAAATTTTAAATTTTCTATTTAATTAAAGTGAAAAATGTTAAAATTGATTGTATATAAATGTTGCTTGTAACAATAGGAATATATTTTAATCCTCAAAAGAAATATAAAATTAATTTAATTAGTCATATAAATTAATTTATAATATACTAACTTTACAAGAGAAATTATATTGAGTATACATAACGCAAACAAGGGAGAATTGTATATATTTTCATTTTTTAATATTGATTCTTGTTTAATAAGGTCATTTTGGTCTAAAATTTTATTTAAAATCCCATGGTGTAGGTAAAGCAATTTGCGGTATTTGAATAGAATTTGCCTATACAAATTATTTTATAAAATCGTATTTCGCGCACGGTTACCATCTTCTTCCTTGATTATTTCTCGCGCATTTCTCAATTTCACCATTAATCTACATCTCGATTTTTTTAGACGTGCATATTTCGATCTCTAACATTCCACTTCAAACCAAGGTTCGAAATTCCGGTTCCGTTCCGGTCATGTAGAAAATTTAGAATTTCGGTTCCGTTCCGGAAATTCCGGAAGTTTCGGTTTAATTCCGGTTTGCCGATTCCGGTACAATTTTTTTATAAATACGCAACAAATGTGCTATACTAATAATTAGTTACGCTAAATTATTCGAATTACATAGAAGATACAAAGAATACAAAATAAAAATTTAATACGAAAAGCCATTTCTCTGAACATCATATAAATTTTGCTCGTTGTATTGTTGTTTTTGTAGCATTGTTGTTTTTGAAACTGAAACTAACACTTGCTACCCTGAGTACTTTGGGTTGTGGAAGCACTCCAACATATACAAAAACTGTAATATTACACTGGTATTAAATTGAGGTGGATTCTTTCTTATCTTTATTTTTATTTGTTCATATTTAGTTACCTACTATAGTAAACAAATGTTAACGATTCAGCCAATAGTCCAAAATGAAAAAGTATACTGAGAAGTACCTTTCACCTACCAACTGTCAAAGCATATCACGTTTCTTTTCCTTTTTTTTTCTTCTGAGAACAGGGTTGCCTATTTTTCAAATCGCACCATTACGCATTTACGCTGCTACCTGCATCTCGTTCAGATCCCAACCCTAATTCATTTCTAACTTAAAAAAGGCGGAAAGGAAAAAAAAGAAAAAACTTCGCTCGTTCGTTGATCGATGCTCCCAATCTCGAAGAAAACCCCGATAAGAGCAGATCGATGCTTCCAAACTCTTTCACATTCCGCGGCTTTGTGTTTTTTCTTTTTTCTATTGTGAAGAAAACCGGAACCGGTTTTCTGATTGAATTCCGGTCCGGTCCACGCCAGAACCGTGCCGAGATGGCCGGAAATCCGACGTGTCGGCCGGAATTTAATACCTTGCTTCAAACATCTATATTGATCGCCCATTTCAAATTGCAAATTCGATCTTGTTTGCATTGATTGAGAAATCGTTATCGAGATTACATCGATTGAATTTCTTTTTCTGTTATAATCGTTCTAATTTAATATTCATTTTTGCGATTAGGTTTTTTTATTTCTCAAGGTCATTTATGGCTTCTGTTGGTTCTGCAATTTTAATGTTCGGCTATTCGGCAATTGGGTATCAGTTTTGTATTTTTTTTAAGTATCAGTTTTGTTTAATTAACTTTGTTTTATATTCGTTTGTTATGTTTTTGATGTTGTATTAACTTCGTATTACAATCGAACTTGTTTTGCTTTAATCCATCAAACTGAAGTAACAACCCCTACTTTAGAATACTATTCCAGAAAAATGTCTTATAAGTTTATTTTCTTGGCTTATGCTTTCAGCCCTGTTTGGGTTAGGGGTTTATAATCGTTAATATTGTGATAAAATATGTTATTTGCTTCCTACTAATTTGCTGGTGGCTTCTTTGAACAATGTACTACAACTAACAACTATGTTTTTGTCTCGAGTTGGTTATTGATTATTTTTATTGGTTTATCCAGAATTTTTAAGCTATTAAATTTCATTCTGGGTAGTTTAATGTATGTGTGTGGGAACATCATATTGAGGTTTTAGTTTTTGAGTAAATTTTGTTTCAAAGATTTAGAAAGGTTTGCTTAGAGTAGGAAAAACTTACGATTCCCATTAGTGTCGCAAGTTAAAGTAAACTTTTATGTGTACCTTTTTAGTTATGGTAGCTGAAGGGAAAAAAAATTGCGACGTTCTGAAGGTTTTCTATTAACAATACAAATACAACTTAGAGTACACTCCTTGAGGTTTTCTATCATAAAATTGGATCTAAGTCCAAAATAATACAAATTTGTGAAGCAGCCCAAATAAATTTAAGCAAACCTCAACTTGAAAGATGTAAAATGGAAATTAACCACTGCAATACAATCAAAATATGAAGTTTGACACAAACCAAAAGTCTACTTATGAGTGCAAACTAACCTTTAAAGGATTATGTAGGAAGGCTATTTGAAGTTTACTAACCCGACACAACAGCCAATGAGACGGTATCTCCATTAAACCAGAGTAGCTTCAGCTAAATACTCTACCGACAATACATGCAAGCAAAATTCAAGGTTATTGTCAAAAGTTTGTTTGGCAAAATCAAGGTTATTGTCTGGCAGGATTTAGTTTGCATCACATATCTATTTAGTATACTATATAAAAGATGAGTTGATAATCCTGCTCTCTTGGAGCCCCCAGAAAAGGCCTTTTGTTTCAACTACGGCTGTCGTAAACCCATACTCAGTTAAAAGTATATATTTACGACTTCATGCTCAAGGTATTTTTATAATTTAGTTTCTTATTATGCAGGATCTTAAATCGATTTAGATGATAATATCTTCTGTATCATTTTCTTAAAATTATACGTTTAATTTTTCAATTTTTCACGCATAATGGTTTTGCGGATCTCCCGGACCCAACTCAATCAATGAATCTATGATCGATGTGTTTTTCTTCTATTTGTTAATCTTTTCAGCTCTTGATTGAATTATCTGGCTTGGAAAAACCCTCAGTGATGGGCCTAAGAAATTAATGAAAAATCATTAGTATTATCTACAGGCTTATGCTACTTAATGTACCTCTTCCGTTTAGAATGTGATAGAAAATAGGTTACCCATGATATTTAAGTTGCAGATTAATGAACATTGGTATTTTGCTACTATATCTATAACTGTAATGAGATAGCTGATAAACTTATGCATTAACTCTACCCAGATGTTTCGAACTCTGTATCAAAATGTATAAACATGGATTAGTTATATCCTGAAAGCATGCAATATATCAACTAGGTAACTAAGATGTGAGTTCACTTTACTTTGATGCAAACAAAGTCAAATCTTAAAATCCTAGACATATTTAATCATGGGGATCTTTCATGTATTTGCCTGAGCTTGCTTGATATCGCTGGATATAGCCATATCAAGTAAAAAAAATAGCGATGGAGCTAAATCTCAAATCAAGTCGAATTTGGTAAGAAATCATCCTTAGCTCAAGATTAAATTTTCATTTGTGCATAATTAATGCATGTTTGAAATAGACTAATTGTTGTTTGTTACGGCTATTTGCAGGGATGATTGATTGTTGAAAGTACATGTTGCAAGATTATGAGTCCTCATTTGATGGATAAATTAATCAAGAATAAGAAATATACATATATCTACATTATGCTCTTTTGTAATCCTGAGGTATACACGAATTTCCTGGATTATATTATTAGAACATAAGGGCATAAATAACTAAGGTACTTTGTTAATTCTCCTTAAAAGAAATAGATATTATGAATGAAGTTGATAGCTTTTATTATACAATTTTAATCATGTTTCATGCATTACGTTAATAGTCGATAAAACTATTATTTACTAGCTTTAATGGCTTATATTTACTGGATATGAGAACAAATGCATTTAGACTATTTTATTATTCATGCTGCTGCATGTATGCAAAGTTCTTACATTTAGAGCTAACCAATGATGTACACAGAAATCCGAATGAGAAGTGGGGGCGAAGAACACGTGTATAAGTGTAAAATTTCATGTTGGTGTTATATATACCCATACCAGTTGTAATATAAAATATAAGATGATTCATAATAAATTCGTGGAAAACTCTACGTAGACACAGAATGGTGACATAAAATTAAACTTAATAAATCTTAACTGTTAGATCTTCTCCTAAGTTCCACCGTAAAGACAAACAAATCAAATGGTCTAAAGTTTACGTCTCTACTTTCATCCTTAGTAATACGTATAAGATATGTATCAGTTTTTTTATCTACTACCTTAGTTATGTTATTCCACCACTTAATGTCGAATATACTGAGGTGTAGGTTACATAATGTTACTTAAATTTGTCATGTGCATTTTATGATAACTAAATCTTTCATAGAGACTATAATAGAAGTTCTGATTGAAGAAAAAAATAAAAAACGATAAGAATACTGAGCATTGATTTAAACTTGAAGATTATTTTAATTTTGTGCCTAATTATCAATAATAAAAAGCTAAGGGAGGATGCTAAAAGCTAGTTAAAAAAAAAAAGAAAAAAAAGAAAAAAAAAAAAAAAACTTACTTGGATGGTAAATTACAAACTTCATTTAGATAACTTGTGAATGTAAATATCCATCTGTAAATAAATGTAATTAAACAATTAGCCTTCTTCTTTCATCCTTTACTACTTGGTTCTTTTTTGTCTTCTTTGGTAAGAAAACTTTGTGAATTCTGACTCTTTATGCTTTAC
This sequence comes from Allium sativum, assembly GCA_030737875.1. Taxonomy (NCBI): domain Eukaryota; kingdom Viridiplantae; phylum Streptophyta; class Magnoliopsida; order Asparagales; family Amaryllidaceae; genus Allium; species Allium sativum. The sequence goes on along the minus strand of JASFAX010000039.1, from coordinate 7,613,213 downwards.
CGATTCATGCAATATCCTTATGCATTTCTCAAGTTAGAGGCATATTTGCTTATCCAAATTATAAATGCTAGTGGGGGCGCCGGACCCCACTCGGCCTTACCTAAGTACGTCCTTGGAGCTAACAGAATTTACTTTTTAACTTCTTATTTCTATATTATGTATTACATTACAATTTTTACTTCACATTTCAAGTTAAATTTAAACTAACAGTCAAATATTTAACAACCACAAATACAACTATTATTTACTGGCATTAACGGTTTTATTTGAAGTATGTCGACCTTTCTTTTCACTAGGTTAGTTTCTTCTGATGGATGCTATATAAATACCAACCACAAATGCAACTATGTTTCATTTCCCCCTTATTTCCCTTAAGCGTAAAAGCAGCCTAAAAAAATTAATTGTAGACTTGCATAGTATCAAATATTGGCCTACCTTACGCAGATTACTTAATAAATACTATTATACCTAAAATTAATAGTCTACAAAGAGGAATGATAAATGACTAAATAAATGACTAAATAAATGCAAATATTTGTATGGAGCAATATGTTAACACCATGAATTTGATATTCCTTCTCTTACCAAGTAAAAACTGTAAGTGTAAATATTTTTATTTTATTTTGTGATGAACCAAATTGAAATATACCATCCTCATGATATATGTGTCTTCTTCTTTATTCTCTTTATGCCGTTATTTACTGTTTTATTCTTTTATGGATTGCATGATATTGAATATGTTTTAACTTTATGCATGGTCTTTTTATGCAGTAATATATAACCACTGCATTAATTACTAAATTGAAATAAAAATATTTGCACTCACTTTTGATCTGTAGCATAAATTCAAAAGAAAAAAAATGCTAGATTTTTCGTTACAAAAGTCAATTAATTTGTTCTGTTACTTATGAGCATTGTTATTGATACTCTAAATATTGGGGGTAGGGGACATTTTTTAAAAACACTCCACTTTTTGAAAATTTGTTAAGGGATTACACAAACATATTATTTCACACTACTCAATATTCCCGGTTTGCCCCTTCAAACCAGATTTAAAAGAAAACTTATTCAACAACGAAGTAGTCTTGTCAAAATTAATATTTTTTGTCGATATTAGTTTATCGTGTGTGTCATTTTTTTCGTTTTTTGTTTGCCTATTTAGTAAAAAGTGGGGAACTGTTAAATTTTGGTGGTGGGTTGCTGTACTTTAAATTTTTGTTCGGCGAACTTATGTCGAGATGAACAGTTTTGTTTCGATAGTGGGTTGTTTTCTTTTCGTTCATGTTTTTTTGTTACGGTTTGATTTTTTCAAAATTAATGGTGTTGGTTAACAATTAAAAATTAGATTAATGGACAAAAAAGTGAAATTAAACCTAAATATGTAATAAGGTAAAATTACCTTTATTTGTTAAGGGACTACCGTCCTCATTGGTACTTCCCTTAACAATTTTTTTTTTAAAAAAATTGGCTTTTCTTAACAATATTTGGAGTGTCATTAGCAATGCCCTTACTTATAAAGGACAATGTGACTATCCATATCCTCATTTCTCATTTAGATTAATTTTTTTTTCTCTTATTCCATTCATTTGAGGGTAATTTACATTTAAACCGATCAATTCTTTTTTAGTCACCCCCAATATTTGGTTGAGTGTTTTATGACCATTCATTTCCAGCCTTTCAACGTATGCACATGCAATTTCTTCTTTGCTTCAGTTCGCTCCTTATATTTTTTCTTCAAGTTTGGCGAATACATACCATCATTATTTATATGTTAAACCTAGGAATGCTTAGCTCCCCTTTATTGCTTTGTCCCAACTATCAATTATTATCTTATTTGCATCGTCTAGCAAGCGTTACGTTATATAATCAGCCCAAGCGTGCTTCTCCTTCCTCCATATGAATCTTTGATATCACGTCGCCTCATTCTAAGCGGATAACCTCAATTCAAAGAATAATATCAGGGTAATATTTTAGCTTTTCGACTGTTATTGACAATTGGTAATCTTTTGTTATTCTCTTACCGGATTGTGTTTCTGTTGTTGATACACTTTCATTGTGGCGATTATCTTTACATTGAATGAATATTTCGGCTAATTAATAAAATCACAAATGTTAGTATTAACGAAAAAAGAGTTATATGAGTGGTCGCTTTACTTTATTTTTATATAGTTTTAAATGCCAATTTAAAGCTTGAATTTTCTTGCATTTGTTATGAATTTCAAACACTTAAATAAATTCCACTTTTAAACGTTGGTTGGTGTTATACAGGTATATCATGTAACAATCTTGATTTTTGACCGTTCAAATCGACAATAATCCTCATATGTCGACTTAAACGAATCCAAAAATGCAGATAGTTATTGGGATTGATATAAGAAACAGAAGAAAGAAGGAAACAATCATATAATCTCGCAATGGAAGGACAAAATATAATAAATAAATAATAGTTCAAGAAGTTGTTAAAACATATATTTGATTTTACATTATATGAATTTATCAGAGTTAATTATCATAAACATACCAAGATATGCTAAGGTCTAGAATTAGAGAAAATTTATAGGCATAGATTTAGCTTTGAGTTAATGAAAAGATTTCAAAGGTTAATTAAATAAATACAGTATTCAATTTTCATTTATTCCTCCTTAATTCAATTTCAAAACATTACCAATTTAATCCTAATCCAACATTGGACTTATATTAGTTATAGGAATAAATTTCCTATGTTATAGATCTCAAATTCAAATTTTCCACAATTTAAATTGAGCAATTAATCTTTTTAATATAATCAATTCATTAATCGTTCCTTTCAAATATAACATGACGATGTTATCATAATGCCTCATTTCAAATTGCTTTTTTATACTCGAATTAAAACTGTTCAAAATTTTCATTACACTAACTTACAACATTACATTTCAGTTATAAAATTAATTGGTTCATTTCATTGTATTAATTCAACATTTATTACCATTCCGTTATTTCCATTTGTTTGCAACCACTTTTATTACTCAATTTCACATTAAATTATATTTATGTTCATCAATTCATTTACATTGTACATTTTATTCAGTGATAGTATCACTTAACCATTATGACCTAACTGTCTATACATTCAAAATTAAGTGCAAGTTATTACCTGAATAACCTATTGAAATTGTCATTAATGAATTTACTAAAGCTTTGTACATAAAAATTTGCATAGATTTTAGTTCAATCTTAATTACAACAATTAATTTATTTCTCATCTATTAATCCCATATTTAATTCCCATTTCCATATTAACGTTTCAATTCAAACATCTTGTTCATTCACACCCAAATGTACGCTACTACCATTATAATTTATCATATTCCATTTTTAACTATTATTTATCTCTATAAATCATTATTACCAATATAGCCTAACAACATATTAATATTAATCTATTTCGGTTTTACTTCCATTTTCTCAACGTTGGGTTATAATTCTTAACATTTATATTCTCTGCAAATCATATTAATTCACACTAACTACAGTAATCAAATAGCTTAATTGCAATAGATTCAATTATATCAATGTGTTATAATATTTGAAAAATAAACTTACCAACTCAAAATGTTTATATGTTTATTGTTTATGAACAAAAGCTAATGGTTTCATACATTAGTCAATTATTCTACTGTAATCAATCTTCTAGAGTTACCTTATTAATTCACTTTTACTGCAATTGATTACATGTAGTAATTACAACTTATTTTTAATATTTACCACATTTTAATTTTATTTCAATTATAAATTACACAAATCAGTTTCATTAAATATATCAATATTAAATTCCAACTTTCAATGTTTACCCATATAAATAAAATCATCAATTTATTTGCAATTAATACAAGTCACAATTGTCAAAATAAGTTAAATTTAATTACTTTCACAATTTAATTAAGTTTCAGCCATATAGTTTCACAGTTATATCATTTAAAGCTAAATTATGAATTTCTTGACTCAATTAAATTCCAAATATTCAATATTGAATTTTAGTATATATGAAATTCCAAAATTAGTTAATCCATTATATATTGCTAATTCACTATTAACTTCCAATTTCAATACAAATAAATTATCAAACACAAGTCATAATTTGATGTATTAAACAATGAATTGCAATAGTTATATATGATAGTGACTTGTGTTTGATAATTTATTTGTATTGAAATTGGAAGTTAATAGTTAATTAGCAATATATAATGGATTAACTAATTTTGGAATTCCATATATATTGAAATTTAATATTGAATCTTTCGAATTTAATTGAGTTAAGAAATTCATAATTTAGTATTAAATGGTATAACTGTGAAATTGTATTGCTGAAACTTAATTAAAATGTGAAAGTAATTAAATTTAACTTATTTTGACAATTGTGACTTGTATTGTTGCAAATAAATTGGTGATTTTGTTTATATGGATAACATTGAAAGTTGGAATTTAATATTGACATATTTAATGAAATTGATTTGTGTAATTTATAATTGAAATAAAATTAGAATGTGGTAAATATTGGATATAAGTTACGATTACTACATGTAATTAATTGCAGTTAAAGCGAATTAATAAGATAAACTACAGAAGATTGATTACAATATAATAATTGATTAACATATGAAACCATTTTCTTTTGTTCATAAACAATAGAAATATAAACAAGTTTGAATTGGTAAGTTTATTTTTCAATTTTTTTGACACATTGATATAATTGAATCTATTGCAATTAAGCTATTTCATTACTGCAATTAGTGTGAATTAATATGATTTGCGGAGAATATAAATGTCAAGAATTATAATCCAACGTTGAGAAAATGGAAGTAAAACCGAAATAGATTAATATTAATATGTTGTTAGGATATATTGGTAATAATGATCTATAGAGATAAATAATAGTTAAAAATGGAATTTGATAAATTATAATGTAGTAGCGTATATTTGGGAGTGAATGAACAAGATGCTTGAATTGAAACACTAATATTGAAACGGAATTAAATATGGGATTAATAGATGAGAAATAAATTAATTGTTGTAATTAATATTCACTTGAAATCTATGAAATTTTTATGATACAAGTTTTAGTAAATTCATTAACGACAATTTCAATAGGTTATTAAGGTAATAACTTAACCTTAATTTTGAATGTATAGACAGTTGGGTTATAATGGTTAACTAAATAAAATGTACTATGTAAATGAATTGATGAACATAAATAAAATTTAATGTAAAATTGAGTAATAAAAGTGGTTGTAAACAAATGGAAACAACAAAATTGTAATAAATGTTGAATTAATACAATGAAACGATCCAATTGATTTTATAATTGAAATATAATGTTGTAAGTTAGTGTAATGAAATTTTTGAACAGTTTTAGTTTGAGTATAAAAAGCAATTTGAAATGAGGCACTGTGATAAAATTGTCATGTTATATTTGAAAGGAATGATTATTGAATTGATTAATTTAAAAAGATTAATTGCTCAATTTAAATTGTTGGAAAATTGAATATGAGATCTATAACATAGGTAATTTATTCCTATAACTAATATTTGTCCAATGTTGGATTAGAATTAAATTGGTAATGTTTTGAAATTGAATGAAAATTGAATACTACATTTATTTAACAGAAAAATATTCATAAGGACAAAAATTAAGGCTTTTTAACCATAAGGATGGCCTATTAAAATTTTAATCACAAGGACAATATACAGATTATTTTATAAAATCGTATTTTGCGCGCGGTTACCATCTTCTTCCTCGATTATTTCTCGTGCATTTCTCGATTTCACCATTAATCTACATCTCGATTTGTTTTAGATGTGCATATTTCGATCTCTAACATTCCACTTCAAACATTTGTATTGATCGCCCATTTCATATTGCAAATTCGATCTTGTTTGCATAGATTGAGAAATCGTTGTCGAGATTACATCGATTGAATTTATTTTTCAGTTATAATCGTTTAATTTAATGTTCATTTTTGCGATTAGGTCTTTTTATTTCTCAAGGTGATTCATGGCTTCTGTTGGTTCTATAATTTTAATGTTCGGCTATTTGGCAGTTGGGTATCAGTTTTGTATTTTTTTAGTAATCAGTTTTGTTTAATTAACTCTGTTTTATATTCATTTGTTATATTTTTGATGTTGTATTTATTGTTTAGTTATATTGTTGCATTAACTCTGTATTACAATTGAAATTATTTTGCTTTAATCCATCATTAATGTGATGTAAATTATTTTTGTGTTAGTTTTTTTTAAAACATTACAGCAATTTTTAGGTATCGATTTTATATTTTTTAGGTATTAGTTTTCCTGTATTAACTGTTATGTTTTTTTCATTCGTTTTGGTTACTTTGTTAATTTTTTAGTTGTACCGTTGCATTAACTTTGTAACTCATTCGAACTTATTTCATTTTAATCAATCAAATTGTGATGTAAACATTTTCTACATTAGTTTTTCGTTAAAATTATAGCAATTTTTATGTATCAGTTTTATATTTTGTTAGGTATTAGTTTTATGACTTTTTTTATCAAAACTGTGTCAACTGGGTAGTAGTCTTGAGTTGTTTGCTTTGGTAAATGAATTTTTTGATACAAAACATTAATTCTAACTGATACCCACTGATAAAAAAATAATACCAATCAATTCAATTCAATTCTCACAAAAATGATATTTATTCTCAATAATACCCACTGATATTAATTCATCGCTTGTATATAATGTTGCTATGATCTAATCACTTGTATCATATGATACCTACAATGATATAGAATTGATACCCAGTCACTGAAGTAAATAAATAAAAAACAAAACTGATACCTACTGAAGTGCAAAACTGATACCCATAAACTGAAAACAATAATAAAACTAAAACTGGTACCTACAGAGTCATGAAACTAATATCTAAAAATTGTAAGTAAGAAAATAACACAAAATTGATGCTTACAGTAGTAAAAAACTGATACCCGTAAACTGAAGACAATAATAATATAAAGCTAGGGATTTTTTCTATTTGTCCGATTTTTGTGGTTCGATTGCATGAAACGATGCGGATTCTTGTCCTTCTGAATAAAATATTAGGCGGCGGCTGTCCTTCTGAATAAAATATTAGGCGGCTATCTTTATGCTTAAATTTTTAATACAAATTGTCTTTGTAAATTAGTTACCCTTTATTTAATTAACATTTGAAATCCTTTCATAAACTCAAAGCTAAATCAATGCCTATAAGTATTCTCTAATTCTAGACCTTAGCATATCATGGTATGTTTATGACAATTAACTCTGATAAATCCATATAATGTAACAACTTCGTGAACTTCTATTTATTTATTATATTTTATCCTTCTGCTATGAGATTTTGTAATTGATTCCTTCTTTCTTCTTTTTCTTATATTAATCCCAATAACTATCTTTATTTTTGGATTCGTTCAAGTCGACATATGAGGACTATTTATTTATGGAGATGTTAACTGTTTAATTTACGTTTAAGTGGCATTTATAGTGACTTTACTTCTCTATGAATCATGATCTCTTAGTTTTTGTTTTATGTTTCATTTGCAACAAATATATTGTTTCTAAATCCAATAATTTTCTCATGACTATCAATTCAAATCCCTACCTAATGTAAAATTTTCTCAAATCTAAGGAGTATGATATAATTTAATTATAATTGTGTATGATAGATGCTGCTCTACAATATGTGAGACACAAAGACTTCTTCTTTTGAGTCTTTTTAAGCGTTTTGAGTGAATTCTAATAAATTGTTACAATTGCCCACACAGTTTATTCTTTCTCGATGCAATAATAAAATACTGTTTATGCCTTGATTCATGTACAGGTTCATCTGGATATGCGCTAATACATGTCTATGGCTCATTACTTGAATTGATATTTCTTAACACCTTATTTTCTATGTTTATATTTTTCCTAAGAGAACTAGTGGGTAGATTCACATGATGACATTAATCAATGCATCAGGATTGATCAAAGATTATTGTTACGAAGTATAAATATGATGATTACACTAGAACAGGCAATGCGAGTAACAAAATTGAATAGCATGCAAAGCACTGACGCAGATATACTACGTCAAATCCCTTTTTGGCTAAAGAAGACTGAATGAAGAAAACATTTTGTAAGTGTGTTGCTCTTTCTATTAAACATGTTTTCATGACATCTGAAATAGTATAGATAATATACTTTCGCATATCTTTAATAAAATATAAAATTTATAGTTCATAACTGATTTTCCTCTCCAAATAAGGTGTATGTTAAAAGGACAGACCGTTGAAAATCAAATTTGTCGTGTAGCTTTAAACAAATGAGTGACAAATCGTGAATTAAAAAAATATAAAAAATATAAAATTTGCTGTTGATTTATGTCTATTTGTTGATATATGTATGTTTATGTAGTTTTAGGTTGATTAAATGTAAGATATTTTACAAGGTTATTTACTATTTTATTACATTTCCACATGGCATGTGAATTTTTATTTTACTTCAGGTCATATCAAATTCAGATAATACTCATGGTACATTAAACATTGAGAATCACTATTGCAAGCTCAAAAGATGGAGGGGACTGAGGTTGGTCATTGTTAAAATGGGTAAATTTAGTTTATATTTTTTCTTGTAGAAATTTATGTATAGAAATGTTTATTTGTTGCTGAAACTTTGTCATCATTACCTATATTATTATATTTCCTTTTTTATATATATTTCCTGTAACATCCCATATTTTTTGTATGTTTAAATTCCGATTTAAAATAAATAAAATGGAAAAAATATTGGGAAAAACCGAATTTTTTGATTGTAATGATGAGGATGGTTGGATTGAGTATAAATAGATTTCAAAATTTTGTTTTATTTGGAAATGCTGTAACTTGGAATTTGTATTTTTAATAACTAATTTAAATTTAAGTAGGTTAAGTAAAAAGGAGAATTCAAATTTAGATTGTTAAATGGGGAAATTCTATGTTATTTAATAATAATTGAAACATAAATTTAAATGGATAAATAAATTTATTAGGGAACATAAAATATGTGAAATTGATTTATAAAATTTTATTTAAGTTATAAATTGATTTAAATGGAATTTTATAATTATTTAAATTGAATTAAAGCAGTTAAATGAATATTTGGGTGTTTTATTAATTAATTAACTGTGGAATTTATTTGTTTTGGCAACTGTCTCGGAATCCGACGAAACCAGTTTCATCGGATCTGGAATGGTGAATTATGGTAGAATTCCGAATTTCAGAACAATCGGACTTGTAATTTGGCCGTACGGGAGAAAATGTGAAAGAGATCAATGTAACGGGTTAATTGTTGTTTCTCATATTTAACCATCTATAGATATATATTAATAAATCCATTAGCCCATTTTCCACTCCACGTACGTTTCCTTCATCAAGAATTTATCTCCAATGGCTGAAAAACAAATCTCCAAACCCTAGAAATAAAAATACAAGTTTGAAAATGAAATCTTCTCAAACCATATCGTATTATATATCAAATCGAAGGCCTCGACGATACGAAGCTACGGTTACCTCTGTTTCGACATGCAGTCAGCGCATTGGCCGAAAATCGATGGTCAAACCTACTATTCGCGGAACCCTAATTTTAAAATTGGGGATTTTGATTCTTGCACCAATCGAAGAATTGGGATTATGGGTATTGTAGAGGAGAATAATATGAGTATAACGCATGTAGTCGGAGGTTCTATCGTTAGCTAGATGGTCGGAATTTAGTCGTCGAACTAGAAACTCGTTTTCGTTCATCATCTCACCGGCGGCAAGGGGATCAACCGGAGGTAAAGGCGGGGGCATGATTGGGTGCGGATATCGATGAGGGTCAGGATGCCGGTTGTCGGAGCTGCTCTCGTGGCCGGTATTGGCCACAATCGACAGTCAAAATCACGGCCTGGTTTGGTTATTTTCTGCGTTGGGTTTACTATAGCGAAGAAGGAATGAGAGTGAGGGAGAATGCTGAGGTGTCAAAGGGTGATTGGTGAGAGTTTATTTTATTAATATATATATATATATATATATTAAATTTCAAATGCTAAAATCGCTAATAACTTTTACGTATGGACTCGGATTCGGACGCGGTTGGGTGCGTTGGAATTGTGGCGAGATTGCGGACGATCTGAGACTGGTTTGGCTACGTCTGAAGACTATAAATTTTTGTTCTTTAGTTGGACGTTCGATCAACTAAGGACGCAAAGGTGAGTGATTTTTTTTCACTCACGATGAACTGAATTATTCCCATGTATATCGAATTAAATTATGAAATAAGTTGGTTGCATGGTTGTGATTGGTTGTTGTTTTGTTGCTTTAAATTGACATGCAAGTGTGTTACATGCAAATTGGAGTCGATAATTAGTTATTTAAATTAAATTAAATTTCTAGTTGAAAACCAGACACTTGTTAACTAGTGACATGACTGATATTTACCATGGAATAAAATCGTTATGACGGATTCCTTGGTTGATGTGATTGCTGAATTTATATTGCTCGAAATATTCCTTTATTCAGTATATGGATGTTGTATGCTCATTTGATGATGAATCCCATTTTCCACCTTGATGTTACGGGCATCGAATAAACCCGAGATTTATCGATTAAAAATAAACTAAGAACACAGGTTGAAATGATAAATATCTGTGACCCTGATTTGGATTGAAGTGATATATATCCATCCCTGAAATATCGAAGAATTAAATTTAAAATCACTTGGCCATAGGATAGCAAATTATATATGGACATCGGTTGGTTAAATGATTTTAATTATTCGAAATTCTATTTGATGAAATTTTATTTAAAGGAAAATGTGTCGATCTTCGATGAAATTTATTATTCCTTTAAAGATCTGAATCTTGAATGTATTTGAAATGGTTAAGAAAATTTTCCCAAAACCAATTAGAAATTTTGAATTTGAATTTTTATATGATTTGGGATTATTCCAATAATTGGGTAGACTCGGATTTAATAAATTCTTATTGAATTTAATTTTGAATAAAGATAATTGAGGATACTCTGAGTTATTTTAAACTTAATGTGAAATTGGTTTTGAATCCTTTAAATTGGAAGACGGGATTGAATTGGTGTTTGAAACAAGATATTGAGCTATGTAAACTCCATTGAGGCTAGAGTTTAGATTCAAATATTTGAAATTCGGAAGAAAGGAACAATTACGGTCTAAAATTTTATTTTCAAAAATTATATATATATATATATACACACACATATACATACCTTGCTTGTTTACAAAATAAATTGTTCCTGTTCTTCAAATTTTTTTATTCAAAACTTTTAACCTATAAATTATTTTATTATAAATAAATTTTCTTTATATTTTATTTTTTTCAAATTACCTAGTAAACTTTCAATTTATGTATATACATAGTGTTTTAAATTACCTTATTTTATTTTAATTATTATATTATATATATATATTTATCTTATACAAAGTTTTCTTAAGTATCTATTGTTTCTTAATTATATTTTATGAATTGTAAATTTCCTCCGAATGGAAAATGCTGGATTTAACCGTAGTTAAAAATGGAGTTGAGATAAAGTTATGCGAATATGAATCGATTTTTAACCAATTTTGTGTGGGAACGTAATTGATATTCTATTTTAATATAAAGGGATCTCCTAAATGATATGAATGGGTTGTTATGGAATTATATACTCTACGGGAATGTGAATGGATTTCAAACTCAAATCGATTTGAAATAATTAAAATCTTTGATTTAAGTATATTCTACCTGAATATATATATATATATCGCTTTTGAGATATTATATAATTTTAATGTATGGATATGGAAATATATTCTAGTTTAGAATATAATCGGTTTTGGAATGACTGGGATATTTTGATACAAAATTATATTCTATTTTGAGTATAAATTGGGTTCAAAACAAAATATGATATTTTGATATGAAAGTGAACCTTTGTGAAAAGTAAAAGAACCGACCGATGCGGAAAATGTAAATGTTGGTTGTTAAAGAGACCGGAGTCGAAAAATGGCATACTCTCTGTCAGTGTCGATACCACTTTAACAACTGTGAGCATTATGACGTATCCAGAATGAAATATGATGACTGGGAGGCAATTATTGGATTGAAGACGAAGATGAACGATAACGAATATAGCCTTGACCTTCGGGTCATAATTGAAATGACTAAAATAGGAGCTATACCGTGACTAATTGAGGTAGCACCTTTGATTGGACACACTTCTTCAATACTATTTTTTATGAATATGAATATGATGATGATTTGGGCCCATTTGATTTGGGAGTGTGTTCCGAGGTGGGCGGTAGTGGCTGCTATGCGTTACCACCGGCCCGGGAGTGCAATTGGTAGAATCCTACCCTGGGCATTGCCTCGAGTGCCTTGTCATATTTATCCTTATCAAGCCCCATACGATTTTGATTTAGCATTGCTTTCTACGGAGTGCCCTCTGATAACACCAGTACGGTGAATTTACGGTACTGTATAGACTGTTGATGCCTGTAAACAGCGTAAGGGTAATATGGTAATCCCTCTTACGCTATTTTTATGATATTTACTTTACTGGATAAACACTAACACTATCATAATAACGTATTATACTATGTATGTATTAGTTTAACGGATCCTTGAGAGATGGAAAAATCCCGTAACATCTCTTGAGTTACTGCACCCATGTTATTTCGTATTTTAATTTGACTAATATGAGAATGATTTAGTGCTGATCCGAGTGTTTGTTGTGTTTTCTTTTTATGCAATACACTCGGGTCAGCAGAAGTTTGCCGTTAGCGAAGTTTACCTTGCCTTGGAAATCGAAGATGAAGATTTGGTATATATATCTATTATAAGTATGTATTCCCGATGCATTTATTTCCGCTGCTTATTATGTACATCTATATGTATATGTAACTCTGATAATCATTGAATGTTATAACCAATGTATACATTTCAACTGCTTTTAAAGTGCTATTTGTTTATTATATGTTGACCTTCCGCTGTGAGATTCTGTGATTGGTTTTTCTCATCTTTCTTTTTCTTCTTTATCCCAATAACTACCTGCATTTGCGATTTGTTTCTGTCGACATGTGTGGTTATTTATTGATTTGAACGGTCGAAAATCTGGGTTGTTACAAGTTGGTATCAGAGCGAGGTTAGCGATAACCTTGGCTTTGTTTGGGAATTATCTCATTAGAGATAATGTTAGTAATGCCCTAGAATGAGTTTGAGTGATATATGAGACAGTGTATTTGTACTTTGATAAAAAAATGGTTTTATATTTTGTTGACTTATCCTGTTGAATATTTATGGATTTTGGTCGATATATGGGACGCCATAGAATCGATAGGAATTTCTAAATAATCGAATAGAATGGATTGACATAATATGGTTTTCGATTATATTTTAAATGTATCAAATATATTATTATTGGTTTTAAGTGTATATGCATTGGTCGCTAATAGGTAATAATATTAAGTTATTATCTATTATGGTCGACTTGATAATAAATCTAATAAGGAAAATTAAATGGTTTTGTAAAATATTTGAAAATAAAATGGAATCTATTAAATCCAATTGGTTGCAAAACGATTTGCGACTAAAATGGAATTGAACTTGATAACTTGATTATGGGGCTTTTGAAATAGTTTTGCCAAGTTTGAAAATAATATCGTATTATAAGAAATGGTTCTGGAAATAGTTTTCAAAAGGATTTTAAACGAAATAAATGTGTAATCCCTTCTCGGAAGTCGGAAATGACTTCGGTAATGAGTGCACGCATTATCGACATTTATTATGAAGAGTCTGAGTGAGGGAGACCACTAAATGATATTATAATTGGTTTTGAAAAATATTTTTGGATTTAATTCCATATGGTATAAATTCTATATCTAGGTATTAGTATGCGTTATTTAAAATTGAAATTAAATTAAACCAGAATTGAAATTTCTATATTCTTTGTTAATTGAAGATTTGGATTTAAAATTTTATATGGCATGATTTCTATAAAAGGGTATACGCACATATATTATTAAAAAAAACTTAGTTTATGAACCCGGAATCAAGTATTTGAGTTCATATTAACCCTAATATTGATTTATGTGTTAAGGTAACTCGATTCATCAGAATTTAGATTTTTGAAATCATGAAATGGACTTAAGTATTTATAAGAATTGTCACATAAACTCTTAAATAAGGATGATGATAAAGTTTAAGCAAATTTAGTCGATATAACTGTTAGAGAAAAATTTAAATTAACTATGAAATAAAAGTCAACCTAAGTCGACCAAAATGAAATGGAAGATTTAGTTGGGTAATAAGAGTAACATCTTATGGATTGGAATAATTAATAGGTAGATTAACTAGTTCGAGAAGTAATAAAAGAAATGTATGTTGCTAATAAAATATGAATGGTTGATAAATTTAAAAATGAAGAAATTAAATGGAAAATTAGTGTACAAATGAAATGAATGGAATATAAATACTTTTATCAAATGGAATGTAAGTTTAAGTTGAGTAGAGGAATTGAATTAAATAAACTTAACTTAGGAAACAGAATAATAAGAATTGAGGGGTAAATATAAATTTTAGTTATAAACCATCCTTGACTCAATTCATGATTTGAGAGCTGAATAAATTAATTGAGTTAAGGGAATAAAATTTAATTTAAAATGAAAATGAAAATAAGTGAATAAGAAAATGGTTAAAGGAATGAATAGAAGTGACAAACATGAGAAATAAGATGCAAATATAAAATTTGGCTTATTCGGAGTAAGATAACAGTTAAACGAATTCTAGTTTGGAATTGGTGATATTGAAGTGAAAAAAAAAAAACTTAACCTGAGTTGATGGATTTAATAAAATGAGTTCAACTGAGGAAATTTTGATAAAAGAATGAATTGAGGCTATGAGTGAAACTTGATTAAAATCCCCATTAACAACTTGATGATTTAGTAAATAGACCAATTTGGTTGAATTAAATAAGCATGAAGGCGAGGTTTTTAGATCTTGTTTGGAAATGAATGTAAATGGAATGGGTATATGAAGGCAAGTGAATGAAATGAATCGTAAGTGATTAAAAATAATGATTAGCAATTGAATACAAACCCATTTCTCGAACAATACAGTGAATGGAAATGATTGAATGTACGAACGAGAACAAATGAGATGGGTGTTGAAATGGACTTGAATAAAATGGATGATAGTGAAATATGAATAAATGGTAGGAGACTTATTTAATATAAATAAAGAAATATGTATGTGTGTGTGTGTATATATATATATATATAAATATATATATATATATATATATATATATATATATAAGAAATACAAGGGTAAGTCATATTACGAACATAATGGAACGATAATCCATTTTTGATGGTTAAACTTTGCTTAAATTTTTGGAATCAAAAAGCTTGAAACTCCAAATGAAATAAATCGACGTTTATGTGAAAAGTTGAACTATTCGATAAGCTGAAGCTAAAGTGACCATAACTTTTGAATGGATGATCAGAATTCGACGATTCTGGATTTTTTGCAAACCTCAAAAACTGAGCTAAAACTTTTGTTAATAGAGCCTTGTCGAATTTTCAAGTTAATTAGGTTGAAATCCAAGATTTAGTTGTAGTTGTATGCGTAGAAAATTAAAAATTAAAGCGTATGTCGATATTGTTTTGACCATAACTTCATAACGGAACGACGGATTTTAATGTGCAAGTACAATTTGGAAAGGCCAGAATCTGAACTAAAACTTTCCCTTCATGTGCTGAGTGAAATTTCAATGTTTAAAGGGTTAAAAACTGGGTTGAACAACTCAGACCTGCATTTTCAGTGTACGGGCTGAAGCGTTCGCCTGCACTTAAATAGTCATAACTTTCAAACGGATTATCCGAATTCGATGAATCCGGACAAATCGGAAAGCCTGAAACAAATACTACAACTTTTGCCTATGTGCTTTGGTCAAATTCCATCATTTAAAGGGTGATAATCCACGCTTTGTTCGCTGGCCTGTTGCTAACAGGTTGGTTTTGTAGTTGAAATGATTAATATATGTTGTGCAAGTTATATATTTTTTATATATGTTTGATTCTCATGTGCATGAGAGTATATAGTAGGTGTAGGGAAGTCGCGCTATGCTTTGGAGCTCGTTCGCGCAAAATGCTATATCGCTAAGTAAATAAAATTGCAAATAAACGCTAAAGGAGGTACATATTTGTGTTACATGGTTTTGGGATATATATATATATATATATATATATATATATATATATATATATATATATATATAGACACACACACACACGCGCGCACGCACACACACACACACACACACACACACATATATATATATATATATTGTTTTCCCCATTTATGGGATGCCTCATCGTGTGTTGAGATGTATATTTGGATTTATATATGTATTGTGATTTTTCCGGACCACTCTGTACAAAGGAGATGCTACCGAAATTTTTCGTGATTTCGGGAGTTAGAAAATTTATGAGATTTTACAATCATATAACTTATTTTATAAATGCTATTTTATAAAATATGGATTTGAAAGTATGATTTGTTTAATACCTTATCTCGTTCCCTTTTCGAGGACGAAAAGATTTTAAATGAGGGAGAATGTAACATCCCATATTTTCTATATATTTAAATTCCGATTTAAAATAAACAAAATGGAAAAAATATTGGGAAAAACCAAATTTTGTTGATTGTAATGATGTGGATGGTTGGATTGAGTATAAATAGATTTTAAAATTTTGGTTTATTTGGAAATGCTGTAACTTGAAATTTGTATTTTTAATAGCTAATTTAAATTTAAGTGGGTTAAGTTAAAAAGAGAATTCAAATTTAAATTGTTAAATGGGGAAATTCTATGTTGTTTAATAATAATTGAAATATAAATTTAAATGGATAAATAAATTGATTCGAGAACCTAAAATATGTGAAATTGATTTATAAAATTTTATTTAAGTTATAAATTGATTTAAATGGAATTTTATAAATATTTAAATTAAATTAAAGCAGTTAAATGAATATTTGGGTATTTTATTAATTAATTAACTGTGGAATTTAATTGTTTTGGTAACTGTCTTGGAATCCGATGAAACCAGTTTCATCGGATCCGGAATGGTGAATTATGGTAAAATTCCAAATTTCAGAACAATCGGACTTGTAATTTGGTTGTACGGGAGAAAATGTGAAAGAGATCAATGTAATAGGATAATTGTTGTTTCTCATATTTAACCATCTATATATATATAAAAATAAATCCCTTTAACTCCATCAGCCCATTTTCCACTCCACGTACGTTTCCTCCATCAAAACTTTATCTCCGATGGCTGAAAAACAAATCTCCAAACCCTAGAAATAAAAATACAAGTTTGAAAATAAAATCTTCTCAAACCATATCGTATTATATATCAAATCGAAGGCCTCGACGATACGACGCTACGGTTACCCTCTGTTTCGACATGCAGTCAACGGATAGGCCGGAAATCGATGGTCAAACCTATTATTCGCGGAACCCTAATTTTAAAATTGGGGATTTTTGATTCTTGCACCAATCGAAGAATTGGGCTTATGGGTATTGTAGAGGAGAATCATATGAGTATAATGCATGTAATCGGAGGTTCTATCATTAGCTAGATAGTCGAAATTTAGTCGTCGAAACAGAAACTCGTTTTCGTTCACCATCTCGCCGACGGCAAGGGGATCAACCGGAGGTAAAGGCGCAGGCATGATTGGGTGCGGATTTCGTTGAGGGTCAGGATAACGGTTGTCAGAGCTGCTCTCGTGGCCGGTGTTGGCCACAATCGACTGTCAAAATCACGGCCTGGTTGGGTTATTTTCCGCGTTGGGTTTACTGTAGCGAAGAAGGAATGAGCGGGAGGGAGAATGCTGAGGTGTCAAAGGGTGATTGGTGAGAGTTTATTTTATTAATTTATATATATTTTTTAAATTTCAAATGCTAAAAACGCTAATAACGTAAAGACTCGAATTTGGACGCGGTTGGATGCGCTGGAATAGTGGCGAGATTGCGGACGATCTGAGACTGGTTTGGATGCATTTGGAGACTGTAAATTTTTGTCCTTTAGTTGGACGTTCGATCAACTAAGGATGCAAAGGTGAGTGATTGTTTTTTCGCTCACGATGGACTGAGTTATTCCCATGTATATCGAATTAAATTATGAAATAAGTTGGTTGCAAGGTTGTGATTGGTTGTTGTTTTGTTGATTTAAATTGACATGCGAGTGTGTTACATGCAAATTGGAGTCGATAATTAGTTATTTAAATTAAATTAAATTTCTAGTTGAAAACCAGACACTTGTTAACCAGTGACATGACTGACATTTACATGGAATAAAATGGTTATGATGGATGCCTTGGTTGATGTGATTACTGAATTTATATTGCTCGAAATGTTCCTTTATTCAGTATATGGATGTTGTATGCTCATTTGACGATGAATCCCATTTTTCACCCTTGATGTTACAGGCATCGAATAAACCCGGGATTTATCGATTAAAAATAAATTAAGAAAACAGGTTGAAATGATAAATATCTGTGACCCTGATTTGGATTGAAATGATATATATCCATCCCTGAAATATCAAAGAATTAAATTTAAAATCACTTGGCCATAGGATAGCAAATTATATATGGACATCGGTTGGTTAAATGATTTTAAATATTTGAAATTCTATTTGATGAAATTTTATTTAAAGGAAAATGTGTCGATTTTCGATGAATTTTATTATTCCTTTAAAGATCTGATTCTTGAATGTATTTGAAATGGTTAAGAAAATTTTCCCAAAACCAATTGGAAGTTTTGAATTCGAATTTTTATATGATTTGAGATTATTCCAATAATTGGGTAGACTCGAATTTAATAAATTCTTATTGAATTTAAATTTGAATAAAAATAATTTAGGATACTCGGAGTTATTTTAAACTTAATGCGAAATTGGTTTTGAATCCTTCAAATTGGAAGATGGGATTGATTTGGTGTTTGAAACAAGATATTGAGCTATGTAAACTCTATTGAGACTGGAGTTTAGATTCAAATATTTGAAATTCGGAAAAAAGGAACAATTACGATTTAAAATTTTATTTTCAAAATTATATATATATATATATACATACATACATATACATACCTTGCTTGTTTACAAAATAAACTGTTCCTGTTCTTCGAAAAAATTTATTCGAAACTTTTAACCCATAAACTATTTTATTATAAATAAATTTTCTTTATATTTTATTTTTTTCAAATTACCTAGTAAACTTTCAATTTATGTATATACATAGTGTTTTAAATTACCTAATTTTATTTTATTTTAATTATTATATTATATATATATATATATATATTTATCTTATACAAAGTTTTCTTAAGTATCTATTTTTTCTTAATTATATTTTATGAATTGTAAATTTCCTCTGAATGGAAAATGTTGGATTTAACGTAGTTCGAAATGGAGTTGAGATAAAGTTATTCGAATATGAATCGATTTTTATCCAATTTATATGGGAAGGTAATTGATCTTCTATTTGAATATAAAGGGATCTCCTAAATGATATGAATGGGTTGTTATGGAATTATATACTCTACGAGAATGTGAATGGATTTCAAACTCAAATCGATTTGAAATAATTAAAATCTTTGATTTAAGTATATTCTACTTGAATATATATATCGATTTTGAGATATTATATGATTTTAATGTATAGATATGGAAATATATTCTAGTTTAGAATATAATCGGTTTTGGAATGATTGGGATATTTTGATACAAAATTATATTCTATTTTGAATATAAATTGGGTTCGAAACAAAATATGATATTTTGATATGAAAGCGAACCTTTGTGAAAAGTAAAAGAACCGACCGATGTGGAAAATGTAAACGTTGGTTGTTAAAGAGACCGGAGTCGACAAATGGCTTACTCTCTGTCAGTGTCGATACCACTTTAACAATTGTGAGTGTTGTGACGTATCCAGAATGAAATATGATGACTGGGAGGCAATTATTGGATTGAAGAAGAAGATGAACTATAACGAATATAGCCTTGACCTTCGGGTCATAATTGAAATAACTAAATCATGAGCTATACCGTGACTAATTGAGGTAGCATCCTTGATCGAACACACTTCTTCGATACTATTTTTATGAATATGATGATGATGATTTGGGCCCATTTGATTTGGGAGTGTGGGCGGTAGTGGCTGCTATGCGTTACCACCGGTCCGGAAGTGCAATTGGTAGAATCCTACCCTGGGCATTGCCTCGAGTGCCTTGTCATATTTATCCTTATCGAGCCCCATATGATTTTGATTTAGCATTGCTTTCTATGGAGTGCCATATGATAACACCAGTACGGTGAATTTACGGTACTGTATAGACTGTTGATGCCTGTAAGCGGCGTAAGGGTAATATGGTAATCTCGCTTTCACTATTTTTATGATATTTATTTTACTGGATAAACACTATCATAATAGTGTATTGTACTATGTATATATTAGTTTAACGGATCATTGAGAGATGGAAAAAATCCTTTAACATCTCTTAAGTTACTGCCCCCATGTTATTTCGTATTTTAATTTGACTAATATGATAATGATTTAGGGCCGATCCGAGTGTTTATTGTGTTTTCTTTTTATGCAATACGCTCGGGTTGGCAGAAGTTTGCAGTTAGCGAAGTTTACCATGCCTTGGAGATCGAAGACGAAGATTTGGTGTGTATATATATATATATATCTATTATAAGTATGTATTTCCACTGCGTTTATTTCCGCTGCTTATTACGTACATCTGTGTGTATATGTAACTCTGATAATCATTGAATGTTATAACCAATGTATACATTTCAACTGCTTTTAAACTGCTATTTGTTTATTACATGTTGACCTTCCGCTGTGAGGTTCTGTGATTGGTTTTTCTCATCTTTCTTTTTCTTCTTTTTCCCGATAACTACCTGCATTTGCGATTTGTTTGGTTCGACATGTATGGCTATTTGTCGGTTTGAAAGGTCAAAAATCTGGGTTGTTACATTTCCAATATGCCAATTTTTAAAATGAACTATTTTCATATGATGTTTAGTAGTAACATTTTAAGGAAAATATGTGACTTATTTTTCTAGTGCACATTCATTGTTTTTACATATTTTTTTTTGGTCATTTTGAAATAGTAGATACGCAACCAAAAAATGGATTAATCACAAATAATTTCATGTCATTTTAGATGTTTTGCTGCTTAAAGGATCATATCATATTCCAGTTTTAGCTTTAACAAAAAATTGTTATTACTTCTTGCTTGTGTTGTCAAATTGTAGCAAATATATTTCCAACCTTTAGATTTAGGATTTAGAACTTTCTTCAATCATTGTTTTACAATTTGATTTTACTTTTGGTGGTTTACTTCAGGAAATTTGTCTCATGATCAATTTTTTTTCTAAAATTGTTTGATATTTGTAGTGATCCGGATTTTTGATTGTTATTTTTATCTTATCTTATTTATTTGGCTTTTCACCTCTGTTTAATGTTCTTTATGGATTTTTAAACATTAGCATCTGCATAGTTGAGGAAAAGCAGATATTGGGTACAACGAAAGAAAATAACTGATGAACGATATCAAGATACCCTAAATTCGTTTTATACTATCAAGATTTTTTCTAAAATTAAACATATGGTAACGTTTTGTATGGATGTTTTGAACCTTCTAAAATTTTTACATGCAACATAATATGATTTTTTCTAAACTGTTATGAAAATTTATGTCTGCACATAGATAGCATCATGAATGTGGGATTTAGATTTACTTGCTATAGAGGATATTCAACTCTTTACGAGCATGGATATATGTATGTATGCCTACACAGGTCAATAAAGTGGATTGTTTTATTCTTCTTATTCCTTTTAATTTAGAGAAAATATAAATTTATCAAGCTGCAATAGAAATCTGATATCAGCTCACATGTAACACCTACATGTCTGCTCTGTGGGCAAATATAATGCAATAGAGTAGTCCAAACTACATGTTTGCATGTGTCAAATTATCTTATGGAGGTTGTAATTCATTTGATAAAAAGCAAAGGATAGAGTGTAATAGTTTATTGTACTTATATTGCCATTCATTGTCATTAAACATTTTTTTAAAAAAAGAATCTTATTAGTTGAGTCTTTTTCCAAATGGATAATTTTTGCTATGACTTGATTGAAATATCACCTCTAATCACAATTCAAACAAATATTATATATTTACTTCAAAATTAATTTCTAAAGTACAAAATATTTTAAACAAGAAAAGGAAAATTCATTTCCTTTACATGCTTATATATTATTTGATTACCTGAAAAAGAAAACATTTAAATATGAATCTATGAATACTATGCCTTACAATCTGAATCCATTTTCTGTTCAACATTTGACTTTTACAGTTTTTTCTTTTTGAGTAATCATACAGGTTGTTTGGCTTCAGCAAATATTTGTGTTGGCTTCATATGAAATTATTTACATCTATTTAGGGTCTTATTTTGACATGCCTTACTATATTTATGTAGCATGACACAAAAAACTATTTTTAACATATGTGATGTAGAAAGTCATTGAAATGATTTGGTTGTTTGGATAATGAAGATATTCAAATATAAGGCAACCGTTCCCTTATCATTCAAACATCTTAGTGTCTTTTTTGCAAACTATGACTTCCTTGGTGAAATCATTTTAATAAAGCTTCCTATAAAACCAGGCTATATAATATCTTCACACCCTTGGTTTTACATTTCTCAACTTCCTTTACTAGTTACCACATTATGGACACTATACTTCAATTCACCGTGTTACAAAAGATTCACATAGGAGCAAAATGGTCGAGCAAAATGGTCGGGCAAGAAGTTAGTGGCAAGATATGGAAAATAAAAGGATAGCCTTGGATGGACGTCACGTTGCTATCGACAAGTGCAGAAGATAGGATTTGGACGTGGGGCTTCCAGTCGACTATGAATGGGATGTCTTTCTAAACTGCAGTATTGTAGTTTCTAAAAGATGAACGTTATTGTGTTTATAATGCTAGGGTTAGAATATGGTCATGTTGCATTTTTTCCATTAGGCTGTTTAAGAGGCTTTGTTAAGTAACTGTTGTACTACTCATTACTAACTAAACTTGCTTAGACAAAAGTGTAGATGTTGATTTGTTGATTAAGTAAGTGCTTATACTAAAATTGCATTCTTATAATGTGGGTATACGTGTTTGTTGCAATTGTCAACAATACTATGAAGTTTTTTCAACACATTATTGTAACTCTTTTTGTTGTGCACTAAGGAAGCTCCATAGCGATTAGAATGACTCTCGATAAAGAGATTGATAATAATTTGATGTTCAAAACTATAATACTTTTACAATAACATTGTATATACTAACGTATACATAAGCCTTATACATTTCCAAAACAAATGAACCTATGTATCCAAATCTAAACCTATTATCCCAACACTTAAATGAACTGCTATATTTTGGTATTGAAATGTACAAAAATTATGCATTAAAGTAATTTATTTTAAGGATTAATTGACGGGAATAATCCGAAGTTTGACGTGTCTTCCTATATTAATCCGAAGTTTGCATTATTTTTAAATAATCCCAAGTTTAGGGGGTCTCTTCCCATATTGATCCCGATGACTTATTTTTTTTATTTTTATTTTGAGGAAGACGGGTGTGTAGCGTGGAGCTACACAGCCGATTACGTGTAGTAATAAGTAGCTAGAAATATAACTGGTTGAAAGGCCCAACCAGTGGCATAAAAGTCCAGGCCAAGGAGGCCAATATAGCTAATACAAGCTTAATACAAAGCAAAAATATACATCAGATAACTTAGAACATAGCACATAACAAGAGACTACAAGCCAAAATAGAGCAAAGCAGGCAATACTTGACCACAACAATAATCAGAGTGGGATTTGGGTGCTACTTTCTTGCGATCCAGGCGACTGAGGCATAGGTAGAAATAGCCTGAAGCGAGCGGGTCTGGTCGATCCTGTCCATGAATCGAAAAGATGCAAGATGTGATGACAAATACCCATCAGTAGTTTCTTGGGTCTGCCGAAGATGTGAGCGTTGCATTCTAGCCAAATACTCCAGGAAAAGAAAGTCACTAAAGAATCCAGTATAAGGTCTGGGGGTTATGATGCCAATACTCGAAAAAAGAGTGAATCGAAGGGATGAAGCCAAGAAGAAAGGAGCGATTGCAACCCAAACAGAGTAGGAAAAATCACATTTAAAGAAAAGATGAGTAAGGGATTCATTATGATGGTTATAGAGGACGCAAGAAGGGTCAATATTGTTGTTAAAGCGATGTATTAATTTGTTGTAGCCGGTTATCAAACTTAAATTCTTCTTCCCCAAATGATTTTTCTGGAGTGGGAAACTAGTTTTGGGAAGAAGAATTTAAGTTTGATAACCGACTACAATAAGTTAATAAGTCATCGGGATCAATATGGGAAGAGACCCCAACTTGGGATTAATTAAAAATAATCCAAATTTCGGATTAGTATGGAAAGACACGTCAAACTTCGACTATTCCTGTCAATTTATCCTTATTTTAATTGGTTTTTTAAACTTTGTGCTCTGTCGTTCACTATAACTGTACAAAAAGGAATGTTGGTTTGAGTTAAATCATATAACGTTGACGACTAAAAAATGTCGGTGTTAAATGATAGTTTCAAACAAAAGTATAGCTATAACCTGTTTGCATGGGTTCGCACTTGTTGTCTTATATCTACGGGATACTACTACTCATTTGGAAACAAGCAATATACATGAAACAAGTATAACAACCCAGAAAAACTACAACTTAGTTAATACTGGTCAATTTTGAATATACTTGTTTCATGTTTTCATGTTGATTGATTCCGAGTAATGCCACAACCTTCCTATCTCAGCAGTGATTTTCTGATTCTTTATTTTGCTTTTATTTTCTCCTCTAGGATTGCTACCTTGTTTATATCTTGACTAAAAAGAAGGAAGCACCTCAATGATTTTCACTCATGCATGTGAATCAACACGACTTCTTGTCTTGCTGCCCTCTGAGTTTGAAGCCATCTTCATCGATGGTCAAATGTCTCAGGTGATGCATGATATTTGTATTCTTTAAAAGCTATATCACAATAATCATATTTTTTTTTATTCTGAAGTTTTCACTAGGGGTGAGAGTTCTGTCGGTTCAGTTGGTTTGGAGGTAAAAAACTCAAACCAAATTAAAACCGTTTTTTTTTCAAACTAAACCAAACCAAATTAATTTCGGTTAATTCGATCGGTAACCAATTTAACTGAACTTGAAGGATGTACTATTATTTAAATGATGGATTCACTCAAATTAAAACATAAATTCATGTTTGGAGAAATTTTATTCAGTAAAGTTTATGTTTATGATAAAATTTGATCTATTTACAACAAATGACTTTGTATTATATAACTAAACTAATTATTTAAAGTACTACATTACCATAAAATTAAATAACAAATTAAAAGTTCGGTTAAACCGATAACCAATTTTTTTTATTTTACAAACCAAATTTAAACCTATTCAGTTCTAAAACCGAAATGAACCAACCAAAATGAATCGGTTTGGTCGGTTAATTCGGTTTAGAACGAATATTGCTCACCCCTTAGTTTTCACGTTGGCTAAATTCCCTTTGAGAAATAAATCTTGGTTACTACATTCTAGCACAGGGTCAAACATTGAATGTTAAGGTTTTTAGCATTGCTTGGTATTTTCTTATAAAAACACGGTTGCTAATTTATCATTGACCTAGTTTTACCTCATCTCCTCCATTACGCCATTGTTTTTTTAAAGACACTCAATTCATATAAATGTTAGCTCAACAATGTTTAAACTTACAGCAAAAACGTTTAGGAGCTTTAAACAAGTTCAAGGCTGGTGAATGCAATATGCTTGTGTTCACAGATGTGGCTAGCAGTGGTCTTGACATTCTTCTTATACATATAACAAAATTGGTATGTTCTTCTCATGTTGATACAAATTTTTTGAGACATTCGTTGTCAGGTTTATTTTAATTCAGAAGCATCGTTTTTTCTACATCTAGGACATATATTGTGTTTACATTCAACTAAAGTAATTATATGGAGTAATTTTCACCAAGTTTCAGTGAATTCAATAGAATAGCCATGCTGAAAAGAAATAGCTTATAGCTAGAATTGAGGCCTCATTGTTTGAAATATCCTTCGTGAATGAGTGATTCTGGAGTTGAGATGGTTGAGTTAAGAGAGGTGGACACTATCATTAAAATGTTCTAGTTTGATATGTGACCAACTATTTTAGACACTTACGGACGTTGTCCAACAAATTATTTACTTGAATGTCAGTAAAGGTCGATATTTTAACTTTGTTTTAACTAATATGTTGTTGTCTGGATGTTTTGAGCATATAACATAAACCTAACTTGGTGGGTGTGAAAAAATCAAATCATATTTCATGTATGCAAGTTTCCATGTCGTATGTATCAAAACAAAAAATGATGTAATGATATACCATGACTTATCAAATAAATTTAAACTGCATGGAGTCAACTTCATTATGCATCATTCATTTTTTGTGTAAACATGGTCTTTTCGAATCAGTTGTATGTAGGTACGTTGGCTAATGTCTTAGTTACTAACATGTAGATATAAGGGTGCATTTATGTCTAATGGTAACAATATATTTTAACAAAGTATTTAAACGGGGTTGGAATTTAGAAGGGTATGCATTTACGACGTCAGGCAGAGCACCGCTACTATGAGAAGATGTAATACAGTGAATTTTATTTGATGAGGCAAAGAAAGCTAAATCTAATTTTTTTAAACATGTAAATTAAATGGGCAGAGATAAAAAAAATGTGAGAGTTAAAATATGTAACTATAAATTTATCCTTTCAATACACATTTGGAATAAACATTGCATGAGTCACAATTTTGAGTTAAGAAATAGAATATTATGTTAACTGTTTGGGAGGACCAAATATAAGGCTATTACTTAAACATGTCATTTTATCCCAGTCTGATTTAGATCGAAATACATTTTAGACATATAACCATTATAGGTGTAGAGCAATAAGGAACTGTGTGAGTAGCACTTTACAGTAAAATGTTCTTTGTCATATTAACCATTATAGTAATTTTGTTTTAGTATCATGATAAAATATCTCCTCGAAAATAACATTTGACTTTGACATGGCATCAACAATTTAGTTTGATACACTTTGACATGTGTAAGGCATTATTTGTTGTCAAAATTTTGTGGGATGAATATCATTTTTTCTCGATTGACCTCCTATGCATATATCAATTATTTCACTGGTTTAATAGTGTAGGCTGAGTTTGTGTGAAGTGAAAGGAGCCTAGAGTTAATATTGTTTATGTGCATATTTGAATTTTGCAGTGAAAAAATTTATTCATTGTCGAGTTCTATTAATATTATTTATATGCTTGTTTTAATAATAACCAATTAATATTTCCTACAAGTAATTAGCTTTTTGGAGTGAAAACCATCAGCAACAATGGACATGACTTTACTTGCTGTAGTATTATGGTATTTGTTAGTACTTAATGTGTAATTTGTTTTAGAATGCTTGTGATATGTGAATTTGTTGATTTTTTCAAATAATTATTATACAAATGGTTATGGAAAATACTTATTTGACTAATGTGTTCTTAATTATTTGAATATGATGATTATATATTCATTAAATTAGAATTGTATACGATCGCTGCTGATTTTAATATGAATAATATATAACTAGTTGTGGAAAAGATATAAACCATTAACAATATATAGTAGCATTTAGAATATGTTACAAAACAATCAATACCTTTTAGTAGTGTTTTAGAAATGCTACAGAAACACTTGAATTTTTAGTGGCATAAAATAAATGCCATAGAAAAGCAAAATGACCCACGTATATACCTTCTATGACATTTGAAAAAAACGCAACTACATGAACCATGTAAATTTTTAGTGGCATAAAACAAATGCAACTAAAAGTTTTTAGTTGCATAAAATAAACCCTACAGAAAAGCAAAAAAGTGACCCATGTACAAACTTTCAGTATCGTTTGAAAAATGCAACTACCCTAACCATATAGTAACGTTATTAAAACGCAACAAAAAAATTAGGACTTTTAGTTGCAGGACCTGTAGTGGCGTTTATTAAAATGGTACCAAAAGTTTTGGTAGCATTTTTCAAACCCTACCGAAGG
Organism: Allium sativum; assembly: GCA_030737875.1. Classification (NCBI taxonomy): domain Eukaryota; kingdom Viridiplantae; phylum Streptophyta; class Magnoliopsida; order Asparagales; family Amaryllidaceae; genus Allium; species Allium sativum. The sequence goes on along the minus strand of JASFAX010000039.1, from coordinate 7,584,921 downwards.
TCTTTTCTGGTGTAGTGATTATTTGATCTTGAACCGTCGGCTTTTACTGTATATCCAGACAATAAAATTTACAAAGCATTGATCCCCTTCTTATCCAATCTCTTGGTTGCATTCGTTTTGGTCCAGAAACACTTTTTGGTTCTGCGTGTATTATAGAGAATTTAAGCCTTTAATATTTTCATAGAGCCGACCTAACTCACACTAACATAAGTGATCGCAACTATATGGATCGTTAGATTAGATTGATTAAATATATATGCAGTCTATTTGATATAAATTATAAATAAGTTCCTCTAGAAAAAAAACCTCATTGGGCTCCCCTATAAGAGCATGATCGACGCCCCATAGGAAGGTAGTCGACCTAGGCGGTCGACCCCCTTCTAGAGGGGCGGTCGACCCCTTCTATGGTCGAGCCCAAGAGAAATCTTCTCCTGAATGTTACTTTTTCATCGTTCGTTTATTAATTCAGTTTATTTCTTGCCTTAATTATATTATTCTAATCCCTACTATATATAAATATATATACACACAAGTTTGAAATCAAAAGGAATATTCTTTTCATGCTTATCCAAATCAATATATTCCTAGCTTTTATATATATATATATATATATATATATATATATATTTGAAATTCGAACTTTGTACATTAATATATATGTACAACTTAATTAATTAATAACTTTTGCATACGGACACCATTTTCAACAAATAAAGTATGAAAAAGGATTAGAATCTCACCACGAACATAGCTACAATGCTTTCGTGGCCCAATTCTTAATTGCCCAAAATTCCATTTTCAACCCATTGTTAATTATTATTGTTTATTTTAAATTAAATTTACTTATGTATATTTTTACGGGTTGTTACATTCTCCTCTCCCTTATTATAGATTTCATCCAGAAATCTTGTAAAGATGCGAAGAACACAACTTTCTCTAAACAACCATGTTGCACGCCCATGTTATTTTAATAACATCCATATACATCCATAACTCATAGTGATTATGAACTGTAAACTTGCTAATAATGAGCTTAGTCCTAGCGTGTATGTGTAATAAGTGATGCAATATGTATGTAAACATTCTAGTATGCATATAATTATATATGAGTGCACTGTGCATCTGTATTGCAGCCATCTCCTACCATCCAATCTAGCAACCACAATGCCACGAAAAACGAGAAATTTGGAGAAATTAATTACCCGATAGAAGTTATGGATGAGTAAGCCTAATCTTCTCCTCGGTTTTCCAAGTGCTTTCCGTAGGGTTATCTCCCCATTGAACTCAAACTAGCTGAATATGTATGTTGCAGAGTCGTTTGATTCTGTGGTCCACGATCTTTGCGATGGCACGGGGAACCAAAGACTCTCAGTCGAAGCTTCCTATGTCCCCAATATCATTTCACTCTAGTTTTTTGGCTGAATCGTGAAGGCATTTGCGAAGGTAAGAAAATAGAAAACATTATGGACCCCCGATAAACGCTTGGGAAGGTTCACACGGTAAGCCATCTTCCTAATATTATCCAAAATCTGGAAAGGCCCAATAAACTTGGGAGCTAACTTCCCAGTCTTTCCAAACCGAACAGTCTTCTTAAGAGGAGAAACCTTAAAAAACACCAAGTCCCCAACATCGAATTTCAATTCTATCCTCCTCATATGCGCATACGACTTTTACTGGTCTTAGGGAACCTTCATTTTCTGTTAAACAAAGAAATAATCTCCGTGGACTCATGGATAAGGTCTTGTCCAATAGTTGGCGATTTGCATGGCTGCCCATATAAAGCTTCGTAAGGGGCCATACCAATCTTTGCTTGGTAACTATTATTGTACGAAAACTAACCAAAGGTAAGTTCTGCTCTTAAGCTCCTTCGAAATCAACTATGCATGCTCCGAGTAGAACCTCTAAGACTCTATTGACTCTCTCTATCCGGCCATCTGTTTGCAGATGATAGGCTGATGACTTTAGAGATAATAATTTGATAGGTTTATTTTATGCAGCGGCGTGTGCTTCGGAAGATGTTGAGTATCTTAAAATCTAAGAGGAAATTAAGGTGATCAACATTCAAGCTCATAATAAGATTGAGAGAAGTTTAGGGGAAAGAGGAAAATTGGGAATTGTTTAAAGATGGTTTCATGTAATGACGACAAATGCATCTGAAAACATCAACGATGTGCTAGATGTGCAAGACCACTTCCCATTAAGTCGTTGATAGCTCGTACTTTCTTTTGATTGGTGGATTAATTCTGTAGTCAAAGTGAATTTTCGACATGCAGCTTAACTCTAGAATGGGAAGCAAAAATAGCCAAGATAGCATGTGAAGCGAGACTTTGCAGAACAGCTTGATTCATCCAAACTGAATGGGTAGTAATTCACTACTTTTGTAATGAATTCAGAGTCATGGTTGACGATAATAATTGATCTTGTACATGCAACATACCTTTGCTACAACAACTTCAATGTGTGCATGTTATGGCAGCATGTTCGGCAGTGGCCACTGGTGCCAAAAGAGCTCATCATGACTTTTCCTGGGTTTGGTACTCTATTCAAAATTATCTCGCGGCTTATACGCCAGAATTTCATCCTGTTCGTGACAAACGGTATTGGATAGGACCATCAGGACCTATAGTTATACCACCACACATTTGTAGAGCACTTGGAAGGCCTCGATCAACGAGAATTAAAGGCACCATGGATGAGATGCAACCTTCAAGAGCAAATAGGTGTAGTAATTGTGGATTTCATGGTCATAAGAAGAGTCGTTGCACTATAACAACGCAGAATTTACTAGCATTTGCTAGTAACTTTCAATTTGTTTTTATTGTGTAAAAGACCTATTGTACTTCAGAATTTGATCTATTGATTTTTTTTATGTTACTATTTAAGTTATTGTTTGTTTTATAATTCCACCCTGTTACCAACAGTAGTTCAAAATACGATACAATATAATACATTTCAAAGCACGATACAACATAAGCATATGTTATATGACTAACGATACAACTATCGATGCAAAATAAGCATGCAACTTAATAATATGTACGACACATAGAGCGATACAAAATATCCATACAGTACTCGTTAGGATATCTAGGAATGTTTGAATCAAGTGAGTCATATTTTTCCCTCATTCGGTAAATTTTGGTCTTTAGCTGCTTGTTCTCTTCCTGCATCTCCAACGCATACTCATGTCCTCTATGACACATTAGAGGTTCAATCAACTCTTTATAATGAAAACTTGTAACCAAGTCAGGTCATTGTAACCAAACCGCATATCGTCCGCAAGTGTAGTGTCGACAACCTGTGTTTGTATTGTTTTTCGCGACATGCACTTGATAAATGATATTACAGTTACAATATTGTCATGGTGCTTCCTACCCAATAGCTAAAATTTTCCCTCTATTTCTACCTCTTTATCCATCCACTATGATAAAGTGTTTTTATCGCATGTTAAAAGGGATTTCGGCTTCTATTTGTGGTCCTTTTCCCAGTTGATATTGCTTTGATTCAAACTCGTCCATGTACTTCGTTAAGGCCTTATCATCCATCTCCTATTGATCTATTTCTAGTACATTTGCATAAAATTTAGGCTTTTAATGGAGTAAAAACCCAAATCATAAAAGAAGAAATTAACGGAAAATATGGTAAAATTTATAAGATTACCTTCGGTTGTAGACAAAATCACCAAAAAATCACAATTTTGACTCTAGGTTAGTAGGATGGTTGAAAAGAAAGAATGTAGGAGTGATGTTTTTTGGGTTTGGTTTGGTAAAATTATAAATGAGAGAGGGTGTTGATATAGGAAGCGCTTCTATCCTTGTTTTATGCCCTCTGTTTTAGACCTGGCGAGCTATTTGAAATAGCGCCAGTTTGCGCAATCTTAAATTGCGCAAACTGGTTCTATTTCAAATAGTGCTCCAAGTCTAAACAAAGGAAACAGAGACAGAAATGCCACCTCCTCCCTTACAATATTCAACACTAACAAAATTCCATTTCGACAAACCCCCTAACATCAATCAACAGAAAGAAAAATGCCTAATCTACATTCATCGAACATTCAACCGCAACTAACCAAGTTCCAAAATCAAACATTACAAAAAAAATAACCAAGTTTAATCCAACCACCTCCAGGGTACATAAATTTCAACCTACAACATTAATTACAATCAACTACAAATCAAGCAATGAAAATAACAACTAACAGGTTATCAAAAGGACAATCTACCTTAAATTCTTCAACTCACGAGGAGTTTTCTTTTTTCTTTGAAGTGGGGGTTGATCTTCTGGTGTTAATGATGATGAACTTTCTTGAATGGGTCCTTGGGGCTGTGAAGGTCCAAGCTCAATTTGGGTTGCTTGAGAGGACTTTGAACCCTTTCCCGTACCCTTCTAGTGCCTACGTCCATAAACCAACGTATCAGGAGGCGGCGGAGGAATCAATGCAATATGACCTTCAATGAGAGCAAAGGAGGAAGTGGTGTCAGTCTAGTAAGCTTGTTCTTCCCTAATATAATTTTCAAAATCTTCTTGATGTTAAAGCACTTACCCTTGTTTCGTTCCGGCACCTCATGAGATAACTCATCAACCAACTCTATAGCATGGTACACACCATCCGCCTATAAAGTAGAATTTAACACACATATAAATTAAATCAAACCAAAATTTAAGATAAGTACACTTAATAGCAAGTATTGGTTTCCTCCCAAGAATACCAGTGCATAAAACAACAGCGCAATGCTATATAAAGAAAAATGAAGCTGTTATAAGACCCAGGTCCTATCACACAATGCAACGCAAGCCGGGGGATAGGGTTTTCCCTTATAACAGCCAAAGCATGCTTGATACGTTTAAAACAAATCATTTGATACTATAATAAGTGTATAGTGTCAAAAAAAATTCAATCATAAATATAAATCATAGGCGGCATAGCTACCATCTACTATGTCGCCATACTAGTTCTACAATTAAAACCGAATTACACGTATTGGAAATTGGATTCCGTCATGAGTCGAGGCAAGGGGCAAGCTCCTCTCCGCGTTCGAGACACTCTAGCAAATGCCTCAGGGTTACGCACTCTGGGCAACCCTGGATCTTCAGGGCCGGTCCTCACCTACGTTAGAGGATTAATTATGCCTGAACACACGTTTCCCGGTCCTTACAGACCTATAATCGAGGCGCCTCATTCCAACAACCACAAAGGTGAAAAGTATATAAATGTCAGGGCTGGTAAGTCACTGACACCACCAAAGCTAGGAAGAAATGTCGTGCTCTCCCTGCAGTCCGTATCCCGTTTTTAAATCATACCGATGTGTGAGGCTCGCGAATTCACGTTATATACAAAGCTGCAACGTAGGCCGTGCTTTGATCATCAACCACAAGACTTTGCTTTTCAACAGAAGCCTTGATCATTGCATCTTAGCGTGCCACACAGGCAATTCGTGCCATGCGACTGATGTCCATCGATATACAACCTCTGAGCTCGTACGTCTCAGAGAAGAAAAAGAATAAATTCTCCGCCGCCAAACAGATGTATATTTAATAGAAATCAATCAACACAGAATAAAATCCAATGTCAGACACACAATCCATTTACAAGTCCGTTCTGGGTCTGAACGAAACCGGAGGCACTTTCCTCGCATATCCATCCATCTCCAGGTACGTCTGGACGACCACCAACTATTTCCATCCTCTTGGGTGTACAGCCCAATCAGGATCGTTAGTAATAATCCAAACGATGTGAAGACTTCCGGTCTTCAACCACCGTCTTCATCTTCGACTTATCGTCGAATCGGTTATTCAGAATGGGTATAAACCCGGACTTTCCGAACAACCCGCGTATATTAAAAACAAATGTTACACAAACACAACGAACGCCTCATTCCAATTCAGAATATTTTTAGGGAAAGGTTCCCATTAATTTTATCCAAGATAAATTCTTTAGAATTTATCCTTTAATCATCCTTTTGATGTCGTTTCAAACCAAATTATGGTTTTCTGAACTAGTCGAGATTAGCGAACCACACCGAAGTAATTATTTATTTTATTTCCCAATCCCAACCTATTCATCCCATGAAACAAAACTGGTGATACTCCATATCTAACACCAAGGTGTTATCGGTAAAATTAATTACCATTTCACGTTCAAATCTAATTAAAGATTTAACTATCGCTTTGGAGCAAAACTGGTGATACTCCATTCTCGCTTATTTTCCAAATTTGATAATTTAGATTATCAATGCACATTTCAATCTAATTGCAGATTCAATAAGACTCCTTTTACTGGGTTAAAGAACTAGGTGTTATTTAAAACACAGTTCACGGCAAACCCAAATCACATTCTATTTATTATCGGGTTAAAGAACTAGTGTTATTTAAAACACCGTTCACGATAAACCCATTTCAAATCCAATCAAATATATTAGAAATTCCGATTATTTAAAACCCCTTTTTAAATCTAATTTATTTATTTAAAAATAATTGGGTTTTAAATTTAGTTCAAAACTAGTTCATTTCGATAAAAATCCATTTTTATCTTTTCAAATATGGAGTTTTTCACCCCAATTTTTCCCAAATCATTTCTTATGATTTTACACAAATTATTGATATTTTTAATAATTTTATCAAGGACCATACAGTCGATTTCCATCAGCGGCCATCGAACTGCACTTACAGCGACCTTTTCCAAATTTGATTTGGACGTATCTCCAAATCCAACCGTTAGATTTTGAATTTCCAATATTCGTTAGAAAGCTCTTTTCGATACGAACCCAACGGTTCCAGTTTTAGGAGAATCCGACGGTCGGATCTCCCGTAATGTCCGTTTGAAATAAATGGTCGAAATTCACGAACTGCCGCGGCGCGGCGCGCTCTATTCAGGCCATTATATTATATATATAATATATATAATATATATTTCGTCGATTACCATTCAAAACGAATTTTATAAATAGTTTTCAATTCGTTTCAAAAACAATTTCAACTTCCATTTCAATTCAAATCAAAATTGAATTCTTCTTTATAAATTCGTTTTAAAATTCATTTCTATTCAACTCAAATTTCAATTCAATTTGAATTCATTTCAATTCGCTTTCAATTCAATTTGAATTCGTTTTCAATTCAATTTGATTCCAAAGTCGTTTTCTATTCGATTCAATTCAAATTGGTTTTCTATTCGATTCAATTCAAATTGGTTTTCTATTCGATTCAATTCAAATTGGTTTTCTATTCGAATCAAATTCGTTATATATTCAATTGAAATCAAATTCGTTATATATTCAATTCATTTCGAAATCGTTTTATATTCAATTCATTTCGAAATAGTTTTATATTCAATTCATTTCGAAATCGCTTTATATTCAATTCATTTCGAAATCGTTTTATATTCAATTCATTTCGAAATCGTTTTATATTCAATTCATTTCGAAACCGTTTTATATTCAATTCATTTCGAAATCGTTTTATATTCAATTCATTTCGAAATCGTTTTATATTCAATTCATTTCGAAATCGTTTTATATTCAATTCATTTCGAAATCGTTTTATATTCAATTCATTTCGAAATCGTTTTATATTCCATTTGATTCAAATTTCATTTCAAAATATTCGATTTCGAAATCACTTTTCATTATCCATTTTAAAATGAATAAAATCGATATAAATATCGTTCACGTCAAAATGGCGTCAATCTAATCAACATGGCTTCATATATTTCTATTTTCAAATATTCTATTTCAAATATTTCTATCTCAAATATTTCTATTTCAAAATATTTCTATTTCAAAATATTTCTATTTCAATATATTTCTATTTCAATACACGACTCTATCTCTTTGTCAACACACGACTAATCTCAACGAATGAGTACCGTCCACGTGTGACTATTTTGTTATTTAATATATTTTATGAAAATTAAGGTATCTATCGTTTGATATTAAATCAGACTCCAACCGTAAATTAGTAAGAGAACGATTCCCTGAATATTAACCCCGAAGGCCGAAACCAACATCAGATTAATATCCAGGAGACCACTCATCTTATCTATTTTCCAGTCAGTTTCAAATTTTATATATGATAAAGATGTAGATTTTATTGTTAAAATATTTCGTTCAACACATGACTAATCTCAACGGATGAGTACAGTCAACACATGAACCTTTACTTTATAATGATAAAGAAGTAAATTTTATTATTAAAATATTTCGTTCAACACATGACTAATCTCAACGGATGAGTACAGTCAACACATGAACCTTTACTTTATATTATTCTTTATCTTCTAAATTGGAATGAGGCCCAATCAATCACCATAATATTAATTATATGGATTTTCATACATCACACGTATATAATAGCATTGAAAAATAATCAACCATCAACCAAAGTGCACTACACTGTATAAGCATCAAATATAGATATCTAACGCTTATAACAGCCTGTCAATCAATCGATCGACATATTTAATCAATCAGGATGAGTGAACTTCATATTTCATCCCAACACCCGTGTGGGGTTTCAAACAATCAAACACAGATTTTAGTTGTGCAGTTGGGCGATGTGTAAAATTTATCGACCCAATCAACGTCATTCAAATAGGTGTACATAAACAAACCGTCCAGTTTGTAAATGAATATTTATTTATTCACATTCACGTTAAAAAAAAATTATATTTTTAACGATAAAACATTTTATTTTAACACATGAATTTCTATTCAGTTCATTTACAGAATAAAAATGATATTTTTATTTTTCTAACATATTTTAGAAAATTTCGGCGGCATAACGGCACGATACTAGAAACGGGACAAGGCCTAGCCTTATCCCTGGTCTAGTGAAGGCCCACGCCATTCACACATCAATCAAATCCATTCATTTCACCAAACAATTAAATTTCAATCAAATAATCTAACTAATTTTATGCAACCAAACAAACAAGTCCATGATCTGTGGACGGTTGTGTCGGGTGCTACTAAGCACCGTCTGCATCCTAGTATATATATATAATTAGAAAAGAAATTGAAGAGTGAGAAATTCTCACCAAAGCTATCCAATCATCTAGACTCTTCTTTGAAAGAAATCTTCGTCTTTCTCGCATTTTTTTTATCTTCGTTGCTGTAGCCACTACATATATAAAAATCGAATTTTTACTATGCTATTCAATATATAAAAATCGAATTTTTATTATGCTATTCAATATATAAAAATCGAATTTTTACTTCGCTATTCAATATATAAAAATCGAATTTTTATTATGCTATTCAATATATAAAAATCGAATTTTTACTCCGCTATTCAATATATAAAAATCGAATTTTTACACCGCTACTATATAGGTAAAAATTCTATTTTTACACCGTTATTCTCTATATGAAGATTTCGTCTTTTCACATATAAAGATTAAATTTTTATTTCACTACATATATAAAGGTGATATTTTTAATATCTTACCTATATAAAAATTATATTTTTATATTTCTACAATATAAAAGATTATATTTTTATCTTCTATATAATATGAAAATTATATTTTCTACCTTTACATACGATAAAAATTATATTTTTATACTTCACATGTGCTAAAAATCATATTTTTAACTTTCCTATATTATAAAAATTATATTTTTATTCTGCTATGAGTTTTAAAATCTGAAAATAAAATTCAATACTTCCTTTAAAAAGGAAAACTGATTTTCAAAACCATTTTATCTCATCTAAAAATCCTATCTTTAGTTGCTAAAATAAACAAAAATAGAAATAAGTAAATAAATAACACTTACAGTTGAAAATCAGGGAGGAGGGGGTGTTTCACGTCAGTCGAGGAGGTCGGGGGAGGTGTCTTCAGCGCTAGAGGTGGAAGCTAGGGGGTTCGGTGGTTTTCTGATGAGGGGTTGGGGGGGATGTTGTCGCGTCGCTTGACGAGAAGGGGGGGAAGAGCGAACGGGAGAGGGGGTCGCCGACGTTCGGTGGGGCTGGGGTGGGGAACGCGCTCCGGCGCGGCGGTGGGCGGTCGGTCTCCGTCCTCGACGGATTTTTTTTTCCCTTTTTTTTTCGATTTGCCTTTCTGATATCGATTTGGAAATGAGAGAGGGGGGCTAGAGCGGGTTAAAGGGGGAGAGAAAGAATTTTAATTTATTAAATTATTTAATTTGCAAAAAGTTGACTTTTACATACGACCTCTAAACGAGGCCCACCTCCTGTCGTCCCTAGCGTTTCACCCCCATTTCGAACACAATGGGACATGTTTCGTAGGTTGATTCCATCGTTTGAATCAGTCTCCGTTGAATTTACATTTAAATCACTATATTGAATTTTAAACGTACATTTCAAATTACCGGGGTCGCATACGAACTTTAGAAATTCTAGAAAAATATTTTCTAGCTTCGTATTGACGATACGGTCCTAACAAAACTAGTTTCGTCGGATTCTGAGACCGTTGGAAAAATGGCCATTTTCCAGTCGATTAAAATCAACTGAAACCGGTCAAACGCGTTTTCCTTTGCCACGCTCACATATTGATTCGAAAAATTATAAAATTTGGAATCTAGCAATAATTTATCATCACGGACCCAACAAAAGTGGTTTCGTCGAAATCCGAGGTCGTTTGCAAAATTCCCATTTTTAAGGGCCTGAATTCCATAGCGACTATTCAGAATTTTCAACTGGACATATCTTTTGATTCCCGTTATGAAATTTCGATTTTTCGGATTCGTTGGAAAGATATCATCAATTAGATCCTAATGTTTTTGGTTTCACTAAAATTCGGATTGTTTTACACCCGGTACATTCAATTGAAGTTTGAAATCGAATTATCGAACTACCGCGCCATTTTCAATTCTATTTATAATTATATATAATTATTTATATTCTAACAACGGCGTATATAATATATACGTTCGAATTATATTCAAAATAAATTTCTCGTTGATATTATTTAAAATAATCCATTTCAAATATTCAAAATTCGCTAAAATTGCCAAAATAAAAATTTTAAACTGACCCTGATTTTCCGGGTTATTACAATCTCCCCCACTTAAAACTTTTCATCCCCGAAAAGGAACAAAGTCGAAAGTGGTTTGATCAATCAACTCTACATTCGATCTGGCTTCCATTCTCCAACTTTACAGTTTTTGAGAATTCTCAAATTTTCAAAAATTTGGCTGACACCCTAAATTTTCGAAAAATTTCGCCATAACCTCCCCTGCACCGGGAGCCACGGGAAAATACCGAAATTGCCATATAGGCCTTCTGATCTCAAAAAGAAAAAGAAAAAGCCAAATGGCTAGCCAATAGGCTCATAAAATCATCATCACCCAAACAAAACAGTAAATTATGTAGTAAACATGTACCTATTTGTCGGGCAAACAAATTTTATTCTTCGGCTCTAGCCTCCTTGCTATGACCTGTTCAATGTAAGTACATATAGATGCATACAAATGCGACCAATTTTCAATATAATTCAATATTTGATTCAATTAGGCTAAATGGTTAAAAATTAGCAAACAAATAGACAAACAACACAAACATCAATCAATTAGTGGATTTAACGTTTAAAATTCATAATTTTGATATATATACGAAAAGTCATGTTTTTGATGCCAATTCACAACAATGTGTTCTAGCTATATAAGTTTTGGTTCTCACACCAGTCTAATGGAAATATATAAATATCACACCTTCGAAACACGAAAATAAGTGCTGGTGATGGCGCGCCATCATCAGTATCATGTCCGGGCGACTAGAATGTGATTCTATATCTATCTAATATATTAAAACTTCGAATATACGTTCATGACGCGTATATGCAAAATCTTTATATATTAGATTGTCCATATCAATATAAATAAATATTCAAATACGTAGACTTGGTTTAAATTCTCAAAACAAAATTGTTTTCATTTGAAAAATATACTCTTCACACTCGTTCTAGGACACTACTGATCCTATCTCTAACGAGTCATTCTAATTGGACATTACTAATCCAATATCTGATGAATTCTTCCGTATGGTTCTAATGTGTCTTGTTCTCGAGCTCTGTAAACCAAAGCTCTGATACCACTGTAAGAACCCGTAACTTCCCCGTGAAGGAAAGAGCAGATACTTTGAGAACAACACACAACAGAACGCAGACGGAAGAACATTTCATTGTTATTACAACAATTCCATCAGATACAAGAATATACAGAGTATAAATGAATATTATACATTCGAATAAATATCAGAGATTACAATTAATTATATAACAGCGGAAAATAATACAAAGCACAACTGAAGGTGATATACGGATACAGAGCTTTCCGGATATCATTCCAGCTGTAAACCAGGATCCTGTGAATATAAATCTGCAAAACCAAAACTACTAGCTGCCCGTGCGGAAAATAGGGGCACCCAGGGTTTAGGTTAAAACAATAAACTCCAGGTCAGTCATGTGACTGGTGTGAGAACTAAAACAGTTATTTAAAGCTTTACTTTAAAAGAGAGTAATTCAAGGGACCACGCCGTATAACACGGAACGGGTTTCCTCCCAAGAATACCAGTGCATAAAACAATAGCGCAATGCTAAATAAAGAAAAATGAAGCTGTTATAAGACCCAGGTCCTATCACACAATGCAACGCAAGCCGGGGGATAGGGTTTTCCCTTATAACAGCCAAAGCATGCTTGATACGTTTAAAACAAATCATTTGATACTATAATAAGTGTATAGTGTCAAAACATTTTCAATCATAAATATAAATCATAGGCGGCATAGCTACCATCTACTATGTCGCCATACTAGTTCTACAATTAAAACCGAATTACACGTATTGGAAATTGGATTCCGTCATGAGTCGAGGCAAGGGGCAAGCTCCTCTCCGCGTTCGAGACACTCTAGCAAATGCCTCAGGGTTACGCACTCTAGGCAACCCTGGATCTTCAGGGCCGGTCCTCACCTACGTTAGAGGATTAATTATGCCTGAACACACGTTTCCCGGTCCTTACAGACCTATAATCGAGGCGCCTCATTCCAACAACCACAAAGGTGAAAAGTATATAAATGTCAGGGCTGGTAAGTCACTGACACCACCAAAGCTAGAAAGAAACGTCGTGCTCTCCCTGCAGTCCGTATCCCGTTTTTAACTCATACCGAGGTGTGAGGCTCGCGAATTCACGTTATACACAAAGCTGCAACGTAGGCCGTGCTTTGATCATCAACCACAAGACTTTGCTTTTCAACAGAAGCCTTGATCATTGCATCTTAGCGTGCCACACAGGCAATTCATGCCATGCGACTGATGTCCATCGATATACAACCTCTGAGCTCGTACGTCTCAGAGAAGGGCGTTAAGCAAAAGAATAAATTCTCCGCCGCCAAACAGATGTATATTTAATAGAAATCAATCAACACAGAATAAAATCCAATGTCAGACACACAATCCATTTACAAGTCCGTTCTGGGTCTGAACGAAACCGGAGGCACTTTCCTCGCATATCCATCCATCTCCAGGTACGTCTGGACGACCACCAACTATTTCCATCCTCTTGGGTGTACAGCCCAATCAGGATCGTCAGTAATAATCCAAACGATGTGAAGACTTCCGGTCTTCAACCACCGTCTTCATCTTCGACTTATCGTCGAATCGGTTATTCAGAATGGGTATAAACCCGGACTTTCCGAACAACCCGCGTATATTAAAAACAAATGTTACACAAACACAACGAACGCCTCATTCCAATTCAGAATATTTTTAGGGAAAGGTTCCCATTAATTTTATCCAAGATAAATTCTTTAGAATTTATCCTTTAATCATCCTTTTGATGTCATTTCAAACCAAATTATGGTTTTCTGAACTAGTCGAGATTAGCGAACCACACCGAAGTAATTATTTATTTTATTTCCCAATCCCAACCTATTCATCCCATGAAGAAAAACTGGTGATACTCCATATCTAACACCATGGTGTTGTCGGTAAAATTAATTACCATTTCACGTTCAAATCTAATTAAAGATTTAACTATCGCTTTGGAGCAAAACTGGTGATACTTCATTCTCGCTTATTTTCCAAATTTGATAATTTAGATTATCAATGCACATTTCAATCTAATTGCAGATTCAATAAGACTCCTTTTACTGGGTTAAAGAACTAGGTGTTATTTAAAACACAGTTCACGACAAACCCAAATCACATTCTATTTATTATCGGGTTAAAGAACAAGTGTTATTTAAAACACCGTTCACGATAAACCCATTTCAAATCCAATCAAATATATTAGAAATTCCGATTATTTAAAACCCCTTTTTAAATCTAATTTATTTATTTAAAAATAATTGGGTTTTAAATTTAGTTCAAAACTAGTTCATTTCGATAAAAATCCATTTTTATCTTTTCAAATATGGAGTTTTTCACCCCAATTTTTCCCAAATCATTTCTTATGATTTTACACAAATTATTAATATTTTTAATAATTTTATCAAGGCCCGTACAGTCGATTTCCATCAACGGCCATCGAACTGCACTTACAGCGACCTTTTCCAAATTTGATTTGGACGTATCTCCAAATCCAACCGTTAGATTTTGAATTTCCAATATTCGTTAGAAAGCTCTTTTCGATAAGAACCCAAGGTTCTGGTTTTAGGAGAATCCGACGGTCGGATCTCCCGTAATGTCCGTTTGAAATAAATGGTCGAAATTCACGAACTGCCGCGGCGCGGCGCGCTCTATTCAGGCCATTATATTATATATATATAATATATAATATATATTTCATCGATTACCATTCAAAACGAATTTTATAAATAGTTTTGAATTCGTTTCAAAAACAATTTCAACTTCCATTTCAATTCAAATCAAAATTGAATTCTTCTTTATAAATTCGTTTTAAAATTCATTTCTATTCAATTCAAATTTCAATTCAATTTGAATTCATTTCAATTCGCTTTCAATTCAATTTGAAATCATTTTCAATTCAATTTGATTCCAAAGTCGTTTTCTATTCGATTCAATTCAAATTGGTTTTCTATTCGATTCAATTCAAATTGGTTTTCTATTCGATTCAATTCAAATTGGTTTTCTATTCGATTCAATTCAAATTGGTTTTCTATTCGATTCAATTCAAATTGGTTTTCTATTCGATTCAATTCAAATTGGTTTTCTATTCGAATCAAATTCGTTATATATTCAATTGAAATCAAATTCGTTATATATTCAATTCATTTCGAAATCGTTTTATATTCAATTCATTTCGAAATCGTTTTATATTCAATTCATTTCGAAATCGTTTTATATTCAATTCATTTCGAAATCGTTTTATATTCAATTCATTTCGAAATCGTTTTATATTCAATTCATTTCGAAATCGTTTTATATTCAATTCATTTTGAAATCGTTTTATATTGAATTCATTTCGAAATCGTTTTATATTCAATTCATTTCGAAATCGTTTTATATTCAATTCATTTCGAAATCGTTTTATATTCAATTCATTTCGAAATCGTTTTATATTCAATTCATTTCGAAATCGTTTATATTCCATTTGATTCAAATTTCATTTCAAAATATTCGATTTCGAAATCACTTTTCAATATCCATTTTAAAATGAATAAAATCGATATAAATATCGTTCACGTCAAAATGGCGTCAATCTAATCAACACGGCTTCATATATTTCTGTTTTCAAATATTCTATTTCAAATATTTCTATCTCAAATATTTCTATTTCAAAATATTTCTATTTCAAAATATTTCTATTTCAATATATTTCTATTTCTTTGTCAACACACGACTAATCTCAACGAATGAGTACCGTCCACGTGTGACTATTTTGTTATTTAATATATTTTATGAAAATTAAGGTATCTATCGTTTGATATTAATCAGACTCCAACCGTAAATTAGTAAGAGAACGATTCCCTGAATATTAACCCCGAAGGCCGAAACCAACATCGGATTAATATCCAGGAGACCACTCTTCTTATCTATTTTCCAGTCAGTTTCA
Organism: Allium sativum; assembly: GCA_030737875.1. Taxonomy (NCBI): domain Eukaryota; kingdom Viridiplantae; phylum Streptophyta; class Magnoliopsida; order Asparagales; family Amaryllidaceae; genus Allium; species Allium sativum. The sequence goes on along the minus strand of JASFAX010000039.1, from coordinate 7,568,956 downwards.
AATTTTATATATGATAAAGATGTAGATTTTATTGTTAAAATATTTCGTTCAACACATGACTAATCTCAACGGATGAGTACAGTCAACACATGAACCTTTACTTTATAATGATAAAGAAGTAAATTTTATTATTAAAATATTTCGTTCAATACATGACTAATCTCAACGGATGAGTACAGTCAACACATGAACCTTTACTTTATATTATTCTTTATCTTCTAAATTGGAATGAGGCCCAATCAATCACCATAATATTAATTATATGGATTTTCATACATCACACGTATATAATAGCATTGAAAAATAATCAACCATCAACCAAAGTGCACTACACTGTATAAGCATCAAATATAGATATCTAACGCTTATAACAGCATGTCAATCAATCGATCGACATATTTAATCAATCAGGATGAGTGAACTTCATATTTCATCCCAACACCCATGTGGGGTTTCAAACAATCAAACACAGATTTTAGTTGTGCAGTTGGGCGATGTGTAAAATTTATCGACCCAATCAACGTCATTCAAATAGGTGTACATAAACAAACCGTCCGGTTTGTAAATGAATATTTATTTATTCACATTCACGTTAAAAAAAATTATATTTTTAACGATAAAACATTTTATTTTAACACATGAATTTCTATTCAGTTCATTTACAGAATAAAAATGATATTTTTATTTTTCTAACATATTTTAGAAAATTTCGGCGGCATAACGGCACGATACTAGAAACGGGACAAGGCCTAGCCTTATCCCCGGTCTAGTGAAGGCCCACGCCATTCACACATCAATCAAATCCATTCATTTCACCAAACAATTCAATTTCACTCAAATAATCTAACTAATTTTATGCCACCAAACAAATAAGTCCATGGTCTGTGGACGGTTGTGTCGGGTGCTACTAAGCACCGTCTGCATCCTAGTATATATATATAATTAGAAAAGAAATTGAAGAGTGAGAAATTCTCACCAAAGCTATCCAATCATCTAGACTCTTCTTTGATAGAAATCTTCGTCGTTCTCGCATTTTTTTTTATCTTCCTTGCTGTAGCCACTACATATATAAAAATCGAATGTTTACTATGCTATTCAATATATAAAAATCGAATTTTTACTATGCTATTCAATATATAAAAATCGAATTTTTATTATGCTATTCAATATATAAAAATCGAATTTTTACTTCGCTATTCAATATATAAAAATCGAATTTTTATTATGCTATTCAATATATAAAAATCGAATTTTTACTTCGCTATTCAATATATAAAAATCGAATTTTTTCACTGCTACTATATAGGTAAAAATTCTATTTTTACACCGTTATTCTCTATATGAAGATTTCGTCTTTTCACATATAAAGATTAAATTTTTATTTCACTACATATATAAAGGTGATATTTTTAATATCTTACCTATATAAAAATTATATTTTTATATTTCTACAATATAAAAGATTATATTTTTATCTCCTATATAATATGAAAATTATATTTTCTACCTTTACATACGATAAAAATTATATTTTTATACTTCACATGTGCTAAAAATCATATTTTTAACTTTCCTATATTATAAAAATTATATTTTTATTTTGCTATGAATTTTATAATCTGAAAATAAAATTCAATACTTCCTTTAAAAAGGAAAACTGATTTTCAAAACCATTTTATCTCATCTAAAAATCCTATCTTTAGTTGCTAAAATAAACAAAAATAGAAATAAGTAAATAAATAACACTTACAGTTGAAAATCAGGGAGGAGGGGGTGTTTCACGTCAGTCGAGGAGGCCGGGGGAGGTGTCTTCAGCGCTGGAGGTGGAAGCTAGGGGGTTCGGCGGTTTTCTGATGAGGGGGGATGTTGTCGCGTCGCTTGAGGAGAAGGGGGGGGGAGGGGAAGAGCGAACGAGAGAGGGGGTCGCCGACGTTCGGTGGGGCTGGGGTGGGGAACGCGCTCCGGCGCGACGGTGGGCGGTCGGTCTCCGTCCTCGACGGATTTTCTTTTTTTTTTTCCTTTTTTTTTCGATTTGCCTTTCTGATATCGATTTGGAAATGAGAGAGGGGGGCCAGAGTGGGTTAAAGGAGGAGAGAAAGAATTTTAATTTATTAAATTATTTAATTTGCAAAAAGTTGACTTTTACATACGACCTCTAAACGAGGCCCACCGCCTGTCATCCATAACGTTTCACCCCCATTCCGAACACAATGGGACATGTTTCGTAGGTTGATTCCATCGTTTGAATCAGTTTTCGTTGAATTTACATTTAAATCACTATATTGAATTTTAAACGTACATTTCAAATTACCGGGGTCGCATACGAACTTTAAAAATTCTAGAAAAATATTGTCTAGCTTCGTATTGACGATACGGTCCTAACAAAACTAGTTTCGTCGAATTTTGAGACCGTTGGAAAAATGTCCATTTTCCAGTCAATTAAAATCAACTTAAACCGGTTAAACGCGTTTTCCTTTGCCACGCTCACATATTGATTCGAAAAATTATGAAATTTGGAATCTAGCAATAATTTATCATCACGGACCCAATAAAAGTGGTTTCGTCGAAATCCGAGGTCGTTTGCAAAATTCCCATTTTTAAGGGCCTGAATTCCATAGCGACTATTCAGAATTTTCAACTGGACATATCTTTTGATTCCCGTTATGAAATTTCGATTTTTCGGATTCGTTGGAAAGATATCATCAATTAGATCCTAATGTTTTTGGTTTCACTAAAATCCGGATTGTTTTACACCCGGTACATTCAATTGAAGTTTGAAATCGAATTATCGAACTACCGCGCCATTTTCAATTCTATTTATAATTATTTATATTCTAACGACGGCATATATAATATATACGTTCGAATTATATTCAAAATAAATTTCTCGTCGATATTATTTAAAATAATCCATTTCAAATATTCAAAATTCGCTAAAATTGCCAAAATAAAAATTTTAAACTGGCCCAGATTTTCCGGGTTATTACAATTTCATACCACGGTTCTCTCGATAGGATCTTTAGGCGTATACACACTACAACAAATTAGGTTTGTAATAGCAATAACAAATAGCACTCTAGTCCTAACCTCTTTGAACGTGTTGAAACGCAGGGCAATCAACGCTATTAGGCCAACAAACCGTCTATTCAAGGCTACACAGAAAGTAAGGAACGATTTTTTTTTAGGAGCTAATAGTAATCAGCTCTTTTGCCCTTTGCCATAGAAAATGACAAAATCCCTAATCTAGTATCGTACTACACTCCTTTGACTCCAGACAATGGATCCCTAATCTCCAACATCAAATCACAAAATCGCGAATCGTCGAATCTCCCCTATCATCAAAAGTTGATCTCGCATCTCTCCAATTTGAATGCGCATGAGAGGTACTAAAATCTTTTTAATATATTTCTTTGTGGCTCGTATGCTTTTGATTCTTAATTTATTTTTCCTTTGAATTATTTTACCGAAAATTGGCATGAGTTAAGTGTTTCAGAAACTTTTGGTTAATAATCTAAATTAACGTATTAGTAAAACGGAAACATATGTTTGACGAGAATTTCTCTCCAATCTGAATTAGCGTGTTTCAGCTTATTTTTCAATGTATAGTTTGGTTGTCAAGAACTCAGCTTATAGTTTTAGCATTATTCAATAATTTCCTTGCAACATAACTTTGATTCCGATCCTGTCATTTTACAGGGAAATAGAAGATACTTGCCAAGCTGATACAGAAAATAACAAATCTAAAATTTGCATCTTGAAATTTGGTATTTTCTTGCAACAATACAAAAATATAACGATTGAGTAATATAAATAATAATCTGATAGTTTTATTTTGATTAAAATCAGGGCTTCAAGCTAATGGATGCATTTTTGCAATAGCTAGTGCTTGTTCTGCTGCTATTCATGGACTCATGAGCTCCAAGACAATGGATGTATCTTCCCGTTTTCATTTGTTTTGTAACTGTAATAATTTAATGATTAATAGTCTGCAATATTTATCAAATTTATTTAAATAGATGTGGGATGATAGCTTTTAAAATATCATCATCAAAACATATATGTATTCATTTGAGTTGAGATTACATGGTATATTCTACACATAAAAATAAAATAAAATTAAAAGTGATAGGTTCAAGATGTTTCTTTTAACTTGGTGCACAACCAGCTATCTTACGACTGTTTAACAACAACAAAATTACAGAAAAATAAAACAATATTTAATGCTCACAATTCATAAAAGGTCATAAAATATTTGTGTCAAGGGAAAATTAGCTTTAAGATGTATTTAACAGTACAATTTCTTTAAACCAGAACGTGATCCAATTATCTTAATTGTGGCGTATGTATTTACTTGCAGTCATATATAATGAGTCCCCTTCTCCCAATAATGCAAACATGGGAGTGATGCTGGTGCTTATGACTTGGAAGGTAGGTAAATTAATCAATGATATCCTGAAAGTAAACAAAAATTAACAACGCAAAAGCATGTTTTGTATTGTACAAATGATTAGCTATAATCTGCAACAAACGAAATTATATTAATGACTTCTTTTTATATTGTACATGGTACTTGCAGATTTGTTGAAGAAAAATTTGAAGCCATATTTAAGAAGCATGCTCATATAAACCCCAATGCATTAATTGAAGATGACGTGAACGAGACGCTAGAGGCAAATAAAAAGCCAAACGACACCACAAGACCGTGAGTTCCTAATCAAATATTGTATATCTTGTAATGACTTATAACTTAATTAATATTACTGGCATACTCCAATACCTCAATCTTCCCTTTAATTGAACTACAAATCAAATTTGAGTTTCCATGTAGCGTATGTTTAAATACTTATGCATCTAATAATAATCTTTTCATCTTGTCATTTTATCCTAACCTATAGCATATATTTGCGATGATTATGCTTGATTTAAAGTCATTTGGGGTTAAGGGTTGATGGAAATTTCGATGGAATGTAATTCTACAATGTTTATTTCATGTACCAGAGAAATACCTATGTCTAGCAATGTATAACTTAGTTTTTAAAAAAAGCTAAGCTTACTTAGCAAAAAACTTATTTTTGGAAATATATAACTTAGTGTTTTCCTTTTTATACTAAGCTTACCCGGTTTTTAAAACAGAGTGATACTCAAGTTTAAAAATTGAGTAACTCACAATTTGAAATGAGTATTACTGTGTTTTTAATTGAATAACATTCAGTCTTTATTACTGAGAAACTCAATCTAAAAAAAACTACTTTTAAATTAGTACTTTATATATAAATTTAGGTAGAAAAGAAATAGGTGCAGAGAGGTGACTAAAGAAATGATATATACTTGCAAAGTTCTTAAAAGGGACATTTCTGTTGGTGACTATTGCATGGTAAACTACTCAAGTCTTGCAATGGCATTATTACTACTACACTGCTTCTATTATTTTTACAATGTTCATTTCTGGTGGTATAATACTGAGAAAAATGTTGTTTTGAGGATTTATCTTTGGTAATGTCTTCATCGACAGAAACGATGAAATGGCTAGGGCTGATAACGGCAGTTTGGGTGCAGTGTATCTTAGGTAACAATTACACATTCTCAAACTATTCAGATGCGATTAAGAATATGATGGGTTTAACGCAGTTGGAATTGAATGGATTATCTGTTGCTAAAGATTTCGCAAAAGCGTTTGGCGTTCTTGCCGTACTTGATCTGATCGATTTCTAACTTCGGTTATTTTTCTGATTGGAGCTGTTGAGGGTTTGGTTGGCTATGGAGCTCAATGGCTTGTTCTACGGCAGTCGATATCCCCTTTGCTGTATTGGCAGATGTGCATTTTCCCATGGGAGGAAACATCACAACATGGATGAACACAGCTGTACTCATGACTTGCATGCGTAACTTTTGCCGTAACTGTGGACCAATTTTAGAAATTTTGAAAGGCTTCGTTGATCTCAGAACTGCCATCTTCGCAGACCTCTGCTTCTCTTTCTTTGTAGACAACTCTGCCTCCTTCCTCCTCATGCTTTCAGTGGCCCCTGCCACAGTCCGCTCAACTGCAATGCTTTTCCTACGTGAAGCTCCTACGTGCACCCAATCTCATGCAGAAGAAGAAACCGAGTCTAAATGCTTCAAAGTGATTAATACATTGCAGTCGTTATTGCTGTATATTTACTTATTTTCGATCTTTCTGGGGATCATAGACCAGTTATACCGAAAATGTTTGTTGTAGTGGTTTTAGTACTTCTAGCACATCTAGGTTGTGTACCGATTTATTTAAGGTTTAAAAATAGGAGTAATGCGATAGGTGGTGATCTGGGGGAAGAAAATGTTGAAGCTCCTTCGATTATATTGGAAGTGGTAGAGAAGGTGGAGATGGCAGTCATGGATGCAGAATATGATGGTGTGTCGGTGTCAGAGATTTGAGAGGAGCATTCCATTAAAGAGGCACTCTTGAAGTTGGATTTTTGGATAATGTTTTTCTCATTTTTGTGTGGGGTTGGGACTGGAATGGCGGACATCGACAATATGGGGCATATTGGGTTGGCCATGGGATACCCTGACGTGTCTTTATTTGCTTCAATGACTATTATTTGGGATTTCTTTGGAAGAATTGGTTCTGGCTCTTTATCCGAGTATTTTCTCAAGAAATATGGAGCTTCAAGGCCACTATAGAATGCAACATCGTAAATACTAATGGCAGTAGGGTACATCGTAATGGCCATGGCATTGCCTGGCTCTCTCTTCTTCGGTTCAACCACAGCCGACATCAGTTATGGCGTTAGTTTAGCTGTAACTGTTCCTACCGCATCTGATCTATTTTGACCAAAAAACTATGGTTTCATAACCAACATTTTGATTCTCAACCTCCCACTAGGGTCGTTTCTCTTTTCGGGTCTTTTAGCAGGTTTCCTATATGACTCTCAAGCGACCAAAACTGCAGATGGAGGAAACGCATGTGGGAGCGCATTGTCCCACGCTTGTATTTATGATAATGGTTGTCGCTTGTGTTATTGGATTTGGGTTCGATTTTATGCTGGCGTTCAGGACTAAGAAGGTATATATGAAGATTTATGGTGGTAAGAAGGCGAAGAAGGCACAACTCTTATAGCCTCCTTCAAGGTGGGAAATCTTAATGTGTAAAAGTAGAAACTGAGGTTGCAGCTTGATTGTGGCAGCTAGAGGAGGGATCCATTGACTAGTTACTGCAAATCATGCAGGTGATTGGTTTAATTCTTTATTTTTTTTGTGCTATATTGCATTTGTTGGCAATGTTTCAGAAATATAGACGTTTGCTATGGCCTCTGGTAGGATGTATCTTTGTTTCTCTTTAGTTCATAATAAATGAAAAATAGGCGAAAATGATATATATTTAATAATTTTTTATAAAAAAAATATTAGACATGCAGAAGATTTCGTAAAAATATGTTTTATTGCACAACACTCGTATATTTTGCACTGCAAACATTCAGCATTAACACAATAGAATTACATTTATCTTGAGTTGCTGCACAAACAAATGTTAGTAGTGGAAATATTTATATGTGATATTTTGCATGACAAATAACTACTTAACAATTATTTTGCATTACAAGGGCGATTATAATGCATGATAAATATTTGTACTGTAAATTGATAATATCTTATAGACATATAATACAAATTTTAAGTATATTCGATTCAACATTCAACATTTCTAAAACATATAGAAAAATAGATTCAGTAATGGCTGGGAAGAAATTTACAACACTGACTTAACCTTTTCTGTACCATGTACTGAGATGGATCAGAAAAGTCAATCGTCACCGGATCAAAGAACTTCAGTGCCGGAATACCAACATTTTTAACAGCCACATTCGGTAGGCAACCTGTATCATTTTTGCACTGAAACATGCATCAAATATTAAGGGGGATTTTTATATTATTACAGCTGTTATGGGAGATGGGTTCATGTGCGTTGGGGTGGGGTTCAAGAACATAGCAGGACCTGAAGGTCATCAAGCAGTTGCACTTTGTGTCCATGCTGACTGCGTCGTTTTCTTCAACTACCGCATGGAAGCTTTCCAGGACGCTCTCGATGCACAAACCAGAAGACAGTTTTACGGTGGCTGTCATTATTGGCATTGTTTATTACATTTTTTATACTTGAAGACTGCAAAAGACAATGAGAGATATTTCTGATAATCAGCACTGAGTTTCCTCATTTGGTAATATACTTCACTTTAAGCCAACTTTTTTGCTTCTTTTTTTAAGGTTTTGTGTGTGTGTGTGTATCATTTTTCTCTCTCTTAACACCCCATCATATGCTACTCTTTTTTATATCAAAGCATGTATACACTACTGTTTTGAACAGATGGCACATACTCAGGTATACCATCATTTTAAATTCTAGACTAGATGCACACGTTCATTTCAGCATGTGCGTGTATTTGAACCATGTTCCCATCATTTTGATACATGTACATCCTACATTTCCGTGGGTCATATAACACCCAATAGTAGGGTAACTTTTAAGATTGTCCCATTAAAATCGATAACTTTTAAGATATATACACCGAGCCTTGCTGTCTGTATATAACTCAAACCATTACAGTCACCATGTTTCAAGGATTCAGGCATAAAAAATTCAGAACGCTATCGATTCCTCGGTCTAACAAAAGGTTTCCCTATCGAACATGCAAATTGGGGTCTGCCGTGTTTGAAAACTAATCCATGGATTAGTCAATGCAACATTAATGTACTTGGTTTTTAACTAGTTTTATTTGAAGTTTTGAATATGTAAAGCTTAAAATACGGTAGTTTCTTAAGTAAGTTCAGCTTCATAACTTTGAATATATTTGGCAGGAAATATAAATTTTCCTTTATGAATAGTTACCTTAAAATGTATTAAGATCTTTACTATAAAATTTTTGGATTAACATGAATTTAAGTGTACTCCTAAAATGCATGTAAGCTTTAAATATATTAAGAAATTTTTCGATGAATTGCAGACACATGCCTATTTTTTAAATCTGCCAAGTGCAAATTCCTAAGGTCTCGAAGGTTATTTAACATGAGCTTTCAAATCTATGATAGTTTCTTATATGTACTTCTGATGAAAATATGAATTTCAGTCTGTGCACTGAACAGATGTTCTGGACATCAAGATACAAGGTTTAGAAGTATTTTGACTATGGATATTCATGTGTGCTGCTTTAAATATTTATGTAACTGTAATTTCCCCTTAGTTTTATCTATTTTCCTAAGCTTAATGGAATTTTCATCCACTGGACATTCAATAAAAAGCTATACGCATTTTGTACGTTGGACGATATAGCATTTGATATTTTGTGTATATGAATCAGAGTCTTTTTTTTGTTTTCATGTATGCATGTCTCAACCCTGGTATTTTTCAAATTCTAACTATATTGTCCATCATTTTTCCCCTATTTCCATTACAAAATAATTTCAAATTAAAATACAGGTGGTGCATTATTTATAATGATGATATTATAGAATTCTACAACTAATTGTTCTTTGGAACCAATATTCTTAATGATACAAGTGGTGCATTATGCTGCTTGCCACTGGTAGTCAGTGAATTCATCAACTTTTACTTGGATTACTTTTGCTGTTTGAATGTAAATTATATGCATACCATGCCCAGTTTTTCCTGGCATTTTTCCCCTTGTTTTTCATATGCCATACCAAATCTCTTCTAATACACTGTTTCCCGACATATTGTACCAATTCATAAACGATGTATCCATGTTTTAGGCAGCATACATTCATATAATTCTTATGTATGAGCAACTGGGTGAATCAAAAATAATCGTGCTAGCCTAGAACCTGCTCTGAATGTGATGTGATCTTTGTGATTATTTGTTTCTTGATTCCTATTCTACATCATATCACAAGTGATCTTTACTTAACAGTTCTAGGATGTGATCATGCTTTATTTGCAAACTTTATCTTCTTACATTTCAAAATTCGTATCTAATCATTGCTCCACCAATTACTTTGTAGGTGTTTTTTTGTTGTCTTCCTGTAGTTTTAATCATGGGACTATGTATTATACAGGATGTGCAGCAGTGTGCATAGCACATAAGATATTGGCATATTGCAAGAGCTATTACCTTTATTTAATATCCCTCTAGGTAATGGCTTTAAGTTTCCTTTTGTTTTGCTTTTCAACTTTGAGAATATTTGGATTAATTGATTCTCTGGTGTCTTATGTAAATGTCGCTGCTCGCTTCCACTGTCTTAGCTATTATATCTTTTATCTTAGCTATTATATCTTTTATCCACTTATATTCATTTCATCTCCTTACAAGAAAATTTTACCAAAGAAGACAAGTTGCAGTGAGGCGACCCATTCATTTATTAGGGCTGACTCCGATGTGATGTTCCATTTTTCAAATTTATTTTTTGTATTTTATATGTTTTTGTTTGTAATTTGATAGGAGGAAGTGTACAAAAATAAACGAGATGAAAGGGAAAAACAGTCTCTTCTTAAGAAAGAACAGAAGTTTTACTACAAAATTTAGTTAAAATTTTCCTTCTCTACTTCCACGTATACAAAATTAGAAACACCCCGGTACTTATTTGTTAGAGTATACACTATGTCTTGAGTATACTTCTTTTACTATTTGCTGTAATAGGTATTGGGCCTGTTTATATGTAGTCCGAAAACTTCTCTATTTAAACAAACTAATCCAAAATTAAAAAATACAATAATCATTTTACATCGATAAATAATATCCTATAGATCTATTTTCCCTCGAGTGATGTAACAAAATGTTTGAAAGTAGAATTATTTCCTAAGTTCATGCACAAATACTTGTTATGTATGACCTATTGCTTTACTTATAATACTTCTTACTTTGTTTACATTGATGATAATAAGGATTTATACCAATAGTGATTCATACGAACTGTATATTCACTTTCAAGAATATAGGTGTAATACATTAAGAAATAAAATCCTATAAATTTATTTATTTTTCTCTACTAACACTGCTAAAATTTTAAAAGGTAGATTTTATGCTGAAAGTGAAGGTGGTTAAAGACATGGTGCATAATACTTGTAAGGCTGTTGGTTTTAAAACTGACCATTATGTGAAATAGTTGGATCTATAAAAAAGGGAGCATGATAGACACCATCAGGTTTGTACCCATCATAGCTATACATATCACCATAAAGTACCTAAAGAAAAATATTCAAGTAACTCACAAATTGAATGACATATGAAGGAAAATATCCATTAGGTTCGTAGTGTGTTTATGGTTGTCATTGTTGATATTGTCTTTTTGTGTGAGTGCGGTGTTTATTGAGTCCTGTATGTGTTCTATCCTTTATCAATCTGGATTAGAATAAATTAAGAGTATTGTGTAGTTTTTAACGGGTTTGCACGTTCTGGAATCTTATTGTGTCCAATTTTATGGTATAATTTCATGTATGGATGTAGGGTCATGCAGTTACTTTGGATTATATTACTTAGAAATGTCTATGTTTGACTGAACATTTGAAATTTTGAAGAAGATTAAAGAGCAAGGCTGTAGGATATCAATACACATGTCTTTGAGATGTCTATTTCATTCTTTTTTCAATTTTTGTAGGTGACCGAAGACTTTCGAAATAGGAAGCACCATGCTACGAGTGTCCAACATCCTTTTATAATGTAATTTTGGCACACTTGAGGACGATAATGGATAATATGCGATCTTGATTCTTGAACATTGTGCAGACTTTATATATATGGATATAGGAAATGCTATTTGAATAATATGTTTGAATATGGAAAAAGTTGTTTGAACAGTGTGTATGGATGGTTGTTTGATATGAATTATTATGTTTCAATTTACATATTTTTGTTTGACATGATATATGTGAAAATACATAATATTTATTAGCATTAAAAAAAAATGTGAAAGGATATTGAATATAGGGAAAAGCGAAATCTAAAATAATGATACTACATTTAATAAGGTTTTAGAAACACTATAGGAAATTGTCTCATAACATAGCATTTTCTAGGGGCTATGAAAAAGCGAAGTAACTTTGTCCATTAAATGTACCATGACATCAATAAAACGCTATGAAAATATGTAACATAGCATTTAGTGTTTCCTTCCAATAGGATTGTATAAACGCTATGTAAAGTAGCTTTTTAATAGCGTTTTACCATTTGCTATTGGAAGTTGATAGTCTATTATAGCATGTCGTTCCGTAGCGTTCTTTAAAACGCTATACTAGGATAAAATAGCATTTTTCAAACGCTATGGAAACCCCTATTTGTTGTAGTGACAGCTGCTCCATCGCAATAAGAGGTTGTACGCTGTAAAGAATATATCATCGGTAATATGCTAATACCATGTATAATACTCCTTGTGTGAAATCGTGTGTCCCCGCTCCTACTTTGTACGCAAATGCTGATGGTTCCATGTCTCAATGGCCATCTCGTACTCTACGGCTACCTTTAAATTAATCCTGTAATGTGGGACAACTTCTGGAAGGTGATGTCTAAATCCAAACACTACACCATATCAGCGAATTTAACATACAGGGATGCAGATATACAATTCAACTATAAGCCGTATCAAATTTGATAGTGCTCAAAGCCATCTCAAACTACATTTTGCAATCCGCACCACCCCAAACACCCTTAATCTGACCTTCCATCGTCGAAGACCCGGATCAGTTAATTTGATATGGCTTTGAACCATATGAAATGCGTATCAAATTTTTCCCTCTATACCTCCACTCAGCCACAATCGACTTTTGCCTCATCAAAACTTTCGGCCGAATTATCCTCTTTTTATTTTGCAATGGCGACCATCGAATACCCAAATTAGGATTTTGGTAATTGACCGACTTCCTTTGTCAATAAGCCATCCGCCACAGTCGATGAGTTATCGTCACCTCGCGCTGCCTTCAGCTGACTGGCGAAGCCTCAGTCCACTGCTGTCCATCCTTCTAGTCGCCACTGGAGGTGAGTACTAGATCACGGTTAAATTTAAATATGAATTGGGTTTAATTTGGGTTTAATTTGAATTCAAATTGGGTTTAAATTGAATTTCCATGCCTTAGTTCAAAAATATGAATGATAGATAGTTGCATTTGCTTGTCTACCTAAAATTCATGCTGCTATTGTATTTAAATTGGGTAGTATCCCCAGTTTTATAGTGCGACAGTGTATTTGCTATCATTTACTTGTGTTGTATTTGTCTACCTTGAATTCAGACATTTTTACTTGTGTTGCCCTGCTCATTTGTGTGTATTATTGCACTATGTACACTGATCCTTACTGATCTGAAGTGCATGTGTATGATTTGATTTGAGAACTAAAACATACTAGTTCTGCTGACTGAGCTGCATGCATTTGGTAATTGCTATTGGGAAATTTGTGTGATTGAGTAGAAACGCCGGTGGTGGATGCATGAATGAAAATAGAATGGCATTTATAGGTTGAGAATTAGTCAATTTGTTTGGTGTGTCATGTGTGTCACACTGCTTGTGAGCAAAGGCATAAAACTGCTTTTCCATTTATGACTTGCTGCCTTGAACCAAGTTGCTTTGTGCTCATGTAACCAATCATTTTTGTTAGTCAACCCATGGAAAAAATAGAAGCTGACTATTATAACATGTGTGTGCAGCAGCCTCCGTCATTTGGATGAAGCTAATAAGCATGGATTTGAGTGTGTTGATCTAAACTTCAGGTAATATCCCGCTTTTTTCCATCCCCTCATCTCGGATACACTACATTAGATAAGGGTGATAGAATAGAAAAGGGTAAGGCTATAGCAATGTTATATCTACATTGAAGCCAAGTGACAAGGAGAATTATAATAATGTGGACATATATCCTCTATATTGCTCTTTAATTAGGCTATAACAACTGTCTTTAATCGAGACTCAGTCTCGACTGAACAAATAAAAATGTTGTAGACTTGCAATATTCAGCAACTAATGAACATAATAATGTGGACATATCCTATCCTGAACTATGCGGTTTGCACTTTTTTACAGGTCTTTGTAGTGTACATGCTATATGCTATCCAAGCTAACTTATTACCATGCATCTTGAAGTTTTCTTAGATCTGAGTAGTTCTTTGAGAGATTTGAGTGTGTTGATCTTCTTGAAGGGTTCCTTCATGTCTTGGATAGAATGCAATGTTGCTTGGCTGGTTTATGATTTTTTGTCTATTTTGAAGGACGTTCATCTTGAAGGAAGCATTGATTCAACAGGTGGCTGCACTTTAGCTCACGACGCCGGTTCGGGTATTTATCCCAGCTTATTGTAATGTAACATTATATATCTTCTTTAATGTAATGAAACAACATGTATCTTATCTATTGTAATGTAATCAAATAGCATGTATCATTATATATTGTAATGAAATATTTCATACAATTGTTTCGTTCACTGTTACAATTGTGAATTAGTGTATCCTGTGTTATATATGCTTTGTGTTACAAATAATATGTGCTGCAGTTTCTACTTATATATATATATATATATATATATATATATATTTGTGTGTGTGTGTACACACATGTATAAGATATGGTTTATTGTTGTATCTACTTACACTTTAGATACGGCCAATAGCTGTATGTTATCACATAGAGATACGGTTTTAAGCCGTATCTAAAAATTTAACACACCATTTTTTGATACGGCTTTTTGTCGTGCCTACATGTGTTAGATACGGATAAAAACACAGCCTAATTAGCATATGGTGTAGTGAAACTAACACATCACTCGATCATGAAGATGGTAAGACACATTATTGAAACATATAATAGACACACGGGTGGTCCATAGATTAGAAGAAGCAGTGAATAAGGCCGGAAGGTGGCCAAGAACATGTGCATATGGAGTCCATGTAACAACATCAATGTTGAGCACGTCTAACTCATTGTAGTAAAATAATAGATTACGTCTCGAAGTATGCAACATGCTCTTCTTGCCAATCCACTTGCAATTGCAACATAATAAGAGATAGAGGAACTAAACAAACAAAAGTAAATAAGTAACAGAATACAAATACCTAGACCGTATGGCAAAGAAAAATCAATTTTTTGTGACTTCATGTCGAGTCCCTAATAGGAAGATATGTCCAAGGCCATAGCTACAAACAAATTAACTCAAGAAACAACAGTGCATATGGAAACAAAGCACACAAAAGAACAATGCATACAAAAATAAAATACCTGTACTAAAGACAAACAACCTCCAAGAGAAGCGTTCTCCAAAAAGCGACCCTTGTCAGTTTGGTGTATGTATATGCTAGTACAACATTGCCCCATGAATATTGACGATGCTCATCAAAGTCCTCCAGAAAATGCAACCACCTTAGCCATATGCGAGTTTTCGAATGATCGCATATCAATCATGAAGTAATGATATGCAGTATGATAGCTCTAGCATGCTGCTCTATTTTCTCCTGCATGGCATCCTCTGGGGTGTCTGCCTGAGACTGCTGTCTATACCAAGTTGTGACAATTTGCTCATTTCCCCACCACTGATCGACGGGAGGAGTGAGACCTAGCAGCCTCTGGCACATCTCCATATAGTCCCATGTCTCCGGAGTCTTCAATGGAGCAACATCAATGGGAAAGCCAAGTAAGACTACCACATCACCCAAAGCGATGGTCATCTCACCAACTATAAGATGGAATGTGGATGTCTCTGGTCTCTATCTATCGACTAATTCAATGATGAGATGACGATTCAATTGGGTGTAACCCAACTGGTATACCAATAAGAATCCCTCACGATCAAGTAAAGCTAAGACTCCTGCATGATTGGACTTCACTAAGTCAACGGAAGACGAGTGATCTATGGTAACAATTGGTTTTCTACTCCGTTAAGAATTAAAACAACATGTAAGAACTACAATAAAAATTTGGAAAATAAAAATAACTAAAAAACTGATAACGTAAAAGCATACCGATATCAATGCATTATTGCTCGTTCTATGACGTTCTTGCTATTATAGAACACTATCATCAATTGGTCTTGATTGCATCTCACCATACTTTGCACAAAAAATACTTTCATTGCATATACTACCAAAATAATATATATAACATAACTACAAAAGTGGTTAAAGCTACAGATCTCAACTACGTATTACAATTGTATGTGAATGACAAACAAATACATTCATCATACTAAACCCAATATTCATTTTATTCACATTTTCCCTCTAATTATACAAAAACCCTAGATTTCTAGTAATTAGTAAAAAGTTTGTGATTTTATACCTTTTGGAGCTTCTTGGGCCGACGGGCTAGCCGTGATATCAATTTATAACCAAAATGAGTGCAACTTGAGTGTTGGGGAGTAAAATTAGGGTTTGAGAGGTTTTCGATTCGTTTTTTAGTAAGTTTTAAAGTGAGGAAGTTACTGGTGAAATTTGAGATTGCATCTTCATGCACAATGTTAAATGCGCCCGGACATAATTTTTTTTAACAAAAATGTTTGAATGCAATTTGAGATTGTGCATGAAAGCACGATCTCAAATTACGCCCGACTTTTTTTCAATTGTAAGTATACCAACGGTATTTGAGATTGTGTCTTCATGCGCAATCTCAAATTGCGCCCGTAAACCTGCACAACTCGACGCGTACGTGGTCAATACCAGGCTATATCCATAATTAGTTTTGAAAAAAGGTTAAATCTATATTAGTTTTCAAAACTAGGCCAAATCCAAAAAATATCCTATTAACTATTTAGTTTGAATATAAGACGCAAATCTTTATGTCAATTAAAACAAGAGGAATCTCGAGTTGTTATAATATACCATTCTTTCTAATCAAACAAGCTCAAAGGTTGCATCCTTCGAAAGATTTTTCTTGTCAAAAGAAAGGGTTATTTTAATGGCAGATCTTCTCTAAGCTCCCATGCGATTTCTTTTCATCGCTATTGCTTTCCTTCTGGTTTCGTTCGTTATATCGCTCATGGGTCTATTTTTGCTCTATCCATAGAGCAGTTGCTTCCTCTGCTTCTCCCTATTATCATTTTAGGGTTTTCTTATGAACCAAATCATTGGCTCCTACGTGTTACTGGGTTCCTTTATTCGAAAATGCCTGAATTGAACTTAATTGTCTTGGCGCTCTCGGTAGCGTTGCTTGAACAGCCTTTTGTAGCGACTGTTGGTGTTCCTGAGATCTCGATCATGGTTTGGTGCTTGGATTCATTTGCTTGCCTTTCAAGGAAGCGTTTTTCTTGGTTGACGGTTGCTTTTTGGAAGTTAGCCCCTCGTTCTTGTCAGGGTTGACTCCTCTTCTTGTTTCTTCTGTCCAGAGAAGTATTGGGTCTTCAATGACCTCTAGGTCTGGTTCAGGCGGGTTGTCGACTGTTGCTTATGTCTATGGGGATTTCATCACTTTAATTTAGCATGATTTGGTGTTTTGTGAGGTTTCTTCTGTTGTTGACCATTTTCCTCTTACGGCGTTTTTAGTTGGTTAAGTACTTTGTAGGGTTTCGTTGAGCGATGGATTGGGTGTTGGGCAGTCAGGAAGGAGCATGGAGTAGGTTAAGTGACGCCCCCTATCCACTTCCTTCCGCGTAGGTTACCTCCCATTTTCCCTTGTGCACAGCATATTCTGCAGGTTGGTGTTAATGTTCCGCATGTTCTGCCAAGCTGAGAAATGGGGAGGCGTTGCTTAACCGTTCAACGGTTGCGGATTTTAACGCCTTCATCGTTAGCTCGGGTTTTACCGCGGTGCCTTTTGTCGGATCGACTTTTACTTGGTGCAATAACCAGGAAAGGCCCAACCGAATTCTATCTAGACTTAACATAGTCTTCGGATCGGAAGGTTGGTTCAACCTTCTATTCTCGTTCTACTTCTCCCATCTACATCGTACTTTCTCGGATCATGCTACTATGATTCTTCGCTGCTCTCCCCATACTCTCTCTGGGCCTTCTTCTTTTAGGTTCTAGAGTATATGGAGATCTCATCACACCTTCCATCAAGTTGTAGAAGATTCCTGGAATTCTCTTGTTACTGGCTCCCCTTTTGTCGTGTTTTCTCGCAAGCTGAAGTGTCTCAAGGCTTGGAACATGCAAGTTTTCAAGAATATCTCCGACCGTGTCAGGGTGACCAAAGAGACTCTTATCTTAGCAGAAGCATCTTTTGATGAAGATCCTTCTTCTGCTAACAAGGAGGCTTGGGCGCTTGCCTAACTGGCCTTTTCGTCGGAGCTTCGTATCGAGAACGACTATCTTCGCCGAAAGGCGAGGATTAAGTGGGTGGTGGAAGGTGATACAAACTCCAAGTTCATTCACTTCTCCATACGTAAGAAGAATAATCTTCTTATGATTCATTAGATCCGGTGCCTTGATCTATTGTGGCTTCCACCCCCGAGAAAGTCAAAGATATTATCCTGTCTCATTTCCAATCCTTTCTTGTTTCCCCCTCTGTTTTTGTAACTGATCCAGCCTTGTTAGCTTTCATACCCAGGCTGGTACTTTCTTCGGAGAGTGTTGATCTTGTCGTACCTCCTTCCTCGGAAGAAATACAAGCTTGCGTCTTCGCTCTTAGCAAGGACAGTGCGAGCTGGCCTAATGGCTTCAACGGGGTCTTTTTTTTGGAGTGTATAGCCGATTATCCAATCAGATTTCTGTCTAGCTATTCGATTTTTCTTCTTTGATGGAGCTCTCCCTCAGGGTTGGGCTTCCACCAATTTGGTTCTTATCCCAAAACACGAAAATCCTCGTTCATGTGCGGATTTTCTCCCTATTAGCTTGTGTAATTTCTCTAATAAGGTTATCTTTAAGGTTTTAGCCTTACGACTGGCTCTGTTTCTTGAGCGTATTATCTCCTCTTCTCAGGCTGGGTTTGTAAAAGGAAGCTTGATTACGGAGAATGTCCTTTTAGCTCAGGAACTGGTTTCTCGGATCGATCGGAAGGTTAGAGGTTCTAATGTGGTCGTTAAGCTTGACATGACAAAGGCTTATGATGGCATGTCCTGGTTTTTTGTCATTAAGGTTTCGAGGGCTCTCGGCTTTCCGGAAACCCTCATCGATATTGTTTGGAGGCTCATTTCCAATTGTTGGTTCTTCGTTCTCATAAACGGATCGGCCAACGAGTATTTCAAGGCCGAAAGGGGACTTCATCAGGGAGACCCTCTTTCTCCTTCTCTTTTTGTTATCGTTGCCGAGATTTTTGTGTGTGGGTTACACTCACTTACGATAGCATGTCAGATTCAGCGGTTTTGTATCCCTTCGGGTTTCCCTCTTCCCTCTTCTTTATCTTTTGCTGACGACGTTATCATTTTCATGAATGGTAGCCGTAGCTCAGTCTGTCGCCTTCTTAGCCTCATTCAGAAGTACGAGATGTGCTCGGGCAAACTTGTTAATTCTGGTAAAAGTTTCTTCGTTCCGGCGAAGGACTTGTTTCCGGTTAGGTCTTATTGGATTGAAACCCTCACCGGATTGAAGGCTGCTTCCCTTCTCCTTCCTTACCCCGATATTGTTCTATGCAGAAGTCGGAAGCTCAACGCCATTTTCGACCCCTGACTGGCAAAGCCAGGGGGAAGATCATTCGTTGGAATGCGTCTCTTCTTTCTCAGGTAAGAAGACTAGTTCTCAAAAAGTCTATACTGGACTCTATAGAATCGCACGCCTTTGCTGCTATGACTCTAACTTCTTTCTTTTTTCATTCTTATCGTTCGTTGGCCTCGTCTTTTTTCTGGGGTAAAAAGGACAATGCTAATCGTCATCATTGAATATTTTTGGGACACCACTTGTCGTTCCAAAAGTGAGGAGGATTTAGGCCTCCGAAATCCAAAGGATATCTATACTACCTTTGCTTGCAAGTTGTGGGCTCGCTTTGAAGCGAATGAGTCCCTTTAAGCGACGTTCCTCCATGCCAAGTACCATAGACTTCTGGGCACAAATTTCACCTGTGTCGCGTCCTACGCCAGTGAGATGTGGAAATGGATGCAATCCATGAAGGCCTTTTTGGACTCATATAGTGGTGGGTCCATATGGGATAGCAGTCCTTTTCCGATTAAGGTAGCATGGAGCTCGGCGATGACTCCTTCTCCATGTCGCCATCTTTTCTCTTTTATCTGGGATGTCTGATTACCTCCGAAGGTTTAGCTAACATTGCATGATGGGTTACTAATAGACGAGAACCTCTAGAGGATTGATATTCCATTAGTCTCCCACTGCAGCTATTGTGGAACCGGTGATGTGGAATCTATTGCTCATTTATTTTTCCGTGGCTTTCTGCCAGGGCGGTTTGGAATTATTTCGAGAACTTGGTTGGTCACCGAGGTAATGCGTCGTCTCTTGTTGATTTACCGAGATATTGATGGGCTAGCATCTCAGGTAAATCAATTCGTTCGATTCTTTTTCGTCCAATCCCTTGTCTAATCTGCTGGCGTATCTGGTGTCCGCGGAATAAGACAAAATTTGACGAATTGCCTATGGACCCTCCTACCATCATCGGAAGGGTAAGAAACGATGTTTTCCTTGCGTTTCATGGAAGACTGTTTAAGGTTTCAATTGGCTCCCGCTCGAGGAGGTTGGCTGGAACATTTGATGTTACATCAGTACCATCTACCACCAACAGCAGGGCGGGGATTAGTTGAACCATCCCCTTCTCCGAGAGCGGGCTCCGCTTTCTTCTTCTCACCCTCACAACCCCTCCCCCTTTGTTCTGATGATGTTTGCTGTTACTGCAGACCCTGAATTTACATGTTCTTTTTTGCTCAAGTATCTTTGGACATTCTGGTCTCTGGCGTAGCACATTCGGAGCTGGAGCTTTGAGATGCAGTAGGTTGATCTCGTCTGCTGGCCTCTGGCTCTATTTGGCCCTTTCCTGGATCTCTACCCCAGTTCTATGGAGCTGCGGTGGTTTTAGCGTCATCTTTGAGATTGGCAAGTGGCTTGTCATAGTCTGATCATATTGGACACTGCTTTGTGTTATGTGGTTTTATCATTTATAATAAATAATAATTATTTTATATATAAAAAAATACTACCTTTCTTCGGAAAAAAAGTGAATATTTGTTTCAAGGACAGATTTAAAAAAAAAAAAAAATAGATCAAATGACAAACGACTATTGCTATGTAAATCAAGGACTACTTTCATGTTTTAATTGTAAAAAGTCCAAATATTTTGAACTAAGGACATGTGTTGGCATTTCACAAATAATAAAAATTAATACAAAAATGTTTTTCTGTGATTATAAGATTAAAAGATAATAAAAATTAATTATAAAATGTTTTTTTTTTTTTTTTGTAAATATGGAAGAAAAGGCAATATAAGAAAATTCTGGACGGAAAGCTAAATGTATATAGCTTCATTATTTACGGTATAGCTTTTTATGACGTAAATGAGATTAGTTTTAAAATGACTTAATTATGTATTTGGATGATACAATATAAAGCTATAATTTTAAGTCATAAAGCTATATTCGTTTAGCTTTCCGAACTGATTATTTTTATATGTTCATATAACATAAATTGACTAAAATAATTTTAAAATTGTATTTTTTCCTTTCAATTTTGAGGGTTGTTTTTTGTTTAATAAATTAATTCGTTAATAATGAGAGTTAAACTGAATTTTAGTTGCATAGTAGAATTTGATCTTTGTCCCTAATTTAATTATTAAACTTGGTTGTCCTTTGATCTTCTTCTTCTTCTTCTTTTTTTTTTTTTTTTTTTTTTTTTTTTGGGACTTTTCCTTCAAACTTACCCCGAAAAAATACCTTTTTTTTAAAAAAAAAAAAAAAAAGCAAATGGAAAATGACCATAATAGATTTGTAACGAACGACAAACACGGTGCAAAGCTAAAAGAAAATAAATGCTGCATAGTAGCTTCTAAGAGAGCGTAGTTAAACTTAAAAAGTACCACAGAGATTTCGCTATCGACACCACGCCTTACTGCAACAATATTACAAAACATTTC
Source organism: Allium sativum (assembly GCA_030737875.1). Lineage (NCBI taxonomy): Eukaryota > Viridiplantae > Streptophyta > Magnoliopsida > Asparagales > Amaryllidaceae > Allium > Allium sativum. The sequence goes on along the minus strand of JASFAX010000039.1, from coordinate 7,547,058 downwards.
ACGTAACAATGTCAAATTTTAACAACATGCAGTAACCGATCGCAAAAGGAACTCATACAAGTTACAGTCTCATAGCTTGCAATACACAAACTGTTATTCAAGTGCTTCAGACATACGGATCAGGGAAAAAGAAAAAACTCCTCCAAACATAAAAACTGCCATTTTTATGCATAAAAGCATGCTTTCACACATCGTACAACAGGCTGAATTTCATAGCCACGGGGACCAACATGATTCCACCAGCTAAAACTGCTCCCAAAATGCGATGTGAAATCGAGTAAGTGGCACTCAGTTGAGGTTTCTTAAGGGCCAAATGAGGTGACAATGGACGATTTGCAAATCCTGCCTTTGAAGATTCAGATACTACTCTGCTACTGTGAAACTCTCTAACCTTACGTAGTGCATTCAATGGTTGGTAGGCCAAACCGATCGATGGACTCCCCTTTGACTTACTTGTGAGTTGGTATTTTGAGCCATTTCCTGCAAGGTAACCTACGGGTTCCCAAAATATTAGGGTTCGCTTTCGTATGTTCGAACCATTTTCCAAATAGACCGTTTTGAAAGCCCAATGCTTTTCAAATGTTAAACAAAACCCAAATTTGAAGCAGCAAATGAAACAAGGCTAGGGTTTCTTATTCATAGTCTTATTAAGCGGGACCGTGTAGATCGTCTAATTTGATCAAACTGTCCTATATCAAGATAGAACTGCAAATATAACATGGTAGTCCTTCAAAGACTTGATGGCAACATCTTAAAGGTTGTGTGTACTATGAACGCAAACACCATGGTTTTCAAGGGCTAAATGAAATGCAGAAAAATTAACAAAAGAACAAACTTAACGGTTGTCATGCCATACCTTTAAGAGCAAATGGAGCATCCATCATCTTACCGCAAACCTGAAATTATAACACAAACTACTATATTTCAATATAAATAATACTCCAGTGTAAAGAATTTACCTATACAATATCTATAAACTTTTTAAATGATATATGTGACAATGTACTATTGAGTGTTTGAATTGTTACTTCTGTGCAATATCTGTGTTCATTTACAACTCTTGAAACAGACAAACCCGGTAATACTAAAGCAGATTTTGGTTCTAAAACTCAAAGATGAAGCTTAGACTTCGGAAAGATTAATGCTGTTTGCATAGTCAGGCACAATCCTGACTTCGTAGCACAGTGTTAAATTAAACTAAATCAGAAGAATGGGATTGTAATAGTAGAGAAGTATTGGATCCTAGGAAATGTATGGAGTAACAAGTCATACAAAAACTGGAATATAACTAAACCAAATTTAGGATAAATTAAACTGACCATAATAAAGATTAGCTGATATCAGTTGGATAACCTTTTAATATACGTATTTCTCTTAAAACAAACAATCATACTAGCATTAATACATTTCATGCAAGCCAACATGTTAACTCAACTTAGATATTATACCGTAAACAACAGTCAATTGGGGATATGTTTCCAACTAAAGGCCAGGCCTATTAGCAAGTACATAAAACAAAAACCGCATGTGATCTCTTTTGAATCCGTAAGCGCATGACATGTAAACTGTTTGTCTGCTTCTAAGAATACTGGTTTGAAATCAAAATCAAATTATCTTAAGATGGTTCTGTTATGAAAAAAAGATATAATCACCGATGGATATATGATTAACATAAGGGCGGATACACGAGTTAAATTTTGTTATTATGAACACTTACTAGGCTTACTAGGAAAATTTTGGACACCCGAATTGCTACATGCCATGATTGTGAGGATCAAAAGGTATAATCTTGTTACACATCTAACTTGTACAGTAACATAATAAAATGCAAAATATCCAAAAATAACTAAGATTAAAGCATTAAGCATACCAACAATAGCAATAAATGTTAGATATGTCCTGGTCTGTAAACAAAGATGAACTTAGAATTTACAGATTTAAAACTTTTTTTCCCACCAAATGTACACTTGATAACAAAACTATTCAAACTTCATAAAACCAAAATACCTTATTTCTTAAGAAAACTGTAGATCCAGATGGGGAGTGCAACCCATATTATGAATCATACCAATGGAAAATCCATTAGGCACTGCTTAAATTTAGCTAAAGCATGGTAAATGTTGCACAAGCAACAATGTTAAGAAGAAGTATTGTACTCAAATTTAAAACCAACAACTCTAACCTAAACATCATTTTGAGCTTGTCTAAAAATTATATAGCAACATCAATTAAGTTGAAATGTCTGAATTCAAATAACTTCAACATAGGTCATGATATATGCTTATTATTTTGATGACTTCATATTCAAAGCTCTACATAAAACGTCAATACTCAGTTATGGTTCTACATCAAAAGTCAAAGCATATATTGAAGGTTTCCTTTTAGTTCATGTCTTCAGAAAAGCTTTTATGTACTCAGTTATGATTTGATTGTAAGAACAAAGAAGCTAGCTAGCTAGCTAGCTAGCTCGCACGCACGCATGCGTGCACGCGCGTGCGTACGCACACGCACACACTCTTTTGGTATCAACATAAACTACCAAAAATATCTTTTAATATCCTTAAAAATAGGATCCACGCTTCCTTTACAAATTCAAACCGTTTTTCGACAAATAGTAACGGATCTCTGTATCCCTTAGAATCGGGATCTAAGAAATAAACTTCCATTACAAACTGTTCTTTACTACTCAATAATACAAAATAAAAATTGAAACTAATCAAAAGTATACAGATACTACAACTTAGAAATAAAAATTCAAACTAACTACATATGATTTCTATAATTAAATATCCGAGTAAGTCATTTTCTCTTGAATATGTTATAAACATATAAACAATTCACGTGCGAATCACATACCATAACACTTGTTTTTTATAATTGTTGTAATGCATTTGATGTCACACTTTTTACCGAAAGCGACCATCCATAGATATTTTCAAATCTTAATATTATTTAAGCACAAGATCTAACAAATAAACTTACATTTATCAATTCAAAATGTCTCTCTGTACATATTATCATATTCTAATATCATCTAAAAATATGATCTACAAATAAATTTTATTTACAAGGTTATTTTTATTAATCAATAATAAAAATGAAAATTTAAACTAACAAAAAGTAGATGCCACAATTTAGAAATAAAAATTAAAACTGACTACACATGATTTCAACGTAAGAAACATTCAAGCGCACGATGATACGTTCGTATATATAGTTATAATATTGGTGACATGCTTTTTAATGTAAATGTGAACTACCCAAGGTATCCTTAATAATAGTAATAAATAGGTGAATATATTTGAAAAGTCAAAATTATATCCATGGCTACAGAGTCAAATTTTTATCTTAATTTGAGAAGAAAAAAAATTCTACGCTATCATTATCGTTGGTGAATAGGAAATAAATACACTATAGAGTTACGAATGTTTAACGAGATCAAAGCATAATGTTTTCCGGTAGCTAAAAAGTTGGGAATTTTATTCCATGTTTTTAAAAAGGAAAAATGATTGTAGTACATCTGATTTCACGGTTGTATAGATGGTTTTTCCTTACAAGTGTGAAACACATGCCATTTGTAAAAAGTAAACAAATCATTCCATGCAAAAAGCATGTGCTATTACACTTGTGCATACAAGAGAAGCTTTTGATTTTACCAAACCATCCATTTTTATTATTCTCTATTAATATTAAGAATTGAGGACATTTATGTCATTCATTTTCACCTCATTACTGATTTGGCATGTACTTACTTGAAAAATTGAAATGTGATATCCTCTCAAATTCATGTTTGTTCCTAAACGTTCACAATGTCCTATCTCACGAAAGATAGGGTCCTATTCTCATATATACTTCTAAAATTGGTTAAATTATTCTTTGTGTTGCCTTACTCTTTGTCTCCCTAAAAGCATCCAACTCCAACAGGATTTGGATGTGCCAATTAGAAGGTATACATTCCAACTACATCTTATTTTTTGTCTCTTCTCTACATAATTTTCATTACTCCTTCAGAGAACCTTACTTATTTATGGTTCTGCTTATGATAAACATTTTTTATGGTTCAGATCATTTATCATTGTTTGAAGTATTGAATTTTAGACATTTGGATGAATTGCCATTGTTGTTTTATGATTTCAAAATATGAGTATTGTTTGCTGCTTAATTTACGGATGAAAGAATCCATGACTTGATAAAACACTTAGAATGATTAGGATGACTTAGTTAACTTTTCGTTCATTTCTGTAAGTCTGAACAATATCAATAAAATGAGATAAACAAATTTTAGTGTGTTATTTTTTCCATCTCAACCCCCCCTCCTCTTCCCCCAAAAAAGACAACAAAATGTGCCTATGTTTTACATTTTATGTCGAAGTTTAGCGAAGGCATTGCTGATTATCAGTATAATTTATGCATTGTGTGTTAGTAAATCAAAATTGAGGAATCCTTGAAATGTTATTATGTAAGAATGAATAACTATAAAACACTTTATTTAGCTATATATGAACGACCGGACATGTGTCAAAATAGGTATTTAACAAACAATACTATTATTTTAAAATATGCGTAGGAATATACAATGTTTATTATATTATCGGTATCTTGATTGTATTTGTCAAAATCAACCCTTACTAAAAAAACAGAAGTATTTTAATCTAAAATTACCACACATGTATTGGTACCAAACAGGTGTGTAACAGATAACGATGACAATTAATCTAAAATTACCACACATGATATGGCAGAAAAATATCCCCCACATTTTTTGTCTTCAAAAAAGGGTAATGAGAAGAGTAATAAAATAAATCTTTGAGTGAAAATAAGTCTAACAATCACAGGTGCTATGGAAAGAAATATATGTCTTAGCTACTGGGTCGTGATTTTCACTTTTTGAGTACTTTTTCTACAATAATAGTATACTGCATAAGCATAAACTGATTTATTATTGAACAACCTGCATGGGATTGATTAGCTAATCAAGCCATAGCCTTCATTTTCGGTATGCTAACTTTATCCTAGAGAATAAAGGCAGTTTCAGATCATCAACGTATAGATTTCTTTTTCTAGTACAGAATTGGCATGTATACTTATTTTAAAAAAAAAAAAAAAAAAAAAAAAAAAAAAAAAAAAAAATTCTATGTTATTAGCTTGATGTATCTTTTATATTGGAAGATTAATATAAATATGTTTGAGAGCAGGATGATTGGTTTGCATATGCATGTATTCAGAAAGTCTAAATTGACGTCCTCTTATTCTTTGGTTACATAAGCACCAAAAAAACATGGATCCAAAAAATCAATTAAGCAGTGTAGTAATATTATACGTAATTAACTATTTTATTTCAAAAACTAAGGATTCAATATAGTAAATGCTAGAATTCAAAATTGGGTGTTTTTATTCCAGTCCACGTATTTAGGAAGTTAGATCCACCATAATATCCAAGAGTCCTTTATATCTTTACGGTCCCCTTTAACATTTAAAATTTCATTAGCTAATCCACTAATTTTTTCCCTTCTCTTTCATCTCTTTATGCATTCTTTCAACTTTCAAGTTCACTTTAATTTTTTCATCTTTTTTCCTATTAATATTAATGGCTGAATACGTACACAAAGCAGTACAATTTTCAATCAAAAAGATAAGATTAATAGGGAGACATAACTTTGTGTTGGTGTTGAACTGGGGTGAAATTATTGGAGGAAATGCTGAAGACATGTGACACTAGCCAAAATACATGGACAAATTATGTTTGAGGCTTTCAATGTTGAATGATAATGTGACACAGCCATGAATCTTATATGTGAATAATCAGTAGATTTACTTTACTGATAAATTAGAAGAAAAAAAAGCCAATTACTGATTTTCATGGAGGACAACTGAAACAAGGAGAAAAGAAAAAGGAAAAGGAAAAGAAAACGGAAAAAGGAGGAATGATACATTATGTAAATTTCTTTTTAAATTAATCTATTAGTTGATCCATGAGGGATTAAATTAGAAAAAATAGGTGGATAAACATGTGAGTATTATAATGTGGATTATCAGACTAAATTTCTGGACATGAATAAATTTCACAAAAAAACCATCATCTATTCTTCTCGCTATTCCCCCATTAGGAGATTTATGAGCATACTGATGTTTATGAAATGTTCATCAAACAAATTCATATACGTTGATTGATTTCAGAATTTATTCCAGGGTTCTCGGAGTGAAAATTTTCTGAAGATTATTGGAACGCTGAAATTTCATTCAGTGCCAAATAAACTTAGAAAAGCTTAACAAATAGGTCTATCCATTGGTATTCACTAAAACCATCAGTGGAATAATATTAGTAGTTGAATGTAACTGCATATGAGGGTAGTAAAATTATTATATCTGTGCATACTGTACTGTTACCCAGTGACAAATATTAAGAATGTTACTAAAAGCACCCAGGTTTGTTTTCTTAATAACATGAATGGTACTAGAAAATGTAAAACTGAGTGCTTTTTAGTATCATGTGATGCTGCAGTGCTAAAAGTGCCCAACTTTATACTTCCCAGTACCACTCGTGGTATTAGAAAAGAAAAAAATCTGGGTACTTTTAGCAATACACGATATCAATGGACAATCCTAGTTCAGAACGAAAATATAATGTCGAATACTGAATCCCGATTTCAATTTAAACATCGACTTGAAACAAAATCAAAAGAGATTTCAGCATCGCGATACCGATTCAGCAACAAAAGGGGAAAACAAAAGGAAAAGGAAGAAGCCGCAGCAGCAAACCTGATTTGAAAAACCTGGGATTCAGAGGCAAATTATACTTATTTTTCTCTTCTATTTTTATATATACTTCTTCTTCTCAATCTCTTCTGATTACGCGAGGGTTCTCACTTCTCAACAAAATGCTAATTTTATGCGGCTGATGTGGACTGTGATTCGCGCAGTATGCGTAACCAATTTCTCTTTCTCCCAAATAATCTTGGGCTCCTAGCGGATGAAATAAACGGGTTAGAATTCATGGACGGATGATGTGGCTTTGAACGGCGGCGATTTGAGCGTTAAAGGCATACGGTGTATTGAATGGTTTTATACATTTAATTGTAATAGAAATTTACGACGGTAAAACAAGTACGAGATGCAAGAAAAATTCACAATAGTATGATAAAATCAAATTACAGGTCATACAACGATAAATTAAAAAAATACCAAACATACTGCAAATCCCAACTACGAAAGTCTTCGATTAGATACGTGGCTTACACCTGGAGCTCATCATTGATAGTGTGCTCGAGGATATATAAAAACACCGTCTCCTTAGGTATAATCATCCTAAGCTCTCATTCATGGTGGAAAAAGTGTAGCACTACCAGTTCACTGCATCGCTGCACGTGAGTACGCACACACCGTGTATATGTAGGCCTTATAGAAGACTCTCCAGTAGGAGCATATCCAATTGATGGTAGAGGAAGTGCATTCTTCTGCAAAAACACATAATGGGATAAACATAGGTACCCTTTATGATGACACCCTTATGGAGCATATCCAACCAGCAAAATTTGATTAGAGACGCTCGCTTGATTTTTTTATTTTTTTTGGCAACGTCTCTGTGGTATTCCACCACTCATTAGGGCTATCCAAAAAATATTTTTCAGCATTCCATTCTTCGCATGGCGGCTGAATGTATTATCCAACTAGTCTGTGCGGTAAACTCTGCAACAACAACGTGACAAAAATGCAGAAGCAAATGCGCGGATGTACTTGTGGATGCAGCAAAATTCCAATAAACATGGACGACCTCTCGTCATTCCACAGAGCAATAGGCTGAGAAGAGACAGAATTATCGTGGCACATAGCTAAAAATACGATGAAAATGAAAGTTATTAGTAAAATTCAAGGAAAAAAATATGTCGTAGAAAACGAAAAAAATATTAATAGTATAAACGAAAAATATCTGAGTCGTAGGTCGTTTGATCGGTACAAAATTGATAATGTGGTTGTTTAGAAGATTTAGCTCGGGTTGGAGGAGGAAGTTTTGATGGGGAGGAAGAGGGGCACAATGAAGGTTTTTATAGCTGCGAACGTACGTGTAGCGTCTGACGCAGCGGACACCAATGCGTATTTTCGAGACGTTGGACCAAACAAACAAAATTTTAATCATTGGGGGCGTCCGACGCGTCAAACGTCATTGTAACAGTCAAGCTTAAAATTTTGACTACAAACGATACCTTACTAATATTTTCATTATCTTCCTTCCATTCCTTTCCGAAAATTGTCTTGAATAAGATTGAATTTGTTGATCAATCCAAACTCTTCGGTCCACTCATTGAACCATGTCACCATCTCGTTTGTTGAACGATGATAATAATTCTTCTTTATTCTCATATTCATCTATAGTAAATTCATTTTGTTTATTATTCATCGTCTCTTGTTGTATGTTTCCTTATATTCATAACTTTTAATCTACTAAGTTAATCTAACTACTTATTAGTCGTAAACAAAATCCAAAAAAAAAAAGGAAAAAGAAAAAAAACTTATGTTTTATTATCCATCGTTTTTTTACTTCATTAAATGGTTACGGTGAAATTGATAATGTAAAGTCTATGCTACAAAAATGTTCACTGCATAATAAAAAAGCTTTGATTTAACAATGAAGAACAAAAAAAGCATTAAGCATGTACTAAAAAAAAGAATCCATTATCTTTCTTTGGCTGAGTGGTATGTACTTCCATGACGCCCGTTTTTTCAATTATGAAGCATGGCGAAGTGATCCTACTCACATTGGACCTAGTGCTCAAGTAGTTTGGCCAATAGTAGGTCAAGAAATATTAAATGGCGATGTGGGCGGTGGTTTCTGAGGAATACAAATAACCTCCGGGTTTTTTAAGACTTGGCGAGCATCTGGAATGACTAGTGAATTACAACTCTATTGTACTGCAATTGGTGCATTGGTCTTTGCATTGTTAATGCTGGTTGGTTCCATTATCACAAAGCCGCCCCAAAATTAGCTTGGTTCCAAGATGTAGAATCGATGTCGAATCATCACTTAGCAGGGTTACTAGGACTTGGGTCACTTTCTTGGGCGGGACACCAAATCCATGTATCTTCTTATCCCTATTTGCATTTCAGTGGGTTGGTCCGGTATGAGAAGTTATGGGAAAGAGTATATTACCACATCTCTCATTCGTAAATTTCTAATGATCACCGTGTCCTGCATGCTGGATCCTCTACTATTCTATGTTCTTCCCGATCTCGACATAAGCCAAGAGGCAGATCTTGTGCCACTCCACCAGGTCGTATGAAACTGGCATGCATCCTGGCTCCCGAGACTCTTTCATAGAATTCCAACAATTTCTCCCGCTCCTCAAAAGCCCAAGGGAACGGAGTCGATGCCCCCACATCCATAGCATGAGTAGTTGAAGCAAGTGAATGATGCTTTTCCCTAAAGATGCCTCCAATCTCTTAATAAAGGTATCTTCCTGGTGACAACAGTAGTAACGAAGCAGCATCATTCATTCTAAGTTAGAAGGCCCCAAGTATATAACTTAAGCTTTACACAAATTGAAACTAAGGGCCCAAAAGCAAGCTTATGGCTCGCTACCGTGGCTCTAGTAGTCCATTTTATTCTGAATTCCTCTTTCTTTTTATTGATTGAAATTCGAAGAAGAATGTTGATGGTGCATTGGAAGGGCTCCAATGAGAATAAATTTTTTGGGCAAGAGAAGAAAGGAACTCCTTATTTAACTTAGTATTAAACATATGATCGCTCATGGTTGGATGAAAATAAATCAAATTTTGTTGCAGAGATAACAGATGATGACCATGATATATTTAAGGAAAATTTTATGTACATCAACATAACTATTCAGTTGATCTATCATGATTTCAATTTGTTTTAATTTTCATCTTTAATTAAAAATAATAATTCAATCCAGACACCAACATTTCTATTTTTCTACTTTCTTCTTCTTCAGCTAAAATCTAAAACGTTAACTTCATGTCTTATTATCAATTTAATATAAAAAAATGAATCATATCTGCCATAGAAGATCATGACATTACTAACAAATTCCTGCATATTAGCATCCCATCAACTAAACATACAAAAAAAGAGCGTTTAACAAGCACCCCAAAAATGAAGCATCACTTTAGCCCCTCTATTTCCACCATTCATTTATAGTAAAATAAGTTAGTGGGGGATAAAAAGTTAATGGAAGGAGAGAGAACCAGGATATGTGGTGGAAATTAAGAGGGCTGAAGGGGTGTTGCACTTGGGTGCTCATGATCTTATCCCATATAATATACAACACATTTTTTATTTAGTGTTAACTTAAAGTTTTTTTTCAACCTGCATATTGTACTTCTTGGTTTAACATAGTTGGTTGTACATCATATGCAGTCAGCCTATATATACACTAAGTGTGTGTCCATTTTTACGTTTTATATTGATTGTGTAGCGGTTCCATATTTATCGCATGGTGCACCCAACAACATGTTCATTATAAACATCCATTTATTCACATGTGATTAGTTTGATTGGATTCTCTACCTCCTCAATTGTGCTTTATCGATCATGTGGTTAATATATTTTGATTGCGTGTTCACAGATTTATCTGCATACAAGTAAAATTTATGTATATTATGATTGTTGTACGAGTGAAATTCAATCTTATTTTTCTTTTAATGTCAAAGAGGTCATGATATGTAGGGCCGTGTAGTGTGCAACCAATTTTTGCATTAATTGCCTTATCCATTGGTTTTTTTTTTATTTCTAAGCTTGCATATGCTTTGTCAGATTCATTTGTTGCATTTGGCAAGCATGTAGGTGAGCAATTGGACTTGGCAATGTAAATGGTATGTAATTGTGGTTAGAAATATAGGATATAAGCTTGGAACTTGATAAGTTGGGTACATATCATGTTTGACATAAGGGTTAAATTATGGATCGATTGTCTACTATTTGAGAAGAGGTCGGATAAGATGAAGTAGAATTTGCTAATTGTTGGAAACAAGATAAAGAAAGAGATGTAGAGTAATACTGTTGATGTGGAGAATTGGTCACTTGTACACGCCAACACCCGATGGGTTGGTATTAAGCGAATTATCCAAATTAACTAAACAATCCAGACATAGAGATACATAAATATAAATATCACTGAGTTTATAGTGGTTCGACACTAACGCCTACATCCACTTCATAGTAACTATTCTTCATCATTGCTACAATTACAATAGTAATCCAAGTTTCAACACTTTGAGTTTACAAAGTTATGGATGGGAAGTGACAAAGTCCTTTCCAACTTCCTACAAGGCCCAAATAGCCATTAAAGTCCTTCTAAGTCCAAAAAGATTCAAGTATGCTCTAATGTCCAAAAAGCAAATCAAGATCCAATCCAAACGTCAAAATGTTGTTAGGAAACTTCTAAGTGAAGTTTATAAGTCCAAGAGACCTTCCAAAGCCATAAAAATCAAGTGGGAAGCCATTAAAATGCTCCAAGAAGAAGCTTCCTGCTTGTAAGAATCAAACAGTCAAAGGATCCTCCAAACAGCCAAGTACAGGGTATTTATAGGTGAGGGTCGTGAGCTGAAGCCCATAATTTCGTATTTCGGGATCGGTGCCAGACCCGGAGTTAGATTTTGCATTATGCTTCACTTTAAAGCACATCCAATCCAGACCGAGTCGTCACTTCATCTTCGAGAGTACGAATTATCAATTCGTACCCTATGCCTCGTGTGAATCCTTGCCAAGCCCGAAGACTTAGACAGACACGAAAATAAGACTTTGTACTCCACAACCTGGAGTACTTGTCAATCCCAGTATCAGATACGAAGTATACTTTGTCTTCTAAAGCCAGAAACAAAATTAGCATTTCGCATCCTAAACACCTTAAACCATTTCCTTGTCTCGACTCTGAATCAGGGAGTATGAAATGTGTTTTCATGTCCCGCTCCTTAGCACCAGAGCCATGCCGACCCAACCATATTTTGTATCCCACTTGCACGCTGGGGATACGAAAATGCCAAGACGAATCGTAGAAGCACCGATCCGCTCAAAGCTTGAATACGAAGTGATGACTTTGTATTGCCCATACTGATCCTGGATGTGTAAACCATATTTCCAAGGATTTGAACACTTTGTGACTTTAACGAAATCGTCATCTGTTTCCATGAGTTCTTGCTTGAGTTTTGAGCACTTAGAAAACAATAAATCCTTCGTGTGACTGCCTTGTCAAAAGACGGGTCAACACTTAGCCCCCAAAACTTGACTTTCTCGTAAGAGGAAGACATGTTTTAAATAATCAGTAAATCTACAAATCTGAGAATCCATGAGTCGCAAACCAAGAGGAGTTCGCATAGAAACCTAATAGCTGAGAAACAAAAAACCAAAAGTCACGATCGCATCGGATCACATTAATGGAAAACTAGAATCCAAAGAACAAGAGAAAACAGACGATCGCTCCGGATCGTCCTAACCATAAGACCAAAACCAAACAGACACGATGATCGCTTTGGATCGTATTACGAGAGATAGCCGAGATAACTGGAATAACCATGGATCGGGAAACCGAAGAAGCCCAAAATCCAGAAAATCAGAGTAACCAATAACCAGATAACCATATGATCGGATGTATCCGAAAACCAGAATAACAAATAACCAAATAACCAGATGAGTCCAAGACTTGGCAAGACAACCATGGAATGTCAGAAGAGTCCCAAATGCCCTTTCCAAAACCTAATAAGAGGACCAAGGAAAAGCCAAACGGATAGGGCCTTGCCCGCCATTAGGCAAGGCAGTCTTTCCAAGTCCTGACAAGACGGTATTCCCCTTCCCAAGTAAAGTCTTTACTTGAGGACCATATTTTTATACTTAGCGAGCAAAGTCCTTACTACGCTAAGTCCTTAAAGTTTGAAATTCCAATTCTATATTTTCATACTCTACAAGCAGCGTCCCGACGAGAAAAGTAATTCTATTAAAGTTATCAAGGGTTGGAGTTTTAATAAAACCAAAGGAAAAACCAAGCGGTTTATCATCCAGCAGAGAGCACACTTAGGGGTTAAGGCCTAATCCCGTAGATGAATGAGTCGACTTAGCCACTCCCGATTTCAATTTTACTGAATCCGTTAAATTTGAAGGGGATAGACTAGCATTGGACACAGAGCATTCCCAGGGGTCACACTGATTCCCATACATGGGTAGGCAGACATAGCCACCCTAAGGCAAAATGAAAAATAAACGAAGGATATTGGACGGTTTATCGTCTGTAAAGAGCATGTCTAAGGATTAAGACCTAATTTTGTACATGGATAGGAAGGCTTGGCCTTCCAAACTACCAAGCCAGGTAACCAGAAATGAGTGAAGGAAGTCAGAGGGTTTATCGTCTACAATAAAAGTGGGACATCGAACAATTTATCATCCACAAAGAGCACGTCTAGGGATTAAGACTTAATCTCAAACATGGGTAGGCAGAATTAGGCCCTCCAACTCTCGACCCTGGTAACCGGAGACGAATGCAGGAGATTGAACGATTTCTCGTTCACAAAGAGCATGCTTAGGAATTAAGACCTAATTCCGTACATGGATAGGCGGACTTAGGCCCTCCGCCCTCATACAATCATGTAATCCAAAGAGGTAAGTTAATTGTGAGGCGGGTATTTCATAGTCGGGTACAGAGCATGCCTAAGGATTTAGTCTGAATCTCATGCATGCATGATCCGACTTAAGACCATCTATAGCCGAAAATCCAGAGGTATAATATCCAAGAGGATAGAACCAATATAACCAGAAACAAAGACGATAAGCCAGAGTTTTAATCACCAAATAACCAAGATACATAAGCCAGAAATCAAGACAAAAGTAGGGTCATATCCACAAGTTGGAAGACCAAACAACCATATCCACAATTCACAAGACCAGAATGCCAGAAAGCCAAAAACATAAACGGCAGAATCCAAAAGATGAAATATCAAAAGAACAGAACCCATAAAGCCAAAATCTAGAGTGCAAAGAGATGAAAAGCCATTAAACCAAAAATATCTCCAAGAAAACCAAAATCCAAGAAGTCCAAAGTCCAAGAGCTGCAAAACCAGAGAATCCAAAAAGCCACGTCAATTGATTACCAAACTGCCAAGAGCAGGTCCCAGTTCATCCTTATCTCGATCCGGAACAGGCAGTCGTGACTGTCCCGGTTATGCAGCTCAATTCTGAACATACTCCGCCAACTCGTCATGTCTGACGTGCTCTTCAATCATATCCCAAAGATGCATGCAATCATTGGAAGTACGAAATGTGTTTTCGTATCCCTCTCCTAAGCACCATAACCATGTCGACCCAACCATATTTCGTATCCCACTCTCCACGCTAGGGATACGAAAATGCAATATGGATCGAAGAAGCATCGATCCGCCTAAAGCCCGAATATGAAGTGATGATTTCATATTGCCAATACCGATCCCAAATGAGTAAACCAAATTTCCAAGGATTTGAACACTTCGCAACTTCGACTAAATCGCCATGTGTTTCCATGAGTTCGTGTTCGAGTTCCGAGCACTTAGAGAACAATACGTCTTTTGTGCGAATTCCTTGCTAAAAGGCGGGTTAACAAATACCATCATTAAACATTAGATTGTGAAAAAAAAAATCAACCTAGGATTAAGGATGAACATGCCTGCTGAATCTGGTAACTAAGTTCTAATAATTTAATCGGTTAGTCCACAATGGACTAGCTTCAAAAAAAATGTGGGTTAAATTAAAATGTGGATAAATAAATGAAAATTATGGATATAAATAAAACTTTCTTGTATTTGATGGAACCACCCGAAAAATGGAGTACCCGAGAACATGGTTAATGCAGGGATGGCAAACAAGACAGAAATCATACTTGAAAGACCGGTGATTACACCTAAGGTTGGTATGACTTTTGTTACTATTGAATATTTATTTCAATAATTTAAAAGTTATGCAAAATACATGGGATTTCCTATAAGGAAAAGGTCAAGTAAGATAAAGATGAATACTTAAGATACATGACTTTTGTATGTGGTCGATTCAAGAAACTGATTTTGAAACCAAGAATTCACTGTTGCCTCAAGAAACAAACGGATTAGGATGCAAAGTGAAACTCACTTCTACCTTTGGCAAATTAAAAGAGGACGTAATTAATAGTGTATTTCTTATGATCTAAGTCCTATTAAAGCTTGATTTTTTTTTATGTTCGACAAATTAATGACCATTTGAAAAGGCAACTAAAAGTATGCAACACTATTGGAATTGAATCTAAGAACATTTTCCACACGCTAATAGTAGAGGCTTCTGGGCATGATACTTTGCCTTTCATAGAAAAGAATTGCAGAAATTATCTTGATAAGGAGAGATGATTTCGCCTCAGAGAGGGAGAAGCTATTGCAATTCAATTTTTTTTTCAAATGCAACAGTAAAATTCTAATTCTTCTGTAGCAAGAATTTGGCGGATGGTGGAAAACTCAAAAAAGTTTTTTGGGAAAAAAAATGAAGCAAAGGGCATGTAAAGAATTTGGTGATGTTGTAACTTTTGATACAACATACTTAACAAATAAGTATGACATTAGGGTTATCAATGATGCTTTCGGATGCGGATTATGTCATATTCGCATCCGAAGTCATTTCGCATATCAGATACCGCAGTCGCTGATGTGCACGTAAAAATGCACATTTGTATTCACATATTTATTCTTGTTTAGTTGGATAAATGAATATTTTTTGGTATTTTATATGATCAAACATGTTTTAAATATTTTCAAAATCATCACTCATTTTGGGAAAAAATGGTCACTTGTGCATGTTTTAATTTGTGAAATCTTTTACTTGTTCCTTGTAATTGTCTCTTGTAGGAATGAATGATATATACATATGAAGAGATGAAGAAAAGCATGCATATACACAAGAGAAGGCAAATAAATAATTCATTCTATGGATAGTGGAGGCCCCCACCTTTCACTTAGCCCACCTTATTCTTAATCTTCATATTAAAAACTAATTAGATAAAACAAAAGGCCTCATGCATTCTACATGACTTATTAGTGGCTAGTGACAATTAGAAGCTTCATGAATGGGCATTTTGGGGAATTCCCAAGAAGAGTGATTGGGGTTTTAGGGTTTTAGATCATGTATATATACCCCTTTGTTTCATGTATTTTAGATCTCCATTTTAGCATATGAAAGTGTAAGTGATCAAATAAATAAAAATGGCTTCCAAGCCTATTTCTTTTATGTCTATCTTATGTCACTTTTTAATTTCTATATTTTCTACTTTATGTTCATAGCTTAGATTTATTTACATTCTCTCTACTTTATGTTCGTAGTTTAAATTTATTTACATGCACTTAGTTTAGTTCTTTTCTTGTTCTATTTAGATTTTATTTCATTTTGCTTTTTTTCCAATGCTGAAACTTACATGTGTCAATATGATAACATACATTAGAAGCTAATCCCCTACAATTTAAGGGTAATGAAGCTCTCTAATTTTATGTAAGTTCAACATTTGTATGATTTGTAATCTCTCATATTTGTGTCTCATGATAGTGGATTTTGATGTAAGTTTATACATGCGGGTTTGATAGCTTATGTCGCATTTGCAAATAAGCTATTCTTATTCAATATAAACACAAGTTACATCAATATTTGATAAGTGGTTTTTGATTATAAAATATAAGCAAGAACAAAATTTGATGATCTATGTCACTAATTACAATAGTGAATAGGTCATACTTAAAATAGTTTTTGCTTTATTTTCATTTTCATGAGAACAATGAGTGATTTAATTGTTGTGCTATATTTTGATAGTTTATGTTATGTTAACTAATAACATAAATAAACTACATTTAAGATAAATGCGACGTTTATGTCATTTAATATTAAAAATAGAGATCATAGATCAAATGTTTGTTAATTTACATAAATATGAGAGGGCATTTACCTCTAAATTGCTCTCTAATTGCATATTTAGTTCTCAACTTAGTTTCTAGTTTTCATTAGTTTTTGTTAGTTAAAACATCCCAAAGTTTGGTTCAATTTGATTGAGTAAGGCTGAAATTATTTCTTTCCCTGCGAATTGACCCGTACTAACAATATTTTGTTGATGATTTTCTAATTTGATAGAAATACTGCTTTGCAAACAAGGTTTTATCGCCGTTTCCAGGGAGAGAATTTAATTTTTATTTTATTCTTTGAATTAATTTTCTAGCTTGTTGTTCTTCTTTAAAAAAAACAAAAAAAGGTTGGTCTTGTTCATAGATTTTGTGTTTATTCTTGTTTTTGTGTTTTGTTCTACTTTTGTTTTTGTCTTTGAATTTGTGTTAAATAAGTGTATTTATTTTGTTTAATTTTTTTCGCTTTTGTTGGTTTGTTTGTGTGTGTTCATTTCTTTTTTATGTGCTAATTTTCATTTAGAGAAAAAACAATTGTCAATTTTTATGGTTTCATTTCAAAACAGTGTTTGTAACACCCCGTAAATTTAAATATTAAAGTTAACAAATTAAAGAATACTTAATTTAAGAATCAAAGGAAACAGGTTACGCCATTGTGTTCGTCTCGGAATTCTGGTTGAGATAGAGTCCGAGTTTGCGTAAATTGGACTTCGTATGAAGAAGTTATGGCTGTCGGAAGTTTCCAGAAAATTCAAACAGCTCGAATAAGATTCAAAATTCAAATCAGAAGTCAGAAGCGGGCTGGACGGGAAAATTCCCGCCCAGGTACCAGGTCGACCAGAGGGTCGACCCTAGTGTCGACCTCCCCCTACAGGTCGACCTGGGGGTCGACCTGCACCCCCCCAGGAAGATCTGAGGGATGACGATTTTGTGACTCAGTGCTGAGTCATTAGGGCTGAGGTGTCACTCTATCTTGACTGGATGGTCTTGATTGATTCTAGGTTGATCGGATGGCCTAATTAATCCTAAATTCTATATAAACACATGTAGACTCAAACCCTAAAACCAAATAAAAATTAGAACCATGGTCGTCATGCTATCACCTTGCAACCTAAGAGTAGCTGCCACCAACTAGAGGAAAAGTGAAGATAATCAACTCAATTCAACTCAAATTTATAACAACAACAACGAATTTGTCTACTTCAAAGGCGAGCTAAATCAGTTTCAGAACTCAGATTCCAGAACTCAAGACCTTCTTTGAGTTGTGAGTTCAATTTCTTTAATAAGATAATTAATAAGTTAATTGGGTTGAGTTATAAATTGGATTATATGGCTATGTTAGTGAGAAATTGGAAAAATGTGATATTTTGTGAATATATGCTAGTTGTTCATAATGATAACTTTGTTGTGGATCCCTTTTCATATGCCAAATCGCCTATGTTCAACATGATTCACGTTTGACATCATTTTATATGCAAGTTTGGGTGTAGATTATATGCTAGTTTCTATATGAATTATACACCGGTTTACATGTGAATCAAATAAAGTGACTATATGCAAGTTTAGGTAGAAATTGGATTCACATATATGCAAGATTACACCTTTAGATTTAGATCTATGGCGTACATAGTTTTATGCAAGTTTGTGACTATGGCCTATGCAAGTTTTGGAATGAAAACTATATTCATATATGCAAGTTTTAGGTGAAAAAGCTATACTATATATATGCAAGTTCACACCTTTAGGCCTATGTTTAGATTCATGACAATACAAAGTTTATGCAAGTTATATTGTAATCCTTATTTGCAAGATTAGATCCGTTTTGTGTGTTATGCAAATTTGCGATGTTTCTTCCCTTTTATGTGCTAGACTAATTGCTAGTCTAATATACATATATGTCATGATAAACGAACGAATAACGTGGGAACGATGGGGGTAATATTGAATATTCACATATTGAGAATTGGCATAACGGCCTTGAAAAGGTATATAATTAATTTAAGATATTAATTGGAAAAATTGGCATTTATGGACATAATTGAGACAATTATGGACATAAGTATATCTGGAATTCATTGACAAAACTTGAATAGGGATATTAATCCAATTTGGGATTAAATAAAGACGTGTGATAATAAACTGCCTAAGACACGAGGTTAGACTCGTTTGTGGTGTAAGACTGCCCGGACCCGCCCGACAAATCCAGCAGCCACAAATGCCAGTCTAATGTGAGAGGTCGAAGGCATGAATTAAATGCGTAACAGTTGTAAAGACACGAGGTTAGGCTCGTTTGTGGTGTAAGACTGCCCAGACCCGCCCGGCAAATCCAGCTGCGACAAATGCCAGTCTAATGTGGGAGGTCTTTACAAGGTTACGGTGTTAATGAATTAAGAAACACTTAATCAGATAAACATGTAGTGGGACATGAGGGGGTTAAGTGGGTGCTTTGGGTAGCTTGTGAAATTAAGAGTGTGCCTTGGGTGGCATGTGAAATATGATTAGATGCACTTAACCAAGATTGAAACATGTAAGAAGACATGAAAAAGAATGGGGTTAAGTGGGGAAAAACCTTAGAGGGGACCAAGCATAGGTAGGAAGCTTGTGTCATGCATGGGGACCCTTTTCAAACTAGTAACCCATTAAGTATCTTTGTGGGCTCGACCCAAGTAGAGGACGGGACACGCGTACTGGGTTTGATTGTAAGAGGTCAAAGCGGGTTAGCGGTAGCAACGCAAGTCCAACGGGGTCATATACATGTATGGGCCCGGGCTGGTAGGTAAGACATTGTTGCATCGTGTAGATATAAGCCGTGCATTTTGGTGGTATCGGGTTGCCACTTTGGTGAGTGATACACCCCACTGTGGGGCCAACAAAGGTATCTACGAGTTAGGGAGCCGATCGAATAGGGGTAGTGGGTACACCTAGTGGAGATAGGGGCAGACGACACCTATGAAGGCAGCTAGGGGTACACGAAACTACCATTATCATTATTAAGTTTTGTAGACGGGATCAACTTTTAGGGGATTTGGTGTGGTGCAGTGTAGTAATTATCTTATAGTAATTAGGTGCGCCTTTAACGTTATTCTTGTTCATCTTGTTTCCTTTGTTTGCTCTGTCATACCCATTTGCTCACAGTCATTTCCTTATTTTCCAGCTTATGCCTTGTCCTAGTTACTTAATGATTATATTGTTAAAGTTATTGCACTCGCCAGACTTTATGTCTGACCCCTTTATTTCCACCTCTTTTCTTCCTTTTTTCCTCCCCCAGGTGCTCTGGGTGGGACTAGTACTAGCGGAGCTTAATTTTGGACATCTTTATCTCTTTCTTTGGAAGTTGCTTGGATCGCTGAAGTAAAAGTTCAGCCTATCTTATTTATGACTATTTTATGTTGGGGTTATGCCTTCCATTTTCATGTACTCTGATTTAATCAAGATGGATATTATGTACTTGACTCTAGTCTTTGGGTTTTTTGATGATGTAACCAAACCTATTTGTTTACCGCAGCAATGAATGAAGTTTTAAATTTTTAAGTACTATTTTATATTTATCTTGTTGTTAAGTTTTTGTTCTATACACACTTAAAACGCTCTGTAACACCCCACCTCCGCCAGGGTCACTCTTGCTACACTAGCTTTGGAGGGGTGTTGGACGAGGTAAACATGCATGCAGATATCACAAGACAGAACATATAAGTAAAAGCAGAGTAAATAAAGCAGCGGGTAAAACTAACATTTCAAAACCATAGTCAACTTACATCAAAGTACCGAGTCATTATTTTCCCAACAAAACAAAGTCTAGAAAAACATAAACCGAAAACTGGAAATAACATAAAGTAACTATCCCCAAAGTAGAATAAGGCCATAGCATGCTCAAGTCCAAACCGTACATGAGCTATCCAGAAAAGCAGCTAAAGATCCAAGCTAGGTACTAGTGTTCCCACCCTGTAAACCTGGGAGGGGGGGGGGGGGGAGGGAAACGGAAGAAAAAAGGCAAAAGAAAACGGGCCAGTCAAAAAGACTGGTAAGTCCTACCTACTATTAGTATAAAAACTAATAAAGTTAACTGGACATGTAAGACAGAGATGAAACATAGGATGATAACTGGCATGGTGAAAAGTTAACAAGATAGATCAAGTGTGGCATCGCATATACAAGGTTAAGTTGCACCAAGTGTGTACTAGTATTCCAATCCATGTCAAGTATAAACAAGAAATGATCCCTTAGCCCAAAGCTGGCCCAACATCATGAGGTGACCTAAATCAAGGTCCAACTACTCGGTCTAGTCGATCGGCTCCCTATAAGCCTAGCTTGTCGTGTATCGGTGTCATACGGCCTAATCATGGAATGTAGTTAACTGTGCAAGGTCCACCCTAGGGTGTATCCAGCCCTAAGGTGTAAACCACATACACAATTCAAGCACGCACAGTCTAAACCTACCAGTGCCCATGTTCAACTCCGGACTTAATGTGCACGACCATGGTCCGCCTGAACTTAACTGGTGCACTATTCAGCCGTCTCTTTTGGTCTCTTACAATCAGTCCAGTAATCGTTCCCCACCCTAGCCTAGTCCAGGGTATCCAGATACTCCCAAGTGGGTTACTGCTGAAAAGGACCTCGTAACTAGGATTTCAAGCGGGTTAAGTGTGGTTAACCCTATCCTAACCATGTATTGAGTCGGTCAAGTGTATCCAAGCAGTTCATGACTTAACCCTATCAATACATCGTGTTTAATTGGTTAAGTATTCAAGTAGTCCATGACTTAACCCTACCAACCCATCGTGTTTAATTGGTTAAGTATTCAAGTAGTCCATGACTTAACCCTACCAACCCATCGTGTTTAATTGGTTAAGTATTCAAGTAGTCCATGACTTAACCCTACCATGTGGCATTAATTAACTTAATGCACCCCAACCTCTCACATTAGACTTTGTTGTGGTTACTAGTTAAGCCGGGCAGGTCCGGGTAGCTTTACACCACAACCTAGTCTAACCTCGGGTTTTAAGTGCGATATGACCAACTAATCACATTGGGTCCTATTGTTTGTAGCCACTAGTTAAGTCGGTCGGTTCCGGGTAGATTTATGCTACAAACTCAACCCAACCTCGAGTTGGCCACTTTCATGTTTTCTACATGTCATGTTCACGTTCATGTTTTCAAGCATAAACACATGTTGAACTTTCATGTCATATTTTCAAGTCATGCTTTCATGTTATTTAAATTTGCCCAACTACCCATAACGTATTCCCATCGCACGTAAATTCGCATCAACGCAATTAGATCAAAGAGGAAACAATATGACAAGGTGGGCAAAAGGTGGCAAAGTCTATCACAAGTTAAACATGGTGATATTTGAGGCAAAAAGGGGGTTCAACATACTAGCATATGGCCTCACATGTATGATAGCATAAAAGGTGACTTGGCCTCAAACATATCAAATAACATAAGGGTGATTTGTCCACAAGCATGCATAATAGCATAAGGGTGATTTGGCCACAAGCATGCATAATAGCATAAGGGTGATTTGGCCACAAGCATGCATGATAGCATAAGGGTGATTTGGCCACAAGCATGCATAATAGCATAAGGGTGATTTGGCCACAAGCATGCATAATAGCATATGGGTGATTTGACCACAAGCATGCATAATAGCATATATGGTGATTTGGCCACAAGTTAAACATGGTGGCATATGAGGCAAATGTGTTCATAAACTTGCATATTACATTATAAGCCTCAAAACATGCATGATATCAAACTTTAGCAAAATAGGTAAAACATGGTCATAAATGACATAGGATGATAGCTAATGATTCGCATATAACATCATATGCAAGATAACATAAGGGTTATGAGAGTTTCTATGTTGCTTTATGCAACATTTCAAATCAAAGCTCATAGCTTTCTATGCACAAAGTCAAGGTGATAGCTTTACAAACAAGCATAGAATAAATCTATGCATAACATGATAGAATCAAAGCACAAATCATACTTAGGCCCAAACTCAAACTTGCAACATGTCATATTTAACTTCATAGTTAGAATCTAAGAGTAGAATAGGGCTTACTATGCTATGAAGACTATAAAATAAAACAAGATTGAGACGAAGCCACAATAGCAACACTAAAAACCCCCAATCGAATATAAGCTCCAAGTTGTCTTGAGAAACAATAAGCTCCTTTGATTTGTATGAAGAAAGATCCTTGTTTTGATGAAGAAAGGTGGCTCTTTTACTAGCTTAGGACACTCAAATTTTCATGAAGAGGATGGAGGCCATGATATGAAGATGGAGGCCATGATCAAGAAGCATTTTTGCGTAGTTTAGTTGTAGGAATGATTAATGAGGGTTTAGGCTAGGTCTTAGGGTCTTTTTATAGAAGATTAGGTTAGTTTAGGCCATAGGATTAACCCTAGTTCAGATTTGAGCCATTAAAATCCATCACCAGCCCTAAAGCATGTCTTGAGGAACAAGTCAGGTGCACCCAGGCCAAACTGGCCGACCACCCAAGTCGACAGGGGTGTCGACTGGGCAGTCGACACCACCTGGGGTGTGTCGACTCCCAAGTCGACTCCCCAGTTGACTTGGGGGTGGCGGGAAATTTTCCCGCCTGCTCTTCTTGGCTGAATTTGAATTCTAAATTCAAATTTGAATTGTTTTTGAACTTGAAATTTTCTGAAAACTTTGACGGGCCATAACTTGGTCATACGGACTCCGATTTTCAAAAACTCGGACTCTATTTCGCGTATTTTTTCGAGACGAACGCAATGGAACAGCCCGTTTCCCTTGATTCAGATTTTATCATTTAATTCTGCCTTGTTTTATGTTATTGCATGTTATTTAAAAATACAGGTTGTTACATTCTCCCCACCTTAAGGGATTTCGTCCCCGAAATCTCAAGTTAGGAAGAACGTATCCTACCATCCATCATCCATCTACTCAAAACATCATCCACGAGCAGTCATTATCCTTAAAAGATTTCTAATGCTGTATGAACATATGCGAAAGGTGTGTGTATATGTACTTATCTAATGCGAAAATCAGGCGGTTACTGATTCAGTAAACCTCCTTAATGCAAAGTATGTTAGTGAAATGAGTCCATAAGTATGCAAATTCCTAACATAATTCATAATCTCTATATGAGTGCACATAACATTCACCCATATGCAACATCCATGTGATAGCAGAACAAGTTTCATCCATGAATAAGTATAAGCACTCATGCATATGCAATATGAAAGTGTGTGAGCCGATCTTAGTGCCTAAGGTGTATCATGTATCCACGAGTATCCACTTGCAAACACTTGCAACCACTTACAAACATCAAGCATAACATGTTTCAAATGCAAGTTTCATCCAAAGGGTTTCTACCTAAGGTTCTCATGACAAGGTTAACGAGATAACAAGATAAACATGGATAGTGAAAGAAAGATATGCTGGCTAGGAAAAGAGATCGAGAATGTACCCTAAAAAAGAAATGGGTGAAGCGCGCGCATCTTCTCCTCGGTTTCCTAAGTTGCGTCCTCTTCGGCTCCACTCCACTGAACCTTTACTAACTTGACTTCTCGATTCCTCAGCTTCTTGATCTCCGTTCCCAAGACACGGATCGGAGCTCGCCTTAGGGTTGCCTCTTTCTCTACCTCCATGTCTTCAAGAATGCTAGGCTCAACTACCTCGGCTGACTCATATAGGCATTTTCGGAGATGCGAGACATGAAAAACATTGTGTACTCCGGCCAGCTTCTCGGGCAATTCCACTCTATAAGCCATTTGCCCAATCTTCTCGATGATAGGGAAGGGTCCAACGAACCTTGGTGCTATCTTTCCAACTGCTCCAAAACGAACCACATTTCGCAAAGGAGAAATCTTCACGAAAACCATATCTCCAACTTCGAATTCCAAATCTGTCCTTCGCTTGTCAGCATAGGATTTCTGTCTGTCTTGGGCCGTCTTCATCCGCCTTTGAATCAACTCAACCTTCTCGGATGTGTCCCTTATTATGTCGGGCCCAAGTATAAACTCATCCGTTGTCTCCCACCAACATGTTGGTGACCTGCACGGCCTTCCATACAAAGCTTCGAATTGTGTCATTCCTATGCTTGCCTGATAGCTGTTATTATAAGCAAACTCTACAAGAGGAAGGTGGTCTTACCAAGTACCACCAAAGTCAAGAACACAAAGCCTCAAAATATCTTCTAGCACTCTATTCACCCTTTCGGTTTGGCCATCCGTCTGGGGGTGATAGGATGTACTTAGATTCAATCGCGTACCCATCGCTTCTTGCAAACTATTCTAGAACTGGATGGTGAAGATTGGGTCACGATCGCTAACTATGCTAGAAGGAACCCCATGCAATCGCACTATCTCTCGAAGATAAACAAATGCTAGACCTGATGCAGTCCTCTTGTTCTTTACTGGAATGAAATGGGTGCTCTTCGTAAGTCTATCAACTATGACCCATTTCCCATAAAGCCCAAATAGTTTGGTCAACTTAATGGACATCTTCATCCCAACTATATATCACAAACAGACGAGTCATACTCCTTATGGGGTTTGCAACAGAACTAAGATTGAGAATAGGACCGAGAGGATATACTTAAAAGATAGCATGTGAGTAAGCTCCACAGAATAGTAGGGGTCAAGGACATACTCTTAAAAAGAGATATAATGCGCGTATCTAGTCTTCAATCTCCTAAGTCGCATTTTCTTGTGCTTAATCCCATCGTGCCTTGACCGTCTTTTAACTTCACAATTCCGTAGTTTCAAAATATGAGTTGGAACTCGTTTCACCGTTGCCTCTCGTTCCACATCCACTTATTCTTTTCCTAAAAATACTTGGCTACAACTGCGTGCTCAAGGTTTTCCTGCAAGCTTTCCAAAATTCGTTAGTGAATCCTGGATCTCATTTACATACCATACGGTATTCCACGCAGAAAAACTATCTCTTGAAAACAAATGTCAATCCATGTTGCCAAATGTACTTACTAAGGTGATTTCTATAACCCCTGCTTAAGCGAAATGGACTATCCGCCTTAGTGGCGAACACTACTCGATTGGATTACAAATTTCCAATAAAAGTGCCAAGGGATTCTAGGTAACTCATCATGATGGAACCCTAAAGGTCACATGAGATTTCGAGGGTATTACCGAGGCGAGTCATGAGCCTCGCAACCCTATGTTCCAAAATCAAGAATGTCTCCATAATTGGACAACCAATCCATGCCCAAAATCAACCTGTATCCCATAAACCCGAGAACATAAGCATTACACATGAATTCTACGCTCAAGATAGAGATTTTCAAATCCATACAAATCGCAGATAGATGGGCGGAACCCCCATTCGGATTTGAAATACTAACGGGATTTTCAACTAGACTAGTACTTAGGTGCAAACTTTTAACAAGATCAGAAATAAAACTATGCGATGCGCCAGAATCAAATAAGGTATGAACAGGGAAATCAGAAATGTAAACATGACTTTCTATAGAAACACTACCTCGAATCAAAAGCTGGAAGAGCGAGGGAGCCTACAACTGCCCTCCAGAGGGTCCTGCTCGCTGAATTTGCCTTTTCCCTTGTCCTCGCTTTTTCGGGCAATCCTTGCTATAGTGTCCAGACTCTCCACAATGAAAGCATTCTCCCAACTTCCTTTTCTTCTTCCTATAGTCTTTGGCTATGTGCCCAGTGATCCCACAGAAGTTGCACTTCCTCCTTTCTCTTGACTTGTTGTCCATGCTGTTGTTGTTCTTGCCTCCTTTTCCGGAATCTACCTTCTCGCCTTGAGACTCATTTGCCTTGGCCTCCTTCTTTCCACTCTTATCTTCCTCTTGAAGCAGGGCCATATTCACCAAACTCTCGAAAGTCGCCCCCATGGGTATATGAGACATGGCCAAATCGCGCAATGGCTCATTCAATCCTAGAGCAAAGCGTAGGGCCTTCTTCTGAACTGTGTTAACCAAGTCTAGACCGAATTGAGCAAGTTGATTAAACTTATCCACGTATTCCCTAACGGTCATGTCCCCTTGCTTTAGTGATAGGAACCTCTCCATCTGAAGGTTCTCTTCTGTCGATGATAGAAACCTCAGTCCAAACCTTCTCCTAAAGTCATCCCAAGTCTGAATTGGCCTAGTAGTGGTGGTGACTACCCACCAATATGCAGCTTCCTCTTTCAATAGCCATACTGCCAACAGAACGTTTCTACGGTCTTCCACATCAAAGATAGCAACGAGGTCTTCAGTTTCTTTTAACCAGTTTCTTGCCTCAACATAAGTCTCCATCCCAACAAAGTTCCTGCCACCCATCGCCTTAAAGTCCTTGCAAATCTTCGCGAAATCCGGTTTTGGATGCGGAGGAAGAGGAGGAGGAACCTCAGCTACAGGAGGAGGAGGAATGTTAGCCACGAGGGAAGGAGGAGGAATGTCCGCGGGGCTATCTTCATTCGCCCTTGCCTCCATGTACCTTATAAACCAAATGGGTACTGGTACGCCCTCCAGAATGGAAAAATTATCGGCCATACTGAAACGAAGAAAAAGATAGATTGAGAACGAGGAAACAAAGGATAGTGCTAATGGATTTTGGGGAATAGCCTTTTAAAATAAACTAGACTCTTCTTGGAAAATACTTAATTGGTTTTGAAAATAGTTCTTCAAAAGGTAAGTTTTAAAAAAACTTTTGCTCAGATCTTGTAAACCTTATGCTCTGATACCAAATGTAACACCCCACCTCCGCCAGGGTCACTCTTGCAAGTAAACTAGCTTTGGAGGGGTGTTGAACGAGGTAAACATGCATGCAGATATCACAAGACAGAACATATAAGTAAAAGCAGAGTAAATAAAGCAGCGGGTAAAACTAACATTTCAAAACCATAGTCAAGTTACATCAAAGTACTGAGTCATTATACAAAACAAAGTCTAGAAAAACATAAACTGAAAAATGGAAATAACATAAAGTAACTATCCCCAAAGTAGAATAAGGCCATAGCATGCTCAAGTCCAAACCGTACATGAGCTATCCAGAAAAGCAGCTAAAGATCCAAGCTAGGTACTAATGTTCCCACCCTGTAAACCGGGGGGGACGGAAGAAAAGAGGCGAAAGAAAACGGGTCAGTCAAAAAGACTGGTGAGTCCTACCTACTATTAGTATAAAAACTAATAAGGTTAACTGGACATGTAAGACAGAGATGAAACATATGATGATAACTGGCATGGTGAAAAGTTAACAAGATAGATCAAGTGTGGCATCGCATATACAAGGTTAAGTTGCACCAAGTGTGTACTAGTATTCCAATCCATGTCAAGTATAAACAAGAAATGATCCCTTAGCCCAAAGCTGGCCTAACATCATGAGGTGACCTAAATCAAGGTCCAACTACTCGGTCTAGTCGATCAGCTCCCTATAAGCCTAGCTCGTCGTGTATCGGTGTCATACGACCTAATCATGGAATGCAGTTAACTGTGCAAGGTCCACCCTAGGGTGCATCCAGCCCTAAGGTGTAAACCACAGACACAATTCAAGCACGCACAGTCTAAACCTACCAGTGCCTATGTTCAACTCCGGACTTAATGTGCACGACCATGGTCCACCTGAACTTAACTGGTGCACTATTCAGCCATCTTTTTTGGTCTCTTACAATCAGTCCAATAATCGTGCCCCACCCTAGCCTAGTCCAGGGTATCCAGATACTCCCAAGTAGGTTACTGCTGAAAAGGACCTCGTAACTAGGATTTCAAGCGGGTTAAGTGTGGTTAACCCTATCCTAACCATGTATTGAGTCAGTCAAGTGTATCCAAGCAGTTCATGACTTAACCCTATCAATACATCGTGTTTAATTGGTTAAGTATTCAAGTAGTCCATGACTTAACCCTACCAACCCATCCTGTTTAATTGGTTAAGTATTCAAGTAGTCCATGACTTAACCCTACCAACCCATCGTGTTTAATTGGTTAAGTATTCAAGTAGTCCATGACTTAACCCTACCCTGTGGCATTAATTAACTTAATGCACCCCAACCTCTCACATTAGACTTTGTTGTGGTTACTAGTTAAGCCGGGCGGGTCCGGGTAGCTTTACACCACAACCTAGTCTAACCTTGGGTTTTAAGTGCGATATGACCAACTACTCACATTGGGTCCTATTGTTTGTAGCCACTAGTTAATCCGGTCGGTTCCGGGTAGATTTATGCTACAAACTCAACCCAACCTCGAGTTGGTCACTTTCATGTTTTCTACATGTCATGTTCACGTTCATGTTTTCAAGCATAAACACATGTCGAACTTTCATGTCATATTTTCAAGTCATGCTTTCATGTTATTTAAATTTGCCCAACTACCCATAACATATTCCCATCGCACGTAAATTCGCATCAACGCAATTAGATCAAAGAGGAAACAATATGACAAGGTGGGCATAAGGTGGCAAAGTCTATCACAAGTTAAACATGGTGATATTTGAGGCAAAAAGGGGATTCAACATACTAGCATATGTCCCCACATGTATGATAGCATAAAAGGTGACTTGGCCTCAGACATATCAAATAACATAAGGGTGATTTGGCCACAAGCATGCATAATAGCATAAGGGTGATTTGGCCACAAGCATGCGTGATAGCATAAGAGTGATTTGGCCACAAGCATGCATGATAGCATAAGGGTGATTTGGCCACAAGCATGCATAATATCATAAGGGTGATTTGACCACAAGCATGCATAATAGCATATATGGTGATTTGGCCAGAAGTTAAACATGGTGGCATATGAGGCAAATGTGTTCATAAACTTGCATATTACATTATAAGCCTCAAAACATGCATGATATCAAACTTTAGCAAAATAGGTTAAACATGGTAATAAATGACATAGGATGATAGCTAATGATTCGCATATAACATCATATGCAAGATAACATAAGTGTTATGAGAGTTTCTATGTTGCTTTATGCAACATTTCAAATCAAAGCTCATAGCTTTCTATGCACAATGTCAAGGTGATAGCTTTACAAACATGCATAGAATAAATCTATGCATAACATGATAGAATCAAAGCACAAATCATACTTAGGCCCAAACTCAAACTTGCAACATGTCATATTTAACTTCATAGTTAGAATCTAAGAGTAGAATAGGGCTTACTATGCTATGAAGACTATAAAATAAAACAAGATTGAGACGAAGCCACTATAGCAACACTAAAAACCCCCAATCGAATATAAGCTCCAAGTTGTCTTGAGAAACAATAAGCTCCTTTGATTTGTATGAAGAAAGATCCTTGTTTTGATTAAGAAAGGTGGCTCTTTTACTAGCTTAGGACACTCAAATTTTCATGAAGAGGATGGAGGCCATGATATGAAGATGGAGGCCATGATCAAGAAGCATTTTGGCATAGTTTAGTTGTAGGAATGATTAATGAGGGTTTAGGCTAGGTCTTAGGGTCTTTTTATAGAAGATTAGGTTAGTTTAGGCCATAGGATTAACCCTAGTTCAGATCTGAGCCATTAAAATCCATCACCAGCCCTAAAGCATGTCTTGAGGAACAAGTCAGGTGCACCCAGGCCAAACTGGCCGATCACCCAAGTCGACAGGGGTGTCGACTGGGCAGTCGACACCACCTGGGGTGTGTCGACTCCCAAGTCGACTCCCCAGTCGACTTGGGGGTGGCGGGAATTTTTCCCGCCTGCTCTTCTTGGCTGAATTTGAATTCTGAATTCAAATTTGAACTGTTTTTGAACTTGAAATTTTCTAAAAACTTTGACGGGCCATAACTTGGTCATACGGACTCCGATTTTCGAAAACTCGGAATCTGTTTCGCGTATTTTTCCGAGACGAATGCAATGGCATAGCCTGTTTCCCTTGATTCAGATTTTATCATTTAATTCTGCCTTGGTTTATGTTATTACATGTTATTTAAAAATATGGGTTGTTACACGCTCCATGGAAGTTAATGCATTCCCTTTGTGAGTGACATTAATGGACGTGGGGTGTCACACGTGGTATCAGAGCTGAAGGTTACCAGGATAGATAAGATATTTTGAAAAACTATTTTTCAAAAGCATTTTATAAAGAAATACTTTCAAAAGTATGTTTTGAGGAGAATATCTTCAAGAGAAAAGTTTATTTTAAGAACATAACCCCAAAAGCCATATATCTTTCTTTCGAATTCTTCTTTTGAATCTCTTCATTTTCTTTTCAGCATGTCTGGAATTCCAGAGATACCCGAGGGGATACCGATACCAGGATGGTTTAGAAGGTATCTGGAAGCTATGGCCCATGTCGCAGGCCTAGCTAATGCTCCTCCTCCTCCCCGTGTTGACATTTTCGCAAAGGTATGCAAGGACTTTCGGGCAATGGGAAGAAACCTTTTCACGGGTCGGAAACGTTTGTTGAAGCTCGAAATTGGCTAAAGGAGGTGGAAGAACTGTTTGGAATCTTTGAGGTAGAAGATGGAAGAAAGGTCCAGTTAGCTGCCTGGTTAATGAAGGATGAGGCCTCGTTTTGGTGGGAGGTCACTAATGGAGAGCGTCCAGTTGATACATGGTTGGATTCCAGGTGTAGGTTTGAGGCGAAGTTTCTCTCACGGGCTGAAGAAAATCTATATATGGAAAGGTTTTTGGCATTGAGGCAGGGGATTCTATCAATGAAAGAATACGTCAACAAGTTCAATCAGTTGGCAAGATTTGGCTTGGACTTGGTGAATACACCCGAAAAGAAGGCCCTGAGATTTGTTAAGGGTTTTAACGAGCCGCTACATGGGTTAGCTATGACCTACATCCCTATGGGGGCCACCTTTGAGAGACTAGTTGACATGGCGCTTATGCATGAAGAGGAGAAAGGCGCCAATGCTAATAAGGCACCTGAGAAGAAAGGGGACCAAAGGAAACCACAACAGCAACAGCAGAACAAGAAGGGTGGTAAAGACAACAATGGTAAGGGAAAGAAAAGATGCTTTAACTATGGGACACCAGGCCATCTAAGAAAAGACTGTAGGAAGAAGAAGAAGAAGAATGGTTGTTTCCACTGTGGCGAGGTAGGACATCTGATTAAGGGCTGCCCAAAGAAAGGGAAGAGGGCAGGGCCTACCTCTGGAGGGAAGATTCAGGCTCTCATGGCACCAGGGCAGTCAAGGGGGCAGGTCCAGGCTCTCGTGGTCCCACCACTGCAAGAACGAGGTAGAACGATTTCCGTTGAAAGTCTAGTTTACCTTTTCGATCATCCTGTTCGCACACTCTTTGATTCTCGCGCATCGCACTCTTTTATATCCACTACTTTAGTTGAGACACTACACCTAAACACCAGTATAGTGAGGATCCCTTAGTTGTTTCAAATCCAATTGGGGGCTCAGCCTATTTGTCGATGATTTGTTTGGATTTCGAAATTTCTATACTTAGCATTGGGTTTAGATGTGATGCTTATGTTTTGGGCTTCACGGGCTATGGGTTAATTTTGGGCATGGATTGGCTATCCAGTAAAGGAGCCATCCTAGATTGTGAAAAGAGAGAGGTTAGGCTTATGACTCGCTTAGGCAACACTCTCGAAATCTCTTGTAATCCCATGAATTCTGTTATGCTAAGTTATCTAGAATCGCTTGACGCGTCTGTTGAGAATTTGTAGTCTGTAAGAGTGGTCCGTGAATACTCGGATGTCTTCGATGAAGTTCGAGGTTTACCCCCGAGGCGTGAGATAGACTTTCGAATATACGTAGTAGATAATGCAAAGCCGGTTGCATTACCAGTGCGCCACAAGGCTCCGAGAGAGATAAGAGGACTCAGTAAGCAAGTGAAAGAATTTCTTGAGAAGGGGTTCATAAGAAGAAGTATTTCGGAGTGGGGTGCTCCATTCGTTTTTTCTACAAAAGCAGACGGTTCACTTAGATTGTGCATGGACTATAGAGAGCTGAATAAGCTAACAAAGAAGAACAGACACCCGTTACCGAGGATAGACGATTTTTCGATCAGTTGGTGGGAGCTTCGGTTTTCTCGCAACTGGATTTGGCTACAGGTTTTCATCAGCTAAGGGTGGCTGAAGATAGCATCGATAAGACTGCATTTAGAACTCCTGACGGCTTCTTCGAGTGACTCGTCATGCCTTTTGGTTTGACGAATGCACCCGCATACTTTGTTGACTTAATGAGTAGGGTGTTTAGGGAATTTGTGAACAAGTTTGTGGTAGTCTTTGTAGACGACATTCTGGTTTTCTCTAAAAATAAAGAAGAGCATGCCCTACATCTTAGGGAAGTCTTAGAGACCCTACGAGCACATCAGCTAAAAGCTAAGTTCTCCAATTTCCCTTTTTGGAGAAAAGAATTGAGGTTCTTAGGACACGTGGTCTCTAAGGAAGGGATAGTTGTGGATCCCGCTAGGATAGTGGCAATCCAAGATTGGAAAACGCCTAAGAACGCAACCGAAGTAAGAAGCTTTTTAGGGCTGGCTGGCTATTATAGGAAGTTCATTAAGGACTTCGCGAAGATATCATCTCCTCTCACTCGATTAACGAAGAAGAATTTGACTTTTACTTGGGATGTTGACTGTGATGATGCTTTCCAACGTCTGAAGAGGGCTTTGACAACAACTCCGGTTTTAGTTTTGCCAGACGGGAGTAAGGCATTCATTGTATATACCGATGCTTGCGGGACAGGGCTTGGCGCAGTTTTAATGCAAGAAGGAAGGGTGATATGTTATGGTGGAAGACAGTTAAAAACCCACGTGAAAAATTACCCTACCCACGACTTGGAGTTGGCAGCCATAGTTTTTGCGCTTAAGTCGTGGCGTCATTATTTGCTTGGCGAAAGGTTTGAGTTGTATACGGACCATAAGTCGTTAAAGTATTTATTCTCTCAGAAGGACCTAAACTTGAGGCAACAGAGATGGATGGAGTTTTTGGCATCCTACGATTTTGAGATCGCATAAACCCCTAGCAAGGGTAACGTTATAGCTGACGCCCTAAGTAGAAAGAAGTTAACTTAAAGTTCTTTGTATGTAGAGCGACAGAGTTTGGAGTATATATCTTCCTTTGACTTCAGACCCTCTGTTGAATATGTACCCGGATTGTTGGCATCATTAGAGGTGCAACCTACACTTTTGGGTCGAATTGGAGAGGTACAACGAAGCGACCCATAATTGGTTGAGATAGTAGGCAAGCTTATAGGAGGGGAGTCCTCAAGACATCTGGATAGATATGCTATAGATGAAAGAGGTTGGCTGCGTAGAGATGAAAGACTTTGCGTACCACAAGATGAAATTTTGAAGAAGGAAATTCTTGAAGACTCACATCGCTCTAAGATGACCATACATCCTGGTGGTGATAAGATGTATAGGGATATGAAGCGAGTTTTCTTTTAGACCAGAATGAAAAAGGACGTGGCCGAGTTCGTTGCTAGATGCTTAGTGTGCCAGCAAGTCAAGGCGGAGCAAAAGAAGCCTAGAGGTTTGCTCCATCCCTTAAAGATTCCGCTTTGGAAATGGGAAAGCATTTCCATGGATTTTGTAGATGGGCTACCAAGATCAAGGAAGGGTAATACGGGGATTTGGGTAATTGCAGACAGACTTACCAAAAGTGCCCATTTTACTCCCGTTAAAAGTAGAAGGACCGCCACGTCGTTAGCATCTGTTTACCTTCGAGAGATGGTTCGTTTGCACGGCATACCCTCTAGCATTGTGAGCGATAGAGATCCCATTTTCACAAGCGAATTTTGGAAAAGATTACAAGAGGCGGTTGGAACGCAATTATGCTTAAGTACCGCTTATCACCCTCGGATGGACGGCCAGACCAAGAGAGTGAATCAGATACTAGAAGACCTTCTGAGGCTATGCATTCTAGACTTTGGAGGAACATGGGAAGAACACCTTCCACTAGTAGAGTTCTCCTATAATAATAGTTTTCAGGGTAGCATTGGCATGGCACCTTTTGAGGCTCTTTATGGACGACCGTGCCGATCACCAACATGTTGATGGGAATCCACGGATAGGATTTTGCTTGGACCCGACATGATTAGGGAGACTTCGGAGAAGATAGACCTGATTCGACGGCGAATGAAGACGGCACAGGACCGACAGAAGTCATATGCTTATAAGAGACGAACCATTCTTGAGTTCAATATTGGGGACATGGTTTTTATTAAGGTGTCACCGTTGAGAAGCGTAGTCCGCTTTGGATCAGTAGGGAAGTTGGCACCAAGGTTCGTAGGACCCTTTCCAATTACGGAGAGGATTGGGCAGATTGCGTATAGAGTAAAGTCACCAGAGAAGCTCAGCGGAGTTCATGACGTGTTTCACGTTTCACATTTGCGTAAGTATTTACACAATGCGGCGGAAGTGGTAGAGCCAAGCACGCTCGAAGAAGTGGAAGTAGAGCGCAATGCCACGATCAGACGAGCTCCTACACGCATTCTCAGATCGGAGGTCAAAAAGCTTCGCAACAAAGAGGTCAAGTTGATCAAAGTGCAATGGGGAGATGATCAAAGAGACGCGACTTGGGAGACGGAAGATAAGATGCGTACGTTGTACCTTTTCCTTTTTTAGGGTATGTTTTGATTTCTCCTTCTTTTTCTACCGCTTTGTTGATACTTGTCCTATCTTTTAGTATTATCTTTGCGATGACATCTTCGATCTTTAGTTAGGAAGAACCCTATGGTTGAAACATGTGTTTGAGACATGTTATGTCTGATGGATGCAAATGGATGCAAGTGGCTGCTCGTGGATAGGCACTAGATCGGCTCAATCACCTTCATGTTGCATATAAATATGTGTGGATATTTAATTTAATGGATGTATAATGGTTGTGTCATCATATGGATGCTGCATTTTGATGAATGGTTGTGCATACATGTAGAAATAATATGTATCGATAGGATTCTTTCGCATACATAATGGACGCATACCATTATCATGATTTGCATTAAGGAGGTCAACAGAATCAGTAGACCGCCTGATTTTGCATTAGATAAGGAACATATACACACACTTCTTGCATATGTTCATACGACATTAGAAATTTTGTAAGGATAATGGATGCCTGTGTTTGATGGTTGAGTAGATGGATGATTGGATGTTAGGATATGCATTCTCCGTAACTTGGAGATTTCGAGGGATAAATCCTTTAAGGAGGGGAGAATGTAACACCCCGTAAATTTAAATATTAAAGTTAACAAATTAAAGAATACTTAATGTAAGAATCAAGGGAAACGGGTTACGCCATTGTGTTCGTCTCGGAATTCTGGTTGAGATAGAGTCCGAGTTTGTGTAAATTGGACTTCGTATGAAGAAGTTATGGCTGTCGGAAGTTTCCAGAAAATTCAAATAAATTCAAACAGCTCGAAACAGATTCAAAATTCAAATCAGAAGTCAGAAGCGGGTTGGGCGGGAAAATTCCCGCCCAGGACCCAGGTCGACCAGGGGGTTGACCCTAGTGTCGACCTCCCCCCTACAGGTAGACCTGAGGGTCGACCTACCCCCCCCCCCCGGGCAGATCTGAGGGATGACAATTTTGTGACTCAGTACCGAGTCATTAGGGCTGAGGTGTCACTCTAGCTTGACTGGATGGTCTTGATTGATTCTAGGTTGATCGGATGGCCTAAATTAATCCTAAATTCTATATAAACACATGTAGACTCAAACCCTAAAACCAAATAAAAATTAGAACCATGGTCGTCATGCTATCACCTTGCAACCTAAGAGTAGCCGCCACCAACTAGAGGAAAAATGAAGCTAATCAACTCAATTCAACTCAAATTTATAACAACAACGAATTTGTCTACTTCAAAGGCGAGCTTAATCAATTTCAAAACTCAGATTCCAGAACTCGAGACCTTCTTTGAGTTGTAAGTTTAATTTCTTTAATAAGATAATTAATAAGTTAATTGGGTTGAGTTATAAATTGGATTATATGGCTATGTTTGTGAGATATTGGAAAAATGTGATATTTTGTGAATATATGCTAGTTGTTCATAATGATAACTTTGTTGTGGATCCCTTTTCATATGCCAAATCTCCTATGTTCAACTTGATTCACGTTTGACATCATTTTATATGCAAGTTTGGGTGTAGATTATATGCTAGTTTCTATATGAATTATACACCAGTTTACAAGTGAATCAAATAAAGTGACTAAATGCAAGTTTAGGTAGAAATTGGATTCACATATATGCATGATTACACCTTTAGATTTAGATATATGACGTACATAGTTTTATGCAAGTTTGTGACTATAGCCTATGCAAGTTTCTGAATGAAAACTATATTCATATATGCAAGTTTTAGGTGAAAAAGCTATACTATATATATGCAAGTTCACACCTTTAGGCCTATGTTTAGATTCATGACAATACAAAGTTTATACAAGTTATGTTGTAATCCTTATTTGCAAGATTAAATCCATTTTGTGTGTTATGCAAATTTGTGATGTTGCGTACCTTTTATGTGCTAGACTAATTGCTAGTCTAATATACATATATGTCATGATAAACGAACGAACAACGTGGGAACGATGGGGGTAATATTGAATATACACATATTGAGAATTGGCATAATGGCTTTGAAAAGGTATATAATTAATTTAAGACATTAATTGGAAAATTTAACATTTATGGACATAATTGAGACAATTATGGACATAAGTATATCTGGAATTCATTGACAAAATTTGAATAGGGATATTAATCCAATTTGGGGTTAAATAAAGACGTGTGATAATAAACCGCCTAAGACATGAGGTTAGACTCGTTTGTGGTGTAAGACTGCCCGGACCCGCCCGACAAATCCAGCAACCACAAATGCCAGTCTAATGTGAGAGGTCGAAGGCATGAATTAAATGTGTAACAGTTGTAAAGACACGAGGTTAGGCTCGTTTGTGGTGTAAGACTGCCCGGACCCGCCCGGCAAATCCAGCTGCCATAAATGCTAGTCTAATGTGGGAGGTCTTTACAAGGTTACGGTGTTAATGAATTAAGAAACACTTAATCAGATAAACATGTGGTGGGACATGAGGGGGTTAAGTGGGTGCTTTGGGTAGCTTGTGAAATTAAGAGGGTGCCTTGGGTGGCATGTGAAATACGATTAGATGCACTTAACCAAGATTGAAACATGTAAGAAGACATGAATAAGAATGGGGTTAAGTTGGGAAAAACCTTAGAGGAGACCAAGCATAGGTAGGAAGCTTGTGTCATGCATGGGGACCCTTTTCAAACCAGTAATCCATTAAGTATCTTTGTGGGCTCGACCCAAGTCGGCGACGGGACACGCGTACTGGGTTTGATTATAAGAGGTCAAAACGGGTTAGTGGTGGCAACGCAGGTCCAACGGGGTCATATGCGTGTGTGGGCCCGGGCTGGTAGGTAAGGCGTTGTTGCATCGTGTAGATATAAGCTGTGCATTTTGGTGGTATCGGGTTTCCACTTTGGGGAGTGATACACCCTACTGTGGGGCCAGCACGGGTATCTACGAGTTAGGCAGCCGATCGAGTAGGGGTAGTGGGTACACCTAGTGGAGATAGAGGAAGACGACACCTATGAAGGCAGCTAGGAGTACACGAAACTACCATTATCATTATTAAGTTCTGTAGGCGGGATCAACTTTTAGGGTGTTTGGTGTGGTGCAGTGTAATAATTATCTTATAGTAATTAGGAACGCCTTTAACGTTATTCTTGTTCATCTTGTTTCCTTTGTTTTCTCTGTCATACCCATTTGTTCACAGTCATTTCCTTATTTTCCATCTTATGCCTTGTCCTAGTTACTTAATGATTATATTGTTAAAGTTATTGCACTCGCCAGACTTTTTGTCTGACTCCTTTGTTTCCACCTCTTTTCTTCCTTTTTTCCCCTCCCAGGTGCTCAGGGTGGGACTAGTACTAGTGGAGCTTAAATTTGGACAGCTTTATCTCTTTCTTTGGAAGTTGCTTGGATCGCTGAAGTAAAATTTCAGCCTATCTTATTTATGGCTATTTTATGTTGGGGTTATGTCTTCCATTTTCATGTACTCTGATTTAATAAAGATGGATATTATGTACTTGACTCTAGTCTTTGGGTTTTTGATGATGCAACCAAACCTATTTGTTTACCGCTGCAATGAATGAAGTTTTAAATTTTTAAGTACTGTTTTATATCTGTCTTGTTGTTAAGTTTCTGTTCTATACACACTTAAAATTCTCCATGGAAGTTAATGCATTCCCTTTGTGAGTGACATTAATGGACGTGGGGTGTCACAGTGTTCATTTAGAACTGTGCACTTCTTTACCGTTCCATTAAAAATAGTGTCAATATTTCTGGTTTCAGTTCAAAACATTTATGTTTTTTTTAATTCCATGTTTGCATTTTTCTGCTTCTATTTGCATTTTGCATAGTCCTGCTTTGGTCTGCATTTTATTAAAAAAAGGAACACTCTCCTTTGCATTTCAGTTTAGAACTCTGGTCTGTTTCTGGTTTTACTGTTCTACTCATTGTGCATTGGTTCTGTATACATATATATATATATATATCATTAAAAAAATTGCACTTTGTTACAATTTAATTTTCATTACAATCTGTTTTGCATTACATTTCAATAGTCGCACTTTCTGTTCTCATTAGATCTGTTTCCATTTACACAGTTTTTCTGTTCTCTAGCAAATAGCAACACCCCTTTCTTCTATAAACAGACATACAACATTCCCGTTCACTACACCACCCCATTACATCCACTTTCTGTCAAAACAGTAAACTCTCTCCAACATTGCTCCATCACTTCAAAACATAAACCATACACATTCTATTCTAAAAACAACCTGAAGCAACACATTGCAAAACCAGTCTCTACCATTCAACCACCAGTTCAATCAACCACTTCCACTTCATTACCTCAAGCATCCCCCACCATCAACAAATCAACAAAGCTAACAAACCAAGATCATTAGCCTATCATCTCACTCCATCGCCTACCTGACTGCATCGACCCCCTCATTCAATATACATTAACTTCCATCTGAATCCAACCAGTTCAACCATTTTCCATTTTCCACAAACTGTTAACACGTTCAATTTGCATACCTCCATACTCCTCAACCAAACAAGTCCACTATCTTCACCTCCTCCATATCACCTGCCATTTACACATACTAGTCACTACCGACCCGTTGTTTCACACAACTCCATTCAGAGCAACTCATCATAATCATACACACATATACCCTTACATTCAAACCACTTACACTATTCGATAACATTTATTTCTTGCTCGACCAAACTCAGTCACCATACACAAATCCAGCTTCTACCCATCACCCTCACGAAATCGACACCACTAGAGCCACAAAACATTAGTAACCCCTCAACAGCTTGCCTAGCCTTCAACAACACAACCCCACGAACATCAACACTTCAAAAATTCAACATCACAAACCTCCACCAACCAATTCCATTTCGCAAGAAACCCAAACAACCATTAACAGTCGAATCACCCTTTGATTCGGCTACTGAATTTCGATTTGAGGAATTGTGAATTTCTGAGTCGGTATTTTGATTTTTAGGTTTGTTAACTGAAGTTGGGTTTGACGCTTGATTGATTTTTATTTGGTTGCACCTATTAACATCCCAGTTATTTCTCTTTGCCCCGGCCCCTCCCCCCTCCCCCCGCTTTAAAAAAACTAAAATTTTATTTTCATGAATATCCTTTAATGATTAATTAGATAACAAAGATGTAATATTTGGGTAAGGATGATGGTCAATAAAAACAACGAAAGAAAGGGACGTTGGTCTAATCAATTCAACGCTTGTTTTGAGCATTGATAATATTAATCAATGCCAGGCTTCAAAATTCATTCCCCGCTTGCCAAAACCCTAATTTCCTTTTCCCTATGACACCCGAAACCTAGAAAGAACATGAAATCAAAGAAGAGATTTACCACTGGGCTTTTTTGACCTTCTTTTCGAACGTCGAGTCTCCATTGCTTATTTTTATGGAGTTCTAAAGTTTGAAAGGAGGAACCAAGCTTTTAGAAAGAATCGGATAAAGAAGAAGAAAGGAAAGTAACATGGAACAGAAAGGAAAGGCCTGTTTTGGAATAAACGGGGTGCAGAGAGAAATAAACGGGGTGCATGATTTATTTTCTAATCAATGGGGTATAGAGATTAAAACGTGGGATGATAATAGACGAACCCTTTTTATTTTTTTTATAAACAGTTCTTGGGCTTTGCGTACGCAGGCCTGTTTTTGGGTCAACATTTTTTACTTCTATTTTTTTTCTTCTTTTCTTTTTTGTTTCTATTTTCGCCTTTTGTTTTAGTTTAACTTGTTAAAAAATAAAAAGGGATAGAATTGTTTCAAACTTCTTGTTGTGTTTCCTTTTAATTGAAATTTTGTTCTATCCTTGCATATAAATTGTTTTTCTCTTTTAGGTCGTCAAAGCCGAAAATAGAAGATTCGCTTGCTTTGATTTGCTAGTTGGAATTGCTTTGCTTGCTTGCTAAAAAAACGCCACTTAAAAAAAATTGCTAACAAAAACTACACGCTTAGGTATCAAGTTTTAGCTCCTTTATTTTAATTGCATTGTTGTTTGCTTGCATTTGCATCAAAAATCCAAAAACAAAATAAAAATTCATACGTAGTTGAATTGTTAATACACGTTTAATTTCTGCTTTGCATACATCTCATCTTATTTTCTTTTCTTAAGGGCATACCCAAATTCACATAAGGTGGGGATTTCATTACCCTTCCTTAGCCCAGAAAATTGCATATCATCGTAGAATTTGACTAATAATCACGGCTAGACGTTGGACTTAAGGGAGTCGCAGGCTCATTTAGAGCTTAATTATATTGTGATAGTTGATATATTTAGAACAAATTATTTCTTGGTGTCTAGACTACGGCAGAGAAATAACTACCTATAAATATTACGGTGATTCATAAATATTATATCGGTTATTACTCTGAAGGTATTTAAACCTTCGGCTGCATTTCTTGGGTGATTCCTGGTGCACCAATAACTCCTGTCCGTTAACTGGCTGAGATTTTTTTTTTTAAGTAATCAAATGTGTCACTTTATAATTTTGGGTTAGGAGCCACTAAAGATAGAAAATTTGTAGTTAATCTTTGCATTTATTTGGTTGCATTAGATTCATGCATATATTAAACAAAAATTAGAAAAATCAAAAATCCAAAAAAAAAATCACCTTCATTTGCAAATCAAATCCTTTTCTCTTAGCTCAATTCAGAAAAAAGAGATTTTCATTTTGTAAAAATCAACTTTCCTTTCTCTTTAAAAAACAAAATAAAAAATAAAAAAAATCCTTTTGTAAAAAAATTTAACATCTCTTTCCTTTTATGTTCTAAAAAAACCAAAAAAAATCAAAATCAAAACAATTCTCATTTTGTTAAAAAAAAATCGCTTCTATTCTCTTCTCAAATTTATTTCTTCTCTTATTCTTCTCACTGGTGCGTGAGCATTTGGACTCACGACACTTCTACGAATCATTGGATACGTGAACCTTCCACTAATCGTTTAGTTCGAACAAACATTCCTTTAACCATGGCCGATGAAAATCCCCCTCAATCTCTTATGGATAGAATCTCCCCGATCGAGTTTTCGTTCCTTCTTGCATCATATTGCCCACCCGAACGGGTAACCACTTTGAAATTCATTTGAATCCCATAAATATTCTTCTAAAATTTGGCAATTTTGAATGCGATGACCCTTACATTTTCTTAACCAAATTTGAACAAGTTTTGTGCAATCATGAAATTTCAACAACTAAGTGACGATGGAATCAAACTTAGGTTAATTCCATTTGGGCTTACCGATTACACCAAAAAATGGTTATATAGCTTGCCTTCGAATACGATTGGAACATGGGATGAATTTGTGAAAGTTTTTCTAAAAAAAAATTACCCCTTGGAGAAAATGTCCAAAATTCGAAACAAAATTGTTAATTTTCATCAATTTGGGGGTGAGTCCTTTGCAAAATATTTCAAAAGATTTAAACAACTTCTAGTCAAATGTCCACATCACAATTTCGAAAAATGGACTCTTTGTCAAATTTTATACGTTGGACTCGAAAATAACCCTCGAACCATGCTCGAATGGATGTGCCAAGGAAACTTTCTAGCCCAAAATCATGATGCCACTTGGCAATTTCTTGGAAATTTGACCGAAAAATTAGCTTAATAGGAACGATCTAACAAGAAATCGATTTATTCCCAAACAAACGCTCATTCAGTAGGATCTTGATCGGCCTTAGAAGAGAAAATCCACGTGATGTTAACCAAATTCGATAATGTCCTTTCATCAAAACAAATGAATCAAGCTCAAATTTCTCAACCCTCGTGTTTCAAATGTAACGATCCTAACCATATTGTCGATCAATGCCTACACTCGTTAGAACAACTCAACACTTTCAACATAGATAGGAACGATCCATTCTCTCCAATGTATAATCCTAGTTGGAGAAATCATCCTAACTTCTCTTGGACCCAAAACAACCCAAATTCGAATTTGGTTCGACCCCCGTTTCAACCAATTCTGAATAATCCTTCGAATCCCCCCTTCCAACCTCAATTCCAAAATTTTAGCCACCTTCTCAAAATCAAGCGCAACAATCTTTTGTTCCCCAAGACGATAAACGATTGACTTCAATTGAGAAAAGTCTCAAAACATTGATTAAAGAAACAACTCGAAATCTCTAATTAAATAACAATTTGCAAAATTTATTGACTTCATACATGCAAAACACGAGTCAATCGATCGCTAAACTTGAAACGCAAAAGAGTCAGTTAGCCACGTCAGTAAGTGAACGGGAAAGAGGCACTTTCCCGAGTCAACCCATTCCAAACCCCAAGAGCCAAAATCCAAATCCAAACCAAGCTCATGTCATTCAGGATAACAGTCTAACTCTGTTGAGTGCTATCACGACTTTACAATCTGGTAAGAAAATCAATAATCAAGTTGAAAACCCAGATAATGTACTAGATTTTTCCTCTCGACTCTTCTGAAACCCAAAGAATGATCTTAATCCAAATTCTGAGTCTAATTCTTCTCCAACTCAAGTAGACCGACCTACTGAGTTTTGTATTCCATTTCCTCATTGTCTTCGACCAAAGAAACATTCTGACTAAATGGAAAAGATGTTGGAAATTTTCAAACAAGTGAAAGTTAACATCTCTCTTCTTGACATCATTCAACCAGTCCCTACCTACGCTAAATTTCTCAAAGACTTGTGTACCCAAAAACAACACACTCATGTACCCAAGAAAATCTTTTTAGCTGCTGGACTTAGCGAAGTCTTGACCCAATCGATTACCGTCAAATACAAAGATCCTGGATGCCCTATGATCTCGTGCACGATAGGAGATAAAACAATTAACAAATGTCTAGTTGATTTGGGTGTGAGTGTCAATTGGATTCCATATTCTGTTTACCAACAACTTGGTTTGGGTGAACTTAAACCAACGAAAATAACTCTTTAATTTGTTGATTGCTCAATTAAGAAACCCGTTGGAGAAATCGAAGACGTACTCATCAAAGTTGGTAAATTCATATTCCCTGTGGATTTCATTGTTTTGAAAACTCAATATGTCAATAATCCATGAGTCAAATTCCATTGATTTTAGGTCGACAGTTTTTGGCTACTTCAAATGCTTTAATAAATTGTCACAATGGTTCAATGAAAATTTCTTTTGGAAACATGACTCTAGATCTTAATATTTTCAATCTTGAAAGTCATTCAAATGAATCGTGTGACTAAACCTTAGAAGTTAATGCCATTCACGAAAATTCTGAAAATGAATCAATTGACCTAAATTATGAATGTGAGGCCAAGTACGAAAAATTGTTCCAAGATGCTCCTAACAAAGTCGAATACACACTTCCATTTGAATC
This sequence comes from Allium sativum, assembly GCA_030737875.1. Lineage (NCBI taxonomy): Eukaryota > Viridiplantae > Streptophyta > Magnoliopsida > Asparagales > Amaryllidaceae > Allium > Allium sativum. The sequence goes on along the minus strand of JASFAX010000039.1, from coordinate 7,502,362 downwards.
ACTTTCAACTGAGTCTGAATCTCAGCCAAGTTCTTTGATTGAGCAACCACCGAAGCTGGATCTTAAACCTCTTCTCGATCACCTCAAGTACGTTTACTTAGGTGATAACAAAAATTCTCCTATCATAATTTCTTCAAATTTAACTGGTGATCAAAAAATTTCTCTTCTTTCGACTCTTTCTAAGAACAAAGACGCAATCGGTTGGTCCATTTCTGACATCATAGGAACTAGCCCCGTAATCGTTCATCATCAAATTCACTTAACCGACGAAGCCAAACCCACTCGCGAGGTGCAGCATAGGCTTAACCCTAAAATGAAAGAAGTAGTTCGCGAAGAAATTCTTAAACTCCTTGACAATGGTATCATTTACCCCATTTCTGATAGTTTATGGTTCAACCCCATTCATGTTGTTCCTAAAAAATCGGGACTCACCGTTGTCGCAAACGAAGAAAATGAACTTCTTCCAACTCGTACTTGAACGGGTTGGCGTGTTTGCATTGATTATCGCAAATTAAATGCTGCAACATGTAAATATCACTTTCCTCTCCCCTTCATCAATCAAATGCTCGAACGCTTAGCCGATCACGAATTTTATTGCTTTCTTGATGGTTATTCCGGCTATAACCAAATTACATTTGCTCCCGAAGATCAAGAGAAAACGACATTCACATGTCCATTCGGTACATTCGCTTATCGACATATGCCTTTCGGACTTTGCAACGCTCCTACGACTTTCCAATGACGTGTAGTTGGCGTCTTTTTCGATATGATCGAACGCTTCCTTGAAGTTTTTATGGATGATTTTTTGATCTTTGGCGATTCTTTTTCCTCTTGCTTACATCATCTTGAGCTTATTTTAAATCGATGTAAAGAAAAACACTTAACATTGAATTGGGAAAAATGCCACTTTATGGTCAAAAAAGGCATTGTCCTTGGACATGTAATTTTAGATAATGGCACTGAGGTAGATAAAGAGAAAGTTGACGTTATTTCAAAACTACCCGTTCCAAAATGCGTTAAGGACATTCGTTCATTTCTTGGGCATGCTTGCTTTTACCACGCTTTGTGAAAGATTTTAGCAAATTCACTCGTCCTTTGACTACTCTTCTAGGTAAGGACATCCCATTCGACTTTAACTCTGAATGTGTTGCTTCTTTTGAATGTCTTAAAAACGAACTCATTTCAGCCCCGATAATTTGCTCGCCCAATTGGGAACTTCCTTTTGAAATCATGTGTGACGCTTCTGACTTCGCGGTTGGTGCTGTTTTAGGACAACGCATCAACAAAATCCTTCACGTAATTTGCTATGTTAGTATGACCTTGAATGACGCTCAACTCAATTATACGACCACTGAAAAAGAACTTTTAGTTGTCGCCTTTGCACTCGAGAAGTTTCGATCGTTCTTGATTGGTTCCCACATCACAGTTTACACCGACCATTCTGCTCTTTGACACCTTTTTGCTAAAAAGGATGCTAAGCCACGCTTAATCCGATGGATCCTTTTACTTTAGGAATTCGATCTTACAATCAAAGAACAAAAAGGATCCAATAACGTTATAGTCGATCATTTGTCTCGTCTTCTGAACGCACCATCTTCTTTGCCAATCAACGAAAAATTTCCTGACAAACAACTCCTTTCTATTTCAATCGATCCTTGGTTCGCCGACATAGTGAACTATCTAGTCACTAAGGAAACTCCCTCTTTTTGGTCCAAACATGATAAATACAAATTTCTTTCTCAAGTGAAATACTTCTATAGGGACAGCTCATACTTGTTTAAGTATTGTCCGGGCTAAATCATTCCTCGATGCGTTCCTGAAAACGAAATTAGGTGTGTTCTCTCGTTTTGCCATGATCATGCGTGCGGTAGACATTTTGGTCCTAGAAAACCCACTGAAAAGGTGCTTCGGTGTGATTTTTATTGGCCTACTCTCTTTAAAGATTCGTTCGAATTCTGTAAAACTTGCAAACATTGCTAAATGCTAGGAAAGATTTCTCGATGAAATATGTTGCCTTTAGACCCCATCCTTACGATTGAAATCTTTGATGTATGGGGTATTGACTTCATGGGGCCTTTCCCAAACTCTTTTGAAAACTTGTATGTTCTTCTCGTCGTTGAATACATTTCGAAATTGGTTGAAGTCGTTCCATGTAAAACCAATGATCATAAAATTGTTGTGAAATTTCTAAAAGAAAACATCTTTTCGAGTTCCGGCACACCTCGCACAATAATAAGCGACAATGGAATGCATTTCTGTAATTGATCTTTTGTTTCCTTAATGAAAAAATACTCGATAACCCACAAGTTATCCGCTCCTTATCATCTGCAAACTTGTGGTCAAGTCGAAGTGTTGAATCATCAAATAAAATAGATTTTAGAGAAAACTGTAAATAAAAATCGAAACGATTGGTCATAGAAATTAATCGATGCGCTTAGGGCTTACCGTACTACTTTTAAAACTAATCTTGGAATGTCCCCTTCTGGATTGGTTTATGGTAAAGCCAGTCATTTATCCGTTGAAATTGAACATAAAGCATTTTAGGCAATAAAGAACTTAAACTTTGATCTTGAACAAGCTGGCGAAAACCGAAAATTGCAACTCAACGAATTCGAAGAAATTAGGAATGACGCATACGAAAACGCGAAAATTTACAAGGAAAAAACCAAATTTTTTCATGACAAGTCAATCCTAAGAAAATTGTTTTTTCCAAACCAAAAGGTTCCATTTTATGACCACGACTTCATTTATTCCTTGGAAGTTAAAGTCAAGAAGGACCGGACCATACGTAGTTCGAACTGTTTTTCCATACGGTGGCATCGAAATAGAAAACCCGTGGGATGGATCCATATTCAAAGTCAATGGTCAACGTCTAAAACCATTCTTGGAATTGCCCTCTGACCGAGAGGAGAAGCTTATGATTCTTCATGAGCCTTGCTACATGAAGTAAGAAAGTTAAGTTTAACCCTCCTTTGTAAATATTTCTCTTCCATTCACTCATTGTGTCATGCATTGACTGTGGGTACACAGTCGAAATCAAGTGTGGGGGGAGTCTCATTTTCATTCTACTTTGCATAGTTTAAGTTTGCATTTTTTTCCTTTTTCACTAAAAAAAATAAAAAAAGAAAGGTTTTGCATTTCTATTTACTTTTAAATAAGACATGATGGAGTTAGCATACAATTTCGGTCATTCAATTAAAATGTTTGAAAATTTACTTCTCTTAAAATGGACAGTGGAAAAAAAATTGAAAAGGAAAAAAAAGAGAAAAAAGAAGGAAGAAGAATATATGTATATAATAATAATCCAAGGTTATCCAACATTGTTAGCACATCTAGCATTGTTGTGCAAATTCGCCAAAAACTGTCCTAACTCCCACGTAAGTCGTAATGCAGTGCGTTGGTTGTATCTTGGTCTCATTTCATGAGTTGGACACCTAAGGAATACCGACCCTCGCGTAAGTCGTAATGCACTGTAGGGGTGGTATACCTAGGTGTTTGTAAATAATGATAATGTAAATACTTTACATAATAAAGGGAGAGTAAGCACTTGAAATCCAAGCTGTTGTATATAACGGTGTTGTATACACAATTATATGATTTTTTGTTTGATGATAACAACCAAATATTTATTATTTTAAATGTGTTTGTTACTGTACTGTTTTCATATACCATCACAGACAGGAATATAATATTTATATTCAAACAAAATACAACTGTACAGACATTCAGATATTTACAAAGTATTTTGTTTAAATATAATATTTTATTTCAATTTTTAAACAATACAGTCTTACAACTCCACTATTTGTACACTTTACTAATATTTCATATTTCATATACATTCACAGAATATTTTACTCGTAAATAAATTGAATACGATAGACAAATTTGTTTGAACATAATAAAATAATATTTTATTTCAATCAAATTTTTTTATTACAAATATCAGTACAATTTTTCTCATTTTTGTACATTTGTTCCTCACTGCAATGCTCATCACTCTAGTATACAGTCATTGCCTCACTACAGCATTTCATTCATTCACGTTGCAATTATGGCGCACAAAAAAAAAGAGGGAAAACATTTTTTTATGTCCAAATAGCCCACAATGATACCAATACAAATCAGCATGCCAAAGAACAAAGAAAGAAGCCACGTATGCAAGCAAGTAATGTTCACAAATGTACAATAGTAAAAAATGGCATGTTTCAATTCTTTTTTTTAACATGTGAAAATTTGGCAACTACAAAGGTATATATGACCAGCCACTCAAAAGTTTTCCAGCAATACATAATGCAAATGTTATTTTTTTGAAAATCTTTTTCATTCAATGTTTCTTTTTAAAACAAATGAAAAGAGCATGCATTTTTCACAGGTGGCATGATAGTTTTTGGGAAAAGAAATTAATTTTCCTTTCATGATTTACTAATTTATCACAAGTGCAAATCATGTATACATGCAAGAAAGGAAGGAAAAATTTTCCATTATTATTCACTATTTTGAATAATTGGAAACAAATTAAAGTCTGCATACTGTCTTACACATATGAAGATTGACAAAAGTGTAATGGAAAAAAAAGAATTTATTTCCAGAATTCAGGATGGAAGACAATTTTGGAAATATATGTTTTTTTTCAAATGACATGAATAAGGCAAGTAAAAGAGCTCAAGCATACTCAAGTGTCAAAAGTCAAGTACAGAAATGAGACAGGTTCATGTAAACAATTTAATGCTTGAATTATTGAAAGAAAAAAAATGCATGGAGACTTGAATGCCCACAAAATCAGGGAAACAATTCAAGAAATCAGAAAATCTCAATTCAATATTTTTGGAAAGGAACAATTGGCAAGAAAATATCAAATAAGAAAATTCTTTTTTTTGGCATGGAACTATTTTACTTTGTTTCCAGAAATATATATATATAGGATGGTTACAAACCAGACAACGTTATTTGTTTGATTTTATGGCTTGGAAACATTTCAACAATTTTTAGATATTAAGCATGTGCTTTCAATCACGCATTTCAGGACAAGGAAGAAAATAATAAATGATTCCTTGAAAGATATGACAAAAGGAAAGCAATAAAACTGTCATTCAAGAAAGCTTCCAGAAATTACAGTGGGTAAATTTCTTTTCAATATTTGTTGGCGAGTTTATTTCTTCATTCAATTCATGCAAGAAAAAAATCCATGCGTATATTAAATGATGAACACATTTATGGAAAGAAATGAATTCTTTTCCAGCAATGCAAACAGGGCAACAGTTTTTTGACCATGCAAAAGAACAGGAAAATGATGGAGATAATATACACATGATAGGCAGTATTTGTTTCCATTTTTCATTCAAGAATTTTTTGTGGTAAGAAATGTTTTACAGTAATTAAATGGTAAACCAGTTATGTTTTCCAAAATCACACAAGAACATTTCTGGCAACTCCTAAATGGTTTCATGAAATCACAGTGGACATATTTGGCAAGCTATTCCAATGATTCCCGGATTTAAATTATATTTAAAATGAGAAAGCAATTTCATTTGTGACAATAGTTAATGGAGCAAACCAAGGTCATAAATGTATATCATCAGCTTAAATGTGCAAGGTATTTTTATTTTTAGGAAAATCAGAGGAGTAATATTTAGAAAGAAATCATATCGTTTGAGCATAAATAGGTTTGATTTCTTTTTGTAAATCATTTAGTACTCGAGTGAATAAAGGCAACAATTCGATATCAAATCATGTGTGGATTCATTCAAAAGGAGCAAAATCAGGCATCTCTACATCTCTAGATTTAATCAAGCATGGGAAGAATTTGGCAAGTATGAAATCAAGGACAAAGATTATATTTCCAGATCATTCAAGGGACAAAAACTTGTCGAGATACATCACAACAAATTCACAGCAACCAATAAAAGCCGAGAAAGAAATTAGAGGAAATCGAGCAAATCAGCCAAATCATTTATACTATATCAGAGGATTATAGGATTTCTTAATCCTATATACATCACCATCCTCATCATAGGCAGAATATCGAAAACCAGAGCAAAATTGAAAAATCAAATTCAGAAAATTACTTCATCATTTTCGATCGCCAAAGAGTAGCCAAATCAATCGACCAAGGAGCATCAACTAATCAGGGCATCGGAGTATAATTCAGAGCCAACATTTTGAAGTCGAATTGATTCGGGGAAAAAACCATATTTCCCATTTCTCAGCCGCCATCAACAAAGAGGAGACCAAGTTTTTTTTTTACAAAGCAAAGTGGCAGGCTTATATTACTTTAGACAAAGGGGGTTTTATAGTTTGTATTGTACTTTCATTTTTATTTGTAAACCATTCTGAACAGTTGCTGGAGTCTATAAAATTCTAGGGGATTCAGTTAGGGGTTAACTGACTGTTTCTAGAGTCTGTAAAATTCTAGGGAATCCAGTTAGGGTGTTAACTGGCAGTTTACTAGAGTCTGTAAACTAGTGGAAATCTGATCTAGGGGATTAGATCAATCTAGGGTTTTGAGCGTAGGGTTAGAATAGGAGCGAGGGGTTCGTGAGTTTACATGGTCTTGTAAGCGGGATCTGTTCTATTACCTAGTAGAAACCTTAGGAGAATGCAGCAGTAGGCAGGATTTTGCCGAAGCTGGGTATATCTTGTGTCATTTTCTTTTCTGCATTTGTCTTCTGCTGCATTCTGTGATCTATGATAAATTTTTAGTAAAATTTGAATAAACCCTATTCACCCCCCTTTAGGGTTAATCTAGATCCAACAATTAGTATCAGAGCACGTTATTTCATTAACTTTAGAGTAATGGTGGTCCCTAGTTGTTAGTCCATAGAGTGTCAGTCCAGTCACATTCCAAATATTTTTTATGGTACAGATTTTTTAAATTGGAAATCAGAAATGGACTCCTATTTAAAATCTGTTAATTTAGAATATTGGAATATTATTGAAATTTTGGGAGATATGTTAGATAAGAGGAATAAAGTTTTCAATGCTCATGCTATGCATATTATTTATTCCTATCTTGGCAATGATTAATTAAAATTTATCTCTCATTGTTTAACTGCGCAGGATATCTGGAAAACTCTCAACACACTGTATGGAATTGACAATATCAGCTCAAAACCCCGAAATGTCAACTCAGATTTAGATCTATGCTTAACTGGCCTTACAAATGAAAATTCAGATGGATCAGTTGATGAAGGCTCAACATACGATCAAATGGGAAAATTTTCAAATGAATATCTAGTTTATTTTTGTGTTGATTTAACCAAATCTGTTGATAAACTCCAACTGAAAAATAAATTTTTAAAAACTAAGAATCATAAGTTGACCAACAAAATTAACTGTTTGGAATCAAAATTGTCAAACGTCATAAAATATGAAAATTTTGATTGTGAAAATTGTTTGAAATTAAACCTAATCTCGTTCATCTCAATAATAATATTCAAAGACTTGAAGAAGAAAATCTTATTTTGAAAGATAATGAGATTGAGCTGAAAGATGCAAACAATCCTTTACAAAAGGAATTTGAAAATTTTAAGGCTATCAAAAATTCCAAACATAAAATTGCTGAAAATAAAAGTTTGTTGAAAACAGATTTGATTTTGAAAGAGCTTGAAGATGAGATTGAAAATTTGAAGAAACTTGAATCTTTAAAGAAAAATCATTTTGAACTTGAAATTTCCAAATCCCAAGCCAAAATTAAATTACTTGGAAATGAGAGTTTGGTTTTGAAACAGTCAAATGCTGAACAGTGGATCGCTATAAATCATTGCTCAAATTTGATAAAAGAAAATATCGATCTTAAATCAAAATTCAACTATTAGAATCAACTTTGGATAAATTTTCTAATGGGGAAAAATCATTGAATATGCTGTTGCAAAACCAAGTTTCTGTTGGAAATAATTGTGGTCTTGGCTTTGGGAAAATTAATGTTTTTGAAAGCCGAAGATCAAATGATTTGAAAAATCCTTCATTCTTCTTTGGAAAGAATCGATTTGAAATTTTGAACTCTCGTAAATTCAAAGGTTTTTTAAATCATAAACGTGATGTGAATTTGTTTTGTATTAATCCATCTAAACAATCCTGGATCCCAAAAAGAAATAAAACTAACTTCGTTAAATTCAAACAGATTTGGGTTCCAAAGGGTACAAAGGTAAATTCAGATGGATTGTTATATAAACAATTTTGGGTACCGAAAGTTGTTAACAAAACTGTGAGTGGTTTTACTGATTCTGTTAGACCACTCAATCCCCTAAACTGTTAGGTACAGGAGAAGGCTGAGGAAATGCTGTGCAAAAGAGATTTGTATTCCAGCTGTTCTATATTTCTGTATTCTTCAGAGTTCCTTGGCCAAGATTTGTTGAGTTACAGATTTATTTACTCACGTCAATTTCAGGTATAACCTCTAAACTCATCTTTGTAAATATTTTTTGTTTTCCCTCCTTCTATCCCTTCTTGTTTATTTTCTTCGTCTGTTTGTTTTGACAATGCCATATTCTTTTTGGGCTTCATTAACTTCCAATTGTAGAACTCATATTTTTTGGAAATTCGCTTTAGTTGAATAGAACTCCGATGTTTTAATTATTTCTAGATCTTGAGTTTAATCTTGTAAATTTCTGCAATTGTTTTGAAGTTTATCTTTCTGATTTCTGAATTCATAACAGTGTTGATGTATTATTGTCATATCTTGAACACTGTTAATTAGAATTCTAAATTCTTGAAGATCTGAGAATTTGATCAAGTTTCACACACCTCTGCTGTTTTTGAGTTTCTTCTAATTCATTTTAGAAAAGCTTGAAATATTATACTCATTACAGCACACTGCTATTTATCAGTTGTGATGATTTCATTAATTTTCAGATTGGCTGGGAAATTTTGAATTGTCTTGTCTCAGTTATACATCTTGAAATTCATCTTTATTCATTTGGAATTTGTTTGTTTGAAATCATCTGAAATTTCTTGATATTTTGAATCTCACACACCTCCTAAATTTGAAAGTATCAATCTTGTGTGACTGATTCATTGTATCTCAAAACTTAACATTGATTCAAGTGATTTCAAATAAATTATTTCTTAATTTTTGAATCATGAAACATTTTTTTGTGACCATCAGAAATATCTCTGAAACAGTCTGCTTTGAAATTGTCTGTTCTGCTGCTCTGATAAAAGGAATCGCTTTTGAAAATATTTTCTGGTGACTGCTTGTTTTGGTATCAAATATATACCATGCTCTAATAAATGGAATTATTGTGCTTGCTTGATTAATCTTGTCTAGGCTTTGTGATTAAAAATTTCTGTTGTCTAAGATATCCTTGGTTGTTTTCAGTGTCATGTTAAAATCCTCATTAAATAGAGACATCAAGTGGTATCAGTTTTGGTGTACTGATCTTTTCTATGTATGTATATATATATATATATATATATATATATATATATATATATATATATATTCATTCCCCATGTCTTGTATAGATCGTCATATCCCTCTTGTAATTGTTTTTCAATTTTAAGACTATTTATTGATTATTCTTCAAAAATTGAAATCAATATCCAAATTGAACTGTATTTATAATTCATCAAAATTATTAACAGATTTTGAAATTGTGATGAATTATGACTGCAGTATATTTCACTACAAGAGGAGATTTTATTTAAATTTTTCATGATGGTTGAACATTTGTTATAATATCTTTGAATTGGGAATTATTTCACGACCATCTCCTTTATCTATCATCATTCTGCCATCCAAGATAATTTCATATTAATGCAGAGAGTTAATATGTCTTAAAATCTTTTTGAATAAATAGTGGAAATATTTGTGACAGAAATGGGATTATGTTATTTTTCAGAATTAGTGACAATTGAAAATTTTCAATGATCTGGTACAGTTGATCATATTTCATAATATAATTAATTTAGAAATTTATTTCACAGTCCTTTTCTGTACCTACCCCATTTTCTATCATCCATATATTGGTTTTATATACCGAGGAGTTTTTCTATTTTGAATCTGAAAACGATAAATATATAATTAATACATAAGCGTGTCTCTAACCTCATTGAAAAATCCACTCTGGTCATGCATGGTTAAGAGACAACTTATAATTTAAGCTGTGACTGATCTCATTTAAAAATCCAAGCTTTGGTTATGCATGGTCAGTGTGCTCTTAAATAAAATAAAAAGAAAAAGGATATATTATGCTATAAATTAAAATTTATCTGAAATTCTCCTTGATGTGTAAAAACCAGCCTATCAATCCATCTTTCTAATCTGTGAAATGTGTTGAAATATTGTGATTTGTTGGTTGATAGCTATTGGGATTCGAGATTATACGATTTTTGTCACTTAAATTGGATTATTAATGATAGTCCAAATCCATCACTATTATTGTGCTTTATTTTTATAAAAAATCTTTTGAAAATAATTGGAAATCAATTTTTTTGTAACTCTCTCCATTTTATATAAAATTCATCGTAAATCCGTCATTTTCTACAATGTGAAATATGCCACCTGTTCTTAGAATATTATGATTTTTGTTTAACTGATTGAGATTTATGATGACTGTTCTTCCTCTTAAGCTGATATTGTATATGTTAGTCATTTTTCACCTATATTTTAAATTCTATATTCTTTTGATGATAACAAAGTGGGAGAATGGATTGAGATTTTGATTTATGAGTGAATATTTTATAAATATTTTAATTTTGAAAATTCATTTATTTTTCATTCTTTTCACTCGTGCACAGTTGTAGGGAGAGTTCTGTTGTAAGGGAAGCTAATAAATTGGGGGAGTTCAATATTCACTGTCAAACACATTTATTGTGCTCAAAATCTTATATTTGTTTGCCATCATCAAAAGGGGGAGATTTTTGTACATAACGGTATTGTATACACATTTATATGATTTTTTTTTATTTAATGATAACAACCAAATATTTATTATTTTAAATGTGTTTGTTACTATACTGTTTTCATATACCATCACATACAGGAATATAATATCTATATTCAAATAAAATACAACTGTATAGACATTCATATATTTACACAATATTTTGTTTAAATATAATATTTTATTTCAATTTTCAAACAGTACAGTTTTACAACTCCACTATTTGTGCACTTCACTAATAATTCACATTTCATATACATTCACAGAATATTGTACTCGTAAATAAATTGAATTCGATAGACAAATTTGTTTAAACATAATAAAATAATATTTTATATCAATCAAATTTGATTATTACAAATATCAGTACAATTTTTCTCATTTTTGTACATTTGTTCCTCACTACAATGCTCATCACTCTAGTATACGGTCATTGCCTCACTACAACATTTCATTCATTCACATTACGATTATGACACACACAAAAAAGAGGAAAAACATTTTTTTTCTACCCAAGTAGCCCACAATGATACCAATACATATCAGCATGCCAAAGAACAAAGCAAGAAGCCAGGTATGCAAGCAGGTAATGTTCACATGTGTACAACAATGAAAAAGGGCATGTTTCAATTCATTTTTTTAACCTGTGAAAATTTGGCAACTACAAAGGTATAGATGACAAGCCACTCAAAAGTTTTCCAGCAATACATAATGCAAATGTTATTTTTTAGAAAATATTCTTCATTCAAAGTTTCTTTTTAAAACAAATGAAAAGAGCATGCATTTTTCAAAGGTGGCATGATAGTTTTTGGGCAAAGAAATTAAATTTCCTTTCGTGATTTACTAATTTATCACAAGTGCAAATCATGTATACATGCAAGAAAGGAAGAAATTTTTTTCCATTATTATTCACTGTTTTGAATAATTTGAAACAAATTCAAGTCTGCATAAGGTCTTACACATATGAAGATTGACAACAGTGTAATGAAAAACAAAGAATTTATTTTCAGAATTCAGCATGGAAGACAATTTTGGAAATATGTTTTTTTTCCAATGGCATGAATCAGGCAAGTAAAAGAACTCAAGCATACTCAAGTGAAAGTCAAGTACAGAAATGAGGCATGTTCATGTAAACAAGTTAATGCTTGAATTATTGCAAGAAAAAAAATGCATGGAGACTTGAATGCCAACAAAATCAGGGAAACAATTCAAAAAATCAGCAAATCTCAATTCAATATTTTTGGCAAGGAACAATTGGCAAGAAAATCTCAAATAAGATTTTTTTTTTTGGGCATGGAACTATTTTACTTTGTTTCTAGAAATATATATATAGGATTGTTACAAACAATACAACATTATTTATTTGATTTTATGGCTTGGAAACATTTCAACAATTTTCAGTTATTAAGCATGTGCTTTCAATCACGCATTTCAGGACAAGGAAGAAAATAATAAATGATTCCTTGAAAGCTATGACAAAAGGAAAGCAATAAAATTGTCATTCAAGAAAGCTTCCATAAATTACAGTGGGCAAATTTCTTTTCAATATTTGTTGGCGAGTTTATTTCTTCATTCAATTCATGCAAGAAAAAAATCCATGTGCATATTAAATGATGAACACATTTAATGTAATAACCCGTAAATCTGAGCCAATTTAAAATTTTTATTTTGGCAATTTTACTGAATTTTGAGTATTTAAAATGAATTATTTAAATAATAACGCCAAGAAATTTATTTTGAATAGAAATAGAACGAATATATTTATTTGAATCGTCGGTAGAAAATAAATATTTTATTTTAATTATAAAAGGAATCAAAAATGGCGCGGTAGTTTGAAAATTCGATTTCAAAGTTCAAATGAATGTACATGATTCAAAATAAACCGGATTTTAGCGAAACCAAAAATATTAGAATCTATTTGAGAATATCCTTCCAACGAATCCGAAAAATTGAAATTTCATAGCGGGGATAAAAAGTTTTGCCTAGTCGAAAATTCAGAATAGTCGCTGTGGAATTCTGGCCCTTAAAAACAGAAATTTTGCAAACGACCTTCGTTTTCGACGAAACCACTTTTGTTGGATCTGGGATGTCGAATTATTGCTAGATTCCAAAATTCATAATTATTCGAATCAATATGTGAGCGCGGTGAAGTAAAACGTGTTTTAACAGTTTCGGTCAATTTAGATCGACCAGAAAATGGCCATTTTTCAAACGGTCTCGGAATTTGACGAAATTAGTTTTTTTAGAACCGTATCGTCAATACGAAGCTAGAAAATATTTTGCGGGAATTTTTAGAGACCGTATGAAACCCCTGTAAATTGAAATGCGCGTTCAAATTCGATATATAAATTTATATTTTGATTTTGATGAAAACTGATCGTAACAGTCGTATTGAGTTACGAAACATATCCCATTGTGTTTGAAATGAGGGTAATTAGTTAGGGACGGCAGGCGGTGGGTCTCGTTTGGAGATCGAAATGTAAGGTTACTTTTTGAGAATTAAAAATAATAAATATTTAATAAATTGGGCCCAAGCCCTTTTCTTCCCCAAACCCGGTCAAAGCCCCCTCCCCCCGTTCATTCTACAACTCAAATCGATTTTATAAAAAAAATGGAAGATTGTGCCTGAACCCGTCGACCCCCCTTCCCCCACGCCACCACCCGCGGTCGCGACCTCCACCTCCGATCCCCCTCCACGCGTTGTTGCAGCAGCCACTCCTCTTTCCCCGTCCTTCTCTCGCTACTCGAAGCACCCAACACTCCAAAGCCCCAAAATCGAAGCCGCCTCCGCCCGGTTCACCGATGGACCACCTCCGTCACCGAGCACCTCGCCTGGCCACCTCCTCACCGCCTGAACCGCCATCCCCTACCCCGAATTTCATTGTGAGTTTTAATTTTGTTTATATATTTTTGTTTATGCTATATGGTTATTAAAAATCTATTTTTTTAATATAAATATATATATAAACTGAATTTTATAAAATATGATTGTATTATATATATGTGGAATGCAAAAAGATTAGATCTTTATAATAAAAAAGATTATATTTTTTAAATGGTAAAGGCGAGATTTTTAAAATGGTAAAGACGAGATTTTTAAATTGGGAAAGATTATATTTTTATAGATAAGAGATTATATTTTTATAACATGAAGGATTCGATTTTTATATGTGAAGTAGAAGAATAAAGATGCGATTTTTATTTATATGAAATGATTTTAAAGATGAGATTTTTATTATCATGAAAGCGAAGGAAAAAATCGATTTTTATAATGAAGTAGCAAATATAAAAATATGATTTTTATATTATAGAAAGAATAAAAATATGATTTTTACATATATAGTGAATTAAAAATATAATTTTTATATAGAAATATTTGATCTTTTAGCTATATAGTAGCGGTATATAAATGTGATTTTTGAAATAAACATCATATTAAAAAGGCGATTTTTACTGTGAACAGCGTGATAAAGACTGCGTTGGCATGTCAAGCAAATCCCGACTGTTCTGAAATCCAGAAATAAAACTGGCGGAGTGGAACCCAAAAGTGAGAACTCCTCACTTTTAATTTATTTTCTAGTTAAAATATATACTAGGATGCAGACGGTTCTTAGCAGCACCCGACACCCGTTGTCCACAGACCATGGATGACTTGTTTGTTTAATTGGTGTGTTGTGAAAGTTGATTGTGTGATGTGGAATGGAATAAAATATTTTATAGTTAAAAATAATTTTTAACGTGTATATAAAATAAATATTTATAAACAAATCAGACGATTTGTTTATATACACACATTTAACTGATATGGGTTGGGATGATAAATTTTACGCATCGCCCAACTGCACAAATAAAACCCATGTTTGATTGTTTGAAATCCCCATACGGGTGTTGGGATGAAATGGTTCATACACTAGTCCCAATAATTAGCTGTATGTCGATCGATTGATTGACAGACTGTTATAAGCGTTAATATCTATATTTGATGCTTATGCAGTGTAGAGTACACTCTGGATGATGGTTGATTATTTATCGTTGCTATTATATACATGTGTTGTATGGAATCCATATAATTAACATTATATGGTAATTGATTGGGCCTCATTCCAATTTGGAAAATAAAGAATATTATAAAATATATATTCATGTGTTGAATAAAAGAAAATTCATGTGTTGAATAAAATATATATTCATGTGTTGAATAAAAGAAAATTCATATGTTGAATAAAAATATATTCATGTGTTGAATAAAAGAAAATTCATGTGTTGAATAAAATATATAATCATGTGTTGAATAAAAGAAAATTCATGTGTTGAAGAAAATATTCATTTGTTGGATAGAATAACGAAGTTATTGAAAGATATAAAGCCGTGTTGATTAGATTTGCGCCATTTCGACGCGAACGATATTTATACCGATTATATTCGTTTTTTAATGAATATGGAAAAGGAAGTAATTTCAAAATATGACGTTTCGAAAATATTATCATTTATATATATATCGATGATATGGAATATTCAATTTTGATTAGAAATTAAATAGGAAGTTGAAATCGTTTTGAAAACGAATTTAAAACGATTTATAAAATACGTTTTAAAAGGAAATCGATGAAATATATATTATATATATATTATATATATAATATAATGGCCTGAATAGAACGCGCCGCGCCGCGGCAGTTCGCGAATTTCGACCATTGACTTCGAATGGACATTACGGGAGATCTGACCGTCGGATTCTCCCAAAACTAGAGGCGTTGGGTTCGTATCGAAAAGAGCTTTCTAATGAATATTAGAGATTTGAAATCTAACGGTTGGATTTGGAATTATGTCGAAATCAAATTTGGAATAGGTCGTTGTAAGTGCAGTTCGATGACCGTACATGGAAATCGACTGTACGGGCCTTGGTAAAATTATTAAAAATATTAGTATTTGTGTAAAATCATAATGAATGATTTAGAAAGAAATGGGATGAAAAATTCCATATTTGAAAAGATAAAAATAGATTTTTATCGAAATGCCTAGTTTTGAACTAGAATTATAATCCCATTTATTTTTAAAATAAATAAATTGGATTTGAAATGGTTTTAAAAGTAACCAAAATTTCCAATAATTGAATTGGAATGGATTTGAATCGAAATTGTCTTTGGAATATTTCGATGTTGGATTCATGATTATACAGATATTGTTATGGAAATTTGAAAGATATATTAATATCGTTATTTCCAATACGATATTTGTTGGTCGTAGAATTTGATATTGAATATAAGATGATATATTTTCTATTCAGAGCCTTGTATTTAATATCAAATGTGATTTTGGGTTGTCGTGAATGGTATATTTAATAATACCATTCTTAAACCCAACGGAGTTAAGAAAATCGGAAACTAACTGGAGATTAGTTAAGTTGAATGGTTTCTTGGGTATTGATCTGATGTTGGTTTCGGCCTTCGAGGTTATTACTTAGGGAATTGTTCACTTGCTAATTTACGGTTAAAGGCTGATGGAATAGAATGTGATTTTGGGTTTATCGTGAACCGTGTTCTAAATGACATTGGTTCTTTAACCCAGTTAAAGACAGGATATGGTTTCCCAAGTTAAACAATCATTAATATTGAATTTTGTAAAGATTAAAACCAAGTGGGGTTTTAATGAATCTTTAATTAGATTGAATTGATCGAGAATGGAGTATCACCAGTTTTACTCCAGGCGATAGTTAAATATTTAATTAGATTTGAACGTGAAATGGTAATTGAATTTACCGATAACACCGTGGTGTAAGATATGAAGTATTACCAGTTTTACTTCATGGGATGAATAGGTTGGGGTTGGGAAATTTAACAATTTATTACTTCGGTAAGGTTCGTTAATCCCGACTAGTTTGGATAAACCATAATTTGGTTTGAATTGATATTCAAAAGAAGATTAAAAAATAAATTTTAAAGAATTTATCTTTGATAAAATTAATAGGAACCTTTCCCTAATAATGTGAATATTTGAATAAAAGAATATTCTGAATTGGAATGAGGCATATGTTGTGTTTGTGTAACACTTGTTTATAAAATACGCGAGTTATTCGGAAAGACCGGGTTTATCCCATTCTGAACAACTGATTCGACGATTAGTCGAAGATGAAGACGGTGGTTGAAGACCGGAGGTCTTCATGTCGTTTGGATAATTACTGGTGATCTTGATTGGGCCGTACACCCAAGAGGAGGGAATCAGTTAGTGATCGTCCAGACGTACTTGGAGATCGATGGATATGCGAGGTACAAGGTGCCTCCGGTTTCGTTCAGACCCAGAACGGACTTGTAAATGGACTGTGTGTCTGACATTGGATATCATTCTGTGTGATTGATGGATATCGGTTGCATGGAGTGGTCTGCCTATGTGGCATGCTAAGATGCAAATGATCAAGGCTTTGTTGAAAAGCAGAGTCTTGTGGTTGATGATTAAAGCACAGCCTGTATGGCACAGCTTTGTGTAGCGTTAATTCGCGAGCCTCACATCCCGGTGTGAAACAAAAACGGGAGAAGGACCTCAGGGAGGACATGCATTTCTTTCTAGCTAGAAGTGGCATCAGTGGTTTTACACGCCCTGACAAGTTTGACTTATGTGGTTGTTGGATTGCGAAGCGCGTCGGATATATCGGTGACTATGTGGAGCTGATCGAGTCATCGGACTCATTGACACCCCATAGGGTGGGGAAACGCAGTGTTCAGGCATTTTAATCCACATCGGTGGACCGACGCTGACGATTCAAGGCTTGACTGAGTACTTGCCTGAGACACTGGCTAGAGCGTCTCGAATTCGGTAAGGACGATCCTTTGCCTCGGTTCACAGATGGAAATCCAACTTCCAATACGCGACTTTGCGGTTTTAGTTGTAACCCTATATATGGCGATATAGTGGTATAGGGCACTTATGCCGTCTATGATTGATACCTATGATTGAAATTGTTTTGACACTATACACTTATAGTAATAATAAAACATGAAATTTAGCGTATCAAGCATGCTTTGGCTATTATAAGGTAAAACCCTATCCTCCGACTTGTGTTGCATTGTGTGATGGGACCTGGGTCTTATAATAGCTTCATTGTTCTTTATTTAGCATTGCGCTGTTGTTTTATGCACTGGTATTCTTGGGAGGAAAACCGTTCCGTGTTATACGGCTTGGTCCCTTGATTTACCTAACTTTAAAACAAAGATTAATAACTGTTTTAGTTCTCACACCAATCACATGACTGACCTCGAGTTTATTGTTTTAACCTAAACTCTGGGTGCCCTTATTTTGACACGGGCAGCTAGTAGTTTTGATTTTGCAGATTTATATTCATAGGATCCTGATTTACAGCTGGAACGATATCCGGAAAGCTCTTATCCATATATCTCTTTCAGTTGTGTATTGTATTATTTTTCTGCTGCAGTAATGTATTTAAATCTCTGATATTTTCTGTTGTATTTTATTCATTCATACTCTGTAATATTCTTGTATTCTGATGAAATTGTTGTAATAAGCAATGATATGTTCTTCTGTTTGTGTTCCGATTCGTCTTGTCCTCAATTCAATCCGCTCTTTCCTTCACGGGGAAGTTTCGGGTCGTGTCAGCTTGGTATCAGAGCTTTGGTTTACAGAGCTCGGAGAATAAGACACGTTAGAACCAAATGAAAGAATTCATCAGAAATTGGATTAGTAATATCCAATGGGAATGACTCGTTAGAGATGGGATCAGTAGTATCCTAGAACGAGTGTAAAGAGTATATAAATAAAATTGAAAACGAATTTTGTTTTGAAAATCTAAATCAATTATACATATTTGATTATTTATTTTATATTGATTTGGGCAATCGAGTATATAAAGATTTTGCTTATACGTCTGATCCGCGTGTATTTGAAGTTTTAATATACTGGATAGATATGGAGTCACACTCTAGTCGCCCGGAGATGATTCTGATGATTGTAGCTACATAATCATAATTTGTGTTCGAGTTTCAAAGGTGTGATATTTATATATTTCCAATTGACTGGTGTGAGAACCAAAACCAGATAGTGCTTATTGTTGTGATTTGGCATCAAAAACATGATTTTCTGTATATGTATCAAAATTATGAATTTGAAACGTTAATTCACTAATAGATTGCTGATTGTGTTGTTTGATTATTGTTCGATTAATTAAATGTTGAACCTTTAGCCAAATTGAACCAAATAGTGAGTTGTATTGAAAATTAGTCGCATTTGCATGCATATACATGTACTTACATTGAACAGGTCATAGCAAGGAGGCTAGAGCAGAAGAATAAAATTGTTTGCCCAATAAATAGATACATGTTTATTGTATTTCTTTGGGTTTGGATGATTTTATGAGCCGATTGGTTGTTTCTTTTTCTTTTTGGATTGGTGAGGGCCAAGGGAGGCTATTTGAAATATCCCGAAGCTCCCAGTGCAGGGGAGGTTATGGCGAAATTTTTCTAAAATTTAGGGTGTTAGCCAAATTTTTGAAAAATTTGAAAAGTTCATAGAAACTGAAAAGTTGAAGAACTTAAGCCGTAATGAAAACAATGGAAGTTGAGTTGGTTTGTAAAACAACTTTCAGCTTCGTTCCTTTTCGAGGACGAAAAGTTTTAAGTGGGGGAGATTGTAATAACGCGGAAATCTAAGCCCATTTAAATTTTTTATTTTGGCAATTTTAGTGAATTTTGAGTATTTAAAATGAATTATTTTAAATAATTACATCGAGAAATTTATTTTGAATAGAAATAGAACATATATATTTATTTGAATCGTCGTTAGAGTATAAATATTTTATTTTAATTATAAAAGGAATTGAAAATGGCGCGGTAGTTTGAAAATTCGATTTCAAAGTTCAAATGAATGTACAGGATTCAAAATAAACCGGATTTTAGCGAAACCAAAAATATTAGAATCTATTTGAGAATATCTTTCCAGCGAATCCAAAAAATTGAAATTTCATAGCGGGGATAAGAAGTTATGCCTAGTTGAAAATTCAGAATAGTCGTTGTGGAATTCTGGCCCTTAAAAAGGGAAATTTTGCAAACGACCTTCGTTTTCGACAAAACCACTTTTATTGGATCCGGGATGTCGAATTATTGCTAGATTCCAAAATTCATAATTTTTCGAATCAATATGTGAGCGTGGTGATGTAAAACGTGTTTTAACAGTTTCAGTCAATTTTGATCGACTAGAAAATGGCCATTTTTCAAACAGTCTCGGAATTTGATGAAATTATTTTTGTTAGAACCGTATCGTCAATACGAAGCTAGAAAATATTTTTCGGGAATTTTTAGAGTCCGTATATAACCCCGGTAAATTGAAATGCGCGTTCAAATTCGATATATAGACTTATATTTTGATTTTGATGAAAACTGATCGTAACAGTCGTATTAAGTTATGAAACATATCCCATTGTGTTCGAAATGCGGGTAATTAGCTAGGGACGGCAGGCGTTGGGCCTCATTTGGAGATCAAAATGTATGGTTACTTTTTGAGAATTAAAAATAATAAATATTTAATAAATTGGGCCCAAGCCCTTTTATTCCCCAAACTCAGTCAAAGCCCTCCCCCCCCCCCCCGGTTCATTCAACAACTCAAATCGATTTTATAAAAAAAAGGGAAGATTGTGCCTGAACCCGTCGACCACCCCTTCCCCCTCGCCACCACCCGCGGCCGCGACCTCCACCTCCGATCCCCCTCCACGCGTTGCTCCAGTCGCCACTCCTCTCTCCCCGTCCTCCTCTCGCCACTCGAAGCACCCAACACTCCAAAGCCCCAAAATCGAAGCCGTCTCCGCCTGGTTCACCGCTGGACCACCTCCGTCGCCGAGCACCTCGCCTGGCCACCCCCTCACCGCCTGAACCGCCATCCCGTACCCCGAATTTCATTGTGAGTTTTAATTTTGTTTACATATTTTTTTTATGCTATATGGTTATTAAAAATCTGATTTTTTTTAATATAAATATATATAAACTGAATTTTATAAAATATGATTGTATTATATGTACGTGGAAAGCAAAAAGATTAAATTTTTATAATAAAAAAGGCGAGATTTTTAAAATGGTAAAGGCGAGATTTTTAAAACGGTAAAGGCGAGATTTTTAAATTGGGAAAGATTATATTTTTATAGATAAGAGATTATATTTTTATAACATGAAGGATTCGATTTTTATATGTGAAGTAGCAGAATAAAGATGCGATTTTTATTTATATGAAATGATTTTAAAGATGAGATTTTTATTATCATGAAAGCGAAGGAAAAATTCGATTTTTATAATGAAGTAGCGAATATAAAAATATATAGATAATAAAAATATGATTTTTATATTATAGAAAGAATAAAAATATGATTTTTATATATGTAGTGAATTAAAAATATAATTTTTATATAGAAAGATTTTGTTAGACTGAAATCTGGGCCTAACACCCAAATGCTATGTGAAAACCTCACAATCACAGATCAATGCAGAAAAACAGTAAAAATAAAAGGAGACACACAAGATTTTTATAGTGGTTCGGCTCAATCCAAGCCTACATCCACTCTATAGTTTCTTAAATCCTAAGAAGCTATTACAATGCTGTTTGCTTGTGGTTTGTACACGAAATCCTCGTGTTTACAACGAAAAAGTGGAAATTATACACGAAATCCTTGTGTTGAATTGAATTGGATCGGCCTTCCTGTTGTTGCAAAGTCCTTGCAATGGTGGAAGATGAGAGTTGGAAATGGCCCAAAAGAGAAGATCCCTTCAAATGGCCATGTTGCGGTGTATTTATAGGCGTAGAGGAGCCCTTGGAAGCTTTGGAGCAGTTCGGTTCGGAGGTGCCACGTGGTGAGCGGTGAGGCGATCTCGGAAGTAGTGGAAAGGCGGTCACCAGATCGTGCTTTGCCAAGTGGAGCCAGATCCATGAAAGTAGGTGCGGTTCCTCCTTAAGAAGCGGCCAAACTTATGAGTAGAAGCAGGTCGAGGCGGTTCGGTTCGGGTCCGATCCGAACCGAGTTGATGTCTCTGATCCGAAGACTGGAAGCACTTCAGCGTAAAATACTTCAGGCGGATCGGGTCTTCTGTGCTCCGATCCGATCCGGGGAGTACTAAATTTCCTTTCCCAAAGTTATGCCATTGGGTCCTCTCACCCAATTCGAACCGTAAATCCGATACGAATGGGTTATGCCAATTCCAGATTCCAAGTTCCAGGTTCCACACGCGTTCACGGAAACGGGCGTAACTTTCAAACCGTAAGTCCGTTTTAGCTAAACGAAAGCTCGATTTGAAGCCGATTCAGAGGGCTACAAGAGTTACCAAGCTCATCTCCGTAATTACTGTTTTTGGGCCCAAACGAGGTCGTCTGAAAGAAGTTTCGGGCCAATCTTTGTCTGTGATGCGACTTCAACCAAATCACTCCATGTCTTCTGATGATGTTCCCAATACTTGAGCGTATTGTTTACCAGAAATTCTATGTGTGACTACTTTGACTAAAAAGCGGGTCAACATTTTTCCCCATAGAACATATCTTGCTGGTTGAAGGAATATGTGTTCTGGATAATCCAAGGCCACGCCCGGCCTGCCAGCTGCAAGTATAATCCATACTTGTGAAGAAAAGAGAGCAAAAAGGTGTGTCAAATCCTGACAAAACTGATTACACTTTCGAGCATAAACCATGCTTGGGCGTTTGTTTGAGCATAAACCATACTCGAGGGATGTTCGAGTCATCCTGACAAAACCTGGCGAGGGACTTAACCTTCCGGGTATAAGCCATACCAGGAAGTTCAAACTGAGCATAAGCAATGCTCGAGTTTTATTGAGTTCCTTTGCCCAATCCTGACACGATCGTTCGTCGTTCCAGAGTATAATCCATACTTAAGCATCCTAGTGAGTACAATCCATACTCATGTCGGGATAGAGCTATACTTGCCAAAACCTGTCAAGACAGTCTGTCCTTAGGCATAATCCACGCCTAGGGATCTGAGATAAGTATAAGCCATACTTTAATTAAGATTGAGAATCTTGCCACAACCTGACAAGACACTTAAATTTGCCAAACATAATCCATTCTCGGAAAGTCCTTCCTTATTCAATTCAAAGTATAAAACCAAAGCAAATCCTGATTGGTTTGTCATCGAGTGTAGAGCACGCTTTGGAGCTAAATCCTAACCCCGAACGTGTGTACTCCGATTTAGCCAATCGGAATGCCTAAAGAAAGCAAAGAGACATATCTTAAATCCTAACAAATGCTGAAAACGCAGAGTGATCCAATCCAGATCAGTTGATGATGAGACAACGGGAGCTCATTCCAGGGTCATTCCCTCTCTGGGGAGCAGGTGGTGGCAGTGCGGGTGCAGGCGCTGCAAGTTGTTTCACATACTCGGGTAGCTCTCCACGTCTAACCCGTTCCTCAATCAAATCTCGCAAGTGCCTATAGTCATTTCTGTCATGACCGTCCATATCATGAAACATGCAGTATTTTTCATAATCGTGTTCTCTTTGCGATGGCTCCCTCCTGGGAGGCTTTGGATAGGAGACATCACCGTTTGTGTTCACGTAGATGTCAGTCAAGGTTGAATTGAGTTCGGTGTACTTTTCATATCTGGGCCCTCTCCGGGGCTGAGTGTTGCGGTCATTCTTGACGGCAGCTTTTCCTTTGCCTTTACCAGAATCAGACGGTTCTCCGTCTTTGAGCATGTTAACATCGAGAATTTTCTTTTCGGACGTTGCATCTTCTTCATGCAGAAACCTATCCGATTCAAGGTAGAATTTGCTGAGATTCCTAGGTGGGTCTCGGTATAAGGAATTTTTGAACTCTGAGTTGTCCAGAACGCCGGATACTGCTGCCATCAATACCATAGATGGCTCAGGTCGATCAACTGATGCTGCTGCAACGTTGAATCTTTCCAGAAATGATCGCAGAGTTTCTTTGCGCCTCTGCTTGATTGTAGTGAGAGACATGACATTTTTAGGTCGAGCAATGTGGACCCGAAACTGTTCAATAAAGCGAGCGACCAACATGTTCCAACTGTTGATCGATTCAGATTCCAACTGCCGAATCCATATAGCAGCTATATCGGTCAAAAAGAGAGGGAAGCACTTTGCTCGGCCTAAGAATGTCATGTCTCTCACTACAATCAAGCAGAGGCCCAAAGAAACTCTGCGATCATTTCTGGAAAGATTCAACGTTGCAGCAACATCAGTTGAACGACCCTAGCCATCTATGGTATTGATGGCAGCAGTATCCGGCATTCTGGACAACTCGGAGTTCAAAAAATCCTTATACCGAGACCCACCTGGGAATCTCAGCGAATTCTACCTTGAATCGTATAGGTTTCTGCATGAAGAAGACGCAACGTCCGAAAAGAAAATTCTCGATGTTAACATGCTCAAAGATGGAGAACCGTCTGATTTTGGTAAAGGCAAAGGAAAAGCTGCCGTCAAGAATGACCGCAACACTCAGCCCCGGAGAGGGCCCAATATGAAAAGTACACCGAACTCAATTCAACCTTGACTGACATCTATGTGAACACAAACGGTGACGTCTCCTATCCAAAGCCTCCCAGGAGGGAGTCATCGGGTGCAGAGCACGCTTTGGAGCTAAATCCTAACCCCGAACGTGTGTACTCCGATTTAGCCAATCAGAAAACCTAAAGAAAGCAAAGAGACATATCTTAAATCCTAACAAATGCTGAAAACACAGAGTGATCCAATCCAGATCAGTTGATGATAAGCCCACGGGAGCTCGTTCCAGGGTCATTCCCTCTCCGGGGAGCAGGTGGTGGCAGCGCGGGTGCAGGAGTTGTAAGTTGTTTCACATACTTGGGTAGCTCTCCACATCAAACTCATTCCTCAATCAAATCTCGCAAGTGCCTATAGTCATTTGTGTTATGACCGTCCATATCATGAAATATGCAGTATTTCGCCTTCAAGATATCAAACAAATGCCCAAGCATGGTTTATGCTCGAAAGTATAATCAGTTTTGTTAGGTTTTGACATACCTGTTTGCTCTCTTTTCTTCGCAGGTATTGTTTATACTTGCAGCTGGCAGGCCCGGCGTGGCCTTGGACTTTTTGGATTATCCAGAACACATCTTCCTTCGTTCAGCAAGATATGTTCTGGGGGGCAAAATGTTGACCCGCTTTTAAGTCAAAGCAGTCACACGTGAAGTCTCTTCTAAACAATACGCTCAAGTATTGGGAACATCATCAGAAAACAAAAAACGATTTGGCTGAAATCCCATTGCAAACAAAGAATGGCCCGAAACTCCTATCAAACGATCTCTTTTGGGCCCGGAAACAGCAATTACGGAGCTAAGCTTTGTAACTCTTGTAGCCCTCTGAATTAGCTTCAGTTTGAGCTTTCGTTTGGCTAAAATGGACTTACGGTTTGAAAGTTATGCTCGTTTCCGTGAACGCATGCAAAACCAGAAACCTAGAATTTAGCATTGAATAGATCCTCGGATCGGATCAGACAAGTCTGTTCGGATCGGACGCTGCCTTAAGATGGACAACTTGGCACTTGCTCTTCGCTTTCACATCAGCACGGATCGGATCGGAGGGAGCATATACGATCCGCTCCACTTTCGAAGCATTGGACACGGAGTCTACGGATTGAAGACACCGACTCGGTTCGGATCGGATCTGAACCGACCCCCTGGACCTGCTCCTGTATCATGTGTTTGACCAATTCACAAAGCATAACCGCCTCCTATTAATTCGGATCGGCTTCCACCTGTCCTTGCACGATCTGAAGACCACTTCTTCCACTTTCTCCGAGATGGCCTCTCTACCCTCCACGTGGCCCATCCGAACCGGACTGCTTCTGGGCCTGGCAAGGCCCCTCCACGCCTATAAATACACCGTGATATGGACATTTGGGGGGACTTTTGGGTTATTCTCTTTTGGCCATTCCTTCCACCATTGCCATTGCAAGGACGTTGCAACAACAGGAAGCCGAATAAATTCAACTCAACACGAGGAATACGTGCATAAAATCAACCTCTAATCTCCTCTTCTTCATTACAACACAAGGTTATTGTGCATAAATAGCTCTTACGGATTGTAAGACCGCATTGTAATTGCAATTCCTCAAGATATAAGAAACTATAAAGTGGATGTAGGCTCGGATTGAGCCGAACCACTATAAAAATCTCATGTGTCTCCTCTTATTTTACAGTTTTTTCTGTAGTAATCTGTGATTGTGAGGTTTTCACATATAATTTGGGTGTTAGGCCCAATTTTCGGTCTAACGGATTTGATCTTTTAGCTATATAGTAGTGGTACATAAATGTAATTTTTGAAATAAACATCATATTAAAAAGACGATTTTTACTGTGAACAGCGTGATAAAGACTACGTTGGCATGTCAAGCAAATCCCGACTGTTCTGAAATTCAGAAATAAAACTGGCAGAGTGGAACCCAAAGGTAAGAACTCCTCACTTTTAATTTATTTTCTAGTTGATATATATACTAGGATGCAGACGGTGCTTAGCAGCACCCGACACCCGTTGTCCACAGACCATGGATGACTTATTTGTTTAATTGGTGTGTTGTGAAAGTTGATTGTGTGATGTGGAATGAAATAAAATATTTTAGAGTAGAAAATATTTTGTAGTTAAAAATATAATTTTTAACGTGTATATAAAAGAAATATTTAAAAACAAATCAGACGGTTTGTTTATATACACACACATTTGACTGATATGGGTTGGGACGATAAATTTTACACATCGCCCAACTGCACAAATAAAAACTGTGTTTGATTGTTTGAAAACCCCACATGGGTGTTGGGATGAAATGGGCCATACACTAGTCCCAATAATTAGCTGTATGTCGATCGATTGATTGACAGGTTGTTATAAGCGTTAAATATCTATATTTGATGCTTATGCAGTGTAGAGTGCACTCTGGATGATGGTTGATTATTTATCGTTGTTATTATATACATGTGTTGTATGGAATCCATATAATTAACATTATATGGTAATTGATTGGGCCTCATTCCAATTTGGAAAATAAAGAATATTATAAAATATATATTCATGTGTTGAATAAAGGAAAATTCATGTGTTGAATAAAATATATATACATGTGTTGAATAAAAGATAATTCATGTGTTGAATAAAAAGTATATTCATGTGTTGAATAAAAGAAAATTCATGTGTTGAATAAAATATATATTCATGTGTTGAATAAAAGAAAATTCATGTGTTGAAGAAAATATTCATTTGTTGGATAGAATAACGAAGTTATTGAAAGATATAAAGCCATGTTGATTAGATTTGTGCCATTTTGACGCGAACGATATTTATATCGATTATATTCGTTTTTATAATGAATATGGAAAAGGAAGTAATTTCAAAATATGACGTTTTGAAAATATTATCATTTATATATATATATATATATCGATGATATGGAATATTCAATTTTGATTAGAAATTGAATAGGAAGTTGAAATCGTTTTGAAAATGAATTTAAAACTATTTATAAATATGTTTTAAAAGGAAATCGACGAAATATATATTATATATATTATATATGTAATATAATGGCATGAATAGAACCCGTTGCGTCAAGGCAGTTCGCGAATTTCGACCATTGACTTCGAATGGACATTACGGGAGATATGACCGTCGGATTCTCCTAAAACCAGAACCTTGGATTCGTATCGAAAAGAGCTTTCTAATGAATATTAGAGATTTGAAATCTAACGGTTGGATTTGGAATTATGTCCAAATCAAATTTGGAAAAGGTCGCTGTAAGTGCAATTCGATGACCGTACATGGAAATAGACTTTCCGGGCCTTGGTAAAATTATTAAAAATATTAATAATTTGTGTAAAATCATAATGAATGATTTAGAAAGAACTGGGATGAAAAATTCCATATTTGAAAAGATAAAAATAGATTTTTATCGAAATGTACTAGTTTTGAACTAGAATTATAATCCCATTTATTTTTAAAATAAATAAATTGGGTTTGAAATGGTTTTAAAAGTAACCAGAATTTCCAATAATTGAATTGGAATTGATTTGAATAGAAATTGTGGAATATTTCGATGTTGGATTTCGTGATTATACAGATATTGTTATGGAAATTTGAAAGATTAATTAATATCGTTATTTCCAATACGATATTTGTTGGTCGTAGAATTTGATATTGAATATAAGCCGATATATTTTCTATTCAGAGCCTTGTATTTAATATCAAATGTGATTTTGGGTTGTCGTGAATGGTATCTTTTATAATACCGTTCTTAGACCCAACGGAGTTAAGAAAATCAGAAACTAACTAGAGATTAGTTAAGTTGAATGGTTTCTTGGGTATTGATCTGATGTTGGTTTCGGCCTTCGGGGTTATTACTTAGGGAATTGTTCACTTGCTAATTTACAATTAAAGGCTGATGGAATAGAATGTGATTTTGGGTTTATCGTGAACCGTGTTTTAAATGACATTGGATCTTTAACCCAGTTAAAGACAGGATATGGTTTCCCAAGTTAAACAATCATTAAGATTGATTTTTGGGAAGATTAAAACCAAGTGGGGTTTTAATGAATCTTTAATTAGATTGAAATGATCGAGAATAGAGTATCACCAGTTTTACTCCAGGCGATAGTTAAATCTTTAATTAGATTTGAACGTGAAATGGTAATTGAATTTACTGATAACACCATGGTGTTAGATATGAAGTATTACCAGTTTTACTTCATAGGATGAATAGGTTGGGGTTGGGAAATTTAACAATTGATTACTTCGGTAAGGTTCGTTAATCCCGACTAGTTTAGATAAACCATAATTTGGTTTGAATTGATATTCAAAAGAAGATTACAGAACAAATTTTAAAGAATTTATCTTTGATAAAATTAATATGAACCTTTCCCTAATAATGTGAATATTTGAATAAAAGAATATTCTGAATTGGAATGAGGCGTATGTTGTGTTTGTGTAACACTTGTTTATAAAATATGCTAGTTATTCGGAAAGACCGGGTTTATCCCATTCTGAACAACTGATTCGACGATTAGTCGAAGATGAAGACGGTTGTTGAAGACCGGAGGTCTTCACGTCGTTTGGATAATTACTGGTGATCTTGATTGGTCCGTAGACCAAGAGGAGGGAATCAGTTAGTGATTGTCCAGACGTACTTGGAGATCGATGGATATGCGAGGTAAAAGGTGCCTCGGGTTTCATTCAGACCCAGAACGGACTTGTAAATGGACTGTGTGTCTGACATTGGATATCATTCTGTGTGATTGATGGATATCGGTTGCATGGAGTGGTCTGCCTGTGTGGCATGCTAAGATGCAAATGATCAAGGCTTCTATTGAAAAGCAGAGTCTTGTGGTTGATGATCAAAGCACAGCCTGTGTGCCACAGCTTTGTGTAGTGTTAATTCGCAAGCCTCACACCCCGGTGTGAACCAAAAATGGGAGAAGGACCTCAGGGAGGACATGTGTTTCTTTCTAGATAGAAGTGGCGTCACTGGTTTTACACGCCCTGACGATTTTGACTTATGTAGTTGTTGGATTGCGAAGCGCCTCAGATATATCGGTGACTATGTGGAGCCGATGGAGTCATTGGACTCATTGACACCTCATAGGGTGGGGAAACGCAGTGTTCAGGCATTTTAATCCACATCGGTGGACCGGCCCTGACGATCCAAGGCTTGACTGAGTACTTGCCTGAGACACGGGCTAGAGCGTCTTGAATTCGGTAAGAACGATCCTTTGCCTCGGTTCACAGATGGAAATCCAACTTCCAATACGTGACTTTGTGGTTTTAGTTGTAACCCTATATATGGCGAATAATGGTATGGGGCACTTATGCTGTCTATGATCGATACTTATGATTGAAATTGTTTTGACACTATACACTTGTAGTAATAATAAAACATGAAATTTAGCATATCAAGCATGCTTTGGTTGTTATAAGGTAAAACCCTATCCTCCGGCTTGTGTTGCATTGTGTGATGGGACCTGGGTCTTATAATAGCTTCATTGTTCTTTATTTAGCATTGCGCTGTTGTTTTATGCACTGGTATTCTTGGGAGGAAACCCGTTCCGTGTTATACGGCGTGGTCCCTTGATTTACCTAACTTTAAAATAAAGATTAATAACTGTTTTAGTTCTCACACCAGTCACATGACCGACTTGGAGTTTATTGTTTTAGCCTAAAATCTGGGTGCCCTTATTTTGACACGGGCAGCTAGTAGTTTTGGTTTTCAGATTTATATTCATAGGATCCTGATTTACAGCTGGAACAGTATCCAGAAAGCTCTGTATCCGTATATCTCTTTCAGTTGTGTATTGTATTAATTTTCCGCTGCAGTAATGTATTTAAATCTCTGATATTTTCTATTGTATTTTATTCATTCATACTCTGTAATATTCTTGTATTCTGATGAAATTGTTGTAATAAGCAATGATATGTTCTTCTTTTTGTGTTCCAATTCGTCTTGTCCTCAATTCAATCCGCTCTTTCCTTCACGGGGAAGTTTCAGGTCGTGTCATTTAAGGAAAGAAATCAATTCTTCTCCAGCAATGCAAACAGGGCAATAGTTTTTTGACCATGCAAAAGAACAGGAAAATGATGGAGATAATATACACATGATAGGCAATATTTGTTTCCAGTTTTCATTCAAGAATTTTTTTGTGGCAAGAAACGTTTTACAACAATTAAATGGTAAACCATTTATGTTTTCCAAAATCACACAAGAACATTTCTGGCAACTCCTAAATGGTATCATGAAATCACAGTGGACATATTTGGCAAGCTATTCCAATGATTCCCGGTTTTAAATTATATTTGAAATGGGAAAGCAATTTCATTTGGGACAATAGTTAATGGAGCAAACCAAGGTCATAAATGTATATCATTAGCTTAAATGTGCAAGGCAGTTTTAAATTTTCAGGAAAATCAGAGGAGTAATATTTGGAAAGAAATCATATTGTTTGGGCATAAATAGGTTTGATTTCTTTCTGTAAAACATTCAGTACTCAAGTGAATAAAGGCAACAATTTGAAATCAAATCATGTGTGGATTCATTCAAAGGAGCAAAATCAGGCATCTCTACGTCTCCAGATTTAATCAATCATGGGAAGATTTGGTCAAGTATGAAATCAAGGTCAAAGATTATATTTCCAGATTCATTCAAGGGACAAAAACTTGTCGAGATGCATCACAACAAATTCATAGCAACAAATAAAAGACGAGAAAGAAAGTAGAGGAAATCGAGCAAATCAGCCAAATCATTTATACTAAATCAGAGGATTATAGGATTTCTTAATCCTATATATATCACCATCTCATCACAGGCAGAATATCGAAAACCAGAGCAAAATTGAAAAAACAAATTCAGAAAATTACTTCATCATTTTCGATCACCAAAGAGTGGCCAAATCAATCGACCAAGGAGCATCAACTAATCGGGGCATTAAAGTACAATTCACGACCAATCTTTTTGAAGTCGAATTGGTTTGGGGAAAACCCCTATTTCCCATTTCTCAACCGCCATCAACAAAGAGGAAACCAAGTTTTTTTTGACAAAGCAAAGTGGCAGGCTTATATTACTTTAGACAAAGGGGGTTTTATTTTTTGTATTGTATTTTCATTTTTATTTGTAAACCATTCTGAACAGTTGCTAGAGTCTGTAAAATTCTAGGGGATTCAGTTAGGGGTTAACTGACAGTTTCTAGAGTCTGTAAAATTCTAGGGAATCCAGTTAGGGTGTTAATTGGCAGTTTACTAGAGTCTGTAAAACTAGGAGAAATCTGATCTAGGGGATTAGATAAATCTAGGTTTTTGAGCGTAGGATTAGAATAGGAGCGAGGGTTCGCGAGTTTACATGGTCTTGTAAGCGGGATCTGTTCTATTACCTAGTAGAAACCTTAGGAATGCAGCAGTAGGCAGGATTTTGCCGAAGCTGGGTATATCTTGTGTCATTTTCTTTTCTGCTTTTATTTTCTGCTACATTCTGTGATCTATGATAAATTTTCAGTAAAATTTGAATAAACCATATTCACCCCACTCTATGGTTAATCTAGATCCAACACAAGCACATTCTCCACTTATTTAACCTAACTTGTTAACCAAAAGGAAATTGAGATGCCATTTTATGATTGTTGACATCGATTATAGAATTAATTTCATTTTTGCACAATGTTTTCAACCAAAACAACTGGCCAAGCTGGAGGAGTTTGTAACGATAACTTGACTTTTGTTTGAAGTTTTGATTAGTAACGAACTAAAATTTCAAAGCAACCACCTAACTTGTATTAATGTTTTTTTGCATATAGGGGACAACCCTTGTCCTACTGGGGACACCTAGAGGTTTAACGGCTTGTTGCATACGTTCAATGCAATCTTGCTCCCTACGAAAGTGGATTTATCTTAGTTTCTTTACTTTATTCGAGGACGAATAAAAAGATAAGTGTGGGGGTATTTGATGTGCACGTAATAATGCATGTTTGTATTCACATATTTATTCTTGTTTAGTTGAATAAATGAATATATTTTGGTATTTTATATGATCAAACCATGTTTTAAATATTTTCAAAATCATCACTCATTTTGGGGAAAAAATGGTCACTTGTGCATGTTTTAATTTGTGAAATCTTTTACTTGTTCCTTGTAATTATCTCTTATAGGAATTTAGGATCTAAAATGATATATACATATAAAGAGATGAAGGGAAGCATGCATATACACAAGATAAGGCAAATAAATAATTCATTCTATGGATAGTGGAGGCCCCCACCTTTCAACTAGCCCACCTTATTCTTAAGCTTCATAATAAAGATTAATTGGATAAGTCAACCTCATGCATTCTACATGACTTATTAGTGCCTAATGACAATTAGAAGCTTCATGAATGGGCATTTTGGGGAATTACCAAGAAGAGTGATTAGGGTTTTAGGGTTTAAGATCATGTATATATACCCCTTTGTTTCATGTATTTTGGATCTCCTTTTTAGCATATGAAAGTGTAAGTGATCAAATAAATAAAAATGGCTTCCAAGCCTATTTCTTTTATGTCGTCTCTTTTAAATTTCTATGCTCTCTACTTTATGTTTATAGCTTAGATTTATTTACATGCTTTCTACTTTATGTTCATAGTTTGGATTTATTTACATGCACTTAGTTTAGTTCTTTTCTTGTTCTATTTATATTTTCTTACATTTTGCTTTCTTTTCCAATGTTGAAACTTACATGTGTTAATATGATAACATACATTAGAAACTAATTCTCCACAATTTAGGGGTAATGAAACTCTCTAATTTTATGTAAGTTTAACATTTGTATGATTTGTGATCTCTCATATTTGTGTCTCATGATAATGAATTTTGATGTAAGTTTATACATGTGGGTTTGATAGCTTATGTCGCATTTGCAAATAAGTTATTCTTACTCAATATAAACACAAGTTACATCAATATTTGCTAAATGGTTTTTTATTATGAAATACAAGCAAGAACAAAATTTGATGATCTATGTCACTAATTACAATAGTAAATAGGTCATACTTAAAATAGTTTTTGCTTTAATTTCATTTTCATGAGAACAATGAGTGATTTAATTGGTGTGTTATAGTTTGATAGTTTATGTTATGTTAACTAATAACATAAATAAACTACACTTATGATAAATGCAACATTTATGTCACTTAATATTAAAATAGAGATCATAGATCGTATGTTTGTCAATTTACATAAATATGGAGGGAATTTATCTTTAAATTTATCTCTAATCTCATATTTAGCTCTCAACTCAGTTTCTAGCTTTCATTAGTTTTTGCTAGTTAAAACATCCCAAAGTTTGGTTTAATTTGATTGAGTAAGATTGAAATTATTTCTTTCCTTGTGGATCGACCCGTACTCGCCCCCGTACTAACAATTGTACGTCGTGCGCTTGCTGCTTTGTTACAATATTTTGTTGATGATTTTCTAACTTGATAGAAATACCTATTTGGAAACAATCGTAGATAAGGAAGGATATCAGATAATTATGCGATCCGTCAACGATCGATAAATCATGAAATATAAATGGAAATTTTTTGTTCAATAAAAAGTTTTCTTCAACCCAGTTGATTACCGAAGTGCTAAAAATAAACAAATATTATGGTAATAAATAGTTTCAAGCATATGTGTTTAGTGTGTATAATATAGACTTTCAACTTATAAAATAATAAATTAATATATTTTATTATGCTAAAATACACATAACTTAAACTTTACTAATAAACAAATAAATGAATAATTTTCAGACATGGAAGTGCATATATCTGTATCTGCATCCTTTCTTCCAAGTATAAGATATTTATCTGCTTTTCGAATGCGGATGGATTTTAAATTTTTGGGTATCCATTGGCAACCCTTTATGACATGTCATTTGCTTCTTTTGTTCAGGTCAATCAGTTTTACTAGAGTATGGGTTGGTTTCAAGTGAGACAACAAATACTTTTATATGGCTTTAATCAACATGGCTAGCTTGTATCTCTAATGTTGCTCCTCAATGAAAAATAACCAATCAATACCAAGCTATGAAAAGTGCTATACAGGCCTTTTTCCTAATACTGAACATAGATCATGTGTACAACATGCGATGAAAAAGTTGCCTCCAAATTTGGAAGCCCAAATCAATATAACGTCATTAAATCTATGTTGCAGAAAGTCACATATAATATACAAGATTCAGTTCATTTTGAATAAATTTGGAAAGAACTGATGGATAAATTTTGGTTGCATGAAAACATTTGGTTAAGTGAATTATATTTGGAAAGACATTATTGGGTTTCATGTTTTGCGGCAGTACATTTTTGGGTGCATATGCCACTACTCAAAAAAGTGAAAATATTAACACTTTTTGCAATGGATATTTCAATGTTAAAATTAGTTTAAAATGGTTTGTAGAGCAGTACAATCATGCTTTGAAAGAAAAAGCAGAAAATCAGTGCCAGGGAGATTTCAAATCATTTTCACAATGTATTTGATTCATAACAACCTATGATACTCAGAAACAATTTCAAAGTATTTATACTCTTACTAAATTTAAGAAATTTCAATTAGAATCGATGGCTAAGATGCACTGTGATATATTGAAAGTAGAGAAAATTGCGTGTGTATGGAGTTTTACATATCTGAAAATATGGCTTTGGAAGAATATAGAAAATTTATTCAATTCAAAGTTCTATTCAATGTCGAAAGTTGCTAAGCGAGTTATAGTTGTCACGGGTTTGAGTTTAGAGGTAGTATACTTTGCATGCATGTACGTGTTGTGTGAATAGATAATAAGGTGAAGATTGTTCCAAAAATGTTAAATATATGGAGGAAAGATATAGGGAAGTCTTCTATAAGGATATAACTCTATTACAATGGTGTACAAGTAAATGTGTTAATGATTGCGATATAAAATGATGTGTAGTGCATTCTCTAAACTTGTAAACTTGGCAGCAAAAGATGAAGATAGTTTCAATCGGGTGATGAAATGGATACAAGATAAATCCCCCGAACCCTGTTTTATGGAAAACCAGTAATTATGCAACACGACTGTTACAAATATGTTGTAGAAAAATTATTTGTAAAGATTTTGCAAAACAAACAAAGCCAATTATATAATAGAAAAGTAGTTTGCAAAAACTGTGTCAATTTATATTTCAGAAAACTATTTGCAAATTGTTTGCAAAAACGTTGTTTGATTATGTTATGTAAACCAAAGCCAATACTTTGTAGAAACTTGTTTGCAATGACTTTGCGAAAACCTATTATAGAGAATCAATACAATGTATTGTACTTTTCTGTTTGTTCGAGTCTAGAATGCTCTGTTTCCCTGAAATAATATTGCTTCCTCTATGGTGCAGAAGATTGATGAGCAACTGTTTCCTAAGATAAAACAGACATGCTCTACAAAACTACGCTGGAATTTACAGAGCCTGACGAACTCAAGAGATTAATTAAGAACAATGTTTTAATGAGAAAGAAGAAGAGCATGTTTCATATAAAAAAATTGTGTTATGTCTGCTTCATCCTATATATAGGTGTGGGAGGTTAGTTAATGGTTGTAACACTTGGAAAGGTTGCGACCCTTTGACTAAGTGATGCGAACATTTTTATGACCATTTCTGTTTAAATTCAAATGGAAAAAACTATTTGGTCGGAGTATTTAACTTAGCCAATCCTCACTTCCACCTGCCAATTGAAAAGTGCTAAGTGCTTTTAATACACCTCAAATGCCCATTCGTTCACACCGCGAATGCTGGTATGGCTTCGGGTTCGGGTACGGACACGAGCATGGGCACAAACCCGGGCGCAGGAGAAAGCGTGTGCGGTGTTGTGCATTGCACCACCCGCTAAGATGACATTTTCTTTTATGTATCTCTTGTCTCATGAGAATTATAATAATGTCATCATCTTAGTATATAACCGTAGAATATTTATTAGATTCTTATAATGTAGGACTATACATATTCCAAGTCATTTAATACATAAAATTGTCATTCATTTCCAGCAATCCCTCGCATGAATGAGTATTTGATTATTTTGTTCTTAATTCAATGAAATATTAACACATCGGTTAAAGTAGCACAAAGGCCTTAAACTTTCCTAATGATTATCTATTTGACTTACAAGCGAATCAATAGAATTGTTTGTCCTTGAAATTTAGGCTTTTGTATATGTTTGATTCATATATAACACACAATAATATTTCTTATCTTCCTTGGTTCTCTGTTTGTGTTCGTCTTAGCCATGAACACCAGCTTGGCCTCATGAGTGTTTAAAGAATTTTTGGTATAATTCTCGTTAAAGAGGCGCCTTCACATTTATGTAGGTGATTCTATAAAGTGTACCCCACAATACATCACTTGGTTCTCTTTTTAGCCAAGCATATACATTATTAAAAGCTAAGCTTACCCTATCCTATAGCGGTTCATGCACCGACTTATCATAGGAATGGCTTAAATGTTAACGGTGCTGCTAAATTTATCCTGAACTTAGTTGTCCCTTTGAACCTATTTTTGGGGATCTCCAGTCTACTAGGTGGGTTTTCATTGAGAATATTTTTAGTTTATAGGCCTCATCCTCATTCCCATCGATAAGATTTGAACTTTCTCTCTTGGCAAGCCTTTTGTTAGTGGATCCGTTATGTTATCATTTGATCTTATGTAATCTATAGTGATAACTCCATTAGAGAGAAGTTGTTATTTGCTCTACCAATAGCAGATTGGCTGTCACAATGTATACTTATTTGCAGTACCAGTTTTTTCCAATTGGGAATATCCTCTAAGAAACCTCAAAGTCATTCAGCTTCTTCTCTGGCTTTGTCTAATGCAATGAATTCGGATTCCATTGTAGATCTTGCTATACAAGTTTGTTTGGAAGATTTTCACGATGTTGCCCGACTAGCCAAAGTGAACACATATCCACTTGTGGATTTTGTGTCTACTGATCTAGTTTTCCAATTTTCGTCGCAATATCCTTCTACCACAGATGGATATCCTGAATAATGTTGTCTATGATTCTATGTATATTTAAGATATCCCGACACTCAAATTATTGCTTTCCAATGATTCTTTCCTGGGTTGCTCGTATATTGGGTAAGTTTGCTTTAGGATATGCTATGTTTGGTCAAGTACAGTTCATAACATACATAATGATGCCTAGTATACGAGAATACTCAAATTGATAGATACCATCACCACTATTTTTAACCCAATTTTAACTTAAGTCTACAGGTGATTTTTCAATAATTACGTTATGTTGATTAAAATTTTCTAATATTTTCTTAATGTAATGTGATTGAGACAATACATATCCTTGTGGAATTTTATGTATTCTTATACCAAGAATTACATCAACGATTCCAATATCTTTTTGATATCAAATTTGGTGGAAAGAATATTCTTTGTTGATGTTATTACATCTTTATTGCTCTCTAGCATGAGCAGATTATCAACATTTAGATACACAACGACGTACCCTTTATCTGTAGTTTTAGTATAGACATGTTTGTCATATTCGTTTATACAAAATCCACTAGATGTCATTGTTTCGTCATACTTTTCATGCCGTGGTTTTGGTGCTTGTTTAAGCCCATATAATGTTTTCACTAGTTTGCATACTTTTCCTTCATTTCGTGCTTTTAGAAAACCCTATGGTTGTTTCATGTAAATTTCTTCTTCGAGATCACCATTTAGAAAAGTCGTTTTAACAACCATTTGATGTATTTCCAATTATAGTATCGATGTAATTGTTATTAGCATTCTAACGGAAGTTATTCGTATTACAAGCGAATATGTGTCGAAGTTGTTTAACTCTTCCTTTTGCCTACAACCTTTATCACAAGTCATGTTTTATATTTATCTGTCGAGCCATCAGGTTTTAATTTTCTTTTAAAGACCCATTTATTGCCTAATGTTTTGCATCCTTGAGGCAAATCAACTAGTTCCTATGTATGATTTTTCATAGTGGATTCTATCTCACCATTAATCACTTCCTTCCAATATGGAGCCTCGAAGGAGGACATTGCCTGATTATATACTAGTGGTTTATTTTCTAACATTAAGGCATAAAAGTCAGGTCTAAAATATTTTGAAATCCATTGTCTTTTACTTGTTCTCAGTTCTTCCGATTGTTCTTTATTCTCTTGTTGTGAGCTTTCACAACTTTTTTCTTCATTACCCTTATATGAATTAGAAATTTCTATTTCTGTCTGCTTATTGTACTCGATAGACTGTTTTAAAGGGTAAACATGTTCGGAAATCCTGCATTTCTCAACGCAATGATGGTATACTTATGAACATCATCGATTTCAGATTTATATACAAGGAACCAATATGCAGCACTATTTTGTGCATATCCTATGAAAACACAATCCGTCGTTTTTGGTCTAGATTTAACCTTCTTTGGTTTAGATAACTCCACTTTCGCAAGACACCCCCACACTTTTAAGTATTTATAGGATGGTGATCTATTTTTCCATAGCTCGTGTGGAGACTTTGAAGTTTTCTTTCGAGGCACTTTATTCAAAATGTGATTAGCAGAAAGTATAGCTTCTTCCCAGAAACTATCCGGTAGACCGGAACTTATGAGTAGAGAATTCATCATCTCTTTACGAGTATGATTTTTCTGTTTTGCTACACCATTTGATTAAGGAGAATATGGCACCGTTATTTGATGGATTATGTCATTTTATGCACAAAATTCCTCCAATGGAAATTCATATTCACCTCCATTATCACTTCTTAAGGCTTTGATTTTCTTGTTTAATTGATTTTCAAGTCCTGCCTTGTATTGATGGAACATTTCAAATGCCTTATTTTTACTTCTTAATAGGTACACATAGCAGTATCTAGTACTGTCGTCTATGAAGGTTATGAAATATCTTTTCCCTCCACGAGACTGACACATTTTCAAGTCATATACATCCGTATGAATTAAGTTTAAGGGTTCAGTGTTCCTTTTGATATGGTGAAAGGGAATTTTGGTCATTTTTGCCTCGGCATATATTTCACATTTATAAGTTGAATTTATTGAAAACTTGGGTATAAAATCTAAGTTAATTATTTTTCATAATGTATCAAAATTAATGTGACCTAATGTGGCATGCCATATACCAGAGGATTCAACGATATAAATACAAGAACTAATTTTATTACCACAATCCTTTGGTACAACAGTCATTACATTTATTTTAAACAAGCCATCGCTCATATATCCTTTTCCTACATAAATGAACTCAAGAGAGTAATTAAGAACAGGGTTTTAACAAGGAAGAAGGAGAGTAAATTTCGAGAAGGAAAAAAGCTATGTTATGTCCGCTTCATCCTATATATTGGTGTGGGAGGTCGGTTAATGATTGTAACGCTTTGAAAGGTTGCGACCCTTTGACCAAATGATGCAACCATTTTTATGACTGTTTCTTTTTAAATTTGAATGGAAAAAACTGTTTAGTTTGAGCATTTAACACAACCAACTATCCCTGCCACCTGCCAATTGCTAAGTGCTAAGTGCCTCAAAACCCATTTACCCACGCCGTGGATGCAGGTTCGAGTTTGGGGTCAGGCACAGACACGGGCATGCGCATGTGCGGTGTGGTGCGTTGCACCACCTGCTAAGATGACTTTTTCTTTTATGTATCTCTTGTGCCGTGGGAATTATAATAATGTTCTCATCTTAGTATATTACCACATAATATTTATTATATTTGAATGTGGGACTATGCATATTCCAGGACATTTAATACATAAAATAGTCATTCATTTCTAGCACCCTACAAGGTGCAATATTCCTATAGAATTAAAAGAAAAAGTCGCACTCGCATAAATAGATTCATTTCTTCTATGGAAAATAAACCATAGCTAGGTAGGAAAAAGAGTTTGACTACTAGGATGCACTTGCATAAATAGATTAAATCTAGGTAGGAAAAAAAGTTTAA
Source organism: Allium sativum (assembly GCA_030737875.1). Taxonomy (NCBI): domain Eukaryota; kingdom Viridiplantae; phylum Streptophyta; class Magnoliopsida; order Asparagales; family Amaryllidaceae; genus Allium; species Allium sativum. The sequence goes on along the minus strand of JASFAX010000039.1, from coordinate 7,462,050 downwards.
CAAGTATGAAAACAATGGATAGAACATGGTTTATTTATTTTAAAATGAGAGATAAGTTTATGGATGCACAATGCATGAGTTGGATTGGATTAAACCAAATATTTCACCTAGCCCTTATAGGTACGACTTAAAGGTTGATCAACTTGCATCTAACTACATGTGAGGTTGGATGTGAGTTGGGTTGGAGTATGAGTTGGATCAGGTTGAGTAGTGTTGGATTAATTTACGTGAATTAACAAAAAAAAAAGAATTTTTAAAAAAATATTCAGCTGGAAATATTCGATTTTAACTTGCATGATGCATTAAATGTAACTGATTCACTACAATACATATTTTATGATAATTTCATTATAAAACATATCACAAGAAATTAATTCATTACATATTAATGTAAGAGTTTCAAATCAAAATACATTAAGATGTTATTTAAAATCTCTTAGTTAGTCGTATGTGTGTTTTTAGTGAAATCTGATATGCATTTTTGTATATTTATCCTAAAATAGCAAAATTAATCTAGATTTTAACTGTTCTAATTTTACATAGGTCGATATTAAATTAGCTTTTTATATATATGGTTCGATTGGGTGAAAATAGGGTTAAGTTGGGTAAAATATCACATCGATTTGAAACAGATGTGACCGTTACATACGGTCATGACGCCTAGACAATAGGCACCTCCTCGTGATGCCCAGAAGTGTTTCGAATTCACTTTTTCCAAAAATCATCTTCTTCTTCCTCTGATCTGCGATACGATTAAAGCGTTTCAAATGCTGTGAATTTGTAACGCCTACAAGGTGTTACAAAATCCAGAATCCTTGCAGATTTGACCTTCTTCTTCTCCTCTTCATTCTTATTCTTTTCCTGCATCATCAAAATTAAAATTAGAGTGTTCTTGATCGGATTAAAGTCGTACAAATTTTGAATCCGATTTCGCTTTTCCAAGGCTTTATTGAATCCTGAAAGTCGATAGTTCAATAAGTCGTTTGTACCTGGTGGGTTGAATTATTGTCTGAAAGAATATATTACATAGATCCTTAAAATCTGAAGTACGACAATCATCTTCTTCCAATAGTCTCAAACCACAAAATCCCCAACAAATTTTCAGACAATATCAACCGTGGAAGGTTTGAGCGCGCTACAAGTGATGAATCAACATTTGACTAAATTGAAGTGATTTGATGGCGAAATTTTCACTCATTGGCAAGAGACCATGAAGTTCTTTCTGATCACCGTCAAATTGTTCTACATCTTGGAAGACGGATTGGAAGTTATACTAGAGAAAACCGATAAGGAAGATGCCGCTCTAAAGGCAAAACGTACAAAGCACAAAGAGGACGATTTTTGATGCAGAGGGCACATCCTGAATACATTGTCTACTTCAGTCTACAACGCTCATAGGACCTTGGAAACTGCAAAGGACCTCTAGATTGCATTGGGGAGAAAGTATTGCATATCCGAGGCAAGTAATAAAAAAATTATAATTTCTAATTTTATGGATTTCAAAATGGTCGCCAACAAGTCCATAGTTGGGCAAGTGAGTGAAATACTATTGTTGGTGAATCAACTTAAAGATGTTGGGGAATTGATCTCCTTGAATCTTTTGTAGTTTGAGTTATTATTTCAAGACTCCCGAATTCTTGGAATGATTATAGAAAATTGTAATATGTAGAAACGGATTATGATTTAGATGGTTTACATCGTCGTCTTCATATTGAAGAGGATTCTCCTAAACGCGAACTAGATGATAATCCGCAAACTGAGTCTTAATCTAAGGAAAATAATGTTGAAATTACTAAAAAGTTGAAGCCTAAGAATGAGACACAGTTTAAGAAGAAAAATAATTCCAAGAACAACAAAAATAAGGGTGCATGTTACTATTGTAACAAACCCGGCCACTATGCCCGGAGAATGTCGTCTTCGGAAGAAACAACAAAAAGCGAATTTGGTCGAAGAAAAGCTTGTGGTTGTTGTACAAGAGGCGAACTCCGTTAGTGGCATTGATATTGATCGTAGGCTCGGTACTAGAGCAACCATTCATATTTGCAAAGACCGTAATCTGTTCAAAACTTACGAAGAGAATAATGGAAGATCCAGTGAAGTTACTGGCGCAAACAAAGTTGCGAGCAAAGTTCTGGGAAAAGGCCCAGTTGAACTTACATTTACCTCTGGGAAAGTTCTTATATTAGTCAATGTATTTTATGTATCTTATATGTGTAAGAATTTGGTTTCTGGATACCTTCTTAACAAAGCTAGATTCAAGATGGTGTACGAGTCTTATAAATTAATGTTGTCCAAGAACAACAAATTTATTGGACAGAGATATTCTTGTAACGACATGATTAAGTTGAATCTGATAAATAATTCTACTACTTATATTGTTGATTCTGTTAATTTATGGCATGGCAGATTAGGACAAATTAATTTTAAGTCTCTTAAAAATATGCATAAATTAGAATTAATTCCTGATTTTTATTTCGATTCTATCTCTAAATGTGAGATATGTGTTCAAGCACAAATACACCGGAAATCCTTTAAATCTGTAGAAAGGAAAACTAGTTTGCTTGATTTGGTATATAGTAATGTGGGTGACTTAAAAAGTCATATCACCTATGGTGGTAACCAATACTATATAACATTTTTGATGAATATAATAAATATGCATATGTATGTCTAATGAAATCTAAAGACGAGACTTTTGATAAATTCAAAATTTACAAAGCAGAAGTCGAAACACAATTAGGAATTAAAATTAAAGTGTTACATTCAGATCGTGGTGGTGAATATTATTCAAATGAATTTACCTTGTTTTGTAAACAACATGGTATAATTCACCAATGTACCACCCCATATACACCACAACAAAATGGTGTTGCTGAAAGGAAAAATAGAAGTTTAGTAGAAATGGTTAATGCCATGCTCATAAGTTCTAATTTACCTTATAATCTATGGGGTGACGCTATGCTATCTTCATGTTACATTTTAACTAGAGTACCACTTAAAAGAATAATATTTCCCCTTATGAATTATGGTTTAATAGAAAACCTAACCTTGCTAGACTTAAAGTTTGGGGATGCTTAGCATATGCTAGAAAACCAAACCATAAACGACCAAAGTTAGGTAATAGGGAATTTAAATGTGTTTTCATAGGATATTCTCTTAATAATATAACTTATAGGTTTCTTATTCTTGACACCTTAGAAGTTATAGAATCCGTAGATGTAGAATTCTTTGAAAATCAAACTATTGAGAATCCATTCGCATCATCTAGTCCAGAACCAACTGTGACTAATGATGTCAATGATGTTGAATATGTTTCTGCTCGAAACAGCAAGGAAGTGTCAGTACCAGATAATAATACTGAACACAGGAGAAGTAAAAGAGCGAGAATAGAGAAGGACTATGGTCCTAACTTCATAACATATCTTGTAGAAGGAAATAACGACGAAGTCCTTAATGTGACAAGATATGAAATAAACGTCGATGATGATCCCAAAATTTATTATTAGGCTATGAGTTCTAGAGATTCTAATTTCTGGAAAGAAGCTATCAATGATGAAATGAATTCTATGACCCCAGGCCAAGAAAAGAAAGTTTATACATTAATAAAATCTCTTTATGGCCTGAAATAAGCTCGCATGCAATGGCATGAGAAGTTTGATAAAGTTGCATTGTTATATGGATTCATTGTTAATGATGCTGGTAAATGTATTTATAGCAAATCGGATAACAACAGTTACGTTATTATATGTTTATACGTTGATGAAAAGATGATATTTGGTTCCAATATATCTTGTGTGAATGAAACTAAGAAGTTTCTATATTCTAAAATTGATATGAAAGATCTAGGGTAGGTTGATGTAATTTTAGGAATTAAAATCATTAGAAAAGAGGGAGAGTTATTACTAACTCAATCTCATTACATTGAGAAGTTCCTAAAGAAATATGGTCATTATGATGACAAACCAGCACCAACTCCTTCAGATCTAAGTATCAAATTAGAAAAGAACAATAAATGTATCATTTCTCAACTAGAGTATTCTAGTGTTATTGGGAGTCTTATGTATGCTATGCATTGCACTAGACCAGACATCACACATGTTATAAGTGTATTGTGTAGATTTACGAGTAATCCAAGTTATCGAACACTAGAAAGCTATTTCCGGAGTTTAGCTTATTTGAAAGGAACCATCAACTATGGTTTATCGTATAAAGGATATCCTATTGTAATAGAAGGATATAGTGATGCAACCTGGAACAGTGTATAATCCAAATCCAAGTCTATGACTGGATGGATATTTACATTAGGAGGCGTTTTTGTGTCTTGGGCTTCCAAGTAGCAGACCTGTATATCTGACTCCACTATGTTGTCAGAATTAATTGCATTAACAGATGCATGTGTAAGGAAGCGAAATGGCTTAGGAATTTGTTAATGGAAATTCCATTGTGGAAGAAGCCATCTCCAGCAGTCTTGATTAACTGTGATAATCTAGCAACGATATGTAATGTCTCTAATAAGACATATAATGTGAAGTCTAGACATGTGAGTCTAAGACATCAAATGGTAACACAATTACTCAAAAGTGGAGTTATAACTGTTGACTACATAGAAACAAAGAAAAACTTGGATGACCTACTTACAAAAGGTCTTTTAAAGGCAATGGTTTCTATAAAGTCAAAAGAAATGGGACTAAGGTCTGTGAATAAAGATTTATCATCCTTAACAGAAACCCAACTTATGTCTTGAAATGGATAGACAAAGTTCGATGGGTACCAACAAGTTAAGAGTATGATTATGAAACACTAAATCAATTATCTCATAATATTTAGTGTTGGATTCTTCAAGAACAAAGGACGGATAAATATCCTTAATAAGTCTAGAAACCTTAAAAGGTGTATCGCATAAACACCTTTAAGAGACTTACCTATATGGGTATGGAAGTCAGGCCGTTTCCTATGAAAGTAAGCCTGCTTTCTAAAGTAGACTCATAAACTAGGATTAAAGCACATGGCCATTAACTTGCTGAGCAATATAGAACACTCTAACTAAGGAAATCAACATGTGTGATGTTCCGGTTTTATCATTAAGGGATACTTGGTTCAAGATTCGTTCACCATAGAATCTCGATAGAACTTTGAATGGTTTACACTAAGTAAAGGTTCAAATCCAAAAGATACCTTTTATTCATGTGTTGTTTCTACAATGATGCAAAACTTGATCTTAGAACTACATAGGCTTGATCTCACTTGGGTATGTAGGAAGTCACACTAGTGATTCAACCGTCCACTTAATTTATTTTTCATTATTTTGAAAATTAGGGGATATTGTTGTAAAATTTTAAAAGTGGTTTAAGGTATAGGTTTGTTTTTGAAGATGGAAGAAAGAAAAGAAGAAGGAGGGTGTGGGGATAAGTCCTACATCATGAAAGTAAAAATTCATTTCAAGGTACTTAAGTAGCCTTCTCATAGGAATGTTGGGGCCTTAGGGCTCCCACATGTTTGCTTTATTGTGAGGAAGGAGGTCATGCATCTCTATACCACACAGCACGCGCCGCCGATGCCGTCTTCCCGACTGGGCCAGGTACGGGTATGGGCTTCGGGTCTAGATCCAATAAGAATATTTCGGAACAGAATTTATAAAAGGTAACATGCCGAATTTGGGTCTGAATTTGGGCCAATTATGGACCCAAATTAAATTCAAAATTGTGCGGGTTTTTGAAACATTTTCTGAACACTAGAAAAAACGACGCGATAGTTTGAACTTTGCAACGCTTTGTGATTGTTGCAAACGAATAGGTGTGACGTTTCGATTTGAAACAGATGTGATCGTTACAAATGGTCATGACGCCTGACCAATAAACACCTCCTCCCGGTGCCTATAAATAGTGACGCCCAGAAGTGCTTCAACACTTTTTCCAAAAACCATCTAACTCTTCCTCTGATCTGCGACACAATCAAAGCATTTCAAACGTTGTGAACTTGTAACGCCTACAAGGTGTTACAAAATCCAGAATCGTTGTAGATTTGATCTTCTTCTTCTCCTCTTCATTCTTAGTCTTTTCTTGCATCATTAGAATTAAAATCAGAGTATTCTTGATCGGATCAAAGTCGTACAAACTTTGAATCTGATTTCGCTGTTCTAAGGCTTTATTGAATCCTGAAACTCGATAGTTTGATAACCCGTTTGTGCCTGGTAGGTTGAACTATTGTCTAAAAGAATCTATTACATAGATCAGTAAAGCCTGAAGTACGGCAATCATCTTCTTCCAATTGTCTCAAACCGAAAATCCCCAACAAATTTTCAAGCAGTATCAACTATAGAAGGTTTGAGCGCGCTATAAGTGATGAACCAACATTTGACTAAATTGGAGCGATTTGGTGGCAAAAATTTCACTCGTTGGCAAGAGACCATGAAGTTCTTTCTAATCGCCGTCAAATTGTCCTACATCTTGGAAGATAGATTGGAAGTTATACTGGAGGAAAACGATAAGGAATATGTCGCTCTAAAGGCAAAACGTACTAAGCACAAAGAGGACGATTTTTGATGCAGAGGGCACATCCTGAATACATTGTCTACTTCAGTCTCCAATGCTTATAGGACCTTGGAAACTGCAAAGGAACTCTGGACTGCATTGGAGAGCAAGTATCGCATATTTGAGGCAAGTAATAAAAAAATTCTAATTTCTAATTTTATGGATTTCAAAATGGTTGCCAACAAGTCCATAGTTGGACAAGTGAGTGAAATACTACTATTGGTGAAGCAACTTAAAGATGCCGGAGTTGATCTCCCTGAATCTTTTGTTGTTGGAGTTATTATTTCAAGACTCTCGAATTCTTGGAATGATTATAGGAAAAAACTGCAACATGTTGAAACAGATTGTGATTTAGACGGTTCACAACGTCATCTATGTATTGAAGAGGATTCTCGTAAACACGAACTAGATGATAATCCACAAATTGAGTCTCAATCTAAGGCAAATAATGTTGAAGTTACTGAAAAGTTGAAGCCTAAGAATGGGACATGGCTTAAGAAGAACAATAATTCCAAGAACAACAAAAAGAAGGGTGCCTGTTACTGTAGTAACTAACCCAGCCACTACGCCCGAGATTGTCGTCTTCGGAAGAAACAAAAAAGCGGATGTGGTCAAAGAAAAGCTTGTGGCTCTTGTACAAGAGGCGAACTCCGTTAGTGACATTGATAATGATTGGGGATAGATACTGGAGCAACCATTCATATTTGCAAAGACTGTAATCTGTTCAAGACTTACAAAGAAAATAATGGAGAATTCAGTGAAGTTACCGGTGCAAACAAAGTTGTAAGCAAAGTTCTGGGGAAAGGCACAATTGAACTTATATTCACCTTTGGGAAAGTTATTACATTAGTCAATGTATTTTATGTATCGATATGTGTAAGAATTTGGTTGTTGGATACCTTCTTAACAAAGGAGGATTCAAGATGGTATAAGAGTCTGATAAATTAGTTTTGTCCAAGAACAACAAATTTATTGAACAGGGATATTCTTGTAACGGCATGATTAAGTTGAATCTAATAAAAAAAAAATCTTCTTCTTATATTATTGATCCTGTTAGTCCGATAAATTAGTGTTGTCCAAGAACAACAAATTTATTGGACATGGATATTCTTGTAAAGTCATGATTAAGTTGAATCTAATAAAGAAATCTTTGACTTATATTATTGATTCTTGTAATGGTAGATTAGGACATGTTAATTATAGGTCTCTTAAAAATATTCATAAATTAGGATTAATTTCTGATTGTGATTTCGAATCTCTAAATGTGAGATATGTATTCAAGAAAAAATGCACCGGAAATCCTTTAAATCTATAGAAAGGAAACTGGTTTGCTTGATTTGGTTGATAGTGATGTGGATGACTTAAAAAGTCATATCACCTATGGTGGAAACCAATACTATATAACATTTATTGATGATTATACTAGATATGCATATGTATATCTAATGAAATCTAAAGATGGGGATTTTGATAAATTCAAAATTCATAAAGTAGAAGTCGAAACACAGTTAGAAATTAAAATTAAAGTGTTATATTTAGATCGTGGTGGTGAATATTTCTCAAATGAAGCTACCTTGTTTTGTAAATAACATGGTATAATTCGCCAATGTACCGCCCCATATACACCACAACAAAATGGTGTTGCTGAAAGGTGCTAAAAGAAAAAATAGAACTTTAGTATAAATGGTAAATGCCATGCTCATAAGTTTTAATTTACCTTATAACCTATGGGGTGACGCTATGCTATCTTCATGTTCCATTTTAAATAGAGTACCACTTAAAAAGAATAATATTTCCCCTTGTGAATTATGGTTTAATAGAAAACCCAACCTTTCTAGACTTAAAGTTTGGTGATGCTTAGCATATGTTAGAAAACCAGACCCTAAATGACCAAAGTTAGGTAATAGGTCATTTAAATGTGTTTTCATTAGGATATTCTCTTAATAATTTAACTTATAGGTTCCGTACTCCTGACACCTTAGAAGTTATAGAACCCGTAGATCTATAGTTCTTTGAAAATCAAACTATTGAGAATCCATTGACATCATCTAGTCCAGAACCAACTGTGACTAATGATATCAATGAAGATGAATATGCTTCTGCTCAAAAAAGCAAGGAAGTATTAGTACCAGATAGCACTGAACACAGGCGAAGTAAAAGAGCAAGAATAGAGAAGGGCTATGGTCCTGACTTCATAACATATCTTGTAGAAGGCAATAAGGACGTAGTCCTTAATGAGACAAGATATGAAATGAATGCCGATGATCATCCCGAAACTTATTTTAAGGCTATGAGTTCTAGAGATTCTAATTTCTGGAAAGAAGCTATCATTGATGAAATGAATTCCATAATGTTAAACCAAACAAGGGTTTTAACTAATTTACCTCCTGGTGCTAAACCTATAGGATGTAAACGGATATTCAAGAAAAAGTTGAATACAAATTGTTCTATTGATAAATTAATTTAAAGCTAGATTAGTTGCTATGGGATATAAACAAAGACAAGGAGTTGATTATTTTGATACATATGCTCCGATGGCTCGAATATCTTTTATACATTGTTTAATAGCACCTGCATCAATTCATAATTTGGTCATACATCAAATGGATGTATAGACATCTTTTCTAAATGAAGACTTAGAAGAAGATATATATACTGAACAACCTGAAGGTATCATAACCCCAGGACAAGAAAAGAAAGTTTGTAAATTAATAAAATCTCTTTATGGCCTGAAGCAAGTTCCCATGCAATGGCATGAGAAGTTTGATAAAGTTGCACTGTCATATGGATTCATTATTAATGAGGCTGATAAATGTATTTATAACAAATCGGATAACAACGGTTATGTTATAATATGTTTATACGTCGATGACATGCTGATGTTTGGTTCCAATATATCTTGTGTGAACTTGTAACGCCTACAAGGTGTTACAAAATCTAGAATCGTTGCAAATTTGATCTTCTTCTTCTCTTCTTCATTCTTACTCTTTTTTCGCATCATCAGAATTAAAATCAGAGTGTTTTGGTCAGATCAAAGTCGTACAAACTTTGAATCAGATTTTGATGTTCCAAGGCTTTATTGAATCCTGATAGTCGATAGTTCGATAACCCATTTGTACCTGGTGGGTTGAACTATTGTCTGAAAGAATCTATTACATAGATCCTAAAGGTCTGAAGTACGACAACCATCTTCCTCCAATATTCTCAACCTGCAAAATCCTCAACAATCTTGGCCTTCATAAATATATAGGGTTCAAGTTGAAATGGATTATTAAAAGTTTCTTTACCTATGAACTTTTTGTTTGAGGGATTGTTTTAATAGTTTCTTTGTAATGAAGTGGTTATTCTGGGAAATAAATTTTCACGAATGCTAAAAAATTGTTTGTTCTTTTAAAGCGGCAGTTTCATGCCGCCTTTGTTAGATATGATCATAAAAATTACTTTTTTCTTACCTGATTCCCTCACACCTCTATACTCTTTTTTGTTCACCGATCACATTAAATCACCTCTATATCAATCTTGGCCTTCATCAATATACAGGCTTCAAGTTGAAATGAATTACTAAAAGTTTCTTTACCTGTGAGCTTTTTTTTTTGGAGGATTGTTTTAATAGTTTCTTTGTAATGAAGTAGTTATCCTAGGAAATAAATTTTCACGAATGATTCAATGTTGTTTGTAAATTTACAGTGATAGTTTCATTCCACCTTAGTTAGATTTGATCATAAGTATTACTTTTCACTCACTTGATGCTCTCACACCTCAGTGTACTCTTTTCTGTTCACCGATCATATTTGTTGGGAAATCTCAGTCTTTCTTGCTTCGTGAAGTTAAGATAGGCACTTTAGGATTAAAAGTAGTAATGGGAGCACAAGAATTTATACTTCTCCAATATGGAGATTCTTTCACTATACAAAAGAATAGTGAGATTTCAGTAATATGATTATAAAATTAACTCACACTCACTGGCTCGCTCAAGCTTGAGGATAAAGACTTTCCAAGCTATTCTCTTTTCTCTCAAAGGGACTCTCTAACTCTCAAGTTTTTCTTACTTTAAGAAGTAACTTCTCTCTTGATTCTTGGATTTTTGGATGGATAGAAATGAAGGCGCCTTCCCTTATTTATACTACTCATCCTCCACAATGAATGGTGAAGATTACTTGCATCCAAGGACGGAGATTGATTCTATAAAATGCTTCATACTCTCTAGGAATCTCTACACTCTTCCATTCCCTTCTACATCTTCCATACTCTTTTGTAAGGTTCTGGAAAGTTCCACATGTCTCCAGGATATTCCAAAGGGTTCCACACCCTTCCACATGCTTCTAGTGGGTTCTACACTTCTCTAGAGTTCTTCGGAACATTCTAAAAAGTTCTACACTTCTTTAGAAAGATCTAGAATTTCCTAGAAACTCTATAATTAAGGAGGGATCCCAACAAATCTCCCCCCCCCACCCTGAATTAATTGGGGGTTAGTAGCAAACCGATACCTTGACAACAATCTTCAAACTTCTTTGTTGGTATTACCTTAGTCATCATGTCAGACCAGTTCTAATCTGTGTGAACCTTGTCAAGATGTATTTGCTTTTCCTCGAGGACTTCTTGGATCTAATGATATCGTAAATCAATGTGTTTGTGCAGAAATGAAATGTTGAATTCTTTGCCAAGTGAATTTCACTTTGATTGTCACACTTTAATACATACTTTTTTTGATCCATTCCCAATTCGTGCAACAAGTTCTTCATCCACAACACCTCCTTACAGGGTTCAGTAGATGCTATATATTCTGCCTCTGTGGTGGATAATGCAACACACTTTTTCAGCTTTGATTGCCATGAAAAGCTCCCCCTACAAAAGTGGTTAAGTATCCCGATGTTGATTTTCTTGAATCAGTGTCACTAGCCAATTCTGCATTTGTGTATCCTTCTAACATAGGTTTACTTTTCCAGAGCATAAACATCTTTTGGAAGTTCCATGTAGATATCGGAGGATCCATTTGACTGCATCCCAATGCTCATTCCCCGGGTTAGCCAAGAAGCGACTGGCAACACCAACTGCATAAGAGATATCTGGACTTGTGCATATAATTGCATACATGAAACTGCCTACTAAAAATGAGTATGGCTACTTCTTCATTTCTTCTATGTCCTTTTCACTTATCGGATTCTGCTTCAAACTTAACATGAAGTGTCTAGCAAATGGAGTGTTAACTGGCTTTGATTTGCGCATGTTGAACCTTTCTAACACTTTCTCAATGTACCTCTCTTGGGATAGCCATAAAAGTCTTTTTGATCTATCACAAGTTATTTTTATCCCAAGGATTTGTTTAGCTAGTCGCAAATCCTTCGTGGTGAAACTCTTGCTTAGATCTTTCTTTAAAGCAACAATCTTTATGCGAGCTTGATCAATAATTAACATATCATCCACATAGAGCAGAAGTATGAGAAAGTTAACCCTTACATACCAATTTTGAGGAAACAATGATCGTTTTCCATTCTTTTGAAATCATGTTCTACCCGAAATGCGTCGAACTTCTTGTACCATTACCATGGTGCTTTCTTAAGTCTGTACAGACTCTTTGTGAGGCAACACACTAAATTTTATTTGCCTGGGAACATTGAATCCCTCTGGCTACTCCAAGTTGATCTCTTCCTCTAGGTCGCCATGAAGAAACACCATCTTGACATGGAGTTGTACAATCTCCAAACCTTGCACGGCTGCTAGGCCAAGGACAACTCAGATTGATGACATTTTTACCACGGGAGAGAATATCTCTTCAAAGTCAATACCTTTTTCTTGTCTGAATCCTTTGACGACTAACCAAGCTTTGTAGCGAGGCTTTGAATAGTTCTCTTCGGTATATACACCCACTTATTCTTCAAATATCTTCTGCCTTTTGGTAGCTCCACTAGTTCATATGTGTTATTCTCATATAAGGGTTGCATTTCTTCTTGCATGGCTATTCTCCACTCTTCTTTATGACAATGACTCATTGCTTCTTTATAGCTTTGAGGCTCCCCCACATCAGTGAGCATAACATACTCCTCTGTGTTTTATCGGGTGGATAGTCTTCTATCCCTTGAGGATCGTCTCGGCTCTGGTGCGGTTGGAGTGCTAGACTGAGGTTCTTCCTTAACTGGTTCATCATGAATTTCATGATCTTCAGCATCACTAATTTTTTGTGTGTTATTGTCTTCATGTCAAACCAGAGTAGGTTCGGTGCTCTTACTACTTCTCAATCTTGGCCTCTATGAATTCTTGATATCTTCAATTGTTTGGTCTTAGAAGAATACGTTTCTACTGCGAACAACCTTCTTGTTAATTGGATCCCAGATTCGGTACCCAAATTCATCCTTGGATGAACGAAGGTAGATACGCTCCTTTGTCTTCGCATCAAGCTTAGCCCTCTCGTCTTTGGGGATGTGAACTAATGCCCTGCACCCGAACACTTTGAGATGATTGTATGAGTCACTATTGCCCGTCCAAACTTCCTCTTGGATGGCCTCATCCAAAGAAACTGGTGGTGCGAGGTTGACAATGTCAACCATGGCCATTATAGCTTCTTCCCAAAATGATTTGGGTAACTTAGCATGAGAGAGAACACAACAAACTCTTTCTTCAATTGTTCGGCTCATTCTCTCGGCTAGTCCATTCAATTTTTGTGTCTTAGGTGGAGTCCTCTCTAGCCTAATGCCATATTTCTTGCAATGGGCTTAAAAAGGACCTCTATACTCACCTCCGTCATCCGATCGTATACACATGATCTTCCGTCCAGTCTCACACTCCACTAAAGCATGGAATTCTTTGAAGGCATCAAGCACTTGATCCTTTGATTTTGACAGGTGCAACCATACTTTCCTTAAATGATCATTAAAGAAGGTGACAAAATGTAGAGTACCACCAATGAATCTCTTAGACATCGAACATACGTTAGTGTGCACGAGATCTATAATGTTCTTTCTCCTTGTGGGCATAAAAGATCTTTGGAAAACAACTTTATGTTGTTTTCCATCTAAACAATGAGCACAAGGATCAAGTGGTTTACCTTTCACGTTAGGAAGGAATTGTTTCCGAGCGAGTATGTGAAGACCCTTCTCACTAATGTGCTCAAGTCGTTTATGCCATGTGTCCATATCAACAATAGATATGTTTACCACTCCTTTGTAGAGCTTAGATTGCATTACGTACAATGATCCTACCTTCTTTCCTCTAGCCATCATTAAACTTCCTTTGCTGAGCTTCCACTTCCCTTCACCAAAGTAATTCATCAAATCATCATCATCTAACTTTCCAGTGGAGATAAGATTGAGGCGCATGGTCGGGACATGCCTCACATCTTTCAAAACAAGCTTGCAACCAATGCTTGTTTTCAGAATAATGTCTCCTATCACAATAATCTTGCTTCTATTTTGATTTCCCATTTGCATCATGCCAAAGTCAACGCTTTCGTAGGATGAGAAGAGGCTTTCATATGGAGTAACATGGAAGGAAGCACCAGAATTGTAACACCCCGTAATTCTGTAATATTAAGTTTCACAAATTAAAGTATAATTAAATTTTAGAATAAGAATCAAGGGAAATGGGTTGGGCCATTGCATCCGTCTCGAAATTTTGCTTGGAAACGAGTCTGATTTTTCGAAAATCGGAGTCCGTATGAGTAAGTTATGACCTTTCAAAGTTTCAGAATTTAACTAAAATCTAAACAGCTCAAAAACAAGGCCAAATTTGAATTTCAAACGCACAAGCAGGCTGGGCGGGAAAATTCCCGCCTAGGCCAGGAGGTCGACTATGTAGTCGACCCCCCCAACCAGGTCGACACTATAGTCGACCTGGGTACCCAGGTCGACTATGTAGTCGACCTGGGGGTCGACCTGCTTGGTCGGCCTGACCTGCTTGGTCTGGTCCTGGCTTGGTTTTTGGGGCTTGGCTTCGTCACTAGGGCTGATTTGTCACTTTCTGATTGGCTCCTCTTGGTGTGTATGGTCTGGATTCTCTCTATGATCATATGACGGCTCAAATCAATCTGAAATTCTATAAATACAACCCAACACTCAACCTAAATTCACACAAGTAAAATAGAGCTAGAGCCGTCATGCTGCTGGAAGGAAGCCAAGAATAGCCTCCACTTGAAGAAAGCTCAGAGACGAACAAATCTAATTCAAAACTAAAAATCAAAACAACGTTTATCTACCCAAAGGAAAGCATCTCAATTCCAAAACTAAGAATCCAAAATTCAAGTTCGTCGTTTGTTGTAAGTCGGTTACTTTTTAAATTTGAACGTCTATCTATTTGTGGCATGCAATTAAATGGATATAAGAATATGCCTGATCCTCTCATTTGAATCTGTGCTTGTATATGCCTATGACGTTGAAACTATTGTTAATGGCCTAAGACTATGACTACGAACATAAGATTATTGCCCATGACTATGAACACAAGACTATGCCTATGCCTATGACGATGAACATAAGACTATGCCTATGACTGTGAACATAAGACTATGCCTACGACTGTGAACATAAGACTATTGCCTATGACTATGACAAGGACCATTGTGGGTAATCACCTATGATTCATGACTATGAGATTATTGCCTTGGATTATGACTATGAAATTGGATCTAAGCTTAATTTTCTATTTAGACCTATTCTTAATTATCCTTGGATCTTGATTTTGGGAATTTTTCTATTAAGTTAGGTCTATCCATGTTCTTGAACCTAGATTATTATTCAAATCTTTTCATGTTCATAATGTTATCAGATCTATGTCTGCGATGTTTTAGTCAATTTATTCAGTATATTTATTAGATCTGTAAGTCGTGAATTTGGGATTATCATCTTATGCCTATTCTTATCTTTTCATGGTATTCTTGTTTATTCCCTTTTATCTACAAATCTAGATTGACCTATAATCTAGACTGAATCACGATTACGCAAACGATGTGAATATGATTTGGGCAGACCGTGAAACTAACATGAATGTGATTGAAAATTTGGAAGTTTGGTATAACATGAAATTTATATAATTTGGCATAATAAATATGTTGGCATGATCTGAATTGGCTATAATAGTGAGTAATTTGCATGCCTTGGGCGTAAACGGTAAGTTGTTGGCCGTAAAACATATAGTTGGCACGTGAATCTAGTTTTGGCATAAATTGTAAACTAGAATATTAAATCTAGTTCTAGAAGGAATTGTAAGATTGGATATTTAATCTAGATTGGGTCAAAAATGTAAATAGGAACATTAGGTCTAGATTAGGCTTAACTACTTATTTGGAACGCCAAATATATGGCATAGTGATTTTGGGCATGACTTTTATAGCGAGTTTAGGAAAGTGGGTTGTAGCCTATTCTGATTAATAACTTGAAATTACATGTAATTGTCATGTTTAGCATAAACATGGTTAGTGACCCTTAATTTGGTAAAATCTTATAAACATGATTTAGAGGGAAAGTGGGCCATAATAGTAATTGTTGATAATGTACAATAGAAGAGTAATTATGGCATAAGTAAATTAGGAATAATTTACATGAATAATTTGTCCTAAATGAGAAATGTGTACATTGTAGAAAATACGATTATGCCTAACCCGAGGTTAGATTGAGTTACGGTATAAGACTGCCCGGAACCGCCCGACAAATCCAGCAACCGTAACAATACCTATCTAATGTGGGTGGTTAGAGCATTGAGCCCAAAAGGACCCGAGGTTTGACTGAGTTGCGGTGTAAATCTGCCCGGAACCGACCGGCACATCGAGTAACCGCAACAATATCTGTCTAATGTGAGTGGTTGGTGCTTTAAAAGAATAATTTAAAGCTAAGAATCAGTTAAGCTAGAATGGGAGGGTTAAGTCCATAGGAACACTTAACCAACTTAATATGTTAACAAGACAAGACTTGTAGGGGTTGAATATCCGTTATGACATGTTGACTAGACAAGTGGGTGAGGTTAAGAAAAGGTTTAACCGTTTAACATGTTAACTAGACTAGAAGGTGGGGTTAAGTAAACTTAGAACATTTAGCCATCATAGTGTGACAAATGAACAAGGTTAAGTTAAGACATGAAGGGAAAATACTTAACCATTAGAACATGTGAATTAAACAAATGTTAGGGTTAAGTTAACGGAACACTTAACCAATACAAGATGAAGGGGTGGGGTTAAGTAATAAGAAATACTTAACCAATATAACTTGATTTGTGGTAGGGTTAAGTCAACATGAACTACTGATAACACTTAATCAGTTTAACATGACAAATGAATGGGTTAAGTTAACTTGAACTGACTAATGACACTTAACCAATCCAACAGGACGAGAAAAAGGACTAAGTAGTAAACCTTAGTTAAGAGGACTAAGTTGTAAACCTTAGTTAAGAAAACGACGATTCAGGAAACTAAGTAGTAAACCTTAGTTAAAGGAACTAAGTACTAAATCTTAGTAGAATACGAGAAGAAGAGAACATCCATCTGATCTTAAAGAAGGCTCCAACGAACTGGGGTACGAAGCACGCGGCTTCGAGGGGGACGTGAGGGTACTCTTGGTATCCTTCTGTGAGGCTGCAGATGATCCGCCTGGGCTCACAGAGGTTAAGGTCTGCGTTAGAAGAACCAAGGGTATGCCTTGGTTGCAATATAAGGCAACCTAAAGACTAGGATGGACCAGCGTGATTCGGTGAGACCAGTAGCCCTGTGATAGCAACTCGTCGTCTACCTACCATCTTGAGTCAATCGAGATACGTGAAGCGGAAAGACGGAGAACTCCAACAGACCATATACTTACTATCTAGTTATGGTTACGGATGGCCATAGGTTAGTAGGGCATAGGGGGGCCTGCGTATAGTTATCATTTTTTCAAGGTGTGCCTTTCATTAGTTGAGGGAGGGGTCCGGTGGGACCATAGCCACTGGAAAAAAAACAGACCTTAACATTTGCATCGGTAGATATCTGAAAGCTCCCAACCGAGTTCCGTGTTTCTTAATTTGTCCTGCCATGAGACTCGGGTCGCACATATAGAGGACATGTGCATCTAGACAGCGATAACGATCCAGGACACATACGTGGGGAAAGTCTAGGAACATATACCGCTCTGGGTATTGTGTCCTAGAGTAGGGGCGTCGTTCGATAGGTAGCATAATCCCTAGTTGGACCTAGGTCGCGTAAACTCTAAAATCCGAGAAGCATTAGATAAGTCGCGTAAACCCTAGTTGAATCTAGGAAGCACTCGATAGAAAAACCCTAGATTAGATCTAGGTAATAAATAATAAATGTACGCCTGAAGGCAACCACAATTACAGGGATTGGGAGCACGTTATCATTTTATAAAGATTAGTAGTTAGGTCACTAGTTAGGTGGTGCCGAGATATAGAAACCAGAATAATAGGGTAATCGCGAAGCAGAGAAAGTATGGAAGCATATTCAGTTTACTAGTGTATTCAACTTGTCAGTAGATCCAGTTTATCAGTAAATTCAGTTTATCTTGCCTTAGCATATATTGCGTTATCTTGTTAGCCCTATCATCATGGTATTGTCTTGTATTCAGTTAAATTCATGTCATATTGTTTTTACCTGTTCACATGCTGAAAGTTACTGAACTTACCAGACTTTATGTCTGACTCTGTTTTCTTTTGCTTTCTTGTCTTCCGTTCCCTCCCCCCCCCCCCCAGGTTCGCAGGGAGGGAACGTTACTACTTAGCTTAGTTTTCTTTCCAAGCTTGAAGATTAGTCGAAGTTTTCCTTGGATTCACTTTTCCATTGCTATGGCTGGCTCATACTACATTGGGGAATATAAAGGTTATTTTATGCTTCTTTATTTTGTAAGACAGATACTCGGGTATTGGAAAAAAAATTGTTGTGCAAACTATTTTATCAATAAAGTAAAGTTTTATTTTCCGCTGTTTTAATTTTGTCTATCTTGTAATTTATCTGCATCTTTTACCTATAATGTTTCACAGAACTTAGTGCATTCCCTTTGTGAGTGACACTAACGGATGTGGGGTGTTACACGTGGTATCAGAGCTGAAGGTTACCAGATCAGATAAAATATTCGAAAAATTATTTTCAACGGTTTTTAAAGAAGCATTTTTCAATAGAAAAGTTTTGTTTTAAAAGGCATATTCCTCAAAAGTCATACGCACTATCTTCTGATTCTCTGTTTGAATTCTTGTCCCCTTCTTTCTTGAGTCTTCGGGGCTCCTGGCTTTCTGGGAGGTAACCTCATCGCGGCACGGTTCCGTAGGCTTGATAAGACTACGATACCTATCGAAGGGCAAAGTAGTGCCCGACTTCCATCTATAGCCATAGTAGTTTTACCTGCAGCTAATTTTCTTTCAAGCTTTGGAGGGTTTTCCGTACAATGGAGGCCGCTTTTGAGAAACTTGTCAATATGATTACACAGGGATGGTGAAGATGAGGATGAGGGAGTTTGGCTATGGAGCTCAACGCAAGGATGAGAAATTCATGGATATAAACTCGACTCACAAAGGAAGAAGGAATTATAAAACCTAAGATGAGAGGAGGTATCTTTTCCACAGTGTAATAGGGAATATAATTAAGGACAAGGGCAAGGATGAGGGACAGGATTTTCGGAAGGGAGAGTGCATGCTTCCACCACCGGAATACCTGAGAGAGAGATAATAAAAGTCTCTATTGGAAAAGTTTAGCTCTTCGTTTTGATCAACCAGTTAGTACTCATTTGTTCTTAGCGCTTCGCATTTGTTCATATCTACTTCCATAGTTGAGTCTCTGCACCTTAGTACTTGTATAGTAGAGGATCCCATTAGTGTCTCAAATCCAATTGGTGGTTCGGCCCGTTTACCTTTAGTTTGTAAGGATTTGAGAATAACTGCATTAAGTGTTGACTTTAAGCGTAATGCTTATGTTTTTGGGCTATGAGTTGATTCTAGGCATGGGTTGGTTGGCTAGCAATTTTGAAAGGAGGGTAGTTAGACTTTTGACTTGCCTTGGAAATACCCTCGAGATTCCGTGTAAAGAATTAGTTAGGCTTAGCTAGCTAGAATCGCTTAATGCATTTATCGACGATTTGCAATCCGTTAGGGTAGTCCATGAGTACGCAGATGTTTTTGATTAGGTTAGGAGTTTAACCCTAAAACGCAGGATAGACTTCCGCATGTATCCAGTTGACAATGCAAAACCAGTATCCAATCAACGACAGTTTTGGAAATGGAGGTCAAAAAAAAACTTTGCAATCGTGAAGATTAATTAGACAAGGTACAGAATAGTGAAGCTTAAGAATATGCGACTTTGAAGACTGAAGACTAGAGACACGCATCATACCCTTTTTCTTAAGAGTACATCCTTGATCTCTTTTTCTAGGAATTTTATGCATACTTTCTATCTTTAAGGTATATCCTCTAGGACGTATCATCGATCCTTAGGTAGAAGCCAATGGATGTAAACATGTATTTGAAGCATGTATTTGAAACATGTATTTGAAACATGTTATGATTGATGGTTGCAAATGGTTGCTCGTGGATACATATACACACCATAGGTGCTAGAACGACTCAGTCACTTTCATATTGCATTCGCATATATGTATTTGCTTAACAGATTTAACTTGATATGTTATCATATGGATGTTGCATATGGATGAATGGCTATGCACACATATAGTGTTTACATAACTAGGGATGCTTGCATACATGATTGGACGCATGACACTGACATAATTCGCATTAAGGAGGTCAACTGAATCAGTAGACCACCTGATTTTGCATCAGATAATGACATATACACACACTATGCATATGGACATGAAAGCATTAGAAATATTTTTAAGGACAATGAATGCCTGTGGTTGAATGGTTGAGTAGATGGGTGATTGGATAGTAGGACACATTCTTCCTAACTTGAAGATTTCGGGGACAAAATCCTTTTGAAAGGGGGAGAATGTAACACCCCGTAATTCTGTAACATTAAGTTTCACAAATTAAAGTATAATTAAATTTTAGAATAAGAATCAAGGGAAACGGGTTGTGCCATTGCATCCGTCTCGAAATTCTGCTTGGAAACGAGTCCAAGTTTTCGAAAATCGGAGTCCGTATGAGTAATTTATGACCTTTCAAAGTTTCAGAATTTAATTAAAAACTAAACAGCTCAAAAACAAGCCCAAATTCGAATTTCAAACGCACAGGAAGGCTGGGTGGGAAAATTCCCGCACAGGCAGGCTGGGTGGGAAAATTCCCGCCCAGGCTAGGAGGTCGACCCCCCCCCCCCAACCAGGTCGACACTATAGTCGACCTGGGTACCCAGGTCGACTATGTAGTCGACCTGGGGGTCGACCTAAAGGTCGACCTGCTTGGTCGGCCTGACTTGCTTAGTCTGGTCCTGGCTCAGTTTCTGGGGCTTGGCTGCGTCACTAGGGCTGATTTGTCACTTTCTGATTGGCTCCTCTTGGTGTGTATGGTCTGGATTCACTCTATGATCATCTGATGGCTCAAATCAATCTGAAATTCTATAAATACAACCCAACACTCAACCTAAATTCACACAAATAAAATAAAGCTAGAGCCGTCATGCTGCTGGAAGGAAGACAAGAATAGCCTCCACTTGAAGAAAGCTTAGAGACGAACAAATCTAATTCAAAACTAAAAATCAAAACAACGTTTATCTACCCAAAGGAAAGCATCTCAATTCCAGAACTCAGAATCCAGAATTCAAGTTCGTCGTTTGTTGTAAGTCAGTTACTTTTTAGATTAGAACGTCTATCTATTTGTGGCATGTAATTAAATGGATATAAGAATATGCCTGATCCTCTCATTTGAATCTGTGCTTGTATATGCCTATGACGTTGAAACTATTGTTAATAGCCTAAGACTATGACTATGAATATAAGATTATTGCCCATGACTATGAACATAAGACTATGCTTATGCCTATGACGGTGAACATAAGACTATGCCTATGCCTACGACTGTGAACATAAGACTATGCCTATGCCTATGATGTGAACATAAAACTATTGCCTATGACTATGACAAGGACCATTGTGGCTAATCACCTATGATTCATGACTATGAGATCATTGCCTAGGATTATGACTATGAAATTGGATCTAAGCTTGATTTTCTATTTAGACCAATTCTAAATTATCCTTTGATCTTGATTTTGGGAATTTTTCTATTAAGTTAGGTCTATCCATGTTCTTGAACCTAGATTATTATTCAAATCTTTTCATGTTCATAATGCTATCAGATCTATGCCTATGATGTTTTAGTCAATTTACTCAGTATATTTATTAGATCTATAAGTCATGAATTTTGGATTATCATCTTATGCCTATTCTTATCTTTTCATGGTATTCTTGTTTATTCCCTTTTATCTACGAATCTAGATTGACCTATAATCTAGAAAGAATCACGATTACGCAAACGATGGGAATACGATTTGGGCAGAACGTGAAACTAACATGAATGTGATTGAAAATTTGGAAGTTTGGTATAACATGAAATTTATATAATTTGGCATAATAAATATGTTGGCATGATCTGAATTGGCTATAATAGTGAGTAATTTGCATGCCTTGGGCGTAAACGATAAGTTGTTGGCCGCAAAACATGTAGTTGGCATGTGAATCTAGTTTTGGCATAAATTGTAAACTAGAATATTAAATCTAGTTCTAGCAGGAATTGTAAGATTGGATATTTAATCTAGATTGGGTCAAAAATGTAAATAGGAACATTAAGTCTAGATTAGGCTTAACTACTTATTTGGAACGCCAAATATATGGCATAGTGATTTTGGGCATGACTATTATAGCGAGTTTGGGAAGGTGGGTTATAGCCTATTATGATTAATAACTTGAAATTACATGTAATTGTCATGTTTAGCATAATCATGGTTAGTGACACTTAATTTGGTAAAATCTTATAAACATGATTTAGAGGGAAAGTGGGCCATAATAGTAATTGTTGATAATGTACAATAGAAGAGTAATTTTGGCATAAATAAATTAGGAATAATTTACATGAAGAATTTGTCCTAAATGAGAAATGTGTACATTGTAGAAAATACGATTATGCCTAACCCGAGGTTAGATTGAGTTACGGTATAAGAGTGCCCGGAACCGCCCGACAAATCCAGCAACTGTAACAATACCTATCTAATGTGGGTGGTTAGAGCATTGAGCCCAAAAGGACCCGAGGTTAGACTGAGTTGCGGTGTAAATCTGCCCGGAACCGACCGGCACATCCAGTAACCGCAACAATATCTGTCTAATGTGAGCGGTTGGTGCTTTAAAAGAATAATTTAAAGCTAAGAAACAGTTAATCTAGAATGGGAGAGTTAAGTCCACAGGAACACTTAACCAACTTAACATGTTAACAAGACAAGCCTTGTAGGGGTTAAATAACCGTTATGACATGTTGACTAGACAAGTGGGTGAGGTTAAGAAAAGGTTTAACCGTTTAACATGTTAACTAGACTAGAAGGTTAAGTAAACTTAGAACACTTAGCCATCATAGTGTGACAAATGAACAAGGTTAAGTTAAAACATGAAGGGACAATACTTAACCATTAGAACATGTGAATTAAACAGATGTTAGGGTTAAGTTAACGGAATACTTAACCAATACAAGATGAAGGGGTGAGGTTATGTAATAAGAAATACTTAACCAATATAACTTGATTTGTGGTAGGGTTAAGTCAACATGAACTACTGATAACACTTAACCAGTTTAACATGACAAATGAATGGGTTAAGTTAACTTGAATTGACTAATGACACTTAACCAATCCAACAGGACGAGAAAAAGGACTAAGTAGTAAACCTTAGTAAAGAAGACTAAGTTGTAAACCTTAGTTAAGAAAACGACGATTCAGGAAACTAAGTAGTAAACCTTAGTTAAAGGAACTAAGTACTAAACCTTAGTAGAATACGAGAAGGAGCGAACGTCCATCTAATCTTAAAGAAGGCTCTAACGAACTGGGGTACAAAGCACGCGGCTTCGAGGGGACGTGAGGGTACTCTTGGTATCCCTCTTTTTGAGGCTGCAGATGATCCGCCTGGGCTCACAGAGGTTAAGGTCTGCGTTAGAAGAACCAAGGGTATACCTTGGTTGCAATATAAGGCAACCTAAAGACTAGGATGGACCAGCGTGATTCGGCGAGACCAGTAGCCCTGTGATAGCAACTCGTCGTCTACCTACCATCTTGAGTCAATCGAGATACGTGAAGCGGAAAGGCGGAGAACTCCAATAGACCATATACTTGCTATCTAGTTATGGTTGCGGATGGCCATAGGTTAGTGGGGCGTAGGGGGGCCTGCGTATAGTTCTCATTTTTTTCAAGGTGTGCCTTTCATTAGTTTAGGGGGGGTCAGGTGGGACCATAACCACTGGAAAAAAACAGACCTTAGCATCTGCATCGTCAGATATCTGAAAGCTCCCTACCGAGTTCCGTGTTTCTTAATTTGTCCTGCCACGAGACTCGGGTCGCACATATAGAGGACATGTGCATCTAGACAGCGATAACGATCCACGACACATACGTGGGGAAAGTCTAGGAACATATATCGCTCTGGGTATTGTGTCCTAGAGTAGGGGTGTCGTTCGATAGGTAGCATAATCCCTAGTTGGACCTAGGTCGCGTAAACCCTAAAATCCGAGAAGCATTAGATAAGTGCGTAAACCCTAGTTGAATCTAGGAAGCACTCGATAGAAAAAACCCTATAATAAATGTATGCCTGAAGGCAACCACAATTACAGAGATTGGGAGCACATTATCATTTTATAAAGATTACTAGTTGGGTCACCAGTTAGGTGGTGCAGAGATATAGAAACCAGAATAACAGGGTAATCGCGAAGTAGAGAAAGTATGGAAGCATATTCAGTTTACTAGTGTATTCAGCTTGTCGGTAGATCCAGTTTATCAGTACATTCAGTTTTATCTTGCCTTAGCATATCTTGCGTTATCTTGTTAGCCCTATCATCATGGTAGTGTCTTGTATTCAGTTAAATTCATGTCATATTGTTTTTACCTGTTCACATGTTGAAAGTTACTGAACTTACCAGACTTTATGTCTGACTCTGTTTTCTTTCGCTTTCTTGTCTTCCGTTCGCCCCCCCCCCCCGGTTCGCAGGGAGGGAATGTTACTACTTAGCTTAGTTTTCTTTCCAAGCTTGAAGATTAGTCAAAGTTTTCCTTGGATTCACTTTTCCATTGCTATGGCTGGCTCATACTGCATTAGGGAATATAAAAGTTATTTTATGCTTCTTTATTTTGTAAGACAAATACTCCGGTATTGGAAAAAAATTTGTTGTACAAACTATTTTATCAATAAAGTAAAGTTTTATTTTCCGCTGTTTTAATTTTGTCTGTCTTGTAATTTATCTGCATCTTTTACCTATAATGCTTCACAGAACTTAGTGCATTCCCTTTAAGAGTGACACTAACGGATGTAGGGTGTTACAAGAATCAACAATCCAAGAATTCTCATCATAAGTAATGTTTAGAATGTTACCTTCACCAATGAGATATAACAAATCTTCCTTTAATACTGTGACAGTAGTACTCTTTTCTTCTTGCTTCTTCGTTTGGCTTATTTGATTTGGCTTAACATTATCGGCCTTTTGGTCTCTTTTGAAGGATCGACATTACATTTTCTTCTGACCCATCCTTCCACAGTAATAGCATGAAATCTTCGAGCGTGACTTGGATCAACTCAAGATTGATTCAGATTTGGGCTCATGCTACGTCCACGAGTTTCATTCCTACCCTGATTCTCAATAACATTAGCCTCAGGATGGGTAGACTCACCTCGCTCCATTCTCCTTGCTTTTTCACGAAAAAGACTGTCACTGACGGTATCCATGGTTAACTTTCCGTCTGGATCTGAGTTACTAAGTATAACTATGAGTGTGTCCTAACTTTCCAATTAGGAACTAAAGAGTAGAAGGGCTTGCAACTCATCATCAATCTTCATATCAATTTTTTTTAGTTGATTACAAGCCCCTTGAAATTATTCAAGTGCTCCGTCATATTATAACCATCCTTATAATTCAACTTCACCAACCGTCGAACTAAATTGGCCTTGTTATGAGGTGTTTTCTTCTGAATCATGGACTTGGGCTTTGTCCATAATTCATAGGCATTTGTATAAGTAGAAACGTGCTCGAAGAGAGTTTTGTCAATGTACTTACAGATGATAGTAACAGCCTTCCCGTTCAATAGTTTCCATTGAGCATCACTCTTTCCTTCTACCTTATCTTTGTAGATTATGGGCTCATGCAAATTCTTTCAATATAAGTGGTCCTCCATCATTGGCTCCCAATAGGAATAGTTGTTGGTTGCGAGCTTGAACATGTCTCCATCACGAGCGACATTATCCTCCATCTTGAAATTACACGAGCTAAATTACGGGTACGGATGAACTGGCTCCGAGACCACTGTTGGGAAATCTTGGTCTTTCGTGCTTCATGAAGTCAAGATTGTCATTTTAAGATTAAAAATAGTAATGGGAGCACAAGAATTTATACTTCTCCAATATGGAGATTCTTTCACTATACAAAAGAATAGTGAGAATACAAGAATATGATTACAAAAGTAACTGACACTCGGTGGTTCACTCAAGCTTGAGGATAAAGACTTCCTAAGTTATCTCTCTTTTCTCTCAAAGAGGCTCTCTAACTCTCAAGTTTTTCTTACTTTAAGATGTGACTTATCCCTTTATTCTTGGATAGATAGAAATGAAGGCTCCTTCCCCTATTTATATTACTCATCCTCCACAATGAATATGGAAGATTACTTGCGCCTAAGGATGGAGACTGATTCCCTAGAATGCTCTATACTCTTTAGGAATCTCGGCACTCTTCCATTCCCTTATTCATCTTCCATATTCTTCTGTAAGGTTCTGGAAGGTTCCACACATCTCTAGGATATTCCAGAGGGTTCCACTCTTCCATAAGCTTTTAGAGGGTTCAACACTTCTCTAGAGTTCTTCAAAACGTTCTAGAAAGTTCTACACTTCTCTATAAAGATATTAAATTTTCTAGAAACTCTCTGATTAAAGAGGGATTCCAACAACATTTAATACATATTTGTTTGAACATGGTCTTCTACCCGATTTGTTTGAATTTCTGTTTGCCGTAATGCACCTATCAAGTTTTTAGATAATGAGTTTAATAATTATTTCATAGCAATTTTGCGATGTTATTCATAACCCATTCATATTATTATGTTTTTCGTTGCTTTCCTTGTTAAGTTGAGTGAGATAACTGACCTTTGTCAAAATAACGTTTAATCATTCATAGTACATAAAATACTTGTTGTAACCACATCCATCAATTATATTGCATGTTTTGTTAGTCATATTGTCCAACTGTGGTCAATATTGGACTATTAGTTCTACTTCTATACAAATCATAATTAATGTAGATACTTAAAGATTCATAGGCTTCTGAAGCTAAATAAAAAATGGGACAAGTTTGCAAAAAAGGAAAAAAGGGAAAAATAGATGCAACCAAAAATAGACTTGAACTCTGTATTTATTTGTCGGCTTTTTAATGAAATGGTTATGCTAACAAGACTTAAACGAAAAAGGGAAAAAAACTTGCAAAACACTTTGTGTTGAGCTTGTTTTTAGTTATAATTTGGTACATGCATGCATTGTACAATTGCAAACTTAATTGAAATCTTGAATGAGCCTTATGTTTGAGAATAGGAGAACGATTTTTAAATTGGAAATAGAGAACGAAAGGAGAAAATGAGCTGGGTGTAAAATGGGATATGAATCCACGTGAGGTGCTTTCGAAAGCTGGTTATTCAACCAATTGGTGTAGCATCTTTGCTCACTTTTATTCTAGGGGTCTAGTTATTCGCATGCCATGATTTACTCTTCATCCACTGATTAAAATTTCAGAAATTTATTTTCATATTTATCCTTTAACAACTGATTATATAACTTGTCTAATGTTGACATGTTATACAATAATTAAAATAATATCAGTCATATACATATATGGATGTTCGAGGCTAAATTGCAAATAATAATTTAAAATTTTAAAATCAGCATTGTACATGATCATTTAAAAAAGAAAAACTAAAGATAGAAGTTATAAATAATGATTCTAAAATTAAAACAATGATTATAATTTAAAAAATAGTACAATTAGTGATGCGTATCATTATGTGTTTTGAGACCGAGACGTTAACAGTATATTTGAATTGCAAAGACTTAAACAGTAAGTTGATAAATCATCACTATAAACGGTGTTGTTCAAACAAATCGATGTTCAGATGGAGCGTTGATCACCCTAACCAACATTAGGAATGCACGTCGGCTCATTTCAACCAACGACGTCGTCTACAAATTTCAATTAATTCAGTCAAAAAATTTAAAGGGGAGAGTCATAGAAAAAAATTACAAGCTGGACACTAGAAAAAAGAAAAAAAAAGAATTGAGAATGAAAACGCAATAAGGGAATTTTTGGATTAAAATGGGTGGAAAGAGAAAATTATAAGGTGTATATTTTATTTTCTAATTAGCGGGGGGTGAAGAGCAAACACTGGGGTATTTTCTGTAAGATGGTGCAAAATTGATAAACGATTTTAAAAGGAAAGGTGTGGCTTCCATTTTTTGAATGATTTTTTATTTTCGTTGCTGAAGAGGGAAGAAAAGGGATTTTTTTGTTGTATTTAACAAAGTTTACCGACTCAACAGGTCAGTAGGGAGATAGAATCAATATGGGAAGGAACCCCTAAACTTTGGATTAATTAAAAATAATCCAAACTTCGGATTAATATGGGAGGACACATTAAACTTCGGATTAATGGTGTCAATTATTCCTATAATTTATTAGTGGAGAAAATAAATACAAAATTTGGAGAGGTTACGTTATATAATATCATAATATGACTAATTAACCAGATTTGTGTTAATTTAAGTAATACGAGAAAATAGGTTGGGGTTGAGTTAGAATTGAATTAAATAAAATGATAAAAGAATTCAATTCAATATTTATTTGTTGAGTAAATTTAAGAATAAAAAAATAAAGCCTTGAAAACTTTATATTGTGAAATTTTGTGATAAAAACATATGTTAAAGGATTTTATGCACTTAAATGCAATAATTTTGTAAATTATTGCAAATGGTGAACTTTGTTGTAAACAAGAGTATTTTTAAATTTAATTGGTTGAAGTTCAAAATATAATAAGTAAAATTTTGATAAAAATCAATATTAAAGTGCTAAATAGTTTTATTATGTTTTGTACATTTATTTTGACAAGATAATGAATTTTGTATATTTTTATGTTCAAAATGTAAGTTTTAAACAAATAAGCATGTGAAATAAACTTTTTATTAAAAACATAAATTTTATTGTGTTTATTTTAGAAATTGTGTTTAATTAGTTAAAATAAATTTGTACTTGTAAGCAATTTATGTAAAGTTAGAAACTTAATTGACTGAACAATTTGGCATTAAAGCAAAGATAGTGTAAACATGTTTAATTTGAGAGATAACGAGCGCTGAACAAAACACATTTAGGTTGTTAGGTGAGTTTTGCAAGGAGAAAATAGTATAGTACATACTTCTTTCCACTCCCACCCCTATCTCTCCTCTCTATAAAACTTTCAAAAAGAAGAAAAACAATCCTCCTCTCCAAACTTACCAATCCAAGCTACTATTATGCCAAAATTTAAAGAAAAGCTTGCAGATACTATCATGTCACAGGTAACAAACCTGAACCAGAAATTATTAGCTTTGAAAAGAAACCATTTACTACTAGTTTCATTTTCTTTGCATGTCCATTCTTCGATTTCGTACAGGTAACTGAAGGTTTCTGAAATCCATTTTGCATCTAATTCAAGTAAATTGCTACTAATTCGTTTTCATCTTCTTAAGGTGGATTTTCACTCACTCTTCTAGCTTATACAAACCTTGCATGCTAGCAAATCATAGTTTTTCATGTGTTTTTAGTTTATTGTGACCAGAAACTTGAGTTTTAAGGTTTACACTAACTCCTTGTTGTATGTTGATCATTGTGGGCTTACATGTTGGATCTAGATAAACCCTAGAGGGGGGAATAGGGTTTACTGGATTCTAACGTGATATTAAAATTATCACAACACAGATTTCAGCAGAGGAAATACATGCAGAAATAAAAATAACACAGATTTTACCGAGCTTCGGCAAACCCTGCCTAATGTTGCTTTCCCAAGATTTCTGTTAGGTAATAAAACAGATCCCTCTTACAAAACCATATAAACTTGCAAACCCTGCTTCTGTTCTAATCTTATGCTTAAAACCATAGACTGATATTTATCCCTAAGATTAGATTTTCCCCAAGTTACAAACCCGTAATCCGTAAACTCTAACTATAAATTATATAGCTAGTAAACCCCTAGTTTTATAGACAAACTAGAAACCCCTAGTTTTACACACAAGTAGAAAACCCGATTGATCGGTTACAAAAGAATTTAAAAAGCAATACAATAAAAATTTAAAACTTACCTCCTCCCTTCTTAATAAAAATAGATAGCTACATTATTTATTTGCAATGTCTTAGCTACAAAAAATGTTGGCTGAAGGGAATTAGGGTTATCCCTTCCCAAATAAATTCGGCTTCTGATAACTCGATTTTCTTCTTCGATCTGGTTCCAATTCTAGCTGCTCTCTTGATCGATTGATTTGGCTATGGTTGCAATCGAAACACGAGTGAGATCTCTGGATTTTATTTTGCTTTCGTATTTTCTTGCGTTTTGGTTTCAATACCTTCAACAGTCGATGATGATGTGGTATAAATAGGATTTACAAATCCATAAAACTGATTTCTATTTTTGGATTGGTTTGATTGTAACGTGTGTTTCCTCTTTTGTTTCCACAGAATTTAGTGAATTTCTTGCATGAATAAAAGACTTGATTTGTTGTCGTGAATTGGTGAGAATGTGCGGTATAGGATCTTGTGAATTCTGGAAAGATTTGTTGAACATTTGTCGTATATGACCATTAAACTTTTGCCAAAAATTCTTGCCCATTTAGTTGTTGCCAAAAATGTTTATTCCCTTTCTTAATTTCTAGAATCATTGAATTGTATATTGAAAACTTTCCAAAAATGGAATTTCATGAATTTAAATGCCAATTTTATTCTTGCATGCCAATTTATATTTCTTGCCTTAATGCGAGCATTCAATTTGATCAAGGCATATTTAATCAAATTGACATCTATGTTACGAAAAGAAAAAAAATATTTGCCATAATGATTCACTCCATGTAGATATTATTCCTTGCCTTTTACTGTAATTGACTTGTTCAACCGGATTTGTGCACATATGCCATTATATTGTACCCATTTTCGTCACCATGGCATGTTTCTCTTTGTAACATACTTCTAGTTTGCACCATGGTGTCTTGCTGTAGCTTGATATCAGTTTCATGCACAAATGTATTTTCACTTTGGCTTTGTATGCCATGCACATGTCACTGGCATGTATCATTTGATACAACCATACATACACATGCATAGACATATACATATGCACATATATATATATATATACATATGTGTGTGTATATGTATATTATGCTTGCTTTGTTGTTGTACATTATATTTTTGTGCACAGAAATTTTGTTGCACCATCCCTTGAAACTCCACTGTTTTTTTGGGCTAATTGATCCTTGTTACACCATCCATTGCACTACATAGCTTTTATATATATATATATATATATATATATATATATATATATGTGTGTGTGTGTGTGTGTGTGTGTGTGTGTGCGTTTGTGTGTAGCCATATATATATATATATATGTGTGTGTGTGTGTAGCCATATATATATATATATATCTGTGTGTGTGTGTGTGTGTGTATGCTTGAGACCTGTGTGTTGCTCACTTATTTGTTCATGTAAACTGCCATGTCGAGCTATAGCCATTTTGCATACCACCCTTGTGCATGATTTATACTTTCATGCTATATTGACTCTTTGTGTCACTTCACTTGGCAGATGTATCATTATATGTTGATATCCATACATACATATATATATATATACACAAAACATGTAAATATATGTGTGTGAGTGTCATTCTCTTGAATATACATTGGCACTCATTTTCATATTGAAAATTGTTGTGCATTCCTTGCACACCAATATGCTTTCACCTCCCAGCTTGACTTTGCTTGTGGTATTGTTGTTTTGTTTTGAGCCATGCACTTGCTCGAATTTAAAACTATACAATGATCAGTTGTATAATTGTTTGGTCATATTTGTGCAAAACTGTTCCACCCTTTTATGTTGCACCCACACTGGCGTGCATGATGTATATTGTTGTTCCTGTCTCAATGTTACTATTTGACTTGTTTGAGTTTCTTCGACCCGTTCATGCTTGAGCTATTTTGTTGCTATGTTCTTGTCACCATTCATGCATAATTGTCGTGTACTTGAGCCTTGGTTAACCCATGCATGCAACAATTTTTCCTGTGTGTTGCTATATACCTTATGGTCGTCCCATTTGTATTATTATTGTGTGAATCTGAACATATGTGCTCTCTTGTATTGGCTTGTGCATTTATTTTTGAGACTGTTCATGTATCTTGCATTACCATGCACGCAAATTTGAAACGTGCGCACATGTCTTGGTCGATGTCCCTGGTTTGTTCATGTTGGCTTGAACCATGCTTACCCTGTGCATATGTATCCATGTATACATATATGTATATATACACGTATGTGTGTGTGTGTGTATATATATATATATATATATATATATATATATGTGTGTGTATGTGTGTGTATATGTGTGTCACTCCGTATTACATTGTTGAGCCTTGATTTGTTGCACTTATGTGTTCATAGATACTTGCAACATTCAAATGTTGTCAAGCTTCACTTGAGCACATCATACTTGATATATTTGTCCCTTTCTAACCATATTGTCCTTGCATGCCTGGAAAAAAGTGTATATACATATATGTATACATGTATTGTGCACAAGTAGTTTACAGATGTGAGCACAAGAGGATTTGTCTACCTTGTGGTATTTACAGTGAATCACTGTAAATATCGCAAGTTGTCGAGACTTAGGCGGAAATAAATACAAATCAGATAAGGCCATGAAATATAATGAGAAACACACCAAAATTCGGAGGCAAAAAAATTTTAAATATAAAATTATATCTGCTAGAATTTAAAAATATTCTGTTCCAGTTTTTTATGTGTATTTCTATTACAGGTAAGCAGGTGACTGGACTGACTGAGAATCAGACAGAAGAGGCAGTGGTGTGTCGGTGAGTAAACGAGTCTATATATGAGTTTGTACAACTCAGTGTGTATATAAAATGTGACTGAGTTTGTAAATAAAAATGAGTTTGTATGTGCAAACTGAGTGATTGAGAGTTGTAGTGAGAAAAAAATGTATTGTATTATAGTGAGATGTTCAAATAGTGAAGTTATAAATTTGTACTATTCAAATGTAGAAATAAAATATTATATTTCAATAAAATACTTTTGAATATTTGAATTCTTGTGCAGTAGTATTTTATTTAAATATAAATATTTAATTCTACCTGTGATGTAGTAGAATAGTACAATTAAAAACACATTTATAATAATATATATATGTTTGTTATCATCATACAAAAATCATAGAATTGTTATATACAACAATCTCCTCCATCTGATAATGACAAACATATAATAAGATTTTGAATATAGTAAATGTGTTTGATAGTAAATTATGGAACTCCCCCTATATGTATGCTCCTCCTACAACAAAACTCCACTAGCTCTGATAGCATGAGTGAAAAAGAAAAAAAAATTGAAACTTCAACATTAAAATATTCAAGGAATATTGACTCATCGATCAAAATCTTAACCATTCTCCCCCTTTTGCTATCATCAAAAGGTTACAAAAATTAAAATAATAATGAAAAAGTGGACTAGAAATATAAAATCAGCTCAAGAGAGAATGATCATCATAAACTCATTAAATCAAACAAAAATCGTAATATTCTAAGGATTAGTGGCGAATTTCACATTGTAGTATGAAGGATTTATGATGAAATTTATATAAATAAGAGAGTTTTAAAAATATATGAATTCTAATTATTTTCTAATAACTTTTTAAAAATTAGCACAAAATAGTGATGGAATTGGACAATGATTATAAACTCAAATTAAGTGATGCAATCAAATAAACTTAAATTCCAATAGCTATCAATCAACAAATCATATTATATCATGAAATATTAACACATTTCATAGATTAGAAAAATGGATTGACAAGTAGATTTTACACACCAAGGATCTTTTTCTTTTCATTTGAGAGCACATTGATCAGTCATAACCAGATCTTGAATTTTTAAATGAGGTCAGTTGCAACTTAAATTATAAGTAATCTCTTAACCATGCATGACTAGATCTTAGATTTTTAAATGAGGTTAGAGAAACACTTATGTATATTATATTTATCACTTTCCATTTAAAAATTCTCCTCGGTATATAAAACCAATATGGATGATAGAATTACGATAGGTACAGAAATGGTTGTTATATAAATTTCTAAATTAATCATATTATGAAATATGCTCAACTGTACCAAGATCTTTGAAAATTTTCAATTGTCTTTTTTTCTGAAAAATAATACAGTCACATTTCCATCAAAAATTTTGACACTGTATATTAAGATTACTTAAAAAAAATTAACCTCCACGTTAATATAAAATCATAATGGATGATAGAAGTATGATAGTAAAAGAAGATGTTCGTGAAATAAGCGCCAATTCAAAGATATTATAACAACTATTCAATCATCATGAAAAATTAAATAATATTTCCTCTTGTTGTGAAGTATACTTTAGTCACAACTCATCATAATTTCAAGATTCTGATAATAATTTTGATGAATTCTAAAAATAGTTCAATTTGGTTATGATTTCAATTTTAGAATCAATAACCAATAAATGATTTTCAATTACACGAAGGATTTAAACACTCTATACAAGATGAAAATCAATTTCAAGACAAATCAATCAATTGAATAAGAAATTTTTTCCAACACTTCTAGAACATATACCACTTGGAGCTCCTAATTATCCATAGTGGTCAATGAGAACAAAGCATAGAATTTTCAGTTTAAAACTCCAAGCCCAAGCAGATAAATCAAACTTCATACATTTTATCAGAGCAGCAGTTATTCAAATTTCAGAGCAAGACTGTGACGACCGCCTATAGCCCCGCACTAAACAAGAGGAATAATGCGCTAAAGGCACGTCGGGCAGCTATGGACGATCATCATGGTATGATAACACAATCGAAACCTATCGTAAATCTCACAGAGAAAGGATAAAATATAAGAATATATACAACAGTAATTGATAGAAGTAGAGAACACTAGACTTTCATAACGGCTAGAAAGTAATATCCATACACTTGAATTACAACAATAGTGTTTGTACAAATTTCCTCGCTACAACACTTAGATAATAACAAACAGTGGAAATCCAAATACTATATAGTAGAAAGATAGTATGCCAGCCTCCTGCTCGTCTGCAAACAGCTGCAACTTTCTCACTAAGCAATCACCTGACCAGCCACCACCTAGTCTGCCTATCCACAACCGCATGAACAACCCAAGGTAATAAGAGGGAAACATAAAACCTTGAGTCAGACAACAGTCTTAGTGAGCGATAAAACAGCTAACAAACATCATCAATAAAGTATATGAGAATAGGTAGATAAACGAACTAATCCACCAAAACACCCGAGAAGTACTCACAACTTCCGCCCCACCTCTGACAGTGATAGCCTTTACGATCCGTACATCCAAAGGAAACAACAATTTAGCCATGGCAATCAGGACAACCATTCATACATGGCTAAAGCAACTCATACAACATCTAGTTATATCTCACGAAAACCACCCTAATTGAACTTGGCAACCCTCAAGCACAAGCCCCAGAGGACGAAACCAATATCAGAAAAGCACCCAAAGAACACCTCATCCGAACTCAAATAATCTCTGTGAGATGGTACAATCAATACAACCAAGAATTCAAACGTCCAGGACTGACTCTGGCTATCACCGCCAACCTTGCTTTGAAACCATCGTTAATGTATGACTGGCTAAACAATTTGCCATCAATTGTTAAGGACCATACATGACGCCCCGGTTTAGCGAAAACCCCTACACTCTATACACAACACGTGTCTAGGCCATACACGACACCCAGGGTACTCGACCTGCAACCGGTATTTCAATCATACTCTTGCTTTGATCCCTCTAGAACCTATGACAACGATAATTCCTCGGCCTTCTCATCTCTAGTCGTTATCAATTACGACTATTCATAAGCTCAAAACACTTTAGAGCAACCACTTCACACGAACTCAATACATCCTTGAGTCGTCTCCATATTCATTGTATACGATAAACAACAAACAAATCACATCACTTCAAACATCCTCATCTAGACTCTCGTAGAAGCCATCATCACCATCGAACCAAACAACTTCAATATAAGGTTCAATATAGCCTATAACATTCACACACATTTGCTAAAGGAATAAATCACAACACTTATGCGATTCACCATAGCATTTAGAAGCGCTGCTAAATCTCTTCAATTCATATCCGATCGACCAGGCTAGAGTAGGCACCGACCGACCCCACTGCATCAGATTCGACCGACCTCATGTCACCAAAGACCGACCGACCGAGCCCTGGTGACCGACCCCTCACTAGCTCGATCTGAACCCTGCACTGCTCGGCCCAATGCTAGCTCGACCTAACCAGGCCGACCCCCTTCTACTCGAGCCTGTGCTCGATCCAATGTGCACGACCTACCCAGTGTCTCCGAATCCCCAACCTATCCAACTGAGTAATATGCGTGACCGACCTCCCCTTTGCTCGAGCCTAGGCCTGCTCGACCTAACGTGTGCGACCGACCCTCCCCTTGGCTCGGCCACCCACGCACGACCGACCCTGTGCATTCCTGCCCAACCACCTTGCTACGTACGACCGACCCCGTGTATTTCTGCTCGAACAGACCACAAGTTGTACTGCGCTTGACCCCTGGCATGTACAGCCCCAATCCAAGTGCAATTTCGACCAAAACTTTGTCAATCGACCCAATCGACGAAATATACTCATCTAATTCATTCAACAGGACCACAAGCTTGTTATGAAATCATTAACAACATGAATATGACAATTATCACTACAATTTTCATCAAAAATCATAGTAAATTAACATATGATCTAAATTGTGAATTTAACTTGCACAAATATACGAAATAGCATAGGAATTACGGTTTAAACCTACTAAATTAGATCCTAGGGTGATTCCTATGAAATTGGACTTACCAAAGTGTAGATCTATGAGAAAATGCTTGAATTTGATGAAAAACATGATCAAACGTTCATATACTTGATTGAATCCATGTGAGAGATGCATATCACTCACCAATTCTCCAAAACAAGCTAAAACCAATGAATTAAGATTCCGAACAACAAGGAATTTGATCCAAACCCCTTGATTTGATGAATTCTCCTTTGCAACTGTATAGATCTAGCCTCAAATGGTGTAGATCGTTGATTCCCTTCCTTAAATCTCGATTTTAATGGTGGAAAGTTGTTAGAGGAAGGAGGAACACAAGGCCAGCAAATGAGAGAATGTAGAAAGTAAACTGTTGTCCATACCTCTCACCCCCTATTTATAGATCTAGCCTCAAATGGTGTAGATCGTTGATTCCCTTCCTTAAATCTCGATTTTAATGGTGGAAAGTTGTTAGAGGAAGGAGGAACACAAGGCCAGCAAATGAGAGAATGTAGAAAGTAAACTGTTGTCCATACCTCTCACCCCCTATTTATAGCTTGCACCAGCCCACTAATGGGTCTCTACAAATCATCCCGTTAAGGCTCCCAAAACCTGAACAGCCAATTGAAAAACCATTAAACAACGATTCCTCCCAAACTGTTGAGTCAAATCTTTAATGCAACCACTCTATGGAAAGACAATCATTATTTCTTTTCCAATGGCATAGGTCTCACCACCTAGTTCGACCTGAGTCAAAAGTTAGTACCTATACAAGACTGATAGGGGAAAAATGGTCACAAACAAAATTGGTGAAAATTATGGACATGTCTCATATCCCCATAAGCAACATATTAAAATATGAGAATAATCCATCCTTCAAGGAATAAAATAAAGATATTTTACGATCCTTCGATACGTAAAATGCGGGCTGTTACATTCTCCTCCCCTTAGGAGTTTTGCCCCTGAAATTCCAACAACCAAAATGACTCCGCATGCCTACCATACATAAGCGGCAAATTCTATCATCTAGTCTAGCAACCATCAA
Source organism: Allium sativum (assembly GCA_030737875.1). Taxonomy (NCBI): domain Eukaryota; kingdom Viridiplantae; phylum Streptophyta; class Magnoliopsida; order Asparagales; family Amaryllidaceae; genus Allium; species Allium sativum. The sequence goes on along the minus strand of JASFAX010000039.1, from coordinate 7,424,203 downwards.
ACCATGCATCCATATCCCTATCCTAGCACGCGGAATTCTATCAACAACAAAGAAAAAAATAACAATAGTAACAACAGGTAACAATGATGTAATGATGGTGCGATATCAATGGGTCATACGGACAAAGAATTTTGGATGGGCGTCTTTATACTTTTCAACGTCTTCCACGTACCATCGTCGCCATACTCGATCCATCGTACCATAACTAGCTTAATCATCTTCCTTCCAAGTTGTTTCGTGTCATTTGCCACAACACGAAGTGGCTTACGAGGTCTCACAACGGCGGCCTCAACTTATAGGTTTTCGTATTTTTCTGGAGATACTACCACATCCGGATCATGCGCATATTTCGTAGAAACGATTCACGAAAAGCGTTATGCACACGACATCTTCTCGAGTAACTGTAATCTATATACGAGCTTTCTAATTTGCTCGAATATCAGAAACGACCTAATGAACCTTGGTCTGAAATCGAATCTTGCCAAATACTCGTGGCTCTTCCATTCCAAAACATCACTCTCAAACTTGCGTGTCTTTCACACACTATCCTTTGCCACCTCAACTTGTGAAATCCCGTTGCTAAATCCAATTGAGAAAACACTTTGGCCTCGTGAAGCTGATCAAACAAGTCATCGATCCTCGCAATGGATACTTGTCCTTCTTGGTCGCCTTATTCAGTTCACGATAGTCCACATACAATCTCAATGAGCCATCCGACTTGGTTGCAAACACAACTGGTGCACCCCAGTCGGATACACTTCTCCGAATGAATCCTTTTCCTAAAAGGTCACGTACTTGCTCCTCTAACTCTCGTTGTTCCTTAGGCGCTATCCGCATAAGAGGCATAACAATTGGTCTAGCACCCTCGACCAAATCGATTCTAAACTCGATCTCACGATGCGGCGGCTAGCCTTTGACTTCCTCAAAGACATTCTTAAACTCATTAGCGATCAACACAGATGACAAGTCTTCCTATGGAATCACAAGCGAATATAAGTAACTCACGGAAACACCATCTTCGGCTTACAATGAATCAACACCTTTCATCCATCCACATCCCCGACTCTCACCTCTAGCTTCTCGCAATTCACTCTTGCTGCATACCTCTTGAGCCAATCCATACCCAAGATAATCCCAAACCCACCGAAGTTAAGAACAAAGCAATAACATACCAAAGAGCAACCATGACTTGACAACCCTAGACCATAACAAATCATGCAAAGATTGGACGAACCCCAACTGGATTAGTCACTATGAAAGGTCTATCGCAAATCTTCGGCTCCAAACCCAAGCTACACACAACCTCGTTTCAAATGAAAGAATGTGATGCTCCAGTATCAAGCAAAACATGAGCTGAAACATCTCTAATTGGGGAGATTACCTTGAATAACGACACCCTTCCCTTTCTCCTCTGCCGTAGGAGCTCTCGAAGAAGATGGTATGGCTTCCAAAGCATAAGCCTTCACAACCTGCTTGTCCCTAGCTGATTCTGGACAATCCTTCTTCTCAGGCCCAAGCTTTCCACACTTGAAGCACTTCTTCTCAGCTTTTGCTTCTTACAATCCTTGGAATTGTTCGCATGAAATCTCTTCCTCTAGAGTCTCAGGTGTAACTGAATTCCACCATTCCATGGCCCTGCCTTGTTGTTGCCTTGACGCAAGCTTTCTCTTGGTTGCATCATCCAACCCTAAGTCTCCAAAGATACGGATGCAAGAATCTATCCACCTCTGAACCTCTTCAGACGCTTGCGTTCCTTTGAATGGCTTCCCTCCTAGAGATGTATAATATTTGCACAACTTTGTAAAATCCACAACCCTAGGTAACTCAACTCCTACATCTACCATGGTTGCCACTGAAGTGGGTACCCTTCGCATGAGTGCTTCCATCATGGCCGCAAACATGGTTGGTAGTCTGGTACACCGCTATTAACCCCTACAGGCACAGCCCCCGCCCTAGTAGTATGTCTTGTATTTCGTTGACTTATTCTAAATCTGCAAATTAGAATGATTAGTCACATGTAAGAAAAGCTGCTAAGAAGTACAAATGCTACTATACTATATAGTATCATATAGTATACATCCAACTGAAATCTACAAATACGTCTTTCATACGTAATTACATCCTTGAACTTTGGCTAAAATCGTTAACCAGAGCTCTGATACCAAATGTGATGGTCGTCCATAACCCCTGCACTAAACAAGGGAATAATGTGCTGGAAGGTGTGCCAGGAAGCTATGGACGATATACAACATGTATTAATAGTGAAGAAGAGAACACTAGACTTTCATAATGACTAGAAATTAATATCCATAGACTTGAATTACAACAATAATGTTTGTACAAATTGCCTCACAATAACACTCAGAGAATAATAAATAGTGGAAATCCAAATACTATATAGTAGAAAGATAGTACGCCAGCTTCCTGCTCGCCTCCGAACAGCTATACCGTCCTCACTAAGCAATCACCTGTCACCTGCCACATAGTCTGCCCATCCACAACCGGATGAACAGCTCAAGGTAATAAGAAGAAAACATAAAACCTTGAGTCAGGCAACAGTCTTAATGAGCGATAAAACAGCTTACAAACATCATCAATAAAGTATATGAGAATAGGTAGATACACAAGCTAATCCACCAAAACACCCAAGAAGTACTCACAACTTCCTTCCCACCTCTGACAGTGATAGTCTTTACGATCCATACATTCAAAGGAAACAACAATTCAACCACGGAAATCAAGACAACCAATCATACATGAAAAAATCAACTCATACAACATCTAGTTATATCTCATGAAAACCACCCTAATCGAGCTTGGCATCCCTCAAGCACAATCCCCAGAGGCCGAAACCAATATCAGATAAGCACCCAAAGAACACCTCATCCGAAGTCAGATAATCTCCGTGAGATGGTACAATCAATACAACCAAGAATTCAAACGTCCATGACTGACTCTGGCTATCACCGCCAACCTTGCTTTGAAACCATCGTTAATCATATGACTGCCTAAACAATTTTCCATCAACTGCTAAGGACCATACACGATGCCCTGGTTCTTGCAAAAACCCCACACGCTATACAAAACACGTGTCTAGGACATACACGACACCCAGGGTACTCGACCTACAACTGGTCTTTCAATCGTATCCTTGCTTTGAGCCCGCTAGAATCTACAACAACGATAATTCCTCGGCCTTCTCATCTCTAGTCGTTATCAATTACGACTATTCATAAGCTCAGAACACTTTAAATCAACCACTTCACATGAACTCAATACATCCTTGAGTCGTCTCCACATTCATTGTATACGACGAACAACAAACAAATCACATCACTTCTAACATCCTCATTTGGACTGTCGTCGAAGCCATCATAACCATCGAACCAAACAACTTCAATATAAGGTTACATATAGTCTATAACATTCACACGCATTTGCTAAAGAAATAAATCACCACACTTATGCGATTCACCACAACGTTTTGAAGCGCTACAATATATCTTTAATTTATATCCGATCGACCATGCTAGAGTAGGGTCCGATCGACACCACTGCATCGGAACCGACCGACCACATGCCACTAACGACCGACCGAGCCTTGCTAACTGACCCCTCCTAGTGACCTACCCCTCACTAGCTCGATCTGAACCCTACACCACTCGGCCCAATGCTTGATCGACCTAACCAGGTCGACCTCCTTCTACTCGAGCCCGTGCTCGATCCAATGTGCGCGATCGACCCAGTGTCTACGAAGCCCCAACTGATCCAACCAAGTCCTATGCGCAACTGACCCCACATTTGCTCGAGCCTAGGCCCACTTGACCTCACGTGTGCGACCGACCCTCCCCTAGGCTCGACCACCCATGCACGACACCCATGCATGACCAACCCTGTGCATTCCTGCCCGACCACCCTGCTCTGTGCGACCGACCCCGTGTATTTCTGCTCGAACCGACCACAACTTGTACTACACTTGTACTGCGCTCGACCCTTGGCCTGTACAGCCCCCAATCCAAGTCCAGTTTCGACAAAAACTTCGCCAATCAACGAAATATACTCATCTAATTCATTCAACACAATCATAGGCTTGTTACGAAATCATTAACAACATGAATATGACAATTATCACTAAAATTATACAATTTTCACCAAAAATTATAATAAATGAACATATGATCTAAATTATGGATCTAACTTGCACAAACATATGAAATAGCAAAGGAATTACCGGTTTAGACTTGCTAAATTAGATCCTAGGGAGATTCATATGAAAATGGTCTTACCAAAGTGTAGATCTATGAGAAAATGCTTGAATTTGATGAAAAACATGATCAAACATTCATATACTTGATTGAATCCATGTAAGAGATGCATATCACTCACCAATTCTCAAAAAACAAAAGCTAAAAATAATGAATTAAGATTCCGGACAACATGAAATTTAATTCAAACCCTTTGATTCGATGAATTCTCCTTTGCAACGGTGTAGATCTAGCCTCAAATGGTGTAGATCTTCGATTCCCTTCCTTAGATCTCGATATTAATGGTGGAAAGGTGTTAGAGGAAGGAGGAACATAAGGCCACCAAACGCGAGAATAGAGAAAGTAAACTATTCTCCATACCTCTCACCCCTATTTATAGCATCCACCAGCCCACTAATGGGCCTCTACACATCAGCCCATTAAGGCTCACAAAACCTGAACATCCAACTGAAAAACCTTAAAACAGTGATTCCTCCCAAACTGTTGAGCCAAATCTTTAATGTAACCACTTTATGAAAAAACAATCATTATTTCCTTTCCAATGGCACAGGTCCCACCACCTGGTTCGACCTGAGTCGAAAGTTATTCCCTGTACAAGACTGACAGATGCAAAATTCACAAACAAAATTGGTAAAAATTATGGACATGTCTCACATCCCCATAAGCAACATATTAAAAAATGAGAATGATCCATCCTTCAGGGAATAAAATAAAAATATTTAACGATCCTTCGATACGTAAAATGCAGGTTGTTACAAAGACTTACAAGAGAATTTTCCAGAAATATTTGTAACAAGCATAAGAGATGATTTAGAATATTTACATCGAGTTTGAGAGATAATTCATGATCTAAGATCCAAATAGTTTATTTGAAATCACTTGAAGAGATGTAAATTTTAGGATTCAATGAATCGATCACACAAGATTATTAATTTCAAATCCAAGATGTGGGTGAGATTCACAAGATCAACAATTTCAAATGATTTTAAACAAATCAAATATCCAACTGAAATGATCACGAATGATAATGAATTTCAAGATGCAACACAGTGATTCTAGATAATTGTTTTTCAATTCAGAAATACCTAAGCCAATCCAAAAAATCAACGAAATTGTCACTATTGAAAAATAGTAGTGTGCTGTAATCAGTATAATTTTTTAAGTCTTCCCAAAATGAATTAGAAGAAACTCAAAACAGCAGAGATGTGTGAAATTTCATTAGTATTTCGGATCTTCAATAATTTAGAATTCAAAATAACAATGTTCCAGATATGATAAGAATGCTTCAGCATTTTTAGGAATTCAGAAATAAAAAAATAAACTTCAAAATAGTTGCAGAAATTTACTATTTTGAATTCAAGATCTGGAAATTGTTACAACATGAGAGTTTTATACAAATGAAGTGAATTTCCAAAAAAAACAAGATTTCTGCAATTTGAAATTAAGAAGCTCAACAAGAAAAATATGTGGCAATGACAAATCAAAACAACACAAACAGAGTTAAGAATGAAAGAAGGAGAAGAAGGAGGAATAGAAAGTAGAATATAAAAGACAAAGAATATAAACAGACAAGAAAAATGGGACTAGACATTAAAACTAAAATCGATGTGAACCAATGAATCTCTAACACAACAAACTTAGTTAAGGAACTCTGAATAACTCAAAGATGTGGAATAACTTAAATTCAATTTCTCTTTTCCAATGCAGTTCCTTAGCCTCCTTTGATAACAGCTTAAGGGATTGATTGGTTTAACAAAGTTTGTAAAACCACTCTGAAATGTGTTCACGACTTTAGGTACCCAAAACTGTTTGTATAATAATCCATCTGAATTTAATTTTGTACCCTTAGGAACCCAAGTCTGTTTAAAGTTAGTCAAAATCATTTTATTTCCATTTAGGATCCAAGAATGTTTAAATGGTTTGTTACAAAACAAATTCTCATTTCCTTTATGATTCAAAAATCCTTTAAAATTATCAGAGTTCAAATTATCAATCGATTCTTTTCAAAACAATTCGAAGGATTTTTAAAATAATTTGGATTTAGTTTTTCAAATTCATTAACTTTTCCAAAACCGAGACCATTCCTATTAGCAGAAGAAAATTGATTTTTCAACAACATATTTAAGGTTTTTTCTCCTATTGAAGAACATCTCAAACTCAACTCAAGGTCATTGATCTTGGATTTCAAAAATCCTTCTCGTTTATTAGCCTTGAACATTGATTCATAGCAAACTTTCTTTTCTCAGCACCATTTTGTTTCAAAATCAAGTTTTCAATTTCAAGCGTCTCAATTTTGGCTTTAGACTCAGAAATTTCAGATTCAACATTTTTTTGCTTTTCAAACTCACGTTTTTCAAATTCTTTGAATTTTTCAGTTTCTCTCTCAAGTTCATTTAAAATTGATTCCGTTTTTAGAAAGTTTTCTTTCTCAGCAAATTCATGTTTGGAATGAATGGATATCTTAAAATTTTCAAATTCCTTTTACAAACAGTTGTTTGAACTTATTAGCTCAATCTTGTTCTCATTTAATTCAAAATTTCATCTTCAAGCTTTGAATATTTTTATTTTAATGAACAAGATCATTTTTCAAATTCAAACAAAATTTTACAATCAGAGCTTGAAGATTTCTTGATGCTTTCAAGTTTTAATTCCAAACCATTAATTTTACTGGTCAACTCAAGATTTTCATGATTCAGAGATTTGTTTTTTCGTTGGAGTTTATTAATAGTTTTAGTTAAATCGGTGCACATATAAACTAAATCTTCGTAAGAGAAATTTACTATCTCGTTGTCTATTGAGTCTCCATCGAAATCATTGTCTATTTCTCCTTTTAAGCATAGATCTGAATCTGAGTTGGCCTTTTGAGGTTTTGAGCAGTTGTCGATTCTTCCAAACTTCGTATTGAGAGTTTCCCAGATTTCCTATGCAGTCAAACAATGAGAGATAAGGTTATATTGATCATCATTAATACGAGAATATAAAATATGTGTAGCACGAGAATTAAATCCAATGTCATCCCTATCTACCATATCATACCCATTAATAACAATATCCCAACATTTAATATTAACAGATTTAAAATAGGATTCCACTTCTGATTTCCAATTTAAAAAATCTATACCGTTAAAAATAGTTGGAATATGACTAGACCGACCCTCACTGGATTGACAACTAGGGAACACCATGACTCTACAGTTAATGAAATACCTGCTCTTATACCACTTGTTGGATCAGGATTAACCCTAGAGGGGGGAGGGGTGAATAGAGTTATTGGATTTTAACGAGATATTAAAATTATCACACCATAAATTTTAGTAGAGGAAATAAATGCAGAAATAAAAAAAATAGATTTTACCCAGCTTAGGCAAACCCTGCCTACTGTTGCATTCCCAAGATTTCTACTAGGTATTAAAATAGGTCCCACTTACAAAACCCTATAAACTCGCAAACCCTGCTCATGTTCTAATCCTACGCTCAAAACCTTATACTGATCTTTATCCCCCAAGATCAGATTTTCCCCTAATTAAAAACTCGTAATCTGTAAATCCTAACTATGAATCCTATAGCGAGTAAACCCCTAGTTTTATAGACAAACTAGAAAACCCCTAATTTTACAGACAAACTAGAAAACTCGATTGATCGATTACTAAGGAATTTAAAAAACAATACAATAAAAAATTAAAACAAACCTCTCCCTTCTTTATAAAAATAGACGTCCACTTTATTTCTTTGCAATGTCTTGGTTTAAAAAAATATCGACTAAAGGGAATTAGGGTTTTCCCCTTCCCAAATCAATTCGACTTCTGATAAATCGATTTTGTTCTTCGATTTGGCTCAAGTTCTAGCTGCTCTCTTGATCAATTGATTTGGATATGGCTTGCGATCAAAACACAAGTGAGTTCCCTGGATTTTCTTTTGCTTTCGTATTTTCTTTCTTTTTGGTTTTGATACCTTCAACAGCCAATGGTGATGTGGTATAAATAGGATTTACAAATCCATAAAATCTTTGATTTCTTTAATTGGCTTGGTCTGATTATTGCGTGTGTTTCCTCTTTTGTTTCCACAACATTTAGTGAATTTCTTGTGTGAATAAAAGATTTGGTTTGTTGTTGTGAATTGGTGAGAATGTGTCGTATAAGATCTTGTGAATTCTGGAAAGATTTGTTGAACATTTTCTATATATGTTCATTAAAGTTTTGCCAAAAATTCTTGCCTATTTAGCTGTTGCCAAAAAATGTTTATTCCCTTGCATAATTTCTGGAATCATTGAATTGTAAATATAAAAATTTCCAAAAATGGAATTATACGAATTTAAATGCCAAATTTATTCTTGTATGCCAATATATATTTCTTGCCTTACAATGAGCATTCAATTTGAATCAAAGAAGATTTAATCAAATTGACATCTATGTTGCCGAAAAAAAATGTATTTTCCACAATAATTCACTCCATGTAGTCCATGTAGATATTATTCCTTGCCTTTTACTGTAATTGACCTGTTCAACCGGATTTGTGCACATATGCCATTATATCGTACCCATTCTCATCACCATGGCATGTTTCTCTCTGTAGCATACTTCTAATTTGCACCATGGTGTCTTGCTATAGCTTGATCTCAGTTCATGCACAAATGTATTTTCACTTTGGCTTTGTAAGCCATGCACATGTCACTGGCATGTATCATTTGATACAACTATACATATGCATTCATATATATATATATATACACACACACACACATATATATATATATATATACACATGTGTGTATATTTGTATATTATGCTTGCTTTGTTGTTGTACAATATATTTTTGTGCACAGAAATTTTATTGCATCGTCCCTTGAAACTCCACTGTTCTTCAGGGCTGATTTATCCTTATTACACCATCCATTGCACAACATAGCTTCCATATATATATATATATATATATATACATAAATACACATACATATATATAGATATAGATATATATAGCCATATTTTTATATATAAATGCTTGAGACCTGTGTGTTACCTCTTTGTTCATGTAAACTGCAATGTCGAGTGTAGCCATTTTGCATACCACTCTTGTGCATGATGTCTATTTTCCTGCTATATTACATCTTTGTGTCACTTCACTTGGCAGATATATCATTGTATGTTGATATTCATACATAAATATATACACACACACACAAAACATGTATATATATATATATGTGTGTGTGTGTGTGTGCGCGCGTGCGTGCGTGTGTGTGTGTGTGTGTGCGCGTGTGTGAGTGTCATTCTCTTGAATATACATTGGCACTTATTTTTATATTGAAAAATGTTGTGCATTATTTGCACATTGATATGCTTTCACCTCCCAATTTGACTTTGCTTGTGGTATTGCTGTTTTGTTGTGTGAGCCATGCACTTGCTCGAATTTAAAACTGTACAATGATCAGTTTTGTACTTGCTTGGTCATATTTGTGCAAAACTGTTCCACCTTTTTATGTTGCACCCACACTGGCTTGCATAATGTATATTGTTGTTCTTGTCTCAATGTTACTATTTGACTTGTTTGAGTTTCTTCGATCTGTTCATGCTTGAGTTATTTTGTTGCTATGTTCTTGTCACCATTCGTGCACGGTGGTCATGTACTTGAGTATTTTTTAACCCATGCATGCAACAATCTTGCCTGTGTGCTTCCATATACCTTGTGGCCTTCCCATTTGTATTGTTGTTTTGTGAATCTGAACATATGTGCTCTCTTGTACTGGCTTGTGCATTTATTTTTTGAGACTGTGCATGTATCCAACATTACCATGCATGCAAATTTGAAACTGTGCACACATGTCTTGGTCGATGTCCCTGGTTTGTTTATGTTGGCTTGAACCATACTTACCCTGTACATATGTATACATATATGTATATATACACATATATGTGTGTGTGTGTGTATGTGTGTGTGTTTGTGTCACTCCATATTACATTGATGAGCCTTGATTTGCCGCACTTGTGTATTCATGGATACTTGCAGCATTCAAATGTTGTCAAGCTTCACTTAAGCACATCATACTTGATATATTTGTCCTTTTCTAACCATATTTCCCCTGCATGCCTGGAAAAAAATGTGTATATATATATACATGTATGTGTATACTTTATTGTGCACAGACAGTTTATATATGTGAGCACCAGAGGATTTGTCTACCTTGTGGTATTTACAGTGAATCACTGTGATATCACAAGCTATCTAGACACAGATGGAAATAAATACAAATCAGATCAAGTCATGAAATATGATGAGAAACACACCAAAATTCTAAGACAAATAAATCTTAAAAAAATTATATATGTTAGAATTTAAAAATATCTTTTCTAGTTTACTATGTGTGTTTCTATGGCAGGTAAGTAGATGACTGGACCGACTGAGAAGCAGACAGAAGGGACAGTGGTGTGTTAGTGAGTAAATGAGTCTGTATATGAATTTGTATAACTAAGTGTGTATAAAAATGTAACCGTGTCTGTAAATGAAAATGAGTTTGTATGTGCAAACTGCGTGACTGAGAGTTGTAGTTAGGAACAGATGTATTGCATTACAGTGAGATGTACAAATAATGGAGTTATAAATTTGTACTATTCAAATGTAAAAATAAAATATTGTATTTCAATAAAATACTGTTTGAATATTTGAATTCTTGTACAGTAGTATTTTATTTAAATATAAATACTTAATTCTGTATGTGATGTAATAGAATAGTACAATTAAAACACATTTATAATATATATGTGTGTGTGTGTGTGTGTATATATATGTTTGTTATCATCAAACGAAAATAATAGAATTGTTATATACAACATTACATATTCATCATTTTATGTTGGATTCATGTTTAATATTTTTTGAATTATAACCCGTGTGTTGTTCTTTCAATTTGTTGAAAATCTCACCTGAATTCAACTTGAAACTTGATCAAATCAATGCTCAAAAGTCAGTACGAACACGGCAGAAACTGCCTGTATAATGCGCGACCATGAGGTTGAAAGGTGCTCGACTTAGATCGGCCTAAAATCTTGTATAGGTCGACCAGGTTTTGCCATTTTTCCATGCCTTTCTGAATGTTTTATGTCTTAGATTTATTGGTTTTTCGCTTTCTACTACAACGTTTTTTTGATTTCTGATGTCATATTTTAAGTTGTTTTCAAAAGGATATTTCCTACATATTGGAGAGCCGATATTAATGTCAATTCATATTTCGAATTGTAAGTTCTTATGCGAATATGCCAATTTCATTGAATTTCTATTTGAATTTAATGATTTCGTGCACGTGTTTTATAAATCGATTTCCAAAGAATTCTTGATTCAAAACTAGTTTTTGAAACAAATATTTATAAATTGGTTTATAAAAAATAAAATGATTTCCAAACCTATTTTACATATATATATATAATTTTTATTATAAACAGATTTCAATACAAACGATTTCTAAAATGTTTTTGAATTTATTCAAGAGGGAAATTGACCGGAGTCGTAAAACCCTCTGTAGTGCACCTAGCCCAGTCTGCGAGCACCACATAAGTGGATGATCTTAGCGTATGCACATAGTAAGCTCTTAGCATGCCATTTTAGGTTTCGAACCCGCACCACTGTTACCATGGAGCAAAGTCCTTAACCAATGTGCTACTGCTACAGACTGATTTCTAAAATGTATTCGAAATCAATTTTTAAACTCGTTTTCTCAGAACAAGTATTTTTATATAAGAACACATGTTTTTGCACTTTTCAAGAGAACAGGAAAGTGAATTAAATGATATAATAAACCACATGGTATGAGACACGTAGATTTTCTATATCAGTTAATTCTGGACTTGTTTGATTGAAATTACATTGAAATTGGTTGACTTATAGTAAACTGATAAATGAACATGTACAGTATGAGATGCATTATTGTCACTATTTGGGTTACTATTAAGAAGTTTGTGACACATTCTGTGGACCTTAGGTCATGTGTATTTCCAGTATTAGGACGAAGGGTCATTTGTGTTAGAGCATCATCCGTGTGGGGCTTTCAAGCCATTTGTGTTAGATTAAGGTCATTTAAGTTAAGTGCCAAATATGTGTGGATAGTACTTGGTAGGCTTCGACCATTTATTTGTGGTGCACTGTAGGTGTAATTTAAATTTATTGGTTATGGATCCAATCTATGTGATATTCTCTAGATTTCATTATTTTTTAATTTTTAGATTTTGTGATTTCTAGAATTTGTGATTTTATAATTTTTTTCACCATTTTGCAAATGTTGGAAATTATAACACAGCCTATGAGCTATTTGATGATTTGTAACATGATGATTACATTTATGTGTACTGAACTCCTAACCAAGTTCAATGTGTTGAGATTTTTGTGATTCCATCTTATATTTTTATGTAATTTGAGATTTCTATACATACCTTAGCCTTAAGCTTTGATTATTTGATGGAAATATTTGTGATGTATGGATATCACCTTACTTGAGAATCTTACTTGTAAGTTAGTGTACATATCTCATGTATACTATGTTGTTATGAACTTATAGTATTCCTCCTCTATTAAGAGGAATTACCACTTATGTGATATTGCCTTCACTTACCATGCACTAATTATCTTGTTTAAGCTAGACTGACTTGTCTATTTTATTTACTCGAGCCAAACAGATTATTTTAGGTTAGTCACTTCCAGTAGATTCCCACTATGTTATGCCTCCACCTTGGACTACCATGTTATCTTGTTGTATGTTGTTGCATGTTTTGTGTAGTTCTACTTATGTATTTTGATGTATATATTATTTTGTGTACTCGTTGTATATATGGTTCATAAGAACCAATCACTTATGTGACTCGTGTATATTGTACTTCGATTGTTTTTTCTTTCTTGAAAATGGGTAAATTCTTTTATTTAAGCCCAAAAACCGGCTTGGCCCACAAGTACAGCCCGTTTATAACATATGGGTATCTTACATAACCTTCCAACAGTTCACTTTTCGTGTTTCCCCAACACTTTATGAAAAATAATACGAAAAGAAAAATTAGGGCTACTCAAAATCCCTTCATGGCGGACGTAAATTCTCTCGCCTCCTTCCTTCAAGTCGCTTGCTTCCAGTTCCACTTCCCCAATAGCAATCATTCTCGTTCTGTTGCACTAGTAAAAAACTTCTTGCTGATCTTTCCAATTACTATTGCAATTTCTCTTTTGGTGATGGCTGAATTCACTAACACGTCTCTATTATTCTTCTTGAAAGCACAGGCATTTCGTTCTCTCCATGTTTGCCACACTGTGGCTGTGAGGCAAACCTTGCCAACCTCTATCATCAGCTTTGACATGTGACCTCCATCGTTTAGGTAATTGATCTCTTCTTCTAGGTTGCCTATTTGTTATGTGTTGAAGCATTTAAGTTTTCGTATAGCCCATGGGCATTTGCTGAAGCTGCACTCGAAAAATAAATGGTTGTGTGTTTCAGGAAACCTATTACACAATACACATCTGTCCTCCTCAATTATTCCCCAACTGCAAAGCCTTTCTTTGGTAGGCAATCGACCCAAAATAGCCTTGTATAATGTCTGTGCCATTTTAGGAGGTGTAGAAGGTGTCCAGATCACTTTACTCCATTGAACCGTAGGATGAATCACTCTGATGCTCTCCCATACTTCACTACGCCTAAAGTTACCATTTTGCCAGCTCCATGTATCTTCACTTCTTCCAGAGTAAATAGGTTTGGCCTTTATTTCTTCAGTCAAGTTTCAAACAGCCAAATTGATACTACACTGCCAATTTTGGTTGAAAATGATCGAGTTAACTGACACATTTGGTGCACCATATGCTGAGTAGCTATCCCAACCAAATCTATCAATTAAGCTTTGCCCATTAAGCCATGGGTCTCTCCAGAGATCTGTAGTATTTCCATTTGCAATTTCACGTTGAATTTTAGATATAAGTTCATTTCTGAGATTCATACAGTTTTTCCATATCACCGAAGAATTATTATCTATGTTTGTTGTCCAGAAACTAGTCTTCATATAGCGGGCTTGCATCCAGACAGCCAACAAATTATCAGAGGAGATAAGTTTCCATGCTAATTTAAGCCCATAGGCCTTTTATAGCTCAAATAAGTTTTTTAGCCCAACTCCACATCCTTTTTTGTCCTGCAAAGCAATTTGTAACTGATTTTGTGCAGCCCACCTTTCCAAATGAAATTAGCACACACTGTTTATCTTGGCAATGGAACAATCAGGAATTTGGAAAGTTTGCAACCAAAATCTGACCTTTGATGTTATCACTGAGTGCACTAATTCAACTCTCCCAGCAAAAGACAACAATTTGGATCTCCAACCTTGCAGTTTATCTCTAATGTCATCCACTAACTTTCCATATTCAGCATCAATTATAGTGTTATTTGATAGTGGGACCCCTAAATACTTAACTGGGAGGGATCCTTCTTGCACCTTAATGGCTTTTAAGTACTCTTGTTTATAATTACAAAACTTGTTAAAGTAAAATTAGTTTTGAGATCATTCGCTTTGAGACCCACCCACTTCTCCAGATTTTGAAAAATGCTTTTCAGTTGGGTAGTTGCAATACTAGAAGCCTTGAACACCACTAATAGATAATTTACATAGATTAGATGAGTGACTTTTGGCATGTGGTTGTGAACTGGCAATATTAGATTTCTTTCAGTTGCAAGTTCCATCTGCAAAGTGAACCGCTCTAATGCAACTTCAAATAAGTAAGGGGAGAGGGGGTCCCCCGCCTAATCCCCCTAGAACTTGTAATGAAACCCTTTGGGACCCTATTAATTAGGATAGAAAAGGTAGGAGTATTAAGGAAGAATTCAATAAGTTTAATGAGGTTAGCTGGTACCCCCATTGAACAAAGCATGTGAGTAATTAAACTTCTATTAACTCTGTCGTAAGCCTCTTGTAAATCTATCTTGGGACACAATTTATCTGCTCCTCTCTTTTTGAATTCTCTTACTAGTTCATGAGCCATAAGGGAATTTTCAGATATGAATCTGCCTTTTATAAATGCACTTTGACATTGGGAAATTAGGACAGGAAGGACATTGTTTAATCTATTGCAAATGATCTTGCTTGGAATTTTGTAAACCACATTACAACAGGCAATAGGCCTATAGTCTTCAATTCTAGATTCGTTTTGAACTTTGGGGATGAGAGATACAAAAGTGTGGTTTATTTCTCTTATGAATTCTCCTGTATCAAATGCTTCTTGATATGATGCTAACAAATAATGTTTCAGGTATTCCTAGTGCAGTTTGAAGAAGGCTGCCCCCATTCCATCAGGCCCTGGACTGGAGTCATTATGGATGGAGAAAACAACAGCATGTAGTTCCCTCATGTTGATCTTACCACCGAGCATCAGCCTCCCATCAGCGGTGATCTGCCTTCTACACTCAATGTGGGGTAAGTCATCACAATACTTACCATTGAAAAGCTCTGTGTAGTAAGAGATAGCAATGTCTTCTAGTTGTTTGATATAATGTTGACAGTCTTCCTATTCATTTAGACAATTAAGGAGATTGTTATAGTGTTTTCTTTGAGACATTTTAGTATAAAAGAATTTAGTGCATTCACCTCCCTGTGTCAGCCATTTCTCTTTGTCTTTTTGTTTAATTTCCAGAGCTAACTTGAGTTGCCTTTGGAATTCATAGAAATCACTGTTGAGTCCTTCATTTAGTGGGTCTGCATCTAATAACTCATGTGTTTGCTCAAGTTGTGCTTGAATGCTTTGGATGTGGTCTCCCTCTTTAGATCTAGTTTTATTCCAGTTCTTTAAATTGATTTTGTACTGCTTGAGTAGCATAACCAATTTAAACATGTTATTGCCCTCTTGATTGTCCATATTCATGAGTTTGATAGCTTCTTCATACCCCTGAATTAAGTGCCAGTGGTTGGCAAATCGAAATGGTTTTCCTTTTGGATTCTTGTAATCGTTGAAAGTAATTAACAAAGGGGAGTGGTCACTGGTAGAAGAGGCTAAGACCGTAGTATTAAGACCATTGATCTGGTTTAACAAATGAGAATTTGAAAGGGCTCAATCAAGTCTTGATGTGATTTTCTTGGCCTTACCACTTCTCCATGTGAACTGCAGACCTGAATGGGGTAGCTCTGATAATCCACTTGTTAATACACAGTTGTTGAATTTTGAAACTTGGGAAAGCTTGAGAGTAAGTTCTCCTTCCTTTTCACTTGTATGTAAAAGTGCATTAAAGACACCCATAACTAACCATGGATATTGAATTCTTTTAGAAATACCAATTATATTGGTCCATAGTTTCGCTCTTTCTGAAGCTAGGTTACTTGCATAGATGAATGAAATAAATAGCTTCAAACCACCAGTATTTTTTGCACATATAGTAACTTGTTGTTCATCACTACTCACTGTGTCACATTTCCATGATACAGTGTCCCAAGAGATGACAATACGTCCTTTTTGGGGAGAGCTTATATTGTCATGGATGCCCCATGTGTCTCCCATTTTAAATTTAAAGCACTCTAAGTCTTCTTGTGTAAATTTATTTTCTAAAACAACAATAATAGTGGGCTTATACTTATCCCTAAAGTTATAGAGGTCTAACTGACGAGTGTCATTGTTCAGACCCCTTACATTCCAACAGAGGATCAACATTAAGGCTTAGTTGCTTTGCTCCATGTAATTGGAGCAGCACCAACTAAAGTACTTGCGGGAGTTGGTTTCTTGCCTTTGTGTTTGAATTGGGCTTCATATTTTTCATTTACCTCTGTGAAGTTACTAATATATGTTTCTTCATTCTTTTCCTCATCAAACTCATCAATTTGGATCTCCAGATTCTGAATTTCATCTAGCGAACTTTGTTCTCTGTCCTCCACCACTACTTCAATGGACCCCTCATTATGATCATCTGGACATGAGTCAACCTCCACTTCCTGAGCTTGCCCCTGACTTCGATCTGGATCTCTACGAGATGACGCAGATGATCCAGAGCCCTCTACATTTGGTGGAGGAGGCACTTGAATAGGACTTACTGTAGGGGAAGCAGCACCAGCTTTAGTTTGTACAACACTTTTTGGCGAAGCTGAATTTTTGGAGGGGCTCACTTAAGTATTCTTTGTTTTCCTTACCCATATTTCCTCTGGTTGTTTTGTTGTACATTATGTAACTAAATACCCAAAACATTTGCAAGAAGTGCACTTGGGTGGGACAAACTCATATTCAACCGCTTGATCATATGTGTTGTTGTTTTTATCATATGCTTTAATGAATTTGGGAAGTTTTGAATCTGCATTAATTTCGATTAGAAATTTGGCAAAACTGATTTTCCTCACTAGCTTGGTATTTTCATCAATCTCTAGCGGTTTTCCAATGATCCTGGCTAATTTGCTTATGCATCTTGTGTTCCACAACGCCAGGTTCAGATTTGGGAATTTCACCCAAATAGGGTATGATGTTAACATAGTTTTTTCAAAATTGAAATCAGCTTTCCATTTATGCATGAAAATTATTTTGATGTCCATGAACCATGGCCCCCTTTGAAAACCCTTTCATAATCTTCCTTTAATTGAAATTTTATGAGAAAGAAACCATTTTCTCTGGGAAAGACGTCCCATGTCCCTTTGGGCTTCCACATACATTTTATATAAGCATTGAAGTGGACAAAGTAAGGCCTTTTACCTTCCATGTAAATGAAAATCGAGTTTTCCCATATTTTGTTCGATTCCGCATTGTCAATTTCGTCAATGACCTAATACTTTACATCACCAATTTGTAATGGTGCAAAGTATTGCAACTCTCCAGAGATCTGAAATTTGGTACCAGAAGCGTCAGTCCAAGAACTAGGGTTTGGCCGATTTGAGTGTTGGGTGGCTCGTGGGGACTGCCTTAAGGTCACAGCGAACGTTTGCTTTCCTTTTCGCCTTACCTCCTGCCAACCACCTTCATCATCGTTGTCTCCTAGGGTTTATGGAAGGATGGGAGAGGCCGCCATTTTTAATATATTACTTTGATTGTATATGTATGTTTGTGTGTGTATATATATACGTGTGTGTGTTTATTGTTCTGTGAACCATATTATGTGATATTATTATATTTTGTTCTTGATAGACCTTTAGCTATGGTAGTTTTGTGTTAAATTTGAATCAGTATGTCGATCCATATGAGGTAAGGAAAAAATATATGGCATTAAAACGACATATCCGATACTCGTTTAAGACAAAGCCTACGGAAGGTCGCTCCTAAACAATGTTATTCTACATTAGTTGACGGTATTACTCTGTAATATTCTTTGCTAGTGTGCATCTCAGATTGGAGCGTTAAAGCACACATAGAGATGACAACTCAAGCATATATGTTGACGAATGGTCGTTAGTTCAAACTGATGGTTTCACCAAAGTTATGCAGCACTATTATTTATACCGTCTACTGCTATACAAGTTTAGTAGTGTGGAATTATGATGATTTTTCAAGAATTCCCTACAAATTTGGATAAGGTGGAAGCAATACCATATGATGAGTTATTTGGATTTATGTTATACCAGTTGAGTTTATTTCACAGTCATTATATTAGTTTTAGTTTGTTTAATTTGCATATATTTGAATTAATTTGTTTTAATGAAAAATAGAGTAATTTAATTTTTATTATTTGCAATTTGTAAACTCATTTTACACAACGAAATGAATAATTAACTAACAATAAATCAATTAAATATAAAATAACAACTTAAATGCCACGCTCAAATGCATCACTCAAATGCCTCGTTGGTAGCCATAAAGGCATTCCATATTCACTCAACTTCCCCGCTCGAATACCGTGTTTCTATTCATCTCAAATGTACCCTTAATGCATTTGAGAATTCCTTGCAAGGAGCTTACAAAATGATTGATAAATTAAGATATGAAAAGCAACCATGTTTACCTATGACTTATGGATATATCTTATAACTAATTTAGACCAAGGTTCAAGATCTTCCAAGGTACCATGGGATTCCGACTATCTCGGTCCGATTCTGATGGTGTCTGGCACAGAACTATCTAAAATTTCCATTTCAGTTCAAATCAATATGAAAATAAAAAATCGATTATAAAATAGCACCAGAACCAAAATAGCTATGAAATATCGGAAATTTCGAAGAAGAAATACCCCCATAATTAAACAAACAAAAAATTTATCAAATTCCGAACTTTGCTAAGTAGGATCTTTGGATAATTGGATTTGATCACCAAAAAGAATGTTCGAACTTGCGCAGTTCTCTTTCATTTAGAATTTTGAATCCAATCTAGGGCACCAGGAGGCAAATTCATTAGAAGAGGAATTCAGAGTAGTAGAGCTAGGGCTTCATGTATCTGGAAGACGACTTCTTGGGGTTCACAATCAAAAAGATACATAGGCTTTAGAAGAGAAAAAGAATATAAGTATATATGGGCTTTAATTGATTCTTGTGCATATAAAAATCGGTTTTTATTTCTATGGCAGATATTTATACTTATATATAGGGAAAAGGTTTTAAATAAATTTCAAAATCAAAATTAAAAAGGAGTTTTCAGAATATTCGAAACAAAAACAAAATTGTAAAATTATCAGATGACTGGAAACAAACCAAAAACAGAAATTTAAAACCTTGGTTTAGACAAATTATTTTCTTATCTTAACATAAATGTCAAATTGTATCCTAATAATTCTAGTTATATATTTTTTAAACCATTTATAAATTACTACTAAATTCATAAAAGAAGGTGTAGACATGCTCTTTGTGGATTAGATATTTTTGCGTCCTCGACTGACCATAGGCTCGTTATGTGTAACAACCGGTATTTTACATATCGAAAAGTCATAAAATAATTATATTTAATTTCCTAGTAGTCATATCATTCTCATATTTTATATTTGGTTCATGGAATATGATAAATATCTATGATTTACCGAATAATTTTATGATCATTTTACCTCTATGACTTACTTTTTTATCCACAAATTTTGTTGCAGACTAGTTTAGATGCTCTAATTGGTTTTATTGTATTAAGATGGTGGTTGGTCATTCCGTAGAGTGGTCACATTATGTAACACCCCGTATTTTTAATATAATTAAAAATATGTAAAAATATGTGTATATGCATAAATAGGTAAATAATGATGATGTATAATGAAAAATTTATTAATGTATGGAAGAGAAGGAAAAATTAATTCGATAACAGTGTACGTAACAGAGAAGACAATAAAATAAGGATACTTAATTTAAATATCAGGAATTAAGTAAAACGGACATCACCATTGCGTTCGTCTCGGAATTTTGCTTGGAATAGAGTCCAAGGTTTCGAAAATCGGACTACATATGAAAGAGTTATGGCCTTCGGAAGATTCAACAAAAATTCAGAATTTACATAGGAAAATACCCAGGCAGGTCGACCTGGGGGTCGACCTACCCAGAGAGGTCGACCTGGGGGTCGAGCTACCCAGGGAAGTCGACCTAGGGGTCGACCTTAGTGTCGACCTCCCCCCCTGATTTTTTTTAGATCTGGGAGTGACGATTTTTGGTGTGTTGGACGGACCGGATGGCTTCTTGGGCGATCTAATGGCTCTAAAACACTCTCTACACCTATAAAATAGTGCCTATACCTAACCTAATTCATAAACAATTCCTTCTGACGCCTCCATGCCGCCAAACTTCAACCAAACATGGCCGTCGCCTCAAAACCCTAAATTAATTTGCAAGTTCTTCATCAACTTTGGAGTTTAATCAAATCAAGTAGCAAAGTTCTTCATCAACAATTCATGCTCTTCACCAATAATCAAATAAGAAGATTAAATCAGCATTCTACATCAACGGCAAAACACTTATTTCTCCAATCTAGTCAAAGTGAGTGGATTTGAGCTATATTTGTTGTATAATATTGCTTCTATCGTTTACCATTCCCCATAGTGAATATGATGATAATTTAAAAAGATCAGTTATTTTATTTATGCCTACGTTTGAGTTCTATCCATTTTATTCTTTCCCCTTTTTATTTTTGGATTTAGGTTATCTCAAACCTAGACGAAATCTTATTATATATACGTACGATTATGGGAATATAGGGACATAATTTATCTTATGCAATCGAGAAATATAACCTATAATTTAAGAATTGTGGCATAACAATTGTTATTGCAAATATTGGGACAATTGGCGAATTATACATTGGGATTATTCAATGAAATAAAGTCGAATTGGGGATTTTGGAGCGTATTTTGATAATGAATCTTTGGGTATGTTTTGGAAACATGAATCTATGCTGAATAGTGCGCAACTACGAATTTTGATTTATGATGTTAACATGAAATCGTGTAAATTTAATTGGATCTATTGGATATGGAATTGGTATAATTCAATATTAACAACATGTAATTGGATTACATGGATTGGTGAAATTTATTTGTGACTTGAAAAGTAAGCCTAGAGGGTGAATTAGATTATATGTTTGAACGTGGGAATGTTGGGATATATATATTGGGAAAATATTGATTATATGAAATTGAGTATAATTGGATACTGGAAATTGGCATGTTTGGGTATGAATAACATGGAATTGGTGAATTTGGCTATAATTGGATAATTTGGGCAATATGAAATTTGGCTAACTATTATGTAATTGGTGTAGTGAATGACAAATTGGAAATAGGCATAAAAATGAAATGTAATTAAAGTGAATTTGGAACATATGACATGAATTTGAGGTTTGGGTGAAAGACGATTGTTAATGAACGCCTATGACACATGGTTAGGTGTGTTTGTGGTGTAAGACTGCCCGGAACTGCGTGACAAATCCAGCAACCACAAGCGGACGTCTAATGCGAGAGGTCAACGGCAAGAACTGGAGGCGTAACGGTTTATGACACGAGGTTAGGCGCGTTGTGATATAAGTCTGCCCAGAACCGCCCAGCAAATCCAGCAGCCACGAATGGACGTCTAATGTGAGACGTCATACATCGTTACAGCATTATAAATAAATTAAGAAATACTAACCATAATAATACATGTGGGTGACATGGGTATGGTTAGAGGGTTAAGTGGGTGATATAAATGACATGTAAAGCATGACTAATGTGGACTTAACCATTGTAAGACATGTGATGTAAAACATGACTAAGGTAGACTTAATCGTACTAAGACATGTGTAAGATATGGAAACTATAATAAAGGGGGTTAAGTGGGACACGAGTGACATATGAAACAAAATTTAGATATGCTTAACCAAATGGGACCCGTGACGGTATCATAAATTAATTGAATTGGGTAAAGTTTAAGTAACGGGTTAAGTAAATGGAAGGGTTAAGTCAAATCTAAAATTAATGATAAGAAATGGGGAATGATAAATAACCTATTATGAATAAACTTGAATAAGGAAAGAAAGGATAATAGGTGGAAATTATAACTTATGGGACAAGATAAGTTATAGGAAACGATAAGGAAGATGAGATAACCTATGTAAAGATGTACTTAAATTAAGTGGTTTGGAAAGGAGAAATGTGAAATTAAAAATGATATAAGTTATATGAGTGGAAAAGAAGTAAATTAGAATCATATATGTTGGTTGGGTTGAGTAATTCTTTGGGTGTCAGTATGATGTTGATTTTGGTCTTCGGGGCTAGTGTTTAGAGGGTTATTCTCCTAATCAGTATGTATGTGGTATAAGGCATACTTAACTATGAATTAAGTATAACATGTTGTTGTAACCCAAAAAGGGAATAATTTATGAAATTGGAAAATAACATGTTGTGTGCTTATTAATGTACTTAAGTGAGTTAAGTATAAATTGAATTAATAAGCAAGGGTAACTTGGTGAATACAAAAAAAGGAAGCTAATGTGAATAACCAAGTTAAATGAGAAAGTTGACGAGGTGGCACAAGCACGAAATAAATGGTTAGACTTAAGGTCTAATGACATATAAAACTAAGGCGCTTGAAGCAATCCATACGTTGTAGGATGAATAACCCAACGAGGTAGATCTTGATGGTGTCATAAGGCATGAGGAGAGCGCACGTTCGCTATTTTGGCAGCTCCAACGGACTGGAAGGGGAAGCACGCGACTTCCTGAGACGTTAAAAGTGCTCCTGGTAGTCCTCTGTAGTGGTTTAGTGACACGACCCAAAATCCCGTTTAGACGGAAACAGGGTTATCTTTGGAATATAACACAGAAACAGATAATAGCAGAACAGAATTAAATAAATACACCAGATAATGAACCATAGAATATACTGGATAAAAGTAATCATCAGAGTTACACGGTATACAGGATCTTACTTAGTACAAATACAGTTCAGTTATACATAAATGTCTACAGCGGAAATAAACAAAATATGTACAATAGGAGCTGAACAGCATAAAAAGAATAAATGATAGAATCCATCTTCAGCTCCAGCTATCCAGAAAAAGAACCAGCTAAACCTGAAAACAAGGCTGCCCGTGTAGAAAAAGGGGCACCTGAGTTTGAAAGTGAAACAAACTACGAGTCAGTCATGGGACTGGTATGAGAAATCCACTCAACACATATATAATTGGCTAATCACAGGACCACGCCACTTTCGTGGAACGGGTTTACTCCATTGGTTTACCCCAATCATAGAAACTAGGCCTGATCAGACCTTTCCATACCAGCTGTCGTGTTTGATTGTCTAATTCCTCCTTCTCTTTCAAGGACATTCTTCGAATAGCGTGAACTACCGGCCTTGCATTGGGAATCAAAGCAATCTTGAAATCTATTTCCCTTTGCGGAGGTAAGCGAACAACTTCCTCGAACACATCCGCATAATTCTTGACGACAGGAATGTCTTTGATGAGGTCAGGAATATTCTCTATGGCTTCAGGGACATTTTCAATTTGGGCTGGAGAAACATCCAAAGCTGCCCAGAAGTCTTTTCTATTCGAAGTTGGGCCTTCACATGGTATGGTTATATAGTTTCCCAATTGTGCTTTTGCCTTTACAACTCTCTCGGCGCATTTAACTTCCGCTTCATATTTGGTTAACCAATCCAATCCCAAAATAAGATCGAATTCATCAAAATTCATGACGACCGAGATAATAGGGAATTTATAGCAGGAAAAAGAGACGGGTACTGCACAAACCCAACTGAGATTGATAGAACCTCCAACTGGATTTCGGACAGTCATTGGCTCTTTGAGCTTCTTCAAATTCAAATCCAACTTCTTGACTGCACTCTTGGCAATAAAGCTTCGTGACGCGCCTGTGTCAAACAGTACTTTAACTGGAATGTTTTTGACATTGAGCGTGCCTTCTAAAACATCAGACCTTTCCTGAGCAGACGAAGAGGCAGGTACTTCTACCACTTCATTTACATGTATTGCTTTAGGTTTTCTGAATAGCGGGCAGGCCTTTGAAAGATGACCGGACTGATGGCATTGACTGCACTTTCTATTCTCCTGGAACTTCTTACCGGATTTAGATCCACTCTTTGCTCGTTTTTTCGAGGGTTTGCAATTCCCCTGAAAATGCCCCGGCTTATGGCAGTTATTGCATATGGCAGTCGTTACTGGTTCTTTTTCGGATCTGGCCCTTTTTCGATTTACTTCGGGCTCCTTACCGACTTCAGACATTGAACTTGCCTCAGGAATATCAATTTCCGACTCTGCTATGTCACTAGAACTGACTTCTTCTTCGTCGCATAACATTCCTTTCTTATGGAGATCTTCATACTGATAAGCCATATAAATCATTTCTGAGAAAGGAAGCTTCACATGCCCCAATACTTTATTCTGGTATTTCCTTTGAAGTCCGTGAATAAACCTCATATTTTTCCTCTTCGGATTTTGAATTAGATGAGGAGCAAAGTGAGAAAGTTCATTGAATTTCTTATGATATTCGGGAATTGTCATGTCACCTTGTATTAGATAAGAAAATTCGTCGCATAATCGCTCAGTTGCTTCGGGAGGAGTAAATCTTTCTAAGAAAATCACTTTGAATCTATCCCAGGTGATATCACCTTCTGGATTATCCTTTACAACTGAATCCCACCAGAACAAAGCTTCTTCTTTGAGCGCCCAGGAGGCCAGTAATCTTTTCTGGTCATCCCTAAGTTTTAACGCTTCGAAGATTTTCTCAGCCGAACGAATCCAAGCTTGTGTTTTCATAATTGCTTCTTCACCCGAGAATGGTTTCCACCCAGATTTCTATATTTCATATATAGGGCTTCAATATCCGGGTCTGTATTACTTCTTCTGTTTCTGGCACTCATTTTCTAGTTCTTCTGCAAATAGCAGATCAAGTGTCAGGTCAACAGAAAAGATATTTCAAAATATAGAGACAAATACTTGTATGTAAATGTGTCTATCGAGGTGTTATTTCTTTCTGCTGCTCATACTAGGATATTACTGATCCTATCTGTATAGAGTTACCCGTCCTAGAACACTACTGGTTCTATTTCTGACGAGTTCGTTCACATGTTATATTCCAGAACTAAGCCTAACCAAAGCTCTGATACCACGTTGACACGACCCAAAATCCCGTTTAGACGGAAACAGGGTTATCTTTGGAATATAACACAGAAACAGATAATAGCAGAACAGAATTAAATAAATACACCAGATAATGAACCATAGAATATACTGGATAAAAGTAATCATCAGAGTTACACGGTATATAGGATCTTACTTAGTACAAATACAGTTCAGCTATACATAAATGTCTACAGCGGAAATAAACAAAATATGTACAATAGGAGCTGAACAGCATAAAAAGAATAAATAATAGAATCCATCTTCAGCTCCAGCTATCCAGAAAAAGAACCAGCTAAACCTGAATACAAGGCTGCCCGTGTAGAAAAAGGGGCACCCGAGTTTGAAAGTGAAACAAACTACGAGTCAGTCATGGGACTGGTATGAGAAATCCACTCAACACATATATAATTGGCTAATCACAGGACCATGCCACTTTCGTGGAACGGGTTTACTCCATTGGATTGCCAGTGCTTTCAAAACAAATCTTTCTTTTAAACATCGCTATGCTTTTTATAAAAATGAAGCCGTTATAAGACTCAGTTCCCATCACACAATGCAACGCAAACCGGAGGATAGAGTTTTACCTTATAATGGCCAAAATATGATTGATACGAATAAAACAAAGGCATTTGATATTATTGCTAGTGTCTATATGTTTTGAAAACAATTTCAAATCATAACTATCAATCATAGACGGCATGAGCGTCCCATGCCACTATGTCGCCAAATGTATATACAATCAAAACCGCACGATGTCGTATTTGGAAATTGGATTTCCGTCATGAACCAAGGCAAAAGATACTCCTTACCGAATTCGAGACAATCTAGCCCATGTCTCAGGATCAGAGCTCGAGTGACCCTAGGAGCGACAGGGCCGGTCCACCGATGTGGATTAAAATTCCTGAACAATACGTTTCCCCGCCCTTTGGGGCGTAAACGAGCCAACGAATGACTCCATCGGACCCGGATCGTCCGATCAAACCGAGGCGCCTCGCAACAGCAACAACCACATAGGTGAAAAGTATATAAATGTCAGGGCTGGTAGGTCACTGACACCACCCTAGCTAGAAGGAAACGCATGTCCTCCCTGAGGTCCTTCCTCCCGTTTCTGGTTCATACCGAGGTGTGAGGCTCGCGAATTCACGTTATACACAAAGCTACGCCACACAGGCGGTGCTTTGATCATCACCACAAGACTTTGCTTTTCAACAGAAGCCCTGATCACTGCATCTTAGCATGCCACACAGGCAATTCATGCCATGCGACTGATGTCCATCGATGTACAACCTCTGAGCTCGTGCGTCTCAGAGAAGGGCATTAAGCGAAAGAATAAATTCTCCGCCGCCAAACAGATGTATATTTAATAGAGATCAATCAACATAGAATAAAATCCAATGTCAGACACACAGTCCATTTACAAGTCCGTTCTGGGTCTGAACGAAACCGGAGGCACTAAATACCTCGCAAACCCATCGATCACCACGTACGTCTGAACGATCACCACTCATTATCCATATTTCGGGATGCCTCCCAATCAGGACCTCGGTTACCATCCAAACGAGGTGAAGATATCCGGTCTTCGACCACCGTCTTTATCTTCGACTTTCAATCGTCGGTCGATTATTTGAAATGAGAATTAACTCGGCCTTTTCAAATAATTTACGTATATTTAGAATTTCAAATCAATTTATTTCAATGGTCAAAATATTCGACAACACCACTTATGTTCTTTAATGTAATTTTCACACCAAACACATTCAACCATCAAATATCACACAAATTCAAGCAAATTCAGTTTATTTCCATTCCATAACGCTTATGATATTTTATAACTATTTATCACTATTTTTATTTATTTTAAAATAGCTAATTTATTCAAAACGACGCTTCGGGCCATAAAGCGGCCGTGGCGCTGTTTTTCTTCAGATTTGATTTACACATATCTGAAAATCTAACCGTTGGATCTTCACAAAATTTACACCATTAGAAAGGTCTTTTCAAAACGAATCCAACGGTTCCAGTTTCGGGAAAATCCGACGGTCGGATCTCCCGGTACAATCGTTTGAAGTTTCGATTTCAAAATACGAACTGCAGCGTCGTTATTCGATTAAATATAATTATATTTATATATATATAAATAAATATAATCGTTTCTGGCGCTGTTTTTCTTCAGATTTGAATTAAACATTCCAGACAATCCAACCGTTGGATTTTTACAAGGTTGGTGCCGTTGGAAAGATTATTCCAAGGCGAACCCGACGGTTGAGGTTTCGGGAAAATCCAATGGTCGGATTTCCCGCACTAGTCGTTTGAAATCACGGTTTCAAAATACGAACTGCACGGCTTCGTTTGGTTTTAATTTTATTTATATTTATATATTTATATAAATATAGTTCATTCAATGATTTCCATATCGTTTTCACTTCAAATATTTTTCTAACACCTTAAAATTTTGGAAAATTTCGCCATAACCTCCCCTGCACCGGGAGCATCGGGAAATCGCAAATAGCTTTCCCGGTCCTTCTAATCTCAAAAAGAAAACGAAAAAGCCAAGCGGCTAGCCAACAGGCTCATAAAATCATCACCCAAACAAAACAGTAAATGTGTACCTATTTGTCGGGCACAAAATTTTATTCCTCTTCTCTAGCCCCTTTGCAATAACCTGTTCAATAAATATGCATGTACATATATATACAGTTCTTATCATTTATCATTTTCTATTCAACTTCATATTTGATTTTTGTTTGGTTTAAAGACACCGTTTATTCTAATGTTACATACATAGGTGCAAATCATTTCATTAGCTAATTAATGAATATTTCATCTCATATATGTTTATTTTGAACAAGTGGCTATTTTTAACACTTCACATTTCAACGATTTATGCATACAATAAAAATGTGATTTTTATTGTAAAACAATTCATTTCAAAACACTATTTTTCTATATAGTTCATATAGGTGATAAAAATAGGATTTTTATCATAAAACAATTCCTTTTAAGACGAGATTATTTTACACAGTTCATATAGTCGATAAAATGTGATTTTTATTATCAAACGATTTATTTCAAAATATGAATACCATTCAACACATGAATTTCTAATCAACGAATGAATATCGATTCAACACATGAATGTTTTCTATAGTTTCTATATATAGATAAAAGGTGATTTTTACATTTTAAAACGCGAATACCATTCAACACATGAATTTCTAATCAACGAATGAATATCAATTCAACACATGAATGTTTTCTATTCAATGAATAAATATAGTTTAAGCATATGAAAATAATTCAAACACACGAATATTATTCAAAATTTCGGCAGCATAACGGCAGGGTAGTTAAACCGGGACCGTCCCTAGTACGGCTCCTCGCTCTACCTTAAAACCTCGCGGTTTTTGACAATGGGGATCATGCATCTAGTTCGCACGCAGGCGGCATGTATATATTTATTTCATTTCCACAAACTAATCCTATGTGGTTTCAACCAAATATTTTCCAATCACAAACGGGTATTTTTCAACCAAAATCAACCAATATCAATCACAAACAATCCCAAACAATCATTCGCTATCAATCAATTTTCACAACAATTTCAACCAATAAATATCGTCCATGGTTTGTGGACGAGGGGCGTATATATATAGATATATATTTATATATAGCAATTCACTTTTATTTCACACATATATATATTTTTAAATCAGAAATCTCACCAATAGCTATCCAATAACACGACTCTTCCTTTTAAGAAATCTTCGCCTATTTCGCCTTCTTGTCGCTTTCGTTGCCCGTATTCTCTACATATGTAAAAATCGAATTTTTACTATGTTATTCAATATATAAAAATCGAATTTCCAAGATATAGATTCCGCCTTTTCAAAAATAAAGATTATATCTTTAATATTCCTACGATGTAAAAATTATATTTTTATTGCTTTAAAAATATAAAAATCATATCTTACTTCTTCTACTTAATAAAAATTCCGTCTTTTCTATTTTAAAAATATGATCTTTATTTTTTTCCAAGTTCAAATCTTTTCTTTCTAAAGTTCAAATCTTTTCTATTCCAAAGCTCAAACCCTTTTCTTTTTAAAGTTTAAAATAAAATCAGTTTTAAACTCTTCCGAAAATCAGTTTTTACTTTGTATAAAAATCAGTATTTACATCCTTTTAAAATCAGTTTTTACTTTATATAAAAATCAGTATTTACATCCTTTTAAAATCAGTTTTTACTTTATATAAAAATCAGTATTTACATCCTTTTAAAATCAGTTTTTACTTTATATAAAAATCAGTATTTACATCCTTTTAAAATCAGTTTTTACTTTATATAAAAATCAGTATTTACTTTATATAAAAATCAGTATTTACATCCTTTTAAAATCAGTTTTTACTTTATATAAAAATCAGTATTTACATCCTTTTAAAATCAGTTTTTACTTTATATAAAAATCAGTATTTACATCCTTTTAAAATCAGTTTTTACTTTATATAAAAATCAGTATTTACATCCTTTTAAAATCAGTTTTTACTTTATATAAAAATCAGTATTTACTTTATATAAAAATCAGTATTTACATCCTTTTAAAATCATTTTTTACTTTATTTAAAAATCAGTATTTACTTTATATAAAAATCAGTATTTACATCCTTTTAAAATCAGTTTTTACTTTATTAAAAAAATCAGTATTTACATCCTTTTAAAATCAGTTTTTACTTTATTAAAAAAAATCAGTATTTACATCCTTTAAAAAATCAGTTTTAAGAATTAAAACAAAATAAAATAGAAATACTTACATTGGTGCGAAGAAGGGGGGGTTGGAGACGTCGGCGGCAAGGCGGCGCTGGCTTCCAGGGGGGGCTGCTCGATTCGCGTCGCGATGGCCTCGAGGGGGACGGGGTCTTCGGGGGTTTCGCCACTGGGAGGAGAAGGCTGGATGGAGGGGGGGCGATGTCCTCGTCGGCGGCGTTCGCTTGAGGGGGGGCTGTCGATAGTTCTAGGGTTTTTTTTTTCTTTCGTTTCGTTTTGAAACTGAAATGAACGGGGGGGGGGGGCAGAGGAGATGAAGGGGAGAGGAGAGAGAGTGATCTTCCTTTCTTTTTTTTTTTTAATTCCTAAATGTTGACTTTTACATACGAATCTCAAATCGAGCCCAACGACTGTCATCCCTAGCGTTTCACCCCCATTCTGAACACAACGGGATATGTATCGTAAGCTGATTTGATCATTACAATCAGTTTCCGTTGAATTTACATTTAAATCAACATATTGAATTTTAAACGTACATTTCAAATTACCGGGGCCACATACTAACTAGAAAAATTTCAGAAAAATATTTTCTAGCTTCGTATTGACGATACGGTCCTAACAAAACTAGTTTCGTCAAATTCTGAGACCGTTTGAAAAATGGCCAATTTCCAGTCGATTAAAATCGACTGAAACCGGTCAAACGCGTTTTCCTTTACCACGCTCACATATTGATTCGAAAAATTATGA
Source organism: Allium sativum (assembly GCA_030737875.1). NCBI lineage: Eukaryota > Viridiplantae > Streptophyta > Magnoliopsida > Asparagales > Amaryllidaceae > Allium > Allium sativum. The sequence goes on along the minus strand of JASFAX010000039.1, from coordinate 7,392,949 downwards.
AATTTGAAACCTAGCAATAACTTGACACTGCGGATCCAACAAAAGTGGTTTCATCGAAATCCGAGGTCGTTTGCAAAATGTCCATTTTTAAGGGCCTGAATTCCATAGCGACTATTCAGAATTTTCAACTGGACATATCTTTTGATTCCCGCTATCAAATTTCGATTGGTCGGATTCGTTAGAAAGATATCATCAATTAGATCCTAATGTTTTTGGTTATACTAAAATGCGGATTGTTCTGCACCCGGTATATTCAATTTAAGTTTGAAATCGAATTATCGAACTACCGCGCCATTTTCAATTCTATATATAATTATAATTAATTATATTCGTTTTCAAATGTCGATTCAAACTCAGTTTTCATCGCCATTATTTAAAATATTTATTTTAAATATTTAAAATCCATTATTTTAGCCAATTTAAAATTTTTAAATTGGTTCAGATTTTCTGGGTCGTTACAATCTCCCCCACTTAAAACTTTTCGTCCCCGAAAAGGAATAAAGACGAAAGTGGTTTGATAAATTTACAGTCACTCAATACAACAACCAATTTGTTTTCAATCTTCCAAAAATATACTAATTAATCTCTATACTCTTTTCAAAATCATTCAGCCTATATAATTAAAAGTGCACATCTATGAAAAGAAAATAACTATACAGTAGAGAATTAAATGGTAATGCAAAGTAGGGTAAATGTACCTGGCACCGGAGTCAATCAGAGATATCTACTCGGCATCTAGGATAAGCTTTCTGAATGCTCTCCTCTGTTTCCCAAGTACAATCTCGCGGATCTCCACTCCATTGCACTTTGACTAAGTGAACCTTCTTGTTTCTCAGCTCTTTGGTTTCTTTGCCGATAATCTTTAGCGGCTCTCGCCTCACAGCTAATTCTGGAGTAATTTCAATATCCTGCTGAGCTGCTTCTTCCACGATCAAGTCTGGATCATGAACGTGCTTTCGAAGTTGAGATATGTGAAATACGTCATGCACTCCAGGCAACCAATCTGGCAATTTGACCTTGTAAGCGAGAGTTCCAATCCGTTCCAGAATAGGAAACGGACCAATGAATTTGGGTGCCAACTTTCCAGTTTTACCGAACCGGATAACTCCTCTCATCGGCGATACTTTCAAATATACATAGTCGCCAACTTCAAAGGATATATCTCTTCTTCTTTTATCGGCATAGCTCTTTTGTCAGCTTTGAGCGGCGAGTAATCGCTTCTTAATAAAATCGACTTTGTCGGCAGCTTCTCGAATCATATCAGGACCCAACACAAGTCTATTTCCAGGCTCGACCCAACAAGCAGGAGATCGGCACGGTCTACCATACAATGCTTCGAATGGCGACATTGTCAGGCTTGCCTGATAGCTGTTGTTATAAGAGAATTCAGCCAAATGCAGATGGTCTTCCCATGATCCACCGAAATCTATTACACAAGCCCGCAATAGATCTTCTAAAATGCGATTCACCCTCTCAGTCTGACCGTCTGTCTGAGGATGATAAGCGGTGCTCAAGTTCAACTTCGTTCCTAGCTCGAATTGAAATGCTTCCCAGAATTTGCTAGTGAATATTGTATCTCTATCACTGACTATGCTGAGCGACACTCCATGTAGTTTAACTATTTCCCTGAAGTAAATCTGCACCAGACTCTGAGCAGTTCTGTTTGATCTGACAGGTATAAAATGGGCGGTCTTCGTGAAACGATCTACGATCACCCAAATACTGTCATTTCCTTTTCTGGTTCTGGGCAGACCATCGATGAAATCCATAGAAATATGTTCCCACTTCCAGCCAGGAACTTCTAGCGGTTGTAATAATCCAGCCAATTTCTGTTTGTCACTTTTGACTAGCTGGCAAGTAGGGCATCGACTAACATATATTGAGATGTCTCTTTTTAACGACTTCCACCAGAATGTGCGTTTGATATCATTATACATTTTATTCACACCCGGATGGATACTGAGCTTAGATTTGTGGCATTCATCAAGCACCTCTCTTCTGAGTTCAGGAATATCTGGAACGCAAATTCGCCCCTCTAACCTCAGAATCCCTTCGCTGTCTAGCTGGAAATCCGAAGCATTGCCTTCACGAATTCGCTGACTTATTCCCTTGATAAATTGGTCATCTCCTTGGAGAGCCGATATCTTATCAATCAACGAAGTCGCAATGATGAAACTGGCGATCATCTCATTCTTTCGGCTTAACGCATCTGCCACGACATTGGCTTTCCCTGGAGTATATATAATTTCAAAGTCATATGCTGCAAGAAACTCCAGCCAACGTTGCTGCCTCAGATTCAGGTCTTTCTGAGTGAACAGATACTTTAGTGACTGGTGATCTGTAAACAGTTCAAATCTATCGCCCAGAAGATAGTGCCTCCAGATTTTCAAAGAGAATATGATAGCCAATAACTCAAGATCATGAGTTACATAGTTTTTCTCGTGCGGCTTCAGTTGACGGCTAGCATAAGCAATCACTTGGCCTCTTTGCATTAACACTGCCCCAAGGCCTTCTCTAGAAGCATCAGTCCATACTTTTAAATCCTGGTTGCCATCTATGATGGTTAACACTGGAGCTGTGGTTAATCTCAACTTTAGCTCTTCGAAAGCCTCCTCACTCTCTTGAGTCCATTTGAACTTAGAATGCTTCTTTGTAAGCTTCGTTAAGTGACCAGATATCTTTGAAAAGTCTTTAACGAACTTCCGATAATAGCTAGCCAATCCGAGAAAACTGCGGACCTCAGTGGGAGTACTGGGCTGTTTCCAGTTCTGAATAGCTGTGATTTTACTTGGATCCACAACGATTCCTTCTTTCGATACGACGTGGCCCAGAAATTTCACTTCATCTTGCCAGAATATACATTTGGAAAACTTGGCTTTCAATACATTCCTTCTGAGAATTTCTAACACTTGTTCCAAATGTTTCTCATGTTCGGCCTTTGATTTAGAGAAGATTAGAATATCGTCAATAAAAACCAGAACAAATTTATTCAATACTCCTCTGAATACTCTGTTCATCAGATCGACGAAGTAAGCTGGAGCGTTACATAAGCCGAACGGCATTACTAACCACTCGTAGAATAAGTCGGGAACTCTGAACGCTGTCATTGGAACACACTCTTCGGCAATTCGAAGTTGATAGAATCCTGTAGCTAGGTCCATTCGTGAGAATACTTGTGCTCCATTTAATCGATCTAACAAATCATCTATTCGTGGCAATGGATATTTGTTCTTTATTGTCTTTTTGTTCAGATCTCGATAATCCACGCATAGCCGTAGAGTACCATCAGATTTTGGGACAAATACCACTGCTGCACCTCAATCAGAGAAACTAGGCCTGATCAGACCTTTCCATACCAGCTGTCGTGTTTGATTGTCTAATTCCTCCTTCTCTTTCAAGGACATTCTTCGAATAGCGTGAACTACCGGCCTTGCATTGGGAATCAAAGCAATCTTGAAATCTATTTCCCTTTGCGGAGGTAAGCGAACAACTTCCTCGAACACATCCGCATAATTCTTGACGACAGGAATGTCTTTGATGAGGTCAGGAATATTCTCTATGGCTTCAGGGACATTTTCAATTTGGGCTGGAGAAACATCCAAAGCTGCCCAGAAGTCTTTTCTATTCGAAGTTGGGCCTTCACATGGTATGGTTATATAGTTTCCCAATTGTGCTTTTGCCTTTACAACTCTCTCGGCGCATTTAACTTCTGCTTCATATTTGGTTAACCAATCCAATCCCAAAATAAGATCGAATTCATCAAAATTCATGACGACCGAGATAATAGGGAATTTATAGCAGGAAAAAGAGACGGGTACTGCACAAACCCAACTGAGATTGATAGAACCTCCAACTGGATTTCGGACAGTCATTGGCTCTTTGAGCTTCTTCAAATTCAAATCCAACTTCTTGACTGCACTCTTGGCAATAAAGCTTCGTGACGCGCCTGTGTCAAACAGTACTTTAACTGGAATGTTTTTGACATTGAGCGTGCCTTCTAAAACATCAGACCTTTCCTGAGCAGACGAAGAGGCAGGTACTTCTACCACTTCATTTACATGTATTGCTTTAGGTTTTCTGAATAGCGGGCAGGCCTTTGAAAGATGACCGGACTGATGGCATTGACTGCACTTTCTATTCTCCTGGAACTTCTTACCGGATTTAGATCCACTCTTTGCTCGTTTTTTCGAGGGTTTGCAATTCCCCTGAAAATGCCCCGGCTTATGGCAGTTATTGCAAATGGCAGTCGTTACTGGTTCTTTTTCGGATCTGGCCCTTTTTCGATTTACTTCGGGCTCCTTACCGACTTCAGACATTGAACTTGCCTCAGGAATATCAATTTCCGACTCTGCTATGTCACTAGAACTGACTTCTTCTTCGTCGCATAACATTCCTTTCTTATGGAGATCTTCATACTGATAAGCCATATAAATCATTTCTGAGAAAGGAAGCTTCACATGCCCCAATACTTTATTCTGGTATTTCCTTTGAAGTCCGTGAATAAACCTCATATTTTTCCTCTTCGGGTTTTGAATTAGATGAGGAGCAAAGTGAGAAAGTTCATTGAATTTCTTATGATATTCGGGAATTGTCATGTCACCTTGTATTAGATAAGAAAATTCGTCGCATAATCGCTCAGTTGCTTCGGGAGGAGTAAATCTTTCTAAGAAAATCACTTTGAATCTATCCCAGGTGATATCACCTTCTGGATTATCCTTTACAACTGAATCCCACCAGAACAAAGCTTCTTCTTTGAGCGCCCAGGAGGCCAGTAATCTTTTCTGGTCATCCCTAAGTTTTAACGCTTCGAAGATTTTCTCAACCGAACGAATCCAAGCTTGTGTTTTCATAATTGCTTCTTCACCCGAGAACGGTTTCCACCCAGATTTCTATATTTCATATATAGGGCTTCAATATCCGGGTCTGTATTACTTCTTCTGTTTCTGGCACTCATTTTCTAGTTCTTCTGCAAATAGCAGATCAAGTGTCAGGTCAACAGAAAAGATATTTCAAAATATAGAGACAAATACTTGTATGTAAATGTGTCTATTGAGGTGTTATTTCTTTCTGCTACTCATACTAGGATATTACTGATCCTATCTGTATAGAGTTACCCGTCCTAGAACACTACTGGTTCTATTTCTGACGAGTTCGTTCACATGTTATATTCCAGAACTAAGCCTAACCAAAGCTCTGATACCACGTTGACACGACCCAAAATTCCGTTTAGACGGAAACAGGGTTATCTTTGGAATATAACACAGAAACAGATAATAGCAGAACAGAATTAAATAAATACACCAGATAATGAACCATAGAATATACTGGATAAAAGTAATCATCAGAGTTACACGGTATACAGGATCTTACTTAGTACAAATACAGTTCAGCTATACATAAATGTCTACAGCGGAAATAAACAAAATATGTACAATAGGAGCTGAACAGCATAAAAAGAATAAATGATAGAATCCATCTTCAGCTCCAGCTATCCAGAAAAAGAACCAGCTAAACCTGAATACAAGGCTGCCCGTGTAGAAAAAGGGGCACCCGAGTTTGAAAGTGAAACAAACTACGAGTCAGTCATGGGACTGGTATGAGAAATCCACTCAACACATATATAATTGGCTAATCACAGGACCACGCCACTTTCGTGGAACGGGTTTACTCCATTGGATTGCCAGTGCTTTTAAAACAAATCTTTCTTTTAAACATCGCTATGCTTTTTATAAAAATGAAGCCGTTATAAGACTCAGTTCCCAACACACAATGCAACGCAAACCGGAGGATAGAGTTTTACCTTATAATGGCCAAAATATGATTGATACGAATAAAATAAAGGCATTTGATATTATTGCTAGTGTCTATATGTTTTGAAAACAATTTCAAATCATAACTATCAATCATAGACGGCATGAGCGTCCCATGCCACTATGTCGCCAAATGTATATACAATCAAAACCGCACGATGTCGTATTTGGAAATTGGATTTCCGTCATGAACCAAGGCAAAAGATAGTCCTTACCGAATTCGAGACAATCTAGCCCATGTCTCAGGATCAGAGCTCGAGTGACCCTAGGAGCGACAGGGCCGGTCCACCGATGTGGATTAAAATTCCTAAACAATACGTTTCCCCGCCCTTTGGGGCGTAAACGAGCCAACGAATGACTCCATCGGACCCGGATCGTCCGATCAAACCGAGGCGCCTCGCAATAGCAACAACCACATAGGTGAAAAGTATATAAATGTCAGGGCTGGTAGGTCACTGACACCACCCTAGCTAGAAGGAAACGCATGTCCTCCCTGAGGTCCTTCCTCCCGTTTCTGGTTCATACCGGGGTGTGAGGCTCGCGAATTCACGTTATACACAAAGCTACGCCACACAGGCGGTGCTTTGATCATCACCACAAGACTTTGCTTTTCAACAGAAGCCCTGATCACTACATCTTAGCATGCCACACAGGCAATTCATGCCATGCGACTGATGTCCATCGATGTACAACCTCTGAGCTCGTGCGTCTCAGAGAAGGGCGTTAAGCGAAAGAATAAATTCTCCGCCGCCAAACAGATGTATATTTAATAGAGATCAATCAACATAGAATAAAATCCAATGTCAGACACACAGTCCATTTACAAGTCCGTTCTGGGTCTGAACGAAACCGGAGGCACTAAATACCTCGAAAACCCATCGATCACCACGTACGTCTAAACGATCACCACTCATTATCCATATTTCGGGATGCCTCCCAATCAGGACCTCGGTTACCATCCAAACGAGGTGAAGATATCCGGTCTTCGACCACCGTCTTTATCTTCGACTTTCAATCGTCGGTCGATTATTTGAAATGAGAATTAACTCGGCCTTTTCAAATAATTTACGTATATTTAGAATTTCAAATCAATTTATTTCAATGGTCAAAATATTCGACAACACCACTTATGTTCTTTAATGTAATTTTCACACCAAACACATTCAACCATCAAATATCACACAAATTCAAGCAAATTCAGTTTATTTCCATTCCATAACGCTTATGATATTTTATAACTATTTATCACTATTTTTATTTATTTTAAAATAGCTAATTTATTCAAAACGACGCTTCGGGCCATAAAGCGGCCGTGGCGCTGTTTTTCTTCAGATTTGATTTACACATATCTGAAAATCTAACCGTTGGATCTTCACAAAATTTACATCATTAGAAAGGTCTTTTCAAAACGAATCCAACGGTTCCAGTTTCGGGAAAATCCGACGGTCGGATCTCCCGGTACAATCGTTTGAAGTTTCGATTTCAAAATACGAACTGCAGCGTCGTTATTCGATTAAATATAATTATATTTATATATATATATAAATAAATATAATCGTTTCTGGCGCTGTTTTTCTTCAGATTTGAATTAAACATTCCAGACAATCCAACCGTTGGATTTTTACAAGGTTGGTGCCGTTGGAAAGATTATTCCAAGGCGAACCCGACGGTTGAGGTTTCGGGAAAATCCAATGGTCGGATTTCCCGCACTAGTCGTTTGAAATCACGGTTTCAAAATACGAACTGCACGGCTTCGTTTCGTTTTAATTTTATTTATATTTATATATTTATATAAATATAGTTCATTCAATGATTTCCATATCGTTTTCACTTCAAATATTTTTCTAACACCTTAAAATTTTGGAAAATTTCGCCATAACCTCCCCTGCACCGGGAGCATCGGGAAATCGCAAATAGCTTTCCCGGTCCTTCTAATCTCAAAAAGAAAAAGAAAAAGCCAAGCGGCTAGCCAACAGGCTCATAAAATCATCACCCAAACAAAACAGTAAATGTGTACCTATTTGTCGGGCACAAAATTTTATTCCTCTTCTCTATCCCCTTTGCAATAACCTGTTCAATAAATATGCATGTACATATATATACAGTTCTTATCATTTATCATTTTCTATTCAACTTCATATTTGATTTCTGTTTGGTTTAAAGACACCGTTTATTCTAATGTTACATACATAGGTGCAAATCATTTCATTAGCTAATTAATGAATATTTCATCTCATATATGTTTATTTTGAACAAGTGGCTATTTTTAACACTTCACATTTCAACGATTTATGCATACAATAAAAATGTGATTTTTATTGTAAAACAATTCATTTCAAAACACTATTTTTCTATATAGTTCATATAGGTGATAAAAATAGGATTTTTATCATAAAACAATTCCTTTTAAGACGAGATTATTTTACACAGTTCATATAGTCGATAAAATGTGATTTTTATTATCAAACGATTTATTTCAAAATATGAATACCATTCAACACATGAATTTCTAATCAACGAATGAATATCGATTCAACACATGAATGTTTTCTATAGTTTCTATATATAGATAAAAGGTGATTTTTACATTTTAAAACGCGAATACCATTCAACACATGAATTTCTAATCAACGAATGAATATCAATTCAACACATGAATGTTTTCTATTCAATGAATAAATATAGTTTAAGCATATGAAAATAACTCAAACACACGAATATTATTCAAAATTTCGGCAGCATAACGGCAGGGTAGTTAAACCGGGACCGTCCCTAGTACGGCTCCTCGCTCTACCTTAAAACCTCGCGGTTTTTGACAATGGGGATCATGCATCTAGTTCGCACGCAGGCGGCATGTATATATTTATTTCATTTCCACAAACTAATCCTATGTGGTTTCAACCAAATATTTTCCAATCACAAACGGGTATTTTTCAACCACAATCAACCAATATCAATCACAAACAATCCCAAACAATCATTCGCTATCAATCAATTTTCACAACAATTTCAACCAATAAATATCGTCCATGGTTTGTGGATGAGGGGCGTATATATATATATAGATATATATTTATATATAGCAATTCACTTTTATTTCACACATATATATATTTTTAAATCAGAAATCTTACCAATAGCTATCCAATAACACGACTCTTCCTTTTAAGAAATCTTCGCCTATTTCGCCTTCTTGTCGCTTTCGTTGCCCGTATTCTCTACATATGTAAAAATCGAATTTTTACTATGTTATTCAATATATAAAAATCGAATTTCCAAGATATAGATTCCGCCTTTTCAAAAATAAAGATTATATCTTTAATATTCCTACGATTTAAAAATTATATTTTTATTGCTTTAAAAATATAAAAATCATATCTTACTTCTTCTACTTAATAAAAATTCCGTCTTTTCTATTTTAAAAATATGATCTTTATTTTTTCCCAAGTTCAAATCTTTTCTTTCTAAAGTTCAAATCTTTTCTATTCCAAAGCTCAAACCTTTTTCTTTTTAAAGTTTAAAATAAAATCAGTTTTAAACTCTTTCGAAAATCAGTTTTTACTTTATATAAAAATCAGTATTTACATCCTTTTAAAATCAGTTTTTACTTTATATAAAAATCAGTATTTACATCCTTTTAAAATCAGTTTTTACTTTATATAAAAATCAGTATTTACATCCTTTTAAAATCAGTTTTTACTTTACATAAAAATCAGTATTTACATCCTTTTAAAATCAGTTTTTACTTTATATAAAAATCAGTATTTACTTTATATAAAAATCAGTATTTACATCCTTTTAAAATCAGTTTTTACTTTATATAAAAATCAGTATTTACATCCTTTTAAAATCAGTTTTTACTTTATATAAAAATCAGTATTTACATCCTTTTAAAATCAGTTTTTACTTTATATAAAAATCAGTATTTACTTTATATAAAAATCAGTATTTACATCCTTTTAAAATCAGTTTTTACTTTATTTAAAAATCAGTATTTACTTTATATAAAAATCAGTATTTACATCCTTTTAAAATCAGTTTTTACTTTATTAAAAAAAATCAGTATTTACATCCTTTTAAAATCAGTTTTTACTTTATTAAAAAAAATCAGTATTTACATCCTTTAAAAAATCAGTTTTAAGAATTAAAACAAAATAAAATAGAAATACTTACATTGGTGCGAAGAAGGGGGGGTTGGAGACGTCGGCGGCAAGGCGGCGCTGGCTTCCAGGGGGGGCTGCTCGATTCGCGTCGCGATGGCCTCGAGGGGGACGGGGTCTTCGGGGGTTTCGCCACTGGGAGGAGAAGGCTGGATGGAGGGGGGGCGATGTCCTCGTCGGCGGCGTTCGCTTGAGGGGGGGGGGGGCTGTCGATAGTTCTAGGTTTTTTTTTTCTTTCGTTTCGTTTTGAAACTGAAATGAACGGGTGGGGGGGCCAGAGGAGATGAAGGGGAGAGGAGAGAGAGTGATCTTCCTTTCTTTTTCTTTTCTTTTTTAATTCCTAAATTTTGACTTTTACATACGAATCTCAAATCGAGCCCAACGACTGTCATCCCTAGCGTTTCACCCCCATTCCGAACACAACGGGATATGTATTGTAAGCTGATTTGATCGTTACAATCAGTTTCCGTTGAATTTACATTTAAATCAACATATTGAATTTTAAACGTACATTTCAAATTACCGGGGCCACATACTAACTAGAAAAATTTCAGAAAAATATTTTCTAGCTTCGCATTGATGATACGGTCCTAACAAAACTAGTTTCGTCAAATTCTGAGACCGTTTGAAAAATGGCCAATTTCCAGTCGATTAAAATCAACTGAAACCGGTCAAACGCGTTTTCCTTTGCCACGCTCACATATTGATTCAAAAAATTATGAAATTTTAAACCTAGCAATAACTTGACACTGCGGATCCAACAAAAGTGGTTTCATCGAAATCCGAGGTCGTTTGCAAAATGTCCATTTTTAAGGGCCTGAATTCCATAGCGACTATTCAGAATTTTCAACTGGACATATCTTTTGATTCCCGCTATCAAATTTCGATTGGTCGGATTCGTTAGAAAGATATCATCAATTAGATCCTAATGTTTTTGGTTTCACTAAAATCCGGATTGTTCTGCACCCGGTATATTCAATTTAAGTTTGAAATCGAATTATCGAACTACCGCGCCATTTTCAATTCTATATAAAATTATAATTAATTATATTCGTTTTCAAATGTCGATTCAAACTCAGTTTTCATCGCCATTATTTAAAATATTTATTTTAAATATTTAAAATCCATTATTTTAGCCAATTTAAAATTTTTAAATTGGTTCAGATTTTCTGGGTCGTTACATTTAGCTTCGAGCTAGCATTACAGAGGTTGGGTCTGCGCGGAACTACCAGGTGGGTGGGACTTGACTGCACAAGTAGGGGCAGTCAGAATGCTGTACGCGGTGGTATTAAGGGTGGTTCGGCGATTGCCTCAGGCGGAGGTGGAGGGTCAAGACCAAACGATAGCAAGATCGTCAGACGCCTATCACCAGCAGCCTAAGGAATGCGAAAAGACAAGAGCTAACCCCTAGAGATCGTTAACCTTTGCTATCAAGGGACGGGTGCGGGGAGACCCCACATGGATGTATAGATTGTTTGTTTGTTAGTGTAACACCCCCACACCCGCTACGGACACTCGCTAAGGGAATGCCATAGCATCGGTGGAGTATTTTAAGTGAATATAGAACAGAAAAATTACAACAAGACAGATATAAATAATACTTGAAAATTTAAAACATCATTTCATTGCAGCAGAAGATAAACATGTCCGGTTACAATACCAAAACCAACTAAGCAAGAGTCAAGTACTAAATATCCATCTTAATAAAACATAAGTACATAATCCCACTACATAACTAATAGCCATAATAGAAAAGATAACCGAGCTTTACATCAAGAGTCCAAGCTCCAAGATAGATAAAGCAGTCTGGATCAAACTCCACTAGAACTAGGCCCAACCTGAGGACCTAAGGGGGGAAAAAGATAAAAACAACGGGGTCAGACATAAGTCCGAGTGAGCCCTATAACTTTAACAATACAATCATTAAAGTAATTAGGGTATGATATAAACTTGGTACGGTGACGACTGGGGATAAATGACTACACTAAGCAGCCAACTAGACATAGGAAGAACTAAGATATCGATAAAGACGCATCTACCCACCCAAGGGTAATTACTACACTGCACCACACCAGTCATTCCTAACTTAAAGGTTGATCCCACACAAGGACTTAGAAATTTAACTAGTAGTTTTCGTGTACCCCTAGCTGACCACATAGGTGTCGTCTGCTCCTATCTCCACTAGGTGTACCTACTACTCCCCAAGCGATCGGCTCCCTAACGTAGATACCCGTGCTGGCCCCACAGTGGGGTGTATCACTCCCCAAAGTGGCAACCCGATACAACTAATGGTGCACGGCTTATACCTACACGATGCAACAACGTCTTACCTACCAGCCCGGGTCCACACACGCATATGAAACCCGTTGTACTTGCGTTGCCACCGCTAACCCGTTTTGGCCTCTTATAGTCAAGCCCAGTACGCGTGTCCCGTCCTCGACATGGGTCGAGCCCACAAAGATACGTTTTGGGTTATTGGTTGAAATGGGCCCCCACAAGCTACCCACCTAAGCTTGTCCCTTTTCTAGTGCATCCCACTTAAACCTTTAATCATGTTTAATTACATGTTTCCACTTGGTTAAGTATTCTAATCGTATTTTCTATTGCCACCCAAGGCAACCCACTAGATTTCCACATGCCACCCAAGGCACTTACTTGATTTCCACATGCCACCCAAGGCACCCACTTAACCCCTCATGCCCCACTACATGCTTATCTGGTTAAGTGTTTCTTAATTGATTAAGACCGCAACCTTTGCAAAGACCTCTCACATTAGACTATCTTTTATGGCAGCTGGATTTGCCGGTCGGGTCCGGGCAGCCTTACGCCATAACCGAGTCTAACCTCGTGTCTTTACACTTGTCACGTATTTAGTTTATGCCTAAGACCTCTCACATTGGGCCAATCATTTGTAGCCGCTGGATTTGCCGGTCGGGTCCGGGCAGTCTTATGCTACAAAAGGGTCCAACCTCGTGTCTTAGTCGATTAATTACACCTAATTAATCACCCCATATTTTGAATTAATTTTCCCTAATTAATTCCAATTTAATGATGTACATAATTGACTCAATTATGTCCATCCACTCATGGTATGCGACATCATACCAATTTCACCACAATTTTGTTAACATGAATATTAACCCCATCGTTCCCCACGTAATACGCTAACATGACATACTTAAAAGGGAAGATTCATCACAAATGCAATGGGTTCTACTTAGCATAACATTTGCATCATCATGGGTTTCAAAGGTGTCAATTTGCGTATATGACCATAGCATCAAACCCAACTAGCATAAATAACCAACCCAAACTTGCATGAATCACATATGTCATAAAGAGGGTAACTTGCATAGATGTTCATGTCATAGACCTATCATAAAGGGATAAACTTGCATACATGTCATAGGTCTAAAAAGGGATGAACTTGCATATGTTACTCATATCATAAAAAGGGGTAAACATGCATATGTATGCATGACATACAAAGGGGTAAACTTGCACATGTATGCATATCATACAAAGGTGTAAACTTGCACATGTTACTTGCATATAATCAAACACCAAACTTGCATAACATGTCATATATGAACTTGCATATAATCAAACACCAGACTTGCATAACATGTCATATATGAACTTGCATATAATCAAACACCAAACTTGCATAACATGTCATATATGAACTTGCATATAATCAAACACCAAACTTGCATAACATGGTGTCATAATGGATCAATGTTTATCATAGTGATTTGCATACTAGCATCATGAACATATAGCATAAAACTTGCATAACTAGCATCATGAACATATAGCATAAAACTTGCATAACTAGCATCATGACCACATAGCATATGATAACATACTTGCATTGATCCACATTCACAACCATAACCTCATTATATCCTATCATAATTAGTTTAGCAATTTCTTGCTAAAGGCATAGAAACTCACAACTTGTTGATTAGCACTTCTATGAAGAAGATTAAGTTGCTAGAGTTGATTAGAAGTTGATTTGAGAAGCTATCTTCCTCTTTAATTTGTTGGTGGCTCCTTCTAGTTGCATTTTGACGGCATAACGACGTTGTCTCCAATTTAATATGAATTAGGGTATTCTAAGGGTGTATTTATAGATTAGTTAAGTGTTTTAGGTCATTAGATTAACCCTAAATCAGATTAGAGCTGTCAGATTTTGTCACTTGCCACCAAAACACAGCCCAGATCCCAAATCAGTGCACCCAGGTCACCTGGGCTCGACCAGGGAGGTCGACCCCCAGGTCGACACTAGGGTCGACACCCAAGTCGACCTGGTGGGCAGGTCGACTCCCAGATCGACCTGGTCTGGGCGGGAGTTTTCCCGCCTAGCCCCTATTCTGCATTTTTGAAATCTGTTTCATTTTCTGATTTTTCGTGAAACTTCTAAAGGCCATATCTTAGTCATACGGACTCCGATTCACGAAATTTCGGACTCTATTTCGCGTATTTTTCCGAGAGGAACGCAACCGCGAAACCCGTTTCCCTTAATTCTCACGTGTGAGATTAATTATTCATTAATTTATGAACATCACTGTTGTTAGAATTACGGGGTGTTACATTCTCCCCTACTTAAAGGATTTCGTTCCCGAAATCTCTAAGTCAAGAAGAACGTATCCTACCAACCAAACAACCATCTACTAAACCATCAAACACGGGCATCCATTGTCCTTAAAGTTTCTAATGTTGTATGAACATATGCAAGAAGTGTGTGTATATGTTCCCTATCTAATGCGAAATCAGGCGGTCTACTGATCCACTTGACCTCCTTAATGCAAACCATGATAGTGTCATGCATCCAATATGTATGCGAAAGAACCCTATCGACACATACTATTTCTACATGTGTGCACAACCATACACCAAAATGCATCATCCATATGATAACACAATCATTATACATCCATTAATATAGCTACCTACACACAGTTATATGCAATATGCAACATGAAGTGACTGAGCCGATCTAGTGTCTAAAGTGTGTGTATATGCATCCACGAGCAACCACTAGCAAACACTTGCATCCACACGCATCCATCAATCATAACATGTCTCAAACACATGTTTCAATCATAGGTTTACCCTATCTAAAGGTCAAAGGTACTAACGAGAGGAAATACTAAAGATAAGATAAGTACTAGACAAACGATAAAGGAGAAGTTAAAAGACATACCCTCAAAAAGAAATGGGTACAGTGAACGCATCTTCGCTTCTGTCTCCCAAGTAGCGTTGCTTTCATCATCTCCCCATTGCACTTTGACTAGTTGAACCTCTCTGTTTCTCAACTTCCTAATCTCTGACCCAAGGATGCGAGTAGGAGCTCGTCGAATCGTCGCATCACGCTCTACCTCCACTTCTCTAAGCAGGCTCGGCTCTACCACCTCTGCAGTCTTATGTAGGCACTTCCTCAAATGTGACACATGGAATACATCATGTACTCCACTAAGTCTCTCGGGCAACTCTACTCTATATGCCATTTGTCCAATCCTTTCCTTAATAGGAAACGGTCCTACAAACCTTGGTGCTAACTTCCCAACGGACCCAAAGCGAACAACATTCCGTAATGGAGATACTTTGACAAAAACCATGTCCCCAACATTAAACTCAAGATCCGTCCTCCTCTTATCCGCGTAAGATTTCTGTCTGTCCTGCGCCGCTTTCATCCTTCTTCTAATCAAATCAATCTTTTCTGAAGTCTCTCTAACCATATCAGGCCCAAGCAAGATCTTATCCGTAGATTCCCACCAACATGTAGGTGACCGACAAGGCCTTCCATAAAGAGCTTCAAAAGGAGCCATACCAATACTGGACTGAAAGCTATTATTATACGCGAACTCCACTAATGGAAGATGCTCTTCCCATGTACCTCCAAAATCTAAGATACGTAGTCTCAAAAGGTCTTCTAGAACACGATTCACCCTCTCGGTCTGGCCGTCCGTCTGAGGATGATATGCGGTGCTCAAACACAACTGAGTCCCTACTGCCTCTTGCAAACTCTTCCAAAACTCGCTAGTGAAGATAGGATCTCGATCACTCACTATGCTAGAAGGTACACCATGCAACCGAACTATCTCTCGAAGGTAAACTGAAGCTAGCCATGGAGCAGTCCTCTTACTCTTCATGGGTATGAAATGGGCACTCTTAGTAAGTCTGTCTACCACAACCCAAATTCCCGTATTACCCTTCCTCGATCTCGGTAGCCCATCAATAAAATCCATCGAGACGCTATCCCACTTCCATTGCGGAACCTCCAATGGGTGAAGCAGCCCACCGGGTTTCTTTTGCTCCGCTTTCACTTGTTGGCACACCAAGCATCTAGCGACATACTCGGCCACATCCTTCTTCATACCGGCCCAAAAGAAAACTCGCTTCATGTCTTGGTACATCTTTTCCCCACCGGGATGAATGGTCATCTTCGAACGATGTGCATCGTGAAGAATAGCCTTCCTCAAACCCTCGTCTTGTGGTACACAGAGTCTACCGTCTCTACGCAACCACCCCTTATCATCTAGGGTGTACCTACTCAAATGGCCGGACGACTCCCCTCTTATGAGCTTCTCTACTAACTCAACCAACTGTGGGTCGTCCGGTTGTGCTTCACCAATCCATCCCAAAAGAGTAGGTCTGACCTCTAAGGATGCTAGCAAACCGGGTACAAAGTCAACGGAGGGTCTGAAGTCAAACATCGAGATAAATTCCAAGCTTCGTCGTTCAACGAACAATGGACTCAAAGACAACCATTTTTTGCTTAAGGCGTCCGCCACCACGTTACCCTTGCCAGGGGTATACGCTATCTCGAAATCATAGGATGCTAAGAACTCCATCCACCTTTGCTGTCTTAAGTTCAAATCCTTCTGAGAAAACAAGTACTTCAGCGATTTGTGGTCAGTGAACAATTCGAACCTCTCGCCAAGAAGATAATGGCGCCAAGACTTAAGCGCAAAAATAATAGCGGCCAACTCTAGATCATGGGTAGGGTAATTTTTCTCATGCTTTCTCAACTGCCTTCCCCGTAGGCTATTACCCTTCCCTCTTGCATTAAGACTGCGCCTAGTCCTGTCCCACAAGCATCGGTGTAAACAACAAACGGCTCCCATCTGGCAGCACTAAAACTGGAGCGGTGGTTAAATCTCTCTTTAACCGTCAGAACGCATCATCACAATCTACGTCCCATGTGAAGACTAGATTCTTCTTTGTCAAGCGAGTTAATGGGGATGATATCTTCGCGAAGTCCTTGATAAACTTCCTATAGTAGCCAGCCAACCCCAAGAAACTCCTCACCTCGGTAGCATTCTTCCGAACCTTCCAATCTTGGATGGACACTACCTTCGCGGGATCCACAGCTATCCCTTCCTTAGAGACCACGTGCCCTAAGAACCGCACTTCCTTCCTCCAAAAGTGACATTTAGAGAATTTAGCCTTAAGGCTATGCGCTCGAAGAGTCTTTAACACTTCCCTAAGATGTAGGTTATGCTCTTCTTCACTCTTAGAAAAGACTAAGATGTCATCCACAAGGACCACCACGAACTTATTAAGGTACTCCCTGAACACCCTACTCATCAAATCAACAAAGTATGCAGGGGCGTTCGTCAAACCAAAGGGCATCACCAGCCACTCATAGAAACCATCTGGAGTCCTAAAGGCAGTCTTGTCTATGCTATCCTCAGCCACTCTCAACTGATGAAACCCCGTGGCTAAGTCCAACTGCGAAAACATTGAGGCGCCAACCAACTGATCAAAGAGATCATCAATCCTCGGCAATGGGTGTCTATTCTTCTTTGTGAGCTTGTTGAGTTCTCTATAGTCTACACAAAGTCTGAGGGACCCATCCGCCTTCGTGGCAAAAACTATTAGAGCACCCCACTCCGATATACTTCGTCTTATAAACCCCTTCTCAAGCAACTCCCCTACTTGCTTATGGAGTTCCCTCCTCTCACGAGGAGCCATGTGGCGCACTGGCAAAGATACTGGTTTAGCATTGTCTACCAGATATATTCGGAAGTCAATCTCCCGCTTCGGAGGTAAGCCCTTCACCTCCTCAAACACATCCGAGTATTCCCGGACCACTCTAACAGATTGCAAACTCTCGACCGAAGCGTCAAGCGATTCAAGATAACTTAGCATAACAGAATCCATGGGATTACAAGAGATCTCGAGAGTGTTCCCCATGCAGGTCATGAGCTTAACAACTCTCCTTTCACAATCAAGAACGGCACCATTACTAGATAACCAGTCCATGCCTAAAATCAACCCATAGCCCGTGAAGCCCAAAACAAAAGCATCACATCTAAACTCAACGCTAAGTATAGAAATCCTCAAACCCAAACATATCATGGACAAATAAGTGGAGCCCCCAATTGGGTTTGAGACAACCAAGGGATCATCTACTAGACTGGTGTCTAAGTGCAGTGACTCAACTAATGATGATGAGATAAACAAATGCGATGCGCCAGAGTCGAATAAAGTATGGACAGGATGATCAAACAGAAAAACCAGACTTTCAACAGAAATAGTTCTACCTCTTTCCTGAATCGGTGGAACCGCGAGAGCCTGAACTTGCCCCCTTGCCTGACCTGGTGCCATAAGAGCTTGCACCTGTCCTCCTGAGGTAGATCCCGTCCTCTGCCCCTTCTTTGGGCAGTCTTTCACTAGATGCCCTGCTTCGCCACAGTGGAAGCAACCAGTCTTCTTCTTTCGACAATCTTTGCTTAGGTGGCCTGGTGTCCCGCAATTGAAGCACTTCTTCTTTCCCTTGCCACCGTTGCCTTTCCCACCCTTGTTTTGCTGTTGCTGTTGAGGTCTCTTCTGATCTCCTTTCTTCTCGGGTGCCTTATTAGCATTGGGACCCTTCTCTTCCTCATGCATGAGTGCCATGTCTACTAGCTTCTCAAAGGTGGCCCCCATAGGGATTGAGTCATAGCCAATCCATGCATCGGTTCATTCAAACCTTTAACGAACCTCAAAGCTTTCTTCTCCGGTGTATTCACCATGTCTATGCCAAACCTTGCCAGCTGATTAAACTTGTTGACATATTCCTTCACTGATAGGTTTCCTTGCTTTAGTGTCAAGAACCTTTCCATATACAGATTCTCTTCCGCCCTTGAGAGAAACTTTGCCACAAACCTTTGTCTGAAATCCGCCCAAGAGTCAACTAGGCGTTCTCCATTAGTGACCTCCCACCAGAACGAGGCATCTCCCTTCATTAACCAAGCAGCTAACTTGACTTTCTTTCCTTCTTCCATCTCAAAGATATCTATCAATTCTTCCACCTACTTAAGCCAATCCCTAGCTTCCACAAAAGTTTCTGATCCTTGAAAAGGTTTCCCTCCCATAGCCTTAAATTCCTTGCAAGTCTTAGCAAAAGTATCCGCGCGAGGAGGAGGAGGGGGAGGAAGATCGGGTGCTACTGTTGGTGGAGGAACATTTGCTGGACCCGCAGTGGCGGCCCTAGCCTCCATCAACCTCCTATACCATACTGGTATCGCTACACCCTCTGGAAAGTTAAGATCTTCAGGCATGCTGAAACGAAAAAGGAAAGATTCAAAACGGAGAATTCGAAAGATAAAGATATGGCTATTGGGGATTATGCTTTTCTTTCAAAAACTTTTCTCTTAAAAGACATGTTTTTGAAAATACTCCTTCAAAAATGTTCTTAGAAAAATAGTTTTTCTAAAAGTTTTATCTGTTCTGGTAACCTTAAGCTCTGATACCACGTGTAACACCCCACACCCGCTATGGACACTCGCTAAGGGAATGCCATAGCATCGGTGGAGTATTTTAAGTGAATATAGAACAGAAAAATTACAACAAAACAGATATAAATAATACTTGAAAATTTAAAACATCATTTCATTGCAGCAGAAGATAAACATGTCTGGTTACAATACCAAAACCAACTAAGCAAGAGTCAAGTACTAAATATCCATCTTAATAAAACATAAGTACATAATCCCACTACATAACTAATAGCCATAATAGAAAAGATAACCGAGCTTTACATCAAGAGTCCAAGCTCCAAGATAGATAAAGCGGTCTGGATCAAATTCCACTAGAACTAGGCCCAACCTGAGGACCTGAGGGGGAAAAAGATAAAAATAACGGGGTCAGACATAAGTCTGAGTGAGCCCTATAACTTTAACAATACAATCATTAAAGTAATTAGGGTATGATACAAACTTGGTACGGTGACGACTGGGGATAAATGACTACATTAAGCAGCCAACTAGACATAGGAAGAACTAAGATATCGATAAAGATGCATCTACCCACCCAAGAGGTAATTACTACATTGCACCACACCAGTCATTCCTAACTTAAAGGTTGATCCCACACAAGGACTTAGAAATTTAACTAGTAGTTTCGTGTACCCCTAGCTGACCACATAGGTGTCGTCTTCCCCTATCTCCACTAGGTGTACCCACTACTCCCCAAGCGATCGGCTCCCTAACGTAGATACCCGTGCTGGCCCCACAATGGGGTGTATCACTCCCCAAAGTGGCAACCCGATACAACTAATGGTGCACGGCTTATACCTACACGATGCAACAACATCTTACCTACCAGCCCGGGTCCACACACGCATATGAAACCCGTTGGACTTGCGTTGCCACCGCTAACCCGTTTTGGCCTCTTATAGTCAAGCCCAGTACGCGTGTCCCGTCCTCGACATGGGTCGAGCCCACAAAGATACGTTTTGGGTTACTGGTTGAAATGGGCCCCCACAAGCTACCCACCTAAGCTTGTCCCTTTTCTAGTGCATTCCACTTAACCCTTTAATCATGTTTAATTACATGTTTCCACTTGGTTAAGTATTCTAATCGTAATTTCTATTGCCACCCAAGGCAACCCACTAGATTTCCACATGCCACCCAAGGCACTTACTTGATTTCCACATGCCACCCAAGGCACCCACTTAACCCCTCATGCCTCACTACATGCTTATCTGGTTAAGTGTTTCTTAATTGATTAAGACCGTAACCTTTGCAAAGACCTCTCACATTAGACTATCTTTTATGGCAGCTGGATTTGCCGGTCGGGTCCGGGCAGCCTTACGCCATAACCGAGTCTAACCTCGTGTCTTTACACTTGTCACGTATTTAGTTTATGCCTAAGACCTCTCACATTGGGCCAATCATTTGTAGCTGCTGGATTTGCCGGTCGGGTCCGGGCAGTCTTATGCTACAAAAGGGTCCAACCTCGTGTCTTAGTCGATTAATTACACCTAATTAATCACCCCATATTTTGAATTAATTTTCCCTAATTAATTCCAATTTAATGATGTACATAATTGACTCAATTATGTCCATCCACTCATGGTATGCGACATCATACCAATTTCACCACAATTTTGTTAACATGAATATTAACCCCATCGTTCCCCACGTAATACGCTAACATGACATACTTAAAAGGGAAGATTCATCACAAATGCAATGGGTTCTACTTAGCATAACATTTGCATCCTCATGGGTTTCAAAGGTGTCAACTTGCATATATGACCATAGCATCAAACCCAACTAGCATAAATAACCAACCCAAACTTGCATGAATCACATATGTCATAAAGAGGGTAACTTGCATAGATGTTCATGTCATAGACCTATCATAAAGGGATAAACTTGCATACATGTAATAGGTCTAAAAAGGGATGAACTTGCATATGTTACTCGTATCATAAAAAGGGGTAAACATGCATATGTATGCATGACATACAAAGGGGTAAACTTGCACATGTATGTATATCATACAAAGGTGTAAACTTGCACATGTTACTTGCATATAATCAAACACCAAACTTGCATAACATGTCATATATGAACTTGCATATAATCAAACACCAAACTTGCATAACATGTCATATATGAACTTGCATATAATCAAACACCAAACTTGCATAACATGTCATATATGAACTTGCATATAATCAAACACCAAACTTGCATAACATGTCATATATGAACTTGCATATAATCAAACACCAAACTTGCATAACATGGTGTCATAATGGATCAATGTTTATCATAGTGATTTGCATACTAGCATCATGAACATATAGCATAAAACTTGCATAACTAGCATCATGAACATATAGCATAAAACTTGCATAACTAGCATCATGAACACATAGCATATGATAACATACTTGCATTGATCCACATTCACGACCATAACCTCATTATATCCTATCATAATTAGTTTAGCAACTGCTTGCTAAAGGCATAGAAACTCACAACTTGTTGATTAGCACTTCTATGAAGAAGATTAAGTTGCTGGAGTTGATTAGAAGTTGATTTGAGAAGCTATCTTCCTCTTTAATTTGTTGGTGGCTCCTTCTAGTTGCATTTTGACGGCATAATGACATTGTCTCCAATTTTAGTATGAATTAGGGTAGTCTTAGGGTGTATTTATAGATTAGTTAATTGTTTTAGGCCATTAGATTAGCCCTAAATCAGATTAGAGCCGTCAGATCTCGTCACTAGCCACCAAAACATAGCCCAGATCCCAAATCAGTGCACCCAGGTCACCTGGGCTCGACCAGGGAGGTCGACTCCCAGGTCGACACTAGGGTCGACACCCAAGTCGACCTGGTGGGCAGGTCGACCCCCAGGTCGACTCCCAAGTCGACCTGGTCTGGGAGGGAATTTTCCCGCCTAGCCCCTATTCTGCATTTTTGAAATCTGTTTCGTTTTCTGATTTTTCGTGAAACTTCTAAAGGCCATATCTCAGTCATACGGACTCCGATTCACGAAATTTCGGACTCTATTTCGCGTATTTTTCCGAGACGAACACAACCGCGAAACCACTTTCCCTTAATTCTCATGTCTGAGATTAATTATTTATTAATTTATGAACATCACTGTTGTTAGAATTACGGGGTGTTACAGTTAGGGGTGGTCGCTTAGCTCGTGTGGTCTTTACTAGTTGAGGGAGGGGCTGAGGTGGGGCGATAGCCACCATAGAAAAACCAGACCCGAGGGATATCTGCACATTGGACACTCTTAGAGGCGGGCCCGTACAGATATAGAAAAGCTCCCGACCGAGTTCCGTGTTTTCTGGTGTAGCCCTGCCACGGAACTTAGGTGCACAAGTAGAGGTTATATGCAGTAGAAACATTGGGTACGATTGATGATACGTACGTGTGAAAGTCCAGGTACAACCATGTATGCTCTGGGTGGTGTATCGTAGACTAGAGGGCATTATTCAGTGATGGAACCAAACTCGATTGAATAGTTCGAGGATAGCAGTCGGTACGCTTACGTAGCACAGCGATAGTGGTTCTATGCGGATGTAGCATTATACATTACTATGGCATAGAATGAGGGACTGCGCATATTACTGTGGCGATACGGAGGAGACCGTGCGAGTGGGGTATCACGGGGTGTACCTCAATTTGGGGGTAGCTACATATACACTATATTAGGTTAATCTACTAGGGGGTAGATGGGTGCGATGTGTGTGTAAGCTTTAAGTGCTAATAACACGTATAACCTAATAAATAAGAAAGTGTAATTGAATGGTATACGTAGGATTATTCAAGAAGTGTAGTTTAAATTCATTCACACAAAACTTATGTTCTGACCCCCTTCTCATAACATTCGCTGGTTAGACAGAGACTTATATCTTGGGAATACTGATTTAGCAGTATTGTGATTAAGGTAAAGCTATGTTTTAAATATATTATATTTTACTCCTTCTGCTGTGAGGTGTTTTCCGAACTCTGACATATCTCTTTTCTCTGTGTTTTTCTGCAGGATACCAGAGCAACCAACTCAGGTTTCAGTGGATTGGATTTTTGAAAAAAAAAATCGGTCTGTCGGAATCCGGGTTGTTACACATTAAGGATTTGATCCAATGGTTTAAGAGAAATTGCTATTTTAAGTTTTTATTTCAGCAGGACAGGGTAATTAACAGCTAACGGGTTCATTAGTGAACCAATCAAACTAATGATCTTAAATTATAAATAGAGAGTTTGAGAAGATAATTAGGGTTCTTCTCATCATTCTAAACATTAAGCTTAGGCATTTGTGAATCTCCGGTTCAACCTAATCTCTAAAACCCTAATTTTTTATTTAAATCATTCTTTATAACATTTAGAGGCAAGATTTACATTAAGGGCAATTAGATCTTGCCCTTTTGCATCAAATTCAAGGGATTTATTCACCATTCAGATTTGATTGCATCATATTTGCATTGAATCTATGTTTTCGTGAGCGATAGAAATTTCTTACACGGTTATTACGGATGTTACGTGTTGATTTTAATCATTTTATACCCTATAGGTTAATTTCAACTGTTTGCAAACGAATTTTCTGTTGAATTAGAAAACCGTCAACAAAATATTGTAATAAAACCGCAAGCTCATGGCGTATAATTGTTAGTACGGGGATAGTACAGGTCGATCCGCAGGGAAAGAAATAATTTCAATCTTACTCAATCAAATTAAACCAAACTTTGGATTGTTTTAACTAACGAAAACTAATGAAAACTATAAACTAAGTTGAGAGCTAAACATGAGATTAGAGAGCAATTTAGACGTAAATCTCCTCTCATATTTATATAAATTAACAAACATACAATCTATGATCTATATTTTTAATATTGAGTGACATAAATGTTACATTTATCATAAGTGTAGTTTGTTTATGTTATTAGTTAACATAGCATAAACTATCAAACTATAATACAACAGTTAAACCACTCACTGTTCTCATGAAAATGAAATCAAACCAAAAACTATTTTAAGTATGATCTATTCACTATTGTAATTAGTGGTATAAATTATCAAATTTTGTTCTTGCTTTTATTTCATAACCAAAAACCACTTAGCAAATATTGATGTGATTTTTGTTTATATTGAATAAGAATAACTCACTTGCACATGCAACATAAACTAATAAACCCACATGTACAAACCTACATCAAAATCCACTACCATGAAGTACAAATTAGAGAGATCACAAATCATACAAATGTTGAACTTACACAAAATTAGAGAGCTTCATTACCCCTAAATTGAAAGGGGCTTAGCTTTTAATGCATCTTATCATATTAACACATGTAAGTTTCAACACTGGAAAATAAAGCAAAATGAAAGAAAATCAAAATAGAACAAGAAAATAACTAAACTAAGTGCATGTAAATAAATCTAAACTATGAACATAAAGTAGACAACATGTAAATAAATCTATGCTATGACATAAAGTAGAGAGCATAGAAATTTAAAGAAGCATAAAATAGACATAAGAAAAAGAGGCTTGGAAGCCATTTTTATTCATTTATCACTTACACTTTCATATGGTAAAAAAGATGGATCCAAAATACATAAAATAAAGGGGTATATATGCATGATCTAAAACTATAATCACTCTTGTTGGTAATTCTCCAAAATGCTCATTCATGAAGCTTCTAATTGTCATTAACCACTAGTAAGTCATGTAGAATGCATGAGGCCTTTTGTTTCATCCAATTAGTCTTTAATATGAAGCTTAAGAGAAAGTGGGTTAGTTGTAAGGTGGGGGCCTCCACTATCCATAGAATGAATTATTTCTTTACTCCTTTTGTGCATATGTATGGTTTTCTTCATATCTTCATGTGTATATATCATTTTTGCTCCTAAATTCCTACAAGCCATAATTACAAGGAACAAGTAAATGCAATCTCAAACTAAAACATGCATAATTTACCGTTAAACCTCCCAAATGAGTGATGATTTTGAAAACATTAAAACATCGTTTGATCATATAAAATGGTCAAAAATGTTCATTTATTCAATTAAACAAGAATAAATATGTGAATATAAATGTGCATTTTTACATGCACATTAAATACCCCCACACTTATCTTTTTATTTGTCCTCGAATAAAGTAAAGAAACTAAGATAAATCCACTTTCGTAGGGAGCACGATTGCATTGAGCGTATGCAACAATCCATTGAACCTCTGGGTGTCCCCAGTAGGACAAGTGTTGTCTCGTGAGAGTTTTCAACGGATACTACCCACAAAATCCAAATGTTAAATGCAAAAAATATTTACAAAATGTAAGATTCGAAAATATAAGATGAATGCAAGTTTTCGAAAGAATATTTACAAATGGGCAATTTACTTTTAAATTTGACATGAATGAGTTAACAAAAGTTTGGGTCGTCACTATGAAATTTAAGTCCATTACTAATCAAAAATTCAAAAAAAAAAAGTCAGGTTATCGTTACAAACTCCTCCAGCTTAGCCAGTTATTTTGGTAGAAACATAGTGCATATATGAAATGAATTCTATAATCGATATCAACAATCGTAATATGGCATCTTTATTCCTTTTAGTTAACAAGTTTGGTCAAATAAGTGAAGAAGGTGCTTGGATTTCAAGTGCTAATTCTCTCTTTATTTTGAAAAAAATATTTACATTATTATTATTTACAAACACCTAACTGAAAAGACTAAGGTATACCAGCCCCACACTGCATTATGACTTACGTGAGGGTTGGGACAGAGCTTGGAGGATCATGCAAATCGACGCTGACTTTGTCAATGACGTGTTGGTAATCCTTAGGTGTCCAACTCATGAAATGAGACCAAGATATACCACCCTTACACTGCATTACGGCTTACGTGAGAGTTGGGACAAAGCTTAGCAGTTTTGCACACCAACACTATGTTTACAAGCAATGTTGGATACCTTTGGATTATTATATATATTACTTGTTTCTCTTTTTTTTCTTCGAAGAGAGAGAGAGAGAGAGAGAGAGTTAAGCAAGAATATCTTAGCACAACTTCACTTTAAGATCCAAAATGTTATCGCAAGTAGTCTAAATCAACCATTCTATTAATTGGATTACAATTTAGAAAACATTTCATACTCATCACATATGAATCTCCATATATTCCAGTTACACTAAGTTTGCTAATAATTCAAACTTTCCTTTCGTAATCCATTAAGAGAAGTAAATTTCCAAACATTTTAATCGAACGACCAAAATTACGTGCTAATTTTATCATGTCTTTTTTAAAAGTAAATAGAAACGAAAGTCTTTTTCTTTTCTTTTTTGGTTTTGATTTTTTTTAAGAAAAAGAAAAAAATGCAAACTTAAACTATGCAAAACAAAATGAAAATGTGACTTCCCCCACACTTGATTTCGACTATGTCCCCATAGTCAATGCATGACACAATGAGTGAACAGAAGAGAAATATTTACATATTTACGAAGGAGGGCTGAACTTAACTTTCCTACTTGACGTAGCATGGCTCATGAAGAATCATGAGCTCCTCCTCTCAATCAGTGGGCAATTCCAAGAATTGTTTTAGATGTTGACTATTGACTTTGAATTTGGATCTATCCCTCGGGTTTTCTATTTCGATGGCACCATGTGAAAAAACAGTTCAACAACATAAGGTTTCGTCCATCTCGACTTTAGCTTCCCAGAGAATAAATGAAGTCAAGAGTCATACAATAGAACTTTTTGGTTTGGCAAAAACGTTTTTCTTAGGATTGACTTATCATGAAAAACTTCGGGTTTTTTCTTGTAAATTTTCGCGTTTTCGTGTGCGTCATTCTTAAGTTCTTCTATTTCGTTGAGTTGCAATTTTCGGTTTTCGCCAGCTTGATCAAGATCAAAGTTTAAGTTCTCTATTGTCTAAAGCACTTTATGTTCAAGTTCAATGGGTAAATGAGATGCTTTACCGTAAAGCAATCATAAAGAGGACATTCCAAGATTAGTTTTAAAAGCAATGTGGTAAGCCCAAAGCGCGTCAGTTAATTCCTATGACCAATCTTTTTGATTTTTACTTACAGTTTTCTCCAAAATCTATTTTATTTGATGATTCGAAACTTCGACTTGACCACAAGTATGTGGATGATAAGGTGTGGAAAAGTTGTGGGTTATCGAGTATTTTTTTAATTAAGGATTCAAAAGATCGATTGAAGAAATGCGTTCCATTATCACTTATTATTGTGCGAGGTGTACCGAACCTTGAGAAGATGTTTTCTTTTAGAAATTTCACAACAATTTTATGATCATTGGTTTTACACGGAACGACTTCGATTCATTTCGAAACGTAGTCGACGACAAGAAGAATATACAAGTTTCCAAAAGAGTTTGGGAAAGGTCCCATAAAGTTAATCCCACATACATCAAAGATTTCGATCGTACGGATGGGGTTCAAAGGCATCATATTTCATCGAGAAATCTTTCCTAGCATTTGGCAACGATTGCAAGTTTTATAGAATTCGAACGAATCTTTAAAAAGAGCAGGCCAATAAAAACCACATTGAAGCACCTTTTCAGCAGTTTTTCTAGGACCAAAATGTCCACCGCACGCATGATCATGGCAGAACGAGAGAACACTCCAAATTTCGCTATCAGGAACACATCGACGAATGATGTGGTCCGGACAATACTTAAACAAGTATGGGTCGTCCCAGTATAAGTATTTCACTTGGGAAAGAAATTTGTATTTATCATGTTTGGACTAAAAAGAGGGAGTTTCCATAGTGATTAGGTAGTTCACTATGTCGGCGAACCAAGGATCGATTGAAACAGAAAGGAGTTGTTCGTTAGGAAAGTTTTCGTTGACTGGCAAAAAATATGGTGCATTCGAA
The DNA here is from genome assembly GCA_030737875.1 of Allium sativum. Taxonomy (NCBI): domain Eukaryota; kingdom Viridiplantae; phylum Streptophyta; class Magnoliopsida; order Asparagales; family Amaryllidaceae; genus Allium; species Allium sativum. The sequence continues at coordinate 7,364,352 of JASFAX010000039.1, read as the reverse complement.
AGACGAGACAAGTGATCGGCAATGACATTATCGGATCCTTTTTTGTCTTTGATTGTAAGATCGAATTCTTAAAGTAAAAGGATCCATCGGATTAAACGTGACTTAGCATCCTTTTTTGAAAAAAGGTGTCGAAGAGCAGAATGATCAGTGTAGATCGTGATGTGGGAACCAACCAAGTAAGATCGAAACTTCTCGAGCGCAATGACGACAGCTAAAAATTCTTTTTCAGTGATCGTATAATTGAGTTGAGCATCGTTCATGGTCATACTCGCATAGTAAATTACGTGAAGGATTTTGTTGATGCGTTGTCCTAAGACAGCACCAACCGCGAAGTTAGAAGCGTCACACATGATTTCAAAAGGAAGTTCCCAATTGGACAAGCAGATTCTCGAGGTTGAAATGAGTTTGTTTTTAAGACGTTCAAAAGTAGCGATGCAATTAGAGTTAAAGTCGAATGGGACGTCCTTTCCCCAAAAATTAGTCAAAGGATGAACGATTTTGCTAAAATCTTTCACAAAGTGTCGGTAAAAGCCAGCATGCCCAAGAAATAAACAAATGTTCTTAACGCATTTTGGAATGGGTAGTTTTGAAATAACGTCAACTTTCGCTTTATATACCTCAATGCCATTATTTGAAATTACATGCCCAAGAACAATGCCTTGTTTGATCATAAAGTGGCATTTTTTTCCAATTCAACGTCAGGTGTTTTTCTTTACATCGATTTAAAACAAGCTCAAGATGATGTAAGTAAGAGAAAAAAGAATCGCCAAAGATCGTAAATCATCTATAAAGACTTCAAGAAGGCCTTCGATCATATCGGAAAATATGCCAACCATACATCGTTGGTAAGTTGCAGAAGCGTTACAAAGACCGAAAGGCATATGTTGATAAGAAAAGGTACCGAATGGACATGTGAAAGACGTTTTCTCTTGATCTTCGAGAGCGACTGGAATTTGGTTATAGCCGGAATAACCATCAAGAAAGCAATAGAATTCGTGATCGGCTAAGCGTTCAAGCATTTGATCGATGAAGGGAAGATGGAAGTGATCTTTATTTGTTGCGGCATTTAATTTGCGATAATCAATGCAAACACGCCAAACCGTTTGAGTACGAGTTGGAAGAAGTTTGTTTTGTTCATTTGCGACAACGACGAGTCTGGACTTTTTAGGAACAACGTGAATGGGGCTGACCCATAAGCTATTGGATATGGGGTAAATGATACCGTTGTCAAGGAGTTTAAGAATTTCTTCGCGAACTACCTCTTTCATCTTAGGGTTAAGCCTACATTGTGCCTCGTGAGTGAGTTTGGCTTCATCGGTTAAGTGAATACGATGTTGAACGATTGCAGGGCTAATTCCCTTGATGTCAAAAATGGACCAACCGATCACAACTTTTTTTTAGAAAGAGTCGAAAGAAGAGAAATTTCTTGATCACAAATTAAATTTGAAGAAATTATGACAGGACAAGTTTCGTTATCACCTAAGTAGACGTACTGAAGGTGATTGGGAAGAGGTTTAAGATCCAACTTTGGTGGTTTCTCGATCAAAGGACTTGGTTGAGATTCAGATTCAACTGAAAGCCATTCGAATGGAAGCGTGTATTCGACTTCATTTGGAGCATCTTGGAATAATTTTTCGTACTCGGCCTCACGTTCATCATTAAGGTCGATCGATTCATCTTTGAAATTTTCGTGAATGCCATTAACTTACAAATTTTGGTCACATGATTCATTCGAATGACTTTCAAGATTGAAAATATTAAGATCTAAAGTCATGCTTCCAAAAGAGAATTTCATTGAATCGTTACGACAATTTATTAGAGCATTTGAAGTAGCCAAAAAGTGCCAGGCTAAAATTAATGGAATTTGACTCATTGGATTTTTCATGGGTTGAGTCTCCAAAATGATGAAATCGATAGGGAATATGAATTGACCAACTTTGATGAGTACATCCTCGATTTCTCCAATGGGTTTCTTAATCGAACAATCAACAAATTGAAGAGTTATTTTCGTTGGTTTAAGTTCACCCAGGCCAAGTTGTTGGTAAACTGAATATGGAATCAAATTGACACTCACACCCAAATCAACTAGGCATTTGTTAATTGTTTTATCTCTAATCGTGCACAAGATCGTAGGGTATCCAGGATCTTTGTAATTGACTGGGATCAATTGGGTCAAGACTTCGCTAAGTCCAGCGATTAAGAAGACTTTCTTGGGTACATTAATGTGGCCTTTTTGGGTACACAAGTCTTTGAGAAATTTAGCGTAGGTGGGGACTTGTAGAACGACGTCAAGAAGATGAATGTTATCTTTTACTTGTTTGAAAATTTCTAACATCTTTTCCGTTTGGTCAGAATGTTTCTTTGGTCGAAGACGATGTGGAAATGGAATACAAAACCCAGTAGATCGGTCTGCTTGAGTTGGAGAAGAATTAGACTCAGAATTTGGATCAAGATCGTTCGTGGGTTTAGAAGAATTGATAGGAAGATCTAGTAAATTATTTGGGTTTTCAAATTGATTATCGATTTTCTTACCGGATCCTAAGTTGTGATAGCATTCAACTGAGTTAGATTGCTATCCTGAACAACGTGAGCTAGGTTTGGATTTGGATTTTCGTTTTTCGGGTTTGGAATGGGTTGACTCGAGAAAGTGCCTCTTTCCCGTTCACTTATGGAAGTGGCTAACTGACTCATTTGTATTTCAGGTTTAGCGATCGGTTGACTCATGTTTTGCATGTACGAGGTCAATGAATTTTGCAAATTGCTATATGGTTGGAGATTTTAAGTCGTTGCTTTAGTCAAAGTTTCGAGGCTTTTGTCAAGTGAAGCCAATCGTTTATCGTCTTGGGGAACCAAAGATTGTTGCGCTTGATTTTGAGAAGGTGGTGCAAAATTTTGGAATTGATTTAGTTGAAAGGGGGGATTCGAAGGATTATTCGGAAATGGTTGAAACGGAGGTCAAACCAAATTCGAATTTGCATTGTTTTGGGCCCAAGAGAGGTTAGGATGGTTTATCCAACCTGGATTGTACGTTGGAGAGAATGGGTCGTTCCTAACTTTGTTAAAAGCGTTGAGCTGTTCTAACGAGTGTGGGTATTGATTGGCAATATGGTTAGGATCGTTACATTTGAAGCACGAGGGTTGAGAAGTTTGAGTTTGATTCATTTGATTTGATGAAAGGACATTATCGAATTTGGTTAACATTGCGTCGATTTTTGCTTCTAAGGCGAATGAAGATCCTACCGAATGAGCGTTTGATCGGTAATAAATCGATTTTTCGTTAGGTTGTTCCCATTGAGATGATTTTTCGGCCAAATTTTCGAGAAATTGCCAAGAGACAACGTGATTTTGGGCTACAAAGTTTCCTTGGCACATCGATTCAAGCATGGTTCGAGAGTTATTTTCGAGTCCATCGTATAAAATTTGACAAAGAGTTCATTTTTCGAAATTGTGATGTAGACATTTGACTAGAAATTCTTTAAATCTTTCGAAATATTTTGCAAAGGATTCACCCCTAAATTAATGAAAATTAACGATTTCATTTCGAATTTTGGATGTTTTTTCCAAGGGGTAAAATTCTTTAAAAAAACTTTTACAAATTCATCCCACATTCCAAACGTATTTAAAGGAAAGCTAACCATTTTTCGGCGTAATCGGTGAGTGCAAAGAGAGTTAACCTAAGTTTGATTCCATCATCACTTAGTTGTTGAAATTTCATGGTTGCACAAACTTGTTCAAATTTGGTTAAGAAAATGTAAGGGTCATCACGTTCAAAACTGCCGAATTTTGGAAGAGTATTTATGTGATTCGAATGAATTTCAAAGTAGTTATCCGTTGGGGCGGGCAATATGATGCAAGAAGGAATTGAAACTCGATCGGGGAAGATTCTATCCATAAGAGTTCGAGGGGGATTTTCTTTGGCCATGGTTAAAGGAATGTTTGTTCGAACTAAATGATTAGTGGAAAGGTCACGAGTCCAACGATTCGTAGATGTAACGTGAGTCCAAATACTCATGCACTAACGAGAAGAATAAGAGAAGAAGAGAAAGAACAAATTTGAGAAGAGAATAAAAGCGAACATTTTTTTTACAAAACGAGAATTGTTTTGAAATTCATTTTTTTTTTTTTGAAAATTTTTGTTTTGCGCTTTTTTAAAGAGAAAGGAAAGTAAATTTTTTACAAAAGGAAAATAGTTTTTTTTTCCTTTTTTGATTTTTTTAAGAGAAAGAAAATCCTTTTTTGTACACAAAAGAAAACGAAGTTATAATTTTCTAAAAAAGATGTCTAAATGATTTTTTTTTTGGGTTTTTTTTGTGTTTTAAAGAGAAAAAGGATTTATTTTACAAATGAAGATGATTTTTTTTTGGATTTTTTAATTTTCTATTTTTTTTCTTTTGTACTTTTATATATGTGTGAACCTAATGCAACTAAATGAATGCAAGCATCAAATTTTATGTCGTTAATGGCTCCTAACCCAAAATTATATAATGACATGTTTGATTAAATTAAACAAAAGATTTCTCAGCCAGTTAACGGACATGAGTTATCAGTGTACTAGGAATCACCCTAGAAATGCAGTCGTAGCTTTACCTTCGATGGAGCAACCGATATAATACCTATGAATCACCGTAATATTTATAAACGGTTATTTCTCTGCAGTAGTCTAGAACCGAGAAATAAGTCGTTCAAAATTAATCAACTATCAAAATATAATTAAGCCCTAGATGATCCTACGACTCCCTTAAGTCCAACGTCTAACTGTTATTATTAGTCAAATTCTATGATGAAATGCAATTTTTTGGGCTAAGGGTAATGAACTTCCCACCTTATGTGAATTAGGGTGTGCCCATAAGAAAAGAAAATAAGATGAGATGAATGCAAAACAGAAATTAAACGTGATATTAACAATGCAACTATGAATGATATTTTTAATGCGAATGCAAGCAAACAACAATGCAATTAAATAAAGGGGTTAAAACACAATACCTGAGCGTGCAGAATTTATTAGCAATTTTTTTAGCGGCAATTTTTAGCAAGCAAAGCGAACCGGTTTAGCAAGCAAAGCAATTCCAAGCGAGCAATTTCCTAGCTAGAATCAAAGCAATTCCTCTTTGTGTAATCTGAAAAGTGAAAACGATATATAAACAAGTGAAAGACAAGTGATTTTTTTTAAAGAAAGACCGAACTAAAGAAAACTAACTTAAGACAAAACAAGTAAAGACACTCACAAAAACAAAAGCAAATGTTTTCCTCTTCTTTCTTTCTTTTTTTTTGAAATAACAAAAGTTAAAAGAACTTTTAAAAAAATATTAGAAAGAGAACGAAAGAAAGATAATTTGAAAGAGAGTTGAAAATGGATCGCCTGTCTTTTTGTTTTTTTTAATGAAACAAAAATAAAACGAAACAAAAATCCAAACAACAGAAACACACTTTACAAAAAAAATGGAAGTTCCCACAAAATTAAAACTAAAAAGAAGTCCATTTTCTTTCTTTTTCTTTTTTACTTAAGAAATTTTGAAACAAATTAAAAGATACAAAAAAAGGAATGAAATTAAAACTAAAACTAAAACAATTCGGACCACTTAGAAGGCCTAAAGCCAAAGCCCACTAATAATTTCTTTAAAGCCGATTGCCAATTGTCATGTTCCAGAAGACTCAACTCAAAAATCCGGCGTCAATTCGAAATCAAAATATTAAAAAGATGGCGATTCTCCAATACTGAAAAATCCAAATTGTGGTGGCCCTTGTTGAACGCAATTGTGATCGGTCACTGGAATTTTTGATTTTGGGGCGTTTGAGGAATTTGGCTATTCGGTTGATTTTTTTTCAATTGGTGATTTCGAGACTGGTTTTGGTATGTGGTTTTAGGTTTAGTGTTGACGAGAACCTGGATTGTGCATGAGGAAGCAGGATAGTAGGATTCGAATTGATATTAGGTTTGGTTTTCGGGGTTGAAAAAAGAGAGTGTTGGGACGACTTTTGGTGAAGTGAATGTGGACAACATGTTTGTAGTGTAGGCTGAAGGGGAGCTGATTGCTGGTATGGGGTATGTTTGTAGTTGAACTGTGGAAGAGGCGACAAGGTGAATGTGTTTTGAAACAGAAACAGAAGATATTGGAGAATGTTGTGAAGTGACAGCAGGGTGATGAGGCCAGCACTAAGGGCTTGAGTGGTGGTAAATTGTCGACTGCATGTTGATATGATATGGCAATGGAGTTGCAGTGTTGAACTGTGGCTTGCAGTTTGGTTGGGACTGGAGTAGTGGTGGAAATTATCAGGAGGATCAGTGAATGAAGATGTAATGGTTGCAGAAGTTGATGGTTGTTGGTCGTAGGGGTTGCGGTGGTATATGTATGTGAGTAGTTTTGAAAACTGTTTGGTGGAGGATTGTGCTTGATGATCGAAGGTAGTAAAGTAGTGTGGTTATTGAATGGCAGCAAGGCGGTGTGCCAGGAGGTAAAGAGAAATGGTGAAAGAGGGTAGTAGTTGAATGTGTAAGTGGGTAATGAAAGTGTAAGTGGTGGTGCTTTGTGGATGTGGGTGGCTGTTGGCTATGGTGTGTTTGCAAGGGTGATGTTGTATGGAAGTGGTTGTGAGGCAGTGTAGTTAGTTGAGGATAGTTTGGTCATCGAGTCGCTTGAAGGTGGAGTGTTCAGTTTCTATTTGGTATTGGAGGTGAAGAAGCCAAGAAGGGGAGTTTTGTATGTTGTGTATGTTGTGTGGAGTTGATGCTTCTTGTGGAAGATGATGTACAGTCACAGATGTAAAAATAAAAAAAATAAAAAAAACCAGTGCAGTAACAGTTTTGATGAAATATACGTATGAGTTTGTAAGCTCACAAAATGTTAATACAATGAAACTGTTGTTTTGTTCTTTTTATAAGATTTTGAAACAGGAACTAGAAAACAGAAATGCAAACTTTAGACTGAAAAAGAAAGATGCACAGAACTCAAAAGTGCACAGACAAACACCAAATTGCCTAAGGTCCGGAACTCAAGTGAACAACAGACACACGGATTGTAATCAAACAGTAAACAAATATGTAAACATCAATCAAATTACACAAAAATTTGACTTTTTTTTGTAATGGATGAAGAAACTAACAAAATGCTTAAACAAAAGAACAAAAGTGAATAAAATGGAAGAAAACACAATGCACGCACAACCTTATTTTTTTTAAGATGGACACAAAAACAAGCACACACAAACGACAAATACAAATGAAAATAACAAGCTAACAAATTACGAAATGAACCACAATAATTTTTTCTTTTAAGACGAACAAACAACAAAACTAATTCGTAAATAAAATTGAAATCAAATTCCTTCCTCGGCAACGGCACCAAAAACTTGCTTGCAAACAGATTTTCTATCGAATTAGAAAACTGTCAACAAAATATTGTAATAAAACTGCAAGCGCACGACATACAATTGTTAGTATGGGGCTAGTACGGATCGATCCGCCGCGAAAGTAATAATTTCAATCCTACTCAATCAAATTAAACCAAACTTTGGATTTTTTTAACTAACGAAAACTAATGAAAACTAGAAACTAAGTTGAAAGCTAAATATGATATTAGAGAGCAATTTAGAGGTAAATCCTCTCTCATATTTATGTAAATTAACAAACATACAATCTATAATCTCTATTTTTAATATTAAGTGATATATATGTTGCATTTGTCATAAATGTAGTTTATTTATATTATTATTTAACATAACATAAACTATCAAACTATAATACAACAGTTAAACCACTCATTATTCTCATGAAAATGAAATTAAAGAAAAAGCGTTTTAGGTATGATCTATTCACTATTGTAACTAGCGACATAGATCATCAAATTTTGTTCTTGTTTTTATTTCATAATCAAAAACCACTTAGCAAATATTGATGTAATTTGTGTTTATACTGAATAAAAATAGCTCATTTGCATATGCAACATAAACTATCAAACTCACTTGTATAAACTTACATCAAAATCTACAACCATGAAGCACAAATTTGAGAGATCACAAATCATATAAATGTTGAACTTTCATAAAATTAGAGAGCTTCATTACCACTAAATTGTATCTTATCATATTAACACATGTAAGTTTCAACATGGAAAAGAAAGCAAAATGAAAGAAAATATAAATAGAACAAGAAAACAACTATCTAAGTGCATGTAAATAAAACTAAACTATAAATATAAAGTAGAGAGCATATAAATATATCTAAGCTATGACATAAAGTAGAGAGCATAGAAATTTAAAGAAGCATAAAATAAACATAAGAGAAAGAGGCTTGGAAGCCATTTTTATTCATTGATCACTTACACTTCCATATGATAAAAAAGAGGGATCCAAAGTACATGAAACAAAGGGGTATATACATGATCTAAAACCCAAATCACTCTTCTTAGGAATTACCCAAAATGCTCATTCATGAAGCTTCTAATTGTCATTAGCCACTAATAAGTAATGTATATTGCATGAGGCCTTTTGTCTCATCCAATTAGTCTTTAATATGAAGCTTAAGAGAAAGTGGATTATTTGAAAGGTGGGGGCATCCACTATCTATAGAATGAATTATTTCTTTGCCTCCTTTTGTGTATATACATGTTTCTCTTCATATCTTCATGTGTGTATATCATTTTTGCTCCTAAATTCCTACAAGTAATGATTATAAGGAACAAGTAAATGCAATCTCAAACTGAAACCTGCACAATTTACCGTTAAACCTCCCAAATGAGTGATAATTTTGAAAATATTTAAAACATGGTTTGATCATATAAAATACCCAAAAATGTTCATTTATTTAGCTAAACAAGAATAAATAAGTGAATATAAATGTGCATTTTTACATGCACATCATCAGCTTAAAACCAGATCATATATGTTTATTTTAGATCTAGACGTCATAGAATAACCTAATTTAACCATATATCGTGTAAATTGTAAGATCCACCATGTTTTACATATTTTTAGATCCAAATTGTGTTAGATCTATTATTTTTGTATATGATTTATGTATGCATATGCTCGTAGGTTGCTTATGTTCGAAATTGGATGAATTACTGTTTAATGATAAAAAAAATTGGTATGCTTAATTTGTTCGTTTATAATCATGTGTCATAGAACTTAGAATCGAATAACATAAAAAATCGAAGGTTCAGATGATCGGATTCAGATGAAACTTGGCGGAGGAGCTCTGGAGAACGTTAAGGTTGCATTTAGAAAGTAAAAATATTCTAAGTACATGAACCAGTACTGATTCATAGCCTATGGATAGGTACCAATCTATCACGGCTGGTCGAGGGGAACCAAAACTTTGTGTATGGCTTCGAGTGGTCCTATGCAAGTCACGTTCAAAGTTGAAAGTATATTGAATGGGTCGAAGCGCTGTCACTCAAATGCACGAGCATGGATCGGCATGTGAAGCTTCGGAAAGGAATATTGGATGTGAAGTGACCAGAGGAAAGCATTCGGAGCTAGATATTCGATGATCCAACAATTAGCCAAAATTTGGTTAAGTGTGTAGATTGGTACCGATCCATAGCAGATGGATCGATATCGATTCATGTGGATGAAGGGTTTGGGGTCGGGGGTCCTAGAGTGGAAAGTAGTGGTCTCTCCAGAAGCATGATGCTCTCGTTAGTCGATACATCTATAGGGTGGAAGTTATCGTCGAAGTTGCGTTGATTCTTTGATTGTGAACTCAAGCAGGAGTGGCCGAAGGAAAACGTGATATATAGCTCAAAGTGATACGAGGCCACGAGATAATGGAATGACTCGAGTGAGAATCGAGCTAGGTGATGAAGTCATGGATAGCTCATGTGGTTGGAAGTACCAAAGAATCGTTGATAGTTCGAAGGATTCTAGTGGACTCAAAGCAGGGGTATCGTGAGAACTCTTATTAGAATCTGAGAGAATGTGTAGCTCGGATTTCTTTGGAAGTGAATTAGTTGTCTTGAGAAAATAAATGTATTTGGGGGGTATGGTAGTCCGACTAAAACTAGGGTTCTCTATTAGCCCTTGACGGATGGTAATGACTAGTCATTTGATATCAACGTATTTAAGGCTTTAGTCGGTGATAGCTATGTTATAGTTTGTTACATATGCTATGGTTGATTGTGTGTTCTCTTCTATTTCCCTGGGTATGCTATCACTGTAGGATACTGCAGAGAAGCGGGGATTGGGAATTCTGTTCTGACTAGTTCCTACTTTTACATTGCTTTGAGTAACATGTTTTATGTGATTAATATGTGCTAACTCTGTGGTTGCAGGGACAGATCAGGTGAGATTTGAACTGTTTATTATCATGTGTAGCTGTTGTTAGTTATTTATCACTCACTCCAAATTGTTGTCTCACTCAAGGTTTTATGTCTCCTCTTATTACCTTTGGGTGCTCATCGATGATGTTGTTGAGTAGACTAAGTAGCAGGTGACAGGTTGGTGACGATACAACAGTGCAGTGACAAGCTGGAGGCTGATGTATTACTATTCTTTTATTATGCAGCTATCTGGATGATTTCCGCTATTTTGATAGTTGTTATCTGATGAGGGATGTAGCGAGGCATGATGTATTCAGATATTTAGATTTAGAGATGCATTGTACTTGATTTTCGAGCTTTTATGGAAATGAGATTTCTTTCTTTACTATGCTTCACTACTATATTCCACAGTCCTTAAGTACCGCAGGAAACACTACGGCAAGTACCGAGGCCTTGCCTGGTTCCCTTGCCGGGGATGATTCTATGTCATTTCTACTATTTGGAAAAGGAAAAACCTTCGGTGGAAATTCTTAAGATAGTATTTAAGCCAAAAGCAAAGAGGAAGAAAGATATAAATTGCCTAATGTAGTTGCGTATGTCTTGGGGTATAAAGTGTGTGTGTGTATATATATATATAATTTGAAAACTTTTTCAAATAATAAGTACATCACTCATGCGTATATTTTCGCGCAATCGGGTAACATATGCTCTAATACCACATGTAACAACCCGCCCCAAATGGGACTAAATTCCAACCTAAAAAGGTTCATCGGAATTTAGAGCAATTCTAAATGAATCCTTGGTTCCTATAAGGATTACATAAACAGAGCCAACTAAAAATCAGAATTTCACGGCGGAAGGGATAAAATATAATAGCAAAAAAGGATGTACCATCATATAAATCCATAATATTGTTGATTATATCAAGTCTCAAATGTCATAAAAGGTACATCAACAATAATAATATCCCATGGGTACAATAATACTATCAAACATGATAATAATATCTATCGATCCTCCTTTGTTAGGCCCTAATCTCCATGACTTCATCAAGCGTTTCCACCTACTAACCTGTTTATATGTTAAGAGGAGGGACGTCAAAACAAAAAGTTCCGATGAATGAAAATCGCATAAGTTTAAGGAATGTCTATTTCCTATATTAGGCAGTATAAATTTATCAAACATTAGTACATAACTTGTCTTCTGCGTCTCCTCATTTGCATCTGATATGTAAACAATAGATGCAAATAGTACAATCTGCATCTGTTTCTAACCCACAACAGACGCAAATAAGGAAAAACAAATATTATATTTCCCAATGCATCCATTGTTGTCAAACAACATACGCGGTAGTGTAGGGTTGACAATTAATTGTTGCAATTTGCGTCTATCCAATGAATAATGTGACGCGCATAACCGGTAGAACAGAGTAATGTGCATCTTCCCTTTTAAAAAGGACGCAACAAAGTAGGTTTTAATTAAGGCAAATTCTATTTAGACCCAGGAGTTTGCTGAGTATACTCAGAAAAAACGATGACAAAACTGCCCCTGTTTTGCATTTTTTTTTTTTTTTTTTTTTCAATTTTCAGCATACTCGTAGAGCCCCTACGAGATTTTTTTAGTATACCTCGTAGAGCACCTACGAGATTCTTCGCTTTACCTCGTAGGGACTCTACGAGGTAAGATAATCTCGTAGGAGATCTACGAGATAGACTATAAAATCTCGTAGTGCCCCTACGAGGAAGGGTAAAAATGTCTTTTATTAAATAATACATAAGTGAACTCAGCAAAATACTGAGTTTATCTTATTTTTTCAAATTTGCTGGATTTACTCAACTAAATGTTGGGTTCAAATAGAATTTGCCTCTGATTAACCACCTATCAGCAAAAAAAAAATAAAGCCACGCGGCGTATGGAGGGAGACGGAAAAAATTTCGCATAAATTTTAAACCCTAAATTCAATCAATTTCAATTTCCTATAGTCTGTCGTAATGAAGTGTTTGCTAAACTTCAGGTAATGTCGAATCTCCAATATTCCTTGATTCTGAAAACTTATCTGAATCGTTTTCGTTCATTAGGACATGGGTTATGTAATTTAGAGGTGATTCTGAAAACTTATCTGAATCGTTTGACGATTCCGCTTCGTGGCTTGTAGACGAGGATTGGATAGGGTTTTCGCTAGAGGAAGACGAGAGATTTTCTGCGTATGTTTCTTGATTTATGAGGAATGTGTTCACATTGATAGAGGCAACTCTCTTTTAGCAAGCTTTCTTTTGTCTAATATACACGCAAATAGGAACAAGTATGACTTAGATTGTATCTTCTTCTTTTTTTCGTTTATGTTTCCCAATTCATTCAGCATAACTCAATTTTACCAAAAAAATTAAAACCCTAATTCTTTGGTTGGCTGCCTATACAACAATCACGGTCATAGCCTCTGTAACCATCTCCGTTGCAACCATCGCAGTTGCCTTTCATCTGGGCTTCGCAATAAAGCTGTAGTTGCCAACTTGCAAGCTTGGAATTGCTGTAGCCAATTTATATAATTTTGTATACTTCTATTATGCAAAGCCAAGTAATCATGTTTTATGAACTTGAGGTTCTATGGAAATCCTTTCATTGTTCCACATGGGCAAAGGCAGACAAAAAGTCAGAATATATTGTGATGAAGTTTCGGATTTTACATGTTGTTCTGTAGAAATCCTTTTATTTTTATATATGTTCTGCACTACACTCAACAGTTTAACATTTCTACCTATTGTTCTGGACTTCATTTAATAGTTTTGAACATTTTGACCAGTAATGCCAACTGTAGAGTTTCAATTTTCATTCATTTATGTGAATTTTAACACGTATAAATTAAATAATAATAAAAATGCATGGTTCGACTGGTCAGACCATTGGAATCTTAGACCTTAAGTCATCGCGATGCGGTCTTCTGAACATTGGAAGGGGGAGGAGGTGAAGGTGTATATATTTAATTTGGTTACATTATTTACCTAACGGATTCTACATTTCATGTCTGTGCAGGGTTGGAATTAATAAATTTACATCAATAGAATGGATGATGATGATGATTATGATGTGATTGTTGTTGAAAATAACATGGATAAGGAATCTCATAGAAGAGAAATGGAAGAGTCTTCCAATGATGGTGAATATGGCCGATGGGTATGGTGACTATGGTCATACTCACATTTTATTCTCCGTTACCAGATAGTGTAAATTTCTTTTCTGGGATTAACCAAAGGAAATCTGTCCTTTGTTCGGTGTGCGTTTAAACAATTATCCTGTTTCATGGTTTACTTAACGCGATATTATTATTGTAACCTGCAAAAAACAAGAACTTTGACATCGTTGTTTTTCTGCAGACTAGTAAGTGTAAATTGAGTAATATTAGCCATGGAGTTGTCTCTGCTCGATGGATGGTAGTTAGTACTATTACATGTATGCTTTGGACGCTATCACAATTTATTCAAGATATTAGACTATCAAGTATTATCACATGCTTCTTTGCGCACTAATTAACCTTAAATTGCTAAACATTCACTTTCTTTTGATAATATTGTTCAACAACGCCCTTTACAGACTGATATAGCAAGACCTCTGCAGAAGTTAGGAAAGGAAAAGATATTCAAGGAATACCGTGGCATAGACTAAGTATCACAAGGGAGAAATACCGACAAATCAGATTAGAACAGTACAGGAATTATGAGAATGTTCCTAATTCTGGAGAAGCTGCAGCAAAGGTAGTTTCAAACAAGTTAATCCTATTATTAATATTTATTTATTTATTTTTATTTGTTTTACTTTCTCTTGTTTTCTTCTTTCAGAAAACAATATAAGTAACAAATTTCATACAGGTTTGCCAACCAACTAGAAAGGGTGAAAAGTATAATGAGCTCTGGCACAACACAGGATCTGTTAAATCTACCCTTCTTCATTTTCAGGTGCATTCTAACTGTGTGGTTCTATTATTCTGCATATACATTTTCACTTTGTATACAATACACTGAAGTGTGATTTTATTCATGTTTTGATTTTCACATGCTTCATGGTACACACTATGGAGCTAATATATGAAAAGACAGAACTATTAACTATGACTACTTATATTTGGTAACCCTGTACATTCTAATTGCATGTTTCTATTATTCATGTTTTGATTTTGACTTGGTCGCTCGCACGTGAAACTTCGACTTGGACTGCTGGCGATGAACTTGAGGGCGAGGTAGTAGGCGACGGTTGATCAATGGATGACATAAGTGGCGATGGAAACGGAGGATGCATGAGTGCTGGCAGCAAATCATGAGAACCAGACTTAAACATGCGATGAACCAGACTTACATTTGGTAATTCTGGGGGAGTATGAGATGAACCTCCAGCCTAACTCAGCAAATCATGAGGTGGGTACAGATTGTGGAGCTTAAACATGCGGTCTCTTGTTAGTTGGTTATGCTACATATGTGCTGTGGTAACAGTGGAGAGCATGGCCCATACATTATGATCCATTGGAAGTTTGTTCTGTTAGAAGTATATGGGTTGGTGTGTACTTTCTCTAAACTGTGGAATAGTTTATGAGTGGTAGGCTTGGTAATAACATAGATACAGTGATTCTTTCAAAATATGTGAATTGCTCAAAATTATTTTTTATTTTGTAAGCACCATGATATGATGATGATTCATTATGAAGCGTTTTCTTAAATCATAACTGTAGTATTTGAATGTAGCATGCTGGTTTTTTTTTTCCCATGGCTACTTAAAATCCAGAATATCAACAGCTCTAAAAATCTATTGCTATTGTTGGTTTTTAGCATCTCCAACATTGCTCACGGTTTACCTGGTCATCTACTTTTATTCCATATTTTTTCATTTTTTGTGATGCGGCAGAATTGACGCTTAATTTCTCATATGTATTTCTTTCGAAACATTTATCACTCTGAAAAATTATAATCTTTTATCTTCGAGAGTCTAGTTTCTTCACATTGAGTTCCATATTTACCACCCTTTTGCACTTTTATAATCTTCTTATTATCCACAGAGTTTGACTGAACCATTCTTTTATCATGTGGAGAAAGATGTGTCGCATAGCATGGAATACAATCTTCAATTGTTGTGCTTCCATCTTCAGCAGAATCATCGCCGTCACTGCTAATCAGGGCTTGGTTCTTTTAATACCGTTATTCCGATTTCCACGGAATTCCTTCCAGTTATTTCCGATGATCTCGGTTTCCATCCTTGTCTAGGAAAATGCAATTGGAAGGAATTCCTTCCTTCAAAGAAATGGAAGGTGCAAGAAAGGCTTTGGAATTTCCGTAGGAAACGTTTTCCTACTGTTTACTGGGCGAAGCCCAAAAATGCCAAATAATTAGTCTCGTTTCGTCTATATCTATTTCAATTCCCAAATATGCCAGGAACCTAACTTAATGTGCACATTCCTACTTATTTCTACCCTACAACCATGTATAAAGTGTATTAAATCCATTTTGACATTAAATTATTCCCATCTTAAATTATTAACTTAATAGAATTAACCACTGGATTACAAACTGTAACGAACCAGAATTTTCGGCATTTAAAAATTTATAGTTAATTTAATTTGGTATTGAAAATTTATGCTTATACCTGTGTTTGATTTTAATTTAAAATATAGTCTAGTTTATTTCGGTTTTAAATTGATTTTGTAAGAAAAAATTTAAATTTATATGTGAACCTGAATATTTTTGTTAAATTAAAAGTTATTTGCCTTTTTAAATAAGTACTGTAATATTGCAAACTTTGAGTTGATAAGTTTCAATCTATTTTATTTTATTTGTTTTGAATTTGATTTTAATTAAACGTTAATAACATTTTTGAACATATTGTTTGTAAAATGAAATTTTTTGTTTTGAAATTAAAACATGAATTTTATTTATTTTATTTTGTTTAGTTTGAAATTTGAATTTTATGTACTTGAGAATTTATTTGATTTAATTTGCTTTGTATATAAAGTTGTTTTGTTACAATTTTTAAAGTAAGCTGTATTTTAAAGTTTATTAAAATATTTTATTTGAGAAGCCATAAATTTAATTATTTTTTACTTGAGATTTATTTTAAGTTATGTAGATTTAATTAGTTTTATACGTGTTTAAAAATTGTGTTTTGGAGTTTAATTTATACTAAGAAAATTAATTATAATCTTAGATTTAGTCTATTTTAAACTTGGTTTTGAATTAGTTATATATATGTGTGTAAATTTAGAAGTTGAATATTTATCTAAGTTTTTTTGCTAAATTTAAACGTTAGTAATGTTTTAAATCAAATTTACATATATTATTAAGGAAATTATAAAAATTTAAAATTTTCCTTTTTAGCTGAGAGTCATAATTTAATTTGAATAAATCTATTTGGTTAAATTTGGTTTTAAATTAGAGTTAGAATTGTTTTGTTAAACTTAATGATGGTTGTATTTTAGAAATTATATTTGGACTTAATTTGATAGGAGAATTTTAATTGAATTTAAAATAATTTATTTGGATTTGAATTTGGTTTTATTTAATTCGGATTGTATTTGAAAACTTTATTTTAAATAAATATGTAATTTGAAATACACTTGTATGTATACACTTAGGGTAATCTTTAGTAGTTATATTTGGAGATCAATTGTTTGTGAGATTTGCCACTTGTAGCTTGAACTTCAACCCATTGTTGCACGTGTAACCATTCGTTTGAACACTTAACACGTTGCTTCCCCTCTCTTCTTCGCCTTTTACAGCTGATCCCAATTCCTCTTTGGCAAATTCTATTTGTACCCAAGAATTTGCTGAGTAAACCCAGCAAATCTGAGAAAACAAGGTAAACCCAGTATTTTGCTGAATTCACCCATGTATTATTTAAAAAAAGATATTTTTACCCTCTCTCGTACGGGCACTACGAGATTTTATAGTCTACCTCGTAGATCCCCTACGAGATTCTTTGCCTTACCTCGTAGAGTCCCTACGAGGTAAAATAAAGAATCGTGTAGGGGCTCTATGAGATAGACTAAAGAATCTCGTAGGGGCTCTACGAGGTATGCTGAAAATTAAAAAAAAAAAAATTGCAAAACAGGGGCAATTTTGTCATCGTTTTTTCTGGGTATACTCAGCAAATTACTGGGTCTAAATAGAATTTTCCTTCCTCTTTTCCTCTTTTCTTTATTTTGATCCATCCCCAAACAAAACTAAAATCAGTCAAATTCGTCACTTTCCCAAATTGAAGAAGCCTTCGCCAAATCAAACCCCCGTTATCTGCCTCCGTTCAGCGTGCTAGCAAAAGCCACCTGAGGCACACCGCCGGTTGCCACTGAAGGCTGCTCCTCACTGGTACCCTCGAGACAGCTCCTCCACTTGTAGCTCGTCACAGCACACCACCATGGATCGTTGACCCTCACCACTTCATCCGCGCCTCCGCCCAGCTGTTCCTCCTCCGCCTCCGCCTTCAATCTTGCCAATTGTTTCCACTGCAAATCAGTCCACCTCTTTTATCTTCACCGCGTCCAGTCAAGCCTTCGAGAGAGACGCACAACCGTTGCTCCACTGTCACGTAAAGCCACCTGCGCCATTCGAAAGCCGAACCAGTCCACCACCATTCACTGTTTTCTTCTCTCGTTTTGTTGACCGAAGGTAAGTTTTCTTACGATTAAAATTTTTTACAAGTCCGTTGCTTTGGTCAATGAGTATAATGGTTGAGATGTTGTACTATCCTTGTTGCTCACTGTACATCACATCACACCCTGTCCCCTTGCTTTGTTATTGTTGCATCTAGTTGGAGTTTTGCATGTTGATATTGGTTTAGTTGTGTCCATGCTAGTTGAAAATAGCAGTGCATCATAACAAAGGGTAGTTGGTTTACATACTGTTTGTGTTATGCTTAAATGATACTAAGTTATTATTTGTAATGGATGGACATTTAGTGACGCATGTTTACCATTTTTGTTTTCCATTTTATGATCAGTTTTATCCACTGTTGGTCTCTATACTTAAGTTAGAATTCATCTTGCTTTATCGGTCGTAAGTTGTGCTTAAACCTGAGCCTCGTACACGTTGGAAGTACCTGTATTGCATCATCCTTAGCCATGCGTACCTACTGTCTCTGGTTTTGGCATGAGCATTTTTCACTTGTATGTTTGATTTTTGATGCTTACTGTAGTGTTGCCTCTATGTTGTTATTATAGTTCATCTTCCTTAGGTTCCCTGTTGGCCTTCCCTGTTTAAGCTAGGCATGATTCTTTGGAAATTAAACGTATAAAATTCATTTTAATACTTGGGGATATTTGAACCTGCTATTTTGGTTGCACCAATTCAGGATGAATTGTTTGGGTCGATTGTGTATGATGGGTTGTCTCATATATGTCCGGTTTTAATTTTGGCATGAGGCCTTGTATATTTTTATATTTATTGCTGTAGTACCATATTGTATGCATCTTTTCCACTATTTCCAAATAAGCGCATGCTTTATGCGCAGCGGCCTTGCTGTGTTACATGACATTAATTTTTGTTAATCTATATTTTGGGCAGTTCATGGGTCACTATGCTCGAATTTAATAATTTATTAGAGTTAGCTACTATATTTCAATGTTATTCGAAATAACTGACTTGAAATAAGTTTAATCCTGCTCGTATGTTTTGTGTTTTTGCATGGAACGCTCGGATCAGGTCCTAAGTGTTCCAGATTTTAAAGATTCCAGCTCGCAATCTGGTGAGGACCGTGAAGAGGCACGCGCGCGCAAGCCGACAAACTGTAAATCTTTTATTCACTTAAAAAAATTCATGTATATATTTATTATTCTTTCACTGGACAAAAATTTGTAAAACTCTGATTTTATGCATAAAATTCGGTTGTGAGATGTTATGTTTATTCTATGTTTGTGATTCTGTGTGATTTATTCGGTTAAACCCTGTAAACTAAAATAACCACACATTGTTTCGAACGTTCTGAGTTGGTTTAAATACCATATGTAACGACCCACCTTTTTACCTGATTCTCGCTGGTAATCAAACCAACTTAAATCGTTCATAAAGACGGATAGTTATGGGTACAAATATATTTGAATACAAAGAACAGAACATTTCATTTCATTACAAAAGTTTTACATCAGAGTTACAAAGAAATCAGAGTATACCATAAGCTCATCGGAAACAACTTGCTCTCAGCGGAAGTAGAATAAAACCAAACAAGACTCTAGCTCCAATCAGAAACCAGCACTGAAACTAAACCTGCAAACTAAACTACTAGCTGTCCGTGCAAAATTATGGGCACCCAGAGTTTAGGTATAGGAACAATAAATGTCAGGTCAGTCGTGGGACTGGTGTGAGAACTCAAAACAGTTATTACTTCGGCTTTATTTTAAAGTTGGGAAAATTCACCGGACCACGCCGCTAATGCAGAACGGCTTTACTCCATGTGAATTCCCGTGCATAGAGATCCGTTATGACTTTGGAAAATGAAGCTATCATAAGCTCTTTCCACATCACACTATGCAAACGCACACCAGATGGGCGAGTTTTGTCTTATGATAATAAAAAATGCTTTTATACATCAAAATCCTCTTTTAATACTATAATCAGTGCATAGTATTGAAAATCGTTTCACAAATAAATATAATAATCTTAGCAAGCATAGTAGCTATGCCCACATACATAGTTTACAAACAAATCGAACGGCTCGTACTGGTTATTGGGTTTCTAACATGATGGTTCCTGACACGAAAGATCAATCGAGGACACGAAGCTAAGTATCTCCCGATTAACATCCAGACAACGGACACCGAATACATAGCGCGAAAATATATATCCCGGTTACATTCAGACATCGGACACCGTACATACTTTATTCCTTCAGGTTTTGAGGTAGATATACCATCGTAGCTTTCGATTTTCACAAGAGATTATGTATACAACCTAACTGCCAGTTTACCATCAATCCGGGGTGTGAGGTTCGTCGAGATAACATTATACACAAAGCTACGCTTCAATAAGCCATACATTGATCATCACTAGCTCATTTCATAACTCGAGTATGCAACATTGACAATTCACGACATGTCACCGATTTCTATTAATACATAACTTCTAAGTTTGTATATCTAAGAGAAGAGAATAATTTATTGCCACAAATTCGATATGAATTAACAGAAATTAGTGCTACGCAGTCAATTTCAATGTCAGACAGACAATCCAGACGAGTTCGTATTGGGTCTAAACGGAACAATAATCTGAAAATCCCTAAATATATTTAGGCTCCTGCCACTTATAACCTCGTATTGGGTGATCGGCCCAAACGAGACATCGGCAGTCAATTCGAGTAATTCGAAGATTTTCGGTCTTCATTTATCGATTTCCAAGTCCTCAGTTTTTTTTAACGTCGTATTATTTCTTGGAATGGTTTCGACCATATATTCGATCCTGGTCTTTGCAAGTAATAAGCGCATTTTAAACGATAGCTATGGATTACAAGGTTTTTCGATTCAAATCTCCTTCCAAATCGTTGTTAATTCACTGATAGCCGAGGTTAGATTTATTCCAGTTTCAGTAAGCCCCATTATTCCCTGAACCCTTCCTTGAATTTTAATATTCATTTTCAAATCGTATATTTCAAACATAATTCTTTATTCGTAGTTATCCTTTTCATAAATTCTCAAGTTACCAAATCTGAATTTGGTTTTAAATTCTATTTACGCTACTTCAAACAATTTGTATTCCAACTAGAGTTAAAACAACTTTTATTCGATATCAATTCACGGCCCAAGCAAATATTAGATTTCCATATCCACTTATAATTCTTCTCATATCGAGCATTCAAATAATACTAACCAAACTCGTCACCTTTCATTTGAACTTTCAATATCTTATTTAAATTAGTGATACTTAGATAAATTTCATACGAAATAAATTTTTAGCTCTTTCAAAATTTTCAAAATATGTAACCAATTCTTTTCCATAGTTTTAAAAAATAATTCATGGTATGGAATCTTTAAACCAAATCATTTCAAAGGAAAAATTATAATAATGTTAAAAGCGTTATGAAAGCGCTTAAATAGCTATTTAGATCGAGTAGATTCAAAATTATTCAAATTTTTAAATATTTCAACTCCCATCACTTTGAAATAATAAAATATGTTTTATCATAATTTCCCCAAAATTTAATAATTTATTATAAGCCAATTTTATTCGATTTTCCTTTACGGTCGCCAAATTGCACGTATAGCGACCTTTTCAATTTTTGACTTAAACATAACTTGGAAAATGTTTATCAAAATTTACAAGTATCTTTTTCATTAGAAAACTAATATCATTTGAAACCAAACGTTTTTCGTTCCACGAAAATTCGATTTAAAATGCTTGAGTTATAATCGTTTAAAGTTTATGGTCGATAATTACGAACTGCCGCTACTCGACACGTTCTATTTAAACTATATACGATTACAATAGGAAACCGTTCAAATAATATTTTATAATCAAAATCATATTAAATTTGATTTCCATTTCTACTAGTCAAACCATTTCATAATTTCTTAATCATGGTTTTCGTCAAATTCGAGCATTTGATTTCAAACCAAATCATCATTATATTACTTAAAATTGGATTCTGAAGTCTAGAAAAATCCTTATTGGATTTCAAATCATTATTTGAAATTATTTAATATTCATTAGGCTTTGATTTCAAATTTGATTTATATCTCAATTTAAAATTTATCACAATCATAAATTAGATTTTGAAATCATAATTAGAATCATTGGATTATAAAGTTGTTAACTTTGAATTTCAATTTGAAACCGTTAACAAAATTCTTAACCTTTGATTAATGAAATCATTAACATATAATTTCTAAAATCATTCACACTAAAACCATTATCAATAGAAATCCGTTGTTTTTTATTTCACATCAATTCGATTCAAAACGTTCAAGTTATTCTAATAAAATATTTCAACAAGGTAATGCGAACTTGAATAGATAAGCGAAATTTAAATAAAGTTGAACTTGAATGAGAACAATCCGATTGAAATAAATTAAATTTGTGTATTCTATTTAAAATTAAGTTTGGTATTGGCAACATTTTGTTTTATATATATACAGGTATAATTTTATCGATCTCTCCTTTTCGAGGACGAAAAGTTATAAGGGGAGAAGATTGTAACGATCCAAGGTTTTCAATGTTTTAATATATGAAATTTATGTAAAACTCTGGTATGTATAAAAATTTATTCTTCTGCTATTTTCTGTCTGTGATTCTGTTTTTATTCTGTTTAAACATGCTAAGCTAAATAACTATTCGTCATTTTGAATGTTCTGAGTTGGTTTAAATACCGACATGAAGCGGTCAAAATGACAAGTTGAATCCAACCTTGAATTTAAAAGAATTGATAACGATTTGGAAAGGGTTTTGAAAACATATTCCGAACGCTAAATGGTTATTTAAATGTTGAACTGGCTTTGAAATTTTAGATCGAAAAAAAAAAAGAATTAGTTGTTATAACTAATTTTAAAAAAAATTAGAACTCTCACCTTCATCTTTTCCTATCTCTTCACTGTCAAACTCCGCATAAACTGTGACAAATTGATGGACGACGAGCACACTGTCTTTGCCAACCAACCAACATATATATATATATATATATATATATATATATATATATATATATATATATATATATGGCGAGCGTTCAATGGCACCCCAAATAGTGCAACACCCCATTTGCCCCCTGATTTTCACCAAGTATTTCCCCCTCTCTCCCCTTCCACTCATTCTCTCTCCTCCTACTCACTTATTCTAATATAAATACTTGGTTTATATAGAGGGGCAAATGGAGTGCTCATTATTTGGGGTGACATTGAACGCTCATATATATATATATATATATATATATATATATATATATATATATAGGCAGGTTCGAGAGCATCCCAAACAGTGCAGCACCTCAAAAGCCTCTCAACCACAAAGTATTTCACATTCTTTTTCCTTCCACTCATTCTTTCTCTTTCCACTCACATTCTTTAATATAAATGAGTGGTTGTGGTTCAGATGCAAATGGGGGACTGAAATTCAGGGGGGCTCTATTATCCTATCCTAATATATATATATATATATATATATATATATATATATATATATATCCACTCAACCACTTCAATGTATGTCTCTGCGCAATACCAGGAAGGCCGAGTTATGTTACAACAAAACTGAGGAACGGAATACTAGACTGAAATGATCAGACTAATTTAGAATGAGCTGACGTGAAAAACAAGAGAAAGAAGAGGCGACAGGGGTTCTTGCGTGAACAAAGAAATAGGTTTGCGAACTGTTATAAGGGAACGAGAAAAGAAGGTGAAGTTGCTGGAGTGTAGTGGGTCTGGGGAGGTCTGTCATGTCAGCGTAAGCGGTGGTGGTGTGAGTGGAGTACGGCGGTGGTAAGGTGGCAAGGTGGAGCTGGAACAGGGGGAGGCTGAGTTGTTTAAGGGGGAGTTATGGGTTTTGTGCGGCTGTAGTGGTCTGAGGTGGGAAACTGGTCGGTGCAGAAGGTGGTCGATGGTGTGGTGGTCGGCGTGGAGGAGCGAGGTGACTGACGTGGTGGCGGATGGCATGGGGAGAGAAGGCGGACTGTTTTTGTGAGGGTGATGGTAGTAGTTTAAAGGGAGAAGATGGGGAAGGGTTTACGGTGGAGGATGCGCTCGATGACTGGTGGTGGTGAGACGGTGGAGGTGGCGGCGGAGTGGTGCCCGAGGGGAAGCGGAACGTGGGGATGCGTGGAAGGGAAGACGAATTGCTTTAGGAAGAAAGAGCGTGGTGTGAGAGGATTGAGAAAATGTGTATAGTGAAGAGGAATACGTGAAAAGTGGGAAGGAGCTGATGTGTATTCAAAGTGTGTGAGTTCTTCATTTTATAGGCAAATTAATTGTTAGAAAACCCCGAGTTATCACAAAACCAATTGGCAATGTGAAGGGTGAACTCATTATAGTTATACATGATTCATTTTTACAAATTCCCCAATGTGGGACTTGTCTCAACACGCCCCCGCACGTGTGGCATATCATGAGCCTAACATGTGGACCTTTATATTGGGTGACGTGGATAAGTGTGGCATTGTGCGCACGAATTAAACCTGCTCTGATACCATGTTAGAGAACCCCGAATTATCACAAAACCAATTGGCAATGTGAAGGGTGAACTCATTATAGTTATACATGATTCATTTTTACAAATTCCCCAATGTGGGACTTGTCTCAACATTAAGGTTAATTTTGTAAACTTAGCAAAGGACACATGGTTGACGTAGGCAACTCAATTATATGTATTATTCCACACGTGAGGACACTTGTTCCCATTATATAAATAACATCATGCAAAGTGACGTTTATTTAATTATAAAATTTGAATTTTAGTAGCAACATTGTAATAACTATATTTGTAACCTGTTTGTTTACATTTATGTGTGTAACTTATCATATAAAAGAATATTACAACATATATTTTCAATACATATGAATGTATTAAGCAGCTAGCAGCCTAACCAACTGTGAAGAGGTCTCAAGGTGTAACTCTAAGGTGACTTAAGCAATGCTCGTCAAGGTGAAGATTGTTAGGTGTGTCTCGCATTGAAATGGAGTGGGTGCGTGGATTGAACGGGCAAATTGTCCCGCATCGCAAGAAATTAAGAAAGATCGTGGTATATATATGGTATTGGTGGCATGTAACATTGGAGATTCTTTTTGTTACAATAAGTGTTTGCCAATACTAGATTATATGCTCAATGGGTGGCGATGGAGGATGTTCAATCGGGACGCCGACATGGGAATCTTCGATCGTTGATGCCAACTAGACACGGTGAAGCGCATACAACGATACAGTTGGTAATGTGATTTCACTATTGATCTGGATACTCATGGACACTTACCATAACACATGCATCTAGAACACTAAATAAGCAGATACTCAAAATTCATTTATTTTCTCTACGGAAACCCAAGTACCCACCAGGGCCGGTCCTGACCAATTTCATGCCCAGTGCGGGATGAAAAAAATATGCCCTTTTATATAAAAAAAATTAAAAAAAAAATTCTATTTTTTTGGGGTTTCGAACCTAGCCAAGTGCAATGCTAGGAGGCTCATCCCCACGCCAGAATGTTTTTATTCATACGATAAAACAAAGTACGGATACATGACAAGAGAAAATAAATATTACAATGTATGACATACAAGCATAGGTACAATAGAAATCCGGTCTCATTTGAAATGACTTCTTCTTGCATTTTTAGAAGCAAAATCTTCAATTATATGCTCAAGGTCAATGGTTTTCAACATATCCTTTTCAATACTCAATATTGCCAATCCATTCAACCTATCTTGAGTCATTGGTGTCCGCAAATAAGATTTTATCAACTTCAACTTTGAAAACGTTCTTTCTGCTGATGCTACAGTGACAGGTACAGTCAATAAAATTCGATAAGCTACCAAAACATTTGGAAACATATCCATTTTTTTCACAAACTCCATAATTTTGAGGGAATTCCATGGTTTACCAGTATCATAAGATTCACTAGGTAACATTTTCTGCAAAATCTGTAATTCTGAAAGTAGACTCTTTACATCAATATCATAATCTTCACCATGTTTTAGAGCCGTTTCAAGGTTCTCACAACAGTTTTTCAATTTATCATCATCCAAAAAAACTAACTGAGATGCATCAAATAAGAAACCAAATATAGACTCAAAAAGTTCCAATTGTTCAAATCTAATCCTCAATTGAGAAAGAGCCATATCAACTAAAACAAGAAAGTAATCTGTCCTAAAATCTTCTTGAGCAGATTGTTGCTCCCTCTCAGTATTAGGAATTTCATCGAAATGTTTTTTTCTCATAGACTTACGCTTTACTTGAAATTTTGACTCAATTTCCATCTCATCTGCAATCTCTTTAGCATCAATCAAAGCAGAAATAAATCCATTTTCTCTATATTTTTCAAAAAATGAAACAAGCCCTTTCAAATTCTTAATAGCAACATCAAGAAGCATATCATCAGATTGCAAATTTTTGCTCACTAAGTTTATCTTGTACAATATCTCATGCCAAATGACCAAACTCAAAATAAATTCAAAACTTGAAAATTCACACGAGAGGAGTTTTTCAGCATCCCAAGTTAATTTTGAGTCATCACAAACTTCAACTAATTTTTTTAAAGCTTGTTTTACTTTTGGAAACTGACTTTTTATCGCTTTAACACTTTCAATATGACTTTCCCATCGTGTAGTGGACAAGGACTTCAATGTCAATTCGTCTACATATTGAAGTAAAATGTTCCATCGTTTTGTAGAATTAGCAAACACATTATAAAGGGCTTGACATGCTCCAAAAAATGATTTAGCTTTTTGACAAGAGTTGGCCATATCACAGATAACTAAATTAAGAGAATGACAACCGCACGGCATATAGAAAGCTTTCGGATTTATATCAAGTAATCTTTTTTGTACACCTTGGTGTTTTCCCCTCATATTAGAACCATTATCATAACCTTACCCCCTCACATCATTATTGTTTAAATCAAATGAGTTTAATGCAGCTTGTAATTCACCAAACAGACCTAATCCAGATGTATCTTCCACATTTAAAAACTCCAATAAATACTCTTTCACATTTATTGGGTAGTTAACAACATCAACACATCTAATTATCAAAGTCATTTTCTCTTGGTGGCTAGCATCAGGAATACAATCAAGAATCACAGAAAAATATTTAGCTTCTTTAATTTTTCTAATAATTGCACTTCTTACCTGTGATGCCAACAAAGATATCAATTCATTTTGAATTTTATGGCTTAGATAATGGTAATGAATATTTTTATCTTGTACAAGTCGAAAATGATGTTGCATTATTGGATCAAACTCTGCTATTGATTCAAGAAAGCCTAAAAAATTTCCATTCGAGTCTTCATAGATTTTTTCATTTGTTCCACGAAATGCCAAATTATTCATCGCAAGACGTTTGACAATTGAAATGATTCTTATCATGACTTGTTTCCAATGTTCTGTATCCTTCTTAATCATCTCTTGTACTTCTTTATCAATTGTTTGATTAGTGCTCAATCTAAATCGAAGTTCCATCCAAGCTCTTAGGTTAGTGAGATGTTCAACACTATCTTCATGTTGTTTAAGTTTTTCACTCAAATGTGCCCAATCATTAACTCCTATATCTGCCAAATGACTTCTTGAACGAACTCTTTTAACCACTTTACAACAAAAGCAAAACACTTTATTCAATTCCTTTGAGTAAACCAACCATTTCCTATTAGAAAGTTCTCCATTTCGTAATTTTTGATCATAGTGAAATGTGGAAAATCCTCTATTATGGTTATCCTTAGGAAAATTAATGTTGGTTTCTCTAACATGACCATTTTCAACAAGCATATCTCTCATTTTTGCATCTAAACTATCCCACACTCTAGGTCATATATATCCAAAGATAAAGAAGGTTCAGGACATTCGGCCACATAGTTAGTTTCTTCATTATTTTCAGTAGCCTCATTGTCAAGCGCATTTGTTGTATCTTCGTTCACTTCATTTTCAAGTACATTTGTTGTTTCTTCGATCACCTATTTAGACTCGTTTTGAACAAAATCTTGTACTTCTTCATTAACTTCATTTTCAGTTTGGTTATCAGAAGAAATATTTTTTTTTCCAAAGACTTTGTAATGAACCTTGCAAAGATTTTTCTTCTTCTTTTCGTTGTTTTCTTTTTTTTTTCTATTTTGACTACCAGAGGGTTGTTTCTTAGAAAACATTACTGCATTTCAAAAATATAAAATAAGTTAATAAGAGAGGAAATTAGATGTTTAGTAACAATTTTGGATTAAAAATAACTTACATAGATGAAAAATAATGTTTAATAACAATTTTGGATTGTGATATACATAGAAACAAATTAATTGAAAGGCATCAAAAATCGGTATATCAATTAGGGATTGTATATCTCAAATCAAGGAGCCCTAATTAGTAATTATTGTAAAGAATCGGTATATCACAACAACCAATTTCAACCAGTTTCATAAATCATATCAACAATTTCAATTATTGTTAACAATCGATAATTAGGGTTTGTGATTTACCAGAGGCTACGACTCACAACTGATTGATTTATACGGCATAAACTGATTGATAATTAGGGATTGTGATCATATACAGTACAAACTTACAGGCTGCCATAGCATACCTCAGGAAGTTTTGCCCTTTTTTTCGCTGAAGATTGATGAGAAGTTTTGTGTGAATTCTCCTTCTGTTCGCCGGCCCTAATCTTCTTCCGTGTTTTTTTTCCTCTTCGCGTTTTCTCTTCGCGTTTCTCTTCTTTTTTTTTTATCCGCTGAAAGGTTTCTCTTCGCGTTTCTCTTCTTGTTTTTTTTTAAATCCGCTGAAAGGTTTCGGCGGTTTAGAAATTGATGCCCCCTTTGGGCTTGCTGCCCCGTGCCCAAGCACAGCTGGCACGTGCTGAGGGCCGGCTATGGTACCCACGAATACCCTATTAGTGATCCTTTTATGTCCATGACAAGTTTTGCCCATCAGCATCAGCAGGTACAAATATTTTTTCCATGCTTAGGCGAGAGAGATCTCAACCCAGTCAACCCATTCTTGTACACAATGTAGCTTTTCTCTAATCCAGGTTACAAAATTCTCTTATTAATTAAAAATCCACAGCAATTTTTAATTTGGGTGCCGGTGCTCCGCGGCTGCCGGCGCTCCTCGCCCAGCTTAGGTACCAATAATAGGCATTTATGAGAAAATTTAACATATGTGGAAGTATAAGATGACAGTGACTTATTTTCTTTATCACCTTAAATAGTGACACACGGGAACTAACTCTGAAATCCGAGACAACTGTATATAATATGTTTCAAAATTTTGCAGTTGAAAGTGACTTACAAGAATTAAGAAAGCTAGGAATTGAAGAGAAATTTTGGGAAAAATCTCATAGAGAAATTGAGTTGAGTGGAATCATAGATAAATACCACAAGAGCCATGCTTCTGGGTACTGTTACCAAATTATGTATTATTAGCGACGCTGAATTAAAGACAAATAATTTTTTAGCCCTTAATTATAATTAACTACAAACTTAAAATTTGTTCAGCACTATTAATGCTTGGTGGGCAACCAAAATATTCGCCTGAAGAACTCACACCCCCCCCCTCCAATTTTCAGCCATGAGGGCAAAACTAAACGCCACTATTTCCCCCAAAAAAAATTCGCATCCGCCAATTTTTTCAGAAATTGGGCTTTACAAAAATCTCCACTTATCTTCTCCTACCCAAAAATAGGTTGTTTTACTGATTCCATCTAATTAATCAGGGTCGCCCCCACTAAATTGATTTGGAAGTTCGCAAGCATCAGGTAATTTTTAATTTGATTTACGCTAATGATTCAATTTTCTGTTATATCTCAATTCCATTTCCGTTCTAATAAGAATTTTGATTAAGTTAAGTTGAATGCAACATCGATCTCGCAGGGTGTGGAACGCAAGACTGATTTTTGATTTTTTTTTTTCAAAAAAAAAAAAAAAAATCTAAGAACCGTCTTCTTTCTGTACATTGTTTCTCTGCAACCTTTGTGCGCATCGATGGTAGGCATATTTGCGTCTACCATGTGACTTCTCTTCTCATGAATTTTAATTTTACTTTTCTGTTTCTAACTAAACCGTAAATGATAACATATTTTAACTTTATTTAATTTATGAGATGTTGATGTATTTTAATCTATGCAATGAAGCTGTTTGCGTAAATGTTCATAATACTAAGTTTATTGACACTACAATAAACAGTCAACAATGAATTGGGCGGTGTTCATAGTAGGGTTGAGATATAAGTAGAATGGCAGCATGGTTATTGATGATAAGGGATGCTAGCATGAAAGAGTGTAGGGTAAGATTGAGTGTAGTAGATATATGAGGTAAGGGTGTAAAGAAACTGTTGTAAACTAGAGTTTGATATTCTAACATTGAAAATTAAAACACTAAAATTATAAATTGGCAAGACTCGAATTCTAACCGTGAAAATTAACCATTTAGCTAATTATTAAAATGCGAGTGATTTATTACATACTGCTTCATATGTTTACAGCTTTATTCGGGGTCTACTGGTTCATTAAGAAAAAAAAATATGCATGCATAACCGGTACAACATCAGTGCTTAATTCATAAAATACAATTTAGTCAGGAGTTGTCTGAATTTGTACCAAGAATGACAATACTCAATATAACATGCGCTAAGGCCAAAATTCATCTAGAAGCAGAAGGATAATACAATTTTTGTTGACACCAGTCCTTTTCATTTACTTAAATACTAACATTAAGTGAAGTTATTTTCACATGTAGCTCTTATTTGGTTTTCAAAGATTGCTACAATTATCGTAGATATGCGACAACTGATTTAAATTTGAAGCTGACATGATGGGATTTTTGTCATCTTTTATCATCTAATTATTCAGTTGGGTAGTTTCTTTAACCCCAAAAAAATTTGGTAGTGTTTGGTTTGTTTTGTGTCTTGTATATTTAGTTCAATAAACAGTCAACAATGAAAAACGTCTTTATTCAAAATTGAAACAGAGTATGTTACACAGGTTAGTGTAGTTTACTGTGTAAACTGCAGTCTAATTTATTTTGAAGATTCCTCTCATTCTCATTTTTCCATGCTTGAGTTTCCTTTAATCCACGAATAATGACGTATGTTGGTAATTTAATAAAATGAATGAAAGGTTTGTACTATTTCAAGAAAAAAATTACGTTGTTAAACACTATATTTATTATTGTATTGTTATTTTCTTGTATTCCAAGGAATTGGCATCAAATATATTCTATATTGAGTAATGTTTACCTTTTTATTTTGTAAATCCATCAACTGATAGCTTAAAGCCAAAATTGCGATATTTAATTGAGAACAAAATTTTGAACTAAGCCCCTTGGGGTAACTTATTGTAAAAATAGGTCCGTTTCATAACTTATTATGAAACTGGTATGTTTTCCTTAGAAATAATAACTGTACGCATTCTGAAAATGCACATGAACAAATTTGTTCATGCGCGTTTTCAGAATGCGCTTTTTTATTTTTTTGTTCTTGCGCATTCTGAAAATGGTAACGAACAAAAGAAATAAAAAAAAAAGTTGCGCATTCTGAAAACGCACATGAACAAATTTGTTAATACTCGTTTTCAGAATGCGCAAGTCTAATTCAGAACTGGCCAAAACAGACATAGTTTCATAATAAGTTATGAAACAAGCCTATTTTCACAATAAGTTATTTTGAGGAGCTTAGTTCAAAAATTTGTCATTTAATTGATATCCACATATACAAAGTTATCCAAAATCAATGTTGGATAAAGACATCGATATGTCGCTATTCGCATTCGAAAATATGATACATGCGTATGCCCAAAAAAATGCATATGGACAAGATTACTTCCCTCTTATTCATGCTTCCTCTTATTCTCATGTAAAAAACTGAAATACAAGCAACTTTTTGTTGGCATGTTATATTTGTTAGCAAGATAAGATACTTATTCAAAAAAAAAAAAAAAAAAATCTTCTTGAAATTTATACCTTACTCTTCAAACTGACATATAATATAAGTATTTTGATGATTCATATTAATTTATGATTTTGAACAAGTTAAAAAACTTTGAAACGTTTCTATTATCATATAAATGATTTCACGACAAATAGAACTACAAAGAATGAAAAAACAAAGGAGAAGAAATGGGTATTTAAAGAACCATGTGCATATATATATATATATATATATATATGTATGTATGTATGTATGTATGTATGTATGTATGTATGTATATATGTTATCTTAGTTATTTTTACATTCGAACTTTTTTAATGAAGATATAAAACCAAACATGTCGCTATAGCTTCAAATATTGTTTTGCAAATAATAATTCCGTTATGTTAAATGGTGTACTACATAGTGAAAATGATATGATTTGTTAATTAAGGCACCATAGGCTCAAGGTTATTATATTAATAAAACTTTATTTCCTCATATTTTAAAATTACTGCAGAAGAACATTTAAGATGTTAACTTACGAATTAACAATCATGTTTGTAATGGACTACTGTATTTGTAAATATCGACATTTATTATTTTGTTATGAAATACTGATGTTTTGCTAATTTTCGTGACTAATTTTGCATCCATTTTATTGCTTGGTTAAAAAGTAGGGATATCTTCGTCAAACATCCAAACTACTAGGTTAGAATCCTATATGTCAGCAAATATAATTTGGATGTTCAACTTCATTATAGCTCCCTTTATTTTACATGTTCTCAACGTATGACAATATAAAATATAAGTTATCACATAATACCCCCAAAGCACATGATGAATTGATTATATTATTGGCAATACTCAGGATTTTCTTTTAGCTAAATGGCCTGTAGACTAGAATAGTAAGATAAATAATGTAGCATCATGTTTTGTTCATGCATCATACTAAAACGTTGAAACTGTAACCGATAAATTATTTCAACATATCAAAAATTTCTAATAACTCAAGTTCCAACCAACATAGCAGAAACTATGATTTCAATTTTGATCAATATTACTTGTCATGGATATCCTTGCAAATTTTCTAAGGGAACATATACCTACTGCAAAATTTGATACATACATGGACTTCATCCCGCTATTTCCATAACAAGTTAGTATTCTTGTAAAAGCCACTTGAATAGTAAGTTTATTATGGATTTATTGTGTGTTATTTCCATGTTACTTCAAATTTATCTTATGTCTTGAAATATTTACTGAGAAGCATTTGTTTTTGGTTTGCTTATGTACTATTATGCTGGTAACGATAACATTTAATGCTTCTCCAACTTATTATCTTGCGCTTTCTATTGCCACGAAGATCTTGATTCTTATAAATAGGCTTCCATCAAATGTGAAAGTTTTCATGTAATATTAAGCTCTTAATAATGAACTATTACAAGTTGTGTCTTTGAGAAATCATGTTACGTTTCCAAATAATTAGGACATGAACCGATTGATGTCCTTTTATGAAGAAGAAAAAAATACTAACGTACACATGTCATATATGTATGAATTTGTATGTTTTATTTTATGCACATGAACATTTATGTAATTGATTAAACAATTCTATTGTTTTTTTCACTTTTGTTTTTGGAACTGTTAAATTTGGATAGTTTGTCACTTGTGTAACGTTTTATAAGTGCATCGAACGTTATTCTTATAAAATCGATAAACATGAAATTATGCTAACAATGCACATGACTATTAGGTTGAAGCAAGAACAATGGATAAAAGTTGGGTAGACTTGGATCGTAGTTCAGATGAGTATAGACAAAAACTAGAATTATTTTTTAATGATGCTTTTGCCAAGTCAACACGAAAAGATAAAATAATATGTCCTTGTAAGAAATGTTGCAATCGGTATTTTAATGATAGGATAACTGTTGGAGGTCATCTTCTTTGGCATGGAATGGATCCCTTATATAAAACAGCTTGTTGGACACACTATGGTGAACTTTATATTGATCAAGACGAAGGTGGCCCATCTATTAGGCATGTTTATAATACTAGAACGAATATTAATAACGACGAAGTTGGTGGTGAAATGCTTGATTTTATCAATGAAACATTTGTGCAACCCTTAACCGAACAAAATGTTGGTTCTTCAAGCCAACCTCATATTTTTGAAGGTCAAACTCCTGAAGTAAAACAATTCTACAAGTTGCTCGATGAAGCTAACAAAGAATTATATCATGGTAGCAAGTACAAGAAATTAGATGCAATTGTGAAGTTATATCAAATAAAGTGTTTGGGAAATGTGAGCGATGCAGCTTTTCTATGTTTTTAGAAGCATTCAAATACATGTTACCGGATGATAACTGTATGCCAAAGTCATCCGCGCAAGCAAAAAAAATTATCAATGATTTGGGTCTCACATATGAAAAGATAGATGCTTGCCCGAATGATTGCATGTTATTTTGGAAACATACATCAAACTTGACTTCGTGCATTTGTTGCGGTACTTCAAGATATAAAGTGAATCAAATTGATGGTAGTAAAAAGGTTTCTGCCAAGATACTTCGTTATTTTCCTTTAACTCCTCGATTGAAGAGGTTATATATGTCAAAGTATACCGCAGAGCATATGATATGACATTCAAAATGTTCCAGTGATGGAGTTATGAGGCATCCAGCTGACTCACTAGCTTGGAAACATTTAGATTCTATATACCCAGGTTTTTGCAGTTGAAATTCGTAATGTGCGTTTGGGGATATCCAGTGATGGATTTAATCCTTTGTCCAACATGAACCGTAAACATAGCCCCTGGCCTGTTATAATTACTATATATAATCTTCCTCCATGGATGTGCTTGAAGCAGCCTTTTTTGTTTATGTCTTTGTTAATTCCAGGGCCTCATGAGCCAGGAAATGATATTGATATGTACATGCAACCATTGATTGATGAGTTAAAATAGTTATGGGAGATTGGTGTTGACACTTATGATGTTTTTTCTAATCAAATATTCAATATGAGGGCAGCTGTTTTATGGACTATAAATGACTTACCTGCATATGCAAACTTATCAGGATGAAGTACATCTGGAAAGCTTGCATGTCCACATTGCAATCATCAAACATATTCAATACGTTTACCCAATAGTAAGAAACAAGGCTTTTTAGGCAGTTGCAGGTTTTTACCTATTAGACATAGATTTCGATTTGATGCAGACTCATTCAATGGGAAGCATGGAAATGGTTTTCCACCTAAGCCATTGACGAGATTAGAGTGTTTAAGACAATTATCTAATTTTCGATTCACATTTGGAAAACCACTAGCAACTGAACCTATTATTGGACGCAAAAAGCGGAAGAGTTCGAATGTCCCAAGAGAACCGAAGGTTGTTGGACCATGGAAGAAAAAAGCATTTTTTTTACTTTACCATATTGGCAACATCTTTTGATGCGTCACAACGTTGACGTGATGCATCTTGAAAAAAATGTCAGTGAAAATATTTTGAGAACATTTCTTAGCACTTCAAAAAAAGGAAAAGACGGACTTGAAGCCCGATGCGACCTTGAACATTTAAGTATAAGAAAAGCACTTCAACCAGTTCATGAAGAGAGTCGAACATATATACCTCCATCAAATTTTTTCATGACCAACGAAGAAAAAATGTTGTTCTGTAAAGTATTTTCAAATGTACGTGTTCCTGATGGATTTTCAACTACTCGGTGTGTAGACATGAAGGAGAAAAAGGTGCATGGATTAAAAAGCCACGATCATCATGTAATTATACAACACTTGCTTCCTCTTGTGGTTCGTCGAGTGTTGCCTAGACCTATTACACTTGTACTTCTTGAATTATGTTCGATTTTTCGGAAATTATGCAGTAAAAAGCAAAATGTTGCATCAATTGAGAAACTTAAGTACAGAATAGTACTAGCTTTGTGTATGATGGAGAAGATGTTTCCACCTTCATTTTTTACCATATATGTTCACTTGATCACCCATTTAGCTGATGAAGTAGGGATCGCTGGTCCGTTTCAATATCGTTGGATGTATCCAATTGAAAGGCAAGCTTGTTTATTTATTATTAATCAAAGACTATATATCTATTACTATTGTAAATCTTATTGTACATTATCTTATCTATAGGTATTTTCAAACATTAAAAAAATATGTCCGCAGCAAGAGTTATCCAGAAGGAAGTATTGCAGTAGGATATCTTGCAGAAGAATGTGTATCGTTTTGTTCAATGTATTTAACAGGTGTTGAGAGCCGATATAATCAACGTGGTCGCAATGCTGATACTTCTTTGCCTCGTGAAGTTGTAGGAGGCTTACCAATATTTGCAAACTCTGGTCATCATTTGGGTAAATGCAAAGAGATTGATTTAGAAAAGAAAATTTTG
The DNA here is from genome assembly GCA_030737875.1 of Allium sativum. Taxonomy (NCBI): domain Eukaryota; kingdom Viridiplantae; phylum Streptophyta; class Magnoliopsida; order Asparagales; family Amaryllidaceae; genus Allium; species Allium sativum. The sequence continues at coordinate 7,328,161 of JASFAX010000039.1, read as the reverse complement.
GAACAATGTCACTCTTGTGTTCTATTCAATTGCACTGAAGTCACTACTTTTTTAGAGTAAGACCTGTTCTGAATATCAACAATTACATTTCACCTATGTGATCTAATATAGAAATTTAATTGTATTATACGGACTTAAATTAAATAGTATAACTATTATTTTAACAGTAAAAGGTTAGAGGAGCTACGTAAAATTCATCGACGAAGAACCATCAGAGAAGTGGAGTGTTTGAGAAATAAAGAATTTCCTACTTGGTTTAGAACTCATGTAAGTATCATTTTTGATACATATGCTTAACGATATGCAATTACATTGTTTATTCTTATCTTAATAGCAAAAAGTATACTTACACTACATTTATTAGGTCAAATATCTTCGTGAAGCTGGTGATTTGTCGATATCCGAAGATTTAATTCGGTTAGCAAATGGTCCAAGCAGGACAGTGAAGCATTATAAGAAATATGTAATTAATGGCTATAGGTTTCGAACCAAAACAATGGATGAAAGATACAAAAATCAAAATTGTGGTGTCTTCGTGAGTGCTGAAACTTCTAGTTATTCAAGCATAAGGGACTGCAATCTTGTTACAGGGAATGTCGACTATTATGGTGTCTTACATAATGTTTATGAGCTTGATTATAGGTTTCCTGGAGAAAGCGACGAACGAGCTTGTAAAGTAGTTATGTTTGAGTGTGACTGGGTGAACAGCTCTGGAAAAAAACTGACCAATATGGTTTTAGCTTAGTGAATTTCAATAGAATATGGCAAAATAACGATAAGCTTATATTGGCTTCGCAAGCTATTCAAGTTTTTTATGTTGCTGATCCTAAAGAAGCAGACTGGAGTGTGGTAGTTAAGACGAAACCGAGAGATTTTTATGATGTAATGGATGACAATGATGGATTCGACATAGATGATTATTACTTGACACCTAACCTTGATGATCCCAGTTTAGACAGTCAAGAATTACAAATAAGGGATGATGTCCGAGGTGTATATGTTAACAAAGCAGTACCCTCACATGGTGCAAATGATACAATGTCTGAAGAAGACGAGCTTAGTGAAGATGACGATGAAACTGACAATGATGATGAAATTTAGTATAACAATTTTGAGTAAAATTATCAAAAAAGTAGCATTTTATTTAAATTATGTTATATCCTCTATGGTTTTGTTTGAATCATGACATTTTTCTTGGTTTTTTCTCCATTTGAATAAGCTGAACTTTTATGTTATTATTTTGTCTCAATTTTAATTAGCTGAACTCTTCTTTCACTTTGTTTCATAGCTACCAATTTATGTTGCGCATGTATCAATTATTTATTTGCATACCTCTTTCAGAATATTTAAAGCATGGATGAACATTGTCTGGGATGACTTAGCAAACAATATGATAAGCAATCAAATTATTAGTTTAAGTATAGAGTTTTTAAATTGTTATGGAAAACCATGAAGTTTGGTGTAATTGCAGTTCCACTTTAAGGAAGTTTCATATACATATCATTGGAAGTATATAAAAGAGTTTAAAGGTATTTTAGTTCTAAATCCATTTGAAAAGAAAAAAGAAAAAAACTATCAACTTCATAAGTACATGGTTTGGCATATAAAATTTTCTCATAGCAACTTAGAGCCAACATATGTATTTAGTTCTGGCGAGTATTGTTTGTGCTAAGGGTCCATGTATGTATGTGTTATTATACTTTGAATGAATTATGAATACATGGCTTTAGGTAGGTAATAAAATTTGTTATAAAGAACTCAGTTAGACCCAAATTTATAGAACTCTGATACTGTAGACTTTGAAGGCACATACCCATGAGATTTTAAGTAACAAACTTCGTGTACCTGTTGATTTTTAGATTGTATATAGTTCTGGATATGGACCATATGTGTATGTTAACTTTTAGAGTACTCTAGCGCATTTTAAAAGAATACATGAAAACATGCACTGGTTTTATCTTGGATTGTCGTGTTTGTAACATTTTTGTCTATAAACTGTGATTCAATGTTGCAAAACGTTAAGTGAAGCTATCCTCTTCATTGTAATTCAGTATATTCAAAGTAACACAGATCATTTAAAATATTATGGAAGTTTAAGGCGTATAATTTTTTTTCCATACACTATGGATTTTTAATTATAGATCAATTTTCATATGAATCACATAGTAAAATTTTGAAGATATATAGCCTTACACATAAGTAAATAATAGTAGTAAATGCTGTTCTGAAAATACAAATTTCATAAAACCATGTTGTACCAATTCTGTGATAACTTCTAAACAGTTTATCCGATTTTAATGTTCTTGCTCATTCCAGAAAACTAAAAGGGTAGGCTACAACTTTTATTCGAAGTGTTTTGCAAAATTATGATGTTACCTGGCTAAAAACATGAATTTGTAATACTGACCTGTGCGAGAAAATGAAATTCCTAAGCTGAAATGATGTGTTCATAACTTTTGAACGGTTTATCCGATTTCGGTGATGCTATACATTCCAAAAAGTTCAGAACTTACGTACAACTTTTGCATGTACTATTTTACAAAATTTTGACGTTTGACAGACTGAAACCGCAAATTTCAGTTGCTGGCCTACCATGATATCGAAATTCTGGGATGCACATGTTGTAAAATTTACATAATATAAGGTTTGATGAATATTTTAATGATTTGAAATTTGTTTTGGGAAGTTAATACACTCTGGTACAATTTTTTTGTCAAATTAAGGTTTAATTGCGTGGTTTAGACTCTTGAAATGTTATCTAGACTAAGGGAATCATGAATATTATGTTGTTCCTACAAAGTATAAATGTATACCTACCTGTTCTATTTCTTTAAATATGCGACTAACGTTCAACTGAGTAAAATATAGGTACACTTGGAGCATGCTGGACCATATGGCTTGCTAAGTAACTGAGTAAATTGCTTAAAACGTTGATACAAAGGTAAGTTTTTGGATTAAATACCACAAAATAAAAATATTGAAATATTTTGTGTTGTTGCTTTGTTTTCCCGTGTTTTGGGATGCCTGAGGTCGGAATGCCTCTTCGGAGATGAATATTATGTAATTATATTGTATTAGTTTACTTAAAGAATTTTTAGATTGTCAAAACATGAGTATTAGTTTACGTTGTAAATAAAAACCAGATCTTTTTATTTTAAAAATCTATTCTTTTCTATATAAAAATCTATTCTTTCTAAATATTAATAATCTAATCTTTCAAAATATAAAAATCTAATCTTTCTAAATATAAAAAATATAATCTTTCTCCATTTAAAAATCATATCTTTTCTTGTTTAAAAATCTTATCTTTCTTGTTTAAAAATCTTATCTTTTCTTGTTTAAAAATCTTATCTTTTCTATTTTTATTTATATGATAAAAGTTATATTTTTAAAATGGTATTCATATAATAAAAATTGGATTTTTATCATGCTATTTATAATTAAAAAATTCTAAAAATAAAAATTCAAATTGAATTTACTTACATCAATTCGCAGATAAAGGGATTAATCGCTGATGAGGTGGCTGTTGGCATCGCTTGGAGGAGCTGCTCTCGAGTGATGTAGTTTTCGGGTGAAGCAATTTCATTCGAAGGTGGTTGCTGCGTTCGGGTCTGCGGGTTGCGGAGAAGCGATTCGATACAGAGGTGGCCGAGGGGGGGGGGCACTTCAGGTAGGCGGCGCGGAATGGGGCCCATGGCGGCGACTGGCGGCGGGTTTGCTTTGGGTTTGGGGGTTTTTCGAATGGCCAGGAAGGAGGATCGGAGGGCGACGGGGCGAGGGGGAGGGAAGTTGGACACGGTGGTAGTGGGAGAAGGGGGGCGCGGCGATGGACGACAGTGGTGCTAAGGTTAAGGGGCGACGGGAATTTCTTCAAAAATGGGGCGGTTTTCGTGGGTTGACCACGGTTTGAATTTGTGAAGGGGGGTTTGACCCAGGCTAGGGTTATATCCCTATAAATATATATTGTTTTATTTATTTATTTATTTATTTTCTCCAAAAGTTGTTTTTTAAATCGAACTCCAAATCGGATCCAACGACTGCCAACCCTAGCTAATTACCCCCATTCCGAACACAATGGGATATTTCCCGCAAGCCAATTCGACTGTTACGATCAGTTTTTCTTTAAATTAGAGTATAAATCAGTATATATTTAATTTAAACTAACATTTTAATTTACCGAGGCCACGTACTGACTCTAAAATTTCCCGAAAAATAAATCTGCTATGTTTTAACGATACGGTCCTAACAAAACTAATTTCAATGAATTAGGAGACCGTTTGAAAAACGGTCATTTTCCAGTCAATTAAATTCAAACTGAATTGACCAAACACGTTTAAATTCACCACGCTCACATATTGAATCCCAAAGTTATGAAGATTGGAATCTAGCAATAATTTGACATTCCGAATCAAACAAAAGTTGTCACGTCAAAAATGGAGGTCGTTTGCTAAATCGCTATTTTTAAGGGCTATATATTATATAAATTCCATAGCGACTAATCTGAATTTTAAACTGGCCATAACTTTGAATTCCCATTATGAAATATGGATTTTTCACATTTGTTGGAATGATATAATTAAACAAATTCAAATATTTCTGGTTTTAAATACGATTTATTTTGAATCCTGTACATTCATTTGAAATTTGAAATTGAAATTTCAAACTACGGCGCCATTTCCAATTCCTTTTATAATTAAAATAAATATTTAGATTCTAACTTCGATTTAAATAAATTTATGCATTTTAATTCTATTCAAAGTAAATTTCTAGTCGTTATTATTTAAAATAAATCATTTAAAATATTCAAAATTCATTAAAATTTCCAAAATAAAAATTTTAAATTGGTTCCGATTTTCTGGGTTGTTACAATCTCCCCCACTTAAAATCTTTTTGTCCTCGACAAGTACGGAGCTGAAAGTTGTTTAACTAACCATTCAACTTTCAGTTTGGCTTTCATTCTTCGGCTTTTCAGTTTCTAAGAATTTTCAAATACTTCAAAAATTTGGCTAATACCCTAAATTTTCGCAATAACCTCCTTTGTACGGGGAGACATTTAAAACTGCAACTAGCCACGTAGGGTCCTCATCATCCAAAAAGAAAAAGCCAAGCGGCTCATAAAATCATCCAAACCCAATAAATTAGTAAACATGTACCTATTTGTCGGGCATACTATTTTATTCCTCTTCTCTAGCCTCCTTACTATGACCTGTTCAATGTATATACATGTATAGGCATGCAATTGTAATCAATTTTCAAGTCAGTTCAACATTTGATTCAATTTGGCTTAATGGTTCAAAATTTTAATTAATCAACCAATAATCAAACAACACAACCAGCAATCAATTAGTTGATTATCTTTTATTCATAATATATATATATATATATATATATATATCCATTTTTGATGCCAAGTCACAACAATAGACCCTATCTAGTTTTGGTTCTCAAATCAGTCAATTGGAAATATATAGATATCCCACTTTCGAAGATAAAAAATAACACCGATGATGGGGACCCATCATCAGAATCATTCCCGGGTGACTAGAGTGTGATTCTATATCTATCCAGTATATTAAAAATTCGAATATACGTTTGCAAGGCGTACATGCAAAATATTTATATACTCGATTGTCCAAATTCATTCTAAAATAAATACTCAAATACGTATAAAATGGTTTTAAATTTTCAAAACAAAATTTGCTTTTATAAATAATACTTTTCTAACTCATTCTAGGATACTACTGATCCTATCTCTAACGAGTCATTCTCATTGGATATTACTAATCCAATCTCTGATGAATTCTTTCGTTCGGTTCTAATGTGGCTTGTTCTCGAGCTCTGTAAACCAAAGCTCTGATACCAAACTTTGATGACCCAAACTTCCCCGGTCTCCGAAGAGAAAGAACGGATTGTATGAGAACACGACAAATCAGAACACAAACAGAAGAACATTTCATTGCTTATTACAACAATTTACATCAGAGTACAAGAATATACAGAGTATGAATAAATAATATACATTTGATAAATATCAGAGATTTACAAATTCAATGCAGCGGAAAATAATATAAAACACAACTGAAAGAAATACACGGATACAGAGCGTCCCGAATATAGCTCCAACTATAAATCAGGACTCTGTGAATATAATATCTGCAAAACTAAAACTCCTAACTGCCCATGTGGAAAATAGGGGCACCCAGAGTTTAGATTAAAACAATAAACTCCAGATCGGTTATGTGACTAGTGTGACAGTTATTAAAACTTTACTTTAAAAATAAAGTAAATCAAGGGACCACGCCGTATAACACGGAATGGGTTTCCTCCAAAGAATACTAGTGCATAAACAGTTATAAATAGAGCAATGCTTTTTGAAAAATGAAGCTATTATAAGACTCAGGTCCCATCATACAATGCAACGCAAGCCAAAGGATAGAGTTTTCCCATATTATAGCCAAATATGCTTGGTACGTTTAAAACAAATCATTTGATACTATTATAAGTGCATAGTGTATAAAATGACTTCAAATATAAATGTATCAATCATAGACAGCATGGGTACCATATATCATGTCGCCATACTAGGCTCTACAATCAAAAACGAAATGTCACGTATTGGAAATTGGATTTCCGTCATGAGTCTAGGCAAGGGATGTACTCCTCGGCGGCTTCGAGACACTTTAACAAATGCCTCAGGATCTCCCGCAGAAGACCCCTGGATCCTCCAAGGCCGGTCCACACTTACGTTTGTGGATTAATTATTCTTGAACACACGTTTCCTGGTCCTATAGCACCTATATCCATCAGCTCCATAGTAACCGATATAACCGAGGTGCCTCGCAATCCAACAACCATATAGGTAAAAATAATAAGTGTCTGGGCTCCATACCATGACACCACCCATAGCTAGAAAGAAATGTCATGTCATCCTTGGGTCCCTTATTCCGTTTTAGACTCATAACGAAGCTATGCCCTTTAAGGTCGTGCTTTGATCATCAACCAAAAGACTCTACTTTTCAACATAAGCCTTGATCATTTGCATCTCAGCATGCCACACTGACAATCCACGCCATGCAACTGATGTCTATCGATATTTAACCTCTGAGCTCGTACGTCTCAGAGAAGGGCATTAAGCAAAAGAATAAATTATCCGCCGCCAAACAGATATATATTTAATAGAGATCAATCAACACAGAATAAAATCCAATGTCAGACACACATTCATTTACTAGTTCATTCTGGTCTGAACAAAACCGGAGGCACCTTATTCTTCGTCCCATATGTCCAATACAGGAGAGAGGTCCTCGCTGGACGATCACCACTTATTACCTTGTCTAGGGTTTACAGCCCAATCAAGACATCAGTAATCGTCCAAACGATGTGAAGACCTCCGGTCTTTAACCACCGTCTTCGTCTTCGACTTGTCATCGAGTCAATTTTTCAAAATGGGTGTAAACCCGGCTTTTCCGAATAACTCGCGTATATTATAAACAAGTGGTATAAAAACACAATATATGCCTCATTCCAATTCCGAATATTCTTTTATTCCAATATTCACATCATTAGGGAAAGGTTCCCACTAATTTTATCGAAGATAAATTCTTTTGAATTTATTCTTTAATCTTCCTTTGGATATCAATTTTAAACCAAATTAAGGTTCATCAACTAGTCGGGATTATCAAACCACACCGAATTAATCATTTCCTTTATTATCCCAAACCCAACCTATTCATCCCATGGAGCAAAACTGGTAATACTCCGTATCTAACACCACGGTGTTATCGGTAAAATTAATTACCATTTCCCATTCAAATCTAATTAAAGATTGAACTATCGCTTGGAGTAAAATTGGTGCTACTCCATTCTCGATCATTTCCCAAATTGATAATTTAAATTATCAATTCACATTTCAATCTAATTAAAGATTCATTAAGATTCCACTTAGTTTTAATCTTCCCAAAAATCAATATTAATGATTATTTACTTTGAGAAATCAAACATCCGCATCGACAATCTACACCGTACTATTAATTTCTTCCAATATATAACCTCTGAGCTCGTACGTCTCAGAGAAGGGAGTTAAGCAAGAGAATAAATTCTCTGCCACCAAACAGATATATATTTAGCAGAGATCAACCACACAGTTCGAAACACAATGTTAGACATGTAATCCTTTCTTTAACTGGGTTAAAGAACTAATGTCATTTAATACAAAATTCACGATAAACCCAAATCACATTCCATTAATTATGGAATCTTCACGGAAAACAGATCAATATATATAATCGAAATAAATTTCCGTATCCGACTAATAATATAAATGGAATAATGACAAAGCCTTTTAAATTCCATATGTATTAACAGTCTTCCTCCACAAAAGTTCACTTTGATTATTATCAAATCGAATTTCCATTCAATTCCAATTTAATATATTAAATTGGAAAACTTTACTTAGGAAAATTCCCGTTAAATCTTAATAAAAAGATTTATAAATTCCAAATCGTATTTCACTGTAAATCGGGTTAAAGAACGAATGTCGTTAAAACATAGATCACGATAAACCCAATTCACATTCCATTTTATTCCAATTAAATGTTAATTAACTGGAAACAATAATAATCTTAATTAAAAAATTTATTCTTCTCACACGGGGTTTAAGAACAGTCTTATTTAAGACAACATTCACAACAAACCCAAAATCCAATTCTTTTATTCAATTCCAGTTAAATATTATTTAATTGGAAAAACTTCACAAAATCTTAATTAAAGATTTATTCTTTTCTCAACTGGGTTTAAGAACAGTATTAATGAAGACATCATTCACAACAAACTCAAAATATAATTCAATATTAAATACAAGGCTCTGAATAGAAATTATATTGGCTTATATTCAATATCAAATTCTGAAATCCACAAATATCGTATTGGGAATAACGATATATATATCTTTCAAATTCCTCCACAGTATCTGTATAATCACGGAATCCAATATCGAAATATTCCGAAGATAATTTCGATTCAAATCCATTCCAATTCATATAGTGGAAATTCTGGTTATTTTTAAAACCATTTCATTTCAATTCCAATTTATTTATTTAAAAATATTGGATTATAATTCTAGTTCATAACTAGTTCATTTTGATTAAAATATATTTTATCTTTATAAACATGGAATTTTTCACCCAAATTCTTTTCAAACCATTGATTATGATTTTACACAAATTATCGGTATTTCTAATAATTTTATCAAGGCCCGTACAGTCAATTTTCATAAACGGTCATCGAACTGCACTTACAACGACCTTTTCCAAATTTGATTTGGACATAATTCCAAATCCAACCGTTAGATTTCAAATTCTTTATTTTCTTTGGAAAGCTCTTTTCGATACGAACCCAACGGTTCTAGTTTTAGGAGAATCCGATGGTCGAACCTCCCGTAATGTCAATTCGAAGTAAATGGTCGAAACTAGCGAACTGCCGCGGCGCGTTCTATTCAGGCCATTTAATATATATAATATATATTATATATATCGTCAATTTCCATTTAAAACGTATTTTATAAATCGTTTTAAATTCGTTTTGAAAACGATTTCAACTTTATATTCAATTTTAAATCAAAATTGAATATTCCATATCATTAATATATAAATGAGTATATTTTTAAAACATTAGATTTTGAAATCACTTCCTTGTCGATATTCATTATAAAAATGAATAAAATCGATTTAAATATCGTTCACATCTAAATGGCGTTAATCTAATCAACACGGCTTCATATATTTCAATATTTTCGTGTCCATCCCAAATCGGACACCAAAATCATATTTTGATCCATTACTGAATATTATTTTAAAATATTAGTTATTTTAAAATATTGATTATTCGTCATTTTAAAATATTCGTTCTTTTCGAATTGGAATCAGACACAGTCAATTACCATATAATTTTATTTATATGGATTTCATACACACATGTACACAACAATAATCAAACATAGTCAACCATCATCCAGAGTGCATTACACAACTGCATAAGCATTAAATATAAATAATTAATGCTTACAACAGTCTGTCAACCTATCGATTGACATAGAACTAAACGATTGGGATTAGTGTATGTCGAATATCATCCCAATACCCATGTGGGGCTTCAATCAACAAACACAGATTTTATTTGTGCAGTTGGGCGAGTTGGAAAATATATCATCCCAATCCATATCAATTAAATATGTGTACATAAACAAATCGTCCGATTTGTAAATGAATATTTATTTATTCATAAACACGTTAAAAATTATAATTTTAACTATAAAATATTTATTTCAACTCATGATTATATAGTTCATTTATACAATAAAAATGATATTCTTATTGTTCTAACATATTTAGAAAATTTCGGCAGCATAATGGTGCGATACTAGAACCAGAATAATGTCTAGCCTTATCCTTCGCGTAATAATGGCTCGCGCCATATACAAACCAAATTCTAATTAATTCATTTCACTTCCCAAACCAAATTCAGACAAATAAACCAATCAACCAAACAAACATGGTTTCAAACAAAGGTGTCGGGTGCTACTAAGCACCGTCTGCATCCTAGGATTTATATTTAAATAGAAAGTAGATTAGAGTGAGAAGTTCTCACCTTTGGGATCCACTCCTCCATTCTATGTTTCTGAATGGTTCAGATTTGGATTTGTTTTCCCCCAGTTCAATCGCAATTTGTTTCACAAGATTTTTATATTAAAAATCACTTTTTTATTTCGTTACCATATAAATAAAAATCACATTTTTATATCGCTTATAAATATATATATAAATGGAATTTTAATTTAACTACAACATGTATAAAAAATTGCATTTTTATATTGTTATTCATATAATGAAAATCTAATCCTTTCTATTTTAAAAATCTTATCTTTATATAAATAAAAATCTAATCTTTGAACAAATAAAAATCTAATCTTTTAAACAAATAAAATTCAAATCTTTAAACAAATAAAAATCAAATTTTTTGTAAATAAAATCTTTTTATTTTAAAAATCTGTTCTTTTCTATAGAAAAATCTATTCTTTCTACATATAAAATATCTAATCATCCTAAATATAAAAAATCTAATCTTTTTAAATATAAAAAAATCAAATTTTTCTTCATTTAAAAATTATATCTTTTCTTGTTTAAAAATCTTATCTTTTCTATTTTTATTTATACGATAAAAGTTATATTTTTAAAATGATATTCGTATAATAAAAATTGGATTTTTATCATGCTATTTATAATTAAAAAAATATGAAAATAAAAATTCAAATTGAATTTACTTACATCGATTCGCAGAAAACGGGGTTAATCGCTGATGAGGTGGCTGTTGGCGTCGCTTGGAGGAGCTGCTCTCGAGTGATGCAGTTTTCAGGTGAAGCAATTTCAGTTGAAGGTGGTTGTTGCGTTCGGGTCTGCGGGTTGCGGAGGTGCGATTGGGTACGTAGGTGGCGGGGGGTGGCGGGGGGGGGGGGGGGGGGGGGTTCAGGTCGGCGGCGCGCAATGGGGCCCACAGCGATGACTGGCGGTGGGTTTGCTTTGGGTTTGGGGGATTTTCGAATGGCCAGGAAGGAGGATCAGAGGGCGACGAGGCGAGTGGGAGGGGAGTTGGACGTAGTGGCGGCGCGAGAGGGGGGTGCGGCGATGGACGACGGTGGCGCTAGGGTTAAGGGGCAACGGGAATTTCTTCAGAAAGGGAGCGGTTTTCATGGGTTGACCATGGTTTGAATTTGTGAAGGGGGGTTTGACCCAGTCTAGGGTTATATCCCTATAAATATATATTACTTTATTTATTTAATTTTTTCTCCAAATGTTGCTTTTTAAATCGAACTCCAAACCGGATCCAACGACTGCCGCCCCTAGCTAATTACCCCCATTCTGAACACAATGGGATATGTCCTACAAGCCAATTCAACTGTTACGATCAGTTTTTCTTCAAATTAAAATATAAATCAATACATATTTAATTTAAACGTACATTTTAATTTACCAGCGACACATACTGACTCCAAAATTTCCCGAAAAATAAATCTAGCTATGTTTTAACGATACGGTCCTAACAAAACTAATTTCGTTGAATCTGGAGACCGTTTGAGAAACGGTCATTTTGCAGTCGATTAAATTCAAACTGAATTGACCAAACACGTTTAAATTCACCACACTCACATATTGATTCGAAAAATAATGAAGATTGGAATCTAACAATAATTTGACATTTCAGATCCAATAAAAGTGGTCTCGTCGAAAATTGAGGTCGTTTGCTAAATCGGTTATTTTAAGGGTTATATATTATATATATATATTCCATAGCGACTATTCTGAATTTTTTCAATTCCCGTTATGAATTCTGGATTTTTCACATTCGTTGGAAAGATATAATTAAACAGATTCAAATATGTCTGGTTTTACTAAAATCCGATTTATTTTGAATCCTGTACATTCATTTGAAATTTGAAATCGAAATTTCAAACTACCACGCCATTTCCAATTACTTTTATAATTAAAATAAATATTTATATTATAACTTTGATTTAAATAAATTTATACATTCTAATTCTATTCAAAATAAGTTTCTAGTCGTTATTATTTAAAATAAATCATTTTAAATATTCAAAATTCATTAAAATTGCCAAAATAAAAATTTTAAATTGGTTCTGATTTTCCAGGTTGCTACACCTAAGGATAGAAAACAATTAACGATGCAAACAAACAGATTTATCTCAGCATCGCTCTTGTAGGTGGAGATATATCTCGGATGTCCACCCCAATATAAGCTAGTGAAGATGCTAATTTCTATTCAGGATAGCATGACATCGGCAACCCTTCTGTGGATGGGGATCCATCGTCGGATGGAGATCAACAGACGAGGTAACTCTCCATTTTTTATGTTTTGAAGCCAAAAGTAAGAAGAACCGATTATTATTTATAATAAATTATGCATGAAAACATTTCATAGTTAAGCAAAAAGAATTAGATCATATATTTTGTGCATTGTGTGCACATATGATAGAGGATGCCAACATACCAAGCGGATGAGGCTGAAGTGGAGTTGGTTAAGCAAGAGCAGAGATTGGGGTAGAGCCAGAGTAACTAGAATAACGCATCATGCTATGAGATAGTAGTGCACTATTGTTGCTGAGAAGGTATAAGGCTAATGTCAGCCTGCCGAGAATGAAATACTGATGAACTATGAAGTATTTTATCGAGCTACTTTTGATGAATGAGCGCAAAGCAATGTATTTCTTGTGTATGAAACAAAAAGCTGAAAAAATGATCGCATAAGGAAATGTTGTTGAGCATGACATAAACCACTTCAATGCATTCTGTAAAATCATTGTGCGGGGTACCACAAGCACATGAATGTTCTGGCATTGACACGTTACGAACAAACGTATCGGTTAACATTCATTTGGGAAAGCAAGCAACAAAAGGTATTACAACCATTTTTCTCTCATTGCCAAACATCTGTCCTACGGATCTAAGATTGACTAGGCATAGGGATTCAGTATTGGTTGAATTGCAATGGAGATGATGTCGTAGGTGAATTGGTGGTTGAATCCGGGTACATGAACCACATGGTGGTGAAGTGTATGTTGGAGTATATATTGAAGTGTAAAAAATAGTGTTAAAGTGCAAGCATATGGGCAATGCACGGAGCAGTCGAATTGGTCCCTAAGTTCCATAGTTTTTCACAGATGAGATAGACTGAAGGGTACAGTTAGACACTGGTTGGTGCTGACAAGATGAACAACATGGTGCATTGAGCCATTAATGGTGTTGTTGCCTAACCGAATCACTGATTTGATGTGCCTAGTTTGTCGAATATTTTTGCTGGCTGCTTTTTTATCACTGAACTTGGTATAAGGAATCTGTTATTCTTTTCGCAGATTGAAGTCGAAAATGCTGCTTTGCAAGAAAGCTTGTCAAATCTAGAACATCTTATTTCATCAATTCAGAAGTCTATTCAAACAATTGATCATCTCTCATCTTAGTGCTCGAAATGAATCCTTAAGGCAGGTTAATTTTCTTATCACTTACATTTATTATATAGACAATCAAACATATCTCAGTAAACCGTTGATTTTTGTTGGAAAAGATAAAATAAAAATTCTCCTATGATTATGAAAAAGCTTATCAGCTTTACTTTTTTTACTCTTGTCCCTGAACAATCAAGAGGCAAATGGTCAACAAAATTGGATATCATGGACCAAAATAATTAGGTGCTTATTGTAATCATGATCATTTTAAAATAAAAAAATTGTTTTCTTCTGCAAATATTGTAAGTCGAATGTAGTATGTGGTCCATGCTTTTTCACCGAATATTTTATTTATATATGTTTTTAAACAGCTTTATGTGAAGTTGGGAAATACTTAATGTAATAAATTATCTCTAATTTACAAATTTAAAATAAAAAATATAATTATTTTGGCAAAAATAAAAAAACAAGTTGTTAATGAAAATGTACTGGGATGGGATTGAAATTCAGTTAATATGACTCAAAAGTCAAAATGTAAGTTCACACTAATGCTATGTTTTGTTCCTCCTAAATTCATTTTTTGGGAAAAAAGCATGTAGATGAAATTGCATGATCACTTTTTGATTATAACAAGTAATGACATTTTTTCATGCATTAGCCAAGCTAGTTCAAACTATTGTTATTTTCTCTCTTCTTACATTATACCAAAAAAAAACCTTTTAGGCACAAGCCTTTATTTTCCAGAATTCCGAACAAAACTTGCATCAATTGGTTTCTTTCGCAGGGATTTTAGCTCTCTGTAAAAGTTTGTTGCAACATCTTGATAGGAATATTCTAGAAGACATAATATTTCTCTATATACTATTTCTGAAATAGCATAAGAAACTAAAGTAAGAACATTCGTTGACATGTTTTATCAATTTTTTCAAGTTACATGTTGCAACATAATCTGGATAAGTAGATACTCTCAAGAGGATGCAATATTTGCAATCATTGTTAACAATAAAGATTTGATACATTGCCATGATGGTGTATGATTTTTAATACGTATTTTGAATATAAAGTTTTGATGTTGTATGATATTTAGTCTGTACTTTGAATATTAAGTTATGATTTCTTCAATATGAATTGATTTTTGATGCCTTTGAGTTTGTTTTAATATTTTCCTGTTTCTTATATGCTTTTTGGTGCATTCGCAAAATGTGTTTAAAAATTAATTTTTTGTAAACCTAAAATAATATTTGTCGCTAATTCCTTGCTAATTTGTAATGGTCTACCGACGGGTTGCCCGCAGATATAGTTGAATTGAATAAACGCCTAGAATATTATCCTTCACTAACCGTTGCTAATTAGCAAGTTTATCGATGATTTTTTTATAAATATTAAATTATTGGAAAATATATATCCATCGTTAAATGGTTGGGTAAATAAATTTAGAATTTAAATTTTACATCTAATGTAACGACGGAAATGAGTTTGAGAATTCATGCTAATTTCCATCGCAAAATTGACACTCGATTACCGACTTGAAATTTTCCGACTACCCATAACCATTGGAAATCCGTCGTAAAATTAGAAACAGCGACAGATTACCAGCGGATTTTGCAACTGCAAAATCAACATTTTCTTGTAGTGGCAGAGTTTCTTGCTCAAACTGAATATGTCAACTTGCAATTCAGTTGATTCAATGTTTAAATTATTTTGTGTCATTCGCGCTTATCTATTTGAATGGAACCTCATTTTCTTATCTAACAAACAGTTGTCTTAGAGTTGAGAAGTATAGAATTCTGTAGTATATAAATTTTAGAAAAGGGCAAGTTCTTGCGTTAGTTCTTCACGGATATATTTAGTATTTGTCGCCTGTTCTATTTAAGCTAAAATTTATTTTTGAGTTTGTTTGTGTGGTTTAGAATTTCGCATTTTTGCACGTCCTACTTCCCTTAACACCTACATGTGGTTTGGATAGTTTAAATTTACATGAAATATATTTTTAACTTATTGCGAGTGTTGTTAGAAAAAAAAAATCTTTTTTTCCTTCTAAAAAATTCATGTTTTTGTCCGTTCTTACTTTCCCATAAAATCTGATTTATGTATAAACATTGATTTGAGTACAATAGTTTATGTTTATATAAACATTTGTTTTGTGTAAAAATAGATGGTTTAGATATAGTATAGCGCACATTGCTGAAATTTTGGTTTTTTTTTTATAAATCCTTGATATGGAAAGCGAACATCAACAAAAAGGAATTTCAAATTTTGCATAAAGGATTTTTCAATTTTTAATGGAATTTTTATTTTATTTTTAATCACATGTAAGGCGTAAGGAAGATTTTGGATGGTTTGTTTGTGCATTTTAGCAGTGCATTAGGAATGTCGATACGTAAAATCCGTTAACGATAACAAGGAAAATATTGTTTTATACCTCGTTGACGGTACAAATGAGTTATTAATTACCTCATTTTAAGTTTTAGAGTTTGTGTCAGGCCTCCTTTGCAGTCTACAGATGGAAATTTTGGAGTATTTCAGGGCTATTGAGGTAAAATTGCACTATAGGATGGGGAATGGAATATTTGTAAGCGGAAGAAACATTAAAATTCTCCGCTTCGATTTCCTTTTACCGGCTTAGGAAAAATAAATAGGAAGCGGTTTATATACCTTAACAAATTTGATGGTAGGATTTGGATGCCAAATTGCTTGCTTCGCACCTCTATTTGTAGATGTGTGAGGGTTACAGATGAAATTTTTTCAAAATCTGTATTCATATAGAACTGCCAGTATATTTAGGATGTTTTGCATCATATTTTTGAAAAGTGTTTTCAAAAATAAAATTCATACATATAGGAGGATTCGATTTAGAATCATTATACATACATGTTTTATGGTTGCGATGCAATATGTACACCGTGCACACATGCAGTTTGTTGAAACATTTGATGAACACTAATTGGTTATTTAGTTTAGGATTATTTGGCCCCAACGCCATGACTTAGTCAGTGGTAAAAATTTTGGAACGAAATTTCTTTTAAGGCGGGAAGAATGTAACAACGCGGAATTTTGACAATAGTTAATTTAGTTATTTAATTGGGCTCCGAAAATGGAATTTCCGCAAATGATGGAATTTGACCATGAAACTTACACTGTTGCGTTTGTGATGGAATTCTGGTCAACTTTCATGTTTGGAACTTCACGATCGGAGTTTATATGATAAAGTTACGGACAAAATACAAAAACGGATGAAAAATAAATTAGAAGAATATATAATTAAAATATATCGTTTATAACCGACCTTCACTGGGACAAAACGACCTAGAGCAGTTGACTTGGGGCTCGACCCCATTGGTCGAATTTACCCAGTGACGGCTAGGTTTTTAAGGGTATTTTGTTATATAAATTTTTAATAACGGACAGATCTTAATTAAAATTAATCTAACGGGGGTCATTCTAATCCCTATAAATGGAGGGTAGATCCCATCCTTTTGCATATAATTCTGAAGGCAGTAGTGAAGCTTTGTCATTTCCCTCTTCTTTCGAACCTCTACTAAATCAAATCTAAATATATGTAAACAAAATAAACATAGACTGAAAAAGATTAATAATCAAATTTATGTGTAAAGGGGATGGTGCTGCGATTAGGCTTTCTTCCATTAAGATTTCTTCCCTCTTTCATATTTTCTTGCAAATCTACAAATCTGAAAGAATCTCCCTTTTTAGAATAATTGTAGATCTGTAAGATTTTAGTAATCGTTGGCCTGAAGGTTTATTCAGATTTTGATAGCTTTCAGGTGAGTGAGAAATTTATATACATCGTTTATAATTACCTGATTAGTTCGTTTGAAATAGATCTAAAATATATGCCTAAAAGTTTATCAATTTTTTTTACTATTTTGTCAAATCTAAAATAATAAGTTGTGGTTTGAATATTGGAAATTTGCAGGCTTATCTAGTTTACTATATTACTGTCTACAATTGTATTTAGATTTGTCATAGTTATTGTACACATCGTAGATTTGGAAATCAATCCCAAAAGCATCATAAAAATTGTAGTTTCATTCCAGATCCCGAGTTTTGATGTTGATATGAGGTTTAAATAAATTTAGATTAAAAGATTATGCCTGTTTATATTTGATGTTGTTGGGGTTTTACTTAGCTATTGTGGAAATGCCTTTTTTTGTTCTTTTTACATAAAAAGGACTTTGTTATAAATCAGCAAGAAATATGTACAAAACAATTACGAAGGGATGTGTAATTTTATGTATATTTGTACGTAGTTTACTACAACCATTCCAAAAATATGTATTTCTTATTTATTGCGATTTGAAATGTGTCTATATTCCTTTTTTAATTATTTTAGGAAAATTTACATTAACCACGGTTATTGACCCCTTTATAAGATTTTGAATTTTAAAACAACGTTAAACACAAAAAGGTTTGTTTCAATCGTTACTTTAGGCCAAAGCGTAAATGGTTAATAACAATAAAATAGAATATAGTAACTACATTAAATGAACATAAACACACACACACATAAACACACACACACACACACGCATATATATATATATATGTGTATATATATATATATTCATAGCCATCTGAATCTACGTAAATAGTGCAAATATATTATTGTAATAAATGTTTGTTATTCTTGTATGTTTGTATAAGTTTCTGTTTTATGGAAATGTAAATGGAAATATAATCCATAATAAACGAAAATAAGTATTATGACCATTATAACAATAAATGTAATTGATTTGCTATAAATAAGGTCATAAACAAAATAAGGAATGTTGTAACCATCTTTGATTGGGAAAATAAATTGAATGAGACAAACATGCCAAATGGTTACAGTTTGAAATATATTAGGAATAGGAATTGTAACTCAAATTAGGGAATCTAATAAATAATAAATATATATGTACAAATGCATAAATAATAAATAAGTGGAATTGAAATATAGTAATAAGTGGAGTTACAATTTGTAGAGTATAATTAAAATGAGACTGATATTAATATGATAATAAAGGCCTTAAGAAATATCATCGTTAGTGTCAATAGTTTAATTGATGCCTTCAGAAATATGACCGTTAATGTCATTAGTGGCAGATAACCAAATTAATAATAATAAAGGAATGGAAAAGAGGGGAATTGATTAGCGTAGTAAATGCTAAGTCCAATAAGAAATCAATAAATAAATATCCTAAGAGAGGAAGTTATAAATTCCTGGTTAATCTAGAATTACTATAATTTGTAACAGGAATTGGACTTAGTATGTTAATGATGTGAGGTCAGTTGCCTTTTTCAACAGAAGTCTGCACTTTTCATCAGTCGGATATATGTTCAACTGATGTGAGATATCATTAACCATAGGAACCCCGTGACGGTAGTTAATTGCGTAACGATAATTAACTGTGTAATGAGGGTTATTCCTAAAAACAGGGTTTATCTCAAGAGCGAGGTTCCCGCAGCCCATCCCAAAAGAGGAAACTTTGGAAAGGAAATAATTCATAGCACAACCTATTTCGAGATAAAAATCTTAAAATAGTTAGATCCCCCTTTAAAGGGTATTAAGCGATCGCATAGCTCACCTCCCATTAAATGGCTATTGGGTATGAACTTGGCAATTCCTACGTCAGTCTGCTTCTTCGAGATAATAAGTGATTGGGTTGTGAGTCTGCATTGAGAATAAGTATTAAACGACTGCTCTAGAGGTACCAAAGGCATTCCTATCCTGTAGGAAGTATTGAGTGACTAAGAGAATTATCCAATAAGGCTAGCTAGATAGTAACAAGGGGGTCCGTCGGGGGGAAGGACATAAATGGCGAGATGTCGTTTACCTATCCTATAGGTAATAAATAACCTCTTACTATCTCTTGTCTTATCGGGACATGGTTGTATATGTGAATAACATAAGCCTTGGATTAATAGTGTTGGAAATAAACTTGGTTTTGTAAGGAAATACTAATTATGCAACAAATTTAATGTTTGTATTTAGGAAAGTCAAAATTAAGTAGTAAAAAATTCTAGGCCTTCAAATTAAAAATTATAGGGAATGTTTTGTAAAGGGAAATGTTGAAAATTAGGGAAAGCAAGAAAAATCTAGAAAAGAAAAGTCTAGAAGTTGGCTATGTTATAAAAGGGATGTACTATCTCATTTGTTGTATGAAGAAAAGTGAAGAAATAAAAATGTAGTCATTCAGTTGTTCTAAGTTTTATCTCTCTCCTCCTCTCTATATCAAATTCCAACATGGTATCGGAGCTAGGTTAGAGAGGAGAGGGAGAAAAGAGTCTCAATGAGTTTTTTTATTTTGTTGCTTTGTTTCATAAAAAAAATATAAAGCCGATGAAAATTGCTAATGCATCTGCAAATTTCGAGATCTGGATGTGGATGCTTTGAGATCTGAAAAAACTGCGAGCAAGGTAACAATGCACGAAGGAGATGCAGAAGGTGGCGAATGGCCGTCGAATGGTTCAGCATAAGATGAAGAGCAAGAGAACATGACACAAGTGGCTGCGGAAGAGAATTCATTTTAGAATTGTGGGTGAGAAGTGCACCATGGAGAGAAGTGATCCAATATTCAAAGAGAGAGTTGAAGAGACGTGCTTCAACAATTGAAGGTGATGAGAAGTGCATCACAAATAAAAAAAGGAAAAGAAAAAAAAGGAAGTTGAAGAGATGTGCTTCAACAATTGAAGGTGATGAGAAGTGCATCACAAATCAAAGAGAAGAAGAGAATCAACGAATCTACTTGGAGTAATAAAACCAAGTTTAAGGGGGAATATTGGAAATAAACTTGGTTTTGTAAGGAAATACTAATTATGCAACAAATTTAATGTTTGTATTTGGGAAAGTCAAAATTAAGTAGTAACAAATTTTTGGCCTTCAAATTAGGAAATTCTAGAGAATATTTTATAAAGGAAAATATTGAAAATTAAGGAATGCAAGAAAAATCTAGTAAAGAAAAGTCTAGAAGATGGTTATGTTATAAAAGGGATGTACTATCTCATTTGTTGTATGAAGAAAAGTGAAGAAATAAAAATGTAGTCATTCAATTATTCTATGTTTTATCTCTCTCCTCCTCTCTATATCAAATTCCAACATGGTATCGGAGCTAGGTTAGAGAGGAGAGGGAGAAAAGAGTCTCAATGATTTTTTATTTTGTTTCTTTGTTTCACAAAAAAAATAAGCCGATGAAAATTGCTAATGCATCTGCAAATTTCAAGATGTGGATGCTTTGAGATCTGAAGAAAACAGCGAGCAGGGTGACAATGCACGAAGGAGATGCAGAAGGTGGCAAATGACCGTCGAATGGTTCAGCATAAAATGAAGAGCAAGAGAACATGGAACAAGTGGCTATGGAAGAGAATTTATTTTAGAGTTGTGGGTGAGAAGTGCACCATGGAGAGAAGTGCTCCAATATTCAAAGAGAGAGTTGAAGAGACGTTGTAACACCCCACCTCCACCAGGGTGGCTCTTGCAAGCACTCTGACTTTGGAGGGGCGTTTGAATCAGGTAAACATGCATAATGATATATCAAGGCAGAACAAGAACATATGTATATATGTAAACAGAGTAAATAACATAGATAAAACAGCGGAAGATTTCAAAACATTTCAAAACAAGTCTGGTACAACATAGCTTTCCAAATAAACAAGTCTAGATAAAACAACATCAACTGAAAAACTGAAATAAATAAGTGCTATCCCCAATTAAGTGGTAACCATAGCTAGCTTCATGTCGAAACCGTACATGAGCTGAAATCCCACAAGCAAGCAATCCGAAATCCAAGCTAA
Source organism: Allium sativum (assembly GCA_030737875.1). Lineage (NCBI taxonomy): Eukaryota > Viridiplantae > Streptophyta > Magnoliopsida > Asparagales > Amaryllidaceae > Allium > Allium sativum. The sequence continues at coordinate 7,306,359 of JASFAX010000039.1, read as the reverse complement.
GCTCCAGTATTCCCTCCCTGAGAACCTGGGGGGGGGGGGGAACGGAAGAAAAGAGGCGAAAGAAAACAGGTCAGTCAAAAAGACTGAGTAAGCCCTACTACAATCAATGTAAACTGATAAAGTTAACTGGCATGAGCAGCAGGGATGAACATAAGGATAACGATATACTAGCATGATGATTAACTAACAAGGTAGATAAAGGTGTCATCGCATAATCAGGATTAAGGTTTTGCACCACAGGTGTACTAGCAAACTAACATGACTTGAATAAACAAGTATTGATCCATTGGCCCAAGCTTTGGCCCAATAACATGAAATGACCCTAATACAAGGTCCAACCAAACGGTCTAGTCGATCGGCTCCCTAAGCCTAACTCGTCACGTGTTGGTGTCAATACGGCCCAATCATAATTGTAGTCGAACTGTGCCGGGTCCACCCTTCGGGTGTATCAAGCCCTAGGGTGTCAACCCCTGGACACCATGAACATGAGTGCACAGTCCCGATCTACTGGTACCCGTGCATGTTTTCTCCGGCTACGGACTATGTGCACGACCAGAGTCCGCCCGGAACTACACCGGCGTACCCTCTGCCATCGCTTTTGGTCACTTATCTCCAGTCCAGTAATCGTGCCCCCACCCTAGCCTAGTCCCTAGGGTCATGATGATACTAACTTGGGATTACTGCTAGAGTGGGCCCCCATTGCTAGGATTTTTCTAGTGGGTTAAGTACGGTTTAACCCTCTTGCTAATCCTGGATTAACTTGGTTAAGTGTAACGATGAGTTCACGACTTAACCCCGATTAATCTACCAAGCCCAAATTGGTTAAGTATTAAGTGGACCATGACTTAACCCTAATCACGAGGCATTAATTAATTTAATGCGCCTTAACCTCTCACATTAGACCTTGTTGTGGTTACTAGTTAAGCCGGGCGGGTCCGGGTAGCTTTACACCACAACTTGGTCTAACCTCGGGTTCAAGGTACAACATGACCAACTTCTCACATTGGGTCCTATTGTTTGTAGCAACTAGTTAAGCCGGTCGGTTCCGGGTAGGTTTACGCTACAAACTCAACCCAACCTCGAGTTGGCCACACTTATCTTTTCTAAGTGTCATGTCCATCATGTTTCCAAAACATGTTACAAGTTTTCAAGCAATTGGGTAGACCTAACTTAATAGGTAAATTCCTAATGGGTAGACCTAACTTAATAGGTAAATTCCCAAGCTTATGTTTTATGTCTTTTAAGTTTACCCAACCCCAAACGCAATCCCATCGCTTACATATCGCAATAGCGCATAAAGGATAGAAAGAGGGAACTTGGCATAATCATGACATAAAGGTATTGAAGCCACAAGCTTAACATGGTGGCATATGAAATGTTCATATGTTCATACACTTGCATATTACATTTTTAGGCCTCAAACGCATGCATAAAACCAAACTTAGCATATTGGTGATACATGGTGCTAAATGACATGTAGAGATGGCCATAAGTTCGCATTTAGCCTCACATGCAAGTTATCATAAGAGATATGATAACTTACATGTTGCTAAAATGCAACCTTTGGCATAAAGCTTAAAGCTTTATGTTCATAAACCCAAAATAAGCTTGCATAACATGATAGCATGAACAAAATGTTCAACCCAAACTTGCATAACATAACTTGGCATACTTGCATATAAACTTGCATATCACAACATGATAAACTTGCATATAAACTTGCATATCACAACATGATAAACTTGCATATCACAACATGATAAACTTGCATATAAACTTGCATATCACAACATGATAAACTTGCATATAACCTTGCATATCACAACATGATAAACTTGCATATCATACATTTAACTTTAGAGTTTAAGTATGAAAGTAGAATAGGGCTTACAATGCTTAAGAAGTCACAAAAATATGACAAAGCCCTTATGAAATCAATTAAACCCAAAATGCAAGCAAAACCCTTGAGCCAAAATGATCAAGACTCTTTCTTTATGATGCAAATATATAAACTTGACTTGAATGCAAGCTAATGATGCTCATACAAGTTTGAAAACACTTGTATGCATGGAAAATCACTTAGGAATTTATTTAGGAATTTTATGAAGAGAGTGGAGGCCATGAGAGGATTGATTTTGCCATAGTTTAGTTGTATGAATGAATAATGATGATTTAGGGTAGGTTAGGGTCTTATTTATAGATTAGGCAAGTGTTTTAGACCATAGGATTAAACCTAGATTCAATCCAAGCCATCAAAGCATGTCTTGGGGAAGAAGTCAAGTGTAGGAACCATCTAGGGCCTTCAGATTAAAGATGAACCATGAGAACCATTCAAATGCAAAATATGCATTTGAGCGAATCGGCCCACGGGTTGACAGCCAAACACTCTGGATTAACCCCTAGTCGACCCAGCGGGCTTGGGTCGACCTCAAAAATCGGCCGGTTCGGTTATTCCCCTCTCCCAATTCGCTGTTTTGAACATTTTTGCATATTTATTTATTTAATTTTCAATTATATATATATATATATATATATCAGTATATATATATATTTCTCTGCGCAACCCATTTCACTTAATTAAGTATACTTTAATTTGGGAATTTTTCGTGAAAGTTCGCGAGGCCATATCTTAGTCATACGGACTCCGATTTTCGAAAACTCGGACTCTATTTCGCGTATTTTTCCGAGACGAACGCAATGGCATAGCCCGTTTCCCTTGATTCAGATTTTACAGTTTAATTCTGCCTCCATTTATGTTATAACATGTTATTCAAAAATACGGGTTGTTACATTCTTCCCTCCTTAAAGGATTTCGTCCCCGAAATCTCCAAGTTAGGAAGAACGTATCCTACCATCCATCATCCATCTACTCAAAACATCATCTACGAGCAATCATTGTCCTTAAAAGGTTCTAAATGATGTATGATCATATGCAAAGGTGTGTGTATATGTACTTATCTAATGCGAAAATCAGGAGGTTACTGATTCAGTAAACCCCCTTAATGCAAAATATGTTAGTGAAATGAGTCCATATGTATGCAAATTCCTAACATAATTTATAATCTCTACATGAGTGCACATAACATTCATCCATATGCAACATCCACGTGATAGCATAACAAGTTTTCATCCATGAATAAGCATAAACACTCATGCATATGCAGTATGAAAGTGTGTGAGCCGATCTTAGTGCCTAACGTGTATTATGCATCCACGAGTATCCACTTGCAAACACTTGCAACCATCAAGCATAACATGTTTCAAACACATGTTTCATCCAAAGGGTTTCTACCTAAGGTTCTCATGACAAGATTAACACGATAAACTAGATAAACATGGATAGCAAAGAGAAAGATATGCTAACAAAGAAAAGAGATTGAGAGTGTACCCTCAAAAAGGAATGGATAAAGCCCACGCATCTTCTCCTCGGTTTCCCAAGTTGCGTCTTCTTCGGCTTCACCCCATTGAACCTTCACCAATTTGACCTCTCGATTCCTTAGCTTCTTGGTCTCCGTCCCCAAGATACGAATCGGAGCTCTCCTCAAGGTAGCCTCTTTCTCCACTTCTACATCTTTTAGAACACTTGGCTCAACAACCTCTGATGATTCATGTAAACACTTCCGGAGATGCGAGACATGAAAACATCGTGTACTCCAGCAAGCTTCTCGGGCAACTTCACTCTATAAGCCATCTGCCCGATCCTCTCTATAATAGGGAATGGTCCAACAAACCTCGGTGCCAACTTCCCAACAGCTCCAAATCGGACCACATTCCGCAAAGGAGAAACCTTCATGAAAACCATATCCCCAACATCAAACTCCAAATCCGTTCTTCGCTTATCAGCATAGGATTTCTGTCGGTCTTGGGCCGCTTTCATCCGTCTCCGAATCAACTCGATCTTCTCGGATGTATCTCTGATCATATCAGGCCCAAGTATAAGCTCATCTGTAGTCTCCCACCAACATGTAGGCGACTTGCACGACCTCCCATATAAAGCTTCAAATGGTGCCATCCCTATGCTTGCCTGATTACTGTTATTATATGCAAACTCAACAAGAGGAAGATGGTCTTCCCAAGTACCACCAAAATCCAGAATACAAAGCCTCAACAGATCCTCGAGTACCCTATTCACCCTTTCGGTTTGACCGTCCGTCTGTGGGTGATAAGCCGTACTTAGATTCAACCTTGTGCCCATAGCTTCTTGCAAGCTATTCCAGAATTGACTTGTAAAGATTGGGTCACGGTCACTGACTATACTAGAAGGGACTCCATGTAGTCTCAGAATCTCACGAAGATATACAGACGCTAGCCAAGATGCGGTCCTCTTGCTCTTCACCGGAATGAAATGAGCACTCTTCGTAAGTCTATCCACAATAACCCAAATGCTCGTATTCCCTTTCCTTGACCTTGGTAGCCCATCGATAAAATCTATGGAAATACTCTCCCACTTCCATAGTGGAACGTCTAGAGGATGCAATAGCCCACCGGGCTTCTTCGACTGGGCCTTAACTTGCTGGCAAATGATACATCTAGAGACAAATTCTGCCACATCCTTCTTCATCCCAGGCCAAAAGAAAATGCGCTTCATATCTTTATACATCTTATCTCCGCCCGGATGTATAGTCAACTTAGAGTGATGCGCTTCCTCAAGAACTCTTCTTACTAGATCTTCTACCATTGGAACACATAACCCTCCGTCTCTCCTCAGCCAACCCCTGTCATCAATAGAATATCGAGCGAGATGACTAGACGTCTCTCCTCGAATTAGCTTATCCATAATCTCAACTATCTGAGGGTCTTCTCTCTGCGAAGCCCCAACTTGATCAAGAAGGGTAGGTCTGAGTTCCAGAGATGCTAAAGAACCGGTCATCGACTCAATCGCCAAAGAGAAATCAAAGGTTGCCACATACTCTAAATTCTTCATCTCAACGAATAGAGGACTTAGGGTCAACCTTCTTCTACTCAATGCATCTGCTACCACATTCCCCTTGCCAGGGGTATAAGCTATCTCAAAATCGTAGGACGCCAAGAATTCCATCCATCTTTGTTGCCTCAGATTCAGATCCTTCTGAGAAAAGAGATACTTCAATGACTTGTGATCGGTAAAAAGCTCAAATCTTTCACCCAGAAGATAATGGCGCCAAGCCTTGAGTGCATATACTATTGCTGCCAACTCTAAGTCATGAGTGGGATAATTCTTCTCATGCACTTTGAGTTGTCTACCGCCAAAGAATATCACTCTTCCTTCTTGCATAAGAACAGCTCCTAACCCCGTGCCACATGCATCGGTGTATACGGTAAATAACTTCCCTCCATCGGGCAAAGCTAGAACAGGTGCTGATGTGAGGGCTCTCTTGAGCTTCTGAAAAGCAAGCTCGCATTCTATGCTCCAAGCAAAAACTAAATTCTTCTTTGTCAATTTAGTGAGAGGAGCGGATATCTTTGCGAAGTCCTTGATGAACTTCCGGTAAAAACCCGCAAGACCTAGAAAACTTCTCACTTCGGTTGCATTCCTTGGAGTCTTCCAATCCTGAACTGCCACTACCTTAGCGGGATCCACCGCTAAGCCTTGCTTAGATACTATATGCCCAAGGAATCTAACTTCCCTTCTCCAAAAGTGACACTTGGAGAACTTGGCCTTCAACTGATGCGCTCTAAGCGTATCCATCACCTCCATGAGATGCCTTGCGTGCTCTTCCTCATCCTTAGAGAAGATCAGAATATCATCTACGAAGACCACGACAAACTTGTTCAAGAACTCCCTGAACACCCTACTCATCAAGTCCACGAAATATGCGGGTGCATTAGTCAAGCCGAACGGCATGATAAGCCATTCGAAGAATCCATCTGGAGTTCTGAACGCAGTCTTGTCTATACTATCTTCAGCTACCCTGAGCTGATGGAACCCCGTAGCAAGATCAAGCTGAGAGAAAACAGAAGCACCGACAAGCTGGTCAAAGAGATCATCAATCCTCGGTAACGGGTGTCTGTTCTTCTTAGTCAGCTTATTCAACTCTCGATAGTCAACGCAAAGTCGGAGAGAACCATCCGCCTTGGTAGCAAATACCACAGGCGCTCCCCATTCAGATATACTTCGTCTAATGAAGTTCTTCTCAAGCAACTCTTTCACTTTCTTACTTAGCTCCCGCCTTTCACGCGGAGCCATGTGCCGAACGGGTAAAGAAACAGGCTTTGCATTATCCACCAGATAAATGCGGAAATCAATCTCTCGCTTAGGGGGCAACCCCCTAACTTCATCGAAAACATCCGGATACTCTCGAACCACTCTCACAGACTGAAGAGTTTCCATTGACGAGTCGAGTGATTCCAGATAGCACAACATGACGGGACCTCTCGGATCACAAGAAATCTCTAGGGTGTTTCCGAGGCGAGTCACGAGCCTCACAACCCTATGCTCACAATCAAGAATGGCTCCATATCTGGACAGCCAATCCATGCCCAATATCAATCCGTATCCCCTAAAACCAAGAACATAAGCACTGCACAAGAACTCTACACTCAGTATAGAGATCCTCAAATCCCCACATATCATAGACAGATGGGCGGAACCCCCAATAGGATTTGAAACACAGACGGGATCATCTACCAAGCTAGTACTAAGGTGCAAACTATCAACAAGATCAGATGAGATAAAGCTATGCGATGCACCAGAATCAAACAAGGTACGAACTGGAAAATCAGAAATATATACAAGGCTCTCAACAGAAATACTACCTCGATCGGGAACTGGAGCGACATTGAGAGCATGAACTTACCCTCCTAAAGGTCCAGCACGCTGAGTCTGACCCTGGCCTTGCCCTTGCTTCCTCGGGCAATCCTTACTGAAATGTCCAGTCTCACCGCAGAAAAAGCATTCACCATTCTTCCTTTTCCTCTTCTTACAATCCTTAATAAGATGCCCAACTGAACCGCAATAATGGCACTTCCCCTTGTTGTTCTTGCCCTTGTTGTTATTGCCCTTGTTGTTGTTCCCCTTGTTGCCTTGACTCTTGTTCTTGTTCTGATTGCCTTGACTGCTCTGACCACTTGGATTACCCTGATTTCCTTTTCCCTGGGAATCAGTCTTCTTGGCTTGAGTATCATTCATCTTGGTTTCTTTCTTGACATCTCCCTGAAGTAACGCCATATCAACCAAACTCTCAAACGTGGCCCCATGGGGAATATGTGACATAGCCAATCCCTGCAACGGCTCATTCAATCCTCTAGCAAAACGAAGAGCCTTCTTCTGAGGAGTATTCACCATATCCAAGCCAAAACGAGCTAACTGATTGAACTTGTTCACATATTCTTTGACAGACATATCTCTTTGTTTCAAAGTTATGAACCTCTCCATTTGCAGATTCTCCTCAGCAGAAGATAGAAACTTAAGCATGAACCTTTCCCTGAAATCGGCCCAAGTCTCAACAGGCCTAGTACCATTGGTGACTTCCCACCAATAAGCGGCTTCATCCTTCATAAGCCAAACCGCCAACAAGAGCTTCCTCTGATCGTCTAACCCAAAGATAGCAAACAAATCCTCGGTCTCTTTCAACCAATTTCTGGCCTCTACAAAAGTCTCAGTGCCTTGAAAGTTCTTGCCACCCATTGCTTTGAAATCTTTGCAAGTCTTTGCGAAGTCCACTTGAGGATGCTGAGGGGGAGGAGGAAGAGGAACCTCAACGACAGGAGGAGGAGGAACATTAACCACCGGAGGAGGAGGAGGAGGAACATTAACTACCGGAGGAGGAGGAGGAGGAACATCTACGGGGCCGGCTTCGGTCGCCCTAGCCTCCAAAAGTCTCCTATACCAAACAGGCACGTGTACTCCCTCCGGAATAGCAAAGTTATCGGCCATACTGAAAACGAAGAAAAAGACAGATTCAGAATGGAGAAAAACGAAGGAATTTTGCTAATGGCTTTTTGGGGAATAGCCTTTAAAATAAACTAGACTTTTCTTTGGAAAATACTTTATACTTGGTTTTGAAAATAGTTTTCCAAAAGTTTTCTAAAAGCCTTTTTGTTCCTTCTCGTACCATATGCTCTGATACCAAGTGTAACACCCCACCTCCACCAGGGTGGCTCTTGCAAGCACTCTGACTTTGGAGGGGCGTTTGAATCAGGTAAACATGCATAATGATATATCAAGGCAGAACAAGAACATATGTATATATGTAAACAGAGTAAATAACATAGATAAAACAGCGGAAGATTTCAAAACATTTCAAAACAAGTCTGGTACAACATAGCTTTCCAAATAAACAAGTCTAGATAAAACAACATCAACTGAAAAACTGAAATAAATAAGTGCTATCCCCAATTAAGTGGTAACCATAGCTAGCTTCATGTCGAAACCGTACATGAGCTGAAATCCCACAAGCAAGCAATCCGAAATCCAAGCTAAGCTCCAGTATTCCCTCCCTGAGAACCTGGGGGGGAGGGGGGGGGAACGGAAGAAAAGAGGCGAAAGAAAACAGGTCAGTCAAAAAGACTGAGTAAGCCCTACTACAATCAATGTAAACTGATAAAGTTAACTGGCATGAGCAGCAGGGATGAACATAAGGATAACGATATACTAGCATGATGATTAACTAACAAGGTAGATAAAGGTGTCATCGCATAATCAGGATTAAGGTTTTGCACCACAGGTGTACTAGCAAACTAACATGACTTGAATAAACAAGTATTGATCCCTTGGCCCAAGCTTTGGCCCAATAACATGAAATGACCCTAATACAAGGTCCAACCAAACGGTCTAGTCGATCGACTCCCTAAGCCTAACTCGTCACGTGTTGGTGTCAATACGGCCCAATCATAATTGTAGTCGAACTGTGCCGGGTCCACCCTTCGGGTGTATCAAGCCCTAGGGTGTCAACCCCTGGACACCATGAACATGAGTGCACAGTCCCGATCTACTGGTACCCGTGCATGTTTTCTCCGGCTACGGACTATGTGCACGACCAGAGTCCGCCCGGAACTACACCGGCGTACCCTCTGCCGTCGCTTTTGGTCACTTACCTCCAGTCCAGTAATCGTGCCCCCACCCTAGCCTAGTCCCTAGGGTCATGATGATACTAACTTGGGATTACTGCTAGAGTGGGCCCCCATTGCTAGGATTTTTCTAGTGGGTTAAGTACGGTTTAACCCTCTTGCTAATCCTGGATTAACTTGGTTAAGTGTAACGATGAGTTCACGACTTAACCCCGATTAATCTACCAAACCCAAATTGGTTAAGTATTAAGTGGACCATGACTTAACCCTAATCACGAGGTATTAATTAATTTAATGCGCCTTAACCTCTCACATTAGACCTTGTTGTGGTTACTAGTTAAGCCGGGCGGGTCCGGGTAGCTTTACACCACAACTTGGTCTAACCTCGGGTTCAAGGTACAACATGACCAACTTCTCACATTGGGTCCTATTGTTTGTAGCAACTAGTTAAGCCGGTCGGTTCCGGGTAGGTTTACGCTACAAACTCAACCCAACCTCGAGTTGGCCACACTTATCTTTTCTAAGTGTCATGTCCATCATGTTTCCAAAACATGTTACAAGTTTTCAAGCAATTGGGTAGACCTAACTTAATAGGTAAATTCCCAATGGGTAGACCTAACTTAATAGGTAAATTCCCAAGCTTATGTTTTATGTCTTTTAAGTTTACCCAACCCCAAACGCAATCCCATCGCTTACATATCGCAATAGCGCATAAAGGATAGAAAGAGGGAACTTGGCATAATCATGACATAAAGGTATTGAAGCCACAAGCTTAACATGGTGGCATATGAAATGTTCATATGTTCATACACTTGCATATTACATTTTTAGGCCTCAAAAGCATGCATAAAACCAAACTTAGCATATTGGTGATACATGGTACTAAATGACATGTAGAGATGGCCAAAAGTTCGCATTTAGCCTCACATGCAAGTTATCATAAGAGATATGATAACTTACATGTTGCTAAAATGCAACCTTTGGCATAAAGCTTAAAGCTTTATGTCCATAAACCCAAAATAAGCTTGCATAACATGATAGCATGAACAAAATGTTCAACCCAAACTTGCATAACATAACTTGGCATACTTGCATATAAACTTGCATATCACAACATGATAAACTTGCATATAAACTTGCATATCACAACATGATAAACTTGCATATAAACTTGCATATCACAACATGATAAACTTGCATATAAACTTGCATATCATACATTTAACTTTAGAGTTTAAGTATGAAAGTAGAATAGGGCTTACAATGCTTAAGAAGTCACAAAAATATGACAAAGCCCTTATGAAATCAATTAAACCCAAAATGCAAGCAAAACCCTTGAGCCAAAATGATCAAGACTCTTTCTTTATGATGTAAATATATAAACTTGACTTGAATGCAAGCTAATGATGCTCATACAAGTTTGAAAACACTTGTATGCATGGAAAATCACTTAGGAATTTATTTAGGAATTTTATGAAGGGAGTGGAGGCCATGAGAGGATTGATTTTGCCATAGTTTAGTTGTATGAATGAATAATGATGACTTATGGTAGGTTAGGGTCTTATTTATAGATTAGGCAAGTGTTTTAGACCATAGGATTAAACCTAGATTCAATCCAAGCCATCAAAGCATGTCTTGGGGAAGAAGTCAAGTGTAGCAACCATCTAGGGCCTTTAGATTAAAGATGAACCATGAGAACCATTCAAATGAAAAATCTGCATTTGAGCGAATCGGCCCACGGGTTGACAGCCAAACACCCTGGATTAACCCCTAGTCGACCCAGCGAGCTCGGGTCGACCTCAAAAATCGGCCGGTTCGGTTATTCCCCTCTCCCAATTCGCTGTTTTGAACATTTTTGCATATTTATTTATTTAATTTTCAATTATATATATATATATATATATCAATATATATATATTTCTCTGCGCAACCCATTTCACTTAATTAAGTATACTTTAATTTGGGAATTTTTCGTGAAAGTTCGCGAGGCCATATCTTGGTCATACGGACTCCGATTTTCGAAAACTCGGACTCTATTTCGCGTATTTTTCCGAGATGAACGCAATGGCATAGCCCGTTTCCCTTGATTCAGATTTTACAGTTTAATTCTGCCTCCATTTATGTTATAACATGTTATTCAAAAATACGGGTTGTTACAGACGTGCTTCAACAATTGAAGGTGATGAGAAGTGCATCACAAATAAAAAAAAGGAAAAGAAAAAAGGGAGTTGAAGAGACGTGCTTCAAAAATTTAAGGTGATGAGAAGTGCATCACAAATCAAAGAGAAGAAGAGAATCAACGAATCTGCTTGGAGTAATAAAACCAAGTTTAAGGGGGAATGTTGGAAATAAACTTGGTTTTGTAAGGAAATATTAATTATGCAACAAATTTAATGTTTGTATTTAGGAAAGTCAAAATTAAGTAGTAACAAATTCTAGCCTTCTAATTAGAAAATTCTAGAGAATGTTTTGTAAAGGGAAATATTGAAAATTAGGGAATGTAAGAAAAATCTAGAAAAGAAAAGTCTAGAAGCTGGCTATGTTATAAAAGGGATGTACTATCTCATTTGTTGTATGAAGAAAAGTAAAGAAATAAAAATGTAGTCATTCAGTTATTCTACGTTTAATCTCTCTCCTCCTCTTTATATCTAAATTCCAACAAATAGGACTTAGTAGCTAGTGTCCTCTAATTCGTATTAGGGTAGAATAAACCACCATATAAGGTATTAAGTGACCAAAAGGTTCGCCTTGGGTATTAAGTTATTGTAAGTATCCACCCTTACCTTACATAGGTAGTGAGGTCTTAAGTGTCTATGTGTGTATATATATATATATATATATATATATATATATAATAACTACCCTCCTTGTGTGATAGTTAGGAGTTAGTTGTCCGCCTCTTAATTAGTTAATGGTGGTTTAAAGGCTTCGTATTTATGTGTAAACGTTCTATCTCAACGTTAATATATCGTTATGTGTGAGTTATTACCTAGGGTTTAGTGGTTTATCGTAGTGCGTAAATTCTAAATGTGTTAGGTTAAAATCACTAGCACTTTTAGACATATGTTTTGGTTATGACCAAATGAAATACATTTTTGTATTTTAGACAGTTTTATACATATTCTACTCACCAGGACTTATTGTTCTGACCCCTCTCTTCACAACTCTCAAACTTATCTCGGGAAAGACAGGTTTTAGCAAGTGTTCAAATTTGGTTTCAGTTCTCGTTCTCTCATGCTCGACATCGATGCGGTTATATGCCTTAAGGTAGTCGCCTTAATCGGTATTTGTTATCTTATTTCATTTGTGCTATGAGTTAGTTCTATTTTACTCTGATTATGATCATGCTCATTAATTGCAGGTACAAGATTTATACTCCCTGTACTTAGATGGGTTTGAGTTTTGATTTTTTTCGAAATTCAGACTCGGAAAAGTGTGAGGTTTTACGGTTTGTGTGGTTAGTGACAGTTGGTATGATTCATTTTCCCTTATGATTAATTAACATAACTACAATGTCAATGATCAAGTTGAATCATAGTGATAGGATGAGAAAATTATGGTAAAATTTAGGAATCTTATTCCATTTCATGTGCTATTGTTATTCTAGTAGTTTGGTTAAAGCTTGCTTCTTTCTTCATAAGGCCATAATTTTGTTCAGTCAACAACATAAACTTTGTTTAATTTCGATAATTAAATGCTAGCTCTACGACTTGATCCACATTTTTATGGTAAAGATAATAGTATGCTATTAAGTGTTATATCGGTCAGGCCCCGCCCTGGGGCCAGGCGACCTGGGCGGTCGCCTAGGGCCTCAGGTCCGGCAAGGGGAGGAGGAGCGGAGGGGGGGGGGGCGCTCAGTTTTTCTAATTAAAATGATACTGATACTTTGTGTTTCCTTGTTCAAACGTGAAGCTGAAATAGTGTCGTGGTAGCACTTTCAATTTCCTTGCTTACAACTAGAGTTCGAATCCCAGCTTGATCATGTTGTGTTTGCTAAGATTGCCAAGGGCCCCAAGTTGCATTTTTCTTTGTAAATTCTATCTACAAATTTTTTTTTTGCCTAGGGCCACAGATTACCCAAGGCCGACATTGATATCGGTAACCTTGATAGCACTATTTCCCATATTGCAAAAAAGTTTGCAAATTGTTCAATTGACCTGTCATCTGCATCTCAAAGCTGACCTCAATTTTTACTCGTTATCATTGCCTTGCGGGTTGTTTATATGTTAGAGATGTGACACTTGTTTTACAATACATGATATTATGAAAACTTAGTAAATGTCATGGTTTAAGAGGTTTATCGCTCGACTTTCTTAGCGTGATACAAAATGCACTTTGGTAGCAAATACTTGCCTCCACTATCCAAGTTATTTAACTTTGTATTGATTTAACCATAAGAGGAATGAGTTCATAACCTCTAAATTCTCCTTGCAATCAATGTTGGAATGTGTTCAAGTTAGAAATTCAACTAATAAATTACCACTCTTTTGCTAATAGGAAATGTATACTGTTGGAAAAATAGTTTATTTTTGTAAAGATGAATTATTTAAAAATGGATAAGCATGATATGAGTCCTATATGAATAGTCCCACATCATGAGACTATATGAAAGAACCGGTCTTTATTTGACTTGGTAAATATTGAGATCCATGTTTTCAGATCTGAACCTTTATTTGACTTAGTAAATATTGAGATCCATGTTTTCAGATCTGAACTAACTTTCCCCGCAATCCTTTTTATACGTTCTCACTACTCAGAAAAAAAACAAATTTTTATTCTTATATCTCTCTTCTTCCTCCACCATTAAAAGTTCTTCAAAAACAAAATCAGAACGAGCAGTTAAATTTAAATAGAAAGTGCAAATCTGAATTGGTTTGTTGTGCAAGCAAACCAATTGTTTTTCTCAGAAGGTTGTTTTATCCCAGAGGCGGCGGCGACAAGTACGAATTGGTTTGCAGCACTAACCAGATCGCCGAATCGTCTTCAAGAAAGCGACCTAGTCCGTGACTCAGCCATTGTTTCCCAACAATTTGAAGACGAATCGAAAGAATGGCTTCGACATCAAACATAGATGATGCTGCTCCTACCTCTGCTTTCCAGATCCCATTGGTGGCTGCTTCCCCATTTCATTTTGAAGGTCTGCACTTCAAACGATGGCGTCAGAAGATGGAGTTCTACCTGACGATGAGAGAGGTGGCTGCTGCTCTGATCACCGACAAACTGCAGTTGCCAGACAAACCTGACGGAACTGATGAAGTGCAGATGGCTTCCTAGGCTGAACAAGCAAAACAGCAACAGAACTGGATTGAGCAGGACTACCTGTGAAGAAATTTCTTTCTTAATGGTCTCAGCGATGATCTGTATGATTACTACAACTCGGACGACAAGACAGCGAAGGAGATTTAGGAAGCGCTGAAGAAGAAATACGATACAGAGGAGGCAGGGGCAAAGAAGTATGTTGTGAGCCGCTATCTTAAGTATCAGATGACAGACGACAGGTCAATAGAGATGCAATCTCATGAACTTCAGAAAATAGCTCATGAGGTCATCTCCGAAGGTATGGTTTTGGACGAACAGTTTCAAGTTGCTGTTATTATTAACAAACTGCCCCCAGGTTGGAAAGACTTTAAGAATTTCCTACGACATAAGACTAAGGAATTTTCCTTAGAGAGCTTGATCACTTGCCTCCGTATTGAGGAGGAGGCATGCAAACAGGACCAGAAAGAGGAACTGCTGGTTGTCTCAAACAACAGCACTAAGAAGACCACATCCGCTGTTCTGAAACCAAATCAGAAATTATTTAAGAATCAGAACAGGCGCAACAAACAGAATGGGAATCCGCAAGGAAAACCAAAAGGACAACAGAAACCAGCCCAAAAGAATGACTCTGGACAGTTGTTTCTATGTAACAACTGTGGAAAACCAGGTCAAATGGCATGAAAGTATCGGAACAGGCCAAGCTCTGCACCGCAGGCGAACCTGACTGAAGAGCCTCTTACGGCTATGATTACTGAGATTCACCTTGTTGGTGGATCAGAGGATTGGTGTAGACACTGGTGCTTCTCGCCATGTCTGCTATGATCATGATATGTTCACCACATACACGACTGCTGATGATCAAAAGTGTTGTTGGGAGATTCTCATACCACTAAAGTTGCAGGGGTTGGAAATATGGAGATCAAGTTTACCTCTGGAAAGACTGTGATTCTTAAAGATGTTTTGCATACTCCAGAGATAAGGAAGAATCTGGTTTCCGGCTTTCTCCTTAATAAGGCAGGCTTTACTCAATTTATTGGAACTGATGTGTATACCATAGGGTATAAGGGAACTTTTGTAGGAAAGGGTTATGCTTGTGAGGGAATGCTTAAATTAAATGTTGAATCTAATAAAGTGAATAATTCTGCTTATATGTTGTGTGATTTTAATATTTGGCACTCTAAATTATGTCATGTTAATAAACGAATAATTCATAACATGAGCACCCTAGATATGATACCTAAGATGTCAGAATCTGAACCTGATAAATGTGAATTCTGTACATAAGCAAAAATCACTAAGAAATCTCATAAATCTCTTGATAGAGAATCTGAACCCTTAGATTTGATTCATTCTGACATATATGAACTTGATGGCACTTTGACTAGACATGGACATCGATATTTTATCACTTTTATTGATGACTGTTCTGATTTCACATATGTTTACCTTTTGAAAAATAAAAGTGATACTTTTGAAATGTTTAAAACGTTCAAAACTGAAATTGAGAATCAAACAAACAGGAAAATTAAGAGACTTCGTAGTGATAGAGGAACAGAATATGAATCTAATTAATTCATTTCTGGACTTCTATAAGTTACATGGTATTGTACATGAGAGAACTGCACCCTATTCACCTGAAATGAACGGTAAAGCTGAAAGAAAAAATTGGACTTTTACCGAATTAGTAGTTTCCATCCTATTAAATTCTGGTGTAGCAAAACATTGGTGTGGGGATATTTTATTGACTGTATGCTATGTTCTAAATAGAATCCCCTAATCTAAGAATAAAATTTCACCTTATGAAATTATAAAGAATTATAAATCCATTGTGTTATACTTTAGAACTTGGGGTTGTTTAGCATATGTTCGCACTCCAGACCCTAAGATAATAAAATCGGCAAGTAGAGCATATGAATGTGTATTTATGGGCTATGCTATTAATAGCAAAGCATACCGATTTTATGACCTAAATGTACACAATATAATTGAATCAAATTTTGCCGATTTTTATGAAACAAAATTTCCTTTTAAATTAAGGAATAGTGGTGGCACATCAAGTATGCCTATTAGAACAGAACTTAATAAAAGTTCTGAAACTGAACCTAGAAAAAGTAAAAGAGCAAGAACCGTAAAAAAATTTGGTTCGGATTTTTGTGCTTTTACTATAGAGGAGGATCCCTTAAACCTCCAAGAGGGCTTATCTTCCTTAGATGCCTATTTTTTGGCAAGAGGCTATAAATAATGAGATGGATTCTCTGGAATCCAATAAGACTAGGCATTTAGTAGATTTATTTTCTGGTTGTAAATCTATAGGTTGTAAATGGCTGTTTAAAAAGAAATTAAAAACCTGATGGAACTATTGATAAATATAAAACACAATTAGTAGCTAAAGGTTTTAAGCAAAGAGAAAATATAGATTTCTTCGACATTTTTTTTTACTTGTAACTAGAATTACATTCATTCGGGTATTAGTCTCACTTGCTTCTATTTGTTATTTATTAATACACCAAATGGATGTTAAAATCACATTTTTTAAACGGTGAATTAGAAGAAGAAATTTATATGGACCAGCCTGAAAGATTTGTAGTACATGGTCAAGAACATAAAGTATGCAAATTAGATAAATCATTATATGGTTTAAAACAAGCACCTAAACAATGGCATGAAAAAATTTGATAACTTAATCATTTCTTATGGTTTTAAAGTTAATGAAAGTGACAAATGCATTTATTACAAATCTGGGAATGACAATTGCACTGTTATATGTCTTTATGTAGATGACCTTCTGTAACACCCCGAATTTTTGTTAATACTAAAATTCACTAATTACAGGATAAATAATCTCAGATGTGGGAATTAGGGGAAACGGGCTGCGTTATTACGTTCGTCTCGGAAAAATACGCGAAATAGAGTCCGAGTTTTCGAAAATCGGAGTCCGTATGGCCCAGTTATGGCCCGATGAAGTTTGCAGAAAATTTAAAACTAAAACAGATTTAAAAATTTAAAATATTCAGATTTAGAATGGGCCAGGCGGGGTCAGGCGGGAAGCTTCCCGCCCAGCCCATGTCGACAGGGCTGTCGACAGGCCTGTCGACAGGGGTGTCGACATGCCTGTCGACTTGCCTGTCGACAGGGTGCAGGCGCCCAGTGAACCTGGGTGCACCAGGTTGCACCAGGTTGGGTTTCAGGCTGGCTAGGAGGGCTGGTTCTAGAGATTTCCTAAATCTAAGGGTCCTAACCTAATCTAGGGTTAATCTAAGGGCCTAAAACACTCACCTAATCCTATAAATAAGACCCCAACCCTACCCTAATTCATTCATAATTAAGTCTTGTAACTAAACTATGGCAAAATGAAATTTGAGCATGGCCTCCACTAGTTCATGAAGGAGTTGCAAGCAAATCCATCTCAAATCATTCTCTAATCCATTCTAAGTATCTTAATCTTCTTCATTAGCTTGCTAATTGTGTTTTGGTGAGCTTCTATCCCCTTAATAATCAATTGTTAAATTGATTAAGATAGGATATGATGATGTATGGTTATGTTTGTGGATCAATGTGTTTATGCAAGCTTAATATTGTATATGTCATGTGTTTTGCAAGTTATATGCTCTATGTCATGCAAGTTTAGTGTATGTGTTCATGACATTTTTATGCAAGTTTAATGTTATATCTTTATGCAAGTTTGGTGCTATGTTTCATGATGATTATGATGCAAAACACTAAGTTGGACATTGATCTATTATGCAACATGTTATGCATGCATATGAAGTTATGTGAATGATGATGCAAGTTATGTGTATGTTTAAATGCAAGATTAACATGTTATGCATGCATATGAAGTTATGTGAATGATGATGCAAGTTATGTGTATGTTTAAATGCAAGATTAACATGTTATGCATGCATATGAAGTTATGTGAATGATGATGCAAGTTATGTGTATGTTTAAATGCAAGATTAACATGTTATGCATGCATATGAAGTTATGTGAATGATGATGCAAGTTATGTGCAAGATTAATATGTTATGCATGCATATGAAGTTATGTGAATAAATATGCAAGTTAAGTGTATGCTCAAATGCAAGATTACCATGTTATGCATGCTTATGAGGTCATGTGAATAATTATGCAAGTTATGTAGATGCTTAAGAGCAAGTTGGGTTAATATGTGTTCATATATGCAAGTTGACATCCTCTTAACCCATGACAAAGTTATATGCTAAACCCATGATATGTGTGATGGATCTTCCCCTTTTATTATGTTATGAAATGAGAACGATTTACGTGGGGAACGATGGGGTGGGTAAATATGTTAATAAATGAATGGTTGGGTATGATTAAGCATACCGTAAAAATAAATTACCATAAGTGGGAATTTACCTATTGAGTTAGGTCTACCCCATGGGAATTTACCTATTGAGTTAGGTCTACCCATGTTATGGTAAACTTGATATTAATTAGGGATAATTAATATGGGGGGGTGATTAATTAGGTGTAATTAATCGACTAAGACACGAGGTTGGACTCACTTGTAGTGTAAAACTGCCCGGACCCGACCGGCTTAACCAGTTGCTACAAATGTCAGCCCAATGTGAGAGGTCTTAGCCATAAATTAAATACGTGATTAAGGTAAAGACACGAGGTTAGACTCTGTTATGACGTAAGACTGCCCGGATTCTACCGGCTTAACCAGGCGGTCATAACAGCCAGTCTAATGTGGGAGGTCTTTATGGGAGATCACGGTCTTAATTAATTAAGAAACACTTAACCATAATAGCATGTAGTGGGACATGAGGGGTTAAGTGGGTGCCTTGGGTGGCATGAGGAAATTTTGTGGTTGCCTTGGGTGGCATGTGGAATCTAGTGGGTTGCCTTGGGTGGCAATAGAAAATACGATTAGAATACTTAACCAAGTGGAAACATGTAACTAAACATGATTAAAGGGTTAAGTGGGATACACTAGATATATGACAAGCTTAAGTGGGTAGCTTGTGGGGGCCCATTTCAACCAATATCCCAAACGTATCTTTGTGGGCTCGACCCATGTCGAGTGACGGGACACGCATATTGGGCTTGATTATAAGAGGCCAAAACGGGTTAGCGGTGGCAACGCAAGTCCAACGGGCTTCATATGCGTGTGTGGGCCCGGGCTGGTAGATAAGCCGTTGTTGCATCGTGTAGATATAAAGCCGTGCACCGTTAGTATTGGGTAGCCACTTTAGGGGAGTGATACACCCCACTGTGGGACCAGCACGGGTATCTACGGTAGGGAGCCGATCGATGGGGAGTAGTGGGTACACCTAGTGAAGATAGGGGCAGACGGCACCTATGTAGGGGTACACGAAACTACTGGGTAAGAATTACTGGGTACACCTAGTGGAGATAGGGGCAGACGGCACCTATGTAGTGAACTAGGAGTACATGAAATTATTAGGGAAATTTTCTAAGTCCTTGGAAGGGAACAACCTTTAAGTAGGAATGACTGGTGTGGTGCAGTTAGTAATTATCCTTGGGTGGGTAGATGCGTCCTGACGGTTATCTTAGTTCATCCTATGTTGTTGGCTACTTAGTGTAGTTATTATCCCCAAAGGTACCGTACCGAGTTCATGTCATACCCTAATTACTTTAATAATTGTATTGTTAAGGTTATAGGACTCACTCAGACTTATGTCTGACCCCGTTGTTTCTATCTTTTTCCCAACCCTCAGGTCCTACAGTGGATCCTGGCAGTAGTAGAGCTTGATCGGATTGTTGTTCCAGTCTTGAGGAGCTTGGGTAGATGTAAAGCTCCAGTTATCCAGTTATCTTTCCTTTCGTTCTGGCTATTGTATTGAGAGTGGGATTATGTACTTCTTTATATTGATGGATATTGTACTTGACTTTTATTGTGGTTTTATGATGTAACCAGACATGTTTATTTCCGCTGTTATGAGATGATGTTTTAAAATTTCAAGTACTACTTATATCTGTCTTGTTGTAATTTTTCTGTTCTATATTCACTAAAATACTCCACCGATGCTATGGCATTCCCTTAGTGAGTGACCATAGCGGGTGTGGGGTGTTACACGTGGTATCAGAGCAAAGGTTACCGGAACAGATAAAATTTTTAGAAAACTATTTTTCTAAAAACATTTTTGGAAAAGATATTTTCAAAAACATGTCTTTTAAGAGAAAAGTTTTTGAAAGAAAAGCATAATCCCCAATAGCCATATCTATATCCTTCGAATTCTCCGTTTTGAATCTCTCCTTTTTTCGTTTCAGCATGGCCGAGAATATTAATCTTCCGGAGGGTGTAGCGGTACCAGTATGGTATAGGAGATTGATGGAGGCTAGGGCCACCACTACGGGTCCAGCAAATATTCCTCCACCAACCGTAGCACCCGATCTTCCTCCTCCCCCTCCTCCTCGTATGGATACATTTGCTAAGACTTGTAAGGAATTCAAAGCTATGGGAGGGAAATCTTTTCAAGGATCTGAAACCTTTGTGGAGGCTAGAGATTGGCTTAAAGAGGTGGAAGAGTTGATAGATATCTTTGAGATGGAAGAAGGGAAGAAAGTCAAGTTGGCTGCTTGGTTAATGAAGGGAGAGGCCTCATTCTGGTGGGAGGTTACTAATGGAGAACGCCCCGTTGACTCTTGGGCGGATTTTAGGCAAAGATTTGTGGCAAAGTTTCTCTCAAGGGCGGAGGAAAACTTGTATATGGAAAGATTCTTGACTCTAAAGCAAGGAAATCTCTCGGTGAAGGAGTATGTTAATAAGTTTAATCAATTGGCAAGGTTTGGTCTAGATATGGTGAATACACCGGAGAAGAAGGCTTTGAGGTTCGTGAAAGGCTTAAATGAACCGATGCATGGGTTGGCTATGACTCACATCCCTATGGGGGCCACCTTTGAGAAGCTAGTTGACATGGCGCTCATGTTTGAGGAAGAGAAGGGTCCTAATGCTAATAAGGCACCCGAGAAGAAGGGAGATCAAAAGAGACCTCAACAACAACAAAGCAAAGGTGGGAAAGGCAACGGTGGCAAGAGCAAGAAAAAGAAGTGTTTCAATTGTGGGACACCTGGCCACCTAAGCAAGGATTGTCGCAAGAAGAAGAAGACCGGTTGCTTCCATTGTGGCGAAGCAGGGCACTTAGTGAAGGATTGCCCTAAGAAGGGGCAAAGGACGGGATCTACCTCAGGAGGACAGGTGCAAGCTCTTATGGCACCAGGTCAGGCTAGGGGGCAAGTACAGGCTCTCGCGGTTCCACCAATTCAGGAGAGAGGTAGAACTATTTCCGTTGAAAGTCTGGTTTTTCTACTTGACCATCCTGTCCGTACATTGTTTGATTCAGGCGCATCGCATTCGTTTATTTCATCATCATTAGTTGAGTCACTGCACCTAGACACCAGTCTGGTAGATGATCCCTTGGTTGTTTCAAACCCAATTGGGGGCTCCACTTATTTGTCCATGATATGTTTGGGTTTGAAGATTTCTATACTTAGCATTGAGTTTAGATGTGATGCTTTTGTGTTGGGCTTCACGGGCTATGGGTTGATTTTGGGCATGGACTGGTTATCCAGTAATGGTGCCGTTCTTGATTGCGAAAGGAGAGTGGTTAGGCTCATGACCCGCTTGGGTAACACTCTCGAGATTTCTTGTAACCCCAGGGACTCTGTTATGCTAAGTTATCTTGAATCGCTTGACGCTTCGGTCGAGAGTTTGCAAGCTGTTAGAGTGGTCCGGGAATATCCGGATGTGTTTGAGGAGGTGAAGGGCTTACCTCCGAAGCGGGAGATTGACTTCCGAATATATTTGGTGGATAATGCTAAACCGGTATCTTTACCAGTGCGCCACATGGCTCCTCGTGAGAGGAGGGAACTCCATAAGCAAGTAGGGGAGTTGCTTGAGAAGGGGTTCATAAGACGGAGCATATCAGAGTGGGGTGCTCCAGTAGTATTTGCTACGAAGGCAGATGGGTCTCTCAGACTTTGTGTAGACTATAGAGAACTCAACAAGCTCACAAAGAAGAATAGACACCCATTGCCGAGGATTGATGATCTTTTCGATCAGTTGGTGGGCGCTTCAGTATTTTCTCAGTTGGACTTGGCCACGGGGTTTCATCAGTTGAGGGTGGCTGAGGATAGCATAGACAAGACTGCCTTTAGGACTCCGGATGGTTTCTATGAGTGGCTGGTGATGCCATTTGGGTTGACGAACGCCCCTGCATATTTCGTTGATTTGATGAGTAGGGTGTTCAGGGAGTTCCTTAATAAATTCGTGGTGGTCTTTGTGGATGATATCTTAGTATTCTCTAAGAGCGAAGAAGAGCATGCCCTACATCTTGGGGAAGTGATGAAGACTCTTCGAGCGCATAGCCTTAAGGCTAAATTCTCTAAATGTCACTTCTGGAGGAGGGAAGTGCGGTTCTTGGGGCATGTGGTCTCCAAGGAAGGGATAGCTGTGGATCCCGCGAAGGTAGTATCAATTCAGGATTGGAAGGTTCCGAAGAATGCTACCGAAGTAAGAAGTTTCTTGGGGTTGGCAGGTTATTATAGGAAGTTTATCAAAGACTTCGCGAAGATATCAGCCCCATTAACCCGCTTAACAAAGAAGAATCTTGTTTTCACATGGGACGTAGATTGTGATGATGCGTTCCGACGGTTAAAGAGAGCTTTAACCACGGCTCCAGTTTTAGTATTGCCAGATGGGAGCAAGCCATTTGTTGTCTATACCGATGCCTGTGGGACAGGACTTGGCGCAGTCTTAATGCAAGAGGGAAGGGTAATAGCCTATGGTGGAAGGCAGTTGAGGGCACATGAGAAAAATTACCCTACCCATGATCTAGAGCTAGCCGCTATTGTTTTTGCGCTTAAGATTTGGCGCCATTATCTTCTTGGTGAGAGATTCGAGCTGTTCACTGACCATAAATCTTTGAAGTACTTGTTCTCTCAGAAGGATCTAAACTTAAGACAGCAAAGGTGGATGGAGTTCCTAGCATCTTATGACTTCGAGATAGCGTATACCCCTGGCAAGGGTAACGTGGTGGCGGACGCCTTGAGCAGGAAGAGGTTGTCTTTGAGTCCATTGTTCGTGGAACGACGAAGCTTGGAATTTATCTCGATGTTTGATTTCAGACCTTCCGTTGATATTGTACCCGGTTTGCTAGCTTCTTTGGAAGTTAGACCTACTCTTCTGGGGCGGATTGGGGAAGCCCAGAGGCACGACCCACAGTTGGTTGAGTTGATAGAGAAGCTCATAAGGGGGGAGTCGTCCAGCCATTTGAGTAGGTACACCCTAGACGGCAGGGGGTGCTTGCGTAGAGACGGTAGACTTTGTGTACCGCTAGATGAAGGGTTGAGGAAGGCTATTCTTGATGACGCACACCGTTCTAGGATGACCATTCATCCCGGTGGGGATAAGATGTACCAAGATATGAAGAGGGTTTTCTTCTGGGCCGGTATGAAGAAAGATGTGGCCGAATATGTAGCCCGATGCTTGGTATGTCAGCAGGTGAAGGCGGAGCAAAAGAAACCAGGTGGGTTGCTTCACCCATTGGAAGTTCCGCAATGGAAGTGGGATAGCGTCTCGATGGATTTTATTGACGGGTTACCCAGATCGAGGAAGGGTAATACAGGAATTTGGGTGGTGGTAGATAGACTGACTAAGAGCGCCCATTTCATACCTGTGAAGAGCAAGAGGACCGCTCCATGGCTAGCTTCAGTATATCTTCGAGAGATAGTTCGATTGCATGGGGTACCCTCTAGCATAGTGAGTGATCGAGATCCTATCTTCACTAGTGAGTTCTGGAGAAGTTTGCAAGAGGCAGTGGGGACTCAATTGTGTCTGAGCACCGCATATCATCCTCAGACAGACGGCCAGACTGAGAGGGTGAATCGTGTTCTAGAAGACCTTTTGAGACTTTGTATCTTAGATTTTGGAGGTACATGGGAAGAGCATCTTCCATTGGTGGAGTTCGCATATAATAACAGCTTTCAGTCCAGTATTGGTATGGCTCCTTTCGAAGCTCTCTATGGAAGGCCTTGTCGATCCCCTACATGTTGGTGGGAATCTACGGATAAGATTTTGCTTGGGCCTGATATGGTTAGGGAGACTTCAGAGAAGATCGATCTGATTCGAAGAAGGATGAAAGCAGCGCAGGATAGGCAAAAATCTTATGCGGACAAGAGAAGGACGGATCTTGAGTTTGAGGTTGGGGATATGGTTTTTGTTAAGGTATCTCCGTTGAGAAATGTTGTTCGCTTCGGATCCGTTGGGAAGGTAGCACCAAGGTTTGTTGGGCCGTTTCCTATCAAGGAAAGGATTGGACGGATGGCATATAGGGTGGAGTTGCCCGACAGACTTAGCGGTGTTCATGATGTATTCCATGTATCACATCTGAGGAAATGCTTGCATGAGACTGCAGAGGTGGTAGAGCCGAGCTTGCTTAGAGATATGGAGATAGAGCGTGATGCGACTATTAGACGAGCTCCTACTCGCATCCTTGGGTCAGAGACTAGGAAGTTAAGAAACAGAGAGGTTCAACTAGTCAAGGTGCAATGGGGAGAAGATGAGAGCAACGCAACTTGGGAGACGGAAGCGAAGATGCATTCATTATACCCATTTCTTTTTGAGGGTATGTCTTTACTTTCTCCTTTATCGCTTGTCTAGTACTTATCTTATCTTTGGTATGTCCTCTCGTTAGTACCTTTGGCCTTTAGATAGGGTAAACCTATGGTTGAAACATGTGTTTGAGACATGTTATGGTTGATGGATGCAAGTGGATGCAAGTGTTTGCTAGTGGTTGCTCGTGGATGCATATACACACACTCTAGGCACTAGATCGGCTCAGTCACTTCATATTGCATATTGCATAAAATTGTGTGTAGGAAAATATATTTATGGATGTATAATGGTTGTGTTATCACATGGATGATGCATTTTGGTGAATGATTGTGCACTCATGTAGATATTGTATGTGTCGATAGGGTTTTTCTTGCATACATAATGGATGCATGGCACTATCATGGTTTGCATATGTTCATACATTAGATAGGGAACATAGACACACACTTTTTGCATATGCTCATACATCATTAGAAGTTGTTTTAAGGACAATGGATGCCAGTGGTTGATGGTTTGAGTAGATGGTTGTTTGGATGGTAGGATATGCATTCTCCTTAGCTTAGAGATTTCGGGGACGAAATCCTTTAAGGAGGGGAGAATGTAACACCCCGAATTTTTGTTAATACTAAAATTCACTAATTACAGGATAAATAATCTCAGATGTGGGAATTAGGGGAAACGGGCTGCGTTATTACGTTCGTCTCGGAAAAATACGCGAAATAGAGTCCGAGTTTTCGAAAATCGGAGTCCGTATGGCCCAGTTATGGCCCGATGAAGTTTGCAGAAAATTCAAAACTAAAACAGATTTAAAAATTTAAAATATTCAGATTTAGAATGGGCCAGGCGGGGTCAGGCGGGAAGCTTCCCGCCCAGCCCATGTCGACAGGGCTGTCGACAGGCCTGTCGACAGGGGTGTCGACATGCCTGTCGACTTGCCTGTCGACAGGGTGCAGGCGCCCAGTGAACCTGGGTGCACCAGGTTGCACCAGGTTGGGTTTCAGGCTGGCTAGGAGGGCTGGTTCTAGAGATTTCCTAAATCTAAGGGTCCTAACCTAATCTAGGGTTAATCTAAGGGCCTAAAACACTCACCTAATCCTATAAATAAGACCCCAACCCTACCCTAATTCATTCATAATTAAGTCTTGTAACTAAACTATGGCAAAATGAAATTTGAGCATGGCCTCCACTAGTTCATGAAGGAGTTGCAAGCAAATCCATCTCAAATCATTCTCTAATCCATTCTAAGTATCTTAATCTTCTTCATTAGCTTGCTAATTGTGTTTTGGTGAGCTTCTATCCCCTTAATAATCAATTGTTAAATTGATTAAGATAGGATATGATGATGTATGGTTATGTTTGTGGATCAATGTGTTTATGCAAGCTTAATATTGTATATGTCATGTGTTTTGCAAGTTATATGCTCTATGTCATGCAAGTTTAGTGTATGTGTTCATGACATTTTTATGCAAGTTTAATGTTATATCTTTATGCAAGTTTGGTGCTATGTTTCATGATGATTATGATGCAAAACACTAAGTTGGACATTGATCTATTATGCAACATGTTATGCATGCATATGAAGTTATGTGAATGATGATGCAAGTTATGTGTATGTTTAAATGCAAGATTAACATGTTATGCATGCATATGAAGTTATGTGAATGATGATGCAAGTTATGTGTATGTTTAAATGCAAGATTAACATGTTATGCATGCATATGAAGTTATGTGAATGATGATGCAAGTTATGTGTATGTTTAAATGCAAGATTAACATGTTATGCATGCATATGAAGTTATGTGAATGATGATGCAAGTTATGTGCAAGATTAATATGTTATGCATGCATATGAAGTTATGTGAATAAATATGCAAGTTAAGTGTATGCTCAAATGCAAGATTACCATGTTATGCATGCTTATGAGGTCATGTGAATAATTATGCAAGTTATGTAGATGCTTAAGAGCAAGTTGGGTTAATATGTGTTCATATATGCAAGTTGACATCCTCTTAACCCATGACAAAGTTATATGCTAAACCCATGATATGTGTGATGGATCTTCCCCTTTTATTATGTTATGAAATGAGAACGATTTACGTGGGGAACGATGGGGTGGGTAAATATGTTAATAAATGAATGGTTGGGTATGATTAAGCATACCGTAAAAATAAATTACCATAAGTGGGAATTTACCTATTGAGTTAGGTCTACCCCATGGGAATTTACCTATTGAGTTAGGTCTACCCATGTTATGGTAAACTTGATATTAATTAGGGATAATTAATATGGGGGGGTGATTAATTAGGTGTAATTAATCGACTAAGACACGAGGTTGGACTCACTTGTAGTGTAAAACTGCCCGGACCCGACCGGCTTAACCAGTTGCTACAAATGTCAGCCCAATGTGAGAGGTCTTAGCCATAAATTAAATACGTGATTAAGGTAAAGACACGAGGTTAGACTCTGTTATGACGTAAGACTGCCCGGATTCTACCGGCTTAACCAGGCGGTCATAACAGCCAGTCTAATGTGGGAGGTCTTTATGGGAGATCACGGTCTTAATTAATTAAGAAACACTTAACCATAATAGCATGTAGTGGGACATGAGGGGTTAAGTGGGTGCCTTGGGTGGCATGAGGAAATTTTGTGGTTGCCTTGGGTGGCATGTGGAATCTAGTGGGTTGCCTTGGGTGGCAATAGAAAATATGATTAGAATACTTAACCAAGTGGAAACATGTAACTAAACATGATTAAAGGGTTAAGTGGGATACACTAGATATATGACAAGCTTAAGTGGGTAGCTTGTGGGGGCCCATTTCAACCAATATCCCAAACGTATCTTTGTGGGCTCGACCCATGTCGAGTGACGGGACACGCATATTGGGCTTGATTATAAGAGGCCAAAACGGGTTAGCGGTGGCAACGCAAGTCCAACGGGCTTCATATGCGTGTGTGGGCCCGGGCTGGTAGATAAGCCGTTGTTGCATCGTGTAGATATAAAGCCGTGCACCGTTAGTATTGGGTAGCCACTTTAGGGGAGTGATACACCCCACTGTGGGACCAGCACGGGTATCTACGGTAGGGAGCCGATCGATGGGGAGTAGTGGGTACACCTAGTGAAGATAGGGGCAGACGGCACCTATGTAGGGGTACACGAAACTACTGGGTAAGAATTACTGGGTACACCTAGTGGAGATAGGGGCAGACGGCACCTATGTAGTGAACTAGGAGTACATGAAATTATTAGGGAAATTTTCTAAGTCCTTGGAAGGGAACAACCTTTAAGTAGGAATGACTGGTGTGGTGCAGTTAGTAATTATCCTTGGGTGGGTAGATGCGTCCTGACGGTTATCTTAGTTCATCCTATGTTGTTGGCTACTTAGTGTAGTTATTATCCCCAAAGGTACCGTACCGAGTTCATGTCATACCCTAATTACTTTAATAATTGTATTGTTAAGGTTATAGGACTCACTCAGACTTATGTCTGACCCCGTTGTTTCTATCTTTTTCCCAACCCTCAGGTCCTACAGTGGATCCTGGCAGTAGTAGAGCTTGATCGGATTGCTGTTCCAGTCTTGAGGAGCTTGGGTAGATGTAAAGCTCCAGTTATCCAGTTATCTTTCCTTTCGTTCTGGCTATTGTATTGAGAGTGGGATTATGTACTTCTTTATATTGATGGATATTGTACTTGACTTTTATTGTGGTTTTATGATGTAACCAGACATGTTTATTTCCGCTGTTATGAGATGATGTTTTAAAATTTCAAGTACTACTTATATCTGTCTTGTTGTAATTTTTCTGTTCTATATTCACTAAAATACTCCACCGATGCTATGGCATTCCCTTAGTGAGTGACCATAGCGGGTGTGGGGTGTTACACGTTCTCATCGTTGGGTCAAATATTCATGTCATAAACTCAGTCAAATCCTTATTAAGTGCTATTTTTGATATGAAAGATCTAGGTAAGGCGAGTGTAATCACTGATATTAAGATTACTAGGTAAAAAGTGGGATTTTCATTGGATCAATCTCATTAAATTGAGAAGACTTTAAAGAAATATGATTACTTTGACTGTAAATTTGCATGCACACCATATGATCCCAGTGTAAAGTTATTTAAGAACATTGGTGAATGTATAAGATAGTCTGTTTAACCAAGCATCATTGGCAGCCTTCGGATGCCATTGATTGTACTAGACCCGACATTACCTATGTCGTGGGATTATTATGCATGTTTTTCAGTAGACCTAGTATAGAGCATTAACATGTTAATGAGAAGGTTATGAGATACCTATAATAAACTATTAACCTTGGATTACATTCTGAAAAATTTTCAGTTGTACTTGAAGTATATTCTGATACAAGCTGAAATACTTTATCTGATGATTCTAAAGGACCAATGGCTACATATTTAGCATCACTGAAGAAAGATGCCTCTTGGAAACCCAAGAAACAGACTATTTTGACTCAGTCTACTATAGAGATTGAGATAATAGCACTAGCCATAGCTAGTTAAGAAGCAGAGAACTAAAGAAATATGCTATTTGAGATCCCTATAAAAGAAAAAAACCGACGCCAGTGGTGTAATCGATTGCGATAGTACCGCGGCTATTGCAAAAAGTACAGAACCGTTATTACAATTGTAAAAGACGATGTCGTAAGCACAATACTGTAAAAGAAGATTACATATATAGTGATGAAAAAAAAACTTGACGACTATTAAAAAAACAGAACCGATATTACAACGTTGAAAATGACAGTCGTATGCACAGTATTGTTAGAGAACATCACATATGAAGTGATGGCAAATTGGCAGATCCTTTGACGAAAAGACTGACCAGAAAGAAAGTCCTTAATAATTCTAAAAGAATGGGACTATTGCCCTGAGATTGTGGAATCACGCACAATGCTAACCCGACCTAAATGACTGAAGATCCCAAGAACTAGGTTTAATGGGTAAAAACAAGTTGTGTAGTGATAGTAGATGAATATGCTAAATTTATATATTAAGAAGCATGTTTTCCTGAAGTGATTAAAGGATGAGTTAATATAGAAACCCTTAATGAGATCTATACTCTATTTGGAGTGAAGTACCTACCTTCAGGATGCTCTTGATAGACTCACCTTTGTGAATGTGGAAATGTGGCTGTTTCCTATGGAGTTTGGGCAAAACTTCTAGAGCGTTCACTAAACTATGATAGACGTGCATGGCCATTAATGCACGGGCTTATTTGATTGCACTATAGAAAAGATTGTGTGTGGTCTGATGTCAGGAATAGAGTTCAAGACTACGTGTCACTCTAGTAAAAACTGAATTTTATTCACTATGTAAAGGTTTAAGTCGGATGACACCTTTGTTTATGCACAATCTTATATTTTTAGAAACCGCTCGGAAATTATTTTTAAAAATTCAAGTGGGTGATTGTTGGAAAAATAGTTTATTTTTGTAAAGATGAATTATTTAAAAATGGATAAGTATGATATGAGTCCTATATGAATAGTCCCACATCATGAGACTATATGAAAGAACCGGTCTTTATTTGACTTGGTAAATATTGAGATCCATGTTTTCAGATCTGAACCTTTATTTGACTTGGTAAATATTGAGATCCATGTTTTCAGATCTGAACCGACTTTCCCCGCAATCCTTTTTATACGTTCCCACTACTCAGAAAAAAAACAACTTTTTATTCTTATATCTCTCTTCTTCTTCCTCCACCATTAAAAGTTCTTCAAAAACAAAATCAGAACGAGTAGTTAAATTTAAATAGAAAGCGCAAATCTGAATTGGTTTGTTGTGCAAGCAAACCAATTATTTTTCTCAGAAGGCTGTTTTATCCCAGTGGCGGCGGCGACAAGTACGAACTGTTTTGCACCACCGACCAGATCGCCGAATCGTCTCCAAGAAAGCGACCTAGTCCGTGACTCAGCCATTATTTCCCAACATATACAATATGGAAATACAAACTTGAACTTACCAAACATTATCCTATGGATACGAATGTTATAATTTTGGCAAATATTGGCTTTTCTTAATCAGTAAAGTTTAATTATTACTATTTTTGTTGGTGTTAAATGCAGTCTTCATTATGTTTAAGCCTTTTAATTGTTATTCATATATTTTATACCTTTTTGTATTAGGTTGCAACCCTTAGGGGTCGTTTTGCAATTCAAACCAAAAGTACTAAAGCTAATCTGAAAATACTTCTTCTTTTAAAAAGTCGAAGTCAAAAAGTTCCTTTGGTGCAATATAAAACCAACATGGATAGAAATATATTTAAATATGGTGTTTTTCGACTACTACTTATAAAACGAAAATACAACAGAGCATGCTTTTACAATATAACGCATTAAAAAAACATATATCTTCTTCTTCTTCTTTATAAAGAAACTTGATAAAAATTAGCTATCATTCCTTGCTTGACTGCTTTCTACTATAATTCATGAATCCGTATCTGTTTGTTTAGGCTCAATAGAACGCCAGCTCCATAACTTGTGATAACACCACCAAGTGACACCTAAAATTAAGTTATAAGAATTAGAAAATTCAAGATTATAACATAGTAAAATTTTGATAATTTGCACATACGCTTTTATGTATTCAACTTCAAGGTATAGCTGGTGTTTTGCAAGATATAAACAAGATACATTAAGAGCACATAGCTGCAAGGGGGCACGCATTTACATCTCTGAAATTGCTTATGTATCAGTGCCTACGGTTCTACGTGAAAATGAACATGAATCAAAGCATATGCATGCACACAAGCGGAGGTTTCAAAAAGCAAAGATGCATGCAAAACCATTTATTTCAATGATACATGCAAAATGGACCAAAATCTGATAAAAGAATATCCATAGGTTGCTTGTCACTTTTGATATGTATATTGAAATGCACGTGTATTGAATATTGAAACATCCAAAAATGTGTGTATTTGAATTGTTGGGTTAGAACAGAAAAGAAGAATCAAATGTATCTTTCTTGTAAACTTAAAATGCATAGGATATGGTGGTTGCAGTAAATATTACCCGTCAACCAATATAACACTTCTCTTTTTTCATTTGCAAAATCCATATAAGGAATGATCAGTACATATCATGCAACGCATTTGAGTCCATCAAGAAAAAAGAAATAAAAAGAAGTAGAAGTTGTCGAGTGAATAACCAGCCATCTCATGGCAATGCTTCTTGCTTATTAGAGTGCTCCATTTACACAGAGTAAGTTGTATGTGTAAAGCAGCATGGCTCTCTCTATTATGGCGATAGACATTCATTTGAGCAAGACGCATTGCATGGAAGGTTCTATACGTCATAAAGTTGGTTCATAGCCTCGGGGATGATGACGTTCATCGTCTGACGATATAATGACGATGCCTCATTCGCGGATGACGTTTGTTAACACCAAAATTTGCACTAGCCAAACATAAAGAAGCGGAAGAGCAAGAAAAATGGGTTTCAGGTAGTGAAGCCGGAACCGAGTGGGAAAAGCTCCGAAAGGCAAGTTCTGAAAGTTGTGGATTTAATACCGAGAGTCAGAAATCAAAGAGTTGATACTGTCATCGAAAAGTTCAGGGAGTCAAGGCCGAAACCGGAAGCCTGAGAGTAACGGACCGACACCAACACCGAAACTAAGACAACAAAGGGATTAGAAAGGAATGACCATATCAATGATATTCTGAAAGCCAACATCGAAAGGGAGATAAGTTTAAGACGAACGTCTAGCACCAAAAGGAAATGCTACTGCCAAATCCAACACCGAAACCTGCTGACAATGAAGGCAGTATCAAATCGTAACCAGTGTAGGAAAATGATCTGAAAGCATAGAGCCGACATCAAGTTAAAGCTAAAAGCGCAAAGAAGACATTTGAGTCAACAGGCAATCAACACTAGTGTAACACCCCGCCTCCGCTAGGGTCACTCGCAAAGAAATGCACTAGCTTTAGAGGGGCATTATTGGTAAACATGCACAGAAATATCACAAGACAGAACATATAAAATAGCGGAAGTAAAATCGAACTTTCATAAACATCAATAGTTAAGGTCTAAAGCCTTTTACATCAGAGTACATCAAAACCTGTCTTGCAATAGTAAAGAAGCATAAAGACATTTTCATAAATTATTCCCCAAGTAAAACAGTAAAGTAGCCATAGCCAAGAAAAGTCCAAGCCATCCATGATGACCTTCAAGCAGAAGAAGTCC
Organism: Allium sativum; assembly: GCA_030737875.1. Classification (NCBI taxonomy): domain Eukaryota; kingdom Viridiplantae; phylum Streptophyta; class Magnoliopsida; order Asparagales; family Amaryllidaceae; genus Allium; species Allium sativum. The sequence goes on along the minus strand of JASFAX010000039.1, from coordinate 7,273,311 downwards.
GAACTAAACAACAGTATTTCCTCCCTGTAACCTTGGGGGGGGGGGGGGGGGGAACGGAAGAAAAGAGGCGAAACAAAACGGGTCAGTCAAAAAGACTGAGTAAGCCCTATCTACTATTAGCATAAAAACTAGTAAAGTTAACTGATATGAGAAACTGAGATGAACATAAGCATGATAACAAGATAGATAAGCTAAATCAAAATAACAGGATGAACTACCACTACAACAAATTTGACCTTTACCTACCAATATTTTACCTACCAATAAATATGGGTAGGTAAAGAGAACCTTTATTTACCAATATTTAATGGTAAAATTTATTGGTAGGTAAATACTGTCAATGTTATAAAATTTTTGAAGGATGATTATCTACCAATTGTTATAGGTAGCTAAAATGTATTATCTACACATATACATAGCGAGAAGTTTTTTTGCGATTAGCCCCTACATTTTTCTCATATCATTTTAAAATTTCATTAAAAATAATGCTGAGTTGTGTGATGATGTGTTAAAAATGAATATTCTAGCAAATTTATTTAATTAAAGATTTCATTTACATATCCTAGCAATGTTTTTTTTTTAAATCATTTCTTTATTAATTATTCGTAATTATTTTGAAATATGAAATAATTAACAATTAATGAAAATATTAATTAAATTGTAAATAACTAATATTAAATAATCATTGGTTAACAACTTATCATAAATCGTTATTTTTTCCACATAATTGACTACAAAAGTTTTAACTTTAATTTTTTGTTAATTGTTTCACAATTTTACACTACTATGTCATCATCTAAATTGATTAAAACATATTTTCTCTAGTTTATTGTAGAGACGCAATTCATACCATCATTTCCGGCTATAAATTTAACAGCTTATTTTAAATCAAATCTAACGGTACAAATCTCAATCCACGTGTCTCTTTTGTGGCCTCAGTCCACGTAGTCTCTTTTGATTGGCCACCTACAGAATAGGATATTAAAAGCAAAGATGACATAAAATTGCATTAATAATGAAAAAACAAATTTGGGCATAAAGTGGATTTCGGTCATTTTATTTTTTAATATTCAAAGAAATGGAATATTCCAATCGTTCCCTTTGTGTTCAAAGTATTTGCAAATGCTCTTTTTTGGCGAATTCTACTCATACATCAAAAATTACCTAACGTATACCACTATTTTTGCTAAAAACTATATTATTAAATTACCCTTCTGTTTTATTGCATTATTACTTTTTAAATTATAACCCATTAAATTAAAATGTTGCAATTAATGATATTTACTAAATCTATGTAAAAAAATTGAAGAACTTAATGTGTGCTTAAATATGAAACCTAAAATTTGAATTAGGGAAGATTTACAAGTAAGTGCTCAAATTTAAAATCATTTAATTTAGGAGTAGTCTCTTTTGTTGAAATTAAGAATTTTTTGTAGCATAATAAATTGGTTACCATATATTCAAAAAATTGAAATTCATGTTATTGAACTTAAACTTTATTTTTGTACTATAAATTTTTATTTTTTGTAAATAAGTTCAAAGGTTTAAAGAAGGAAGATGACGTTGAATAAAATATAGGCAAATTCTATTCAAACACCGTAAATTTCTTTGCTCACACTATGATATTTAAATATTCTAAATAGTACTTAAGACTAGATTGTCCTTACTATAAAAATTGGAAATTGAAGACTGTATACAACTCTTTCTTGTTTGCAACATGTTACTAGTATAATTTCTCTCGTAAAGTTGTATACATCATTAATTTAATTTAATTTTCTTTTTTTAGTGTTAAATTATTTTCATATCGTTACAAACGATATTTATATGTAGTCAATTTTAATAGCTTACACTTTAATCAAATGTAAAATAAATTACTAAAATTAATATTATTAAGAGTATTAAATTCTTGAATCCTTTGTTTAAATCAAATCATGTTTTAATTTAACAATAAAATTTAAGCAGTTCAACTTTTTAATATACTAAAAAAGGTGAATACAAATTTTTATACAAAGATAACTAAATATTTTAACTTTTGTTTGAGGCTTATGAATTTGGAACTTGTAGAAGTAAATTTAGGAATATTGAAAGTATGACTCTATTTGGTTAAAGCATGAGAGAGGAAGTTAGTAAAATAAGAAAAAAAATCCATATTTTATCCTAAATATGGATAATTTTGGAAAATGCATGTGTTTACTATGTAACAAGCGGTGTATGTGATTTATTAATTATTTTTGGTATATGTATAGTAATCTATGTGGTGTCTAAATAGAGTCTGCATAAAATATATAAGGTTACTATTGTAAATGTGACAATGTATGTAAAGTAAATTTTGGTGTATGGTTGTTCATTTTATTTTATGGTAAGTGATTTATTTATTAATTAGCCTTTTTTTACGTATCATAATCTGTCGGTCTTATATATGATAAGTAAATAATTTTTGCCTAATAAGTATTACAGACTGCGGTCTTATATATGATAATAAATATTTATTGCTTAATATTACTGGTTGCGATAACATATTCACACAAAGTAAATATTCTGATAGAATCTGCATTAAATCTTTGCTAATTATCCATGCTGATCTATACACACTAATATGTTAATCTGTTACGTACAATAGAAACAATCAATGCTGACATGGACGTTTTGAATGCGCAGATCTTAATCAACATTGCTTAGTTAAGTATTCTTTCTTTTTCTTTTTGATTCCATTCCTTTAATTACAATTAGAATTAATATCAACCATTCTCCCATCGTTCTTGTCATTCTCTCCTCACGCAAAATGTCTTCACTGATCCACATTACTCTCCCTTCGGCGTTAATTTCTTTATCCAATTTCTTTCACCCAAGCTTCTGCTTTTATTTAATGTTTTTTATGCCTAATTTGTTTAGTCAATGCATCATGTACTCTACCAAGAAATACAACATTGAAACACCTGAAAGAGAAATCGAAAGTGGATGTCATGGTGGTGGCGAACGATTTAACAACTAATATCATTTCGGATCAAATCGACAATTCATCTTTAGGTTGTTGGTGATTTTTGGTTTGTGTAATTACGGATTAGTTTTCATTTGTTCCGAAATTCTTCCTTGCCATCAAGTTTAGCAGGAGATAAGGCTTTTGGTACTGCGGAAAGGTCATTTCTCTCTTTTGTTCCAAATTTGCATGTTTTTATGTTAGCAGTGTCTGCAGTCGTACTGCTTTAACTTTGTGATTTGGTGATTATATACGTTGGAGATGCTGAGGATTCATCGATTTCACCATATAATTTAAGCAACATTTTGATGTCTGTTATATGCAAGGCATAGGAAAATATCATTTTGATGTCTCCTTTGACCTCCACCATATTTATCGACGTCGTTCCAAAGCAACAATGGGCAATCATTTAGTTGAATATTGAAGTTGCTTTTTGTGGCATTAACCAATTTTTTTCTTCTTGTTTTTCCTTTGAATAGAAAGGAAGTTGTTTTTTGAATCATACCAAAAAAACTGAATATTCGAGATACAGGAAGACGACATATGATTAACAAGTATATATTTGTTCTGATTGGCAATTAATATATGATTACCCTGTATGCTGGACTATTAAGATTTAATTTATGCACAAGTTGATACTAATTTTATAGCATACAAAAAGGACAACAGTTCAACGAAAAGAAAGGTGGTTGATGAGCAGCATGAGCCCTTGCGTGTTAATTTTTTTTAAGAGTTAGGTTGAAATTGTATTGTTGATCGCATGTAACTCAATGTTATTAGGAGAAACCAACTTGTCTCATGTTAGGTTTTCCCATTCCATTTCACTGTTCTGAAGGACAGTATATCTACCTAAGACATGCATTATTAGTAAGTAAAGTGAAGTGAATGTACAAGTATTGAATTTGTTGCATGGTTATAAATATCCTGTTTACGATATATTATTCTTGATTAACTAAAGGTCTATATCATAATTAGTACATGGACTTTGAAATTAAGCCCTCAGATGTCATTTTTGATATTTTGAAGCTGCTTTTAGAGAAGAAAGGTTACTTGCTGGCCCAAGTAGGAAAATATCCTAGCTCACATTGTAGAATGTATACGGTTGGATTTCTATGTAAGTGTAAATCTGTATTTCAATTTATATATAACCAGCATACAATTTATTTACTAACTATAAATGTTTAATATAACTTTTTGATGCGTAGGGGTGCAAGATTTGCAGGAATCCGACTGTTCGTTTTGAAGAAGTAAATGGGTTGGAAAAATGCTGAAAAATTATGATGATACATTGTCAAGCATTAAAAATTGAAAAGAAAAGCTTGACCAGATGAGCGCAAGCATATGCAAAGCTTGGATTGATTATTAAAAATGCCCGAAGAAAATGTAAGTTTACTAGTTTTGTGCATTTGTTGCCAACCTAATGAGGGCAGGGGTCAAGAGTTTGAGACCTACTCTAACCATGTATCCATTTCTTGCCTAATATTCATTATATTATTAATTTCAATGTATCCATTAAATGATTTTTTTTTTAATCGGATGTCCCCGAAGGGACATTATTTAGTGATACTGCTCCCAACTACGTTACCTGGGTAGAAGAAGCCTTTCCAACATTTACAATCCACACGCTCAAATTCAACTTAAAATAAGACAATTAACCATATACTATGACAGTGGTTATTTTCCAGTTGTACAAACCATATACTATGGCAAATAACAATTTGAGCATGGACCGACATACTGTTGTAGGTGACTTGATATATGATAATGTTATCATGAATACTGAAGTTTTATTTATTTATTTTTTCTTTGCAGCAGTTGGAGAAATGAATCACCTTCAGTTTGCCCAACTATGTATTTCTGCCTCATTTAACAACAAAATGATGAAATCAAGAGCCAATATGGAGGAAGACTTCGAGACAATGAACTATGTACTGATTAACGATAGATCTTTGCATTGTACTATGTACTTAGCATGTTTGTTGTACTACGAATAGATTAATATGCTTGTGAACTACGTAATGTATTTTGAAATATTATTTTTGCTATTGTTGTTGAACTTTGAAGTGTAACATACCGTTGTAATTTCAAAACTTATTAACTTTGGTTTTTTTGTTGTATCTATAAAAAAATATTTGGTTTAATGATCTTTCTGTTGTGATATAATGTTAAATTTGCTAATTTTTATATTGAGTATGAAAATTAAATGACTTTGGTGTTGTAAAAGAGTCAAAAAGTAAAATATATTTTTAGAAAAAATATGCAAATTCACAACGGCCATAAATCATTGCTAAATCAAAAATAGCAAAAGTTTTTAAAAAGATAACGTTATATAATGTAAACCAATGACATAATGCCACGTGACAAATTAGATAAATCCATATGGACTAATCAAATAATGCCACATGACAAATCAAATAATTTCACATGGACTAATCAAATAATGCCATATGGCCAAAAAAATGATGTCATATGCACTAATAAAATGATGACACATGGACAAATTATTGTTTGACACATGAACCAACAATTAAATGCCAAGTGTTGACATCAATATATGCCATGTATATACTTCTACGAGAACCATGTCGGCAACCATGTAGGATGACACATCATCGGCCATGTAGGATGACACATCATCAAACACATAAGCTGATGGCTCATCATTTGAGTCATAATGCAGTGGGGTCCATTGACTCTTTTACCTACCAATATCAATAAGCGTAGATAAAGCTCTTTCTCTACTAAGCTTTACCTACCAATTTCTACCAATTTAATATTGGTAGTTAAAATATATTACCCACCATTATGTTAGTTTTACCTACGCTTACAGTTGGTAGGTAAAGACCCCATTTTCTTGTAGTGTACTGAACTCAGATAAACTAAGGTGTCATGATAAATTACGATGTCAAGATAAAACAAGGTATCACATCGTCAGGTTTCTATCAAGTATAATATCCCCAAGATATCTATCACGTATAACGTTCCCTGATATCTATCCTGTATTTTAGCTCTGCCCCTACCGTACTAGTATCCCCACCGTGTCATGTGTTAACCAAGAATGACCCTCACTCAAAAGTCGTGTAATGGTCCATGTCAACCTAATATATCGCATATATAGGTTACTCAACTTGTATGTTTTATTCCATGTAAATGTTCAGTCCCTTGCCGTAGACCATACGGGCTTTCCCATGAGATTCTATATTACTTTAACATAGTTCCATGATCCTTAAGATCGGTTTGGACTGTTACCCTAAACCTAGCTAGGGTCTTCCAACATGAATTATCGTTTGTACAACTAGGACTTATGCTACCTAGGGCTACTAGGGATTATGCTTACCTATTGCATGTTTTCGTATCTCGGTTTGGGTTCAACCACCTAGGGCCACTAGGGATTACGCTAACCGCCAACCGCGCCCTTTTTCCCACGCATATATCGTGAATCATTTTTCCATGACTGTATGCACATGTATCACATCGTGCCATCCGAGTCCTGTCACAGGGCAAATCAAGAAGTACAGGACTCGGTCGGGAGCTTTAGATTTATCTGCCGATGCAGATGCTAAGGTCTGTTTTTTCCTATACGTGGCTATGGTCCCACGAGACCACTCCGTCAACTAGTGAAAGACAAGACAGGATAAATCCTGTATGAGAACACAACACTGGCCAACCCACATCCAAGCCTTACCGCAACCATAATTAGATAGCAATTATGGTCTTTTGGGTGTTCTCTGCCTTTCCGTACGTACACGCTTGACCAAAGATGGTAGGTAGCCTGACGAAATGCTATCTAGGGTACGACCGTGTATCGTCGACTATCCCCTATCCATCCCCGTCTTTAGGTCGCTCGTATAGCAACCAAGGCATACTCTTGGTTCTTCTAACGCAGACCTTAACCTCTAATGAGCCTAGTATAATCACCTGGCAGCTCATAGAGGGATACCAAGAATACCCTCACGTTCCCCGAAGCCGCTGCTTCGTTACCCAGTTCGCTGGAGCCTTTATCCAAATCAGATACTTGCTCCTACTCGTATACTTAAACGATGACCTACCGTATTAGGTTACTCATCTATCTATGAACTGGTCCAAACTTCCTTGACTAAGAATCATTACTTAGTTATTCTTCAACTAAGGTTTACCACTTAGCCTTATTCCCGCTATCCTTGTTAACTACGGTTATCCACCTAATCCTCAGAACTAGGGTTTACATAATGGATTAAGTGTCACTTAAGTTCATGACTTAACCCGTCTACAAATCATGTCAAAATTGGCTAAGTATCCAAGTTCAAGACTTAACCCTACAAACCATGCTCAAGTTGGTTAAGTATATTAAGCAATTCACGACTTAACCTCGTCCAATTATCATTCTAGATTGGTTAAGTATATATTAACTTGACCCTATCAATTTACTTAGTCAAATCGGTCAAGTGTATTCAAGCGATTCGTGACTTAGCCTTATCATGTTTTCACGTTATATTGGTTAAGTATTGGTTAACTTAACCACAATAAATTAACGAGTTAGATTGGTTAAGTATAGGTCACTTAACCACATCAATTCATCATGTTTAGATTAGTTAAGTGTTTAACTTAACCCCATTAAACTACCAAGTGGGATTAATTAAGTCTAGGCTAACTTAACCCCATCCGATTTCCATGTTTAGACTAGTTGAGTCTAATCTTAACCCCATCCGTTAACTGTATTTTTCGGTTAAGCGTCATTAAGAAAACTTACTTAACCTTACCAAGTTATCGCGTTGGATTGATTAAGTGTTGGTTAACTTAACCCCGTCCACTAGTCATATAAAAATGGTTAAGTGTCATTAGGCAAATCAAGTTACTTAACCTACCCAACCTTGTCATGTTTTGTTAAGTACCATTAGCCTAATCAAATTACTTAACCCATTTGTCCATGTCATATTTGGTTAAGAGTCATTAATCAAATTAACTTAACCCTATCATGTGGCATTAATTACTTAATGCACCTTCACCTCTCACATTAGACTTTGTTGTGGTTGCTAGTTAAGCCGGTCGGTTCCGGGTAGCTTTACACCACAACTTGGTCTAACCTCGGGTTCAAGCACAACATGACCAACTTCTCACATTGGGTCCTATTGTTTGCAACTACTAGTTAGGCCGGTCGGTTCCGGGTAGTTTTACGTTGCAAACTCAACCCAACCTCGAGTTGGCCACACTTATATTATCTAAGTGTCATGTCCATCATGTTTCCCAAAACATGTTACAAGTTTTCAAGCATTTGGGTAGACCTAACTTAATAGGTAAATTCCCAAAGGGTAGACCTAACTTAATAGGTAAATTCCCAAGCTTATGTTTTTATGCATACTTACATGTCAACTTCCATGTTATATTTCAAGTCATGTTTTCAAGTTGTATTTTCATGTCATTAGAAATTACCCATTACATAACCCAACGCTTTTAAACTCGCATATACGTTCGCGACAACGTAATGGATTAAAAGAAGAGACTTGGCAAAGGCATGACAAAAATGGATATTAAGCCACAAGTTAATCATGGTGGCAAATGAGGCACAAATGTGTTCATTAACTTGCATGTTACATTCTTAAGCCTCAAAACATGCATAAACCCAAACTTGGCACATAAGCGAATCATGGTGACAAAAGATATGGAATGATGACTAGTAACTCGCATATATCATCATATAAGGGTTATGACTTCATATGCAAGTTGACATAAAGGTTATGAGGGTTCTCATGTTGCCTAATGCAACATTTCAACATAAAGGTTGTAGCTTTTAGCTCACAAGATCAAGATAATGACTTCATAAACTTGCATGACATGATAGCATGTATCATACTCAATGATCAAACCCAAACTTGCAACATGAACATTTAACTTCATAGTTAATATCTAAGAGTAGGGAAAGGGCTTACATTGCTATGAAGGCACAAAAGATATGACAAAGCCCTTATGCAATCAAATAGACCCAAAATGCAAGCTCTAACATAAAAACCCTTGAGCCAAAATGATCAAAACCCTTGCTTTATGATGCAAAGATAGAAACTTGACTTGAATGCAAGCTAATGACACTCATACAAGCTTGAAAACACTTGTATGCATGGAAAATCTCTCATAGAAACCATTTAGAAATTTTATGAAGAGAGTGGAGGCCATGAGAGGTAAAATTTTGCCATAGTTTAGTTGCATGAATGAATAATGAGGATTTAGGATAGGTTAGGGTCTTATTTATAGATTAGGCAAGTGTTTTAGGCCATAGGATTAAACCTAGATTCAATCCAAGCCATCAAAGCATGTCTTGGGGAAGAAGTCAAGTGTAGGAACCATCTAGGGCCTTTAGATTAAAGATGAACCATGAGAACCATCCAAATGCAAAATCTGCATTTGAGTTAATCGGCCCACGGGTTGACAGCCAAACACCGTGGATTAACCCCTAGTCGACCCAGCGAGCTCGGGTCGACCTCAAAAATCGGCCGGTTTGGTTATTCCACTCTCCCAATTCGCTGTTTTGAACATTTTTGCATATTTATTTATTTAATTTTCAATTATATATATATATATATATATCAATATATATATTTCTCTGCGCAACCCATTTCACTTAATTAAGTATACTTTAATTTGGGAATTTTTCGTGAAACTTCGCGAGGCCATATCTTGGTCATACGGACTCCGATTTTCGAAAACTCGGACTCTATTTCGCGTATTTTTCCGAGACGAACGCAATGGCATAGCCCGTTTCCCTTGATTCAGATTTTACAGTTTAATTCTGCCTCCATTTATGTTATAACAGGTTATTGAAAATACGGGTTGTTACATTCTCCCCACCTTTTAGGATTTCGTCCCCCAAATATCCAAGTTAGGAAGAACATATCCTACCATCCATCATCCATCTACTCAAAACATCATCCACAAGCAACCATTGTCCTTAGATGATTTCTAATGCTGTATGAATATATGCAAAACGTGTGTGTACATGTTCCTTAGCTAATGCTAATGATCAGGCCTGAATAATCTTTCTAATGCAAAATATGTATAGTGCCATGAATCCAACATGTATGCAAATAGTCCTAGTCATATAGATACTATATGCGTGCACAATCATTCATTCATATGCAACAACCGCATGATAATACATTCGATTTCATCCATAAACAAGTATAAATACTCGTGCATATGCAATATGAAATGTGACCGAGTCGAGCTAGTATCTAATGTGTATTCGCGCATCCACGAGCAACCACTTGCAACCACTTGCAACCATATCAATCATAACATGTTTCAAATACATGTTTACATCCATAGGGTTCTACCTAGAATTCCCTGAAACAGGGTCGAGAAGATAAACAGGACAAACTCCTTACAGGGTTTGTAACGGAGAATAGGACCGAGAGGATGTCCACAAAAGATAGCCCACAAGTAAGCTCTATAGAAAATAGGGATCAAGGATATACTCCCAAAAAGAGATATCATGCGCGTATCTAGTCTTTGACCATCAAAGTCGTCTTTTTAACTTTGCGATTTTGTAGCTTCTTATTCCTGTTTCCATAACATGAGCTGGAACTCATTTCTTCGTCGCCTCTCGTTCCACTTGCACTTATCCTTTTCCTAGAATACTTGACGCAAACATGACTGCGTACTCATGATCTCATGCAAGCTTTCCAAAATTCACTAGTGAATCTTGGATCTCGTTTATATACTATAAGGCATTCCATGTAGAAGAACTTTCTCTTGAAAGTAAACAGATGTCAATCAGGTTATCATGCGCACTTACTAGGGTGATCTCTATAACCCATGCATAAATGAAGTAAACCATCCGTCTTATTGGCGAACACCACTCGATCGGGCTTCAAATTTCCAATAAAGGCATCAAGGGATTCTAAGTAACTAGTCATGACAGAACCTCAAAAAGGTTACCCGATACTTCGAGGGCATTACCAAGGCTAGTCAAAAGCTCTAACTACCCTCCTATCAAAACCGAGAGTGGCACCCCCTACTGGATAACCACTTCATCCCTAGAATCCATCCATAGCTTATAAACATAAGCATTATTTCCAAACTCAACACTTGGCATAGACATTCCCAAATCCAAACAAGTCATGTATAAATGGACTGATTCTCCAATAGGACTTTGAGACAAAAATGGGATTCTCTATTACGCTAGTACTTAAGGTGCAGAGACTCAACTATCGAAGCAGACTTAAATGATACGAACACGAAGTCCTAACGGGAAGATAGAGAAGAAAAGCTAAACCTTTAACAAGATCGTTACCCTCCTTCCGAGGTACTCTAGAAATGAGAGCATACTACTGCCCTCCCGATGATCTTGTCCTTGTCCCATAATACTTAACTATCTGCCCCGTTTTACCATGCCAAAGGTACTCTCTCGTCATGGGTTTCATTGTTCATCTTTCTCCCTCCTTTGAGGACTAAGCCATACCAACAAGTTGCTCATCCTTAAGCTCGTATCCTTTATCCTTCTTTCTCACGATCCTTTCTTATAACGCGGCCACTGGTCTCTCGAGAACCACCTCCATCGTATGGAAAGCACTTTCGTAGGTAGAAAAGACTAGCCACAGTTAAAACTACTGTGACTACAGATGGAGGAAAGAAAGGAAAAGAGACTCAATTAAGGAAACAAGGATAGTGCTAATGGCCTTTGGGGAATAGCCTTTTTCTTTTAAAAGAAAATTTTCTTGAAAAATGCTTCTTTGTAAACGGTTTTTTTTTTCAAATAGTTTTCAGAAGGTCTTTAAAAACTTTTGCCCAGTCTGGTAACCTTCTACTCTGATACCACGTGTAACACCCCGCCTCCGCTAGGGTCACTCGCAAAGGAATGCACTAGCTTTAGAGGGGCATTATTGGTAAACATGCACAGAAATATCACAAGACAGAACATATAAAATAGCGGAAGTAAAATCGAACTTTCATAAACATCAATAGTTAAGGTCTAAAGCCTTTTACATCAGAGTACATCAAAACCTGTCTTGCAATAGTAAAGAAGCATAAAGACATTTTCATAAATTATTCCCCAAGTAAAACAGTAAAGTAGCCATAGCCAAGAAAAGTCCAAGCCATCCATGATGACCTTCAAGCAGAAGAAGTCCGAACTAAACAACAGTATTTCCTCCCTGTAACCTGGGGGGGGGGAACGGAAGAAAAGAGGCGAAACAAAACGGGTCAGTCAAAAAGACTGAGTAAGCCCTATCTACTATTAGCATAAAAACTAGTAAAGTTAACTGACATGAGAAACTGAGATGAACATAAGCATGATAACAAGATAGATAAGCTAAATCAAAATAACAGGATGAACTACTGAACTCAGATAAACTAAGGTGTCATGATAAATTACGATGTCAAGATAAAACAAGGTATCACATCGTCAGGTTTCTATCAAGTATAATATCCCCAAGATATCTATCACGTATAACGTTCCCTGATATCTATCCTGTATTTTAGCTCTGCCCCTACCGTACTAGTATCCCCACCGTGTCATGTGTTAACCAAGAATGACCCTCACTCAAAAGTCGTGTAATGGTCCATGTCAACCTAATATATCGCATATATAGGTTACTCAACTTGTATGTTTTATTCCATGTAAATGTTCAGTCCCTTGCCGTAGACCATACGGGCTTTCCCATGAGATTCTATATTACTTTAACATAGTTTCATGATCCTTAAGATCGGTTTGGACTGTTACCCTAAACCTAGCTAGGGTCTTCCAACATGAATTATCATTTGTACAACTAGGACTTATGCTACCTAGGGCTACTAGGGATTATGCTTACCTATTGCACGTTTTCGTATCTCGGTTTGGGTTCAACCACCTAGGGCCACTAGGGATTACGCTAACCGCCAACCGCGCCCTTTTTCCCACGCATATATCGTGAATCGTTTTTCCATGACTGTATGCACATGTATCGCATTGTGCCATCCGAGTCCTGTCACAGGGCAAATCAAGAAGTACAGGACTCGGTCGGGAGCTTTAGATTTATCTGCCGATGCAGATGCTAAGGTCTGTTTTTTCCTATACGTGGCTATGGTCCCACGAGACCACTCCCTCAACTAGTGAAAGACAAGACAGGATAAATCCTGTATGAGAACACAACACTGGCCAACCCACGTCCAAGCCTTACCGCAACCATAATTAGATAGCAATTATGGTCTTTTGGGTGTTCTCTGCCTTTCCGTACGTACACGCTTGACCAAAGATGGTAGGTAGCCTGACGAAATGCTATCTAGGGTACGACCGTGTATCGTCGACTATCCCCTATCCATCCACGTCTTTAGGTCGCTCGTATAGCAACCAAGGCATACTCTTGGTTCTTCTAACGCAGACCTTAACCTCTCATGAGCCTGGTATAATCACCTGGCAGCTCATAGAGGGATACCAAGAATACCCTCACGTTCCCCGAAGCCGCTGCTTCGTTACCCAGTTCGCTGGAGCCTTTATCCAAATCAGATACTTGCTCCTACTCGTATACTTAAACGATGACCTACCGTATTAGGTTACTCATCTATCTATGAACTGGTCCAAACTTCCTTGACTAAGAATCATTACTTAGTTATTCTTCAACTAAGGTTTACCACTTAGCCTTATTCCCGCTATCCTTGTTAACTACGGTTATCCACCTAATCCTCAGAACTAGAGTTTACATAATGGATTAAGTGTCACTTAAGTTCATGACTTAACCCGTCTACAAATCATGTCAAAATTGGCTAAGTATCCAAGTTCAAGACTTAACCCTACAAACCATGCTCGAGTTGGTTAAGTATATTAAGCAATTCACGACTTAACCTCGTCCAATTATCATTCTAGATTGGTTAATTATATATTAACTTGACCCTATCAATTTACTTAGTCAAATCGGTCAAGTGTATTCAAGCGATTCGTGACTTAGCCTTATCATGTTTTCACGTTATATTGGTTAAGTATTGGTTAACTTAACCACAATAAATTAACGAGTTAGATTGGTTAAGTATAGGTCACTTAACCACATCAATTCATCATGTTTAGATTAGTTAAGTGTTTAACTTAACCCCATTAAACTACCAAGTGGGATTAATTAAGTCTAGGCTAACTTAACCCCATCCGATTTCCATGTTTAGACTAGTTGAGTCTAATCTTAACCCCATCCGTTAACTGTATTTTTCGGTTAAGCGTCATTAAGAAAACTTACTTAACCTTACCAAGTTATCGCGTTGGATTGATTAAGTGTTGGTTAACTTAACCCCGTCCACTAGTCATATAAAAATGGTTAAGTGCAAATCAAGTTACTTAACCTACCCAACCTTGTCATGTTTTGTTAAGTACCATTAGCCTAATCAAATTACTTAACCCATTTGTCCATGTCATATTTGGTTAAGAGTCATTAATCAAATTAACTTAACCCTATCATGTGGCATTAATTACTTAATGCACCTTCACCTCTCACATTAGACTTTGTTGTGGTTACTAGTTAAGTCGGTCGGTTCCGGGTAGCTTTACACCACAACTTGGTCTAACCTCGGGTTCAAGCACAACATGACCAACTTCTCACATTGGGTCCTATTGTTTGCAACTACTAGTTAGGCCAGTCGGTTCTGGGTAGTTTTACGTTGCAAACTCAACCCAACCTCGAGTTGGCCACACTTATATTATCTAAGTGTCATGTCCATCATGTTTCCCAAAACATGTTACAAGTTTTCAAGCATTTGGGTAGACCTAACTTAATAGGTAAATTCCCAAAGGTTAGACCTAACTTAATAGGTAAATTCCCAAGCTTATGTTTTTATGCATACTTACATGTCAACTTCCATGTTATATTTCAAGTCATGTTTTCAAGTTGTATTTTCATGTCATTAGAAATTACCCATAACATAACCCAACGCTTTTAAACTCGCATATACGTTCGCGACAACGTAATGGATTAAAAGAAGAGACTTGGCAAAGGCATGACAAAAATGGATATTAAGCCACAAGTTAATCATGGTGGCAAATGAGGCACAAATGTGTTCATTAACTTGCATGTTACATTCTTAAGCCTCAAAACATGCATAAACCCAAACTTGGCACATAAGCGAATCATGGTGACAAAAGATATTGAATGATGACTAGTAACTCGCATATATCATCATATAAGGGTTATGACTTCATATGCAAGTTGACATAAAGGTTATGAGGGTTCTCATGTTGCCTAATGAAACATTTCAACATAAAGGTTGTAGCTTTTAGCTCACAAGATCAAGATAATGACTTCATAAACTTGCATGACATGATAGCATGTATCATACTCAATGATCAAACCCAAACTTACAACATGAACATTTAACTTCATAGTTAATATCTAAGAGTAGGGAAAGGGCTTAAATTGCTATGAAGGCACAAAAGATATGACAAAGCCCTTATGCAATCAAATAGACCCAAAATGCAAGCTCTAACATAAAAACCCTTGAGCCAAAATGATCAAAACCCTTGCTTTATGATGCAAAGATAGAAACTTGACTTGAATGCAAGCTAATGACACTCATACAAGCTTGAAAACACTTGTATGCATGGAAAATCTCTCATAGAAACCATTTAGAAATTTTATGAAGAGAGTGGAGGCCATGAGAGGTAAAATTTTGTCATAGTTTAGTTGCATGAATGAATAATGAGGATTTAGGATAGGTTAGGGTCTTATTTATAGATTAGGCAAGTGTTTTAGGCCATAGGATTAAACCTAGATTCAATCCAAGCCATCAAAGCATGTCTTGGGGAAGAAGTCAAGTGTAGGAACCATCTAGGGCCTTTAGATTAAAGATGAACCATGAGAACCATCCAAATGCAAAATCTGCATTTGAGCGAATCGGCCCACGGGTTGACAGCCAAACACCCTGGATTAACCCCTAGTCGACCCAGCGAGCTCGGGTCGACCTCTAAAATCGGCCGGTTCGGTTATTCCCCTCTCCCAATTCGCTGTTTTGAACATTTTTGCATATTTATTTATTTAATTTTCAATTATATATATATATATATATCAATATATATTTTTTTTTCTGCGCAACCCATTTCACTTAATTAAGTATACTTTAATTTGGGAATTTTTCGTGAAACTTCGCGAGGCCATATCTTGGTCATACGGACTCCGATTTTCGAAAACTCGGACTCTATTTCGCGTATTTTTCCGAGACGAACGCAATGGCATAGCCCGTTTTCCTTGATTCAGATTTTACAGTTTAATTCTGCCTCCATTTATGTTATAACAGGTTATTGAAAATACGGGTTGTTACAACTAGCATAGAAAAGAAGAGCTTGGTACCGATATGAAAGGAGATAGTGGCAAAGCAACAACAACTCCGAAAGCACCTAACATGAGTTCAATTCCAAAGGCAAATAACTTGGAGCCGGAAGCAAATGAGAAAGAGAGGACGAAAGCTTACAACCCAAGACCAAAGTCTTGACGGAAGGAACCAAGACAAACTTAGGAATGCGAAAGGGCTATCGACATTGGTTTACTTAGTTCCGATACAAAGGAAGGTGAAGGTACCAAAGGCACAAGAAATCGAACACCGGTAAAATATCCCGGAAGATAGCTATCGGAATTCAAGCTTGTCGGCCACTAAGAGATAACTTCAGAAGTCATCAAGAGACGTACCGAAAGCTGAAAGCCGTTTCCATAGTTATATATACCAACGGACTTGGTATTGATGCGAAAGGTAGAGGCAACATCAAAGAGAAGCTCTGAAGACCAAGACCAGTTATCCGAGAGCTAAAGCCGACACATCTAAGGCTATGTTATATCTATTAGCAGTGTCAAAATAGCAACCGAGATCACGACAACAAGAACCAAAAGATGCAAAGGCAACCGAAACCTGTTGCCGCATCCGAAAGGGGCTTCTACTGAGCTAAAGACAAAAGGGGGCCCGATATGTCTATCAACAGGACCCGAAGGGTCTCATTTTGAGGGACTTTTCCCCATTCCACAATATTATTCTCATTTCTAAGAGAGCTAACCATAATTTGTAAATTAATTTGGGGATTTCTTGTGCAACCTCATTTGTGAATAAAATCATCAAAGCCCTTAAAGTGGACGTAGGTTCAATTCGAATCGAACCACTATAAATCGTTGTGTTATTATTATTTTCGCATATTATATTATTCTTTACTATGCTTCTGAATGTGTTCTGTTATGCCACCAAATTACCAAAATACCCTTCTACAAGCTTTTTATCTTCATAACTAGACTTGTGCTTAAGGAACCTCCATCCCAAGGTAATTGTTGGCTCTTGAGTCTCGTAAGCGTGATACTCACCTCTTGAAGGAAGAGTAACTAATCTTCGGACTTAATACCTTGATACCTAGGAAATAGTGAGTTAACTCAAGCTTATAGGAACTAAATAATCTCACTCTATCTTTAGGTCCATTTCCTTAGATCTATCTCCATTGTTGACGAAAAATATCGTTAACAACGTTGGTAGTATAGAATGTACTCTGCCTTGATTTTAGAAAGTGTAAGATGTTACTTTTGCTCTTTTGATAGTGTTGTTCTAGTTTTTATTTTTCACTCTCTTATCATAACTTGTCATGTTCCTGCTTCTATGCAGTTTGTTATGTGATTCTTACTTGCGGACCTGCGGTAATCATAGACTTCAATTTCGGCTTGCTTAGCTAGACTTCAGATAGCGACATTTGTATTCTAATCATGCTAATTATGTTGATCTATCTATGTTTATTTAATTAGTTAATGTGATCAAAAAAAAAAATTATAATAGGAAATGCCCTTAGTTGGTTGTCTTCCTCCAATTCACATTGTCATTTCTTATCTTTGCTTCAATTATTTTGCATTTTCAACACCTAAACCAAACATAAAAACATATACCCAAAATTCATGTTAGAATTTAGTGACTTTAAACACTAAAACCAAAACCAATTCATATAACATTTAAATTGGCAGTTCCACAAGCAAGATATGAATATAACACTAGAAGTTTGACTCTTTACTTCTTTATCTATCCTGTCATTTTCTTGTTATTTTCTCACCAATTCATTTACATATTTTTTCAGAAAAGGATAATATTGTTCAATTAACAAAGGTTGCATGTAGAATAGATTTTTGATATTCGTAGCTGAGACTCATTATGGGTTGAGCTCGTGATTGCTTTATCACAGATTAATTTCTAGATAAGTTCAATAGTATAAAAGACAGAATAGCTTGAATTGCTAGTAATAATACAATTAAAAGAGCAGTATTCTACAATCGTTGCGATCACAAGTAAAACTAGCTAAAAACGAATAGCTGTCCTTACTGGTTGAAGCGAAAAAAAAAAAGGAACGAAATAACAGTAGATTGAGAGGATTGAAATGAGTAAGAGGAAAAAAGAACACCTTCGTCGGAAATGAGGAAGAAAATTGGCAACATGTCGATTAGATGCAAAATGCAAAAATTGCCATAAAAAACCTAATTATATATGAAATATGCGGCCTAGAAGTTGATTTGCCTCATTGTAACATATTCGGCGCTTGTATTCGGCTTGTGGAATTAAAAAGCAAAAATACTGGCTTCTCAAATAAGTAAAAAAACATCTTCTCAACTACGATACGAGGCTATTGCAAATTCACTCTACGCACTCATTTTTATACAATGCGAGCTACAACTAACAGATCTCCACCTTGACGAGTATTTTCTCAACTGAATTTGAAGTTATACAGAGTCCTCAAACACTTAGAAATGTCGCTAACACCTGTAGCGATTTAGCTTTAGTCACTACCACCTCTATGTTGTTTCGCCAAGTTGTTTTTTCTACAAAGAGTTTATTTCTCTACGGTTGGGGTAGACCATGATCTAACATATAACTTTGGCTTAATGAGAATTCAGAGCTCAAACTACATACTGAAGCAAAATTAGACCAATGCTGCATTAGACTGGTCTCCTCGAATCATCGGCTTTAATATTGTGTTGAAATTTTTCGGGAAGCGTCTTCGTATGCACGCACTTCGTTCAATGTAAAGACTCTACAAACCGTTAAATGAAAGCCTCTTGGTACCCTCGTCATTATTCGATATCCCTACATCTCCTAGAGTCACATATGTTCATGACAGCATTTAATTATAATAAAAGAAATCTCTTGTTGTTAAATGCCACTATATATATATATATACATATATATATATATATATATATATATATATATATAATATAGACACGCACACATTCCATTTTGTTTAAGGGATCCTACGATATGGAACTAATTGCAAATTCAGTCCACGCATCCACTCTTATATAATGCGAGCCACACCTAACACGATAATGTTGTGAATGAATTCATAAATATTTCTTTGTTTAGTTATAAAATGTGTCTCATTCTTAGGAGGATGCAAGGGGATGTTAAATTAGAACTCAAGGAATGGAGCAGGTCAAAAAGAACTTGAAGCTTATTGTGGAACAAAGTAGAAGGAAACGTGAGAAATTACAGCAAACGTTGGATGAGGAACATACGAAATATAATGCAGCTACGCAAGAGTATAATTATAACTTATAGTTTTTGTTAGTGTCCCTAAAGCAAAGCGTGATTGGTTAATCTGTGCTGATGAGGCCAGCAGGTTCTTCTATGTTTAGATAGCAAAGAGGAACCATTCTAACTCCCTGTGTAATTTCAGCAATGAAGATCGGTCCAACCCTATTTCTGATAACCAAATGTGTGAGGAGTTAATTCAATACTTTGAACAGCTATACAATATTGGTTTTCAAAATATTGAATTTCCTGAAGTCATTTGAAAGAAAAGGGTATCAGACTCTGGTCTGGTATTCTAAAATGAACACGTCTCTTGTAGGAAGTGAAAAATGCTGTCTTTTCTATTAGAATAGATAAAGCTCTGGGCCTGATGGATTTGCTTGTGTTTTTTTTAAGACACAATAGGACAAATAATTGATTAACATGCACGCTGCAATGCAAAGTTAGTTTATGAATGAAAAGGATATCAGAGTTAGCAGAATTGACCATGCATTCTAAACCATGGTCCCTAAGCAAAATCTTACCACTATAATGAATGTTTATAGGCCAATTTCCTTTTATAATTTCATACATAAAGTTCTAACAAAAATTCTTTGCAACAGGCTAAAGTTAGACCTGGAATTTTTGATCCCATCTAATCAACAAGCTTTTATTCCAAATAAAAGCATATCAGAAGGAATTATCATCGCGTATGCGTAAATCACAAGCTTTTTTTTTTACTAGGCTCCACCTATTCACACCCCAATATTTTCTCCTTTCAGCCCGGTGATTGAAAAAATTCTCTCTCCTCCTCCCCAACCCCCCTCCATTTTTTTCTTTTCTCACCCTGTTTATACCCAAACCAACCCTGCTTTTTCATCAATGGAAAAAAATTGTTTTCTCTTTTAACCTTCCAAAACCCTAATTTGCAAGCAAAAAAAGCAGACGTAAGCAAAAAAACAAAGAGGATGGGAAGAGGCAACAAAAGGAGGGATAAAATAGATCCAAGAATCGCCATGGCAAGATCGAAATTCCTTTTCTTGTTGTTGTATAAACAATGTTTTCCTCACTTTCTAGTATATAGTGAACTAGGTTTTAAGATATTCCAAGTGGCGAGGGCACCATGATTATGCTAATTCTTGGTATAGTTATAGCCATGAAAAATCATACCTGCTTTTATTGTACGTTCTGTAAAGTAAGTCGTTGATTCTCTACTTCCATCATCCAAGACAATTTGAATAAATACAGATGTAAGATGAAAATAAAAAATGAATAGACACAGTAAATAAGCTATTTAAAAATTATTACAGGGTATAATTGGTATTAAAGTTTTAAAATTTTAACTGGGGTATGAAGAGCAATTATTGGGATGGAAACAGACGGAGCCTTTTTACTATTGGTACCGATATAATGTAATTAAAGTCAGGGACGAATCCAGCATTTTATGCTTACCCGGGCTAAGAAAAGCGAAAAGAAATCTGGCCACACAAAATGGAAGCAGTAGTTTTTAATCATGTATTAGTGCAATCTTACGAAAATCGCATCTCCAGGAATGAGACCTACGAAAGGAACCGTGTAATCTAGGTTATCGTCTCATTAGACTAATTTTCTCCTTTTTTAACAAAAGTAACAACATAACAAGGACCAGACAATACATCACTTACAATCCCCCAAGAGACAGACCAGTAGCAATGTACACACCAACTGTTGATATCAAAATTGGTATCGACACCTCAAAAATGCAATCAACACTTTAAAGTATGAACAATTACAAAGTTAAGAATGAGAATGGCGGAGAAAAATAAAGTGCACATGGTTTTAGAGTGGTTCGGCTTTAAAAGAAGCCTACGTTCACTATGGAGGAAGCTTTTAGTATCATCATGGCAATTACAAAGTACATGACTCTCAAATTCATATGTATTATCTCTCTTTTACAATAGATTCGCTTGAATATACCAAAGGAATGATTTGATATCTCTAAGTATGGTGGAGATTGATGAATATCTTCAACACTTGAGTGATTTTCCTTGATTCCATGGTGGTTTTGTGTTAGATCTAGGATTTAGAAAGGATTGGAGATTAGAGAAGCTCGAATTGAACTTGAGCAATTTCTAATGGAGTTTGTAGAAGATTTGATCCATTTGTTGTTGATGGAAGATGGAGTAAGCTTGAGAAGCCATTAATGGAGCTTGGAGTGTTTGAGAGTGGTGGAGAAATGATTTGGACAGCCCTTCGGGGTGGAAAATTCGGTCCCGTGAATGGTGGAGAAGTGGGTTATTTATAGGTGCAGTTTGAAGGTAGTGACAAAGTTGAAGTTATGGTGTGCAGGGTACTGATCGGTCATAAAAATATTTACAAAACTGCCACTGGTACAAATGGCATTAGAGTACCAATCGGTCATACTTTAAATACCTATCGGTCCATACCGATCGGTTCAGATTTTAGGTACCGATCTGTTTGCATTTCCTTTATTACCGACCACTAATACATTGCATACCTTAAATTACAACTATGTCATGCTTGTCTTTTTCTGTACCGATCAGCTTGTTTCGCTATCTGTATGCTTCAATGTAAGACCGACCGGTTATTTTACAAGAATGCCACCGCCATGCATGTTCTTGCCAGAACAACGGTCCAACACGTCACCTTTATGCTATGTCCCTTCTTCATGCTACGCCATGTGGCCTTATTTTGCCGATAGTTAGAGTGCCTGCTATCATCCTTTTTAATAATATTCATGTCGAACATAAGGTGCCAACGTCACTTAGTTAGTTTAAGGCCATGGTGCTACTGTATGTTGGTATCAAATACTTTTGCATGAAACTACATGTGTAATCACACACCACTGTTACGTGCCATGTGTGCTGAATAATATAGTGTACGATCCAATATTTCATATTTATGCTTACCATGTCTCTGTTCTGTTCATGTGGGTTCGTCAAACCTTGTATTTGCCAACAATGCATGCATATGTGCTTTTATGTATTGATTTAAATACTACTATGCAGGCTATCCAATCAATGTATGCGCTGCTTATACGTTGTTGACCAATCTGACAGGATCGACCAATGCTTCAAAGGCTGACTGACTGACTGCTTAAGGAGGAGCTGGCTGACCAGATATACATGCACGCTTAGAGTCTTGTGCATGGTACAGTATGCACACATGAATGCGTACATGTTAATGCGCTCCCAGAATGGATCCACGTGTATTATTTCATACCCATTTATTTTGGAAACTGTATTGCCACTTCAAAGTCGTAATGCATATTTTTATACTGGTGTTACCAATCCAGTCAGCAAATGTAACGTGAGTGAACCATGTTATTACCACTTTGCCATACTTTGTTTATCATGTCTTGTATGAACTGACATGCCCACATTTCAATTACATGCCACGTGTCATCGTGTGTTCATGTAAATGGTCCAAGATGTTTTCACTCATTTTACCGTACATTTACATGGTTTTATTTTGTACCGAACCATGCATAATTCATACATGGGAACGATATTTAAAGAAGTGACATTACATTGTTTATCGAAGAGCACCGACCAACTCCATATTGGTTGACCGACCGAGCTGCATGGCAATTGACCAACTGACATCATGACTCACGACTGATCGTAGACGATCGATGTATCAATTCCTGAACCGCGTTACGGTTAACATTTGCCCTTCGAAACTCATGTTATCGAAGATAGCATGGGCTTCGAAATGACTGGTTTTAAAACTTTGCCTGAACATATATCATTGGATATAAGCTCTATTCGAGGATTCGATCACTTAATGCATCTCAAAACACTGTGTAACGACCCGGATTTTCGAATAGTTTATTTTAAATATTTAATATAGTTTTAGATATTGAGTTGATAATATAAATGCCATTTTATATCGAGTGATCGATTCAATAATCGAAATACGATTTATTTCGAATATAAATGATTATCGTAATACAAAATATAATTGGAATCGAAGTTAAAAACTGAATCAAAACAATTCAGATGATCAGTATTAATTGTATTTGAATATAGATGATAATAAAAATATTTTATTATCAGAGAATTTACTTGTTTTTGAATTTAATTTATATTTTTTTCGATTTAATATGGGCATTTTATATATACACGTTCAAAATAAATTTCAAAAAATATTCTGTTGAGTTCAGTATAACGCTATAACATTGAAACGACGGTCGGTACGCTAAAATAGCGGTTCACGATTTTTATTTGTGAACCCCGATTAATTTGACCAGTGGATAGGATCAAAATCAAATCAATATCTGTTTAAAATAAAGTGAAAATCTCTTTAAATCAAATCAAATTAAATTAAATTTTATCTAAAATCGAAATCGAAATCCTTTTAAATTCTTTAAAAGATATTGCTGTGTACTAATGCCAACATCGAATTAATGATTTCGTAGTCCTGTTCCCTCGATTCACTCTATAAAATGAGCTCTCACCTCCGTTGTTCCATTCTCAAATCCACAGAACATTCAGTCTCCTTTTTCTCGTTCTTCTCCCAGCAAAATCCCACACCATGATTTTATTACTCCGATTCTAGGTCTTTGCCTCGGTGTACGATGGTAATTAGTCATCTCAACTTCGAGCGACGTTAGGGCATCGCAATCGGAACCGCCGCGTCCCCTTGTAGCTCGACACCAACCGGAAGAAGCTCACAATTTTGGGTTGGATAGATTGTCGATGTTGTCATCGGTTGATTCAAAGTTTGAAGAGGCGATTTGGGGGCATTTCCGAGTGGTACGATGGTAAGAGGAGTGACGCTATTTGATGAAGGGGTTATAGCGATTGGAGTAGTACAACAGTAGGGATTGGGAAGGCGTTCAAAGTCTTCGAGGCAGAAAGGGGAAAAGTGAGATGTCTGATAGGGTTCGAATGGAGTATTGTGGAGTTCGACCTGGGGTTCCGGTAGCAGACATGATAAAGTTCCAGATCGTAAGGCCAGGACAGGAGACGAGATGCTACTTCGTAAGTTGAAGTCTTCAACTATGAGCAAGGGTTCGATTTTCACAGGGATTTAGGCATCGATAAATATTGTGGGTTCGCAGTAGAGTAATAGGGGAGTCGATCCGCTGGTAGATAGTAGCAATCAATGAGACAGTGGCAGGAGGTCGAATCCGTGTAGTGCAGCTGTAGTTCATCAGTGATAGTAGACCGTCAGCATGTTGTTCGATGAAATGTCCAAGAGGGAAATTACAGTTTGGGGCTGTTTGCACTATTTCAGACTGTTCGAGGAATTATTTCGTTGATTTGTCGAGTTATTCACTAGGCAGTAAGGTAAACGTTTTACCGGAATTTAAATATATATTCATAGAAGAATTTGTTAATTTGTTAGTTGTTATTTAATTAATAATCAATTTATTAATTTGTTAAGTTAATTGAAATTAATGATGGCCTAGTTGTTTAATGAAATTTAAATACTCGTAGGTGAAAATAAATTCATTCGAAATAATTCGAGTTCATCCATAACCGCGAAGATACGGCATTTAACGGTCTATTCAGCACAAATAAAATCAAGGTGAGTAAATCTCACTCACAGTTTTATATTTAAATTTATTTTTATCGTTAAAAATAAATTTGCTGGTTGCTTGGGTGCATAAATGAATTGTTGAAATTTTTGTGGTTATTGGATATTTCCCGCTATATTATTAGTGAATGCCCGCAGTATCATTAGCGGATGACCCTACGCCCACGTATATAAGTGGATCCCCTTTTATACCACGCTATCCTGCCACGAAGCAGGATGGGTATTATTTCTGTTAACTAACGTCTGTGGATGCAGGAGGACAGGTTGGAGGGATCCAACTGGATTCCTCAGAAATTTTATTAATTGTCCGTTTTCACATATTATCATATATATAATGTGTTGATTGGAAATTGGGTTGTTCGAATGTTTAAAATCAGTGGGCCAAATTGTTGATATATAAAAAATATAGTGAAAATGATATTTGAGATTTAAAAGGGGAATTCTACTTTTAAAAATAGAAATTTGAATTTTTAATGAGATATAAAAATATTAACTTGTTTTAAATAAGTATGAAAATTATAAACGATGTTTATAAATTAAATAATACATGCAATTGAAGTGATTAATTTATAAATGATATTTATAAATTAAATAACGTAGGAAATGGAAGTAAATTTATAAACGGTGTGTATAAATGAAACGGAATGATTTTCAGTGGAAATCAGGAAATTGAAATGAAATTATAAATAGTGTTTATAGAAATAAAGTGAGAAAAATTATCATTGGATAATTTGAATATTTAAATTCAAATGGGAATTTAAAAATAGAAAGGGGAAATCGGTTTAAAGAAATAAACGGTGGAATTTATTCCGATGATCAGAATATAAATTGAACGAAAATATATCGGTAAGGATTGATGATTTGAATTCGATTAATTCGAATTTTATTTAAATAGAAGTCAAATTGAAATTAGAATTTGAATATATAGAAATTATAAAGAAAATTGAAATATAGAATTTGAATGGAGTTTGAATATAGAAAAATCAAACGGGATTTGAATAAAGAATTTAAATATAGAATTTGAATATAGAAATTCAAAGAGAATTCAAATCTAGAATTTGAATAAAGGAATTTAAATAGATGTTGAATATAGAAAATTTAAAGGAAATTCAAATATAGAATTTGAATATAGGAATGTAAATAAAATTTGAATAAGGGAATTTGAAATAGAATTTGAATAAGAGGATTTAAATAGAATTTGAATAATAGAATTAAAAAGGAGTTTGAATATTTGATATCTCAAATAGAATTAAATCAGAGTTTGAATATCTGAAATTCAAATAGAACAAATATGGAATTTGAATTCAAAGAGAATTAAATAGGGAATTTGAATGTAGAATTCAAAGGGAATTCAAATGGAATTTAAACTAAAGAATTTGAATATAGCATTCAAATGGAATTTTAAACTATGGGATTTAAATATATAATTCAAATAGAATTTAAAATATGGAATTTAAATATAGGATTCAAATAGAAGTGAAATTGGAATTTGAATATTAGAATTCAACAGAAATGAAATGGAGTTTGAATCAAGAAAATTCAAATAGAGTTAAAATGGAGTTGAATTCATTTTAACGAAGTTTAAAAGTTTTTATTTATAAATATAATTAAAACGAACTCTCCGCAGCGCTGCAGTTCGTAAATTCGCGTTTCGAACTTCAATTGAGTATACAGAACTCAATTGAAGTCGGAATTCTTTGAAACGAGAAACGTCAGGGCCGATTTGATAGTAGTTTTCTAATGGAGGAGAAAAATCTGAATTTCGTCTTATAGATTTTGAGTTATATCAAAATCAAATTTTTAGAAAAACAACGCCATTACCATTTAAAAACCATAACAATTTATTTAATTCTATAAAAAGGATTTTAAGCAAATAAAATCTGCATTTTTATTTAGAAAATCCCAGATTTGAGAGGTGAAATATATCTGAACTTCAGTGGAATAATGGATTGATTTTTGAAACATAAATCAGATTTTTGATTATTGAATAGAATTAACTGATTTGAATGGTGATTAGTTAATGAGATTGCGAATTGATATTGGGCTTTGAATAAGTGAATTCGGTTTGAAAATTTATATTCGAAATTGAAAAAGGGAACTAGATTGAAATTGAAATTAAATTTGGTTATGAGCAAGCTAAATATTTTGTTTGAACATGTTATGTTCAAACAAAGAAGTGAAATAGGCAATTAAAGGATTAATGAGCGAAACTAAATTCAAACGAATAGATTGTGTTGAATTGGATTGAAAACAGGTGAACATGTGTTAGACAGATATGGAATGAAGTATATGAAGATTTCAATTTATGTGCCCGACAAAAAGGTACATGTTTAAATTCATATATGAGATTTTATACGCCGTATCGGCAAGTCGCTCGGCTTTTTCTTTTGGATTGGTAAGGGCCATGGGAGGCTATTTGAAATAGCCTGAAGCTCCCGGTACAAGGGAGGTTATGGCGAATTTTTCCGGGAAATTAAGAAGTTAGAATATTTTTAAGATAATTTGATAGTTGGAAATCAACGTATCGATATATATAGAATTCGATAAGGAAACGAAAAAAAAGGATATTGTAAACAAATGGGAAACCTATAAATTAGAAATAGAAAACGAACCATATACATGTTTTAAAAATGAATAATTGGGTTTTATAGTGTGTTTATTCAAGGTAAGTGGTTTTTTCTTTTTTGAAGTTATTGATGTTTTCAGTCAAGGTCTGAGAGGTAGTTATACCCCAACTTGATTGATTTCATTTTTAATTGATAAATAGCAAGATCCAGTCTCGAAGAGAAGTGTTTGAATAAGAGTTAGCTGAATAGAATAATTTGGGTTGTTGTAACGATGTTTTATACAACATTCGTTTTAACCCAAGTGATGGAATTTTGGAAATATAAAAGTAAATATTTCCTGAGTATAATCAAAGTAGTTGGGAAAGAGATAAGTGATTGAATTGTTTCAATTTCAAATAGAATATATTTTCTAAGTGTGGAAAATAAAAGAAGGAGAGATATAGAAATATTTCCCAAAGATGGTAAGAGACTGAGATGATAATTGAAAATATTCGTTTAACAAATATTGATAAGAAAATGGGAAGGGTGATTTGATTAATGAATAGTAATCAAGGGGCCTAGTGATTGTTTGATTGTTTTGAATGGATGTTTGTTTTTCTTCGATAGTTAAACAACCGACTATCGAGGTATTTTCCAATAGCGTTGTCAATATGGAGAGATCGGTTGGAGTATTATCCGTGAACCACTCTGTATCGGCAGTAGCGTTGCGAGTCAGATTATATGAAGATAATCGAAGACGGAGTAAAGTGCAAGGGCTTTTTCTATTAATAGAAATTGTGCCTTCGGTTTCGTTCAATCCCAGAACGAACGTAAATGGACGAATGTCTAACAAAGTATTTCCAATGATCTAATGGGTTGGTCTGTATAAATATATATGGTTGCAACAGATTTAATCCCTTAGCGTAACATCCAGAATATTTGTGCAAATCAACTAGTGATTAACGGATCTGACAATGTGGCATTCAAAGTAATTGTGTTATAAATGAACGGCAAGTAAGCGTAGCCTCAGGCCTCAACAACCGGGAAATGACAAAAATCGGGCAGGCAGCATGACTATGTGGGTCGCTCCCATTAGGGTGTATTATCACCTATCTAGAGGTCTATTTAATTTCTTATTCTATTCGATGTTGTCCCATTCGGGAAATGGTTGCTGATCCCAACCGTTGGTGATATACATTCGATACACTCAAGCGAAATGAGTGGTTGGTCATGTGTGGGCCGGGTTGTAAGATGTTCTTGTTGAACACGGTGTATTCCTCTCTAGAGATACACTATCGGCAGGTGGTTCCATACCTTGTCATGTTGGAACTCCAATCTCCAATAAGCGCCATGCGGTTTTTGATTTTATATTATATATGGAGCGTGAGATGCAAGCGTTCCGCTAGATTCTATTTATTTGATGTAGACATTACTATAATATCACTGGATTTGATATCAAATTGTTTTGGGTTATAGTAAGGTAAAAACCGTCCATGTTTATGTGTGGGCTGGTCTTACTATTATCTTTTCCTTTGAAAGGATTTTTAAGTTAAACAATTGGTTGGAGTTTACGCACACCAGTCCCATGACTGACCCATAGTTTATTTTGTTTTGTTTTCCCTAAACTCTTGGGTGCCCAAATTTGTACGGGCAGTCAAGTAGTCGGGATTTTTCGGATTCACTTGGAAGAGCTGGAAGCAGGAGGCTTCACCAGTTAGCTATAGACTATCATATTTCCGCTGTGTACTGTGTTGTATCTGGAAACATGTGTTTATAACTATTCCAGGAATAACTGTTTGTGCTCTGATGATGGTATGTACATAAAGTTACTGATTTGTATTTCAAAAGTGATGTTATATAATATATTTTATTCATTCCGCTGTGAGTTTGTGATCTTCACTTTCTTCTATTCTAATATTTCTTTCTTTCTATTTCTCATCATCTAACTTCTTTCTAATAATGAGTCGTATTTCTGTGCAATTTGGGTTGGACGTGTAATGTTATTAGTCGACTCAGATAGTACAGATTTGCGGGCCGTTACAGATTTGCGGGTCGTTACAGTTGGTATCAGAGCCAGGTTGAGCGAATACCTAGGCTTTGGTGGGGTTGTGCTCATTAGAGATAGGGTCTGTAGCACCCTAGAATGAGTTGAGTGTATATACTAGAGCGTGTATTTGTAAATTGATATAAAAACTGTTTTATATTGTGTTGGCTAGTCTGTTGAGCTGTTTATGAATTCTGATCGAATTGTGGGATGCCACGACGTTGATAAGAGTTTGCAAATACTTGAACTGAAGATTGAACACGATATTGTTTTAAAGTGGGTAAATGAAATAATTTTGCCCAAATTTCTATTTTGATAATTTATGCTATATGGATGTGTTGATTGTTATTAGTATAATCCAATGAAATTATAAAATTGAAATGGTTATATATATAACCAAAATAGAATTTGTATATGAATTACTACACAAATAAGATGAATTAAAATTGGATTCAGAATTTGAATTAGAATTAAGATTTTTTTTTAAAATCCTGGGTGTTATGAAAATATTTTTCGAAGTATATTAAAATGATACAGCTTTGAAGCGGATTTTTGGAATGGAAAACCATTTTTAAAATGGATCTGTGAAAAGTTATAAAGCACTGAACTCACTTCAGTGGCTGGAAAATAATTCTGAAGATGACGGCCGCATCATCAGTGTTCATTTTCGAGTTTTGTAATAACCCGAAAAATCTAGGCCAGTTTAAAATTTTTATTTTGGCAATTTTAACGAAATTTGAACATTTAAAATGAATTATTTTAAATAAAAACGACGAGAAATTTATTTTGAATAAAATTAAAACGTATATATTTATATACGTCGTCGTTAGAATATAAATAATTATATATAATTATAAAAGGAATTGAAAATGGCGCGGTAGTTCGATAATTCGATTTCAAACTTCAATTGAACATACCGGGTGCAAAACAATCTGGATTTTAGTGAAACCAAAAATAATGGAATCTAATTGTGAATATCTTTCCAACGAATCCGAAAAATCAAAATTTCATAGCGGGAATCAAAAGATATATCCAGTTGAAAATTCTGAATAGTCGCTATGGAATTCAGGCCCTTAAAAATGGACATATTGCAAACGACCTCGGATTTCGACGAAACCACTTTTGTTGGGTCCATGATGTCAAATTATTGCTAGGTTTCAAATTTCATAATTTTTAGAATTAACATGTGAGCTTGGCAAAGGAAAACGCGTTTGACCAGTTTCAGTTGATTTTAATCGACTGGAAAATGGCCATTTTTCAAACGGTCTCAGAATTTGACGAAACTAGTTTTGTTAGGACCGTATCGTCAATACGAAGCTTGAAAATATTTTTATGGAATTTTTCGAGTTAGTATGTGACCCCGGTAAATTGAAATGCGCGTTCAAATTCAATATATAGAGTTATATGTTGATTTGGCGAAAACATATCGTAACGATCGAATCAACTTACGATACATATCCCATTGTGTTCGGAATGGGGGTAGAACGCTAGGGACGACAGGCGGTGGGCCTCGTTTCGAGGTCGAAATAAAAAGTTACTTTTTAGTGGAAAATAAATAATTAAATAAAAAAAACCTTCCATCTCCTATACCCTTAGCCCCCCCACCGTTCTATCTCGTTTCAGTTTATAAAAAAAACAACAACAACAAACGCGATCCACCCACCGTCCTCGAGGCTCACCGCGCCACCGCGCCTTGTGCCGCCATCGGAGGAGCCTCAACCGCCGCCGCTCCGCTCCTGACAGCCCCCCCCATCGCGCCTCTCTCCTCCTCACGAAACCCACGACCTCCCCCAATCCCCAAATCTGCCACCCCAAAACCCCACCGCGACCCCTCCCTACCACCTGACGCGAGCGCCCCAACGACCCCCCCTCTGTCTCACCTCCCTCCGTTAAAAGCAAAGCCACTCGAAAACCCTAGCTTCTAGGCCGCTGCGCCATTGATGGAGAAGCCCCTCGCCATCGCATCGAGGACCAGCTGCGCTGGACCTCCTTCCTCTCCACCAATCCGACGTCAGCACAAGGAAGACCCCTTCCGCCCAATACAGTAAGTTTTATAACTGTTTTTTTAATATAAAATTCTATTTTTAGTTACTTAAAGTTATTGATTTTTATTAAGCCAAAACTTAGTTTTCTTAAGTACAAAAACCGATTTTATTTTAGTATGAAAATTGATTTTTAAAATAGAAAAGATTAGATTTTTAAAATAGAAAAGATTAGATTTTTAAAATAGAAAAGATTAGACTTTTAAAATAGAAAAGATTAGATTTTTAAAATAGAAAAGATACGATTTTTAGCGGTGTAAAAATATAATTTTTATCTATATAGTAGTAGTATAAAAATGTGATTTTTATACACATGACAACAATGTAAAAATTCGATTTTTATATATTGAATAGCGAAGTAAAAATTTGATTTTTATATATTGAATAGCGAAGTAAAAATTCGATTTTTATATATTGAATAGCGAAGTAAAAATTCGATTTTTATATATTGAATAGCGAAGTAAAAATTCGATTTTTATATATTGAATAGCGAAGTAAAAATTCGATTTTTATATATTGAATAGCAAAGTAAAAATTCGATTTTTATATATTGAATAGCGAAGTAAAAATGTGATTTTTACATATGTAGAGAATACGGGCAAAGAAAGTGACAAGAGGCAAGAACGACGAAGATTTCTACATAAGAAGAGTCGTGGCATCGGATAGCTATCTGTGAGAATTTCTCACCTTTTAATTTAATTTTCTAGTTATAAATATATACTAGGATGCAGACGGTGTTTAGTAGCACCCGACACCCGTCGTCCACAGACCATGGACGGCTTGTATGCTTGTTTGTTTGATTTTGATGTGTAGTTGATTGTGTGATGTGATGTGAAAAGAAATAAAATATTTATATAGTTAAAAATATTTTATAGTTAAAAATAGAATTTTTAACGTGTATATAAAATAAATATTTATAAACAAATCGGACGATTTGTTTATATACACACATTTGACTGATATTGATTGGGACGATAAATTTTACACATCGCCCAACTGCACAAATAAAATCTGTGTTTGATTGTTCGAAAACCCCATACGGGTATTGGTATGATATTTGACGTACACTAATCCCGATTGTTTAGTTGTATGTCGATCGATTGATTGACAGACTGTTATAAGCGTTGAATATTTATATTTGATGCTTATACAGTGTAGAATGCACTTTGGATGATGGTTGATTATTCATCGTTGTTATTGTATACATGTATTGTAGAAAATCCATATAATTAACATTATATGGTAATTGATTGGGCCTCAATCCAGTTTCGAAAAAGAAATATTTAAAATAAAAATATTTGAAATAGAAATATTTGAAATAAAAATATTTGAAATAAAAATATTTGAAATAGAATATTTGAAAAAAGAAACATATGAAGCCGTGTTGATTAGATTTACGCCATTTCGACGTGAACGATATTTATGTCGATTTTATTCATTTTATAACGAATATCGAAAGTGATTTCAAAATATGAAATTTTGAAAAGAATTGAAATTCGAATTAAATTAAGTAGAAGTGAATTCGAATTGAAAGTGAATAGAAATGAATTCAAATTGAAATTGAATTGAAAACGAACAGAAATTGAATTAGAAATCAATTTGAATTAAATCAATTCGAAATGAAATGAAAATGAATTTATGTTGGAAAATTCGATTTTGATTTGAAGTTGAAATAGAAGTTGAAATCGTTTTGAAAGCGAATTTAAAACGATTTATAAAAAACGTTTTGAAAGGGAATCGACGAAGTATATATTATATATATTATATAGATAATATAATGGCCTGAATAGAACGCGCAGCGCCGCGGCAGTTCGCGAATTTCGACCATTGACTTCGGACGGATATTACGGGAGATCCGACCGTCGGATTCTCCTAAAACCGGAACCGTTGGGTTCGTATCGAAAAGAGCTTTCTAACGAATATTAGAAATTTGAAATCTAACGGTTGGATTTGGAATAATGTCCAAATCAAATTTGGAAAAGGTCGTTGTAAGTGCAGTTCGATAGCCGTTGATGGAAATCGACTGTACGGGCCTTGATAAAATTATTAAAAATAGTAATAATTTGTGTAAAATCATAAGAAATGATTTAGAAAGAATTGGGATGAAAAACTCCATATTTGAAAAGATAAAAATAGATTTTTATCGAAATGAACTAGTTTTGAACTAGAATTATAATTCTATTTATTTTTAAATAAATAAATTGGATTTGAAATGGTTTTGAAAATAAACAGAATTTCCAATAATTATATTGGAATGGATTTGAATCGAAATTGTCTTCGGAATATTTCGATGTTGGATTTCGTGATTATACAGATGTTGTTATGGAAATTTGAAAGATATAGATATATATATCGTTATTTCCAATACGATATCTGTTGGTCGTAGAATTTGATATTGAATATAAGCCGATATATTTTCTATTCAGAGCCTTGTATTTAATATCAAATGTGATTTGGGTTTGTCGTGAATGGTGTCTTGACTAACACTGTTCTTGAACCCAGTGGAGAAAAGATTAAATCTTTTTATTTAGATTTAATGAAGTGTACCAATTAAATAATATTTAATTGGAATTGAATTGATATTGATTTTTGGGTTTATCCTGGACAGTGTTTTAAATAACACTCGTTCTTTAACCCGATAATTAATGGAATGTGGTTTTGGGTTTATCGTGAACCGTGTTTTAAATGACACTGTTTCTTTAACCCAGTTAACGATTAAAACTAAGTGGAGTTTTAATGAATCTTTAATTAGATTGAAATAATCGAAATGGAGTATCACCAGTTTTGCTCCAGGCGTTAGTTAAATCTTTAATTAGATTTGAACGTGAAATGGTAATTGAATTTACCGATAACACCGTGGTGTTAGATATGAAGTATTACAAGTTTTACTTCATGGGATGAATAGGTTGGGATTGGGAAATTAAAACCAATGATTACTTCGGTAAAGTTCATTAATCCCGACTAGTTTGAATTGATATTCAAAAGTAGATTAAAGAATAAATTCAAGGAATTTATCTTGGATAAAATTAATGGGAACCTTTCCCTATGAATGTAAAATTTAGAAACTAACTGTCGGTTAGCTAAGCAGAATGGTTTTCTGGATATTGATCTGATGTTGGTTTCGGCCTTCGAGGTTAATATTTGGGGAATTATTCTCTTGATTAATTTACGGTTAGTGACTGATGAATTGGAATGAGGCGTATGTTGTGTTTGTGTAACACTTATTTAAAATATACGCGAGTTATTCGGGAAGACCGGGTTTATCCCATTCTGAATAACTGATACGACGATAAGTCGAAGATGAAGACGATGGTCGAAGACCGGAGGTCTTCACGTCGTTTGGGTGATTACTGATGATCTTGATTGGGATGTACACCCAAGAAGATGGAAACAGTTGGTGATCGTCCAGACGTACATGGAGATCGATGGATATGCGGGGAACTAGGTGCCTCCAGTTTCGTTCAGACCCAGAACGGACTTGTAAATGGACTGGGTGTCTGACATTGGATTTTAGTCTGTGTGATTGATTTCTATTAAATATATATCTGTTTGGCGGCGGAGAATTTATTCTCTTGCTTAACGCTCTTCTTTGAGACGTACGAGCTCAGGGGTTACATACTGATGGATATCAAACGCATAGAATGAATTGCCTGTGTGGCATGCCTAAGTGGCGATTGATCGAGGCTTCTGTTGAAAAGCAAAGTCTTGTGATGATGATCAAAGCACAGCCTGTGTGGCACAGCTTTGTGTAACGTGAATTCGCGAGCCTCGCACCCCGGTTGTGAACCAGAAACGGGAGAGGACCTCAGGGAGGGCATGCGTTTCCTTCTAGCTAGGGTGGTGTCAGTGACCTACCAGCCCTGACATTTATATACTTTTCACCTGTGTGGTTGTTGCTGTTGCGAGGCGCCTCGGTTAGATCGGACGATCCGGGTCCGATGGAGCCATTCGTTGGCTCATTTACGCCCCAAAGGGCGGGGAAACGCAGTGTTCAGAAATTTTAATCCACATCGGTGGACCGG
The DNA here is from genome assembly GCA_030737875.1 of Allium sativum. Classification (NCBI taxonomy): domain Eukaryota; kingdom Viridiplantae; phylum Streptophyta; class Magnoliopsida; order Asparagales; family Amaryllidaceae; genus Allium; species Allium sativum. The sequence goes on along the minus strand of JASFAX010000039.1, from coordinate 7,237,693 downwards.
CCCTGACGATCCAAGGGTCACTCGAGCTCTGATCCTGAGGCTCGGGCTAGAGAGTCTCGAATCGGTTGAGGACGATCCCTGGCCTCGGTTCATAGATGGAAACCCAATTTCCAAATACGTGACTTTGCGATTTTGATTGTATAACCTATATATGGCGACATGATATATGGTACCCATGTCGCCTATGATTGATACTTATGATTTGAAGTTGTTTTATACACTATACACTTATAATAGTATCAAATGATTCCTTTTAAACGTATCAAGCATTCTTGGCTATTATAAGGTAAAAACCCTATCCCCCGGCTTGCGTTGCATTGTGTGATAGGACCTGGGTCTTATAATAGCTTCATTTTTCTTTATTTAGCATTGCGCTGTTTGTTTTATGCACTGGTGTTCTTGGGAGGGAACCCGTTCCGTGTTATACGGCATGGTCCCTTGATTTACCTAACTTTAAAAATAAAGATTAATAACTGTTGTAGTTCTCACACCAGTCCCATGACTGACCTGGAGTTTATTGTTTGAACCTAAACTCTGGGTGCCCTTATTTTGACACGGGAAGCTAGTAGTTTTGGTTTTGCAGATTTATATTCACATGATCCTGGTTTACAGCTGGATTGATATCCGGAAAGCTTTGTATCCGTATATCTACTTCTAGTTGTGTATTTTATTATTTTCCGCTGCTATGTATTTAAATGTAATTTAAATCTCTGATATTTCTGTGTAATATTGATTCATACTCTGTATATTCTTGTAATCTGATGGAATTGTTGTAATATACAATGAAATGTTCTTTTGTATGCGTTCTATTTTGTCGTGTTCTCGAAACAATCAGGCGTTTCGAACGGTCTAGATCGGTTTAGCGACTGATTCGGATCGAGCGAGATTCCCGATCGTCACACGTGGTATCAGAGCTTTGGTTTACAAAGCTCAGAGAACAAGACACATTAGAACCATACGAAAGAATTCATCAGATATTGGATTAGTAATATCCAATGGGAATGACTCGTTAGAGATGGGATCAGTAGTATCCTAGAACGAGTGTGAAGAGTATATTTTTTTGAAATATAAAGTGAAAACCAAGTTTTGTTTTGAAATTTAAATCACTTATTCGTATTTGATAATATATTTTATATTTAACTTGGACAATCCAATATATAGAGATTTTGCATATATGTCTTGCAAACATGTATTCGAAGTTTTAATGTACTGGATAGATATAGAATCATACTCTAGTTGCCCGGGGATAATTATGGTGATGGGGCATCGTCGCCAGTATTTATTTTCGAGTAACGAAAGGGAGATTTCTATATTTCCAATTGACTAGTGTGAGAACCGAAACTAGATAGGGCCTATTGTTGTGGATTGGCATCAAAAATTTGATTTTTGACTATGTATCAAAGTTGTGAATTTGAAAAGCTAATCAACTAATTGATTGATGTTTGTGTTGTTTGTTTATTTGTTTGATAAATTTTAACCATATAGCCAATTAGATCAAATAGTGAATTGTATTGAAATTTGGTCGCATTTTCTTGCATATACATGTACTTACATTGAACAGGTCATAGCAAGGAGGCTAGAGCAGAGAATAAAATTTGTTTGCCCGACAAATAGGTACATGTTTACGATAATTTACTGTTTTGTTCGGGTGATGATGATTTTATGAGCCTATTGGCTAGCCGCTTGGCTTTTCCTTTTTCTTTTTTAGATCAGAAGGCCTATATGGCAATTTCGGGATTTTCCCGTGGCTCCCGGTGCAGGGGAGGTTATGGCGAAATTTTTCGAAAATTTAGGGTGTTAGCCAAATTTTTGAAAATTTGAAAATTCTCAGAAACTGAAAAGTTGGAGAATAGAAGCCAGATCGAACGTAGAGTTGATTAATCAAACCACTTTCGACTTTGTTCCTTTTCGGGGACGAAAAGTTTTAAGTGGGGGAGATTGTAATAACCCGGAAAATCTGGGCCAGTTTAAAAATTTTATTTTGGCAATTTTAACGAAATTTGAACATTTAAAATGAATTATTTTAAATAAAAACGACGAGAAATTTATTTTGAATAAAATTAAAACGTATATATTTATATACGTCGTCGTTAGAATATAAATAATTATATATAATTATAAAAGGAATTGAAAATGGCGCGGTAGTTCGATAATTCGATTTCAAACTTTAATTGAACATACCGGGTGCAAAACAATCCGGATTTTAGTGAAACCAAAAATAATGGAATCTAATTGTGAATATCTTTCCAACGAATCCGAAAAATCAAAATTTCATAGCGGGAATCAAAAGATATGTCCAGTTGAAAATTCTGAATAGTCGCTATGGAATTCAGGCCCTTAAAAATGGACATTTTGCAAACGACCTCGGATTTCGACGAAACCACTTTTGTTGGGTCCGTGATGTCAAATTATTGCTAGGTTTCAAATTTCATAATTTTTAGAATCAATATGTGAGCGTGGCAAAGGAAAACGCGTTTGACCAGTTTTAGTTGATTTTAATCGACTGGAAAATGGCCATTTTTCAAACGGTCTCAGAATTCGACGAAACTAGTTTTGTTAGGACCGTATCGTCAATACGAAGCTTGAAAATATTTTTATGGAATTTTTCGAGTTAGTATGTGACCCCGGTAAATTGAAATGCGCGTTCAAATTCAATATATAGAGTTATATGTTGATTTGGCGAAAACAGATCGTAACGATCGAATCAGCTTACGATACATATCCCATTGTGTTCGGAATGGGGGTAGAACGCTAAGGACGACAGGTGGTGGGCCTCGTTTCGAGGTCGAAATAAAAAGTTACTTTTTAGTGGAAAATAAATAATTAAATAAAAAAAACCTTCCATCTCCTATACCCTTAGCCTCCCCACCGCTCTATCTCGTTTCAGTTTTTAAAAAAAAAACAACAACAAAAAACGCGATCCACCTGCCGCCCTCGAGGCTCAACGCGCCACCGCGCCTTGTGCCGCCATCGGAGGAGCCTCAACCGCCGCCACTCCGCTCCTGACAGCCCCCCATCGCGCCTCTCTCCTCCTCACGAAACCCGCGACCTCCCCCAATCCCCAAATCTGCCGCCCCAAAACCCCACCGCGACCCCTCCCTACCACCTGACGCGAGCGCCCCAGCGACCCCCTCCCCTCTGTCTCACCTCCCTCCGTTAAAAGCAATGCCACTTGAAAACCCTAGCTTCTAGGCCGCTGCGCCATCGATGGAGAAGCCCCTCGCCACCGCATCGAGGACCAGCTGTGCCGGACCTCCTTCTTCTCCACCATTCCGACGTCAGCACAAGGAAGACCCCTTTCGCCCAATACAGTAAGTTTTATAACTGTTTTTTTAATATAAAATTCTGTTTTTAGTTACTTAAAGTTATTGATTTTTATCAAGCCAAAACTGAGTTTTCTTAAGTACAAAAACCGATTTTATTTTAGTATGAAAACTGATTTTTATAATAGAAAAGATTAGATTTTTAAAATAGAAAAGATTAGATTTTTAAAATAGAAAAGATTAGACTTTTAAAATAGAAAAGATTAGATTTTTAAAGTAGAAAAGTTACGATTTTTAGCGGTGTAAAAATAGAATTTTTATCTATATAGTAGTAGTATAAAAATGTGATTTTTATACACATGACAACAATGTAAAAATTCGATTTTTATATATTGAATAGCGAAGTAAAAATTCGATTTTTATATATTGAATAGCGAAGTAAAAATTCGATTTTTATATATTGAATAGCGAAGTAAAAATTCGATTTTTATATATTGAATAGCGAAGTAAAAATTCGATTTTTATATATTGAATAGCGAAGTAAAAATTCGATTTTTCTATATTGAGTAGCGAAGTAAAAAATCGATTTTTATATATTGAATAGCGAAGTAAAAATTCGATTTTTATATATTGAATAGAAAAGTAAAAATTCGATTTTTATATATTGAATAGCGAAGTAAAAATGTGATTTTTACATATGTAGAGAATACGGGCAAAGAAAGTGACAAGAGGCAAGAACGACGAAGATTTCTACATAAGAAGAGTCATGGCATCGGATAGCTATCTGTGAGAACTTCTCACCTTTTAATTTAATTTTCTAGTTATAAATATATACTAGGATGCAGACGGTGTTTAGTAGCACCCGACACCCGTCGTCCACAGACCATGGACGGCTTGTATGCTTGTTTGTTTGATTTTGATATGTAGTTGATTATGTGATGTGAAAAGAAATAAAATATTTATATAGTTAAAAATATTTTATAGTTAAAAATAGAATTTTTAACGTGTATATAAAATAAATATTTATAAACAAATCGGACGATTTGTTTATATACACACATTTGACTGATATTGATTGGGACGATAAATTTTACACATTGCCCAACTGCACAAATAAAATCTGTGTTTGATTGTTCGAAAACCCCACACGGGTATTGGGATGATATTTGACGTACACTAATCCCGATTGTTTAGTTGTATGTCGATCGATTGATTGACAGACTGTTATAAGCGTTGAATATTTATATTTGATGCTTACACAGTGTAGAATGCACTTTGGATGATGGTTGATTATTCATCATTGTTATTGTATACATGTATTGTAGAAAATCCATATAATTAACATTATATGGTAATTGATTGGGCCTCATTCCAGTTTCGAAAAAGAAATATTTAAAATAGAAATATTTGAAATAGAAATATTTGAAAATAGAAACATATGAAGCCGTGTTGATTAGATTTACGCCATTTCGACATGAACGATATTTATGTCGATTTTATTCATTTTATAACGAATATCGAAAGTGATTTCAAAATATGAAATTTTGAAAAGAATTGAAATTCGAATTAAATTGAGTAGAAGTGAATTCGAATTGAAAGTGAATAGAAATGAATTCAAATTGAAATTGAATTGAATTGAAAACGAACAGAAATTGAATTAGAAATCATATTGAATTAAATCAATTCGAAATGAAATGAAAATGAATTTATGTTGGAAAATTCGATTTTGATTTGAAGTTGAAATAAAAGTTGAAATCGTTTTGAAAACGAATTTAAAACGAATTATTAAATACGTTTTGAAAGGGAATCGACGAAGTATATATTATATATATTATATAGATAATATAATGGTCTGAATAGAACGCGCTGCGCCGCGGCAGTTCGCGAATTTCGACCATTGACTTCGAACGGATATTACGGGAGATCCGACCGTCGGATTCTCCTAAAACCGGAACCGTTGGGTTCGTATCGAAAAGAGCTTTCTAACGAATATTAGAAATTTGAAATCTAACGGTTGGATTTGGAATTATGTCCAAATCAAATTTGGAAAAGGTCGATGTAAGTGCAGTTCGATAGCCGTTGATGGAAATCGACTGTACGGGCCTTGATAAAATTATTAAAAATAGTAATAATTTGTGTAAAATCATTAGAAATGATTTAGAAAGAATTGGGATGAAAAACTCCATATTTGAAAAGATAAAAATAGATTTTTATCGAAATGAACTAGTTTTGAACTAGAATTATAATTCTATTTATTTTTAAATAAATAAATTGGATTTGAAATGGTTTTGAAAATAATCAGAATTTCCAATAATTATATTGGAATGGATTTGAATCGAAATTGTCTTCGGAATATTTCGATTTTGGATTTCGTGATTATACAGATGTTGTTATGGAAATTTGAAAGATATAGATATATATATATATATCGTTATTTCCAATACGATATATGTTGGTCGTAGAATTTGATATTGAATATAAGCCGATATATTTTCTATTCAGAGCCTTGTATTTAATATCAAATGTGATTTGGGTTTGTCGTGAATGGTGTCTTGACTTACACTGTTCTTGAACCCAGTGGAGAAAAGATTAAATCTTTTTATTTAGATTTAATGAAGTGTACCAATTAAATAATATTTAATTGGAATTGAATTGATATTGATTTTTGGGTTTATCGTGGACAGTGTTTTAAATAACACTCGTTCTTTAACCCGATAATTAATGGAATGTGGTTTTGGGTTTATCGTGAACCGTGTTTTAAATGACACTGTTTCTTTAACCCAGTTAACGATTAAAACTAAGTGGAGTTTTAATGAATCTTTAATTAGATTGAAATAATCGAAATGGAGTATCACCAGTTTTGCTCCAAGCGTTAGTTAAATCTTTAATTAGATTTGAACGTGAAATGGTAATTGAATTTACCGATAACACCGTGGTGTTAGATATGAAGTATTACCAGTTTTACTTCATGGGATGAATAGGTTGGGATTGGGAAATTAAAACCAATGATTACTTCGGAAAAGTTCGTTAATCCCGACTAGTTTGAATTGATATTCAAAAGTAGATTAAAGAATAAATTCAAGGAATTTATCTCGGAAAAAATTAATGGGAACCTTTCCCTATGAATGTAAAATTTAGAAACTAACTGTCGGTTAGCTAAGCAGAATGGTTTTCTGGATATTGATCTGATGTTGGTTTCGGCCTTCGGGGTTAATATTTGGGGAATTATTCTCTTGATTAATTTACGGTTAGTGACTGATGAATTGGAATGAGGCGTATGTTGTGTTTGTGTAACACTTATTTAAAATATACGCGAGTTATTCGGGAAGACCGGGTTTATCCCATTCTGAATAACTGATACGACGATAAGTCGAAGATGAAGACGATGGTCGAAGACCGGAGGTCTTCACGTCGTTTGGGTGATTACTGATGATCTTGATTGGGATGTACACCCAAGAATATGGAAACAGTTGGTGATCGTCCAGACGTACATGGAGATCGATGGATATGCGGGGTACTAGGTGCCTCCGGTTTCGTTCAGACCCAGAACGGACTTGTAAATGGACTGGGTGTCTGACATTGGATTTTAGTCTATGTGATTGATTTCTATTAAATATATATCTGTTTGGCAGGGGAGAATTTATTCTCTTGCTTAACGCCCTTCTCTGAGACGTACGAGCTCAGGGGTTACATACTGATGGATATCAAACGCATAAAGTGAATTGCCTGTGTGGCATGCCTAAGTGGCGATTGATCGAGGCTTCTGTTGAAAAGCAAAGTCTTGTAATGATGATCAAAGCACAGCCTGTGTGGCACAGCTTTGTGTAACGTGAATTCGCGAGCCTCGCACCCCGGTTGTGAACCAAAAACGGGAGAGGACCTCAGGGAGGGCATGCGTTTCCTTGTAGCTAGGGTGGTGTCAGTGACCTACCAGCCCTGACATTTATATACTTTTCACCTGTGTGGTTGTTGCTGTTGCGAGGCGCCTCGGTTAGATCGGACGATCCGGGTCCGATGGAGCCATTCGTTGGCTCATTTACGCCCCAAAGGGCGGGGAAACGCAGTGTTCAGGAATTTTAATCCACATCGGTGGACCGGCCCTGACGATCCAAGGGTCACTCGAGCTCTGATCCTGAGGCTCGGGCTAGAGAGTCTCGAATCGGTTGAGGACGATCCCTGGCCTCGGTTCATAGATGGAAACCCAATTTCCAAATACGTGACTTTGCGATTTTGATTGTATAACCTATATATGGCGACATGATATATGGTACCCATGTCGCCTATGATTGATACTTATGATTTGAAGTTGTTTTATACACTATACACTTATAATAGTATCAAATGATTCCTTTTAAACGTATCAAGCATTATTGGCTATTATAAGGTAAAAACCCTATCCCCCGGCTTGCGTTGCATTGTGTGATAGGACCTGGGTCTTATAATAGCTTCATTTTTCTTTATTTAGCATTGCGCTGTTTGTTTTATGCACTGGTGTTCTTGGGAGGGAACCCGTTCCGTGTTATATGGCATGGTCCCTTGATTTACCTAACTTTAAAAATAAAGATTAATAACTGTTGTAGTTCTCACACCAGTCTCATGACTGACCTGGAGTTTATTGTTTTAACCTAAACTCTGGGTGCCCTTATTTTGATACGGGCAGCTAGTAGTTTTGGTTTTGCAGATTTATATTCACAGGATCCTGGTTTACAGCTGGAATGATATCCGGAAAGCTTTGTATCCGTATATCTACTTCTAGTTGTGTATTGTATTATTTTCCGCTGCTATGTATTTAAATGTAATTTAAATCTATGATATTTCTGTGTAATATTGATTCGTACTCTGTATATTCTTGTAATCTGATGGAATTGTTGTAATATACAATGAAATGTTCTTTTGTATGCGTTCTATTTTGTCGTGTTCTCAAAACAATCAGGCGTTTCGAACGGTCTAGATCAGTTTAGCGACTGATTCGGATCGAGCGAGATTCCCGATCGTCACAAGTTTCTAAGTGATGGATTGCTACCTTAGAAAAGTTTTGGTGGAGATTTTATTTGAAAGAAAACAAATGGTTTGTAATTCAAATGTTTTGAATTTGAAATGGAAACAAATATATATGTATATATTTATGTGATTTCAGAAGGATTCGGAAGGAGAACCCAGGAATTTGAATTGGGTGTAAGTCACTTAGATTAAATGTGTGAAAACCAAAAGTTTTGGTGGAATTAAATTTGTTGAAATATGAGGTGTTGAGTTTCAACATAAATGAATTTTTGAAAAGTTAATGGGTTTGCACCATCTTTCCTACCTTAGCAATTTCGAGGACGAAATTATTTTAAGGGGGGAAGAATGTAACGACCCGGATTTTTGAATAGTTTATTTTAAATATTTAATATAGTTTTAGATATTGAGTTGATAATATAAATGTCATTTTATATCGAGTGATCGATTCAATAATCGAAATACAATTTATTTCGAATATAAATAAGTATCGTATTACGAAATATAATTGGAATCGAAGTTAAAAACTGAATCAAAACAATTCAGATGATCAATATTAATTGTATTTGAATATAGATGATAATAAAAATATTTTATTATCAGAGAATTTACTTGTTTTTGAATTTAATTTATATTTTTTTCGATTTAATATGGGTATATTATATATACACGTTCAAAATAAATTTCAGAAAATATTCTGTTGAGTTCAGTATAACGCTATAACATTGAAACGACGGTCGGTACGCTAAAATAGCGGTTCACGATTTTTATTTGTGAACCCCGATTTATTTGACCAGTGGATAGGATCAAAATCAAATCAATATCTATTTAAAATAAAGTGAAAATCTCTTTAAATCAAATTAAATTAAATTAAAATTTATTTAAAATCGAAATCCTTTTAAATTCTTTAAAAGATATTGTTGTGTCCTACGACCAACATCGAATTAATGATTTCGTACTCCTGTTCCCTCGATTCACTCTATAAAATGAGCCCTCACCTCCGTTGTTCCATTCTCAAATCCACAGAACGTTCAGTCTCCTTTTTCTCGTTCTTCTCCCAGCAAAATCCCACACCATGATTTTATTACTCTGATTCTAGGTCTTTGCCTCGGTGTACGATGGTAACTAGTCATCTCAACTTTGAGCGACGTTAGGGCATCGCAATCGGAACCGCCGCGTTCCCTTGTAGCTCGACACCAACCGGAAGAAGCTCACAATTTTGGGTTGGATAGATTGTCGATGTTGTCATCGATTGATTCAAAGTTTGAAGAGGCGATTTGGGAGCATTTCCGAGTGGTACGATGGTAAGAGGAGTGATGCTATTTGATGAAGGGGTTATAGCGATTGGAGTAGTACAACAGTAGGGATTGGGAAGGCGTTCAAAGTCTTCGAGGCAGAAAGGGGAAAAGTGCGATGTCTGATAGGGTTCGAATGGAGTATTGTGGAGTTCGACCTGGGGTTCCTGTAGCAGACGCGATAAAGTTCCAGATCGCAAGGCTAGGACAGGAGACGAGATGCTACTTCGCAAGTTGAAGTCTTCAACCATGAGCAAGGGTTCGATTTTCACAGGGATTTAGGTATCGATAAATATTGTGGGTTCACAGTAGAGTAATAGGGGAGTCGATCCGCTGGTTGATAGTAGCAGTCAATGAGACAGTGGTGGGAGGTCGAATCCGTGTAGTGCAGCAGTAGTTTATCAGTGATAGTAGACCGTCAGCATGTTGTTCGATGAAATGTCCAAGAGGGAAATTACAGTTTTGGGCTCTTTGCACTATTTCAGACTGTTTGAGGAATTATTTCGTTGATTTGTCGAGTTATTCACTAGGCAGTAAGGTAAACGTTTTACCGGAATTTAAATATATATTCATAGAATAATTTGTTAATTTGTTAGTTGTTATTCAATTAATAATCAATTTATTAGTTTGTTAAGTTAATTGAAAGTAATGATGGCCTAGTTGATTAATGAAATTTAAATACTCGTAGGTGAAAATAAATTCATTCGAAATAATTCGAGTTCATCCATAGCCGCGAAGATACGGCATTTAACGGTGTATTCAGCACAAATAAAATCAAGGTGAGTAAATCTCACTCACAGTTTTATATTTAAATTTATTTTTATGGTTAAAAATAAATTTGTTGGTTGCTTGGGTGCATGAATGAATTGTTGAAATTTTTGTGGTTATTGGATATTTCCCGCAATATTATTAGCGGATGCCCGCGGTATCATTAGCGGATGACCTTACGCCCACGTATATAAGTGGATCCCCTTTTATATCGCGATATCCTGCCACGAAGCAGGATGGGTATTATTTCTGTTAACTAACGTCTGTGGATGCAAGAGGACAGGTTGGAGGGATCCAACTGGATTCCTCAGAAATTTTATTAATTGTCCGTTTTCACATATTATCATATATATAATGTGTTGATTGGAAATTGGGTTGTTTGAATGTTTAAAATCAGTGGGCCAAATTTTTGATATATAAAAAATATAGTGAAAATGATATTTGAGATTTAAAAGGGGAATTCTATTTTTAAAAATAGAAATTTGAAATTTTAATGAGATATAAAAGTATTAACTTGTTTTAAATAAGTATGAAAATTATAAACGATGTTTATAAATTAAATAATACAGGCAATTGAAGTGATTAATTTATAAATGATATTTATAAATTAAATAACGTAGGAAATGGAAGTAAATTTATAAACGGTGTGTATAAATGAAACGGAATGATTTTTAGTGGAAATCAGAAAATTGAAATGAAATTATAAATAGTGTTTATAGAAATAAAGTGAGAAAAATTATCATTGGATAATTTGAATATTTGAATTCAAATGGGAATTTAAAAATAGAAAGGGAAATCGGTTTAAAGAAATAAACGGTGTAATTTATTCTGATGATCATAATATAAATTGAACGAAAATAAATCGGTAAGGATTGATGACTTGAATTCGATTAATTCGAATTTTATTTAAATAGAAGTCAAATTGAAATTAGAATTTGAATATATAGAAATTATAAAGGAAATTGAAATATAAATTTGAATGGAGTTTGAATATAGAAAATTCAAACGGGATTTGAATAAAGAATTTAAATATAGAATTTGAATATAGAAATTCAAAGAGAATTCAAATCTAGAATTTGATTATAGGAATTTAAATAGATGTTGAATATAGAAAATTTAAAGGAAATTAAAATATAGAATTTGAATATAGGAATGTAAATAGAATTTGAATAAGGGAATTTGAAATAGAATTTGAATAAAAGGATTTAAATAGAATTTGAATAATAGAATTAAAAAAGAGTTTGAATATTTGATATTTCAAATAGAATTAAATCAGAGTTTGAATATTCGAAATTCAAATAGAATAAATATGGAATTTGAATTCAAAGAGAATTAAATAGGGAATTTGAATGTAGAATTCAAAGGGAATTCAAACGAAATTTAAAATAAAGAATTTGAATATAGAATTCAAATGCAATTTTAAACTATGGGATTTAAATATATAATTCAAATGGAATTTAAAATATGGAATTTAAATATAGGATTCAAATAGAAGTGAAATTGGAATTTGAATATTAGAATTCAACAAAAATGAAATGGAGTTTGAATCAAGAAAATTCTAATAAAGTTAAAATGGAGTTGAATTCATTTTAACGAAGTTTAAAAGTTTTTATTTATAAATATAATTAAAACGAACTCGCCGCAGCGCTGCAGTTCGTAAATTGGCGTTTCGAACTTCAGTTGAGTATACAGAAATCAATTGAAGTCGGAATTCTTTGAAACGAGAAATGTCAGGGCCGATTTGATAGTAGTTTTCTAATGGAGGAGAAAAATCTGAATTTCGTCTTATAGATTTTGAGTTATGTCAAAATCAAATTTTCAAAAAAACAGCGCCATAACCATTTAAAAACCATAACGGTTTATTTAATTCTATAAAAAGGATTTTAAGCAAATAAAATCCGCATTTTTATTTATAAAATCCCAGATTTGAGAGGTGAAATATATCTGAACTTCAGTGGAATAATGGATTGATTTTTGAAACAGAAATCAGATTTTTGATTATTGAATAGAATTAACTGATTTGAATGGTAATTAGTTAATGAGATTGTGAATTGATATTGGGCTTTAAATAAGTGAATTCGATTTGAAAATTTATATTCGAAATCGAAAAAGGGAACTAGAATTGAAATTGAAATTAAATTTGGTTATGAGTAAGCTAAATATTTTGTTTGAACATGTTATGTTCAAATAAAGAAGTGAAATAGGCAATTAAAGGATAAATGAGCGAAACTAAATTCAAACGAATAGATTGAGTTGAATTGAAAACAGGTGAACATGTGTTAGACAGGTATGGGATGACGTATATGAAGATTTTAATTTATGTGCCCGACAAAAAGGTACATGTTTAAATTCATATATGAGATTTTATGCGCCGTATCGGCAAGTCGTTTGGATTTTTCTTTTTCTTTTGGATTGGTGAAGGCCATGGGAGGCTATTTGAAATATCACGAAGCTCCCAGTACAAGGGAGGTTATGGCGAATTTTTCCAGGAAATTAAGAAGTTAGAATATTTTTAAGATAATTTGATTGTTGGAAATAAACGTATCGATATATATAGAATTCGATAAGGAAACGGAAAAAAATAGGATATTGTAAACAAAAGGGAAACCTATAAATTAGAAATAGAGAAAGAACCATATACATGTTTTAAAAATGAATAGTTGGGTTTTATAGTGTGTTTATTCGAGGTAAGTGGTTTTGTCTGCTTTGAAGTTATTGATGTTTTCAGTCAAGGTCTGAGAGGTAGTTATACCCCAACTTGATTGATTTCATTTTTAATTGATAAATAGCAAGATCCAGTCTCGAAGAGAAGTGTTTCAATAAGAGTTAGCTGAATAGAATAATTTGGGTTGTTGTAATGATGTTTTATACAACATTCGTTTTAACCCAAGTGATGGAATTTTGGAAATATAAAAGTAAATATTTTCTGAGTATAATCAAAGTAGTCGGGAATGAGATAAGTGATTGATATTGTTTCAATTTCAAATAGAATATATTTTCTAAGTGTGGAAAATAAAAGGAGAGATATAGAAAATTTTCCCAAAGATTGTAAGAGACCGAGATGATAATTGAAAATATTTGTTTAACAAGTATTGATAAGAAAATGGGAAGGGTGATTTGATTAATGAATAGTAATCAAGGGGCCTAGTGATTGTTTGATTGTTTTGAATGGATGTTTGTTTTTCTTCGATAGTTAAACAACCGACTATCGAGGTATTTGCCAATAGCGTTGTCAATAAGGAGAGACCGGTTGGATTATTATCCGTGAACCACTCTGTATCGGCAGTAGCGTTGCGAATCAGATTATATGAAGATAATCGAAGATGGAGTAAAGTGCAAGGGCTTTTTCTATTAATAGAAATTGTGCCTTTGGTCTCGTTCTATCCCAGAACGAACGTAAATGGACGAATGTCTGACAAAGTATTTCCAATGATCTAATGGGTTGGTCTGTATAAATATATATGGTTGCAACGGATATATTCCCTTAGCATAACATCCAGAATATTTGTGCAAATCAACTAGTGATTAACGGATCTGACAATGTGGCAATCAAAGTAATTGTGTTATAAATGAATGGCAAGTAAGCGTAGCCTCAGGCCTCAACAACCGGGAAATGACAAAAATCGGGCAGGCAGCATGACTATGTGGGTCGCTCCCATTAGGGTGTATTATCACCTATCTAGAGGTCCATTTAATATCTTATTCTATTCGATGTTGTCCCATTCGGGAAACGGTTGCTGATCCCAACTGTAATGACCCGCATTCTACGCATCGGAGGATCGTAGAATATTTATTTCTTTCCCATGTGAAGTCGTATGGTCATGTAACTTTGGGAAACATCTATTAGAGTCATTTCCCATGTTCAAGATTTTTGTCGATTTTTAAATGACCATTTTGCCCTTAGTTGGTACTGTTTTGTCCATAACTTTTGGTTGAAAAGGAATTTTGATCTGAAACCACTTCCATTGGATTCGTTTGATGGTTTATCTTTCCGTAGAGTGGTCATAATAGCCAAACAGACTTACCGTTTGGGAGATATGGCTGAAATAAGGTTTGGAGGGTGAAAAACTGCTTAACCGGGCCAAATCGGGTGATTAGTGGATAGGCCCATAACCCATTTCGGGATTAGGGTTATGGGGAGGCTGAAATGAGATAGAGGATCATTCCATTTCTGTTTTCTAGCCTCTACTTATCACCAAGGAACCCTAAAAATGGCCTCCAACCTCTAAATCACCTCCAAATCACCTTTTGGTCAAGAATTTGGCTTAGCAATCCCTAATCAAGGAAGATCTACACCAAATCAACATTGGAGCTGCTGTTTAGCATTGGGATTCGCATCAAATCAGAGATTTGTTTCAGATCTTAGTTTATTTTGTGGCTAAGGTGAGTGATTTGCATAGTTTTGCACTAATTATGGCTAATTAGGGGTGATTAGTGTTAATTAGCGAATTTAAACATGATAAAATTCTGGAAAAATGTTTATAAAATTCGGAATGATGTTTTAGACCTCTGATATGAATTTGGGTTAATTTGGTTATGTTTTGCTAATCCTATCATTAGTTTCACCTAAACATGCTTAAGGGGAAATATGGGATTTTGGGGTATGTTTGATCCATTTTAACCTATTATATTGATGTTTTGTTGTTTGTGGTTGACTATATATGTTTCTATGACTGTATGGTATGCTTTGTGACTGATTAGAATAGTTGGAATGGTCGAAAACGCCGTCGAGGGGCGTAAACAACTCGCTGGACAAGGTGCAGGGATTCGGATCGCATAGGGGATTGAGGGTCGATCGGATCGCCCTATGGGATCGTGGGACATCACCACGAGTCGAGTCATCCCCTCCGAACCGAACCATCTGCGCAAGGCCCACGAGCAACAACCGCGAACCGCTACCCGATCCGAACCACTTATGCTTCGCGTCACGATCCGACTAGAGGAAAGCAGCATCCACGAACCGATGCACTACGAGACGCCGATTCGAACCATGCGGAGCCACGAGCTGGAGGAGCGCGATCCGACCCGTGTTGGGTATTCCGATCCGAACCGAGGAGAGGAGCACGATCCGAAGCAGAGAGAAAGAGGACCGCGATACGATCCGAACCGTGGCAATCTGGAGGCCCGACCCGATCCGCCAGGGGTGACGGCGATGCGACCCGATCCAGTGAAGAAGGAGCATTCTGATCCGAACCGAACCGATGAAGACTGATAACCCGAGATGCAAAGGTAGTCCAAATGAAGGGTATTGACTCAGGATCCAGATAGGAACCAATGAGTGGACTTCATGAGTTGGACTTTGCTGCGGGACGTGTGCTAAGGAGTTGTCGACGTTCATAACTTCGATTCACCACTGAAAATGGATGATGGGCTACTTATCAGTGCAGTAGGGTCATCATGACCTGAGGGGTAAAGTGATGGTAGCAAGACTACGTTATCAGTGCAGTAGGGTCATTATGACCTGAGGGGCAAGGTGATGCGTAGTAGGACTATGAGCCAGTGCAGTGGGGTCATTGCGACTCCATGGGGCAGAGTGGACATAGTAAGGATTAGTAAGGCTATGAGCCAGTGCTGTAGTAACCCGCATTTTTAGCTGCCGAATAATTAAATTATTTAATTATTTAAATATCGTTTTGGCGATATCGACGACCTGAATTAAATAAAAATGATTATTTAATTAATTTAAATAATAGGATAAAATATATTTATTTCTGAATTAGTCAGAAATAGTGGAATTGACAATATTGTGTAAACTGGACAGTTGAAAATATATAATTCAGTTATATTGAATTATATTGACGAATATATTTATATAAGCCAATTGAATTTATAATTTATAATATAATTAAAATAGAGCTCGAAATGGCGCTGCAGTTCGCTATTTGGCGATTTGAACTTCACCTGAATGTACATGATTCGTTTTAAGCCGGATTTCTGTGAAACAAGAAACGTGTGGAGCTGGTGGAGTATATCTTTCTAGTGGAAGAGAAAAATCGGGATTTCGTCGTGTAGATTTTGATTCACGTCCAAATCAAATTTTAGAAAAGTCGCTATGGATTTCCTTTATAATTTGCGACGCTTTATATACGTTATAAATCGATTTTTCGATACGAACTGAATATCGATCAAATCAGAATTCTGGAAATCAAGTCATAAATTCTGGCAGGATATTCTGGAGCCGTACGACATCATCTGTGAATATATACGAGAATATAAATTTATTTATATTTAATTTAATTTATTTAAATATATTTATATATTTAAATGGATTATTCAAGGGTCTAAAAATAGTCAGTTTTGCAAACGAAGTCGGAATTCAACGAAACCAGTTTTGTTGGATCCGCAATGTCAAATTTTTGTTAGATTCCAAGTTTCGTTATTTTTAGAGTCACTGTGTGGTCGTACGGATTTTTAGAGTGAAAAACAGTCAGTATTCTGACAGTTAAAATTACGCTATGTGAGCATACGGAGTCGGAATTCGACGAAACCAGTTTCGTTGGGACCGTAATGACGAACTCTAGCTACATGTTCAGTTTCGTGATTTTTGGGTGTCATGTGTGATCAGAGGAATTTTTAAAGACAAGCACAAACAGCGTAAGGATATAAATGAATTAAATAATCCATTTTAAAATAATTTATTTCTTCTATAAATAACCCCACAAAATTTCCTAAAACCCTAAAATCACTTTCTAGTCAACGCATTCTTTTTTCCGCCACCAAAGTTCTTCCAGGAAAAATCAGAGTTCGATCCTCTTTAAAAAAAATCAAAACAATCAAATACAAAATTCTATAAATCGTGAGGTATATACATATGGATTCAGCAGAGAAGAAGCTACGATTCTATGTCAAAATGGTATGGTGCGTCGCCAATTTTCTGATGCTCCAATTTTGAGCAATCGAGCTAGGGCACGGCTACGGTGGGTTTAGGAGATGAAGGGGTTGAGGGGGAGCTCACCAGTGAACTTGGGCTGGCGAGGCGCAGCTGATGGCGTCATGAAGGGGAACTCCGGTCATCGGAGTAAGGGAGCGATGGTGGTTTCGTGGTTTCAGGCAGCAGGGGGGTTTCAATTAGGGACGTCGGAGGTGGAGCCTCGGTGACTGGAAGGTGCGGTTTCAGGCGAGGGACTCGGTGGTGATGTCGGCGTGGGGGTCAGGTGGTCGGAGCGGTTGGCAAAGTCGGTCAAAGGGGGTCAACGACGGGAAAATTTTGATACTGGAAATCTTGAAATCGGTTTAGGGAAATATGAAAGTCACGGGCTGGTTTTGTATGAGTATGGATGGGCCAAGAGGGAATATAAGGGTGAGGCCCAAAGTAAATTAAAAACTCTAAGTTTTAATTAATTTAAATTCGTATTAACTTATTTACATCATATCTTTATCATACGATATCGAAATCAGACGAAACAAGTTGCGTTGGGATCGTATGGATGGTGGCTACACCATAGAGCTGACCGGGAGTGAATCCGAGCTCGTTACAACTTATAGCAAAATAAATTGTCCGATCTGAATCAACGACAATTATCATTATTAACGATGATAGTCCAATGTGAGTAAAAAACTCACTAACTCTCCTCAATTTATATTTTTATATAAATTGTATTTTTATTTCTGTATTTGACTGCTAGTTATGTACTGTTAATTTGGACTGTTAAGTTGTATTGTTAAATTGGACTGTAGATTGGACTGTTAAATAATTGATTGAAAACAGTATGGATATATATATATATATATATATATATATATATATATATATATATATATATCTACATACATATATATATATATATATATATCGTTATTAAACGGTGATTTTGTTATCAGTGTATTTCATTAGAAATGCAAGTGATATTATATACGTTGTTTAACATCGGTGGATGCAGGGAAACAGGTTGGAGGAATCCGACTGGATTCCTCAACATTTATTTTACTGTTATTTGTATATTGTGATATATACTGTGATATATAATCTGTTGTTGATTGTATATGTTTGGATGATATTGATCATTGACAGTTGGTTGTTTAAAAACAATAGAAAACACTGAAAATGTAGAAAAGGGGATTTTCAATATTTATATTGAAAATGAATCTATTTATAAAATCAAAGGATTTTATAAAAGGATATTTATTTAGAAATAAATAAATAAAATAAAGGAATATTTATTTAGATTAAATAAATAGAATAAAGGATATTTAATTAGGGATTAAATAATTAGAGTTATAAAGGAAAATCTATTTAGGAAAATAAATAGATTATACAAAAGGGAAATCTATTTAGGAAATAAATAGAAGTTAAAATAAATAGAAATAAAAGAAAAGTTAGTTAGTCGGATATAAATATTCGAATCAAGTTAGTTAAGTGGTCAAACCAAGCTAGTCGAACCAAACTAGTCAAGCTAGTCGAACCCAACCGAGTCGAAATGGTCGAGTCGAACCAATCGAGTCAAGATGGTCGAGTCAAACCAACCGAGTCGAGCTGGTCGAGTCGAACCAATCGAGTCAAGCCGGTCAAGTTAGTCGAACCTGGTCAGTCGAGTCGAGTAAATCAAACTTAGTTAATCGAAAGGAGTTTATCGATTTAGTTAATCGATAGGAGTTAATTGATTTAGTCAATCGAGATGAGTTAATCGGTTTTAATGAATCGAGAGGAGTTAGTCGAATATGGTATTCGAACCAAATGGTCAAACCAAGTGGTCGAACCAAGTAGTCAAGCCCAGTGGTCAAACCAAATGGGTCAGGTTAGCCAAACATGGTCAGTCAAACCAAATAGGTCAGGTTAGCCAAACATGGTCAGTCAAACCAAATGGGTCAGGTTAGCCAAACCTGGTCAGTCAAACCAAATGGGTCAGGTTAGCCAAACCTGGTCAGTCAAACCAAATGGGTCAGGTTAGCCAAACCTGGTCAGTCAAACCAAATGGGTCAGGTTAGCCAAACATGGTCAGTCAAACCAAATGGGTCAGGTTAGCCAAACCTGGTCAGTCAAACCAAATGGGTCAGGTTAGCCAAACCTGGTCAGTCAAACCAAATGGGTCAGGTTAGCCAAACCTGGTCAGTCAAACCAAATGGGTCAGGTTAGTCAAACCTGGTCGGTTGAACCAAGTAAGTCGAGTTAGTCAAGTCAAGTTAAGTTAGTCGAGTTAAATAAATCGATGTTAGAGTTTCATCGAAAGGAGTTATCGATGTTAGTTTCATCGAAGGGAGTTATCGATTATAGTTTAATCGAAGTGAGATTTTCAAATATGAGATATTTGGAAAGGGAAGAGTTATCGAATATTAGTTATTCGAAGAGAGATTATCGAATATCGTTTATTCGAGAAGGAGTTAATCGAATATAGGTTATTCGAAGAGGAGTTAATCGAATATAGGTTATTCGAAGAAGAGTTAATCAAATAGAGATTTCTCGAAGAGAGTTAATCGACAAATTCGATTATATCGAATTCGGGAAAGTACTTATACTTTCCAGTGTCTAAATAGAGATTTATTTATTTATTTATAAATAAATAAGTGTTAGGTTAATTATTCACTAATAAGAATAGAAGTTATAATTAAAGTTAGATAATTCGAAAGGAGGGATTATAACGTTATCATTATAACCAATGTTTTAAATATAGAAGTGGATTAGAAAAATTGGATCCGAGAAAGGCGTAAAGAAGTTGTTAAAGATTAAAAGATAAACTTTGACCATTTCGAAGTTATAACGTTGTTCAATTAAGGTCTGAGAGGTAATTATACCCCAACTTGAGTGACTTCCTTCTTAACTAAGAAATGGTAAGGTTTCATCGTAAAGGAGTTTTGGAAATGTTTTCCAAACGAGAATCAGAAATGTTTTCTGATAAAAGAAAAATAAGAATTTAGAATATAGGGAAACAGGAGATAAGTAAATAAATGAACTAAAGAGATTAATGTTAAAAGATGTTTGTTCGATATAATTTCCATCTGGGAATAATATCGTTGTTTGCACACTTGTTTTTCTTTGATGGTTAAATCACAGACTATCGAAGTTTTGACCATTTTAACGTTGTTAATATGGAGAGACCGGTTGGATTTTTATCCAACGAACCACTCTGTATTGGCATAAGCGTCGCGAATCATATATGCCAAAGATAATTGAAGACGGAGTAAAATGCAAGGGCTATCCTGTTTACAGAATAGTGCCTTC
Organism: Allium sativum; assembly: GCA_030737875.1. Lineage (NCBI taxonomy): Eukaryota > Viridiplantae > Streptophyta > Magnoliopsida > Asparagales > Amaryllidaceae > Allium > Allium sativum. The sequence goes on along the minus strand of JASFAX010000039.1, from coordinate 7,217,213 downwards.
GGTTTGTCCAGTCCCAGGACAACTTGTATGGACGAAGGTCTGACAGAGTATATCCAATGGATCGCGTAAATTGATCTGTTCAAACGTATTCACGTTTGGTGGCGGAGGAATTCGTTTCTCTTAGCTGTATACCCGTGTTATTTTTGGATAAGTCAATTTGTGATTTGGCGGGTATGACGATGTGACATTTCTAAGTGAATGAAGATGGATGTCTGATAGAGTATTTCCAGAAAGGTCACGTACATTGATTTCTTCAACCGTACCAAGAGTGGAAGCGGAGAAGGAAACTTCTTTTAGCTGACACGTAATGTATTGTTGTAGACGTCAATTAGTGATTTTCGATGGATCTGACAATGTGGCATTCGAAGTGAATCTATTGTGATGATAAAGCGTAGCTTCTAGCCTCACATCCGGTAAATGACAGAAATCGGGCAGGCAGCATGGCTAAGTCGGTCGCACCGAAGTAGGGTGTATAATCACCTATCTAGTGAATATTCATTTGTTTCTTAAATCTATCAATGCTGTCCCATATATATACGGGAACGGTTGCTGATCCCAACCGTTGGTGATGTACATTCGATACACTCAAGCGAATTAAGTGGTCGGTCATGTGTGGCTGAGTTGCAAGATGTTCTTGTTGAACTCCAGTGTATCGTTCCTAGAGTACACTGATCGGAAGGTGGTTCCATACCTTGTCATAGTTGGGAATCCAATCATCCAATACGAGCTTGCGATTTTGATTGTATTCTATATATGTAGTAACGTGAGATGCAAGCGTTTCTGCTAGATTGATATTTATTTGTACTTAGACATTATTATAATATCAGAATGATATTGCTTTGAAAAGTAATTTGGATTCTCATAAGGGAAAAACCCGTTCCGTATTCACGGCGTGGTCTTATGAGATATCATATACCTGTTTAAATGATTTGAGTTTATTCACACCAGTCCCATGACTGACCCGGAGTTTATTTTGTTGTTTTCCCTAAACTCTTGGGTGCCTAAATTTGTACGGGCAGTCAAGTAGTCGGGATTTTACAGATACACTTGGAGAGCTTGGAGCAGGATGCTTCAGGATTCTATAGCTATTATTATTTCCGCTGTGTTGTAAGTGCTGTACTCTGATAAGTGCTATTGTATACATAACTGTTATATTTCAAAGTTATGTTATCTATTATATGTTATTCGTTCCGCTGTGAGGTTCGTGTTACTCTGATGTTGTGTTCTTCTTCTTCTTCTTCTTCTTCTATTCTAAGTTTCTATCTTATCTATCCTAACCCTCTGTCTTCTTTCTATTAGTTTTCTTGAATTTCTAGTGCGATTTGGGTTGGACTTGTGATATTTAGTCAGCTCAAATTCCCCCGGATTTTCGGGTCACTACAGTTGGTATCAGAGCATTGGTTTAGTTATTACCTTGGCTCTGTGGCGTGATTCAGTAGAGATGGGATTAGTAATATCCTAGACTGAGTTGAGTGTATATATACGAGTGCGTATTTGTTAATATAAAGTGATTTATATTGTGGAGATTTATTGGTTGAGTGGCTTATAAATTCTGGTCGATCAGTTTGATCCACTGTATCGGTAGGAGTTTTATAAACACTTGAACACGATGAACCGACATGGTATGTTTTGAAATTAACATAGTACAATTGGTTGTGTTGGTTGTTAGTATAATCGAATGAGATTATAAAATGAAAAATGATTATAAATGACTAATCAGAATTCATATAAGTAAAGTATATGAAATAAAATGAAGAAAAATCTGAATTTAAATCAGATTGGAATTAAAATAAGGAAATTTTAAGTTTCTGGGAGATTTTGAAAACGTTTTTCAAACTGAAGGTGATATAGTATTGAACTCACTTCGATAGCTGGAAAATAGATTCTGATGATGAATCGCGACATCATCAGTGTTCATTTTCGAGTTCTAAGTGACGGACTACTACCAAAGGTTTTGCTTTTGAATTGTTTTGAGAAAAAAAGTTGTTTAGAAATTCAAAGGTTTTGAATTGGCATTGTAATTTCAAATTGATTTGAAATAGACCCAGGAAATTAAGTTTCGGAATTTAATTTTAAATTATGAAGTTAAATAGAATAAGATAGTAGAAACAAATTGAAATATTAACTTGAACTGAGTTAAATAGAATTGAATTGGATTAGAGAATAATCTGTTATGGAATTTGGTTGATGAGTTAAGAATTTGAAATTTGATATTCGGGTTCGAATGAAATTCGATTTGGTATTGAGGGTATGAACTGATTGGAATTTGATGGAAATAACACTGGTATATGCTGAGTTGATAGCATATGGAAGTGATAGAGTTGATATTCCCGACAAAAAGGTACCAGTTTATATTATATATGGATATGAGATTTATGAGCCGAATTGGCAAGCCGCTTGGCTGTTTGATTTTCTTTTGGGTTAAAGAAGGCCCAGAGAGGCGAGTTGGAGTTTGAGATATCGACCAGTACAAAGGAGGTGCTGGCGAATTTTTTTAAAAAGTTAAGGTGTTAGAAAATTTTCAGAATTTTTGAAAATTTAGTTAGTCGGAATAAATTAATATTTTAGTCGATATTAATTGGTTCAGTTGAAACCATAGATAAGAGGTAATCAGATAAATTTTTACCTAGTGGATAGGGTCGTCCCCTAGCTTAGCAATTTCGTGGACGAAATTTTATTAAAGGGGGGAAGATTGTAGTAACCCGCATTTTTAGCTGCCGAATAATTAAATTATTTAATTATTTAAATATCGTTTTGGCGATATCGACGACCTGAATTAAATAAAAATGATTATTTAATTAATTTAAATAATAGGATAAAATATATTTATTTCTGAATTAGTCAGAAATAGTGGAATTGACAATATTGTGTAAACTGGACAGTTGAAAATATATAATTCAGTTATATTGAATTATATTGACGAATATATTTATATAAGCCAATTGAATTTATAATTTATAATATAATTAAAATAGAGCTCGAAATGGCGCTGCAGTTCGCTATTTGGCGATTTGAACTTCAACTGAATGTACATGATTCGTTTTAAGCCGGATTTCTGTGAAACAAGAAACGTGTGGAGCTGGTGGAGTATATCTTTCTAGTGGAAGAGAAAAATCGGGATTTCGTCGTGTAGATTTTGATTCACGTCCAAATCAAATTTTAGAAAAGTCGCTATGGATTTCCTTTATAATTTGCGTCGCTTTATATACGTTATAAATCGATTTTTCGATACGAACTGAATATCGATCAAATCAGAATTCTGGAAATCAAGTCATAAATTCTGGCAGGATATTCTGGAGCCGTACGACATCATCTGTGAATATATACGAGAATATAAATTTATTTATATATAATTTAATTTATTTAAATATATTTATATATTTAAATGGATTATTCAAGGGTCTAAAAATAGTCAGTTTTGCAAACGAAGTCGGAATTCAACGAAACCAGTTTTGTTGGATCCGCAATGTCAAATTTTTGTTAGATTCCAAGTTTCGTGATTTTTAGAGTCACTGTGTGGTCGTACGGATTTTTAGAGTGAAAAACAGTCAGTATTCTGACAGTTAAAATTACGCTATGTGAGCATACGGAGTCGGAATTCGACGAAACCAGTTTCGTTGGGACCGTAATGACGAACTCTAGCTACATGTTCAGTTTCGTGATTTTTGGGTGTCATGTGTGATCAGAGGAATTTTTAAAGACAAGCACAAACAACGTAAGGATATAAATGAATTAAATAATCCATTTTAAAATAATTTATTTCTTCTATAAATAACCCCACAAAATTTCCTAAAACCCTAAAATCACTTTCTAGTCAACGCTTTCTTTTTTCCGCCACCAAAGTTCTTCCAAGAAAAATCAGAGTTCGATCCTCTTTAAAAAAAAATCAAAACAATCAAATACAAAATTCTATAAATCGTGAGGTATATACATATGGATTCAGCAGAGAAGAAGCTTCGATTCTATGTCAAAATGGTATGGTGCGTCGCCAATTTTCAGATGCTCCACTTTTGAGCAATCGAGCTAGGGCACGGCTACGGTGGGTTTAGGAGATGAAGGGGTTGAGGGGGAGCTCACCATCGAACATGGGTTGGCGAGGCGCAGCTGATGGCGTCAGGAAGGGGAACTCTGGTCATCGGAGTAAGGGAGCGATGGTGGTTTCGTGGTTTCAGGCAGCAGGGGGGGTTTTCAATTAGGGACGTCAGAGGTGGAGCCTCGGTGACTGGAAGGTGCGGTTTCAGGCGAGGGACTCGGTGGTGATGTCGGCGTGGGGGTCAGGTGGTCGGAGCGGTTGGCAAAGTCGGTCAAAGGGGGTCAACGACGGGAAAATTTTGATACTGGAAATCTTGAAATCGGTTTAGGGAAAGATGAAAGTCACGGGCTGGTGTTGTATGAGTATGGATGGGCCAAGAGGGAATATAAGGGTGAGGCCCAAAGTAAATTAAAAACTCTAAGTTTTAATTAATTTAAATTCGTATTAACTTGTTTACATCATATCTTTATCATACGATATCGAAATCAGACGAAACAAGTTGCGTTGGGATCGTATGGACGGTGGCTACACCATGGAGCTGACCGGGAGTGAATCCGAGCTCGTTACAATTTATAGCAAAATAAATTGTCCGATCTGAATCAACGACAATTATCGTTATTAACGATGATAGTCCAATGTGAGTAAAAAACTCACTAACTCTCCTCAATTTATATTTTTACATAAATTGTATTTTTATTTCTGTATTTGACTGCTAGTTATGTACTGTTAATTTGGACTGTTAAGTTGTATTGTTAAATTGGACTGTAGATTGGACTGTTAAATAATTGATTGAAAACAGTATGGATATGTATATATCTACATACATATATACATATATATATATATATATATATATATCGTTATTAAACGGTGATTTTGTTATCAGTGTATTTCATTAGAAATGCAAGTGATATTATATACGTTGTTTAACATCGGTGGATGCAGGGAAACAGGTTGGAGGAATCCGACTGGATTCCTCAACATTTATTTTACTGTTATTTGTATATTGTGATATATACTGTGATATATAATATGTTGTTGATTGTATATGTTTGGATGATATTGATCATTGACAGTTGGTTGTTTAAAAACAATAGAAAACACTGAAAATGTAGAAAAGGGGATTTTCAATATTTATATTGAAAATGAATCTATTTATAAAATCAAAGGATTTTATAAAAGGATATTTATTTAGAAATAAATAAATAAAATAAAGGAATATTTATTTAGATTAAATAAATAGAATAAAGGATATTTAATTAGGGATTAAATAATTAGAGTTATAAAGGAAAATCTATTTAGGAAAATAAATAGATTATACAAAAGGGAAATCTATTTAGGAAATAAATAGAAGTTAAAATAAATAGAAATAAAAGAAAAGTTAGTTGGTCGGATATAAATATTCGAATCAAGTTAGTTAAGTGGTCAAACCAAGCTAGTCGAACCAAACTAGTCAAGCTAGTCGAACCCAACCGAGTCGAAATGGTCGAGTCGAACCAATCGAGTCAAGATGGTCGAGTCAAACCAACCGAGTCGAGCTGGTCGAGTCGAACCAATCGAGTCAAGCTGGTCAAGTTAGTCGAACCTGGTCAGTCGAGTCGAGTAAATCAAACTTAGTTAATCGAAAGGAGTTTATCGATTTAGTTAATCGATAGGAGTTAATTGATTTAGTCAATCGAGATGAGTTAATCGGTTTTAATGAATCGAGAGGAGTTAGTCGAATATGGTATTCGAACCAAATGGTCAAACCAAGTGGTCGAACCAAGTAGTCAAGCCCAGTGGTCAAACCAAATGGGTCAGGTTAGCCAAACATGGTCAGTCAAACCAAATGGGTCAGGTTAGCCAAACATGGTCAGTCAAACCAAATGGGTCAGGTTAGCCAAACCTGGTCAGTCAAACCAAATGGGTCAGGCTAGCCAAACCTGGTCAGTCAAACCAAATGGGTCAGGCTAGCCAAACCTGGTCAGTCAAACCAAATGGGTCAGGTTAGCCAAACATGGTCAGTCAAACCAAATGGGTCAGGTTAGCCAAACCTGGTCAGTCAAACCAAATGGGTCAGGTTAGCCAAACCTGGTCAGTCAAACCAAATGGGTCAGGTTAGCCAAACCTGGTCAGTCAAACCAAATGGGTCAGGTTAGTCAAACTTGGTCGGTCCAACCAAGTAAGTCGAGTTAGTCGAGTCAAGTTAAGTTAGTCGAGTTAAATAAATCGATGTTAGTTTCATCGAAAGGAGTTATCGATGTTAGTTTCATCGAAAGAAGTTATTGATGTTAGTTTCATCGAAAGAAGTTATTGATGTTAGTTTCATCAGTTTCATCGAAAGAAGTTATTGATGTTAGTTTCATCGAAAGGAGTTATCGATGTTAGTTTCATCGAAGGGTGTTATCGATTATAGTTTAATCGAAGTGAGATTTTCAAATATGAGATATTTGGAAAGGGAAGAGTTATCGAATATTAGTTATTCGAAGAGAGATTATCGAATATCGTTTATTCAAGAAGGAGTTAATCGAATATAGGTTATTCGAAGAGGAGTTAATCGAATATAGGTTATTCGAAGAAGAGTTAATCAAATAGAGATTTCTCGAAGAGAGTTAATCGACAAATTCGATTATATCGAATTCGGGAAAGTACTTATACTTTCCAGTGTCTAAATAGAGATTTATTTATTTATTTATAAATAAATAAGTGTTAGGTTAATTATTCACTAATAAGAATAGAAGTTATAATTAAAGTTAGATAATTCGAATGGAGGGATTATAACGTTATCGTTATAACCAATGTTTTAAATATAGAAGTGGATTAGAAAAATTGGATCCGAGAAAGGCGTAAAGAAGTTGTTAAAGATTAAAAGATAAACTTTGACCATTTCGAAGTTATAACGTTGTTCAGTTAAGGTCTGAGAGGTAATTATACCCCAACTTGAGTGACTTCCTTCTTAACTAAGAAATGGTAAGGTTTGATCGTAAAGGAGTTTTGGAAATGTTTTCCAAACGAGAATCAGAAATGTTTTCTGATAAAAGAAAAATTAGAATTTAGAATATAGGGAAACAGGAGATAAGTAAATAAATGAACTAAAGAGATTAATGTTAAAAGATGTTTGTTCGATATAATTTCCATCTGGGAATAATATCGTTGTTTGCACACTTGTTTTTCTTTGATGGTTAAATCACAGACTATCGAAGTTTTGACCATTTTAACGTTGTTAATATGGAGAGACCGGTTGGATTTTTATCCAAAGAACCACTCTGTATTGGCATAAGCGTCGCGAATCATATATGCCAAAGATAATTGAAGACGGAGTAAAATGCAAGGGCTATCCTGTTTACAGAATAGTGCCTTCGGTTTGTCCAGTCCCAGGACAACTTGTATGGACGAAGGTCTGACAGAGTATATCGAATGGATCGCGTAAGTTGATCTGTTCAAACGTATTCACGTTTGGTGGCGGAGGAATTCGTTTCTCTTAGCTGTATACCCGTGTTATTTTTGGATAAGTCAATTTGTGATTTGGCGGGTATGACGATGTGACATTTCTAAGTGAATGAAGATGGATGTCTGACAGAGTATTTCCAGAAAGGTCACGTACATTGATTTCTTCAACCGTACCAAGAGTGGAAGCGGAGAAGGAAACTTCTTTTAGCTGACACGTAATGTATTGCTGTAGACGTCAATTAGTGATTTTCGATGGATCTGACAATGTGGCATTCGAAGTGAATCTATTGTGATGATAAAGCGTAGCTTCTAGCCTCACATCCGGTAAATGACAGAAATCGGGCAGGCAGCATGGCTAAGTCGGTCGCACCGAAGTAGGGTGTATAATCACCTATCTAGTGAATATTCATTTGTTTCTTAAATCTATCAATGTTGTCCCATATATATACGGGAACGGTTGCTGATCCCAACCGTTGGTGATGTACATTCGATACACTCAAGCGAAATGAGTGGTCGGTCATGTGTGGCTGAGTTGCAAGATTTTCTTGTTGAACTCCAGTGTATCGTTCCTAGAGTACACTGATCGGAAGGTGGTTCCATACCTTGTCATAGTTGGGAATCCAATCATCCAATACGAGCTTGCGATTTTGATTGTATTCTATATATGTAGTAGCGTGAGATGCAAGCGTTTCTGCTAGATTGATATTTATTTGTACTTAGACATTATTATAATATCAGAATGATATTGCTTTGAAAAGTTATTTGGATTCTCATAAGGGAAAAACCCGTTCCGTATTCACGGCGTGGTCTTATGAGATATCATATACCTGTTTAAATGATTTGAGTTTATTCACACCAGTCCCATGACTGACCCGGAGTTTATTTTGTTGTTTTCCCTAAACTCTTGGGTGCCTAAATTTGTACGGGCAGTCAAGTAGTCGGGATTTTACAGATACAATTGGAGAGCTTGGAGCAGGAGGCTTCAGGATTCTATAGCTATTATTATTTCCGCTGTGTTGTAAGTGCTGTACTCTGATAAGTGCTATTGTATACATAACTGTTATATTTCAAAGTTATGTTATCTATTATATGTTATTCGTTCCGCTGTGAGGTTCGTGTTACTCTGATGTTGTGTTCTTCTTCTTCTTCTTCTTCTATTCTAAGTTTCTATCTTATCTATCCTCACCCTCTATCTTCTTTCTATTAGTTTTCTTGAATTTCCAGTGCGATTTGGGTTGGACTTGTGTTATTTAGTCAGCTCAAATTCCCCCGGATTTTCGGGTCACTACAGTTGGTATCAGAGCATTGGTTCAGTTATTACCTTGACTCTGTGGCGTGATTCAGTAGAGATGGGATTAGTAATATCCTAGACTGAGTTGAGTGTATATATACGAGTGCGTATTTGTTAGTTAATATAAAGTGATTTATATTGTGGAGATTTATTGGTTGAGTGGCTTATAAATTCTGGTCGATCAGTTTGATCCACTGTATCGGTAGGAGTTTTATAAACACTTGAACACGATGAACCGACATGGTATGTTTTGAAATTAACATAGTAAAATTGGTTGTGTTGGTTGTTAGTATAATCGAATGAGATTATAAAATGAAAAATGATTATAAATGACTAATCGGAATTCATATAAGTAAAGTATATGAAATAAAATGAAGAAAAATCTGAATTTAAATCAGATTGGAATTAAAATAAGGAAATTTTAAGTTCCTGGGAGATTTTGAAAACGTTTTTCAAACTGAAGGTGATATAGTATTGAACTCACTTCGATAGCTGGAAAATAGATTCTGATGATGAATCACGACATCATCAGTGTTCATTTTCGAGTTCTAAGTGACGGACTACTACCAAAGGTTTTGTTTTTGAATTGTTTTGAGAAAACAAGTTGTTTAGAAATTCAAAGGTTTTGAATTGGCATTGTAATTTCAAATTGATTTGAAATAGACCCAGGAAATTAAGTTTCGGAATTTAATTTTAAATTATGAAGTTAAATAGAATAAGATAGTAGAAACAAATTGAAATATTAACTTGAACTGAGTTAAATAGAATTGAATTGGATTAGAGAATAATCTGTTATGGAATTGGGTTGATGAGTTAAGAATTTGAAATTTGATATTCGGGTTCGAATGAAATTCGATTTGGTTTTGAGGGTATGAACTGATTGGAATTTGATGGAAATAACACTGGTATATGCTGAGTTGATAGCATATGGAAGTGATAGAGTTGATATTCCCGACAAAAAGGTACCAGTTTATATTATATATGGATATGAGATTTATGAGCCGAATTGGCAAGCCGCTTGGCTGTTTGATTTTCTTTTGGGTTAAAGAAGGCCCAGAGAGGCGATTTGGAGTTTGAGATATCGACCAGTACAAAGGAGGTGCTGGCGAAATTTTTCAAAAAGTTAAGGTGTTAGAAAATTTTCAGAATTTTTGAAAATTTAGTTAGTCGGAATAAATTAATATTTTAGTCGATATTAATTGGTTCAGTTGAAACCATAGATAAGAGGTAATCAGATAAATTTTTACCCAGTGGATAGGGTCGTCCCCTAGCTTAGCAATTTCGAGGACGAAATTTTATTAAGGGGGGAAGATTGTAGTAACCCGCATTTTTAGCTGCCGAATAATTAAATTATTTAATTATTTAAATATCGTTTTGGCGATATCGACGACCTGAATTAAATAAAAATGATTATTTAATTAATTTAAATAATAGGATAAAATATATTTATTTCTGAATTAGTCAGAAATAGTGGAATTGACAATATTGTGTAAACTGGACAGTTGAAAATATATAATTCAGTTATATTGAATTATATTGACGAATATATTTATATAAGCCAATTGAATTTATAATTTATAATATAATTAAAATAGAGCTCGAAATGGCGCTGCAGTTCGCTATTTGGCGGTTTGAACTTCAACTGAATGTACATGATTCGTTTTAAGCTGGATTTCTGTGAAATAAGAAACGTGTGGAGCTGGTGGAGTATATCTTTCTAGTGGAAGAGAAAAATCGGGATTTCGTCGTGTAGATTTTGATTCACGTCCAAATCAAATTTTAGAAAAGTCGCTATGGATTTCCTTTATAATTTGCGACGCTTTATATACGTTATAAATCGATTTTTCGATACGAACTGAATATCGATCAAATCAGAATTCTGGAAATCAAGTCATAAATTCTGGTAGGATATTCTGGAGCCGTACGACATCATCTGTGAATATATACGAGAATATAAATTTATTTATATTTAATTTAATTTATTTAAATATATTTATATATTTAAATGGATTATTCAAGGGTCTAAAAATAGTCAGTTTTGCAAACGAAGTCAGAATTCAACGAAACCAGTTTTGTTGGATCCGCAATGTCAAATTTTTGTTAGATTCCAAGTTTCGTGATTTTTAGAGTCACTGTGTGGTCGTACGGATTTTTAGAGTGAAAAACAGTCAGTATTCTGACAGTTAAAATTACGCTATGTGAGCATACGGAGTCGGAATTCGACGAAACCAGTTTCGTTGGGACCGTAATGACGAACTCTAGCTACATGTTCAGTTTCGTGATTTTTGGGTGTCATGTGTGATCAGAGGAATTTTTAAAGACAAGCACAAACAGCGTAAGGATATAAATGAATTAAATAATCCATTTTAAAATAATTTATTTCTTCTATAAATAACCCCACAAAATTTCCTAAAACCCTAAAATCACTTTCTAGTCAACGCTTTCTTTTTTCCGCCACCAAAGTTCTTCCAGGAAAAATCAGAGTTCGATCCTCTTTAAAAAAAAATCAAAACAATCAAATACAAAATTCTATAAATCGTGAGGTATATACATATGGATTCAGCAGAGAAGAAGCTTCGATTCTATGTCAAAATGGAATGGTGCGTCGCCAATTTTCTGGTGCTCCACTTTTGAGCAATCGAGCTAGGGCACGACTACGGTGGGTTTAGGAGATGGAGGGGTTGAGGGGGAGCTCACCAGCGAACTTGGGTTGGCGAGGCGCAGCTGATGGCGTCAGGAAGGGGAACTCCGGTCATCGGAGTAAGGGAGCGATGGTGGTTTCGTGGTTTCAGGCAGCAGGGGGGTTTTCAATTAGGGACGTCGGAGGTGGAGCCTCGGTGACTGGAAGGTGCGGTTTTAGGCGAGGGACTCGGTGGTGATGTCGGCGTGGGGGTCAGGTGGTCGGAGCGGTTGGCAAAGTCGGTCAAAGGGGGTCAACGACGGGAAAATTTTGATACTGGAAATCTTGAAATCGGTTTAGGGAAAGATGAAAGTCACGGGCTGGTTTTGTATGAGTATGGATGGGCCAAGAGGGAATATAAGGGTGAGGCCCAACGTAAATTAAAAACTCTAAGTTTTAATTAATTTAAATTCGTATTAACTTATTTACATCATATCTTTATCATACGATATCGAAATCAGACGAAACAAGTTGCGTTGGGATCGTATGGACGGTGGCTACACCATGGAGCTGACTGGGAGTGAATCCGAGCTCGTTACAACTTATAGCAAAATAAATTGTCCGATCTGAATCAACGACAATTATCGTTATTAACGATGATAGTCCAATGTGAGTAAAAAACTCACTAACTCTCCTCAATTTATATTTTTATATAAATTGTATTTTTATTTCTGTATTTGACTGCTAGTTATGTACTGTTAAGTTGTATTGTTAAATTGGACTCTAGATTGGACTGTTAAATAATTGATTGAAAACAGTATGGATATATATATATATATATATATATATATCTACATACATACATATATATATCGTTATTAAACGGTGATTTTGTTATCAGTGTATTTCATTAGAAATGCAAGTGATATTATATACGTTGTTTAACATCGGTGGATGCAGGGAAACAGGTTGGAAGAATCCGACTGGATTCCTCAACATTTATTTTACTGTTATTTGTATATTGTGATATATACTGTGATATATAATCTGTTGTTGATTGTATATGTTTGGATGATATTGATCATTGACAGTTGGTTGTTTAAAAACAATAGAAAACACTGAAAATGTAGAAAAGGGGATTTTCAATATTTATATTGAAAATGAATCTATTTATAAAATCAAAGGATTTTATAAAAGGATATTTATTTAGAAATAAATAAATAAAATAAAGGAATATTTATTTAGATTAAATAAATAGAATAAAGGATATTTAATTAGGGATTAAATAATTAGAGTTATAAAGGAAAATCTATTTAGGAAAATAAATAGATTATACAAAAGGGAAATCTATTTAGGAAATAAATAGAAGTTAAAATAAATAGAAATAAAAGAAAAGTTAGTTAGTCGGATATAAATATTCGAATCAAGTTAGTTAAGTGGTCAAACCAAGCTAGTCGAACCAAACTAGTCAAGCTAGTCGAACCCAACCGAGTCGAAATGGTCGAGTCGAACCAATCGAGTCAAGATGGTCGAGTCAAACCAACCGAGTCGAGCTGGTCGAGTCGAACCAATCGAGTCAAGCTGGTCAAGTTAGTCGAACCTGGTTAGTCGAGTCGAGTAAATCAAACTTAGTTAATCGAAAGGAGTTTATCGATTTAGTTAATCGATAGGAGTTAATTGATTTAGTCAATCGAGATGAGTTAATCGGTTTTAATGAATCGAGAGGAGTTAGTCGAATATGGTATTCGAACCAAATGGTCAAACCAAGTGGTCGAACCAAGTAGTCAAGCCCAGTGGTCAAACCAAATGGGTCAGGTTAGCCAAACATGGTCAGTCAAACCAAATGGGTCAGGTTAGCCAAACATGGTCAGTCAAACCAAATGGGTCAGGTGCCAAACCTGGTCAGTCAAACCAAATGGGTCAGGTTAGCCAAACCTGGTCAGTCAAACCAAATGGGTCAGGTTAGCCAAACCTGGTCAGTCAAACCAAATGGGTCAGGTTAGCCAAACCTGGTCAGTCAAACCAAATGGGTCAGGTTAGCCAAACATGGTCAGTCAAACCAAATGGGTCAGGTTAGCCAAACCTGGTCAGTCAAACCAAATGGGTCAGGTTAGCCAAACCTGGTCAGTCAAACCAAATGGGTCAGGTTAGCCAAACCTGGTCAGTCAAACCAAATGGGTCAGGTTAGTCAAACCTGATCGGTCGAACCAAGTAAGTCGAGTTAGTCGAGTCAAGTTAAGTTAGTCGAGTTAAATAAATCGATGTTAGTTTCATCGAAAGGAGTTATCGATGTTAGTTTCATCGAAAGAAGTTATTGATGTTAGTTTCATCGAAAGAAGTTATTGATGTTAGTTTCATCGAAAGGAGTTATCGATGTTAGTTTCATCGAAGGGAGTTATCGATTATAGTTTAATCGAAGTGAGATTTTCAAATATGAGATATTTGGAAAGGGAAGAGTTATCGAATATTAGTTATTCGAAGAGAGATTATCGAATATCGTTTATTCGAGAAGGAGTTAATCGAATATAGGTTATTCGAAGAGGAGTTAATCGAATATAGGTTATTCGAAGAAGAGTTAATCAAATAGAGATTTCTCGAAGAGAGTTAATCGACAAATTCGATTATATCGAATTCGGGAAAGTACTTATACTTTCCAGTGTCTAAATAGAGATTTATTTATTTATAAATAAATAAGTGTTAAGTTAATTATTCACTAATAAGAATAGAAGTTATAATTAAAGTTAGATAATTCGAAAGGAGGGATTATAACGTTATCGCTATAACCAATGTTTTAAATATAGAAGTGGATTAGAAAAATTGGATCCGAGAAAGGCGTAAAGAAGTTGTTAAAGATTAAAAGATAAACTTTGACCATTTCGAAGTTATAACATTGTTCAGTTAAGGTCTGAGAGGTAATTATACCCCAACATGAGTGATTTCCTTCTTAACTAAGAAATGGTAAGGTTTGATCGTAAAGGAGTTTTGGAAATGTTTTCCAAACGAGAATCAGAAATGTTTTCTGATAAAAGAAAAATAAGAATTTAGAATATAGGGAAACAGGAGATAAGTAAATAAATGAACTAAAGAGATTAATGTTAAAAGATGTTTGTTCGATATAATTTCCATCTGGGAATAATATCGTTGTTTGCACACTTGTTTTCTTTGATGGTTAAATCACAGACTATCGAAGTTTTGACCATTTTAACGTTGTTAATATGGAGAGACCGGTTGAATTTTTATCCAAAGAACCACTCTGTATTGGCATAAGCGTCGCGAATCATATATGCCAAAGATAATTGAAGACGGAGTAAAATGCAAGGGCTATCCTGTTTACAGAATAGTGCCTTCGGTTTGTCCAGTCCCAGGACAACTTGTATGCACGAAGCTCTGACAAAGTATATCGAATGGATCGCGTAAGTTGATCTGTTCAAACGTATTCACGTTTGGTGGCGGAGGAATTCGTTTCTCTTAGCTGTATACCCGTGTTATTTTTGGATAAGTCAATTTGTGATTTGGCGGGTATGACGATGTGTCATTTCTAAGTGAATGAAGATGGATGTCTGATAGAGTATTTCCAGAAAGGTCACGTACATTGATTTCTTCAACCATACCAAGAGTGGAAGCGGAGAAGGAAACTTCTTTTAGCTGACATGTAATGTATTGTTGTAGACGTCAATTAGTGATTTTCGATGGATCTGACAATGTGGCATTCGAAGTGAATCTATTGTGATGATAAAGCGTAGCTTCTAGCCTCACATCCGGTAAATGACAGAAATCGGGCAGGCAGCATGGCTAAGTCGGTCGCACCGAAGTAGGGTGTATAATCACCTATCTAGTGAATATTCATTTGTTTCTTAAATCTATCAATGCTGTCCCATATATATATACGGGAACGGTTGCTGATCCCAACCGTTGGTGATGTACATTCGATACACTCAAGCGAAATGAGTGGTCGGTCATGTGTGGCTGAGTTGCAAGATTTTCTTGTTGAACTCCAGTGTATCGTTCCTAGAGTACACTGATCGGAAGGTGGTTCCATACCTTGTCATAGTTGGGAATCCAATCATCCAATACGAGCTTGCGATTTTGATTGTATTCTATATATGTAGTAACGTGAGATGCAAGCGTTTCTGCTAGATTGATATTTATTTGTACTTAGACATTATTATAATATCAGAATGATATTGCTTTGAAAAGTTATTTGGATTCTCATAAGGGAAAAACCCGTTCCGTATTCACGGCGTGGTCTTATGAGATATCATATACCTGTTTAAATGATTTGAGTTTATTCACACCAGTCCCATGACTGACCCGGAGTTTATTTTGTTGTTTTCCCTAAACTCTTGGGTGCCTAAATTTGTACGGGCAGTCAAGTAGTCGGGATTTTACAGATACAATTGGAGAGCTTGGAGCAGGAGGCTTCAGGATTCTATAGCTATTATTATTTCCGCTGTGTTGTAAGTGCTGTACTCTGATAAGTGCTATTGTATACATAACTGTTATATTTCAAAGTTATGTTATCTATTATATGTTATTCGTTCCGCTGTGAGGTTCGTGTTACTCTGATGTTGTGTTCATCTTCTTCTTCTTCTATTCTAAGTTTCTATCTTATCTATCCTCACCCTCTGTCTTCTTTCTATTAGTTTTCTTGAATTTCCAGTGCGATTTGGGTTGGACTTGTGTTATTTAGTCAGCTCAAATTCCCCCGGATTTTCGGGTCACTACAAGTGTAGTGGGGTCATTGTGACTCCATGGGGAAAAGTGGACATAGCAAAGGATTTGTGGCTACATTATCAGTGCAGTGAAGCCATTTATGACTTCATGGGGCAAAGTGATCGTAGCAAGGTATGTTGGGTGATCGAAGTGGTGAATATCGTATGCTTTACGCACTGAGTGAGAGATGTGAGGATGGATGCTATGTTTGATTGTTTGCCATCCCTATGACAAGCACACCTCCCCCACCTCCGTATCTTTATACTGTTTGATATGATACCTTAGAGTGTTGTACAGTATGTAGTGCTAACTCTTTGGTTGTAGGTCCAGGTTCAGGTATGTTTTAGTCTACCTGTTATTGTTCACTTTAGATGCTTATCGCTCATACCAGGCTTTATGTCTGACCCAGAGTTTTATGTCTCCTCTTATTACTCTGGGTGCTCACACGAGCAGACTAGAGACAGGTTAGCTGGTGATGCGCGAGTAGCTGATTCGGAGGCGGGCAGGAGGCTTCCACGTATGATATATATATATACACATTCTCCCTGTGTCGTTGGTGGTCGCTACTTGGGCATTAGTAGTGTACCTCCTTTACCTTACTTTTGCTTTGAGACAGTTTGAAAGTTGTAATAAGCTGTATTTTGGATTTCCGCTGCTATGATGTTTAGTTCTGATTTTCAGCTTATGCACTGTCTCTCCTGTTTTATGTCAAGTATGTTATTATTATATTTTGTTCTATGCGTTGTGAGACATTCTACAGGTTCTTTGTATGTTCATTTCCTTCTTCTTTTTCCTTCTGACGACCCGTTCCGTGCTAACTGGACATGTGTACAGCGCACCTTTGGAGTAAATGTCGGTTGGTGCGGGGCGGGCCATCATACTTGGTATCAGAGCGAGGTTGCGTAGTTAACCTAGGGAAAGACACTAGGGAGAGTTAGTACGTATATGAGAGCGCGTATTTGTGATTACTTTGGTTTTCAAAAGCTATGTATATATATACTATTAGTAGTATGAGAATGAAGTCGCACTGCACTAGCACCACTATGGGGTCGTTAATCGTTTCCCTTTTTCAGATTGACGATGAGCCGAGACACGAGGGGTGCTGGTAGAGGGACCAACCAGGGGAATGCCGCTGACATGAGGGTGATGTTTACTAACCTCATGAGAGACATGCTTAGAGAAGTGCAAGGGGCAGTTCCCAATCCCGGGGTTGGTGTTGGCCCAGTAGTGCAGGCGCCTAGGGTCGATTTCGCCAAGTTGTGCAAGGATTACACTAATCTTAGTGGAAAGCCATTCCACGGAACGGAGTCGGCCACAGATGTTCAAGATTGGATGGATAGTTGTGACCGTATCTTCGATGACTTGGGTCTTGAGGATGCGATGAAGAGAAGGCTAGCGTCTCGTCAGCTGCAAGGGCGAGCAATGAATTGGTGGAATGCCATTAGAACAGCTACTCCAGAGGATCAGGTTACTTGGGATCAGTTCAAGGCTCGCTTTAGCGAGAAGTTCATTCCAGCTGCCCAGAAGTCAGTATTGTTCATGAGGTTCTTGGAACTCAAGCAGGGTGGCAGGGCAGTTTCTGACTATATTGCTGAGTTCGACACTTTGTCGAAGTATGGACTGTCTCTTATTGACACTCCTCAGAAGAAGAATGAGAAGTTCATTACTGGTTTGGATGGATACTTGGGGGAAAGGCTTATCAACCACATCGATGAGACTTTTGAATCGATCGTGGGAAAAGCTTTGAGATCAGAGAGTCTTTACCCTAAGTCAAAGACTGAGGCTGCATCTGCAGAAGGACCAAAGCCGCAAGCGGGTGGTGGAGGCAAGAATAACTTTCAGAATAAGAGGAAGCAGGACCAATCTAAAGGTGGCCAGAAAAAGAGTAAGAAGGATGTTGAGTGCTTCAGCTGTGGAAAGAAGGGCCATTATGCTAAAGAATGTCGGGCCAAGCCAGCGGAAAGGAAGTGCTACAACTGTGGTCAAATGGGACATCAGAAGGATAAGTGTCTGCAACCTCTTAAGGAGAAGCAGATTGTGAAAGCATATGCTATTGATGCTGTTCCTTCTTCGTCGAATGCCCCAACTGCGGCGGAGAAATGAAAGAATGTTGTTATTCAAGGTATGCTTTCTATTTATGATGTACCAGTTCGAGTTTTGTTTGATACTGGGGCTTCCCGTTCCTTCATATCTAGTGACCTGGTAGATAGGTTGGGACTGAAACCCGAGATAGTCGATAGACCATTGGTTGTGACGAACCCGATTGGTGGTTCGACTAGCCTTAGTATGATTTGCAGGAATTTGGTCTTATCGAGTCATGGATGTATGTTTGTTTGTGATTGCTTTGTTTTGGGCTTTACTGGGTATGGCATTATATTGGGAGTCGATTGGCTCCAAAGATACGGGGTGGTGGTAGACTGTGAGGGCTTTTTGGTGACAGTGAGGGCGGATGATGGGCGGAGGGTAGTGTTTGGTAGTCTACCTAGTGATGGGGTTATGGCTAGTTTTGTAAATTCCCTCGACATCCCGCAGGATGAGTTGTCAGATGTGCCCGTGGTTGGCCAGTATCCGGACGTCTTCGAGGAGGTGACCGGGCTTCCACCACACCGAGAGATTGAGTTCCGTATTGATTTAGTGAAAGATGCCAGACCTATAGTGATGCCACTTCGTCGTATGACACCAAGGGAGCAGCAAGAGCTCGGGGTGCAAGTCAGTAATATTTTGAAGAAGGGATTTATTAGAAGGAGTGTCTCCGAGTGGGGAGCACCAGTTGTGTTTGCCACTAAGGCAGATGTTTCCCTTCGTTTGTGTGTGGACTATCGCGAGTTGAATAAGGTAACGAGGAAGAATAAGTATCCTCTACCACGGATAGATGATTTGTTTGATCAACTGGAAGGAGCAAAAGTGTTCTCCCAGTTGGACCTCGCGACAGGATTTCATCAGCTTAGAGTAGCAGATGAGAGTGTTCCGAAAACGGCATTTAGGACGCCGTCTGGATTTTATGAGTGGTTGGTCATGCCGTTTGGGTTGACCAATGCACCAGCCTATTTTGTGGATCTTATGAATCGAGTATTCAGAGATCAGTTGAATAAGTTTGTTCTTGTGTTCGTGGATGACATCCTTGTTTACTCAAGGACAGAGGACGAACACAAGGGACACCTGAGGATAGTGATGGAGGTGTTGAGGAAACACCAATTGAAAGCGAAATTCTCTAAGTGTCATTTTTGGAGAAGGGAAGTGAGATTCTTTGGTCATGTTGTTTCAGAGAGGGGTATTGCCGTGGACCCTGCGAAGGTGGCTACGCTACAGGATTGGCCTACACCCAAGAATGCAACAGATGTAAGAAGTTTCTTGGGATTAGCTGGATATTATCGTAAGTTTATCCAGGACTTCTCCAAGATAGCAGCACCGTTGACTCAATTGACTAAGAAGAATCAGTCCTTCGTCTGGGACGAAGTGTGTGAGGATGCCTTCAAGAGTCTAAAGGGGAAGTTGACGCGTGCGCCAGTGTTAGTCATTCCTAAAGGGAATGAAGAGATGACGGTATACACAGATGCTTGTGGTACCGGACTGGGTGCTGTATTGATGCAAGAAGGTAGGGTTGTAGCTTATGCTAGTCGACAGCTAAAGCCGCATGAGAAGAAGTATCCTACCCATGATTTGGAATTGGCAGCGATTGTATTTGCGTTGAAGATGTGGAGACACTATCTCTTGGGAGAAAGGTTTGAGTTGTTTACCGATCATAAATCGTTAAAGTATCTCTTCTCTCAGAAAGATCTGAATCTCCGTCAGCAGAGATGGTTAGAGTTCTTGGCTTCGTATGATTTTGATATCGCATACACACGTGGGAAGGGTAATGCGGTAGCCGATGCCTTGAGTAGGAGACATGCCAGCTTAGGGGCAATGTTTCTTGAATGGAAGCAACTGGAGTATATCGCAATGTTTGATTTCAGACCAAAGTGCGAATTGGATCCAGTTATGCTAGCTAGTTTGACGATCAGACCCACTTTGATAGAGCGGATTGGTTCTAGTCAGAGGGACGATCCTAATCTATTAGAAATCATCTCCAAGTTAGAGATGGGTATCGATGAGGAGATGATTGTGTATGGGCTTGATCGAGATGGATGGCTTCGGAAGAATGGAAGGCTAGTTGTGCCCAACGTGGATGGTTTGAGAGATGAAGTGCTTAGAGAATGTCATCACTCAAAACTGACTATACACCCCGGTGGTAATAAGATGTATCGAGACATGAGACAGATTTACTACTGGGAAGGGATGAAAAGAGACGTTGGGAAGTTTATATCCAAATGCATGAATTGCCAGCTAGTTAAAGCCAAACAAAAGAAGCCTAGTGGTTTATTGCAACCATTAGAAATTCCCGAATGGAAATGGGAGCAAGTCTCGATGGATTTCATCGATGGTTTACCAAGGACTAGATCGGGATATGATAGCATTTGGGTAATTGTGGATCGATTGACTAAGAGCGCAAGATTTATACCAGTCAAATCGACCAGAACGGCAGCCAAGTTGGCAGAATTGTATATGAAGTGGGTAGTGAGATTTCATGGAGTACCCAAAAGCATTGTGAGTGACCGAGACCCGCTGTTCACTAGTGGGTTTTGGAAGAGCTTACAAGAGGCTCTAGGGTCAGGATTAATCTCAGTACCGCATATCATCCTCAGACCGACGGTCAGACGGAGAGGGTGAATCGTATATTGGAAGATTTCTTGAGAGCTTGTATATTGGATTTTGGTGGATCGTGGGATGACCATTTGCATCTAGTAGAGTTTGCATATAATAATAGCTACCAATCCAGTATCGGTATGGCTCCATATGAAGCCTTATACGGAAGACCGTGCAACTCACCATCATGTTGGATAGAGACTGGCGAGAAGTTTGTGCTTGGACCAGATGTGGTGAGAGAAACTTCCGATAAGATTAAGATCATTCAGCAACGAATGAAAGCTGCCCAAGATAGGCAGAAGAGTTATGCTGATAAAAGGAGAAGAGACTTGAAATTCTCCGTTGGTGACTTGGTGTTTGTCAAGATCTCTCCGTTGAAGAGCGTGATACGATTTGGCGGGAGAGGCAAGTTAGCACCAAGATTTGTTGGCCCATTCCCTGTTCTTGAACTAGTCGGGAATTTGGCATATAGAGTTGGCTTACCAGAGAAAATGGCGGGAGTTCACAATGTGTTTCATGTTTCCCAACTAAGGAAGTTCGTTCACGACCCAGATATGACTATTTCACCTGATCAGTTAGAGGACTTCGAAGTAGAACCCGAGGCGGTTGGGAACCGCAAGCTGATTCGAATTGTGGGGCACGATACGAAGCAACTTCGAAGGAAGTCGGTGAAGCTAGTCAAGGTTCAGTGGGGCGAGGACGAGAATGATTGTACTTGGGAGACAGAGGAGAGCATTAGGAAGGCATATCCAGAACTCTTTGCCTGGTAAGATTTACTTTGCGATTTAGTTAATCCGCATGCTAGGATAGACTTATTCTACTTGTTTTGCATGTTTGATGGTTGTTTTATGGTTGATAGGCATGCGGGAACCTTTGTGTGTGTTTTGATTAGGAAATTTCGGGGGCGAAATTTCTTGAGGAGGGGGAGAGTGTAATGACCCGCATTCTACGCATCGGAGGATCGTAGAATATTTATTTCTTTCCCATGTGAAGTCGTATGGTCATGTAACTTTGGGAAACATCTATTAGAGTCATTTCTCATGTTCATGATTTTTGTCGATTTTTAAATGACCATTTTGCCCTTAGTTGGTACTGTTTTGGCTATAACTTTTGATTGGAAAGGAATTTTGACTGAAACCACTTCCATTGGATTCGTTTGATGGTTTACCATTTCGTAGAGTGGTCACAATAGCCAAACGGACTTACCGTTTGGGAGATATGGCTGAAATAAGGTTTGGAGGGTGAAAAACTGCTTAACCGGGCCAAATCGGGTGATTAGTGGATAGGCCCATAACCCATTTCGGGATTAGGGTTATGGGGAGGCTGAAATGAGATAGAGGATCATTCCATTTCAGTTTTCTAGCCTCCACTTATCACCAAGGAACCCTAAAAATGGCCTCCAACCTCTAAATCACCTCCAAATCACCTTTTGGTCAAGGATTTGGCTTAGCAATCCATAATCAAGGAAGATCTACACCAAATCAACATTGGAGCTGCTGTTTAGCATTGGGATTCGCATCAAATCAGAGATTTGTTTCAGATCTTAGTTTATTTTGTGGCTAAGGTGAGTGATATGCATTGTTTTGCACTAATTATGGCTAATTAGGGGTGATTAGTGTTAATTAGCGAATTTAAACATGATAAAATTCTGGAAAAATGTTTATAAAATTCGGAATGATGTTTTAGACCTCTGATATGAATTTGGGTTAATTTGGTTAAGTTTTGCTAATCCTATCATTAGTTTCACCTAAACATGCTTAAGGGGAAATATGGGATTTTGGGGTATGTTTGATCCATTTTAACCTATTATATTGATGTTTTGCTGTTTGTGGTTGACTATATATGTTTCTATGACTGTATAGTATGCTTTGTGACTGATTAGAATAGTTGGAATAGTCGAAAACGCCGTCGAGGGGCGTAAACAACTCGCTGGACAAGGTGCAGGGATTCGGATCGCATAGGGGATTGAGGGTCGATCGGATCGCCCTATGGGATCGTGGGACATCACCACGAGTCGAGTCATCTCCTCCGAACCGAACCATCTGCGCAAGGCCCACGAGCACCAACCGCAAACCGCTACCCGATCCGAACCACTTGTGCTTCGCGTCACGATCCGACTAGAGGAAAGCAGCATCCACGAACCGATGCACTACGAGACGCCGATTCGAACCATGCGGAGCCACGAGCTGGAGGAGCGCGATCCGACCCATGTGGGGTATTCCGATCCGAACCGAGGAGAGGAGCACGATCCAAAGCAGAGAGAAAGAGGACCGCGATACGATCCGAACCGTGGCAATCTGGAGGCCCGACCCGATCCGCCAGGGGTGACGGCGATGCGACCCGATCCAGTGAAGAAGGAGCATTCTGATCCGAACCGAACCGATGAAGACTGATAACCCGAGATGCAAAGGTAGTCCAAATGAAGGGTATTGACTCAGGATCCAGATAGGAACCAATGAGTGGACTTCATGAGTTGGACTTTGCTGCGGGACGTGTGCTAAGGAGTTGTCGACGTTCATAACTTCGATTCACCACTGAAAATGGATGATGGGCTACTTATCAGTGCAGTAGGGTCATCATGACCTGAGGGGCAAAGTGATGGTAGCAAGACTACGTTATCAGTGCAGTAGGGTCATTATGACCTGAGGGGCAAGGTGATGCGTAGTAGGACTATGAGCCAGTGCAGTGGGGTCATTGCGACTCCATGGGGCAGAGTGGACATAGTAAGGATTAGTAAGGCTATGAGCCAGTGCAGTGGGGTCATTGTGACTCCATGGGGCAAAGTGGACATAGCAAAGGATTTGTGGCTACGTTATCAGTGCAGTGAAACCATTTATGACTTCATGGGGCAAAGTGATCGTAGCACGGTATGTTGGGTGATCGAAGTGGTGAATATCGTATGCTTTACGCACTGAGTGAGAGATGTGAGGATGGATGCTATGTTTGATTGTTTGCCATCCCTATGACATGCACACCTCCCCCACCTCCGTATCTTTATACTGTTTGATATGATACCTTAGAGTGTTGTACAGTATGTAGTGCTAACTCTTTGGTTGCAGGTCCAGGTTCAGGTATGTTTTAGTCTACCTGTTATTGTTCACTTTAGATGCTTATCGCTCATACCGGGCTTTATGTCTGACCCAGAGTTTTATGTCTCCTCTTAGTACTCTGGGTGCTCACACGAGCAGGCTAGAGACAGGTTAGCTGGTGATGCGCGAGTAGCTGATTCGGAGGCGGGCAGGAGGCTTCCACGTATGATATATATATACACATTCTCCCTGTGTCGTTGGTGGTCGCTACTTGGGCATTAGTAGTGTACATCCTTTACCTTACTTTTGCTTTGAGACAGTTTGAAAGTTGTAATAAGCTGTATTTTGGATTTCCGATGCTATGATGTTTAGTTCTGATTTTCAGCTTATGCACTGTCTCTCCTGTTTTATGTCAAGTATGTTATTATTATATTTTGTTCTATGCGCTGTGAGACATTCTACAGGTTCTTTGTATGTTCATTTCCTTCTTCTTTTTCCTTCTGACGCCCCGTTCCGTGCTAACTGGACATGTGTACAGCGCACCTTTGGAGTAAATGTCGGTTGGTGCGGGGCGGGCCGTCACACCAACGGTTGGTGATATACATTCGATACACTCAAGCGAAATGAGTGGTCGGTCATGTTTGGGCCGGGTTGTAAGATGTTCTTGTTGAACCCAGTGTACTCCTCTCCAGAGATACACTATCGGCAAGTGGTTCCATACCTTGTCATGTTGGAACTCCAATCTCCAATAAGCGCCATGCGGTTTTTGATTTTATATTATATATTGAGCGTGAGATGCAAGCGTTCCACTAGATTCTATTTATTTGATATACACATTACTATAATATCACTGGATTTGATATCAAAGTGTTTTGGGTTATAGTAAGGTAAAAACCGTCCATGTTTATGTGTGGGCTGGTCTTACTATTATCTTTTCCTTTGAAAGGATTTTTAAGTTAAACAATTGGTTGGAGTTTACTCACACCAGTCTCATGACTGACCCAGAGTTTATTTTGTTTTGTTTTCCCTAAACTCTTGGGTGCCCAAATTTGTACGGGCAGTCAAGTAGTCGGGATTTTTCAGATTCACTTGGAAGAGCTGGAAGCAGGAGGCTTCACCAGTTAGCTATAGACTATCATATTTCCACTGTGTACTGTGTTGTATCTGGAAACAGGTGTTTATAACTGTTCCAGGAATAACTGTTTGTGCTCTGATGATGGTATGTACATAAAGTTACTGATTTGTATTTCAAAAGTTATGTTTTATAATATATTTTATTCGTTCCGCTGTGAGTTTGTGATCTTCACTTTCTTCTATTCTAATATTTCTTTCTTTCTATTTCTCATCATCTAACTTATTTCTAATAATGAGTCGTATTTCTGTGCAATTTGGGTTGAACGTGTAATGTTATTAGTCGACTCAGATAGTACAGATTTACGGGTCGTTGCACACTGTTGTTTGGATTTAATCAGAATGAATTTGAGTTCCAAGAATGAAAATTTAAGGGTCGGTTCTACTGCTTCTCCATGATAGATTATCATATCAAAGTGGCGCATGAACATCTTTGAGAAGTTTTGCGTGCAGATCAAGGCCAATAGTGCTTCAAACCCTTGTATGGTGATTCTAAGAGCTTGTTGGTGATGATTCGAACTCAAATCCGTTCTTGAAATGTTGTGTCACACGAATCTTGTCGCGTTAACAAACGCTTCAGATTTGAATTCAAGCATTCGTTGTGGATAACACCGTGCTAATGTGTGAATGCCCCGGTTTTAACTCGGGCTCGAGTGGGTGAAATAAGCGAAATTCGCGATGGATTGGTAATACTCGACTTTCATGAAACGGTCGTGATCAATTCACGCTAATTTATTTGTTTTACGAACTAGCTAAGACATTGAATTTTACCGAAGCAATGCGCACTTTTTAAAGCAAACGACGATCGTGCCTATTCTTACTACTACAACATGTTCTGTAACAACAAAAACATTGCACATTTTTAGGTGAATATTTTGTTTTCGACTGCCCACATCGACAACAAATTAGTTAATCATTAAAAATTTAACTATGGCGAATTTTATGGTTCGAACTAAATGACATATCTCCACAGAATCGTTTCGTTTGATCGATTATTACCTGCGTAGATACAACATTCTTGTCTGAATTTGCGGCAATGTTTGAAACGGATTAATCGGCACATATCGACTATAGGTTCTAAACATCGTCTTATATAATTTTGTACGACGATTCATACTTTATGGAACGTGTACATGTGTGCTTCTTTTTAAAACAATATTCCATGTGCAAAGCAAGTACCAGACAGACGAAAAATTATTGTTCTGAAAAGGAAATCACTTTTGCTAGCACTGAAGCTTCTATTTGAGTTCCTGAGGATAGAGCGATTGCAGCTTTACGGTCGGAAGTAGATTAGTCCTTTTTTGTTCCCCATTACCTTGACAGCCATTCAGAGAAATTCCATTCCGTGCTAGCTCAATGTGTTGCTAATCAAGCGTGCATCCATCTTGGCATTTTCGAATTTGGCGCAAAATTTTCGGGGAATGAGGAATTTGCTAATCGTCCTCCTTGCGACTTTGTTGCAGTAGCCTCTAGGTTTCTCGATATTTGTTGGACTCGAAAATATGAGCTTTTATTTTGCACATGGTTTTCGAACTAGTTGACGATGCATAATGGACTCTTTTGGCCCCTTTTGCCTTATTTCGATGAATAGTGGCACAATATCGACCAAGTTTTATTGGAGAGTTTCTAATGGCATATGTGTTTATCCAAAGAACATGTAATGAAACACTTTTGCGTGCATTTGGCGGCGAATTCATTATCTACTGCTTAATGCGACATCGGGTTAGTTCAGTAAAAGAAGGTAGATTATGAGAATCATTCACAAATTTGAGTGTGTTATCAATGTGAAGCTGTTTGTATCTAGGAGTTTACGACCTTCTAGTTACAGTCCACACCGGTAATACACTTAATTTTCTTATCGGCAACACTTGAGATTCATCAGACTATGAATTCTAAGTATTATCTTTTGAACTGTTACTGCACTAGATTTAGTATTTATGAAAGGCGTGCACCTTACAATTTATCTGATGGAATTCTGTGTTTAACCTGCCCCATACAATTATTAATGATGCTCCAACGCATTAGTATTGATTAATTTTCTCCTTATAACTCACGTTGACACCGCTGATGGATATTAACTTTAATTCCTAGGGAAGCGTTATTGCTCTTACTGGATTCAGACTATGCCATATTCGCATAGTCTCCTTTTAAGCATCGCTTATCCTCGGGTTTGAAGCGGAATACTATCGTGTCCTTTGAGTTATTTACAATCTGAGCTTTGCAGTTTTGGAAGCGTTCGTGTTGAGGCACACTAGATTTTCTTAATGAAGGAATTCATTCTCACAAGTGATTGCTTTTGATCCGACTTGACTAATGTACCTACCTTTTCTTCTTTAAGAAGCTCGGAACCAGTCAATGTTTATTTAATCCTTCAAGATTGATCTTTATTGAGGTTTATTGACATATCAAGCTCATATTGATTTTGTCAAAAAAAATTAAATGCCCCTATATTTTCTGAACACAAAGTCTTTTTACCGAGCTTCCAAGGATAGATCTCCCGTTGTTTTTACAATTTGACTTATGTACTTCTGAGTATATTCACCTTTTGGTCGAGTGCAAATTGGGTTTTTGTTTATCGCGATGTCACGATGAACCTGTGATATGTTTTATGACAGTGTCCAATCTTAATGTGGTCGTGTTACTCTTTTACCATGGGTCATCACAAATTGCATGAGATGAATGTGATCAACCTTGCAGAATTTCCTTGATTCAGATTGTCACACTAGAAGCTTCTAATTTGTTGGCAAAATATTTTTGCTTTTACCGGCTTATTTAGAGCTTCTCAGCATGCCGATATATGTAGGGACCTGGCTTTAGTAGCTGATTATATGCTTAAATCTTTGAAGGATGTTGATGAATAAAATAGGGCCTAGATACTTCTTATCACAGAAGGATTCCTTCCTGAATCTGGGCTACTTGTACTTACTCAATCCTTTCCTTCTAGAGGAATCTCTTTTGCTTCCTGCTCTATGCCTAAAGCATCGGATTCCCCGGTCTCTAAGGAAGATGTTGTATTGGATAATTCCACTGAGGAGTTTTCATTGAGAAAATGTTTGGATCCTTCTATACCCTCGGCTGTGATTTTCCTTTTGTAAACGGCAGAAGGTCATGCTAATTGATCAAATTAATATGCTCAATCAGCTTAAAGGGCTACAGAGAATAGATTAGCCATGGAGCAGCAAGCTATTGCTAGTTTGCGGGAAAGGACTGTTTCTCATGAGTTAGAAGTTTTCTCTTTGAAAGTTAGAATAAATGGAGCTTGAGCAAGAAAGAGATCGGATTCTTTTAGACAAAACGACTACTGATCAAGCTATGCTCAAGCTTAAGCCGATGCTGATGCTACTTTATTTATATTTTATAAACAAAGTGTTATGGGACGAGGCAGTTTATCATTTTTTACAAAATAGCTTCCTCATCACTTTGGCTGAGGCTTGGAAGTCAATTATTGTCGGTCTTGAAGGTTATGATAAGGACGCGAGTCAACTAACCGCTGCTCCTTCCCAAGTTAAGCCTGGAAAACTTTTGACAAATCTAGTGGTTCTTTCAGATGCGGGAAGAGGAGCTGAAGCTTTTCTGATCGCTCTTTTATACCTCATGCAGCTTTTTGCTTACAATTTCTTTTGACTGGATATTGTGTGATTGTCAGCCTTCGCTTCTGGACTATGTACACAACTTATTCGACGATATAAAAATGCTTCTGTCTTATTGTAACTTAGCTTGTGCATCTCCATGTGTTTGATTCTACGTCTTTTAGTTTCTGCAGTGTCATGATGAGCTTGTGGTACACTTTCCAAGCATTGATTTTTTTCTCAATGTGGTGGTGTTACCCCCATACCATGGGTCATCACGAATTACTAAAACCGAGCACAATCACCATGATGAGTTTTCTTCGAGTATCATTAAGGCATTGGAAGCTTCTGTATATATACATATATTTAATGAGGACTTTTGGCTCTCGTCATAATATTTAAAGCTTCTAAGCTTGCTTATTTGCTCGGAATCTCATCTTGGTTGGTTGATCTTGCGCTTCTTTTTTGAAAAGCATTTACCTTCTATGCCCCTGCATGAGAGGTTTCATATTGATTTTGGTCCAATGTTCGTAACCTATCTTGCTGGTTAATTCAGGCATCAGAGGCTTTCGTCAATTGATTAACCAAATCAATCCAAGCATCGGTAGATTCACAAGGGACGACCTCGCTTGGGGAAGACTTTAAATTTTATGCCAAATACTCGCCGTATCTGAGATGATCAGATGCTTCGCGAATTAATTGGACACCTCCGAAGAGGTTGTTTTGGCACGCTGATCACCGCGTCTGAGATTATTAGAACTCTTACGAACTAATCAGAAGCCTTAACAAAAGTCATTAAAGCCTAACACTTGTCGCATCTGGGATGACCTGATGCCACGCATATGACTGGACGCCTTTGAAGAGGTCTTTTAGCCAACATTCTTCACATTTGGGATGACCAGATGCTACGCAAATGATTGGACGCCTCCGAAGAGGTCTTTGGCCAACATTCTTCACATCTGGGATGAGCAGATGCTACGCAAATGATTGGATGCCTCCGAAGAGGTCTTTTATGCCCGTTGATCGTCGAGTCTGAGATGATCAGAACTCTTACGAATTAAACAGACGCCTTAACAAAGGTCATTAAAGCCTAACACTTGTCGCATCTAGGATGAGTTGGTGCTACACAAATGACTGGACTCCTTTGAAGAGGTCTTTGGTCAACATTCTTCACGCCTGGGATGACCAGATGCTACGCAAATGATTGGACACCTCCGAAGAGGTCTTTGGCCAACATTCTTCACATCTAGGATGACTAGATGCTACGCAAATGATTGGAAACCTCTGAAGAGACCTTTACTTTTACCCCAATATTTGTTGAAATTGGGTCAGGTACTTCTTGACACTGACGATCTAATCGGGTACCCCCTTTCGGCTAGGATTTCTGTATGCGCTGGTCCTTCCAGCTTGTTTTCGGTCCTTCTGGCCTAGGACTGGTACTTCTAGCCTAGGTTTATCGGTCCTTCCGACATGGTGCTGGTCCTTCTAGCTTGTGTTGTTGGTCCTTCCGGCGTATGACTGTCGGTCCTTCCGACATGGTGCTGGTCCTTCCAGCTTGGTTTTACTAGTCCTTACGGCCAAGGACTAGTACTTCTAGCCTAGGTTTGTCGGTCCTTCTAACATGGTGCTAGTCCATCCAGCTTGGTTTTGTCGGTCCTTCCGGCCTAGGACTGCTACTTCCAACCTAGGTTTGTCCATCCTTCCAACATGGTGTTGGTCCTTCCAGCTTGGTGTTGCATTGTCCCACGAGGCAGACGTCAGTTCTTTTATCGGGAATTCTCATGATTTATGGAACTGAGATCCTGAACTTTAGATTTAAGAAGGTGCCCATATGGTGGAACTTGCAACCTCTTAGCCTTTGGCTGGGTTGAGCTGCTTCCTCTTCTTTGCTTCATGGGGTGGATGCCAATCTTTCTACCCCGGTGTTTGTCTTGGCAAGTGACCATACCTGGAGATATAATGTTTCTAACTTCCTACTTTAGGAAGTTCCTCTTTGATGAAATGTGCTGCTTTACGACTCTATGCCCATTTGTTGCACTTTTCATCACTTGACTCTGGACAGATCTTTCTTTTGATTTACAAGGAGGTGTGCTACATCACTTGGTTTACTCCATATGATGCTTTCGGTACCCAATACTTGAACTTTCCTATCGGGTTATGCTGGCAAGGGTCAACAGAGCGAGTCAGTAAGTGCCCTTTTGATAGCCTGCAATATTAGATCGATTTTAGTGACTTTCGGTCCATTGGAATAATCAAAATAAAGCAAATGCAGACTTCTTATTATATGGAAATTGAGGTAGTAATTGCTCAATTATATCCCCCCTTTTACCATAGGAGGTTAATATTTGTAAAAGAAAGCATAACAAATTTTCATAAGAATTAAGCAGTGCTTTTAAGCAGAATGTTGACATAAGCGATCGTTATTCCAGATTCCTGGTATTGAAACTCCATCAAAAGTCGACAATTTGTAGATGCCTTCTAGAAGCTTTTGACCGATGACATGTGACCCTTGCCAATTAGGCTTAAATATTCGAACACCGGCCTTTACTGATCTTTGGTATGGAAGTGCCTGGCGATCATTGGATGAACATGAGCTTCTAATTCCATTGGGATCATTGCCTCTGTCGGACTGTACTCTTGAGAATTTACGTAGCTTCACATCTTCTCCCAGCATTTGTTAGTTGAGTGATAACTACTTGCTATGGCACTGAACATCGGCTTCGCACTATTCCCTATTAGAGCTTTGCCATTTAGTCCTGGTCGATTGGCGGGTATGCTTTGACCCTGAAGAGTTGGAAGAGGATTTGTTGCATGAGGTCTCCTTACATATCATTGTAGCTTGTTCTTCCTAACCAACCTTTCGATTAAGCTCTTTAGATGTTTGCAGTCATTAGTATCGTGGCCAGGCTAATTATTACAATGGCAGTAACTTCCAGACTTTGCTTCTTTGCTCGAGACCTTCAGTATCGGTAGTGGCTCTGGGAACAACCCTGCATCTTTATTAGCAAAGAAGATCTTCTCCGGGGTGTCGTTCAGTGGGGTCAATTCCTGGTACTTAAAATAGTGAGCTCTCTTGTTCGCTTTTTCCTCTTTCCCTTTATCTTAATATTCCCTTTTTCATCCCTTGGCAATTTCCTTGTTGCTTTCTGAATAGACAGGGAAGAAAGGATGCTTGGACTTATATCCCTATCTATCATGATGATCACACCTTTCCATGTGAAGATCCGCAGCAACAGGATTCACGTTCTTTTCCGTACCAATATTTACTATGTGACTTGTAAGATTGGCTTGAGGGACTTTGAGTGCCCATATCTGATCCAGCAACATCTCATTCGAAGCATCCATTTTCTAGTACAAGTTGGTTATAACAGCAACGAACTCTTTTCGAGTTACATAATCTCTCTGAGTTTCATTCTCGGTTAAATTGTTGGCATAGGAAGCAACGAAAGCATCCATAATAGCATTGCTATAAACCCCTACAAACAAACTGTTATTTCCCGAGATATGTTCCTTGTCTCTACCAAGGTTTCAAAACTCGGATATTTGTCGCGTTTCGTCTCGAGGATTTTATAGATTCGGTCTCGTATCAGGGGCGATCTCGGATAGGATGCGTCTAACTCGGGAGTTCGTCTCGGATTTTCATCTCGGGTCTGAAAGTTCATATTGGAATAATCATGGGGTACATGATATGTTAAAAATGATATTTTAACAAAATGATTTTTTATACATGCTATCAAAAACATAGTAACTTAAACTGAAAATGCAAAATAACTTTATTATTCTTTATTTTGTGAAAGATCATTCATACTCTAAATCGTAAAATGCTTAAAACAAGAATATTGTTAGACAGGAGACATTAAAAGGATCCAAAACATTAAAAAATTCAACATAAATAGACCATAAAATGCATAATTCGATAAGTAACATGTATGTAAAAAGACAAATATGAAAATCATAAGCATTGTAAAACGTATATGAACATACAATATAGTCATTCAACTTGTAAAATGTAAAATAACAAAAGATTAATATGGCTAGATTTGAGTTTTTTAATTATAGTTCTAGTTCAGGCACAAATTTAAACTTTAACTAAAAAAAACTAAGATCTCGGACGATATTCCAGTATTTCGTCTCGGTCGATATATCATTCGATATTGCAATATCTCGGGCGATATATTCGAAAGGAGATTTAGAGTGATATTTGCTATTTCGTTTCGGAAGGAGCCCAAAACGAGATCTCGGGCGATATTTGCGAGATTTGAAATAGTGGTCTCTACGCTGTCCTGTGGGGTAGACATGGGCCCTTTTTTTGACATTTGTTCGGGCAAACGATGGCAGCTAGCAAACTAAAGCCTTGTACTTCCAGTTTGAAGAAATGCCCCTTCATTTGGACCTATATCTTTCTGGGAAACAAGTTTGCTACCATGTTTATTCCTTAATGAAGTTCGTTTGAGCACTTCGGAATTAGCTTTGGAATCCTCAATATTTGTTTCATCTCCATCACTCGACTAATTGTCAGCTTCCTCTTGACCTTAATCATGATTGCAATTTAACATCAATGAGTGTGCATTCCTATCTGGATCAATCTTAACTCTGTGATATGCCGGATTAGTTTGAACATCTAGGAGAGCTCCCATCTTGTCCATCGAGGCTTTATTCTGCTTATCGAAGTTGGCGACAACAGCTTTCAACTTGCCACGTGTTACTCTAGCTTCAACAGCTTCAGCAATAGTAAGGAAATTTGTTTGTGGATCAGTTGTAGCTTCACTAGCGACATTATCCGAGCCTTTAGTGTGCTTATTACTTCTCTTCGATGTAGCCATTATACCGAACAACTCTATAGTCTTCTTCGAAAGTTTTTAAGTGGACCTGACTTCTAGATAGTGAAGATCTATCGTAGAATGATAGGCTTCCATCTTTGATATCCCCAACAAGGCTCTTAGCCTTGTGGTCCTGGGTTCGAGCCCCACGGTGGGCGCCAAAAATGTTGATATCAAAATTGGTATCAACAACCCCAAAATGCAATCAACACTTTGAAGTATGAATAATTACAAAGTTAACAATGAGAATGGCAAGGAAAAATAAAGTGCACACGGTTTTAGAGTGGTTCGGCTTTAAAAGAAGCCTACTTCCACTATGGAGGAAGCTTTTATTATCATCATGGCAATTACAAAGTACATGGATCTCAAATTCATATACATTCTCTCTCTTTTACAATAGATTCACTTAAATATACCAAAGGAATAATTTGATCTCTTTAAGTATAGTGGAGATTGATGAACATCTTCAACACTTGAACAGTTGAGTGATTTTGCTTAATTCCATGGTGGTTTTATGTTAGATCTAGGATTTAGAAAGGATTGATGGAGATCAGAGAAGCTCGAATTGAACTTGATCAATTTCTAATGGAGTTTGGAGAAGATTTGATCCATTTGTTATTGAAGAAGATGGAGTGAGCTTGAGAAGACATTAATGGAGCTTGGAGTGTTTGAGAGTGGTGGAGAAATGATTTGGGGAGCCCTTTGGGGTGGAAAAATCGGCCCCTTGAATGGTGGAGAAGTGGGTATTTATAGGTGTAGTTTGGAGGTAGTGTCAAAGTTGAAATTATGGTGTGCAGGGTACTGATCGGTCATAAAAATATTTACGAAACTGCCACTGGCAGATCTGGCATCAGAGTATCACTTTGCCATACTTTCTTTATCATGTTCTTGTATGAGCTGACGTGACCATGTTTCAATTGCATGCCATGTGTCGTCGTGTGTTCATGTAAATGGTCCAGGATGTTTTCACACATTTAACTGTACATTTACATGGTTTTATTTTTTACTGAACCATGCATAACTCATACGTGGGAACGATATTTAAAGAAGTGCCATTTCATTGTTATACTGAAGAGCACCGACCAGCTCCATATTGGCTGACCAACCGAGCTGCTTGGTGACTGACCGACTGACATCATGACGCACGACCGATCGCTTCGCTAGATGGTCAACGTATCAATTTCTGAACCGCGTTAATAATGGGGTTAACACCTATGGACCCGCATCAAGGAGGAACACCTCCACCAAACTCGGCAGGGTCGGTACTGAAGGTAGCAGCAAGACAGGTAACAAAGACAAGTGCTCCATCGAGGAGCATCACATCCAGGCACAACATCAACAAGCTCTCCTCAAACCAAAAGAAATAATAGATCCAAGGAATGAAGAACATACTCCATTCACCCTCTAGGGACGCAATCCACTAAAATTGATCTCACAGCCACCATAGATACCCAAAAATAACTGCAAAACCCTAAATTACCTCGTTTGCTGAAAAGAGTCAAAAGACAATCTCGTATGAAGCAAAGAGAACAGCGAGCAACTAACATTGAGATCCATGGTGCCACGAATAAACCATCCCCAAGTGGATCATCAGAGCAAGAGAGGAGAACAAAAACATTACTCAATTCAGATCTGACCGTGAAGGATGGGTTTAAGGGGAGAGAAGAAACACACGAATTCAGGCTGGGTGAAAGCTATCAGAGGGGAGAGAGGCATTACGAAGAGAGGCGAAGGGAGAAGTGAGAATTGATTTGAGGCAGAGGTAATAGTTTCCATTTCCGAGACGTGTGTCCGCCATTTTTTACATCGCTGAAGGTGTTGTGTTTTTTTATCTCAAGAAACACATGGTTTAGGGTTATATTGGATTAAAAAAATACTAAGTATATTTATTTCCCATGAAACAGCACCCGAGCTGTAGCCCAGGTAATGCTGTGCATAGCTCCGTCCTTGACTAAAGTGGACAAAGAAAGCTGATGATATCGTTAACTGAATTTTTTTAATTTATATGTTGCAAACTATTGATTTCACTTACATGTGGATTTACATAATTGTTGAGATGATTAACTCTCCTAAATTCTCTATCTTGTACAAAGGCATTGCTAGGGGTACTTTGAAATATTAATGGGAAAATTTGTTGGTTTAGGCCTAGAAGTTATAATGAAAATAGGCCAGCTTTAAAACTTATTTAAGAACTAGACCACTTTTTATGAACTCGCGGTGTCCCAAATAACGCCTGGAATTTTTTTATATTAGCGTCATTTGAGATTATGCTCAAAAGGGTATAAACTATTCTGGAGCCTTCCGCAACATTTATACGTTAGCATAATACAAAATAACGCTACTAAGCGTTATTTGAGATAACGCCTAGATGGGTATAGTCCCTCTCGAACCTATCTTCCTTTCCTCATTTCCACTTTCTTTCTACTATTAGCAAAGACGAAAATTTTCGCCCCTATCAGATCTAGTCCAAAAATCAAAATTTTCGTTTAAAATTAACTTCTATGGTCTCCTCTTATTCTCTACCGCCTCCATTTAGTAAGTTTACCTACCTTTATTGATTGAATTTCGTAATTTCTGAAATTTAGGTTTTCATGCTTAGGGATTTCTACTCTAATCCCTTGTTTTGTGCAATAGATATGTTTTTAAGTTCCGATGGTGTACAAGTTATAGTTTACATCAATAATTTCATGATTTTTGGTTTAATACGTGTATGTTTAAAGTTAAATTAGTGATTAAAGTTCAAATTATGAATATTTAGTAGGTGTATGTGCACGTGCATGTGTATGTTCATGTTTACGTTTAGT
This sequence comes from Allium sativum, assembly GCA_030737875.1. Taxonomy (NCBI): domain Eukaryota; kingdom Viridiplantae; phylum Streptophyta; class Magnoliopsida; order Asparagales; family Amaryllidaceae; genus Allium; species Allium sativum. The sequence continues at coordinate 7,181,091 of JASFAX010000039.1, read as the reverse complement.
ATGTGACGTAAGAGAATGTGGTCGAAAAAAATATGAAAATACCGAAGTATGACGGAATGTGGAATGGAAAATCGTAAGTTAGTTGTGTACTTGTTGATTGAGTAATGTACTAATGCATGCTTCTTAACAGTTTATAGATTATGAACAGATGGAGCCTGTATCAGTAGATCAAACCTGGCCTGGTTGATCCAAGGCATATGAAGCATCACCAAGCCGAAGGTTTTAACTTAATTTCTGGTTAAGAATTACTTGGTGACCAGCCAGGTTGCTGCATTGTAGCTCATGCATTGGTTCAGGTCTTCATGCTTATTAGATTTATTCAAGCAACGAATGCTGCTTCACTTAACCTTAGGTAAAAGCTGCTTTCACATGCAACTCCTAGCGATTGAGCAATGTATTTTGAAGCAACTTTTACTTTTTTGAAGCAGACTGTGTAGTGTAAGTAATATAAATTTGTGATGCTGTGGGGAAGTGATTTCATGGGGTTATCTGTTTTTCTCTTGTAGAAAAAGAAAATTAGATAACCTCATGAAAATACTTCCCATGTACAACATCATGAATTTATATTACTTACACTACACGGTCTGCTTCAATGAAAGTAAAAGTTGCTTTAAAATACATTGTTCAACTGCTAGCAGTCGCAAATGAAAGCAAATTTTACCTAAGGTTAAGTGAAGCATCATTTGATGCTTGAATAAATCTAATAAGCATGATGACTTGAACCAGGTGCATGAGCTACAATGCAGCCATCTAGTGGGTCACCTAGTAAATTCTTACCCAGAAAGTAAGATAAAACCTTCAGCTCGTTATGTAATCTGGATATGTTGTTGTTATGTTCGTTATGTAAATCGGGTATGTTCGTTATGTAATACATTCATACAGCTCATACTTCTTAAAATAGCCGTCAGTCTGTCACCTGATACTATTTTTCATATAGAGTCATTTTTTTCCCCGCTGATTACCTACCGTTTCTTCTGCGCACATTTTCATTTCCATTTACATAAAATTTCATTCTATTCCAAATTTAACCGGACCCCCATTGCCTAAAATTCCTTCTCATAACACTTGATTACGTTTATATTTCAATTAATTTTTAGATGCTTACCATAACATGCTTTAACTATCAAATATACATATTTGTCTTTTGCTTCATGTATTATACATTCATTACTTAAACGCCGATAAATTATATGTTCATAATGTATAATTATCGCATCTTTAGACTCTTTAAGCATATACATATTCATCATGATAGCCTTTCAGGCTTTCAGATCCAATGCATATTATTTTAAGCATATATATATATATATATATATATATCCTTCCATTTGCGCTGATTTTCATTCACATTTACCTAAAATTTCAATCTCTTCAACAGTTGACTACACTACCATTCACTAAAATTCCTTCTCATAATACTTGCATACATTTTCTGTTTATTCACAAGGATAAATCAGCTGAAGAAGTGTGACTACAAACGGTTAACAGACCATATAAAGGAAACAAAACAAGTATGACAAATTATAGTCATCTATATATGAAATATTATTAAGTCTCAGTTTGGCCACTTTTTAAAAATCTGCATGTGTTATCGCTAAGTTTTCTTGATATTTACTGTCCACCATATTTTAATTTAGCAAAATGTAAATAACATTTAGCATAAATATATAACTAATCAATATGACTATTACCATGAACATGCCAAGTATGCAGATCTTTTCTTACAAACAACGTCGACTGAATGTTGGGTTTGTGTTTCTCTTTTGCTTAACCATTTAAATTTCTGATTACAATTTCATGTTTGGTGTCTCTTCGTTTAGTAAGATAGATATTTAACTATTTTTTATTCTTTTTCATGTTGTGGGATACCAACTGAACACACAGTCAAGTTAGAAGGATGGTTTTGTATACTATGATGGGTATATCTACTATTTTTTATATACGAGTATACACACGTGATAAGATATGCTTACACTAGATAGTAAAACTGCATTGAATTATAAGAAAACTGAATATTTCTTTTAAAATTTTACCCTTTTTTAATGTATTTTGTATTCCTTCAGACCTTTTGAGAAAATGATTAACAAATAACCACTTTTACAAAATAATATTGTGACTTATATCCAAACCAAAGTAGCTTGGTAAATTTTATTTTTACTTTTTTTTTACACTTGGTTTCCATATTTTTGCATGGCTAACGTAAATGCAGTTACTAGCTTATTTTTTATAACTGTACTTCCATTTATGCATATAAGGTGCTTCAAATAATGTGGCCTCCATTAAATCTTTTTACTTTATGTGCTGCTATAATCTACCTGTAAAGCAAAAGCTTGTTGCTGATGAAGTTTTATTCAGTCCTAATATTGTTCATTGAAATATTATTTTAATTGTACTCAACGTGTTGTCCTAGCCATTTGGGGTTGTGGGTACTCATACCTTGGAGCAGCGATTCTCAAAGTGGTTTACGACGTTGGTTTCTCAAGTCAAGGGTGGAAAAAGGTGGTTGACATCATCGAAGTGATTCACCATCCAATTTCTTCTTCGCCTGCAAAGCGGATATTGGTAGCAAACCTATTCCACTGCACTTACGGATCTCTCAACCAAAAAGGTACAGGTTCTTTATATCCATTTTTCTCATTTGATTTTGATTTGTGTAACTTTGATTAATTACACTCTTTTTTATGTTAATTATGATGTTAATGTCTTATTACTACTCTTTTTAGAATGAATTATGGATTTGATAAACAAAAAGGCTTCATTTTTAATTTTGGTTGCTAAATCCATAGTTCCCCAAGTTTGTTACCATACATATTATAAGTTTAATTAGTAGATGTCCATACATATAAAAAACTGCAAGCCTCTGTCCACTTAATACTGGTATGCATTTTGTTCCGACCCGAAAGTGGTTAGCTATACCTTTTTTCTCATACTGTTCTTAAATCCACTATATTCCCAGTTTAAAAACTAACGTTCGAACTTCCATTTTTCCTTCCATGTAGACTGCAGAAATTGATAAAAATATTGCTGATCTTGAAAACTGTTCGCGTAAAAGCTGATGTTGATATTTATGCCGATGTCGATGTTGCTTGACACTTTTCTACACTCTTTGTGTTTTATCTGTTTTTCTATTCTATCATTTTTTTTGTTCATTTTCACAAATAACATTTATTAGCTTATATGTACTTCGAATACACAGAGTCCACACTTTTTAGCTTTCAGTTCATTATGTTCTCCGATTATTATGGTACTTCATAACATAAACGTGCAAAATTTGACTATTCAATGTTTCAACTATTTATTCTCCTGTTGTAGAATTTCACAGCTGCTTCGTTTTGCATATTTACTCCATTTCTTTTGTTTGCTCTTTTGCTTCCTTGCGATTGATTTAATGTTCAACCTGCTGCTGGATTAGGCAGCACTTGCATTTTGAGTTGTTTATACAACGATTGTCGTTTTCCTGATCAGTCTATGCACACATCCAGCGGACGTGCATAAGTACTGGTTATATTAGGTTTGATCTACTGGGGAGTAGATGAGTGCGACGTGTGTGAAGAGGCTAGAGCGATATCAACCTGTATAACTTAATAATTAAGAAAATATAACTAAACGGTATATGTAGTGTTATATATAGAATGAATAATTTGTCCTCTCACCAGAACTAATGTTCTGACCCTCTCCTCATAACATACTCGCAAGTAAGATTTATGGCGGATATTTGATAACCATTGGACACTTGTTAGGCAGTGTCATTATTTCGGTAAGGTTATATTTGATTATTATATTTTATCCGTTTTGCTATGAGATGTTCTATCGAGCTCTGATATATTTCATTACATCTATCTTTTCTGCAGGATAGAAGGCAAGCCATTTCAAGTTTCATTGGATTTGGATTTAATTTTTTTTTTTAAATCCGGACCTGTTGGATTTTGAGTAAGTACAGACTCATTTAGATTCATTTTAAATGATTGAAACTAATTAGTTAACATGGATATCTTCCTCTTTCCTTCATGAGTAACTTGCAAAATTTTCTAGATTTCATACACAAATACCCTATTAAATTCCTTTCTATCAAGTGGACAAAATAAAATATTTATGGCTTTTTGAATTATTTTGTGCAATAGCTTTTGCTCAGCAGTCCACTATGCAAAATTAGTTATGGATTCAACATACTCTGGTTGTGTGGCATTCCAAGTGCCTAATCCTATTGATTATAAATACATTTTCATTCTACATGCCCAATATGCATAATTACTTCCATTAAACAATGGTGGTTGAGCAGTCAATTGACCCTCTACAAATAAATTGAGTACTAGTGTTGAAATTACTACTGTTAGTTGCCATTTAAAAACTTTTCATAAATCATATTATTAAAACTTCGAAAACCATTGCTCTAATACCAATTGTTGGGAAATGCGGATCATGGATTTTAAGGCTAACTTAACACTAGAGAGGGGGGTAAATAGTGTTTAGTGGAATTTATGTACTTTTTGAAACTTTTTGAATTTAATAGAATCAAAGGCAAATCAAAGATATAATTCGGTTATAGAATCAGACACAAATGCAAATACTAAGTAAAATCAGTAAAGGAAAGAAAACACCGGGATTTATTACTAGTTCGGAGTTACGCAACATCCAATCCCACACAACTACGGGTGTTGCAGATTTCTTTTCAAATAAACTTCAATATCCAATCTTATGATCACGATTTCAAGGGCCATCGGGTCTACCCCCAATTGTTTCCGAGCACAGGGAGCTCTCTTGATTTAAGAAGGCTACAAGATCACCTAATTGGTTTATGGAATACAATCAAACCCAATTGATTTAAATAGGCTACAACCACACCTTTTTAGTAACAATTTGGTATAAAACTCGACAGGACTTTGATCTTTCAATCTTTGATTACAAATACTCCTATAACTTTGAATAGCACTTGGATCTTTGAGAGAGAGTGATATAGCTTTAAACTACAAATGATTTGATTCTCTTTGAATTTCGGTAGAGTTTGATTATGGAAATTTGAAAATTAAGAGTATAAATGGAAAGAAGAAAAGGAGAAAATAAGATAATGAAAGTTAGTTAAAAGAATTGAATTTAAATGAGTATTTATAGGGATTGCAGAATGGATCGTTAAAGCAAAACAAACACTAGAGGGGGGTAAATAGTGTTTTGAGAATTTAAACAAAATCTAAAATATGTGTGATAAACTATATGAATCATGCACTACAGAAACAATCACAAATGCAGAATCAAACACATATGCAAAATAAATAGAAATAAAAATGCAGAAAAGGAAATAACACACCGGAATTTATACTGATTCGGATTGCTCCTACGTCCAGTCCCACACAACGCTAGATTGCGTAGAGTTTTATTACTATATCAAAATCCAATTACAACCTCCTTGATTTTACGGCTACAAGGGATACCACCGATTCCAACCTCCTTGATTTCACGGCTACAAGGGATACCATCGATTACCCGTCCTTGATTTCACGGCTACAAGGGAAACCACCGATTAACCCTAAATACAACCCAAACAATTACAAAAAGCCCTATAACTCTTCAATAGCTCTTGATTCAGAGAGTAATGAGTAGAGAGTGTAGAGAGAATAAGATTGGTGAAAAACAGAATTGAATTCGGCAGAGTATAGCTGTAGATATCAAAAAAATGATAAAGAAAAATAGTGTAATGAAGTAGAGTGAAAGTGGAGAAGAAGAGGCGATTAAAAATTCGAATTCGAGCCCTTTTTATAGTGTGTGAGTTGCAACACTTCAGAGCCATCGCAATTAGTGAAAAGACGCTGTCTTTCAAAATTGAAAAATGACAGTTATATCTCGACATAGAGTTTATATATGTCGACATATGCTCAGTGTAAATTTAATTTTTGATCATTTTTCAAGTGTTTTGATATAAATATAATTCTGGAAATTCTTGAATAGTAATATAGTGTTATAAATTAATATTGTAAAGTAGTAAATCATATGAAAACATAAGTATAAACTATATAAATATATTTATAAAATTATGAGATTGAAAACTATATATAAACATAAAGTAAAATATAAATATATAAAACTTAACATTGAAATCAAAAGCAAAGTAAGAAAGGAAAATAGAAAAGCTAGAAAATAAAATAGAGAGGATTGAAGATCGAATTTGAAGACAAAATTTGAAAATCTGAATTTGAATTTGAACCTGGAGTGCTATTTAGAGTCTTACATGATCTAGACTCTATAACTATATTAGTCTTGAACTCTTGAAATCTTTAATACTCATGAGTCTTGAAATTTCTCCGAACTCTGAATCTATGATATCTTTAAAGTGTACAGTCTTCAGTAATATTTCCTGTATACAAGACCTGCATATGTGTGTGTGTGTGTATATATAGTCTAGACAAAAGTGTTAGTATATATTTTATAATCAATTAATATCGAAATAAGGTTGTTTTCATCAGAACTCCATTCTCCAACAATCTCCCCCTTTTTGATGATGACAACCTTAGTTTATGAAATATCATACCTATATATACCTGTTGATGATGATCCTTCTAATACTCCCCCTGTCTATAAGAATCCTATAAACTATGTCTCTGTATTTTATAATTTCTCCCCCTTTGGCATTATCAAAAAGAAATTCTAAAACTACTCTGACTAAATTGTATAACTATTTAAATAAAATCTATAAGTCATTAAGTAACTAATGACATTACCCCTTAATCCGAAACCAATTCAAAGTAGAACCCTTCCCCTAAGTGAAATATTCCGTTTAATAATCCTTATACTCCCCCTTAATCTTACATCCATATTACTTTGTGTTTATAAAGTTATAACTAATTATAACCCTTAACTTATAAACATAAACAATTATTGTATTATATTTAAATTTGTACAAATACACGAATTTATACAAGTACAATACATCGTAAGAACGCAAAGGAACGAAACTCTAAAAAGACCTTAAATACTAGTTATTTTTTACAATGGGAGATTTGTAAATTGGGCAATTTGGATAATGGAGACAAAATTCTCCATTCCTTTCAATCACATTCCCATTTTGGTCGTATAAGACCTCTCCTACACATTCAACCATATCATCTTCTTTCATAATCGTTGGTTGAGTCTCTTGATGTTCTTCCTCCTCCATTATTTCTTCTTCCTCTTCTGGTTATTCCTCTAGTTCTTCCTCCTCTTCCATGGCATGATTATCATTGTCAATGATAATTGGATTAGCCTCGTCATCCATTATAAACTTTAAGAGGCTTCTTATTACTTTCCCTTGCCTATTCTACCCCTGAATCATTCTAATCTGGAGTACTTGTATCTCAACCATAAAGCATACTCTATTTTTTCTTTGATTTTGATGACAGGAGAGAGCGTAGATCGTTGAAATGGACCCTCTGATGGTCCAACATGCGAATTGGAGTTGATTTAGATGTTTAGATTAGTGGAGGCCATTATATATTTTAATTTAGAGTTTTTATAGAGAAGAGAAACGAAAATGAAGAAGAAAAGTCGAAGTAGAAGGTTTAAATAACTAAAATAACTAACTTTTGGTGGGAATTAAATTTAAAATTCTAGCAGTTATATGTTGACATATAAAAAAGTTTATGTCGACATACTTTAGTCTTAAATTTTATTAATTTCTTATGTTATTATTTATATAATATAGTAAATTTAATTATTCTAACTCACTTAATGAACATATGCCTAATTCTCTTCTAAATTTAGTGAATGTTGCTTCGTTTAATGGTTTTGTTAATATATCTGCTATTTGTTTATCGGTTTCTATAAATCCAAGTGAAATTTTCTCTTTACTTACATTACCTCTTAGAAAATGATGTCTTACATCGATATGTTTAGTTCTAGAATGATGATTTGGATCCTTTGAAATATTTATAGCACTCGTATTATCGCAATATATAGGAGTTTTATTTATTTTTAATCCAAAATCATTTAGAGTTTGTTGCATATATATTACTTGTGAACAAGCCAAAGCAGCAGAGATATATTCTGCTTCAGTTGTTGACAAAGGTACAATATTTTTCTTTTTACTGAACCATGAGACTAGTGAATGTCCTAAGAAGTGACATGTTCCACTAGTACTTTTACGATCGTATTTACATCCTGCGTAGTCAATGTCACAATAAGAGACTATAGTTAAACAATCCAAAATCTAGTGTATGCTTTACATACCTTAGAATATGTTTTACGGCTTTTAAATGTGTTTCCTTAGGTTGTGATTGATATCTTGCACAAAGATATACACTATGCATTATATCTGGTCTACTCGCAGTTATATATAATAATCCTCTGTATAATTTTTGATCCACATCTTTAAATGTATCGTCTTTGCTTAATGTCATATTAATCGCCATAGGTGTTGGTCTCCCAATTGTTGTTGTTAGATTATATTTATTAATTAGATCTCTTGCGTATTTTTCTTGATTAATAAATATTCCATTCTTCAATTGTCGAGTTTGCAATCCTAAAAGAATGATAGTTCTCCTATATGGCTTATTTCAAATTCTTTAGTCATAATCTCTGGAAAAAAATTATTCATCTAATCGTTTGTCGATCCAAAAATTATATCGTCAACATATATTTGTACTAGTTGTATATCTTTGTTATTCTTCTTGATAAACAAAGTATTATCTAATTTTCCTATTTCAAGTTTGATTGTAACAGATAATTTTTTAATCTATCATACCAAGCCCTAGGAGTATGTTTCAATCCATATAACGCTTTCTTTAACTTATATACGTGATTCGGTAATTTTTCATCTTCAAATAGAGGTGGCTGCTCTACATATATGTCTTCCTTGACAAATCCATTTAGAATAGCACTTTTGACATCCATTTGATATAATTTGAAATTATTATGGTTGGCAAAAGCAAGCAAAATCCTAATAGCTTCTAGTCCTACTACAGGGGCAAAAATTTCATCATAATCTATTACTTATTCTTGAGTATAACCTTGTGCTACTAGTCGTGCCTTATTTCTTACTATCTCTCCGTGTTTATTCATTTTATTTTTATAGACCCATTTGGTTCCTATTATAGTTTTATCCTCTTGTCTAGGAACAAGTTCCCATACATCATTCCTAGTAAATTGATTCAGTTCTTCTTGCATAGCAAGTATCCATGGATCATCGGAAGAAGCTTCCTTTGGATTTTTAGGTTCAATAGTTGAAATAAATGCAGTACTACTCATATTATTTAATTGATTGCGAGTTCTCACAACGGATCCAATATCTCCTAATATACTTTCTACATGATGGTCTCTAAGTAATCTAATTCTTTTATTTGGTTGATTATCTTCATGATATATTTCATTAGTCTCATTTTCACAATCATCTTCACTATTTTGAATTATATTTTTATAGTTTTCGTCGAAAGACATATTTAACGTTTCTTCTATGGTATTGGTTCGAGTATTGAAAACTCTATATGCCTTACTTCTTTCTGAATATCCAATAAATATTCCTTTATCGGATTTCGAATCAAACTTGTCTAAATTATCTTTTTTATTTAGTATAAAACATTTACTTCCAAATATTTTAAAATATGATACTTGTGGTTTCTTGTTATACAAAAGCTCATATGGAGTTTTATGAGTTAAAGGTCTAATTGAAATTCTATTAATAATATAGCAAGTTGTTGCAACTGCCTTAACCCAAAAATTCCTTGATAAATTACTATCGGATAACAAAGTTCTCGCACATTCTTGTATCATCCTATTTTTATGTTCAACTACTCCCTTTTGTTGAGGGGTTCTCGGAATTGAAAATTTATGGGTTATTCTCTTTTTGTTACAATATTTTTCAAAATTTTCATTTTTGAGTTCTCCGCCATGATCACTACGTATTGTTTAAATTTTTGGTGATAATAAATTTTGAATTCTTTTAGAAAAAGTTTTAAATTGATCAAAAGCATCACTTTTATTTTTAAGAAATAAAGTCCAAATAAATTTAGAAAAATCGTCGACTATTACATAGACATATCTATTATGATTTATCGATTGAACCTGAGATGGACCAAATAAATCCATGTGTATTAACTCTAATGGTTTTGATGTAGTAATTTCCTCTTTTGATTTAAATAAACTTTTCTTTAATTTTCCGAATTGACAAGCATCGCATAAGTTATTGACTCCAAATTTCATTTTGGGTAATCCTCTAACTGAATCTAGTTTAGAAATCCTAGAAATGTGTTTGAAATTTATATGACCAAATCACTTATGCCAAATCCAGGGGTCACTTGTATTGGCCATAATACATAGGTTATCGTTGGAGATATTATTCTTTCTATCTCCTTCGAATATAACTTTTGAATTCCTATCTTCTATAAAACATTTATTCTTTTCAAAGTTTATTTTATAACTCTTATCGCAAAGTTGACTTATGCTAAGAAAATTGTGTTTCAAATTCCTAACTAATAAAACATCAGAATAGTAGGAGTTTCAGAATTACCAACATTGCCGACTCCAATAATGTATCCTTTGTAGTTATCTCCAAAGTTCCCCTTCCACCATCTTCATATTTAAGATTATTGAGTAGTTCTGTATTTCCCGTTATATATCTTGAACAGCTACTATCCAGTATCCATTTATCTTTTTTCATTTCCACCAAATGCTTTCCAAAATTTGAATTCTCAACAGCCATATAACACACCAATTCGGAATTTGAATTTCCAACGGCCACCTTTTCAGAATTTGAATTTCCAAAAGCCACTTTACCCATCTTTTTAACTTTTGAATTTTCAAAAGTCGTAAAACACATCTTTTCCTGAATTAAACAATATTTCAGAAGATCGCATGCCTTTCCATCATGATTATATGCAGACTCTTCAAACATTGATACAATGCATGAATTGACACTAGTGTTGACAAAAATTCCAAAAATTTCCATTTAAAAATTTTCAAAAATCAGATTATGATCTTTTTGAAAGACCTTGCTCCGATACCAATTGTTAGGGATTGCGGAATGGATAGTTAAGGCAAAATAAACATTGAGAGTTTAAACAAAATCTAAAATATATGTGATAAACTATATGAATCAAACACCACAGAAACAATCACAAATGCAGAATCAAACACAGATGCAAAATAAACAAAACAAAAATGCAGAAAAGGAAAGAACACACCGGATTTTATACTGGTTCGGATTGCTCCTACGTCCAGTCCCACGTAACGCTGGATTGTGTAGAGTTTATTACGATATCAAAATCCAATTACAACCTCCATGATTTCACGGCTACAAGGGATATCGCTGATTCCAATCTCCTTGATTTCACGGCTACAAGGGATGCCACCAATTACCCGTCCTTGATTTCACGACTACAAGGGATACCACCGATTAACCCCAAATAAAACCCTAACAATTACAAACAGCCCCATAACTCTTCAATAACACTTGATTCAGAGAGTAATGAGTAGAGAATGTAGAGAGAAGAAGATTAGTGAAAATAGAATTGAATTCGGTAAGGTATAGGTGTAGAAATCATAAAAATGATAAAGAAAAATGGTGTAATGAAGTACAGTGAAAGTGGAGAAGAAGAGATGATTAAAAATTCGAATTCAAGCACTTTTTATAGTGTGTGAAAGGTTGCAATGCTTCAGAACCGTCATAATTGGTGAAAAGACGCTTCCTTTCAAAATTGAAAAAACGACAGTTATATGTCGATATAGAGTTTTATATATGTCGACATATGCTCAGTGTAAATTTAATTTTTGAGTATTTTTCAAGTGTTTTGATATTAATATAATTATGGAAATTCTTGAATAATAGTATAGTGTTATAAATTAATATTGTAAAGTCGGAAATCATATGAAAACATAAATATAAACTATATAAATATATTTATAAAATTATAAGATTGAAAACTATATATAAATATAAAGTAAAAATATAAATATATAAAACTTAACATTGAAATCAAAAGTAAAGTAAGAAAGGAAAAGATAGAAAATAAAATAGAGAGGATTGAAGATAGAATTTGAAAACGGAATTTGAAAATCAGAATTTGAATTTGAACCTGGAGCACTATTTAGAGTCTTACATAATCTAGACTCTATAGCTATATTAGTCTTGAACTCTTGAAATTTTGAATACTCATGAGTCTTTAAATTTCTCTGAACTTTGAATATCTGATATCTTTAAATTATACAGTCTTCAGTAATATTTTCTGTATATAAATCCTGCATATGTATGTATGTATGTATGTATGTATATATTCTAGACAAAAGTGTTAGTATATATTTTATAATCAATTAATATTGAAATAAGGTTGTTGTTATCAAAACTCCATTCTCCAACAGAAAAGTTTTAAACGGATAAACACTTCTTTTGAAATTTATATTTTGTTGGAAAAAATGACTATGATGTCGACATGTGGGGTAGTACATGTCGACATGCCCTATGTAATTTTGAAAATTTAATTTTTCAAAACAATGGAAATGATGTTTAAATAAATCAAGGTAATTCTGGAGTTTAAACAAACTATTTTCTAATATATTGAAGTAGTATAATAAAGTGAGAATATAAAATTAAAAATATATTTATAATTCATAAAGGTGATATCAAAACTGAGTATAAGACTATAAATTTAAATTTGAGAGACTTAAAACTTAAGATATAAAACTATAAATATTTTTTTGAATTTGTTCAGGAGGGAAACCGACCGGAGTCATAAAACCTTCCCTAGTGCACTTAGCTTGGTCTGTGAGCACCACATAAGTGGTTGATCTTAGCGTACGCACAAGGTAAGCTCTTAACATGTCATTCCGGGATTCGAACCCACGCCACTATTACCATGGCGCAAGTCCTTAACCGCAGGGCTACTGCTGTGGGCAAAAATATGAGAATATAAGGAAATAAAACATATAATAAAAACTAAAATCTAAATAAAAAAATCTAAAATATTTAAATCAGGAGTTAGATTAAAATTCAAGAAATAATTTAAATAATCAGAAGATATATATATACACACACACACACACACACACACACACACACACATATATATATATATGTATAAAGGAAGTAATTTTGAAATCAATTGAAAAATTGAAGATTTTTGAAACATTATAAGATAGAATTGGTAAAAGAATTAGAATAGAGATTTTAATGTTATTATGGAGTTTTGACAAAATTTCTAGACTTTATTACTTACCCTGATATCTTTTTGAGCTCTTGAATTCTTATTACTCATTGAGTCTTCAATCTTGAACTCTTCTTCTTTATAATCAACAATCTTGAGTATTTAAACTGTAGAATCTTCAATAATCAATAACTGCATAAAATATCTTCATACACATCCTGCATATAATAATAATAATAATAATAATAATAATAATAATAATAATAATAATAATAATAATAATAATAATAATAATAATGTTAGTATATATATATTTTATAGTAATAGTTAAAAAGGTTAAAAGTTTATTGTTATCAAAACCATTATCTCATTCTCTAACATCTACTCCCCTCAACTACAGAAGGATAAACTATTATTTATGATGACAACACAACTTGCGTAACCCAGATTCAAGCAGGTCATATTAAGGGTGATAGAATGAAACACATTTCTCCTAAATTCTTCTTCACACACAAACTACAAAAGGACAACAAGATAGAAATGAGACAAATCTAGTCTCAAGAAAATCCAACAGATCTATTGACAAAAGCACTCCCATAATCAATATTTCAGAAGATGATTTATAAAATTGGCATGCAACGTCTACATTATTAAACTAATTGAATAATGCGTTATGAATTAAGGTGGCATATGAAATTACGCTATATGTACTCTTTTCCTTTGCTAATATTTTCCCTAATGTATTTTTGTTAGTAAGGTTTTCAATGAGGCATTATCTTGATCTAGAATTATCTACTCTTATTGTGACATTGTAAACATGTTCCTAAATATGAAATAAAATTATGTATTTTTTTCCTTTATTTATGATTTTTCATAAAAAAGTTTTTAATGAAGCAATTCATCTTATCGTCTTTGCATACGCATATTTAAAATACAATGTTGTAATATATTAGAATAACAAGGGTGAATACGCTTAATGGAACTGACATTATTTTACTTTTCATGGCATGTATATTATATAAATAGATTGCTTATTTGTGTTGTATGGACATTTGGATAAATAATTTTTTTTTCCTCTATATTTCTTATGTTCTTATTTTATTTTATAACATACATCAGTTTAATCACTATCGAAATTCAAACTCGTAACATTAACCCTTTATTATTAAATCATCTCTAGAATTTAATAGCTGAAATAAAAAACCAATACTATCAATAAAGGAACTTAACGGTTGAAATAATAAAAGCAAAACTATTAACAAGGAATTTTTTTTTATTTTTTTTTTGAAATAAAACTTTTATATATGTAGAATTTTTTCGTGTTAAAAGTATAAGCGAAAAGCCATGTTATGTTTATACCTACCTATACATAAATTTAAGTTCAAATTCATACGCAACTCCTCTTAATGCGGTTATATTTCCTACCGCCACTTCCATTAATTCTAAATATAATCAAATCCTAGTCAGTTATTTTCGCCACAAAGAAATTTATGGAAAGTTTCTGGAGCGCAGGACCATATAGCATTTATGTTAATCAAACCGCTTCCTCTATAAATAGAAACCCTAGCTTCGCGATTGAAGCCAAAATACTGAAAAATCAGAATCAAAATTGTACAGTTTCGCCTTCTTCCTTTTCAAATTCCTCTTTCCACCCTTCTTCGAAATCCGATATTTCCAAACTATGGCAGGCGAAAGCGAAACCGCCAAAAAAAACTCCGGAAGGCGGAAAATTCCGATAGTAAAGATAAACGAGAAGAAGTCTCTTATAGTTACTTTCTCCAAACGTCGACAAGGATTGTTCAAAAAGTGCAAAGAAGTTTCCATCCTCTGCGGCGCGGATGTCGCTGCATTAACGTTCTCTCCGAAAGGAAAGCCCTTCAGTTTTGGGCAAATCGAGTCGATTTTAGATCGATTCCTCGGAAGAAAAGATGAAGAGTCGGAGAGATTAGAAAGATGGTGGGACGTTTCGATTGATGAACTGGGATTGGACGAGTTGAAGGCGTTGGATGAGTTCATCGTTACTGTTTTGCAGTTCTTGGATGATCTGGATTTGGGTCGAATTGTGTGATTTTAGGTTTCCGTTTGATTTTATAGAACTTTTGTATGAATTAGGGATGCTATGAAATTTCTATGATTAGGCTTGTTTTTTCTCTGTCTTTTTCTTCGACAAAGGCGAAAGCAAAACAAAATCAGCAATGACAAAATGCTATTTCGGTTCAGATTTTCCTTTTCTTTACTTTTTTTTTTTTTTTTTTTTTTTTTTTTTTTTTTTTGGGAAGTTTTATGAAATTTGTATGATTATTCTGCGGAGAATGCCTATAGTTTTGGGAAGATGCCCAAAGTCCAGCACAGCAACAGCGAAAACGAACGTGGGCTTTTGGCCCTACAAATCCACTTAGGTTTCACTGTTTCTGGGATAAGATTTGGATTCAAATTTGTATGTTACAAAAGCTATGAAATTAAATAAGCTACTTATTTTTTTTATTTTTTCTTAGTGGGAGAAACCGGTACTGCCATAAAACTCTCCCTAGTGCACTTAACCCGATCCGCGGGGTCATCGGGCTTATGCACATGTTAAGCCCTCGTGTTTGAACTGAAGTGTGTGAGGCGGGAATCAAACCCTCTTCCTAGGGAACTAGTAATCCCCACCACCCGCACTAGAGCTGCGGACATAAGCTACTTATTATATATATATATATATATATATATATATATATATATATATATATATATGTATGTATGTATGTATGTATATAAGATAAAATATAAAGGTTTTGGTTTTCAAATAGCAAGAAAGCTACTCGTTAGGTCCATCTGGTCTGGTTTGAACTTTTGATGGTGGTAGTTCTTTATTGAAGGCCAGTGGTAAGTTTTATTTGGATTCGATCTAATCTTCTTAATTATTCATCTTTTGGTGAATTTTCGTATTTCCATGTTGTTTTGTAGTAAATTTTATATGAAGGATACATTGAAGAGAGATTTTATATAATCAATATTTTTGTTTTTGTTTTGAAGTAGTTTATGATTTGAAAAAAAATTCGATGGCTTGCTAAATCTGAAAGGGATATAAAGTATTTTTGAAGAATTGTTCTATGAGAATTGCAGGTATATGTTTTTCGTTTAAGGATGGTTGTCTTTTTTAAAGTGTGTGGTTCCTGTGATTCTAGATAGTTTTAAAAACTTTTTTGCTAGATGTTTTGTTAGTGATTATTGTTATTGAGCTGACCTTAGAGATGCGAATAATCCTGATTTGTTTTATTTTTCTGTTTATTATGGAAAACAACGTGCTTTGATGAAATTGCATGGTAATGATGTTATGTCTGATTTGACTTAGAAGGACTGAAGAAGTATAATCCAAATTGTTATATCAATATAGATGTTAATCCTTGTAATCAATCTGAGAGAATGTTTATTGGCTTTGGTGCTTGTATACTTGGTTCCAAGTATCATCGACCTCTCCTATTTTGAGAGGTAACTTATCTAAAGGGACATCTACTGTTTTAGTGGCTCTATTATAAAAAATACAAATTGACACCATTAATTCAAAGTTTCACGTGTCTTTACATATTAATTCAAAGTTTGAGTTATTTATAGTTAATTCCAAGTATTGGGGGTCCCTTCGCATATTGATCTCGTTTACCTGTTAACCTGTTTAGTCTGTTAACTTTTCCTAACTCATTGCTGCTCCCTTGCAACACCTGCCTGACCAATTCCACTATTACCTCAACCATTCACCTACACATACCTCCACTGGCATCACCTCGGTACAAACCTAAAAATACGCTATCATCGCTCACTACAACATTGACAGCATCACACATGCCGCTCCTTTCTTTCTACCACTAGAACCACACATTCCACCATAAACTTCACCATCTTTAAAATCCACTAACCTCAGGCAGCTTTAATCACCTCATCTACAACTCTAGGGCCTCCCCTATCTTGCAAAATAACGTAGTAGAAACTTCTTACAACATTCCCATTTGCAAGATATACATCACAATCTCCTTACCTACTTGCTCTAGCATTGTTTTGAATACCTCAAACATTCACAAATGAAACTGCCTGAAACAAAGTTCCTCATACATCTCCTTCTTGTTCCATCTCACGACAACCAACAACTGCAACGTGCCTCTGAATCACTGTAATCCTGACCACCATAAAATGAACCACTAAATTCGCAACCAACCCAAAGCGGTACAACAAAAATCGAACCTCCCAAAACTGAACATAACTGACTCCTTCGCCATTCCCAAAATCATCAAACTGCCTGTTGTTCAACTTTTCAAACAATTCGAAATCGTCAACCCTTAAATCGAATGCGTGAAAACCAAACTTGGATCTTGACCTCTCCACTACATCGAATCACTGTCCTTTTTTTTCTGTTCCAATTTTAATTTTTTTTTGTGGGTCACTGTAATAACTCGAAATTTCAGAACCAATTTAAAATTTTATTTTTAGCTATTTTAATGGATTTTGGATATTTAAAATGATTTATTTTAAATAATAACGACTAAAAATTTATTTTAATCGAAATTAAAACGTATAAGTTTATTTTAATTATAAAACAAGCCTGAAATGGCGCGGTAGTTTGAAATTTTGATTTTAAATTTCAAATGAACGTACATAATTCAAAATAAATCGGATTTCAGTAAAACCAGAAACGTTAGAATCTGTTTAACCATATCTTTCTAATGAATGTGAGAAACTGAGATTTCATAATATAGATTGAAAGTTATGGCCAGTTTAAAATTTAAAATAGTCGCTATGGAATTTATATATATTTTAATATAATATATAGCCATTAAAAATAGTCATTTTGCAAACGAACTCCATTTTCGACGAAACCAATTTTGTTGGATCCGGAATATCAAATTATTACTATATTCTAATTTTCATAATTTTTGGAATTGATATGTGAGCGTGGTGAATTTAAACGTGTTTGGTACTTTCAGTTTGAATTTAATCGACTGAAAAATGACCATTTTTCAAACGGTCTCCAAATTCGATGAAATTAGTTTTGTTAGGACCATATCGTCAAAACATAACTAGATTTATTTTTTTTGTAATTTTTGGAGTCATTATGTGGCCCTATAAATTAAAATATACGTTGAAATCGATTTTGAACATTATATTAATTTATATATTAATTTTAATGAAAACTGATCGAAATAGTCGAATTGGCTTACGAAACATATTCCATTGTGTCCGGAATGGGGGTATTTAGCTAGAAACGACACTCATTGGGATCCGTTTGGAGTCCGAATGAGAAATCACTATTTTTGGAATTAAATTAAATTAATTATATATATTTATATACTTGGTCAACCTCTCGCTTCTCCCTCTCTTTGTCGTTCAACGAGAAAAAAAAGAACCCGTCATTCCTCAAATGTCTGTCATCGCGCCGCCTCACCGCCGTGACGCTGCCGCACCACCCTCCACCGCCACCTCCTCCTCTCTCCTCCTCCTTCCTCCTCCTCTCTCTCCTTCCTTCTCTATGCAAAACCCTAGCCCATAATCAACCACCACCTCCTCCGGCCACCATACCACCGCCGCAACCCTCTGCCTTTGCCAGCAGCCCATTCTGGTGCCTGCATCCACCACCCTCCGGACGTGGGCCCCTCCATGTCTAAAACCCTCTCTTTTCACAAATTCCCAATTTTGCAAATAACCCCATGTCACTATTTCGCCAATAACTCTCAAACCGTGCGCTTTTGGTCAAAACTTCATAGTGCCAAAATCGAAGAGCATGATTTTCTCTTTGATTTGAGTATATGGAAGTCATATTTTGGATTGTGGGGTTGTTCAGAAAACGCGTCCAAAGTCTATTGTCCAAATACTATCTTTTCGCGATTTCCGACGAAATGGAGCATTTTCGGGAAAAAGTCCATTAGGTGAAAGTTGTCCGGAATGACACGTTCAAGCTAAACAAAAAATCGTGTGAAGATTAGAGTTCGTTTGCAAATTCTGCAACCAGAAAAGCAAATTAGAGCGTCTGAAAACAACGGGGGAGTGGATCCCAATGTGAGAACTCTTTCTCACTCAAATTATTTTACAGTTAAATGTATCCTAGGTTGCAGACGGGGCTTAGTAGCTTCTGACACTATTTATTTGTACAAACCATGGTTGTTTGTTGGTATGGATTTAATTGTGGTTGTAAATTTGGTTGTGTTGAGAAATGATTGTATTGTGATTTTGTTATTTGGATCAATTATTGTGTATGGCGCGAGCCAGTATCATGAGAGGGGTAATGCTAGAAATTACTCCGGTTCTAATATCGCACCGTTATAATGCCGAAATTTTCTGAAATATACTATATAAAATATTCATGTTTTGAATAAAATGTTTTAACAATAAAAATATCATTTTTATTGAATATATGAACTATATAAAATAGTCAAATGTTGAAATAAATATTTTATCGTTAAAAATATAATTTTTAACGTATATATAAACGACATAAGATTCTCCTAAAATGAAAATAAATATTCATTTATAAATCGGATGATTTGTTTATGTACACCCATTTATCTAACATTGATTGGGATGATAAATTTTATACATCACCCAGCTACACAAATAATATTCAGTATTTGTTAATTGAAACCCCACATGGGTATTGCAATGATATTTGGCGTACACTAATCCCAATTGTTTAGTTGTATGTCAATCGATTGGTTGACAGACTGTCGTAAGCGTTAATTATTTATATTTAATGCTTATGCAGTTGTGTAATGCACTTTGAATGATGGATGATGGTTTATCATTATTGTTGTGTACATGCGATGTATGAAATCCATATAACTAACATTATATGGTAATTGATTGGGTCTGATTCCAATTCAGAAAGAACGAATATTTTAAATTAACGAATTTTTTTAAAATAACGAAATAATATTCAATAAAGAATTAAAATGTGAATTTGATGTCCGATTTTGGATGAGCGTGAAATTATAGAATATGTGAAGCCGTGTTAATTAGATATGCGCCATTTTGACGCAAACGATATTTATATCGATTTATTCATTTTTATAATGAATATTGAGAAAGAAATGATTTCAAACTCTGATATTTTGAAAATATTATTATTTATATATTATAATGATAAGGAGTATTCAATTTTGATTTAAAGATTGAAATGAAAGTGGGAATCGATTTTTAAATGAATTTATAAAATACGTTTTGAATGATATATATATAATACATATTATATATATATATATATATATAAATGGTTTGAATAGAACGTTTCGCGCCGCGACCGTTCGCGAATTTCAACCGTTGACTTCGAATTGACATTACTGGAGATCCGACCGTCGGATTCTCCTAAAATTAGAACCATTGGGTTCATATTGAAAAGAGCATTCCAACGAATATAAGAGATTTGGAATCTAACGGTTGGATTTAGAATTATGTCCAAGTCAAATTTGGAAAAGGTTGTTATGGATGTAGTTCGGTGGCCGTAATTGGAAACCGACTGTACGGGCCTTGATAAAATTACTAAAAATATTAATAATTTATGTAAAATCATAATAAATGATTTGGAAAGAATTGAAATGAAAATTTCCACATTTGTAAAGATAAAAATATATTTTTATCAAAATGAACCAGTTATTAACTAGAAAAATTATCCAACGTTTTTAAATAAATAAATTGGATTTGTGAATGGTTTTAATCTAACCAGAATTTTCCATTTATATTATTGCAATGGATTTGAATAGAAATCATCTTTGAGATATTTCGATATTGGATTCTGTGACTATACGAATATTGTGGAGGAACTTGGAAGATAGATAAATATCGTTATTCCCCATACGATATGTGTAGGTTTCAGAATTTGATATTGAATGTAAGTCGATATAATTTCTGTTTAGAGCCTTATATTTAATATCAAAGTTGATTTTGGGTTTGTCGTGAATGTTGTCTTCAGTAACACTGTTCTTAAACCTCGTGTGAAAAGAATAAATATTTTAATTAAGATTATTAAAGTTTCCATTTATATTTAGTAATTGGAATAAAATGGAATGTGAATTGGGTTTATTGTGAACTGTGTTTTTAACGACATTCGTTCTTTAACCCGATTTACAGGGAAATGTGATTTGGAATATATAAATCTTTTATTAAGATTTAATGGAAATTTTCCAAAGTGAAGTTTTCCAATTTAATAAAATAAATTGGAATGGAATGGAATTTGATTTGGTAATAATCGAAGTGAGATACTGTGGAGGAAGAATGTTATTGTAAATGGAATTTAAAAGGCTTTGTCGTTATTCCATTTATATTATTGGTCGGATACAGAGATTTATATCGATTATATATATATTGATCTGTTTTCTATGAAGATTCCATAGTTAATGGAATATGATTTTGGGTTTATCGTGTACTGTGTTTTAAATGACATCGGTTCTTTAACCCAGTTAAAGAAAGGATTACATGTCTGACATTGTATTTCGAACTGCATTATTGATCTCTATTAAATATATATCTGTTTGCTGGCGGAGAATTTATTCTCTTGCTTAACACCCTTCTTCGAGACGTATGAGCTTAGAGGTTATATATTGGCAGAAATCAATGGTACGGTGTAGACTGTCGATGTTGCATGTTTGTGTTTCCAAAGTTAAATAATCATTAAATAATGATTGTTGGAAGATTAAAACTAAGTGGAGTTTTAATGAATCCTGAATTAGATTGAAAAGTGAATGTGATAATTTAAATTATCAAATTTGGGAAGTGATCGAGAATGGAGTATCACCAGTTTTTATCCCAGCGATAGCTAATTCTTTAATTAAATTTGAACGTGAAATGGTAATTAAATTTACCGATAACACCGTAGATGTTAGATATAGAGTACTACTAGTTTTGCTCCAGGGAATGAATAGGTTGGGATTGGGAAAATAAAATAAATGACCACTTTGGTAAGGCTCGATAATCCCGACTAGATGATAAACCTTAATTGATTTTGAATTGATATCCAAAGGAAGATTAATGAATAAATTTAGAAGAATTTATCTTTGATAAAATTAATGAAAACCTTTCCCATAAGATGTGAATATTTGAATAAAAGAATATTCTGGATTGGAATGAGGCGTATGATGTGTTTTATAGCACTTGATTATTGATTATAAAATATGCGAGTTATTCGTAAAGACCGGGTTTAACCCATTCTGAATAATGAATACGACGACTAAAAGTCAACGATGAAGATGGTGGTTGAAGACCGGAGTTCTTCACATCGTTTGGATGATTACTGATGTCTTGATTGGGCTGTACACCCAAGACAAAGTAATAAGTGGTGATCGTCCAGACGTACTTAGAGATCGACCGGATATGCGAAGGCATCTCTTCCTTATTGGACATATGGAACGAGGAATATGGTGCCTCCTGTTTCGTTCAGACCCGGAACGGACTAGTAAATGGATGTGTGTCTGACATTGGATTTCGTTCTATGTTGATTGATCTCTATTTAATATATATCTGTTTGGTGGCGGAGAATTTATTCTCTTTCTTAGCACCCTTCTCTAAGACGTATGAGCTTAGAGGTTATATATTGATAGACATCGGTCGCATGGCACGGATTGTCAATGTGGCATGCTGAGATGCAAATGATCAAGGCTTTTGTTGAAAAGCATAGTCTTGTGGTTGATGATCAAAGCACGGCTTTAAATAGCATAGCTTTTTTGTATAGCGTTAATTCACGAGCCTCACACCTCGGTATGAGTAAAAAACGGGATCATGACTGCAGGGAGTGCACGACGTTTCTTTCTAACTATGGGTGGTGTCACGGTATGGAGCCCAGACATTTATATTTTTACCTATGTGGATGATGGAATGCGAGGCGCCTCGGATATTGGTCCTTAGTGACCAAGTGATAGGTCCCATAGGACCGGGAAACGTGTGTTCAGGAATAATTAATCGTCAAATGTAAGAGAGAACTGACCCTGAAGATCCAAGGGTTCGCCAGCGTCTGAGCCTTGAGGCATTTACTAGAGTATCTTGAATCGGTGAGGAGCCATCCCTGGCCTCGATTCATAGATGGAATCCAATTTCCAATACGTGACATTTCGGTTTTAATTGTAGAGCCTAGTATGGCAACATGATATATGGTACTTATGCCGTCTATGATTAATACATTTATATTTGAAGTTGTTTTTGACACTATACACTTATAGTAATATCAAAATGATTTGTTTTAAATGTACCAAGCATGTTTGGCTATTATAAGGGAAAACTCTATCCTCAGGCTTGCGTTGCATTGTGTGATGGGACCTGAGTCTTATAATAGCTTCGTTTTTACAAAAAGCGTTACGCTGTTTGTTTTATTCACTGGTATTCTTGGGAGAAAACCCATTCCGTGTTATACGGCGTGGTCTTTTGATTTACTTTATTTTTAAAGTAAAGATTTAATAACTGTTTTAGTTCTCACACCAGTCCCATGGCTGACTCGGAGTTTATTGTTTCTACCTAAACTTTGGGTGCCCATATTTTCCACACGGGCAGTCAGTAGTTTTGGTTTTGCAGATTATTTCTATTTTCAGGATCCTTGTTTACAGCTGGAGCTATATTCGAAAAGCTTTGTATCCGTGTATCTCTTTCGGTTGTGTTATGTATTACTTTTCCGCTACTATGTAACGTAATTTTAATCTCTGGTATTTTTCTGATGTATATTATTTATTCATACTCTGTTATATTCTTGTACTCTGATGTAAATTGTTGTAACAGTAATGAAACGTTCTTCTATTTGCGTTCTGATTTGTCGTGTTCTCAACTCAATCCAGACTTTCCCTTAAGGGCGAGTTTGGGTCGTCTCAGTCACAGTTTCAGATACTTGCGTATTCTCGGGTTCGAGGCTATGCCGGCTGGAGGTAGAGACGAAAATCAGGTCAATGTTAGTTGTGGGTGATCGGTGGGGATTGACGGGTGCGATTATGAAGGAGGAAGGAAAAAAGGGAGATATTAGTTGAAAGAAGAAAGAAAGGTGCGACTATGAAATGAAAAAGAGGTGAAGTCGAACAAGTAGTAGTTTGATTTGAGAAAGTTAACCGGTTAAACAGGTTAACAGGTAAGGAGGTCAATATGGGAAGGGACCCACAATACTTGGGATTAATTAAAAGTAACCCAAACTTTGGATTAATATGGGAAGACACGTGAATCTTTGGGCTAATGTTGTCAATTTTTACTTTAAAAAAAAGGAGAATTGAGGTATGTTTTTGTTTTGCTTCAATATAGTTATATTTTTTAATCACTATACAGTAATTTTAGTTCATATTTTTGTTATATTTTAGCATTAGAATTTTGTATACAATATCAGAATTTGAGAACAGTTACATTGTGTAGTAGCATAAATTAATTACTCTATCTTATGCCAAATTAATTAATATTTTATATAAGAAATTTAAAATTTAATATTTTGTAGTTTCCTGATTTGGTATTGATGTATAGATGATTACAGCGTAGAATCCACTTTTGGGTATCAAAATATTAAAATGTTAGTATTAGAATTTAGTTCAGTTGTAGTATCAGTTTGTAGGTATTAGAATTTAAAAATGTTAATATTAGAATTTAGTTTAGTTGAGGTATCAATTTTTTATTGTTGATTGGTTTTAGAATTACATTTTATTTTAACTTTTTTATTTGTAGGTTTTCTTATTTGGTTATTTTTCTAAAAATATGGATAATTGGAAATGGTTTTTGAGCCATTTAAAATAAAGGCTTGAAGTAGATCATGATTGGATTTTTACGTCAGTTCACCATCAAGGATTGATTTTAGGCATTCGTGAAAATTTTCCATCATGCGTTCATTGTTACTGCCATTTTTGCATGGAGCATTTTCTTTCACTGGTAATGTTTTAAAAAATGCAATTTTTTTATTGTTGATTTGTTCAAAATGTGTCTTGAAGCTTCTAATGTTGGTGAATTTCAAAAAACACATTCTAAATTTTGTAAAAGTGATGATATTACTACCGTGAATTTTTTGAAAGATAATCCTTATGAGTAACTTGAATTATTTTTTGGAATGTTATAGTGAATACAATTCAAATGTTGTTGGAAGTTTGAATAGTAGTATTTTGGATGAATGAGCGTTCGCTATTACTGCATGTTTAGACTGAATTCATGTTAAAGTTGTGAAACAAATAGCTAAAAGAAGAAAGGAGTATCATTTGTGGAATAATGCTATTTATTCTTCTGTTGAGTTTTGTTTAAGAGAACCGATTGAAGAAGGATTTGAATGGGATGCATATAAGTCTTCACATTTGGTTTTTGAAGTGAAATCTCCAAGCGCTCGTCGTGTGGACCGTAAAGAAATATTAGTAGTTGCAACATTGAAATCGACAAAATGTTACTAGATTTGTGCTCATGCTGTTAAAAGCATGAATAAGTCAAAATTTTCCATTTATGATTTTCTTGAAATATTATTTCATCGTTGATGGCCATCTTTCTTCTCATGCAAATGTTATAAATTCTATTCTTAAGTTTGATACGCTTGTTGTTGATGCAAGCTTTGAAGATGATACTAAGCAATGTACAAGAAGTCTGGTTATGGTAGTCCTTCTATCAAACGCAAATGAGGATTTACATATTTTCAAAATAAGCAAAATAAGTGTGGTGCGTGCAAGTAATTTGGTTAGATTAGGCGTAAATGTTAGCCTTTACAGAATATATGATTTGTTTGCATGTGAATTTGTTGAGAATTCTATTTAGTTATATGACTTTTTTTAGGCAATTTAATGTAATTGAACTTGGTAATAAAAGTATATTTGTTTAGCATATCTTTTATTTTGTCACCGATTTGTTCGTTGTAATTGAACTTGGTTATATAGTATCATTTGTACTTTCAGTTTCATTATTAATTTTGTAGTATAACTAGTATTACTTTTATTTGATTGTAGGTTATATATTATCAGTTCTAGTTTCATATTAAATGTCATTTTTAAATATAACAATATACGTTTTGTTATTTACTTGTTTGTTAGTTATATAGTATCGTTTTTAGTTTTTTCTTCATATCAGTTATGCAGTAAAACTGTTACAACTAAAAATTTAAGAATAATCAATTAAGAAATTTGAATATTAAAAGTGAATGTTATGAAAATATAACTTTACGAGGTAATACATACAGTTAATGGAAAACGGCACAATAACGACAAAAGAATAAATGGAGAAATTAAAGACTAACGTTATAACCACAACACTAAAAATTAATAAAGGAATTAACTCACAAATGTTTGCATGCGCGTATCAAATAGGAATTAAATCAGGTATTAGTGGAATATATAGGAGGTTAAATAATATTAATATAGAGGAACGAGTTGTGAATTTACTAGAAAGAGATTAACTATAAATATAAAAAAGATTAAAAAAAATTATTTTTATAGATTTCTGGATTTTGTTAGCAATTTTTTGTGTAATTTACATATATAAATTGTCGACATCCGAGTTTGTATGTAGAAATTATAAGAGAATCAAGTTTTAAGTATAATTCAAAATTTTAAAAGAGAAAAAAAAAAGAATACAAGTCAACCCGACCTGGTTAAAGGCGACCCTAAGGTCAACCCAAACCAAGCATGGGACGACCCGCATATTCTAAAGGACTTGAATATAACTAGATGAATGCCAAATGAATGTTCTTAAGATTCTTAAATGGCATGGCTTATTTTGGAGCGCTTGACAGTTAATCTCACGGTCTGTGCTGTTAATTCCCCGCTATAATCCTACTATATCCCATAGCGGATTACCACCGTTACACTTTTCCCAAATAGCGTCTAGTATAGCTTCTCAGCCTTAAGCCCCCGCTATATTCTATTATCCCTGATATATCTAGTTATTTCCGCTATCACGCTATTCCTGCTTTATCTTTGATGAAAAAATGAACCGAAAAATGACATCTATGCATTATAAAAATTATGAAGTTAGGTTTTTTTAATTGAGTTTATTAACATATAATTTGAGAAACAAAAATACTCTATATCCCATAAAATTTAATTAAGTTAAATAGTAATTTATGTTTATTTACAAATATTTGCTAAGAATGTACTAATTATAGTTAAAATAAGAGCTAGGATTTTCATTTAGTTATCGTTTTTACATTTGTAAAATCATTACGACGAGTTACATGTCCTATTTTAGAGTCATACGCTATATATTACTATTTTCTCACTTTATCCCCTCTATGATATTTTAGACCTCCGCCGCATTGGATCCGCTAAGCATTTTAACCGCATAGGTAAAGGCTGAAGCTAAACTTGTGATGTGTCTGGACCAGATTAAATCTTACAATCTAACGGTCTGAGATCCCTAGACCTCACTATAAATAAGATCTTAGGTCTAGCCCTTCATTTACAACGTAAACATTTTCCCTTTCGGTTCTCTCTTAACTGAGACATATGTAGAACTTAAATTTTTCCTTGGGAAGAGATTTGAAAAAATAGAAATATTATTAATTAATCCAAGGAGGCATCTGGTAAGGTTGTTCATGATCCAAGGAGGGATCTGGTAATTCACAGCAATAAGGCCCTTATGTAATGTCTCGTATTTTTTGTATTCAAATATTTAATTTAATTTTTTATTTTAAATATTGTATTAGTAATATTAATGGATTTTAATATTGAATTCATCTATTAAAATGAAGTTTAAACGTTAAATTTATATTTATAATTTATAACGAACTCGAAACGGTGCGGTAGTTCGTAATATTGAGTTTTGAACTTCAGTCGAACATACAAAATCTGTTATAAGTCTGATTTTTGTGAAACAAGAAACGTTTGAATCTTGTTGATTATAATTTTCGTATGAAAGAGAAAAAACTGATTTTCATGTTATAGATTGATAGTTATGTCCAAATAAAATTTTAAAACAGTCTTTGTGGAAATCGTTATAAAAATAAAACATTAAAAAGGGTTTTTATATAGTTTCGATACGGTTTTAACTCGAAATTTATGATACTGAGTTGTATAACCTATACTGGTTTATATTTGAAATCATATGATAATTTATTTGGATATTTATGATAAAAATAATTTATAATTATTTAATTCGATCATTTTGGAATTTATATATAATTTTATTTATAATATATGAGCCTTAAAAATGACCATTTTGCAAACGGGCTCAGTTTTCGATGAAATTAGTTTGATTGGAACTGTAACGTTAAGTTATCGTGCGACACCAAATTTCATGGTAAACCGATGTCGTATGTAACAACGATAGCCGTAAACGTCCAGTCATTTTCTATAGCGCATAATTAAATTAATTTAATTTAATAGAGGGGTAACCATGTATAACTTGAGCAGACGATCGAATTAAGCACGAAACCAATTCCGTTGAGCTCGTGTAGATGATTTGAGTCAGGATCGGTAAGTAGTTTGTTATTTTTGGACATTGGGTATTTTGGAGTCCAAAATAGCGTTTGGCGTATAAAAATAGCGTACCGGGAAACAGTCTCGGAATGCGACAAAACTTGTGCCGTTGGATTCATATTAACTAATTATTATAAAGTTTCAGTTTTCGTGTCAACCGGACTTACTGTTTGATCTTCACAACGATAAATGCCTTAACCATTTATGTTATTTTGGCAAATTTAGACAGGGGTAACTTTAAAGGAATAAACGACTAGCCAAATAAACTCCGATTTAATAAAACAAATTTCATTGGATCCATAAGGAAAAGTTCTGGTATAATTTCAAAGTTTAAGTTGATTGGATTTATTTTGTGATCGTCGGAAATTTAAACGCATGATTTTTAACTTGTGATTTATAAAGGACTTTTTACAAACGACCTCAGAATTCGACGAAACATTTCCCATCGATTCCGGAATAATTTTTAATGCAAGGATTAGGAGTTTCAATTCGATTAGAGGTCATATGTTGTTGTTTCTGTATGATACTTTACGTTAAAGTTTCATAAGAATAATATATCAATTTATTCTTTACTATATATACACGTAACATTCCTTAACCCTAGAATTAGCTTTGCATGGTCAACCCCATAAGTCTACTGCCTCTATCTTCGTTAACGGCAGAAAGCTTTCCCAATTTTCTCCTATTAAATCTTGTAATCCACTGGTTAATTGGAGAAATCCCCAATAACGAAGTTGACGAGCTATAGAGACCTTCAACTTGATCGGTGGTGATCAATTATAGAGGTTTGGTGTGGCCAGAAATGATGTATGAAGGGTCGATGGTTTTGAGCTTTTTTATGATGATTGGAGATGCCAGAAAAGGCGAACTTCAGGACGAAAGATGGTGGAGGTTCAGCGCATGTACTCATGGCTCCTGATGAGCGTCTGATCAACAATATAAGGCGCAACGATGATTTATGTCCGATCGATCATGGGTTCTCGCAAGACAACGAAGACAGTGGGCACTCAAAAGCATTTATCGGCCTGGCTTATAACTAATCTAAGTATTAAGTTTATTAGTTAATTAATTATTATATAGACTAGGCTTGATCTTCATAGGAGAAATCTCCTGCTTTATCGTCTGTTGAGGCTCCATCGCCTGATTCAACTGAATTTTCATCTGTAAAACCTATTAAGCACAAATCTGTATCTAAGTTTATGTTTGAGGGTTTTAAGCTACTGTTGTCATTTCTTCCATGCATTGCATCAAGAGAGTTCCAGATTTCCTGTGAAGTTAAACAATGGGAGATATAATTAAATTGATCAATAATAAGATAAGAAAATATAATATGCATAACACGAGCCTCAATTACCATATAATTCTTATCTACCGTATCATATCCATTTTTAATAACATTCGAAAAATCTATACAAACATATTTTAAATAGAATTCCATTTTTGATTTCCAAATTAAAAAATTGTTCCATTGAAAATAGCTGGAATAATACTGGATTGACTCTCGCTAACCTAACAACTAGAACAATCCATGACTTTAGAGTTAATTAAAAATACTTGCTCTGATACCACTTTTAGGATCTAGACTAACCCTAGAGGAGGGGTGGATAGGGTTTATTGCAGTTTTGACGAATATAAAAATTATCACAACACAGATCACAATAGAGAAAATAAATGTAGAAAATTAATTACAAAGATTTTACCCAGCTTCGGCAAACCCTGCCTACTGTTGGGTTCCCCAAGGTTTCTACTAGAATTAAAACAATCTCTACACTTACAATTTCTTTGTAAACTCATGATACCCGCTCCTAACTATTCTACTCCTACGCTCAAAACCCTGTACTGATCTTTACCCTCGAGATCGGATTCTTCCCGAATTATAAACCCGTAACTTGTAAACCCTAGTTTAAAGAAAACTAGAAAACCTATACAATGTTTTGTAAAAAATAAAAACATTAAAAAAAGGAAAATAACAAAACTTATACATATAATAAAACAGCCGGCCTCCCCTTATTTCTCTTGAAAGATAATTGGCTTCAAAACAATGGTGGTCGAAATCGAATTTAGGATTTTGTTTCTATCCCCAAATCGCGACGTATTAAAATTGGTTGCTCTACAATTTGTTCTCTGATGCTCGAATTCCTTGTTGGTTTATGTTCGATCGATTTTGCTTTGCTCTAGATCTAAAACTTGTAAGTTTCTCTGAATTGATTTTCTTGATGCTTTGAGTGGATTGTTTTGTTTTCGATAATGGACGATGATGAATTGCGTGTAATATATATAGGGTTTAGAAGCCCTAATCAATCTTTGATTTCACTGCGTGAACTGGCTCTTGATTATTGCGTGATTTCTCAAATGATTCCTAAAATGTTATTTGGATGATTGATTCTTGCATTATTTCCCCTTTTGATTTTCAAACGAATTGTTGCCGTAAGTACCCATTTAAATTCATGCGATTCTCTTGAAACTTTTCTTGCCGAATTTTAGAGAATAAATTCTTGCCAAATATAACTTTGATTGCATAGAAAAAATCTGGCCAAAAACCTTGCATGTCTTTTAATTTTTATAACATTCGAATTGTTTTTGTACTGTAAAAATTGCTACACGTGTTCTTGCTTGTTTATACACGTGTATGTGTGTGAATAGATTTTCACACACACATATACTTGTTTATTCAAAGATTGTTGTCTCTTGTACCTTTCTTGAATTCAAACTGCCATGTTCCATTTGCAATATTTCGAGGTAAAGCTTGTCGTACTTGCAATTTCTCTGCCTTATTACGACCTGTGAGTTACTTGAATGCTTTAGCTGGTTCACTTGTATTCTCTTGTAAAATGCATATATTCTTCTAGTCTTTCTGTCTCTTGGCAGTTCTAACACTGATGTAGCTACCCTCATATTTTGGACCCTGACTTGAAGTGTTAGCTGTGTGCACATGTTCATATTACATTGCTTACTCAAACCTGTTGTGCGCATGCATTTTGTATGCAAATGTGTACACTTCCTTGTGTACTCAATTGACCCTTGTGTCTTTCATGCTTGGACTTGAATCCCTTGTCCACTTCCCTGCCATAATCTCTGGACTTGCTGCATTTGCATGTGTACTGTGTTTGTATATTATGCTTCGCTATGCTATTTAAACTAAAATGTTTGCTTTTTGCACATGTCTCTCTTATGTATACATATGTACATATATGCATCTGCCAGTGTAACTTCATGCCACCTATGTTTTTGCTACTACCTAGTATGCCACTTAAAAAACTGTCCTGCCCCTTGCTGACCAATTGGGTTTTGGGTTTGCATCTTGCACGTCACATCCATGCTTTCCTGAAGTGTATTTGAGTCATTGCACCATGCTTACTGTTTTATACTTTGACACTTTGGCTATTTCCACTTAAGTTTGAAGTTGACCTGCTGAAACATTTGTAGTGTTCATTTGCATTGTTTTGTTCCATGTATAACTCGACCTTGACATGTACATGAGTAAATTTGTATTATCATTGTGTGCTTGTACACTTCCTCGCTACCCAGCTTATAGTTGTTGCTACCCATGTGTGTAAATGCTTCTTCACACATGAAATTGGTTCTCATTTGTTCACCCATTCGTGTACATATCACTGGCCTGGTCGATTTCTGAACACTTCATTTGAACTTTGGCTTTTGCCACTAGTGTAACAGCCCGCATTTTATGTATCGGAGGATCGTAAAATATTTTTATTTAATTCCCTGAGGGTTGGATAATTCTCATATTTTGATATGTTGTTTATAGGGATGTGAGATATGTCCATAATTTTGACCAATTTTATTTGTGACTATTTTGCCGTTGTCAATTTTGTACAGGGAATAACTGTTGACTGGGATTGAATCAGCTACTGAGATTGATTTCATTAGAAAGAAAATGGTGTTGCTGATTCCATAGATTGGTCACATTAAAGATTTGGCTTAACGGTTTGGGAGGAACCGTTGTTTTTGTGTTTAACAATTTTTGTTCAGGTTTTGTAAGCCATTGATGGGCTGATTTGGTGTGGCCAACTAGTGGGCATGTGTTAGGCTACAAATAAGGGGTTAGAGGCATGGAGAATAGTTTACTTTCTTCATTCTCTCATTTGGTTGAGCTCGTGATTCTCGTTGCTCCGCCAAATACATCTTCCCACCATTAAAATTCTAAATCTATGCAAGAGAATTAAAGATCTACATCAATCGAAGCTAGATCTACATCAAGCGAAGAGAGATCGCATCAAATTGAAGAGATTGAGGTTCATTCTTTGCTGTCTATATTGAGATTTTAGTGATTTCGAGTTAATTTGAAGAATTGGTGAGTCATAAGCATCTTTCACATGGTTTCAATCAAGTATATGGGTTATTTGATCTTATTTTCATCATTTTAAGTTGTTTTCGCCAAGATCTACATCATGGTAAGTATGTTTTCATTTGAATCACCATAAAAGCTAATCTAGCAACTTACACTACACCATAGATTGCATATTGCAACACCATAGAAGTCATGCAGGAAGTACCAAAAAATGTTGCTATAGGCAAAAAAGATCTGTGGTAACACTTTCCCGGTGTTGCATTTTGCCGTGTTGCTATAGAGTCAAAGGCAACACCTTTGCGACCCTACGGCAACACCAGTGCAGTTGTTGCCACAGGTAATAAATTTACTAAAAAGTGGGCCCTACAATCTGGGCCCC
Source organism: Allium sativum (assembly GCA_030737875.1). Taxonomy (NCBI): domain Eukaryota; kingdom Viridiplantae; phylum Streptophyta; class Magnoliopsida; order Asparagales; family Amaryllidaceae; genus Allium; species Allium sativum. The sequence goes on along the minus strand of JASFAX010000039.1, from coordinate 7,147,953 downwards.
AACACGTGGGACCCACATTGTAGGGGCCTTTAAATTCTATAGCCTTGATTTACAAAACCATGTTGTGGGGCCCACATTCGTTAATCTATGGCAACAATTTTACCATCCAATGGCAACACTATATCATAGTTATGACAAGATTTAACATCACATACTCCAACATTATATCCTAGTTATGGCAACATTACATAACATGCTTCAACATAACAACAATTACCATCACACACTGAAATTAACAAAGAACTTTTCATTTCAAATTAACCACAAACACACGTACTACTTAGTCAACAACAAAATAACAATATATAGCCACTAAATTCAGTTTTACAGACAATACATACAAACACAGCCAATACTAAATTCATGTTTACATCAAACTAAAAAAGTTTCAAAATATAGCATCATCCTCTAGTGTGTTCAGTCCCTTTACTGCCTCCAGCACCTCTAGTGCCTTCAGTAACAAGTTCATCAACAACTTCATCACTGCCTCCTTCACCAGCAAAATAAAGCAGTTTCAAAAGTCATACATTTATGTTGCATAACTGAGTTTCATTTGCATTTCAGCACAAACTGAGTTTCATTTGCATTTCATTTACATAACTGAGTGGCATAACTGAGTTTCATTTGCATAACTGAGTTTAATTTGCATAACTAAGTTGCACTTCAGTTGCATAACTGAGTTTCATTTGCAGTTCAAGTACAAAACCAAAATTTAAGTAAACACCATAGCATAACCGAGGCACTGCCTCAGTATGATACAAGTGTATACTGAGTAAATTCGGGATGATACAAGTGTATACTGGGTAAAGTCTGATACAAGTGTATACTGAGTCAAATGCCTTAATTATTACATGTGGCAAAAATTCTGGTTGTCCTATAACAAGGAATTTTTTTGTGACAAAACTAAAAGTTATACATGAAATATTGTCCATGCATGCTATTTCATATTACTTCACTTCACTACATTGTTGTAGCAACACACAAAAAAAATTCCAAACATGATCCAGGACATAGCTAGTTATTGCAAAGAATTTTTCTCCTTTCTCATGTTTTCCACATTCAACGTGCATTAGGGCCAACTCTTCCTTCATTTCTGCCACAAATTCATCGGCTTTTGCCCTCTTTTGCTTTTGCTTCAGCAGCTTTTCTTCAATTTTCTTCTTTTCCATGAGAAATTGCGATATAGTCTTTTCTTTTTCCATTAATTTAACAGTAGCATCATCCAGTTCAGCATTGCTATTGATTTCATACACTTCGTCATGCCACATAAAATACCCATGATCGCCATTCTGCACATATCTTAAATTTTCGACTAAAAGATCACTGAAAGATATGATGACCGATGAAGCAACAAAAAAAACCTAATTTATACTTATCGGCCAGATGGAGAAACTAAAAAAATTCTACCCCGCATTCGACCCTACCATCACAGTCCTCATCTTCGCTTGGATTTTGTGGTGGCAGTTCTTTCTTGCAGCCGCTGTTGATGAATTTGAAGCAGAAATTGATTGAGCGGTCATTGAACTCGAATTGAAGGAAGCACTACACAAAAATAGGGGATTCCTAACAAGTATAGGTGTTACAAATAATTTCTGTAACACTTAAGTGTTACCAACGACCTATGAGGAATTGTCCAGCCATATTTGTAACACTTATAAGTGTTTCAATCAGAGTAATTTCTAACACTTATAAATGTTGGAACCAGAAGATATGGTAACACTTATAAATGTTACATACATATTCATTGCTAACACTTATAAATGTTAAAACCATAAGATATGTGCTTATCCCTTAAAAACCATACGTATATTGGTCTATTAAGTTTACGTTAGCATTATGGATCGAGCATCATTAGGCTCGGTCGTGCAAAGAACTATTCAATACACTCAAACAGTCAGTGAAAGGTCATGGCCAACCACACATGACACAATAACTGCAAGACTCGCACATCATGGAAGGGTCGCTCCGCTCACCCCCACATCAGAGAGTTCGGTCGCACATTCCACTCCCGACTAGTCAGCCGAGAATCCAAAGATACCAGGGATCGCGCACACGCTCTATGTCTGCTGACAAATTATAGCCCCAGTCGCTCGCTCATCAATCTGTCATTACTATTTCAACCAAGCGCTTTCCTCCAATAATGGTGCTGGTCGCCCATTCATTTACAATCAAGCACATCCGCTCCAACCAGCCCGCTCGCATGCCTGGAATCGCTCGCCTAAACTGTTCGGACCTGAGCAGTCGCTCACTCTCACAAAGTCGTTCGCTCTTGTAAAGTCACTTATATTGGACAGCTAGAAACAGTTGCTGCAGCTGGCTACAACAAGGCAGTGGCATTTTAGTAATTAATGGGACGAGCGACTCGTATGAATTACAGTTCAAACCTCCGTGAGGGCTCAACTATAAATAGGTCATGTCTTCCGCTTGGAAAGAGGAGATCTCTAGTCACCACGAAGTGCTGCTAAATTTCGTCCTCAGCCATTCTTGAAACATTGAAACCATGATCCTTATCTCCGTTTGAAGATCTCTCATCCACTTGGCCATGGCGTCCATTAAAATTCTATAAGTGTAAAAGATCGAAGATATCCTCCTCCTCGGCTGCTCATCTATCCTTCTCCTCCATAGATTCCTCCATTCTTCCATTGAATTTCGTGAATCTAAGCGAGATTTGTATGTAAAAGTGAGAATATATTGAGAGAACAAGGAGATGTATAAAAAACAAGAGTTGATGTATCTGGTAATCATCATCATGATAATGCAAACAACCTTCACAGTGGATGTAGGCCTAATTTAAGGTTGAACCACTCTAAAATCTCGTCTCCATTTTGTTTCCTTCACATTATTACTTCCAAGTGTTGTTGAGTGCAGCTCCATTTACTTTCTAACCTTGCTGGTGAAGTACGATTTTCGTACCATTGGTGTTTGAACCAAGTTTTGGTGAAAACATTTTAGCGCCTACCATGGGGCCCATTCGTGTTTCCTTCATTCACACTTTCCTCTAACTCCAACCACCTACCGTCAAAATCCTGAACCGCCCCCTTTTCTCAAAGCCATGGCCGGTTCAAAGAAAAGTAACAAGTCCATTAGAGCTACGACGACCATTGAGGATGTTCACGGTGACGAAGCTACGCTGTAGACTCTGAATCTAGAAGTTGAGGAATCCTCTAGGCCATCTGTAACGCGGGATGAATTAAATGTGGCTGTGACCGACTTAAACGAAAAAATGGATGCCATAACCAAAATGATGATAGAGAGGCTTGATGTCTTGATTAATGTTCAAACTAATCTTCCACCACCACAGGCTGTAAACAATGTTGATGAAAAAGAGGACTCATCAGCCTCAGACCCTAATCGATCCCACTTCTTAGTGGAAGATAAGGGGGAGGCCGGCGTTGAGAACTCTAAGGTCAAATCCCCATAGCCCAAAGAGAAGCGTGCAACTCAAAGTATCGCAAGTCCCACCAAAAGGACACTTCCCAGAAGAAATGAAAGCATCAGAGCCCGAGCCGTGATCGCACAAACAAAAACCTCAATGCCAGTCCAGTGGAATAAGCAAACGATGAAAGACGCATTGCAAATATGATTCAGCAGATAATGAAAGAAAAACAACCCGGGAGGATGAAGAAAAAGAATTGGAATTTTCACCCTGTAAAAACCCGTTTATAGAATAGATCCGTCGAGCGAAGTTTCCCAAGAAATTCATACCTCCAACAATAGCGCCTTATGGTGGAACTAGGGATCCCAATATCTTCCTATTCAAATATGACTAACACATGAATGGGGCCAGGGCGACTGACGAGATAAAGTGCTTGTACTTTCCCGTATGCCTAGAAGGTATGGCCTCGCTACGGCTCACCAGACTCCCACCTAAGTGCATTGATCAATTTACCGATTTGGCAAGAAGATTTCAAGACCAGTTCCACCTACAAACTACCAAAGCAAGAGTTGTAATGTCACTCAGCATGATGGAGAAAAAGTCTAGAGAAACCATTAGAGCTTTCCTTACACGGTTCCATGGCGCGGCGCCTGAAGTCGTAAAGCCAGAACCCTGGTATTTGTTAGCAACCCTAAAAGGTGCTATTGATAATAAATTGGAATTTGGGAAATGGCTCAAAATGAAGAAACCCAAAACTCTAAAGAAGTTCTATAAGAAAGCTGAGGAGTACATGAGCGTGGAAGATGATGCCCCAAATGTTCAGAAGGTCATAGAAAACAGCGCCGCCAAAGAAAGAAAAAACAACGAGTTCCGAACGAAGCAAAAAAATGACTCTGGGCAAAAAAAGGGGAGTGGTGATAAAGACAACAAAGCTTATAAGAAGACACGTCTTTACAAGCTTTCAAAATTGACTCTTCTAAACGAAACCCCAGAGAGGATTTACTCCGCCACAAAGGATTCAGGCATCTTTCCCCAGATGAAGCCTCAGAAGATTATTGAGCAACAAGCAAATTTCGGCAAATTTTGCCGATTTCATAACTAGCCAGGGCACAACGCCAATAAGTGTTGACACCTGAAGAGTTTTATTGAAGAACTCATCAGAAAGAATCAACTCCATCAGTATGTGAAGAATATTTAAAACGCTCCAGCTGCACAAGGACACAATAATACCATTAGTCAACCCGACTCAAATGAGAAAGCTCAAGTATCTGTTGATTCGAGACCAGTAATCAACATGATATTTGGGTGGCCTCATCTGGCTGGAAGCAGCTGGGCGGACATGGAAAAGTATGCTAACGAGTTGAAGGGAGCCTCAAAAGAAGAAAAATGCATGATCCTAAGTAATGAGTCGCCAATGAAGATGCCTAGAACCTCGACCGATGATGTGGTATTCAAAGATAGAGATGCTGACGGACGGGTTACCCCAACTATCGATGCCATGGTGATTACAATTGGTCTTGGACCTACAGTTGTGAAAAGAGTCCTGGTAAACACAGGGGCATCTGTTAATGTGATATTTATAAACATGTTCTGGAAAATGAATCTTTCTATGGCAGAAGTGCGGGTTTATCCGAATAAAATCCAAGGATTTACTGGACAACTTACACAACCCATCGGTATGATAGACCTGCTCGGGGAACTGGCAGATGGAGAACGCAAGATCTCTATGGTGCAGACCTTTGTCCTGATAGATGAGATTTCATCCTATAATGCATTCCTTGGAAGACCGACTCTCGCAGGCTTCAGGATCGCGCTAGCTCCATGGTGCTTGACCATGAAGTTTCGAACTGAAAGGGAAATTGGTGTAATTATAGGCGACCAGATCACTGCAAGGGATTGCTACATGACAGAGTTGCGCAAGCTAGGAGAAAAGACTTGGGAAAGGATGCGGAGGCTCCACTCTGCATTCACAAACTTCCTTTATAGCAACTAAAGGAGGGTCCTGCACTGGTGAGCATAGCGGAGCGTGAAAGGAAATTGACCCCAAGAAGGCTAGTGCAGAGGACGAAAGAGCAGCCCCGGCTGAGATCACAATTCCCATAGCTGTTAATCCAAAAGATCCAAACTATGTGTTGAATATAGGATCTCAATTGAGCCTTGAACTAAAAAGTCAATTGTTTGTCTTTTTGAAGGCTAATTTGGATGTGTTGGCATGGAGCCATTCTGACATGTGCGGCATTTCTCCAGATATCGCAGTCCACAAACTTAACATTGATCCGCATGTTCCTTCTTTCAAGCAGAAAAGGGGGAACCAGGGGCCAGAGAGATCGCGTGCCTTAAAAGAGGAAGTCGATAGGCTCATGGAAAATGGCTTCATCATAGAATCTACTTATCCAAAATGGGTCTCCAATTCTGTGCTTATAAAGAAAGCAAATGGAAAATATCGAGTCTGCGTAGACTATTTAGATCTTAATAAAGCTTGCCCAAATGAGAGTTTCCGTCTTCCTAGGATAGATCAACTAGTGGATTCTACGGCTAGGCATGAGTTGTCTTTCATGGATGCGTATTCTGATTACAACCAAATTATGATGTACTGACCGGACCAAGAGGACACAAGTTTCATTACTGATCTTGGCTTATATTGCTATAAGGTGATGCCATTTGGCCTAAAGAACGCCGGAGCAACTTACCAACAATTAGTAAATACTATGTTCAAAAAACAGATTGACAGTACAATGGAAGTCTATATCGATGATATGTTGGTAAAATCAAAAAGAGCAGAAGATCACTTGGAAAATATGGCCCAAATGTTCAATATTCTATGCCAATATGGCATGAAGATGAATCCTTTAAAGTGTTCTTTCGGGGTCGGTTCAGTAAAGTTCCCAGGGTTTATGGTCAACGGCAGGGGCATAAAAGCCAATCCAGCTAAAATATCAGCCTTAAGAGAAATGCGCGCCCCAGGAACCAAGAAAGAGCTTCAGCGTTTAAATGGAAAGATTGCAACCTTAAATCGTTTCATATCCAGGGAAATGGATGGACGTCTTCCCTTCTTCGACTCCCTTAGGAAAAGAAAGAAAGAAATACAATGGACTTCTGAATGCCAGAAAGCTTTCGAAGAATTAATCCAACACATGGCAACACCTCCAATGTTGTCAAAGCCTAGCGGCGGAGAGGATTTTTTCGTGTATCTGGCAGTGTCTACCCATGCTTTAAGCGCGACATTTGTAAAGGAGGACTTGAAGGTTCAGAGACCAGTATATTATTTAAGTAAAAGATTAACTGGGGTAGAACTGAATTACCCAAAGCTCGAAAAACTCGCTTATTGTTTACTTATTGCCTCAAAGAAGCTCCGGCCTTACTTTCAAGCTCACCCTATTAAGGTTCTCACAGGTCCGCCTTTAAGGAAAGTTTTGTCCCAACCAGAGACTTCCAGGAGGTTGTTTAAATGGAATATTGAGCTTATTCAATATGACATTACATACCACCCCCCGAAAGGCAATCAATGGACAAGCACTTGTTGATTTTATCACAGAGTTTACCAACTGAGGAGAGATAAAAGAGGAGCCTGATACCGAAACTAATATCCGTTGGAATTTTTTGTTAATGGAGCATCAAATGATTACTGTTCTGGGGCAGGAGTCGTCCTGGAAACCTCGGAAGGAAGATCTATATGTTACGCGCTAAAATTAGAATTTCCATCAACAAATAACGAAGCTGAGAATTAAGCCCTCATTGCAGGGATAAGGCTAGCAAAAGAATTATAGATAAAGACCATACAAATTTTCAGTGATTACCAGCTTATGGTATGTCAAATCAGAGGAGAGCTCTAGGCCAAAATGGCTAATTTGCCAACTTATCTAACAAAGGCCTTGGAACTACTGGAAATTTTCGAACATTATACCATATCTCATATTCCAAGGGAAGAAAATACCAAGGCAGATTCACTGGCGAAATATGCAAGCACATGAGACACACAACTCATAGGATTAGTTCCAGTGGAAGTCCTTTCCAGCCCCAGCATGGAACAGATTGAGATGGATTTGATCATGGAAGCGACCAATGAGCCAGACTCATGGATGACACCAATTAAAGAATACCTCATGACTGGTGCGCTCCTAGCGGAAATTAAGAAGCGAAGGAAAGTCCTACGAAAGGCTCCTATGTACCTCATTCAGGATGGGCGGCCGTACAGATGAGGATTTTCTACGCCTCTGCTTCGTTGTGTTACAAAAAAAGAATCGAAAGAAATCATGACAGAATTACATAAAGGTGAATGCGAGGGTCATACTGGTGGTCAGACTTTGGCTAAGAAAATTCTGCAATACAAAAATTTTTGGCCCGATATAAATAAAGACTCTGTAGCTTACACTAAGAAGTGCCGTAGATGTCAAAGATTCGCTAAGATTCCAAGGATGCTATCCACAGATATAACCCACATGGTTAGCCCGTGGCCATTCGCTATCTGGGGCATTGATCTTATAGGGGCACTTCCCACCGCAAAATCTGGTTTCAAATATGTCATTGTCGCCGTTGATTATTTTACAAAATGGGCTGAAGCAGAACAATTGACAACCATAACCTCAAAGAAAGTTATGAACTTTGTCTTGAAAAATATCATATTCAGGTTTGGGGTGTCACAAAAGGTAATCACAGACAACGGAACCCAATTTGAGAGCGAAGAGTTCCAAAATTTCTGTGCCAAGTACAAAATCCGGAAAAGCTTTTCAGCAGTCGCCCATCCCCAAGCAAAGGGCAAGTCGAAGCAGTAAATAAAATCATTAAAACAATTATTAAGAAGTAGTTAGAGAAATCCAAAGGTGGTTGGGAGATGAGCTTCCACTAGCATTATGGGCATACCGTACCACTCATAAAACTGCGAATGGGCACACCTCCTTTTCCTTAGCTTTCGACTCTAAAGCTATGATCCCCGTGTAATTGGAAGTTCCCACTCACAGGAGGGCTCACTTTAACCAGAAGGAAAATGAGAGGTTACAACTTGAGGCCCTCGACCAAATAGAGGAAAAAGAAAGGAAGCCAAACTTAGAATGGCGGTACATCAAAGGAGAGTAGCCAGACATTTTAATTCAAAAGTCAGACACAGGACTTTCGAGATCGGAGATCTTGAGCTGAAAAAATAATGACCGGAACCGAGGTTTTTGCACCAAATTGGGAAGGGCCTTATATTATAAACGAAAAACTTCGAGATGGCACTTTCAAATTGACCACCACAGATGGGTTCCAAATTCCTCGAGCTTGGAATAGCGACCACATCCATCGTTATTTTCTTTAATGCATTGTACAAATTTTTGTAAAAAGTTGTAGATATTTGCAAAAACTTCGCATTTGATCTATATACATAAAAAACAAATGAGTAAGAAACTCCATTTGCATGCATGAATCATATATTTGCAGACTTCTGCTAAAAAGTGATCTCTTTGTGTAGGCAAGCAGGTAACAAGTGGGCACTGAGACGGAAAATTCTGCCTTTCATCGCAAAAACACCATCACCCTTTGTAACCAATCAGCAAAAGGATGGGTATCAAACTATGCGAGGGTAGAAACAACTCAATATGTCCTATGGATAAAGGATTGCTAAGTCCCATTAAAGAGGCACCTTCTCAGGTGCAGGATGCAAATTCTTTGAGCTGAACAAAAACTCGACTAGGAGCGCTAGTGTCCACCTTCTGAGATGAAGCATCAAGTCAAAGACAACTCAATATGTCCAACGAATTTAAAATTTCTTTTTGCCAATCCCGAAAGAGGCATCTTTTTAGGTGCAGGACATGAATTCTTCGAATCGAACAAAAACTCGATAAGAGGAACTAGTATCCACCTCCCGGGATGAAGCATAAAGATAAAAAATACCTAGGCTGGAAGCACCAGTCCTAGTGCCGGAACGATCGGCAAAACATGCTGGAAGGACCAGCGTAAGCAGAAATCCTAGCCGAAAGGGGGTAACAGAAATCCTAGCCGAAAAGGGGTATCCAATTTAGGACTTTTTGATAACCAGATCAAATAAGACCAAAATTTGATTGAAATATGAATCCCAAGCCCTCCCATGGGGGCACGTACTCAAAGCCAGTCTCCGAAGAATTTGGGTCACCAAGCTGGTGAGATGCGGAGTTGAGTACATCCTAATCAACAACAATGTATAGTCAAGTCTAAAGACCTTGTGCCACCATGTCAGTAAACGTATAAATAAACGCGCGAATACAAAAGGAAAAGTGGCACAAGGTCAACTAACCAAATTAAATTTTAAAGAAGCTGACCGCTTTTAATTCAATAAAAACTATAGTAAACCGCTATAAAATCGAAAAGCAAGCGGGTAGCACTAAAACTACACATCGTAAATGCGATACTAACACGCGATCATAATAGAAAATTGCAACACAAAGACACGAATAAAAATGCTATTAAATAGGGTGGAGGACCACAGTGAGACAAGTACGAGCACTGCCTCGCACCAACAAAACAAAACATAGAAGCATCACAACATCGCAAGTCATCCACCATGCCACCAAAACAACAAAATGAGCACAAGTCACTAAGCAGACCAACAAAAAGTCAAATATGGGGATCGGCACCCGCTTATACAACCGATCTGAGAACATAGTTTGCAAAAGGAATAACCAAAAGCAAGGCAGGAAAGCTACGGACCTCTGTTCTTCCTAAGCCTACTAACCTTCCTCTTACTTGGAGCAGAGTAGGATGGAGGCTCATCAGCATGCTTTGAAGCTACCAACTCGACATCTCCCGAAACAAAGGAGGCAACCGCACTATCTCTGGACCTCAGAGCCTGAATCCGCTTCGCCTTCTCGTTCTCTAAAGCAGAAATACATTTAAGATTATTCTTGTGAAGCTTTTTAAGGTCACAAGCTACAGAGTGCCAGCTGCCCATTTGTTTTGTGGAATGATCTTTGAGCAAGTCCATCTATTTTCCGAATTGGTACATAGCAGCCTTGAAGCGGGCCAGCATCTGAGTCTTCGCAGTAATCATATCGCAAGAAAAAGTGTGGTGGTTAGACGAAGATATGTCCACATTGGAAGATATACCCTGCAAGCTCCAGCCTTCAAGTCACTTAGCAAGCTTGGGATTGCATGGCCCAAGATCATAGCATGGCCTACTCACAATAGTTTGAAGATCTAAATAAGAAGGACTGAGAGGAGAATCCACAGACGGCTTCCCCGTCGATTGAACGTCAGCTATCTGAACATCCAAATCAAAAAACCTCTCCACCCAACGTTGTTCCGGAGGCGAATCTATCATGTAAAGTGAACTAGTGAATAATTGTGCAAATCAGGGATTTAATGGGTAAGTTAAAGTCAAGACAAGTAAAGTGATCAAGAGAAGAATTATGAACGACCAACTCCTCCAATCCTGATCGCATATTGTCCCCGCATATCAGGGTTACTCGGAATTGATTCAAGGGCAAAGCAGGAACGATCTTACGTCAAGTACACACGAGCAACCATAGGAATCAAACCAGAAGTGACAATACTGAGACAACATGTCTTAAAGCATTATAATTTGTCTTAAACATTTCGACAAGCATATCATATATGCAAAGTTTCAAACCAGATGAAGTGGTGTATTGGAGCTCTCTGATAAGTAAATGAAGAAAATGAAGCGAATCCATTCCAAAATTTCGACTATTCTCATCGCGAAAGATCAACAACAGCACAAATCGTATCTAATGATCATAGAAGATTTTGGAAAGAAGCTCAAGAGGGCATAAAAAGGGCTTATTTTTACCAAAAAGCATACATTATCAATTTAGAGGAAGAATAAGCATAAGCAAGAATGACAAACCTATGCTTCACAGATTGAAGGAGTACGGGGATTCTTAATGGGAGAATCTAATCGCAATGAAGCCAAAGCAGAAATTGGGGTTTTAGAAACATAAGTAGCAGCTACCAATGTGTTTTATATGGGAAATTGAGAATAAAATAAAAAAGGAGAAAGAAAACGACAAGGAAGACTAATGGACATGCATCTAGACCTTTCCCGCCATGTCATCTCAGTACTCAATTGCGCATGGCCCACCAAGGTGCAACTGCCTCGCTTGCTTTCCCGTTATTTGAATGATCGAAATAATGAGATTGATGACTTTCCACTCGCAAGAACAAATGAGCTCAGCCATTTTTCCCTAAGACGACCCTAAGTCTTGTGCGACCGATCCTTGATAAACCAGATTTATCCTACCAAACTATGTTGTATTCAGTTATTTCGAAGCCAGTAATTTTTGCAAAATCAAAATTACAAACTTCGAGGGGCAAATGTTTATCCCTTAAAAACATTCGTATATTGGTCTATTAAGTTTACGTTAGCATTATGGGTCGAGCGTCATTAGGCTCGGTCGTGCAAAGAACTATTCAATACACTCAAACAGTCAGTGAAAGGTCATGGCCAACCACACATGACACAATAACAGCAAGACTCGCACATCCTGCAAGGGTCGCTCTGCTCACCCCCATATCAGAGAGTTCGGTCGCACATTCCACTCCCGACTAGTCAGCCGAGAATCCAAAGATACCAGGGATCGCGCAAAATCTCTATGTCTACTGACAAATTACAGCACTAGTCGCTCGCTCCCCAATCTGTCATTACTATTTCAACTAGGCGCTTTCCTCCAATAATGGTGCTAGTCGCCCATTCATCTACAATCAAGCACGTTCGCTCCAACCAACCCGCTCTCATGCCTGGAATTGCTCGCCTAAACTGTTTAGACCTGAGCAGTCGTTTACTCTCACAATGTCGTTCGCTCTTGTAAAGTCACTTATACTGGACAACTAGAAACAGTTGCTAACAGCTACAACAAGGCAGTGGCATTTTAGTAATTAATGGGACGAGCGACTCGTATGAATTCCAGTTCAGACCTCCATGAGGACTCAACTATAAATAAGTCATATCTTCCACCAGGAAAGAGGAGACTTCTGGTCACCACGAAGTGCTGCTAAATTCCGTCCTCAGCCATTCCTGAAACATTGAAACCATGATCCTCATCTTCGTCCGAAGATCTTTCATCCACTTGGCCGTGGTGTCCATCAAAATTCTATAAGTGTAAAAGATCGAAGATATCCTCCTCCTCCGCTGCTCATCCATCCTTCTCCTCTATAGATTCTGCCATTCTTCCATTGAATCTCGTGAATCTAAGCGAGATTTGTATGTAAAAGTGAGAATATATCGAGAGAACAAGGAGGTGTATAAAATATGAGAGTTGATGTATCTTGTAATCATCATCATGATAATGCAAACCGCCTTCACAGTGGATGTAGGCCTAGTTTAAGGCTGAACCACTCTTAAATCTCGTCTCCATTTTGTTTCCCTCACATTATTACTTTCAATTGTTGTTGAGTGCGGCTCCATTTACTTTCTAACCTTGCTGGTGAAGTACGATTTTCGTACCATTGGTGTTTGAACCAAGTTTTGGTGAAAACAATATGGTAACACTTTTAAGAGTTACAAACATATTCATTGCTAACACTTATAAATGTTGGAACCATAAGATATGGTAACACTTAAAAGAGTTACAAACATATTCATTGCTAACACTTGTAAATGTTGGAACCAGAAGATATGGTAACACTTATAAATGTTACAAACATATTCATTGCTAACACTTCTAACTATTGGAACTATAAGATATAGTAACACTTATAAATGTTACAAACATATTTATTGCTAACACTTATAAATGTCAGTATATCATCCTACTAACATTTATAAATGTTGGCATACATAAATTGCTAACACTTATAAATGAGTATAACATGTCTTTACAATTTCCGATCACATATACAATTCAACATATCAATTCAATATAAAATTTAGTACACTTCCATATTTCAAATTCAACAATGTCACATTCTCAAATGCTCAAATATTCGTTACATGCTTCCAATTTCAAAACACCATAATATCATGTTCAAATTATAAAAAGTAATACAAAGTTTTACAAAAAAAACATAGAATTTTCGGTACTGCGAAGGCGAAATGTGGACCATATCACAAAGCCTCCATCCGAAAGGTCACACATATTTGCTTTCTCGTTGCCATTACATTTCAAATTTTGTTTTCTCCTCCTTCTCCACAAGTGCCTACAAAATATAAATGCATTTATTTTTACATAAATAACAAATTACAAAACTGATAAATAACAAGTGTTTTATAAACAACAAAACTGAGTCGCCGACCCAGTTTGCAAAAACTGAGGCTCGACCCAATTTGCGAACCGAGTCGCTTCAGTTTGCAAAAACAAAACAAAGTTGCGAATCTGCGACTCAGTTTGCAAACTGAGTTGCCGACTCAGTTCGCAATCTGAATCACCATGGCTAAGCTCGTAAACTAAGCTAATACTCAGTTTGCTAACTGAGCTGCTGCTCAGTTTGCTAACTAAGCCGAATTGAGCTGCTGCGGCTCAATTCGCAAACAGAGGTAAGGATTACAATACAACCATTTACTAATTTACACATATTATAAGTGTGTGTCCGTAATTCCTTTTCAATATCTATGAATTTATTTTTGTCAAAATAAAATGTAGACAAAATCGTACCTGAAGACCAATCAATTTACCATGACGCTCACTTATTCAACAAAATTTCATATTTGACAAAAAGAATATAAACGACCAGCCATGTTGGTTCAGTAAACTACTGATGCAACCAAGCAATGTTCATAAAAAAATAGAACCATTATGGATTATAATTGTTATTTGTGGCCGAAATAGATATGATGAGACAAACAAGATCTTTTAAGGATAAATATACTACGTTGGACAGCAACCATTTATTCAATTGTTTGATCATTAATTTAGAAACATATGATTTTTCACAATGTAAATTTAGTGTCAACAAAATGCACAATAAATTAACATACAATTTATCATCATAAAAAATTTATAATTTTGATTATACATTCAAACCATACTCTTTAAATTAAGTGCAACAACAATGACTAATGTTGCATGTACTACTTAAAATGCTATGAAATTGAAGCAAACAAAAAATACATTCTGTAATTACATCTATTGTTATTATATCATTTATATGCATAAAATATGCTATTTTTATCAAAATAATTCAAGTTATTTTAATGCTTACTCTAAGAACATAAAAGGCTCAGATAATGCATAACGTAACAGCAAATAATAATCAAACTAAATACCTGTCTTTTTTTTCGATTTGGAACTATAAATCATCTGGTCCGTGTATGACTTTCATTACACAAATAAAAAATAAACCATAATATAAGAAAATTTGTCCATCCAAAAATAATCACTGTTTTTTCTACTATTCGAATATTGTCCGTCCGTTGTCCGGTTTGTATGAACAAAGACCAAACTTAAATCTTGGCTGATTCATGTTTTTGTGAGTCTCTTATAAGACAACACTAGGACACACATTCATGTTAAGCCTTCAAAGTTGCATATTTCACTTTTGTCATCTCCTGTTTTTCTTAGCATCTCATATTTATGGAAAAAAAATGCTATATGGTTTTTCAAATGTTCAAATGCTGGAAGATGGAGTTAATGAATGGTTACAACAAAAAGGAAATCAATTTTGATACAATGGAATATAAAAAGCATAAATTGTTGTTTTACAGTCTCACATGAAATGTGGGAATCACATAATGAAAATTCTAAAACAGCTGAAGTTGTATTTTATGTTTTGCTAATATCACGATGTATAAAAAATATACTCTTGTTTCTAATCATATCATAGCTATTCCATAATTTGATTGCTATGAAAATATAATAAGCAAAGAATAACCATAACCTATAGCATTTTAAACCCATGCAAGCGAATATTGGAAGACCAATCTATCCTTATAGGGTTTAGTGATGTGTTTGCTAAGATCCGAACATCTCCACATTTCATCTGCATAAAATGTTTCCTTATAATATCAATATAACAAAATGCATCAATTTAAGGGAAAGAACAAGTAATGGATAAACTATGTCAGCCGATCTACCCATTCAACTATCACAGGAGGAGCCACTAGTTTCGTAAATGTCTCTGCCTCGGGATCTGTGTAAGACTTGAAACTTTACAACTAGTTCACTTTATTTTATGCGAGTATGCAACATACAGCTTAAAACGTTTGAGCTAGACAGCATTTTTTCCTAGCTTAACTAGATGATGCTTTTCTGATTAAAATTGGCCAATCAAATGAAAATCACTACTAAAATTAATGCTTGTACATGTACTAAAATCACTACTAAAATTAATCTATCATCGTCCAACTCTATTTTCTCTTATTAGAAATATTCCGCTCTACATATACAGAATAGTATCGCAGTCCCCATAACTGTTATCACAAACAATCACGTTCAGCGTGTACTGACAGTTAGGAAGAGCCAATGAACATGCAAGATATATCTAAGTGATTTATTTTGAAAATAGAAATCCCAAAAATTGAATTATCAAACTATCCTGTAAACTAATTATTTAAAGACCCACCTGGGATTGTTTGTAGATTGAACAGGAATAAAACAAACAAAAAATGAACATATTTAAGCTTGTAATCAAGTTCTTAACTGATAGTAACAAAATGATCTATATATGACATCTAAAATTTTATGATAACAATTATAAAAAAACTATAATTCAAGAATAAAAAAATTAACATCCTAATAAAACCTCAATCCAATTAAAGCACACAAATTTAAATGAAGTATTGAAAAATACATATCGATTTTTTAATCTATCATTAAACTCATATTTTAAGTACAGTATTAACTATTGATTACTTTATAAATGAATATTTACTCATACAACACTACCAAAATGTTTTAATCCAAATTTTGTGCTTGCTACATAACTTGATAAACAATTCAATCATTCACAATGTATTATTTAAGCAGTAATGTAAAAGTTTGCTAATTTAAACAGCAATTGTTGAATTCGACATACACCAGCACAGTCAAAATCATTTACATGAAGCCATAATGAAAGAAGTTAAAGAAGATGAATAATAACAGCCAAAACTAATCACTAAAGCCAAATGTAGAAATTAAAGTAGGTCAAACCTTGCAAATCATTCGCCTGAAGCCAAAATCCAAGGGCTGAAATCGTGACTGCTTGAACTCAACATCGATTATTTTGGTACCGGTCCTCAAGAATTTGAAGTCAAAAGTTGAGGAGCCGATTCTCTAAAGCCATAGTCGATTGTGATTGACCAGATATGACGCCAAGGACTCTGAAGCCGAAGTTCCCAAATTTGCGCAGCACAAGTGGTGGAGTCTGAAGCCACAAAGTCGATCAGAAATGGATAAGAGAAGATTGAGAGAGGGATTGAGAAATAGGGTCAGAAATCGATCGTCATTCGCCTTTTTTCTTTTCCCAAATAAGCGGCCAAGAAAGGAAATGAGTCAGGGACTAAGGTTGAGGGCTAAAAGAAATAGTTTGTTTACCTTTTTGCACTTAGGAATCATCTTAATTTCAGTTTAACCAACACATATAACTGTTGGCAATAAAAAAATTATAATTATGTATTTTTAGTGACACATATTTAATATAGCAACACATATTAATGTCACTGGTCTACAACACAAATAAGTGTTGGCAATTGAAAAAAATAAATGTTACTAAGTGACCATTATGGTGTAGCGAAGACTTGAAGTGATATCACAAACTGTAAATCATTTCAGTAATATCACAAACTACGAATGATTAGGGCATCTATATTTCTTCGGTTTTACTTTTTAATGGCAGCTTCTTCCCCTGTAACTTACTCTTGCATTCCTCCTCCTTCACATCTGTAATCTTCTATATCATTAGAAAAACCTTCATCGTCAACAACTACTTTTAATCCACAACAAAACCCAAATATCGCATCAAATGATAATCGTAAACAGCCATATCGAAGTTCGAACTATGTGAAGCCAGCATCCGAATATGTTTTTATTCCTGAAAAAAATATAATAAATCTGAAGATGCTTGGATTAATACGATTGCTTTGATCCCAATTCATTTTATATTATCTACCATTAAGCTAAAGGAATATATATTAAGAGTTTGGAAACTATCTGGTATTTTTAATATTCATGTTTCTCCTAACTACAACTTTGTTGTTCAATTTGAAAACGCACTAGATTACTCTCATATACTTGAAAGCTCGACATACTCATACTTCGGTAGACTTTTGTTGATAAAAGCATGGCATCAAGGCTATGATTTTAATCAAAAGCAGAGTAATAAGGTTCAGACCTGGGTTAGATTATTGGAACTACTCGTGGAACTTTGAACAAAGGATGTGATTCAAATGATAGCAAGTTTAATATCGAAACCTTTATTGGTAGATGAAAATACTGCTGAAAAAAGATTTACAAAATATGTGAGAATTCTCATTTCTATTGATACTCAGAGTGATTTAAAAACAGGAATCCCAATCTTATTACATAATGGTATTAAGAATGTTATTCCTGTTGAGTATGAGAATGCACCGATTAAATGTCTTCAATGCCTTCTGTTTGGTCATGATGATTTAACTCATGAAATGGCTAAAAATCCTCGTTGGATTAATCCTTATGTGCAAAATGAATCAAATGATGTATCTGAAGAGCAGAGCACATTGGATGATGGTATGAACCAGTACATCATACTTCTGAGAATGCGTCAGTACAAAATACTTCAGAATTGATCCAGGGCAGAAATCTTCAGAGCAAGTTGATGATGTTGATTTTTTAAATTCCAATTTACCTGATAAAGTGATGCCAGATGAATTAAATATAGTTGTTGATGCTATTTAAGAAGTTGATAAATGAAATCTATGGACAAAGGCAAGTAGATTGATGCTTCTAATATGGTGGACAAAAATGCAGATTATTTGAAAGGTAACAAAATAAGTGAATTCTTCTTCTTTTATTGCTCCTTTAAAAAGAAATACCAAGTGCTCATCCTCGATTAAATGACATTGTCATCATGGAACATCAGGGGAATGAACACAACTTCTCGTATGAAGGATGTGACCGCTCTCCTGAATAATACTAAATCAACTTTTGTTGGTTTAGTGGAAACAAATTTATCTAGTGCTAATTTAGTTTTGTTTACTTCATTACTACCTTTTTCATGGAAATCATTAACAAATAATTCTCCTGCTTCTACTATTCGAATTCTTCTAATTTGGGATTCTAATGTTTGGGATGTTGTGCTCGAATCTTTTTCTTCTCAACATATGACAGTAAATGCAACTAATAAGGGAGGACTTGGGATGGTGTTCTTAGTGAAATATGCAAGTAATTTATTTTCCAAAAGGTTAATTTTATGGCATAATTTGATCTATGAATCCAGCCTTATTAATAATTCATAGATCTTGATGGGTGATTTCAATAATGTGTTATCTCCAATTGACAAAAGAGGTGGCTTCTTGTGACTTATCAACAAATTTGAGAATTCCAAAACTTTATGATTCAAACA
Source organism: Allium sativum (assembly GCA_030737875.1). NCBI lineage: Eukaryota > Viridiplantae > Streptophyta > Magnoliopsida > Asparagales > Amaryllidaceae > Allium > Allium sativum. The sequence continues at coordinate 7,129,157 of JASFAX010000039.1, read as the reverse complement.
GCATGAACTACATTTAAACCTCTGGTAATTCAATTCACATGGCGTAGAAGGGGCATTGCAACTAATATTTTATATTGGTGAATAATAGATATTTGCAAAAAAAATACATATGAGAGCACTTTCCTTATCTCAAAAAACAAGTAACCACAATCCAATCTTGTTAGAGCTCATTCCTACTCAAGAATCAAAGGGTCTTCCTTTTAGATATAAAAATGAGTGGAAAAAATTGTCAGGCTGCAATGAGGCAGTGGAAAAAGGTTTAAAAACAACAGTATGGGGGTTTCATAGCTATCAGTTTTTGCAAAAACTTCAAAATTGCAAAAAGGAGTTACAAAACTGGAATAGAGTGAGGGATAAAAATACTGCTAACCTTAAACAAGATGAAGATAGTGCAATTCAATTCAAAAAGACTGCTGATAATAATCCAGAAGATTTCTTCCTTTATGAAAATTATCTTCAAGCCAAAAAAGAATTTCAACATCTACAACAAATATATTTTAAAGGTTTCAAACTGCAAGCAAAGGTGTCCTGGTTGCAATAAGGGGATACAAATTCATAATTCTTCTATTCTAGAATGTCAAATAAAATATCTTTTAATCACATTAGAGAGTTGATTGATCAAAATGGCAATTTACTGTTTAAGGCAGAAGATATTGAGGTTGAAGCTATCAAATATTTTAAGGACATGTTTAATGGTTCTAGTATTGCTGAATTTCCAAACTTTCATCTAATTTCCATAGTAAACTCTCAAGGGCATCAATTCCTTATGAAAGTAGTGGAATTAAATGATGTAAAAGATGTTGTATTCTCAATACATGATGACTCTAGCCCAGGGCCTGATAGCATAAGTGCAAAATTCTTAAAGGTTCACTGGTATACTTTGAAAAATGATTTACTTCTTGCTATCACTGATATTTTTATATCAGGTAAACTCCCAAAACCATTGAATCATACTTTCATCTCATTAATTCCCAAGAATAATAGACCCACTGAGATTACTCATTATAAACCAATATCTTGTTGTAATGTATATTACAAAATATTTTCAAAAGTATTGTGTAATAGACTAAAGCACTTTCTGCCTTTTCTTATATTAGAAAATAAGAATTCTTTTATTAAAGATAGATATATTAGTGATAATATCTTGTTAGCACATGAATTATTGCGTGATTTTTAAATGAAGGGTATCCCTAAACCATATATCAAAGTAGATTTGCAGAAAGCTTATGATAGGGTAAATAGAGAATTCATATGCTTCATCATGTTAAAAATGAATTTTCCCACACATTTTATCAATCTCATATATGAATGCATGACAACAGCAACCTTCTTTATAATGATTCAAGGAATTCCTAAAGGCTTTATATCATCAACTAGGGGAATTAGACAGGGTGATCCTCTGTCCCAATATTTGTTTGCCATTGCAATGCAGTACTTCTCATTTCTTATGGATGAAGCAACTGAAGTAAAAGAATTTCAGCCTAGTACTTTCTATTCAGCCAATTATATCTCATTTACTATATGCAGAAGATTTAATGAATTTTGATAAATCATTAATGCCTAATGCTATTTCATTAAAGATGATTTTCGTGCAATTAAGCAAGTATGCAGGTTTGAATGTGAATGCCTCAAAAACTAAACTATTTTTTAGTGTTTCTGTCACAAATTCAAGTGAAATTCAATGAATTTTGGGATTTGATCAAGGAGTTTTACCTATCAAATACCTTGGAGTGCCACTATCCTCCAATTACCTTCGTTTTTCAGAATGTAACTCTCTTATTCAAAGGGTACAAAGTAGAATTCAAGAATGAGAAACAAAATTGCTTAGTTTTGTAGGGAGCGAAGAACTAATTAATACAGTCATTACTCCTATCATTCTATATTGGCTCTTTATTTATCAAATTCTAAAATATACTTTAGACAAGTTACAATCTATTTGTGCAAATTTTTTGGGGAGTTTCTTCACATAAAGTTTCTTGGAGAATTTTGTGTAATCCTAAGGATGAAGGAGGAATAGGACTAAAGTATTTTATATACCTTAAAAAAGTAGCTTGTGTTAAATTGCTATGGAGTTTTCTTTCTAATGCTTCCTTACAGAGTAAATGGATGCATGATAGGTACTATAAAAGGGGCTATTTTTGGTCTGTGGCAATGGATAATAACGTGTCTTCATTGGAAGTCTTTACTTAGATAAAGAATAGAATCATTATCACTACATTTGGTTTGAGCCATGGATAAACTGCCGCTGATTAGTGGACTTGCTTGGTTATGATAGATTAAACTTGATTGGAAATGTTGACCAGAGAGTCAGTTGCATCATTAGAAATGAAATGTTTGTTCCAAAAGTTCGCCCTGCAACAAGAGAGTTGTTAGATGAAATATCATCCATTTCTATCAATTCAAATAGAGATCATGACTTTTATAAATGGTATAAAGGTATTATATTTTCATTTCATAAGGCTTAGGATTTTTTTGAGATTGCATGAAGAAAGAGATAGTAATTTTTCAGTGATATGGCATTCCAAAAACAGTAGAAGAATGATATTTATTTCTTACCTTGCAATTCTGGGTAGATTAAATACCAAAGATATGATTAATCACTAGGGCAATATCACAAATACAATGTGTCTTCTTTGCAACAACCATCTAGAGTCTATTCAACATTTGTTTTTCTCCTATGATTACTTAGCTTTCATTTGGCTATCACTAAAACAAAAACTATCTCTTTCTTTGGACACTTAATACTGATCTAAAAGAAGAAGCCAAGATCATTAACTCCAGCTTTAAGACAAAGGACCAATTGAGGGATTTGGCATCTTCTGAGTTCACAAATGCAATTTACTTCATTTGGAAGGAGAGAAACTTGCGAGGTTTTCAAGGGAAGAGTACTCCTTCAACTGTATGTCTAACGAAGATTGAAAGAGAAATTGGATTTCTATTGCGTAATAATAGCAGTAAAATTTCTCGTCATAAGGGAAATGAACAGATGCTTAGTAGATGGGGAACTGAATAGAATGATACTGGTTAGTTTTTTGAGGAACGAATTTGAATTCAAGCGGCTGATGGGAGATGTTGTATGGGCCTATCTTATTAGGCTTAGCAGTGGAATTTGGCGTGCAAGCTTTCTTTTATGCTTTTTATTGTTTTTTTATTTTTCTCTATGCTACGATTGGTTATAGAAGCATGTATACCCAATTTTTAAGTACTCTTTTTCCATATAATTCACCCGTCTAGGTTAGGGGGATTATAGGGTTTTGACGAGGCTTATAAAGGAGGTTTTATTGGTTTTTAGCAATAAAAGTGAACCAATTTAAAAAAAAGAATATGACAAACATGAAAATACTTAAGAAATGAATACTATCGTGTATATGTAAGCATTCTTCTGAAACCATTTTCATAAACTACTGTATATCTTATTAAAAAAGCTAGCAGCATCATATATATATATATATATATATATATACATACATACATATATATATATACACACACACATGAATAGTTCTTACAACTCATGTAAATTTTTAGAAGCATGCATCATGAAGAAACAATAATCCACTAGCAGTGTATTGATACATATGTGCAGATATATCACTGTATGGCCTTTTAAGCATATCCCAGCATTACTTAAACAATGCTTGGTTAACTGGCACACAATGATGTCAATGATGATGCATACATCAATGTACATCTGGTGTAAACATTCATAGATGAAGTGAATTTGCACATAATTTCTAACTTTGCATACAGTTCTTACCTGGTTGGGAACTAGGTGAAAAAGCATGCATATGACAAACATGAAAATACTTAAGAAATGAATACTATCATGTATATGTAAACATCCTTATGAAACCATTTACATAAACCAATGTACATCTTATTAAAAAAATAAGTAGTATCATGTCTCAATCATCACCGGCAAAAACAACCTGGGAAACCTGAGCAATTATTTAGAACATGCGGCTTATATAAGGTCGATGGTCTAATTGTTCACAACCACACTTCACTAGGAACTAAAGTTCTATGTTATTAAATTGATTAACAACCCAATAGCTGCTCAAAGAACATTTCAGCGAATCAACATACAAAAGAACCACAAAATAACACCATCAACCAAACAAAATGATGTACAGGTTCTTCTAGTATGATATATGAACTATGAAGTCACTGCAAATAACACCATTTACAAGTCTAGTTTCATTAATATACAACTTCAAACTGAAAAAAGTGTGGATTCATTGACAAATAACAAGCAAGAATAATTAATCACCAAACACCAATTATACTCATGGTGATAATAATTTCCGTTTCTTGATAGGCTAATTAATAATGATGATAAAAAAACCACCAAAAACATACATGAGAAATACAGAATAAAAAGCTAGCACCATCCTTCTAGGATTCACCGTCATTTGATGATGGGGAAGGAGAGAAGTGGGTATTTTTGGAGTTGGAGTCGAGGACTAGCTAGAAGAAGAGGAGGACGTAGAGAGGGTTGGAGTGGAAGAAGTAGATGAATGAAAATTAGGGATTGGAAATTTAGGGGTGAGAACGAACAGATCTGAGAATATGAGAAGGAGGAATGAAATGAGTAACATAAGTTGATTTCCTTTTGGTGGTGTAGGATTTTAACGAATTAGTGAGGTGTCAACTACAAATGTTTTTAAAAGGTAAATTGGCGGGTATGTATGGATGTTTTATAGGTGTGGATTGATGATGTGGCAAATTAAACTTATAAGTTAATAACTATAGCTACTGCAAAATAATTTGATATCTATGCTAACACAATGAAGTAGCATAGCAATAGACAAAAATCAATATAGTGGTGGAAACATTTTAGCTGGCAACACCTTTGATTTTTGTTGAAGTAGGTCATCTATGGCGTAGTGTTAAAATGGTAATTTTTGTGTTAATTCATATGTTTATGCAAGTTAGATCCATTGTTTTAGTTAATTCATTGATTTATCATGATTTGGTGAATTTTTTATGATTATTTATGAATAGTTGTCATTCTAGTGTTGTTGATGATTTAATAAAGTGTTGATTGGTGATTTGGATGAGTTGTTTGAATCGATGTTGTTGTTTGGGAATAACAAAGAGAAGTGTTTGGAACTGGCTCGTTTGGAGTCCCAATAAAGTAAACTTGCTAACCCTCTAGCATGACCCGAACATTTCTGCGCCATACGAAGCAGAATGCGCCATCACCTACAGCCCTTTCCTCTACCGGGAACTTCCACGAAATGAAAACGGGTGGCATCGTCGTATGCTCGACTTTGCCCTGGTTGTGATGATTTGGTTAAGATTGGAGCTATTTTGGTCAGATATGGAGTTGGGTCGTTTCTGCTAGGTCGTCAATGACATGGCATGGAGCTTGGGTCATGTGGCTTGGAGGACAAGAAATCGATGTGTCGCATACACTCTGGTCATTAGATTTGGGTGACTTGGGTTGTGGTGCTTGGCTCGCTGAAATATAGGTCGAAGAAGCTTTGGCAACAGGTCGTTGGACGACCTACGGCGACGGGCAGTTAAAGCTTGGTGATGAGTTTGAACCTGCTTGGAGTTTGATGGGTCATTGGGCTTTGAATGTTTTAGGTCGTTGAATGACCTAAGGCGATGGGTCATGGAAAGCACAGGGTTAGTGCAAGTTAGATACGGGTCAACCATGGTATGATAGAGTCAGGCCGTTTGCGAACTGGGAAGGTCAGGTCGACGTGGGTGAGTCGAACAATCTGGGTATATCGGGTCATGGAATGGCACGAACGATTTGGGGAAACCGACCTGATTGTGATGGACCATATATTTATGTTATTTTGGTTAGAGAATGAATAGGACTTCGAAGTAAATTCAAGTATGAATGTTCGAAGTGTTATGATGTATTCACTGATCGTCGAAATGCAACGATTGTGAAGACGGCTCAAGGTAGGGATTTCGTGGATAATGGCTTCTCGAGAAGGTGCTTGAACTTGTAGATAGTCATCAAGCCGAGAGGTTATCGTTGTCGTAGGTTCTAGCATACTCAAAGAAGGGGTACAATGGGGGCACCCAAAGACTAGAAGGTCATTGGTCGAGTACCCTGGGTAGTTATGATGGGCCTAGAGATACGAGTCACGACGGCGTATGGAGTTTTGCTAGAACCGGGGTTTACCATTAGCCCTCAATGGATGGCAAGGTCGGCCGATTATACGATTAATGATGGTTTCAAAGTAGGATTGGTGGTGGTAGCCATAGTCATGGATGATGATTGTTTTGCTTGTATCGTCTGGTGTAGATTTTTTGACATCGAGGGATATATCTCTTAGGTGCTTGTCTGATGTTGGTTTAGGCCTTCGGGGCTTGTACTTGGGAGATATCGATATCGGTTAGAATGTTCTACACTTGATAAATGATTGCCATGAATGTATCATTGTTCCTAAATGCTTGTGTAGAGGTTATTATTGTCAGATGTAAGGAAGACGGTTGTGGGTTCTTCTCTGTTGATTTTGATAGATTAGTTGATTAATCTGCCTATTCTCATATACTTCATTGATGAAGTTAGATAGCTGTTTTATTGCTCACTAGGACTGTTGTCTAACTCAGGGTTTTATATCTCCCTCTTATTACCTTGGGTTATTCATCCAATTGTGGATATGCAGACTGAGTAGTAGGTGACAGGTGATAGATCTTGGTGGGGACAATGCTGCTGAGCCTGGACGAGCAGGTGGCTGGCGTATTATTTTCTACTATCTAGTATTTGTTGTTTCTGCTGCTTGATGTATTCTCTGAGTGTTGTAGTGAGGCTTATTGTACAGACTCTTATAGTGTTATACAAGGATGTATGAATATTTTAATGGTGTTATGGAAAAGATTTAAGATTCTGTTCAATTCTACTTTATGATTATTACATGTTGTATATGCTTTATTATACTTTATCCTTGTGCTGTGGGTTATACGACAAGTTCAACTTATGTTATCCTACCCTGATTATCGTCCACAACTGCGTTGTACATATTTCAACACATTATTCCTTTTGTTTAGTGCAGGGGTTGTGGGCAGTCATCACATTTGGTATTAGAGCTCTGGTTATCGATTTTAGCAAAAGTTTAAAAATGTAATTACGTATGAGAGATGTATTTGTAGATTTCTGATGGATGTATACTATATCTGAGTGTATAGTAAAATAGTGTTTGAACTCCATTTGTAGTTTTCTCGTGCATGGGCTAATCATTCTGTGTTACAGATTTAGAATGAGTCGTCGACCATCGAGACACACTACTAGGGAGGGAACCGATCCTGATGGGGATAATGGTTGTATACCAGACTAGCCAGCTATGTTCGAGGCCCTGATGGCAGGGATCATAAGGAGGGTACCATCTCAGGAGACAACCACGGTGGATGTTGGAGTTCAAGTGCAGGTTCCTAGAGTCGTAGACTTCGTAAAGTTGTGCAAAGAGTTCACCAATCTAGGAGGGAAGCAGTTTAAGGGGACATAACCAATTGAAGAAATTCAAGGATGGCTTGATACTTTCATTCGGATCTTTGGAGACTTGGGAATTGACGATGCGACTAAGAGGAAGCTTGCATTAAGACAGCTACAGGGCATACTTATGGATTAGTAGAAATCTCTTACTTAGAAACTCCAAAATATGATATTATATGGTAGTTATTCCAAGTCAAGTTTAAGATGAAGTTAATTTCCACTATCCAGAAGTCTATTCTTCTTAAGAGGTTTGTCGAGCTTAAGCAGAATGGTCGACCAATGCGGGAGTATGTTTCTGACTTTGAAGCTTTGTCAAAGTATGCTCGTTCATATGTCGGTACTCCTTTTCAGAAGAACGAAAAGTTTGTCATAAGCTTGGACAAGTATCTTGAGAATCAACTTGTTGATCACTTAGATGACTCTTATAAGAAGATTGTGGAAAAGGCTCTAAGGCATGAGAATTTGTTTTCCAAGGAAGAGACTGTTGTTGCAGCTAAGGAAGAACCAAAACCACAGCAAGGTGGTAATAACAAGAAGAGGAAGCAACAACAGCAGAAAGGGAAGGATGGTCAGAAAAAGCAGAAAGTGGAAGTGACTTACTTTAACTACCAGCAGAAGGGCCATTTTTTCAAGGATTGCAAGAATCCAAAGGTTGAAAGGAAGTGTCACAATTGTGACAAGTCTGGGCGTCTCAAGAAGGAACGTCCAGAATAGCCGAAGGGAAAGAAGATTGTGAAGGCGTATGCTTTGGAAGTTGTGTCATCGTCTTCAAGAGTTCCTACTGTAGAAGAAAAGGGGAAGAATGTCATCGTCCAAGGTTTTCTTTCCGTTGGAGATGTTTCAGTTCGTGTGTTGTTCGATACTAGAGCATCGCTTTCATTCATTTGTAATGAGCTTGGGTGCCGCTTGGGTTTGGAACCCGAGATTTGTGATAGACCTCCTGTTGTGACTAATCCAGTTGGAGGTTTGTCCAGCTTGTGTATGATTTGTCCTGGTCTAGTGCTGTCAAGTCATGGTTTCTCCTTTGATTGTGATTGCTTTGTTTTGAACTTCGCTGAGTTTGGGATTATTTTGGGTATGGATTGGCTCAAGAGGTATGGGCAAAAGTAGATTGCGAGAAGTTGGAGGTGACAGTCGGGAATGTGGAATGGTGAATGGTTATTATTCTATGTAAGCCTGAAGATGGTATCTTCGTGAGCTATTTGTATTCGCTTGTGATACCACGGAAAGACTTGTCATTGGGGCCAATTGCGAGTGAATTTGAAGATGTATTTGACGAGGTCAAAGGTTTACTACCGCATCGCGAGTTTGAGCTCAGAATCGATTTGGTCAAAGGTGCTAGACCTATCGGCATGCCACTTAGACGGATGGCACCTAAGGAACAGTGAGAGTTAAAGGTGCAAGTACGTGACCGTTTGAGAAATGGATTCATTCGGAGAAGTGTATCCGAATGGGGTGCACCAGTTGTGTTTGCAACCAAGGCCGATGGCTCATTGAGAATGTGTGTGGACTATCATGAGCTAAACAAGGTGACCAAGAAGAACAAGTATCCATTACCGAGGATAGATGACTTGTTTGATCATCTTCACGAGGCCGAGGTGTTTTCTCAGATGGATTTGGCAACAGGATTCCACCAGTTGAGGGTGGAAAAAGATAACGTGCCAAAGACATCTTTTAGGACACTATTCGGTTTCTTCGAATGGTTGGTGATGCTATTTGAGTTGACTAACATACCAGCATATTCTGTGGATATTATGAATAGGTTATTCAGGGATCAATTCAACAAGTTCGTGCTTGTGTCCGTGGATGATATTCTAGTTTCTCCCGGAATTAGGAAGAGCACAAGACTTACTTGAAAGTTGTTTTGGAAATCTTGTGAAAGCATCGGCTGAGAGCTAAGTTTTTGAAGTGTCACTTCTGGAAGAGCGAAGTCAGGTTCTTAGGCCATGTTGTTTCTGGAAAGAGGATAGCGGTTGACCCCGCTAAGGTGGCAGCAATCCAGGACTGGGATAAACCTAAGAATGCGACGGATGTTCAGAGTTTCCTTGAGTTGGTGGGATGTTATTGTCGTTTCATCAAGGATTTATCCAAGATAGCTACACCATTAATAGGATTGACGAAGAAGAACCAAGTTTTCACATGGGATACAAAGTGTGAGCAAGCTTTTGGAATCTTGAAAGAGAGACTGATGACTGCTTCTGTTTTGACCATTCTAAGTGGGAATGAAGAGATGGTGGTATACACCGATGCATGTGGTACTAGACTTGGAGCAGAGCTGATGTAGAAGGATAAATTTGTGGCTTATGTTAGTCGATTGCTAAAGGCAAATGAAAGAAATTACCCAACTCATGATTTAGAGTTGGCAGTGATCGGGTTTGCTCTGAAGATGTGGAGGCATTACCTGTTGGGAGTTCGGTTCGAGTCGTTTACGGATCTTAAGTCATTGAAGTAACTTTTCTCCCGAAAGGATTTGAATCTTCGGTAGTAACGGTGGTTAGAGTTTATGGCATCGTATGGTTTTGGTATAGCCTATACTCCTCGTAAAGGTAACGCAGTGGCGAATGTGTTAAGTCAAAGACACGTAACTTTGGGAGCGATGTTTTCGGAATGGAAGCACCATGAGTACTTGGAAGAATTTGATTTCAGACCATGGTGTGAGTTGGAACCTGAAATTTTGGCAAGCTTATCGATAATACCTACTCTCATCGAAAGGATTGGCGAGAGACTAAAGCATGATGAAAAGCTTGTCGAGGTTATCCAGAAGTTGGAGCCAGATAATAAAGAGTTCGAGGTCGGTCGAGAGGGTTGCCTTCAAAAGAAAGGACGAATGGTTGTTTTGATATCGACGGATTGAGAGATGAGGTTCTGAGGGAATGTCACCACTCGGAATTGACGATTCATCGTGGTGGTAATAAGATGTATCAGGACATGAAGTGAGCTTACTACTGGGAAGGTATAAAGCAGGATGTTGGAAAATTTATTTCCATGTGCATGAACTGTCATTTGGTGAAGGCTAAAAAGAAGAAGCCGAGTGGGTTGCTTCCGCCATTGGAAGTTCCTAGGTGGAAGTGGGAACAATATCGATGGATTTATCGATGGACTACGAAGAACGAGGGCAGGAAATGAAGGAAGTTGGGTCATTCTGGATCGCTTGACCAAAAGTACAGGGTTTATTCTTGTTAAATCGACTAGGACAACATCGAAGTTGGTAAAATGGATAGTTCAATTCCATGGTATTCCGAAGAGCACAGTGAGTGATCGAGATTCATTGTTCACGAGGGTTTTTGGAAGAGTTTGCAAGAAGCTTTGGGAACCAAGTTGTGTTTAAGTACGGATTATCATCCCCGAACTGATGGTCAAACCGAGAGAGTTAACCAAGTATTAGAAGATCTCCTAAGAGCTTATGTATTGGACTTTGTAGGATCATGGGAAGACCATCTACATCTAGTTGAGTGTGCGTACAATAAAAGGTACCTATCGAGCATTGGGATGGCACCATATGAAGTGTTGTATGAAAGACCGTGCAATTCTCTGGCTTGTTGGTTAGGAATTGGAGATAGGTTGATATTTGGGCCTGGGATGATTAGGGAGACATATGATGGTATCGAGATCGTTCGACAACGAATGAAGGCAGCCCAAGATCGTCAGAAGAGCTACGCCGATAAACGTAGAAAAGATTTGGAATTCGATGTTGGCGATATGGTTTTCGTGAAGATTTCGCCATTGCATGTTGTTCGGTTCGGAAGAAAAGGAAAGTTAACTCCGAGGTTCATTGGACCATTTCTGATAGTCGAGTGGATTGGAAAGCTCGCATGTAGAGTGGAGTTACCTGAGAAGTGTTGAGTGCGCACAATGTTTTCCATGTGTCGTTTCTAAGGAAGTGTGTGCATGATTCGAATGTGGCGGTATCTCTAGAGCCGTACGAAGACCTAGAAGTCGAGACCGTAGCTACGAAGCCTTGTAAGCCGCTTTGCATTATGGGGAATGACATGAAACAGTTAAGGAGGAAGATAGTTAAGCTAGTCAAGGTGCAGTGGAGTGAAGACGATGACGATTGTACGTGGGAGACGGAAGAGAGTATGAAGACGACCTATCCAGAACTCTTCGTCGGTATGAGCCATTAATGTCGTGTCACCTTACATCATGCAGATTTTCACATAAAGGCCTTATTTGTTCAGGGTAATAAGTTTTAAAGACAACACATCTGAAAAATTAGTTTTAAGGACAATTCTGCACGAAAAAGATAAAAGTGGTTATTTTTTTACGTTTTACAGAAATAAAAATAACCACTTTTATATTTTTCCAGTATAACTTAAAAAGATAACCGCTTTTATCTTTTTCATGTAGAATTGTCTGTAAAGCTAATTTTTAAGAAGTGTTGTCCTTAAAACTCATTACCTGAACAAATAAGCACTTTAACCTAATATCCATTTACATCATTGTAGCTTGTACCGTCGTTGTTAGAATTCCGCGTGCTAGGATAAGGCTATGGATGCATGGCTTAATAGATGCTAGTTTGGATGGTAAATTGGTTGCTCATGGATGATATGCATGCAGAATTGTTTTGATTGCTTGTATTACTTGGAATTTCGGGGGCGGAATTCCTACGGAGGGAGAATGTAACAACCCGCATTTAACATATCGGAGGAATGTAAAATATATTTATTTAATTCTCTGAGGGTGATCATTCTCATATTTTTATATGTTGTTTATGGGGATGTGAGACATGTCCATATTTTTTACCAATTTTATTTATGACCATTTTACACCTGTTAGTTTTGTATAGCACATAACTTTTGACTGAGATCGAATCATGTGCGGAAATCGTTTTCATTAGAAAGGAAATGGTGTTGTCGATTCTGTAGAGTGGTCAAATTAAAGATTTTATTCAGCGGTTTGGGAGGAATCGCTATTTTTGTGTTTCACAATTTCTGTTTAGGTTTTATAAGCCATTGTTGGGCTGATTTGGTGTGGACCGTTGTGAGCTGGTGGGAGGCAATAAATAGGGGTTAAAGGGATGGAGAATAAATTACTTTCTTCATTCTCTCATTTGGTTGAGCTCATGATCCTCACTGCTCAATCAAATATGCCTTTCCACCATTAAAATTCTAAATCTACGTAAGGGAATTGAAGATCTACGTCAATCGAAGCTGGGTCTACATTAAGCGGAGTGAGATCGCATCAAATTGAAGGGACTGAGGTTCATTCTTCTCTGTTCGGATTGAGATTTAAGTGATTTCAAGTTAATTCGAAGAATTGGTGAGTGATAAGCATCTCTCACACGAATTCAATCAAGTATATGGGTTGTTTGATCTTATTTTCATCATTTCAAGTTGTTTTCACCAAGATCTACATCATGGTAAGAATGTTTTCATTTGAATCACCGTAGGAGCTAATCTAGCAACTTAAAATGGTAATTCTTATGTTAATTCATATGTTTATGCAAGTAAGATCCATTGTTTTGGTTTATTCATTGATTTATCATGATTTAGTGAATTTTATATGATTATTTATGAATAGTTGTCATTTTGGTGTTGTTGATGATTTCTGTTGATCGAAAAATTTGTATCAACACCAAGAATGCAAGATGCACTTCACAATATCCTCAAGAATAGTAAAAATGGAGCCAAAAATTAGAAAAATTCAAGTAAGAGGATATAAAGTTTTTATAGTGGTTCGATCAAGTGTGATCTACATTCACTTTGCCAAATGATTCCATTATTGCATTTAGGATTACAAAGCAAACATATTCTATTTCAACTCACTTTTCTCACTCTTCGACTTAGTAAAGTTCCTATGAGAAATAAATGAGATCCTCCATGTATGGATGTTTATAGAATCAATCCATATTCTCTCACAAGTCTTGATGAATCATTATGTCTTCACAATGAATCCGGAAATGAGTCTTTGAATTGAAGTGTTTGAGATGATCAAATTGCTTAGAAGAAGTTGAGAATAGAGTTCAACAGCCCTTCGGGATCACCAAGAGGCATCCCCCATTAAAGTGGAGTTGAATCCCTATTTATGGAAGTAAGGAATGAGTGTAATATAGCTTTCATGATCTGGATCGGGGTGTTGAGTATTTACGATAATGCAACTGCAGCTAATTGCCTATTTCCAAGCTTCTGCCCGATCCAATGCCCCTCGAGTCGATTCAACATGTCCCCATCTGATCCAGAACCTCTCGAGCCAGTGCACTATGCTTCAACTCGGTCCAGGACCTCTCGAGCCAATGCAACATGCTTCAACCTGATCCAGAACCTCTTGAGCCAATGCAACACGCTTCAACCCGATCCACAACCTCTCGAGCCAATTTAATGTGCTTCTATCCGATCCAGTTGCTTCTCGAGCCGCTCCAGATGCTTCAGCTCGATCTAACTGCTTCTCGAGCCGCTCCAGAGTGCCTCTGCCCGATCCAACCTATTATGAAACTGACTGATCCGATGCCATGTAAATTTTGTGGATAACATTTTCCCCTCAGAGTTCACAATTTTATTCATGAAAATTGTAGGCTTCAAAACATTCCAAATTCACGATATTTTGATGGGCTAACAGTAACAGATTGTGAGTTTTGACTTCGGATCGGATGCATTATTTCGTAGCTTGGGTCGGCCTTAATAGTGTCTGGATTAGCACAATCCACTTGAACTATCACCTTTCCATTTGTACTTTATTACAATGTCTTTATGAAACAAATTACCTAATTCTTATTCCCGAACCAATCTGGGTCGGTCTGACTAACTCAATCATGGATTGGTCTTGGCCGATTCAACTTGAATTGGTCCTGTCCAATTCAAGTTGGATCGGTCTTGGTCGATTCGAATTGGATCAGCGAGACTGATTTGACCGATGTGACTCTTCTCTCTCTCATGGCTGTTGAGTTTTCCAATGCACCATTACATATTGCAGCCTTTGAAAGGTCACTTACACATTGTCTTATTTCCCTTTTCAAGAGAAAATCCATGGCAGACCAACTTTAACCGAAGAAAATCAAAAATGAAGCTTTCTTTTTCTCTCAAATACTTCATCGAATTCTCAGCCGCCAAGTTCTTCCTTACTTTCGTTTTATTCTTTATCACTTTAATTTGAAAGGTTTCCACTGTTTTAAACTTGTAACACCCGATCGTAGAACTGCCGTTTAGTGTAGACTCGGGCCACAGGGGAATGATTTGGTCATGTTACTTTCTAAGCTAAAATTTTGCTTTGATTTGTCTTATATTCTGTCGAGTCTTGTACGTCTAACCTCTTGTTTCACCCAAAGTTCTGATAAAGACTTGATTCTACATGCTTGATTATCTGCATAACTCGTTAGTAGGTAGAATTTTTTTAAGAAACCCCAATTTTGTGCAAAATCGTCACTTAATATGCAGCGCAAGCTTGTTTATTCGACAACTGGTCAGTCGAACTTCCCGGCGGATTAAATCTGGATTAGCTGTGTTTGATCCGATCCGTGTTGGTCTGACCAATTCAGTTTGATTCAGTTTTGGCCGATTCAAATTGAACTGATCTGGGCCGATCTGACTCGATGGTTACGACTGACTCATTTCGGATCGGTCCTAACTGATCTAAAGTGAATCGGTCATAACCAACCCATTTTGGATCGGTTCTGTTCGATCCTATATGGATCGGTTATGACTGATCCACTTTGGATCAGTTACTTCTTGATGCCATCCATCTACTTCCCTTTTCCTTGTTCAATTTAGGAAGTTAACCAAAAAAGTATTTGAGCACTTCCCTTTCTTATGCAGGATGGATCCATCTTCCGAAGAATTCAGGTTAAAAGATGTTTTTTGACTTGGACAGTCAGACAACCGGTCAACCTTCAGTGAATTCCCCTTCACTCGTCGACCCTTCCTGTCCAGAGATTCAAACGATTGTGAACAGGCCTCGCTACACTCCAGGAGCCTGCAATGCCAAGCTTGCCAGACAACTTCCGGGCTGGAACTTGCAGGGGATCTCCCTCAATTTGTACGTGTCTTCCTCTGATCGTCAAGTGACATCCAGCGACATAGTTGTCACTAAGTCTAAATTGCTCAGTCGCATAGAGGATACCCTACGACAATTTGAGAGAAAGATGGACATGCTTAAAGATCAGACCGCCAAGAAGCTTCAGGACTGGCACAGATTGGCTGGGGATCTGCAAAGACTCCACTGAGAGAATCTTGATCTCATCGCAATTCTGGAAGATGACAAAGTGAATTTGATTTATGCTTTGAGAAACCGGGATGCTCTTGTTGCTGCTTTCCCTAAGGGAGGTGTTGAGCTGGTGGGTTCTTCTGGCAAGAGGCCAGCTTCTGATGCTTCCCTATCGGGTTCTACTCCGATGAAGAGGAAGGTGGGAAAGCCTCGCATAGCTCTCCTCTCCTGGTGTTTGATAGATTTTGGCTTTATGAATTCTACCTTTAGACTGGTTGTACTTAAGCGAGTTCCGGTCCTCGCCTTTGACTTTTAAGCTAGTTTATGTTGATACTTTATGACTGTTATGGTTGTGTTTGTTGTCCCATTTTGCTAGTAATGGTATGTTGGTTATGAATTTTGTGGCTTTAGCCGATCCAAGTTGGATCGGTCTTGATTCAGACTGAATTCGCTTTGGCCGATCCAAATTGGATTGGCTCTTAGCCGATCCAATTTGGATCGGTCTTGGCCCAATTGGAATTGGCTTTAGCCAATCCAAGTTGGATCGGTCTTGGCCGATTCAGATTGAATTGGCTTTGGCCGATTCAATTTGGATCAGTCTTGGCCGATTCAATTGGAATTGGCTTTATCTGATCCAAGTTGGATCGGCTTTCCTCTGATTTTAAAATCATAGCCATGAGTTATCACTAGTTGGTCCTGCTCAACCGATTTTTCCGCTGCCCCGTCTCGATTTTGGCTGAAGCAACTCCTGAGACTTCTCTCCCGCGAACAATCATCTTTGTGTTTGTCACGGTACTGAGGTTATCAAGTTTGCCATAGCCATTTCGTGGTTTAGCTTAGGTTGAACTTTTGGTCTAAGGTTGTGACAAATCT
Source organism: Allium sativum (assembly GCA_030737875.1). NCBI lineage: Eukaryota > Viridiplantae > Streptophyta > Magnoliopsida > Asparagales > Amaryllidaceae > Allium > Allium sativum. Next base: position 7,112,692 of record JASFAX010000039.1, on the reverse strand, counting down.
GTGGTATGTTTAAGAGACAAACATTATTGAATTTCTTTAATGTGGTAGTATTACCCCTATAGCAAGATTTGCCACAGACTTCTTAGAGTTTAGAAACCATACTCTGTGATTGATTTCCTTCGGAACCTTTGAGTCATGTGTTCTTGCTATTACTGACCTTTAGCGTAATCATGACTAAAGGTTCCCGGCTTAGCTGTTTCAGCTCGTACCTTTTGAATGATGGTAAGGTCTTTGTTTTTTGCGCCCTTGTTTGAGAGGTCTTATATTTTCGTTTCCATGAAGAAATATTTGTAAACCCGTTATTCATTGTGACTGAATGTCTCAATCACTTGCAGAATTTGTAGGGTGCCTCCTGAGAAGGTCTTTGGGTCCGTCACTAACCGGATTTGGAAGACCCGGCTTATGATCGGATGCCCCAGTAGGGATCTTTTAAAGTCTGCCAGTAACTGGATTTGGAAGATCCACAAGTAATAGTTGGGTTTGGAGGACCCAACATTTGATCGGATGCCCCGGAAGAGGTCTTATACGCCAAGTGTTTATATCGCTATCAAGCCATGTATTAATGGCGTCGACGATGAACCGAGTGCCCCTCGGGGAGGTCTTTGGTTTATGAACTCAATATTTATTGTGCCTGGTCCATGTATAAATGGTTCAGACAACTAACTGAGTGCCCCTCAGGGAGGTCTTTGGTTTTAAAACCCAATGTTCATCGCAATCCGTCCATGTATTAACGGCATTGGTGATTGATTGGGTGCCCCTCGGGGAGGTCTTTGATTTATCATTGTGCAGTTTCTTGGGTCAAACGCTAGCTCATTTGTCGGTTTCTATTACGACTTGTTAGAGCTAGGGCCTTCAACCTTCCAATTAAGAAGGTGCCCCTTTGGCGAAACTCATAGTTTCATTTGTGATTTAGCTTCCTGTCATTTGATGGACCAGTCCTTGGTGTCTCGTATTTGCACCGCTATGTCTTCATCATCGAGCTAATTGCAAATGGTGTTTTTGAGCATTAAGTAGTGGATATCGGAGCTATTTTACCCAGGTTGTGTTATAATAGCCTCAAGGACTGGTTAGATCATAATGATATCAGCGTATCTTTTGGAGGTTCTGCAATAAAAATCGAACTTTAGTGAGTAACTTGCAAATGTATAATTTAGGCAAGTGATTCGATTCCTTTCATTTATATTTACAAAACTTGTAATAACGTTACATGGTATGTACAATGCATGTTATTTACAAACAATATGAAAGGAACATTAAATGAAGTAGCGTCGGAGATGTATAGCGTTCCATGCTCTTGGGAGTTGGACTCCGTCTGTTGTCCTCAGTTCAAATGTACCATCCAAGAATTTTTGGCGTATCACGTATGGCCCCTCCCAATTGGGTCCTAATACTCCGGTTCCTGTCATGATTTTCTTAAGAACAAGATCCCCACTTGGAAGGTCCTTCGCTTAACTCGACATTAAAATGGGGAGCTATTCTTCTCTGATGTGCCATAATTCTGAGTTCTGATTCTTTTCTTCTTTCCTCGAGTAAGTCAAGCGCTTCGAGTTAAAGTTTTTCATTCTCCGCTTGGTTGAAGTAGATCCTTCTATGAGTCAGAACTTCTAGCTCAACCGAGATCATTCCTTCGGATCCAAATGCGAGGGAAAACAGACCGTTTCCTATTGCAGTTTTATGGGTAGTTCGATATGCCCATAATGCAAGCGGAAGCTCATTAACCCAATCACCCTTGGCTTTCTCAGGTCTTTTTTTGATGGTTGACTTCAGGATCTTGTTGATTGCTTCAACTTGCCCGTTAGCTTGCGGATGGGCAACGGCTGAAAAACCTTTCTTGATCTTGTATTTGGCACAAAAGTCTAGGAACTCAGTGCTCTCAAACTGAGTCCCATTATCGGTGATTATTTTCTGCGGTATGCCGAACCTGCAGATGATGTTTTTCAAAACAAAGTTGATCACCTTCCTCGAAGTAATTGTGGCTAGTGGCTCAGCTTCAGCCCATTTAGTAAAATAGTCAACTGCCACTATTGCGTACTTCATATTCGATTTTACAGTGGGTAGTGCCCCCAATCAAATCTATGCCCCAGACAGCAAATGGCCATGGACTGACCATCTGGGTCAATTCGGTTGGTGGTGCTCTCGGAATTTTTGCGAATCTTTGACACGTATCACATCTTTCGGTATAAGTCATCGCATCCAAGTTTATGCTAGGCCAAAAACATCCATATTGCAGAACTTTCTTGGCTAATGTCTGACCACCAATGTGACCTCCGTAGTCTCCCTCATGCAGTTCTACCAAGATTTCTTTCGACTCTTCCATGGACACACATCATAGTAATGGCATAGAGAATCCCCGTCTATACAACCTCCCATCCTGAACAAGATATAACGGAGTCTTGCGCAGTATTTTCCTCCGCTTTTTTGGTTCCTCAGGAAGCGTTCCGTTGAGGGTATATTCCTTAATCGGCGTCATCCAGGACATAGGTTCTTCAACTGTTTCCATGATCCAGTCAACATCTTCCTCTTCAATGGAAGGGGTTGCAAGGACTTCAATAGGTATTAGCCCAAGCAAGTGTGCATCAGAAGAACTAGCATATTTCGTGAGAGAATCCACCATTGCATTTTCTTCTCTTGGAATGTGAGATATGGTGTAGTGATCGAGGTTGTTGAGAAGTTCTATAGCTTTAATAAGATAGGAAGGAAGATTTCCAACTTTGGTCTGGAATTCCCCAAGGACCTGACTCACTACCAATTGGGAATCACGGAAGATATGCATGGTTTTTAAATTCAACTCTTTTGCTAGTTTTAATACATTTATCAATGCTTCGTATTCAGCCTCATTATTGGTTGACGGAAATTCCAACCTTAATGCATAATACAAGGAATGGCCTTCTGGAGTTTCTAAGACAATTCCGGCCCCCGAACAGTAATCATTCTTTGAGCCATCAATGTATAGCTTCCAACTAGCGATTGCTCTTGTTGGTTCCTCAACCTCATCCCCTCTATCCGTGAATTCGGCAATGAAATCTGCTAAAGCTTGCCCATAGATAGCTCTTCGAGGGTGATAGGTGATATCATATTGGCCGAGCACAATATTTCACTTCAATAGCCTTCCAAAGGTTTCCGGACGGAAGAGAATTTGCCTTAGCGGCTGATCAGTAAGGTCTTTTATTGGATGGGACTCGAAATATGGTCTCAATTTCTTTGAGGGAATGAGTAGACAATACGTAAGCTTTTCTTGCTTTGGGTAATTCAATTCTACCCCAGCAAGCCACTTACTAATATAGTAAACCGGCCGTTGGATCTTAGCGTCCTCCCGGATGAGTGCGGCGCTCAAGGCATATGGTGATATAGCCAAGTATAGGAACAACTCTTCTCCATTTCTAGTTTTAGAAAGCATCGGTGGAGACTCCAAATGTTGAATTAACTTTTCAAAATCCATTTGACATTCTGGGGTCCATTGGAAGTCTTTCATTCATTTCCTTAAAGCGTCAAACAGTGGGATACATCGATCCGTTGCCTTAGAGATGAAGCGGTTAAGGGCAGCGATTTTCCTATTCAAGCTCTGAAGCTCCTTTATTGTTTTTGGTGCTTGCATTTCTCGTAATGCCGTGATCTAGGAAGGATTTGCTTCGTTGCCCCTGGCATTGACTATGAATCCAAGAAATTTCCCCGAAGAAACCCCGAATGAGCATTTCAGAGGATTTAACTTCATGCCGAATTTTCTAAGGAAATGGAACATCTATGCTAGATCCTCTAGGTGATCTTCAACCTTTTGGACTTTACTAACATGTCATCGACGTAAACCTCCATAGTGTTCCCAATTTGGGATTTGAACATGGAGTTCACAAGACGCTGGTAAGTTGCTCCTGCATTCTTTAGTCCGAATGGCATAACCTTATAACAGTACAAGCCTCTGTCAGTTATAAAACTTGTGTTCTCCTGATCTGGTTCATGCATCATAATTTGATTATATCCAGAATACGCATCCATGAAAGATAATAGTGCATGCCCCGCGGTTGCATCGACAAGCTGGACGATTCTAGGCAGAGGGAAACTGTCCTTGGGACATGCTTTGTTAAGGTCTGAGTAGTCTATGCATACTCTCCACTTGCCATTAGACTTCTTGACGAGGACTGGATTCGAGACCCAGTTGGGATATGTAGATGCTCGTATGAAGTTATTCTTAAAAAGTCTATCTACTTCTTCTTTTAATGCCATCGATCTTTCAGGTTCCTGAGTTCGTCGTTTTTGTTTTACAGGAGCTAAATTGGGATTAACATTCAATTTATGAACAATTACATCTGTTGATATTCCACACATGTCTGAATGCGTCCAAGCAATGACGTCTAAGTTTGCTTTTAGAAACAATATCAAATCCTTTTGCAGTTTTTTGCCCAACTAAGAACCTATCCTTAAGACTCGGTCAGGATTTTTATCATGTATTGAAATAGAAATGGTATCTTCAGCCGGTGCCGCTCTGTCTTCCCCCATACTTGTTTTTCTCGGATCAATTTCCTTCTGAGTCCCACTATATTCACCAGTATGAGGGCCCCACCTTAATTGCTATAAGGGGGATTCATGAATGCGGGGTGGAAGCTCTGCATTCTTTTTCACTTCTTTCTTCCTTGCCTCGGCAAGTTCCATCAGGTAGCACTCTCTTGTTGTTTGTTGATTTCCTTTGATTACTCCAACTCCATTTTCAATGGGAAATTTCATCGTTAGGCACCATGGCTCCATTGTTATTCTAAAAGCTGCGAGAGTTGGTCTTCCAAGGAAAGCGTTATAACTGGACCACTCATCAATTACGACGAAATCTTGCTTCTGTGTCGCTTTGTTTTCCCCTTCTCCGAGCTCAACAAGTAGATTGATGACTCTGATTGGTTGAACTGCTTGTGCAGTGAATCCATTAATTTTGCTTTGACAAGCTTTCACATCCTCCATGGAGAGCTTAATCCTTTGGAAAGCACTGACGAAAAGGACATTGATGGATGCTCCACTCTCAACTAGAACTCTTTTAACCATGGCAGGACACAAGCCTATGGTTATCACCATTGGAACTTCAGTTGGAGTTATCAATCCCTCTGAGTCTCGATCCTTAAACACAATGTCGTCCCAGGGAGACCTTGGTATCTTTGCTGGAAAAGGTTCATCCATAATCATGAGTTTTTCTCCCCTCGAGAGGTTTTTCATCTCATTAGCATATTTCACAATGTCCCCCAATTTTTTCTCGGCAGGGTGTGGACCTCCTGAAATAGTGTAAATGATCAACCTTGGCATGACAACGTTTGCGGCATTTTCACTTTGCTTTGGTTGTCCTGTAGAGGTTCCTTGACCTTGGGGAGCCTGAATACTTTGTGGGTTCTTCGTGTATTTCTAAAGTCTATTCTTCCTTATTAGTTCCTCGATTAGGCTCTTTAAGTTCCTACACTCATTTGTGCTATGACCTGGCTGGTTGTGAAATTGGCAAAATCTCCCGGATTTTATGGCGGCATTGCTAACCTTTATCTGCTTTGGTATCAGGTACTCTTCAGTCTCCTTGGTGGCCATGAAAATATTTTCCACCCTATTGTTTAATGGAGTCAACTCCGAGTTCTTGAAAGAAGCAGAACTTTTTGTTGACTCGATTGTCTTTCCCATCATTACCCTGTTTCTCACCTCCAGGGTTTTTCTGATTGTTTTCTACATCATTATTCTTCTTCTTAGATTGTATGCTGCTTTCCGGGATAACCATAGCATAGGCAGGATCCTCATCCACACCTATGTATTCCTCAACCTTATCAAACAACACCACTAAAGTACTTGGTTTCTTCTTTTTTATCCACCGTCCGAGCTTAGTTTTCCTACTTATAGCCCCCTTTAAGGCCATCAAAAGAGGCTCATAGTTTCCCACTTCTGCCGGAACAGTATTATAGCGAGTAAGGAAGGCCCAAACGGATTCTCCTGGTCTTTGCTCGAGTTCATTCAATTCCATAACATCTCACACTTTTGTGGCTTGAAGTCTGAATTTCTCCCTAAACAACTTAGCTAGAGTAGCGAAATCGTCCACTGATCTTGGTGGAAATTTGGTGAACCAAAGCGACGCCACCTCCTCAAGGTAAGTCGGAAAGTACAAACACTTCAACTCATCGGTGGCACGAGCCCCATCCATGTGTTGGTCGTACTTGAACAGAAACACATTTGGATCTATCGTCCCATTATAAGCTTGCACTACTGGAGGCTTGAATTTTTTTGGATATGGTGCCATTTTGATTCTTTCGGTGAGCGGAGTTTTTGTGGGAGAAAACCCCCATTCTTTTTCATCATCCTGTTTCTTCTGATTTCTCTCCATTATTTTATGGATCATTTCTGATATTCGCTCCTCCTCATTGTGTTGATCCACGGGGCGGATGCCGTCTTCCTTACCGGATGTCTGCCTAAGAAGATGGTCATGGTTTGGATTTCGGGGCCCTGAACCTCCCGCTTAGAGAGTTGCCCCTTTGGCGGAACCAAGCACTTGTTGAGAAGTCACTTTATCAGGGTGGTTGCGAGCAGGTAGCTTTGCCTCCTTATGGTTAGGATTTTCCATCTCTTGGACAGAATTTTCTCGGATTGGGCTTGAAGAAGAAGAAGAAGAAGAACCGATGTTTTCTATATGAGGAGTCTATACGGATTTAGCACGGGCGGTTTTCATAGTGATTTTTGCTATAGCGGCTTGCACGACAAACATCATTTTGAGTTTCTTCATCATGGACTCATTTGCAATATTCATTTGATTAGTTAAAGTTGTGGCCACTTCATCTAACTCTCGTCTTGTTATGGCAGCTGCGGCCCCGGAACCTTCCCCAACTTCAAATCGAGTGATATGAGTAGTAGTTTCACGATCGGTGATATTATCACCATTCTTGGCATTTTGATCCGTGATCCTCTTTGGCGGTCTACCCGGTTTACCCATAGCTTAGGCAAAGGCTTGGAGTAGATCGTAGTGAAATAGGATTGGATCTTTTTAATGCAAGGCTTCAAATCTTGTGGAAGAATGAGAGAAGATGGAGGATTGAATCGGCCCCACGGTGGGCGCCAATTGTTGATCGCAAAATTTGTATCAACACCAAGAATGCAAGATGCACTTCAAAATATCCTCAAGAATAGTAAAAATGGAGCAAAAAAACAGAAAAATGCAAGTAAGGAGAGACACAAAGTTTTTATAGTGGTTCGATCAAGTGTGATCTACATCCACTTTGCCAAATGATTCCATTATTACATTTAGGATTACAAAGCAAACATATTCTCTCAATACATTCATAATTCACCTCACTTTTCTCACTCTTCGACTTAGTAAAGTTCCTATGAGAAATAAATGAGATCCATCAAGTATGGATGTTTATAGAATCAATCCAAATTCTCTCACAAGTCTTGATGAATCATTATGTCTTCACAATGAATCCAGAAATGAATATTTGAATTGAAGTGTTTGAGATGATCAAATTGCTTAGAAGAAGTTGAGAATAGAGTTTAACAGCCCTTCGGGACCACCAAGAAGCCTCCCCCATTAAAGTGGAGTTGAACCCCTATTTATAGAAGTGAGGAATGAGTGTAATATTGCTTTCAGGATCTGGATCGGGGTGTTGACTATTTACGAGAATACCACTACAGCTAATTGCCTATTTTCGAGCTTCTGCCCGATCCAAAGCCCCTCGAGCTGATTCAACATTCCCCATCCGATCCAAAACCTCTCGAGCCAGTGCATTCCACTTCAACTCGGTCTAGGTCCTCTTGAGCCAATGCAACATGCTTTTGCCCGATCCAGAACCTCTCGAGCCAACTTAATGTGTTTCTATCCAACCCAGTTGCTTCTCGGGCCGCTCCAGATGCTACTGCCCGATCCAACTGCTTCTCGAGCCGCTCCAGAGTGCCTCTGCCCGATCCAACCTATTATGAAACTAACTGATCTGATGCCATGTAAATTTTGTGGATAACAATTTCGTAAAGTGTCGATTGGTGAATTGGATGATTTGGATGAGTTATTTGAATCGATGTTGTTGTTTGGTGATGATTTGGTCAAGATTGGAGCTATTTTGGTCAGATCAGGAGTTGGGTCGTTTTTGCTAGGTCGTTGATGATGTGGCATGGAGCTTGGGTCGTGTGGCTTGGAGGACAAGAAATGGATGGGCCACATACACTCAGGTCGTTGGATTTGGGTGACTCAAGTCATGGTGCTTGGCTCGTTGAAAGATGGGTCGAAGGAGCTTTGGCAACAGGACATTGGACGACCTAGGGTGACGGGCAGTTAAAGCTAAGTGATGAGTTTGAATCTACTTGGAGCTTGATGGGTCATTGGGCTCTGAAGGTTTCAGGTTGTTGGATGACTCAAGGCGATGGGTTGTGGGAAGCACAGGGTTAGTGCAAGTTAGAGATGGGTCGGCCATGGTATGATAGAGTCAGGTCATTAACAACCTGGGAAGGTCAAGTTGTGGGTTGGTCGAACGATTTGGGTAGTTCGGGTCGTGGAATGGCTCGAATGATCTGGGGAAACCGACCTGATTGTGATGAACCATATATTTGTTATTTTGGGTCGAGAATGAATAGGACTTCGAAGTAAATTCAAGGAGAAATTTTCAAAGTGTTGTGATGTGTTCGTTGATCGTCAAAATGCAACGAATGTGAAGACGGCTCAAGGTGGTGAGTTTGTGGATAATGGTTGCTCGAGAAGGTGATTGAACTTGTGGATACTCATCATGGTGGACGGCTGGAGATAATGAAGGCCGAGAGATTATCGTTGTCATAGGTTCTAGTGGACTCAAAGCAGGGGTACAACGGGGGCACCCGAAGACTAGAAGGTCGTTGGTCGAGTACCTAGGGCAGTATGATGGGCCTAGAGATACGAGTCACGATGGCATATGGAGTTTTGCTAGAACCTGGGTTTACCATTAGCCCTTGACGGAAGGCAAGGTTGGTCGGTCATATGATTAACGATGGTTTCGAAGCAGAATTGGCGGTGGTAGCCAGAGTCATGGATGATAATTGTTTTCCTTGTATCGTCTGGTGTAGATTATTCGACATCGAGGGAGATATCTCTTGGCTGCTTGTCTGATGTTGGTTTAGGCCTTCGGGGCTTGTACTTGGGAGATATCGATATCAGTTTGAATGGTCTACGCCCTATAACTGATTGCCATGAATGTACTGTTGTTTCTAAATTCTTGTGTAGAGGTTAACACTGTCAGATGTAAGGAAGACGGTTGTGGGTTCTTTTCTATTGATGTTGTTAGATTAGTTGATTAATCTGCCTATTCTCATATACTTCATTGATGATGTTAGATAGTTGTTTTATCGCTCACAAAGACTGTTGTCTAACTCAGGGTTTTATGTCTCCCTCTTATTACCTTGGATTGTTCATCCGGTTGTGGATGGGCAGACTGAGTAGAAGGTGACACGGGATAGATCTTGGTGAGGACGATGCTGATGAGCCTAGACGAGCAAGAGGCTGGCAAATTAATTTCTACTATCTAGAATTTGTTGTTTCTGCTATTTGATGTATTCTCTGAGTGTTGTAGTGAGGCTTTTTTTTGCAAGACTGACCAGTTTTTATAGTGATCTGTAACACTTTATTATTAAAAAACTTAAAAGATACAACGCGCATAGGTGATATACTCAATGTATATCAACTACAAATTACATGTTCCCACGTAAGGGAAACCACAATTACATTTTCTCATCACTTCTAGTTACATATTACAGTTCATTTAATTTTCATTGTGCCATAAAAATGCACAGAGACATCAGCATTTCAATTAACCATTATCATATGGTGTATTCCCCCTTGCTCTTGTCATGTTGCGCGTTTGAGGCGCCTGCACTGCAACTAGCTACATTTGTAGAGGCCGATGTGTTAGCAACAATGACGTCAGGTGGTCTAGCTATATAGGCTGGTGACGGAGGAATATTAGCATAAGGATTCGTTATTAGCTTCTTACCATTGGCATTCGTTGTTCTCCTACTCTGAAGAGCTGAATAGTTCTCGGCCATAAGCTCAATGAGCTTACTCTTCTCATTACGAATAATAGGGTCGAGCTCACCTCTTTCTATTTCAACTCCAAGACTCTCTATTGTTTCAAGAACTATTTTATCAATGTTCAGTTTCTTTTTCTCCTTTGTTTTTTGTTGCTTCATTTTGTAATCACTAGACACAGCTGATAAATCGAAGTTATTTTGAAGAAAGTTGTCAAGAATTCCAGTTATTTTAGGCATTGTAGCATCAGAGGTAGACTTCGTGATTTCATTGGATGCGTTTTTGGTTTTCTCTTGTATAGGGTTCAGTGCAGAAACACTAGAGAAACCATACTGATGCTTATTAAGAGGGGTATTGCCTTGTAGGAATCCTGGCTTAAAGCCAATTTTTTTTGAACACTTGAAATTCATTAGCAGTATAGGGAATGGACACATCATATCCTCCATATTCCATTGTTCTCTCAAACTAAGTAACATCGTCTATGATAGTTTGCATAGCTTTTCTATGCATATCGGAATCATTCACAGCCGTGACATTGAACATAGAATCATCAACATTTGTTAGATTATCAGCTCCACTACCACTTGCTGTTGCATCACTCAAATCTTTCGACATTGCATTATCATCTATTCCTCTACTAGATGTAGTTTTGACATTTCTAGACTTATTACAATTCTCTTCGCTATCAACAAATTCAACTTGCTGATTAATCTCACCCTCCTCTAACTCTAGATCATCAACCTTGTTCTTAGTGGTAATCAAAGTAAGGTTATTATTCAAGGCAATACCGGATTGCACATACAGGCCTAATTGCAATGTCATTGAAGACTGGAAGTGGAATTTCCAGGAAGTCATCACTAAAACAAGCTTCGGCCTTGGTTCTCTCAGCCTCAACTTTCTTGGTCACTTCAAGATTTTCTCCATCAACAAATTTCTGAGGATCTATTGTAGCTTCACTATTTACATTGTTCAAGAGTTCAAATCTCTTGCCAGTAGCAACTGCAGGTTTACTGAGACCATCACCTTGGCCATGATTCACAACTACACTATCTATTTTCCTCTACCTTTTCTGTAGTACGCTTGTTTCCTGACTGCTTCTAATTGATATGTTTCTGGATTGCCTCTTAAGAGTGTCCTTGTTGTGAACATCAGCTTCATCTACCTGAGCATTCAGCTTAACATTCCTATTATTTATCACTTCCATACCTATTTATGAACTACACCTTACAACATCAAGATAGTTGCTGATAGTGAAAGGGAAGTTTGCAAGTGCATGGCCAAAAGCTTTATATTCTTGGCAAATATCTAGTTTCCAAATGTAAGTAACCTTGACAGCGTGTTTTGTGCCATCTCCAAGTGGAAGCTCAATTGAGTCAGGTAGCTCACTGGTAGGAGAAATCTCCACCATCACTTTAGCATACTCGAGCCACTCAAGACTCTCAATTGCTCTGTCCATACATAAGAATTTTTCAACGTAGGTTGCCAGCCAAGAGATTCCAGTTTTTGACCAAGCCACCATAGGCAGATTAGACAACTTGATCCAAACTGGTACTTTCCTGATTCCTTTTCCACAGTTACCTAAGGTGACATCCACTTTTTGATAATGAAGACCTTGTTTCTTATGATGGTAGGATCTGCATCCAAGATCTTCTTCCTGTCATTAGAATCAGCTAAAAGAAAAAGAACATGGTGCCATTCGATTTTCACCTTGATCGGCCCGCGTGGTTTCCAAAGCTTTTTTAAGTGAGTTACCAATGCGGTAAACGATAAAGGAGAATCGAGGAAAAAAAACGATGATGTATTTTTGCCATACCTCTACGCTCGTCAGATTAATGTCCTCTGTAGGGACCAGGCACTTCCCTTCATACTTTAGAGTGTAAGGCAGTGGCAAAAACTCACTAGCGCTTCGTGGCTTCTTGGAAAATAAGGATGACCACCGTACCAGGGGTAAGGGCTTCGACTGACAGGGCTGGGGAGGTGGATTGATAGGAGAAGGAGGATCAAAAGGCGGAGGAACTGTTGGTGGAGGCAGATCTAAAGTGGGTGGTGTTGAGTCGAGGATTTCATAGAGTTTTGATTTCTGACAAAGAAATAAGCCATGATCGACAAAAATAAGTTATTCATTGGTTTGAAGTGATACAAAGAGCTACATATGGTATTTTACATTAGAGGTTGATTATTTGGTGTTTTAGTAGTATTACTCGTATTAAGATCTATCCTCAAATAATCACACACCTCGAATAATTAATATATATATATGTATGTATGTATGTATGTATGTGCACATTAATTGGGCAAACTAGGCAGAACCGGTCGACCGCCCAGAATTGGACCAGTCGACCATTTTTACCCAGTTTGCACAATAAATATGCACATATGAATATAACGTATATATATTTTAAATTCCTGTCTACCAGTTCTTTTTGACCTGTCGACCGTTTTCTTCCAGAAAGCAACCTTTCGTACAGACACTTCCATTTCTTCAATGGTTGGTTCTCTTTCTCTTCACCAACAATCATGACCATTGTTTGTAACTTCTCATAAAGGGTTACACTTGTTTATTATTTATATAAAAAACATGAGATCAACATTTCAATCATCGATTTCTATCATACTAACTTGACTTATTGCTATCTATATTCTTGATCTCATTCTATACTCTCAAAGTGCTCAATTGCTCATATTCAATATAATATCGTTTGAATCCTAGAATCTATTTAATATTCTTTTGATTCAATACGATATCCACTTCCAAATCTTCATATACACAAATATTCTATTTGAGGATAAGATTATAGGAAGGTTGTACCACAACTGACAAATTCGTGTTATCAAGAACACATATTGTCAACAAAAAATATATTCATTTTTGATAAAGTCCTCAGTGTTGTAAGAGGCAAGCGTTGAAATCCACGTTGTTATTAGAGGCGTGAAATCCCATTCGTCTGCTCGGGTGTTGTATACATGTTCCTCCGGGTGAAGTGAGGTGGTTGTTAGTGAAAATCCAGACAGAAGTCTGGGACTGGACGTAGGACGGTGCTCTGAACCAGTGTAAAAATCCCTATGTGATTTTTTTATTTTATTGCTTTTGTTGCTTTATACAGTTCTGTGATTAGCTCTTATTTCATACTTGAGTATTGTTCATCATATTACACGATCCATGTGTACTATACTAAGCACGTACACGAATTTTCATTTTGTATCAGAGCGGGGTTATCTTATAACCGTAACACAGTTATTTGATATATTCTTGTAATATGGAAAATAACGCAAGTACTAGCACTCAAAACACCACTTACACGGAAGGTCAATCGACACAAAGACCTCCATTCTTCAATGGTCTCAACTATAGCTATTGGGCAACACGTATGTCATTCTTCATGCAGTCAATTAGCTATGATGCCTGGAATGCTACACAAAAAGAAATAGTGAATCCAACAACTGATTATTCAGAATCGACACCGGCTGAGAAAACGGCAGCAGCCGTAAATGCATAAGCAATAAACATGTTGTTTTGTGCATTAGACCAAAATGAATATAACCATGTTAGTATCTGCACCACTGCATATCAAATTTGGTAAATGCTGAAAATCACTCATGAAGGTACTAACAAGGTTAAACAAGCCAAAATAGCCATGCTGAAAAGTCAGTTTCAAAATTTCAAAATGAAGCCAAATGAGACAATCAATGATATGTATTCACGGTTTCAAACTATTCACCATACACTTATTGGTTTAGGACAAAAATATTCAGATTTTGATGTTGTTTCGACAGTCCTACATTCTCTGACTAGTGAATGGGAAGGAAAAGTATTAGCAATTGAAGAAGCTAATGACCTTTCCATCATGAAGCCAGATGAATTGATAGGAAATTTAATGTCCTATAAAGCTAATTTGCGGGCTAGAAAGGAACAAAAAGAAGAAAAGAAAAATGTAGCATTTCATGCTGAAAAGATGAAGATGAATCAGATTCTGAAGATGAAGACCTAGAATTCATTGCAAAAGGTTTCAAAAATTTCTTGAAACAACGAAAAGCTAGTTGATATAACAAAAAGAAAACTAGATCAAGTAAACCATCTTCATCCACTATAGAATGTTTCAACTGCCACAAAAAGGGGCACATGCACAAGTATTGTCTGGAACAAAAGAAGAAGTCCGTAAATGATAGATTCAGATACAAGAAGGGCAAATCAAAGAAACGAGCATTCTCAGTTACATGGGATGATTCAGACTCGTCTTCATCAGAAATGATACAGAAAATGAACAAGCAAACGTTTATTTCATGGCAGCAGAAGATGAGGTACAAATTCCTGCATTTGATGAAGTACTTGATATTAATGCTGAATTGATAGTTAAATATAAAGACATAAAACGACAATTAAAAGAAGCCAAAGCAGATTTGAGTAGATCATAGTTTGAACGAGATATGTTAAAAGACGAGAAGAAAATATTAGAAGAACTTGAAAATTTTCAAGAATCATCATCTAATATTGACTCTCAGTTATCTCTTTTAAATCAAGAAATTGAAACTCGAAAAGAGAAAAATAATGCTCTTACTACTGAAAATTATGAGCTCAAGGCAAAAGTCAAAATTCTGGACCTAGAAAAGGCTAGTTTACAAACTAAGTTAGATGATATTACTCAAAATGCTTCTAACTTTAACAAAGGTCGAGAAAATTTGACAAAAATCATTGAAAGTTCACAACCTGCTTCAAACAAACAAGGTTTGGGATATAAGGAACAGGAAACGAAGAAACATCTCAAGGAGAAGAAAGATGAAGCTAATAAAAATCCTAGTTTATTATATTCCAAGTCAAAACCAGTTGTGAAATTTCAAAAGAAAAATGTCAAGACTATCAAGATATGGGTTCCTAAAACAAATAACAATTTGATTAGGAACAAATATATTCGACATTTCATGAATACTGTGCATCTTAATTCAAATTATTTATACAAAGGGGATACTGGACCCATATGGGTTTGGACTCCTAAGACCTAACTCTTAGGACCCTATAAAAAGGTAGGTACCATGGACTTAATCTTATTTTTTGCAGGTCCCACTTAAGAAAAGAGGAAAGTGGGTATTGGACAGTGGTTGCTCGAAGCACATGACTGGAGACAAGAGATTATTAACAAATATTACATAGTCGGATGGTGGCTCCGTCACTTTTGGAGATAATTCAAAAGGCTGTATCATCGGCAAAGGCGATGAAAATGTAGTTTATATACAGGCAAAATTTCAGGGGGAGATCATATACAGGGGGAGATTCAGAGCTATATTGTCATCAATCAAAAAGCGGGAGAATGTGGAGTCAAGGATTTCATAGAGTTTTGATTTTTAACAAATAAATAAGCCATGATCGACAAAAAGAAGATATTCATTGGTTTGAAGAGATACAAAAGAGCTACATATGGTATTTTACATTAGAGGTTGATTATTTGATGTTTTAGTAGTATTACTCATTTTAAGATCTATCCTCCAATAATCACAAACCTCGATTAATTAATATATGCATATATATATATATATATATATATATATATATATATATATATATATGCACATTAATTGGGTAAACTGGGCAGAACCGGACGACTGCCCAGAATTGGACCAGTCGACCGTTTTTACCCGGTTTGCACAATAAACGTGCACATATGAATATAATGTATATATATTTTAAATTCCTATCTACCGGTTCTTTTTGACCTATCGACTATTTTCTTCCAGAAAGCAACCTTTCGTACAGACATTTCCATTTCTTCAATGGTTGCTTCTCTTTCTCTTCACCAACAATCATGACCATTGTTTGTAACTTCTCACAAAAGGTTACAACTGTTTATTCTTTATATAAACAATATGAGATCAACATTTCAATCATCGATTTCTATCATACTAACTTGACTTATTGCTATCTATATTCTTGATCTCATTCTATACTCTCAAAGTGTTCAATCGCTCATATTCAATATAATATCGTTTGAATCCTAGAATCTATTTAATATTCTTTTGATTCAATACGATATCCACTTCCAAATCTTCATATACACAAATATTCTATTTGAGGATAAGATTATAGGAAGGTTGTACTACAACTGACAAATTCGTGTTATCAAGAACACATATTGTCAATAACAAATATATTCATCTTTGTTGAAGTCATCAGTGTTGTAAGAGGCAAGTGTTGAAGTCCTCGGTGTTATTAGAAGAGCGAAATCCCATTCGTCTGCTCGGGTGTTGTATACCTGTTCCTCCGGGTGAAGTGAGGTGGTTGTTAGCGAAAATCCAGATAGAAGTCTGGGACTAGATGAAGGACGGTGCTCCGAACCTGTATAAAAATTCCTGGTGTGATTTTTCTATTTTACTACTTTTGCTGCATTATACGGTTCTGTGATTAGCTCTTATTTCATTATTGATTATTGTTCATCATATTACATGATCCGTGTGTATTATACTGAGCACGTACACGAATTTTCAGGTGGGGCTCGAGGGAGTGATGGAAAAAATTGGTTTTTGTGGCTCGAGGTAGTAGGCAGAAGTGACGCCATTTTTTAGTTTTGTGGTAAGGATTATTGTACAGACTCTTATTGTGTTATCCAAGGATGTATGGATATTTTCATGGTGTTATGAAAAAATTTAAGATTTTGTTCAATTCTGCTTCACTATTATTACCTGTTGTATATGTTCTATTATACTTTATCCTTACGTTGTGAGTTATACTACAGGTTCCACTTACGATATCCCACCCTGATAATCATCCACCGTTGCCTGGTATATATTTCAGCTCATTATTCCTCTTGTTTAATGCAGGGGTTGTGGATGATCATCACAACTGGTCATGTACATATATATGTATGTACACAGCGATGTGTGTGTGTGTATATATATATATGTGTGTGTGTTATTACTGTGAATGCCTTGTCCTTGCCTGCTGCCATATGAACCTGATCTATACTGTTTGGTGGTTGCATTGAATTGCTTAACAAAAATTTTGTGCCATTGTTCCCTGTTCTGTTGCATGCGTTTGTTTATGCCTGAGACTTGTGCATTATCATGACTGCTACATTTCTAGGTAGATCTGACTTCTTATATTTGTTGGCGTTTGTGACTTGATGTATACATTTGTATATAGTTGTGTTGTTGCTTTATGGCTTTGTTCACTTAAGTCTTGGTGTTGTGTTATGCTTGTACATATGTAGTTGAATGTTATATTGCTTTCCATGTGGCAGCATTGACCATGTATTTGTATATTTGTCACTTGCCTATATTTTATTGACTAGAGATTGGGGTTGAACTGTGCACTCATTGATGTTTGACCATATTTCCCCTGCACATAATAAATATTTGTGTATATACATACACATAGTATGTGTATACATGTATTGTGCACATGCAATTATATTTTCTATTTACATCACAACAAACCACTATACGATGTGTTGTGGATGGTCAAGATCAGCAGACTACAACTGTGAGTTGAGGTTGGTCTTGATCAGCAGATCACTATAGCTGTGTTGAGGCTGATCAGCAGGCACAGATATATAGTCTACTTTGTGGTATTTACAATGAATCACTGTGAATATCACAAGCAGTCCAGACACAATTAGATATATATACATATCAGACCAAGTCAAGAAATATGATGAGAGATACACCAAAATTATGAGGCAAATAAATTTACACTTGCTAGAATCTAAATCTAATTTGTTATAGTTTACTGTAGTGTGTTTCTATGATAGGTCAGGTGACTGGACTAAATCTAAAGAAGACCGAAGACAAGTGAATCGGTGTGTGTGTGTTTCGGAGTATATGAATGTATATGTTTGTATATGACTGAAATTTGAGTGTTGTAAAGAGGAAAGAGTGTATATGAAAATAAATGTGAATTTGTACAATATTGGAGTTGGAAGTTTGTACTATTCAAATTTTGAAATAAAATATTTAAATTGAATAAAAATTACTGTTTGAATATTTAAATTCTGGTGCAACAGCATTCTATTCAAAAATAAATATTTATTTCTGTATGTGATGTAGTATAGAATAATACAGTTACAAACGCATATATATTATAATATATATTTTTATCACAAACAAAAATCATATTGTTATATACAATCGACCCACGTATAAATACACAGGTCAGTCTAGCTTAAACATATCAGTTGTAATGATAAGTTAAGTAGACAAATGAATACTAACTCCTTCTCATAGGAAAAGGAATCTTATAACTACAAATTTTCTTGAAATAAAGATGCAATGATTCCTTTCCATCAAAAAGGATTAAAATACACCTAGGATAACAGATCTCTCTCTCTCTCTCTCTCTCTCTCTCTATATATATATATATATATATATATATATATATGTCTGTGTGTGTGTGTATGTATGTATGTATCCAGAAAATTAATATGTGGGCTACTCCAGAGCAACACAAACACGGACCTAGAGATTTTCCTCAGCACAAATTACTTAAACTCTTCGACTAGAGTAATTAACGCTTGGAATCACATAGCACAAGATGGAAGACTAGAAAATCAAAAGAGTCACTGAAATCGCCATATACACACAAATACTTCGATAGTTCGAAGTAATGTGCTTTTATACATATGTAATAGTCATCACGGAAATGGTGAAATCATAAATAGATATGAAATTCAGAAGCAGCATGATTTTGGATCCAACAACATGACTGGCAAGCCGAAGCATGTCTGCATGTGCTAACAACATGATGGCTCGAAGCAACACTAGTACTAATACAAACACGAGAGGTCCCTTTATAAGATGATCTAAAGATCATAATACAACATGATTGACCCAAAGGTCGGAATACAATATTATCCACAAGAGTGACCCGAAGGTCAAAATTTCCATGAGACTAACCCGAAAGTTTAATTCTGGCGAACCAACATGAATGTTTTACAAACTCCTGGATAACAAGCTGAATAGTTATAACTATGCGTCCCATATCAGATATTCTCACTACTAGTTTATTATCCACAAGTCGGCTCCATGCTAGAAAACACAAGAAAACATAAGAAAGTACCAACAACAATGGTTTCAATTAGACGAGCCTGGAAATAATCGATCTCGTATAACTTCAAGTCCTATACCATGAGATTTGTAACATCGTTTAATCACAATCTCGCCTTCTAGAAAAGTGCAAAAATGTGTGGTTTTATGTATAAGAATATGTACTTTAGAAATCAGGTTTTATAAATAATTTCGAAAAATATTTGGAAAACCCTTATTTGGAAAATATCTTTATGTAATTAATTTTTTTTGATATATTTACTTTATAAAATCTCATTGTTAAAATAATATTTCCTAAAAAATATTTATATACGGGAAATGCTTTTAAAATGGATTTTAAATGCGTGTGAGTGTACTCGTAATACATAAGGAAAATAACACAGTAAATTCACTCAAAAACTCAAAAAGATGTCACTACGAATTTGGGATAAACTATAGCTATTTCATTATTAAACAAGACACAAATAAACCCAAGAAGCATAGTGTAAATACATGATTAGAAGTGTTACTGGACATATTGAATTAACTTTATTTCCCTTGCTAAAACCATGCTTGAACTTGCTAATGAACACAACAAAGTAGTAAAACAAGCGGCAGAAGAACATTGGAATAAATTTGATGTTACCTAGGTATTTTTTCTAGGTTAGACCCAATGCTTGGGTCGATATATGGGTTGACCTAAGCATTATCTTGGGTCGACCTAGGCATGGGAAAGTTTCAAACCAAAAACCAGCCTCGGGTCAAACTTTCAGGTGATCAAATGACTTCCAAACATGCTGAAAATTGACATGCACATAGTTTAACAACATGACTACCAAGAAGAAGAAAAATCATAATGTTCCGTCATTGAAAGATGGAGATATAGGTTCACAAACATGGACCCAGACTGAGTTTTGACATAGTGAAACATCTGAAAATTTGTTTCATATTACGGCGATTTAAATTCATTGCAAACCCAATCAAATTCAACACATAAACATGCATGATTTTTCAAACTAGAACGTGGAAGTATTCTACTATCGCCGATTAGTTATTCGAAGAGGATCCACCGATTATAGCTCGCTAGATGTGAATTAGAGCTTTTAGAAGCCAAAAAGATGAACACCTAGGACGTGCAAGCCATCTACAGCTACTGTAATCTTTCCTTCACTTTGATTATATGAATTGGGTGCATTAACTCTCCGATTGAAGCTTGGATTTAACAAGGAAAAAGATAAATCATTTTTCTTTCTCAATATCATTTGAGGAAGGCTATGTTTTTCTTACTTTTTCTTTTTAACTTTTACAGGAGGATAACAAAAGAATGAAGAGCGAAGTAGAAAACCCCTTTAGAAAAAGTGTCTTATCTTTCCTAATCTTCATTTTCCAAATAATTATTTTGTGGATTTGGGATAATCTAGACCTAAATGATCCCAAGTGTACTTAATTATGCTAATTAAATCCAGTTACACAACGTTAAGCATATCTAACACATTATTAACCATTTTAGCAATATTCACACACAACTAACATTGTTTTACATTATAAATTCAATTATACATTTTTAAATGAATTTTAAAACATTTTAAATATCCCTTTTAATGTAACACACAATAAAATTTATACCTTTACAAAAACACTCATTTTACACTTCAGATGTGCACAACTAACATTTTTTAGTTTAATTCATGTAAAGTTCGCTTTCTAGCCATGGTAAACACTAAGTTTTGCTAAAATATTTTAACATACATAATTATTGATTTCCATTCAATATTTACAATTTTATAGTTTCATTTATACATCATTTAATACAACAATCACTGTTTTTCACCAAAATTCATTCTAACAAAAAAATATACAAGTTTATTCCATTTTAACACAATTCAACACCAGATTATTACTCCATAAATAACTTAACCATTCCCAAATATGGTTTTAAACATAATTCCTCTTTTTTTTATAATTACTATAACATACACTTTTACAAACATAAATTGCTAAATTGTCTTGTTAAAACTCAACATCAAATTATTGTTCTATAAATCATTTAACCATTTCCAAATATGGTTTTAAATACAATTCTTCATTTTATTTATAATTACTACAACTTACGCTTTTACAAACACAAATTCACAAATTACTAGATTATCTTATTAACTATACACTTTATATTGGAAATATATCTTCACTTAAGTATTGGATATTAATCAGTATTTTATATTTTCATTTACATAAGAACAACCAAATTATTAATTATCACACACATATTGGAACAAATTTTCTTATTACACCAAGTGGATTTAATTTATTCCAATACACATAATTTTCTGCAAATCATAAATTCTTTAGCCTCTCTTCAAATTATTATATAAGGTGAGCTTTTGAACTCGTATTTTACACTTCCTGGTTTTAAAATTACAAAACACGCTAAAATATGTTTAACCTGCTTACCAAAAAACTAGGGTTGTTATATTAGGAATCAATATTTACCCTTGGGGTTTGCACTCCAGGGGATGTGATCTGTACGGTGGATCCCATTTTCTATTAGCATTCACCTCTAACTAATAGTTCATCATTTTGATCTTTTGAGCTCAAGTTATGGATGTTTTTTATTAGCTGTCGAGTTTTAAAGTTTTGAATATCGGATACGTAGAGATCTCATATTTAGCTACATTTTTGGTCCAATCCTGCTTAAGTGTCTTACCGATCCCTATTTCCAAGTCTTATGGATCCTATGCTTAGTTAAATTTCCAGTCTGGTCTTGTTTGGAAATTCTGTTGATCCCTCATTCATAGACTTATCAATCCTGTGCTTAAAATTATCTTTCCAACTTATTCCAAAGCAATATTCCAATGAATCCAATCGATTGTGGGTTCATATGATCATCTATACTTGATTTCAAGCAATTCAAATGTCCAATTCTAAAGAATAACGACCCTATTGAAAGGTGGGTTAATAACTAATTACTAAAGTATAAATTCTTGTCGAAATCTGATATTGCATCCCAAAATGATAATTTTTGCATGTATCAAGACCGTTTTGCACCTGAAACGTCAAATTTTGAAATATAGCGATCCTTAGATCTTTTCTTCACCTAACAAACCAACTGAACTCAATGAAAGTGGTTTCAAGCCTTGATTTGATCACATGAAAAGTTATATTTTGAAACTATTAAACAATAAATGATAAATATTTGAATAAAATAATTTAAATATCTAATCGTCAAAATACGGTTCATTGTACTATTTGTGGGTGAGCTTAGATAAGTTATCCTACATATAGTTTAATGAAGAAATAAGAAAATTGGACAAAGAAAAGAGACTGATTTGAGGGATTTTTGATACAAAAAAATTGGAAATTTTCAAATACTTATAACAACCTGCCCATAGTGGACCTAAATTTCGACCCAAAAAAGGCCCATCGAAATTTAGAGCATCTCTAAACGGATCGTTGGTTCCTGTAAAGAATTACATTTGTAAAGAATAACAGAAAAACATAGTGTTATGGAATCTAACACAGCAGAAGAAAAAAGTATAATGCCAAAATAAGATGTACCATTTCATAAAAAACCCGTAGAATTCAAATACAAATTGTCAAGATATAATTATTAAATCGATACACCATTATGGCTCATATTCTAGAGTTTCCATAAGCAAAACAACAATGATAACTAATAATATCATAATATCTCCATCGCCTTCGTCAGGCTCCATCTTCGTTTCCTTCAATGGATAGCTAACCCACCTACTAACATTTAGATACGTTAACGAGAGGGGTCAGAACATAAAATCCTGTGTGACTGGAAATAATATTTGCTTAAAGACCATACCCTAGATTTAACAGGTTATATATGTCAAGGTATGTCTATGAAAAACACAAGCACAAACATATACAAAAAATGTTTAACAAATGAGGTGGATATCTGAATCAATCACTTAAGACCTCATTAGTGCATTTAGGGTGGAGGTGGAACCCAACGAGGTGGGCATTCTCGGTCACTTAAGGCATGTTCTAACACATTTATTAAGGGTGGATTCTCATGATCTTTTATGACCCTAAGGCGGACCTAGACACTTAAGTCCTTGCCCTAATACATCAACGTTCTTAATTACATATATTCTCACAAGTAATATGAGAAATAGTAACGCGTCGCTCTATATCGGTTTAAGGTTGGCCCGCATATAGCCATTTAATACCCCTTTGGCAGATGCATCGTGTCACTATTTAACTATTATTACGGTAAAACACCTATGTCGCTTAAGACTTCCCTTAGACAGTTGGTGAATTGTATAGCATGCTACGTCCAACGTAAACCAACTCTGTCCCCAGATTTGGCCCAAGCTACTAGAGGAAGTGGGCATTCCAGTAAACTACCCTACTCCATTATCGTTGTGTCTAAACCACTTTTAGAGAAGGAGGACCCATGGACCTACTTCAAATCTAATAGGGGAATGACTTTGGTCCATATCCAAGGAACAAACCTTTGGAAAGGTCCTAAGCCTAACCACTTAAGACCCAAAAAAAATAAGAATAGAGTCAGCCGCTTAAGACCTTCTCAAGGCATAGTAAACCTACCTATTCACGCACATAATAGGGGGTGTGTGTATATATATATACACACACTAGACTTCTCACATTAAACCGTCTACCAGTATATGTTGGATATGTCGATCAATTACGGGCAGACTTCTACTACAAGTGGGCTTAACCTCGGGTCATAGTGTACTAATTTAAATGGCATGTGGCACCTAGACCTCTCACCTTAGCTAGACTCATTTGTGGTTGCTAGATTTTCCGGTCGGTTCCGGGCAGACTTCTACCATATGGCAACTACCTCGTGTTTCTGTTTCAATATTTAATATATAGATAAGCCATTTATACACATGCACAAACAACAATTTATATGGGACATTTCAAATTCAAATCTTATCCTAATCACATTTATTACAACATTATTACGCTAAATACGTTATATTACGCTATATATGTAGAATATTTAGTACGTATAACAATGCTAGTTTTCGTGTGAACGAAGGAACGTTTTAACGAGATAAAACTATCAACTTGGTCTACATTTAAGGCATACAAGTTAATCCCCACATCAAACTGCTACATACATGGAAAATTGGCATAATTACAGATGGAAGTAAAGGGAAAAGATTATAACATACAATCAAAACTTGCATTCTAGGCTTGTCAGGATAATTCTAGTAATGAGTCAGGAACAAGGCGTAAATTTTCTACATCATATATATACATATAAATATATACATACATACATACGTACATACATACATATATATATACACACATATACCTTTATTTATCTAATTACCCTTTCTTATGTTCCACATAAAAAACGTTGATATTTGATTTGTTTCAAATCTAAATACGTTCGAATTATCCATTCAAAATGGAAATCCAAACTTATTCAAATAATAAAACTAATCAAATATAAAACTTTTCACATCACAAACAAAGATTTAGATAAGAAGGATAAATAAAATAAAATTATATCACCCAAATGTTCTTCATCCACTACTAAAACAAATTCACAAACCAACATCAATTGACAATTCTTATGAATCATATATATAAAAATAAGAGATTCGTGGGTTTAACAGTTTGATATTATTGTTATTCAAAATCTCCCTAGGCATACTAATCCAAACGATAATCTACAAATGTTGAATATGCCTGAACAATTACTATTTCCACTCATAGTGATTGGAAATGTCGTGGATCTGACGGTGTTTGCCTATTTGATGCGACTTCAATCTCTAGAAATCTATATATGTAAGAATAAAATAATTAGAATTCTTGTATACATATCCCTTGTGATTCCAGATCTATATTCTAATCCAAATCCTATAAGAAAAGAGGTTAGAGAAAGAAGAATAGATTTTAAGAGAAGAAGAAAAACTATTATGAATTTCTTTAGAATCAATGGCAGAGTGGAGGCAAAGATAGAGAGAATTGTTAGGTTTAGGTTTGGAGTCTAAGGTGTTATTTATAGGCATGTGAATATGTGTGAATAATAGCCATAGGATTACTGTCCATTTATACTTATAAATTAACACCAAAACCTGACCCAAAACAAGCCTTATTGGGCACTTCAGGTACAAAGCGGTCAATCGCTCCCTAGAAGGGTGGACGACCGGCGGTCGACATCCTTTATCGGGGGTGATCGACCTCTTGGTCGCTGATTTACCTAATAAATGCTTAGGAGGGATTGAAAGTTCTTTTATTATATAATGTTAATCAATTTAGTTTATATCTTACCTTATAAACATTATTCTTGTCCCCTTATCTTTATCTCTTCGTTTGAAATTCAAATTTACCTAAGGGAATGTTATCATTATCCAACTTATTTTATTCTTTAGATATATATATATATATATATATATATATATATATATTATTAATTCAATCACATATATATACACGTTTACCATACGATTTCTTTAAATTGTAATTTCTTCATATGAACATCGTTTTCGACATGTTATCTATGAAAACATATCAAAATTTCGTCATGAATCTAAATAAAATATTTTCATGGCTAAATTCTTAATGCTACAAAATTCAATTTTTCAACCCGCTTATATTCTATTACTTTATTGTAGTTTCACATTATTATTATTAATAATTATGTTTAGGTATATTTTTATGGCGTGTTACGTTCTTCCCCCTTAATATAGATTTCGTCTCAAAATCTGTTTGAAGGGGCGAAAAAGAAAACTCGCTTTAAACATCCATGTTGTACACCTGTGTTATTCTTAATTCATCCAAAAGCATCCATGACTCGTGGTGATTATGAACTGAAGACTTACTAAAGTAAGCTCAAATCCTAGCGTGCATGTGTACTAAGTGATGCGGTATGTATGCAAAACATCCTAATATGCATAGATTTCTATACGAGCGCGCTGTGCAATTTTGTTGCATCCATTTCCTATCATCCAATCTAGCAACCACAATGCATCCATAAGCGTGCATGTCTATCATATCTTATACTCGGTCTCCCATGTGCTTTCTGTAGGATCATTTCCCTATTGTACTCGGACGAGGCAATAGATTTTATTGTGGAGTTTCTTGATTCCATGCTCTATAATTTCTGCAGTGGCACGGGGTACTTTGGACTCCAAATCGAGTTTTGCTATGTCCCCTATCTCATCAAGCTCGAGTCTGATAGCAGAATCATGAAGGCATTTCCTCAGATGAGATACATGAAAAACGATATGGATCCCCGTAAAGCGTTTTGGGAGATCCACTCGGTAGACCAAAATGATATCCTCTCGATGATGCGGAAAGGCCCAATAAATCTAGGAGCCAATTTCCCAGTCTTTCCAAACCAAACAGTCTTCTTGAGGGGGGATACTTTTATGAATACCAAGTCTCCAATATTGAACTCAAGTTCCCTCCTCCGCTTATTGACGTATGATTTCTGACGGTCTTGGCCTGCCTTCATTCTATGCCTAATCAAGGAAATCTTCTGCGTGGAATCACATACGAAGTCTGGTCCAAGTAAAACCTTGTCGGTGGTTTCTCACCAACAAGTTGGCGATTTGCATGACCTCCCGTAAAGCGCTTCAAAATGGGCCATACCAATCGTTGCTTGAAAACTATTGCTATACATAAACTCCAAAAGTCGTAGGTCTACTCCCAAACTCCTCCAAAGTCGATAATGTAAGCTCTGAACAAGTCTTCAAGGATCCAATTTACTATTTCCGCCTAGCAATTGGTTTGTGGGTGATAAACTATACTTAAGTTGAGGATCTTTCACAAGACTGCTTGTAAACTTCTCTAAAATTCACTCATGAATAAGGGCTCTTATCACTCACAATACTGGATGGGATACCATGTAATCTGACTATCTCTTTGATATATAATTGGGCCAATGAAGTTGCAGTCCTACTTCTTTTGATTGGTATGAAGTGAACACTCTTGGTCAAATAGTCTACTACAACCCAAATAGCCTCATTTCCCTTCTGACTTCTTAGAAGTCCATCAATGAAATCCATGGAAATATGTTCCCACGTACACATGGGAATCTCTAAAGGTGATAGAAATCCTCCATATTTTCCTTGCTCCGCTTTTACTTTTTGGCGTATTAAACATTTAGCTACGAACTAGGTTATATTCCTTCCCATTGGAGATTCCTCTTCATGTCTTTATACATTTTATCTCCAATGGGTTGTATGATCATCTTTGTCCTATGTCACTCCTCTAAAATTCCTTTTCTTAACTCTTTATCTTTAGGGATGCAAAGTTGTTCATCCCTAAGCAAACTTCCATCATTGCCCAAAGAATATCTAACCGAATGGGGAAAGGTCTTTGTTAAACCATTGTTAACGCGGGTCAAAGAATGATGGTTCAGAGGCATACCAGAGCGTGCGACCATGAACCACACATCTGGGGTCGCACGCCGTGTACCACACGTCTGGGGTCGCACGCCGTGTACCACACGACCGGGTACCACACGTTTGGGGTCACACACCGTGTACCACACTTCTGGGGTCACATGCCGTGTACCACACGTCTAGGGTCACACGTCGTGTACCACACATCTGGGGTCGCATGTCGTGTACCACACATCTGGGGTCGCATGCCGTGTACCACACGACCGTGTACCAAATGTCTGGGGTCACACGCCGTGTACCACACATCTGGAGTCGCACGCCGTGTACCATACGTCTGGGGTCACACGCCGTGTACTACACGACTGGGGTCGCACACCATATACCACACGTCTGGGGTCGCACGCCGTGTACCACACGTCTGGGTCACACGCCATGTACCACACGTTTGGGGTTACACGCCGTGTACCACACATCTAGGGTCGCACGCCGTGTTCCACACGTCTGAGGTCGCACGCCATGTACCACACGTCTGGGGTCACACGCTGTGTACCACTCATCTGGGGTCGCACGCCGTGTACCACACATCTGGAGTTGCACATCGTGTACCATACGACCATGTACCACCCGACCGTGTACCGCACGTTGTGTATCACACGTCCGGGGTCACACGCCGTGTACCACACATCTGGGGTCGCATGCCAGGTACCACACTCCTAGGGTCACACGTCAGGGGTCATGCGTCAGCTGTTGCCAGTTGTGTACAGTTGGCTCCAACTGTCCAGTGGCAGTTTCGTAAATACACCGATGTGCGACCCAAAACCTGAACACCATAATTATGACTTTGCCAACTGGTCCAACTTTATTCTATAAATACCCCATTTCACCACACTTCAAGGGACCGATTTTCACCACCACGAAGTGCTGCCCAAAGGTTTCTTCCACCATTCTAGAGCTCTCCAACCATAATTAATGGCTTTCAAAGCCCTCTCCATCTTCCTCCAACAAAGTGAAGATCAAATCACCTTCATTCTCCATTAGAGACATCTCGAAGCTCTTTTAATGGCCTCCAAAGCTTTCTCCCTCTTCCACCATGGCCGGTTCAACCAAGTCACCTTTTCCAATCTGTGTTAGACATCATTCAAGCTTCATTTTACTTCTCTACTACCGCCGTTAATTCTCTTTAAAGCCTAGATTTACCGTAAATTCATTATGGAACTAAGGGAGCTGACCTAAATCTTTAAGTGATTGAAGACATATACTTCAATCGCTACCAATTAACATATCTTCTCCATTCTTCTATAAATCCAAGTGTAATCAAGATCAAAAAAATGAGAAAAAAGAGAGGGATGAGCATTATGAATGAATCCATGTATTTTGTACTCTCCAAAGTGATAATGAGAATCGCCTCCAAAGTGTACATAGATCTATTTTAGATCGAACCACTATAAAAACTCTTGTGTCTTTACTCACTTTTTCCCGCTTACTTTGCATTTGTGGCCCATTTTCTATTGCATACCGAATTGGTGAAGTACGATCTACGTACCTTTGGTGTTGAACCATTTTTGGTGAAAACAGTCTCCTTCTTTCCCACTTTCTCCTTCAAGTTCCTTATTTCTTCATCAAAGTCTTATTTCTTCCAAATTCTTTCTCTTAGAGTGGGTCTAACAAGCATAACTCGAAGAAAACTATTAGAGGTTACGGGCGGGGGTGCTGCAAATTAAAGTTAGAGAGAAACTCCAACTGTTTTCATTCCAAAATAGCATTCAAAGATGCATTGCTTTCTACTTAATGTGTATGCTATGATGTTCCCCTTTCCTCGGGTATACTGTATCATAAAATCAAAAGAGGCAATATACTCCATCCATCGTTGTTGTCTCCAATTCAGGTCACATTGAGAGAATAAATACTTTAGGGATTTATGATTGGTAAGAAGTTCAAACTTCTCCCCAAAAAGATAATGTCACCACATACTACTACGGTTAACTTTGGGTCATGAACTGGGTGCCTTTTCTCAGGGTCCTTGAGTTGTCTACTGGGTAAGGAACAACTCTTCCTTCTTGCATATGAACCGCTCCTAAACCGGTTCCGCATGCATCGGTGTAAATAGTGAATATTTTTTAATCCATCGGGTATAATAAGAACAGACACACTAGTTAATACTTTCTTTAATTTCTTAAAGGTTATATCGCATTAATTACTCCAAGGAAATACTAAGTTCTTCGTTAGTTAGTTTAAAGGAGTAGCAATCTTTGTGAAGTCTTTAATGAACTTCCTATAATATCCAGCCAATCAAAGGAAGCACTTCGCTTCTGTAGCATTACGGGGTATACTCTATTCGTTAATTGCCTCGATCTTCGCGAGGTCCACTGCCAAGCCTTTGCTTGACATGATATGTCCCAAAAATCTAACTTCTTCCCTCCAGTAATGGCACTTCAAATATTTTTCCTTTCAACTGGTTCTTTCTTAATATCCCTAGAACCTATCTTAAGTAACTTTCATGCTTTTTATGATCCTTTGAAATATATGGATATCATCTACGAAGACTACCACAATTTCATTCAAAATGCCCCTAAACACACTACCCATGAGGTCAACAAAGAAGGTGGTGCATTTGTTGGTCAGAAGGGCATAACTTCCCATTGGAATAATCCATCTGGCGTCCTAAACGCGGTTTTATCCTTACTGTCCTCTGAAATCCTCAATTGGTGAAATCCAGTTGCAAGGCCTAATTGGGAAAATACTCGGGCGCCACCCAAGTGGTCAAATAGGTCATCAATTCTGGGTAAGGGGTAACTATTTTTCTTGGTCAGCTTATCAAGCTCTTTATTATCCATGCAAAGTCCTAGAGATCCATTTGGTTTAGTGGCAAACGCAATAGGTGCACCTCATTCAGAGGTACTTCGCCAAATGAAGCCTTCTATTAGCAATTCTAAAATCTTCTTGTTCAATTCTCTCCTCTCTTTAGGCTCCATATGCCTTAAAAGTATAGCTATTGGTCTAGCGTCCTTCTCTATGTCAATTCGAAAAAAGATTTCTCTATGGGATAGGAGTCCCTTGACCTCCTCAAAGACGTCCAAGAATTCACATACTATGGGAATCGAAGATGGTTCTTCTAAGCTAGAAGATAAGGTATATAATAAGGCTTTATCCTTGTTCCTAACGCCATAAGGAATTTTCAAACTACGTCCTCCTCGACTCTTAAGATGAACAGCTCTCTTGCCACAATCTAGGACGACCCCATAAAACGATATTTAATGCATACCTAGGATAAGGTCATACCCCATAAAATCTAATGCATATTCTTCGTAGAGGAATTAGACGTCGTCAATATACAATACTAGGTCTTTGCACATCAACTCAAGATATTTAGCTCCTCCGATAGTGTTGGCCACCTTTATCGGACTACCAGAGACAGATAAGGAAAGGTTCAATAAATTAACTAGCCTCGTAGATATAAAAGAATGGGTCACTCCCGAATTGAACAATGTGTATATGGAAATTCCTGAAATAGAAGTTGTACCTTCAAGCGCGGGTTGGCCTTTGTCCCTCGGGGGTCGGCTCTGTATTGGTGTTGCCTCCAATGCATAATTTTGACCGCTCTGAATAACCTTAGGCTTTAGGAAATCTTTAGACATGTGTCCTTCCTCGTGGCAGTTGAAGCATCTTCCTTTAAACTCTTTCTTTGCCAAAGCAGTCTTGCAATCCTTGGCCTCATAGCCTCTGCGGTTACACCTCCTACAAGTCGTAGCTTCTTTCTTAAACTTGCCCCCTTTCTTCCTATTCCTCCACCACTCCTCCTTATTCTTGTTAGGGCCAAAAATTTCATTTCCCTTCTCACCACTTTTATTCTCCTTAGAGCCTTCAGCTATGCACAAAATAGTTGTCTCCACTAATGTTTCAAAGGTTGCTCCAAATGTTACTTGGGCTAATAAAATGTCCTTCAACGGGGGATTCCACCCCTTGACAAATCTTAAGGCTTTATTCATTGGGATATCCACTGAACCCCTACCAAACTTACATAACTCGGTGAATTTAGCCACATACTCTTGTAGACTCCAACTTCCTTGCTTGAGATGGATAAACTACTCGAACTGAATTGACCTCCCGTCTCTTGGTAAAAACTTCGCTTCGAAGCGGGTCTTGAATTTATCCCATGTAAATAATCAACCCTCATTCTCTCCAAATACTAAGTTCCACCAATCAAGGGCTTCTCCCTTTAAGTCTCAAGCCTCAATTCTCCTCTTTACTTAGTCTGGCCATCCAGTGGCTTCAAAAATCCTTTCACAATCCATTGTCCAATCTTGAGCACTAACAAAACCTTATATTCCTAAGAACGTTTTTCCACCAAGGTTCGCGAAGCCTTTACAAAATCGGGAAAAATCAAAGGCTACCTCAATGGTAGGAGCTTCCGGCGCCGCTGGGGTGGGATTAACAACATTGACCTGTTCTACCGTACAGAGATATTGCTAGAACCATTCTGGAAAATACTGAGGCCTTTCTTGGTTTTCCTGTTTGGAAGGATTATCATCCATTGTACTACCTGAAAAATAAATGGAAGGATCCTTCAGTGGATACTCCTGAGATAGTATTTTAAGCTGAAAAGAGAAGAAAACTTAAAGTTGCCTAGTATAGTTGTGTATGCTTATTAGTTTATATATATATATATATATCTTTTTTATAAATATATAGTTTGAAAACCTTTTTTAAAATACAAATACGTTCCTCATACATATAATTTCCCTATAATTGGGTAACCTATACTCCAATACCCAATGTAATAACCCGCCCAGAGTGGCACTAAATTTCGACCCAGAAAAGGCCCATCAAAACATAGAGCCACTCTAAACGGATCATTGGTTCCTATAAGGAATTACATTTGCATAGAATAACAGATAAACATAACGTTATGAAATCTCACACAGCGGAATGAAAAGTATAACACCAAAATAAGATGTACCAATTCATAAAAAAGCGATAAAATTCAAATACAAATTGTCAAGATACAATTATTAAATCGGTATATCATTATAGTTCATAGTCTAGAGTTTCCATAAGCAAAACAACAATGATAACTAATAGTAGCATAATATCTCCATCGCCTTCGTTAGGCTCCATCTTCATTTCCTTCATTGGATAGCTACCTCACCTACTAACCTGTTAGATATGTTAAGGAGAGGGGCCAGAACATAAAGTCCTGCGTGACTGGAAATAATATTTTCTTAAAGACCATACCCTAGATTTAGCAGACTATATATGTCAAGGTATGTCTACGAAACACACAAGCACACACATATACAAAAAAGTGTTTAACCAATGAGGTGGATATCTTAATCAATCACTTAAGATCTCATTAGTGCCTTTAGGGTGGAGACCTAATGAGGTGGGCATTCTCGGTCACTTAAGGCATGTTCTAACATATTTATTATGGGTGGATTCTCATGATCTTTTGTGACCCTAAGTCGGACCCTAACCACTTAAGACCCAGTCCTAATATGTCAACGTGCTTAATTATATTCTCATAAGTAATATGAAAAATAGTAATGCGCGGCTTAGTACCGGTTTATGGTAGACCGGCATATAGCCATTTAAGTCCCCTCCAGCGGATGCCTCATGTTATTATTTTACTGATATTACGGTAGAACACCTATACCACTTAAGACTTCCCTTAGACAGTTGGTGAATTAAATAGCATGCTACGTCCAACATATACCAATTATGTCTCTAAGTTGGCCCTCCCAAAGCTCTTATAGGAAGTGGACATTCCGGTAAATTACCCTACTCCGTTATCGCCATGTCTAAACCACTTTCAAAGAAGGAGGACCCATGGACCTACTTCAAATCTAATAAGGGAGGGTCCCATGACTTTGGTCCATATCCAAGGAATAAACCTTCAAAATGGCCTTAGTCCTAACCACTTAAGACCCAAACTAGATAAGAAGAGAGTCGGCCGCTTAAGACCTTTTCAAGGCCTAGTAAACCTACCTATTCACACATAATAGGTATATATATATATAAACACAAACTAGACCTCTCACATTAAACCGTCTACCTGTAGATACTGGATATGTCGGGTGGTTCTTGGCAGACTTCTACTACAAGTGAGCTTAACCTTGGGACATAGTGTACTAATTTAAATTTAAATGGCTCATGACACCTAGTCCTCTCACATTAGCCAGACTCATTTATGGTTGTTGGATTTATCGGTCGGTCACGGGCAGACTTCTAACATTAATGGCACTAGCCTCATGTCTGTGTGTCATTATTTAATATATAGATAAGCCATTTATACACACTCACAAACAACAATTTATATGGGGACATTCCAAATTCAGATCTTATCCTACTCGTATTTGTTACGTCATTATTACGCTAATTATGTTAAATTATGCTCTATAAGTAGAATATTTGGTACGTATAAATAACGTTAGTTTTCGTGTGAATAAAGGAACGTTTTAACGAGATAAAATTGTCAACTTAGTCTATGTTTAAGGCCTATAAGTTAATTCCCACATCAGATTGCTACATATATGGCAAAATGGCATAATTATATATAGTAGTAATGGGGAAAAAATATAACATACAATCAAAACTTGCATCCTAGGCTTGTCAGAATAATTCTAGTAATAAACCAAGAACAAGGTGTAAATTTTCTACATCATATATATATATATATATATATATATATATAAACATGTATATATATATATATATTTGTATATAGACCTTTATTTATCTAATTTACCCTTTCTTATGTTCCACATAAAAACGTTGATATTTGATTTGTTTCAAATCTGAATACGTTCGAATTATCCATTCAAAATGGAAATCCAGACTTATTCAAATAATAAAACTAATCAAATCTAAAACTTTTCACATCACAAACAAAGATTTAGATAAGAAGGATAAATCAAATAAAATAAAATTATATCACCCAAATGTTCTTCATCCACTACTAAAACAAATTCACAAACCCATCATCAATTGACAATTCTTACGAATCATATATATAAAAATAATAGATTCGCGGTTTTAACATTTTGATATTATTGTTATTCCAAATCTCCCTAGGCATACTAATTCATATGATAATCTATAAATGTAGAATATGCCTAAACAATTAATATTTCCACTCACAA
The DNA here is from genome assembly GCA_030737875.1 of Allium sativum. NCBI lineage: Eukaryota > Viridiplantae > Streptophyta > Magnoliopsida > Asparagales > Amaryllidaceae > Allium > Allium sativum. Next base: position 7,078,208 of record JASFAX010000039.1, on the reverse strand, counting down.
TGATTGCAAATGTCATGGATCTAACGATGTTTGCCTATTTGATGCGGACTACAATCTCTAGACATATATATATATATATATATATATATATATATATATATGAATCAAATAATTAGAATTTTTATATACATAGAGCTTGTGATTCCAGATTTATATTCTAATCCAAATCCTATAAGAAAAGAGGTTAGAGAAAGAAGAACATATTTTAAGAGAAGAAGAAAACCTATTATATATGAATTTCTATGAAATCAATGGCAGAGTGGAGGCATAGATAGAGAGAGTGAATAAGTTTAAGTGTGGAGTCTAAGGAGTTATTTATAGGTTTAATCCAAATCCAATTTATTTTATCCCATCGATATATGTATATATATATATATATATATTATTTCAAATACATATATATACACGTTTACCGTATGATTTCTTTATATTGCAAGATTTTCATACGAAAACCGTTTTTAACATGTTATATATGAAAACGTACCAGAATTACGTCACGAATTTAAATAAAATATTTTTGTGGACAAATTCTTAATGTTGCAAAATTCCACTCTTCAGCCTGTTTATATTTTATCGGTTTATTGTACTTTTCTGTTATTATTATTAATTAGTTTTACGTATATTTTTATGGGGTGTTACAATACTTTACACTTCAAAAACCTTTTTGAAAAAATATTTCCATTTTTAAAATCATTTTCTAGGAATCTTGAAACCTAATGCCTTGATACCAAATGTTACACCCCCACACCCAGAGCACACCTCTAATGGGTCATACCAAAGAAAGTAAAGCATCTAAGTATAATTAAAGCATGGAGAGAATAAGATAACATGATATAAATATAAAATATTTTATAGCTGTAACAAAAATATCTTAGTTAAACTTTTTTCAAAATATCACTTCGTTAATTGTAACTGAATAAAATTCCATTACATCAAGTCTCAAAATTACTATAATATCTAAGGCTAAGCAATATTCGATTCAAACAGAATTAACCAACCAAATTGGTTCATTTCGGTCAGTTTGGTTCGATTTTAAAGCTAAACTGGTTTGAATTCAGTTTGTAAAATAATTTTTCCCATTATCGATTTAACCGAACTTTTAATTTATTATTTAATTTTATGGTATTATAGTACTTATAATAATTTGTTTAGTTATATAATACAAAAGCATTTATTGCAAATAGATCAATTCTTATCATAAACACAAAATACTATATAAAATTTCTCCAAACATGTATTTATGTTTTATTTTGAGTGAATCCATCATCTGATTAATAACACATCCTTTAAGTTCAATTGAATCGGTTTGATTTGGAAAAATTTCGCTTCCAATTTGGTTTGAGTTTTTATACCTCCAAATCAACCGAACTGATCAATTGCTCACCTCTAATAATATCAGAGTACATAATATATCAAAACAACTATCTCCTAATTTCGTTAAATAAAAAATGGATAAGCAGTAAATAAGAACACATAAAAATGTAGTATTCATGTAATACTCTAAGACTATATGGCATTTCAAATTTCGTATGCATATGGAAGGGAGAAGGGAAAGGAGAATTGATTAGATATAAACTATAGTGAGTAGAAAGTGACTACTAGAAAATGAATAATGAAGGAATGATTGATTTAACAATAGTTCTAAGTGTTACCGAGATTTAGTGTTTGTGCTCTACTTAAGGATATTCTTAAATCGATTACTTAGGGTGATTGTTTGCACATGTAATTACTACTATAAAAGTAAAGTGCTATTGTGAATTATTCTTGCTACTAACTTGACCGGCCTCCTACTCTGTATTATATATGAAGCAAATATGGTAATCGAAGCCCTTATACCAAATCGGAATCCGTTCGGACGTGAATCATTGTACGGCCCATGTGAAACTGTTGTGATCACTTATCTATGCTCTTTGAATCACTGCTTGCATTCCCGTTTTGGATGGACATTTATCTAGCTTAAGAAGCAACAGTGTCTTATCAATCCAAATCGATACCGCTACGCTCGGTCATCGCCGATACACACTGACTTAGGTCTTTTCTCTATTGAGCTACTTATTTACCTCCTTTTAACATGTGTGTTTGAATTGGAGGTGGTATGGGCCTAACCTCCAATAATAACCTAGTTGCTCTCCCACCTCAGTCCTCTATGACTGAGTCTTAACTATGTTTTTGCTTCCGCCTCAGTCCCCTGTGATTGAGTCTTAACTATGTTTTTGCTCCCGCCTCAGTACCCTATGACTGAGCCTCAACTGTTTATTATTATGGCATTCCTTAATCTCATTGCATTTTACTATTTTATGATAGTATCTATTTTAAAACTTGTCTCTTACCTATCATGAACTAATATCACAATAATTCTATTCTTTCTTTTTCTTTCTTTAATTATAATAAAGGTTATAATTTATCTATAATTTTGAAAACTTGCTTCTTTACTTATTTTATTTTTTTTATAACACTTAATATTCTGTTTTCAAATTTATATTCCATGTATCTTTAATATTTTCTAATAATTCTGCATTTTTTATTTAAACCTTCTTTACGTGAAATCTTTTTTTTTCATTTTTCTTACTATTGCCACATAAATTGAATGGATTTAAAACTACTTTTAAATTTAAACTCATAGAATTATAACATCTTAATGCATAGAAAAATAAATAAATTTAATATAAATAAAATTGCAATTAACTATACTATTTTGCAAAACAATAAATTAACCGTGATTAATTGTAAAACAACCACTCAATTGGACTTAATTGATAACTAATTGTTCTAAACTCCAAAACATGTCAATTAGTTCTACAAAATTGTAAGAATATAAATTAGTTTACCTACATGTTTTAAAAGCTTGTTTTATTAGCAGTCTATACAATTTTACATAAATTGCATATGTGTTTAGTCCCTTTTGTAAATTTTTCATCTTTTTAGTTTTATTTGGTACGTAACATCGACGAATGTATCGCAAAATCTATGAACTTAGAAGGGAAGAGAAAACTAAAGAAATGACCTTAAATCTTGTGCACTGGCCCTTAATCAAATTATTTTAGATTTAGAAGTGAAAGAAATCATTTTATCTACTAATAGTGGTCAAATTGACGTATTCCCAAACTGCATCCCTATTGCCACAATGGTAGATGTATTATATGAAATGTCTATTTTATCCACTATTTTTCATATAAATTAAAAGGATTTAAAACTACTTCTAAATCTAAAATCTGTAGAAATATAAAAACACTTGTTAAAGAAATTTAAAAGTTAATATATGTAAACTACAAAATTAAAATAAATTGTACTAAACAATAAAAATAAACTGGAAATAAACTTGTACAAAACTGAAAACAAATTGAAACTAAAATTATTTTAACCCAGAATTCTTAATTTTTCTGATTATAAATAGCAACATTCCATTCATCTGCCCCGCTTCCATCTTTGATCCCCTTCTTTAGGTCGTCTAATCTCCTTCCTCAAGAAAATATTTAGTTAGGGTTCAACCTCTAAAAATTGAGAGCGAAACCAAAGGGAAAGGAAGAAGAAATTTATGGAATTAAATGCCTGTACAATGGTTCTATTTACAGATGTGCTAGTGGACCTTGGACCATAGAATCTTGTTGATCAAATCTATAATGGACAATCCATAAGTAAAGATCTAATTGCTAATCTCAAATTTGAATGGTTCATATTTATCCCTTTCAGACTCATTTTCTCATTACGTACCTGGTCGAAAAAATGGCCAACACTAGGCTAATTGGCGTTTTTGCCGAGGTGCAGCTGACCCGCCATCAAGGGCGGTTAACCCATGTATTTCTTTAAAAAAATAATTATAAACTTTGTTTTAGTCCTTCCTTCATAACTTCTTGGCTTTAATTCGAATTTAGGTATATTATATGTGAAAATGTTCCAGAAAATTGCCACAGGCACAGATATTTGTAAAAAAAATTCTTTTTTAATTTCTTTTCATTATTTAACTTTATTCCTTTTGTTAGAATACATTTTACTTTAGTAATATTTATTATTAAAGTCTTGGGGTGTTACAAATTTCCTAAGTAAATTTGGTTAAGTATTGATACTTGGTTATTTAACTATCAAATACCACGAGCTCAAATTTCCATTGGCCCATAAAGGCACATTTAATTAATCAATTATTAATTAGATATCTTTAATCATTTTATATCAAAATAATTCATTTACTTAGCTATTCGATATAAGTACATAATAAAACCACTTAAGAAGGGTTTTTCTTTTCAAAATCACTTTATGATGGGTTGCTAAATAACAAAGTATTTATCCTTATATATATATATATATATTCCAAACCATCAACCTTTGATCTCAAAATAATACTATCCATCATGTAGCAACGAAGACATTCAAGTTAGTGTGTTAATACTTCTAAAACACTGACTCGACAAAGCTTTTATCTTCTAAGATAGTTAGAAGTTTGCTATATCAAAATTACTTTCTAAAGTAATGTAATGGCGTCTGGCAAATCTCCCTTCTCTTCTCCACCCTCCTCCTCCGCCTTCAATTCTGCTTTCCCTTTTCTTCCATCACGCTCTTCTCCGCCTATTCCTCTCGCTCCACCTCCACCCACTGTCAATCCGTCCACTGCAATCCCCTTAGACTTAAACCAAGAACCAGATCCAAATCTTAGAAATTCCTCCTTAGGTTCCAATGCTTCAAATGTTAATCGTACTCATGGAGATTTAGCAGTTCAGGATGCATTGATTCCTAATCAAGGAAATTCCAATCCAGATCAGGAAATTTCTGCTAACCAGAGTTCTACGAAATTCTCTTTTCCTACATTCACTAAGATGGATTATGCATCACTTTTCAACTCTCTTCCTCGTAATGCAGGCGTCTAGAAACCACAACAGTTCAATATTGTGAGGGATGGAAAACCAAAAAACCACCAGATATAGTAAGGGACGAGGGCATGAAATACTGGAGTAATCATCTCGTTGGGTTCTTCTTAGATGGTACGTTATCCTATACCAGTGTAGTTAATTTCTTGGGCCGTATTGGGAAATTGGATGGTGAGGTAGATATGAAATCGGATGGTGTGCATTTTTATTTCAAATTTTCTAATGAAATGGATATAGAGAAAATCCTTAAGTCTGATCCTATTTTTATTAAAGGCCGTATGTTTATAATTACGCGATGGGATCCTACCATTGGTAATTCTCAAGCTCAGATTAAAAAAGTACCTGTGTGGGTTCATTTCTATAGAATTCCTAGTATACTTTGGACTCTGATAGGGATTAATAGGCTTGCATGTAACGTTGGGAAGCTAATATGTTTTGATAGCAGCACTGAAAAACTTCAAAGATTTCGATATGCTAAAGCTTTAATTGATGTATCGTCTGAATTTGAATTATCAAAGAAAATAGAGGTTGATGGGATGGGAGATAAATGCCCATTTGTTAAGTTAACATATGATTGGAGACCTCGGATTTGTACATCATGCAAAGTTTTTGGCTATGACACTAATGAATGTGAACTCAATGATAAGGCTAGAATGGAAAATGAGGGGCAACAACATAGGCATGGTGCTGTTAGCACTTTTGAAAATAATTTTCATGACAAACCACATGTTCATAATGCTCAGTATAATAGGAAGAGCAATAATATCAATACCTAGACATCAGTTAACCTTAAAGCTAAAAAGTATTGGAGGAAGAAAGATGCTACTAATGATATGGTTACTGCTAATGTTGTGGATGAAGAGCCTAATGTTAGTATGAATCCTTTTGAAGCTTTAGCAAATGAGCAAGTTGAAAATGGAAATATTGACGCAGTTGTGCATGATGTTCACACTAACACTAATGTGCAAGCTAATATTCAAGAGGTTGGACAAATCACTGAAGGCAATAATCAAGGGGTTGGGCAGAACTCTGATAATGCTGATAAGGCACATGTCACCACAAATCTTGTGGCTGATGTTAATACTAGCCTGGAAGAACAAGTCAACAATTCTCAGATAATTGCAGATGATAGTTCTGAACATACCAATCCAGATGTCGATATGGAGAATCTGGTAGGCAATATCTTCGATGATACCCCTGTCAATGGTGCCAACTCTGCTAAAGGAGACTTAGGTCAGTCCTTTACCACAATGTCTCCCGTTGCCTCAAAGTCTCTTGTTGCCACCATGTCTAGCGCTCCAGAATCCTCATCTTCTTAACCCTTAAAAGACTTTCAGCTACCACCTCCCAATGTGACAGGTTCAGGATTGACCTTCCCTATTGTTAATCCTGCTTTGCTATCCACTGCGGTGCCCAGAAATTCTCTTCCATCTTTTCAAGTCAAGAATAATAAACTAAAAGGAAAATTCTGGGCAGATGACGATCTTGATGAGGGATATGATTATGGTCCAGAAGATGTGATGCCTCTCACTAGTAAAATGAAAACTTCCCGAAGGCACACGAAGAAGAATTCGATGTATGACCCTTCTATCAATTGATATGCTTGTGTGGATCTTTCCTGGATTGGCATCCGTGTACATTGTTGAAATCAGTTGTGTACTTTAATATTTCGGTAACAAGTGGATTATTGATGCATGCCTCAATATCATGGTCAACTATTCCTTTCATGAAACTCACCGAGTCTGCAAGAAGAGTTGTTGGGAAATATTGTTTGGTAGTGCAAGGTGTGGAAATTAGGCAATTATCTTTGGAATTAGTTATGTATGATGAGAGTTTATGTATGACGAGAAGCGGTGTGATCTTTGAGGGTTATTACGAGAGATGATTAGTTTGTTATACCATTTCTACATGCTAGAGAGATTTTATATTGTAAATACCATTTGATGAATAATTGTTTAAGCCTAACTTTCAAAAAAAATTACTTCCTAAAGTAAGTTATCGCATGAACTCCACAAACAATTCTTTAAAAATAAGTTCCATAAACCATTTTCCTTTTAGACTTCAAATCCTTTTTCAAATTTATAACATTTTTACTTAATTTCTTTTATTAAGTAAATTCCTTGTTGTAAAACTCGTTAACTTTAAACCCCTACTAATAAACTGATATTATATTTAAAAGCATACTTCTAAGTTATCAGAATTAACTTAAACATCATCAATAAATTTATTAATTAACTTTGAATAAAATTAGTTGTCTTTCATTACACTTTAATAAAAGTGATTAATTAAATTCAATCCCCATTATTAGATAATTAATTAAATCTAATTACCATTCAAAAATTATTAACAAGCCTAATCCTTAACATTAAGTTGAGTAATAAATTTTAGATACCTCATTTAAAATAATTAATTAACATATAAACATCTTTAATTACAAAATTAATTTAACTTTTAAACAATCACTCATTCACTTCATGATTCTTTAATTATAACGATTAATTACTTTTAAACATAAAAACTAAATAAGTAGTTAATTAAAAAATAATTAACAAAATGATTAATTAACTTAAATCACTATTAACAAAATAGATAGTAAGCTTTAATGATCATTAACAAAATAGTAAATTAGTTAACTTCAAACCCAATAATTAAATTAATTAATTCTCTCTAAACAATCTTTGATATGTAATTAATTTACATTAAATTCTTTAATAGATGATACTTTAATTTTACAGTTTACACATCATTGGACAAACATACACTAAATTCTTATACAATTCTTACTAAGAAATTGGTCAGCTAAAAACGTGATCCAAATTTGAGGCTTAGCAACCACTATGGTGCTTTAACAAGTTATCTTTAATATCCATATCCTAAGGGACTCGTATGTTATTGTCATAATTAATAGAGCCAAGTTACAAGGCTTTTAACACTCAATAATTAACTATTAAGAGTTAATTTACAGTTCAATCCACAGTAGTTAATTTGGATTTTAATTAATTACACAAATAAACAATTTACTTAGAAATCACTGAATAAGGATTTATTTTAATCAATGTATGTCCATAATAATCAATGTAATTCAAATTAACTTAACAGTGTTTATTTGGCCAAATAAGCATCACTGATTAACGTATAGTTTTTACTATATTATTATTACAAATAAGTTATTTGGAAAAAAATCCAGTTACTCATAATTTCATGCTTAGCCAAAATTGTAAACAAGCTACTTTTGGCTCATCCATATAAACCCAAAGAAAAAACAAGTGTGTCAATTAGATCATCTGTAAGTAATTTATGAGTTTTACATACTATAATACAGATTAAATAATGACTAATGTTAATATATATAAGATTTTTTTAGCCTAAGCTATTAGAATGAGCCCACTGCCTCCATACACGACTTGATCGCTTCTACTATAGTGTCATCTTCTCCTTTCTTCCCCATTTCTTCCCTTCAATTCAATTTAAATTTCCTACGACTTAAAGGTGCACAATCTGTGCACTAATACACACCTCTTAACCGCCAAATTCCACCAAATCACCACCATTGCATTTTCCATCACCTCCTAGCCCATCTCCACTTCTCATCGTTTCTCCTAAGTTCTCTATCAAGTCGCAACCTTAGTTCATGAAGTCGATACTCCCACTGCGGCAAATTCACTAAGACCACTACGCCGAAAATCGCCATCGGTTGCTCCTTCACACAAGGGACATCATGTTACAATCCTCATGCCTTAACTTTCCCTATAGCAACCTTTATAGAAAACCCCAGCTCTTCCAAGTTTTATCTATGATTGTTCGTATACCCCAACCATGAGCAAGCCATTATCAAACTCTATTGCCATAAGGATCTTCCCATTCCCATAGACAAGTCATATTTTTGTGATTTATAGTAGAGCACAAAATCAAATATTTTTTTAAGGCTAGTACCTTATATTTTGAAGAGAGGAGTCATTTTATTAGTTTATAGACTTTACTTATTTACTGATTTTTCTCTTTAAAGAATGGTGAAGAAGAATGAGTGGGAACGTAGAGATGAACATAGCCGGCCCTCAGCACGTGCGAGCAGTGCTTGGGCACGGGGCAGCAAGCCCAAACAGGGCATCAAATTCGAACTGCCTTTCAGTGGATAAAAAAAAAAAGAAACGCGTAAAGAAAGAAAAAAAGAAACACGCATAGAAAGATTAGGGCCGGTGAACCAGTGAATCAAGCAAACGGAAGGAGAATTCACCCAAAACTTCTCATCAATCTTCAGCGGAAAAAAGGCCGAAGCTTCCTAAGGTATGCTATGGCGGCTTGTAAGTTTGTACTGTATATGATCACAATCCCTAGTTATCAATCAGTTTGTACTGTATAAATCAATCAGTTGTGAGTCGTAGCCTCTGGTAAATCACAATCCCTAATTATCGATTGTTAACAATAATTGAAATTGTTGTTATGATTTATGAAACTGATTGAAATTGGTTGTTGTGATATACCGATTCTTTACAGAAATTACTAATTAGGGATCCCTGATTTGAGATATACAATCCCTAATTGATATACCGATTTTTGATGCCTTCAATTAATTTTTTTCTAGGTATAGCACAATCCAAAATTGTTATTAAACATTATTTTTCATCTATTTAAGTTATTTTTAATCCAAAATTGTTGCTAAACATCTAATTTGCTCTCTTATTAACTTATTTTATTTTATATTTTTGAAATGCAGTAATGTTTTCTAAGGAACAACCCTCTGGTAGTCAAAATAGAAAACAACGAAAAGGAGAAGAAAAATCTTTACAAGGTTCATTACAAAGTCTTTGGAAAAAAAGAAATATTTCTTCTGATAACCAAACTGAAAATGAAGTTAATGAAGAAGCACAAGATTTTGTTCAAAACGAGTCTAATGAGGTGATCAAAGAAGCAACAAATGTACTTGAAAATGAAGTGAACGAAGATACAACAAATGCGCTTGACAATGAGGCTACTGAAAACAATGAAGAAACTAACTATGTGGCCGAATGTCCTGAACCTTCTTTATCTTTGGATATATATGATCCTAGAGTGTGGGATAGTTTAGATGCAAAAATGAGAGATATGCTTGTTGAAAATGGTCCTGTTAGAGAAACCAACATTAATTTTCCTAAGGATAATCATAATAGAGGGTTTTCCACATTTTATTATGATAAAAAATTATGAAATGGGGAACTTTCTAATAGGAAATGGTTGGTTTACTCAAAGGAATTGAATAAAGTGTTTTGCTTTTGTTGTAAAGTGGTTTCAAGAAGTCATTTGGCAGATATAGGAGTTAATGATTGGGCACATCTGAGTGAAAAACTTAAACAACATGAAGATAGTGTTGAACATCTCACTAACCTAAGAGCTTGGATGGAACTTCGATTTAGATTGAGCGCTAGTCAAACAATTGATAGAGAACTACAAGAGATGATTAAGAAGGATACAGAACATTGGAAACAAGTCATGGTAAGAATCATTTCAATTATCAAACGTCTTGAGATGAATAATTTGGCATTTCGTGGAAAAAATAAAAAAATCTATGAAGACTCGAATGGAAATTTTTTAGGCTTTCTTGAATCAATAGCAGAGTTTGATCCAATAATGCAACATCATTTTTGACTTATATAAGAAAAAAATATTCATTACCATTATCTAAGCCATAAAATTCAAAATGAATTGATATCTTTGTTGGCATCACAGGTCAGAAGTGCAATTATTAGAAAAATTAAAGTAGCTAAATATTTTTCTAGTGATTCTTGATTGTACCCCTGATGCTAGCCACCAAGAGCAAATGACTTTGGTAATTAGATGTGTTGATGTTGTTAGCTTCCCAATAAATGTGAAAGAGTATTTTTGGAGTTTTTAAATGTGGAAGATACATCTGGATTAGGTCTGTTTGGTGAATTACAAGCTGCATTAAACTCATTTGATTTAAATATTAATGATGTGAGGGGGCAAGGTTATGATAATGGTTCTAATATGAGGGGAAAACACCAAGGTGTACAAAAAAAATTACTTGATATAAACCCTAAAGCTTTCTATATGTCGTGCGGTTGTCATTCTCTTAATTTAGTTATTTGTGATATGGCCAACTCTTGTCAAAATGATAAATCATTTTTTGGAGCATGTCAAGCCCTTTATAATGTTTTTGCTAATTCTACAAAATGATGGAACATTTTACTTCAATATGTAGACGAATTGACATTGAAGTCTTTGTCCACTACACGATGGGAAAGTCATATTGAAAGTGTTAAAGCGATAAAAAGTCGGTTTCCAAAAGTAAAACAAGCTTTAAAAAAATTAGTTGAAGTTTGTGATGACCCACTTGGGATGCTGAAAAACTCGTGTCATGTGAATTTTCAAGGTTTGAATTTATTTTGAGTTTGGTCATTTGGCATGAGATATTTTACAAGATAACCTTAGTGAGCAAAAATTTGCAATCTGATGATATGCTTCTTGATGTTGCTATTAAGAATTTGAAAGGGCTTGTTTCATTTTTTGAAAAATATAGAGAAAATGGATTTATTTCTGCTTTGATTGATGCTAAAGAGATTGCTGATGAGATGGAAATTGAGTCAAAATTTCAAGTAAAGCGTAAGTCCATGAGAAAAAAACATTTCGATGAAATTCCTGATACTGAGAGAGAGCAACAATCTACTCAAGAAGATTTTAGGACAGATTACTTTCTTGTTTTAGTTGATATGGCTCTTTCTCAATTGAGGATTATATTTGAACAAATGGAACTTTTTGAGTCTATATTTGGTTTCTTATTTGATGCATCCCAGTTAGTTTTTTTGAATGATGGTAAATTGAAAAACTGTTGTGTGAACCTTGAAACGGCTCTAAAACATGGTGAAGATTATGATATTAATGCAAAGAGTCTACTTTCAGAATTACATATTTTGCATGAAATGTTACCTAGTGAATCTTATGATACTGGTAAACCATGGAATTCCCTTAAAATTATTGAGTTTATGAAAAAAATGGATGTGTTTCCAAATGTTTTGGTAGCTTATCGAATTTTATTGACTGTACCTTTCACTGTAGCATCAGTAGAAAGAACGTCTTCAAAGTTGAAGTTGATAAAATCTGACTTGCGGACAACAATGACTCAAGATAGGTTGAATGGACTGGCAATATTGAGTATTGAAAAGGATATGTTGAAAATCATTGACCTTGAGCATATAATTGAAGATTTTGCTTCTAAAAATGCAAGAAGAAGTCATTTCAAATGAGACCGGATTTCTATTGTACCTATGCTTGTATGTCATGCATTGTAATATTTCTTTTCTCTTGTCTTATATCTGTACTTTGTTTTATCGTATGAATAAAAACATTCAGGCGTGGGGATGAGCCTCCTAGCATTGCACTTGGCTAGGTTCGAAACCCCAAAATTTTTTTTTTTTTTTATAAAAGGGCGTATTTTTTTATCCCGCACTGGGCATGAAATTGGTCAGGACCGTCCCTGGAGATGAAGAAGTGGAGCTAAGTGATAGTGAGATAGGAATGTGTGTGTATATGTATATATATATATATATGTATGTATGTATATATATATATATATATATATATATATATATATATATATATATATATATATATATATATATATGAAGATAGAAAAAATTAGGAAAGACCTGGTGCTCCCATAATCCTAGATATTAAATCATGTCATCATTTCAACTTTTATACATCATATAAGCCTCCATAGTACCATGATGCCATGATATGACACAACATTTTAACTTTTTTCATGAATCTTTAATTTAAATACATTTCATTTTAGAACTTATTTATTTTATTTAATCAAAAATAAAATGTGTATTAACACTTAAGTAGTTTAAGTTAGTACAAAGATGTTATAATTTTTTAACAAAGTTTTAGTTCGATAAAAGGTGGAAATCCAAAAAAAACGATCCTTGTATTTCTTCGAAATACATGCTTTTTGTAAAATAAATTGAAGTGAATTTTGTAGTTTGAATTACAAATTAAAAAGGTCATTTAATTATTAAATCCATTATTCGAATAATTAAAGTAAATTAAATATTCCTAAATTAAATTGACAAATTTTGGATCATTATATGTGGGGTGTTAAAACTCTCTATTGTGGTTGTCAATGCTTACTTTCCAATGCCACGTGGTTCCATTTCTTAGCATGTAGTTCCACATATTTGTTGAAAAGAAATTATTACAATACGCCACTTCATTACATTAGATTATTTAAAGTGGCACACGTTTTTGCTAAGTGTCACTTTTAAGGTAAATATTTTACGATAAAATCTTCCTGAAGTTATCACTTTTAAAAAAGTTGAATTCATGTTTGTTGACTATAGAATTATTGATCTTAAGACTACTTTAACTGTAGAGAGGGGGGATATATGAATTTATTTTAATTTTCTTTCAAGATTAATATTAAAGAAGAAATTAATAAATAATGATTATACTAATAATCCATCTTAGTAGCAATTATAATTAAATATAAAAGCAATAAAGTTAAAAGTAGAGAGCTAGAGAGAAGATATCGGAAATTTTATACTGGTTTATATTTCTTCTACATCAAATCCCTTATAGTTGCTTGTAAAGATTTCTTTCCAAATGCCAACCTTTAAACCAAGTAAAAGGCAAACAAAAATGCAATCTCAATTTTGAGGATGTAAGACACTCCTTTTTGATTTTCCAAGCTCAGGGTACACATATTTGATTTAACTAGGTAGGTAGTCTAGGTTACAAGCGCACCTACCTGATTTGAGTGGGCTATAATAACACTTACCTAGTTTGGATGTGCCATAAACGCATCCATACAAACAAGAGTAGAGTTTGATAAATTTCCCAAGACAAATAATTGTAATTTGGATATAGTGGATCATATAGTATTTTAGATATGACTTTGACCTTTGAACTGATAAAAAAAGACAATTGCAGACAGAGAGTAAAGAATAATGAATCAATACAATGAAATTTAATTGAATACATATGATTTTCAACAAGATAGAGAATGATTTCAAGAGAAAGAGGAGTGGGAAGAAAGTAAGCATTTAGTTATTATAAAAATTGATTGCACTCCCCTTTATATAATAAATCAACATATGTATCCAGTCTTGATAAGCTGTGACTAATAGACATTTCCATTTAAAATTTGAAAAATCATTTTGGTGCATATATGTCGACGACGTAGTCTTGCTAATATTGAATTTTTTTTTACTTCTTTTGAAAGGGGTTTTTTATTTTCAACGACAAAATGAACAAAAAATTGTTCCATACGGACAAGAGGATAAAATTTTATCCACAAGGACAAATTTTAGTGTAAAGGGAGGAATTCAGGGGGGCCATTATAATTTCATACTTTACACTAAAATTAGTCCTTATGGATAAAATTTTAGCCTCTTGTCCATATGGAATAATTTTTTGTTCATTTTTTCCTTCACTCTATTTTCCTACTTTGGCTTTTTGAAAACCTTATATTTTGTAAAGTAATTTTAACATAATTTATAAACATTTGAACTTAAATTTTTTATCAAAATTTTAAAATACATTTTGTTGAAATGGATATGATTAGAAATTGGAGATAGAGATTAAAGCTTATATCAAGGAATTTAACAATACATACTATGACTCCATGATAAATTCTTGAGATCTTTATTCCATTGACTTTGAACTCATGAGTTTTCATTTTTATGTCGTGAACTTTTATGTCGTAAAGTTTTTGATAAGGTATTGTATAATAATCTGCACTATCTATTACATAACTTAGCAAAACATTAGTATTTCGGTCCTATATAATTGTATGCGGTGATCAAAATCAATAATTAAGCATTAGCATTCTTCACTTTTTTTATGATGACAACCATTAAATATTCCTACATATAAAATATTATATAACTTCCCTTGAGTTATATAACTCCTGCTTAATGAATGAATACGTATATTTTATACTTCATCCCCTGTTGTAATCAACAAAAAAAAAGGGATGAAAAATGACTCCCTAAATAAATAACTATTAACCACATAATCAAAATTAGTAAACTAGAATTATTTTGTATGTTAATTATGATGTGCTATATAAAGATGTACTGTGAGAGATAAAAAACATACTGGATAATATGTAATTAATAGCTTATAGATATACTAAATTCTAAGAACAATAAGCAAATAATTTACATTCCATTTATCCAATTATATGATAATATAGTCTAATCAAATCCACACTTATATCATATCAATTTATATCTTAATTATATTTTTTTTAATCCATATTGTAACACACAAATCCATATTAAGTAAATCCAACTCTAATAGTTTGAATATACATATTTACGAATAAAATCATGTAGAAATATAAATACTCGTAGGGAATATACATAGGTGCGTCAACCCAACTATCAGACCCAGTGATTGGAATTTTTTTTGTTTGAGCACTTTGGTTTGTTTGTTTGATCATCTTTAATTAAGAAAGAAACTAATCGTCATAGGGAATCAAAGTCCTCTCTTCTTCTATTATCATTTGTGTATGACTTAGTTATAAATATCTTTGATTTCTTATATAAAAGAGAGAAGCCTTGAATGATTATAGTGTTTTTTCATCATATTTAAAATATTTTATAGGAGAATTTATTTTTCGTTAAAAGATATTTTAAATTGAAGCGGATTGAAAATGAAGAATGAATTTTTTTAAAAGAGTTACGCTTAAATTAGAGTGTAAAGTCATTTGATTGAATAGACGACAGTTATTTTATTTTTAAATTTTGGTTTCTTTTACCAAATGAATAGGATATGTTGACATGTATTACAAATGTACGTCGACATATATGCATGAAAATGCAATATTTGAGTTTTACTTAATACAATTTTTCCAAAGACTAATGGAATAGTATGGAGAAGTAAAATTAAATTTCATCGCTTAGGATTAGAAAAATTCATGAACTTAAAGAGAAAACTAAATAAATAAATGAAATTACATTAAATAAAATTAGAAAACACATAACAAAGGTACAAAGTTAAAGTAATGACAACTTAGAGAATCTCTTTGTTTAAGCTTCTTTTAGCTTTTGAGAAACTTTTCTTCATTCTTTAGAATCTCTTTGTTGGAAAGATAAGAAGGTTTGTCAAAGCATTCTTAGGAATTATCCATTTCCTCATCTTCCTCTTCTTAACTCTCCTCTTCTTTAATTAATTCACATCATGTCCTACTTCTTACTATTGAATTTCTCTGTAACATCCTGCCTTTTTTACCGCTTTAAACTGGTAATTAAACGAACTTAAAACGTCCAAATCGACGGATCGCTATTTTGCTTACAGAGTTTAAAAATAGAATCAACACAGAAATATAGAATAAATAACTAACATAGTACTAAACAGCGAAATAAACTTTTATTTATTAATCATAATTTTGAATACAAGATATTTATATACAGCGCGGTGAAAAAATAATATTTTGAATACAAGGAAAATCTTTAATGGTTTAAAAACTTCAAAGCGCGCACGTCTTCGGATCCCAAGCTTCACCAGTCTTCAAATCCTAAGCTGTAATCTTTAAATCTGTAACACTCGGGTCTGACTCGAGTGTTCCATGCAAAAACACAAAACACTAGAGTCGGGACTAATCATAGTTCAAGTAAATTGACTTCAATAAACTGAAATATAATAGTTAAAAAAACCGCTAAGATGTAGCTTACACTACAAGGAGCGCTTCATTTAGCGACGGCATATAGCCGTCGGTGGCCGACGCTAGCCGTCGCTATATGCCGTCGCTATTACTGTCGTCGCCAACAGGAATAGCAATAGAAATTGCGATGGCTCCGTCGCTGATTTAGCAACGGTTTGCGACGGCTTATAGCCACGTGTCATCTTACGTGGCAGGTAGTTGGTTTGACCGGGTAGCCGTCGCTATTCGTTGCTAAAATTCTGTCGCTATCCGTTGCTTGTCGTCGCTATATGTTGACCATAAGGTCGTCGCTAGCCGTTGCTAAACCTGAAACCAAAAACTACAGCACACAGCAATTCATTTCCATCAAGACAATCAACAACCATTCAATCCAAAAACCAATACCACACCACTATTACCCCATTAATTCACCAATACTCATCAACAATCAATCCATCGTACCATACCATCACCAAATACGTAAAAAACCAAAAAAAAACAATCATAACATAACATCGTTCAAATACGTCATACATATCAAAACCCATCATAACACCGTCCACAAACCGTCATACATGTCCATAAACATCATATAACATCGTGCGTACATTTAACATATAAAAAACCAAGTATTTGTACATACCAGAGCCTAAGTCAAAATGAGCACCTACATTACATACTAATCCTCGTCTTCCTCGTTCTCGTTCTTGTTGTCCTCTCCTTCTGATTCCTCTCGATATACCGCGGAATCTGCTCCCTCTCCCCCCTGTCCAGGCATAAACCCATGCACCTGAAAGTAACTTGCGATGAGCTCGTCTATTTCCTGTTGCATTTGGGTTTTTCGTCAATCCATCAACTCATTCATCTGCTCTTGCATCTGAGCTATAGTTGCCTCCTCCATCGACCTCTTATAAGCACGTTGAACATTCTGTGAAATAAATAAGTTCATATTAAAGTTATTTAATCATATTTTTACTATGTTGTCGTAATTTATGTCTAGAAAAGGTCTTACCTCCTGATTTCCAAAACCATATCGCCTTCCTCTCTTAGGCGGATCAGTGATAGAATGCCATATGCTATCAGAATCTGGAACTGTAAGCTTTTGTCCAGTAGCCTCTATCACTCTAGCAGCCTCTGCATCATACTTCCCCTGCAATAGCAATATAATTTTAAGACAAGTGCTATAAAATTTCCTTATATACTATGATATGGACATGTATGAAACATTTTAATTTATACGGATAAGCATATTTACCATTATACGTTCACTCTTTGGATCCGCCCCGTCATACGTAACATTTCCTTCTTCATCGGTGTGCTCCACCGCATGTGTGTGTCTAAATACGTCTGCTAGTGAAGGCTCTTTACCGTGCTTTATAAACTGAGTACATATACAGTAATAAAATTATTAAAGATAAGACAGGACTATATACGCTAAGTTTTTATCTGAACATGTACTACAAATATTTAAAATTTATACCAAATATCTTCTATGCTGTTGGAATGATTTTGAGCCACCTCGGTGCAGAGCAGGATTCTTTTCTCTATTTGCTTTGTTTCTAGCTGCTACTTTCTATTAAATTTGATAGACGATGATGTAAAATAATGCAATCAATATTATAAATGTGAATACAATCATTAAATCTTACTTTAGCATCTTCTGTGTCCCAGTACTTTTGAAAGTTTTCCCAAACATCATCACTATAAATTGAGGCTTTTTTCTATATTTCTTGGCTCTAGAAATTGTCTCTCGATAATTCTTGCGCATCTTCATATTCCAATAACTCAAAAAGGTGGGCATGTCCTTCTCCTCAACGCGTACGACAGCCTGTATATTACATTTATTTTTAATTATTCCCAGTATATTAATTTTTAATATTAGTATAAAAAATACTTACCAATAAATCGGCTAAAATGACATTCTTAATATGTGCTGGGATACTATCCCAATGCGGCCAAACTGAGAAAATGGAGAAAATCCATCCGTGCATAAACCGAGTCTAACATTACGGCTCTCGGCAGCAAATTCAGGATAAGTCCTATCAAAGTGTTTCCATGCTTCACCATCAGACGGATGTATCATAGTTCCTTCTTCTGATGTTCCCACGCTATGCCATCGCATATGACACGCTGTAGCAGAAGATGCATATAGCCGTTGAAGTCTGGGAGTTATGGGTAGATAATGCATTCTTTTATATGGAACTTCTTTTCCTTTCTTTTTCCTTGCTTTATGTTTATCTTCGTTGCAAAATTTGCATTTTCTACGGTGAGCATCTTCTTTCCAATACAACATGCAACCTTTAACACATGCATCTATCTTATGATACGGTAGTCCAAATGCAGACATAAATTTTTTCACTTTATAATGACTATCGCACATTAAATTATTGGGCGGTATATGTCGTTTTGCAGTTTGTACAATTGCTGTTAATGCAGCTTCTGTAAGATTGAATTTTGATTTCATAGTGATGAATTCGACGGTTACAGACAATTCGGTTCCGCTTATACACCCGTCCCACAACGGCCTCTTAGCAGAATTCAATAAATCATAAAAAAAATTCGCTTCCGCCGTTGGTTCTTCAATATTTCCAGTCTCATCATCACCTTGCTCACTGTTAGGAAACATTGATCGTGTTGCATCTTGCACCATATTTTCTATCAGATTCGGCATTGTATTATCGTTCATCATTGTACTATCGTCCTCTACCACTACAGGGTTAGACGTAGGATGAACAAGTTCTCCATGACGATACCATAAGTGATAATTTGACATAAAACCAAATTGATACAGATGTACTTCTACTACATCTGGCTTCCAATGTTTCAGATGTCTGCACTTACTACACGGACAATGAATGTCTACGTTACTCCAATTATTAGATTTAGCAAATCTAATAAATTCTTGAACTCCATTACAAAAATGTTCCTTTATCGACCCTTTCTTACCGGTTCGGGGTTGATACATCCAACTGCGATCACGAAAATAATCGAACATTTTCCTGATTTGCAACAAATATGTTAGAAAGTTCGACCGATCGTAACACTTTATACTGTTTTAAATCTTGTAAAATTTCATTTATAACTATTGCATGTTTTCGATTTTTTGGTTTATTTCTTTTTTACTTTGACGGCCGGTCTACCTACTTCCCATTACAAATATAATAATGTAAGCATATTTTATAAATCATTTCAGGTTAAATGGTTCAAAAAAATTTCAGCAGCACTTCCCTTTGGTCCCTGTATCATACACAAATGCGTGTACACAGGGAATAAAAAGAAGTGTCATCGAAACTTTGTCAACCGTTTAAACTAAAATGATTTATAAAATATGTTTACGTTATTATATTCGTAACTTGTCCAATACTAGGACAAATCCGACGAATATTGTATTAGATGAATATAGATTTCCGTTTTGTGTAAAAACAAATACCCATATAACGATCATATACAACACTTGTCGGACGGGGCCAAATTTATCTAAGAGGTTCACATAAGTAGTCAAAAAACATTCAATCTAAGTTTAAACCAAAAAACAATACAAATGAAAAAAGCTCCTTAGTTGCGCCTTGCGCCTTTTTCCATCTATGCTCGCGCGTTAACTAAATAGCGTCTATATGTACTTTCAATTTGTAAAATAACATGACAATGAAAATTATGAAGTATAAATTAGTTTTAGTTACATTTAGTTAATTTTAGTTTAAAGTTATAAATTATGAAGTTAATTAGTTTCAATTTTTGAAAGATAAACTAAGCTTTCAATTTTGTTAGTATTATAGCAACAAATTTGTCAATTTTATTTTTTTAATATTATAGCAACAAACTAAGCTTTCAAGTTTGTCAATTTTTTTTTTAATATTACAACAACATTTTTTTTTGGGAATATTGCAAATGCATTCTTCAAATTTGTTTGGACCGACTATTATAGCATTCGATGGTGACATAATTAACAGTGCATGCATGCATAGAGGGCCATCATTACACCGTTTCATTAGTCATAATCAAGTTACTACCGCTAAACAATCACATTTACTTCATTTTTTTATCAAATGATCCTACAACACAATCAACGTAAACCCAATTATATACATGATAATCATTGTTTTCATGCTCCTAAATCAAGCATATATGTGATAATCAACGATTTCAACCTCCTAATCAATTCCACTTATTCCCAAATCAATGTATAACAATATCGACATCATATGCATCTTACAACACAACCAATTTCATACCCGTAAACAATCAATTTAAAACCCCATATAAACATACAAAACAATCCTAATTAAACATATAATAGGGATTAGAAGTCATACCGGAGCAATTTGAGAAGATGAAATCAAGTTTTGGATGAAGAAATCAGATGATTGGAGGGGGCGACGGCAGCATTTTTTTTTTTTGATTTGTGGCTAACTGATTTGGGGAAGAAGGCCACGGTGGAAATAATGCTTCAGGTCGAGCGACGGCTAGCAACGGCCGCTTTTTTAGCCGTCGCCCCCTCTCGTTGCAAATTGAAGCCTCTCTTGTAGTGATAGCGACTTGGGACGGACCAAGGCAGAACAACATATGAACTTATATATATATATATATATACACACACGTATGTCGATGACATATATATATATACACATAGTGGTATGTACATACATATGTGTACAACTGCCCCCACATATATACTAAAACATATATATGTGTATGCCGATGACATATATATACATATGAAGTGATATGTATATACATATGTGTACATCGGGGTACGTGATATCTGGGTATCGAGTATTGTGTCGGTGCATATCCGTTTTTATTTCATGGACGAACGGTCACGGAAGCCTGCACGTACATATGTGTACAGGTACATGTGTGCACTACCTCAGCATTCGGAACGTATATGGGACAGTGTTAGCAACTATGAAGCGACCACAAGAATCAAGCTCGACACAGAACCAACAAAGTGGATATCAAAACGCAATGCAATGATCAGAGATAGGTCATGCATGCGTCAGCTGAGATATAAAAAGGAATGGTAAGTGTTCAGCTATCATTTGAGAATGCAAAAATGGCTCAACACATTACACATCATGGTCGAGATAGCTATGAATCATGCAAGGAAAAAACTCAGTGACAACATGTGCCATCATTATATCAAAGCAGCAAGGATATTTCAAATGTTTCCAGGTTTTATCAAGGGTTCATGTATCGAGATATATATATATATATATATATATATATATATATAGCGCAGTGAACTAGTGTATTGCTTTCTCTTTTTTTACAAGCCATCTATTCTTATCAGAAAATTTCCAGTATAGTGTCGAGCCATGCAAAGAAAGACACAACAGGAACTTGGCAAGCAATCTTTTTATTCTATCAACATCATTAATCATCCTCTACCACACTTAAAACATCAGACATCAATAGTAAAGGTCTATTGGGAAAGAGAAGGCTAAGGAATTTAGTAGAAAACTTTCGATGAGACATAAACAGGCCCAGGTATAAGAAAGTAGAGTGGGAAACTACATTATCAACCATATTACCATTTGCTAACAAACACCTAAGCCAATGGATTTAAAGTTGGAAACAACACAAGGTTTCAATCACGGAAAAACATTTAAGAGGTCAAATTATAAAAATCATACATTCATCAGGAAATCATCTTATACCCTTTATTACATTTGATCAACAAATTTTAATTCAATTCAGATTTAGGAAACACAGTAATACTTAGAACACGGAGAAAACTAAAAACAATAGTACACAAATCATGGATGTTATATCCAGTTAGAATATACCAACAAAGTAAAGACATGTGTATGTGTGTGTGTGTGTGTATATATATATGTGTGTGTGTGTGTGTGTACACACACACTTAAAGATTAGTTCACCATCAAAAATATTTTATTTCTAACAGCCTCCTTTCAATCCATATGATTAAACTCAGAACGACGTTCACGTTTTGCAAAGCATGGTAGTATAAGCCTATAAGGTCACAATGTTGTACTGATTTAAGTGGGAATGGATATGCAGGCATACACACAACACATACATGAGCTAAATAGTATTTTTTATTTACAAACCACTCAAATCTACTTCGTTTTACAAAACCAATTAAACAAATTCAGAGAAACCCAAGTGTACGCACAGTATGTTACTACTCGTTCATGTTATAAGTCTGTACATACACATAATGCGGCAGACAGGGTAAAGCCTAAGAATTCTTAGCTTCTAACAGATTATTATTATGTAATGAACACAACCAATTCAAATTTCACAAATTATTGAAATCAATTTACTTAAAGCAAGATGAATCTGAGTTAAAACTCATCTGCCGAGGCGATTTCGATTGTCAAAGGGGCAGCAGTACCCTAAACGTGACAGGGCAGGCGACTCCGAAGCGGACTTATTAGATGGAGCTGCGGTTCCTAGCACTACACCAAAATAGCCAATTTGGCACACCAGAATGCAGATATTTGATAGGGCTTTAAGCCGTATCAAATTTGATAAGGCTTATAGCCGTATCAAATTTGATAAGCCGTATCAAATTTTCTTTTGCAATCTGCGTCACCTCTAACAGTTGAAATCTCACCCTAAATCTTGAAGTGTTCGAATCACTTCTTTTTGATTGTGCTTAGCCCCGTATCATATTGGAATGGTAATTTACCCGTTTCCATCTCATTATTTTCTGGTTCCTCTGTCTCCTCTTCTCTATTTCGGTCGAAACAAAATTTATTCCCAAACGAAAAAAACATGGCGAATCCCTAATATTTAAATTCTTCGATCCTAATTTTATTACCAAATCTTCCTCCTTCGATCTAAAATTCCGTTACCAAATCTTCCTCCAAACATGGAAGGAAAAAGTTGCATAGCTGAAAAATTCACCGAAACCGAAGGAAAAATCCGCAGAAAGAAGAAGACAGAGAAGAAAGCGCGAGTTGTTTGAGAGCAGCTGGGGAAGAAAGAGGTTGTCTTTGGCAGTGAAGAAGAATTTATAGGATCTAAACTCTAAAGTAAGTAACCCTAACTTCTAAATTATTCTATTTGGGGATCTAAACGATTCTTTTAGGTGTAAATATGATGATCCTGAAATCATGTGCCATGAAATTGTAAATAATAATAATAATAGTAATAGTCAAATTATCTTTGTTTTCTTTTGAGCGCATTACCAAAACTGGTTGAATTTTGTGTTGCAAATGCAGCATGCATTTTGCTTTCTAGCGGTTCAAGCAGCAATTCAGGATTCTTCATAGGTGGGTACAACATGAGTATATTTTCTAGGGTGTTTTGTATAATACTGTTCTTCTTTTCTAAATTTTACTTTATGGTGCTACTTGGGGTTCTTCATGGTTGGAGCAGCAATTTGGGCTTGGACGGAGATTTCATGTTGAATGTGGATCAGATATGTCTAATTCATACTCGATATTATCTAGATATATCTTTGCATAATTGATATATGATAATATTGATGTAGACGGAAAGATATGGAATTTAGGATTCTATGGTGTTTCTGTAATAGTCAGAAACGTTCTACTCTTATTCTTTTACACAGATGATGCTAGAAGGCTCTATTGGCGTTAACTTATATATCAAATATAATATTTTGTCAATTGCTTTCACCGTTTCCTTATGTGGACTTTATCTTCCAATGTGTTTTAATTCCAATATGTTTTAATTAATAGACTTTAATAGTCTTTCCATTAGTTGCAGATGTCTTTATTAGACTGTATTATTATTAAATTGTACTCATCTCCAATTAGCACGAAATATAGTATTATCAACTGTTCTTGTATCTGAAGAATTAATTTCATAACTGTTAATTATTGCAGGAATTACTTCTTTTGGAAGATGACACGAAAGCTCTAGAAGAGATGCATGCTCAAGGAGAACAGGTGATATATCAGTA
The DNA here is from genome assembly GCA_030737875.1 of Allium sativum. Classification (NCBI taxonomy): domain Eukaryota; kingdom Viridiplantae; phylum Streptophyta; class Magnoliopsida; order Asparagales; family Amaryllidaceae; genus Allium; species Allium sativum. The sequence continues at coordinate 7,053,811 of JASFAX010000039.1, read as the reverse complement.
TTAATTTCTTTTGTTATATGTTGATATGGATTGCAAACACATTATGTCTATTCTTTCATTAATTATACAGGAAGAAACATCAATGGGCATCAACTATCCTTGGCTATCTTGGAAAACTTATACTGGGGATTATTGGGTGAGTTTTATCTCAGATAATCTTAGTTGCATGATACAATCGCTTTAATGCTGGGATACTCGATAACTTTGACAGATGTTCTGGTTGCAAGATTCCATTGTTTTAGTTACATGATCCCTTTGTTTCTTTGATATATGATAATCTTTTTATACTTGAATAGAAATAGATCATAAGATATATATCGTTATAATGCTTCACAGATAAGAATGATCAATGTCTTTGTTATTTTAACCTTGTTGATATTTGATAAACACACATGTGAGCACACAGACTCACTTTTTGATATTAGTCTGCACTCACAATTTGATATAATGAAGTAATATCATATTATTTTCTGGTTAATTATTCCAGTTGCTTGGGTTGCACACATTATTATATACTCAATGATTAATCATCCTCTTTCCTTGTTCTTAAATCAAGTGTTCATCAAATTGGATGATGTATGGGGTATGTTTCTACATGCATTCACCATTTCCTTTTTATTGATATCAAATTTTTTTTACCAATTTTTTGGATGCTGCATGACTTGAATAAACAACACAGGATTGCTATGATCAATAGTGTTTCCCTTTTTCTGCTTCTATCTTCTCATTGCTGTTGTAGCTAGAGCAATGATGTTTGGTTTAAATTTGGTTTTCATAACCATACATCCAGTGAAGTCAATAAAAACTTGCCATGAGATTGCTGCAAATTTTGTTATGATCGTCTCGTCATCTTGTATAAGTTTTTTGTACAAAATATTACTTAATTCTGGGTTTGATTTTGTGATCACAATCGTTTCGAAACTGAGTTGGCAAACTCAGTTGCGGACTGAGTTTGCAAACTCAGTTGCGGACTGAGTTTGCAAACTCGTTGCGAAACTGAGTTTGCAAACTCGTTTCGGACTGAATTTCCTATGTTTGGTAGTTTCCTATGTTTGGTGATTTTTAGATAACTGCATTGAACTTTGAATCAATTAGTTTAACCTGTGCAACACTCATATATAGAATTAGTAGGTTCACCACTATTTAATGTCTCGACAATTAATTTGCTAGCACAGGATGATTTTACTGTATTTATGACAATTTTGCAACTTCTACTTCGTTGTTAATTGTATCATAATGTCTTACTTCTTGGTCCCAATTACTTTTTCCATTTTTAACTATTATCGTTTTCTAAACTTCCTGTGCAAACAATCAGGAAACGTCGTAATCAAGTGGGCAAATCATGGTATTTTCTTCCAGTGTTGTAGAAATATGCAACAACGTTTGCAAACAATTAAGGGAACTGATTTCATGGGTCATATTTCACTGGTAGAAGCAATGATTATTAGTTAATATCTCAGTTTTTATTTTTCCTTGTCAGTCTCAAAAGAATAGTGATCGACGTTAGTCTATGAATTAGAAAAGCGCGACATTTAAATTAAATTCTGCAAGCATACAGGTGTGTAGCATACAGGTCGAACACAGGGAGGTGAATTAAATCAAATTATTTATCTAATCTCTTGGGCGAGTTAGACAAAACTTTGGAGGTTGATTTTGAAAATTAAACAAAACAAAATTAAAACTGTAATTTGATTCAGAACAGATCTAACTGAACCGACGATCAAATCACAATTTCAATGGAAAAGCAATGAAACTATGAATCAAATTCAAATCTAATCAAATCCAATTTAACCTATGAACGTGATTAAAATACAGAAAATAAAAGTGCAGAATATAAATAACAACAGGAAATAAAATTTGGATTACCGCTGAATCTAATCAGACGGTCAATCACTAATGAAAAGAAATGTAAAATACAAATAGTGTTCTACCGAATCTAATCGTGTAGACAACACTAATTGCTAAGAAATAGAAAATTGCATAAGATAAAAAGAAAAATGAGTTTTATTAATGAAGAAAAGAATAGAATGTGATATATGATAGGATGGGGGCTACAATGCCATTACAAGGGTATATATAGGGTAGATAGCCAAACCCTAACCCTAACCCTAATGATAACTGGGCCTGGTCATTACATCACTAATTAGTTTACAATGAGAAACATAAATGGGCCTTAGATAAATAAAGCAAATTTGGGCCTTTTCTCTTTTCCTCTTGCTTCCTTGACACTTCTTCATTGATTTGTGATGTGCAAAGCCTTGTTATCAATCCTTTTCTTGTCCAACAGCAACTAGATGTGATATCTTCATCTACAATTCTTCAAAATGCAAATACACAGCAAATTGAACTCTATTTCTCTACATTTCTGGTTGCATGCGGGCTGGGTTGGAATATCTGTAAAAGTAACAAAACAATACCCAAGTAATATTTATTTATATACAAACGATAAGATATAAGAGCATAAAATAAACACATTTCTATGTCAATCAAATACCCCCACACTTATCTTTTACTCGTCCTCGAGTAAAACAAAAATGAAAAACTAGACTGGATAGGTACACTTTCGTAGGAAACACGATTGCATTGAGCGCATGCAACAAGCCGTTAAACCTCTAGGTGTCCCTAGTAGGACGAGTGGTGTCTCGTGAGGGTTTTCAGCGGATACTACCCACAAAATCCAAATGTAATATGCTATGATTCTAATGAAACTACATGAATGCAATGGACATATGCAAATAAAAACGAAAAATGAAAACACGACTTGTTTCAGGAAAGTGGTACAACAAATTAAGTTAACAATTTCTAGTCAGTTGATTTTATTTTAGATACCTCGACTTGTCACAAATTTTCAATATAAATCAAGTTTTCAAATGTTAAATTCCAGTTTGGCCAGCTGGTTCGGTCGATAACATAGTGCAGCCATGAAATGAATTCTTAGTTTGCTTGGCACAGTTTGCAAAGTGGTATTCTAATTTTCTCATGTATGGCTAGTCAAATCAATAAGGTCAAGAAGTGTTTGGGTATCATCTCTTATTCTTTATTCTATAAAATTTTAAGATTTATGATTAAGTACATACACCTAACTAAAAAGACCAAGGTTTACCACCCATGCACTGCCTCGCGGACTAACGGAGAGTGGGTAAAGAGCTTGGCGGATTGTGCAGGCCGACTTTGACTTTGTCAACAACGTGTCAGTAATCCTTAGGTGTCCAATCTCATAAAATGAGACCAAGATATTCCAACGCTGACTTTGTCAACAACGTGTCGGATAGAGCTTGGCGGGTTTGCACACCAACGCTCGATATACAAGCAATGTTGGATACCCTTGGATTACTATTATTATTATTGAATTTATAAGCACAAAAAGAGAGTTACGCGAATTCAACTTAACACGGCTTAGTTTTAAAGATTTGACAAGCCATTATAAGTATTTTAAGTCCTCCACTTATTTAAACAAAGTCTACAATATAGAATAGATTTCATGGCCATCACCTAAGAATCTCCCTATGTACCGGTTACACTATTATCCCTCAAAATTAAACTTTTCATTATATTTCAAATTCGAATTTAGCTAAGAGAGAAAAATACTATCAACTGGCTAAAAATTGTAAACTTATTTTGTTGTATCAATTGAAAATGAGTCGTATTTTAAAAAAAAAAATGGCATGTTATTACAGTCTAAAATGCATGATGGTCCTATTTAAATGATGAAAATGAAAAGAAAGAAGAAAAAAATTAAAGAAAAATCAAAAGAACGCAATGCAGACTCCCCCCACACTAGAACTAAACAGTGTCCACACTGTGAACGTTTCCTAAATTTGAAAGATCGTACCCAGAGATGGATTAAATGCAAAATTATTTGTAAAATGAAATGCAGTTTAACTATATGGAGAAATGGATCATATATACAATGATATATGTGTTTGCGATGTATGTGATGCAAAGAATTCCACCAACTTTTCCCCCCACACTTGGTTCTGGCCCTATGATTCCCATTCCCACAGTGTTTAGACATGTTTTCTAACAAGCAAGAGTTCTTGAAAACCATCTCATCTTTATACCTCGATTTGTAGTCCAGGAGATAAATATCTAGGGTCGTCCTAACCTGAAGTTTTTCAACCAAGCCAGCATTCCAAAAATAATTCATGTATTTAACAAATTTGTCAGTGTAATGTTTCAAAAATTTGTGATCGTATATAAATTCAGTGAAAGTTGAAATCTGACTGTTGTTCAGGACTATGTGATCACAATTCCCAATTTCATTACTGGACAACATGTTTTCAACACTGACAATTTCAAGTTCGTTTGAAATTTCCTCAAAGTTAAAATTTTCGAACTCATGACGTGAATCTACTTCTTCCTCGTTTGGCAATTCATCCTCGTACAATCCAAGAAATTCATGTTCATTAAAATCCATTTCCACTTCTGAGTTTTTGAAAAATTTAACATTTTCATTTTGTTCAATTTCAAAAATTTCAAGTTTCTCGCAGCCTGAAAGAGGAAGGTCAAAATCTAAGCTTAAATCTTTTTTCTGAAAAGAGTTGAAGTCCAAATCATTTGTTGAATTTTGAAAAACTTCAGCAAGTTGATTATTCTCAATTTCCAAAGTCGTTATTTGAAAATTTTCAATGTCAGTAAGAGTTGAATTATTTTCTGATTCATCGCTTATTTGAATTTGATTTTGTTGCTCTTGTTGTTCTTTCAAAGATGTCAATAAACAAAGAAGTTCATCGGCCTTTTTATTTAGCCTTTCTTCCCTCTCTCTAAGAATGTTAAGACGATCGTTAATTTGAGAGCTCTCATCTTGGATTTCTTGATTTTCAAAATTATAACCCACATCAATTTCACAATCAATATTATTTCCAATGTGGTAGTTGTTTGAATTTTCAGAAAACTGACAATGATATTGGAAATCATTTTGATCATAAATTTTTTTTTCATAACCAAAACTGTTAAAATTCGAGTGAAAATTGCAATTTTGGTCGTTTTCAAGATGTTGATATGGGCTATAATTTTGAAAATTTTGGTTTACAACCCCATATTGATGTGGATCAAAGTTATATTGGTATTCAAAACTATTTTCATGTGGATGTGGCCCATAATCGAAATTGTTGAAATTTGAACTGAAGTCGTCATTTCGATCATAACTTTGAAAATGTTGGTCATTTTGAAAATTTTGAAAATTGTTGACATTGGGCTCACGAAATTTTGGAAAATCTTGTTTCATGAGTTGCAATTCATACTCATACTCTTCAAGAGGACGTCTACATCGATTATTATCCCACATTTCTCTCAATGATTTTTTTGAATTATACATTTGAAATGAAATCACGGTAAGACAGAAATTATTCTCAATTCAAAATAGTATAAAATAATGAGTTGTGCTCTATTAATTAACTGACTCAATTGGAAGGGAGAAGAGGGTCTTATGGTCGTTCACGTATAGTATAAAACTAAGTGATACGACCAATATTTTACGGGTAGTATGCAACCTCTTTTGCTTATAGTTCAATAAATTGAACTACTATATATCCACGATCCAATTATACAAGACAGTCAACTTCACAAAACACCACTGTTCAATTATATTATTTTGCAACGTCTGTTTTTATTGATGAAAACAATGAGAATGAAGATTACAATTATTGAAATATCAGTTCGCACCAATTTAATTCAGAAATTGCAGTCACAGAACAGTCACAGAAATGTAAATTGCAGAAGAAAAAAAATTACATTCAAGCCGCTGCCCCTGCAAAAGATTTTTTACAACAATTTCTATATTTTTCAAAGCCGCAGAGCACCTGTAGAGTTAAAATAAATTTTACAGTGGTGTATGGCGGTCCGTCCTGAAGGATTGAGTAATACCAATGATTGAAATCCCACTGTATGCAAGCTGGTTGACCTTTGAATTTCCTATTTGATATTCGACTTCCGTTTCTCACTTTGGCCTTTGATTTTTTTTTTTTTTTTTTTGAATTTTCACTTTTTTTTTTGAAAAAAATGAAATTAAAAGGAAAAAAAAACTAAACTTTAAAAACCAAACTAGGTCAAGCTAAGAAAAAAAACAAAGAATTTAACCTGACAGGAATTAGCCTCAATAAAAACTATCACTAAGACCCTATGCACAAATTTGTCAAATTAGAACTCAGGTACCACCAAGGACCCACGCACAATCAATAAAACAGGGGTACTCAAAGGAATAAGTCAACAAAGCACTGAGTCTTCTTTCTTCTTTTATACGTCCTCTTTAGTGTTTCAACCCACAGAAATCACGCACAAAATAAAAATCAACTCAGACTTTTTTTTTCTTTTTTCGCTCTTCTGATCTCGAATCAACTCAGTTTAATTCCAATCGAATTGGGTTTTTAATCGGGTTTCTAGGGTTTTCGATTGGGGAATTGAATAGGAGGTTCGCGGTTGTGAGATTTCTGAACATAGTTCGAACGTTGTTGAACTGAGCCTTTACCGAGGTGATTTCGGGTTTGATTGTGTCTGTTTGAGCGTGACTTGCGGTGTGGGTTTGCTGCGAATTGGGTTTTGTTTGAGGGCTAATGGCAGATCTGATGAAGATGGTAGCTGGAGTTTTGATGTGGTTTGGAAATTGGCTTTTCTGAGGTGATTGGGATGGGAGCAAAGGGGAAATTCGAGGCTGTTGTGACGATGAAAATGGGTAGAAAGGTGGTGATGCTTGTGGTTTTTAAGTTCCAGTTTCGAACTGTAGGAGGTTTGTGGAAGGGCTATGATGGAAATGAAGGGGGAACGTTGGCTGAGGTTATGAAGTGGAGAGGGAAAGTTGGATCTGAGATTTGAAAGATGAGGGTGGAGTTTGTAAAGGCAGGAGTTGTGTGATGATGGCTTTGTGGATCTGTGTGATGCCGTTGCGAGGGGGAAGAGGAGGGACTGTGGTAAATTGCGGTTCAGGATTATTTTTATTTTTATTTTTTTGGGATTGACTGTCTGTGATGATTGATGTGGTGAACGGTGTCTTCTCGTTTGTGAGAGGAGGGTATTTACGGGTAGGTTGATGCTGCAAGATGGACAGATAATGTTTGTGGGGGGGGGGGGGGGTGGGAGTCTGCACTGATTGATGAAGTGGACGTTGAGGAATTACTATGCTAATGAACGGTTTCGGGGACGGACGCAAGGGGGAACTGTTGAATGCACGGGTTTGATGAAGGCTGTCGATGAGGTTTGTTTTCTTTATTCTTTGTGGATAATGAATTTAGTCAACGACAGAGGTGGATAGGCTTTGGTGTAATGCGGTGATGGGGTGTTCGGTGTTTGAACGTGGGTTGATTTGTGAAGAGATGGTGAAGGCGACAGAAGAAATGTAAAGAAGGAGAGGAAAAATTGGAAAGAAATAAATTTTTTTTTTTTTTGGAAAATTTGTACAAGAAGGAAAGAAATATATGGGAGAAGGGGAAGAAATCAGATTGTAGTCAATGTAAAGGAGAAGAAAAAAAATGGGAGGACTTGAAAAAGGCAAAAAGTCAATAAAAAGTGGTAAGTTGTTTTTTTTTTCTTTTTTTTTTTTTTGTGAAAATAGAAGAGGGAAAAAATGCAAAAGGAAAAGAACTGAAAAAGGGACAAAATAGATGAAAAGAAGGAAATAAAAATCAAGAAAATCGGCAACTTTTTTTTTCTCTTTTGTAGAAGATTACGGTATCATTGAATAATACCAAATCAACCCAATCAAGATTTTTTTTTTCTATATATACACAAGAAAACAGAGAGAAAAAATAAAAATAAAAACTAACACGAATCAGAAATTAAATAAACAATAAAATTTAATCGTTACCTCCCCGGCAACGGCGCCAAAAACTTGATCGACGCTAATCTATGAATTAGAAAAGCGCAACATTTAAATTAAATTCTGCAAGCATACAGGTGTGTAGCATACAGGTCGAACACAGGGAGGTGAATTAAATCAAATTATTTATCTAATCTCTTGGGCGAGTTAGACAAAACTTTGGAGGTTGATTTTGAAAATTAAACAAAACAAAATTAAAACTGTAATTTGATTCAGAACAGATCTAACTGAACCGACGATCAAATCACAATTTCAATGGAAAAGCAATGAAACTATGAATCAGATTCAAATCTAATCAAATCCAATTTAACCTATGAACGTGATTAAAATACAGAAAATAAAAGTGCAGAATATAAATAACAACAGGAAATAAAATTAGGATTACCGCTGAATCTAATCAGACGGTCAATCACTAATGAAAAGAAATGCAAAATACAAATAGTGTTCTACCGAATCTAATCGTGTAGACAACACTAATTGCTAAGAAATAGAAAATTGCATAAGATAAAAAGAAAAATGAGTTTTATTAATGAAGAAAAGAATAGAATGAGATATATGATAGGATGGTGGCTACAATGCCATTACAAGGGTATATATAGGGTAGATAGCCAAACCCTAACCCTAACCCTAATGATAACTGGGCCTGGTCATTACATCACTAATTAGTTTACAATGAGAAACATAAATGGGCCATAGATAAATAAAGCAAATTTGGGCCTTTTCTCTTTTCCTCTTGCTTCCTTGACACTTCTTCATTGATTTGTGATGTGCAAAGCCTTGTTATCAATCCTTTTCTTGTCCAACAGCAACTAGATGTGATATCTTCATCTACAATTCTTCAAAATGCAAATACACAGCAAATTGAACTCTATTTCTCTACATTTCTGGTTGCATGTGGGCTGGGTTGGAATATCTGTAAAAGTAACGAAACAATACCCAAGTAATATTTATTTATATACAAACGATAAGATATAAGAGCATAAAATAAACACATTTCTATGTCAATCAAATAGTTACCAACAAATGTCTATAGATTACGTTCAATTTTGTGCTGATTACATTTCTTTCTTGAACGTCAGATGAAGAGTTTCACTTCTTTGCCGTCTTTGCAGATCACCACTATAATGTGACGAAGGTACAACACTACTTATGCGTTTTTCCCCCACTTGTAATTAGTTTTTCTACATGGATCTAGACTTATAACGCAATATGGTGAACAACTAGAACTGATACACGTTACTACATGTGATTGGTATGCTGAAAGTTACTATACTGCTTTCAAGGCCAGAGATCTCTCGGCCTGCTCTGTTGAACATTACGAAACCGATGTAGTATCTACTGGTCCTGAGTATAATTCCAGGGTGAAAATGTTTAGGAAGTTGTCAACAAATCAAGGTATATAAATTACTTTACTACTATTATGCAATATTGTTCTACTTCTCTATTAATAGAACCAGTAAAAACTGCATGTTCTTACTGATTATAAAACATACCTGAACTGGACACCTAACATTTAATAGATTGTTGGGTAAATAATTGTCTTGTTAGTGAGTTTAAAAAAGGTTAGTTTATTCATATTGTTATGCATTTGCACATGCATATAGCAAAACTGCAGCAAAATCATTATAACTTTAGGGTAAAAATTATATTACCTTCTTTTTTTTTTTTTTTTGCGCTTTCTACCAATATATTCTGTATGTTATGGGCGAGTTCAACTTTTGAAATAACACATTCATTTTCAAATTATACATGGTGGGCAGTTTAGATGAAGCCTCATATTCGTTAATCGTTGTAGATATTCCATTTATAATAAATGAGAGGTTTACCTTATACCTATGCTTCCTAACATTTTCCGCTGCGTGCTAGTATATATACATTTTTAGTTAATACTTAGGTATCAAACATCTTAGTGTATTTCCCATAGAAATATAGTCTGTAAATAGTTAAGCCTTTCCTTTTTGAAATTCAGATATTGTCATCGCTAAAGAAACGTGGAGTATCTGATAGCACAACTTATGTTCTTGCTGCATGGTTTGATACCTCTCCCAAAGTGGTAAGAGTCATTGCTATTTTACTTTACTGCATCTTTTATTACAGCTTATAACAAGAACTGAGTTTACTGCATGGTTTGATACCTCTCCCAAAGTGGTAGTAGTTCCGGAACTGAATTTGCGAACTCAATTACTTTACTGCCTCTTTTATTACAGCGTGTGTCTTATAACAAGAACTAGTTTTCTGCATGGTTTGATACCTCTCCCAAAGTGGTAGAACTCAGTTCCAGAACTGAGTTCGCAAACTCAGTTTGGGACTGAGTTCGCGAACTCAGTCCCGGAACTGAGTTCGCCAACTCAGTTCCGGAACTGAGTTCCAACTCAGTCCGGAACTGAGTTCGCAAAATCAGTCCGGAACTGAGTTCGCAAACTCAGTTCCGGACTGAGTTGGCCCGGAACTGAGTTGGCCCGGAACTGAGTTCGCAAACTCAGTTCTGATCCAAAGCAGATAATTTGTGCACCGTGCATTTTCATTAGCATACTTACGAATAGAAGTGCCACAACAATTTTTCCTGCCATATAGTTAGTAAAAATGATATATTGGAAGTATGGTTGAAACAGTTGTCCAAGTTTCCTATCATGTTTAATCATTTAACTTCAGTTAATATATAAATTACATTCTATATTAATTTTCTTATTCAAAATTGTAAACACAGATTTGGATGATTCTTTGTATCCTTCCAGAAGCTCTATGGTGGTGGCAGATGATGTTTTGTATATCATTCCAGGTACGATATTCTAAACTGTAGTAGTTCAAAACTGTAGTAGTCCCGGAACTGAGTTCGCGAACTCAGTTCGGAACTGAGTTCGCCAACTCAGTTCCGGAACTGAGTTCGCAAACTCAGTCCGGAACTGAGTTCGCCTTATCTTTACTGTTAGTTTACTGTATTTTATGCAGTCATGTTGAAACATCTGCAGAATGGAATGAATCTGAAAGATATTGGTCAATCCACATGACATGTTGAAAAATGATCTCCCTTCCTGGACATTGTTGTAACCATAGCTATCCCGACCGGACCAGGCCACAGTTGACTGTTGATGGTCCGGAGAAGATGGGAGGATGCAGTTATGAGTGTTGTATGTTTCATTTTGATAGTGTTGTGCCATTGGTTTACGTATACATGTAGTTGTGTAACTATAGTTTGTAGATTTGGTGATTGATGTCATGTTACATTAATAAAATAGTTTATAGATTTATTTCTTGGACTAGTTTATGTTTGTGTTGATGATGAGTTTTAAAATCCATAAATGTTTTTGTTGATTTTTCTTTCTGTGTAAATTCAAATAGTAGCTAATTGTATTTTATTTTTTATTTTTTATTTTTAAATTTGGTACGGTTTTAAACCGTATCAAATACATAAATTGATACGGTTTTAAGCCTTATCAAAATCATAATTTGATACGGTTTTAAGCCGTATCAAATTACCAATTTGATACGGTTTTAAGACGTATTAATTTATGATTTTGATACGGCTTAAAACCGTATCAAAGCAACAGAGACGCCATTTTTTGATACGGCTTAAAACCGTATCAAATCGATTTTGATACGGCCATGAGCACTGCCAAATTGGCATTTCTAGTGTAGTGTAGCACCGAAGTAGTTGGCTCAACTGGTGGAGCAAGTTTCAATTTTTAAGGCGGAGGAGATGCTATGGTGACAAACATGAAGGTGGCGATTTTGTGACTCAGTGGTGGTTGATGCGAAAGGATGACGTGTAGCTTCAATTGAGGAAGACGATTAGCTGATTGAGAAGGCGAAGCTACGATGGAAGTCAGGGTTTGAAGCCATTAATTTGAAAAGGGAATCAGGATTATTGGGTGCCATGGAACAGGGAAACAATTTCTAATTTTCTCTGAAGGAAATTATAGGGAATTGTTGAAGAAATGAGACGAGGAGCTTGATTTTTATAGGAGAAAATGTGGTGATAAAACCAAAGTCTATAACTTTAGGGCTGTCGCAAGTTATAGAGTATAGGTCGGTGTAAAATTATCTAGGGTAGGTGAGATTTGTCTTTAAATTAAATATTAGACTGTGCTGCAAACTGTCGTCAAATGCTCAATATATGTATCGTCAACAAAAATCTCCAAATACGACAAAATTTTATGGACTTCTTCGTCTTCGCGTATTGATTTCAATAGAATTATTCGGGTTGCAAACTGACTCCATCTGTACATAACGTTATTTTAAATCGACACGAAAATATTTGAATCGACACAAAAAATTCGAGGCAAAGTTGATTCTCCTTGTAAATCGACACGAAAATATTTGAATAGTCTAGTAAGATACACACCTGGTAAAGTGTGTTCTCATGTCTAAAAATATTATTTTGAAGAAAAACCATCTAAAATGACTTGTGTTCAATTAATGTCATCGTTTCCATATATGGAAAGAGGAGATTTAAAACTTTTTGAGTCTGTTTATTGTAATTCCTCTTCCTATAACTAAATCTTTGTTGTAAAACAAGATACATAAGTCACACTTTTGGTATAATATTTTTGTGTTTGAAATCAACATCAAAATTTGTTTCAAAAGTGTCATGAAAACTTCAACGATTTTATTCATCAATAATGAAAGTGGAGAGGTCAACCCCACTAAATTTTCATTTAAACGTTTGACACAAAATTTCACAATGTACAACAATAGTAGCACGTTTCACCCAACATTAAACTTAACCCTTTTGTCCATGATAAAGTTCTCCGTTCAAAATATTCTAATTAAATTTTGAATAGCACATAAAATCATTTTGACAAGAGTCAATCAAATCAAGAGAAGTATTTTGTAAACAAATATCTTGATGACCATAAGAAGATAAATCATTAAATTTTACAAATATTCCAAAAACTTTTTTTTTGAAAATAAATATATATAACAAAAAGGATAATCTAGCCATTCTCCAAAGCCTCACAAAAACAGACTATGTAGAGATGGCTACATAACCTGTGCATACACAAAACTAAAATACAAAAAAACTAGTGGTACATAAGAAGCAACAAAATAAGAAAACAGCAGCATAGCGGCCACAGGTGGGATTACTCCTGATAGACGCCAAAGTAAAAGGATACACCACTACATAAGGAGATCGGTGAAATAGTAGAAACCTGCTAGTCTGTTGGAGGTCTCGCCTGGATACAAGAAAAGACTGCCAAATGCTTCATCCGCTGAACTGAATAAGCTAGTGCACTAGACATGTAACAAGCTCCTAACCAAAGCTCTATATCAAGTCCAGAGCTCCACAAGCCAGCCAATCAACAACTTGTAAATCCAGATCCTGCAGAACTATAAAACGATATAAGCCACAAAAAAGGGGGGCGGGGGGAAGGTGTGGACAGGCTATCGGGACGGATCCCGATATCCGAAAGAGTGAACGTTCAACCAATTCCTGCTCTGGAGGTTGCTGTAACTGATGAGACATCAAAGGTTATAGCAAGCCGCCGTGAACGAGAGTCGAATGAACCTCTAAACGGTCTGGCTCGAAAATCCAGGAACACATCATTCCTAACCTTTCGGATGATATTTAGGGGGTCCATGGGCACCTCCTCAAAAAATGCCCTACTCCGCGAGCACTAAATGTGCCAGCAGATAAGACAACATAGAAGCTGAAAAAAGATAGAACACAAAGATTTACCTGAGATTCCAGTTCACCAGATTCTCAGTCTATCTACGAAAGAAGACGCGTTACCTCGAAGACCAACCAAGTTTCCAAAGTAATTCCAAACAGAGTTTGCAGAAAAGCCTAGGAAAAGCAGGTGGGTAATGTTTTCCATGTCCCCCGAACCACAACACCTACAACGAGACACTAAAGGAATGCCAATCCGCTGAAGGTTCTCGTCAGTCGGTAGCCCCTCGTGGAGGGTCCGCCACATAAAAAGAGAAACCCTAGGTGGAATACGGGCGCCCCAAATGAAGGAGAAGCTTAGAAGGCGAGGGGATGGCGTCCGAGCCGAGTGCCAATAACAAATAACAAATATTACATGCTTTTTAATTAGTCTAGTATAAGTTTACAAGCTCTTTTAACCAATAACAAATATTACATGTTGTTTTATATGATAAGTAGCTTATTTGAATTAGTGTTGCTTATTTTGGAGCTATGAAACATATGAAGAATAAGAGTGATGTTTATCACTTTATCAATCGACCCTTGATTTTGTGATTTACTAAGAAACAAAATTGTGTTTCGCTATCAATATATGAAGCTAAATCTATTTCAGTTGCCTAAGCCTTTTCCCAAGTTATATCTATGGAACTATGCAGTTATCGCGCTCAGTGGATCCAATGCGGTCGAGATGCAAAAAGTTACAGCGGGGATAAAGCGAGGAAACATTGGGTAGTGGATGTTAGGAAAATTGCGCCTTTGTGGAAGCGGCCAAGATCTTATTCGCTCAATTACTTAAAGATGATTTCTATGGAAAACAACATAGATATGAAATTACATGCACAAAAACAAGATATTCCACCTAACCACCCTCTTTATTGACTCACAAAAACAAATTTTGTTACACTGAATGGATCAACAACTAAAAGTAAACAAACTACAAGAATCAATAACCTTATTGAGAAAGGAAAAGAATATCTAGATGACTACAACTCTTGTTGGAGAAGGAGAACAATGGAGAACGTCGACAAACCCTTGGATTAATTATCTTGGCCTCAATTCCATACTTTTAATCCATCCTAGATGTTGTTTTTATAGGAGAATAGAAAGTCTAGGCAAATTGTCCAATTTTCCCCTTCAAAACTTGCAGAATAAATCACGGAAAGACCAGGTAAATTTAGCAGAAAACCCGCTCAGACGTCTGACCAATATTTGTCAGACGTTTGTCTAAGCTCTCGGGTTCCAAACCCTGACAGCACAGACGTTTGACAAACATGGCTCAGATGTCTGAGCTGAAGCATGGCCCAAAACTACTCCTTCTTGCCTTCTTTCTGCAGCTGCACCATCTCCTTTATCGCCAAGCACATCCACGCCTCGTCTCTATCAACATATGTGATTTTATGTCACAAATCACAACAACGGATGAGTCTAAAATATCATATAAAACTCGTATTTAATGCTTTTATAAATATATAAATGAAAAATAAATGAAAAATTAACATTTAATTTAACTATAATTAGTACATTCTTAATTTTAAATAAAAGCATGTGCAAATATAATTGAACTTTTATTTAGGTTGATCAAAATTTAATAGAATATTATACTACTTTCTCTTACAAAAAATATATGCCAAAAAATTCTATTGAAATACTAATTTATAAATTTTATAATGTGAAAATGTTCGTTTTCAATTCATTTCTGTTATAGAAGATATAGCGGAATACAGCTGAAATAATGGATTATATCGGAAATATCAGAATATAGCAGGGCTTATAGCGAAAAGGCTGTTTTAGATGCTATTTGGAAATAGCGTAGCAGTAAAAATCTGCTACACGATATAGCGTGGGTATGGCGGGGTATGTTGCACAACTATGGAACAAACACTAACAGATTCAGAAAATTTGTTAGAAATTTCTTATGTACAACGATAATACCGGTATTAATAATCTTCCAAAAAAATCATATTAATCACCCTCTAATAAAACATATTGATATTTGTTATCGGTTTTTTACGAGACCATGTAGAAAACGGTTTTTTCTTCTGTTAATATAATATATCAAATAGCTAATATATATAGCAAACCATTGTATGAATCAACATTTTTAAAGACTACAGAGAGAGCAAGGAATTTGTTCTTCGGGTGAGTTAGTTGAACAAAATATAGAAATCCAAATGTTCATTTCGTATATGTACAAGTTCCTCTCAATTCTTTGAAAATAACGCAAATTAAAAAAAAAAAAACTACTTAAATATATAAAATCTAAAGAATTTTGAATAGAAATAAAATTTTATACTATGACCAATCATCGAATAAAAATGTTATATTATGAAAAAAAAATAGTCTATAATTAATTATCCACTTTTAGCAAAGTGCAAATGTATTTAGCCATCCTATTACTTTTTCAAAAATATAAATTCTCAGGAAAATAATAATCAAAATTTCCAATAATGTCAACTTTTTGAAGGGAAAAAGGGTGGACATACTATATTAATTTGATGACAAATAACTACGACACAAGACTATCACATTTATGGAATTGCTTATTACCCAAGAAATGTAACAAGATTACAGAGGGAGATATGAATGAAATATAATGTCATTATGCGGAAAACCACTCACCAAAATATGTATTCTTTCAATCACAAGTTTGTCAAAACCACCGTTTATCCTGATAAAGAGACATATGAAACTTAGGGGTGGGCGCGGTTCGGTGCGGTTTGGAGCTCAAACCGCTTCCGCACCGCATCAAACAGTTGATCAAAAGTACAAACCATTATACTAACCATTCAAACAGTTCGTTTCAGTTCGATTTCGATGTAATACGGTCTGATTTTGGTTCGGTCCGATTTGAACCTGTATTAAATATGAAACAAGATAATTACTTCCATCAACAATCAATTTATGATTGTATGACGTGTCACCTGAAGATTAAAACACTTAGTGTTATCTTGACTTGATATAACTACAACATACGTTGAAAATAGAAAATATATCGTTGAAATAAAAAGTTAGATAGGAATTTGTTAATTTTTTATTGTAAAATTACCGGTGTAACCATGCGGTCCGGTTCGGTTTAATATGGTTTGGTAACACTTCAAACCGCAACCGAACCGTATCATAACAAGTTGGTTCGGTTTGGACTGTTTTCCTTTAGAAAGAATTTGGTGTGCTTTTCCACACCATTTTTACACGGTCAATCGACTGAAATATCTGCTCAGTTGGCATAATTGACAATTTCTTGTTTTTTTTTTAAAAAAACGAGAGTAGTTATGCCGTGTCCAAAATGAATAGTTTCAAACTTTCAACGTCACAAGTGCTACTAGCACAAATTCCTTGCTTCCTAGCACTCCTATTGCATGTGACAGTCCAAGTACACTGTCCACGTGGCGCAATCCCACGGAAGGGTCTAAATTTTTCGAAGAAAAAGCAGCCGTTTCTTCCGTTAATCGAGCGAAAGTAGTTTCCGAATTTACCAATACATCCCTCTACTAATTTATTTTCACAACCGACACCCCCCCACGAAATACGCAAATTACAGCAGCGAACCGCAGATTTTTCTTCCACTCTCGTCACTCCGTTTCCTTCTTCGCTCTCTTCCAAAAAAACCCAACCTCAAGGAAATCCCATCCTCAGGTGTCACTTTTGCAAAAACCTCTCATTTTTTCTTCCTATTTATCTCCCGGCAGTCAGAATGCATTCATCTCCCAACTCACTTACCGCCATGCCCAAACACTCCCCGTTCTCCGACTTATTCCTCTTCTTCAGCGGTGGCGCCGTCGCTCTCCTCCTCTTCCTAACCGCCTACGCCTTCTTCTCCCCAAATCCCTCCGTTCTTAATTTCGAAGTCGTAAATGAAATCCCTCAACAATCCAATTCCGCCCAATTATCAGAATCAAGCGCAGTATCCGACAACATCCCCAATTTCTACGACGATCCGAGTTTCATCTATTCCGTCCACTATCCTATGAAAAACTGGGACCAAAAAAGGATCGCCTGGATCAAAACCCATCCTCCCTTCTCCAATTCCAAAAACAAAATCCTAATGGTTACTGGGTCGCAACCCACCGCCTGCAAAAACCCTATCGGCGACCATCTCCTTCTGAAGTTTTTCAAAAACAAAGTCGACTACTGCAGGCTACACAACATCGAGCTTTTCTACAACACTGCTTTACTGGAACCTAAAATGTTCAGCTTCTGGGCGAAGATCCCGGTGGTCCGCGCCGCGATGGTGGCCCACCCGGAAGCGGAGTGGATCTACTGGGTCGACTCCGACGCCTGCTTTACCGACATGGATTTCGAGCTCCCTTTACATAAATACGAAAATTACAACTTGGTTTTGCACGGCTGGCCTAAAATGGTGTATGAGGAGAAAAGCTGGACCAGCCTCAACGCCGGAGTATTTCTAATGAGGAACTGTCAGTGGTCCATGGATTTCATCGACACATGGTCCAAGATGGGTCCTCAGTCAAAGGACTACGAGAAATGGGGCCAAGTTCAGAGATCGATCTTCAAAGATAAACTGTACAAAGACTCGGATGATCAGACGGGGATAGCATACTTGATGCTGGAGGAGAAGGAGAAGTGGGCGGATAAGATATACTTGGAAGGCGAGTACTACTTCGAAGGGTATTGGTTGGAGATAGTGAACAAGCTGGAGAAGATCGAGCAAATGTACTCTGATCTGGAAAGCAAATACGGCATTTTAAGAAGAAGAGCGGAGAAGGAGGAGACTGAGCATGGGAGGGTGATGGAATTGGAGGAGCTGCTGAAGAAGGAGAGGTTCGAGGCGGGCGTGAACGGGTGGAGAAGGCCGTTCGTGACGCATTTTACGGGGTGCCAGCCGTGTAGCGGAGACCATAACAAGATGTATTCGGGATCGAGTTGCTATGAAGGGATGGTGAAGGCGTTGAGCTTTGCAGATAATCAGGTATTGAGAGCTTATGGGTTTAAGCATGAGAGGTTGTTTAATTCTAATTTAGTTGAACCCTTGTCTTTTGCCTTTGGCAAGTCTTGAAGAAAAGGGAGGAAATTAGGGTTTTTTGCTGTGCTGGGTAATAAAATAATTTGGGTTAGGAGGATAGCGGTGCTTTTAGTTTTAGTTGCATGCATGTTATACTGGATAATCGATTCAGTTGATTATGGGATGATTATGATATAATAATGCATGATTATAGTCATTATTATTATTATTCTATGTTTTGTTTTTTTTAACTAAATATTCGGAAATAGAACGTGTATATTTGCTTACGGGTTCGATCATTATATAGCTACTGGAAATAGCAATGCTATTGCAAATTAATACTTCTGGCAAAATGGAAATTATTAGTAGTTTTGATTTTGGAATGATAACGTAAGACAAAGTATGATTTTGTTTGTTTGGAGAGGACCCGCTCTTTCTACTTTTTATTCGTATCATTGGTCTGACCAGTTCACGAATGTATGACTGTGATTTTCTATTTTGGCTGTTGTGAAAATCGCTTGTACGTTTGGATTTAAATATGGAGGTTTTAGTTTAAAGGAGAAACTTAAAAAAAATTAATGAAAAATATACAAAATTTGGAATTTACGAAAAGGACATATTTTGGCGTAAAAGAAGAATTCAGGGGTCTATTATCGTTTCTTCTTTTACATTAAAATGTATACTTTTCACCAAATTTTTTGTTAAGTTTGTCCTTCGGTTTATTTTTCACTTAAAATAAATTATTTTTTTGGTCTTTTAAAAATTTACATAAACTTATTTTGGAATCAAGAAAAAAGCGAAAAAAATTAAAACAAATTAGCGTTGGTTTAATTAAGGCAACGTTCGCAGCTAAAATTTTAGTTGTGTTCGAAAGTAAAAATTGACCCGTTACGTTTTCAAGGCACGTTGAAAACTTAGCAGGCCATTTTGGTTTATTGTCTTAACGCTCAAAATTGGGCCTTGTGCATCGACAGTTCGGACCTGCGACCCAACAACCCAATTTTGGCCCTTTTTGACGTGGTTAAGGATTAATTAATTAAGTTAATTAATAAATTCAAATTTTTATAAATTTCAAAAATTAATAACTTGTGCAAATGAGATGCGTTTGAGACGGCTTTTTTGCATTGCGATCGTATCGAAGTGCTCTACGTAATAGAATTGGTTTGAATTGAATCAGAGTAATAAATTTTCAAATATATTTAGTTATTTATTTGTGTAACTTATTGAAACATACTTTTTTATTAAAAACAAATAATAAATTAATTAACCATAACTTGATTTAAATTAAAAACCACAAATTAAAATGATTCGCTTAAATGATCCACTTGAACCCAACAAACGCATTCTCCGCTAACTAAAATACCCCGCTGAAATACTCTGCTTCTGCTTCACTCAAACACACCCTTTGAGTCGGATGCATCAGACGTTCCAACGATTAAATCCGAAATTTTGACGGTTTGCTCCAATGCTTCGGTAATGTACATTGGAACAGCTCCATTCACAACTACAAACTTCTACGACGTGAATCAATCACGAAAACCGCTCACCAGAACACTTTATCACAGTCAAACGGCCCAGATGAGTGGTGTTGTAACGAGATGCTACAAAACATACAACCGCAATTGTGATGCCCTACCATGAGGCTCATACTAACAAATAGCATTACTAGGTAATACCGTTTGCAGCTTTGCTAGTGCAGAGAATATGGATGGTTAGGAGCGACCATTCGTGGGTCTTGTATTAAAAAGTATCAAATAAGTTGATTTGACACTTTTTATTTCTTTACTCAAGTAGATCGACAAACTCGATTCAACCTTAATAGTTAATACAAAACTATAGTTACTAATGGATCTATTCAAACAAAATATAGCATGATCATACAATATAGATTATAAAATAATAAACATATCAATATACAAATACCACGTAAGTACGATACATAGTGATATAAAAGTAAGTTGTTACACGAGCCACATATATACATCAAGTCTAAAACAAAAGAATATATACATCGGAGTTATGCAAATAAACTACTCAAAACATGTTTAAGCATCCCAAAAAGACAATAAGATAATCCGTAGCCGAAGCAAGCAAAGCAGGTACCAATAAGAAAGTCTATCCTGAAATAACTCGGTCTTACCTGAGTACATAAAATACATTGGCCGGTCTAGCTTAAACAAAATTATTAGTGCATCTTAAGTGAGGAAAATGTAATACAGATGATAATCTTCTCAATAAAGAAGTACAACACTAGCTCCTATCAATATAATATACACGAGTAAAGTTCATCTAAACCCGCATATAAGAGACTCATGTATAAAGTAATAGAAACCCACATAAGTATTTCCATCAATACCAAATTATTTAAGCCCTAAGATCAAGATATATGAAATCTCAAGCCACATAAACACCAGGATGGAAATCTCTAAAATCACGCCATATAAAACTCATAAAGAAGTTCAAAACATCGAAATGTAATCACCACATGAAAATTCACTAAATAACTCGTAGGCTACGAAGTACACCAAGATCCACAAAATAGTGGAAATATTAGAAATCACAACTTCTAAAATTAGTATAAAAATGGATCTGTATCACTATTGACGAGCATAGGCTATGCCTCACATACATTGCCCTCCCCCTAAGGGGCTAATATACATGACTCAAATATCTAATATAAGTGGCCCTCCCCTACCTCGCCAAACATAAATGACCCAAAGGTCTGATATAAATTCCCTTCCTCAGCCTGGTATAAGTGACTCGTAGGTCTAACACGAATGTCTCCCTCTCTGGTCTGGCCCCATGGCCTAGTATTGGCAACACACAATATAATTTATCATAAACTTCCAAATAATAAATAAAATAATGACAATAGTATGGTCCATACCGCACGTTCTCACTTACCAGTTTACTACAAATCAGTCTCTCCACACCGGTGTAGCGTCAATCAAAAAAATCTGGAATTAACTGATATAATAAACATGTGTTCCTTTTACTATGTTGTTTAAGTCGCATTCTTGTTCTATTGATGAGTGCAAAAATGTGTGAATTTTATACAGGTATACTAAATTCGAGAAAGAGATTTTATAAACATATGGAAATGATTTCCTTTGAAATCCATTTTTATAAAGATTTTATAAAATAGCTTTTAGAAATAATTATATTTTTAAATTGATTATGAGATATTTATTTTGAAATTGGATTTTGAATCGAAAATTGCTTTACAAATCGGTTATATAAAACATATGCTCAAAATCTGCAAAATCAATAGAAACTTCATTGTAATCGGAACATAAAACTCATCAAAAACTGCCAATCTACTATATAGATTGATATTAAATGTCGTCCTTAATTAACCTTTCGAAATTGGTTCAAACATGTTTCAAAACTCAGAAGAAATCACCCAAAACTCATCAACAACGCAACCAGAATATATAGACAAAGGATCGAGTAGGTGCCATAATTTTATGCGCATTTGGGTCAAGCATATATAACAACATGCAGACGATAGTCCGAAAAAATTTCAGCATGGATTTGAGATAAATTGAAGGAGCAACATACTCACAGAGATCAACGTGCAGCAGTGAAAAAATTGTAAACATTCATAGCTTAGTTTTCTCCGTTTACAATAAATAAAATCGACAATAGAGACAATAATTTCATAGGCATGCATTTTTATTCAATCTAGATGCGTGAGATTAACTCCCTTTAGATTGGAATTGCAGTGATTTGGGCAAATTTACTTTGCTTAGATGGAGCTTCGGCTTAGAGAAAACTTCAAGAACCTATAAATGCCCAAGACAGAGACATGCAAACAATATGAACTTATGGTGAACCAATTTTTCTCAAATCAAGGAAATTGTTGAAGTGATATCTTGGTTTGAAGTGATTACCAGTTAGAAATTAGACTTGCAAACTTTTTCTTTATATTTGTTTTGCATTGGCTTTGATTTAAGAATTTGAAGAGGAGGTTACTTAATTTCTTTTTAGATTTGTTTACAGCGGGAAGAAAATGATTGAGGAAGAGAAGCATAATTTCCTTTCGATTTTTTGTTTCTTACTCAATTTAAGTTGATAGACTTAGATAAGGGTTCAAATCAAATCTATTAAGGCTAAGTGCTATTAGCTTGGGTTAATTAAGCTTTGTTATATCATGTTACACTAATTAACACACGTTTGCATATTATTTAACACAAAATACACATATTTGAACTAAACTGTTTACATTTTTCACATTATTTAACTCTATAAAAGTGTTACAAACATATATATTTTTTATATAAATTAAATATTATTTTTAACATAAACACATTATAATTTACCCTTTTAATAAAATGTTTGTTTTACATTTTTTATTGTTTAAGACTTACATTGCTAACAACTAAACTTAAACAAAATTCATCGTCTTAACAAAATAGAGGTGAAAACCATATTAAAAAAGCATATCATTTGCTCATTCAACTTTAACCGTTTGGTCAATATGGTCATTTCATTCGTTCGTCATCGTCAAAAAAGGGAAACTAAATCGTAGTGCTCTAGCCTTAAATGCTTAAGCACGGGTAACGTGGACAGCAGTTTGGGTTGGGTAGCGTCGTTCATATTGGTTTCAAAATATAGGGACGACACGACAGAACCATAGAAAAGGATAAGCTATGACAAATATCTAAATGTTAATAGCGATATAAATCGAGAACTGGACAGAAAAGCACGTGCAGGAATGCAAGGTATAAATGTTGATCAGATTAGGTGGTAGTTAATAGCCCCATGGCGAAGCTGCGGACATTAATTTCCACGCTAGAAACAGATGAACATGTCTTTTTCCACCTTTTTTACGCTATAAATCAAGTTCACTGAATCATCGATTCATGAATCCTCTATAACATATCATATATTCTTTTTACGCTATAATTCATTTTATATTTTAAGAAAACAAAGGGTGATTGTTTTTGTTATATGATTTTGATAATAACACAAAATGGTATTAACAGGCTTTTATGATGCAAGCAATACGACTCAGTCCCTTTAGTGTTGTATTTACAAATTACAATTTAACCCTACTATAACATATCATATATTCCAGTCAGAATGATCCATTATCTATAATTCACTCCTTTGATTTCAGATAGGGTTCATGCACCCTTGATTAAATAAGAAGCCTATTTCCCTTGAATCAGAAAATAGCTTATATAGAGAAGATTTTTGTCATGGCAAATTATCGTTTTACCCATTGGACCTTCAGAAAACTTTCACAACAAAATCAAGTGAAAAACTCCAGCTTTCACGATCCAGACATCTGGATTAAATTCAAAACGTTCGGCACAAAATTCAGATCTTGTGCCAGAGAAAACAAGACATGTTCATGACGCGATAACTTTAGCTCTCAAGCTCCAAATCGTACACTATTTTCATCAATTCCAAGCTATTCTCAACCTCTTCGATCCACCATATCGTGTCGCTATAAAACTTTAACACTTCACCTCGACACTGTAACCATCTCCAAACTCAAACTTCAATGCACCAAACATCTCCAACTCTATCTTCAACCAGTCTATATGAATACATCTCTAATGAGCTCCGACAAAGCCACCGCCCATTGCACTTTGTTAGCGAGCTCCGGCAAAGCCATCGCCCACAAACAAAGTGTTGAAAGTATCCATAACCAAAATCATCTCTCCAAAAAACAAAGTATGTAGGAGTGCAAACAAGTATTTATCAAGAAGATAATTCCAACATCTCACTGATGCTTCTCCTTATCAAACCAATGACACTCTCCAACCGTGCTACCTCGTGGTATTTAGCACTTCAATAAACAACCTAAATTCAAGCAATGCTCGAAATTCCCAACCAACATTTATTTGGTGAACATATCTGTTGCATTATCCATCGTGTTCATCTTTCGAAGGTATTAACGATATTTTTCGTCAACACCAGGGATGGGTCAACAGAAACAGATCTAAAGGGAAAATAGGCAGTTTGGGCTATTTTTCAGGGTAAATCGGATCTCCACCCTAGATATCGAAGCTTGGGGGGGTATGGGATCACTAAGGATTATCAGAATGGATCTAAACTCAGAGAACGAAGTATATTCTACTATTTGAGGACATGTTGGGATGGGAATCCATGCTTATCTAGAGAATGAACAATAAACTACAACAATGATGATTAGAAAATAACAATATACACTTAAAGAGCAACTTTCTTATAAGAAGAATCCTTTTCATTAAACTTTCAGTAGGAGTACATAGATGTAATAGGGAGAATCCTTGAATTAATCTCACTGCCAAGTTTATGTTTAAGAGTACAAGTGTCAAAGAAAATCGGTCCCTCAAATGTGACCTTGGGGTCTTAATTATAGTGGTTCAAAGCTCCTTTCACTAATGGGCTATTGGGCCTGTGGGGGTCTTTGCTGGTCGCTTTATCCTTGGTTTCGGGCGCTTGACTTCCGGCCCTCTTTGGAGTATTAGTTATGGTCTTTGGATGTTACTTGAATCCTTGACAACAGCTCCTGAATGTAGGCTCTCGGGCATAAGATTTCAGATGTAGGCTTCCGGCTTTATCGTGAATAATTATAGGGGATTTACCTCATGGTGTATGTTGATAACTACCGATTCGAAGCCGCTGCGGGTTTCGGTACTGTAGGATCTAAATTAACCCTAGAGGGGGGTGAATAGGGTTTATCGTAGATTTTTGCAGAGTAATTAGATAATATCAATCACAGATAATAATCAGCATAAATGCGGAAAATAAATAACACACATATATACCTAGCTTCGGCAAAACCTTGCCTGCTGCTGCTTTCCCCAAGGTTTCTACCAGGAGTTAAAACAACCTCCTATAAACTCGCGACACTCACTCCCAACTGTTCTTAACCCTACGCTCAAAACCTGCACTGGTTTCTATAACCGAAACCAGATTTCCCCTGATTACGACCCTGTAATCAGCAACCCTAGTTTTTACAGACTCTAGTAAACTGCCAGTTAACACCCTAACTGGTTTCCCCTAGATTTTACAGACCTAGAAACTATTCAGACGGTTTACAACACAAATTCAAATATAATACAAAAACAAAATAAAAACAATGAGAAACCCTAGGAGTTAAATTAAAAAGGGTTATCCCCTTTTTCTTTAAAAAAGGCTTGGTCGGCCCTTAGTAAAGTGTGTTGCACCTGATCTCCTTATTCCCGTTCTCTTTACTTTGTTGAGAAAAATGGCGGTTGTGGAAATTTTCTAGGGTTTCTTCAAATCCCTAAATCGATCGGTTGATATTTTTTCTGGGATATCTCTCTGATGCTTGAATTTGATGTTACTCTATGTCGATCTGATTTAGGTAATCCTCTCTATCTAGCGATCGAAACCCTGAGAAACTGTGAGTTATTCGATTTTAAATCTCTACTTGAAATTGTGATATTTTGGTTTCGATGATCAAATGCTAGTGATGATTGGTGTTTATATAGGATTTTAAATCCGAGATATATGCTCTGATTTCATATCGTGATTTGGTTTGATATGTACGAAATCGTTGTTATGGAATTCTCGTATATACTGGAACTTCCTTCGATTTTAACTTGAATATATATTGCATGATTTTGGGTTTGAAATCTTCATTGTTTGTGGAATATTCATTTTGCGACTTCTGGAATTTGATTAAGTTTGAAAAAAAATCAAACTTTGTGGAGTAACTTGCGTTAACTTTGAATTGGTCTTGAATATATATTGCTTGATTTGTGTTGCCGTGATTTCCTCTTTTGGCTCCCTTGATTGAATTTAAATATTGATGACTTTCTGGAAAAACGGAAATGGATTTTCTGGTCTTTGAAAATGATATTACCATTTCTGGAAACCGAATTATTGTGTTGAAACTTTGCCAGATACAAAAAATATTTGCTTGACACTATTGAGAACCCATGAATGATTTTGATCAAAGATTTCTTTTCTGGAATCACATCTTAGCTATGACTCACATGGTTGATTTCTGCAAATGATTAATTATTTGCCTAAAATGACACTGTGTATTTCTGGAATCATCAAATAACTTGCCATCTCTTTTCTTACATGTATCGACTTAGAACTTCCCAAAGAGAATTTAATTTCCCACTCTGATTTATTCTTATTTATGGAAATTGATCATGCCAAGTAAATTGCATGATTATTTTTGGAATTCTTAACTAAAAGCTTTCATGCCTTGAAATGCTCTTGGGTAACCATTTCTATGTGTACTATTTGCCAAGTTGTTTCGACCATGTGTTTGAACATCAATCAGATGTACCTGATTTTGTGTTCTTGTATTTGTTCATGCATACATGCTTGATTTGTGCTCTGCCTTGTTGACCCATACACCAGCTTGTACATTATATTACACTGACCTGCCTTGTTTGCTGAGTTGATGACACACTTGATCATGCTGTTATGATCCATGTAGTTGAGCTTGACCACTTTGGCTATACTACTGCACTAACATAGTTCATGATGCACCATTATTCACTTGCTACTTTAGTTGATTTTGGCTTTATGTCGGCACTTGAATTCTCTCACCGTGCTGTACCCATGTAATGTTGACATGGGGCTACACCATTTAGACATGTAAGTTTACTTATGATGTCATGTTAAAACTTGGCTGTGTTAAGCTTGTAGCTACACCATCAGTATATTGCTGCTTTGTCGCTTAATTGTAAATAATATGATGAACTGTTGCCATATCATCATGTTGTTGCCTTGATTATACCCTCATCTTGCTTATGCCTTGTGTATTGAACTGGGCCGTGTTGCATGAATCTTGACTTTTGTAGCTCGACCATGACGATGTAACTCTATTACCCTTTGTATTCATTAAGTTGCACCATGGCTGAAAAGTTGTGCACCATCCATTTAGATTGAACTTGTTGTATTTGATCACCATGATCATGTATTGCTTTGTGTTCACCCATGCTTGGCTGATTAGTTTGGGCTGCTTCATATATTTGCTGCAGCATTGTGCTCGGCCATTGATGTTGAGCTGCCTCGACCACTTTGATTATTGTTGCACTGAGTCGAGATGGCCCACGTGGTTACTCCACAACTGCTCGTTACTATATTCTGATTGGCGAGGCAGTGCACACGTGTATATCTATACACGTGTGTATATGCAGCCATCAAACTGATTTTCTTGTCCTCGTATATTAGACTGAATCGAAAAAATGATGAGAAACACACCGTAGTTCAGAGGCAAATAAAATTTAAAAATAATTTTTTATTCGCTTGAATTTTATTTTTGTTCTAGTTTACTGCATGTGTTTTTTTGTGACAGGTATGGAGATGACTAGACTGAACTAGAGCATGTAAAGATTCAGAAGACTGAAGACAGAGCGTCAGTGCGTGTATATGCAAGAATCAGTTTTTGTACAACAGAAAGAGTATGTAATAATATATGAGTGACATAGTAAATTGTAGTGAGTGATGAGTGATGTAGTGAGGAACAAATGTACTGTATGAGAAGATTGTACTAATATTTGTAACAAATTTGACTGAAATAAAATATTATTTTATTGTGTTTAAATCAATTTTTCCATCATATTCAAATTAATTCAGTTAGTAAAATATTATAACTGTGGATATACAATATTGGAGTTATAATGTTGTACTATTTCAGATTTTGAAATAAAATATTTAATTGAATAAATATACTGTGAATTGTGTATAATAGAATATTATTCAATGAATAATTATTTCTATGAAATGAAATATAAAATAGTACAATTACAAACACATTTAAATAATATTATATGTTTGTTATCATCAAACAAAAATCATACAACACATTGTTGTACCCAACAATCTCCCCTTCTTTATGATGACAAACATATACAAGATTTTGAATATGTTAAATGTGTTTGAACGTGAAATATATTGCTCCCCTTATTTGTTTGCTCCCCCTACGGCTGAACTCCCCCTATATATGTGGAAAATATGAATAGTGAAATTCAATTGACCATTCTCCCTCTAGATATTTAATTTCCAATCTTAAAATATTCTTGAATTAAATACCCATCAGTCAAAATCATGACCATTCTCCCCCTTTTGTTATCATCGAAAGGATAATAGAAATCGAAACAGTGATGAATATAGACTAGAAGTATAAATTGAGATTAAGAGAGAGAATATATATCTTAAAAATCATTTAATCAAACAAAAATCATAATAATCTTTAAATTGGAAGCGAATTTCACTTTCAGAATGAATGGATTTACGATGGATTCTATAGAATGAGGAGAGTTCAATAAAAAAGTGAATATTTGAATATGAATTTTAAAGATTTTAAATAAGCTCAAACTATGTTAAGCACTTGCTAACCACGCATAGCCCAAAGGTCTTTTAAATGGGGTTAGTAGTAATTTAATTTTATCCTCTCTATTGAGTTCCATCTGTGCATAGCCCAAAGGTCTTTTAAGTGAGGATGGAAGCACATAGAGATTAAGGTAACTCACCCAAGCATAACCGCGTGGACTTTTAAATCAGAGTGAATACCAAGGATAAATAATATATATATATATATTTATTTTTTCTGTTCTTTTAATTTTATTTTTATTTCTATGAATAATTAGAACTCCCCAAATTAAATAAAACCATGATGAATGACAGAAATATGGTAGATACAGAAGATGATCGTGAAATAAGCTCTAATTCAAAGATATTATAAAATCTGTCCAATCATCATGAGATTTAAAATAACATCTCCTCTAGTTATGAATTATACCATAGTCATAACTCATCACAATTTCATAAGTCTATTAATAATTTTGATGAGTCACAAAACGGTTCAAATCAATCAATAATTTCAATTTTTGAATAAATAATCAAAAATAGTTTTAAAATTGAAAATATCAATTTCAAGAGGAGCTTTTGAAACTATCAATGCAAGTTGAAAATCTGTTTCAAAAATCAATCAGTAGAATATGGAATTTTCTAATATTTTTAACATTGATTGCTGCTAGACAATTTTAAAAAATACTTGTATATGAAATTCATATTTTAAAGAAATCTAATCACTGATTTTTCAACTCATCGTTCAATCACCAAGATACTTAAATGAATCAAATCAATTTCCTTATAAGAGCAGCACAAGATCATTTTCAAAGCAAGAATCACAAGTGACATTTTCAGAGAATTTTTAAATAAGCACAAGAAACAGTTAACGATCAAATCTGAAGGTAATTATTTGAAATCTCTTGAAAAAAAAATCAAATTTCATAATCTAAGAAATTCAGCAATTAATCAAGAATGATTTCAAAATCAATATAATTAAGCCAAGTAAAAGAAATGAAATTTTCACAACTAATCAATCATGGCTTTCAAGTAGTCTGCTGTATTGAGTTCGATTTTTCAATATTTTCCAAAGTGAATAAGAAGAAACTCAAAAATAGCAAAAAATTTGTGAAATTTCATTTGCTTACAAGAACATCATAAATTTTAAAATTCCAATTTACAGTGTTCAAGATATGCTCAAAAATATCATGGAAGTGTCAATACAAATCAGCATAACAGAAAATCAAAAAGGAAAAAAATCACGAGTTTAGAGATCATACCTGACTTACCTTTATCAATGTGAACCAATGAATCTCCAACTCTGAAATCTATGGCTAAAGAACTATAAATAATTCAATAATATGAATCAATTTGAATTTTTATCTCTCTTAAGCACAGTTGCTCCTTAGCCTCCCTCGGTACCTAAATGTTTATAGGATCGAGTGGTCCAACAAAAGTTGTTTTGCCACTCTTATCTTCGTTTAAACGTTTTGGTACCTACACCGGTTTATATAATAATCCATTATTATCTATTAAAGTAACTTTTGGAACCCAAATTCGTTTAGACTTATTAAAATTCATTTTATTATTTTTTGGAATCCAAACATGTTTAAATGAATTGTTTTTAAACGAGTTGTCATTTCATTTATGATTTAAAAACTCTTTGAAATTATTAGATTTCAAAATTTCAATTCAATCGTTTTCAAAACCATTTAAAGGATTTTTAAAATCATTCGGATTTTGTTTTTCTACTTGAACAAATCCAAAACCAAGTCCCTTTTCATTTTGAACAAAAAATTGGTTTTTCAACAACATATTCAACGATTTCTCTCCTTTAGAAAATTTAGTTAAAGTTGATTCAAGCCGTTGAATTTTAGATTTAAGATCGCTATTTTCTTTCACTAAATTTGAACAACGATTAATAGCGATTTTCCTCTTTTCAGTATCAGTTTGTTTTAAAACTAAATTTTCGTTTTCAAGTGCTTTGGTTTTAGCATTGGACTTTGAAATTTCAATTTCAAATTGTTTTCGCTTTTCAAAATCAAGTTTTTCAGATTTTTTAAGCTTTTCAATCTCCTTCTCAAAATCATGATTATCGTTCTTAAAATTCACGTTTTCACTTTTAAGTATCTCAAAATCAGTTTTGAATTTGAAAGGATCATTGCTCAAAAATTGACATTTTTCGCATTCTGAAAACGGTGAATTCTTAAATTTTTCAAGTTTTCTTTCTAACCTATTATTTTCTTGAACTAGTTTTGACCTATTAGATTTTAATTTCTTAACTTTTAGTTCAAGAGAATCAACAGTTTTTGTGAGATCGTGACACATTAAAATTAATTCTTTATAAGTAAAATTTGATACCTTGCTTGAATCCTCTTCACTACTTTCCAAATCAGATCGTGCCATAAGACACAAATTAGCTTCCTCTTCATCGCTTTCATAAACTTGTTCCCCTTCCTCGTCATCCCATGTAGCAGCAAAAGCCTTCTTCTTTCTTTTCAACTTCTTCTTCTTTTCGTTTTTAAGCTGTGGCCAATTTGGTTTGATATGTCCGAGTTTCTTGCAATTGTAGCAAAACACTTTATTATATGAACTGTTTGAACTTTCAGACTTGTTAGTTTTTGAATTCTTCTTTTGTGGCTAGTAATTTCCTTTGGCCCACTTTCTCAAAACCATGGCTAGCTCTTCAGCGGGATCTTCATCATCACTTTCATCAGTATTATTTAGAGCGATCGTCTTTTTCTTTGATTCAGAATTCTTTCGTTCTTCTCTTGCTTTTAACTCCATCTCGTAAGTAATCAGATTTCCGATCAACTCTTCCATGCTTATTTTATTCAGATCTTTTGATTCTTGAATCGCCATCACCTTAGCTTCAAAATTCATCGGTAGCACTCTCAATATTTTTCCGATCAATTCCACTTCAGTATAAGTTTTGCCAAGAGCTTTTGCATTGTAGATTAGTGACGAGAAGCATCCATACATCTCTTTTATATCTTTATCTCTTTGCATAGAGAAATTTTCATATTCGTTGTTGAGTAGAGCGAGACGAGATCCCTTCACTTGAGATGTACCTTCGTGTGTAACCTCCAACGTATTCCATATTTCCTACGGAGTTTCACAATGAGAAATTCGATTAAATTCAGTTTTATCAAGAGCACAGATTAAAGCATTTATCACTTTGGCATTAGTTGAAAACAAATTTTTATCATTAGCATCCCACTTGTCTTTTGATTTAGGAACTTCAATACCATTAACAGTAACAACAGGAGATTTATAACCCGTTTCAATAATATTCCACACATCATAATCGACTGAACTCAAATAAATTTTCATCCTAGCTTTCCAGTAGGCATAAACTATTCCATTAAACATTGGTGGCCTAGCTATGGACTGACCCTCAGAAAAAGTGTTATTAGACAGATTCATGACTCTATAGATAAAATAAAATAAAAAATACCTGCTCTGATACCACTTGTAGGATCTAAATTAACACTAGAGGGGGGTGAATAGGGTTTATCGCAGATTTTTGCAGAGTAATTAAATAATATCAATCACAGATAATAATCAACGTAAATGCGGAAAATAAATAACACACAGATATACCCAGGTTCGGCAAAACCCTACCTACTACTGCATTCCCCAAGGTTTCTACTAGGAGTTAAAACAATCTCTACGCTTACAATCCCCTGTAAACTCGCGACACTAGCTCCTAACTGTTCTTAACCCTACGCTCAAAACTGTGCACTAGTTTCTATCCCCGAAACCATATTTCCCCTGATTACGACCCTGTAACCAGTAACCTTAGTTTTTACAGACTCTAGTAAACTTCCAGTTAACACCCTAACTGGTTTCCCCTAGATTTTACAGACCTAGAAACCATTCAGACGATTTACAACACAAATTCAAAAACAATACAAAAATAAAATAAAAACAATGAGAAACCCTAGAAATTAAATTAAAAAGGGTTATCCCCTTTTGTTTTAAAGATAGCTTGGTCGGCCCTTTGTAAAATATGTTTCATCCGATCTCCTTACTCCCGTTCTGTTTACTTTGTTGAGCAAAATGGCGGCTCTGGAAATTTGCTAGGGTTTCTTCAAATCCCTAAATCGATCGATTGATAATTTTCCTGGATTAGCTCTCTAATGCTTGAATTTGGTGTTACCCTATGTCGATCTGATTTGGGAAATCCTCTCTGTCTGGCGATCGAAACCCTGAGAAATTGTGAGTTATTCGATTTTAAATTCAACTTGAAATTGTGATATTTTGGTTTCAATGATTAATTGCTAGTGATGATTGGTGTTTATATAGAATTTTAAATCCGAGATATATGCTCTGATTTCATATCGTGATTTGGTTTGATATATACGAAATTGTTGTTCTTGAATTCTCGTATATACTGGAACTTCCTTCGATTTTAACTTGAATATATATTGCATGATTTTGGGCTTGAAATCTTCATTGTTTGTGGAATATTCATTTTGCGACTTCTGGAATTTGATTAAGTTTGAAAAATTCAAACTTTGTGGAGTGACTTGCGTTAACTTTGAATTGGTCTTGAATATATATTGGTTGATTTGTATTGCCGTGATTTCCTCTTTTGGCTCCTTTGATTGAATTTGAATATTGATGACTTTCTGGAAAAACAAAAATGGATTTTCCGATCTTTGAAAATGATATTACCATTTCTGGAAACCGAATTATTGTGTTAAAACTTTTCCAGATACAAAAAATATTTGCTTGACTTTATTGAGAACCCATGAATGATTTTTAATCAAAGATTTCTTTTCTGGAATCACATCTTAGCTGAGACTTACACGGTTGATTTCTTCAAATGATTAATTACTTACCTAAAATGACACTATGTAATTCTGGAATCATCAAATAACCAACCACCTCTTTTCTTGCATGTATTGACTTAGAACTTCCCGAAGAGAATTTAATTTCCCACTCTGATTTTATTCTTATTTCTGGAGATTGATCATGCCAAGTAAATTGCATGATTATTTTTGGAATTCTTTACTAAAAGCTTTCATGCCTTGAAATGCTTTTGGGTAACCATTTCTGTGTGTACCATTTGCCAAGCTGTTTCGACCATGTGTTTGAACATTAATCAGATGTACCTGATTTTGTATTCTTGTATTTGTTCATGCATACATGCTTGATTTGTACTCTGCCTTGTTGACCCATACACCAGCTTGTACATTATATTACACTGACCTGCCTTGTTTGCTGAGTTGATGACACACTTGCTCATGCTGTTATGATCCATGTAGTTGAGCTCGACTACTTTGGCTATACTACTGCACTAACATAGTTCATGATGCACCATTGTTCACTTGCTGCTTTAATTGATGTTGTCTTTGTGTCGGCACTTGAATTCTCTCATCGTACTGTACCCATGTAATGTTGACATGGGGCTGCACCATTTAGACATGTAAGTTTACTCATGCTGTCATGTTAAAACTTAGCTGTGTTGAGCTTGTAGCTGCACCATTAGTATATTGCTGCTTTGTCACTTAATTGTAAATAATATGATGAACTGCTGCCATCATCATGTTGTTGCCTTGATCATACCCTCATCTTGCTCATGCCTTGTGTATTGAACTGGACTGTGTTGCATGAATCTTGACTTTTGTAGCTTGACCATGATGATGTAACTCTATCACCCTTTGTATTCATTGAGTTGCACCATAGCTGAAGAATTGTGCACCATCCATTTAGCTTGAACTTGTTGTATTTGATCACCATGATCATGTATTGCTTTGTGTTGACCCATGCTTGGCTGATTAGTTTGGGCTGCTTCATATATTTGCTGCAGCATTGTGCTCGACCATTGATGTTGAGCCTCCTCGACCATTTTTATTATTGTTGCACTGAGTCGAGATGGCCCACGTGGCTACTCCAAAGCTGCTCGCTACTATATTCTGATTGGTGAGGCAGTGCACACGTGTGTGTATATGCAGCCATCAGACTGATTTTGTTGTCCTTGTATATCAGATTGAATTAGAAAAATGATGAGAAACACACCGTAATTCTGAGGCAAATAAAATTTAAAAATAAATTTTTGTTTGCTTGGATTTAATTTTATTTTTGTTCCAGTTTACTACGTGTGTGTTTTTGTGACAGGTATGGAGATGACTAGACCGAACTAGAGCACGTGAAGATTCAGAAGACTGAAGACAGAGTGTCGGTGTGTGTGTATATGTAAGAAACAGTGTTTGTACAACTGGAAGAGTATGTAACAATATATGAGTGATAGAGTAAACTGTAGTGAGTGATGAGTGATGTAGTGAGGAACAAATGTACTGTATGAGAAAATTGTACTAATATTTGTAACAAATTTGACTGAAATAAAATATTATTTTATTGTGTTTAAATCAGTTTGTCCATCATATTCAAATTAATTCAGTTAGTACAATTCCATATAAAATATTATAACTATGAATATACAACAGTGGAGTTATAATGTTGTACTATTTCAGATTTTGAAATAAAATATTTAATTGAATAAATATACTGTGAACTGTGTATAATAGTATATTATTCAATAAATAATTATTTCTATGAAATAAAATATAAAATAGTACAGTTACAAAAACATTTAAATAATATTATATGTTTGTTATCATCAAAAAAAAAAAATCATACAACACATTGTTGTACCCAGCAGGTACTAGGTAGATTAGTACGGGTACCCTGTATCTCTGCTTGGGTCCCGGTTAGTTCTTTGACGGAGTTCTTTTGAAGTATCCTGGATCCTCGAAAGGGGGCTTCTGGTGTCACTTCTATTTTATTTGTGGATTTAGCCTTCCGGTATTCGTACGGCAAATGCCCTGGAAGCTGGTTCTGGATGATCCTTGTGTTTCTCGGTTTAGTGCCTTCGATGCCCTCGCCTTTAGGTGTATCAGTTCTTAGGAAGGTCATTACCGAAGGTCCATTTGAGCTTCACCCGATGGGTTTATTGCTTTTGACTTTCTTGGTTTTGGATTAGGATGGCTCTTTGTCATAGAATCTTCTATGGAACTGATACTGTCAGAAGGATTTTGTCGGATTGACCCTGGCGGATAGATCCTATCGATTACACCCCGTAGTTCCTACGATCCTTTCCCCTAGAGGGTTTCGGTTGATGCGGCTTTTCGAGTTATTTCTTCCTGCTCTTAGCCCTTCCTATTATTTGGCCCCACTTTTTGTCGAGCCTTCGGTGAGCTTCTGGTCATCCGATACCCTTTCACCGCCAGCTTGTTCCACTGTTAGTTTTTTGGTAGTAACATTTGCCCCCCTTAGTAAAGGGGTATTTTCGGCTTTCCAAGTCAAACTCTTCGTCTTTTTCGAAGTGTCATATCAGAGTCTTTTGATCTTCCCCAGCAGGGGAACGTTGATTGGTCCTTGTTTGTGCGGTGGGGATTCGGGTAAATATCCTTGCACGATTACCACTGCTTCTTCTTCACTTTTTACTTGCAACATTAATTTCTTGAACCAGATTATTTGTTCATTGAGGACTTGAATCTTATTGTGGGAAACTCACTGCTTAAACCTTTGTTAAATATCTCTGTTTTAATCTTTAATCGAGGGGTTGAATTGGTTTGCTCAAATTCGTTTAGGTTTTGTATATCGGGTACAAATTGTTCGTATTTTAATAACCTGAGAGGCAAATCATGGCAATCCGTCCATACGCCTTTTTCCCCAAATATTAATTCTAGGGTTTGGGACACGCAATTGCATAAAAGCATACATTCTTTCAATTAATGACTGGAATGGTGTGTAGGATTATCACAACATTCACTATTCTGACTATCCATTACTAATAGGTTTATATGTTATCACTTTCGAATGTTCTACTGAGTGGGATATAAACTTTATATGTTTATGAAATTATATCACCTGGCAGCACTATGTCGGATAAAAGGAGTTCCAGTTTATCATCCATCGATGCTTGTGATCTTTCTCGGAGGGGAAGTCTCTTCTCTTGAAGATATCGCTGATTACTTCTCAAGATGAAGTAAACTCCATTCTTACCAGCTTTGGAATGGACAATGTGGAGGTTATTCCTACTACCTACCATGATGACATCATGCATCCTCCTGAAGGATACTTTGCTAACTCAGCTGTACACATCTGGTATAGAGGCTTCATTCCTTTTCCTTCCTTTGTGTTTCGATTTCTGTGGGATTTGGAAATTGCGCCCATTCAATTTCTACCAAGCACTTACACACTACTCTTATGCCTGGAAGTACTTGTTTTGGAATCGGGTCCGGCTTCTCTTACTTCGAACCTCGCTCGACATCCGATGAATTTTTCAAGGGGTGTTGACTTCCCCATATTCTATGCTACCCCTTTGCGGAAGATTGTCAACGATGGTGCGGGCAAGGCTATACCTTGGGAAGATCAATTCTTCTTTATTAAATGTTCTTCTGGTATTTCTGGCTAGTTTGCTGATCGTAGTGAGTCTTCTTAACCCTTCGCAGTTGGTTACTTTTCCATTTGTAATGTATCTTTAACTCCCTTCTTTTAGATTTTGCTTCTGAGGGGTTATCCTTCACCGAGAGCGAATCTCGCGTATCTGAGCTTATTTTGAAACTACTCGAAAAGCCGCGAAGTCGGTCCACTCTACTAACCAAGGACAAGCTGCGTCTTTATAACCTTCTTCCTAATGGACAAAAGGTATTTGGGGGCCCACCTGTCCGTCTTCCTGGCTCTAAACGTTTATTGGTATGTTCAGAAATGTTCGCTCTCTTGGCTCCTTTATTTCCAGATATGTTTTGTTTATTCAATAGTTTCTTTATGGAGATCTTTTTGACACTAATGTTTCACCTTCTCGGCTTTTTCCCAGAGCTTTCTTTTGACTAGGAGTTTCGGTTTCGGAATCCCCTATTCTTACCGATGCATTGAATCAAACTACCGCAGCTGCTCTTAAGAGGCTAGCTGAATTTCCTATCGATCCGCTAGCTAAGAGATTGAAGCTCAATATTTCTACCTCTGCGATTTCCAGGAGTGTCTTTGGTAGGGAAACAAGAAGTGGTGTTTTCTTATCACTTCTTCCAAGTATATCCGGAGCGGGTGTAAGTGCCATGCCGCATACTTCCGCTTCTCAGACTATTGGACCTTCGAGGTTCCTTGATTTTCTGACAGATTTTATTGATCTAGTGAAACTTATTATTTCTGGATCTGAATTTTCTGATATTTCGTTGCCTTCCGCTTCTTCTGACACAATGGATTTTTATCAGCGTTTGATAATTTGACAGCTTAACATACAACATTTTCTTTTTACTCTGGGCTACCCACTTATCGCAACTATATGCTGAATGCTTCTAATTTTCCGGACTATTAAGGAATGGCATTTGTCTAAGCCCATTCCTTATTCCTTTGTTATTGAAATTACTCGGCTTTGGGAGGCAAACGCAGTCCTAAGTGGCGAGTGTGATAGGTTGAAGGCTTCCTTGGAGCATGATGAGTTAGCTTTGGAGAAAGAGAGATGGGCTAGGGGCGTAACACCTGACAAGATGTCGGCCTTAGCGCACCAGATGGCGGAGGACGTGGTACCCATGCCGATGAGCTTAGGAAGAGGGATGAAAAGCTTTCTCGTGCTGCCCAGATAATCTACGCAGCCGAGGATAGGATTTCTAATTTCTTCCAAGTCCACCTCCCACAGATTAAATCCGACTGTTATGAAGATGCCCTATTTCACCTTCTTTCCAACAACCTTCAGAATCTTCCTGAACTCCTAACCACCCTCATTCCTTCTTTCATCCGTGATCGGGTTATGGAAAGGATTAAGTTGGTCGAGGAAGGAATCGAGGTGCCATAGAGGAGTGAACCTACAGTTGAGGACCTTTTATATATTGACTGTCTTTCAGATGATTTAGATGAGGAAGGGGAGACTCTCGCTTCTGTTGATAACAATTAGTAGAATGGGGTTAACAGTCCCAAAGATGGCGGCTGCCTAGGCGAGCATTTTATCCACAATTCTGAATCATCATCGCCTAGAGGAGGTGACCCCTTCAGTCTTCCGGGAGGAAAGAAAGCTGTTGGCCATGAAGTTCCCTCCCCTCGGGTATAATTCGTACTCTGGACGTTCTTTTTTCTGCATAATCTGACTTTGAATAGTCTCCAGTCATTACAATAGACAAGAGAAAACTTGTTTTCTTGCTTCAAGCAAAGTTAGGCAACAAAAAGCCCAAACCATTTTTATGTAGGGCAGGTGGCACACTTGTAAACTTAGTTCTTCAACCTGTGCACACTTGCATGGAGTTCCCCTATATGTCATAGTAAATTGGTTTCAGGTTTAATTCACGCAAATATGTATAAGAATAAGGGGTTTTATTTTTTGTAGACCGGAAAAGACATAACCCGGGCTATTTTTCTTTGTTCTTGCAAGTAGGTAGATCCTTGTGGAGATCCGCCACCTCAGGGTGAAGCTCCCTTGTCAACAGAACAAACTTCTATCTCTCAAGGAAGGCGAATCTTCCATCATAGTTTAACCATCAAGTATTTGAATGAAAGAATTAATGCTTTGAAAGATTTGTTAGGGGAAAAGGATAAGACTATTCTTGGAATGAGGACATACATAAGGACTAAACCCTCTATCGAGTTCGAGGATGAGCTAAGGAGTCTACGTCAACGTATCGTCGACTTGGGAATTGATTTAGACAATGTTACTGCAAAGTGTGAGACATGGGAACATTGTTTCAAGAATATCCCTATAATCATGGGTTCTTCGCCTCCTAGCGTTGCGACAGCTCGTAAGGCTCCCGCTCTTTAGAAGTGTTATTACTTGAATAACCCTCCTCCGGGGTTAAAGGAATCAATTATTTCTGAGTGGTGTAAAAGAGTGGTAGCTGAGATGAAAGGAATCTATAATACTAAATTAACTAAGGATTCTCATGACCGTGTCATCAGGTATGTCGACCATATTAGACATTTGCAAGAAGAAAATCATTATTTACATATAAACGTTTTTGAATTGGAAAAGGAAAATAAGTCTCTCAGGGCAATGTGTAGGGCTTACAACAGAGCCTTGAAACTTCAGATTAAACCTTCCGATCATTTAGGCTAAACGAGCAGGAAAGTACGAAGACTTAACAAGATATTAGGCATTGCACTTCTTCATGCCATCGACCCTCCTTTGCTTGAGGATGGAGAGGACCTAGATATTCAGTAACATTTTATAATGGTGACACATAATTATACTCATAATTAGGGTATCGAGAATGTAACTTTTTTGTGAATAAACCCATGTATTGACAATATTTAGTATGTAAATAACTGTTGGTATGAAACATGAGTAAGAATTGCTTGCATAATGAACGATCTAAGAGGTTTTCTTTGAGTAAGAGAAGATACAAACCTTTTTACTTAGCCTTGTTTTTTACGATGAGATTTTCGTCAACTTACCAAATTTTGTGGACCCTTTCCTGTAGGCACACCT
Organism: Allium sativum; assembly: GCA_030737875.1. Lineage (NCBI taxonomy): Eukaryota > Viridiplantae > Streptophyta > Magnoliopsida > Asparagales > Amaryllidaceae > Allium > Allium sativum. Next base: position 7,013,691 of record JASFAX010000039.1, on the reverse strand, counting down.
ATGGTTGCTTCAATTTGAGATAATTACATTGGAGATCTTCGGACAATCATATACTAACGGTCGGAATCTTATTCCAATGCTTGTGAAGGGTCTTTTCAACCCAGATTCGGACGTCGATATATAAAAGACCAGCGCCCCCTCCGGTATTTGTACAAAGCCGAATCCACCCAGATTCGGGTATCGATATATTAAGGACCGGAACCCCTATGGTTTTTGCGAAGCGCCAAACCGACCCAGATTCGGGTATTAATAATAGAAGGCCGGAACACCCTCCGGTATTTGTGAAATGCCGAATCGACCCAGATTCGGGTATTAATAATAGTAGACCGGAACCCCCTCTGGTATTTGTGAAATGCCGAATCGACCTAGATTCGGGAATTAATAATAGCAGACCAGAATCCCCTCCGGTATTTGTGAAACGATGAATCGAACCAGATTTGAGTATTAATAATAGTAGGCCGGAACCCCCTCCGGTATTTGTGAAATGCCGAATCGACCCAGATTCTGATATTGATAATAGTAGACCGGAACCCCCTCCAGTGTTTATTGTTTCGGTATCCCCTTTGGATTTGATTTGTGAAGCGGAGGCTTTACGTACTTCCTGAGCCACTCCTGGGCTTTTGGTGTCAAAGAAGAGGATGTACATGCTTTTTCGGCCACTCTCTGGGCCTGTACTTCTGGCACGCTTGGCTAGCTTATCCACAAGCAAGGCCCAAGGACTTACCCGACCTCCCTCCAGGAGGCGCCTTATCCTGACCATTGTAGGCGATGATAAGGTCTTAGAAACTTAGACGGGGCCCTCGTAGGCACATAACTAAGGTTTACTCTTTTGACGCTCTACACGGGCCATTGTAAGCACTAATAGAGGCTTATTCGCCACCCCCCTCCAAGGGGTGCCCTATCCTGACCATCAAAGGGGATTACAGGGGTTTGCGTTCCCTTCTGTGGGTAACACGGAACATAAGCAGAGGTAGGACGTGCTCTTCAGTGAGCAGAGGTAGGATGTGCTTTGTTCTAACAAAGGTAGGGTGTACTCTTCTACGAGTAGAGGCAGAGAGTGCTAATTTTAGATGCACCGCCACGACCATTTCTGGTGTGAAACGGAGGCTTATGCTTTTGATGCTTTAATCCGACCCCCTCCGATTTGGGCATGGAGAAAGACTAACACACCATCCCCCTCTGGGGGATGCCTTGCCCGGGCTAATTTAGTGCTGAGAAGGGTTTTTCTTCTTTTTATCCATTTGTGACTTGACCCTTCCTTGGTCATTTTATTTGTAGAGTTTCTCTGTTTTGCAACTGGGAGAATAATCCTTTTCTTACTATTTCAAGAAGGTTCCAGCGGCGTGACCTCCTATGCTTTCTTTACATAACTTTGTAATTTTCCTTGGTTTAAGAACTTGATGATCATACCCTCTAGAACTCTGCAGTGGTTTGTTTCGTGCTCGTTTACCATAGGGTAGTAGCAATATGATCCTTCTCTCTTAGCTTCGTTCTTAGGTTTCTTTTTGGGCGATGACCAAAAGTTTTTTAACTCATGTCTAGTCAGGAAATAGATACCCTCAATTGATATAGTGAGCTTACAACCCTTTGGCAATCTTAACTCGAAATTCTTCTTTCGTTGCTGCATTTTGGCCTTTTTATTACTCAATTTGGTCAGTCCTTCTTTGTCTCTACACTTCCTTTTTACTGCCCTTCAACATAGGGATATATCTCTTTTATACTTTTTATCGGTCAGAGGGATAGAAGTTCTCTCAACGCTTTGCTCGAATATGGTTCCTCTAGCTTTTGTGAGGATGGCTTCTTTGGCAAGGAGAAAGGAGTTATATCTCTCCGCCAAGGATTGGTAAAGGGAAAAAATCGGAGTTGGTCCTACGTGGTAAGAGCTAATGCTCCATTGATCAGGGTTATAGGGTTCCACATCCTTCTCTTTCTCTTGGATATGGAGGGTTTCTAATCTGAACCTATCGGTTGCCCATGGCTCATCAATACTTGTCCCTGCCATGGGAAATCTGTTAGCAACTGGTAGAGATTTCTACCCATAATGTTCTCCTCCTTAAGGTTTTATCCAACTTGGGACGGGATGGCACAAGTGGGAGTGTGAAAAAGGGAACCACAAGGTCGAAGGTTCAAACCCTCCTTCTAGCGCCAAAATGTTAACGATGTCAACACCGGAGATTGGTCAACAAGAACGGATCTAAAGGGAAAATAGGAAGTTCAACCTATTTTTCAGGGTAAATCAGATCTCTACCCTAGATATCGAAGCTTGGGGGTATGGGATCGCTATGGATTATCAGAATGGATTTTAACTCAGAGAACGAAGTATATTCTACTATTCAAGGACATGTTGGGATGGGAATCCATGCTTATCTGGAGAGTGAACAATAAACTGCAACAGTGATGATTAGAAAATAATAATATACACTTATAAAGAAACTTTCTTATAAGAAGAATCCTTTTCATTAAACTTTCGGTAGGAGTACATAGATGTAATAGGGAGAATCCTTGGATTAATCTCAGTGCCATATTTATTTTTAAGAGTACAAGTGTCAAAGAAAATCGATCCCTCAAATGTGACCCCTGGGGTCTTATTTATAGTGGTTCAGGGCTCCTTCCATTAATGAGCTATTGGGCCCGTGGGGGTCTTTGCTGGTCGCTTTATCCTTTGTTTTGGGTGCTTGACTTCCGGCCGTCTTTGGAGTATTAGTTATGGTCTTTGGATGGTACTTGAATCCTTGACAACAGCTCCTGAATGTAAGCTCTCAGACGTAAGCTTTCGGATGTAGGCTTCTGGCTTTATCGTGAATACTTAGAGGGGCTTGACCTCATGGTGTATGTTGATAACTGCCAGTTCGAAGCCGCTACGGGTTTCAGTACAAGGTAGATTAGTACGGGTAACCTGTATCTCTGCTTGGGTCCCGGTTAGTTCTTTGATGGAGTTCTTTTGAAGTATCCTGGATCCTTGAAAGGGGGGCTTCTGGTGTCACTTCTATTTTATTTTTAGATTTGGCCTTCTGGTATTCGTACAACAATTGCCCCGGAAGTTGGCTCTGGATGATCCTTGCGTTTTCTCGGTTTAGTGCCTTCGACACTCTCGCCTTCAAGCGTATCAGTTGTTAGGCAGGTCATTACCGAAGGTCCATTTGAGATTCACCCGACCAGTTTATTGCTTTTGACTTTCTTGGTTTTGGATTAGGATGACTCTTTTTCACAGAATCTTCTGTCGAACTGATACTATCGGATTGACTTTGACAGATAGATCATGTCGGTTACATCCCGTAGTTCCTACAATACTTTCCCTTATGAGGGTTTCGGTTGATGCGACTTTTCGGATTATTTCTTCCTGCTCTTAGCCCTTCCTAGTATTTGGCCCCACTTTCTATCGAGCCTTCAGTGAGCTTCCAGTCATCTGATACCCCTTCACCGCCAGCCTGTTCCATTGTTAGTTTTTAGGTAGTAACAGAAGGTATATAACTTACCTTCATCCATTGCTACCAAAAATTACTCTCACCTCAATATGGTTAGCATGTGAGATGAATGCCAAATTTTCCGTCAAATAAATAGCACTTTGGTTATCATATAAAACCTTGATATTATCATGCTCGAATCCCAAGTCATACAACAATCACCTTAAATAAAGTGCTTCCTTTGCAACCTACACTGTGGTTATCAATTCCGTCTTCGTAATGGATAAAGAAAATAAGGTTTGCAATCTTGATCTCCAACTAATAGTCATACCTCCAAGTGTAAAGATATGTCCAGCAGTTGATTTTCTTTAATCCCTGTCATTAGTGTAGTCCAAGTCACAATAATGAACCAACTTGCAACTCATTTCTTCACTACTGCAAAAATAAGAACATGAGAAGATGTACCTCTAAGTTATCTAAAAATAGCCTTCACGGCTTGCTATTGTGATTTCTTTGGATTAGCTATATACCGGCTAACCATCCCCATGACTTTTGCAGATCTTGTATACACCATGGCATACATCAAACTTCCAACCATACTTGTATATGACACATATGTCATATAAGCCTTGTATTTCTCCAAGATAGGTGATCGCATACTCGAAAGCTTCTTGGGCAAAGGTTATTGTGTATTTAACGCCTTTGCACTATCCATCCTAAACCAGCAAAGCACTTTCTCAATATACTCCTTTTAAGTCAATTTCAACTTAAAACGCTTTCGATTTCTCTCAATTTCCATGCCTAATATTTTTTCTAGATCTTTCTTTTGAATTCCGATTTCAAAAGCATCTTAAACTTGTTGATTTCCTTCATTTCTTTAGAAGCAATGTGTATGTTGTCCACGTACAAGTGCAAATACATTTAACAATCATTTTCCAACATCTTAAAATAAATACAAGCATTCTTAATGCTACTCTCAAAATCTTTCTCAAGCATAAAATGATCAATCTCTTGTACCATTTCCTAGGTGATTGCTTTAGACCATATAGTGATTTCTTTAACTTGCAAATAAATTTGATTTACCATCTACCACGAACCTTTCCGGTTGCTCCATGCGTATTTCTTCATCCAAATCATCATGCAAAAAGGCGGTTTTCACATGAAGTTTCCCGAACTTTAAGTCATGGAAAACAATTATAGCTCATAAAAATCCCGATCGAAGAATAACATACAACGAATACAAAAATCTCATCATATTATTTTCCCTTCCTTAGTGCGTACCTCTTTGCCACTAGCCTAGCTGTATGTCTCCCATTATCCTTAACATTGTATATCCATTTGCACCTTATAGCATGGTTTCCTTTAAGAAGTGGAACCAACATCCAAGTTTGGTTCTTCATCAACGATCGCATCTCTTATTCTATGGAACAAATCAGATTCGAACTATCGCTTGAATCCATGATGTTATGAAGGTCCATCGACTCATCTTGGACTCGAAGAAGTTCATAGTACAAATTATTACAAAAACCAAGATAGTTCCAATTATCATATCTTATGGGTTGTCTTATTGCACGTCGACCAACCCGAGTAGCAATACTATCACCCAAAACCACTTTTGGGTCCACCTTGAACTGAATCCTCTCTAGTATCATGTACGTCACTAACATTACTAGTGGAACCATGTGAACTATGTGATGTTCCATCAACTGCATCGTCCTCACGAGCTTCTCCAAAAACTCTATTACTATTTGTACGAAATGTGGAAATAACTTCCTTCTCCTTTGATTCTCCATGAACGAAATTCTGACCATTCGATGATTTTCCATTCTCCATGAATGAAGCTGGATCATCAAAAGTGTCATGATGATAATTCACAACATTTTCATTTTCGGACTTCAAATCCAATAGCCTTTTACACCATCCAAGTAACCAAGCAAAATACTAAGGAAAGCCTTAGGCTTAAGCTTATCATTTCTTGGATCATACACATAAACCGGACAACCAAACACATGAAGATATCTTAAGCTAGCACCATTACCCTTCCAAACTTCCTTTTGAATTTTGTTATCGATAATCAAGCACGACATTCGATTTCACGATATGCACCGCGATTGAAAAAGCTTCATCCCAAAACCCCTTAGACAAACCATACATCAATTTCAAGCGTTGAGCTTTCTCAAGTAGGGTTTGGTTCATTCTTTCCACTACTCCATCGGATTGTAGATCTCCTAGTGTAGTAAAATGCCTTCGAATATCGTGATGCTTGAAATACTCCAAAAACTCTCCAGAAGCATACTCTCAACCATTTTCGGTCCTTAGAGCTTTCAAAGATTTTCCTCTTTTATTTTCAAAAAGAGCATTCCATAGTTTGAACTTTGAAAAATGCCTATAATTTGGCCTTTATTACATACACCCATACATTTCGAAAAAATCATCAATGAAAGAAAGATAATATCGAGCTTCACCTAATGAAGCAATTGGTGTCGGTCTCTAAACATCCGAATGAAAATACTCAAGAACGCCTCTTGAATTATGATTTCCATCACCGAATGATATCTTAATTTTGCCCCTCGATGACATATTTTGTGCAAAACTCTATCTTTTGAAACTCTCACCTTTGATCATCTCACTCTTCCGAACAACATCCAAACTCCTCTGCAGGATATGACCTAATCTTGAATTCCATAACCATATTTGTATCTAAGCCATGAGAACTATCAACTCCCACATAAGTTTCACCTTCTATGGTCACTCCTTGAAGGTAAACCATGGGTTCTAGCACCTTTTATAACCCAAGTGGCCCCTTACAAACACTCAAGAAATCCTTCCTGATGGTAATTTTGCATCCGAGAAATCCAATTACCCCAAAAATATACGTGACTTCAGAAGTCCTTAAACATAGCTATTGATGCTTGGTTTTGGTCAGCTACACGCTAACACCCAATCCGTGTGTGAGTCAGATAATAAACGCAGTAATATGCCATAGAGTAGTCACAAAAAAATCACAAATCAGTCACATAGTAGATAAAAGTAAAATGAGATACAAGTCTTATAGTGGTTCAGAAAACCTTTCCTACATCCACTTGTTGCAGTCGATTGATTATACTTTATGCTTATAAGTACAATGAATTTTTTTGTAAGAATGTAGAGAAAATTTATTGCAGTTAAGCCTTAGCGATGCTAAAGCATAATGGAGTTCCAAAGCTAAGAAGAGAACCCAATAAAGGGCCAAAAAATGGCTTATTTCAACTACAAAATATATTGAGTCATCCAAAAACGTAGATGGACAAATAAGATCAAGATTTGACTACACTTCACAAAATTTCGAATATGATCTCCTGAGGGGGGAATATGTGCCAATCCCGCATGCAGGGATCGATAGAAAACTTCGTCTCCTTGAACTTTGACCTTTTTTCTGTTCCAAACATTTGTTGATCCCTTGATTTCAGTCGAAATCCCTGTGCCGAGCACTTGATTTCTTCGGATCCTCTTTGCCTCAGTAATTGATCAATCACTTGTTCAATTTTCGGATTTGATCAAGGCCCGAGTATTTTGGATACAAAGGCTTTGCCTAATCATCAATTTTTTGCTTGAATCCTTGTATATATCACGTAGTTTTGAGTGATCCGCACGTCCCTTATATGGGTGATCCATCTTTGTATAATTTCAGATCCGAAGTCTTTGATATATTCGAACACGAGATGATCATGCTCGATCATTCATTTTCTTTGTGACCTACCTGTCAATCACTTGTTTTTAGGTGATTTGCCTAAGTCGTACAGGTGATCGATCATTTCACAGTAAATATCATTTTGCGTTTTCCATCTTAAAATATCGATCCGATCATTGGATTTTATACCAATACTTAGTGATTGGATTCGTACCAATCCAGTTTCTAAAGGGTTGGAAAAATTGTTTTCTCTTCATTTCCCTATGTCGGTCAACATACTTGAGGTGATCAGACCATACCTATAACTGTTTTTCGAAGTAATCTGAAGTATCCTAATTCATACCGATCTAATTAAGTGTCATGAACGAAAAGTTTTCTGAAGTGGTCTACTGCGTCAATCCATCTATTTTGAGAGATCGGACCTTGCCGATCGCCTTTTTTTATGAATGTCTCCCGAACATTTTGAAATGATAGGGCAAGTGTCGGATCGTCCCGATCCTTGGTTTTCGAGGTGGTCAGATTGTGTTGATCATGCTTTTTCTAAGGTAATCGATCAAATCATGCACATGAGAAATTAATATGGAATAATCAAGTGAGACGATCAGGCTATTTCAGAGTGATGGATGATGCCAGTAGGTGATCGATCCGAGTTGGATAACTTTCTGATTGCCAAGCGAACACCGATTTCGTTGCTTAGTCCGAGTTCATGTGAGTACGTGCTTGAGTCATAAGCAATATGATTTCCATGTGCAAAGAGTAATGATCATGTCAAACGGTTGCTTAACACTTGCCCGCTAAAACATGTCTGTCTGTGGAAGTCGTTTTTTAGATTAGTTCAATTTCTGCAATCGCTCTAGATTGATATTGAAAGTATGCTACCACGCCGAGTCGATTCCTTGTTATACGTGTGATATGAGTCTTATCCCCACTAACCATAATCCACAGATAGTGTTCTGAGCCTCTCTGGGCCTTTGATTGAGCATAACTCATACTCATTGCATTAGAACCTCTTCGGGTTTTGGTTTGTATAACCCTGCATGACAGTCTGGAGTCACTTCGAGCTTCCGCTAAGAACAATCCATACTTAACATTCTATTTTCAGGTTGATTCCCACTACACATAATCCATACTTAGTAGTTCACGGTTTTGTTGATCCCCACCTAGCATAATCCATACTATGTGGTTCTCGGTTTGGCTGGACTGCAAAGCATAATCAGCTCATGTTTTGGATTCCCACCAAGCATAATCCATGCTTGACATTCCATTGTTATTAATGTTCTACCAAGCATAATCCATACTTGATAGTATATAGCCTAGCACAAATCCATAATCAATGATTATTACTCTCTCTAGTCCCTTTCTGTACATAATCCATACATTATGATTCAATTAACTAAAGTGTTTTATACTTGGTGAGCATAATCCATAATCACCAAGTCATTAAAGTTGAAATTAAGTATGACATCTGATGAGCATAATCCATGCTCATTAAATGGTTTGTTTTACATCTGATGATCATAGTACATACTCATGAATTATTTATTAGAGTTTCTCAGTTGTTTATTCCATACATGACAAGCATAATTTACACACACCAAGTAATCTTATTAAAGTAAAAAACACAAACAACATTTTTTGGATTGGAATAAAGGAATTTTATTGAAGAATGAACATGTTTTTTTTACCACCCTACGCTTTTCTAGGGATCTTTTCGGTTCCTTATACAAGAGTAGATGACTTAGCCTTTTTATTACAACTTGATTAAAATAAATAAAAGAAATAAAGTAAAACTGGTGGTGAGGTCTTCCAAGAGCATGCCAAAGGAACTCTCCGGTTCCATATATGGGTAGGAGAATTAGCCACCATCATCATTCCATCCCTAATTGTCAATTGTTGACAAGACCTTGACAAGTACTTAGCTCGCCTACATCCCTTGCAGCCAGCGATTTTTCTTATTGAGTTGTGCCTACTATTCTATTCTGGACATACTATTATAGTTGTTTGTTTCTCACTTGCTTCTCAATGACATCTTGCAGCTGCTAACATTCACCCATTACATGTCCGACACTCGCATGGAACATATATAATTTCCCGAAAGCTATATCCTTTTCAGTGGGTTCTTATCCGTTTTTCCTTCTCGCTAAAAGATAGTCTTTGATATCCATGAATATCTTCTCAGGACCTGCATTCAATTATGAATACGAGTCATATCTTCATCCTTTTTTTATTAGGTTCTGGAGGCCTTGATGGCCTTCATCTTTCCGCTTCCCTTTATTATTCCTAGGATTGGATAGTTATCCATCCTTAACATGATTTACTTAAATGTATTCATGATCAACGTTAGTGTCTTCGTACCTTAGAAGTATATCCACTTTGAGGTAGAAATCCCCGAGATATCGTGAGGGTCCCTTTCCAAAGAAATCTTAAACTCCGAGTTGTCTAAGACACCAGGTACAACAACCATTGTGATCATGGATGGATTGGGGCTATCCACGGATGTCATTGCAACATTGAAATGCTATAGATGTTTACGAAGAGTTACTCCAGTCCTTTTCCTAATCGTTTCAAGCATCACTACATTCTTGGATCTAGTGATGTTAACCCGAAATTATTCAAAAAAATTCTCCACTAGTTTGCGCTAGGTCCTAATAGAGTTTGATTCTAGCTACTTGAACTATATGGCAGTTAGGTCTGATATATAAAGGGGGTAGCGCTTGTCTATGACATCCCTATATTCCCCCAGCAATTCCATGTGTCAGGTATATCGCATCAGATGGGTGGTAAGATCCTTCCTACCATCATAAGCTTCTACTCTCGGTAGCTTGAAGTCCGATGGGTGTCGTAAATTCCGGATACTCTGAGAGAATGGACTTCTGTTCCAGTCTAAGTCAGAGCTGAGTAGTCCACCTCTTGATATTCTTCAAAGCATATTCATGACGTTATTGTCTCCATTGAGATGATAACACCAATTTCCAGTTCCTATGCCTGCTATTGGAGCGTTTTGAGTATTCCATTCAAGGTACAAGCCTGTGCGCTCTCATTTCCATGTCTAAGTCCCGGATTCGGATCCAAAAAAGGATTGAACTTTGAGTTTGTTGTAGTAGCGAGGAGATTGCCCCCTGCACTCATTGGATTGGTACCAATTTCTCTGGTCGAGTCAGTACCGACTCCTTCAAGTGTGGGGGGAGTTGCCTCCTGTTTCGAAGTATGTAGTTGTGCGGTGCTAGGGCCAGCTCCAGCGGTTGGATTCTGGTTGAACTGGTAGTTCAACTTGATTGAGGAACTTAGTCATCAATCACACTTACCGATTGAGTATATTTTCCTAGTGTTCGAGGCGGGTTTGTAAAGTATTAACCACCCATCCATGTCCTCCCTTGTTAAGTACAAAGAATATTTTCTAGCAAAAGAAGCCTATTGACTTCTCCTTCCTTGGTTGCTCCTTTCGACTGCTTATCAGTGTTTTTCTTTCTTATCATCATTTCCTCAACATAGAAAGTTAAGTAGTTGTCCCCTTCCCGACACACCAAAATGTTGACGCTTGGTTTTGGTCAATTGCACGTTAACACCTAGTTCTTATGTAAATCAAATAATAAACGCAGTAATCAGTCACACATGAATCACAAATTAATCACAAAGTGCATAAAGTAAATTATGATATAAGTTTTATGGTGGATTGACAAATTGTTCATGCGTACACTTGTTGCAATCGATTGATTATACTTTATGATTACAAGTACAATGTAATTTGCTTGTAAGAACGCAGAGAAAAGTAGTTGTAATTAAGCCTCAGCAGTGCCCTTCTGTAATAAAGTTCTAAAGTCGAGAAGTAATCCCCAAAATGGCTAAATGATGGCCTATCTATAGCTGCAAAAGAAATTAAGTCTTCCAAAAATCAGATCAAGATTTGACTATGCTTCACAAAACTTCGAATTTGATCCTCTAAGGGGGGATTGGTACTAATCCCTCATGCAGGGATCGACAAAAAACTTTGTATCCCTGAACTTTGACATTTTTTCGTATTCCAAACATTTGTACTTCGATCTCTTGATTTCAACCAAAATTCCTATGCCAATCACTTGATTTCTTCGGAACTGCTTCATCCTAGGAAGTAATCAATCACTTGTACAATCCTCGGATCTGCTCCAGGCTCGAATCTTTCGGATCCGAAAGCTTGTGCCAAATCATCAGTTTTCCGCTTAACTCCCTATATCGATCATGTAGTTTTGGGTGATCTACATCCCCTTTATATGATTAATCTATTTTTGTAAAATTTTGGATATGAAGTATTTTCGAATCTGAGCTCTTGCTCAATCATTCATTTCCTTTGTGATCTACTGTGCTAATCACTTGTTTTTGGATGATCTGCCTAAGTCTTGCAAGTGCTCAATCATTTCCCATTAAATACTAATCCGAGTTTTCCATCCTAAAATATCGATCTGATCATATGATTTTATACTGATGCAAGTGATCAGAGTCAAAACGATCTAATTTTCTAAATGATCAGACAAAGTGTTTTCTCTTTGTTTCTCTGTGTCGATCAACAAATTTGAGGTGGTTTGATCATGTTGGTTGCTGTCTATCAAAGCGACCTAAAGTATCTGTAATGGCTCCGGATTTTGCCCGGACTCAATCGATCGCAAAATCGACTAAGACCGTTTAGAACCCGAACACGTTAACTCTGGGAATACAACACGTTAGAACAATAACAGCAGACTTTTATAAACATCATAATAATGTTATATCAGAGTACAGAATATCAGAGTATATCAAATAAAATTACAGCGGAAGATAAATTACAGTAAATTAATACAATACACAGCGGAAATAAAATAACTAAGGCAGCGGAAGACAACTATGCTCTGGACACAACTTTAGGCTTCGATCCAGAATCCTGCACAAGAGATAAATATCTGCAAAAAGCTACTCGACTGCCCGTATGGAAAAGAGGGCACCCGAGTTTGCAAAGTGAAACAAACTACGAGTCAGTCATGGGACTGGTGTGAGAATTCTTAACTAATATAACTAATAGCAATAAGGCAAATCCAAGGACCACGCCGCTAACACGGAGCGGGTTTTATTCCAATGGATTGCCGGTGCATAAATTAAAAGTAAATCGTTAAACAATGCAATGCTTTTTAGAAAAATGAAACCATCATAAAACTCAAATCCCATCACACAATACAACGCAAACCAGAGGATAGAGTTTTACCTTATAATGGTCAAAAATGCTTGATACGATAAAAACGGGTTTGATATTATTATTAGTGTATATATGTTTCAAAAACATTTCAAAGTAAATATATCAATCCTAGGAAGCATAGCTACCATATACTATGCCTCCATACTAGTAATATAATCAAGTCCATAGGGTCGTATTGGGAATTTGGTTTCCCAACATGAGTCAAGGCTAGGAACGATCTCCTTACCGATTCGAGACACTCTAGCTAATGTCTCAGGATCCCCCGCAGTGAACCCTTGGAAAGCTGCAGGGCCGGTCCACACATACGATTTTGCGCATTAGCTATTCTTGAACACACGTTTCCCGGTCCTATAGGATCTAATATCCGAGGTTCCTCATTCCATCATCCACATAAGTAAAATGTCGGGCCGTGTAAAACCCAAACACCACTTCTAGCTAGAAGGAAACGTGCTGCTCTCCCTGCGTTCCCTTACTCCGTTTTTGACTCATACCGGGGTGTGAGGCTGGCGAAGTCACGCTATACACAAAGCAATGCCTAAACAGGCCGTGCTTTGATCATCAACCACAAGGCCTGCTTTTCAACAAAAGCCTTGATCATTTGCATCTTAGCATGCCACATTGTCAATCCATACCATACCATTGATTCCTACCAATATATTACCTCTGAGCTCGTGCGTCTTAGAGAAGGGTGTTTAACACCAAACAGATATATATTTAGCAGAGATCAACGAATACCGTATAAAGGAATACAACGTCAGACATACAATCCATTTTCAAGTCCGTTCTGGGTCTGAACGAAACCGGAGGCATCTTATACCGCACATATCCGAACAATCAACAATACGTCCGGACGGCTACTCCTGACTCCTCTTCAAGGTAGCTACTCCAATCATGGGCCTCAGTAGCCACACATCCATTCGATGTGAAGATCGTCGGTCTTCAATCACCGTCTTCAACTCTTCGACTTATTTCGTCGTATAATCATTTGAAATGAGATTGAACTCGGACCTTTCAAATGATTCTCATAACGATCTATCGCTATTTTTATTTATATAAAAATAGCCCAAATTAATTGAACGATGCTTCGGGTCAATGGGCGAACCTGGCGCTATTTTCACCCAAATTTGTTTTACACATTTCTCTAAATCTAACCGTTTGAATTTAACACAATTCATTTCATTGGAAAGATCTTCCCTAGGCGAACCTAACGGTTTCAGTTTTGGGAAAATCCGACGGTCAGATATTTCGGTATAATCAGTTAAAAGTACAATTCCAAAGTGCGAACTACCACACTCGATTCGTTTGCTTTTAATTTATATATATATATAATTAATTAAATATAAATATAATTCCTTCGTCCATTTCGTTATCGTGAATAACACAACAAGTAAAGAACATTATATATCTGTAACCTATTTACATTTTTATAATACATAGTGAAATGTATTTTATTTTACTATATTTTGCTAACGACAAGAATTATTATCTAAATATAATGTCATAGCACATAAGAATTTTGATCTTTATTTCGACTTGCATTCACATCCTATATACAAAAAGGTATATTTTTCAATCATCTTTCAACTACACAAAATTGTATATTTCATGTATCATTACAATTACAACAAAAATAGGTGTTCAATTTTCCTTACAACAAACATGAATATTTTTGGTGTGTCATTTATAATTTAACAAAAAATGAGTATTTTTGTGTCATTTCAATTTCTAACAAAAATGCAATATTTTGGTATTAACTTCAATTCTACAAAAATAATAACTTTGTTAATCTTTTAATGAAATTTAATTCATTTAAAACTAAATTTCCATCGTTATAATTTTCACTGAAAATCTATTTACATAAAAATGTAAATTTCATACCTTTATTCTTTTAAATGAAAATCCAATTCAATAAAAAGTAAATTTCAATTGTTATAATTATAAGTGAAAAACTACTTACATAAAAATGTAAATCTCATATCTTTAAACTTTTAAATGGAATCTAAATTTTCATCTTTATCTAATTACATGAAAATACAATTTTTCACTTTTAATCTAATTACATGAAAAATGTAATTTTTCCTTTTTAATCTAATTTACATTATAAAATGTAACTTGACTCTTTTACCTAATTTACATTAAAATGTAACTTTTTCTTTAATCTAAAAAATGTAATTTTGATTACAATGTAAAAGTCTCCCTTTTAATTACATTAAAAATGTAATTAACATTGTGGTGTCAAAGTCTTATCTTTTAGTTACCTGTCAAAATCTTATCTTTTTATTACATGTCAAAATCTTATCTTTTAATTACATATCAAAATCTTATCTTTTAATCACATGTCAAAATCTTATCTTTTTATTTGCAATGAAAAATCCTACTTTTTAATTACATTAAAACATGTAATTTACATTACAATGAAAAATTCCACCTTTTTTTGAATTACGTTAAAAATGTAATTTTAATTACACCGTCAAATTCTACCTTTTAATTACATTGAAAATGTAATTAATATTACATGACAAATCTTGTTATTTTCAATTTACAATGCAAATTCTTATTCTTTAATTATATGTAAAAATGTAATTTTATTTACAATGCAAACTCTTATTCTTTAATTACATATAAAAATGTAATTTTATTTACGTTGCAAATTCTTATTCTTTTATTCCTAAATTTACATTAAAAATGTAACTTCTATTTCCATGATGAATTCTTCCTTTTATTTCTTTTATTTACATTAGAAAAATGTAAATTCTATTTCAATGTTGAATTCTACTCTTTTAATTACACTGTAAAATCTCCTTTTTAATTACAATGTAAATTGTAATTAACATTATAATGTAAAATTCCTTTCTTTAATTACAATGTAAAATCTCCTTTTTAATTACAATGTAAATTGTAATTAACATTATAATGTAAAATTCCATATCTTTAATATTTTTTTATTTTTTTAAAATGAAAATCTAATTCATTAAAATATAAATTTTCACTTTAAAGCTTTTTACATGAAAATGTTATTTATACTTTTAAATCTTTTTACCTAAAAAATGTAATTTTTCTACTTAATCCTAGTATTTTAAAATGTAAATTTTCTTTTTAATCTTAATTACATTAAAAATGTAACTTTTCTTTTTAATCTTAATTACATAAAAAATGTAACTTTTCTTTTTAATCTTAATCACATTAAAAATGTAAACTTTTCTTTTTAATCTTAATCACATTAAAAATGTAAACTTTTCGTTTTACATTAAAACATGACGTTGAAAACTTTTTCTTTTATAACAAACATGACAGTGAAAATATTCATTTCATTATTAACACATGACGGTGAAAATATTCATTTTCTAATTAACACAACATGACGGTGAAAAATGTTCATTTTCTAATTAACACAACAAGACGGTGAAAAATTATACTTTTTCTAATTAACACAACATGACGGTGAAAAATGTCATTTCTAATCTAAACATAACGGTGTAAAATGTTCATTACTAATCTTTCAATGAATACCAATGTAATAATGTACCAATCTTTCAATGAATATCAATGTAATAATGTCACTTTTCATTTCTAACAAAAACCAATATTAATTTACGTTTTTTTTTCTTTTTCCATTTCTTACCAAATCAATGTAAAAATGTATTTTCATTTTTAACCAAATCAATGTAAAAATGTTACTTTTCATCCTTAAAAAAATCATGTATATTTTCATTCTTTTCATTCTTAACGACAAAATGTCCTTTTTCATTCTAAATAAAAGTAAAATCTTTTAATTATAACCAAAGGTGGAGTCTTTGTATTTAAGTACAAAAGTAAATTCTTTTCACTTGCAACCAAAGGTTAAAATCTTTCATCATGTTTACAAACAAAGTTTGATCTTTTTATTATATTTACAAACAAAGTTTCAATCTTTTTATTATATTTACAAACAAAGTTGGTTCTATTCATTTACAAACAAAAGTGATTCTTTTTCATTTTCAAACACAAATGATTCTTTTTCATTTCCAAACGCAATCGATTCTTTTCATTTTCAAACAATTAATATAATGTTTCTTTTAACAAAACAACGTAAACAATGTTTTTTTTCTTACAAAACAATGTAGTTATTCATTTTTAACAAAATCATGAAATTATTCATTTTAACAAACATGAATATTTCATTCTTACAAACATGAATATTTCATTCCAATAAACATGAATATTTCATTCCAACAAACATGAATATTTCATTCTTTTCACTTTTAACACAACAAATGAATGTTTTGTTCTTTTATTTTATTTCACACAAAAATGAACTTTTGTTCTTTTATTTAATTACATACAAAAATGAATTCTCTTAATTATAAACAAAAGTGATTTTTATTCATTTACAAAATATCTTTCATTTAGAAGCAAAAGTAAGAAAAAAACTTTCATTTAGAAACAAAAGTAAGAAAAAACTTTCATTTAGAAACAAAAGTAAGAAAAAAATTCATTCAGAAATAAAAGTTAATATCTTTGTATTTTACAAACCATGATACAATCTTTGTATTTCAATTCCATAATAACACCACATTAACACATCTACACACAATCACAGATAAAATCATGAATCACAACAAATAATTAACCACACATCTATGATAACACAATTAATCTTATTTCTAATTATTTACGAAGAAGAAATAAAATAAAATAGAATTCTAACCAATGAACCTCAGAAAGCAATTCAAAACTTTTGAATCCAAGAATCTAGAGGTAGGATGTACAAAATTAAGATCGGATTGCGCGAGGTAGGAGAGCTAGGGGGATGTTCGCCTGGAAGGGAGGAGGTCGCGGCGGCTTCAGGCGGGCCCCAGTAGGGTGCGACGGCGGCGGGTTCGAGGCAGTGGCGCAGACTGAATTGGTAAGGGTATCTCGAAGTTTGTGCGGCGGTTGATGTTGACTACGGTATAGATTTGAAGCTTGCTCCTTGCTCTACGAAAGTTCTAACTACGGAAAAGTCTAAAAGTTAGTGGAGGAGGAGGAAAATGGAGGAGAAGGTTGGAAGGGTTTAGGTTATGGAAAAATGAAAGTGGCGGCTATGAGAAATGAGGAGAGATGGATTAGGTTTAGATAGCTCCTTTTTTTATAATGTTCCAATCCCTTAATCAAATTAAAGGCCCATTAAAATTTAGAGGGGCGGCGGCTGGGTATTTTAGATTAGGGTTATACGTATTATGCCCATATATATACCGTATTCTTTATTTTGATTAATTTATTTTCACAAAAATAACTGTATGTTGATATATATATATATATATATATATATATATATATATATATATATATATGAGTTGGGATTAAGTTAAATTAATAGCTTATGTGTATATGTGCATACATGAACGTTTGAATTTTAAAACTTGAAAATCAAATTTATTGGAAACAAAAGCATGAAATTTATGTATATAAACATATATAAGGAGAGAAACAATAAATGATTTGATAACAATCAATCTATAATACAAATTTTAATTAATGTACGTTACAGCAAAAATTAATGTACGTTACAGCAAAAATTAATGCATGTTAATTAGTAATTAATGTATGCTACAAACATAAGAAAGAAATTTAATATATTTATAACAATATAATGTCTAACTAGTTGTATATATTTGGAGTTTGGAAATATTCACACATGTGTAAATAGTAAATTTATTATGGAAGAATCAAGGATGAAGAATGAAACAATTTACAAATTAACGTTATAACGGAGAAGAATTAATGGAGATAATAGTTAAATTGAGTAAGCAATCAATTAAGAAAATTAATTACGAAATGAATGACATTAATTAATAAATTGAGTGGTTCAAGAAATATACGTTTTGAAATTGGAATTATGTAACGTGTGAATATAATAAGGAAACATAATAATGGAGAAATAGGGATGGACCCTTTTTTGTTAAACCTGAAATAAACTGCTAATGAATGCCATGGAATTTAGGTTTATGATGTTGGAAACCGCGTTCATAAAGGTTTTAAATTTTCATAAGTTTAGCATATAAGATTAGCGCTCTTAACCATATGAAATATGTAATTTCACCTTCAAAATTGTGCATATATAAGTACTGACTAAAGGTGTACTCTTAAGGTTTAAATGTTACGTAGGTTGTAATAAGTATGTAATTTATTATTAATGAAAACTGGAAAGTTTTGTCAACTTCTTACATATTTGTACAATCTTTAAGATATAATATAAAATTTCATTCATGGATATTTGATTTAACTGAGACATATTTGGGAAGGCATTTGTAATTCTCAAATTTATAATTTTTATTATTTTCTAGTCTTTATTAATCAAAATAAATCATTTTAAAAATTCAAAATCCATTAAAAATAAAATTTTAAATTTGCCCCAAAAATCCGGGTTGTTACAGTCTCTCCCACTTAAAAACTTTTCGTCCTCGAAAAGGAATGAAGCGAAAAGTAGTTTAATTTAACCTGTTCATTTTTCATTTTTCTTTTCTTGGCTTCAATAATTTTATTTGTTGATTAGCTTCTCAAATATATAAATTTTTTGTATATTCGAAAATCATATTTTCTAAGATCGGATTAGACAAATACGTTAATTATAAACTTGTTACTCTCAACTCATTCTAGGGCATTACTAACCTCATCTCTAATGAGTTTTCTCATTCTAGGATACTGCTGATCCTATCTCTAATGAGTATTCTTATTGGATATTACTAATCCAATCTCTGATGAGTCTTTTGTTCAGTTCTAACGAGTTGTACCCCAAAGATTTGAGCTAACCATAGCTCCGATACCAACTGTAACGGCTCCGGATTTTGCCCGGACTCAATCGATCGCAAAATCGACTAAGACCGTTAAGAACCCGAACACGTTAACTTTGGGAATACAACACATTAGAACAATAATAGCAGACTTTTATAAACATCATAATAATGTTATATCAGAGTACAGAATATCAGAGTACATCAAATAAAATTACAGCGGAAGATAAATTACAGTAAATTAATACAATACACAGCGGAAATAAAATAACTAAGGTAGTGGAAGACAACTATGCTCTGGACACAGCTTTAGGCTTCGATCCAGAATCCTTCTCAAGAGATAAATATCTGCAAAAAGATACTCGACTGCCCATGTGGAAAAGAGGGCCCCCGAGTTTGCAAAGTAAAACAAACTACGAGTCAGTCATGGGACTGGTGTGAGAACTCTTAACTAACTAATAGCAATAAGGCAAATCCAAGGACCATGCCGCTAACGCGGAGCGGGTTTTATTCCAATGGATTGCCGGTGCATAAATTAAAAGTAAATCTTTAAACAACGCAATGCTTTTTAGAAAAATGAAACCATCATAAGACTCAAGTTCCATTACACAATACAACGCAAACCAGAGGATAGAGTTTTATCTTATAATGGTCAAAAATGCTTGATACGATAAAAACGGGTTTGATATTATTATTAGTGTATATATGTTTCAAAAACATTTCAAAGTAAATGTATCAATCCTAGGAAGCATACCTACCATATACTATGCCTCCATACTAGTAATACAATCAAGTCCGTAGGGTCGTATTGGGAATTTGGTTTCCCATCATGAGTCAAGGCTAGGAACGATCTCCTTACCGATTCGAGACACTCTAGCTAATGTCTCGGGATCCCTCGCAGTGAACCCTTGGAAAGCTGCAGAGCCGGTCCACACATACAATTTTGTGGATTAGCTATTCCTGAACACACGTTTCCCGGTCCTATAGGACCTAATATCCGAGGCGCCTCATTCCATCATCCACATAAGTAAAATGTTGGGCCGTGTAAAACCCAAACACCACTTCTAGCTAGAAAGAAACGTGCTGCTCTCCCTACGTTCCATTGCTCCGTTTTTGACTCATACCGGGGTGTGAGGCTCACGAAGTCACGCTATACACAAAGCTACGCCTAAACAGGCTGTGCTTTGATCATCAACCACAAGGCCTGCTTTTCAACAAAAGCCTTGATCATTTGCATCTTAGCATGCCACATTGTCAATCCATACCATACCATTGATTCCTACAAATATATAACCTCTAAGCTCGTACGTCTTAGAGAAGGGTGTCAAACACCAAACAGATATATATTTAGCATAGATCAACGAATACCGTATAAAGGAATACAACGTCAGATATACAATCCATTTTCAAGTCCGTTCTGGGTCTGAACGAAACCGGAGGCACCTTATACCTCGCATATCCGAACAATCAACAATACGTCCGGACGGCTACTCCTGACTCCCCTTTAAGGTAGCTACTCCAATCATGGGCCTCAGTAGCAACACATCCATTCGATGTGAAGATCGTCGGTCTTCAATCACCGTCTTCAACTCTTCGACTTATGTCGTCGTATAATCATTTGAAATGAGATTGAACTCGGACCTTTCAAATGATTCTCGTATATATATATATATATATATATATATATATATATTAAAACCATTTCATATCGTTATTAGTATTTAATAACGATCTACCGCTATTTTTATTTATATAAAAATAGTCCAAGTTAATTTAATGACGCTTCGGGTCAATGGGCGACCCTGGCACTGTTTTCACCCAAATTTATTTTACACATTTCTCTAAATCTAACCATTGGAATTTAACACAATTCATATCGTTGGAAAGATCTTCCCAAGGAGAACCTAACGGTTTCAGTTTTGGGGAAATCCGATGGTCGGATATTTCGGTATAATCAATTAAAAGTACAATTCTAAAATGCGAACTACCACGCTCAATTCATTTTTTTTAATTTATATATATATATATATAATTAAATATAAATATAATTCCTTCGTCCATTTCGTTATCGTGAATAACACAACAAGTAAAGAACGTTATATTTCTGTAACCTATTTACATTTTTATAATACATAGTGAATTGTATTTTATTTTACATATTTTGCTAACGACAAGAATTATTATCTAAATATAATGTCATGGCACATAAGAATGTTGATCTTTATTTCGACTTGCATTCACATCCTATATACAAAAAGGTATATTTTTCAATCATCTTTCAACTACACAAAATTGTATATTTCATGTATCATTACAATTACAACAAAAATAGGTATTTTTGTGTTTAATTTCCCTTACAACAAACATGAATATTTCTGGTGTGTCATTTATAATTTAACAAAAATGAGTATTTTTGTGTCATTTCAATTTCTAACAAAAATGCAATATTTTGGTGTCAACTTCAATTCTACAAAAATAATAACTTTGTTAATCTTTTAATGAAATCTAATTCATTTAAAACTAAACTTCCATCGTTATAATTTTCACTGAAAATATATTTACATAAAAATGTAAATTTCATATCTTTATTCTTTTAAATGAAAATCCAATTCAATAAAAAGTAAATTTCAATCATTATAATTCTCAGTGAAAAACTACTTACTTAAAAATGTAAATCTCATATCTTTAAAATTTTAAATGGAATCTAAATTTTCACCTTTATCTAATTACATAAAAATACAATTTTTCACTTTTAATCTAATTACATGAAAAATGTAATTTTTCCTTTTTAATCTAATTTACATTATAAAATGTAACTTGACTCTTTAATCTAATTTATATTAAAAAAGTAACTTTTTCTTTAATCTAAAAATGTAATTTTGATTACAATGTAAAAGTCTCCCTTTTAATTACATTAAAAATGTAATTAACATTGCAGTGTCAATGTCTTATCTTTTAATTACATGTCAAAATCTTTTCTTTTTATTACATGTCAAAATCTTATCTTTTAATTACATGTCAAAATCTTATCTTTTAATTACATGTCAAAATCTTATCTTTTTATTTGCAATGAAAAATCCTACTTTTTAATTACATTAAAACATGTAATTTACATTACAATGAAAAATTCCACCTTTTTTGAATTACATTAAAAATGTAATTTTAATTACACCGTCAAATTCTACCTTTTAATTACATTGAAAATGTAATTAATATTACATGTCAAATCTTGGTTTTTCCAATTTACAATGCAAATTCTTATTATTTAATTATATGTAAAAATGTAATTTTATTTACAATGCAAACTCTTATTCTTTAATTACATATTTATTTACATTGCAAATTCTTATTCTTTTATTCCTTTATTTACAATTAAAATGTAACTTCTATTTCCATGATGAATTCTTCCTTTTATTTCTTTTATTTACATTAGAAAAATGTAAATTCTATTTCAATGTTGAATTCTACTCTTTTAATTACACTGTAAAATCTCCTTTTTAATTACAATGTATATTGTAATTAACATTATAATGTAAAATTCCTATCTTTAATTACAATGTAAAAACTCCTTTTTAATTACAATGTAAATTGTAATTAACATTACAATGTAAAATTCCATATCTTTAATATTTTTATATTTTTTTAAAATGAAAATCTAATTCATTAAAATATAAATTTTCACTTTAAAGCTTTTTACATAAAAATGTAATTTCTACTTTTAAATCTTTTTACATGAAAAATGTAAATTTTCTCCTTAATCCTAATACATTAAAATTTAAATTTTCTTTTTAATCTTAATTACATTAAAAATGTAACTTTTCTTTTTAATCTTAATTACATAAAAAATGTAACTTTTCTTTTTAATCTTAATCACATTAAAAATGTAAACTTTTCTTTTTAATCTTAATCACATTAAAAATGTAAACTTTTCTTTTTAATCTTAATCACTTTAAAATTGTAAACTTTTCTTTTTACATTAAAACATGACGTTGAAAACTTTTTCTTTTATAACAAACATGACGGTGAAAATACTCATTTCATTATTAACCAAATCAATGTAAAAATGTATTTTCATTTTTAACCAAATCAATGTAAAAATGTTATTTTTCATCCTTAACAAAAATCATGTATATTTTCATTCTTAAGACAAAATGTCCTTTTTCAATCTAAATCAAAGTAAAATCTTTTAATTATAACCAAAGGTGGAATCTTTGTATTTAAGTACAAAGGTAAATTCTTTTCACTTGCAACCAAAGGTTAAAATCTTTCATCATGTTTACAAACAAAGTTTGATCTTCTTGTTATATTTACAAACAAAGTTTCAATCTTTTTATTATATTTACAAACAAAGTTGGTTCTATTCATTTACAAACAAAAGTGATTCTTTTTCATTTTCAGACACAAACGATTCTTTTTCATTTCCAAACGCAATCGATTCTTTTCATTTTCAAACAATGAAAATAATGTTTCTTTTAACAAAACAATGTAAACAATGTTTTTATTTTATTTTACAAAACAATGAAGTTGTTCATTTTTAACAAAATCATGAAGTTATTCATTTTAACAAACATGAATATTTCATTCTTACAAACATGAATATTTCATTCCAACAAATATGAACATTTCATTCTTACAAACATGAATATTTCATTTCAACAAACATGAATATTTCATTCTTTTCACTTTTAACACAACAAATGAATGTTTTGTTCTTTTATTTCATTTCACACAAAAATTAACTTTTGTTCTTTTATTTCATTACATACAAAAATGAATTCTCTTAATTGTAAATAAAAGTGATTTTTATTCATTTACAAAATATCTTTCATTTAGAAACAAAAGTAAGAAAAAAAAACTTTCATTTAGAAACAAAAGTAAGAAAAAAACTTTCATTTAGAAACAAAAGTAAGAAAAAAAACTTTCATTTAGAAACAAAAGTTAATATCTTTGTATTTTACAAACCAAGATACAATCTTTATATTTCAATTCCATAATAACACCACATCAACACATCTGCACACAATCACTGATAAAACCATGAATCACAACAAATAATTAACCACACATCTATGATAATACAATTAATCTTATTTCTAATTATTTACGAAGAAGAAATAAAGTAAAATAGAATTCTCACCAATGAACCTCAGAAAGCTATTCAAAACTTTTGAATCCAAGAATCTAGAGATAGGATGTATGAAATTAAGATCGGATTGC
Source organism: Allium sativum (assembly GCA_030737875.1). Lineage (NCBI taxonomy): Eukaryota > Viridiplantae > Streptophyta > Magnoliopsida > Asparagales > Amaryllidaceae > Allium > Allium sativum. Next base: position 6,989,448 of record JASFAX010000039.1, on the reverse strand, counting down.
GCGAGGTAGGAGAACTAGGGGGATGTTCGCCTGGAAGGGAGGAGGTCGCGGCGGCTTCAGGCGGGCCCCAATAGGTGAGACGGCGGCGGGTTCAAGGAAGTGGTGCGGACTGAATTGGTAAGGGTATCTCGAAGTTTGTGTGGCGGTTGATGTTGACTTCGGTATAGATTTGAAGCTTGCTCCTTGCTCTACAAAAGTTCTAACTACGGAAAAGTCTAAAATTTAGTGGAGGAGGAGGAAAATAGAGGAGAAGGTTGGAAGGGTTTAGGCCATGGAAAAATGAAAGTGGCAGCTATGAGAAATGAGGAGATATGGATTAGGTTTAGATAGCTCCTTTTTTCTATAATGTTCCAATCCCTTAATCAAATTAAAGGCCTATTAAAATTTAGAGGGGCGGCGGCTGGGTATTTGAGATTAGGGTTATACGTATTATGCCCGTATATATACCGTATTCTTTATTTTGATTAATTTATTTTCACAAAAATAACTGTATGTTGATATATATGAGTTGGGATTAAGTTAAATTAATAGCTTATCTGTATATGTGCATACATGAACGTTTGAATTTTAAAACTTGAAAATCAAGTTTATTGGAAACAAAAGCATGAAATTTATGTATATAAACATATATAAGGAGAGAAACAATAAATGATTTGATAACAATCAATCTATAATACAAATTTTAATTAATGTACGTTACAGCAAAAATTAATGTACGTTACAGCAAAAATTAATGCATGTTAATTAGTAATTAATGTATGCTACAAACATAAGAAAGAAATTTAATATATTTATAACAATATAATGTCTAACTAGTTGTATATATTTGGAGTTTGGAAATATTCAAACATGTGTAAATAGTAAATTTATTATGTAAGAATCAAGGAAGAAGAATGAAACAATTAACAAATTAACGTTACAACGGAGAAGAATTAATGGAGATAATAGTTAAATTGAGTAAGCAATCAATTAAGAAAATTAATTACGAAATGAATGACATTAATTAATAAATTGAGTGGTTCAAGAAATATACGTTTTGAAATTGGAATTATGTAACGTGTGAATATAATAAGGAAACATAATAATGGAGAAATAGGGATGGACCATTTTTTGTTAAACCTGAAATAAATTGCTAATGAATGCCATGGAATTTAGGTTTATGATGTTGGAAACCGCGTTCATAAAGGTTTTAAATTTTCATAAGTTTAGCATATAAGATTAGCGCTCTTAACCATATGAAATATGTAATTCCACCTTCAAAATTGTGCATATATAAGTACTGACTAAAGGTGTACTCTTAAGGTTTAAATGTTATGTAGGTTGTAATAAGTATGTAATTTATTATTAATGAAAACTGGAAAGTTTTGTCAACTTCTTACATATTTGTACAATCTTTAAGATATAACATAAAACGTCATTCATGGATATTTGATTTAACTGAGACATATTTGGGAAGGCATTTGTAGTTCTCAAATTTATAATTTTTTAATTTTTTTTCTAGTCTTTATTAATCAGAATAAATCATTTTAAAAATTCAAAATCCATTAAAAATAAAATTTAATTTGCCCCAAAAATCTGGGTTGTTACAGTATCCGAAGTCAACAAATTCGATTAATTATTGTGAGCGGGTAAGTTTTCTGAAGGGATCTGTTGAGTCGATCCATCTGTTTAGATGATTGGACTGTATCAATCACCGTTTTTACGAATGATGCTTTCTGAAATTGTCATGCAAGTGTTAGATCATCGTGATGCTAGGTTTTTGATGTGATCGAACTGTGTCAATCATGATTTTCTAAGGTGATCGATGTGATCCTGCGCGTAATCGATTAACTATATATAAAGTGATCCAACGAGCTGATCGAGCTATTTCTGAGTGATCGGATGATGCTTGGAGGCGATTAGTCTGAGTTGAATAACTTCCAAATTTCCAAGCAAATGTCATTTCCAATGCTTAGTCTGATTTCGTGCGAGTCCATGCTCAAGTAATAAGCAATCCATATGTCCAAGTTGAAAGAGTAACGGCTTTGTCAAAAAGCTGGTTAATAATAACATACACAAGTGAGCATGCGAACCACTCCATTAAACATCCTTATTTACACGAAGCCAAGACCTACTTATAACACCATTCCTTATAGCAATGGTATTTCCCTCATTGTCTTCATAAGAGGAACTTTTTTCCTTTTTTGCATCATATGATAAGGCACACCCGAATCAAGTACCCGCTCACTACCCGAAATTCCTGTTGCTACTGCCATCGACACATTCTCATCCACCTTACCAACACTGATCTTTACCATTATTGTAACACCCCACACCTGCTAAGGTCACTCGCTAAGGGAATGCCTTAACTTCGGTGGAGCATTTTAAGTGAGTATAGAACAGGAAAATTACAACAAGACAGATATAAATACTTGAATATCTAAAACATCATTTCATAGCAGCAGAAGGTAAACATGTTTAGTTACAACACCATAAAGAGTCAAGTACTAAATATCCATCCTGATAAAAACATAAGTACATAATCCCACTACATAACAATAGCCATAAAAGAAAAGATAAGCTGGGCTTTACATCACGGTCCAAGCTCCAGAAGATAGATAAAGAAATCTGAACAAAGCCCACTAGTGCTAGGCCCAACCTGAGGACCTGAGGGGGAAAAAGATAAAAACAACGGGGTCAGACATAAGTCTGAGTGAGCCCTATAACTTTAACCACACAATCATTAAAGTAATTAGGGTATGATATAAACTTGGTACGGGATGACTGGGGATAAATGACTACACTAAGTAGCCAACTAGACATAGGATGGACTAAGATAACGGTAAAGACGCATCTACCCACCCAAGGGTAATTACTAACTGCACCACACCAGTCATTCCTACTTAAAGGTTGATCCCACCCAAGGACATAGAAGATTACCCGGTAGTTTCGTGTACCCCTAGCTGACTACATAGGTGTCGTCTGCCCCTATCTCCACTAGGTGTACCCACTACTCCCCAAGCGATCGGCTCCCTACCGTAGATACCCGTGTTGGCCCCACAGTGGGGTGTATCACTCCCCAAAGTTGCAACCCGATACAAAAAATGGTGCACGGCTTATACCTACACGATGCAACAACGTCTTACCTACCAGCCCGGGTCCACACACGCATATGAAACCCGTTGGACTTGTGTTGCCACCGTTAACCCGTTTTGGCCTCTTATAATCAAGCCCAGTACGTGTGTCCCGTCCTCGACATGGGTCGAGCCCAATAAGATACATATGGGTTACTGGGTGAAATGGGCCCCCACAAGCTACCCACCTAAGCTTGTCCCTTTATCTAGTGCATCCCACTTAACCCTTTAATCATGTTTAATTACATGTTTCCCCTTGGTTAAGTATTCTAATCGTATTTTCTATTGCCACCCAAGGCAACCCACTAGATTTCCACATGCCACCCAAGGCACTTTCTTGATTTCCACATGCCACCCAAGGCACCCACTTAACCCCTCATGCCCACTACATGCTTATCTGGTTAAGTGTTTCTTAATTGATTAAGACCGTAACCGTTGTAAAGACCTCTCACATTAGACTATCTTTTATGGCAGCTGGATTTGCCGGTTGGGTCCGGGCAGCCTTACGCCATAACCGAGTATAACCTCGTGTCTATACACTTGCCACGTATTTAGTTTGTGCCTAAGACCTCTCACATTGGGCCAATCATTTGTAGCCGCTGGATTTGCCGGTCGGTTCCGGGTAGTCTTACGCTACAAAAGGGTCCAACCTCGTGTCTTAGTCGATTAATTACACCTAATTAATCACCCCCATATTTCGAATTAATTTTCCCTAATTAATTCCAATTTTAACGATGTACATAATTGACTCAATTATGTCCATCCACTTTATGGTATGCATAATCATACCAACTTCACACCATTTCATTAACATGTATATTAACCCCATCGTTTCCCACGTAATTCGCTAACATGACATAAAAGGGAAGATTCATCACAAATACAATGAGTTCAACTTGCATAACATTAACATGGGTTTTAAAGGTGTCAACATGCATATAGCATCAACCCAACTAGCATAAATAATCAACCCAAACTTGCATGAATCACATATGTCATAAAGAGGTTAACTTGCATAAGTTATTTATGTCATATAAAGGGGTAAACTTGCATATGTATGTATGACATACAAAGGGGTTAACTTGCATATGTATGCATATCATACTAAGATGTAAACTTGCACATGTTACTTGCATATCATCAAACACCAAACTTGCATAACATGTCATATATGGACTTGCATATAATCATACACCAAACTTGCATAACATATCATATATGAACTTGCATATAATCATATACCAAACTTGCATAACATATCATATATAAACTTGCATATAATCATACACCAAACTTGCATAATCATGGTGTCATAATGGATCAATGTTTATCATAACAACTAGCATCATGAACACTTGCATAACTTGCATAACATCATGATCATATAGCATATAGCTTGCATAACTTGCATAACATCATGAACATGTAACATATGACTTGCATAACTTGCATAACATCATGAACATGTAGCATATGACTTGCATAACATGCATAACATCACAAACACATAGCATATAACTTGCATAACATCATTAACACATAGCATATAACTTGCATAACATGCATAACATCATTAACACATAGCATATAACTTGCATAACATGCATTGATCCACATTCATAGCCATAACCTCATTATATCCTATCATAATCATTTCAATAATTGGTCATTAAGGCTATAGAAAACTCACCACTTGTTGATTAGCACTCCTAAGAAGAAGATTAAGTTGCTAGTGTTGATTAGTAGTTGATTTGAGAAGCTATCTTCCTCTTTAATTTGATGGAGGCTCCTTCAAGTTGCATTTTGACGGCATGACGGCATTGTTTCTATTTTTAGTATGAATTAGGGTAGTCTTAGGGTGTATTTATAGAGTAGTTAAGTGTTTTAGGCCATTAGATTAACCCTAAATCAGATTAGAGCCATCAGATCACGTCCTAGCCACCAAAACACAGCCCAAAAGCCAAACAGGTGCACCCAGGTCACCTGGGCTCGACCAGGGAGGTCGACCCCCAGGTCGACACTAGGGTCGACTCCCTAGTCAACCTGGTGGGCAGGTCGACTCCCCAGTCGACCCCTTGGGTCTGGCGGGATTTTTCCCGCCACTTCTGAAAATTGAAATTTTGTTTTTAAATCTGTTTTTAAATTTCTGAAAACTTCTTTGGGCCTTATCTGGGTCATACGGACTCCGATTTTTGAAAACTCGGACTCTATTTCGCGTATTTTTCCGAGACGAACGCAATGGCATAGCCCGTTTCCCCTGATTCAGATTTTTAAATTTAATTCTGCCCTGTTTTATATTATAGCAAGTTATTCAACATACGGGGTGTTACATTCTCCCCTACTTAAGGATTTCGTCCCCGAAATCTCTAAGTCAAGAAGAACGTATCCTACCAACCAAACAACCATCTACTAAACCATCAAACACTGGCATCCATTGTCCTTAGAGTTTCTAATGCTATATGAACATATGCAAAAAGTGTGTGTATATGTTCCCTGTCTAACGCAAAATCAGGCGGTCTACTGATTCAGTTGACCTCCTTAATGCAAACCATGATAGTGCCATGCATCCAATATGTATGCGAAAGAATCCTATCGACACATACTATTACTACATGCGTGCACAACCATTCACCAAAATGCATCATCCATATGATAGCACAACCATTTTACATCCATTAATATAGCTACCTACACACAATTATATGCAATATGCAATATGAAGTGATTGAGCCGATCTAGTGCCTAGAGTGTGTGTATATGCATCCACGAGCAACCACTAGCAACCACTTGCATCCACACGCATCCATCAAACATAACATGTCTCAAACACATGTTTCAACCATAGGTTTACCCTATCTAAAGGTCAAAGGCACTAATGAGAGGACATACTAAAGATAAGATAAGTACTAGACAAACGATAAAGGAGAAGTTAAAAGACATACCCTCAAAAAGGAATGGGTATAGTGAACGCATCTTCGCTTCTGTCTCCCAAGTAGCATTGCTCTCATCCTCTCCCCATTGCACTTTGACTAGTCGGACCTCTCTGTTCCTCAACTTCCTAATTTCTGACCCAAGGATGCGGGTAGGAGCTCGTCGAATAGTTGCATCACGCTCTACCTCCACTTCTCTAAGTAAGCTCGGCTCTACCACCTCTGCGGTCTCATGTAGGCACTTCCTCAAATGTGACACATGGAATACGTCATGTACCCCCACTAAGTCTCTCGGGTAAATCCACCCTATATGCCATCCGTCCAATCCTTTCCTTAATAGGAAACGGTCCTACAAATCTTGGAGCTAACTTCCCAACGGACCCAAAGCGGACAACATTCCGTAATGGGGATACTTTGACAAAGACCATGTCCCCAACATCAAACTCAAGATCCATCCTCCTCTTATCCGCGTAAGATTTCTGCCTATCTTGCGCTGCTTTCATCCTTCTTCGAATCAAATCAATCTTCTCCGAAGTCTCTCTAACCATATCGGGCCCAAGCAAGATCTTATCCGTAGATTCCCACCAACATGTAGGTGATCGACAAGGCCTTCCATAAAGAGCTTCGAAAGGAGCCATACCAATACTGGACTGAAAGCTGTTATTATATGCGAACTCCACCAATGGAAGATGCTCTTCCCATGTACCTCCAGAATCCAAGATACAAAGCCTCAAAAGGTCTTCCAGAACACGATTCACCCTCTCGGTTTGGCCGTCCGTCTGAGGATGATATGCGGTGCTCAGACACAATTGAGTCCCTGAACACCCTACTCATCAAATCAACAAAGTATGCAGGGGCGTTCGTCAAACCAAATGGAATCACCAGCCACTCATAGAAACCATCCGGAGTCCTAAAGGCAGTCTTGTCTATGCTATCCTCAGCCACCCTCAACTGATGAAACCCCGTGGCCAAGTCCAACTGCGAAAACACTAAGGCGCCAACCAACTGATCAAAGAGATCATCAATCCTCGGCAATGGGTGTCTATTCTTCTTTGTGAGCTTGTTGAGTTCTCTATAGTCTACACAAAGTCTGAGGGACCCATCCGCCTTCGTGCCAAAAACTACTGGAGCACCCCACTCCGATATACTTCGTCTTATGAACCCCTTCTCAAGCAACTCCCCTACTTGCTTATGGAGTTCCCTCCTCTCACGAGGATCCATGTGGCGCACTGGTAAAGATACTGGTTTAGCATTGTCTACCAGATATATTCGGAAGTCAATCTCCCGCTTCGGAGGTAAGCCCTTCACCTCCTCAAACACATCTGAGTATTCCCGGACCACTCTAACAGATCGCAAACTCTCGACCGAAGTGTCAAGCAATTCAAGATAACTTAGCATAACAGATTCCATGGGATTACAAGAGATCTCGAGAGTGTTACCCAAGCGGGTCATGAGCCTAACAACTCTCCTTTCACAATCAAGAACGGCACCATTACTGGATAACCAGTCCATGCTCAAAATCAACCAATAGCCCGTAAAGCCCAAAACAAAAGCATCACATCTAAACTCAACGCTAAGTATAGAAATCTTCAAACCCAAACATCTCATGGACAAATAAGTGGAGCCCCCAATTGGGTTTGAAACAACCAAGGGATCATCTACTAGACTGGTGTCTAAGTGCAGTGACTCAACTAATGATGATGAGATAAACGAATGCGATGCGCTAGAATCAAACAATGTACGGACAGGATGATCAAATAGAAAAACCAGACTTTCAACGGAAATAGTTCTACCTCTTTCCTGAATCGGTGGAACCGCGAGAGCCTGAACTTGCCCCCTTTCCTGACCCGGTGCCATAAGAGCTTGCACCTGTCCCCCTGAGGTAGATCCCGTCCTTTGCCCCTTCTTAGGGCAATCCTTCACTAGATGCCCTGCTTCGCCACAGTGGAAGCAGCCCGTCTTCTTCTTCAATCGACAATCTTTGCTTAGGTGGCCTGGTATCCCGCAATTGAAGCACTTCTTCTTTCCCTTGCCACCGTTGCCTTTCCCACCTTTGTTTTGCTGTTGCTGTTGAGGTCTCTTTTGATCTCCCTTCTTCTCGGGTGCCTTATTAGCATTGGGACCCTTCTCTTCCTCATGCATGAGTGCCATGTCTACTAGCTTCTCAAAGGTGGCCCCCATAGGGATGTGAGTCATAGCCAATCCATGCATTGGTTCATTCAAGCCCTTAACGAACCTCAAAGCCTTCTTCTCCGGTGTATTCACCATATCTATGCCAAACCTTGCCAATTGATTAAACTTGTTGACATATTCCTTCACCGAGAGGTTTATTTGCTTTAGTGTCAAGAATCTTTCCATATACAAATTTTCCTCCGCCCTTGAGAGAAACTTTGCCACAAATCTTTGCCTGAAATCCGCCCAAGAGTCAACGGGGCGCTCTCCATCAGTGACCTCCCACCAAAACGAGGCCTCTCTCTTCATCAACCAAGCAGCTAACTTGACTTTCTTTCCTTCTTCCATCTCAAAGATATCTATCAACTCTTCCACCTCCTTAAGCCAATCTCTAGCCTCCACAAAAGTTTCTGATCCTCGAAAAGGTTTCCCTCCCATAGCCTTAAATTCCTTGCAAGTCTTAGCAAAAGTATCCGTGCGAGGAGGAGGAGGGGGAGGAGGAAGATCGGGTGCTACTGTTGGTGGAGGAACATTTGCTGGACCCGCAGTGGCGGCCCTAGCCTCCATCAATCTCCTATACCATACTGTATCGTCACACCCTCCGGAAAGTTAAGATCTTCAGCCATGCTGAAACGAAAAAGGAAAGATTCAAAACGGAGAATTCAAAAGATAAAGATATGGCTATTGGGGATTATGCTTTTCTTTCAAAAACTTTTCTCTTTAAAGACATGTTTTTGAAAATACTTCTTCCGAAAATGTTTTTAGAAAAATAGTTTTCTAAAAATTTTATCTGTTCTGGTAACCTTCGCTCTGATACCACGTGTAACACCCCACACCCGCTAAGGTCACTCGCTAAGGGAATGCCTTAACTTCGGTGGAGCATTTTAAGTGAGTATAGAACAGGAAAATTACAACAAGACAGATATAAATACTTGAATATCTAAAACATCATTTCATAGCAGCAGAAGGTAAACATGTTTAGTTACAACACCATAAAGAGTCAAGTACTAAATATCCATCCTGATAAAAACATAAGTATATAATCCCACTACATAACAATAGCCATAAAAGAAAAGATAAGTTGGGCTTTACATCACGGTCCAAGCTCCAGAAGATAGATAAAGAAATCTGATCAAAGCCGACTAGTGCTAGGCCCAACCTGAGGACCTGAGGGGGAAAAAGAAAAAAACAACGGGGTCAGACATAAGTCTGAGTGAGCCCTATAACTTTAACCACACAATCATTAAAGTAATTAGGGTATGATATAAACTTGGTACGGGATGACTGGGGATAAATGACTACACTAAGTAGCCAACTAGACATAGGATGAACTAAGATAACGGTAAAGACGCATCTACCCACCCAAGGGTAATTACTAACTGCACCACACCAGTCATTCCTACTTAAAGGTTGATCCCACCCAAGGACTTAGAAGATTTACCCAGTAGTTTCGTGTACCCCCAGCTGACTACATAGGTTCCGTCTGCCCCTATCTCCACTAGGTGTACCCACTACTCCCAAAGCGATCAGCTAGCTACCGTAGATATCCGTGCTGGCCCCACAGTGGGGTGTATCACTCCCCAAAATGGCAACCCGATACAACAAATGGTGCACGACTTATACCTACACAATGCAACAACGTCTTACCTACCAGCCCGGGTCCACACACGCATATGAAACCCGTTGAACTTGCGTTGCCACCGTTAACCCGTTTTGGCCTCTTATAATCAAGCCCAGTACGCGTGTCCCGTCCTCGACATGGGTCGAGCCCAATAAGATACATATGGGTTACTGGGTGAAATGGGCCCCCACAAGCTACCCACCTAAGCTTGTCCCTTTATCTAGTGCATCCCACTTAACCCTTTAATCATGTTTAATTACATGTTTCCACTTGGTTAAGTATTCTAATCGTATTTTCTATTGCCACCCAAGGCAACCCACTAGATTTCCACATGCCACCGAAGGCACTTTCTTGATTTCCACATGCCACCCAGGGCACCCACTTAACCCCTCATGCCCACTACATGCTTATCTGGTTAAGTGTTTCTTAATTGATTAAGAACGTAACCGTTGTAAAGATCTCTCACATTAGACTATCTTTTATGGCAGCTGGATCTGCCGGTTGGCTCCGGGCAGCCTTACGCCATAACCGAGTCTAACCTCGTGTCTATACACTTGTCACGTATTTAGTTTGTGCCTAAGACCTCTCACATTGGGCCAATCATTTGTAGCCGCTGGATTTGCCGGTCGGTTCCGGGCAGTCTTACGCTACAAAAGGGTCCAACCTCGTGTCTTAGTCGATTAATTACTCCTAATTAATCACCCCCATATTTCGAATTAATTTTCCCTAATTAATTCCAATTTTAACGATGTACATAATTGACTCAATTATGTCCATCCACTTTATGGTATGCATAATCATACCAACTTCACACCATTTCATTAACATGTATAATAACCCCATCGTTTCCCACGTAATTCGCTAACATGACATAAAAGGGAAGATTCATCACAAATACAATGGGTTCAACTTGCATAACATTAACATGGGTTTTAAAGGTGTCAACATGCATATAGCATCAGCCCAACTAGCATAAATAATCAACCCAAACTTGCATGAATCACATATGTCATAAAGAGGTTAACTTGCATAAGTTATTTATGTCATACAAAGGGGTAAACTTGCATATGTATGTATGACATACAAAGGGGTTAACTTGCATATGTATGCATATCATACTAAGGTGTAAACTTGCACATGTTACTTGCATATCATCAAACACCAAACTTGCATAACATGTCATATATGGACTTGCATATAATCATACACCAAACTTTCATAACATATCATATATGAACTTGCATATAATCATACACCAAACTTGCATAACATATCATATATGAACTTGCATATAATCATACACCAAACTTGCATAATCATGGTGTCATAATGGATCAATGTTTATCATAACAACTAGCATCATGAACACTTGCATAACTTGCATAACATCATGATCATATAGCATATAGCTTGCATAACTTGCATAACATCATGAACATGTAACATATGACTTGCATAACTTGCATAATATCATGAACATGTAGCATATGACTTGCATAACTTGCATAACATCACAAACACATAGCATATAACTTGCATAACATCATTAACACATAGCATATAACTTGCATAACATGCATAACATCATTAACACATAGCATATAACTTGCATAACATGCATTGATCCACATTCATAGCCATAACCTCATTATATCCTATCATAATCATTTCAATAATTGGTCATTAAGGCTATAGAAAACTCACCACTTGTTGATTAGCACTCCTAAGAAGAAGATTAAGTTGCTAGTGTTGATTAGTAGTTGATTTGAGAAGCTATCTTCCTCTTTAATTTGATGGAGACTCCTTCAAGTTGCATTTTGACGGCATGACGGCATTGTTTCTATTTTTAGTATGAATTAGGGTAGTCTTAGGGTGTATTTATAGAGTAGTTAAGTGTTTTAGGCCATTAGATTAACTCTAAATGAGATTAGAGCCGCCAGATCTCGTCCTAGCCACCAAAACACAGCCCAAAAGCCAAACAGGTGCACCCAGGTCACCTGGGCTCGACCAGGGAGGTCGACCCCCAAGTCGACACTAGGGTCGAATCCCTGGTCGACCTGGTGGGCAGGTCGACTCCCCAGTCGACCCCCAGGTCGACCCCCTGGGTCTGGCGGGATTTTTCCCGCCACTTCTGAAAATTGAAATTTTTGTTTTTAAATTTGTTTTTAAATTTCTGAAAACTTCTTTGGGCCTTATCTGGGTCATACGGACTCCGATTTTCGAAAACTTGGACTCTATTTCTCGCATTTTTCCGAGACGAACGCAATGGCATAGCCCGTTTCCCCTGATTCAGATTTTTAAATTTAATTCTGCCCTGTTTTATATTATAGCAAGTTATTCAACATACGGGGTGTTACAATTACGGACAAAGTTACTACTTCCATCTTCCTATTTTTGTTCGGACATTCATTCTTCCACTGATTGGGTTTCTTACAAATATAACACTTTCTATTTCTCATCCTCGATTTTTCTGTCCAACCGGGTTTCCTTTATTTGGAATGCCCATGGTTTTCCTTTTTAACATCATGCTCCTTCTCCATAAATAAACCATGATCACTACTAGCTCCACTACCCTCACTCAACTCGTTCATTGGATCTCTTAATTCTTTACTAAGAAGACCCGCTTTGACATCATCAAGAGATAAAGTATCCCGACTAGATCATAGTATTGGAGAACCCTTGTAAAACGATTTGGCAACGAATATAGCAATATCACTGCCTTTTGTTCTTCATCAATCTTCAAATCCACTGCCTTCATCCTCATTAGCAATCCATCAAAGGAACTCAGGTGCGCCTTTTGCAAATTACCCTCTTTCATCTTGAAGGTGAAAAATATGATATGTAATGACTCCTTTGTGTATATCTCCTCCAACTTGTCTCATATGCCTTTACCTGTTGTCTCGCCATTAATTTCAGAGATTACATTCTCTCCCGTAGCATGTTGAAGAGTAGTGTAAGCCCACTCTTCCATCTCCTTTCTTTTAACATTCGAGATATCACTTGGTAACAATTGAGTATCAAACACTACTCAGTGAAACCAATTTATTCTAAGAACCGCTTTCATCTTTTCATCTCTCGAAATCATTATCTCTATTCCACTTTCCTATAAACAAGTGAGATCTCAACGCCGCATATGAACCACATACTATGACACTACACTATTTGGACTAACCATTGAGGGATCTCTCGAGGTATTATCCGTTTTTGGCATTTTCACAAACACCTAACAACAACAACTGCTCTAATACCAAATGTTGTTATGGAACCCAATGTAACGACATGGTAGTTTGGACATCTTAAATTACGAAGTTAAATAGAATTTGAGTTAGAAAACTAGAAATATGTTGAAAGTTATGAATTTGATTTCTAAATATAAACTTGAAGATGTATGTTGTTTTGAAATAAAGAAATTAAAACGATAACTTATCTACTGCAAAAAAAGTGAAAGCGATAATTTATAAAGCGTTAATTCATAAACTTTGAATATATTACTTAGAAGTGATAAAAACAATTATATAACGAAAATATCCAAGTTCGCTCGCTCTGTTTGAATCGGCTAATTCGAAAAATTTGCTGTTGCGACAACCAACATATCGTAATTACCATTAATATGTAAAATTTGAATTAAATTATGAAACTTAATATTTGAGATGCATGGAACTAGGCAGAAAATGGGAATAAATTCCTTAGTAAAATATGCAAATTTGTTCCGTCTGTGTTAATTTAGTTAAATACTTAATAAATCATAAAAAAACATTACCAGAATTTAGGCAAAACTAAATCAAAAATACTAGAAGATATTTTAAGAAGAAAGCTATTTTTTCATTTCGTGAAATTCAAATGTTTGTTGTCCCTTATAAATATTTTCGGGTCAAGAAACATGTAAAATAAATGGTGGTTGTTGTGCATATTCCTATATGTATTTGTGTTTGTTTTTCTAATGTTAACATATTATGTATATAAGACCATAGAGAAAATATACATATATTAAGAATTAAAAAAAAATTCACACGTCTTAGAACAACACAAGATATGCTCCACACAGCTTCCTCTCCCTCCCTTTTTATTTCGTTTTCCACGCATCTCTATCCCTTCTAGTTTCTCTCTGGATTTTCAAAAGATCGGATATTTAAAGAATAAAAAATAGTCGATGTTCTCAAACAAGATAAAAGAAAATCCCTAATTTGCTTCTCCACCCTCGTCCATTACGACTGCACCAATTTCCAATATCCTCTCCAGTGATCGACTTACCTCAACAATAACTGTGCCCACAAGAGCAACCAACCACTCGTCTTCGAAGCTCAAAACTATGTCGCTCCTCTGTGTACTTCTATCTTATGAATTGATAACTTGAATTATTTTCAATCAATGCAGACTTGATAGCTTACCTGCAGTTGATTGAGCATCTGTAGTTATCTTGTTAATCGAGAATTGTTTGATAGAAACTGGTACGATTTATTCTTTTTTTGCGGTTCTGATTTTCTCGAATTCTTTTTCCTATTGCCACAGCTTGCCAATAATAAAAGTAGGGTATTTATAGGATTTTAATAACCTATATCCTCTGATTTCTAGAAATTGTTGAATTGGACTTAAAAAAGATTGTGAATCTAGTATATTCGACTTTTGGCCTAGTGGATGATAATTTCTGTTAGTTTCAAATATATTTTGATTCTAGTATTCTTTCACTTTTCTACTTCCTAGTTGATACCTGTTCGGATAATATAACTGCTACTCTTTTCAAATTCTCTGCTTTGCGAAGATGAGTGAGGTTGCTTGCAACTAAACTGTTGCATGACTTGGTATTGTCCTGTCTTACTTGCTATTTGACTAATATGTGCTTGTTTGCTATGTACTAGACTATACCTGCACTTGTTTTGATGCCCGTCCTTTTTAGCTACACATGCACTTGTTGATATTGAGCACATATAATTATGTTTACGTTCACCTGTATGTGTGTACATGGATTTGTGCTGGTGCATTTCTAATTTCACTATTAGGACCTGGATGTGTACACTGAAAATCCCAGTTGTATACATACACATTCATAAGCCTTGTGCAGTGCTTCACTCAGTCATTTGGTGTTTTCTAGGTTCATGCGCCTTAGTTGCCATTGATAGATTTAGGCATAACTGAAACAAGTTGTTTTATCAAAGAATCAATTCAAGGTGAGTTAAACTCTATAACAATCCGCACCTCCATTCACGCAAGATACTGTCCCCAACTTAGCCACCGTATAAATGTGGGGTTTTGTTCCTCAAAAGGCCTTGGCGTTAGTAAGAGATGGGCTTTACTATATAAGTAACCACTTCACACAGGCTTCCACAATGTGGGGCTTAGGGGTGTTACGTAATCCCCTCCTACAGAGCCCAACGTCCCCATTGGCTCACAAACACCTCACCCAGGCACTGCGGTCCACACAGGAGCCACAATTCCGGCTGGGATTGGCCCTGAAAATGATTCTGGTGATGACTACGCAGCATCATCGATATCTCTTTTCGGGTTTCTAAAGTTTGATAAATATATATTGCCAATCGAGACATCGAGTGAATACTCGAAAACTCGAAGTTAAACAATTTTACTGTCGTTCTTACAGACATTAGGCATACGCTGGCCAGGCGCACGACCAAAATCTCTAAGTACTAAATATACTTGTTTCAACTCCCAGTGAAAATACTTAAAACATTTAAAATAAATATGGAAAATACTTCCCCCATGGATTACGGTTACTCGGCGGTTGCGCTACTATCCCAGTAGAATCGCTTGTAACCATAGGTATCACACCCCTCGAATTATGCCATGGTTGTTGCCGTAGATCGCAGTTACACGGCGGTTACGTCACTATCCCAGTGAAATCGCTTGTAACTGTAGGCATCGCGCCCTCAAATTACGCTATGGCGTCTAGATCGCAATTACGTGGCGGTTACGCCACTATCCCAGTGGAATCGCTTGTAACTGTAGGCATCTCTCCCCCGGAATTCTGTTAAAACAGATATATAGTAATAATAATAACCAACGTGATCTCACCGAGTGAGATTCCAATATCGATGGATACTCCAATCGACAGAACACCAACGTAGCTATGATTTTCGATTTTCGATGGACACTCTCGACGAGCGCCAACACAATCCCTCTCTTAGGAATTGCGATTTCGATGGAAGGTACTTCCCATATCTTTATTTCAAAAACATATATACTATATTATATAATACTTCATTTCATGTTTCACGCATACCGCACTTACATAAATATCAATTTATATAAGATTTTCTTTTCAACATCATGTTTCAGATATATCGTTCTTATATAAATTCCATTATATAAGGTTTCATCAATTAACTTCCAATTCATCAGCTTTTGAATTAATAATCATTTTATATTAATCTTCCATATATATAAGGTTCGAAATCTTCATATCAGATATTCAATGTCAAAGCTTTCTCGAATTTTCATTTCAATATTAATTCGATTTGATTTTATAATAAATTTGAATATTCGATATCATTCCAAATCTTGTTCACTAATGGTTGGATCATTCAAATAGTTGAAAATTTTATTTTTCAATTCGATCATGAGTTCAAATGTTTCTTATCAAAACATCTCAAGATGTATAATTACACTACCCTAATATAGGATTATCATTCGACCAAACTCGAGAATCAATTCCGGATTTTCTTTCAGTCATTCAAAATATACATATATGTGTATATCAAATCATGCTTCACAAATTAAACTTCGTTAGGTAAATGTGTAGTAAAGCTACCCAAGTGGTCGCCATTCATATATTTTCCTTTATTTAAAAAAACATTTCATAAAATCATTTCAAACCTTTTATTCGAAAACACCGGTATATACTACTAGTACATTTTCCAAAACCTTGGAAATCGGTTTCAAAGTATTCAGAAACAAAATTCTCAAGGTGTAGTCAAATGATCTCCATAGTTATAACTGAATCTTTTTTTTCCACATCTTAACTTTATCTGCAATATTTACTTTACTCTCATAATCTCGAAAAACAATGACAACCCGAAAATGGATTTCAAATGGGATCAAGATTCAAATCGAAGGGGAACTTAACAACAAAAGCTATCGAAGAGGACAAATCCAAAGGATGGGAATTCTGAAAGGATTTAAACTACAAAATACTTTAAGTTTCAAAATAATTTAAATTTTCAAAATACGCTTCCTCACAAGAAGGAGTTTGCGACTAATTCCACTCATTCTAGGGTATCACTACCCTATCTCTAATGAGCTTTTACCCCATAAGCTAAAGCTTTGATAAACCTGGCTCTGATACCACTGTAACAACCCTCACCTCCATTCACGCAAGATATTGTCCCCAACTTAGCCACTGTATAAGTGAGGGGTTTTGTTCCTCAAAAGGCCTCGGCGTTAGTAAGGGACGGGCTTTACTATATAAGTACCCACTTCACACAGGCTTCCACGATGTGGGACTTAGGGGTGTTACAAACTCACTCAATTCTTCCCACTTATATTTTATATAAGTCAGGTTTTATAATTGTGTGCTATGGGTGCTAATTGTTGACTGTTTGTTAAATATAAATTCATATAGTGAACCGATGAATTAAACATTGTTTAATTTCAATGAAACACCAAATTGTTATTTTAACGATTGGACCCAAGTAACTTACCTTATTGGTTACATTTATAAAATAAACATATTTAAAATAATAAATTGTTTGAATTATTGTTGTTGTGTTAAATTATTTTATTGACTATTATATAATATATTAGTTTAAACTGGATAATTTGTATTGAATGATTTTATTTGAGGTAACCTATTTTGATGTAGGGATTGACAGGTTGGAGGGATCCAACTGGATTCCTCACAGTAGTTGTTATATTATATTATAATATATGTGGAATAATATGAAATTGTGATGCAGGGATTAACATGTTGGTGGAATCCCAGGATTCCTCACGGATATTGATAATGTTTGTCAATATGATTTGTTGTGTTCATTTGGATGTGGAATTAAATAATATTTTACGGTTGGATACTTAAGTAGACCTTGCCTCTTTAAGTATTGTCGACGTGAAATTAAAGATTAATTGAATCGATTTTAAGTCGATTCTGAAATATATTTTTTAAAACTATATTAAAATACGATGTGTGTTTTAAAATAAACAAATAGTTATTTAATTTTAAAAATAGTTATGGAATGATTTCATAAAGCCAATTCTGATATTTTATAAGCAAGTAAGCAGGAATTAACCCAACGATTAATAACTGAGATTAATTGTCGTTAAGAAACAATTAAATGGAATTTGTTAAATTAATTATTCTTATTAATTAATTTAAAAGAAAGGACTAATTGAAGTGATTATTATTTATTTAATAATAACCAAAGTAAATGAGTTTATTTTAAATTAATTATTTTATTAATTAATTTAAAAGAAAGACCGATTGGAATTTAAGTAACCAGTTAACCATGCTGGACTGACTAAGTCAATTGCCTAAATGGGAATGACTTTGTTAAATTAATTTGCTATAATTCAATTTAATGGAAATGGTTAATAAGGAAGTAAACTGTTGTTTTTAAAAGTTAAAATTGATTATTATTTATTAATAATCAAAGTTGTGAAAAGTCATTAACAGAGATTCATGAAACTACGAGGCCTGTTATAGTCAAATGATATTTTCAAACGAATTGATGTCAATAGTAATATAAGTTAAGTTTAATTTGAATTCTTAGTAGATTCTATTTAATTGAATCCAAGTTTGACGAAGTAATAAAGAAATCAAGTTTATTTGGAAGTGTTACAATTGATTTCAACTATTGAGACAAGCTATTATAGTTATAAACTTCAATTTTGTTTATGAATTGAATGAAAGCTTAGAAGTGTGAATATGGAATAGAAATCGAAAACGGAAATCAAAATGGAAATAAAATTGTTAAATGGTATACATTAAATGGAAATGTTAAAATGATTTCGAAGAGGAGCTTAAGTGGCGTAATAGAATTTTATGAAGGATTTTAAGATGTTGAAATGGACTAATTGAATTATAAGTGTACGAGAATCTATTTTAAGAGGAATTGAAAGTGACTTTTCATAACAAATGAATGTTTTTATAAACGTTGTTTTTAAATATATGAAATGTGGTAAAATGGGTTTTTCGTGAATGAGATTAGCGAAATAATGGAATTGAAAATAGAATAAGAATATTTACGTATAATTGGAATCGAGATAATTGTCTAATAAATGGGATTTCAAGGACAGATTTGCCGAAAGAGAATTACAAATGGGAAAACATATAAACTAGAGTATATGGGGAATGTTGTGAAAAGGATTTGTATAATATATAAAGGAATTTGTCAAATTTGAATTTAATATAGGCAAATTATTTAGAGGATTCACGAAGTAAAAGAATATGAGTCATATGATAAATATTTGCAAATATAAAGGATTTTATGAATAAATGGTTAAGGAATTTATAAACAAACGATTAATGGTTTTGATAAATAAAAGGTGATGGGTTTTTGAAAGGGAATCTGTAATACTTATTTATAGAAGTTAGATGGAGTTATTTTAGTTAATCTTTATGAAATGATATTTAAAATATAATGGAAATAATTAGTGAGATTAAAAGGAGTATAATCGGTTTAAAATGTTAAAAGGGAATATAACGTGGATTTTGAGAAATTGGAACTTGTTGTACGTTGGTTGAGTTGAGTAATTTTTGTGGAGTCAATCTGGTGTTGGGTTTGGCCTTCGGGATTGATACTGAGAGATTTATTCACTTACCCATTTACAATGAGGAGCCAATGAGTATAAGTGAAATGATAATTGAATATTCTTATATTAAATAAGAAATGGAAATGTTTTCTGAATTAGAAGTTTTGAATATTTAATAAACAACTAGTTAATTAAAGAGGGTAAATGATGTTGGGTGCCGAATCAGTAAATTTATTTTTATGGATGAATGGGTGTTAATTTGATAGTTAAATAACCATTCTGAACTAGCGAATACGTGGAAGATGATGATTGAAGATGGAGAAATTGAAGACCGTTGATCTTCATGAGCGGAAGAACTGCTTGTTGAATTTCTATGGGCAGCTCCCAATGATATTATGACTTGTGATTCTGTCTTGATTGGAATCTACGGATTTACAAGGAATACTCGCTACTAATCCATAAGGTGATACCTAAGATGTGGTAGGAGGGTGCCTTCGGTTCACCCTGTTCCTGGATGACTTGTATGGACGGATGTCTGACAGAGGATTTCCAAAGGATCATGTACATTGATTTCTACAAACGTACTTCTGTTGGTGGCGGAGAAATTTATTTCTCTTAGCGTAAAACACCCAGAGTATTTTTGTGGACGTCAATTAGTGATATTTGGCGGATCTAACGATGTGACATTCAAAGTGAATAGTGGCCAGAAGTTCTGAAAGAAGATTTATAGCCTCAAGCCTCACAATCGGGAAATGACATAAAATCGGGTAGGACGCATGGCTATGTGGGTCGCTCCCGTTAGGGTATATTGTCACCATCTAGAGAATATTCATATTTGTTCTTCTTTTTGCTTCTGTATTCCCCAGGAACAGTTATGTTGGATCTAACCGTAGGTGACAATATATTCGGAACATTCAAGCGAAGTGAATGGCTGGTCATGTTTAGCCTGAGTAGCAAGATGTTCTTGTTGAACCCGGTGTATTCCTCTCTAGAGATACACTATCGGAAGGTGGTCCCATACCTTGCCAGTTGGGATCTTTATCCAATAAGTGCCGAGGTTTTGATTTTATACTATGTATGTAAAGCGTGAGATGCAAGCATTCTGCTAGATTGTTATTTATTTGTACTTAGACATTATTATAATATCAGAATAGATATGACTTAAAAAATGGTTTGGTTATCATAAGGTAAAAACCGTCCGTACTTATGTGTGGATTTGGTCTTATGATTATCCTTTTCTTTCGAAAAGAATTTTGACTTTAAAATCAGGTTGGATGTTGTTAATAAAACTAGTGGGTTTCTCACTCTGGTTCACCAGACTAATCCGGCATTTGTAATGCTCGGGTTAGACTGAGTTTTACAAGTTTAAATTATCGGATGCTATGAAGAGACGAGCTGGAAGAGTTCAGACGTATGATATTATATAGTTATTATTCCACTGTGTGATTGTATATAAGGACAGGTTATTATAACCGTTCATATGTGTTATGTACTCTGATGATTGTAAGTTTTTATTTTAAGCTCTCAATAAAGATTTATTTCGATATTATATTTGTTCTGCTGTGATGTGAGACTCTATGTTGATTTGGTTCTTCCTCTTTTATTCTGATATTTCTTTCTTTCTTGTCTCACCCTCTAATTTCTTTCAATTAACTATCTGGTGTTTACAATATTTGAGTTTTGGCAAGTAATACGAGTTTATGTATTATTGTCGGAATTCGGGTATCGAATTCCTACCGGGTCATTACATGTATAATATAGCTTTAAAGAGCATAGTTTGAAATGTAATTAGAAAATTCATTTGTGTTCATTTGAATAAATCCTAATTGTTTTGAAACAAAAATTTTAGCTTAAGAAAATTTTGAAATAAATAATACCCAAGGTATTTAACTTATGTGACATTAAGAATAATATGGAGTTATATTAATATGAATCTTATATAATCATATTGAATTGAAATTGTACACTTTACTTTTATGTAGTCACAAAGGTGAACTAAATTTTTTTGTAAAGAACTTAGAAAATATATTTTCAACAATAATAAAATTTGGAAATTTGTAAAAAATATAAGCGTGAGAAATTTGATAAGGAATTAAGAAATGAGATGGTAATTTAAGTTAAAAGTTAATTTTGTTATGAATCATATATGGTATACGTTTGAGAATATCACTAACATTTTTTTTCAAATTTTGGGTTGTTATATACATAAATTCATGATTGGAACTAAAATTCTAATTAAGTTTTAAGTGGGGGAGATAACTATATTTTCCCCGTTCAAAGGGTTAAAAATGAATGAGTCAAAGGTAAATCCATGTGAATCTTAACAAATTTCCACAAACGAAAATAAATTAAGATGGATTGGAAGTTGATGGCAATGAATATCGAAAGCTAAATGGAAGAAAGTATATGTTAATAAGCGAATAAAATTTATAAAAGGAATGAGTTGATACAAACTTAACACCAACTAGAAGAAGAAAAAGATGAATGTTGAATAAAAATCAATGTAAGTAAAATGATTTGAATGAAAGAATTGTATGTAAGTAAATTGTATAGCGGACATGAATAAAATGAAATGTACTTATATATGAATTAATGAGGGTTAATTTAATAAGAAAAATCTAGATTAGCTTGAGTGACAAATAGAATTTAATTCCTAGTTTCATTTTCATGTTGTTCATGCATGTTTATTTATTTTATATGTTGCTTATCGCTATGTATATTCATTCTTCTATGTATTTGCTTGTTCTTATCCATTTTTTAGATTTTTTGTAGGTTGCAATGACACGTTTCGCTTATGATGTTCGTTTTTGCGCAAAATGTTAATATAATAAGCAAATACGCTTAAAATGCTAAATAAGGCATGTATCTCCGATTACATATCGTATATGGGTAGTATATACATTGTTTCCCTTAAGTAGGGATGCACCATTGGATGGACGAGATGTATATTGATATATTTATGTTTTGTTAAATTTTATGATCAAGCCTTACATAGGAGACCCTACCAAAAATTTTCGTAAATCCGGGTGTTAGAAAACTTTTTGAGTTTAAAATCCTATAACATGTTTTCTTTCTAAAAATATTTTAAATTAAGTAAAGTTAATAAATAGAAGTATTTGTGTAATTAAATACATAGGTACGATTCTATATAACATTTCCTTTTCGAGGAGGAAAAGCGCTGAGTGGAGGAGAATGTAACAAGTGGATAATTCGAACGTCTTAAGTTACGAAGCTAAATATATTTGAGTTATAAAACTTGAAATATGTTGAAAGGTATGAATTTGATTTCTAAATGTGAACTTGAACATGTATGTTGTTTTGAAATATAGAATTTAAAACAATAACTAATTTATAATTTATCTATTGAAATAAGATGTGAAAGCAATAATTTACGAAGCGTTAATTCATAAAATTTGAATATATTACCTAGACGGGATCTAAATAATTATATAACAAAAGTGTCTAAGTTCGCTCGCTCCGTTTAAATCGATTTTATGCGATCGATTTGCGATAGCGACCACTGACATATCATAATTAGACTTAATATATAAATTTTGAATTAAATTATGAAATTTAATAATTGAGATGCGTGTAACTAGATATAATAAAGGAATAAATTTCGTAGTAAAATATGTAAATTTGTTCCATTCTCGTTAATTTAGTTAAACATTTAGTAAATCATTAAAAAATTAAACTTTACCAGAATTTAGGCGAATGTGAACCAAAAATACCAGGTAATATTCAAAGAAGAGCGCTATTTTTCGTTTCGTAAAATTCGAACATTTATTGTCACAAATAAATATTTTTGTGTCAAAAACACGCTAAATAAACAGTGGTTGTGGTGTACATTTAGAATGTATTTGTATTTGTATTTGTTTTAATATCAACATATTATGTATACAAGACCATGAATATAATATTTATATTAAGAATATAAAAAAAGGATCCATACATCTTCGACCATCAGAAGATATGTTACACATGGCTTCCTCTCCCCCCTTTTCATTCTGTTATCAACACATCTCTATCCCTTCTTGTTCACATTCTATTTTTTATTTATTTTCAAAAGCTCAGGCATTTGAAGAAGAAAAAAGTAGTCGATCTTCTCAAATAAAAAAAGTGGAAAATCCTCAAATTTTCTTTTCCACCCTCATCCATGGCGACCACACCAAATTGCACCTTCCTCTCGGTAATCGATTCACCCCTCCAGTAACTGTGCCCACCAGAGAAACCAACCACTCATCTTCGAAGCTCAAACCCCTGTCGCTCCTCTATGTACTTCGATCATATGAATTGATAGCTTGAATTGTTGTCGATCAATGCTGACTTGATAGCTGGCTTGCAATCGAATGTGGATCTGTAGTTCGCTTGTTAATCAAAAATTGTTTGATTGAAACTGGTAAGATTTATTCTTTTTATGATTCTTCTTTTCTTGAACTCTGTTTTCCTATTTCCATAATTTGCCGATGATAAAAGGAGGGTATTATAGTATTTTAATAAGCTGTATCCTTGGATTTTTAGAAATTGCTAAACTTGATTAAAAAAAGATTATGAATCTAGTATACGATTCAGCCTAGTGGATGATACTTTTTGACAGTTTCAAATATATTTTGATTTTAGTATTCTTTCACTTATCTGCTTCTGTGTTGATACCTATTTGAATAACACAACTGGTACACTTTTAAAATTCTCTGCTTTTCCAAGATGAAAGAGGTTGCTTACAACTGAACTATTGCATGATTTGGTCCAGTCCTGACCAAATACTGTTTGACCATGTGATTTTGTGCACATGTGACACATACATTATCATCTTATATGACACCATATGGATGCGATGTGTGATATGTTATATTGTAATACCCAAAATTTGATATATTATAACCGTACAGTAAAGATAGTAAATTGGGAATTAAGTTAAATATTCAGAATTAAGTGAAGTCGGCTTTACCGTTGCATTCATCTCGGAATTCAAGTTCATATAGACCCCAAATTTGCATAAATCAGATAATGTATGAAGAAGTTATGAACCTTATAAGTTTGTATACATATAAGGGGGTTACATACATATAAATTCAAATAATTAAAAACAACGCGTAGAATTCAACGTACATGGGGAGACCCAGGCCCCTTGGATTGACCCAAAGCTAAGTGGGTCGACATGGGTCGACCCACTCAGATCTAGGGCAGATTCTGAATCCTGTATGTGGACTGCTTTGTTTGCAATGTTCATTTGCTGATTCAGTGCTACATGTATGGATTAGATTGAAAACCTAATGTCTAAAGGTTAAGATTAGCTCTGTAAATCTATAGATAGGTGGATCTCTCCCATTCCAATACACACAATTATTCTTCATATTCTCTGCCTCCATGAATCTATTCTAAAATAAAATATGTGATGGGGAGATGCTGCTAAAGCCTAGATCTACAGAGATAATTCAAAATACAAGATCTGCTACAACAATAAAAGAGAAAGAAGTGGACTTTTATACAATGGCATATACATATATAAAAATAGATCTAATCTCTTCTTCACCAAGCCTTGCTGTGAGTTCCCTGTTATTTTCAGATATGATACCTAGAACTATATCATGACAGTAAATAAAACTGGGTTTAGAACATAGAGTATTTATAAGATAATTTCTATACATGTTCTTTCACTGCTATTCACCTACGTCGTTGCTATAAGTATTATATATGCTTTTATTGTAAGTTGGTTAACTAGTTATCTGTATATATCTTCCTTTTCCCTATTTCTACCATTTTAGTTTATTTCCAATCTTGCCTATATGCATGTACAATTCATTTGATTCTATCCTCCTTTTCCCTTTTTATTTACGCTAAGCTTAGGCTATGTCCGATTTAAGATTGCATTGGGATAATTAGAAATGATATGAAAAGGGGGAATTTGGGCATATTATTAAATCGAGGTTGTTTGATAGTAATCTGGGAAAGGGATAATATGCATATACTTGCACTTGCTGTAAATTCGGAATGTAATAAAAAGAGATAATATGCATAAACTTGTACAAGTTGTAATTTGCGGACATAATTGAATGGAATAAGTATGCATATGTATAACATGTTATATTTGACTTAATACAGACATTAAGTACAAGAATATGTTAAAATTATGTGAGTACCAGATGTAGGATAGTAATTTGAATCACTATAGTAACATCTGGGCATGTGTTTTGGGGAAGGGTAGTACACACATAATAACATGTAATATTACAACCATGCTTGTTAGTAAACTTAAACCTACAAGGTTAAACCTGATTATTAATAAGCCAAGAGGTCCCTCATTCTTCTATTGTATCAGGTTTTGCATCTCTTAAATCCTAGTTACTTGGGGGAACAAGCTTAGGGGGTTTGGTTTGTGTCAATCTTGTTATGCGGAACCTATATCAGTCAGTATCCCTATTGGTATTTTGTTAGAGGGCCTCACACTAGGTAGGGGTCAGGGCACGCTTTACTGAACTGGATAGTAAGACGTTCAAATGGGGTAGGTGGGTACGGGAGCATTCCAGCGGAGTCATGAGAGTGCATGAGTTCGATGAGGGAAACTAAGCCGTTGTAACACCAGTAAATAGGTTTATGTTATATAAGTTGTTGGGTTAAGGAGTGATACGCCCTACTGTCGAGGATGACACAGGGTATTTACGTATTAGGGAGCCAATCGCATGGGTAGTAATTAGGGTACATCTGATCCTATTGTTATGTAATTAGGATAACACCTAATCATGTTATGTGATTAGGGTACACCTAATCCTGCTGTTTAAAATCTTGTTAATTAATTAGGTTAACACCTAATCCTGTTATACTAGTATTGGTGCAGACACAACCTGTTTTAGGATATAAATGTGAAGTGTTACTTGATTACTGTTTATTCAAGTTTATTCTGTTTACCTTGCTATTCTGTTTACCTTGTTTACCTATTTCCTTATATGCTAGTGTACTTCCTCATCCAGTCTTGTTTACATGTCTCGGTATCTCTATTTTATGCATATTTGAAAATCACTGGAACTCTCCAGATTTTTTGTCTAACCCTTTTGTTTTCGCTTCTTTCTCTTTCTTCCCCCCAAGGTCCTCAGAGTGGTAGAAATCCTTAGTGATAGGACTTTCTCTTTCATCTTGGATCTGGACTTTCTGAGATGTACCACTTTGACTTACTTTCTACTATATTATGGCTTACTATGAGGGATATGGTTTTATATTACTGCATTTTGTTAATTTGCGTTATGAGACAGATTTGAGATTCTTGGTTTTTGGTGGAACTTGAGACAAGGTTTTATTTTTAATGAATATATTTGTCTTGTGAATTTTTGTACTATTTACCTATCGTGCTTCACGAAACATAATGCATTCTCTTATGAGTGATATTGATGGATGTGGGGTGTCACATATATATTGTATTATTCTCACCTTGCAAGTTTCCTTTAGATTTAGGAAAAATCACTATGGGTTGAAATGATACATACCCGAATAATTGAATAGATTTAGGAATCAAAACTAAATTATTTGGGTTTGGGTTGCAATGATATATACTCGGAAAATTAAAGAAATGGGTGGAAATGATATATACCTGAGTTACTTGACCATAGGATAGAGAATTATATACAGACTCCGTAGCCAAATAAAAACCTATTTTAAATTATTATATCCATCGATTTTAGTGAATAGATTTTGAAATGTAATTGAATTTTATAAAGAAACTTTGAAAGAATTTTCTTTAATTTACTCAAATTTTCTAAAGTATAAGTATAAACTTGTTTTAATGAAAGGTGTTGAAAATATCGTTGTAAAAGTTAATATTTAGAGTTAAGGTTTGATTTTAAACAAGAGTTTAAAATGAAATTTGTTTTTCGTATAGAGCAACATAGAATTTTATAATGAGCTAATTAAAAGTGTTTGATTCAAAATTAAGATTTCTTAGCTTAAGGATATGCCAAAAAAAAAATAAGTTTAACAAAAATTTACTTTGATATGAAGATATAAAATTTTGAATGTTAAGATGTATACTTCAGTCAAATTCAAGTAAATGGAAAGAACTGGCTTTACTTAAGAGAAGTTTGACGGGAGATTTTAAATGGGAAGAATGGAAAGTTTGAAATTTAAATAATTGTGTTTTGAGAGATAACATAACAACTAAACATTGAAGTTGTTTGAAAATTTAGTGTATTAAATGAATTTGGAATCCAAGTTAAAACCCAAGTTGAAATAGTGGTTTGAAAACAATTCTAGTTATCAGGTAAAAAATTGAATTTGTACAAATAATGGGAAATGATTTGGAAAAAAATATGGAATATGAATAGATGGAAGTCGAATTTCGTAATATGGATTTGGATCTGATTGGATCATTTTGTTTGAATCAAATTATATTTTCATAAAAACAAAATTTTCCTCATTACTTGATCTTTCACGACCTACTTATAACTACTGAACTTAAATTATTTTAACCATTAAAATTTTATTACTATTTATATAAGCATATAAATATACATATACACTATTATCAAATTTTAACTATTCTAAGTATATTTCATAAATTCAAATAAAATCCATGTCCAATCCGAGCTAATGAATACAAGTGATCAAAAGTGAAGATTTCAAGTAATAATGATATTTGTAGGAACTGAAATCTAAAAATTAAACTGTTTTGATAAGGGATATCTGTGAATATAAGATTTGAAATCCTAGTTGAGCTAATGATGAATTATTTTGAGTAAAAGATTTTAAATGATACTCAAAATAATTTGATTTGCGATATGAAGGTAAGATTTCAAATTCAATGACCATGGTGTAAATAATGTAAACATTTGGTTGTTAAAGACTGAATTAGGTATTGTCATACTTTCTGCCAATACCAATACAACTTTAACAGTTGTGCACGTGGTGGAGAATCCAGAATGAAGTAGGATGATTTAGAGGCGATTACTAGATTTGAAGAAAGAAAACGTTGATGGATAGCCTTGATCTTCGGGTCATAATTAAAATGACAAAAATAGGAGCTATACCATGACTAAGTGAGGTCGCACCTCATAACGAACACGCTTCTTTGATACCATCTCTTTTGCTTTGTGATTGATTTGGGTGCACCTTTTGATTATGGGAGTGTGCTCCGAAGTGGGTGATAGTTGCGGCTATGTGTTACCACGGGTTCGGAAGTGCAACTGGTAGGATGCTACCTTGGGTATTGCCTCGCATGCCTTGTCATATTTATCATGATCGAGCCTCTACGATTTTGATTTGGCATTATTTTCTATGGAGTGCCCTCTGATAATACCAATACGTTGAATTTACGGTACTGCATAAACTACAAGGCTTATAAACGGCGTAAGGGTAATATGGTAATCTGCTCATACTATTTTAGTATATGTACATTACTGAATAGACACTATTATAATAGCGTATTATATTATATGTATCTTGTTCCATGAATCCTTAAAGGATGGAATTCCAATCATCCTCAAAATTATTTACATTTTGTTAAACATTTCACTTAAGTTAATTCACTTATATGAGAATGTTAGTCCAGACTCGAGTGTTTTGTTTTTTTGCATGATGCTTGAGTCAGCCTGGGTATTTGGACATTGGAGATTTATCTGTTGGAGCATGAGTATTGCTAGAGTTCAGTCATCTATAATGTATATTCCATATATTCTATGTCGGTCATTTATTCATATATTAGTCTGTATTCCTTCTTTTACTGTATCTATATTCATTCTGTACTTTGATATGTATAAATTAATTTTTTTTATTATGGTATAAATTTTACTTCCACAACGAGATATTCTATGTTTTTATGTCTGTGATGATTTATTCCTAACCCCACTGCAATTGAAAACCTGTTATTTTGAATGATTTAAGTTGGTTTAATTGTTTACTTAAAGCGATCGAAAAGGCAGGTCGTTACACTCGAGTTCGAATATCTAATTTAAATCTATACCCACCATCCCTACGGAGGGTAGGATCATAGATAGACTGCAAAAAACAACAGATCATAATATCTCAATCACAATCAACCAAATAATTCAATATTAATGAAAATAAAGCACACACCAAATTTATAGTGGTTCCACTAACAAATTGTTAGTATATATCCACAATGAAGAGAGAATTTTATTACCATAATGAGAAGAGTACAAGAGATTGATACAATGATTAATAATAATTCCTTTAGAATTTAGTTTATGGAGAATATAATCAAAATAATGTTGACTAGATGAAAACAGTAATTCCCTTGAGATGAACCCTTGATTAAGTAAGAAGCCTATTTCCTTTGAGTTAGAAAATAGATTATATAGAGAAAATTATCATCATGGCAAATTACCATTTTTTCCCCTTGAACCTTCAGAAAATTTCCCCAACAAAATCCGGTGAAAAATTCCAACTTTCATGTTCCAGATGTCTGGATTAAATTACATATGTCTGGCATATGATTAAATCTTGTGCAAAAGAAAACCAGACATATAGATTTGCTTTCGGGCTTTGGTTCTCAGAGAACCAGATGTTTTGATTTAATTCTAGACGTCTGCAATTAGTCTCAACCTCTGAATTTCCTACAGCCTGTACCTTCCAGTTTCGTAATGCGATAACTTCTGCTTCCAAGCTCCAAATTGCACGTCGTTTTAATCAATTCCAAGCTATTCTCAACCTCTTTAATCCAACATATCGTGTCTCCATAAAATTTTAATAATTCCTTGCCGTTAGTGCTTTGTAAGAATAAATGCTCTCTAATAAGAAGCAGGTGCATAATTTGTATCTAATTTTTCGTTCTTCACTTTTTTCTAACAAAGTATAAATATATCTTCACATTTTTGGTTCCGTAATGCAAATTTATGTCAACAGATAACAATACTGCACTTACACTATCTGTGACACCCCGTGTGTTCTATAACAGTGAAATTCACAAATTAAAGTATAGCTAATTTCAAATCAAAGAATTATGGGAAACGGGATACGTCATTGCGTTCGTCTCAGAATTCTGCTTGGGATAGAGTCCGAGTTTGCGTAAAACGGACTCCGTATGATGAAGATATAGCCTCCGGAAGTTTCAGAATTCAATTTAAAATTCAAAACATCTCAGAAAAACTAATTTAAAATTCAAAATCGGGCCGAATTGGCCAGGGCGGGAATTTTCCCGCCCAAGGCACCCAGGTCGACTTGGTAGTCGACCTGGGGCTACCCAGGTCGACTGGGCAGTCGACCTGGGTCACCCGTGTCGACTGCCAAGTTGACACGGTGTCGACTGGCGTGTCGACCTGGCCCCTGAGCCAGGTCGAACCCAGCCCCCCTGGCTGGCCTGGTTTATGTTTGGTCGATTTTCTGAGCCTTGCCTTATCACTAGGGCTAGGTGTCAGCTCCTGGTTGGTCTCTCCTTCAAACGAACAGCTATTATTAAACCAAGCTCCATCGACGGTCCTAATCAACTCACAAACTCTATAAAAAGGACCTAAGACTCACCCTAATTCACACAAACAAAAATGGAGATGAGACCGTCATGCTGCTGAGGAGAGACTAGGAATAGCCGTCAGAAATTGAGAGATAATTAGGAGATAATTCGAAAGATTAAAGCAACGTCAATTAAATCAAAACAACGCCTACAACAAAGGATAGCATCTCCAAATTCAGAATTCAGATTCCTGAATTGAAGATTCGTCATACGTTGTAAGTAGAGTGCTATTCCGATGTGAATAATTAATTGCGTTTGATTTATGTAAAGGGAGAAATGGAATTGTGGCGCTAATAATCTATATTTGTATGTTATTTTGATTCTGAACGATTTGGAATTGTTATGGTATACGATTGGATTTGTGATTTATGTTGGAAGTTAACAACCATATGTTGTGGTATTTTATTTGGGATTCATACAAGTACATGATTCATGTTAACAACCATATGTTGTGGTATTTTATTTAGGGATTCATACAAGTATATGATTCATGTTAACAACCATATGTTGTGGTATTTTATTTGGGATTCACTATTATGCCAATATGATGTACATACTTTTATGATCACTTTTAGTCTGTAATTGGACTCGACTAAGTACTATGGTTTATATGAATCTATGTTGGAATTGGCAAATCATGCTTTTGTATTAGAAACAAAAGTAAGCATTTCTATGAACATGACTAAACTATGTTTGGTGTTATGCCTAGTTGAAAACATGTTTTAGGCCTAAGTTGTTATCAAAATCATATGGTGATATATGTGACACATAATTAAGTTAGATTTACATTCTAATTGCAAGTTTACATGAATAGACTAAAAAACATGATTTCATGTTTAAGTATTGTTTATGCCATGATTATATGAATAGAATGGTTCATGTTTAAGTATTGTTTATGCCATGATTATATGAATAGAATGGTTCATGTTTAAGTATTGTTTATGCCATGATTATATGAAAAGAATGGTTCATGTTTAAGTATTGTTTATGCCATGATTATATGAATAGAATGACTCATGTTTAAGTATTGTTTATTCCATGATTATATGTTAATACAATGCAAGTTCACATGTGCCTAATTCATGTTAATTGAATCGTTATGTTGCAAGTTCATGTGTTCACATTCCCCTTTTTATGTTACCTTATAAACACCATGTTATAAGCCTCCCCTTTTCATGTGGCTAAGTTGGGTTTAAATGTTAAACTCAACATATCTTATATTGTAGCGAATGTATAAAACGGGGGTAATGACGTTTGGCTTAAAATATAGAACATATGTGTTGGCATGTTTGACGCATGCCTACAACCTTAAAAAACAATTAAGTGGTATAAATAAATTTTACCCAATAAAGATGAATTTGAATAATGGGCCGCAAATATTTACATATAAAAAGAAAAGAGACAAAATATGTAAATTTAGAAAATACGATGTGTTTAACCCGAGGTTGGATTGGGTTGTGATGTAAACCTGCCCGGAACCGCCCGACTGTCCAGTAGTCACAACAATACCTATCCAATGTGGGTGGTTAAACACGGAGCCCAATAAAGACCTGAGGTTAGACTGAGTTATGGCGTAAGACTGCCCGGACCCAACCGGCAACAGGCAGCCACAACAATACCTGTCAAATGTGAGAGGTCAAGGCTTTAATAAGACAATTAAGGCTGAGTCAGGATTGATAGGATTAAGTAAATTAAATTAATACTTAATCAAAATGGAACATGCCAAACTGTACAGACTGATTAGGGGGGTTAGGTTTATAAAACACTTAACCAACTTAGCATGTTGGCTAGAAATAGAAAACCCAGTAGCGGGGGACCCTTTTCAGCAGTAACCCTATAAGGTGTATTAGGATACCCTGAACTAGGCAGGGTGGGGCACGATTACTGGGCTGACTGTAAGAGGTCAAATCGATGGCGGTGGTGCATCAGTGTAGGTTCTAACGGGGTGCGGGCGTGCACACACTCTGGCGCAGAAAAATAAGGCACTGGGCACCAGTAGTATACATTTGCATTCTAGAATTGTGTCGGGCCGCCACCATAGGACTTGATACACCCCATAGTGGGACCAACATAGGTAACTACAACAACAGGGGCCGTAAGACACATGTAACTATGCGAGTAGGAGCCGATCATCAGAAATGGATCACTTTACCCTGATTATAGGGTGCCTGTTGGAAACTAGTTTATATGGGTACAGAGATTAATATGGGGTACGATAGTGTATTCGACCCTAGACAACTTAACTTAGTTTATGGTGCTTTCTCATTTCCAGTTTATACTTATCATACCCAGTTCTTTATTCATAGACTGAATAGTCCTAGACTTACTCAGGCTTTATGTCTGACTCTACTTTTCTTTCGCCTTCTTTTCTTTCATTTCCCCCCTAGGTCCACAAGGAGGGAATACCGCAGCTTGACCAGCTTTCACATCCAGCTTGAAGAGAAAGAATGTATTGCTTGGATCTTTTTCGTTTTGGGCTATGGCTTTGGACAGCAATTATGGGACTTATGCAGTTTACTTATGTTTTTATGCTTCTTTAAATAATGTAATCAAGACAGTTATGAAGATGTTATGTTTTTGGAAGTATTGTAAGACAAATTATGGCATGGTTTGTGTAACACGTATTTTAATGAAATAAAAGTTGTGGTTGTTTTCCGCTGTTCAAAAATATGTGTTCTTATATCTGTCTTGTATATCTGTGACTTATACTTATAAACCTCCACCAAAATTAGGGCATTCCCTTTGAGCATGACCCTAACGGAGGTGGGGTGTTTCACTATCACACCAAATCACCAATTCTCCACTTGAGTTAACTTTGAGCTCAATGGCCACAAATTCAATCCACATAATCTTTGGTGTTGCCAAAGCTAAGCTTTTATACTGTGATTCGATACTTGATCTTGAAATTGTGATTGATTTTTTAAGTACCAAAATATCAATTTTCAATGAAATATATGCAAAATCGATATATGAGTAGATGGGCGGTGGTTTATCCGGAGCTCATCCATCTATTACCAAATACTTTTCTAGAGTTGTATTGACATTCAGAGTGTTGTTGGTTGTTTTACTCCTAGGGAGTTGTATTGGGACTCTGTATTTTTTATGATATTATGATATATATGTGTGCTTTCTTCTTCTTGGAAGATCACACATTTTTGGTTTTAAAAAAAAAATGAAATATATGCAAAACCTTGTTGTAATCTGGTGATCATCAACATTTTATTCCTATTCAGCATCTACATATCTGGTGATTACAAGGTATCTAAGCAAGTTTAGTTTCAAACCATAATTTATTGTACCATTCTGTAAAACCCTGAATTTTAATAAACAATAATTAAAGGTAAAAGGTTAATAAACTAAATATTAATCAGAATAATATTTGAAATTGGACAACAGGACTAACACCATTTGGTCCGTTGTAATTTTCTGATCAAAATAGGCAATTGGTTTGCTAAAATCAGAGTTAAAATGAATTAGTTATGAATTAAAGAAGAATTCAAAAAATTAAAATAAATATACATGGAATAATAGGTCACTATGCGACGCAACCCACTTAGGACGACACCTGTGTCGACCTAGGCCAAGGTGGGTCGACCCTTATGTCGACCTAGGTAGGCGGTGGGTCGACCCAGGTCGAGTAATTTGCGTGCCTTGGCCTGCAGGGAAGGCAACGACATTTAACTATTTTCTAAAATTTTTTTGCTGAGTAGGCTGAGTTTTATTAGCTTATTTTAAACTAAGGGTTGATGTGGCGCTTTCTTATTTGTCCAATGACATAGCTGAACCAGAACTAATTCTAGATTTGAATGGCTAAGGGCATCATGTAAACCATATAAATAGACTAGTAGAGCCTCCCTCATTTATTCACATCCATTCTTTCTCTCTCTTCTCCTTCTTCTTCCCTAGCGTATCTTCAAAATTGGGAAGGGCCAAGTAGTTAAAATTTTACGGGGATAAAGAAGTTCTTAAGTTTTAACTATTTATTTTTATAAATACTTCTAGAGGCGGGAGTTCTGCTTGATCTAAGAAGAAGACCTCGGAGGAAGCTTTGTTCATCAAAACTGTGAGTTTTATGTAATTTTTAGATTTGTTATTTGCATAGGAAAGTTTAGACAGTTAGATAGTTTTAATTTGCAAGTTTAATGTTTATAGTATTTTTATGTTTAGTTTTTCTATAAGTTATTGTAGTTTATTTATTGTCTATGCCTATTTCTTTCCAATTGTTTATTGTTTATAAGTAATTCTCCTTCTTTTATCCCTTTCTTTGTTCTAGTTTATTTACAATTATGCTTATACCTATTTTATTTGCTTTTGTTTATTTTAAGCTTAGGCTTTGCGAGTAGACTGCACTGAGCCTAGGCAATCCATTACCATTATTTTGTGTTATATTGGAATAATGTTGGAATTAAATAAAAATGGACTTTTAGGCATATTGAAACTAATTAGGTATTGTAATCAGATTGGGCTGTAAATTGGGGATAAATCTTAACATGTAATTGGAGAACATGTAAACTGGATTAGATTAAACTTAACTGAGTATTAAGTAATGAGGCGTTAGGTTGTATAAAAAGATAACATTAATTAGAAATGTTAATATAACCTAGGGATATAACATGAGGTTATATTGGATTTATTAATAAAATTAAATTGTGTTAAGTTAACATTGATAAAATTAATAACCTAAGATAGAGAGAGTCCGTTCCAGCAGCGTGAGGCTGATTGAGGAAGATAAGTGGCTAGTAGATTGCTCTGCCCTGGAAGTGTGAGGCCAATTGGAGAAGGTAAGTGGCTTGTAGATTAGGTCTGTTCCGATAGTGTAGGGCTGATTGGAGAAGATAAGATGCCTAATAACATAGTGAAATCCTAGTTAAGGTCCGTTCCGGCAGCGTGGGGGCTTAATGGGGAAGATAAGAGGCCTAATAAAATAAAGAATGGGGACCAAATTCAGGGGTGGCTTGTGTCAATTGCATATATTGGTTGGGAACCTATATCAGTTAGTATCCAATTTTATCATGGAGGGAACGCTTTAATGTACTGGATAGTAAAGGGTTCATACGAAGTGGGTACGGGCATGTTTCGGCGGGGCGGTAAGCGTGCATCGTGTCAATTTGGGAAGATAAGTTGCTGTAACGTCTGTGATTAAAGGCTATGTCCTATTAGTTGATGTGTTCGGGGTTGATAACCTGAATTCCATAGTTGGCATAGGTTATCACATATGGGTATAGGAGCCAATCGACGGGTAGAAATCAGGTAAAGCCTAATTGTGATATCTCGGTAGTTGGTGCAAAAATCTCGGATAGGAATGAGAAGCCTATCTTTATTAACATTTATCTTTCCTGCTATTTCATTTATGCTTTTATATCTATTGGACTTAGAACTATTCATCTTTCTAAATGCTTCCTTAACTTATGCTCATGCTAGAAATTACTAGAACTCACCAGACATATGTCTGACCTAGTTTGTTTTCTCCTTCTCTCTTCCTTCCCATCCCCTGGTTCGTAGGGTTGTGGGTCTTAACAGTGATTCTTGATTATTCGCTTCAAGTTGCATTCAAAATCTTTTCAGATTCATGTATTGGTTCACTTCTTGTTTTCTGATTATTGTTTTGACATATGAGAGGGATGGTTTTTATGGTTTTACTTACATACTCTGATATTATCCACGATGCAGTATGTTTGTTTTATGATGATGACTATCTGGTACTTTGAAATGTAGTAAGTACTGTTATTTGACTTACTTATATAAATAATATTTAAAGTTTCCGATGTGTTTTACATTTCTGTCTTGTGAATTTTAGTGTTTGAGTTGTTACTTTATACTTAAGCGCTTCATTAACCTTAACACACCCTCATAAAATTGGTGACGTTAAGGGGTGTGGAGTGTTACACATTCAATAATCTCAGAATTCATTTGTCAACCTTTCAATGTTGATCTAATGGTTGATGCATGAATTGGCACACTTCGTTTACATAATATGTCATTTATGTTCTGGATGCGTATTGTAGAGCTCTAACAGTGCTTTTGTATTCTCTTTTATTTTCAATTTCTTCACCTCTGTATCTGGATGGCCACAAGTTGCTTGTCATAGGATTTGGTAAGGATTTTGCTTAGTTCATTTTGTCTTAATAAGTAATTCCTTGGTAATTAAGTATAGTATTAAATTGAATATCTAATGACCTCCATTTCCAAGAAGTGGTAGAGATTCCTTGAATCCTTGATTGGAAATTGCTTATCCAAAAATTGAATAATATTACGGATTTCCAACTCATTGTTTCCTGTACTTATGAAATCGCCCATATATACTAAAATATAAGATATAGCTTCCTTGCTAAGTTTGATAAAATGTGGTGTATCAAATTTAGTTGGGTTAACATTTTACACTGACAAGAGTTTATTTGAGTTTGTCAAACTATGTTCTTGAAGCTTGCTTCAAACTATATATTGCTTTATGAAGTTTGCAAACCCGATTACTTTTACTTTATATCTATATCTATGTGGTTGTTCCATGTAGACTTCTTCTTGTAGCTCTACAAGAATGCATTCTTCACATCCAACTGTCTAATGAACAATTTTGTGTGTAATGCTATAGTCAATATTACTCTAGTAGTGATTGGTCTGACAACTGGAGAGAAGGTATCATTAAAATCAAAACAATTGTTTATGTATATTCCCTAGTAATGAATCTTGTTTTATATCTTTGAATAATACCATATGAATTTTCTCTAGTTTATAAGTCCGTACAAATCCAATTATATTCTTGTGCTTTGGAAATTGGACACTATCTTATTTGTGACTAGTGCATTATTCCATTGAACCATAGATTTCTTTTCATTTATATTGTTTGCTGCTTGCTCATATATTTCTAGTACCTTATTAGCTGAACATACTGTGCATAACTTTGGCTTAAATATTTCAGTCTTTAATCTTGTTACATTAGATGCCTTCTATTTTGTTGCTTTTGATGTATGCCTTCATGATTTATATTTTGTCGTTGAAAATTGTCATCCTAACTACAATCATTATGTTTCTTAACCTGGTCCTTTTGTTAACAATGTGTGTTGAGTCTCTGTGTCATCTTTGTCTTCCATTACATGCTCAAGATTTTCAATAATGACCCTTAATGGTATTTGAGGAATAGAAATAGCTGGATTATGAGCCTTTTATGATGTTCCTGCATTAAAAATTTTAAAAGGAAAAATACGTTCACTACATATAACATGTCTAGATACAAAAACCTTTCCTTTACTACTAGACATTTGTATCACTTCTGATTAACATAGCCCAAAAAGGTATTTGGTGTCAATCTGAAATTTAGCTCATATGCATTATTAGGTCTAAGATAAGGAAATCAAAGACATACAAAAATTCTTAATCGTTCGTAGTCTGCTTTTTATTTAAACAATACTTAAATTGGAATTTTTTCGATTAGTACCATTGCTGTAGAAGCATCAGGCTAAAATTTCAATGAAACTAATCCTTGTTGAGTAATTTCAAATCACTTTCTACTTATTATTTGTATTTTCTTTCTTTATGACCATTTTGTTCTGATGTATGAGGACAAGTTATTCAATGCAAGTTTCTTTCTCTTAAAATTACCTTTTTAGTAACTTGTACTTAACACCATCATGAGTTTGAAATTTTTTTACCTGTTGATTTACTTGGTTATTCACTTGCTTGATAAAATGAATCGCTATATTGTGTGCCTCAAATTTCGATTTCGATAGATATATCCTTGTATATCTAGAGTAATCATCAATAAAGGAAATATAATATTTGAATGCATAGTCTAAATTTGCAGGAGGAGTTCCACATATGTCTATTGCATTGAGCTTCAATAACTTAGTATATTCAAACTATGATACCTGAAAATTGAACTTGTGACCTTCCCCCATTTGACAATAATTATAGACATAAGAATCATGCATATTATTTATGTTTATTTTATTATCTACTAAGAATTTTTATATATTTCTATAGTGGGATGACCAAGCATACTACGTCATACATCAATAATACTCTTTATAAAAATCTGGGAATCATATTCAATTAAATTGCACCATTTCTCGAATTACTTCATGAATTATCTTTTGATAGGTTGAATTTGTATGAACCCATGTGAGTTTTACCTTGCGATAGAATTTGTTTTTATTGAATGCCTTTAACTAAACAATAACCTGGATGAAATTTAAATAATACATTATTGTCTTATGTAAATTGTGATATATTAATAAGGTTATTTCTTATTTTTGAAACTCTTAACAAATTGTATAGGTGCAAATTTTTTTAACTTGTGATTGTTGTAGTTCTTGTGTGTTATATTGATATTAGTGCCATTACCTATACAAATGGAATTATTACCTCTACAATCCTTGCTTCCTGCATTAGGTTTTGCAAATTGTGGGATACATGATGATGTTTCACCTGAATTCCGGTACCAACATTCATTTCGAATGTTTTCTGGTCCTGTTGCTTCAAACAAATTCAGGTTATGTGCTCTGTTCTTCTGATGTTCTATTAGATTCATCTTGCATAATTTTTATGTTTTCATTCATGTTATTGTTTCTTTGCTGCTTGAGTTCTGAAATGAGTTGACATTTGAATCAAATCTAAAGCATCACTTGCTAGTTGTATGGCCGATTTTTTCACAAATTCGACACCTTAGTCTACTGATGTTGTTCCATTTTTCACCACTTCCACTATATCTCCATGCATGATTTCTTAATGATGCATGATCATTCTTATTTGCAGTTTCATTTCTATTGATTTAACTTCTTTCTTGGTTTTTATTTTTTTGACTAGCCACATAGTTGGTTGATATATCACTATCAAAACATGTCCATTGTTCAGTTCTACCCTCATGAGCAAGAAGGGTAGAATATGTTAGGTGTGGCTCACATTGGAATGGAGTGGGTGCATGGATTCAACAGGGGAATTGTCCCACATCGCAAGATATTAAGAAAGATCGTGGTATATATATGGTATTGGTGGCATGTAACAAAGGGGATTCCTTTTGTTACGATAAGTGCTTGCCAATACTAAATTATATGCTCGATGGGAGACGATGGGGGATGTTCAATCATGACGCCGGTATAGGAGACTTCGACCGTTGACTCTGATAGACACGGTGAAGTGCGTACGGTACGCAGGGAATGCCGAAACTCAACAGAATAAACAAACTGAACTAATGATAAAATATGTCTTGAGCCTATAACTGCTACAATGTCCTCGTATACATTGTCTAACCTACGCACTATATTTGTTCTG
Source organism: Allium sativum (assembly GCA_030737875.1). Taxonomy (NCBI): domain Eukaryota; kingdom Viridiplantae; phylum Streptophyta; class Magnoliopsida; order Asparagales; family Amaryllidaceae; genus Allium; species Allium sativum. The sequence goes on along the minus strand of JASFAX010000039.1, from coordinate 6,949,200 downwards.
TATCAGATACCTTATAACTAGAAACTTCTAAAAGGTCACAGAAATGATTGATATTGGCAACATAATCTGTAACTGGCATTGTATACTTTCTTAGATTTTGCATCAGCCTTTTATAGTGCATGATCTTAGCTTCTTATTGATAATTAAAGCATGCTCGATAGTTGTCCAAATTTTATTAGATATTTTATAACCAATGGTTCGAGGTAAAATTTATTTTCTCATTGATGCCAATATTCAAGAGCACAATAATCTACCTTATTTTTGATGTGTTACATGTTCTTTATTATTGATTAGTTTTCCTTTCCTATCTGCTATGAATTTCTATAATGTAGTGCTCGTTCCAAATAAATACTCCTCTCATCCATATCTTTTTAATGATAATCAAACTTGAAACTTTCATAGAAAGTAATCGCTTTCATCTAATTGTGTTGTGATTAATTGACTTTGAGGGCTTATGTTTTCTTGACCAAATCGTGAATAGGTGCTATTCTTTATTTATTTGATCTTCGTGAGTCCACTATTGTGGATGAGTCCATTGGAAATCCATAGTGCGCTGAATCACTATCTGAACTATTGCCCTCTTCTTCCATTAACGAAGATACAAGTTCTTGAAAATCAAGAATTCAGATTTTGAGATGATTCTGACAGAAATCATCCATGATTCTGATGATCTAGAAACGGTTGTGGTGGGACTTTCTTGAAGACCGCACTCAGTCTTTAATATCAGAGAATGAATCATGATTAGGCTTTCTTTTAAAATGAAGTAGCAAAAATCTTGAGATAATGATATGAAAATATATAAGGAAAACTGATATGCACTGATACACTTGATCTAAATCTTCTCAAGTGATAAACTTGATTTAATGACAAGAAATCAAGACTTCCAGGTTCAAATGATGATATATTTCTGATGAACTCTTTGGTAGACTGAGATGCATAAGGCTTGTTGCTCTGATTCCAAATTAGAAACTTAATTATGATGGTCTGAAAAGGATGTAAATTTAAGTAAATGAAGAGTTATTTATTTTATTGTATGAGTTCGATAAAAAATACAAAATAGTGTCAGTCTTTTATAATGTAAGCCGTATAACACAATTTATTTACTACTCTATTTACAAATTAAAATTTCAAACCTCTGTAGCATTTGGATATAATGAAAAATGTCTGAACATAATATATTGCATTATTCAGGTAAGATATATTTTAAGTGTGGTGCTAAGGGCACCTCAACATGTTCTTCCTAATACCGCTATTAAAAAAATAAAACTCATTAAATTTTGTATGCTCCCTAGTACCACATTACCTCTCCATTCTAATCTCTCACTCAATCATTATTTGCAGAACTAATCACATGCTAAGCTAATATTAGAACCCTAATCTCTCGTAATCATTGTCTTCTTCACATCTCTCGCGGGAAAATTCTAATTCATACGGTAATCTCTCAATTGTTTGGTGATCTGAAAACCCAAATCTCTCACTTTCTCTTCTAGTTTGCTTAATTCAAACCTTATTCACAACTTTTGTATATTTCTCGGCATTGCGGCGTTGAATTCGTTGATCAGTTATAAATCTAGTGTAACGACTAAGGATTTCGCCCGACCCGATCGATCGCTAAATCGACCAAGACCGTTCAAATCCCGCATACGTTAACTTTGGGAATACAACACACCAAAACTAATAACAAAAGAATTTTATAAACATTATAATAATGTTACATCAGAGTACAAAATATCAGAGTATGTTGAATAATAATACAGCGGAAGATAAATTACAATAATCTAATACAATGCAGTGGAAGACTACCAATCCTCTGGACAAAGCTTTAAGCTTCAATCCAGAATCCTGCTCAAAAGATAAATATCTGCAAAACAAGCTACTCGACTGCCCGTGTGGAAAATATGAGCACCCGAGTTTGCAACTGAAACAAACTACAGGTCAGTCATGGGACTGGTATGAGAAATCTTACTTAACTAATTCAATAATAAGGCAAATCACAGGACCGCGCCGTTAATGTGGAACGGGTTTACTCCATTAGATTGCCAGTGCAAGAAATAAAGTAAATCGTTAAACATCGCAACGCTTTTTGGAAAAATGAAACCATTATAAGACTCAAGTCCCATCACACAATGCAACGCAAACCGGGGGATAGAGTTTTACTTTATAATGGTCAAAAATGCTTGATACGATAAAACGGAATTGATATTATTATAGTGTATATATGTTTCGAAAACATTTCAATCATAATGTATCAACCATAGATGTCATAACTACCATATACTATGTCGCCATACTAGTTATACAATCAAAACCGCATGGTGTCGTATTGGAAGTTGGATTTCCATCATGAACCAAGGCAAAAGATAGTCCTTACCGAATTCGAGACACTCTAGCCCATGCCTCAGGATCAGCCGCAACTGCACCTTGGATCTTTAGGGCCGGTCCACAAATATGTTTGTGGATTAATAACGCCTGAACACATTTCCCCGCCCTCCACTATGGACTCAAATAACCAAGGCGCCTCATTCCATCATCCACATAAGTAAAAAATGTCAGGCCTTGTAAAAGCCATGACACCACTTCTAGCGAGAAGGAAAAGCATGTCCTCCCTGCAGTACTTACTCCCGTTTCTGGTTCATACTGGGGGTGAGGCTCGCGAAGTAACGCTATACACAAAGCTATGCTATTTAAAGCTGTGGTTTGATCATCAACCACAAGGCTGTGCTTTTCAACAATAAGCCTTGATCATTTGCATCTTAGCATGCCACATTATCAATCCATACCATAATATTGATTTCTGCCAATATATAACCTGTAAGCTCGTATGTCTCAGAGAAGGGTGTTATGTAAGAGAATAAATTCTCCGCCACCAACAGATATATATTTAGCAGAGATCAACACATACAGCATAAAGGAATACAACGTCAGACATACCATTCATTTACAAGTCCGTTCTGGGTCTGAACGAAACCGGAGACACCTTGTTCCTCGTCCCATATGTCCAACACAGAAGTGAGGTGCTTGCATATCCATCGATCTCCAAGTACGTCTGGACGATCACCACTTATTACCTTGTCTTGGGTGGCCGCCCAATCAAGACATCAATAACCATCCAAACGATGTGAAGACCTCCGGTCTTTAACCACCGCCCTCATCTTCGACTCTTGATCGTCGTATTAATTATTCAGAATGGGTTAAACCCAGTCTTTCCGAATAACTCGCGTATTTTATAAATTAAAATAAAATGCTATAAAAACACATTATACGCCTCATTCCAACTCAGAATACTCTTTTAAATAAAATATTCTCATTATTAGGGAAAGGTTCCCATTAATTTTATCAAAGATAAATTCTTTTAAATTTATTTTCTAATCTTCTTTTTAAAGATTCACCAAAACTCCAATTTGGTTTTAGTATCAAAAATCATTGTCTAATGATTATTCCACTTCAAGAAATAAATCATGTCTTTAAACTGGTTTTAAGAACCAATGTCATTTAAAAACATTGATCACGACAAACCCCCAATCATCTTCCATTTAATTTGGAATTTACACAGAAATCAAATCAATATATAATCGATATAAATTTCTATATCAGACCAATAATATAAATGGAATAACGGCAAAGCCCTTTAAATTCCATATATATTAACGGTCTTCTTTTACAGAAGCTCATCTCGATTATAATCAAATTGAATTCCATTCAATTCCAATTTAATATATTATATTGGAAAACTTTACTTTGGAAAATTCCCATTTAAATCTTAAATAAAAGATTTATAAATTACACCTTATATTTTCACTGTTAGTTGGGCTAAAGAACAAATGTCTTTTATAACACAGTTCACGATAAACCAAAAAATCTAATTTATTTAATTTAATTCCAATTAAATATTAATAAATTGGGAAACTTCATTAAATCTTAATTTAATGATTTATTCTAGTTAATAACTTGTTTCTATCTATGAAAATATATTTTATTCCTTTTAAATATGGAATTTTTCATCCAAAATCTTTTCAAATCATTTATTATGATTTTACATAATTTTTCCATATTTTTAATAATTTTATCAAGGTCTGTACAGTCGCTTTCCAATAATGGCCACCGTACTGCATCCATAGCGACCTTTTCTGAAATTGATTTGGACATAATTCCAAATCCAACCGTTAGATTTCAGAACTCTTATATTCATTGGAAATCTCTTTTCGATACGAACCCAATGGTTCCAGTTTTAGGAGAATCCAACGGTCGGATCTCCCGTTACGTCAATTTGAATTTAATGGTCGAAATTCGCGAAGGGTCACTGCGTAGCGCGTTCTATTCAGGCTATTATATAAATATATATAATATATTGTCAATTTCTATATAAAATGTATTTATAAATTTGTTTTAAAATGGTTTTAACTTCATTTCAATTTTAAATAAAAATTGAATATTCTATATTTTTATCATATTAAAATATTTATATTTTCAAAATATTATATTTTGAAATCACTACTTTTTGGATATTCATTATAAAATGAATAAAATCGATCGATCAACCTGTTCGGGTTAAAATTGGCGTTTCTACATAACATGGCTTCATATTTCAATATTTTATTCTTCATTGAATACTATTCTAAAATATTCTTTATTTACAAGATTCTTTACTTTAAAATATTCTTTACATAAAGATGTTCTTTTTTTTAAAATATTGTTTTATTAAAAATATTTTGAATTGGAACGCGACTCAATCAATTACCATATAACTTCGGTTATATGGATTTCACACATTGCATATGTGTATAACAGTAATGATAAATAATTATTAAACCATCCATTCATATCCAAAGTGAAATTTATAACTGTGTGAGCATTAAAATAAATAAATAACGCTCATCACAGACTGTCAATCCATCGATTGACATACAACTAAATATTGGGACTAGTGTATGACAGTTATCATCCCAATACCCATGTGGGGTTTTCAGGCAACAACGGTTCATCTAAATAAATCATTGGTTAATGAATTAACCAATTTTCACTGCTTAAATTTTAAATAAATATTTATAATTAAATTTCAATTGTCATATTAATATTAACAATATAATGAAAATGTTTTAATCTGGCCCAAATCATATTTTAACTTATGACCAATTTTCTAATAAAATGTAATTTTTTATATCAACATGGCATTTCTGATAAAATGACATTTTCAATTCTAATATAAATGACATTTCAATTCTAACATAAATGACATTTTATATTAACATGACAATTCTAATAAATGACATTTTTATTTCATAGCATGATCCTAAACAAAATGTTATTTTTATTCTAACATGTCATTTCTAATAAAAATGTTATTTTTATTCTAACATGTCATTTCTAACAAAAATGACATTTTTATTCTAACTTCACCTTTTTTAACAAAAATGGGATTTTTAATCTAATATAACCCTTTAACTAAAATGACAATTTTATTCTAACGTAACATTTTAACCAAAACGACAATTGTATTCAAATGAAACCTTTTAAAACAAAACATGATTTTTATTCTAATGCAACATTTTGATAACAAAATGTGATTTCATTTCTAATGCAATATTTTAATAACAAAATGTTATTTCTTTCTAATGCAACATTTTATACTAAAATGTTATTTCTTTTATATTGCAACATTTTATACTAAAAATGTTATTTATTTTACATAACGTATTTCTAACAAAATGTTGATTTTATTTACATTACATATTCTAACCAAAATGATATTTTTGTTTGCACAACATATTCTGACCGAAAATGTTATTTTTGTTTACTCCACATGTTCTAACGAAAATGTTATTTTTGTTTACACCACATGTTCTAACCAAAAATGTTATTTTTGTTTACACAACAATTTATAACAAAAATGTTTATTTTTATCTAACCAGACAATATATGACGAAAATGTTAATTTTATCTAACATGACAAAAATGTTAATTTTATCTAACATGACAAAAATGTTAATTTTATCTAACTCGACACTTTCTAACAAAAATGTTACTTTTACCTAATGTAACATTTTTGGTAAAAATGACACCTTTAATCTAATATAACATTTCTAATAAAAATGACTCTTTTAATATAATATGATATCTCAAATAAAAATGATTATTTTAATCTAATAAAACATTCCAAATAAAAATGACTCTTTTTATTAACATGACAAGTTCTACATGTCTCTAATGCAACATTCTATATAAAACTAGTATCTTTATTTTGATGTAACATTTTATAACAAAATGGTATTTTTATTTTAAGGTAACATTTCATAATAAAATGGTATTTTTTATTAACATGGCATGGTTCTAACATAGATGATATTTTTAAACTAATATGACAATTCTAACATAAAAGATATTTTATTCCAATATGCCAATTCTAACATAAAAGTTATTCTAATATGTCAATTCTAAAATATAATTATTTTTATTCTAATATGTCAATTCTAAATATAATGACATATTTATGGAAAAATAAGATTTCTAACATTAATGACATATGTATTGACAAATTGGGTTTCTAACATGAGGGACACATATATTGACAAATTTAGTTTCCAATATTACTAACATTACAAATAAAAAGGATAATTCATTTGTATAGAAATTCTATGTTTCATGTGTATAAATAAAAATGAGAATTTTATTTACACAACAAATTTTTATTATTAACGTATACAATAAAAGAATATTTTTATTGTACGATCAATTCTAATATTTCCAATAAGATCCAACAAACAATATCAAACAATTTATATCACATACAATACACACCATCGAATATTGGCAGCATATGTATTTTTTTCCAATGATATAATAATTAATTTTAATTTTAAAAAGAAATCTCACATTGTGTTCTATTTGAATTTTCAAAGTGCTCCATTTCAGATCTGGTCTGTTCCATCGCATAGATCTGATCAACACGAGTCCAACGCAACTGATTTCGTTTGATTCTGAATTAATATAGCAAATTTATTGCAATTTGATCATTTAATTACATTATTTAAATAATCAATTATTAATTAATTTTCCAATTACTCCCTTAATCACCTTGCTCGTCGTCACCTCTTCCTGTACAAGACCGTAACAAAGAACCCATACACATGCCGTTTCTCTCTCCTCGCGCACTGCACCTCGCTCCACTTGACGACAATTAGCCACCACTATTTCGAAGCCCTTCACGCAAGCCACTTTCGCCAGGAGTTAGGGCCCACTCGACGGACCCTATGCTTCTAGAAACCGCTCCAAAGTCCACCGCTTCCTCACCAAAATTCGATCAACTCTGGCCAAATCAATCCATCTTGACCGTACATTACATATAGCTTGAATTACTCTTTCATTTGGTTTTGGAATTTTTGAAATTCGTTGTTTAGATTTGAAGAACGATAAGGATGAAATTGGGAGTATTTTGTGCGTTCATTCCTGAAGTGGCAGCTCTGAAAAGTAGAATTAGGGTTTCCAATATATGGGTATTTATATAATATTATATTAATTCATTCATTCATTAACAAAAAAAAACCCGTTAATACCCACTAACTCCAAATCCAGCCCAGCGAATGCCTCTCCTAACCAAATACACCTATTCCAGACACAATGGGCTAGGTCTCATTAGCTCGTTTGATCATCTCAGCCCACTTTTCTTTAATTTAAAATATACAACATTTAATTATTTAATTTGATCGTACAATTAAATTCACCGGGGCTACATACGGACTCTAAAAATTACAAAAAAAAAATATTTTTAGCTTTATTTTGACGATACAGTCCTAACAAAACTAATTTCGTAGAATTTGGAGACCGTTTGAAAAATGACCATTTTCAAGTCGATTAAATTTGACCGAAATTGACAAAACACATTTTCTTTTGCCACGCTCACATATTAATTCAGAAATTTATGAAAACTGAAACCTAGCAATAATTTGACATTCGGGATCCAACAAAAGTGGTTTCGTCGAAAACGGAGGTCGTTTGAAAAATGGCTATTTTTAATATTAAAATATATATAAATTCAACAACGACTATTCTGAAAATTAAACAGGGCATAACTTTTGATTCCCAATATGAAATTTCAATTTTTTGAATTCATTGGAAAGATAGTTTTAAATATATTCTAATATTTTTGGTTTCACTAAACCGTTTTATTTTGCATCCTGTACATTCAGTCAAAGTTCAAATTCGAATTTACAAACTACCGCGCTATTTTAAACTCCTTTTATAACTAAAATAAAAATTCCATGCTAACTTCGATTTAAAATAAATTTTTTGTCGTTATTATTTAAGATAAATTATTTCAAATATTCAAAATCCCTTAAAATTTCTAATTTTTTTTTATTTAAATTGGTTCCAAAATTCCGGGTTGTTACAATCTCCCCCACTTAAAATCTTTTCGTCCTCGAAAAAGGAACAAAGCTAAAAGTTGTTCAATTTACCACTAAATTTTCATTATTTTATTGGTTTTATTAATCTTATTAGTTGGTTAACTTTTTAAATATATATTACTTTAATATATTCAAAAATTACATTTTCTATGATTGGATTATATATATAATCACAAATACGTTAATTATAAACTTATCACTCCCAACTCATTCTAGGGCATTACTAACCCCATATCTAACAAGTATCTCCTTCTAGGATACTGCTGATCCTATCTCTAATGAGTATTCTTTTATAGGACATTTCTAATCCTACCTCTGATAAGTCTTTTGTTCAGTTTTAACGAGTCGTACCCCAAAGATTTGAGCTAACCAGAGCTCTGATACCAACTGTAACGACTAAGGATTTCGTCTGACCCGATCGATCGCTAAATTGACCAAGACCATTCAAATCCCGCATACATTAACTTTGGGAATAAAACACATTAGAACAAATAACAGAAGACTTTTATAAACATTATAATAATGTTACATCAGAGTACAGAATATCAGAGTACGTTGAATAATAATAATACAGCGGAAGATAAATTACAATAATCTAATACTATGCAGCGGAAGACTACCAATGCTCTGGACACAGCTTTAAGCTTCAATCCAGAATCCTGCTCAAAAGATAAATATCTGCAAAACAAGCAACTCGACTGCCCGTGTGGAAAATATGGGCACCCGAGTTTGCAAGTGAAACAAACTACATGTCAGACATGGGACTGGTATGAGAAATCTTACTTAACTAATTTAATAATAAGGCAAATCACAGGACACCGCCGTTAACGCGGAACGGGTTTACTCCATTGGATTGCCAGTGCAAGAAATAAAGTAAATCATTATACAACGCAATGATTTTTTAGAAAAATGAAACCATTACAAGACTCAAGTCCCATCACATAATGCAACGCAAACCGGAGGATAGAGTTTTAATTACCTTATAATGGTAAAAAGTGCTTGATACGATAAAACGGAGTTGATATTATTATAGTGTATATATGTTTCGAAAACATTTCAATCATGATGTATCAATCATAGATGGCATAGCTACCATATACTATGTCGCCATACTAGTTATACAATCAAATCCGCATGGTGTCGTATTGGAAGTTGGATTCCCATCATGAACCAAGGCAAAAGATAGTCCTTAACGAATTCGAGACACTTTAGCCCGTGCCTCAGGATCAACCGCAACTGCACCTTGGATCTTCAGGGCCGGTCCTCAAACATGTTAGTGGATTAATAATGCATGAACAACATGTTTCCCCGTTATATGGGGTGTAAATAGAGCCACTAGGGACTCAAATAACCGAGACGCCTCATTCCATCATCCACATAAGTAAAAAATGTCAGGCCTTTCAAAAACCATGACACCACTTCTAGCTCGAAAGAAACGTATGTCCTACTTGCAGTCCTTACTCCCGTTTCTGGTTCATACCGGGGGGTGAGGCTCGCGAAGTAACGTTATACACAAAGCTATGCTATTTAAAGCTGTGCTTTGATCATCAACCACAAGACTCTTCTTTTCAACAATAAGCCTTGATCATTTGCATCTTAGCATGCCACATTGTCAATCCATACCATACTATTGATTTTTGCCAATATATAAAATCTAAGCTCATATGTCTCAGAGAAGGGTGTTATGCAAGAGAATAAATTCTCCAACACCAACAGATATATCTTTAGCAGAGATCAACAAATTAAGCATAAAGGAATACAACGTCAGACATACCATCCATTTACAAGTCCGATCTGGGTCTGAACGAAACCGGAGACAACTTATTCCTCGTCCCATATGTCCAACACATAAGTGAGGTGCTCGCATATCCATCGATCTACAAGTACGTCTGGATGATCACTACTTATTACCTTGTCTTGGGTGGCCGCCCAATTAAGAAATCACTAACCATCCAAACGATGTGAAGACCTCCAGTCTTTAACCACCGTCTTCATCTTCGACTCTTGATTGTCATACTAATTATTCAGAATGGGTTAAACCCGGTCTTTCCGAATAACTCGCGTATTTTATAAATTAAAATAAAGTGCTATAAAACACATCATACGCCTCATTCTAACTTAGAATACTCTTTTAAATAAAATATTCTCATTATAGGGAAAAGTTCCCATTAATTTTATCAAAGATAAATTCTTTTAAATTTATTTTATAATCTTCTTTTTAAAGATTCACCAAAACTCCAATTTGGTTTTAATATCAAAAATCATTGTCTAATGATTATTCAACTTCAAGAAATAAATCTTGTCTTAAATTTAGATTAAAGAACCAATGTCATTTAAAAACATCGTTCACGATAAACCCCAAAATCACCTTCCATTTAATATGGAATTTCCACAGAAATCAAATCAATATATAATCGATATAAATTTTTGTATCAGACCAATAATATAAATGGAATAACGGCAAAGCCTTTCAAATTCCATATATATTAATGGTCTTCTTTTGCAGAAGCTCATCTCGATTATAATGAAATCGAATTCCATTCAATTCCAATTTAATATATTAAATTGGAAAACTTTACTTTGGAAAATTCCCATTTGAATCTTAAATAAAAGATTTATAAATTCCACCTTATATTTACACTATCAATTGGGTTAAAGAACAAATGTCTTTTATAACATAGTTCATGATAAACCCAAAAATCTAATTTACTTAATTTAATTCCAATTAAATATTATTAGATTGGGAAACTTCATTAAATCCTAATTTAATGATTTATTCTAGTTAATAAATTGTTCCTATCTATGATTTTTTTTTTCATTTCAAATATGGAATTTTTCATCCAAAATCTTTTCAAATCATTTATTATGATTTTACATAATTTTTCCATATTTTTAATAATTTTAGTAAGGCCTGTACAGTCGCTTTCCAATATGGCCATTGCACTGCATCCATATCGACCTTTTCTGAAATTGATATGGACATAATTCCAAATCCAACCGTTAGATTTCAAAACTCTTATATTCATTGGAAAGCCCTTTTCGATACGAACCCAACAGTTTTGGTTTTAGGAGAATCTGAAGGTCGGATCTCCTGTTACATCAATTTGAAGTTAACGGTCGAAATTCGCGAACAGTCGCTGCGCGGCGCGTTTTATTCAGGCCATTATATATATATATATATATATATATATATATATATATAATATCGTCGATTTCTATATAAAACGTATTTATAATTTTGCATTAAAATGATTTTTACTTTGCTTCAATTTTAAATAAAAATTGAATATTCTATATTTTTATCATATTAAAATATTTATATTTTCAAAATATTATATTTTGAAATCAGTACTTTTTGGATATTCATTATAAAATGAATAAAATTGATCGATCAACCCGTTCGAGTTCAAAATGGCGTTCCTATCTAACACGGCTTCATATTTCAATATTTTATTCTTCATTGAATACTATTCTAGAATATTCATTATTTTAAAATATTCTTTATTTACAAGATTCTTTACTATAAAATATTCTTTATATAAAGATGTTCTTTATTTTAAAATATTGTTTTATTAAAAATATTCTGAATTGGAACGCGACTCAATCAATTACCATATAAATTCGGTCATATGGATTTCACAAATTGCGTATGTGTATAACAGTAATGATAAATAATCATTAAATCATCCATTCACATCTAGAGTGAAATTTATAACTGTATGAGCATTAAAATAAATAAATAACGCTCATCACAGACTGTCAATCCATCGATTTACATACAGCTAAATATTGGGACTAGTGTATGACAGTTATCATCCCAATACCCGTATGGGGTTTTCAAGCAACAACAGTTCATCTAAATAAATCGTTGGTTAATGGATTAACCGATTTTCACTGCTTAAATTTTAAATAAGTATCTATAATTAAATTTTAATTGTCATATTGATATTAACATTATAATGAAAATGTTTTAATATGGCCCAAATCATATTTTAACTTATGACCAATTTTCTAATAAAATGTCATTTTTTATATCAACATGGCATTTCTGATAAAATGACATTTCCAATTCTAACATAAATGACATTTAAATTCTAACATAAATGACATTTTATATTAACATGACAATTTTAATAAATGACATTTTAATTTCATAGCATGATCCTAAACAAAATATTATTTTTATTCTAACATGTCATTTCTAATAAAATGTTATTTTTATTCTAACATGTCATTTCTAATAAAAGCGTTATTTATTCTAACATGTCATTTCTAAAAAAAATGGCATTTTTATTCTAACTTCACCTTTTTTTAACAAAAATGGCATTTTTAATCTAATATAACCTTTTAACTAAAATGACAATTTTATTCTAACGTAACATTTTAACTAAAATGACAATTGTACTCAAATGAAACCTTTTACAACAAAATGTGATTTTTATTCTAATGCAACCCTTTATACCAAAATATGATTTTATTTCTAATGCAACATTTTGATAACAAAATGTGATTTCATTTCTAATGCAATATTTTTATAACAAAAAGTTATTTCTTTCTAATGCAACATTTTATACTAAAATGTTATTTTTTTTATAATGCAACATTTTATACTAAAAATGTTATTTATTTTACATAACGTATTTCTAACAAAATGTTGATTTTATTTACATTACATATTCCAATCAAAATGATATTTTTGTTTACACAACATATTCTAACCGAAAATGTTATTTTTGTTTACACCACATGTTCTAACCGAAAATTTTATTTTTGTTTACACAACATATTCTAACCGAAAATGTTATTTTTGTTTACACCACATGTTTTAACCGAAAATGTTATTTTTGATTACACAACATATTCTAACCAAAAATATTATTTTTGTTTACACAACAATTTATAACAAAAATGTTTATTTTTATCTAACCTGACAATATATGACAAAAATGTTAATTTTATCTAACATGAAAAAAATGTTAATTTTATCTAACATGACAAAAATGTTAATTTTATCTAACATGACAAAAATGTTAATTTTATCAAACATGACAAAAATGTAAATTTTATCAAACTCGACACTTTCGAGAAAAAATGTTAATTTTATCTAACTCGACACTTTCTAACAAAAATGTTAATTTTATCTAACTCGACACTTTCTAACAAAAATGTTATTTTTACCTAATGTAACATTTTTGGTAAAAATGACACCTTTAATCTAATATAACATTTCTAATAAAAATGACTCTTTTAATCTAATATAATATCTCAAATAAAAATGATTCTTTTAATCTAATATAACATTCCAAATAAAAATGACTCTTTTTATTAACATGACAAGTTCTACATGTCTCTAATGCAACATTCTATAACAAACTAGTATCTTTATTTTGATGTAACATTTTATAACAAAATGGTATTTTTATTTTAAGTAACATTTCATAAAAAAATGGTATTTTTATTAACATGGCATGGTTCTAACAAAGATGATATTTTTAAACTAATATGACAATTCTAACAATAAAGATATTTTATTCCAATATGCCAATTCTAACATAAAAATTATTCTAATATGTCAATTCTAAAATTAAAGTTATTTTTATTCTAATATGTCAATTCTAAATATAATGACATATTTATAGCAAAATAAGATTTCTAACATTAATGACATATGTATTGACAAATTTGATTTCTAACATGAGGGACATATATATTAACAAATTTAATTTCTAACATTACTAACATGACAAATAAAAAGGATAATTCATTTGTATACAAATTCTATGTTTCATGTGTATAAATAAAAATGAGAATTTTATTTACACAACAAATTTCTATTATTAACGTATACAATAAAAGAATATTTTTATTGTATGATCAATTCTAATATTTCCAGTTAGATCCAACAGACAATATCAAACAATTTATATCACATACAATACACACCATCGAATATTGGCAGCATATGTAGTTTTTTTCCAATGAAATAATAATTAATTTTAATTTTAAAAAGAAATCTCACATCGGGTTCTGTTTGAAATTTCAAAGTGCTCCGTTTCAGATCTGTTCTGTTCCATCGCATAGACCTGGTCAACACGATTCCAACACAGCTGATTTCATTTGATTCTGATTTAATATGACATAGTTATAGCAATTTGATCATTTGATTACATTATTTAAATAATTAATTATTAATTAATTTTCTAATTACTCCCTTAATCACCCTGCTCATCGTCGCCTCTTCCTGTACAAGACCATAACAAAGAATCCATACACACGCTGTTTCTCTCTCCTCGCGCACCGCACTTCGCTCCACTTGATGACAATCAGCCACCACCATTTCGAAGCCCTTCACGCAAGCTACCTTCGCCAGGAGTTAGGGCCCACTCGACGGACCCTATGCTTCTAGAAACCGCTCCAAAGTCCGCCGCTTCCTCTCCAAAATTCGATCAACTCTGGCCAAATCAATCCATCGTGACCGTACATTACATAGAGCTTGAATTTCTCTTCCATTTGGTTTTGGAACTTTTGAAATTCGTTGTTTAGATTTGAAGAACGATAAGGAAAAAATCAGGAGTATTTTGTGTGTTCATTCCTGAAGTGGCGGCTCTGAAAAGTAGAGTTAGGGTTTCCACTATATGGGTATTTATATAATGTTATATTAATTCATTCATTCATTCACAAATAAAACCCGTTAATACCCACTAACTCCAAATCCAGCCAAGCGAATGCCTCACCTAACCAAATACGCCTATTCCGGACACAATGGGATAGGTCTCATCAGCCCGTTTGATCGTCTCATCCCACTTTTCTTTAATTTAAAATATAAAACATTTAATTATTTACTTTGATCGTACAATTAAATTCACCGGGGCTACATACAGACTCTAAAAATTACAGAAAAAATATTTCTAGCTTTTTTTTGATGATACAGTACTAACAAAACTAATTTCGTTGAATTTGGAGACCGTTTGAAAAATGACCATTTTCAAGTCGATTAAATTTGACCGAAATTGACAAAACACATTTTCTTTTGCCACGCTCACATATTAATTCGAAAAATTATAAAAATTGAAATCTAGTAACTATTTGACATTCCGGATCGAACAAAAGTGGTTTCATTGAAAACGGAGGTCATTTGAAAAATGGCTATTTTTAATATTAAAATATATATATATAAATTCTACAGCGACTATTCTGAAAGTTAAACTGGGCATAACTTTTGATTCCCGCTATGAAATTTCAATTTTTCAGATTCGTTGGAAAGATATTTTCAAATAGATTCTAATATTTTTGGTTTCACTAAAATCCGTTTTATTTTGCATCCTGTACATTCAGTCAAAGTTCAAATTTTCAAACTACCGCGCTATTTTAAACTCCTTTTATAATTAAAATAAAAAATTTTGTGCTAAATTCGATTTAAAATAAATTTTTCGTCGTTATTATTTTCGTGCTAAATCCGGGTTATTATAATCTCCCCCACTTAAAATCTTTTCGTCCTCGAAAAGGAACGAAGATAAAAGTTGTTCAATTAACCACTAAATTTTCATTCTTTTATTGGTTTCAATAATCTTTTTAGTTGGTTAACTTTTCAAATATATATAACTTTTTTATATTCAAAAATCACATTTTCTAAGATCGGATTATATATATAATTACAAATACGTTAATTATAAACTTGTCACTCCCAACTCATTCTAGGGCATTATTAACCCTATCTCTAACGAGTATCTCATTCTAGGATGCTACTGATCCTATCTCTGGTGAGTATTCTTTTATAGGATATTTCTAACCTTGCCTCTGATGAGTCTTTTTTCCAGTTTTAATGAGTCGTACCCCAAAGATTTGAGCTAACCAGAGCTCTGATACCAACTGCAACGACTAAGGATTTCGCCCGACCCGATCGATCGCTAAATCGACCAAGACCGTTCAAATCGCGCATACGTTAACTTTGGGAATAAAACACATCAGAACAAATAACAGAAGACTTTTATAAACATTATAATAATGTTACATCAGAGTACAGAATATCAGAGTACGTTGAATAATAATACAGCGGAAGATAAATTACAATAATCTAATACAATGCAGCGGAAGACTACCAATGCTCTGGACATAGCTTTAAGATTCCATCCAGAATCCTGCTCGAAAGATAAATATCTGCAAAACAAGCTACTTGACTGCCCATGTGGAAAATATGGGCACCCGAGTTTGCAAGTGAAACAAACTACAGGTCAGTCATGGGACTGGTATGAGAAATCTTACTTAACTAATTTAATAACAAGGAAAATCACATGACCACACCGTTAATGCGGAACGGGTTTACTCCATTAGATTGCCAGTGCAAGAAATAAAGTAAATCGTTAAACAACGCAATGCTTTTTAGAAAATGAAACCATTATAAGACTCAAGTCCTATCAAACAATGCAATGCAAACCGGAGGATAAAGTTTTACCTTATAATGGAAAAAAATGCTTGATACGATAAAACGGAGTTGATATTATTATAGTGTATATACGTTTCGAAAACATTTCAATCATAATGTATCAATCATAGACGGCATAGCTACCATATACTATGTCGCCATACTAGTTATATAATCAAAACGCATGGTGTCATATTGGAAGTTGGATTTCCATCATGAACCAAGGCAAAAATAACATATGTCCTCCCTGCAGTCCTTACTCCTGTTTCTGGTTCATACGGGGGGTGAGGCTCGCGAAGTAACGCTATACACAAAGCTATGCTATTTAAAGCTGTGCTTTGATCATCAGCCACAAGGCTCTGCTTTTCAACAATAAGCCTTGATCATTTGCATCTTAGCATGCCACATTGTCAATCCATGCTATACTATTGATTTCTGCCAATAAATAACCTCTGAGCTCGTATGTCTCAGAGAAGGGTGTTATGCAAGATAATAAATTCCCCGCCACCAACAGATATATATATTTAGCATAAATCAACGCATACAACATAAAGGAATACAACGTCAGACATACCATCCATTTACAAGTCCGTTCTGGGTCTGAACGAAACCGAAGACACCATATTCCTCGTCCCATATGTCCAACACAGAAGTGAGGTGCTCGCATATCCATCGATTTCCAAGTACGTCTGGATGATCACCACTTATTATCTTGTCTTGGGTGGCCGCCCAATTAAGACATTTGTGACCATCCAAACGATGTGAAGACCTCCGGTCTTTAACCACCGTCTTCATCTTCGACTCTTGATTGTCGTTTTAATTATTTAGAATGGGTTAAACCCGTTCTTTCCGAATAACTCGCATATTTTATAAATTAAAATAAAGTGCTACAAAACACATCATACGCCTCATTCCAACTCAGAATACTCTTTTAAATAAAATATTCTCATTATTAGGGAAAGGTTCCCATTAATTTTATCAAAGATAAATTCTTTTAAATTTATTTTCTAATCTTCTTTTTAAAGATTCACCAAAACTCCAATTTGGTTTTAATATTAAAAATCATTGTCTAATGATTATTCAACTTCAAGAAATAAATCTTATCTTTAAACTGGTTTAAAGAACCAATATCATATAAAAACATTGTTCACGATAAACCCCAAAATCATTTTCCATTTAATATGGAATTTCCACAGAAATCAAATCAATATATAATGGATATAAATTTCTGTATCAGACCAATAATATAAATGGAATAACGGCAAAGCCTTTTAAATTCCATATATATTAACGGTCTTCTTTTACACAAGAACATCTCGATTATAATCAAATCGAATTCCATTCAATTCCAATTTAATATATTAAATTGGAAAACTTTGCTTTGGAATATTCCCATTTGAATCTTAAATAAAAGATTTATAAATTCCACCTTATGCTTTCACTATCAATTGGGTTAAAGAACAAATGTCTTTTATAACAAAGTTCACGATAAACCCAAAAATCTAATTTATCTAATTTAATTCCAATTAAATATTAATAAATTGGGAAACTTCATTAAATCTTAATTTAATGATTTATTCTAGTTAATAACTTGTTCCTATCTACGAAAATATTTTTTTTCCTTTCAAATAAGGAATTTTTCATCCAAAATCTTTTCAAATCATTTATTATGACTTTACATAATTTTTCCATATTTTTAATCATTTTATTAAGGCATGTACCGTCGGTTTCCAATAATGGCCACCGTACTGCATCCATGGCGACTTTTTCTGAAATTGATTTGGACATAATTCCAAATCCAACCGTTAGATTTCAAAACTCTTATATTTATTGGAAATCTCTTTTCGATACGAACCCTAAGTTCCGGTTTTGGGAGAATCCGATAGTCAGATCCCCCGTTACATCAATTTGAGGTTAATGGTCGAAATTCGCGAACGGCCGCTGCGCGACGTGCTCTATTCACCCCATTATATATATATATATATATAAATTATATCGTCGATTTCTATATAAAACGTATTTATAAATTTGTTTAAAAATGATTTTAACGTCATTTCAATTTTAAATAAAAATTGAATATTCTATATTTTTATCATATTAAAATATTTATATTTTCAAAATATTATATTTTGAAATCACTACTTTTTGGATATTCATTATAAAACGAATAAAATTGAACGATCATCCCATTTGGGTTAAAAATGGCATTCCTACATAACACGACTTCATATTTCAATATTTCATTCTTCATTGAATACTATTCTAAAATATTCATTATTTTAAAATATTCTTTATTTAAAGATTCTTTTCTTTAAAATATTCTTTATATAAAGATGTTCTTTATTTTAAAATATTGTTTTATTAAAAATATTCTGAATTGGAACACGACTCAATCAATTACCATATAAATTCGGTCATATGGATTTCACACATTGCATATGTTTATAACAGTAACGATAAATAAACATTAAACCATCCATTCACATCCAGAGTGAAATTTATGACTATGTGAGCATTAAAATAAATAAATAAATAACGCTCATCACAGACTGTCAATCCATCGATTGACATGCAACTAAATATTGGGACTAGTATATGACAATTATCATCCTAATACTCGTGTGGGTTTTCAAGCAACAACTGTTCTTCTAAATAAATCATTGGTTAATGAATTAACCAATTTTCACTGCTTAAATTTTAAATAAATATTTATAATTAAATTTTAATTGTCATATTAATATTAACATTATAATGAAAATGTTTTAATCTGTCCCAAATCATATTTTAACTTATGACCAATTTTCTAATAAAATGTCATTTTTTATATCAACATGGCATTTCTGATAAAAAGACATTTCCAATTCTAACATAAATGACATTTTATATTAACATGACAATTCTAATAAATGACATGTTTATTTCATAGCATGATCTTAAACAAAATCTTATTTTTATTCTAACATGTCATTTCTAATAAAATGTTATTTTTATTTTAACATGTCATTTCTAATAAAAATGTTAATTTTATTCTAACATGTCATTTCTAACAAAAATGGCATTTTTATTCTAACTTCACCTTTTTAAACAAAAATGGCATTTTTAATCTAATATAACCTTTTAACTAAAATGACAATTTTATTCTAACGTAATGTTTTAACTAAAATGACAATTGTATTCAAATGAAACTTTTTACAACTGTAACACTCCGTATTTTCTGTTAATGTTGTAATAACAAACTAAAGAATACTTAATTATAAATGCGAGAATCAAGGGAAAACATGAAAATTTCTTAGCATAGATTGGTTCATGAAATGGTTTATTTGGTATACCATTTATTGTGAGCATAATTAAAAGAATAATTATGGCATGATTTAAATTAAGATTAATTTACATATATAATTAGACATATATAGAAAAAATGTAAATCTTGAAAAGACGAATATGCCTAACCCGAGGTTAGACTGAGTTGTGGTGTAAACCTGCCCGGAACCGACCGGCACATCCAATAACCACAACAATACCTGTCTAATGTGAGAGGTCAGTGCATAAAGCCCAGAAAAGCCCAAGGTTAGACTGAGTTGTGATGTAAACCTGCCCGGAACTGACTGACACATCCAGTAACCACAATAATACATGTCTAATGTGACTGGTTGGTGCTTTTAATTAATTAGTTAAAGCTCATGAACAATTAAGCTAGAAATGGTGAGGTTAAGTTATTAAGGAAACACTTAACCAACTTAACATGACAAGAGTGGTGAGGTTAAGTAATTATGAAAACACTTAACCAACTTAACATGTGAACAAGACAAGATTGGTGGGGTTAAGTAATTTAGAAAACACTTAGCCAAATCAACATGTTAACTAGGCAAGATTGATAGGGTTAAGTCAAGTCAAGAACACTTAACCAATTTAACATGTTGACTAGAAAAACCCTAGTAACGGGGTCCCGTTTCAGCAGTAACAAGCACGAACGTATCAAGGTACCCTGAACTGGGCAGGGTGGGGCACGATTACTGGGCTGAATATAAGCAATCAAAAGGGCAACGATTAGGTGCATCAATGTAGGTTCCGACGGAGTACGGGCGTGCACGGGCTCCGGAGTGGAAAAAGTAGGCACTGGGCACGAGGCGTACACTTGTGCATCTAGAATCGTGTCAGGGGTTGCCATTATAGGACTTGATACACCCTATAATGGAACCAACACAAGTACTTTCTAATCAATGGGGCCGCATGACACCGAAAATACATGAATGCGAGTATGAGCCGATCAATACATGAATGGGATCACTTTATCATGAACATACATTGCTAGTTAAACAAGTTCTTAGTGGGTGCAGAGAAGTAAAAGTAGGTGCGATAGCCAAATCTAGTTAAGTCTTACCTTATCTTGTTTTAGGACTAACCTATCCTTGTGGTATCATTCTAAGTTCAGTTTATTCATGTCACAGACTTTTACTTGTTTACATGCTATTAAATAACTGGGCTTACCAAACTTATGTCTGACTCATTTTCCTTTCGCCTCTTTTCTTCCGTTCCCCTCCCCCCCCCCCCTCCCCCCAGGTCCGCAGGGAGGGAACACTTCTTCTTGACCGGATCAAATCAAAGCTTGAAGACCATAGATGCAAGGCTTGGACTTTCCTTTTTGAGCTATGGATATGGTCAAAGACATGTTGGGGATTTATGTCATTTTATTTTTAGTATTGCTTCTTTATGTTTTCAAGACAGATGTAATAATTTGGAAGATTGAAACTATCTGTTGAAATGTTGTATTGAACAAGTATTTATAGAATGAAGATTGGTTTCTTTTCCGCTGCTTTAATTATCCATTGCTTTAATTATCTGTCTTGTAATTTATTAGTATCTTATACCTTAAAAAGCTCCACCGGAGTTAAGGCATTCCCTTGAGAGTGACCAAAACGGAGATGGGGTGTTACACTTGGTATCAGAGCTAAAGGTTACCAGATTGGATAAAAAATTTGAAACTATTTTTCAAAAAGAAGTCATAAAGAAGCATTTTCAAGAAAAGTGTTGTTTTAAATTTGAAAAGGCATAATCCCCAAAGCCATATGCACTATCTTTCTATCCTTTATTTTGAATCTTTCCTTTTGTTTCAGCGTGTCTGGGGACTTTAACCAACCTGAGGGCGTGCCGGTGCCTGATTGGTTTAGAAGGTACCTTGAAGATAAGGCTAATGAAGAAGGCCCAGTAGGCGTTCCTCTGCCTCCCTCAGCTGCTGCTCCTCCTCCTCCGAGAGGAAATGCTTTCTCAAAGATCTATAGAGATTTTAGATCCATAGGTGGAAAAGACTTCAAGGGTAGTGAATCTTTCGTAGAAGCTAGAAATTGGCTCAAAGAAACTGAAGACTTATTCATTATCTTTGAAGTACATGCGAGGCAAAAACTACAACTGGTGGTGTGGTTGCTCAAAGATGAGGCCTCCTTCGGGTGGGAGGTCACTAATGCTGAAAGACCGATAGGGACTTGGGAGGACTTCAAGGCGAGATTTGAAATGAAGTTCCTCTCACAAGCTGAGCAAAGTCTGCATATGGAGAAGTTCCTATCACTTAAGCAGGGCAACCTATCAGTCAAAGAATATGTCAATAAATTCAATCAGCTTGCCAAATTTGGACTGGAGTTAGTCAACACTCTACACAAAAAGGCTCTCCGTTTTTCCAAAGGACTGAATGAGCCACTGCAAGACCTGGCAATGTCCCATATACCCATGGGAGCTACTTATGAAAGGCTGGTGGACATGGCTCTGTTGCAAGAGGAGAACAAAGATGGCAAGAAGGAGGTGAAGAAGGAAGAGTCTCAAAATAAGAAAGGAGAGGGATCTCAAAACAACAAAGCGGACCCCAAGAAAGGCGGGAAGGATAATAAATCCCATAAGAAGCCGAAGTGCAATTACTGTGGCATACCTGGACATTTGGCTAGGGACTGCAGAAAGAAAAAGAGGAAGTTGGGCGCTTGTTTCCATTGTGGGGAAACATGACACTTGGCTAAGGACTGCCCCAAAAGGCAAGGGCAGGGACAGAGAACTGGATCTTCTTCTGGAGGGCAGGTTCATGCTCTCGTAGCACCTCTGAAGGAACGAGGTAGTCATATTTCTGTTGAGAGTTTAGTTTATCTGTTTGATAATCCTGTCCGTACTCTCTTTGATTCTAGCGCATCGCACTCTTTTATATCTACTGCTTTAGTTGAATCTCTGCACCTAGACACCCATATAGTAGAGGATCCCTTGGTTGTTTCAAATCCAATTGGGGGTTCAGTTTATTTTTCAATGGTTTGTTTGGATTTGGAAATCTCTATTCTAAGCGTTGGGTTTAAATGTAATGTTTTTGTTTTGGGCTTCACGGGCTATGGGCTGATTCTAGGCATGGACTGGCTATCCAGTAATGGTGCCATCCTTGATTATGAAAAGAGAGTGGTTAGACTCATGACTCGCCTCGGTAACACTCTCGAAATCTCTTGTAATCCCATGAACTCTGTCATGCTTAGTTATCTTGAATCACTTGATGCGTCTGTTGAGAATTTGCAGTCCGTTAGAGTAGTCTGTGAATACTCAGATGTGTTTGAAGAGGTGAAGGGCTTACTATGAAGCGGGAGATAGACTTCCGCATATACCTTGTTGATAATGCAAAGCCTGTTGCTTTACCTATTAGGCACATGGCCCTAAGGGAGAGAAAGGAGCTCAGCAAGCAAATTAAAGAGCTGCTTGAAAAGGGGTTCATAAGACGGAGTATTTCTGAATGGGGTGCTCCAGTAGTATTCGCGACCAAAGCTGATGGTTCACTCCGCCTATGCGTAGATTATAGGGAGTTGAACAAGCTGACTAAGAATAATAGGCACCCCCTCCCAAGAATTGACGATCTGTTTGATTAACTCGTAGGTGCATCCGTTTTCTCCCAACTAGATCTGGCTACTGGGTTTCATCAGCTAAGAGTAGTTGAGGATAGCATTGACAAAACCGCATTTAGGACCCCGGATGGTTTCTTCGAGTGGCTTGTCATTCCTTTCGGCTTGTCAAACACACCTGCCTATTTTGTAGACTTGATGAGCAGGGTGTTCCGAGAATTCCTCAATAAATTTGTAGTGGTCTTCGTAGACAACATCTTAATCTTCTCAAAAAGCGAGGAAGAACATGTTGTGCATTTAAAGGAAGTGTTAGATACTCTTCGAGCACATCAGCTGAAAGCAAAATTCTCCAAATGCCACTTTTGGAGAGAAGAAGTTAGGTTTCTTGGACATGTAGTGTCAAAAGAGGGGATAACCGTGGACCCCACAAAAGTAGTCGTGGTGCAAGATTGGAAGATTCCGCGAAATGCAACCGAAGTCCGAAGCTTTCTTGGGCTAGCGGGCATTTATCGAAAGTTCATTAAGGACTTTGCGAAGATCTCAGCTCCGCTAACAAGATTAACAAAGAAGAACTTGTTGGATCTAGATTAACCCTAGAGGGGGGGGGGGTGAATAGGGTTTATCACAGTTTTTCGTAGAATCAAAAATCTAACAGGATATTAAAATAATAAACAGATCACAGACTGCAGTAGAAATAAAAAGCAGAAAAGAAATAACACACAGAGATACCCAGCTTCGGCAAAATCCTGCCTACTGCTGCATTCCTAAGGTTTCTACTAGGTGTTATAAACAGATCCCGCATACAAGACCATGTACACTCGCAGCGCCTGCTCCTGTCCTAACCCTATGCTCAAAACCCAAGACTGATCGATGTCCCCTCGATCAGATTTCGCCGTATTACAGACCAGTAACACGTAACCAGATTTTACAGACTCTGAAACTGACAGTCAATACCCTGACTGATTTACCTAGATTTTAACAGGCCTAGTAACTGTTTGTTTGAATTTACAATGCAGCTTAAAAACGAAACAAAACAAGTTTAAACCCTTAAGGAGTTTAAAACAAAAAGGTCATCCCCTTTTTAAATTAAATGAACTCCTTTGTGAAAACAAATGGCCGGCCCGCTTGTAATTGTGTTGCACCCCTATTTCATTTCATTTGCCCGATCTCTCTTTTGCTCTGGGAAACAAAAATGGCAGCCGTCTAGGGTTTCTTATTTTCCCAAATCTCGATCTTGTATGATTTAAAAGGATTTGTTCTCTGATGAATGGATCCTCGTTGATGCTCTTGATCGAATATTGATGCTCCTTTCTTCACTGATTTGGGGTTTTCCTTCAACGATCGAAAACCGTGAGTTTTCTGACTTTTCTTGCTTTGAATTTTTCTTGCGAGTTGTTGATCGGTTTTTCGATAAAATCTGCCTGTGATGAAAATAGGTGAATTATAGGGTTGTAGAAAAACCCTAATTGCTCTGATTTCCTTGACAATGGCTCGATCTGATTGTTCCTTGTTTCCCATTTTGGTTCTTGACTTTGATTAAGTTCTGCTGCGTGTATTTCTACTTTTGCTCAGCTTGATTCTTCAGTTGATTTAATGCCATGACTGATTTGGACATTTCGGTTTCCTCTTTTGATTTCTTTGGATTTTAATTGATGAAAAAAAAGGCTTGCATGATTAACTCTTTTTGTTCCTATATTTGAATTGCATGATAGAAACACTGTCTTGGATAACAAATTAATTTCAGGAAACAAATTTGAGATTAAAAAAAAATCCTGAACTCTTTAAACCGATTAAACGCTTGCCAGAAAAATCTTGAGTAATTTCTGTGAATCGAATTCAATAAAGAGAATGTATTCATAGTGAAATTTAAGGAAAGATTTCTATTTATAAATTTCATTTCTTTCCAAAAAACAGTCTTTGAGATAATTGAAAAATTCTTTCCAGATATACCTCTTGGCCTTGATTTACCTTACTCTGAATGGATGATCAAATGCATAAAACAGTTTGTTACTTCTTGCCAAACATGATACTTCACAAACCTGGAAATACTTTTCCATTTTGAGCACTGATTTTCTGGAATTGATTCTTGCCAATTTCACACTTGCCAAAATAAAAAATTTCCAATACTGGAAAATCTTGAATGCTGAAATTCATTTACTGTACTATTTATTTCCTCATTAATGATAAGAACCATTCTGTTGGGCTGAACCATTTGAGTTTGCTTTTTCTCCCTTAATTGCTGAGCAATTCGGTACTTCCTTGTTGTTGCACCTTTAAGCTGTTGCACCCTTGTACACCAACATGTCCATGCTGCTTTGAATTTTATTGAACCATTTTTATATTGCCTTGTCTTCCATCTTCTTCAATGTATATAAAAATGCACTTGCACATCCATGCTAGCTGAACTTTTTACATGTACACCATGCTATATGAAATTTAGGAGCTGAGCACTGATTTTGTTACTTTGGCTTGACCATTGGTCCATGCTGCATCTCACCCATTGCTGAAAATTCTTATTGCACCATATGAGTATGTGCACCACTGTTTGGATTGGTTGCTCCATCTTGTGCTTACTGTCTTCATGTATGCTTGTCAACATTTAAAACTGAAATGCATTATTAGCTTATGAGTTGCACCATGACCATGAAAAAGTGATTTATACTTCATTTCATCTGCATATATATATTTTTCAAACTGAAATGAACTAATGCATTTTTTCCATTACACATGATCCTTTGTACCAAGCTTATACTTGTGATGTTGCACCATGCTTGTCATGTACATGCCTCGGCCATGCTTTGACATACTTGTACACTTGAAAGTCTGAACTTGAGTATGTTGTTCCATGTATTGGTGTCTTTGCTGCATCAGCATTGTTCATGCACTTGTGTTCACCCATTTGTATTCCACTGTGGTTACTTGAAACCTGATTTGTTATGTTGTCTTCACCACTTGCACTTGTTTTGAATTTGATGGGCTGTTCACATTTGTGTTGTTTCTTGTCATGTATTGAGCTCGACCATTTTGATATGTTGTGCACTGAGTCGAGATGGTCCATGTGGCTACTCCTCAACTGCACACTGATTGGCGAGGCAGTGCACACGTGTATATTTATACACGTGTGTATATGCAGCCATCAGTCAAGTTTTCCTGTCCCTGTACTGAAATATTTTATATATGTTGTCTGCCTTGTGGTATTTACAGTGTATCCCTGTGAATATCACAAGCCGTCTAGACACAGATTGATGGTTTTATAATTCAGATCAAGTCATGAAAAATGATGAGAAGCACACCAGAAATCTGAGGCAAATAAAATTTTAAAAATAAAGTTTATATTTGCACATATTTTGTTTCATTTCTATTGCAGTGTACTGTGTGTGTGTTTCATATGTGACAGGTAAGCAGGGATGTCTGGACTGACTGTGATGACTGGACTGGACAGAGAGCAGTGAAGACTGAAGATGAAAGCCAGTGAATGAAGCAGTGTCAGTAAATAAAAAATATGTATATTGAGACTGTGAATGTATAAGTATATATGTAACTGAGTATGAGAGGAGTTGTGTACTGTAAATGAAAAGTATATGCAATGTGATGTATTACTGAGATAAACAAATAGCAGAGTTACCAAATTGTACTGTTTAAATATTGAAATAAAATATTATATTTAAATAAAATACTATGTTAATATTTGAATTTCTGTACAGTTGTATTTTATTCAATTATAAATATTATATTCCAGTCTGTGATGTATAATAACAGTACAGTATCAAACACATTAAAATAATATTTATTTGGTTGTTATCATCAAACAAAAATCATATAATTGTGTATACAACACCGTTATATACAACAATCTCCCACTTTTGATGATGACAAACAAATAAAAGATTTTGAATCCAACAAATGTGTTTTACAGTGAAAATTGAACTCCCCATATTTATTAGCTCCCCCTACAACAGAAAACTCCCCCTATAACTGTGCATGAGTGAATATGAACTGAATAATGAATTTTCAAAATTAAAAATATTTATAAAATATTCACTCATAAATCAAAATCTAATCCATTCTCCCCCTTTTGTTATCATCAAAAGGATGCAGAAATTAAAATACAGATGAAAAATGTCTAAAAGTATAATTCAGCATAAGAGGAAGAATGATCATCATAAACCTCAATCAGTCAAAAAAAAATCATAATAAACTGAGAACTAGTGGCATATTTCACATTGCAGAAAATGATTGATTTACGACGAAATTTACTTAAATGAGGAGAGTTATATAAAAATGAATTTCAATTAATTTTCAAACGAATTTTTTATAAAAATGAGGCTCAAAAAACAGTGATGGATTTGGATTATAATTATAATTCAATTTAAGTGGCAAAATCGAATAATCTCAAATCCCAATACCTATCACTCAACAAGTCATAATACGTCATAAAATTTCAACACAATTCACAGATTAGAAAGTGGATTGATAGGCTGGTTATTATACACCAAGGAGAATTTCATAAAAAAAAAATTATTTATTGCAAAATATTTTCTTTTCTTTTGATTTAAGAGCACCCTGACCACGCATAACCAGAGCTTGGATTTTTAAATGAGGTCAGTCGTAGCTTAAATTATAAGTTGTCTCATAACCATGCATAACCAGAGCTTGGATTTTTAAATGAGGTTAGAGACACGTTTATGTATCAATTATATATTTTATCATTTTCAGCTTTAAAAAAAAACTCCCCAGTATATACAACCAATATGAATGATAGAAATGTGATAGATACAGAAATGGACTGTGAAATAAATTTCTAAATTAATTATATTATGAAATATGACCAACTGTACCGGGATTATTGAAAATTTTCAATTGACACTAATTCTGAAAAATAACATAACCACAATTCCATCACAAATATTTTCACTGTTTATTCAAGATGATTTAAAAAAAATGTTAAACCCTCCACATTTAATTTTTTTTATCATGGATGGCAAAATGATGATAGATAATGAGGATGGTCGTGAAATAATTGCCAGTTCAAAGATATTATAATAAATATTCAACCATCATGAAAATCCAGATAAAATCTCCTCTTGTTGTGAAATATATTGCAGTCATAATTCATCACAATTTCAAATTCTGATATATTTTGATGAATTATAAATACAGAACAATTTGGATATTGATTTCAATTTCTAAATGAATAATTAATAAATAATTCTAAAATTGAAAATCAAATACAAGAGGAATATGCTGATCTATACACGACAAGAGGGCAAAATGTGTACAAGACAAAAAGTGTGTGTGAATTTATACATGGTGAAGATTTGAATCTAAGTACAGATGGGTGAGACAAATATAAGGCGCTTCTGATACCACTTGATGTCTCTATTTACGAGGAATTTTAACATGATACTGAATAAGAATGTCATAGACACAAGAATTATTAAGTACTAAGCCCAAACAGACGAGATAATAGATTATGCATATGTATCAGAGCAGCAAGTAAGTGATTCCAGAACAAACATTTTAAAAACAGTATCAGTGCAACACAAAAAAATCAATATCACAACAGATTTGTCAGACGATGTTTCTAAAGGTCACAAAAAACAATATATTCCATGATCCATGATTATAAAATTTAGTTTATTTTAAATCATTTGAAGAAATGTGAATATATCAGGATTTAATGAATCAATCACACAATATTATATTTCAGATTCAAGATATGTGTGCGATTCAATAAATCAATAATTTCAAATGATTTTAAACAAACATATATTAAAATCAAATAACCATGAAATAATAGAGAATTTTAAGACCAAATTTTCAAAGAATTTTTCACAATTTCTGACAAACCCAAAAAAAAAACAGATCATTTACATCAGGTTTGATAGATATTCATGATCCAAAATAATTTATTCGAAATCACTTGAATCAATGTCAAGTTTTGAAATATAATGAATCAATCACACAAGGTTGATAATTTCAAATTTAGGAGGTGTGTGATTATTCAAAATATTAATAATTTCAGATGATTTCAAACAAACAGATTCTAACCATGATGATCATGAATAACAATGATTTTCAAGATGTATCACTGAGATTTTAGGCAATTTTAAATTTCCAAGCCAATCTGAAAAATAATGAAAATATCACTATTGATAAATAATAGAGGGCTGTAATGAGTGTAATATTTCAAGCTTTTCTAAAATGAATTAGAAGAATCTCAAAACAGTAACGATGTGTGAATTTCCATTAAACTTTCAGATCTTCAAAAATTTAGAATTCAAATTAACAGTGTTCAAGATATGACAAGAATACATCAACACTGTTATGAATTCAGAAATCAGAAAAATAAACCTCGAAACAATTGCAGAATTTACAAGTTTAAATTCAAGATCTGGAAATGGTTAAAACATTAGAGTATTATATAAATGAAGTGAATTTCCAGCATTCTACAATTGGAAGTTTAAGAAAGCCCAGAATAAAAAATAATAATATGGCAGTGACAAATCAAAAACAAAAAATAGAATGGGGTAGGAGGAATAAACAAAGAAAAAATATATTTACAAAGTTGAGTTTAGAGATCATACCGGAATATGATGTAATCAAAAGAATCTCTAACTCAACATACATGGCTAAGGAACTGGGAATGATACAGAAATATAGTCCAGCTTGGTTTCAAATCTCTTTTTGCACAGCAATCCCTCAGCCTCTTCCGGTATCTAACAGTTTATAGAATCGAGTGGTCTAACAAAGTTTGTAAAACCACTCATAGTTTTATTCACATATTTTGGTACCCAGACTTGTTTATATAACAAACCATCAGAATAAACCTTTGTACCCTTAGGAACCCAGATCTGTTTGAAGTTAACTGAATTCGTTTTATTTCCTTTTGGGATCCAGATATGTTTAAATGGTTTACTATAAAATAATTTTTCATTTTGTTTTTGTTTCAAAAATCCTTTGGAATTTTCAAAGTTCAGATTTCCAAGTCTATTCTTTTCAAAATAGTTTAGAGGATTTTTAAAAACATTTGAATTGCGATTTTCAAAAACATTTGTTTTCCCAAATCCAAGACCATGTTTATTTCCAATAGAATTTTGGTTTTGCAACAACATATTCAACAACTTTTCACTATTAGAAAATTTAGTCAAAGTTGACTCTAGTCGTTGAATTTTGAATTTAAGATCACCGTTCTCTTTTATTAAATCTAAACAGCGGTTATCAATGATCTTCCTTTCATCATCATATTGTTTCAAAACCAAATTTTCAGATTCAAGTGATTTAATTTTGGTTTGGGATTCAGCAATTTCAAACTCAAAATGTTTTCGACTTTCAGACTCAAATTTCTTGAAATTTTCAATCTCATTTTCAAGTTCTTTCAAAATCGAATTCTATTTCAACAAATTTTCCTTTTCAGCAATTTCAAGTTTGGAATGAATATTAGTTTTAAAAATTTCAAATTCCTTTTGCAGATGATTGTTCAAACTTGATAACTCAATCTTGTTGTTTTTTAAGATCAGAATTTCATTTTCAAACTTTTGAATAATTTTATTGAGATGAACAAGATTGGTTTCCAATTTCAAACAATTTTTGCAATCAGAATTTGAAGAATTTTTAAAATATTCAAGCTGCGATTCCAAATCATCAATTTTGCTGGTCAACTCAGAATTCCTAGATTTTAGATATTTGTTTTTAGATTTGAGTTTATCAACAGATTTAGTTAAATCAACACACATATAAACCAAATCTTCGTATGAGAAATTTTCGACTTCAGCATCCGTTGATTCTCCATCATCTGATCCTTCTGAATTTTCATTTGTAAATCCTGTTAAACAGAATTCTGAATCTGAGTTGACATTCTGGGGTTTTGAGCTGTTGTCAGATTTTCCATACTTTGTATTGAGAGTATCCCAGATTTCCTATGCAGATAAACAATGGCAGATAAGATTAAACTGTTCAGTACTAAGATAATTAAATATAATTTTCATAGCACGGGTATTGAAAGTAATATCTACACTATCAAATCCATGGATAACAACATTCCAATATTTAATATTAACAGATTTTAAATAAAATTCCATTTTGGATTTCCAGTTTAAAAAATCTGTACCATCAAAAATATTTAGAATGTGACTGGACTGAATCTCGATGGACTGATAACTAGGAATCACCATTACTCAAGACTTAACCGAAAAAACCTGGCTCTGATCCCACTTGTTGGATCTAGATTTACCCTAGAAGGGGGGTGAATAGGGTTTATCACAATTTTTCGTAGAATTAAAAATCTAACAGGATATTAAAATAATAAACAGATCACAGACTGCAGTTGAAATAAAAAGTAGAAAAGAAATAACACACAGAAATACCCAGCTTCGGCAAAATCTTGCCTACTGCTGCATTCCTAAGGTTTCTACTAGGTGTTATAAATAGATCCCGAATACAAGACCATGTACACTCTCAGCGCCTGCTCCTGTCCTAACCCTATGCTCAAAACCCAAGACTGATCGATGTCCCCTCGATCAGATTTCCCTGTATTACAGACCAGTAACACGTAACCAGATTTTACAGACTCTGAAACTGACAGTCAATACCCTGACTGATTTACCTAGATTTTAACAGACCTAGTAACTGTTTGTTTGAATTTACAATGCAGCTTAAAAACGAAACAAAAGAAATTAAAACAAGTTTAAACCCTTAAGGAGTTTAAAACAAAAGGGTCGTCCCCTTTTTAAATTAAATGAACTCCTTTGTGAAAACAAATGGCCGGCCCGCTTGTAATTGTGTTGCACCCCTATTTCATTTCATTTGCCCGATCTCTCTTTTGCTCTGGGAAACAAAAATGGCGGCCGTCTAGGGTTTCTTATTTTCCCAAATCTCGATCTCGTTTGATTTGAAAGGATTTGTTCTCTGATGAATGGATCCTCGTTGATGCTCTTGATCGAATATTGGTGCTCCTTTCTTCACTGATTTGGGGTTTTCCTTCAACGATCGAAAACCGTGAGTTTTCTGACTTTTCTTGCTTTGAATTTTTCTTGCGAGTTGTTGATCGGTTTTCGATAAAATCTGCCTGTGATGAAAATAGGTGAATTATAGGGTTGTAGAAAAACCCTAATAGCTCTGATTTCCTTGACAATGGCTCGATCTGATTGTTCCTTGTTTCCCATTTTGGTTCTTGACTTTGATTAAGTTCTGCTGCGTGTATTTCTACTTTTGCTCAGCTTGATTCTTCAGCTGATTTAATGCCATGACTGATTTGGACATTTCGGTTTCCTCTTTTGATTTCTTTGGATTTTAATTGATGAAAAAAAAAGGCTTGCGTGATTGACTCTTTTTGTTCCTATATTTGAATTGCATGATAGAAACACTGTCTTGGATAACAGATTAATTTCAGGAAACAAATTTGAGATTAAATAAAATTCCCGAACTCTTTAAACCGATTAAACACTTGCTAGAAAAATCTTGAGTAATTTCTGTGAATCGAATTCAATAAAGAGAATGTATTCATAGTGAAATTTAAGGAAAGATTTCTATTTTTAAATTTCATTTCTTTCCAAAAAACATTCTTTGAGATAATTGAAAAATTCTTTCCAGATATACCTCTTGGCCTTGATTTACCTTACTCTGAATGGATGATCAAATGCATAAAACAGTTTGTTACTTCTTGCCAAACATGATACTTCACAAACCTGGAAATACTTTTCCATTTTGAGCACTGATTTTCTGGAATTGATTCTTACCAAATTTCACACTTGCCAAAATAAAAAATTTCCAATACTGGAAAATCTTGAATGCTGAAATTCATTTACTGTACTATTTATTTCTTCATTAATGATAAGAACCATTCTGTTGGGCTGAACCATTTGAGTTTGCTTTTGCTCCCTCAATTGCTGAGCAATTCGGTACTACCTTGTTGTTGCACCTTTAAGCTGTTGCACCCTTGTACACCAACATGTCCATGCTACTTTGAATTTTATTGAACCATTTTTATATTGCCTTGTCTTCCATCTTCTTCAATGTATATAAAAATGCACTTGCACATCCATTCTTGCTGAACTGTTTACATGTACACCATGCTATATGAAATTTAGAAGCTGAGCAATGATTTTGTTACTTTGGCTTGACCATTGGTCCATGCTGCATCTCACCCATTGCTGAAAATTCTTATTGCACCATATGAGTATGTGCACCACTGTTTGGATTGGTTGCTCCATCTTGTGCTTACTGTCTTCAAGTATGCTTGTCAACATTTAAAACTGAAATGCATCATTAGCTTATGAGTTGCACCATGACCATGAAAAAGTGATTTATACTTCATTTCAGCTGCACATATATATTTTTCAAACTGAAATGAACTAATGCATTTTTTCCATTACACATGATCCTTTGTACCAAGCTTATACTTGTGATGTTGCACCATGCTTGTCATGTACATGCCTCGGCCATGCTTTGACATACTTGTACACTTGAAAGTCTGAACTTGAGTATGCTGTTCCATGTATTGGTGTCTTTGCTGCATCAGCATTGTTCATGCACTTGTGTTCACCCATTTGTATTCCACTGTGGTTACTTGAAACCTGATTTGGTATGTTGTCTTCACCACTTGCACTTGTTTTGAATTTGATGGGCTGTTCACATTTGTGTTGTTTCTTGTCATGTATTGAGCGCGACCATTTTGATATGTTGTGCACTGAGTCGAGATGGTCCATGTGGCTACTCCTCAACTGCACACTGATTGGCGAGGCAGTGCACACGTGTATATTTATACACGTGTGTATATGCAGCCATCAGTCAAGTTTTCCTGTCCCTGTACTGAAATATTTTATATATGTTGTCTGCCTTGTGGTATTTACAGTGTATCCCTGTGAATATCACAAGCCGTCTAGACACAGATTGATGGTTTTATAATTCAGATCAAGTCATGAAAAATGATGAGAAGCACACCAGAAATCTGAGGCAAATAAAATTTTAAAAATAAAGTTTATATTTGCACATATTCTGTTTCATTTCTATTGCAGTGTACTGTGTGTGTGTGTTTCATATGTGACAGGTAAGCAGGGATGTCTGGACTGACTGTGATGACTGGACTGGACAGAGAGCAGTGAAGACTGAAGATGAAAGCCAGTGAATGAAGCAGTGTCAGTTAATAAAAAATCTGTATATTGAGACTGTGAATGTATAAGTATATATGTAACTGAGTATGAGAGGAGCTGTGTACTGTAAATGAAAAGTATATGCAATGTGATGTATTACTGAGATAAACAAATAGCGGAGTTATCAAATTGTACTGTTTAAATATTGAAATAAAATATTATATTTAAATAAAATACTGTGTTAATATTTGAATTTCTGTACAGTCGTATTTTATTCAATTATAAATATTATATTCCAGTCTGTGATGTATAATAATAGTACAGTATCAAACACATTAAAATAATATTTATTTGGTTGTTATCATCAAACAAAAATCATATAATTGTGTATACAACACCGTTATATGCAACAGAACTTGGCTTTTGCTTGGGATTTGGATTGCGACATTGCTTTTCCAACATTTATAAAGGGCTCTGACAACAGCCCCAGTTCTGACATTGCCTGATGGAAGCAAGATGTTTACAGTATATACAGACACGTGCAGATCAGGATTGGGCGCTGTCCTAATGCGAGAAGGCAAAGTAGTTTGCTAGGGAGGAAGGCAGTTGAAGGTTCATGAGAAGAATTACCCAACTCATGATTTAGAACTAGCTGCCATCGTTTTCGCCCTTAAATCATGGCGTCATTATCTGCTAGGAGAAAGGTTCGAATTATTTACTGATCATAAATCATTAAAATACCTTTTCTCTCAGAAAGATCTTAATTTGAGGCAGCAAAGGTGGATGGAATTTCTCGCCTCATATGATTTTGAGATTGCCTATACCCCTGGTAAGGGCAATGTAGTGGCAGACGCCTTGAGTAGAAAGAAGCTGACTTTAAGCCCTCTCTTTGTGGAAAGGCAAAGCTTGGAATTCATAGCAAGCTTTAACTTCAGACCCTCCTCTGACTTTGTACCTGGCTTGCTAGCAACGTTAGAAGTGCGACCAACTCTATTAGACTCAATCGGAGCCGCGGAAAGAGAAGACCCTTGGCTAGCCAATGTGATGAACAAGTTAATTAGTGGTGAGACTTCTAGTCACCTCAATAGATATTCCATTAATGACAAGGGCTAGTTGAGACGAGTTGGAAGACTATGTGTCCTACAAGCAAAGGGTTTGGTAAAGACGGTTCTAGAAGAGGCACACCATTCCAAGCTGACCATACACCCAGGCGGATATAAAATGTATAAAGACATCAAAAGAGTTTTCTTTTGGAATGGCATGAAGAAAGACGTAGCTGAATTTGTTTCTAAGTGTTTAATATGCCAACAAGTCAAGCCGAAGCAGAAGAAGCCTGGTGGTCTGCTCCATCCTCTAGAGGTCCCACAGTGGAAATGGGATAGCATCTCGATGGACTTTGTAGATGGGTTTCCTAGGTCAAGAAGGGAAAATACCAGCATTTGAGTAAGAGTGGACAGGCTTACTAAAAGCGCTCACTTTATACCTATCAAAAGTAGAAGGGCTGCCTCATCTCTAGCATCCATATATCTTAAAGAGATTGTTCGACTCCATGGGATACCCTCCAGCATAATGAGTGATCGAGACCCTATCTTTACAAGTGAGTTCTGGAGGAGTTTGCAAGAGGCTGTGGGCACACAGCTATGCTAAGCACGGCCTATCTGACGGAAAGGGTGAACAGAGTACTAGAGGATCTTTTGAGATTGTGCATTCTTGACTTTGGAGGTACATGGGAGGATCATCTTCCTTTAGTGGAGTTTGCTTACAACAATAGTTACCAAGCCACCAAAGGCATGGCACCCTTCGAGGCTTTGTATGGAAGACCATGCCGATCACCAACTTGTTGGTGGGAGTCTACAGATAAGCTCATACTTGGACCAGACATGATCAAAGAAACTTCAGAGAAAGTAGACTTAATACGAAGGAGAATGAAGACTACCCAAGATAGACAGAAGTCCTACGCAGACAAAAGAAGGACCAACCTTGAGTTTGAAGTTGGAGACTAGGTGTTTCTTATATCCCCTTTGAGGAACGTCGTTCTCTTCGGATCCGCAGGAAAGTTAGAACCAAGATTTGTAGGGTCGTTTCCTATCATTGAGAAGATTGGGAAGATGGTTTATAGAGTACATCTGCCCGAAAGATTGGCTGGAGTTCATAATGTCTTTCATTTCTCTCACCTGCGAAAGTGCTTACATGAGTCTGCGGAAGTGGTGGAACCAAGCATGTTAGAGGAAGTAGAAGTTGAATGAGAAGCAACTGTAAGGTCGGTTCCAACTCGTATCTTGGGCACAGAAGTCAAAAAGCAACGCAACTGTGAAGTCAAGCTTGTCAAGGTTCAACAGAGCGACGCCGAGGAAGACGCAACTTGGGAAACTGAGAACAGAATACACACAGCCTACCCTTTTCTTTTTGAGGGTACATCCTTGATCTCTTTTTCCTTAAGTCTATGCTTGTACCTATCGTTTTGAGTATATCTTCTCGATCCTATCCTTTATCCTTAGTAGAATCTCATTTGGATGAAAACATGCAATTGAAACATGTTATGTTTGATGGATGCAAGTGGTTGCTAGTGGTTGCTCGTGGATGCATATACACACACGTTAGGAATTAGATCGGCTCGGTCACTTTCATCTTGCATATGCATATATGTATTTGTATATGGATTGAAACTTGATGTGTTACCATATGGACGTTGCATTTGTATGAATGATTGTGCACTCATGTAGAAATTTTGGATAGGAAAATTGCATACATAATGGACTCATGGCACTGACATAATTTGCATTAAGGAGGTCGACTGAATCAGTAGACCGCCTGATTTTGCATTAGGTAAGGACATGTGCACACACTATGCATTTGATCATGAAGCATTAGACTTTTAAGGACAATGGACGCCTGTGTTTGATGGTTGAGTAGATGGACGATTGGATAGTAAGATATACGTTCTTCTCGTCGTGAAGATTTCGAGGACAAGATCCTTAAAGGAGGGGAGAATGTAACACCCCGTATTTTCTGTTAATGTCGTAATAACAAATTAAAGAATATTTAATTATAAATGCGAGAATCAAGGGAAAACATGAAAATTTCTTGGCATAAATTGGTTCATGAAATGGTTTATTTGGTATACCATTTATTGTGAGCATAATTAAAAGCATAATTATGGCATGATTTAAATTAAGATTAATTTACATATATAATTAGACATATATAGAAAAAATGTAAATATAGAAAAGACGAATATGCCTAACCCGAGGTTAGACTGAGTTGTGGTGTAAACCTGCCCGAAACCGACCGGCACATTTAGTGACCACAACAATACCTGTCTAATGTGAGAGGTTAGTGCATTAAGCCCAGAAAAGCCCGAGGTTAGACTGAGTTGTGGTGTAAACCTTCCTGGAACTGACCGACACATCCAGTAACCACAATAATACATGTCTAATGTGAGTGGTTGGTGCTTTAATTAATTAATTAGTTAAAGCTCATGAACAATCAACCTAGAAATGGTGAGGTTAAGTAATTAAGGAAACACTTAACCAACTTAACAAGACAAGAGTGGTGAGGTTAAGTAATTAAGAAAACACTTAACCAACTTAACATGTGAACAAGACAAGACTGGTGGGGTTAAGTAATTTAGAAAACACTTAGCCAAATCAACATGTTAACTAGGCAAGATTGATAGGGGTTAAGTCAAGTCAAGAACACTTAACCAATTTAACATGTTGACTAGAAAAAACCTAGTAACGGGGACCCATTTCAGTAGTAACCCGCATGAACGTATCAAGGTACCCTGAACTAGGCAGGGTTGGGCACGATCACTGGACTGAATATAAGCGGTCAAAAGGTCGGCGGTTAGGTGCGTCAGTGTAGGTTCCGACGGAGTACGGGCGTGCACGGGCTCCGGAGTGGAAAAAGTAGGCACTGGGCACCAAGCGTACACTTGTGCATCTAGAATCGTGTCAGGGATTGCTATTATAGGACTTGATACACCTTATAATGGAACCAACACAAGTACTTTAGAATCACGTGGGGCCGCATGACACCGAGAATACATTAATGCGAGTATAAGCCGATCAATACATGAATGGGATCACTTTATCATGAACATACGTTGCTTGTTAAACAAGTTCTTAGTAGGTGCAGAGAAGTAAAAGTAGGTGCGATAGCCAAATCTAGTTAAGTCTTACCTTATCTTGTTTTAGGACTAACCTATCCTTGTGGTATCATTCTAAGTTCAGTTTATTCATGTCACGGTCTTTTACTTGTTTACATGCTATTAAATAATTGGGCTTACCAGACTTATGTCTGACTCATTTTCCTTTCGCCTCTTTTCTTCCGATCCCCCCCCCCCCAATCCGTAGGGAGGGAATACTTCTGCTTGACCGGATCAAATCAAAGCTTGAAGACCGTAGATTTAAGGCTTGGACTTTCCTTTTTGAGCTATGGCTATGGTCAAAGACATGTTGGGGATTTATGTCATTTTGTTTTCAGTATTGCTTCTTTATGTTTTCAAGACAGATGTAATAATTTGGAAGATTGAAACTATTTGTTGAAATGTTGTATTGAACATGTGTTTATGGAATGAAGATTGGTTTCTTTTCCGCTGCTTTAATTATTTGTCTTGTAATTTATTACTATCTTGTAACTTAAAACGCTCCACCGAAGTTAAGGCATTCCCTTTGAGAGTGACCTTAACAGAGGTGGGGTGTTACAACAACAAAATGTGATTTTAATTCTAATGCAACCCTTTATAACAAAACATGATTTTATTTCTAATGCAACATTTTGATAACAAAATGTGATTTCATTTCTAATGCAATATTTTTATAACAAAATGTTATTTCTTTCTAATGCAACATTTTATACTAAAATGTTATTTCTTTTATATGCAACATTCTGTACTAAAAATGTTATTTATTTTACAAAACGTATTTCTAAAAAAATGTTGATTTTATTTACATTACATATTAAACCAAAATGATATTTTTGTTTACACACAACATATTCTAACCGAAAATGTTATTTTTGTTTACATCACATGTTCTAACCGAAAATGTTATTTTTGTTTACACAACATATTCTAACCAAAAATGTTATTTTTGTTTACACCACATGTTTTAACTGAAAATGTTATTTTTGTTTACACAACATATTCTAACCGAAAATGTTATTTTTGTTTACACAACCATTTATAATAAAAATGTTTATTTTTATCTAACCTGACAATATATAACAAAAATGTTAATTTTATCTAACATGACAAAAATGTTAATTTTATCTAACATGACAAAAATGTTAATTTTATCTAACTCGACACTTTCTAACAAAAATGTTAATTTTATCTAACTCGACACTTTCTAACAAAAATGTTAATTTTATCTAACTCGACACTTTCTAACAAAAATGTTAATTTTATCTAGCTCGACACTTTCTAACAAAAAGTTATTTTTACCTAATGTAACATTTTTGGTAAAAATGATACCTTTAATCTAATATAATGTTTCTAATAAAAATGACTTTTACTCTAATATAATATACCAAATAAATATGATTCTTTTTATCTAATATAACATTCCAAATAAAAATGACTCTTTTTATTAACATGACAAGTTCTACATGTCTCTAATGCAACATTCTATAACAAACTAGTATATTTATTTTGATGTAACATTTTATTACAAAATGGTATTTTTATTTTATGGTAAGAATTCATAGCAAATTGGTATTTTTATTAACACGGCACGGTTCTAACATAGATGATATTTTTAAAATAATAAGACAATTCTAACATAAAAGATATTTTATTCCAATATGCCAATTCTAACATAAAAGTTATTCTATTATGTCAATTCTAAAATAAAAGTTGTTTTTATTCTAATATGTCAATTCTAAATATAATGACAAATTTATGGCAAAATAAGATTTCTAACATTAATGACATATGTATTGACAAATTTGATTTCTAACATGAGGGACATATATATTGACAAATTTAATTTCTAACATTACTAACATGAGAAATAAAAAGGATAATTCATTTGTACAAATTCTATGTTTCATGTGCATAAATAAAAATGAGAATTTTATTTACACAACAAATTTCTATTATTAACGTATACAATAAAAGAATATTTTTATTGTACGATCAATTCTAATATTTCCAATTAGATCCAACAAATAATATCAAACAATTTATATCACATGCAATACACACCATCTAATATTGGCAGCATATTTAATTTTTTTCCAATGAAATAATAATTAATTTTAATTTTAAAAAGAAATCTCACATTTTGTTCTGTCTGAATTTTCAAAGTGCTCCGTTTCAGATCTAGTCTGTTCCATCGCATAGATCTGGTCAATACGAGTCCAACATAGCTAATTTCGTTTGATTCTAATTTAATATGACAAAGTTACAGCAATTTGATCATTTGATTACATTATTTAAATAATTAATTATTAATTAATTTTCTAATTACTCCCTTAATTACCCTGCTCATTGTCACCTCTTCCTGTACAAGACCGTAACAAAGAACCCATACACACGCCGTTTCTTTCTCCTCGCGCACTGCACCTCGCTCCACTTGACGACAATCAACCACCACCGTTTCGAGGCCCTTCACACAAGCCACCTTCGCCAGGAGTTAGGGCCCACTCGCCAGAACCTATGCTTCTAGAAACCGCTCCAAAGTCCGCCACTTCCTCACCAAAATTCGATCAACTCTTGCCAAATCAATCCATCTTGACCGTACATTACATAGAGCTTGAATTGCTCTTTCATTTGGTTTTGGAATTTTTGAAATTCATTGTTTAGATTTGAAGAACGATAAGGAAGAAATCGAGAGTATTTTGTGTGTTCATTCCTAAAGTGGCGGCTCTGAGAAGTAGAACTAGGGTTTCCACTATATGAGTATTTATATAATATTATATTAATTCATTCATTCACAAAAAAAAACCCGTTAATACCCACTAACTCCAAATCCTGCCCATCGAATGCCTCCCCTAACCTAATACCCCTATTCCGGACACAATGGGCTAGGTCTCATCAGCCCGTTTGATCGTCTCAGCCCACTTTTCTTTAATTTAAAATATAAAACAATTAATTATTTAATTTGATCATACAATTAAATTCACCGGGGATACATACGAACTCTAAAAATTACTGAAAAATTATTTGTAGCTTTGTTTTGACGATACAGTCCTAACAAAGCTAATTTTGTCAAATTTGAAGACCGTTTGAAAAATGACCATTTTCAAGTCGATTAAATTTGATCGAAATTGACAAAACACATTTTCTTTTGCCACGCTCACATATTAGTTCCAAAATTTATGAAAATTGAAAACTAGCAATAATTTGACATTCCGGATCCAACAAAAGTGATTTCGTCAAAAACGGAGGTCGTTTGAAAAATGGCTATTTTTAATATTAAAATATATATGTAAATTCTACAGCGATTATTCTGAAAATTAAACTGGGCATAACTTTTGATTCCCGCTATGAAAATTCAATTTTTCGGATTCATTGGAAAGATATTTTTAAATAGATTCTAATATTTTTGGTTTCACTAAAATACGTTTTATTTTGCATCATGTACATTCATTCAAAGTTCAAATTCAAATTTTCAAACTACCGTGCTATTTTAAACCCCTTTTATAATTAAAATAAAAAAATTCATGCTGATTTAAAATAAATTTTTCGTCGTTATTATTTAAAATAAATTATTTCAAATATTCAAAGTCCCTTAAAATTTCTAAAATAATTTTTTTTTAAATTGGTTCCAAAATTCTGGGTTGTTACATCTATGGTTTAGCTCGTTGATCGATTTTAGAAATGAGGACGAACGAATACCGAGCGAAATAGGAATAGGGTAAAATAATGTGGTAGCCCTATTTTTTAAGTGCATGGTATTAAGAAGTGTGTAATACTTATTCTTGTGGTATTTTTTAGTCGCGGTATTGGGGTGCCCTTAGCACCACACTATTTTAAAGATTCATTTTTACCTCTAACTTTTGAATAGATTCCGAATTTAAATCACATATATTATAGCATGGTCATTTTTATTTCCATCTTAGTTCTTACAAACATTGCTTCTCTTTTGAGATTCATTCAGTTGCATTTTTGATTCACCATTTTCATCTTAGATCTTTTATACTTTTCCTCCTAATATTTTATATCCTGTACGCATATCTTCTGAATCATTCTTAATCTTCAGTTACCTTATCATATTGAGCCACGAAGCACATGTACTCATTTTTAATATCATTTTTCTATCTTGGGTGCTACTATTCACACCCTAGTTTACACTACCGACCACCAAAACTAAAAGCACCCCAAATATTTCCATTTTCCTCTGTTGGTCACCGTCTAAATTAATAACGTAAAAATGGAGAGGCCACTGTCAACCTCATCTAAATGAACGCTTTCTTCCTCGCTCACTTTCCATTTATCTTCATCTACATACGCGCCCTTCAATCTGAAAAGGCAGTTGCATTTTCTGCTGACACTAGGTTTTTTTTAAACATTGTTTTCCATCTATTTTGACTTTGGTTGATGACTATGATAACATTCAACACTTTCACATCCCAATTGCAGCCTTGATTTTCTTTCAAATCCTAACTTATCCGATTTTAGAATTACAATAACGATATTCAACTTTATTATTGTTATTTTACACCATCAGATCAATGTACTCTACGAATCAAATATATAAAGTCAAATAGTTTAAGAAAAAATAACATAATCTATTTTCATAACCGCATTAGAAATTTTTATTTTTATAAATGATTACTTACTTTGTCGGTTGTGAAATGATTCATCAAATCAACATTTATGTCTTTTGAGTCATTTGATCAAACATCTTGCATCATATTATCACAATCGTTGTGTTTATCATCCAAAACAATACGGACGTTGTCAATCATTATAATACTCCATCTATCAAACGACAAAGATAATTTAATGTATAAATTTGTAAAACAAGATACCTAAGTTATACGGATAAAAACCCTACAAGTCAAAACTTACATGTCATTCTCTATTT
This sequence comes from Allium sativum, assembly GCA_030737875.1. Lineage (NCBI taxonomy): Eukaryota > Viridiplantae > Streptophyta > Magnoliopsida > Asparagales > Amaryllidaceae > Allium > Allium sativum. The sequence continues at coordinate 6,905,400 of JASFAX010000039.1, read as the reverse complement.
CAACATTGTCAAATTTAACGTTCTCCAAGCTTAAAATTTCCAATGAAGTGGAAAAAATATCCTAAAACGCAATGGAAAACAGTAACCATAAAAAAGAACATAACAATATGTTCTATAAAATAATAGAAAACAATAAAAATCAAGCATATCTAACTTCTTTTTTATCTTCATCTTCCATCTCTATTAGGCATAAAAAATAACTGCTTTTGTTAGAGTTTGAGGTTTGAAATTGTAGAGAAGTACGTATTTTTTAGGAGAAGTATGGGGGTGACTAAGTGAATAAAGGAATAATACATGGTGGCCAGAAGAATATAAAAGATAATCATTTGTATTAAATTTAGTAAGGTGGTCGGAAGTGTAAACCGGGATGTGAATAGCAGCACTCTCTATCTAATATATATTCTTCCTCAGTGTCAAAGAAAAAATAGGTGGTTGTGCCCCTTTCAACTTTGCGACATGATTCTAGATTGGAAAATCCTCAACTTTTTCCATCGATTCCTTCTTCAATTTCTTTGGATTCAATGCGAGGACCCTATCAATCATAAGCTGATGTGATTCGAGCAAAAAACTCTTTCCCTAATTTGCGCATTCTTTTAAATGGAATCATTCTTCACGCAATCGTTCAATGATTAATTAGAAAATCCCCAGAAATCGAAAACGTTTTTGATGTAGAGATTTGGATCATATAACAAAAGATTGCAGGAATTTGATTCAATGCTTCCAGTGTGGTCGATAGGGTCCTCGGAAAATTAGTTGTCCAGATTTCTTTAGAAGCAAACCGGTGTTCGAATTACTGCACTTCAACTGTTTGCAACTTTTCCAAAAAAATAATTTCGTTCTTGTGTTGATATGAATTGGCGAAATCAAATAAAAACGAGGAAGCGTATTTGTTACCATTGTTAGGTTGGCATATCAGGGGCTAGTGGATGGTATTCTTTGGCAAAAGAGGAATTCTTGTGTTTCAAAATCAGGTCTGTACCCTCCATTACCACGTCCATTAGAAAGGATTGAACATGCTCTCTCATTTTGTTTAAATTTTCTGAAATTAAGGAGGATATTTTCCGATTCATTTTTGAAGAACGAGATGAAGGGTTTATATGTGTTAAATGAGATTTTGAAGCACTTTAATGTAATCAATACTGCGGTGAATCGTAAAACGGTTGTGTCTGATTATCAGTTTGGTACTAAATGTGTCAATGAGATTGTAACGAGTAAGGAAACTAGTGGTTCTCTGTTTACTGAAGATGAATTGGTGGGTTTAACAGTGAGGTCTATGGACAATCAACGGTTAGATTGGATGCTACTCGATCCATTTGTTTAGGATTGTTTAGATCAATATAACTCATTTTTGAATTCTGATGAGGTTAATAGGGTCTTGAGGGATAAAGAGAGCGAGATGGAAGTGATGACTGGAATTGATAGGGTGGACATGCAAAACGATGAAATTGACAACCTTGAATATTCTCCTATATCAACAAAAGCTGATATGTACGAGGAGGATTTTTTTTAGTGGCATGCGGCTGAAGATGTTTGTCTATATAACTGTTTTTTGTTATTAGAGGAATATGGGGACGGTGAGGAGTACATCGAGAAGGAGGTTGGTAATGGTAATCTTCACTTGGGGACCGAGAATAAGATAACCGGAAAAAGCTTGAAATCTAATTCGTGTGGGTTGAATCAGTGTACTCATGGGACTGTGTATGGGTGTAATGATGTAAACAATATGGAGGGATATTATAATACTGTAATGATAGAGGAGGTGATACAAGCTAATGAGACTATTTTATTGAGGACAGTGCCTGGGTTAAATGTTGTAAATAAGGTGGATGGTTATGCCAATGTTGTAACGACCAAGGATGCAATACGTGATATGGGCGAACAATTTGGGATGATTGATAGGGTTTTGATGAAATGGTTAACAGGAATGATGCAAATATAAGGGGAAGGTAGGGATTGATTATAAGGTTAAAGCATTGATCAGTGGCACAAACCATTTGATAAGTTTGACATCCAACTCAGATTTTTTTTCTTGAAACATAATAGGAGAAATTTTGTGAATAAGGGGAAAGACAATAAATCAGAAATGATGCTGAAGCACAAGGTGGCTATGAATAAGATGGATCATTTTGGCACGGTAAATTCAGGTAGTGTCTACAGTGGGAATATTAGAAGGCCTATGGATTTTGTTAGTACTACTATTGGTTTGGAGAGTGAATGTTTTAGTATTATTGGTTTGGAGGGAAACTTTGATGGTTTTGATGTTGGTATGGTGAAAGAATGTGATAGTTGTGATTATGCAACGCAATATTCATTGTTGGATGGGGAGATGTGTGCTACTATTTTAGGACCGAGCAGATGCGAAATAATGGTAGATAATTTTGGTTGCACTTTTTTTTGGGGAAAATTTGGTTGAGAATCATATCTTTGATGTCGAGACCTCGTTTTTTGTTTATTTCAGATGAGTGTGAGATGGTTATGCCAGTGATGGACTCACTTAGTCAGGTCAGAGTTACATATGTGGTTGATTTGATAGAGGATAGTAGAGAACAATCTCCTATTAGTGATGTGGCCTCTACATCGACTGGAAGGGGTAGACGAAAGAAGGGGACTCCTAGTACTGGACTTGTTCGTTGTATTGCTAGGATTAGATCCAATGCCTCATCATTTTATGGTAGCTTCCTGGATTCGAATGCTAACAATAGCACTCAAAATTTGGGCTCAGGTATGATTTATGTTTATAACAGTGACTATACACCATTTGCTTGGGTAACCTATCTACTAGTCAGTTATATTAGCTAGCTAATGACACAACATTTATTTTTACTGATATTGAGTTAGACGCAGATTTCATTAGGAGTAGAGAATTAAAGAGGGTTAATTATTTAAGATGTCGAGACTAGTTAGTTGGAATATTATGGGTCTTAATGATTGTTGATGTCAAAAGTTGGTCACTAGTGACAGCTAACCCCCAATCGTGCATACGACACACGAATAACAATCACAGATTATGGTAAAGTAAGTAAAAACAGGGAACACACAGGATTTTGATAGTGGTTCGGCAAAAGATGGTGCCTACGTCCACTTTATATATTGATTTTTCTTTTGATTACAAGTACAATATGTTTTCTTTTGGAAGAAAGTGGGAGATGAAAACAAGGTGACTGTGTTGTAGAGAAAGAGTTGACTATTTTTGGAGTTAGATGTAGTATGGATGTAATTATAGATGAACAGGTGGGCTGATTGAGATGCAACGTGGCTTTCCTCATTTGCAGAGTCTGGACACGTGGAGCTCAATCATTCGGTGTTATTGCGACCATGGGACACGGTCCACTGTTGATTAATAGTATCCTCGAGAATTGTGGATTGTGTGGTATTCTAGATGAGGTGTATCAAAAGTTGAGCTTTGGCCGGGAGTGTTTGACCGCCTTTAATGCCTTGAGAATCGGGCTAAAGAATGAATTGTCTTAGATGTTTCCACGTAGATCCGGAGATATCTGATCGATCCGACCTTTAAGGAAATGTTTGACACGTTCGGTCTGGAAGAGCGATTATGTTGGGGCATGAGATGCCTCTGCTCGAAGGAAGCTGGCTTGGGCCAAACTTTGTTCGGGCTTTCTTGGGTCGATGTTGGGATCGGTCGATGTTGTTTTGTGAGCCTTTTGACATTTTTCTTCGATCTACTGAACTGTGATGGCTTTTGTCAAAAAGTTGGTCAACACTCTACCCCTCATAGAATATCTTTCTTGGTAAAGGAGATATGTTCTGAATATTGTACCGGAGTCCAATGTGCAGGTAGTTATGGTTGCACCGAACCATACTAGTGCTAGAAAACCGACGATCTTGGTAGTTGTATTAAGGCCAAAAGTCCGGCGATCGGTGTAGACCATATTAAGACCAAAGAACTGATAACCAGCAAAGGCTGTATTAAGGCCGAGAGTATTACATAAGTAGTCCTTATAGCAATATCCAATACCTGCAAGGACAGTGTATGCCATTCTCGGTTTAGAGACGACTATAAGTTTGGTTGGGGAGGTATTAATCATACTCAGTTTTGAAGAGTTGGTGAGCGACAATGACGCTTGGCTTAGAGAGATGGGATAATGATGCTTGGCTTAGAGAGATGGCGAGTATTATCCATACTCGGTTATGGAAGTGGAAAGTATTATCCATACCCGACTTATGGAGGTGGCTAGTATTATTTGTACTCGACTTACAAAGGTGGCAAGTATTATCCATATCGGCTTATGACAGTGGCGAGTATTATCCATGCTCGGCTTATGAAGGTGGCGAGTATTATCCATGCTCGACTTATGGCAGTGGCGAGTATTATCCATACTCGGCTTACGGCAAGTGTTAATCATGCTCGACATATATAATTTTATCCGTACTCGGCTAATGGAGTCGGATATATGTGGTGATGGGTAAATGATGTTTGTGAAGCTTTTGGCGAGTGGAGAGTGCACTCGACTTAGGGGAGAGGCGAGTATCTTTCATACTCGGCTAATAGAAATCTGACCATACTCAGCTCAGGGAGTAGGCTTAAATAAGGTGGTAGGCATTGACCGTATCTTATAGATAGTGGCTCAACACTGACGGCAAGCGTTAGTTAAGATCAACTTAAATCATTCAAACATAGTCCATGTTTGCAAAAGAAAGTTTATTACTGCTACAAAACTATTACAAGGAAATGAAAATAAATTCTAAATGAGTGGTAAATGAATCCAGAGCACGCCTAGGAGCTAAATCCTAACCCCATACGTGTGTACTTCATCACACCCATATTATTGAAAGATTCAAAAATACATTTAAAAGAAGAAATCTAAATCTTATTAATTGATGATGATGCCGCGATTGCTGGGCTCGTGGTCCTTTCCATTTCTAGGAGCTCGGGGATCATCCTGAGGAGCTTGGGCATAAGATTGTGGCGGCATGGTCGGTGTGGTTTTCTTGACATACTCGGGTAGTTCCCCTCGCCCGACCCTATCCTCGATAAGATCACATAAGTGCCTGCATTCATTGGTGTTGTGACTGACAATGTTGTGATACATGTAGTGTTTTCCAGAGTCGAGCTCTTTCTGGGTTGGCTCTCTTCAAGGAGGTTTTGGGAAAGGCAGATATCCCCGTATGTCAAGATAGATGTTGAGCAGGGAAGAGTTGATCTTGATGTATTAGTCGTATTTTCTCTCTCTTCGTAGTCGTACGTTGCATCATTATTTTCCAAGGCCTTTCCTCTTCCTTTATTCTAGCCATTGGTGTTGGATGGACCTCCATCTTTGGTGGCAAGTGCCTTGAGGCTCTCTATCTCAATGTTGGCGTCTTCTTGACAGAGGAATCGCTCGGCCTCGACGTAGAATTCTTCAATATCTTTGGGAGTGTCTCTGGTTAAAGAGATCCTGAATTTTGATTGGTTCTGGACACCTGCAGTGGCGGCTATAAGCACCATCGATGGCTCCGGTTGGTCCGACCGTTGTAGGGCTCCGTGGCTGGAAACTTGAAGTTTGGAGGATTGCGGGAGTATGGTGAGTGGACTGCGGTGGATATCATCTATATCATGTTGAGGAGAAGTGCCTCGGGTTAAGCGTCTGCTAATGCTTGTAAGCTGGCTTCCTTCTCCGAGGAGTTGCTGCCATGAATCCAGCTTTGCATTTGGAAGAACTCTAGTACTAGGGTCCACCAAAAGCAAGCTCCGAAGGGTGGCCATTGGCTGGGTTCGTCCTCCGAGAGTTGAGTGAAGCTGAGGGCGAGGTTCATCGCAGTCTCAGGGACCGATTCAGTCGCTGTAGGGACTGCTCGGTCGTTATTGGACTGAACCATACTCGTTCATGTTGGGACTAATAGGCTCGGGCGAGTGATACCCGTCTGGAATTCGGCATTGCCATTGCTCGGGGTTACGTTAGAAGGGTTTACAGTAGCATTTTCCTTCGCTAGGTTGGGGACCGGTATAGTAGAGTGGTCCTCCTGGTTTGAAGGGAAGGCTCCGCCAGCTCTTCATTGGAGGAGAGGCGGCATAAGACAAGTCTGTTGTAAGATGCTGGGTTGTAATGGAAATGGTGTTGATCCCGGTTGACCCAACTGTTGCTTGGTTGGTCCAAGGAGTTGAGTTGTTCCCCGAAGTGGAGGCAAAATGGTCGAATGACCTAGTTCTTGATCGCAGGCCTCCTGAGAATCGACTGCTGCGGCTGCACTGGTCGCTGGAAGCGATACTCCTTCCTGTGATTTGTCGGGAATTGAAGCCGAACCAGGAGTAAGCAAAGGTATGGTCTGATCTGCAGCTTATATTTGTGCAGACCGAAGATTAGTTACTGCTCTAGTCTCGCTCGGTGTAGGAAATGGTACTGGAATGTTTGCTTCCTTGTCCATCCGAGCGAAAAGGTGATTCATCGCTTCCTGCTGTTTTTTTAGGAGTTCACCCTGAGATGTTATCTGGCCCTTGAACTCGGCCAGAATCCTGTCCATGTCGTCCATAGTAAGATTTCAGGATGTATTTTCATGAGAGGAGACTTCCTGACTTGCTTTGCAGCGTGTGTTTCTGTTGCATCGGCCTCTGTACGACGGGAAGATGTTGCATTTTTCTTCCATTTGTTCGCCATCGATCGGAAGTAGTAGAAGGTCGTGGGGTATGTCGGTGTGTGCCCTCTTCCTGGGGCTTCAAAGTATTGACGTCAAAAGTTGGTCACTACTGACAGTCAACCTCCAATCATGCGTAGGACACATGAATAACAATCACAGATTACGGTAAAGTAAGTAAAAACAGGGAACATGCAGAATTTTTATAGTGGTTCGGCAAAAGATGGTGCCTACGTCCACTTTATATATTGATTTTCTTTTGAATACAAGTATGATATATTTTCTTTTGGAAGAAAGTGGTTGATGAACACAAGGTGACTGTGTTGTAGAGAAAGAGTTGGCTATTTTTGGAGTTAGCCGTAGAGTTTTTACTTGAGAGAGCAAGTTTTTCCAGAAGAAGTACCATTCCATTCTGAGTATGGAGGTATTTATAGATAAAGAGGAGGGCTGATTGAGATGCAACGTGGCTTACCTCTTTTGCGGAGTTTGGACACGTGGAGCTCAATCATTCGGTGTTATTGTGGCCATGGGACCCGGTCCACTGTTAGTTAATAGTATCCTCGAGAATTGTGGCTTGTGTGGAATTCTAGATGAGGTGTATCAAAAGTTGAGCTTTGGCCGGGAGTGTTTGACCTTTTTAATTCCTTGAGAATCGGGCTAAAGAATGACTTGTCTTGGATATTTCTACGTAGATCCGGAGATATATGATCGATCCGACCTTTAAGGAAATGTTCGACTCGGTTGGCCTTAAAGAGCAATTATGTCGGGGCAAGAGATGCCACTGCTCGAAGGAAGCTGGCTCCGGCCAAACTTTGTTCGGGCTTTCTTAGGTCGATCACTGGGGTCGGTCGATGCTGTTTTGTGAGCCTTTTGGCATTGGGCTTCAATCTACTGAACTCTGACGGATTTTATCAAAAAGTTGGTCAATAATGATCCTAAAAAATGTGACAAAATAAGAACGATTTTTAAATATTATCATATAAATATTGCATTATTCCAGGAGACAAAAATTGAAAACTCAGACTTAAGTTCCTATATCAAGTTAGGTGATTCTCACTTTCAAAATTGGGCTTATCTGCCTACCATTGGTAGCATGGGAGGATTAATTATTGGTTTGAGGGAAAATAAATTTAGGCTTATTTAGGAAATTCCTAAAATGTATTCCCTGCATATCTTATTATCCTCCCTAATAGACAATACTATTTTGGTTATTACTAATGTATATGGTCCTCATACAAAAATAGAGAGGACAATTTTGTGGGATGAATGTACAGATTTTAGAAATCGTTTCCTAAATCAATGGATTGTGAGGGGAGATTTTAATGTTACTAGGTTATTGAGGGAGAGATCATCTCGGGTAGGTGATTTCTCTGATATGGAGGAATTCAACGATTTTGCTTTAGACAATAATTTGATTGAAATACCATTAAATAATAGAACCTTTACCTGGTCTAGTGTGAGAGATGTTCCATCTTTTTCTATTAGACAGATTTTTTTATTAGTAATGAGGTTGAGGATAGGTTCTCTTATTGTAGAGTTTCTAATATTCAGATCATTGTCCCATCATACTTTCTTGTGAATCAAATATATCCATTAGCAATAGTTTCAAATTTGAAAAATGTGGCTATTAGATTCTATCTTTTCTAATTTAGTTGTTGTTAAATGGAATTCTTTATTTTATTTTAATAATATGTATGTTGGTAATTCAGCTTTAGATTTTTGTTGCAAAGTTAGGAAAACTTAGATTTTTTTCCTTAAGCGTTGGAATAAGTATGTTTTGATAGTGTTAGAATTAGGAAAGATTAAATTATGCGTGAGATGTTTGATTTAGATAAGATTAGTTAGATAAGGATTCTCAATCCTAGTGAATGGGATAAACTTTGCAGCCTTAAGAATGATCTTAAGCTGATATTAGAGAAAGAGGAGGTCATGTGGAAGCAAAGGGCTCATGTACAATGGATTAAGCAGGGGATAATAATACGAAACTTTTTCATAGTGTGGCTAATAAGAGAAGACGTAATAATTTGATTCATTCTATTTTTGTTAATGACATAAAGTTGATTGTTCAAAAAGATTTAAATGAAGCTTTTACTAACTATTATAGATTGATTTTTGGATCAAAAATTAAGAGGAGGATCCATGTTATGTGGAATGACATTTATCCCTCTTATTCTAAGATCTGTTTAGTAGATTTAGATAAGCCATTTTCCGAACAGTAGATTTGGAAGGCTATCAATGATATGTCTATCGATAAAGCTCCTGGTCCGGATGATTTTTCTGTTCTTTTTTACAAACAATTTTGGGATGTTTTGAAATATGATATAATTAACTTATTTAATGATTTTTATAATGGGAATTTAATGACAAGTAGATTTAACTTTACAAATGTTATCCTTATTCATAAGAAATTAGGAGCTAATAAATTAAATGATTTTAGACCAATATCGTTAACCAACTGTTTTGTTAAGATTATTACTAAAGTCTTAGCAAATATACTTAGTATAAAGATGAATGATGCAGTTACCCTCCTTTTCGGTCGATCCAAATCGATCGTTAAACCGATTTAAATCGAACAAAAGGCAGATACGCTAACTTTGGGCGCACAACACATCAAAACAAACAACAGAAGACTTTTATAAACATCATAATAATGTTACATATGAGTACATAATATCAGAGTACGTCGAAAATTATATAGCGGAAGATAAATTTACAATAAATGTAATACAATACACAGCGGAAACATAAACTAGCACAGCGGAAGACTATCAATACTCTGGACACAGCTTTAAGCTTCAATCCAGAATCCTGCTCAATAAATAATTTGCAAAACAAACTACACGACTGCCCATGTGGAAAATATGGGCACCCGAGTTTGCAAGGGAAAAACAAACTATGAGTCAGTCATGGGACTGGTATGAGAAACTCTACGGTTATAATTAACATATCTAAAAGTGAGGCATATCACGGGACCATGCTGTATAACACAGAACAGGTTTACTCAGCTAGATTGTCAGTGCACAAACAACTACCATAAATAAACTTATGGAATCTACAATGCATCACACACAATGCAATTCCCCAATCTACCCATTTAGGTTTAATCCCCAAAATTAGATTTTCCAAATCCAATTATCTTTACATAAATTATTCCTTTGGACTTTATTTCCTAATTTCTTATTTCATATCATTTGAAATACATATCTAGCTTTTATATCAAAGTAGATTTCACTTCGGGAACTCAAACCAAAATCTTTGGAAATATGAATTCCAAAATATCACAATGCATACAAACAGTATGCAACCAAATATCAAGATGTTTCTCCCATCAACAAGGCCAAGGGTCGGTTCCTTAGTCACTTGATATATATATATATATATAAACACAGACACATACATACACACATATTGCACCCTATAGAAATAGGCATGCACTGACCACTGACCAATTCTTAAAGTCCTAGGTTCTCTCTCCTCGATACATTCAGTCATCAGGGTTACTCGAATCTTTAGCCACATACTAAATCATTTCATATCCCAAAGTGGAAAAATCATTTCATAACATAATAATCACAAGTACTTTCAAATTATAGTACTTCACATCATCAATTCACACATATGATTAGTCACAATCAATCATATAACCTTTGAGCAGGTATGTCTCAAAGAAGGGTGTTAAGAAAGAGAATAAATTCTCCGCCACCAAAAAGATATATCATCAATAGCAACTAATCGGTTATGTGATGAACTACAATGTCAAACACATAATACGTTTCTGAATCATTCTGGAAACATCGGGTTTATCCCTCGAAATCCTTTCTGTTTTATAAAACATTTTTACAAAACATTCCCTATCTAAAATCGGGAACAACACTTCTTTTCACTAAAGAAAATCTCATTTCAAAATCATTCATTAAATTTTAAATAAACTAAACAACATTGCAAAACACCTCATAGTCAAATCGTAAAGTGTTTCACAAGGTGTTAGGATACAAATATTTCTACCCAACCCAATGCTAAATGTAAAAGCATATTTTGCGTGTAAACTAGACGAGCACAATCCAAATAATCAATCAATCATAATCAATATCAACAACCAAGCATATTTGATTCTAACATATCTCATGTTTTAGTAAATTTAATTACCATCTATTCATTCCAAATCTAATTAAAGATTTATTAAAACTCTACTTAGTTTAAATCTCTAAAATCATTACTCCTATATAATGCACACACCGTAGTCATAAATAAATAAATACTCAACTATCAAATGCCATTTAAGGCGCCACAAGTGTCCATCCATGTAGTATGAAATGCGAGTGTCACATATTCATATAACGCTGCTAATGCAAACGATTTGTGAAGAGTTCATGTGTGGAACTCCAAAAAAGATATTATAACTACATGATGCAATTTCTAACTTGCAACCTAACCACAAAACAAATCATGACATAATAACCTAACAAAATAATTTAGTAAGCGAGTTCTCACATATAACGGATAAAAAACATATTTTTATCGCACTACTTAGCATTTAACATCATATCAAAACTATATGATCAATCAATAATCATTTCCTCAACCCAAACTTAATCAACTACTAAACAGTTAATAAGCATTAGCCCTTTCCGTTTCAGTTTCTCACCGATGGCTTCCACTCTTCTAAAAATTGAGATGAGCTATAAATCACTCCAAATCAGTTTCATTGAAAAGCTCACATCGGTACGGTTCCAATGGATCCTGTTTCATAGACAATCATTTAAATAATAAAATCACTATTCACCTTCGTCTCAAAATGACACTCTCAACTTTAAACGCTCGCCAAGGCAAAACCGTAACTCGAAATCGCACAAGACCAGCGCCATTGTCTCAGGTATCTCCTCCTCTATCCACGCCTAGTAGTCTCCCCCTCCAGTTCGCCATGCGGGTTGCGCAGTTTATAGATGAATGGAAATGGACGTTTCTGGTCATCGAGGTGTTGTGGCCACCACGGTGCTCCAAATCCTACCAAATTTTACTAGTAACTCGGTCTTGACCTCCCGGACAAAACCCCTTCACGGCACTTCGCCTGAAAATGCACGGATTAGCGGAAAATTGATCATTTTCGTGACTGCCTCATTTTCCAGCACCCCTCCGATGAACTTAACATTCTGGTCAATTCTGCCCACCTAAGACCACACCACCACCTCCAAAACCTTCGTATGCTTCCACTCTACCATCCCTCCAAACCGCTCGACCTAATTCTCTACGTAGAGCCCGCAACAAGCAAAATACCAAAAATGAGCTGCTGCACTTTGAGCTCAATTCTGGCCAAACCACAAACCCAATAACCACCAAATTTTAGGCGTGAGTAGCTCTCTTCATTCTCTAGAAACTCACAAAATTTCATGGCCTAACTCTTACGGTTGGTAGATATAAATTATTTAAGTTTGAGGGGTTTTCTGCAAAATTTCAGGAGTCAGGAGGTGGCTGCCATTTTCGATGGAGAGAAGAGAAGAGGAAATAGGGTTTTGTGGAGGAAAAGATCTTATATAGTGGAGAGTTTTTATTTTATTATTTTCTTAGTTAACACTCTCTTCGTTCGACATTTAGCGATGCTTTGAGCATATACGAACTCAGTTGGCGACGGAAATTAACAAACAACTATGTCTTGATGATACGGTCCTAATGAAACTTGTTTCGTTGAATTCCGAGTCCGTTTGCTCAAAAACTCCATTTCGGACTCAAGTGACTGATCAGTTCATAATTTATTACGCACGACCACATATTAGCTCCAAAAATTATGAAATTTGGAATATAGCAATAATTTAATATTCTGGATCCAACAAAAGTGATTTCGTCGAAAATGGAGGTCGTTTGCAAAATGGCTATTTTTAAGGGCTATATATAATATAAAAATATATATAAATTCCATAGAGACTATTCTAAATTTTAATTTAGACACGACTTATAATTTATAAAGTGAAATCTCAATTTCTTACTTTCATTAGAAAGATATAATTAAATCAATTTTAACATTCTTGTTTTACTGAAATCCGACTTATTTTGAATTCTGTATATTCATTTAAACTTCAAAACCAAATTTTCAAACTACCGCACCATTTCGAGTTCCTTTTAATTAAATTTTAAATTTATACGTTCTTACTTCGATTTAAATAAATTTTATATCGTTATTTCTCAAAATAAATCACTAAATATGTTTAATTTTTATTAAAATCAATTAAAAATAAATTTTAAATTGGTTTTGAATTTCCAGGTTGTTACAATCTCCCCCACTTAAAACTTTTTCGTCCCCGAAAAGAAATGGAGCTGAAAGTTATTTAACTAACAAACTCAACTTTCATTCTAGCTTAAGTTCTTCAACTTTTCAGTTTCTAAGAACTTTCAAATTTCTCTGAAATTTGGCTAACACACTAAATTTCTGAAAAATTTCGCCATAACCTCCTTTGTACGGGATGGTCTGGAAAAATTTATTGGGCCATATTAGGCACCCAATAAATCAATATGTCGCATACAAAACAAATGTGAATTATCTATACTCAAGGGAGATGTGTAAAAAAATATTACTTGACCCACTGATGGGAATTAATCATAATCCATGTGCCGTATCTAAAACAAGATTGACATGTACATTTTGTCATCTCCTCACCTGTGTAGGGATTGTTATTAAATCATGCGATTTACCGTTATAAGTTATTAGGTCCGTAATCAGTCCTCAGTTCAACTCAGCTTAACCTGTAATTCAGTCCTTGCTATACAAGCATCTTGCTCATATGGTAGTTCAAAGCTCGTCATATAAGCACCAAATGCTTATATGGAATATGATATGCTATGTATCTTCCATGAAGTATGCCATGCGGTGTGGTGCATAATTTATTTGTTACTATTGGTGTATGTTTTAATTTCACACAGAACAATTATCACAGCGCATCCAAATCGCTCATAGTAGTCGTAATATAATAATAAAATTGCGCAACCAACTCACTAAGGTGCACCTGTTTGTTGGGCACACAATTTGTTTCTCTACTCAACGCTAAGCCATTAACCTGCTCAACATACATACATACATACATACATACATACATACATACATACATACATATATATATAGAGAGAGAGAGAATTCTAACTAAATTTGCATTTCAATTTAACTTAACTCAATTAAATTAAATAACAAGTGTTTTCGCATATTCAATGTCCAAAATTTCTAAGGATCCCGTCTAAATTATTTAAATCGGACATCATAAGTAATCAAACAATCACATAAATAATCAATTGATTAATTAACTTTCTAGACATATAATTTTTATATACTCAATTTTTTTCTTCTAATATCGCATTATATATATAATCACAAATACGTTACATATAAACGTGTCACTCTCAACTCATTCTAAGGCATTACTAACCCCATCTCTAATGAGTTTCTCATTCTAGGATACTACTGATCCTATCTCTAATGAGTATTCTTATAGGATGTTACTAATCCTATCTCTGATGAGTCTTTTATTCTGTTCTAACGAGTTGTACCCCAAATATTTTGAGTTAACCAAAGCTCTGATACCATATGTAGTGACCCTCCTTTTTGTTCGATCCAAATCAATCGTTAAACTAACTTAAATCGAACCAGAAAGTCGGATATGCTAACTTTGGGCGCACAACACATCAGAACAAACAACAGAAGACTTTCATAAACATCATGTTAATGTTACATCATAGTACAGAATATCAGAGTACATCGAAAATTATACAGTGGAAGATAAATTACAATAAATGTAATACAATGCACAGCGAAAACATAAACTAGCACAACGGAAGACTATCAATGCTATGGACATGGCTTTAAGCTTCAATCTAGAATCCTGCTCAATAAATAATCTGCAAAACAAACTACTCGAATGCCCGTGTGGAAAATATGCACACCCGGGTTTGCAAGGGAAAAACAAACTACGAGTCAGTCATGGGACTGATATGAGAAACTCTACGGTTATAATTTATTTATTTAAAAGTGAGGCATATCAAGGGTCCATGTCATATAATACAGAAGGGTTTAGTCCACTAGATTAGCAGTGCACAAACAACTACCACAATCAAATAAACTTATGGAAACTGCAATGCATCATACAACATGCAATTCCTCAATCTACCCATTTAGGCTTAATCCCCAAACTTAGATTTTCCAAATCTAATTATCTTTACAGAAATAATTCCTTTGGACTTTATTTCCTAATTTCTTATTTCAAATCATTTGAAATACATAGCTAGCTTTTATATCAAAGTAGATTTCACTTCGGGATCTCAAACCAAAATCTTTGCAAATATGAATTCCAAAATACCACAATGCATATACGCAACCAAATATCGGGAGGTTTCTCCCGTCAACAAGGCCAAGGGTCGGTTCCTTAGTCACTCAATATATATATTACACCCTATAGAAATAGGCATGCACTAGCCACTGACCAATTCTTATGGTCCTAGGTTCTCTCTCCCCCATACTTTTAGTCGTTAGGGTTCCCCGAATCTTTAGCCACATACTAAATCATTTCATATCCCGAAGTGGAAAAATCATTTCACAACAAATTAATCACAAGTACTTTCAAATTATAGTACTTCACATCATCAATTCACATATATGATTACTCACAATCAATCATATAATCTTTGAGAAGGTACGTCTCAAAGAAGGGTGTTAAGCAAGAGAATAAATTCTCCGCCACCAAAAAGATATATCATCAATAGCAACTAATTGGTTATGTGACGAACTACAATGTCAAACACATAATACATTTCTGAACCATTTTGGAAACATCGGGTTTATCCCTCGAAATCCTTTCTGTTTTATAAAACATTTTTATAAAACATTCCCTGTCTAAAATCGGGAACAACGCTTCTTTTCACTAAAGAAAATCTCATTTCAAAATCATTCATTAAATTTTAAATAAACTAAACAACATCGCAAAACACCTCATAGTCAAATCGTAAAGTGTTTCACAAGGTGTTAGGATACAAATATTTCTACCCAACCCAATGCTAAATGTAAAAGCATATTTTGCGTGTAAACTAGACGAGCACAATCCAAATAATCAATCAATCATAATCAATATCAACAACCAAGCATATTTGATTCTAACATATCTCATGTTTTAGTAAATTTAATTACCATCTATTCATTCCAAATCTAATTAAAGATTTATTAAAACTCTACTTAGTTTAAATCTCTAAAATCATTACTCATATATAATGCACACACCGTAGTCATAAATAAATAAATACTCAACTATCAAATGCCATTTAAGGCGCCACAAGTGTCCATCCATGTAGTATGAAATGCGAGTGTCACATATTCATATAACGCTGCTAATGCAAACGATTTGTGAAGAGTTCATGTGTGGAACTCCAAAAAAGATATTATAACTACATGATGCAATTTCTAACTAGCAACTTAACCACAAAACAAATCATGACATAATAACCTAACAAAATAATTTAGTGAGCGAGTTCTCACATATAACGGATAAAAATCATATTTTTCTCGCACTATTTAGCATTTAACATCATAACAAAACTATATGATCAATCAATAATCGTTTCATCAACCCAAACTTAATCAACTACAAAACAGTTAATTAGCACTAGCCCTTTCGGTTTCGGTTTCTCACCGATGGTATCCACTCCATCAAAAATTGAGACGAGCTCCAAATCAGTTTCATTGCAAAGTTCTCGTCGATACGGTTCCAACAGATCAAGTTTTACTGAATCACGAGTCCGTATGAAAAGGTTATTAGTATACGAATATAGACCATCATTTAAACAATAAAATCACTATTCACCTTCTTCTCAAAACGACACCCTCAACCTTAAATGCTCGCCACGCCAAACCGTAACTTGAAATCGCACGAAACCGGCGCCATTGTCTCCAGCATCTCTCTTTCCACGCATGGTGGTCTCCTCTAGTTCGCCACGTGTCCCCGCAGTCCAGATATGAACGGAAATGGACATTTTCTGGTCGTCTAGGCGCTACGACCACCACGGTGCTCCGAATCCCTCCAAATTTTACCAGTAACCCAGTCTCGACCTCCCGAACAACTTTCCTTCAAGGCACTTCGCCTATAAATACAAGGACTGGCAAAAAAAATGATCATTTTCGTGATTGCATCGTTTTCCAGCACCCCTCCGATGAACTTGACATTCCGGCCAACTCCGGCCACTTGAGACCATGTCACCACCGCCAAAACCTTCGTACGCTTCCACTCTACCATCCCTCTAAACCGTTCGACCTAATTCTCTGAGTATCCTGAAGCAAGAAAAATACAAAAAATGAGCTGCTGCACTTCGAGCTCAATTCCGGCCAACGTTTATTTTATTATTTTCTTAGTTAACGCTCTCTTCGTCCGACGTTTAGCGATGCTTTGAGCACAAACGAACTCCATTGGCGACGAAAATTGACATACTGCTATGTCTTGATGATATAGTCCTAATGAAACTAGTTTTGTCGAATTCCGAGTCCGTTTGCTCAAAAATCTCTGTTTTGGACTCAAATGACTGATCGATTCATAATTTATTGCGCATGGCTATATACTAGCTTCAAAAATTATGAAATTTAGAATCTAGAAATAATTTAATACTCCGGATCCAAAAATGTGATTTCATCGAAAACGGAGGTCGTTCGCTAAATGTCTATTTTTAAGTGCTATAAATAATATTAAAATACATATAAATTCCATAGCGACTATTCTAAATTTTAATTTTGACACAACTTATAATTTATAAAGTGAAATCTCAATTTCTTACTTTCGTTACAAAGATATAATTAAATCGATTTTAATGTTTTTTATTTTTTGAAATCCGATCTATTTTGAATTCCGTATATTCATTTAAACTTCAAAACCAAATTTTCAAACTACCGCACCATTTCAAGTTCGTTTTAATTAAATTTTAAATTTTTACGTTCTCACTTTGATTTAAATAAATTTTAAATCGTTAATTCTCAAAATAAATCACTAAATATATTTAATATCTATTAAAATCAATTAAAAACAAATTTTAAATTGGTTTTGAATTTTCGGATGTAACAAAAGATCTAATTAATTGTTCCCAAACTGCATTTATAAAAGGTAGGAACGTGGTTGATGGTGTGGCCGTTGTCCATGAATATATTGATTTATGTTGTAAGAATAATTTTTCTTGCGCTATTTTGAAAATTGATTTTGAAAAGGCTTTCGATTCAGTAGAATGGATTTTTATTTATGAGTTATTATTAGCTAGGGGTTTTAGTAGGATTAATTGGATCATGCTATTACTCAAATCTGGTTGTTATAATATTATAGTTAATGGAGTTGTTGGAAAGAAAATTCAGTCTAAAAGGGGGCTTAGACAAGGCGATCCTTTATCACCTCTTTTGTTTTATCTCGCTGTCGATGTATTCACCAAAATTATCAAGAGAGCGGAGAAAAAAAAAATTTAGGATTTGTTTTGAGATTAGTATTTTATTGTTTTGAGATACTTTCTCATCTACTTACCCAAACAAATTATAACTTTGAAGTCAATAATCACCTCTACTTACCCAAACATATTATAACTTTGAAATTAATACTTTATTGTTTTGAGATGCTTTCTAGTCTTAGAATTAATTTCGATAACAATTTGGTTATGGTTTTAAATGATTCTGACAATGATGGGAATCAAGTTGCTAATACCTTAAGATGTTCTACTAGGAATTTTCCTTTTGATTACTTAGGTTTTAGGATCAGGCCTACAAAACTCAAAAATGATGATTAGATGTTTATTATTGATAAAATTAATAATAAAATATCTAGTTGGAATAGCAGATTTTTATCAAGAGCATGTAGATTAGTTATTATTAACTCTGTGTTAACTATTATTCCTATGTACTAGGTGACCATTCATCATTTTCCTCACTAGGTGACTGAAAAAATTGACATATTTTGACGTAATTTTCTCTTGAGTAGAGAAAATGTTTGTAGAGGTTACAAATGTTTAGTTAATTGGAAAGTTCGTTGTAGATCCAAGAAGGATGGAGGTCTTGGGGTTATCAATTTATATAATTTTAACTCTTCATTGTTAGCTAAATGGTTATGGAAATTTAGAAATCCAGAAGTGTCAGCAACTTGGAAGCAAATAGTATCTAAATTTTATTACGATGGGGACAAAATTATATTTGATACTAGTTATATTTGGACTAATGGATTATCTTCTTTTTGGAATTCTATATTGAAATGTTTGGTTTTTTTTTTTAACTTAGGTTGTAAGTTGATTGTCCATTTAAGAGTTATTACATTTTTCGGGCATGATTCTTGGATTACTCGAGTGCCCCTTAAAATAGAATTTAAAGAACTTTTCGAGATTTTCTACTTTAAGAATACATTGATTAAGGAAGTATACAGAGGAAGTTTAGATCCCCCATGGGAGAAAACATTTGAGAATATTTTAGAAGGCATAGTGTTCAAGAAATTTGCCTTTTTACGAGCTAAGCTGTCAATATATCATTTGGATAAAAATAGGATAACATTAATTGAGGACTTGATAAGAGTTTAAAGTATACTTCTAAATATATGTATAAGTTCCTTAATTTTACAGGTATTTCGTTGTTAGTATTTAAGTTTATTTGGAAGTCTAGTACTCGACCTAGAGCAAAATTTCATATGTGGCTGATTATCCATAAAAAACTCAATATTATAGAGCAATTAAGAAAGAAAAATATTATTTTGGATTCTAAGTGTTGTTTCTGTAGTATATTTGATGAAAGCGTTGATCATTTATTTTTCTCTTGTACTAAAACTTGCTATACATTAAAAATGGTTTTATGAATTTTTGTTTTTAACCATTTCAGTGTCTTTAGGAATTGTAATTATTACTGGAATTGTTTTAGAGATTTTAATTTTAAACTTAGATATGTACTAGATACTTTAGTAACTATTATTAGTTAGTTTATTTGGTTTGAAAGAAATCAGAGAATGATCCATTCTAATTCTGTTACTATAGATAAATTAATTATTAAGATCGTAACTTTTAGTCTAGATTGGATGTTTAAGCCTCATTATAAGTTAATTAGGGATCCTACGTTTGAAAGATTTCAAGTTAAAGTTAGAAATAATTTGATTTTGTTTATTAGGATCAATAAATATTTTAGTTATAATAGAATTTGCATGATATCTGATTTTAATGAGTAATTTAGTTGTTTCTTGTTATTCTATGGTTATATATATATGTATGTATGTATGTATGTATGTATATACTCACACACACATATGTGTGTTTGTGTTGGTAGCTTACTTTTAGCTAGTCTTTTTCAAGTTACAGGTAGTTGATTTATGCTGAGGAGCTTATTGGAGAGCTAATGTAGAGAGTCCTTCCGTTTATTGTGATGTTCTGTTCATATGTATTTTTTAGTTATATTTTTTGGAGAGACTATAGTATGGTGTAGGATTTGATGTACTTTACTATCGGGTGGTGACCTTAGCAGAACTCGATTTTGAAGTATGATGGGTGGTGGTTTATCCGGAGCTCACCATCAACCATTTTAAACCTAAGGTCATAGTCCGAGATGTCTATGTACTGTTGGTTACCTGCCAGGCTTGTTAGCAGCTTTTGCGGACTTTGTGCTTCTTTATATATATATATGTATGTGCTCTCTTCTTTTTCGAAGATCACACATCTTTTTTTTTTCAAAAAAAAAAATCTATTTTCTTTCTCTCAAGGATTCTCTATTGTAACAACACTTCATTTTGATATCCAAAATAAATACCTAATACCCCATTACTACCCATGTGTCTATAGTATACATAGTAAAACATTGTGTCGAAGAAATATAGTATAAAATAGTCAAAAATAGATGGACCATATGGTCACTCTTAAAATAGAGTTATCAGGCTTACAACATAAACTACATTTGTACTACCCTCATAACACCTCGATTTTTGGCCTTAGTAAAAAATGTTGAAAAGGATAGCATTTTTCTAAAACAACAACTCAACTACTCAATATATCATTAGGATATTTTAAAACTTGTACAATAATGAACTAATATGAGATATCATATACTTTTTTAATAATGGAATATTTATCAAAGATTTTTTTCTTGAAAATGCACTATAAGAAACCTGTGGATTCATATACCATAAAATGGCAGAAGAATGACATAGGTAACTGCAATTACCTACTGAGTGCCTTTACCACTACTAGCGTGGGTAAAACCTGTGTGTGTAAATAATTTCTCACGTCATGCCTATTCCATGCATGGAGGTGTATCCTATGTCTTTCATACACTGATTTTCAATGTCTTTCCTATGCCATAGTCATTTGTGCATTTGCTATACTTCTTTTTGGCAGAGTCGACCGGTTTTTAAAGTGGTCTGTAACACTTCTTATTATAACAAATAATAAATACAAGATTGCAAGAGCTAGACATATTATCTTATCACTACGGTTTTTAAGTGGACCGGCCACCACCAACGAAGTTTATAGTATTCCGTCTACTGACCACGTAGGGAGTCACATAATTAAGTTACTTAACGATCTACAAGGTTAGAATATTACATAGTTAATTTCAAGCTTACAAATAAGACTTAGAACATCAAGACAATTACACATACATCCAAATGGTCCAAGCCGCAAGGAATAGTGTAAGCAACAATGACATGAGAGGGAACATAACAGGCTGCTCCCGAGTTAACTTTTCAATCTAACATAGAGAGGCTCAATAAAAAGGATAGCTCGCACATGGCTAATAATCCCCAGACTCGACATTTCCTAACCAGCATATGACAATGACCTTAAAGTTGCATTCATAATCACATAGCAAGGACACTACTCAAGGGACAAAACAATGCTAAACGTCCATTCTAGCTCCAACAAGTTGCAGGCCAAAGCTTCCCCATAGCTCCAAAAGTAAACAGAAGGCCGAAAAATACAGTTTGTGCCACATAAGTAGTGATCAAGGAAAAACCACCATACACCATGGAACTGCATAAACATACTCCACAAGCAACACAGACAAAACCTTAAACCACTAACAGACAACGAATTAGTGCCCTCAAGACAACAATACGTTGAATAACTAGCCCACATATGCACCATCACAACCAAAGGGGTGAGACACGAAGCGTACAACAAGCTAGTTGTTACTACAAAGCTCCACAAGTTTGTTAAAACCTATGTCCCAGGCAAGCTGAAACCAACCAACAAGAAAACCAAACAATCACGTCACAAAACCCAGACTAATGATGCCACAAACACCCCATCCAACCCCAAAACTCCTGAATAAGTTAGATATGCATCGGATAATTAACACCAAGCAATGTAAAGGATCGAAATAGCGAGATTACCAGCATAGGCTGTAGAAGAATTGCATAGTTATTTTGGGAGGGGCCACCTCGCACTAGGAAATAGAGAAAATCTGATGTGAGCATAAAATGGAGAGGAAGCTGTGAAGTTGTTAGAAGAAGATAGGTGTGTAGTGGCGATTTAGGGTTCATATCTAAATTGAAGTTTTGAGAGGCTCTTGAGTGGCCACGCAGACGAAATTAGAAAATGGGAGAGAGATAGATTGGAAATCATTTATAAGGAGAAAGCAAGATTTGGAAGAAATGACGAGGTAAATAAGATGGGAGAAAGGAAAAGATTTCTTTCGCCATTAACAGTCACCGGAAGAGCTCTCGAAATCTACATCAAAATGCATTTGCTATGCTTTTCCTTGGCTCTTTATTCGTATGATTCTAAATATAGAACTTGCAACGTTATTTTATTGAATTGCGTAGATCAAAAGACATATTCAAAGAGGAATTTGATGTGTGTCAAACAACTTTAAAATTTTCAAAACTTGTCAAGCTATAATATCACTTTGTTATAACTTGAAATTGAAATATCTCTAATCAAAATTATCATATCATTAACAAAACTATGCGCTTTAATTTTCTAGAGAGATCTCTCACAAACAAACGAAAATCTAATAACAATATATTATATTCATCATCCACAATGGTAATGGCGAAGTGGTGAAATTCATTCTTCCCTTTGTTCCAAATTTATAAAATAGCATAAAACCCTATATAAAATTGGGCCAAGCAGCAAAATAAATTAATGCCAAAGTGAACTTGATACTTTCCCTTTGTTCTTCATCCATCAAGGTTCTTCCTTCTACTAACATCACTATTCACACTACAGCCAATACCATCCCCAACTGAAACATCCAACCACAACGCTACCACTTACACCTCCTATGGCACCCACCTTCTTCTCACTGATCTGAATGTCATTCCTGCTAACTCCTCACATACCCACAAACATGGGCGGATCTATGGCCACAGCACCCTGGGCTATAGCCCGGGCCATTCATTTGCAAAATAATTATATATTACTAATCTAGCTATTCAAGTTGTCTACCCCTACAACTAAAATATGAACCAAAATATGTTATACAGTCACAGCTTTGGCATTGAGAAAAGTAATCAATTAACTAATTTATACTGCATGTGTGCATATAGTATATACAATAACTGAAGTGAAGAACTGGGCAAATGATTAAATTATAGCACAACATTCATTTGTTATTTTGTCCACATTTTTCCACTAAGTCACCTGGTGTTTGAAATTTAACTTATTTTGTCTTTAATACACTTAATTCTATTATTTTCATTTTCATGTTTTGTTTAGATTTTTTACTTTCTGGTGTTAAGAACTAGCTATATTTTAATTAATTAATTGTTTCCTACAACCTGGCAAAGAACCAATTTTGCAATAGCCTGGGAGGATCCCAGTTTCTGGCTCCGCCTCTGCCCACAAACAAAAATGAATGCCAATAGCACTCCAAAAATAATACTCCGATAATCGAGCCACAACTCCAAAACCCCAAAATACAACTGACCATTAGTATCTTCTTCCAAACTCCACGACAAATTACTTATCCCCTTCACAGCCAACCATAAACCAAAAACAACTGCCATTGACTACACTAGAACAATCTGACTTCCCTTCTTCTACCTTCCAAACAGCTCACACTACCCTCACCAGCTCAGACTATAAATTCAAAACAACATGCCTTCTTTTTGCAGTCACCAACCTCAAACACTAAACACAACCATGAACTCAAATTATCTGTCTACCAGTAACCCAATACCTTCTTCTATTCAACCAAACAATAACCCCACGCAATTGCCTATAAATTAGATTTTTAATACAAATCAGTAAGTAAAATTTCTAGTAGCCCATTATTTCGCTTGAGAACTAGAAAATGAAAATCTCTTGTAAAATTAAGGGTGTGTTTGGTTTTTATTTTTAAATTTTGGGTTTTCATATATACAAGAGTATGAAATGCACATACATATCGTGAAAAATAAACATTTTATAAATTGAAGTCAACACATGAAACAAAAAATGATCTTTGTATTGTTTTCCGTATTTTGAGAAACAAACGGATGAACGATGTTAAATTCATTCATCCACCGTTCCCCATCCCACCATCATCCCTTCGCCTTTGGTCCGCCACCTCCGTTATCATTTAAATCTCCGCATCTTTCGAAATTAACGTCATAAAACTCAAAATATAAAATAAACCAAAATACCTAAGTTTAGCAACATACTATAAAATTAAAGCCTATGTTTTCATAAATTGAATTAAATCCGGGATAAATACCTAGTAGTGATCAAAGATTTTGCAACTGAAGCATAGGTAATTATTGAAGAACTGGTAGTGACCACGAATTCGATGTTGGGTAACACATGATGGGTACTTCATCATCGATGATGTAAACGACGATGAACAATTCTTTGGTGGTGATGCACAAAGATGTATTCTCGATGGAAGGAGAAGGCAATATCAGTTTTATTAACTGAGACAGTGATTGATCCTCCAGTTTTATTAGGGAATTTAGATAAATTATCTGATAATAATGAAGGTAGTAATCGTAATATTGATCAGACAATTTCGAACGAAAGTTTAGAATTTGATTTATAATAATTGGTTGGATTGCATTTTGTATATCAGAAATTTAGTTGTAGGATGTGCATAGGAAATTACTAGTCTTTCCCATGCTCTGCCTTTTTAACGAAACCGCAAGGATGGCATAAGAGATTTTCTATGCCTTTTCTATACAGTTAGTTCTTTCTACGCATCTCTTACGTCTTTCCTATGCCCGTGGAAAAGCATAGGAAATCATTTATAGAAATTTGAAGCGTTTTTTTAGCAATGATGGAATAAGACGAGTAGGAAACAAAGAAAAAAATATACAGGTGTTACCTCTATGAAATTATACACCAGCGGTTGACTTACAGGAATCTGATCAATTGATCTATAAAGTTGATATGAACTTGATGTTTGTATGCAGTGGCGGAGCCAGCTCATGAATTCAGGTATGGCACGTATATTCATTAAAAAGAATCTACAACTGTATTAAAATATTGGATAGAAATAAATTTTCGCATTAGAAACCAGCAACTTTTATCCTTTTGTTGCAGTCTAAATGCTTAAAGCTTATAGGAACACGGAGAAACCAAAAGTCACATAGGCATAATCATTATTTTAGGTAGGGCCAAAAGTAATATAGTCATTTTTATAAGTAAAATAATTTTTTCAAGTGGGGCCTTCGCCCTATCTGAGTTACATGTGCATCCGCCCCTGTTTGTATGAGAAAATGGCATGCACATTTAGAATTTAATAGTATGGAAAAAGAACAAATAAACTAACTTGACAACAAGGCAAAGTAAGAGAACACAATTATTATAGTGGCTTTTCTAATCGAGATATATGCCCACTTAAACTTTATTGAGAATTTTGATGAATTTATATGAGACTGTGTTCTTATGGACAATTCTCGAAATTACGAGACTAATACAAGAATTGGTCAAGTAGCTAAAGAAGATCTGTTAGTGCAAAATTTCGTTTGTACCAACATCTTGGATTCCAAAAGCATTGTTCCATAAGCTAATTGTGGTCTTGAAATGATACAATACCCCTAGGGGTGTGGACTGAACGATATAAGGTCTAAAATGTTGCATCAAGAACCATTATAGTAGAAGAAAGAATGCACAAAGTAAAAGAAACCATTTTTTTATATAATGGTTCAGGTCGAAAGATCCTTATGTCCATTGTTCTTTCCTTCATTATTTACTCTTATACAACCGTGAGGCCTACTATATTTTATCAAAACATTTCCGCCATTCGTGAGGAGAGCTCTAATATCAAAAAATACATTATTTTCCTTATTCTGCTTTTTTGCTCTATAGTTGCCTATATGGAATTGAATGATCCTCTATTTATTTTCGGTTGAGAATATCTTCATTGGTACAGGGGCTTTCTTCGAGATTAATGACTAAATCGACTATAAGCGGCACAGATTCGTGATGGCTAACTTGGTGTTTCTATGGATTATTCAACTCTTCTTTGCTTATCGTGATCATTGATCCCCATTAGTATGATCAAAGCCATCGAGTGTTGGCGCTTCCTTGAGCTTTCGTGACTTTAGTTGTTGGTGGTAGAACCAATTTCGACTTAGAGACGTTGCATCAGCTAAAGGGTTTTAGCCTGAATAATAATACAGATTCTCAATCAACATTTTGTTTTATTTTTTCATACTTCAAGGTCTCATTCACTAGTCCAAATGCTTCTCTGTTTGTATACCATGTCCAAAAACAAAAAAGTTAAAAGTGCCTACTTTTATGGTGCGGTTCTCATGAAATTTTTGAGTAACGCATGTTCTCTAAAGTTCACTATACATTTTTAACATAAGGTGGACGTTAGAAATAATTGGGTTGTTTTTATTTGAAAATCTTGCTTATTTGTTCCATTTTCACAATTGAGTTGTTCTCGGGTTTCGCATTTGGGAGGACTTATGAAAGCATTGCTTTATAGAGACGATTTGTAGTGACCCATCTTTACTTTGGAAATATTCTAAAGTTTTGGAAAATGCTTTCAAATCTATCCTTATCCGGAGGGTTATTCAAAATGTCCTTTAAAATCTTATGCTTAACTTTGAAAGTATCTCCATACCATATGCTTCAACTTCTTAGAGTTGGTCTTACATAGTTATTGTATTTGTACACACATTTGACTGATATTGATTGGGACGATAAATTTTAAACGTTGCCCAACTGCACAAATAAAATTCATTATTTGTTGATTGAAACCCACATGGGTATTGGGATGATATTGGACATACACTAATCCCAATATTTAGTTGTATGTCAATCGATTGGTTGACATACTGTAATAAGCGTTAAATATTTATATTTGATGCTTATGCAGTGTAGAATGCACTCTGGATGATGGTTGACTGTGTTTGATTGTTGTTATATACATGCGTGTATGAAATCCATATAATCAACCTTATATGGTAATTGACTGTGTCTGATTCCAATTCAGAAAGAATGAATATTTTAAAATAACGAATATTTTAAAATAATGAATATATTTAAAGTAATATTCAGTAAAAGATCAAAATTTGATTTTGATGTTCGATTTGGGATGGACACGAATATATTTAAATATATAAAGCCGTGTTGATTAGATTAATGCCATTTTGACATGAATGATATTTATATTGATTTTATTCTTTTTTATAATGAATATAAAAAAGGAATTGATTTCAAAATCTAATGTTTTGAAAATACTATCATTTATATATCGATGATATGGAATATTAAATTTTGATTTGAAATTGAATATGAAGTTGAAATCGTTTTGAAAACGAATTTAAAACGATTTATAAAATACATTTTAAATGGAAATCGGCGAAATATATATTATATATATAATATAATGGCCTGAGTAGAACGCGCCGCGCTGCGACAGTTCGCGAATTTCGACCAATGACTTCGAACGGACATTACGGGAGATCCGACTATCGGATTCTCCTAAAACCAGAACCGTTGGGTTCGTATTAAAAAGATCTTTCTAATGAATATTAGAGATTCGAAATTTAACGGTTGGATTTGGAATTATGTCCAAATCAAATTTGGAAAAGGTCGCTGTAAGTGCAGTTCGATGGCCGTTTATGGAAATCGACTGTACGGGCCTTGATAAAATTATTAAAAATATCAATAATTTGTGTAAAATCATAACAAATGATTTGGAAAGAATTGGTATGAAAAATCTCATATTTGAAAAGATAAAAATATATTTTTGTCGAAATGAACTAGTTATGTACTAGAATTATGAAATCCAATATTTTTAAATAAATAAATTGGATTTGAAATGGTTTAAAAAATAACCGGAATTTCCAATATATGAATTGGAATGGGTTTGAATTGAAATTATCTTCGGAATATTTCGATATTGGATTCCGTGATTATACGGATATTGTGGAGGAATTTGGAAGATATATATATATATCGTTATTCCAATACGGTATTTGCTGATTCCAGAATTTGATATTGAATATAAGCCGATATATTTTCTATTCAGAGCCTTGTATTTAATATTAAATGTGATTTTGGGTTTGTCGCAGATGGTATCTTCATTAACACTGTTCTTGAACCCAAGTGAGAAAAGATTAAATCTTTTTATTTAGATTTAATGAAGTATACCAATTAATTGATATTTAATTGGAATGGAATTGAAATTGTACTTTGGGTTTATCATGAACGGTGTTTTAAATAACACTTGTTCTTTAACCCGATTAACAATAGAATAAGATTTTGGGTTGTCGTGAATGGTGTCCTTAATAATACTATTCTTAGACCCAATGGAGTTAAGAAAATCAGAAGCTAACTGGAGATTAGTTAAGTTGGATGGTTTCCTGGGTATCAATCTGATGTTGGTTTCGGCCTTCGAGGTTAATACTTGGGGAATTGTTCACTTGCTAATTTACGGTTAAAGTATAATGGAATGGAATGTGATTTTCGGTTTATAGTGAACCGCGTTTTAAAGGACATTGGTTCTTTAATCCAGTTAAAGACAGGAATTAGATTTTGGGTTGTTGTGAATGGTATCTTTAATAATACTGTTCTTAGACCCAATGAGTTAAGAAAATCAAAAACTAACTAGAGATTAGTTAAGTTGAATGGTTTCCTGGGTACTGATCTGATGTTGGTTTCGGCCTTCGGGATTAATACTTAGGGAATTGTTCACTTGCTAATTTATGGTTAAAGGCTGATGGAATGGAATATGATTTTGGGTTTATCGCGAACCGAATTTTAAAGGACATTGGTTCTTTGACCCAGTTAAAACAGGATATGATTTCCCAAGTTAAACAATCGTTAATATTGATTTTTGGGAAGATTAAAACCAAGTGGAGTTTTAATGCATCTTTAATTAGATTGAAATGATATCCAAAGGATGATTAAAGAATAAATTTAAAGAATTTATCTTTGATAAAATTAATGGGAACCTTTCCCAAAGTATAAGAATATTTGAATAAAGAAATATTCTGCATTGGAATGAGGCGTATGTTGTGTTTTTATAGCACTTGTTTATTATATACACGAGTTATTCAGAAAGACCGGGTTTATTCCATACTGAATAACTGATTCGACGATGTGTCGAAGATGAAGACGGTGGTTGAAGACTGGAGGTCTTCACATCATTTGGATGATTACTGATGTCTTGATTGGGCTGTACACCCAAGACAAGGTAATAAGTGGTAATCGTCCAGACATACTTGGAGATCGACGGATATGCGAGGGCCTCTCCCCTGTATTGGACATATGGGGGAGGAATAAGGTGCCTATGGTTTTGTTCAGACCCAAAACGAACTTGTAAATGGATGTGTGTCTGACATTGGAGTTCATTCTGTGTGATTGATAGACATCGGTTGCATAGCGTGAATTTCCTGTGTGGCATGCTGAGATGCAAATGATCAAGGCATCTGTTGAAAACCAGAGTCTTGTGGTTGATGATCAAAGCATGGCTTTGATATAACGTAGCTTTGTGTAGCGTTAATTCGCGAGCCTCACACCCTGGTGTGAACCAGAAATGGGGGAGGACCTCAAGGAGGGCATGCGTTTCCTTCTAGCTAGGAGTGGTGTAACACCCTGTATTTTCTATGTTTATTAAAGTAACGAATTAAAGAATACTCAATTGTAAAAGTGAGAATTAAGGGAAACGGGTTACGCCATTGCGTTCTTCTCGGAATTCTGCTTGAGATAGAGTCTGAGTTTGCGTGAATCGGACTCCGTATGCAGAAGTTATGGAGTTTAGAAGATTTCATGTTTAAACAGAAAATTAAATAATTAAATAAACAAAAGAAGTTCGAATTTCAAATTTAGGCAAAAGAGGCTGAGCGGGGAAATTCCTGCTCGGGGGATCGACCCCCCCACTCCCCAAGGGGGAGTCGACATAGACGTCGACCCCCCTAAAGGGGAGTCAACATAGGTGTCTCCCTCCTGTAGGGGTCGACTCCTGTATTCTGATCCAAACAGTGACGATTTCTGACTCGCTGCTGAGTCACTAGGGCATAGGTGGCAGTTTCTGGATAGCTTTATCTGGTCTGGATGGTTCTGATTGCTCCTACGTTGATCTAACGGCTCACCTAAATCTAAACTTCAATATAAACAACCCTAACCCTCAACCCTAAACCACACAATTTCATTCCAAGGAGCCGTCATGCTGTCCATGGTCAACCTAGCGTAGCCACCATTCTTCTCCAACTAGAAAGCAAGCTAGGAAGAAAGTTAGAAGCCTCAAACCAAGTTAAAATTAGAGAACCAATAGTCTACATCAAAGGATAGCTTTTCAGTTTTAGAAAACAGATCCCAGAAAACAGGATTTTTCTTTTGTTTGTAAGTTCAGTTATTCTTTAGATGTGAACAAATAAAAGTCATGATTTGTAATAAAGCGAAACTAGAACTGTGCCAAGTTGTAAGAAAATGGTGATGAAGATTCATGTCTATTCTTGTGACAATTCTATCATATATGTCTATGAGACTATTGTGGTTTATTGGACTTATCATGCCTATATGTTTAGATCTACATTCTCATATGTTTAGATCTATGTTAATTTGATCAAACTCAAATGCAAGTTCACATTTACATGCCTAACTGGATTTGTGAAATTCTATCTAAGTTCACGTTCATATTCTTAAGATTCATGTTAATTGGATCTAAAATGCAAGTCATTGTTCCATGCCCAATTTATATAACACATGTTTAGTTAGATCCATATTATTTTATGTTGTCGGAATGGTACATGCTCCTTTTTTCCCTTTTGTTTATGAGTTTGGCTAAGTTGGAGCCTAATTTTCTATGTGAACTATGCGAACGTATAACGGGGGTAACGTTGGAAAAAAACATTAAATTACATATTATTGACATAGTTTGGCTCATAATCATGTAAATGATTAGTGGCATGAAATGGTATAATTTATATACCTGAAAAACATGAACATGATTTAGAGGGTAAATGGGGCATGACTTGAATGACAATAATTGTGGATAATTTACATATAATTATAAAGGGTAAATATGTAGATTAAGTAAAAGACGAATATGCCTAACCCGAGGTTAGATTGAGTTACGGTGTAAGACCGCCCGGCACATCCAACAACCGTAACAATATAGATCTAGTGTGAGAGGTTAGCGCATTAAGCCCAAAAGAACCCGAGGTTAGATTGAGTTGCGGTGTAAGATTGCCCAGAACCGACCGGCACATCCAGCAGCCGCAACAATATAGATCTAATGTGAGAGGTTGGTGCTTTAATGAATGAAAAGCTAAGGAACATGCATGCTAAGAAGGTAGGGTTAAGCTAATTAAGGCAACACTTAACCAATACAACATGTTGACTAAACTGATGGCTGGGGTTAGGTTAATTCAAGAACACTTAACCATTTTAAAATGTTGATTAGGAAACCCTAATAACGGGGACCCATTTCAGCAGTAACCCACATAGATGTATCATGGTACTCTGAACTAGGCAGGGTGGGGTACGATTATTGAGCTGATTATAAGTGGTCAAAACAACGGCGTGTGGTGCGTCAGTGTAGGTTCCAACGGAGTGCGGGCGTGCACGTACTCCGGAGTGGAAAAAGCAGGCACTGGGCGTCAATAGTTATACACTGTGCATCTTGAATTGTGTTGGGCTGCCACCATAGGATTTGATACACCCCATGGTGGGACCAGCATAGGTATCTACAATCAAGCGGGGCCGAATGACACAAATGTTAAACATATACGAGTAGGAGCTGATCGATAAGGGGGATCATTCTTTTATGAACACGTGAGGCTGGTTGAAACAATAGTTAGTAGGTGCAGAGAAATGGAAATGAGTACGATAGTATATTTAGTATATCTTACCTTATTTGTTGTTATCTTATTTCTAGGGTATTGTCCTATGTTCAGTTTATTCATGTCATGATCCTTTTACCTGTTTACATGCTGAATAATCAATGGACTGACCAGACTTATGTCTGACCCATTTTCTTTCATCTTCTTTTCTTCCATTCTGCCCCCCCCCCTCCCCAGGTCCGCAGGGAGGGAATACTTCAGCTTATTCAGACCCTTTCCAGCTTGAAGAGAGTAAATGTATTTCTTGGATTCTCTTTCCTTGGGCTACGGCTTTGGATACACTCTTAATGGGGATTTGTGCTGCCTTATTTTTATTTTATGCTTCTTTATGTATAATCAAGACAGATATTTTTTTGTAATGATTTGGAAGTTTGTTTGAGATAGTTGTTGTAATATTATACTGAACCACGTGCTTATGAAATAAATTTAGTTTTTCCGTTGTTTATATGTCTAACTTGTAAATTATCTGTATCTTTTACCTATAGCGCTCCACCGAAGTTAAAGCATTCCCTTTTGTGAGTGACTTTAATGGAGGTGGGGTGTTTCAGTTGGTATCAGAGCTGATGGTTGCCAGATCAGATAAGAATTTTGGAAACTAATTTTCGAAAAGAAGTTTAAAGAAGAATTTTCAAGATAAATTGTTGTTTTAAAAGGTATAATCCCCAAAGCTATATGCACAATATTTCTATCCTTTGTTTTGAATCTTTTCTTTTTTGTTTCGGCATGTCTAGGGATCTCAACCTTCTAGAGGGTGTACCGGTACCTGGCTGGTTCAGAAGGTACCTAGAGGCTAGGGCTAATGATGTAGGCCCAGCAGACGTTCCTCCTCCCCCAGCTACAGCCGTTCCTCCTCCTCCACATGCAAATGCTTTCTCAAAGATATGTAGAGACTTTCGAGCCATGGGTGGAAAGAACTTTAATGGAAATGAATCATTCGTGGAAGCAAGAAATTGGCTCAAAGAAACCAAGGATTTGTTTGTTATCTTCGAAGTGGACGACAGGCAGAAAATACAGTTGGTCGTATGGTTGCTTAAAGACGAAGCCTCTTATTGGTGGGAAGTTACTAATGCTGAGAGACCAGTTGAAACTTGGGTGGATTTCAGAATGAGGTTTGAAATGAAATTCCTCTCACAAGCTGAACGAAGCCTACAGATGGAGAAGTTCTTAGAAGTATGTCGGTCAAGAAATACGTCAACCAATTCAACCAGCTGGCTAGATTCGGACTGGAGTTAGTGAACACTCCACATAAGAAGGCTCTCCGTTTTGTTAAAGGGTTGAATGAGCCACTGCACAGCCTAGCTATATCCCATATACCTATGGGTGCGACTTATGAAAGACTGGTGGACATGGCACTGTTACAGGAGGAAGACAAGGATGGGAAGAAAGAGGCAAAGGTGGAAGTACCTCAAGATAAGAAAGTGGAGGAATCGCAGAACAAGAAGACAGATTCAAAGAAGGGCGGGAAGAACAACAAACCCCATGACAAAAGGAAGCGTAATTTTTGTGGCATTCCTAGACATCTGATTAAGGACTGCCGAAAGAAAAAGAGGAAGATGGGTGGTTGTTTTCACTGCGGCGAGACAGGACACATGGCTAAGGACCGCCTTAGAAAGCAAGGGCAAGGGCAGAGGACTGGATCTACTTATGGAGGGAAGGTTCACGCTCTCATAGCACCTCCGCAAGAACGATGTAGAAATATTTCTGTTGATAGTTTAGTTTATCTTTTTTGATCATCCTATTCATACACTCTTTGATTCTGGCGCATCGCACTCTTTTATATCAACTGCTTTAGTTGAATCTCTGCACCTAGACACCAGTATAGTAGAGGATCCCTTGGTTGTTTCAAATCCAATTGGGGGCTTGGCTTATTTGTCAATGATATTTTTGGATTTGGAAATTTCTATACTAAGCATTGGGTTTAAATGTAATGCCTATGTTTTGGGCTTCACGGGCTATGGGTTGATTCTAGGCATGGATTGGTTATCCAGTAATGGTGCCATCCTCGATTGTGAAAAAAGAGTGGTTAGACTTATGACTCACCTCGGTAACACTCTCGAAATCTGTAATGACCGGGGTTTTTGACGATCTTGGTTATCCGATAAACTCGATGATGACTAACCAAACGTAAAAAATCCGGGTAATTAATGTAAGAAATTAGAGGGTGAGGAAAGATAAGATAGAAACTTAGAATGGAAGAAGAAGAACACAACATCAGAGTAACACGAACCTCATAGCGGAACGAATAACATATAATAGATAACATATCTTGAAATATACATCTGTACTTGAATATACATCATTATCAAAGTACAACACTTACAACAAAGCGAAAATAAACTATAGCTATAATCCTGAAGCCTCCTGCTCCAGCTCTTCCTTTATATCTGTAAATCCCGACTACTTGACTGCCCGTACAAAATTGGTCACCCAAGAGTTTAGGGAAAATAAAACAAAATAAACTCCGGGCCAGTCATGGGACTGGTATGAGTAAAACAGTTTAAGCAGGTAAATGATATCTCATAAGACCACGCCGTATAACGGAACGGGTTTTTCCCTTATGAGAATCCAAATTATCTTTATATCAAAAACCCTTTTGCTATTATAATAATGTCTATCAACCACAATATAATAATCATCTAGCAGAAATGTTTTCATCTCACGTTCTACATATATAGTATACAATCAAAACCGCAAGCACATATTGGGTAATGGATTTCCAATTATGACAAGGTATGGAACCATCTTTCGCTAGTGTATCTCCAGAAAGGAATACACTGGGTTCAACAAGAACATCTTGCAACCCGGCCACACATGACCGACCACTCATTTCGCTTGAGTGTATCGAATGTATATCACTAACGGTTGGGATCAGCAACCATTTCCCGAATGGGACAGTATCGATAATAGATTTTTAGAAATAAATGAAACTCTAGATCAGGTGATTATACACCCTACTTCGGAGCGACGGACTTAGCCATGCTGCCTTCCCGATTTCTATCATTTACCGGTTGATGAGGCTTGGTTACGCTTCATCACCACATCAGATTAACTTCGAATGCCACATTGTCAGATCCATCGAAAATCACTAATTGACGTCTACAACAGTACATTACATGTTAGCTAAAGAAGTTTCCATCTCCGCTTCAACTCTTGGTACGGTTGAAGAAATCAATGTACGTGACCTTTCTGGAAATACTCTGTTAGACATTCATCCATACAAGTCATCCAGGAACAGGATGAACCGAAGGTACTATTCAGTATATCCATCTTAGACACTGTTATCTAAGACTTATACCATAGCCCTTGCACTTTACTCCGTCTTCAATTATCTTTGGCATATATGATTCGCAACGCTTATGCCAATACAGAGTGGTTCTTTGGATAATAATCCAACCGGTCTCTCCATATTAACAACGTTAAAATGGTCAAAACTTCGATAGTCTGTGATTTAACCATCAAAGAAAACACGTGTGCAAACAACGATATTATTTCCAAATGGAAATTCTATCAATCAATCATCAATCATATATATATATATATATACACTCTCTTATTTCCTATTTCAATATTTGATTACGTTTCTGATTTTATATGGAAAACATTTCCAAATCTTCTTTACTTGGATCTAAAACAGATTGTTTAAATCAACATCACGATGACAACTCAAACCACTATACTTATTTACTAAATTCACTTAACCACTTTCACTCTCGAACCTTAACCATTTCTAAATTAAAAACGATGTCAATCAAGTTGGGGTATAACTACCTGTTAGACCTTAACTGAACAACATTTCAAATCTCGAATTAGGGTAAGTTCATCTTTTAACTCTTAAACACTTCCTTACGTATCTTTCGTTCGAATAAATCTCTATTCGATAACTCCTCCCTTCGAATAACTATATTTGATAATATCTCTTACGCATAACTAGATTCGAAAACCTTTCTTTGAATAAACTAAATTCGATTAACTCTATTTATTTAACCCTAATCGATTAACTCTTTTTACTTTACTCCTTACTTAACTCTTTTCGAATAACTAATTCGATAACTCCTACCCTCGAATAACTATATTTGATAACTCCTTTCGAATAACTAATTCGATAACTCCTTTCTAATAACTCCTTTCGAATAACTAATTCGATAACTCTAACTGATTAACTCTAACTGGTTTAACTCTAACTAGTTTAACTCTAACTGGTTAACTCTAATTGATTAACTCTAACTGGTTAACTCTTATTCGAATAACGAATATTCGATTAACTCTATTCAGCTAACTCGACTCGACTAACCCCTTTTCGAATAACATATTTGATTTACTAACTTTCGAATACCTTATTCAATTGACTCCCTTCGAATACCATATTCGATTTAACTCTATTCGAATAACTAAATTCGATTAACTCCATTTGAATAACTATTCATTTATAAAGATTTACTTTTAGTAACGGTTCTTCACTTTACAAATGATTTCCTTTTTAGTACGTTTTCCTTTTTATGACATCCTATTCGGTTATAAACAAATTTCCTTTTTATAACTCTATTTATTTTCTAAATATTTCCTTTTTAATTCTATTTGTAAATGGTTTTACAAATATCTCCTTTTCGATTTCATTTGTAAAGGTTTAACAAATATTCCCTATTTAATCTCATTTGTAAAGGTTTACAAACATTTCTCTTTCTGATTGATTTGTAAATGGCTTACAAACCTTTCTCGTTCTAATCTATTTGCAAATGGTTTGCAAATAATTCCTTTAGGGTTTCATTTCTAAGTATTTTTTATTTATAAATAATCCATTTATAAATAAATTTCTATTTATAAATATTCCATTTATAAATAATTCCTTTTATAAAATCTCCTTTGATTGTTATAAATATTATCTCTTTTATAAAATCCTTTGATTGTATAAATAATCTATTTTCAATATTCATTTCGAAAATTTCCTTTCCACCATTCCGGTATGTTATGGTATTCAACACATCAAATCACGATGACCAATATCGTTCAAACACATATAATCGACAACAGATTATATATCACATCATATATCACAATATATGAAAACAATAAAATAACTGTTGAGGAATCCAGACGGACTCCTCCAACATGTTTCCCTGCATCACAGATGTTTAACAATATAGATAACATCACTTTCAATTCCATATGATATATTCTGTTAAACAGAATCAACATAGAAATTCACTAACTGACTAGTAGTTCAATCAAACAGTCAACACGCAGTCAATCAGCCAATATTTAATAGTTCTGAAATACAACATGAAATTATAAACTATTCAGAGTTAGTGAGATTTACTCACATTTGCAGTTCATCGTTAAAGAATGATAAACTGTTACTTGATTTGAATCAAACAATTTATCTCGCCATAAATTCAAATGAGCTTCAATCCACTCCCAGTCAGCTTTATTGTGAAGCTCTCGTCCATGCGGTCCCAACACAACTTGTTTCACTGAATTCCGATCTCGTATGAGGTAGTTACGATATTACAAAGTTAATACATATTTGAATTAAATAAAACTTAAATATATATTCACTTTGGGCTTTACCAATATAACCAGGCCCATTCACCATTCAAACCCGCCACAAACACAGCCCTTCTTCCCCAAAGACAATACCGTGAGCTCCAAATGAAAACTCCACCATTCCCAAACCTTTAACCACCTCGCAGCCCCCATTTCCTTCACCGAACCTTAAATAAAAATCACCATTTCATTCTCCACTCGATTCTCTTCCTCCCTGGCATCACAGTTTCAAACTCGCACTCGACCCATGAATCCCGTCGCTCAGCACGTTCCGTCGAACTCTATATTGGATCGACACTAATTGTTTCAGAATATCCTCAAACTACACCACAAAACTCGGTTTC
Organism: Allium sativum; assembly: GCA_030737875.1. NCBI lineage: Eukaryota > Viridiplantae > Streptophyta > Magnoliopsida > Asparagales > Amaryllidaceae > Allium > Allium sativum. Next base: position 6,867,716 of record JASFAX010000039.1, on the reverse strand, counting down.
ACTTCCTCGATCCAATTCCGAACTCGAATTTCCACATCTTGCTTCAAATGGAAATGTATTCGAACCCTAATCCGCTTGTACCATTTTCGCGAACGAGAAAACGCACATCGAACCCAACCATATTCACATCAGCTTGAAGAGAAAGTTGAAGAGATCAGAATACATGAGCTTTAGGAATTTATAGAATTTGTTCGAATTTTCTTTTGATTTTATTTGATCGAAAAAGTTTACTGGAGAAACAAAATGGACGCGGCGCATTTTTTTCCTCTTTGACTTTGTGAACGAGTTTAATTAGATTTAGGATTTTTGGGTATGGTATTTATAGAGGAATTAAATATTTTTATATTTATTATTATTTTCGTTTTTAATCAAACGCTATCTGCAATCGTCCTCTAAAATTCCTATAATCACATATGACACCCAAAAATCACGAAACTGGACATGCAGCAACAGTTTGACATTACGGACCAAACGAAACTGATTTCGTCGAATTCCGACTTCGTTTGCAAAAGTGGCTATTTTTAAAGCTCTGGATGACCCATTTAAATATATAAATATATTTAAATAAAATTGAATTAAATATTTAAAAATAAATATTATCGTCTATATTCACAGTGGAATACCATACAGCTCTAGAATATTCCTATATGAATTTCTAACTTGATATTTCAAATCTGGGTCAACCCGATATTCGATTTATATTGAAATTCCTTTTAAAAATATAAATAATTCCTTTATAAATTATAAAGGAATTCCACAGCGACTTTTCTAAAATTTGATTTGGACATATCTCAAAATCTACACTACGAAATCCTGATTTTTCTTTTCCACTAGAAAGATATACTCCACCAGCTCCACACGCTTCTTGTTTCACAAAAATCCGACTTAAAACGAATCCTGTACATTCAGTTGAAGTTCGAATCGCCAATTTATGAACTGCAGCGCCATTTCGAGCTCGATTTTAATTATATTATAATTCTACGTTCAACTGTCGTCGATTGAATATATTTGTTATTCTAGTTCAATTCTAAACTGAATTAAATATCACAGATGATCCAGTTCACACTATATCGCCATTTCAGCCAATTCTGATTATTTCATAATTAAATATATTATTTAATTTATTATTTTAATTAAATTTTCACTGTTATTTAATACCATGACCATTTAATCATTTAATTCACTATTTAAATAATTAAATTAATTAATTATAATACCTCTGCCAATGCGGGTGATTACAATCTTTCCCACTTAAAATAATTTCATCCTCGAAATTGCTAAAAGGTAGAGAACGACCCTATCGACTGGTTAGAACATATTTGATCACTTTTTAACTTCAGTTTCCAACTGTACCAATTTTAATTTCAATTGAAATATTAACTAATTCTTATCAACGAAAATTTTCAAAAATCCTGAAAATTTTCTAACGCCTTAACTCTTCGAAAAATTTCGCCAGCACCTCCTTTGTACTGGTCAATCGGTCAAACTCCAACTCGCCTCTCTGGGCCATCTCCAACCCAAAAGAAAATCAAACAGCCAAGCAGCTTGCCAATTCGGCTCATAAATCTTATATCCAATAGAAATATAAACCTGTACCTTTTGTCGGCATATCATTTTATCCTTTCCACATGTTATCAATTTAGCAGATACAAGGGTCATCCCAATCAAATTCCAATCTGCTTTTATCCACAACATAACCATTCGCTTATATCCGAGCCAAATATCATTTTAACTCGAGTTTCTTCTCGATTCCCAACTCTTAACTTGATTGTCACATTACACTTCAAATTTGAATCTCACAATCCCATTTGTCTGGATATCATTCTAAGTCAATCTCAGTTACCACTTTACTGGCTTTACTTTAATTCAAATTTGCTTTCACAAATTTCTGTTAAATTTGTTTTTAATTCAAATAGTCCTTCCCTGGGAGTTTTTAAACAGTTTACTCTTTTCAAAAATCAAATTTCCCTTTTGAACATGTCACTGAGCCCTTAATTAATATTCCATTAGTTAAATCACTTCTCTATTTCTTTATCAATATTTGTTAACCAAATATTTTCAATAACCATATTGGCCTTTTATGTTATTTGGAAAACATTTCCGAATATCGCCTTCCTTTATTTTCTAAAGTTTAGAAAATATATGCTATTTATAATTTGAAAATATTCCAATTACTTATCTCTTTTCCGATCTCGTTTATTTCTATACTTAGGAAATATTCTTTATTATATTTCCAAGCTTACACTTATTTGGGTTAAAACGGATGGTGTGTAAAACATCGTTACAACAACCCAAATACTATATTCAACTACTCTTATTCAACATTGATCTTCGAGCCTGAAATCTTACTATTTATTTGTTAATAATGAAATCAATCAAGTTGGGGTATAACTACCTCTCAGACCTTGACTGAATAACATTTATAACATCAAAACAGATATGACTACTTACTCGAATAATCAATACCATACAACTGCTTATTCACTTTTAAACACATATATGCTTCCTCTTTCTATTCTTACTAGATTTTATTCTTAGTCTTCCTTTTTGATTTTACTATTCTATTTCTAAGTTCGTTTCCTTATCGACTTCTATATATATCGATACGTTGATTTCTAACTATCAAATTATCTTCAAAATATTCTAACTCCTTAAATTCCTGGAAAAATTCGCCATAACCTCCTTTGTACCAGGAGCATCGGGATATTTCAAATAGCCTCCCATGGCCCTCACCAATCCAAAAGAAAAAGAAAAAGCCAAGCGACTAGCCGATACGGCGCATAAAATCTCATATATGAATTAAATACATACCTTTTCGTCGAGCATTCTATTTATATACCTTCATACCTTATCCATACCTATCTCATGTATATTTATACCTGCCCAACCTATTTTAACTATACCTGATCGTTTTAACTCAATTAGTTAATTAATTTGTTAATTAACTCTTTAGTCTATTTCACTTTTAAATTTGAACATGCCATGTTCAAATATATTTTAACTTGCTTATTAACTAATTTGAATTCATATTTCAAATCTAAGTTCTATATTCGATTTCGAATATACATTTACACATCCAATTCACCTTTCAAAGTTCAACTTCAAATTCAAAACTCGATTAACTAATTCCTCTTCGACTTAGTTAATTCTATTCAATTTCTATTCAAATTTTATATTATAAATCCCATTTGAATTTCTATATTCAAATTCTATATATTAAAATTCTATATATCAAATTCTATGTTATAAATCCCATTTTGAAATTCAACACAACTTGTCTTTCCCAAAACAAATTCAAAACAGTATCTTTAATAGTAATTCGTCACTTACAACTCGAAAATGAATACTGATGATGCAGCTGTCATCATCATAATCTATTTTCCAGCGATCGAAGTGAGTTCAATACTATAAAACCATTTCTACACATTTCCACTTTGAAATTAATTCAAAATATAATTCACACTGCTTGTAAAACAATTTAAAATCTCCCAGGATCTTAAATTTTCCTTATTTTTTTATCCAAATCCATTTACAAACACTTATCCAATTTTCCAGAATTTTAGCTCAATTTTTGGTTTAAAATTTCATATTCAACTCATCTGATTTCACGTATTTCACTTATATGAATTCAGATTGATTATTTACATAATCATTTAATTTATAATCTTACGCGATTATAATAACAACCAATATATCCACTATATTATAATTTTGACATATATATCTTCTCTATATCAAGATATACCTTAGGTAAACTTATTTTAATTTACCCTCTTTTCAAAACATATCGTGTCAACCATCGTATTCGAGTGTTTAGTAACTCCTACTGATACAGTGGATCAAACTGATCGACCAGAACTCATAAACAACTCAACCAATAAATCACCACAATATAAAACAATTTTTTTATATCAATAACAAATACGCTCACTCGTATATATACACTCAAAATCGATCTAGGGTATTACTAACCCTATATCTACCGAGTCACGCCACAAAGCCAAGGTAATTACTTAACCTAAGCTCTGATACCAACTGTAATGACCCAGGTTTTTGACGATCTTGGTTATCCGATAAACTCGATGATGACTAACCAAACATAGAAAAATCCCGGTAATTATCGAAAGAAATTAGAGGGTGAGGAAAGATATGATAGAAACTTAGAATAGAAGAAGAAGAACACAACATCAGAGTAACACGAACCTCACAGCGGAACGAATAACATATAATAGATAACATATATTGAAATATATATATGTACTTGAATATACATCATTATCAAAGTACAACACTTACAACACAGCGGAAATAAACTATAGCTATGATCCTGAAGCCTCCTGCTCCAGCTCTTCCTTTATATTTGTAAATCCCGACTACTTGACTGCCCGTACAAAATTGGGCACCCAAGAGTTTAGGGAAAACAAAACAAAATAAACTCCGGGTCAGTCATGGGACTGGTTTGAGTAAAACAGTTTAAAACAGTTTAAGCAGGTAAATGATATCTCATAAGACCACGCCGTATAACGGAACGGGTTTTTCCCTTATGAGAATCCAAATTATCTTTATATCAAAAACCCTTTTGATATTATAATAATGTCATTCAACCACAGTATAACAATCATCTAGCAGAAACGTTTTCATCTCACGTTCTACATATATAGTATACAATCAAAACCGCAAGCACGTATTGGGTAATGGATTTCCAACTATGACAAGGTATGGAACCACCTTTCGCTAGTGTATCTCTAGAAAGGAATACACTGGGTTCAACAAGAACATCTTGCAACCCGGCCACACATGACCGACCACTCATTTCGCTTGAGTGTATTGAATGGATATCACCAACGATTGGGATCAGCAACTGTCTCCTGAATGGGACAATATCGACAATAGATTTTTAGAAATAAATGAAACTCTAGATCGGGTGATTATACACCCTACTTCGGAGCAACCGACTTAGCCATGTTTCCTGCCCGATTTCTATCATTTACCGGTTGATGAGGCTTGAGGTTACGCTTCATCATCACATCAGATTCACTTCGAATGCCACATTGTCAGATCCATCGAAAATCACGAATTGACGTCTACAACAGTACATTACGTGTTAGCTAAAGAAGTTTCCTTCTCCGCTTCCACTCTTGGTACGGTTGAAGAAATCAATGTACGTGACCTTTCTAGAAATACTCTGTCAGACATTCATCCATAAAAGTCATCCAGAAATAGGATGAACCGAAGGTACTATTCAGTATATCTATCTTAGACACTGTTATCTAAGACTTATACCATAGCCCTTGCACTTTACTCCGTCTTCAATTATCTTTGGCATATATGATTCGCAACGCTTATGCTAATACAGAGTGGTTCTTTGGATAATAATCCAACCGGTCTCTCCATATTAACAACGTTAAAATGGTCAAAACTTCGATAGTCTGTGGTTTAACCATCAAAGAAAACACGTGTGCAAACAACGATATTATTTCCAAATGGAAATTCTATCAATCAACCATCAATCATATATATATACACTCTCTTATTTCCTATTTCAATATTTGATTACGTTTCTGATTCTATTTGGAAAACATTTCCAAATCTTCTTTACTTGGATCTAAAACAGATTGTTTAAATCAACATCGCGACGACAACTCAAACCACTATACTTGTTTACTAAATTCACTTAACCACTTTCACTCTCGAACCTTAACCATTTCTAAATTAAAAACAAAGTCAATCAAGTTGGGTTATAACTACCTCTCGGACCTTATCTGAACAACATTTCAAATCTCGAATTAGGGTAAGTTCATCTTTTAACTCTTAAACACTTCCTTACCTATCTTTCGTTCGAATAAATCTCTATTCGATAACTCCTCCCTTCGAATAATTATATTTGATAATCTCTCTTACGCATAACTAGATTCGAAAACCTTTCTTTGAATAAACTAAATTCGATTAACTCTATTTATTTAACCCCAATCGATTAACTCTTTTTACTTAACTCCTTACTTAACTCTTTTCGAATAACTAATTCGATAACTCCTACCTTCGAATAACTATATTTGATAACTCCTTTCAATTTAACTATAATCGATAACTCCTTTCGAATAACTAATTCGGTAACTCCTTTCTAATAACTCCTTTCGAATAACTAATTCGATAACTCTAACTGAATAACTCTAACTGGTTTAACTCTAACTGGTTTAACTCTAACTGGTTAACTCTAATTGATTAACTCTAACTGGTTAACTATTATTCGAATAACGAATATTCGATTAACTCTATTCAGCTAACCCGACTCGACTAACCCCTTTTTGAATAACATATTCGATTTACTAACTTTCGAATACCTTATTCAATTGACTCCCTTCGAATACCATATTCGATTTAACTCTATTCAAATAACTGAATTCTATTAACTCCATTTGAATAACTATTCATCTATAAAGATTTACTTTTAGTAACGGTTCTTCACTTTACAAATGATTTCCTTTTTAGTAACGTTTTCCTTTTTATGACATCCTATTCGGTTATAAACAAATTTCCTTTTTATAACTCTATTTATTTTCTAAATATTTCCTTTTTAATTCTATTTGTAAATGGTTTTACAAATATCTCCTTTTCGATTTCATTTGTAAAGGTTTTACAAATATTCCCTATTCAATCTCGTTTGTAAAGGTTTACAAACATTTCTCTTTCTGATTGATTTGTAAATGGCTTACAAACCTTTCTCGTTCTAATCTATTTGCAAATGGTTTGCAAATAATTCCTTTAGGGTTTCATTTCTAAGTATTTTCTATTTATAAATAATCCATTTATAAATAAATTTCTATTTATAAATATTCCATTTATAAATAATTCCTATTATAAAATATCCTTTGATTGTTATTATCTCTTTTATAAAATCCTTTGATTGTATAAATAATCTATTTTCAATATTCATTTTGAAAATTCCCTTTCCACCATTCCGGTATGTTATGGTATTTAACACATCAAATCACGATGACCAATATCGTTCAAACACATATAATCGACAACAGATTATATATCATATCATATATCAGAATATATGAAAACAATAAAATAACTGTTGAGGAATCCAGTCGGATTCCTCCAACCTGTTTCCCTGCATCACAGATGTTAAACAATATAGATAACATCACTTTTAGTTCCATATGATATATTCTGTTAAACATAATCAATATAGAAATTCACAAACTGACTAGCAGTTCACTCAAACACTCAACACACAGTCAATCAGCCAATATTTAACAGTTCTAAAATACAACATGAAATTATAAACTGTTCAGAGTTAGCGAGATTTACTCACATTTGCAGTTCATCGTTAAAGAACAATAAACTGTTATTTGATTTGAATCAAACAATTTATTTCGCTATAAATTCAAACGAGCTTCAATCCACTCCTAGACAACTTTATTATGAAGCTCTCGTCCATACGGTCCCAACGCAACTTGTTTCACTGAATTCCGATCTCGTATGAGGTAGTTACGATATTACAAAGTTAATACATATTTGAATTAAATAAAACTTAAATATATATTCACTTTGGGCTTTACCAATATAGCCAGGCCCATTCACCATTCAAACCCGCCCCAAACACAGCCCTTCTTCCCCGAAGACAATACCGTGAGCTCCAAATGAAAACTCCACCATTCCCAAACCTTTAACCACCTCGCAGCCCCCCATTTCCTTCACCGAACCTTAAATAAAAATCACCATTTCATTCTCCACTCGATTCTCTTCCTCCCTGGCATCACAGTTTCAAACTCGCACTCGACCATGAATCCCGTCGCTCAGCACGTTCCTTCGAACTCTAGTATTGGATCGACACTTATTGTTTCAGAATATCCTCAAACTACACCACAAAACTCAGTTTCACTTCCTCGATCCAATTCCGAACTCGAATTTCCACATCTTACTTCAAATGGAAATGTATTCGAACCCTAATCTGCCTGTACCATTTTCGCGAACGAGAAAACGCACATCGAACCCAACCATATTCACATCAGCTTGAAGAGGAAGTTGAAGAGATCAGAATACATGAGCTTTAGGAATTTATAGAATTTGTTCGGATTTTCTTTTGATTTTATTTGATCGAAAAAGTTTACTGGAGAAACAAAATGGAAGCGGCGCATTTTTTTCCTCTTTGACTTTGTGAACGAGTTTAATTAGGTTTAGGATTTTTGGGTATGGTATTTATAGAGGAATTAAATATTTTTATATTTATTATTATTTTCGTTTTTAATCAAACGCTATCTGCAATCGTCCTCTAAAATTCCTGTAATCACATATGACACCAAAATATCACGAAACTGGACATGCAGCAACAGTTCGACATTACGGACCCAACGAAACCGATTTCGTCGAATTCCGACTTCGTTTGCAAAAGTGGCTATTTTTAAAGCTCTGGATGACCCATTTAAATACATAAATATATTTAAATAAAATTGAATTAAATACTTAAAATAAATATTATCGTCTATATTCACAGTGGAATACCATACAGCTCTAGAATATTCCTATATGAATTTCTAACTTGATATTTCAAATCTGGGTCAACCCGATATTCGATTTATGCTGAAATTCCTTTCAAAAATATAAATAATTCCTTTATAAATTATAAAGGAATTCCACAGTGATTTTTCTAAAATTTGATTTGGACATATCTCAAAATCTACACGACGAAATCCTGATTTTTCTCTTCCACTAGAAAGATATACTCCACCAGCTCCACACGTTTTTTGTTTCACAGAAATCTGGCTTAAAACGAATCCTGTACATTCAGTTGAAGTTTGAATCGCCAATTTATGAACTGCAGCGCCATTTCGAGCTCGATTTTAATTATATTATAACTCTACGTTCAACTATCGTCGATTGAATATATTTGTTATTCTAATTCAATTCTAAACTGAATTAAATATCAAAGATGATCCAGTTCACACTATATCGCCATTTCAGCCAATTCTGATTATTTCAGAATTAAATGTATTATTTAATTTATTATTTTAATTAAATTTCACCATTATTTAATTCCACGACCATTTAATCCTTTAATTCACAATTTAAATAATTAAATAAATTAATTATAATACCTCTGCCAATGCGGGTCATTACAAAATCTCTTGTAATCCCATGAATTCTGTTATGCTTAGCTACCTAGAATCTCTTGATGCATCTATTGAAAACTTGCATTTTGATAGAGTAGTCCGTGAATACTCAGATGTATTTGAAGAGGTGAAGGGCTTACCTCCGAAGCAGGAGATAGACTTCCGCATATACCTTGTTGATAATGCAAAACCCGTAGCTCTACCCGTTAGACACATGGCTCAAAGGGAAAGGAAAAATCTCAGCAAGCAAGTTAAAGAACTGCTCGAAAAAGGGTTCAAAAGGCGGAGTATTTCTGAATGGGGTGCTCCAGTAGTATTCGCAACCAAAGCGGATGGTTCCCTTCACTTATGCGTTGACTATAGGGAGCTAAACAAGCTGACCAAGAAGAATAGGCATCCACTTCCAAGAATAGACGACTTGTTTGATCAGTTTGTAGGTGCATTGGTTTTTTTCCAACTAGATCTGGCTAACGGGTTTCATCAGCTAAAAGTGGCTAAAGACAGCATTGATAAAACCACGTTCAGAACCCCGGATGGTTTCTTCGAATGACTTTTCATGCCTTTCAGCTTGACAAATGCACCCGCTTATTTCATTAATGTAACGACCCAAGGATTTTCGGCCCTGGAAATCGACATAAATACCTTTACCGTAACTCATGTCGACCTTCCATAACACCGAAAACACTGGATGTTATTAGAAAGAATTTAGATGGTGAGATAAGAAATAAACAAATATTAGAATAGAAGAAGAACAACAACAACAACACAACACAGAGTATAACATCGCAGCGGAACAAAATATAATACAGAAATAAAACTTTATTGAGAGCTTTCAAAAATACTTACAATATCAGAGTACCTCACACAACGGGACAGTTATAATAACCTGTTCCCATATACAACACACAGCGGAATAGTAGCTATATAATATAATACGTCTGAACTCTTCCATCTCGTCTCTTTACAGCATTCGATAACCTGAACCTGTACACCCCGGGCTAACCCGAGCATTTACAAAACACTGAGCCAGTCTGGTGAACCAGAGTGAGAAAAACTCGCACAGTATTAAGGGTATCACACAACCTGATTTTAAAGTTAAAGTCTTTCAAAAAAAAGGATAATCGTAAGACCAAATCCACACATAAACATGGACAGTTTTTACCTTACGATAACCCAAAATATTTTTAAAACTAATAACTTGTCTGATATTATAATAATGTCTAATTACAAGTAAATAGAATCTAGTAGAACGCTTGCATCTCACGCTCTACATATATAGTATACAAACAAAACTGCGGGCGCTTATTGGAGATTGGATTCCAACTCTGACAAGGTATGGGACCACCTGCCGATAGTGTATCTCTAGAGGCGAATACACTGGGTTCAACAAGAACGTCTTGCAACCCGGCCCACACTTGACTGACCACTCATTTCTCTTGAGAATGTATATCACCAACGGTTGGGAGCTACCCACCGTTTCCCGAAAAGGGACAACATCGATAGATTAAAGAAGAAAAAGGAATTTTTCTAGATAGGTGATTATACACCCTAATGGGAGCGACTCACATAGCCATGTTGTCTGTCCGATTTTTGTCATCTCTCGGTTGATGAGGCTTGAGGTTTAAATTTTCTTTATAGAACCTGGCCACCATTCACTTTGATTGCCAAATCGTCAGATCCGCCAGATATCACTAATTGACGTCCACAAAAATACCCTAGTTGGGAGCTAACCAACTATAGCACATTTGAAGAAATCAATGTACGTGATCCTTTGGAAATACTCTGTCAGACACTCGTCCATACAAGTCATCCAGGAACAGGATGAACCGAAGGTACTCTCCTACTGCATCTCATATAAGAATCACCCCATGGATCAGTAGCGAGAAGTCCTTGCAACCCGTAGATTCTAACCACGACAGAACCACAGTACATCTCTAGATGCAGACCAGAGATTTTTAGCAGTTCTTCCGTTTACGAAAATCCACGGTCTTCAATGCTCCATCTCGATCATCTTCTAATATCTTCACGTATTTGTTGTTCGGAATGGTTTTCGAATATAAATTCGATCCCGGTCTTTCCGTACCAACAATCGTATTGGACAGATTTGATAGTCGGTGATTTAACTATCAAAGTAAACAGTGTTTCAATCATGACAATCCAGTGAGTTCACTGGTTCAGTATTCGGTCACACTTGGCCTTTAAATTCAAAACAAATGTAAATTCAACTTTTAAATCTTTCGATATTTTAAATATCGTTTCCTCGCTTTCTTATTTGGCATAAGATTTTTCTTTAAACAAGTTCATACTTAGTAAAATTCTATATCATATTCAGTTTTCAAATTCACTTTCAAAACGTCAACCACATTATTATATAATATAATATTGGAAAATCGCTTTAACTCATTACTCGTAAAACGATGTTACGAAATATTATTTATTTCATTACTTGAAATAATAATCTATATTTATTCTAATAGAATAAAACTCATCTTTACGTTTCCTTTCTAACTTGAAATATCGTTATAATTTCGCACAACGCCCTTTTATTTCCCTTTTCCTTTGGAATCCTTATCGTATACATACTTGCCAAATTTCACCAATGGGTTGCGTTACTCTTTCACTAATGAAATAATAAATTTTTACTAACCTCTTTCCTATTACAACTAATACCATCCTCAGGTAATCCTGATGTCGTTCAAGTTGGGGTATTTTAGTTACCACTCAGACCTTGATCAACAACGTTCATATCTAAAGACAAATACGAGTTGTAATACAAAAAAAACCAATATTCCATTCCAATCTCACTTTAAATTAATTAATAATATAATTAATTTAAATCATTCCATTTAATTAAGTTTCAATAACCAATTTTCCAAATTTTAACCGTTAAGGTTAATTTCTATTCCCATATTTATAAATCTGATAAATCTCAGAATTCACTTTGTAAAATCAATTTTTATAATAATTTATAAAAACAAATGTGTCTTTCCTTTTTAATAAAGTTTTATTCAAAATAATATATTCCAAAATTCTATCTCTAGTTATAAAATAAATTTTATAACTTTATCTCTATCGACTCACCTGATGGTGAATCAATATAAACAAAATGATTCACTTTTAGGCCATTCACTGTCGATTACTCAACCAATATAGTCCATGGGTTAAAACACAACACATGTTGACTTTTCAGTCAATGATCACTACCCAATCATGACAGTTCATATATGATAATATGAAAATAAATAATATATTTGAGGAATCCGGTTGGATCCCTCCAACCTGTTCTTCCCTATATACAAACGTTTATCTCCACATAGTTTAAAACAATTCGAACGGATCAACCAATCCAAACCATTAAACACGTTTATTGATAAGCGTGACCAATAAGGTAAGTTACCTTTATTGGAACCAATCGTTAAAATAACGATTTGGTATTTTACTGAAATTAACCAATGGTTTAATTTCATCAGTTAAATCAACAAATAAATATATGACTAGCAAACAGTCAACCATAGCAAGCAGAGCACATAAAATAAAAACCCAATTTATATAAAATATAAATGGGGAAATACTGAGCGAGTTTAACTCACCTTGATTTTTTGTAGAAATGGTTTGGTTACATTTAAATTAAACAGTATTTAACTTAACTGTAAATTTCTGTCGTCTCCATCCCTGTCCAGAACAGTTCCACGATGTAGTGCGCGTCAAGATGATTTCAACGGCACCTGGTTTGTCTGATTCTGTTAATATATGCACAATTATTAACATACAATGTTTATACGATTTAATTATATTATTATTAATTCTTAATTAAATATAATATTAACTAATTACGTTTTGTTTAATTAAACATCGGTTGATGCTTCCATCTTCTGTTAAGTATCGCTCTCTACTGCTCAAACCACCGACAGACACTGTTGGTAAATCAAATGCAAATCGCTCCCATATTTTCTTTTGATATTGGTTCCTGTATCACCATTTGAAACCAAACATCAATTCTCATTAGGTAATATAAATTAGTCAATAGTTTAATTTCACCAACCAAAACTATTTAATTATGGTTTGACTTAATAACTTTGTGTTTAACAGGATATGGCCGATTTTAATGCTTTCCTTCTCTGGATCGTTCGTTTATACCACCATAGCTGTCTGCATAAAATTCAAGATTACATTACACATTTTAAATAATAAATTTAACTTCTTAGTTAATAGTTTAAATTGTCGGTTACTTAGCTAGTCCTCTGACTAAAAATATTTGGCAGAACAAAACTACCTTTACTTCCCTAGTTTTCGTTATACCAAGCTTTCCCTGTCCTGCCTTGTCAAAAACCTGGTAAAGGAATCAATCAAATTTCAGATAATGGTTGTTATTAAGCTAATCAATTCCTATAAAAATTTTGTCCAATCAAACAGTTAAACCATTGCTTAAATTACGTGTATAGAAGTTGGTCGTGGTTGTTTTACTTCCTGGACTTCGTTACTTCGCTCCTTTACCTCTTTCCAGTCTGTCACGTCTCACTCTCTCCTCTTCTTGTTTTGTCCTTCGTTCTATTCACGATAACATTCCTGGACCTAATTCATTTCTTTCTCGTTCGTTGCTCCTCCACTTGAATGCATGCGAACCCATATTGGTTCCAAGCTTCTCCTTCATTTCTGTCCTGCACCCTTTCGCCCTTTTTTTTCTTTAAAACTTTTAACAATGGCCGAAGCCTCCCCCGAAAGAATTCCAAACATGCTGTGCGAAAGACTCCCCACTACCCTCGCTCTTCACACGCAAGTTCTCCTTCCCCTGTCGCCACGCATGCATTCTCTCCACTTATCCATCACCGCACTTTCCGGTTCACTCCCAGTTCACTTCCTACTTTCAATTTCCACCAATCCCACTTGCGGTTTTTTATATGTATATTTTTTTTTTCAGGTGAAAGGAAATAAATTTATCTGGGAAGAAAAAGTAGCATACGGTTTTGTTTTTGGTTCTGAAATGAAGTAGCTGCATGGTACTTATAGGAGGGTCTGCTTGATGCCCATGATTCTTAGATGGTAGGTTTGCAGTATAGGTGAAAGTTTGGTTGTGTTTTCATTTCGTTGTTCCTGACCGAGTTTACGTGGTGATGGCGAAAACACATAGCACAGGGCCATAGTACTATAGTTGGAGATTTTGTCTTCCCAGGCTTTTATTTCAGTCATGTCCACTGTTGTATTGGGTTTACTTAAAAGCAAAGGGTGTGTGGGATGAGATATACATAGGGTAGGTCGGTAGGTAGTGGACGTGCATGACTTATCATTCCAAATGTCTATGTTTAGTTTGAGCGAAAGCAATAGGCGAAGAAAGGAAATGCAGGGTAAGCGTACGTAAGATCTCCCATTTGTTGCTTTAAATATTTGGAACAGCGCCCCATGTGTGTTGATCAAATTATAGTATATATAAGGATGTGTCAGTGTAAATGTGCGTGGTAATATATATAGTAAAAATTGGGATTGAATAGTATTATTTATTATTCGCGAAACTTACGCATGAAGTAGTTGATTAAAACCACTACAAACGACTTCTGTCTTCTAATAAAAAACTAATCTTGGTATAAAAAGATATTCCGGATCCAACGGGACAAGTTTCGTTGAAATCCGAGGTTGTATGGAAAAAATTCCTTTATAAAACCAGAAATAAACACGCGTTTTATTTTTTCATGACCACTAGATAAATCAAATCAACTTGACACCTGGATATCCTAAAATAATTCTTCAATAAGAACCCAACGACACCAGTTTCGTCGCATTCTGAGACTGTTTCCCCGGTAGGCTGTTTTTACGCGCACCGCAACGCCATTTCGGACACCGAATTTCACGGTCTCCAGAAATAACAAACTATACACCTATTCTGACTCTAATCGATGATACGAACTCATCAGAATTGGTTTCGCGGCCTAATTCGATCGTCTGTTCAAGTTATACCAAAATAACCCTTTATTAAATTAATTACGCGCTATAGAAATTGAACGGGCGTTTATGGCTGCCGTGGTCACATATGACATCGGTTTGCCACTCCATTTAACACCATACAATAATTTAACGATACGGTTCTAATGAAACTAGTTTCATCGAAATCTAAGTCCGTTTGCAAAATGGTCATTTTCAAGGTCGATATTTAAATAACAATTTTCACAACGACTATTTTAAAATTTGATTTGTCCATAACTAACACACTATAACACGAAATCTGAATTTTTCTCTTTCATATGAAAATTATCGTCAACACGGTTCCATCGTTTCTTGTTTCATAGAAATCCGACTTATATCGGATCCTGTATTCTCAATTGAAGTTCGAAACTCCAAATTACGAACAGCAGCGCGATTTCGAGCTTGTTTTATATTTAAATAAATTATAGCGTTTAAACTTCGTTTTAAATAATGAATTAAATATATAAAAATCCATTTATACTCCAATAGTAATAAATTAAATTAAATATTTGACGACCAAAATACGGGTCGTTACAGTTGACCTAATGAGAAGGGTGTTCAGGGAGTTCCTTAATAAGTTTGTGGTGGTCTTCGTGGACGACATTTTGATTTTCTCGAAAAGTGAGGAAGAGCATGCTTTGCATTTAAGGGAAGTCATGGATACTCTTCGTGCACATAAGCTGAAAGCCAAATTCTCCAAATGCCATTTCTGGAGAGAAGAAGTAAGGTTTCTTGGACATGTGGTGTCCAAAGAGGGGATACCTGCGGACCCCGCAAAAGTAGTTGTGGTTCAAGATTGGAAGGTTCCACGGAATGCAACCGAAGACCGAAGCTTTCTTGGGATAGCGGGCTTTTACCGAAAGTTCATTAAAGACTTTGCGAAAATCTCAGCCCCACTTACAAGGTTGACGAAGAAGGACCTAACTTTCGCTTGAGATTTGGATTGCGATGTTGCTTTCCAACATTTGGAAAGGGCTCTTACAACAGCCCCAGTTCTGACATTGCCTGATGGGAGCAAAATGTTTACATTATACACGGACGCATGCAGTACAGGATTAGGAGTTGTCTTGATGCAAGAAGGCAAGGTGGTTTGTTATGGGGGAAGGCAATTGAAGGTACATGAGAAGAACTACCCAACTCATGACTTCGATCTAGCTGCCATTGTTTCGCTCTTAAGTCATGGCCTCATTACCTGCTAGGAGAAAAGTTTGAACTGTTTACTGACCATAAATAATTAAAGTACATTTTCTCACAGAAAGATTTTAACTTAAGACAACAAAGGTGGATGGAGTTCCTTGCCTCATATGATTTTGAGATTTCCTATACCCTTGGCAAGGGCAATGTGGTAGCAGACGCCTTGAGTAGAAAGAAGATGACCTTAAGTCCTCTCTTCGTAGAAAGGCAAAGCTTGGAGTACTTAGCAAACTTTGACTTTAGACCCTCCTCTGAATTTGTACCTGGTTTATTAGCATCGCTAGAAGTGCAGCCTACTATTTTGGACTCAATAGGAACCGCGCAACATAAAGACCCTCGGCTAGTTGATGTAATGGGTAAACTAATTAGGGGTAAGACTTCTAGTCACCTCAATAGGTACTCCATCGATGACAAGGGCTGGTTGAGGCAGGATGGAAGACTATGCGTCCCACAAGCAATGGATTTGGTGAAAACGGTTCTCGAAGAAGCACACCATTCTAAGTTGACCATACACCCAGGTGGAGACAAGATGTATAAAGACATAAAAAGGGTTTTCTTTTGGAATGGCATGAAGAGGGATGTAGCTGAGTTCGTCGCTAAGTGCTTGATATGCCAGCAAGTCAAAGCAGAGCAGAAAAAGCCTGGTGGTCTGCTTCATCCTCTAGAGGCCCCACAGTGGAAATGGGATAGCATTTCGATGGACTTTGTTGATGGGTTACCTAAGTCAAGAAGGGCAATACCAGTATTTGGGTAATAGTGGAAAGGCTCACTAAAAGCGCTCATTTTATACTTGTTAGGAGTAGAAGGAATGCCTCGTCTTTAGCATCCATTTATCTTAAAAAGATAGTTCGACTCCATGGGATACCCTCTAGCATAGTGAGTGATCGAGATCCTATCTTTACGAGTGAGTTTTGGAGGAGTTTGCAAGAGGCTGTAGGCACACAGTTATGCTTAAGCACTGCCTATCACCCTCAAACCGATGGTCAGATGAAAAGGGTGAACAGAGTACTAGAAGATCTCTTGAGATTGTGCATTCTTGACTTCGGAGGAACATGGGAGGATCATCTTCCTTTGGTGGAATTCGCTTACAACAATAGCTACTAAGCCACCATAGGCATGGAACCTTTTGAAGCTTTATATGGAAGACCATGTCGATCACCAACTTGTTGGTGGGAGTCTACAGACAAGCTCCTACTTGGGCCAGACATGATCAGAGAAACTTCAGAAAAGGTGGACTTGATACGAAGACGAATGAAAACTGCCCAAGATAGACAGAAGTCCTACGCAGACAAAAGAAGGTCCGACCTTGAGTTTGAGGTTGGAGATAGGATGTTCCTTAAAGTATCTCCTTTAAGGAATGTCATTCGCTTTGGGTCCGTAGGAAAGTTGGCACCAAGATTTGTAGGACTATTTCCTATCATTGAAAGGGTTGAGGCGATGGCTTACAGAGTAGAGCTACCCGAAAGACTGGCTGGAGTTCATAATGTTTTTCAACTACGAAAGTGCTTACATGAGTATGCGGAAGTTGTGGAGCCAAGTATACTAGAGGAAGTAGAAGTGGAAGGAGAAGCGATTGTGAGAAGAGTTCCAACTCGTATCTTGGGTACGGAAGTCAAAAAGCTACGCAACCATGAAGTCAAGCTTGTTAAAGTTCAATGGAGTGACACTGAGGAAGACGCGACTTGGGAAACTGAGGGAAAAATATGCGCAGCCTACCCTTTTCTTTTTGAGGGTACATCCTTGATCTCTTTTTCCATAAGTTTATACATGCTTGTATCTACCTTTTTAAGTATATCTCTGCGGTCCTATTCTTTATCCTTGGGTAGAAACCAATGGATGTAAGCATGTATTTGAAACATGTTATAATTGATGGTTGCAGGTGGTTGCAAGTGGTTGTTAGTGGTTGCTCGTGGATGCATATACATATATATTAGGTGTTAGATCGGCTCAGTCACTTTCATGTTGCATATGCATATATGTATTTGTATATGGATTGAAACTTGGAGTGTTATCATATGGATGTTGCATTTGTATGGATGATTGTGCACTCACGTAAAAAGTATGATTAGGAATAATTGCATGCATAATGGACTCACGGCATTGACATAATTTGCATTAAGGAGGTCAACTGAATCAGTAGTCCGCTTGATTCTGCTTGAGATAGAGTCCGAGTTTGCGTGAATCGGACTCCGTATGAAGAAGTTATGGAGTTCAGAAGTTTTCATGTTTAAACAAAAAATTAAATAAATAAATAAACAAAAGCAGTTCGAATTTCAAATTTAAGCAAAAGAGGCTGAGCGGGAAAATTCCTGCTCAGGGTGTCGACCCCCTCCCCCCCAGAGGGAGTCGAGTCAACCCCCCTATAAGGGAGTCGACATAGGTGTCGACCCTCCCTGTAGGGGTCGACTCCTGTATTCTGATCCAAACAGTAACGATTTCTGACTCGCTGCTGAGTCACTATGGCATAGGTGGCGGTTTCTAGATAGCTCTATCTGGTAAGGATGGTGCTGATCGCTCCTAGGTTGGTCTAACGGCTCACATAAATCTAAACTTCTATATAAACAACCCCAACCCTCAACCCTAAACCACACAATTTCATTCCAAGGAGCCGTCATGTTGTCCATGGTCAAACTAGCATAGCCACCATTCTTCTCCAACTAGAAAGCAAGTTAGAAGCCTCAAACCAAATTAAAATTAGAGAACCAATAGTCTACATCAAAGGATAGCTTTTAAGTTTCAGAAAACAAGACTTTTCTTTTGTTTGTAAGTTCAGTTATTCTTTAGATGTGAACAAATATAAGTCATGATTTGTAATAAAGCGAAACTAGAATTGTGCCTAATTGTAAGAAAATGGTGATGATGATTCTTGTCTATTCTTGTGACAATTCTATCATATATGTCTATGAGACTATTGTGGTTTATTGGGCTTATCATGTTGTATGTTAAACCAACCATGTAATATATAAATTTGGTGACTCTTTCATGTTATGTTACATGCAAGTTTTTAGGCTAAGTCATATATGCCTACAGATCTACATTCTCATATGTTTAGATCTATGTTAATTTGATCCAACTCAAATGCAAGTTCACATTTACATGCCTAATTGGATTTGTGTAATTCTATGTAAGTTCCCGTTCATATGCTTAAGATTCATGTTAATTGGATCTAAAATGCAAGTTCATTGTTCTATGCCAAATTTATATAACACATGTTTAGTTAGATCCATATTATTTTATGTTGTTGGAATGGTACATGCTCCTTTCTTTTCCCTTTTGTTTATGAGTTAGGCAAAGTTGCAAGCCTAACGTTCTATGTGAACTATGTGAGCGTATAACGGGGTTAACGTTGGAAAAAAACATTAAAATACATATTATTGGCATAGTTTAGCTCATAATCATGTAAATGATTAGTGGCATAAAATGGTATAATTTATATACCTAAAAATTATGAACATGGTTTAGAGGGTAAATGGGGCATGACTTGAATGACGATAATTGTGGATAATTTACATATAATTATGAAGGGTAAATATGTAGATTAAGTAAAAGACGAATATGCCTAACCCGAGGTTAGATTGAGTTACGGTGTAAGACTGCCCGGAACCGCCCGGCACATCCAGCAACCGTAACAATATAGATCTAATGTGAGAGGTTAGCGCATTAAGCCCAAAAGAACCCGAGGTTAGATTGAGTTGCGGTGTAAGACTGCCCAAAACCGACCAACACATCCAGCAACCGCAACAATATAGATCTAATGTGAGAGGTTGGTGCTTTAATGAATGAATTAAAGCTAAGGAACAGGCAGGCTAAGAAGGTAGGGTTAATTTAATTAAGGCAACACTTAACGAATACAACATGTTAACTAAACTGATGGGTCGGGTTAGGTTAATTCGAGAACACTAAACCATTTTAACATGTTGATTAGGAAACCCTAGTAATGGGGACCCATTTCAGCAGTAACCCACATAGATGTATCATGGTACCCTAAACTAGGCAGGGTGGGGCACGATTACTGGGCTGATTATAAGCGGTCAAAACAATGGTGGGTGGTGCGTCAGTGTAGGTTCCGACGGAGTGCGGGCATGCACATACTCCGGAGTGGAAAAAGCAGGCACTGGGCCTCAGTAGTTATACACTGTACATCTTGAATTGTGTCGGGTTTGACACCATAGGATTTGATACACCCATGGTAGGACCAGCACAGGTATTTACAATCAAGATGGGCCGAATGACACAAGTGGTAAACGTGTACGAGTAGGAGCCGATCAATAAGGGGGATCATTCTTTTATGAACACGTGAGGCTGGTTGAAACAATAGTTAGTAGGTGCAGAGAAATGGAAATGAGTACGATAGTATATTTAGTATATCTTACCTTATTTGTTGTTATCTTACTTCTAGGGTACTGTAACACCCCGAATTTTCTGTTGACATTCAATTAACAAATTAAAGTATACTTAATTCAAAACGAAAGATTTAAGGGAAACGGGCTGCGCCTTACGCTCATCTCAGAATTCTGCTTGAGATAGAATCCGAGTTTGCGTAAATCTGACTCCGTATGAAGGAGTTATGACCTTCCGAAGTTTCAGAATTCAATTTAAAATTCAAACAGTTCAAATTCAATTCAAAAATTCGAAAAACAGACCCAAACTGGGATGGGCAGGAAAATTCCCGCCCAGGAACCAGGTCGACCTGGGTACCCAGGTCAACCAGGGGGTTGACCTGGGGGTCGACCTGCCCAGTCGACCTGGTCAGGCCCTGGCTAGCCTGGTCGGGTTATGGTCGAATTCCTAAGCTCTAGTGTGTCACTAGGGCTGATTTGTCACTTTATGATTGGCTCCTCTTGGTGTATATAGTCTGGATTCACTCTATGATCATCTGGCGGCTCAAATCAATCTGAAATTCTATAAATACAACCCAACACTCAACCTAAATTCACACAAATAAAATAGAGCTATATCCGTCATGCTACCGGGAGGAAACTAAGAGTAGCCGTCAGTTAGAGAAAGCTTAGAGACGAGAAAAACTAAAGTAAAAACAAGATTCAAACAACGTTTGTCTACCCAAAGGAAAGCATTGCAAATTCAAAACTCAGAAATCAGAAAACAAGACCGTCGTTTATTGTAAGTATAGTGATTTTTCCAATGAGAATAAAATTAAGACTTGAATCGATGTAAAATGGAAATGGAATTGTGCTATTGTATAACGATGATGTTAATTCATATCTGTGTATTGCAATGATTGTATTGTGAATGGTATTGGGATGTTTGTGGTATAATTGACTTAATGTTGGTCCTAATGTACATTTAGAATGAAAGCAACATCACATGCAAGTATATGGTTAATGCTAGAATTTATACCTATATGTTTATATGTTTAACATAGTTTGTATACATTTTTCTAAGTCTAAGTTAAGACTTATATACACATGTTCTATGTTAAGACCATTATGCCTACATGATTAAATCCCATGTATATATTCTTATGTTCTTTGCAAGTTTGTAATTGGGTCCATGCCAAGTACCATTCAGTTTCACACGATTATTACAAGTTTCATGTTATAATAGGATACATGATTTGATCTAGTTCACGTTTTTGGGTTAATGTCAAAAATAGACATTTTTATGGACATGTAATAACTTTGTCACATGCTAGTTTGTGTTTGAAGTTATGCCTAGATAAAAATATGTTTAGGCCTATATTTTATGCAAGTCTAAATTATGTCATTTCATGTGACACCTATTTAATTAGATTCTTATTTGAATGCATGTTCACATGACAAGTTGAAACCCATGATTTATGTTAACTAGATCACAAAGTTGCAAGTTCATATGTAACACACCCTTTATGTTATTTAGAATATTTCATGTTCTTGGCTTTCCCTTCTATGTTTACAAGTTGGGCTGAAATATCTAGCCCAACATTCAATTATAATCTTGCGGACGTACAAACGAGGGAATATCATTGGGATTAAGCATGAAAAATATATGAAATTGACATGTTTGTCACATGCCAAAATTGGTGGCACTTAAATGGTATAGATTCTTATACCAAAAATGATGAACTTGGAAAGTGGGCCATAGCATTTAATTGTTAACAAATTTACATATAACAAGTAAAAGAGACAAAAATGTAAATTTAGAAAATACGAGTATGCTTAACCCAAGGTTGGATTGAGTTGTGATGTAAACCTGCCTGGAACCGCCCGGCTGTCTAGTAATCACAACAATACCTATCCAATGTGGGTGGTTAAGCATTGAGCCCGATAAAGACCCGAGGTTAGACTGAGTTACGGCGTAAACCTGCCCGGAAACCGACCGGCATATCCATTAACCGCAACAATACCTATCTAATGTGAGTGGTCGGTGCTCTAACTAATTAAGGCTAAGGATAGACAAGTCAAGATGGTAGGGTTAAGTTAACTAAAACAATTAACCATTTCAACATGTTAATTAAACTGATGGGTGGGGTTAGGTTAATACAAACACTTAACCACTTAACATGTTTAACTAGAAAACCCTAGTAACGGGGGAACCCATTTCAGCAGTAACCCAATTAGGTATCATGGTACCCTGAAACTAGGCAGGTTGGGGCACGATTACTGGGCTGATTGTAAGCGGTCAAAAGCGACGGCGGTTGGCGCAGTAGTGTAGGTTCTAACGGAGTGTGGGCGTGCACACACTTCGGAGCAGACAAACAGGGCACTGGACACCAGTAATATAACCTATGCATTCTAGAATTGTGTCGGGCCGCCACCATGGGACTTGATACACCCCATGGTGGGACCAGCATAGTTATCTACAATTATTGGGGACCGTATGACACATATGATTTTGCGAGTAGGTGCCGTTCTTTAGAAAAGGGATCACTTCACCCCAACCGTGGGGTGCCAATCGGAACAAATACAAGTAGGTGCAGAGATAAAGTGTTGGGTGCGATAGTATAATCGGTTCAAAACTGCTTTATCTTAGTTTATGGTACTTTCCTGTTTCCAGTTTATACCTATCATGGCCTTTTTCTTATTTTCATACTGAATAGTCATTAGACTTACCAGGCTTTATGTCTGCCTCTATTTTTCTTTCGTCTTCTTTTCTTCCGTTCTCCCCACCCCCTCAGGTCCACAGAGAGGAAACAACCCAGCTTAGTCAGACTCTTTGCAAGCTTCAAGGTAGTAGATGTATGGTTTTGACTCTCTCTCCTTGGCTATGGCTTTTGGATACGTTCTATGGGGATTTAGGCAGTTTTAATTATGTTTTATGCTTCTTTATTTAATAATCAAGACAGAAATGATGATGTAATGTTTTGGAAGTTATTGTGAGACAATTATGGAAATGTTTTGTATGAACACGTATTTATGAAATGAAAATCTATTTGTTTTCCGCTGCTTATATCTATGTGTTTATATCTGTCTTGTGTTTTATATGTGACTTTTACTTATAAACCTCCACCGAAGTTAAGGCATTCCCTTTGTGAGTGACCTTAAGGGAGGTGGGGTGTTTCACTTGGTATCAGAGCACAGGTTGTACCAAACTAGATAAAAGTTTTTGAAACTATTTTCAAAAAGAAGTTTAAAGAAGCATTCTTTTTCAAGAAAAAGCATTGTTTTTGAAAAGGCATAATTCCCCAAAGCCATATGCACTATCTCTCTATCCTTTTGTCTTGGATACTTTCCTTTTTGTTCTAGCATGTCTGGAGATCTTAATCTTCCAGAAGGAGTACCGATACCTGGCTGGTTCCGAAGATACCTAGAGGCTAGGGCCAATGATGCGGGCCCAGCAGACTATAACACCCCACCTCCGCTAGGGTCACTCACAAGGGAATGCACTAGGTTTGGTGAAGCATTATCGAGGTAAACATGCACAGAAATATTACAAGACAGAGCATATATATATAAAACAGCGGAAGTAAAACAAATTTCATTACCTTATAAAATAAGGTCTAAAGCCTTTTACATCAGAATACATCAAAACCTGTCTTGCAATAGTAAAGAAGCATAAACCATTTCATAAATTATTCCCCAAGTAAAACAGTAAAGTAGCCATAGCCAAGAAAAGTCCAAGCCATGCGTGATGACCTTCAAGTAGAAGAAGTCCGGACTAGATAACAGTGTTTCCTCCCTGAAAACCTAGGGGGGGGGGGACGGAAGACAAGAGGCGAAAGAAAACGGGGTCAG
This sequence comes from Allium sativum, assembly GCA_030737875.1. Lineage (NCBI taxonomy): Eukaryota > Viridiplantae > Streptophyta > Magnoliopsida > Asparagales > Amaryllidaceae > Allium > Allium sativum. Next base: position 6,843,277 of record JASFAX010000039.1, on the reverse strand, counting down.
TCATAAAGACTGGTAAGTCCTATCTACTTCCAGTATAAAAACAGGTAAAGGTAACATGACATGCATAAACTGAAAGTAAACATAAGGATGACTGCAGGATAGATAAACTAAAACAGGCTGAACTACTGTAGCGAGGTAAACTAGGATATCATGATAAACTACGGTGTCATGATAAGTCAAGGTATCACATCATCCGGTTTCTATCAAGTATAATATCCCAAGGTATCTATCCTGTATAACATCCCACGGTATCTATCATGTATATTTCTCATGGTCCTAACATGTATAATTGCTCTGCACCTCTCGTACTAGTATCCCAACCCGCGTCATGTGTTAACCATGAATGTCCCTTACCCAATGTCATGTAATGGTCCATGTCAACCTAATATATATCATATGTAGGTTTTCCCTAACTCGTATGTTTCTCTCCATGTATAAGTTCAGTCCTTTGCCGTAGGCCATACGGGCTTTCCCATGTAAACGTTTTATCCTTGAGGTTATTTTGGACTGCTACCCTTGATCTAGTTATATTTTGTAACGACCCGCAAATCCGAGCTATCTGAGTTGACTAAATACATCACACGTCCAACCCAAATAACACAGAAATACGAACCATTAATAGAAAGAAGATAGAGGGTGAGAATAGATAAGATAGAAATATCAGAATAGAAGAAAAATGAGGATCACAAACTCACAGCGGAACGAATAAAATATATTCTATAACATAAGCTTTGAAATACAATCTGTTTTGTACATATACACATACCATCATCAGAGTACACATAACATTTGATTCAGCGGAAGTAACTCTAAATAACTAACGTTGAAGCCTTCTGCTTCAAGCTCCTCCAAGTGTATCTGTAAAAGCCTGAAACACTTGACTGCCCGTACAAATTTGGGCACCCAAGAGTTTAGGGAAAACAACACAAAACAAACTCTGGGTCAGTCATGGGACTAGTGTGAGTAAACTTCAACCACTTGTTTAACTTTCAAAACTCTTTTCGAAAGAAAAGATAATAGTAAGACCAGCCCACACATAAACATGGATGGTTTTTACCTTACTATAACCCAAAACAATTTGATATCAAATCCAGTGATATTATAGTAATGTCTACATCAAATAAATAACCAAATAGCAGAACGCTTGCATCTCACGCTCCACATATATAATATAAACTTAAAACCCGCATGGCGCTTATTGGAGATTGGATTTCCATCACAACAAGGTATGGAACCACCTTCCGACAGTGTATCTCTAGAGAGGAATACACTGGGTTCGACAAGAACATCTTGCAACCCGGCCCACACATGACCGACCACTCATTTCGCTTGAGTGTATCGAATGTATATCACCAACGGTTGGACTCAAACCACCGCTTCCCGAATGGGCAGAATCGATAGATTTAGAAACAAAAGGAATTTCTCTAGATAGGTGATTATACATCCTAATGGGTGCGACCCACATAGCCACGCTGCCTGCCCGATTTTTGTCCTTTCCCGGTTGTTGAGGCCTGAGGCTACGATTACTTACCATTCATTGATAACACAATCACTTTGAATGCCACATTGTCAGATCCTTTAATCCCTAGTTGAGTTTGCACAAATATTCTGGATATTATGCTAAGGGATAAATCCGTTGCAACCATATATATTTATACAGACCAACCCTTTTGATCATTGGAAATACTTTGTCAGACATTCGTCCATTTACGTTCGTTCTGGGACTGAACGAAACCGAAGGCACTATTTCTATAAATAGAAAAAGCCCTTGCACTTCACTCCGTCTTCAATATATTCAGCATACTTGGTTCGCAACGCTTATGCCAATACGGAGTGGTTCTTCGGATAATAATCCAACCGGTCTCTCCATATTGACAACGATGGTCAAAAACTTCGATAGTCTGTGATTTAACTATCGAATAAAAACAAGTGTTCATCCAAACATATCAAACAAATCACTGGGCTCTTTAATTAATATTTCATTAATTAAATCTCTTTTCCATTTCCTTAACAATATTTGTTAACCAAATATTTTCAATAATCAATCTTGGCCCTTTACGCTATTTTTGATTTCGTTTCCTTATCGAATTCTATATATATCGATATATAGATTTCTAATTGTCAAATTTCTTAAAAATATTCTAACTCCTTAAATTCCCGGAAAATTTCGCCATAACCTCCCCTGTATCGGGAGCATCGGGAAATTTCAAATAGCTTCCCGGTATCTTCCTCAATCAAAAAGATAAAGGAACAGCCAAGTGGCTTGCCGATACGGCGCATAAAATCTCATATATGAATTAAACATGTACCTTTTTGTCGGGCACATAAATTAAATCCTCATATACTCCATCCCATATCTGTTTAACACCTGTTCACCTGTTTCCAATTCAATTCAACTCAATCCATTCGTTTGAATTCAAATTTGAATCGTTTGAATTCAGTTTCGCTCAATTATTCTCAAATTAGCCTTTTTGCCTATTTCACTTCTTTGTTTGAACATAACACGTTCAAATAAAATGTTTAACTTGCTCACAACCAAATCGAATTTCAATTTCAATTCTAATTTCCCTTTTTGATTTCGAATATAAATTTCCAAATCGAATTTACTTATTCAAACCCCAATATCCATTCGAAATCTCATTAACTAATTTCTATTCAATTTAGTTAACTCTATTAAATAAATCAAAATCTGGTTTCTGTTTCAGAAATCAACTCATTACTCCACTGGAGTTCACATATATTTTATAACTCAAATCTGGATTTTTCTAAATAGAAATTTCGATTTTTATTTGCTTAAAATCCTTTAATTTAATTAAATAAACCGTTATGGTTTTATAATGGTTCTGGCGCTGTTTTTCTGAAAATTTAATTTTGACATATCTCAAAATCTATACGACGAAATTCAGATTTTTCTCTTTCATTAGAAAACTATTATCACACCGGTCCTGAAGTTTCTTGTTTCAAAGAATTTCGACTTCAATTGAGTCCTGTATATTCGATTGAAGTTCGAATCGCCAATTTACGAACTTGCAGCGCTGCGGCGGGTTCGTTTTAATTATATTTATATATATATATATATATAAAAAAAAAACCTTTTAAACTTCTTTAAAATGAATTCAGCTCTATTTAACTCTGCTTGATTCAAATTCAAATCTCACTTTTATTTGAATTCTAAATTCAAATTCCAATTCCTTTTCTATTTGATATTAAAATCCAATATTTGAATTTCTATTTGAATTCCCTATATTCAAACTCTATATTTAAATTCCATTTGAACTTTCTATATTCCAATTTCTATATTTGAATTCTATTGAAATTCAAATATTCAAACTCCTTTCAAATTCTACATTCAAAATTCCATAGTTTAAAACCCATTTGAATTTCATATTCAAATCCCATAGATTAAATCCTATTTGAATTCAATTTGAATCTCTTACATTCAAATTTCATTTTTCATTTCCGACCCCATTTGAATTTCTAATATTCAAATTCATTTTCAACACCATTTGAATTTCCATTATTCAAAATTCATTTGAATTCCCTTGAATTCAAATTCCATTTCAAAACTATTTGGATTCCCTATTTTGAAATCCTATTTCAATTTTACTTTGAAATCCTACTTTCAAAGTTTATTTCAAATTCTATTTTGAAATCTCATATTCAAATTTGTACTTGAATTTCTATATTCAATTCCATGTTCAAATTCAACATTTGAATTTCTATTTCAAATCTCTATTCAAATTTCATATTTAAATTCCATTCAAATCTCTATTCAAATTTCACATTTGAATTCTTCTTTGAAATACTATATTTCAAATTCTATTTTGAAATTCTACATTGAAATCTCCATTTGAATTTCTTTATTCGAATTCCTTTGAATTCAAATTTTATTTTAATTTCTTGAATTCAAATTCTATTTTTCATTCTAATTTCGTCTATTCAAATTCTATTTGAACTTCTATCTGAATTTCTAATATTCAATCTCCTTTTAAAATTCAAACATTTAAACTCCTTTTAAAATTCAAATGTTAGACACAAATTTCATTTGAGTTATATATTTAAAAATTTCATTTCACATCTTAATTTGAAATTCCATTTCAAATTCCAATTTCACACTTGTATTTCTATTTCTGAATTATCAAATGATAATTCTTTTCACTTCATTTATAACTTCGTTATAAAAGAACTATTTCTAAACTTCGTTTAAAAAGAAACTACTTGTTTTATTTTTCAAAAACAAGTTTATATTTTATTCCATTTAAAATTCAAATTCTATTTAAAAATAGAATTTTTCCTTTTAAGATCTCCACTATCCTTTCATGATATTTTTATAAATTAAACTTAGCCCAGTGATAATTTAAACAACCAAATCAATCAATTTCCAATTATTTGATTTTAACACATCATATATGCATATATATGAAATCAAACAGAACAACAAATAGATAATATATTTTTGAGGAATCCAGTTGGATTCCTCCAACCTGTTTTCCTGCATCCACAGATGTTAGCACATAAATAATACCCATTCTGCTTCGTGGCAGAATATCGCGGTATAGAAGGTCATCCACTAATCATAGCGTGGGGCGTATAGGGTAATCATCCGCTATGAAACTGCGGGCATCCGCTAATGAGACTGCGGGAATCCAACCAATCAATCAACCCAATATATATATATATATATATATATATATAGCCTAAATAACTAATATATATGAAACAACCATAAAACATTCACACAAGCAACGGACAATTATTTTTAATGAAATAAAAAAATAATTCTAAAGGTGAGTGAGATTTACTCACCGGGATTTTTCTTCTTTGTTGGATATCCTGTTTTAAATTCCAATGTTACAGCTTCAAATCTACTTGACGAATCTCGAAAAAAAATCACTACCTACGATTTATTTTTTTATTTTGATTAAACACTAATTTAATTTAAGTTAGCTACTAACATAAATGATTTATTTTATGTAATATAAACTTCTAAATAGCATGTACCTTATTGCCTCGATCAACAATGAAGTAAACTCAAACATCGATCCACTATCACCGCATACAACCCCAAAATGTTGTTTCATTCATTACGGCATATCATCGAACACCATATCGTCATCAATAATTTCCACCCCTCCGAACTGTTGCAGCAGCTTCGAACCATATGCGAGCCCTTGCTCAGATTGCCAATTCTGTCATCAACACATGAACTCCACGCTGCTTACAAAAGCTGCTCCGTCATCCTGGTATCGCAGTCCCCCTCACCTCCTTTGGCATCCCCGCTGACTGACGCATCTCTACCAACCTTCCAGCTTCATCGCGAGTTCTATTTTCCCCCAATTTCCATCGCGGTCCCTTCGTAGTCTTTGCTTCGACTATGCCAGAATCCCACGAACAAACATCGCGATCCATTTCTAGCTCCTTTTCTGTTGATCGGAGCCTTCCCAAGTGACGCCATCGCGTGCGTCTCAACCCCAGTTTCGTTGTTCGAACATCAATTCTCCCCAATGTCATCGTACCCGAATTTTGAAAAATAGGATTCGATTGATTTAGGGGGGGTGCGGCCATTTTTATTTTCATTGAAGCTTTCGGTTTTAACTGAGGAACAAATGGTAAAAGCAGTGAAGTAGTCGTTGTTTTATAGGGAAAAACAGGGAGCAGAAAGTACTGGCCATTAATTTTCTGTTTCCTGGATTCTGAAACTTGGAGACAAAGGCGTTGGCTCGAGATGAATAAGTCTGCGCTGATGACAACTTTTAGGGTGGTGCTTAGTTCTTAGGTCGGCTATCCTTTTATATTTATTTTAAATAAATAAAATATCTTGCGGTCTTTTAATTTGAAACCACGAACCACTATTTCAGCAAAACCACTTATGTTCCCAACATTATTTACTATTTTGAATTCAACGAAACTGATTATACAATTTAATTCGAGCGTAATATAAAATAACCCCTTTAAATCAATAATATAATTTAAATTTAAACAAATGAATTCTTCGATAATAAATTATTATTTGTTATCGTTTAAATTCAAATAAAACTTCGAGTAAATCAATTTGATTCCATTTCAAATTTAATTACTTAAGATCCTCGTATTACGATAGTTATACTGATAATTCAATATAAAAATTGATTATATTATCAGCTCAATATTTAAAATAATATAAAATATTCAAAATAAATCGACTAGAAAATCTGGGTCGTTACATTCTTTCCCCCTTAAAATAATTTCGTCCTCGAAATTGCTAAGGTAGGAAAATGGTACAAACCTATTACTTTTCAAAACTTCTTTATGTTGAAACTCATCTCTTCATATTTCAACAAATTAGCTCCACCCAAAACTTTTGGTCTTCACCCATTTAATTTGAATAATCAATCCATTTATATCCAATCTATGTTTTATTAAACCAATTCAAATTGATTTTAATCAATTCATTCACTTTGACCCATTTAACTTGTTTAAGTCAAATTTAAATTCCAGAATTCAAATCCCTGGGTTTTTCTCTTTTCAAATTCTTTTGAAATCCCATAAATATATACATATATTTATTCCCATTTCAAATTCAAAACATTTGAATATTCAAACCAATTTGTTTTCTTTCAAACAAATTTCCATCAAACTTTCTAAGGTAGCAACCTATCACTTAGAAACTCGGAAATGAACACTGATGATGTTGCAATCATCATCAGAATTATTTCCCAGCCACTGAAGTGAGTTCAGTGCTTTATTATTTCAAAATCCACGATTTTCTTTCAAATCCTTTAAAACAAATCTATATTATTTTAATATACTTTGAAAAATATTTTCAACTTCCCAGGATTTTGAATTCTTAATTCTGGTTTGAATTTAATCCTAATTCATCTCATTTGTATATTTAATTTCTATACAAATTCTATTTTGGTTATAAATACCCATTCTAATTTTATAATCTCATTCGATTATAAAATCAACATCCAACACATCCATATAATAATAATTCTAGAAAATTATTATTTCTATATCAAAATAGAAATTTTGGGTAAAATTATTTCATTCACCCACTTTAAATCAATACTGTGTCGAATTTCTCTGTTCAAGTGTTTAGAAATCCCTATCGACTTCGTGGCGTCCCACGACTCGACCAGAATTCATAAACCACTCAACAGACTAGCCAACACAATATAAAACAACTTTTATATCAACTAACAAATACGCACTCTCGTATCTATACACTCAACTCATTCTAGGGTACTACTGACCCTATCTCTAATGAGCACATTCCACCAAAGCCTAGGTATTCGCTCAACCTAAGCTCTGATACCAACTGTAACGACCCGCAAATCCGAGCTATCTGAGTTGACTAAATACATCACACGTCCAACCCAAATAACACAGAAATACGAACCATTAATAGAAAGAAGATAGAGGGTGAGAATAGATAAGATAGAAATATCAGAATAGAAGAAAAACGAGGATCACAAACTCACAGCGGAACGAATAAAATATATTCTATAACATAAGCTTTGAAATACAATCTGTTTTGTACATATACACATACCATCATCAGAGTACACATAACATTTGATTCAGCGGAAGTAACTCTAAATAACTAACGTTGAAGCCTTCTGCTTCAAGCTCCTCCAAGTGTATCTGTAAAAGCCTGAAACACTTGACTGCCCGTACAAATTTGGGCACCCAAGAGTTTAGGGAAAACAACACAAAACAAACTCTGGGTCAGTCATGGGACTGGTGTGAGTAAACTTCAACCACTTGTTTAACTTTCAAAACTCTTTTCGAAAGAAAAGATAATAGTAAGACCAGCCCACACATAAACATGGATGGTTTTTACCTTACTATAACCCAAAACACTTTGATATCAAATCCAGTGATATTATAGTAATGTCTACATCAAATAAATAACCAAATAGCAGAACGCTTGCATCTCACGCTCCACATATATAATATAAACTTAAAACCCGCATGGCGCTTATTGGAGATTGGATTTCCATCACAACAAGGTATGGAACCACCTTCCGACAGTGTATCTCTAGAGAGGAATACACTAGGTTCGACAAGAACATCTTGCAACCCGGCCCACACATGACCGACCACTCATTTCGCTTGAGTGTATCGAATATATATCACCAACGGTTGGACTCAAACCACCGCTTCCCGAATGGGCAGAATCGATAGATTTAGAAACAAAAGGAATTTCTCTAGATAGGTGATTATACATCCTAATAGGTGCGACCCACATAGCCACGCTGCCTGCCCGATTTTTGTCCTTTCCCGGTTGTTGAGGCCTGAGGCTACGATTACTTACCATTCATTGATAACACAATCACTTTGAATGCCACATTGTCAGATCCTTTAATCCCTAGTTGAGTTTGCACAAATATTCTGGATATTATGCTAAGGGATAAATCCGTTGCAACCATATATATTTATACAGACCAACCCTTTTGATCATTGGAAATACTTTGTCAGACATTCGTCCATTTACGTTCGTTCTGGGACTGAACGAAACCGAAGGCACTATTTCTATAAATAGAAAAAGCCCTTGCACTTCACCCCGTCTTCAATATATTCAGCATACTTGGTTCGCAACGCTTATGCCAATACGGAGTGGTTCTTCGGATAATAATCCAACCGGTCTCTCCATATTGACAACGATGGTCAAAAACTTCGATAGTCTGTGATTTAACTATCGAATAAAAACAAGTGTTCATCCAAACATATCAAACAAATCACTGGGCTCTTTAATTAATATTTCATTAATTAAATCTCTTTTCCATTTCCTTAACAATATTTGTTAACCAAATATTTTCAATAATCAATCTTGGCCCTTTACGCTATTTTTGATTTCGTTTCCTTATCGAATTCTATATATATCGATATATAGATTTCTAATTGTCAAATTTCTTAAAAATATTCTAACTCCTTAAATTCCCGGAAAATTTCGCCATAACCTCCCCTGTATCGGGAGCATCGGGAAATTTCAAATAGCTTCCCGGTATCTTCCTCAATCAAAAAGAAAAAGGAACAGCCAAGTGGCTTGCCGATACGGCGCATAAAATCTCATATATGAATTAAACATGTACCTTTTTGTCGGGCACATAAATTAAATCCTCATATACTCCATCCCATATCTGTTTAACACCTGTTCACCTGTTTCCAATTCAATTCAACTCAATCCATTCGTTTGAATTCAAATTTGAATCGTTTGAATTCAGTTTCGCTCAATTATTCTCAAATTAGCCTTTTTGCCTATTTCACTTCTTTGTTTGAACATAACACGTTCAAATAAAATGTTTAACTTGCTCATAACCAAATCGAATTTCAATTTCAATTCTAATTTCCCTTTTTGATTTCGAATATAAATTTCCAAATCGAATTTACTTATTCAAACCCCAATATCCATTCGAAATCTCATTAACTAATTTCTATTCAATTTAGTTAACTCTATTAAATAAATCAAAATCTGGTTTCTGTTTCAGAAATCAACTCATTACTCCACTGGAGTTCACATATATTTTATAACTCAAATCTGGATTTTTCTAAATAGAAATTTCGATTTTTATTTGCTTAAAATCCTTTAATTTAATTAAATAAACCGTTATGGTTTTATAATGGTTCTGGCGCTGTTTTTCTGAAAATTTAATTTTGACATATCTCAAAATCTATACGACGAAATTCAGATTTTTCTCTTTCATTAGAAAACTATTATCACACCGGTCCTGACGTTTCTTGTTTCAAAGAATTTCGACTTCAATTGAGTCCTGTATATTCGATTGAAGTTCGAATCGCCAATTTACGAACTTGCAGCGCTGCGGCGGGTTCGTTTTAATTATATTTATATATATATATATATAAACCTTTTAAACTTCTTTAAAATGAATTCAGCTCTATTTAACTCTGCTTGATTCAAATTCAAATCTCACTTTTATTTGAATTCTAAATTCAAATTCCAGTTCCTTTTCTATTTGATATTCAAATCCAGTATTTGAATTTCTATTTGAATTCCCTATATTCAAACTCTATATTTAAATTCCATTTGAACTTTCTATATTCCAATTTCTATATTTGAATTCTATTGAAATTCAAATATTCAAACTCCTTTCAAATTCTACATTCAAAATTCCATAGTTTAAAACCCATTTGAATTTCATATTCAAATCCCATAGATTAAATCCTATTTGAATTCAATTTGAATCTCTTACATTCAAATTTCATTTTTCATTTCCGACCCCATTTGAATTTCTAATATTCAAATTCATTTTCAACACCATTTGAATTTCCATTATTCAAAATTCATTTGAATTCCCTTGAATTCAAATTCCATTTCAAAACTATTTGGATTCCCTATTTTGAAATCCTATTTCAATTTTACTTTGAAATCCTACTTTCAAAGTTTATTTCAAATTCTATTTTGAAATCTCATATTCAAATTTGTACTTGAATTTCTATATTCAATTCCATGTTCAAATTCAACATTTGAATTTCTATTTCAAATCTCTATTCAAATTTCATATTTAAATTCCATTCAAATCTCTATTCAAATTTCACATTTGAATTCTTCTTTGAAATACTATATTTCAAATTCTATTTTGAAATTCTACATTGAAATCTCCATTTGAATTTCTTTATTCGAATTCCTTTGAATTCAAATTTTATTTTAATTTCTTGAATTCAAATTCTATTTTTCATTCTAATTTCGTCTATTCAAATTCTATTTGAACTTCTATTTGAATTTCTAATATTCAATCTCCTTTTAAAATTCAAACATTTAAACTCCTTTTAAAATTCAAATGTTAGACACAAATTTCATTTGAGTTATATATTTAAAAATTTCATTTCACATCTTAATTTGAAATTCCATTTCAAATTCCAATTTCACACTTGTATTTCTATTTCTGAATTATCAAATGATAATTCTTTTCACTTCATTTATAACTTCGTTATAAAAGAACTATTTCTAAACTTCGTTTAAAAAGAAACTACTTGTTTTATTTTTCAAAAACAAGTTTATATTTTATTCCATTTAAAATTCAAATTCTATTTAAAAATAGAATTTTTCCTTTTAAGATCTCCACTATCCTTTCATGATATTTTTATAAATTAAACTTCAGCCCAGTGATAATTTAAACAACCAAATCAATCAATTTCCAATTATTTGATTTTAACACATCATATATGCATATATATGAAATCAAACAGAACAACAAATAGATAATATATTTTTGAGGAATCCAGTTGGATTCCTCCAACCTGTTTTCCTGCATCCACAGATGTTAGCACATAAATAATACCCATTCTGCTTCGTGGCAGAATATCGCGGTATAGAAGGTCATCCACTAATCATAGCGTGGGGCGTATAGGGTAATCATCCGCTATGAAACTGCGGGCATCCGCTAATGAGACTGCGGGAATCCAACCAATCAATCAACCCAATATATATATATATATAGCCTAAATAACTAATATATATGAAACAACCATAAAACATTCACACAAGCAACGGACAATTATTTTTAATGAAATAAAAAAATAATTCTAAAGGTGAGTGAGATTTACTCACCGGGATTTTTCTTCTTTGTTGGATATCCTGTTTTAAATTCCAATGTTACAGCTTCAAATCTACTTGACGAATCTCGAAAAAAAATCACTACCTACGATTTATTTTTTTATTTTGATTAAACACTAATTTAATTTAAGTTAGCTACTAACATAAATGATTTATTTTATGTAATATAAACTTCTAAATAGCATGTACCTTATTGCCTCGATCAACAATGAAGTAAACTCAATTATTCATCGATCCACTATCACCGCATACAACCCCAAAATGTTGTTTCATTCATTACGGCATATCATCGAACACCATATCGTCATCAATAATTTCCACCCCTCCGAACTGTTGCAGCAGCTTCGAACCATATGCGAGCCCTTGCTCAGATTGCCAATTCTGTCATCAACACATGAACTCCACGCTGCTTACAAAAGCTGCTCCGTCATCCTGGTATCGCAGTCCCCCTCACCTCCTTTGGCATCCCCGCTGACTGACGCATCTCTACCAACCTTCCAGCTTCATCGCGAGTTCTATTTTCCCCCAATTTCCATCGCGGTCCCTTCGTAGTCTTTGCTTCGACTATGCCAGAATCCCACGAACAAACATCGCGATCCATTTCTAGCTCCTTTTCTGTTGATCGGAGCCTTCCCAAGTGATGCCATCGCGTGCGTCTCAACCCCAGTTTCGTTGTTTGAACATCAATTCTCCCCAATGTCATCGTACCCGAATTTTGAAAAATAGGATTCGATTGATTTAGGGGGGGTGCGGCCATTTTTATTTTCATTGAAGCTTTCGGTTTTAACTGAGGAACAAATGGTAAAAGCAGTGAAGTAGTCGTTGTTTTATAGGGAAGAACAGGGAGCAGAAAGTACTGGCCATTAATTTTCTGTTTCCTGGATTCTGAAACTTGGAGACAAAGGCGTTGGCTCGAGATGAATAAGTCTGCGCTGATGACAACTTTTAGGGTGGCGCTTAGTTCTTAGGTCGGCTATCCTTTTATATTTATTTTAAATAAATAAAATATCTTGCGGTCTTTTAATTTGAAACCACGAACCACTATTTCAGCAAAACCACTGATGTTCCCAACATTATTTACTATTTTGAATTCAACGAAACTGATTATACAATTTAATTCGAACGTAATATAAAATAACCCCTTTAAATCAATAATATAATTTAAATTTAAACAAATGAATTCTTCGATAAAAAATTATTATTTGTTATCGTTTAAATTCAAATAAAACTTCGAGTAAATCAATTTGATTCCATTTCAAATTTAATTACTTAAGATCCTCGTATTACGATAGTTATACTGATAATTCAATATAAAAATTGATTATATTATCAGCTCAATATTTAAAATAATATTAAATATTCAAAATAAATCGACTAGAAAATCTGGGTCGTTACATATTTCCTTACCATGAACTATCGTGCGTTCACTTAGGATTTATGCCGCCTAGGACCACTAGGGATTATGCTACCTAATGAACGTTTCCGTGTCTCGGTTTGGGTTCAGCCACCTAGGACCACTAGGGATTATGCCACCCGTCAACCGCACCCTTTATCCCACGTATGTATCGTGAATCGTTTTCCATGTCTAGACGCACTTGTTCCTCAATGTGCCATTCTAGTTCCGTGCTAGGGCAAATCAAGAAATACAGAACTCGGTCGGGAGCTTTAAGTCGTCTGCTGATGCAGATATCAAGGTCTGTTTTTGTACCCGTGGCTATGGTCCCACGTGAGCCCTCCCTCAACTACTGAAAGGCAATCCAAGAAAAATCATGTATGAGAACTACACTACGGCCCATCAATGCCCATTTCCAGATAGCTAACCTCATCCATAACTCGATAGCTAGTATATGGTCTTTTGGGAGTTCCCTGCCTTTCCGTACGTACACGATTGACTAAAGATGGTAGGTAGTCGGCGACATGCTATCCCGGGGCAAAATCAAGTATCGTCGACTCCACGCTAATCCATCCCAGTCTTTAGGTCACTCGCATAGAAACCAAGGCATACTCTTGGCTCTTCTACCGCAGACCTTAACCCCTGTGAGGCCGGGTTTCATGGACCACTCGCCACCTCACAGAGGGATACCAAGAGTACCCTCACGTTCCCCGAAGCTTTCGCTTCGTCACCCAGTTCGCTGGAGCTTTTATCCAAGTCAGATAACTTGCTCCTCCTCGTATACTAAGCGATGACCTACCGTACCAGGTTACTCATCTCTTTATGAACTAGTCCATGTCCTTAGCTAAGAATTATTACTTAGTTACCGTTAACTAAGGTTTACCACTTAGCCCCTCTTTCCACTATCCTTGTTAACTACGATTTCCAACTTAGTCCCCTGAGCTAGGGTTTTGTCAAATGGGTTAAGTGTTGTTATCCAAGTTCATGACTTAACCCGCCTACGAATCATGTCAAGATAGGCTAAGTACTCAAGTTCAAGGCTTAGCCCTACAGGTTGGTTAAGTGTACCAAGAAGTTCATGACTTAACCTTATCAAGTCAAATTGGTTAAGTATTTATTTGTCTTAACCCTATCAGATTATCATGTTAGATTGATTATCTTAATCCCATCAGATTATTGAGTCGGATTGGTTAAGTATGGGTTAACTTAACCCCATCCACTAATCCTATTACCATGGTTAAGCCTACTTTTAAAAGGTCTTGTGACTTAACCCTATCAGGTCCACCTATTAGATTGGTTAAGTGTAGGTTACTTAACCTCATCAAGTCATCACGTATAATTGGTTAAGTATAAGTTACTTAACCCCATTAAATTATCATACTAAATTAGTTAAGTATTGGTTACTTAACCCCATTGAATTACCAAGTTTAGATTGGTTAAGTGTTTAACTTAACCCCCTCGAATTCCCGTGTTTTAGATTAGTTAAGTATAGGTTACTTAACCCCATCTAATTACCGTGTTTAGATTAGTTAAGCCTTAATTACTTAACCCCATCTAATTTCCGTGTTTAGGTTAGTTAATCCTTAATTACTTAACCCCATCTAATTACCAAATCGGATTAGTTAAGTGTAAATTACTTAACCCCATCCCCTAATCATCTTGTATGGTTAAGTGTCATTAAGAAATCAAACCCGGTCCCACTTAACCTACCCATTCGTGTCATATCGGTTAAGTGTCATTAATCAAATTTACTTAACCTTATCATGTGGCATTAATTTAATTAATGCACTCTCAACCTCTCACATTAGACCTTGTTGTGGTTACTAGTTAAGCCGGGCGGGTCCGGGTAGTTTTACACCACAACCTAGTCTAACCTCGGGTCTTAAGCGCGACATGACCAACTTCTCACATTGGATCCTATTGTTTGTAGCCACTAGTTAAGCCGGGCGGGTCCGGGTAGATTTATGCTACAAACTCAACCCAACCTCGAGTTGACCACTTTCATGTTTGGTCTAGTGTCTTTTTTACACTTACAACCCACCCATGTCTAGTTCAAGTTCCATGTTTTCCCACGTGTCATGACCACATTTAAATGTATCATGAATGCCATGTTCTCATGTAAGCCCCATGTCAAGTTTTTCGTGTCATACCCACGTTTTTCCTAAGCTACCCAAACGTATTTCCAACCCAAGTGGAAGCGAGTCACATAGTAGGGTATTATGCCAACATATTTGCCACAAACATGCATAGTATCATAAGGAAATTTGGCCATAAACATGCATAGTATCATAAGGGAATTTGGCCACAAGCATGCATAGTTTAATAAGAGGATTTGGCCACAAACATGCATAGTGTCATAAGGGAATTTGGCCACAAACATGCATAGTATCATAAGGAAATTTGGCCATAAACATGCATAGTATCATAAGGGAATTTGGCCACAAGCATGCATAGTTTAATAAGAGGATTTGACCACAAACATGCATAGTGTCATAAGGGAATTTGGCCACAAACATGCATGATACATAAGGGGTTTGGGTTCATTTACATGCATAAGCCCCAAAGCCAAGTCTTTGCCAATGTTTTCACAAGTCAAGTGGTTCCCAAAGGTTCATGGTAACATCCCGTGGATAAAGATTCAAACTTGCAAGTTATACTAGGTTAAACATAACATAAGTGGCATGATTAAGTCGCTAAAACATAACCCAAAGTCATATGTTCATGATAAAGGGGCAAACTAGGTTTACATGGGTTAACATACTCATGTTACATCTCATTTTATCCCATGTCACATTAGAACCACCGTTAGAATCTACAAGTAGCTAGAACTTACATAGCGAGGCTTAAGAAAGGATCATGCATCATTTTGACGAAGAAAGGTGGCTCCTTTGTCGAAGAACCGTCATGAAACTCGCATAGCAACGTTGATTTGGCCCCTATTTGGTGTAGCAAGCTTGCATCTTTTGATTTGAACTCAATTTGAATGCATAGTCTCTAGGAATTGGAGATGGAGGCCATGATCAATGAAGATTTGGGCAGCACTTCGTGGCATGAGTGAATTATGAGGGGTTTAGGGTAGGCTTAGGGTGTTTTTATAGAGATTAGGAGCAGTTTAGGCCGTTAGATTATACCTAGGATAGATCCAAGCCCTCAAAAATCGTCACAAGCCTCCAAAACCGAGCCAAACAGCAAAACAGGTGCACCAGGCTGCCTGGGTCCGACCAGGCAGGTCGACCCCCAGGTCGACCCTGGGGTCGACTCCCCAGTCGACCTGGGGCAGGGGGGGTCGACTCCCCAGTCGACCTCCCCTGGTCTGGCGGGAAATTTTCCCGCCTCTTCTGAATTCTGAAATTTGAATGTTTTCGAATTTTTCGTGAAACTTCCGAAGGCCATATCTCGGTCATACGGACTCCGATTTACGAAATTTTGGACTCTATTTCACGTATTTTTCCGAGACGAACGCAATGGCGCAACCCGTTTTATCCGATTCAGATTTATAATTTAATTCTGCCTTGATTCTTGTCTTAACACGTTGTTTAAAATTCGGGTTGTTACACAGACATTCCTCCTCCCACAGTGGCAGCGGTTCCTCCTCCTCCTCCTCCTCATGGAAATGCTTTCGCTAAGACGTGTAGAGACTTCAAGGCTATGGGTGGAAAGGACTTTTATGGAACTGAATCCTTTGTGGTAGCAAGGAACTGACTGAAGGAAACCAAAGATTTATTCGTTATCTTCGAAGTTGATGACAGGAAAAAGATACAGCTAGCAGTGTGGTTGCTTAAAGATGAAGCTTCTTATTGGTGGGAAGTTAGCCATGCTGAGAGTCCAGTGGAAACTTGGGAAGATTTCAGGATGAGGTTTGAGATGAAATTCCTCTCCCAAGCTGAAAGAAGCCTGCAGATGGAGAAGTTCCTAACTCTTAAACAAGGAAGTATGACGATCAAGGAATACGTCAATCAGTTTAATCAACTGGCCAGATTTGGGCTAGATTTAGTAAACACCCAACACAAGAAGGCCCTTCGCTTCGTCAAAGGTCTGAATGAGCCTCTACACAGCCTTGCTATGACCCATATACCCATGGGAGCGACCTACGAAAGCTTGGTGGACATACGGGGAAGATAAAGGCAAGAAAGAGGCAAAGGTGGAAGTGCCTCAAGAAAAGAAAGAGGGTTTACATGCTAAGAAAACAGACTTCAAGAAAGGCGGGAATAACAACAAATCCCAAGAAAAGAGAAAGTGCAATTTCTGTGGCATTGTTGGACATATAGCGAAAGACTGCAGAAAGAAGAAGGCGAAGATGAATGGTGGTTGTTTCCATTGCGGCGAGACTAGACACTTGGTTAAGGACTGTCCAAAGAAGCGGGGGCAGGGACAGAGGACTGGATCCACCTCAGGGGGACAAGTTCACGCGTTGGTGGCACCTCCACAGGAATGAGGTAGAAATATTTCTGTAGAAAGCTTAGTTTATCACTATGATCATCCAGTTCGCACTCTCCTTGACTCTGGTGCATCACACTCTTTTATTTCATCTGCTTTAGTAGAATCTCTACACCTAGACACTAGTATGGTAGAAGATCCCTTGGTTGTTTCAAATCCAATTGGGGCTCGGCTTATTTGTCGATGGTTTGTTTGGATTTGAAAATCTCTATTCTAAGTGTTGAATTTAGATGTAGTGACTGGTTATCCAGTAATGGTGCCATTCTTGATTGTGAGAAGAGAGTGGTTAGGCTCTTGACTCGGCTCGATAACACTCTAGAAATTTCTTGTAATCCCTTGAATGCTGTTATGCTTAGTTATCTAGAGCCGCTTGATGCTTCTGTTGAGAATTTGCAGTCGGTTAGAGTGGTCCGGGAATATCCGGATGTCTTTGAAGAGGTGAAGGGCTTACCTCCGAGGGGGGAAATAGTCTTCCACATATATCTTGTTGATAATGCAAAGCCCGTAGCTCTACATGTTCGACACATGGCTCCAAAGAAGAGAAAGGAGATTAGTAAGCAAGTTAAGGAGCTTCTCGAGAAGGGGTTTATAAGGAGAAGTATCTCGGAATGGGGTGCTCCAGTGGTGTTCACCACTAAAGTAGATGGCTCACTACGTCTTTTTGTGGACTATATGGAGCTAAACAAGCTGACTAAAAAGAATAGACACCCGCTTCCCAGAATAGGCGATTTGTTTGATCAGCTTGTAGGTACGTCGGTCTTCTCCCAACTTGATCTAGCTACTGGGTTCCATCAGCTAAGGGTAGCTGAAGATAACATTGATAAGACGGCATTCAGAACCCCAGACGGTTTCTTCGAGTGGTTTGTCATGCCTTTCGTCTTGACAAATGCACCCGCTTATTTCGTAGACCTAATGAGCAGGGTGTTCAGAGAATTCCTCAATAAGTTCGTGGTGGTCTTCGTAGACGATATTTTGATCTTCTCAAAGAATGAGGAAGAACATGCTCAGCATCTGAAGGAGATCATGAAAACCCTTCGAGTTCATCTACTAAAAGCCAAATTCTCCGATTGCCACATTTGGAGAGAAGAAGTAAGATTCCTTGGACATATAGTATCCAAAGAGGGGTTAGCTGTGGACCCCGCGAAAGTGGTGGCAGTGCAAGATTGGAAGACACCAAGAAATGCAAACAAAGTCCGAAGCTTTCTCGGGCTAGCAGGTTTTTACCGAAAGTTCATTAGAGATTTCGCGAAAATATAAGCTCCACTCACAAGGCTAACAAAGAAGAATCTAGCGTTCACTTGGGATTTGGACTGTGATATTGCTTTCCAACGCTTGAAAAGGGCTCTTACAACATCCCCAGTTCTGACTTTTCCCGATGGAAGCAAGATGTTCACAGTATACACGGATGCTTGTGGTACGGGACTAGGCGCTGTTCTGATGCAAGAAGGGAAGGTAGTAGCTTATGGTGGAAGACAATTGAAAGTTCATGAAAAGAACTACCCAACCCACGAACTTGAGTTGACCGCCATCGTCTTTGCGCTTAAGTCTTGGCGCCGTTATCTCCTAGGTGAGAAGTTCGAATTATATACTGACCATAAATCGTTGAAGTATCTTTTCTCGCAGAAAGATCTTAACTTAAGACAACAAAGATGGATGGAGTTCCTTGCCTCATATGATTTTGAGATTTCCTATACTCCTGGCAAGGGCAACGTAGTAGCAGACGCCTTGAGCAGGAAGAAGCTGACCTTAAGCCCTCTCTTTGTAGAAAGGCAAAGCCTAGAGTATATAGCCAGTTTTGACTTTAGGCCCTCCTCTGATTTTGTACCTGGTTTGTTGGCATCACCAGAAGTACGGCCCACTCTTTTAGACTCAATAGGGGCCACACAATGTGAAGACCCTCAGCTTGTGGATGTGATTGATAAGCTAATTACGGGTGAAACTTCCAGTCACCTCAATAGGTACTCCATCGATGATAAGGGTTGGCTGAGGCGAGATGGAAGACTATGCGTCCCACAAGCAAGGGATTTGGTAAAGATGGTTCTCGAGGAAGCACACCATTCCAAGATGACAATACACCCAGGTGGAGACAAGATGTACAAGGACGTAAAGAGAGTTTTCTTTTGGAACGTGATGAAGAAGGACGTGGCAGATTTCGTTTCTAAGTGCGTGACATGCCAACAGGTCAAGGCGGAACAAAAGAAACCTGAGGACTGCTTCATCCTCTAGAAGTCCCGCAATGGAAGTGGGATAGCATTTCAATGGACTTCATTGATGGGTTGCCTAGGTCAAGAAGGGGCAATACTAGCATTTGGGTAATAGCGGACAGGCTCACAAAAAGCGCCCACTTTATACCTATCAAGAGTGGAAGGACTGCCTCATCTCTAGCATCTCTTTGTCTCAAGGAAATTGTTCGACTCCATGGAATACCCACCATCATATTGAGTGACCGAGATCCCATCTTTACGAGCGAGTTTTGGCGGAGACTGCAAGAAGCTATAGGCACACAGTTATGCTTGAGCACGGCCTATCACCCCCAAACTGATGGTCAGAAGGAAAGGGTGAACAAAGTATTAGAAGATCTTTTGAGACTGTGCGTTCTTGACTTCAGAGGGACATGGGAGGATCATCTTCCTTTAGTGGAATTCGCCTACAACAACAGCTACCAAGCCACCATCGGCATGGCGCCCTTCGAAGCTTTGTATGGAAGACCGTTCCGATCACCAACTTGTTGGTGGGAGTATACAGACAAGCTTATACTTGGGACAGACATGATTAGAGAGATTTCAGAAAAAGTGGACTTGATACGAAGGAGAATGAAGACTGCCCAAGATAGACAGAAATCCTATGCAGACAAAAGAAGCACCGACCTTGAATTTGAGGTTGGGGACAGGGTTTTCCTTAAGGTATCTCCTTTAAGGAACTTCGTTCGCTTTGGATCCGCAAGAAAGCTAGCACCAAGATTTGTAGAACCGTTCCCTATCATCGAGAAGATTGGGAAAATGGCTTATAGAGTAGAGCTACCTGAAAGGTTGGCTGGAATTCACAATGTCTTCCACGTTTCTCATCTCCGGAAATGTTTACATGTGTTTGCGGAAGTGGTGAAGCCAAGCAATCTAGAAGAAGTTGAAATAGAACGAGATACAACTGTGAGGAGAGTTCCAACTCAAATTGTAGGAACTGAAATCAATAAACTACGCAACCGCGAAGTCAAGCTTGTTAAAGTTCAATGGAGCGATGACGAGGAAGACGCGACTTGGGAAACTAAGGACAGAATATGCGCGGCTTACCCTTTTCTTTTTGAGGGTACATCTTTGATCTCTCTTTTTCCTTAAGTTATGCTTGTATCTATCTTTTCAGGTATATCTCCTTGGTCTTACCCTTTTATCCTTAGGTAGAAACTAATGGATGTAAACATGTATTTGAAACATGTTATGATTGATGGTTGTAAGTGGTTGCAAGTGGTTGCTTGTGGATGCATAAACACACACACCCTAGGTATTAGATCGGCTCAGTCACTTCCATATTGCATATGCATATATGTATTCATATTTGTATGTAGTTGAAACTTGATATGTTGTCATATGGATGTCGCATTTGTATGAATGGTTGTGCACTCATGTAGAATTATGAGTAAGGAAAAAATTTGCATACATAATGGATTCATGACACTTACATGATTTGCATTAAGGAGGTCAATTGAATCAGTAGACCGCCTGATTTTGCATTAGATAAGGACATGTACACACACTATGCATATGATCATGAAGCAATAGAAGTCTTTTAAGGACAATGGACGCATGTGTTTGTTGGTTGAGTAGATGGACGATTGGATGTTAGGATATACGTTCTTCTAGACTTGAAGATTTCGGGGACGAAATCCTTTAAGGAGGGGAGAATGTAACACCCCGAATTTTCTATTGACTTTAAATTACAAATTAAAGTATGCTTAATTCAAAATGAAAGAATTAAGGGAAACAGGTTGCGCCATTGCGCTCGTCTCGGAATTCTGCTTGAGATAGAGTCTGAGTTTGCGTAAATCGGTCTCCGTATGAAGGAGTTATGACCTTCCGAAGTTTCAGAATTCAATTTAAAATTCAAACAGTTCAAATTCAGTACAAAAATTCGAAAAACAGACCCAAACTGGGCTGGGCGGGAAAATTCCCGCCCAGGAACCAGGTCGACTAGGGAATCGACCTGGGGTACCCAGGTCGACCAGAGGGTCGACTTGGGGGTCGACCTGCCCAGTCGACGTGGTTAGGACCTGGCTGGCCTGGTCGGGTTCTGGTCAAATTCCTGAGCTCTGGTGTGTCACTAGGGCTGATTTGCCACTTTCTGATTGGCTCCACTTGGTGTGTATGGTCTGGATTCACTCTATGATCATCTGACGGCTCAAATCAATCTGAAATTCTATAAATACAACCCAACACTTAACCTAAATTCACAAAAATAAAATAGAGCTAGAGCCGTCATGCTGTCGGGAGGAAACTAAGAGTAGCCGTCAGTTAGAGAAAGCTTAGAGACGAGCAAAACTAAAGTAAAAACAAGATTCAAACAACGTTTGTCAACCTAAAGGAAAGCATTGCAAATTCAGAACTCAGAAATCAGAAAACAAGACCGTCGTTTGTTGTAAGTATAGTGATTTTTCCGATGAGAATAAAACTAAGACTTGATTCGATGTAAAATGGAAATGGAATTGTGCAATTGTATAACGATGATGTTAATTCATATCTGTGTATTGCAATGATTGTATTGTGAATGGTATTGGGATGTTTTTAGTATAATTGACTTGATGTTGGTCCTATTGTACATTTAGAATGAAAGCAACATCACATACAAGTATATGGTTAATGTTAGAATTTATACCTATATGTTTAACATACGTTGTATACATTTTTCTAAGTCTAAGTTGAGACTTATATACACATGTTCTATGTTAAGACCATTATGCCTACATGATTAAATCCCATGTATATATTCTTATGTTCTTTACAAGTTTGTAATTGGGTCCATGCCAAGTACCATTCAGTTTCACACGATTATTACAAGTTTCATGTTATAATAGGATACATGATTTGATCTAGTTCACGCTTTTGGGTTAATGTCAAAAATAGACATTTTTATGGACATGTAATAACTTTGTCACATGCTAGTTCATGTTTGAAGTTATGCCTAGATAAAAATATGTTTGGGCCTATATTTTATGCAAGTCTAAATTATGCCATTTCATGTGACACCTATTTAATTAGATTCTTATTTGAATGCAAGTTCACATGACAAGTTGAAACCCATGATTTATGTTAACTAGATCGCAAAGTTGCAAGTTCATATGTCACACACCCTTTATGTTATTTAGAATATTTCATGTTCTTGGCTTTCCCTTCTATGTTTATAAGTTGGGCTGAAATATCTAGCCCAACATTCAAATATAATCTTGCGGACGTACAAACGGGGGAAAATCGTTAGGATTAAGCATGAAAATATATGAAATTGGCATGTTTGTAACATGCCAAAATTGGTGGCACTTAAATGGTATAGATTCTTATACCAAAAATGATGAACTTGGAAAGTGGGCCATAGCATTTAATTGTTAACAAATTTACATATAACAAGTAAAAGAGACAAATATGTAAATTTAGAAAATACGAGTATGCTTAACCCGAGGTTGGATTGAGTTGTGATGTAAACCTGCCCGGACCCACCCGGCTGTCCAGTAATCACAACAATACCTATTCAATGTGGGTGGTTAAGCATTGAGCCCAATAAAGACCCGAGGTTAGACTGAGTTACGGTGTAAACCTGTCCGGAACCGACCGACATATTCATTAGCCGTAACAATACCTGTCTAATGTGAGTGGTCGGTGCTCTAACTAACTAAGGCTAAGGACAGACAAGTCAGGATGGTAGGGTTAAGTTAACTAAAACACTTAACCATTTCAACATGTTAATTAAACTGATGGGTGGGGTTAGGTTAATACAGACACTTAACCACATAACATGTTTGACTAGAAAACCCTAGTAACGGGGGACCCATTTCAGCAGTAACCCAATTAGGTATCATGGTACCCTGAAACTAGGCAGGGTGGGGCACGATTACTAGGCTAATTGTAAGCGGCAAAAGCGATGGAGATTGGTGCAGCGGTGTAGGGTCTAACGGAGTGCGGGCGTGCACACACTTCGGAGCAGACAAACAGGGCACTGGGCACCAGTAGTATAACTTATGCATTCTACAATTATGTCGGGCCGCCACCATGGGACTTGATACACCCCATAGTGGGACCAATATAGGTATCTACAATCATTGGGACCATATGACACATATGATTTTGCGAGTAGGAGCCGATCTTTAGAAAAGGGATCACTTCACCCCAACCATGGGGCGCCAATCGGAACAAATACAAGTAGGTGCAGAGATATAGTGTGAGGTGTGATAGTATAATCAGTTCAAAACTGCTTTATCTTAGTTTATGGTACTTTCCTGTTTCCAGTTTATACCTATCATGGCCTTTTTCTTATTTTCATACTTAAGAGTCATTAGACTTACCAGGCTTTATGTCTGACTCTATTTTTCTTCCGTCTTCTTTTCTTCCGTTCCTCCCCCCTCCCCCCCCCCCAGGTCCACAGGAAGGAAACAACCCAGCTTAGTCAGACTTTTTGCAAGCTTCAAGATAGTAGATGTATGGTTTGGACTCTCTCTCCTTGGCTATTGCTTTTGGACACGTTCTATGGGGATTTAGGCAGTTTTAATTATGTTTTATGCTTCTTTATTTAATAATCAAGACAGAAATGATGATGTAATGTTTTGGAAGTTATTGTGAGACAATTATGGAAATGTTTTGTACGAACGCGTATTTATGAAATGAAAATCTGTTTGTTTCCGCTGCTTATATCTATGTGTTTATATATGTCTTGTGTTTTATCTGTGGCTTTAACTTATAAACCTCCACCGAAGTTAAGGCATTTCCTTTGTGAGTGACCTTAAGGGAGGTGGGGGTGTTTCAGGTATTGTCCTATGTTCAGTTTATTCATGTCATGATCCTTTTACCTGTTACATGCTGAATAATCACTGGACTTACTAGGTTTATGTCTAACCCATTTTCTTTCGTCTTCTCCACCCCCCCCCCCCGGTCCGCAGGGAGGGAATACTTCATCTTAGTTCAGACCCTTTCCAGCTTGAAGAGAGTAGATGTATTTCTTGGATTCTCTTTCCTTGGGCTATGGCTTCGGGTACACTCTTATTGGGGATTTATGCTGCCTTATTTTTATTTTATGCTTCTTTATGTTTTAATCAAGACAGAGATTTTGTTGTAATGATTTGGAAATTGGCTTGAGACAGTTGTTGTAATGTTTTGACTGAACCACGTGCTTATGAAATAAATTTAGTTTTTTTCGCTGTTTATATGTCTGTCTTGTAAATTATCTGTATCTTTTACCTATAGTGCTCCACCGAAGTTAAGGCATTCCCTTTTGTGAGTGACTTTAACGGAGGTGGGGTGTTTCAAGTGGTATCAGCATTTTACTAGCCCTGACATTTTACTTATATGGATGATGGATTGCGAGGCGCCTCGATTATATCGGTTGTTCAGGGGCCGATAGTTTGGTCGGGATATGACCAGTTGATGCCCCATAGGGCTGGGAAACGCATTGTTCAGGCATTTTAATCCACTCCATGTGGACCGGCCCTGACGATCCAAGGTGCAGTTGTGGCTGTTCCAGAGACACGGGCTAGAGCGTCTTGAAGCGGTAAGGAAGATCCGTTGCCTTGGTTCAAAGATGAAAATCCAACTTCCAATACGTGACATTTGCGGTTTTGATTGTAGAGCCTAGTATTGGCGACATGATATATGGTACCCATGCTGTCTAGGATTGATACATTTATATTTGAAGCTTTTTTATACACTATGCACTTATAATAGTATCAAATGAATTGTTTTAACATACCAAGCATGTTTGGCTATTATAAGGGAAAACCCTATCCTCCGGCTTGCGTTGCATTATGTGATGGGACCTGGGTCTTATAATAGCCTCATTTTTCCAAAAAGCATTGCGCTATTTTGTTATATGCACTAGTATTCTTGGGAGGAAACTCATTCCGTGTTATACAGTGTGGTCCCTTGATATATCTGATTTTAAAAGTAAAATATCTAAATAACTGTTTTAGTTCTCACACCAGTCACATGACTGACCTGAAGTTTATTGTTTTAACCTAAACTCTAGGTTCCCCTGCTTTCTACACGGGCAGCTAGTAGTTTTGGTTTTGCAGATTTATATTCATAGGATCTTGATTTACAGCTGGAATGATATTCGGAAAGATATGTATCCGCATATTCTTTTCAATTGTGTTTTGTATTGTTTTCCACTGCATTGTAATTTGTAAATCTCTGATATTTAGTAAATGTGTAATATGTAATTCATACTCTGTATATTGTTGTATTCTGATGAAATTGTTGTAATAAGCAATGAAATGTTCTTCTGTTTGTGTTCTGATTCATCATGTTCTCAACTCAATCCAGGCCTTCCATGGGGAAGTTCGGGTTGCTTCACATTGTCTCCAGCATCTCTCTTTCCACGCATGGTGGTCTCCCCCTCTTGTTCGCCACGTGGGCCCCGCAGTCCAAAGATGAACGGAAATGGACATTTTCTGGTCATCTAGGCGCTACGACCACCACGGTGCTCGAAATCCCACCAAATTTTACTAGTAACTCAGTCTCGACCTCCCGGATAACTTTCCTTCAAGGCACTTCGTCTGTAAATCCAAGGACTGGCGAAAATTGATCATTTCCGTGACTACCTCATTTTCTAGCACCCCTCCGATGAACTTGACATTCCGGCCAACTCCGGCCACCTGAGACCATGCCACCACCGCCAAAACCTTCGTACGCTTCCACTATACTATCCCTCTAAATCGTTCGACCTAGTTCTCTGAGTATCCCGCAGCAAGAAAAATACCAAAAATGAGCTGCTGCACTTCGAGCTCAATTCCGGCCAAATCACAGACCCAATCACCACCAAATTTTAGGCGTGAGTAATTCTCTTCATTCTCTAGAAACCCAAAAAAATTTATGGCCTAACTCCTTACGATTTGGAAGATATAAATTATTTAAGTTTGAGGGGATATTTTGCAAAATTTCGGGAAAAAGGAGGTGGCTGCCATTTTCGATGGAGTGAAGAGAAGAGGAAATAGGGTTTTGTGGAGGAAAAGATCTTATATATTGGAGGGTTTTTATTTTATTATTTTCTTAGTTATCGCTCTCTTTGTTCGACGTTTAGCGATGCTTTGAGCACAAACAAGCTCCATTGGCAAAGAAAATTGACAGACATCTATGTCTTGATGATACAGTTCTAATGAAACTGGTTTCGTCGAATTCCGAGTCCGTTTGCTCAAAAATCTCTATTTTGGACTCAAACGACTGATCGATTCATAATTTATTGCGCATGGCCAAATACTAGCTTCAAAAATTATGAAATTTGGAATATAGCAATAATTTAATACTCCGGATCCAAAAAAAGCGATTTCATCGAAAACGGAGGTCGTTCACAAAATGTCTATTTTTAAGGGCTATATATAATATTAAAATATATATAAATTCCATAGCGACTATTCTAAATTTTAATTTAGACACAACTTATAATTTATAAAGTGAAATCTCAATTTCTTACTTTCATTTGAAAGATATAATTAAATCGATTTTAACGTTTTTTATTTTATTGAAATCCGATCTATTTTGAATTCCGTATATTCATTTAAACTTCAAATCCAAATTTTCAAACTACTGCACCATTTCAAGTTCGTTTTGATTAAATTTTAAATTTTTACGTTCTTGCTTCAATTTAAATAAATTTTAAATCGTTAATTCTCAAAATAAATCACTAAATATATTTAATTTCTATTAAAATAAATTTTAAGTTGGTTCCGAATTTCCGGCTGTAACAAATGATCTAATTAATTGTTCCCAAACTGCATTTATAAAAATGAGGAACATAGTTGATGGTATGGCTACTGTCCAAGAATATATTAATTTATGTTGTAAGAATAATTTTTCTTGCGCTATTTTGAAAATTGATTTTGAAAAGGCTTTCGAATCAGTAGACTGGAATTTTATTTATGAGTTATTATTAGCTAGGAGTTTTAGTTTAAGATGGATTAATTGGATCACGCTATTACTCAAATCTGGTTGTTCTAATATTATACTTAATGGAGTTGTTGGAAAGAAAATTCTGTCTAAAAGGGGGCTTAGACAAGGCGATCCTTTATCACCTCTTCTGTTTTATCTCGCTGTCGATGTATTCACTAAAATTATCAAGAGAGCAGAGAAAAAAAGGAGTTTCAGGTTTGGTTTTGAGATTAATACTTTATTGTTTTGAGATGTTTTCTCGTCTACTTACCCAAACATATTATAACTTTGAAATCAATAATCACCTCTACTTACCCAAACATATTATAACTTTGAAATTATTGTTTTGAGATGCTTTCTCGTCTCAGAATTGATTTTGATAAAAATTTGGTTATGGTTCTAAATGATTTTGACAATGATGGGAATCAAGTTGCTAATACCTTAAGATGTTCTACTATGAATTTTCCTTTTGATTACTTAGGTTTTAAGATCAGGCCTACAAAACTCAAAAATGATGATTAGATGTTTATTATTGATAAAATTAATAATAGACTATCTAGTTGGAATAGCAGATTTTTGTCAAGAGCAGGTAGATTAGTTCTTATAAACTCTGTGTTAACTATTATTCCTACATACTGGATGACCATTCATCATTTTCCTCATAGGGTGACTTGAAAAATTGACAGAATTAGACGTAATTTTCTCTAGAGTAGAGAAAATGTTTGTAGAGGTTACAAATGTTTAGTTAATTGGAAAGCTTGTTGTAGATCCAAGAAGGATGGAGGTCTTGGGGTTATCAATTTATATAATTTGAACTCTTCATTGTTAGCTAAATGGTTGTGGAAATTTAGAAATCCAGAAGTGTCAGCAACTTGGAAGCAAATAGTATCTAAATTTTATTACGATGGGGACAAAATTATATTTGATACTAGTTATATTTGGACTAATGGATTGTCTTCTTTTTGGAATTCTATATTGAAATGTTTTTTTTTTTTAACTTAGGTTGTAAGATGATTGTCCATTTGGGAGATATTACATTTTTCTGGCATGATTCTAGGATTACTCGAGTGCCCCTTAAAATAGAATTTAAAGAACTTTTCGAGATTTTCTGCTTTAAGAATACATTGATTAAGGAAGTATATAGAGGAAGTTTAGAACCCCCGTGGGAAATTACATTTGAGAATATTTTAGAAGGCATAGTGTTCAGGAAATTTGCCTTTTTATGAGCTAAGCTGTCAATGTATCATTTGGATAATAATGGTTATAACATTTATTGGGGACTTGATAAGAGTTTAAAGTATACTTCTAAATATATGTATAAGTTCCTTAATTTTACAGGTACTTCGATGTTAGTATTTAAGTTTATTTGGAAGTCTAGTACTCAACCTAAAGCAAAATTTCATATGTGGCTGATTATCCATAAAAAACTAAATACTGTAGAGCAATTATGAAAGAAAAATATTATTTTGGATTCTAAGTGTTGTTTCTGTAGTATATTTGATGAAAGTGTCGATCATTTATTTTTCTCTTGTACTAAAACTTGCTATATATTAAAAATGGTTTTAAGAATTTTTGTTTTTAACTGTTTCAGTGTCTTTAGGAATTGTAATTATTACTGGAATTGTTTTAGACTTGATTTAATTTTAAATATAGATATGTACTAGATACCTTAGTAACTATTATTAGTTGGTTTATTTGGTTTGAAAGAAATCAGAGAATGATCCACTCTAATTATGTTACTATAGATAAATTGATTATTAAGATCGTAACTTTTAGTCTTGATTGGTTGTTTAACCCTCATTATAAGTTAATTAAAGATCCTATGTTTGAAAGATTTCAAGTTAAAGTTAGAAATAATTTGAGTTTGTTTATTAGGATCAATAAATATTTTAGTTATAATAGAATTTGCATGATATCTGATTTTAATGAGTATTTTAGTTGTTTCTTGTTATTCTATGGTATTATATATATATATATATATATATATATATATATATACATATATATACATATATACATATACATATACATATATATATGTATATGTATATGTATGTATATATATACTCACAGACACACATATGTGTGTGTTGGTAGCTTACTTTTGGTTAGTCCTTTTCAGGTTATAGGTAGTTGATTTATGCTGAGGAGCTTATTTGAGAGCTAATGTAGAGAGTCCCTCATTTTATTGTGATGTTCTGTTCGTATGTATTTTTTAGTTATATTTTTTGGAGAGACGATAGTCTGGTGTAGGAGTAGATGTACTTCACTATCGGGTGGTGGCCTTG
This sequence comes from Allium sativum, assembly GCA_030737875.1. Lineage (NCBI taxonomy): Eukaryota > Viridiplantae > Streptophyta > Magnoliopsida > Asparagales > Amaryllidaceae > Allium > Allium sativum. Next base: position 6,813,487 of record JASFAX010000039.1, on the reverse strand, counting down.
GCAGAACTCGATTTTAAAGTATGATGGGCGGTGGTTTATCCGAAGCTCACCTATCTACCATTCTATACCTAAGGTCATAGTCCGAGATGTTTATGTACTGTTGGTTACCTACTAGGCATGTTAGCAGCTATTGCAAACTTTGTGCTTCTTTATAGATATATCTGTGTTCTCTCTTCTTTATCGAAGATTACACATCTTTTTTTTCAAAAAATAATAATTAAAAAAAATCAAATTTCTTTCTCTCAATGATTGTCTATTGTAACAACACTTCATTTTGATATCCAGAATCAATACCTAATACCCCATTAGTACCCATGTGTCTATAGTATACATAGTAAAACATTGTGTCGAAGAAATATAGTATAAAATAGTCAAAAATAGATGGTCCATATGGTCACTCTTAAAATAGAGTTATCAAGCTTGCAACATAATCAAAATTATCATATCATTAAAAAAACTATGCACTTTAATTTTCTAGAGAGATCTCTCACAAACAAACCAAAATCTAATAACAGTATAACATATTCATCATCCACAATGGTAATGGCGAAGTGGTGAAGTTCATTCTTCCATTTGTTCCAAATTTATAAATAGCATAAAACCCTATATAAAATTGGGCCAAGCAGCAAAATAAATTAATGCCAAAGTGAACCTAATACTTTCCCTTTGTTCTTCATCCATCAAGGTTCTTCCTTCTACTAGCATCACTATTCACACTACAGCCAACACCAACTGAAACATCCAACCACAACGCTACCACTTACACCTCCTATGGCACCCACCTTCTTCTCACTGATCTGAATGTCATTCCTGCTAACTCCTCACATACCCGCAAATAGGGGTGGATCTATGGCCTCAGCACCCTGAGCTATAGCCCAGGCCATTCATTTGCAAAATAATTATATATTACTGATCTAGCTATTCAAGTTGTCTACCCCTACAACTAAAATATGAGCCAAAATATGTATATAGTCACAGCTTTGGCATTGAGCAAAATAATGAATTAACTAATTTATACTGCATGTGCGCATATAGTATATACAATAATTGAAGTGAAGAACTGAGCAAATGATTAAATTATAGCACAACATTCATTTGTTATTTTGTCCACATTTTGCCACTAAGTCACCTAGTGTTTGAAATTTAACTTATTTTGTCTTTAATACCCTTAATTCTATTATTTTCATTTTCATGTTTTGTTTAGATTTTTAATTTTCTGGTGTTAAGAACTAGCTATATTTTAATTAATCAATTGTTTCCTACAACCTGGCAATGAACCAATTTTGCAATAGCCCGGGAGGATCCCAGTTTCTGGCTCCACCTCTGCCCACAAACAAAAGTGAATGCCAATAGCACTCCAAACTATAATACTCCAATAATCGAGCCCACAACTCCAAACCCCTAAATACAACTGACCATTAGCATCTTCTTCCAAACTCCATGACAAATTACTTTATTCCCTTCACAGCCAACCATAAACTAAAAACAACTGCCATTGACTACACTAGAACAATCTGACTTCCCTTCTTCTACCTTCCAAACAGCTCACACTACCCTCACCAGCCCTGACTATAAATTCAAAACAACGTGCCTTCTTTTTGCAGTCACCAACCTCAAACACTAAACACAACCATGAACTCAAATTATCTCTCTACCAGTAACCCAAAACCTTCTTCTATTCAACCAAACAATAACCCCACGCAACTACCTATAAATTAGATTTTTAATCCAAATCAGTAAGGAAAATTTCCAGTAGCCCATTATTTCGCTTGAGAACTAGAAAATGAAAATCTCTTGTAAAATTAAGGGTGTGATTGGTTTCTGTTTTTAAATTTTGGGTTTTCATATATACAAGAGTACGAAGTGCACATACATGTCGTGAAAAATAATGGTTTTATAAAGCGAAGTCAACACACAAAACAAGAAATGATCTTTTTATTGTTTTCCATATTTTGAGAAACAAACGGATGAACGATGTTAAATTCATTCATCCACCTTCCCCGTCCCACCATCATCCCTCCGCCTTTGGTCCGCCACCTCCGTTATCTTTCAAATCTCCGCATCTTTCGAAATTAACGTCGAAAACTCAAAATAAACCAAAAACTACTTAAGTTTGGCAACATACTATAAAATTAAAGCCTATGTTTTCATAAATAAAACTAAATCAAGGATAAATAACTAATAGGGATCAAAGATCTTGCAACTGGAAGATAGGTAATTATTGAAGGACTGGCAGTGACCACGAATTCGATGTTGGGTAACACATGATGGGTACTTCATCATCGATGATGAAAACGACGACGAACCATTCTTTGGTGGTGATGCACAAAAATGTATTCTCCTTGGAAGGAGAAGGCAATATCAGTTTTATTAACCGAGACAGTGGTTGATCCTCCAGTTTTATTAGGGGATTTAGATAAACTATCAGATAATAATGAGGGGTAGTAATCGTAATATTGATCAGACAATTTTGAATGAAAATTTAGAATTTGATTTATAATAGTTGGTTAGATTGTATTTTATATATCAGAAATTTAGTTGTAGGATGTGCATAGGAAATTACTAGTCTTTCCCATGCTCTGCCTTTTTAATGAAACCGCAAGGATGGCATAAGAAATTTTTTATGCCTTTTCTATACAGTTAGTTCATTCTACCCACTTCTTACGTCTTTCTTATGCCCCGAGGAAAAGCGTAGAAAATTATTCGTAGAAAATTGAAGCATTTTTTAGCAGTGATGGAATAAGACGATTAGGAAACAAAGGAAAAAATATACAGGTGTTACCTCTGTGAATTTCTACACCAGCGGTTGACATATAGGAATCTGATCAATTGATCTATAAAGTTGATGTGAACTTTGTTTTGTACGAGAAAATGACATGCACATTTAGAATTTAATAGTACGGAAAAGAATAAATAAACTAACTTGACAATGAGGCAAAGTAAGAGCACACAATGATTGTAGTGGCTTTTCTAATCGAGAACTATGCCCACTTAAACTTTATCGAGAATTTCGATGAGTTTAGAAGAGGCTGTTCTTATAGACAATTCTCGAAATTACAATACTAATACAAGAATTGATCAAGTAGCTAAACAAGATCTGTTAGTGCAAAATTTCGCCTATACCAACATCTCGGATTCCGAAAGCATTGTTCGAAAACCTGATTGTGGTCTTGAAATGATACAATACCCATTGGGATGTGGAATGAACGGTATAAGGTCCAAAATGTTGCATCAAGAGCCATTACAGTAGAAAAAAGCATGCAGAAAGTAAAAGAAACCATCTTTTATATAATGGTTCAGGTCAAAAGATCCTTATGTCCATTGTTCTTTCCTTCATTATATACTCTTATACAATCGTGAGGCCTACTATATTTTATCAAAACATTTCCGCCATTTGTGAGTAGAGCTCTAATATCAAAAAATACATTATTTTCCTTATTCTGCTTTTTGCTCTGTAGTCGCCTATATGGAATTGAATGATCCGATCCTCTACTTATTTTCGGTTGTGTAAAAACCCGTAACTTCCCCGTTAAGGAAAGCGTCGGATAGTTCGAGAACAAACCACAACAGAACGCAAACAGAAGAACATTTCATTGTATATTACAACAATGCATCAGATTACAAGAATATACAGAGTATAAATGAATATTACACAGAAATATCAGAGATTTAAATTACATTTAAATACATAGCAGCGGAAAATAATACAATACACAACTAGAAGTAGATATACGGATACAAAGCTTTCCGGATATCGTTCCAGCTGTAAACCAGGATCCTGTGAATATAAATCTGCAAAACCAAAACTACTAGCTGCCCGTGTGGAAAATAGGGGCACCCAGAGATTAGGTTAAAACAATAAACTCCAGGTCAGTCATGTGACTGGTGTGAGAACTAAAACAGTTATTAATTCTTTATTTTAAAGTTAGGTAAATCAAGGGACCACGCCGTATAACATGGAACGGGTTTCCTCCCAAGAATACCAGTGCATAAAACAAACAGCGCAATGCTAAATAAAGAAAAATGAAGCTGTTATAAGACCCAGGTCCTATCACACAATGCAACGCAAGCCGGGGGATAGGGTTTTCCCTTATAACAGCCAAAGAATGCTTGATACGTTTAAAACAAATCATTTGATACTATTATAAGTGCATAGTGTATAAAACAACTTCAAATCATAAGTATCAATCATAGGCGGCATGGGTACCATATATCATGTCGCCATACTAGTTCTACAATTAAAACCGCACATGTCACGTATTTGGAAATTGGATTTCCATCTATGAACCGAGGCAAAAGATAGTCCTCAACCGATTCGAGACAATCTAGCCTACCATGTCTCAGGATCAGAGCTCGAGTGACCCTAGGAGCGACAGGGCCGGTCCACCGATGTGGATTAAAATGCCTGAACACTACGTTTCCCCGCCCTTTGGGGCGCAAATGAGCCATCAAATGACTCCATCGGTTCGAGAACGACCGATCAATCCGAGGCGCCTCGCAACAGCAACAACCACATAAGTCAAACTCGTCAGGGCGTGTAAAACCACTGACGCCACTTTTAGCTAGAAAGAAACGCAAGTCCTCCCTGAGGTCCGTCTCCCGTTTTTGGTTCATACCGGGTGTGAAACACGCGAGGTAAACGTTACACAAAGCTACGCCACAAAGGCCGTGCTTTGATCATCACCACAAGACTTTGCTTTTCAACAGAAGCCTCGATCAATTGCCACTTAGGCATGCCACACAGGCAATTCACTCCATGCGTTTGATATCCATCAATATATAACCCCTGAGCTCGTACGTCTCAGAGAAGGGCGTTAAGCAAGAGAATAAATTCTCCGCCGCCAAACAGATATATATTTAATAGAGATCAATCACACAGACTAAAATCCAATGTCAGACACACAGTCCATTTACAAGTCCGTTCTGGGTCTGAACGAAACCGGAGGCACCTAGTACCCCGCATATCCATCGATCTCCAAGTACGTCTGGACGATCACCAACTGTTTCCATCTTCTTGGGTGTACAGCCCAATCAAGATCATCAGTTTTCACCCAAACGACGTGAAGACCTCCGGTCTTCGACCATCGTCTTCAACTTCGACTTTTCGTCGTATCAGTTATTCAGAATGGGATAAACCCGGTCTTTCCGAATAACTCGCGTATATTTTAAATAAGTGTTACACAAACACAACATACGCCTCATTCCAATTCATTAGTCACTAACCGTAAATTAATCAAGAGAATAATTCCCCAAATATTAACCCCGAAGGCCGAAACCAACATCAGATCAATAAGCAGAAAACCATTCTGTTTGGCTAACCGACAGTCAATTTCTAAATTTCACATTCATAGGGAAAGGTTCCCATTAATTTTATCCAAGATAAATTTCTTGAATTTATTCTATAATCTATTTTTGAATATCAATTCAAACTAGTCGGGATTAACGAACCTTACCGAAGTAATCATTTGTTTTAATTTCCCAATCCCAACCTATTCATCCCATGAAGTAAAACTGGTTATACTTCATATCTAACACCACGGTGTTGTCGGTAAATTCAATTACCATTTCACGTTCAAATCTAATTAAAGATTTAACTACCGCCTGGAGCAAAACTGGTGATACTCCATTTTCGATCATTTCAATCTAATTAAAGATTCATTAAAACTCCACTTAGTTTTAATCTTCGACTGGGTTAAAGAATCAGTGTCATTTAAAACACGGTTCACGATAAACCCAAAATCACATTCCATTAATTATCGGGTTAAAGAACAAGTGTTATTTAAAACACTGTTCACGATAAACCCAAAATCACATTCCATTAATTATCGGGTTAAAGAACAAGTGTTATTTAAAACATTGTTCACGATAAACCCAAAAATCAATATCAATTCCAATTAAATATTATTTAATTGGTACACTTCATTAAATCTAAATAAAAAGATTTAATCTTTTCTCAACTGGGTTCAAGAACAGTGTTAGTGAAGACACCATTCACGACAAACCCAAATCACATTCGATATTCAATACAAGGCTCTGAATAGAAAATATATCGGCTTATATTCAATATCGAATTCTACGACTAACAAATGTCGTATTGGAAATAACGATATAAATATATATCTTTCAAATTTCCATAACCACACCTGTATAATCACGAATTCCAACATCGAAATATTCCGAAGACAATTTCGATTCAAATCCACTCCAATACAATCATTGGAAATTTTGGTTATTTTTAAAACCCTTTTCGAATTCAATTTATTTATTTAAAAATAAATAGAATTATATTTCTAGTTCAAAACTAGTTCATTTCGATAAAAACCTATTTTTATCTTTTCAAATATGGAGTTTTTCATCCCAAATCTTCACAAATCATTTCTTATGATTTTACACAAATTATTGCTATTTTTAATAATTTTATCAAGGCCCGTACAGTCGATTTCCATCAATGGCCATCGAACTGCACTTACAGCGACCTTTTTCGAATTTGATTTGGACGTATCTCCAAATCCAACCGTTAGATTTCAAATTTCTAATATTCGTTAGAAAGCTCTTTTCGATACGAACCCAACGGTTCCGGTTTTAGGAGAATCCGACGGTCGGATCTCCCGCAATGTCCATTTGAAATAAATGGTCGAAATTCACGAACTGCCGCGGCGCGGCGCGTTCTATTCAGGCCATTATATTTTATATATAATATATATATATAATATATTTCGTCGATTTCTATTTAAAACGAATTATATAAATAGTTTTAAATTCGTTTCAAAAGCAATTTCAACTTCCGTTTCAATTCAAATCAAAATTGAATTCTTCTCTATAAATTCGTTTTAAAATTTATTTCTATTCAATTTAAATTTCAATTCAATTTGAATTCATTTCAATTCAATTTGAATTCATTTCAATTCGCTTTCAATTCAATTTGAATTCGTTTTCAATTCAATTCATTTCGAAATCGTTTTCAATTCATTTCATTTCGAAATCGTTTTCAATTCATTTCATTTCGAAATCGTTTTCAATTCATTTCATTTCGAAATCGTTTTCAATTCATTTCATTTCGAAATCGTTTTCAATTCAATTCATTTCGAAATCGTTTTCAATTCAATTCATTTCGAAATCGATTTCAATTCAATTCGAAATCGTTTTCAATTCAATTCATTTCGAAATCGTTTTCAATTCAATTCATTTCAAAATCGATTTCAATTCAATTCATTTCGAAATCGTTTTCAATTCAATTCATTTCGAAATCGTTTTCAATTCAATTCATTTCGAAATCGTTTTCAATTCAATTCATTTCGAAATCGATATAAATATCGTTCACGTCAAAATGGCGTCAATCTAATCAACACGGCTTCATATATTTCTATTTTTCAAATTTTCTTTATTTTTCAAATTGGAATGAGGCCCAATCAATTACCATATAAAATTAATTTTATGGATTTCCATACAACACATGTATATAATAGCATTGAAAAATAATCAATCATCAACCAAAGTGCACTACACTGTATAAGCATCAAATATAGATATTCAACGCTTATAACAGCCTGTCAATCAATCGATCGACATATTTAATCAATCAGGATGAGTGAAATTCATATTTCATCCCAACACCCGTGTGGGGTTTTCAAACCATCAAACAAATATTTTATTTGTGCAATTGGGCGATGTGTAAAATTTATCGACCCAATCAATGTCCTTCAAATAGGTGTACATAAACAAACCGTCCGGTTTGTAAATGAATATTTATTTATTTACATTCACGTTAAAAATTATATTTTTAACGACAAAACATTTTATTTCAACATATGAATTTCTATTCAATTCATTCTTTAAATAAAATGATATTTTTATTTTTCTAACATATTTTAGAAAATTTCGGCGGCATAACGGCACGATACTAGAAACGGGACGAGGCCTAGCCTTATCCCCGGTCTAGTGAAGGCCCACGCCATTCACACATCAATCAAATCACTTTCGTTATGCAAACCACAAAATTTGGAGTAAGAGTCTAACCTAGCCTTACTCCTTCGCCTTATAACGGCGCACGTCTAATCCTAACCAATTTATCGATTCGATTTTTCACACCACAAACCACATTCAAACCAATATCGCAATCAATAACCAAACAAACAAGTCCATGGTCTGTGGACGATTGTGTCGGGTGCTACTAAACACCGTCTGCATCCTAGTATATATATATATAACTAGAAAAAAAGAAATTGAAAGGTGAGAAATTCTCACATATAGCTATCCTAGCTCCACGGCTCTTCATTTGCAGAAGTCTTCGTCGTTTCGCCTTTTTGTCACCTTCGTTGCTGCTTTCACTACATACGTAAAAATCACATTTTTACTTTGCTATTCAATATATAAAAATCGAATTTTTACTTCGATGTTCAATATATAAAAATCATATTTTTACTTCGATGTTCAATATATAAAAATCATATTTTTACTTCGATGTTCAATATATAAAAATCATATTTTTACTTCGATGTTCAATATATAAAAATTCTATTTTTCTATCGAAGTTCAATATATAAAAATTCTATTTTTCTATCGAAGTTCAATATATAAAAATTCTATTTTTCTATCGAAGTTCAATATATAAAAATTCTATTTTTCTATCGAAGTTCAATATATAAAAATCCTATTTTTCTATCGAAGTTCAATATATAAAAATTCTATTTTTCTATCGAAGTTCAATATATAAAAATCCTATTTTTATCCTCATAAAAATATTTCAATTCCAAGAAAATCTAATCTTTCATTTCAAAGAAAATCTCTTTTTCAATTCTAGGGAAAATCCATTTTCCAATTCAAAGAAAATCTATATTCGAAATCAAAGAAAATCTATATTCGAAATCAGAGAAATATCTATTCTTTAAGCGAAGAAAAATCTAATCTTCTTATGATAGAAATTCAATCTTTTTCTTTATTTTCCTAAAACATTAATTTCAGTTTGAAAATCAGTTTTAACTTCTCTAAAATCAGTTTTAACTTTTAAACAAATCAGATTTAAAATCTTAAAAAAAAATCAGTTTTTAAAAATTCTAAAAAAAAAAATCAGTTTTAACTCTCATTTTAAAAATTCAGTTTTTAAAATTCTTTAAATTCAGTTTTTAAAATCTTTTTAAAAATCAGTTTCAGTTTTCAATCTTTTTATAAAAATCAAAATCAGTTCAGTTTTCAGTTTTCAATCTTTTTATAAAAATCAAAATCAGTTTAAAATACTTTTTAAAAAATCAGTTTTTTCCTTTAAAAAAAAAAAAGTTTTATCCCTGTTCAAAAAAAATCAGCATTACAGAATTAAAATAAAATAAATAAAATACTCACATGTCGCGAAGAAGGGGGGGTGACTGTCGAGCTCGGCGGTGCTCGCTGGGGCTATTGCGGTGGCTCGGGGTGGCTTCTTCCGTCGATCTAGGGTTTGGTAAGGGGTGTTGGGGGCGTCGAACTGGGCTGGGGAGGAAGGGGCTTGGTCGGAGTCGAAGGGAGGCGGGTGCGGTGGAGGTAGGGCGCAGGGTTTGGGGTTTCGAGCGAGGTGGTGGCCTGGAGGAGCAAGAAGGAGAGGAGAGAGGCGCGGTCAGGAGATGGAGGCGGGTGGCTTCATCGCGGCGGCGACGGATCATCGGGGAGGGGCGGCGGCTCCTCCCCCGTCGCTCTCCTCTTTTTTTTTTTTTTTTCGATTCTGTTGAATGAAACGATGAGGGGGGGGGGGCTATATGAAAAAAAAATATATATATATTTATTATTTTATTATTTAATTATTTTTTTAAAAGTTGACTTTCACATATGTCATCTAAACGAGGCCCACCGCCTGTCGTCCATAGCGTTTAACTCTCATTCCGAACACAATGGGATATGCCACGTAAGCTGATTCGACTGTTTGAATCAGTTTCTGTTAAATTTACTTTTAAATCACTATATTGAATTTTAAACGTACATTTCAAATTACCGGGGCCACATACTAACTAGAAAAATTCCAGAAAAAATATTTTCTAGCTTCGTATTGACGATACGGTCCTAACAAGACTAGTTTCATCGAATTCTGAGACCGTTTGAAAAATGGCCAATTTCCAGTCGATTAAAATCAACGGAAATGGTCAAAACACGTTTTCCTTTGCCACGCTCACATATTGATTCGAAAAATTATGAAATTTGAAACCTAGCAATAACTTGACACTGCGGATCCAACAAAAGTGGTTTCGTCGAAATCCGAGGTCATTTGCAAAATGTCCATTTTTAAGGGCCTGAATTCCATAGCGACTATTCAGAATTTTCAACTGGACATATCTTATCATTTATAAAGTGAAATCTCAGTTTGTTAACTTCGTTGGAAAGATATTATCAATTAGATCCTAATGTTTTTGGTTTCACTAAAATCCGGATTGTTTTGCTCCCGGTACATTCAATTGAAGTTTGAAATCGAATTATCGAACTACCACGCCATTTTCAATTCTATTATAATTATATATATAATTATTTATATTCTAACGACGACGTACATAATATATACGTTCGAATTATATTCAAAATAAATTTTCTCGTCGATTTTATTTAAAATAATCTATTTTAAATAATCAAAATCCGCTAAAATTGCCAAAATAAAAATTTTAAACTGGCCCAGATTTTCGGGTTATTACAATCTCCCCCACTTAAAACTTTTCGTCCCCGAAAAGGAACAAAGTCGAAAGTGGTTTAACAATTCAACTCAACTTCCATTGTTTCGATTACGGCTTAAGTTCCTCAACTTTTCAGTTTCTAAGAACTTTTCAAAAATTTCAAAAATTTGGCTAACACCCTAAATTTTCGAAAAATTTCGCCATAACCTCCCCTGCACCGGGAGCATCGGGGAATTTCAAATAGCTTCCCCGGTCCTTCAGATCTCAAAAGGAAAAAGAAAAAAGCCAAGCGGCTAGCCAATAGGCTCACAAAATCATCATCACCCAAACAAAACAGGAAATTATGTAGTAAACATGTACCTATTTGTCGGGCAAACAAATTTTATTCTCTGCTCTAGCCTCCTTGCTATGACCTGTTCAATGTAAGTATATGTATATGCAAGCAAATGCGACAAATTTCCAATTTAATTCAATATTTGATGCAATTAGGCATAATGGTTCAAAATTAGCAAACAATTAGGCAAACAACACACACATCAATCAATTAGTGGATTAACGTTTCAAATTCATAAATTTGATATGTATATACAGAAAATCATGTTTTGATGCCAATTCACAACAAAGTGTTCTAGCTATATAAGTTTTGGTTCTCACACCAGTCTAATGGAAATATATAGAAATCACACCTTCGAAACTCGAATATGAATACTGATGATGATGCACCATCATCAGAATCATCCCCGGGTGCCTAAAATGTGACTCTATATCTATCCAGTATATTAAAACTTCGACTATACGTTCATGACGCGTATACGCGAAATCTATATATACTCGATTGTCCATATTCAAAATAAATAAATAATTCAAATACGTATAAAACGATTTAAATTTTCAAAACAAAATTTGTTTTCATTTGAAAAATATACTCTTCACACTCGTTCTAGGATACTACTGATCCTATCTCTAACGAGTCATTCTAATTGGATATTACTAATCCAATATCTGATGAATTCTTTCGTATGGTTCTAATGTGCCTTGTTCTCTGAGCTTTGTAAACCAAAGCTCTGATACCACGTGTAAAAACCCGTAACTTCCCCGTTAAGGAAAGCGTCGGATAGTTCGAGAACAAACCACAACAGAACGCAAACAGAAGAACATTTCATTGTATATTACAACAATGCATCAGATTACAAGAATATACAGAGTATAAATGAATATTACACAGAAATATCAGAGATTTAAATTACATTTAAATACATAGCAGCGGAAAATAATACAATACACAACTAGAAGTAGATATACGGATACAAAGCTTTCCGGATATCGTTCCAGCTGTAAACCAGAATCCTGTGAATATAAATCTGCAAAACCAAAACTACTAGCTGCCCGTGTGGAAAATAGGGGCACCCAGAGTTTAGGTTAAAACAATAAACTCCAGGTCAGTCATGTGACTGGTGTGAGAACTAAAACAGTTATTAATTCTTTATTTTAAAGTTAGGTAAATCAAGGGACCACGCCGTATAACACGGAACGAGTTTCCTCCCAAGAATACCAGTGCATAAAACAAACAGCGCAATGCTAAATAAAGAAAAATGAAGCTGTTATAAGACCCAGGTCCTATCACACAATGCAACGCAAGCCGGGGGATAGGGTTTTCCCTTATAACAGCCAAAGAATGCTTGATACGTTTAAAACAAATCATTTGATACTATTATAAGTGCATAGTGTATAAAACAACTTCAAATCATAAGTATCAATCATAGGCGGCATGGGTACCATATATCATGTCGCCATACTAGTTCTACAATTAAAACCGCACATGTCACGTATTTGGAAATTGGATTTCCATCTATGAACCGAGGCAAAAGATAGTCCTCAACCGATTCGAGACAATCTAGCCTACCATGTCTCAGGATCAGAGCTCGAGTGACCCTAGGAGCGACAGGGCCGGTCCACCGATGTGGATTAAAATGCCTGAACACTACGTTTCCCCGCCCTTTGGGGCGCAAATGAGCCATCAAATGACTCCATCGGTTCGAGAACGACCGATCAATCCGAGGCGCCTCGCAACAGCAACAACCACATAAGTCAAACTCGTCAGGGCGTGTAAAACCATTGACGCCACTTTTAGCTAGAAAGAAACGCAAGTCCTCCCTGAGGTCCGTCTCCCGTTTTTGGTTCATACCGGGTGTGAAACACGCGAGGTAAACGTTACACAAAGCTACGCCACAAAGGCCGTGCTTTGATCATCACCACAAGACTTTGCTTTTCAACAGAAGCCTCGATCAATTGCCACTTAGGCATGCCACACAGGCAATTCACTCCATGCGTTTGATATCCATCAATATATAACCCCTGAGCTCGTACGTCTCAGAGAAGGGCGTTAAGCAAGAGAATAAATTCTCCGCCGCCAAACAGATATATATTTAATAGAGATCAATCACACAGACTAAAATCCAATGTCAGACACACAGTCCATTTACAAGTCCGTTCTGGGTCTGAACGAAACCGGAGGCACCTAGTACCCCGCATATCCATCGATCTCCAAGTACGTCTGGACGATCACCAACTGTTTCCATCTTCTTGGGTGTACAGCCCAATCAAGATCATCAGTTTTCACCCAAACGACGTGAAGACCTCCGGTCTTCGACCATCGTCTTCAACTTCGACTTTTCGTCGTATCAGTTATTCAGAATGGGATAAACCCGGTCTTTCCGAATAACTCGCGTATATTTTAAATAAGTGTTACACAAACACAACATACGCCTCATTCCAATTCATTAGTCACTAACCGTAAATTAATCAAGAGAATAATTCCCCAAATATTAACCCCGAAGGCCGAAACCAACATCAGATCAATATCCAGAAAACCATTCTGTTTGGCTAACCGACAGTCAATTTCTAAATTTCACATTCATAGGGAAAGGTTCCCATTAATTTTATCCAAGATAAATTTCTTGAATTTATTCTATAATCTATTTTTGAATATCAATTCAAACTAGTCGGGATTAACGAACCTTACCGAAGTAATCATTTGTTTTAATTTCCCAATCCCAACCTATTCATCCCATGAAGTAAAACTGGTTATACTTCATATCTAACACCACGATGTTGTCGGTAAATTCAATTACCATTTCACGTTCAAATCTAATTAAAGATTTAACTACCGCCTGGAGCAAAACTGGTGATACTCCATTTTCGATCATTTCAATCTAATTAAAGATTCATTAAAACTCCACTTAGTTTTAATCTTCGACTGGGTTAAAGAATCAGTGTCATTTAAAACACGGTTCACGATAAACCCAAAATCACATTCCATTAATTATCGGGTTAAAGAACAAGTGATATTTAAAACACTGTTCACGATAAACCCAAAATCACATTCCATTAATTATCGGGTTAAAGAACAAGTGTTATTTAAAACACTGTTCACGATAAACCCAAAAATCAATATCAATTCCAATTAAATATTATTTAATTGGTACACTTCATTAAATCTAAATAAAAAGATTTAATCTTTTCTCAACTGGGTTCAAGAACAGTGTTAGTGAAGACACCATTCACGACAAACCCAAATCACATTCGATATTCAATACAAGGCTCTGAATAGAAAATATATCGGCTTATATTCAATATCGAATTCTACGACTAACAAATGTCGTATTGGAAATAACGATATAAATATATATCTTTCAAATTTCCATAACCACACCTGTATAATCACGAATTCCAACATCGAAATATTCCGAAGACAATTTCGATTCAAATCCACTCCAATACAATCATTGGAAATTTTGGTTATTTTTAAAACCCTTTTCGAATTCAATTTATTTATTTAAAAATAAATAGAATTATATTTCTAGTTCAAAACTAGTTCATTTCGATAAAAACCTATTTTTATCTTTTCAAATATGGAGTTTTTCATCCCAAATCTTCACAAATCATTTCTTATGATTTTACACAAATTATTGCTATTTTTAATAATTTTATCAAGGCCCGTACAGTCGATTTCCATCAATGGCCATCGAACTGCACTTACAACGACCTTTTTTGAATTTGATTTGGATGTATCTCCAAATCCAACCGTTAGATTTCAAATTTCTAATATTCGTTAGAAAGCTCTTTTCGATACGAACCCAACGGTTCCGGTTTTAGGAGAATCCGACGGTCGGATCTCCCGCAATGTCCATTTGAAATAAATGGTCGAAATTCACGAACTGCCGCGGCGCGGCGCGTTCTATTCAGGCCATTATATTATATATATAATATATATATATAATATATTTCGTTGATTTCTATTTAAAACGAATTATATAAATAGTTTTAAATTCGTTTCAAAAGCAATTTCAACTTCCGTTTCAATTCAAATCAAAATTGAATTCTTCTCTATAAATTCGTTTTAAAATTTATTTCTATTCAATTTAAATTTCAATTCAATTTGAATTCATTTCAATTCGCTTTCAATTCAATTTGAATTCGTTTTCAATTCAATTCATTTCGAAATTGTTTTCAATTCATTTCATTTCGAAATCGTTTTCAATTCATTTCATTTCGAAATCGTTTTCAATTCATTTCATTTCGAAATCGTTTTCAATTCATTTCATTTCGAAATCGTTTTCAATTCAATTCATTTCGAAATCGTTTTCAATTCAATTCATTTCGAAATCGATTTCAATTCAATTCGAAATCGTTTTCAATTCAATTCATTTCGAAATCGTTTTCAATTCAATTCATTTCGAAATCGTTTTCAATTCAATTCATTTCGAAATCGTTTTCAATTCAATTCATTTCAAAATCGATTTCAATTCAATTCATTTCGAAATCGGTTTCAATTCAATTCATTTCGAAATCGTTTTCAATTCAATTCATTTCGAAATCGTTTTCAATTCAATTCATTTCGAAATCGATATAAATATCGTTCACGTCAAAATGGCGTCAATCTAATCAACACGGCTTCATATATTTCTATTTTTCAAATTTTCTTTATTTTTCAAATTGGAATGAGGCCCAATCAATTACCATATAAAATTAATTATATGGATTTCCATACAACACATGTATATAATAGCATTGAAAAATAATCAACCATCAACCAAAGTGCACTACACTGTATAAGCATCAAATATAGATATTCAACGCTTATAACAGCCTGTCAATCAATCGATCGACATATTTAATCAATCAGGATGAGTGAAATTCATATTTCATCCCAACACCCGTGTGGGGTTTTCAAACCATCAAACAAATATTTTATTTGTGCAATTGGGCGATGTGTAAAATTTATCGACCCAATCAATGTCCTTCAAATAGGTGTACATAAACAAACCGTCCGGTTTGTAAATGAATATTTATTTATTTACATTCACGTTAAAAATTATATTTTTAACGACAAAACATTTTATTTCAACATATGAATTTCTATTCAATTCATTCTTTAAATAAAATGATATTTTTATTTTTCTAACATATTTTAGAAAATTTCGGCGGCATAACGGCACGATACTAGAAACGGGACGAGGCCTAGCCTTATCCCCGGTCTAGTGAAGGCCCACGCCATTCACACATCAATCAAATCACTTTCGTTA
Source organism: Allium sativum (assembly GCA_030737875.1). Taxonomy (NCBI): domain Eukaryota; kingdom Viridiplantae; phylum Streptophyta; class Magnoliopsida; order Asparagales; family Amaryllidaceae; genus Allium; species Allium sativum. Next base: position 6,797,277 of record JASFAX010000039.1, on the reverse strand, counting down.
TGCAAACCACAAAATTTGGAGTAAGAGTCTAACCTAGCCTTACTCCTTCGCCTTATAACGACGCACGTCTAATCCTAACCAATTTATCGATTCGATTTTTCACACCACAAACCACATTCAAACCAATATCGCAATCAATAACCAAACAGCCAAACAAACAAGTCCATGGTCTGTGGACGATTGTGTCGGGTGCTACTAAACACCGTCTGCATCCTAGTATATATATATATAACTAGAAAAAAAGAAATTGAAAGGTGAGAAATTCTCACATATAGCTATCCTAGCTCCACGGCTCTTCATTTGCAGAAGTCTTCGTCGTTTCGCCTTTTTGTCACCTTCGTTGCTGCTTTCACTACATACGTAAAAATCACATTTTTACTTTGCTATTCAATATATAAAAATCGAATTTTTACTTCGATGTTCAATATATAAAAATCATATTTTTACTTCGATGTTCAATATATAAAAATCATATTTTTACTTCGATGTTCAATATATAAAAATCATATTTTTACTTCGATGTTCAATATATAAAAATTCTATTTTTCTATCGAAGTTCAATATATAAAAATTCTATTTTTCTATCGAAGTTCAATATATAAAAATTCTATTTTTCTATCGAAGTTCAATATATAAAAATTCTATTTTTCTATCGAAGTTCAATATATAAAAATCCTATTTTTCTATCGAAGTTCAATATATAAAAATTCTATTTTTCTATCGAAGTTCAATATATAAAAATCCTATTTTTATCCTCATAAAAATATTTCAATTCCAAGAAAATCTAATCTTTCATTTCAAAGAAAATCTCTTTTTCAATTCTAGGGAAAATCCATTTTCCATTTCAAAGAAAATCTATATTCGAAATCAAAGAAAATCTATATTCGAAATCAGAGAAATATCTATTCTTTAAGCGAAGAAAAATCTAATCTTCTTATGATAGAAATTCAATCTTTTTCTTTATTTTCCTAAAACATTAATTTCAGTTTGAAAATCAGTTTTAACTTTTAAACAAATCAGATTTAAAATCTTAAAAAAAAAATCAGTTTTTAAAAATTCTAAAAAAAAAAATCAGTTTTAACTCTCATTTTAAAAATTCAGTTTTTAAAATTCTTTAAATTCAGTTTTTAAAATCTTTTTAAAAATCAGTTTCAGTTTTCAATCTTTTTATAAAAATCAAAATCAGTTCAGTTTTCAATCTTTTTATAAAAATCAAAATCAGTTTAAAATACTTTTTAAAAAATCAGTTTTTTCCTTTAAAAAAAAAAAGTTTTATCCCTGTTCAAAAAAAATCAGCATTACAGAATTAAAATAAAATAAATAAAATACTCACATGTCGCGAAGAAGGGGGGGTGACTGTTTGAATCAGTTTCTGTTAAATTTACTTTTAAATCACTATATTGAATTTTAAACGTACATTTCAAATTACCGGGGCCACATACTAACTAGAAAAATTCCAGAAAAATATTTTCTAGCTTCGTATTGACGATACGGTCCTAACAAGACTAGTTTCATCGAATTCTGAGACCGTTTGAAAAATGGCCAATTTCCAGTCGATTAAAATCAACGGAAATGGTCAAAACACGTTTTCCTTTGCCACGCTCACATATTGATTCGAAAAATTATGAAATTTGAAACCTAGCAATAACTTGACACTACGGATCCAACAAAAGTGGTTTCGTCGAAATCCGAGGTCATTTGCAAAATGTCCATTTTTAAGGGCCTGAATTCCATAGCGACTATTCAGAATTTTCAACTGGACATATCTTATCATTTATAAAGTGAAATCTCAGTTTGTTAACTTCATTGGAAAGATATTATCAATTAGATCCTAATGTTTTTGGTTTCACTAAAATCCGGATTGTTTTGCTCCCGGTACATTCAATTGAAGTTTGAAATCGAATTATCGAACTACCGCGCCATTTTCAATTCTATTATAATTATATATATAATTATTTATATTCTAACGACGACGTACATAATATATACGTTCGAATTATATTCAAAATAAATTTTCTCGTCGATTTTATTTAAAATAATCTATTTTAAATAATCAAAATCCGCTAAAATTGCCAAAATAAAAATTTTAAACTGGCCCAGATTTTCGGGTTATTACAGGTTGAGAATATCTTCATTAGCACAGGGGCTTTCTTCGAGATTAATGACTAAACCGACTATAAGCGGCACAGATTTGTGATGGCTAACGTGGTGTTTCTATGGTTTCTTCAACTCTTCTTTGTTTATTGTAATGGCGCGTTTTGTTAGCTGTCGAATAATTAATTTATTTAATAATTTATATATCGATTTGGCGATATCGATGACTTGAATTAAATAATATTGAATATTTAATTAAAATAATATATATAATAATATATTATAATGTCGAAATAATCGGAAATCACCGAATTCACAATACTGTGTGAATTGGATCAGCTAAAATATTTAATTCAGTTTAGAATTGAATTTGAATAACGAATCGATTTAATAATCGACGTTAAAACGTATTAATTATATTAAAATTAAAATAGAGCGCGTAACGACGCGACAGTTCGTTATTTGGCGATTTAGACTTCAAGTGGATGTACATGATTCATTTTAAGCCGGATTTCTGTGAAACAGGAAACGTGTGGAGCTGGTGGAGTATATCTTTCTAATGGAAGAGAAAAATCAGGATTTCGTCGTGTAGATTTTGAGATATGGCCAAATCAAATTTTAGAAAAGTCGCTGTAGAATTCCTTTATAATTTGCGACGCTTTATTTACGTTATAAAAGGGTTTTTCAATATAACTAGATATGGGGTTTGAATTTAGACGTGGTTCTTTTGAGGCGTAGAGTTAATTTAATTTTTGGAATTTTATGGTAATTTTTAATTAATTAAATATGCGACTTTTGGATTTGAAGTATTTCGCACCCTGTAATCAACATTTTGAGGTTTCAAAATATGAGTCCATCTACCGGTATTATTATATTTTTGGGATCATGGCACCGAGCTGATTACAACGGTATGTTTACTTCTGTCGACAACAGTTTGGAAACTAAGGAAATTCTTTATCACGCGATGGTAAACTTTATAACTTAAAACAAAAATAATCTAAACTATGTTCACCGACCAGAAAAGAGGCCACGCCTCATCTCTTCACATTGGCCAGTTTCTCATGCTCCTCAAGCAAATACGTGTACAAAACCGTTACCTCAAAAATAAAATAAAAAGTGAACCCTATATAATAACTTTGACACTCCTTAACCTAATTCTTGGTTCACTTCGTATCTGCGCCTCCACTCTTCAAAACAAATGAACCGCACTTCACATTAAAATTTCTACCCAAATTCGCGTTCGATTTCTTCTTTAATTCGAAGATTTTCCAATAGAAAGATGTTCGAATCACTGAGATCTATAAGTTGGACGGAGGTGATTGCCTCAGGTGAACTGAGGAAGTCGGAATCGGCGGTTGAAGGCACTGTTGTCGAGCTGGGTTTGGGGGCTTCTGGTATTCTCGATCGACGTGCAACTGGGCGACGGGGTAGGCGGCTCTGAGGCGGAGGGTTGGGCGGTCTGTGATGATCTCCGGCGGTCGGAGTTTGATGCGGCGGCAACAAGAGTTGCTGGAGCAAAGCTTTCTCCAGTTCGATGAACACAAGAACGAAGACATGAAGAAACAGTATACGGATTTGTGGCAGAAAGTTGAGAACGAGATGCAGGATATCAAACTGAAAGCTGGAGCATTCGTTATGGCAGGAATTAAAGATAAATTGGACAGTGGAAGTTCGGTGGTAAGGAGGTGGGGTTCGACGTTTGTTTGGGCGTGGGTTGTTGGAAAATGATGGATCTGTTTTTACTGGGAGTCGGGTATTACGGCAGGGAAGAGAGGATTGAGCGACATGTTGATTGTTTAAAACTGATTAATATTGAATTAGTTAATTCTTAATTTAATGATAATGGCTTTAAGTCCGGTGGTAAATCAAAGTAGGGGGTTGTTTGGTCTATAGCTATCACGAGTATCAGAGGGAAATAAGACATCCTAAATTGAGTGATTTACAAACATTAATAAGGTCGATTAGTTTTAAATTGGAAGGTTAATAACAAATTTTTTGGGATAAGCTTATTTTGAAATATTGATGATGGAGGGATTCAAATAATTTCGGTCTTGGCTTTGAAAAGCACTACACGTTTTAGCTGTAGGAGGGAGAAGAATTAAAACCGGATAATTAGAGGTTAAAGTAATTAAGGTATAATAAGTAACTAATTAAATAGTGTTAATGATATCTATCCCAGCTAAAATTGTAATGAGTATAATTCCTTCATTCGTATACAGAATTCGACAAATACAGTCACACTGGAATCGTAACGATAAGATCTACGTGATGGAATTGGTGTGGCGGAGAGAAGCTATTGGAATTTCGTAATAAAATCAAATGCTCGTTTGATTTTAAATAAAACCAAAGCGGAATCATCAACTGTGAACCAAATGTGAGTAAATCTCACAAACTCTAAACAGTTTTATTTTCACGTTGTATTCTTAGAACTGTTAAAATATTATTTGTTTGACTGTTTGACTGTATGTTGACTGTTTGATTGAACTGCTAGTCAGTTAGTAGAGATTTTATATATATGTATATATATATATAAACCGTCAAATAGTTATATGTTGATTCTGTTCTAACAGAATATTATACTGGTGTTGTCTAACATCTGTGGTGCAGGGAAACAGGTTGGAGGAATCCAACAGGATTCCTCAACAGTATTTTACTGTGATTTTTATAGTGTGATATATAATGTGATGTATATAATCTATGTGATTTTGTGTGGTGGGACGATATTTATCGTTGTTATATGGCGTGTTAAATACCATGAGAAATACCAGAATGTAGGAGAGGGGTTTTCAAAGTATATTTTGAAAATAGTTTATTTATATAAAATCAAGGGATTATATATATATATATATATAAGAAAAAGGATTCTGAATATAAAGGAATATAGTTGGTAAAAACAAATATAAAAGAATTATATTTGTAAATCAAATACAAGGGAATATATATGTTAACCGAATATAAGGGGATATATTTGTTAGTCAAAATATAATGGAATTATATTCGTTAAAAGAAATATAAAGGATATTTATTTAGAGATTAAATAAATAGAATAAAGGAATTTTATAAAATCACAGGATTTTATAAAAAGAAATTATTATAAAACGAACACGGTTTTATAAAAGGAAGTATTTATAAAACAAATAGAGTTTTATAAAAGGGATATTTATTTAGAAAATAAATAGAATAAAGGAATATTTATTTAGAAGATAAATAAGAAGTTATAAATAGGAAATATTTGTAACGGTAAATAGAAGTTATAAATGGGATATATTTGTAACGGTAAGTAAACGTTATAAATAGGAAATATTTGTAACGGTAAATAGAAGTTATAAATAGGATATATTTGTAACGGTAAGTAAACGTTATAAAAAAGAAATAGTTGTAACGGAAAACGTAGTTTATCAAAAGAAGTTAATCGATGTTAGTTAATCGATTAGTGTTAAAGTAAAATGAGTTAATCGAATATAGTTATTCGAATAGAAAGCAAATGAGTAAATCGAATATAGTTATTCGAATAGAAAGCAAATGAGTAAATCGAATATAGTTATTCGAATAGAGTTAAACAAAGTAATTTGTTAGGTTAACCAAAGCAAGTTAGTCGAGTTAATCAAAGTAATTGGTTAAGTTAACCAAAGTAAATTAGTTAAGATAAACTAAGCGGTAAATCGAAGCGAATTAGTTAAGTTAAACTAATTGGTAAATCAAAGTGAATTAGTTGCGTCAAACTAAGTGACATAGCTAAGTTAAACTAATTTGTAAGTCAAAGTGAATTAGTTGCGTCAAACTAAGTGAATTAGTCAAGTTAAACTAATTGGTTAATCGAAGTAAATTAGTTAGGTTAATCAAAGTGAATTAGCTGAGTTAAACTAAGTAAATCGGTTAAAGTTAATCAAAGTGAATTAACTAAGTTAAACTAAGTGGATTAGTTCAGTTAATCGAATATAGTTATTCGAAAGAAAGTGTTAATCGAATATAGTTATTCGAGTAAAGTTAAAAGAGTTAATCGAATATAGTTTATTCGAGTGGGGAAATCAAATGCTATTCATTTGAGAAGAGTTACCGAATATTATTTATTCGAAGAGTAGTTATCGAATATTGGTTATTCGAAGTTAGTTAATCCAAAGGAGTTATTCGAAGTTAGTTAATCCAAAGGAGTTATTCGAAGTTAGTAATCCAAAGGAGTTATTCGAAGTTAGTTGATCCAAAGGAGTTATTCGAAGTTAGTAATCCAAAGGAGTTATTCGAAGTTAGTTAATCCAAAGGAGTTAGTCGAAGAGTTAATCGAATATAGTTATTCGAAAGAAGGTGTTAATCGAATATAGCTATTCGAGTAAAGTTAAAGAGTTAATCGAATTTAGTTATTCGAAATGAGTTATTCGAATTTGATATTTGAATAGAGTTAAACACATTAGAGTGATTCGAATTACTTATTCAAATAGAGTTAAACACGTAAGAGTTAATTGAATATTAGTTATTCAATTAGAGTTAAATCGAATTTAGTTATTCGAAAGGAGTTAATCAATTTGAGTTAAGTTAATCGATTTGAATTAAGTTGAATCGAAATGGAGTAAATCGATTAGAATTAAGTTAATCGAGTTAGAGTAAATCGAATATTGGTTATTCGAAGGTAAGTTATTCGAATTAGTTATTCGAAGGAGTTAATCAAATGAGTCAATCCAAAGGAGTTAGCCGAATATTAGTTATTCGAATAGAGTTAAAGGAGTTATCGATTTTAGTTTGATCGAAAGGAGTTATCGATTAGTAAATCGAAAGGAGATTTTCGAATATAGCATATTCGAAAGAAAGAGATCGAATATTGTTTATTCGAAAGAGAGAGATTTCGAATATGAGTTATTCGAAGAAGAGTTAATCAAATAGAGATTACTCGAAAGAGAGTTATACGTCGAATTCAATTATAGCGAATTCGGGAAAGTACTATTTACTTTCCAGGGTTTAAATCAAGATTTAGTTATTGATTTAGAAATTTGGTGTCTGTTAAATTATTCGAGTTAGGAGATAAAGTTATAATTTAGGTTAGACATTGCAGAAGTAGGAATTATAACGTTATAGTTATAATCAAACGTTGTCATATAAGAAGTGGATTCGTAACCTGAATCCGAGAATTTGCATAAAACAGATGATTGTAAAAAGTGAGTCATAAGCTTCATCTATTTCACAGTAAAGGACGTTGTTCAATTAAGATCTGCGAGGTAATTATACCCCAACTTGATTTACTTCAGAATTGACAAAGGAATAGTTGTGGTTCGATCTAAAAGGTTGATTAGAAATAACGTTAAGTAATAAGCGATTAATGGATTAAGCGTAACGATGTTTTATACAACGTTCATTGGAAATCCGTAAATGAGTTTTGGAAACGTTTTCCAAATATAGTCAGATATGTTTTCTAAACATAGAAAATGAAATGTTTTCATGATAAGAATTTAAGAAATAGAGTTAAGCAAATTCAGAAACTAACTGGAGAGGGTAAGTTGAACGGTTTTCTAAGTGACGATCTGATGTTGGTTTCGACCTTCCGGATTGATACTTAGAGAATTGTTCTCATACTAGTTACAGTTAGGGACTGATAGTTGCGAAAAAAATAGTGATGTGAAAATAAGCTATGGAAATGTTTTCCAATGATTAATAACACATATTTTCTAAATATATGAAATAAGGAAATATGAACATATGATGATTGATCGATCGAATTTCCATTTGGAAATAAGATCGTTGTTTGTACACCGACATGTTTTCATTTGATAGTTGAATCACAGACTATCAAAGTTTTTACCATTTTAACGTTGTTAATATGGAGAGACCGGTTGGATTATTATCCAAAGAACCACTCTGTATCGGCATAAGCGTTGCGAGCAATATATGCCAAAGATAAATTGAAGACGGAGTAAAGTGCAAGGGCTATTGTATAAGTCTTAGATAACAGTGACTAAGATGGATATACTGAATAGTGCCTTCGGTTTGTCCAGACCCAGGACAACGTATATGGAAGAAGGTCTGACAGAGTATATCCAATGGATCGCGTAAGTTGATCTGTTCAAACGTATTCACGTTTGGTGGCGGAGGAATTCGTTTCTCTTAGCTGTATACCCGTGTTATTTTTGGATAAGTCAATTTGTGATTTGGCGGGTATGACGATGTGGCATTCAAAGTGAATGGTGATCAGATGTTCTGAAGATAGACGTAGCCTCTAGCCTCACAACCAGGAAGTAACAAAAGTTGGGCTAGGCAGCATGGCTAGTTGGGTCATCCCCAAGCAGGGTGTATTGTCACCGATCTAGAGAATATTCATATTTATACTTCTTTTTGATTCTGTATCTTCGGATGACGGTTTGATGGCCTACAACCGTGGTGGTAATATATTCGCGACACTCAAGCTAAATGAGTGAGCGGTCATGTGTGGCCGGGTTGCAAGACGTTCTTGTTGAACCCTGAGTGTATCACCTCTAGAGTACACTATTCAGAAGGTGCTCCCATACCTTGTCTGTTGGAATCCATTTTCCAATAAGCGCCCTGCGGTTTATGATTTTATACTATGTATGTAGAACGTGAGATGCAAGCGTTTCTGCTAGATTGATATCTATTTGTACTTAGACATTATTATAATATCACAATGATATTGCTTGTCAAAGTTGTTCAGATACTCATAAGGGAAAAACCCGTTCCGTATTCACGGCATGGTCTTATGAGATATCCTATACCTGTTTTAAACTATTTTACTCATACCAGTCCCATGACTGACCCGGAGTTTACTTTGTTGTTTTCCCTAAACTCTTGGGTGCCTAAATTTGTACGGGCAGTCAAGTAGTCGGGATTTACAGATATACTTGGAGAGCTTGGAGCAGGAGGCTACAAGATTTTATAGCTATAGTTATTTCCGCTGTGTTGTAAGTGTTGTACTCTGATAAGTGCTATTGTATATATATAACTGTTTACTTCAAAGTTATGTTATATATTATATGTTATTCGTTCCGCTGTGAGATTCGTGTTACTCTGATGTTTCTGATGTTCTTCTTCTTCTTCTATTCTATTAGTTCTATCTTTTCCTTCTCACCTTCTAAATTCTTTCACTAACGTCTCGGAATTTCCGACTCTCGAGGAGTCGGAAATTTCCAGCCGTTACATTTATCGTGATCATTGATCCCCATTAGTATGATCAAAGCCATCGAGTGTTGGCGATTCTTTGTTTTATGCTTTCGTACTTCAAGGTCTCATTCACTAGTCCATATGCTTCTTTGTTTGTATACCATGTCCCAGAACAAAAAAGTTAAAAGTGCCTACTCTTATGGTGAGGTTCTCATGAAATTTTTGAGTAACACATGTTCTCTAAAGTTCACTGTACATGTTTAACGTAAGGTGGACGTTAGAAATAATTGGGTTGTTTTTGTTTGAAAATTTTGTTTATTTGTTCCATTTTCACTATTGAGTTGTTCTCGAGTTTTGCATTTGGGAGGACTTACGAAAGCATTACTTTATAGAGACAATTTGTAGTGACCCATCTTTACTTTGGAAATATTCTAAAGTTTTGGAAAATGCTTTCAAATCTATCCTTATCGGGAGGGTTATTCAAAATGTTCTTTAAAATCTTATGCTTAAGTTTGAAAGTATCTCCATACCATATGCTTCAACTTCTTAGAGTTGGTCTTACATAGTTATTGGTTTTTTAAAAATAATAGTGATGGAATAATGCATATCATTTGCACATTATTATGTGACTCACTATACAACACCGTACATGCTATGTTTGTGACAAACCACACCCATTAATATACCCGACTCTTAGTCATATCAAATTATGTGGATCGTCAGGTGTAAATAAGCCAAACAAAGACTAAGGGTGCGTTCACAGCATTAATTTGGCATGCTCAGGTTTGTCTTCGCGTCGGACGCGAAGACCTTTTTCCCCTTCCAAATGGAACGATAGTCGAACGTTGGAAATTAAGCCGTTGACATCTGACGCGTCGGACGCCAACGGCTTGATTTCCAACGTTCTTCTTACCCACCTGCAAAACCATCACCTTCACCTACCTTTTCATCCACACTACACCAACCCAATCCTCTTCTAATATTATCTTCAACCAAATTCGAGCAGCAATCAGGTTTTTTTTCAGTTTGGTATTCATATTATTTTCCGTTATTCAACCTAGTTTCTCCGTTGTTTTTTTAAATTTATTTCTAATATATATTGTTTTACATTTTTCAGTATGGCCAATCGAAAAGCTGCACATCACTGGTTGTTTACTGCAACTCAGATTATGCTGCAATGTTTTGTTGATGCATATGGTGCTTGTGGCAGCAACAAAAAAGGTGTGCATAAAGTGATTTCAGAAAAGTTCAACGATGCCATAGAAACCATTCCGGACATCGTACCGATTGATGAGACCAGGATCCGAAACAAATATGATAGTCTTCGACGAGATTGGATGAAATGGGATGCACTGATGAGCAAGACTGGCGCGGGTTGAGATGCTTACAAAGGAACGGTCTCTGGAAGCGGTGAATGGTGGGAAAATTGTGTTAAGGTCTGTAAATTTATTTTGTTACCATTCATTTATAGACAGTTTCTTACAATTTATTTCTTACATTTAGAAATTTGGAACGGGTGTCTTGAAATATAAGAAACGTCCAATAGAAAACTTAGAGCTGATGCAACAATTATTTCGTGGGACGAATGCAACTGGTCAATCGTCGTACACTCCTGCTGCTACTGTACAATTGTCGTAGACTGGCATGCCGCCATCAACACAAAGCACGTTTGACAGAACAAAGGCTTTTGATGGGTATTTTAATCCATTGGATGACAAGCAAAATAATCATATTCCAAATTTGAATTTGCCGTCAAATCCTCCAGTGCAACAAACTTCAATGAATCCACCAAATTATGAAGCCCCAATAATCCCTCCGTCAACCCAAAATCCAATGAATCCGCCTACTCAACCAACTGCACGTCAAAATTTAAGAAGACGACGCGGTGAAAGTGACGATAAGATGACTATGCTCATTGACCTAATGCACGAGAGACAGATGAAAAAATCTCGCACGCATTCTGATAGTCCTAATACGGGTACTAGCGTAGAATCAACGGGACGTTCCACAACTTATGCAAATACAATAGCTCGAATGCAACGTCTTGGAGCAACGGGTAAGTTCGATGTTGCAGACGCACTATTATTTGTTTTGGACCCCAAAATAAATGATATGTTCACTGTTCTTCCAGATGAGATAGCGAAAATATGGTTGATAAGAGAGCTTGCAGACAAACGCCACGAAAAAGAATATCAAACTTATCTGATAAATACCAACAAGTTGGAGGTTCATGTTAACGTGTTATTGTATTTCTGTCGTATTTATGTTTGTATTTTCTTTGTGTAATAAAATGTAGTCGTTTTATTTTACGAAATTAGTATTTAACTAAATCAAAACAAATAATTTAACAATTAAATAGCCCGCTCAGATACCATGCTCAAATACCTCATTCGCAGCTAAAAACACATTCCCCGTTTGCTACAGTACCCCGCTCAAATACCCCGCTCAAATGCCACGCTCAAATACCCTGCTCGCGTTGGTTAAGAACGCACCCGAAGAAACCAATATACAATAAAAATAAATTATAGAAAAACCAAATAAACAAGTATCCCACAAAGTACCAATCAGTAAATATTATAACATTAAATACCATAAATACCAGAGTATATAAAATGTCAATAATCCCTCTCAACTAAGCTCCAGAACACGCTATCCAAGCTATGAGCAATGCTACCATGCGCTACTAAGGTAGGAAAAAACGAACGGGTCAATCAAAAAGCCTGGTAAATGAGCAATTAAATTAAAAGGAAAAAGGTCAAGTGTATTAAATCTCATATCTATTCTAAGTGTAATAAAAATGCACAGTGTTCATGCTTTCCTAAGGCTTAATTCTCAAAGAGAAGTTATTTGTATCATATGACTTAGCCTAATGGCAAACCCAAACCCACCTACTGATCGGCCTATCAAGTCCTATTTCTCTTTTTCTAATTTTCTACCCCTAAGTTAGAAGAACATAAAATGAGATCTCACATGATGACTTAACAAAAACACTCTTGCCCTCTTTTCCATACGTAGTAGAGAATTGCCTCTTATTTCCTACTTCGGTATTCACATCTAGCAAACATCGCCAGGATGGTCCAACCCTTGGTTTTATTTGTCCCTTGTTTCCTACTCCGAAGTTGTCCACGGATCCGCTAGGATGGGCAACAAACCTATTAGCACATGAGTATCTAAAACCTCTTATTTCTCACTTTGATGTTTGCATTCCCAAAATTGCTAGGATGGACACCCTCTGGTCTCGTTCTCCCTATGGTCTTTTACTTCTCGATCCAGTGTAGAGTGTCGTTACATCGTTAGGACAAGTCCTAACCAATAATTCTCATTACACTCTCAAACTCAGTCCCTATACTAAATTTTACCCTTGGCCTTTTATTTACTTCGCTGAAATTGCATATCCAGACATTGTTAGGACAAGCCCCATATCATATAGTTTGTGTTCTAACCAGAGAGAGGTCAAAGCCTTCCTCCTTCCTTGCTATACAATTTTAACCCTGACTCAACCTTTGCATGACACTACTCAGTCATGGATCACTCTTTGCAGAATGCCTGCTGTGTCTCACTTGGTGATTTCTTCATAGTGGATTTTTGTGACTCACTCTTTACAGGATGTAGTCGGCCACCAATCGCTATGCACGAAACTTATGATCATGACTTCCTTGTGCACATCTCTGTTCACTAGAAATTTGCGGTATTCTAATTCATATTTTGCATCGCTATGGCGCCGCTAAATTTGTTTATGATGCGATAGTGACGCTGGAAGCACTGACAGAAAAATGAGCGTCACTAAATTGTATGAAGTCGCTATGACATCACTAAACGGATGTAAGTATGGCGCTGCTAATTTACCGACACCATAACGACGTGTGTTAGCTTTAGAAAAATTACATCACTATGACATTGCTAAATCCTTGGGATGCCATTGTGATGCAAGTGTACAACAAAAAAATCGTCATATTCGCATCATTAAATTTAAATGATGCCATTGTGATGTCGATATTCTACAATAGAAAATTTGTCACAACGGCATTGATAAATATTAGTAATTCCATTATGACTCCAATGTTCTAAAGTAGAAATTTCAACACGATGACATTGCTAGACTTTTGCAACACAATTTTGCCAATGCTTTCACGTTGTCTAAATATTAGTCAATATCATTTCTCTTCAATTACTTTCAGCCGCAGACCAAGTAGAATTTCCATATAAATGCAAATCGATTGTACCAAATAGATAATTAAATCAACAATAAAATCTAATGGACAATTGAATTTTAAGTCTAGATATACCAAATACAATCTTAATCGATAACATAAAATTGGGAAGTCACATGACAGCTATAACTCCAACACAATATGTTTGAATGGTACATAATAACATAAAACAATATCAGATAGATCATGTTCAAATAAAGCAACTTATACATCATGCCATGGCCAACTACCCACCTCACTCCTGTATCGTTTATATTTCTTGCTGTACTTCGTCATTCCACATTACTTGTTTCTCATCCACTTTGCTTTAACTAGAATTCATTAATTGCTTTACTCTCAACTGATTTATGTAGCGATATCACTGAGGACATATCCATTGTATGTAGAGCATGGGTTGTTAAGGGATTTGAAGAATATAGTTACAAGAACAAGTTTAAAAGGCGGCTTTGTTATAACTACTATTCCTGGTAAGAGGGAATCATTTGAATTGTCAAATAAGAGACCAGCTCCTGAAAAGAGTGAGCAACTCTAATTGCATCTAATAGGTGAAAATGAAAGCGCAAGTGATAAACAGACACAGGTGGACACCTATGATATGATCTTCCAAATGAATCTTCCATCCATTTCTTCATTTCTCCTGGCATTATGAATAATTTTAAAAGTGGATACTTGCATCAGTTTTAGTCCTGCCATGTAGCTAGTTGTGGTACATAATTATTTGGACTTTTTACGTACTTGGACCTGTTTTTGAAAAGTATCACAGGTTTAGCCATCTTCCAAAAGAAATAACAGATATAGGCCTGTTTTAGGTTACAGGTACACTGAAGGCGAGTTTTGGAAACTCGCCTTCAGAAAACTACGAAGGCGAGTTTCCAAAACTCGCCTTCAGTGTACCTGTAACCTGCATAGACCTGCACATATTTGCCTTAGTGCTATAATCAACAAATCAAACATGCCTTACAACATGCCATAGTTGCACACAGACCAATCAAACATGACTTGGTGCTATAATCAACAAATCAAACATGCCTTACAACATGCCATAGTTGCACATAGACCATAACATAGCAAATTCATACACAAAGTCTGCTATCAAATTAAATAGACAAACACAACTAGTTAAACCAATCAAACATGCACTAATAGTTAGACCAATTAAACATGCACTAATCTCGTCTCGGCCGCCTGAGTATCGGTGTGGAAGTTGAAGACGAACCACTGCCGCTGCTGCTCCTAGTGCGTCGTGCACTACTGGTACGTGGTAATGTAGGTGCAGGTTGAGATGGGCTATGCACAATTTCTTCGTGCGCTGCTCGAGGAGGAGAAGGAGGACCTGCAGGTGGAGGAGATGGCGGTTTCGGCCGATCTAGCTTGTTCCTGCATAGAATCACGTTTAAAATCTTCTGTATGTTCGTGCACATCGCCCTTCCCTCGTCGTCAGTTTGCCTCTCTTTTAGCTTTTCTGCCTCCTCCCACGCATAGCTAATACCATCAACCTGCAAATTTTAAAGAATATTAGATAGAGTTGACTTATATAAAACTGATTGTATTTAATAGTACACACATCAACTTACCACGTTCCTCTCTAGTGGTGCTCTAGGAACATACGGTGCTAACGCAGTATCTACTCTGGCATTAAGGACGTAGCGTCGTGTAATGTTCCAGTACCACCTCATATACTTCGCCGTGGATATGGGGGGCTCCCTCTCGAACTGAATATACTCATCGCGGGCATTCCACATAGCATGATGCATGTGAAAGTCCTGCGCACAGTAGCCCTCACTGTAAGGCGGTGCATCATCCGGTATATGCTGCCTCATGCCGAACTGCCTCATAACCCTAGTGCCAAGCGGTGAAGGTGTAGGCTATCATAGGTACTCTCGCCGTCCAAATGTACCTATGAGCTCTGCAAGTGACTGGTAGTGGGGCTAGTACGTCATTAGTGTACGGATACCATGTAACCTTTTCGTCCGTAAGGACGTCCAACTCATTGCGGTAAAAGGCCAGCTCTCGTCTCGGTGTATGTCGCGTATTCTTTTTTCCACACCACATGTTACACGATAATAAAAGGTACATATATTGGAAATAGTATGTGTTGTGTTTAATAAAATAAACTATCAAATAAGTATACCTAGCTCCAAGCGGCATCGATGCGTCGATGGGATTAGGAGTCACTACTAATCTTCCGACGGGAAGATAAGTCCAGGACCAAAGCTAAGTACACAAGAATATACTATTAATACAAGAGAATGATGCATATCACATTGTATAACAGTAAACTATAGAAATTCGGTTCATACCTGAAGTAGTGTCAGGCAACCAGCAACACAGTTATATTGTTGCAGTGCGGACTTAGACAGTTCCTGATATGCATAGATTTAAGATGGCTATTTTAAAACTATGCGGGTCTTGGCATGATCGACCATCATTCTGCAGAAAATAATATGTAGTAAAATGCAACGAGCCCGTTGCTCAACCTCTACCTGGGTGGCATCTGCAGAAATATCACCGGCCAACTGATTACGGTACCATGTAATATTAGCCATGTGGCAACCCCTTACGTGATTGGCTGGTGGATCCAGCCCTAGTAGGTCGTGACATAACTGCAAATAATCATGTTGCGCACCATCAAACGCAACAGCATTGCCGCCAATAGGCAATCCTAGTAAAACCGCAACATCTGTTAATGTGATAGTCATCTCACCGACTGGTAGGTGAAACGTGTATGTCTCAGGCCTCCACCTATCCACTAAAGCAACAACAAAGCTATGATCTAGCTGGATGTAATCTAAGCGAAAAATATGCAGAAATCCAGCCCTCTCTATCTCCAAAAGTACGCGAGCATCCTCGGACGTCACTTTCGAAAGTGACGACGAGTGGTCTATGACATAATCAGCATTGACACTCTGCAAATTTAACAGATAACAAAATTTGGGGTTTGACGTCTAAAAAACTGAAGATCAAAATATGAAAATATTAACAAATTGCTACCCGCGTCCGAGTAGCATTCGATGTCCTATGTCGCGGCTGCAAATATAACACGCTCGGATCTACTGGTCCGGGCTCCATCTCCACATACTCTGCACAAATGCAGGATTAAATATTACAAAAGTTAATGAAACCAATTCAAGATTTCAAGATCAGCTATTTTAGCTTCATCAACACTTATTAAAATCAGCAATTCCCAACATTTCAACATTGTCTGTGTCATACAACACCAACTAGATCGATACACACTTGGTGCCTAACACCTATCCTAACTCATTATTATGGCATTAGTCATATTTTTAATTCATGATTTACCAACAATTGGTGCCTAACATCATATTTTCATCATGTTATATGCCACATTTTCCTTCCACACATACAATCAGTACATTCACTTTTATCAGTAATTTCTATCCAATTGGCTTACGAATTAAACCTAAATTCATGAGTTTTCACACAAGTATGCCTTAGTTTGAAAATTGAGAATTAGGGTTTAGAATCAAACCGATTTCGTGTTGAACGTCGGATGTGCTAGCCATTGTTGTCTTCTACGAATGAATTGGCTGAAAAAAGGATGAAAATGAGTTTAATTTGAGTTTTTTTTTTTTTCGCACAGAGGCAAAAAGAGGAAAGGGAAACTGAAGTGGATAGGGGGAAGAAGGGTCTCGGGTTGGGGTGTTTTGTATGCAGAGATTTAACGAAGGCGAGTTTCGGAAACTCGCCTTCGTATTTTACTGAAGGCGAGTTTCCAAAACTCGCCTTCAGTAAACCGTCAGACCAAAACATGTCTATTTATGTAATATTATCTGTAACCGGTCTGTTTGCGTGATACTTTGCAAAAAGAGGCTCACACACGTAAAAAGTCCTAATTATTTTAGTGACAGAGTAAAAAGTCACAAATGTAATATCCCAAGAAAGCTTGTAAAAAAGAACAAAACAACATAGATTATCGCCCATCACAATTCAAACTCAAAGCAAGATTGAATATTGGAAATATCACTAATAATTGGTAAGATTGTCATCATTTTAGACCTTTATTTTTGAAATTTAACACAATTAAAATATAACTTAGAATATTTTGTATTATTCCATAAAATGGTTTGGGAAGCTTTAGTTTGATAAAACAGTACGGCAGGAGTAAAGTGGAGATAGTTCAGAACTGAAATTAAGTTTTAGGTTTACCATAACATCATAGACAGTCAGAAGTTCATTATTGCCATCTTCTAATGATATATACTTTTCATGATTTAAGTCTCAAAAGTATTACTACATCTACTCTAACCTATTCTTTATCATATTTGTTATCAAACAACCATATAGCTTTGCATAACATTAAAGCTACTAGAAAAGGGACTGTACCGATATGCATATAAGTATAACAGCTACAACATACATAAGGATCCATTGATTTTGCTGGATATCTAAAAAATGCTTCCATCTCCATAAACTAGAAGAAAAAACAAGTAAATGGTATTGATTAATTTAATAGCATGGTTGCTGATAATTTTATCACTTACTCTGTAGCTACCATTATGCACTTACATCTGCAGTATAATCTTCTTGCACTATCTCATCTCATATTATTTCAGAGACATTTAGAATGATTTTTCTACTTCTTCAATTCCATTAAGCGGATCATCAAAGAGAAAATTTGGGCTATCCAATTATACTTTCTATTTTGTATGATTATTTATCCTTTTTGACTGATTATTGTTTTACGTTCTTTTAGTTGTGAGTTCACATGTTGATTTATTAATTATGCTTAGGAAACTATTCATTATCCTAAACAAATGAGATTCTATGGTTTCAATAATGTATCAGAATTGCTCCATGGTTCCACTTTAGATTATTGGTTTCTGTCTTGTGATTATATAACTTGCTATGTGAGATAAAGCATTATAGCTCCATAGTTCCATGTCTAGTTCATGTACGCTAGCCCTTATTTTAGTTCTGACAAACTTCATTTCACCACAAAGACAATTTTCTACTTTTGCAATGTAATAAGCTTTTCAAATTAGGAACAAGTATCCTTTTCAATATGCTTTGAAATTCAAAACTATCTTCAAATTTCATCGCATAGTACCCATGTTTTTGAACGTGTATGTAAAACTATATATGGGTTTCCAAACTTTTTCTATATATGGTTGTAGTCTAAAACGAAATTTCGAAACTGGTTCATTTTCAAATTGCTGAGCAAGTAGAATGAAATGCAAATATGTGAGCTATAGTGATGAACATTTGTTTCCTCTTAGACTGTCAACATAGGAGCGATCTAGTCATTACTATCATTTTACTGGTTATTTTCCTTCATCTTCCTTAACATGACAGTATATTTTCAATGATAGAGTAATTTTCTACCACTTTTTTTTTAACTCTAGTATTATTTTACACACACACACACACACACACATGGCAATTATTTTCAATGATGGAGCACTTCTCCACCACTTTGTTTAGTTCAGAATTATTTGCCCCTAACTTATTATATATACTATATATACGTGTGTATATACATACATATGAGACAATTAAATAAGTGATATGAATCATTACCTCAGTAGATATTATCATCAATTATGATCAGTTCATGTCATTAAACCAGCTTTTAAGACACCAAGCTTCTTTAACTCGTATCGAGCGTTAAAATACCACGATCGAAGCTTTACTTTATATTGAAGGGATAAAAAGGGTAAGTAAATAGTGTGTGTGTGAGATGTGGACTACCTATCATATTCATAATAGTAAGCTGGAGGACATCGTTTTTTCACATTAATTTGTTTAGATATTGAATAATTTAACTGACTAGCGAGAAGGGAAAAACTCCCAAACATAAAGGTTTAATGCTATCTCGGTACCGGCTATCCCTATACATACTGGCTTGATGGAATTTCATCAGCTGATACAAAGGATACTACAAACCTAAAAGGAGAAAATGGATAATTAAATTAAATGGATGAACTTATAACATTTATATGATCACTTAGATTTTAAATGCACCAACAAAAATATTGAAATCACAACGGAGACATTAAACAAATAAAGGGGATTGTTAAAGGGACTTCACATTTGGGTAAGGAGAAGAATAATTTTAAGGGGACTTCACCTTAAATTATTTTGTTAAGGGGGTTTAGATTATTTAAAAAAAGAAAAGAAAAAGAGTCTTGGATGTCCATGGCTCGTCACTTGTGTTAAAACCTACTACGAAATTCAGCACAAATTATAAACACGCGCTTCCAAAAAAAAAAAAAAAACAATTACCAACAAAAAAATTCATTGACAAAATAAAACAATATAAACTACGGTCAAAGGGAAAAAATTTACGTCTAAAAACGGTAAAGCAGGTCCGTTTAATGATAACATGAGACAGTTATAAATCGGCTAGGAATTGCCTTTTAAATGTCGAAAACCAAAATTGTGTTGCCGAACTTCGAAACACGGTAGTCAAGTGCGGTTCCACTTTTTATTTTTAAGTGCAACGTTAAATTGTAAGTATTAATTAAGATTTATGTTTTATGATTTATATTAATAAAGATTATACGGGGTTAATATTGAAATTTTAGTTTATATGTTTAAGGGAAGACTAATTTATTTTATCCTCCTAACAATTATACATTACATTAAAATTAATCCCCCCATAACTAAACGTGGAGTCCCTTTAACAATCCTCCAAATAAAAATGAGCATGAGTTACAAACAAAACAAAAGCAATATAAGCTAATAATGTGGATAAGCATACCTCAGTTTCAGAAAAGTTGTGCAAAAAGTTGTTCACCCATGCACCATCAACTTTGACAATTCTTGGATGACATTATACAAAATTTAAATGTTAATAGGATTTATCCTGATGTCATATGTTTTGTTATTAGATTTTCTTCATCATCTTCTGTCAACGCAAATTTATAATATGATGATTTTGGACACTAACGGCTATGTAACAAAAATATGACAAAACAAATTATATTTAAACAACAAGCAGTCACAAATCAGAAGACAAACCCTAGAACGAGTGCACCTATCCCAAATTGTAAATTCAAAGCAAGAGAGGAACCAAGAACATCCGGAATTTATCAAGTTGAATTCGGAACCATTTGGCTATTACGCATTGAAATCAGGAGGAACAGACATAGAAATAGAAGAAGAAATTTCTTTCGCTCCTGTATAAACCATGATTTTGTAAACAATATAACAACAGATCTGACCAAGTTAGTCACGCGAGCACATAGAAAAGCAGGAAGATCGTAGGTATCTCACCCTTTCAAGTAGTGCGTAAGAAAAAAATATCATCGTTCAATGCAATTTCGAAAGATTTCTCCTGGAAGATCTTGAGGACGCCAACAAATCGTCATTGAAGAAATCGTCATTGAAGATGAGGCTTTTATATGCTTGATGCCACCAGATGTCAAATGGATTTATGATTTGTGAAATTTGGAGAAAGACTGCTCCTCCTTTCCCAATGCCTTTCCTCTTTATGACATATCGATTCTTCGTTTATTTTTTGGATTTCGCGGAATTAGGTTTGTGGCAAGTGGATGAAGTGAAATTCGAGCGCGTATTTTGGGTACGATTTGAGATTTGTTTTTGTTCAGTGAAATTTTAGGCGGTGGAAAGTTTGGAGGTCGGTGAAATCTCTCATAAGCAAGGTGCTAGAACAACTGAAAAGAAATTCTTTTGCCCTTCCTTGTTGAATGAAATTATATAAATAAATCTAAATAGGTAAAATTTAAAATATCATTTAAAATTTAGGCTATATGTAATTTATTATAAGCTTGATTAAAATAAAAGGCATTATTATAAAATATTATGATTTAATAGTGTAATTAAATAGTTAAAACCTTTTCGTTAACTTTTAAAATATGTTTTTAATATTATTATAACTATGTTTTACTTATAAATATCCAATTTTATTTTTTAAAGATATTAACTAAGATATTATTTTGAATATTTGAAATACAACCTCATATTAATATTACATGATAAAGTAAAATACTTGATTTTGTAACATTAGTTCTCATTGTGACATTTCATATTAACTCAGTTGTTTATCATTGTAAGCTCGTTATTAGAAACAGGAAAATATTGATTAGTACATAAATTAAAGCTTTTTTATGCCTAAGGACAGCCCATTAAAAAATTGATCCCAAGAACATTATACTCTATTTAAAAAAACGTATTTATCGCGCGCAGTTTCCTTTTTCTTCCTCAATTCGCACTGCCGTATCTCGATCTCGCTCTTGATCTCGAACACGATTTTGTTTTCGTGCATATTTTGATCTTTAATAATCTTCTTCAAACATCGGTATTGATCGCAGATTTCAGATTGCAAAATCGATCTCGTGCATATTGGATTACAAAATCGTCTTCAAGATTAGGTTAATTTTTTTCTCGGTTTGCATCGATTAAATTTCATTTTCCTATCATAATCGTTGTAAATTAATGTTAAACATCGCGATAAGGTATTTTTGTTTCGATCGGTCATTAATGGCTTATGTTGGTTCTACAAGTAGGTTCGTTTTAATGTTGCTTTATTTAGTAGTTGGGGTATCAGTTTTTTTTTTTTTTAGGTACCAGTTAAACATTAATTTTGTTTTATATTCGTTCTTTGTGTTTTTTATGTTGTATTTATTGTGTAGTTGTGGTGTTGCATTAGCTCTATGTTTCAATCGAACTTCTTCTGTTTTAATCAATCAAACTGCGAAGTAAATAGTTTTTGTATTGGTTTTTTTTTTTTTTAAGATTATAGCAGTTTTTAGGTATCAGTTTTTTATTTTTTTAGGTATTAGTTTTGTTGTAATAACTGTGGTATGTTTTTGTTCTTATGTTTTTTGTGTTGTATTTATTTTGTAGTTGTACTGTTGCATTAACTCTATAATTCAATCGAACTTCTTTTATTTTAATCAATCAAAGTGTGATGTAAACAGTTTTTGTATTAGTTTTTCTAAAAGATTATAGCAATTTATAAGTATCAGATTTATATATGTAGATATCAGTTTTGGGTCTGTGAGTATTAGAACTGTGTTATGTGGGTATCAGTTTTAAGTTGTTTGCTTTACTAATTGAATTTTTTGAATTATATTTTTTGCAGTGAAAACAGCCTTCTTATTGTAGTTGTCTTCAATGATTTCTCTTTTAGCACTCGGTTGTCTGTTGAGTGCTCAATTTATGATTTGTAGAATGAAATATGTAGGAATTGGTCTCAGCTCATTTAACGTCTCGGTTTTTTACTACCTTTGTAATACGATTTATTGTGGATTTATATCAATAATTGTTTTAAACTCTAGTTAAAATTATAAGATAACATTGAATGTCAATATTATAAATTATTAGTATAATAATTATTTAAAAATCTTATGTGAATATTTGAGTTGCTATATTTTTATATATGTAAGTAAATGGTGTGTTAATATTGTGTTTGCGTTTTTAGCTTGTTCTTAATGCATGTAAAATATAAAATCGGTTTAAAATTTAATTAGATAAATAGGAATATTTGTTATATGGATTGATTTGCTAGTTTTACATAGCTAGATAGCTCACATTTAGCCTTAGAAGCTAAGTATTTCCTTTTTAAATCATTTTAGTACATACACGTTTTTTTTAAACTACTAGGAAGCTAAGTTAAAAATATCAAATATGTTTAGTACATGCAGGTGCATAGCAACTAAGAAATTTATCAACTTCCATTTCCAAAATAAATTATAGCCAGCCTACACTTCATAGCTAGCCTTGGCAATATGAATGGAGACAATACCTTAAGCCACATCAAATTTCAATCATACAGTTAGTGATCAAATTACTTAGCAACCAACTTTGGATTTTTACACATTGTTTCACATAGCTTGTACACATGTGGTACAAATACATGTGCATATATGCTTTGGCCATGCATATAGGCAAACCTGAGCAAGATTGGATGGTTGGTAACCAAACACACACACACTCTTTCTAACCATTAATAGACAACCTATTCCTAGGACCGAACCACATCTGCAGCTAAAATACATTTTGTTTAGAAGCCAAGCTTAGTTCTAAACTGCACATGGATGTACAAGGAAGTAGGTATTTCCACTCAGGGCCGGTCCTGAGTATTTGTAGGCCTAGTGCGAAAAGAAAATTTTGGGCCCTTAATTTTTATTTTATTGTTACGAAATTGAAGTTAAGTCATATGTCATTTAATTGTCATATGTCAACTAAATTTTATTATACTTATGACAAGTTTAAAAACACAACTGGTAATAAGCAGAAATAAGAAAGTTGAATAAATTTTTCTAACCTTTCTAAAGCAAACTTAACAAGTGTTGGATCTCATTCTTCCTCACTGAGCAGATCATAATGGAGATATATTACGCATCATGACAAGAAAAAACAGCTCTAAGTAAATAACTCATTAAAATTAATCTAAATTTGACATAAATTATATGGGATGAACATCATATAATAAGACACATTAAGCAAAAAAATAAGATATTATGAATTATAAATGAAGTTAGTATACCTGTACAAAAATCATGGGCAAAAACAAACATCAATTCTCATTTAAAGTGACATTTTCTTGCATTTTTTGAAGCAAAATCATCGATAATATGCTCCACTTTGATATTTTTCAGCATATGTTTTTCAATGCTCAAAATTGCTAAGCCATTCAACCTATCTTGAGTCATACTTGTGCGCAAATAAGATTTAATTAACTTCAACTTTGAGAAACTCCGCTCAGTAGAAGCCATAGTAATAGGTATAGTTAACAAAACCCTGTAAGCAACCAAAATATTTGGAAACATGTCCATCTTCTTCACAAATTCCAAAACTCTGATAGAATTCCATGGAATCTCACACTCATATGCTACACTAGGAAGCATTTCCTGTAATATTTGTAATTCAGAAATAAGCGTTTTCCATCAATATGGCAATAATCACCATGAGTCAAGGACTTTTCAAGTTTTACACAACATTCTTTCAATCCTTCATCATCCAAAGAAATCAACCGGGAAGCATCGAACAAAAAACCAAATATAGACTCGAAAAGTTCCATTTGTTCGAACCTTATCTTCAACTGAGAGAGTGCCATATTTACTAGAACAAGAAAGTAATCAGTTCTAAAGTTCTCTGAAGCAGATTATTGTTCTCTTTCCGTGTTAGAATTCTCATCAAATTGTCTATTTCTTTTAATCCTACGCTTTATTTGAAAAACAGGTTCAATGTCCATTTCATCTTCAAGTTCTTTAGCATCAATCATAGCTGACACTGTTAGAATTTGTGATACAATATTTCCATTTGCTGAAGATTGGAAGATATTATTAATTATGGTGATAGAATATTTCCAATTAGAGAAGATTTGGAAAATATTGTTAATTTGGGAATATAATATTTCCAATTTGCAGAAGATTTGGAAGATATCAGACATTTATTGCTCTTTTATTTGTAAAAGGGATAGGCAATAAATTACCTACATAAGTGGAAGGATTTGAAGAAGGTTTTTTTTGGGATAGTGAAGTAAGGAATTAATTCCCTAATTGGTTGGTTAAACAAGGAAGCCTATCAGGAGAATTGGAGAATTAATTAGGCATTGATTTATATCATAAATCAATTACTTCAACCCCAAGCATTAATCCTTATATAAGGATAGGGATTAGGTGAATGTATTATCATCTCAAAAATGTGAGGTGTATCATCTCTAAGAGTTCTTCTTCTTCCCTACTATCAGTCTTGTAATTTTTCTTATTAAGAAAAGTAATAAAATCTCCTCTCCCCAAGTGGACGTACACTAACAAGACGTTAGTGGAACCACTATAAATTTCTTGTGTTATTTCTTTTATTGCTAGATCTGTGATTGCTTTGCTGGTTTTATCTGTTGCTTGTTTTGCCTCACCATCAATCCGTTCTTATCCGTTTTTTCTGCAACAATTGGTATCAGAGCTACGAGGTTGATTGAGAAAGGGTGTTAGGCATTATGGCAGGAAATAAGGATAATTCAGCAATTGTATCAAGGTCATATGTCAAAGGGACATATATGGCAGTTGGATCTCAGTTAGCAATAGAAAGATGGAATGAGGATAAAGACTTCGAGAAGTGGCAATGGAGGATGAAAACTGTTTTGATGAGGAATAATGTTCATCCTGTGGTATTTGCTCCTGAGGAGTTGACTGATGATATTTCAGCCGTGGAAAGGAAGGAGATGGAGCTACGGACATTTACTACTTTACAATTAGCAATGGGAGAAAATGTCATTTCAGAGATTAGCGGTGAGACCACTGCTAAGGACATTTGGACCAAGCTGGAAAAACTCTATCTAAAGAAGTCACTAACCAACCATCTGATTTTGTTGAAGGCGTTTTTCAACATGCGGATGAGAGAGGGTACTTCAGTGAAAGCACATCTTGATGTGAAGGCAGGTCTTCTATCTGAGGACTTGAAGGATCAGATGGAGGGGTTGAGCGATGGTAGAGGAGGAAGTAGTACGGAAGCCTTATTAGCTGGTATGGAGAAAGGGGAGAAGAAGAAGAAAACAAAGTCAAGAGATGGGAAGTGTTACATTTGCAAGAAACCAGGCCATTGGAAGAGAGATTATCCGGACTTGAAGAAAAAGATTGTAGCTGGAAATTCATTGGTTGCGATGGAGGAATTTTTGTCTGATGACTTGTTGACAACGGTAGTATCAGATGTATCAGACCATTGGGTGCTAGATACGGGGGCGTCTTGTAAAGGCCCGCAAATACGTACTATCTGAGTTGACTATTAACACCACACGTCTAACACAAATTGCACGGAAATACGAATCATTATTAGAAAGAAGTTAGAGGATGAGAAATAGAAAGAAAGAAATGTTAGAATAGAAGAAAACAAAGAAGACAAATCTCATGGCGGAACGAATAAAATATATTATATAACATAACTTTTGAAATACAAATCAGTAACTTTATATACATACCATCATCAGAGCACAACAGTTATTCCTGGAACAGTTATAAACACCTGTTTCCAGATACAACATAGTACACAGCGGAAATATGATAATCTATAGCTAACTGGTGAAGTCTCCTGCTTCCATCTCTTCAAAGTGAATCTGAAAAATCCCGACTACTTGACTGCCCGTACAAATTTGGGCACCCATGAGTTTAGGGAAAACAAACAAAATAAACTCTGGGTCAGTCATGGGACTGGTGTGAGTAAACTCCAACCATTGTTTAACTTAAAAATCATTTCAAAAGAAAAGATAATAGTAAGACCAGCCCACACATAAACATGGACGGTTTTTACCTTACTATAACCCAAAACACTTTGGTATAAAAATCCAGTGATATTATAATAATGTCTAATCAAAATAAATAACCAAATAGTAGAACGCTTGCATCTCACGCTCCACATACATAGTATAAAATCAAAAACTGCATGGCGCTTATTGGAGATTGGATTCCCAACTATGACAAGGTATGGAACCACCTTCCGCTAGTGTATCTCTGGAGAGGAATACACTGGGTTCAACAAGAACATCTTGCAACCCGGCCCACACATGGACGACCACTCATTTCGCTTGAGTGTATCGAATGTATATCACCAACGGTTAGGATCAGCAACCGTCTACCGAATGGGATAAGATCGAATAGAATAAGGAATTAAATGAATCTCTAGATAGGTGATTATACACCCTAATGGGAGCGACCCACATAGCCATGTTGCCTGCCCGATTTTTGTCATTTCCCGGTTGTTGAGGCCTGAGGCTACGATTACGTTCTATTCATTTATAGCACAATCACTTTGAATGCCACATTGTCAAATCCGTTAATCACTAATTGATTTGCACAAATATTCTGGATGTTATGCTAAGGGAATAAATCCGTTGCAACCATATATATTTATACAGACCAACCCATTTGATCATTGGAAATACTTTGTCAGACATTCGTCCATTTACGTTCGTTTTGGGATTGAACGAAACCGAAGGCACAATTTCTATTTATAGAAAAAGCCCTTGCAATTCAATCCACCTTCGGTTATTTTCATATAATCTGATTCGCAACGCTACTGCCAATACAGAGTGGTTCACGGATAATAATCCAACCGGTCTCTCCATATTGACAACGATGGTCAAAACTTCGATAGTCTGTGATTTAACTATCGAATAAAATCAAGTGTTCATCCAACATATCAAACAAATCACTGGGCTCTTTAATTAATATTTCATTAATTAAATCTCTTCTCCATTTCCCTATCAATATTTGTTAACCAAATATTTTCAATAATCATCTTGGTCTCTTATGCCATTTGGAAAACGTTTCCAAATATCAACTTCTTTTATTTTCTATATATTAGAAAATAACTCTATTTGCAATTGAAACAATTTCAATCACTTATCTCTATCCCGACTATTTTAATTATACTCAGGAAATATTTACTTTTATATTTCCAAAATTTCATCACTTGAGTTAAAACGAATGTTGTATACAACATCGTTACAAACAACCCAAAATATTTTATTCAACCAAACTATTATTCAAAAACTTCTCTTCGAGACTGGATCTTGCTATTCATCAATTAAAAATGAAATCAATCAAGTTGGGGTAAAATCACCTCTCAGACCTTAACTGAAAACATCCTCAACTTCAAAACGGCAAAACCACTACCTCAAGTACACACACTATAAAACCCAATTATTCATATTTTTTAAACATGTATATAGTTCGCTTTCTATTTCTAATTTATAGATTTCCCTTTTTGTTTATAATATTCTATTCTTTTATTTCGTTTCCTTATCGAATTCTATATATATATATATATATCGATACATTGATTTCTCACTATCAAATTATTTTAAAAATATTCTAATTCCTTAAATTTCCGAAAAAAATCGCCATAACCTCCCCTGCACCGGGAGCTTCGGGATATTTCAAATAGCCTCCCATGGCCCTCATCAATCCAAAAGAAAAAGAAAAATGCCAAGCGGCTTGCCGATACGGCGCATAAAATCTCATATAAGAATTTAAACGTGTACCTTTTTGTCGGGCACATAAATTTAAAATCTTCATATACTTTATCCCATACCTGTCTAACACATGCTCACCTGTTTTCAATTCAATTCAATCGTTTTATCTCGATTCGTTAATTAGTTCGTTAATTAACTCTTTTCCTGTTTTACTTTTCTATTTGAACCTATATGTCCAAATATAACTCTAACATTCTTATAAACTAATTGAATTCCAACCTCAACTTACATTTTATACTAAATTTTGAAATATAAGTCCTCTGATTCTATTTGCCTTTCGAAGTTCAATTTCAATTTAAAAATTCCATTTACTAATTTCTAATTAACTGCTTTGCCTATTTCCCCTTTTTATTCGAATATAACATATTCAATTATACGTCTAACCTGTTTATCAACCAATTGGATTCCATTTTCAAATTACATTTCATATTCAATTTTGAATATGGATTTTCAATCCAATTTACTTTCAAAAAATCTTATTTCGATTCCAAACTCGATTAGCTAACGTTTTCTTTTAGATTAGTTATTTCTATGCAAGTATAACATATGATTTTGCTTTAAAGTCAAACCCTATACCTTACTTGAGTTCATATTCATGTTCCAACTAAAGTCCGGACTTTTAATTGACATTCGGATTTCATTTCCTTAAAATCCCTTTTATAAATTTAAATAAATCGTTATATTTTTAATAACGAATTATGGCGCTGTTTTTTTGAAAATTTGATTTTGATATAACTCAAAATCTATTCGACGAAATCCAGATTTTTCTCCTCCATCAGAAAACTATTATCAAATCGGTCCTGACGTTTCTTATTTCAAAGAATTTCTACTTCAATCGAGTTCTGTATACTCAATTGAAGTTCGAATCGGTAATTTTCGAACTACAGCGCTGCGGCGAGTTCGTTTAAATTATATTTATAAATATAAACGTTTTAACTTCGTCTATAATAAATTCCATTTTATTCTGATATATTTTTAATATATATCAAATCAATTTCTCCCAATTCAACATAGCATTTCCGATCTATTTCACTTTTATTTGAAATTCTATATTCAAATTTCAATTCACTTTTTTTTTTCAAATTCTATTTGAATTTCCATATTCGAATTTCCTTTATTCAAATCCCATTTGAATTTCTACGTTCAAATTCTATATTTGAATTTCCTGTGAATTTCATACATTCAAACTCCATTTAAATTTCTATATTCAAATTCCCTTTGAATTTTCTATTTGAATCCTATATTCAAATTCCATAGTTTAAATTCCATTTCACTTCTATTTTCAAATTCTATAGTTAAA
The DNA here is from genome assembly GCA_030737875.1 of Allium sativum. Taxonomy (NCBI): domain Eukaryota; kingdom Viridiplantae; phylum Streptophyta; class Magnoliopsida; order Asparagales; family Amaryllidaceae; genus Allium; species Allium sativum. The sequence goes on along the minus strand of JASFAX010000039.1, from coordinate 6,767,615 downwards.
TTCCATTTGAATTCTATTTTCAAATCTCTATAGTTAGCTCCATTTGAATTCTATTTTCAAATCTCTATAGTTAAACTCCATTTGAATTCTATTTTCAAATCCATTTGAATTCCTTTGAATTCAAATTCCATTTGAATTCAAATTCCATTTGAATTCCTTTGAATTCAAATTTCTGTATATTCAAAATCTATTCAAATTCAATATATTCAATTTCTATTCAAATTCTATATACAAATTCTATGTAATTCCCTTTATCTTTCTATATTCAATTTAACTTCTATTTAAAGGAATTCGAATTAATCGAATTCAAAATCATAAATCCACACGGTATTTATCTAGTTCAATTTACATTCTGACATCAGAATAAATTCCATCGTTTAATTTCTATAAACGATTTTTCCCACTTCTATTTTTAAATTCACATTTGAATTTAAATATTCGAATTATCCAATGATAATTTCCCTTTTCATTTACAAACACCATTTATTTTACTTGTTTATATAGTTAAACAAGTCCATTTCAAATTCAATTGAAATAAAATCTCTATTTGGAAAAATAAATTTCCCTTTTCAAATCCACACTTGAATTTTTATTTCTGAATTATTCAATGATAATTCATTTCAATTTATTTATAACTTCATTTATAAATGAATTATTTATAAACTTCGTTTATAAAGGAACTACTTGTTTTTATTTTTAAAACAAGTTTATATTTCAAATCTATCTAAAATTCAAATTCTATTTTTTCTAAAATAGAATTTCACTTTTAAATCTCAAATACCCCTTTCAGGGTATTTTTATAAATTAACACTTAGCCCAGTGATATTTAAAACAGTCAAATCATCCAAATTTCAATCATTTGATTTTTAACACGTCATATAGGAGTATATATGAAATCAAGCAAACAAACAAACAAATGATATATTTTTGAGGAATCCAGTTGGATTCCTCCAACCTGTTTTCCTGCATCCACAGACGTTAGTCCACATAGTAATACCCATCCTGCTTTGAGGTAGGATATCGCGATATAAAAGGGGATCCACTTATTTATGTGGGCGTAGGGTCATCCGCTAATGATACTGCGGGCATCCGCTAATGATACTGCGGGAAACCGACCAATCACCAAAGCAATATATATATATATATATATATATATATATATATAATAGCAAGCCTATATAACTAATATTTTTAAATCAACCAGAAAGCATTTCAAACAAGCATCAAACAATTATTTTTAACGAATAAAAATAATTCTAAATAAAAGGTGAGTGAGATTTACTCACAGGAATTTCCCTTTGTCGAATACCCAATTTCATCCCATATCTGCGTCCATGAATCGACTCGGCTTGTCTTAGTTGATTTTATCAAGCTCCTATGAATATAAAATTCATAATTAATGATTCATACTCTTATCAACTTAATTAACTATTTAATTAATTAAATTTGAACTACTTTAATTTATCAAAAGACATTACTAATTTATTTTAAATAAATTTACCTTAATCTCCTTTAACCTTAATCGTGTCAAAGTTTCTCTCTGTGGTTCACTATAATCACTAAGCTTGACAACCTCCTTTGTCATCATGAACCAACATCGAGTCTTCCCTTGTTCAAACTCGAACAGACCTTGACCCTTCCCTCTTGCCGAAAATGGAGCGATCATCAAAACCCCACAGTATCTCCATCAGTTATTCTTCAATATTTTCAACTAATAAAATTAAAAACCCAAAGTTGCTAAAACCCCACACCTCGTCGATCAACGAAGCACCACTGTCATGAACTTCCCTCTCGGTTTCAAACTCCAGATCCACATCAGTCCCTCCATTCAAAACCGCATTCCTCAGAACCCCTCTAACTGACTTCGTTCAAGCACAACTACCCATACCCAAAGTCGCAATCTTGCCTCAAGCAAGTGCCCTCATCTCAAAGTCGAACTACGGGAAGCTCCATGATTTCACCTGTGATTCGCGATGAAGCTCTAGGGTCAAAATGAAATAGTCGAACCCCTAAACCATACGGTTCGAAATCGAACCCTAAAATCGAGCACCCCTAATTCCATTTTTCACCACAATACCTACGATCTAAACCCCCTTCTGCCTTGAATCGCTAGCGTCTCCAGGTTTTGATCGAGCACCAGGAACTCGCGGTCTTCACAAATGATTTTTGATTTCGTTCGAAATGAAATGGATTTAGTTTTAGAAGGGGATAGTGGCCATTTTTATTTACTGAAGTTTTTGATTTGTGAAGGAGTAGAGGGAGGGGTCGCGGTTTTATAAAGAAATGGAGAGGGATAGGAAGTACACAACAAATCTTTCTACTTATTTTAAAAAGATTTTCTAATTAATTTGATTTGATTTCAAGAGATTTCCTTACCTTTTTAAAACGATATCGATTTGATTTTGATCCTATCCACTGATCAAATAAATCGGGGTTCACAATTAAAAATCGTGAACCGCTATTTTAGCGTACCGACCGTCGTTAAAATGTTATAACGCTATCTTGAATTCAACGAAATAGATTATACAATTTAAATTTGAACGTATATTTAAAATAGCCATATTAAATAAAATTTAAATTCAAACAAATAAATTCTTCAACAATAAATTTCTATTATCATCGTTCATATTTAAATAGTATATATATTGATCATCTAAACCGTTTCGATTCGGTTTTATCTTTGAATTAAATTATTTCAGTTCTCGTATTTTGATTATTTAATCGATAACCCAATAAAATACCATTTATATTATAAATTCAATATTTGAAACCATGCTAAATATTTAAAATAATTCGACCAAAAATCCGGGTCGTTACATTCTTTCCCCCTTAAAATAATTTCGTCCTCGAAATTGCTAAGGTAGGAAAAATGGTACAAATCCATTACTTTTCAAAACCTCACCTATGTTGAAACTCACCACTTCATATTTCAACAAATTTCATTCCACCAAAACTTTTGGTTTTCTTCCATCATTTGATTCAAATGATCTACGATCAATCCATTTAACTAGCTTAAGTTAAATTCCAATCCAAGAATCCAAATCCCAGGGTTTTCATTTCAAATCCCTTTGAAATCACTTAAACATGTACATACATTTATAATATTTTCAAATTCAAAATATTTGAATTTTTCAACTAAACTTGTTTTCTTTCAAACAAATTCCCATCAAAAAATTTCTAAGGTAGCAATTCATCACATAGAATCTCGAAAATGAACACTGATGATGCTGTAGTCATCATCAGAATTATTTTCCAGCCACTGAAGTGAGTTCAGTGCTTTAACACTTTCAGAATCCATTCAAAATGATTTTTATTCAAAAATCCTTTCAAAACAAAGCTATATCCTTTTAATATACTTCGAAAATATTTTCAAACTTCCCAGGATTTAAATTCTGAATTCTGTTTTGAATTCAAATTTTAATTCATCTCGTTTGTATATTTCATTCATATACAAATTCTATTCCGTTATATATAACCATTTCAATTCTTATAATCTCATTTGATTATAAAAACAGCATCCAACACATCCATCTATTATAATAATTTCAGAAAATTATTCCTTCTATATCAAAATAGAATTTTGGGTAAAATAATTTCATTCACCCACTTTAAAACAATACTGTGTCGAATTTTCCTGTTAAGTATTTAGAAATTCCTATCGACTTCGTGGCGTCCCACGATTCGATCGGAATTCATAATCCACTCAACAGACTATCCAACACAATATAAAACAAATTTTCATATCAATTTACAAATACGCACTCTCGTATATATATACACTCAACTCATTCTAGGGTTCTACTGACCCTATCTCTAATGAGCACACTCCACCAAAGCCTAGGTATTCACTCAACCTAAGCTCTGATACCAACTGTAAAGGCCCACAAATCCGTACTATCTGAGTTGACTATTAACACCACACGTCCAACCCAAATTGCACAGAAATACGAATCATTATTAGAAAGAAGTTAGAGGATGAGAAATAGAAAGAAAGAAATGTTAGAATAGAAGAAAACCAAGAAGACAAATCTCACAGCGGAACGAATAATATATATTATATAACGTAACTTTCGAAATACAAATCAGTAACTTTATATACATACCATCATCAGAGCACAACAGTTATTCCTGGAACAGTTATAAACACATGTTTCCAGATACAACATAGTACACAGCGGAAATATGATAATCTATAGCTAACTGGTGAAGTCTCCTGCTTCCAGCTCTTCCAAGTGAATCTGAAAAATCCCGACTACTTGACTGCCCATACAAATTTGGGCACCCAAGAGTTTAGGGAAAACAAACAAAATAAACTATGGGTCAGTCATGGGACTGGTGTGAGTAAACTCCAACCATTGTTTAACTTAAAAATCCTTTCAAAAGAAAAGATAATAGTAAGACCAGCCCATACATAAACATGAACGGTTTTTACCTTACTATAACCCAAAACACTTTGATATAAAAATCCAGTGATATTATAATAATGTCTAATCAAAATAAATAACCAAATAATAGAACGCTTGCATCTCACGCTCCACATACATAGTATAAAATCAAAAACCGCATGGAGCTTATTGGAGATTGGATTTCCAACTATGACAAGGTATGGAACCACCTTCCGCTAGTGTATCTCTAGAGAGGAATACACTGGGTTCAACAAGAACCCGGCCCACACATGACCGACCACTCATTTCGCTTGAGTGTATCGAATGTATATCACCAACGGTTGGGATCGGCAATCGTCTCCCGAATGGGACAGCATCGAATAGAATAAGGAATTAAATGAATCTCTAGATAGGTAATTATACACCCTAATGGGAGCGACCCACATAGCCGTGCTGCCTGCCCGATTTTTGTCATTTCCCGGTTGTTGAGGCCTGAGGTCACGATTACGTTCTATTCATTTATAGCACAATCACTTTGAATGCCACATTGTCAAATCCGTTAATCACTAATTGATTTGCATAAATATTCTGGATGTTATGCTAAGGGAATAAATCCATTGCAACCATATATATTTATACAGACCAACCCATTTGATCATTGGAAATACTTTGTCAGACATTCGTCCATTTACGTTCGTTCTGGGATTGAACGAAACCGAAGGCACAATTTCTATTTAGAAAAAGCCCTTGCAATACACTCCGTCTTCGGTTATTTTCATATAATCTGATTCGCAACGCTACTGCCAATACAGAGTGGTTCACGAATAATAATCCAACTGGTCTCTCCATATTGACAACGATGGTCAAAACTTTGATAGTCTGTGATTTAACTATCGAATAAAAACAAGTGTTCATCCAAAATATCAAACAAATCACTGGGCTCTTTAATTAATATTTCATTAATTAAATCTCTTCTCCATTTCCCTATCAATATTTGTTAACCAAATATTTTCAATAATCATCTTGGTCTCTTTTGCCATTTGGAAAACGTTTCCAAATATCAACTTCTTTTATTTTCTATATATTAGAAAATATCTCTATTTGCAATTGGAACAATTTCAATCACTTATCTCTATCCCGACTATTTTAATTATACTCAGGAAATATTTACTTTTATATTTCCAAAATTTCATCACTTGAGTTAAAACGAATGTTGTATACAACATCGTTACAAACAACCCAAAATATTTTATTCAACCAAACTATTATTCAAACACTTCTCTTCGAGGCTGGATCTTGATATTCATCAATTAAAAATGAAATCAATCAAGTTGGGGTAAAATTACCTCTCAGACCTTAACTGAAAACATCCTCCACTTCAAAACGGCAAAACCACTACCTCGAATACACACACTATAAAACCCAATTATTCATTTTTTAAAACATGTATATAGTTCACTTTCTATTTCTAATTTATAGATTTCCCTTTTTGTTTACAATATTCTATTCTTTTATTTCGTTTCCTTATCGAATTCTATATATATATCGATACATTGATTTCTCACTATCAAATTATCTTAAAAATATTCTAATTCCTTAAATTTCCGAAAAAATTCGCCATAACCTCCCCTGCACCGGGAGCTTCGGGATATTTCAAATAGCCTCCCATGGCCCCCATCAATCCAAAAGAAAAAGAAAAAAGCCAACCGGCTTGCCGATACGGCGCATAAAATCTCATATACGAATTTAAACGTGTACCTTTTTGTCGGGCACATAAATTTAAAATCTTCATATACTTTATCTCGTACCTGTCTAACACATGCTCACCTGTTTTCAATTCAATTCAATCGTTTTATCTCGATTCGTTAATTAATTCGTTAATTAACTCTTTTCCTGTTTTACTTTTCTATTTGAACCTATATGTCCAAATATAACTCTAACATTCTTATAAACTAATTGAATTCCAACCTCAACTTACGTTTTATACTAAATTTTGAAATATAAGTCCTCCCATTCTATTTTCCTTTCAAATTTCTATTTCAATTTAAAAATTCCATTTTCTAATTTCTAATTAACTACTTTGCCTATTTCCCCTTTTTATTCGAATATAACATATTCAATTATACGTCTAACCTGTTTATCAATCAATTGGATTCCATTTTCAAATTACATTTCATATTCAATTTTGAATATGGATTTTCAATCCAATTTACTTTCAAAAAATCTTATTTCGATTCGAAACTCGATTAGCTAACGTTTTCTTTTAGATTAGTTATTTCTATGCAAATATAACATCTGATTTTGCTTCAAAGTCAAACCCTATACCTTACTTGAGCTCATATTCATGTTCTAACTCAAGTTCGGACTTTTAATTGACATTTGGATTTCATTTCCTTAAAATCCCTTTTATAAATTTAAATAAATCGTTATATTTTTAATAACGAATTATGGCGCTGTTTTTCTGAAAATTTGATTTTGATATAACTCAAAATCTATTCGACGAAATCCAGATTTTTCTCCTCCATCAGAAAACTGTTATCAAATCGGTCCTGACGTTTCTTGTTTCAAAGAATTTCGACTTCAATCGAGTTCTGTATACTCAATTGAAGTTCGAATCGCCAATTTTCGAACTGCAGCGCTGCGGCGAGTTCGTTTTAATTATATTTATAAATATAAACGTTTTAACTTCGTCTATAATAAATTCCATTTTATTCTGATATATTTTTAATATATATCAAATCAATTTCTCCCAATTCAACATAGCATTTCCGATCTATTTCACTTCTATTTGAAATTCTATATTCAAATTTCAATTCACTTTTTTTTCAAATTCTATTTGAATTTCCATATTCGAATTTCCTTTATTCAAATCCCATTTGAATTTCCACGTTCAAATTCTATATTTGAATTTCCTGTGAATTTCACACATTCAAACTCCATTTGAATTTCTATATTCAAATTCCCTTTGAATTTTCTATTTGAATCCTATATTCAAATTCCGTAGTTTAAATTCCATTTCACTTCTATTTTCAAATTCTATAGTTAAATTCCATTTGAATTCTATTTTCAAATCTCTATAGTTAGCTCCATTTGAATTCTATTTTCAAATCTCTATAGTTAAACTCCATTTGAATTCTATTTTCAAATCCATTTGAATTCCTTTGAATTCAAATTCCATTTGAATTCCTTTGAATTCAAATTTCTGTATATTCGAAATCTATTCAAATTCAATATATTCAATTTCTATTCAAATTCTATGTAAATTCCCTTTATCTTTCTATATTCAATTTAACTTCTATTTAAAGGAATTCGAATTAATCGAATTCAAAATCATAAATCCTCACGGTATTTATCTAGTTCAATTTATATTCTGACATCAGAATAAATTCCATCATTTGATTTCTTTAAATGATTTTTCCCACTCCTATTTTTAAATTCACATTTGAATTTAAAAATTCGATTTATCCAATGATAATTTCCCTTTTCATTTACAAACACCATTTATTTTACTTGTTTATATAGTTAAACAAGTCCATTTCAAATTCAATTGAAATAAAATCTCTATTTGGAAAAATAAATTTCCCTTTTCAAATCCACACTTGAATTTTTATTTCTGAATTATTCAATGATAATTCATTTCACTTTATTTATTACTTCGTTTATAAATGAACTATTTATAAACTTCGTTTATAAAGGAACTACTTGTTTTTATTTTTAAAACAAGTTTATATTTCAAATCTATCTAAAATTCAAATTCTATTTTTTCTAAAATAGAATTTCACTTTTAAATCTCAAATACCCCTTTCAGGGTATTTTTATAAATTAACACTTAGCCCAGTGATATTTAAAACAGTCAAATCATCCAAATTTCAATCATTTGATTTTTAACACGTCATATAGGAGTATATATGAAATCAAGCAAACAAACAAACAAATGATAATTTTTTGAGTAATCCAGTTGGATTCCTCTAACCTGTTTCCTGCATCCACAGACGTTAGTCCACATAGTAATACCCATCCTGCTTCGAGGCAGGATATCGCGGTATAAAAGGGGATCCACTTATTTATGTGGGCATAGGGTCATCCGCTAATGATACTGCGGGCATCCGCTAATGATACTGCGGGAATCCAACCAATCACCAAACCAATATATATATATATATATATATATATATATATATATATATATATATAATAACAAGCCTATATAACTAATATTTTTAAATCAACCAGAAAGCATTTCAAACAAGCATCAAACAATTATTTTTAACGAATAAAAATAATTCTAAATAAAAGGTGAGTGAGATTTACTCACAGGAATTTCCCTTTGTCGAATACCTAATTTCATCCCATATCTGCGTCCATGAATCGACTCGGCTTGTCTTAATTGATTTTATCAAGCTCCTATGAATATAAAATTCATAATTAACGATTCATACTCTTATCAACTTAATTAACTATTTAATTAATTAAATTTGAACTACTCTATTTTTTCAAAAGACATTACTAATTTATTTCAAATAAATTTACCTTAATCTCCTTTAACCTTAATCGTGTCAAAGTTTCTCTCTGTGGTTCACTATAATCACTAAGCTTGACAACCTCCTTTGTCATCACGAACCAACATCGAGTCTTCCCTTGTTCAAACCCGAACAGACCTTGACCCTTCCCTCTTGCCGAAAATGGAGTGATCATCAAAACCCCATAGTATCTCCATCAGTTATTCCTCAATATTTTCAACTAATAAAATTAAAAACCCAAAGCTGCTAAAACCCCACACCTCGTCGATCAACGAAGCACCATTGTCATGAACTTCCCTCTCGGTTTCAAACTCCAGATCCACATCAGTCCCTCCGTTCAAAACCGCATTCCTCAGAACCCCTCTAACTGACTTCGTTCAAGCACAACTACCCGTACCTAAAGTTGCAACCTCGCCTCAAGCAAGTGCCCTCATCTCAAAGTCGAACTACGGGAAGCTCCATGGTTTCACTTGTGATTCGCGATGAAGCTCTAGGGTCAAAATGAAATAGTCGAACCCCTAAACTATACGGTTTGAAATCGAACCCTAAAATCGAGCACCTCTAATTCCATTTTTCACCACAATACCTACGATCTAAACCCCCTTCTGCCTTGAATCGCTAGCGTCTCCAGGTTTTGATCGAGCACCAGGAACTCGTGGTCTTCACAAACGATTTTTGATTTCATTCGAAATGAAATGGATTTAGTTTTAGAAGGGGATAGTGGCCATTTTTATTTACTGAAGTTTTTGATTTGTGAAGGAGTAGAGGGAGGGGTCGCGGTTTTATAAAGAAGTGGAGAGGGATAGGAAGTACACAACAAATATTTCTACTTATTTTAAAAAGATTTTCTAATTGATTTGATTTGATTTCAAGAGATTTCCTTACCTTTTTAAAACGATATCGATTTGATTTTGATCCTTTCCACTGATCAAATAAATCGGGGTTCGCAATTAAAAATCGTGAACCGCTATTTTAGCATACCGACCGTCGTTAAAATGTTATAACACTATCTTGAATTCAACGAAATAGATTATACAATTTAAATTTGAACGTATATTTAAATTAGCTATATTAAATAAAATTTAAATTCAAACAAATAAATTCTTCAACAATAAATTTCTATTATCATCGTTCATATTTAAATAGTATATATATTGATCATCTGAACCGTTTTGATTCGGTTTAATCTTTGAATTAAATTATTTCAGTTCTCGTATTTCGATTATTTAATCGATAACCCAATAAATACCATTTATATTATAAATTCAATATTTGAAACTATACTACATATTTAAAATAATTCGACCAAAAATCCGGGTCGTTACACGTCTTTTCATATGACACCTAATAAGAATTATTTCAATTCTTTTAAAAGAAAAAGAGGGAAACTAATTCTTATGGGAAATGATGCTAGTTGTAGAGTCATTGGCGAAGGAACTGTGCAGATTCGCATGTATGACGGGGTAATACGCACTTTGACAGGTGTCCATTATGTTCCAGGTCTTCGGAAGTCAATGATATCTCTTGGGCAGTTGGCATCGAAAGGATGCGAAGTGACTATTGATAAGGATAGTCTAAGGGCTTCTAAGGGTGCATTTGTAGTAATAAAGGGAGATATGTTTCATAATTTGTATCTCCTGAAGGGAAGCACTGTACTTGGAGAGTCAAGGGTTGGAGCCTACAGTTCTTGTGGAGAAGATGTCAAAGCTAGGCATACGAGAAGGGACTTTGAGTTTCTGCATAGGCAGAATATGATCAAAGGGGAAAGCTTCAACAAGGTGGGATTTTGCCAAGAGGATGTGCTTGATAAGCGGAAGAAGGGATCGTATGAAGTTGGTCAGAGATCAAAGGAGAAAGCAGTGGATATGCATAAGTCTTTGCAGACTGCTAAGTTCGGGCGTTGCTCGAACAGGAATCGCTTATCGAAATGCTAGGTGCCACGTGGTGGCACGGTGTGGGGAGAGGGTTGAGATGGTTCATGGAGACGTTTGTTTTCATGGTGAAGATTGATAGGTCTTACTTGAAGGGGTTACTTTGTACACTTTGTTGGCAGGCAGTAGCGTTGTCGGAGTTTGTTGACAAAGTGCAATGGGTGATGGCCATGCCAAAGCTCATTGGGGGAAGTAACCATGGTGTCTTGTCTGAGAAGATGCTTAGAGTAAGAGGATGTAGGTGGAGTTGGTATGCTTTCAAGGAAATATAGTATCAAGGTGGAGATTGTTAGAATTTGTGATACAATATTTCCATTTGCTGAAGATTGGAAGATATTATTAATTATGGTGACAGAATATTTCCAATTAGAGAAGATTTGGAAAATATTGTTAATTTGGGAATATAATATTTCCAATTTGCAGAAAATTTGGAAGATATCAGACATTTATTGCTCTTTTATTTGTAAAAGGGATAGGCAATAAATTACCTACATAAGTGGAAAGATTTGAAGAAGGTTTTTTTTGGGATAGTGAAGTAAGGAATTAATTCCCTAATTGGTTGGTTAAACAAGGAAGCCTATCAGGAGAATTGGAGAATTAATTAGGCATTGATTTATATCATAAATCAATTACTTCAAACCCAAGCATTAATCCTTATATAAGGATAGGGATTAGGTGAATGTATTATCATCTAAAAAATGTGAGGTGTATCATCTCTAAGATTTCTTCTTCTTTCCTACTATCAGTCTTGTAATTTTTCTTATTAAGAAAAGTAATAAAATCTCCTCTCCCCAAGTGGACGTACACTAACAAGACGTTAGTGGAACCACTATAAACCTCTTGTGTTATTTCTTTTATTGCTAGATCTGTGATTGCTTTGCTGGTTTTATCTGTTGTTTGTTTTACATCACCATCAATATGTTCCTATCCGTTTTTTTTCTACAACAGACACAAACCCATTTTCCCTATATTTCTCAAAGAAAGAAACCAACCCTTTTAAACTTGCAATTGCTACATCAAGACGCATATCTTCAGATTGCAAATTTTTGCTCACCAAATTGATTTTGTACAGAATTTTATGCCAAATAATTAAGCTCAATGAGAATTCAATACTTGAAAATTCATTAGAAGCTAATTTTTCAGCATCCCAGCTTATTTTTGGATCATCAGAAACTTCAGCTAGTTTCATTAAAGTATCTCTAATTTTAGGAGATTGAGTTCTTATTGCTTTAACACTTTCAATTCGACTTTCCCATCTTGTCACACATAGGGATTTTAAAGTCAAATCATCAACATATTCAAGCAAAAGATGTCATCTTTTAGTGGAATTAGCAAACACGTTATATAATGCTTGACACGCTCCAAAAAATGATTTTCCTTTCACACAAGAGTTTGCCATATCTGAAAGTACCAAGTTAAGAGAATGACAACCACAAGGCATATAAAAAGCTCTAGGATTAACATCAAGCAATCTTTTTTGAACACCTTGATGTTTTCCCCTCATATTAGAACCATTATCGTACCCCTGTCCCCTTACATCATTAATATCTAAATCGAGAGAGTTAAGAGCAGCTTCCAATTCACCAAAAAGACCCAAGCTAGAAGTGTTCTAGACATTCAAAAACTCTAAAAAATATTCTTCTATTTTTATTGGGTAGCTCAGGACATCAACACATCTAATCACCAAAGTCATTTGTTCAATACGACTTGCATCAGGAGTACAATCAAGGATCACAGAAAAATATTTTGCTTCTTTTATTTTCTTTATTATGGCACTTTTGACACTCGATGCCAACATTTCAATCAAATCATTTTGAATTTTATGAGATAATGATAATGAATGTCCCTATTTTGAATGAGTCTAAAATGATGTTTCATTACAGGATCAAACTCAGCTATTGACTCCAGAAAACCCAAAAAATTACCATTTGAATCTACAAATATTTTGTCATGCGTCCCACGAAATGCCAAATTATTCATTGCAAGACGTTTAACAACAGCAATTATTCTGATCATAACATCTTCCAGTGTTCAGTGTCTTTTTTTATTTGCTCTTGCAATTCTTTATCAATAGTTTGATTTGTTTTCAGTCTAATTGAAGTTCAGCCCAAGCTCTAAGGTTAATAAGATGTTCACGACTATCTTCATGTTGCTTAAGTTTTTCACCCAAATGCACACAGTCATCTACTCCAGAACTTGCTAAATTGCTTTGTGAACGAGCTTTTTTCACAACTTTACAACAAAAACAGAACACTTTATCTAATTCCTTTGAGTAAACTAACCATTTTCTGTCAATAAGTTCCCCGTTTCTTAATTTCTGATCAAAATAATATGTAGAGAACCCTCTATTGTACTTATCTTTAGGAAAATTGATATTTTTTTCTCTAACAGGACCCTTTTCAACAAGCAAATCTCTCATTTTATTATTTAATCCATCCCACACTCGAGGATCATAAATATTCAAAGACAGGGAACAAGGGTCACTTGGATTAGTTTCTTCCCTATTTTCACTAATCATATTTTCAAACACATCAATTCCTTCTTCAATTACTTCATTTTTAGTCTCTTCATTAATCACGTTCTCATCTTCTATAGAATTTCTTATAATTTCAGGCACTTCATTTTCAACATCAGGCACTTCTTTTTCTTCAGGTGGTTTGGCTTTTTTCCAAAGTTTTTCAAGTGATCCTTTAAGGGGTTTAAACTTCTCTTCTTCCTCTTTTTTTTCGTTTTCTTTTCTCATGACCAGACATATGTTTTTTATTGAACATTTTCAACTTAAATTGCAACACTGAATGGGAGGATGAGAATAATAATAAAACCTGGATGAATAAACTAGTGTCACAATTTTTAGCCCCACCAATTTAACAAGAGGACTTCACGGCTCCACCAATCTTTACTGCACCAAGTACCAACAACCATATCCAAAACTGGAAAAAAATATTTATCATAGTTAAATTAGTTTCAAATTTCAATCATTAAAAAAATAAGCATAGCTAGAAGAGATTACAAAAACAAGTTAATGATTTTTAAAACCGTAGGATTTTTTAATTTGGAAGCCCTAAAATTGGATTAAAAGCGAATTTTCATACCTGTGTATACCGAAAATTTTGGGGATGGATCAGGCGCGGATTGCTTTCAGGTGAGGGGAGGTTTTGGGGAGGTTTTGTGCGGCAGTCGGAAGAAGAAGGGAATGGGCGAAAGAGGGCGACGACGGAAATAGATAATGGAGAAGTCAAATTTTCGTCGGTTCCAGTCGATTTTTTGTACAAAAGACACCAGTACAAATTTTTAAACAAAAAGGCAATAGTATAATTTTTTTTCACACGTACAGATTTTTTCACAAAAAGGCAATAGTAGAAAGTTTTTTCCCAAGAGGCACCGGTAGGAATTTTTCCACCGTATTCAACGCTGGCTTATTTACAAAAGGACTAGTACAAATTTTTGGTGGGCCCCACCAGGCTGGTGGGCCCTGTGCGGTCGCACGGGTGGCACCGTGTCAGGGCCGGCCATGCTTCCACTTTACATAGCTGTGCACTTGAAAATGATAAGTGATAGCCTTAACAGTTTGCACATGCATGGCCGTAGCATGAAAGGGAGATTTTAAAATGATAAAGTGACCAAACATGCACCCTTTCCAATCAATGAAAAAGCCTATTCTACACACTATCTAAAGCCTATATTAAACAATATTTTATATGTGAATGCCATCTATAAATATCCTTGTATACTCTCATAAACACTCACACGAAAAATCTAAAGCTAAAACCTAAAAACAGAGTGAAAAACCAGTGGGAAAATGATAAGCTGGAAACAAAATGGTAGATGAAGTGAAGCTGGAAATGTTAAAAAGCAGCAGACAAGTGGAAACAGGAAAACAGGGTATGTCAAGTAAGTAAATTACCCATTTGATTACTGATTTGCTAGTGTGAATTTATTGATTTGTTTGAATAGATCTTCATACTTTCTAAAGTCAAAATGAAATAAAATTGTAATTAGCAGTGACAAAACTTTAAACACATTAGAGAGTAAACTCTCTCCCATTTATTCACTAATGATTTCGTAACATTTATGGATGAATGCATGCTTGTGAATGGTAGTAATTAGCCTTCATGTCAAACAGGAAATAGCAGGGAAATTAAAAACAAACAATTTTTTTTGGATCATTTGTATCAAAGTCTGGAATTAGATAAGAACCAAAACTGTGGAAAAAGAAAAAACTATGCGAGTAAACTTTTCCTTCTCCCAGTCGAATATATACTAATATATATATATATATGTATATATGTATATGTGTATATATATATAATGATCCATATGCATCTAAATATATTTAAATAAATTTATCTTCATCTGAAATGGTAACATGGAAGAAAAATCTGGAACACTTTATATAGCCTGCAAAGGCTCTGTTTAGCTTTTGAAAACAAATGCCAATGAACAAGAAAAGGCCCATAAAGCCTGGAAAGAAAAACATGAAGACATTAGATCTCTTAAGTGAGTAAAGCTCATATTTTTTTTCTATATTTAAATGTATCCTCTGTTTGTTTTATGCATTTACCTATTGGTGACGTATGACATCACATATGATCCAACATTGGTTTACTAAAATAAATATATATAGTATCAACATATAAACAAAACTATAATACAAACATAAAGAGAATTAAAGTTGTAACAGAACTTCTGTGAATATATGTAATCACCATGCACTATATGATGTTAGCATGCGATAAAATGAAAGCTTGTGCCCAGAACCTTAAGTCTAGACCTCACGTGTTGTAAATTGTCCCCTGTTAAAGTTTGCTTAAAGGATTATACTCCATCAGAACGCCATTAGCAAGTATAACTAATCAAATTTGGTGAACTTCATAGCCTATTAAAGTTGCTCTAACATCATTATGAGCTAGAAATAGTATTAGAATAATCTGGTAAATAGAGTAATGGTTGAGAGGTGATTTTAGGGAGAATGGATTTCAGGACTGGAACGAATGGTAGGCGACGATGTTGGGTGGAGATGGGATTCGCAGGGGTTACCGCGATAGTCGCCAGGTGATCGGAGCTGCGGTGCACGTGCACGCTGCACGTCGTGCATTGTGTGGAAGAAAAAATAGAAAAGAAAAGAGGATTGGTGTGAAACAAATTAGTGTATTGATAAATATGTACAACAAACAAATGAAAAAAAAATATGGCAAGGGAAAAAGGAACGCAAGAAAAAGAAACAAGAAATGGGAGTTGGATTCTTGTTTGCTTAGGATGAGAATCAGAAACATGGGTGCTGAGTATTGCGTGGATAGGCTTGGCTATTTGTATAAAATTAAAAAATAAAAATAAAAGGAAATGAGCACAAAGAAGGGGAGCTGGGAACGGAAGGATCCAAAAGGAGGAATAACAGAGAACCGAGGAGAGAAAGTAACGAAAGAAAGGGGATGCATGATAAGGAAGCTTCAAAAAAGGGAGGATCCATGGGGGAATTTACTACGCATTGGTTTATGGGCATGGGCATGGCCCATGTGTTTAAAAAAAACGTATAAAATCGAAAGCTAGAAAAAATAGAAGAGGAGAGAAACACGAAGGGTGGCACGCCATGTTTGTTTGCCTGTTGAAATGCACGCAATGACGTAGCTGTGTCCATGCTTGTGACGTTGGGTTTGTGGCCTTTGGGTTTGGGCCACTTATTTATTAAAAAATTTTATATTAATATGTGAAATAATAAATAGAAATATGTTTAAATTTATTTATATGAGTCATTAGAATATATATGTGTGTACGTAAGGGTGTTAGTCAAGTTCGCTCGAGTAGAAGTGAAATAGCAACTGCTTGTTTGGAATTAGAAATACGATGAATTTGTCAAAGATTAAAACGATGTAAAACTAAATTAAATTTATTTTTATTATAACCATTGATTATAATATAACAAACGTAATTTTCGTCGCTGAACTAAATTAACATGCAACTGGTAACAGTTCACCGTAATAATTTGTAAATCAGTAAACTCTGAATTGATTGTTAAATTAATTGATTTATTTATTTAATTGTATTGCGATAACCGTAATTATATATATATATTATTTATTGACATCTGTTAGCGGAAATAAATACCGTTCCACTATATTTTTGATTGACTAAATTGTTGAAGACCCTGTTAGCAGAAATAAACACCATTCTGCTAGTATATCAGTTGGACAAATTATATCAGTTAATATATGTTGTTGAGATATCATCAGTTGATAATATTGAATTATATTTATATTAGTGTTTGTGCAAATTGGGTTAACAACTTGAATGTCGTCTGTTATAAAAACTACTACCATTAGAACTGCTAAGTTATATTTTCTGTAAACTCAGAAATAAACTCTAGTTTTGAAAATTAGATATTAAATTGTTTTAGGAAAACAATTAAATGGACTATTTTAAATTAATTATATTATTAATTATTTTAAAGGGAAATGATTAATTATAATCAGTTGATCAGGTTGTTTAGAGTGGATTTAAGTCAACGGTTTAAATGAGAATTTGATTATTAGATTAATTTGTTTCAATTAATTTAATAGAAGAGGTTTCAAATAAATGGGTGTTTAGAAATTTGAAATTTTTTTGGTAAACTAATTGGAAGTTTAGAATAGTAATTAACTTTGGATAAATTATCCGAGGTGATGTGTTTTTAACTTAATAAATCTTTTAGTTAAGTAAGTTGTAAAGAGAATTTGATTATCAAAGGATAAGAAAATCAAGTTGATTATCTGGATTAAAATTCCCTGATTTAATATGTAAGTTAACCAAGTTAACTGGATAAATGTTTTCCAAAACAACAATGTTGTTTTCAAGTGATTTAAGATTTGGAAAAAATCAAATTGGATTTACAAATAGTGATCTGTTAAATATTTTGGATATCGAACTTCTACGAATCTTGGCAATAAGAATAATTTCGACTCAAGGTCTGAGAGGTTATACAATACCCCAACTTGAACGATTTCACTATTATCTGATAGATCATATTAGTTTGTGTTTAGAATGAGTGTTATAATTGAATATCGTTTTCAGCTATGAAACGGATATTCGAGAGTGAGATTATCCACGTAAGATTGATAATAAGAGTTGTACTGGTAAACTAAAAATTATGTTTTCAAACGAATATATAAACAAAGTTAATATTATATTGAAATATTTATTATTTAAATAGGCTTAGCAGACCCAATAGAGAAAAACCTATTTGTTTTATTTTATATTTGATAGTTAAATAAACGACTATCAAATCTGGACCTTTTTCGTTATCGTTTCGAGGAGACTGGAATCTAAATTCCACTTTGATTCGATATATATGTTTCGAGTCAGAGATTATTGAAGATCATCGAAGACATAGTTATGCAAAGGATGTTCAGTCAATCCTAGGTAGAAATTGCTTAAGACGGATTTACAGAAAAGTGCCTTCGATTTGTCTAGTCCCAGGACAACTTTTATGGACGAATGTCTGGCACAGTATGCCTAATAAATTTCTTAAGTTGATTTATTTAAACGTATTTATGTTGGTGGCAGAGAAATTCGTTTCTCTTAGCTTTATACCCTGGATATTTTTGGAGAAATCAATTTGTGATTTGGTGGGTTTGACGATGTGGCATTCAAAGGGTAAGTTCAGCCTCAAGCCTCATAACCGAGAAATAACAAAAATCGGGCAGGCAGCATGGCTAAATGGGTCGCTCCCAATTAGAGTGTATTGTCACCTATCTAGAGAAATTCCATTTACTTCTTTAAATCTTTCGATGCTGTCCCTTTCGGAAAACGGTGGGTAGCTCCCAACCGTTGGTGTCAATATATTCGATACACTCAAGCGAAATGAGTGGTTGGTCATGTGTGGCCGGGTTGCAAGATGTTCTTGTTGAACCCAGTGTATTCCCCTCTAAACATACATTATCGGAAGGTGGTTCCATACCTTGTCATAGTTGGAAATTCATTATCCAATAAGCGCTTGCGGTTTTGATTGTATACTATATATGTAGATCGTGAGATGCAAGCGTTCTGCTAAATGATTATTTATTTGTGGATTGATTGACATTATTATAATATCAGACGAGAATTTGATATAAAGATGTTTTGGGTTATCGTAAGGTAAAAACCATCCATGTTTATGTGTGGATTGGTCTTATGATTATCTTTTCTTTCAAACGTTTTCGAAAGGTAAATCAAGTGTTTTGGATTCTCATAAGGGAAAAAACTCGTTTCGTGTTATACGGCGTGGTCTTATGAGATATCGTTTATTTTCCCAAACTATTTTAAAATCGTTTACTCATACCAGTCCCATGATTGACCCAGAATTTATTTTTCTATGTTTTTCCCTAAACTCTTGGGTGCCCAAATTTGTATGGACAGTCCAATTGTTCGGTATTTAACAAATTTATTTGGAGAAGCATGGAGCAGGAGGCTTCAACGTCAAATATTTAGAGTTTGTTTCCGCTGTATTGTATATGAGATGTACTTTGATGATGAATGTAAGTGATAATACAATTTTGTATTTCAATGTTGACTATATGTATTATATTTTATTCCGCTGTGATTGTGAGATCCTGTGTTGTTGTTCAGTTCTATCTAATTTCTTCTATTCTAATTTTCTATTTTTCTATTTCTCATCCTCTAACTTCTTTCTATTAATGACTCGCATTTGCATGCAATTTGGGTTGAATGTGAGTTGTATTCAGTCATCTCAAAATGTACGGATTTGCGGGTCGTTACAGCTCATTCCTATGTTGATTGGGATTAGCTATGTGCTTAAGAACAAAACTATAATTGTTTACACCAATTCTGATCTTCAAAGTACTGTTTGTTTTCAACTACATAAGAAGAGTGTTTTTTTTGTTTTGATGTTAAGTTAAAGGATTTTCAAGTGGAAAGCATCAATGATGGTTCTTTTTCACTTTCAACTTTTGCATTCTTCGTCTACTGCATCTTTGGGTACAAACATTGTCGTGCATAGAAAAAGTTACTTGAAAGACTTGATGAAAAGAGGTTCTACATTAACAATTTCCAATTTTATTGGTTTTTGTTTTGGAGGGGCCATCGACTTTAAAGAATTCTTAGTGGCATACCAAATTAAAATGTGTCATGAGTTACATTTTCTTAAGAATAGCTCTATTAGGATTACGATAGTTTTCTCTTCGTCTTCAACTGGATGTCCGTTTAAAGTGCATGCTTCTTATGATTTCGGGCGTCTTAGTAGATTTTTTATTCGGACTTTGGTTGTTGAGCATTATTGTGGTGGAAGTCTTAGAAATTTGAACAATACTCATCTTTCTAGCTCATTTTTTAAATCTTTGATAATATATGAAATTAGTGATCATCCGAGTAAGAAACCAAAAGATATCAATGCTGATTTTCGTAGAGAGTTTAATCTTCAATTGTCTTACTCTTTTGCTTATCGTGGGAGGCAACTTGTATTGATGGAATTGTATGGTAATGATGTGATGTCTTATTATGATTTGACTTGGTATTTAGGGAATTAAAGAATCATAATCCGGGTTCCTATGTTGACATGGATGTTAACCCTTCTACAAATCAATTTGAGAGAGTGTTTGTTGACTTAGGTGCTTGTATTCTTGGGTTCAAGTATTGTCGACCTATGATATTTTTTGGTGTGACTCATTTGAAGGGGAGGCCAGGTGTATTGATGGATGCTACTGCAAAGAAAGTTAACCAACGTATGATGTAGTATCAGTTTTCTTTGTTGTAGTATCAGTTTTTTAGTTATTATCTGTTACGTATCAGTTTTGTATGTTGGAGGGTATCGATTTTTTGTGTTACAGTTATTAGGTATCATTCTTATATATAGTTTATGGTATTAGTTTTAGTGTTTCAGCTAGTAGGTAGACATTTTGTATGTCTGAAGGTATCAATTTTTTACTCTACAGCTATTAGGTAGTAGTTTTGTATGTATGAAGGTATCAGTTTTTACCCTATAGCTAGTAGGTAGCAGTTTTGTATGTCTGAAGGTATCAGTTTTAATATAACAACTATAAGGTAGCGGTGTTCATTTCCTAAAGGTATCAATTTTAATGTTACATCCATTAGGAAATGTAACATCTCACGTCCGTTAATGTCACTCACTAAGGGAATGCATTAAGTTCCGTTAAGCGTTATAGGTAAATTAGAACATAATAGCACAAGACAAACATGTAAAATAGCAGCGGAATTAAAAACTTAAAAAAACTTTATTTAAATCAAAACATCATGGTCCCAAATACTGAGTTTACATCATAAGTAATTACTACATTAATAATCTATCTTGCCAAAAATATCAGAGTACAAAAGCATAAAACCATATTTCCCTTTGAAGCCATAAGAGAGTTGACCAGAAGTCAAAGCGATACATCTATATCCAAAATCCAAGCTAAGCTGAAAGAATCCAAATCAACTCTAGGCACTTCCACCCTGAGAACCTAGGGAGGGGAGGGGGACGGAAGAGAGAGAAGAGGAAACAAAAAGGGTCAGACATAAAGTCTGGCTAGTCCGGTTACTTTTAAATATAAATAAATAAAGGTATTATGGCAGATATATATAAAACTGGAAGAATAAGATAACAATAACAAGTGTGAACTGAGTAAGATAAGATGAACATGATATACTGTGCTTCTTAAATACATTTCTCTGCACTACGCAGATACTAGTATGTCAGAAGTAGAATGATTCCTACTAATACCGTTCTATTTCATTTTCTTGATTATTAGGTTACTTGGGTTAGTAGAACTCAAGACTTATCCGCGCATCATACCCATTTAATTTCCCATGGATTCACCTAATACAATATATGTAGCTATCTCTCAATACTGAGATACACCCCATGGTAGCCCACTCGCACGGTCTCCACCGTAGTGAACGCAGTCCCTCATCCTGCGCCGGAGTGACATATGGATCTCTATATAACAATGTTATGTTCCGCATATATCTGTCATTACTATGCTACGTAAGCGTACAGACTGCCACTATCGATCGAATCAGAATCCTTATCGAAATAATGCCCTCTAGTCTACGATACACCACCCAGAGCAGATATGCATGTATCTAGACTGTCCCATGTATGTACTGTAATTGTAGCTCGATGCCTCAATCGCACGTCCTCTAATGTGCACCAAGTTACGTGGTAGGGCTAAACTAGAAACATAGAACTCAGCCGGGAGCTTTTCCAAACCTGTACAGGCTACCTTTAAGTTCCTTCAAATACAGATATTCCTCGGGTCTGTTTTCCATGGTGGCTATGGCCGCACCCTCAACTAGTAAAGACTACAAGAGCTAAGCGACTGCCCTTAATACAACCAATCTAAACATCCATGTGGCGTCTACCCTTAACCCCATACCTCGATAGTGAAAGGTGAAATGATATCTTGGGTTTAGCTCTAGTCTTTTCGCATCCCGCTGGCTGTCGATGACGGATATCCGACGGTCTACTATCCTTGTTGGTCGTGACCCTTTCCACCTCCTCATGAGGCAACCGTCGAATCACCCTCGTGTCACCTCATCACAACATTCTGACGGCATAGCTACATTTGCAGTCAAGGCCCACCCACCTAGTAGCGCAGACCCAACCTTACGAGTACTGCCTAAGACATCTGTCACTGCACAGAGAACTACCGGGATCACCTTACGTACTTCAGGAAGCCGCGTGCTTCCCCTTCCAGTCCTTTGGAGCCGTCATAACAATCAGATGAATGTGTGATCCCCTCATGTCTTATAAACACCTTAATGATCTCCCCCGTTGGGTTATTCACGCTCAAACGTATGGACTGATCCAAGCACCTTTCTTTTATATGTTGTTAGATCCTGTCTAAACGTTCTTTTACACGCTTGCCTTACCTCACCCGGTTCCCATTTACTTGGTTATTCCCGTTCATATTGAATTCTTTTTCAAATTACCAAGTTTCTCTTGCTTATTAATTTCAGTCATATAACTTAATCCATTTAAGTTTATTAATAAGCCCACAACATGTTATTTTCTAGATTGTGGCCCAAGGTCTGTAATCCTCAATCTATTTTATATTCTTGCTTGGTTACATCATTACAATAACATGTTCTCCTTAATACGTTATTGAGTATATCTCAATTCACATGTTTCCTAATTAACATGTCACTTGACATTTATGATTAAATATAACTTAATTATTTTACATGTTTTTCTCATTCTTTCTCATTTCATCATAAATTCAATTTACACTGTCACTACAACTTATCGTTGTTTACTTAGCAGACTATTACGCATATCTAATTCTATCATTTCTACAAGTTATGCTTACCCTACAAGGTGTCTTTAATTACATAACTTTATTATATTTTCCACCGGTTATGTATAGGTGTCTTTAATTACATAACCTTATTGGGTTAAGTTCGTGGGCCTTTATGTAAATATTACCCATCCCCCTCTATTTTACTTAACCCACCCACTACCCATCCAATTTTACTTAACCCTAACTTAAGTTCATAATCATACAATCCTTATGGATTAAATTAGGTTAAGTAGTCCAATTCATTACCATGTCCAATTATGGTTATAATGGGCTAGACCTCCCACATTAGGCCTACAACGTGTGGATGCTGGATATGCCGGTCGGGTCCGGGCAGTCTTATTCCACAGTTGGGTCTAACCCCGTGTCTTAGCCCAATTCGTATTTGTACACTTAGACCTCTCACATTAGGTTCAACATTAGTGGTTGCTGGATATGTCGGTCGGGTCCCGGCAGACTTCCACCACTAATGTAAAAACCCATAACTTCCCCGGTGAGGAAAGCGCGGATACTTCGAGAACAACACACAAAAGAACGCAGACGGAAGAACATTTCATTGTATATTACAACAATTCATCAGAATACAAGAATATACAGAGTATAAATAAATATTATACAACAGAAAATATCAGAGATTACAATACATTACATAGCAGCGGAAAATAATACAAAATACAACTGAAGGAGATATACGGATACAAAGCTTTTCGGATATCGTTCCAGCTGTAAACCAAGATCCTGTGAATATAAATCTGCAAAACCAAAACTACTAGCTGCCCGTGTCAAAATAAGGGCACCCAGAGTTTAGGTTAAAACAATAAACTCCAGGCCAGTCATGGGAATGGTGTGAGAACTAAAACAGTTATTAATCTTTATTTTAAAGTTAGGTAAATCAAGGGACCACGTCGTATAACACGGAACGGGTTTCCTCCCAAGAACACCAGTGCATAAAACAAACAGCGCAATGCTAAATAAAGAACAATGAAGCTATTATAAGACCCAGGTCCCATCACACAATGCAACACAAACCAGAGGATAGGGTTTTCCCTTATAATAGCCAAAACATGCTTGATACGTTTAAAACAAATTATTTGATACTATTATAAGTGTATAGTGTATAAAACAACTTCAAATCATAAGTATCAATCCTAGACGGCATGGGTACCATATATCATGTCGTCATACTAGGCTCTACAATCAAAACCGTAAATGTCACGTATTTGGAAGTTGGATTTCCATCTGTGAACCGAGGCAAAAGATAGTCCTCTACCGATTCGAGACGCTCTAGCCCGTGTCTCAGGATCAGAGCTCGAGTGACCCTTAAGAGCCACAGGGTCGGTCCACCGATGTGGATTAAAATTTCTAAACACTGCGTTTCCCCACCCTTTGGGGTGTTAATGAGTCCAATGACTCCATCGGTCCCGGATCGACCGATATATCCGAGGCGCCTCGCAACAGCAACAACCACATAAGTCAAACTCGTCAGGGCGTGTAAAACCACTGACGCCACTTCTACCTAGAAGGAAACGCATGCCCTCCCTGGATCCTTCTCCCGTTTTTGGTTCACAACCGGGGTGTGAGGCTCGCGAATCAACGTTACACAAAGCTATGCCACACAGGCCGTGCTTTGATCATCCACCACAAGACTTTACTTTTCAACAGAAGCCTTGATCATATTGCCACTTAGGCATGCCACACAGGCAATTCACTCCATGCGTTTGATATCCATCAATATATAACCTCTGAGCTTGTACGTCTCAGAGAAGGGCGTTAAGCAAGAGAATAAATTCTCCTCTGCCAAACAGATATATATTTAATAGAAATCAACCACACAGAATAAAATCCAATGTCAGACACACAGTCCATTTACAAGTTCGTTCTAGGTCTGAACGAAACCGGAGGCACTTTCCTCGCATATCCATCGATCTCCAAGTACGTCTGGACGATCACCAACTGTTTCTCTCCTCTTGGGTGTACAGCCCAATCGAGATCAACAGCAATCTCCCAAACGATATGAAGATTTCCGGTCTTCGACCACCGTCTTCATCTTCGACACCACGTCGAATCAGTTATTCAGAATGGGATAAACCCGATCTTTCTGAATAACCCGCGTATATAATAAACAAGTGTTACACAAACCTAACATACGCCTCATTCCAATTCAGAATATTCTTTTATTCAAATATTCTTATACTATGGGAAGGGTTCCCATTAATTTTATCAAAGATAAATTCTTTAAATTTATTCTTTAATCTTCTTTGAACATCAATTCAAACTAGTCGGGATTAGCGAACCACACCGGAGTAATCATTTATTTTAATTTCCCAACCCCAACCTATTCATCCCATGAAGTAAAACTGGTCATACTTCATATCTAACACCACGGTGCTATCGGTAAATTCAATTACCATTTCACGTTCAAATCTAATTAAAGATTTAACTATCGCGTGGAGAAAAACTGGTGATACTCCATTCTCGATCATTTCAATCTAATTAAAGATTCATTAAAACTCCACTTAGATTTAATCTTAAACTGGGTTAAAGAATCAGTGTCATTTAAAACACGGTTCACGATAAACCCAAAAATCAATACCAATTCAATTCCAATTAAATATCATTTAATTGGTACACTTCATTAAATCTAAATAAAAAGATTTAATCTTTTTTCTCAACTGGGCTTAAGAACAGTGTTAATGAAGACACCATTCACGACAAACCCAAATCACATTTGATATTAAATACAAGGCTCTTAATAGAAAATATACCGGCTTATATTCAATATCAAATTCTATGACCAACAAATATCTTATTGGAAATAACGATATATATATATATATATATCTTTCAAATTTCCACAACCATATCTGTATAATCACCAAATCCCACATCGAAATATTCCGAAGATAATTTCGATTCAAATCCATTCCAATTCAATTATTGGGAATTCTGGTTACTTTTAAAACCATTTCAAATCCAATTTATTTATTTTAAAAATAAATAAATTATTCCTCTAGTTCAAAACTAGTTCATTTCGATAAAAATTTATTTTTATCATTTCAAATATGGAGTTTTTCATCCCAATTTTTCAGAAATCATTTCTTATGATTTTACAAAAATTATTGATATTTTTAATAATTTTATCAAGGCCCGTACAGTCGATTTCCATCTACGGCCATCGAACTGCACTTACAACGACCTTTTCCAAATTTGATTTGGACATAATTACAAATCCAACCATTAGATTTCTAATTTCTAATATTTGTTAGAAAGCTCTTTTCGATACGAACCCACCGGTTCCAGTTTTAGGAGAATCCGACGGTCGGATCTCCCGCAACGTCAATTAGAAGTAAATGGTCGAAATTCACGAACTGCCGCAGCGCGGCGCGTTCTATTCAGGCCATTATATTATATATATATAATATATACTTCGTCGATTTCCTTTTAAAACGTATTATATAAATCGTTTTAAATTCGTTTTCAAAACGATTTCAACTTCTTTTCAAATTCAAATCAAAATTGAATTTTTCCTTATAAATTCGATTTAAATTCATTTCAAATTGATTTCAATTCAAATCGATTTTTAATTCAATTTCAGTTCGTTTTCAATTTCATTCAATTTCAATTCGAATTCATTTCTATTCAATTTCAATTTGAATTCATTTCTATTCACTTTCAATTCGAATTCGTTTTCTTTTCAAAATATCAGATTTTGAAATCACTTTCGATATTCATTATAAAATGAATAAAATCGATATAAATATAGATCATGTCAAAATGGCGTCAATTTAATCAACACGGCTTCATATATTTCTATTTTCGAATATTCTATTTCAAATATTTCT
Source organism: Allium sativum (assembly GCA_030737875.1). Taxonomy (NCBI): domain Eukaryota; kingdom Viridiplantae; phylum Streptophyta; class Magnoliopsida; order Asparagales; family Amaryllidaceae; genus Allium; species Allium sativum. The sequence goes on along the minus strand of JASFAX010000039.1, from coordinate 6,740,674 downwards.
ATTTCAAATATTTCTATTCAAAACTGGAATGAAGCCCAATCAATTACCATAGATTTTATTTCTATGGATTTTCATACAACGCATGTATATATCCACAATGACAAATAATCAACCATCATCCAAAGTACATTCTACACTGTATAAGCATCAAATAAAAAATTCAACGCTTATAACAGTCTGTCAATCAATCGATCGACATACAACTAATTATCGGGATTAGTGTACATCATATATCATCCCAATACCCGTGTGGGGTTTCAAACAATCAAACACAGATTTTATTTGTGCAGTTGGGCGATGTGTAAAATTTATCGTCCCAATCAATATCAGACAAATGTGTGTATATAAACAAATCGTTCGATTTGTTTATATTAATTTATTTCATTTCATATACACGTTAAAAATTCTATTTTTAACTACAAAATATTTTTAACTATATAAATATTTTATTTCAATTCACATCACACAATCAACTACACATCAAAATCAAACAACCAAGCATACAAGCCGTCCATGGTCTGTGGACGACGGGTGTTGGGTGCTACTAAACACCGTGTGCATCCTAGTATATATTTTAACTAGAAAATTAAATTAAAGGTGAGAAGTTCTCACAGAGGGTTCCACTCCGCCGTGCATTGCTTTTGAGCTGCTGAACTGTCTGAATTAGCTTGAAATTCCTATGCAGTTCTTTTCACGTTGTTCATATATAAAAATTATATTTCAATTATTTCATTTCAATAAATGAAAATCATATTTTATTTCTACTTCCTCTATATTTTTGATTCACTTCTTATATAAAAATCATAGTTTTATTCTTTCTATAATATAAAAATCATATTTTTATTCTTTCCATAATATAAAAATCATATTTTTATTCTTTCCATAATAAAAAAATCATATTTTTATTCTTTCTATAATATAAAAATCATATTTTTATTTTCTTCATGGGTTAAAAATTATATTTTTAGCAACATAAAAATCCTAACTTTATTGTTAAACTTCTACAAACTAAAAATCACCTTGACTGGATTTGAAAATCGTTCAAAGACGATTGTTTTCCCTTCCTTCTTCTGAGTTCTGGATGTGGATCTCAACCAGCATGCCCCTAACCACCATAACAGCCTTCCAAGCATTTTCTCTAGCACCCAGAGCACGCTGGAGTTCACGGCGACAGCTGCGACGATTGAGCGAGGCCGGTGGAGGGAGGAGCTCACGCTATAGCCGACAAAAGGGGGGACCTGACGGCGCGCTGGCGGAGTAGGGTCTTGGCGGCGGTTTAGGGTTACGAGGAGGGGAGGTTTTCGCGAATCAGGGAGGGGGCGCTCGTGTGGAGAGAGGAGGAGCAAGGAAGGGGGGGTTCCGATGCGCAGGCGGAGCAGGCGGGCGATTTGGGGGAGGGCTTCAGGGATCGACGGGTTTTCTTTTGAAAAGGGGCTCCGTGATTTCTGAGTTAGGTTATAGAAGAAAGGGAGGTGTGTGTATATATATTATTTAATTAATATAATTATCCATAAAGTCACTTTTTCGTTCGAACCCCAAATCGAACCCATTGACTGTCGCCCCTAGCTAATTACCCCCATTCCGAACACAATGGGATATGTCACGTAGGCCAATTCTATCGTTACGATTAGTTTCCATTCAAATTAAAATATAAATCAATGCATGTTGAATTTGAACGCACATTTCTTTTTACTGGGGTCGCATACTAACTCGAAAAATTCCCAAAAAATATTTTCTAGCTTCGTATTGACGATACGGTCCTAACAGAACTAGTTTCGTCAAATTCTGAGACCGTTTGAGAAATGGCCATTTTCCAGTCGATTAAAATCAACTGAAACTGGTCAAACGCGTTTTCCTTTGCCATGCTCACATATTGATTCGAAAATTATGAAATTTGAAACCTAACAATAACTTGACATCACGGATCCAACAGAAGTGGTTTCATCGAATTCTGAGGTCGTTTGCAAAATTCCCATTTTTAAGGGCCGAAATTCCATAGCGACTATTCTGAATTTTCAACTGGACATATCTTTTGATTCCCGCTATGAAATTTCAATTTTTCGGATTCGTTGGAAAGATATTATCTATTAGATTCTAATATTTTTTGCTTCGCTAAAATCTGGTATATTTTGAATCATGTACATTCATTTGAAGTTTGAAATCGAATTATCGAACTACCGCGCCATTTTCAATTCCTTATATATATATATATAAATAAATATTTATATTCTAAAGACGATCTATATAAATTTATACGTTCGAATTCTATTCAAAATAAATTTCTCGTTGTTTTTATTCAAAATATTCATTCTAAATAATAACAAATCGTTAAAATTGCCAAAATAAAAATTTTAAATTGGCTCGGATTTCCGGTTTATTACAATCTCCCCCACTTAAAACTTTTCGCCCCCGAAAAGGAACGAAGCCGAAAGTTGTTTAACTAATCAACTCAACTTTCACTATTTTCTTTACGGCTTAAGTTCTTCAACTTTTCAGTTTCTAAGAAGTTTTCAAATTTTTCAAAAATTTGGCTAACACCCTAAATTTTCGAAAAATTTCGCCATAACCTCCCCTGCACCGGGGATTTCGGGATATTTCATATAGCCTCCCATGGCCTTCTTCAATCCAAAGGAAAACGAAAAAGCCCATCGGCTCATAAAATCATCCAAACCCAAAGAAATACAATAAACATGTACCTATTTGTCGGGCAAACAATTTTATTCCTCTTCTTTAGCCTACTTGTTATGACCTGTTCAATGGATACACATGTATATGCATGCAAATGCGGCTAATTTTCAATACAATTCACTTTTTGGTCAATTTGGCTAAATGGTTAAAATTTTAATTAATCCACCAATAATCAAACAACACAACCATCAATCAATTAGTTGATTATCATTTCAAATTCATAACTTTGATACATAGTCAAAAATCACATTTTTGATGCCAAATCACAACAATAAGCCCTATCTAATTTTGGTTCTCACACCAGTCTAATGGAAATATATAGACATCTCACTTTCGTCACTCGAAAATAAATACTAGTGATGGTATACTTCATCATCAGGACCATGTCCGGGCGACAAGAGTGTGACTCTATATCTATCTAGTATATTAAAACTTCAGATACACGTGGATTAGACGTATATGCAAAATCTTTATATACTGGACAGTCCAAATCAATATAAATAAATAATCAAATACGAATAATTTATTTTAATTTTCTAAACAAAAATCGTTTTCAATTTGAAAAATATACTCTTCACACTCGTTCTAGGATACTACTGATCCTATCTCTAACGAGTCATTCACGTTGGATATTACTAATCTTTCGTTCGGTGCTAATGTGTCTTGTTCTCTGAGCTTTGTAAACCAAAGCTCTGATACCAACTGTAAAATAGCCGACGAAATCCGGTAGGCTTTGCAACCATCCCTTCATCCCCCAAGCAGCAGGTAATACCCACCGTGGCTCCTATATGGTCCCCCAGTATACTTGTTTTACGGCGACCCTCTCGAGCCTCCCGGCCACTGCCTAACCAACCCCCGCAAGGGACATGTGGGGGTAAGAGTCTCCCGTTCGCCACCAAACCGCGAAGCGAGAACCCCCCATCATGACAGCAACAAGAACTGGTGATACTCCATTCTCGATCATTTCAATCTAATTAAAGATTCATTAAAACTCCACTTAGTTTTAATCTTAAACTGGGTTAAAGAATCAGTGTCATTTAAAACACGGTTCACGATAAACCCAAAAATCAATACCAATTCAATTCCAATTAAATATCATTTAATTGGTACACTTCATTAAATCTAAATAAAAAGATTTAATCTTTTTTCTCAACTGGGCTTAAGAACAGTGTTAATGAAGACACCATTCATGACAAACCCAAATCACATTTGATATTAAATACAAGGCTCTGAATAGAAAATATACCGGCTTATATTCAATATCAAATTCTACGACCAACAAATATCATATTGGAAATAACGATATATATATATCTTTCAAATTTCCACAACCATATCTGTATAATCACGAAATCCCACATTGAAATATTCCGAAGATAATTTCGATTCAAATCCATTGCAATTCAATTATTGGGAATTCTGGTTACTTTTAAAACCATTTCAAATCCAATTTATTTATTTTAAAAATAAATAAATTATTCCTCTAGTTCAAAACTAGTTCATTTCGATAAAAATTTATTTTTATCGTTTCAAATATGGAGTTTTTCATCCTAATTCTTTACAAATCATTTCTTATGATTTTACACAAATTATTGATATTTTTAATAATTTTATCAAGGCCCGTATAGTCGATTTCCATCTACGGCCATCGAACTGCACTTACAGCGACCTTTTCCAAATTTGATTTGGACATAATTCCAAATCCAACCGTTAGATTTCTAATTTCTAATATTTGTTAGAAATCTCTTTTCGATACGAACCCACCGGTTCCAGTTTTAGGAGAATCCGACGGTCGGATCTCCCGCAACGTCAATTCGAAGTCAATGGTCGAAATTCACGAACTGCCGCAGCGCGCCGCGTTCTATTCAGGCCATTATATTATATATATAATATATACTTCGTCGATTTCCTTTTAAAACGTATTATATAAATCGTTTTAAATTCGTTTTCAAAACAATTTCAACTTCTTTTCAAATTCAAATCAAAATTGAATTTTTCCTTATAAATTCGATTTAAATTCATTTCAAATTGATTTCAATTCAAATCGATTTTTAATTCAATTTCAGTTCGTTTTCAATTTCATTCAATTTCAATTCGAATTCATTTCTATTCACTTTCAATTCGAATTCATTTTCTTTTCAAAATATCAGATTTTGAAATCACTTTCGATATTCATTATAAAATGAATAAAATCGATATAAATATCGTTCACGTCAAAATGGCGCCAATCTAATCAACACGGCTTCATATATTTCTATTTTCGAATATTCTATTTCAAATATTTCTATTTCAAATATTTCTATTCAAAACTGGAATGAAGCCCAATCAATTACCATAGATTTTATTTCTATGGATTTTCATACAACGCATGTATATATCCACAATGACAAATAATCAACCATCATCCAAAGTGCATTCTACACTGTATAAGCATCAAATATAAATATTCAACGCTTATAACAGTCTGTCAATCAATCGATCGACATACAACTAATTATCGGGATTAGTGTACGTCATATATCATCCCAATATCCGTGTGGGGTTTCAAACAATCAAACACAGATTTTATTTGTGCAGTTGGGAGATGTATAAAATTTATCGTCCCAATCAATATCAGACAAATGTGTGTATATAAACAAATCGTTCGATTTGTTTATATTAATTTATTTCATTTCATATACACGTTAAAAATTCTATTTTTAACTATAAAATATTTTTAACTATATAAATATTTTATTTCATTTCACATCACATCACACAATCAACTACACATCAAAATCAAACAACCAAGCATACAAGCCGTCCATGGTCTGTGGACGACGGGTGTCGGGTGCTACTAAACACCTTCTGCATCCTAGTATATATTTTAACTAGAAAATTAAATTAAAGGTGAGAAGTTCTCACAGAGGGTTCCACTCCGCCGTGCTTTGCTTTTGAGATGCTGAACTGTCTGAATTAGCTTGGAATTCCTATGCAGTTCTTTTCACGTTGTTCATATATAAAAATTATATTTCTATTATTTCATTTCAATAAATGAATATCATATTTTATTTCTACTTCCTCTATATTTTTGATTCACTTCTTATATAAAAATCATATTTTTATTCTTTCTATAATATAAAAATCATATTTTTATTCTTTCCATAATATAAAAATCATATTTTTATTCTTTCCATAATATAAAAAATCATATTTTTATTCTTTCTATAATATAAAAATCATATTTTTATTTTCTTCATGGGTTAAAAATTATATTTTTAACAACATAAAAATCCTAACTTTATTGTTAAACTTCTACAAACTAAAAATCACCTTGACCGGATTTGAAAATCGTTCAAAGACGATTGTTTTCCCTTCCTTCTTCTGAGTTCTGGATGTGGATCTCAACCAGCATGCCCCTAACCACCATAGCAGCCTTCCAAGCATTTTCTCTAGCACCCAGAGCACGTTGGAGTTCACGGCGACAGCTGCGACGATTGAGCGAGGCCGGTGGAGGGAGGAGCTCACGCTCTAGCCGACAAAAGGGGGGACCTGACGGCGCGCTGGCGGAGCAGGGTCTTGGCGGCGGTTTAGGGTTACGAGGAGGGGAGGTTTTCGCAAATCAGGGAGGGGGGGCGCTCGTGTGGAGAGAGGAGGAGCAAGGAAGGGGGTTCCGACGCGCAGGCGGTGCAGGCGGGCGATTTGGGGGAGGGCTTCAGGGATCGACGGGTTTTCTTTTGAAAAGGGGCTCCGTGATTTCTGAGTTAGGTTATAGAAGAAAGGGAGGTGTGTGTATATATATTATTTAATTAATATAATTATCCATAAAGTCACTTTTTCGTTCGAACCCCAAATCGAACCCATTGACTGTCGCCCCTAGCTAATTACCGTCATTCCGAACACAATGGGATATGTCATGTAGGCCAATTCTATCGTTACGATCAGTTTCCGTTCAAATTAAAATATAAATCAATGCATGTTGAATTTGAACGCACATTTCTATTTACTAGGGTCGCATACTAACTCGAAAAATTCCGAAAAATATTTTCTAGCTTCGTATTGACGATACGGTTCTAACAAAACTAGTCTCGTCAAATTCTGAGACCATTTGAGAAATGTTCATTTTCCAGTCGATTAAAATCAACTGAAACTGGTCAAACGTGTTTTCCTTTGCCACGCTCACATATTGATTCAAAAAATTATGAAATTTGAAACCTAGCAATAACTTGACATCACGGATCCAACAAAAGTGGTTTCGTCGAATTCTGAGGTCGTTTGCAAAATTCCCATTTTTAAGGGCCGAAATTCCATAGCGACTATTCTGAATTTTCAACTGGGCATATCTTTTGATTCCCGCTATGAAATTTCAATTTTTCGGATTCGTTGGAAAGATATTATCAATTAGATTCTAATATTTTTGGTTTCGCTAAAATCCGGTTTATTTTGAATCATGTACATTCATTTGAAGTTTGAAATCGAATTATCGAACTACCGCGCCATTTTCAATTCCTTTTATATATATATAAATAAATATTTATATTCTAACGACGATCCATATAAATTTATACGTTCGAATTCTATTCAAAATAAATTTCTCGTCGTTTTTATTCAAAATATTCATTTTAAATAATCAAAAATCGTTAAAATTGCCAAAATAAAAATTCTAAATTGGCTCGGATTTCCGGGTTATTACAATACAACCTAACCTCGTGTTATAAGTTCAATTACAATTCCTAATTGTAATTACTAGACATTCCATTTTTATCCAAATCTACCTATGTCATTATAGGTGATTATTTCTCTTTGTTCCCCATAATTAATTATATGTCCGATTCACTATTCAAATCATAAACTTTTATACCCTTTTTCAATTCACCTTTTAATTATGCACCATATGCTCTTTTTCCCAAGTTATAAGTCAAGGCATATACATATGTATATGTTATGCACAAATCAAAATCTACATATTTTCCAATTTATGTTCCTAGTCCATATTCACCCATTTCAATACAAGTTATACCCGAATCCATATTCACATATTTTCTAATGTATGCCTAAAATTCATATTCACATACGTCCCAATTTATGTCCCAAATCAGTACCTACACATGTCCTAATTTATGCTCAGATTATATTTTCCAATGTATGCCTAAATTCATATTATCCAACAAGACATATGCCCCCAAACCCATATTCATATATTTCCAAATTTAGATCCATATTTTCCAATATCAATTATGCCCCAAATTATGTCTTTCTCAATCATTCCCAATTTCGCATGTTCGCATTTTTCAACGTTAGGCCTAAGCTCGAAGGTAGCCTGGCTATAAAAGTAAAAAGGGGAAAAGAGGGAGAGAAGAGAATCAAGAATAGGCATAATAACGAATCAATAATAAACTGATAGAAATAGGCATAAATTGAATAGGCATATTATGACAAGATTTAACATGGTGGCGATATGAATATATAAAAGCAGATCTGATAATTATGTCATAATAGAACTGATTAGGCATCGATTCAGGATCCAATTTTTATATACATATCAAGATTGCTATTTAAATATTCAGATCTAAAAATAACATGAGCTCACAGTGGATAAATCTAAGGAAATGGATAATTACTGCGAAGAACATGTTGAATAAGTTGTTGTAGCCATCGCTGAATTTGTTGTAGCAATATTCAAATATATATAATCTTCTTTGAATTGATTTAGAAGAAGAAAGGCCATTTTAATTTTCGCTGCAGCAGAGCTTCGCCGTCAGCATTATTTTTAGATGAATAAAACCTAGGTTTAGGGTCCTTTATATAGCCTAGGGTTCAATGAATCTTGCTCAGAAAGGTGTCCAGATACAATACGAAGTATTTCGCCCAGATCTGTCAGGGGTGGGTCGACCCCCCTTTGGGTAGGTCGACCTATGGGTCGACCCCCCTTTGAGTGGGTAGACCCACCTGGGCGAGAAATCTGCCGCCTTCCCAAATTTCGAATTTTGAACCGAATTTCGAATTTATGGACCCATTTATGAAATTCTGAACCTATATATATATATATTCTTCTTGTGCGTATACAAACTTCAAACCTTAATAACTTCTTCATACGATGTCCGATTTACGCAAATCAGTTGTCTATTTTGACTAGAATTTCGAGATGGACGCAATAGCGCAGTCCATTTTACTTAATTCTGAATATTAAATTAAGTTTTCCTTAGTTAATTGTTAATAGTGTATTTCACACTAATTATTCTTTAATTCATCATCTTTAGTGTCGTTAAAATTCTGAGTGTTACATTCTCCTCTACTCAAAGGATTTCGTCCCCGAAATCTCTAAATTACGAAGAACGTATATCCTAACATCCAACAGTCATACATCCATCAAACAATCACAGGCATCCATTGTCCTTAAGGAATTTCTGATGCTTTTGTGAACATACGCAATAGTGTGTGTATATGTCCGTAAACTAATGCGAAAGATCAGACGGTCTACTGATTCAGTTGACCTCCTTAATGCAATGTATGTTTGTGCCATGCAACCAAAATGTATGCAAATCATCCTAATCCATGTAATTTCTATATGTGTGCACAATCATCCATCCAAATGCAACATCAATGTAATGATAATCCATAAAAATTTATAATGTACACACATCAATATGCAATATGTAAGTGATTGAGCCGATCTAGTGCCTATTGTATGTGTATATGCATCCACGAGCAATCACTAGCAACACTTGTATCCATCAAACACAACATGCCTCAAACACATGTTTACATTCATCAGTTTCCTACGTAAAGACTCTATCGATAGAAGATATTCAAACGATAGATACAAGTAATAATTCGAAGCATGGAAAAGAAGTTAAGAACATATTCTCGAAAAGGAAAGGATATGAAGCGCGAATCTTGTCTTTAGCCTCCCAAGTAGCATCCTCATGGCCCTTTCCCCATTGCACTCTTATTAGCTTCACTTCTTTGTTGCACAATTTCTTAACCTCCGATCCAAGTATGCAAGTCAGAACTTGTCCTATCATTGCTTCCTTATATACTTCCACTTCCTCTCGCAAGTTTGGCTTCACTACCTCGAACTCTATTGATTTTATTGCCTCTTAAATGAACATTCATGTTAGAATGACGGGATTTCTCAAGGACTGTCTTCAATAGGTTCCCCATTCCAATATAATTTACCTATCAAACCTCTTCTCAAATAGCTCCCCTACTTGCTTACAAAGTTCCCTCTATTCTTTTAGGAGTCATATGTCGCACAGGCAATGCAACTGGCCTTGCATTGTCTACCAAGTGTATGCGGAAACCAATCTAGTGTCTCGGGGGTAAACCCCGAACCTCATCAAAACGTCAGGATACTCACAAATTACAAATCATCGATAGATATATCAAGAGATTCTAGGAGACTAAGCATGACAGACCCTTTGGGGTCATATGAAATCTTGAGAGTCTTTCTATGGCTAGTCAGAAGTCTAACGGCTCTCCTCGCACACTATAGCATGGTTCCATATATGTAGTTAACCAATCCATCCCTAGAATCAAACCGTATCATATGAAATCAAGAACATATGCGTCGCAATCAAACTTGACGCCTAACACAGAGATTCTAAATCCCCGACAAATCCTCGATAAATGAGCTGTACCACCATTGGGGTTTGAGGTAATAACGGGATCAAAAACCACACTAGTATCTAGATGCAGAGACTCAACTAACGAATCAGATATAAAAGAATGCGAAGCGCCAGGAAAAGAATCCTAATAGGATGATTAGAAATAGTAATCAATCCTTCGATGGAAACTTTCCTACCCCTATCATGTCCACCAGCTATGAGAACATTAGCTTGCTCCGTAGAAGTTCCTACCCTTTGGCCTTGTCTTTGTATCTTCAGGCACTCCTTAATGAGGTATCTTGCCTTACCAAAGAGGTAACAAACGCCTTTCCTCCTTCTACAATCCTTTTCCAGATGACCCACTGTTCTGAAGTTATAGTATTTCCTCTTTTCTTCTTTTATCTATATTTCCTTCTTAAGCCACCATTTTCTTTCATCTTTGGGCTGTGCTCCTTAGCCCCAGTTCCCTTATTCTCCTTTTTACCATCCTTGTGCAACATGCTAACATGTCTCTTGAAAGTTGCCTCCATCGCACGGAAATTCTTACGAGGCTTGAGAGAAAATAAGACGCAGGTGAAACCACTGCGGCTAAATATGGAGGTTGGGCACTTCTTTGCCATTCGACATGTACCGTAGTTTTAACATGCCTACGGAACCATGCCGAAATTGGGATACCCTTTCGGGAAGAAACGGTTCCCCGAACAAAAAGGAAAAGGAATCAAGCGGAGAATCAAGATGGTATTTATGGCTTTGGGAAATATGCTTTTCAAAAACAGACTTTTTATTTCTAAAATACTTTGTTTTTACGACCTTTTTGAAAACCATTCTCAAAATACTTTATCTGATCCTATAACCATACGCTCTGATACCAAATGTAATACCCCACGTCCGTTAATGTCACTCACCAAGGGAATGCATTAGGTTTCGTGAAGCGTTATAGGTAAATTAGAACATAATAGCACAAGATAGACATGTAAAATTCGGGCTGTAAATTTTGTCCTAATGTCCGACATCCATTCATGTCCATGACCGAAATACGTCCGTTCGAGTTTGTCTGATTTTCATTTAGAGCACGAGTTAGGACAACAAAATTTGTACGTGAAAAAAAATCATGTCCGGCCCGGACTCGTCCGAATTACTTGTAATTCGGCATATAGTTGAGATAAAATTTAGAAAAATGTACAATATGTGATATAAATAGTCATGTCGACCGAGTCTGATTGTATCCGTGTCTGAAAAGCATATGTCCGTGTCCGACCGATTTTATTTAGGACATGAATTAGGACAACGAAATTTGTCCAAGAAAAATTTCGGTCCAATCCGTGTTCGGTCTGATTTTTTTAGGACGGAAACTGAACACACCTCCGTTCGGTCCGGTCCGACCGATTTACACCCCTGTGTAAAATAGCAGCGGAATTAAAAACTTAAAAAAAAACTTTATTTAAATCAAAACATCATGGTCCTAAATACTGAGTTTACATCATAAGTAACTAACTACATTAATAATCTGTCTTGCCAAAAATATTAGAGTACAAAAGTATAGAACCATATTTCCTTGTGAAGCCATAAGAGAGTTGACCAGAAGTCAAAGCGATACATCTATACCCAAAATCCAAGCTAAGCTGAAAGAATCCAAATCAACTCTAGGCACTTACACCTTGAGAACCGAGGGGGGGGGGAGGGGACAGAAGAGAGAGAAGAGGAAACAAAAAAGGTCAGACATAAAGTTTGGCGAGTCCAGTTACTTTTAAATATAAATAAATAAAAGTATTATGGCAGGTATATATAAAACTAGAAGAACAAGATAACAGTAACAATAACAAGTGTGAACTGAGTAAGATAAGATGAACATGATATATTGTGCTTCTTAAATACATTTCTCTGCACCGCGCGGATACTAGTATGTCAGAAGTAGAATGATCCCTACTAATATCGTTCCATTTCATTTTCTTGAGTATTAGGTTACTTGGGTTAGTAGAACTCAAGACTTGTTCGCGCACCGTACCCATTTACTTTCCCATGGATTCACCTAATACAATATATGTAGCTATCTCTCGATACTGAGATACACCCCATGGTAGCTCACTTGCACGGTCTCCACCGTAGTGAACGCAGTCCCTTATCCTACGCCGGAGTGATGTATGGATCTCTATATAACAATGTTACGTTACACATATATCTGTCATTACTATGCTATGTAAGCGTAATGACTGCCACCATCGATCGAATAATATTCCTTATCGGAATAATGCCCTCTAGTCTACGAGACACCACCCAGAGCAGATATGCGTGTATCTAGACTGTCCCATTTATGTACTATAATTGTATCTCGATGCCTCAATTGTACGTCCGCTAATGTGCACTGAGTTCCGTGGCAGAGCTAAACTAGAAACACAGAACTCGGCCGGGAGCTTTTGCATACCTGTACAGGTCGCCTTTAAGTGCCTCCAAATACAGATATTCCTCGGGTCTGTTTTCCATGGTAGCTATGGCCCCACCTCGGCCCCTCCCTCAACTAGTAAAGACTACAAGAGCTAAGCGACCGCCCCTAATACAACCAATCTAAACATCCATGTGGCGTCTACCCTCAACCCCACACCTCGATAGTGAAAGGTGAAATGATATCTTGGGTTTAGCTCTAGTCTTTTCGCATCTCGCTGGCTTTCGATGACGGATATCCAACGGTCTACTGTCCTTGTTGGTCGTGACCCTCTCTACCTCCTCGTGAGGCAATTGTCGAATCACCCTGGTGTCACCTAGTCACAGAATTCTGACTGCATAGCTACATCTGCAGTCAAGGCCCACCTACCTAGTAGTTACGCGCAGACCCAACCTCTATGAGTACAGCCTAAGACATCTGTCACTGCACAATGGACTACTAGGAGCACCTTACGTACTTCAGGAAGCTGCGTGCTTCCCCTTCCAGTCCTTTGGAGCCGTCATAACAATCAGATGAATGTGCGCTCCCCTCATGTCTTATAACACCTCAATGATCTACCCCGTTAGGTTATTCACAATCAAACGTACAGACTGATCCAAGCGCCTTTCTTTTATATGTTGTTAGACCCTATGTCTAAACGTTCTTTTACGCGCTTGCCTTACCTCACCAGGTTCCCATTTACTTGGTTATTATTCCCGTTTATGAATTCTTATTCAAATTACCAAGTTTCTCTTGCTTATTAATTTCAGTCATATAACTTAATCCATTTAAGTTTATTAATAAGCCCATAACATGTTATTTTCTAGATTATGGCCCAAGGTCGGTAATCCTCAATCTATTTTATATTCTTGCTTGGTTACATTTTCCAACGTATGCCTAAATTCATACTATCCAACATGACATATGCCCCCAAACCCATATTCGTATATTTCCAAATTTATGCCCAAATTTAGATCCATATTTTCCAATATCAATTATGCCCCAGATTATGTCTTTCCCAATCATTCCCAATTTTGCGTGTTCGTATTTTTCAACGTTAGGCCTAAGCTCGAAGGTAGCCTGGCTATAAAAATAAAAAGGGAAAAAGAGGGAGAGAAGAGAATCAAGAATAGGCATAATAACGAATCAATAATAAACTGATAGAAATAGGCATAAACTGAATAGACATATTATGACAAGATTTAACATGGTGGCGATATGAACATATAAAAGCAGATCTGATAATTATGTCATAATAGAACTGATTAGGCACCGATTCAAGATCCAGTTTTTATAACATATCAAGATTGCTATTTAAATATTCAGATCTAAAAATAACATGGACTCACAGTGAAATAGATCTAAGGAAATGGATCCAAATTACTGCGAAGAACTTGTTGAATAAGCTGTTGTAGCCATCGCTGAATTTGTTGTAGCAATCTTCGAATATGTATAATCTTCTTTGAATTGATTTAGAAGAAGAAAGGCCATTTTAATTTTCGTTGCAGTAGAGCTTCGCCGTCAGCATTATTTTTAGACAAATGAAACCTAGGTCTAGGGTCCTTTATATAGCCTAGGGTTCAATGAATCTTGCTCAAAAAGGTATCCAGATACAAAACAAAGTATTTTCGCCCAAATCTGTCAGGGGTGGGTCGATCCCCCTTTGAGTGGGTCGACCGCCCTTTGAGTGGGTAGACCTACCTGGACGGGATATCTGACGCCTTCCCAAATTTCGAATTTTGAACCGGAATTCAAATTTATGTACCCATTTGTGAATTTCTGAACGTACTGTATATATGTATATTCTTCTTGTGCATATACAAACTTCAAACCTTAATAACTTCTTCATACGATGTCCGATTTACGCAAACCAGATGTCTATTTTGACAAGAATTTTGAGACGGACGCAGTGGCGCAGTCCATTTTACCTAATTCTGAATATTAAATTAAGTTTTCCTTAACTAAATGTTAACAGTGTATTTCACACTAATTATTCTTTAATTCATCATCTTTAATGTCGTTAAAATTCCGAGGTGTTACAGGTACCACTTTTTAATTTCAAATGGTAGCAATTTTTATTATGATCATGAATTTTGTTTATTTTTTTGATTTTTTATTTTGGAATTTGTTTCGCAGGTTTCTTCCCTTTTAGCAATGGCTGTAGTTTCTATAGAAAATGTGAACAATTGGAGATGATTTTTAAGTCATTTGAAGGAAATGCTTCAAGAAGACCGGAGTTCGGTATTTATGTCAGATCATCATTAAGCTTTAATTTATGGTGTTCACGAGGTTTTTCCAATGTCATTTCACAGTTATTGTTACCTTCATATGGAATAAATTTTCTCTCAGCAATTAAGCCTAGAAATGCAAACATTTCAATTGTTGAATTGTTTAAAATATTTTCTACAGTATCAATTGTTGAATTGTTTTTTTGTGGTAAAATGTATGGGGAATATAGATCTAACGTGGCTGAAAGTTTTAATAGTGAAATTTAGATGAAAGGGACTTACCTATTACATCATGCTTGGATGGAATACGTATTAAAATTATAGAGCAAATGGCTAAAAGGAGAGAGGAAAGTCATTTATGGAATACGATTTTATCCCCAACTATGAAAAATCGGTTGAAAGTGTTATTAAAGAAGGTTTCAGATGGTATGTTTGTAAACTTCTAAATTTCCTTTTGAAGTGAAATTTTTATTCTCTCATTTGTGTTGATCTCAAAGATTGGAATTGTAGTTGTAATCAAGTGATGGGATTTCCTTGTGCTTATGCAATATAATGCATTAACAAAGTAAAATTAAATGTTTACAATTTCGTTGAACACAATTTCACTGTGGATGCTTATCGATCTTCGTATTGTAATATTGTTAATCTCATACCTACCTATGATAAACCCATTGTTGATTCAACCAATGATGAAGTGATTAGGCTACCCAAGGATAAACGTCGAGCTGGGAGACCATCTACAAAACGTAAAGGAGGTTTTGCATTTTTTTTCAAAACAAGCAAAATAGATGTGGCGTGTGCAAACAGTATGGTCATAACAAGCGTAATTGTCAAGCTTCAATAATATGTTTTTTTAGATTTGTTTTATTGCATACATATATTGTCATTTTTTTTTCAAATAAACTTGTATACCTATGCAAAGTTGTGTATGATACATTGGAAATGCGCTGAATCTTTTATAGTTCTATAGAAAATTTTCATTTCATAGTGTTTTTATTTTATTGTTACATTGTTGTGTTGTTGGTATGATAGGATATAAAGTTTGTATGATCACTGGTAGCAAATCTGTTTGTTGGGTATCAGTTTTATTCTTTGGTAGGTATTAATTTTATGTGTTATTTTTATGTTTCAGCTACTGGGTATCAGTTTTATATCCTTGTAGGTATCTGTTTTCGTTATTTTCTTGCTTATAGTTTATATGTATCAGTTTTATGCCTTGGTAGGTATCAGTTTTGGTTATATTCTTGTTTGTAGTTTATGGGTGTGACTGCCGCCCCGCACCATCAGACATTTCCCTTGAAATGCATTGCGCCAATGTTCGACTGGCATGAGACGATCGTCAAGAGAAAGGGGTTTAGAACTATGAATCATCAAGAACCTATAGTATATCTCATAGCGCATGGAATAAAATATAATAATAACATAACTTGATATAAAACAGGCGAGACAGTGCATAAGCTGAAAACTAAACCATATCCATCAGAGTAGCGGAATCCAAAATACAGCTTATGATCCAAACCATTATTACAACTTCAAAATACTGTCTCTAAAAGGAAATGAAAGAGGTACACTACTAATGCCCAAAGCAGTGACCAACAACAACACAGGAAGAATGTATGTATATAGTACGTGGAAGCCTCTTGCTCGTCTCCGGACAACTACTCGTACATAACCACCTAACCTGTCTCTAGTCTGCTCGTTTAGGAGAACCTAGAGTAATAAGAAGAGACGAAAAACTCTGGGTCAGACGAAAGTCTGGTGTAAGTGATAACAACTCTATATAACTGAATAAAGCAATAACTGGTATAAATAATCATACATGGACCTGCAACCAAAGAGTTAGCACAACCAGACGTATAATACTCTAAGGTAACACCAACATATAGTGTAAAAATGGGGGTGTGCGTGTCATGGTGATAGCAAACATCAAACATAGCAATCATCCTCACAACTCTCACTCAGTGCGTTAAGCGTACGATGTCCACCACTTTGATCACCTGATCCATTGAGGCCATGACGGAGTCCCACTCCATACAACAATTGCTACGACCACTTTGCTCTTTGGGGCCCTAACGGAGTCCCACTCCATACAACCTCTGACCCCATTGCACCGGTCCATAGTCAATAATCCTAATGACTTAACCAGTCAACACAGCCCTGGCTCTGGTTTGTCTACATGCCCCCTCTCTCAATGGTGAACGAAAGTTATAGATATCGATAACTCCTTTGCACACGTCCTATAGCAAAGCCTAACTCTAGAAGTTAATTAGTTAGTTCCCATCTGGATCCTGAGTAATACTTCCCATTTGGACTCCCTTTGCATCTCGGGTTTTGTTCAAATTGGTGCTTGATTTGATTCGGGTCTCTTCCTCCTATCAGGTCCAGTTCGGGTCTCATTCTCCTTTCCGGTTCGGTTTGGGTCTCCTCCACCTATCCGGTTCGGTTCAGGTCTTCCTCCTATCCAGTTCGGGTCTCCTCCTCCTATCCGGTTCGGGTCTTCCTCATATTCGGTTCGCTTCGAGTCATCCTCCTATCCGGTTCGGGTCGGGTCTTTCTCCTATCCGGTTTGGTTCAGGTCTCCCTCTTATCCGGTTTGAGTCTCCCACCTAACCGGTTCGGATCGGGTCTTCCTCCTAACCAGACCTGAAACTCTGCAATTTTTTTCCAGCAAGTTATTTCTGCCAAACGACGGCATTTTCAACCATTCTAACTTTCCTATGCAATCACAAAACATCCCAAACAACAGTAACAACATATAGGTTCAATCTAAAAGATCAAAACATCAAGATATAGGTTATTTTAGATCGAACATACCCAAAATCCATGATTTTCCCTTAACCATATCTAACAATAGGATTAGAAAACTTAATCCAAATTTATACCAGTGACATAAAATAATATTTTAGAATTTTTACATATTTTTCCATATTTTTCTGAGTCATTAATTCGTTAATTATCACTAATCAACCCTAGTTGGCCATAATTAGTGAATAAACATGCTATCACATACCTTAGCCACAAATAAATTATAGATTTAAAACTTTTACTGATTTGGCTTAGATTCCTATGCAGTGCAGCAACTCTACCTCGAATTTGGTGCTAAACCGACTTGATTTGATGTAGATTTGCTCAATTAGTGATTAAAAAGTGATTAGAGAGAGATTTGGAAGATGGAGGCCATTACTAGGGTTCAAGGAATGTTTGTGGCGGGAAAGAAAATGGAAAGGAATCATTCTCTAACTCATTTCATCCCTTCCATAACCCTAATCCCGAAATGGGTTATGGGCCTAGCTACCAATCACCCTATTAGGCCCAATTATGATGTTTTTCATCTTCCAAACCTTATTTCAGCCATATCCCCCTAACGGTAAGTCCGTTTGATTAATGTGACCACTCTATAGAAAGGTAAACCATCATCTGAATCCAATGGAAGTGGTTTCAGGTCAAAACTCCTTACCAATAAAAAGTTATAGATGAAAGATTCACTAGGGGCAAAAGAAAAACGGTTATTTAAAATTCGGCAAAAATCGTGAATGTGGGAAATGACCCCAATACTTGTTTCCCAAAGTTACACGACCATATGACTTCGTATGAAAATAAAATAAACATTCTACGATCCTCTGATACGTAGAATGCGGTCGTTACAATAGGTACCAGTTTTACTCTCCTGTAGGCATCGGTTTGTTTGTTGTTTTTTTTGTTACAGTGATTGGGTATCAGTTTTATATCACTATAGTTTTCAGTTTTTTATTTTTTTGTATAAAGTTTATGGGTATCAGTTTTATATCTCTGTAGGTATCAGTTTTTATTATTTTCTTCTTCACAGTGTATAGGTATTTGTTTTATGTGTTGTTATTTTGTTGTTTGTAGTTTATGGGTATCGGTTTTATAGCTTTGTAGGTATCATTTTTTTTGTAAAGTTCAAATGTGCATGAGTTTCATAGTATCACCATTGCATTATGTTTGGTATCAGTTCATTGATTTGTCATGCAAAAAAACAACATTATGAACATTTCATCCATCAACATATATATTAGCAACATTGGTTTTATACACACAAAATGTAATTTGCAAAACTAATATGCAAGACAACTTAAAACTATGAATTAACATCAACTTGTCCAACATTTTTTTCCAATACAATCTAATTACATATAAAACTATTGCTCAAGACATCAATCACATTTAGTCTAGAACTGTTGCTGCATCTTGTCCTAGTTCAATAGTTCATTCGTTTACTTTTACTCAATCCAGACATGAATTCAATAAATTCCAGAAGCATTCAATATCTGGAAGTACTTCATGCACAATTCTTGCTCTTGCTTTCAGCATATTTGTTTTAGTCGCTTTCTGTTGTATTTCACTTTTGTAGTGTGAGAACATAAAAATCATGATGTATATTTCACAATCAACTCTGCATAAATGAACTATTTTGATTGTTAGAAATAATTGTTGTAGTACATGATATAAGTGATTAGATTATGAAAACAACCAATAAAAGCGATAGTTTTAACTAATTATATGAATAAATAGCATTTTTGTATGAACTAAATTAAAGTGATTGTATCAGTTGAATTGATGTGCACTAGTGGTGATGTCAGTGTTGGTAGTGTACATGGTGATGATTGGTATTAGTTTTCAATCTATGGGTATCAGTTTGAATTAGTGTTGGTATAAGTTTGAATCTCTTTTGGTATCAGTTTCAAAAGTTGCTACATAAAGATGAATGCTTGTAAGTAAGAAAAGTTGCCAAAAAGTTTACGTGTCGGAATGTTGTTGTGCACATTCTAGTTGTTGGATTTCTATTGTTAGGCTTCATATCTTGATTATTATGCTTTGTCCACAGGGTTTGCAATAATTTTTCAACTTTTGATCTCTGCAATAAATGTTCATTAGTATCACTTTTAAAAAATCTAGAAATATTTCCACGCTAGCGTTACGGCATCTTTCAAACTTGGATTATTTCTTTCATTTGAATGTCGTGGCCACATAGTATCGAAGTGTAACCATACCATTGTCAGATATGTTAATGTAAGAAGTGTCCAATGGCTTTCCCAATGCATTGGGATGTATATAGTTTCTGTGAATTTGTTGAGAGCAGCTTCTTCCAAGAACGGTATCACTAAATGATTTATAATTCCATCTCTTTTTTCAACTATACCTTTAGGTTAAAATCAGAGTGCATGTTAGTAATTAATCAGTAATTCAATCATGTAAAAAAATTGTGTATTGAAATTGTACTTATTGTCATTATTGTTGACATTGCATAATTGTTTTGGACAAAGTCGCATTTTAGGCTGAACCATTCAATGATCCTTGTTATGAAAGAAAACAAAATGTTACACAAATTAAATTGAAATGCTTGCATTTGCAATATGACTATTTGATATGTTGTGGTATCAGTTTTTAATTATTATTTGTTAGGTATCTGTTTTTTATGTTGGGAGGTATCAGTTTCTTGTCTTGTAGTTATTAGGTATTAGTTTTATATATTTTTTGGTATCAGTTTTTATTGTAACAACTATTAGGTAGCAATTTTGTATCTCGGAAGGTATTAGTTTCAATATTGTATAGGTGGAATAAAAAATTCATGTTTCTAGGTATCAGTTTGATATGTTTTTAGGTATCAGTTTCATGTTAACAGTATTTATCCTATTTAAGATACAGATTTTGGGTGTCAATTTGTTATAAAGTCGGGTATTAGTTTTAAGATTTGATAAAAGTTTTTACCTGCCCTTCTGTGAAGCCTCCTTCCAGTACATGTCTCAGCATATCCTTGGTAATGACACATCCTCCCTTTACTGCATCATCATTTGACCAAGCAACTTGACTGTTTTTTCACAAAAAGCAGTAAATATGTATTTAAATAAAATATAATAGGACAAACAAAAATAGAAAACTTATTTTTCAGCAGCTTTCGCAATCAAAAAAAAAATCTTTATAATCCTTTGTTCTTTAAGATTTAGATGAACTACACTTTTGCAGTGTGACAAGTGTAGGTCGTTCCATGTAGGTTCTATTATTGCAATTGGCTCTATTTGGTCTAGGGTTGGTTCTTTTTTCATCTGGTTTTGTTTGTTGGTTTTCTGCCTTTGCTTCATCTATTTCTGCTAATGTAAGTTGTAGTGCTTCCTTCTTTTCTTCAACTACTTCATCTTGATTCTTATTTTCTATTTTCTTTGCTTTTTTGCTTGGTTTTTTTCGAATATTCATACATAGCACTCCTTTTTTGATGTCTTGATTTTGCCTTCAGTCTTCAAATGTAAGAGAAGGTGTTTTGATAGTTTTTTGTTTGATGGCTGTTTTTTATATCCTTTTCTGGGATGATTTTTCGATGTTACCTTCATCGTTTTTTTCCATTGTGAGTGAAATTCAAATCAAAGATGAGAGGAGTGATGTCCGAAATGTTTGTTTATTTGTTCAATTGTGGTGCTGTCTTTGATGATTTCAGTATCATTTGCTGGTATGGTTTCATGTTGTTCATTAAATTTTTCTTTCTTTTGAGGTGTATTTTCCTCCTCAACTGAAATACTTTCTTTTTGTTTTTCTCCCTCTTCTAATTAAACATTCAAATCAATATATGCTTTTTCTTGAATTTCTTCTTTGTCCACAATTGGTAAATCATCCACTATTGCTTCTGAATCCGCTCTTTGCTCTATTCTTTCGTCTTTAGAATCCTACTTTTGTTGTTTCAGTTTGAATATTTCTTCTTCTGCCTATTTTCTCAATCTTTTTTTAGCCCCTCATTTAACTTTTTATTTTTGTCTTCAACATCTTGAATGTGCAGTTTTAATATTTTGATTGAGACTTGTTGTTCTAATGAACCCATTTGTTCTTCATCAAGTTTTCTTTTTTTTATGTCCACAGCTTTTCCTCTTCTAGGTCTTGCGGTTAATGTTTCCGATGTCTCCAATAGCTTAGCTTCATGTGGTTCAATATTCACTATTTCTTGAACCTGTATATTTTGAAACATTAAAAAGGTATTAAATAGGTGTATGTTTTATAACTATTTAGGTACCATTTTTGAGCTCCCAATTTAAAGGTAGCCGTTTTAGTATAATTTAGGTATCAGATTTAAGGGTTCAATATTAAGGTAGCAGCTTTAGCATTATTTAGGTGTCGGTTTTAACATTATTTAGTTATCAGTTTTAATGTGTCAGTTTTAAGGTAGCAGTTTTAGTATTATTTAGGTATCAGTTTTAAGGTCAATTTTAGTATTATTTAGGTATTAATTAATAAAAATATCGATATGACAGGGTACTATGGTATTAGTTTTGAGTTTTATGAGGTATCAACTTTGAAAAACAGTGTTTTATATATTAAATAGAGATGAAATAGTAAGTAAAATTTAAACTTCATACCGGTCCATGCTTTACTTCATTCAAGAAACTTCTATTGACAATTGTCTTTAGACCCTTTAGTTCTCGCCTTGCAAAACGTGGGAGTGTGTTGTTGAAGTTTCTTCTTTGTTTAATAAGTGTCATCTTCTCACACATGCAATACTGTGTATAAAAAATAAAATAAAACTAAACATATATTAATTCATATTGTAATGTTTGGATTAAAAATAAGAATTTTGTAAATAAATTTTCTTACCAAAGGAAGAATTGAACATCCGAACATGTTCCTATCCTTGTGGATAATTTTTTTTTTAATATCAATTTGGTAAAATTTGTTTGGATTGTTTTTGGCCAAGAAACAACATTCATTTTCTCTATGTCCAACTAGAATGGTACTAATCCTCATCACAGCTTTTGTTGATTATTAGGGAAGAAAAATTTAAGAAGTATCTCTGTGATTATAAGAATGGGTAAGTCCTCTTTATTTTGTTTCTTCTTTTTTCCCGGTTCTTGTTTTATTGTTTTCTCTATCAAATTTCGAATGATAAATGCTGCTGATCCAAAGTTCCTTAATACAAAATCTTTGCAGTCAGATGATATCGTCTAATTTTTCAATTTTGGCGTTTTTTCTACATTGTTTCCTTCCAATGGCATGTAGAATAGTAAGCTTATGTCCTTTTCTATTATTTTCATTTTATCTTCGCCAAAAACAAATGCTTCTTTTATTGGCAAGTAGCAAGTGTAAACTGCATCCAAATTTTCTTGATGTTTTTTGCAATCCTTCAAAGCAATTTTCTCTTCGTAGAAAACAATGAAAAACTCAAAGAACGGAGTGCGTTTCAAGATATCAGTTTGTTTCTTGGTCATGGATTTTTTATCTTTTACCAATTTAATCATCTTGTAACCTGCTTGCGATCCATATATATATATATATATATATATATATTTATGCGGTATCACATTTCATCTCATTACCTATAGCCATGTCTTTGTTTGTGTCTGTTGTTGTTATCACTTCAGTGTCTCTATGTCTTGGGTTGACGAAATCATCATCCTGGTTTTTTAGAAAAAAATAGTATAGAATTGAATGTTATAGTTTATGAGTATCAGTTTTACATGTAATGCTAAATAAAAAATTAGTCAACAAAATCATCATCCTGATTTCACATGTAATGCAGTTATGCATAGTTTATGGGTATCAGTTTTACTTTCCTGTAGGTATCAATTTTGTATGTAATTCTTTGGTTACAGTGACTAGATATCAGTTTTATATCACTGTAGGTATTAGTTTTTTAAATTTTCTTGTGTATAGTTTATAGGTATCAGTTTTATATCGATGTAGGTATCATTTTTTATTATTCTTACTCACAGTGTATAGGTATCAGTTTTATGCCTTGTAGTTATCATTTTTTGTTGTTTGCAGTTTATGTGTATCAGTTTTATGGCTAATATTGTGGTATCAGTTCTAACTTAATAGCTTTTTGAATCAAATTACAACAGTATCAGTTTACTAACACAACAGTATCAGTTTACTATTACTATTGTAAGTATCAATTTATTATGTTGTAAGTATCAATTTTTCTAACACAACAATATCATTTTTGTAAGACAATAGTATTATTTTTTATGAATACACCTCATTTTTGTAAACAAAATAGCATTTTTCTTACCAAATTCACCTCATTATCTTCAGACTTTTGGGGTTGAATTTATTTCCCATTTTTTTGAGCAATTTCATGTTTAATATGTATAGTATTGTTAAAAAATGACAACAACAATATTAGTTTTTAATTTTAAGGTATCGTTTACCTTAATTTTGTCTTCCTTTGTCTTAATATTTATAACTTTTGTCGTGTGTTTTGGATCAATAAACTTTTTAGACCTTTTCTCCCTTGTTAGCATCTTTTTTTGTTTGACCAGATCAATGGCATTTCAGTGCGTTTTGGATCATCAACAGTATTAGTTTCTTTTTCTGTTGCAGTTTCTTCTACGTTTTGTGGTTCATCTCTGTTGCTATTCTTCAACTAGGGTTTCTACTGTCGATTGCAAATTTCTGCCACATTCAGTTATGGTTTCGCTTTGTTGTTATGTTTCGTGATGGATTCGATCATGATCTGGTGTCGCTTTTAGTTGTTCGATTATATTCAATGAATTTACTGTAGGAGTTGAAGTTGTTTGCGATTCAGTCTCCATTAGTGATAAGTTTCGTGAGTTTGATATATGGTTTGAAATGAAAATTGATAAAGATACTGTATCGTACACTGATGGAGATGAATATGCATGAAAATAAAGTGTATTGAATTTGGGTTGGGTTGTATTTTGTCCATTTGAATAATTTAATAGTTCCTTGTCCTTATGGCTAAAATTTTTAAACAATTTGTCCTTATATTTTTTCCCTATTAGAAAATAGGGTCATAAATAAAGCCAGTTTGAAATGACAAAAATTATGTAATTTAATTTCTAATTTATATTATTCAGTTAAAAATAATATATGCATAATTCAAATATTAATTTTGAAGGCATAACAAAAGCATAATGAAATAGCAAGGCTAGTGAAAATCAGAGAATTGAAGGTTGCATCACGAGGGCATCGCTAATTTTCTTTGACATCATTATGGCGTAGGGGGTTAGTGGAATCATTGTGATGCCATTTATAAAGTGCCATTAATCAAAGTTACGTCATTAAAGAATTAATAATTATTGATGCTTTAGTGAATGTACAGTGACACTAAAGAAATTGGAGATGCCGTGCCATCGCCGCGTCGCTAAAGCGCCACTAATTGACGTCAGAAATCAACCTACTTTCTTTTAGTGATTGACCATGAGTCACAATCATTTTGATCCACCCAACACATGAATTTTCACAATCATGAATCATTATTATCGGGAATCTACCCACTCTTTAGCAATCTACCTAATCTCATATATATTGGGAGTTAACCCTCTTTCTCCTTTAAAAATTTACATATTCTTATATATAGGAATCTACCATTTCTCTTTGAGAATCTATCAAGTCTTATAGAAAAAGAATTTAGCTTTTCTTATATTTGGAATATTCCATTTCTCATATACTGGGAATCTACCACTTTTTATATATAAGGAATATATCCTTTCTCTTTGTTTCAGTAAAAGATTTATTAGAGGATGAAAAAGAATTATTTAGCTTGTGGGCTGGAATATCTTAAGATTTTCGAAAAATGAGTTTAGGGTATGAAACAAGTCAAATCATTTAAATGTCGATGCACAAGGTCCAATTTAAGAACCTAAGGTCGAAAATTGTTGATGGTGGAAAAGTAAATAAATTTATTTAAACACCGAGAGGCAAAAAATATAATTTGTGACATTGAGATTAAAGTCTTTGAAAGTGACCTTAAGGAAAAGAACAAGTGGAGCCGCTTGAATGTCGAGAAGCAAAATTCAATTTGAGACGTTGATGCGAAATTAATGAAAACTGAATTTAAAGAAAAGAATAAGTGGATACACCAAGAGGCAAAATCAAATTTGTGACCTTTGGCCAAAACAGCAAAAAATGTAAAAGTAAATAAAGCCACTTAAGTGCTTATGGGTGAAATATAATTTGTAGCCTTAAGGTCGAAAATGTTGCAAATATGACGTTTATTGAATTCATTTTTGCGCTGAGAGACAAATTGTGACATTAAAGTCGAAATTGTTGAAAAGAAGAAAGTAATTGAAGTAATGTAAGTGCCCAGAGATGAAATCTATTGTGACCTTAAAGTGAAAATTATTGAAAATAAGAAAATAACCGAAGTCATTGAAGCGCTCAATGGAAAAATCTAATTTGTTACCTTAAAGTCAAACTGTTGAAAGTAAGAAGTAAAGATAGTCATTTAAGATCCAAGGAAAAAAAATTCTAATTTGTAACCTTAAAGTTGAAGCTGTTGAAAATAAGAAAGCAATTATAGTCATTTGAGCATTGAGGGAAGAAATATAATTTGTAACCTTAAGGTCAAAACTGTTGAAAATAAGAAAGTAATTGAAGTCATTTAAGCCCAAAGTTGCATGGCATTATTTGTAATGATAATAGCCACGATTAAAATGTTTTGGTATAATGTTTGGAAATTGCATGGCATTACTAATTGCACTACAAGAAACGCACAGTATAGCAACGGAGGGGGGCAATGGCCTCCAACGGCCTTGACCAATGGCTTCCAAATGGAAGCTTAAATCTGGAAATTTCTTTACGGAATAAAAAAAGCGTTGGAGGCCATTGTATATAAAGCCGTTGGAGGTCGTTGGTCACCATTGCATAGTCGAGCAGAAAATTGCCGAAACAACTTTCTCCTTCCCCATTTCATCATTTCCACGAAAATTTTGTGTTTTCCCCCAAATCCTTCCTCCTAAATTCTAAAATCGACCTCCATCGCTCCATCAGCCGCCTATAGTCTCTCCAACTTATTCAAGGCACTCTCTCCTTATGACACCCCACGTCCATTAATGTCACTCTTTATCAGAATGCATTAAGTTCCGTGAAGCATTATAGGTAAATAGAAACAGAATATCACAAAACAGATATAAAACAGCAGTAGAATTTAAAACTTCATTATTTTGCGTAAAACCTCAAAACCAGTAACAACATCAGGCATACAATATTGAAACTAAGTACATAAAAAAGACATCTTTCTTGCACTGGAAACCATCAGAGTATAGAAATGTAAAATCATAATCCTTGGTAATATCCATAATAAAGTAGACAAGTAGTTAAAGTGATACATCAAAGCAAATCCAGATACAAGTAGAAACAGAAGAGAGAACTCTAATCAAACCTGACCGTTCCCACCTTGAGAACCTGAAGGGCAAAGGAAGAGAGAGAAAAGGAAATGAAATGAGTCAATCATAAAGTCTGTCGAGTCCAGTGACTTTTAGCGTATAAAGAAGTAAAAGCATCATGGCCAGCATATAAATTGGATGAGAGATAACAATATCATATGACAGGTATAAATAGGCTGAACATGATAAGGAGAATAAACAGAGTGGATTATGCTTCTCAAATACTTTCCTCTGCACCAATACCAGTATAAGAGATATATGATAGAATTTGGTATTCCCTAGTTTCTTAACAGAAACAGAATGATTCCCGCAGGAATATCATGGTAGTATTAAGTGTACTCTAGCAACGGGTTTTACCCAAATAGTTAACAGAAATAATGGGTGTTACCCCAAACAGAAATAACAGGTACCTCAATAGAAACAGACAGGACTAGATGTACCCTAATGACTACCCTCAAGAGATCGGCTCCCTAACTTGTAAATACCCTGTGTTGGTCCCACGGTAAGGTTTATTACTTCCTAAAGTGGCAACCTATAGAAGGACACAGACCTATTTACTGGTGCTACAACCGCTTATTTTCCCCTACAGACCGGACCCATGCATGCACATGACTCTATTGGAATGCGCCCGTATACACCCCCTTTCAGATGAACCTCTTACAATCAGTTCAGTGCATGTGCCCTGACCCCTACCTAATGCGTAGTCCCCATTTAATACCAGAATGGGTTACTAACTGATGTGAGTCCCACACAACAAATGACACAAGTCAAACCCCTAACTTGTGTCCCCAATTGACTAGGATTTTTACCAGGTTAAGCCTACACATTAACAGGTTCGCCCGACCCCCACAAATTAACAAGTTAAATTTTACAAGTTAACGGGTTCATATAACCCCCACAGATTAAGCAATTTTACTTAACCCCAACAGATTAAAGCAGGTTTACTTAACCCCAACAGATAAAAACAGGTTCCCCAGGTTGTTTACAATTTTATTAACATGTTCCACTTAATTTATAAATTAAGCCTATAGAAATATATGCCTTAAATCTTAAGTCATAATTCATAGTATAAGATATGCCCCAAATTCTAACCATGATTCATAGTACAAGATATGCCCAAATTCATCATTTACAATCATTCCCAATCTATCCCACGCATATTTTAGCGATATTGTCCTAGGCTCGAAGGTAGCCTAGGCTATAAAAATAAAAAGGGAAATAAAGGGAGAGAAGAACAAAAATAGGCATAATAACATAATAGGCATATGATAAAAGAAGTAGGCATAATAATAGAATAGGCATATCAGAAATAGGCATATAAGAACTGAACAGCATATCAGGTGTAGAGAAGAATACATGTAATAGCAGAACTGTTTAGGTATGAATCAGATTCTGAGCTAGCATAGGTTTAGATCCAGATTTATAAACATGTCAGGGTTATTGTTAAATTTTTATATCTAAAAGTAACATGAACTCACAGAGATAGGATCTAAAGAAAAGAGAATAATATGCTGATGTTGCAAAAGAGATTCTTGTATGTATATAGGCTGGTGTTAAAGAAGATAGTCTGATTCAATTCAAGTTGGGTCGACCCACTCCTCTATGGTTCGACCCATTTGGCCTTGGGTCGACCTAGACCTAGCATGGGTCGACCCTTAATGGGTCGACTTCCCGCTGCGCCCGTCCCTTTTTCCCGCTTACGTATGTTCGAGTTGATTTGAATTTCTGATTTGTTTTATTTATACTTAAAGCTATTATATGTATACAAACTTCTAACCTCCATATCTTTCTCATACGATGTCCGTTTTACACAAACTCGAAGTCTATCTTAAGCAGAATTCCGAGGCGAACGCAATGGTACAATCTGTTTTACTTAATTCCTAATATTTACTTAAGTACCCTTTAGTTTAACGTTATATTGTCCTTTAAAATTATGGAGTGTTACATTCTCCCCTACTTAAAGGATTTCGTCCTCGAAATCTCCAAGCTAAGGTGAATGTTTATCCTAACATCCATCAACCATCTACTCTTCCATCAATCACAAGCATCCATTGTCCTTAAGAGATTTTTAATGCTTGTATGAACATATGCAAAGGTGTGTGTATATGTCCTTATGCTAATGCGAAAATCAGACGGTCTACTGATTTAGTCGACCTCCTTACTGTAACGTATGTTAGTGCCCTGAATCCAACATGTATGCCAATAATCCTAGTGTGTCATGTAAACTCTATATGTGTGAACAATCATCCATCCAAATGCAACATTTATATGGTGATGCATCCATTTCCATCCACAAAAGAAAATGCACACACATCTATATGCAATATGAGAGTGCTTTGTGTCGTCTAGTGCCTACTGTGTGTATATGCATCCACGAGCAACCACTAGCAAACACTTGCATCCATCAAACATAACATGCCTTAAACACATGTTTACACCCATTGGTTTCCTACCTAAAGGTCGAAGATTCGATCATTAGGATATACTCAAATGACAAAAGCAAGTATGAATAAAAGCTTGGAAAAAGGAGAAAAGGGTATGAAGCACGAATCATGTTTCAGTCTCCCAAGTTGCATCCTCGCGGTCTTCTCCCCACTGAACTTTCATTATCTTAAACTCTCTATTGCGTAGCTTCTTAACCTCTGATCCAAGAATACGGGTAGGAAATCGTCTAACTGTCGCCTCCCTTTCTACCTCTACTTCCTCAAGCATGCTTGGCTCTGCTACCTCTGTTGTATCGTGCAGACATTTCCGCAAATGAGAAACATGGAGAACATCATGAACACTCACCAATTTCTCTGGTAGTCTCACCCCATAGGCCATTTGACCTATCCTTTCCACTACGGGAAATGGCCCTACAAACCTTGGCGCCAATTTCCTTATAAATCCAAAGCGAACCACATTCCTCAGAGGTGATACTTTAATGAAAACCATGTCTCCCACCTCAAACTCAATATCATCCCTTCTCTTATATGCATAGGAATTCTGCCTGTCCTGAGCTGTCTTCATGCATCTGCGGATAAAATCAATATTTTCTTGAAGTTTCTGTAATCATCTCAGGTCCAAGTAGAAGCCTATCTGTAGACTCCCACCAACAAGTCAGTGATCTGCAAGGTCGTCCGTACAGTGCCTTGATGGGTGTCATACCTATACTAGCCTGATAACTGTTGTTGTAGGTGAACTCAACCAACGAAAGATGCTCCTCCCAAGTCCCTCCGAAGTCTAGGATACACAGCCTCAAAATATCCTCAAGAACTCTATTCACCCTCTCAGTCTGCCCATCAGTCTGAGGGTGATATGCGGTGCCCAAACATAGCTGCGTGCTTAATGCCTCTTGCAGGCTCTTCCAGAACTCACTAGTGAAGATGGGGTCACGATCACTCACTATGCTAGAAGGTACTCCCTGTAGACGGACTATCTCACGAAGATAAACTGATGTCAACCATGTTGTCGCTCTCTTACTCTTAATAGGAATGAAATGAGTGCTCTTAGTAAGCCTGTCAACTGTAACCTAAATACTGGGTTGAATTTCCTCAATCTAGGCAAACCAAAGATGAAATCCATAGAGATGCTCTCCCACTTCCACTGTGGGACCTCCAAAGGATGAAGAAAACCGCCAGGCCCAGGCTTCTTCTGTTCAGCTTTAACTTGCTGGCAAACTAAGCATCGCGAGACAAACTCCGCTACATCTTTCTTCATCCCAACCCAAAAGAAAACCCTCTTCATATGTATATACATATTATCACCTCCCGGATGGATAGTCATCCTAGAATGATGGGCTTCCTCAAGGACTGTCTTTAACAGACTCCCAACTCGGGGAACACAAAGCCTTCTATCTCGTCGCAACCACCCTTTATCATCCGTGGAATATCTACTGAGGTGAATATAAGTCTCCCCTCTACCGAGTCTATCCAGGATGTCCGCTATCTATGGGTCCTCTCGCTGCGGCGATCCTATCTGATCCATAAGAGTAGGTCGCACCTCTAAGAATGCAACCAAACCAGGTGTAAGATCTGTAGTTAGCCTAAAATCAAAGGTTGATTTGTACTCTAAACTCCGCCTCTCTACGAATAGAGGTCACAAAGTCATCCTTTGCCTACTCAACGTGCTCGCCAACACATTACCATTGCCAGGGGTATAAGAAATCTCAAAATCATAGGATGCTAAGAACTCCATCCATCTCTGCTTTCTCAAATTGAGAACCCTCTGCGAGAACAGTTACTTGAGAGATTTATGATCCATGACAACTCGAACCTCTCTCCAAGAAGATAATGCCGCCAAGTCTTAAGTGCGAATACTATAATAGACGACTCTAAATCATGGGTAGGGTAGTTTCTCTCATGTACTCTCAACTGTCTACCACTTTAACATACTACCCATCCCTCTTGCATCAAGACGACACCAAGCCCTGTATCACATGCATCAGTGTATACTGTGAACGCTTTGTTCCCATCAGGCAAATTCAAGACTGGGGTTGTTGTCAGAGCCCTCTTCAACCGCTGAAAAGCATCCTCACAGTCAATGCTCCAAGAAAAGGTCAAATTCTTCTTCATCAGTCTGGTGAGTGAAGCTGAAATCTTTGCAAAGTCCTTGATAAACTTCCTATAAAAGCCCGCTAAACCAAGAAAACTCCTCACCTCTGCTGCATTCTTTGGAACCTTCTAATCTTGAACTGTAACTACTTTCGCGGGATCTACCACTATCCCATCCTTGGAGACCACATATCGTAGAAACCTTACTTCCTCTCTCCAAAGATGACATTTGGAGAATTTCGCCTTAAGCTGGTGCGCTCGGAGAGTCCTCAAAACCTCCCCTAAATGTAGGGAATGCTCTTCGAGAAGATTAGAATGTCATCCACAAAGACCACAATGAACTTATTTAGAAATTCCCGGAACACCCTACTCATCAAATCCATAAAATATGCGAGTGCATTCGTCAACCTAAAAGGCATGACTAGCCACAACAAAGAAACCACCTGGAATTCTGAAAGCGGTCTTGTCTATACTATCCTCGGCCACTGTAACAACCTGCCATTTTGATTGTGCCGAAACGACAAAACATGTCAACTCGAACCGTCCAAACGACAGATTGTTATTAGCTTCAAGGGTAAATAGAATAAAGCACAGAATCACAAATTACAGACATAGGTACAGAGCAATATAATATCTCGCAATGGAAAATACGAAATACGATAGTAGTTCATGAAGCTACTAAATAAATTTTACATCAGAATTTACATAAATAATACAGTAAAAGTCAAATACAATGAATTTTCTAATACATAAATACATAATAAGTATATAAATCAGAAATGACAAGAATAGTTGGAACTGGATCAACCGAACAGGTAGATATAGGTGAACAAGAAACTTGATTCGTCTTGTAATGGCGTCTTCTTTCCCCAATCTTGATTCGTCTTCCTCGTTCCTTGATTCGTCCTCCTTCCCTTCCTCCTCGTCCTCCTCCTCCT
The DNA here is from genome assembly GCA_030737875.1 of Allium sativum. Taxonomy (NCBI): domain Eukaryota; kingdom Viridiplantae; phylum Streptophyta; class Magnoliopsida; order Asparagales; family Amaryllidaceae; genus Allium; species Allium sativum. The sequence continues at coordinate 6,708,155 of JASFAX010000039.1, read as the reverse complement.
GACCCCCCTGATCCTTTGTCTGCGTCAGTATCTGATTTGAACTTGTCTTCGTCTTTGATTGCTTTTGAGCTTTTAGATGACATTTTGAACTTTGTCATGGTTGGAGTTGTTGATCAGGCATCTGAGTCTCCTGATGATCTTGTTGATGGTAATAGAGATTCCATGGCAAGTTTATCTTGTTCTGGCAATCTTTCAAACACCTTGCCCTTAAGTGTTAAAATTGGTCTTGATCCAGATCTACCTTCAAATAAACAAGGTACTACTATTGGATCTGCTCCTTCATCTTCTAATCATGTTCCTACTCCTCCTAATTGACCTAATCCTTCCTCATCAATTCATAATCCTGCCAAGAATCTTGCCACCTCTGCTAAAACGGATTATCTCTCCTTGTTCAATTCTCTTCCGAGGAATGCTGGTGTGTACAAACCTATGGAGTTTGAGAAAATCAAAGATGGCCAGAAGAAGAATCCTCCTGAAATTGTAAAAGCTGAAGGAATTAAATATTGGAATCAATATTTGGTGGGATTTTTTCTTGATGGATCTCTATCATATCTGTATGTTGTCAATTTTCTAAAGAATTTATGGACTCTGCATGGTGATGTTGATATCAAGTCAGATGGGATCAACTTTTATTTCAAGTTTTCAAATGATTTTGATCGAGATAAAGTGTTGAAAGCAGATCCAATTTTCATTCGAGGACGTATGTTCATCATTACAAGATGGGATCCATCCATAGGGAGTGCTCAATCTTAGATTAGAAGGGTTCCAATATTGGTTCATCTCCATCGTATTCCACTATTGCTTTAGACGGTGATGGGCATCAATTGGTTAGCATGCCAGGTTGGTAAGTTGATATGTTTTGATCTGAATACTGAGAGAATGCATTGAATTAAATATGCTAAAGTTTTAGTTGAAGTTGATGCTGATTCTGAATTACCTCATTGTATTGAATTGTTTGATTTGGGAGAGAATTGTCCACCTATAATTGTTTCTTATGATTGGAAACCTGCCATTTGTACTCTGTGTAAAGTGTTTGGACATAATACCAGTAGTTGTGATGTGCATAATATAGGTAATAAGGCTAATGACTGTCCAGTTGTTGAAGGAAATGATTATAAACATTTGGATGCAGCTCAAACTGAAAGGAAGATGAGTGTTAATGCACATGTTAGTCATCAGAATAATGGTTGGACTAAGGTCAATAATAAAAGGAAAATGGTTTGGCAAAGAAAACAAGGAAAGTATGGCACTGATGTAGAAAAGGAAGTTAATAAAAATTTGGAGAAGGTTGTTGAGATAGTTGGTAATAGCAATGTAGAGACTGAATGTAATAATGATGAGTTGATGAATTTTAACTGTGTTAAAAGAGCATTTAGTGAAAGCAACATCATGGTAGTGGATGAAAATGGAGTGTGTACTGAGCAGAAAAAGAAGGTTTCCTTTGTTGATGATAAGTTAGATGCAAAGAATAAAGGAAAGGAAATAATAGCGGAGGATGATCAACATGAAGTTCAAAATGAGTTCAACATTTTCAATCCCTTCTCTTTGCTGTATGATAATTTCACCTTGCCATCTTCATCCACTAGTTTTCATGCTGGTTCAAGTAAATTTTCTCCACAAATTAATACTCAATCTTGTCCTATTTCTTTATCTTTTAATTGTAATTCTTTAAGTGGCAACTCCCCATTAAATCTCAATGTTGATCCACGATCCAAATTCAGTTCAAAGTTTATAAATTCTCTAAATAGTTCATTTTCACCTTACTCTCATTTATCACCTCATGCTGGCATTATTCTTCCTCCTCCTCCAAATCATTCATCTTCTCTTTCATCTTTATCTAATAAGTCTCCTAAAGCTTCAAAGGCTAAGGTCAGTGATTATGTGGATGCTGCTCTTAAGTCTTCCTCTAAATCAGATTCAAAAGCTGTGTTAAAATCTAAGAAGGGTAGGAAAAAGAAGGAAATTCCTAAAATAGTTGATGCAAATGATATTGATTAAGTATGTTCCTTTAGTCAAGAGGAAGTAATCCCTTTGAGTAATCAACAAAAGCATTCAAAAAGGCGTACCATTAGTAATCCTGGCCATTCTGAAAATTCTTCTGGTACCATATAATGATTCACAACATATCATTTTGGAACATAAGAGGGATGAATCTTCCCTCAAAGCAAAAAAGAGATCAAATTTTTCATGAAAAAACATAATATCTACCTTATTTGTTTATCTGAGACTAAACTTGATTTAGTTTCTACTGTTTTGGCTGCAAAATTCATAGCTCCTAACTGGAGTTGTGATCATAATCTTGATAATGCTTCATTTGGTCGTCTCCTTACTCTTTGGAATCCTTCAGTTCTCAATCTATCAAAATTGTCATCTTCTGATCAATTTATCCATTATATTTGTACATACCTCCCTTCAAATTCTTCTTTCTTTTTAACTTCAGTATATGCTCATAATGCTGCATCCCTGAGAATTCCTTTTCTCTCAAATTTGAGCAAAATTCATATTTCTAATGATCCCTGGTTATTGGGTGGAGATTTTAACTGTATGTTTTCTTCTTCTCAGAAATTGGGTGGTTGTGCCCTTGCTGTTAATGACATAGCCCCTCTAAATCAAGCTTTAATATCCTCTAATCTCTATCCTCTTAATACCTTTGGTCCTGCATATACTTGGTCTAACAAGAGTCATGTTAGGAAACCTACCTTATGTAAACTTGATCATATGTTTACTAATTCTTCATTTTTTCTTGCTTGGCCTAATTCCTTTTGCCATATTCTTCCTCTAACTATTTCAGATCACTGTCCTTTACTTTTATATTGGTGTAAATCAGATGCTATTGTTAAAGGGAAGTCTTCTTTTATTTTATTTTAATTTTTGGTGCTCTCATAAAGATTTTCCTAGTATTTTATTGCAGGCTTGGGCAAATAAATGTGGTAGTAATCCAATGGAAATTCTGTGTTTCAAGTTGAGGCTTTTGAAGATACATCTTAAAGCATGGTCAAGCCAAGCTTTTGAGGATGCCTCTTTACAATCTTCTTTGATTAGATCTCAGTTAATTCAGGTTCAAAACTTACAAGTGGATAACCATTATGATACACAGCTACAATCTTTGGAGTTAGATTTGCAGGATAAGTTAAAGCAGGTATTAGATACGGAATTTTAGTTTTCATGCCAGAAATCTTATGCTAAGAAGGAAATGGAAGCTAACAGGAATACTAGGTATTTTCATAATACTCTAAAGGTTAGCAAAATTAAGGAGAGGATTCATATGATAAAGGATGCTGATGGTAATATTTTATCCACTCAAAGTTCTATAGATAATGCTTTTGTACAATACTTTACTTCTCAATTAGCTCCTGATTCTTTACATTTTCCATGTGTTGACCCTCTGTTTCATTTAGAGCTACCTTGTCTATCCAATCTCCATGCTCTCAATCTTATTAATCCTGTTACTGGTGATGAAATTAAGACAGCTGTGTTTAGCCTTGATTCTTCTAGTTCTGCTTGGCCTGATGGTTATAATGCTTATTTTCTTCAAAAAAGTTGGTCAATTATTGGTCCAGATATTACTGAAGCTGTTAAATACTTTTTCCTGAATAATATACTACCACAATCTTTTACAACTACCTATATTGCTTTAGTTCCCAAGATTGATAATCCCTCATGTGTATCAGAGTTTAGACCTATCTCGTGTTGTAGTGTGTTTTACAAGACCATTTCCAAAGTATTGGCTAATAGAATTCAAGTTGTTCTACCTATGATTATCTCTAGTAATCAATCTGCTTTTGTTCCTGGTAGGTCAATAAGTGATAATATTTTGATTACCCAAGAATTACTTCATGGTTATGACAGAAAATATATTTCCCCTCAATGTATGATTAAACTAGATATTAAAAAGGCTTTCGACAGTGTCTCATGGTCCTCCATTATTGCCATTTTGTCTAGAATGAACTTTCCTAAACCATTCATGGCTTGGATTTATACCTGTATTTCAACACCTAAATTCTCCATTTCTAGACATGGTGAGCTTCATGGGTATTTTAAGAGTAACCGTGGTGTAAGACAGGGAGATCCTATTTCTTCCTATTTGTTTATTATAGTAATGGAGCTTTTTAATTTTTTGATAAATGAGCAAGTGCAGCAGGGTAAATTCCAACTTCATCCTCGTTGTAAGAATCCTGTTATTTCACATTTATGTTTTGCTGATGATCTCATTATATTCACCAAGCCTACTATGAGTAATATTCAATGCTTGCTAGATATTCTTAAGTCTTTTTGTGATATCACTAGGTTAGAGATAAATTTGCATAAATCACATATTAAAATTACTGGTTTGAATCAAAATGAGGAAAATGAGTTGATTACCCAATGTGGCTTAAAGCAGTTACCTGATAGTTCAAAATATCTAAGATTACCTCTATTCACTGGTAGGATTTCCAAGGATAAGTGTATGCCTCTTTGTGAGAAAATTATAGATAAGATAAGCAATGGTCCTCTTGTAGCTTATCATAGGCAGGAAGATTAGTTATTGTTCAATCTATTGTTATGTCGATGACAAATTATTACACTAGGCATTATATCCTTCCTCTGAAGCCTATTAACATGATTGTTAGTGCCATTAACAAGTTTTTGTGGCATGGGGATCCATTCATGAGGAAAATCATTCCTATTGCATTTTCAAAATTATGTGAGGATAAAAGCTATGGAGGCTTAGGTATTACTAATCTGTTTCAATGGAATAAAGCAGCTATTTCAGTGTATTTTGATAAACTTTTCTCTGAGGATGAATGTTTATGGGCAAAGTATGTTAAGAACAACTTGATTGGTAGGAAACATTTTTGGACCATGGCTATTCCTAATACATGTAGTTGGAGGCAAATTCTCAATCTTAGAAGTTTGTTGTTACCTTTTATTTGTTGCAATGAAGGAAAACTTAAAGGTTTATCATTTTGGCACTCCCCTTGGGCAGGTAATGGTATGATTTTGAGTAGCATAGTGGACTATAATTTGAGAAGAAATTGTGATATTTCTGAGAATGCTTTGGTAGATGATTACATTCATGATGGTAATTTGATTTTGCCTCATAATAGTTCAGCATTAGTTAGAAGTTTATGGGAGGAGATAAGTTTAAACTTTAGGACTGATAGAATTGCTTTGTCTTGGATGGGGAAGAACCACTCAATCAAGCATGTTTATGATCTGTTGGTTGGTTATAAGCCTCACTTTCCATGGCATAGAAGAATCTGGAATTTAATGAGTAATGCTAAGCAGAATTTATTACTTTGGAAGGTCATGTCGAATGCCAGTAATACAAAGGATAAGTTGTTTAGAATGGGAATTATTTCTGATGATTTATGTGAATACTGTGGGGTTGAATCTGAGTGCAATACTCATATATTTTTTGAGTGTTCATTTGTTTTTCAGCTATGAAAAAGGATTCTCTTGGCTTTTCAGTTGCATACTCCTCTGAATTCCAGTAAGGATGAATGGTTTGTGTTATTTAAAGCTACAAGGTGGAAGAATAGTAAGGGTTTGTTGCTGTTAAAGGTGTTGAAGACATTTATTTTTGAAATTTGTATGGAGAGGAATAGTAGGGTATTTGCTTCTAATATGTTAAATGTTGATCAACTTTTTTCGCTCATTAGTAAAGCCATTTTGAAGAGAATGAAATTGGATAATTGACTGGAGCTGCTTCTTTTTTGTTTGCTGATTTGATCGATTTGTTATTTCTGTAATTAGTCTTATAGGAGTGATCAATGTTTTGATGCTCAACATTGAGTTTTTTTTTGGAGTTGTCTTGTATTTTTGTTATAGTTTTTTTCTCAATGCTGTGTTTAGTCATTTGTATAGTTGTGTAAGTGATATCTTGTAATTGGATTCTTATATTGTGAATAAATTCTATTGCCTTTCAAAAAAAAAAGATATAGGTGAACAAAACCCAACAATCTCCAAACTCAAAGAGTAAATCTCGAAAGATGTGACAATCGATCTGACCGGATCAATAATGCAAAACAAAACAACTCGGATTAGGACTAACATTCTCATGGAAGCAAATCAACTTAAATGAAATGTTCGATGAAATGCAATTAATAACTTAAAGGATGTATGGGATCACCATCCTCTAATGATCCGTCAAACTAATACTATATAGTATAATACGCTATATACAAAGTGTTTATCAGTAAATTATCAAAATAGCGTAAGAGGGATTACCATTATTACCCTTGCACGTTTATATATTCCTATAGTATATATAGTACCGTAATTCCTCTGTAAATTGGAGGTCTATCAGAGGGCACTCCATATAAAACAGTGCAAAACAAAATCGTAGTGAGCTCGTATATGGTATGTGACAAAGCATGCAAGGAATGCCAGGGTGGATTCACCATTTGCAGAGTCAGACTGGTGGTAACGCATAATAGCTACTACCGCCCACCTCGAGACACACTCCCATAATCAAAAGGGCCTAATCGAATCCCAACAGTAATATAATAGTATCAAAGAAGTGCGCTCGATAGGAGGAATGACCTCACTTGCTCCAGCATAGCTCCTGTTTTAGCCACATCAAGCCGACTCACGGTAGTTAGGGTCTCGTAATTATTATGAAATAGAAAATAGAGTCATTTGCCAAACCATCCTACTACATTCTGGATCGCCACCGCATACACAGTTGTTAAAGTGGTTTTCAGTATTGGCAGAGAGTACGACAATAGCCGATCCCGGTCCCCTTAATAACCAATTGTTTGCATTTTTCACACCGTGGTCATTATTTTGTAAATCACCTTATAAAATAGTTTATATGAAATCTCATATTCGAATTTGAAATCGAAACTACTTCAAATATATTCAATTTAAAAACAACTCAAATCTCTTAAATCAAATCAATTTAGAACCACGTCATAAAGATAAAAAATATAGTATAAACTAATACTATACTGGTAACATCGATTTTATTTTAATATAATTTCCGAAATCATTTGCATAATGATTTTCAATCCAAAACCGACTTATATTCGAATCATAATTTAAAGATCTCAAATGCCAATTAAATCAATACTAAAATATTTTAGTTTAATTCAGGTTCATCAAAAACTCAAGTTTAAATAATTCAAATGGTTCAAATTTATCTTTATAAGAATAAGTCGGTTCAAAAAATCCAGCAATTTGGTTCGAGTTCAATATAGACAATTCAAATCAAAACTTTATATTTCAAGTTAAAGAAATCATATAATCTAGTTTTCGACTTTTATAAGAATTTATTTGAGTCAATTTAAAATCTCAATCACTTAAGTTCAAATTCGGTATATACAATTCAAATCAAGACCTTATATTTCGATTTATATAATTCAAAACAAATCATATATTCAAATTTCAACACATATCATATTTTATAACTCAGGTCGAAAAATTCAAATTCATTACTTATAGATTCAATTCAAAACCATTCTTATAAATTCGATTTAACAAGTTTCCCAATTCAAAACCAAACGATTTATAAAATGAATTCTATATATAAAATTTATATATATTCAAATTCACATTTTAGTAGCTTAAAAAAATCGAATTCATTTCATATCAGTTATAAATTCAAATTAAACATCGATTTACGCAATTCAAATTCATTTCCAATAAAAGCTTATATTTAAACCAATTCAAATTTAGTTTTTTATCGATTATAAATTCCAATTCATTCCTTAAATTTGGAAGTTCAAACTTTAGAAAACAATTTCACAATTCAAGTTCATCTCTTATAAGTTCAAATCAATTCAAATTCATATCTTATACAAGTTCATTCATTAAATCAAGTATCGTTTTATGAATTAAAATCTTTAAACTTCGAAATTAAATCGTGAAAACCTTAACTTATCCATCTTTTAGTTTATTATTGAAGTTTATAAAATATATATAAGAAAATTTAACTTTGAAAATAGGTATATAAATATATAAGTTTATAAAATTTTAAAATTAATTAAAAAATAGACTATAAACATATATAATTTTGAAATAATATAGAAATAAGTTTAAAAGAAATAGTTTTTTATAATAAAAGTTTAAAATATTTATATGATTAGATTATACGGTTTAAATAAATAAAATTATAAGTAAAATCTTAAATAAGTTTTAAATCCATGTTTACTCATAATATCATTTTTAAAACATATAATTTAAAATTTACAAACTATAAGTTTAAAATCTTAAAATATGAATATAAAAATATAAAATCTTAAATTATTATTTTAAAATTAAATTTCCCAAATCATTTTACTTTGAGAAACATGACCAACGGTGTCCGTATATAATTTTCTACCCTATGGTCAAGTGATATGGATACTTATCATTTCAACCGACAATTTATAATTTTATGGGTATATATCATTTCAACCCGCAATCCCAAATTCAGTAAAAATCGTTCAGGTCTATCATTTCAACCCATAACGATTTTTCCCTAATCAAATGTCCATTCGGGTATGTATCATTTCAACCCTTAGTTATTTTTCCTAAACTAGGGGTATCAACAACATAACAAATCGTCACATAGCATCAATCACAACATAAATCATATATCATCAATGCACCTACATGTCATATGAATATCATGTCGTATATGAAAGGTGTACGAAATAAACAATTTCTACTGGCAATCCTGTACATTTCATAACAGTTCATTTATGTTGATCTAGCATCTATGAAACAATATAGGTCAAGTGTGAGATAAACTTACCTTCCGTGGTACAGAAATGGTGACAATAGACGAATTGACATATATTGAGACGACGAATTCTAGGCATGACCCGAGAATAGTTTCAATTTGATGATCCCTCAATATTTATTTTATTTTTTATAAGGGAGGTCAGAGAATTTCTCAATGGATCGGTATAACCATTGGGTTTTGGAATGGTTTTCAAAACACAACCCCAACTCAACTCAACACAGTAAACAAAATATATATTATACATACGCACATACTTTGTTTTAAATAAAATTAACACAAGCAAATCCTTACATATTTTTATATAGTATATTAACACAACAAAATCTTTTATAATACATATAAATATACTCACTAAAACTATAATATACATATATATATATATATATATAGATAATTTAAAAACCGATACAACTTTAAACACAACACCAACACACTAACACAACTCCACACAACCAACTCAACAAACCCCTCATCGACACAAATACACTCACACAACACAACCAATTTTATACATGCATAACCATCCAAATTATAGTTTATACTACATTAATATACAAACACACACACAACACCAAAAACACACGCACGCACGCCATGCACACACGCACTCATAGTCACACAACGAACTCACACGAGCAGGGAAAAGAAAATACGCAAGGAAACAATGGCATATAGGCGGTTAGCTTCGTTCAAGGAGGCGGGCGATGGTCGGAGCAGGTCAATGGCAGTGGGTTTAGGCTTTGTCGGAGCTGAGAGTCGCGGCTTGGTTTACAAGGGTCAAGCGTGAGCTGATCTGGGCTGAGAGGGGAGGCAAGCGGGTAGATCTCTCGACCTTCCGAAACGAGTTGACATCGTGGCTGCGGTTGCGTTGGCGTGGAGGAGTGATCATGGCGTCGGGCACTGGCTATCGGAGGGGACGACCGCTTCCAGTGGGGCTCAGGCTCAGAGGGTGTGTGTGGGGTTCGGCTTGAGCTTCAGATGGCTGCGGCTTTGCTGACGAGGGCGAGGTAAAGGGGGTCATCACGATGGGATGAGCTGGCGCAATGGAGAGGGAGTAGGGGACGAATTGAAGACTCGCGATGGGGCAGAAGTTGCCAACGGCTGCTGGAATTTTGTGGCTTCGGGTTGACGATGTGAGGGAGAGGAGGTCAGTGGGTCAGTACAGCGATGTGGGGTTCGACTTCGTAGGTGAGTGGTTTGCGCAGGTGGGTGGATATGCAATTAGAAGGTGGTGTGTGTTTATTCTCTTTAGTGAATCACATATGGGATGCATGGGACTGATAGAATTAAAATGGGTAGCAGATTTTAATTCATGAGGCCACTATTTTTGGGAAGGGAGAATGGGATGGGGTGTGAGTTGGGAATTGGCTTTTGGAATAAAACAAAGGATTTTGGGGTACTGAAAAAGAAACGAACAGAGTAGTTTAAATTCATGTAACGTCCCAGATTTTTGAACGTTATTTACGAATATTTAAATTGGTTTAAATATTGATTTGGCGATATTAGTAGATTTTATATCGAATTTTTTATAGAGTTCGAATATATATTTTATAATATAATTAAAACGAGCTCGAAAACAACGCGGCAGTTCGTAATTTTCGATCTGAACTTTAACTAAATATACAGGATCCAGAATAAGTCGGAATTTTGTGAAATAAGAAATGTTTGAATTGATTTGATTATATTTTTCCAATGAAAGAAAAGAATCGTGATTTCGTCGTGTAGATGGTAAGATATGCCTGATTTAAAATTTCCAATAGTCGCTATAGAATCGTTCATCGACCGTAACAGTTTATTGGATATAACTGCGTACTGGATTCAAATTTAGACAAGATTCTTTTGAGACGTAGTCATAATTTAATTTTTAGAATTTTACTGTAATTTTTAATAAATTTAATATGCAGCTTTTTATTTGAAGTATTTTGCACCCTGTATCAGTATTTCGGGGTTTCAAAATATAAGTTAATCTACCGATATTATTATATTTTTGGGATCGTGACACATCGCTCATTCCAATGGTATTTTTATTTCTGTCTATAAGCAGTCCGTAAAACAAATGAAATTGTGTGAAAGAGAAAAAAAGAGAAGAAAAAAAAATTCACTCGAAAACAAAACATATTTGTATGGAGCAACAGAACGTTTTGGGTTATTTTCACTATCAGACTTCACATCACCTAATTCTTCCATTTAGTATTATCCTTGTTCAAACGTCTAAGCACTCCTATACACTTCTTCCTCAGCAAAGATGAATGTCCAAACAATATATATATAAACTATATTACATATTAAACACATTTCTTGCCTACCACGCATCCTTTCGCCAATTGTGTTCACCTCAACGATCAACTTCAAGTCTATTATTATTTTCCTTACGCAAGTGTACACGGCATCACTAGCAAAACGTACAACTACCCACCTACGCACTTATACCCTAAGCTATACAAAACAGTGCCATGTCCCTTTCGAAAATTAAAACTGCATGTCCCAATCAAACCGATGTACACACAGTCACAGACATTTTGTTCAACTAAATACATGAAATTTTATAATGTAAACCTATAGTTCTATTTGATATCCTAGCCAGTACCCATGCAGACCTCGCATTAAAGCTGGCATCCAATTTTGATACACTATCTGCAGACGAGCATTTACTCATGAGAACGACATCTCATTTGCCTTGCCGACCAAGGTTTCAAATTTCCCATCAAGGAAACAGCTAGCCTAAAATCTTGCCTGCAAACCCCTCTATATATATATTATATTTAAATGTATACCGTGGTCATCACGTCTCTACTCTTATAAATACCACAAACCCATCTTGTTTATTTCGAAAAGCAAAGGCACACAAGCCTTCCTCCTCCAATACTTAAAACCGCACCCTCTCCTCAAAAATATACATTAAAATCCAAACTCCATTACGTGAATATTTTCCCGAGCAACAGCAGGAGGCGTTGGGGGGGGGGTTGCTCGAGCGCTCGGGTATCGGAAGGTGGGAGCGGCCATCGGTGGAACTAACGTGGCCATGGAAAACATAAAGGAAGAGTGAGAAGAATGTGAGGGGAAGAAGATGCATGTATGGGGAGTGCGGTTGACGTGTTGAGTTCGATAAATGGGTGTGGACTTTGGGGGGGCCTGAACGAGGCTGTAGTAGGATGGAGGAAGGTACCATGGAGGAGAAGACATCAGTACTTAAGTGAAGAAGAAAATCATAGCAGGAAGAAGAAATAAATATCAAGAGGTAATCCTATTTTTAATGTGGCCTAACTAAGGATTAACAGTTCATTTTAATTAACTTTATATTAACGGTTAAAACTCACATTTTCACTTAACAAACTTAACTTGCCAGATCATAATGTGTTTATATAAGGTGTAGATTTGTGCTTAATAACGAGTGGAAAACATAATTATAGTAGTGTGAAGGGAAGGTGACGCTAGAAAGTTGAAGTGATGGCCATTTTATAAAAGGTCGGGGACATAAACTGTTGTAATAGGAAGAGGGAAGAGTGAAAAGCGGTAACATGGACTCTCCACTAGCTTCTTTAAGAAGAAATAATCAGCCTGATTTGTTTAATGTAATTAACAGATAGGTCGCTATTTAATTAAGGTTAATTAACATAAATAGTAAATTAAATTAAGGTTAAACAATTATTGGTTAATTATTTAAAAATAAACCGTATGACTTGTTATTCATATAGGTGAACAGACGGGACAAAACCAAAGTAGTTGGAACCGTACTGACAAGCGAAACAGTTTGGAGTTGGTTTAGACGCATTTGGAATTTACCGAAAACAAACCGCTTTGACGACAAATGGAAATTCAAGGTGAGTTCAACTCACTCAGTTTACCCTGTTTATATTTTATATAAACCGGGTATTTTTCTATTTTATGTGCAATGTTTGCTAGTGGTTGATAACTGGATGACTGTTTACATGCGTACTGAATATTTCAATATTCATGGATTAAATTAAGCGTTTGTTAAATTAAATCGTTATTTTAACGATTAAATTTTCAAACGAGGTAACGTACCTTGTTGGTTACGTTTATAATAATAAACGTATTAAACCAACCATTTGATGCTTGAATGGCCGTTACATATTGTTTGATGACTGTTATTAGTTGAACTGTTCATCGTGTTGAAATTGAGGTAACCCGTTGTGATGCAGGGAAGGACAGGTTGGAGGGATCCGACCGGATTCCTCAAATATATTGTTTATTTACATGTACTGTTAACCAGTTGATTGATTGTTGGTTGAAACCAAATTCAACAATTGTTGATATTAACCAATGGGTGATATTGGTTGAGTAGTTATCGGCAGATGGCCTGTAAATGAATCGTTTATAGAAATCGATTTACCGTCTGGTAAATCCAATGGAAAATTATAAAATTTGTTTTATAACTAAAGACAGGTTTGAAATCTATTTTATAGACTATTCTTAGATGAAGTTATTAAAGAAAATAAATAATTATTTTTGTATAATGAGTGAGATTTGTAGAATAATGAGTTTGGTAAGCATGTGAGTGGAAAGCAACAAAATGGTTAAGAGTTTGATTAATTGTTTTCGATAAACAATGAAATTAGATTATTAAATCTAATCAGATTGTTAATTAAATAAAATAAAGTTTATTAAAATTAAGTTTACTTATTTATATGAAGGGAATAACTAAGTGGAATGTTTTAACAATATAACCCTGTTTAAGATGATCAAGTTGACTACTTGGACGAGAATCGATTATTAAAACCAATTATTGGGTTGTTAATTATTATCGAAGTTATGTACCATTTAAAATAAACTTTTAAGGAAGATTAATTATTTTTATAATTGGTAATGAAGTGAACTATTTGATATAGATAATGTTGGACAAGTAACAAAAGGGTTGACTTGTAAGCGGGACTTTTAACGTAAGGTATGAATATGAATTCAATACGTAACTCGATGGGCAAGATATGAATGTATCATAATATTTTCAAATGAAAGCAAGTTGTTTTGATATATCAATAAGATTTGCCTTTAAAAGGGGAATGTTTGAAAGTAAACATATATCGAGATGATATTGGTTATAATGGAGATGGAGTTTAAAGCCTTATTTATAATAAAAAGGGTTTTAACATGTTTTACTCATATTGATATGAGTCAAAAATTTATTTATCTTATAGAAGCGATTGTTTAAAAAGGAAAGTTTCAAATATGATTTAATATGAGTAGAAAGTGAACGAAAGCTTAAGTGGATGAGAATCGATTATCTAACAAGTGTCTTTGAGAAATGAAGTTATTTACATCAAATAAGATGAGTGGACTATAAAAGAGATCCTATAGTTGATGAAATTGTTGGGATAGTTCTTGGAATTCAAAATTTCGTTAATAAACTTCTAATTTATCCGAAGATAAGAATGTTGTCGACTCAAGGTCTGAGAGGTAAATAAAATACCCCAACTTGAATGACTTCATGATTATCCAAGGGTGATATTGGTTTAGAGGCGAAGGTAGTTAAGGGAATTAAAATGATATTTCTGCGAAGGTTATGATAAACTAAAATTTGAAAGGTTGAGTGAATTGATTTCGGAATAAAGAAGTAAAGGGGCGTACTTCAAATATCGAAAGAGTCATAAATGAATGTTTGACTAACGAGGCCAAGTGACGCCGTATACTGAACCAATGGAACCACTTTATTTTTATATTGGTGATTGTTGTTTTGATAGTTAAAACACCAACTAGCAGAATCTGGCCAAATCGATTGTTGGTTCGGAAAGACCGGGATCGAATTTATATTCGAAAACCATTCCGACCAATAAATACGTAAACGTTAAAGATGTCAGAAGATGGTCGAGGTGGAGCATTGAAGACCGTTGATCTTCCTAAGCGGAAGAACTACTCGTTAAATTTCTCTGGCTAGCTACCAGAGTTATGATGACTTGTGATTCTGTCGTGATTGGAATCTTCGGGTTGCAAGGACTATTCACTACTGATCCATGGGGTGATCCCTATATTGGATGCAGTAGGAGAGTGGCTTCGGTTCATCCTGTCCCTGGATGACGTGTATGGACAGTGTAAAAGATGGCCAGATGTTTCAAAAGTCGATTATAACCTCAAGCCTCATCAACCGGGAAATGACAAAAATCGGGCAGGCAGCATGGCTATGTGGGTCGCTCCCATTAGGGCGTATAGTCACCTATCTAGAGAAATTCCTTTTGTTTCTTAAATCTATCGATGCTGTCCCTTTTCGGGCAGGCGGTTGCTGATCCCAACCGTCGGTGATATACATTCGATACACTCAAGCGAAATGAGTGGTCGGTCATGTGAGGGCCGGGTTGCAAGATGTTCTTGTTGAACCCAGTGTATTTGCCTCTAGAGATACACAAGCGGAAGGTGGTCCCATACCTTGTCAGAGTTGGAATCCAATCTCCAATAAGCGCCTGCGATTTTGATTGTATACTATATATGTGGAGCGTGAGATGCAAGCGTTCCACTAGATTGTTATTTATTTGTATTTAGACACTATTATAATATCAGAGTAAGATATGATTTCAAAACTGTTTTGGGTTATAATAAGGTAAAAACCGTCCGTGTTTATGTGTGGGCTGGTCTTACTATTATCCTTTTCTTTCAAAAGGAATTTGAACTTAAAAATCAAGTTGGATGGTTCCCCTTAAACTGTGCGAGTTATTCTCACTCTGGTTCACCAGACTGACCCGGTATTTGAAATGCTCGGGTTAGCCCGGGTTGCAGGTTCAGGTTATCAGATGCTCTGAAGTTCAGAGATGAGCTGGAGAGGCCCAGACGTATGATTTAGACAAAATATTATTCTGCTGTGTTGTATTTGAAGGACAGGTTGTTATAGCTGTCCAGATTGTCTGTGGCACTCTGATGTTGTAAGTATATTTTCAAGCTCTCAATAAAGATTATTTCTATATTATATTTGTTCCACTGCGATGTGAGGCTCTGATTGTGTTGTCTTTTCTTCTTCTTATTCTTCTATTCTAAAATTTCTATCTTATCTTTCTCATCCTCCAACTTCTTTCTTCTAGCTTTCTGGAGATTCGATACTCGAGTGGGACACAGTTTGTGTAGATGTCGAAAATTCAAGTGTCGAATTTTCCGGGTCGCTACAATTCACGAGGCAAGTTTCCAATTTATTTATTTATTATACAAAAAGCTGAACGAACTGCCTTCGGAAGTGGCAAACGGAAGTTGAAAAAAGAAACGAATGGTTTCTTTGCAAAATTAAAGGAACGATGGTTATAATATTAGGGAATGAATGGTTTAAATATGAAAATAAGCAACGGTTTTAAATTTAAACAGATGAAAACAGAATCAAAGTTTAATGATGTATTTAATCAACGAAATAAAATAAAATTTTAATGGATCTAATACTACATAGAATTTGAAATTGAAAGTGGACGAACGGTTTTAATTTGAACAGACGGATTCTATCAAATAAAAGTGGAGCGATATATTTTGCATCAACAACGATAAATACAAATGGAAGATCTACAAAAGAAATATATTGAAGTAAAATCAAAGATAAAATTTTATAAATATTGATATAAATATTTAAATAAAAATCTAAGAATGAATTCAAATCTTAATAATATTAGTAAATCAAATATAATACGAGTTTAATATTCAAATTAAAATATAAGAATAAATTCAATTCAAATAAATAAACTCTTTATTCAATAAGCATGATTGAATTGCAAATATCAATTTGTATTACTAAATTATATTCATATTAAAACCAAATTCATTTCTTATATAGAATCCAAAATAAATTTAGTTTAAATCAAAAATCAAAAATCAAAACAGTTATTCTATAATATTCAAACAAATTGATTTTTCAACGAATAAAATAAAATAAAAAATAAAAATTTAAATTAAATAATTTAATAAAAATACACATAATATTTCGGTCGCTACAATCTTCCCCCCTCAAACCTTTTCGTCCCCAAAAAGGAACGTGGCAGGGAAATAGTTATTAAATAATTAATATATTTAAACCTATGGCTCAAATTTATCCTCATACCTATATATACAATTTGAAATATATATTTCAATCAGAAGTTAAAATATTTCAAACATTTGAAAATAGTTTTAAGTATTCACTCGACGTCTCGATTGGCGATATATATCTATCCCACTTTCGAAACACGAAAATAGATATCGATGATGCCGCGATCATCACCAGAATCATTTTCAAGTGGCTAGAGTGTGTCTCTATATCTATCTTATAGGATTTAACGTATACGTTGATCAGACGTATGCTCAAATCACTAAGTATTCGATAGGCCAACTTTAACGTTAAGTGAATCGTCAAAACACCTTTATATATTTAAACATAATATATACCAAATTTCCAGATCATATAATATAAATAATATATTTCAAATCAATAAAAAATTTAGTAAGGAAAAATTATATCTCTCCCCCACTCATTTACTTATTAAAATTCAACTCAACCTTTAATAAATATACTCACAATATTATTATTATCAGGTCAAATATAAAGAATATTATTCTATACTATAGTTATATATTTCAAACTTATGCTATCTATATTTAAAACTTACAAAACTAGTTAAATTCCATAAGTTAAAGATATAAATACATCACAAATAAAATCTTTATAACCCAATTTAAAATTTATATATTTTTATATATATACATACATTTATATTCTATATCGTTATAGATTTCAGCCAATATAATTTTTTTCAACAAAAACTACATCTTTAAATCTTATTCGAAATATATAGAAAATATAAAATCTTAAAATACAAATATTAAATCTTTCAAAATATTGGTATTACCAAACAAAATGTTGTTTACAAATATACATCAAAATTGTATCATGAAAATACCAATTTCAAACCAATATTCAATAAGAATGAATTCGCTAAAAGACTTATACTCTCCTTCTACTTCTTACCTTGTTATGGACAAAGATAAGTTATAGAATTCGAGTTAAAAGTTGAACGATCAAAGAGGATCTATGAAGGAAGAAGGATTCAAACGAAAAGGAAATTTCAGAAAAAGATTTAAATACTAAACAAAATTTTATACACGAAAATATTAGTTAAAAAAACATTTTAAATCATTTTAAAAACTATTTGTACTTTCAAAATACACTCTCTCTCAAGAAGGATTTATGGCTGATTCCACTCATTCTAGGGTATTACTACCCTATCTCTAATGAGATTTTATCCCATAGGCTAAAGGTTTGATAAACCAAAGCTCTGATACCACCTATAACGACCCGCCATTTTGACCATGCCGAATCGAAAAAACTGCCAACTCGAGCCGTCCAAAACGACAGATTGTTATTAGCTTCCGGGGTAAATAGAATAAATCACAGACATAGATACAGAGCAATATAATATCTCATAGCGGAAAATACAAAATACGATAGTAGTTCATGAAGCTACTAAATAAATTTTACATCAGAGTTTACATAAATAATACAGCAGAAGTCAAATACAATGAATCTTCTAATACATAAATAAATAATAACTATATAAATCAGAAATGAAAAGAATAGATGGAACTGGATCGACTAACAAGTAGATATAGGTGAGCAAAACCAAATAATCTCCAAACTCAAAGAGTAAATCTAAAAAGCTGTGATAATCAATCTGACCCGAGCAATAATGCAAAACAAAACAACTCGGATCAGGACTAACATTCTCATGGAAGTAAATCAACTTAAACGAAATGTTCAATGAAATGCAATCAGTAACTTAAAGGATACTTGGGATCACTATCCTCTAAGGACATGTCAAACTAATACTATACAGTATAATACGCTATATACAACAATGTCTATCAGTAAAGTATCAAAATAGTGTAAGTGGGATTACCATTATTTCCCTTACACCGTTTATATATTCCCATTGTATATACAGTACCGTAATTCCTCCGTAAACTGGAGGCTATCAGAGAGCACTCTACATAAAAGAGTACAAAACAAAATCGTAGTAGGCTCGTACACGGCATGTGACAAGACACATAAGGAATGCCAGGGTGGATTCACCGTTTGCAGAGCCGGACTGGTGGTAACGTGTAACAACCCGGGATTTCAGAACCAATTTAAAAATTTTATTTTAGCTGTTTTAATGAATTTTGAATATTTAAAATGAATTATTTTAAATAATAACAGCTAAAAATTTATTTTAATCGAAGTTAGAACATATAAATTTATTTTAATTATAAAACGAGCTTGAAATGGCGTGGTAGTCTGAAAATTCGATTTCTAATTTTAATTTAATGTATAGGATTCGAAATAAATCGGATTTCAGTAAACCCAGAAACGTTAAAGTCTATTTAACTATATATTTCTAGTGAATATGAAAAATTCAGATTTCATAAAATAAATTAAAAGTTATATCCAGTTTAAAATTTGAAATAGTAGCTATGGAATTTATATATATTTTAATATAATATATACAGCCCTTAAAAATAGCCATTTTGCAAACAACCTCCGATTTCGATGAAACCAATTTTTTTGGATTCGGAATGTCAAATTATTGCTATATTCCAATTTTTATAATTTTTGGAATTAATATGTGAGTGTGGTGAATTTAAACGCGTTCGGTACTTTCAGTTTGAATTTAATCGACTAGAAAATGACCATTTTTCAAATGATCTCCAAATTCAACGAAATTAGTTTTGTTAGGACCAGATCATCAAAACATAGCTAGATTTATTTTTCTGGAATTTTTGGAGTCGGTATGTGGCCCCGGTAAATTAAAATGTATGTTGAAATCAATTTTTTACGTTATATTGATTTATATTTTAATTTTGATAAAAAAGTGATCGAAACAGTCGAATTGGCTTGCGAAACATATCTCATTGTGCCCGGAATGGGGGTATTTAGCTAGGAACGACACTCGTTAGGTTTGATTTTGAGTTCGTATCAATAAGAGGGTATTTTTGGAATTAAAGAAAATTAAATAATTTATTATAAATACCCCGGGCCAATAAGAATTCAGAAAAATAAAACCCTAACTCTGCGTCGTTGCACTCGAATACTCGGTGTAAACCCATTCAGATCTTCCTCCTCCGATTCCGCTTGATCCACGCAATGAAATTCAATAATTCTTCAACGAAATTTGTAGAACTTTTCCCCTCTTCAAATCCATACCAGTTTGGAGTGTTATCGTCTCGTGAGGACAAAAAAATCGAGGCCCAAACACATGCGGTTCACAGGCGATTTCCGCCGCCTGGGGGGTGTCGAGCTAGCAGTGGTGGGGTGCCGGGGGTGCGCCTCGCGTAGGCCGACGTCGTGGAAGCATTGGCTCATCGCCAAGGTGGCTGTGGCGAGCGCGAATCCCAACCCTCGGTTGGAACGAAGTGCGGTCGTGGTTACTGAAGAGGAAGAAGGTTATTTTAATTAATTATTTTCTTAATTAACGTAATAATGGCATTAAGGTACAAATGCTAATAACTTTCCCATTCAAGGTCCAAATCGCACGAAACTGGATCCGTTGCAATCGTGGAGTCGAGAGCTTCACAACAAGGCCGACTGGGTCCAATTTGGAGCTCGTTAGAATTTGAGGCAAATACAAACCCAAACGGTACCAGAATCTCCAGCTAAAGGTCGACAGAGTGGAAACTGAATGTGAGAACATCTTCTCACTTAAATTATTTTACAGTTAAATGTATTCTAGGTTGTAGACAGGTCTTAGTAGCTCCTGACACTATTTATTGTACAAACCATGGTTGTTTGTTTGGATTGTATTATGGGAAAATTGGTTGTATTGTGGTAATTGATTGTATTGTGGTTTTACTGATTAGATTGATTATTGTGTATGGCATGAGCCAGTATCAGGAGAGGGATAATGCTAGACATTACTCCGGTTCTAATATCGCGCCGTTATAATCCCGATTTTTTCTGAAACTGAAATGTATATGAAATTTTCTGAAATAAACTATATAAAATATTCATGTGTTGAATAAAATGTTTGAACAATAAAAACATCATTTTTATGAATGTATGAACTATATAAAATAGTAAAGTGTTGAAATAAATATTTTATCATTAAAAATATAATTTTTTAACTTATATATGAACGACATAAAATTCTCCTGAAATGAAAATAAATATTCATTTACAAATCGGACGATTTGTTGATGTACACACATTAACTGACATTGATTGGGACGATAAATTTACACATTACCTAACTACACAAATAATATTCAGTATTTGTTGGTTGAAAACCCACATGGGTATTGGGATGATATTTGGCATACACTAATACAAATTGTTTAGTTGTATGTCGATCGATTGGTTGACTGACTGTTGTAAGCGTTAATTATTTATATTCAATGCTTATGTAGTTGTGTAATGCACTCTGGATGATGGATGATTGGTTATCATTGTTGTTGTAAAAATGTGTTGTGTGAAATCCATATAAATAAATTATATGGTAATTGATTGGGTCTAATTCCAGTTCAAAAATCACGAATATTTTAAAATAATGAATATTTTCAAATAATATTCAGTAAAGGATTAAAATATGAATTTGATGTCCGATTTTGGATGGACACGAAAATACTGAAATATGTGAAGCCATGTTGATTAGATATGCTCCATTTTAATGCGAACAATATTTATATCGATTTTATTCATTTTTATAATGAATATCGGAAAGGAAATGATTTCAAAATCTAATATTTTGAAAATATTATCAATTAAATATTATAATGATAAGGAGTATTCAATTTTGATTAAAATACATTTTGTATGAAAAATATGTTATGTAACGTCTTGGATTTTTAGCTATTTAATATTGTGTATTTAAATTTATTTTAAATATTGGTTTGGAATAATAATATGAATTTTTATCGATATACGAATTAATATCGAATATATCGGATATCGTATTACGGAACGATAATATTTGAATTCACAGTTAAAACTGAATAAAAATGATTCAGTCGATCAATATAAATTTTATTTTAAAAAATTTACGATAGTAATAATTTACTATCATGAAGTTGTTTGTTTTAAATTTAAATTATGTATTTTCAATTTAATAAGATTATTCCATATATACGTTATAATTAAAATCTCAAAATCAGATCCATTAAGTTCAGAATAACGATATAATCTGAAAATGGCGGTCATTACGTTGAAATAATGGTTCAGATTTTAAATTAAGGGACAGTAGGATATTTTAGTTTTTAATTAAAACAAAGTCAAATCAATTTACTTAATGAATGTACTTATGAAAAATAGGCCGACCTAAATTTCTACATCACAGACCTAGTTTTCTTCGAGCAATAAGAATGGCCTCCCTTCTTCCTCAAAAAGTAAAACAAGAGTAAATGGTGCCGACCTAAAATCCCTAACGCAGACCAACGCTCTCCTCGAGCATAATTTCCTGTCTTCCATTTTCAATATCA
This sequence comes from Allium sativum, assembly GCA_030737875.1. Classification (NCBI taxonomy): domain Eukaryota; kingdom Viridiplantae; phylum Streptophyta; class Magnoliopsida; order Asparagales; family Amaryllidaceae; genus Allium; species Allium sativum. The sequence continues at coordinate 6,686,044 of JASFAX010000039.1, read as the reverse complement.
ATGGAACAAAATTTTAATGGAGTGTACTCATGTTCCCTTGTGCGCGCCTATAAAAAAACCCAACTCAAGTCTTCAAATTTCCCATTCACAATTCGTTCTGTTCTTCCCTCTTCCCATCAGAAAAATGGAAGCCTTATACTATGAAATCCGCTCCACGCAAAACCCAAAAAACAATTGAAATAATTTAAATACTCAACCGAAATTCATTATTTCAGATCCAGTAAGCTTATATGCTTAAGTGCTTCAATTCTACGTGCTCAAATCTCATTGCGATAAACTCCTGTGAAACTCGATTTCATAAATCACGAGTTAGGGTTCATAGTGCTCGAGGTGGGCGAGGTGTTCATGGCTTGGAAGGGATCGATGTCTGGTATGGGGTGCGATGGGTTTCAGGAGTGCAGTTTTGGGTTCGAAGTGAGGTGTGATGTTCGATCTTGGAACAGTCGAGTTAGGGATTTCGTTTGCGGTGTGACTGTGTGATGAAGACGGGTTCGAATTCATTGTTGGAGTACAATGCGACTTCGTGTAAGGGACTAGCGATTTGAGGGATGAACGTGATGTAGTAGTGGAGCTCAGTTTTTTTCTGGAAGTCGCGATTAAGTGTACACGGCTTGGGTTGCTGTGAAGTCGAATTGGTGGACTGGAGTTCGATTGTGTGAAATGATGGGTGGAGTTGACAGTGAAGTTTTTGGAGAAGTTTTTGGCAGTAAAGGGTGCTTGGATATATGGGATTTTGGAGCAAACCGAAATGGAGAAGGGTCAGTAAGATTTTAGTAGTAGCCATAGTAGATGTAAGTAGTTCGATCTATATTTTTGGATGATGGTCGATGCAGACAGTGGCTTGTTATTTGGTAATATTGGAAAAGTCATGAGGTGAATTCCATTAAGTGCTAAATTAGTTTATTAATTAAAAATTGAATTAATATACTATTAAAGTAAAATGCCATTAAGTGCTATATTGGAATTTGGAAACCGAAAAGAGAAATTAAATCTTTGTATATTATTAAAAGAAGGCCTTGTTAAGGAAAATTTAATAGCTTATTTATAACACTCGGACTTTTCTTATGCGAGGATAGATCGATTGGAATAATTCGTATGGAGTTCAAAGCCTCGAAAATCGATGAAAGGAATTGAAATTGGTACAAGTGCAAACTAAATAAATCAAGGTGAGTAAATCTCACTTAAAAATTTATTTTTATTATAAATTGTTGGCTGTTTTGGTTGCATTGTTGTTATTGATGAATTGTGGTTATATATATATATATATACATACATATATATATATATATATATATATATATATATTGGTTATTTAGGCTTGGTGGTTGTCGCTATTATATATATTAGATATTTCCCACAATACTATTAGCGGATGCCCGCAGTATCATTAGCGGATGACCCTACGCCCCACGAATATGAGTGGATGACCTTTTATACCGCGATATCCTGCTTTGAAGCAGGATTGGTATTATTTTAGTTGACTAACATCTGTGGATGCAGGGAAAACAGGTTGGAGGGATCCAACTGGATTCCTCAAAATTTATTTACTGTTGTTTACGTATTTATATGTGTGTGTGATGTGTGAATTGAATGGATTATTTGTGTGTTTGGATATTAGAATATCACTGCCCTAGATATTTATATTTAAAAATATCAAAAAGGGATTTTTATGATTTAAAAATGAAAGTTTACTTTTCGAAATGAAAATGGAATTTCGAATGGATTAAGAAGTATTAACTTGTTTTTAATAATAAAAACAAGTAGCTGAATTTATAAACAATGTTATAAATAAATAGGAAGAAAAATTATCGTTTAATAATATTGGATTTTTAAATTCAAGTTTTAATTTAAAAAGGAAAACTTAATTTCCAGAATGAAAATTGGATTTCAAATAAGATTTGAAATATGGGCTTGTTTTAAATGTTTAAAACAAGAAGTGAAATTTATAAACAATGTTTATAAATAAAAGAGGGAAAATTTTCAATTGGATAATTTATAAATTTAAATTTAAGTATGGATTTAAAAAGGAGTTATAATTTGGAATCATTCAAAAGAACGATGAAATTTATTATAAGGTTCGGAATGAAAACTGAATTCAAATAAATCAATAAGGATTTATGATTTCGAATTCGACTATGTCAAATAAAAATAAATAAATTGAATAAACTATTTTCAGAAGGAATATAGAGATTGTATTAATTAAGAGATAAAATCTAAATTAAATATGAAACAGATTCTATGTTTACATATATATAAGTTATAGTTATAAAATGTTTTCGAAGGTAAATTGAAAAAAAAAAGAAATTTACTTTCCGCAAAATAGAACTTGGTCTTTAAATGAGATTTGGAATGAAAAACTTGTTTTAAATAATAAAACAATGAAGTCAGTGTACAAACGATATTTATCAACATTGGATAATTTGGAAGATTGTTTCAAAAGGAGTTTAAGTTGGAAGTTTGTTTTTAAGGTATAAAATAAGGAAGTCGATTTATAAACCGTGTATATAAATGGAATGAAGAAATTTCGTTGGATAAATTGGAAATAGATTTTTCCAAATATAAGAAATAACATTAAAAAATCATATTTTTGAATGGGATAAAAGAGAGGATTTTTATAATAAGTAATCAAGTTTTGGAATTTCAAACTCTTATCCGTCTCAAGATAAGAACGTTGTCGACCAAGGTCTGAGAGGTAAATAAAATACCCCAACTTGAACGACTTCACTATTATCAAGGGATGATATTAGTTTGTAATGGTAAAAGATGTTGAGTTAATGGATTATTTCCATAAATGGGAATTTAATATTTGAATTCGATTATATCGAATTTTAATAATTCAATTACATGCGAATTGAAATTGAATACAGAAAATTGGAGTTTGAATTAATTTATAACAGAGTATGAATATGGAATAAAATAATCGACAAGTTGGGAAATCGGGATTTTTAAATTTAGATTCAGATAACTGGTGAATTTTAAAAATATTGAAAGTGGAATTGGAACTTATTTATTAAACGATGTTTTTAAACGTTTATATTTAATTTAATTAAAACGAACTCGCCGCAGCGCAGTAGTTCGTAATTTGACAATTCAGACTTCTATTGAGCATATAGAACTCAATATAAGTCGAAATTCGATGAAACAAGAAACACCCGGACCTATTGAATGATAGTTTTCTAATGGAAGAGAAAAACCTGAATTTCGTCTTACAGATTTTAAGTTATATCGAAATCAAAATTTCAGAAAAACAACGCCAAAATCATTTTAAAACCGTAAGGGTTTATTTAATTAAACAAAAGGATTTTATTGAATAAAAATCCGAATTTCCATTAGTAAAATTCGGACTTGGGTTATAAAATAAATAAGTACCCAAGTAGAGCAAGTGAATTGGATTTTTAAACAAAACCATATTTTAAATTATTAAATGGAATTGACTAATTGGAAATGGTTAATAAATGAAATTATGAGGTTAAACTTACCTTTAGTTAAGCGAATCGAGTTTGGAAATTTAAATTCGAAAATGAATTGATTCAAACTATAAATGAATTGATTCAAACTATAAGTGAATGGAGTGACTGAATTACTTAGAGAATTAATTAGTGGGATTGAATGGGGTGAAATCAAAATAGTCATATGGTTTGAAATAAATGGGAGTGCAGGTGTACGTATATTAGACAGGTATGCGATGAAGAATATGAAGAGAGTATGAAGGTTATAATTTAAGTGCCCAACAAAAAGGTACATGTTTAATTTCCATATGAGGTTTTATGCACCGAATCGGCAAGCCGCTTGGCCTTTTGATTTTCTTTTTGAATGGAAAGGGCCTAGAGAGGTGAGTTGAGGTTTGAACTATTGACCGACACAAAAGAGGTGCTGGCGAAATTTTCTGGAAATTTAAGGAGTTAGAATATTTTTAAGAAATTTTGATAATAGAAATCGATATAACGATATATATAGAATTCGCTAAGAAATGAATTTAATATAAAATATTAGAAAGGGCCAATGATTATGAAATTGTTTGATGGATGTTTATTTTTCCCTTTAATAGTTAAATCACCGACTATCAAAGATTTTTGACCATCGTTGTCAATACGAAGAGACCAGTTGGATTTAATATCCGAAAACCACTTCATATAGGCATAGGTGTTGCGAATTAGATTATGCTGAAGATAATCGAAGACGGAGTGAAATTCAAGAGTTGTTATGTTTGTCCAGTCCCAAGACAACTTGTATGGACGAATGTCGGACAGAATATTCCTAACAGTCACATAAGACGATCTTTTCAAGGTATTACGTCTGGTGGAGGAGAAATTCGTTTCTCTTAGCTTTTATACCCGTAATATTTTTGGGAAGATCAACTAGTGATTTGACAGGTTTGACGATGTGGCATTCAAAGTGCATGGTGGCCAGATGTTCTAAAAGATAGACGTAGCCTCAAGCTTCACAACCGGGAAATGACAAAAATCGGGCAGGCATCATAGCTATGTGGGTCGCTCTCATTAGGGTGTATAATCACCTATCTAGAGAAATTCCTTTTACTTCTTTAATCTATTTCGATGCCGTCCCTTTTCGGAAAACAGTGGTTTGAGCCCAACCGTTGGTGATATACATTCGATACACTCAAGCGAAATGAGTGGTCGGTCATGTGTGGGCCGGGTTGCAAGACGTTCTTGTTGAACCCAGTGTGTTCCCCTCTAGAGATACACTATCGGCAGGTGGTCCCATACCTTGTCATAGTTGGAATCCAATCTCCAATAAGCACCCTGCAGTTTTTGATTTTATACTATGTATGTAGAGCGTGAGATGCAAGCGTTCTACTATTTGGTTATTTATTTGATTAGACATTATTATAATATCATTGGATTTTGATATCAAAAATGTTTTAGGTTATAGTAAGGTAAAAACCGTCTGTGTTTATGTGTGGGCCGGTCTTACTATTATCCCTTTCTTTCAAAAGGTTTTTTTCAAAGTTAAACAATATGGTTGGAGTTTACTCACACCAGTCCCATGACTGACCAAGAGTTTATTTTGTTTGTTTTTCCTAAACTCTTGGGTGCCCAAATTTGTACAGGCAGTCAAGTGTTCCAGGCTTTACAGATACACTTGAAGGAGCTTAAAGCAGGAGGCTTCACTGTTAGTTATTTAGAGTTATTTCCGCTGTATCAGATGTTATGTTGTACTCTGATATGTTATGTATATACAAAACAAATTTGTATTTCAAAGTTATGTTATATAATATATTTTAATCGTTCCACTGTGAAGTTCTGTATTGTTATTTCTGTTCATCTTTTATCTTTTCTATTTTCTTTAACCCTAATAACTCGTATTTTTGTATTATTTGAGTGGGACGTATGTTGTATTAGTCAGCTCAGATAGTATGGATTTTCGGGCCACTACATGTTATATATATATATTATGTATATTATATATATATATATTATGTATATATATATTATTGGCTTGAATAGAATGCGTCGCGCCGCGACCGTTCGGGAATTTCAACCATTGACTTCGAATTGACATTATGGGAGATTTGATCGTGGATTCTCCTAAAACCAGAACCGTTGGATTTGTATTGAAAAGATCTTTCCAATGAATATAAGAGATTTGAAATCTAACGGTTGTATTTGGAATTATGTCCAAATCAAATTTGGAAAAGGTCGCTATGGATGCAGTTCGGTTGCCGTTATTGGAAACCAGCTATACGGGCCTTGATAAAGTTATTAAAAATATTAATAATTTGCATAAAATCATAATAAATGATTTGGAAAGAATTTGGATGAAAAATTCTATATTTGAAAAGATAAAAATATATTTTTATCAAAATGAACTAGCTATTAACTAGAAAGATAATCCAACGCTTTTAAATAAATAAATTGGATTTGTGAATGGTTTTAGTCTAACCAGAATTTTCCAATGTTTGAAGTGGAATGGATTTGAATAGAAATCATCTTTGGGATATTTTGATATCAGATTCCATGACTATACGGATATTGTGGAGGAATTTGGAAGATATATATATATATATATATATATATATATATATATATATATATCGTTATTCCCCATACGATATGTGTTGGTTTCAGAATTTTATATTGAATATAAGCTGATATAATTTCTGTTTAGCGCCTTGTATTTAATATCAAATTGGATTTTGGGTTTGTCGTGAATGATGTTTTCAGTAACACTTTTCTTAAACCCCGTCTGAAAAGAATACATCTTTTAATTAAGATTATTAGAGTTTCCAATTATATTTAGTAATTGGAATAAAATGGAATGTGAATTGGGTTTATTGTGACCTGTGTTTTTAATGACATTTGTTCTTTTACCCGATTAACAGTGAAATATGATTTGGAATATATAAATCTTTTAATAACATTTAATGGAAATTTTCCAAAGTAAAGTTTTCCAATTTAATATATTAAATTGGAATTGAATGGAATTCGATTTAGTGATAATCGAAGTAAGCTTATGTGGAGGAAGACTGTTACTATATATGGAATTTAAAAGGCTTGGTGGTTACTCCATTTATATTACTAGTCGGATACGGAAATTGATACCTATTATATATTGATCTGTTTTCTGTGAAGATTCCATGGTTAATGGAATGTGATTTTAGGTTTATCGCGAACTGTGTTTTAAATGACATTGGTTCTTTAACCCAGTTAAAGACAGGATTACATGGCTAACGTTGTATTTCGAACTATATTGTTGATCTCTGCTAAATATATATCTGTTTGGTGGCGGAGAATTTATTCTCTTGCTTAACACCCTTCTGTGAGACCTATGAGCTTAGAGGTTATATATCAACAGAAATCAATTGTACGATGTAGATTGTCGATGCAGCATATTTGATTTCCAAAAGTTAAATAATCATTAATATTGATTTTTGGTAAGATTAAAACTAAGTGGAGTTTTAATGAATCTTTATTTAGATCAAAATGAGAATGTGATAGTTTAAATTATCAAATTTGGGAAATGATCGAGAATGGAGTACCACCAGTTTTACTCCAAGCGATAGTTAAATCTTTAATTAGATTTGAACGAGAAATGGTAATTAATTTTACCGATAACACCATGGTGTTAAATATGAAGTATTACCAGTTTTTCTCCATGGGATGAATAGGTTGGGATTGAGAAATTAAACAAATGATTACTTCGGTATGGTTCGCTAATCCCGGCTAGTTTGGAAAACCTTAATTTGGTTTAGAATTATGAAAAGGTAAATGAATCTTTTGGAAATTGATATCCAAAGGAAGATTAAAGAATAAATTTAAAAGAATTTATCTTTGATAAAATTAATGCGAACCTTTCCCTAAAGTTGTGAATATTTGAATAAAAGAATATTCTAGATTGGAATGACACGTATGATGCGTTTTTAAAGCACTTGATTATTGATATAAAATATGCGGGTTATTCGGAAAGTCATGGTTTATACCCCCTTTTGAATAACTGATTCGACGATAAGTCGACGATGAAGACGGTGGTCAAAGACCGGAGATCTTTATATTGTTTGGATGGTCACTGATGTCTTGATTGGGCTGTACACCCAAGACAAGGTAATAAGTGGTGATCATCCAAACGTACTTGGAGATCGACCGGATATGCGAGGACCTCTCTCTTGTATTGGATATATGGAACGAGGAATAAGGTGCCTCCGGTTTCGTTCAGACCTAGAACGGACTTGTAAATGGATGTGTGTCTGACATTGGATTTTATTCTATGTTGATTGATTTCTATTAAATATATATCTGTTTGGTGGCGGAGAATTTATTCACTTGCTTAACACCTTTCTCTGAGACGTACGAGCTTAGAGGTTATATATTGATAGACATCAGTTGCATGGCGTGAATTGTCAGTGTGGCATGCTCAGATGCAAATGATCAAGGCTTTTGCTGAAAAGCAGAGTCTTGTGGTTGATTATCAAAGCACGGCTTTAAATAGCATAGCCTTGTGTATTGCATTAATTCGCGAGCCTCACACCCGGTATGAGTCAAAAACGGGATCGGACTGCAGGAAGTGCACGAAGTTTCTTTGTAGATATGGGTGGTGTCATGGTATGGAGCCCATACATTTATATTTTTTTTTACCTATATGGATGATGGATTGTGAGGCGCCTCGGTTGTATCGGTCACTACGGGGCCGATGGATAGGTTCGATAGGACCGGGAAACACGTGTTCAGGAATAACTAATCCTCAAACGTAAGGGAGGACCGGCCCTGAAGCATCCAAGGGTTCACTACGGGGGATCCTGAGGCATATGCTAGAGCTTCTCAAATCGGTGAGGATCCATCCCTGGCCTCGACTCATAGACGAAATCCAATTTCCAATACGTGACATTTTGGTTTTAATTGCAGAACTATTATAGCGACATAGTAGCATGTGGTACTAAGATCTATGATTGATACATTTATATTTGAAGTGATTTTGACATTATAGTAATATAAAAATGATTTGTTTTAAAACATACCAAGCATGTTTGGCTATTATAAGGTGAAATTCTATCCTCCGGCTTGCATTACATTGTGTAATGGGACCTGAGTCTTATAATAGCTTCATTTTTCCAAAAAGCATTGCGTTGTTTGTTTTATGCACTGGTATTCTTGGGAGAAAACTCATTCCGTGTTATAAGGCGTGGTCCCTTGATTTACTATATTTTAAAGTAAAGTTTTAATAATTGTTTTAGTTCTCACACCAGTCCCATGACTGACCTGGAGTTTATTGTTTTAACCTAAACTCTGAGTGCCCTATTTTCCGCATGGGTAGCTAGTAGTTTTGGGTTTTGTAGATATTATTTTCCCAAGATCCTGGATCTACATCTGGAGCTATATTCGGAAAGCTTTGTATCCGTGTATTTCTTTCAGTTGTGTTATGTATTATTTTTCCGCTGCTAATGTAATTTAAATCACTGATATTTTTCTGATGTAAATTATTTATTCATACTCTATTATGTTCTTGTACCCTGATGTAATTGTTGTAATAGTAATGAAGTGTTCTTCTGTTTGTGTTTCAATTTGTCCTGTTCTCAACTCAATCCGGGCTTTCCCTTATGGGCGAGTTTGGGTCGTTTCATAACGCATAACAGCTACTACCACCCACCTCGAGACACACTCCCATAATCAGAAGGGACCAATCAAATCTCAACAGTAATATAATAGTATCAAAGAAGTGTGCTCGATAGGAGGAATGGCATCACTTGGTCTGGCGTAGCTCCTGTTTTAGCCACATCAAGATGACTTACGGTAGTCAGGGTCTCGTAATTAATATGAAATAGAAAATACAGTCGTTCGCTAAACCATCCTACTTCATTCTGGATTTCCACAGCGTACATAGTTGTTAAAGTGGTTTTGGATTTTGGTAGAGAATATGAAAATAGTCGATCCCAGACTCTTTAACAACCAATCGTTTACATTTTTCGCACCATGGTCATTATTTTATAAATCACTTTATAAAATAATTTATACAAAATCTCATATTCAAATTTGAAATCAGAACTAAATATCTAACTTCGAATATATTCAATTTGAAAGCAACTCAAATTGCTTAAATCAAATCGATTTAGAACCATATTGTAAAGATCACAAATATAGTATAATCTAGTACTATACTATTTAACTTCGATTTTGTTCTAATATAATTTCCGAAATAATTCACATAACTATTTTCAATCCAAAACCGACTTATATTCAAATCATAATTTAAAGATCTCAAATGCCAATTAAATCAATACTAAAATACTTAACTTCTAGGATATTTTAGTTCGATTTAGGTTCATCAAAAACTCAAGTTCAAATAACTCAAAAGATTCAAGTTTATCTTTATAAAGAAAAAGTTAATTAAAAAAAATCCAATAATTTGGTTCGAGTTCAATATAGACGATTCAAATCAAAACTTTATATCTCGAGTTAAAGAAATCATACAATCTGGTTTTCACCTTTCATTAGAATTTATTCGAGTCAATTTAAAATCCCAATCACTTAAGTTCAAATTCGGTATATACAATTCAAATCAAGACCTTCTATTTCGATTTATATAATTCAAAACAAATTATATATTTAACTTTCGACACATGTCATATTTTATAACTCAGGTCGAAAAAGTTAAATTAGTTACTTATAGATTCAATTCAAAACCATTCTTATAAATTCGATTTAACAAGTTTCCCAATTCAAAACTAAACGATTTATAAAATGAATTCTATATATAAAATTTATACATATTAAAATTCACATTTTAGTCGCTTAAAAAAAATCAAATTCATTTCATATCAATTATAAATTCAAATTAAACATTGATTTACGCAATTCAAATTCATTTCCTATAAAAGCTTATATTTAAACCAATTCAAATTCAATTTTTTATCGATCATAAATTCTAATTCGTTCCATAAATTTGGAAATTCAAACTTCAGAAAACAATTTCACAATTCAAGTTCATCTCTTATAAGTTTAAATCAATTCGAATTCAAATTCATATCTTATATAAGTTCATTCATTAAATCAAGTATCGTTATATAACTTAAAATCTTTAAACTTCGAATTTAAATCGCGAAAAACTTAACTTATCTATCTTTTAGTTTATTATTAAAGTTTGTAAAATATACATAAGAAAATTTAACTTTTAATATAGATATATAAATATATAATTCATAAAATTCTAAAATTAATTAGAAAATAGATTATAAACATATATAAGTTTAGAATAATATAGAAATAGGTTTAAAAGAAATATATTATTTATAATAAAAGTTTAAAATATTTATATGATTAAATTATATGGTTTAAATAAATAAAATTATAAGTAAAATATTAAGTAAGCTTTTAAATCCATATTTACGCATAAAATCATTTTTAGAACATATAATTTAAAATTTACAAAACATAAGTTTGAAATCTTAAAATTCGAATATAAAAAATATAAAATCTTAAATTATTATTTTAAAATTAATTTTTCCAAATCATTTTACTTTGAAAAACATGACCAATGGTGTCCGTATATAATTTTCTACCCTATGGTCAAGTGATACCGATATTTATCATTTCAACCCGCAATTTATATTTTACGGGTATATATCATTTCAACCCGCAATCCCAAATTCAGTAAAAATCATTCAGTTCTTTCATTTCAACCCATAACGATTTTTCCCTAATATAATGTCCGTTCGGGTATGTATCATTTCAACCCTTAGTGATTTTTCCTTAACTTGGGGTATCAACAACATAACAAATCATCACATAACATCAATTACAACATAAGTCATATATCGTCAATGCACTTACGTGTCATATGAATATTATGTCATATATGAAATGTGTACGAAATAGACAATTTCTACTGGCAATCCTATACATTTCATAATAGTTCATTTATGCAGATCTAACATCCATGAAACAATGTAGGTCAAGTGTGAGATAAACTCACCTTTCGTGGCATAGAAATGGAGACAACAGAATAATTGACATATAATGAAACGACGAATTCCATGCACAACTTGAGAATAGTTTCAACTCGATGATCACTCAATATTTATTTTATTTTTATAAGGGAGGTCTGGGAATTTCTCAATGGATCGGTACAACTGTTGGGTTTTGGAACGGTTTTCAAAACACAACCCCAACTCAACTCAACACAATAAACACAACAAATATTATATATATGCACAAATACTTTGTTTTAAATAAAATTAACACACCCCGTAATATAGCAAATCCTTACATATTTTTATGTAGTATATAAACACAACAAAATCTTTTATAAAATATATATATTCTCACCGAAACTATAATATATATATAAATAATTTAAAAACCGATACAACTTTAAACACAACACTAACACAACTCCACACAACCAACTCAGCAAACACCACTCATCGACACAAATACATTCACACAACACAATCGTTTCTATACACGCATAACCAAACAAATTATAATTTATACTATATTAATATACAAACACACACAAGCAACACCAAATATACATGCATGCACGCAATGCATGCACGCACTCACAGTCACATAAAGAACTCACGCGAGCAGGGAAAAGAAAATACGCAAAGGAAACAATGGCTTACATGGGGTTAGCTTCGTTCAGGGAGGCGGGTGATGGTCGGAGCTGGTCAACGACTGTAGGTTTGGGCCTGATCGGAGCTGAGAGTCACGGCTTGGCTTAAAGGGGTCGAACATGAGTTGATCTGGGCTGAGAGGGGAGGGAAGCAGGTGGAGCTCTCGACCTTCCGGCGCAGGTAGGCATGGTGGCTGCGACAGCATTGGCGTGGAGGATTGCTCATGGGATCGGTTCTGACTATCAGAGGGGACGACTACTTCCATTGGGGCGTGGGCTCAGAGGGCGTGGGTGGGTTCGGCTTGAGCTTCGGATGGTCGCGGTTTTGTTGATGAGGGCAAGGTAAAGGGGGTCGGTGCGATGGGAAGCTCGCGATGGGAAGAGATTGCGCGATAGAGAGGGAGTACGGGACGAATTAAGACTCCGATAGGGGCAGAATTTGCGAACGGATGCTGGAGTTTGGTGGCTTCGGGTTGACGATGTGAGGGAGCGGAGGTCAATGGGTCAGTACAGCGACGTGGGGTTTGGCTTCATGGGTGAGCAGTTTGCGTAGGTGGGAGAATTTGTGATGGGAAGGTGATGTGTATTTTGTTTCTTTTGTGAATCGCGTATGGAATGCATGGGGCTAATGGAATTAAAATGGGTAGCAGGTTTTAATTCATGAGGCCACTGTTTTTGGGAAGGGAGAATGGGATGGGGCGTGAGCTAGGAATTGGCTTTTGGAATAAAACAAAGGATTTCGGGGTACTGAAAAAGAAACAAACAGAGTAGTTTAAATTCACGAGGCACGTTTCCTATTTAGTTATTTATTATACGAAAAGCTAAACGAACAGCCCTGGGAACTGGCAAACGACAGTTGACCAAAGAAACGAATGGTTTCTTTGCAAAATTGACGGAACAAATGGTTATAATATCAGGGAATGAACAGTTTAAATATGAAAATAACAAACGCTTTTAAATTTAAACAGACAGAAACCAAATCAAAGTTTAACGATGTTTGTATGCAACGAAATAAAATAAAATTCGAATGGATCTAATACAAAATAGAATTTGAAAAAGAAAGTGGATGAACGGTTTTAATTTGAACAGACAGATTCCATCAAATAAAAGTGGAACGATGTTTGCATCAACAACGATCAATACAAATGGCAAATCTAAAAAAGAAATATATTAAAGTAAAATCGAAGATAAATTTTTATAAATATTGAAAACAAATTATATAATAATAAGAGTTTAAATATTTAAATAAAAATCTAAGAATGAATCCAAATCTTAATAATATTAGTAAACCAAATATAATACGAGTTTAATATTTAAATTAAAATATAAGAATAAATTCAAATTCAAATAAATAAACTCTTTATTTAATAAGTAAGATTGAAATTGCAAATATCAATTTGTATTACTAAATTATATTCATATTAAAACCAAATTCATTTGTTATATAGAATCCAAAATAAATTTAGTTTAAATCAAAAATCAAAATAGTTATTCTATAATATTCAACCAAATTGAGTTTTTAACGAATAAAATAAAATAAAAAATCAAAATTTAAATTAAATAATTTAATAAAAATACACTTAAAATTCTGGTCGCTACAAGCCACCCTCAACTGATGTAACCCCATGGCCAAGCCTAATTGAGAGAAAACAGATGCGCCAACAAGTTGGTCAAACAGATCGTCAATCCTCGGAAGTAGGTGCCTATTCTTCTTAATGAGCTTATTCAACTCCCTGTAATCCACATATAAGAGAAGCAAGCCATCTGCCTTAGTTGGAAAGACGACCGAAGCACCTCATTCCGATATGCTTCACCTAATAAACCCCTTCTCAAGCAGCTCCCCTACTTGCTTGCTAAGCTCCCTCCTTTCCGTAGGAGCCATGTGGCGCACATGCAATGCGACTGGCTTCGCATTATCCACCAAGTATATCCGAAAATCAATCTTGTGCCTTGGAGGTAATACCCCAACCTCCTCAAAAACATCCGGATACTCACAGACTACCTGTACAGATTGCAAATCATCGACAGAAGCATCAGGCGATTCTAGGAAACTAAGCATGACACACCCCTTTGGGTCATAGGAAATCTCGAGAGTCCTTCCTCGGCAAGTCAAAAGTCTAATGACCCTCCTCTCACATTCTAGAATGACACCGTACATGGCTAGCCAATCCATCCCTAGAATCAGACCATAGCCCATAAAACAAAGCACATATGCGTCGCACTCAAACTTGATGCCCAATACAGATGTCCTCAAATCCCAACATATCATAAACAGATGAGCCGTGCCCCCAATGGGGTTTGAGACGATAACGGGATAAGAAACAATACTAGTACTAAGGTGTAGAGACTCAACCACAGAATCAAATATAAAAGTGTGAGAAGCGCCAAAAACAAAAAAGGTCCTAACTGGATGATCGGAAAGAGAAATCAAACCTTCAAAAGAAAGTTTCCTACCTCTGTCCGGTACACTAGCCTTGAGAGCATGCACCTACCCTCTAGAAGGTCCCACCCTTTGGCCCTGTCCTTGATTCTTCAAGAACTCCTTAGTATAGTGTCCAACTTCACCACAGTTGAAGCAAGCATTTTTCCTTTTTTTGCAATCTTTGACCAAATGACCCAGGCTCCCACAATCATGACATTTCTTCTTGCATTGAACCATGTCATTTTTTCCACCTTTCTTCTGCTGTTCTTTCTTGGGATACACATTCTTGTTTTGTGTCTTATCAGTCTTAGCCTCATTTTTCTCATCCTTACCATCTTCGTGCATTAATGCCATATCAACCAGTCTCTTAAAAGTGGCCCCCATCGGAATGTGAGATAATGCCAATGCTTGGAGAGGTTGATTCAATTCTCTTGCAAACCTTAAAGCTTTCTTGTGTGGGCCATTCACCAGCTCCAGACCAAACCTTGCCAACGGATTGAACTTGTTGACATACTCTTTAACAGACATGCTTCCTTCCTTAAGTGCCATAAACCTCTCCATTTGCATACTCTTTTTTGCCTAAGAAAGAAACTTCGTCTCGAATCTCTACCGGAAATTATCCCAAGTATCAACTGGATGCCCTGCTTGCATCACTTCCCACTAGAACGAAGCCTCTTCCTTAAGCTGCCATGCAACCACTGTATCTTTTTGCGGTCATCAACCTCGAAAATCCCAAACAAGTTTTCCATCTCTTTTAGACAATTTCATAATTCCATAAGTTCTCAGTTCCACGGAAGGGCTTTCCTCCCACTGCACAGAAGTCTTTTCATATCTTAGAGAAATTATCCGCTCACGGAGGAGGAGGAACATCGGCTTCAGTTGGGGAAGGGGCGTCTCTTTGGCCTCCGGCAGGTGCCGCAGCCTCAAGATATCTACAGAACCAAGCCAGTATCTGAACGCTTTCGGGAATATTCGGTTCCCCGGACATACTGAAAAGAAAAGGAAATGGGATTCAAACAGAGAGTCGAAATATATTTTATATGGCTTTGGGGAATATGTTTTTCAAAACAGACTTTTCTTTGAAAATACTTTCTTTTTGAAACCTTTTGAAAATAAAATATTCAAAACCTTTTATCTGATCTTGTAACCTTCAGCTCTGATACCAAATGTGACACCCCACGTCCGCTAATGTCACTCTTTATCAGAATGCATTATGTTCCATGAAGCATTATACGTAAACAAAAATAGAGTATCACAAGACATATATAAAATAATAGCGGAAATTTAAAACTTCATTATTTTGCAGAAAACATTGTAGCCTCAAAACCAGTTACAACATCAGGCATAAAATATTGAAACTGAGTACATCAAAACAAAACATTTGCCTTGCGTTGAAAACCATTAGAGTACAAAAATGTAAAATCATAATCCCCAGTAATAGCCATAATAAAGTAGACAAGTAGTCAATGTGATACATCAGAGCAGATCAAGATCCAAGTAGAAACAGAGTAGAGAATCCTAATCAAGCCTGAGCATTCCCACCCTGAGGACCTGGGGGAAAAGAAAGAAAGAGAAAAGGAAACAAAACAGGTCAGACAAAATGTACGGTGAGTCCAGTGACTTTTAGTATATATAGAAGTAAAAGCATCAAGATAGGCATATAAACTAGATGAGAGACAACAATATCATGTAATAGGTATAAACAGACTGAACAAGATAAGCAGAGTAAATAAAGTGGACCATGCTTCTCAAATACTTTCCTATGCACCCATACTAGTATAATAGATATGTGACAGAATTAGGTATCCCCTAATTTCTTAACATAAACAGAATGATTCCCACAGGAACATAATGGTAGTAATAAGTGTACTCTAGTAATGACTTTTACCCCAACGAAAATAACAGGCACCTTAACAGAAATATCGGGTGTTACCCCAAACACAAATAATAGGTACCTCAACAAAAACAGATAGGACTAGATCTATGCTAATGACTACCCCCAAGCGATCGTCTCCCTAACATGTAAATACCCTGTGTAGCCCCACAATAGGGTGTATTACTTCCTAAAGTGGCAACCTACAGAAGGACACAAACCTATTTTGCCAGTGCTACAGTGGCTTATTTACCCCTACAGACTGGACTCATGCACGCACATGACTCCGTTGGAACACGCCCATATACACCCCCTTTCATATGAATCTTTTACAATCAGTTCAGTGTGCGTACCCTGACCCCTACCCAGTGCGAGTTCCCCATTTAATATCAAATTGGGTTACTGACTAATATGCGTCCCACACAACAGATGACACAAGTCAAACCCCTAACTTGTGACCCCCAATTAACTAGGATTTTCACCAGGTTAAGCCTATAGATTAATAGGTTCGCATAACCCCTACAGATTAACAAGTTAAGTTTTACAGGTTCATATAACCCCCATAAATTAAACAGTTTTACTTAACCCCAATAGATTAAAGCAGGCTTACTTAACCCCAACAGATTAAAACAGGTTCCACAGGTTGTTTACAGTTTTATTAACATGTTCCGCTTAATCTATAAATTAAGCCTACAGATTTATATGCCCCAAATCTTAAGTCATAATTCATAGTATAAGATATACCCCAAATTCCAGTCATGATTCATAGTACAAGATATGCCCCAATTTATCATTTCCAATCATTCCCAATCTATCCCAATTTCGTTCGTACGCATATTTCAGCAATATTGGCCTAGGCTCAAAGGTAGCCTAGGCTATACAAATAAAAAGGGAACGAAGGAGGGAGAAAAACAGAAATAGGCATAATAATAGAATAGGCATATGATAATAGAAGTAGGCATAATAACATAATAGGCATATCAGAAATAGGCATATAAAAACTGAACAACAGATCAGGTGTATGGAAGAATACATGTAATAGCATAACTGTTTAGGTATGAATCGGATTCTTAACAGGCATAGATTTAGATCCAGATTTATAAACATGTCAGGGTTACTGTTAAATTTTTATATCTAAAAGTAACATGAACTCATAGAGATTTGATCTAAAGAATAGAGAATAATAAGCTGATTTTGCAAAAGAGATTCTTGTATGTATATAGGTTGGTGTTGAAGAAGATAGTATGATTCAATCCAAGCTGGGGCAGCATCTCATTGTATCCATTGTTTTTAGGTGTAGAAAACAATAGAAATGATGTCCTTTATATAGCCTACTTCCAACGAACCAAGCAACAAAACAAGTACCGGTTTAGCAGAACGAATTCGGCCAGATCCCAATTGGGTCGACCCACTCCACTTTGGGTCGACCCGCTTAGCCTTGCGTCGACCCAAAGGTCGACCCAAACCTGGCATGGGTCGACCCTTAACGGGTCGATTTCCCGCTGCGCCCGCTCCTTTCTCCCACTTATGTAAGCTCGAATTGATTTGAATTTCTGATTTTTTTTATTTATACATAAGGCTCTTATATGTATATAAATTTCTAACCTTCATATCTTTCTCATACGATGTTCATTTTATGCAAACTCAGAGTCTATCTTAAGCAGAATTCTGAGACGAATGCAACGGTACAGTCTGTTTTAATTAATTCCCAATATTTAATTAAGTACCATTTAGTTTATCATTATAATGTCCTTTAAAATTACGGGGTGTTACACTCCTCCTCTCTAATCTCTGATTCTCCCCAATTTGAAAGGTATGAACCCTAATTTTATTTAATACCTAGGTTTACTAATTTAAGCTTAATTAGATTGTATGTTTGTATGTCTAGTGCTGTTAATACATGTATATATAGATTGATTTGATTATGTTGCTAATCTTGGGTTTAATTAGTTTTAGTTGTATATGTATATATGCATATATATAGTGTTGTGTGCATGTACAGTTGGTAATTAATCTATGTATTTGTTGATTTGGTTGAGCCCCAATTTATTGAAAACGATATTTAAATTGTCGAAAACAATATTTAAATTGTCAAAAACGTGTTGTGGAAATGGAAATAATTAAGTTTATGTTATATAGAAATTTAGCAAAAACAATATTTAATTTTGTATATAACGTACGGTTATATAGTTCAATTTAATGTTGAAAATATACGTACATGTGATAAAATTCATATACGTACAATTAAAGATTGAAGAGAACCAATCGTAATAAATTATATTCATAAAGCCTTAGAGAGTTTTTTTGGCCCCGTCTGATGCGTATTGAATGTGAATGTTCATTTTATTAACGGAATGGACATTTATATTCATCATATACAATATTTGTTGGATTTTCCCTTTGTATTGGACAAGTTATGAACACAATAATGAAATTAAATCTCGTAATCCATTACATTGTAAACGGTTCTCCAAATTTCGAAAGCACTTCCTTTATGTTCCCTGTGTACACACAATTGTGTACTGTTCAGGGAACTAAAGGGAAGTGCTGCCAAAATTTCGTTGAATCGTTTAAATTGAAAAGATTTACGCGATTTAATTACGTTATTGTATTTGTAATGGGAGGAAGGATGACCCATGAGTAAATAATCAATTAACATAATATGCATTCCACAATAAAATTGTTTTAATAAAATATCAATGCAATTTTTATCCTCATTAATACGTAAAAGAAATGTTGCCATTAAAATACAAACTTAACTTTTGAGCTTTCCGAATGAAAATAGATATTAATATTTATTATGATTAGGATACAAATATGTGACCACATATATCAATTATAATGGAATTTTTACAATTTAATGATCGGACACAAAAATTATGAATCTATTTCAACTATTAATAATGATAAAGATAATAAAATGGTTGTCTACTTAAAAATTGTATTTTCATCTACTTAAAAAAATGGAATTTCGTCTTCTTAACTAAACTTTATACTATGTTCCATTTTTTGTTTTGCGTTATTTTGTCATACTTTTTAATTTTTTATGTACTTAGGAAAATGGATGATTATTTTAATGACCGAACCTGGACATACAAACGAAGAGAAACTGATGGCACGATAAACAAACAATTTATTATTGGTGTCGGCGTGTTTATTGATTTCGCTTTAAGTAACAACGGAAACGACGTCGAAATCCGTTGTCCATGTAGTAGATGCAAGTTATTGAAGCATTTGATACCGTAAATGGTTAGAGTTCATTTGCGTCAGTATGGTTTGGTGCCAAACTATTTGGTTTGGGATCATCATGGAGAACTGTTAGCATCTACTTCTGTACAAGTTGAGGAGGTAGTGAATAATGAAATTGCAACGATGAATCTTGTAGAACAAATGGTTTAAAATGTTGCACGTTCAATGTTCCCGGTTCAACAATTTAATGATGACAATGATAATAACGAAGAAGAACAAAATACTGAAGCCAAAAAAATATATGATTTATTAGATGCTGCGAAAAGACCCCTTTAGAAAGGCTGTGAAAGTGGAACACAATTATCAGTAATTACTGTATACACTGCGATGAAATCTAAATACAATCTCACAGAAGCTTGATTTACAAGTGTTGTACAAGCTGCGAAGTGGCATATGCCTCCCAATAATTTAATGACCAAAAATCATTATGAAGTAAAAAAAATGATGTCGGCCTTTGGTTTACCGTATCAAAAAATCAATACATATCTAAAGGGTTGCGTGCTATTTTGGAAGGAAGATATCAACCTTAAGAATTGTAAAATACGTAATCAGGAAAGACACAAACCAAGAAAGAAAAAGGGAAAGGAAGTCATGTATAAACGTATGCATCATTTACCTATTATTCCTAGACTTCAAAGGTTATATGCATCTTCTATAACCGCGCAACATATGAGATGGCACAGTGTGAGAACACATAAAGAATGTGCGTTAACACACCCATCTGATGGAGAAGCATTTTGACCAGAAGTATCCCGATTTTGCATCTGATAGTCGTAATGTTAGACTTGGTTTATGTATGGATGGATTTTCACCATTTTCTCAATTTGGTTCTAAATATTCGTCCTGGCATATAATTGTGACACCTTATAACTTACCTCTGTGGATGTGTATAAAAACTCCTTATATGTTTCTCACAATTGTCGTCTCTAGTCCTAATGATTCGACACAAGGAATCGATGTTTATTTACAACCGTTGGTTGAAGAATTAAAAAACCGTGATTCGAAGGAGTAGAAACATATGATATTTCGTAAAAAAGAACTTTCATTTGCAGGCTTCGTTTTTTGGACAATTAGCGATTTTCTTGCATATGCAATGCTTTCAGGTTGGAGTATGGCTGGTCGTCTAGCTTATCCGTACTCCATGAAAGAAACAAGACCATTTTCTTTACCTATTGGAAAGAAAATTTCATGGTTTGACTGTTATAGATGTTTTCTTCATATTAATCATCCTTTTAGAAGAGATATGAATTTTTTTACAGTTACTAGGCATGAAACTATTAGACCACCTAAAATATGGTCAAATAAAGAAATTTATGAACTTGTACAAGATTATCCAAAGATTCATGAAACCGAAGTACAGACAGAAATTCAAGGTAAATCAACGATTCATAATTGGTGGAAACAAAGATTATTTTGGGAGTTGTCTTATTGGAAAGATCTCTTGATTCGTCATAATATTGACGTGATGCATAATGATAAAAACATGTTTGATAATGTATTTAATACAATTTTGAATGTCAAAGTGAAGACGAAAGATGGTTTAAAATCAAGACGTGATATCGAAGTAATATGTAATCGTCTCGAGCTTCATATGAAGCCAAATGACACCAAAAAACTGAAAGCATGCTATGAACTAGAGAGTAATCAAGTTAAAATACTTCTAAAATGGATGGAAGGATTAAGATTCCCAGATGGTATATCTTCCAATCTTCGTAGATGTGTCAACTATAAAAACAATAAACTTAGCGGGATGAAAAACCACGACTGTCATGTTATGATGAAAAATTTATTGCCAGTCGCTTTCAAAGAACTATTGCTAGTAAAAGTTTGGACTGTTGTAACATAACTTAGTTTGTTCTATAAAGAGCTTTATTCTACAACATTAAAAATTGATCGTCTACGTAAACTAGAGGAAGAAATCCCCATAGTGCTCTGCAAACTGGAAAAAATATTTCCTTTGGTTTTTTTCAATGTTATGGAGCATTTACCTATTCATCTTCCATTAGAAGCACGTCTTCGAGGGACTGTTCAATACGGATGGATGTATCCATTTGAAAGGTATATTAATATTTAGTTAATTAAATATTGGTTAATTAAATATAAAAAAATAATGTACAATAATTCTAAATAGGCATTTAAATCGTCTAAAGAAAAAAGTGAGGAAGAAAGCTCGAGTTGAAGGTTCTATTTGCAAATCATACATCGAAGAAGAAGCTTTGCTTTTTTCTCTCATTATTTTAGTGATCATGTGAACATATCGTTTGCAAGTACCGCGTGTAATGATGAAGGCATTGATCAAGATGACTATCGAGCGATTTTATCTATTTTCAAAAAACATGGTCGATCTTCTAGTAGATGCGTGGAAGAGTGGCTGAATGATAGAGATTATAATGCAACACACACATATATTCTTCTCAATTGCACTGAAGTTGCGCCGTTCGTTAGGTAATGAACTTATACATCTATATATACGTGTAATGTATCTTTAATCATATATGTAACATTTGTCCTATAATTGTAGCATTTCTGAATCATAGTATCCAAATGGCGATATCAGCAAAGAATTCGCTAGTTGGTTTACTAATTATGTTTTTGATCCAACAAATTGTGTTGTGGATGAAGGATTGAAAAATTTGGCAATGGGACTAAAAAGAAATGTTAAGACATATCCAATATTCTTTGTCAATGGATATAAATTTAGCACTAAAGAAAATGGTGTTGAAAAATTAACTGACAATAGCGATGTATTTGTTAAAGGTAGTGATGATCCAAATAACCATATACACGATTTTTATGGCATGTTAACCCAGATTCTGTAATTGATATATTTCACACGACCCGCGGAAGAAGTATTTTTGTTAAAATGCAACTAGTTCGGCAGTGTTCCAAATTCTGGAATCAACGTGCACCCAAAATTTAATCTTATAGAAGTAAGACATACTTACCGTTATTATAAGTACGATCCTTTTGTACTTGTCAAACAAACTCTTCAAGTATATTACGCTCCTTATTCATCTATAACAAGAGACAAAATAGATTGGTGGTCTGTTTTTTAAAACAAAGGCAAGGTTTACATTTGACGGACGTAATATTCCAGACGACCAAGCTTATCAAGCAGATGTAGAGGAAAATAGAGGGACAGTAATAACCGATGATCAAATAGATTTTGGACCTCTAAACGATGACTCGAATGCATTAATTAATGTATTTGAGACTACAGATGAACCATATATAGAGGAGGAAATAAAGTCAGAATCCGAAAGTGATGAGGACTAACCAATAATCCTCATTTTAAAAAGGTAATTTTATGTTATGTTATGTATAGTAAGCTAGACATCGCTTTATGTTATGCCTAAGTAATATATTTTTATTTCTATTAACAAATAGGAAAGGCTATGATTTTTTTTATGTTAACATATTTTTATAGATATTTATTATGTTATCTAAAAACAAGTAACATATCATAAATAAAAAATATGTTATGTCATGTCATCTAGTAACATGAAGAACCATAGCCTTTCCTACTTTTTTTACTTGTCATCCAGTGTGTAATTTATGTTATGTCATGTCATATTATTTATATCGCATAGTACTCTTATGTTATCTCATACTATTTGTTTTACATAGCTCTTTTACGTTATGTTGTTGTCTGCAAAAGGTATGACATCACAAGATCGTACAAGTGGTGATGGCAGTGGTCCATCGCGAGGGCAAGCCAATCCTCTGGTGTGGCTTGTGCCAAAATCCAGCAAAGGGCAAATATTATTTAGTTTCTTGTATAAATTTAATTTCTGTATAATAAATTATATGCATTGTTGTTACAGTAGCCATGAAACGTTTTTTTTTGTTTAACACAGGGGTTTTGAGTTGGAGCCTTCGAACACAGTCTTGTCTACATCAAGACGCGCTTATCAAGCTCGTATGACTGGATGTTGGCCCACGTGGATGTCAATACCCGACCCGATCAAGGAGACAATATGGCAGGATTTTTTGGTACATAAGTGTGATATATCATTTATTACATTAAGCGGTCATGCTCCTATTTGATCAGTTCATATTTATGCTATTTTAAAAAAAATGCTGGGAGCTGTGGATCTACGGGAGACAGATGAGGAGCTCGTCAAGCGCCACTGGAACAACAAATTGGCAAAAAATACAAAGAGACGATGAACAACATACAATCAAGTGGAAAAAAACCGGATTGGATGAGCGGTAAGGTTTATGATGACCTATATACTTATTGGAATACTAATGAGGAGTTTCATGTAAATTTACTGCATATTTAATTTACATTATTCTGTTCAATTAAAATATAATTTAGAATAAAACATTTATTTGTAAATTTAAATGTATAGGCCAAGTCCGCGAGAAATGCGGCAAACAGGAGTAAGAATCTGGTTATGCATCGCGGTGGGTCCAAGTCGTTTCTACACCATCTATATTATTAATTACATAGTTAGAGATTTTAATTTATAAGTTATCAAAATTAATAGTTGATTTAACTTTAAGTTTTAATTTACATGTATATATATATGCTTATTTCAGGAGAAATAACGTGGTGCTCCTGTCGTACTGGGATGTATTGGAGCATACACATGCATTGAGTCAGGTTGATGACACAGGCTCAGTTTCCTACTCTTCGGACCACGATGCCAAGGCGTGTCAGGCATATGTAAGTATAACATAGTTGAGTTAAGGTTATGATTTAATTAAAATAGTGTTATCTAAATTCAATTGTTTTTTTTAACAGGAGAAATTTCAGGAACAAAGGACGCAGATGCTAGAATCCAGTGGGAGGACTGAGTTGACTAAAGCGGATGAGGATAGGATTTTGATACTGTCATGGATCCACCGACCCGGAACAGACAATATGGTTTTGGCAGTCTAGAGGTATAAAAACTAAAATTTATAATAAAAACAGAAATTTATCGAATTGCTATTATGAAATAGTAAAAATATAATATGAACCTATGTATCATCATATTATATAGTCCATATTGGCTTGAAAGTCGGTGAAAAGAAATGTAGGAGCAATTTAATAATTTTTGATGGTGATTTAAATGCTGAACATCGATGGAATAGTGAAATAAAATAGTTCATTCAATTAAATTATTCTATAAGGTATGGAATAACTAACACATGCCTTTATTGATATGTATAGAGTTGCATATAATTTTGACTAATAAACACTACAATTTAATGAGTACTATGAATAAGATAACTACACAATAAAGGAATGAATCATTTTAGTTTTAGCGAATAGTACAATTCAAAAAGTGAGTAATTTTATTTCTAATACTATTATGTGAAATAAAACAAAAGTGTTCAATTATATGTAAATTTACTCAAGTATTCTATTATATATGCTATTATGAAATACTGAAAATCTAAAATTTTATGCAGGTTCAGATATCTCAGCAGATGTACCAGAGGGCTCGGGATAAGGAGGAGATCGTACAGCCCCGAACACAGATTGTAGAGCTTCATGAGCTTGATCATCGCTGCGAATAGCAGATGGAGCAACTTAATCAGCAGTTGGCGGAGTTCATTGCTCGGTACGGTACGCCACCTTCATCTTCTGGTGGAGATAGTTGATGTTAGTTTATGTTATGTTATATATGCTTTGAGGGTTGGTGAGGCTTGATACATTTATATGTTTGTATATGTGGATGTGGTGTTGGTGATGATGTTTTGGAGACGGTGTTGAATGTTTTGATGGTGATGGTTTAGACATGTTGTTGGATGTTTTGTTGGTGATGGTTTGGACATGGGTGTATATATTGGGTTGTTTTTATGTAAATATTGGTTTATGGTATGTGTTTTGTGTTTAATTTTAGTATAATATTGTGTTTTGGTGTATGTATGATTGAGATTGAAATTTATATGCTCAAAATGGAGCAGTTTTTTTAATTTATGTACTGTGTGTGGCTGGAAGTGCTCGGTTTCAAATTTGTAAAAGAAAATACCTAGATTTTCAACGGCAACCAACGACGATCAACGGCTTATTAGTCACCTTATTTCAACGTCTTCCAACGACAATGAACAAAAAACTTCAATAGTTTCCAACATTTTCCAATGGCTATTTGGCCAGAAATAATAGCCACATGGCCAAGTTATCCAGTTGGAAGCTATTGGAAAATAAGCGTTGATCGCATTAGAAGTCGTTGGAAACCGTTGATCCGTATACCAATAGACATACCAATGACTATACCATATTACTAGATGAACAGTCTATTCCAATGCCCCATTTTCAACAGCTGCCAATGGTTATTAAGGGACCGTTGGAAGCGGTTGGAAACAGATAAAATAAAGACCGTTGGCGGCTATTTGGAAGCCGTTGGAAATTTTCCTGCATATATTCCAGAGAGCCCGACCTGCTGCTTATTATTTTTATTTTCTCCCATAATTCAATTTCCATCCCCATTCCACCATTTCAACTTCTTCAATTTCGATTCCTTTACCCCACCAACCACCGCAACCGCCTTCGACGTCATCCGCAAGCTTCTCCAACTCTTTTCCACGCTTGTTGCTCCCGGATTTAGGTGAAATTCTTAAACCCAATTTTTAGGTTTTCAACTAATTTCGGTTTAATATGATTTTTATTTGATTCCTAGTTGTTTGCATACGTATATTACATCATATTATTCCCTTATTTCTATTGTTATCACCGTAATTATCAAATTCTTAGGAATTGTTAGCATGTATAGCAAATGCTTGGTGTTAGCATGTAATCGAACCCTTAAATGAAAATACTTGTTGCCATGAATTGTTAGCATTTTAAACTAGCAATATGTTAGCAAAATAAATATATAAAGATAAACTTATTAAGTTATCAAAATCATTTTTTTTCCAGTTTTTGCCGCTTCGTTGTGCATTGGAGTTATGGTTATCATGATTTATTCGTACGTATTGTAACGAATGTATGTGATTCGTTTGTTGTAATTATTATAAAGAAAAATAATTGTTATGTGAAACGTAAATTCCATTTCATCTACCGAAAAAGGAAATATTTTATAATCTTATTGAGTTGGTTAGTGTTTAGATTTAAAATGGTAATAATGGCAAAATTAGTATAAGAATTTTTATTTTGTAAATATAACTTTATACTCCTTGCGTTTTCTTTCAATTGTTTATACAAATTAATTTCTTTCAATTTCGACTAGATTGAGTCTAGACAAATTATTAAATCATGTTTAAAGAAAAATATTCCCAAAATATTCATGTTTTATTACATATTAACTATCATTTTCTACTTAATTGCATATTCTCAAAATGTATCTTTATTCAATTATGTTTTGTTGCTCATATCCAATTTTATATCTATGTTGCAGGTATATTATGTCTAACCCTGGTTCAGGCTCCGACTCCGGCTCTGCCTCTAGATGACATAGCATTCCCCCTCATGCCGGTGAGGGTAGTGGTGAACAGTTAGCTCGTCCGGTTGTGTACTTGAAGCTTAAGGCTGACAAGGCGTAAGTATCAAAATTAACAGAATAACACTTTTATGTTTTTTACATAATATAACTATATTCTATAAAGTTATAATTTATATTTAACGTAGGCGGTTTGAGTTGGAGGTGTCTCAGACGGTTCTAGATATCTCTAAGGACGCATATATGGCTAGAATGAGCGATTTCTGGCCTAAGTGGAGTAGGGTCCCAGTAGAAGTCAAAGATACTATCTGGCAAGATTTTCTGGTACATTTATACCACTTTATAAATTGGTTAAATACTAATAAATGAGTTTAGTAATATTTCCTCACAATACAGGGGCCAGTAGATGCGTAGGAGGCTGACATGAGCTGTAACATCCTATATTTTTGGTAGTCGGAAATTTAATTTATTAATTTAAATATTGATTTTGAATTTATGAATGGATTTATAATATATAATTCGTTGTTAAACGAAGTTTGAATGTTAAATTTATATATAATTATAAACCGAGCTTGCAAACGTTGCAGTAGTTCGTAATTTTCGATTTGAACTTCAATTGAATATACAGAATCCATTTTAAGCCGAAATTTTGTGAAACAAAAACTGTCCAGATCCATTTGATTATATTTTTCCAAAATATGAGAGAAAAATTGAGGTTTCAGCTTATAAATTGCGATTTATGTCCAATCCAGATCCATTTGATTATATTTTTCTAAAATATGAGAGAAAAATTGAGATTTCAGCTTATAAATTGTGAGGTCCAATTCAAATTTCTGAATAGTCGCTATGGAATTCGTTAATAAACGATAACGTTTATTAAATAAATATATAAAGGATTTTTACTTATTTTGAGTATGGTTTAACTCGGATTTGTAAATAATGAATTTAAAATATTTTATTCTGAAGTAGTCTAATATTTTTATTTGGAGATATATGATAATAATATTTATTATTATTTAAATAAACTTGTTTTTAATTTAATTATATTTTATTGTTATTATATAAGCCTCAGAAATGATTTATTTTTCAAACGATCTCCATTTTCGACAAAATGAATTTCATTGGTATACGTATAACTAATTATTTTTATATTATCAATTGGAGGCAATCATAGTTTTTTTATCGATATGTGCAATTTAAATGTAAACCAATAAATTAAAATAGCATCATTGTGCAACCGTAGTCGGGTTTCAAAGAAACAAATTTCATTGGAACCAAAACGTTGAGACGTGGCGGTGTCTCCATTTTCATTGTGTTTGGAATTCGTGTATGTCGGTTCGAATATAACGATTAGCGGTAAACAACGGTGATAAATGGTAGAATTAAATACCGTTAAAATAAAATATAAAAATAGATATATAAATAAATGAAATATATATAACTTAACTCCTAAGCTAAATAAAAATGTGCAGACCAATCTTTTCCTATAACTTCCTGTCGATGAAAAGAGAAAAACCATTAGTACTCAGTGCGAGCTACCCTATATTAAAAAGTATACGCTACACATGCTTACATACTGATCTAAAACAAATATGCAGACTAATTTAAAATTTATACAACTTCATCCCTAATTAAATCAAATAGTACACACCAACCCAATATTTATGCACGCACGGTACATCAACACGAACCTACACCTGCCTCGTATGTTCATCCCTAAGCAACTAAACATAGTACAAGATAGCTGTGTTATAGAAGATAACTCAAGCTGAAACCAACCTCTACCTACTTGAATTGAAATCCGTAGTCTACTTTCCCAGATAGCCTTCTCTTGTCGACATCATCACAGCTAAAGAAAAAGAAATGTTACTAGCTAGCCTACTCTAATTAAACAATGTACCCCTTATTTAATTGCAACTGCATCCTCGTCTGAATTTTTCAGTTACTAAAATATGTACAAGCTTACCTGGATGGAAAGAAACTTATGCGCAGTAGCCTCATGTATTTTCAAATCACATGAAATATCTTTTCCGTCATAAACCTAACCTATACGCAACAGTCCTACTACCTAAACAACCTTCGATGCCAAGAAATTGACGATTATAAATGCACGCCTACAGCTCAATTTATTTCTTCTAATTTCATACTAAACTTATGGCCGAAAAGAAAAAGAAAAAAAACCATGCGAGCAAAGGGGATAGGGTAGCCGCGAGCTCGTCTGAGGCGTTACTGGAGGAAAGAAGAGGTGGCGAGTCAGACCAGAAGGCGGAGAAGAGAGGCATATGTGATGTTGTGGGAACAGGAGTGGAATCGGCCAGGCTTTATGCATAGAAACAAATGGCCTGGTGGTGAAATACATGTGGCGAAGGGGAGGAGAACTCGACAGTTTTCTTGTTGTATACATAACAATATTAATAGGAAAAAAAGAAAAAGAAAATGAATAAAACGATAACAGGTGCATGGGGTGTTTGTTGGAAGGATCGTGTCGCACGCATGTGAAAAAGAAGAGCTGGAGATGGATGATGCGGGCTTGGAGGGGGTACAGTGAAGTATCATTCGAAATGGGGGAGGAAGCTTTTGAAATAGAAGTGGAGCAAAGATTGGTTTGCGGAAAAATGAAGTTCTAAAACGAAGAAGAAAGTGCAGGAGGAAAGAAGAAGCGGTTTCACGTAGCAAGATCGGCCAAAATAATTTGTAAACAGAGATATTAAAGTTGGCCTGTGCTTGCATTTTAAAAAGGGTATCGGGCTTATATTTGCTAAACAAGGTATTTTAAAACTAATGATCAACGTAAGTAGGATAAGAGTGTAAGTAATTTAATTTAAAATATGGTCAAGAGAAATTATGATTTTATAACCCATTTTAACTAGAAACTTATACAACTCTTGATTTGCAAGGTCCCAATCCATTAAAAAAATCATGAAGGAAAAAACAAAGACGTGGTGAAGGTTGTGGATAGTGAGGTACGAAGTAAATAAAATTTGGGCGTTTGGGATGTGGTACAAACAAAAGACGGTTAGACAAAAGTAATTTATATAGTTAATTTTTATTTAGAAAGGTTAATTACTTATTTAAATCGTATATTAAATATGTTTATAACATGTGCCTAGGGTAACCGAATTGGAACAAACGAGTTACACCGGAATCACGGTGAAGGATAGAAAATTCTGGAAATGTTTTGGATAGAAATGGAGGCATCAGGAAATTTGTAACCGAACTGTTCAATGAATAAATCAAAGTGAGTATAACTCACTCAGTTTTTACCCACTTATATTTTATATAAGTCGGGTTTTATTTTGTATGTTATGGTTGATAATTGTTGGTGGTATGCTGAGTATTTATTTATATATTGATTGAATTGGTTGATTAACGTTAGTTTAATTTAAATAAAGTCTAATCGTTATGTAACGATTATCTCCAAACGAGGTAACTTACCTTGTTGGTTACCTTTATAATAATATAAACGTATTAAATTAAAATATGGATGCTTGGGCTGGTGTTACTTATTTATTGTTGAATATTATACATGTTTATTGAATTGAATGATATTATTTTGAGGTAACGTATTTGAATGCAGGGAAAAACGGGCTGGAGGGATCCAACTGGATTCTTCAAGTTTATTGTTTATTTTCATATCACATTATATGAACTGTTGACCAACCTGATTTGATGATTGATTGTTTATTGATCGTTGAATCTAAATTCAACGTTTGTTTTGTTGTTAACCAATAGATAATATTGGCTGGCTAATTGCAATATATGGCCTGTAAATCAATCAATTTATAGATATTGACTTACCATTAGGTGGATCGATGGTAATGAAGTTATAAATTTATTTTATAACTGAATATGGATTTTGAATGAAAGTTATTTAAAAGAAAATAAATATTTATTATTTAAAGTTTATAAGAAATTATTAAATTGTTTTATGAAGCAAATTCTTATGTTAATAAAATTATAAGCAGATGATCATAATTTAATGTAACGGGTTAAGAGTTGGATTAAATAGAATTATTAAATTAATTATATTATTAATTAATTTAAAGAAAGGATTCAAATAGAATTGGTTAATGAGATAACCATATTTTGAATTGGAAAAGTTGACAGCTTTAAGTGTGATTATTTATTAAACTAAATTAATTTATTGTTAAATAAATCTAATAAAACTAGTTAATGAATATTTGTTAATTTTAATAAGATTTTAAATAGGGAAATTTATTATATAATGTAACGACCCAGATTTTTGGCTATTTGAATTTGAATATTTAAAATTGTTTGAAATATTATTATTGGAATATTAATGGATTATTAATGCTGAATTCGTTATTAAACGACGATTGAATAAATTTATATTTAATATAAAACGAACTCGTAATGGTCGCGGTAGTTCGTAATATTAAGTTTTGAACTTCAATTGAATATACATAATCCGTTTCAAGTCGGAATTCTGTGAAACAAGAAACATTAGAATCTTATTGATTATAATTTTGTAATGAAGGAGGAAAATTGATATTTTGGCTTATATATTGTAAGTTATATCCAAATAAAATTTTAAAATAGTCGCTATGGGAATCATTTATAAATTATAGCGTTTGTTTATAATTAAAAAGGAAAATGCATATATAATTTCCATATTGTTAACTCGATTACGATAAATGTTGAGTTATGAATCTATATGAGTTGAACTGGAAGTGATATATTATTTTACTTAGATATATGTGGTAATAACAATTTATTATTATTTAATTTAATTGTTTTGTAATTTAATTTTAGCGCTATTATATAAGCTGTAGAAATAATTATTTTCTAAACGATATCCGTTTTTGATGAAACAAATTTTATTAGGATACGTATAACTAATTATTGCTAGATTTCCAGTTTAGAGCCAAACAGAGTTGTTTTATCGGTAGACGAAATTAGAAGTGAACCGATGGGTAAATTGGGATCTAAATAGCGCCATTTTTGCAAACGGAGGTCGTTGTCAACGAAATTAGTTTCATTTAGACCATAACGTCAAATTATACCATGGTGTCCATTTTTATTATTTTTGGAGATTGTGTTTATCGGTGCAAATATTTAACGGGTAACGTTAAATAGTGGTGAAATTAAATTAACTGTATTAATAAATCGAAAGCTTCAACCCTAAGCTAAAATAAAATCTATTACTTAAACTAGAAACCAGGATCTCCTCACTGCTGATGTGTTCTCCCCACAATCATCTATTTCAAAATAGAAAACAATGACCGATTCCTTTTCCTTTCCTCAACCCAGTACAACTGCACTCAAACCACGTTTTCGTCCCATTTTCTTTAATCGTTAATACACGTTCTCATTCCATTTCTTTAACCGTCAATATCCACCAATTCTTCATTTCATCTCCTTCAACTTTTCTGTCTCTTACCTCTGACCAATTCATTTGAAATCGATCCATATTTCCTTTTTCTGTACCAAATTTCCACGATAAACTCTCCCCTTCGACTGTCCGTCGCATACCACTTCTTACCGCCGTCGCATATTTTTCCCTAAATTGGTATTCTACGATCCTCGCCTTTACATTCAAACATTACTTTGCGTGACTCATATTTCAAATTCAGCGAAATTCTCCACTGTTTCTGAGATCCATGCGAAATTAACAATTGAAAAGCTTCCTGGTTTCTCGCCGGTTTGATTTGTCAGGTATACGTTTTTTTCAAAACTACCTTGTGCTACTACCAATTCTCCATTCGATTTCTTATGTTGCATTGAAGAATGATATGCCTTCTGCTATCAACTCCTATGATATGTTTTCCACTGTTATTATACATAGTGCAGTAAGGTCAAATATCAATTTATTTATGTAAACTTCCTACTCCACCAGTTTCTGGCAGTCTGCTACTTCGCTACTTTATGATTTTTATTTCAATCCAGTACGTACAAGACTAATACCAAATTTGTTTTTGGATCCAGATTGCACTACACCCGGTGTAATGGTCTGAGCTTTCGAAGGTCAATTCTACGGCTAATGTAGGTTCATGTAAAATCAGTGCGCGTTCTAACCCAATATGATGCAATTTCCAATTCTATTTTAGCTTTGAAATGTGCTGTGATGCAGATTTGATGAATTATGAAGCTTGGTTATGATGCGAAGAACATGGCGAGAGGAATACGTATGAATATATGAAGTTTGTTTCAAGTCTGAGGCAAGAAGCACAGGTTTGGATAGAAAGCAAGTTTACATTTGTTATTTTACATGTTTATGTTAGTGTACTGTCTGACATATGGTCCTGTATGATGGCACTAAAATTTCTTATTGGAGTTTCAAATAATAAAAGTCTGATGGTAGGATCAGCAATTGGAGTTTTAATGATAAATTATTTCATGATAACAAAATATTTGAATATTAAAATGTATACAATAATAACAAATTATCCAGCGCTGACAGCAAAAAAATTGAAAAACAGTTACATGCCTGTTGAAGGTTTTAAATTTGCGTTGGTCTATTCAACTAAGATGTTGAAGGGGTTACACATCAAGTAGCCTGCGCCATAATTTCAATTTATGCTGATTACATATGCCATTATTACCTCACCTTCTTCTTACATTACCAAATAGTACACTGATTCGACAACACCTTCCATTCGTGTGGAGAACAAGGTTTTATCTAATAAATATTCAGGCAGCACCCATACATCATCGGACCAACTGGAAGTGCATATGTCTATCAGTAGCAAGTTTGAATACAAGAGGTTAACATACTAATGTACAAAATCCTAAGTTTAGTATCTAAGTGGAAATTGAATTATTATTTTCGTTTCATAACAGCGCTGAAGTGGAGTACATAAATCAAAGACGACCAGACGACACACAGTAAATGAATAACTCAATGCTTACTTCAGATGATTTTTATGTTTGATGCTTTTTCTCTGAGCAGACCATCTCTTTTTCATTTGTATAAATAACATTTGGTGCTTTGTTGTGGAAACAAATGGATTTGACAAGGTTGTGGACATTTGTAATGGAGTTCAGTACTCGAATGAAACCAGTTTATTTTTGAAAATGCAGTTCATGTGTCAAAAAACAGCTCAGCATGTTGTATGTGCCTCCTTTGCCACCAGTGGTTGTTGTTGACGAGTTCATTGGTTAACCTGACATGATAGGTCGGAAAACTCTTCTTCTTCAATATATATTATATATAGCCACTTCGTTAGGCCAACCTGCAAATCGTATGAATTGACATATCATTAAGCTGTTATTTACAACAATTATGCTATTCTCTATGTTTAGCTCAGTATTTGTTACCAATGTTCTAACGCAGATCATGATATTAACTGTATCGCCTCATGTAACGCTTGCTAATTTTGGCAAAAAATTACTATGAACTCTATGATACTTGCCTATTGTAAACAAAAATTAACCAGGTTAGGTCCTTTTGCTATACAGAGTTCCATTTACCTGTGCTAAACTGATTTACCAATTTCTCCTCCATTAGTTTTATTTACTATCAGATATGGTTAACACAATTGTAAATATTCTTTTGTTATATTTAACATATAACCATATTTTCATCTTCACATATTGCTAAAGAATGGGGTATTATAAATATTGATTATGAATTAAAATTAACATATGAAAATGATTACTGTAGGTCATTTATCCTGGTCATCTACAAATCAGGGAGGATATGCCACCTTGTAAGTACTTTGGAAAGGAAAAAACTAGAAAAAGGGTATGTTGTTCATGTTTTAAAGCAAATGGTTTTTCTCTCTTGATTTATTAATTTTTTTATGCTGTATAATTTCTACTCGGGCAAAAATCATGAAATCGTGATGCTTTACTGTAGAGAAAAACTTCAGACTATGGTTTTTAGAATCAGTATACGACTAACTATTGGCCTTGTATAATAAACATGATTTTATAAGATTTTAGTTCTGCCAGGAACATACCAAACTGTGGAAGAGAGAATATTATGGGACTGTATTGGAATGTTTACATTTCCAAATAACAAAGTTTATCATTTTTGAAAGTGGAGACATAGAGTGGACAATCAAAAGTCACCGCTGGTACCAAAATTGTTAAATCTTTTATACTATTCATATGCAGATTTTTTTACAGGCCAATGACTAACATAACTAAAGCACTGTCCTGCTGCTCCAGCCTTTGAACCGTACTGGAAGTACTCTTATGCAGCTGATTCTACTGTAATCAACCACGAATTTTTCAATTCTTACACGCTGCTAATAGAACACTCTCAGTGTAACGTTATGTTTAATGTTACTGTCCTTAAATTATGCATGCTAACTCAAACTCCTCCAGTCATCATACATTTTCCCGATATTGTAAAATAATACTGCTCCTCCCACTAGCTCCAATAAATCCACGAGTGTCCAATAGTCCTACACTTACACACCGATGTGTATAATTTTCAGTACATGCAACTACTAACCACATAACATATAACAGTTTGCTAGACTACTACCTTTCACCCAGCTGACACTCACACCACCTCCACACGCCCCTACCTCCTTCCACCCTCCCTGCCCGTGTGCGAAGCACGGGCCACAATCTAGTATTTAAATAATTTGTCAACTCTGGTGCTCACATCTAAATATCTTTGCATAGACTGTCCTAAATGCTTCCTCCCCAACCAAAAATCTAAAATAAACAATCCTGCATACTTCAACCTTAAGTAAAATCTAAGCCTACCCGGTAACTCTCAACTTACTGAAAGCAGACCTATAACCATACAAAACCAAGCAGCTATGAAATGAAGCTACAAATCACCCTACGTGTGATATGAAAATTTAATACAGCTGCGTAAAGAGGGAATAACTAACCTATTCTGTTTGCCAATTCTGTTCAACCTACCCTAAATATCATCGTCTCTTCTGTTTAGCACTATACAATGGGTTTGGCATTTCTCCCATCGGACTGCACTTACAAATTACTGTGCATATATGAAAGCTAAAAACCTCAAGCCTTATTCCTTAAGTAAAAAGTGGAGTACTTGACTACCCCTGTAGTGTGCAGGCCTATGGAAGCTCACACCTAGCTATCCTTTCACTTTGCACATGGGTAACGAAAGGGAAAACAAACATATTAAACCGAGCCTATTCTACGAATTCATCCCACTACTCTACCTTCTGTTTTATTTTCCTTTTATCATTTCTTTCTTTTCCATGACTTGAACGAACACTGTAGCTCTATCAAACTACGCTGCAGACCTAGCTATGTTTCACGCGATCTACGATGTGCCACTCGAAACAACCCTGTTCTTAGCCCCGTCAACATTCACTACATATATATGTGTGTCCTCACTCAGTTCTCCTCAACAAAACAAGCAAAACCAAAAGCTTCTCTATATCAATATATATTTTAAACACCGCTGAGAAACCAGGGAAGTTGCGTTTAAAAACAAAAAATAAATAAATGAAAGAAAGATCCAAGGTTGTAAAAATTGGTGGGCAAGCAAGTGCTGCCACTTATGTATGTATGGGAACAACAGACTTGCGTGGAATTTGGAGTTATGTGCATGGCGTGTTCATCGACAGGGAGCAAAGGCAACGTGTCAGCAAGGTGACTATCAAGAAGATGCTGGAGGCATTGAATTTTGGTGGTATTGGTTGGTTCCATAAACTGTAGTGAAGGAGGAAACACCCGGGTTGTTTTCAGGTGGGTGATGGTATGTAGTCGGGTTCCAAAAGCAGTAGGCGAGCAAATGTAAATGGACACGGTGAAGTTTTGGAGGAGTTGGAGGCGGTTCTGTCATGGAATCGAAGTGACTGTGCGGAAGTACAACTGTACAAGGCGCGGGTGCATGGAAGAGCTTCAGGTGGTTTGTTTTAACATAAAGGTGAGAAGGAGGATTTAATGAGGAGAATGTGGAGATTCAGAGAAAGTCTGAAAACTGGGGAGTTGCGCGAGCCTATTCGAAGATGGGTCAGCGTGAGTTCAGGTTGCAAAGTTGAAGCTTGCTACGAGGACTGTAAATATATAAAATATGGAGATGGGTATATTTTTGTATGCCTGTAGCGAGTCGTTTCATGGAGGAGGAAAATTCGGCATGAGGAATATAAATGGAGCAACGGGCTATGTAGTAGTGGTTGTTGGCTTGGGCCCGTTTAACGAAATGAAGAAAAAAAGAAGAAGAAAAAAAGAAAAAAAATAGTAGGGTGAAGCATTTTGAAGGGACGTGGATGGTGACGTCAGTATGGGGGAAAACTGGGAATAAAGCTTGGTGATGTCGATTGTTCTTTTGCTAGGCCAAGAAGGGTTAACGACCAATAATAAGTAATAAGGTAATCAACGTTAAATATTAGTGTAATAACCCGGAAATCTGAGCCAATTTAAAAATTTTAATTTGGCAATTTTAATGAATTTTGATTATTTAAAATGAATTATTTTAAATAATATCGATGAGAAATTTATTTTGAATAGAATTCGTACGTATATATTATATAGATCGTCGTTAGAATATATAAAAATTAATTTATATATATAAAGGAATTGAAAATGGCGCGGTAGTTCAATAATTCGATTTCAAATTTCAAATGGATGTACCAGATTCAAAATAAACCGGATTTTAGTGAAACCAAAAATATTTGAATCTAATTGAGAATATCTTTCCAACGAATCAGAAAAATCAAAATTTCATAGCGGGGATAAAAAGATATGTCCAATTGAAAATTCAGAATAGTCGCTATGGAATTCTGGCCCTTAAAAATGGGAATTTTGCAAACGACCTCGGATTTCGACGAAACCACTTTTTTTGGATCCGGGATGTCAAGTTATTGCTAGATTCCTATTTTCATAATTTTTCGAATCAATATGTGAGCGTGGCAAAGGAAAACGCGTTTGACCAGTTTCAGTTGATTTTAGTCGACTGGAAAATGGTCATTTTCAAACGGTCTCGGAATTTGACGAAGCTAGATTTGTTAGGACCGTATCATCAATACGAAGCCAGAAAATATTTTTCGGGAATTTTTAGAGTTCGTATATGGCCCCAGTAAATTGAAATGTGCGTTCAAATTCAATATATAGAGTTATATTTTGGATTTGAAAGAAAACTGGCCAAAACGATCGAATCAGCTTGCGATACGTATCCCATTGTGTTCGGAATGGGGGTAATTAGCTATGGACGACAGGCGGTGGGTCTCGTTTCGAATTCGAAATAAAAAGTTGCTTTTTGAATTTTAAAATAAAATAAATATATATATTAGATGGCCCCCCTTTATTTCTCTCTCTCTTTCCTCTGTTAGTTCAAATCAAAATAAAAGAAAAAAAACCCGTAGATCCCGTTCGATCTTCCACCGCGCTTCCCCCCCCCCCAGGTGGCGCCGCCCACCGCCAGACTCCCCCCACCCCGTCGTGACTTCCCCTCCACCACCCTCCTCCGTTCAACTCCTTCAAACCCCAAAATCGAAGCCCCTTTCTCCCTAATCCCCAAACTGCGAGGACCCACGCCCTAGATCGAAAACCTACCGCCGTTCATCTCCCCCGCCGCACCCCCGACAGCGTCGATGACGGCTGAAGAACCCCCCCCCCCCCAGCGGCGATTTGTGGCTAGAATAAAGGTGAGTTTTATGTTTTTTTTTATTTAGATTAAAAACTGATTTTTATTTAGATTAAAAATTGATTTTTATTTAGTTTAAAAACTGATTTTTTTTGTATAGTTTAAAAAACTGAAAAAGGCTGATCTTTTAAAACTGAATTTTTTTTTGATTTTTACCTTATGAACGAAGTGATTTTTATACGAATGTTATGCATTGAAAAGACGAGGTTTTTAACGATAAAAAGGCTGAATTTTTTTAAAGTAGAAGCTTTGAGTTTTCATATGAAGTAAAAATAGGATTTTTATGTTGTTAAAATATAATTTTTATTATTGTAGAGTATAAAAATATAATTTTTATATAATAGAGAAGATAAAAATATGATTTTTATATAGTGGCGATAATAAAAATATGATTTTTATATGGTGGCGATAATAAAAATATGATTTTTATGTGAGTAGCGAAGTAAAGATTTGATCTTTATATATGTAGCGAAATAAAAATCTGATTTTTATTATATATATGTTGAAGTAAAAATGTGATTTTTATAGCTATGAAATAAAAATTCGATCTTTATATATGAAGTAGAAATATAAATAGAATTTTTATCTATATAATAGCGGTGTAAAAATAGAATTTTTATCTATATAGTAGCAGTGTAAAAATAGAAATTTTATCTATATAGTAGCAGTGTAAAAATATGATTTTTACATAAAGAATAATTATAAAAATGTGATTTTTATAGATGTAGTGAATACGAGCAACGAAAGTGACGAAAGGCAAGCAGAACGAAGATTTTCTACAAATGAAGAGTCACGGCGTTTGGTTTAGCTTCTAGGTGAGAACTTCTCACCTTTAATTTAATTATTCTAGTTAAAAATATATACTAGGATGCAGACGGTGTTTAGTAGCACCCGACACCCGTTGTACACAGACCATGGACGGCTTGTATGCTTGTTTGTTTGATTTTGATGTGTAGTTGATTGTGTGATGTGATGTGAAATGAAATAAAATATTTTATAGTGGAAAATATTTTATAGTTAAAAATAGAATTTTTAACGTGTATTTAAAATAAATATTTATAAACAAATCGGAGATTTGTTTATATACACTGATTTGATTGATATTGATTGGGACGATAAATTTTACACATCGCCCAACTACACAAATAAAATCTGTGTTTGATTGTTTGAAACCCCACACGGGTATTGGGTTGATATATGACATACACTAATCCCAATAATTAGTTGTATGTCGATCGATTGATTGACAGACTGTTATGAGCATTAAATATTTATATTTGATGCTTATACAGTGTAGAACGCACTTTGGATGATGGTTGATTATTTATTGTTGTTATTTTATACATGTGTTGTAGAAAATCCATATAATTAACATTATATGGTAATTGATTGAGCCTCATTCCAGTTTTGCAATAGAATATTTGAAAAGAAATATTTGGAAATAGAAATATATGAAGCCGTGTTGATTAGATTGACGCCATTTTGACGTGAACGATATTTATATCGATTTTATTCAATTTTCAATTTATATTGAAAGTGATTTCGAAATTTGAATTATATTGAAAATAATTGAAATTCGAATTAAATTGAGTAGAATTGAAATTCGAATTAAATTGAAATTCGAATTAAATTGAAATTGAATTGAAATCGATTTGAAATGAATTTTAAAATGATTTATAAAGCACGTTTTGAAAGGAAATCGACGAAATATATATATATATAATATATATATATATATATATATTATATATAATGGCCTGAATAGAACGCGCCGCGCCGCGGTAGTTCGCGAATTTTGACTATTGACTTCGAATGGATATTGCGGGAGATCCGACCGTCGGATTCTCCTAAAACCAGAACCGTTGGGTTCGTATCGAAAAGAGCTTTCTAACGAATGTGAGAAATTAGAAATCTAACGGTTGGATTTGGAATTATGTCCAAATCAAATTTGGTAAAGGTCGCTGTAAGTGCAGTTCGATGGCCGTTGATGGAAATCGACTGTACGGACCTTGGTAAAATTATTAAAAAGAGTAATAATTTGTGTAAAATCATAAGAAATGATTTGTGAAGAATTGGGATGAAAACCTCCATATTTGAAAAGATAAAAATAGATTTTTATCGAAATGAACTAGTTTTGAACTAGAACTATAATTCTATTTATTTTTAAAATAAATAAAGTGGATTTGAAATGGTTTTGAAAATAACCAGGATTTCCAATGATTGAATTGGAAGGGATTTGAATCGAAATTGTCTTCGGAATATTTCGATGTTGGATTTCGTGATGTTACAGATATTGTTATGGGAATTTGAAAGATATATTAATATCGTTATTTCCAAAACGATATTTGTTGGTCGTAGAATTTATATTGAATATAAGCCGATATATTTTCTATTCAGAGCCTTGTATTTAATATCAAATGTGATTTGGGTTTGTCGTGAATGGTGTCTTCATTAACACTATTCTTAAGCCCAGTTGAGAAAAAGATTAAATCTTTTTATTTATATTTAATAAAGTGTACCAATTAAATAATATTTAATTGGAATTGAAATGGTATTGATTTTTGGGTTTATCGTGAACAGTGTTTTAAATAACACTTGTTCTTTAACCCGATAATTAATGAATGTGATTTTGGGTTTATTGCGGGCCGTGTTTTAAATGACATTGGTTCTTTAACCCAGTTAAAGACAGAAGATTAAAACTAAGTGGAGTTTTAATGAACCTTTAATTAGATTGAAATGATCGAGAATGGAGTATCACCAGTTTTGCTCCAGGCGATAGTTAAATCTTTAATTAGATTTGAACGGGAAATGGTAATTGAATTTACCGATAATACCGTGGTGTTAGATATGAAGTATGACCAGTTTTACTTCATGGGATGAATAGGTTGGGATTGGGAAATAAAATAAATGATTACTTCGGTGTGGTTCGCTAATCCCGACTAGTTTGAATTGATATTCAAAGAAGATTAAAGAATAAATTTAAAGAATTTATCTTTGATAAAATTAATGGGAACTTTTCCCAAAGTATAGGAATATTTGAATAAAAGAATATTCTGAATTGGAATG
Organism: Allium sativum; assembly: GCA_030737875.1. Lineage (NCBI taxonomy): Eukaryota > Viridiplantae > Streptophyta > Magnoliopsida > Asparagales > Amaryllidaceae > Allium > Allium sativum. The sequence continues at coordinate 6,644,444 of JASFAX010000039.1, read as the reverse complement.
AGGCATATGTTGTGTTTGTGTAACACTTGTTTATTATATACGCGAGTTATTCAGAAAGACCGGGTTTATCCCATTCTGGATAACTAATTCGACGTGGTGTCGAAGATGAAGACGGTGGTTAAAGACCAGAGGTCTTCACGTCGTTTGGATAATTACTGATGATCTTGATTGGGTCGTACACCCAAGAGGAGGGAATCAGTTGGTGATCGTCCAGACGTACTTGGAGATCGATGGATATGCGAGGTACAAGGTGCCTCCGGTTTCGTTCAGACCCAGAATGGACTTGTAGATGGACTGTGTGTCCGACATAGGATATCATTCTGTGTGATTGATGGATATCGATTGCATAGAGTGGTCTGCCTGTGTGGCATGCTAAGATGCAAATGATCAAGGCTTCTGTTGAAAAGCAAAGTCTTGTGGTTGATGATCAAAGCACAGCCTGTGTGGCATAGCTTTGTGTAGCGTTGATTCGCGAGCCTCACACCCCGGTTGTGAACCAGAAACGGGAGAGGACCTCAGGGAGGACATGCGTTTCCTTCTAGCTAGAAGTGGCGTCAGTGGTTTTACACGCCTTGACGAGTTTGACTTATGTGGTTGTTGCAGTTGCGAGGCGCCTCGGTTATATCGGTCGATCCGGGACCGATGGAGTCATTCGTTGGCTCATTTACGCCCCATAGGGCAGGGAAACGCATTGTTTAGGAATTTTAATCCACATCGGTGGACCGGCCCTGTCGCTCCACGGGCTCACCTGTGTCTGGGTCCTGAGGCTCGGGCTAGACAGTCTCGAATCGGTTAGAGAACGATCCCTGGCCTCGGTTCATAGATGGAAATCCAATTTCCAAATACGATATGTGCGGTTTTGATTGTAAACCTATATATGGCGACATAGTGGCATGGGACGCTCATGTCGCCTGTGATTGGTACTTATGATTTGAAATTGTTTTGAAACTATACACTTATAGTAATATTAAAAACATGAAATTTAGCGTATCAAGCATTCTTTGGCTATTATAAGGTAAAAACCCTATCCTCCGGCTTGCCTTGCATTGTGTGATGGGACCTAGGTCTTATAATAGCTTCATTTTTCTTTATTTAGCATTGCGCTGTTGTTTTATGCACTGGTATTCTTGGGAGGAAACCCGTTCCGTGTTATACGGCGTGGTCCCTTGATTTACCTAACTTTAAAATAAAGATTAATAACTGTTTTAGTTCTCACACCAGTCCCATGACTGACCTGGAGTTTATTGTTATAACCTAAACTCTGGGTGCCCTTATTTTGACATGAGCAGCTAGTAGTTTTGGTTTTGCAGATTTATATTCACAGGATCCCGGTTTACAGCTGGAACGATATCCGGAAAGCTTTGTATCCGTATATCTCCTTCAGTTGTGTTTTGTATTATTTTCCGCTGCTCTGTAAATTATTGTAATCTCTGATATTTTCTGTGTAATATTTATTCATTTATACTCTGTATATTCTTGTATCTGATGGAATTGTTGTAATATACAATGAAATGTTCTTCTGTCTGCGTTCTATTTTGTCGTGTTCTCAAAGCGATCAGGGGTTTCGAACGGTCTTGGTCGGTTTAGCGACTGATTCGGATCGAGAGAAATTCCTTGTCGTTTCATTTGGTATCAGAGCTTTGGTTTACAGAGCTCGAGAACAAGACACATTAGAACCGAACGAAAGAATTCATCAGATATTGGATTAGTAATATCCAATTAGAATTACTCGCTAGAGATAGGATCAATAGTATCCTAGAACGAGTGTGAAGAGTATATTTTTAAAGTGAAAACAGTTTTGTTTTGAATATTTAAACAATTATTCGTATTTGATTATTTATTTATATTAAATTTGGACAATCCAGTATATAAAGATTTTGCATATACGTCTGATTCGCGTGCATTCGAAGTTTTAATATACTGGATAGATATAGAATCATACTCTAGTGGCCCGAAGATGATTCTGATGGTTGAGTACTCGTCGTCAGAATTTATCTTCGAGTGACGAAAGTGTGATATCTATATATTTCCATTAGACTGGTGTGAGAACCAAAATTAGATAGGGTATATTGTTGTGATTTGGCATCAAAAACATGATTTTCTGTATATGTATCAAAAATTATGAGTTTGAAATGATAATCAACTAATTGATTGTTGATAGTGTTGTTTGATTATTGTTGTGGTTAATTAAAATGTTGAACCTTTAGCCAAATAGAATCAAATAGTGAGTTGTATTGGAAATTAGTCGCCTTTGCATGCATATACATGTACTTACATTGAACAGGTCATAGCAAGGAGGCTAGAGCAGAAGAATAAAATTGTTTGCCCGACAAATAGGTACATATTTACCATAATTTACTGTTTTGTTTGGGTGATGATGATTTTATGAGCCGATTGGCTAGCCGCTTGGCTTTTTCTTTTTCTTTTGGATTGAAGAAGGCCATGGGAGGCTGTATGAAATATCCCGAAGTCCCCGGTGCAGGGGAGGTTATGGCGAAATTTTTCGAAAATTTAGGGTGTTAGCCAAATTTTTGAAAAATTTGAAAAGTTCTTAGAAACTGAAAAGTTGAAGAACTTAAGCCGTAGTGAAAATACTGGAAGTTGAGTTGATTTGTGAAATCACTTTCGGCTTCGTTCCTTTTTGGGGACGAAAAGTTTTAAGTGGGGGAGACTGTAATAACCCGGAAATCTGAGCCAATTAAAATTTTTTAATTTGGCAATTTTAATGAATTTTGATTATTTAAAATGAATTATTTTAAATAATATCTATGAGAAATTTATTTTGAATAGAATTCGAACGTATATATTATATAGATCGTCGTTAGAATAAAAAAAAATATTTATATATATAAATGAACTGAAAATGGCGCGGTAGTTCGATAATTCGATTTCAAATTTCAAGTGGATGTACAGGATTCAAAATAAACCGGATTTTAGTGAAACCAAAAATATTTGAATCTAATTGAGAATATCTTTCCAACGAATCAGAAAAATCAAAATTTCATAGTGGGTATAAAAAGATATGTCCAATTGAAAATTCAAAATAGTCGCTATGGAATTCTGGCCCTTAAAAATGGGAATTTTGCGAGCGACCTCGGATTTCGACGAAATCACTTTTGTTGGATCCGGGATGTCAAGTTATTGCTAGATTACTATTTTCAAAAATTTTAAAATCAATATGTGAGCGTGGCAAAGGAAAACGCGTTTGACCAGTTTCAGTTGATTTTAATCGACTGGAAAATGACCATTTTTCAAACGGTCTCGGAATTTGATGAAACTAGTTTTGTTAGGACCGTATCGTCAATACGAAGCCAGAAAATATTTTTCGGGAATTTCTAGAGTTCGTATGTGCCCCAGTAAATTGAAATGTGCGTTCAAATTCAATAAATAGAGTTATATTTTGGATTTGAACGAAAACTGGTCGAAACGATCGAATCAGCTTGCGATACGTATCCCATTGTGTTTGGAATGGGGGTAAATAGCTATGGACGACAGGTGGTGGGTCTCGTTTCGAATTCAAAATAAAAATTTACTTTTTGAATTTCAAAATAAAATAAATATATATATTATATGCCCCCCTTTATTTCTCTCTCTCTTTCCTCTGTTAGTTCAAATCGAAATAAAAGAAAAAAAACCCGCAGATCCCGTTCGATCTTCCACCGCCCCCCCAGGTGGCGCCGCACACCGCTAGACTCCCCGTACCCCGTTGCGACCTCCCCTCCACCTCCCTCCTCCGTTCAACTCCTCCAAACCCCAAAACCGAAGCCCCTTTCTGCCTAATCCCCAAACCGCGAGGATCCACGCCCTAGACCGGAAACCCATCACCGTTCATCTCCCCCGCCGCACCCCCGACAGCGCCGACGACGGCTGAAGAAACCCCCCCCCCCCAAGCGGAGATTTGTGGCTAGAATAAAGGTGAGTTTTATGTTTTTTTATTTAGATTAAAAACTGATTTTTATTTATTTTAAAAACTGATTTTTTTTGTATAGTTTAAAAAACTGAAAAAGGCTGATCTTTTAAAACTGAAAAAAAATTTGATTTTTACCTTATGAACGAAGTGATTTTTATACAAATGTTATGCATTGAAAAGACGAGGTTTTTAACGATAAAAAGGCTGAATTTTTTTAAAGTAGAAAGCTTTGAGTTTTCATATGAAGTAAAAATAGGATTTTTATGTTGTTAAAATATAATTTTTATTATTGTAGAGTATAAAAATATAATTTTTATATAATAGAGAAGATAAAAATATGATTTTTATATAGTGGCGATAATAAAAATATGATTTTTATATGGTGGCGATAATAAAAATATGATTTTTATGTGAGTAGCGAAGTAAAGATTTGATCTTTATATATGTAGCGAAATAAAAATCTGATTTTTATTATATATATGTTGAAGTAAAATTGTGATTTTTATAGCTATGAAATAAAAATTCGATCTTTATATATGAAGTAGAAATATAAATAGAATTTTTATCTATATAATAGCGGTGTAAAAATAGAATTTTTATCTATATAGTAGCAGTGTAAAAATAGAAATTTTATCTATATAGTAGCAGTGTAAAAATAGAAATTTTATCTATATAGTAGCAGTGTAAAAATATGATTTTTACATAAAGAATAATTATAAAAATGTGATTTTTATAGATGTAGTGAATACGAGCAACGAAAGTGACGAAAGGCAAGCACGACGAAGATTTTCTACAAATGAAGAGTCAAGGCGTTTGGTTTAGCTTCTAGGTGAGAACTTCTGACCTTTAATTTAATTATTCTAGTTAAAAATATATACTAGGATGAAGACGGTGTTTAGTAGCACCCGACACCCGTCGTCCACAGACCATGGACGGCTTGTATGCTTGTTTGTTTGATTTTAATGTGTAGTTGATTGTGTGATATGATGTGAAATGAAATAAAATATTTTATAGTGGAAAATATTTTATAGTTAAAAATAGAATTTTTAACGTGTATTTAAAATAAATATTTATAAACAAATCGGAGATTTGTTTATATACACTGATTTGATTGATATTGATTGGGACGATAAATTCTACACATCGCCCAACTGCACAAATAAAATCTGTGTTTGATTGTTTGAAACCCCACACGGGTATTGGGATGATATATGACATACGCTAATCCCAATAATTAGTTGTATGTCGATTGATTGATTGACATACTGTTATGAGCGTTAAATATTTATATTTGATTCTTATACAGTGTAGAATGCACTCTGGATGATGGTTCATTATTTATTGTTGTTATTTTATACATGTATTGTAGAAAATCCATATAATTAACATTATATGGTAATTGATTGGGCCTCATTCCAGTTTTGAAATAGAATATTTGAAAAGAAATACTTGGAAATAGAAATATATGAAGCCGTGTTGATTAGATTGACGCCATTTTGACGTGAACGATATTTATATCGATTTTATTCAATTTTCAATGTATATTGAAAGTGATTTCGAAATTTGAATTATACTGAAAATAATCGAAATTTGAATTAAATTGAATAGAATTGAACTCAAATTGAAATTGAATAGAATTGAATTCGAAATAAATTGAAATTCGAATTAAATTGAGTAGAATTGAAATTCGAATTAAATTGAAATGAATTGAAATTCGAATTAAATTGGATTTGAATTGAAACCGATTTGAAATGAATTTTAAAACGATTTATAAGGCACGTGGCCTGAATAGAACGCGTCGTGCCGCGGCAGTTCGCGAATTTCGACCATTGACTTCGAATGGATATTGCGGGAGATCCGACCGTCGGATTCTCCTAAAACCAGAACCGTTGGGTTCGTATCGAAAAGAGCTTTCTAACGAGTGTGAGAAATTAGAAATATAACGGTTGGATTTGTAATTATGTCCAAATCAAATTTGGAAAATGTCACTGTAAGTGCAGTTCGATGGTCGTTGATGGAAATCGACTGTACGGGTCTTGGTAAAATTATTAAAAAGAGTAATAATTTGTGTAAAATCATAAGAAATGATTTGTGAAGAATTAGGATGAAAAACTCCATATTTGAAAAGATAAAAATAGATTTTTATCGAAATGAACTAGTTTTGAACTAGAACTATAATTCTATTTATTTTTAAAATAAATAAAGTGGATTTGAAATGGTTTTGAAAATAACCAGGATTTCCAATGATTGAATTGGAAGGGATTTGTATCAAAATTGTCTTCGGAATATTTCGATGTTGGATTTCGTGATGTTACAGATATTGTTATCGGAATTTGAAAGATATATTAATATCGTTATTTCCAATATGATATTTGTTGGTCGTAGAATTTGATATTGAATATAAGCCGGTATATTTTCTATTCAGAACCTTGTATTTAATATCATATGTGATTTGGGTTTGTCGTGAATGGTGTCTTCATTAACACTGTTCTTAAGCCCAGTTGAGAAAAAGATTAAATCTTTTTATTTAGATTTAATGAAGTGTACCAATTAAATAATATTTAATTGGAATTGAACTGGTATTGATTTTTGGGTTTATCGTGAACAGTGTTTTAAATAACACTTGTTCTTTAACCCGATAATTAATGAATGTGATTTTGGGTTTATTGCGGGCCGTGTTTTAAATGACATTGGTTCTTTAACCCAGTTAAAGACAGGATATTGATTTCTGTGAAGATTAAAACTAAGTGGAGTTTTAATGAACCTTTAATTAGATTGAAATGATCGAGAATGGAGTATCACCGGTTTTGCTCCAGGCGATAGTTAAATCTTTAATTAGATTTGAACGGGAAATGGTAATTGAATTTACCGATAACACCGTGGTGTTAGATATGAAGTATGACCAGTTTTACTTCATGGGATGAATAGGTTGGGATTGGGAAATAAAATAAATGATTACTTCGGTGTGGTTCGCTAATCCCGACTAGTTTGAATTGATATTCAAAGAAGATTAAAGAATGAATTTGAAGAATTTATCTTTGATAAAATTAATGGGAACTTTTCCCAAAGTATAGGAATATTTGAATAAAAGAATATTCTGAATTGGAATGAGGCGTATGTTGTGTTTGTGTAACACTTGTTTATTTTATACGCGAGTTATTCAGAAAGACCGGGTTTATCCCATTCTGGATAACTAATTCGACGTGGTGTCGAAGATGAAGACGGTGGTTGAAGACCGGAGGTCTTCACGTCGTTTGAATAATTACTAATGATCTTGATTGGTCCGTACACCCAAGAGGAGGGAATCAGTTGTTGATCGTCCAGACGTACTTGGAGATCGATGGATATGCGAGGTACAAGGTGCCTCCGGTTTCGTTCAGACCCAGAACGGACTTGTAGATGGACTGTGTGTCCGACATAGGATATCATTCTGTGTGATTGATGGATATCGGTTGCATGGAGTGGTCTGCATGTGTGGCATGCTAAGATGCAAATGATCAAGGCTTCTATTGAAAAGCAAAGTCTTGTGGTTGATGATCAAAGCACATCCTGTGTGGCATGGCTTTGTGTAGCGTTGATTCGCGAGCCTCACACCCCGGTTGTGAACCAGAAACGGGAGAGGACCTCAGGGAGGACATGCGTTTCCTTCTAGCTAGAAGTGGCGTCAGTGGTTTTACACGCCATGACGTGTTTGACTTATGTGGTTGTTGCTGTTGCGAGGCGACTCGGTTATATTGGTCGATCCGGGACCGATGGAGTCGTTCGTTGGCTCATTTACGCCCCATAGGGCGGGGAAACGCAGTGTTCAGGAATTTTAATCCACATCGGTGGACCGGCCCTGTCGCTCCAAAGGCTCACCAGTGTTTGGGTCCTGAGGCTCGGGCTAGACAGTCTCGAATCGGTTAGAGGACGATCCCTGGCCTCGGTTCATAGATGGAAATCCAATTTCCAAATACGATATGTGCGGTTTTTATTATAAACCCATATATGGCGACATAGTGGCATGGGACGCTCATGTCGCCTATGATTGGTACTTATGATTTGAAATTGTTTTGACACTATACACTTATAGTAATATTAAAAACATGAAATTTAGCGTATCAAGCATTCTTTGACTATTATAAGGTAAAAACCCTATCCTCCGGCTTGTCTTGCATTGTGTGATGGGACCTGGGTCTTATAATAGCTTCATTTTTCTTTATTTAGCATTGCGCTGTTGTTTTATGCACTGGTATTCTTGGGAGGAAACTCGTTCCGTGTTATACGGCGTGGTCCCTTGATTTACCTAACTTTAAAATAAAGATTAATAACTGTTTTAGTTCTCACACCAGTCCCATGGCTGACCTAGAGTTTATTGTTTTAACCTAAACTCTGGGTGCCCTTATTTTGACACGGGCAGCTAGTAGTTTTGGTTTTGCATATTTATATTCACAGGATCCCGGTTTACAGCTGGAACGATATCCGGAAAGCTTTGTATCCGTATATCTCCTTCAGTTGTGTTTTGTATTATTTTCCGCTGCTCTGTAAATTATTGTAATCTCTGATATTTTCTGTGTAATATTTATTCATTTATACTCTGTATATTCTTGTATCTGATGGAATTGTTGTAATATACAATGAAATGTTCTTCGGTCTGCGTTCTATTTTGTCGTGTTCTCAAAGCGATCAGGGGTTTCGAACGGTCTTGGTCGGTTTAGCGAATGATTCGGATTGAGCGAAATTCCTTGTCGTTTCAATTAGTATAATAAATTAATTTATCCAATTTATAAATCATTTTTCTTGTAATATTATTAACTGGAGATTTCATTATCAGATTTTAACGAAACAAAAGGCGAGATCGTGTTGGCGAGCACTACTGTATAGTGTTGGAGTGGTCGAAGCGGGAAGATACCGGGATTTTTGCTAAAATTAAACGACTATTTAATTTGATTAAAATGAACCGTTTTAATCATCGAACTAAACCAAGGTGAGTTAAACTCACTCAGTTCTCCCAATTGTAATTATTATAAGTCGGTTTTAATGTTTGTGTGCTATGTTTGCTAATTATTGGTTGATTGATGATTGTTTGGTTGTTGTTAAATATTTATATCTATTATTTAAATTAAATGTTTGTTTAATTTAAATGGAACCAATCGTTATTTTTAATGATTTTTTTCCAAACAAAGTAACTTACCTTGTTGGTTACATTTATAATAATATTAACGTATTAAATTAAATTGGATTCTTGAGTGGTTGTTATTAGCTGACCGTTATCGGTTAAATTTATTGTTTATTTTCATATTATCATCATATGAACTGTTTAACCAATATGATTGGATTGTTGATTTGGTTACCGATGGTCGAATCTAAATTCAACGTTTGTTGTGTTATTAACCAATGGGCAGTATTGGTTGAGAAACAAACATCAGATGGCAAAATATACATTGTTTTATAAATATTGATTTAAATATACATTGTTTTATAAATATTGATTTACCGTCAAGTAAATCGATGTAAATGAAATTATTAAATTTATTTTATAACTGAAGATCTATTATTTTAAAATTGAAAGTTTATAAAAAGGGAAACAAATATTTATATTTATTATTTAAGTTATAAGAAATTATTGAATGATTTTTTTAAAGCTAATTCTCGTATAAATAAGATTGAGAAGCAAATGAGCAGAAATTTAGGTAACGATTAATAATCGTGGTTCATTATTTTAAGAACAATTAAAATGAGATTATATTGAGATTGATTATTATTTATTTAATAATAATCAAATTAAATGGATTGTTTAAGTAAATTTATTATTAATGAAAAAGCTATTTGTAATTAATTAGCGAATTAATTACATTAGAGTTGACCAAATCAACCCGTTAACTGAGATTGATTATTGGTGAAGTAAACCATTTTTTTTAAAATGTTGAAATATGATTTATTAATAATCAAAGTAGGAATCTTGGGATTTAAATTATGTAAATGGAGGTTTATGAAACTATAAAGTCTATTTTTAGTTAAATGACATTTTAAAGTGATTTTATATTAATAATTATATATGTTAAGTTTAAAGGAGAGTTGAATTGAATTCTTATTGGGTATCTAATCGGGTTTTATAAATCCCAAATTGGATGAAGTTATATGAAGCCAAGTTTTATTTATTGTAATATAAATGATTTCAACTATCGAGACGAATTATTAAAGTTATAAACTTTAATATGGCCTGTGAGTGAAATAAAAGATGAGGATATTAACAAATTGGAACTTATCTGGAGATCGACTGAGTTAAATGATTTTCTGAATATTGATCTGATGTTGGTTTCGACCTTCGGGGTTAATATTTAGGAACTTATTTTCTTACTGATTTACGGTTAGGAACTAATAAAGGTTTGAAATGGAAAGTGAAACAGAAACCCAAGTTTGAATCAAACTGGTTAGGCGAGTTAAATATAAAGAGGCGATCTAAATTCTCTATACTAAATATGAGTTGAGGTTTTGACGAGTTATAAATAAAATGGGTTTTGGAATAAACTTATCAAAAGTTAATAAATGGTTTTATTTTGGAATAAAGGATTGTGTATAATGTATTTGAGGTTTATTAAGTTAATGGAAAGGGGTTGAATAATATTTTACTTAATATTTAAATTTAAATAAAGGGTATAAGATTGGTAATAAGGTTTCCAAAGGGGAAAGGATGGTATTATAAAATATAACTTGAAAGTTATAAGTTGAATAAAAGTATTTGAGTATAATATTATTTGCGAAATAGAAAAAGTCGTGTTTCTAAATATTTGAAGTTTTAAAGGTTTGGATTAACAAATTGAAAATTCAAAATGGCCAAGTGATGCTGCGTAATAAACCAATGGATTCATTTTATTTTTATGGTTGTTTATTTTGATAGTTAAATAACCGACTATCAAAATCCGGCCCAATGTGTTGGTACGGAAAGACCGGGATCGAAATTATATTCGAAAACCATTCCGACCAATGAATACGAAAATATGAAAGATGCTGATTGAGATGGAACTATTAAAGACCGTATATCTTTATGAGCGGGGGAACTATTGTTGAATTTCTCTAGTTGATCCCTAGAGATATATATGTATGACAATGATTCTGTCGTAATGGAAGTCTATAGATTGCAAGGACTACTCGCTACTGATCTATAGGGTGATACCTAAGATGTGGTAGGAGAGTGCCTTCATTTCATCCTGCTCCTCATGACTTGTATGGACAAGTGTTTGACAGAGTATTTCCAAAGGAATCACGAACGTTGATTTCCTCAAACGTATTTCTGTTGGTGGCGGAGAAGACACCTTCTCTTAGCTTAACAACTAGTGTATTTTTATGGACATCAATTGGTGATACTAGCGGATCTGACGATGTGGCATTCAAAGTGAATGGTGGTCGGATGTTCTAAAGGTAATTTAAACCTCAAGTCTCATCAACTGGGAAATGACAAAAATCGGGCAGGAAGAATGGTTATGTGGGTCGTTCCCATTAGGATGTACAATCACTTATCTAGAGAAATTCCATTTGATTCTTTAATCTATTTCGATGCTGTCCATTTTTGGGAAACGGTGGCTTGAGCCCAACCGTTGGTGATATGCATCCGATACACTCAAGATAAATGAGTGGTCGATCATGTGTAGGCCGGGTTGCAAGACGTTCTTGTTGAACCCAGTGCATTCCCCTCTAGAGATACACTATCGGCAGGTGGTTCCATACCTTGTCATAGTCGGAATCCAATCTCCAATAAGTGCCCGCGGTTTTGATTGTATAATATATATATATATATATATATATGGAGCATGAGATGCAAGCGTTCCACTAGATTGTTATTTATTTGTATTTAGACACTATTATAAAATTAGAATAAAATATTGATTTGAAAATGTTTAGGGTTATCATAAGGTAAAAACCGTCCGTATTTATGTGTGGATTTGGTCTTACGATTATCCTTTTCTTTCGAAATGGTTTTAACTTTAAAATCAAGTTGGATGTTATTATAAACTTAGCGAGTTTTTCTCACTCTGGTTCACCAGACTGACCCGGTGTTTGTAATGCTCGGGTTAGACCGGGGTGTACAAACTCAGGTTATCAGATGCTGTGAAGTCCAAAGACGAGCTGAAGGAGTTTAGACGTATGATGTTATAACGTTATTATTCCGTTATGTGTTATACATATGAGGATAGACCATTATAACTGTCCAGATGTATTGATGTACTCTGATGTTGTAAGTATATTTCAAGCTCTTAATAAAAGTTATTTCTGTATTATATTTTGTTCCGCTGCGATGTGAGACTCTGTGGTGTATTAGTTCTTCTTCTTCTTATTTTTCTTTTCTTAACTATCTTTCTTATCTCACCCTCTTATTTCTTTCTATTAGCTTTCTGGGTTTTCGATACCTGGGTTTGGACACGGGATGTGTTAGTGTCTGGATTTGAGCATCGAGAATTCCCAGGTCGCTACAGTTGGTATCAGAGCAATGGTTTAGGAATAACCTTGGCTCTGTGGCGTAACTCGATAGAGATGGGGTTAGTAATACCCTAGATCGAGATTGAGTGTGTGTGTGTGTGAGTATATATATATATATATATATATATATATATATATATATATATATGAGCGTGTATTTGTAAATTTTATATACAAATGTTTTGTATTGTGTTGCTTGATCAGTTCAAGTTGAACTAACAATTGATACAATATTGTTTTTAAAGAAGGTAAATGAATAATTTTGCCCAAATTATATTTTTATATAGAAAAGAAATAATTTTACAAGATTATGGACATATTAGTGTGTTTGATTGATTTGAATGAATTCAAATTAAATTAGTAATTTAAATGGTTTAATATAACCAGAAGGTTTGGTGGATAAGAATTTAAATAACTGAATAAATAAATCAGAAGTTAACTTAAAAATAAGTTAATATGAATGAGTTGATTGTGTTAATTGGTTGTTTATTCGAATATGGATTAGTTGGTGTAACACCCCACGTCCATTAATGTCACTCACAAAGGGAATGCATTAACTTCCATGGAGGTTTTAAGTGAATATAGAACAGAAAAATTACAACAAGACAGATAATAAGTAGTACTTGGAAATCTAAAACTTTATTTCATTGCAGCGGAAATTAAACATGTTTGTTACATCATAAAACCATAAATCAGAGTCAAGTACAATATCCATCTTGATAAAACAAAATACATAAACCCATTACATAAATAGCCATTAAAGAAGATAACAAGCTAGACTTTACTTCAGCGGTCAAAGCTTTCCAAAAGAGAGAATAAGCAATTCAATCAGACTCCACTAGAGCTGGGTCCACCCAGAGGACCTGGAGGGGGAAAAAGATAGAAATAGAGGGGGTCAGAAATAAAGTCTGGCGAGTATGATAATTCTAACAATACTATTATCAAAATAACTAGACTAAGGCATAAGCTGGAAAACAAGGAAATGTCTATGAACTATTGGGTATGGAAGAGCAGATAAAGATAACGTTAAAGGCACACCTAATACTAACGAATAATTACTACACTGCACCACACCAGTCACCCTAAAAGTTGATCCCACTTGCTTCACTTAGAAATTATATAAATAGCTTTGTGTACCCCTAGCTGACTACATAGGTGCCGCCTGTCCCTATCTTCGCTAGGTGTACCCCACTACCCACTTGCGATCGGCTCCCTACTCGTAGATACCCGTGTTAGTCCCACAGTGGGGTGTATCACTCCCCTAAAGTGGCAACTCGATACTGCTAAAGAATGCACGGCTTATACCTACACGATGCAACAACGTCTTACCTACCAGCCCGGGTCCACACACGCATATGAAACCCGTTGGACTTGCGTTGCCACCGCTAACTCGTTTGGCCTCTTATAGTCAAGCCCAGTATGCGTGTCCCGTCCTCGACTTGGGTCGAGCCCACAAAGATACGTTTGGGTTACTGGTTGAAATGGGCCCCCAATTACTTACCACAAGCTATCCACCTAAGCTTGTCCCCACTAGTATATCCCACTTAACCCTCTTCTTAGTCATGTTCATTTACATGTGTGTTTGGTTAAGTCTTACTAATCGTATTTCAAATGCCACTAAAGGCACCCACTAGATTCCTCATGCCACCCAAGGCACCTACTTAACCCCCATGTCCCACTTCACATGTTTATCTGGTTAAGTATTTCTTAATTCATTCAGGCCATAACCTCATAAAGACCTCTCACATTAGACTGACATTTATGGCAGCTGGATTCGCCGGGTGCGTCCGGGCAGTCTTACACCATAAAAGAGTCTAACCTCGTGTCTTTACAACTGTTATGCTTTAATTTGGGCCTAGGACCTCTCACATTGGGCTGACATTTGTGACTACTGGATTTGTCGGGCGGGTCCGGGCAGTTTTACGTCACAAACGAGTCCAACCTCGTGTCCTAAGCATTGATTAACACTTATAATCTTTTACCCTAGTTTTAAATATATCCCTATTCAAATCATTAATTAATTCCAATTTTAATGATGTCCATAATTGACTCAATTATGGCCATCCACTTACGGTATGCAAAATCATATCAATTGCACCCCAATTTCTTAATATTAAATCCTTAATATTACCCCTACCCCACATTATACGTTCGCTTATTCAACGCAACATATACGTTAGACTCGAATAGTCTAACTCATAGCACAAAGATAAATTATCACAACATATAGACAAATAAAATAGATCTAATCATAATAGGGGTGAAACATGCATAAAACTACACATGTCATGGATCTAAAGGTGTCAACTTGTTTTGTTAAATGTCACAACTTACATAATATGATCATAACCCAAGTTCATGTATAAACTTGCATATGTGGTTTATGCAACATAATGATGGTGTGAACTAGCATCTAACACATAGAACTCACACATGTCATAGCATAATTCTAGATCTAAATAGATGTCATAATTCTAGATCTAAATAGATGTCATACAATATGTGAGATTATACATACTAATAAATCTAAACTTGCATAGGTACATGTGATTTATCATGTGAATCATCATAGCCCAAATATATATAATCAACATCATGATTCATAAGCTAACTACAACATAATAACATCATGGCTTTGTAACATCGAAACTTAGCATAGAAACTTGCAACATATATAATATCATCATAGCATGATTTACAACATATAGGATATCATCATCACATAACATAGGATTTACAACATACATGATAGCATAAGGTTTATAACAACATATATGACAATTCACATCATTTTCTTATGATCCATATCACATCTTAATCTAATTAGTTTGCTAATAATCTTATTAAGATCATCATACTCACAATTAGAAAAGAAAGAGAGTCTTGATTTGCTTTAGAGTTGAGTAGAATTAGAGTTTTGATTAGCTTTCTTCCTTCTTAGTTGGCGGCGGCTACACTGAGTTCCATGGCGATGGCATGACGGCGACTATTCTATTTTTCATGTGATTTTAGAGTGAGAGACTACCGAGGTATATATAGAGTGTAGGATTTATTTAGACCGTCAGATCAACTCAGAACTAACCTGAACCGTTAAATTAGCCAACTCAGCCCTAAAGACACATCAGCAGCTCAAGATTGGGCTCTGCCAAAACCTGGCCGACTTGACCAGGTCGACACCCAAGTCGACTGCGCAGTCGACCTGGTCCTGGGGGTGTCGACTGCCCAGTCGACTCCCCAGTCGACCTGGGGTGCTGGGCGGGAAATTTCCCGCCTGGCCTATTTGACTTCGAATTTTGAATTTTGAATTTTCTAAAACTTCCGATGGCCATATCTCCTTCATACGAAGTCCAAATCACGCAAACTCGGACTCTATTTCAACCAGAATTCCGAGACGAACACAATGGCGCAACCTGTTTCCCACAATTCTCACGTCTGAGATTAGTTATTCTTTAATTTGTGAATATTAATATTAACAGAATTACGGGGTGTTACATTCTCCCCTCCTTAAAGGATTTCGACCCCGAAATCTTCAAGTCAAGAAGAATGTATATCCTAATCATACATCTACTCAATCATCAAACACTGGCATCCATTGTCCTTACAAACCTCTAATGCTTTCGTGTTTAAATGCACAGTGTGTGTATATGCCCGTATCTAATGCAAAATAGGTGGTCCACTGATTCAGTTGACCTCCTTAATGCAAATCATGATAGTGCCATGCGTCCATTATGTATGCAAAAGTTCCTTAACGCTACATATTATCTCTATATGCGTGTACAATCATCATCTGAATGCAGCATCCATATGATAAAAAAAATCCTCATACACCCATTTTACTAAATACATCCATATATATGCAATATGCAATATGAAGTGACTGAGCCGATCTAGTGCCTAAAGTGTGTGTATATGCATCCACGAGCAACCACTAGCAAACACTTGCATCCACTTTGCATCCATCATACATAACATGTCTCAAACACATGTTTCAACCATAGGATTATCCTAACTAAAGGTCAAAGATATTAGCGAGAGGACATACTAAAGATAAGATAAGTACAAGCTAAGCGATAAAGGAGGAATTAAAAGACATACCCTCAAAAAGGAAATGGTACAACGAACGCATCTTCGCTTCTGTCTCCCAAGTAGCGTTGCTCTCATCATCTCCCCATTCCACTTTGACTAGTCTGACCTCTCGATTCCTCAACTTCTTGATCTCCGACCCAAGAATGCATGTAGGAGCTCGTCGAATCGTCGAATCACGCTTTATCTCCACCTCTCTAAGCAAGTTCGGCTCTACCACCTCCGCGGTCTCGTGCAAGCACTTCCTCAAATGTGACCCATGGAATACGTCGTGTACACCACTAAGTCTCTCAGGCAACTCCACTCTATACTCCATCTGTCCAATCTTCTCCTTAATAGGAAACGGCCCTACAAACCTTGGTGCTAATTTCCCAAAGGACCCAAAGCGAACAACATTCCGTAATGGAGACACTTTGATAAAGACCATGTCCCCAACATCAAACTCAAGATCTGTCCTCCTTTTGGCTGCATAAGATTTCTGCCTATCTTGCGCCGTCTTCATCCTCCTTCGAATCAAGTCGATCTTTTCCGAAGTCTCTCTAATCATATCGGGCCCAAGTAAGATCTTATCGGTAGATTCCCACCAACATGTAGGTGAACGACTAGGTCGTCCATAAAGAGCTTCGAAAGGCGCCATGCCAATGCTAGATTGAAAGCTGTTATTATATGCGAACTCTACCAACGGAAGATGCTCTTCCCATGTACCCCCAAAGTCTAGGATACATAGCCTCAAAAGATCTCTAGAATGCGATTCACCCTCTCAGTCTGGCCGTCCGTCTGAGGATGATACGCGGTGCTCAAACATAACTGAGTCCCTACCGTCTCTTGCAAGCTCTTCCAAAATTCGCTAGTGAAGATAGGATCACGGTCGCTTACTATGTTAGAAGGAACACCATACCAACGAACTATCTCTCGAACGTATACAGAAGCTAACCATGGAGCAGTCCTCTTACTCTTCACGGGAATGAAATGGGCGCTCTTAGTAAGTCTGTCTACTATAACCCAAATCCCCGTATTACCCTTCCTTGATCTTGGTAATCCATCCACAAAGTCCATCGAGACACTTTCCCACTTCCATAGTGGAACCTCCAATGGGTGAAGCAACCCACCGGGTTTCTTTTGCTCCGCTTTTACTTGTTGGCACACCAAGCATCTAGCAACATACTCGGCCACATCCCTCTTCATACCGGCCCAAAAGAAAACTCGCTTCATGTCTTTGTACATCTTGTCCCCGCCGGGATGAATGGTCATCTTCGAATGATGTGCTTTGTCAAGAATAGCCTTCCTCAAACCTTCGTCTCGAGGTACACATAGTCTACTATCCCTACGTAACCAACCCTTATCATCCAGGGTATACCTACGGAGATGGGTTGATGACTCCCCTCTTTTGAGCTTTTCTACTAACTCAACCAACTGTGGGTCGTCTAGCTGTGCCTCACCAATCCGTCCCAAAAGCGTAGGTCTGACCTTCAAGGATGCTAGCAAACCGGGTACAAAGTCAACAGAATGTCTAAAGTCAAACATAGAGATGAATTCTAAGTTTCGCCGTTCAACAAACAACGGACTCAAGGACAGCCTTTTCCTACTTAAGGCGTCTGCCACCACGTTACCCTTGCCAGGGGTATATGCTATTTCGAAGTCGTAGGACGCTAAGAATTCCATCCACCTTTGCTGTCTTAAATTCAAGTCCATCTGAGAGAATAAATATTTTAAAGTTTTGTGGTCAGTGAACAATTCGAATTTCTTGCCAAGAAGGTAATGACACCAAGACTTAAGCGCGAAAACAATTGCGGCTAACTCTAGGTCATGTGTAGGGTAATTTTTCTCATGCACCCTTAACTGCCTTCCACCATAGGCTATTACCCTTCCCTCTTGCATTAAGACTGCGCCTAGACCTGTCCCACAAGCATCGATATAAACAGTAAATGGCTTACTCCCGTCTGGCAGCACTAAGACTGGAGCTGAGGTCAAAGCTCTCTTTAAACGTTGGAACGCATCATCACAATCTACGTCCCACACGAAGACTAGATTCTTCTTCGTCAGGCGTGTCAATGGAGCTGATATTTTTGCGAAGTCTTTGATAAACTTCCTATAGTGGCCAGCCAACCCCAAGAAACTCCTTACTTCGGTAGCATTTTTAGGGACCTTCCAATCTTGGATGGCCACCACCTTCGCGGGATCCACAACAATCCCTTCTTTGGAAACCACGTGCCCTAAGAATCGCACTTCCTCTCTCCAGAAGTGACACTTAGTAAATTTAGCTTTAAGGTTGTGCGCTCGTAGAGTCTCCAACACTTCCCTAAGATGTAGGGCATGCTCTTCTTCATTCTTAGAAAAGATCAAGATGTCGTCTACAAAGACCACCACGAATTTATTAAGGTACTCCCTAAACACCCTTCTCATCAAATCAACAAAGTATGCGGGGGCGTTTGTCAGACCGAAGGGCATCACTAGCCATTCATAGAAACCGTCCGGAGTCCTAAAGGCAGTCTTGTCAATGCTATCCTCAGCCACTCTCAACTGATGGAAACCAGTGGCTAAGTCCAACTGCGAAAACACTGAGGCGCCAACTAACTGATCGAAGAGATCGTCAATCCTCGGCAGTGGGTGTCTGTTCTTCTTAGTAAGCTTATTAAGTTCTCTATAGTCCACACAAAGTCTAAGGGACCCATCCGCCTTCGTGGCAAATACTACTGGAGCACCCCACTCCGATATACTTCGTCTTATAAACCCCTTCTCAAGAAACTCCTTCACTTGCTTATTGAGTTCCCTCCTTTCACGAGGAGCCATGTGGCGTACTGGCAAAGATACTGGTTTTGCATTATCCACAAGATATATTCGAAAATCTATCTCCCGCTTCGGAGGCAAGCCCTTCACCTCCTCAAACACATTCGAATATTCTTGGACTACTTTAACAGATCGTAGATTTTCCACCGACGCATCAAGCGATTCTAGATAACTTAGCATAACGGAATTTATGGGATTACAAAAGATTTCGAGAGTGTTGCCAAGGCGAGTCATTAGCCTAACTACTCTCCTTTCACAATCAAGAACGACCCCATTTCTGGATAACCAATCCATTCCTAAAATTAGCCCATAGCCCGTGAAGCCCAAAACATAAGCATCACATCTAAACCAAACGCTAAGTATAGAAATTTTCAAATCCAAACATATCATGGACAAATAAGCTGAGCCCCCAATTGGATTTGAAACAACTAAGGGATCCTCTATTAAACTGGTTTTTAAGTGCAGTGATTCAACTAATGATGTAGAGACAAACGAATGTGATGCGCCCGAATCGAATAAGGTACGGACAGGATGATCAAACAGAAAAACTAAACTTTCAACAGAAATGGTTGTACCTCGTTCTTGCAGCGGTGGGACCGCAAGAGCCTGAACTTGTCCCCTTGCCTGCCCTGGTGCCATAAAAGCCTGCACCTGTCCTCCCGAGGTAGACCCTGCCCTCTGCCCCTTCTTTGGGCAATCCTTCACTAGATGTCCCGCTTCACCACAGTGAAAACAGCCAGTCTTCTTTTTCTTTCTGCAATCCTTGCTGAGATGGCCTGGTGTCCCACAGTTAAAGCATCTTTTCTTTCCTTTGCCATTATTGTCTTTACCATCCTTCTTGTTTTGCTGTTGTGGTTTCTTCTGATCCCCTTTCTTCTCGGGTGCCTTATTAGCATTAGCGCCTTTCTCCTTGTGCATGAGTGCCATGTCTACTAGCTTCTCAAAGGTGGCCTCCATAGGGATGTGGGTCATAGCCAACCCCAGCAACGGCTCATTCAAGCCATTAACGAACCTCAGAGCCTTCTTCTCCTGCGTGTTCACCAAATCTAAGCCAAACCTTGCCAATTGGTTAAATTTGTTGACGTACTCTTTCACTGATAGATTTCCCTGCTTCAATGTCAAGAACCTTTCCATGTATAGATTCTCTTCTGCCCTTGAGAGAAACTTTGCCTCAAACCTACGTCTGAAATTCTCCTAAAAATCAACAGGACGCTCCCCATTAGTGACCTCCCACCAAAACGAGGCCTCTCCCTTCATTAACCAAGCTGCTAATTTGACTTTCCTCCCTTCTTCTACTTCAAAGATTTCTAGCAATTCTTCCACCTCCTTAAGCCAATCTCTAGCTTCCACAAACGTTTCTGACCCTTGGAAAGGTTTTCCACCCGTAGCCTTAAATTCCTTGCATGTCTTTGCAAAAGTATCAGCGCGAGGATGGGGAGGAGGAGGAGGAGCGGGTGCAACTGGTGGTGGAAGAACATTGGCTGGACCTGCAGTGGCCCTAGCCTCTAATAACCTCCTATACCATCCTGGTATCGTTACACCCTCCGGAAGGTTAAGATCTTCAGCCATGCTGAAACGAAAAAGGAAAGATTCAAAATGGAAAATTCAAAAGATAAAGATATATGGCTATTGGGGATTATGTTTTTCATAAAAACTTTCCTCTTTAAATTACTCATCAAGACATGTTTTTGAAAACACTTCTTCCAAAAATACTTTAGAAAAATAGTTTTTCTAAAAAAATTATCTGTTCTGGTAACCTTAAGCTCTGATACCACGTGTAACACCCCACATCCATTAATGCCACTCACAAAGGGAATGCATTAACTTCCATGGAGGTTTTAAGTGAATATAGAATAGAAAAATTACAACAAGACAGATAATAAGTAGTACTTGGAAATCTAAAACTTTATTTCATTGCAGCGGAAATTAAACATGTTTGTTACATCATAAAACCATAAATCAGAGTCAAGTACAATATCCATCTTGATAAAACAAAATACATAATCCCATTACATAAATAGTCATTAAAGAAGATAACAAGCTGGACTTTACTTCAGCGGTCAAAGCTTTCCAAAAGAGAGAATAAGCAATTC
The DNA here is from genome assembly GCA_030737875.1 of Allium sativum. Lineage (NCBI taxonomy): Eukaryota > Viridiplantae > Streptophyta > Magnoliopsida > Asparagales > Amaryllidaceae > Allium > Allium sativum. The sequence continues at coordinate 6,623,114 of JASFAX010000039.1, read as the reverse complement.
AATCAGACTCCACTAGAGCTGGGTCCACCCTGAGGACCTGGAGGGGGAAAAAAGATAGAAATAGAGGGGGTCAGACATAAAGTCCGGCGAGTATGATAATTCTAACAATACTATTATCAAAATAACTAGACTAAGGCATAAGCTGGAAAACAAGGAAATGTTTATGAACTATTGGGTATGGAAGAGCAGATAAAGATAACGTTAAAGGCACACCTAATACTAATGAATAATTACTACACTACACCACACCAGTCACCCTAAAAGTTGATCCCACTTGCTTCACTTAGAAATTATATAAATAGCTTTGTGTACCCCTTGCTGACTACATAGGTGCCGCCTGCCCCTATCTCCGCTAGGTGTACCCCACTACCCACTTGCGATCGGCTCCCTACTCGTAGATACCCGTGCTGGTGCCACAGTGGGGTGTATCACTCCCCTAAAGTGGCAACCCGATACAGCTAAAGAATGCACGGCTTATACCTGCACGATGCAACAACATCTTACCTACCAGCCCGGGTCCACACACGCATATGAAACCCGTTGGACTTGCGTTGTCACCGCTAACCCGTTTGGCCTCTTATAGTCAAGCCCAGTATGCGTGTCCCGTCCTCGACTTGGGTCGAGCCCACAAAGATACGTTTGGGTTACTGGTTGAAATGGGCCCCCAATTACTTACCACAAGCTATCCACCTAAGCTTGTCCCCACTAGTATATCCCACTTAACCCTCTTCTTAGTCATGTTCATTTACATGTGTGTTTGGTTAAGTCTTACTAATCGTATTTCAAATGCCACTAAAGGCACCCACTAGATTCCTCATGCCACCCAAGGCACCTACTTAACCCCTATGTCCCACTTCACATGTTTATCTGGTTAAGTATTTCTTAATTCATTCAGGCCATAACCTCATAAAGAGCTCTCACATTAGACTGACATTTATGGCTGCTGGATTCGCCGGGCGGGTCCGGGCAGTCTTACACCATAAAAGAGTCTAACCTCGTGTCTTTACAACTGTTATGCTTTAATTTGGGCCTAGGACCTCTCACATTGGGCTGACATTTGTGACTACTGGATTTACCGGGCGGGTCCGGGCAGTTTTACATCACAAACGAGTCCAACCTCGTGTCCTAAGCATTGATTAACACTTATAATCTTTTACCCCAGCTTTAAATATATCCCTATTCAAATCATTAATTAATTCCAATTTTAATGATGTCCATAATTGACTCAATTATGGACATCCACTTACGGTATGCAAAATCATATCAATTGCACCTCAATTTCTTAATATTAAATCCTTAATATTACCCCTACCCCACGTTATACGTTCCCTTATTCAACGCAACATATACGTTAGACTCGAATAGTCTAACTCATAGCACAAAGATAAATTATCACAACATATAGACAAATAAAATAGATCTAATCATAATAGGGGTGAAACTTGCATAAAACTACACATGTCATGGATCTAAAGGTGTCAACTTGTTTTGTTAAATGTCACAACTTACATAATATGATCATAACCCAAGTTCATGTATAAACTTGCATATGTGGTTTATGCAACATAATGATGGTGTGAACTAGCATCTAACATATAGAACTCACACATGTCATAGCATAATTCTAGATCTAAATAGATGTCATAATTCTAGATCTAAATAGATGTCATACAATATGTGAGATTATACATACTAATAAATCTAAACTTGCATAGGTACATGTGATTTATCATGTGAATCATCATAGCCCAAATATATATAATCAACATCATGATTCATAAGCTAACTACAACATAATAACATCATGGCTTTGTAACATCGCAACTTAGCATAGAAACTTACAACATATATAATATCATCATAGCATGATTTACAACATATAGGATATCATCATCACATATCATAGGATTTACAACATACATGATAGCATAAGGTTTACAACAGCATATATGACAATTCACATCATTTTCTTATGATCCATATCACATCTTAATCTAATTAGTTTGCTAATAATCTTATTAAGATCATCATACTCACAATTAGAAAAGAAAGAGAGTCTTGATTTGCTTTAGAGTTGAGTAGAATTCGAGTTTTGATTAGCTTTCTTCCTTCTTAGTTGGCGGCGGCTACACTGAGTTCCATGGCGATGGCATGACGGCGGCTATTCTATTTTTCATGTGATTTTAGAGTGAGAGACTACCTAGGTATATATAGAGTTTAGGATTTATTTAGACCGTCAGATCAACTCAGAACTAACCTGAACCGTTAAATTAGCCAACTCAGCCCTAAAGACACATTAGCAGCTCAAGATTGGGCTCTGCCAAAACCTGGCCGACTTGACCAGGTCGACACCCAAGTCGACTGCGCAGTCGACCTGGTCCTGGGGGTGTCGACTGCCCAGTCGACTCCCCAGTCGACCTGGGGTGCTGGGCGGGAAATTTCCCGCCTGGCCTTTTTGACTTCGAATTTTGAATTTTCTGAAACTTCCGATGGCCATATCTCCTTCATACGAAGTCCAAATCACGCAAACTCAGACTCTATTTCAACCATAATTCCGAGACGAACACAATGGCGCAACCCGTTTCCCACAATTCTCACGTCTGAGATTAGTTATTCTTTAATTTGTGAATATTAATATTAACAGAATTACGGGGTGTTACGGTTGGATAACAGAATTCATCAACAATTGAATGAATTGAAGCTAAAAGAATAAAAATCAATATAATGAATTTTAATAGAATCAATATGAAATGAAGCTAAATGATTTAACCTTTTATCTGTAATTGGCAATGGATATTGAGTTAAGTACAAGATTGGAAAAAGGAAGAGTTGCTAGTTGATTTGCCTCGTGACTAGAGTATAGGTTGCCCGATAAAAGGTAAACCTTAATATTATAGATTGGAGACTGATTCTATATCCCTGAGTTGGGTAGCCGCTTGGATTTTATTTTCTTTTGATCAATATAAGGCCCGGAGTAGCGAATTGTAGTTGTTTTGATCAAACAGTACAGAGGAGGTACTGGCGAATTTTTCGTAAAATTTAATACTTAGAAATTATTTTTGATATATTTTAATATAACTATTTTAAAAATAATTGGGTATGGAGCTTTCTTCTTAACTTAGCAATTTCAGTGAAATTCTTTTAAGGGGGGGAGAATGTGACGACCCGGATTTTTGGCCATTAAAATTTGAATATTTAAACTTGTTTTAAATATTATTATTGGAATATTAATGGATTATTAATATTGAATTTGTTACTAAACGACGATTGAACGTTAAATAACTCGTAACGGTCGCGGTAGTTCGTAATATTGAGGTTTGAACTTCAATTGAATATACAGAATCTGTTTCAAGTCGGAATTCTGTGAAATAAGAAACGTTAGAATCTTATTGATTATAATTTTGTAATGAAGGCGGAAAATTGAGATTTTGGCTTATATATTGTAAGTTATGTCCAAATCAAATTTTAAAATAGTCATTATGGGAATCATTTATTAATTATCGTGTTTATCTATAATTCCAAAGGAAAATGCATATATAATTTCCATATCGTTTAACTCGATTACCATAAATGTTGAGTTATAAATCTATTTGAGTTGAACTAGGAGTGATATATTGTTTTACTTGGATATATGTGGCAATAACAATATATTATTATTTAATTTAATTGTTTTACAATTTAATTTTAACGCTATTATATAAGCCGTAGAAATAATTATTTTCCAAACGATATCCTTTTTTGATGAAATAAATTTTACTGGGATACGTATAATTAATTATTGCTAGATTTCTGGTTTTGAGCCAAACGAGTTGTTTTATCAGTAGACAAAATTTAGAAGTGAACCGATGGGTAAATTGGGATCTAAATAGCGCCATTTTTGCAAAAGGAGACTGTTTTCAACGAAATTAGTTTCATTTAGACTGTAACATCAAATTATACCATGGCTTCCATTTTCGTTATTTTTGGAGATTGTGTCTATCGGTGAAAATATTTAACGGGTAATGTTAAATAGCGGTGAAATTAAATTAACCGTATTAATAAATCGAAAGCTTCTACCCTAAGCTAAAATAAAATATTTAAATAATTTGTCAACCTTGGTGCTCACACCTAAATATCTTTGCATAGACTATCCTAAATGCTTCCTTCCTAACCAAAAATCTAAAATAAACAATCCTGCATACTTCAACCTTAAGTAAAACCTGAGCCTACCCGGTAACTCTCAACTTACAGAAAGCAGACCTATGACCGTACAAAATAAAGCAGCTATGAAATAAAGCTGCAAATCACACTGTGTGTGATATGAAAATTCAATACAGCTGCGTGAAGAGGGAACAACTACCCTATTCTATTTGCCAATTCAGTTCAACCTACCCTAAATATGATCGTCTCTTCTGTTTAGCACCGTACAATGGGTTTGGCATTTCTTCCATCGGACTGCACTTACAAATTGCTGTGCATATATGAAAGCTAAAAACCACAAGCCTTAATCCTTAAGTAAATAAGTGGAGTACTTGTATACCCCTGTAGCGTGTAGGCCTATGGAAGCTCACATCCAGCTATCCTTCCACTTTGCACATGGGTAATGAAAGGGAAAACAAACATATTAAACCGAGCCTATTCTACGAATTCATCCCGCTACCCTACCTTCTGTTTTATTTTCCTCTTATCGATTCTTTCTTTTCCATGAATTGAATGAACACTGCAGCTCTATCAAACTACACTGCAGACCTAGCTATGTTTCACACGACCTACGATGTGCCACTCGAAACAACCTAGTTCTTGTCCCCATCTCCATTCACTACATATATGCATGTCCTCGCTCAGTTCTCCTCAGCGAAACAAGCAAAACCAAAAGCTTCTCTATATCATTATATATTTTAAACAACGCTGAGAAACCAGGGAAGTTGCATTTAAAAACAAAAAAACAAAAAAAATGAAAGAAAGATCCAAGGCTGTGAAAATTGGTAGGCAAGCAAGTTCTGCCACTTGTGTATGTATGGAAACAACAGACTTGCGTGGAATCTGGAGTTCTGTGCATGGCATGTTCATCTATAGGGAGCAAAGGCAACATGTTAGCATGGTGACCATCAAGAAGATGCTTGAGGCGCTGAATTTTGGTGGTGTTGGTTGGTTCCATAAACTGTCCTGAAGGAGGAAACACCAGGGCTATTTTCAAGTGGGTGGTGACATGTAGTCGGGTTCCAAAAGCGGTAGGCGTGTGGATATAAACAGACACGGTAGAGTTTTAGAGGAGTTGGAGGTTGTTCTGTCATGGATTCGAAGTGACTATGCGGAAGCACAACTGTACAAGGCACGAGAGTATGGAAGATCTTCAGGTGGTTTGTTTTTACGTGAAGGTGAGAAGGAGGATTTAATGGGGGGAAAGTGGAGATTCAGAGGAAGTCTGAGAACTGCGGAGTTGTGCGAGCCTGTTCGAAGATGGGTCAACGTGAGTTCAGGATGCAAAGTTGAAGCTTGCTACAGGGACTGTAAATATATAAAACATGGAGATGGGTATATTTTTGTATGCCTGTAGCGGGTTGTTTCACGGAGGAGGAATACAAGTGGAGCAACGGGCTATGTAGTATTGGTTGTGGGCTTGGGCCGTTTAACGAAATGAAATAAAAGAAGAAAAAAATAGTATGGTGAAGCATTTCAAAGGGACGTGGAAGGTGACGTAAGTATGGGGGAAAGCTGGGAATAAAGCATGGTGATGTCGATCGTTCTTTTTCTAGGCCAAGAAGGGTTAGTCACCAATAATAAGTAATAAGGTAATCAATGTTAAATATTAATATAATTAGGGTTAATTAGGATTTTAATTTAATAAATTAATTTGTCCAATTTATAAATCGTATTGCTTGTAATATTAGTAACTGGTGATTTCATTATCAGACTTTAATGAAACAAAACGGGAGATCGTGTTGGCGAGCACCACAATATAAAGCTAGAGTGGTCGAGGCGGGAAGCTACCGGGATTTTGCATAAAATTAAACGACTATTTTATTTTATTAAAATGAACCATTTTAATCATCGAACTAAACCAAGGGGAGTTAAACTCACTCAGTTCTCCCACTTATAATTATTATAAGTCAGGTTTAATATCTATGTGCTAAGTTTGCTAATTATTGGTTGATTGATGATTGTTTGGTTGTTGTTAAATATTTTATATCAATTATTTTAATTAAACATTTTTTTAATTTAAATGAAACCAATCATTATTTTTAACGATTATTTTCCAAACAAGGTAACTTACCTTGTTGTTTACATTTATAATAATATAAAAATATTGAATTAAATTAAATTCTTGAATGATTTTTATTAGTTGACCGTTATCGATTAATTTTTTTTGTTTATTTTCATATTATCATCATGTGAACTGTTTAACCAATATGACAGGATTATTGATTTGGTTATCGATGGTTGAATCTAAATTCAACGTTTGTTCTATTATTAACCAATGGGCAGTATTAGTTGAGAAATAAACAGCAGATGACCAACTATACACTGTTTTATAAATATTGATTTAAATATACACTGTTTTATAAATATTGATTACCGTCAGGTAAATCGGTATAAATGAAGTTATTAAATTTATTTTATAACTGAAGATCTATTATTTCAAAACTGGAAGTTAATAAAAAAGGGAAATAAATATTTATATTTATTATTTAAGTTATAAGAAATTATTAAATGATTTTCTTAAAGCTAATTGTCGTATAAATAAGATAGAGAAGCAAGTGAGCAGAAATTTATGTAACGATTAATAATTGTGGTTCATTGTTTTAAGAACAATTAAAATGGGAATATATTGAGATTGATTATTATTTATTTAATAATAATCAAAGTAAACGGATTGTTTAAGTAAATTTTATTATTAATGAAAAAGCTAATTGGAATTAATTAACGAATAAATTACATTAGAGTTGACCAAATCGACCACTTAATTGAGATTGATTATTAATTTGGTTTATTAATTAAATGAGAATAGTTAATGGTGAAGTAAACATTTTTATTTTAAAAATGTTGAAATTTGATTTATTAATAATCAAAGTAGGAATCTTGGGATTTAAATTATGTTAATGGAGGTTTATGAAACTATAAAGTCTATTTACAGTTAAATGATATTTTAAAGTGATTTTATATTATTAATTATATACGTTAAGTTTAAAGGAGAGTTGAATTGAATTCTTATTTGGTATCTAATCGGGTTTTATAAATCCCAAATAGGACGAAGTTATATGAAGCCAAGTTTTACTTATTGTAATATAAATGATTTCAACTATCAGGACGAATTATTGAAGTTATAAACTTTAATTTGGCTTGTGAGTGAAATAAAAGACAAGGATATGAAATTAACAAATTGGAAATTATCTGGAAATCGGCTGAGTTAAATGATTTTCTGAATATTGATCTGATGTTGGTTTCGGCCTTCGGGGTTGATATTTAGGAACTTATTTTCTTACTGATTTATGGTTTGGAACTAATGAAGGTTTGAAATGGAAAGTGAAACGGAAACCCAAATTTGAATCAAACTGGTTAGGCGAGTTAAATATAAGAGGTGATCTAAATTCGTTATATTAAATAAGAGATGAGGTTTTGGCGAGTTATAAATAAAATGGGTTTTAGAATAAACTTATTAAAAGTTTATAAAAGGTTTTATTTTGGAATAAAGGCTTGTGTATAATGTATTCGAGGTTTATTAAGTTAATAGTAAGGGGTTGAATAAAATTTTACTTAACAATTAAATTTAAGTAAACAGGTATAAGATTAGTAATAAAATTCCAAAGGGGAAAAGACGGTATTATAAAATATAACTCGAAAGTTATAAGTTAAATAAAAGTATTTGAGTGTAATATTATTTGCGAAATAGCAAAAGCCATGTTTCTCAATATTGGATGTTTTAAAGGTTTGGATTAAGAAATCGAAAATTCAAAATGGCCAAGTGATGCTGCGTAATAAACCAATGGATTCATTTTATTTTTATGATCGTTTATTTTAATAGTTAAATAACCGACTATCAAAATCTGGCCCAACGTGTTGGTACGTAAAGACCGAGATCGAAATTATATTCGAAAACCATTCCGACCAAAGAATACGAAAACATGAAAGATGTTGATCGAGATGGAGCTGTTGAAGACCGTATATCTTTATGAGCGGGGGAATTATTGTTGAATTTCTCTAGCTGATCCCTAGATATATATATACATATGTGTGTGTGTGTGTATGTATATGACAATGATTCTGTCGTAATGGAAATCTATGGATTGCAAGGACCACTCGCTATTGATCTATAGGGTGATACATAAGATGTGGTAGAAGAGTGCCTTCGGTTCATCCTGTTCCTCGATGACTTGTACGGACGAGTGTTTGACAGAGTATTTCCAAAGGAATCACGAACATTGATTTCCTCAAACGTATTTCTATTGGTGGCGGAGAAGACAACTTCTTTTAGCTTAACGACTAGTCTATTTTTGTGGTAGTCAATTAGTGATATCTGGCGGATCTGATGATGTGACATTCAAAGTGAATGGTGGCCAGATGTCCTAAAGGTAATTCAAACCTCAAGTTTCATCATCCGGGAAATGACAAAAATCGGGCAGGCAACATGGCTATGTGGGTCGCTCCCATTAGGGTGCCTATCTAGAGAAATTCCATTTGCTTCTTTATTATATTTCGATGCTATTCCTTTTTGAGAAACGGTGGTTTGAGCCCAACCGTTGGTGATATACATTTGATACACTCAAGCGAAATGAGTGGTCGGTCATGTATGGGTCGGGTTGTAAGACGTTCTTGTTGAACCCAGTGTATTCCCCTTTGGATATACACTATCGGCAGGTGGTTCCATACCTTGTCTGTAACACCCCGTGTATTCTATAACAGTGAAATTCACAAAATAAAGTATGAATAATTTCAAATCAAAGAATTAAGGGAAATGGGATACGCCATTGCGTTCGTCTCGGAATTCTGCTTGAAATAGAGTCCGAGTTTGCGTAAAACGGACTCCGTATGAGGGAGTTATGGCCTCCGAAAGTTTCAGAATTCAGTTTAAAATTCAAACAGATCAAAACAGCTCAGAAAACAAAGTTTAAATTTCAAAAATCGGGCCAGATTGGCTAGGGCGGGAATTTTCCCGCCCAAGGCACCCAGGTCGACTGGGTAGTCGACCTGGGCTACCCAGGTCGACTGGGTAGTCGACCTGGGGCACCCAGGTCGACTACATAGTCGACCTGGGGGTCGACTAGGGGGTCGACCTGGCCCCTGAGCCAGGTCGAACCCAGCCCCCTGGTTGGCCTGGTTTGTGCTTGGTCGATTTTCTGAGCCTTGCCTTATCACTAGGGCTAGGTGTCAGCTCCTGATTGGTCTCTCCTTCAAACGAACGGCTATTATTAAACCAAGCTCCATCGACGGTCCTAATCAACTCACAAACTCTATAAAAAGGACTTAAGACTCCACCTAATTCACACAAACAAAAATGGAGATGAGACCGTCATGCTGCTGAGGAAAGACTAAGAATAGCCGTCAGAAATAGAGAGACAATTAGGAGACAATTCGAAAGCTTAAAGCAACGTCAATTAAATTAAAAGAAACCCTACAACAAAGGATAGCATCTCCAAATTCAGAATTCAGATTCCTGAATTGAAGATTCGTCATACATTGTAAGTAGAGTGCTATTCCGATGTGAATAAATAATTGTGTTTTGATTTGTGTAAAATGAGAAATAGAATTGTATTCGATTTGTGGTGATAATAATCTATATTTGTATGTTGCTTTGATTCTAAACGATTTGCAAATGTTGTGGTATAACGATTGGATATTTGCAAGTATGTGATTTATGTTGGAAGTTAACAACTACATGTTTGTGGTGGTTTAATTTAGATTCATGCAGGTATATGATTCATGTTAATGACCATATGTTGTGGTAGTTTATTTTAGATTCATGCAAGTATATGATTCACCATTATGCCAATATGATGTACATACTTTTATGATCACTTTTAGTGAGTAATTGGATTCAACTAAGTACTATGGTTTATATGAATTTATGTTGGAATTGGCATCATGGTTCAAGTGTAAAACCATACTTTTGTATTAGAGACAAAAGTAAGCATCTTTATGAACATGACTAAACTATGTTTGGTGTTATGCCTAGTTGAAAACATGTTTTAGGCCTATGTTGTTATCAAAATCATATAGTGATATATGTGACACATAATTAAGTTAGATTTACATTCCAATTGCAAGTTTACATGAGTAAATTAAAAACCATGATTCATGTTTAGGTATGTTTATGCCATGATTATATGAATAGAATGGTTCATGTTTAGGTATGTTTATGCCATGATTATATGAATAGAATGATTCATGTTTAAGTATGTTTATGCCGTGATTATATGCTATTACAATGCAAGTTCACATGTGCCTAATTCATGTAAACTAGATCGTTATGTTGCAAGTTCATGCGTTCATACTCCCCTTTTCATGTTACTTAGAATATATTAACACCATGTTATAAGCCTCCCCTTTTTCATGTGGCTAAGTTGGGTTTAAGTGTTAAACCCAACATATGTTATATTGTAGCGAACGTATAAAATGGGGGTAATGACGATTGGGTTAAAAATATAGAACATATGTGTTGGCATGTTTGACGCATGCCAACAACCTTGAAAAACAATTAAGTGGTATAAATTAATTTTACCCAATAAAGATGAATTTGAATAATGGGCCGCAAATATTTACATATAAAAAGAAAAGAGACAAAATATGTAAATTTAGAAAATACGATGTGTTTAACCTGAGGTTGGATTGAGTTGTGATGTAAACCTGCCCGGAACCGCCCGGCGGTCCAGTAGTCACAACAATACCTATCCAATGTGGGTGGTTAAACACGGAGCCCAATAAGGACCCGAGGTTAGACTGAGTTGTGGCGTAAGACTGCCCGGACCCAACCGGCAACAGCCAGCCATAGCAATACCTGTCTAATGTGAGAGGTCGAGGCTTTAATAAGACAATTAAGGCTGAGTCAGGATTGATAGGATTAAGTAAATTGAATTAATACTTAATCAAAATGGAACATGCTAAACTATACAGACTGATTGGGGGTTAGGTTTACAAAACACTTAACCAACTTAGCATGTTGGCTAGAAATAGAAAACCTAGTAGCGGGGGGGACCCTTTTCAGCAGTAACCCTATAAGGTGTATCAGGATACCCTGAACTAGGCAGGGTGGGGCACGATTACTGGGCTGACTGTAAGAGGTCAAATCGACGGCGATGGTGCAGCAGTGTAGGTTCTAACGGGGTGTGGGTGTGCACACACTCCGGCGCAGAAAGATAAGGCACTGGGCACCAGTAGCATACCTGTGCATTCTAGGATTGTGTCGGGCCACCACCATGGGACTTGATACACCCCATGGTGGGACCAGCATAGGTAACTACAACATCGGGGGCCGTAAGACACATGTAACTATGCGAGTTGGAGCCGATCATTATAAATGAATCACTTCACCCTGATTATGGGGTGCGTCTTGGGAACTATTTTATATGGATGCAGAGATTAATATGGGGTACGATAAGTACATTCGACTCTAGACAACTTAACCTAGTTTATAGTGCTTTCCCATTTCCAGTTTATACTCATCATGCCCAATTCTTTATTCATAGACTGAATAGTCCTAGACTTACTCAGGCTTTATGTCTGACTCTACTTTTCTTTCGTCTTCTTTTCTTTCGTTCCCCTCCCCCCCAGGTCCACAGGGAGGGAATACTGCAGCTTGACCAGTTTTCACATCCAGCTTGAAGAGAAAGAATGTATGGCTTGGATCTTTCTCATTTTGGACTATGGCTTTGGACCGCAATTATGGGACTTATGCAGTTTACTTATGTTTTTATGCTTCTTTAAATAATGTAATCAAGACCGTTATGAAGATGTTATGTTTTTGGAAGTATTGTAAGACAATTTATGACATGGTTTGTGTAACACGTATTTTGTTGAAATAAAAATTGCTGTTGTTTTCCGCTGTTCAAAAATATGTGTATTTATATCTGTCTTGTGTATCTGTGACTTATACTTATAAACCTCCACCAAAATTAGGGCATTCCCTTTGAGAGTGACCCAAACGAAGGTGGGGTGTTTCACTTGGTATCAGAGCATAGGTTGACCAGATAAGATAAAAAGTTTTGAAATTTTATTTTCAAAAGAAAATTTAAAGAAGCATTTTTAAAGATAAAATATTATTTTATTCTAAAAAGGCATAGTCCCCCAAAGCCATAGGTAATATCTTTTATCCTTCGTTTTGAATCTATCCTTTTTGTTTCAGCATGTCCGAAGAACTTAACTTGCCAGAGGGTATACCAATACCTGGTTGGTTTAGACGATTCTTAGAAGCAAGGGCCACTCAGCCAGGTCCTACCGTTCCTCCTCCTCCAACTGCAGGAAATCATCCAGCTGCAGCAGCACCTCTTACTCCACCTCCTCCGCGAGGAAATACTTTTGCTAAGATATGTAAAGATTTTAAAGCTATGGGAGGAAAGGACTTTCATGGAACCGAGTCCTTCGTGGTAGCCAGGAATTGGCTGAAGGAAACCGAGGACTTATTCGTCATCTTTGAGGTAGAAGATAGGCAGAAGGTACAATTGGCAGTATGGCTACTTAAAGGCGAGGCTTCCTACTGGTGAGAAGTCACTAATGCAGAAAGACCAGTGGAAACATGGGAGGACTTTAGGGCAAGGTTTGAGGCTAAATTTCTATCAGAAGCTGAAAGGAGTCTTCAGTTGGAAAAATTCTTATTTCTTAAGCAAGGGAATATGACAGTCAAAGAGTATGTTAATCAGTTCGATCAGCTGGCTAGGTTCGGACTAGACCTAGTCAACACCCCGCACAAGAAGGCTCTCCGCTTTGTCAAAGGATTGAATGAGCCATTACACAGTTTGGCCATGACCCATATACCCATGGGAGCTACGTATGAAAGGTTGGTGCAGATGCATTGTTGAACGAAGAGGATAAGGGCAAGAAGGAGACAAAGGCAGAAAGCTCTCAAGGGAAGAAAGAGGGTTTACAGCCTAAGAAGACAGACTTCAAGAAGGGCGGGAAAGACAACAAAGAGAAGAGGAAGTGTAATTTCTGTGGCAAAGTGGGGCACTTAGTGAAAGATTGCCGGAAAAAGAAGGCCAAGATGAATGGTGGGTGCTTTTCTTGCGGTGAAACAGGCCATATGGCTAAGGATTGCCCAAAGAAGCGAGGGCAGGCGCAGAAAGCTGCATCCACTTCGGGTGGACAAGTTCATGCACTGGAGGCACCTCCTCTGCAGCAGCGAGGTATAAATACTTCTGTAGAAAGTGTAGTTTATCTTTATGATCACCCAGTTCGCACTTTATTTGATTCTGGCGCATCACACTCCTTTATCTCATCTGCTTTCGTAGAATCTCAACACCTAGAAACTAGAATGGTAGAGGATCCCTTAATTGTTTCAAATCCAATTGGGCGCCCAGCTCATTTATCTATGATCTGTGTGGGATTGAAAATTTCTATTCTAAGCGTAGAATTTAAATGTAGTGCCTTTGTTTTGGGCTTTTCGGGACATGGTTTGATTTTGGGCATGGATTGGCTATCCAGTAATGGTGCCATCCTGGATTGTGAGAAAAGGGTGGTTAGGCTTCTGACCCAACTCGGTAACACTCTGGAAATTACTTGTAATCCCTCGTACGTGGTTATGCTTAGTTATCTTAAATCACTAGATGCCTCTGTTGAAAGCTTGTTATCGGTTAGAGTGGTCCGGGAATATCCGGATGTCTTCGAAGAGGTGAAGGGCTTGCCTCCGAAGCGGGAGATAGACTTCTGCATATATCTTGTAGATAATGCAAAGCCCGTTGTGTTTCCCGTTAGACACATGGCTCCACGGGAAAGGAAAGAGCTCAGTAAACATATTAAAGAGCTTCTAGAAAAGGGGTTCATTAGAAGGAGCATTTCAGAATGGGGCGCTCCAGTGGTGTTCGCTACAAAGGCGGATGGTTCACTCCGTCTATGTGTTGACTATAAGGAGCTCAACAAGCTAACGAAAAAGAATAGGCACCCTCTCCCCAGAATTGACGATCTGTTTGATCAGCTTATAGGAGCGTCTGTTTTCTCCCAACTCGATTTGGCGACCGAATTTCATCAGCTAAGGGTGGCTGAAGATAGTATCGATAAGACAGCATTCAGAACCCCAGACGGCTTCTTTGAATGGCTTGTCATGCCTTTCGGCTTGACAAACGCACCCGCTTACTTCGTGGACCTAATGAGTAGGGTGTTCAGAGATTTCCTCAATAAGTTCGTAGTGGTCTTTGTAGACGATATCTTGATCTTCTCAAAGAGTGAAGAAGAGCATGCTCAACACCTAAGGGCAATCATGGAAACTATGCGAGTCCATCAACTAAAAGCCAAATTCTCCAAATGCCACTTTTGGAGAGAGGAAGTGAGATTTCTTGGGCACATAGTATCCAAAAATGGGTTAGCTGTGGACCCTGCTAAAGTAGTAGCGGTACAGGATTGGAAGAAACCAAGGAATGCAACTGAGGTCCGAAGTTTTCTAGGACTAGCAGGTTTCTACCGAAAATTCATAAGGGATTTTGCGAAGATATCAGCTCCACTCACAAAGCCGACCAAGAAGAATCTAGTGTTCAACTGGGACTTGGATTGCGAATTTGCTTTCCAACGACTAAAAAGGGCTCTTACAACAGCCCCGGTCTTGACATTGCCAGATGGAAGCAAGATGTTCACAGTTTATACAGACGCATGTAGGACAGGGCTAGGCGCTGTCTTAATGCAAGAAGGAAGGGTAGTAGCTTATGGTGGAAGGCAGTTGAAAGTGCACGAAAAGAACTACCCGACCCACGATCTTGAGTTAGCTGCCATCGTCTTTGCACTCAAGTCTTGGCGACACTATCTCCTAGGTGAGAAGTTCGAACTTTACACTGACCATAAATCGTTGAAATATCTTTTCTCGTAGAAAGATCTTAACTTGAGGCAACAGAGATGGATGGAGTTTCTTGCCTCGTACGATTTCGAGATCTCCTACACTCCGGGCAAAGGCAACGTAGTGGCAGACGCGTTGAGCCGAAAGAAACTGACCCTAAGCCCGCTGTTTGTTGAAAGAGAAAGCCTAGAGTTTATAGCCAGCTTTGACTTTAGGCCCTCCTCCGATTTTGTACCGGGCTTGCTAGCATCTCTCGAAGTACACCCGACTTTAGTGGACGCAATAGGGACAGCACAACGCGAAGACCCTCATCTTGTGGAGACGATTGATAGGCTCATTAGGGGTGAGACTTCAAGTCACCTCAGCAGATACTCCATCGACGACAAGGGTTGGCTAAGGCGAGACGGAAGACTATGCGTCCCATAGACAAGGGATTTAGTAAAGAAGGTTCTCGAGGAAGCACATCACTCCAAGATGACGATACATCCAGGCGGAGATAAAATGTACAAGGACATAAAGAGGACTTTCTTTTGGAACGGCATGAAGAAGGACGTGGCAGATTTCGTTTCTAAGTGTATGGTGTGCCAACAGGTTAAGGCGGAACAGAAAAAGCCTGGCGGTCTGCTCCATACTCTAGAGGTCCCGCAGTGGAAGTGGGATAGCATCTCAATGGACTTCATAGATGGGCTGCCTAGGTCTAGAAGAGGCAACACTAGCATTTGGGTAATAGTGGATAGGCTTACTAAAAGCGCCCACTTTTAAATGTCAAAAGTAAAAGAACTGCCTCATCCCTGGCATCTCTTTACCTCAAGGAAATTGTTCGACTCCATGGAATACCATCCAGAATTGTTAGTGACCGAGACCCTATCTTCACAAGTGAGTTTTGGCGGAGTATGCAAGAAGCGGTAGGCACACAGTTATGCTTGAGCACAGCCTATCATCCCCAAACCGACGGCTAGACAGAAAGAGTGAACAGAGTTTTGGAGGACCTTTTAAGACTGTGCGTCCTTGACTTCGGAGGGACGTGGGAAGACCATCTTCCTTTGGTGGAATTTGCCTACAACAACAGCTACCAAGCAACCATCGGAATGGCGCCCTTCGAAGCCTTATATGGAAGACCTTGCCGATCGCCCACTTGTTGGTGGGAGTCTACTGATAAGCTCATACTTGGACCAGATATGATCCGAGAGACTTCAGAAAAAGTAGACTTAATACGGAGAAGAATGAAGATAGCCCAAGACAAACAAAAATCCTACGCCGACAAGAGGAGGACCGACCTTGAATTTGAGGTTGGGGACAAAGTTTTTCTTAAGGTATCTTCGCTAAGGAACGTTGTTCGTTTTGGAACCACAGGAAAGCTAGCAACAAGGTTCGTAGGACTGTTTCCTATTATTGAGAAAATAGGGAAAATGGCCTATTGATTAGAGCTACCTGAAAAGCTGGCCGGAGTTCACAACGTTTTCCATGTTTCGCACCTCCGAAAATGTCTACATGAATCTGCTGAAGTGGTAGAGCCAAATATCCTAGAAGAAGCTGAAGTGGAACGCGAAGCAACCGTGAGGAAAGTTCCAACCCGCATATTAGGAACGGAAGTGAAGAAGCTACGCAACCGCGAAGTCAAGCTCGTCAAAGTTCAGTGGAGCGACGCCGAGGGAGACGCAACTTGGGAAACTGAAGCTAGAATACGCGCAGCCTACCCTTTTCTTTTCGAGGGTACGTCTTTGATCTTTCCTTTTTCCTTAAGTTGCTCTTTTATCTATCTTTTTAGGTATATCTCCTCGACCTTATCTTTTAGGTAGAAACTCTTTGGATGAAAACATGTAATTGAAACATGTTATGGATGATGGTTGCAAGTGGTTGCAAGTGATTGCTAGTGGTTGCTCGTGGTTGCATACACACACAATTTAGGTTTTAGATCGGCTCAGTCACTTCATATTGCATATGCATAAATGTATTTATATTCGTATATGGTTGAAGTTTAATGTGTTGTCATATGGATGTTGCATTTATATGAATGATTGTGCACTCATGTAGAATCATGAATAGGACAATTTGCATACATAATGGATTCATGGCACTTACATAAATTGCATTAAGGAGGTCAACTGAATCAGTAGACCGACTGATTTTGCATTAGATAAGTACATGTACACACACTTCGCATATGATCATGAAGCATTAGAAGTCTTTTAAGGACAATGGATGCTCGTGTTTGATGGATGAGTAGATGGATGTTAGGACGTACATTCTTCCTGAACTTGAAGATTTCGGGGACGAAATCCTTTTAAGTGGGGAAGAATGTAACACCCCGTGTATTCTATAACAGTGAAATTCACAAAATAAAGTATAACTAATTTCAAATCAAAGAATTAAGGAAAATGGGATACGCCATTGCGTTCGTCTCGGAATTCTGCTTGAAATAGAGTCCGAGTTTGCGTAAAACGGACTCCATATGAGGGAGTTATGGCCTCCGGAAGTTTCAGAATTCAGTTTAAAATTCAAACAGACCAAAATAGCTCAGAAAACAAAGTTTAAAATTCAAAAATCGGGCCAGATTGGCCAGGGCGGGAATTTTCCCCTTCAAGGCACCCAGGTCGACTAGGTAGTCAACCTGGGCTACCCAGGTCGACTGGGTAGTCGACCTGGGGCACCCAGGTCGACTACATAGTCGACCTGGGGGTCGACTAGGGGGTCGACCTGGCCCCTGAGCCAGGACGAACCCAGCCCCCTGGCTGGCCTGGTCTGTGCTTGGTCAATTTTCTGAGCCTTGCCTTGTCACTAGGGCTAGGTGTCAGCTCCTAATTGGTCTCTCCTTCAAACGAACGGCTATTATTAAACCAAGCTCCATCGATGGTCCTAATCAACTCACAAACTCTATAAAAAGGACCTAAGACTCCACCTAATTCACACAAACAAAAATGGAGATGAGACCGTCATGCTGCTGAGGAAAGACTAGGAATAGCCGTCAGAAATTGAGAGACAATTAGGAGACAATTCGAAAGCTTAAAGCAACGTCAATTAAATCAAAACAACGCCTACAACAAAGGATAGCATCTCCAAATTCAGAATTCAGATTCCTGAATTGAAGATTCGTCATACGTTGTAAGTAGAGTGCTATTCCGATGTGAATAAATAATTGTGTTTTGTGTAAAATGAGAAATAGAATTGTATTCGCTTTGTGGTGATAATAATCTATATTTGTATGTTGCTTTGATTCTAAACGATTTGGAAATGTTGTGGTATAACGATTGGATATTTGCAAGTATGTGATTTATGTTGGAAGTTAACAACTACATGTTTGTGGTGGTTTAATTTAGATTCATGCAGGTATACGATTCATGTTAACGACCATATGTTGTGGTAGTTTATTTGAGATTCATGCAAGTATATGATTCACCATTATGCCAATATGATGTACACACTTTTATGATCACTTTTAGTGAGTAATTGGATTCAACTAAGTACTATGGTTTATATGAATTTATGTTGGAATTGGCATCATGGTTCAAGTGTAAAACCATACTTTTGTATTAGAGACAAAAGTAAGCATCTTTATGAACATGACTAAACTATGTTTGGTGTTATGCCTAGTTGAAAACATGTTTTAGGCCTATGTTGTTATCAAAATCATATAGTGACATATGTGACACATAATTAATTTAGATTTACATTCCAATTGCAAGTTTACATGAATAAATTAAAAACCATGATTCATGTTTAGGTATGTTTATGCCATGATTATATGAATAGAATGGTTCGTGTTTAGGTATGTTTATGCCATGATTATATGAATAGAATGATTCATGTTTAAGTATGTTTATGCCGTGATTATATGCTATTACAATGCAAGTTCACATGTGCCTAATTCATGTAAATTAGATCGTTATGTTGCAAGTTCATGCGTTCACACTCCCCTTTTTATGTTACTTAGAATATATTAACACCATGTTATAAGCCTCCCCTTTTTCATGTGGCTAAGTTGGGTTTAAGTGTTAAACCCAACATATGTTATATTGTAGCGAACGTATAAAACGGGGGTAATGACGATTGGGTTAAAAATATAGAACATATGTGTTGGCATGTTTGACGCATGCCAACAACCTTGAAAAACAATTAAGTGGTATAAATTAAATTTACCCAATAAAGATGAATTTGAATAATGGGACGCAAATATTTACATATAAAAAGAAAAGAGACAAAATATGTAAATTTAGAAAATATGATGTGTTTAACCCGAGGTTGGATTGAGTTGTGATGTAAACCTACCCGGAACCGCCCGGCTGTCCAGTAGTCACAACAATACCTATCCAATGTGGGTGGTTAAACACGGAGCCCAATAAGGACCCGAGGTTAGACTGAGTTGTGGCGTAAGACTGCCCGGACCCAACCGGCAACAGGCAGCCACAACAATACCTGTCTAATGTGAGAGGTCGAGGCTTTAATAAGAAAATTAAGGCTGAGTCAGGATTGAAAGGATTAAGTAAATTGAACTAATACTTAATCAAAATGGAACATGCTAAACTATACAGACTGATTGGGGGTTAGGTTTACAAAACACTTAACCAACTTAGCATGTTGGCTAGAAATAGAAAACCTAGTAGCGGGGGGACCCTTTCCATTAGTAACCCTATAAGGTGTATCAGGATACCCTGAACTAGGCAGGGTGAGGCACGATTACTGGGCTGACTGTAAGAGGTCAAATCGACGACGGTGGTGCAGCAGTGTAGGTTCTAACGGGGTGCGGGCATGCACACACTCCGGCGCAGAAAAATAAGGCACTGGGCACCAGTAGCATACCTGTGCATTCTAGGATTGTGTCGGGCCGCCACCATGGGACTTGATACACCCCATGGTGGGACTAGCATAGGTAACTACAACATCGGGGGCCGTAAGACACATGTAACTATGCGAGTAGGAGCCGATCATTATAAACGAATCACTTCACCCTGATTATGGGGTGCCTCATGGGAACTATTTTATATGGATGCAGAGATTAATATGGGGTACGATAAGTACATTCGACTCTAGACAACTTAACCTAGTTTATAGTGCTTTCCCATTTCCAGTTTATACTCATCATGCCCAATTCTTTATTCATAGACTGAATAGTACTAGACTTACTCAGGCTTTATGTCTGACTCTACTTTTCTTTCGTCTTCTTTTCTTTCGTTCCCCCCCAGGTCCACAGGAGGGAATACTGCAGCTTGACCAGTTTTCACATCCAGCTTGAAGAGAAAGAATGTATTGCTTGGATCTTTCTCGTTTTGGACTATGGCTTTGGACCGCAATTATGGGACTTATGCAGTTTACTTATGTTTTTATGCTTCTTTAAATAATGTAATCAAGACAGTTATGAAGATGTTATGTTTTTGGAAGTATTGTAAGACAATTTATGACATGGTTTGTGTAACACGTATTTTGTTGAAATAAAAATTGCTGTTGTTTTCCGCTGTTAAAAAATATGTGTATTTATATTTGTCTTGTGTATCTGTGACTCATACTTATAAACCTCCACCAAAATTAGGGCATTCCCTTTGAGAGTGACCCTAACGGAGGTGAGGTGTTTCATTGTCATAGCTGGAATCAGATCTTCAATAAGTGCATGCGGTTTTGATTGTATACTATATATGTGGAGCGTAAGATGCAAGCATTCCACTAGATTGTTATTTATTTGTATTTAGACACTATTATAATATCAGAATAAAATATTGATTTCAAAATTTTTTGGGTTATCATAAGGTAAAAACCATTCGTACTTATGTGTGGATTTGGTCTTACGATTATCCTTTTCTTTTGAAAAGGTTTTAACTTTGAAATCAATTTGGATGATATTAGAAATATCGAGGTTTTCTCACTCTGGTTCATCAGACTGACCCGGTGTTTGTAATGTTCGGGTTAGACCAGGGTATACAGGTTCAGGTTATCGGATGCTGTGAAGTCCAAAGATGAGAAAAAGGAGTTAAGACGTATGATGTTATACCGTTATTATTCCGCTGTGTGTTATATATATAAGGATAGACCATTATAAATTGCCAGATTTATTGTTGTACTCTGATGTTGTAAGTATATTTCAAGCTCTCAATAAAAGTTATTTCTATATTATATTTTGTTCCGCTGCGATGTGAGACTCTGTGGTGTATTAGTTCTTCTTCTAATTCTTCTTTTCTTAACTTTCCTTCTTTCTTATCTCACCCTCTTATTTCTTTCTATTAGCTTTCTGGGTTTTCGATACCCGGGTTTGGACACGGGATCTGTTAGTGTCTGAATTCGAGCGCCGAGAATTCCCGAGTCACTACATCTATTTTAGTAATGAAAAAGTTAACTACTTCTTCGATAATTAATGATGAAGTAAATTATTATTTAAATTAATAATAATTTAAGTAATTATTTCTTAAATGAAATTCATTTAAGTAAACCATTAGGAATATGGTTGAGATTTGAAAAGAGGTTAGAATTAAGTTTTATATTGATTCGAGTTTATAACAAGGTTATAAAAGAGATTTTGAGATGATGCGATAACTTAAATAGATGTTTATTTAACATTTGAAGTAAGTGTAAAAGAGATCCAAATAAAAAGGGTTTTTATTCTAAACTCAATTTTATAAATAGAATTTATAAAAGGGTATGAAGCAAAAAAGGGAATTTTAAGTTGACGATACTTAATTGAAATTAAGTGAAATGAATGGAAATGAGGTTTTTAAATTAAAAATGGTTGAAGAGATTATAAGTGGAATAGTATTGGTCGATAAGGAGTTAGGTAATGGAAATAAAAAGGATTTGAGAATATAAAATAATATTTCCAATGGAAAGGAAATAAAAGGAGATTTGGTAAAAAATATAACGATATTTACGAAGAAAAGGAATTAATGGGATGAGTTGAATGTGTTTATTCAAAAGGGGATAAGTGTTAGTTTTGTTTCCTAACAATGAAAATCAAAGAGATTTCGTAACGATGTTTTTACGTGGGATTTGATTGAACTAAAATGTTTGGAGGATATGTATATATATATATGAATAAATTCTAAAGTGTTAAAAATGATTTTGCGAATATTCTTATACTAAGACAAGAAGTAATACTGTGTTTTAAAATATTGGAAAATTAAGAGTTTTAATTTGTTTAAATTAAAAAGGACCAAGTGATGCTGAACACTGAACCAGTAAATTCATTTTATTTTTCTGATTGAATAGTTGTTTATTTGATAGTTAAACAACTAACTATCAAAAGTGACCTATACGATTGTTGGTACGGAAAGACCGGGATTGAATTATATTCTAAAACCATTCTGACCAGGAAATACGAAATTAAGAAGATATTAGATGCTGATCAAGGCGGAGCCGTTGACGACCACGGACCTTCAAAAACGGAAGGATTACGTAAATCTCTGGTTAACTCCTATATGTTTTCAAAGTCTACTATATATTAACTTAATCTATATTTTATAACCAGAGAGATACTGTGGTTCTGTCATGGTTGAAATCTACGGATTTGCAAGGACTACTCGCTACTGATCTATAGGGTGATACCTAGGATGTGGTAGGAGAGTACCTTAGGTTCATCCTATTCCTGACTTGTATGGTCGAATGTCTGACAGAGTATTTCTTTAGAATCACGTACGTTGATTTTTACAAACGTATCTCTGTAGGTGACAGAGAAGACACCTTCTCTTAGTATAAACACCCAGAGTATTTTTATGGACGTCAATTAGTGATTTGGCGGATCTGACAATGTGGCATTCAAAGTGAATAGTGACATGTTATTCTAAAGGTATTGTTAAACCTCAAGCCGTAACAACTGGGAAATGGTAGGTAGGTCACATAGCTATGCGGGTCGCTCCCATTAGGGTGTATTGTCACCTGATCTATAGAAATTCCATTTGCTTCTTTATTCTATTCGATGTTGTCCCTTTTGTATAACGACCCAGACTTCCCAATCCCCGAAGAGACGAAGAAGCCCGGATTGCTTTGAGAACACGTCTCATCAGAACACAATCAATAGAAGATTTCATTGTTTTTACAACAATTTACATCAAAAAACAAGAATTAATCAGAGTATAATTAAATATTACACAATGGAAAATATCAGAGATTCAAAATACATAGCAGCGAAAATAAAATGTATAAATACAATGCGTAGCGGAAAATAACAACTAACACAACTGAAAGAAATATATGGATACAAAGCTTTCCGAATATAGCTCCAACTGTAAATCCAGGATCCTGTGTAAGGAAATATCTGCAAATACCAAAACTACTGACTGCCTATGTGAAAAATATGGGCACCCAGAGTTTAGGTAGAAACAATAAACTCCGAGTCACTCATGGGACTGGTGTGAGAACTAAAAACAGTTATTAATCTTTACTTTAAAATAAGGTAAACCACGAGACCACGCCGTATGTCACGGAACAGGTTTACCCCCATGAATACTAGTGCATAAACAATAACTAATAATAGTCATATGGATCTAAAATGCAACATACAACATGCAAATCCACAATCGCACGCCACCCTGCTCCTCTTGCCATCGATCAGAAGATGCCATCTCAAAGCCGCCTGACACCTCCACCTTCGTCGATGACAACTCCCAGCTTGGTGACACCTATCATCACAAAACCAGCTTCGAACGCCATGCTTTTAGAGCACAAAATCATCCTCCAGAGATATAATTCTTGATCTTGACCGTTGTTTATATAGATCTCGTCTAGATCTTTGATTTTGCAGTAGAATCCTTTTTTTTATTTAAGGATTTAGTGAAATCAAAGGAGGAAGAGGGGAGAAATGCTGCCGTTGGTTTTTTCCTGAGGTGGCTCTAGAAATAATGAACCTAATGTTCTCCGATTTGTGCAAATATATATGTAATATAAAATAATCTTATTCAAAAATTACTTGTTAATCGATCCGAACTCCAAACGAACCCCAACGACTATCGCCCTTGGCTAAATACCCCCATTTCGGACACAATGGGATATGTTTCGTAAGCCAATTCTATCATTTCGATCAGTTTTTATCAAAATTAAAATATAAATCAATATATTGAATTTTAAACGTACATTTTAATTTATCGGGGCCACATACTGACTCCAAAAATTACAGAAAAATAAATCTAGCTATGTTTTGATGATACAGTCCTAACAAAACTCATTTCATCGAATTTGGAGACTGTTTGAAAAATGGCCTTTTTCTGGTCAATTAAATTTAAATTGAATTGACAAAACAGTTTAAACTTACTGCGCTCACATATTAATTCCAAAAATTATGAAATTTGAAACCTGACTATAATTTGACATTCCGGATCCAACAAAAGTAGTTTCGTCGAAAACGGAGGTCGTTTGCAAAATGGCTATTTTTAAGGGCTATATATTATATTAAAATATATATAAATTCCATAGCGACTATTTTGAATTTTAAAATGGACATAACTTTCAATTTATATTATCAAATATCAGTTTCTTATATTCGTTAGAAAGATATAATTAAACAGATTCGAATGTTTCTGGTTTTACTGAAATCTGATTTATTTTGAATTCTGTACATTCGTTTGAAATTTAAAATCGAATTTTCAAACTACATGCCATTCAAACTCTATTTATAATTAAAATAAATATATATGTTTTAACTTCGATTTAAATAAATTTTAAATCGTTATTATTTATACATCATTTTAAATATTCAAAACCCATTAAAATAGCTAAAATAAAAATTTCAAATTGGTTTTGAAATTCCGGGTTGTTACGTTTTGGGAAACGGTGGGTAGCTCCCAACCGTTGGTGATAATACATTTGGTACTCTCAAACGAAATGATGGGCCGGTCGTGTTTAGTCTGGGTTGCAAGATGTTCTTGTTGAACCCGACGTATTCCTCTCCAGAGATACACTGTCAGAAGGTGGTCCCATACCTTACCACTTGGAATCCAATCTCCAATAAGTGCCTGTGGTTTTGATTGTATACTATTTTTGTGGATCGTGAGATGCAAGCGTTCCACTAGATTATATTTAGTTGTATTTATACACTATTATAATATCAGAATAAGATTTTGATTTCAAAGATTGTTTTAGTTTATCGTAAGGTAAAAACCATCCGTGTTTATGTGTGGATTGGTCTTACGATTATCATTTTCTTTGAAGAAGAAATATTTTGACTTTAAAATCAAGTTGAATGATATTATAAACTTAGCGAGTTTTCTCACTCTGGTTCACCAGACTGATCCGGTGTTTGTAATTCCCGGGTTAGCCATGGTTGTACAAGTTCAGGTTTGGATGACATGAATCTCAAGAAGACGTGTTGGAGGAGTCCAAACGTATGATTCATATTCTGTATTCCGTTGTGTGGTGTATATGAGGACAGACAGTTATAACTATCCAGATGTATTGATGTACTCTAATGTTTGTAAGTATTATTTTAAGTTCTCAATAAAGTTTATTTCAATATTATATTTTGTTCCGCTGCAATATGAGACTCCGATGTTGTTATGTTGTTCTTCTCCTTTTTTCTTCTATTCTAATATTTCTTTCTTATCTCACCCTCTATTTTCTTTCAAGAACTATCTGGTGTTTTTTGATACTTGAGTTCTGACAAGTAATTCAGGTTTTGAGTATTATTGTTGGAATTCCGGCATCCAATTCCCTGGGTCGTTACAGTGGTATCAGAGCATAAGTGTTAGTGATAACCTTGGCTCTGTGGCATAACTCGATAGAGATGGAGTTAGTAATACCCTAGATTGTGTGTGTATATATACATATATATATATATGAAAGCGTATTTGTAAATTTATATACAAATATTTTATATTGTGTTGTTTGATCGGTTTAAGTGTTGAGAAGCATTTGGACTGGCAACTGACATGATATTGTTTTGTAAATAAGGTAAATGAAATAATTTTGCCCAAATTATATTTTTGTATAGAATTGAAATGCTTTTATCATATTACGGATATATTAGTTTATTTGTTTGGTTGATTTGAATAGAATTCAATTTGGATTATGAATGGGAATGGTTTAATATAACCAGAATATTTCACATATGAAATTAAATAAGAATGATTTAGAATTTGTAAATTGAATGAATATAATTCAGTGAAAATCGATTGATATTAAACCCAAGCGAATGTTATCAATGTAAATATTAATACTGAATATTAATTAGAGTTAATATAAATGGAATGATTGAACTGGGTTGATTGTGCATTGTGGATTGTTTGTTAGATTGGTTGAATAAAATTCATCAACGGTTTAATAAATGAGTTAAATGAATTGAAAACCAAATTCCTGTATAATAACTTGAATGAATCGAATATGATTTAAAATTAATGATTAAACCTTGTATATGCAAATGAATGATGGTTATCCTCGTTGATCAATGAATATTATTTAGAATTTGATCCTGTGTTTATTACTCACGTGTTGAATTGAGTTTAGTACAGGTACTAGAAGGCTATGAGGCTTCATATTGGTTGTGTAAATTGCATGTAAATTGAGATAGTTGCTCAATAGCGCTTACATAAGGTATGCTTAAGCGAAAATATAAATTTTTGGTTTTGAATTTTGTTTTCCAACCATGTGGGTCGATGTATATATATTTATTGTTCCTGCGATATCACAGAAGTCCTACCGTACAGGGAGACTTTGCCGAATTTTTCCGAAATTTTAAAGTGTTGGAAAATTTTCGATATTTCCGAAATTTTTTATTTACAATAATGAATTGGTTTTTTTTAAAATAAATTGGGTTTTAGAAAAGGTAATGGATTTGCGGTATTTCTTCTACCTTAGTAATTTCGGGGTCGAAATTCTTTTAGGGGGGAAGAAATGTAACGTCCCGTATTTTTGGTAGTCGGAAATTTAATTTAATTTAATATTTTAAATATTTATTTAGTATTTATAAATGGATTTACAATATATAATTCGTTGTTAAATGAAGTTTGAACGTTAAATTTATATATAATTATAAACCGAGCTCGTAAACGTTATGGTAGTTCGTAGTTTTCGATTTGAACTTCAAATGAATAAACAATATCCATTTTAAGCCGAAATTTTGTGAAAAAGAATCGTGCGGATCGATTTGATTATATTTTTCTAATGTCAGGGAAAAATTGAGATTTCAGCTTATAAATTGTGAGTTATGTCCAAGTCAAATTTCTGAATAGTCGCTATGGAATTCGTTAATAAACGATAATGTTTATTAAATAAGTATATAAAGGATTTTTATATATTTTGAGTATGGTTCAACACGGATCTGTAAATATTGAATTTAATATATTTTATACTGAAGGAGTGTAATATTTTCATTTGGAGATATACGATAATAATAATTTATTATTATTCAAATAAAATTGTTTTTAATTTAATTATATTTTATTGTTATTACATAGGCCTCAGAAATGATTTATTTTTCAAACGATCTCCGTTTTCGATGAAACGAATTTTATTGGAATACATATAACTAATTATTGTTATATTATCTGTCTGGAGCCAATCGGAGTTGTTTCATCGGTGTGTGCAATTTAAAAGTAAACCAATAAATTTAAATAGGTTCGTTGTGCATGAAGTCGGTTTTCGATGAAACAAATTTCATTGTAGTCGGAATGTTGAGACGTGGCGGTGTCTCCATTTTATTTGTGTTTGGAATTCGTGTATGTCGATTCGAATATAATGATTAGTGATAAACAATGATGATAAATGGTAGAATTAAATACTGTCAAAACAAAATATAAAAATAGATATATAAAATAAATGAAATATATAACTTAACTCCTAAGCTAAATAAAAATGTTCAAACCAATCTTTTCCTACAACTTCCTGTCGAAGAAAAGAAAAAAAATAGTACTCAGTGCGAGCTACCCTATATTAAAAAGTATACGCTACACATACCTACTGATCTAAAACAAATATGTAGACTAATTTAAAATTTACAAAACTTCATCCCTAAGTAAATCTGATAGTATACACCTACCCAATATATATGCACGCAAGGCACATCAACACAGACCTACACCTACCTCATATGTTCATCCCTAAGCAACTAAACATAGTACAAGCCAGCCACGTTAGAAAAAATAACTCAAGCTGAAACCAGCCTCTACCTACTTGAATTGAAATCCGTAGTCTACTTTCCCAGATAGCCTTCTCTTGTTGACATCATCACAGCTAAAGAAAAAGAAACTGTTACTAGCTAGTCTACTCTAATTAAACAACGTACCCAATATTTAATTGCAATTGCATCCTCATCTGAATTTTTAGGTACTAAAATATGTACAAGCTTACCTGGATGGAAAGAAACTTATGCACAGCGGCCTCATGTATTTTCAAATCATGTGAAATAACTTTTCCATCACAAACCTAACATATATGCAACAGTCCTACTACCTAAACGACCTTGGATGCCAAGGAACTGACGATTATAATTACACACCTGTAGCTCAATTTCTTTCTTTGAATTTCATACTGAACTCATGGCCGAAAAGAAAAAGAAAAAAAACCATGCAAGCAGAGGGGAGAGGGTAGCCACGAGCTCGTTTGTGCGTTGCTGGAGGCAAGAAGAGGTGGTGAGTCAGACCAAAAGGTGGAGAAGAGTGGCATACGTGATGTTGTGGGAACATGAGTGCAATCGTTCAGGCGTTATGCATGGAAACAAATTGCCTGGTGGTGAAATACACGTGGCGAAGGGGAGGAGAACCCAACAGTTTTCTTGTTGTATACACAACAGTATTAATACGAAAAAGGAATAAAATGAGAACATGTGCATGGGGTTTTTATGGGAAGGATCGTTGTAACGACCCAACTTTCGAACACCTCGATAGTTGTATCATTATATAAGAATAAAAGATAAATAGAAGATAAAACTACAGAAAACATCAGAATCTCACAGCGGAATTTGATCATAACATAACTACCCAAAATATTACATATCATAAGTCAAGTACATTAGAGTACTTCATACATATGGATATATTTCATCATAAATTACATACTTAACATTTGTGATACTAACTTGCAGATAATTATACATAACATCATGGATAAAACAACTTGCAAATAATTATACATAGATAAGCCAACATTTCAGATCCTTCCCATCCAGCTACTCCAAAAGTAAGTCAAGACCTGGATCACTTGTCTATTCATAACAAGTGTTATGAATACCCAAGAGTTTAAGTAAAACACAAAAATAAACTTTGGGTCAATTGGGGACTGGTGTGAGTAAACGATTTTAAAACAAGATCAAAAATAAAATCATTACTCATAAGACCACGCCATAAATACGGAACGGGTTTTTCCCTTATGAGAATCAAAACAGTTTGTATAATTTAAACAAATATTATGATAATGTCTAGGGTTTTCACAATAATTTAGAATCTAGTAGAAATGCTTTCATCTCACATTCTACTTATATAGTATACAAACAAAACCGTTAACACTTATGGTAAATGGATTTCCAACTACGAAAAGGTATGGAACCACCTTCCGATGGTGTACCTCTAGAGAGGAATACATTGGATTCAATAAGAACTTCTTATAACCCGGCCACACATGACTGACCACTCATTTCTCTTGAGTGTATCGAATGTATATCACCAATGGTTGTGTACGACAACCATTTCCCGAATGGGACAATATTGATAAAAAGGAATATCTCTAGATAGGTGATAGTACACCCTAGTAGGAGCTACCTACATAGCCATGCTGCCTGCCCGATTTTTGTCATTTCCTAGTTGTGAAGCTTGAAGCTAAACTTACCTTGACACACGCTATTTATTTGCTTTGAACGTCACATCGTCAAACCCGCTAATTTACTAATTGACTTCTTCAAAAATATATTACAAGTATAAAGCAAGAGAAACGAATTCCTCTGCCACTCATAACTACATTTGAAAAGATCAACGTACGTGATTAGTTTAGGAGTACTTTCTCAGACGTTCGTCCATACAAGTTGCCCTGGGACTGGACAAACAAAAGGTACTATTCTATAAACAAAATAGCCCTTGCATATCTCCGTCTTCAATTATCTTTAACGATCTATGACATGCGACGTATAAATCAAATCGAAGTGGAATATAAATTCCTACCTCTTCGAAATGATTAGCGTAATATCTTTTACGGTTAATTTATACTTAAGAAACAGATTTCAGTATTCATTTGTATCAAAATATTTCTCTAAAGAAATAGTTATCAGCTTAATAAATGAACTGAATTAAGTATACTTCATTTTATAAATGGACGACTAAAGCGTGTGCGTCGCATACGGTAATTTATTCAATTTTGACTTTCCTTTATAAATGAACAACTGGAGCGTGTGCGTCGGACACGATACTTTACTATATTTGCCAACTTTGGTTTATATGATATTTATTTGCAATTTATATCTAACAACACATAATAATACGATTTTCCACTTTTGTCTTCAATTGATTCTTTCCAAAATATTTATCGACTTTAAGCGATCAAAATATTTTACTCTGATATTAATTCAACATTTGAATTTACCATTTACAATAAATATTCACTTTTTATTTTATTATCAGTTGCATGATTTTAATAAAATAAAAACTCTTTTAATTGGATTTTAAAATAATAATAGTGTTTACAGAAATATATACATACATATAAATATACACACTCCGTATTTACTTTATTTGCAAAATATGTCTATTTAAATATGTATTAAATTATAAAATAAATTTGTTAAATAAATTTCCAAAAATCACTTCCCGTACTTTCACAAAAAACTGTATTTTTAAAATTGGAGAAAACAGCGTGTTCCCCTTAGTCGATCAGCTTTAAACGCTTGCCCGATCCTGTGTTTATATTTGCCCGATCCCTTGTTTATATCTTCCCAATCACTTGCCTTGACACCCTGGTGAATTGCCAAACCCAGTCACTGACCCTGCCCAGCCTGATCACCACAGTTGCCTTGTCACACCACTTGACCTGCCTGGCCACACCACTGCACTTGCCTGACCACTTGCCACGGCTAGCCTCGGCTGACCACCACCCTTGCCACGACTGACCACCCCACTCGCCTAGACCACACAGTGCCTTGCCACGTCCCTTGCCTTGGCCACTTTCCACGCCAGTCCAGATCACTTGCACGGCTGGCCTTGACCATTCACTACACGTGGCAAGGCTCGCCACTGCGTTTTCCAAGGCTCGCCACTTGCCTGTGCACGTTTTAGTGTGCACATGCACACTCGAATCAGTTCTCATATTTCACCCATGTGCTGGCGACTTCATGGTCGACCTCTCCCCTCAGTGTCACACTACTCGATCAACTAATGGTGCCCAAAATATGTCACCAACTTTTACAAGTAAACATGCAACCGAACCCCAAGTCGAGCTCAATTTTAGCATTTGATTCATTTGGAAAAATTCATGCTTCTCCACTTACCTTACTGTATATAAATTCTATTTCCTTACTACAATTATGTTTACACACCTAAATTTCCATATGGAATGAGTTGGAAAAAAAGTTTGGTTAATAGTTCTTTACTGTATGTTTGTGTTGTGTATATATAAATGTGTTATGTACATTTCAGTGGCCTTTTTGTTTTGATATTATACATGTACATATTTTTCTCATGAAGGTTTTTGTTTCGACTCTTCCATTATCAACCTATATATGAGAGCTAATCACATACACAACAACATTTTTACACAGTGTCTACACAGTAGGGTTTTATCCCTAAGGTTATTCCACACAATGGGTTCACATATATGGTTCAAGTTATTTAACAACTTGAAAAAATCAAATCATGATCACTTAAACAAAACATCGTGTACTAGCAAAAACAGTGTGTTCTAACAGCGATTTTTCATTCAGTAAATGTCCATGATATGTTGGTCGAACCAAACATGATTCTAATAGAAGACTATCAATACATACATACATACATACATACATACATATATATATAAAATTGCAGTATGGAAAATTATTTATCACTTGCATGGTTTAAAAGAGAATATGGTGAGTATTTACTCACAGTTTCAGCTTTCAATGAAAATGTGGTCTCAGCTTCTAGTTCTCACGTGAAATATGTGGCACAAAAACAATTAGAAATGTTGCCTATTTATAGACGAGAAATAATATAAATAATTGTGTCTTAAATGCTTTCTTTTAATGTCTGCGACTGTGATGTACAACAGAGAGAAGGAACTGCTCTTGATGCCAAGTTTTGTCAACAATACCCCGCGTCTGTGCGCACTAAAGTCTTTCCCATCTTTTCCCGTTTTAGTTCTAAGACAAAAGGAGTTAATGAAAGTGTCCTTTAGGGAAAAAATCACATTCTCCTTTACAATACAGATGACACAAAGGGAATGTTTTTTTTTTTTTTTTTTGCTTAGAGGAAAGATGCTCTGTTGGTTTCATGATCACTTCGGCAGTGTTATTTTCCACATATAACATGTTTTACTTTTAAATAGAAACTTAGTGTTGAAGTCTATTGGCATTAAATGCCTTGATGGAAATTGCATTGTCTTCATGATAGAAAAAACGCTTTCCATCAGTTCATGCCTTGCCATCTACTGCCACGCCATGTTCATGTTCTAAACATTATAAAAATCTGAACTTGATTAAGTGGTTTTAAGTCCTAAGTATGCTTAATATGTGATGGTAGAGAAGTGTTGTCCTATTCTTCATGACATGAAAATCGCAGGTTAAACATTCATACATGGATGGATAGGTGTGATGAAATCAACATTAGCAAATTACTTAAAAGATTTGTTCTTAAACAGATCGAATTTTGTTAATTGTATTGGCTAAGTGTTTTGCTTTAATGAAATGTGTACATGTAGTGGAGAAATTCTCATACGCAAATGTATTAAGTATGTAAAAATTTAAATACACTTTTATTTTTCTTTCATGAATGGGAAAAATCTCATTCACTAAATTAGCTATTAATGAAATAAGTCGATTTATGGGTTTAGATATTTAGTCTAAAATCCCGAGACATTACAGTCGTGCAGCACGCATGTGAAAAAGAAGAGCTGGAGTTGGATGATGCGGCTTGGAGGGGGGTACAGTGAAGTAACATACGAAATGGGGGAGGAAGCTTTTGAAATAGAAGTGGAGCAAAGATTGGTTCGTGGAAAATGAAGTTCTGAAATGAAGAAGAAAATGCAGAAGGAAAGAAGAAGCAGTTTCACATAGCAAGATTGGCCAAAATAATTTAGAAACAGAGAAATTAAAGTGGACTCGTGCTTCCATTTAAAAAAGGGTGTTTGGCTTATATTTGCTAAATAAGGTATCTGCCTATTTTAAAACTGATGACCAACGTAAGTAGGATGAGAGTAAGTAATTTAATTTAAAATGTGGTCAGGAGAAATTATGATTTTATAACTCATGTTAACTAGAAACATATACAACTCTTGATTTGCAAGGTCCCAATTTGTTAAAGAAACCATGCAAGAAAACACAAAGACGTGGTGAAGGTTGTGGACAGTGAGGAGCGAAGTAAATAATATTTTGGCATTTGGGATGTGGTACAAACAAAAGACGGTTAGAAAAAAGTAATTTATTTAGTTAATTTGTAATGACCCGTATTGGCAGAGGTGTTATAATTAATTTATTTAATTATATAAATGGTGGTTTAGAGAATTTAATGGTTGTGGAATTAAATAATGATGAATATTTAATTAAAATAATAAATTAAATAATATATTTAATTCTGAAATAATCAGAATTGGCTGAAATAGCGATATGTGTGAATTGGGCAATTCGAATTATATAATTCAGTTTAAAGTTGAATTATAATAACGAATTTATTCAATCGTCGATAGTTGAACGTATAGTTTATAATATAATTAAAATAGAGCGCGTAACGACGCGGTAGTTCGCTATTTGGCGATTCGAACTTCAATTGAATATACAGGGTTCGTTTTAAATCGGATTTCTGTGAAACAAGAAACGTGTGGAGCGGGTGGAGTATATCTTTCTATTGGAAGAGAAAAATCGGGATTTCGTCGTGTAGATTTTGATCTATGTCCAAATCAAATTCTCAGAAATGCAGCGCCCTGACCATAACGATTTAATTATATTTTATATAAGGATTTAAATAGAAATCGAACATCGATATAACTCTGACGATGTAATATCGAGTTGTAAATCCATATAGGAATATTCTGAAGCTGTACGGTATTCCATGTGAATATAGACGATAATATTAAATTTTAAATATTTAATTTAATTATATTTAAATATATTTATATATTTAAATAGGCTATTTAGAGCTTTAAAAATAAGCCACTTTTGTAAACGAAGTCGAAATTCGACGAAACTATTTTTGTTGGATCCACAATGTCAAATAGTTGTTAGATTTCCAGTTTCGTGATTTTTAGAGTCACTGTGTGGTCATACGGATTTTTAGAGTGAAAAACAGTTAGTATTTTGACGGTTAAAAATACGCTGTGTGAGCAAACAGAGTCGGAATTCGACGAAACCAGTTTCATTGGCACTGTAATGCCGAACTGTAGCTACATGTCCAGTTTCGTGATTTTTGGGTATCGTATGTGATCACAGGAATTTTAGAGGACACAGAAAAAGAACGTTTGCTTATAATTTAATATAATAATAGAATATTAAATTATTATAAATATCCTATATAATAACTCAAACATCCTAAACCTAATTTCTATTTTTCCACAAGTCAACAAATGCGCCGCAGTATTTTTCTTTCTTACAGGAAGGTTTCGATCCTCATAAAATCAAATAGAAATCAAAGGAAATTCTATACATCACTAAATTAGATTCCTTGGATTCGCACAGTGATTCTCTCCGATCTGCTGCCCTTGATTGTTGGTGCGATGCAGTATTTCCGAGCTCCAGTTTTTACAGCGAATGGTTAGGGTTGAGATTCGAGAGGGATTGAGCAACTGTTGGGGGAATCGGATGTTGTATTCGAGGCTGTGTGTTGAAAACGAGTGAGTGGGCAGGAAATTGTGGGTTTCAGTGCTCAAAACCGTCGCTGCCTGTGTGGAAGGGCTAGACGACGGGATATGGACGGCGACGTCGAACTCAAGGTGGTAGAGTCCAGAGTGAAGCTCTCGCGGCGAGGGGGTCAGTGGCGATGTCAGGGTGGCAAACGATGATGGAATGAGGTCAAAAGGGGTCGGCTTGGTGGAGTTTCGTATGAAGAGGAGCAGGTCACGAGATATTTTGGGGAAGAAGCTTTGAACGAGTTCGGTTTTAAGGGGGGCATGGGTATGGGCTGAAAGAATTAAGGTCAAGGCCCATTTATATTTTAAAATCCATTTTATTTAATTTAAATATTGTACGAACTTTGTAAGGTCATAACTTCGGCATACGATACCAGATTGACAAACCGTAAGTTGCGTCGGGATCGTATGGACGGACACTGCGCACTGGAACTGACTAGAAGTCCATCGGAGCTTGTTACAATTTATGGAAAAATAAATTGTCCGACTGAATCAAATAACGCAAACCGTTATTTAACGACTAACGCGCAAATGTGAGTAAATCTCACTAACTCTGAACAGTTTATAATTTTCATGTTGTATTTTTAGAACTGTTAAATATTGATTGTGTGTTGACTGTTTGATTGAGCTGCTAGTCAGTTAGTTGAATTTCTATATTGAATCTGTTTAACAGAATATATCATATGGAACTGAAAGTGATGTTATCTATATTGTTTAACATCTGTGATGCAGGGAAACAGGTTGGAGGAGTCCAACTGGATTCCTCAACAGTTATTTTATTGTTTTCATATATTGTGATATATGATGTGATTTATAATCTGTTGTCGATTATGTGTGTTTGGACGATATTGATCATCGTGATTTGATATGTTGAATACCATAACATACCAAAATGTTGATAAGGAGGAATTTGTCAAAGTGATATTTGAAAATAAAATATTTATAAATGGAATATTTATAAATAAGAAATATTTATAAATAGGAGATATTTAGAAAAAGGGAAAACGTTATAAAAAGGTAACTGTTATAAGAAGGAAATCATTTTAAAGTGGAGAACCGTTACTAAAAGTAAATCTTTAAAATGAATAAACTTTGTTAAAAGGGAAATCTTTATAAAGCGAATAAAGGAGTTAAATCGAATATGGTATTCGAAAGGAGTTAAATCGAATTAGTTATTCGAAGGGAGTTAAATCGAATATGGTATTCGAAAGTAGTAAATCGAATTAGTTATTCGAAAGGGGTTAGTTGAGTCGAGTAAATTGAATAGAGTTATTGAATATTAGTTTATTCGAATAGAGTTAAAGCAAAAGAGTTATCGATTTATAGTTAAATCGAAAAGAGTTATCGATTAGTTTAATCGAAGTGAGTAATCGAATATAGTTTATTCGAAAGGAATTATCGAATTTGGTTATTCGAAGGAGTTATCGAATTTAGTTATTCGATGGAGTTAATCGATTAGAGTTAAAGCGAATGAGTTAATCGAATATAGTTTATTCGAGTAGAAAGTAAAAGGAGTTAATCGAATATAGTTTATTCGAATAGAGTTAAAGGAGTTATCGAATATAGTTTATTCGAAAGGAGTTAAGTGAGACGAGTTAATCAATAGCGTTAGTCCAATAGAGTTAATCAAATAGCGTTAGTCTAATAGGGTAAATTGATAAGGGTTAATCGAATAGAGTAAATTGAATAGAGTTATCGAATATAGTTTATTCGAAAGGAGTTAAGTGAGACGAGTTAATCAATAGTGTTAGTCCAATTGAGTTAATCAAATAGCGTTAGTCCAATAGGGTAAATTGATAAGGGTTAATCGAATATAGTAAATTGAATAGAGTTATCGAATATAGTTTATTCGAAAGGAGTTAAGTGAGACGAGTTAATCAATAGCGTTAGTCCAATAGAGTTAATCAAATAGCGTTAGTCCAATAGGGTAAATTGATAAAGGTTAATCGAATAGAGTTATCGAATATACCTTATTCGAAGGGAGGAGTTATCGAATAGAGATGTATTCGAACGAGAGTCACGTAAGGAAGTGTTAAAGGGTTAAAAGATGAACTTGCCCTATTTCGAGATTTGAAATGTTGTTTAGTTAAGGTCTGAGAGGTAGTTATACCCCAACTTGATTGACTTTGTTTTAATTTAGAAATGGGTAAGGTTCGAGAGTGAAAGTGGTTAGGTGAATTTAGTAAATAAGTATAGTGGTTCGAGTTGTCATCGCGATGTTGATTTAAGCATCTGTTTAAATCCAAGTAAAGAAGATTTGGAAATGTCTTCCAAATAGAATCAGAAACATAATCAAATATTGAAATAGGAAATATGAATATATATAGACATATATATATATGATTGATGATTGGGTGATAGAATTTCCATCTGGAAATAATATCGTTGTTTGCACACTTGTTTTCTTTGATGGTTAAATCACAGACTATCGAAGTTTTGACCATTTTAACGTTGTTAATATGGAGAGACCGGTTGGATTATTATCCAAGGAACCACTCTGTATTGGCATATGCGTTGCGAATCATATATGCTAAAGGAAATTGAAGACAGAGTTATGTAAGGGCTATCCTGTTTACAGAATAGTGCCTTCGGTTCATCCTGTTCCTGGGTGACTTGTATGGAGGGATGTCTGACAGAGTATTTCCAGACGATCACGTACATTGATTTCTCCAACCGTACCAAGAGTGGAAGCGGAGAAGGAAACTTCTTTTAGCTAATACGTAATGTACTGTTGTAGACGTCAATCGGTGATCTGATGGATTTGACGATGTGACATTCGAAGTGAATCTGATGTGATGATGAAGCGTAACCTCAAGCCTCATCAACTGGTAAATGACAGAAATCGGGCAGGCAGCATGGCTAAGTCGGTCGCACCGAAGTAGGGTGTATAGTCACCTGATCTAGAGTTTCATTTACTTCTAAAAAAATCTATTGTTGATGCTGTCCCATTCGGGAAACGGTTGCTGATCCCAACCGTTAGTGATATACATTCGATACACTCAAGTGAAATGAGTGGTCGGTCATGTATGGCCGGGTTGCAAGATGTTCTTGTTGAACCCAGTGTATTCCTCTCTAGAGGTACACTAGCGAAAGGTGATTCCATACCTTGTCATAGTCGGAAATCCATTACCCAATACGTGCTTGCGGTTTTGATTGTACTATATATGTAGAATGTGAGATGAAAGCGTTTCTGCTAGAAGATTATTATATTGTGATTGATAGACATTATTATAATATCAAAAGGTTTTTGATATAAAGATATTTTGGATTCTCATAAGGGAAAAACCTGTTCCGTTATACGGCGTGGTCTTATGAGATATCGTTTACTTGTTCGAACTGTTTTAAACTATTTTACTCATACCAGTCCCATGACTGACCCGGAGTTTATTTTGTTTTGTTTTCCCTAAACTCTTGGGTGCCCAATTTTGTACGGGCATTCAAGTAGTCAAGAATTTACAGATATACTTGGAGAGCTTGGAGCAAGAGGCTTCCAAATCATATAGCTATAGTTTATTTTCGCTGTGTTGTAAGTGTTGTACTCTGATAAGTGCTATTGTATGCATAACTGTTATATTTCAAAGTTATGTTAACTATTAAATGTTATTCGTTCCGCTGTGAGGTTCGTGTTACTCTGATGTTGTGTTCTTCTTCTTCTTCTATTCTAAGTTTCTATCTTATATATTCTCACCCTCTGTCTTCTTTCTATTAGTTTCTTGAATTTCGAGTGCAATTTGGGGTTGGACTTGTGTTATTTGGTCAGCTCAAATTGGACCGGATTTTCGGGTCACTACAGTTGGTATCAGAGCTTAAGTTAAGTAATTACCTTGACTCTGTGGCGTGACTCAGTAGAGATAGGGTTAGTAATACCCTAGATTGAGTTGAGTGTATATATACGAGTGAGCGTATTTGTTATTGATATAAAAATTGTTTTATATTGTGGTGATTTATTGGTTGAGTTGTTTATGAGTTCTGGTCGATCAGTTTGATCCACTGTATCGGTAGGAGTTTCTAAACACTCGAATACGATGGGTCGTCACGATATGTTTTGAAACGAGGGTAAATTAAAATAAGTTTACCCAAGGAATATCTTGATATAGAGAAGATATATATATATATATCAAAAAATTTATATATTGGATATATTGGTTATTATTATAATCGAGTAAGATTATAAATTAAATGGTTATGTAAATAACCAATCAAAATTCATACAAGTGAAATACGTGAAATCAGATGAGTTAAATCTGAAATTTAAATCAGAAATTGAATTAAAATTCTGGAAAATTGGATAAGTGTTTGTAAATGGATTTGGATTAAAAATAAGGAAAATTTAAGATCCTAGGAGATTTTAAATTGTTTTACAAGCAGTGTGAATTATATTTTGAAATGAATTTCAAAGTGGTAATGTTTAGAAATGGATTTATAGTATTGAACTCACTTCGATCGCTGGAAAATAGATTCTGATTATGACAGCTGCATCATCAGTATTCATTTTCGAGTTGTAAGTGACGAATTACTACTAGAGATACTGTTTTGAATTTGTTTTGGGAAAGACAAGTTGTGTTGAATTTCAAAAAGGAAAATTTTGATTTTTTTGAAAAGAGTAATCTGTTTAAAAACTCTCAGGGAAAGATTGTTTGAATTAAAAACAAATTTGACAAAAATTTGTGAAAGCAAATTTGAATTAAAGTAAAGCCAGTAAAGTGGTAACTGAGATTGAATTAGAATGATATCAAGACAAATTGGATTGTGAGATTCAAATTTGAAGTGTAATGTGATAATCAAGTTAAGAGTTGGAAATCGAGAATAAACTCGAGTTGAAATGATATTTGGCTCGTATATAAGCGAATGGTTGTGGTGTGGATAAAAGCAGATTGGAATTTGATTGGGATAACCCTTGTATCCGCTGAATTGATAACAGGTGGAAAGGATATAATGATATGCCGACAAAAGGTACAAGTTTATATTTCTATTGGATATAAGATTTATGAGCCGAATTGGCAAGCCGCTTGGCTGTTTGATTTTCTTTTGGGATGGAGATGGCCCAGAGAGGCGAGTTGGAGTTTGACGTATTGACCAGTACAAAGGAGGTGCTGGCGAAATTTTTCGAAAAGTTAAGGTGTTAGAAAATTTTCAGGATTTTTTGAAATTTTTCGTTGATAAGAATTAGTTAATAATTTATTTGAAATTAAATTGGTTCAGTTGAAACTGAAGTTAAGAAGTGAACAAATATGTTCTGACCAGTCGATAGGGTCGTTCTCTACCTTAGCAATTTCGAGGACGAAATTATTTTAAGTGGGAAAGAATGTAATGATCCGCATTGGCAGAGGTATTATAATTAATTTATTTAATTATATAAATGGTGGTTTAGAGAATTTAATGGTCGTGGAATTAAATAATGATGAATATTTAATTAAAATAATAAATTAAATAATATATTTAATTCTGAAATAATCAGAATTGGCTGAAATAGCGATATGTGAGAATTGGGCAATTCGAATTATATAATTCAGTTTAAAGTTGAATTATAATAACGAATTTATTCAATCGTCGATAGTTGAACATATAGTTTATAATATAATTAAAATAGAGCGCGTAACGACGCGGCAGTTCGCTATTTGGCGATTCGAACTTCAATTGAATATACAGGGTTCGTTTTAAATCGGATTTCTGTGAAACAAGAAACGTGTGGAGCGAGTGGAGTATATCTTTCTACTGGAAGAGAAAAATTGGGATTTCGTCATGTAGATTTTGATCTATGTCCAAATCAAATTCTCAGAAATGCAGCGCCCTGACCATAACGATTTAATTATATTTTATATAAGGATTTAAATAGAAATCGAACATCGATATAACTCTGACGATGTAATATCGAGTTGTAAATCCATATAGGAATATTCTGAAGCTGTACGGCATTCCATGTGAATATAGACGATAATATTAAATTTTAAATATTTAATTTAATTATATTTAAATATATTTATATATTTAAATAAGCTATTTAGAGCTTTAAAAATAAGCCACTTTTGCAAACGAAGTCGAAATTCGACGAAACTAATTTTGTTGGATCCGCAATGTCAAATAGTTGTTAGATTTCCAGTTTCGTGATTTTTAGAGTCACTGTGTGGTCATACGGATTTTTAGAGTGAAAAACAGTTAGTATTTTGACGGTTAAAAATACGCTGTGTGAGCAAACAGAGTCGGAATTCGACGAAACCAGTTTCGTTGGGACCGTAATGCCGAACTGTAGCTACATGTCCCGTTTTGTGATTTTTGGGTATCGTATGTGATCACAGGAATTTTAGAGGACACAGAAAAAGAACGTTTGCTTATAATTTAATATAATAATCGAATATTAAATTATTATAAATATCCTATATAATAACTCAAGCATCCTAAACCTAATTTCTATTTTTCCACAAGTCAACAAATGCGCCGCAGTATTTTTCTTTCTTACAGGAAGGTTTCGATCCTCATAAAATCAAATAGAAATCAAAGGAAATTCTATAAATCACTAAATTAGTCTCCTTGGATTCGCACAGTGATTCTCTCCGATCTGCTGCCCTTGATTGTTGGTGCGATGCAGTATTTCCGAGCTCCAGTTTTTACAGCGAATGGTTAGGGTTGAGATTCGAGAGGGATTGAGTAACTGTTGGGGGAATCGGATGTTGTATTCGAGGTTGTGTGTTGAAAACGAGTGAGTGGGCAGGAAATTGTGGGTTTCGGTGCTCAAAACCGTCGCTGCCTGTGTGGAAGGGCTGGACGACGGGATATGGATGGCGACGTCGAATTCAAGGTGGTGGAGTCCAGAGTGAAGCTCTCGCGGTGAGGGGGTCAGTGGCGATGTCAGGGTGGCAAACGATGATGGAATGAGGTCAAAAGGGGTCGGCTTGGTGGAGTTTTGTATGAAGAGGAGCAGGTCACGAGACATTTTGGGGAAGAAGCTTTGAACGAGTTTGGTTTTAAGGGGGGCATGTGTATGGGCTGAAAGAATTAAGGTCAAGGCCCATTTATATTTTAAAATCCATGTTATTTAATTTAAATATTGTACGAACTTTGTAAGGTCATAACTTCGGCATACGATATCAGATTGACGAACCGTAAGTTGCGTCGGGATCGTATGGACGGATACTACGCACTGGAACTAACTGGAAGTCCATTGGAGCTTGTTACAATTTATGGAAAAATAAATTGTCCGACTGAATCAAATAACGCAAACCGTTATTTAACGGCTAACGCGCAAATGTGAGTAAATCTCACTAACTCTGAACAGTTTATAATTTTCATGTTGTATTTTTA
The DNA here is from genome assembly GCA_030737875.1 of Allium sativum. Lineage (NCBI taxonomy): Eukaryota > Viridiplantae > Streptophyta > Magnoliopsida > Asparagales > Amaryllidaceae > Allium > Allium sativum. The sequence continues at coordinate 6,580,945 of JASFAX010000039.1, read as the reverse complement.
GAACTGTTAAATATTGACTGATTGACTGTGTGTTGACTATTTGATTGAACTGCTAGTCAGTTAGTTGAATTTCTATATTGATTCTGTTTAACAGAATATATCATATGGAACTGAAAGTGATGTTATCTATATTGTTTAACATCTGTGATGCAGGGAAACAGGTTGGAGGAATCCAACTGGATTCCTCAACAGTTATTTTATTATTTTCATATATTGTGATATATGATGTGATTTATAATCTGTTGTCAATTATGTGTGTTTGGACGATATTGATCATCGTGATTTGATATGTTGAATACCATAACATACTGAAATGTTGATAAGGAGGAATTTGTCAAAGTGATATTTGAAAATAAAATATTTATAAATGGAATATTTATAAATGAGAAATATTTATAAATTGGAATATTTATAAATAGGAGATATTTAGAAAAAGGGAAAACGTTATAAAAAGGTAACTGTTATAAGAAGGAAATCATTTTAAAGTGGAGAACCGTTACTAAAAGTAAATCTTTAAAATGAATAAACGTTGTTAAAAGGGAAATCTTTATAAAGTGAATAAAGGAGTTAAATCGAATATGGTATTCGAAAGGAGTTAAATCGAATTAGTTATTCGAAGGGAGTTAAATCGAATATGGTATTCGAAAGTAGTAAATCGAATTAGTTATTCGAAAGGGGTTAGTCGAGTCGAGTAAATTGAATAGTGTTATCGAATATTAGTTTATTCGAATAGAGTTAAAGCAAAAGAGTTATCGATTTATAGTTAAATCGAAAAGAATTATCGATTAGTTTAATCGAAGTGAGTAATCGAATATAGTTTATTCGAAAGGAATTATCGAATTTGGTTATTTGAAGGAGTTATCGAATTTGGTTATTCGATGGAGTTAATCGATTAGAGTTAAAGCGAATGAGTTAATCGAATATAGTTTATTCGAGTAGAAAGTAAAAGGAGTTAATCGAATATAGTTTATTCGAATAGAGTTAAAGGAGTTATCGAATATAGTTTATTCGAAAGGAGTTAAGTGAGACGAGTTAATCAATAGCGTTAGTCCAATAGAGTTAATCAAATAGCGTTAGTCCAATAAGGTAAATTGATAAGGGTTAATCGAATAGAGTAAATTGAATAGAGTTATCGAATATAGTTTATTCGAAAGGAGTTAAGTGAGACGAGTTAATCAATAGCGTTATTCCAATAGAGTTAATCAAATAGCGTTAGTCCAGTAGGGTAAATTGATAAGGATTAATCGAATAGAGTAAATTGAATAGAGTTATCGAATATAATTTATTCGAAAGGAGTTAAGTGAGACGAGTTAATCAATAGCGTTAGTCCAATTGAGTTAATCAAATAGCGTTAGTCCAATAGGGTAAATTGATAATGGTTAATCGAATAGAGTAAATTGAATAGAGTTATCGAATATACCTTATTCGAAGGGAGGAGTTATCGAATAGAGATGTATTCGAACGAGTGTCACGTAAGGAAGTGTTAAAGGGTTAAAAGATGAACTTGCCCTATTTCGAGATTTGAAATGTTGTTCAGTTAAGGTCTGAGAGGTAGTTATACCCCAACTTGATTGACTTCGTTTTAATTTAGAAATGGGTAAGGTTCGAGAGTGAAAGTGGTTAGTTGAATTTAGTAAATAAGTATAGTGGTTCGAGTTGTCGTCGCGACGTTGATTTAAACATCTGTTTAAATCCAAGTAAAGAAGATTTGGAAATGTCTTCCAAATAGAATCAGAAACATAATCAAATATTGAAATAGGAAATATGAATATATATATATATATATATATATATATATATATATACATATGATTGATGATTGGGTGATAGAATTTCCATCTGGAAATAATATCGTTGTTTGCACACTTGTTTTCATTGATGGTTAAATCACAGACTATCGAAGTTTTGACCATTTTAACGTTGTTAATATGGAGAGACCGGTTGGATTATTATCCAAAGAACCACTCTGTATTGGCATAAGCGTTGCAAATCATATATGCCAAAGGAAATTGAAGACGGAGTTATGCAAGGGCTATCCTGTTTATAGAATAGTGCCTTCGGTTCATCCTGTTCCTGGGTGACTTGTATGGAGGGATGTCTGACAGAGTATTTCCAGACGATCACATACATTGATTTCTCCAACCGTACCAAGAGTGGAAGCGGAGAAGGAAACTTCTTTTAGCTAACACGTAATGTACTGTTGTAGACGTCAATCAGTGATCTAATGGATTTGACGACGTGACATTCGAAGTGAATCTGATGTGATGATGAAGCGTAACCTCAAGCCTCATCAACCGGTAAATGACAGAAATCGGGCAGGCAGCATGGCTAAGTCGGTCGCACCGAAGTAGGGTGTATAATCACCTGATCTAGAGTTTCATTTACTTCTAAAAAAATCTATTGTTGATGCTGTCCCATTCGGGAAACGGTTGTTGATCCCAACCGTTGGTGATATACATTCGATACACTCAAGCGAAATGAGTGGTCGGTCATGTGTGGCCGGGTTGCAAGATGTTCTTGTTGAACCCAGTGTATTCCTCTCTAGAGGTACACTAGCGAAAGGTGGTTCCATACCTTGTCATAGTTGGAAATCCATTACCCAATACGTGCTTGCGGTTTTGATTGTACTATATATGTAGAACGTGAGATGAAAGCGTTTCTGCTAGATGATTATTATATTGTGATTGATAGACATTATTATAATATCAAAAGGTTTTTGATATAAAGATATTTTGGATTCTCATAAGGGAAAAACTCGTTCCGTTATACGGCGTGGTCTTATGAGATATCGTTTACTTGTTCGAACTGTTTTAAACTGTTTTACTCATTCCAGTCCCATGACTGACCCGGAGTTTATTTTGTTTTGTTTTCCCTAAACTCTTGGGTGCCCAATTTTGTACGGGCAGTCAAGTAGTCAGGAATTTACAGATATACTTGGAGAGCTTGGAGCAGGAGGCTTCCAGATCATATAGCTATAGTTTATTTCCGCTGTGTTGTAAGTGCTGTACTCTGATAAGTGCTATTGTATACATAACTGTTATATTTCAAAGTTATGTTAACTATTATATGTTATTTGTTCCGCTGTGAGGTTCGTGTTACTCTGATGTTGTGTTCTTCTTCTTCTTCTATTCTAAGTTTTTATCTTATCTATTCTCACCCTCTGTCTTCTTTCTATTAGTTTCTTGAATTTCCAGTGCAATTTGGGGTTGGACTTGTGTTATTTGGTCAGCTCAAATTGGACCGGATTTTCGGGTCACTACATAATTTTTATTTAGAAAGGTTAGTTATTTATTTAAATCATAATTAAATATGTTTATAACCTGTGCCTAGGGTAATCGAATTGGAACAAACGAGTTACACCGGAATCACCGTGAAGGATAGAAATTTCTGGAACTGTTTTGGATAGAAATGGGGACAGCTGGAAATTTACAGCTAAATTATATACTGTTTAATTTAACTATAACCAAACCGTTCAACAAACAAATCAAAGTGAGTATAACTCACTCAGTTTTTATCCACTTATATTTTATTTAAGTCGGGTTTTATTTTGTGTGCTATGGTTGATAATTTTTTGTGGTATGCTGAGTATTTATTTATATATTGATTGAATTGGTTAATTAACGTTAGTTTAATTTAAATAAAGTCTAATCGTTATGTAACGATTTTCTCCAAACGAGGTAACTTACCTTGTTGGTTACGTTTATAATAATATAAACGTATTAAATTAAAATATGGATGCTTGGACTGTTGTTATTTATTTATTGTTGAATATTTATATGTTTATTGAATTGAATGATATTATTTTGAGGTAACGTATTTGAATGCAGGGAAAGACGGGTTGGAGGGATCCAACTGGATTCCTCAGATTTGTTGTTTATTTTCATATTATATGAACTGTTGACCAACCTGATTTGATGATTGATTCGTTTATTGACCGTTGAATCTAAATTCAACGTTTGTTTTGTTATTAACTAATAGACAATATTGGTTAGGTAATTGGCATCATATGGTCTGTAAATCAATCAGTTTATAGATACTGACTTACCGTTAGGTGGATCGATGGGAATGAAGTTATAAATTTATTTTATAACTGAATACGGATTTAGAAATATATTATTTTGAATGAAAGTTATTTAAAATAAAATGAATATTTATTATTTAAAGTTTTTAAGAAATTATTAAATTGTTTTATAAAGCAAATTCTTGTGTTAATAAGATTACAAGCAGATGATCAAAATTTAATGTAACCGGTTAAGAGTTGGATTAAATGGAATTATTTAAATTAATTATATTATTAATTAATTTAAAGAAAGGAATCAAATAGAATTGGTTAACGAGATAACCATATTTTGAATCGGAAAAGTTGACCGCTTTAACTGGGATTAATTATTAAAGTAAATTAATTTACTGTTAAATAAATCTAATGAAACTAGTTAACAAATATTTTTTAATTTTAATAAGATTTTAAATAGAGAAATTTATTATTTATTTTAGTAATGAAGAAGTTAACTACTTCTTCGATAACTAATGATGAAGTAAATTATTATTTAAATTAATAATAATTTAAGTAATTATTTCTTAAATGAAATACATTTAAGTAAAACATTTAGAATATGGTTGAGATTTGAAAAGAGGTTAGAATTAAGTTTTATATTGAATCGAGTTTTATAACAAGGTTATAAAAGAGATTTTGAGATGATGCGATAACTTAAATAGAAGTTTATTTAACATTTGAAGTAAGTGGAAAAGTGATCCAGATAAAAAGGGTTTTTATTCTAAACTTGAGTTTTATAAATAGAATTTAAAAAAGAGTGTGAGGCAAAAACGTATTGAAATTAAGTGAAATGAATGGAAACGAAGCTTTTAAATTGAAAATGGTTGAATAGATTATAAATGAAATAGTATAGGTCGATAAGGAGTTAGGTAATGGAAATAAAAAGGATTTGAGAATATAAAATAATATTTCCAATGAAAAGGAAATAAAAGGAGATTTGGTAAAAATATAACGATATTTACGAAGTAAAGGAATTAATGGGATGAGTTGAATGTGTTTATTCAAAAGGTCATAAGTGTTAGTTTTGTTTCACAACAATGAAAATCAAAGAGATTTCGTAACAATGTTTTTACGTGGGATGTGACTGAACTCAAATGTTTGGAGGATAGATATATAAGAATAAATTCTAAAGTGTTAAAAATGATTTTGCGAATATTCTTGTAGTAAGATAAGAAGTAATACTGTGTTTTAAAATATTGGAAAATTAAGAGTTTTAATTTGTTTAAATTAAAAAGGGCCAAGTGATGCTGAACATTGAACCAGTAAATTCATTTTATTTTCAGGATTGAATAGTTGTTTATTTAATAGTTAAATAACCGACTATCAAGACGGACCTATACGATTATTAGTACAGAAAGACTGAGATCGAATTATATTCGAAAACCATTCTGACCAGCAAATACGAAATTAAGAAAATATTAGATGTTGATCAAGGCGGAGACGTTGAACACCGTAGATCTTCAAAAACTGAAGGATTACGTAAATCTTTGGTTAACTCCTATATGTTTCAAAGTCTACTATATATTAACTTAAGCTATATTTTATAATTAGAGAGATACTGTGGTTCTGTCGTGGTTGAAATCTACAGATTTGCAAGGACTACTCGCTACTGATCTATAAGGTGATACCTAGGATGTTGTGGGAGAGTACCTTTGGTTCATCCTATTCCTGGATGACTTGTATGGACGAATGTCAGACGGGGTATTTCCTAAGAATCACGTACATTGATTTTTACAAACGTATCTCTGTAGGTGGCAAAGAAGACACCTTCTCTTAGTATAAACACCCAAAGTATTTTTGTGGATGTCAATTAGTGATTTGGCGGATCTAACAATGTGTCATGAAAAGTGAATAGTGACATGTTGTTCTAAAGGTATTGTTATACCTCAAGCCTCAACAACCAGAAATGGTATAAAATCGGGTTGGTTGCATGGCTATGTAGGTCGCTCCCATTAGGGTGTATTGTCACTTGATATAGAGAAATTCCATTTTCTTATTTATTCTATTTGATGTTATCCCCTTTGGGAAATAGTGGGTAGTTCCCAACCGTTGGTGATAATACATTCGGTACTCTCAAGCGAAATGAGGGACTGGTCATGTTTAGCCTAGGTTGCAAGATGTTCTTGTTGAACCCGGTGTATTCCTCTCTAGAGATACACTATCAGAAGGTGGTCCCATACCTTGCCAGTTGGAATACAATCTCTAATAACTGCATGCGGTTTTGATTGTATACTATTTATGTGGAGTGTGAGATGCAAGAGTTCCGCTAGATTCTATTTAGTTGTATTTAGACACTATTATAATATCAAAATAAGATATTGATTTCAAAATTGTTTTGGGTTATCACAAGGTAAAAACCATTCGTGTTTATATGTCAATTGGTCTTACGATTATCATTTTTTTTTTGAAAAGAAATGTTTTGACTTTAAAATCAAGTTGAACGATATTATAAAATTTGCGAGTTTTCTCACTCTGGTTCACCAGACTGATCCGGCGTTTGTAATGCTCGGGTTAGCCCGGGTTGTACGGGTTCGGGTTTGGATGACATGAATCTCAAGAAGACGTATTGGAGGAGTTCAAACGTATGATTTATATTTCATATTCTATATTCCGCTATGTGGTGTATATGAGGACAGATAGTTATAACTGTCCAGATGTATTGATGTATTCTAATGTTTGTAAGTATTTGTAACGACCCGTGTTTTTGCCCATTTAATATTTAATTTAATTTAAATATTATATTTGGAATATCGATGGAATTAATATCTAATTCGCTGTTTAAACAAAGTTCGACGTTATATATTTATATAATTATAAATAGAGCTTGAAATATAGCGCTGCAGTTCGAAAATTCGAGTTTGAACTTCAACTGGACATACAGGATTCGATATAAGTCGGATTTTTGTGAAACAAGACACGTTGGGACCGTATTGACGATAATTTTCATATGAAAGAGAAAAATCCAGATTTCGTATTATAATTTGATAGTTATGGCCAAATCAAATTTTGAAATAGTCGCTATGGAAAATCGTTATTAAATTATAGGCCTTTAAAATAACCATTTTGCAAACGGTCTCAGATTTCGACGAAACCCGTGTCATTTGAACCGTATCGTTAAATTATTGTACGGTGGTGAGTGGCGTGGAAAACCGATGTCGTATGTGGTCACGGTAGCCATAAACGCCCGTTGGGTTCGTATCGAAAAGTTATTACAAGATATCAAAAAGTTATTGCAAGATATCAAGGTTTCAAGTTGATTTGATTTAGCTGGTGGTCGTGAAAAAATTAAACGTGTGTTCATTTCTGGTTTTATAAAGGAAATTTTTTCATACGACCTCGGATTTCGACGAAACTTGTCCCATTGGGTCCGGAATATTTTTTTACATTGAGATTAGTTTTTTTTATCAGTAAACAGAAGTTGGTTATGGTTAGTTTTTGATGTTACTTCAGCGCGAGGTTTCGATGAATTATAATAATATATATAAATTCTTCCCGTCGCGTTTTGCCTACCTCAGTTCCTCCCCTTCCCAAGTTATCACCTGCCGTTTCACTTCAGCGTTTCATTCCAGTAGACCAAAAGTATAGAGCACAACTACCTAAAAAATAATCACACAGCCATGTTAAATCTTTTCCCTTGCCTAACCTATTGCCGACATCGGTCTCGTCAAAATTAAAGCACATGGCAGTAGCCAATCCTACCCAATAAAATGTGGAACCGTGCGAACCAAGGTCTTAAAAATCTCGCCTACGTACCCGCTAGTATTGGCTATCCTATTCAAACCTATAACCCCAATTACTTGCTTCCCACGACATTCTCCCATATAAATAACAGTGCTTCATTTCTTTCTTTCGGTTGTTTTGAGCAAAAGAAAAAAAAACGAAAAGAAATGGAAGGCGTTGTGTAAACGAGGAGCTGAGTTGTGGGGGACTTGTGGCCACGCGATGAAAAACTAGATGGAGGAAGAAAGAAATACATGGACAGGAGGTTATTGAGGTGTAGGACGTTGGTTTTGGGTGGGGAATCCTAAAGCATGCGGTTTCTATTATCGAAGGCGAAGAGAAAGAGGTGGCGAGAGTGTTTGAGCAAACAGCACAGTAGAGGAAATACAAAGGGTGCTGCTGCTCGAGTTTTGAGACATGGAGGCCGATGGTCGAAGAGTGAACAATGTTGTTCGGTGTGAGGTGGTCGCGTTGGAGTTTTGGGAAGGGTGCGATGCGGGGTAAGAGCGTGAAGAAGCAAAAGGAAATGAAGTGTAGGCTGTGTCCGAAGTTAAGGCGGAGATGAAGTGTTTGTGCGGTTTGGATATAAATGGAAGAAGAGCTTTCGGTTGTGACATCAGTGGTGCAGACAAAGAGGGATCATGGGTGCTAGGTATCAAAAAAAAAAAAAAGGGGGGACAGATCGGCCTTTACTGAAGCACGCATGGAATCGGAAATTGGCAGAACTAAGAACAGATGAAAACGAAGTACCTTGAGCTTGGGATATCTCAAAGAAATCGGTAAATTAATTTGACCAAACCAATGGCGTTCGGACCGTATGACCGAGCTCTAAGTTCTGGAATTATTTTGAACAAGACTGGAAGCTGCTGGAGTCTACTGTTAAATTAAACGGTGTTTAATTTAACTGTTACTGAATCGTTTCAGAACAAATCAACTCAAGGTGAGTTAAACTCACTCAGTTACCCTTTTTATATTTTATATAAATTGGGTATTTTTATTTTGTGTGCTCTGCTTGCCAATGGTTGACTGTTTTGCTAGTTATCTGCTTATCTGTTGATTTAACCGATGAAATTAAACTGTGTTTAATTTCAGTGAAATACCAAATCGTTATTTTTAACGATTGGTTCCAATAAAGGTGACTCACCTTGGTTGGTCACGTTTATTTATAAACGTGTTTAAAATGGTTGCGTTGTTTGAATTGCTTGTGGTTAAGGTTAAATGGTTGTTATTTTAGTTTATCAGTTAAACAAAACTGAACAGTCTGATTTGAGAAAACCAGTTGAATACAGGGACGAACAGGTTGGAGGGACCCAACCGGATCCCTCAAATGTATTATTTATTCTCATATGCTCATATATGAACTGATCTGTTTGTGGGATTGATTTGATGGTTGATTATTGACTGAATATTCAACATCTGCTCGGTTTAAACCAATGGGTGATATTGGTTGGGTATTTGGCAGCGTATGGCCTATAAAATCAATCATGTTATAAATATTGATTCACCGTCAGGTGAATCGATAAAGATGAAGTTATAAAATTTACTTTATAACTGGAGTTGGATTTTGAATATATTATTTTGAATAAAGGTTTATAAAAGAAAAGTAAATAAATAAATATTTTATTTATTTAAGACTTCGATTTGTTCTGATGTTAATCAGATCTACAATTATGAGCATAAGAAATGAGATGAATGGTTAAACTTTAATAAGTGTTTTGTAAGCAGCGATTTTAGCGCTATAGTTATAATATATGTTTTGTAAATCTAAATAGCGATTTTAGCGCTGTTGCTATAGTAGATGTTTTTGTGATCTAAACAGCGATTATAGCGCTGTTGTTTTGTAAATCTAAATAGTGATTATAACGCTATTGTTATAACATATGTGCTATAAATTTCCTTATTAAAACAAATGGATTCCCCGATTTAAATAATAAAGGATGGTGTAACAAATATGCTGGAAGGAAGAATTAAGTGGGAAATTGAATATAGTTACAAGTTATTTTACCTAGTATATAAAAATATAGTTATCCAAGCTGGAGTTAGTCAAACATAGTATTCAAGATAAGTTGCCATTTCGTACGACTGCTAGCGTAATTCGCAGGGCTGCAGATAGCCTACGACGGTCGGATGTTTCCTGAGGGAATCAGGCGTAACCATTGTGATCGCCGCGATCCAGAGTCAAGTGAATGGAGTTAAGTAAAATAGTAGTAGATCGATAGGGTTAAAGAAGTCGAGTTAATCAGTTAGAGTTAACCACTTTGAGTTAATCAATTGGAGTAAATCGATTAGAGTTAAATCGAATTAGAGTTATTCAAATATCATATTTTTAAATATTAACAGAGTTAGAAGTTTTGATTTAACAAAGTAAATCAAGTGCTAAAAGGCCAGGTGATGCTGAATACTTAACCAGTGAACTCATTGGAGTGTCATGGTTGAAACACTATTTATTTTGATAGTTAAAACACCGACTATCAAATCTGTCCAATGCGATTGTTGGTATGGAAAGACCGAGATCGAATTCGTATTCGAAACCATTCCGACCAACAAATACGTGAAGATCTCAGAAGATGATCGAGATGGAACATTGAAGACCGTGGATTTTCATAAACGGAAGAACCACTAATATTCTTTGCCTGGCAAGCAGAGATAAGCTGTGATTCTGTCGTAGTTGGAATCTACGGGTTGCAAGGACTTCTCGCTGCTGATCCATGGGGTGATTCCTATATTGGATGCAGTAGGAGAGTACCTTAGGTTCATCCTGTTCCTGGATGACGTATATGGACGAATGTCTGACAGAGTATTTCCAAAGGATCACGTACGTTGATTTCTTCAAACGTGCTATGGTTGTTGGCGGAGAATTGCCGCTCTCTTAGCTTCCAGCTAGAGTATTTTTGTGGATATCAATTAGTGATATCTGGCGGATTTGACGATGTGGCATTCAAAGTGAATGACGACCATATGTTCAAGAGTTAATTCTGGCCTCAAGCCTCATCAACTGGGAAATGACAAAAATCGGGCAGGCAGCATGGCTATGTGGGTCGCTCCCATTAGGGTGTATAATCACCTATCTAGAGGAAGTCCTATTTGTTTCTTAAATCTATGTTTCGATGCTGTCCCTTGTCGGGAGACGGTTGCTGATCCCAACCGTCGGTGATATACATTCGATACACTCAAGCGAAATGAGTGGTCGGTCATGTGAGGGCCGGGTTGCAAGAAGTTCTTGTTGAACCCAGTGTATTCGTCTCTAGAGATACACGATCGGCAGGTGATCCCATACCTTGTCAAGGTCGGAATCCAATATCCAATAAGCGCCTGCGGGTTTTGATTGTATACTATATATGTGGAGCGTGAGATGCAAGCGTTCCACTAGATTCTATTTACTTGTATTTAGACATTATTATAATATCAGAAAAGATATTGGTTTCAAAACTGTTTTGGGTTATCGTAAGGTAAAAACCGTCCGTATTTATGTGTGGATTTGGTCTTACGATTATCCTTTTCTTTTGAAAAGATTTTGAACTTTAAAATCATGATTGGATGGTTCACCCTTATTACTGTGCGAGTTTATCTCACTCTGGTTCACCAGACTGACCCGGTGTTTTGTAAATGCTCGGGTTAGACTGGGTTGTACAGGTTCAGGTTATCGACTGCTATGAAGAGACGAGCTGGAAGAGTCCAGACGTATGATATTACTACTATTCCGCTGTGTGTTGTATATGGGAACAGGCTATTATAACTGTCCCATGGTATGATGTACTCTGATACTGTAAGTATTTTAAAGCTTTCAATAAAGATTATTTCTGTATTATATTTTGTTCCGCTGCGATGTGAGACTCTGTGTGGTGTTTCTTCTTCTTCTATTCTAATATTTCTTTCTTTCTTATCTCACCCTCTAATTTCTTTCTAATAACAATCCAGTGTTTCGGTGCTTGGAGGATCGACATGAGTTACAGTAAAGGTATTTATGTCGATTTTCGGGGCCGAAACCGCTGGGTCGTTACAGTGGTATCAGAGCTGAAGGTTAAGTAATTACCTTGGCTCTGTGGCATGACTCAGTAGAGATGGGGTTAGTAATACCCTAGATTGAGTTGAGTGTATAATATACGAGTGAACGTATTTGTAGATTTTATAAAAAATTGTTTTATATTGTGGTGATTTATTGGTTGAGTTGTTTATGAGTTCTGGTCGATCAGTTTGATCCACTGTATCGATAGGGGTTTCTAAACACTCAAGTACGATAAACCGACGCAGTATGTTTGAAAGAGGGTAAATGAAATAATTTTACCCAAATTATATTTTATATAAAAGAATGATATATATTTGAAGTATTATAGTATATTGGATGTGTCGGTTGATTATAGTTGAAATGGTTATATAAATAACTAATTAGAATTCGTATAATATAAAATCAGATTTATTAAATCTGAAATTAAAACCAGAATTGGAATTAAAATTACAAAATGTGGAAAGGTGTTGTAAATGGATTTAAATTGAATATATGAGATTTTTAAAATCCTGGGAGATTTTAAATTTGTTACAAGCATTTGAAAGGGATATTTTGAAATGGATTTCAAAATGAAAATGTTTAGAACTGGTTTTGAAAGTGACATAGTATTGAACTCACTTCAATAGCTGGAAAATAGATTCCGGTGATGATCCGGACATCATCGGTGTTCATTTTCGAGTGGTAAGTGACGGATTACTACCAAAGCTTTTGTTTTGAATTGCTTTGAGAAAAACAAGTTGTTTTGCATCCCGAAAAGGAATATTTGATTTTTGTAAGAACTGAACTATTTAAAAAACTCCCAGGAAAATTGTTTGAACAAAGCCAAAATTAAAAAGAAGTTTGTGAAAGCAGATTTGAATTGGAACTAATTAACTGGAAATTGAATCGGGAGATAATATATCAAGTAGAACCAAATTTTGAATTATGAGACAGTAATCTGAAATGGTATTGGACTAGTAAGCTAAGAATTGGAATTGATAATGGATGGAAATTGAGTTAAGAATGAGATTTGGATTGGACGCGTGGAGGAATTAGTTTTTGAGGATAAAGTTGGAATTTTGTTTGGGAATGCATTTGTATATGCTGACATGGTAGCAGATGGAAAGGATATGCCCGACAAAAAGGTACACGTTTATTTTTATATGGGTTAGGTGATTTATAAGCCTATTTGGCAAGCCGCTTGGCTGTTTCATTTTCTTTTGAATTGGAGGAGGCTTAGAAAGGCGAGTTGGAGTTGTACCGATTGAGTCGTACAGAGGAGGTGCTGGCGAAATTTTTCGAAAATTTAAGGTGTTAGAAAATTTTCGATATTTGTGAAAATATTTATTTACAGTATTGAATTGGTTTCTAATTTAATATAGAATTAGATTTGAAATTAATGAGTTTATAACGTTCTTTCTTACCTTAGCAATTTCGAGGACGAAATTATTTTAAGGGGGGAAGAATGTAACGACCCGTGTTTTTGCCCATTTAATATTTAATTTAATTTAAATATTATATTTGGAATATCGATGGAATTAATATCTAATTCGCTGTTTAAACAAAGTTCGACGTTATATATTTATATAATTATAAATAGAGCTTGAAATATAGCGCTGCAGTTCGAAAATTCGAGTTTGAACTTCAACTGGACATACAGGATTCGATATAAGTCGGATTTCTGTGAAACAAGACACGTTGGGACCGTATTGACGATAATTTTCATATGAAAGAGAAAAATCCAGATTTCGTGTTATAATTTGATAGTTATTGCCAAATCAAATTTTGAAATAGTCGCTATGGAAAATCGTTATTAAATTATAGGCCTTTAAAATAACCATTTTGCAAACGGTCTCAGATTTCGACGAAACCCGTTTCATTTGAACCGTATCGTTAAATTATTGTACGGTGGTGAGTGGCGTGGAAAACCGATGTCGTATGTGGTCACGGTAGCCATAAACGCCCGTTCAATTTCTATAACGCGTAATTAAATAAATAAAGGGACATTCGAGCATAACTTGAGCAGACGATCGAATTAGGCCGCGGAACCAGTTCCATTGAGTTCGTATCGTCGATTAGAGTCAGGATAGGTATATAGTTTGTTATTTTTAGAGATCGAGAAATTTGGCGTTAAAAAGGGTAGGGCGGTTCGGGGTAAAAACAGCCTATCGAGCAAACAGTCTCAGAATGCGACGAAACTAGTGCCGTTGGGTTCGTATCGAAAAGTTATTGCAAGATATCAAGGTTTCAAGTTGATTTGATTTAGCTGGTGGTCGTGAAAAAATTAAACGTGTGTTCATTTCTGGTTTTATAAAGGAAGTTTTTTCATACGACCTCGGATTTCGACGAAACTTGTCCCATTGGGTCCGGAATATTTTTTTACATTAAGATTAGTTTTTTTTATCAGTAAACAGAAGTTGGTTATGGTTAGTTTTTGATGTTACTTCAGCGCGAGGTTTCGATGAATTATAATAATATATATAAATTCTTCCCGTCACGTTTTGCCTACCTCAGTTCCTCCCCTTCCCAAGTTATCACCTGCCGTTTCACTTCAGCGTTTCATTCCAGTAGACCAAAAGTATAGAGCACAACTACCTAAAAAATAATCACACAGCCATGTTAAATCTTTTCCCTTGCCTAACCTATTGCCGACATCGGTCTCGTCAAAATTAAAGCACATGGCAGTAGCCAATCCTACCCAATAAAATGTGGAACCGTGCGAACCAAGGTCTTAAAAATCTCGCCTACGTACCCGCTAGTATTGGCTATCCTATTCAAACCTATAACCCCAATTACTTGCTTCCCACGACATTCTCCCATATAAATAACAGTGCTTCATTTCTTTCTTTCGGTTGTTTTGAGCAAAAGAAAAAAAAAACGAAAAGAAATGGAAGGCGTTGTGTAAACGAGGAGCTGAGTTGTGGGGGACTTGTGGCCACGCGATGAAAAACTAGATGGAGGAAGAAAGAAATACGTGGACAGGAGGTTATTGAGGTGTAGGACGTTGGTTTTGGGTGGGGAATCCTAAAGCATGCGGTTTCTATTATCGAAGGCGAAGAGAAAGAGGTGGCGAGAGTGTTTGAGCAAACAGCACAGTAGAGGAAATACAAAGGGTGCTGCTGCTCGAGTTTTGAGACATGGAGGCCGATGGTCGAAGAGTGAACAATGTTGTTCGGTGTGAGGTGGTCGCGTTGGAGTTTTGGGAAGGGTGCGATGCGGGGTAAGAGCGTGAAGAAACAAAAGGAAATGAAGTGTAGGCTGTGTCCGAAGTTAAGGCGGAGATGAAGTGTTTGTGCGGTTTGGATATAAATGGAAGAAGAGCTTTCGGTTGTGACATCAGTGGTGCAGACAAAGAGGGATCATGGGTGCTAGGTATCAAAAAAAAAAAAAAAAAAAAAAAGGGGACAGATCGGCCTTTACTGAAGCACGCATGGAATCGGAAATTGGCAGAACTAAGAACAGATGAAAACGAAGTACCTCGAGCTTGGGATATCTCAAAGAAATCGGTAAATTAATTTGACCAAACCAATGGCGTTCGGACCGTATGACCGAGCTCTAAGTTCTGGAATTATTTTGAACAAGACTGGAAGCTGCTGGAGTCTACTGTTAAATTAAACGGTGTTTAATTTAACTGTAACTGAATCGTTTCAGAACAAATCAACTCAAGGTGAGTTAAACTCACTCAGTTACCCTTTTTATATTTTATATAAATTGGGTATTTTTATTTTGTGTGCTCTGCTTGCCAATGGTTGACTGTTTTGCTAGTTATCTGCTTATCTGTTGATTTAACCGATGAAATTAAACTGTGTTTAATTTCAGTGAAATACCAAATCGTTATTTTTAACGATTGGTTCCAATAAAGGTGACTCACCTTGGTTGGTCACGTTTATTTATAAACGTGTTTAAAATGGTTGCATTGTTTGAATTGCTTGTGGTTAAGGTTAAATGGTTGTTATTTTAGTTTATCAGTTAAACAAAACTGAACAGTCTGATTTGAGAAAACCAGTTGAATACAGGGACAAACAGGTTGGAGGGACCCAACCGGATCCCTCAAATGTATTATTTATTCTCATATGCTCATATATGAACTGATCTGTTTGTGGGATTGATTTGATGGTTGATTATTGACTGAATATTCAACATCTGCTCGGTTTAAACCAATGGGTGATATTGGTTGGGTATTTGGCAGCGTATGGCCTATAAAATCAATCATGTTATAAATATTGATTCACCGTCAGGTGAATCGATAAAGATGAAGTTATAAAATTTACTTTATAACTGGAGTTGGATTTTGAATATATTATTTTGAATAAAGGTTTATAAAAGAAAAGTAAATAAATAAATATTTTATTTATTTAAGACTTCGATTTGTTCTGATGTTAATCAGATCTACAATTATGAGCATAAGAAATGAGATGAATGGTTAAACTTTAATAAGTGTTTTGTAAACAGCGATTTTAGCGCTATAGTTATAATATATGTTTTGTAAATCTAAATAGCGATTTTAGCGCTGTTGCTATAGTAGATGTTTTTGTGATCTAAACAGCGATTATAGCGCTGTTGTTTTGTAAATCTAAATAGTGATTATAACGCTATTGTTATAACATATGTGCTATAAATTTCCTTATTAAAACAAATGGATTCCCCGATTTAAATAATAAAGGATGGTGTAACAAATATGCTGGAAGGAAGAATTAAGTGGGAAATTGAATATAGTTACAAGTTATTTTACCTAGTATATAAAAATATAGTTATCCAAGCTGGAGTTAGTCAAACATAGTATTCAAGATAAGTTGCCATTTCGTACGACTGCTAGCGTAATTCGCAGGGCTGCGGATAGCCTACGACGGTCGGATGTTTCCTGAGGGAATCAGGCGTAACCATTGTGATCGCCGCGATCCAGAGTCAAGTGAATGGTGTTAAGTAAAATAGTAGTAGATCGATAGGGTTAAAGAAGTCGAGTTAATCAGTTAGAGTTAACCACTTTGAGTTAATCAATTGGAGTAAATCGATTAGAGTTAAATCGAATTAGAGTTATTCAAATATCGTATTTTTAAATATTAACAGAGTTAGAAGTTTTGATTTAACAAAGTAAATCAAGTGCTAAAAGGCCAGGTGATGCTGAATACTTAACCAGTGAACTCATTGGAATGTCATGGTTGAAACACTATTTATTTTGATAGTTAAAACACCGACTATCAAATCTATCCAATGCGATTGTTGGTATGGAAAGACCGGGATCGAATTCGTATTCGAAACCATTCCGACCAACAAATACGTGAAGATCTCAGAAGATGATCGAGATGGAACATTGAAGACCGTGGATTTTCATAAACGGAAGAACCACTAATATTCTTTGCCTGGCAAGCAGAGATAAGCTGTGATTCTGTCGTAGTTGGAATCTACGGGTTGCAAGGACTTCTCGCTGCTGATCCATGGGGTGATTCCTATATTGGATGCAGTAGGAGAGTACCTTAGGTTCATCCTGTTCCTGGATGACGTATATGGACGAATGTCTGACAGAGTATTTCCAAAGGATCACGTACGTTGTTTCTTCAAACGTGCTATGGTTGTTGGCGGAGAATTGCCGCTCTCTTAGCTTCCAGCTAGAGTATTTTTGTGGATATCAATTAGTGATATCTGGCGGATTTGACGATGTGGCATTCAAAGTGAATAACGACCAGATGTTCAAGAGTTAATTCTGGCCTCAAGCCTCATCAACTGGGAAATGACAAAAATCGGGCAGGCAGCATGGCTATGTGGGTCGCTCCCATTAGGGTGTATAATCACCTATCTAGAGGAAGTCCTATTTGTTTCTTAAATCTATGTTTCGATGTTGTCCCTTGTCGGGAGACGGTTGCTGATCCCAACCGTCGGTGATATACATTCGATACACTCAAGCGAAATGAGTGGTCGGTCATGTGAGGGCCGGGTTGCAAGAAGTTCTTGTTGAACCCAGTGTATTCGTCTCTAGAGATACACGATCGGCAGGTGGTCCCATACCTTGTCAAGGTCGGAATCCAATATCCAATAAGCGCCTGCGGGTTTTGATTGTATACTATATATGTGGAGCGTGAGATGCAAGCGTTCCACTAGATTCTATTTACTTGTATTTAGACATTATTATAATATCAGAAAAGATATTGGTTTCAAAACTGTTTTGGGTTATCGTAAGGTAAAAACCGTCCGTATTTATGTGTGGATTTGGTCTTACGATTATCCTTTTCTTTTGAAAAGATTTTGAACTTTAAAATCATGATTGGATGGTTCACCCTTATTACTGTGCGAGTTTATCTCACTCTGGTTCACCAGACTGACCCGGTGTTTTGTAAATGCTCGGGTTAGACTGGGTTGTACAGGTTCAGGTTATCGACTGCTATGAAGAGACGAGCTGGAAGAGTCCAGACGTATGATATTACTACTATTCCGCTGTGTGTTGTATATAGGAACAGGCTATTATAACTGTCCCATGGTATGATGTACTCTGATACTGTAAGTATTTTAAAGCTTTCAATAAAGATTATTTCTGTATTATATTTTGTTCCGCTGCGATGTGAGACTCTGTGTGGTGTTTCTTCTTCTTCTATTCTAATATTTCTTTCTTTCTTATCTCACCCTCTAATTTCTTTCTAATAACTATCCAGTGTTTCGGTGCTTGGAGGATCGACATGAGTTACAGTAAAGGTATTTATGTCGATTTTCGGGGCCGAAACCGCTGGGTCGTTACAGTATTATTTTAAGCTCGCAATAAAGATTATTTCTGTATTATATTTTGTTCCGCTGCAATGTGAAACTCTGATGTTGTTGTGTTGTTCTTCTCCTTTTTTCTTATATTCTAATATTTCTTTCTTTCTTATCTCACCCTCTATTTTCTTTCAAGAACTATCTGGTGTTTTTCAATACTTGAGTTCCGATAAGTAATGCAGGTTTTGAGTATTATTATCGGAATTCGGGCGTCGAATTCCTCGGGTCATTACATGAGCCTAATTCAGCGACACTAGAACTTAAAGGTCACCAGAAATTATAGAGAAAAGAAGAATGAGATTAAGGAAAAGGGGAAGAAACCATGGTGGATGGGCGATGAAGTGTTTGATGAGATGGTTGCGTGGTGGGACACGGATAAGTTCAAGGTAAATTTATAACAAATCTAATTTATTTTTTTGTCGATTTTAAATAATTAGTCAATGTACATATGCAGGTCGAGTCAGATAGGAACACTGCAAATAGGAGCCAAAATCTGGTAACTCATCGCGGAGGATCCAAGTCTTTCTAGCATCACCACGAGGACTTGGTAAAATTTTCAATTACTGCATTTGTATACTGATCAGTTAACTAGTGATTGACCATGTGGAATTTAATTATTCAAATTACAAACTGCAGGAACGAGCACGTGGAATCGTGTGTCCTACATGGATGTATTTACTCACACCCACGCATCCCGGCATGTAGATAAGGCCGGCAACGTCACATATCAGTGGGATGATCATGATAAAGCGATAGCTGCATACGCATTTCTCTTTTTAAATTTTATTATCATATTGATTATTTTATTAATTACTAGGTAATGTATAATAAAATTAACATTCTATTATTTTTTAATTGAAATTGTTTTTTGCATTATAGGCAAAGTTCCAGGAGGCACGGGCTCATGCGCTTGAGGATTCGGGTCGTGATGAGTTGACGCGGGAGGAGGAAGACAACCTATTTGATGTTGTTATGGATCCATCGCAGCGGAGTAGGCGTTATGGGTTCGGTAACCTGACGGTAATATTCGTATGATTTAACCAATATTTATTTGATTTTTGATGAGTATGAATATATAAATATCTACCATTATTAGCAAATAAAGGGATGTATTAACGATATTTATACGACCTATTGTATAGTTTAATGTACATACAAAAACAATACCATAAGAATGAAAGATTGTTTATTTACTCATACATATAATAAATATATCTCATATAACATAAACTATTTACATCTACATTATTAAAATTGTTAAGACATTATTAGCTAGAGATATATGTAGTTAGCAATAATTGAATATCAATTCAAAGTTGTATACAACATATGTAGTTATTAATGAGTTGTATACACCATATGTATATAAGTTGTATACAACATTTGTAGTTTTAAAAATAAAATTTTCAAAGTTGTATACAATATATGTGGTTATTTAAATAGCAAAAGCTTGAGAATTAAAACAAAATCTTTTGAGTTTGAAAGATGTTCAATTCTTTGTCGAGATTGTTTAACTGGTTATGTGCAAATACATATTCTCTTCTATAGTCTGAATAGTTTGATCTTCGTTCTTGAGGTTAAGCTGCATTTATTTAATGTTAATCAAAGCATACATGCATCATCTAATTTGACAAAGTAGAACCCACTGTTTCATATTATGTACATAAAATTAACATAAAACCTCCAATGAAATCACATAAATGTGGCATGCCAAGAAAAATTGGACATCTATTATTTGTTCTTTTGCTTTCATGAAAATCATGCTATGGATATTTTCAATTTTTTCAAAGAATGAACAAATGTTTATGTAGAATTTAGACCAAAATACCTATATTTTCAATTTTTTCAAAGAACGAATATATCTTCTATACTTGTATTTGTAGATTTTACAAGCTAAGAAGGCCCGGGACAAGGAAGAAATTAAGGAGATGCAAGTGTTGATTGAGCAGTTGCAGGACCATAATCGTGTGCATGCTATACAGATTGAGCAGCTGAATCAAAAGATTGCGGAGTACGCGCACAATCATGGTACTTTTCCTTAATCTTCTGCTTTTAGAGGACATAGTGACGAATATGATGCAGCTTGATGTATGTTTTTTCGGTGTTATGCTTAGAGATGGGATTTGTTTTGATGTTGTATATATTGGTATGGAGAGGATGGAATATGTTTGGAAGTTATTTGATGGTTTGTATATATTGGTACGGTTCGTAGACATGTTTCGTTGTTTGGATATTCAGATGGTATAGAGTGGGTGATGATTTGTATATTTTGATGGTTTTCTAGATGTTTGGATGGTTTGTTTTGTATATATTGATGTTTCTGCCTTTTATTTTGATTGTTTATATTGTTATTGGTATATATTTGTCGAATATATGTGGAATTGGTTGGAAATGGAATGGAAATGAAATGAATTGGAAATGGGGTAGCCGGAAGGTTGTTTGCTTGCTGTTATATAAAAAAAAACCTAGTATTTCCAACGGCTATCAACGGATTCCAACAACAATTTGGACTTGTTTTCAAACGGTTACCAACAACATAAATCTATTGAAAGCCATTGGAAAAGGTCCGTGGATTCCGTTGGAAGTTGTGAACTCTATTCCAACGGCTTTCAACGGCCACTAACGACTTTTAGCCATTGGAATAGCTCTGTATTCTAGCAGTGTTGGTATACACTGTTTCTCTTGTAGTGTTAGGGTAATAATCATGGCTAAAATGTTTTGACGTAGTGTTTGTAAATTTCATGATATTACTTGTTCTTATTGATAAACACAATTAAAATGACTTAATGCAATGTTCAGAAATTGCGTGGTATCAATTGGTCATGTAATAAACTCGACCAAAATATTTTGATTAATGTTTGGAAATTGTGTACCATTACTTGATCAGAGTAGAAACCACGACTAAAATGTTTAGATGTATGTATAAGTATCTTAGGAATATAGAAGCTGAGATATTATGAACCCTACTTCATTTTCGCAGGTGGAACATTTATTTATGCAACGACTCTAAATTGCGTAAGTGCCTAATTGGGTATGAGATGATGTTTTTGTAGGAAGTGGTCTCTTATTTAACCTAGAAGGTGATCTCAAAATCCTGGACTATGAACTATGGTCCTCAAGTGTAGGTCAGGATGCTTTCTCATGCCTAGCATTTTCAAAATTCAAAATTCAAAATTAAAAATTCAAAGGGTGGTGGCTGGTTGTTGCTTTACTATATGGTGCTTTCTTTGGATCTTAGGTTTGAATGTTGATAAGGAAGCCAATAGCATGGTGGGTTTGAAGTTTGATTACATAATGTTTTATGATCATCTAGGGTTACTGATGATTTCCAATCTTTATTTATGTATCTTTAAGAACATAGTCCATTTTGTTAGTTTTTAATGAGACATAGATATGGACTTGATGCCATTTTGGATATGCTAGTTGAACTTCCATGCATGCTTGACATTGTAATAATGCTTTTTAACGCATGTCGTTCTACAAGGCATTTGGGTGATATCACTAATGATGAGCAATTACAATTTCGAAAGGAATGAAATCTCTTGTACCAAATATCCCCTATCCTCCTGTACCCAACCAACCAAGACCCCCTGAATTCTAGCTTTTTGTAATTAAGCCCTCGGACTTAATTGCGAAAAGGTGGAAATCATGAATCTTGATTGGTTGGGTACAGAGGGGACATGGGATTTAGGTACAAGTGATATGCTCTCTGGCGAAGGATTTGTTGAATGCTAGTGTTTGGCACGTGTCTGTTTACCTTTGTCTAGACTGGCCATTTCAAGCAATTGTTACAAAAATTGTAATGTTGATTTGTAAGTTGCATGCAATTACTTGAACAATTATACAAATATGTATTTCAGACATATCAAAGTCAGCCAATTTTGAATATTTGTAATCAAATATATGAATTTGTTATCAAATGTATTTTAGTAACTCAAAAAGCCAGCTAAAATGTTGCAATCTTCTATATAGCTAATATATGAATTTGTTATCAAATGTACTTTAGTGACATTTTTGTTTTACACTACAAAAGTAGCCCTTGTGGAACTAATAGGTGGTTGGTTTTTAGTTTTAGTACAGCAAGTGGTCTATTATGATACTTTGCACCATTATAGATTTTTTTTTTACTTTGAAATATAGTTTACATGATAGTGAACCAATATATTTACACTATTACTAGTTATAGATTTATTGTGAAACAATTTGTATCGTGTAACATGAACATGCGGTTCATAAATTTTACATACATTTAAGGTATGAATTTGGTAGTAAATACATAATTCAAAGTCTTCTTTAAGTATTAAAATAGCTTTTATAAGATACAATCAATCTTCATGGCAACTTTCCTTGTTAGAACAATTTTGAAATAAGCTATTGTTAGAACAATGAAGTTGTTGTTAGACAACTATGGAATAGTTTACATGAATTGAATATTACTTCTTTGGCTACATATGATAAGGTTCATTATTTTTTGATGTTAGAGTTACTATAAAAATTGTAAGGCAATATAAACCGATGCTTGATGTTAGTCTTATCTTAAACTCAAATATTATAATAAGATTACTCATGATTGATTTGAACTAATATTTGTCAATTGAAAAGTGTGCATTATGCGATCGTTTGAATTTATTATGAATGCTGCTATGTTTATACTTGATTGTGTCATAACCATGCAAATATAATTATGTAACTTGTTTTTCTATGCTTCCAATAAAATATGATGGAGAGTTAATAAAAATTTTAAAACCTGTTACAGGAAAATTATATTAACAACAGATTTGACGATGGCTATTGTTGATTTGCTGCAACGATCTATCATGTAAGCTAGATGAAGATCCATTTTGAATCATTTGCAGTAGATTTATGTATGCAACTACAACAATTTTTTTTAGAAACTTGTTGACATGTATGTGTTTTGTAGCAAGTTAGGTCTTAGATTAGTTATTTTGTATTTGCAAATAGACTTGCTTGATTAAAAACTTTGTATCATTGGAAATATTGACCTTACAATATGTGCAGATGTGCTAGTGATAAGAAATTATAGTGTATTTTTTTCTATTATGAGTAAATATTTTGTCTAGCTGCAGTGTTCTGATGCAAGGTTGGTGTGCTTTTATTTTGATCATTAGTGCTCCAATACATGCTTCAGTATTTCTGTAAAAGCATGTTATAGAACCATGTAAAGTAACGAAATTATTTGGTTGTACTATTTTGAAATTCTTAGAGGCACTTTCATGCACCTCTACTTGTTTATTAAATTATATTACCTACAAGTAAATAGTGAAGAATGGTTTGGCCCTTATTATTTTCGGAATTATCAGAGGCATATATATTTGCATCTGCTATCCTTTCAATCTTATGTGGTAGTACCGACATCAGAGGCACATATAAATTTGAATATGCCTCTAATTCCTTTTAAAGACACCTTTTTAAAGGCATATTTTAAATTTCCTCTTTTAATATTAGGGGCAGTTCAGTTTAATAACTTGCCCACATTTACTTCTATGGAGATGACTATTTCTGCCTCTACAAATACATTATTTAGTAGTGAAATTTTCAATTTTAATTTTACTGTATCCTAGTTCATTGCTAACTTATACTATTCACATACTGATTCAATTTGTAAATGTGGATTCATTTCATTATGACTTCGCATTACATTTGAGTGGTTTCAGATGAATTTGCTTTGCACGTAATGTTATCCTTTCTATTTGCCACTGCAAATTGCACAATTAATCAATTAAAATTATATTATTTATAGTTAATGTACAGACTTAAGTGTCGATCTAATTAATAGTTTAATTAGTGCATTTAAAATATGGAATTGTGTTAATCAACATATAAAGAATGCATATGTCGAACCATTAATTATGATCGAGCTCCACTTGGTGTTTGAGCAAATTGTCTTTAGCAATTTTCCGTTTTCACTAGAAAATTGTGCCACCAAACCTAAAAATTGGTTCAGTTTTTCGCAATTTGAAATTGTACATGTTACTTAAAATCCATCTAAAATAAATATGGTAGTGAATAAAAATGCACTTCTAGTAAACTTAGAAAGAGCCAGTGGATTTGAATAGGAAAGTGAATCACAAAGCAATGAAAGGGAAGAAATGACCATTAGAAAGTAATTTAGGAGCATGTTTGTGATGACGCATCAAAGATCGATAGAGGTGAGACGATGGTTTTATGAATGGATACACATTCAGAAGTAGGAAATAAGAGATAACTATCGAACACAAAAGAGAAATGAGAAGAGATATTTTAGGCTTTACACTAATTTGTTTTGACTTACGGTAGCCAATCCCCCTAACAATTGATCTGGATATATAGGCATAAATTACATGCAAAACTATGTGATATACATCAACAAACTTGCATACATTTAATCATTCATATGTATTCAATTGTTGCAGATGGATTAGCAAATAGTCAAAATGGTAGGGATGCTTATGTTATTCCAAACAAAACTACGTAACCAAATTTTACGTAATCTAGCAAAATGCTAATCAGCGCTTTCCTAGTCAATCGTTTGGTAGCTACCAAATAACTACCACTATGTAACCCCTAGGACCCTCCTGCAGCCATGAGTAATATACTACTCAGTATTTAAAATGCTATTCTCTCAAGGATACATCAATATTCAATCTCGATGAATTTTGACTAGAAATATTTAAAATGACATACATTTTATTATGAAAATACATTACTTTATAAATATTATCTTAAAATAAACCACCTACGAATTTTCTAGTTAAGTATACTTTTAATTAATGTAACACATTTCTGATTTCTGTTCGAACATAAATGATTGTCAAGTCAGATGTATGTAACAAATTACACAATTATCCTTAGAACATACATACAACTCTATCAATCAGGGACGTAACTATGAAGTGTGTTGGATGGGCAATTGCCCTACCCAAAAAATAAAATAAAATAATAACCAATGAAAATATTAAACAAGCAAATATAGGGATGCCCTCGACTGTTGTGCCAATATCATTCTCTTCTCATTCTATACCTCCACAAATTGAAAACCGAATCATTCTTTTCACTTATGTTTATAGTCTCATGCTTCTTTCATACATCTTAGAATTTTTTTTCAGGCATGCTTGTAACACTTGTATATAAGTTGCACAATTTAAATTTTGTAGAAACATGGCTTGAAGTGTTGAATTTAGCATACATCAAACTGTTATTATGTAAAAAGCTCTGCTTTTTTTCGTTCATTCCATAAAAATGGAACTAAATGCATGGTGTGGATGTCTATTTGCAAGTTAGTAACTAGTAAAAATCTTTACTATTTAAACCTTTGTTGCATAAGAAATATCCGTTTTGCAAATGGTAATCCAAGACCAACTTATAATATTTATTAAATTACGCCCACCGCAAGTAAAAATCCTGATTACGTCACTGCTGTCAATCTTCCTCGTGCATTTCGAATCAATCATGCATGCAATCTTATTTCGATCTCTCTTACCAACTTTATCGAAATTTATATGGTCAGTCCCTTAGTGGATGAGTATGTTATTATGCTTTTAATAATCTATTTCTTCGATCAACTCTCTTTGATGTTGATTAACTACCTTTACCGTATGGGATAATTTGGGGTATGCCCTTCGATTTCTGATAAGCTCCAATTTCTGTTATGACTTTTGTCATCATAATGGTATCATATAACATTGTTAAAATTACCTTAGCCGAGGACCTCAATCCTGAACCCCAGCCCTAATTTAGGGTAATCAAACGCTAGTGACAAGGAGGAGGAAGGTAGACTGGAAGAAGTAGGGTTGTAGGAGGTTAAGCACAAGGGGAAGATGCGCCAGTCTTGGAATCGCCATTGTCCCATCTCCTCTACCAAAACCAACAGTCATTAAATCATGGATTAAGGCGGCGATTAGAGGAGCGAAGCTAAAATTAGAAAAATATATTACCTTTATTCCCCCTAGAAAGGATAAGGGTGGAAAGTTTGTGGGGTTGGACTATAAGGACGAAGATAAAGCTAGAAACATATGGAAACACACGATCTACATCTACTTGGCTAGTAAAAGACCTTGCTACATGCATTTTAATGCTAATATCAAGTGAGAGTGCAAACCTGAGGGACAATGGGAGATATATGCGAGGGACAATGGTTTCTACCTTTTCAAATTTGAAAAAGAGGATTGTCAAAATATCCTAAATATGGGTCTTTGGTTCATGGACAATAGACTACTATTTGTAAGGAAATAAAGCCCCAATTTCATATTAGAGAGATATTCTAGAAACACACCTTATATGGGTCAGATTTACCAATCTACAATTGGCCCTCTGTAACTCTTACGGTTTCAGCAAAGTTGCTTGCATAATGGGAAAACCACTAAAACTAGACACTCATACTAGAAATGTAACAAGACTTAAGTTCGCTAGATTACTAATTAAAGCTAATGCAGACTCTACATTCCTAGTCAAGGTAAGAATCAAAGACTATTCATAAAAATTTCCATATAGAATGTTGAATATGGATTTAATCCACCGAGATACAAGGAATGCAAGTGTTTTGGTCACACAGACGCCTAATGCAAGGTGATAAGTAAAGAGATCCAAAATACCTGGAAAGTTAAGCCAAAACCACCACTACTTCTATAGAGGGCATGCGAAATAATTACATGGATCCTGATTGTTCGGGGAAATCAGTTTAATTTACATGCCCAGAGTACAAAAGGGGTTTCAGTCGATGTTACAACAAAATTAGCCAAACCAGTTAGCAACATTTATACACCTAAGGAGCCCATACTTACAGCCACTGAGGAGAAGATTCTACAACAGTTGGAGGTGGAGGACGAGCAAAGAGAAGTCCCTCACGCACAAGCAATTCAAGAATATCACCAGTCACCTCAGCTTCAATCAGAGGATTTGGTGGCGGATTGTAACAAACCGGAAAATCAGAACCAATTTAAAAATTTTAATGGATTTTGAATATTTAAAATGATTTATTTTAAATAATAACGACTAAAAATTTATTATCGATGAAGTTAGAACGAATAAATTTATTTTAATTATAAAACGAGCCTGAAATGGCTCAGCAGTTTCAAAATTCGATTTCAGATTTCAATTGAATATACAGAATTCAATATAAGTCAGAATTGGACGAAACAAGAAATATTTAAATCTGTTTAACTATATCTTTCTAACGAATGTAAAAAATTGATATTTCATTTTATAAATTAAAAGATATGTCCAGTTTAAAATTCAGAAAAGTCGCTGTAGAATTTATATATATTAATATATATAAAGCCCTTAAAAATAGCCATTTTGCAAACGACCTACGTTTTTGACGAAACCACTTTTGTTGAATCCAGAATATCAAATTATTGCTAGATTCCAAAATTCATAATTTTTGGAATTAATCTGTGGGCGTGGCAAAGGAAAACGTGTTTTGATAGTTTCAGTTTGAATTAGATCGACCAGAAAATGACTATTTTTCAAACGGTCTCCAAATTCGACGAAATCAATTTTGTTAGGACCATATCGTCGAAACTTAATTAGATTTATTTTTCGGGAATTTTTGGAGTCAGTATGTGGCCCCGGTAAATTAAAATATGCGTTCAAATTCAATATATATCGATTTATATTTTAATTTTGAGGAAAACTGATCGTAATGGTCGAAATGGCTTAGCGGACATATCCCATTGTATCCGGAATGGGGGTATTTAGCTTGGGGCGGTAGTCGTTGGGTTTGAATTGGAGTTCGAAGAGTAAACGAATTATTTTTGAATTAAATATAATAATAAAAAAAATTAAACAAGCCCAAACCCTAACCCACTTATCATCGTGCCGTCGTTGTTCAAAATCGAAGGCGGAAAGAGCTCGCTTTTTTCCTACTTTCTTTCTCTCAATTCACTTAATGATTTCAAATGGTTATTCAGGAAAAAACGAAGAGCCTTTCACGTTCTTCAAATCATTACCAAATGCAGCGATGTTCGTGAAGTATTGGGTGAGATTTCTGGGCACGAAAACCCGCCGCTCGCCCTCGATTGCTGGCCAGAATCTTTCACCGAGTTCGATGGGGAGGGTGGCGCCTGAAAGCTCGCGCGGAGGCCTTTGAAGTGGTACCAACCGATTGACACCTCGTGCATCAATTTGAGTGAAAAATCTAAACCTAATATCGAGCTAACTGGGTTAAACGCGGCTATATGAGTTGGAGAAGAAAGGTGATATTTTTAATTTAATTAATCACTATATTAATTATTTAAAATGTCATTAAGCTTCGTAACACCATAACTTTTCCATACGAAGACCAAATCGCGCGAAACTAGATCCGCTGCAATCGTAGGGATGAGAGCTTCACAACAAGACTAACCAGGCCCAATTTGTAGCATGTTAGAGTTTAGGGCAAATTCAAATCCCAACTATTCAAAATTCAGAAAATAAAACTGACGGAGTGGATACCAATATGAGAACTTCTCACTATAATTCCTTGTACAGTTATTCATTTTATAACTGCACATACGAACTGCTCCCAGTCGTCCACAGACCATGGACGACTTATTTGATTGTGTTGTGGAAATTGATTGTGATTATGATGTGAAATGGGAAATAAAATATTCATGTGTTAAATAAAATACTTGAACAATAAAATATCATTTTTATTGCGTAAATGTACTGATTAAAATATTCATGTATTGAAATAAATATTGTAGAGTTAAAAATATAATTTTTAACGTGTATATGAATAAAATAAATATTCATTCACAAATCGAAGGATTTGTTTATGTACACCCATTTGACTGATATGAATTGGGGCGATAAATTTTACACATCGCCCAACTGCACAAATAATATTCAGTGTTTGTTGATTGAAACCCTACACGGGTATTGGGATGATATTTGGCGTACACTAATCCTAATTGTTTAGTTGTATGTCAATCGATTGGTTAACAGACTGTTATAAGCGTTACTTATTTATATTTATTGCTTATGTAGTTATGTAATGCACTCTGGATGATGGTTGATTGTTTATCATTGTTATTATATACATCTGTTGTATGGAATCCATATAAGTAATATTATATGGTAATTGATTGGGTCTCATTCCAATTTGGAAAATAAAGAATATTTTAAAATAATATTCAGAAAATATTCATGTGTTGAATAAAGTTTTCATGTGTTGAATAAGGTATTCATGTGTTGAATAAAATATTTAAACAATAAAAATATCATTTTTATTGAATGTATAAACCATTAAAATTATTCATTTGTTGAATAAATATCCATGTGTTGAATAAAATAAAATAATGAATATTCAGTAAGGATCAAAATCTGATTTTGATGTCCGATTATGGATGGACACGAAATTATTGAAATATATAAAGCCGTATTGAGTAGATATGCGCCATTTTGACGCGAACGATATTTATATCGATTTTATTCATTTTTATAATGAATATCGAAAAGGAAGTGATTTCAAAATCTAATGTTTTGAAAATATTATCATTTATATATTAATGATATGAAATATTCAATTTTTATTTAAAATTGAATATGAAGTTGAAATCGTTTTTAAACCGAATTTAAAACGATTTATAAATTACGTTTTAAAGGGAAATCGATGAAATATATATAATATATATTTAATGGCCTGAATAGAACGCGCCGAACAGCGACCGTTCGCGAATTTCGACCATTGACTTTACATGGACGTTATGGGAGATCCGACCGTCGGATTCTCCTAAAACCAGAATCACTGGGTTCGTATCGAAAAGAGCTTTCCAACGAATATAAGAGATTTGAAATCTAACGGATGGATTTGGAATTATGTCCAAATCAAATTTGGGAAAGGTCGTTGTAAGTGCAGTTCGATGACTGTTTATGGAAATCGATTGTACGGGCCTTGATAAAATTATTTAAAATATCAATAATTTGTGTAAAATCATTATAAATGATTTGAAAAGAATTGGGATGAAAAATTCCTTATTTGAAAAGATAAAAATATATTTTTATCGAAATGGACTAGTCATTAACTAGAATTATAATCCAATTATTTTTAAATAAGTAAATTGGATTCGTGAATGGTTTTAATATAACCAGAAATTTCCAATATAAGAATTGGAATGGATTTGAATCGAAATCCTCTTTGAAATATTTTGATATTGGATTCCGTGATTATACGGATATTGTGGAGGAATATGGAAGATATATATATATATATATCGTTATTCCCAATACGATATTTGTTGATTTCAGAATTTGATATTGAATATAAGCCGATATAATTTCTATTCAAAGCCTTGTATTTAATATTAAATTGGATTTTGGGTTTGTCGTGAATGGTGTCTTTATTAACATTGTTCTTAAACCCAGTTGAGAAAAGATTAAATCTTTTTATTAAGATTTAATGAAGTTTACCAGTTAATTAATTGGGATTGAATTGAAATTGGATTTTGGGTGTATCGTGAACGGTGTCTTAAATAACACTTGTTCTTTAACCCGATTAACAATGGAATTGGATTTTGGGTTTATCGTGAACGGTGCCTTAAATAACACTTGTTCTTTAACCCGTTTAACAATGGAATTGTATTTTGGGTTTATCGTGAATGGTGTCTTAAATAACACTTGTTCTTTAATTCAATTAACAATGGAATTGGATTTTGGGTTTGTCGTGAAAGGTGCCTTAAATAAAACTGTTCTTAAACCCCATATGGAAAGAATAAATCTTTTAATTAAGATTTAGAGAAGAATAACCAGTTAATTAATATTTAATTGGAATTGGAATGGATTGCTAATTGGGTTTATTGTGAACTGTGTTTTTAACGACATTTGTCCCGATTAACAGTGAAATGTGATTTGGAATTTATAAATCTTTTTATTGAGATTTAAAGGAAATTTTCCAAAGTAAAGGTTTCCAGTTTAATATATTAAATTGAATTGAATGGGATTCGATTTGGTAATAATCGAAGTCAGCTTCTGTGAAGGAAGACTGTTAATATATATGGAATTTAAAAGGCTTTGTTGTTATTCCATTTATATTTTAAGTCGGATACGAATATTGATATCGATTATATATTGATCTATTTTTCCGTGAAAATTCCATAATTAATGGAATGTGATTTTGGGTTTTATCGTGAACTGTGTTTTAAAATGACATTGGTTCTTTAACCCAGTTAAAGACAGGATTTATTTTCCTAAAGTTGAATAATCATTAATATTGATTTTTGGGAAGATTAAAACTAAGTGGGGTTTTAATGAACCTTTAATTATATTGAAATGAGAGTGTGATAATTTAAATTATCAAATTTGAGGAAATGATCGAGAATGAGGTATCACCAGTTTTGCTCCAAACGATAGTTAAATCTTTAATTAGATTTGAACGTGAAATGGTAATTAAATTTACTGATAACCCCGTGGTGTTAGATATGGAGTAATACCAGTTTTGCTCCATGGGATGAATAGGTTGGGATTGGGAAATTTAATAAATGACTACTTCGGTAAGGTTCGCTCATCCCCGATAGTTTGGAAAACCTTAATTTGGTTTAAATTGTGAAAAGAATATTTGAATAAAAGAATATTCTAAACTGGAATGAGGCGTATGTTGTGTTTGTGTAGCACTCGTTTATAATATACGCGTGTTATTCGGAAAGACCGGGTTTATACCCATTCTAAATAACCGATTCGATGTTATGTCGACGATGAAGATGGCGGTTGAAGACCGGAGGTCTTCACATCGTTTGGATGATTACTGATGTCTTGATTGGGCTGTACATCCAAGACGAGGTAATAAGTGGTGATTGTCCAGATGTACTTGGAGATCGACCGGATATGCGAGGACCTCTCTCCTGTATTAGACATATGGGACGAGGAATAAGGCGCCTCCGGTTTCGTTCAGACCCAGAACGAACTTGTAAATGGACTGTGTGTCTAACATGGGATTTTATTCTGTGTTGATTGATCTCTATTAAATATATATATCTGTTTGGTGGCGGTGAATTTATTCTCTTGCTTAACACCCTTCTTTGAGACGTACGAGCTCAAAGGTTATATATCGATAGACATCAGTCGCATGGTGTGAATTTCTTATGTGGCATTCCTGAGTGGCAAGTGATCAAGGCTTCTATTGAAAAGCAGAGCCTTGTGGTTGATGTTCAAAGCACGTCTTTAATATAGCATAGCTTTGTGTAGCGTTAATTCGCGAGCCTCACACCCCGATATGAACCAGAAACGGGAGAGGACTGCAGGGAGAACATGTGTTTCCTTCTAGCTAGGAGTGGTGTCATGGTATGGAGACCAGACATTTTACTTATGCGGTTGTTGGAAAGCGAGGTACCTCGGATATATCGGTCAATACATGGCCGATGGATATATGGTCGATATACTGACCAGGTTTACGCCCCATAGGGCGGAGAAACGTATTGTTCAAGGATTATTAATCCACTTAAAATGTGGACCGGCCCTGAAGATCCAAGGGACGATGCGTTCTGTCCCTAAGGCTCGGGCTAGAAAGTCTCGAAGCGGTAATGACGATCCCTTGCCTTTGTTCATAGATGGAATCCAATTTCTAATACGTGATATTTTGATTTTGATTGTAGAACTAGTATGGAGACGTGATATATGGTACCCATGCCATCTATGATTGATACATTTGAAGTTGATTTCTTCACTTATAGTAATAATAAAAGATTAAATTTCGCATATTGAGCATTATTTGGCTATTATAAGGTAAAACCCTATCCTCCGGCTTGCGTTGCATTGTGTGATGGGATCTGAGTCTTATAATAACTTCATTTTCTTTAATTAGCATTGCGCTGTTTGTTTTGTGCACTGGTATTCTTGGGGGTAAACCCGTTACGACGTGGTCCCTAAATTTACCTTACTTTAAATCAAGTAATAACTGTTTCAGTTCTCATACCAGTCACATGACTAACCTTGAGTTTATTTTTTTTAACCTAAACTCTAGGTGCCTCTATTTTCCACATGGACAGCTAGTAGTTTTGGTTTTGCAGATATTATATTCACAGGATCCTGGTTTACAGCTGAAGCGATAATCGGAAAGCTCTGTATCTGTTTATTACTTTCAGTTGTGTTATGTATTATTTTTCCGCTGTTATGTAATGTATTTTAAAGCTCTGATATTTTTTTGAGGTATAATATTTATTTAAACTCTGATTTATTCTTGTACTCTGATGTAGTTGTTGTAATAAGCAATGAAGCATTCTTCTGTTTGTGTTCTTATTTTCGTGTTCTCAACTCAATCCGGGTTTTCCTTTATGGGGAAGTTCGGGTCGCTTTAAATGGTATGAGATCTTTGGTTTACAGAGCTCGAGAACAAGGCACATTAAACCAAATGAAAGAATTCATCAGAGATTGGATTAGTAATATCCAATAAGAATAACTTGTTAGAGATGGGATCAGTAATATCCTAGAATGATTTCAGAGTGTGTTATTTGTAAAATAAAAGTGAAAAACAAATTTTGTTTTGAAAATTTAAACCTTATTATACGTATTTTGATATTTATTTTATATTGATTTTGGACAATCGAGTATATAAAGATTTGAATATACGCATAATTAACCTGTATTCGAAGTCTCAAATATACTGGATAGATATAGAATCACATTCTAATCGCCCGGAGATGACACTGATGATAGCACGTGCATCATCAGTATTTGTGTTTGTGTTCAAGTTTTGAAAGTAAGATATCTATATATTTCCAATTGGATGGTGTGAGAACCAAAAATAGATAGTTTTATTGTTGTGAATTGGCATCAAAAACATGATTTTGTGTGTGTGTATATATATATATATCAAAGTTATGAATTTGAAAATTTAATTAACCAATTGATTGCTGGTTTAGTTGTTTGATTATTAGTTTAATTAATAAACATATTGGAATGATAATTAGTTTAACCAATATGGCAATGAAAGGTAAATTTAGCCAAACTGAATCAAATATTGAAAATTATTTGAAATTGCATACATGTACATATATATATATATGTGTGTGTGTGTGTGTGTGTGTGTGTGTGTGTGTGATTAGGTCATAGCATTGAAGTCAAGAAGAGGAATAAAATTGTATGCCCAACAAATAGGTACATGTTTACTAATTTATTGGGTTTGGATGATTTTATGAACCGATTGGCTAGCCGCTTGGCTTTTTCGTTTTCTTTTGGATTGGTGATGGCCTTGCGTGACTAGTTGCGGTTTTAAATGTCTCCTCGTACAAAGAAGTTTATGGTGAAATTTTTCGAAAATTTAGGGTGTTAGCCAAATGTTTGAAAAATTAGGAAATTCTTAGAAACTGAAAAGTTGAAGAATGAAAACCTGACTGAAAGTTGAGTTTGTTAGTTAAACAACTTTCAGCTCCATTCCTTTTCGAGGACAAAAAGATTTAAGTGGGGGAGATTGTAACAACCCGGAGAATCAGAACCAATTTAAAATTCAGGAAAATATTTACAAGGACAAAAGTGAAGGCCTTTTTGTCCATAATGACAGCCCATTAAAATTTTACTCAGAAGGACAATTCACCGTTTCTCTTCTTCTTCACGTGCGCTTATTTCTTCTTCCTCCGCTCCCTATTCACGTCCGCTCCATCTTTAAAACAATCGAACCCAAAAATCACAAAAATTCGAATCCATAACAATTCATAAATCACGAAAATCAAAAGGACATCATATTCGAAATTGCAATCGAACCCAAAAAATCGAATCCATAAATCGCTCGAAACAGAAACCCTAGAAAACAAAAAAATTGTCGAACAACAAAAATCCATTGGAAATCACAAGTGAATTGAATAAAAATATTTTTCAAACGATGGAAAACACAATTGAAGAAATCGAAATTGTTGAAACAATTTTGTCATGATTGGAAATGTTTTTTTTTTCCGTTAATAGTATAGCAGTTCATAGATATCATTTTTCTATTTTTTTAGGTATCATTTTTCCTATTTTAACTTTAAAACATAGCAGCAGTTTTTAGGTATCATTTTTCTATTTTTCTAGGTATCATTTTTCATGTTTTAACTTTAAAACATAGCAGCAGTTTTTAGGTATCAGTTTGCTATTTTCTTAGGTATCATTTTAACCGTTTTAACTGTGTTATATGTTTTTTTCATGAGATTTTTTTGCTGTGTTAATTTTGAAGTTATATTGTTGTATCAGCTTTGAAACTACGTCGAACTTATTTCATTTTAATCAATCAAACTATGATATAATTTTTTTTATTTTATCTTCAAAACATTGCATCAGTATTTAGGTATCATTTTTATAATATTTTAGGTATCATTTTTACTGTTTTAACTATGTTATGTGTTGTTTTCATGTGATTTTATTGCTGTGTTAATTTTGAAGTTATATTGTTGCATCAACTTTTTAACTCAGTCGAATTTATTTAATTTTATACAATCAAACTGTGATGTAAACATTTTTTGCATTAGTTTTTCTTTAAAACATTGATGCAGTTTGTAGGTATCAGTTTTCTATTTTTTTAAGTATTAGTTTTTATGTTTTAACTGTGTTATGTGTTTTTCCATGTGATTTTGTTGTTGTGTTAATTTTGCAGTTGTACTGTTGCATCAACTTTGTAACTCAGTCGAACTAATTTCATTTTATTCAATCAAACTTTGATGTAAATATTTTTTCCATTAGTTTTACTTCAAAACATTGAATTAGGTTTTAGGTATCAGTTTCCTATTTTCTTAAGAATCAGTTTTACTATTTTAACTATGTTAATTGTTTTTTCATGTGATTTTTTTGTTCTGTTATCAGTTTTATAAGTTGGTAGGGCTAAGTTAAAGTTTTTCTCATATTCACAGTTCATGGATATCAGTTTTTTAATATTGTAGGTAAAAAAAAAGATGTATATAAACATAACACAGAAATTACACTAAAAATGATACCTTAAGAAATATAAAAATGATACCTTAAAATTGCTATGATGTTTAACATAACACATAAACTACAGTAAAAATGATACCTTATAAAATATAAAAATGATACCTTAAAACTGCTGTGATGTTTAACATAACACATAAATTACATTAAAAATGATACCTTAAAAAATATTAAAATGATTCCTTCAAACTGCAGTAATGTTTAACATAACAGAGAATTACACTAAAAATGATACCTTAAAAAGTATAAAAATGATACCTTAAAACTGATGTGATGTTTAACATAACACATAAACTACAGTAAAAATGATACCTAGAAAAATAGAAAAATGATACCTAAAAACTGCTGCTATATTTTAAAGTTAAAATAGGAAAAATGATACCTAAAAAATAGAAAAATGATACCTACGAATTGCTATACTATTAACGAAAAAAAACATTTCCAATCACGAAAAAATTGTTTCAACTTCTTCAATTGTGTTTTCCATCGTTTGAAAAATATTTTTATTCAATTCACTTGTGATTTCCAATGGATTTTTGTTGTTCGATTTTTTTTTTGTTTTCTAGGGTTTCTGTTTCGGCTGATTTTTGGTCGTGATTTTGATTTCGTGATTTTTGTCTTCAATTAAGAATTTCGATTCTAATGCCTCGTGATATTTGTGATTTCATCGATTTAGGATTTCGTGATTTTTGTGATTTTGTGATAAACGATGAAATCGAGATACGCGACAGAGGGAGAAGATGGAAGCATCGACCGAAATTTAATTTCAGTGTATTGTTCTTATGGATAAAATATTAGGTGGTTGTCCTTATGGATAAATTTTAATGGGCCTTTGTCCTTGTCGTTAATTGTCCCTTTAAAATTTTTATTTTAGTTATTTTAATGGATTTTGAATATTTAAAATGATTTATTTTAAATAATAACGACTAAAAATTCATTTTTGACGAAGTTAGAACGAATAAATTTATTTTAATTATAATACGAGCCTGAAATGGCGCGGCAGTTTGAAAATTCAATTTCAAATTTCAATTGAATATACAAAATTCAATATAAGTCAGAATTGGACGAAAGAAGAAATATTTGAATATGTTTAACTATATCTTTCTAACAAATGTAATAAACTAATATTTCACTTTATAAATTGAAAGATATGTCTAGTTTAAAATTCAGTAAAGTCGCTGTAGAATTTGTATATATTTTAATATATATATACACACATAAAGCCCTTAAAAATAACCATTTTGCAAACAACCTCCGTTTTCGACGAAACTACTTTTGTTGAATCTGTAATGTCAAATTATTGCTAGATTCCGAAATTCATAATTTTTGGAATTAATCTGTGAGCATGGCAAAGGAAAACGTGTTTTGACAGTTTTAGTTTTATTTGGATCGACCAGAAAATGGTCATTTTTCAAACGGTCTCCAAATTCGATGAAATCTGTTTTGTTGGGACCGTATCATCAAAACATAACTAGATTTATTTTTCGGGAATTTTTGGAGTTAGTATGTGGCCTTGGTAAATTAAAATATGCGTTCAAATTCAATATATATCCATTTATATTTTAATTTTCAGGAAAACTGATCTTAACAGTCGAATTGGCTTACCGGACATATCCCATTATATCCGTAATAGAGATATTTAGCTAGGGGCGACAGTCGTTGGGTCTGAATTGGAGTTCGATGAGTAAACGAATTATTTTTGAATTAAATATTATAATATATATGTATATATATATAAATTAAACAAGCCCAAACCCTAGCCCACTTATCATCGTGCCGCCATTTTTCAAAATCGAAGGTGGAAAGAGCTCGATTCTATCCTCCTTTCTTTCTCTCAATTCAATTAACGATTTCAACTGGTTCTTCAGGCAAAATCGAACAGCCTTTCACGTTCTTCAAATCAGTAACAAATGCATCGATGTTCGTGAAGTATTGGGTAAGATTTCTGGGCGTGAAAACCTACCGCTCGTCCTCGATTGCTGGCCAGAATCATCCACCGAGTTTGACAAGGAGGGTGGCACGTGAAAGCTCGCGTGGAGGCCTTCGACGTGGTACCAGTCGATTGACACCTCGTGCATCGGTTTGAGTGAAAATCCTAAAGCTAATATCGAGCTAATTGGGTTAAACCGCGGCTGTATGAGTTGGAGAAGAAAGGTGATATTTTTAACTTAATTAACCACTATATTAATTATTTAAAATGTCATTAAGGTTCGTAACACCATAACTTTTCCATATGAGGTCCTAATCGCGCGAAACTGGATCCGCTGCATCGTGGGGACGAGAGCTTCACAAAAAGACTAACCAGATCCAATTTGGAGCACGTTAGAGTTTTGGGCAAATTCAAATCCCAACTGTTCATAAATTCAGAAATAAAACTAGCGGAGTGGATCCCAATGTGAGAACTTCTCACTATAATTTCTTGTACAGTTATTCATTTTATAACTGCATATATGAACTGCTCGTCCACGGACCGTGGACGACTTGTTTGATTGTATTGTGTTGTGGAAATTGATTGTGATTGTGATGTGAAATGGGAAATAAAATATTCATGTGTTGAATAAAA
Organism: Allium sativum; assembly: GCA_030737875.1. NCBI lineage: Eukaryota > Viridiplantae > Streptophyta > Magnoliopsida > Asparagales > Amaryllidaceae > Allium > Allium sativum. The sequence goes on along the minus strand of JASFAX010000039.1, from coordinate 6,542,014 downwards.
TATTTAAACAATAAAAATATCATTTTTATTGCATAAATGAACTGATTAAAATATTCATGTGTTGAAATAAATATTTTAGAGTTAAAAATATAATTTTTAATGTGTATATGAATAAAATAAATATTCATTCACAAATCGGAGGATTTGTTTATGTACACCCATTTGATTGATATGGATTGGGATGATAAATTTTACACGTCGCCCAACTGCACAAATAATATTCAGTGTTTGTTGATTGAAACCCCGCATGGGTATTGGGATGATATTTGACGTACATTAATCCCAATTGTTTAGTTGTATGTCAATCGATTGGTTGACAGACTATTATATGCATTAATTATTTATATTTATTGCTTATGCACTTGTGTATTGCACTCTGGATGATGGTTGATTGTTTATCGTTGTTATTATATACATGTGTTGTATGGAATCCATATAAGTAACATTATATGGTAATTGATTGGGTCTCATTCCTATTTGGAAAATAAAGAATATTTTAAAATAATATTTAGAAAATACTCATGTGTTGAATAAAGTACTCATGTGTTGAATAAAATATTTAAACAATAAAAATATCGTTTTTATTGAACGTATAAACCATTAAAATTATTCATGTGTTGAATAAAATATCCATGTGTTGAATAAAATAAAATAACGAATATTCAGTAAGGATCAAAATCTGATTTTGATGTCCGATTTTGGATGGACAAGAAATTATTGAAATATATAAAGCCGTATTGACTAGATATGCCCCAATTTGACGCGAACGATATCTGTTTCGGTTTTATTCATTTTTATAATGAATATCGAAAAGGAAGTGATTTCAAAATCGAATGTTTTGAAAATATTATCATTTATATATTAATGATATAAAATATTCAATTTTTATTTAAAATTGAATATGAAGTTGAAATCATTTTTAAACCAAACTTAAAATGATTTATAAAATGCGTTTTAAAGGGAAATTGACGAAAATATATATAATGTATATTTAATGGCCTGAATAGATCGCGCCGCGTAGCGAGCGTACCAGTTAATTAATATTTAATTGGAATTGGAATGGAATGCGAATTGGGTTTATTGTGAACTGTGTTTTTAACGACATCCTTCTTTGACCCGATTAACAGTGAAATGTGAATTGGAATTTACAAATCTTTTAATTGAGATTTAAAGAAAATTTTCCAAAGTAAAGTTTTCTAGTTTAATATACTAAATTGGAATTGAATGGGATTCGATTTGGTTATAATCGAAGTGAGCTTCTGCGGAGGAAGACTATTAATATATATGGAATTTAAAAGGCTTTGCCGTTATTCCATTTATATTATTAATCGGATACGGAAATTGATATTGATTATATATTGACTGTTTTTCCGTGGAAATTTCATAATTAATGGAATGTGATTTTGGGGTTTATCGTGAACTGTGTTTTAAAATGACATGGGTTCTTTAACCCAGTTAAAGACAGGATTTATTTTCCTAAAGTTGAATAATCATTAATATTGGTTTTTCGGAAGATTAAAACTAAGTGGGGTTTTAATGAATCTTTAATTAGATTGAAATGCGAATGTGATAATTTAAATTATCAAATTTGAGGAAATGATCAAGAATGGGGTATCACCAGTTTTGCTCCAAACGATAGTTAAATCTTTAGTTAGATTTGAACGTGAAATGGTAATTAAATTTACTGATAACACCGTGGTGTTAGATATGGAGTATTACCAGTTTTGCTCCATGTGATGAATAGGTTGGGATTGAGAAATTTAATAAATGATTACTTCGGTAAGGTTCGCTCATTCCGACTAGTTTGGAAAACCTTCATTTGGTTTAAATTGTGATAATAACATTTGAATAAAAGAATATTCTGAATTGGAATGAGGCGTATGTTGTGTTTGTGTAGCACTTGTTTATAATATACGCGGGTTATTCGAAAAGACCGGGTTTATACCCATTCTGAATAACCGATTCGACGTTATGTCGACGGTGAAGACGGTGGTTGAAGACTGGAGGTCTTCACATCGTTTGGATGATTACTGATGTCTTGATTGGGCTGTACATCTAAGATGAGGTAATAAGTGGTGATTGTCCAGACGTACTTGGAGATCGATCGGATATGCGAGGACCTCTCTCTTGTATTGGACATATGGGACGAGGAATAAGGCGCCTCCGGTTTCGTTCAGACCCAGAATGAACTTGTAAATGGACTGTGTGGCTGACATGGGATTTTATTCTGTGTTGATTGATCTCTATTAAATATATATTTGTTTGGTGGCGGAGAATTTATTCTCTTGCTTAACACCCTTCTCTGAGACATACGAGCTCAGAGGTTATATATCAATAGACATCAGTCGCATGGTGTGTATTTCTTGTGTGGCATTCCTGAGTGGCAAGTGATCAAGGCTTCTATTGAAAAGCAGAGCCTTGTGGTTGATGTTCAAAGCACGGCTTTAATATAGCATAGCTTTGTGTAGCTTTAATTCGCGAGCCTCTCACCCCGATATGAACCAGAAACGGGAGAAGACTGCAGGGAGAACATGTGTTTCCTTCTAGCTAGGAGTGGTGTTATGGTATGGAGCCCAGACATTTTACTTATGAGGTTGTTGGAAAGCGAGGTACCTCGGATATATCGGTCACTACAGGGCCGATGGATATATGGTCGATATACTGACCAGGTTTACGCCCCATAGGGCGGGGAAATGTATTCTTTAGGGATTATTAATCCACTTAAAATGTGGACCGACCGTGAAGATCCAAGGGACGACGCGTTCTGTCCCTAAGCCTCGGGCTAGAGAGTCTCGAAGTGGTAAGGACGATCCCTTGCCTTGTTTCATAGATGGAATCCAATTTCCAATACGTGGCATTTCGGTTTTGATTGTAGAACTAGTATGGCGACATGATATATGGTACCCATGCCGTCTATGATTGATACATTTATATTTGAAGTTAATTTCTTCACTTATAGTAATAATAAAAGATTAAATTTCGCATATCAAGCATTATTTGGCTATTATAAGGTAAAACTCAATCCTCCGGCTTGCGTTGCATTGTGTGATAGGACCTGAGTCTTATAATAGCTTCATTTTCTTTAATTAGCATTGCGTTATTTATTTTATGCACTGGTATTCTTGGGGGTAAACTCGTTCCGTGTTATACGGCGTGGTTCCTTAATTTACCTTACTTTAAATCCAAGTAATAACTGTTTCAGTTCTCACACCAGTCACATGACTGACCTGGAGTTTATTGTTTTTAACCTAAACTCTGGGTGCCCCTATTTTCCATACGGGCAGCTAGTAGTTTTGGTGTCGCAGATATTATATTCATAGGATCCTGGTTTATAGCTGAAGCGATATTCAGAAACCTCTGTATCCGTTTATTTCTTCCAGTTGTGTTATGTATTATTTTTTCCGCTGCTATGTAATGTATTTTAAAGCTCTGATATTTTTCTGAGGTAGAATATTTATTTAAAATCTGATTTATTCTTGTACTATGATGTAATTGTTGTAATAAGCAATGAAATGTTCTTCTATTTGTGTTTTGATTTGTCGTTTTCTCAACTCAATCCGGGCTTTCCTTTATGGGGAAGTTCAGGTTGCTTCACGAATCCCCAAAGGGAGACGAAAGAGGTCATATCTGACACATTGGAACAAATACCACAATTAGGCATACTAATAGAGTCATTTGAGGAAGAGAGTGAAGAGTCCGAGAAGGAATGAGGAGGAAAAGAATCCCCCTAAGCATAAAAATGAGGGAATTTCCCAATCCCTTAACTGACGAGAGTAAGTTGGAATGAAAGAGGGTTAAATAACTATATTAGACAACTTAACCTCCTTAGTTTTAGGCAGAAGCACTAGCCAACCTTTGTTGGAGTGATGGAGAATATAAAGCTAAATGATAATACTGAGTATTTTAAGCATAGTTTGGGAAATGAATGGGACTTCACACATAATAGTGATACTGGTACTAAAGGTCAAATCATGATAATATAGAACTCTAAAGTATGGTATTAATCCTCTACCAAACCCAGGATCAAAAGTTACGATTGATTCATGTAATACGGGTGGTCTTAAAATATTTATAACCATTACAAGAAAACGCTGATTTAGCGTCATATATTTAGAAGCAGAAATTTCCGTCGCTAAATTGCGACGGATTTCCATGTGATTTGCAAGGGATAGTTTTTTGTTTTCTCAACTTTTTTTCTTTTATTTATTACCAACCTCTTCTGTCATCTCTCACTAAGCCGTTGCAAATTGTGTTAAATTACCGACGGAAAATTACTGCTGCTATTTTCCGCTGCAAATCCAGGCAGAATATCGACGAATATTTATCAAAGCTATTTTGCAGTAGAATTCCAATAGATTTGCAAGGGATGCTTATATTATTTTTCTAAGATATACTTTAGTGTTATTTTTTAATAATTATAAACATTTCAATAATTAATAATTAATTTGTTCTAATCAATGATTTTTAAGTAATAATAAGTAATAATTTGTATTCTATAATAAATAACTTATAATCATTGCTTATTTAGAATTAGCAAAATAATATTTTCTCATAACCAATGTAAGTACTAAATTTTTAACTAAGTCCTCTGCTTTCATCACAAATTTCAGAGAGTATGCTAGTATATTTTACGCTAAATCCCAAAAATTTAAATTGTTCTTTTATAATTATTCCCCTAAATAATGAAAATATTAGTTTATTATAATAATTGTTTAATGATTAATAATAAAATTTAATACTTATGAAATGATATCTATTATTGAATAATTGTATTTAAAAATTATTGTTGATATTTATATTTTATAATTATAGTTGATAATTATATTTTATATTTCGAAAATTTTAAAATTTGAAATCATCTTGAATAAATTTAAAATAAATCATAAAGTTTATAAAACCAATTATTGTTTGACACGAAATAACCAAAATTTCTAAACTTTAAAATATTTAAAAAGTTCGTTTAATAGTTTAATTTAAATTGTGTAATACCATATTCTAATTTTAATAAAAACCGAAAATTCGGTCATCACTGGTAGATTTATTCATTACTTCATAATGCGGAGCACTTGGATACAATCATAACGCAAAATATAATGTCTCAAATGAACTCATTTTCATAAGTTATTAGTTTTAGAATATTTCAATGATGCAAATTTTATTGGTTTTAAAATTATCAATAATTTATAAAGTGGCTTCTACGTTAACTTGCAACGCATCAAACGTTAGGCTCGTTGAACTGATCAATAAATTTGTGAACATAGTTTTCGTCACACCCTTAATTTTTACACCTAAAAATTTCATCGCACACCAAAACATTTCAGAACCCGCCCAAACACAACATGAAATAATATCTAAATCACAACCCCCTTTCTCTACTAATTTTGAATACCAAATCCAAAAAACATAGGCTGAAAACATTCCCAAATCTACTTCAACTTCGACCTTCGTGGTACCAGTCTGACTTCGATTATGACAATGATACTCCGACTTCGGTGGTGCAACTCTGGCTTCGATCACTTCGATGACATTGCTTTAACTTCGACTATCATGGCTGCTCCATGCATTTTTGGACTAGATGTCTTCATGAAGCAGAAACATCCATGTTGGTGTTGCTTATTATCCCTTTAACCGACCCTCTTTATTCTTATATACTAAAATGAGAATTTTTCTTTTGAAGCTATAGATTCCTCTTTACAATTGATTCAAGAAATTATTTCATCTTGATTGCCTTGCTGGTTGATCTCCTATCTTTGATTATTATTGTTTGCTTTGGCATCGAATGATTGTTGTTGACCTTTATTCCTCTTTTGGTTTTTTGTATTCAAACTTGACTTGAATTCAAGAAACAATTTGTATTAGTGCTTAAGAATTGTAGCAGACTCATTATAACTGGCTTGGCTATTCTCTACATCTGTTTTTCAATTGCATGTGAACCCAATTTATGTTTTTGGGAATAAGATTTCGAAAATTTATTTTTAGATGAATGATTGGGTTTTCTTGTTGGTTATTTCATAAATTGATGATCGGAATGTGAAGTTACCAGTATGTAGAAGTTGATCTTACTATCTATACCTGAGATAAACTTTCTGATAACATAAGAAAGAGTTGAAGTGACACATGCATGAAAGATAGGCTTAAAAATGTGGTTTACTTCAGTTTCGTGATAGAAGTGCATATTCGGTTTTCAGAAGAATGCGTTGTGCAAATTAGAAAATGTTTCTGTGCATGAATGTGCCACTATGCAGAAAAGAACGCGGTATGCAATTTCAACTGTTCGGCCTATACAAAAAATACTTCTTATTTGTATTCCATCGTTATTACAACTACTATTACCATAAAAATTGTTTTCAGCTCTAAACTTTCTTTTGCTTTTAAAATTTCTATTTTATTTGTTTCTAATCCTAGTACTTTCGATGTTATTATGCTCTATACTTTCATTAGTTTCACATTTACTACTAGCATTAGTACCATCCATCGAAGTACTTATGCGTTCGTTGTAGAAAAGCAGTAACGATCATTAAGTGCATACGCGGATTGCTTCCACTTTTAATTATGGGTATACACAATTAAGTTAACATGTTACTTATTACCTTTACGCATGATCGAATGTTCATAACTTTTAGCTCTTCAAACAAATACGATTATTGTGTCATATTCAAATTTTTGTTTGTTTATAATTTCAGTAATAAATTAATGCTGGAACGCACTGATATGCACATGGAAGGGAGAAAATATTTATGGTTGTTGCATTGTTTATAAACATTTACAATTTTTGAAATGTTAATGACAATGGGAATCTGTTTCTTACGGTCAAAAAGTTGAGTTTTAATAGGACGTACGATAAACATTAATGAGTGTGATATCACCACAAACGTAATGAGTGTTGGTCTTCTCATTTACAATTTTTAATCTATTTCTTACGGACACAATTTAAACCAGTTTTGATTTAAAAATTAATATGTATGGATAACAATTTGAAACCCGTTTTGAATAATTGGTAAGATTGGTAACAATGAACTACGTTAATTTCACCAGTTTCTTCGTTTTTCAAAATCTTAAACATCTGTTATTAAGGAAAACATTTTCTGTTCTATTATATTGAGTTCAATGATTTATTAGAAAAGCATTTATATAAATTTGAAAAGCCACTGTCAAAATATAACAGCTAGAATTTCAATAACTTTTGCTAGTATAATTGTAAGTCATTTGATACACATTAAATATCTTGAAGAGCAAATGTTTTAACTTTCTTACCTGTAAATGTATGGTCCATTTTTATCAACACTCATTAAAATGTATGGTCCATTTTTACTTATTAACCAGTTTCACGTATCCTGATTATATTATGTGATTCCTCAGTTCTTGATTTAGACACCACTGCCTTGCAACACTCATGTATGAATTCCCAAGCTTGGTTATGATATCATTGCTCTTCCTCTAGCAATCGAAAGTATTCACAAAACGGGTATGATATAATTCCCAAACTGGGGTACTGCTATAATTATTTCTTCTATTATATGAAGAAATTGTCTGGCTTTTAGAATTATTTTGTACCTGTTGGATGTGGTGTGTGTATGAGTGAAGCTATCATATATATTGTTTTGTTTTAACATAATAATACACACTTAGTTCAGGTTGCATGGGCTGATGTGTTGATGTGTTGCCTTTTCATCCAATCTGTACTCACTTTTTTACCAAGAAACTAAACTGATGCTTTTTATTTTTATTTCTTTTCAGCCTTTGGAACAAGCATGGGTTGATACAAAATCATTCTTTGTTCAGTTTGCATGAGCTTGACTACTGTAGTTTAGTTGTATGGAGAAGTGCAACAACTTTTTCACGAGAATGCGGAAATGACCCAACCAGATTCATTATGGATCTGGCTTTTTTATTATTTCCATTTGATTTTTGTATGTATTTGGTTTATGTACCTTTGTTTATTTTTAGTTTATGTTTGTTTAAGGCTATGCAGGTTATTATGATAACCTGGTTATGTACTGCAATTTCAGAATTTGATAAAAATTGTACCAATTTTTCAAAAAAAAAAAGGATCATGTATGAATTCACTTGTACTTCGAACTACTTGTATTGTAAAAAATAATGTATGTTGTGTATATTATCATGCTATGAATTTGCCTTTACATCAAACAATTTCGTCTTGTGGACAAAAGAAATGTTTGTGCATATTGCTTTGTTTTATTTTTTCATATTTGCTCAAGAGAAATTTCAAAGCTAAAATGTTAGCATTTCTGACGAATTACCAACAGATATCTAAGACGAAGCAAAAGTTGAAATTATCCATTTCTAGTCCCTTGCTATTTAGCAATGGATCTCCGACAAATTTTTTAAAAATATATATTAAAGAAATATATATCTGTCGGTAAAATATCGGTAAAAAAAATTAAAATTAAATTCAAATATATTGACAAGTGACAATAAAGTATCGGAGAATTGATGTTAAATTCCATCGCAAAATGGTCACTAAAATATCGACGTGAAATTTACCGACCAGTGTTATCCGTCACAAATTTGTTGCTAATACATGTTTAGCGACGGATTTGGGACGGATTTGTCTGCTGCAAAATCAATGTTTTCTTGTATCGAACCTACGTTTATGATAGTAACTTGGCATCCAAAAGGATCCAAATTTGGAGTGACATTAAGGCTCTATCCAACAGAATTAGTAAATGATGGATTGTTTTGTGATACTTTAATGTTGTCTTGGAAAGCTCAGAAAAAGAAAGGATCACCCTCAAAGTGTCAGAGGTCGCTAAATTCAATGACTGTGTGTTTGATCTTGACTTGCTTGAACCATTCTAGACTAGCCTGAAATAGACATGAAGAAGTGGTCAAGTAAAAAAAATATCAAGCAAATTAGATTGAGTTTTAATGAATGGTGACTGTATCAACTTATTTCCAAATCTTAAAGTCACAACTCTCCCGAACTCTACTAGTGATCACTTCCCTTTGCTAGTTGAACTAAATAATTTGAACAAAGGCCCTAATGGTAAGCCTTTTAGGTATGCTAACCATTATTGCAAGTGTGGTGACTATGATAAGGTGATTGACTTCAATGAAAACGTGGAAGGAAATGAATTGTATAAATTGGTCATCACAACTAAGAATATTAAAATTGAACTAAAGGAATGGAACAAAACTAGAAAAAAAGATCACAATCAATACCAAACCGCATAAACTAAATGTTAACAACAAAAATGGAAAACATCCCAAGTTAGTGGCAAAATAATTAAATTAAAGAGGCAACGTAACAACCCAAAGTTTATCACTCTAATATATGAATATTTAATTTATTTATGAAAAATGAGTGTAGCGATGAATGAATATTCACTATGCACCGGATCGTTGATGGACAATAGATATGTGAACAATTTAAAGCGCAGTAATCATAGTAGCAGTAAAACAATTATAATAGCAGTGGAAAATAAAAAACCAGTAAAGAAACGTGACAACAGAGATTTTTATATTACTTCGTACCACCGTCCTATGTCTAGTGGTAGACTCCTTCTAGAATTTCAACTAAACAATAACCCTAACACAGAGGAATAGGTATTACAACACATGAGCAGCAAAACAGGGATTTGAGAAGTAGAATAAGATTTTGCCTCAGCAGCCGAAGGAAACTATCAAGCGCCTAAGTAGCCTATATTTGTGTTCTTAATAACACAGATAAGTCACTTCATAGTACAACTTCTACAGCCTTCAGTAATAATGATGCAGACTGAGTGCGTTGAGGCTAGGAAGTGAAATTTGACAAAATTTGAATATTTGTGATGTGAAGTGACGCTAGTCTAATATTTTCTTTGAAATAAATATGGGATTTGAAGCGTTTGGAAGCAATGCTAAAAATTTTTAGAGAAGAGAACGTTGTGTTATTGGTTTTCAGATGGTATGAGGCTTATATGGGAGTAAATAGAGGCTAACAAATTGGTGCAACCCTTTAGAGGTTTCGATCAAAAAATACATTTCAATTGAGAACTAACAAATCTTTGAAAAGATGTCTCTATTGGAACTTGGATATTTCGCATTACAACGGTCATATGTAGCTGTGGCGGTCTTAAATTCAAAATTGTACCTTGTGGAGTGGTTGAGTGACATGCTTATTTTCCAACATACCACGGTTCAATTCCCCATCATATACATTTTGCTTTAGTTCGCCTTATTCACATTGAAGTAATGTTTGGTCGCAATTCTTTTGCCAACACACCTGTAGTGCAATGGATTGGCGTGTGGTTCCCTGCCAAGAGACGCAAGTTCAATCCCTAACTCCCCTCTTTATGTTTAATCTCCCTTTGCACATGAAGAACTTAAATAGGCATGCTTCAAAGGTGGTTGTAACTGAAACCACGTGTAATGATGCGATAGTCCATGCAGTTGCCACATTAACAATGTTCCACCTTTTATTTAAATAATAAAGTCTATCCATCAACTTGTATCTAAACTGTTAATATTGAGTGGTTGAGGCGCTGGCACTTCTTTGGAATGATCCTAGTTCAAATCCTACCTCCTACAATTTTGTTTCGTCTTAATGTTTTTCTTTTTGATCCAATTGATATGATTTTTCAATTTTGAATAGAATTTGTAGGTCGAACACATCATCAAAACAATATGTATCTCAAGGTTAAATGCCACTTTTGCATTTGCTATCTGCTTTTACCTAGCCTATTTTTTTGTCCTTTTAACATCAATTTTTTCAAAATGTATATTTTATCCAACCTTCGTTAACCATCGTGTAGCTGCAAAATCTGAAATCAATTAACAAATATATTAGTAGCAGTGTCATATAATTGTTATCCTTAAAACACTGAAACCGTGTTTTCAACATTCTTTCCCTTTCTGATGATGACAACTATACGACTTTTTAAATAAATAATATTATATTACTCCCTCTTAATATTTGTTTCTCTAAATTTATATACTCCTCCTATCAATATGCACAATTTTCTCCCCATTTGTCATCAACAAAAGGATGAAAATAATATTAGTTTTGGGTTGTATATTACTTTAGGCCGTTTCATAACGATGATGATTTTTTTATGTTGCGATATTCTAAAAATATAAAATACCAACCCAAAAATTAGTAAAAGAGATAATTAAATATATTAACTTTGCTGCAGTACCATTATCTGTAATTGCTCATTTTTCATCGTATGTAAGTTAACACCTGTTGTGTCAAATTCTATCATCTTTTTATCTTTCTTAAGTACTCGCAAAAAACTAAACAATGGCACCCACTTCTTTCATTATGGTCCAAGGGGTTAAACGGAAGGTTTACAAATAAATTTTTCATTATTAACAACTAAATCAAAATAATTATTGATATATTTCTCTCTACATTTCCAATTAACAGGAACTCAAATACTTAGATAATTTATGTTCATCTTTCATGTTAATAATTTTGTACTTCTAGAAATATTATTACTGCTCATAGAAGCATTTTAATTTCTATAAAACTTGGATCTATAATTTATTCGAAATTTAGTACTAGCACTAATATTTTTATTATACATGAAATCTTATGTAGTACTATTTTTATGATTGGGTTTAATATATCCTAAAACACTTTTATCGTGTAATAGATCTAGAACTAGATAAAATCACATTTAAACCATTTTGACCAATATTAAATTTCACGAACTCACTTGTACGTTTTTCAAATTGAATCTAAAGTTGTGATTGACATTTTCAAAAGAAAATTTGCTATTTTTCAAATCATCAATTTCCTTATATAATTCAGCATTCTCCTTTTTCAACGTACTATTCTCATTTTCGAGACGATCAATCCGAGATTCAGAATTATCTATAGATGATTGAATTTTTCAAAAATAAATTGAGTCACAAATTTGTTTTGTAAAAAATATTATTAACTTTTAAAATTTCGTATTCTATAGATAATTCTAAATCCTTTCCATTTAAAGATTCATTCTCTTTTTCAAGAGACAAAATTAAAGAGCTAGAATTATTTAAATAATCTTCTAAAGATGTATTTTAATTTTATAAAACATTGATTTCCTTAAAATGATCATTGTTTTTATCTTCTAGCCACTCATTTTCTTTTTGAAGCAAATCCTTTTGGAAAACAAGTTCTTCCAAGCTGTTTTCAAAACATTTAGTTTGATTTACCAAAAATTTATTTTCCTCTTTTAGTCTGGTGTTTTCTTGCTGTAACGACCGAGATTTTTAACCATTAAGTTTGAACATTTAATTTGGTTTTAAATGTTAGTTTGGATATACATATATGGATTTTTATTTGCTAGTTAAACGAAGTTTAAACGTATAATTTATATTCAATTTAAAACAAGCTCGTAATGTCGCGGTACTTTGTAATATTAAGTTTTGAACTTCAATTGAATATATAGAATCCAATACAAGTCGGAATTCTTTGAAATATGAATCGTCCAGATCAATTTGATTATAATTTTCTAATGAAAGAGAAAAATCTAGATTTTGTCTTGTAAATTGTAAGTTATATCCAAATCAAATTTTCAGAAAGTCGCTATGGAATCATTTATAAACCATAACGTTTATTTAATAAATTAAAAAGGAAATTTTATATAACCTGAATATTGTTTAACCCGAATTTTTAAAATGTCGAGTTATAATTCTGTATTAATTAAACTGGAAGCGATATATATAATTTTGTTTGGAAATATACGATGATGATAATATATTATTATTAAATTGAATTGTTTTGGAATTAATTATTATTTTATCAATATTATATAAGCCTTAAGAATAACCATTTTTCCAATGACCTCCGTTTTCAACGAAATGGATTTTATTAAATTCATAATAGCTAATTATTGCTGGATTTCAAATTTGGAGCTAATCGGAGTTGTTTTGATAGCATGCACAATTTAAAATGTGAATCGATAAATAATTTGAAATCTAAATAACGCCATTTCGCAAACGGAGTCAGATATCGACCAAACGAATTTCATTGAGTCCAGAACATCAAGACGCAGAGGTACGTCCATTTTCATTTCGTTTGTATTTCATGTATTTCGGTACGAATATAGGGCGTTCCACGTAAATAGCTGTAGAATAAATAAATCGTACCAAAATAAAATGGAGCATCGAATAAAACAAATAAAATAGTATAAAATTGATACCTTAAATTCTTCTGAAAACTTACCTTATCACTAGCTGTGACACCCCACATCCATTAATGTTACCCATATGAGGATGCATTAAGTTTCATAAAGCGCAATAAGTATACAGTAACTAAATTTCACAAGACAAAATATAAAATGCAAAGGAACAAAAAAATTTATTCATCATTATTCAAATCCCAATTTTAACATTACATCGTTACATTTCTCAAACACCAAAAACAATAGATAAAACCATCTATCTCTTGAAACAAACCATCAGAGTACAAAACTGTAAAAGCATATTCCTCCTCAGAAGCCATAACAAGATAGAACAAAAGTTAAAGCAATACATCAAACAAGAAGAAATCCAAGAATCCAAGCTGAAAATCACGGTCACTGCTGAACACCACCCAGAGAACCTAAGGGGGGAAGGAAGAGAGAGAAGGGAAACAAAATAGATCAGACATAAAGTCTAGCGAACATAAGCTTAAGGTAAGAGGTATCAAGACAGAAAGATAATAGTGGATAAGAAGTTACAGTAAAATATACAAGTACGAAGTAAGCGAGATAACAAGGCAAGGTAAAGATTAAGTAAGATTCTCATTTATATCCCAAGAACAAGTTTCTGCACCAACTACTAGTATATCAAAATTAGGTTTTACCCTAATTACTACCCATGCGATCGGCTCCCTACTACACAAATATATTGTGCCATCCCTGGTAGTAGGGTGTATCAGTCCCTAACCGGAAGACTTATAGGACACAGATCTATTCGCTGGTGTTACAGCATCTTAGTTTCTCCAATCGGACCGATATACGCTCATGACTCTACTGGAACGCGTCTGTACCCACCTTCATCTTTGAACCTCTTACTATCCAGTTCAGTAAAGAGTACCATGACCCCTACACCAGAAAAGCAATTTTGCCACGGCTTTGGGCCGTGGCAAAATTAGGCGTGGCAAATTTTTTGCCACGGCTCTACCATGGCCTAAAGCCGTGGCAAATTTGGATTTTGCCACAGACTAAAGCCGTGGCAGATTTACGTTTTGTCACGGCTTTAGTCCGTGCCAAAATCCATATTTGTCACGGCTTTGGACCGTGGCAATTTTGTGTTGTAATTTTTTTCGAATGGTTTAGCCATGGCTTTGGACCGTAATAAATTCAATTGGAAAAAGTGCATATTAGTCAGATTCCTCTATCTGTATCATAAGGCTTCGATTTGAAAAATATGAGCAGGTTATACCTATCAATACAAATTTATGAGCATGTCATACACACCAATATAAATTGTAATTTTCGCTGCAAATTTACAAAATTCAAAGGAGCAACTCATACTTAATTAGCGCAACATTTACCGATGTTTCAAAAGTCGAAACACTAGAAATTATCAAACAAGGTTCTTAATTAAGCTCCAAATGTCGAAACACAAGCAACTATTATACAAAGCTAAAACAGAATCATAGATACAAATGTTGATACTAACAAATAAAGTTCTTAATTAAGATCCAAAAATCGAAACACAGGCAATTATCAAACAAAGCTAAAATAATCACAAATACAAACGTTGATACTGACAAACAACTCACGGCTCCATAGTGCAAAACCTTGAAAGCTAAGTTGGAATTGCTCTCATTGTTTCATCACAGGTTTATTTTCATTTGTTTTTTTGCTTCTGCTCCTTTGGCCTATGCTCTTCGGTTTTCCTGTTTAAGCAGTCATGAAAAATCAATTTGATGTAATAGCAGATTAAATAAAGGGACGGGGCGATTGGAAATACGTTCAACATTCTTGAAGGTCTTGATGAGGGTGAATTTTCTAGTCTTACTGCCATGATGATAACAGGAACTATATAAAAATGACCGAAGCAAGCTATGATTAAATATTTAGGAACAACTGTCATTAAATTATATAAAGAGCCAAAAGGTAAACATGTAGTTATATAATTCCTTTCCAGTTTTGGGTTTTATTTGATGGGAGAATATATCAGATTTTAGTTTAGGTGTCCATTTATTGCACCAAGAACTGATATATTTGGTATGTTCAAAATTATATTTCCGTTTAGCTTGCCTAGCATAGACAAAACTAGATAATAATGAGGCAAGAGGCTTGAAAATGGGTTGAAAGAAATGTAATGTAAATGTAAAAGCTTATATCAACAGTGAACCGTGACTGTGCCACCACAGAAAACCAAATATAACAGAGGAATCTTAACAGAATTTTATCAAATTTAAAAATAAACAGTAAATATGCAGTTGTGAGAAGATGAAAATAGCAAATGAAACAACAAGAAAGTGCACAAATGAAATGCACACTGTTTCATAGGCAACACAAGCCAAAAAAGAAAACACTGCAAATGGAAATGGGTTTGAAGACAAAATATAAAGTCGGACAACAGGTAAATGAATTAACCACTAATTTTTTAATTAAAAATAAAATGTTAAATGCAATACAGTGTTACTATTTCATAAAAAAAGAAAAGGAAGAATTAGGAACTAGAAAAATGCTAACTGAATAAAAAAAAAATCACTTTTTTTAATGAGGAAACATGAAAAACAAAGTGCATTTTTTTAAAAGAAAATCTGCATTAAAGAGAATAAAGAAACAGACACACAGAAATATAAACTCAAGTAAAACAAACACAAAATATAATATGCATACATTTATTTTTTTTCAAGATCACAAAATAAAACATGCATAATGATAGTGGTACTGTCAGTGATAATATGCATGAAACACAAATCCAAGCTAGCGGCAAAGATGACTTAAATCAAGGCAATTCACATAGGAATAATTGTGTAGACACACATAATGATACTGGTATTATGCAGTTAGATCAGAACAATGAAGTTCCTGATCACGTCCAAAATCCTATAAACAACTACTTTTGTTGATGCCAACATGGTTCAACCTAATAGTGGTGGGAACCGTGTAACTAAGCAAGTCAAAGACATGAATTTTCTGGGACAACTCGAATTCTACTACAGTAAATTTTCTGGTAAAAGTAGCAAATTAATAAGATTTGAATTTGAAGTAACAAAGTGTTACCATGAAGACTGCTAAGGTTGCACAAGCAGCACAACTAATCGTTCATATGACCTTACGTATTAAACCATGAAACATGACAATTCTGGTCCTGTTTTTCTGTAGAATTCTGAAAATTAAATGATGAATTCTTAGCAAGTGCAACGTTCAGCGCTTGAAATATGAAGTAGGAGAAAACTAAAAGTCCACAACTTTTATATTCCTTTATGCTCAGTTTTGTACTAATATCCCCAATTTTATACAATGCATAAATCAATTTCCACATAATCTTTCAAAATCTTTGTCATCTAAAAACTGAGCCATAAAGATTAAAATGGTCCTTTTTCCTGAATTTAGAAAATTGAATGATGAATTCTTAACATGTGCAACATTTTGTGTTGGGAAATAATGGCTGAGTCACGTACTTGGTCGCTTTCTTGAAGATGATTCGGCGATCTGATCGGTGGTGCAGAACCGGTTCGTACTTTCGCCGCCGCCTCTAGGATAAAACAGCCTCTGAAATTAATAACTGATTTGTTTTGCACAATAAATCAGTGTAGATTTGCAGTTTCGAAATAAAATTACTGCTCGAAGATTTCTGGATAATAATTTTAATGGCGGAGGTATGGTATATCTTTTTTGTCTACAATAGAAGGTAATATATAGAGGGAGATTAGGACTGAACGGAAATACTTTGCAGTAATAAAATCTGCTAAAATACCGGGTCAATAATTTACCGCTTCAAAATAAAAGTTGGCTCAGAAATATTTTCGTATTTAAAAACATAGTTTGAAAAATGCAGTGTTTTCTGGCCTAAAAATATAAGTGTTTACACCACAAAGCCAAGCCCAAGCCCGAGCCCAAACCGAACCGGGCCGGGTCGGGTCGAGTCGGTCACGCGCGTGTGTGTGGTGGTCATGATGCATGGCCTCTCTCCTCACAACAAAGCATGTATTGGGAGCCCAAGACCCCAACATGATTTCTTAGAAACAAGTATAAATACTTGCCTTTTCTATATAATCCCATGATATGGGACTATTCAATAAAAGAGTCATTCATACACTTATCTCAAAATTTTAATAAATCACCCAATATTGCCAACAATCCCCCACTTGAATTTTTAAAATATTATCGAGCAGTTTTCTAGAAACATAAGACTGTGCATAAACAAAGGTGTCATCCGACTTGAACCTTTGCATAGTGAATAAGATTCAGTTTTTACTAGAGTGACATGAAGTCTTGAACTCTATTCCTGACATCAAACCACACACAATTTTTTCTATAGTGCAATCAAATAAGCCCGTGCATTTATGACTATGCACGTCTATTCCAGTTTAGTGAACGCTCTAGAAGTTTTTCCTAAAACTCCATAGGAAACGACTACTTTTCCACATTCACATAGGTGGGTCTATCAAGAGTACTCCTGAATGTAGGTACTCCACTCCAAATAGAGTATAGATCTCATTAAGAGTTATTATCAACTCATCCTCTAATCACTTCAGGAATACATGCTTCTTGGTTTATTAAATAGCATGTTCAACTCCTATCACTACACAACTTGTTTTTACCCATTGAACCTATTTCTTGGGATCTCCAGTCATTTAGGTCGGGTTACCATTGTGCGTGACTCAACAATCTAAGGGCAATAGTCTCATTCTTTTAGAAGAATTAAGGACTTTCTCTCTGGACATTCCTTTCGTCAAAGGATCTGCCAAATTTTCATCACTACGTACGTATTCCACTCTAACGGTACCTGAGGAAAGTAGTTCTCTAACCGTGCTGTGCTTACGACGTATTTGTCATCTCTTACCAATAACGGTTCTGAACTTTTGCAATAGCCATGGTACTATTGCAATGTATCAAAACAGCTGGTATCGGTTTTTCCCATAGAGGAATCTCAGCTAGCAGATTTCTCAAGTACTCTGCTTCTTCACTAGCCGTGGCTAGTGCTATCATCTCAGACTCCATACTAGACTGAGCCAAAATAGTCTGTTTCTTGGATTTCCAAGAAACAGCTCCTCCAGCGATGCTAAATATATAGCCACTGGCCGCTTTAGAGTCATCAGATAAAGTATTCCAATCTGCATCTGAATATCATTCAAGTACAGCTGGAAACTTCTCATAATGTAATCCAAGGTTCATAGTTCATTTAAGGTATCTCATGACCCTTTCAATAGCATGTCAGTGCTCTATACTAGGTCTACTGGTAAACCTGCATAATAATCTCACGACATAGGCAATGTCGGGTCTAGTACAATCAGTGGCATATCGAAGACTGCCAATGATGCTCGCATAATCAGACTGTCTTACACCTTCACCAAGTGTTCTTAAATAACTTTACACTTGGATCATATGATGTACATGCAGGTTTACAGTCAAAGTAATTATATTTCTTCAGTATCTTCTCAATGTAATGAGATTAATCCAGAGAAATTCCCTTTTCTGACCTAGTAATCTTAATACCAAGGATTACAGTCGCCTCACCTAGATCTTTCATATCAAAATTGGCACTTAATAAGGATTTGACTGAATTTATGGCATGAATGTTTAACCCAAAGATGAGTAGGTCATCTACTTAAAGGCATATAATAGTGCAAATGTCATTCTCAGATTTGTAATAAATGCATTTGTCACTTTCATTAACTTTAAAACCATGTGAAATGATTAAGTTATCAACATGCCATTGTTTAGGTGCTTGTTTTAAACCATATAATGATTTATTTAATTTGCATACTTTATGTTCTTGACCATGTACAACAAATCCTTCAGGTTAGTCCATATAGATTTCTTCTTCTAATTCACCGTTTTAAAAATGCGGTTTTAACATCCGTTTGGTGTATTAGTAAATTATGAATGGAAGCGAGTGAGATTAATACCTGAATGGATGTTATTCTAGTTAAAGGTGAAAAAGTGTCGAAGAAATCTATATTTTATTTTTGTCTAAAACCTTTAGCTACCAGTCGTGCTTTGTATTTATCTATAGTACCATCAGGTTTTAATTTCTTTTTAAGCACCCATTTACAGCCTATATATTTACAACCAGGGGGTAAATCTGCGAGATGCCAAGTTTTATCGGTTTCCAGAGAATCCATCTCATCATTTATAGCCTCTTTCCAAAAATCGGCATCTAAAGAAGATAAGGCCTCTTGGAGGTTTAAGGGATCCTCCTCTATAGTAAAAGCACAGAAATCCAAACCAAAATTTTTCTCGGTTCTTGCTCTTTTACTTCTTCTAGGTTCAGCTTCAGAACTTTTATTGAGTTCTGTTCTAATAGGCATACTTGAGGTGCCCCCACTATTCCTTTATTTAAAAGGAAATTTTGTTTCATAAAAATCGGCATCATTTGATTCAATTATGTTATGTGCATTTATGTCATAAAATCGATATGCTTTGCTATTAATAGCATAACCTATAAATACATATTCATATGCTCTACTTGCCAATTTTATTCTCTTAGGGTTTGAAATGCGAACATATGCTAGTCAACCCCAAGTTCTAAAGTATGACACATTGGGTTTATGATTCTTTAAAATTTCATAAAGTGAAATTTTATTCTTAGATTTGGGGATTCTATTTAGAACATAACATTCAGTCAATAAAATATCCCTCCACCAATGTTTTGCTGCACCAGAATTTAGTAGGATGGAAACTACTAATTCGGTAAAGTCCTATTTTTTCCAGCTTTACCTTTCATTTCAGGTGAATTGGGTGCAGTTCTCTCATGTACTATACTATGTAATTGATAGAAATTCAGAATTGAATTGGATTCATATTATGTTCCTCTATCACTACGAAATCTCTTAATTTTCCTATTTGTTTGATTCTCAATCTCAGTTTTGAATGTTTTAAACATGTCAAAAGCATCACTTTTATTTTTCATAAGGTATACATATGTGAAATCAGAACAGTCATCAATAAAAGTGATAAAATACCGATGTCCATGTCTAGTTAAAGTACCATCAAATTCACATATGTCAGAGTGAATCAAATTTAAGGGTTCAGATTCTCTATCAACAGATTTATGAGATTTCTTAGTGATTTTTGCTTGTATACATAATTCACATTTATCAGATTCAGATTCTGACATCTTAGGTATCATATCTAGAGTGCTCATGTTATGAATTATTCGTTTATTAACATGACATAATCTAGAGTGCCAAATATTAAAATCACACAACATATAAGCAGAATTATTCACTTTATTAGATTCAACATTTAATTTAAACATTCCCTCACAAGCATAACCCTTTCCTACAAAAGATCCCTTATAACCTATGGTATACACATCAGCCCCAATAAATTGAGTAAATCCTGCCTTACTAAGAAGAAAGTCAGAAACCAGATTCATCCTCATCTCTGGAGTATGCAAAACATCTTTAAGAATCACAGTCCTTCCAGAGGTAAACTTGATCTCCACATTTCCAACCCCTGCAACGTTAGTGGTATGAGAATCTCCCAATAGCACTTTCTGATCATCAGCAGTCGTGTATGTGGTGAACATATCACGATCATAGCAGACACGACGAGAATCACTAGTGTCTGCCCACCAACCCTCTGATCCACCAACAAGGTGAATCTCAGTAATCATAGCCATAAGAGGCTCTTCTGTCAGGTTCGCCTGCGGTGCAGAGCTTGGCCTGTTCCGACACTTGCGTGCCATATGACCTGGTTTTCTACAGTTGCAACATAGAAACAACTATCCAGAGTCATTCTTCTGAGCTGGTTTCTGCTGTGCTTTTGGGTTTCCTTGCGGATTCCCATTCTGTTTGTTGCGCCTGTTCTGATTCTTAAATGATTTCTGATTCGGTTTCAGAACAGCGGATGTGGTCTTCTTAGTGCTGTTGTTTGAGATAACCAGCACTTCCTCTTTCTGGTCCTGTTTCGTGCCTCCTTCTCAATACGGAGGCGAGTGATCAGGCTCTCTAAGGAAAATTCCTTCGTCTTATGTCGTAAGAAATTCTTAAAGTTTTTCCAACCTGGGGGCAGTTTATCAATAATAACATCAACTTGAAACTGTTCGTCCAAAACCATACCTTCGGAGATGATCTCATGAGATATTTTCTGAAGCTCATGAGACTGCATCTCTGCTGACCTATCGTCTGTCATCTGATACTTGAGATAGCAGCTCACAGCATACTTCTTTGCCCCTGCCTCCTCTGTATCATATTTCTTCTTCAGCGCTTCTCAGATCTCCTTCGCTGTCTTGTCGTCCGAGTTGTAGTAATCATACAGATCATCGCTGAGGCCATTGAGAATGAAATTTCTGCACAGATAATCCTGCTCAATCCAGTTTTGTTGCTGTTTTGATTGTTCAGTGCAGGAAGTCATCTGCGCTTCATCAGTTCCATCAGGTTTGTCTGGCAACTGCGGTTTGTCGGTGGTCAGAGCAGCAGCCACCTTTCTCATCGTCAGGTAAAACTCCATCTTTTGACGTCATCGTTTGAAGTGCAGACCTTTGAAACGAAAGGGGGCAACAGTCAGCAATGGGATCTGGAAGGCAGAGGGAGGAGCAGCATCATCCATGTTTGATGTCGAAGCCATTGTTTCAGATCGTCTTCAAGTTGTTGGGAAACAATGGCTGATTCACGTACTTGGTCGCTTTCTTGAAGACGATTCGACGATCTAGTCGGTGGTGCAAAATCAGTTCGTACTTTCGCCGCTGCCTCTAGAATAAAACAGCCTCTGAAATTAATAACTGATTTGCTTTGCACAACAAATCAGTGCAGATTTGCACTTTTGAAATAAAATTACTGCTCGAAGATTTCTGGATAATAATTTTAATGGCGGAGGTAAGGTATATCTTTTTCATCTACAACAGAAGGTAATATATAGATGGGGATTAAGGCTGAACGAAAATACTTTGCAGTAATAAAATCTGCTAAAATACCGGGTCAATAGTTTACCGCTTCAAAATTAAAGTTGGCTAAGAAATATTTTCGTATTTAAAAACATAGTTCGAAAAATGCAGTGTTTTCTGACCCAAAAATATAAGTGTTTACACCACCAAGCCAATCCCGAGCCCGAACCGGGTCGGGCCGGGTCGAGTCGGCCGATTGCGCGCGCTCTTGCGGTGGTCGTGATACATGGCATCCCTCCTCACAATAAAGCATGTATTGGGAGCCCAAGGCCCCAACATGATTTCTTAGAAACAAGTATAAATACTTGCCTCTTACATATAATCCCATGATATGGGACTATTCAATAAAGAAGTCATTCATACACTTATCTCAATATTTTAATAATTCATCCAATATTTCCAACATTTTGTGTTTGAAATTAATTAGAGAAAGACAGAATCCCCAACTTTTGTATCAATCATGCTTCAGTTTTGTGATTTGCCTAGTTTGTACGATGCATAAATCAATTTTCATATAACCTTTTCAAAAAAATTGTTGTCTAAAATTAAAATGTAATGAAATTATGCCTTACAGTCTGAATATTGTAGTTATCCCTCGTTTCCATACATGATCAGTGAAAGTCTTTTGTTTAAAATAAGGAATATTAGAGTCAAATGCATTTAACAAAAAACGTCTTGTTTCTTAGGTTTTCTGAAAGCAAACTAATTAATGCAGGGACAGTGATGTTCCTATCTACAAAAACCTCCGCTGCTTTGCAAAGAATTTAAACGTTCCTTTAAACTTTACAAACTTGCATGTGCCAATAATTTTCTAGTTGAACAGGCTAGTAAAGCTTATAAAATCTATGGTGTCGTGCAATTTTATTGTTGGTGCATTAACGAACATGTGTGTGTGGAAGTAGGTTACTAAGCATGGTCTTCATTGTTATTCATACGTATTACTAACATTTTTCCTAATTTTAAATTAAACTTAATTCATATGTAACTAATCGTGCAAATCGAAATGAACAAAACTAAACATTTAACTTATCCATTTGACAACAATATATATTTTTTTTAGAAAAATTAATATGGTATGATGTAAGAAAATAATTGTTAAAAATAGTTTTCCACTACATTTAAAACAAACTGTTAGATCAAAAATGACCTGACAACCAAAAATTATGAAGGCTCAATGATGAAAGATGCAACTTGAAATCAAATGTAGCCTGTAGGTCAAAGTTGCAAAACAACCCAAAGCAAAGGGAAATTCAAAGCCAAGAACTGCTCCGAAGACAATATATGGTTCAAAACCAAATAATGATTTGAATTTAATCAAAGGTTCAAAGCAAGCAATTAGCTTGAAGTTCAGCGGTCGTTTCATTCAGAATTTTTTGCTTTAAATGTGCTCTAAAGCAAACGAATATCCAATAAATAGGATTAATACAGAAATCATACCCATCTAAGTTTACTATATTCAAAAAATAACAATTTAATAGCTGTAGAAGCTCAGATTAATTAAATCAATACAGTTGCCATTTTGAGATCATGAGGCTATCTCAATACAAGAATTCATATACCAGCACTAACTATAATTCCCAAATAGATGAGTAAATACTATTTCAAGGTTGCAAATTGACTATAAAAAATGGTTACTGAGCACGGTCTTTCTATTTGATGTTTCTAGAATAACGTTTCCTTACAATATTAATATAACAAGTTTTAAATGAGCGATGCTAATCTCAGATTCTCATTGTAGCAATATATGAAAAACATTACCCTAATTTAATTATGTAAAAGTTGCAGACCTCCACTGTTACAATTCAGTCTTGTATCAATATCCACTGTTACAATTGTAAACGGTTTGAAAACCATTTAAAGGTTTCAAATTTACTAAAAAAAAGGAAGAAAAAGAAAAAGAAAATACCTCCACACACAAGTAGATAAGTGGGGTTTTCTTGTGTTTTTAAGTTGATCCTCTTGATTTTTTCCAATGCGCTGGAGATGATCTAGACATAGACTTGAAAAGAATTATCTGCAAACACACATGGTCTTTATTTTTATTTTTATTTCACTTTATGATTTCATGCTAAGCTAATTTCTTATATTTGAATGCAAACAACTACTACCGTCTATTTCATGTGAATGCAAAGAATTATTAAATTGTTTCTAAATTTTGCTTAGTCATTTTTGGTTGTAGATAAATTTTGTTCCATAGTAATGTTATGGGCCTAATATCCACTGTTACAAATGTAAACGGTTTGAAAACCATTTAAAGGTTGCAAATTTACTAAAAAAAAGGAAGAAAAAGAAAATACCTCCACGCACAAGTAGATAAGTGGGGTTTCCTTGTGTTTTTAAGTCGATCCTCTTGATTTTTTTCCAATGCGCTGGAGATGATCTAGACGTAGACTTGAAAAGAATTATCTGCAAACACACAGTCTTTATTTTTATTTTTATTTTTATTTCACTTTATGATTTCATGCTAAGATAATTTCTTATATTTGAATGCAAACACCTACTACCGTCTATTTCATGTGAATGCAAAGAATTATTAAATTGTTTCTAAAGTTTGCTCAGTCATTTTTCGTTGTAGATAAATTTTGTTCCATAGTAATGTTATGGGCCTTAACGTGATCACTTGTCCATTCACTGAATATCAGTAAAATGGGTTGGAATGTTTTATCCCCTTTATTCCTGCATCATGGATAACAAATTTCATAGATAAGCATACATACAATGTGTAACACCCCATGTCCATTAATGTCACTCACAAAGGGAATGCATTAACTTCCATGAAGCATTATAAGTAAACAGAACAGAATATTACAAGACAGATACATAAAGTAGTACTTGAAAATTTTATAACTTTATTACAGCAGAAACAGAAGTAAGTTTGGTTACATCTTTCAAAACCACAATATCGGAATTCAAGTACATAAATATCAGTCTTGTACAAAAGTCTTCAGAGTACGTAATTTTAAAGCTATAATCCCCAATAGAAAATGCCATAAATAGGTAGAATCAAAGCCAAGCAATACTTCAAGCACTCTAGCACTTCAAGTAGAGAGAAATATAAGTCAAGCCCTTACGTTCCCAACCTGAGTACCTGGGGGAGGAAACGGAAGAAAAGAGGCGAAACAAACTAGGTCAGACATACGTCTGGTGAGTCCAGTGACTTTCAGCATATAAAAAGATAACAGTATCATGACATGTAAATAAAACTGGATGAGAGATAGCCGTAATAGGAGTAGTAAGTTAACAGAAGAAACAGAATGATATAGGCTAAGCTAAGCTCCTTACTTAGTTTTCACTTCTCTGCACTAGTACTAGTATAACAGAATTAGGAGTTGTCCTATTGTCTAAACAGAAAACAGATTGATCTCTTCAGAAACACGATGCTAGAAATGGGCCTTTACCACCCGAACAGAGACAGATGGTACAGAAACAGAATCAGGAACGAAATAAGAGACAGAAACAGAATAATCCCTACGGAAACAGAATATTAGAGTTAGGCGTACACTAGTAATGGGCCTTTACCACCTCAACAGACAGTACCACATAGAATCAGACAGGTGTTACCACCCCAACAGAAACAGACGGTACCCCAATAGAAACAGACAGAACTAAGTGTACCTTAAATTCTACCCCAAGCGATCGGCTCCCTAATACATAAATATCATGTGCCGGCCCCACAGAAGGGTGTATCACTCCCTAAAGTGGCAACCTATAGACACAGTCCTATTTACAGATGTCACGGTGTCTTACATCCTCAGAGCAGACCGGATCCATGCACGCACATGACCCGGTTGGAATGCGCTATCAATACCACTCGCCATTATCAGAGTGAACCTCTTACAATTAGTTCAGTAAGAGTGCCCGGACCCCTCTTATTGTTGGGTCATAGTTTTGATACTAGAAAGGGTTACTGACTAATATGGGTCCCAAACAACAGATGACACAAGTAATTATCCCTCCTAACCTTGTGTCCCCAGACTAACAGATTTCAGATTAACTTGTTTACAGATTTCAGATGTACAAAGTTTAGATTAACTAGTTTTCAGATCAGACATACAAGTTAACAGGTTTTCAGACTACGGATTAAATGTACAGATTAACAAGTGCTTAGACTAACGGATCAGATATACAGATTAACAGACTTACAGATTGTTTTACCTAACTTTGTATTGGGCCTACAAATTCACGAAACGAGTTTATTAGATTCATCAGTCCAGTTGGTTTAACCCTATCCACCCAACACGTTTTAGGCATCATATTTATCTTAGATTTGCATTAATTAAATATTAATGCATAAACCTCTCACATTAGGTCGGTAGCTTGTGGTCGCTGGATGTGCCGGGCGGTTCCGGGCAGACGTCTGCCACAAGCCAGACCTAACCTCGTGTCTAAGCATCCTTATGCCTACGACCTCTCACATTAGACTGACAGTTTGCGGTTGCTGGTTAAGCCGGTTGGGTCCGGGCAGGCTTCCACCGCAAACTGAGTCTAACCTCGTGTCTCAGTATTCTTATTTGTAGCTAAAGTTTTCATTTACAGATTATGCCAATATCAGATTAATTATGCTAATTCAACCAATTAACTTCTTTAGAAGTTACAGCAGATTATTCAAAGTTCCATTAACATGTTTTGCTCAATTTTAGATCGAGCCTACAGATTACATACCCAAATCACAATATTCAATTCCAACAGATCTAGCGGATTGGGCAATTTAATAGATTTAAACATATCCTAAAGTTCTATTAACATATCTTGCATAATCATAAATTAAGTCTTATTTTACATGCCCAAATTATGGTCATAATTCTCAACATAACATATGCCCAAATTTAGTTAGATTTTCTACAATACAGAATATTCTCTAAAAGCCCCAAATCATGATATACAATATGAATTATGCCAATTTATAGCTGTTGATTACCGCGCATGTCAAATATCCAAAAATCCGAATTAGGCGTATTCACATTAATAGTTATCCTTATTTTAATATAGGTTTTTCAGGCTTAAGTCACATATCTTTTTTCTTCCAAGTCATAGATCGTCATATAAAATATGCCCCAAATCTAGCTCTTAAATTACAACATGTATTATGTCCTCAAAATCAGATCTTGAATTATAACATGCATTATGTCACCAAATTACAAGTCATATGTTGTCATACATTAATTCTCCTTCTTTCAAATCATAAACCGTCATATATAGTATGCCTAGATCTAGATCTTAAATTACAACTTATGTTGTGTTCTCAATTTAGTCATAAATCAGTTATGTCCAATTATGCATCATTCAATATTTTCCCCAAATTTAGCATTCGCGTGTCAATCTCTTATGAGATTTGGCTCAGTCTCGTAGTAGCCTGGCTATAGAACAGAAGGAAGGAAGAGATACAGAATAGTTACAATAAGATAGATCTACACAGAAAAACAGATCTGATAAACAAAGAATAAGATGGATCTACACAGAAAAACAGATCTGATAAACAAGAATAAGATAGATCTCCAATTCAGATTTATACCCATGTCAAGATCATAATTAAATTTCATATCTGAAAATAACTGTACTCACAAATCGTGATTTAAGAAAGAGAAGAACGATTCTGGGATATGATTTTCTGGAGTTGATTTAGCTTTCCGTTGATGTAGGCGTTGATTTGTTATCTTTATCTTCTCTTTTGAATTGATTGATTAGGGTGGAGGCTAGGTCACTTTAGGTTTTAGGACCATATAGACACCATTCCTCTTTGTTAATGAATTAGGGTTTAGGTTTAGCTATGTATATATAGATGTCTATGATCGATTAGAGCTCTTAGATTAACCCAAAAACCATCAGGGCCACTCAGATGCCACATCAGCCCTTAGTGCGGATCGGGCCACGGGTTGACAGTCAAACACCCTGGATCGACCTCGGGTCGACTCAGCGGGGCTCGGGTCGACTCCAAAAATGGTGCGGTTCGGCTATTCCCTCTCCCGATTCGCTGTTTTGAACTTTTTTGAATATTTATTTATTTAATTTTTTATATATATATCTATATATATATTTCTCTCATATGCATACAAACTTCCAGGCTTAATAACATCTTCATAAGGTATCCATTTTGTGCAAACCAAATGTCTATCTTGACCCAAAAATTTTAAACGAACATAATAGCGCAACCCATTTCACTTAATTCTTCTTCTAAAAATTAAGTATACTTTAATTTGTGAATGTTAATGTTATAAAATTACGGGGTGTTACACAACGCTTTTGGTTTGAAGTTTGGCTACAATTACGTCGGTCGTGATTGTTATGTCAACTTTTGAGCCAAAAGCATTTTCCATAAAGGAATGGCACAGATTGACACAGATGATAACTCTAACATAAATATAATCAAGTCGAGTGTAATTTTACATTCAGTTTCTCTTTGTGAATCTGAACTCCAAGTTCACATTTTTATCCACCCTTTACATTCTTCTCTACTCTACTTGATCTTGATTCAACAATGATTTCCACTACTATTGGTCCACGTAAAAATTAAACATTTTACTATATTGTGAAGCTATCAACTCCATTTTCAAAGATATGTTCAGAAGAAATGGAAATAAAAAGAGACTAAACCCAGGAGTCTACCTAAAACTAGTTGAAAGAATAAAATATCTCCACTGTTGAATACGATAGTCACAAAAATTAACACAACAGAAACTGCAAAAACTTCATCATATGGGATACAGAGTATAGCACATTTTATTACAAGTTTTGCAAATTTCCTATCACTTTCCATACCAGTTTTTTTATTTTTCTTTAAAGAATAGCAGTGTAGTTCTGCAATAGAGAGTGCTGCTATACCAAATTGGAATATCTAGAGCAAATATTCAAAAATGTCACTACAGGAAAACTTGTCATTCTCTCTACTCAAGTAGAATCATCAAAATATGATACCTAGTATTAGTTAATTCCTAATATAAGTTAATTTTTCAATTTTAACTGTCAAACGGTTCGGTTAAAATTGCATAATAAAAACTTATCTTTTACTACAACGATTGATGCAAATCTACACATGTTAAGAGAATGCATCCTTTAACTATTGTGTAATAAAGTCTGAGATTCGTAACATACAAAAACAAAATCGCCACAAAGCTCTCCACACCATGTAATTATTTAGGGATTCAAATTTAATTAGAATAATACCTGAAAAGAATTAGGGTTTCGATTTTAATTAGAATACTACCTGAAAAGAATTTGAAATGAATTAGGGTTTCGATTGTAATAAAGATTTTGAAAAGAAATTCAATGTCAGCAGGATGAAAGGCGATTTCAGATGTTAGCGGGATGAAAGGCGATTTCGATGGGGATTTCGATCTGACGAGCTGTTTATCGATGAATACGTTTTTTTGTTTTGGCTAGTACTGTGAATTAGGACGGGGCTGTATTTGAGCGTGAAGTAATTGGGAGACGGAGTAAGCGAGGGTGTGAAATTTTTTCTTTCAATTTGGAACGCCCCAAAGCCATTCCATAATTACCATGGCCATAAACCATGATAAATCTTGTTGCCACGTCCTAAGACCGTTCCAAAATTTCCACGGCTTCAGACCGTGGCAATTCATCTGCATTTGAGCATGGCAAAACTGATAATATGGTGTTTTGTACCTAGTGCAAGGCTCCTCCTATAATACCAACAGGGATACTGACTAATACAGGTTCCACACAAACTCGACTCAAGCTACCCTTATGTTTTTACACCCGAGTAACTAGGATTTTAAGAGTCTCAAAACCGGATACAACGACAAGATGTGGGACCTCTTAGCTTATTTATTAACAAGTTTTAACTTAGCAGGTTTAAATTCATTAATAAGCACGATTGTAAATGACATTTCCTCTAAATGCTATTCTGTGTACAACCCTCCCCCAAACAAGCACCTGCTCATATGTATATAGACTATAGTAACTCGTTTTACTTAATTTACATATGCTACTTACATTTTGCATAACATGTTCTTACTTAATATTAAGTTAAGTCTAATCTATTCAGATTAACATGTTTGCATATTCTTCCTTTTTACTATAATCCCAATTTTACAATCAAAGATTCTCAAGTTATAATATGCCCCCAATTTCTCCTTTTTACTGTCATTTCAAGTTATTTCAATTATTCCATTTATACGCAATTTCAAACGAAATAGCCTAGGCTCAACGTAAAGTAAAAGGAAAAAGGAGAAGAACAGAATTAAACTCAATTGTACAAAATGGGCATATAAAAGACTATAAATAAATAAAAATAAAAGGGGATGGGAAGAAAGATGTATACATGAACATAAATAACTGTAAAACTTAATAGATGAATAACAGTAACTTATAAGTACTGTTTATTCCAGATCCAAAATTATTTACGGTGATAATATTTTTTGGATGTTAGATCTAAAAATAACTAGAACTCACTGTGCTTTGATTTAAATTCAGAAATTGTCTTTGAAAAAGGGTTGTTGTTGATGCAAAACTTGAATTATCCTTTGATCTGTTCTCCAGTAGCACCTTCTCACATTTCTCATTTAATTTTAGAACATAGTCATGGAGGAAGGAGATGAAGATTATTCATGTGTAAGAAAAATGAGAGAGGTATCCCCTATTTATAGATTAGTTCGAGTAATTCTAAGCCTTAGGATTTTAGGTTGTTAAATCCAACTATACGCCTAAACCTGAGTCAACAAATGTATTTTATACATAAAATAGTCTAGATTCAAAGCAGTCCAAATACACCGAATTTCTTAAGGTGGATCAACCCACCTACTCCCTAGGTCAACCGATGGGTCAACCTGCCTTAGACCTAGGTCGAACCATGTGTCGACCCAAATTTGAGCTGGGTCGCCCACTTACCATTGCACTTATGAGCTGTTTAATTCGAATTATTTTCAATTCAATTTAATCTTCTAAAGCTCATAACTTCTTCATACATTATCCGATTCACACAAACCTGGGGACTATCTGAACAAGAATTTCGAGATGAATGCAAAGATAAAGTCGGTTTTACTCAATTATGAATATTTAATAAATATTCATTTTATTGTATAATTATGGTGTATTAAATTATGGGGTGTTACATTCTCCCCTCCTTAAAGGATTTCGTCCCCGAAATCTCTAAGTTAAGAAGAATGTTATTATTTTAACAACCATCTACTCATCCATCAACCACTAGCGCCCATTGTCCTTAAAAATTTCTAACGCTTTATATGAACATATGCAAAAGGTGTTATGTATATGGTCCTATACTTATGCGAAAATTAGGCGGTCCACTGATTCAGTTGACCGCCTTAATGCAATATATGTTTGTGCCTTGTATTTGATATGTATGCAAAAGAATCCTAATATAACATATAAATTCTATATGTGTGCACCATCATTCACCAAAATGCAACATCCATGTGATGATTCATCCATTTTCATTCATTGAAAATTTAAAATTGTAATAACCCGAAAATCCGAGCCAGTTTAAAATTTTTATTTTGGCAATTTTAGTGAATTTTGATCATTTAAAATAGATTATTTTAAATAATATCGACGAGGAATTTATTTTGAATATAGAATAGAACGTATATATTATATACGCCATCGTTAGAATATAAATGATTATATATAATTATAAATAGAATTGAAAATGGCGCGGTAGTTCGATAATTCGATTTCAAACTTCAATTGAATGTACCGGGTGCAAAACAATCCGGATTTTAGTGAAACCAAAAACATTAGGATCTAATTGAGAATATCTTTCCAACGAATCCGGAAAATTGAAATTTCATAGCGGGGATCAAAATATATGTCCAGTTGAAAATTCTGAATAGTCGCTATGGAATTCAGGCCCTTAAAAATGGACATTTTGCAAACGACCTCGGATTTCGACGAAACCAGTTTTGTTGGGTCCGTGATGTAAAGTTATTGCTAGATTCCAAATTTCATAATTTTTCGAATCAATATGTGGGCGTGGCAAAGGAAAACGCGTTTGACCAATTTCAGTTGATTTTAATCGACTGGAAATTGGCCATTTTTCAAACGGTCTCCGAATTTGACGAAATTAGTTTGGTTAGGACCGTATCGTCAATACGAAGCTAGAAATAATTTTTTCTGGAATTTTTCGAGTTAGTATGTGGCCCCGGTAAATTGAAATGTGCGTTTGAATTGAATATATAAAGATTTATCCTTTAAATTCAACGAAAACTGATTGTAACGTTCGAATCGGCCTACGTGGCATATCCCATTGTGTTCAGAATGGGGGTAATACGCTGGGGACGACAGTCGGCATGTTTGATTTCGAGGTCGTAAGGAAGGTCAACAATTAAGAGAATTAAATGAAATAAAATAATAAATTACATAACCCCATCCCTCTTTAAAACACTTTGTCAAACCTCCCTCCCTGGTCAAAACAATCGCGCCCCTTTCTGTAATAAAAACCCGTCGCCTTCTTCCTCCTTCCCCCTTCAGCACGCCATCGCACCTCAGCCTGGACGCCTCCCCGACCTCAACGCCCCCTCCCCAATCGCATCCTCCCTCTCTGCCTCGAAGTTCGAAACCCCACCCCATAAATCGAGGAAACCCTAGCCGTCCAAGCCCCTGACGTCAGCCGTCGATCGCCAGGATGGACCCCGACCACCTCTGACCGCCTGTAGACCCCGCGAGCTGCCACTTCCCCCACCTCCGATTCAAAACAGCGAACTCACAAAACCCAGTTTCCTCCCCTTCCACGCAAGCCCCCTTCGTTCGAAACCCTCAACCGCGACTCCAGCTCGCCCCTCCCCTCGACGTGAAGAGCAGCGCCCCTCTCTCCTTCACTAGACTAGCGCAGACAAAACCTTCCCCTCTTCTAAGTCCTGTAAGTGATTTCGTTCCTTTTTATTTTATTAAAAACATTTTTTTTATGTTAATCCTTGGTATGAACGCGTCGAAAGGATAGGATTTTTAAAATGTGGAAGGATAGGATTTTTAAAATGTGTATAGTATGAATGTAAGGAAGAATACGATTATATATATATGATTTTGATTCATATGAAACTATGATTTTTATTTACATAAAGAAGCAGTTTTTATCATGATAAAGAAATGGTTTGTAACATAAAAATACGTTTTTTTAATTGTGTAAAAAGATTTGATTTTTATGCTTTAAAAAGATTTGATTTTTATGCTTTAAAAAGATTTGATTTTTATCTTGAGAAAGAACCAATTTTTATGACAAAGAAGAACGAATTTTTATATAAGTAAAAATATAATTTTTATATTATAGAAAGGTTAAAAATATAATTTTTATATTATACAAGGGTTAAAAATATAATTTTTATATTATAGAATGAATAAAAATATAATTTTTATTATAGTAGAGTATTAAAAATATAATTTTTATACTAGTGGCATGGTAAAAATATGATTTTTATATAGGTATGATAGTAAAAAATATGATTTTTATTCATGTAGGGTAATAAAAATATAACCTTTGTTAGGAGGAAAGCGTTTCAAGAATATAATCTTTACAGTATAAGAAGTTAAATAAAAATATGAACTTTATTTTTATCATAAAGGAATGGGAATAAAAATGTGATTTTTTGTTTTAAAAGATAGTGGAATAAAAATATAATTTTTATACATGAAGTGATATTATAAAAATGTGATTTTTAACGTGAAACTGCGTGAAACAGATCTCGTTGGAAAAGACGATGAAGACTTCTATAAATGAAGAGTCAAGATGTTTGGGTAGCTTTCGGTGAGAATTTCTCACCTTTCAATTTCTTTTTCTAGTTATATATATATACTAGGATGCAGACGGTGCTTAGTAGCACCCGACACAATCGTCCACAGACCATGGACTTGTTTGTTTGGTTGCATAGATTAGTTAGATGATTTGATTTGAATTTGGTTGTTTGGTGATTTTGATTGATGTGTGAATGGCGTGGGCCTTCACTAGACCGGGGATAAGGCTAGGCCTCGTCCCGTTTCTAGTATCGTGCCGTTATGCCGCCGAAATTTCCTAAAATATGTTAGAAAAATAAAAATATCATTTTTATTGTGTAAATAAACTGAATAGATATTCATATGTCGAAATAAAATATTTTATCGTTAAAAATATAATTTTTAACATGAAAGTGAATAAAATAAAATATTTATTTACAAACCCGACGGTTTGTTTATGTACACCTGTTTGAAGGACATTGATTGGGTCGATAAATTTTACACATCGCCCAACTGCACAAATAAAAATATGTGTTGGATTGCTTGAAACCCCACACGGGTATTGGGATGATATTTGACATACACTAATCCCGATTGTTTAGTTGTATGTCGATCGATAGATTGACAAACTGTTATAAGCGTTGAATATTTATATTTGATGCTTATACAGTGTAGAATGCACTTTGGATGATGGTTGATTATTCATCGTTGTTGATATATACATGTGTTGTAGAAAATCCATATAATTAACATTATATGGTAATTGATTGGGCCTCATTCCAGTTTAGAAATAGAATATTTGAAAAGAAATATTTGAAATGGAAATATTTGAAATAGAATATTTGAAATAGAAATATTTGAAATAGAAATATTCGAAATGGAATATTTGAAAATATCAATATATGAAGCCGTGTTGATTAGATTGACGCCATTTTGACGTGAACGATATTTATATCGATTTTATTTATTTTAAAACGAATATTGAAAAGTGATTTCGAAATCGAATATTTTGAAAGGAAATTTAATTTGAATTGAATCGAATAGAAAACCAATTTGAATTGAATCGAATAGAAAACCAATTTGAATTGAATCGAATAGAAAACCAATTTGAATTGAATTGAATTGAAAACGAATTCGAATTGAATTGAAAACGAATTGAAATGAATTCAAATTGAATTGAAATTTGAATTGAATAGAAATGAATTTTAAAACGAGTTTATAAGGAAGAATTCAATTTTGATTTAAATTGAAATGGAAGTTGAAAATGTTTTTGAAACTAATTCAAAACTATCTATATAATTCGTTTTAAATAGAAATCGACAAAATATATATTATATATATTATATATATAATATAATGGCCTGAATAGAACGCGCCGCGCCTTGGCAGTTCGCGAATTTCGACCATTGACTTCGAACGGATATTACGGGAGATCCGACCGTCGGATTCTCCTAAAACCGGAACCGTTGGGTTCGTATCGAAAAGAGCTTTCTAACGAATATTAGAAATTAGAAATCTAACAGTTGGATTTGGAATTATATCCAAATCAAATTTAGAAAAGGTCGCTGTAAGTGCAGTTCGATGGCCGTTGATGGAAATCGACTGTACGGGCCTTGATAAAATTATTAAAAATAGTAATAATTTGTGTAAAATCATAAGAAATGATTTAGGAAGAATTGGGATGAAAAACTCCATATTTGAAAAGATAAAAATAGATTTTTATCGAAATGAACTAGTTTTGAACTAGAATTATAATTCTATTTATTTTTAAATAAATAAATTGAATTTGAAAAGGGTTTTAAAAATAACCAGAATTTCCAATGATTGCATTGGAGTGGATTTGAATCGAAATTGTCTTCGGAATATTTCGATGTTGGAATTCGTGATTATACGGATGTTGTTATGGAAATTTGAAAGATATATATTTATATCGTTATTTCCAATACGACATTTGTTAATCGTAGAATTTGATATTGAATATAAGCCGATATATTTTCTATTCAGAGCCTTGTATTGAATATCAAATGTGATTTGGGTTTGTCGTGAATGGTGTCTTCATTAACACTGTTCTTAAGCCCAGTTGAGAAAAGATTAAATCTTTTTATTTAGATTTAATGAAGTGTACCAATTAAATAATAATTAATTGGAATTGAATTGATATTGATTTTTGGGTTTGTCGTGGACAGTGTTTTAAATAACACTCGTTCTTTAACCCGATAATTAATGGAATGTGACTTTGGGTTTATCGTGAACCGTGTTTTAAATGACACGGATTCTTTAACCCAGTCAAAGATTAAAACTAAGTGGAGTTTTAATGAATCTTTAATTAGATTGAAAGGACCGAGAATGGAGTAGCACCAGTTTTGCTCCAGGCGATAGTTAAATCTTTAATTGGATTTAAACGTGAAATGGTAATTGAATTTACCGATAACACCGTGGTGTTAGATATGAAGTATTATCAGTTTTACTTCGTGGGATGAATAGGTTGGGATTGGGAAATTAAAACCAATGATTACTTCAGTAAGGTTCGTTAATCTCGACTAGTTGAATCGAAATTCAAAAGAAGATTAAAGAATAAGTTCAAGGAATTTATCTTGGATAAAATTAATGGGAACCTTTCCCTATGAATGTGAAATTTAGAAACTAACTATCGGTTAGCCAAGTAGAATGGTTTTCTGAATATTGATCTGATGTTGGTTTCGGCCTTCGAGGTTAATATTTGGGGAATTATTCTCTTGATTAATTTACGGTTAGTGACTGATGAATTGGAATGAGGTGTTTGTTGTGTTTGTGTAACACTTATTTAAAATATACGCGAGTTATTCGGAAAGACCGGGTTTATCCCATTCTGAATAACTGATATGACGATAAGTCGAAGATGAAGACGGTGGTCGAAGACCGGAAGTCTTCACGTTGTTTGGGTGATTACTGATGATCTTGATTGGGCTGTACACCCAAGAAGATGGAAACAGTTGGTGATCGTCCAGACGTACTTGGAGATCGATGGATATGCGGGGTACTAGGTGCCTCCGGTTTCGTTCAGACCCAGAACGGACTTGTAAATGGAATGTGTGTCGGACATTGGATTTTAGTCCGTGTGATTGATCTCTATTAAATATATATCTGTTTGGCGGCGGAGAATTTATTCTCTTGCTTAACGCCCTTCTCTGAGACGTACGAGCTCAGGGGTTATATACTGATGGATATCAAACGGATGGAGTGAATTGCTTGTGTGGCATGCCTAAGTGGCAATTGATCGAGGCTTCTGTTGAAAAGCAAAGTCTTGTGGTGATGATCAAAGCACAGCCTGTGTAGCACAGCTTTGTGTAACGTGAATTCGCGAGCCTCGCACCCCGGTTGTGAACCAAAAACGGGAGAGGACGTCAGGGAGGGCATGCGTTTCTTTCTAGCTAGGGTGGTGTCAGTGACCTACCAGCCCTGACATTTATATACTTTTCACCTGTGTGGTTGTTGCTGTTGCGAGGCGCCTCGGTTTGATCGGACGATCCGGGTCCGATGGAGTCATTCGTTGGCTCATTTACGCCCCAAAGGGCGGAGAAACGCAGTGTTCAGGATTTAAGTTTAATCCACATCGGTGGACCGGCCCTGAGGATCCAAGGGGCGATGCGTTCTGCTCCTGAGACTCGGGCTAGACAGTCTCGAATCGGTAGAGGACGATCCCTAGCCTCGGTTCATAGATGGAAACCCAATTTCCAAATACGAGACATTTGCGGTTTTAATTGTAGAACTAGTATGGCGACATGATATATGGTACCCATGCCGTCTATGATTGATACTTATGATTTGAAGTTGTTTTATACACTATGCACTTATAGTAGTATCAAATGATTTGTTTTAAACGTATCAAGCATTCTTTGGCTGTTATAAGGGAAAACCCTATCCCCCGGCTTGCGTTGCATTGTGTGATAGGACCTGGGTCTTATAACAGCTTCATTTTTCTTTATTTAGCATGCGCCGTTTGTTTTATGCACTGGTATTCTCGGGAGGAAACCCGTTCCGTGTTATACGGCGTGGTCCCTTGATTTACCTAACTTTAAAAACAAAGATAAATAACTGTTTTAGTTCTCACACCAGTCACATGACTGACCTGGAGTTTATTGTTTTAACTTAAACTCTGGGTGCCCTTATTTTGACACGGGCAGCTAGTAGTTTTGGTTTTGCAGATTTATACTCACAGGATCCTGGTTTACAGCTGGAATGATATCCGGAAAGCTTTGTATCCGTATATCTACTTCTAGTTGTGTATTGTATTATTTTCCGCTGCTATGTAATTTATTGTAATCTATGATATTTCTGTGTAATTTATTCATTTATACTCTGTATATTCTTGTATCTGATGGAATTGTTGTAATAACAATGAAATGTTCTTCCGTATGCGTTCATTTGTGTGTTGTTCTCAAAGTATCCACTCTTTCCTTAACGGGGAAGTTACGGGTTCTCACAAAAATGCACACACATCCATATGCAATATGTAAGTTCTTAAGCCGATCCAATGCCTATTGTGTGTGTATGCATCCACTGGCAAACACTAACAAATACTTGCATCCACTCCCAACCATAAAACATAACATGTCTCAAACACATGTTTCCATCCATTGGCTTCTACCTAAGGATCGAAGATTCCAACAATAGGAAAACAAACTCAAATAATAGAAACAAGCGTGAAATTCAAAAGCTTAAAAAGGAAATTAAGAACGTACTCTCAAAGAAAAAAGGGTAAGAAGCGCGAATCTTTTCTTCGAGTTCCCACGTTGCATCGTCGCGGTCTTATCCCCGTTGCACCTTTACTAACTTGATCTCCTTGTTGTGTAGTCTCTTAACCTCCGATACAAGAATATGGGTAGGTACTTTCCAAACCGATGCCTCTTTCTCTACCTTAACATCCTCAAGCAAGCTTGGCACCGCCACCTCTATCATATCATGTAAACATTTCCACAAGTGGAAATATGGACACGTCGTGAACCCCGCCTCTCTGGTAGTCTAATCCTATAGGCCATCTAGGCGATCCTCTCAACTATGGGGAATGGCCCTACAAATCTTGGCGCCAACTTCCCTACTAAGCCAAAGTGAACAACATTTGTTAGAGGCGATACTTTGACGAAGACCATATCTCCTACCTCAAATTCCAAACCAATCCTCCTTTATCGACATATGACTTCTGCCTATCTTAAGTCACCCTCATTCGTCTACGAATAACATCAAATTTCTCAAAAGTCTCTCAAATCATCTCAGGCCCAAGTAGAAGACTGTCCATAGACTCCCACCATCATGTTGGCTATCTGCAAGGTCATCCATATAGTGCCTCGAAGGGTGTCATGACTATGCTCGACTGGTAACTGTTATTGTAAGCAAACTCAACTAATGGGAGATGCTCCTCCCTTGTCCCTCCAAAGTCTAGGATACATAGTCTCAGTAAATACTCGAGTACCTTATTGACCCTCTCGCTGTCCATAAGTCTGAGTGTGGTAAGATGTACTCAATCGTAACTATGTACCTAGTGCCTCTTATAAGCTCTTCCAAAACTCGCTCGTGAAGATGGGGTCATGGTCGCTTACTGTTAGACCAAAAAATGGCACTAACACCCAATATGTCATATTTAGAGCATAAAATATGAATAAATAAATAGAAAAAAGGAAGAAAAAGCAAGACAACATGGTTTCTATAGTGATTCGGCATCAAAGAGCCTACATCTACTTCATAGTTTCTTAATTCAACATTGAATTAAAATTGTAAGGCTTTGAATCTCTCTAGCACTCGATTATAATGACATTGTCTCTCGAATTCACTGATTTTGCAACATAAGAGGATGATTCTTTGTAGTAGAATGGCGTCCATGGCTTACGCTCATCATGGAGATCCAAAAATCCCCTGAAATGGCTGCAAATTCATGTATTTATAGGCAAAAAATCGGTTAGGGCTGAGTGGCCATGTGGCAGCATCAGGGAAGGTCTCGAGAGTCGTGGAGAAAGTGGGAGAGCGGTTTTCAATTTGTGGAATGACACATGTACGACGATCCGGTTTTATAGGCTAAAGAATAGGTCTTCGGTTAAGGGCAATAGTGTGCTTCAGGCAAGGGGATCGGGTCAGCTTCCTCCGATCCAAACCGATACTTTCTTTGAAAAGTCTTCTGATTGTATGGAGAAATCAACCTAGGCGGGTTGGATCCCATCTGATCTGATCCGATCCGATGATACTCTTTGAATCCATCTGATGCGAATGCGATTACTTCAGGTAAATGGGGTCGGATCTTGGCTACTCCGATCCGAACTGGTGCTAAATTGGAGCTAGTTGTCAAAACATACAAGTGTGTGATGCCGGATTGGGTCCAATCCAACCCATCCGACCCGAGCATCTGACCCGTGCAGCTTCGTGTGATAAAGATGTACCTTTCATAATCCAAACTGATCCAAATGCTGAGATCCGATTCGAAGCCTACGTCTGTGGAAATGTCAAGTTCTCCAACACAATCTTCGCTTCATCCAAGTGATTGTTGATCAATGCTTTGATCACTTGGGCTTTGGGCAGCTTGGTCACAAAGTAGGGTAACACTTATTATACTGGAAGGTACCCCATGAAGTCAGACCATCTCTCTAAGGTATATCAATGCTTGCCAAGTTGCTGTCCTGTTGCTCTTGACCGGAATAAAGTGAGCGCTCTTAGTAAGTTTGTCTACTATCACCCAGATACTGGTGTTGCCCTTTCTCGATCTAGGAAAACCATCAATAAAGTTCGTAGAGACGCTCTCCCACTTTCATTGTGGGACATCCAAGGGCTGAAGTAATCGGCCAAGTTTCCTTTGTTCAGCCTTCACTCGCTGGCAAATTAAACATCGAGCATCAGAGATAAGCTTCTCATTTATATCCCAAGAAAAAGTTTCTACGTCAACTACAAGTATATCAAGATTAGGTTTACCCTAATTACAACCCACGCAATCGGCTTCCTACTATGCAAATATCTTGTGCCAGCCCCGATAGTAGGGTGTATCAGTCCGTAACCCGACGAATTACAAGACATAAACCTATTAGTTGGTGTTACAGTGTCTTAGTTTCCCCAATCGGACCATGCACGCTCATGACTCTGCCAATAATGGCCTGATAATTTCTGATCCTGATCATCGACATAAATACATATCCTGTATCACATATCGACTAATCAAGAATTAGAAATTAACATATCGTAAATAGAAAGAAGTTAGTGGGTGAAAAATAGAAAGAAAGAAAGTCGGAATAGAATAAAAAGAAGAACATAACACAACAGAATCAGA
Organism: Allium sativum; assembly: GCA_030737875.1. Taxonomy (NCBI): domain Eukaryota; kingdom Viridiplantae; phylum Streptophyta; class Magnoliopsida; order Asparagales; family Amaryllidaceae; genus Allium; species Allium sativum. The sequence goes on along the minus strand of JASFAX010000039.1, from coordinate 6,501,060 downwards.
GTGAACACAAATCTCACAACGTAATGAATAAAATATATTATATAACAATACTTGAAATACAAGACTGGTATTTTTACTTATATACATCATCAGAGTACAACTTATATACAACACAGCGGAAATAAACTCTATATATATCTAATATTGAAGCCTCATGCTCCAAGCTTCTTCAAGTGAATCTATAAAATACTAAACTACTTGACTGCGCATAGAAATTTGAGGACTCAAGATTTAGGGGAAACATAGAAAAATAAACTCTAGGTCAGTCATGGGACTGGTGTTAGCAAACAATTTTAAAACAGTTTGATTTAACATTTAAAAATCCTTTTGAAAGGAAGGATAATCGTAAGACCGATCCATATATAAATACGGATTGTTTTTACCTTATGATAACCCAAAACGTTCTTGATATCAAAACTATTCGAATATTATAATAGTGTATAAATCAAATAAATAGCAATTTAGAAGAACGCTTGCATCTCATGCTTTACATATATAGTGTACAATCAAAACCATAGGTGCTTATTGGTAATGTATTTTGACTTTGAAAAGGCATGGAACCACCTTCCGTTAGTGTATCTCCAAAATGGAATACACTTGGTTCAACAAGAACGTCTTGTAATCTAGCCACGCATGACCGACCACTCATTTCACTTGAGTGTATCGAACGCATATCACCATAGGTTATGTATGGCCACTGTTTCCCGAAAGGGACAACATCGAAAAGAATAAAGAAGCAAATGAATTTACTCTAGATAGGTGATAATACACCCTAGTTGGGAGCGACCCACTTAGCCATGCTACCTGCCCGATTTTTGTCATTTCCGGGTTGATGAGGCTTGTGGTTAGAATTCAACTTTAGAACATCCGGCCATCATTAACTTTGAATTCCACTTTGTCAGATCCGTCAAATCACTAATTGACGTTCACAAAAATACTCTAGGTGATAAGATAAGAGAAGGTGTCTTCTCCGCCACCAATAGAAGTACGTTTGTAAAAATCAATGCTCGTGACTCTTAAGAAATACTCTGTTAGACATCCGTCCATACAAGTCATCAAGGAACAGGATGAACTGAAGGTACTTTCCTACTACATCCAATATAGGAATCACCCCATGGATTAGTAGCGAATATTCCTTGCAAATCTGAATATTCCAATCATGAATGAAATCATAAGTTATAATAACTCTGGCGGCTACCAGAGAATTTAAACAAGTAATTCTTCTGATCATGAAGATCCATGGTCTTCAATTTCACAATTTATATACATATTCCTACAAGTTAGGTTAAGAATCGTAAATATGGTTGGAAGTGGTTTTGGGTCCAATTCCCATCCCGGTCTCTTCGAACTAACGCGTAGGGAATATTATTTCAGAGTTGATGTTTAACTATCAAATTTAAACATTAAAAACAAGTAAAACATTTACACTGTTTATTTTATAATTAATATAATTTCCATGGTATGTTCATTCAGATTAATTAACTTATATAAATCTAAATTCAAATTTCAGAACAGTAATTATCACAGGACGATTAGAAACAAATAAAACATGTCAATGTTTTATTTTAGTAATTTAGATTTGATTTATCACTTCATATCGTAACAAATAATTAACATCGGTCATTCAACGCAACATTAACAATCAACAATGATTTGATGTTTCATTTAAAACTAATAACAGTTTGAAATTATGTGATCTCGGATATTTCACATATCATTATTCACTATTCTTTGGTATTAAATTAATTTCTTTTTTTTATTATACCTTTAACTTAATTTCAATAGTGTATATGTGAATACATACATACATATATGTATATATATATATAAAAGACTTGAACTAAATCTTAGACGATGACGTATAATTATGTAATTACGATATAATTTCCCAATCCTTTCCTTTATTTATTTATACTTATATTTTTCGTTTACTTAGGTTAAAAATCAATTTTTATTAAAATTGACTTAAATAAATAACATGAATTCCTGGACCCAGTACGGTCTACTAATTTATGCACATATCCTAATTTAATTGTCGTTCACTGTAAATCGTTTAAGTTCATTTCCTCCTTTTTTTATTTTATATAAATAATATTTAAACTAAAAGGAAATTCAAGTTTTCAACAAACATTTATTAACTTTCTATGTACTATCAGGCCTAAAGCCCAATTACTCGAAGTCAAACCAATACAAAAACCCCTCCTGGTACTAAATTTTTGGCGGATCAGCACGCTGTGCTCCTCATCTTTCCTTCTTATCCATTTCCTATCATTTGTTCTTTGCCACTTTATCACGCTAAAAATATGAAACCAACAGATTCATGTGTTCGGCCTTACAAAACAAAGGATCGACACGAGTGGGTTCTTCAATTTCCTTGCCCATTCTTCTTCTTACCAATTTCCTTTATTGTTATTCTTCCCCATGCACAACCACATCGTGCATATGTACACGCAACCCTATCGCCATGTCGTCATTCTGATCATCTCCACAAAACAAAATCCAATGCTTGATTTTATTCTTTCCACAAGTATTCGCTCCAGCCAAGTAAATCAAAATATGGGCCTACCGTCGTTTGTTCACCATAAATATATTCACCAAATTTGCCTTGCACCACCATTTACCTTCAGAATTTTTGCCAGAGGTCGGTGACGACCCTCTGATCTTATTCCCCTCTATGTGATCTTATGGAATTCCACCGTCTCGACGTAGTTTGTCAATGAACACAGGCAACCCAAACTGTATCAAATACCCTAATTTTATATTGATTCCCCAAAATAGTTGTCTAAAAATTATAATTGTGAATTTCCTACGTTCTTTGATCATCAACGCTATTTTAATCAAATCTATACGGACTCCGATCAACTACATCACCAGAATTAGCTTCAAACCAGTTTTCTGATGAACCTAGAATTTCTCATTGCCTATGTCTTTAAAAATCTTGATTTAAAATTCATGGTTTAGCAATATAAAATCATCCATACACCTGAATCACGATATAATGCTTGTTTGGAAAATTGATTATTTTCATCCTTTTACTGTGTTTTAATAATTTCTGATATTATATGTTGCTATTGAATTGAATAAAATTTCAGATCATACGCAAGTCCAAAAATAAACAACTTCCCTATTGATTTCATTTCCTAAACTAAACTAGACTTCATGCGATTGGTTTTTTGAATAGACAAGAGATCATATATTTTACCTGTACAGACAAATTTTCAATTGCCAGTAGTGATTCCTTCAAGCAAAATCATTATATATATATATAAGATGTTATATAATTAGTAGCAGCTATATAAGTACATAGAATTGAATCTAAAATATATTCAAGTTTGAATTGGATTTGGTGAAAATGAAAAAGTAGGTGTTTTACTTAAAATTGTTACTACTACTTTATTTTGCTTTCTCAGGTTGTTACATCTAACTACATTTAACACCTCAATATTTGAATCCAATGTGATGAGTACATACTAACACACGTATAGTTACAAACTACTAGGATTAAATATAAAATATTGAAGAAACTAAGGGTGTTTACTCACCTTGTATTATTGTTGTTTTATTGTCCACTATCTTGTGTTTTCTTTTGTTCACAGATTTAGCTCCAGTTTACTACACTCTACTATTCTTAAATCGAGATTTTTGTATATGTTTAATCTTCTCCTTCAGGCTTTGATTTCGGTTGAATTTGTATTCACAATCTTTTCTATTGCTTTCAGGTTTTGTTCACAGTTTTGGGTTCTAAATTTTACCCTCTGTTTTCATTTGTTTCCAGAGAACTAATGTATGAAGTTTTGGTGTTTCTACGAGTATTTATATATGAGTTCTTAACACATAAACTTGGGTTGGCATTTTGCCAAGTAGGTATAGGTTTGCAGCAGCCGTAAATAATGTATGATTTAACAATTCAATTATAGTCTTCTACTTGGCTCCTAAGCAAAAGTCTGTTCTATGTTCTTGTTGCAAATCTTCACATGTGTATACCTTATATATATTTATAATAAAATCTTAGCATCTAAGCAAAATAAACTCACTAATGGCATTGGTTTTGCATCAAATCTTGTGTACTTTGGTCGGCTATATGCTCTCAAATTATATGCTAGCCGAGTTAACATATGCTTTTGCACATGGACAGATTTTCTTTGATCTCCTATCCCTCCTTTCAACTGTGTGTGGCATTTACTGGGATGCATACAGGGCTATATTCCCTTAAATCTAGAGAATATCACATTGTAGGCTTATATCTTTATGGTGAGTTGTCTGCCTTTATTTCAACTAAATGCTAATGTCTTAGGCTGTCTAAATTTTTCTAATATATCGTATCTAATAAAAAATACTCATTCTACTATCACTGCTTATACTCTAGCATCCTATTTGTTTTTGTATAGACTAGAAGCTTTGATTCTTTTCATGTCAAAATTTCAGATTTTGCTTGTGTTTCCCTTTCACTTCATTTTTATTTTAATAGCTTCATGCATATATATATTTATTTGCATATATAATGTACACACATGTTTTATATTCACTACATGTTTTTAATATACATATACTACACTTTACACATACTACACTTATTTATATGCAATGTACAAACAAGTTTAAATTCTATGTTATGACTTAAATAAACTTGTCTACATATATATATATATATATTTTCACCTATATACTTTAATTTAAGCAAATGTTAGAATTCAATTGTCATTTTTGTATTTGAAGTCATGATCTTCCTATGTGTATTTACAAGTGAAAAATTGAATTTTACTTTAAGTATGTCTCTTTTGTTTTCTTTTGAATCACTCTATTTATATGATTTTAAAAGCAAGTTTTTAAATGCCATAAAAGTGTTTAAACCACATATACTTGCTTATATATGAATATGATAAGTTAATATATACATAAGATATTAAAAATAATTATCCTAATTTAAATAAGTTTGACCTCAACAATATTATAAAATTAATGTATCCCTTGTATTTAATTTATATCTCCCTTTTATTTTCTTTCTTAAGTAATCTATTTTCATGTGAGTTATAAGTAAATAAAAATCATGACAAAATGATAAAACATCAATTATTTATTTTATATACATATATAACATTGGTTAAGGAACTTTAAATCATCAACAAATATATTTATATGGAATTTCCCTGGTAAATTCCCAAATATATAAATCTTAATCTAATTAATTAAATTAAATAATCAGCATAATCTATACACTATAGATTATAAAACTGGTCCAAAAACTAGGTCGCTCCAATCTAACCCCTTAAAAAAATTTCGTCCCCAAAATTGAATAGTACGAGGAGATTCCAGTTATATTCATAATCGTAGACTTATGTCAAACACATTCATTTCCACGGCTAGAAATATCTTCTATTACAGTTGGAAAATATTTCCATTTCATATGCATGCATTACTATTCTTCCACATTCATCAGTTCCTGACAGCAAATTGGTTAGAAAATAATCCTCTAAGTAACTAGCCTGAAGACCGAAATCAACATCAAATCAACACTCATAAAATCATTTATCTTAGCCCATCTCCAGTTAGGTTCCAATTTCTTGACTCCATATCTTAATTCCTTATCAATCTGCATTACCCCATTTTCTTATTTTAAGGATTTACTCATGATTATGTTTGGGAAAATAATCCCAAAACTTACTTACTTAATTAGTTTGAATCAAATATGTTCAAACATATTTATCTACTTCAAATTCTATTTTTAAACTCCAATCCAATTTAACTTACCAGTTCAACTCTACTCAACTTAGTCAACTCTAGTCCTTTCAATTCAATCCACTTTACTTGTTCTATTTAAAATTTCAAGTTCCTGTTTGAATTTAGTTTTGAATAATCTCATTTGTATATTTTATTCCTATACAATTTCAGTTTGGTTTTATAAAACCATCTCAATGTTATTATTGTTATCAGATTATAATAGCAATCAATATAGCCATTTATAAAAATTCCAAAAAAACATTCTTTTATGTCAAAATATAATTTTGGGCAAAATTATTTCATTTACACATCTTTTAAAACAATACTGTGTCGATTACTCTGTTCAAGTGTTTAGAAACACTTATCGATACATGTTACTACCAAATTTACCTTAGCATAAGCTTATGGTGAAGGGATGTTGGATGAATACAAGCGCAGAAAGAAGGATCCGAGAGCAACATAAATTGACACCCCTTAGGAAGAAAGGAGCTCAAAACCTGCAGAACGCCAGCAAAGCTCATCCAGCATGGTCTATCCGGCGAGGTCTACCCGAAGGAGAGTTCCATGATGAAAGGTAACCTGAGACAGAGATCAAGAAAGAAGAGAGCACAGGCTTCGCTCATCGAAACCCGAAAGGGCTATAAGAATTAACCTACTTAACACCGACACATCAGAGGGAGAAGAGTATCGGGCCAGTACATAAAGATTATCCAGAGCCGGCTTCTGAAAAATTGACGGAGGGCTACCTTCATAAGTAACAAAGATATCACCGAAAGCCACCTTCCGAAGGACCAGACTATCCTAAAAGTTCCACCAAAAGGCTAACCAAGACCCAAGCAGAGATACAGGTTACCCGTACTAATCTACCTAGTACATAAATAAGCAACAGTTTTGAACTGGCAGATATCTACGTACATCATGAGGGCAGGCTCCTCTAAGTACTCACGATAAAGCCGAAAGCTTACATCTGAGAGCCAACACCCAGAAGCTGTTAACAGGGTTTCAAACACTTTCCGAAGGCCACCACATCGACAAGTCCATATTCATCCCACAGAAGCCCCAACTGACCAGGACCCCCACTTCGAAGACCATAATTGGCTCTCCAGAGACGGCCAAAAGCCAAACATCCGAGACCAAGGAAAAAGCCGTCGAAAAGGTCCTTGTAGGCCCAATAGCCCAACAGCGGAAGGGGCCCAAAGTCTCTATAAATAGGATCCTAGAAGCCACATAGAGGGGGACGAATTTCTTACTTCTCAAACTTGTTCTTTCTTCTCTGAAAAAGAGAACAATCCTAATTCCCCAAAGCGAATTAAGGATTTCCTTAAACTCTTGTAATACATCTACAATTTATGAATGGAGAATTCCAGTGCTTAACTATCTCTCAATTTGATAATCTTATTGTGATGTTATGTTGAAACAGGGAGTTAACACTAACCATTCGTTCGAGAAAGTTGATCAGGCTGCCCCCACGAAGAAGGAGAACTTTCTGAAAACCCAAAGTCCTCCTCCTTCCATTCTGAGGGTTTTGCATGTCGATCAACGTTCTCATAATGGGTCTAACGCTTCTCGATCTCGAGAAGGAAGTTATCCGATGGCTTATCACTTGGTTCTTGATGCATTCCTGGCCTTTCAATCCGATCTGATGCAAAATAACCCTCTAAGTCAATGAGTATTATGGTGATTTATTTCCTTAGTAAGAGGACGCAATGGCCTGTTTTCCTCTTATCACGGTTTGTGTCACTGTATTTGCGACCTAGGGAGTTCTTAATCTAATGAGACCTTTGTTATGTCCTCCCTCGGTTACTTTGAATCTCCACTATATTCTTAGTTGAACATCCATCCCCTGAAGGAAGGATATCTCATCTCTAGGATTGGTATCCAATTGTTGGAGGAAGGGCAGACTTAGCCCAAGAATACTGATTTCTGGACATCCTCTAGTAACCCTGGGTCATGAATGCATCAAATCTCTCGAACTCATGTCCCGCATGACTTAACCCGAGTGTTGACGGAAAATAACGTTAACATTTTGGCGCTAGAAGGAGGGCGTGAACCTACGTCAGTACGGTTAGTCTATTAAATATTTAACTTAGGGATTTTATTGCTCTATGGAAGGAAAGATGAAATCAAAAAGATTGGAAGAGTGAAACAAAGAACCGGCTCCTGATGCAACCCTAGAAGGAAACATGGCTCAATCTGATCAATAGCAAAAGAGGAGCCACATCCAATCCACAACAACCACCAAACTCAAACGCCATGGAAGATAATGTCGCAAGAATCTTAGTCCTGGAGAAGCAAATCCATGAAATGCAAGCTCATGTCAACGTCGTTCAAGCACAGAAGACCTCAAGGCTCACCAGATCTAGAATCTCTGAAAAGAAAGGCTCCCATTCAGCATTCAGAAGCAAAAGAGAAGCTTAAGGAAACTTCTTCCAAGAAGAAGAAGTCACATCTGATAGGAGTAGATCATCAAGGGAATCAATGCGAGCAGGAACAGTCTGGGAGCTCCACCTCCAAAGGCTATGATCCTAAGAGAGTAAACTATGACAACACAGAAGCTTACATCAAAGACCTCACTCAGAAGATCGTCAAGGGCTTGCTGGGAAGCAAGGGGAAAAGGACCCAAGATGACGGGGTTAATGATAATGAAAGAGCAGCTCCATTCATCGATGAAATTATGAACACCATAATACCATCGAGAGTGAAGGTTCCAACCATAAAGTATCATGGGACAATTAACCCCAACGATCATCTGATGGCTTTCGACAGTCAGATGGATCTTTATAACGTTTCCGGAGCCGTCAGATGCCGCCTTTTTCTGGTTACTTTTCAAGGGGCGGTGGCGAAGTGGAATCACCAGTATAGGGAAAACACCATTTACTCATCGAAATAATTCTCCTATGAATTTTTCACATAGTTTTACATGTGTAATGATCTGATGGTTGACTACACCGACATTGCTAACATCAAACAGAGGCAAGGGGAGTCTCTTGGGGATTATCTGAAAAGGTTCAACAACGAAGCCTTAAAGGCCAAGGATATGCATGATCGTGACTAGTTGATCGCCGTACACTCAGAGTTAATCGAAAACACCCCCTTCTGGGAGGAGTTATATATTCACTGCTATAAAGACTTGCAAGACTTTCATTTCCAAGCTGATAAGTTTATTTGTGTGGATGAATTGTACTTCACGAAGAGGAAGTTCGGGCCTCATAGGGAAAGAGGAAGGCCAAACTTTGGACGAAAGCTCCCTGAAGGAAACTGAAAGAGATCAAGGTGGGAAGACTCTAATACCAACTCGGTCGCCCTGAACAAGCCCATCTCGTATGTGTATGTTGTCACAAGAGAAAGGGTTGATAACTTCCCTGTCTCATTCAAAGCTAAAAATTTCCCTGAACCTCATTTCGGTGGTAAAAATTGTGAGTTCCACAAAACCAATGGACATAAGACTGACGAGTTCAAGGTATTGTACGGGATTATTCAGAAGAAGATCTGAGAAGGACATCTGAAGAAAATTGTTTTATACAAGACGACATCAGCTCAGCATGCAAGTGGACTGCAGAAGGTTTCGGTGAATGCGATAGGAGTTGCTACGGAGGAGAGCAACCTAGATTTGGGGCCACCCATAAATCGAGTTAATGTAATTCACGGTAGGCCACACCCTGCTGGAAACTACCCGAGAGCAAGGAATTAATACATGAAAGAAGCTATGGAGGGAATCTTCTCCATTCAAGAGGAACCATCATTGAAGAATGCACATTATGCTCTCAAGATGCACAACCTGGTGGTCTCTTCGGAAAAAATGAAGAAAAGGATCCGCCACCCACATAATGACCCCCTTATGATAACGGCACAGATAGGACTTTCGATTGTTTCTAAAATCCTGGTGGACACTAAAAGCGTTGTCAATGTCATCTTTAAGCACGCTTTAGATCATATTGGAATTTCCGAGAAGAAGCTGGAGCCTAGCAATGAACTAATGTTCGACTTCAACGACAAAGGGTTGACTCTGGTGGATCAAATCAACCTTGTAATTCAAGTTGGATTGTCTTCACTTCATAAGACCTTCAAAGCTATCTTCGTTGTGATCGATCAACCGTCCTATTACAACGCCTTCTTTGGACGACCAACTATGGAGGAGATGGACGCTTTCGTTTCTTCCAAGCATCTTATGTTGAAATTCCTAACCAAATAGGGATGGGGTACCATTAGGGGAGAATAGTTTAGTTCCCGCGAATTGTACTTCACAACGATTGACAAATACAAAAGGGATTGTTCTTCGTACTTTGATTCTTCTACTATTTTGTATGACTTTAGATAGGGGATTCTTACATCCCTCATTTGAAGCTAAACTAAAAATAAATAAAACTAACAAACACACCAATGGTAGGTACACTTCTTTGAAAAGAAAGAGGAAAAGGTTCGATGAAGTGAACTTGACCGAGGAAGGAGAAATCATCACAGATTTTTGGATTCTAGAGGAGATATTAAAAGAATAAAACCAATAGAAGAAGTGGAAGAAGTAAATGTTGATTCAAAAGATAAATCAAAGGTCGTCAACATAGGGAAAAGTCTAACGGAGCCCCTCAGAAGCGACCTGATCGGGTTCCTACAGCTCAACAAGGATATTTTCGCTTGGACCCATTTAAACATGATCGGTATCAGCCCTTCTGTTGTGAGCCATGCCTTGAACATTGACCCTTTGGTAACCCAGTCCGGCAAAAGAAGAAACAATACAATAGAGACTGGATAGAGGCCATGAAAGAGGAAATCAAAAGGTTGGAAACTAACAGGTTTATCCGAGAAGTCCTTTACCGAAATAATTAGCCAATCCCGTGCTAGTGAAGAAGTCTAATGGGAAATGGGGAACATGTGTTGATTACACGGATTTAAACAAGGCTTGTCTGAAAGATTTCCATCTTATTCCGCGGATTGGTCAATTAGTTGATGCCACGAGCGGTCACAAGGTATTGTCCCTTATGGATGCTTACTCGGGGTACAACCAAATTCCGATACATAAACCGACGTGGAGAATACAAGTTTTATCATTGACTGGGGAACGTTTTGTTACAAAGTGATGCCCTTTGGTTTGAGTAACGCGGGGGCAACATACCAAAGATTGGTAAACAGAATGTTCCAAGAGCAAATAGGGCGTAATATGGAGGTATACGTGGATGACATGCTGGTGAAGTCCACCAAAACAGAAGACCATCTAAAGGATCTGGAGGAAATGTTCGATGTCTTAAGGAGATACCAAATGAAGTTAAACCCTTAAAAGTGTCCTTTCGGAGTTCAATCTAGAAAGTTTTTGGGATATGTGGTAAGCGAGCAAGGGATCGAAGCCAGCCCTGACCAAATCCAAGCCATAAGAGACATGGAAGAACCCAGGACAAGCAAAGAGGTCATGAGATTGAACGGGATAATAGCAGCCCTCGGTAGGTTTATTTCCAAAGCCACAGACAAATGTTTCCATTTCTTCGATGTTATAAAGAAAAAGGAAATTTTCGAATGGAACAAAGAGTGGAAGAGGGCGTTCCAAGAATTGTAAGTCTATATGGGAACGCTTCCTATTTTATCCAGTCTCGAGAAGAGAGAAGATCTATACCTATATATGGCTATTTCAGAACATGCGGTATGCTCAATCCTGATAAGAGAAAGTAATGAGGCTTGGCATCCCATTTACTACATTAGCCGAAGGCTCAAGGATGCAACAATATGAAACCTTGTTATAGAGAAACTAGCGTATTACTTAATCCTTACCGCGCGAAAGCTCAAAGGTTAATTCCAGGCTCACCCTATTAGAGTTATGACTAGTTTTCCGCTCAGGAAAGTGTTCAGCAAACCGGAAACCTCGGGGAGGCTAATCAAATGGGGTGTCGAGCTTAGCTAATACGAGATTGAGTTCCATCCTTGAGTAGCAATTAAAGGACAAGCTCTCACAGATTTCGTGAATGAGTGCACGAGCTTCATTTTAGAACAATCAATTAAAGAAAACGACTTAAAGACCAAATGGTAGCTCTTTGTAGATGGAGCCTCCAACGAGCAGGAAGCAAGGGCAGGTTATGTTATAATTACCCCTGACGGGCACCACTGGCACTACGCAATGAAGTTAGGGTTCCCGGCAACTAACAACATGGCCGAGTATGAATCAATGATAGCTGGTTTGAATCTTGCACTGTAGTTGAGGATACCGCGGATTGAAATCTTTAGTGATTCGCAATTAATGCTAAACCAAATAAAATAGACATATCAAACGAAGGATAAGCGGATGGTCTTATATATGAAGAGGGTACTGAAGATGCTTTCCCTCTTTGAGGACTTCTCAGTTCATCAAATACCCCACGGGGAGAATGCCCAAGCGGATTCACTAGCTAAGTTAGCCAACTCCGGGGGGTCCCCGAAACTCGAATAGTCCCGGTGGGATATCAGGAAAGGCCTAGCATCGAGCAAGAGGAATCGAAAATGGGGAAAGAGTTATTGGTCTTAATTAGATCCCAAGCCTTGAGAAGGGAAGACAAAGAAAACCAAGAAAACTCCAATTAGGAACCTCCCCTAATGGAAACGAACTGCCATCAAGAAACAACATGGATGACTCCTATAGTAGATTACCTCCTAAGAGGAACTTTACCCCTTAGTAAGCAAGATACGAGAAGGATAAAACACCAAGCTCCTACATTTGTGATTGTGAATAACATACTCTATAAAAAAGGGACATTCGCTTCCTTACTTGAGGTATGTAAATTCCAAAGATAGAGTTAACTTGTTATAAGAAGCTCATGAAGGATGGTGTAGGGATCATTCCAGTGGAGTTAAGCTGGACAAAAGGGTCATGGGACATGGTTATTATTGGTCGCGGATGGTTAGTCAAGCAGTTGAATATGTCAAGAGATGTGATAAGTGTCAGAAGTACTCTGAGGTGCCCTGACTTCCTCCTATCGAACTAACCACTATATCAACCACCTGGCCATTCGATGTATGGGGACTAGATTTAATTGGACCCTTACCACTCGCCAAGGGTGGGGCTAAGTATGCAGCAGTAATTATCGACTACTTCCCCAAGTGGGTAGAGGCAGAACCCCTTTCGACAATCACGTCCAAAAAGGTATTAAGATTCGTAATAAAAAACATTGTTACTCTCTTTGAAATTCCTCACAAAATCATATTGGATAATGGAACACAGTTCGAGAGTGAACAGTTCATCCGATTTTGTGAGAAAAATGGAATCATCAAAAGTTTCTCCTCAGTAGCCCATCCAAAAGCTAACGGAGCTGTGGAAGCCGCCATCAAGACCATTAAGGCAATCCTTAAAAAACGCCTAAATCAAGCCAAAGGAAATTGGGCAGAAGAGTTGCCTTTAGTGCTTTGGGCATACAGAACCTCTACTAAAACAGCCATGGGACACACCCTCTTCTCCCTGGCATATGGATGCGAAGCTATGCTTCCGATCAAGGTCGAAATCCCGTCCCATAAAAGGATAGCATATGCGTTTGACCCTAATCAAGAGTTGAGAAAGGAATCACTAGACTTAATACAAGGACTAAGAGATGAGGCTGCAATCAGAACCGCTGAATATTGAAGGAGGATTACGAAATACTACAATTCAATGGTCAAATCTAGAACCTTCGCAAAAGGTGAATTAGTGTTATGAAGAGTGATAGCTAACACTAAGAACCCAGCGGATGGCCCACTCGGTCCAAATTAGGAAGGACCCCTTATCATCCATCAAGAAGTTATGCCCGGAACATATTGGTTATGCATATCCAACGGAGATCTTGTTCCGAGAACATGAAACTTGGAATTTAAGACCTTACTTCTCAACGATAAAGAAATAAGGAAAAATATTTTCCTCCACAGATAATTACATAGTTAAGGGTACGGAAACCCTTCTAGTAGCTCAAGAGAGACCCAAAATGGGTCGAGCTTAAAAAAGGATCAAATCCCTCGTCATCGCCAAATTGGTCACGGCGAGGCATCCCCCGGAGTGGGATGGTGTGTTAGTCTTTCTCCATGCCCAAATCAGAGGGGGTAGAGTTAAAGCATCAAAAGCGTAAGCCTCCGTTTCACACCAGAGAAGGTCGTGGTGGTGCATCTAAAATTAGCACGCTTTGCCTCTACTCGTAGCAGAGTACGCTCTTCCTCTGCTAGAGCTAGGCATGTCCTACCTATGCTCGCAGAAGAGCACGTCCTACCTCTGCTTATGTTCTGCATTATCCGCAGAAGGGAGAGCAAACCCCTATAATCGCCTACGATGGCCAGGATAGGGCACCCCTCGGAGGGGGTGGTGTATAAGCCTCTATCAGAGCCTACGATGGTCAGTATAGAGCATCAAAAGAGTAAACCTTAGTTCTGTGTCTACGATGGCCCCGTCTAAGTTTCTAAGACCTTATCATCGCCTACGATGGTTAAGATAAGGCACCTCCTGGAGGGAGGTCGGGTAAGTCCTTGGGCCTTGCTTGTGGATAAGCTAGCCAACCGCACCGGACACATAGGCCCAGAGAGTGGCCAACAAAGCTCGTACATCCTCTGCTTTTACATCAAAAGCCCAAGGGGTGGATTAAGAAGCACGTACAACATCTACTTCACCGATCGAATCAAAGGGGATGCCAAAACAACAAATATCGGAGGGGTTTTCCGGTCTTCTATCTATATTAATACCCGAATCTGAGTGGATTCGACTCCTCATTAATACCAGAAGGGCACCCGGTCTTAAATCTTTAAATAACGAAACTGGGTGGATTCGGCTCTTCATTAATATCGGAAGGGTTCCCGGTCTTCAATCTTTTAAATACACAAACCTGTGTGGATTCAGCTCTTCTGGGTGGATCTGGCTCTTCATCAATATAGGAAGGGTTCCCGGTCTTCAATCATTAAATATCCGAATCTGGGTGGATTCGACTCTTCATTAGTATCGGAAGGGTTCCCGATCTTCAATTTTTAAATACCCGAATCTGGGTTGATTCGGCTCTTCATCAATACCGAAAGGGTTCGCGGTCTTCAATCTTTAAATGCCTGAATATGGATGGATTTAGCTGTTCATTAATACCGAAAGAGGTTCTCGTTCTTCAATCTTCAAAAACCCGAATCTGCGCAGATTCGACTCTTCATTATTACTGGAAGGAATTTCCGGTCTTCCATCTATATCAATGCTCAAATCTGGGTTAGTTCATTTCTCCACAAAAGCCGAAAGAGGATCCCTCCACCAGGATCCATGATGTAACCCATCATTAAAAACAACTGGCAAATAAATAGAAAAGAGAATGGAAAGAGTAGCTTGACTTGGAAAATCGAAGACACCCCTTCAATAGGGGGAATATGTTACTACCAAAATTACCTTAGCATAAGATGATGGTGAAGGGATGTTGGATGAATACAAGCGCGAAAAGAAGGATCTGAGAGCAACATAAATCGACACCCCTTAGGAAGAAAAGAGCTCAAAACTTGTAGAATGACAGCAAATCTCATACAGCATGGTCTATCTGGCAGGGTCTATCCGAAGGAGAGTTCCATGATGAAAGGTAACCTAAGACAGGGATCAAGAAAGAGGAGAGCATAGGCTTCACTCATCGAAACCCAGAAGGACTATCAGAATCAACCTACTTAACGCCGACACATCAGAGGGAGAAGTATCGGGCCAATACATAAAGATTATCCAGAGCCGACTTCTGAAAAATCGACTTCATGAATGACGAAGGGCTACCTTTATAAGTAACAAAGATAACACTGAAAGCCACCTTTCGAAGCACCAGACTATCCCAAAAGTTCCACCAAAAGGCTAATCGAGACCCAAGCGGAGATACAGGCTACCCGTACTAATCTACCTAGTACCTAAACCAGCAACGATTTCGAACCGGCAGATATCTATGTACATCATGAGGGCAGGCTCCTCTAAGTACTCATGATAAAGCCGAAAGCCTACATCTGAAAACTTATGTCTGAGAGCCAACACCCAAGAGTTATTACTAGGGGTTCAGACGCCGTCCGAAGTCCACCACGTCGGTAAGTCCATATTCATCCCACAGAAGCCCCAATTGACCAGGACCCCCACTTTGAAGACCATAATTGGCTCTCTGGAGACGGCCGAAAGCCAAGCATCCGAGACCAGGGAAAAAGCCATCGGCAAAGGTCCTTGCAGGCCCAATAGCCCAACAACGGAAGGGGCCCAAAGTCTTTATAAATAGAACCCTAGAAGCCACATAGAGGGGGACGAATTTCTCACTTCTCAAACTTGTTCTTTCTTCTCCGAAAATGAGAAAATCTTAATTCCCCAAAGAGAATTAAGGATTTCCATAAACTCTTGTAATACATCTACAATTTATGAATGGAGAATTCTAGGGCTTAACTATCTCGTAATTTGATAACCTTGTTGTGCTGTTATGATGAAACAGGGAGTTAACACTAACCTTTCGTTTGAGAAAGTTGATCAGGCTGCCTCCGCGAAGAAGGAGGACTTTCTGAAAACCCAAAGTCCTCCTCCTTCCATTCTGAGGGTTTTGCACATCGATCAACGTTCTCATAATGAGTCTAACGCTTCTCGATCTCGAGAAGGAAGTCATCCGCTGGCTTATCACTTGGTTATTGACGCATCCCTGGCCTTTTCAAGCTGATCCGATGAAAAATAACTATCCAAGTCATTGAGTATTGCGGTGATTTTTTTCTTTAGTAGGAGGACGCGATGGCCTGTTTTCCTCTTATCACAGTTTGTGTCACTGTTTCGCGACCTAGGGAGTTCTTAATCTAATGAGACCTTCGATATGTCCTCCCTTAGGTTATTTCGGGTCTCCGTTGTATTGTTAGTGGAGCATCCATCCCCTGAAGGAAGGATATCTCATCTCTAGGATTGATATCCAATTGTTGGAGGAAGGGCGGACTTAGCCCAACAATACTGATTTCTAGACATCCTCCAGTAACCCTGGGTCGTGAATGCATCAAATCACTCGAACTCATGTCCTGCATGACTTAACCCACATGTTGACGGAAAATAACGTTAACAATACAGTTTGCACTCCCGTATCGATTAGAGTCCATAATCCACTAGACAAACCAATCAACACAATATAAATTAGTTTTTATATCAATTAACAAATATGCACTCATATATATACACTCAAACTCAATCTAGTGTATTACTGTCCCATCTCTATTGAGTCACGCTACAGAGCTAAGGTTATTACTAAACCTCGCTCTGATACGAACTGTAACGGCCTGAAAATTTCTGATCCTGGTCATCGACATAAATACAAACCTGTATCACATATCGACTAATCAAGCATAAGAAATTAACAGATTGTAAATCGAAAGAGGTTAAAGGGTGAGAAATAAAAAGGAAGAAAGTCAGAATAGAAGAAAAAGAAGAACATAACACAATAGAATCAGAGTAAATGCAAATCTCACAGTGGAATTAATAAAATATATTATATAACAATACTTGAAATACAAAACTGGTATTTGTACTTACATATATCATCAGAGTACAACTCATATACAACCTAGCAAAAATAAACTCTCTCTCTCTCTATATATATATATATATATAGTACTGAAGCCTCCTATTCCAAGCTTCTTCAAGTGAATCTGTAAAATCCTAAACTACTTGACTGTCCTTACAAATTTTGGCATCCAAGAGTTTAGAGGAAACATAGAAAAATAAACTCTGGGTCAGTCATGGGACTGGTGTGAGTAAACGATTTTAAAACAGATTGATTTAAAGTTTAAAAATCCTTTTGAAAGGAAGGATAATCGTAATACTGATCCACACATAAATACGGATGGTTTTTACCTTACAATAACCCAAAACATTCTTGATGTCAAAACTATTCGAATATTATAATAGTGTCTAAATCAAATAAATAGAAATTTAGTAGAAAGCTTGCATCTCACGCTCTATATATATAGTATACAACAAAAATCGCAAGTGCATACTGGTAATGGATTCCGACTATAACAAGGTATAGAACCACCATTCGATAGTGTATCTCTAAAGGGAAATACACTGGGTTCAACAAGAACATCTTGCAACCAGGCCACCGATGACCGACCACTCATTTCGCTTGAGTGTATCGAATGTATATCACCAACATCTTTGTACGTTAACCGTTAGGGACATCATCGAAAAGAATAAAGAAGCAAATGAATTTTCTCTAGATAGGTGATAATATACCCTAATTGGGAGCGACCCACTTAGCCATGCTACCTGCCGGATTTTTGTTATTTCCCGGTTGATGAGGCTTGAGGTTAGAATTTACCTTTAGAACATCCGATCACCATTAACTTTGTATGCCACATTGTCAGATCATCAAATCGCTAATTAACGTCCGCAAAAACACTCTGGGTAATGAGCTAAGAAAAGATGTCTTCTCCGCCACCAACAGTAGTACGTTTGTAAAAATCAATGTTCGTGACTCTTAAGAAATACTCTATCATACGTTCGTCCATACAAGTCATCCAGGAACCGGAGGTATTTTCCTCTTGCATCCAATATAGGAATCACCCCATGGATCAGTAGTGAATAGTCCTTGCAAATCTGAAGATTCCAATCACGAAAGAAATCACAAGTTATAATAACTCTGGCGGCCACCCGAGAATTTAAACAAGTAATTCTTTCGCTCGTGAAGTTTCACGGTCTTCAATTTCACCATTTATATACAAATTCCTGCAAGTTAGTTTAAGAATCGTAAAATGGGTTCGAAGTGGCTTTGGGTTCAGTTCCCATCCCCGTCTCTTCGAACTAATGCGTAGGGAATATTATTTGATAGTCGATGTTTAACTATCAAATTTAAACATTAAAAATAAGTAAAACATTTATACAATTTATTTTATAATTAATATAAATTCAATGGCACGTTCATTCAGATTAATTAACTTATATAAATCTAAATTCAAATTTCAGAACGGTAATCAGCACAGGACGATAAGAATCAAATAAAACATGTCAACGTTTTGTTTTACTAATTTAGATTTGATTTATCACTTCATATCATAATAAATAATTAACATCGGTCATTCAATATAACATTAACAGTCAACAATGATTTATTGTTTCATTTCAAACTAATAACAGTATGAAATTATGTGATTTCGGATAGTAACTTATTTCACATAATATTATTCACAATTCTTTGGTATTAAGTTAATTTATTTTTTATTATTCTTTTATCCTGATTTTAATAGAGTATGTGAATACACATATATATAAATAGAAGACTCGAACTAAATCTTAGATGATGACGTCTAATTATGTAATTACGATATAATTTCCTGATCCTTTCCTTTATTTATTTATACTTATATTTTTCATTTACTTATGTTAAAAAAAATTTTAATTAAAATTGACTAAAATAAATAACATGAATTCCTGGACCCAGTACGGTCTACTAATTTGTGCACCTATCCTAATTTATTTGTTGTTCACTGTGAAACATTTAAGTTCATTTCCTCCTCCTTTTTATTATATATAAATAATATTTAAATTTAAAAGAAAATTTAAGTTTTCAACAAACATTTATTGACTTTCTATATGCTATCAGGCCTAAAGCCCAATTACTCGAAGTCAGCCCAATACAAAAACCCCTCCTAGTACTAAAATTTTTGCGGATCAGCACGCTGTGCTCCTCACCTTTCCTTCTGATCCATTTCCAATCATTTGTTCTTTTTCACTGTACCATGCCAAAAATATAAAACCAACAGATTCATGTGTTCGACCTTACAAAACCAAGAATCAGCACGAGTGGGTTTTTCAATTTCCTTGCCTATTCTTCTTCTTACCAATTTCCTCTACTGTTTCCTTCCCCCTGCACGACCACACCATGCACATGTACACGCAACCCCATCGCCACACCATCATTTTGGTCATCTCCACAAACAAAAATCCAATGCCTGTATTTATTCTTTCCATCGGTATTCACTCCAGCCCGGTAAATCAGAATATGGGACTTCTGTCGTTAGTTCACCATAGATGTCTTCACCAAATTTTCCTCGCGTCCCCATTATCCACCACCCATTACCTCTAGATTTTTGTCAGAGGTCGATGATGACCCTATGATCTTATTCCCCTCCATGCGATCCTCTAGAACTCCACCATCTTGACGCAGTTCGTCGATGAACACAGGCAACCCAAATTGTATTAAATACCCTAATTTGATCTTGATTCCCCAAAATAGTTGTTTAAAAATTATAATTGTAATTTTCATATGTTCTTCGATAATCCATGCTAGTTCAATCCAATTTACACGTACTTCGATAACCTACATCACTAGAAATAGCTTCAAACCCCTTTTCTGATGAACCTAGAATTTCTCATTGCCTCCGTATTTAAAAATCTTGATTTTTATATTAAAATTCATGGTTTAACAATATGAAATCACTTATACACCTGAATCACGATATAATGCTTGCTTGGAAAATTATCTATATTCAACCCTTTACTGTGTTTTAATAAATTATGATATTATATGTTGCTACTGAATTGAATAAAATTTTAGATCATACGTGAGTCCAAAAATAAACAACTTCCCTGTTGATTTCAATTCCAAACAACACTAGACTTCATGCGATTGGTTTTTTGAATAAACAGGAGATCATATATTTTACCTATACAAACAAGTTTTCAATTGCCAGTATTGATTCCTTCCAGCAAAATCATCATATATATGTATATGATGTTATATAATTAGTAGCATCTATATAATTTCATAGAATTGAATCCAACATATATTTAACTTTGAATTGGATTTGGTGAGTATGAAAAAGAAGGTATTTTACTTATAATTGTTACTACTACTTTGTTTTGCTTTCTCAGGTTGTTAAATTTTCAAATCATCATCTAACTACATTTAACACCTCAATATTTGAATCCAATGTGATGAGTAAATACTAAAACACGTATAGTTAGAAACTACTAGGATTAAATATAAATTATTAAAGAAATTAAGGGTGTTTACTTACCTTGTATTACTGCTGTTTTATTGTCCACTGTCTTGCAATTTCTTGTGTTCACAGATTTAGCTCCAGTTTACTACACTCTGCTGTTCTTAAATCCAGCTCTTTGTACATGTTCAATCTTCTCCTTCAGTCTTTGATTTCGGTTGAATTTGTGTTCACAATCTTTTCCATTGCTTTCAGGTTTTGTTCATAGTTTTGGGTTCTAAAAATTACCCTTTATTTTCATTTGTTTCCAGAGAACTATTGTATGAAGTTTTGGGGTTTCTATGAGTATTTATGAGTTCTTATCACATAAACTTGGGTTGGAGTTTTGGCAAGTAGGTATAGGTTTGCAGCAGCCGTAAATAACATGTGATTTAACAATTCAATTATAGTCTTCTACTTGGCTCCTAAGCAAAAGTCTATGCTATGTTCTTACTGCAAATCTTCACATGGGTGTACCTTATATATATATATTTATAATAAAAGCTTGACATATAAGCAAAAAAACTCACTAATGGCATTGTTTTTCCATCAAATCTTGTGTACTTTAGCTGGCTATATCCTCTCAAATCATATACTAGGCTGAGTTAACATATGCTTTTGCACATGGCTAGATTTTTCTTTGATCTGCTGTCCCTCCTTTCAGTTGTGCATGGCAATTACAGGGATGTGTACAGGGCCGTATTGCCTTAAATCCAGAGGATATCACATTGCAGGCCTATATCTTTCTGGTAAGTTGTCTTCCTTCATTTCAAATAAAAGCTAATGTCTTAGGCTGTCTAAATTTTTCTAGTCTACCTTGTCTAATACCAAATACTTATTCTACTATCACTGCTTATACACTAGCATGCCATTTGCTTTTGTATAGACTAGCAACTTCGATTCTTTTCATGTCAAAATTTCAGATTTTGCTTATGTTTCCCTTTCACTTCATTTTTATTTTAATGGCTTCATAAATATATATTTATTTTCATATATAATATACGTACATGCCTTATATTCATTACATGTTTTTGATATATGCATACTACACTTATTTATATGCAATGTACAAACAAGTTTAAATTCTATGTTATGACTTGAGTAAACTTGTCTACTTATATATTTTCACCTACATACTTTAATTTTAGCAAATGTTAGAATTCACTTGTCATTTTTGTATTTGAAGTCCTGATCTTCCTATGTGTATTTACACATGAAAAAATGAATTCAACTTTAAGTGTGTCTCTTCTGTTTTCTTTAGAGTAATTCCATTTATATGATTTTTAAAAGCAAGTTTTTAAATGCAACAAAAGTGTTTAAACCATATATACTTGCTTGTATATGAATATGATAAGTTAATATATACATAAGATACTAAAAATAATTATTCTAATTTAAATGAGTTTGACCTCGTTAATAATAAAATTAATGTATCTCTTGTATTTAATTTATATCTCCCTTTTATTTTCTTGTTAAGTAATTTATTTTCATGTGAGTTTATAAGCAAATAAAAATAATGACAAAATGATAAAAGATCAATTAGTTATTTTATATACATATATAACATTGGTTAAGGAACTTTTAATCATCAACAAAAATATTTATATTGAATTCCCCTGATATTGAAGCGACCCAAATTTCCCCTATCGGGAAAACCTGGATTGAGTTGAGAACACGACAAATCAGAACGCAAACAGAAGAACATTTCATCGCTTATTACAACAATTTATATCAGGGTGCAATAATATAACAGAGTATGAATAAATAATATACATTTGATAAATATCAGGGATTTAAATTGCTTTTAAATACATAGCAGCGGAAAAATAATACAAAACACAACTGAAAGAAATACACGGATACAGGGCTTTCTGAATATCGCTTCAGCTATAAACCATGATCCTGTGAATATAATATCTGCAAAACCGAAACTACTAGATGCCCATGTGGAAAATAGGGGCACCCAGAGTTTAGGTTAAAAACTATAAACTCCAGGTCAGTCATGTGATTGGTGTGAGAACTAAAACAACTATTAGCTTGATTTTAAAGTCAGGTAAATCATGGTACCATGCCGTATAACATGGAACAGGTTTATCCCTCATGAATACCAATGCATAAAAATAACAGTGCAATGCTAAAGAGAAAAATGAAGCTATTATAAGACTCAGGTCCCATCACACAATGAACGCGGTCGAGGATAGAGTTTGCCCTTATAATAGCCAAATATGCTTGATACGCTAAATTTCATCTTTTATTATTACTATAAGTGAAGAAATCATCTCCAAATATAAATGTATCAATCATAGGCAGCGTAGGTACCATTATATTATGTTGCCATATATATATATATATATATATATATATATATATATATATATATCTAAAACCGAATATCACGTATTGGAGATTGGGTTTCCATCTATGAACCGAGGCAAGGGATTAACCTCACCGATTTCGAGACACACTAGCAAGTGCCTAAGGATCCCCCGCATTGAACCCCTTAGATCTTCATGGCCGTTCATCTGTCGATGATTAGTTATACCATAAACTATATGTTAGCCGGTTCTATGGAACCTCTAAAATGGTCAGTATGTTGACCATATCCATCAGCCCCGTAGTGACCGATATAATATCCATAAGCCCCGTAGTGACCGATATATCCGAGGTACCTCGTCTCCCATCAAGTAATAATAGTATGCAACATCCACATGAGTAAACAGTATGGGCTCCATACCATGACATTACTCGTAGCTAGAACTAACATATGTCCATATCCATGCAGTCACTATCCCGTTTTTGGTTCACACCTGGGTGCGAGGCTCGCGAATTAACGCTACACAAAGCTATGCTATTTAAAGTCTTGCTTTGATCATCAATCACAAGGCTCTGTTTTTCAACAAAAGCCTTGATCCTTTGCATCTCAGCATGCCACACTAACAATTCACGTTATGCGACTGATATTGTAACACCCCACCTCCGTTAAGGTCACTCACAAAGGGAATGCCTTAACTTTGGTGGAGAATTTTAGTAAACAGAACAGAAACTTACAAGACAGATAAAACAGTACTTGAAAATTTTTAACTTTATTACAGCGGAAACAGAAATTTATATGGTTACATCCTTTCAATTTCAGAATTCAAGTACAAAATATCAGTCTTGTACAAAAGCCTTCAAAATGCATAGTTTAAAATCATAATCCCCATGGAACGGAAGCTATACAGAGCCAAGCCATACTTTAAGTACTTCAAGCAAAGAGAAATCCGGATCAAGCTAAAGTATTTCCCTCCTTGGATAACCTGGGGGGGAAACGGAAGAAAGGAGGCGAAACAACAAGGGTCAGACAAAAGTCTGGCAAGTCCAGTGACTTTCAGCATATGAACAGATAATAATAATATGATATGAACATAAAACTGGATGTGAGATAACTATAACAGGTGTAGCAGATATAACAGAAAAACAGAATGATATAAACTATTGTTTTACACTTCTCTGCACTAATACTAGTATAGCAGAATTAGGTGTCACCCTAATGTCTAAATTGAAGCAGGAACGGGTACATAATACTTTAACAGAAACAGAATGCTAATAATGGGCCTTTACTACCCGATCAGAAACAGACAGAAGAAGAAACAGATTTATCCCTATGGAAACAGAATGTGGAATTAGGTGTACACTAGTAATGGGCCTTTACCACCCGAACAGACGGTACCACACAGAAACAGACAGGTGTTACCACCCAACAGAAACAAACGGTACCAACAGAAACAGACAGAACTAAGCGTACCCTAAAACCCTACCCCAAGCGATCGGCTCCCTAATACATAAATATCCTGTGTCGGCCCCACAGTAGGGTGTATCACTCCCTAAAGTGACAACCAATTGGCACAGACCTATTTACAGATGTCACGGCGTCTTACATCCTCAGAGGCAGACCGGGATCCATGCACGCACATGACCCGGTTGGAACGCACCATCAACACCCCTCGCCATTATCAGAATGAACCTCTTATAATTAGTTCAGTAAGCGTGCCCGGACCCTACCTACTGTTGGGTCAAAGTTTTGATACCAGAAAGGGTTACTGACTAATATGGGTCCCAAACAACAGATGACACAAGTAATTCCCCTCCTAACCTTGTGTCCCCAGACTAACAGATCTCAGATTAACTTGTTTACAAGTTTAGGCATACAGAATTCAGATTTACTAGTTCACAGATTAAGTTAACAAGTTTTCAGACTAACAGATCAGATGTACAGATTTTTCAGATTTGTCTAACTTTGTATTGGGCCTACAGATTCATGGACGGGTTTACTACACCTATTAATTCAGTTGGTTTAACCCTATTTTCCCCCAATACGTTTTAGACGTCATTCTTATCTTAGATTTGCATTAATTAATTATTATTGCCCAGACCTCTCACATTAGGTCGCTAGCTTGTGGCCGCTGGATGGGTCGGGCGGTTCCGGGCAGACTTTTGCCACAAGCCAGACCTAACCTCGTTTCTTAAGCAGGTTATGACTAACTTCTCACATTAGAACCTATTGTTTGCGGCCACTGGATGTGCCGGGCGGTTCCGGGCAGAATTACGCCGCAAACTCATTCTAACCTCGAGTTAGTCACGTTTATCTTTGCGGCCAATTAATTAATAATTTACCGTTTATGCGCACGCCCAATATATATGCCAATTCAGATTATATCAATAACATGATGATTATATCAACACCGCAGATAACAGATTTTATATGACTTAACGGATTTAACAGATTTAGCAACTTAGCAGATTTTGGCATATAACAGGTTAGGCATTTCAACCGACAAATTTAACAGATTAGGCATTTCAATCTAATTAGCAGTCTAGGCAATATAACAAAACTAGCAGTTTAGGCAACTTGGCAAATTAGCAAATTTAGCAAATTTAATATTTCTAAAGGTTCTATTTACATGCCTTGCCTAAACATAAATTAGGCCTAAGTTCATATGCCTAAATAATGTCATGATTCACAATATGATCATATACTTCCATGTTTGCATACATTTACATAGCGCAGAATATGGACATAATTTACCCTATAACATATGTTCCAATTTTTGTTAAACTAGCATTTTACAGCAGATTCACATATAAACTGTACCAAATATAACCATTAATTCCAATGCATGCCATATATCCAAAAATCCCTATTTAGGTGTAATCACAATAATTGATATCCTAATTGATGTAAATCTTTTACACCTAAGCTTCCATATCTTCTTCTTTTTAAGTCATGAATCATTATGCAAACTATACCCAACAATCTAAATCTTTAAATCAAATCTTGACTTTTATATGCATTTTGTTCAAAGTCTCAAATCATATGTAATCTTACAGTGGTTCCTCTTCTTCTTTTATCACAAAATATGCATAGGTCTAAAACTAGTTTATAACATATGCTTATTTTTCTAATTAATTACAGATCTAAATTACAACATAACTATGCATACAACATGCATAAATTATATGTTCATAGTCAAATTTATGCATCCAATCCCAAGTCACATGTCCAATATATTTTATGCCTCAGACCTAAAGTCATACATTCAATTTAGTCTTGTCAAATTTCGCATCATTCATCCCAAAATTTGCGTTCATACGTTCATCTCTTATGAGATTAGGCACAGGCTCGTGGTAGCCTGGCTATAGAAACAGAAAAGAAGAAAGGAATATAGAACAGTCACAGAAAACAGATCTAACAGAAGAGAATACAACCTCAAACTCAGATTTAAATGCATATCAAAATTATAATTAACGTTTATAGCGGAGAATAACTGTACTTGCCTTGATTGGATTAAAGAAAGAACTTTAATCTTATTGTAGAATCTTTGCAGAAACTTTAATCTCTAGTTTGAATTGAGTTGCTTAGGCTGATGTTGATTATCTTCTACTTTTAATTCCAGCAGAGCAGCGACGCCATTTTTATTTTTTTATTAGAAGAAGAGAGCAATGGAGGCTAGAGAATTGTGTAAGAAACCTAGGTAGAGTCTAGGGTCATTTTATAGAGTTTATGAACTGATTAGGGCCATCGATGTTGCTTGGATTGATCGTAGCCATTCATTCGCAAGAGTGACCAATTAGAGCCTGCCACCTAGCCCTAATGACAAAGCAGACCACAGAAAATCGACCAACATAGAATAGGCCAGCCAGGGTGGACTGGGTTCGACCTGGGTCTGGACCAGGTCGACAGCCCTGTCGACAGCCCTGTCGACAGCCCTGTCGACCTGGTTAGACCAGGTCGACAGCCCAGTCGACCTGGGTGCATCAGGCGGGATTTTTCCCGCCCTGACCAATTGGGCCCGGTTTTTAATTTTAAACTGTTTTATTCTGTTCGAATTTTAAACTTAATTCAGAAACTTCCGGAGGCTATATCTTCTTCATACGGACTCCGTTTTTCGAAAACTCGGACTCTATTTCGCGTATTTTTCCGAGACGAACGCAATGGCGTAACCCGTTTCCCTTAGTTCTTTGATTTCAAATTAATTATACTTTAATTTGTTAATTCCACAGTTATAGAATACACGGGGTGTTACATTCTCCCCCACTTAAAAGGATTTCGTCCCCGAAATCTTCAAGTTAAGAAGAATGTGTCCTACCATCCAATCACCCATCTACTCAACCATCATCCACAAGCATCCATTGTCCTTAGAAAACTTCTAATGTTGTATGAACATATGCAAAAGTGTGTGTATATGTTCCTTATCTAATGCAAAGATCAGGCGGTCTACTGATTCAGTTGACCTCCTTAATGCGAATTATGTCAGTGCCATGAGTCCAACATGTATGCAATAGAATTCTGATGATATATATTATTTCTATATGAGTGCACAACCATTCACTCAAATGCAACATCCTTGTGCTGAATCAACCATTTTGCATCCACAAGAATTGAAAAATGCTCACCCATCCATATGCAGTATGAGAGTGTTTTCGAGCCGATCTAGTGCCTAGTGTGTGTATATGCATCCACGGGCAACCACTAGCAACCATTTGCATCCACTTGCAACCATCAAACATAACATGTCTCAAACACATGTTTACACCCATTAGTTTCTACCTAAAGTTCGAAGATTCGACCGATAGGATACAGTCGAATGATGGAAGCGAGTACAGATAGAACGAAAATTTGGTTCCCATTAGATATGGGTCCTAAGTATCGGCCCCAAAGACCGAAACCAACATCAAACTGACACCCAGAGGATTACCTTCTTTAGACAATGTCAAAACTGGAAATCCTATAAAAAAGTATTTAGATATTTACAGACTACTGGTACAGATCAGGTTCCCTAATGATCCTTAGGAAGCTAAGCATGATAAAATCATACCCCACGAAAACTCAGAATGTATGCGTCATACTTGATGCCTAACACAGATATCCCTCAAACCCCAATCTCAAACAGATGATCCATAACCCTTATGGGTCTGAGTCTATAGCGGAATTCAGAAATAATACTAGTATTAAAGTGCAGAGTATCGATTACAAAATCAAAATACCAGAATCAGAAAAAGTCTTAACTCCATAATCAGATAAAGAAATTAAACCTACTATAGAAATTTATCCTAATCCTATCCTATCCACTAGCCTCGAAAGTGTTCGCCTTCCCTCCAGCAGTTGGTCCTGCCCTCTTCCCTTGTCCTCGTTTCTTCGGGCAGTCCCTAGTGAAGTGTCCTATCTCGCCACAGTTGAAGCAAGTGCCCTTCTTTGGATCCACTTTCTTATCGTGTGTCCTATCCATGTCTTCCATGTACGTTCTCCATTCGTGACCTTCCACCTTCATTAACCAAGCAGCTGGTTGAACCTTCCTCCCATCATCCATCTCAAAGGTACCAACAAGTCCTCCAATTCGTTCAGCCAACTTCTAGCCTCGACAACGTCTCAGTCCCATAAAGCGGTTTTCCTCCCATCGCACGGAAGTCCTTGCATATCTTAGAAAAAGCATTTATACGCGGAGGAAGAGATTCAAAAAGGGAAAGAGGAAGGAACTCGAAACAAAGAATCGAAAGAAAGATATATGGCTTTTAGGGATTATTTATTTTATTTTTCAAAAATAAGCTTTACTTTTGAAAATACTTCCTTTTTAAATCCTTTTTGAAAATAGTTTTCAAAACTTTTTATCAAATCTGGTAACCTTCAGCTCTGATACCAAGTGTAACACCCCACCTCCGTTAAGGTCACTCACAAAGGGAATGCCTTAACTTTGGTGGAGCATTTTAGTAAACAGAACAGAAACTTACAAGACAGATAAAACAGTACTTGAAAATTTTTAACTTTATTACAGCGGAAACAGAAATTTATATGGTTACATCCTTTCAATTTCAGAATTCAAGTACAAAATATCAGTCTTGTACAAAAGCCTTCAAAATGCATAGTTTAAAATCATAATCCCCATGGAACGGAAGCTATACAGAGCCAAGCCATACTTTAAGTACTTCAAGCAAAGAGAAATCCGGATCAAGCTAAAGTATTTCCCTCCTTGGATAACCTGGGGGAAACGGAAGAAAGGAGGCGAAACAACAAGGGTCAGACAAAAGTCTGGCAAGTCCAGTGACTTTCAGCATATGAACAGATAATAATAATATGATATGAACATAAAACTGGATGTGAGATAACTATAACAGGTGTAGCAGATATAACAGAAAAACAGAATGATATAAACTATTGTTTTACACTTCTCTGCACTAATACTAGTATAGCAGAATTAGGTGTCACCCTAATGTCTAAATTGAAGCAGGAACGGGTACAGAATACTTTAACAGAAACAGAATGCTAATAATGGGCCTTTACTACCCGATCAGAAACAGACAGAAGAAGAAACAGATTTATCCCTATGGAAACAGAATGTGGAATTAGGTGTACACTAGTAATGGGCCTTTACCACCCGAACAGACGGTACCACACAGAAACAGACAGGTGTTACCACCCAACAGAAACAGACGGTACCAACAGAAACAGACAGAACTAAGCGTACCCTAAAACCCTACCCTAAGCGATCGGCTCCTTAATACATAAATATCCTATGTCGGCCCCACAGTAGGGTGTATCACTCCCTAAAGTGACAACCAATTGGCACAAACCTATTTATAGATGTCACGGCGTCTTACATCCTCAGAGGCAGACCGGGATCCATGCACGCACATGACCTGGTTGGAACGCACCATCAACACCCCTCGCCATTATCAGAATGAACCTCTTATAATTAGTTCAGTAAGCGTGCCCGGACCCTACCTACTGTTGGGTCAAAGTTTTGATACCAGAAAGGGTTACTGACTAATATGGGTCCCAAACAACAGATAACACAAGTAATTCCCCTCCTAACCTTGTGTCCCCAGACTAACAGATCTCAGATTAACTTGTTTACAAGTTTAGGCATACAGAATTCAGATTTACTAGTTCACAGATTAAGTTAACAAGTTTTCAGACTAACAGATCAGATGTACAGATTTTTCAGATTTGTCTAACTTTGTATTGGGCCTACAGATTCATGGACGGGTTTACTACACCTATTAATCCAGTTGGTTTAACCCTATTTTCCCCCAATACGTTTTAGACGTCATTCTTATCTTAGATTTGCATTAATTAATTATTAATGCCCAGACCTCTCACATTAGGTCGCTAGCTTGTGGCCGCTGGATGGGCCGGGCGGTTCTGGGCAGACTTCTGCCACAAGCCAGACCTAACCTCGTGTCTTAAGCAGGTTATGACTAACTTCTCACATTAGAACCTATTGTTTGCGGCCACTGGATGTGCCGGGCGGTTCCAGGAAGAATTACGCCGCAAACTCATTCTAACCTCGAGTTAGTCACGTTTATCTTTGCGGCCAATTAATTAATAATTTACCATTTATGCGCACGCCCAATATATATGCCAATTCAGATTATATCAATAACATGATGATTATATCAACACCGCAGATAACAGATTTTAGCAGATAACAGATTTTATATGACTTAACGGATTTAACAGATTTAGCAACTTAGCAGATTTTGGCATATAACAGGTTAGGCATTTCAACCGACAAATTTAACAGATTAGGCATTTCAATCTAATTAGCAGTCTAGGCAATATAACAAAACTAGCAGTTTAGGCAACTTGGCAAATTAGCAAATTTAGCAAATTTAATATTTCTAAAGGTTCTATTTACATGCCTTGCCTAAACATAAATTAGGCCTAAGTTCATATGCCTAAATAATGTCATGATTCACGATATGATCATATATATTTACATAGCGCAGAATATGGACATAATTTACCCTATAACATATGTTCCAATTTTTGTTAAACTAGCATTTTACAGCAGATTCACATATAAACTGTACCAAATATAACCATTAATTCCAATGCATGCCATATATCCAAAAATCCCTATTTAGGTGTAATCACAATAATAGATATCCTAATTGATGTAAATCTTTTACACCTAAGCTTCCATATCTTCTTCTTTTTAAGTCATGAATCATTATGCAAACTATACCCAACAATCTAAATCTTTAAATCAAATCTTGACTTTTATATGCATTTTGTTCAAAGTCTCAAATCATATGTAATCTTACAGTGGTTCCTCTTCTTCTTTTATCACAAAATATGCATAGGTCTAAAACTAGTTTATAACATATGCTTATTTTTCTAATTAATTACAGATCTAAATTACAACATAACTATGCATACAACATGCATAAATTATATGTTCATAGTCAAATTTATGCATCCAATCCCAAGTCACATGTCCAATATATTTTATGCCTCAGACCTAAAGTCATACATTCAATTTAGTCTTGTCAAATTTCGCATCATTCATCCCAAAATTTGCGTTCATACGTTCATCTCTTATGAGATTAGGCACAGGCTCGTGGTAGCCTGGCTATAGAAACAGAAAAGAAGAAAGGAATATAGAACAGTCACAGAAAACAGATCTAACAGAAGAGAATACAACCTCAAACTCAGATTTAAATGCATATCAAAATTATAATTAACGTTTATAGCGGAGAATAACTGTACTTGCCTTGATTGGATTAAAGAAAGAACTTTAATCTTGTTGTAGAATCTTTGCAGAAACTTTAATCTCTAGTTTGAATTGAGTTGCTTAGGCTGATGTTGATTATCTTCTACTTTTGATTCCAGCAGAGCAGCGACGCCATTTTTATTTTTTTATTAGAAGAAGAGAGCAATGGAGGCTAGAGAATTGTGTAAGAAACCTAGGTAGAGTCTAGGGTCATTTTATAGAGTTTATGAACTGATTAGGACCATCGATGTTGCTTGGATTGATCGTAGCCATTCATTCGCAAGAGGGACCAATTAGAGCCTGCCACCTAGCCCTAATGACAAAGCAGACCACAGAAAATCGACCAACATAGAATAGGCTAGCCAGGGTGGACTGGGTTCGACCTGGGTCTGGACCAGGTCGACAGCCCTGTCGACAGCCCTGTCGACAGTCCTGTCGACCTGGTTAGACCAGGTCGACAGCCCAGTCGACCTGGGTGCATCAGGCGGGATTTTTCCCGCCCTAGCCAATTGGGCCTGGTTTTTAATTCTAAACTGTTTTATTCTGTTCGAATTTTAAACTTAATTCAGAAACTTCCGGAGGCTATATCTTCTTCATACGGACTCCGTTTTTCGAAAACTCGGACTCTATTTCGCGTATTTTTCCAAGACGAACGCAATGGCGTAACCCGTTTCCCTTAGTTCTTTGATTTCAAATTAATTATACTTTAATTTGTTAATTCCACAGTTATAGAATACACGGGGTGTTACAGATATCTATCGATATATAACCTCTAAGCTCGTACGTCTTAGAGAAGGGTGTTAAGCAAGAGAATAAATTCTCCTTCACCAAAAAGATATATATTTAATAGAAATCAATCAATATAGAATAAAATCCAATGTCAGACACACATCCATTTACAAGTCCATTTTGGTTCTAAACGAAACCGGAGGCACGTTATTCCTCGTTCCATATATCCAATACAGGAGAGAGGTCCTCGCATATCCGGTTGATCTCCAAGTACGTTCGGATGATCACCACTTATTATCTTATCTTGGGTGTATGGCCCAATCAAGACATCAATAATCATCCAAACGATATGAAGATCTCCGGTCTTCGACCAAGGTCTTCATCATCGATTTATCGTCGAATCAGTTATTCAGAATGGGTATAAACCCAGCCTTTCCGAATAACTCGCATATATTATAAACAAGTGCTACACCAACACAACATACGCCTCATTCCAATTCAGAATATTCTTTTATTCTTTTATTCACATCATTAGGGAAAGGTTCCCATTAATTTTATTAAAGATAAATTCTTCAAATTTATTCTTTAATCATTCTTTGGATATCAATTCAAACTGAATTAAGGTTTATCCAACTAGCCGGGATTAACAAGCCATATCGATGTAATCATTTGTTTAATTTCCCAATCCCAACCTATTCATCCGATGGAGCAAACGGGTAATACTCCATATCTAACACCACGGTGTTATCAGTAAAATTCAGTTACCATTTCACGTTCAAGTCTAATTAAAGATTTGACTATCGCCTGGAGTAAAACTGGTGATACTCCATTCTCGATCATTCCCCAAATTTGATAATTTAAATTATAACATTTCAATCTAATTAAAGATTCATTAAAACTCCACGTAGTTTTAATCTTCCCAAAAATCATTATATAATGATTATTCAAATTTAGGAAATAAATCCTGTCTTTAACTGGGTTAAAGAACCAATGTCATTTAAAACACAGTTCACGATAAACCCAAAATCACATTCCATTAATTATGGAATTTTCATGGAAAACAGATCAATATATATAATCGATATAAACTTCCATATCCAACCAATAATTTAAATGGAATAACGGCAAAGCCTTTTAAATTCCATATATAGTAACAGTTTTCCTCCACAGAAGTTCACTTCGATTATTACCAAATCGAATTCCATTCAATTTTAATTTATTTTATTAAATCGGGAAACTTTACATTAGAAAATTTCCATTGAATCTTAATAAAAAGATTTATAAATTCCAAATTACATTTCATGGTTAATCGGGTTAAAGAACAAATGTCGTTTAAAACATCGTTCACTAAAAACCCAAAAATCCAATTCTTTTATTCAATTCCAATTAAACATTAATTAATTGGAAAACTTCACTAAATCTTAATTAAATGATTATTCTTTTCTCAACTGGATTTAAGAACAGTGTTATTTAAGACACCGTTCACGACAAACCCAAAATCCAATTTGATATCAAATACAAGGCTCTGAATAGAAATTATATTGGCTTATATTCAATATCAAATTTTGAAATCAACTAATATTGTTTTGGGAATAACGATATATATATATACATATATATATATCTTCCAAATTCCTTAACAATATCTGTATAATCACGGAAATCCAACATCGAATTATTCCGAAGATGATTTCCATTCAAATCCATTCCAATTCATATATTGGAAATTCTGGTTATATTAAAACCTCTCGATCCAAATTATTTATTTAAAAATAAATAGGATTATAATTCTAGTTAATAACTAGTTCATTTCGATAAAAATATATTTTTGTCTTTAAAAATATGGAATTTTTCATCCCAATTCTTTCCAAATCATTTATTATGATTTTACATAAATTATTGATATTTTTAATAATTTTATTAAGGCCCTTTCAGTCGATTTCCATAAAAAGTCATCGAACTGCACTTACAACGACCTTTTCCAAATTTAATGTGGACATAATTCCAAATTCAACCATTAGATTTCAAATCTCTTATATTTGTTGGAAAGCACTTTTCGATAAGAACCCAAAGGTTCCGGTTTTAGGAGAATCCGATGGTCGGATCTCCCGTAATGTCAATTCGAAGTCAATGGTCGAAATCTGCGAACGGTCGCTACGCGGCGCGTTCTATTCAGGCCATATAATATATATTATATATATTTCGTCGATTTCCATTTAAAACATATTTTATAAATCGTTTATAAATTCGTTTTAA
This sequence comes from Allium sativum, assembly GCA_030737875.1. Lineage (NCBI taxonomy): Eukaryota > Viridiplantae > Streptophyta > Magnoliopsida > Asparagales > Amaryllidaceae > Allium > Allium sativum. Next base: position 6,466,429 of record JASFAX010000039.1, on the reverse strand, counting down.
AACGATTCCAACTTCATTTTCAATTTTAAATCAAAATTGGATATTCCTTATCATTACAACATACAAATGATAATATTTTCAAAATATCAGTTTTTGAAATCATTTCCTTTTCGATATTCATTATAAAAATGAATAAAATCGATATAAATATCGTTTGTGTCAAAATGGCGCATCTCAAATCAACACGGCTTCACACATTCAATATTTTCGTGTCCATCCAAAATCGGACATCAAAATCATATTTTAATTTTTGCTGAATATTATTTTAAAATATTCCTTATTTTAAAATATTCGTTATTCCTGAATTGGAATCAGACACAGTTTCCATATAATGTTATTTATATGGATTTCATACAATACATGTATATGACAATAATGATACACAATCAACCATTATCCAAAGTGCAATTTACAATTGTATAAGCGTTAAAAATAAATAATTAACGCTCATCACAGCCTGTCAACTCATCGATTGACATACCACTAATTATTGGGATTGGTGTATGTCAAATATTATCCCAATACCCATGTGTGGTTTTCAACCAACAAATAATGAATATTATTTGTGCAGTTGGGCGATGTGTAAAATTTATCGTCCCAATCGATATCAGTTAAATGGGTGTACATAAACAAATCGTTTGATTTGTAAATGAATATTTATTTTGATTTCTGGAGAATTTTATGTCATTCATATATACATTAAAAATTATATTTTTGACGATAAAATATTTTATTCAACACATGAATATTTTACATATTTCATGTATACAATAAAAATGATATTTTTATTGTTCAAACATCTTATTCAACACATGAATATTTTATACAGTTCATTTATACAATAAAAATGATATATTTATTGTTCAAACATTTTATTCAACACATGAATATTTTATATTTCTCATTCACTCAATAAAAATGATATTTTTATTGTACGTACATTTTATTCAACACATGAATAGTTTATATTTCTCATTCATTCAATAAAATGATATTTTTATTGTTCGTACATTTTATTCAACACATGAATAGTTTATATTTGTCATTCATTCAATAAAAATGATATTTTAATTGTTCGTACATTTTATTCAACACTTGAATAATTTATATTTCTCATTCATTCAATAAAAATGATATTTTTATTGTTCGTACATTTTGTTCAACACAATACAGTCCAAACAAACAATCATGGTTTGTACAACAAATGGTGTCGGGTGCTACTAAGCACCATCTACAACCTAGTATATATTTAACTGTAATAAAAATTGAGTGAGAAAGAGTTCTCACATCGACTAGTTTTGAAATTGTTGTAGAGCGATTGTTTTAATTAAATTAAATCCGATGTTTAATTTAATCAAATAATTCCAATCCCCTATGTTTCTGTCCCAGTCTATTCCACTGTGTAGATATCGATTTTACGGTTCCAATGGATTTGATTTCGTCAGATTTTGATCACGGATGAACAAGTAATGGTCATTTATACGTTAATTCCATTAACAATCACACTTAAGATGTAACGTACCGAAAATTTTCGACTTAGAAAATTCGACAGACAACACCATGTCGAGTATCCAAACATCGAAAACGTCAGATAGGCCATGAAAGAAATTAGAGGGTGAGAATAGATAAGATAGAAACTTAAAACAGAAGAAGAAGAACATCACAACATCAGAGTAACACGAACCTCACAGCGGAACGAATAACATATAACATATATCATAACTTTGAAATATAAATATGTACTTGAACATACATATCTTTTCCAAAGTACAGCACTTACAACACAGCGGAAATAAACAATAGCTATATGATCCTGAAGCCTCCTGCTCCAACTCTTCAAGTATCTATAAATCCCGACTACTTGACTTCCCATATAAAATTGGGCACCCAAGAGTGTAGGGAAACAAAACAAAATAAACTCCGGGTCAGTCATGGGACTGGTATGAGTAAAACAGTTTAAAACAGTTTGAGCCATTAAACGATATCTCATAAGACCACACCGTATAACGGAAGGGTTTTTCCCTTATGAGAATCTGAAATAATCTTTATATCAAAACTCATTGATATTATAATAATGTATATCAATCACAATATAATAATCATCTAGCAGAAACGCTTTCATCTCACGTTCTACATATATAGTATACAACCAAAACCGCGAGCACGTACTGGGTAATGGATTTCCAACTATGACAAGGTATGGAACCAACTTTCGCTAGTGTACCTCTAGAGAGGAATACACTGGGTTCAACAAGAACATTTTGCAACCCGGCCACACATGACCGACCACTCATTTTGCCTGAGTGTATCGAATGTATATCATCAACGGTTGAGATCAGCAACCGTTTCCCGAATGGGACAGCATCGACAATAGATTTTTAGAAGTAAATGAAACTCTAGATCAGGTGATTATACATCCTAATAGGTGAGACCTACATAGCCATGTTGCCTGCCCGACTATTTTTATTTCCGGATGTGAGGCTAGAGGCCACGCTTATCTCTGAAAGATCAGACGTTTATTCACTTTGAATGTCACATCGTCATACCCGCCAAATCACAAATTGATTTCCCCAAAAATACCACGGGTATACAGCTAAGAGAAACGAATTCCTCTGCCACCAAACGTAAATACGTTTGAAGAGATTAACTTACGCGATCTATTAAATATACTCTGTCGGACATTCTTCCATACAGATCGTCCTAGGACTGGACAAACCGAAGGCACTATTCAGTACAGCCATCTTAGGCAATCTTTATCTAAGATTTATACAACAGCCCTTGCACTTTACTCCGTCTTCAATTATCTTTGGCATATATGATTCGCAATGCTTATGCCAATACGGAGTGGTTCTTCGGATAATAATCCAACCGGTCTCTCCATATTAACAACGTTAAAATGGTCAAAAAATTCGATAGTCGGTGAGTTAACTATCAAAAAAAAACATGTGTGCAAACAATTATATTATTTCCAAATGGAAATTATATTGATCAATCATCATTTAATATTTATCTCTTTAGTTCATTAATTTACTTATCTCCTGTTTCCGTATATTCTAAATTCTTATTTTCTATTATTAGAAAACATTTCTGATTCTTTTTTGGAAAACATTTCCAAAACTCCTTCACTGGACTTAAACTGATGTTTAAATCAAACATCACCATGCCAACTCAAACCATTTCACTCATTAACTAAATTCACTTAACCATCCTTTACTATCAAACCTTACCATTCCTTAGTTAAGAAGGAAGTCAATCAAGTTGGGGTATAATTACCTCTCAGTCCTTAACTGAACAACGTTTTAACTTCGAAATAGTCAAAGTTTATCTTTTAAATCTTTAACAAACTTCCTTATGTAACTCTTGGATTCTATTTACGTATCCACTTCTTTATTGAAAACATTGGTTATAACGATAACGTTATTATCCCTACTTTCGAAATATCTAACTTCCATTATAACTTTTATTCTTTAATGTGAATAAATAAATTAATGATTTATATATAAATAAATCTTGATTTAAACACCGGAAAGTATAAGTACATTCCTAAATTCGATATAATTGAATTCGACATATAACTCTCTTTCGAGTAATCTCTATTTGAATAACTCTTCTTCGAATAACCTATATTCGATTTTCTCTCTTCGAATAACTTATATTCGATTAACTCTCTTCGAATAACTCACTCTTTCGAATAACTATATTCAATTAACTCACTCTTTCGAATAAACTATATTCGATCTCTTTCTTTCGATTAACTTATATTCGATAATCTCACTTTCGAACAACTAAATTCGATTAACTCCTTTCGATTAAACTAACATTGATAACTCCTTTCGATTAAACTAACATTGATAACTCCTTTCGATTAAACTAACATTGATTAACTCCTTTCGATTTAAACTAACATCGATTAACTCCTTTCGATTAAACTACAATCGATAACTCCTTTCGATTAAACTAACATCGATTAACTCCTTTCGATTAAACTAACATCGATTAACTCCTTTCGATTAAACTAATATCGATTAACTCCTTTCGATTAAACTATAATCGATAACTCCTTTCGATTAACTCATTTGGATTAACTCGATTTGATTAACTCCTCTTGACTAACTTAACTTAATTAACTCGACTTATTTAACTCAACTTGATTAACTCCAATCGAATAACTAGTATTCGATTAACTTATATTCGAATAACTATGTTTGTTTTAACTCTATCTCGAATAACTATATTCGATTTAACCTCATTTCGAATGACTAGATTCGATTTTCTCCTTTAACTTTATCTGAATAAATTATATTCGATTAACTCCTTCAACTCTATTGGTTAACTCAAATCGACTAACTTTATTCAATTAACTCTAATCAACTAACTCTAATTAACTAACTCTATTTGAATAACTCTATTGATTAAACCCTTTTGATTTACTCCTTTTCGAATAAGGAATATTCAATTCACTCTTCGTCCATATTCAGTTTCAAATATCGATGTTGAAATCAATTCTAACTTCTCTATATAAGTCCTAACCTATATATTCCATTTATCCAATGATAAATATTTTACTTAATTTACAATAAATTTATCTTCCCAATTTATCAATTAAAAACAGATATCTATTTAATTTCACTTTAAATAAATCTTTTCCATTTATCCGTTAAAAACAGATTTCCATTTCCTATTCATTTTCTAAATAATCCTTTGATTTAATTCTATTTATTTCCAAATAAATATTCCTATGATTTAATCCTATTTATTTAACCAATAAATATTTACTTTCAATTCAATTTTTTTAACCAATAAATATTCCCTTTTTATCTTTCTATTTATTTTATAAATATATATCTCGTTTAAAACATTCTATTTATTTCCTATAAATATGCATTTTATTTAATTCTATTTATTCTATACATAAATATTTCCATTTAATCTATTTGTAAATGTTTTACAAATATTTCCTTTTAAATTCTATTTGTAAATGTTTTACAAATATTTTCTCTTATATTTGTTTTACAAATATTTTCTCTTTCTATTTTATTTGTAAATGTTTTTACAAATATTTTCTCTTATATTTGTTTTACAAATATTTTCCCTTTATATTTGTTTTACAAATATATTCTTTTTAACTATTTTGATTTTATAATTATTTCCTTTTATAAAATCCTTTTTTCCTTTATATATATATAAAATCCATTGATTTTATATAAATAAATTATTTTCAAAATATACTTTGAAAATCCCCTTTTTACATCCCACTATTTCTAGCGGTATTTAAATTACCAAACACCGGGATCGATATCATCCAAACACACATAATCATCAACAGACTATATATCGCATCATATATTACAATATATGAAAACAGTAAAATAAATGTTGAGGATTCCAGTTGGATTCCTCCAACCTGTTTCCCTGCATCACAAATGTTAAAACAACATATATAACATCAATTTCATTTCAACATACAATATTCTGATAAATAACATCAATACATATTTAACGATCTATATATATATATATATAATTTCAACCAACTGACTAGCGGTTCAAACAAATAGTCAACACACAACAATCAACCAACATTTATCAGTTCTAAAAATACGTTATAAAAATATAACTGTTCAGAGTTAGTGAGATTTACTGACATTGGACGATCATCGTTAATAACGATAACCATCGCTTGATTCAAACAGACAATTTATTTCGCTATAAATTGTAACAAGCTCGAATTCACTCCCAGTTAACTTCATTGTGAAGCTTTCGTCCATACGATCCCAACGGATCCAATCGCGTCCAATTTTGATCATGTATGAGAGAGATTTGAATTTTACAAGTCCATATACTATTTTAATTAAATAAAAACCAATTTCTTGGGCCTTACTAATTAGAAATGGCGGCCCACTCACCCATTATCCACATAGACCCGTGCTTCTTTTTCCTCCTCTCAATTTCCGTCACCCTTCAACGGCCATTACGGCATCTTTACCCCCAAACCGCACATCCTTCCTTCAACATAAAATCAAACTAAAATCACTAAAATTTATCTCTTCCTCTACTCTCTCTCCTCATACTACTATCATAGAATTCGAAAATCCCCTGCAATTTGCGTCGATCGGATTTCCTGGTGACTACAGCTACTCTCGTGACATCACCTATCACCGAACCCATCCAATAATGGCAAACACCAGTAAATCACCCCCTTAAACCCGATTTCAAAGTCTATTTCATCAATCGATTTCCCAAATCTCAGATGTGGCGAACCCTAGTTCACGGTTCAGCAAACCACTACCCAGAACAGACGTCGAACCCAACAATCCACATACGGTTGTGAAGAGAATTCAAACGTGAATCCAAATATGTATATATAACTTAATTTATAGGAATTTATTTTGATTTCTTTTGCTGCGTTTTTTTTGTATTTGAAGAAGAATACTTTGTGTCGGCTGAAGAAAGATTATATAAGGGGAATGAGATGTTTGTGCGGCTGAAAGTGATGAACGTGGACTTAATTTGACCTAGTTATAAGTTAGGATATTTATTTATTTTATATTTTTATATTATATTTTGCCAATTTCTCATTATATCTGCCTTCTAAAAATCCGTACGATCACATATGATATCTAAAAATCATGAAACTGGACAAGTAGCTACAGTTTGATATTATGGTCCCAACGAAACTGGTTTCGTCGAATTCCGACTCCGTTTGCTCACACAGCGTATTTTTAACCGTCAAAATACTGACTGTTTTTCATATTAAAAATCCGTACGGCCACATACTGACTTCAAAAATCACGGAAATTGAAATCTAGCAATAATTTAATATTTTGGATCCAACAAAATTAGTTTCGTCGAATTCTGAGGTTGTTTGCAAAACTGTCTATTTTTAAAGCTCTAAATAACCCTTTTAAATATATAAATATATTTTAAAACATTTAAATTAAATATTAATAAATTAATATTATCGTATATATTCACAACAGAATATCATACAGCTCTAGAATATTCCTATATGAATTTCTAAATCGATATTTAAATCCTAATTAAATCGATATTCGATTTATAATGAAATCCCTTTTTAAAATATAAACAATTCCTTTATAAATTATAAAGGAATTCCATAGCGACTTTTCTAGAATTTGATTTGGACATAAATCAAAATCTACACGATGAAATCCCGATTTTTCTCTTCCATTAGAAAAATATACTTCACCAGCTCTGAACGTTTCTTGTTTCACAGAAATCCGATTTAAAACGGCTTCTGTATACTCGTTTAAAGTTCGAATCGCCAAATTACGAACTGTAGCGCCATTTGGAGCTCGATTTTAATTATAATATAATTCTACATTCAAACTTCTTTTAAATATTATATTCGTGAATATAATTCAACTCTAAACTGAATAATACCTTATATATAATCCAATTCACACTGTATTGTGAATTCCATTATTTTTTATTATTTCTGAATTAAATATATTATTTAATTATTATATTAATTAAATATTCCCTATTATTTAATTCTATTCATTTTAAATTACCAAACCTTTATTTAAATAATTAAATAAATTATTTATAATCCGTAAAAGTACGGGTCGTTACATTCTTTCCCCCTTAAAATAATTTCGTCCTCGAATTTGCTAAGGTAGAAAACAAACCCTATCGACCGGTTAGATCTTATTTGTTCACTTCTTAATTTCAGTTTCAGCTGAACCAATTTTAATTTCAATTAAATATTAGTTAATTCTTATCAACGAAAATTTTCTAACACCTTAACTTTTCGAAAAAAAATTGCCTGCACCTCCTTTGTACGGGTCAATCGGTACAACTACAACTCGCCTCTCTGGGCCTTCTCCAACCCAAAAGAAAATCAAACAGCCAAACGGCTTGCCAGTCGACTCATAAATCACCAAACTCATATATACATAAACTTGTACCTTTTTGTCGGGTATATCATTATCTCATTTCCATTTGCTGCCAATTCAGCATATGCCAATATCATCCCAATCAAACTCTGATCAATTTATCCTCAACACAACCATTCGCTTATTCAAGCCAAATTCAATTTCAAATCAAGGTTCTATTCCCGATTTTCAAATTCTTAACTCATCAATCCAATACCATTTCAGATTCTATCTCACAATTCAAAATCTGATTCTACTTGATATATCATATCCAATTCAATTTCCAGTTAATGGGTTTCAATTTAGTCCCAGCTCGGATTCACAAATTTCTATTTAAATTTGTTTTTAATCCAAACAGTGTTTGTCCTGGGAGTTTTAAATAACTTTTCTTTTCTCAAAAATCAAACCTTCCTTTCCAGGATTCCAAACAACTTGTTTTTCCCAAAAAAAATCAAAACGAATATCTTTGGTAGTAATCCATCACTTAGAACTCGAAAATGAGCACCGATGATGGTCGACTTCATCATCGGAATATATTTTCCAGCAATCGAAGTGAATTCAATACTATATCATTTTTCAAAACCTTTCTAACATTTCCAGTTTGAAATCAATTCAAAATTCCATTCACAATTCTTGTAAAACAATTTAAAATCTCCTAGGATTTTAAAGTTCTCATATATTTATTCCAAATCCATTTATAAACACCTTTCAAATTTCCAAGGTTTTAATTCCAGTTCTGATTTAAATTCAGATTCAATTCAATTCATAACACTTATACGAATTTTACTTGGTTATATACATAACCATTTAATTTATAATCTTACTTGATTATGATAACAACCAATATATCCCATATATTATAAATTCAGAATATATATTTTATCTATATCAAAATATATTTTGGGTAAAATTATTTCATTCACCCTCTTTTCAAAACATAACATGACGGTTCATCGTATTCGAGTGTTTATGAACCCCTACCGATACAGTGGATCATACTGATCGACCAGAACTCATAAACAACTCAACCAATAAATCTACACAATATAAAACAATTTTATATTGAATAACAAGTACGCTCTCGTATATATACACTCAAACTCAATCTAGGGTATTCACGCCACAGAGCCAAGGTAATTACTTAACCTTAAGCTATGATACCACAGTAACGTACCGAAAATTTTCGACTTAGAAAATTCGACAGACAACACCATGTCGAGTATCCAAACATCGAAAATGCCGGATAGTCCATGAAAGAAATTAGAGGGTGAGAATAGATAAGATAGAAACTTAGAATAGAAGAAGAAGAAGAACATCACAACATCAGAGTAACACGAACCTCACAGCGGAACGAATAACATATAAGATATATCATAACATTGAAATATAAATCTGTACTTGAACATATGTATCATTTCCAAAGTACAACACTTACAACACAACGGAAATAAACAATAGCTATATGATCCTGAAGCCTCCTGCTCCAGCTCTTCAAGTATCTGTAAATCTCGACTACTTGACTGCCCGTATAAAATTAGGCACCCAAGAGTTTAGGGAAACAAAACAAAATAAACTCCGGGTCAGTCATGGGACTGGTATGAGTAAAATAGTTTAAAATAGTTTGAGCCATTAAACGATATCTCATAAGACCACGCCGTATAACGAAACGGGTTTTTCCCTTATGAGAATCCAAAATAATATTTATATCAAAACTCATTGATATTATAATTATGTCTATCAACCACAATATAATAATCATCTAGCAGAAACGCTTTCATCTCACGTTCTACATATATAGTATACAACCAAAACCGCGAGAATGTATTGGGTAATGGATTTCCAACTATGACAAAGTATGGAACCACCTTTTGCCAGTGTACCTCTAGAGAGGAATACACTGGGTTCAACAAGAACATCGTGCAACCCGGCCACACATGACCGACCACTCATTTCGCTTGAGTGTATCGAATGTATATCACCAACGGTTGGGATCAGCAACCATTTCCCGAATGGGACAACATCGACAATAGATTTTTAGAAGTAAATGAAACTCTATATCAGGTGATTATACACCCTAATAGGTGCGACCTACATAGCCATGCTGCCTACCCGACTTTTGTCATTTCCGGATGTGAGGCTAGAGGCCATGCTTATCTCTGATAGATCAGACGTTTATTCACTTTGAATGTCACATCGTCATACCCGCCAAATCACAAATTGATTTCCCCAAAAATACCACAGGTATACAGCTAAGAGAAACGAATTCCTCCGCCACCAAATGTAAATTCGTTTGAAGAGATCAACTTACGCGATCTATTAAATATACTCTGTCAGACATTCTTCCATACAAATCTTCCTGGGACTGGACAAACCGAAGGCACTATTCAGTACAACCATCTTAGGCAATCTTTACCTAAGATTTATACAACAGCCCTTGCACTTTAATTCGTCTTCAATTATCTTTGGCATATATGATTCGCAACGCTTATGCCAATACAGAGTGGTTCTTCAGATAATAATCCAACCGGTCTCTCCATATTAACAACGTTAAAATGGTCAAAAACTTCGATAGTCCGTGAGTTAACTATCAAAGAAAAACACGTGTGCAAACAATGATATTATTTCCAAATGGAAATTATATCGATCAATCATCATTTAACATTTATCTCTTTAGTTGATTAATTTACTTATCTCCTGTTTCCATATATTCTAAATTCTTATTTTCTATTATCAGAAAATATTTCTGATTCTTATTTGGAAAACATTTCCAAAACTCCTTCACTGGATTTAAACCGATGTTTAAATCAAACATCGCCATGCCAACTCAAACCATTTCACTCATTAACTAAATTCACTTAACCATCCTTTACTGTCAAACCTTACCATTCCTTAGTTAAGAAGGAAGTCAATCAAGTTGGGGTATAATTACCTCTCGGACCTTAACTGAATAACGTTTTAACTTCGAAATAGTCAAAGTTTATCTTTTAAATCTTTAACAAAATTCCTTACGTTACTCTCGGATTCTATTTACGTATCCACTTCTTTATTGAAAACATTTGTTATAACGCTAACGTTATAATCCCTACTTTCGAAATATCTAACTTCCATTATAACTTTTATTCTTTAATGAGAATAAATAAATAAACACCTGACTTATAAATAAATTAATCTTGATTTAAACACCGGAAAGTGTAAGTACTTTCCCGAATTCGATATAATTGAATTCGACGTATAACTCTCTTTCGAGTAATCTCTATTTGATTAACTCTTCTTCGAATAACCAATATTCGATTTTTTTCTCTTCGAATAACTTATATTCGATTAACTCTCTTCGAATAACTTATATTCGATTAACTCACTCTTTCGAATAACTATATTCGATTAACTCACTCTTTCGAAAGAACTATATTCGATCTCTTTCTTTCGATTAACTTATATTCGATAATCTCACTTTCGAATAAGTAAATTTGATTAACTCCTTTCGATTAAACTAACATCGATAACTCCTTTCGATTAAACTAACATCGATTAACTCCTGTCGATTTAAACTAACATCGATTAACTCCTTTCGTTTAAACTATAATCGATAACTCCTTTCGATTAAACTAACATCGATTAACTCCTTTCAATTAAACTAACATTGATTAACTCCTTTTGATTAAACTAACATCGATTAACTCCTTTTGATTAAACTATAATCGATAACTCCTTTCGATTAACTCATTTGGATTAACTCGGTTTGATTAACTCCTCTTGACTTACTTAACTTAATTAACTCGACTTATTTAACTCGACTTGATTAACTCCTATCGAATAACTAATATTCGAATAACTATGTTTGTTTTAACTCTATCTCAAATAACTATATTCGATTTAACCTCATTTCGAATGACTAGATTCGATTTTCTCCTTTAACTCTATTCGAATAAAATATGTTCGATTAACACCTTCAACTCTATTGGTTAACTCAAATCAACTAACTCTATTCAATTAACTCTAATCAACTAACTCTAATCAACTAACTCTATTTGAATAACTCTATTGATTAAATCCTTTTGATTTATTCCTTTTCGAATAAGGAATATTCGATCCACTCTTGTCCATATTCAGTTTCAAATATCGATGTTGAAATCGATTCTTACTTCTCTATATAAGTCCTGACTTATATATTCCATTTATCCAATGATAAATATTTTACTTAATTTATAAAATATTATTTATAAATTTATCTTCCAAATTTACCTGTTAAAAACAGATATCTATTTAATTTCACTTTAAATAAACCTTTTCCATTTATCTGTTAAAAACATATTTCCATTTCCTATTCGTTTTCTAAATATTCCTTTGATTTAATTCTATTTATATCCAAATAAATATTCCTATGATTTAATCCTATTTATTTAACAAATAAATATTTACTTTCGATTCTATCTATTTAACCAATAAATATTCCCTTTTTATCTTTCTATTTGTTTTATAAATAAATATCTCATTTAAAACATTCTATTTATTTCCTATAAATATGCCTTTTATTTAATTCTATTTATTCTACACATAAATATTTCCATTTAATCTATTTGTAAATGTTTTACAAGTATTTCCTTTTAATTTCTATTTGTAAATGTTTTACCAATATTTTCTCTTATATTTGTTTTATAAATATTTTCTCTTTCTATTTTCTTTGTAAATGTTTTTACAAATATTTTCTCTTATATTTGTTTTACAAATATTTTCCCTTTATATTTGTTTTGCAAATATATTCTTTTTAACTCTTTTGATTTTATAATTATTTCCTTTATAAAATCCTTTTTTCCTTTATATATATAAAATCCATTGATTTTATATAAATAAATTATTTTCAAAATATACTTTGAAAATCCTCTTTTTACATCCCACTATTTCTTGCGGTATTTAAATACCAAACACCGTGATCGAGATCATCCAAACACACATAATCATCAACAGATTATATATCACATCATATATTACAATATATGAAAACAGTAAAATAAATGTTGAGGAATCCAGTTGGATTCCTCCAACCTGTTTCCCTGCATCACAGATGTTAAAACAACATATATAACATCAATTTCATTTCAACATACAATATTCAGATAAACAACATCAATATACATTTAATGATCTATATATATATATATATATATATATATATATATATATATATATATAATTTCAACCAACTGACTAGCAGTTCAACCAAACATCCAACACACATCAATCAACCAACATTTATCAGTTCTAAAAATACGTTATAAAAATATAACTGTTCAGAGTTAGTGAGAGTTACTCACATTGGACGATCATCGTTAATAACGATAACCATCGCTTGATTCTGACGGACAATTTATTTCGCTATAAATTGTAACAAGCTCGAATTCACTCCCAGTCAACTTCATTGTGAAGCTTTCGTCCATACGATCTCAACGGATCCAGTCGCATCCAATTCTGATCACGTATGAGAGAGATCTGAATTTTACAAGTCCATACACTATTTTAATTAAATAAAAACCAATTTCTTGGGCCTTACTAATTAGAAATGGTGGCCCACTCACCCATTATCCACATCGACCCGTCCTTTTTCTTCCTCCTCTCAATTTCCGTCGCCCTTCAACAACCATCACGGCATCTTTACCCCCAAAATGCACATCCTTCCTTCAACATAAAATCAAACTAAAATCACTTAAATTTATCTCTTCCTCTACTATGTCTCCTCATACCACTATCATAGAATTCGAAGCTCCCCTGCAATTTGCGTCAACCGAATTTCCTGGTGACCTACAGCTACTCTCGCGACATCACCGAACCCATCCAATAATGGCAAACACCAGTAAATCACCCCCTTAAACCCGATTTCAAAGTCTATTTCATCAATCGATTTCCCAAATCTCAGATGTGGCGAACCCTAGTTCGCGGTTCAGCAAACCACTACCCAGAACAGACGTCGAACCCAACAATCCACATATGGTTGTGAAGAGAATTCAAACGTGAATCCAAATATATATATATATATAACTTAATTTATAGGAATTTATTTTGATTTCTTTTTCTTTTGCTATGTTTTTTTTGTATTTGAGGAAGAATACTTTGTGTCGGCTGAAGAAAGATTATATAAGGGGAATGAGATGTTTGTGCGGTTGAAAGTGATGAACGTGGACTTAATTTGACCTAGTTATAAGTTAGGATATTTATTTTTTTATTTTTTTATATTATATTTTGCCAATTTCTCATTGTATCTGCCTTCTAAAAATCCGTACGATCACATATGATATCTAAAAATCATGAAACTGGACATGCAGCTACAGTTCGACATTATGGTCCCAACGAAATTGGTTTCATCGAATTCCGACACCGTTTGCTCACACAACGTATTTTTAACCGTCAAAATACTGTCTGTTTTTCACATTAAAAATCCGTACGGCCACATACTGACTTCAAAAATCACGGAAATTGAAATCTAGCAATAATTTAATATTGTGGATCCAACAAAATTAGTTTCATCGAATTCTGAGGTCGTTTGCAAAACTGACTATTTTTGAAGCTCTAAATAACCCTTTTAAATATACAAATATACTTAAAAACATTTAAATTAAATATTAATAAATTAATATTATCGTATATATTCACAACAGAATATCATACAGCTCTAGAATATTCCTATATGAGTTTCTAACTCGATATTTAAATCCTGATTAAATCGATATTCGATTTATAATGAAATCCCTTTCTAAAATATAAATAATTCCTTTATAAATTATAAAGGAATTCCATAACGACTTTTCTAGAATATGATTTGGACATAAATCAAAATCTACACGACGAAATCCCGATTTTTCTCTTCCATTAGAAAAATATACTTCACCAGCTCTGAACGTTTCTTGTTTCACAAAAATCCGATTTAAAACGGCTTCTGTATACTCGTTTAAAGTTCGAATCGCCAAATTACGAACTGCAGCGCTATTTGGAGCTCGATTTTAATTATAATATAATTCTACGTTCAAACTTCTTTTAAATAGTATATTCGTGAATATAATTCAACTCTAAACTGAATAATACCTTATATATAATCAAATTCACATTGTATTGTGAATTCCACTATTTTTGATTATTTCTGAATTAAATATATTATTTAATTATTATATTAATTAAATATTCCTTATTATTTAATTCTGGTCATTTTAAATTACCAAACCTTTATTTAAATAATTAAATAAATTTTTTATTATCCGTAAAAGTACGCGTCGTTACATAAGATAATTACAATAAATTAATTACTTTAATTATCTCCTCTCCCCTTTAATCGTTATCTGTTCCTTCTATTCAAAACTGTCGACTGTTGGTCCAACTCTTCAACCGCCAAGCGTTGCCTCCTCCGTCGACCTGGCCACCATTAGCCCCCTCCCCGTCGAAGCCCTACAAAATCCGCACCTCCTCCCTGAGAAACTTCCAACTCGACACCTCTAAAGGACCGAAAATCTGCCACGAACGTGGATTGTTGGAGCCTTGAAATCGCACAAAGTTGTTCAAAAATTCCAATCACACGTACATCAAATTGAAGATCTCGAGATGCCCTTGCGTTTTGGTTTTGGTTTCATAATCTAATTCAAACCAAAATGGAAGAAAATGAGGATAAAATTTCCGAGCTTTTAAGCTGTTCAAAATGAAATAGCAGCAGCTCATTTAAACGAATGAACTAGGGTTTCGAATTTTTGGCCCATTTTATAGAATTTATTAAATATTTTTAAATTCCCAAAAAGTTATTTTTATTATTTTGAACTCCAAATCGAACCCAACGACTGACGCCCCTAACTAAATACCCCCATTCCGGACACAATGGGATATGTTTCGTAAGCCGACTCGACTATTTCGATCAGTTTTTGTCAAAATTAAAATATAAATCAATATATATTGAATTTAAACGTACATTTTAATTAACTGGGGCCACATACTGATTTCAAAAATTTCTGAAAAATAAATCTAGCTATGTTTTGACGATACGGTCCTAACAAAACCAATTTCATCAAATTTGGAGACCATTTGGAAAACGGTCATTTTTTGGTCGATCCAGTTCAAACTGGATTGACCAAACACGTTTAAATTCTCCACGCTCACATATTAATTCCAAAAATTATGAAAATTGGAATCTAGCATAATTTGACATTCCGGATCCTACAAAAGTGGTTTCATCAAAAATGAAGGTCGTTTGCAAAATGGCTATTTTTAAGGGCTATATATTATATTAAAATATATATATATATAAATTCCGCAACGACTATTCTGAATTTTAATCTGGGCATAACTTTTTATTCTTGTTATGAAATCTGGACTTTTCACATTTGTTAGAAAGATATAATTAAACAGATTCAAATATTTCTGGCTTTACTGAAATCCGATTTATTTTGAATCAAATACATTTATTTGAAATTTGAAATCGAATTTTCAAACTATCGCGCCACTTCAGGCTCGTTTTATAATTAAAATAATTTTATTCATTCTAACTTCAATTAAAATAAGTTTTTAGTCGTTATTATTTAAAATAAATCATTTTAAATATTCAAAATTCATTAAAATAGCTAAAATAAATATTTTAAATTGGTTCCGAAAATCCGGGTTGTTACAATCTCCCCCACTTAAAATCTTGTCGTCCTCGAAAAGGAACGGAGCTGAAAGTTGTTTAACCAACCAACTCAACTTTCATTCTGGCTTTCTTTCTTCAACTTTTCAGTTTTTAAGAATTTTCAAGTTCTCAAAAATTTGGCTAACACCCTAAATTTTCGAGAAATTTCGCCATAACCTCCTTTGTACGGGGAGACATTTAAAACCGCAACTTGCCACGCAGAGCCCTCATCAATCCAAAAGAAAAAGGAAAAGTCAAGAGGCTAGCCAATCGGCTCATAAAATCATCCAAACCCAAGAAAATAGTAAACATGTACCTATTTGTTGGGTATACAATATTATTCCTCTTCTTAGCGTCCTTGCTATGACCTGTTCACACATATATATGTACATGTATGCAATTTCAAACAATTGTCAATTCAGTTCAACATTTGATTCGATTTGGCTAAATTTACCACTAATTTACATATTGGTTCAATTAATTATCATTCCAATATTTTTATTAGCTATACTAATAATCAAACATCACAACCAGCAATCAATTAGTTAGTTAACTTTTCAAATTCATAACTTTGAAATATATATATATATATATTCAAAATCATGTTTTTGATGCCAATTCATAAAATTAACCCTATCTAATTTTGGTTCTTACACCAGTCACTTGAAAATATATAGATATCCTACTTTCGAAACTCGAAAATAAACTCTGATGATGAGTACTCAATCATTAGAATCATCTCCAGGCTACTAGAGTGTGATTCTATATCCATCCAGTATATTTAAGACTTCGTATACACGCGGATCTGACGTATATGCAAAATATTTATATACTTGATTGTCCAAATAAATTTAAAATAAAATATTCAAATACGAATTATATGGTTTAAATTTTCAAAACAAAATTTGTTTTTTTTTTAATTTAAAAAATAACACTCTTCCAACTCATTCTAGGATGCTACTGATCGTATCTCTAACAAGTCACTCTCATTGAATATTACTAATCCAATCTGTGATGAATTCTTTCGTTCGGTTCTAATGTGTCTTGTTCTCGAGCTCTGTAAATCAAAGCTCTGATACCAAATGAAGCGACCCAAATTTCACCTATCGGGAAAGCCCGGATTGAGTTGAGAACACGACAAATCAAAACGCAAACAGAAGAACATTTCATTGCTTATTACAACAATTTACATCAGAGTACAAGAATATAACAGAGTATGAATAAATAATATACATTTGAAATATATCAGAGATTTAAATTGCTTTTAAATACATAGCAGCGGAAAAACAATACAAAACACAACTGAAAGAAATACACAGATACAGAGCTTTCTGAATATCGCTTCAGCTGTAAATCAGGATCCTGTGAATATAATATATGCAAAACCAAAACTACTAGTTGTCTGTTTGGAAAATAGGGGTACCTAGAGGTTAGGTTAAAACAATAAACTCCAGGTCAATCATGTGACTAATGTGAGAACTAAAACAGTTATTAGCTTGATTTTAAAGTTAGGTAAATCATGTGACTACGCCGTATAACACGGAACGGGTTTATCCCTCAAGAATACATGTGCATAAAAATAACAACGCAATGCTAAAGAGAAAAATGAAGCTATTATAAGACTCATGTCCCGTCACACAATGAACGCAGTCGAGGATAGAGTTTTCCCTTATAATAGCCAAATATGCTTGATATGCTAAATTTCATCTTTTATTATTACTATAAGTGAAGAAATCAACTTCAAATATAAATGTATCAATCATAGGCGGCGTAGGTACTATTATATTACATCTCCATATATATATATATATATATATATATATATATTTACAACTAAAACCGAATCTCACGTATTGGAAATTGGGGTTCCATCTATGAACCGAGGCAAGGGATTATCCTCACTGATTTCGAGACACACTAACAAGTGTCTCAGGATCCCCCGCAGTGAACCCCTTGGATCTTCATGGTCGGTCATCCGTCGAAGATTAGTTATACCATAAACTATATGTTAGCTGGTTCTATCGAACCTCTAAAATGGTCGGTATGTCGACCATATCCATCAGCCTGTAGTGACCGATATAATATCGATTAGCCCCGTAGTGACCGATATATCTGAGGTACCTCGTCTCCCATCATGTAATAATAGTATGCAACATCCACATGAGTAAACAGTCTAGGCTACATACCATGACGTTACTCATATCTAGAACTAACATATGTCCATTTCCAGGCAGTCTCGTTTTTGGTTCACACCTGGGTGTGAGGCTCGCGAATTAACGCTACGCAATGCTATGCTATTTAAAGTCATGCTTTGATCATCAACCACAAGGCTCTGCTTTTCAACAAAAGACTTGATCCTATACATCTCAGCATGCTACATGGACAATTCACGTCATGCAACTGATATCTATCGATATATAATCTCTAAGCTCATACGTCTTAGAGAAGAGTGTTAAGCAAGAGAATAAAATTTCCGCCACCAAACAGATATATATTTAACAGAAATCAATCAACACAGAATAAAATCCAATATCAGACACACATCCATTAACAAGTCCGTTATGGGTTTGAATGAAACTGGAGGCACCTTATTCCTCGTCCCATATATCCAATACAAGAGAGAGGTCCTCGTATATCCGGTCGATCTCCAAGTACGTCTGGACGATCACCACTTATTACCTTGTCTTGTGTGTACGGCCCAATCAAGACATCGGTAATCATCCAAACGATGTTAAGACCTCCGGTCTTCAACCACTGCCTTCATCGTCAACTTATTGTCGATTCGGTTATTCAGAATGGTTATAAACCCGGCCTTTCCGAGTAACTCGCGTATATTATAAACAAGTGCTACACCAACAAAACATACGCCTCGTTCCAATTCAGAATATCCTTTTATTCAAATATTCACATCATTAGGGAAAGGTTCCCATTAATTTTATCAAAGATAAATTCTTTAAATTTATTCATTAATCTTCCTTTGGATATCAATTCAAACCAAATTAAGGTTTATTCAACTAGGCGGGATGAACGGCCCATATCGATGTAATCATTTGTTTAATTTCCTTATCCCAACATATTCATCCCATGGAGCAAAACTGGCAATACTCCATATCTAACACCACGGTGTTATCGGTAAAATTCAATTACGATTTCACGTTCAAATCTAATTAAAGATTTGACTATCACCTGGAGTAAAAATGGTGATACTCCATTCTCGATCATTCCCCAAATTTGATAATTTAAATTATAACATTTCAATCTAATTAAAGATTCATTAAAACTCCACTTAGTTTTAATCTTCCCAAAATCATTATATGATGATTATTCAAATTCAGGAAATGGATCCTATCTTTAATTGGATTAAAGAACCAATGTCATTTAAAACACTATTCACGATAAACCCAAAATCACATTCCATTAATTATGGAATTTTCATGGAAAAAAAATAGTATATATAATCGATAAAAACTTCCATATCCAACCAATAATATAAATGGATTAACGGCAAAGCCTTTTAAATTCCATGTATAGTAACAGTTTTCCTCCATAGAAGTTCACTTCGATTATTACCAAATCGAATTCCATTCAATTCCAATTTATTTTATTAAATTGGAAAACTTTACTTTGGAAAATTTCCATTAAATCTTAATAAAAAAAATTATAAATTCCATATTACATTTCATGGTTAATCGGGTTAAAGGACAAATGTCGTTTAAAACATCGTTCACTATAAACCCAATTACCCAAAAGTCCAATTCTTTTATTCAATTCCAATTAAATATTAATTAATTGGAAAACTTCAATAAATCTTAATTAAAAGATTATTCTTTTCTCAACTAGGTTTAAGAACAGTGGTATTTAAGACACTGTTCATGACAAACCCAAAATCCAATTTGATATCAAATACAAAGCTCTGAATAGAAATTATATCGGCTTATATTCAGTATCAAATTTTGTAATCAACAAATATTGTTTTGGGAATAACGATATAGATATATAACTTCCAAATTCCTCAACAATATTTGTATAATTACGGAAATCCAACATCATAATAATCCGAAGATGATTTCCATTCAAATCCATTCCAACTCATATATTGGAAATTCTGGTTATATTAAAACCCATTCTCAATCCAATTTATTTATTTAAAAATAAATGGGATTATAATTATAGTTAATAACTAGTTCATTTCGATAAAAATATACTTTTATCTTTTCAAATATGGAATTTTTCATCCCAATTCTTTCCAAATCATTTATTATGATTTTACACAAATTATGGATATTTTTAATAATTTTATTACGGCCCTTTCAGTCGATTTCCATAAATGGTCATCGAACTGCACTTACAACAACCTTTTCCAAATTTGATTTGGACATAATTCCAAATCCAACCGTTAGATTTCAAATCTCTTATATTTGTTGGAAAGATCTTTTCGATAGGAACCCAACGGTTCCTGTTTTAGGAGAATCCGATGGTCGGATCTCCCGTAATGTCAATTTGAAGTCAATTGTCGAAATTCGCGAATGGTCGCTACGCGTTCTATTCAGGCCATATAACATATATTATATATATTTCGTCGATCTCCATTTAAAATGTATTTTATAAATCATTTATAAATTCGTTTTAAAACGATTCCAGCTTCATTTTCAATTTTAAATTAAAATTTAATATTCCATATCATTACAATATATATATGATAATATTTTCAAAATATCAGATTTTGAAATCATTTCCTTTTCGATATTCATTATAAAAATGAATAAAATCGATATAAATATCCTTCGCGTCAAAATGGCGCATATCTAATCAACACGGCTTCACACATTCAATATTTTCGTGTCCATCCAAAATTGGACACCAAAATCATATTTTGAACTTTTACTGAATATTATTTTAAAATATTCCTTATTTTAAAATATTTATTATTTTAAAATATTTGTTATTCCTGAATTGGAATCAGACACAGTCAATTACCATATAATTTTATTTATATGGATTTCATACAACACATGTATATAAAAACAATGATACACAATCAACCATCATCCAGAGTGCAATTTACAATTGTATAAGCGTTAAAAATAAATAATTGACGCTCATCACAGCCTATCAACCCATCGATTGGCATACCACTAATTACTGGGATTAGTGTATGTCAAATATTATCCCAATACCCGTGTGGGGTTTTCAACCAACAAATAATGAATATTACTTGTGCAGTTGGGCGATGTGTAAATCTATCGTCCCAATCAATATCAGTTAAATAGGTGTACATAAACAAATTGTCTGATTTGTAAATGAATATTTATTTTCATTTCTGGAGAATTTTATGTCGTTCATGTATACGTTAAAAAAAATTAATGGTAAAATATTTTATTCAACACATGAATATTTTATATATTTCATTTATACAATAAAAATGATATTTTAATTGTTCAAACATTCTATCAACACATGAATATTTTATACAGTTCATTTATACAATAAAAATGATATTTTTATTGTTCAAACATTTTATTCAACATATGAATATTTTATGTTTCTCATTCATTCAATAAAAATGAAATTTTTATTGTTCGTACATTTTATTCAACACATGAATAGTTTATAAGTGAAGACCCGTAACTTCCCTGTGAAGGAAAGAGCGGATACTTTGAGGACAAGATACATCATAACGCAAACAGAAGAACATTTCATTATATATTACAACAATTCCATCAAAATACAAGAATATACAGAGTATAAATAAATATTACACAAAAATATCAGAGATTTATATTACGTTACTGCAGCGGAAAATAATACAATACACAACTGGAAGTAATACACGAATACAGAGCTTTCCCAATATCGCTTCAGCTGTAAGTCGGGATCATGTGAATATAAATCTGCAAAACCAAAACTACCAGCTGCCCGTGAGGAAAATGAGGGCACCCAGAGTTTAGGTTAAAACAATAAACTTCAGGTCAGTCATGTGACTGGTGTGAGAACTAAAACAGTTATTAATCTTTATTTTAAAGTTAGGTAAATCAAGGGACCACGCCGTATAACACGGAATGGGTTTCCTCCCAAGAATAACAGTGCATAAAACAACAGCGCGATGCTAAATAAAGAACAATAAAGCTATTATAAGATCCAGGTCCCATCACACAATGCAACGCAAGCCAGAGGATAGGGTTTTTACCTTATAATAGCCAAAGAATGCTTGATACGCTAAAAACAAATCATTTGATACTATTATAAGTGCATAGTGTATAAAACAATTTCAATCATAAGTATCAATCATAGACGGCATAAGTGCCCCATACCACTATGTCGCCATACTAGGCTCTATAAATAAAACTGCAAAGTCACGTATTGGAAGCTGGATTTCCATCTGTGAACCGAGGCAAAAGATAGTCCTCACCGAATTCGAGACTCTCTAGCCCGAGCCTCAGGACAAGTACTCAGTCAAGCCCTTGGAGCGACAGGGCCGGTCCACCGATATGGATTAAAATGCCTGAACAATGAGTTTCCCCACCCTTTAGGGCGTAAATGAGCCAAATGACTCCATCGGCTCCACACAGCCACCGATATATCCAAGGCGCCTCGCAACAGCAACAACCACACAAGTGAAAATAATATAAATGTCATGGCTGGTAGGTCACTGACACCATCCTAGCTAGAAGGAAACGCATGCCCTCCCTGAGGTCCTCTCCCGTTTTTGGTTCACAACCGGGGTGTGAGGCTCGCGAATCAACGCTACACAAAGCTATGCCACACAGGCCATGCTTTGATCATCAACCACAATACTCTGCTTTTCAACAAAAGCCTTAATCATATTGCCACTTAGCATGCCACACAGGCAATTCACTCCATGCGTTTGATATCCATCAATATATAACCTCTGAGCTCGTACGTCTCAGAGAAGGGCGTTAAGCAAGAGAATAAATTCTCCACCGCCAAACAGATATATATTTATTAGAAATCAATCACACAGAATAAAATCCAATGTCAGACACACAGTCCATTTACAAGTCCGTTCTAGGTCTGAACGAAACAGGAGGCACCTTGTACCTCACATATCCATCGATCTCCAAGTACGTCTAGACGATCACCAACTGATTCCCTCCTCTTGGGTGTACAGCCCAATCAAGATCATTAGTAATCACCCAAACGATGTGAAGAACTCCGGTCTTCAACCACCATCTTCATCCTCTACACCACGTCGAATCAGTTATTCAGAATGGGATAAACCCAGTCTTTCTGAATAACTCGCGTATATAATAAACAAGTGTTGCACAAACACAACAAATGCCTCATTCCAATTCAGAATATTCTTTTATTCAAATATTCTTATACTTTGGGAAAGTTTCCCATTAATTTTATCAAAGATAAATTTTTTAAATTTATTCTTTAATCTTCTTTTGAATATCAATTCAAACTAGTCGGGATTAGCGAACCACACTGAAGTAATCATTTATTTTATTTCCCAATCCCAACCTATTCATCCCATGAAGTAAAACTGGTCATACTTCATATCTAACACCACGGTGTTATCGGTAATTTAATTACCATTTCATGTTCAAATCTAATTAAAGATTTAACTATCGCCTGGAGCAAAACTGGTGATACTCCATTCTCGATCATTTCAATCTAATTAAAGATTCATTAAAACTCCACTTGGTTTTAATCCTCCCAAAAATCACTGTCAGTGATTGTTTAACTTGGGAAATCATATCCTGTCTTTAACTGGGTTAAAGAACCAATGTCATTTTTAACACGGTTCACTATAAACCCAAAATCACATTCCATTCCAATTCAATTATTGAAACTTCTGGTTACTTTTAAAACCCTTTCGAATCCAATTTATTTATTTAAAAATAAACAAATTATTATTCTAGTTCAAAACTAGTTCATTTCGATAAAAATCTATTTTTATCTTTTCAAATTTGGAATTTTTCATCTCAATTCTTCACAAATCATTTCTTACGATTTTACACAAATTATTAATATTTTTAATAATTTTATCAAGGCCCGTACAGTCGAATTCCATCAACGGCCGTCGAACTGCACTTACGGCGACCTTTTCCAAATTTGATTTGGACATAATTCCAAATTCAACCATTAGATTTCAAATCTCTAATATTCGTTAGGAAGCTCTTTTCGATACGAACCCAACGGTTCCGGTTTTAGGAGAATCCGACGGTCGGATCTCCCGTAATATCCATTCGAAGTCAATGGTCGAAATTCGCGAACTGTCGCGGCGCGACGCATTCTATTCAGACCATTATATACATATATAGTATATATTATATATATTTTTCGTCGATTTCCTTTCAAAACGTATTTTATGTTTTAAATTCATTTTCGAAACGATTTCAAATTCATATTCAATTTCGAATCAAAATTGAATATTCCACATCATCGATATACAAATGATAATATTTTCAGAACGTTACATTTTGAAGTCACTTTCTTTTATATATTCATTTTAAAAATGAATAAAATCGATATAAATATCGTTCACGTCAAAATGGCGTCAACCTAGTCAGCACGGCTTTTATTCAACACATGAATGTTTATTCTATTCAACACATGAATATTTATTCTATTCAACACATGAATATTTATTCTATTCAACACATGAATTTTTATTCTATTCAACACATGAATATTTATTCTATTCAACACATGAATTTATTTCTATTCAACACATGAATTTATTTTCTATTCAACACATGAATATATTTTTATAATATTCCTTATTTTCCAAATTGGAATGAGGCCCAATCAATTACCATATAATGTTAATTATATGGATTTTCTACAACACATGTATATAATAGCAACGATAAATCACCAACCATCATCCAGAGTACACCACACAACTGCATAAACATTAAATATAAATAATTAACGCTTACACAGTTTGTCAACCCATCGATTGACATACAATTAAACAATCGGGATTAGTGTACGTCAAATATCATCCCAATACCCGTGTGGGGTTTCACATCAACTGTAACAACCCGTATTTTTGAATAACATGTTATAATGAAAATCAAGGCAGAATTAAATTGTAAAATCTGAATCAAGGGAAACGGGCTGTGCCATTGCGTTCGACTCGGAAAAATACGCGAAATAGAGTCCGAGTGTTCGAAAAACGGAGTCCGTATGACCAAGTTATGGCCCAATGAAGTTTTCAGAAAATTCCAAGCCCAAAAACAGTTTTTCAGCCAAAACAGGATAGGCGGGAATTCTCCCGCCCCAGGCAGGGTCGACGCAGGGGTCGACACCCCTGTCGACCCCCCCCAATGGGTCGACCCCCCTGTCGACCCAGGGGTCGACACCCATGTCGACCCAGGGGTCGACCCCCCCTGTCGGACCAGTTTTCCTGGTGCACCAATTGTGACATGCTGAGTCTTGTTCCAGAAGTTTCTGACGGGATTGACGGACCTGATGTGTTTTAGGGTTAATCCTATAGTCTAAATTAACCTAATCATCTATAAAAAGACCCCTAGACCTAGCCTAAACCCTCATTAATCATTCCTACAACTAAATGCTGCCCAAATGTTTCTTGATCATGGCCTCCATCTTCGTATCATGGCCTCCATCCTCTTCATGAAAGTTTGAGTGTCCTAAGCTAGTAAAAGAGCCACCTTTCTTCATCAAAACAAGGATATTACTTCATACAAATCAAAGGAGCTTATTGTTTCTCAAGTCAACTTGGAGCTTGTATTCAATTGGGGTTTTTAGAGTTGCTAGTGGCTTCGTCTCAATCTTATTTTATATTTACTCTAGTCTTCATAGCATTGTAAGCCCTATACTACTCTTAGATTCTAACTATGAAGTTAATATGACATGTGGCAAGTTTGAGTTTGGGCCTAAGTATGATTTGTGCATAGAAAACTATGAGCTTTGATCCTATCATGCTATGCATAGATGCATGCTTGTAAAGCTATCACCTTGACCTTATGCATAGAAAACTTTGTGCTTTGATTCCATCATGTTATGAATTGATTTACCCTATGCAAGTTTGTAAAGCTATCACCTTGACTATGTGCATAGAAAGCTATGACCTTTGATTTGGAATGTTGCATTACGCAACATGAGAACTCTCATAAACTTTATGATAACTTGCATATAATGTTATATGCGAACTTCTAGCCACCATCCTATGTCATTTATGATCATGTTTCACCTATTTGCTTAAGTTGATATTATGCATGTTTTGAGGCCCATGATGTGATATGCAAGCTTATGAACATATTTATGCCTCTTATGCCACCATGTTTAACTTGTGGCCAAACCAAATCACCCTATGCTATTATGCATGCTAGTGGCCAAAGCACCCTTATGCTATTTGATAGGTATGAGGCCAAGTCACCTTATATGCTATCATACATGTTGAGGTCATATGCTAGTATGTTGAACCCCTTTGGCCTCAAATATCACCATGTGTAACTTGTGATAGACTTTGCCATCTTATACCCACCTTGTCATGTTGTTATGTTCCCTCTTTGATCTATTTGCGTGATGCGAATTTACGTGCGATGGGAATACGTATGGGTAGTTGGGCAAACTTAAATAACATAAGAACATGACTTGAAAATATGACATGAAAGTTTGACATGTGTTTATGCTTGAAACATGGACTTGGACATGACTTCTAGCAAACATGAGAATGGCCAAATCGAGGTTGGGTTGAGTTTGTAGCATAAATCTACCCAGAACCGACCGGCTTAACTAGTGGCTACAAGCAATAGGACCCAATGTGAGTAGTTGGTCATGTCGCACTTAAAACCCGAGGTTAGACTAGGTTGTGGTGTAAAGCTACCCGGACCCGCCCGGCTTAACTAGTAACCACAACAAAGTCTAATGTGAGAGGTTGGGGTGCATTAAGTTAATTAATGCCACATGGTAGGGTTAAGTCATGGACTACTTGAATATACTTAACCAATTAAACACGATGGATTGGTAGGGTTAAGTCATGGACTACGTGAATATACTTAACCAATTAAACACGATGTATTGATAGGGTTAAGTCATGAACTGCTTGGACACACTTGACCGACTCAATACATGGTTAGGATAGGGTTAACCACACTTAACCCGCTTGAAACCCTAGTTACATGGTCCTTTTCAGCAGTAACCTACTTGGAAGTATCATGGGTACCCTGGACTAGGCTAGGGTGGGGCACGATTACTGGACTGATTGTAAGAGACCAAAAGAGACGGCTGAATGGTGCACCGGTTGTTCAGGTGGACCATGGTCGTGCACATTAAGTCCGGAGTTGAACACGGGCACCGGTAGGTTTAGACTGTGCGTGCTTTAATTGTGTCTGTGGTTTACACCTTAGGGCTGGATACACCCTGGGGTGGACCTTGTACAGTTAACTACATTCCATGATTAAGCCGTATGACACCGATACACGACGAGTTAGGATTTTAGGGAGCCGATCGACTAGACCGAGTAGTTGGACCTCGATTTAGGTCATCTCATGATGTGGGCCAGCTTTGGGCCAAGGGATCATTTCTGGTTTATACTTGACATGGATAGGAATACTAGTACACATCTGGTGCAACTTAACCTTGTATATGCGATGCCACACTTGATCTATCTTGTTAACTTTTAACCATGCCAGTTATCACCCCACATCTCATCCCTGTTTACATGTTCAGTTAACTTTATTAGTTTTTATACTAATAGTAGATAGGACTTACCAGTCTTTTCGACTGACCCATTTTCTTTCGCCTCTTTTCTTCCGTTCCCCCCCCCCCCTCAGGTTTACAGGGTGGGAACACTGGTACTTAGCTTGGATCTTTAGCTGCTTTTCGGGATAGCTCATGTACGGGTTGGACTTGAGCTCGCTATGGCTTTATTCTACTTTGGGGATAGTTACTTTATGTTATTTCCAGTTTTCAGTTTATGTTCTAAACTATGTTTTATGGAAAATAATGACCAAGTACTTTGATGTAACTTGACTATGGTTTTGAAATGCTAGTTTTATCCGTTGCTTTATTTACTCTGTTTTTACTTATATGTTCTGTCTTGTGATATCTGCATGCATGTTTACCTCGTTTAACGCCCTTCCAAAGCTAGTGCCCTTGCGAGAGTGGCACTGGCGGAGGTGGGGTGTTACATTTGGTATCAGAGCATAAGGTTTACAAGATTCGAGCGAAAAGGTTTTTAAAACTTACCTTTTGAAAAACTATTTTCAAAACCAATTAAGTATTTTCCAAGAAAAGTCTAGTTATTTTAAAAGGCTATTCCCCAAAAGCCATTAGCACTATCCTTCGTTTCCTCGTTCTAAATCTATCTTTTCCTTTTTCAGTATGGCCGATCTTAACCTTCCCGAGGGAGTGACCATCCCCGGATGGTTCCGGAGGTACTTGGAAGCTAGGGCCAACAATGTGGGCCCAGCAAACACTCCCACCGTAACTGAGGTTCCTCCTCCTCCTCAGCATACACAAGCGGATTTCGCGGAGCTTTGTAAAGACTTTAAGGCGATGGGTTGCAAGAATTTTGTCGGAACGGAGACTTCTATGAAGGAAAGAAATTGGTTGAAGGAAATTGAAGACCTCTTTGCTATCTTTGATATAGAAGACCATAGAAAAGTTCTGTTGGCAGTATGGTTATTGAAAGAGGAAGCTGCATATTGGTGGGTAGTCACCACCACTACTAGACCAATTCAGACTTGGGATGACTTTAGGAGAAGGTTCAGATTGAGATTTCTATCATCAACGGAAGAGAACCTTTGGATGGAGAGGTTCCTATCTCTAAAGCAAAGGTACATGACAGTTAGGGAATACGTGGATATGTTTAATCAACTTGCTCGGTTCGGTCTAGACTTGGTTAACACAGCTCAGAAGAAGGCCCTACGCTTTGCTCTAGGATTGAATGAGCCACTGCGCGGTTTGGCCATGTCTCATATACCCCTGGGGGCGACCTTCGAGAGTTTGGTGAATATGGCCCTACTTCAAGAGGAAGATAAGAGTGGCAAGAAGGAGGTCAAGGCAAATGAGTCCCAAGGCAAGAAGGAAGATACCGAGAAAAGAGACAAGAACAACAAGAAGGGGAACAAGGGCAACAACAATCACAATGACAACAAGACTAGGGAAACAAGGAAGTGCAAGTTCTGTGGGATCGTTGGGCACATAGCCAAAGATTGTAGGAAGAAGAAGAGGAAGTTTGGAGAATGCTTTCATTGTGGAGAGTCTGGACACTATAGCAAGATTTGCCCGAAAAAGCAAGGACAAGGGAAAAGGCAAACTCAGCGAGCAGGACCCTCTGGAGGGCAGTTGCAGGCTCTCCTCACTCTTCCAGCTTTTGATCGAGGTATTATTTCTGTAGAAAGTCTTGTTTATATTTCTGATTATCCTGTTCATACCTTATTTGATTCTGGCGCATCGCATAGTTTTATTTCTGATCTTGTTGAAAGTTTGCACCTAAGTACTAGTCTAGTTGAGGTCCCGTTAGTGTTTCAAATCCAATTAGGGGTTCAGCCCATCTACCTGTGATTCGTATGGATTTGAAAACCTCTATCTTGAGCATAAAATTCATGTGTAATGCTTAGGTTCTCGGGTTTATGGGATACGGGTTGATTTTGGGCGTGGATTGGTTGTCCAGTTAGGGAGCCATTCTTGACTGTGAGCATAGGGTAGTGAGGCTCATGACTCGCCTCGGTAATCCCCTAGGAATTTCTAGTAACCCTATGGGTCCCGTCATGTTATGTTATCTTGAATCTCTTGACTCGTCCATAGATGATCTGCAATCTGTAAGGGTGGTCCGAGACTATCCTGATGTCTTTGAAGAAGAAAAAGGGTTACCCCCTAAACGAGAGATAGATTTCCGCATTTATCTAGTCGATAATACCAAGCCAGTATCATTGCTCGTTAGGCACATGGCCCCGCGAGAAAGAAGAGAGCTTGGCAAGCAAATCAAGGAGTTGCTTGAAAAATTTCATTAGGTGAAGCATTTCAGAATGGGATGCTCCGGTGGTATTCGCTACTAAGGCGGATAGTCCATTTCACTTAAGCATGGGTTAGAGAAATCACCCTAGTAAGTACATTTGGCATCATGGATTGGCACTTGTTTTCAAGAGATAGTTTTCTGCGTGGGATACCGTATAGTATGTAAACGAGATCCAAGATTCACTAACGAATTTTGGAAAGCTTGCATGAAACCATGAGTACGCAGTTACGTTTAAGCCAAGAATTTTAGGCAAAGGATAAGTGGAAGTGGAACGAGAGGCAACGGTGAAATGAGTTCTAACTCATATTTTGGAAATAAGAATTAAGAACTACGGAGTTGTGAAGTTAAAAGACGGTCAGGGCACGATGGGATTAAGCACAAGAAAATGCGGCTTAGAAGATTGAAGACTAGATACGCGCATTAAATCTCTTTCTAAGAGTATATCCTTGACCCCTATTATTCCGTAGAGCTTACTCGCATGCTATCTTTTAAGTATATCCTCTCGGTCCTATCCTCAATCTTAGTTCTGTTGCGAACCCCATAAGGAGTATGACTCGCCTGTTTGTGATATATGGTTGAGGTGAAGATGTTTGTCACCAAACCATTTGGGCTTTATGGGATATGGGTAATAATTGATAGACTTACAAAGAGAGCCCATTTTATTCCGGTGAAAAGTAAGAGGACCATATCATGGCTAGCATTTGTTTATCTTCGAGAGATAGTGTGGTTGCATGGAGTTCCTTCTAGCATAGTTAGCGATCGTGAACCAATTTTCACTAGCCAGTTCTGGAATAGTTTGCAAGAAGCGATGGGTACGCAATTGAATCTGAGTACAGCCTATCACCCCCAGACGGATGGCCAAACCAAAAGGGTGAATAGAATGCTAGAAGATCTTTTGAGACTTTGTGTTCTTGACTTTGGTGATACTAGGGAAGACCACCTTCCTCTTGTAGAGTTTGCTTATAATAATAGCTATCAAGCCAGCATAGGGATGGCACCATTTGAATCTTTGTATGGGAGGCCGTGTAGGTCACCATCTTGTTGGTGGGAGACAACAGATAGGCTTATACTTGGGCCCGATATGATACGGGATACATCCGAGAAAGTTGAATTGGTGAGAAGACGGATGAAAGCGACCCAAGATAGACAGAAATCCTATGCTGACAAGCGAAGGGAAGATTTGGAATTCAAAGTGGGAGACATGGTTTTCGTGAAGGTTTCTCCTTTGCGTAATGTGGTTCGTTTTGGAGCAGTTGGGAAGCTGGCACCAAGGTTTGTAGGACCTTCCCTATCATAGAGAGAATTGAAAAAATGGCCTATAAGGTGGAATTGCCCGAGAAGCCGACCGGAGTGCATAATGTCTTTCATGTCTCGCATCTCCGGAAGTGTTTGCACTGATCCGCCGAAGTGGTTGAACCAAGTATTCTTGAAGACATGAAAGTAGAGAAAGAGGCGACCCTGAGACGAGCTCCGATTCGTATCATGGAAACGGAGACAAAGAAGCTAAGAAGCAAAGAAATTAAGCTGGTTAAGGCGCAATGGAGTGAAACAGAGGAAGACGCAACTTGGGAAACCAAGGAGAAGATGCGTGGGCTTTATCTATTTCTTTTTTAGGATACATTTTCAATCTCTTTTCCTAGTGGGTATATCTTCCCTTTGCTATCCATGCTTATCTAGTTTATCTTGTTTCGTAAATCTTGTCATAGGTAGAAACCCTTGGTTGAAACATGTATTTGAAACATGTTATGCTTGATGTTTGCAAGTGGTTGCAAGTGGTTGCAAGTGGATACTCGTGGATGCATTATACACATTAGGCACTAAGATCGGCTCACACACTTTCATACCGCATATGCATGAGTGTTTATGCTTATTCATGGATGAAACTTGTATGTTATCACGTGGATGTTGCATATGGATGAATGTTATGTGCACTCATGTAGAGATTATAAGTTATGTTAGGGATTTGCATACATATGGACTCATTACACTAACATATTTTGCATTAAGGAGGTTTACCGAATCAGTAACCGCCTGATTTTCGCATTAAATAAGTACATATACACACACCTTTGCATATGTTCATACAGCATTTAGAATCTTTTAAGGACAATGATTACTTGTGGATGATGTTTTGAGTAGATGGATGATGGATGGTAGGATACGTTCTTCCTAACTTGGAGATTTCGGGGACGAAATCCTTTAAGGAGGGGAGAATGTAACAACCCGTATTTTTGAATAACATGTTATAATGAAAATCAAGGCAGAATTAAATTGTAAAATCTGAATCAAGGGAAACGGGCTGTTCCATTGCGTTCGTCTCGGAAAAATACGCGAAATAGAGTCCGAGTTTTCGAAAAACGGAGTCCGTATGACCAAGTTATGGCCCAATGAAGTTTTCAGAAAATTCCAAGCCCAAAAACAGTTTTTCAGCCAAAACAGGATAGGCGGGAATTCTCCCGCCCCAGGCAGGGTCGACACAGGGGTCGACACCCCTGTCGACCCCCCCCAATGGGTCGACCCCCCTGTCGACCCAGGGGTCGACACCCATGTCGACCTAGGGGTCGACCCCCCCTGTCGGACCAGTTTTCCTGGTGCACCAATTGTGACATGCTGAGTCTTGTTCCAGAAGTTTCTGACGGGATTGACGGACCTAATGTGTTTTAGGGTTAATCCTATGGTCTAAATTAACCTAATCATCTATAAAAAGACCCCTAGAGCTAGCCTAAACCCTCATTAATCATTCCTACAACTAAATGTTGCCCAAATGTTTCTTGATCATGGCCTCCATCTTCATATCATGGCCTCCATCCTCTTCATGAAAGTTTGAGTGTCCTAAGCTAGTAAAAGACCCACCTTTCTTCATCAAAACAAGGATATTACTTCATACAAATCAAAGGAGCTTATTGTTTCTCAAATCAACTTGGAGCTTGTATTCAATTGGGGTTTTTAGATTTGCTAGTGGCTTCGTCTCAATCTTATTTTATATTTACTCTAGTCTTCATAGCATTGTAAGCCCTATACTACTCTTAGATTCTAACTATGAAGTTAATATGACATGTGGCAAGTTTGAGTTTGGGCCTAAGTATGATTTGTGCATAGAAAACTATGAGCTTTGATCCTATCATGCTATGCATAGATGCATGCTTGTAAAGCTATCACCTTGACCTTATGCATAGAAAACTTTGTGCTTTGATTCCATCATGTTATGCATTGATTTACCCTATCCAAGTTTGTAAAGCTATCACCTTGACTATGTGCATAGAAAGCTATGACCTTTGATTTGGAATGTTGCATTATGCAACATGAGAACTCTCATAACCTTTATGATAACTTGCATATAATGTTATATGCGAACTTCTAGCCACCATCCTATGTCATTTATGATCATGTTTCACCTATTTGCTTAAGTTGATATTATGCATGTTTTGAGGCCCATGATGTGATATGCAAGCTTATGAACATATTTATGCCTCTTATGCCACCATGTTTAACTTGTGGCCAAACCAAATCACCCTATGCTATTATGCATGCTAGTGGCCAAAGCACCCTTATGCTATTTGATAGGTATGAGGCCAAGTCACCTTATATGCTATCATACATGTTGAGGCCATATGCTAGTATGTTGAACCCCTTTGGCCTCAAATATCACCATGTGTAACTTGTGATAGACTTTGCCATCTTATACCCACCTTGTCATGTTGTTATGTTCCCTCTTTGATCTATTTGCGTGATGCGAATTTACGTGCGATGGGAATATGTATGGGTAGTTGGGCAAACTTAAATAACATAAGAACATGACTTGAAAATATGACATGAAAGTTTGACATGTGTTTATGCTTGAAACATGGACTTGGACATGACTTCTAGAAAACATGAGAATGGCCAACTCGAGGTTGGGTTGAGTTTGTAGCATAAATCTATCCGGAACTGACCGACTTAACTAGTGGCTGCAAGCAATAGGACCCAATGTGAGTAGTTGGTCATGTCGCACTTAAAACCCGAGGTTAGACTAGGTTGTGGTGTAAAGCTACCCGGACCCGCCCGGCTTAACTAGTAACCACAACAAAGTCTAATGTGAGAGGTTGGGGTGCATTAAGTTAATTAATGCCACATGGTAGGGTTAAGTCATGGACTACTTGAATATACTTAACCAATTAAACACGATGGATTGGTAGGGTTAAGTCATGGACTACTTGAATATACTTAACCAATTAAACACGATGTATGGATAGGGTTAAGTCATGAACTGCTTGGACACACTTGACCGACTCAATACATGGTTAGGATAGGGTTAACCACACTTAACCACTTGAAACCCTAGTTACGTGGTCCTTTTCAGCAGTAACCTACTTGGAAGTATCATGGGTACCCTGGACTAGGCTAGGGTGGGGCACGATTACTGGACTGATTGTAAGAGACCAAAAGAGACGGCTGAATGGTGCACCGGTTGTTCAGGCGGACCATGGTCGTGCACATTAAGTCCGGAGTTGAACACGGGCACCGGTAGGTTTAGACTGTGCGTGCTTGAATTGTATCTGTGGTTTACACCTTAGGGCTGGATACATCCTGGGGTAGACCTAGTACAGTTAACTACATTCCATGATTAAGCCGTATGACACCGATACACGACGAGTTAGGCTTTTAGGGAGCCGATCGACTAGACCGAGTAGTTGGACCTCGATTTAGGTCATCTCATGATGTGGGCCAGCTTTGGGCCAAGGGATCATTTCTTGTTTATACTTGACATGGATAGGAATACTAGTACACACCTGGTGCAACTTAACCTTGTATATGCGATGCCACACTTGATCTATCTTGTTAACTTTTCACCATGCCAGTTATCACCCCACATCTCATCCCTGTTTACATGTTCTGTTAACTTTATTAGTTTTTATACTAATAGTAGATAGGACTTACCAGTCTTTTCGACTGACCCATTTTCTTTCGCCTCTTTTCTTCCATTCCCCCCCCCCCCCCCCCCAGGTTTACAAGGTGGGAACACTGGTACTTAGCTTGGATCTTTAGCTGCTTTTCGGGATAGCTCATGTATGGGTTGGACTTGAGCTCGCTATGGCTTTATTCTACTTTGGGGATAGTTACTTTATGTTATTTCCAGTTTTTAGTTTATGTTCTAGACTATGTTTTATGGAAAATAACGACCAAGTACTTTGATGTAACTTGACTATGGTTTTGAAATGCTAGTTTTATCCGCTGCTTTATTTACTCTGTTTTTACTTATATGTTCTGTCTTGTGATATTTGCATGCATGTTTACCTCGTTTAACGCCCCTCCAAAGCTAGTGCCCTTGCGAGAGTGGCACTGGCGGAGGTGGGGTGTTACATCAACAAACACAGATTTTTATTTGTGTAGTTGGGCGATGTGTAAAATTTATCGTCCCAATCAATATCAGTCAAATCGGTGTATATAAACAAATCATCCGATTTGTTTATAAATATTTATTTTATATACACGTTAAAAATTATATTTTTTAACTATAAAATATTTATTCAATCCACATCGCACAATCAACTTTTACAACACATTAATCAAACAAACAAGTCATCCATGGTCTGTGGACGACAGGTGTCGAGTGCTGCTAAGCACCGTTTGCATCCTAGTATATATTTCAACAAGAAATTAAAAATAAAAGTGAGGAGTTCTCACCAACTAGCTAAACCAATACACCGCGAGTCTTCATATGTAGGAAATCTTCGTCGCGTTCGCCTTTTGTCACTTTCGTTGTTCGCATCCACTACGTATATAAAAATCTCATTTTTATTATAACTACATGTACATAAAAATCATATTTTTTTTCCACTTCGTATATATAAAAATCAAATTTTTACCGCTACTTCATATATACAAAAATCGAATTTTTACCGCTACTTCATATATTTAAAAATCGAATTTTTATCGCTACTTCATATATATATAAATCGAATTTTTATCGCTACTTCATATATATAAAAATCGAATTTTTATCTCTACTTCATATATATATAAATCGAATTTTTATCTCTACTTCATATATATAAAAATCGAATTTTTATCTTCACTAAAAATCGAATCCTTTCTTTGTTAAAAATCCAATCTTTATGTAAATAAAAACTCTAACTTTTCTTATGATAAAAATCATCATTTTCCTACATTAAACATCATATCCTTCATAAAAGAAAAATCACAACTTTATGTTATAAAAATAATCACTTTATATGTATAGACATCATTTTTTTTTCTCGCCAACACATGTATAAAAATCATATTTTCTTTTCAAATCTACATTATAAAAATTAGATTTTTCTTCAATGCTACTTCATATGACAAAACTATATTTTTAAACAAACAAAAATCATACCATTTTATTTTCAAAACTGAAATCTTTATTTATTTTAAAACAGAAATCTTTATTTATTAATCAGCTAAACTAAAATAAACTAAAAAAAAATTAAATAAAACTCACTGTCTATCTCACGCCGGAGGGGGTTCGCGCGCTGGAGGCGGCTGATTGGTGCGGTGGGATGCTCAGGTGGTGGAGCGGCAAGGGGGGATGGCGTGGTTCTCTCGTATTGGGGGTTTCGGTATTCAGGCCTAGGGTTTTCGGAGGGGAGCTGGAGGAGGAAGGAGAAGGCGGATCCGAGGGGAAGGGGTGCGGCGGCTTTGTCGCGGTGGGTGGAGGGCAGGAGCGATGGAGGCGGCATGTTTTTTTTTTCTTTTGTTGAAAACCGTCGGGGGGTTTGACTGAGGAATGGGAAAAGGGGAGGGAGAGAGAAGAGGGAATGAGATGGGGGGCTTTTTTATAAAATTTTATATTATTTAATTTTTAGAAAGCAACTTTTTATTTCGAACTCAAAATCAAACCCACCGACTGTCGTCCATAGCTAATTACCCCATTCCAAACACAATGGATATGTTTCGTAACCCAATTCGGCTGTTATGATCAGTTTTTATCCAATTCAAAGTATAATCAGTATATATTGAATTTGAATGAAATTTCAATTTACCGAGGCCACATACGGACTTTAAAAATTCCCAAAAAATATTTTCTAGCTTCGAATCGATGATACGGTCCTAACAAAACTAATTTCGTCAAATTCTGAGACCGTTTGAAAAATGGCCATTTTCCAGTCGATTAAAATCAACTGAAACTGGTCAAACGTGTTTTCCTTTGCCACGCTCACATATTGATTCAGAAAACTATGAATTTTGGAATCTAGCAATAACTTGACATCGCGGATCCAACAAAAGTGGATTCGTCGAAAACCGAGGTTGTTTGCAAAATTTCCATTTTTAAGGGCCAGAATTCCATAGCGACTATTTTGAATTTTCAACTGGGCATATCTTTTGATTCCCGCTATAAAATTTGAATTTTTCGGATTCGTTGGAAAGATATTTTCTAATAGATTCAAATATTTTTGGTTTCGCTAAAATCCGGTTTATTTTGAACCCTGTACATTCATTTGAACTTTGAAATCGAAATTTCAAATTACCGCGCCATTTTCAATTCTTTTTATAATTAAAATAAAATATTTATATTCTAACGACGATTCAAATAAATATATACATTCTAATTCTATTCAAAATAAATTTATCATCGTTATTATTTAAAATATATCATTTTAAATACTCAAAATTCACTAAAATTGCCAAAATAAAAATTTTAAATTGGCTCAGATTTCCGGGTTATTACAATCTCCCCCACTTAAAACTTTTCGTCCCTGAAAAGGAACGAAGAC
The DNA here is from genome assembly GCA_030737875.1 of Allium sativum. Lineage (NCBI taxonomy): Eukaryota > Viridiplantae > Streptophyta > Magnoliopsida > Asparagales > Amaryllidaceae > Allium > Allium sativum. The sequence continues at coordinate 6,428,203 of JASFAX010000039.1, read as the reverse complement.
GAAAGTTGTTTTACAAACCAAATAAACTTCCATTATTTTCTTTACGGCTTAAGTTCTTCAACTTTTCAGTTTCTAAGAACTTTTAAAAAAATTCAAAAATTTGGCTAACACCCTAAATTTTCGAAAAATTTCGCCATAACCTCCCCTGCACCGGGAGCTTCGAGATATTTCAAATGGCCTCCCATGGCCCTCACCAATCCAAAAAGAAAAAGAAACAGCCAAGCGGCTAGCCAATCGGCTCATAAAATCATCAAAAACCCAAGAAATACATTAAACATGTACCTTTTTGTCGGGAAAACAATTTTATTCCTCTTCTTTAGCCTCCTTGCTATGACCTGTTCAATGTGAGTACATGTATATGTATGCAAATGTGACAAATTTTCAATACAATTCACTATTTGGTTCAATTTGGCTAAAGGTTCAACATTTAATTAATTGAACAATAATCAAACAACGCAACCATCAATCAATTAGTGAATTAGCGTTTCAAATTCATAATTTTGATACATATATAGAAAATCACGTTTTTGATGTCAAATCACAATAATATATTCTAACTATATTTTGGTTCTCACACCCGTCAATTGGAAATATATAAATATCACACCTTCGAAACTCGAACACAAACTGTTGATGCTACGTAGTCATCATCCGAATCATCTCCGGGCGACTAGAGTGTAATTCTATATCTATCCAGTATATTAAACTTCAAATACACGTGGATCAGACGTATATGCAAAATCTATATATACTGCATTGTCCAAATTCAATATAAAATAAATAATCAAATACGAATAATTGATTTAAATTTTCAAAACAAAAATTGTTTTCAATTTTATTTTAAAAACACTACTCTTCACACTCGTTCTAGGATACTACTGATCCCATCTCTAACAAGTCATTCTCATTGGATATTACTAATCCAATTTCTGATGAATTCTTTCGTATGGTTCTAACTTGTCTTGTTCTCGAGTTTTGTAAACTAAAGCTCTGATACCAACAGTGAAGACCCGTAACTTCCCCGTGAAGGAAAGAGCGGATACTTTGAGGGCAAGACACATCATAACGCAAACAGAAGAACATTTCATTGTATATTACAACAATTCCATCAGAATACAAGAATATACAGAGTATGAATAAATATTACACAGAAAATATCAGAGATTTAAATTACATTACTACAGCGGAAAATATTACAATACACAACTGGAAGTAATACACGGATACAGAGCTTTCCGAATATCGCTTCAGCTGTAAATCAGGATCCTGTGAATATAAATCTGCAAAACCAAAACTACTAGCTGCCCGTGCGGAAAATGAGGGCACCCAGAGTTTAGGTTAAAACAATAAACTCCAGGTCAGTCATGTGACTGGTGTGAGTACTAAAACAGTTATTAATCTTTATTTTAAAGTTAGGTAAATCAAGGGACCACGCCGTATAACACGGAACGGGTTTCCTCCCAAGAATACCAGTGCATAAAACAACAGCGCGATGCTAAATAAAGAACAATGAAGCTATTATAAGACTCAGGTCCCATCACACAATGCAGCGCAAGCCGGAGGATAGGGTTTTTACCTTATAATAGCCAAAGAATGCTTGAACGCTAAAAACAAATCATTTGATACTATTATAAGTGCATAGTGTATAAAACAATTTAAATCAAAAGTATCAATCACAGACGGCATAAGTGCCCCATACCACTATGTCGCCATACTAGGCTCTACAAATAAAACCACAAAGTCACATATTGGAAGCTGGATTTCCATCTGCGAACCAAGGCAAAAGATAGTCCTCACCGAATTCGAGACTCTCTAGCCCGAGCCTAAGGACAAGTACTCGGTCAAGCCCTTGGAGCGACAGGGCCGGTCGACCGATGCGGATTAAAATGCCTGAACACTGCGTTTCCCTACCCTTTGGGGCGTAAATGTGCCAAATGACCCCATCGGCTCCACACAGTCACCGATATATCTGAAGCGCCTCGCAACAGCAACAACCGCACAGGTGAAAATAATATAAATGCCTGGGCTGGTAGGTCACTGACACCACCCTAGCTAGAAGGAAACGCATGCCCTCCCTGAAGTCCTCTCCCGTTTTTGGTTCACAACCGGGGTGTGAGGCTCGCGAATCAACGCTACACAAAGCTATGCAACACAGGCCATGCTTTGATCATCAACCACAAGACTCTGCTTTTCAACAGAAGCCTTGATCATATTGCCACTTAGGCATACCACACAGGCAATTCACTCCATGCGTTTAATATCCATCAATATATAACCTCTGAGCTCGTACGTCTCAGAGAAGATCCGGTAGGCTTTGCAACCATCCCTTCATCCTCCACAATAGCAGGTAAAACCCACCGTGGCTTATGAAAGTGTCGATATACGACTTATGTAGGATCAATAATATGGATAAGCGGAAAGTGTGTGATATACTAACTTGTATATTTACAATAGTTATGCAGGTAAATATTTAGTAATAAACGATCTCACAGAAGCAATATCACAGATAAGTAAGTGCAGTAATAGAAAAATCACACCAGGGATTTTTATACTGGTTCGGAGCACCGTCCTACGTCCAGTCCCAGATCTCCTATATGGAATTTCACTAAACAACTACCTCACTTCACCCGGAGGAACAGGTTCACAACACCCGAGCAGCCGAACGAGATTTCATGCCTCTATCAACACGTGGACTTCACAACTTGCCTCTTACAACACCGAGGACTTCAGACAAGATAATTAAACTTGTAATTTGACAATGTGTGTTCTCAATAACACGAATTTGTCAATTCTTGTACACCCTTCCTATAATCTTATCCTCAAATATGATCTTGTGATTATGAAGATTTAGAAGATGATATTGTTGTTTGAATCTAAAGAATAATATATAGATTCAAGGATTTAAATAACGATATGTGAGAATTATGAGCTTTTGAATGCTTTTAGAGAGCAAGAATGAAATTAGCAATTAGATAGCAAGAATAGAAAGAATTGTTATTTTTAAAATGGTGATTTCATGCTGCTTTTATAGAGGATGGAGAGTTGTAATCATTGGTGAAGAGAAGCAACAAATAGAAATGATTTTTGGCGAAGAGAAAAGGAAACAACCCTTGATAAATAAGAGTGTCTATTCGAAAAGTTGTTTCAGTTCGTAGACCAGTCGACTGGTTAAAAATGACCAGTAGACTGGTATTTGAATATATGTACGTTATATACATGTGTGCACGTTAATTGTGCATTTCAGCCGAGAAACGGTTGACCGCCCAGAATGAAACCGGTCGACCGGTTTTTGATAGTATGCATAATGAATGTGCATACATACACATATATATATATATATTCAAACCATTGAGGTATATGATTATTTGAGGATAGATTTTAACATTTATAACCCAACTAAAACTCTAAATAATCAAACTCTAATATTAAATACCATTGAATCTCTTCTTTTTGTCGATCTTGAACTTCTCCTTGTCATTTAATCAAAACGCCGTGAATGCCTTGATTCAACATTCTCCCCCTTTTTGATTGATGACAACATAGCTCTGAAATTGTTTTTAACTCCCCCGGAATATATGCTCCCCCTGAAATACATACTAAAAAAATCATAATTGCTCACATCGCCTTTGCCGATGATATAGCCTTTTGAATTATCTCCAAAAGTGACTGAGCCACCATCTGAATAAGTGATATTTGTTAATAAGCTCTTGTCTCCAGTCATATGCTTCGAGCAACCACTGTCCAGTATCCACTTTCCTCTTTTCTTGAGTGGGACCTGCAAAAAATAAAATTAAGTCCATGGTACCCACTTTTTTATAGGGTCCTAAGAGTTAGGTCTTAGGAGTCCAAACCCATACGGGTCCGGTATCCCCTTTATACATATAATTTGGATTGTGGTGCACAGAATTCAAAAAAATTTGAATGTACTTGCTCCTAATCAAATTTTTATTTGTTTTAGGAACCCATATTTTTATAGACTTGACATTCTTCTTTTGAAATTTCACAATCGGTTTTGGTTTGGAATATAATAAACTAAGATTTTTCTTAGCTTTAGTTTCTTGTACTACCTTATTTTTCTTTTTCTTTTTTATTACCAAGATGTTTCTTGATAACTTGTTTCTTATATCCCAAGCCATGTTTATTTGTAGCTGATTGTGAACTTTCAATAATTTTTGTCAAATTTTCTCGACCTTTGTTAAAGTTAGAAACATTTTGAGTAATGTCGTCTGACTTTGTTTATAAACTAGCTTTTTCAAGGTCTAACATTTTGACTTTTGCCTTAAGCTCATGATTTTCGGTAGTAAGAGCATTATTTTTCCTTTTTTGAGTTTCAATTTCTTGACTCAAAAGAGATAGTTGAGAATCGATATTAGATGATGATTCTTGAGCTTTTTCAAGTTCTTCATCTAATATTTTCTTCTCATCTTTTAGCATATCTCGTTCAAATTCAGCTCTACTTAAATCAGCTTGAGCTTGTTTGCATTGTCGTTTCATATCTTTAAATTTATATATTAATTCAGCATTTATATCAAGAACTTCTTCAAAAGAAGGAATTTGTACCTCATCTTCTTTAGCCATAAAACATATATTTGCTTGTACATCATCTGAGTCACTTTCACTATCAGATGAAGATGAGTCTGAATCATCCCATGTCACTGAGAATGCTCATTTCTTTGACTTGTCCTTCTTTTGTTTGAATTTTTCATTTTCTGACTTCTTCTTTTTCTCCAGACAATCTTTGTTCATGTGTCCCTTTTTGTGACAGTTAAAGCATTTATATTTGAAGATGATGGTTTATTTGATCTGAACTTCTTTTTGTTGTATCGACTAGCTTTTCGTTGCTTTAAAAATTTCTTGAATCCTTTTGCAATGAATGCTAGATTCTCATCTTCGGAATTTGAGATGTCTTCATCTTTCTCGGCATGAAAAGCTACATTTTTCTTTTCTTCTTTTTGTTCTTTTCGAGCCTGCAAGTTAGCTTCATAGGACATAAGATTTCCTATCAATTCATCTGGCTTCATGGTGGAAAGATCATTAGCTTCTTCTATTGCTAATACTTTTCCTTCCCATTCATTAGTCAGAGAATGTAGGACTGTTGAAACTACATCAAAATCAGAATATTTTTGTCCTAATCCGATAAGTGCATGATGAATGGTTTGAAACCTTGAATACATCTCATTGATAGTTTCATTTGGTTTCATTTTGAAATTGACTTTTCAAGAAAGCTATTTTTGCTTGTTTAACCTTGTTAGTACCTTCATGAGTGGTTTTTAGCATTTGCCAAATTTGGTAAGCAGTAGTGCAGATACTAACACGGTTATATTCGTTTTGATTTAATGCACAAAACAACATATTGATAGCTTTTGCATTTACAACAACTGCGGTTTTCTCAGCAGCCGTCCATTCTGCATACTCAGTCATTGGATTGACTATTTCTTTCTGAGTAGCATTCCAAGCATCATAGTTAGTTGATTGCATGTAAAAAGCCATACATGTTTCCCAATAACTATAGTTAAGACCATTAAAGAAAGGAGGTCTTTGTGTCGATTGACCTTTTGTGTAAGTTGTGTTAGTGCTGCTACTTGGGTTATTTGCCATATTACTAGAATATATCAAATAATTGTGTTACGGTTATGTGATAACCTTGCTCTGATACCAATTGAAAGTGTCGATATACGACTTAGGCAGGATCAGTAATATGGATAAGCGGAAAGTGTGTGATATACTAACTTGTATATTTACAATAGTTATGTAGGTAAATATTTAGTATAAAACGATCTCACAGAAGCAATATCATAGATAAGTAAGTGCAGTAATAGAAAAATCACACCAGGGATTTTTATACTGGTTCGAAGCACCGTCCTACGTCCAGTCCCAGATCTCCTATCTGGAATTTCACTAAACAACTACCTCACTTCACCCGGAGGAACAGGTTCACAACACCCGAGCAGCCGAACGAGATTTCACGCCTCTATCAACATGAGGACTTCACAACTTGCCTCTTACAACACCGAGGACTTCAGACAAGATAATTAAACTTGTAATTTGACAATGTGTGTTCTCAATAACACGAATTTGTCAATTCTTGTACACCCTTCCTATAATCTTATCCTCAAATATGATCTTGTGATTATGAAGATTTGGAAGATGATATCGTTGTTTGAATCTAAAGAATAATATATAGATTCAAGGATTCAAATAACGATATGTGAGAATTATGAGCTTTTGAATGCTTTTAGAGAGCAAGAATGAAATCAGCAATTAGATAGCAAGAATAGAAAGAATTGTTATTTTTAAAATGGTGATTTCATGTTGCTTTTATAGAGGATGGAGAGTTTTAATCATTGGTGAAGAGAAGCAACAAATAGAGATGATTTTTGGCGAAGAGAAAAGGAAACAGCCCTTGATAAATAAGAGTGTCTATTCGAAAAGTTGTTTTAGTTCGCAGACCAGTCGACTGGTTAAAAAAGACCAGTAGACTGGTATTTGAATATATGTACGTTATATACATGTGTGCACGTTCATTGTGCATTTCTGCCCAGAAACGGTCGACCGCCCAGAATGAAACCGGTCGACCGGTTTCTGATTGTATGCACAATGAATGTGCATACATATATATACATATATATATATATATATATATATATATTCAAACCATTGAGGAATATGATTATTTGAGGATAGATTTTAACATTTATAAGCCAACTAAAACTCTAAATAATCAACCTCCAATATTAAATACCATTGAATCTCTTCTTTTTGTCGATCTTGAACTTCTCCTTGTCATTTAATCAAAACACCGTGAATTCCTTAATTCAACAGCTTACACTGGTCCCCGAGTACACTTGTTTTACGGTGACCCTCTCGAGCCTCCCGGCCACTGCCTAACCAACCCCCGCAAGGGACATGTGGGGTAAGAGTCTCCCGTTTGCCCCCAAACTGCGAAGCGAGAACCCCCCATCATGACTGCAACAAGAACTGGTGATACTCCCTTCTCGATCATTTCAATCTAATTAAAGATTCATTAAAACTCCACTTGGTTTTAATCCTCCCAAAAATCACAATCAATGATTATTTAACTTGGGAAATCATATCCTGTCTTTAACTAGGTTAAAGAACCAATGTCATTTAAAACACGGTTCCAAATCCAACCATTAGATTTCAAATCTCTAATATTCGTTAGAAAGCTCTTTTCGATATGAACCCAACGGTTCCGGATTTAATAGAATCCAAAGGTCGGATCTCCCGTAATATCCATTCGAAGTCAATGGTCGAAATTCACGAACTGCCGCGGCGCGGCGCGTTCTATTCAGGCCATTATATATATATAATATATTATATATATATATATATAATATATTATATATATTTCATCGATTTCCTTTCAAAATATATTTTATAAATCGTTTTAAATTCGTTTTCGAAACGATTTCAACTTTATATTTAATTTCGAATCAAAATTGAATATTCCACATCATCGATATACAAATGATAATATTTTCAAAATGTTATATTTTGAAATCACTTTCTTTTCTATATTCATTTTAAAAATGAATAAAATCGATATAAATATCGTTCACGTCAAAATGGCGTCAATCTAGTCAACACGGCTTTTATTCAACACATGAATGTTTATTCTATTCAACACATGAATATTTATTCTATTCAACACATGAATTTTTATTCTATTCAACACATGAATATTTATTCTATTCAACACATAAATTTATTTCTATTCAACACATGAATTTATTTTATATTCAACACTTGAATTTATTTTATTCAACACATGAATTTATATTTCTATTCAACACATGAATTTATTTTCTATTCAACACATGAATATATTTTTCTATTCAACACATGAATATATTTCTATTCAATACATGAATTTATTTATAATCAACACATGAATTTATTTTCTATTCAACATATATTTTTATAATATTCCTTATTTTCCAAATTGGAATGAGGACCAATCAATTGCCATATAATGTTAATTATATGGATTTTCTACAACACATGTATATAATAGCAACGATAAATCACCAACCATCATCCAGAGTGCACCACACAACTGCATAAGCATTAAATATAAATAATTAACACTTACATAGTCTGTCAACCCATCGATTCGAATACAACTAAACAATCGGGATTAGTGTACGTCAAATATCATCCCAATACCCGTGTGGGGTTTCACATCAACAAACACAGATTTTTATTTGTGCAGTTAGGCGATGTGTAAAATTTATCGTCCCAATCAATATCAGTCAAATCGGTCTATATAAACAAATCGTCCGATTTGTTTATAAATATTTATTTTATATACACGTTAAAAATTATATTTTTAACTATAAAATATTTATTCAATCTGCATCACACAATCAACTTTCACAACACATTAATCAAACAAACAAGCCATCCATGGTCTGTGGAAAACGGGTGTCGGGTGCTGCTAAGCACCGTCTGCATCCTAGTATATATTTCAACTAGAAATTAAAAATAAAAGTGAGAAGTTCTCATCGACTAGCTAAACCAATACACCGCGACTCTTCATATGTAGGAAATCTTCGTCGCGTTCGCCTTTTGTCACTTTCGTTGTTCGCATCCACTACATATATAAAAATCACATTTTTATTATAACTACATGTACATACAAATCATATTTTTATTTCCACTTTGTATATATAAAAATCAAATTTTTACCGCTACTTCATATATACAAAAATCGAATTTTTACTGCCACTTCATATATATAAAAATTGAATTTTTATCGCTACTTCATACATATAAAAATCGAATTTTTATCGCTACTTCATATATATAAGAATCAAATTTTTATCTCTACTTCATATATATAAAATTCGAATTTTTATCTCTACTTCATATATATAAAAATCGAATTTTTATCTTCACTAAAAATCAAATCCTTTCTTTGTTAAAAATCCAATCTTTATGTAAATAAAAACTCTAACTTTTCTTATGATAAAAATCATCATTTTCCTACACTAAACATTGTATCCTTCATAAAAGAAAAATCACAACTTTATGTTATAAAGTCATCACTTTATATGTATAGACATCATATTTTTATCTCGCCAACACATACATAAAAATCATGTTTTCTTTTCAAATCTACATTATAAAAATTAGATTTTTCTTCAACGCTACTTCATACGACAAAACTATATTTTTAAACAAACAATCATACCTTTATATTTTCAAAAATCATATCTTTATTTATTTTAAAACTGAAATCTTTATTTATTAATCAGCTAAACTAAAATAAACAAAATAAACTAAAATAAAAATTAAATAAAACTCACTGTCTATCTCACGCCGGAGGGGGTTCGCGTGCTGGAGGCGGCTGATCGGTGCGGTGGGATGCTCAGGTGGTGGAGCGGCAAGGGGGGATGGCGCGGTTCTCTCGTGTTGGGGGTTTTGTTATTCAGGCCTAGGGTTTTCGGAGGGGAGCTGGAGGAGGAAGGAGAAGGCGGATCTGAGAGGAAGGGGTGCGGCGGCTTTGTCGCGGTGGGTGGAGTGCAGGAGCGATGGAGGCGGCGCGTTTTTTTTCTTTTGTTGAAACCGTCGGGGGGGTTTGACTGAGGAATGGGAAAAGGGGAGGGAGAGAGAAGAGGGAATGGGATGAGGGGATTTTTATAAAATTTTATATTATTTAATTTTCAGAAAGCAACTTTTTATTTCGAACTCGAAATCAAACCCACCGACTGTCATCCATAGCTAATTACCCCCATTCCGAACATAATGGGATATGTTTCGTAACCCGATTCGGCTGTTACGATCAGTTTTTATCGAATTCAAAGTATAAATCAATATATATTGAATTTGAATGTATTTTCAATTTACCGGGGCCACATACGGACTTTAAAAATTCCCAAAAAATATTTTCTAGCTTCATATCGACGATACGGTCCTAACAAAACAAATTTCGTCAAATTCTGAGACCGTTTGAAAAATGGCCATTTTCTAGTCGATTAAAATCAACTTAAACTGGTCAAATGCGTTTTCCTTCGCCACGCTCACATATTGGTTCAGAAAACTATGAATTTTGGAAACTAGCAATAACTTGACATCACAGATGCAACAAAAGTGGTTTCGTCGAAAACCAAGGTTGTTTGCAAAATTTCCATTTTTAAGGGCCAGAATTCCATAGCGACTATTCTGAATTTTCAACTGGGCATATCTTTTGATTCCCGCTTTGAAATTTCAATTTTTCGGATTCGTTGGAAAGATATTTACTAATAGATTCAAATATTTTTGGTTTCACTAAAATCCGGTTTATTTTGAACCCTGTACATTCATTTGAACTTTGAAATCGAAATTTCAAACTACCGCGCCATTTTCAATTCCTTTTAAAATTAAAATATAATATTTATATTCTAATGACGATTCAGATAAATATATACGTTCTAATTCTATTCAAAATAAATTTCTCGTCGTTATTATTTAAATATATCATTTTAAATATTCAAAATTTACTAGAATTGCCAAAATAAAATTTTAAATTGGCTCAGATTTCCTGGTTATTACATTATATTTCTCATTCATTCAATAAAAATGATATTTTTATTGTTCGTACATTTTATTCAAAACATGAATAGTTTATATTTCTCATTCATTCAATAAAAATGATATTTTTATTGTTCGTACATTTTATCGAACACATGAATATTTTATATTTCTCATTCATTCAATAAAAATGATATTTTTATTGTTCGTACATTTTATTCAACACAATACACTCCAAACAAACAATCATGGTTTGTATAGTAAATGGTGTCGGGTGCTACTAAGCACCGTCTGCAACCTAGTATATATTTAACTGTAATATAAATTGAGTGAGAAAGAGTTCTCTCATTGACTGGTTTTGAAATCGTTGTAGAGCGATTGTTTTAATTAAATTAAATACGATGTTTAATTTAATTAAAAAATTCCAATCTCCTCTGTTTCTGTCCCGGTCTGTTCCATTGTGTAGATATCGATTTTACTGTTCCAACGGATTTAATTTCGTCAGATTCTGATCACGGATGTGCAAGATATGGTCATTTATTCGTTAATTCCATTAATAATCACACTTAAGATAATTAAAATAAATTAATTACTTTAATTATCTCCTCTCCCCTTTAACCATTCTTTGTTCCTTCTCTTCAAAACTGTCGACTATTGCTCCAACCCTTCAACCACCAAGAATTGCCTCCTCTGTCGACTTGGCCACCATCGGTCACCTCCCCGTCGAAGCCCTATGAAATCTGCACCTCCCCCCCCCCCCCCCCCGCCCCGAGCATCTTCCAACTCAGCACCTTCAGGGGACCGGAAATCCGCCACGAACGTGGCTCATTGGAGCCTTGATATCGCATTAAGTTGTTCATGAAATCCGATCATACGTACATCAAATTAAAGATCTCGAGATTCCCTTGCGTTTTGGTTTTGATTTCATAATCTAATTCAAATCAAAATGGAAGAAAATGAGGATAAAATTTCCGAGATTTTAGGCCGTTCAAAATGAAACAGCGACGGCTCGTTTAACCAGATGAACAAGGGTTTCGGATTTTTGGCCCATTTTATAGAATTTATTAAATAGTTTTAGGACAAATTTTCAAAATAGCCTTGTTTTTAAAACTAATTGCGGATTTAGGCTAGTTTTAAAACTATTTGTAGAAATAGGCTTGTTTTGTGCACCTCAGCGCTGAGGTGGCCAGTTGTTTAAAAAAAATACACATGGGCGCGCTTGTGAAGTGTGCCCCTTATAAAAATATAAGGGACAATTTTTCAAAATAGGCTTGTTTTTAAAACTAATAGCAGATTTAGGCTAGTTTTGAAACTATTTGCAGAAATAGGCTTGTTTTTGAACAACTATTGCCAAAAAAAGCTTATTTCTGCAAATAGTTTCAAAACTAGCCTAAATAAGCTATTAGTTTTAAAAACAAGCTTATGTTGAAATTTTGTCCATATTTTTAAATTCCCAAAAAGTTAGTTTTTCATTTGAACTCAAAATCGAACCCAACGACTGACGCCCCTAACAAATACCCTCATTCCGGACACAGTGGGATATGTTTCGTAAGCCGATTCGACTGCTTCGATCAGTTTTTGTCAAAATTAAAATATAAATCAATATATATTGAATTTAAACTTACATTTTAATTTACCGGGGCCACATAATGACTCCCAAAATTCCTGAAAAATAAATCTAGCTATGTTTGACGATACGTCCTAACAAAACTAATTTCATCGAATTTGGAGACCATTTGAAAAACGGTCATTTTCTGGTCGATCTAATTCAAACTGAATTGACCAAACACGTTTAAATTCACCATGCTCACATATTAATTCCAAAAATTATGAAAATTGGAATCTAGCAATAATTTGATATTCCGGATACAACAAAAGTGGTTTCGTCGAAAAAGGAGGTCCTTCGCAAAATGGCAATTTTTAAGGGTTATATATTATATTAAAATATATATAAATTCCACAGCGACTATTCTGAATTTTAAACTGGGTATAACATTTTATTCTCGTTATGAAATCTAGATTTTTCACATTCGTTAGAAAAATATAATTAAATAGATTCAAATATTTCTAGTTTTACTGAAATCCGATTTATGTTGAATCCTGTACATTCATTTGAAATCGAATTTTCAAACTACCGCGCCATTTCAGGCTCGTTTTATAATTAAAATAAATTTATTCATTCTAACTTCGATTAAAATAAATTTTTGGTCGTTATTATTTAAAATAAATCATTTTAAATATTCAAAATTCATTAAAATAGCTAAAATAATAATTTTAAATTGGTTCTGAAAATCCCGGTTGTTACAAATATATTCCCAAGTATATTAATCTTAATTTATTTGATTAAATTATCAGTATAATCAATACATTATAGATTATAAAACTAGTCCAAAAACTGGGTCGTTACACCGTCGGAACGCGCCCGTATCCAACTTCACCTTTGAACCTCTTACTATCCAATTCACTAAAGCGTGCCCTAGACCGTACCTAGTGCAAGGCCCCTCCTAAGATACCGACAAGGATACTGACTGATACGGGTTCCACACAAACTCGACATAAGCTTCCCCCTATGCTTGTTCCCCGAATTAAATAGAATTTAAAGATTTCCAAAACTGGATACAGCAACAAGACGTAGGACCTTTTAGCTTATTAATTAACAAGTTTTAACTTAGCAGGTTTAAGTTCATTAGTAAGCATGGTTGTAAATGACATTTTCTTTAAATGTTATTCTGCATACAACTGCTACCCAAACAAGCACCTACTCAAATGTATAGAGATTACAAGAACTGGTTTTATTTAATTTACATCTACTACTTACATTCTCCATAACATGTTCTTACTTAATATTGAATTAAGTCTAATCTATTCAGATTAACATGTTTGCATATTCTTCCTTTTTACTATAATCCCAATTTACAGTTAAAGGTTCTCAAGTTATAATATACCCCAATGTCTCCTTTTTACTGTCATTTCAAGTTATTCCAATTTATTTCAAATATCCATTTATACGAAATTTCAAATGGAAATGGCTTAGGCTCTTGATGGCTAGTTACAACGTAAAATAAAAGAAAAAAAGAAGAAGAACAGAATAAAACTCAACTATACAAAATAGGCATATAAAAGACTGTAAATAAATAAAAGATAGAAAATGGTATAGGAAGATAGATGTATACGTGAACATATACTACTGTAAAACTGAATAGATGAATAACAATAAAAGAACAATATATAAGAAATAACTTATAAGTATTGTTTATTCCAAATCCAAAATTATTTACTGTCATAACACTTTTTGGATGTCAGATAACTAGAAATCACTATGCTTTGATATTTTCCTCGAATGTTTATATATTGAAAATATCATATACTATATAGCCTTGAGACGGTTTATTTTCACAACAAGTCTAAGAAGTCATCTTTGTCCCGAAGCCATAGGAAAATTCATATGTATATATTACGTATGATTATTTTTGTGAATTATGCACAATTCCACAAACACATCAAGCTTCAACATGTAACAACATGCGAAATCAACATAAGCTACAAAACTGAAATATAGATTTTGTATAATGTTAGCTTGTCCAAAACTCCAAATAGGATCAGAGCCTTTTCGATTAAGCATCAAAATATACTTTAAAATCACCAAAGGAACATGGAAAACTCAGTTGGATTCAAAAAATATGCATATCAGTTTGTATGCAAAAAAACTGAAATTGCGATAAAATACGGAGGAAAAAAGTTACAGACCATACTATGAAACCTTCTCTGAGTTCAACTTTTCAAGCAAGTTTTAAATGACCAAACCTTCTCCGAATGGTCTGAAAATTGATTAAAAAACTAAAACAAAATATCTTTCATCTAAAAAAGAATCACTAAATTCGACATGATATAAGAAGGATAAGGAGTCTCATACTTCGACTCAGGCCATGGTGAATTCTGGCCAGGTCTAAAATGTTATCCAGGTTCAAATTCAAGCTAGATTTGGATGACTAAATATAACAACCTAGATTTTCGAGTAACCAGGAAGTACAAATTTAATGTTTTTTGTGTTTCTGAAGATAGTTTCCTGGTGATACGGGCTTGCAAGACCGACTCGTATTGTGACGATCCCAAAACCCCATGACACGGTGTTAAGGATAATCATTGGAATATAACACATTAATCATCATTAGCGGATCACAGATAATAGCATAAACAGAAAATAGAATAATTTACACACATATGACAGCGGAATCATATAGATATCATCACATCAGAGAGCACAGTACAGGATACAACTTAGTGCATAATGATACATAATTAGTCACCATTGCCAAAGGCGGAATCATACATAAAGAGTACACAAAATAAATATCAGTCTACATCGCCAATGGCGGAATCATAATATAGATACAATAATGGCGGAAAGAGTCAAAGTCTGCACAGTGTAGTCAAGCCTCGCCATGAGCCAAAAGCGCGTCAGAAACCTGTAACTAGGCTGCCCGTGTGAAAATGAGGGCACCCGAGTTTGCAAGGTGAAACAAACTACGAGTCAGTCATGGGACTGGTATGAGAAATCTACTTAACTTATTAACAACAATAATAAGGCAAATCAAAGGACCACGCCACTTTCGCGGAACGGGTTTACTCCAATGAGTGCTGGTGCATGAAATAAAGTAAATGATTAAATCATCGCAATGCTTTTTATAAAATGAAGCCATTATAAGACTCAGGTCCCATCACACAATGCAACGCAAGCCGAAGGATAGAGTTTTTACCTTATAATGGCCAAAAATGCTTCATACGAATAAAAAAAAGTGTTTGATATTATTACTAGTGCATATATGTTTCAAAAGCGATTTCAATCATAAATATCAATCCTAGGCGGCATAAATAACCCATACCACTATGTCGCCGTACTAGTAATACAATCACGTCCGCATATTTCGTATTGGAAATTGGATTCCTTCATGAGTCGAGGCAAGGGGCAAGCTCCTCTTCGATTCGAGACACTCTAGCAAATGTCCCAGGACCCCACTATGATCCTTGGATCTTCAGGGTCGGTCCTCTCTTACTTTTGAGGATTAGTTATTCCTGAACACACGTTTCCCGGTCCTTACAGACCTATATCGAGGCACCTCGCATTCCAACAACCACACAGGTGAAAAGTATATATAATGCCAGGGCTGGTAGGTCAGTGACACCACCTTAGCTAGAAAGAAACGTCGTGCTCTGCCTGCAGTCACTCTCCCGTTCTTGACTCATACCGAGGTGTGAGGCTCGCGAATCCACGTTATACACAAAGCTACGTCACACAGACCATGCTTTGATCATCAACCACAAGACTTTGCTTTGCAACAGAAGCCTTGATCATATGCCACTTAGGCGTGCCACACAGGCAGTCCACTCCATGCGACTGATTTCTATCAATACATAACCTCTGAGCTCGTACGTCTCAGAGAAGGGCGTTAAGCAAGAGAATAAATTCTCCGCCGCTAAACAGATATAAATTAGACAGAGATCAATCAGCACAGAAAGAAATCCAATGTCAGACACACAGTCCATTTACAAGTCCGTTCTGGGTCTGAACGAAACCGGAGGCACCAATTCCTCGCATATCCGTACAATCAACAGTATGTTCGGACGGCTACTACTTCAGTTCCTTCATGGTAGATACTCCAATCACGAGCATCAGTAGCGCCCATCCATCCAATGTGAAGATCGTCGGTCTTCAACCGTCTTCGACTCTTCGACTTCTCAACGTCGATCGATTATTTGAAATGAGATTAACTCGGCTTTTTCAAATAACCCACGTATATTTAGATTTTCAAATCAATTAATCACATGGTTGGACTATTCAACATTCACATTTCAGTTCTTTAGCTATAATTCTCATGTTAAATACATTCAACCATCACATATCAAGCACACACAACGAAATTGGTTTATTTCCACTCTATATCGTCTATAGTATTTTATAACGATATATCGCCATTTTTATTTATTTTAAAACGGCCATATTTAATTAAACGACGTTTCAGGGCGTGCCGATGCACTGGCGCTGTTTTTCACTAATTTTGTTTTACACATATCTGAAAATCTAATCGTTGGATCTTCACAAATTTTATATCATTAGGAAGGTCCTTTCAAAACGAATCCAACGGTTTCAGTTTTGGGAAAATCCGACGGTAGGATCTTCCACACTAGTCGTTTGAAGTTACGATTTCAAATTATGAACTGCAGCGTCGTTATTCGATTTAATTTAATTATATTTATATATATATATAAAGATAATCGTTTCTGGCGCTGTTTTTCTTCAGATTTGAATTAAACATTCCAGACAATCCAAATGTCGGATCTTCACAAAGTTGGTGCCGTTGGAAAGATATTTCCAAGGTGAACCCAACGGTTGCGGTTTCGGGAAAATCCAATGGTCGGATTTCCCGCACTAGTCGTTTCAAATCACGGTTTCAAAACACGAACTGCGCGGCCACGTTTCATTTTAATTTTATTTATATTTATATATTTATATAAATATAGTTCATTCAAAAATTCCTATATCGTTTTCACTTCAATTATTTCACTAACGCCTTTAAATTTTGGAAAATTTCGCCATAACCTCCTTTGTACGGGAGGGGCTGGGAAAATTCCCAAATAGCCACACGGGCGTCTCATGTCAAAAAGAAACAGAAAAAGCCAAGCGGCTAGCCAACAGGCTCATAAAATCATCACCCAAACAAAACAGTAAATGTGTACCTATTTGTCGGACACAAAATTTTATTCCTCTTCTCTAGCCCCTTTGCTATAACCTATTCAATAAATATGCATGTACATATATACAGTTCTTGTTACTTATCATTTTCCATTCAACTTCATATTTGATTTACTTCGGTTTAAATACACCGTTCATTCTAATGTTGCATTCATAGGCAAAAATCATATCATTAGCTAATTAATGTATATTTCAACTCATGCATATTTATTTGAATAAGTGGCTATTTTTAACACTTCACATTTCAAAGATGTTAATTTTGGCGAACTAAAATATATTTCAACACATGACTATTTTATTTAGTTCCTATGCATGTTAAAAATAATATTTCTTTCACCAATATTCATTTCAACGTCCGCATATCTTTAGCATATCACATATATGATAAAAATGATATTTTTATCATTTAAAATATTTATTCGACAAATGGATGTTTTCAACACTTCATAGTTTCAATAAAAATGTAATTTTTATTGTTCGATCTTTTTATTCAACACATGAATTTTTCCACTACACACACTTCTCAACACATGAGCATTTCCACACATGGATATTTTATTTATATTGTTCGTATTAGAAAGATGGAATTTTTATTGTTGAAACTATTTATATATAAGGCGAATATTTTTCATACTTCATATATATTATAAAAATGTGATTTTTATTGTTTAAACACTTCATTCACAAATGAATTTAATTTTCACACATCACTTTTCAACACATGAACATTTCCACACATGGATATAGTTTCAACACATGACTTTAATTCCAACGCATGAAGATAATTTCAACATATGAAAATAATTCTAACACATAAAGATTATTCAAAATGTCGGCAGCATAACGGCAGGGTAGTTAAAACCGACACCGTCCCTAGTACGGCTCCTCGCTCTACCTTAAAACCTCGCGGTTTTTGACAATGGGGATTCATGCATCTAATTCGCACGCTGGCGGCATGTTTTATTTTTATTTCCACAAATATTTCCAATTCATTTCAATCACCAATGGGTATTTTTCAACCATAACCAAACAATATCAACCACAAACAATTATTCAACCATTCGTATTTTTCATCCAATATTTCACATCAATTCACAACAATAAATATCGTCCATGGTTTGTGGACGAGGGGAGTATATATATATATATATATATATATATATATATATATTATTGCTATATTTCACTTGCATTTCAACACATATATCAATTATTCTATGCATGTATAATTCATACTTCGCTTATATAGCTTACACCACGCATGTACATGAGGTGTACTACACGTGTGTAATTTATATTTCGCTTATATAATTTATACACGACATTTTCCATTCAAATTCTATTAATTTTGATTTCTCACATTGGTTTTCAGAGTGCTAAAAATCGTAGATGACTCAGAAAAATCCGCGGCTTCTTCTATGTGGTAGAGAGCTTCCTTGCGGTCCCGATGTTTCCTGTTTCATCGAATTTCGTCAACACACCAAAAAGATATGATTTTTCAAAGTGCAGACATCAAAAAGAACTCACCTTTCTAAGTGGTTCGAAACTAGGGTTGCGGTTTTCGCGAAATCCGTGGAACGTGGGGACGATCGAGGGTGCTGACGTGGAAGAGGGAGGAGAGGGGAGTCGGTCGGTGGCGGTTTGGGGTGGCTCGCTGGTCGGTGGCGTCGTCGGCGGCGCTGGGAAGAGTTGGACTTTGGGCGCTCGATTCAGGCGGAGGAGACGATGGTGGCGGTCGTGGGTGGGTCGGATTTAAAGAGGAGGGGGAGACGAGGCGAACGGTGGTGGTGGCGTTGACTGGAGGTGTCGGAGGCGGCGGCAATCGAGGAGAGAAGGTTGGAATGACGTGCGTCATCGAGATCGCTGAAGGAAGAGGGTTTTCGCGTTTTTTTTTGTTTTTTTAATAATGAATGGAATTTTCTGATTCGCCGAAATATATATATTTTAGAAAATTAGGGTTTTCACCTACGAACTCCTTTTCAAACCCAACGACTGTCGCCCCTAGCTAAATACCCCCATCCCGGACACAATGGGATATGTTTCGTTGGCCAATTCGACTGTTACAGTCAGTTATTTTTCAAATTAAAGTATAAAACTTTCAATTTTAACTTTGAACGAACATTTCAATTTGCCAGGGCCACAAACTAATTCGAAAAATTCCAGAAAAATAAATCTAGCTATGTTTTGACGCTACGGTCCCAATAAAACTAGTTTCGTCGAATTCCGAGATCGTTTGAAAAATGGCCATTTTCTGGTCGATCCAATTTAACAGAAATTGACCAAACGCATTTTCTTTTGCCACGCTCACATACTAGCTTCAAAAATTATGAAATTTGAAACCTAGCAATAGTTTGACATCCCGGACCCAACAAAAGTGGTTTCGTCGAATTCCGAGGTCGTTTGCAAAATATCAATTTTCCAGGGCTATATATTCTATATATCGACCTTTCTGAAAATTCATTCGGCCATAACTTTTGATTCCCGTTATGAAATTTCGATTTTTCAGATTCGTTAGAAAGGTATTGATAAACAGATTTAAATATTTTTGGTTTCGCTTAAATCCGTTATATTCTCCACCCTGCATAGTCAATCAAAGTTTGAATTCAAATTTTCAAACTGACTCACTGTTTCTAATTCACTATTTTATTGAAATATTCTATTTCAATTGTTCAAATTCCTTTGAAATCACCAATTTAAAAAATTTAAATTGGCTCGTATTTTCCGGGTTATTACAATCTCCCCCACTTAAAACTTTTCGTCCTCGAAAAGGAAACAACGGTAAAGTAGGAAACAAAATGTAAATGCAAAGTATTGTAAAGGTACCTTGCACCGGAGTTAGTCAGTGATGTCCACTCTGCATTTGGGGTAAGCTTGCTTATTGCTTTCCTCAGTCTCCCAAGTACAGTCTCTAGGATTACTGCTCCACTGCACTTTAACTAAATGAACCTTTTTGCTTCTTAGTTCTCTAGTTTCTTTGCTAACAATCTTTAATGGCTCTCTTCTGAGTGCTAATTCTGGAGTTATGTCTATATCCTGTTGCGCTGCTTCTTCTACAACAAGATCCGGATCATGCACATGTCTTCTAAGTTGAGATACGTGAAACACATCGTGCACTCCAGGCAACCAATCTGGTAATTGAACCCTATAAGAAAGAGTTCCAATTCGTTCGAGTATAGGAAAGGGACCAATAAATCTCGGTGCCAACTTCCCAGTTTTGCCAAATCTGATTACTCCTCTCATCGGAGAAACTTTCAAATAAACATGCAAATGTCAAATCTCTTCTTCTAGAATCTGCATAACATTTTTGTCGGCTTTGGGCGGTTCTCAATCGCTTTTTGATGAAGTCGACTTTATCAGATACTTCTCTAATCATATCGGGTCCTAACACAAGTCTATTGCCAGGTTCTACCCAACATGCTGGAGATCTGCACGGTCTGCCATATAATGCTTCAAATGGCGACATTCCCAAACTTGCTTGATAGCTATTGTTATATGAGAATTCTGCCAAATGCAAGTGATCTTCCCATGACCCACCAAAATCAATTATACAAGCCCGCAGTAAATCTTCTAGAATTCTATTCACCCGCTCAGTCTGGCCATCTATTTGAGGGTGATAAGCGGTGCTCATATTCAGTTTCGTTCCCAATTCTGTCTGGAAAGCCTCCTAGAATTTGCTAGCAAATATCGGGTCTCTATCACTGACTATGCTGATGGGAATTCCATGCAGCTGAACAATTTCTTTCAAATATATCTGTGCTAGACTTTGAGCGGTTCTATTGGATCTGACAGGTATAAAATGGGCAGTCTTCGTGAAGCGATCTACGATTACCCAAATGCTGTCGTTACCTCTCTTGGTTCGCGGCAAACCATCTATGAAATCCATGGAAATCTGTTCCCATTTCCAACCTGGGACTTCCAACGGTTGCAACAATCCAGCTAGCTTCTGTTGGTCGCTCTTGCCAATTGACAAGTAGGACATCTGCTAACATACAAAGAAATATCCCTTTTCATTGCCTTCCACCAGAAAGTGCATTTGATATCGTTGTACATTCTACTCACCCCAGGATGAATGCAAAATTTGGATTTATGGCATTCATCTAGCACCTCTCTTTTGAGCTCAGGAATGTCGGGAACACATATTCTTCTATTCAATCTCAGAACTCCCTCACTATCCACTTGGAAACTGGAGCTTTCGCCCCTTTGAATCCTTCTTATCATCTCTTTCACAAAATTGTCACTTTTCTGAAGAACAGATATTTTATCAATCAATCCTAGCGTAGTTATAAGATTGGCAACGATTGCAGTTTTCCTACTAAGCGCATCCGCTACTACGTTAGCCTTCCCCGGCGTATACAGGATATCAAGATCATACGCTGCAAGAAATTCTAGCCAACGTTGCTGTCTCAAATTCAGATCTTTCTGGGTGTATAAATACTTCAATGATTGATGATCTGTGTACAGTATAAATTTCTCTCCCAATAAATAATGCCTCCAGATTTTCAATGCAAAAACGATGGCTAGCAACTCAAGATCATGAGTCACATAATTCTTCTCATGCGGTTTCAGTTGGCGGCTTGCATAAGCGACTACTTGGCCTCTTTGCATTAACACTGCACCAAGACCTCTAATATAAGCATCTGTCCAAACCGTTAAATCCTGATTGCCATCAATAATGGTTAACGCTGGAGCAGTCGTCAGTTTCGATTTCAATTCCTGGAAAGCTTCTTCACAGTCGGAAGTCCACTTAAATTTCTCATGCTTCTTCGTAAGCTTCGTTAACGGACCGGATATCTTCGAAAAATCCTTAACGAACTTTCGATAATAACTAGCCAATCCCATAAAACTTCTAACTTCTGTGGGAGTAGTGGGTTGTTTCCAGTCTTGAATCGCTGTTATTTTGCTTGGGTTAACATAAATCCCTTTCTCTGACACGACATGGCCAAGAAACTTGACTTCTTCTTGCCAGAAGACACATTTAGAAAATTTGGCTTTGAAGACGTTCTTCCTTAGAATCTCCAATACTTGTTCTAAGTGTTTTTCATGCTCGGGTTTTGATTTGGAGTAGATTAAAATATCATCGATGAATACGAGGACAAATTTATTTAGAACTCCCCTGAACACTCTATTCATTAGATCGACAAAGTATGCTGGAGCGTTGCATAGGCCAAATGGCATTACTAACCATTCATAAAATATGTCTGGACCCCTGAAAGCTGTCAAAGGAACACACTCTTCTGCTATTTTCAATTGATGAAAACCTGTAGCTAGGTCCATTCGGGAAAATACTTTCGCCCCATTCAATTGGTCTAGCAAATCGTCGATGCGGGGTAATGGATACTTGTTTTTGAGCGTCTGTTTGTTGAGGTCTCGGTAATCAACGCATAATCGAAGAGTACCGTATGACTTTGGGACAAACACAACAGCTGCACTTCAATTAGAAAAACTAGGTCTGATTAGACCCTTCCACAACAGTTGACGAGTTTGATCGCCTAATTCTTCTTTTTCCTTTGGAGTCATTCTGCGAATTGGATGCACCACTGGTCTGGCATTGGGAATTAGATTGATTCGGAATTCTATTTCTCTTTGCGGAGGTAAGTTTTCAACTTCTTCAAACACGTCCGCATAGTTTCTAACAATCGGAATCTTTTCCAAGGAAGTGGGGATAACTTCTAACGCCGACCAAAATTCTTCTCTATTTGGATTCGAACCATGGCATGGTACAGCAATATACCCAAGCTTCGTTCGAATTTTAACGATTCTTTCTGCACAATTCACTTCGGCTTCGTATTTCGTTAACCAATCAAGCCCGAGAATGATATCGAATTCGGGGAAATCCGTGATGATCAACTTGAAAATAAAATTGTAGGAAGAATAAGAGATTGGCACTCTACAACATGAACTGAGAATTAGAGATCCTCCTATCGGGTTATGTACTTCAACCGAATCTTTAAGCTTTCTCTGTTTTAACTTTAATTTGTGCATTGTGTTACTAGCAATAAAACTACGTGACGCACCTGTGTCAAACAATACAGAAACATGAATAATTTTAATTGTAAGGGTACCTCCCAAAACATCGGGTTTACCTGCTCCATCGGAAGCAGTTGGCGGGCTCGACCCGTCATACACGTGAGCTACTGCGGCCTTCTTCAGCAAAGGACAGTCTTTGACTAGATGATCGGTCTTGCGACAATTAAAGCAGGAGCGAGGGTTCTGAGAACCCTGGCTTGAACCTTGTGAATTTGTCTTCTGCCTCTTCGGGGTTGTGCACACATTAGAGTAGTGCCCCCACTTTGCCACAATTATAGCAGCTTCCTCTCGGCGGCTTGCCAGTCTGAGGTTTTGAAGATGCTGCTTGGCTTGACTCAGCTTGATTCGCAGCAGGTTTGCGTTTGTTCCCGGCTTGGCTTCTAGCGCGATCCTGCTCCAGATGCCTATGGTCATGGTCTTCGTAGTTGCATGTCATTTCCACCAGTTCGTTGAATTCCAGTTTGACATGGGCCATGGCTCTATCATGATACTGTCGCTTTAGCCCAAGGATAAACCTCTTATTTTTGGACTTTGCAGTGGCGACGAGCTCCGGAGCATAGGGCGACAACAGTGTAAATTTATTCAGATAATCCTGCACGGAAAGATCCCCCTGCTGGAGGTTGGCGAAGTCATCGTGCATTCGTTCCAGTGCTTGTTCTGGGACATATTTCTCCTTGAAGAGTTCTTTGAATCCATCCCATGTTCTTCCAGCTTCTCTGTTGAGACGACCCGATTTCCCGTTCTCACGGAAACAAGGTTATCTTTGGAATATAACACAGAAACAGATAATAGCAGAACAGAATTAAATAAATACACCAGAATGAACAACAAAATATACTGGATAAAAGTAATCATCAGAGTTACACAGTATACAGGATCTTACTTAGTACAAATACAGTTCAGCTATACATAAATGTCTACAGCGGAAATAAACAAAATATGTACAATAGGAGCTGAACAGCATAAAAAGAAATAAATGATAGAATCCATCTTCAGCTCCAGCTATCCAGAAAGAAGAACCAGCTAAACCTGAATACAAGGCTGCCCGTGTAGAAAAAGGGGCACCCGAGTTTGAAAGTGAAACAAACTACGAGTCAGTCATGGGACTGGTATGAGAAATCCACTCAACACATATATAATTGGCTAATCACAGGACCACGCCACTTTCGTGGAACGGGTTTACTCCCTTGGATTGCCAGTGCTTTTTAAAACAAAACTTTCTTTTAAACATCGCTATGCTTTTTATAAAAATGAAGCCGTTATAAGACTCAGTTCCCATCACACAATGCAACGCAAACCGGAGGATAGAGTTTTTTACCTTATAACGGCCAAGATATGCTTGATACGAATAAAACAAAGGCATTTGATATTATTGCTAGTGTTTATATGTTTTGAAAACAATTTCAAATCATAACTATCAATCATAGACGGCATTAATGCCCCATACCACTATGTCGCCATATATAGGTATACAACCAAAACCGCACAGTCACGTATTTGGAAATTGGATTTCCGTCATGAACCAAGGCAAAAGATAGTCCTTACCGAATTCGTGACTCTCTAGCCCGAGCCACAGGACCCAGACTCAGGTGGGCCCTTGGAGCGACAGGGCCGGTCCACCGATGTGGATTAAAATGCCTGAACAATACGTTTCCCCGCCCTTTGGGGCGTAAACGAGCCAACGAATGACTCCATCGGACCCGGATCGTCCGATCAAACCGAGGCGCCTCGCAACAGCAACAACCACATAGGTGAAAAGTATATAAATGTCAGGGCTGGTAGGTCACTGACACCACCCTAGCTAGAAAGAAACGCATGCCCTCCCTGAGGTCCTTCCTCCCGTTTTAGGTTCCTACCGGGGTGTGAGGCTCGCGAATTTACGTTATACACAAAGCTACGCCACACAGGCGATGCTTTGATCATCACCACAAGACTTTGCTTTTCAACAGAAGCCCTGATCACTGCATCTTAGCATGCCACACAGGCAATTCATACCGCGCAACTGATGGCTATCAATCACACAGAACAAATTCCAATGTCGGACACACAGTCCATTTACAAGTCCGTTCTGGGTCTGAACGAAACCGGAGGCACTAAATACCTCGCAAACCCATCGATCAACACGTACGTCTGAACGATCACCACTCATTATCCATATTTCGGGATGCCTCCCAATCAGGACCTCGGTTACCATCCAAACGAGGTGAAGATCTCCGGTCTTCGACCATCGTCTTCATCTTCGAATTTCAATCGTCGGTCGATTATTCGAAATGAGAATTAACTCGGCCTTTTCAAATAATTCACGTATATTTAGAATTTCAAATCGATTTATTTCAATGGTTAAATTATTCGACAACACCAATTGTGTTCTTTATATAGTTTTCACACCAAACATATTCAACCATCAAACATCACATAAATCAAGCAAATTCAGTTTATTTCCATTCCATATCGCTTACGATATTTTATAACTATTTATCGCTATTTTTATTTATTTTAAAATAGCCATTTTATTCAAAACGACGCTTCGGGCCATAAGGCGGCCGTGGCGCTGTTTTTCTTCAGATTTGATTTACACATATCTGAAAATCTAACCGTTGGATCTTCACAAAATTTACATCATTAGAAAGGTCTTTTCGAAACGAATCCAACGGTTCTAGTTTCGGGAAAATCCGACGGTCGGATCTCCCGGTACAATCGTTTGAATTTTCGATTTCAAAATACGAACTGCAGCGTCGTTATTCGATTAAATATAATTATATTTATATATATAAATAAATATAATCGTTTCTGGCGCTGTTTTTCTTCAGATTTGAATTAAACATTCCAGACAATCCAACCGTTGGATTTCTACAAGGTTGGTGCCGTTGGAAAGATCATTCCAAGGCGAACCCGACGGTTGAGGTTTCGGGAAAATCCAATGGTCGGATTTCCCGTACTAGTCGTTGGAAATCACGGTTTCAAAATACGAACTGCACGGCTTCGTTTCGTTTTAATTTTATTTATATTTATATATTTATATAAATATAGTTCATTCAACAATTTCAATATCGTTTTCACTTCAAATATTTTTCTAACACCTTAAATTTTGGAAAAATTTCGCCATAACCTCCCCTGCACCGGGAGCATCGGGAAATCGCAAATAGCGTCCCGGTCCTTCTAATCTCAAAAAGAAAAAGAAAGAGCCAAGCGGCTAGCCAACAGGCTCAAAATCATCACCCAAACAAATCAATAAATGTGTACCTATTTGTCGGGCACAAATTTTATTCCTCTTCTCTAGCCCCTTTGCTATAACCTGTTCAATGAATATGCATGTACATATATATACAGTCCATATCATTTTTCATTTTCTATTCAACTTCATATTCGATTTCTATTTGGTTTAAAAACACCATTCATTCTAACGTTACATAAATAGGTGCAAATCATTTCATTAGCTAATTAATGAATATTTCAACTCATATATGTTTATTTTGAACAAGTGGCTATTTTTAACACTTCACATTTCAACGATTCATGCATACAGTAAAAATGTGATTTTTATTGTAAAACAATTCATTTCAAAACACTATTTTTCTATATAGTTCATATAGTCGATAAAAGGTGATTTTTATTATCAAACAATTTATTTCAAAATATGAATCCCATTCAACACATGAATTTCTAAACAACGAATGAATATCAATTCAACATATGAATGTTTTCAATAGTTTTTATATATAGATAAAAATGTGATTTTTATTATCGAACAATTTATTTCAAAATATGAATACCATTCAACACATGAATTTCTAAACAACGGATGAATATCAATTCAACACATGAATGTTTTCAATAGCTTTTATATATAGATAAAAATGTGATTTTTATTATCGAACAATTTATTTCAAAATATGAATACCATTCAACACATGAATTTCTAAACAACGGATGAATATCAATTCAACACATGAATGTTTTCAATAGTTTTTATATATAGATAAAAATGTGATTTTTATTATCGAACAATTTATTTCAAAATATGAATACCATTCAACACATGAATTTCTAAACAACGGATGAATATCAATTCAACACATGAATGTTTTCAATAGCTTTTATATATAGATAAAAATGTGATTTTTATTATCGAACAATTTATTTCAAAATATGAATACCATTCAACACATGAATTTCTAAACAACGGATGAATATCAATTCAACACATGAATGTTTTCAATAGTTTTTATATATAGATAAAAATGTGATTTTTATTATCGAACAATTTATTTCAAAATATGAATACCATTCAACACATGAATTTCTAAACAACGGATGAATATCAATTCAACACATGAATGTTTTCAATACAATGAATAAATATAGCTTATGCATATGAAAATAATTCAAACACACAAATATTATTCAAAATTTCGGCAGCATAACGGCAGGGTAGTTACACCGGCACCGTCCCTAGTACGGCTCCTCGCTCTACCTTAAAACCTCGCGGTTTTTGACAATGGGAAACATGCATCTAGTTCACACGCAGGCGGCATGTATATATATTTATTTCAATTCCACAAACTAATCCTATGTGGTTTCAACCAAATATTTCACAACCACCAATGGGTATTTTTCAACCACAATCAACCAATATCAATCACAAACAATCCCAAACAATCATTCAATTTTTCACAACAATTTCAACCAATAAATATCGTCCATGGTTTGTGGACGAGGGGCGTATATATATATATATATATATATTTATATATAGCAATTCACTTTTACTTCACACATATATATATAAATTTTAAATCAGAAATCTCACCAATAGCTATCCACTACCAAGACTCTTCTTAATAGAAATCTTCGCCTATTTGTCGCTTTCACCCGTATTCTCTGCATATGTAAAAATAGAATTTTTACTACGCTATTCAATATATAAAAATATGATTTTTACTTTTGCTCTCAACATATAAAAATATAATTTTTACTTTTGAAAGAAATCAGTTTTCAACCTTTCAAGAAAACCAGTTTTTATATTTTTATAAATCACAGTTTTTATACTTTTTATAAATCAGTTTTATTCTTTAATAAAAATGCAGTTTTAACTTAATAAAAATTTCAGTTTTTCTTTTACTAAAAAAAAATCAGTTTTTCTTTTATTAAAAATCAGTTTTAAATTTTTAAAACCTAAATCAGTTTTTATCTTTATTTAGAAAACAGTTTTTACTTTATTTTTAAAACAGTTTTTATTTTATTTTTAAAACAGTTTTACTGATTAAAATAAAATAAAATAAAAAAGAAAATAAAATACATATATAAAAAAAGGAAACGCTCACCGAACTGCGAAGAAGGGGAGGGGAAAGAAGAGGTCGTCGGCGGCTTCCAGGGGCTCGCGGTGGCGTTCGAACGGTCGTGGCAGGAGGCGCTGGCTTCCTCGTCGGCGTCGAGGGCTTCAAGGGGGGGGCGCTCTTCGTCGGCGTTCGAGGTTAGGGGGGGGCGGCGGCTCTTCGTCGGCGCTCGAGGGATCGGGGGGGGCGGCGCTGGCGATTTAGGTTTTCGTTTTCTTTTTTTTTTCTGTATAAATGAAATCGGTAATGAACGGGGGGGCCAAGCGGAAGATAAGAGGGAGGGGGGGAATAGGTTTTTTTTTTATTATTTTATTTTATTATTTAATTATTAAATTATGTACAAGGGTTGACTTTTACATATGACCTCGAAACGAGGCCCACCGCCTGTCGTCCATAGCGTTTCACCCCCATTCCGAACACAATGGGATATGTATCGCAAGCTGATTTGATCGTTACAGTCAGTTCCCTTTTGAATTTTCATTTAAATCATTATATTGAATTTTAAACGCACATTTCAAATTACCGGGGTCACATACTAACTAGAAAAATTCCAGAAAAATATTTTCTAGCTTCGTATTGACGATACGGTCCTAACAAAACTAGTTTCGTCAAATTCTGAGACCGTTTGAAAAATGGCCAATTTCCAGTCGATTAAAATCAACAGAAACTGGTCAAACGCGTTTTCTTTTGCCACGCTCACATATTCATTCGAAAAATTATGAAATTTGAAACCTAGCAATAACCTGACACTGCGGATCTAACAAAAGTGGTTTCGTCCCAATCCGAGGTCATTTGCAAAATGTCCATTTTTAAGGGCCTGAATTCCATAGCGACTATTCAGAATTTTCAACTGGACATACCTTTTGATTCCCGCTATCAAACTTCGATTGGTCAGATTCGTTAGAAAGATATTACCAATTAGATTCCATTATTTTTGGTTTCACTAAAATCCGGATTGCTTTGCACCCGGTATATTCAATTGAAGTTTGAAATCGAATTATCGAACTACCGCGCTATTTTCAATTCTATATATAATTATAATTAATTATATTCGTTTTCAAATGTCGATTTAACTCAGTTTTCATCGCCATTATTTAAAATATTTATTTTAAATATTTAAAATCCATTATTTTAGCCAATTTAAAAATTTTAAATTGGTTCAGATTTTCTGGGTCGTTACAATCTCCCCCACTTAAAACTTTTCGTCCCCGAAAAGGAATAAAGTCGAAAGTGGTTTGATAAATCTACGATCCCACAAAACAACAACCAATTTGTTTCTAATATTCAGAGTATAGAATAAATAGTGCACATCCATGGGAAGAAAATAGCAACAGAATAGAGAATTAAATGGTAATGCAAGGTAGGGTAAATGTACCTTGCACCAGAGTCAATCAGAGATATCTACTCGGCATCTAGGATAAGCTTTCTGAATGCTCTCCTCAGTTTCCCAAGTACAATCTCGCGGATCTCCACTCCATTGCACTTTGACTAAGTGAACCTTCTTGTTTCTCAGCTCTTTGGTTTCTTTGCCGATGATCTTTAGCGGCTCTCGCCTCACAGCTAATTCTGGAGTAATTTCAATATCCTGCTGAGCTGCTTCTTCCACGATCAAGTCTGGATCATGAACGTGCTTTCGAAGCTGAGATATATGAAATACATCATGCACACCAGGCAACCAGTCAGGCAGTTTGACCCTATAAGCGAGAGTTCCAATCCGTTCCAGAATAGGAAACGGACCAATAAATTTAGGCGCTAACTTTCCAGTTTTACCGAACCGGATAACTCCTCTCATCGGCGATACTTTCAAATATACATAGTCGCCAACTTCAAAGGATATATCTCTTCTTCTTTTATCGGCATAGCTCTTTTGTCGACTTTGAGCGGCGAGCAATCGTTTCTTAATAAAATCGACTTTGTCGGCCGCTTCTCGAATCATATCGGGACCCAACACAAGTCTATTTCCAGGCTCGACCCAACAAGCAGGAGATCGGCACGGTCTACCATATAATGCTTCGAATGGCGACATTGTCAGGCTCGCCTGGTAGCTGTTGTTATAAGAAAACTCAGCCAAATGTAGATTGTCTTCCCATGATCCACCGAAATCTATAACACAAGCCCGCAATAGATCTTCTAGAATGCGATTCACCCTCTCAGTCTGACCGTCTGTCTGAGGATGATAAGCGGTGCTCAAGTTTAACTTCGTCCCAAGCTCGACTTGAAATGCTTCCCAGAATTTGCTAGTGAATATTGTATCTCTATCACTTACTATACTGAGCGGCACTCCATGCAGTCTAACTATTTCCCTGAAGTATATCTGCGCCAGACTCTGAGCAGTTCTGTTTGATCTTGCAGGTATAAAATGGGTGGTCTTCGTGAAACGATCTACGATCACCCAAATACTGTCATTTCCTTTTCTGGTTCTGGGCAAACCATCAATGAAATCCATAGAAATATGCTCCCACTTCCAACCAGGAACTTCCAGTGGTTGTAATAATCCAGCCAATTTCTGTTGGTCACTTTTAACTAGCTGGCAAGTAGGGCATCGACTCACATATATCGAGATGTCTCTTTTTAACGACTTCCACCAGAATGTGCGTTTGATGTCATTATACATTTTATTCACACCTGGATGGATACTGAGCTTAGATTTGTGGCATTCATCAAGCACTTCTCTTCTTAGTTCAGGAATTTCTGGAACGCAAATTCGTCCTTCTAACCTCAGAATCCCTTCGCTATCTAACTGGAAATCCGAAGCATTGCCTTCACGAATTCGCTGACTTATTCCTTTGATAAATTGGTCGTCTTCTTGGAGAGCCGATATCTTATCAATCAACGAAGTCGCAATGATGAAACTAGCGATCATCTCATTCTTTCGGCTTAACGCATCAGCCACGACATTGGCTTTTCCTGGAGTGTATATAATTTCAAAGTCATATGCTGCAAGAAACTCCAGCCAACGTTGCTGCCTCAGGTTCAAGTCCTTCTGAGTGAACAGATACTTTAATGACTGATGATCTGTAAACAGTTCAAATCTCTCGCCCAGAAGATAGTGTCTCCAGATTTTCAAAGAAAATATGATAGCCAATAACTCAAGATCATGAGTTACATAGTTTTTCTCGTGTGGCTTCAGTTGACGGCTAGCATAAGCAATTACTTGACCTCTTTGCATTAACACTGCGCCAAGGCCTTCTCTAGAAGCATCAGTCCAGACTTTTAAATCTTGGTTGCCATCGATGATGGTTAACACTGGAGCTGTCGTTAATCTTAACTTTAGCTCTTCGAAAGCCTCCTCACTCTCTTCAGTCCATTTGAACTTAGAATGCTTCTTTGTAAGCTTCGTTAAGTGGCCAGATATTTTCGAAAAGTCTTTAACGAACTTCCGATAATAGCTAGCCAATCCAAGAAAACTGCGGACTTCAGTGGGAGTACTGGGCTGTTTCCAGTTCTGAATAGCTGTGATTTTACTTGGATCAACAGCGATTCCTTCTTTCGATACGACATGGCCCAGAAATTTTACTTCATCTTGCCAGAATATACATTTGGAAAACTTGGCTTTCAATACATTCCTTCTGAGGATTTCTAGAACCTGTTCCAGATGCTTTTCATGTTCGGCTTTTGATTTAGAGAAGATTAGAATATCATCAATAAAAACCAGAACAAATTTGTTCAGTACTCCTCTGAATACTCTATTCATTAGATCGACGAAATAAGCTGGAGCGTTACATAAGCCGAACGGCATTACTAACCACTCGTAGAATAAGTCGGGGCCTCTGAACGCTGTCATTGGAACACACTCTTCGGCAATTCGAAGTTGATGGAATCCTGTAGCTAGGTCCATTCGTGAGAATACTTGTGCTCCATTTAATCGATCCAACAAATCATCTATTCGCGGCAATGGATATTTATTCTTTATTGTCTGTTTGTTCAGATCACGATAATCCACACATAGACGTAGAGTACCGTCAGATTTTGGGACAAATACCACTGCTGCACCCCAATCAGAGAAACTAGGCCTGATTAGACCCTTCCACACTAGCTGTCGTGTTTGATTGTCTAATTCCTCCTTCTCTTTCAAGGACATTCTTCGAATAGCGTGGACTACCGGCCTTGCATTGGGAATCAAAGTAATCTTGAAATCTATTTCTCTCTGCGGAGGTAAGCGAACGACTTCCTCAAACACATCCGCATAATTCTTGACGACAGGAATATCTTTAATGAGGTCAGGAATATTCTCTGCGACTTCAGGAACATTTTCAATTTGGGCTGGAGAAACATCGAGAGCTGACCAGAAATCTTTTCTATTTGAAGTCGGGCCTTCACATGGTATGGTTATATAATTCCCCGATTGGGCCTTTGCTTTAACCACTCTCTCGGCGCATTTAACTTCAGCTTCATATCTAGTTAACCAATCCAATCCCAGAATAAGATCGAATTCATTAAAATTCATGATGATAGAGATAATAGGGAATTTATAGCAAGAAAAAGAGACGGGTACTGCACAAACCCAACTGAGATTGATGGAACCTCCAACTGGATTTCGGACAGTCATTGGCTCTTTGAGCTTTTTCAAATTCAATTCCAACTTCTTGACTGCACTCTTTGCAATAAAGCTTCGTGACGCGCCAGTGTCAAACAGTACTTTAACTGGGATGTTTTTGACATTGAGCGTGCCTTCTAAAACATCAGACCTTTCCTGAGTAGACGAGGAGGCAGGCACTTCTACCACTTCATTCACTTGTACTGCTTCAGATTGCTGAGATAGCGGGCAGTTTTTCGCAATATGACCGGCCTGGTGGCACTTATGGCATCCTCTTTTCTCTTGAAGCCTCCCTCCGGATTTAGACCCATCCTTAACTTGTTTCTTTAGAGATCTGCAACTTATCGACAAATGTCCTTTCTTATTGCAGTTAGAGCAAATAGCTGTTGTCACTGGTTCTTTCCCAGATTCAGCCCTTTTTCTCTTGGCACTGGGCTTCTTACTGATCTCCGACCTTGCACTGGCTTCAGGAATATCAGTTTCTGACTCTGTTTTGTCACTAGAACAGACTTCTTCTTCGTCGCGCAACATTCCTTTCTTATGGAGATCTTCATACTGATAAGCCATGTAAATCATTTCAGAAAAAGGAAGCTTCACATGCCCCAATACTTTATTCTGATATTTCCTTTGAAGCCCGTGAATAAATCTCATATTTTTCCTCTTCGGATTTTGAATTAGATGAGGAGCAAAGTGAGCAAGTTCATTGAATTTCTTATGATATTCGGGAATGGTCATATCACCTTGTATTAGATAAGAAAATTCATCACATAATCTCTCGGTTACTTCGGGAGGAGTAAATCTTTCTAAGAAAATCAATTTGAATCTATCCCAGGTGATATCACCTTCTGGATTATTTCTGATGATTGATTCCCACCAGATTAAAGCTTCTTCTTTAAGCGCCCAAGATGCTACTAACCATTTCTGGTCATCTCTCAGCTGGATATGCTCAAAGATTTTTTCGACAGAACTCAACCAAGCTTGAGTTTGAATAATAGATTCATTGCCCGAGAATTTTTCTCCACCCAGATTTCGATATCTCTTGAATAGAGCCTCTAGATCGGGTTCTGTATTCCTTCTGTTTCTGGCACTCATTTTTCTAGTACTTCTGCAATTAGCAAATCAAGTGTCAGGTCACAGAAAAGGTATTTTAAAATATAGAAACACATACTTCAATGTAAATGTGTCTATCGAGGTGTAATCATTCTGCTTTACTCATACTAGGATATTACTGATCCTATCTGTATAGAGTTACCCGTCCTAGAACACTACTGGTTCTATTTCTGACGAGTTCGTTCAAATGTTATATTCCAGAACTAAGCTTAACCAAAGCTCTGATACCACGTTGAGACGACCCGATTTCCCGTTCTCACGGAAACAAGGTTATCTTTGGAATATAACACAGAAACAGATAATAGCAGAACAGAATTAAATAAATACACCAGAATGAACAACAAAATATACTGGATAAAAGTAATCATCAGAGTTACATAGTATACAGGATCTTACTTAGTACAAATACAGTTCAGCTATACATAAATGTCTACAGCGGAAATAAACAAAATATGTACAATAGGAGCTGAACAGCATAAAAAGAAATAAATGATAGAATCCATCTTCAGCTCCAGCTATCCAGAAAGAAGAACCAGCTAAACCTGAATACAAGGCTGCCCGTGTAGAAAAAGGGGCACCCGAGTTTGAAAGTGAAACAAACTACGAGTCAGTCATGGGACTGGTATGAGAAATCCACTCAACACATATATAATTGGCTAATCACAGGACCACGCCACTTTCGTGGAACGGGTTTACTCCCTTGGATTGCCAGTGCTTTTTAAAACAAAACTTTCTTTTAAACATCGCTATGCTTTTTATAAAAATGAAGCCGTTATAAGACTCAGTTCCCATCACACAATGCAACGCAAACCGGAGGATAGAGTTTTTTACCTTATAACGGCCAAGATATGCTTGATACGAATAAAACAAAGGCATTTGATATTATTGCTAGTGTTTATATGTTTTGAAAACAATTTCAAATCATAACTATCAATCATAGACGGCATTAATGCCCCATACCACTATGTCGCCATATATAGGTATACAACCAAAACCGCACAGTCACGTATTTGGAAATTGGATTTCCGTCATGAACCAAGGCAAAAGATAGTCCTTACCGAATTCGTGACTCTCTAGCCCGAGCCACAGGACCCAGACTCAGGTGGGCCCTTGGAGCGATAGGGCCGGTCCACCGATGTGGATTAAAATGCCTGAACAATACGTTTCCCCGCCCTTTGGGGCGTAAACGAGCCAACGAATGACTCCATCGGACCCGGATCGTCCGATCAAACCGAGGCGCCTCGCAACAGCAACAACCACATAGGTGAAAAGTATATAAATGTCAGGGCTGGTAGGTCACTGACACCACCCTAGCTAGAAAGAAACGCATGCCCTCCCTGAGGTCCTTCCTCCCGTTTTAGGTTCCTACCGGGGTGTGAGGCTCGCGAATTTACGTTATACACAAAGCTACGCCACACAGGCGATGCTTTGATCATCACCACAAGACTTTGCTTTTCAACAGAAGCCCTGATCACTGCATCTTAGCATGCCACACAGGCAATCCATACCGCGCAACTGATGGCTATCAATCACACAGAACAAATTCCAATGTCGGACACACAGTCCATTTACAAGTCCGTTCTGGGTCTGAACGAAACCGGAGGCACTAAATACCTCGCAAACCCATCGATCAACACGTACGTCTGAACGATCACCACTCATTATCCATATTTCGGGATGCCTCCCAATCAGGACCTCGGTTACCATCCAAACGAGGTGAAGATCTCCGGTCTTCGACCATCGTCTTCATCTTCGAATTTCAATCGTCGGTCGATTATTCGAAATGAGAATTAACTCGGCCTTTTCAAATAATTCACGTATATTTAGAATTTCAAATCGATTTATTTCAATGGTTAAATTATTCGACAACACCAATTGTGTTCTTTATATAGTTTTCACACCAAACATATTCAACCATCAAACATCACATAAATCAAGCAAATTCAGTTTATTTCCATTCCATATCGCTTACGATATTTTATAACTATTTATCGCTATTTTTATTTATTTTAAAATAGCCATTTTATTCAAAACGACGCTTCGGGCCATAAGGCGGCCGTGGCGCTGTTTTTCTTCAGATTTGATTTACACATATCTGAAAATCTAACCGTTGGATCTTCACAAAATTTACATCATTAGAAAGGTCTTTTCGAAACGAATCCAACGGTTCCAGTTTCGGGAAAATCCGACGGTCGGATCTCCCGGTACAATCGTTTGAATTTTCGATTTCAAAATACGAACTGCAGCGTCGTTATTCGATTAAATATAATTATATTTATATATATAAATAAATATAATCGTTTCTGGCGCTGTTTTTCTTCAGATTTGAATTAAACATTCCAGACAATCCAACCGTTGGATTTCTACAAGGTTGGTGCCGTTGGAAAGATCATTCCAAGGCGAACCCGACGGTTGAGGTTTCGGGAAAATCCAATGGTCGGATTTCCCGTACTAGTCGTTGGAAATCACGGTTTCAAAATACGAACTGCACGGCTTCGTTTCGTTTTAATTTTATTTATATTTATATAAATATAGTTCATTCAACAATTTCAATATCGTTTTCACTTCAAATATTTTTCTAACACCTTAAATTTTGGAAAAATTTCGCCATAACCTCCCCTGCACCGGGAGCATCGGGAAATCGCAAATAGCGTCCCGGTCCTTCTAATCTCAAAAAGAAAAAGAAAGAGCCAAGCGGCTAGCCAACAGGCTCAAAATCATCACCCAAACAAATCAGTAAATGTGTACCTATTTGTCGGGCACAAATTTTATTCCTCTTCTCTAGCCCCTTTGCTATAACCTGTTCAATGAATATGCATGTACATATATATACAGTCCATATCATTTTTCATTTTCTATTCAACTTCATATTCGATTTCTATTTGGTTTAAAAACACCATTCATTCTAACGTTACATAAATAGGTGCAAATCATTTCATTAGCTAATTAATGAATATTTCAACTCATATATGTTTATTTTGAACAAGTGGCTATTTTTAACACTTCACATTTCAACGATTCATGCATACAGTAAAAATGTGATTTTTATTGTAAAACAATTCATTTCAAAACACTATTTTTCTATATAGTTCATATAGTCGATAAAAGGTGATTTTTATTATCAAACAATTTATTTCAAAATATGAATCCCATTCAACACATGAATTTCTAAACAACGAATGAATATCAATTCAACATATGAATGTTTTCAATAGTTTTTATATATAGATAAAAATGTGATTTTTATTATCGAACAATTTATTTCAAAATATGAATACCATTCAACACATGAATTTCTAAACAACGGATGAATATCAATTCAACACATGAATGTTTTCAATAGCTTTTATATATAGATAAAAATGTGATTTTTATTATCGAACAATTTATTTCAAAATATGAATACCATTCAACACATGAATTTCTAAACAACGGATGAATATCAATTCAACACATGAATGTTTTCAATAGTTTTTATATATAGATAAAAATGTGATTTTTATTATCGAACAATTTATTTCAAAATATGAATACCATTCAACACATGAATTTCTAAACAACGGATGAATATCAATTCAACACATGAATGTTTTCAATAGCTTTTATATATAGATAAAAATGTGATTTTTATTATCGAACAATTTATTTCAAAATATGAATACCATTCAACACATGAATTTCTAAACAACGGATGAATATCAATTCAACACATGAATGTTTTCAATAGTTTTTATATATAGATAAAAATGTGATTTTTATTATCGAACAATTTATTTCAAAATATGAATACCATTCAACACATGAATTTCTAAACAACGGATGAATATCAATTCAACACATGAATGTTTTCAATACAATGAATAAATATAGCTTATGCATATGAAAATAATTCAAACACACAAATATTATTCAAAATTTCGGCAGCATAACGGCAGGGTAGTTACACCGGCACCGTCCCTAGTACGGCTCCTCGCTCTACCTTAAAACCTCGCGGTTTTTGACAATGGGAAACATGCATCTAGTTCACACGCAGGCGGCATGTATATATATTTATTTCAATTCCACAAACTAATCCTATGTGGTTTCAACCAAATATTTCACAACCACCAATGGGTATTTTTCAACCACAATCAACCAATATCAATCACAAACAATCCCAAACAATCATTCAATTTTTCACAACAATTTCAACCAATAAATATCGTCCATGGTTTGTGGACGAGGGGCGTATATATATATATATATATTTATATATAGCAATTCACTTTTACTTCACACATATATATATAAATTTTAAATCAGAAATCTCACCAATAGCTATCCACTACCAAGACTCTTCTTAATAGAAATCTTCGCCTATTTGTCGCTTTCACCCGTATTCTCTGCATATGTAAAAATAGAATTTTTACTACGCTATTCAATATATAAAAATATGATTTTTACTTTTGCTCTCAACATATAAAAATATAATTTTTACTTTTGAAAGAAATCAGTTTTCAACCTTTCAAGAAAACCAGTTTTTATATTTTTATAAATCACAGTTTTTATACTTTTTATAAATCAGTTTTATTCTTTAATAAAAATGCAGTTTTAACTTAATAAAAATTTCAGTTTTTCTTTTACTAAAAAAAAATCAGTTTTTCTTTTATTAAAAATCAGTTTTAAATTTTTAAAACCTAAATCAGTTTTTATCTTTATTTAGAAAACAGTTTTTACTTTATTTTTAAAACAGTTTTTATTTTATTTTTAAAACAGTTTTACTGATTAAAATAAAATAAAATAAAAAAGAAAATAAAATACATATATAAAAAAAGGAAACGCTCACCGAACTGCGAAGAAGGGGAGGGGAAAGAAGAGGTCGTCGGCGGCTTCCAGGGGCTCGCGGTGGCGTTCGAACGGTCGTGGCAGGAGGCGCTGGCTTCCTCGTCGGCGTCGAGGGCTTCAAGGGGGGGGGCGCTCTTCGTCGGCGTTCGAGGTTAGGGGGGGCGGCGGCTCTTCGTCGGCGCTCGAGGGATCGGGGGGGGGGGGGGGGGCGCTGGCGATTTAGGTTTTCGTTTTCTTTTTTTTTCTGTATAAATGAAATCGGTAATGAACGGGGGGGCCAAGCGGAAGATAAGAGGGAGGGAGGGAATAGGTTTTTTTTATTATTTTATTTTATTATTTAATTATTAAATTATGTACAAGGGTTGACTTTTACATATGACCTCGAAACGAGGCCCACCGCCTGTCGTCCATAGCGTTTCACCCCCATTCCGAACACAATGGGATATGTATCGCAAGCTGATTTGATCGTTACAGTCAGTTCCCTTTTGAATTTTCATTTAAATCATTATATTGAATTTTAAACGCACATTTCAAATTACCGGGGTCACATACTAACTAGAAAAATTCCAGAAAAATATTTTCTAGCTTCGTATTGACGATACGGTCCTAACAAAACTAGTTTCGTCAAATTCTGAGACCGTTTGAAAAATGGCCAATTTCCAGTCGATTAAAATCAACAGAAACTGGTCAAACGCGTTTTCTTTTGCCACGCTCACATATTCATTCGAAAAATTATGAAATTTGAAACCTAGCAATAACCTGACACTGCGGATCTAACAAAAGTGGTTTCGTCCCAATCCGAGGTCATTTGCAAAATGTCCATTTTTAAGGGCCTGAATTCCATAGCGACTATTCAGAATTTTCAACTGGACATACCTTTTGATTCCCGCTATCAAACTTCGATTGGTCAGATTCGTTAGAAAGATATTACCAATTAGATTCCATTATTTTTGGTTTCACTAAAATCCGGATTGCTTTGCACCCGGTATATTCAATTGAAGTTTGAAATCGAATTATCGAACTACCGCGCTATTTTCAATTCTATATATAATTATAATTAATTATATTCGTTTTCAAATGTCGATTTAACTCAGTTTTCATCGCCATTATTTAAAATATTTATTTTAAATATTTAAAATCCATTATTTTAGCCAATTTAAAAATTTTAAATTGGTTCAGATTTTCTGGGTCGTTACAATCTCCCCCACTTAAAACTTTTCGTCCCCGAAAAGGAATAAAGTCGAAAGTGGTTTGATAAATCTACGATCCCACAAAACAACAACCAATTTGTTTCTAATATTCAGAGTATAGAATAAATAGTGCACATCCATGGGAAGAAAATAGCAACAGAATAGAGAATTAAATGGTAATGCAAGGTAGGGTAAATGTACCTTGCACCAGAGTCAATCAGAGATATCTACTCGGCATCTAGGATAAGCTTTCTGAATGCTCTCCTCAGTTTCCCAAGTACAATCTCGCGGATCTCCACTCCATTGCACTTTGACTAAGTGAACCTTCTTGTTTCTCAGCTCTTTGGTTTCTTTGCCGATGATCTTTAGCGGCTCTCGCCTCACAGCTAATTCTGGAGTAATTTCAATATCCTGCTGAGCTGCTTCTTCCACGATCAAGTCTGGATCATGAACGTGCTTTCGAAGCTGAGATATATGAAATACATCATGCACACCAGGCAACCAGTCAGGCAGTTTGACCCTATAAGCGAGAGTTCCAATCCGTTCCAGAATAGGAAACGGACCAATAAATTTAGGCGCTAACTTTCCAGTTTTACCGAACCGGATAACTCCTCTCATCGGCGATACTTTCAAATATACATAGTCGCCAACTTCAAAGGATATATCTCTTCTTCTTTTATCGGCATAGCTCTTTTGTCGACTTTGAGCGGCGAGCAATCGTTTCTTAATAAAATCGACTTTGTCGGCCGCTTCTCGAATCATATCGGGACCCAACACAAGTCTATTTCCAGGCTCGACCCAACAAGCAGGAGATCGGCACGGTCTACCATATAATGCTTCGAATGGCGACATTGTCAGGCTCGCCTGGTAGCTGTTGTTATAAGAAAACTCAGCCAAATGTAGATTGTCTTCCCATGATCCACCGAAATCTATAACACAAGCCCGCAATAGATCTTCTAGAATGCGATTCACCCTCTCAGTCTGACCGTCTGTCTGAGGATGATAAGCGGTGCTCAAGTTTAACTTCGTCCCAAGCTCGACTTGAAATGCTTCCCAGAATTTGCTAGTGAATATTGTATCTCTATCACTTACTATACTGAGCGGCACTCCATGCAGTCTAACTATTTCCCTGAAGTATATCTGCGCCAGACTCTGAGCAGTTCTGTTTGATCTGACAGGTATAAAATGGGCGGTCTTCGTGAAACGATCTACGATCACCCAAATACTGTCATTTCCTTTTCTGGTTCTGGGCAAACCATCAATGAAATCCATAGAAATATGCTCCCACTTCCAACCAGGAACTTCCAGTGGTTGTAATAATCCAGCCAATTTCTGTTGGTCACTTTTAACTAGCTGGCAAGTAGGGCATCGACTCACATATATCGAGATGTCTCTTTTTAACGACTTCCACCAGAATGTGCGTTTGATGTCATTATACATTTTATTCACACCTGGATGGATACTGAGCTTAGATTTGTGGCATTCATCAAGCACTTCTCTTCTTAGTTCAGGAATTTCTGGAACGCAAATTCGTCCTTCTAACCTCAGAATCCCTTCGCTGTCTAACTGGAAATCCGAAGCATTGCCTTCACGAATTCGCTGACTTATTCCTTTGATAAATTGGTCGTCTTCTTGGAGAGCCGATATCTTATCAATCAACGAAGTCGCAATGATGAAACTAGCGATCATCTCATTCTTTCGGCTTAACGCATCAGCCACGACATTGGCTTTTCCTGGAGTGTATATAATTTCAAAGTCATATGCTGCAAGAAACTCCAGCCAACGTTGCTGCCTCAGGTTCAAGTCCTTCTGAGTGAACAGATACTTTAATGACTGATGATCTGTAAACAGTTCAAATCTCTCGCCCAGAAGATAGTGTCTCCAGATTTTCAAAGAAAATATGATAGCCAATAACTCAAGATCATGAGTTACATAGTTTTTCTCGTGTGGCTTCAGTTGACGGCTAGCATAAGCAATTACTTGACCTCTTTGCATTAACACTGCGCCAAGGCCTTCTCTAGAAGCATCAGTCCAGACTTTTAAATCTTGGTTGCCATCGATGATGGTTAACACTGGAGCTGTCGTTAATCTTAACTTTAGCTCTTCGAAAGCCTCCTCACTCTCTTCAGTCCATTTGAACTTAGAATGCTTCTTTGTAAGCTTCGTTAAGTGGCCAGATATTTTCGAAAAGTCTTTAACGAACTTCCGATAATAGCTAGCCAATCCAAGAAAACTGCGGACTTCAGTGGGAGTACTGGGCTGTTTCCAGTTCTGAATAGCTGTGATTTTACTTGGATCAACAGCGATTCCTTCTTTCGATACGACATGGCCCAGAAATTTTACTTCATCTTGCCAGAATATACATTTGGAAAACTTGGCTTTCAATACATTCCTTCTGAGGATTTCTAGAACCTGTTCCAGATGCTTTTCATGTTCGGCTTTTGATTTAGAGAAGATTAGAATATCATCAATAAAAACCAGAACAAATTTGTTC
This sequence comes from Allium sativum, assembly GCA_030737875.1. Taxonomy (NCBI): domain Eukaryota; kingdom Viridiplantae; phylum Streptophyta; class Magnoliopsida; order Asparagales; family Amaryllidaceae; genus Allium; species Allium sativum. The sequence continues at coordinate 6,385,401 of JASFAX010000039.1, read as the reverse complement.
AGTACTCCTCTGAATACTCTATTCATTAGATCGACGAAATAAGCTGGAGCGTTACATAAGCCGAACGGCATTACTAACCACTCGTAGAATAAGTCGGGGCCTCTGAACGCTGTCATTGGAACACACTCTTCGGCAATTCGAAGTTGATGGAATCCTGTAGCTAGGTCCATTCGTGAGAATACTTGTGCTCCATTTAATCGATCCAACAAATCATCTATTCGCGGCAATGGATATTTATTCTTTATTGTCTGTTTGTTCAGATCACGATAATCCACACATAGACGTAGAGTACCGTCAGATTTTGGGACAAATACCACTGCTGCACCCCAATCAGAGAAACTAGGCCTGATTAGACCCTTCCACACTAGCTGTCGTGTTTGATTGTCTAATTCCTCCTTCTCTTTCAAGGACATTCTTCGAATAGCGTGGACTACCGGCCTTGCATTGGGAATCAAAGTAATCTTGAAATCTATTTCTCTCTGCGGAGGTAAGCGAACGACTTCCTCAAACACATCCGCATAATTCTTGACGACAGGAATATCTTTAATGAGGTCAGGAATATTCTCTGCGACTTCAGGAACATTTTCAATTTGGGCTGGAGAAACATCGAGAGCTGACCAGAAATCTTTTCTATTTGAAGTCGGGCCTTCACATGGTATGGTTATATAATTCCCCGATTGGGCCTTTGCTTTAACCACTCTCTCGGCGCATTTAACTTCAGCTTCATATCTAGTTAACCAATCCAATCCCAGAATAAGATCGAATTCATTAAAATTCATGATGATAGAGATAATAGGGAATTTATAGCAAGAAAAAGAGACGGGTACTGCACAAACCCAACTGAGATTGATGGAACCTCCAACTGGATTTCGGACAGTCATTGGCTCTTTGAGCTTTTTCAAATTCAATTCCAACTTCTTGACTGCACTCTTTGCAATAAAGCTTCGTGACGCGCCAGTGTCAAACAGTACTTTAACTGGGATGTTTTTGACATTGAGCGTGCCTTCTAAAACATCAGACCTTTCCTGAGTAGACGAGGAGGCAGGCACTTCTACCACTTCATTCACTTGTACTGCTTCAGATTGCTGAGATAGCGGGCAGTTTTTCGCAATATGACCGGCCTGGTGGCACTTATGGCATCCTCTTTTCTCTTGAAGCCTCCCTCCGGATTTAGACCCATCCTTAACTTGTTTCTTTAGAGATCTGCAACTTATCGACAAATGTCCTTTCTTATTGCAGTTAGAGCAAATAGCTGTTGTCACTGGTTCTTTCCCAGATTCAGCCCTTTTTCTCTTGGCACTGGGCTTCTTACTGATCTCCGACCTTGCACTGGCTTCAGGAATATCAGTTTCTGACTCTGTTTTGTCACTAGAACAGACTTCTTCTTCGTCGCGCAACATTCCTTTCTTATGGAGATCTTCATACTGATAAGCCATGTAAATCATTTCAGAAAAAGGAAGCTTCACATGCCCCAATACTTTATTCTGATATTTCCTTTGAAGCCCGTGAATAAATCTCATATTTTTCCTCTTCGGATTTTGAATTAGATGAGGAGCAAAGTGAGCAAGTTCATTGAATTTCTTATGATATTCGGGAATGGTCATATCACCTTGTATTAGATAAGAAAATTCATCACATAATCTCTCGGTTACTTCGGGAGGAGTAAATCTTTCTAAGAAAATCAATTTGAATCTATCCCAGGTGATATCACCTTCTGGATTATTTCTGATGATTGATTCCCACCAGATTAAAGCTTCTTCTTTAAGCGCCCAAGATGCTACTAACCATTTCTGGTCATCTCTCAGCTGGATATGCTCAAAGATTTTTTCGACAGAACTCAACCAAGCTTGAGTTTGAATAATAGATTCATTGCCCGAGAATTTTTCTCCACCCAGATTTCGATATCTCTTGAATAGAGCCTCTAGATCGGGTTCTGTATTCCTTCTGTTTCTGGCACTCATTTTTCTAGTACTTCTGCAATTAGCAAATCAAGTGTCAGGTCACAGAAAAGGTATTTTAAAATATAGAAACACATACTTCAATGTAAATGTGTCTATCGAGGTGTAATCATTCTGCTTTACTCATACTAGGATATTACTGATCCTATCTGTATAGAGTTACCCGTCCTAGAACACTACTGGTTCTATTTCTGACGAGTTCGTTCAAATGTTATATTCCAGAACTAAGCTTAACCAAAGCTCTGATACCACGTTGAGACGACCCGATTTCCCGTTCTCACGGAAACAAGGTTATCTTTGGAATATAACACAGAAACAGATAATAGCAGAACAGAATTAAATAAATACACCAGAATGAACAACAAAATATACTGGATAAAAGTAATCATCAGAGTTACATAGTATACAGGATCTTACTTAGTACAAATACAGTTCAGCTATACATAAATGTCTACAGCGGAAATAAACAAAATATGTACAATAGGAGCTGAACAGCATAAAAAGAAATAAATGATAGAATCCATCTTCAGCTCCAGCTATCCAGAAAGAAGAACCAGCTAAACCTGAATACAAGGCTGCCCGTGTAGAAAAAGGGGCACCCGAGTTTGAAAGTGAAACAAACTACGAGTCAGTCATGGGACTGGTATGAGAAATCCACTCAACACATATATAATTGGCTAATCACAGGACCACGCCACTTTCGTGGAACGGGTTTACTCCCTTGGATTGCCAGTGCTTTTTAAAACAAAACTTTCTTTTAAACATCGCTATGCTTTTTATAAAAATGAAGCCGTTATAAGACTCAGTTCCCATCACACAATGCAACGCAAACCGGAGGATAGAGTTTTTTACCTTATAACGGCCAAGATATGCTTGATACGAATAAAACAAAGGCATTTGATATTATTGCTAGTGTTTATATGTTTTGAAAACAATTTCAAATCATAACTATCAATCATAGACGGCATTAATGCCCCATACCACTATGTCGCCATATATAGGTATACAACCAAAACCGCACAGTCACGTATTTGGAAATTGGATTTCCGTCATGAACCAAGGCAAAAGATAGTCCTTACCGAATTCGTGACTCTCTAGCCCGAGCCACAGGACCCAGACTCAGGTGGGCCCTTGGAGCGATAGGGCCGGTCCACCGATGTGGATTAAAATGCCTGAACAATACGTTTCCCCGCCCTTTGGGGCGTAAACGAGCCAACGAATGACTCCATCGGACCCGGATCGTCCGATCAAACCGAGGCGCCTCGCAACAGCAACAACCACATAGGTGAAAAGTATATAAATGTCAGGGCTGGTAGGTCACTGACACCACCCTAGCTAGAAAGAAACGCATGCCCTCCCTGAGGTCCTTCCTCCCGTTTTAGGTTCCTACCGGGGTGTGAGGCTCGCGAATTTACGTTATACACAAAGCTACGCCACACAGGCGATGCTTTGATCATCACCACAAGACTTTGCTTTTCAACAGAAGCCCTGATCACTGCATCTTAGCATGCCACACAGGCAATTCATACCGCGCAACTGATGGCTATCAATCACACAGAACAAATTCCAATGTCGGACACACAGTCCATTTACAAGTCCGTTCTGGGTCTGAACGAAACCGGAGGCACTAAATACCTCGCAAACCCATCGATCAACACGTACGTCTGAACGATCACCACTCATTATCCATATTTCGGGATGCCTCCCAATCAGGATCTCGGTTACCATCCAAACGAGGTGAAGATCTCCGGTCTTCGACCATCGTCTTCATCTTCGAATTTCAATCGTCGGTCGATTATTCGAAATGAGAATTAACTCGGCCTTTTCAAATAATTCACGTATATTTAGAATTTCAAATCGATTTATTTCAATGGTTAAATTATTCGACAACACCAATTGTGTTCTTTATATAGTTTTCACACCAAACATATTCAACCATCAAACATCACATAAATCAAGCAAATTCAGTTTATTTCCATTCCATATCGCTTACGATATTTTATAACTATTTATCGCTATTTTTATTTATTTTAAAATATCCATTTTATTCAAAACGACGCTTCGGGCCATAAGGCGGCCGTGGCGCTGTTTTTCTTCAGATTTGATTTACACATATCTGAAAATCTAACCGTTGGATCTTCACAAAATTTACATCATTAGAAAGGTCTTTTCGAAACGAATCCAACGGTTCCAGTTTCGGGAAAATCCGACGGTCGGATCTCCCGGTACAATCGTTTGAATTTTCGATTTCAAAATACGAACTGCAGCGTCGTTATTCGATTAAATATAATTATATTTATATATATAAATAAATATAATCGTTTCTGGCGCTGTTTTTCTTCAGATTTGAATTAAACATTCCAGACAATCCAACCGTTGGATTTCTACAAGGTTGGTGCCGTTGGAAAGATCATTCCAAGGCGAACCCGACGGTTGAGGTTTCGGGAAAATCCAATGGTCGGATTTCCCGTACTAGTCGTTGGAAATCACGGTTTCAAAATACGAACTGCACGGCTTCGTTTCGTTTTAATTTTATTTATATTTATATAAATATAGTTCATTCAACAATTTCAATATCGTTTTCACTTCAAATATTTTTCTAACACCTTAAATTTTGGAAAAATTTCGCCATAACCTCCCCTGCACCGGGAGCATCGGGAAATCGCAAATAGCGTCCCGGTCCTTCTAATCTCAAAAAGAAAAAGAAAGAGCCAAGCGGCTAGCCAACAGGCTCAAAATCATCACCCAAACAAATCAGTAAATGTGTACCTATTTGTCGGGCACAAATTTTATTCCTCTTCTCTAGCCCCTTTGCTATAACCTGTTCAATGAATATGCATGTACATATATATACAGTCCATATCATTTTTCATTTTCTATTCAACTTCATATTCGATTTCTATTTGGTTTAAAAACACCATTCATTCTAACGTTACATAAATAGGTGCAAATCATTTCATTAGCTAATTAATGAATATTTCAACTCATATATGTTTATTTTGAACAAGTGGCTATTTTTAACACTTCACATTTCAACGATTCATGCATACAGTAAAAATGTGATTTTTATTGTAAAACAATTCATTTCAAAACACTATTTTTCTATATAGTTCATATAGTCGATAAAAGGTGATTTTTATTATCAAACAATTTATTTCAAAATATGAATCCCATTCAACACATGAATTTCTAAACAACGAATGAATATCAATTCAACATATGAATGTTTTCAATAGTTTTTATATATAGATAAAAATGTGATTTTTATTATCGAACAATTTATTTCAAAATATGAATACCATTCAACACATGAATTTCTAAACAACGGATGAATATCAATTCAACACATGAATGTTTTCAATAGCTTTTATATATAGATAAAAATGTGATTTTTATTATCGAACAATTTATTTCAAAATATGAATACCATTCAACACATGAATTTCTAAACAACGGATGAATATCAATTCAACACATGAATGTTTTCAATAGTTTTTATATATAGATAAAAATGTGATTTTTATTATCGAACAATTTATTTCAAAATATGAATACCATTCAACACATGAATTTCTAAACAACGGATGAATATCAATTCAACACATGAATGTTTTCAATAGCTTTTATATATAGATAAAAATGTGATTTTTATTATCGAACAATTTATTTCAAAATATGAATACCATTCAACACATGAATTTCTAAACAACGGATGAATATCAATTCAACACATGAATGTTTTCAATAGTTTTTATATATAGATAAAAATGTGATTTTTATTATCGAACAATTTATTTCAAAATATGAATACCATTCAACACATGAATTTCTAAACAACGGATGAATATCAATTCAACACATGAATGTTTTCAATACAATGAATAAATATAGCTTATGCATATGAAAATAATTCAAACACACAAATATTATTCAAAATTTCGGCAGCATAACGGCAGGGTAGTTACACCGGCACCGTCCCTAGTACGGCTCCTCGCTCTACCTTAAAACCTCGCGGTTTTTGACAATGGGAAACATGCATCTAGTTCGCACGCAGGCGGCATGTATATATATTTATTTCAATTCCACAAACTAATCCTATGTGGTTTCAACCAAATATTTCACAACCACCAATGGGTATTTTTCAACCACAATCAACCAATATCAATCACAAACAATCCCAAACAATCATTCAATTTTTCACAACAATTTCAACCAATAAATATCGTCCATGGTTTGTGGACGAGGGGCGTATATATATATATATATTTATATATAGCAATTCACTTTTACTTCACACATATATATATAAATTTTAAATCAGAAATCTCACCAATAGCTATCCACTACCAAGACTCTTCTTAATAGAAATCTTCGCCTATTTGTCGCTTTCACCCGTATTCTCTGCATATGTAAAAATAGAATTTTTACTACGCTATTCAATATATAAAAATATGATTTTTACTTTTGCTCTCAACATATAAAAATATAATTTTTACTTTTGAAAGAAATCAGTTTTCAACCTTTCAAGAAAACCAGTTTTTATATTTTTATAAATCACAGTTTTTATACTTTTTATAAATCAGTTTTATTCTTTAATAAAAATGCAGTTTTAACTTAATAAAAATTTCAGTTTTTCTTTTACTAAAAAAAAATCAGTTTTTCTTTTATTAAAAATCAGTTTTAAATTTTTAAAACCTAAATCAGTTTTTATCTTTATTTAGAAAACAGTTTTTACTTTATTTTTAAAACAGTTTTTATTTTATTTTTAAAACAGTTTTACTGATTAAAATAAAATAAAATAAAAAAGAAAATAAAATACATATATAAAAAAAGGAAACGCTCACCGAACTGCGAAGAAGGGGAGGGGAAAGAAGAGGTCGTCGGCGGCTTCCAGGGGCTCGCGGTGGCGTTCGAACGGTCGTGGCAGGAGGCGCTGGCTTCCTCGTCGGCGTCGAGGGCTTCAAGGGGGGGCGCTCTTCGTCGGCGTTCGAGGTTAGGGGGGGCGGCGGCTCTTCGTCGGCGCTCGAGGGATCGGGGGGGCGGCGCTGGCGATTTAGGTTTTCGTTTTTTTTTTTTTTTTTTCTGTATAAATGAAATCGGTAATGAACGGGGGGGCCAAGCGGAAGATAAGAGGGAGGGAGGGAATAGGTTTTTTTTTATTATTTTATTTTATTATTTAATTATTAAATTATGTACAAGGGTTGACTTTTACATATGACCTCGAAACGAGGCCCACCGCCTGTCGTCCATAGCGTTTCACCCCCATTCCGAACACAATGGGATATGTATCGCAAGCTGATTTGATCGTTACAGTCAGTTCCCTTTTGAATTTTCATTTAAATCATTATATTGAATTTTAAACGCACATTTCAAATTATCGGGGTCACATACTAACTAGAAAAATTCCAGAAAAATATTTTCTAGCTTCGTATTGACGATACGGTCCTAACAAAACTAGTTTCGTCAAATTCTGAGACCGTTTGAAAAATGGCCAATTTCCAGTCGATTAAAATCAACAGAAACTGGTCAAACGCGTTTTCTTTTGCCACGCTCACATATTCATTCGAAAAATTATGAAATTTGAAACCTAGCAATAACCTGACACTGCGGATCTAACAAAAGTGGTTTCGTCCCAATCCGAGGTCATTTGCAAAATGTCCATTTTTAAGGGCCTGAATTCCATAGCGACTATTCAGAATTTTCAACTGGACATACCTTTTGATTCCCGCTATCAAACTTCGATTGGTCAGATTCGTTAGAAAGATATTACCAATTAGATTCCATTATTTTTGGTTTCACTAAAATCCGGATTGCTTTGCACCCGGTATATTCAATTGAAGTTTGAAATCGAATTATCGAACTACCGCGCTATTTTCAATTCTATATATAATTATAATTAATTATATTCGTTTTCAAATGTCGATTTAACTCAGTTTTCATCGCCATTATTTAAAATATTTATTTTAAATATTTAAAATCCATTATTTTAGCCAATTTAAAAATTTTAAATTGGTTCAGATTTTCTGGGTCGTTACATCTATTCCCGGCGGTGAGAGATTCCCACCATAGTTCAGCTTGTTCCTGCATAAGCCAGGCGCCCATAATAGATTTATCTTGGTCTCCAAGCCTTAGGCCTTCAAGAATTTTCTCGCATGTTTTGAGCCATGCAAGGGCCTCTATTACTGTGCCAGTTCCCGAGAAGGTCTTGCCTCCTAGGTTTTTGTATCTCTTAGCTACACGGTCCAGCTCGAAGTATTGAGCGGCCGGGGGTTGTATCAAAGGTCCTTCTTCTACTGGGACTTCTCCCCGTCCTCTGCCACGGCCTGCACGGCCTCCTATAGCGGCGGCTGCTCTGGTAGCCATTTGTCAAATTCTGTATAAGCAAGAAAAGAGTCAGCTTACAGAAATGATAGTTTACTGCATAGTTAAGCAGAAAATTTACGGAAAGATAATGATGGACTGATCAAATTGTTTTTGCTATTCTGCTCGGCTCATTCTAGGACTTTACTAGTCCTATCTCTAATGAGCTATACGCCTTAGAATACTAATGATTCTATTTTGACGAAGTGTTTAATGTGTTAGACTCCAGAACTAAGGTTAACCAAAGCTCTGATACCAGCTGTGACGATCCCAAAACCCCGTGACACGGTGTTAAGGATAATCATTGGAATATAACACATTAATCATCATTAGCGGATCACAGATAATAGCATAAACAGAAAATAGAATAATTTACACACATATGACAGCGGAATCATATAGATATCATCATATCAGAGAGCACAGTACAGGATACAACTTAGTGCATAATGATACATAATCAGTCACCATCGCCAGAGGCGGAATCATACATAAAGAGTACACAAAATAAATATCAGTCTACATCGCCAATGGCGGAATCATAATATAGATACAATAATGGCGGAAAGAGTCAAAGTCTGCACAGTGTAGTCAAGCCTCGCCATGAGCCAAAAGCGCGTCAGAAACCTGTAACTAGGCTGCCCGTGTGAAAATGAGGGCACCCGAGTTTGCAAGGTGAAACAAACTACGAGTCAGTCATGGGACTGGTATGAGAAATCTACTTAACTAATTAACAACAATAATAAGGCAAATCAAAGGACCATGCCACTTTCGCGGAACGGGTTTACTCCAATGAGTGCTAGTGCATGAAATAAATGAAATGATTAAATCATCGCAATGCTTTTTATAAAATGAAGCCATTATAAGACTCAGATCCCATCACACAATGCAACGCAAGCCGAAGGATAGAGTTTTTACCTTATAATGGCCAAAAATGCTTCATACGAATAAAACAAAAGTGTTTGATATTATTACTAGTGCATATATGTTTCAAAAGCGATTTCAATCATAAATATCAATCCTAGGCGGCATAAATGACCCATACCACTATGTCGCCGTACTAGTAATACAATCACGTCCGCATATTTCGTATTGGAAATTGGATTCCTTTATGAGTTGAGGCAAAGGGCAAGCTCCTCTCTGATTCGAGACACTCTAGCAAATGTCCCAGGACTCCACTATGATCTTTGGATCTTCAGGGCCGGTCCTCTCTTACTTTTGAGGATTAGTTATTCCTGAACACACGTTTCCCAGTCCTTACAGACCTATATCGAGGCGCCTCGCATTCCAACAACCATACAGGTGAAAAGTATATATAATGTCAGGGCTGGTAGGTCACTGACACCACCTTAGCTAGAAAGAAACGTCGTGCTCTCCTTGCAGTCACTCTCCCGTTTTTGACTCATACCGAGGTGTGAGGCTCGCGAATCCACGTTATACACAAAGCTGTGTCACACAGACCATGCTTTGATCATCAACCACAAGACTTTGCTTTGCAACAGAAGCCTTGATCATATGCCACTTAGGCGTGCCACACAGGCAATCCACTCCATGCGACTGATTTCTATCAATACATAACCTCTGAGCTCGTACGTCTCAGAGAAGGGCGTTAAGCAAGAGAATAAATTCTCCGCCGCCAAACAGATATAAATTAGACACACAGTCCATTTACAAGTCCGTTCTGGGTCTGAACGAAACCGGAGGCACCAATTCCTCGCATATCCGTACAATCAACAGTATGTTTGGACGGCTACTACTTCAGTTCCTTCATGGTAGCTACTCCAATCACGAGCATCAGTAGCGCCCATCCATCCAATGTGAAGATCGTCGGTCTTCAACCGTCTTCGACTCTTCGACTTCTCAACGTCGATCGATTATTTGAAATGAGATGAACTCGGCCTTTTCAAATAACCCACGTATATTTAGATTTTCAAATCAATTAATCACATGGTTGGACTATTCAACATTCACATTTCAGTTCTTTAGCTATAATTCTCATGTTAAATACATTCAACCATCACATATCAAGCAAACACAATGAAATTGGTTTATTTCCACTCTATATCGTCTATAGTATTTTATAACGATATATCGCCATTTTTATTTATTTTAAAATGGCCATATTTAATTAAACGACGTTTCAGGTCGTGTCGATGCACTGGCGCTGTTTTTCACTAATTTTGTTTTACACATATCTAAAAATCTAACCATTGGATCTTCACAAATTTCATATCATTAGGAAGGTCCTTTCAAAATGAATCCAACGGTTTCAGTTTTGGGAAAATTCGACGGTCGGATCTTCCACACTAGTCGTTTGAAGTTACGATTAAAAATTACGAATTGCAGCGTCGTTATTCGATTTAATTTAATTGTATTTATATATATATATATAAAGATAATCATTTCTGGCGCTGTTTTTCTTCAGATTTGAATTAAACATTCCAGACAATCCAACCGTCGGATCTTCACAAAGTTGGTGCCGTTGGAAAGATATTTCCAAGGCGAACCCAACGGTTGCGGTTTCGGGAAAATCCAATGGTCGGATTTCCCGCACTAGTCGTTTGAAATCACGGTTTCAAAACACGAACTGCACGGCCACGTTTCGTTTTAATTTTATTTATATTTATATATTTATATAAATATAGTTCATTCAAAAATTCTTATATCGTTTTCACTTCAATTATTTCACTAACGCCTTTAAATTTTGGAAAATTTCGCCATAACCTCCTTTGTACGGGAGGGGCTGGGAAAATTCCCAAATAGCCACACGGGTGTCTCATGTCACAAAGAAAAAGAAAAAGCCAAGCGGCTAGCCAACAGGCTCATAAAATCATCACCCAAACAAAACAGTAAATGTGTACCAATTTGTCGGGCACAAAATTTTATTCCTCTTCTCTAGCCCCTTTGTTATAACCTGTTCAATAAATATGCATGTACATATATACAGTTCTTGTTACTTATCATTTTCCATTCAACTTCATATTTGATTTACTTCGGTTTAAATACACCGTTCATTCTAATGTTGCATGCATAGGCAAAAATCATATCATTAGCTAATTAATGTATATTTCAACTCATGCATATTTATTTGAATAAGTGGCTATTTTTAACACTTCACATTTCAAAGATGTTAATTTTGGCGAACTAAAATATATTTCAACACATGACTATTTTATTTAGTTCCTATGCATGTTAAAAATAATATTTCTTTCATCAATATTCATTTCAACATCCGCATATCTTTAGCATATCACATATATGATAAAAATGATATTTTTATCATTTAAAATATTTATTCGACAAATGGATGTTTTCAACACTTCATAGTTTCAATAAAAATGTAATTTTTATTGTTCGATCTTTTTATTCAACACATGAATTTTTCCACTACACACACTTCTCAACACATGAGCATTTCCACACATGGATATTTTATTTATATTGTTCATATTAGAAAGATGGAATTTTTATTGTTGAAACTATTTATATATAAGGCGAATATTTTTCATACTTCATATATATTATAAAAATGTGATTTTATTGTTTAAACACTTCATTCATTCACAAATGAATTTAATTTTCACACATCACTTTTCAACACATGAACATTTCCACACATGGATATAGTTTCAACACATGACTTTAATTCCAACACACGAAGATAATTTCAACATATGAAAATAATTCTAACACATAAAGATTATTCAAAATTTCGGCAGCATAACGGCAGGGTAGTTAAAACCGGCACCGTCCCTAGTACGGCTCCTCGCTCTACCTTAAAACCTCGCGGTTTTTGACAATGGGGATTCATGCATCTAATTCGCACGCAGGCAGCATGTTTTATTTTTATTTCCACAAATATTTCCAATTCATTTCAATCACCAATGGGTATTTTTCAACCACAACCAAACAATATCAACCACAAACAATTATTCAACCATTAGTATTTTTCATCCAATATTTCACATCAATTCACAACAATAAATATCGTCCATGGTTTGTGGACGAGGGGAATGTGTGTGTGTGTCTATATATATATATATATATATATATATATATATATATATATATATATATATATATATATATATTATTGCTATATTTCACTTGCATTTCAACACATATATCAATTATTCTATGCATGTATAATTCATACTTCGCTTATATAGCTTACACCACGCATGTACATGAGGTATACTACACGTGTGTAATTTATATTTCGCTTATATAATTTATACACAACATTTTCCATTCAAATTCTATTAATTTTGATTTCTCACATTGGTTTTCGGAGTGCTTAAAATCGTAGATGACCCATAAAAATCCGCGGCTTCTTCTATGTGGTAGAGAGCTTCCTTGCGGTCCTGATGTTTCCTGTTTCATCGAATTTCGTCAACACACCAAAAAGATATGATTTTTCAAAGTGAAGACATCAAAAAGGACTCACCTTTCTAAGTGGTTCGAAACTAGGGTTGCGGTTTTCGCGAAATCCGTGGCACGTGGGGACGATCGGGGGTGCTGACGTGGAAGAGGGAGGAGAGGGGAGTCGGTCGGTGGCGGTTTGGGGTGGCTCGGTGGTCGGTGGCGTCGTCGGAGGCGTTGGGAAGAGTTGGACTTTGGGCGCTCGATTCGGGCGGAGGAGGCGATGGTGGCGGTCGTGGGTGGGTCGGATTTAAAGAGGAGGGGGAGACGAGGCGAACGGTGGTGGTGGCGTTGGCTGGAGGTGTCGGAGGCGGCGACATTCGAGGAGAGAAGGTTGGAACGACGTGCGTTGTCGAGATCGCTGAAGGAAGAGGGTTTTCGCGTTTTTTTTTGTTTTTTTAATAATGAATGGAATTTTCTGATTCGCCGGAATATATATATTTCAGAAAATTAGGGTTTTCACCTACGAACTCCTTTTCAAACCCAACGACTGTCGCCCCTAGCTAAACACCCCCATCCCAGACACAATGGGATATGTTTCGTTGGCCAATTCGACTGTTACAGTCAGTTATTTTTCAAATTAAAGTATAAAACATTCAAGTTTAACTTTGAACGAACATTTCAATTTGCCAAGGCCACAAACTGATTCGAAAAATTCCAGAAAAATAAATCAAGCTATGTTTTGACGCTACGGTCCCAACAAAACTAGTTTCGTCGAATTCTGAGATCGTTTGAAAAATAGCCATTTTCTGGTTGATCCAATTTAACAGAAATTGACCAAACGCATTTTCTTTTGCCACGCTCACATACTAGCTTCAAAAATTATGAAATTTGAAACCTAGCAATAGTTTGACATCCCGGACCCAACAAAAGTGGTTTCGTCGAATTCTGAGGTCGTTTGCAAAATATCAATTTTCCAGGGCTATATATTCTATATATCGACCTTTCTGAAAATTCATTCGGCCATAACTTTTGATTCCCGTTATGAAATTTCGATTTTTCAGATTCGTTAGAAAGGTATTGATAAACAGATTTAAATATTTTTGGTTTCGCTAAAATCCGTTATATTCTCCACCCTGCACAGTCAGTCAAAGTTTGAATTCAAATTTTCAAACTGACTCACTATTTCTAATTCACTATTTTATTGAAACATTCTATTTCAATTGTTCAAATTCCTTTGAAATCACCAATTTAAAAAAATTTAATTGGCTCGTATTTTCCGGGTTATTACACGTATCGTGTTTAAATAAGAAAATTTGCTTTTGAGCATTTCTAAATTGAGTAATTGGAATAAGTTACATAACTTGGTTTACGAGGGGATTTATTCCAATATATAAATTCAAGACTTATAATAAAATGGGTTTGAAGATATGGAAAATATATAATATTGATTGGAAATCAATATTCAAGGGAAAATATATTTTCAGTTTCAAAAATAATTTGTTGGCTGAAATTATTAAATCACTAATCTGAGGTTTTAAATACAAGATGTATTTTGATAATAATGTTAATTCAGAAATTATGTTTAAAATATTTCGGTGAATTTAAGTGACAATTCAACTTTGGATTGTAACGATGAATTTGTGGCTTTAAATAATAATCAATAAATTAATCAAATTATAAATATTGATTGTAAATCAATATTTGTAGATTGAGAACATTTTATTATCATTGATAAATTTAAATTGTTAAATTAATGAAGTATGCAACAATCTTCTTGTACAAGTATAAGTGTGTTTTAAAAGATAAAGTGATTCTTTTTGTTAAACATATTATTAATGCATTTTTGTTAGATTAATATTTGAATTTGGGTTATGACATTTTAATAGTAAATATTATTTTTGTTGTGTAAGAGGTCAAAAATGTAAATTTTTGTTTTAAATGTTAGCAAACTTCAAAAATGAGTATTTGGTGTTTGTTGAGTGTTTTGGGTAGGAATAAATTGTCAATGGAAAATTAAATCAAGTGTCATGTAAAAGTTTAAACAAGTCGTACCAAAATGTTTATTAGTTGTTGTATATAATTTTATTGTTGTTTCTTGAGATTAAAATAATGCTGTTTTGGTGAAGAAATGAGGATGCATAGGCTAGCATTAGCCAAATTGTGTTTTAGTTGCTTAAGGTGTGTATGATAGCATAAATAAGAGTTTAGGGGTCTAATTGCTTAAATATTGGACTTGATTAAATTAATTTGGATCGTTAAGGCTTAATAAGAAAAATAATTCTCTAGATACAAATCTAGAGTACGTTTTTTTTCTCCGAGACTTCCTCCTCTCTTTTATTGACAAAAACCTAGAAATTAAATGGGAAAAACTTACTGTAAATTCTTCTTTGGCCTCCAATTCATTTCTAAGTACTAATTTGAGGTTCCTAATTCTCTTTACATCAGGTAATCATCCAAAAACTCAGATTTAATCAATTTTTTTTAGCTTTGATATGCAAATTATTTGTATGAAGCTTTGCATGTTCTTTAAAGTTGAAAATAGAGGAAGAAAAGCTCATTCTTAGCAATTGAGCCTCTAAAAGCATCAATCCATCCTCCATCTTACAACAAATCAAAGGTGAGGCTTCGCTCACATGACACCTCTAACTTTCTTCAGTAAATAATCTTTTTGAATTTGTTGCGTAAATCTAAAAGTTAATAAGTTTCATTTCTAAGCGTTTCTGAAATGCAAATCTAGCTGAAAGCTCATGTTCAGAGCTGCATAACTTCCACAATTCTTAGTGAAATGGAGAAATTATTTTTTTATTGTGTGCACGATTTTCTCTAGTTGTTTCATATCAGTTTTAAAGAAATTCTGGGTTGCTTTGGTCATTGGAATTCGATCTCAAAGTTTGTAGCTCGTGAGATAACACATTTCTGAGCTGAAATCTTGATGAAAGCTCAAGTTCAGAGCTGTGTATCTTTTCAATTTCTTAATGAATTTGAGAAATTCTTTTTGCAATGTGTTCACAATATTTTCTAGTTGTCGCATACCAAATTTCAAGAAATTATGGGTTGTTTTGGTTGTCGTAGTTTGACCTCAAAGTTGATAGTTCGTCAGGATAACACATTTCTGAGCTGAAATCCTGATGAAAGCTCATATTCAGAGCTGCATACCTTCTCCAATTCTTAATGAAATGGATAAAGTCTTTTTCCAGTATATTCACAATCTTAACTTACCAATTTTCAAGAAATTATGGGTTGTTTTGGTCGTCGAAATTCGACCTTAAATTTTATAGTTCGTCGAGTTAAGTTCGTTTCTGAGCTGAAAATCTAGACGAAAGCTCATATTCACAACTGTGTATCTTCACCATTTCTGAATCAAATTGAGAAATTATTTTTGCATTGTGTTCATAATATTCTATGATAGTTTCATCCTAAATTTCAAGAAATTCTAGGTTATTTTGGTCTTTGAAATTTGACCCCAAATTCGATAGTTCGTCCAGTTAAGTTCATTTCTGAGCTGAAATCTTGAAGAAAGCTCATACTCAGAGCTGTGTGTCTTCTTCACTTCTGAAAGAAATTGAGAAATTCTTTTTTACAGTGTGTTCATAATGTTCTCTATTTGTTGTATACAAATTTTCATGCAATTCCGACTTGAATTTTTTGCTGGAATTCTGCCTTGAAGTTGATAGTTCGTCCAGATTCATCCTTGTTTATATTTGTGGCAATTCTCATTTGTTTCATCACTCGTACTACATTTTTAGGTGAATTTCCGACATTGATTTCAGTGTTTAAGACATTATGTCTACACTTACTATATTAACCAAGATTTTCATGAATTCAATTATGGAATTTGTGGTAGTTTCAGCAGTAAAGGATCAGTGTTTCTTACTGTCTTCTAGTGAAATTGGTGACCTTGGTGAATACCATTTCAGTGATACTTCCAGTGTTTCTATGACACATGCACGATTTTCATAAACGATTTTCGAAATGTTTTGAACAAGAGAATATGGTTTTGAAAATAAATATTATTTTAACTAAGTATTTAAATTTATTAGTAATAGTATTTATAGAAGGATTTTCAAACCCTTCGATTTTCAAACAATTTACAATAAACTATGATTTTAAAAACAATTTTCTTAAAGTATGTTTTTAAATATAAATCAACACTTTTACACCCTTCGAGAAGGCATGTTGGTGATCGAATCGTACTGGGTACCCCGCGGTATGGGACATAGGGGTATACGGTATTATTTAATCCCAGATTTGGAAGCAACAAATCTCAGTGTTTCTTATTGTTCCAGCGATTTCGGTGATTTAATGAATCTTAGTGATTCTTTGTGTTCTAGTGATATTCTGTGATCCTCTGAGACATTATCATGTTTCTGTGGTTTCTAGTGAATTTTTGTGTTTTCCTATGTGGAGCTGACTTGAATTGTGTAAACCGTTAATTGAGAACGTGTGGTATGGGATGCACGATTATCACTTCTCAGATTACTATCTAAGCGTCTGTGATACATTCCTCTGTGACCGCCAGTACTAGTCTACTAGACCTTCGGGTCAATCCTATGCAAACTCTGTGTCGACCTTCGGGTCAATCCTGTCTGTGTGATATAGTACTGGCTATGGCTTCACGCCATCCTGTGTGATAACACATGCATGCATAGCTTCAGCTAGCCATTTTGTGATAATCCATAATCAATGGCATTGGGCTTTTGTGTTTATTAAGATTTCGTTTGTGATATTTAAATTCGTTTCAAAGTTTTGTGATTTCAGGATTTCATGATTTAGTTATTTTAGTGAATTTGTGTTTTTGTGGTTTTATGCCTTTTTCTTGTGAGCTTCAAAAATTATTCCTATAAATACTTTATAGGAATTTAACCTTGTAGTGTATTGTGCCATCTCATACCTTTGTGGCCTAAAGGAATGTCCTCCTTAGTGATTTATCTACTAATTGTTCTTGTATAACTTATATTATTTCAAGTTAGACTGACCCGTGCGTGTATTCCTTGGGTCAGACCAAGATGTTATAGGTTTAATGTTGTGCTTGGGGTTTAGCTGTGTCACTACTGGATTATCTCACCTTTTGATGTTCCTAGTTATGTATATAAGTTTTGAGTGTATTCTTCCTTCTGTATCTCATTGTATGAGTAATGGTTTATGTATAACCATTTGTTTGTAGCATATCTATTCATTGTAATGTATTGTTGTAATAATAAGTAAATTGTTCTATGAGCTGTAATTATGTATGTAAATGTACGGTGTTCTGAGCTGATCCTATAGCCATCATAATGTTGTATTACAAAAGTCCTAAGTATATCGAGCCACATAGAAAAAATATACATAGAGTACATCACCGACGTACTTAAGACTTGTTAATGCAAATCTACGAATGGTTGCTCCTACCAAGCCCTATTCTTCACTCTAATAGACGACATTATTGTTAATGGTCTTTATTTGGGTAGGTCTCGGTGTACAACATTACACTAAACGACCTCAGAATGGTTTGAAAGTTTATTGGAATGGGGGCAAACATTCAATCTTTACAATGCAAAAAAATCTTGCAAATCGGATTAAAATTGAGGAAGATGCAATGCATTGAAACTGGATCTAGGCATTGTTTTCACCCTAGAAATTCATGCCAATGTCTGAATCACGACCAGAGTTCAACTTTGAGGTCAGTTTCAAGAATTCAAATGACATATAATGAGCTAAAAATTGACTTGCACATAGTAGAAAACTTTTGTTTTCTAACAAAAAAGAATAAGTGAATTTTGACAGGAAATGAAAGAATTATGCTCTCAAACATGGAATCAGACCATGTCCATGTTTGCAGAAACAAAGAAAATAAAATGTGTACAGATAAAATCCTGGTTTTGTATTGATTTAGCAGCAAAGGTCTCGGGTAACGAAAGAGTTTTGCTATGAAAATTTTCATACCTATATTACAATGCATGAACAATTGATAGAAGCAAATCTGATAGCATTTCATTGCCAGTATTGAGAGAAAAAGACATGCAAATCAGCAGCCAGACTTGTTCCCATGGAAACTAAAACATCAATAAGAAATTTAACTACTTAACCTACAAACAAAATAAAATTAGAATGCATGAGTGTAACAATCCACTTTGCATGGATTAGAGATGATTTCCAACATTTAACCTGCCAAGATGATAGATTCTTCTAATACATTGTCCTAAAAATTGTAGTCGAGGATGACACCTTTTAATCCTTTTTCATATTAAATTCACATACCAAATTTTAATAATTTTGTTAATACACTATAAGAAGGTTTTGCTCAAAATTTGAGATAATTTGGAGTGGTGAATATTATATATGAATTTTGAAAATAAAACAATGATTGCTGTGTTTAACAAACAAAGCCAGCAAAACAGTTGACTTCCAATAAGTTTTCACCTAGTCTACTCTCTGAATTAGCAAAAGTGATGAATATAAAAGTTGTTTATTATAGAAATATTTTTATATTAAAGAAAAGACAAGGAAATTTGGGAAAGTAAATCAAAAGTTATGGCCTTTGACATTAAACCAATCATTTCTGGTTTGAAAATTAGAAAAAACATCAATACACTCACTTAATTTCCACTAATTTTCCCATAAACTACTCTCAGATTTAACAAAAGTGATTAAAAGAAAAGTTGTTTCATTCTAAATCTTCTTTAGAGAAAAACAAAAATCAATGAATTTGGATTATAGAGTCAAAAGTTACGGCTAAAAAAATTGAGAGTAAGCATTTATGAAAATTAAAAGATGCACCATAAAAGAGTTTTACATGCATGTGGGTCTTAAAAATCATCCTCTCGGAATCTTAAAAAGTAGTACATTTTTTTTTTCCATTATTAGATTGCATTCTTACAAAAAAAAAACCTCATTTTGCTCAGTGCTTTTGGAGTTATGGCTGAAATAAAGAAGAGGGTTCTTCTTAGATTTTTCTCAATGATACTCTGGTCTTTTTATTTTTGAATGCTTGTCCAATTCCTTTCATGCAATCTTACACAAGGCCTTCTTAGTTGTCACGAAATGTTTCTATAGATATACATCTAATAATATATGCATCCCCCTTGCACCCTAATTCATATTAACACAAATTTACCTTAGCTAATACATGGTTATATTAAGGGAAAATTCATATACATGTACTTTATATGTGTGTTCGTCGCAATGACATGCACATGATGTTTTTAACAAGTACAAAGTCATTTCTTAGCAAAAATGGTTTTATATCACATTTCAATATTTCTTTTAACTACTCACAAATTCTCCAATTCCTTCAATTAAATACTTAAATAATTACACGAGATATTTACTTTTAAATTCATATTTTGTTTTCTCCATTCTTAGGTTACAAATCACATTAAAATCTACTTACCTAGATACCTCGAAACCCGGATTATTGCAGATTTCACCCTTAAAGACATTGCATTCTTGCAATTTACTTAATTTAATGCATTGCATTACTAAATCCTAACGTCGCATCTCAAATTTATTCCCTTGGGAAATTTAATCCGAGTATCTAAACACATATTGCTTGAAACTTTGATAATCTTCACCAACTTGTTTAGATTGCGATACTAAATAATTTCAAACTTTAATCACTTGCTTTTGTAAAAGGTTTCAACCACTCCCAAAAAAATATGCATAAAGTTTAGTTTATTATAATAAGTCTTTTTATTATAATAAGTCTTTCACATAGCGTATATCAAAATACATGCTCATCATTTTCAATTTTCAATCAACTACTCTGCCATTAAATTTGTTCCTATTCCCCATATAATGGTTGCTGCTTTGACTGTAATATCAAACAACCTCGCCATTTACCATTTATATCACCAATTTGATGGCTGCAACCACCTTCAGACCCAAGTATGAGAGTGTGCATTTCAACATATTGCTCACATTCAAGATAGTTACTCATTTAAAACAACTTTTCATACGCAAAACATCTTATATTTATTCACTTAAGTCACTCACAAAACATTAATTTTACTTAATAACTCATTAATTTGTTTCGAATAATATTAAGCCACCATATCTATAATGATGTTCCTCATTATTTGGCTGCAAATGATATAATATCATTATTGCTTCGTCAACTTTACTATAATTCTCGTCTTATATAGTGATTTAATATCATTCTCACGTAAATATTTTCTATTAATCTTTCCTAAGATTTATTTAACTATACGAAGTTATGTGCTCGATCGCCTCGTATAGGTGCTTATGAAATTTTGATCGATAACGTTGACCAGGCGTATCGATCTGAATCCCTTAAAATGCCTAATGGACAATTCATCACAATAGATAATCTCACATTATTAGTTCACACATGGTTGTTTTCATTTTTTAGTATAACCAATACCCTTGCTTTATTTCAAATAAAAACAACCCAACACCACTTTCACTAACTATTTACTTGATTTATATTCATGAGCAGTTTAACTATGAACACACACTTAACCATCAAAATTTTCCATCACTTAATCCCATATATGTATATTTATTAAATTTAGCACAACCAAAACAATTCATTTGTTTCCGCTGCGCAACTCTGATTTATTTCAATTTAGCACTCTACTACCCTAACATGAATTTCACTTATACTATCTTAGATTTAATTCATTTACCCATCCCAACTTATTATATTTATTTCAACAATAAACTATACACAAAAGGATATGGTTTAGATTTATCTCAGAATTTGAAACCCAAGATTTCAAACATCGAAAGTACTTAAGAGGATAGAATTTTTATTAGGAAAAGCCAGAGATAATGGAATACAGCCTTTGGAATACAACGAAATAAAACAAATTTCTATACATATTCCCGAAGATAAGATTTAATTAGAACTCAAATGATCAGGAACACGTATTTAGGATAATAATGGAAGTGATACAGTAGACACAAGTGTTATCCTTCCGCGTATTAACACAGGTACTACTCTGGTCCTATTCTATGTTTATTGTACTTTGCTCTGATACCAAAATGTAATGCCCTATCGTGAGACCTACCCTAATTAAAAGCATTAACAAGCAATGTCGTTTATTAGAGTGGAGAATAGGACTGATTAGGAGCGACCATCCATAATCCTGCATTAAACAAGTATTAAATACGTCAATTGGGTATATAAAGATTTCTTTCTTACCTCAGGTGGATCGACGTACTCAATTCATGTCTAATATAAAATTATGACGACGAAGGATTGTATTCAGAATAAACTACAACACATCACAGATAACAGAGGTACAATAGCAGATTACAACATATAAATGCGCTGCAAATTCAAATGGTTTTGTGTGAACCAAGCACATACATATCATGTCTCAAAAGAGTAAAGATCGATACAATTACAAGAATAACACCGATAGACTTCTAAGGTAATATCTTTGAGAGATATAGTCCAAGATAGATCTTCTAACCGCAAATCTACAATAAGTTATGAACCATAAACAACTCGGTCTGACCCGATTATAAATAAATGAATTATACTAGCTTAAACATATCAGTAATAACATGATAACTGAAACATAATGTCAATGAACACTAATTCATTTTTCACGAGAAAAGGAATTTCATAATCACAGATTTACTCGAAACACAAATGCGATAGTCTCATTCCATCAGGAAGGAATACCATACACTAATCACTCGAGAGAAACATAAACACCTACTCAGATATCTCCAGCAACACAGATTACAATTCTACAATTAGGGTAAATAATAGTTTGAAGCACATAAACACAACAAGGAAAACTCTGAAATTTCAAAAATAACATAAATCATAAGAATCACAAAACCCATGGAACTAAGTTAAAATTTCAAATAATAGAAATCACAAATCTCATATAACTCAGTTAACTGTTCAAAACATAGAAATGAATTCATCGTATATATACGTAAAAATAATCATCTCAAATGGTGAAATCATAAAGAAAACTCAAAACTCAGAAAATAACTTAGACCAGATCTGAAAAGATTATAATGGTTACGGTTAGATTGCTAACACCTTCCCAAGCAGTTTTGTTTTAAAAGACAAGCTTGCTAACACCTCCCCAAGAAATATCATTGACCATGGAAAGGTTGATATCACCTTCCATAGCAGTTTTTTCTTAACTGACAAGGTAACTAACACCTCCCAAGTAGTTTTTCCATCAAGACAAGGCCACGTACACCTTCTCCAAGTAGTTTGGTCTTAAAGGACAATCTGGCACCACTCCGAGCAATTTCGTCATATAATAAAAATATCTTACAGAAGTGTCACAACATGTAGATAGGTTCCCCAATTAGGATCATAGTCTTTCAAATTTAGAACGAAAATATACTTTAAAATCATCAAATGAACATGGAAAACTCAATCATTCTCTAAATAGTCTGAAAATTGATAAAAACAAACTAGAACAAAGTGACTTTTAATTTAAAAGGAATCACTAAATTACGATATGATATGCGAAAGATAAGGAGTCTCAAACTTGGACTCAGGCCATGCTGAATTCTAGCTAGGTCTGAAACCTTCTCCAGTTCAAATTTTAGGCCAAAATTGAATAACCAAACGACCTACGAATGGTTTGAAAATTTGCAGGAATGGAGTCCATTAAAGCTTTATAATGCAAAAAGAATCATGTAAATTAGTTTAAAATTTAGGAAGATACAATGCCTTTAAGTTGGACCTAGGCATTGTTTTCACCCGGGAAATTCAAGCCTAGGTTTGAATTATGGCCAGAGTTCGACTTTGAGGTCAGTTTCAAGCATTCAAATGACCTCTAAATGAGTTGAAAATTGCACATAGTAGTAAACTTCCGATTTCCAAAGAAAAAGAATTAGTGAATTCCAACTGGAAATGAAAGAGCTTTCTCAAACATGGAATTAGGCTACATTTACATAAACGGAGAAAACAAAATGTGTATAGGCAAAATCCTGGGTCTGTATTGACTTTGTAGCTAAGTTTTCGGGTATCAGACGAAAGAGTTTTTCTGTGGTTTTTTTTATACCTATATACTACAACATTTGAACTAACAATAGAAACAAATCCGACAGCACTTCATTGTCGGAATTGAGAGAAAAAGACATGCCAAACAACACTTAGACTCAGTTTCACATAAACTTAAACATCAATAAGAAATTTAAGCTTCATAAGCAGTGCCTTAAACATAGCAATCGAGTTTGACGCCTTTTAACCCTCTTTCACTTTG
The DNA here is from genome assembly GCA_030737875.1 of Allium sativum. Lineage (NCBI taxonomy): Eukaryota > Viridiplantae > Streptophyta > Magnoliopsida > Asparagales > Amaryllidaceae > Allium > Allium sativum. The sequence continues at coordinate 6,361,532 of JASFAX010000039.1, read as the reverse complement.
AATTCAGATACCAAATTTTGAAAGTTTGATTGTTACACTATGAGAGGCTTTGGTCAAAACTTGAGAGCATTTGGAGTGGTGAATATTTATATATGAACTTCAGAAGTAAAACAGTGATTGCTGTAACAAACAAAACCAACAAAACACTTGACTTCCAATTAGTTTTCACCTTGTCTACTCTCCGAACACTACAAGAAATTTGACCTTTACCTACCAATATTTTACCTACCAATAAATATGGGTAGGTAAAGAGAACCTTTATCGACCAATATTCAATGGTAAAATTTATTGATAGGTAAATATTGTCAATTTTATAAAATTGTTGAAGGATGATTACATACCAATATTTAAAAGTAGGTAAAATGTATTATCTACACGTATATAGAAGGGGAAGTTTTTTAGCTATTAGCCTCTACATTTTTATCATATCAATTTAACATTTCGTTAAAAATAATGCCGAGTTGTGTGATGATGTGTCAAAAGAAATTATTCTAGCAATTTTTTAGAATTGAATATTTCATTTACATATTCTAGCAATGTTTTTTGCATAATCATTTCTTTAATAATTATTAATAATTATTTTGAAATATTAAATAATTAATAGCTAATGAATTGATAAACAATAATTAAATTGTAAATCATATGTAACGGTTCAAATCTCAATCCACGTGATCTCTTTTATGGATCCACGTAGTCTCTTTTGATTGGCCAGAGTATAAACCACAAAGACTGCCACTTCAAATAAATTGCAATAATCTTGATGACAACAGTTTATTATAGGCTAGGTCTATTCATGCACCGAAGATTACTAAATATACACAAAAAAATGTAATAAAACACTAGACACCAGATATTGCTTTACACACATCATGTCTTTTACAAAATTATACTTATTTTCATCTTTTCTATCCTGTCTTTTTCAAACCTAAAATCCATTTATCCAAAAGTAGAAATTCTTTTCACCAACGTCAAATATAACAAATTAAACTTTTATTTTAACATTAATACTGTATCATTTTATGCTTTCAAATTTTTTGTCAATTTGAGTGAAATAACTAACATAAAAAAAACACTTTTAAATTATAGATGTTAGTTCTTATTATTGTCATAATTGAAATTTTAGGTTTCATGATAAAATATTTTTTTATTGAAACATATAGTTTTAACCAAATTTCATTATTTTATGTTTAGTTTCATGGATTTTATGTAAAATTTAAAAAAGAAATTAAGGAAAATGGTCTTTGAGGAATGGATTTTGTAGGAAAGAAACGGTGTATGTTAAGCAATTTTTTGTATTTGAATAGAATTTGCCTTTATTATAATCGCTATGTTTACATATCTTAATATTATATTATAAGTGTGATGCTAAGGGCACCCCAATATGTTCTTCCTAATACCGCAACTGAAAAATACCACAAGAATTAGTGTTACATTCTTCTTAATACCACACTTAAAAATTAGGGGCTACCACATTGTTTTACCCTATTTCTATTTCGTTCGTCCTCATTTGTAAAATCGATCAACGAGCTAAACCCTAGACCTATAATCGATCAACGAATTCGACGCTGCAATATACACAAATCGTGAATAAGGTTTGAATTAAGCAAACTACAATAGGAAGTGAGAGATTAGAATTTTATTATCACCAAACAATTGAGAGATTATCATACGAATTTGAATTTCCCCGCGAGAGATGCGAAGAAGACAACGATTACGAGAGATTATGGTATTTAGATTAGCTTAGTACGTGATTAGTTCGGCAAATAATGATTGAGAGAGAGATTAGAATGAAGAGGTAATGTGGTATTTGGAAGCATATAAAATTTAATGAGTTTTATTTTTTTAATTGCGGTATTAGGAAGAACTTATTGGGGTGCCCTTAGCGCCACACTATTATAAAGGTTAAATATAATCAAAATATTTTTAATAAAACATTATCTATAAAACAATTTGCCAGTCAAAATATTGATAATTTGTTGCAACATATTTATAATTTCATACATATTCATATTCTAATAGTTTGATGTATAAATATTGTATCATTTTATTCAAAAATAGAACAAATGATTAAAATGGTAAGTGATTAACACTATAAAGTGAGATCCAAGGAAAGGAATACATTGATAGAGAGGTCACACATTAAGGTAGTAATGTACAAATAATGCATGATTTATAAGCAATTATTTCCTGATCTTCATCTTTTCTATCCTGTCTTTTTCAAACCTAAAATCCATTTATCCAAAAGTATAAATTCTTTACACCAACGTCAAATATAACAAATTGAACTTTTATTTTAACATTAATACTGTACCATTTTATGCTTTCAATTTTTTTGTCAATTTGAGTGAAATAACTAGCGTAAAAAAATTAAAACACTTTTAAATTATAGCAGTTAGTTCTTGTTATTGTCATAATTGAAATTTTAGGTTTCATGATAAAATAATTTTTTATTAAAACATGCAGTTTTAACTAAATTTCATTATTTTATGTTTAGTTTCATGGATTTTATGTAAAATTTAAAAAAGAAATTAAGGAAAATGGTGTTTTAGTAATGGATTTTTGTAGGAAAGAAACGACCAAGCGGTTTTTTAGTGTTTGAATAGAATTTGCCTTTATTATAATGCTATGTTTACATATCTTAATATTATATTATAAAGGTTAAATATGATCAAAATATTTTTAATAAAATACTATATATAAAACAATTTTCCAATCAAAATATTGATAATTTGTTGCAGCATATTCATAGGTTCATACATATTCATATTCCAATAGTTTGATTTATAAATATTGTATCATTTTATTCCCAAACAGAACAAATGATTAAAATGGTAAGTGATTAACACTATAAAGTGGGATCCAAGGAAAGGAATACATGACATTAAAGTAGTAATTATCTACAGTAACAATTTGATTTACAATGTTCTTACCTTTTCAACAACATGTTCAATGCATAAATTTTGGAAATTAAATATGAAAATGTATAAAAGTTTAAACTATAATCAAGCACCATTTATGTGTAATTATTACATATTAGCTATTATAGGAATATAAAAAAAATTGTATTAAAATAACCAAATATGTTACTAATTACCCCAAATTCCTTATGGCAGTATTAATGAATTCGAGATTTAATTTGTATACCTTTCCACCAATATATAACCTTTGGTGATTAATTTGATGTAAATAATTTAAAAAAAATGTAATATGAATTAGCAGTTGAAAACAAAAGTTGAGTATGATAAATTGGAAAACAAAGTGAATGAATCAAAATACTAATAGTAACACTGAGTCATATATGGGTTTATATTTTCAGCCACATCTCCACTCTAAAAATTTTGGTAACTAATTAAATAAGAAATTGTACAAATGTAGAAACTATAATCTCATATTTATGTGTAAATCTTGACTATGAGCTCTTATATAGAGGAAATGGTGCATGTAGAAATTATGAGTATATATGAATATAATTTGCCATTAATTTATTTCCTCCCATATTTCTGCTCTCTTTTTCTTCCTTTTTTTGCCATTAATGTATTTCCTCCTATATTGCTGCTCTCATTTTCTTACTTTTTTTTGCCATTAATTTATTTCCTCCCATATCATTGCCCTCATTTTCTTCCTATTTCACCTTAAATAATAAGCTTCCCCTCAAAAAATTTCCAACTTCGTCTGTCTTTATTTAATTTCCTTCCTCACGCATTGTTGCTTTCCCCTTTTCTCCTATTTCGTCCGTCATACATTAGAAACTCCTCCTAAAATTGTTCCTGTTCGGCTTTATCATCATGCCTCGTTCTTCTTCCATTTTCAATACCATGCATGTTCCTCTTCTTAATCAGGTTTAATTTTAATTTAATCGAATCCTGTTTGTTTGTTTTCCCCCCTTTCCGTATACATCCATTAAGTCAATTATATTGGTAACATATGATGTGTATTTACTATTTTGCAGGACGAAAGAAGAATGACAGCGATTTTATTTGGCAATAGAGGAAGAGGAAGGATTTTGAAAGGAGGAGTGTAAGAAGGCTGCGATTCTTTTAATATCTATTAATATTCATGTGACATATACACTTTTAAATTCGTCATTTGAGGTAAGCTATTTTATATATGTAGGTTACTTTTGATTGTTTGGAAATACAATGATTGATGGTACATATCAATTCAATTTGTTTCGAGTTCTTCTAAAAAATATATAGTTTTGGATCTCTATATTTATGGTGGCTTAACTTGCTTCTTTGTGTATTGCAAGTGCATTCTTTTGACAGGCATCTTGGTCGTAGTGTTTTTTTGATTGCTGGTGAGGATAAGGTAATTTTTTTTGGGTGTTTTGTGACTTGCTAGTGTCTTCTTGGCTACCTCGTAGGTGTTTTTGCCTTGTATTTGTTGTGGTGGTCTATGCTGGTTGAAGTTGCTAAGTAATAAGCCCCTTTGAGCTTACAAGTGTTCTGCTATGAAATTAGCTTATTTGTAGCTTATGATTGTTGGTAAAGGCAACTTTGCAACTTTTCCTTGGTGAGAGGTGCTTTTCAAAGGCTATTGTGTGTTCCGTTACTTTTTAAATTGGTGATACTTTGTTCTCATTTGACCGTCAGAGGTTGCAATAACTTATTAAATACGACTGGTAACCGTAATTTGGTAGAAACTGCCGTTGTTCGAGTGTGTGTGTATATATAAATACACACACACTCATTTGACCCTGTTTAGAGAAATGATGAGAAACAACCAAACTTACTGAGGTAAATAAAATTTAAATCAAATGTATATTTGAAAATTAAATTATTTCTTTTTCAATTTATTATGCTATTTTATTGTGACAGGTACGACAGACGAGTGGACAAATTCTGGAGTAAGAAGCCGATAGCTAAAACAAGAGTGAGAGTGTGAGTGATTGTGTACATGTATATTAAGTGAATGAATATGTAGGTAGGAGCTAATGTATACCAGTGAATTGTAGCGAGGAAGTGTATGTATAAGTGATTGTGTAATAGTGAGGAAATAGTATGTGTACTATTCGAAAGTGTATCTAATATTTATTTGAATAAATATTTGTTATCTGTTTAAAAATAAATTATGTGTAAATATTCAGTTCTTGTAAATATTTATTTATAGTAAATAATGTCATGTGGCCAAAAAAATAATGTCATATGCGCTAATCAAATGATGACACATGAAAAAATTATTGTTTGACACATGATCCAACCATTAAATGTCAAGTGTCGGCATTAATATATGTCATGTGTATACTACTACGACAACCATGTCAGCAGCCACGTAGGATGACACATCATCAACCATGTCGGCAACCACGTAGGATGACTCATCATCAGCCATGTCAGCAACCATGTAAGATAACACATCATTAAACACATCAGCTGATGACTCATTATTTGAGTCATAACGTAGTGGGGTCCATTGATTTTTTTACCTACCAATATCAATAAGTGTAGGCAAAAATCTTTCTCCATTAAGCTTTACCTACCAGTTTCTACCAATTCAATATTGGTAGCTAAAATATATTACCTACCATTATGTTAGTTTTACCTACGCTTACAATTAGTAGGTAAAAACCCCATTTTCTTGTAGTGGAACTAGCAAAAGCGATGAATACACAACCTGTTTATTATTGAAATATTCTTCTAATGAAGAAAAATGAGGCAATTTGTCAAAGTAAACCAAAAGTTTTGGCCTTTGAAAGTGAACCAATCATCTCTGGTTTGAAAAAACAAAATAAATAAATGAACTCAATTTTCACTGATTTCCCCATGAATTTTTCTTTGATTTAGCAAATGTGATTAAAGAAATTGTTCATTATGAATCAGCTTTCCAGCAAAACAAGAATCAATGAATTTGGATTATGGAGTCAAAAGTTATAGCTTAAAAATCGAGTGTAAGCATTTCTGGAAATTAATAGATACGCCAGAAAATGGTTTTACTTTCATGTGGATTTCGAAAATCGTCCTTTTAGAATCTTAAAAAGTGGTACAAACAAAATCTTTTCTTTTTTTATATAACTTTCCAATGAAAAAGATTCACCTTATTTTGCTCAGTAGTTTAGTAGTTTTGGATTTACGTCCGGAATAAAGAAGAGGGTTCTTCTTGGATTTTCTAAAGGATACTTTAGTCCTTTTATTTTAGGACACTCGTCCAATTTCTTACACGTGTCCCCTTAGTTTTCATGAGATGTTTCTACACATATATGAGGAGGGTTCCACTACACCTCTTATATTGCACGTAAACCCTCCCCCGAATCTCATTCATCCATTCCCCCACTCATTCTCTCTCTTCCCACTAACAAACAATATTCAAATGGGAAGAGAGAGAATGAGTGGGGGAATGGTATATATATATATATATATATATATATATATATATGTTCATTGCAGTGACATACATAAGGTGTTTTAACAGCTTAAAATTCATTTATTTACAGAAATGGTTTTCCATCATATTATCAACGTTTTTTTGAACTACTCACAAAATCTCAAAATTCCTTCGTTTTAATACTCGATGATTATACGATATATTCACTTTTGAATTCGTATTTTGTTTCTGATATTCTGAGGTTACAAACAATATTAAAATCTGCTAACCCAGGTGCGCCAAATTCCGGGTTGTTGCAATATACATTTCTACATTATTGATTCAAACAAAACAAACCATAGAACGGTTTATTACTTAACATCAGTTATAATGACTCGAATTACAATTACAACACAAAACAAAGAATACATCAATGTGCACATGCACACTTACAAATTCATGCAACTTTCACCATATATATATATATATATATATATATATATATATATATATATATATATATATATATATGAAAATGCATGTGAAATAGGATTGGAGACCGTGTTGATGTAGAGGGGTAAAACAATTGCATACGTTTTTCGATAGCTCAGACAACTAGAGCAAAAATTGAGTATTTTTATATCGAAAACACTTAGTTCGAGGAAACGGGTTTTATAAAACATTTTGGAAATCGTTTGAATATTTTCTTCTAATATTGAAAACAAGTCTAAGTAGTCATTTTTGTCGCAAAGTGATAGAAAAACTCATATTTATAAACTACTTATGAAAAAGTTTTGTAAAATGTGCACAGCGCCACAACATAGGGGACGTGACCACTACCACTTTGTTTTAGGATTGTACCCTTAGAGGACTCATTCGGTCGCTAACGTTGTCGGTTGTGTTACAGGACTAGACCCGGTTTTAGTGTAGGTACGGCAAAACGTTCGACTAGATCCGATTTTAATTGGTAGCGATTGGTAACGACGATGAACCGTAATAAGGTAAAACTAGGTGTCTTTTACCAACGGTAGTATGGTACGTTGCTTGATCCGCGATCCGCGACATCGTGGAAAAAGAAATATGGAGCGCCGATATTTTATCGAACGGGGATGGGAAAAAGGGAGCGGATCGCTTCAATTTGCCAGATAATCGGATCATATGTCAGTGGACTGGACATCCACCGTCCAAAATGGATCGCACGGGGAGTGGATTAAAAGAGGCGAAACCCTTGTTGGATTGTCGCTGCTTTATATACGCCGCGATTACACAAGAGAAATGGGGATTAAAATCTCTAAATTAGGCAGCCATGGAAAAAAGGAAAAGCAAATCGTCTGTGCACAATATTTTCTTGCCTCTCCTCTTTTCCCTCACTGACTAATTTAGAGTTTTTATTGGGTCCCTTCTTCTCCGACGAAACTTCGCCCTCGCGTGGCTAGTGGGATTTTCATCGTGTTGGTTTAATGGCCTTTCAACAATTTGGTGGAATTAATGGGATTGCTTTGGTTGATTTTATTTGTTTGATTGATTTTGCAGGCAGCTGACGAAGCGTGGGGCTGGTGGGATCAAGATGCCAGTAAAAACTGGATCATATTTGATTGATTGATTCTACATGATCATATTTCCCATTTAATGCTTTGGTTGGTTCTTCAGTTTGTTTTTCGTTTTGTTGCTGAAAGTCTGAAACTGTGGTCATATCAAGTTTCTTTGTCTGTTTTTTGTGGAATGAAATCTCCTCTATCCAATATCTCTTGTCCCGCTGCATTCAATCAATCATGACCCCTTAAATTCCACATTTTTGTAATTAAGCCCACGGACGTAATTGCGAAAATGTGAAGGTACATGTGATTTGCTCTCTTTTCGAAATCTTAAGTTTGTAAAGGCTTGGAAGTCATTTCAATAAGGGCATACCTTCTTCACACCCATCAAACTACTCATGTAGACCCAGTTGGTTATCGGTCATGGATAGGTTACTGGAGAACAAAATTGTGATATTGGGCGTACTCTGGGGGTTCTTTGTCCTTAGACCTGGGTGCGACTGTCTTAAATATTCTTATATGATAACTTGGATAAAGACACAATGTTCTTACTCCATGTCATTTGGAAAAAAGTCAACACACCAGATTTTATAGGGCTGTAGCATAGTCGTTAGTGGAAATGAAGGTAGTGTTTGGTTTATTTTGTGTTTTGAGTTTTTAGTTTTCAGCGTTAATTATGATTGTTGCAAAAATTTAAAGTATAACGAAGGTGGCGGATCAAGGATGGAGGGAATGACGGAGTGGACGGAAAGATGGTGGATGTATGAATCTATTGACGTCCTATCGTTGTTTCTTAAAATGTGGAAAAAAAATTGGTTTTCTGTGTTAATCTCATTTTGTTAAACAATCGTTTTTCATGATTTGTGTGCGTGGTTCATACTTTTGTATACGTGCGAAAATTCAAAATAAAAAACTATAAAGCGAACACACCTGAAACCTTTTGTTATTTTCAGTTATGATATTATCTTTTTTGATGGTTTTCTTAATCTCATTGTGAGCTTCTTTAGATGATTAATAATAGTTCTAGTCTATCTGCGTCTTCCTTGGATGAGCTTTCTCAAATCTAGATTTATTCTTACATTAGAGGACAATAATTTTGTTGGAATATTCGATGATAGTTCTTTAGTCATCAAATGTTGGATTTTGCTTCCTTTATTAATTTCATGAATGAGAAATCTAGTTGCATGGTTAACTGGTGAGAAAATGTCTGTGATTGCACAGTTGGTCTGGTGATCAAATCAAGATTGTTGATGGTTTTTTCCTTTTTTTTCGTGGGATTATTGGTGGCCTTCATGAGTGCTGTTGTAGGTTGTGGAGTAACGCTTCTTGTATCTTCTTGTTACCATAGTATATTATCAAAATCTGTTTTTGAGATCGTTTAGTGCAGGAACATGGCCTCTCCTGCTATTTTTGTAGCACTACAAGAAGTTTACGGGTTATATATTCCATTGATCTAATTCTTCTGAGAAGAGCTGGAACATCTTAATGAAGTACGACCTTGATAAGCACCATAAAATCGTAAGTTATGTTGTAAAAGTGCATGTTGATTGATCTTCAAGAAACTCTAGATAGGTAGGTTACCCCTTCAGATGAAATATTGTCCAGAGCTAAGCGATTTTCTTAAGAATAAAATAATGTGAGTAATTTGAAATAAGAAATTTTTGTCTTATTATTTACCCACTTCCGTTTTTGCATGGATCACTTGGTTTTCAAAAGAACATTATGTTTTGATCTGCATTGCATCTTGACTTGATTTTCAATCTTTAAGCTTCTTTTCTTTGATTGGCAGACAAGGAGTTGCCACTGGTTTCTATGCTTTAATTCTATTTTCTCTCCCATCTTCTGAGATGAATAGCCTTCCATGTTGCCAACGTTATCTGAATCATTCTACTGAGAAGTATTTGATTTAGGCGATGTTCATTGTGCAGTAGACAGATTCGTCTGAGACCTTATTCTTTAATATTAACGAAACGTTTATATCCAGTTTTGTTATTGTCATGGGCCTGGCCCAATACATCATGTATTATGGGTATATAATAGCCATACGAGCTTGTTACTGTATAAACGAAAAATACAATTCTCATTTCGATGAAAGATATCAATACAAATTTATTAATAGCTTAGTCGAAACTTCTCTGCATTATCTTCACAACAATTCAAACTTGGTATTAGAGCTTGTTACATGCTTAACAACAAGACTATGAATCCAATCATTTGAAATCTATCTTTGACAGATCATCTGCAAGAATTCTACATTACAGAAGACAGTTGCAGAACATCAGAGAAGACACTATGTACTCAACGAATGAATACTTGCTCAAGATCAATAATTTGTGTGATCAAATGGCATCCGCTGACTGTTGGCTATAGAGTTACTGAATCTGAATAAGTATCATCTATAATAAGTGGACTAGATGATGATTATAAAGCAGTGGTTGCAAACTTGCAATAACGTCTTCAATTGAACCCACATCAATGCTACAATATGTGTACTCTACCCTACTTTCACATGAGGGAAGAATTGAGTAGAAATAGGCAAACAATGCAAAATTCACCATCAACTATACCACCAACAATAAAGGCAAACAGCAAGAAAAACCCTATGGAACATGGCAACAATAATCAAAGAGGTTGTCATGCAAATAGAGGTAGATGTGACAAATTCAACAATAACAAAATCAGATGTCAAATTTGTGAGAAGTATGGTCATAGCGCAAACAAATGTTATTTCGGATTCAATACAAGCTATGCACCCTCTCAGCAACGTAACAATTCAAGTGCTACAACTATTAGTATTCAAAAAGACAATAAATGTCAATCTGAACTACAAAATACTAATATTGCAAAGATTGAAGGCATAAATGATGATAGTTGGTATCCAGACTTATGCGCAACCAATCATGTGACAAATTATATGAATAACTTAAATCAGGGTTACCATAAGTACAAAGGTATATAGAATTTAGTTGTAGAAAATGGTAAAAATGTTCACATAACACACACTGAAAATGCAAAAATTGATGGATCCAAAGAACTTTATCTCAAAGACTTACTGAGGGTATCATCAATTAAAAGGAATTTGATGAGTGTTTCCCAATTTTCCCAGAACAATAGTGTATATTTTGAATTCTTTCCCACTACATGCTTAGTTAGAGATATATTAACTCAAGGAATAATTTTGCAGGATAGTGAGAGTAATGGCATGTATAAATTTGATGTGATTAATTCAAGGAAGGCTTAATGTAGGGAAAAATAACTATGTGTTAGCCATTGTTAATGATTCTGAATAATATAGTAATTTTGAAATGTGGCATAACAAACTGAGACACCTCTGTTTGCAAACTGTAAGACATGTGATTAGTAGTAATAATATAGTCATTGACAAAATTACTACAACACATGTTTGCATATTTTGTCAAATGGGGAAAGAGTCACAAGATTGCATTTCCAAACTCAACAACCACGTATACTAAACCGCTTGAGCTTGTCGCCACTGATTTGTGGGCCCAGTGAATTCTGATTATGGGTATAAATTCTACATGTCGTTTATAGATGCTTGCACAAGATTTATATGGATCTATCAACTTAAAAGTAAGTCACAAACTTGCAATGTTGTTCAAAATTTATTGCATCTGTTGAAAATCAAACTGAAAACAAAGTCAAAATATTTCAAATAGATGGCGATAAGGGATTCTTACCCCTGAAGCATTCTTTTCAAACAAGGGTATAAATCATACCATTACTTGCCCCTGCACCTCTAAACAAATGGTATCGTTGAAAGAAAGCATAGACATATTGTTGAAACTGACTTGACGCTACTTGCAAAATCTTCTATGTCACTAAAATTTTGGTCAAAGGCTTTTGCAGCTGCAGTGTACCTAACTAGTATTACCGTACAACGGTGGGGAAAACCGACCGTTAAGTTATATAGTATCAAATGAAAATATCTTTGTTAATTTTTTGTAATTGTGAATTTGATGAAAAATTAACTATGTTATTTGAAAATAAAAGAAAATATTTTAAAAAGTAAAAATCAATTTCGTTATGGTTTATGCCCGTAACCTAGTTTGATAATTATGAACCGCTGTCATTGTATGGATATAAATTATTCATATTCAAGTACATACATATTATATCACGAAGAATTAATACACATTTCAAAAGATAAGCGTCTAGAACTTCTAAATTATTATATAATTTGGAAAATAAAAAGACAAATTCATGCTTTCTAATGCGTTTTAAGACTCCACAATTGGCAATATTTTAGTTTCTACTAACTGAGAGGGCTACTACAATATTAGTAATATTAGCATCAAATTCATGGTTTATATTGTTTTATGTTGCCTAGCACATATATACATACATATATAATACTAAGTATGTAGTGCCAATAATTGCTTATTACAGGGACAAATAGTTTAACACGTTAATAAGGAAACAACGAACCAGTTAAAACATTATCTTTAATGGTAGTTCATGTAAAAACATTTTATTACTTCAGCACGAAATATATTCATGTTCGTACAAAAATTAAACCAAGAAAAAAATTGATTACACATATATTTACAATATAAACCAAGATAAATGGGTTCCTCTACCGCACATGTAAATCACATTACACGCATATTTACGATACGTATACGCATATTACACTTCAGTTTACACGCACAGCTCAAAAGAAACCTCCAACAACTCATCATTTCTTGCCTATATAGCTTTAAAGCAAATTAAAGATAGTAAATTGAAATAACTAGAATAATGAGTAGCCACTTTGAAATGGAAATGAAGCCGCATGACATGCTCAAAACAGAGTCCCTGAATTCATTCAGCAAGTCAAATTCAAGTTAGCTCCAGCGTGGCCTTCAATGCAACAACCGGAAAAAAAGGGAAATTTCTGCACCATCCACTCTGACAGCATTCTTGCATTCTGTATATACAAATAACAGTAGCAAGATCCTTGCATTCTGAAATCATCCTAAAAGAACCATACCCAAGCACTCCAAGTATATTTACAAGCTTGGCTTACAGTGGAATACATATTATCATATCCAATTCATGTTGTGCATAACTTTAAAGACAATTTATAACTATACTCTAACTCGTCCTTTAATTCACCCTTCGACGATATGTAACAATCTGGACAATTATCTCACTAGTCCAACCAATGCAGCGTCCAACTCAAAGAATGGCATAAAATACATCAATAAATACAATGTAGTACGACCACTTATAGTTGTTAGACTATATTCTTATATGTGATAACCTGGTTTGTAAAAGACAATACACTGAATTATGCAAATGCTAGGAAAAATGAACCCTGAAAATAGCGTTATGAATATAACATAGTCAAAAATGGAAGAAAAAAAAATTGTATCATAATTATTCTTGAAACTGTGTTATGTGATATTCTTCTTAAGTAACATTTGCTCTACAATTTTTTGAAACTATGCTTTGCGAAACTGTGTTATGTGATACTAAAATTAAAACAAATCAGATCCAATATATTATTACCTTTTTGAGCTTCTTGTCCAGCAGTTCGTTTGCAAAAAACCTGAGAAATATTCCACTTAAGAGTAGGCGGCAGAGGCGCTGCAGCTTCAGCATCCTCCGATGATGTCCCGTTCATCTTCTGATAAGGTGATTAGGAGATTGAATTGAAACTAAACGTCAGATTGGAAAATTATTCGAGAAAATCAAATTCGAGCTGGAAAATCAAAACTGATTTTTCGTTGAAATTGCAATTGTTAAAATCAAAACCAATTTAGAAGCAGATTAAATCAGAACCGTACCTTCCTTTCCAAATGACCAGAGAAGAAGAATCAGATTCGATTTGATCAAAATCGCGAATTATGTGATAACCTGGTTTGTAAAAGACAATACATTGAATTATGCAAATGCTAGGAAAATGAACCCTGAAAATAGCGTTATGAATGTAACATAGTCAAAAATGAAAGAAAAAAATTGTATCATAATTATTCTTGAAACTGTGTTATGTGATACTCTTCTTAAGTAACGTTTGCTCTACAATTTTTTGAAACTGTGCTCTGTGAAACTGTGTTATGTGATACTAAAATTAAAACAAATCAGATCCAATAGATTATTACCATTTTGAGCTTCTTGTCCAGCAGTTCGTTTGCAAAAAACCTGAGAAATATTCCACTTAAGAGTAGGCGGCAGAGGCGTTGCAGCTTCAGCTTCCTCCGATGATGTCCCGTTCATCTTCTGATAAGGTGATTAGGAGATTGAATTGAAACTAAAAGTTAGATCAGAAAATTATTCAAGAAAATCAAATTCGAATTGGAAAATCGAAACTGATTTTTTGTTGAAATTGCAAGTGTTAAAATCAAAACCAATTTAGAAGCAGATTAAATTAGAACCGTACCTTCCTTTCCAAACGACCAGAGAAGAAGAATCGGTTTCGATTTGATCAAAATCGCGAATTGATTAGAATAGGGAAGATCGCCTTATTTGATTTCATGGGTATAAAATTGATTTGAATAAAGAAGAACAACGGATTGGGTAATGAGTGAGGAGCAACAGATTTGTGATGAGATTCAGATCGAGCATGGAACTTTATCAAACCGTTGCTCTCCAATTAAGATCGGATATGAGGTAGAAATTTTCAAACTGGAATTATTGGAAAAAACGAGTCAGATGAAAAACTTTGATTTTAAAATTCAGAGAAGAAACGGGAACAAGGAAAAAATGTAGAGAAACGGGGAGCGTGAAAGATGGATGGAACACGGAAGAGACGAAGCAGGCATCTGTTTTTTGCTTCAGACGAAAATTGATTTCCATCCTAAACCTCCCTAACAGTCGGTTTGATTAATCTTCTACCTACAAAGTACTTAACTTCAAATGTCCCTATGAGATTTTAACTACAAATAAACCAGATTATAATTATTTAAAAGTATATGGGTGCCAACGCTACCCCTACCTAAGGCCATATAATTCCCATAAACTAGAATATAAATCATCTTCATGTAGATTCTTGGGATACCCAAACAATCAAAAGGGGTACAAATGTTTAGACAACAAAGATTAAAAATATGCGTCCAGGCATGTAGTATTCAATAAGGAGGAATTTCATTTTAGCAAAGTAGAAATCAAAACTACTCAGAAAGTTAAGAATCCAAGGCAATATAAAATGGGCATACCTGATGATGTGGAGGGGTAATGTCAGCTCAGCACAGGAAGACTAGCAATGATAATGGTTCTGAACTCATAGCAGCCATTACTAGACTAGGTCAAGAACAACAAAGCTCACCAACTAATCCTGAATTTAACACTCCACAGCAACATGTTAGCAATGACAACCAAACAATTCAAAGTTCAAACAATAATACAACAAGCAACACTAATCAAAATAATGATCAAAACAATGCTGCAAGAGACAATGTGAACTAGCATCATATGAGGACAAGGGAAAAGTGTGGTATATTTAAACCAAAAATGTACAACAACACCACGAATATGGAAGAGTCAACATCCTATCACGAGGCCATGCAATTAGAGAAATGGAAAAGAGCTGTGGATAAGGAGTACATAGCTTTAATAAAAAAAACAATACATGGATACTTTTCATTCCAGCAAATCAAAAAAACATAATTGGGTGCAAGTGGACATTTAGACTTAAAAAGAATGCTAATGGTTCGATCTCTAAATATAACGCAAGGTTGGTAAAAAAGGGGTACTCATAACAAAGTGGTTTTGACATCATTGAAAATTTTTCACCTGTTGTGAGGTCTATTTCACTAAAAATAATATTAACCACTACCATACAAAAGAGTTGAAGCATCACACAGATTGATGTAATATGAATTTTTGAATGGTGTTTTGCAAGAAGAAGTGTTCATGGAACGTCCACAAGGGTTTGTGCAGAAAGAAAAGAAGGGACTTGTATGCAAGCTGTATAAAGCAATTTATGGATTGAAGCAGGCACCAAGGGTTTGGTTTGCATGCTGAAAACAATACCTGTCAAACATGGTTATAATCCAACTAAATCTGACAACTCTACATTTTCAAAATTTAGTGCTGATACTGTTACCTACATACTAATTTATGTTGATGACTTTATTATTACAAGAAGTAGTGGGAATGAAATCAGCAAAATTACCCATACTCTTGATATAGAATTATCAATTAAAGACCTTGGAGGCTTAAATTATTTTTTGGGGATTGAGGTGAAAAGAAGTGGCAATTCAGAAATGCATCTCAATCAGATAAAATACATTGCTGAAATTCTGTTTAGACAAAGATGGACAAAGCAAATGCATTACTAACACCAATGATTACAAACCTACAGTCGTCAAAAACTAAAAAAAAGGCAATTTAAGATGTCAAGCAATACAGAAGCATAGTTGGTGCATAAAAATATGTCACCATCATCGGACCATATATAACTTACAGTGTCAATAAGGTCAGTCAGTACATGCAAATCCATTTAGACCAACATTGGAAGGAAGTAAAAAGAATACTTAGATATTTATTAAAAGGAACTACGACTCAGGGTCTTGTAGTTAAGTCAAGCAAAACTCCCAACATGAATGCATATTCTAATGCTAACTAGGAAACTGTGACACCCCTCTCGAAAAGGTAACACAAAGATATTTTAGCACATTGGTTAGTGTGTGGTGTTGCTTTGCGGGAGGTCAGGGGGAAGGGGGTTCGAGACCCGTGATTGTCACAACAACTGATCAAGATGATAGAAAATCTACTTCACGATACTATGTAAACTTGGGTAAAATCCCAATTTCATGATGTGCTAAAAAGCGAAGTACAATATCTACGAAAGCTGAATTTAGAATCATGGCTAACATTACTGCAGTGATAATGTGGATAAGATCATTGCTTGGCGAACTCAGACTCAAATCAGATAAAAAGCCCACAATATGGTGTGATAATACTAGTGCTATTTCACTAACAATGTAACAACCCACTTTTTCCGTATAGCTTAAGCCGGGATTAAACCACACTTGTCAAATCAAAATGCACAAAAAAGTAGATAGTTAGGAGAAAAATTTAGAGGGTGAGAAAAATAGAAAGAAAGAAAAAGAAGAACATAACATAACAGAATTAGATTAAACAAGAATCACATAAAAAAATGAATAAAATATAATATATTAGTTCTCTTTACATAAATAGAAAACTAGTGTATATACATGAATATAACATTAGAGTACATCACCATATCAACTAATAAAATGCTGATAAATACAACACACACAATGGGAATAAATTAATATGAGAAAATATGAGAATACTTCTAGACTCCAGCTCCTTTGCTGAAGCTCTTAGCAAATCCATTGCTACCTGGAAAAGATACTCGGTTTGACCTGAGTATTACGTACATGGATCAGTCTAGGAAACTTTTAGTGAGAAATCTCACATTATAAACAACTTGCTCAACTTTTGAAAACCTTTTAAACAAATAAACGCTCGTACGGCACGACCACACATAAGCATAACACATGTTTTTACCTTACTATACCAAAATCACTTTTTATATCAAAAATCCAGTGATATTATAATAATGCCTATCAAATCACAAATAAAATAGGAATATAGTTGGAAAGCTTGTGTCTCACTTTCCAATGTAGTTGACATACAACTAAAAACGTACGAATCGTATTGGAGATTGGATTTCCAACATGACTAGGTATGGAACCACCTTCCAATTAGTGTCCTCTAGAGATGGAACACTGGGGTTAAACAAGAACATCTTGCAACCCGGCCACACATGACCGGCCACTCATTCAACTTAAGTGTACCAAATATATCATCACCAGGGTTGTTGTCCATCCAACCATTCTTATTCCAAAGCATACAAAAAAGGACATCGATTTCTCTAGATCAGGTGATGATATACCCTAATGGGTATGACCCACATATGCTGCCTGCCCGATTTCAGTCATTTCCCGGTTGATGAGATTTGAGGTCACGATTACCTTTTCAAAACAATACATTCAAACTTTGAATGCCACAATGCTAGATCCATCCAATCACTAATTAATTTGCACAAATATACTCTAGGTTTTAAGCTAAAAGAAGTTGATGGAAATAATGGTAGGTCGTTGTAAGTGCAGTTCGATGGCCGTTGATGGAAATCGACTGTACGGGCCTTGATAAAATAATAGAATTGAATTCGAATTGAAATTGAATATAAATGAATTCGAATTGAAATTGAATATAAATGAATGCGAATTGAAATTGAATATAAATGAATTCGAATTGAAATTGAATATAAATGAATTCGAATTGAAATTGAATATAAATGAATTCGAATTGAAACTGAATTGAATTGAAAACGAACTGAAATTGAATTAGAAATCAATTTGAATTGAAATCGATTTGAAATGAATTTAAAACGAATTTATATTGGAATATTCAATTTTGATTTGAAATTGAATATGAAGTTGAAACCGTTTTGAAAATGAATTTAAAACGATTTATAAAGCATGTTTTGAATTGAAATCGACGAAGTATATATTATATATATATAATATAATGGCCTGAATAAAACGCGCTGCGCCGCGGTAGTTCGCGAATTTCGACCATTGACTTCGAACGGATATTACGGGAGATCCGACCGTCGGATTCTCCTAAAACCGGAACCGTTGGGTTCGTATCGAAAAGAGCTTTCTAACGATTATTCGAAATTAGAAATCTAACGGTTGGATTTGGAATTATGTCCAAATCAAATTTGAAAAAGGTCGCTGTAAGTGCAGTTCGATGGCCGTTGATGGAAATCGACTGTACGGGCCTTGATAAAATTATTAAAAATAGTAATAATTTGTGTAAAATCATAAGAAATGTTTTGTGAAGAATTGGGATGAAAAACTCTATATTTGAAAAGATAAAAATAGATTTTTATCGAAATGAACTAGTTTTGAACTAGAATTAAAATTATATTTATTTTTAAATAAATAAATTGAATTTGAAAAGGGTTTTAAAAATAACCAGAATTTCCAAGAATTGAATTGGATTGGATTTGAATCGAAATAGTCTTTGGATTATTTCGATGTTGAATTTCGTGATTACACAGATATTGTTATGGAAATTTGAAAGATATATTTATATCGTTATTTCCAATACGATATTTGTTGGTCGTAGAATTTGATATTGAATATAAGCCGATATATTTTCTATTCAGAGCCTTGTATTTAATATCAAATGTGATTTGGGTTTGTCGTGAATGGTGTCTTCATTAACACAGTTCTTAAGCCCAGTTGAGAAAATGATTAAATCTTTTTAGTTAGATTTAATGAAGTGTACCAATTAAATAATATTTAATTGGAATTGAATTCGAATTGATTCTTGGGTTTATCGTGAACAGTGTTTTATATAACACTTGTTCTTTAACCCGATAATTAATGAAATGTGATTAGTTAAGAAAATCAGAAACTAACTGGAGGTTAGTTAAGTTGAATGGTTTCTAAGGTATTGATCTGATGTTGGTTTCGGCCTTCGGGATTAATACTTAGGGAACTGCTCACTTGCTAATTTACGGTTAGGGACTGATTGAAATGTGATGTGATTTCTGGTTTATCGTGAACCGTGTTTTAAATGACACTGATTCTTTAACCCAGTCACAGATTAAAACTAAGTGGAGTTTTAATGAATCTTTAATTAGATTGGAATGATCGAGAATGGAGTATCACCAGTTTTGCTCCAGGCGATAGTTAAATCTTTAATTAGATTTAAACGTGAAATGGTAATTGAATTTACCGATAACACCGTGGTGTTAGATATGAAGTATGACCAGTTTTACTTCATGGGATGAATAGGTTGGGGTTGAGAAATTAAAACAAATGATTACTTCGGTATGGTTTGCTGATACCAACTAGTTTGAATTGATATTCCAAGGAAGATTAAAGAATAAATTTAAAGGATTTATCTTTGATAAAATTAATGGGAACCTATCCCTAAGAATGTGAAATTTAGAAACTAGCTGTAGGTTGGCTAAGCAGAGTGATTTCCTGGGTATTGATCAGATGTTGGTTTCGGCCTTCGGGGTTAATATTTAGGGAATTATTCTCTTGATTAATTTACGGTTAGTGACTGATGAATTGGAATGAGGCGTATGTTGTGTTTGTGTAACACTTATTTATTATATACGCGAGTTATTCGGGAAGACCGGGTTTATCCCATTCTGAATAACTGATACGACGATAAGTCGAAGATGAAGACGGTGGTCGAAGACCGGAGTTCTTCACGTCGTTTGGGTGATTACTGATGATCTTGATTGGGATGTACACCCAAGAAGATGGAAACAGTTGGTGATCGTCTAGACGTATTTGGAGATCGATGGATATGCGGGGTATATATGCCTCCGGTTTCGTTCTGAC
Source organism: Allium sativum (assembly GCA_030737875.1). Classification (NCBI taxonomy): domain Eukaryota; kingdom Viridiplantae; phylum Streptophyta; class Magnoliopsida; order Asparagales; family Amaryllidaceae; genus Allium; species Allium sativum. The sequence continues at coordinate 6,341,350 of JASFAX010000039.1, read as the reverse complement.
CCAGAACGAACTTGTAAATGGACTGTGTGTATGACATTGGATTTTAGTCTGTGTGATTGATTTCTATTAAATATATACCTGTTTGGCGACGGAGAATTTATTCTCTTATTTAACGCCCTTCTCTGAGACGTATGAGCTCAGGGGTTATATACTGATGGATATCAAACGCATAGAGTGAATTTCCTGTGTGGCACGCCTAAGTGGCAAATGATCAAGGCTTCTGTTGAAAAGCAAAGTCTTGTGGTTGATGATCGAAGCACGGCCTTTGTGGCGTAGCTTTGTGTAACGTTTACTTCACGAGTTTCATACCCGGTATGAACCAAAAACGGGAGAGGACCTCATGAAGGGCATGCGTTTCTTTCTAGCTAGAAGTGGCATCAGTGGTTTTACACGCCCTGATGAGTTTGACTTATGTGGTTGTTGGTGTTACGAGGCGCCTCAGTTTGATCGGACGATCCGGGACCGACGGAGCCATTCGTTGGCTCACTTACGCCCCAAAGGGCGGGGAAACGCAGTGTTCAGGAATTTTAATCCACATCGGTGGACCGACACTGTCGCTCCAAGGGGCAGTTGCGGCTGTTCCTGAGGCTCGGGCTAGACAGTCTCGAATCGGTTGAGGACTATCTTTTGCCTCGGTTCATAGATGGAAATCCAATTTCCAAATACGTGACATTTGCAGTTTTAATTGTAGAACTAGTATGGCGACATGATATATGGTACTCATGCCGTCTATGATTGATACTTATGATTTGAAGTTGTTTTATATACTATGCACTTATAGTAGTATCAAATGATTTGTTTTAAACGTATCAAGCATTCTTGGCTATTATAAGGTAAAAACCCTATCCTCCGGCTTGCGTTGCATTGTGTGATGGGAAGTGGGTCTTATAATAGCTTCATTGTTCTTTATTTAGCATTGCGTTGTTGTTATATGCACTGGTATTCTTGGGAGGAAACCCGTTCCGTGTTATACGGCGTGGTCCCTTGATTTACCTAACTTTAAACTAAAGATTAATAACTGTTTTAGTTCTCACACCAGTCCCATGACTGACCTGGAGTTTATCGTTTTAACCTAAACTCTGGGTGCCCTTATTTTGACACGGGCAGTTTGTAGTTTTGGTTTTGCAGATTTATATTCATAGGATCCTGGTTTACAGCTGGAACGATATCCGGAAAGCTTTGTATCCGTATATCTCCTTCAGTTGTGTATTGTATTATTTTCCGCTGCAATGTATTTAAATGTAATTTAAATCTCTGATATTTCTGTGTAATATTCATTTATACTCTGTATATTTTAGTATTCTGATGGAGTTGTTGTAATATACAATGAAATGTTCTTCCGTTTGCGTTCCTTTGTGGCGTTCTCGAACTGTCCGCGCTTTCCTTCACGGGGAAGTTATGGGTCTTTACATTATCTCCCCCACTTTAAAACTTTTCGTCCCCGAAAAGGAACGAAGCCGAAAGTTGTTCAACTAATCAACTCAACTTTCACTGCTTTCACTACGGCTTAAGTTCTTCAACTTTTCAGTTTCTAAGAACTTTTCAAATTTTTCAAAAATTTGGCTAACACCATAAATTTTCGAAAAATTTCGCCATAACCTCCCCTGCACCGGGAGCACCGGGAAAATCCCGAAATTGCCATACAGGCCTTCTGATCTCAAAAAGAAAAAGCAAAGCGGCCAGCCAATCGGCTCATAAAATCATCATCACCTAAACAAAACAGTAAATTATGGTAAACATGTACCTATTTGTCGGGCAAACAATTTTATTCTTCTGCTCTAGCCTCCTTGCTATGACCTGTTCAGTGTAAGTACATGTATATGCAAGCAAATGCGACCAAATTTCAATACAATTCACTTTTTGGTCAATTTGGCTAAAGGTTCAACATTTAATTAATCAAACTATAATCAAACCACACAATCAGCAATCAATTAGTGAATTATCATTTCAAATTCATAACTTTGATATATAGTCAAAAAATCACATTTTTGATGCCAACTCACAACAATAAGCCCTATCTAATTTTGGTTCTCACACCAGTCAATAGGAAATATATAGATATCACACGTTCGTCACTCGAACATAAATTCTAATGATGGAGCTCCATCATCAAAATCATCTCCGGGCGATTAGAGTGTAATTCTATATCTATCCCGTATATTAAAATTTCAAATACACGTGGATCAGACGTATACGCAAAATCTTTATATACTGGACTATCCAATTCAATATAAATATTCAAATACGAATTATTGAATTTAAATTTTCAAAACAATTCTTGTTTTCATTTTCAAAAATATACTCTTCACACTCGTTCTAGGATACTACTGATCCCATCTCTAATGAGTCATTCCCATTGGATATTACTAATCCAATATCTGATGAATTATTTCGTATGGTTCTAAGGTGTCTTGTTCTCTGAGCTTTGTAAACCAAAGCACTGATACCAAATGTAAAGACCCATAACTTCCCCGTGAAGGAAAGCGCGGATAGTTCAAGAACAAGCCACAAAGGAACGCAGACGGAAGAACATTTCATTGTATATTACAACAAGTCCATCAGAATACTAAAACATACAGAGTATAAATGAATATTACACAGAAATATCAGAGAATTAAATTACATTTAAATACATTGCAGCGGAAAATAATACAATACACAACTGAAGGAGATATATGGATACAAAGCTTTCCAGATATCGTTCCAGCTGTAAACCATGATCCTGTGAATATAAATCTGCAAAACCAAAACTACTAGCTGCCCGTGTCAAAATAAGGGCACCCAGAGTTTAGGTTAAAACAATAAACTCCAGGTCAGTCATGGGACTGGTGTGAGAACTAAAACAGTTATTAATCTTTATTTTAAAGTTAGGTAAATCAAGGGACCACGCCGTATAACACGGAACGGGTTTCCTCCCAAGAATACCAGTGCATATAACAACATCGCAATGCTAAATAAAGAACAATGAAGCTATTATAAGACCCAGTTCCCATCACACAATGCAACGCAAGCCAGAGGATAGGATTTTTACCTTATAATAGCCAAGAATGCTTGATACGTTTAAAACAAATCATTTGATACTATTATAAATGCATAGTGTATAAAACAACTTCAAATCATAAGTATCAATCATTGATGGCATGGGTACCATATATCAGGTCGCCATACTAGTTCTACAATTAAAACCGCAAATGTCACGTATTTGGAAATTGGATTTCCATCTATGAAACGAGGCAAAAGATAGTCCTCAACCGATTCGAGACTGTCAAGCCCGAGCCTCAGGAACAGCCGCAACTGCCCCTTGGAGCGACAGGGCCGGTCCACCGATGTGGATTAAAATTCCTGAACACTGCATTTCCCCGCCCTTTGCGGCGTAAGTGAACCAACGAATGGCACCATCGGACCCGGATCGTCCGATCAAACTGAGGCGCCTCGTAACACCAACAACCACATAAGTCAAACTCGTCTGGGCGTCTAAAACCACTGACGCCACTTCTAGCTAGAAAGAAACGCATGCCCTCCTTGAGGTCCTCTCCCGTTTTTGGTTCATACCGGGTATGAAACTCGCGAAGTAAACATTACACAAAGCTGCGCCACAAAGGCCGTGCTTCGATCATCAACCACAAGACTTTGCTTTTCAACAGAAGCCTTGATCATTTGCCACTTAGGCATGCCACACAGGCAATTCACTCTATGCGTTTGATATCCATCAGTATATAACCCCTGAGCTCATACGTCTCTGAGAAGGGTGTTAAGCAAGAGAATAAATTCTCCACTGCCAAACAGATATATATTTAATAGAAATCAATCACAAAGACTAAAATCCAATGTCATACACACATTCCATTTACAAGTTCGTTCTAGGTCAGAACGAAACCGGAGGCACCTAGTACCCCGCATATCCATCGATCTCCAAATATGTCTAGACGATCACCAACTGTTTCCATCTTCTTGGGTGTACATCCCAATCAAAATCATCAGTAATCAACCAAACGACGTGAAGACCTCCGGTCTTCGACCACCGTCTTCATCTTCGACTTATCGTCGTATCAGTTATTCAGAATGGGATAAACCCTGTCTTCCCGAATAACTCGCGTATATAATAAATAAGTGTTACACAAACACAACATACGCCTCATTCCAATTCATCAGTCACTAACCGTAAATTAATCAATGGAATAATTCCCCAAATATTAACCCCTAAGGCCGAAACCAACATCAGATCAATACCCAGGAAATCACTCTGCTTAGCCAACCTACAGCTAGTTTCTAAATTTCACATTCTTAGGGATAGGTTCCCATTAATTTTATCAAAGATAAATCCTTTAAATTTATTCTTTAATCTTCCTTGGAATATCAATTCAAACTAGTCGGGATTAGCGAACCATACCGAAGTAATCATTTGTTTTAATTTCCCAACCCCAACCTATTCATCCCATGAAGTAAAACTGGTCATACTTCATATCTAACACCACAGTGTTATCGGTAAATTCAATTACCATTTCACGTTTAAATCTAATTAAAGATTTAACTATCGCCTGGAGCAAAACTGGTGATACTCCATTCTCAATCATTCCAATCTAATTAAAGATTCATTAAAACTCCACTTAGTTTTAATCTGTGACTGGGTTAAAGAATCAGTGTCATTTAAAACACGGTTAACGATAAACTCAAAATCACATCACATTTCAATCAGTCCCTGACCGTAAATTAGCAAGTGAGCAGTTCCCTAAGTATTAACCCCGAAGGCTGAAACCAACATCAGATCAATACCTCAGAAACCATTCAACTTAACTAACCTCCAGTTAGTTTCTGATTTTCTTAACTAATCACATTTCATTAATTATCGGGTTAAAGAACAAGTGTTATATAAAACACTGTTCACGATAAACCCAAGAATCAATTCGAATTCAATTCCAATTAAATATTATTTAATTGGTACACTTCATTAAATCTAACTAAAAAGATTTAATCATTTTCTCAACTAGGCTTAAGAACAGTGTTAATGAAGACACCATTCACGACAAACCCAAATCACATTTGATATTAAATACAAGGCTCTGAATAGAAAATATATCGGCTTATATTCAATATCAAATTCTACGACCAACAAATATCGTATTGGAAATAACGATATAAATATATCTTTCAAATTTCCATAACAATATCTATGTAATCACGAAATCCAACATCGAAATAATCCAAAGACAATTTCGATTCAAATCCATTCCAATTCAATTCTTGGAAATTCTGGTTATTTTTAAAACCCTTTTCAAATTCAATTTATTTATTTAAAAATAAATAGAATTTTAATTCTAGTTCAAAACTAGTTCATTTCGATAAAAATCTATTTTTATCTTTTCAAATATGGAGCTTTTCATCGCAATTCTTCACAAATCATTTCTTATGATTTTACACAAATTATTACTATTTTTAATAATTTTGTCAAGGCCCGTACAGTCGATTTCCATCAACGGCCATCGAACTGCACTTACAACGACCTTTTTCAAATTTGATTTGGACATAATTCCAAATCCAACCGTTAGGTTTCTAATTTCGAATAATCGTTAGAAAGCTCTTTTCAATACGAACCCAACGGTTTCGGTTTTAGGAGAATCCGACGGTTGGATCTCCCGTAATATCCGTTCGAAGTCAATGGTCGAAATTCGTGAACTGCCGCGGCGCGGCGCATTTTATTCAGGCCATTATATTATAAATATAATATATATAATATATACTTCGTCGATTTCAATTCAAAACATGCTTTATAAATCGTTTTAAATTCATTTTCAAAACGGTTTCAACTTCATATTCAATTTCAAATCAAAATTGAATATTCCAATATAAATTCGTTTTAAATTCATTTCAAATCGATTTCAATTCAAATTGATTTCTAATTCAATTTCAGTTCGTTTTCAATTCAATTCAATTTCAATTCGAATTCATTTATATTCAATTTCAATTCGAATTCATTTATATTCAATTTCAATTCGAATTCATTTATATTCAATTTCAATTCGAATTCATTTCTATTCAATTTAATTCGAATTTCAATTCTTTTCAAAATATCAGATTTTGAAATCACTTTCGATATTCATTATAAAATGAATAAAATCGATATAAATATCGTTCACGTCAAAATGGCGTCAATCTAATCAACACGACTTCATATATTTCTATTTCCAAATATCCTATTTCAAATATTTCTAATTCAAATATTCCTATTTCAAATATTTCTTTTTCAAATATTTTTTTTTCAAATATCTCTTTTTCAAATATGGAATGAGGCCCAATCAATTACCATATAATGTTAATTATATGGATTTTCTACAACACATGTATACAATAACAACGATGAATAATCAACCATCATCCAAAGTGCATTCTGCACTGTATAAGCATCAAATATAAATATTCAATGCTTATAACAGTCTGTCAATCAATCGATCGACATACAACTAAACAATCGGGATTAGTGTACGTCAAATATCATCCCCATACCCGTGTGGGGTTTCAAACAATCAAACACAGATTTTATTTGTGCAGTTGGGCGATGTGTAAAATTTATCGTCCCAATCAATATCAGTCAAATGTGTGTATATAAACAAATCATCCGATTTGTTTATTTTTATTTCCTTTCATATGCACGTTAAAATTTCTATTTTTAACTATAAAGTATTTTCCACTATAAAATATTTTATTTCATCTATATAAATATTTTATTTTATTTCACATCACATCACACAATCAACTACACATCAAAATCATACAAACAAGCATACAAGCCGTCCATGGTCTGTGGACGATGGGTGTCGGGTGCTACTAAACACTGTCTGCATCCTAGTATATATTTTTAACTAGAAAACAAAATTAAAAGGTAAGAAGTTCTCACAGAGGGTTCCACTCCGCCGTGCTTTGCTTTTGAATTGCTGAACATCCGGATTCCTTTGAAATTCCAATGCAGTTCTTTTCACAGTGTTCATATAAAAATTATATTTTTATTTCTTCATTTCAATAAATAAAAATTCCATTTTTATTTCGAATTCATATATATTTTTGCAACGCTTATTCTATATAAAAATTATATTTCTGCTTCTTATATAAAGATCGAATTTTTATTTCATCGCTATAAAAATCTCATTTTTACTTCACTATATATATAATAAAAATCAGATTTTTATTTCGCTACATATATAAAGATAATATTTTTATATTCTCTATTATATAAAAATCATATTTTTAATACTTCTACTTTATAAAAATTATATCTTTATATTTCACATATGATAAAAATCATATTTTTATTTATTCCCTTTCATAAAAATCCTATTTTTATTTTATTTCATATATAAAGATCGAATTTTTAATACTCTACCTATATAAAAATAATATTTTTATTACTATACTAATATAAAAATTATATTTTTATACCGTATAAATAAATAAAAATAGGAATAAAAAATACAGCTGCTGGTGGTCGGGGCTAGGGTTTTCAGTAGGTTTGGCGGTTGGAGCATCGATTTCCAGTGGAAGAAGGAGGGAAAGATTGAAGGGGGAGTCGCTGGAACCGGAGGGGGCTCGCAGGCGGATGCTGATGGAGGTGGCGCAGGCGAGGTCAGGTGGCCTGGGGGCCCACAGCGGCGGGGTCAGGTCTTCAGGGGGGGTGCGGTTTACAAAGGAAGAAGAGGGAGAGAGGGTACGGGGGAGGAAGGGCTGATCGAAGGGGGGGGGGGGTCCCTGGGGAGCGCGGTGGTGGAGTGCGCCTCGGCGGTGGCGCCATCGACGAAGGGGGGGGGGGACGAGCGGTTCCCCCCTTTTACTCTTTTTTTTTTATTTCTGACGGGATGAAGTATGAGGGAGAGAGGGTGAGGTGAGTGATAATATATATTTATAATTATTTAATTAATTTATTTCTTTAAAAAGCAACTTTTAATTTCGACCACCAAACGAGACCCACCGCCTGTTGTCCCTAGCTAATTACCCCCATTCCAAACACAATGGGATATGTATCGTAGGATGATTCGACTGTTTCGACTAGTTTTCGTCAAATTTACATTTAAATCATTATATTGAATTTTAAACGTACATCTCAATTTACTGGGCCCACATACTAACTAGAAAAATTCCCGAAAAATATTTTCTGACTTTGTATTGACGATACGGTCCTAACAAAACTAGTTTCGTCAAATTCCGAGACCGTTTGAAAAATGGCCATTTTACAGTCGAGTAAAATCAACTGAAATTGGCCAAACGCGTTTTCCTTTGCCACGCTCACATAATGGTTCGAAAAATTACGAAAATTGGAATCTAGCAATATCTTGACATCACGGATCCAACAAAAGTGGTTTCATCGAAATCCGAGGTCGTTTGCAAAATTCCCATTTTTAAGGGCCTGAATTCCATAGCGACTATTCAGAATTTTCAACTGGACGTATCTTTTGATTCTCGCTATGAAATTTTGATTTCTCAGATTCGTTGGAAAGATATTCTCGATTAGATTCAAATATTTTTGGTTTCACTAAAATCCGGTTTATTTTGAATCCTGTACATCCATTTGAAGTTTGAAATCGAATTATCGAACTACCGCGCCATTTTCAATTCCTTTTATAAATTAAAATAAATATTTATATTCCAACATCGAGCTATATAAATATATGTGTTCGAATTCTATTGAAAATAAATTTCTCGTTGTTATTATTTAAAATAATTCATTTTAAATGATCAAAATTCGATAAAATTGCCAAAATAAAAAATTTAAATTGGCCCAGATTTCCGGGTTATTACATATGACCCACATATGCTGCCTGCCCGATTTCAGTCATTTCCCGGTTGATGAGATTTGAGGTCACGATTACCTTTTCAAAACAATACATTCAAACTTTGAATGCCACAATGTTAGATCCATCCAATCACTAATTAATTTGCACAAATATACTCTAGGTTTTAAGCTAAAATAAGTTACCTTCTCCTCCACTATACTTGGTATATTTGTAAAAATCAACGTACGTGATCTTATGATATAATCTGTTAGACATTCGTCCATACAAGTTTGTTCTGGGACTGAACGAAACCGAAGATACCTCGGAACAAAGAGGTTTACTGCACGAGTATAATATGATTGTTAACTAGAGACATCAGCGAGCAACCCTCTCATTTTGAAGATCTAAGTATTCAAATCATTCGTGATTATCCCCGTAAGTTAGTTTTCAAACGCCAAGTTGGTTCGAAGTAGTTTTGAGTCTAATTTCCATCCCGGTCTCCTCGAACTAACTCGTCAAAAGTCCAAAAGCAACATTCGCTGATAGTTAGGTTTTTAACTATCAAATTAAAATAGTACAATTCAGTACATTCGAAGCATATACCCTTTTAATTAAAACCAATTCATTGATTCTTAAATATTGATTTTGTATTCTTATATCAAATATATAATTATATTCTCAAATCTCTCATGTTTTCGTTACTTTGAAAACATATCCAACACTTAACTTTTTAATAATAAACGTATTCACAAAATTCATCTCTTTATTTCCTTTTACCTCAAAAATATCTTTATACTCCACAAATTCCCTTTACTTTGGAGATATCACTATATATATACGCACACACAAAAAAAATTCCCTTCTATTTCCTTTACTTCGAAATACCATTATATATTCACAAAGCCTCTTTTTGTTTCCTTTACTTTGGAAATATTGTATATATTTATAACCAATTGGTATAGATTTAATCATCTTTTCTTACAAAGCCAAAATGATGTCATACAACACATGGTTTATAATATAACCCTAAACAGTTTTATTTAATTTCAAAACTCTATCGAATACCGTTTAGGATAATGTGTATGGAAATAATAATCAAATTTCTATAATTACCTTCATTTCCAAACCAATTTAACCCCTTATTTTCATTTCCCAAAAAACCAAAGTCATTTACTTATTTCTTTGAAAATATATATTTATAAAACATACTATTTTCATTACTCAGAAAATAGTGCCATTTACTTAACCGAATGGTGTAAATATATTCACATTTTATATCCAGGCCAAACAATGTTAATTGGTACATTGTTTATTTAAAACACAACCGTTTTCTTAAATTTCTCAAAAACTTTGCAAATAATGTTGCAATATTTCTTATGTAAATAATAAGTTATTTCCAACATCTTCACCATTACAAACTAGTACCAATCCTTAGATAATCCTGAAGTCATTCAAGCTGGGGTATTTCATTTACTTCTCAGACCTTAATCGACAACGTTCTTATCTTAAGATAGATGCGAGTTTGTAACTCAAAAATGATATTATTTACAATATCCAGCAATCTCATTTATTAATCTTTTTAAAACATGGTTTTATAAACCATTCTTCTTTTTGTAATTCTCTTCTCATATATAACCATTGTTACTTAATTCGTTGATTAAGAAATGCTTGCCAAAACATTACCTTTTAACTTCTAAACGTCTTAAAAACAATTTGTTGTATAACTCGGATTTTATTACAGAATCCAATTACCAAATCCTTTACCAAAAACCCCTAACATTTTATTATGTAACCTAATTTGGATTTTATTACTATTACCCAAATTCCTTACACAAATCCTTTAACCATATTTCTTTGCATTTCTGAAAACCTTCTTTTGATCTCAACCCTTTTTACTTATTTCATATATTAAGTAAATATTCATTTTGTACTATCAAATTAGCTTAGAATCTGTTTAATAACTTTTTTTATAAAACTCAGATTTTACTATAAAATCCCTTCATAACTCCTCTCAAGATTCAACCGAAGTTTTATCATAAACATAATTACCTTCTTAAATTATTTCAATTAAAAAGGCAATCCCTTTAATAATTATTAATTAAAATAATAATTAATTTCAACATTAACTGAAGTAAAAGTAGTTTACTTAGTTGAAACAGAAGTAATTAACATTGTTAACTAAAAATAGAATAGTTGATTTCCTTTAAAAGGTTATTTAAAATAATAATTAACTTTGTTAAAAATAAACAACTTGATAAACACACTTAAACAAAAATTAATTAACTTTAAAGAACATTAATGAAATTTGCACAACTATTTGTCCAAACTGTTTCTATAAGATAATTGAAACAAATTAATCTAATAACTAATCTCAATCTACATAGTTGACTTAGTCAACATGATAACATCAGTTAACTTGTTAACTGATTTCCACTATTCTTCCTCTTAAATTAATTAAAAACTTAATTAATTTAATATAATTTCACTAAATTGTTTCTTATACTATGCCATACATGGCATTCTGCAGCATTAGAAAAAAATGTTGGGTCAAGCCCAAAAAAATATTGTCACAGGCCTTTGGCAACACTTTTCCTGTATTGCCATTTTTATCATTGCCTTAGACCTCAAACGCAACATTTTGACTATTTAATACAACATAAGAAATATTGTTGCAATAGAACCTTATTTGAGTCTATAACAACATCCACGTTTATAGCAACATTCATAGGTGCTCGTAGCAATATTCCAAAAATGTTGCTATAAATATTAACTTTCTGAATTCGTTTAGGTCCACATCTTGTATACTATACTATTTTGCATCTCATATAATAATATATTTTGATATTGGATAACAATATTATTGCAAAGGATTTAAATGATTCAAACAATATTTTATTCAATATAATATTTCTACATTTAAATAGTACAATATTTTGCATCTCTCTACAATACAACTTACATGCACACCTCACTACATACACTTAAACACTCAATACACTATTTGTCTTTGTATTTGTTGCACACTTCTGGTCCAGCTCCTGCTTTCACTCAAACAACTACAACCCTAACATTGTGCCATCCAAGATGAAACAACAATGAAGCACACTGCAACCAACTACAAAACTAGGTAAGACATACTACGTTAAAAAGCCATCAACACCTTATTGAAACACAAGCTAATGACAAATTCCACTGCCATATAAACACAATAGGTCGAGGAATGTAAAGAGAGGGTCGGTGTTATAATAAAATGCATAACAAGATGCACGTTTTACTCCTAAATCTTTTGCATTGCTGACACCTTCAAGTTCAAAACAACATTACACTTACTGAGGGATCCATAAGAAATACTAAACGGAGCAAAAGCAATCGAATGGTTTCGCACAAGGTAACTCAAGCAGTGAACCGATACAGTTCAACACTTGCAAGTAAATGGCAAGCATACATGCATTCCTTCTTATAGTAATTACCACAGAATCATAAGTGGTGTAGTATAGAGTCATTCAAAGCAGGCACCTTAAACCGAGGAGTCCCGATCCCATATGGCAAGCAAAACAGCGTAGGTACCTCTGCTTCCATTCCTAGTATTGCGTAAACAATGCAAATGCAAATTGCACAAGTCAACCTCGTAAATACCAGTGATGTCCAAGGCAGAGCTAAAGACCAGACATAGTTTGTTAGACCGCAAATCATCTAGTCCTAGAGTTATACTCACTCCTATTTCAATTACAACTTGTTAGAAAAGACATGTAGTGGCTTTATAACACATTTTATCAAGCAGTGTCAACCTTGGTGGAGAACTATAAGATTAAATGTAGGTAGAATAGTCTACAACGTCTGAAAAACTGAGAAAGAGCACAAAGATAATATAATGTCTATATCACATGCAGGAAATTTAAACCAAACATTGCATAATGGATATTTTCTCTAATTATGTTGAAATTACTAATTTTCTCAAAAACTGAGAGAGACACTTATGTTGAAATTTCCAGATTGAATGGATATTTTCTCTAATTGTTTTGAGGGTTTAAGTTTTTGCTCAAATGTGCATCGCTATTATTACCTGTTATATATGTTCTATTATAATTTATCCTTACGCTGTGAGTTATATGACAGGTTTGAGATTGTCTTTACCTACTTTGGTGATCGTCCTAGCTGCTTGGCACACCTTTCAGCGCACTTTTCCTCTTCTTTTGTGCTGGGGTTGTGGGCGGTCGTCAAATACAGACCGATAAAAGTAGAAAGGTGAATAATTCATAAAAGGTACCAGCTAGCTGAATATTATCAAGAAAAATGCGTAGATCAACGACTGACGCACCAGTATCAGTAGAGAGATTCCATCGAGCTACACAGGGTAAAATCTCGTAGAACAATTTTGTAGAAGGATGAAAGCAAGGAAAATGTTCGAATATCCATGACTCAAGCAAGCATAGAAATCCTGCAATTTGTTTCACCCTCATCCGAGATGCTAATCCAAGCTGTCTATAAAGGAATGCTAGTGCTACTAAATCCCAAGAATATATGTTGACACGGTTCAAATTTTTTTAGCGGTTCCAAAAGAGATATGTGCACATGAGTCTTGCTTTTGTCAGAAAATATTGTGTTGCCAATCACAAACAGAAGATAAGAACGAGCAGCACGCCTAACTGCACGATCACCCCACTCATCACTCACATCATCAAATCTACCGAATAACGTTAACAAGCTTAACTTATATCCAACCCTCTCATTCATTTCCATTCTAGCTTCTGTTGCACTAAGACCAAGATACTTCGTAACGAAAGCAACTGCTTGTTCTGTATCATACGACATGCTCTATATAGATTTGCCTTCGACAGGTATGTGCAACGATGAAGCTACTTCATCAATAGTAATGGTCATCGCACCAAATGGTAAATGAAAAGTACCATTCTCTGGATACCATCATTCTACAAAAGCTGATATCAAATTCTTGTTCACACACTTGTAACACGTGCTAACAATAGGAACCAATTCAGATATGTCAATAAGGGCTTTGAACCTAGCAGCATTATCTAGAATCCTCCACTCCGATACCTTCTGCGCATGGTTGACACAAGTGAGCAGTGCTCAATCCTACACAAATAAAATTTACATTTAGTACATAAATAGATAATTGACATTGATAACAGACATGTACCTCACCAATCCATATCATAGAAGCAACATGGGTATCAAACTCTCTAATCACATCATTGTTTTTTCGTCCAGCTTTTCCCTGTAATTCTTCTTCGGCTTTAGCTTCTTCCTCTGAATGATCGCCTGCCTCATCATCATCACCTGTCTCAGAATCCTCCCCTATGTCATCTTCTTCTTCCCTTGAAGAATCTGAACCATCTCTGTCTTCTTCTTCCCCTGAAGAATTTGAACCGTTTCCGTCTCCATTTTCCCATGAAGAATCAGAACCATCTTATTTACCATCACTACCCCGTGCATCTATATCAAACTGTGAAGGATCCACCTCCTCCTCTTGTTGTTCGGCGTTTACGTCCACACTTGTATATTCAGCAGCTTTTGCCGTTCGTCGCCTTCTTTCTAATGTTGTCATAGTTTTGCGGCCCATCTGTTAAAAAGAAAATAAAATCAACCAAGTGGATTGTTTTCTTAATATGCAAAATGAAAAAAAAACATAAATAAGTACATTGTAAGTCACCAATATTCCATACTGCATGTCATAAAAAGGCACATGCCTAACTCAACATCTATTAGCACGCAGAAGAGTAATCACTTCCTTTTTTTTTGCATTTTACAGTTGTCATGAAGGGAGCTAACGGGGTAAGATAAAAAACCACGGGTGACACCGCGTGGGAATATTTCTTACCACGTAGATGGGCTTCTAGTCATGAGTTCTACCACGTATGCTTTGCCCGTGGTGTTCTTTCCTACCTTGTATTTTCTCTCCGTGGCATATTGAATTGAGGGGGAAAAAATGTGTGTCAGCCAATTCGATCATCAATTCGATTTCGGTTTTCAACGCTACAAACACCTTTAAAATTTTCAACTATCGTTCCTCAATTCGTGGTCGGGATTTTCAACACTGCATAGCCAAATTAACTACTTTGCTTACTAGAAGATTACCTTGGCAGATGCTTCAATGAACGATAGTGGCAGTGAAGAGAGTGGCGGAAGATCGATACACGAAAAAGAAACGCGAGAAGTTTCTTTTGGGATTTACTGTTAGGGTTTTTTGTTTTGAAAAGGAAGGGTAGCATTGAAATATAGGGGGCTACTCAGTCAAAAAGGATATCATTCTTTTAAGAAACGGGAGGAGGGGGTGGTAACTCAGCCAATTTAGAGGTTCAAATAGAATTTGCCAACCCTCAAAGATCAACCCACAACAAAATGATGTTGTAAGCTACAAAGATAAATTCTATTTACCGTAAGTGAAGAACACATTGGAAAACAAAGAACTACAGCCACGAAAAATCATACTAGGCTGGATGTGCGAGCTGGCAACTCGTCTGGAGCATTCACTTTAACTTCTTCTTTTCAAATCCTAGTTTAGGTGGATAGATCTGGCTTGAACTTGATTTCTTGTAGAATGGTTATTAACAAGCTTTTCAATTTGATTTTTTAATTTAAAGAGACCTGGATTTAAGAATTAGAAGAGAAAATTTTCGGTTTTCTTAGCTAGCCGGCTTTGGGGAGAAGAAGGAAGTTAGAGAGGAAATGAATACGAGTAGTCTCATTTCCTCTGCCTAAACAAAATCAAAGGAAAATGTTTGGGCTTGGACCCAAAAAAACCATACCCAATAAGGCAAGAGTCACAAGGTTAAACGCTTGATTTATAAACTGGAAAACTGAAAACTTTCGACGGTCTAATTCATGGCAGCTTGCTATGAACTTTTTTTGGTGATTTTTCATCCCGCACCTCCTTGTCGCGTCTTGTTAGTCGTTTTTCTCGTCATCTTCACTATTTCCTTCTCATGAGTAGTCTGCTTTTTCTAGAAGATCTTATGAGCACCTTTTTGGGGGTGCCAGGGTTTCTTGGATTCGAGTTATTCAAAAGAGGGATGCTTCGCTATTGAGTTGATCATCGGACTGTGTCCTGATGTTAACGCGATTTAGGATGCCTTTTTGCTGGCTTTAGGGTTATCGTTTGCAATTACGCAACTTTGCCCCAAATTGGTTATGGTTAGGGTTCGTACTTCTTGAGATTCTCAATGTTGCTTTGTCATAAGTTTCTGGTCGTTATTTCCAAATTTATGGAGCTTTGGACACGTAAATTCTTCTTTTCTTAGAGCATCTCCAATTGTTCCGGAGTGTGGATTTTCATTTTGCGATTATCCACACTCCGGAAAGCGGGGAAACACAACAGTTTTCCATCCACGCGCTCGTTTAACAAACGCGTGGACCACGCACTTGTTTAACAACCGCGTGGATTCACACATTTGTTAAACAAACGCGTGGACCACGCGCTTATTTAACAACTAAGTGGATTCACACGTTTGTTAAACAAGCGCGTGGAACTTCTTGTTTACCAATTTGTTATTAGTATATTTTATAACGTTTAAAATTTTAAAAATTGTTATTAGTATATTTTATAACATTTAAAATTTTAAAAAGCATTCAACGATACAAGTATTGCCTAATACACTGATACAATAACATTTGGATACGATAACAATTGGATACATTAATACACTGATACAATAACATTTGGGTACGATGACTAATACATTGTTGCATACTACATAAGCGTTCAAATACGTTAATACACTGGTACAACGATACAAGTATTGCGTACTCATTGGGATATCGTGGCAACTGGGATTCTAAATCCGAGTTAAGTTGTTTCAGACGGAAAATCTCCTTTTTCAAGTTGTCATTCTCATCTTGCATTTCTAATGCATGCTCATGTCCTCTTCGGCACATCGGAGGATCAACCCACTCGGTATACTTACAAACTCTGAAGGTGTTTGGATAAAGTAGACTCATATCGTATCTAGCACATTTGTATAGCCTACGCTCTGTACTAACGCTTCTATTTTTGTTCACAACCACGCAGCAGGCCGACCCGCAGTAACAAAGATTTCTTGGTACTGCCTCGCCGATTGCTAGAGCTCGGTATCGATTAGTATACTTACCCCCATGCACCGCAACGAAATGAGTTTGGGGTGCACCGCCGAGATGATCTGGGAGTTCTACCATGTCAAATGTTTTAGGGTCGGGGTAAACTTCTTTACCCGGTCGACGGTGATTTGGGGACACTTGTTGGGAGTCATCAATAACCGTCAGGCAGTCATAAGCACCGGACTCCAAACTTTCCCAATTTTTTGCCAAAGTGTCGTCGTCCGTTTCCCATTGATTCATCCTACACAGGCATGGGTTAAAAATTTATTTTCAAATCAACTATTTAAAATTCGTTGCTAAAAGTTAGAAGTGAAGAGAAGTTCATGTAAGTACCTTGGTTAGAGCACTATTTTGATAAAGAGAAGGAAGCACACACCTTTGTTCTTCAAATTACTAAAAGCTAGAAGTAAACATGGATTTTGGTAAAGTAGCAGGAAGAAAAGACAAATGAGGATTTTAATTTCACTTTTGTTCCATTTACTTTGCATTGAATGGTCAAATAACAAGTAGGTAGTAGGCACCAGCTACATATTGTTGCTTTTTGGACCAAACACAAGGGCAACTACCATAATTTATTCCTCCTACACAAATCACACCTTCTTATATAGCAATATTTGTTCACCTTCTTAGAATACCTCCTCCTTCTAATACTAAGACAAAATGCCATCTTGGCCATCCTTCTCAGACTCTGAAGAAGAAGCGTATGAACAAATGCGACTTCAACAGTATGCAGACGAATTCCCGGAGCTAAACCTGTTGGGACTTCAGGATGTAGAACCTCAACAAGTTCAAGCACATCAACAAGTTCAATCAGCTCAACAAGTTCAAGCGTGTCAACAAGTTCTAGTACGTCGACAAGTTCAAGCACGTCAACAAGGTCAAGAACGTCAACAAGGTCAAGAACGCTGTCAAGTTCAAGCACGTCAACCATTATTGCTTTATGTCAACAAGAAAGCCATTAATACTTTATATCAGAACTACAGCAAGTGTTGCTTTATGTCCCTTTTTGGTATCCAATTAAGACCAGAATGCATAAAACTATGTTATATAAGGAGGAAACCTTTCAGCATTTAGTACTCAAACACAGTCCAATATTTTTAGTATATATGCTCAAAAAACTCGAAAGGCCACAATGTCCACCGAAGAGTGTATGTTGTTCGATGATTCTGACGAAGACTTTGATATTATGGTGGATGATCATTTTCATCGACAAAGACAACTAATTGCTGCATTAGGAGATGGTGAATCTAGCAAAAAAACCTGGAGGTTCTGGTGTTGGCCGTCGATATAAAAATCGTCATCATGCATGACACAACGACAAACTAATGGAAGATTATTTTGTGTCAAATCCAAGGTATACAGCTACAGAGTTTAGAAGGAGATTCCGAATGAGGCATCCTTTGTTTCTTCGAATCCTAGACTATATTAAACAACACGATTCCTACTTCATCTACAAACGCAATGCGTCTATGACAATGGGGCTCACTAGAATTCAAAAGATGACAGCTGCACTACGTATGTTAGCTTATGGAGGTTCTGCTGACGCTCAAGACGAAAATTTGAAAATTGCAGGAAGCACAATACTAGAATGTGTGGACCATTTTTGCCAAGCTATTGTAGACATTTACGGTAATCAATACTTGCGTAGACCAAACGAAGCCGACATTGCAATGTTAATGGATATCCACGGTAGTAGAGGATGGCCTGGGATGTTAGGATCTTTAGACTGCATGCATCGGGAGTGGAAGAATTGTCCAAAAGCATACGCTGGAGCTTATCATGGTAAGTCTCATACGTCAACTATTATACTTGAAGCTGTAGCATCGTACGACTTGTGGATATGGCATGCTTTTTTTGGAATGCCGGGTTCCAACAATGATTTGAACGTAGTTGAGCACTCAACGTTGTTTAACGATTTGGCGAACGGTAGATCAGTTCCATATCATTTTACTTTAGGGGGTCACGACTATGAGCATGGATATTATCTAGGCGATGGTATATACCCACAATGGAGTACCATTGTCAAGACAATATCGAACCCACAAAAACATAAACAAGCAAGGTTTACAGCAATGCAAGAAGGACAAAGAAAAGTTGTAGAAAGAGCATTTGGCGTTCTACAATCCAGATTTGCCATAGTCAGCAATCCATGCAGACTTTGGTCTCCAAATAAAATGACTAGAATAATGTATGCTTGTGTTATTTTATATAACATGATTATAGAGGACGAAAGAGACATGGAGGATGACTTCAATTACGACTGCCCTGCTCCACCTGAGATTTGGCGCGAAAATATGATTGGAAGCGAGCTAGAGTTGAGTTTCACGTCGAAAGCCAGATGTCCTACCATAGCGCTCAAATTCATCGAAGACTCCAGAAAGATTTAACGGATCATCTATGGAACTTTGTTGGAAGTCAGTAAAACTATTTATCGTTGTTGTGTTTTCGTTGTTTTGGTAGTTGTAATATTGTTCTGTAACCTTTATTTAGTATTTGAACCTATGTATCCGTTATTGTTAGTGAAATCATGTATCTTAAGCTTTTATAACCGTTCATCGTTTTTATTTAAGTACATTTTCGTGTCTGCATTTCTATTTTTGTCACACTATTTCATCAGAAATCAGTAATCTAAATTTCTAAATAGGTCAAACAATTTATTATAGGACACTCCAAGCGTTTGTTCAACAAGCGCGTCATACATTGAAACGTACGCGGTTGTTCAACAAACGCGTGATACACGCGCCTGTTGAACAACCGCGTGTATTCACGCGCTTGTTGAACAACCGCTTAAAGAGTTTGCACATTCTGAAACTTTTAGCCCAGAATTCCGAACTATGTGGTGTTTCCACACACTATTGGAGCTGACTATGGGGCTGGATTTCATATATTTGGATATCTAATGTTTTGTTGGAGATGCCCTTAGAATTGCTGGCCTATTTGACCTTTCTTCCATACTGTCGCTCTTATATTTTTGCATGTGTTTCCTTCTCCTATTTGTTACCCCACCTTGCCCTTCATTAGATTTCTCCTGGAGTTGATTTCCTGTTATTCTCTGGTTAGCGGTGATTGGCCATCCGTTGGGCCTTCGACCATTGTGTGTAATCGTGCTCATCATGTTCAGTGGTATCGTTGGTCTCTACCTTTTGTTAAGGTCAGCCATTCTCTTCAGCGCTCTCAACTGGAACGAGTAGTGGGTTTTCTGCTATATGTAGTTGTGCACGCCCCCCTACACTACCTCGCTTGCTATCGCTAACTGTTTCGATCCTCTTCTTTTGGACGAGGATGAGGATGTGGGTACTTCTTATGTTCATTGTGCTGGCTTGCCTAGCACTCCTCCTCTTAGTCGTATTTTGTTAAAGGTTTTGAGTTTTGTCGGAATATGCTGGTTCTTGGTCGAGCTGCGTTATTGACTCCGCTAATCTTATCCACTGGATGCAGCTTGTTATATCTTTGCATGGCGTGGCATCCGTGATTAGGCTGGATGTAGACATTGCTCTCTCTGCTGTGTTCTCTCCACCGCATGTATTTTTTTCATTCTCTGTCGTGTTTTAATGCTTCCGACTTACTGTTATGTGCTTGAGGCGTTGTGTTTTGGGTCAGGTTCCTTGTTTGGTCTGGTTTCTGATGATTTTTCTTATCTATTAACCCCATTGTGAAACGCAGTATAAAAAAACAATGTGTTAAAAGCATATATAGTGGATCAGTCAACATTGTTATAAGTAATGAACCAGCCAGTTTTTAAGTGATGGATCGAGCATAAATTTCGTGTATGGATCAGGTGTTTATTTAATGATGGGTCAGTCACATGATTAAGTGTGTGGATCGAGCAATACTTGTACATGGGTCGGTCGTTGCAATATCACGATGGGTCGGATACTTTTCATCAGTATATGGATCGACATACGTATGGATCGGCTACAGTGTGGGGGTGTGCCAGCTATACTACAAATCGACCAGACATATTTGCCTTACACTATGTGGATCAGTCATATTGTTTTATAGAAAATAATGCAGAAATGTGCTATTCATATGAGCATGACGCAACATACATATGGGAACAAAGCATGGTTTGTAAGGCATCATTGGGTCATATGCACGCATGAAGCATTTGCATGGGTCGATCAGTGCTCTTACACCGTGGATCGAGCATAATATGAATTCAAAATGGTGACAACCGTGCAATAGAAGGTTCGACAATATTTGTTTCAATGGTTCATTAATCACACTGGTTTGGTCTATGTTCACATGGTTTTATTCTTTCATGAATTGGTCCGGTTATATATAAAGCACATGTGGCGGCTCTTCATAGGATGGATTGAACTCTTGATGATAGGTCGAACAGATGGTTTCATGCAAGAACACTTGGTACCAACGTGCGGCAGGCAACTTATATATGGATCCGACATCACTAATACAAGTGGTGGCACCTTTGTAATTAGCATGGATCGTCATGATATACAGCAAACACATTCATGGATCGGTTGTCCTATTATACTGATAAGGATCAGTCATGCTGTGGCAATCTTGTAATTATGATGGATTGGGCGCACATTTAACCCAGTGTCAATCTCATAAATATGATGGATCAGACATCCGATCCATAGCCTGCACACATTATTACAGCTCTGCAACTTCACTCAAATTTCACCTATAAATACCCCGTGACTTCCCACATTTGAGGGGATCGAATTTTCTCTCCACGGAGTGCTGCCCAACTCATTTCTCAACCATTCCAAACCACTCCAACCTCCATTAAACTTCTCCAAACTTAACTCAACATCAAAGCCTCCATGGAATCATTCAAAATCATTCAAGTGTCCAATTATTGAAGATTTACAACAACAACCATCACACTTTGAGAGATGTAGCTATTTCAGATTTGAGCGCATCAAAAATAAAAAAGAGATGAAATAAAGATAAGTATTTGTAAAAAGAGAGATAATGAGTGGTAAAACAAAGATTATGTACTTTGTAATTGTTATGATGATATGAAAACTCCTTCTATAGTGGACATAGGTCGATTCTAGGCCGAACCACTCTAAATTTACTTGTCTTTACTTGTTCTCATGTTTGTGGCTCCATACTTTTTAGATCTTGCTTTTTTGTGAAGTGTTGCAAAAACATCTTGAGTGTGTTGTTGTCCAATATTGACTTCAACGTCCGCACTACAAGTTATATTTTATAATGCTTATAATAACACATTATTTTAGAGTGTTATTCTTGTTTTGTTTTATGATAGGTAACCCGTAACCATTTGGCACGGACAAAAAAAAACTCATGCCCCCTAATTTTTCGTTTCCCTCTAAATAGGACCTTGCAATATCGTTTTACCATTTTCACTTTTGTTCAGCTAGATCTAAAGTCTCCTACCCCTTGATTTTTCTTCTCTGACTAATAGATAGATTCCAAAACCCAAATCGGTACCCCAAACCCTTGATCTTCGGCTATCTTAAAAAAAATGCTGAAAGTCGGTTTTAACTTTGCAAAGAGGAAGAACCGTTGCTAGTAATTTAAAGAGTGGCATCAACAAGCATGGAGTATGATATTTGTCTCATTTCAGGAACTGGACGTTAATTTCTCTTACTTATTCGCATCCACTGTTCCAAAACTCATGGAAGTAGGATTAGTGGGATGCACAAATTGTTAAGCATTGATGAGGGCGATGCTCTTGGCGAGGCTGGCACTGGCATGACTCCTTGGGATGATGATGAGGGTAGCAGGGTAAAGAAGGTTCAATAAATCAGCCCTTTCTTTTACTTTTGCCATTCGTTTTCTTTTTCTAGTTTAGTTAGTTCACTATGTTTTGACACTATATTTATGTAAGTCTAGTTTTTTTCTACTTGTTTCCATTATTCTTTTCTAAATACAAGATAAACTCGTAAGGTTGAATGCTTTGGTTACTAAAATCTGATTTCCTGGATTTATTTCTTAATGTGTAGACCAGA
Source organism: Allium sativum (assembly GCA_030737875.1). Taxonomy (NCBI): domain Eukaryota; kingdom Viridiplantae; phylum Streptophyta; class Magnoliopsida; order Asparagales; family Amaryllidaceae; genus Allium; species Allium sativum. Next base: position 6,318,555 of record JASFAX010000039.1, on the reverse strand, counting down.
AGTAGACCACTTGTTTTGTTTTAGCTGTAGCTTATAATAGATATATTATGTTCAATTAACAGTGTTTTTATCATAAAATGTACATAAAGTTTAATGGTAACTGTTGGGAAACAATGGCTGAGTCGTGGACTAGGTCGCTCTCTTGAAGACGATTCGGTGATCTGGTCGGTGGTGCAAAACTAGTTCGTACTTCCACCGCCGCCTCTAGGATAAAACAACCTCTCTAAAATTAATAACTGATTTGCTTTGCACAACAAGTCAGTGCAGATTTGCACTTTCGAAAACTGCTTGAAAAATTCTGTAAGAATATTTTAATGGCGGAGGAGAGAAATAGTATATTTTTTCTGTCGTAATCTCGTCTACAATTAGGGTTAATCGAAAATACTGGGCAGAGGAAGAAAAGAGGATCTGCTGAAAATACTGGGTCAAGAGTTTACTGCTTTATAAATAAAAAATCGGCTCAGAAATATTTTCTGTATTTTAAAAATAGTTCGAAAAATGCAGTGTTTTCTGGACCAAAAATATAAGTGTCTACACCACAAGGCCCAAGCCCAAGCCCGAACCGAATCGAACCGGGCCGGGCCGGGCCGGGCCGAGTCAAGTCGGTCGGTCGGCCACACGTGTGTGTGTGGTATTCATCATGCATGGTCTCCCTCCTCACAACAAAACATGCATTGGGAGCCCAAGGCCCCAACATGACTTCTTAGAAACAAGTATAAATACTTGCATCTTTCTTACAATCTCATGATGTGGGACTATTCACATAAGGAAGCCATTCATACACTTATCTCAATATTTTAAATAATTCATAAAGTTTCCAACAATCCCCCACTTGAATTTTTTAAAATATTATCGAGCAGTTTCTAAAAACATAAGACTGTGCATAAACAGAGGTGTCATCCGACTTGAACCTTTGCGTAGGGAATAAGATTCAGTTTTTACAAGAGTGACACGTAGTCTTAAACTCTATTCCTGACATCAAACCACACACAATCTTTTCTATAGTGCAATCAAATAAGCCCGTGCGTTTTTGGCTATGCACGTCTATCCCAGTTTAGTGAACGCTCTAGAAGTTTTGCCCAAAACTTCATAGGAAACGGCCACATTTCCACATTCACAAAGGTGAGTCTATTAAGAGCACTCCTGAAGGTAGGTACTCCACTCCAAATAGAGTATAGATCTCATTAAGAGTTTTTATTAACTCATCCTCTAATCACTTCAGGAATACATGCTTCTTAATCTAAAATTTAGCATGTTCATCTACTATCACTACACAACTTGTTTTTACCCATTGAACCTAGTTCTTGGGATCTCCAGTCATTTAGGTCGGGTTACCATTGTGCATGATTCCACAATCACAGGGCAATAGTCCCATTCTTTTAGAATTATTAAGGACTTTCTTTCTGGACAGTCCTTTCGTCAAAGGTTCTACCAAATTATCATCACCTTATATGTGATGTTCTCTAACAATACTGTGCATACGACTGTCATTTCTTACCGTTGTAATATTGGTTCTGTTTTTCTTTCAATAGTCGTCAAATTTTTCATCACTATATATGTGATGTTCTATTACAGTATTGTGCTTACGACGTCGTTTTCTACCGTTGTTATAACGGTTCTATACTTTTTGCAATAGCCGCGGAACTATCACAATTGATTATACCACTAGTGTCTATTGTTCCCATATAGGGATCTCAACTAGCATATTTCTTTAGTTCTCTGCTTCTTCACTAGCTGTTGCTAGTGCTATTATCTCAATCTATATATTAGACTAAGTCAAAATAGTCTGTTTCTTGGATTTTCAAGAGACAGCTTCTCCAGCGATGCTAAATATATAGCCACTGGTCGCTTTTGAATCAACAGATAAAGTATTCCAGTCTGTATCAGAATATCCTTCAAGTACAGCTGGAAACTTTTTATAATGTAATCCAAGGTTTATGGCTCGTTTAAGGTATCTTATGACCCTTTCAATAGCATGTCAATGCTCTATACTAGGTCTACTAGTAAACATGCATAATAATCCCACGACATAGGCAATGTCGGATCTAATACAATCAGTGGCATCCGAAGGCAGCCAATGATGTTCGCTTACTTTGACTTGTCTTACACCTTAACAAGTGTTCTTAAATATCTTTGCACTGGGATCGTATGATGTACATGCAGATTTACAGTCAAAGTAATTGTCTTTTTTTTAATAAATATATATATATATATACCAAAAAGGAGAAACTAGCCTTTCTCCAACGGCTCACAAAAACGGATTTCAACAAGCGAAACCGTGCACACACAAGACGGACAAGGAAAAAAAGAAAAGAGAAAATACAGGCAATACGAAAAATGAAAGATTCCAAGCCAGGACAAGGGCGGATCGCCCGCTATCGCCATAGCCAGCTGAGCTGCAAAGCAAAACAAGTCTCCTCCAAGCAGGGCAAAGTCCTACGCAAAGGGCAAGGCCTCCAACTGAACAAGGAGGCCTGACCAGGAGTAACCAAGAAGAAGGCCCAGCAGCATCCCTCTAGCTCTACGTCGATCCAGTGTCGCTTCAGCATCAGTCTGGAACCTCGAGACCCAAGCGAATCTCCCGCCAAAGTAACTCCAGAACCTGAAAAAACCACCTGCAAACTAGCAAACCACATAAGACCCCGGGGGGGGGGGGGGGTAACAAATGCTCGAAAAAAAGAAAAAAAAAGAAAAAAAAACCTCAACCAATGCCTGTCCTAGGAGTGCCTCCTATCGACAAAACGTCAAATGTAACAGCGGGCCTCCTAGAGTGGGTACCAATGACACCTCTGAACGACCTACCACGGAAGGCCAGGAACACATCGTTCCTCACTTTCCGAATAACGGTAGGAGGATCCATCTGCACATCGTCAAAAACAGCCTTATTCCTAGCACACCAAATGTGCCAGCAGATAAGACAAGGGATCAGACGCATAAGAATAGAACATAAAGTCTTGCTTGAGACGCTGGACCACCAGAGTCTCAGCAATTCTTCCATCGAATTGGCATTACGTCGACATCCCATGAGGTTCCCGAAGTAATTCCAGACAGACCGGGCACAAGAGCCAGCCAACAAAAGATAAGAAGTGGATTCAGAACTTCCAGTTCTGCAGCACCTGCATCTGGACACAAGAGGAATACCAATACGCTGAAGATTCTCATCTATCGACAAACCTTCATGTAAGGTTTTCCACATAAATAGAGAAACCTTCGGCGGGATACGGACATTCCAAATAGAGGAGAAAATTGGAAGACATGGATAAGGACTCCTAATCGAATTCCACGCCGCCTTCAACGAGAAGGGGCTGCCGTCCCAAATGATTCCACCCCCATGAGCATCAGATAAACCTTTCACGGATTGCATCCGTTTTCACGTCTCACTAGCGTAGGATGGGATACCGGTGCAATTAGCATTAGCAAGCCTACGGTATTTGGCATGGAGGAACGACGCCCAAAGGGAGTTGTCCGCTCCAAACCGCGCCCAAAGCTTGCAGGCAAAGACCAAACAAAGATCTTTGGGGTTGATCCAAAGAAATTGTCTTTCTTTAGAGACTTCTCAATATAATGAGATTGATCCAAAGAAAGTCCCTTTTTCGGACCTAGTAATTCTAATATCAAGGATTACACTCGCCTCACCTAGATCTTTCATATCAAAACTGGCACTTAATAAGGATTTGACTGAGTTTATGGCATGAATGTTTGACCCAAAAATGAGTAGGTCATCTACATAAAGGCATATAATAATGCAAATGTCATTATCAGATTTGTAATAAATGCATTTATCACTTTCATTAACTTTAAAACCATGTGAAATGATTAAAGTTACCAAATTTTTCATGTCATTGTTTAGGTGCTTGTTTTAAACCATATAATGATTTATCTAATTTGCATATTTTATGTTCTTGATCATGTACTACAAATCCTTCAGACTGGTCTATATAAATTTCTTCGTCTAATTCACCATTCAAAATGCGATTTTCACATCCATTTGGTGTATTAATAAATTATGAGTAGAGACAAGTGAGATTAATACCCGAATGGATGTAATTCTAGTTACAGGTGAAAAATGTCGAAGAAATATATATTTTCTTTTTGTTTAAAACCTTTAGCTACTAGTCGTACTTTATATTTATCAATAGTGCTATCAGGTTTTTTAATTTCTTTTTAAGTACCCATATACAGCCTATAGATTTACAACCAGGAGGTAAATCTATCAAATGCCAAGTCTTATTGGATTCCAGAGAATCCATCTCATCATTTATAGCCTCTTGCCAAAAAAAGCATCTAAAGAAGATAAGGTCTCTTGGAGGTTTAAGGGATCCTTCTCTATAGTAAAAGCACAAAAAATATAAACCAAAATCTTTTAAGATTCTTGCTCTTTTACTTTTTCTAGGTTCAATTTCAGAACTTTTATTAAGTTCTGTTCTAATAAACATACTTGATGTGCCCCCACTATTCCTTAATTTAAAAGAAAATTTCGTTTCATAAAAATTGGCATCATTAAATTCAAAATATATTATGTGTATTTAGGTCATAAATTCTGTATGCTTTGCTATTAACAGCATAGCTTATAAATACACATTCGTATGATTTACTTGCCAATTTTATTCTCTTAAGGTCTGGAATACGAACATATGCTAAGCAACCCCAATTTCTAAAGTATGACATATTGGATTTATATTTCTCTAAAATTTCATAAGCCGAAATTTTATCCTTAGATTTGGGGATTCTATTCAGAATATAACATACAGTTTATAAAATATCCCCCCACTAATGTTTTGCTGCACCGAAATTTAATAAAATGACAATTACTAATTCGGTAAAGGTCCTATTTTTTCAGCTTTACCGTTCATTTCAGGTAAATAGGGTGCAGTTCTTTTATGTACAATATATCACATAAAAAAATCCAGAATAGAATTTGATTCGTATTCTGTTCCTCTATCACTATGTAGTCTCTTAATTTTCCTATTTGCTTTCAAACATATCAGATGCATCACATCTTTAAGAATCAATGTCTTTCCAATCATATGCTTTATTTTCATTATTACCAGTCTCTACAGCTTAAGTGGTGTGAGAATCTCACAACACACTTTCTGATCGTCAGCAACCGTGTATATTGTGAATATATCACGATCATAGCAAACATGGCGAGAAATACCAATGTCTACCCCTATGCAGTTAAAACGCTTAGCGGTTCTATAGCGGTAGAGGTGTAAAAAGTTGTAGCGGGGATTAAGCGGGGAAATTGCGGGGCTATAGCTGAGGTGGGAAAATGTTAATTAGATGTAAAACTATATAATTAAAATTGTTTAATTATCATTCTCACACCATTTGTGTAGAATAAACCAATATTAATTAATATTATATAACAAAATCAAAGAATATCATGGTTATGCACATTAGATTCGAGGATTACTACAGATTTCTATCTTATATAAGGCACTTATGACTTAAAATTAGCTCTTTACATTAACTTTTTTGATTTATTTGGAAAGCGAACTGGTTAAATCATCCTTTGTATATTAATATTGCTAAAGTGGGTGCTAAAAAGCGTTGATTTAGCAGGTGTAGCGGGAAATAGCGGGGCTTTAAGCGGAGCTACTGTTCATCGGCGCTAAATTGAATTAGCGTAGCGATTGGAGAGTGCTACGGGCTATAGCGGGGATTTTGCGGGGCTTTAGCGGGGCTTTAACTGCATAGTACCCACCAACCCTCTGATTCACCAACAAGGTGAATCTCAGTTATCATAGCCGTTAGAGGCTCCTCAGTCAGGTTTGCCTGCGGTGTAGGGTCTGGCCTATTCCGACACTTTTGTGCCATATGACCTGGTTTTCTACATTTGTATTATAGAATAACTGTCCAGAATCATTCATTTGGGTTGGTTGTTGCTGTCGTTTATGGTTTCCTTGCGGATTTCATTCTGTTATTTACTAGCCGATTGTGGATGCTTACTATTTTAAATGTTTATATGTTTGAGAATTTATATTTTCTCATAGGAAGATATTCATAAACTCAGAGACTAACATAAGTGAATCACAGAAAAAATTAATTTCTGCATTTTTACTTATCAGTCTTAATAGATTCTTAGAACTCAATCTCGATCTAAGTCAGAAAATCAAAATCTACATAAGCATTCTTTACGCTATGTATCTCACAGAGGAAATCTCACAAAAGACAGTGATATCTAGCATTAGTTGCCTATCGGTAATGAAAACTTTGATTTTAATTCAGTATGGAACCATGTTTGGTCAAATTCTCTGATTTGGGATTGTACATGTACTCCCAGAATGTCCTTAAACGTATTGCTGGTTTCAAATAATAAGTTCACTACCAAAGATAAAATTATCACTTGGAATGTATCTACCGATCCTAAGTGTAATTTGTGCTCAATACCTTCATGAAGACATAAAACTTCTTTATCTTAACTGCTCATATTCCAAGCAAATTTGGAACTATCTTAGGTGTAACTTGAAAATTCCTAGATCTAACAATTATGAGCAACATCCTGTTTAAAAATTGTCTACCATTCATGGTTCCATATTTGTTTTTATTGCACATAATCATTATAGAGAATAAATCTCGTTAATAGAATATACCTTCATGAAGTCTGATTCTCCAAGTGATTAGTCCTTTTTATTATCCAGCTTCTTCTACCACTTGCGGCAGAACTTTGTTGGAAAATAATGCAACTGTCCGATTGCAATTTGATGAGCAGTCTCTTTAGCAGGTCCAATTTGTTATGCTCGCCAATTCCAGCTCTTCACTATCCAATCGTTTGTCGCGATGAATCATCATCGACAAGTACCATAGGGTCAAGATCTCTGACCCCTACCGATGGCTCGAGGATCCAGATGTTGATCAAGTTGACTGAATTTGTTCTTAAGCAGTGCGATTTGAGATTAGGTCGCCGAGACTGAATGGGGCATCAGACAAAGCCATTGTTTCATTTTTCGTCTTCAAATTGTTGGGAAACAATGGCTGAGTCGCGGACTAGGTCTCTCTCTTGAAGACGATTCGGCGATCTGGTCGGTGGTGCAAAACCAGTCCGTACTTCCGTCGCCGCCTCTAGGATAAAACAGCCTCTCTAAAATTAATAAATGATTTGCTTTGCACAACAAGTCAGTGCAGATTTGCACTTTCGAAAACTGCTCGAAAAATTCTGTAAGAATATTTTAATGGCGGAGGAGAGAAATAGTATATTTTTTCTGTTGTAATCTCGTCTACAATTAGGGTTAATTGAAAATACTGGGCAGAGGAAGAAAAAAGGATCTGCTGAAAATACTGGGTCAAGAGTTTACTGCTTCATAAATAAAAAATCGGCTCAGAAATATTTTATATATTTAAAAAATAGTTCGAAAAACGCAGTGTTTTATGTACCAAAAATATAAGTTTCCACCACAAAGCCAAGGCTCAAGCCCAAGCCCGAACCGAACCGGGCCGGGCCGGGTCGAGCACGCGTGTGTGGTGGTCATGATGCATGGTCTCCCTCCTCACAACAAAGCATGCATTGGGAGCCCAATGCCCCAACATGGCTTCTTAGAAACAAGTATAAATACTTGCATCTTTCTTATAATCTCATGATGTGAGACTATTCACATAAGGGAGCCATTCATACACTTATCTCAATATTTTAAATAATTCATAAAATTTCCAACAGTAACAACTTATAATAGATATAACATGTTTCCTGATTTGTTGCAATTGGACCGTCACACTGTTGGAAGTAGTTTTATTAAATCATGGCATCTCTCTTTTTGCAAGAAGCCAAGGTATGACAAGATATTATTTCAATAATAACAAGGTCTGGATCATAATTCTACATCTATTTCAACAAAAACAGTAGATCTTAAATCTAGAAACCAACGTTGATTTTGATCATGAGACATCTACTAGTTTGTTAGCTTGTCATACCTTTGTATGAAGTTTTTCATACTAAAGAAATAATCATTAATCGTTAGCTTGCGCATTAGATATCTACTTTTATAGTGTCATTTCTTAATGTGTTGAATTTTGATGGATATTTTGGATTACATTATCAATGATGTGAATTACCTGTGGAGGGTGAAACGAATTTGGAAATTTGTGGATGTTGGTACTTGGTGTATCTAGTAGGGTTATGAGTTTGTAGCACTATTATTTCTATAAGGATTCTTTTACACTTTTGAAGTTATAATTACAAAAAAAGTTGAACTAGTCATATCCATACATTTCTAAACTGCAAGATAAGAAAAGGCACATGTCAGTTTAACTAAAGAATGAATGCAATGGTTGTGTCACACAGGGATATGTAATTTGAGGATAAGATAACTGAACTTAAAATCTATGACTAGTATGCAGACTAATGTAACATATTTATATATTTACATAGATACAATGTTTTGTCTTCTGGTTATGGCATCCTTACTAGCATGTGCTTTTGTTTATGATGCATTTTGAGCTAAAGTCAGCGTTATAGCAGTATTAGGCAATGTGTGATGATAAAATTCAACCCACGTTGATAGATTCTACCTTCAATACCATATTAGGGGAGAAGTATCATGTTACAAGCTGATCTGAAGAACTGTGAGTGAGCAGATTATTTCTGAATCTGCTTTGTTAACGAATGAAGACTGAACATATACTGCTTAGAAGTGCATAAACAACGTGCGCATTAGGCACACCATGCATATACCCATGGACACTTTAGGTTCTTTGTCGAAGATACTAGAGGGAAACTGGTAGAAGAAATTGGCGTGCACTGCTGCTAACCTTGGTAGATATAAACTTGGTAGACCAACTGTTAAGACTTCAATTGATGCAATAACATAATAAACATCCTCACTACATATGTTAATACGAACAAAATAATTGCATCAAACTTTAATTCCTGATACTGACAATCCATGCTGTAAAATATAATTGAAATCTGAAAAAAAAAAGTGCAATCTAGTTTTTAGGATAAGCTATTGCTTAAGTCCCCATTCAAGTAAAAACAGTTTTTGCTTAAATTTTACAAATTTGCGCATTTTGTCAAAAACATAATTAATTGAGTTGGCTGCTTGACAATCTACTTTACAAAAGACAAGTAAGATGTTGGCATAACTTTATGTATGACTTGTTGGGGATTTTGTGGTTTAAGACGGTAATGGAGGAGAATAAATGCCGTACTTCTGACTTCAAGGATTTGCAGAGCAAATTCTTTCAAACAATAGTTCAACCCACCAGGTACAAACGGGTTAACGAACTATTGACTTCAAGATTCAATGAAGCCTTGAAACAGCGTTATCGGATTCAAAATTTGTACGATTTTGATCCGACCAAGAACACTCTGATATTAGATCTCTGATGATGCAATGTAGATTATAGAATAGAAGAGGAAGTAGAAGACGGTAATTCTGCAACTGTTTCAGAATTGAAACACTATACAAGTGTTTCAGACGGAACTGTTTAGCAATAGTTTAATGGCGTTGCAGAACTGATGAAGAAGAATTAAAAATTCGGTGATTTAGAAACAGATTTCTGGCGTTGTATATATAGGTGATGAGAGGAGATATCCATTAGCAAAGCGTTGCAATTATTGAATCGCAACAGCCATTTCTGTTCGATTCCGAAAATGCGCATCCTTTCAGTTTTGCAACGCTTCCGAAGCGTCGCATCCCCTTTAGGACGAAACCGGTCGACCGCCCAAAAACCACCGGTCTACCATTTTCAAACAGAGAATAAAACGGTCGACTGGTGAGTTTTGGCCGGTCGACCGATCTGTTTCATTGGTCTAATGGATCACGAGACCCCAAGAGCCCCAAGGCCCATCTTTTGACATTTTAAAGATTATTATCTATGCCAAGTTCATGCTCAAGGCCCATTGCCTTATTCCTCCTTCTCTTCTTTTGATATCATGTATCAAGCTTTTACCTATATAGTGACAAACTCTTTTATATTCTACAATGTGGGACTAATCCCTACACCTTATCTTCTTCCATTCTTGCTTCCCTCTTCAAAAACAAACCCATATCCCAAACAATATTTGAAAATTTACAACAATCTCCCCCAATTTTCAAAATAAATTAATGTGGATGGCTGAGTCACTAGGGTGACTTCCTACATACCCAAGTGGGATCAAGCCTATGTAGTTCTAAGATCAAGTTTTGCATCATCGTGGAAACAACACATAAATAAAAGTATCTTTTGGATTTGAACTTTTACTTAGTGTAAACCATTCAAAGTTCTATCGAGATTCAATGGTGAACGAATCTTGAACCATGTATCCCTTAATGATAAAACCGAAACAATCACACATGTTGTATTCCTTAGTTAGAGTGTTCTGTATTGCTCAGCACGTTAATGGCCATATGCTTAAATCCTGGTTCATGAGTCTACTTCGAAAGCGGTCTTACTTTCCTAGGAAACGGCCTGATTTCCATACTCATATAGGTAAGTTACTTAAAGTGTTTCTGCGAGACACCTTTTTAGGGTTTCTAGACTTATTAAGGATATTTATCCATCCTTAGTTCATGCAGAATCCAACACTAAACATTATGGGATTATTGATTTAGTGTTCCATAATCATTTCCTTAACTTGTTGGTACCCATTGAACTTTGTCTATCCTTTTCAAGACACAAGTTGGGTTTCTGTTAAGGATGATCAATCTTCATTCACAGACCTTAGTCCCATTTCCTTTGGCTTTATGGAAACCATAGACTTTGGAAGACTCTTCATAAGTGGGTCAGCCAAGTTTTTCTTTGTTTCTATGTAATCAACAGTTATAACTCCACTTTTGAGTAACTGTCTCACCATGTGATGTCTAAGACTTACATGTCTAGATTTTCCATTATATGTTTTATTAGAAACATTATATATCGTTGCTTGATTATCACAGTTAATCAAGACGGCTGGAGATGGCTTCTTCCATAATGGGATTTCTACTAACAAATTTCTAAGCCATTCCGCTTCTTTACATGCGTCTGCTAATGCAATCAATTCTGACAACATAGTTGAATCAGATATACACGTCTGCTTCTTGGAAGCCTAAGACACAGCAGCGCCTCCTAATGTAAATATCCATCCAGTCGTAGACTTGGATTTCGATTCTACATTGTTCCAGGTTGCATCACTATATCCTTCTATTACAGCAGGATATCCTTTATAAGATAAACCATAGTTGATGGTTCCCTTCAAATAAGCTAAGACTCTGGAAATGGCTTTCCAGTGTTCGAAACCTGGATTACTCGTAAATCGACATAATACACTTATAGCATGTGCGATATCTGGTCTAGTGCAATGCATAGCATACATAAGACTCTCAATAATACTAGAATATTCTAATTGAGAAATGGTACGTCTAGTGTTCTTTTCTAATTTTATACTTGGATCTAAAGGAGTTGGTGCTGGTTTGTTATCATAATGATTATACTTCTTTAGGAACTTCTCAATGTAATGGGATTGAGTTAATAATAACTCCCCCGTTTTCCTAATGATTTTAATTCCTAGAATTACATCAGCCTCTCCCAGATCTTTCATATCAAATTCAGAAGACATAAACTTCTTAGTTTCATTTACACAGGATATGTTGGAACCAAATATCAGCATGTCATCAACGTATAAACATATTATAACATAACCGTTGTTATCCGATTTGCTATAGATACATTTATCTGCATCATTAACAATGAATCCAAATGACAGTGCAACTTTATCAAACTTCTCATGCCATTGCATGGGAGCTTGCTTCAGGCCATAAAGAGATTTAACTAATTTACAAACTTTCTTTTCTTGGCCTAGGGTTATGAAACCTTCAGGTTGTTCCATGTATATCTCTTCTTCTAAATCTCCATTTAGAAAAGCTGTCTTTACATCCATTTGATGTATGACCAAGTTATGAATTGATGCAAGTGCTATTAAACAGCGTATCGAGGATATGCGAGCCACCGGAGCATATGTATCAAAATAATCTACTCCTTGTCTTTGTTTACATCCCTTAGCAACTAATCTGTCTTTGAACTTATCAATGGATCCATTTGTGTTCAACTTTTTCTTGAATATCCATTTACATCCTATAGGTTTTGCACCAGGAGGTAAATCGCTTAATACCCAAGTTTGGTTTAACATTATGAAATTCATTTCATCATTGATAGCTTCTTTCCAGAAATTAGAATCTCTAGAACTCATAGCCTCAAAATAAGTTTTGGGATCATCATCGACGTTCATTACATATCTTGTCACATTAAGGGCTTCGTCCTTATTGCCTTCTACGAGATATGTTATGAAGTCAGGACCATTGTCCTTCTCTATTCTCGCTCTTTTACTTCTTCTGTGTTCAGTACTATCATCTGGTACTGACATTTCCTTGCTTTTTTTAGCAGTAGCATATTCATCATCATTTGTATCATTAGTCTCAGTTGGTTCTGGACTAGATGATCTCAATGGATTCTCAATAGTTTGATTTTCAAAAAATTCTACATCTACAGATTCTATGACTTCTAAGGTATTAAGAATCATAAATCTATAAGTTATACTATTAAGAGAATATCCAATGAAAACACATTTAAAAGCCCTATTACCTAACTTTGGTCGTTTAGGATCTGGTTTTCTAACATATGCTAAGCAACCCCAAACTTTAAGTCTAGTAAGATTAGGTTTTCTATTGAACCATAATTCATAAGGAGAAATATTATTTTTCTTAAGTGGTACTCTATTTAAAATGTAACATGCAGATAACATAGCATCACCTCATAGGTTATAAGGCAAATTAGAACTTATGAGCATGGCATTAACCATTTCTACTAAAGTTCTATTTTTTCTCTCAGCAACACCGTTTTGTTGTGGTGTATAAGGGGCGGTACATTGGTGAATGATACCATTTTGTTTGCAAAACAAAGTAAACTCATTTGAAAAATATTCACCACCACGATCTGAATGTAACACTTTAATTTTAATTCCTAATTGTGTTTCGACTTCTGCTTTGTAAATTTTGAATTTATCAAAGGCTTCATCTTTTGATTTCATTAGATATACATAAGCATATCTAGAATAATCATCAATAAACGTTATATAGTATTGGTTACCACCATAGGTGATATGACTTTTCAAGTCACCCACATCACTATATACCAAATCAAGCAAACCAGTTTTCCTTTCAACAGATTTAAAGGATTTTCGATGTATTTTTGCTTGAACACATATCTCACATTTAGAAATGGATTCGAAATCACAATCAGAAATTAATCCTAATTTATGCATATTTCTAAGTGACTTATAATTAACATGTCCTAATCTACTATGCCATAAATTAACAGAGTTAACAATATAAGCAGAAGATTTCTTTATTAGATTCAACTTAATCATGTCGTTACAAGAATATCCCTGTCCAATAAATTTGTTGTTCTTGGACAACACTAACTTATCAGACTCATACACCATCTTGAATCCTCCTTTGTTAAGAAGGTATCCAGAAATCAAATTCTTACACATATCAGGTACATAAAATACATTGACTAAAGTAAGAACTTTCCCAGAGGTGAATGTCAATTCAATAGTGCCTTTTCCCAGAACTTTGCTTGCAACTTTGTTTGCGCTAGTTACTTCGCAGGATTCTCCGTTATTCTCATCGTAAGTCTTGAACAGATTACGGTCTTTGCAAATATGAATAGTTGCTCCAGTATCGAGCCACCAATCATTATCAATTCCACTAACGGAGTTCGCCTCTTGTACGACAGCCACAAGCTTTTCTTTGACTACATTCGCTTTTTGTTGTTTCTTCCGAAGACGACAGTCTCGGGCATAGTGGCCGGGTTTGTGACAATAGTAACAGTCACCCTTCTTCTTATTCTTGGAATTAGTACCTTTCTTTTTGAACTGTGTCTCATTCTTAGGCTTCAACTTATCGTTAATTTCAACATTATTAGCCTTAGATTGAGACTCAGTTTGCGGATTATCATCTAGTTCGCGTTTACGAGAATCCTCTTCAATACGAAGATGACACTGTAAACCGTCTAAATCATAATCGGTTTCCGCATGTTTTAATTTCTTCTTATAATCATTCCAAGAATTCGGGAGTCTCGAAATAATAACTCCAACAACAAATGATTCAGGGAGATCAATACCGGCATCCTTAAGTTGATTTACTAACAGTAGTATTTCACTAACTTGTCCAATTATGGACTTGTTAGTGACCATTTTGAAATCCATAAAATTGCATATAAGAAATTTCTTATTACTTGCCTCAGAGATGCGATATTTGCTTTCTAGCGCAGTCCAGAGAGCCTTCGCGGTGTCCAAGGTCATGTGAGCATTGTATATCGGAGTAGATAGTGCATTCAAAATGTGGCCTCTGCATAGAAAATCTTCCTCTTTGCGCTTTGCCCTTTTTGCTTTTAGTTCCGCACTATCCTTATCTGTTTCCTCCGGTATTTTCTCCAATCCATCTTCGAGAATATGAAATAACTTGACTGTGATCAGGAAGAATTTCATGGTCTCTTGCCAATGAGTGAAATTCTCTCCATCAAATCGCTCTAACTTCGTCAAATGCTGATTCATTACTTGTAATGCACTCAAACCTTCCATGGTTGAAAGTATTGTCTGAAAATTTGTTGGGGATTTTGTGGTTTGAGACGGTAATGGAGGAGAATAATTGTCGTACTTCTGACTTCAAGGATTTGCGGAGCAAATTCTTTCAGACAATAGTTCAACCCACCAGGTACAAACGGGTTAACGAACTATTGACTTCAGGATTCATTGAAGCCTTAAAACAGCGTTATCGGATTCAAAATTTGTACGATTTTGATCCGACCAAGAACACTCTGATATTAGATCTCTGATGATGCAATGTAGATTATAGAATAGAAGAGGAAGTAGAAGACGGTAATTCTGCAACTGTTTCAGAATTGAAACACTATACAAGTGTTTCAGACGGAACTGTTTAGCAACAGTTTAATGGCGTTGCAGAACTGATGAAGAAGAATTAAAAATTCGGTGATTTAGAAACAGATTTCTGGCGTTGTATATATAGGTGATGAGAGGAGATATCCATTAGCAAAGCGTTGCAATTTTTGAATTGCAACAGCCATTTCTGTTCGATTCCGAAAATGCGCATCCTTTCAGTTTTGCAACGCTTCCGAAGCGTCGCATCCCCTTTAGGTCTAATGGATCACGAGACCCCAAGAGCAACCCACTAGGTACAAACGGGTTAACGAACTATTGACTTCAGGATTCAATGAAGCCTTGAAACAGCGTTATCGGATTCAAAATTTGTACGATTTTGATCCGACCAAGAACACTCTGATATTAGATCTCTGATGATGCAATGTAGATTATAGAATAGAAGAGGAAGTAGAAGACGATAATTCTGCAACTGTTTCAGAATTGAAACACTATACAAGTGTTTCAGACGGAACTGTTTAGCAACAGTTTAATGGCGTTGTAGAACTGATGAAGAAGAATTAAAAATTCGGTGATTTAGAAACAGATTTCTGGCGTTGTATATATAGGTGATGAGAGGAGATATCCATTAGCAACGCGTTGCAATTGTTGAATCGCAACAGCCATTTCTGTTCGATTCCGAAAATGCGCATCCTTCCAGTTTTGCAACGCTTCCGAAGCGTCGCATCCCCTTTAGGTCTAATGGATCACGAGACCCCAAGAGCAACCCACCAGGTACAAACGGGTTAACGAACTATTGACTTCAGGATTCAATAAAGCCTTGAAACAGCGTTATCGGATTCAAAATTTGTACGATTTTGATCCGACCAAGAACACTCTGATATTAGATCTCTGATGATGCAATGTAGATTATAGAATAGAAGAGGAAGTAGAAGACGGTAATTCTGTAACTGTTTCAGAATTGAAACACTATACAAGTGTTTCAGACGGAACTGTTTAGCAACAGTTTAATGGCGTTGCAGAACTGATGAAGAAGAATTAAAAATTCGGTGATTTAGAAACAGATTTCTGGCGTTGTATATATAGGTGATGAGAGGAGATATCCATTAGCAAAGCGTTGCAATTGTTGAATCGCAACAGCCATTTCTGTTCGATTCTGAGAATGCGCATCCTTTCAGTTTTGCAACGCTTCCGAAGCGTCGCATCCCCTTTAGGTCTAATGGATCACGAGACCCCAAGAGCAACCCACCAGGTACAAACGGGTTAACGAACTATTGACTTCAGGATTCAATGAAGCCTTGAAACAGCGTTATCAGATTCAAAATTTGTACGATTTTGATCCGACCAAGAACACTCTGATATTAGATCTCTGATGATGTAATGTAGATTATAGAATAGAAGAGGAAGTAGAAGACGGTAATTCTGCAACTGTTTTAGAATTGAAACACTATACAAGTGTTTCAGACGGAACTGTTTAGCAACAGTTTAATGGCGTTGCAGAACTGATGAAGAAGAATTAAAAATTCGGTGATTTTGAAACAGATTTCTGGCGTTGTATATATAGGTGATGAGAGGAGATATCCATTAGCAAAGCGTTGCAATTGTTGAATCGCAACAGCCATTTCTATTCGATTCCGAAAATGCGCATCCTTTCAGTTTTGCAACGCTTCCGAAGCGTCGCATCCCCTTTAGGTCTAATGGATCACGAGACCCCAAGAGCCCCAAGGCCCAGGGCCCAAGGCCCATCTTTTGACATTTTAAAGATTATTATCTATGCCAAGTTCATGCTCAAGGCCCATTGCCTTATTCATCCTTCTCTTCTTTTGATATCATGTATCAAGCTTTTATCTATATAGTGACAAACTCTTTTATATTCTACAATGTGGGACTAATCCCTACACCTTATCTTCTTCCATTCTTGCTTCCCTCTTCAAAAACAAACCCATATCCCAAACAATATTTGAAAATTTACAACATGACTTCAGGCTCAACTTTGTTCATGGGTCTGATTTTGCCTTTGTACATTTTACTGATGCTGACTGAATTGAATCCTCTTCGATTACGTGATAACATTATACCTTCTACAATGTTTATTTCTAGTAAATAAGCTCTTTATTAATGAAAAAAATTAGAGAGTGGCTTCAGTTTTGTAGCAAAGTAATTTGAATAGTTTGTTTATACAAAGTTTCAACTGGCAATAGGCCCATAATCATTCATTTACTTTTGGTGGTATTTTTTGTGTGGATAAGGTTCAAAAAGTATGCGACTGATTTCTCTAATGATAGTTTTCTTCCTCATAACAACATTACGTTGACATTTCCTCTTTAAGTATATATGCTAATTTTTCGACAACCTCTGAGCTTAGACAATCAATTTCATTTTATTATGGTTTAAAATGTATATTTTGTGTTTGATTACACAAATATTTTTTGCTGCCTTATGTACTATAATATCATGTTTTAGCAAACACGTAAGTAAATTGTATTACAATTTGAATTAGAATAACACTATTTTTTATGACTACAGGACTTGTTAAGGTTTAATGCTGCATTTTGGTATGCATTCTGAGAGTTTGGTGCAGATGCATTTGGTGCTCCAACCCAATATTATCCATGGGAAGATGGTATCGAATTAGCAGCCATGGCTAAAAGAATGGGTAAGATTAGTATTGTGAATGGAGTTATTGAGTTGTTTCTTTAATTATATAGAATGCCATCTAAAATTTTAAAAAAGTTTGCAGTGAGAAATGATTTCGAGTACATAAATAAGTTATGAGTACATAAATAATTATGTTGTCAAAAAGCATTAAGCTGTCGTGGTACTGTTTTTGACCTTAGGCTTGTCCTGCTCTTTAAAAAAAGGCAGTATATATGCTGTTATGTATGTGTTTAGTTATATACACTGTTGCCGATTAGTCTGGTCAGTGCATTTCTCTTAGTTAATATATTTTTTTGTTGCTGTAAATCCCCTGTATTTCTCTTGTTATTGGTGCCTTGTGCTTTTATGTTCATGGATATTGGATGCATATGTTTTGGATGTGTGCATGAATTGGTGCGTGTGCATGTTCATGTGCTAAAGCAGTGAGTGTACACGAGAGTTTAGATGCAGTATATACATATGTAAAGGAGTGCATGTGCCTTATTTTCTAGCCGTGCATCTTATGCATTACTACTATTTTTTAACTTTGTTTTTATATGTTTAAAATTATACGTGATATGTTGTTCTTATGCTAACAAATAACAAAAGTGGGTACACACTTTATGAAAATGTCAGAATTTAATATTGGCAATTTGGAAATAAATGTGTTAATATGATCTAGTGCGAAGAGGTGTAGGGCATCTTCTTTGCGTGAACTAATACTATTCATCTTTATTTAAGTTTGTGATGTAGAAAAGTGGTGTCTACATACTAAAAGCGAAACTGGTTTTGGATGACAATGATAGTTCAAATTTGTGCTCTTGGTGCTTCAGGTGAGGATGCTGATAGTTTGGGGTCGAAATTGGTAAGTAAAAGTGTTCTGTTTTGGGTCTGAGCTCTTATTCAGAGGATGAATAGGCAGTGAGGATGTTGTAGTGTAAATGATTTGTACTTTTATGATGGAATTGTAGTGGGCAGTTCCATTTGATTGCGAACTGACAGTGATGGAGTGTTGAAAGTTGAGTCTGGTATAAATGAACACTGCATTAATGTTATTACGGTGCTAGATATTCATGTCTATTCATTAATTAAACCTTTTTACAATAGTGCTATTTACGATATTATTGGGTATTCATTTGTATACCGACTTTAATTTATTTTCATTGTTCTGAAAGCGATAAGCACCATTTGTGTTTGCAGTAGTTCTAATTTATTTCCATTATTCTGAATTTTTAGGAAGCACTACTAATGATCGAAGACATGCATGAAGAAGGGCTTTGAGAAGTTGAAGTTCTTAGTGATGCACACCATACTTGTAGATTTTTAGTACGAATCATGTCTTGTATTTTGTTATCACAAATTGACATCAATATGAAATTGTAACTCTAGGTAACTCATACACTTTATTTTGTTATCATGAATATGTGTAATATTTGCTGATTATTATACTTTTTTGTTTATACATTGCTCAAATTGTTATTTATTTACAGAAGATTTATTTTGATTACTATTATTCAAATGTAATATATAGAGGGTAGCATCAAATACATATTAAAATAATGCATAGCTCCTAAAAAGTGTTATAACTATATAACATAAGTGCTATAGAATAACAATTTTATAGCGGTTATACTTTGTTATAAAATTCTATTACTTTCATTAAGATATAGATGTTTTATAGCGGTAATAATGAGCTATAGTATTTATATAACATAACAACATTTTTCTGCTATAAATTTATGCTCTTTTATAACGGTATATTTTTGTGTTATAAATATGAGATTGGTTTTTATAACATGTCGATATACAACGTTTATCAAACAAGTGTAGTATTATTCAATAGCGGCAATATGCCGCTATAAAAGATTGTTTTTGTTGTAGTGTGCTAGCTGGTTGTGGTATTTTTTTCCCCTAGTTTCCTTACCAGAGTAGGGGTTAGTCTCTCTTTTTTTCCTTTGTCTGACCATTTGTTGGTCAGTGTGAATTCCTCTTCACTCTGTTTCGGTTTTTTCTGGACATTCTTTCGGCCTGAGCCGTGCTTGGTTGGTCTTTTTTTTTTCATTTTCGAACTGAGTGCCTTGCTTCTAACAAGGAATTTTGCCCTTGCCTTTTTTGGTTGCCAACATATCGGCACTGTGCTTGTTTCACCTTAGCTAGGTGGCTGGTTGTTTAGACTTTTGTCTGCTTTCCCGTTGATCTCTATTTTGGATTTGAGACGTTGTGGTATTTCTGTGTCTAGTATTCCACTTTCAACCACTTCGAATCAATTAATAAATTTTTTTTGGTCGTTCACATTTTACGGCTTCTTATTGTTGTTTGGTTGCCTATATTGTACCCCGCAGTGGTTTTTATTTTTATTTTTTGGGTTCCTTACGAGAGCGATTAGTTTTCGGTTGTGACAGTGCCTTGTCATTGGCATTCGTCCCTATCCTCACCCTGTTTCCACTCCGTTCGCTTTCGATTTTGCGAGCTATGTATTCCTCGTTCTTTGGGTTCTTTCCCTTATTGGACTTCTGGTGCTCAACATGATTGTCAGTATAATGATAATTCTATTATAGAGGAGTTCATACAGCAATATGTGACATCGAGCCTTGTCACCATGACACATTTTAGCTCTCCCTCTCCCTCTTCTCATTCATTGCCGTTTCTTAGTCGAGACAAGATTCGTGTTATAAATGATTGTCTCGCTCTCTTCCAACACCTACTCTTTTCATCTTGACAACAACATTTCATCTCAGCATAGGGACCTCTCCTCTGATGGAGGCAGGAGGTCCTTCAATCTCGTTATTGTGTCCCCTCGAACTTGGATCCTTCGTGTACTATAGGTCTGCTCGTTCAAAAGGTTCATTGGAGGGCTAGGGCCCAACATCTTACTCCTCGAACCATACGTACTAGTTCTTAGGTTCCAATTGGTTAGATTGTTCACTTTACTTACCATTTACTCTATCTTATCTGACCAATCTATTCCTTGCTTCCTTTCCTTTAGTATCTGTAACAACCCGAATTTCGACCTATAGATTTTTTTTTTTAATAAAAAATCCCAATCTATGGAAACTTGAATTAGCTTGTCTGGTATCCTGCAGAAAAGACATAGATATAAAATATATCAGAGCTCAGAAAACATCTCACAGCGGAGTGGAATAAAATATAATATTACCAAAGTAATAATACTGCCTAACAGTATCCAAAGCTATCATATCTCTGTCAAAAGCCTAACCTGCGGGTATGTTATGAGGAAGGCGTCACAACACTAGTTCTGGTGACTGGACTAAATTACACAATCTGAAATAACCTTACATATACTATTCAGTTATGTTACTTATTTATTAGGTGTTTTGGGTTAATAGCACTTAAGGATTTGCACACACGTCGTACTCATCTACCTCCCAGTAGATTAACCTAAAATAGTATATGTAGCTACCCCAATATCAAGGTACTTCCCATGGTACCCTCATCACATGGTCTCCACCGTCAGGCCACAGAAGCATCCACAACTCTCATCCTATGCCGGAGCAACGTACGGATCTCCAAAAACTACGCCACATATGCAATTCTTATCGTACGCCGAAGCGACGTACAGATTTCCATAAAACTATGTCTCGTATGCAACTCTTATCCTACACCGGAGCGACGTACAAATTTCCATAAAACCATGCCATGTATGCAACTCTTATCCTACGCCACAACGACGTACGGATTTTCGTATCCAAACTTCTCGCCCAATCTCGCTCTTAATACAAAGTAATGCCCTAGCGTCTACGATACACCACCCGGTGCTGCGTGCATATCCGGATCCTCACACGTACGTACTGTAACAACCCAGAATTTTGGAGATATAAATAAATTATTAGAATTTTAAAAATATGAATTTTTACAAACATTGGAATTTGGCTACGAAACTTTAATCGACGCGTTCATCTCGGAATTCTGGTCCACTTTCATGTTTGGAGTTTCGCGAACGGAGTCCGTATGAAAAAGTTACGGACGAAATACGAAAATTGATGAAAAATAAATAAATCAGAATTTAAATATATATTATACCTTATAAAACTAGCCGACCTGGGCATTTGATGGCCCAGGAGGTAGACCATAGCGGTCGACCTACTGGGCTTAGTTTGCTTAGTGACGGCTAGGTTTTTAGGGTTTGGTTTATAGTATTTATAAAACGGATGGACGGATATAACTTGAAACTAATCCAACGGCCCTAGGCCATTTCCAGCCCTATAAATAAAGGGGTAAGGCCTCATTCTTTTCCATATAAATCTGTAGTGGCAGCGGAGCTCTGCTATTTTCCTCCTTCTTCAAACCTAATTTCTAAAACAAAAATATATTCTTATACAACAAATCAAATCCAATTCGTATGAAATTGTGAGGATTAGCAGATCTAAAGGGAAAAAAATGCAAATTAACACTCCAAATCAGATTCTCCCCTCTCTTCCTATTTTCTTACATCTCTACAGATCTGAAAATTTCCCCTTTCCAGATGAATTATAGATTTATAAGAATTTGGGGATTGTAGACCTAAAGGGTTCGAACTTTGGATTTGGAGGCTATAAGGTGAGTGGGAAATTTATGAATACGGTTATAATAACTTATCTATTTTGTTTGAATTAGATCTAATTTGTTATGCCTCTATCTATCAGATCTATTCACTGAATTGTTGTAATTGAACAGATGCCCATTAGATTTGATTGTGAACACTGTTAAATCATGAACATATGAATTGTGGTTAGGCATAATGTTAATTGTACGATTCATAAACCTGTTTACACATATTCTTACAGTCATGTTATGAAATATATTGCAATTATATTGTAAAATGTATTGTGGACATTACATAGCACTGTACATCTGGAAATCAGTCCCATTAAACACCATTTAGATGTAGTTACATTCCAAATCTCTAGTTCAGTGCTGAATGATGAAAGTATGCAAATTTGGGTAAAAATGTGAAATTGGTAAATTGTGTGATTGTAATATTAAAAGGAATATGCCTGTTTATATTCAATATTGTTGGGATTTTGCCTAATTATTGTAAATATGTCATTTTCCTCCTTTTGCATAAAAAGGCATTATCTTGAAATCACAAGATGTGTAATAAAAAGATCAAAAGGGAAAAGTGGTGAAAATGTATATATGTGTGTATATATATATATGTGTGTGCATAATTTACATCAACCGTTTCAAATTATATATTTATATATACTTCTTCTGATTTTGAATTATGTCAATTCCACTAATTAGGCACAATTTGCAATGGTTACGGCTAAAAGTCTTTTTTTTAGATTTGAACTTTTTGGCAAGATTGAATGCAAAAAAGGGATGTTTGGTTATTTACTTGACCAAATCATTTAAGTTATAATAATAAAAATAAAAATAATAACTACGCTGACCGCAGGAAAACATAAATATAAATATATATACATTATCCGTCCAAATCAGCGTAAAACGGTAAAATATACATTGTATGGAATTATTGAATGTTTGGGTAAGGTTCAGTTATGGAATTATATGTAAATGTAATCCATAATGAATTAATATATTTATGGTGACCATTTATAGCAATCAATATAGTTAATTGCTATAAATAGGACTGCAAAAAAATAAATAACAATTGTAGCCAATATTGATTGGGAAAAATGAAAATTATAGGGAAATGGTTACAATTCACAATTTAATTAGGATAAATGTTGTAAACTCCAAATTAGGGAATTTGAATTATAACTGCATCTAGACATGAGATTAAGCTCAACTTGTGGTGTAAGCCTGCCGGGAACCGACCGGCAAATCCAACAACCACAAGTAGTCAGCTTAATATGAGGGTCTAATGCATAAATGTACTAAGGTTCGAGGTTAAGTTTAACTTGTGGTAAAAGTCTTCTCGGAACCAACCGGTAAATCCAGCATTCACAAATAGTCAACTTAATGCGAGATGTTAGATACATAAATAAAATTATATATATATATATATATAACAGTCAACCAATAATTAAATAAATAAGAATAGTAAATGTATTTTAGGGTGTAACAAGTAGACACTTCGGGATTGATAAAATAAGAAGGTTGCCTTAGGAAAACTATGACCGTTATGGTCATAAGGAGCAATAAACCTATGGATAAGAAGAAAGAGAATCATGGGTGTTGAATTGTCAATTAAACACTAAGTCCAACTAGGGAAGCACTTAAATAAATATCCTAGGATAAAAAGGGTATAACCTTTCTTATTTACAATTAGTCAATATAGAATTTATAATTAAGAGTTAGAATTGGACTTGGTAGGTTAGTAATGTGAAGCATTATTTATCGTAGAAATCCGTGGCGATGATGAATCATGTACATATAGTATTCCCGTGTAAAGGGACTAAACGGGAATAACTTAATAACGTAGCCTACTTTATCCCAATAAGGAAAGGTGCTAAAAGCAAATGGGGAACGAATCTAATAACCTTCGCGTATAGTCCGCTCCCTGGGTCTTAAGTGGCTAGGGTCGAAAAGTCCACCTTAGGATAGGTCCTTCGGTATAGGGGTATTAAATGATATGTGTAAGTACTACCTGCCCAAACCTGGAAACTAAAAACGTCAGATATGGCTACCTACCTTGCGGGAAGTAGTATGCAACTAAGGGGGTTATCTATAAGGTCAGCTAGAGGAATAACGAGCGTCAAAATACCATCTCTCACCATGTGCGTGAATGACAGAATCCTTAACTAGAAGGGCATGTAGCTAGTGTTCTCTAGTTTATAAAAAGATGGAATGAGTTATTGATAGGTATTAAGTCACCAATAAGTCCACCAACAAATGAGTCCGACTAGGGTTTTATGCGATCAGGAGAATCCACCCTATCTATCATTGATAGTGAGGCGGAAAATTATATAGGAAAATTGGATGGAAAGGGATACATGTATGTGAAGACTCCACAGTTAGGGGGTTCACTTCTCGGTCTAATAATCAAATTATATTATTTTATAAAAGGGGCTTCCTAAATATATGCATAAACGTTCTGTCTTGGTATTATATCTTAGAATAACACTTTGGGAAGAGTGGTATAGTCGTGCATAAACATTTACAAGTTTAGGCTAGAATCACTAACCTCGTTAGGCATACATCTTGGGTTGAACCAAACAAGATACATCTGTGTATTATAATCTGTGTTGTACATTTCTTAGTCACCATATCTTGTTGTTTTGACCCCCCTCCTCATTACAACCTCCCAGGTTTCCTAGAGAAGATTGTGTTCTCACGGGTGTTTAAGTCTGGCTTTTTTTTCTTGTTCTCTCTCATGCTCGGTATTGGCAAAGTGACTTACTTCGAAAAAGGTAGTTACTTAAGTTAATACTAGTTATCCTATTCTATTTCCGTTGTTTAATACTAGTTATCCTATTCTGTTTCTGCTGTGAGTTTTCTTTTATCGTACTCCGATTATGCTCATGCTCATTTATTGCAGGTACCATATTTACATGCTCCATGCTTGGATGTGTTTGAGTTTTAATTTTTGTCGAAATGTTGGCACAGAAAAGTGCGGGGAGTTACATTTAGTATTAGAGTTTAG
Source organism: Allium sativum (assembly GCA_030737875.1). Taxonomy (NCBI): domain Eukaryota; kingdom Viridiplantae; phylum Streptophyta; class Magnoliopsida; order Asparagales; family Amaryllidaceae; genus Allium; species Allium sativum. The sequence continues at coordinate 6,293,515 of JASFAX010000039.1, read as the reverse complement.
GTTAAACGATCAGAGGAATTAGTTAAATTAGGACTCGTGAGAGAACATAATTTGATTTTATTTTTTTGTAGGGAGTTACATTTGGTATCAAAGCTTAGGTTAAACGATCAGAGGAACTAGTTAAATTAGGACTCGTGAGAGAACATATTTCGAGTTTTTTTTGTTTCCTTCGTCTTTCTTACTCGGCTTTAGTTTATTTCGACGATGAGTTAGCTGTGATCTTAAATATATAAAATGGCTTTAAGCTACTAAGAGTTGAAATATGTTGAGTTCAGGTTTCAAGCCAATTATGTCATATCCCACAGTACGTTGGCAATTTCACCGTGACGAGCATGAGAACGGCATATGATGGAGTCTGTTGATTCGAGTTTGGAAATTGGAATAATATATAAAAATCTAGATACCACCGAGATAGTCACTTTTCTAGTTTCTGGTTTTTTTAGAGGTTCCGATTAAGACTATTCCTCAATCTAAAACAAGAAAGTCCACGTTATTATGTCGTATCCATTTCATAAATATAATTACGAGGTACATCCATTTGTTACTTCGTTGAATTTTCGAATCTACCTTTGTTGAAATATTCAATTGAGTTCTCGGCCTTGCATTCGAGGGAATTTTATTTTTAAGACAATTTGAAAGAAAAAAAGGATTTGGAAAGTTTTCCTGTTTCAAAATTATAGGGCTATTGTGTAATTTTAATAAATATAATCTGATTGGTAGGAAGGAAGGAAATGGAAATGATAAGGAATATACCACTAAACTTAAGAATAATAAATATTTATTCCTTGTGATTTTTAGTATCCCTCTTCCTATATATATATTGGACAGTTTATTGAAATTGTTATAATTAATCCTTAATATTTTAAAAGTTCTAATATTTTGAACACGGAAAGGTTTTTCCAGTTAGGATATAAATAATAATAATTTGGGTTTATAAATACGAAACCGTAAGTTTATAATAGATTCCATTTTTGGAAAAGTTTTAACTTTTTCTTCGAAAAGGCTAAGGAGAACCCTTCATCTTGATTTTTAGGGCATTTGATTTTGTGAATCGTCTGTTTGTTGTCAACTTGGTAAGGGGAAAATCTGTTTTAATCTATATTACGGATTTCTAGCTGAAGTATTTTTGGAATCCTTTCGTTCGTTGTGTGGTCGCAATATCGTTGTTGAGACTATTAATCTTTGGAGATGGTTCGGAGTTTGACTATGGTCTTTGATACCGTCCTGATGAGGATAATTATTTTTCGGATTACATCAAATCCTAAAAGGTGATGTGGGACGATTAATATTTTAATCCGACCTAATAAGGCCAAGGTCCGACCTCTGTCCAAAGCCCATTTTGTGGTTGACCGTTTAGTGCTATACTAAGACGGTCAATTAATTTATGAATTTTGATACACTTGGATCTAGGACTCAACCATAAAGGTTGCATCCAAATCAACCCCTTAACTTCTTTTTTAATCCTTCCTTCCTCATCTAGCCGGACCATATCTCTATTCTTCTTCTCTTTCCTTGTCGTCGCCTCACTAATACTCCAAGATCTAATTTCTTCTCTCCGGACATTTCTTAGTCCATAATACCTAATTGCGCTATTTGATCTTACCCATACCATTTAAGTCTCATCCTTAGGGAAATATCATTTTGGTTGGATTGGAATGAGCAAAGAGGTCCCACCGTTTTAGGGCTAAGAAATTTTTTCGTGGCAGTTGGATATGCACCGATCCATTGCTCGAGATCTTAAAATAGGATTGTTATTTGTGCTGCATCCGCCTTTGTTATATCTTGTTAAAATAGAATTTGATGAAGGCAATCATTGTTCGAAGATGAAGATTAAGCTATCTTTGGATGATTTTTTTGAGGAAAATCTCGCTGAGAGTTTTAGAGGCATCCTTGTTTTACGCGGACTTGAATGGTCTTTTGTTGACTGGATTTGAAGATTTTTGTAGCAAATCTCTTGTTCTTATTGTCAGTTTTTGAGTTCAGGAATCTACGTCGACGTGTGACCTATTTAGCATGTCGTTTTATAAATAGGGAGTTAAGACTAGATTTGTCTCATGACGCAGAAATTAATATTTTCTCTGAACGATGGCATAACCATCATTTTGTGCACTACACCATACATGCAATTTAGCAACCCCCTAATGCAGAAAATTTGCAACGATTTTGGCTTGTTGCTAAATAGTAACGGCATTTGACTGTTGCAGAATAGTTAAATATGGCTTTAGACCATTCTAAATTTTAGATCGAGTTTAGTCCATTCTAAAATATAGTACGTAATACAATACACCCCGTATCCATACTGCGGTTTCATTCTCTTGGGATCCTCGTGAAGAAAATAAAGAAAAAGGGAAAACGCTTGCTCGCCGTAGATCTGACCATCAAATTCGAAGATGCTTGCCTCTCTTGATCGGAAATCGAAGACGCTTGCCTAACATGTTCATCTCTTGTTCGACCGTAATCAGCCACTTCCATCGTCAGGTAATCTTTTCAAATCGATCCGAGATCTTTAGGTTTCTTTTATTTTGTTATCCAGGCCATAATCGGTTCGATTCAAATTTCCCTAAATCTATGGATTATTGCTTGATTTCTACTACATAAATTTTACAAATTTCTGCTACATTTTAGTGTTTGCTATTTTTACTGCTTGATCTCTTGCGGTTTTTCTATTAAACTTCTGGATTATATTTTGATTAAGCATTTGCAAGGTTGTGCTAGATTACTATTAGATGCTTATTTATTGTTTGTCTCTTTCATTGTTACTTTTTATGCCAGATTACATACTTAAACTTAAGAGACTTTTCTACCTTATTAACTGTCAAACCTTTAGGAACTTTTTAAATGAGTTTCAGGATATACTTGTGCTCTTGGTTATCCTAATACAAAAAGGATTGAAGTACACAATGCATTGTTTGTTGTCAAAAAAAGTTATCAGTAAAAATTGTTATTGGGATTCTGACATATGTGCTTTTGTGTGATTCTTGTGAAAACTATCGAGTTTTTGGCTATAATACTAGGAATTGTGCGAGTGATGTACGTAAGGCTTGGAAGGAAAAAGAGCAACCCATAGATGATCGAAAAAATGTAAACCAGCAGGAAGAGGATGTTGTTAAACGGGATACCACAAATCGTGATATAAACGTTGGTCTCGATTCAAATGTTGAAATTGAAAGTGCACATAGGAAAAGAAAGCAAAACAATATAAAGAGGGGAGAAGATGAATGGAAGTTAGAAAATAAAGCAGAGAATGAGTTCCATGAAAATGTGGTTGCTTCTCAAAATCATGTGTGCATTACGTGTTTATATAGGAATAAGAATTGGGAAATATACCAGCAATATGTCCACTGGCACATGCATCAGCTACTACTTCAGTATCCATTATGGCACCTCGAGCATTGAAAACTCCTTTCTTCAATGGTGCAATTCTATTTGCATCAAACATTCCCCTGATAAGATGTGTTTTAACTAGAATCAGGGAATTTGGCATATATATAACATAAAGTTAATTATAAGTAATCAAATAACTAAAAAAGAAATGGTTACAATTGCAAGTTAGATCAAATTTATCAAACTGTGACATCTCCTGATTTGATTAGTTTTTTATTTTATTCCTATCAGCTACTTCACATTTAAATAAACAAATAAAATTAATGGTTTTCCAGCATTATATTTTCAATTTTGTTAACGGCTACTTATAAAGCAGCTCCTACCCACTTTGCAAGGGTAATGGAAAAAAAGTTAACTTCAAGCAAGAAGTAGAAGAATGTGAGACTGATATAATAGTATATGACATTCTGAATATGAGCATGGGTGATTTGTATTAAACTTCTATTCAAAGAAAAGTAATCCAAACTGACAAAGTGAATTTTTCCCTCAAATGCATAAATTATTTAAATAAAAGATTGTATACATAGACTAATGTATTGTGTTCTCAATTTGTAATTAATTGTGACGGCCCGCCCCGCACCAACTGACACTTCCTCCAAGTGTGCGCTGTACACATGTCCAACTGGCACGGAACGGTCGTCATAAGAAAAGAAAGAAGAGAATAAACTAATCAAGGAACCTGTAGAATGTCTCACAGCGCATGGAATAAAATATAATAATAACATACTTGACATAAAACAGGTGAGACAGTGCATAAGCTGATAACTAATAATAAATGTCAACATCAGAGCAGCGAAAATCCAAATACAGCTTATTACAACTTTTCAAAATCTACTGTCTCTAAACAAAAGAAAGCTAAAGTGGAAGATGCACCACCAATGCCCAAGCAGTGATCTTCGACAACACAGGGAGAATACTATATACATATTACGTGGAAGCCTCCTGCTCGTCTCCGGATCATCTACCCGTGCATCACCAGCTAACCTGTCTCTAGTCTGCTCGTGTGAGCACCCAGAGTAATAAGAAGAGACATAAAACTCTGGGTCAGACAAAAAGTCTGGTATGAGCGATAAGCAGCTAAACAGAACAATAACAGGGTATACTAAACCATACCTGAACCTGGACCTGCAACCAAAGAGTTAGCACTACATACTGTACAATACTCTAAGGTGCCATCAACATATGGTGTAAAGAAATACGGGGGTGGGGGTGTGCTTGTCATAGGGTTAGCAAACAATTCAATCATGGCAATCATCCTCACATCTCTCACTCAGTGCATAAAGCATACGATGTATACCGCTTTCAACCACTAGACCCATCGAAGTAGTGACGGAGTTCGTCTTGTACAACTACTGCTACCACCAAGCTTACCCCATGGAGTCATGACTAAACCTTTACAAATGACCCCACTTCATTGGTCTATAGCTCTTTTAGTCATACCTAGACCACTGTGGCCCTGAATCCGTTCACGTACCCCCTATACATAGTGATCCAAAGTTACAGACATCGACAGCCCCTTAGCACACGTCCCGCAGCAAAGCCCAATCATGAAGTTAACTCGTTGATTCCCATCTGAATCCTTGGTACAAACTTCCCATTTGGACTACCTTTGCATCTCGGGTTATGGTTTTCTTCGGTTCGGTTCGGGTCTCTTCCTCCTATTCGGTTCGGTTCGGGCATCCTCCTCCTATCCGGTTCGGTTCGGGTCTCCTCCTCTATCCGGTTCGGGTCGGATCTCCTCCTCCTATCCGTTTCGGTTCGGGTGTCTCCTCCTATCCAGTTCGGTTCGGATCTCCTTCTTCTATTCGGTTCGGATCTCCTCCTCCTATCCGGTTCGGTTCGGGTGTCTCCTCCTATCCGGTTCGGTTCGGGTGTCTCCTCCTATCCGGTTCGGTTCGGATCTCCTCCTTCTATTCGGATCGGATCTACTCCTCCTATCCGGTTCGGATCGGATCTCCTCCTCCTATCCGGTTCGGATCGGGTGTTCTTCCTAACCGGTTCTGAAAATCTGCAACTTTTTCCAGCAAGCTATTTTCGCCGAACGACGGCGTTTTCAACCATTCTAAACTTCCTATGACATTACAAAACATTCCAAACAGCAGTAACAACATATAGAATCAATCACAAACATTAAAACATCATTTACATGAAATACTTTAGATCAAACATACCCAGAAACCCATGTTTTCCCCTTAATCCTTCTTAACCGTGATTATGCATACAATTAGCAAAACTTATCCAAATTAGCCCAAATTTTTATCAGAGCCATAAAACATCATTATAGAATTTTAGGAATTTTTCCAGAATTTATTAATGTATAAATTCGCTAAACTTCACTAATTACCCATAATTAACCGTAATTAGTGTAAAAGCAAGCTAATCACTCACCTTTGCCACCACTAAAACCCCAAAACTGAAATATTCTCTGATTTGGCGCTGTTCCCAATCTTACACAGCAGCTCTACCTCGGTTCTCGTTCTAATACTCCTTGATTTGATGTTTGCTAAGCCTAATCTTCAATTAGAAAGTGATTAAGAGGTGTTTTGAAGAGATTTAGAGGGTGGAGGCCATGGCTAGGTTAAGAGGAATGAATAGTGACGACTGAAAAATGAGAAAAAGGTATTCTCCAAACCCTAACAGCTCTTTTAAACTCCTAATCCCGAAATTCCCTTTTGGGCCTAGCTGTTAATCACCCGGTTAAGCCCAATTAAGCTGTTTTTCACCATCTGAAATTTGTTTCAGCCATATCTCCCAAACGGTGAGTCCGTTTGGATAATATGACCACTCTACGGAATTGTAAACCATCATCCGGATCCAATGGAAGTGGTTTCAGGTCAAAATTCCTTTCCAGTCAAAAGTTATGGTCAAAACAAGTTCAACTAGGGGCAAAACGGTCATTTAAAAATCGACAAAAATCATGAACATGGGAAATGACCTTACTAGTCGTTTCCCAAAAGTACACGACCATACGACTTACTAAGAAAAAGAAATAAATATTCTACGATCTTCCGATGCGTAGAATGCAGGTCGTTACATTCTCCCCCCCTTAAGAAATTTCGCCCTCGAAATTCCTTAACAAAGAAACAAACAATGAATCCCGCATGCCTAACAATCATTCACAGCAACCAAACATGCAAAACAAGCAAAACAAATATAACCTAGCATGCGGAAAACTAAATCGCTAATTAAATCTTACGAGGCAAAGAGTTCTGGAAACTTCTTCCTTATGTCCTCCTCTGTTTCCCAAGTACAGTCTTTCTCATCCTCACCCCACTGGACTTTGACTAATTTCACCGCCTTCCTTCGAAGTTGCTTCGTATCGTTCCCAACGATACGCATAGGCCTACGGTTCCCAACCGCCTCAGGTTCAACCTCGATATCGTCCAACTGATCAGGTGAAATAGCCACATTAGGGTCGTGCACAAACTTCCTTAACTGGGAAACATGAAATACGTTGTGAACTCCCGCCATCTTGTCTGGTAAGTCAATTCTATATGCCAAATTCCCGACTAGTTCAAGAACAGGGAATGGGCCAACGAATCTTGGTGCCAACTTTCCCCTCCTGCCAAATCGTATTACGCTCTTCAACGGAGAAATCTTGACAAACACCAAGTCGCCAACGGAGAATTTTAAGTCTCTTCTCCTCTTATCGGCATAACTCTTCTGCCTATCTTGGGCAGCCTTCATTCGTTGTTGAATGGTCTTGATTTTATCTGAAGTTTCCCTCACCACATCTGGTCCAAGCATAAACTTCTCCCCAGTCTCTATCCAACATGATGGTGAGTTGCATGGTCTTCCGTACAAAGCTTCAAACGGAGCCATACTGATACTGGATTGGTAGCTATTATTATATGCAAACTCTACTAGATGCAAATGGTCATCCCATGATCCACCAAAATCCAATATACATGCTCTCAAGAGATCTTCCAAAATACGATTCACCCTCTCCGTCTGACCGTCGGTCTGAGGATGATATGCGATACTGAGATGTAACTCTGACCCTAGAGCTTCTTGTAAGCTCTTCCAAAACCCACTAGTGAACAATGGGTCTCGGTCACTCACAATGCTTTTAGGTACTCCATGGAATCTCACTACCCACTTCATATACAATTCTGCTAACTTAGCTGCCGTTCTGGTCGATCTGACTGGTATAAATCTTGCACTTTTGGTTAATCGGTCCACAATCACCCAAATGCTATCATGTCCCGATCTAGTCCTTGGTAAACCATCAATGAAATCCATCGAGACTTGCTCCCATTTCCATTCGGGAATTTCTAATGGCTGTAACAACCCACTAGGCTTCTTTTGCTCGGCTTTAACTAGCTGGCAATTCATGCATTTGGATATAAACTCCCCAACGTCTCTTTTCATCCCTTCCCAGTAGTAAGTCTGTCTCATGTCTCGATACATCTTATTACCACCGGGGTGTATAGTCAGTTTTGAGTGATGACATTCTCTAAGCACTTCATCTCTCAATCACTTGACATTGGGTACAACGAGCTTTCCATTCTTTCTAAGCCATCCATCTTGATCAAGCCCATACTTGCTCATCTCCTCATCGATACCCATCTCTAACTTGGAGATGATTTCCAATAGGTTAGGATCGTCCCTCTGACTAGAGCCGATCCGCTGAATTAAAGTGGGTCTGATCGTCAAACTTGCTAACATTTCTGGGTCCAATTCGCACTTTGGTCTGAAATCAAACCCCGCGATATACTCCAGTTGCTTCCATTCAAGGAACATATCCCTTAAACTGGCATGTCTTCGACTCAACGCATCGGCTACGGCATTGCCCTTTCCCGGTGTATATGCGATGTCGAAATCATATGAAGTTAAGAACTCTAACCACCTCTGCTGACGAAGATTCAAATCCTTTTGAGAGAAAAGATACTTCAGCGACTTATGATCAGTAAACAGCTCGAATCTTTTTCCCAAGAGATAATGTCTCCACATCTTCAATGCGAATACGATCGCTGCCAATTCCAAATCATGGATAGGATACCTTTTCTCATGCGGTTTCAGTTGCCTGCTTGCATAAGCTACAACCCTACCACCCTGCATCAACACAGCACCTAGTCCGGTACCACAAGCATCTGTATATACCGTCATCTCTTCACTCCCCTTGGGAATGACTAACACTGGTGCACTTGTCAACTTTTCTTTTAGACTCTTGAATGCATCCTCGCACCTTTCATTCCAAACAAAAGCTTGATTCTTCTTTGTCAACTGAGTCAACGGTGCTACTATCTTGGAGAAGCCTTGGATAAACTTACGATAATATCCCGCTAATCCCAAGAAACTTCTTACGTCTGTTGCATTCTTGGGCGTAGACCAATCTTGCACCGTAGCCACCTTAGCAGGATCCACGGCGATACCATTTTCTGAAACAACATGGCCCAAGAATCTCACTTCCTTCCTCCAGAAGTGACACTTAGAAAACTTTGCTTTCAATTGGTGTTTCCTCAACACCTCCATCACTGTCCTCAAATGTTCCTTGTGTTCTTCCTCGTTCCTTGAGTAAACCAAAATATCATCCATGAACACAAGAACAGACTTATTCAACTGATCTCTGAATACCCTATTCATAAGATCCACAAAATATGCCGGGGCATTAGTCAGCCCAAATGGCATAACCAACCATTCATAAAATCCAGACGGCGTTCGAAATGTCGTTTTAGCTATACTCTCAGCTTCCACTCTAAGCTGATGAAAACCTGTCGCGAGATCCAACTGGGAGAACACTCTCGCGCCACTCAACTGATCGAACAAATCATCTATCCGCGGGAGAGGATACTTATTCTTCCTCGTCACCTTGTTCAACTCGCGGTAGTCTACACACAAACGAAGGGAACCATCCGCCTTGGTAGCAAACACAACTGGTGCTCCCCATTCAGAGACACTCCTTCTGATAAATCCCTTCTTCAAAAGATCGCTGACTTGCACCTCGAGCTCTCGCTGCTCCCTTGGTGCCATACGACGAAGTGGCATCACTATAGGTCTGGCATCTTTTACCAAATCAATACGGAACTCAATCTCTCGGTGTGGTGGAAGTCCGGTCACTTCTTCGAAAACATCCGGATACTGGCCAACCACGGGCAAACCTGACAACTCACTATGCGGAATGTCGAGGGAGTTTAGAAAACTAGCCAATACCCCCTCACTGGGTAGACCACCAAACACTATCCTCCGCCCATCATCCGCTCTAGCTGTCACCAAAAAGCCCTCACAGTCTACCACCACCCCATATCTTCGGAGCCAATCTACTCCCAAAATAATGCCAAACCCAGTAAAGCCCAAAACAAAGCAATCACAAACAAACATGCATCCATGACTCGATAAGACCACATTACGACAAATCATGCTAAGGCTAGTAGAACCACCAATCGGGTTCGTCACTACTAAAGGTCTATCGACAATCTCGGGCTCCAATCCCAACCTATCTACCAGGTCACTAGATATGAAAGAACTGGAAGCTCCGGTATCAAACAAAACTCTAACAGGAACATCATAAACAGAAAGCATACCTTGAATGACGACATTCTTTCCCTTCTCCGCCGCGGTTGGGGCATTCGACGAAGAAGGAATAGCATTAAGGGCGTATGCTTTCACCATTTTCTTTTCTTTAGGGGGTTGCGGACACTTGTCCTTGTGATGTCCCATTTGGCCACAGTTGAAGCACTTCCTATCCGCTGGCTTGGCTCGGCAATTACTAGCATAGTGGCCCTTCTTACCACAGCTGAAGCACTCAACATCTTGTTTATTCTTTTTCTTCTGGCCATCCTTAGTCTGACTCTGCTTTCTTTTATTCTGGGAACCACCCTTGCCTCCACCACTTGCTTGTGGCTTTGGCTCATCTGCGGATGCAACCTCAGTCTTCGGCTTAGGGTAGAGACTCTCTGATCTTAATGCTTTCCCCACAATCGACTCAAACGTCTCATCGATGTGGTTAATAAGCCTTTCCCCTAAGTACTGGTCTAACCCAGCTATGAATTTCTCATTCTTCTTCTCGGCAGTATCAATAAGAGATAACCCATACTTTGACAAAGTGTCGAATTCAACAATGTACTCCGAGACAGCTCTGTCATTCTGCTTGAGCTCCAAGAATTTCTTAAACAGCACTGACTTCTGAGCAGCTGGAATGAACTTCTCGCTAAAGCGAGCTTTAAACTGCTCCCAAGTAATCTGATCTTCGGGAGTAGCTGCCTTTATAGCATTCCACCAATTCATTGCCCGCCCTTGCAGCTGACGGGACGCTAGCTTTCTCTTCATCGCATCCTCGATACCCAAATCCTCGAAGATACGTTCGCAACTATCCAACCAATCCTGAACATCTGTGGCCGACTCCGTTCCATGGAACGGCTTCCCACCAAGGCTAGTATAATCCTTATTCAGCTTGGCGAAGTCGACTCTTGGCGCCTGCACTATTGGACCACCACCATTTCCACCATTGGGAACTGCCCTCCGTACATCTCTAAGCATCTCTCTCATGAGGTCAGTAAACATCGTTCTCATGTCAGCAGCATTCCCATTATTGGGTCCCCTACCAGCACCTCTAGTATCTCGGCTCGTCATCAATCTGAAAAAGGAAACGATTAACGATTCCATAGTGGTGCTAGTGCAGTACGACTTCATTCTTATACTACTAATAGTATATATATAGCTTTTGAAAACCAAAATAACCACAAATATGCTCTCTCGTATACGTATATTATCTCTCCCTGATAACTTCCCTAGGTTAACTACGCAACCTAGAGCTCTGATACCAAGTGTGACGGCCCGCCCCGCACCAACCGACACTTCCTCCAAGTGTGCGCTGTACACATGTCCAACCGGCACGGAACGGTCGTCATAAGAAAAGAAAGAAGAGAATAAACTAATCAAGGAACCTGTAGAATGTCTCACAGCGCATGGAATAAAATATAATAATAACATACTTGACATAAAACAGGTGAGACAGTGCATAAGCTGATAACTAATAATTAATGTCAACATCAGAGCAGCGGAAATCCAAATACAGCTTATTACAACTTTTCAAAATCTACTGTCTCTAAACAAAAGAAAGCTAAAGTGGAAGATGCACCACCAATGCCCAAGCAGTGATCTTCGACAACACAGGGAGAATACTATATATATTACGTGGAAGCCTCCTGCTCGTCTCCGGATCATCTACCCGTGCATCACCAGCTAACCTGTCTCTAGTCTGCTCGTGTGAGCACCCAGAGTAATAAGAAGAGACATAAAACTCTGGGTCAGACAAAAAGTCTGGTATGAGAGATAAGCAGCTAAACAGAACAATAACAGGTATACTAAACCATACCTGAACCTGGACCTGCAACCAAAGAGTTAGCACTACATACTGTACAATACTCTAAGGTGCCATCAACATATGGTGTAAAGAAATATGGGGGTGGGGGTGTGCATGTCATAGGGATAGCAAACAATTCAATCATGACAATCATCCTCACATCTCTCACTCAGTGCATAAAGCATACGATGTATACCGCTTTCAACCACTAGACCCATCGAAGTAGTGACGGAGTTCGTCTTGTACAACTACTGCTACCACCAAGCTTACCCCATGGAGTCATGACTAAACCTTTACAAATGACCCCACTTCATTGGTCTATAGCTCTTTTAGTCGTACCTAGACCACTTTGGCCCTGAATCCGTTCACGTACCCCCTATACATAGTGATCCAAAGTTACAGACATCGACAGTCCCTTAGCACACGTCCCGCAGCAAAGCCCAATCATGAAGTTAACTCGTTGATTCCCATCTGAATCCTTGGTACAAACTTCCCATTTGGACTACCTTTGCATCTCGGGTTATGGTCTTCTTCGGTTCGGTTCGGGTCTCTTCCTCCTATTTGGTTCGGTTCGGGCATCCTCCTCCTATCCGGTTCGGTTCGGGTCTCCTCCTCTATCCGGTTCGGGTCGGATCTCCTCCTCCTATCCGGTTCGGTTCGGGTGTCTCCTCCTATCCGGTTCGGTTCGGATCTCCTCCTTCTATTCGGTTCGGATCGGATCTTCTCCTCCTATCCGGTTCGGTTCGGGTGTCTCCTCCTATCCGGTTCGGTTCGGGTGTCTCCTCCTATCCGGTTCGGTTCGGATCTCCTCCTTCTATTCGGATCGGATCTACTCCTCCTATCCGGTTCGGATCGGATCTCCTCCTCCTATCCGGTTCGGATCGGGTGTTCTTCCTAACCGGTTCTGAAAATCTGCAACTTTTTCCAGCAAGCTATTTTCGCCGAACGACGGCGTTTTCAACCATTCTAAACTTCCTATGACATTACAAAACATTCCAAACAGCAGTAACAACATATAGAATCAATCACAAACATTAAAACATCATTTACATAAAATACTTTAGATCAAACATACCCAGAAACCCATGTTTTCCCCTTAATCCTTCTTAACCGTGATTATGCATACAATTAGCAAAACTTATCCAAATTAGCCCAAATTTTTATCAGAGCCATAAAACATCATTATAGAATTTTAGGAATTTTTCCAGAATTTATTAATGTATAAATTCGCTAATCTTCACTAATTACCCATAATTAACCGTAATTAGTGTAAAAGCAAGCTAATCACTCACCTTTGCCACCACTAAAACCCCAAAACTGAAATATTCTCTGATTTGGCGCTGTTCCCAATCTTACACAGCAGCTCTACCTCGGTTCTCGTGCTAATACTCCTTGATTTGATGTTTGCTAAGCCTAATCTTCAATTAGAAAGTGATTAAGAGGTGTTTTGAAGAGATTTAGAGGGTGGAGGCCATGGCTAGGTTAAGAGGAATGAATAGTGACGGCTGTAAAATGAGAAAAAGGTATTCTCCAAACCCTAACAGCCCTTTTAAACTCCTAATCCCGAAATTCCCCTTTGGGCCTAGCTGTTAATCACCCGGTTAAGCCCAATTAAGCTGTTTTTCACCATTTGAAACTTGTTTAAGCCATATCTCCCAAACGGTGTGTCCGTTTGGCTAATATGACCACTCTACGAAATTGTAAACCATCATCCGGATCCAATGGAAGTGGTTTCAGGTCAAAATTCCTTTCCAGTCAAAAGTTATGGTCAAAACAATTTCAACTAGGGGCAAAACGGTCATTTAAAAATCGACAAAAATCATGAACATGGGAAATGACCTTACTAGTCGTTTCCCAAAAGTACACGACCATACGACTTACTAAGAAAAAGAAATAAATATTCTACGATCTTCCGATGCGTAGAATGCAGGTCGTTACATGAATTGTGAAGACCAAATTGTCAAGCATCTCCTTTCTTAACTAAAAGGTAGTATGTGAAAATAAACCACATCTAAAACTTTGTAATTAGAATCTAGATGAAACTTGCTACAAAAATAAAACTCATTCCAAGCAAGTACACCTGCTTTTGTAAATACGTGCATTTATTAAATTTTTGCAAGTGCATTACATAAATTTTTGCAACCGAATTCTAGGAAAGTACACGTGCCTTTGTAAACACGTGCATTTCTTGAATTTCTTGATTTTTTGCGGGTGCAATTCTCTACTGTGCTAGTAGTATATTTCTCTTAGGGTTTTTTCCTTTCTTTTTTCATTTTTCTTTGTGCTTGTTATGAATATGAATATAGGAATGTCGCTGGCTAATTTACAGAGCTTAAACTTCAATGTTATTGTGGTATTTTTATTTTTATTTATTTTGGTTTTTTTCCAAGTTCCTAAACAAATTTACAATTTCCTAATCTGACCCAATTTCCTTAAAACTGCAAGAGAACAATTTAAGCTGATTTGATATGTTTTTGTTGCAGATGTTAATATTCTGACCTGTTACTTGCTAAAATTTCTACACTTTATCTTTCCTTATTTATTATTTTAATTGTTTCTATTTTTTTAGTTATTCCACTAGTTTAGTTGATTACTTCATGCCGCTTAGGCAGTATATTGTTTATGTTACTTGTGCGCTATATGAGTCCCTTTCACATGATCCAGTATGATCAGTTTGGCAGCTACCTTTTAATCTATTGTTTGTGCATTATTCCTTCAATTGTTGCTAATTTTTTTAATTATTCCTTTAATTGATATTGATTGCTTCATGCTTCTTAGGCAGTATATGACTTATGTTACTTGTACGCTATATGAGTCCCTTTAACATGATCGAATACGATCGGTTTGGCTATTACCATTTAATCTACAGTTTGTGCATTACTTTAACTACTGTATTGTATCATCTATTGGTATCTAATTTGTAGTAGTTTTATACATAAGCCTCCTGCCTTTTTCCCCATAGAATTTGAGGCCAGGAAACGACAAAGAACCGCTCCAAGCCGACGTTTTCACTTTTCGTTTTCTTCAAAGATGTCCACACCATCAAAATGTAAAATAGTTTGTTGCTAATTTTTTCTCTATGTATTTTATTTTCTAAAATACAATTATATATATATATATATTGCCTTATGACATTTTAGTTAGTCCTAACATCAAACATACTTTTTAGGTCAAGTGGATGATTTGGTTGAGAAGTTGTCGGAGTTGAGTATTTCCAAAGTTCCCACTCTGCCCTTGCCTTCGACTTCAGCTCACGTTCAATCAGTGCCTTCTTCTTCTTCTAGGATGTCCTCAGTTGTATGATCACCTTCTGTTCTCTCATACGCCAGCAGTGGTCAAGTAATGTTTCTAAACAACAAAACATCTCAAGGTATGATTCTTCCATGTTCATTTTTACCGAATATTCTTATCCTAGATTTATGATATTATAATTAGCAATTCATATTTTCTTATTCCAGTATTCGGGATTAAATATATTGCAATATTCATCTTTATATTTTTACAACAGTGTCGTGGTAGTTCACTCGTGTCGCTATTTTCCAGTTCTACGTCACCATTTGAGAAATGAATTTGCCCTCCATCATCACATACCATAAATGCATATATTAAAAAGTAGAATCCACATATATAGCGCTACTGAACATCTCATTTTAGATTATTATTATTTTAGTTCTACAATATAAAAAGAATTAAAAATCAACCCTGTATTTTTAATTAGAAATTGTGCATTCTTGGAAATTAATAAGTTTATCTCTACCTTTTCATTATTTATTTTAGTAACATAGATGTTCGTTGTAGAAATTTAACACTGAGAATGTCTAAAACATAAATTTTAACACCAACTAACCCTTTATTCAATTTCCTGAGCAGTACTGTCAATTGCTTTAATAGTATCCTCCATTTTCTCATAACATTTTTGCTTGTTTTATTTGATGGAAAAATTAAGTAATTTACCCAGCCTTCTGTATAATAATAAAAAGAATAGTACCAAAAATCCTTGTAGAAATCTCTATAGGTATGCCTAAGATACTTCTTTAGTCCTTTCCAAAAATGGCCTCGTTACAAACGACTCCCGCGAAAACCGGTGGGGAGCCAATTAGTTCATTATCTCTTAGGTAGATTATCTTGAGTTATAACACGATGCTTCTTCGGCTGCCAATTGTGCACATAGAAGAGCCGATGATTTGGTTAGGTCAGTTGTCAACCTTCTAAATGTTACACTGCTAGTTGTGCATGACCTATTCAACCCATTTAGAGATTGTTGCTCCGCAGCCTGAGATTCCATGTGGACTATAATATTTATGTTCATGCTATCAAGATTATGTTATTGATGCTATTATGTTTACGTATTTGCGCTAATGGAGGACTATGTTATTCATGTCTACCTGTTTGTATATTCTATGTTGCATCAGTTTATGTAATATCGTATTGCACTTTATGTTATTTTGATTTTGTTATCCATATTATTCATGTTATTATAATTATTAAATAACTGAGATAGAACCATCCATATCCATTGCTACTATGTAACAACCACAATCATGAAAAAGCTAGTACAACACAGCTAAAGATAAAGTGGGAATTACCTAATACAAACAACGATAAAATTGGAATTTCCAAACACAAAAGAAACAATGATAAACCAAGAATTGTTATGTGTGATCAGCGGTACCAGTTGATATATGAAGTGATATATTTGTGAATAAAGTGTGTTGTAGTTCTGATGACTCTAGTTTCCATCCTTCCATACTTTTGCTAGTCAAATATGAGAATACTAGTATTTAAGAGACTGGAACCTTTGCTTACATATATTTTGTGTGGTGTTGATTCTCTTATCTGTAAAATGAAAAATGTTTTCATTAAACACATCATATCTTGACATCAAAATTCTATCATTATCACTAAGGCATTTTACATTTTTTATTATCAAAATAACCAAAAAAAAGTGGTGCACAGACTTGATCTGAAGTTCAATTTATGCCCGTTATATGGTCTGAGAAATGAAAACATATGCACCCAAATATTTTTAAATTGACGTAATCTGGTCTAACATTGTAGAGAACTTCAGCTGGGCGTCTATAATTCAGAACTCTGGTTGGAAGTTTGTTACATAGATATTGTAAATGCATTAAGCTAGAATTTTATACGTAAAGATGTTTTAGCTAATATATTTAAACCAATTTCTATTATTTGTCTGTGTTTTCTTTCAATCAGACCATTCTGTATGACCAAATAATTCTATGTATAATCCCTTTACCTGAAAGTAGTCTTATAAAGGACTAAAATCAGTACCTCCATCTGTTTGAATAACTTTTTATTATATTTCAATATTTACGTTTTTCAAAAATACTTGTTTGGTTGTAGGCAAGTGAAAATCCAGAAAAAGAAATTACACGTCGTCAAGTATGGGAGAAAACTCATACAAAAAAGGATGGCACCATATCAGATTCGAATTCTTCGTACTTTGTAAGTTAAAAAATATATTGTTTTCATACATTCATATTTTATAGTTTCCATAGGTATGCTGGTTTCTATTAATCATGCAAAAAATATACCTAATAATACCTCCAAAAGTGAAACCATACTTTAATTTCTGGATTGTACACATTAAGAACAAACAGGATCCAATGAATTCTGTTTCTAACTCAGACTGGCTATAAAATGTTTACTTAAAATATAGTGCAGTTGATTCACATAATTAAAAGCTTCAAGAAAAATAAAAGAGGTCTTGGTTTTGTGAAAACTGAGCCATGTGGTTTTACAAACCATGTTTCCCTAGTAGTTTTCTGGACAGAATAAGCACTCACTTGGATTGTTATATAATAAGGAAAAACTCTTGGAAAATGGAGACCTGTGAATTATTTTTTGTAATGTAAATCTATGGAGAAGAGTTCATGTTTTTTACTTCAAATAGTGGTCTTAGTTTGCACGAATTATCAATTAAGTGAGCTTAACGCTATATAAGAATGTATTTTGGTTTTGATTAATGATAGTTGTCATATTATGGATGTATTCATTTACATTTTATTCGCTATTGTAAAACTTACCTTAAAAAAAATTTGGTGTATACGTGGATATCTTAATATACTAAGCAACATGCACAAATTCTAAAAATAACCTACAATTCAAAATTATTTTCAAATACTGAAGCTCATTCTTTATTATTCCTTTTTTCTAATAAATTACACGGTGTATAAGAAAATTTGAAGCGTTCTATGTTAAAAAAAAATACCCATCGTGATGCACTAGTTAAAGAGTAGGATGAAAGCTGGTACTTCAACTCAAGCCTAGTTTTATACACACGCTGCTGGCATGATTTTTTTGAGGCTGAAAAATAAATCTAACTTATCACAATTTGAGTCTGTAAGCATCTTTTTCATTTTTATCCTTTTTATATAGCTGTTGAAAGTTGCAGGTCCAACGGTTATATAACTTCACTACTGTAAGTATTTGGTGTTGTTTTTTTATTAAACAAAGTAGTAATGTGTACTTTTGTCTATGTTATGAAAACGTTCACAATGAGCAGTCCAAATGTATCTATGTACATTACAATAACTATATAAATGCGAAACTGAAATAGCAGAAAATCTCAGATCCGATAATTATTTTTTCATATAATTGAGACTGTGAATTATATTTCAAACTCATTAGTACATGTTACTTATGGGTGCTTCTAACTCATACAACAATTGCATACATAATCTCCATCAAATACAATTTTTTTCCGCAGGTTTACACGACGTTAAGTAGGAGATGCTTCTAAGCTTATGGCAGTTATAGCTTATGTCTTGCTATGTCCTTTTGTTCTTGTGAAAATGCTATCCGTAATAATTAATAGTGTGGTATTATTTTCTTTTTAGGGTGAAACGGTAATGCAACAGTATAATATGTATATGGACAATTAATGTTGTGTTATTACTGTGGTGAAGTTGAAATATTATCAGTGTTGTAGGAAATTTTAAGTTTGCAATATATATTGTTCAAGTTTAAAAGTTGATGTCAAATTTGGTCTTTTATGTTGAATACATTGGAAATATTCAATTTATTGATATTTCTTTTGTGGTATTATGTCAAATCTATAAACATTTGTATTAAATAGGAAGTACCAAAGAAGAGAGAAATTGCATATATTTTTTTCTAAAATATTGTCAATTAGCAATGGGTAAAAGCCATTGCTAAATTTAAAATAGCAACAGGCTGAAGCCATTGCAATGACAAGAATTGCAACGGGCAAAGGCCATTGCAAAATACATATTTTGCAACGGCCATAAGCCGTTGCAAAATTTTGCCACCCCTGATTTTGCAATGGCTTGCAATCAATTTGCAACGGCCTTGAGCCGTTGCAAAATGATGTTTCTGGTGTAGTGATGCCGCATCATATTTGATTTAGCTTGTTGTTCTTGTGTGTTGTCTCATGGAGTTACTTTCTGTAATTTAGCCTATCTATTTTTGTCCTCAGACAATATTAGGTAAATTTCCATAAGGAGCAGTTTTATAGTAGGTTTCTTTTCTCATCGCAAATTCTCTCTAAGAAGAGATAGTGATGTGGAAACCTCCAACAACACCAATAGTATTTGTAATACGAGATTGAGCATTTTGTTACCATGATACAGTTGATTAAAGATCATAAAAATTGGTTTGAGCTTCAGCCGTGGAGCAAGACATCTCGTTGTTTATAGTTGTTGTTTTGGGAGTTTTTGATGTTGTTATTTTGTCGTCATCTTTGTGGTTTCCCCTTTCCAGCATCAGGTTCTTTCATTCGTGATAATTCGTGCTTGTAACTGTTAGTGTTGTTTAAATCGCACGACTTAAATTAATGATATTTCTATGTTTGGAGATATTTATGTCATTCACGTATGCCTGTTCAAATGAAATCTCATTTCTTATCTAAACTAACAGTTGTCCTAGAGCTGGAAAGAATATAATTCTATGTTGGATAAAGTTTAGCGAAGGACCGATTCTACGTCACGGGTATATAAATAAATAAAATACCGTTCCTTGTTAAAGCTAAAAATTATTTTGGTCTTTTGTGTGTAGTTTCAGTTTTCACATTTTTAGCGTGACTGACTTCATTTTTGGCCAACATGTGACTTGAATTGTTTGAGTTTCCATAAAATACATTTTAAAGCTTTTGGTAAACGTTGTTTGAAAAAAAAACTTTTTACCCTTTTAAAATTTTTAACTGATTTACTTTCTTTTATTTCAATTTGTGTGAAAACATAAAATTTGGATACGTCAATTTATGCATATTTAAATATCTATTTTACATTAAAATGGATGATTTGAATGGCGCAAAGTGCATACTACTGAAATTTTGATTTTTCATACGAATCTCATATGGGAAGTAAAGCGGTATTGAAAAGGAATTTTCAAAGTAAACACAAAATGTTTTTAAGCGCAATTATGAAAAAAATTCGACTCTTGGTCACATGAATAGCGTAAGGAAGGTGTTTGGATAGATTGTGTGCGCGTTTAGCGGTACAATAGTATCAACGATACGATACAAACGTTAACGATAACAAGGAAAATGTTGTTTTACCCTTGGAAACATTGTTTCCATACCTTATCAAAGAAGCGCACGGGTTATTAATCAACTCATCTTATATTTTAGAGCTTGTTTTAAGCCTCATTTACAGTCTATAGATGGAAATTTTCGGAGTATTTTGGGTAGTTAAGGTGAAAATTCCACTGTAGGGCGGAAATTGAAAAATTTGTAAGTGGGAAAAATGTTGAAATTCTTCACTTCGATTTCCTTTTTCCGGTTTAGGAGAAAATTATATAAGAAATGATTAGGCTGCGTGACGTTTTGTATGGTAGGGTTTGAATGTAAAAAATGGCTTCTTTACATCGTAATTGTGTGAAGGTAAGGATGAATTTTTTTTCAAAATTTTGCATTCATATAGAATTGCCAGTAAATTTAGGATGTTCTGCATCATGTTTTCAAAAGTATTTCAAAAATTTAATGCAAACATATAGGGGGATCCGATTTTGAATCATCTTGCATGCATGTTTTATTGTTGAATTGCATTATGTACACCATGCACATATACACATGGCTGCAAAGTGGATGTACACAAATTTTTTGTGTAGAATAAAACTATAAGCGTCAGAATTTCGGGACAAAATTCTTTTTAGGGAGGGAAGAATGTAACAACCCAGAATTTTGATAATATAAATAAATTATTAGAATTTCAAAAATAGGAATTTCTGCAAGTGATGGAATTTGGCCATAAATGTAACAACAAGGAATTTCGCTCGGGCCTAATCGATCGCTAAACCGACCAAGACCGTTAGAAACCCGGATTGCTTTGAGAACAACACACATCAAAACACAAACAGAGGAACATTTCATTGTTTATTACAACAATTTCATCAGATTACAAGAATATACAGAGTATTAATGAACAAAATACATTTGATAAATATCAGAGATTACAATAAATTACATAGCAGCGGAAAATAATACAAAACACAACTGAAAAGAATATACGGATGCAGAGCTTTCCGAATATCATTCCAGCTGTAAACCACGATCCTGTGAATATAAATCTGCAAAACCAAAACTACTAGTTGCCCGTGTGGAAAATAAGGGCACCCAGAGTTTAGGTTAAAACAATAAACTCCAGGTCAGTCATGGGACTGGTGTGAGAACTAAAACAGTTATTAATCTTTATTTTAAAGTTAGGTAATTCAAGGGACCATGCCGTATAACACGGAACGGATTTCCTCCCAAGAGTACCAGTGCATAAAACAACAACGCAATACTAAATAAAGAACAATGAAGCTATTATAAGACCCAGGTCCCATCACACAATGCAACGCAAGCCGGAGGATAGGGTTTTTACCTTATAATAGCCAAAAAATGCTTGATATGCTAAATTTCATGTTTTATTATTACTATAAATGTATAGTGTCAAAACAATTTCAATCATAAGTATCAATCATTGACGGCATAAGTGCCCCATACCACTATGTCGCCATACTAGGCTCTACAATCAAAACCGCAATGTCACATATTGGAAGTTGGATTTCCATCTGTGAACCGAGGCCAGGGATCGTCCTCACCACTTCGAGACAATCTAGCCTACCATGTCTCAGGAACAGCCGCAACTGCACCTTGAATCGTCAGGTCGGTCCACCAATGTGGATTAAAATGCCTGAACACTGCGTTTCCCTGCCCTTTGGGGCGTAAATGAGCCAAATGACTCCATCGGCTCCACATAATCACCGATATATCTGAGGCGCCTCGCAATAGTAACAACCACACAGGTGAAAATAATATAAATGTCAGGGCTGGTAGGTCACTAACACCACCCTAGCTAGAAAGAAACGCATGCCCTCCCTGAGGTCCTTTCCTGTTTCTGGTTCACAACCGGGTGTGAGGCTCGCGAATCAATGCTACACAAAGCTATGCCACACAGGCCGTGCTTTGATCATCAACCACAAGACTCTTCTTTTCAACAAAAGACTTGATCATTTTCCACTTAGGCATGCCACACAGGCAATTCACTCCATGCGATTGATATCCATCAATATATAACCCCTGAGCTCGTACGTCTCAGAGAAAGACGTTAAACAATAGAATAAATCAATCACACAGAATAAAATCCAATGTCAGACACATAGTCCATTTACAAGCTCGTTCTGGGTCTGAACGAAACCGGAGGCACCTTGTACCTCGCATATCCATCGATCTCCAAGTACGTCTGGACGATCACCAACTGATTCTCTACTCTTGGGTGTACAACCCAATCAAGATCATCAGTAATCACCCAAATGATGTGAAAACCTCCGGTCTTCGACCACTATCTTCATCCTCGACACATCGTCGAATCAGTTATTCATAATGGGATAAACCCAGTCTTTCTGAATGACTCGCGTATATAATAAACAAGTGTTACACAAACACAACATACGCCTCATTCCAATTCAGAATATTCTTTTATTTAAATATTCTTACACTTTGGGAAAGATTCCCATTAATTTTATCAAAGATAAATTCTTTAAATTTATTCTTTAATCTTCTTTTGAATGTCAATTCAAACCAAATTATGGTTTATCCAAACTAGTCGGGATTAGCGAACCTTACCGAAGTAATCACTTGTTAAATTTCCCAACCCCAACCTATTCATCCCATGAAGTAAAACAGGTAATACTTCATATCTAACACCACGGTGTTACCGTTAAATTTAATTACCATTTCACGTTCAAATCTAATTAAAGATTTAACTATCGCTTTGGAGCAAAACCGATGATACTCCATTCTCGATCATTTCAATCTAATTAAAGATTCATTAAAACTCCACTTAGTTTTAATCTTCCCAGAAATCACTATCAATGATTATTTAACTTGGGAAATCATATCTTGTCTTTAACTGGGTTAAAGAACCAATGTCATTTAAAACACGGTTCACGGTAAATCAAAAATCACATTTGATATTAAATACAAGGCTCTGAATAGAAAATATATCGGCTTATATTCAATATCAAATTCTACGACCAACAAATATCGTATTGGAAATAATGATATTAATATATCTTTCAAATTTCCATAACAATATCTGTATAATCACGAAATCCAACATCGAAATATTCCAAAGACAATTTCGATTCAAATCCATTCCAATTCAATTATTGGAAATTCTGGTTACTTTCAAAACCCTTTCAAATCCCATTTATTTATTTCAAAAATGAATGGATTATAATTCTAGTTCAAAACTAGTTCATTTCGATAAAAAACTATTTTTATCTTTTCAAATATGAAATTTTTCATCCCAATTCTTCCTAATCATTTCTTATTATTTTACACTAATTATTGATATTTTTAATAATTTTATCAAGGTCTGTACAGTCGATTTCCATCAACGGCCATCGAATTGCACTTACAGCGACGTTTTCCAAATTTGATTTGGACATAATTCCAAATCCAACCGTTAGATTTCAAATCTCTAATATTCTTAGAAAGGTCTTTTCGATACGAACCCAACGGTTCCGGTTTTAGGAGAATCCGACGGTCGGATCTCCCGTAATATCCATTCTAAGACAATGGTCGAAATTAACGAACTGCCGCAGCGCGGCGCATTCTATTCAGGCCATTATATATATAATATATATATTATATATATTTCATCGATTTCCTTTTAAAACGTATTTTGTAAATCGTTTTAAATTCGTTTTCAAAACGATTTCAACTTCATATTCCATTTCTAATCAAAATTGAATACTCCATATCATTGATATATATATATATATATATATATATATATATATATATATATATATATATATATGATAATATTTTCAAAAAGTTATATTTTGAAATCACTTCCTTTTCTATATTCATTATAAAAACGAATATAATCGATATAAATATTGTTCGCATCAAAATGGCGCATATCTAACCAACACGTCTTTATATATTTCAATAACTTCGTTATTCTATTCAACAAATGAATATTTTCTTCAAGACATGAATATATATTTTTATTCAACACATGTATTTATATTTTTATTCAACACATGAATTTTTATTCTACTCAACACATGAATATATATTTTTATTCAACACATGAATTTTTATTCTATTCAACACATGAATATATATTTTTATTCAACACATGAATTTTTATTCATATTCAACACATGAATATATATATTTTTTCCAACACATGAATTTTTATTCTATTCAACACATGAATTTATTTTATTCAACACATGAATTTTCTAAATTGGAATGAGACCCACTCAATTACCATATAATGTTATTTATATGGGTTCTATACAACACATGTATATAATAGCAATGATAAATAATCAACCATCATTCAAAGTGCACCACACAACTGCATAAGCATTAAATATAAATAATTAATGCTTACACAGTATGTCAGCCCATCAATTGACATACAACTAAACAATCAGGATTAGTGTACGTCAAATATCATCCCGATACCCATGTGGGGTTTAAAATCAACAAACACAAATTTTATTTGTGCAGTTGGGCGATGTGTAAAATTTATCGTCCCAATCAATATCAGTCAAATCAGTGTATATAAACAAATCGTCCGATTTGTTTATAAATATTTATTTTATATACACGTTAAAAATTATATTTTTAACTATAGAATATTTTTCACTATAAAATATTTTATTCCATTCCACCTCACACAATCAACTATCACAACAATTAAACAAACAAGTCATCCATGGTCTGTGGACAATGGGTGTCGGGTGCTGCTAAGCACAATCTGCATCCTGGTGTATATTTCAACTAGAAAATAAATTAAAAGTGAGGAGTTCTCACCGAGGATCCACTCCATCATTCTATTCTGAATTTCTGATCGATGGGATTTGCCTGAAATTCCAACTCTTTTCATGCTGTTCATAAATAAAAATCACATTTTTATTTCACTGCTACATGGATAAAAAATATATTTTTATACTGCTACTAAATAGATAAAAATTCTATTTTTATAACGGTGTTTATGTAATAAAGATCATATTTTTACTTCGCTACACATATAAAAATTCTATTTTTATATCTCTACATATAAAAATATATATTTTTATTTCATTACATATATAAAAATCTCATTTTCATATTGCTATCTATATTAGAAAAATCATATTTTTATAATGTTGTTTATACCATAAAAATCGAAGTTTTATTTCGCTACAACATATATGAAAATCGTATTTTTATAATCTCTACTATATAAAAATCATATTTTTATTATCTCTATAATATAAAAATCATAATTTTGTTATCTCTATAATATAAAAATCTCGCCTTTCTTCTAAAAAAAAATCTTATCTTTCTATTCCATAAAAATTTACTTCTTATTCACTATGAACAATCAAATTTTCACAACGCTAGTTTCTATATAAAAATTATATTTTTATGTCACTATTTCATATATAAAAATCACATTTTTATGTTGTTTATATATAAATAAAGATTGCATTTTTATTTTGTTAATATGTATATAAAAATCGATTTTTCATGACGCTTATACATATGTAAAAATCGTATCTTTACATACATAAAAACCGTATTTTTAATTCTAAAATCCTTTCAAAAACCCAATCTTTTTCCATTTAAATAAAATCAAAATTTTATTTGTTTTATAGATAAAAACAGAAAAGAAAATTCAAATAAACTAAACAAAAACAAAAATAAAAATGCTATAAAAGCTTACTGTGTTCGACGGAGGCAAAGGGGGCTCAGGGTGGCGCTGGGCGGGCCAGAAGGGGGTCAGTGCGGTGGGGCTGCTCGCGGTCGGGTGTGGGGCTCGAAGTGCGGCGGCAGTGGTATGGGTGTCGATTGGTGGTTGTGTCTCTGGAATGGGGGGGGGGGGGGGTTGGAGCTCGCCTAGGTCGTATTGGTGAAAGGAGGGTGGCCTGCGGCTCTGGAGGCGAAGGGGGGCGGATCGACGGAGTGACTGCCGATTTGGTGGCGCGGTTGGTGGAAAAGGGGAGGGCGACGGGGAGTGATCGATTGTTTTTTTTTTTTTCCCAAATCTGAACGGTAGAGAGATGGTGAGGGGAAGGGAGAGTATAATTTATATATAATTATTTTATTTTATTTCATTACCCCCAAAAAGTAGCTTTTTATTTTGACCTCCAAGCGAAACCCACCGACTGTCGTCCAAAACTAATTACCCCCATCCCGAACACAATGGGATATATACCGCAAGCTGATTCGACTATTTCGACCAGTTTTCGTCAAAATCAAAATATAACTCTATATATTGAATTTGAACGCACATTTCAATTTACCGGGGCCACATATTGATTCTAAATTCCCGAAAAATATTTTCTAGCTTCGTATTGACGATACAATTCTAACAAAACTAATTTCGCCGAATTCTGAGACCATTTGAAAAATGGCCATTTTCTGGTCGATCGAAATTAACTAAAACTGTCAAAACACGTTTTCCTGTGCCATGCTCACACATTGATTTAGAAAATTACAAATTTTGGAATCTAGCAATAACTTGACTTCTCGGATCCAACAAAAGTGGTTTCGTCGAAAACCGAGGTCGTTTGCAAAATTGCTATTTTTAAGGGCCCAAAATTCCATAGCGACTATTCTGAATTTTCAACTGGGCGTAACTTTTTATCCCCGCTATGAAATTTCAATTTTTCGAATTCGGTGGAAAGATAATCTTAAGTAGATTCAAATATTTTTGGTTTCACTAAAATCCGGTTTATTTTGAATCCTGTACATTCATTTGAAATTTAAAATCGAATTTTCGAGCTACCGTGCCATTTTCAATTCCTTTCATAAATAGAAATAAATATTTATATTCTAACGATGATTCAAATAAAAATATATGTTCTAATTCTATTCAAAATAAATTTCTCGTCGTTATTATTTAAAATAATTCATTTTAAATATTCAAAATTCATCAAAATTGCCGATTTTTTTTAAATTGGCTCAGATTTCCGAGTTATTACAATCTCCCCCACTTAAAACTTTTCGCCCCCGAAAAGGAACGAGGCCGAAAGTTGTTTAATAAACCAACTCAACTTCCATTGTTTTCGTTATGGCTTAAGTTCTTCAACTTTTCAGTTTCTAAGAACTCTTCAAAATTTTCCTAACACCCTAAATTTTTGAAAAATTTCGACATAACCTCCCCTACACCGGGAGCTTCGGGATATTTCAAATAGCCTCCCATGGCCCTCACCAATCCAAAAAGAAAAAGAAACAACAAGGCGACTAGCCAGTCGGCTCATAAAATCATCAAAAACCCATGAAATACAATAAACATGTACCTATTTGTCGGGCAAACAATTTTATTCCTCTTCTCTAGCCTCCTTGCTATGACCTGTTCAATGTAAGTACATGTATATGACTCGTTAGAGATGGGATCAGTAGTATCCTAGAACGAGTGTGAAGAGTGATATTTTGAAAATAAAATTAAAAACGAATTTTGTTTTGAAAATTTAAATCAATTATTCGTATTTGAATATTTATTTGTATTGAATTTGGGCAATCCAATATATGAAGATTTTGTGTATACGTCTGATCCACGTGTATTCAAAGTTTAATATACTAGATAGATATAGAATCACACTCTAGTCGCCCGAAGATGATTCAGATGATGTGGCCACATCATCAGTTTTTATATTCGAGTGACGAAAGTGGGATTTCTATATGATTCCAATTGACTGGTGTGAGAACCAAAACTAGATAGGGTCTATTGTTGTGATTTGGCACCAAAAATGTGATTTTTGACTATATATCAAAGTTATGAATTTGAAAAGATAATCAACTAATTGATTGATGGTTGTGTTGTTTGATTAATTGAAATGTTGAACTTTTAGCCAAATTGAACCAAATAGTGAGTTGTATTGAAAATTAGTCGCATTTGCATAATTATTATTGGATATTACTAATCCAATCTCTAATGAATTCTTTCGTATGGTTCTAATGTGTCTTGTTCTCGAGCTTTGTAAACCAAAGCTCTGATACCAGCTGAGACAGCCCGACGAAATCCGGTAGGCTTTGCAACCATCCCTTCATCCCCCAAAGCAGTAGGTAAAACCCACTGTGGCTCCCAGTGGTCCTCCAGTACGCTTGTTTTACGGCGACCCTCTCGAGCCTCCCGACCACTGCCTAACCAACCCTCGCAAGGGATATGTGGGGGTAAGAGTCTCCTGTTCGCCACCAAACCGCGAAGCGAGAACCACTGCAACAAGAACTGGTGATACTCCATTCTCGATCATTTTAATCTAATTAAAGATTCATTAAAACTCCACTTAGTTTTAATCTACCCAAAAATCACTATCAACGATTATTTAACTTGGGAAATCATATCTTGTCTTTAACTGGGTTAAAGAACCAATGTCATTTAAAATACGGTTCATGATAAACCCAAAATCACATTTGATATTAAATACAAGGCTCTGAATAGAAAATATATCGGCTTACATTCAATATCAAATTCTACGACCAACAAATATCGTATTGGAAATAACGATATTAATATATCTTTTAAATTTCCATAACAATATCTGTATAATCACGAAATCCAACGTCGAAATATTCTAATGACAATTTCGATTCAAATCCATTCCAATTCAATTATTGGAAATTCTGGTTACTTTTAAAACCCTTTTAAATCCCATTTATTTATTTCAAAAATGAATGGATTATAATTCTAGTTCAAAACTAGTTCATTTCGATAAAAATCTGTTTTTATCTTTTCAAATATGGAATTTTTCATCCCAATTCTACCCAAATCATTTCTTATTATTTTACACTAATTATTGATACTTTTAATAATTTTATCAAGGCCCGTACAGTCGATTTCCATCAACAGCCATCGAACTGCACTTACAGCGACCTTTTCCAAATTTGATTTGGACATAATTCCAAATACAACCGTTAGATCTCAAATCTCTAATATTCGTTAGAAAGCTCTTTTCGATACGAACCTAACGGTTCCGATTTTAGGAGAATCCGACGGTCGGATCTCCCGTAATATCCATTCTAAGACAATGGTCGAAATTCATGAACTGCCGCAGCGCGGTACGTTCTATTCAGGCTATTATATATACATATATAATATATATATATTATATATATCGGCGATTTCCTTTTAAAACGTATTTTATAAATCGTTTTAAATTCGTTTTCAAAACGATTTCAACTTCATATTCAATTTCTAATCAAAATTGAATACTCCATATCATCGATATATATATATAAATGATAATATTTTTAAAACGTTATATTTTGAAATCATTTCCTTTTCTATATTCATTATAAAAACGAATATAATCGATATAAATATCGTTTGCGTCAAAATGGCGCATATCTAACCAACACGGCTTTATATATTTCAATAACTTCGTTATTCTATTCAACAAATGAATATTTTCTTCAACACATGAATATATATTTTTATTCAACACATGAATTTATATTTTTATTGATAACATGAATTTTTATTCTATTCAACACATGAATATATATTTTTATTCAACACATGAATTTTTATTCTATTCAACACATGAATATATATTTTTATTCAACACATGAATTTTTATTCTATTCAACACATGATTTTTTTTTTCAACACATGAATTTTTATTCTATTCAACACATGAATTTTCTAAATTGGAATGAGACCCACTCAATTACCGTATAATGTTATTTATATGGGTTCTATACAACACATGTATATAATAGCAATGATAAATACTCAAACATCATCCAAAGTGCACCACACAACTGCATAAGCATTAAATATAAATAATTAATGCTTACACAGTCTGTCAACCCATCGATTAACATACAACTAAACAATCAGGATTAGTATACGTCAAATATCATCGCGATACCCGTGTGAGGTTTCAAATCAACAAACACAAATTTTATTTGTGCAGTTGGGCGATGTGTAAAATTTATCGTCCCAATCAATATCAGTCAAATCAGTGTATATAAACAAATCGTCCGATTTATTTATAAATATTTATTTTATATACACATTAAAAATTATATTTTTAACTATAGAATATTTTTCACTATAAAATATTTTATTCCATTCCACCTCACACAATCAACTATCACAACACACCAATTAAACAAACAAGTCATCCATGGTCTGTGGACAACGGGTGTTGGGTGCTGTAACAACCCGCAAATTCTGGACCAATTTAAAAAATTTATTTTAGAATATCTTAATGAATTTTGAGGATATAATATTATTTATATAAATAATAATGGCTAGAATTTATTTTAATCGAAGTTAGAACGGATAAATTTAATTTCAATATAAATAGAGTTAGAAATGGCGCGGTAGTTTTAAAATTTTAATTTTGAACTTTAACTGAAGGTACAGGACTCAAAATAAATCAGAATTGAGTGAAACCATAAATATTTAAATCTGTTTAATCATATCTTTCTAACGAATCTGAAAAATTGGAATTTCATAGCGGGAATCAAAAGTTATGACCAATTCAATATTTAGAAAGGTCGCTGTAGAATTTATATGTATAATATATATGGCCCGAAGGGCTACTTTTCACATATGAAGGAAATTGGACTCGATACCACTTCCATTAAGTCCGGATGATGTTTCTGCATTTAAAAAGTATAAACACTTATATATTTTGAGTTTTGGAATTTTTTTGTTTAAAAATGTATTTTTAATATTAAATATATAACACTTGAAAATAGTCAATTTTCAAATGACCTCCGTTTTCGACGAAACCACTTTTGTTGGAACCGGAATGTCAAATTATAGTTACGTTTCAACTTTCAGAATTTTTCGAATTAATATGTGAGCATGGCAAAAGAAAATGTGTTTTGACTATTTCAGTTAAATTTAAACGACTTGAAAATAGCCATTTTTCAAACAGTCTCAGAATTCAACGAAATTAGTCTTGTTAGAACCGTATAGTCACAAGAAAGCTAAAAATAATTTTTCGGGAATTTTTAGAGGTCATATGTGGCCCCGGCATATTTAAATGTACGGTCAATATTTAATTAATTAATTTTTAACGGAATTTTAAATAAATATTCTACAGATTTCGGAATTGGACCCCGAGACCTATCCCATTGCATTCAGAAGGCCTCAAAACATTAAGATCGACAGTAAGCAAGCCCAATTCGGAGACATCCCGCAATTTTACCTTTATAACACGCTTTACGATGAATTTAATAATAAAAAAATAAAAATTAAACCCTAATTTTCATAGCCGCCGCCTACCCTTAGAACAATGGCCAGAAAGCTCCGAAATTCAAACCTTAATTTCTCTCAATCCGTTCAATGGAAATCAACAAATTATATATCAAATCGAAGAGAATTCAGAGAGCTTTCCATCCATACGGATGATGGGTATCATTGGGTTCTGAATTTCGCGAATTTGGAGCAGGAAGGGCCGCCGTTCGGGTTAGGGTTTCGAGGCGAGGTGAGGGCCGAGTTCGTCGGTGCTTCAGGCGTGGGTCGAGGTCGGCTAGGGCTTCGTCGTGGCGGTGGTCGATCGGCGCCTGGGTGGCCGAGGGGTGGTGCGACGTGGAGGTTGAAAATGGAGAATGGGTTTCGGCAGTAATGATAGAAGGAGGAAAAAAGGTTCATTATTTTAATATTATTTATTTACTTAATATTTAATTTTATCCAATCGTTAAAATTCAATATCTTTCTCATACGAGGGTCGTTTTACGAACCGTAAGTTGTGTTGGACTCGTCTTTCAGAGATCTTCGCAATGGCGCAGACCAGAGCTGAAACCGAGACAGTTGAATTTTCAGCCATATCAATGTGAGAACTCTGAATTTTATTATTTAATTAATTATCAATTATTTTTCTCGTGTTAAAAATAATTGTATTGTGATGTTAATTCAGATCTGAAATGTTCTGTGTTGTACATATTGTTGATTATTGCTTGTGGTATGTTTGTTGGTCATGTTATGCTAGATCCGCATTGAAGTCTCATATATTGTTGAATTTTATTTGCGATTAGAAAATTAAATCTAAATTTAGATTTAAATCATATTTTATTCAGATCTAGTTGCTCTAATTTATTTTAAATTATTAAAATATTATTTTTATTATTCTGAGATGAACAATAGAATCTGATCGACAAATAAAAACTTATTTTTGTTTGTTGATTTTAAAATAGAAATTGAACGACAAATAAAATATTATTTTTATTTGTTTATTTACAATAGAATATGAACAACAAATAGAATATATTTTTATTTTTTTCCATTACAACAGAATTTGGCTAACAAATAAAATCCTATTTTTATTTGTTTACATTTAGAACACGATTTATGAATTATAGTAAAAATTCTTCTTTTTACTGTCACATATAACGTAAGATGTTCTAGGATTAGTATAACAATAAAATACTAAATTTTATTGTTGATATTAAAAACATATTGGTAAATAAAACTTTATTTACATGGCATGTGTAAATTAAAGGTTATATTTGGAAACCACCTTTTTGTTTGCATTTTCATGTAAATAAAAATACATGTTTTGAAAATCACAATTTTGTTTACATTTTATATGTAAATGAGAAATTATTTTCAGAAGTTACATTTTTGTTTGCAAATATATTTTAAAATATAATTCATTCTTTTATTTGGATTCACTTATGCTAATAAACTTTAAAAATAAATTTATTCTTTTATTTGCATTCACCAATGCAAATATATATAGAAAATAGAAATTGTTCTTTATTTGCATTTACCAATGCAAATATATATTGAAACAAATTATTCTTTCATTCTCACTCACCAATGCAAATACATGTATTGAAAATAAAGTTATCTCTTTATTTGCATGTATCAATGCAAATATTCAATGAAACTAAAGTCTATCTTTTTATCTACACTCACCAATACAAATATACACATTTTTGCACATCGAATAGAATTTGTTAAAAATATATTTTGAAAATAAATTCTATTCTTTTATTTGCATTCACTAATGCAAATACAATTTGAAAATAAAACTATTCTTTTGTTTGCATTCACAAATGCAAATATACTTTGGAAACAAATGTTGTTTCTTTTATTTGCGTTCACAAATGCAAATATACTTTGTAATAGAATATACCTTGAAATAAAATATATTTTGAAATAAATTATGCTTTGAAATGAAATAAACTTTAAAAATGGAATTTGTTCTTTGATTTGCATCAATTACTGCAAATAAACTTTACAAATGGAAGTTGTATTTACTTTGCATTCACTAATGCAAATGTACTTTGAAAATAAGGATTGTTCTTTTATTTGCATTCACAAATGCACATATATATATATATTGAAAACAAAGTTGTTCTTTTATTTGTAATCACTAATGAAAATATACATTAAAAACAGAATTTGTTTCTTTAATTGCATTCCTTGTTTCAAATAAGTTAGAAACAAAGATTACACTTATTTATTTTCTTATTTGCATTCCTTGTTGTAAATGAACATTAAAATTAAGGTTTCATCTTTGTTTGCAATTCTAAATGCAAACAAACCATCAAAATGAAAGTTGCATTTTTGATTTATAATTTTGATATGTATAAAATATTGTTTGAAAGTGGCATTTTTATTTGCACCCTCCAATGCAAATAAAACATGAATTAAATCTTTAATTTTACTTTCAAATTAAGAAATACCTTTTTATTCACATTTTTAGATATAAAAAAAGGATAGGATTTAAAAGTTACATTTTTGTTACATTCTAAGTGTAGCAGAAATGGAAAAATAATGTTTCATTTTAAAAGACAATAGAAAGAACAGTTTTTAGAAGTGCATTTTTATTGCAATTCTATATGAAGTAAAAAGGGCCAATTTGTCAAATGTCTTATATGAAATAAAAGGATTTCTTTTTGTCACTTCAAAAAGAATGAATTGAAAATGTTTATTTAAGCTTCTAAAGAAGGAATAACTAAACATTCATATTTTTATCATTAAAGTAAAATAGACAAAAACCCACATTTTTGTCTAAATTAAAAGAATGAAACAAAATATAGCACTGGAATATTTTATTAGAATTGAAACACAAATTAATCACTATTGTAAATTTATATTAGTTAAAACCAATTATTCATTTTCTGTTAATTTATATTAGTTGAAAACAATTATTCATTTTAGTCAATTTATACTAGTTAAAACAAATAGACATTTTGTCAGAAATATTCATTTTTGTCAAAACGAAATAGTTAAAGCAATATATATATATATATATATATATATCTTATGATTGGCAAGACATATACTTGTCAAGATAGGTTAGTTAAGTCAAAATATTTATTTTTGTCGAAACAAAAACTATCATTTTTGTCTTAACAAAAAGTATCATTTTTGTCTTATTAGAATTGTCAAAACAAAATAACCATTTTTGTTTAGGGTTTAAACTAGCGGAATAGAAATTGTCAATAGAGACGAAGTTATTATTCTTATTCGTTCATTGCAATAGAGATATTTTCTTGTCATGATTATATATTGTGTATTACGCTTCCATTCACAAGTTACCCGACTTGTTTATGTGATTGGGACGATAATTTTCACACATCGCCCAAGTGCACAAATTAGTTTATTATTTGTTTGTTGGTTGAAACCCCACACGGGTGTTGGGATGAAAATTAACATACACTAATCCCAATATTTAGTTCTATGTTGATCGTTAGATCGACAGGCTGCGATGAACGTTATTGTTTCATTTTAACGCTTACACAGTGGAAATTACACTTTGGATGTAGATGGATGATTTGATGATTATACTGTTATTATCATATATATGATATGGGTGAAATCCATATAATCCAAATTATATGGTAGATGGTGGAGTTGCATTTCGATTCAGGTGTACTTTTAAATAAGAATATTTTTACATTAGAAATCCTTTTTATATAAAATATATATTTTCATAAAAAATATTGTTAATCAAGTATATGTTAAAACAAAGAATATTTGTAAAAGATAAAAATTTGTAATATAAAGAAAACTTCCCATTTAGAATCTTTTATATAAAGAATATTTTTAATGATTATTTTTAAATATGTTTTTTTTAAGATTATTAGGATTTGCAATTATATTTTGTGATATGAAATAAATTGAGATGTGAAGTGGATTTATCGTGGACGATGTTTTAAACGACATTTGTCCTTTAATCCAATTTACATTGAAATTATTATTTGGAATTTATAAATCATAAAAAAAGGCATTTTCTAAAAATCAAGTTTTCCAATTTAATATATATTAAATAGGAATTAAGTGGAAATTCGATTGGTAATAATTGAAATGGGCTTCTGTAAAAGAAGACCGATATTATATATGGAATTTAAGCGTCTTTGCCGTTATTCCATTTATATTATTAGTCCGATACAGAAATCTATATCGATTATGTATTGATTTGATTTCTGTGGAATTCCATATTTTGGAAATAGATTGAGGGTTTATCGTGAACTGTGTTTTAAAGGACACTAGTTCTTTAACCTATTTAAGACAAGATTTATTCCTTAAAGTAAATGATCTTGTAATAATGATTTTTGATATCAAATCAAAACTAGAGTTTTAATAAATCTTTTAAGGAAGATTTAAGATTTTATTTTCAGAATTCATCTTTGATAAAATTAATTAGAATCTTCTAATATGAATATCTTATTAAAAGAATACTCAGAGTTGGAATGTGGCGTAATGTGTGATCTTCCAATATTTGCTTTCTAATCACAAAATACGCGAGTTATTCAGAAAGACCAGGTTTAACCCATTCTGAATAATCATCACGACGATCAAGAGTCGAAGATGAAGACGTGATTGAAGACCGAAGGTTTTCACATCGTTGGGATGATGATGACTGTTTTCTTGAATTGGGATTGGCCTTCCAAGGCAAGGTATTTAGTAATGATCATCCAAACGCATTTGGAGATCGACAGACATGTTGTTTCGCTCAGACCCAGAGCGGACTTGTAAATGGATTGTGTGTCTGACATTGTATTCCTTTCTACTGTATTTGTTGAACGCTACTGATTATATATTTCTGTTTGGTGGTGAAGAATTTATTCTTTACTTATCACCCTTCTCTAAGACGTATGAGCTTAGGGGTTATATATATATATATATATATATATATATATATATATATATATATATATATTGGTA
Source organism: Allium sativum (assembly GCA_030737875.1). NCBI lineage: Eukaryota > Viridiplantae > Streptophyta > Magnoliopsida > Asparagales > Amaryllidaceae > Allium > Allium sativum. Next base: position 6,257,209 of record JASFAX010000039.1, on the reverse strand, counting down.
GATGATCAATAATATGGTAGGGTCTGACAATGTGACATGCTAAGATGCAAATGATCAAGGCTTTGTTGAAAAGCAGGCCTTGTGGTTGATGATCAAAGCACAGTCTATTTAGGCATAGCTTTGTGTTATCGTGACTTCGCGAGCCTCGCACACCGGTTGAGTCTAAAACGGGAGAAGGGAACGCAGGGAGTGCACACGTTTCTTTCTAGCTAGAAGTGGTGTCAGTGCTTAAACTGGCTGACATTTGCTTATGTGGTTGATGGAATTTTTGCGAGGCCTCGGTTTATTCTTATCGGTCGTCCACGACTGATTTGTAGATCCAATAGGATCGGGGAGCATGTGTTCAGGCATAACTAATCCACTAAAGTATTTGTGGACCGGCCCTGTTGTATCCAAGGGTTCGCCAGCGTCTGAATCCTGAGACATTGCTAGAGTGTCTCGAATTGGTCAGGAGCTCCTCCCTAGCCTTGACTCATGATGGAAACCCAATTTCCAATACGCCCCTTGCGGTTTTTGATTGTATAACTAGTATGGCGACATAGTAGATGGTATCTATGCCGTCTAGGATTGATATTATATTTGAAATGTTTTAAATATATATATACACACTAATAATAATATCGTTTTTACGTATCAAGCATCTTTTGACCATTATAAGGTAAAACCCTATCCTCCGGTTTGCGCTGCATTGTGTGATGGGACCTGGGTCTTATAATGGTTTCATTTTTCTAAAAAGCATTACGTTATTTGACGATTTACTTTATTTATGCACTGGCAATCCAATGGAGTAAACCCGTTCCGCGTTAGCGGCGTGGTCCTGTGATTAGCCTACTTATTAGATAAGTTAAGTTAAGTTTTCTCACACCAGTCCCACGACTGACCTGTAGTTTGTTTCACTTTGCAAACTCGGGTGCCCTCTTTTCACATGGGCAGTCGAGTAGCTTTTTGCAGATATATTATAAGCAGGATCCTGGATTGAAGCCTGAAGTTGGGTCCAGAATATTGATGGCCTTCCGCTGCAATGTATTAATCTATTGTAATTTATCTTCCGCTGTAATTTTATTCCGATGTACTCTGATATATTCTGTACTCTGATGTAACATTTATTATTGATGTTATAAAAGTCTGTGTTGTGTCCTGATGTGTTGTATGCCCAAAGTTAACGTATGCGGAATTTGAATGGTCTTGATCGATCTTGCGATCGATTGGGGTCAGGCAAAAATCCGTGTCGTTACAGGTGCTGCTAAGCACCTTTGCATTCTAGTATATATTTCAACTAGAAAATAAATTAAAAGTGAGGAGTTCTCACCGAGGGATCCACTCCATCATTCTATTCTGAATCTCTGATCGATGGGATTTGCCCGAAATTCCAACTCTTTTCACGTTGTTCATAAATAAAAATCAAATTTTTATTTCACCGCTACATGGATAAAAATTATATTTTTATACTGCTACTAAATAGATAAAAATTCTATTTTTATAACGGTGTTTATGTAATAAAGATCATATTTTTACTTCTCTACACATATAAAAATTCTATTTTTATATCTCTACATTAAAAAAATATATTTTTATTTCATTACATATATAGAAATCTCATTTTCATATTGCTATCTATATTAGAAAAATCATATTTTTATAATGTTGTTCATACCATAAAAATCGAAGTTTTATTTCGCTATAACATATATGAAAATCGTATTTTTATATTCTCTATCTTATAAAAATCATATTTTTATTATCTCTATAATATAAAAATCATATTTTTATTATCTCTATAATATAAAAATCATATTTTTATTATCTATAGATATAAAAATTTCGCCTTTCTTCTAACAAAAATCTTATCTTTCTATTCCATAAAAATTTACTTCTTATTCACTATGAACAATCAAATTTTCACAACACTAGTTTCTACATAAAAATTATATTTTTATGTCACTATTTCATATATAAAAATCACATTTTTATGTTGTTCATATATAAATAAAAATTGCATTTTTATTTCGTTAATATGTATATAAAAATCGAATTTTCATGACGCTTATACATATGTAAAAATAGTATCTTTATATACATAAAAACCATATTTTTAATTCTAAAATCCTTTCAAAATCCCAAACTTTTTCCATTTAAATAAAATAAAAACTTTTATTTGTTTTATAGATAAAAACAGAAAAGAAAATTTAAATAAACTAAAAAAACAAAAACAAAAATGCTATAAAAGCTTACTGTGTTCGACGGAGGCAAAGGGGGCTCGGGGTGGCGCTGGGCGGGCCAGAGGGGGGTCAGTGCGGTGGGGCTGCTCGCGGTCGGGTGTGGGGCTCGAATTGCGGCGGTGGTGGTATGGGTGTCGATTGGTGGCTGCGTCTCTGGAATGGGGGTTTGGAGCTCGCCTGCGTCGGATTGGCGAAAGGAGGGTGGCCTGCGGCTCTAGAGGAGGGAGGTGGGCGGATTGACGGAGTGACTGCCGATTTTGTGGCGCAGTTGGTAGAAAAGGGGAGGGCGACGGGGATTGATCGATTGTTTTTTTTCTTTTTCTTTTTCTTTTTCCCAGATCTGAATGGTAGAGAGATGGTAAGGGGAAGGGAGAGTATAATTTATATATAATTATTTTATTTTATTTTATTATCCCCAAAAAGTAACTTTTTATTTCGACCTCCAAGCGAAACCCACCGACTGTCGTCCATAACTAATTACCCCCATCCCGAACACAATGGGATATGTACCGCAAGTTGATTCGACTGTTTCGGTCAGTTTTCGTCAAAATCAAAATATATCTCTATATATTGAATTTGAACGCACATTTCAATTTACCGGGGCCACATACTGATTCTAAAAATTCCCGAAAAATATCTTCCAGCTTCGTATTGACGATACAGTTCTAACAAAACTAATTTCATTGAATTCTGAGACAATTTGAAAAATGGCCATTTTCTGGTCGATCGAAATTGACTAAAACTGTCAAAACACGTTTTCCTATGCCACGCTCACACATTGATTCAGAAAATTACGAATTTTGGAATCTAGCAATAACTTGACGTCCCAGATCCAACAAAAGTGGTTTCGTCGAAAACCGAGGTTGTTTGCAAAATTGCTATTTTTAAGGGCCTAAAATTCCATAGCGACTATTCTGAATTTTTAACTGGGCGTAACTTTTTATCCCCGCTATGAAATTTTAGTTTTTCAGATTCGGTGGAAAGATATTCTCAAATAGATTCAAATATTTTTGGTTTCACTAAAATATGGTTTATTTTGAATCCTGTACATTCATTTGAAATTTGAAATCGAATTTTCGAACTACCGCGCCATTTTCAATTCCTTTCATAAATAGAAATAAATATTTATATTCTAACAACGATTCAAATAAAAATATACGTTCTAATTCTATTCAAAATAAATTTCTCGTCGTTATTATTTAAAATAATTCATTTTAAATATTCAAAATTCATCAAAATTGCCGAAATAAAAATTTTAAATTGGCTCAGATTTCCGGGTTATTACAATAAAACTTTAACCTATGTGTTTGTCTCAGAATTCTGATCGACTTTCATGTTTGGAGTTTCACGGACGGAGTCTATATGAAAAAGCTACGGACGAAATACGAAAATGGATGGAAAATAAAAAAATTAGAATTTAAATATATATTATACCTTATATAAATAGTCGACCTGGGCATCTGATGGCCTAGGCGGTCGACCATAGTGGTCGACCACCACAGTCGTCCTACGGGCGTCGGTTTGCCCAGTGATGATTACGTTTTCAAGGTTTTGTTTATAATATTTATAAAATGGACAGACGGATATAACTTAAAACTTATCTAATGGTCCTAGGTCACTTCCACCCCTATAAATAAAGAGGTAAAGCCTCATTCTTTTCCACATAAATCTGTAGTGGCAGAGGAGCTCTGCCATTTTCCTCCTTCTCCAAACCTAATTTCTAAAATAAAAATATATTCTTATGCAACAAATCAAATCCAATTCATATTAAATTGCGGGGATTAGCAGATCTAATGGAAAAGAATGCAAATTGGCACTCCAAATCAGATTCTCTCCTCTCTTCCTATTTTCTTACATCTCTACAGATCTGAAAATTTCCCCTTTCCAGATAAATTGTAGATTTATAAGAATTTGGGGATTGTAGGCCTAAAAGGTTCGAACTTAGGATTTGGAGGCTATAAGGTGAGTGGTAAATTTACGAATACAGTTATAATAACTTATCTATTTCGTTTGAATTAGATCTAAATTTTTATGCCTCTTCCGATCAAATCTATTCACTAAATTGTTGTAATTGAATGGACACCCATTAGATCTGACTGTGAACACTGTTAAAACTTAAACATATGAATTCTGGTTAAGCATAATGTTAATTGTAGGATTCTTAAACTTGGTTACAAATATTACTACAATTATGTTATGAAATATATTGCAATTATATTGTAAAATGTACTGTGGACATTGCATAGCACTGTACATCTGGAAATCAGTCCCATTAAACACAATTTAATGTAGTTACATTCCAGATCTCTAGTTCAGTGTTGAATAAAGAAAGTATGTGAATTTGGGTAAAATTGTGAAATTGGTAAATTGTGCGAATGTAATATTAAAAGGAATATGCCTTTTTATATTCAATATTGTTGGGTTTTTGCCCAATTATTGTAAATACGTCATTTTACTCCTTTTGCATAAAAAGGCATTTTTTGAAATCACAAGAGGTGTAATAAAAAGATCAAAAGGGAAAAGTTGTGAAAATGTACGTATAAATATAAATATACATACATATATATATAAGCGTAATTTGCATCAACTGTTCCAAATTATATATTTACATATATTTCTTGTGATTTTGAAATATGCCAATTCCATTAATTAGGCACAATTTACAATGATTACGGCTAAAATTCCTTTTTATAAGATTTGAACCTTTTGGTAAGATTGAATGTAAAAAGGGATGTTTGGTTATTTACTTGACCAAATAATTTAAGTTATAATAGTAAAAATAAAAATAATAACTACGTTCGCACGTAAACATAAATATAAATATATGTATATATACACACACATTATCCGTTCAAATCAGCGTAAAACGGTAAAATATACATTGTATGGAAGTGTTAAATGTTTGGATAAGGTTGAATTATGGAACTACATGTAAATGTAATCCTTATTGAATTAATATATTTGTGACGACCATTTGTAGCAATCAACATAATTAATTGCTATAAATAGGACTGCAAATCAATAAATAACGACTATAGCCAATATTGATTGGGAAAAATGAAAATTATAGGGAAATGGTTACAATTCCTAATTTAATTAGGATAAATGTCGTAAACCCCAAATTAGGGAATTTGAATTACAACCGCATCTAGACACGAGTTAAGCTCAACTTGTGGTGTAAGCCTACCCGGAACCGATCGACAAATCCAGCAACCACAGGTAGTCAGCTTAATGTGAGGGTTCTAATGCATAAATGTACTAAGGCACGGGGTTAAGTTTAACTTGTGCTAAAAGTCCTCTCGGAACCAACTGGTAAATCCAACATTCACAAGTAGGCAACTTAATATGAGATGTCAGGTACATAAATATATATATATATATATATATAACAGCCAAGTAATAGATATATAAATAAGAATAGTAAATGTATTCTGGGGTGTAACAAGTAGAATTAAGGATTGCCTTAGGAAAACTATGACCGTTATGGTTATAAAGGGCAATAAACCTATGGATAAGAAGAAAGGGGAATTATGGGTGTTGAATTGTCAATTAAATACTAAGTTCACTTAGGGAAGGACTTAAATAAATATCCTAGGATAAAAAGGGTATAACTTTCCTTATTTACTATTAGTCAATAGAATTATAATTAAGATTCAGAATTGGACTTGGTAGGTTAGTAATGTGAAGCATTATTAACCATAGAAACCCATGACGATGATGAATCATGCACGTATAGTATTTCCGTGTAAAGGGACTAAACGGAAATAACTTAATAATGTAGCCTACTTTATCCCAATAGGGAAAGGTGCTAAAGGAAGATTGGGTACAAATCTAATAACCTTCGCATATAGTCCGCTTCTTGAGTCTTAAGTGGCTTGGGTCGAAGAGTCACATAAGGATACGTCCTTCGGTATAGGGGTATTAAACGACATGTGTGAGTATTACTTGCCCAAACCTGAAAACTAAAACATCAGATATGGCTACCTACCATACGGGAAGTAGTAAGCGACTAAGGGGTTTATCTAATAAGGTCAGCTAGAGGTATAGCGGGCATTAAAATATCATCTCTCACCTTATACGGGGTAAGAGTATGTAAGTGAATGACGGAAGCCTTAACTAGAAGGGCCCATAGCTAGTGCTCTCTAGTTTATAAAAAGATGTAATGAGTTATTGAGAGGTATTAAGTCACCAATAAATCCACCAACAAATGAGCCCACCTAGGGTTTTATGCGATCAGGAGAATCCACCCTATCTATCATTAATAGTGAGGCAGAAAATTATAAAGGGAAAGTGGATGGAAATGGATATATGTATGTGAAGATTCCACAGTTAGGGGTTCACTTCTCGATCTAATAATCAAATTAAATTACTTTATAAAAGGGGCTTCCTAAATTTATGCATAAACGTTCTATATCGGTATTATATCTTAGAATGCCACTTTGGGAAGAGTGGTATAATCATGCGTAAACATTTACAAGGTTAGGCTAGAATTACTAACCTTGTTAGGCATACATCTTGGGTCGAACCAAATGGGATACAACTATGTATTATAATCTATGTTGTACATTTCTTAGTCACCAGAACTTGTTGTTCTAACCCCCCTCCTCATTACAACCTCCCAGCTTTCCAAGAGAAGATCGACTTCTCACAGGTGTTTAAGTTTGAATTTCGGTTCTCATTCTCTCTCATGCTCGGTATTGGCAAAGTGACTTACTTTGAAAAAGGTAGTTACTTAAGTTAATAATAGTTATCCTATTTTGTTTCCGCAGTGATTTTTCTTTTATCCTACTCTGATTATGCTCATGCTCATTTATTATAGGTACGAGATTTACACGCTCCATGCTTGGATGTGTTTGAGTTTCGATTTTTGTCGAAATTTGGGCGCAAAAAAGTGTGGGGTGTTATACGTACTGTCTACTGTACCCCGAGTTTCGTAATTGGGCTGCATCTGAATGCACACAACTTAGTCTGGAGCTTTTCCATATCTGTGTAGGTCGTCTAAAGAGGCCTAAAGTACAAATGTCTAAACTATGGTATGCATTTTTATGGTGGCTATGGTCCCACCATGACCCCTCCCTTAAATAGTGAAAGACTACATCAAGAGCTAAGCGACATGCCCCTAGCAAACAATCTAAATCCAAATTGGCGTGTCTCGCAACCAAAGTCTTGATGTTGAAAGATCAATGGTATGTAGGTTTAGCATTAGTCTTTCCTGTCACACTGACTGCAGATGACAAGTACCTGATGATTACTATACTTTGTTTGGTCCTGACCAACCTCTCAGTAGGCAAATTGTCGAATCACCCTAATGTTATACCGCCACAGCCTTCTGACTGTCAAACTACTGTTGTAGTCAAGGTATACTCGCTGGGTGGTAAACCCCAGACTCAACCTCTACGAGTATAACTCGCTGGGTGGTAAACCGCAGACTCAACCTCTACGAGTATAACCTGGAGCATATACCGCAACCGAGGACCACCACGGAGTACCCTACCACGTCCCTTAGAAGCCGCATGCTTCCTTCCAGTCCCATAGATCCAACAAGCAAATATCAGCAGAGTAATCAGATGGACGTGCTTCTCTTGTGCCTCTAGACACCACGATGATCTACCCCATTGGGTTCTTCACCTTCAAATGTGCTGACTGGTCCAAGTGCGCCACGTTAATGTGTTATTAGACCTTATGTCTAAACGTTTAATTACACGCTTGCTCTACCTCATCCGTTTTTCTAGTTAACTTGGTTATTTCTAATAATATTAACTTCTTATTCAAGTTACCAAGTTCTCTCCTATCCCCTTATATCTCTAAGGAATGGACCCCTCTCGCTTATTAATTTCAGTTACATAACCTAATCCATTTAAATTCATTAATAATCCCATAACATGTTATTATCTATATTGTAATTCAAGGTCTGTAATCTACAATCATTTTTATCTTGTCATTAATAGTCCAATTTCAGTGTTTACAGGTTTCAATAACATGTTCTACATAATGTCTAATTAAGTATGTCTTATCTCAATCAGCAGGCTTCATGTTAACATGTTATTTAATATATATCATTAAGTACAACTCATTTCATAAGTTTTCTTACCTCATTCAGTCTTATGCCACATGAGCAGGCTTCCGTTTATTATTACTTTCCATTATTAGACTTCTTAATTCCCATTTATAAGTCTACTAATAACAAGCCTACTTCGTTCTTATTCATTAACCATGACTTGGTTTAATACAACCCCTTGTTGTTCTTTACTTATTTACTTAGTTCTCTTAACTAAGGTTTATCACTAAATTTCTTTCCATTTATTATCACCCACGTTATAAATTCCCACTCGTCCCTATGACAAGCCTACCTATTATATAACATTCTCATTAATGTACTTGATTAGAATAGGTTATATTCCCCGTTTGTCACATTTTCCTTGGTTCTTTAATACTAACCAAACTTTTAGTGTTGTAACATCCATTCAATTAATTCCATTAATTCATTTCCCTTTTTAATATACATATATTCATATATATGTTTATGCACTAGACCTCCCACATTAAGCCGACCACTTGTGGATGATGGATTTGCCGGGCGATTCCAGGCAGACTTTACCACAAGTTGAACTTAACTTAATGTCTTAGTACTGTTATTTACAATTATGTTTATGCACCCGACCTCTCACGTTAAATTAACCATTTGTGGATGCTGGATTTGTCGGGCGGTTCCGGGCAGGCTTTTACCATAAGTTGAATTTAACCTCGTGTCTGAATGCAGTTACAATTCCCTATTTACTATAAATTTTCCATACAATTTAGGCATATTCATTCTCCTAATTTTTACTGTAATTTTATTTACATTCTTTTGGCTTAATAATATTCTTAGACAAATATTCGTGTTCACAATAAATTCCAATTCATACAGATGATTAATGGAAACAGTTTTATACAACAGTAGGGTTCAGCAGGTTTAATCTCAATTACCATAATTATTCGCAATTTCACTGTAACTTGACTTGCAATACCCAATTAACAGGTTATTATAAAACAGATCTATATACAATAGTAATCCTTTCCATATATTCTAACATGTTTAATAATCAAGTTTCACAATTATCAATTGTTTTGCAGATTTAATAGAACGGGGAATACAAAGGATAAATATACCGTTATTTAAAATGTTATAATTTAGATCCACTCACTTAATAACTTTCAAATCCATGAATCTGATCCAGATTTGTTGTTCTGTGGCATCCCATCTGAATATATATTAAAAAATATCCACGGATTCACAAATATGTTACTAAAGAATGGGGAAAAGAGAAAGAAAACCTACGTAAACTAGATCCAAGGACATACCTCACGCTGATCAGATTCTGAACACCCAATTGTAGATATATATTCTGTTCCTCCAAATCTTAAATCAGAATTTCCTAATACTTATTATTTTATTTTCTAAAGAGATTTGAGAATGAAGAAGAATGGCAAAGTCTAGGCAGCCTCTCAGAAAATATGATATTTAGGCTAGGCTCTGCTAGCCTATTTATAGGTGTTCAAGAAAATTTTATCTTAATCGTACACGCAGTGCTGAGATAGAAACGAATATGGTCCGAAAAATAATCTTGATTCGTCGAACGGATCTGCCCAGATCAGGGGTGGGTCGACCCCTAGGTCGACCTACATGCCGGTGGGTCGACCTATAGGTCGACCTTGGCAAACGTGGGTCGACCCAACTGGGTCCAGCGAGCAGTTTTGGGATGCAATGTTTACTGTTTTAACGTTTTTAATTTAAACCTTGCTTTCTCACCTATTTTACCACCTTTATTCTATTTTATACCAATTATAAATCACTGTAAAGTTTGAATTTCAAATTTACGAATGCACATTTGAATTTTGTGCGTGTGTGTGTGTGTATATATATGTACATGTGCGCAACCCTTGTTAAATTTTCAAAATTCAAACGACACTTATGATGTCATTAAATTCTTAGCTATTTTCATTGATTGCAGGTTTATTTTAAATTTCTCTTCATATATATATATATGTATATTTTTGCACACATATACGTATATATTTACGTACACATGTATACATATATTTTTATATTCACTTTTATGTATAATTTTCCTTATATGTGCATTATACATATCTTCCTCTTAGAACATGTATTATTTTTGTTGTTTCTCTAAAATAAAAATACGACGCTGGCACGATTCGAACCTACACGACTCACTTGGGAGTCCCATGTCTTTACCAACTGAGCTACATAGGCTTTTGTTAACAAACTAAAAACAATGTTGGTCATTGTCCTTTTCTTATACCTTCTTTTCATGTTTGTTGTAACATTTCATTTAAGGATACCTTTTTCATCTTAAATCTGTTTTCTGCAATCCAAATGTCTAAAATGAACAGAAAGTCGCCACGGACGCAATGGCACTAATTCCGTAACCAAATTATGATGGATCTTCAAATTTTATTTTATCATTTAATTAAAAAATGCGGGGTGTTATATTCTCCCACCGTTAGGAAATTTTATCCTCGAAATTTGGTAAGGGTAAAAGTAAGTAATCCCTCGCATAATTCACAACCATCATGCGTGCATCCAACTTTTACAACCATTTGTGCACTTGTGAAAAGTGTAGTTCAACATAATAATACATGAGTGAAATGAATGCCTAAGCGGTACCTCTTATATGAATGAAATTTTTTCTTGAATTTTTTTTGAAGACATGACGCACACATTCTAAATATACTGGCAATATCTATATGAATGCAATATTTTGAAGGTCAAATTACTTTTTCATCCAAATTTTCCCACACTCTTACCGAGCAAGAGCATAGTTCATTTAATTTTTGTACCCAAAACCCTACCAAGCAACTTTAATTTTCAAATTTCAAAAATATTAATTTTCTAAATTCGATTTCGAATGTTACAAAAAAGTGGAAAACAAAAAACTTGACACCTTCCGTTTTTCTTTTATGTACCTTTTCTATCTGTACTTGGATTTTTATACTCTTGTTATATAAAAATTCCTTATCTTCCTATCCAAGCGCAGTTCACATAAGAAACTTTCCTCTGTTTTAAAATTTTTCCTAACTTACTTAGGAAAAACTCATTTTTACACACATTACTCATAATTTTTCCATTTTTCTTAACTGTCATGTTTGATGCCTTACAGAATTTTTTGTTTCCTTTTTAGTTATGTCATTACTCTCTTCTTAGCTTATTTAACTTAATCCTCTGATCTAAGTTTAGTTTTCAAATAAGCCTTCTAAATATTCAGTCAAAACAGGAAAACAAGCACTCTACATAGCTATTACCAAGTGCTAAGTAACCTACAACAATGTCCCCCCCCCCCCACAAAGAAAAGTCCAAACCAAAGGATCTAAAAACTTACTTACCCTTTTTTCATCTAGTTGTCACCACTAGTCCTTGCGGTGTACTAACAATCTTTTCCAAGCAACAACCTAGGCTTTATAATGCTTATGCATTCTATGGGAACTTACCATTATTTCATAATATTCCTTTCTATTTACTTCATAGCTTAAAAAAAATCTCGTCTTCCTTAGGCACTAATCCATTACCTACTCTATGATTTAAAAAAACATGGTTTGACTTTCTCATTTCATTTTTCTTCCAAAAATCAAAAGTCTCAAAACATTATTTTTCCATATAAATTTTTCCTTTGCCAAACCATAAAGAATGCCATTCCAAAAAAATGTAAATCATTTTTGTTCTCTTTTTTCAAATCACAAAAACTGGAGTAGACAAAGACAACTACTTCTACATTAAGTGCACAGCAGTTCATGTTTATAATGTCAGTTTAATTACTTACAACTAGGTGCAAACATCTACTATATTATTAATTTCTACAACTTATTTTGTTTTCCCAACAAAATTTTATGTTAAAACAATCATAAAAATGATTGTCCAAAGAATAGAGATTTCAAAATTTTATTTACTGAAAATTTTTGTTGTTACCAAAATGCGATCTTTTCTATGTTTTGCTTTTTAATCCTTTCACATCATAACTTGAAAACTAACAAGCTATACATGCTCTAAGTGTGCACCTTTTTCTGAGAGAATTCATTTTAAACAAAAAATTCACAAGAAATCACTGTTTTCATAATGTACCCTATTTTATATCAAACTCAGTATGTACCTTTTAAGTATGTTACTTACATATTTTTTTTTCAAACATAAAAAATACCTCGTTTTCATTCCAAGATTGTTTCTACATAATTTAGCTAGTACTATTTGATAATTGTAAACTTTTAAGGTCAAAACTTGAAAAACACCATAAGCTATTACACAAAAATTTTCATAATTTCAAGTTCTCAAAAGTTAACAATGGGGATAGACACAAAGTCGGTTTCCAACTTACGTAGACTTTCCTAGATATCACCACAAAGTCAGTTCTCTAAAATATATATATATATATTCCTAATCCATTTTTTTCTTCAAATTTATAAGGCTCTATTGCCAAACCCACTAATCCAAAGTACTAACAATGGGATACATCTTTCTCAGCATATTATACACTTTTCACCCAAACAACCTAAGGGTCTCAAATTTCCACATTCATTCCTTTAGCGTACAAAACTGATATCCCAATTCTTTCCATAAATCGATCTTCCTATTTAGCAGGTTCCTTTATGGACCTAGGTGTATATATAATATATTTATATTTTTAAAATATACAAATATGTTAACTCACTATCTATATAGGAATCCTAAACCTAGGCTCTGATACCAGATGTAACAACCTAAATTCCGATAGACCGGTTTTTTTTCTCTTTGAGGGGGAAGAAGAATGGCAGAGTCTAGGCAGTCTCTCAAAAAAAATGAGATTTAGGCTAGGCTCTGCTAGCCTATTTATAGGCGTTCAAGAAAGTCCTATCTTAATCGTACACGCAGTGCTGAGTCAACAACGAATATGGTCTGAAATATAGTCCAGATTCATTGAACGAATCTTCCCGGATAAGTGGTGGGTCGACCCCTAGGTCGATCCACATGCCGGTGGGTCAACCTGACCCAAGCAGACATGGGTCGATCAACTAGGTCCAGCGAACGGTTTTGGGGCGCGATATAAACTATTTTAACATTTGTAATTTATACGTTGCTTGCTTTCCTATTTTACCACCTTTGATTTATTTTATACCTATTATAAATCACTGTTATGTTTGAATTCCAAATTTACACATGCACATTTGAATTTTGTGCGTATATATATACGCGCAAACCTTGTTAAATATTCAAAATTCAAATGGTGCTTATGCCATCATTAAATTCTTACCTATTTTCATTGATTGTTGGTTTATTTTGAACTTCTCTTTCATATGTATATATTTTTGCACAAATATATGCATATATTCATGTACATATGTATACATATATTTTTGTGTTCACTTTTATGTATAATTTTCCTTATATGTGCATTTATACATATCTTTCCTCTTAGAACATGTATTATCTTAGCCGTCTCTCTAAAATAAAAATATGGCGCCAGCGGGATTCAAACCTGCACCACTCACTTGGGAGTCCCATGTCTTTACCAACTGAGCTACATAGGCTTTTGTTAACAAGACCTAGAACAATGATGGTCATTGTCCTTTTCTTATACTTTCTTTTCATGTTTGTTATAACGTTTCATTCAAGGATATCTTTTTCATCTTAAATCCGTTTTCTACAATTCGTAGGTCTAAATTAATCAGAAAATCGCCATGGACGCAATGATGCTAATTCTGTGACCAAATTCTAAAAGCTTTTCAAATTTTATTTAATTATTTAATTGAAAATGTGGGGTTTTACAGTATCTGTCAATTGTTCTATATTGCTTTCTATACCTGATGGCGAATTGTTCATTCTGGAATATTAGGGGCATTGGGAATGTTTCTTCACTGTTGCGCCTCATGCGCATCATTAGGAAACACTCTATCTTATTGATAGAGCTTCAAGAATCACTCATGCGATCGTAAGCTCTTGCCCAGATCATTCTCTTACTAAACTTTGGTGGTGGCATTCTCAATGTCTCCAACAAGGTGTGGATTCTTTGGGCCAAAAGTGTGACTGTGCGTCCACTCTTCAATTCCTCTCAACTTCAGTTGGTTGAGTGCTCTTCCCCAGCAGTTCCTGTTACAATCCTCTTATCTGCAATTTATCCCAGATGCGACCATGTCGATCATTTGGCTTTGAGGTACGATATCCTCTCCCTATGTGTCCACGACATTGCTTCCTCTTTCTTAGGTGGGGATTTTAAAGTCGTCGCTTGTCAAGCTGAGATGCAGTTTGGTGTTTCTATAAACCACACTACAGTGGTAGATTTCAACTACTTCATTATCCAATCGAGTTTGTCATAAGTCTCTTTTGTTGGCTCTGCTTTCACTTAGTGTAACAATCAAGAAGGCCTCGACAGGATCCTGTCTCGTTTTGACCAGGTGTTGTGTCGGAAGGATGATTTTAACTTCCTTTCTCTTTCAAGATTGAACACCTCCATTGTACTAACTCGGATCATTCTCTGATGATTCTTAAGTGTTCCCCCTTTGCTGCATTGGGGCCTTCCTCTTTTCGCTTCCAATCTGTGTGGACTTCTCACCACTCTTTAAGTCCACGGTTATGGATTCTTGGTCCCCCTACCTTAGGTAATCCTATCTTGTCCTTCTCCTTCAAACTTAAGTGCCTTAAATCTTGTCAAAAGACCTGGAACCCCTAGGTGTTCAAAAACATTTTTGATAGAGTTCATATGGCAAAAGATGCCCTTACCCTTGTTGAAGCTTCTTTCGACTCTAATCCGTATGTCTCCAACAAAGAAGCTCAGTCCCTTGCTCAAATCTGGAAAATTGGTTCAAGGAAATATTCTAAACACTTTATCTGATCATCTGTATGATCTCTTCACCTCAATCAAGTTACCAAGATAAATGTGGAAATCATTGGAGGAAAAGTATAGCAACGAAAAATAAGGCATAGATAAGTTTTTGATTTTCGAGTTCTTTGAATACAAGATGCTTGATAATATCTCAGTGCTGGATCAAGTACATGAATTACAGTTTATTTTTAACAAACTTAAAGATGTTAAGATAACCATCCCTGATGCGTTGCTAGTCAGGGATGTCTTGGCAAAACTCCCTAAAGGTTGGAGTGAGTACAGAAAGAAACTCATGCACTCAGCAAAGGATTTCTCAATGGAACAAATTCAAAAATATCTTCGCATTGAGGAAAGTACTAGAATCCGTGAAAAGAAGGTGTTTGAGCCTGATGTTCACTTTGTTGATAATGACAAGGTTAAAACAAAGATAAACAATGGAAAAGAGACAACAATAACTATACTTTCCAAAACAAAGGTGGTAACAATAAGAATGGAAATGCTTGCTCTTATTGTGGCAAATCAGGACGTTTTAAGAATGGCTGCAAATTCTTCAAAAAATGGGAAGATAAAAGCAGATTCAACAAACATGGCTAAACATGACATGTTTGACATTGTTGCAATGGTATCCAAATTCAACATTGATATGGTGACAGAGTTAAATATGAAATGATACTAGGGGTGAGAAAATGGTTGGTTCTGTTTGATATGAAATGATACTAGGGGTGAGAAAATGGTTGGTTCGGTTTGAATCTATCAAAAATGTTGAAACTAAAATAACCATTCAAGAAACATAAACAAAATTAAAACAAACAGATATTTTATGAAACCAAAACCAACCGAACCGATAATATTTGATTCGGTTTGGTTGGTTTGTTTGGTTTGTTTTAAAATGAAATAGATCATCTAATTATTGATATAACATAGAATTAAAATAAATAATTGAGTTCATACGATGCAAATAGTTTAGAAATCAAACTCTTCTTCTAAAAATGTCAATATGAAATTAAAGAAAAAAGTTATTGTTATGAAAATATTATAAATAATAGCATTGTTAGTGGTATTTCTTTAACTTTTAAATAAATTAATTTTTAAATTTGGTTTAATTAGTTGGTTCAGTTTTCAAATATTAAAAACTAAACCTGACCAATAAACCGAATTTATACAGAAATAAAAACCAAAACCAACCAATTAGCTTACAAAATCAAACCAAACCCACCAAACTTAACCAGTTTTGTTAGTTCAATTGGTTTTAACCAATAAATGCTCACCCCTAGTTAGTACTCCTAAGGGTAATGATTGGTGGATTGACTCTGGTGATACTATTCACGTTTGCAACAATTGATCCATGTTCAAATTCAATGAAAAGGTTTCTGACAATAACAAAGTATTTAGGGAAACCATAACACATCAACTGTCGTTGGGAAAGGAATCATAGAATTGAAATTTACTTCAG
Organism: Allium sativum; assembly: GCA_030737875.1. Lineage (NCBI taxonomy): Eukaryota > Viridiplantae > Streptophyta > Magnoliopsida > Asparagales > Amaryllidaceae > Allium > Allium sativum. The sequence goes on along the minus strand of JASFAX010000039.1, from coordinate 6,240,689 downwards.
GCAAGAAATTGGTTCTACTAATGTTCTACATGTTCAAAAAATAAAATAAAAAGTAGTTTCTGTAAATCTTCTTTGTAATAAGGGTATCAAATGTGTTCTTGATGGCAATAATCTGATTTTGCCCAAAGGAGGAATGTTTATCGGAAAAGGATATGCTTGTAATGGAATGTATAAATTAAGTATCATAAAAAGGAACGAGTTTGCTTATGTTTTTTATTTTTTAAATTATGGCACAGTTGATTAGCACATTTAAATTTAAATAGTTTACAACTTATGTACAAGAAAGGATTAATTTCATATGAAAACGTACCCCAATCCAAGTACGAAATCTACATTAAAGCTAAAGTGTGTAAAAATTCATTTCTAAAATCTGAAAGAAATACTCAAACACTAGAACTAATACATTTAGATATTTGTGAATTAAATGATATATTAATAAAAGGAGGTAATGTATACTTTATTACATTCATAGAAGATTATTCTAGATATACACATGTTTACTTGATGAAATCAAAATACCAAGCCTTTAAAATGTTTAAACGTTTAAAGTTATTGTTGAAAATCAAAAAGGTAAATAGAAAGTTATTATGAAATGATAGAGGTGGAGAATATTTTTCCATAGAATTCTCTTCTTTTTGTGAAGAAAATGGCAATATTCATCAGTCTAGTGCACCGTACACCCAATAACAAAATGTACTGACTGAACAGAAATATATAACATTGGTTGAAAATGAATAATGCTATGATTTGAATGCCAAACAACATGTAAATCTGTCGGGATTGGCACTATTACCAGAACACCGTTACATAACAGAATCTCATCTACAAAAACTAAGAGTTTGCCTTATGAGCTACAAAAAGGCAGAACACCTACCATAAAATATTTAAAGGTATGAGGTTATTTAGCCTTTTATCGGTTCATGGATCTAAAAGAGTTAAGCTTGGACATAGAGCTTTGAAAAGTATATTCGTAGGGTATCTTGAAAACTCTAAAGCATACATATTATTAGCTTTAGAGCCTAATGTGATTGTGAAATCTAAAGATATAGAATTCATTAAAAATAAATTTATGTGGGATTCCATAGAAAATTTAGATCGTAGAACAATTAACTATAACAAAGATAATGAAAATATTTAACATACTTCTTCTAAAAAGAAACTTCCAAGCATACCTGAAGAACCTAGAAAAAGTCAAAGACCAAAGAAAAATAAAGGACTAGATCCTGATTTCAATTCACCACATGATGTAATTCTCCTTATAGTTGGTGACAGAAATAATATTCGTAACGAAACAATTTATATTCTAATTGAAGAGGGTCCTAAAACCTTTATAGAAGCCATAACTTCTAGAGATCCTACTTTCTGGAAAGAAGCAATAAAAGAAAAGATGGATTCAATTCTATCTAATAATACTTTAACTGATCTACCTATTGGATCAAAGACAATTGGCTGTAAAAATGGGTGTTTTGAAAGAAATATAACATAAATGAGTTTGTTCAAGATTTCAAAGCAAGACTTGAATCCAAAGGATTTAGGCAAAAGGAAGGCACTGGTTATTTTGATACAAATGCTCCAGTTGTTAGACTAACATCAAAAGGGTTCTTTTCTCCCTTGCATCGATTCATGGATTATATGTACCTCAAATGGATGTTAAAACTTCTTTTCTTAATGGTGAAATAGATGAAGAAATCTAATGGGACAACTAGAAGGATTTATTATGAATTATAATGAAAATAAAGTATGTAAATTGGTTAAGTCCTTATATGGATTAAAACAAGCACCAAACAATGGCATGAAAAGTTGTTTCTATAATTTTATCTAGTGGTTTCAAGTATAACAATGATGATAAATGCATCTACTCATATGTTATATATCGTTATGGAATTATAATATGTATATATGGATGATATGCTTATATTTAGTACTATTATGGAAGGAATAAATGAAATAAAGAAATACTAAACTTCGTGCTTTAAAATGAAAGATTTGAATGATGTTGACACTATTTTTGGAATTAAAGTGAAGAAACATAGTGAGGGTTATGCTTTATGTCAATCTCATTATATTGAGAAATTACTGACAAATATAAACATTTGAATTTTAAAGAAGCAAGTAACCCTTGTGATTTATCAATTACGATATTTGCAAATTCTTTAAGTGCAGTTGCTCAACTAGAATGTGCAGGATTTATAGAAAGTCTCATGTATGTCATGCATTGCACTTATCTAGATATTTCTTATGTTGTGTGCAAATTATCTAGATATACAAATTAAATAATCCTGGTATTGCACATTGGAAAACAATTGGTAGAGTCTTAGGCTATCATAAAAGAACAAGTAAATTAGGACTCTACTATGGAAGTTTCCCAGCAGTTTTAAAAAGGTATTCAAATGTAAGTGATGCAACCCTTGAAAACGAAAATGCAAGAACTATTGGATGGATTTATACTCTTGGAGGTAGAGCCATATCATGAACCTCAAAGAAACAACAATTACCACACATTTTACTATAATGGCCGAGTTCATTGCATTGGATCATTAGTTAAAGAAGCAGAATAACTGAGAAATTTATTAAGAGAAATATAGTTATGGCTAAAACCGTCATCGTCCATCTTAATGTGTTGTGATATTGAAGCAACAATGTCTAGAGCTTACAATAAGATTTATAATAGAAAGTCTAGACATATATTGAAATTTTTTGTGATACAATATTTCCAAAAATTAATTAGATTTTTGGAGATATTTAGGGTAATTTGGTTACCCATTTTGTGCAAGAAAGAAATGGAAAGGAATATTAAGGAGATATGGATATTGGAGATATTCGCCTTTATTTTGTTGCCATATTTCATGAAAGAAGAAATGGAAAGAAATTAAATTTGAAAAAAAAAAGGATTTATTGATGGAGTAAACAGAAAGTTATCGATCAATCACATGACAATAAAATTAATGGGAAAATTATTCTTCCATAAATTGATTTATTTACATAAATCAATTGTCTTATTCCCAAGTAATTTTTCCTCTATATAAAGAGAGGCATAGAGGATGTTATTCCTATGATATGACATGAGATCATCTGTATTTCTTCGTTTCTTTGCTCTACTATAAAACTCTGTAATCTCTTGAATATTAGTAAAATCTCTTCCCCATTGAAGTGGACGTACATTATCTCGCAATAGTGGAACCACTATAAATATTGTGTGTTCTCTGTTGCCTTATATCTTTTTTCTATGATCTGCGATTGATAATCATTTCAATCTCTTTGTTCTATCACATCATTGCAAGATCCTATTGAGGTTTTTCTGCTGAAAGGGATTGATCACCCCTTACAATTGGTATCAGAACTAGATTCGCAAAGAAGGTGTTTGATAGAATGGCAGGGGAAGATGAAAATAGTACAAATAGTACGTCAGTGCCAGTAGTTAGTCCATACGTCACAGGTTCCTATATGGCGTCAGGATCGCAGTTGACGATATAGAAGTGGAATATTGAAGGAGATTTTGAAAAGTGGCAGTGGATGATGAAAGCAGTTTTGAGAAGAAATCGCGTTCATCGAGTAGTATTTGATACAGAGACATTGCCTACTGATATTTCATCAGTGGAATTAGAAGATATAGAAGAATGGGCCTTTACTACTCTTCAACTTGCCATGGGAAAGAATGTAATTTCTGAAATCAGTCAGGAAACAACAGCTAAAGGCATTTGGAAGAAGTTGGAGGACCTCTACATGAAGAAGTCTATAACTAACCATCTGATCCTACTGAAGACTTTCTTCACTTATAAGATGAATGAAGGTTCTTCAAGTAAGACACATCTAAGTGTGTTTGATGACTTGTTGATGAAGATGAAGTCTGTTGAGCTCAAAACTGATGAAGAACAGAAAGCAATGGTTCTGTTTTGTTCGCTTCCAGATCGATACACTAGTTTCGCTAACAGCCTTATCTATGGTAGAGATACAATAAAATTAGATGATGTGAAGACATGTTTTATCAGTGAAGAGTTGAGTGATCAGATGAACGAGTTTGGTGTTGGTGATAGTAGTGGAGGAAGTAATAGTTCAGGCTTATTTGTTGAGAAAGGAAGAGCAGAGAAGAAAGTGAAGAATAATAGTGGGCGTTCCAATTCTAGGAAGCCTAATTTGCGGAGCAAGTCCAAAAGATAGAAAGTGCTATAATTGTAAGAAACCAGGCCATTGGAGAAGGGATTGTCCAGATTTGGAGAAGAAGACTGATGGTTCTTTATCTATTGCGATGGAGAAAGATGGTAGTGATCTATTGACAGCGGTTGTATCAGATGTTGCAGACCATTGGATTCTAGATTCTGGAGCATCATTTCATATGACCCATTATAAGGATTATTTTTCCTCCTTCGATGCTAAAGAAGGAAGTTCTATCCATATGGGGAATGATGCTACATGTAAGTCTATGATAGTTGGTTCAGTCCGCATTCGCATGTATGATGGGATTGTTCACACACTTTCAAATGTTCGCAATGTCCCAGGTCTTCGGAAGTCATTGATATCACTAGGCCAATTGGCATCATTGGGATGCAAGATAACCATTGTCCGAGATGGTTTGAGAGTTTCTAGAGAGGCACTTGTATTGATGAAGGGTGTTATGGTGCAAAATCTGTATTTGCTAATGGGTACCACTGTCCATGGAGAATTATGTGTTGGAGTCGATAGTTCTAAAAGTTTGCTACCAAGCCTTGGCATATGAGATTAGGTCATACTTATGAGAATAACTTAGAGTTGCTTCGTAAGAAGAAAAAGATCAACGGAGAAATCTCCAACAAGTTAGACTTTTGCAAGGAGTGTGTATTGGCAAAGCAAACCAGAGTTTCTTTTGGTGATGGCGTGCATACTTCTAAGAGGGTACTTGATTATGTGCATTTAGATGTTTGAGGGACATAACTCTACAGCTTCTATTGGTGGAGCATATTATTTTGTTTCTTTCATTGACGACTACTCGCGCAAGGTTTGGGTGTATGTAATGAAAGCTAAGTCGGAAGTATCTGAGAAGCTTAAGGTTTGGCTAGCTCTTGTTGAAAACCAAACAGGAAAGAAATTGAAGATTCTTAGATCCGACAATGGTGGTGAATATTTCTCCAAAGAGGACATTTTACTACACCTGGTGATCCGCAATCCAATTGGGTTGCTGAAAGAATGAACAGGAGTCTAATTTAAAAGGCCTATTGCTTGATATTGATTGTGGGTATTTCTAAGGGTTTATGGGCTGAAGCTATTTCGACTGTAGCACATATTATTAGTCGGATTCTGTGCTCAGCCATTAATGGGAAGATTCCATAGGAGTTATGGAGAGGTAAAAACATTTTATTAAGTTATTTTCATATATTTGGATGTCCAGTTTATGTTCACAATACAGGACATGATAAGTTGGAGCCTAGGGCCTCCAAATATCTTTTTCTTGGTTATACAGATGGTATAAAAGGATATAGAATTTGGAATCCAGTTACGAAGAAAGTTATACACTCCAGACATGTGACTTTTTTATGAGTCAGCAATGTTTAAATCTTTGGAAGGTTTATCGGAGGGTTTAGATTCAGTTGATGAGAAGCCTGAAAAGACCGAAATTCCCAGTTTCAAACCCGAAGTAGAGCCATTACCATTGATACCAGTGATAGAGCTGTTGATGATACATCACATGATAGTCCACATATTTCCTCTAGTAGTGATGGTGATGGTTATGAAGCTAGAGAGGATTCAGTTCAAGGTGGAGCTGAAGGAGAGTCCGGCGATATAGCCATTCGGGCTAGTCAGAGACCAAAGAGAGCTCCAATTAGATATGGAGATTGGCAGTATGAAAATTTGTGCCTTGATGATCAGTTTGAATATGTTTTACATGTAATTCATGATGACCATTGAGCCTTGAAGAAGCCATGAAGTCGAGTGATAACTTGAAGTGGAATTGCACTATGGAAAAGGAGATTCGGTCTTTGCAAAAGAACAAGACTTGGGATTTGGTACTACTACCTCAAGGAAGTCGAGCCGTAGGTTGTAAGTGGGTATTCAAGGTGAAAGATGATGGTCGATATGAGGCAAGATTAGTAGCTAAAGGGTTTTCACAAAGAAAGGGCTTAGAGATGATGAAATATTTGCTCCAGTTGTTAGACAAACTTTAATTCGAATCCTACTTGCAATAGTTGTTGCTCAAGATTTGGAGTTAGAACAACTTGATGTGAAGACCGCTTTCTTGCATGGTGATTTAGAGGAAACCATTTACATGAAGCAGCCATAAGGATTTATTATAGATGGAAAATCGGATTGAGTATGCTAGTTGAAGAAATCTCTTTATGGTCTAAAACATTCGCCTAGACAATAGTACAAAAGGATAAAGTTGAAATTGATGCGTTGAAGTTGAAATTAAAAGCGGAATTCAATATGAAAGATCTTGGAGAAGCAAAGAAAATTTCGGGGATGGAAATCCAAAGAGACAGAAAACTTGGATTTTTGAGACTTACTCAAAAGGAATATATTCAGAAAGTTCTTGCTCGGTTTAGCATGAATGGAGCAAAGACTATCAGTACACCTAGGGCTGTTATGGTAACGGTAAATTTAACGTTACCATACCATTACCGATAAATTGATTACCGATTTTAAAATAAAAGGATATACCGATACATTCGGTATGGTAATGGTAAGATTACCGATAAAATCCGGTAAAGCATCGGTAAAAATTTCTATTTATCGTCAGTATCGGTAAATTACCGACAATTTGGTCTTTCAGTCATGTAATATATTTTGTTCCATTGGATTCTAAAAACAATTGATCTTGTGGATGTGTGGTCAGACATATTTTTTTTGCTTGCTAGGGTTTGACCTAGTAAACATCTGCCGCTTCTATTTCTCCTCTTCATCGTTTACCCACTTGCAACCTCCATGGCCTTCCTCGTCTTATTTCTTTCCTCTTTCTCCTCTAACCAACACTAGCAGATTAAACGAGCTTTAAAGGAAGAAAGCTTCTCCAGTACTCTTTAATTTTAAGCGGTAATTTATTTTATCTTCTTCTTGTTTTATCGATTTTTGCTTTGGACAAGTAATGAATTAAACCACTAGTTTTGTAATCAATCTCTAACCATTTTGGTTTTATCGCTGCTATCTTGGAAGGCTAATTAGAAAATCAAAATCGATTTTATTAACAGTCAATTAGGGTGATTTATTAAATGGTGATTTTGTTAACTCAAACATATCCACTTGTAATTAAGTGGTGATGAAGAAAGCATATTGAGTTTTTACTGACTTTTATGCACTGGATCTCTCGGCAAAATGGATAGACCCAAAATCTCGATTCTTTAATCCAATTTTTGATGGTGGTAAACACTCAAAATGAGTTCTTCATATTTCTGGTGTAATATCATCGATAAATTTTTCGCATAAATCACTTCATCTATAAATAGCCAACAGTTCAGCAGTTATATAGCATATAACAGTAATATTATTGATATTCTTCAATTTCAGTTTGCACCTAGTTATATTATTTGATACTGTTTCAATATTATTGATAAATCATAACATATTGTTGCATTTTACTACAACATGGTCACATTTTATTCTTCAGTTGATTTCAACTTCATGTAACAGTATATTAACTATATTGTCAAAATTTAGTGGCATGTTTTGCTTTATCATAATTCTTGTTTCATTTCTAGTCTTAACAAACAAATATTATTTAATAATTTGAGTCCATAAAACTGAACATATCATATTTAATTAAATATTTGCTTAAGAATGAAGCTTGAACCAATAACCTCTTATATATATATATATATATATATATATATATATATATATTTTGGCAAAGCCGACCGGTTTTTTAGGTGACCGCAAACACCTTTATTATAACTAATAATAAAATACAGTGTAGTACAGGTGATTGTTAGTAGACAATCAACTACGGCTTTTAAAGTGGACCGTCCATCACATTTGCTGGATTGAAGTGCCCAGCTCACTGTACAAAGAAAAACAGGAGTGAAGCAGAGATGCTTCAACTACTATGAAACCTAACAGCTAGTCACCAGAGGCTGAGCGAGGAGAAGACGAAGTGGAGGCAAACGATGAGGAAGAAGACGAAGGGACCATGTCATTCAGCAATGTGGCAAAGTGACTAGGAAGGTTAGGCGCATAACCAGGATGGTTCATGTCATATACAAAATTTCTATCCCAAGAGGCATCAGACAAGATACTGGCATTGTGGTCCCCATAAACACCATCAGTATATAGTTTCAGATCATTCTCGTCATCAAAGTAATGCAAAAACCTAACTTCTGCTTTCTCATCATCTTCACCGTCCGATACAAACATATAATAGACCTTATTAAGGGGATCATACCTCATTCCAGAATCTAGATGTACCCAGGATTTCTCTTGCAAGATCCAAACAACAGTTGCATCAACAGCTCTCTAAGCAGCTACGTCAGCTACGACAACTGGGATATCAATGACCATATCAGCAGGTTTAAGGGGATCAGAAGGTTCAGAACGGATAATAATAGAAGGATCAGGTGGAACACCTTTATTCAAATCAGGATTAGGTAATGGAGGAGCAAAAGGAGGTGCAATAGGGGCGGGCTGCACTGCCTTAGCAACCCAGACACAAGTTGGAGGCATAGGAAGCGGAACCTTAGAAGGCAAGGCCGCAGACAACGGAATCTTACAAGAAGAAGCAGTGTGCCCAAAGGAGTGACAAGAGGAACAGATATCAGGCGTCCAACCATAACGGACTCTAACCTCCGCAGTAACTCCAGGAGCAAGCTGAACCGTAATCGAAGAAGGAAGTGGTTTGTTAGGAGTAATTTCGATGAGAGCTTTAGCATAGACTAGTTTAGTGCGTGCAGTGGTAGTGGCATCAAAACATCTCAATTTACCAACATGACAGGCAAGCCAATTCAGACCAATTAACGGTTGCAATACAGATGGGATCTGTGAGAAGTAAGTCCATACTGGAATAGATAGCACTTGCTCTCTAGCACTGGAAATAGAAGGTGACCATGCAGAAACGATAAACGGTTTACCATCAATAAAAGAGGGTTCGGATTGCAATACAAGAAGACGTTCTTCAGAAGATGAAAATTTGATGTAGTACATAGAGTCTAGGAAGATAACCTTAATATCACCCCTAATTTTCCAAATCCGTTTGAGTAGAGTTCTTGGATCATTTACACGCTGCAGAGGGTCAAGAAAAAATCCCACAACATATCCCGACCAAAAGCTAGCACCGGCATCAACTAGCTCGGGAAGAAGTTGTGATACACCATTTATAACAAGTGGTTCGTAATCAACTGGTTCATACACGCCAGCATTACTCGGCAAAGTATTGAAAAGAGACTTCCAACACCTGCCCGCAGCGCCAAGAAGACCATACTGCGTTCCAATAGCTGTGACATTCTCACAAACAGTTGGTGGGCGAGTAAGAATAAGTTGCGCAACACAACCATTGTGGGCAGAAGCTTCCTGCACACAACAAGCCTTCCCTCTCAGCGTATTGACCTCAACAGCTTTATTCAAATTACCAACATCTGGCATTATTTTGCCAGGAACAGCTGATGCACTACCATCAGAAGCAGCAGCCCAAGAGGAAGGGTCATTGGGACTTACAGATTTAGCAGAGGCACTAATCAGAGCCGGGAATTCATCGCGAGCAAGAGCGGTGGAGGCACGAAGAGTAGATCCCAGATCTACATGTCGTTCGATGCCTTCGGAGAGAGTAGCGCGAGGCACTACACGGTTGAGATTGAGAGGCGTGAAACGGTGCTTGCATGTCATGGACGGAGAGAAATCGGCAGGAGGAAAACTATCAGAGAGCCGCCATTTTTGTCGCTGATAACAAGGTAAGAGTTGTATGATAACCTCTTATATTGTGCGTACATTAGTTTGGTTAAAGAAGCTTGAACCAAAAATTTGTTACAGTATACCATGTTTTTTCTTTTTAAAGAGGAATCACATTTTTGGTTCCAGTTTGTTCTCATGATGAGATTTTGCAAGTAAACCATATGTAATTTTATTTATTGTCATACATATTTACTTATTTAGGCGGCATTTCATTTCAATTAGATTGATAACATTATAAACTTGAATGACAAGTTCACGTTTAATTTTGTTTCTGTATTTTATCACTTACAGGCTTGACAGATAAAACTACATCTGATTTGCCATCTAATTCAAACTCTCTTAATTGACTATAATGGTGGGAAAAGTGGCTCACTCCAGATGTTATTTTACGCAATTCAATTGCTTTTGTTTTGTGTATTAGAATTGTCATTCTGATTTTTTGGTTGATGAAATTATGTGTAAGACTAATATTATGTTGCATGTATATCAGTGCATGGGGTTGTTACTGTGTTACATTTAAGTTGCTAACCATTAAAACTACTGTTAGGTTATTTATAATTTTATTTTGCATGATTTTTGTGTTAAAATATATGATGTTTTATGCTTTAGGCTGTTAACTAGATTTGTAAAGCTGAGATGAAGTTAGCTATTTAGTTTTTTTTATTAATTCCAGATGTACCTGTTAAATCTTTTAACCGCTTGCAGATGTTAGCTTTGGGAACTCTCATGGTTTGTAATTATTTATGAGTTAATAACGTTTGGTGTATTTATGTATAACATGGTAGTTCAAGTCTGAATGTCTTTAGCCAACGTAATTTACCGTTACCGACAAAAACCGTACTGATTATTCGATATACCAACTATCGGTAACCGACAATATTGGTAACGGTAACGGTAAGCATTTTTCGTTTACCGATGAAAACGGTATGGTAACGGTAATTGCATAACAGTAACTGTAACCGTTACCATAACAGCCCTAAGTACACTCAAGCCTTTGCGTATACAGCTAACTAACCAGGGCTCTTCGATCTTAGAAAAGGACAAGGCCTATATGAAAAAGGTGCTCTATGCGAGTGCAGTAGGTAGTTTGATGTATGTTATGACGTGCACTAGACCCGACATTGCTCAGGCTGTAGGATTAGTTAGTAGATATACGACAAGTCCCGAAAAATCGCATTGGGAGGCAGTGAAGTATATTTTTAGATATCTTAGAGGAACATCAGAATATGAGCTTGTTTTTTATGGTAAATGTAACAACCCGGAAAATCTGAACCAATTTAAAAATTTTAAATTGGCTATTTTGGTGGATTTTAAATATTTAAAATAAATATTTTAAATAATAACGACGAAAAGTAAGTTTGAATCGACGTTTGAAAATAAATATAATTAATTCTAATTATAAACAAGGCCTGAAATGGCGCGGTAGTTTCAAAATTCAAACTTTGACTGATTGTACCGGGTGTAAAACAAAATGAATTTTAGTGAAACCAAAAATATTTAAATATGTTAGTGAATATCTTTCTAACGAATCTGAAAAATCAAAGTTTCATAGCGGGAAGCAAAAGTTATGGCTAAATAAATTTTCAGAAAGGTCGCTATAGAGTTTATATAGCCCGTGAAAATGGTCATTTTGCAAACGACCTCGTAATTCGACGAAACCACTTTCGTTGAATCCACGATGTCAAATTATTCCGAGGTTTCAAATTTCATGATTTTTAAAGCTAGTATGTGAGCATGGCAAAGGAAAATGTGTTTGGTCGATTTAAGTTAAATTGGATCGACCAGAAAAATGTCATTTTTCAAACGATCTCAGAATTCGACGAAACTAGTTTTGTTGGGACCGTATCATTAAAATATAGCTAGATTTATTTTTCTGGAATTTTTAGAATCAGTATGTCGCCCCGACAAATTGAAATGTACGTTCAAATCAAATATTAAACGTTTTATATTTTAATTTGAATGAAAACTGACTGAAAAATTCGAATGAGCCTTCGAAACCTATCCCATTGTGTTTGGAATGGGGGTATTTAGCAAGGAACGACAGTCGTTGGGTTTGGATTGGAGTTCGTATGAGATAAGGGGTATTTTTGGATTTTTAAAAATTTATAAATATAAAAAAATCTCATTGGCCCACCTCACAATCTCTCTCCCCGTAAAATATCGAAACCGACGACGGAAAACCCTTCTTTCCTTCTCTCCTCGATTCCTCTCAATCCGCTCACAATTAGACCTCCATCCTGTTGGGGATTTTGTAGAGCTCGTCAAGTTCTTCAAATCCATATATAGTTTGTATTTTTTCGTCGAGGATACATGGAGAAATCGAGCTCGAAAGTCTCGAGCTTCCAGCCGCCGCCGCCATCTGCAGGGACCACCGAGTGGGCCCACACCACCACGCGCGGAGGCGCCCCTCCTCCTTCTTCGTCATGGCGCTGGCCGATCGTCCTGAAGTGGCACAGATTTCGAGAAAAATGAAGACCTAGTTTCGAACCCTTTAGTGAGGTAACGACTGAAAATTATATAAACTATTTAATAGCACTTTAAAGCGCTACAGTTTTTGATTTCAATGTAAAAATCATATCTTTTTCGTTTGTTGACGAAATTCAGTGAAACAAGAGACAGTGGACTCGTGTGGACGTCTTCTACCTTCTAGAAGAGACCGCATATTTTTCTGAGCCTTCTGCTATTTTTGGTGGAGTGGAACCCAATGTGAGATTTCTGAATTATAAACGATATGGAAAACGATGATGTATAAATTATATAGTCGATGTATGAGTTATATAAGCGTTGTACACCTCATGTATAAGCGTTGTATAAGTTGTACGTTCGATGTATAAGTTATATATGTGTTGTAAAAATTATATATGTGTTGAAATGGAAGTGATATATATATATATATATATATATATATATATATATATACGTCCCTCGTCCACAAACCATGGACGATATTTATTGGTTGTGATTGGTATGAAAATTGGTTGATAGCGAATGGTTGATTAGAATTGTTTTTGGTTGAAATTGATTGATTGTTGTTGAAAAATACCCGTTTGTGGTTGAGAATTATTTGGTTGAAACCACATAGGATTAGTTTGTGGAAATGAAAAAAATATACATGCCGCCTACGTGCGAACTAGATGCATGAAATCCCCATTGTCAAAAGCTGCGAGGCTTTGAGGTAGAGCGAGGAGCCGTACTAGGGACGACCCCGGTTTTAATTACCCTGCTATTATGCTGCCGATTTTTTTTGAAATATTCATGTGTTAGAATTATTTTCATTTATTGAAATTATTTTCATATGTTGAAACCGCATTCATGTGTTGAATAGAAATTCATTCGTTGAATAGAAATTCATGTGTTGAATGGTATTCGTGTTTTAATAAATTGTTTTAACAATAAAAATCACATTTTTATTTTATATATACGAACTATCGAAAACCTTCATGTATTGAATAGAAATTCATGTGTTGAATGGTATTCGTGTTTTAAATAAATTGTTTTAACAATAAAAATCACATTTTTATTTTATATATACGAACTATAGAAAACCTTCATGTGTTGAATAGAAGAAATTCATGTGTTGAATGGTATTCGTGTTTTAAATAAATTGTTTTAACAATAAAAATCACATTTTTATTTTATATATACGAACTATAGAAAACCTTCATGCGTTGAATAGAAATTCATTCGTTGAATAGAAATTCATGTGTTGAATGGTATTCGTGTTTTAAATAAATTGTTTTATAATAAAAATCATATTTTTATCATCTATATGAACTATATAAAAAAGTCATGTTTTGAAATAAATTGTTTTATAATAAAAATCATATTTTTATAACCTATATGAACTATATAAAATAGTCGTGTTTTGAAATAAATTGTTTTGCAATAAAAATCACATTTTTACTATATACATGAATCGTTAAAAATAGTGAAGTGTCGAAATAAATGTCGGTTGGATAAAAATATCATTTTTATCAAATGCATGAAAAGAAAATAGTTTTGTAATCGAAGAATCGATTATATGTGTGTGTGTGTGTATATATATATATATATATATATATATATATATATAATTGAAATATATCGAATAACGAAGCTGCAGTTCGTGTTTTGAAACCGTGATTTCAAACGATTAGTGCGGGAGATCAGACCATCGGATTTTCTCGAAACCGAAACCGTTGGGTTCGCCTTCGAAATATCTTTCCAACGACACCAACTTTGTAAAGATCCAACGGTTGGATTGTCTGGAATGTTTAATTCAAATCTGAAGAAAAACAGCGTCAGAGTCGATTATATATACATATATATATACATATATATATATGTATATATATATAATTAAATTAAATCGAATAACGACGCTGCAGTTCGTATTTTGAAATCGAAACTTCAAACGAGTGTATCGGGAGATCCGACCGTCGGATTTTCCCAAAACTGGAACCATTGGATTCGTTTTGAAAAGATCTTTCTAATGATATAAAATTTGTGAAGATCCAACGGTTAGATTTTCAAATATGTGTAAATCAAATCTGAAGAAAAACAGCGCCACGGCCGCGTTATGGCCCGAAGCATTGTTTGAATGAATTGGCTATAAATAAATAAATAAAAATAGCGATAAATCGTTATAAAATATTATAAACGATATGGAATGGAAATAAACCGAATTTACCCGGTTTATTGAATATTTGATGGCTAAGTGTGAAATTTAAAAACTAACTGGAGGTTGGTTAAGTTGATGGTTTCCTCGGTTTTGATCTGATGTTGGTTTCGGCCTTCGGGATTAATATTTGGGAAATCGTTCTCTTACTAATTTACGGTTAGTGAATAATGAATTGGAATGAAGAGTATATTGTGTTTGTGTAGCACTTTTAATTATATACGCGAGTTGCTCAGAAAGACCGGGTTTATCCCATTCTCGAATAACTGAATCGACGATAAGAAGTCGACGATGAAGACGGTGGTTGAAGACCGGAGATCTTCACCTTGGTTGGATGGTAACTGATGTCCTGATTGGGAGGCATGCCGAAATATGGATAATGAGTGGTGATCGTCTAGACGTACGTGGAGATCGATGGGTATGCGAGGTATATAGTGCCTCCGGTTTCGTTCAGACCCAGAACAGACTTGTAAATGGACTGTGTGTCTGGCATTGGAATTCATTCTGCGTGTTTGATAGCCATCAGTTGCATGGTGTGAATTGCCTGTGTGGCATGCTAAGATGCAGTGATCAAGGCTTCTGTTGAAAAGCAAAGTCTTGTGGTTGATGATCAAAGCATGGCCTGTGTGGCGTAGCTTTGTGTATAACGTGAATTCGCGAGCCTCACACCCCGGTATGAACCAGAAACGGGAGAGGACCTCAGGGAGGGCATGCGTTTCCTTCTAGCTAGAGGTGGTGTCAGTGCTTAAACTGGCTGACATTTATATTATTTTCACCTATGTGGTTATTGCTGTTGCGAGGCGCCTCAGATATATCGGTCGATCCGGGACCGACGGAGTCATTCGTTGGCTCATTTACACCCCAAAGGGTGGGAAAACGCAATGTTCAGGCATTTTAATCCACATCGGTGGACCAGCCCTGTCGCTTCAAGGGTCACTCGAGCTCTGATCCTGAGGCTCGGGCTGGAGAGTCTCGAAGTCGGTAAGGACTATCTTTTGCCTTAGTTCATGATGGAAATCCAATTTCCAAATACGTGATTGTGCGGTTTTGATTGTATACCTATATATATGGCGACATGATATATGGTACCCATGCCATCTATGATTGATAGTTATGATTCGAAATTGTTTTTGAAACATATAAACACTGGCAATAATATCAAATTCTTTTGTATTATTTGTATCAAGCATATTTTGACCATTATAAGACAAAACTCTATCCTCCGGTTTGCGTTGCATTGTGTGATGGGAACTGAGTCTTATAATGGCTTCATTTTTATAAAAAGCATTTCGATGTTTAAAAGATTTACTTGTTTCTAAAGTACCGACAATCCAATGGAGTAAACCCATTCCGCGAAAGTGGCGTGGTCCTGTGATTAGCCATATTATAAAATGTGATAAGTAGATTTCTCATACCAGTCCCATGACTGACTCGTAGTTTGTTTCACTTGCAAACTCGGGTGCCCCTTTTCTACACGGGCAGCCTTGTGTTCAGGTTTTAGCAAGCTCTTTCTGGATAGCTGGAGCTGAAGACAGATTCTATCATTTATCTCTTTTTATGCTGTTTAGCTCATGTTGTACATATTATGTTTTGTTTTCCGTTGTAGACATTTATGTATAGCATAACTGTTTTTGTACTAAGTATGATCCTGTATACTGTGTAACTCTGATGATTATCTCTATCCAGTGTATTATTTGTACATTATCTAGTGTATTTATTTAATTTTGTTCTGCTATTATATGTTTATGTGTTATATTCCAAAGATTACCCTTGCCGCCGTCAGTACGGGGTTTGGGGTCGTCACATCGTGGTATCAGAGCTTTGGTTAAGCTTAGTTCTGGAATATAACATATTAACGAACTCGTCAGAAATAGAACCAGTAGTGTTCTAGGACGGGTAACTCATTACAGATAGGATCAGTAATATCCTAATATGAGCAAAGCAGAATGAAATACACCCCGATAGACACATTCACATTCAAGTATATGTTTCTATGTTTTGAAATATCCTTTTTGTTGACCTGACACTTGATCTGCTATTTGCAGAAGTACTAGAAAATGAGTGCCAGAAACAGAAGAAGTAATACTGACCCGGATATAGAAGCTCTATTTATGAAATATAGAAATCTGGGTGGAAAACCATTCTCGGGCGAAGAATCTATTATGAAAACACAAGCTTGTATTCGTTCTGCGGAGAAAATCTTTGACGGTTTAAAGTTAAGAGATGACCAGAAAAGATTACTGACATCTTGGGCACTCAAAGACGAAGCTTTGTTCTGGTGGGATTCAATTATTAAAGATAATCCAGAAGGTGATATCACGTGGGATAGATTCAAAGAGGTTTTCAGCGAAAGATTTATTCCTCCTGAAGCAACTGAGCGGTTATGTGATGAATTCTCTTATCTGATACAAGGTGATATGACCATCCTAGAATATCATAAGAAATTCAACGAACTTTCTCACTTTGCCCCTCATCTAATTCAAGATCCAAAGAGGAAGAATCTGAGATTTATTCATGGCCTGCAAAGAAAATATCAGAATAGTGTAATGAGGAATGTGAAGCTTCCTTTTTCTGAAATGATATACATGGCTTACCAGTATGAGGATCTCGACAAGAAAGGTATGTTGCGCTATGAAGAGGAAGTCTTTTCTAGTAATAAAGGAGAGTCTGAAGCTGATATTCCTGAGGCCAGAACGATGTCTGAGGTCAGTAAGAAGCCCAGTGCCAAGAAGAAAAGGGCTAAATCTGAGAAGGAACCAGTAACGACAGCTGTATGCTCTAACGGCAATAAGCAAGGACATTTCTCGATAAGATTCAGAGCTTTGAAGAAACATGAGAAGTTTCAAGAGAACAGAAAGTGTAATCGATGCCATCAGACCGGTCATCTTTCAAAGGCATGCCCGCTATTCAGAAAACCTGAAGCAGTACATGTAAATGAAGTGGCAGAAGTGCCTTCATCTTTGTCTGGTCAGGAAAGGTCTGATGTTTTGGAAGGCACACTTAATGTCAAAAATATTCCAGTTAAAGTACTGTTTGATACAGGCGCGTCGCGAAGCTTTATTGAAAAGAATGCAGTTAAGAAGTTGGATTTGAAATTGAAGAAGCTCAAAGAACCAATGACTGTCCATAATCCGGTTGGGAGTTCCCTTGATCTTAGTTGGATTTGTGGGGTGCTTGTCTCTTTTTCCTGTTATAAGTTCCCTACCATCTTGATCGTCATGAATTTTACTGAATTTGATCTTATTTTGGGATTAGATTGGTTAACCAAATACGAGGCTGAGGTTAGATGCGCCGAGAGAGTTGTTAAGGCAAAGGCCCAATCAGGAAACTATATAACCATACCATGTGAAGGCCCGAATTCAAATAGAAAAGACTTCTGGGCAGCTTTGGATGTTTCTCCTGCTCAAGTAGAAAATATCCCGGTAGCCACAGAGAATGTTCCCGACCTCATAAAAGATATTCCTGTCGTCAAGAATTATGCGGATGTGTTCAAAGAAGTTGTGAGCTTACCTCCGCAGAGAGAAATTGATTTCAAAATTGCTTTAATCCCGAATGCAAGGCCAGTAGTGCACGCTATTCGGAGAATGACTCTAAAGGAGAAAGAAGAACTAGACAATCAAACTCGACAGCTTGTATGGAAGGGTCTGATCAAGCCTAATTTCTCTGATTGGGGAGCAGCAGTGGTGTATGTCCCAAAGTATGACGGTACTCTACGACTATGTGTGGATTATCGTGACTTGAATAAACAGACAATAAAGAATAAATATCCATTGCTGAGAATCGATGATTTATTGGATCGTCTGAATGGAGCACAAGTATTTTCAAGGATGGACCTAGCTACAGGCTTCCATCAGCTTCGTATTGCCGAAGAATGTGTTCCTATGACAACATTCAGAGGCCCAGACTTATTCTATGAGTGGTTAGTAATGTCATTCGGCTTATGTAACGCTCCAGCTTACTTCGTCGATTTGATGAATCGGGTGTTCAGAGGAGTCTTGAATAAGTTTGTTTTGGTTTTTATTGATGATATTCTAATCTTCTCTAAGTCAAAAGCCGAACATGAAAAGCATTTGGAACAAGTTCTAGAAATTCTGAGAAGGAATGTATTGAAAGCCAAACTGTCCATATGTATATTCTGGGAAGATGAAGTAAAGTTTCTTGGCCACGTCGTATCGAAAGAAGGAATTGCTGTGGATCCAAGTAAAATCACAGCTATTCAAAATTGGAAACAGCCTAGTACTCCCATAGAAGTCCGAAGTTATCTTGGATTGGCTAGTTATTACCGGAAGTTCGTTAAAGATTTTTTGAAGATTTCTAGTCACTTAATAAAGCTTACAAAGAAGCACTCAAAATTCAAGTGGACTCTAGAATGTGAGGAGGCTTTTGAGGAGCTAAAGTTAAGATTAACAACGGCTCCAGTGTTTATGATTATCGACGGCAATCAGGATTTAAAAGTCTGGACAGATGCCTCTAGAGAAGGCCTTGGTGCGGTATTAATGCAAAGAGGTCAAGTTGTTGCTTATGCTAGCTGTCAGCTCAAGCCACATGAAAAGAACTACGTCACACATGATCTTGAGTTGTTGGCCATCGTATTTGCTTTGAAAATCTGGAGGCACTATCTTCTGGGTGAGAAATTCGAACTATTTACAGACCATCAGTCGTTAAAGTATCTGTTCACCCAGAAAGACTTGAATCTGAGGCAGCAACGTTGGCTAGAGTTCCTTGCAGCATACGATTTTGAGATTCTATACACTCCAGGGAAAGCCAATGTCGTGGCTGATGCGTTAAGCCGAAAGAATGTAATGATCGCCTGTTTTATTATTACAACTTCATTGATTGATAAAATATCTGCTCTTTAGAAGGATGATCACTTCATTCAGAAGATCAAAGAGATAATTCAGAAAGGCGAGCCCTCGAGTTTTCAGGTTGATAATGATGGGATTCTAAGGCTAAAAGGTCGAATCTGTGTTCCTAACATTTCTGATCTCCGAAAGGAAGTACTGGATGAATGCTACAAGTCAAAACTTAGTATCCGTCCAGGAGTAAGCAAAATGTATAATGACATCAAACGCACTTTCTGGTGGAGGTCGATGAAGAGAGACATTTCTTTATATGTTAGTCGATGCCCTACTTGCCAACTAGTCAAAAACGACCAACAGAAACTTGCTGGATTGTTGCAACCGCTGGACGTTCCAGGTTGGAAGTGGGAACATATTTCCATGGACTTCATAGATGGTTTTCCCAGAACCAGGAAAGGAAATGACAGTATTTGGGTTATCGTAGATCGCTTCACGAAGACCGCCCATTTCATACCTGTCAGATCGAACAGAACTACTTAGAGTCTGGCGCAGATATATTTCAAGGAAATTGTTAGGCTACATGGAGTGCCGCTCAGTATAGTTAGTGATAGAGATCCAATATTTACTGGCAAATTCTGGGAGGCATTTCAAGTAGAACTGGGAACGAAGCTGAACTTGAGCACCGCTTACCATCCTCAGACAGATGGTCAGACTGAGAGGGTGAATCGTATACTAGAAGATTTATTGCGGGCTTGTGTTCTTGATTTCGGTGGATCATGGGAAGACCATTTACATTTGGCTGAATTCTCATATAACAACAGCTACCAAACGAGCCTGACAATGTCGCCATTCGAAGCATTGTATGGTAGACCGTGCCAATCTCCTGCTTGTTGGGTCGATCCTGGTAATATGCCTGTATTGGGACCTGATATGATCCAAGAAGTTGCCGACAAAGTCGATTTCGTTAAGAAACGATTACTCGCCGCTCAAAGCCGACAGAAGAGCTATGCTGATAAGAGAAGAAGAGATATATCATTTGCTATTGGCGACTATGTATATTTGAAAGTATCGCCGATGAGAGGAGTTATCCGGTTCGGTAAAACAGGGAAATTGGTGCCCAAATTCATTGGTCCGTTTCCTATTCTTGAACGGATTGGAACTCTCGCTCATAGAATTCAATTACCTGATTGGTTGCCTGGAGTGCATAATGTATTTCACATATCTCAACTTCGAAAGCACGTTCATAATCCAGACTTGATCGTGGAAGAAGCCGCATAACAGGATATTGAAATTACTCCAGAATTAGCTGTGAGAAGAGAGCCGCTAAAGATTATCGGCAAAGAAACCAAAGAACTGAGGAACAAGAAGGTTCACTTAGTCAAAGTGCAATGGAGTGGAGATCCGCGAGATTGTACTTGGGAAACTGAGGAGAGCATTCAGAAAGCCTATCCTAAGTGTCGAGTGGATATCTCTGATTGACTCCGGTGCAAGGTACATTTACCATACTTTGCATTACCATTTTGTTCCTTACTTTGTTGTTATTTTCTTTTCATGGATGTGAACTTTTAATTCTATAGTCTGAATGCTTTTAAAAGAATATAGGGATTGATTAGTACATTTTTGAAAAGTTAAAAATAAAATTGATTGTTGTTTGTGTTGTGTGATAGTGGATTTAATTAATTAAATTATTAGAACGATAGTTAATTTAATCAATAAGAGAATGAATGGTAGAATTTATTCGATTAAATCACACATTGAACTGATTTAAAGATAGATAGAAATATATATATGTGCATTATATATGTTTCAACAGGTAAATGGAATAGCTGTTGAGTAAAGAATTTATTTGCGTGCCCGACAAATAGGTAAACCTTAATAAGTTGGATGCGCAATTTTATTATTATATCAACTCCTGTGAATGCCATTGGATGTGGAGTGCTGGTTATTCTGTGTGTAATAAAAAAGGTCGCTATAGGATAGTAACAATTAATTTTGAACTACACTACATGGCATACTTCTTGAAGATATGCATACTTCATCATATACCACATAAGTATTTGGAGCTTGTGTGACGAGGTTGAAGATTTACCATACGAGCGAGAGGCTTGTATGGCGATGACTATATATTACAGGTTGAACTGATGACTGATATGAACCATATAAAATTGTAATGACTAATAAAAACCCCACACGGGTCTGGAGTTGACAATAATCACGTCTCTCTAGTTACTAGATACGTCACATGGATTATTTATTTCCCACACGGGACGAGGTGACGAGAATTTATTCTCTGGAGTAATTAAAAATACACACCCCCTCAGGCTTAGAAAGGGTGACAAGAATTTATTCTCTGGAGTTATTATCTATACACGCTCCCCTGTAAACACCAGAATATATCACTATAAATATGTGCATGCTTATTTGGATTTATTAGGTACCTAATACGACCCAATAAATTTCCAAACCCCTCCCCGTACAAAGGAGGTTATGGTGAAATTTTTCGAAAATTCCGGGTAGCCAAATTTTTGAAGAATTTGAAAATTCCCAGAAACTGAAAAACTGGAGAATGGAAGCCAGATTGAACGTAGATTTGGTTAATCAAACCACTTTCGACTTTGTTCCTTTTCGGGGATGAAAAGTTTAAGTGGCGGAGATTGTAACAACCCGGAAAATCTGAACCAATTTAAAAATTTTAAATTGGCTATTTTGGTGGATTTTAAATATTTAAAATAAATATTTTAAATAATAATGACGAAAAGTAAGTTTGAATCGACGTTTGAAAATAAATATAATTAATTCTAATTATAAACAAG
The DNA here is from genome assembly GCA_030737875.1 of Allium sativum. Lineage (NCBI taxonomy): Eukaryota > Viridiplantae > Streptophyta > Magnoliopsida > Asparagales > Amaryllidaceae > Allium > Allium sativum. The sequence goes on along the minus strand of JASFAX010000039.1, from coordinate 6,218,577 downwards.
GCCTGAAATGACGCAGTAGTTTCAAAATTTGAATTCAAACTTTGACTAACTATACCGGGTGCAAAACAAAATGGATTTTAGTGGAACAAAAAATATTTAAATCTGTTAGTGAATATCTTTCTAATGAATCTGAAAAATCGAAGTTTCATAGCAGGAAGCAAAAGTTATGGCTAAATGAATTTTCAGAAAGGTCGCTATAGAGTTTATATAGCCCGTGAAAATGGCCATTTTGCAAACGACCTCGGAATTCGATGAAACCACTTTCGTTGGATCCGGGATGTCAAATTATTCCTGGGCTTCAAATTTCATAATTTTTAAAGCTAGTATGTGAGCGTGGCAAAGGAAAATGTGTTTGGTCGATTTTAGTTAAATTGGATCGACCAAAAAAGGCCCATTTTTCAAATGGTCTCAGAATTCGACGAAACTAGTTTTGATGGGACCGTATCGTCAAAACATAGCTAGATTTATTTTTCTGCAATTTTTAGAATCAGTATGTGGCACCGACAAATTGAAATGTATGTTCAAATCAAATATTGAATGTTTTATATTTTAATTTGAATGAAAACTGACTGAAACATTCGAATAGGCCTTCGAAACATATCCCATTGTGTTCGAAATGGGGGTATTTAGCTAGGGACGACAGTCGTTGGGTTTGGATTGGAGTTCGTATGAGATAAGGGGTATTTTGGGATTTTTAAAAATTTATAAATATAAAAAAATCTCATTGGTCCACCTCACAATCTCTCTCCCCGTAAAATATCGAAACCGACGACGGAAAACCCTTCTTTCCTTCTCTCCTCGATTCCTCTCATTCCGCTCACAATTAGACCTCCATCCTATTGGGGATTTTGTAGAGCTCGTCAAGATCTTCAAATCCATATATAGTTTGTATTTTTTCGTCGAGGATACAGGGAGAAATTGAGCTCGAAAGTCTCGAGCTTCCAGCCACCGCCGCCATCAGCAGGGACCACCGAGTGGGCCCCCTCCACCACGCGTGGAGGCGCCCCTCCTCCTTCTTCGTCATGGCGCTGGCCGATCGTCCTAAAGTGGCGCAGATTTCGAGAAAAATGAAGACCTAGTTTCGAACCCTTCAGTGAGGTAACGGCTGAAAATTATTTAAACTATTTAATAGCACTTTAAAGCGCTACGGTTTTTGATTTCACTGTAAAAATCATATTTTTTTTGTTTGTTGACGAAATTCAGTGAAACAAGAGACAGTGGACTCGTGTGGACGTCTTCTACCTTCTAGAAGAGACCGCATATTTTTCTGAGCCATCTGCTATTTTTAGTGGAGTGGAACCCAATATGAGATTTCTGAATTATAAACGATATGGAAAATTACGATGTATAAATTATATACTCGATGTATGAGTTATATAAGCGTTGTACACCTCATGTATAAGCATTGTATAAGTTGTACGTTCGATGTATAAGTTATATATGCGTCGTAAAAATTATATATGTGTTGAAATAGAAGTGAATATATATATATATATATATATATATATATATATATATATATATATATATATATACACGCACCTCGTCCACAAACCATGGACGATATTTATTGGTTGTGATTGGGGTGAAAATTGGTTGATAGCGAATGGTTGATTAGAATTGTTTGTGGTTGAAATCGATTGATTGTGGTTGAAAAATACCCGTTTGTGGTTGAGAATTATTTGGTTGAAACCACATAGGATTAGTTTGTGGAAAAGAAAAAAATAAATATGTTGCCTCCGTGCGAACTAGATGCATGAAATCCCCATTGTCAAAAGCTGTGAGGCTTTAACAATAAAAATTGTTTTAAATAAATTGTTTTAACAATAAAAATCACATTTTTATTTTATATATACGAACTATAGAAAACCTTCATGTGTTGAATAGAAATTCATTCGTTGAATAGAAATTCATGTGTTGAATGGTATTCGTGTTTTAAATAAATTGTTTTAGCAGTAAAAATCACATTTTAATTTTATATATACGAACTATAGAGAACCTTCATGTGTTGAATAGAAATCCATTCATTGAATAGAAATTCATGTGTTGAATGGTATTCGTGTTTTAAATAAATTGTTTTAACAATAAAAATCACATTTTTATTTTATATATACGAACTATAGAAAACCTTCATGTGTTGAATAGAAATTCATTCGTTGAATAGAAATTCATGTGTTGAATGGTATTCGTGTTTTAAATAAATTGTTTTAACAGTAAAAATCACATTTTTATTTTATATATACGAACTATAGAGAACCTTCATGTGTTGAATAGAAATTCATTCATTGAATAGAAATTCATGTGTTGAATGGTATTCGTGTTTTAAATAAATTGTTTTAACAATAAAAATCACATTTTTATTTTATATATACGAACTATAGAAAACCTTCATGCGTTGAATAGAAATTCATTCGTTGAATAGAAATTCATGTGTTGAATGGTATTCGTGTTTTAAATAAATTGTTTTATAATAAAAATCATATTTTTATCATCTATATGAACTATATAAAAAAGTCATGTTTTGAAATAAATTGTTTTATAATAAAAATCATATTTTTATAACCTATATGAACTATATAAAATAGTCGTGTTTTGAAATAAATTGTTTTGCAATAAAAATCACATTTTTACTATATACATGAATCGTTAAAAATAGTGAAGTGTCGAAATAAATGTCGATTGGATAAAAATATCATTTTTATCAAATGCATGAAAAGAAAATAGTTTTGTAATCGAAGAATCGATTATATATATATATATATATATATATAATTGAAACATATATATATATAATTGAAATATATCGAATAATGAAGCTGCAGTTTTTGTTTTGAAACCGTGATTTCAAACGATTAGTGCGGGAGATCCGACCATCGGATTTTCCCGAAACCGAAACCGTTGGGTTCGCCTTGGAAATATCTTTCCAACGACACCAACTTTGTAAAGATCCAACGGTTGGATTGTCTGGAATGTTTAATTCAAATCTGAAGAAAAATAGCGCCAGAGTCGATTATATATATATATATATATATATATATATATAATTAAATTAAATCGAATAATGGCGCTGTAGTTAGTATTTTGAAATCGAAACTTCAAACGAGTGTATCGGGTGATCCGACCGTCGGATTTTCCCAAAACTGGAACCGTTGGATTCGTTTTGAAAAGATCTTTCTAATGATATAAAATTTGTGAAGATCCAACGGTTAGATTTTTAGATATGTGTAAATCAAATCTGAAGAAAAACAGCGCCACGGCCGCGTTACGGCCCGAAGCGTCGTTTGAATGAATTGGCTATAAATAAATAAATCAAAATAGCGATAAATCGTTATAAAATATTATAAACGATATGGAATGGAAATAAACCGAATTTACCCGGTTTATTGAATATTTGATGGTTAAGTGTGAAATTTAAAAACTAACTGGAGGTTGGCTAAGTCGGATGGTTTCCTGGGTTTTGATCTGATGTTGGTTTCGGCCTTCGGGATTAATATTTGGGAAATCGTTCTCTTACTAATTTACGGTTAGTGAATAATGAATTGGAATGAAGAGTATGTTGTGTTTGTGTAGCACTTTTAATTATATACACAAGTTGCTCAGAAAGACCGGGTTTATCCCATTCTGAATAACTGAATCGATGATAAGAAGTCGACGATGAAGACATTGGTTAAAGACCGGAGATCTTCACCTCGGTTGGATGGTAATTGATGTCCTGATTGGGAGGCATCCCGAAATATGGATAATGAGTGGTGATCGTCTAGACGTACGTGGAGATCGATGGGTATGCGAGGTATATAGTGCCTCCGGTTTCGTTCAGACCCAGAACAGACTTGTAAATGGACTGTGTGTCTGGCATTGGAATTCATTCTGCGTGATTGATAGCCATCAGTTGCATGGTGTGAATTGCCTGTGTGGCATGCTAAGATGAAGTGATCAAGTCTTCTATTGAAAAGCAAAGTCTTGTGGTTGATGATCAAAGCACGGCCTGTGTGGCGTAGCTTTGTGTATGACTTGAATTCGTGAGCCTCACACCTCGGTAGAAACCAGAAATGGGAGAGGACCTTAGGGAGGGCATGCGTTTCCTTCTAGCTAGAGGTGGTGTCAGTGCTTGAACTGGCTGACATTTATATTATTTTCACCCATGTGGTTGTTGCTGTTGCGAGGCGCCTAGGATATATCGGTCGATCCGGGACCGATGGAGTCATTCGCTGGCTCATTTATGCCCCAAAGTGTGGGGAAACGCAGTGCTCAAGCATTTTAATCCACATCGGTGGACCGGCCCTGTCGCTCCAAGGGTCACTCGAGCTCTGATCCTGAGGCTCGGGCTAGAGAGTCTCGAAGTCGGTAAGGACTATCTTTTGTCTTGGTTCATGACGGAAATCCAATTTCCAAATTCGTGATTGTGCGGTTTTGATTGTATACCTATATATATGGCGACATGATATATGGTACCCATTCCGTCTATGATTGATAGTTATGATTCGAAATTGTTTTTGTAACATATAAACACTAGCAATAATATCAAATTCTTTTGTTTTATTCGTATCAAGCATATTTTGGCCATTATAAGGTAAAACTCTATCCTCCGGTTTGCGTTGCATTGTATGATGAGAACTGAGTCTTATAATGGCTTCATTTTTATAAAAAACATTTCGATGTTTAAAAGATTTACTTTTTTTAAAAGTACTGGCAATCCGATGGAGTAAACCCGTTCCACGAAAGTGGCGTGGTCCTGTGATTAGCCATATTATAAAATGTGATAAGTAGATTTCTCATATCAGTCCCATGACTGACTCGTAGTTTGTTTCACTTGCAAACTCGGGTGTCCCTTTTCTACACGGGCAGCCTTGTGTTTAGGTTTTAGCAGGCTCTTTCTGGATAGCTGGAGCTGAAGACGGATTCTATCATTTATCTCTTTTTATGTTGTTCATCTCCTGTTGTACATATTATGTTTTTTTTCCGCTGTAGACATTTATGTATAGCTGAACTGTTTTTGTACTAAGTATGATCCTGTATACTGTGTAACTCTGATGATTATCTCGATCCAGTGTATTATTTGTACATTATCTGGTGTGTTTATTTAATTCTGTTCTGCTATTATCTGTTTATGTGTTATATTCCAAAGATTTCCCTTGCCGCCGTCAGTATGGGGTTTGTTGTCGTCACAGTAAAAACAAGGATTTCAACTTGGTCAGATTTTGTAGTTTAGACTATGCTGGAGATAGAGATCGAAGGAAGTCAACCTCATGCTATGTATTCAAACTTGGAGTAACAGCTATTAGTTGGAGAGCAAGGTTGCAGACTATAGTTGCTTTGTCTACTACAGAGGTAGAGTTGATAGCTACAGTTGAGGCAGCTAAGGAGGCACTTTATTGAAGAAATTATTGTGTGGTTTGGACTTCATACAAGATGCTTGTTTGGTGAATTGTGACAGTCAAAGTGCAATTCATTTAGCTGAAAATTTGGCTTTCAGTTCTAGAACAAAGCATATAGAAGTAAGAGAGTATTTCCTTATCTCTATGAATGAGGAGAAGTAAATTCGTTTTCAGAAGATTTAGCTGACAAGTTTATGAAAGTATTACCTACCACTAAGTTCGAGCATTGCTCGAACTTGATTCATTTGATGAAGTGCTAAGTGCCACATGGTTGCACTATGTGGAAAAGAGTGACTTGGATGAAGTCAAGAGAAGATGTGTTATTCTTCTTGTATGAAGAGATAGGAGTTAGTTGCATAATGTCTACCTTGTTTTTTGAATGCTTTCAACACTTTGTTGGTGGGCGGTGGCCTTGCCGGAGCTCACTATCAAAATGCAATGAGGGGTGACTTTTGCAGGAACTCATGGGAAGCATTCACATTGGAGACTCTTGGTTGCAAGAGATATTGTATCAAGGTGGATATTATTGGAATTTTTTGTGATACAATATTTCCAAAAATTTTGGAGATATTCAGGGTAATTTGGTTACTCATTTGGTGCAAGAAAGAAATGGAAAGGAATATTAAGGAGATAGGGATATTGGAGATATTCGCCTTTATTTTATTGCCATATTTCATGAAAGAAGAAACAAAAAGAAAATAAATTTGGAAAAAAAGGATTGATTGATTCATAGAAGACTGGTATTCCCATTAATTTTATTGTCATGTGATTGATCGATGACTTTCTATTTTCTCCATCAATCAATCCTTTTTTTTTCCAAATTTATTTTCTTTTACTGGTATTCCCATTTCCAAAATTTTTGGAGATATTCAGGGTAATTTGGTTACACATTTTGTGCAAGAAAGAAATGGAAAGGAATATTAAGGAGATAGGGATATTGGAGATATTCGCCTTTATTTTATTGCCATATTTCATGAAAGAAGAAACAAAAAGAAAATAAATTTGGAAAAAAAGGATTGATTGATGGAGAAAATAGAAAGTCATCGATCAATCACATGACAATAAAATTAATGGGAATACCAGTAAAAGAAAATAAATTTGGAAAAAAAAGGATTGATTGATGGAGAAAATAGAAAGTCATCGATCAATCACATGACTATAAAATTAATGGGAATACCAGTCTTCTATGAATCGATCAATCACATGACAATAAAATTAATAGGAATACCAGTCTTCCATGAATTTATTTATTTACATAAATCAATTGCCTCATCCCCAAGTAAATTTTCCTCTATATAAAGAGAGGCATAGAGGATGTTATTCCTATGATATGACATGAGATCATCTGTATTTCTTTGTTTCTTTGCTCTACTGTAAAACTCTATAATATCTTAAATATTAATAAAATATCTTTCCCATTGAAGTGGACGTACACTGTCTCGCGATAGTGGAACCACTATAAATATTGTGTGTTCTCTATTGCCTTTATCTTTTTCTGTGATTTGTGATTGACAATCATTTCAATCTTTTAGTTCTATCACATCATTGCAAGATCCTATTGAGGTTTTTCCGCTGAAAGGATTGATCAACCCTTACAACATATAAGTTTAATACATGCGTATGTCAAGGAATTGAGAGTAGATGGTATCATTATAATTATATATGTAAGGTCAAAGAAAAATCTGGTAGATCCGTTAACCAAGGGATCAAATATAAATAATTAAATCAACTAGTTGCGGAATTGGTCTAAATCATTTTTAATCACCCGCAATAGGAACCCAGCCATATGCATCCTAACCTAAAGTTTAATGAGTAATAACCAGTTGCAGATAAGTGATTGGCAAACATCTATATAATAAAATCCCTTGGTAGGACAAACCAAAAGACAAATAGCGGTCAAGATTTAATTTTGAGATAGATGTCACATGGCTAGAATTGATCCACCTCATTAAACAGACATAAGTTATCTCTTCGTTAAATATATCCGCTCCCTGTCCCACTACTCTTTCCAGTAAAACATATCTCCCACGATTTTTTTTCTCCCCATGATTGTACGATCGCATATAGATCTAACGTCTCTTTCTTCTGTCCTTTTTATCGTAATTCCTCTCTTCATGGTTATCACCGTTGATTTAGAAAATTCCACTAAATTTCTACGGATATCCAACGTCCTCTTCTCTGCTCTTTGGTATAACTCCCACAATTCAATTGTCAGAAATATAGTCCAAAAACTAATTGAAGTTTCTCAATTCATAGATTCAGTCAATCTCCTCTATTTCAACCTCAAAGCTTGCGCCTTTATAATCCCAATCAAGATAGTTGGTAAGTCAGATAGTTTGCCGACATGTGAACATCGATCAGGTGTTATTTGGGGTTACCTACGAAACTCCGTTTGGGGGTTCAAACTGCGGTTGAGTCTGTTGTAGATCAAGTTTTGGAATTTGAGTTAATTTGGGTATTCGGATTTTCAGATTTTTGGGTGGAGGACGGTGCGAGACTATGTGGTTGTCGGCGAGATTGTCCAATTGTGGATGAGACGATTTTTATTTGTGAGTTGACTCTGTTGGTGGTTCAAGTTGCAGAATTCCAAGTTGGATGCAGGTTTCAGATGCACAGTTTGTTTAATGAAATGAACTGTTGAAGGTTTAACAGATTGTGCGAGATTGATGAAGCCGTAGTGATTTTGGCTTAGCAGAGATATTTGAAGATGTGGAGTGATGTTGTTTGGTTGTGGGATGGTGATGGTTGACCGTGCGAATTGATAGATGATAGGTGTTGTGGTAATTGGAAGTTCTGTGTCTGGAGAAGATCTATGGTTTCGGTGGTTCGGCATTCGATGATATCAACCCAAACAAACGCATTCATGCCATACAAATCACCGTGGGATATAATAGTACCAAAGGAAGATCCATTTAGGATTCTGGAGTAGACTTCACTTGCAGTGCATAAACCAATAAATAATCTGGCTCTTGCTCGCGTGGACAGGAAGGAGACGCTCAAGCTCATGTCATCACATTGGATGTCCCAGGTACATTATTACTGCATGCGTCTTGCATTCAAACTGTGTACGTTTATAGCTGCATTTGCACATGAGCTAATTGGTGAAATAATGGAAAACATGGGTGGAAAAGAAGGATCTAAAGATAGAGGTGGAAGACAGAGTGCTGAGAAAAAACGGGGAGCGAAAAACAGAGGAGGAGAAAGAAGGGGATACGTGGTATACTGCGGAGAGGACGGAGGGGAAGTTCTGGAGGCAAATTAGGATGCCTGCATCTGCAATTTGGAGGCGACAAAGGCACATTAGAAAAGCATCATTTACAAAGAATATTTTGGTATGTGACTGTTTTCCATGTCCATCCCTTATCTTCTTATGCTCAAACCATTTTTATCCATGTTCTAATCATGCTGATTAAAAACCGTATCATACTTGAGGAACTGAAACTAATGACTTATATATTTTCTGCATAGCAAGCTGCTAAAAGTATTCCATCTTTTCAGGTTGATATTTGCGTCCAACTTTAGGTATCCATATTAAAATTAAAAGTATTCAGGAAAATGACATTCATCATAACTAATGGTGCTTAGGGAATTGCTTCCACTGCTGCTCTATCTCAAATCAAGTTTCCTATTGCAAGGAATGGTATGTTTTTATGGACAGAAGACCAATATTCGTACAACATTTTTGTTCTTTTAGTTGCATTAAACAGAGAAGTCAAGGTTATGATGAATTTGGTAGTCTTTTGTTTTTATATATAACTTTAAATGGTTTTAATATTCACGTGGTATGTAATGTTTAAAATTATTAAAGGGCAGTAGATAATAGCTATTTACAGTACATTAAACAACTGAATTAAGCATTAGCTGTGTGCATTCTAATCGCTTGATATGCATTTGTTTGTTTATGTATATCTGTATATATAAATATTAAATACACAAACAGATACATACATACTTCTACATAATTTGCCGTGAAACATGAACAAAAATATACAAAAATGTTATTTCTTCCTGCTTCTTTGATAATTATGATTTTGATGCAACATTCTTCCAATGATATCTTCATCATTTTCTTTTTACCCTATTTTTTCCTTTTTGCATGCAATTTTTAGTGATTGAAATTCCTTAAGTTATGGGCTACGCATATTGTGGACAACATAAGAATGTAATCATGTATTAAAAGTTATTATAAAAAGATGGATCTATTTCGTTTCCCTTTTCTAAAATATTGGCTACGTTGGATGGTTAAAGTATTTGGAAATGGAGTTGGCATGCAACATGAAATCAGCTTTGTCAATTTATTAATATTTGATTTTAATTTATTTATGCTGAACTCACTTTAAAATTTTCATATTTGATAAAAGTCAGTCTTCTCATTTATTATATTGCTCAATTAATCTATAACGGTTCTTCGACACCATATTTGTACAATTTTGTGATTCTAACTTACTGTATTAGTGCATTTAATTTAATAATTAATTAAGGTAATGTCCATAAATGCATTTGTTTGTAAATTTGAAACTATATTTGATTTCCACTATTGGAACAGGTCCGAGGGTGCAACCGTGTAACTGCCAAAATAATGTCCATTGTAGTATTGTTAATGTATAATGCTAAATGATATCACAAGGAACATAGTGACTTTTAGATAAATATGCTATGAAGATGAAACTGCATAATCTTTCCAATTATTTAAAAATCTTCCAAACTGCAATTTCAGACTACTGCAACATATAATATAAACATTTTCATAAACTGCAAGTTTCATTAGACATGCTGCGGTGGAAGCAATGTTAGGGTATTATCTATAAGTAGTGACTTAATTTTCTCATTTCCTGTGCAAAGCAACAAATATGAATATTACCATCGAGTATGAACTACATTCTGATGTATTAACAATATTGCACATAGTGGTGCTATCCTCGATCCTTAACCTGTTGTTTTGGAACTTCAAACTTGAATAATGCACCTACATGGTTTACCCATTTTACCATGCAAATGTTCATACTATTATTTATGTTTCATGATTTTCTATTTGAAAAAATAAACACTAAAAATGCTATACATAATTTTTGTAAATGTCCAGCGTTTATGGGTATGGATTTTTAGGGTAAGGCCTTTGACTTGAGATAATATGACGCACAATGAACGAGGTACATGGAATTGAGTAGTGGGACTTATTTTTCTCCCCAAATACAATTTTCGTGTATTTTATCGCATAAAATTTGTCTTAAGTTAGTGGCCACTTACACTATTTGTGATTTCTATATATGGTTCTTTATTTTAAAAGGCAGTTAGGACCATATTACTGTAGTTACTAGAATGTTAGTTTTTATTCCTTTTCTAAATTTTATTCAAAAGAATTGTATTTTGCATGCATCTCCTTAATCGACGTGCGGATAAGAAATAAAGAAGCAAGATTGATTAAGTTTGTAGAAAAGAAAATGAAAACACATAGAAGAATTTCACTATGCAGAATGATTGTCAGTAAAATTTATGGCAGGAGATTGAAAGTCCTAAAGCTTTTGTTAAGAACCTAATTTTAGTAGGTGACGTTCAATTGCCAATTTGTAATTTCACCTGCTCTATCTAACGGTTTTATCACTAGAGTTTTGTTAATTAAATAACTCATTTCAGATTTTGAATACATAAAATTAATTTTTGTTAAATGTTTCTAAACCACTGCTCTGGAACATGACGTTTCAGATTTTTTTTAATATTATATAAGGCAGATCTGGTGTCAATTTATAATGCGTTAAATGTTTGTTTTATGCTAGATTGTAACGGATTGAAAACAATCTTAATGTTATATTTGGAAATAACTAGGAATTCCTTTGAATGTTCTTTTAATTTAGCAAAGTGGTTAGGACTTATTTTATATTCCAAATATACAAAGTGGAACAAAACCAAATGTCAAAAGAAACAATTTCCGTGCTATTTTTCTCCCATGCATTAACCACATGCCCATTTGGATTGGTCATTTATGATTAATAAGAAATATCAAATTACATTTTTTTTCTTCATATATAATTAATTTGAATTAACTGCGCACTTATTTGTAAAATTGTTCTACCTACGTGGATTGAAATTTCAGTGTGTCTAATTTAGATACTAAGAAATATGTGGATATTGGAAGATGTAATCATCTTAGTGTGTTCATGCATGGAAAGGCAACATAATAATTTTGTTGGATAATGGAAAGGTAGCATAGGAATTTTTGATGATGTTTGCATGGTATGTTGTGCTAAATTTTCAGTATATTGCCGATGAAATGAGTACATTACTTAATACCAGAAAGGCCAAATTATCACGCTTATAACCGTGACTAAGCAGTATAGTCAGGTTATAACCGTTAAGCCAAGGTGCATTGGTACTTTTTATCACGCATGGTATCACGGTTATATCCGTGACAAATACCTGCAAATTATCACGATTATAAGTGTGATAATATTTATTTTCTTAACGGTTATAAATGTGATAATATTTACTGTCCTAACGGTTATAAGTGTGGTTGATGCCAGCTTTACAACGGTTTTAACCATTACTATTCTTCCTTTAATAACGGTTATAAGCGTTGTTTCTACATTGTTTCTAATGGTTATAAATGTTACTTTATCTATGTTTCCAATGCCATGTTTCTACATTGTCTCTCTCTCTCTCTCTCTATATATATATATATATATATATATATATATATATATATATATAGTACTAGTGTTGACTACATAATATCATTAGAACAGAAAATAGCATGTAAAACATACCAAATTTAAAATAGCAAACATAACAAGTTTAAAATACTGAGAGTTATACATCATCATTAACATACATAATAAGTTCTAAAAAAAACTTCAACATATTTTTTCTAAATTCAGTCTAAGCAGCTTCAACATACATATCATCTACCAAATTAACTTCAATCCAACCACTGGTCGTCTAAAAAGTTTCAAACTATACCTGTAGAAAACACTGTTAGTGTCCAGAAATAAAAAGACTACAATAAAACATCACCAAATAATAAGATTTATATAATCTGAGCTGAAACAATGCAAACAATACACTGATATATACAATCCGAGCTGAAATATTACTAAAACAATGAAAAAAGTGGTATAAAAATATAGAAACTGACAAAGAAGAATTAGACAGTGGAAAAGATTGCTTATAAAATATAGAGAAAGAATACATTGCCAACTAAGCTTGATGTATCTGAGCTTGCTGTTTATAAAATATAAAAAAAGAATTAGACAGTGGAAAAGTGCATGTGCGCACACAGTGCATGTTTAGTTGCAATTACCCAAATCCAATTGTAAATTCAGCTGAAACCCATAACTGAACGGACACTTTTACACATGGGTTCATCATGCAAATCAGCTTAACTCAAGACATAAATAACATAGTATAACAACAAACATATCATGTTAATAAATTCTAAGAGATGTAATTATATATATTACAAGCATACATATATATGTTTCAAAAAACGTGTGTAGGGTATATCACAAGCAAACAGTGGCAAGTTCATACTTTTCTGACCATTTCCCTCTATTACCTAGATGCATTGAAACAACACCTTTTGCACGTTGATGGAAAACAAAATGGAAAAAGTAGTTTGCAGCATTAACCTATTTTATCTTTCAGCTCCATATAGTAATTGTTACCCAATTCATATCCAAAGGTCATATGGTATTCACAAAATAATTAATAGGGCTATAACAGAATATGTTTTCATGTTGTTTGCAATCATATTTAAATATATGTTTTTAGTTAATTATGTTTTCTATAAGATGTCATTAACCAACAGAGAAAAACTAAGTTCCTAGATAATATAGCTCCCCAAATGATTAAACTACCAGAAAATATGGTTTTGTGCCCTTGGTAAAATATTAGAAGGGAAAAAACATAATTTTCGATAAGAGACTAAAACATAAAATTATCATTGAATCCTAAATAATAAATATTTACCTGATGATCTATAGGTTTTTGGAGAAGGCAGTCAATGATAATGTCTCCACAGCACATGTAGACGAAGCAAAATCGTTCCTCACTTTCCTCGCTGTATTTTCCAACACAATCTTGATGAGCTGCTGCCTTGCTCAACTCCAAACGTCCTTGGTCAATCAAGAAAAACCATGAACACATACCTTACAAAAAATTCTGTGTACCTCCTGCTTCATTAACCCCCATCCCTCTAGTTGTCATGCTGGTCTCAGTACTCTATAAGATATCACATTCACCCTTCTCAGTGTGTATAGAAAGTACAATGCATAACTATGAAAATAGCTTAGTTTGATCAAAATCAATTTGGTTTTCAGGTCAAGCATGTGCACATGTATATTGCCTTCATATGCTCTGCCTTATCAAATGCTTCTAACCAGAGAGCAACCTTATCTAAAATAACAACAAGACGACATATACATCCACACACATTTAATCAAAAAGCAACCATGCATTTCAATTAAGAATATGAGTGACATTAACTTGTCGTCATCGTATGAACTAATATAAACAACACAAAAGAATTATCTACCAGAAATGTCCTATTGATTTTTGTTGGTTGCCATGTTGCAGCTATTAGAAATGAATAATCAATCATTGCATTCAGCGGATTGCTGAGAGTAAAAGCTTGGAATATTTGTGAAACGGTGTGTGGAAGGAGTAAAAGCTTGGAATATTTGTAAAACCAATATTTAGCAAGATTACCTTCCTTCGAATGCTTATGGCAATATTCGACGGTTTTCGACAAAGTAGCGCCATCAATGACAGGAAGCGGGATACCCTTGGTAACAGTAAGGTCATTTTTTTGACAATTTAGGGTTGTCGGGATTTCAAAAATGGAACGCTAATTTGATTACAAAAACCAAAATTGGACAGTAGTTTAATTTACATGTGCAGAATAATTTGCAATGAATAAAGTGATAAAATATCACCTCTAATCCACACGAAGCAGCAACCAATGTATCTAATCTACTCAAACTTGAGCAAGAGGAAGGACCAACAAATTCGATAAGAATATACAGTAGCAATATCCATACAACAATGTTAACTTACAGCTGAATGATTCTCAAAATTTTAGTATTAGAAATACAAAAGCAATCAATATAACACAGCCTATATCTCGTCCATCACCTACCAATTTACGTGTGAGAACGAGAGAAAGGGCGAATAATGTCAACTTACAGTGGCAGAAGGGAACCACCTGAACGCTAACGATTTGGCGGTGATGGAGGCAAAGCTGACGGTAGCGGCGGAGGCAAAGCTCACGGTAGCGATGGCGGAGGCAAAGCTAAAGGGGGTGAAAACCCTAAAACAGGTTTTATTTCAATTCCAACAATGAATGAGAGAAAGAGGTATAACCGTGAGAAAGGGGAATAATGTACAAAATGACGATTAGGGCCATGGACGGGTAACGGACTATAAACTTGTCCTATAGAATCACGGTTATAACCGTTGTAAGTGATTGTAACGGTAATATCCGATAGAATATTATAATGGTTAAACCGTTAGGAATTGAGACGAAATAAGTGTTACAATAGGGACTATTTGGTGTAGTGTTATTTATTCATATATCATTTGCTGACTAATAGTATAATGCAAGCAACATCTAGCTATGAAATAAAAATACTTTTATAGAAACTATGTTGCATGAATTAGTTAAATTATGGTTGAATTTCTGGCTCAGTACCAACATTTGCGCTTCATAAGTGGTGCTAATATAATTCATTGTATTTCTGTCACTGTTGTGATGATTCAAATGGTGTGTTCTTGATGAACAATAACGGGATATACGAGCGGAGATTTTATGCAGGCAAGTCGAATAAATGGGAACCATGTTTGTGTGCATGAGCTGAGAATCCGAGCAACATTTGAGCCAGACATTTAAATACATTTTTTTGTTTTACTAATGTATAATTAATTAATTACCTGCTTTTGTAAATGATGTGGGGTGATCTTTAAATTTTACAGTTAAACGCATCCAATGTGTTATGCACAGTAACCTAACATTTTTATTTCTGGAACACAACCAAAGTCAAGACCAAATATACTTTATTTGTAAACAGGTAATATAGAGAAACAACCATGCAAAATGGCAACTTTGCTGAATTAAAGTTGAAATTCTTTGGTGATATTGACTGTTATGCTATTGCTAATTCTATAACCTTATTGATATACTTTAGTTACAAGTTAAAGGGCTTTATTATTTGATAACCATAATTTCATAGCAAGGTAAATTTCAATTTTGACCGACTATTTGACTTGCTTCACTACTTTTTATACTACATTATATTGATTTCCTTATTTCTTTTTTACTTTTAATATCATGTGTACAACTGTACATTGATTTACTTATTTCTTTAACATTTAACATGAACACATAATTAGGTTTGACTACCAACTTACAGCTTCCAAGGTTTATAATCTAATATGGAAGAAGCCCATAGTGATTTGCATTTTTTGGAGGAAGAAAGAAAAGAAGGGAACAATGGTGCTTGATATTAGCAATTGGAAAAAGGAATAAAACCCCTACTGTGAATACATTATTAAAGTGAATTGGCATAAGCATAAGACGGAAGAGTTTACCTGCTGTTAAATAAGGGGTTAGAGGAGCACAAATATAAAGCTTCATGTTTGACAAGGAAAAGTGTGGAGAATGGTTTTGTTGTTGAAATGTCTATGTTGCTTGCTTCATTGTTTTAATCACTTTTTCATATGTTCATATGCTCACTTATAAAGTAACATATTATTATTAAAAATCTTGGTAAATAGTATGGATAAGGAACATCCATCTGGGATGCTGGAACCACAAATATATTAATATATAGTGGGTTAAAATCTTTTGGAAGGGTATTAATAGTTTGACAAAGTTGAGAAAATCCATTAATTTTTTTGTGCATTTACTTCCACTTGCTATATCCTTCATTTTCGCTTGCTATTTACTTCCTTCTTCAATTTTTTTCTCAGGGAAAATCATGGCAGCAAGTTTACAAACAATGAAAAATGAGTTATAAATTTGCAGCTTGCTATTTACTTCTTGCTACAAAATTTATTTTTTACATTAGAATCCAAACACATACATATATCATTTACATTATGTATCTTGCTATTATACAATATGTTCTCATCGTTATTGTAGCAACCCGAACTTCCCCAGTAAGGAAAGCCCGGATTGCTTTGAGGACAACACACATCGGACGCAAACAGAAGAACATTTCATTGTTTATTACAACAATTCCATCAGAATACAAGAATATAAAGAGTATGAATAAATAAACTCGACAAGTATCAGAGATTTAAATTACATTTAAATACATAGCAGCGGAAAAATGATACAAAACACAATTGAAGGCGATGTACGGATACAGAGCTTTCCGAGTATCGTTCCAGCTGTAAACCAGGATCATGTGAATATAAATATGCAAAAACCCAACTACTAGTTGCCCGTGTCGAAAATAAGGGCACCCAGAGTTTAGGTTAAAACAATAAACTCCAGGTCAGTCATGTGACTGGTGTGAGAACTAAACTAGTTATTAATCTCTATTTTTAAAAGAGAGTAATTCAAGCGACCACGCCGTATAACACGGAACGGGTTTCCTCCCAAGAATAGTAGTGCATATAACAAAACAGCGCAATGCTTTTTGGAAAAATGAAGTTATTATAAGACCCAGGTCCCATCACACAATGCAACGCAAGCCGGAGGATAGGGTTTTCCCTTATAATAGCCAAACATGATTGGTACGTTTAAAACAAATCATTTGATACTATTATAAGTGTATAGTTTCAAAACAATTTCAATCATAAATATCAATCATAGACGGCATGGGTACCATATATCATGTCGTCATACTGGGCTCTACAAATAAAACCGCAAAGGTAGTATTGGAAATTGGATTCCATCATGAGTCGAGGCAAGGGGCAAGCTCCTCTCCGGTTCGAGACACTCTAGCTAATGTCTCAGGACCACACACAGTGATCCCTTGGAACCTCCAAGGCCGGTCCTCTCTTACTTTTGAGGATTGACAATTCCTGAACACACGTTTCCCGGTCCTATAGGACCTATATAATGGTTTGTACATCGGCTCACATAGTGCCAGTTATCGACCATATATTCGAGGCGCCTCGCATTCCAACAACCACACAGGTGAAAAGTATATAAATGTCAGCTAGTTTAAGCACTGACACCACCACTAGCTAGAAAGAAACGTCGTGCACTCCTTGGGTCCTTATCCCGTTTTTGACTCATACCGAGGTGTGAGGCTCGCGAATTCACGCTATACACAAATCTATGCCACATAGGCTGTGCTTTGATCATCAACCACAAGACTTTGCTTTTCAATAGAAGTCTTGATCATTTGCCACTTAGACGTGCCACACAGGCAATTCACTCCATGCGACTGATGTTCATCGATATACAGCCTCTGAGCTCGTACGTCTCAGAGAAGGGCGTTAAGCAAAAGAATAAATTCTCTGCCGCCAAACAGATGTATATTTAATAGAGATCAATCAACACAGAATAAAATCCAATGTCAGACACACAGTCCATTTACAAGTTCGTTCTGGGTCTGAACGAAACCGGAGGCACTTTCCTCGCATATCCATCGATCTCCAAGTACATCTGGACGATCACCAACTGTTTCCCTTCTCTTGGGTGTACAGCCCAATCAAGATCATCAGTAATCACCCAAACGATGTGAAGACTTCCGGTCTTCAACCACCGTCTTCATCTTCGACTTATCGTCGAATCGGTTATTCAGAATGGGTATAAACCCGGCCTTTCCGAATAACCCGCATTGTGACGGCCCGCCCCGCAGCAACCGACATTTACTCCAAAGGTGCGCTGTACACGTGTCCAGTTAGCACGGAACGAGTCGTGAGAAGGAAAGGGAAGAGAGAAATGAACATACAAAGAACCTGTAGAATGTCTCACAGCGCATAGAACAAAATATAATAATAACATACTTGACATAAAACAGGAGAGACAGTGCATAAGCTGAAAATCAGAACTAAACATCATAGCAGCGGAAATCCAAAATACAGCTTATTACAACTTTCAAACTGTCTCAAAGCAAAAGTAAGATAAATGAGGTACACTACTAATGCCCAAGTAGCGACCACCAACGACACAGGGAGAATGTGTATATATATATCATACGTGGAAGCCTCCTGCCCGCCTCCGAATCAGCTACTCGCGCATCACCAGCTAACCTGTCTCTAGTCTGCTCGTGTGAGCACCCAGAGTAATAAGAGGAGACATAAAACTCTGGGTCAGACATAAAGCCTGGTATGAGCGATAAGCATCTAAAGTGAACAATAACAGGTAGACTAAAACTTACCTGAACCTGGACCTGCAACCAAAGAGTTAGCACTACATACTGTACAACACTCTAAGGTATCATATCAAACAATATAAGATACGGAGGTGGGGGAGGTGTGCATGTCATAGGGATGGCAAACAATCAAGCATAGCATCCATCCTCACATCTCTCACTCAGTGCATAAAGCATACGATATTCACCACTTAGATCACCCAACATACCTTGCTACGATCACTTTGCCCCATGAAGTCATAAATGGCTTCACTGCACTGATAACGTAGCCACTAATCATTTGCTATGTCCACTTTGCCCCATGGAGTCACAAGAACCCCACTGCACTGGCTCATAGCCTTACCAATCCTTACTATGTCCACTTTGCCCCATGGAGTCACAAGAACCCCACTGCACTGGCTCATAGTCTTACTAATCCTTACTATGTCCACTTGCCCCATGGAGTTATTCACCCCATCTGCGCTGGCTCATAGTCTTACTACGCATCACCTTGCCCCTCAGGTCATAATGACCCTACTGCACTGATAACGTAGTCTTGCTACCATCACTTTGCCCCTCAGGTCATAATAACCCTACTGCACTGATAAGTAGCCCATCATTCATTCTTAGTGGTGAATCGAAGTTATGAACGTCGACAACTCCTTAGCACACGTCCCGCAGCAAAGTCCAACTATGAAGTGAACTCATTGGTTCCCAACTGGTTCCGGGATCCCTGCATAATTCCTGTAGCTGTTCCAGCGACTGTTTACGCCCCTCGACGGCGTTTTCGAACATTCCAACTATTCTAACCAATCACACAACATTTCATACAGTCATAGCAACATGCATAATCAACCACTAACATCAAAACATCAATATAATAGGTAAAAAAAGATCAAACATACCCAAAATCCCATATTTTCCCTTAAGCATATTTAGGTGAAACTAGCCCTATGATTAACAAAACTTAACCAAATCAACCCAAATTCATATCAGAGGTCTAAAACACCATTCCGAATTTTATAAACATTTTTCCAGAATTTTATCATGTTTAAATTCGCTAATTAACACTAATCATCCCTAATTAGCCATAATTAGTGAAAAACTATGCAAATCACTCACCTTAGCCACAAAATAAACTAAGATCTGAAATAAAGCTCTGATTTGATGTGAATCTTTATGCCAAACAGCAGCTCCTAAGTTGCTTTAGTGAAGATCTTCCTTGATTAGGGGTTGCTAAGCCAAATCCTTGACCAAAAGATGATTTGGAGGTGATTTAAAGGTTGGAGGCCATTTTTAGGGATCCTTGGTGATAAGTGGAGGCTAGAAAACTGAAATGGAATGATTCTCCATCTCATTTCAGCCCTCCCATAACCCTAATCCTGAAATGGGTTATGGGCCTACTCACTAATCACCCGATTTGGCCCGGTTAAGCAGTTTTTCACCCTCCAAACCTTGTTTCAGCCATATCTCCCAAACGGTAAGTCCGTTTGGCTATTATGACCACTCTACGGAAAGGTAAACCATCAAACGAATCAAATGGAAGTGGTTTCAGATCAAAATTCCTTTCTAATCAAAAGTTATGGCCAAAACAGTACCAACTAGGGGCAAAATGGTCATTTAAAAATCGACAAAAATCATGAACATGGGAAATGACTTTAATGGATGTTTCCCAAAGTTACATGACCATACGACTTCACATGGGAAAGAAATAAATATTCTACAATCCAATGATGTGTAGAATACGGGTCGTTACACTCTCCCCCCCTTAAGAAATTTCGCCCCCGAAATTCCCTAATCCAAACACACTCAAAAGTCCCGCATGCCTATCAATCATAAAACAACAATCAACCATGCAAAACAAGCAAAACAAGTCTATCCTAGCATGCGGAATAACTAAATCGCAAAGTAAATCTTATCAGGCAAAGAGTTCTGGATATGCCTTCCTAGTGCTCTCCTCTGTCTCCCAAGTACAATCATTCTCGTCCTCGCCTCACTGAACCTAGACTAACTTCACCGCCTTCCTTCGAAGTTGCTTCGTATCGTGCCCCACAATACGGATCGGCTTGCGGTTCTCAACCGCCTCGGGTTCTACTTCGAAGTCCTCTAACTGATCAGGTGAAATAGTCACATTTGAGTCGTGAACGAACTTAGTTGGGAAACATGAAATACATTGTGAACTCCCGCCATCTTCTCTGGTAAGCCAACTCTATACGCCAAATTCCCGACTAGTTCAAGAACAGGGAATGGGCCAACAAATCTTGGTGCCAACTTGCCTCTCCTGCCAAATCGTATCACGCTCTTCAACGGAGAGATCTTGACAAACACCAAGTCACCAACTGAGAATTTCAAGTCTCTTCTCCTCTTATCAGCATAACTCTTCTGCCTATCTTGGGCAGCTTTCATTCGTTGCTGAATGATCTTGATCTTATCGGAAGTTTCCCTCACCACATCTGGTCCAAGCACAAACTTCTCGCCAGTCTCTATCCAACATGATGGTGAGTTACACGATCTTCCGTACAAAGCTTCATATGGAGCCATACCGATACTGGATTGGTAGCTATTATTATATGCAAACTCTACTAGATGCAAATGGTCATCCCATGATCCACCAAAATCCAATATACACGCTCTCAAGAGATCTTCCAATATACGATTCACCCTCTCCGTCCGATCGTCGGTCTGAGTATGATATGCGGTACTGAGATGTAATCCTGACCCTAGAGCCTCTTGTAAGCTCTTCCAAAACCCACCAGTGAACAACGGGTCTCGGTCACTCACAATGCTTTTGGGTACTCCATGAAATCTCACTACCCACTTCATATACAATTCTGCCAACTTGGCTGCCGTTCTGGTCGATTTGACTGGTATAAATCTTGCGCTTTTAGTCAATCGATCCACAATTACCCAAATGCTATCATATCCCGATCTAGTCCTTGGTAAACCATCGATGAAATCCATCGATACTTGCTCCCATTTCCATTCGGGAATTTCTAATGGTTGCAATAACCCACTAGGCTTCTTTTGCTCGGCTTTAACTAGCTGACAATTCATGCATTTGGATATAAACTTCCCAATGTATCTTTTCATCCCTTCCCAGTAGTAGGTTTGCTTCATGTCTCGAAAAATCTTATTACCACCGGGATGTATAGTCAGTTTTGAGTGATGACATTCTCTAAACACTTCATCTCTCAAACCATTCACGTTGGGCACAACTAGTCTTCCATTCTTCCGAAGCCATCCATCTCGATCAAGCCCATACACATTCATCTCCTCATCGATACCCATCTCTAACTTGGAGATGATTTCTAATAGATTAGGATCGTCCCTCTGGCTAGAACCAATCCGCTCTATCAAAGTGGGTCTGATCATCAAACTAGCTAGCATAACTGGATCCAATTCGCACTTTGGTCTGAAATCAAACCCCGCGATATACTCCAGTTGCTTCCATTCAAGAAACATTGCCCCTAAACTGGCATGTCTCCTACTCAAGGCATCGGCTACCGCATTACCCTTCCCAGGTGTGTATGCGATATCAAAATCATACGAAGCCAAGAACTCTAACCATCTCTGCTGACGGAGATTTAGATCTTTCTGAGAGAAGAGATACTTTAACGATTTATGATCGGTAAACAACTCAAACCTTTCTCCCAAGAGATAGTGTCTCCACATCTTCAGCGCAAATACAATCGCTGCCAATTCCAAATCATGGGTAGGATACTTCTTCTCATGTGGCTTTAGCTGTCGACTAGCATAAGCTACAACCCTACCTCCTTGCATCAATACAACACCCAGTCCGGTACCACAAGCATCCGTGTATACCGTCATCTCTTCATTCCCTTTAGGAATGGCTAACACTGGCGCACGCGTCAACTTCTCCTTTAGACTCTTGAAGGCATCCTCACACACTTCGTCCCAGATGAAGGACTGATTCTTCTTAGTCAACTGAGTCAACGGTGCTGCTATCTTGGAGAAGTCCTGGATAAACTTACGATAATATCCAGCTAATCCCAAGAAACTTCTCACATCTGTTGCATTCTTGGGCATAGGCCAATCCTGTACCGTAGCCACCTTCGCAGGGTCCACGTCAATACCACTCTCTGAAACAACATGACCCAAGAATCTTACTTCCCTTCTCCACAAATGACACTTAGAGAATTTCGCTTTCAATTGGTGTTTCCTCAACACCTCCATCACTATCCTCAAGTGTCCCTTGTGTTCCTCTTCTGTCCTTGAATAAACAAGGATATCATCCACGAACACAAGAACAAACTTATTCAACTGATCTCTAAATACTCGATTCATAAGATCCACAAAATAGGCTGGTGCATTGGTCAACCCAAACGGCATAACCAACCACTCATAAAATCCAGACGGCGTCCTAAATGCCGTTTTCGGAACACTCTCATCTGCTACTCTAAGCTGATGAAATCCTGTCGTGAGGTCCAACTGGGAGAACACTCTTGCTCCTTCCAGCTGATCAAACAAATCATCTATCCGCGGTAGAGGATACTTATTCTTCCTCGTCACCTTATTCAACTCGCGATAGTCCACACACAAACGAAGGGAACCATCTGCCTTAGTGGCAAACACAACTGGTGCTCCCCATTCGGAGACACTTCTTCTAATAAGTCCCTTCTTCAAAAGATTGCTGACTTGCACCCCGAGCTCTCGCTGCTCCCTTGGTGCCATATGACAAAGTGGCATCACTATAGGTCTGGCATCTTTCACTAAATCAATACGGAACTCAATCTCTCGGTGTGGTGGAAGCCCGGTCACCTCCTCGAAGACGTCCAGATACTGGCCAACCACGGGCACATCTGACAACTCATCCTGCAGGATGTCGAGGGAATTTACAAAACTAGCCATAACCCCATCACTAGGTAGACTACCAAACACTACCCTCCGCCCATCATCCGCCCTCACTGTCACCAAAAATCCCTCACAGTCTACCACCACCCCGTATCTTTGGAGCCAATCGACTCCCAATATAATGCCATACCCAGTAAAGCCCAAAACAAAGCAATCACAAACAAACATACATCCATGACTCGATAAGACCAAATTCCTGCAAATCATACTAAGGCTAGTCGAACCACCAATCGGGTTCGTCACAACCAATGGTCTATCGACTATCTCGGGTTCCAGTCCCAACCTATCTACCAGGTCACTAGATATGAAGGAACGGGAAGCCCCAGTATCAAACAAAACTCGAACTGGTACATCATAAATAGAAAGCATACCTTAAATAACAACATTCTTTCCTTTCTCCGCCGCAGTTGGGGCATTCGACGAAGAAGGAACAGCATCAAGAGCATATGCTTTCACAATCTGCTTCTCCTTAAGAGGTTGCAGACACTTATCCTTCTGATGTCCCACTTGACCATAGTTGTAGCACTTCCTTTCCGCTGGCTTGGCCCGACATTCTTTAGCATAATGGCCCTTCTTTCCACAGCTGAAGCACTCAACATCCTTCTTGCTCTTTTTCTGGCCACCTTTAGATTGGTCCTGTTTCCTCTTATTCTAAGAGCTATCCTTGCCTCCACCGCCTGCTTGCGGCTTTGGCCCTTCTGCAGATGCAGCCTCAGTCTTTGACTTAGGGTAAAGGCTCTCTGATCTCAAAGCTTTCCCCACGATCGATTCAAAAGTCTCATCGATGTGATTAATAAGCCTTTCCCCCAAGTATCCATTCAAACCAGTAATGAACTTCTCATTCTTCTTCTCAGGAGTATCAATGAGAGACAGTCCATACTTCAACAAAGTGTCGAACTCAGCAATATAATCAGAAACTGCCCTGCCACCCTGCTTGAGTTCCAAGAACCTCTTGAACAACACTGACTTCTGGGCAGCTGGAATGAACTTCTCGCTAAAGCGAGCCTTGAACTGAACCCAAGTAACCTGGTCCTCTGGAGTAGCTGTTCTAATGGCATTCCACCAATTCATCGCTCGCCCTTGCAGCTGACGAGACGCTAGCATTCTCTTCATCGCATCCTCAAGACCCAAGTCATCAAAGATACGATCACAGCTATCCATCCAATCTTGAACATCCGTGGCCGACTCCGTTCCGTGGAACGGCTTTCCACCAAGATTAGTGTAATCCTTGCACAACTTGGCAAAATCGACCCTAGGCGCCTGCACTACTGGGCCAACACCAACTCCGGGATTGGGAACTGCCCCTTGCACTTCTCTAAGCATGTCTCTCATTAGGTTAGTAAACATTGCCCTTATGTCAGCGGCATTCCATTGGTTGGTCCCTCTACCAGCACCCCTCGTATCTCGGCTCATCGTCAATCTGAAAAAGGGAAACGATTAACGACCCCATAGTGGTGCTAGTGCAGTGCGACTTCATTCTTATACTACTAATAGTATATACATACATAGCTTTTTTTTTTTGAAAACCAAAGTAATCACAAATACGCGCTCTCATATACGTACTATCTCTCCCTAGTGTCTTTCCCTAGGTTAACTACGCAACCTAGAGCTCTGATACCAAGTGTGACGGCCCGCCCCGCTGCAACCGACATTTACTCCAAAGGTGCGTTGTACACGTGTCCAGTTAGCACGGAACGGGTCGTGAGAAGGAAAGGGAAGAGGGAAATGAACATATAAAGAACCTGTAGAATGTCTCACAGCGCATAGAACAAAATATAATAATAACATACTTGACATAAAACAGGAGAGACAGTGCATAAGCAGAAAAACAGAACTAAACATCATAGCAGCGGAAATCCAAAATACAGCTTATTACAACTTTTAAACTGTCTCAAAGCAAAAGTAAGATAAATGAGGTACACTACTAATGCCCAAGTAGCGACCACCAACGACACAGGGAGAATGTGTGTGTGTGTGTGTATATATATATATATATATATATATATATATCATACGTGGAAGCCTCCTTCCCGCCTCCGAATCAGCTACTCGCGCATCACCAGCTAACCTGTTTCTAGTCTGCTCGTGTGAGCACCCAGAGTAATAAGAGGAGACATAAAACTCTGGGTCAGACATAAAGCCTGGTATTAGCGATAAGCATCTAAAGTGAACAATAACAGGTAGACTAAAACATACCTGAACCTGGACCTGCAACCAAAGAGTTAGCACTACATACTGTACAACACTCTAAGGTATCATATCAAACAATATAAGATACGGAGGTGGGGGAGGTGTGCATGTCATAGGGATGGCAAACAATCAAGCATAGCATCCATCCTCACATCTCTCACTCAGTGCATAAAGCATACGATATTCACCACTTCGATCACCCAACATACCTTGCTACGATCACTTTGCCCCATGAAGTCATAAATGGCTTCACTGCACTGATAACGTAGCCACTAATCATTTGCTATGTCCACTTTGCCCCATGGAGTCACAAGAACCCCACTGCACTGGCTCATAGCCTAACCAATCCTTACTATGTCCACTTTGCCCCATGGAGTCACAAGAACCCCACCGCACTGGCTCATAGTCTTACTAATCCTTACTATGTCCACTTGCCCCATGGAGTTATTCACCCCATCTGCGCTGGCTCATAGTCTTACTACGCATCACCTTGCCCCTCAGGTCATAATGACCCTACTGCACTGATAACGTAGTCTTGCTACCATCACTTTGCCCCTCAGGTCATAATAACCCTACTGCACTGATAAGTAGCCCATCATTCATTCTTAGTGGTGAATCGAAGTTATGAACGTCGACAACTCCTTAGCACACGTCCCGCAGCAAAGTCCAACTATGAAGTGAACTCATTGGTTCCCAACTGGTTCCGGGATCCTGAACTCTAACTCCCATTTGGACTACCTTTGCATCTCGGGTTATTGATCATCACAATCGAATCGGATCGGATCTGCCTTCACATTCTTCATCGGATCGGATCGCCAACACCCCCTGCGGATCGAGTCGTGTTCCTCCAGCTCGTGGCTCCTCCTCCTGGTTCGGATCGGCGTCACCACTTCGGGTCGGGTCGCACCTTCTGATCGGATCGGATCGTGAATACCCACTGGTTCGGGTCATGCCACCTTGCTGAGATCGTGACATGTTCCCTCAGGCGGATCGGGACACCCAGGCTGGAATGGATCGTGGAAGATAGGGGCGGGTCGGGTCACCTCTTCGTGAAGCAACACGGGTCGTCTCGCGATGTCGTGATCGGATCGGATCAGCATCATCGGATCGTGGACGTGGCATGCGATCCGATCCGGATCCCTGCATAATTCCTGTAGCTGTTCCAGCGACTGTTTACGCCCCTCGATGGCGTTTTCGACCATTCCAACTATTCTAACCAATCACACAACATTTCATACAGTCATAGCAACATGCATAATCAACCACTAACATCAAAACATCAATATAATAGGTAAAAAGGGATCAAACATACCCAAAATCCCATATTTTCCCTTAAGCATATTTAGGTGAAACTAGCCCTATGATTAACAAAACTTAACCAAATCAACCCAAATTCATATCAGAGGTCTAAAACATCATTCCGGATTTTATAAACATTTTTCCAGAATTTTATCATGTTTAAATTCGCTAATTAACACCAATCATCCCTAATTAGCCATAATTAGTGCAAAACTATGCAAATCACTTACCTTAGCAACAAAATAAACTAAGATCTGAAATAAAGCTCTGATTTGATATGAATCTTTATGCCAAACAGCAGCTCCTAAGTTGCTTTAGTGAAGATCTTCCTTGATTAGGGGTTGCTAAGCCAAATCCTTGACCAAAAGATGATTTGGAGGTGATTTAAAGGTTGGAGGCCATTTTTAGGGATCCTTGGTGATAAGTGGAGGCTAGAAAACTGAAATGGAATGATTCTCCATCTCATTTCAGCCCTCCCATAACCCTAATCCCGAAATGGGTTATGGGCCTACTCACCAATCACCCGATTTGGCCCGGTTAAGCAGTTTTTCACCCTCCAAACCTTGTTTCAGCCATATCTCCCAAACGGTAAGTCCGTTTGGCTATTATGACCACTCTACGGAAAGGTAAACCATCAAACGAATCAAATGAAAGTGGTTTCAGATCAAAATTCCTTTCCAATCAAAGTTATGGCCAAAACAGTACCAACTAGGGGCAAAATGGTCATTTAAAAATCGACAAAAATCATGAACATGGGAAATGACTTTAATGAATGTTTCCCAAAGTTACATGACCATACGACTTCACATGGGAAAGAAATAAATATTCTACAATCCTATGATGTGTAGAATACGGGTCGTTACACGCATATATAATAAACACATGTTACACAGACACAACATACGCCTCATTCCAATTCAGAATATTCTTTTATTCAAATTTTCACATTCTTAGGGAAAGGTTCCTATTAATTTTATCAAAGATAAATTCTTCTAAATTTATTCTTTAATCTTCCTTTGGATATCATTTCAAACCATATTATGGTTTTCCAAACTAGTCGGGATTAGCGAACCACACCGAAGTAATTATTAATTTTATTTCCCAATCCCAACCTATTCATCCCATGGAGCAAAACTGGTAATACTCCATATCTAACACCACGGTGTTATCGGTAAATATTAATTACCATTTCACGTTCAAATCTAATTAAAGATTTAACTATCGCTCTGGAGTAAAACTGGTGATACTCCATTCTCGATCATTTTAATCTAATTAAAGATTCATTAAAACTCCACTTAGTTTGAATCCTCCCACGAATCAATATCCTGTCTTTAACTGGGTTAAAGAACCAATGTCATCAAAAACACGATTCACGATAAACCAAAAATCACTTCTCATTGTTACTCGGGTTAAAGAACAGGTGTTATTCAAAACACCGCTCATGATAAACCCAAAAACCAATTTAAATTCAACTCCAATTAATATTATTTAATTGGTACACTTCATTAAATCTAAATAGAAAGATTTAATCTTTTTCTCAACTGCGTTTAAGAACAGTGTTAATGAAGACACCATTCACGACAAACCCAAATCACATTTGATATTAAATACAAGGCTCTGAATAGAAAATATATCGGCTTATATTCAATATCAAATTCTACGACCAACAAATATCGTATTGGAAATAACTATATGAATATATCTTTCAGATTCCCATAACAATATCTGTATAATCACGAAATCCAACATCGAAATATTCCAAAGACAATTTCGATTCAAATCAATTTCCACTTTATATATTGAAAATTCTGGTTATTTTCAAAACCATTTCAAATCCACTTTATTTAATTAAAAATAATTGGATTTTAATTCTAGTTCAAAACTAGTTCATTTCGATAAAAAACTATTTTTATCTTTACAAATGTGGAATTTTTCATATCAATTCTTTACAAATCATTTCTTATGATTTTGCACAAATTATTACTATTTTTAATAATTTTATCAAGGCCCGTACAGTCGATTTCCATCAGCGGCCATCGAACTGCACTTACGGCGACCTTTTCCAAATTTGATTTGGACATAATTCCAAATCCAACCATTAGATCTCAGATTTCTAATATTCATTGGAAATCTCTTTTCGATACGAACCCAACGGTTTCGGTTTCAGGAGAATCCGACGGTCGAATCTCCCATAACGTCAATTCGAAGTCAATGGTCGAAATTCGTGAACTGCCGCGGCGCGGCGCGTTCTATTCAGGCCATTTAATATATATATAATATATATTATATATTTCAACGATTTCAATTCAAAACATATTTTATAAATCGTTTTAAATTCGTTTTCAAAACCATTTCAACTTTATATATTCAATTTCAAATCAAAATTGAATATTTCATATCACTACTATATAAATGATAATATTTTCAAAACGTTATATTTTGAAATCACTTCCTTTTTCTACATTCATTATAAAAACGAATATAATCGATATAAATATCGTTCGCGTCAAAATGGCGCATCTCTAATCAACATGGCTTTATATATTTCAATACCTCGTTATTCTATTCAACAAATGAATATTTATTCTATTCAACACATGAATCTATATTTTTCTTTCAACACATGAATATTCTCAACACATGAGTATCGTCAATACATGACTATTTATTTTTATTTAATATATTTTATAAAATTATGATAAAGATGTAAATTTATTGTTTAAAATATTTTACTCAACACATGAATATTCTTTATTCTTTATTTTCCCAACTGGAATGAGGCCCAATCAATTACCATATAATGTTAATTACAAGGATTCCATACAACACATGTATATAATAGCAACGATAAATAATCAACCATCATCCAAAGTGCACCACACAATTGCGTAAGCATTAAATATAAATAATTAACGCTTAAACAGTCTGTCGACCAATCAATCGACAAACAACTAAATAATTGGGATTAGTGTACGCTAAATATCATCCCAACACCCGTGTGGGGTTTCAATCCACAAACACCGAATATTATTTTTGTTGTTGGGCGACGTGTAGAATTTATCGTCCCAATCAATATCCTTCAAATAGGTGTACATAAACAAACCATCCAGTTTGTAAATGAATATTTATTTATTCACATTCACGTTAAAAATTATATTTTTAACGATAATTAATTTATTTCAACACATGAATGTTTTATTATCTATTTCACATCAACATCACAAGCAAACTTCACAACACATCAAACAAGCATACAAGTCGTCCATGGTCTGTGGACGACGGGTGTCGGGTGCTACTAAGCACCGTCTGCATCCTAGTATATATTTTTAACTAGAAAACAAGATTAAAAGGGAGAAGTTTTCACCTTTGGGATCCACTCCTCCATTTCATTTCTTAATTTCTGAACCGCTTGAATTCCTTTCTGATTTCAATCCGTTCCATCTCAATTCTTTTCACGCTGTTCACATTAAAAATCAAATTTTTATTTCACTTTCATATATTTAAAAATCACGTCTTTTATACAAACAAAATCACGTCTTTATATTTTTAAAAGTCACGTCTTTTACACCGCTACTTTGATGATAAAAATTATATTTTTACTTTGCTACTTAAATAAAAAATATATTTTTATTACTCAACAAAAATAAAAATCGTATTCTTATTCTTCTTCATAAACAAAAATCGTATTTTAACATAACTAAAAATCGATCCTTTTTATAGCTAAAGATCATATCTTTGTATGATCAAAAATCCTAGCTTTATATAAATAAAAATCTAATCTTTTCTTAAATAAAAATTCTATTTTATGTGACTAAAAATCATATTTTATACCATGAAAAATCCGATCTTTATATAAGTAAAAATCATAATTTTATATAAGTAAAAATCAAATTTTTACTTCGCTATATACATTAGAAAAATCAAATTTTTACTTCAATGTAAAACATAGAAAAATCTAATTTTTTTCTTCATTGTAAAACATAGAAAAATCTAATTTTTTCTTCATTGTAAAACATAGAAAAAATCTAATTTTTTTCTTCATTGTAAAACATAGAAAAAAATCTAATTTTTTCTTCATTGCTATTCTTATAAAAAAAATACATTTTTATTTACTTACTTTTACATATATAAAAACTGATTTTAAACTAAGCATTCAAATTAAATTAATTAAACAAGAAAAAAACTCACCTTTTCCTTGTAAAAATTCATTTTTTTTCTCTTTGGATGTAGGAGGGGCCATCGTCGGAGCTGGGGGTTGTGGAGGCGGCGCAGGGCTGAGGGGGTGGTGCGGTGGTCGGGATTTGGCCAATGGTGGTGGCGGCGGGCTGATTTGGGGGTTTAGAGATTTAGAAATTGAAGAGAGAGAGAGAGAGAGAAGGAAGGAGATGAGAGAGAGGAGGTGGAGGCGGATCGACAGCGGAGGCTGGTGGTGGGGCTGGAGCGCGACGGTGGGAAGGGGGAGAGCGACGCGGTTCTTTTTTTTTAATCGTGAGCGTAAGCGACGAGAGAAGGAAAGAGGAAGAAAGTGGGTGGGTGAGGGGGGGGGGGGGGGGGGGGTTGACCGTGGTATGGGGAAATAAGGCTTGGGCCCAACATATATAATTTTATATTTAATTATTTTAATTCCCAAAAAGTAACTTTTCTTTCGAACCCCAAATCGAACCCAACGACTGTCGCTTCTAGCTAAATACCCCCATTCCGAACACAACGGAATATGTTTCATAACCCAATTCGGCTGTTACGATCAGTTTTCATCAAATTTAAAATATAAATCATTATATTGAATTTTAAACGTACATTTCAATTTATTGGGGCCACGTGCTAACTTTAAAAATTCCAGAAAAATAGTTTCTAGCTTCGTATTGACGATACGGTCCTAACAAAACTAATTTCGTCTAATTATGAGACCGTTTGAAAAATGACCATTTTCCAGTCGATTAAAATCAACTGAAACTGATCAAAACACGTTTTACTTCGCCACGCTCACATATTGATTCAGAAAATTACGAATTTTGGAATCTAGCAACAACTTGACATCCCGGATCCAACAAAATTGGTTTCATCGAAAACCGAGGTCGTTTGCAAAATTCCCATTTTTAAGGGCCAGAATTCCATAGCGACTATTCTGAATTTTCAATTGGACGTAACTTTTTATCCCCACTATGAAATTTCGATTTTTCGGATTCGTTGGAAAGATATTCTCAATTAGATTCAAATATTTCTGGTTTCGCTAAAATATGGTTTATTTTGAATCTTGTACATTCATTTGAATTTCGAAATCGAAATTTCAAACTACCGCCCCATTTTCAATTCCTTTTATAATTAAAAATAAATATTTATATTCTAACGACGATCTTTAAATATATACGTTCTATTTCTATTCAAAATAAATTTCTCGTCGTTATTATTTAAAATAATTCATTTTAAATAATCAAAAATCGCTTAAATTGCCAAAATAAATTTTTTAAACTAGCTCAGATTTTCCGGGTTATTACAGGTAATTTATAAATGCAAACTACTACACTCGAAAGTCAATGCTCCCGTGCATCGCACGGGTTTCCACTCGTTAAAGAATAATTTTTTGGAAGTTACGATGTCAGTTTGTCAATAGTTATAGTGACGGAAAAGAATAGACATTTATATGAACATAAGAAATAATATTTCAATAAAGCTTACAATTAACTTTATAAATGTTCAAGAATATCAGGGGATTTTAGCAACCAATCTATGGTTATAGTGACTTTTTGAAGTAAGTACACATTTGTATGTTTAAACATTTCGTTTTAAAATATAGGATTTTGGTCCAAGCAATTAGCTACCAAATATTCTGCTGAAATCTATATATTTAAACTAAAAAAATAAGTTCAAACTGAAAGAAACTTTCTTCTATGCATAAATGTACAGTAAATAATATTATAATCTAGTGTGGGATTGTTGAAAAAGATTGTAATAATGTCTCATATCTTGTAAATAGTATGCATAAGCCACTATATAAGTAAAAGGGACTAATGTCTCATTGAATAAGAAAGAAAATGGGAGGTTTGATGATGCAAATACATATTTTAAGTGTCAAAGATTAGGCATTTAGGGCCGTACTAATATTTAAGTGCCAAAAGTCTAATATCTAAGGGTCTTCGCTTATATTTAAGTGCCAAAATCTAATATTTAAGGGTCTTCGGTTATGTTGGACGATTTCCTCATATAAACAGCATCTAGAAAACTATAGTAGATGTAAATTAGAGATTGTCGAACCACTATAAAATCTATCTTGGCGTTTCCTATCTACTCTCTGCTCTTATTTTCCTCTAGATTTCTACATCTTTACATGACCTAGGTATTGGGCCACTTTTGGCATTAACATTTCCTTCGGTGATGTGCCACATTTGGCATCTAGAGGTATAACGAACTTATATATTTATACCATAAGACCAACCCTGCCTAGGAATAATTGAGCCTTCAAAGCGTCCAGAGATAACTTAATGTAAGCTTAAAAATAATGATATTGAAGGATTTCTTTTATTGTATTTTTTTTCCTTTCCTTTTCCTGTAGGGCCATGGATAAGTCATTTCAGGATTCTTTTTCTTCATGGTATGTTCCACTTCAAGCCTTTTTTCTTTCTTCTTGTCAATACTCTCTCCTTATATATGTGTGCAATCGGACCTTATCAATAGAATCATTTGGGCATGGAGTCTTCACAAAGCAGCTTAAATAAATGTTCAGAAGAGAGTGGATGGACAGTATACTTTGAAGACTTCTTTGCTTCTCAGAAGAGCAGAAAAATTCCAGACGATCATCGTACAAGTGACGGTGATCAGCACGAAAGTATTGTTAGCTACCCATCTTCAATATCTGATGCCGCTTCACGTATTCGTCATTCCCCAAATAAAGATCCTTGGCCAACTGGAAACAGCAGAATTTCCATCGATAGAAGATACGAAGGTCGAAGACCAATATTATACGATGAATCTTTAGAAGACACCGCCACATCTCCTGATACTAGCTCAAAGGTATGACATATTTTTTACCTGATTTCTCAAATTGTTCAACATAATTTTTTATGTATAATGCTTTCCTTGTACAGGACAACAAATGTTTGTCATGTAAAATTAAAGGAGAACCCAGTAAAGATGGTATTGATCGAAGTTATAGGAAATGAATCACCTGCACTAAATTATATTGCTTACTATATACAGAAGTCATCCCTTGAGGAAAAGAGAAAAGGATGAACTGTTTGGCTTGATTTTTGTCAGCACAGGGAAAGATTGTACATTGATAGGAATTATCAGGCTTTGTTTGGGTTTATTTGTCGATATTAGTTGATTATCATAGATATAATTGATCGATTATTCAAGTTTGTGTGGACAATAAATACATGTTCTCTTGTCTACGTGCATTATTTCATAGCATATTAATTAACTACAGATTACTTATTTGATGGTGAAATACGTATGTGCCAAAACCAAACTGGAAAATTGGGATCATAAGAGAAAGTGTCTTTTGTGATAACAACACTGAATTTTGATTATGGTTGGATTAGGATTGATGATTACTGAGTATTACGTTTGAAACGGAGAAGTTGCTTAATTAGTTAAAAAGTTTCTGTCATGGTGGGACAAAAACTTTCTATTTTTTTATTAATTAGGTATATATGTGAAAGGAATGATAAAGAGCTGCGCACCCATTGTTAAATTAGTTCAGAGTATATTTACTTGATCAGCACATCACTGCTTTTCAGGTGTCGGCATGAGTTTTTTGAGGAATTAATTAATGAAATAAAATACAATATTTAACCAGCATTGTTAAATATAAGTTTAAAATCATATGATGTTTATTGTACGGTGCATAAATGTAGGGTTGGCAATGAAATTATCAAATGATATAATTAAACAAGTGTTGTGCAAAAGTTGAAGTAATGAACAAGTAAAACAAGGTGGGATCCTCTAACTTCGATCTCATATTTCCATAAAATCTTCAATGTTAATTGTTGGTTAATCAAGTACAAATTATAAAATCTTCAATGTTAATTACTAGTTAATTAACTAGCATCCTTATCTTAATTTGTTAGAGCACACGAGCAAGATGCAAAATGTAATGAATTCGATTCTGTCGAATCTCCTTGCTATGATACTACGGTTCATAATATCCAAATATAAAACTTGCTATAGTAACCTATTAGTAGGCCAAGATTACATGCTCCTAAATAATACATAATCTTCTAGAGCATATTCCCGACTTTCAGTCTTTTTACACAGAATATTATCTGTCTACAGCCTTACAAGTTGTCAATATTTGGCTAAAGCAAACAAAGAGCTAGTAAATAAACTTTACATTTATATGATGATCATATATACCAAAAGCAATCGAGAGCTGTAGGACAGTGATAGCCTAGTATATACTTTTTATAACAGTTATATTTTTGTAGCTAAATGGAGCTATATTTTTCAGCTGCCTGCTAATCTATTAACCAGAAAAAAACAACGAAAATGTGAATAGATTATTTGACCACCATGCAGGAGCCAATCAACCGACGTCCCCATCAAATATGAAGATAAGCCTTTGATTAAACAGAAACCCCATCTAATACAAAACTGCATATATGAACCAACAACAAGTGCATGTTACTTGTGGGCACTTCTAACTCAGAGTCACCTCACTCATATAACAACTTGATCTAGGCATGAAATGCCACTTCACAGCTAACTACTTTATGATGTGACATCTCATATGAATTTACAGGTCTAATTGATTGTTTGTTAGGCATGCTTGCCATCAATCATTGTCGGTTCATAGCTTTTTTTTAAGGTCTGAAGATAAAATATAATGAAGTTCAAGTCACAAGATTAATATAGATGAACACATCTGACCAGTGCGCCTAATCTTAATCTGTTGTAATTAAATTCATTTGGCTTTAGTTTACAGCAATGAATCAAAATACAGAAGCTATGAAATGATTATAAAATAATCATCTTAATCGGGTTTGTAAAGGATCAGATATACATATAGGTTTACTCATAAAAGATGAATAATGTACTCTCAAAGTAATCGGATAACTTCAATTATGCCTTGCCTTATTCAAAATGCATACCAATTTTTCTCTCCAGCGCAAAAGAACAAAGAAACAAAGTATAAAATGCATTTAAGTTTGATTTCGTCCTATTCAAAAAGGATATATGTATATCTAAAACAGTTTTCACCGAAAATAATAATCGATCTAGAACTCTCATGTTGGAATAAAATGAGATTGTATTGTATTGTAACGAACCACTAGTTGATGGGACCTGACATACAACAAGTCTTGATTGTTTGGTAGGCCTAGCTTTATTTATTGCATGATTGGTTTCATAATTTTGTTTGTATGGACCAGCATGCAGCAGTGGGCGGGCGTGCAGTCAATTGCGTAGATGATAACCATTGCTGGCAAAACATGGAATAATTAAGATTTCTAATTTGTGCGGGCCTCCCATGCATGCACACGTCCATGGCATTCACACGTGCGGTGCTTTTGTTTCCAAAATAGTATGATAGTATTATCCCAGCAGTATATATGGTTTCGTCCTTCAGCCTGTTTTCTGTAGACACTCTGGTCTGTTGATTTGTTGTTAGTTATACTCGGGAAATATAGGTTGAAAATGCACTGGCATAACACCATGTAAACCAAGTAAATGATGCCCAAAACAAAGAACTGCATAGGAAAATTGCTTCAATGATTTTGATCACTTTCAAAAAATGATTTCCCTGCCACAAAACATCACACAACATAAAATAAAAAGCTTGTTGGAAGATACAATAAAAATAATAATTATGCGAGTTGTTGTTATTGCACATGATATACCAACATTGAAATTATATACTAACAAGTGTGCACTGTATATAATGGAATTCAAAAAAGTTACTCTCCCCTACCAGCCCTGCTACCAAAATCCCACATGCATAAACTGTTCCCAATCTCATAAATGTAGTGTAGTTTACGGTTTACCAGCCCTTGATTGTTTTATTGAACACCTTTTTAACGTTTTTCGTGAAATACAAGATTGATCTGGAAGGTGTTAGGACTACTTTCAACGTTCCATAATTCCTAAAACGGACTTCCATCGACATTTTCTAGCAATGCAGGAGGAGTCATCGTGCTTCCCAAACAATTTAAGTTAAATTTTTTTTGGTAAAGACAGTTCGGCCCATATATGCAAGCGTCTTTCACAAACAATTTAACACCTTTGTCCCAGATTTAAGAAGTTCGATTGGATAACTCGCTTCCCCTTGAAGAGAGACCATCCCCTAAAATTTTGAATCAACTTAAGGTTATAAGATTTTCTAATACGAAAACGCTACTATACCCGAAATATCTTTTGTCATTTCCTACGGCTGTATTGCGTGCCGTCCGATTTCCTTCACGTTTTAGACTAATCTGCAGACCTACCTGATTTGCACCGTTAAAATCTAGATCCGCATTTTTTTACTTACTTGTTTCGGGTATCCTAGCGGTTCTCTTTTCTAATAAGACTAATTTCATAACTGAAATCAGAAAGATATTGAAAATAAAGCCAAATATATATATATATATATATATATATATATATATATATATATATCTTATTATTGATTTGTCAATACAAAGCATCTTATTGTTAGGTGTGACTCGCATTGTATAAGAGCGGGCGCGCAGATTGAATTTGCAATTAGTCTCACATCGCACGATATCTTAAAAAAACATGAGTATGTATATGAGATTGGTGACATGTAACAATAAAGGATTCATTTTGTAACAATTAATTGTTGCCATGAACATATGTGTGCCTTAGAGAATGTGGGGATATCCAATCATGACACTGCACCAAGAGGCCTTCGTTCAGTGGTTTGTACTATCTCTACACCGAACGAAGTGCACGCACATGAAGACGTTTTGAAATACCAAAAAAATTCAACACTTATGTGCATGTATATATGTTTGTCTATACACGTGTGTGTATCCCAACAGGGGCGGATTTAGGGGGGGGGGGCTAGTGGGGTCACTGGACCCCACTAGACTTTCTATATTTAATTTTATACTAGTAGTTTGCCTTCTTTTTAGTCTTCATTTGTCTTTCAGGTACGTTTCCATCAGTAATTAATCAACTAGACTTTCATGCATGTTTCTATATCAGTTCAATTATGTATGCTGCTTAAGACAAAATGAAGGCAAACTAAAGATTTTTGGCCTCCACTAGAATTTTGGCCCCCACTAGCCTTCAACCCTGGCTCCACTACTGTATCCCAAAAGTGCAGCATCCTTAAACGTCTCATGTTTTAAACCCAAGTTTTATTTCTCTCTCCATCCACTTATTCCACCATAAAAAAACTATGTATTAAATGATTTTTAACTAATGTTTGACTGAAGATTAAAAATTTCAGTGACTGAAACTCCGACAGTTATTGAATTTTAATATCTAAAACTGGTTAATTACTGAATTTTCAGACTTAAATTCAGTGTAAAATGATTTTTTTTACATGTAAATATTTGATAAACGAGTTTCATTTTTCTGTTCTAATCTTGTGGTTATGCTTGGTAATCCATGTGATATAGTTAATGCTTGATTTAAATCAGTTGTTAATTATTCCTCGTTCGCCCACCCTCTAGTGTTAAGTTTAGATCTACCGTCATTTTATCCTTCTTCCCCATCCTAAATTAATTCACTTCTCATCACATTCACTTTGATAAGCAATATACTAGCGAGCACCAAGCTGTTTACTCCACTATTAATCTCTCTATTATTAATCCAGCTCAAAATCACTCAAACCAAATCTGAAACAACAAAATATCGCTACAGTAGCAACAATCATTCAATCTCGCAACCTTATCACGAACCCCTCCACGTGTCCTCAACAGGGGTGAGCATTGTTCGGTTAAACCAAATAAACCAACCAAACGAATTTATTTTGGTCGGTTTGGTTCGGTTTTGAAATTAAATCGGTTTGTAATCTGCCCGATAAAATATTAAGTTCGGTTATCGGTTTCACCAAATTAACCGAAATTTTACAATATTTTCAAAATTATCGGTACTATAATAAATATTTTAGGTTGATTTAGTTATTTAAGTATATATTAATCATCACCTATGTATCAAAATTAATATTAAAAAGCATAAAAATCAAAAATAATAATACTATAATCATATATTTATAATTTGTTTCAAATTATAGTGAATATTTCAAACACAAATTGTAAAACAATTTTAGTTCGGTTTAATCGGATAACCAACCGAACCAACCAAACTTAATTTGGTTGGTTTGGTTTGGTTTTCATTTTTATTGGTTTTAGTTTGGTTCGACAAATTTATCATCGGATAAACCAAACCAACCAAACGCTCACGCCTAGTCCTCAACCATCAAAATCCATCGTCATTGCACCTACTCAAATCATAGTCTCCTCATTTTCCTAAATTCCTCCAGAACAACTGCAACCACAGCCATAACACTAGCATGCAATTGCCACCCCTCCCTTTTGCAGTCTCACAAATGAAGAGTTATAACCCTATCTAATTTAAACTGAAGAATGACTATAA
This sequence comes from Allium sativum, assembly GCA_030737875.1. Lineage (NCBI taxonomy): Eukaryota > Viridiplantae > Streptophyta > Magnoliopsida > Asparagales > Amaryllidaceae > Allium > Allium sativum. The sequence continues at coordinate 6,179,000 of JASFAX010000039.1, read as the reverse complement.
ATTGAAGGTGATCCTTTACAAAATAATAATACTCCATGTGATTCAATATTGCTATGTAGAATTGTTGAAATCCTCAGTGGACCGATATTGAAGGGTAACAACATGTTTGGCGTCTTGGCGGTAGCGAAAGAGTTAAAAGTGGATCCTGTCATATTTATTCGGGTTTGCATTGGGTTATATATTGCTACTTACTAGATTTTTTTTGTAATAGAGATGATTTTTTCATTGCAATGTATCAAGGAAAGTTTTATTCCAACCTAGCAAAATGCCGAGTAGCCCCTATTTCATCCAAAAATAATAAGAACGAAATTGTCTTTTTTCTTTTATAATTTTTTCAGATTTTTGCATATATCGTAGTTGCCTTACGTGGTTCTTTAGAGTACCTCGTAGTGATCCTACGTGGTCCTTGAAGAAACCACAAAGAGGTCCTATGTGATACTCTAAGTAAACCATGTAGGGCAATCACGAGGTACACTGAAAAACAATGTAGTTACCCTACGTGGGAGGGTATTTTTGATTATTTTTTTTAAATTCAATGGGGACTAGTCAGTAGAATTGGGAGGTTTACCGGTTTTTTCAAGCTGTAGTGGGGCTACTAAGCAAATTCTTAGGTTGAAATATAATTTTCCATGTATCAATTGGGGTCGTCTCCATGTTTATTTTGCTTTGGTTAGGTTATATTTTGCTTGATTTGTTTTGTCATAAATACGATATATTGCATTGTGTGTGTAAGAAAACAATCAGTCTGTTCACTTGGATCATTGAAGTTTATGGTGTTGTAAAAGTTTAAAAGGAGTACATTGTGTTTGTGCGTGTTATTTCACAATCCTTAGTCTTTCACTTTTGAGATTTCAAAAAAAATGGAAGTTAGCAGTGAAAAAGAAGTTGACTATTATATACGCATTTGACACAAGAACTGCATGAAGTTTGTGACTGACCTAATACTAGGGATGAGCATGGTGCGGTTTGGTGCGGTTTTGGCTTAGAACCGCAACCGGAACCGCTAGGGTGCGGTTTCTAAAAGTAGGAACCGGAACCGGACCAAAAACCGTTGGTGTGGTTTCGGTTTTAAAAGTGCGGTTTCGGTTTCAAAACCGTTTGACCAAAAAAAAAAGCATTGTTCCCTAACCTGCTCATACAAAACAACACTATTATATACACGCACAGGAAACTCATGCTTGACTATATACAAAATCATGCACCACACAAAAACCCACACAATAACAGCACGAACATAACGCTAGCATATATAAACAGTTAAACACAACCCAATCACAACAATCAATATTTTCCTAAAAATATAACCTGTACCAGTCTCATATTTAGTTACTGAAATGCTACCAGTATTATAGTCTGGGATGGAGCCACTCCCACTATAATTCGTTATTGTAATCTTCATGTTGATTTAGTAATTAAACATGCAGATTATAATAAAGAATTGATATTTGCACGCTTGCAGCATAAAAGCAACAAAAATGAGGGCACACATCTGCATACAAATGCATGCACCACAGTAAAAACACACACAATGCTTCACATATGTTAATGCATGTACGCAAAAAATGCAAGGTAACGTTAAAATTTTATATAAATAATATTCGGTGCGGTTTCGGTTTTGCGGTTTGAAAAAGGATAGAAACCGAAACCGGACCGTACTAATGGTGCGGTTTCATCGGTTTTGCAGTTTTACTTCGGTGCGGTTTTTTAAGATGCGGTTTTCATCGTTTTTTTGCGGTTTCGGTTCGGTTTTGGTTTGTAATCGGTTTTTCTGCTCATCCCTACCTAATACCGTATTTTTGTCTTATGGATTCAGTATGTACAAATACTTAGGACTTAGTTAAGACTGAAACTTCTGTCATAAATCAGCTTCGCGACTAGAGATTCAAAGACTGAAATTTCAGCTTGTTCAGTTTTTAAATTGTTTATAAAAGCTGAATTTGTTAGTTTCTAACATATTTTTTTGTAGTGTTTTCTATCTCCCTCAATTCATTATTTAAATATAAACTTGTGTCTGTAGCTGGCGTGCTATTTGAGGTGCTAAAAATAGGGATATTTTGGAGTGTTGCTCATATAGAGAAGCGTTCCATTGCACCATAAATAGCACAACCCGTTAAATGCCTCATGTTTTCAATTATAAGTTTTTCCCCTTTATCCACTCATTCTTTCCCTATAATCCATAATCTAAAAAGAAACTTGTGGTTGTAGCCGAGATGCTTTGAGGTGTTGCGAAACAAGGGTGTCTGTATATATGTGTACGTTTGTGTATATATGAATATCGGTATGCATTTATTAACTTCTAGAACAATATAACAAGATCAGCATATTAGCTCGAATCAAACTAAAGCAAACAAAAACATGCATAAAAACATCTATAAAGTACCTAAAACTAAAAACTAACATAAAACTGTGAAATAAACTACAGTTGGACTGATGATGAGGTCACATATTCCTAAGCCCACAAGTGCAATCCACCCTGCACTTTAACTCACATAATTAAATTGCTTCATGGTTGTACCGACCTAGATTTTTAACCGTTTTATTTAATATTTAAATACGGTTTAAATATTGTTTTGGAATTTAATTAGCTTGAATTCAATAATTTGAATATTTTATTAATATAAATAATAAAATAATAATTTAAATTCTGGAATGGTTGGAATTTGTCGATTTTGCAATATAATGTGAACTGGCAATTTAAAAGGATTTAATGTTGTTCGATTTTGAAATATATTAATGATTTCGTTTATCAAACGATATTTGAACGTTTAATTTATAATTTAATTATAAAATGAGTTGCGGCAACGCGGTAGTTCGTAATATTACGTTTTGAACTTTATATGGTTGTACATGATCCAATATAAATCAGATTTCTTCGAAACAAGAAATATTTGAATCTATTTGATAAGATTTTTCTAATGGAAGAGAAAAATCGAGTTTTCATATTATAGATTTTGTTTTATGTCCAAGTCAAATTTTCAAATAGTCGCTATGGAATTCGTTTATAAATTATAACGTTTATCTATTTTAAATAAGGGTATTTTTAATATATTTAATGTCAATTTGGCTTAGATTTCAATCGATATAATTTATTATGGAACTACATGAAATTCTAGTCAAGTATGGCCAATTATAATATTTTAATATTATTATATTGACCTATTTTTAAATTATTTTATTTTAATTTAATATGTACCCTTAAATAGGGACTTTATTCAAACAACTTCCATTTTCAACAAAACAAATTTTATTAAGACCGTAATAGCTAATTATTACTAGATTTCAAGTTTCGCGTCAATGGGGTTATTCTGTGAGCGTGGCAAAATTAAATGCTAATAAAACGACCATTTGGACTCGAACAAGCTCTGTCCGTCATTTCAAACTATAGGTGTTTGTCTATTTTCGTCGCAAATGAGTTTCGTATGTGGCTACACAAATTTATTAACGATGAGAATACATAGCATTGAGCTAAAAAATAATAAAATAACATAATAAAATATTATCAAACCTTTCTATAAACATCCTGTCATCTCCTAACATAACCCTAACCATTTCACTCATGGTCAACACAAAATTCTCAGTCGCCACAAAGAAATAATATGACATGAGTTTGTAAATCCTCCATAAATCAAAATAAAATCTACAAATAACCAAATTCATATATTTGGAATCCTGTAAGGTGTAGTATCAAATTCGTACCACTTTTGTTTGGTACGACACTCATTTCTATAGTTCGACATCGAAACTGAGGACTTGGCAGACCATTTATGGACGATAGCGAGGTCGAAGGGGAATGGAGTCCGGTGTCGTGGTGTAGGGGTAGAGGCGCACCTTCGGAGGCAGTTCGATGGCGGTGCTACTTTTAGGAGGTCATCGCGGACTAGTGGACAAAGTTTGATGGGTTTCCATGGGAAAAAAATATCGCACTATTTCTTGAGTGTGCATGAACAGTGCACGAACGCGAGGGTGAGGGGTCCCTCGAAGTGACGACGGTTGGTACAAGGTGGCGGAGATTTCAACGACGGAGAGGTTGGCATCGTCGAGTTGGGAATTCATGTGGTGTAGGAGGAGATGTTCTCGGTGGTGGTGGTGGAAATGAACGGTAGCAACGAGCGTTCTTCGTACAGCAAGAAGAAAGCATTATGTATGAAGTGCTGTATGAATATTGAAGTGGGTTGCAGTGTTCGAACCTGTAGGGAGAAGATGGAGTTAACATTTGAGTGGTGATGAGGTTTGGAGTTTGTTTGCCAAGCGTAGGGAAGGATGGTGATTTTGTAGTTTGGGTATTTCATTATGGCAACACGTTTTGAACCGGGTGTTGAGTTCTGGTTTAATTGAGAGGGAGAGGAGAAGGAAGTGAATTGGAAGAAAGGGACTAAGCACTATAATCAGCCATATTACTTTAAAAATGTAATTAGTCTAGAATTAAACCAATTTAAGGAATATTATTTATTTAATTAATTAAAACAAATAACTATAGTGCTTATAACTTATAAAGGTTGTTTCAGGAGCAAGAAAATTGAACGGGAAGATAATGAAAACGTCGGCATGAGATTGTTTGGAAACAGTAATTAGTTATTTATAAATTTTAGTTAAGGATTTAGTTAATTATAATCAAATCGTTATAATTAAAATATTAATAACTCGTTCATAGGTTATCAAAATGGAACGAAATTAGTGGCGTTCGAATCACAACAGGAAATACTACGCTGTCAAGCCATATTGGTTAGCTTCGGAACTATCAAGAATTTTGTTTAATTTTAAACGACTGTTTAAAGGTAAATGAAATCACTTGAACCGTCAAATCGAAAACAAAATGTGAGTTAATTCTCACACTTTTCTAGACTAATGTGATAAGTTAAATTCGTATAATTATAATTTTATAATCGATAATATAAAATTGGATGATTGGATGCTAAGGATGTTATTGGTTGTTTATTGTCTATTATTGATTGATGTTAATTATATTGATGCCATTTAATTTAATTTCTATATTATACGATATACAAATCGTTATAACGAGCTGTGACGTTGGGAAGAACAGGTTGGGGGGATCCGACTGGATTCCTCAAATATTATGTGTGTTGTTTATTTTTATATTGTTTATATATGAACTATTTGAACCCCGTGGATGTTAAAACCTGTTTGATTGTTAAAAGTTGAATTAAAATTCAATGTCGTATTGATTTGAATCGATAAATGGTATTAATTGAGGGATTGGCAGCAAATAGGCCTAAAATCCACATTTTTGATAAAACGTTGATTTTTCGTCATGCGAATTGACGTAGTTTAATTATTATTTATTTTCAAATTGAAACAAGCTCTTTAAATTTTATTTATATTTTATAGTGAAGTTTTAAAAATTAAATCAGTGTTTATAAACTAGTTTATAAAATATTATGAAATGATTATTCGATGTTTAATTTTGTTAGTAAGTGAAACAAGTTATAATTAACCTTTGGGTTAATATTTTCGAAATATGTATATTTTTTTGTAAATAATTAAGTAATATTATTAGATTAATATTATTAATCCAATAAGAAGAGGTAATTGAAATTGATTAACAGATTAACCAATGATTTGGAGTTGACTAAGTCAACTGCTTGATCAGAAGTGGTTACTAATGAATAGTCATTTTAATTTTATAAGATTTCTTCGGTATAATTTATTTTTATGATACTTAAGGATTATTGTTATAATTCATTATTATTCTATAATTGCAAAAGTGATTAAATGAGTTGTTTCAGTAAATAAAGAAGTAAAATTGTTTCTACTTCGGTAAATAATAAAGTTAATTATATTTAAAATGATTACTTCTTAAGGGTAAATTATTTAAGAAGTTAATTGAGCATGTTTTAAGATTTAGTTAAATTAGAAAGGGGTTTATGAAGAAATCAGATAATATGATCTGAATTTCATAAATGAAGTCATTAAAGGGGATTTGGGTTAATCTGATTAGTTTAAAGTAAATATTTTATTAAATATTGGAATTTGGATAAAAGGGAAGATTTTCAGGAATGTAAAGGGAATTTACTTATCGGTTTAAGTAAAGAGGTTGATAATGAATTTAAGTTATAAATCTAATAATTTGTTTTATAATATAATATTAAACGTTTTTCAGTAAACTATGTAAATGAATTATAGAAATATAATTCCTATTATAAAGGGAATTAATTTTAAAGAAGAATGTTAATATTAAATGGTCATAATCGACCGGAATTTCCAAGAGTAAGATTATGGTTTAAAATCTTGTCTTAAATAAAATAGAAAAATAAGTTTTGATAATATGGAGTTTTAGTTACGAACTTCTACCCATTCTAAGATAAGAACGTCGTCGGTCAAGGTCTGAGAGGTAAATAAAATACCCCAACTTGAGTGACTTCATTGTTATCGAGGGATGATTTTAGTCTGTAAGGTAAAGGATGTTGAAATTGAATTGAATAATATTGCAACATTAGTTGCGAGATTATGAAATGAAATATGACATTGTTTGGCCCTAATAAGAATTAGGATTTGAATTGATATCATTATATTATCCAAATTAAAGGAAATAAAATGTGTTTTGAGAAATATAGCTATATTTTCAAAGTAAAGAGGGGAGTTTGGCAAATACGATTATTTTGAAGAATTAAGAAGAGTTTTGTTTTTAAGTGTCGAAAACAAAGATGATTGTCGAGATAAGTGAATGTAATCGACTTTAATCAATGGAATGGTTTAAAAGATTGAGTTAGTGAATGGTTTTGAATAATAAAGACCTGAGCTGCCAATATACTCAACAATACTGTTTTGAAATTGATAGGCAAAACACCAAACTATCAATGATATATTATTGGACCTCTTTGACGTGTTGTTTCGAAGAGACTGGGATGGGAACTAGACCCAAAACCACTTCGAATCAACGTTGCGTATGAAACTAGTCTGCAGGATATATATGGAGATGGAGAAAAATGCAAGGGTTGTTCTATTTACAGGATAGTGCCTTCGGTTTGTCCAGACCCAGGACAAGTTGTATGGACGAATGTCTGACAGAGTATGCTTAACAGATCACATAAAATGGTATCTACAAGGTATTACGTTTGGTGGCAGAGGAATTCATTTCTCTTAGCTTTTATACCCATAATATTTTTGGGAAGATTAACTAGTGATTTGATGGGTTTGGCTATGTGGTATTCAAAGTGAATGGTGACCAAATGTTCTAAGAAGGTAAACATAGCCTCAAGCCTCACAACCGGGAAATGACAAAAATCAGGCAGGCAACATGGCTAGTTGGGTTGCACCCAAGCATGTTATATTGTCACCGATCTAGAGAAAATTCATGTTCTTCTTCTTTCGCTTATGTTTCTCCCGGGAATGGTCATGTCAGTACCGACCGTTAGTGACAATATATTCGATACACTCAAGATGAGTGAGTGGTCGGTCATGTGTGGCCGAGTTGCAAGATTTTTTTATTGAACCCCGATGTATCCCCTCTTGAGTACACTGATCGGAAAGTGGTCTCATACCTTGTCACAGTTGGAATCCAATCTCCAATAAGCACCATGTGTTTTTGATTTTATAATGAATATGTAGAGCGTGAGATGTAAGCGTTCTGCTATTTGGTTATTTATTTGTGATTTGATAGACACTATTATAATATCACTGGATTTCGATATATCAAAAATATTTTGGGTTACAATAAGGTAAAAACCATCCGTGTTTATGTGTGGGCTGGTCTTACTATTATCTTTTTCTTTCAAAAAGGCTTTTCTAAAGTTAAGCAAGTTGTTTGCCATATGAATTTGCCATTGATAGTATTCTAGACTCACTACAACAAAAACACCATATTACAACTTTAATTTCACAACCGAAAAGCACAGCTGTAATAAATGCTTTTTTACAACTTTGCAAAACGCACTGTTGTAATAAATGTTTTTTACAACTGTGAAAAAAATACTATTGTAATAAACATATATATCACAACTTTTCTTTTTTGTCTGTTGTAGTAACTAATATATACTAATTAATTTCTGATAATAAATAGTTAAATTAGAAATTGTTTAAACTTATTTTTAGTAACTCTTTTTTCTATTTCTTGTATTAGAGACCTATTAAATATTAATAACAACTTATATTTAATAATTAGTAATATTAACATTTAAGAATAATTCATATTCAATAATAAATTTACAAGTTAATACCAATTACTATTAATTACTATTAGATTAGATAAAAACCACTTAATTGATGATTAATAAATAATAGTTACTTTTTAAAAATTACTATTAAATATGTAATAGTATAAAATCAATAACATTTACATAATAATTAACTTTTAATAGTTGGAATTCAATTATAACTTTGAAGAAATAGGTAATCATCAATAATAACTATTAATAAATAATAATGACTAAATAATAAATAATTTTAATTATACAATAGTGAATGAATAAGTAATAATGACTAAATAATAAACAATTTTAATTATTTAGTAATAATCATGATTAATATTAAATAATTAATAATTGGTAAATAATGACTAACAATTTTAAACCATTTATATGTAATTAATAATTAGGTTTAATATCAATAATTAGAATTAGTATTTAATAATTATCAACAACTATTTAATTTTTGTTGTTGCAAACATTTATTAACTGCTATTATGTTATAATAATTTTCAAGTAAATGTTGTTAACTACAAGGAGTAATCATCAATATAATGTAACATGTTAGGGTTTTAAATAAGGCCAAAAGGTGGACTTCACCTCTACTGCTTTGAATAGGGAACAAATATCAAAGGCAACTACCGCCTAGATCTAAAATTTTCGTTTTGGCTCCTTCGCGAATATTTGGCTCTAAAGTAATTTTTTTGGCTCGTATCACCTTAATTTTTCCATCAGGCCTTTTCTGTTTTCACGGTAACACAATTTCAGAAATCATTTTATCTTCTTAAACTATAAACCTACCTACACCGCCTATTATTCTCTCTCTCCGTCATCTAGTACTTTCTTTTCTTCACAAAATAAATCAGTGACCTAGTAGTGCAATCAAAGGCAAGTTTGGATATTTCAGGTTTGGATTCGGGTAGTATTGGTCGCGCAGCAGATCTATGTGTGAATCTGTAGGTGGAGAGAACAAACAAACATCATTGTTACTAAGGTTTTCTACTAGTTAGATACTCCTTAATAAGGACAACGTTCCTTAAATATGAAGCCTTTAGTTGGCATCTCAATTTCTTTAGCTTTGATCTTTAATGCTCGGTACATATATGTTGGGATCTTTTAAATGTATGAGCTTTTCCATAGTCGATCTTCATGACATAAAATATTATCATTCTTAGCTCTTGATTCTATATTAGCTAACCATTATTTGGTTCTATGATTGCCTATTAACGAAGAGGTAAAAGTGCTTGTAACTTCCACTCTGTTATTGACTGCCAAGCTTTTAATTTAACTGCATGTCATAGGAGAAAGACAATGGTATGTGCAATGGAGAAAACGAACACAAATTTAAGGCGAGCAAAAGATGATTATAGATTTTATTTGCTTTACAGCCTTTTAATAAATATGTGCTACATGCAAATGTTAAATGCGTGGATCTCTGTAGTTTACTTCTATGCAATTAATTTGTTTTATTCTTTACTTCGCAAGAAACCATACGCCATCTGGAAGACATCTAGCAAGAAACCGTACAAGTGTTGAGCATGAACACTATCAAGTGTTAAGAATGAAGACCATTGCAAGACCAGCAGCATTGCGAGCAAATCTCAATTTCATTATGTATGTATTACTCCTAGTGATGTATATTTATGAAAGATGACTTCGAGTCATTCGGATTTCGAAGTATCGGATAATGGATTTTGTAGTTGCTTTATGTACTTGAGATACTTGTATGATATATAAAAAATGATGAGATTTTGAAAATTCTAATATATTGTTTTTGTTCATGTTTTAAGTTTATTTAATATCTTCATTTTTGTAGATAATATGTTCTAAAATGAATTCTTTTATTAATAATATGTATATAATTTGTTCGTATATTACAAATTTAAATATTACTTTTAATAAAGTATATTACAACGGTTATAAACAGTTGTAATAAAGTATATTACAACGGCGGAAAAAAGTTGTAAAATATGCATTTCACAACAGTGTCGCAACGGTACAAAAAAGTTGTAAAAGATTATAGTCTATTACAACTTCGTAATAGACGACGGTGGCTCCACCATTGTAAAAGTCCTTTTTTCCACTGTTGTAATATGGTCAATTTGTAGTAGTGACTGATTCGGGTGAATTTTGCTTAGCTTCAAATGTGCTTGGGTCAGACTGAGTATACTATCCGGTAAGGTTTCGCTTGGAACTTCAGAAGAGGAGCTGGAGTCGAGACGTAATCTTGTACTTTTTGGTACTAGTTTTATTCTGCTGTGTGGTTGTATTGATATGTGACGTACTCTGATATTGTAATTATATACATACATAATTCCCTTTTGAATAAAGTATTGTCGATTATTATATTTTGTCTATTCATCCTCTTATTCTTCCATTCTAATATTTCTTTCTTCTCTCACTCTCTAACTTCTTTCTATTAACAATCTGCTTTTTCTGTGCAATTTGAGTTGACATGGGTTGTTATATATTGACTTAAACTGTAAAGAAAAAGTGGGTCGTTACATTTGGTATCAGAGCGAGGTTGAGTTGTAAACTTGGATCTATGGTGTAACTCAATAGAGATGAGATTAGTAATATCCTAGATTGAGTTTGAATATATATGTGAGAGAGCGTATTTGTAGATTTGTATAAAAGTTGGTTTTATATTGTGTTGGTTGATCTGTTGAGTGGAATATAAATTCCAAATCGATGCGTGTAGCGGACGTGGTTGATAGGGATTAATAAACACTTAAACGAGGCAAATTGACATAATATCGTCTTAAAGGTGGGTAAATAGATTAATTTTGCCCAAAAATATATTTCGATATAAAGGAATAATTTCTGAAATTTATGGATGTGATTGGTTGTTATTGTTATTATTATAGTCAAATAAGATTATAATATGGAGATGGTTATTTATAACGAGACTGAATTTGTATAGAATATAATATACAAATAAATTGAATTAAAATTGAATTCAGACCAGTATTAATAATTTAAATTCCAGATATTTGGGAAAATATTTTCTAAGGTATTACAAAGGGATATAGTATTACTTTGGAAGGTTTATTGGATAAAAAACATTTTTAAATATATTTTAAAGGTGATTTAAGCACTAAAATCATTTCAATGGTTGGAAAATAATTCTGACAATGGACTGCAGCATTATCGGTATTCATTTTCGAGTTTCTAAGTAATGGATTACTACCTTTGTAAAATTTGTTAATGGAAATTTGTTTGAGAAAGCGAATTTAAAAATTCAATTATTTTGAATTGAATTTAAAGTTTTTAACTTATGTGAGTTTAAATTAAACAAGACAATAAGAAATGGACTTGCAAATAAATGCCAAATGAAATACTTTGAAATTAGTTTGACTATATGGTTGAAATATATTGGTGGATATGGACTTTAATTGGAATAAGAACCAATGGATGAATAAATTCAAGTACAATGGAACCAGAATAATATTGGATATAAATTTCACATGAATTGAATAGTACGTACAACTTGTTTGGAATGGATGGCTGAAATATTTGAATATAACTGATGACTTTTTTACTAATGAATTCCATCTGAGTTAAGAACAGATGCAGAGCTAATGTTGGTTATGTTCTGGAGCTAATTAAATCCAGCTTGTTTAGAGTTGCATAATGATTGAACCAACTCAAGTATAGTCTATCGCTTATTGCGTAATAACGCTCGCTAAAAGGTACGCTTACGCAAAATATAAATTTTTGGTTTTGAATTTGATTTTTCTGACCATGTGGGTCGATGCATATCTTTTTGTTGTTCCTAAAATATTGTAGAAGTCCCTTCGTACAGGGTAGACTCTGCCAAAAAATTTCTAAAATTTAAGGTGTTAAAATATTTTCAGTATTTTTGGAAAATTTTGAATTGTTTTTTTTTAAATTAATTGAGTTAGTTAAAATGGAAATTCAGGAAGTGTAACAAAGTTTTTTTAACTAGCTGAATTTTTGAAATTTCTGAGTTTGTAGCATTCTTCCTTTTTTAGTAATTTCGAGGATGAAATTTTTTTAATGGGGAAGGAATGCAACGACCCAGATTTTTAACCATTTTATTTAATATTTAAATATGGTTTAAATATTGCTTTGGAATTTAATTAGCTTGAATTTAGTAATTTTGAATATCTTATTAATATAAATAATAAAATAATAATTTAAATTCTGGAATGGTCGGAATTTGTCGGATTTGCAACATAATGTGAACTGGCAGTTTAAAAGGATTTAATGTTGTTCGGTTTGAAATATGTTAATGGTTTCGTTTATTAAACGATGTTTGAACGTTTAATTTATAATTTAATTATAAAACAAGCTGCAGCGGCGCGGTAGTTCGTAATATTACGTTTTGAATTTTAAATGGTTGTACAGGATCCAATATAAGTCAGATTTCTTCGAAATAAGAAACGTTCGAATCTATTTTATAATATTTTCTAATGGAAGAGAAAAATCAAGTTTTCATATTGTAGATTTTGTTTTATGTCCAAGTCAAATTTTCAAATAGTCAGGATGAATTTCGTTTATAAATTATAATGTTTATTTATATTAAATAACGAAATTTTTAATATATTTAAAATCAATTTTTCTTAGATTTCAAATCAAGATATTTATTATGGAACTACATGAAATTTTGGTCAAGTATGGCCAATTATAATATTTTAATATTAATATATTGAGGTATTTTTAATTTAATTTAATTTAATTTAATTTGGACCCTTAAAACGGGACTTTTTTCAAACATCCTCCGTTTTCAATAAAACAAATTTTATTGAGACGGTAATAGCTAATTATTGCTAGATTTCAAGTTTCGCGTCAATCGGGGTTATTCAGTGAGTGTGGCAATATTAAATGCAAATAAAACAGCCATTTGGACTCGAACAAGCGTCGATTTCGCGAATGGACTCTGATTTAGAAGAAACAAGTTTTATTAGGTTCATAATTTCAAACTATAGGTGTTTGTCTATTTCGTCACAAATGAGTTTTGTGTGTGGATACACGAATTTATTAACGATGAGAATACATAGCAATTGTAACAACCTGGAAAATCTGAACCAATTTAAAAATTTTAAATTGGCTATTTTAGTGGATTTTAAATATTGAAAATAAATATTTTAAATAATAACAACGAAAAGTAAGTTTGAATCGACGTTTGAAAGTAAATATAATTAATTCTAATTATAAACAAGGCCTGAAATGGCGCGGTAGTTTCAAAATTTGAATTCAAACTTTGACTGACTGTACCGTGTGCAAAACAAAATGGATTTTAGTGAAATCAAAAACATTTAAATTTGTTAATGAATATCTTTCTAATGAATCTGAAAAATCGAAGTTTCATAGCGGGAAGCAAAAGTTATGGCCAAACGAATTTTCAGAAAGGTCGCTATAGAGTTTATATAGCCCGTGAAAATGACCATTTTGCAAATGACCTCGGAATTCGACGAAACCACTTTTGTTGGATCCGGATGTCAAATTATTGCTAGGTTTCAAATTTCATAATTTTTGAAGCTAGTATGTGAGCATGGCAAAGGAAAATGTGTTTGGTCGATTTCTATTAAATTGGATCGACCAGAAAATGGACATTTTTCAAACGGTCTCAGAATTCGATGAAACTAGTTTTGTTGGGACCGTATCGTCAAAAAATAGCTAGATTTATTTTTCGGGAATTTTTAGAATCAATATGTGGCCCTGGCAAATTGAAATGTACGTTCAAATTAAATATTGAATGTTTTATATTTTAATTTGAAGGAAAACTGACTGAAACAGTCGAATGGGCCTACGAAACATATCCCATTGTGTTCAGAATGGGGGTATTTAGCTAGGGACGATAGTCGTTGAGTTTGGATTGGTGTTAGTACGTGAAGAGGGATATTTTTGGATTTTTTAAAATATATAAATAAAATAAAAATCTCTCATTGGTCAACGCAACACTCTCTCTCCCCGTAATCAAATCGCGAATGACGGAAAGGGCTCTCTACCTTCTCTCTTCATTTTCTCCCTCTACAAGCAAAATCAGTCCCTCCTTCAGTTGAAGATTTTGAAGTGCTCGAGACGAGCTTCTAATCCATATAGAGTTTGGAATTTTTCATTGAGTGATTTGTGAGAACCGACGTCACGAAGTCGGAGTGTTCAAACCGCCGCCGACGTTAGCCCCGACCACCGAGTGGGCCCCACCGCCGCGCGCAGGTGCGTCGTTCCTCCCCCTTCGACGCTGCAAAGGCCGATCGACGAATAGCTACACGTATTCGAAGAAAAATCGAAACCTAGTTTCGAACCCTTCAGCTGAGGTACGACTGATTTTAAAATAAACTATATTATAGCACTTTAAAGCGCTACGGCTTTTGATTTCACTGTAAAAATCATATCTTTTTCGTTTCTTGACGAAATTCAGTGAAATAAGAGACAGTGGACTCGTGTGGACGTCTTCTACATTCTAGAAGAGACCGCATATTTTTCTGAGCCTTCTGCAATTTTTGGTGGAGTGGAACCCAAGGTGAGATTTCTAAATTATAAACGATATGGAAAACGACAATGTATAAATTATATAGTCGATGTATGAGTTATATAAGCATTGTACACCTCATGTATAAGCATTGTATAAGTTCTACGTTCGATGTATAAGTTATATATGCGTTGTAAAAAAAATTATATATGTGTTGAATAGAAGTGAAATATACTTATATAAATATATATATATATATATATATATATATATATATATATATATATATATACGCCCCTCGTCCACAAACCATGGACGATATTTATTGGTTGTGATTGGTGTGAAAATTGGTTGATAGCGAATGGTTGACTAGAATTGTTTGTGGTTGAAATTGATTAATTGAGGTTGAAAAATACCCGTTTGTGGTTGAGAATTATTTGGTTGAAAACCACATAGGATTAGTTTGTGGAAAAGAAAGAAAAAAATATACATGCCGCCTGCGTGCGAACTAGATGCATGAAATCCCCATTGTCAAAAGCTGCGAGGCTTTAAGGTGGAGCGAGGAGCCGTACTAGGGACGACCCCGGTTTTAACTACCCTGCCGTTATGCTGCCGAAATTTTGAATAATATTCATGCGTTAGAATTATTTTTATGTGTTGAAACTATATTCGTGTGTTGAATAGAAATTCATTCGTTGAATAGAAATTCATGTGTTGAATGGTATTCGTGTTTTAAATAAATTGTTTTAACAATAAAAATCACATTTTTATTTTATATATACGAACTATAGAAAACCTTCATGTGTTGAAAAGAAATTCATTTGTTGAATAGAAATTCATGTGTTGAATGGTATCCGTGTTTTAAATAAATTGTTTTAACAATAAAAATCACATTTTTATTTTATATATACGAACTATAGAAAACATTCATGTGTTGAATAGAAATTCATTCGTTGAATAGAAATTCATGTGTTGAATGGTTTTCATGTTTTGAAAGAAATTGTTTTATAATAAAAATCATATTTTTATCATCTATATGAACTATATAAAATAGTCGTGTTTTGAAAGAAATTGTTTTATAATAAAAATCATATTTTTATCACCTATATGAACTATATAAAATAGTTGTGTTTTGAAATAATTTTTTTATAATAAAAATCATATTTCTCTCATCTATATGAACTATATAAAATAGTCGCGTTTTGAAATAAACTATTTTACAATAAAAATTCACATTTTTATTATATACATGAATTGTTAAAAATAGTGAAGTGTTGAAATAAATGTCGGCTGGATAAAAATATCATTTTTATCAAATGTATGAAAAGAATATGGTTTTGAAATCGAAGAATGGATTATATATATAAATATAATTAAAATAAATTGAATAACGAAGCTGCAGTTCGTGTTTTGAAACCGTAATTTCAAACGATCAGTGCGGGAGATCCGACCATCGGATTTTCCCGAAACCGAAACCGTTGGGTTCGCTTTGGAAATATCTTTCCAATGACACCAACTTTGTAAAGATCCAACGGTTGGATTGTCTGGAATGTTTAAATCAAATCTAAAAATAAACAGCGCCAGAATCAATTATATTTATATATATATATATATATAATTAAATTAAATCGAATAACGAAGCTGCAGTTCGTATTTTGGAATCGAAACTTCAAACGAGTGTACCGGGAGATCCGACCGTCGGATTTTCCCAAAACTAGAACCGTTGGATTCGTTTTGAAACGATCTTTCTAATGATATAAATTTTGTGAAGATCCAACGGTTAGATTTTCAGATATGTGTAAATCAAATCTGAAGAAAAATAGCGCCACGGCCGCGTTATGGCCTGAAGCGTCGTTTGAATAAATTGGCTATTTTTAAATAAATAAAAATAGCGATAAATCATTATAAAATATTATAAACGATATGGAATGTGAAATTTAGAAACTGACTGAAGGTTAGCTAAGTCGAATGGTTTCCTGGGTTTTGATCTGATGTTGGTTTCGGCCTTCGGGGTTAATATTTGGGAAATCGTTCTCTTACTGATTTACGGTTAGTGACTAATGAATTGGAATAAGGTGTATGTTGTGTTTGTGTAGCACTTGTTTATTATATACGCGAGTTGCTCAGAAAGAGCGGGTTTATCCCATTCTGAATAACTGAATCGAAGATAAGAAATCAATGATGAAGACGGTGGTTGAAGACCAGAGATCTTCACCTCGGTTGGATGATAACTGATGTCCTAATTGGGAGGCATCCCGAAATATGGATAATGAGTGGTGATCGTCCAAACGTGCGTGGAGATCGATGGGTATGCGAGGTATATAGTGCCTCCGGTTTCGTTCAGACCCAGAACAGACTTGTAAATGGACTGTGTGTCTGACATTGGGATTCATTCTGTGTGATTGATACCCATCAGTTACAAGGTGTGAATTGCCTGTGTGGCATGCTAAGATGCAGTGATCAAGGCTTCTGTTGAAAAGCAAAGTCTTGTGGTTGATGATTAAAGCACCGCCTGTGTGGCGTAGCTTTGTGTATAACGTGAATTCGCGAGCCTCACACCCCGGTATGAACCAGAAATGGGAGAGGACCTCAGGGAGGGCATGCGTTTCCTTCTAGTTAGAGGTGGTGTCAGTGCTTAAACTGGATGACATTTATATTATTTTCACCTGTGTGGTTGTTGCTGTTGCGAGGCGCCTCGATTATATCGGTCGATCCGGGACCGATGGAGTCATTCGTTGGCTCATTTACACCCTAAAGGGCGGGGAAACGCAGTGTTCAGGCATTTTAATCCACATCGGTGGACCGGCCCTGACGATCCAAGGGCCCACCTGAGTCTGGGTCCTGAGACATGGGCTAGATTGTCTCGAAGTCGGTAAGGACTATCTTTTGCCTTGGTTCATGACGGAAATCCAATTTCCAAATACAACACCTTACAGTTTTGATTGTATATATATATATATATATATATATATATATATATATATGGCGACGTGATATATGGTACCCATGCTGTCTATGATTGATAGTTATGATTGAATTTGTTTTTGAAACCTATAAACACTAGTAATAATATCAAATTCTTTTTTTTTATTCGTATCAAGCATATTTTGGCCATTATAAGGTAAAACTCTATCCTCCGGTTTGCGTTGCATTGTGTGATGGGAACTGAGTCTTATAATGGCTTCATTTTTATAAAAAGCATTGCGATATTTAAAAGATTTACTTGTTTTAAAGCACTGGCAATCCAATGGAGTGAACCCGTTCCGCGAAAGTGGCGTGGTCCTGTGATTAGCCATATTATAAAATGTGTTAAGTAGATTTTTCATACCAGTCCCATGACTGACTCGTAGTTTGTTTCACTTGCAAACTCGGGTGCCCCTTTTTCTACGCGGGCAGCTTTGTTTTCAGGTTTTAGCAGGCTCTTTCTGGATAGCTGGAGCTGAAGATGGATTCTATCATTTATCTCTTTTTATGCTGTTCAGCTCCTATTGTACATATTATGTTTGTTTTCCGCTGTAGACATTTATGTTTAGCTGGACTGTATTTGTACTAAGTATGATCCTATATACTGCGTAACTCTGATGATTATGTTTATACAGTGCATTTTATTTGTTCATTATCTGGTGTATTTATTTAATTCTGTTCTGCTATTATCTGTTTATGTGTTATATTCCAAAGATTACCCTTGACACCATCGTACGGGGTTTTGGGGTCGTCACAGCAATAAGAAAAAAATTAACAAAATAACATTATAAAATATTATTAAACCTTTCTATAAATATCCTGTCATCTCCTAACATAACTCTAACCATTTCACTCACGGTCAACACAAAATTCTCAGCCACCACAAAGAAAAAATATGACGTGAGTTTGTAAAATCCTCCATAAATCAAAATAAAATCTATAAATTACAGAATTCATATATTTGGAATCCTGCAAGGTGTAGCATCAAAACGGTACCACTTTTGTTTGGTATGACACTCATTTCTAGAGTCCAACATCGAACCCAAGGACTTGGAAGACCATTTATGGACGATAGCGAGGTCGGAGGGAAAATGGAGTCGTGGTGTAGGGGTGGAGGCGCACCTTTGGAGGCGGTTCGATGGCGGTACTGCGTTCAGGAGGCCGTCGCGGACTGGTGGACAAAGTTTGATGGGTTTCCATGGGAAAAACTATCGCACTATTTCTTGACCATGCGTGAACAGTGCACGAACGCGAGGGTGAGGGGTCCGTCGAAGTGATGACGGCTGGTACGAGGGGGCGTGGACTTCAACGAGGGAGAGGTTTGCATCGTTAGGTTGGGAATTCATGTGGTGTAGGAGGAGATGTTTCGGTGGTGGTGGTGGAAATAAATGGCAGCAGCGAGCATTCTTTGTACAGAAAGAGGAAAGCATTACGTATGAAGTGCTGTATGAATATTGAAGTGGGTTGCAGTGTTTGAACCTATAGGGAGAAAATGGAGGTTACATTTTTGTGGTGATGAGGTTTGGAGTTGTTTGTCAAGCGTTGGGAAGGATAGTGATTTTGTAGTTCGGGTATTTCACTGTGGCGACGCGTTTTTAACCAGGTGTCGAGTTCTATATTTAACTGAAAGGGGGAGGAGAAGGAATTGAACAGGAAGAAAGGGACTAAGCACTGTAATCAACCATGTTACTTTAATAATGTAGTTAGTCTAGAATTAAACCAATTTAAGGAATATTATTTATTTAATTAAAACAAATAACTATAGTGCTTATAACTTATACAGGTTGTTTCAAGAGCCAGAAAATTGAAAGGGAAGATGTTGAAAACGTCGGCCTGTGATTGTTTGAAAACAATAATTAGTTATTTATAAATTTTAATTTCAGAATTTAGTTAATTATAATAAAATCGTTATAGTTAAAATAATAATAACCCGTTCATAGTTATCATAATGGAATGAAATTGGTGGCGTTGGAATCACAACAGGAAATGCTACGCTGTCAAGCTATATTGGTTGGCTTTAAAAATGTCAAGAACTTTGTTTAATTTTAAAAGACTGTTTAAAATTAAATGAAATCACCTGAAGAGTCGAATCGAAAATGAAGTATGAGTTAATTCTCATACTTTTCTGGACTACTATGATGTGTTAAATTCGTATAATTATAATTTTTTAATCGATAATATAAAATTGGATTATTGGATGTTATGGATGTTATTGGTTGATTATTGTTTGTTATTGATTAATGTTAATTATATTGATGCCACTTAATTTAATTTCTATCTTATATGATATTATAAATCGTTATAACAAGCTCTGATGCAGCGAAGAACGGGTTGGGGTATCCGACCAGATTCCTCAAATATTATGTGTGTTGTTTATTTTTATATTGTTTATATATGAACTGTTTGAACCCAATGGATGTTAAAATCTGTTTGATTGTTGAATGTTGAATTAAAATTCAACGTTGTAGTGATTTGAATCAATAAATGGTATTGATTGAGGGATTGACAACAAACAGGCCTAAAATCCACATTTTTGATGAAATGTTGAATTGTCATCATGCGAATTGATGAAGTTTAGTTATTAAATTTATTTTAAAATCGAAGCAAGCTTTTCAAATTTTATTTATATTTTTTAATTAATTTTTAAAAATTAAATCGATGTCTATAAACTGGTTTATAAAATATTATGAAATGATTATTCGATGTTCAAATCTGTTTGTAAGCGAAATAAGTTATAATTAACATTTGGGTTAATATTTGGGAAATAAATATATTTTTAGTAAATAATTAAATAATATTATTAATCTAATAAGAAGAGGTAATTGAAGTTAGTTAACAAATTTACCAATGATTTGGAGTTGACTAAGTCAACTACTTGATCAGAAGTGGTTACTAATGAATAGTCATTTTAATTTAATAAGACTTCTTCGGTATAATTTATTTTACGATACTTAATGATTATTGTTATAATTCATTATTATTTTATAATTGCAAAAGTGATTAACTGAGTTGTTTTAGTAAATAAAGAAGTAAAATTGTTTCTACTTCGCTATATAATAAATTTTATTATATTTAAAAAGATTACTTCTTAAGGGTAAATTATTTAAGAAATTAATCGAGCATGTTTTAAGATTTAGTTAAATTAGAAAGGGGTTTATGAAGAAGTTGGATAATATGATCTGAATTTCATAATTGAAGTCATTAAAGGGGATTTGGGCTAATTTTTTTTTTTTTTTTTTGCAAGGCAAGCGGGGTTGAGTGGACCCCTACCAATTTATTAGAACAAGAAAAAAACATACAAAGGCACAAAGATGTGCTACACACCAGTTAACTACAAACACATAAACAAAGACGGAAAATTACAACAACAGACGGAACCAACAAGAGGTGAAGGAACAGTCAAATTTGAATAAGGAAGAAGACAGCTCCCTCCTCTTTTCTAACTTCAATACATCCCATATTTCCGCTTCAGTTTTCTTCTTCAGGGTGAACAATCTCGTGTTCCACTCAGTCCATACCATTCTCACAAGCTTTTTGATGAAGAGAATGAATAGGACGTGACTCTCTCTTCTCCACTTTGTAGACATCCTAATGAAATCCCACTGCATTTGTGAGATCCCCATCGCAACATTGGAATTGAAAAGCATCAGCACCTTGCTCCACATGCCATACGTGAAAACACACTCAAAAAACACATGTGAAATGCTTTCATCCCTTGTATCACACAACAGGCATTTCGCATTTATTGGCAAGCCCATCTGATTCAACTTTTCTTTTGTTAACAGAGCATTATTTGTCACCTTCCAAAACATGAAGTTATCCTTTGGCACTCCTGCTTTGTCCCAAACAATTCTGTGCCACACGCACTCAGTCTTTGATCTGAGATTAAGCAGTAACGAGTATGCCACCTTTATAGAATGGGACGCTCCATGCCAAGAAACCTTCACCTTCGACGAGTAGGCGATGTGCTTTTTCAGATTATCACACAGACTTCGTGCTTGGTAAGTCGGGAAATAAGGTAAATTTATTTTACCATCAGCGTAGAAGAAAGTGACCATTGCATTCTTGTTTATCCCGGACTGAGCAACACATTCATGGCCTAAATCTTGTGATAGAATTACACCCGGCGCAATCCATGGCTCGTCCCGAAAAGAAACCTTACATCTTGATGATTTGGGCTAATCTTATTAGTTTAAAATAAATATTTTATTAAATACTGGAATTTGGATAAAAGGGAAGATTTTCAGGAATGTAAAGGGAATTTACTTATCGGTTTAAGTAAAGAGGTTGATAATGGATTTTAGTTATAAATCCAAGAATTTTTTTTATATTATAATATTAAACTTTTTTGAGTAAAGTATGTAAATCAATTGTAGAAATATAATTTCTATTATAAAAGGAATTAATATAGCAAAGTTAAAGTAAAATGTTAATACTAAATGGTCATAATCGACCGGAATTTCCAAGAGTAAGATTATGGTTTAAAATCATAGCTTAAATAAAACAGAAAAATAAGTTTTGATGATATGGAGTTAAAACTTCTATCTATTCTAAGATAATAACGTTGTCGATCAAGGTCTGAGAGGTAAATAAAATACTTTAACTTGAGCGACTTCACTATTATCGAGGGATGGTATTAGTCTATAACGGTAAGGGATGTTGAAATTGAATTGAATAATATTGCAACATTAGTTGTGGGATTTTGAAATGAAATATGACATTGACATTGTTTGGCCCTAATAAGAATTATGTTTTGAGAAATATAGCTATATTTTCAAAGTAAAGAGGGGAGTTTGGCAAATACGATTATTTTAATGAATTAAGAAGAGTTTTATTTTTAGGTGTCGGAAACAAAGATGATTGTCAAGGTAAGTAAATGTAATCGATTTTAATCGATGGATTGGTTTTAAAGATTGAGTTAATGAATGGTTTTGAATAATAAAGACCTGAGCTGCCAATATACACAACAATACTATTTTGAGATTGATTGGTAAAACCCCAAACGATCAATGATATATTATTGGACCTTTTTGACGTGTTGTTTCGAAGAGACCGGGATGGGAGCTAGATCCAAAACCACTTCGAATCAATGTTGCATATGAAACTAATCTTTAGGGGTATATATGGAGATGGAGAAAAATGGAAGGGATATGCTATTTACAAGATAGTGCCTTTGGTTTGTCCAGACCCAGGATAACTTGTATGGACGAATGTTTGATAGAGTATGCTTAATGGATCACATAAGACGGTCTTTTCAAGGTACTACGTTTGGTGGTGGAGAAATTCGTTTCTCTTAGCTTTTATACCCGTATTATTTTTGGGATGATCAACTAGTGATTTGACGGGTTTGACAATGTGGCATTCAAAGTTAATGGTGGCCAGATGTTCTAAGAAGGTAAACATAGCCTCAAGCCTTACCACCGAGAAATGACAAAAATAAGGCAGGCAGAATGGCTAGTTGGGTCATTCCCAAGCAGGGTATATTGTCACTAGTCTAAAGAAAATTCATATTGTTCTTCTTCTTTCGCTTCTGTATCTCCCGAGAATGGTCATGTCGGTACCGACCGTTAGTGACAATATATTCGATACACTCAAGCTGAATGAGTGGTCGATCATGTGTAGTCGGGATGTAAGACATTCTGGTTGAACCCCAGTGTATCCCCTCTGGTGTACACTGATCGGAAGGTGCTCCCATAACTTGTCATAGTTGGAATCTAATCTCTAATAATCTCCCTGCGGTTTTTGATTTTATAATACGTAGAGCGTGAGATGCAAACGTTCTGCTACTTGGTTATTTATTTGTGATTTGATAGACACTATTATAATATCACTGAATTTTGATATATCAAAAATATTTTAGTCTATAGCAAGGTAAAAATCGTCCGTGTTTATGTGTGGGCTGGTCTTACTATTATAATACCACTGAATTTTGAAATTGGTTAACAGATTAACCAATGATTTAGAGTTGACTAAGTCAACTACTTGATTAGAAGTGGTTACTAATGAATAGTCATTTTAATTTAATAAGATTTCTTCGGTATAATTTATTTTTATGATACTTAAGGATTATTGTTATAATTCATTATTATTTTATAATTGAAAAAGTGATTAAATGAATTGTTTTAGTAAATAAAGATGTAAAACCGTTTCTACTTCGGTAAATCATAAAGTTAATTATATTTAAAATGATTACTTCTTAAGGGTAAATTATTTAAGAAGTTATTTAGTTAAATTAGAAAAAGGTTTATGAAGAAATCAGATAATATGATCTGAATTTCATAAATGAAGTCATTAAAGGGGATTTGGGTTAATCTGATTGGTTTAAAGTAAATATTTTATCAAATATTGGAATTTGGATAAATGGGAAGATTTTCAGGAATGTAAAGGGAATTTACTTATCGGCTTAAGTAAAGAGGTTGATGATGAATTTTAGTTATAAATCAAGAATTTGTTTTATAATATTATCGTTTTTCAGTAAAGTATGTGAATGAATTGTAGAAATATAATTCCTATTATAAAAGGAATTGATATAGCATAGTTAAAGTAGAATGTTAATATTAAATGGTCACAATCGACCGGAATTTCCAAGAGTAAGATTATGGTTTAAAATCATGGCTTAAATAAAATAAAAAAAAATAAGTTTTGATGATATGGAGTTTTAATTACGAACTTCTACCCATTCTAAGATAAGAACGTTGTTAGTCAAGGTCTGAGACGTAAATAAAATACCCCAACTTGAGTGACTTCACTATTATCGAGAGATGGTATTATTCTGTAATGGTAAAGGATGTTGAAATTGAATTGAATAATATTGCAACATTAGTTGTGAGATTTTGAAATGAAATATGACATTGTTTGGCCCTAATAAGAATTTGGATTTGAATTGGTATCGTTATATTTTCCAAATTAAAGGAAATAAAATGTGTTCTAAGAAATCTAGCTATATTTTCAAAGTAAAGATGGGAGTTTGGCAAATACGATTATTTTGAAGAATTAAGAAGAGTTTTGTTTTTAAGTGTCGAAAACAAAGATGATTGTTGAGATAAGTGAATGTAATCGATTTTAATCAATGGAATGGTTTTAAAGATTGAGTTAATGAATGGTTTTGAATAATAAAGACATGAGCTGCCAATATACTCAACAATACTGTTTTGAGATTGATGGGCAAAACACCAAACTATCAATGATATATTATTGGACCTCTTTGACGTGTTTTTTCGAAGAGACCGGGGTGGGAACTAGACCCAAAACCACTTCGAATCAAGGTTGCGTATGAAACTAGTCTGCCGTGATATATATGGAGATGGAGAAAATTGCAAGGGTTATTCTATTTACAGAATAGTGCCTTCGGTTTGTCCAGACCCAGGACAACTTGTATGGACGAATATCTGGCAGAGTATGCTTAACAGATCACATAAAATGGTCTCTACAAGATATTACGTTTGGTGGCAGAGGAATTTGTTTCTCTTAGCTTTTATACCCATAATATTTTTGGGAAGATTAACTAGTGATTTGATGGGTTTGACTATGTGGCATTCAAAGTGAATGGTGGCCAGATGTTCTAAGAAGGTACACATAGCCTCAAGCTTCACAACCGGGAAAATGA
Source organism: Allium sativum (assembly GCA_030737875.1). Lineage (NCBI taxonomy): Eukaryota > Viridiplantae > Streptophyta > Magnoliopsida > Asparagales > Amaryllidaceae > Allium > Allium sativum. The sequence goes on along the minus strand of JASFAX010000039.1, from coordinate 6,153,850 downwards.
CAAAAATCGGGCAGGCAACATGGCTAGTTGGGTCGCACCCAAGCATGGTATATTTCCATTGATCTAGAGAAAATTCATATTGTTCTTCTTTTTTCCCTTATGTTTCTCCCGGGATTGGTCATGTCAGTACCGACCGTTGGTGACAATACATTCAATACACTCAAGATGAATGAGTGGTCGGTCATACATGGCCAGGTTGCAAGATGTTCTTGTTGAACCGCAGTGTATCCCCTCTTGAGTATATTAATCGGAAGGTGGTCCCATACCTTGTCATAGTTGGAATCCAATCTCCAATAAGCACCATGCGTTTTTGATTTTATAATGAATATGTAGAGCATGAGATGCAAGCATTTGCTATTTGGTCATTTATTTGTGATTTGATAGATACTATTATAATACCAATGGATTTCGATAAATAAAAAATATTTTGGGTTACAGTAAGGTAAAAGCCATCTGTGTTTATGTGTGGGCTGGTCTTACTATTATCTTTTTCTTTCAAAAAGGCTTTTCTAAAGTTAAGCAAGTTGTTTTCCATATGAATTTACCATTGATAATATTCCAGACGGATCCGGGTGAATTTTTCTTTGCTTCAAATGTGCTTGGGTCAGATCGAGTATATTATCAGGTTAGGTTTCGCTTGGAGCTTCAGAAGAGGAGCTAGAGTCAAGATGTAATCTTGTATTTTCTGGTACTAGTTTTATTCCACTATGTGAGTTGTATTGATATGTTACGTACTCTGATATTGTAATTATATACATATATAATTCCCTTTTGAATAAAGTATTGTCGATTATTATATTTTGTCTATTCCGCTATGAGACTCTAATCCACTTATTCTTCTATTCTAATACTTCTTTCTTCTCTCATACTCTAACTTCTTTCTATTAACAATCTGCTTTTTCTGTGCAATTTGAGTTGACATGTATTGTTATATATTGACTTAAACTGTAAAGAAAAAGTGGGTCGTTACATTTGGTATCAGGGCGAGGTTGAGTTGTAACCTTGTCTCTGTGGCGTAACTCAGTAGAGATGAGATTAGTAATATCCTAGATTGAGTTTGAATATATATACGAGAGAGCTTATTTGTAGATTTGTATAAAAATTTGTTTTATATTGTGTTGGTTGATCTGTTGAGTGGTATATAAATTCCAAATCGATGTGTGTAGAGGACGTGGTCGATAGGGATTAATAAACACTTAAACGAGGCAAATTAACATAATATCGTCTTAAAGGTGGGTAAATGGATTAATTTTTCCCAAAAATGTATTTTGATATAAAGGAATAATTTCTGAAATTTATGGATGTGTTTGGTTGTTATTGTTATTGTTATTGTTATTATTATAGTCAAACAAGATTTTAATATGGAGATGGTTATTTATAATGAGACTGAATTTGTATAGAATAAAATATACAAATAAATTGAATTAAAATTGAATTCAGACCAGTATTAATAATTTAAATTCCAGATATTTGGGAAAATATTTTTTGAGGTATTGCAAAGGGATATAGTATTACTTTGGAAGTTTTATTGGATAAAAATCATTTTTAAATAGATTTTAAAGGTGATTTAAGCACTGAAATCATTTCAATGGTTGGAAAATAATTCTGATAATGGGCTGCAGCATTATCGGTATTCATTTTCGAATTTCTAAGTGATGGATTGCTACCTTTGTAAAAAAAATTAATGGAAATTTGTTTGAGAAAGCAAATTTAAAAATTCAATTATTTTGAATTTAATTTAATTTTTTTTAAACTTATGTGAGTTAAAATTAAACAAGTCAATAAGAAATGGACTTGCAAATAAATGCCAAATGAAATACTTTGAAATCAGTTTGATTGTATAGTTGAAATATATTGGTGGATATGGATTTGAATTGGAATAAGAACCAATGGATGAATAAATTCAAGTATAATGGAACCAGAATAATATTGGATATAAATTTCACATTAATTGAATGGTATGTACAACTTGTTTGGAATGGATGGCTGAAATATTTGAATATAACTGATGACTTTTTTACTAATGAATTCCATCTGAGTTAAGAACAGATGCAAAGTTAATGTTGGTTATGTTCTGGAGCTGATTAAATGCAGCTTGTTTAGAGCTGCATAATGATTGAGCCAGCTCAAATATAGTTTAGCGCTTATTGCGTAATAACGCTTGCTAAAAGGTACGTTTACGCAAAATATAAATTTTTGGGTTTGAATTTGATTTTTCCGACCATGTGGGTCGATGTATATCTTTTTTTTTGTTCCTAAAATATTGTAGAAGTCCCTTCGTACAGGTTAGACTCTACCAAAAAAATTCTAAAATTTAAGGTGTTAAAATATTTTCAGTATTTTTGGAAATTTTTGAATTGTTTTTTTTTTAAACTAATTGAATTAGTTAAACTGGAAATTCAAGAAGTGTAACAAAGTTTTTTTTAACTAGTTGAATTTTTGAAATTTCTGAATTTGTAGCATTCCTCCTTTTTTAGTAGTTTCGAGGACGAAATTTTTTAAGGGGGAAGGAATGTAACGACCTAGATATTTAAACATTTTATTTAATATTTACATATGGTTTAAATATTGCTTTGGAATTTAGTTAGCTTGAAATCAATAATTTTGAATATCTTATTAATATAAATAATAAAATAATAATTTAAATTCTGAAATGGTAGGAATTTGTCGGATTTGCAATATAATGTGAACTGGAAGTTTAAAAGGATTTAATGTTGTTCGATTTCAAAATATATTAATGATTTCGTTTATTAAACGATGTTTGAACGTTTAATTTATAATTTAATTATAAAACGAGCTGCAGCGGCGCAGTAGTTCGTAATATTACGTTTTGAACTTTAAATGGTTGTACAAGATCCAATATAAGTTAGATTTCTTCAAAACAAGAAACGTTCAAATAATGGAAGAGAAAAATTGAGTTTTCATATTGTAGATTTTATTTTGTGTCCAAGTCAAATTTTGAAATAGTCGTTATGAAATTAGTTTATAAATTATAATGTTTATTTATATTAAATAAGGGAATTTTTAATATATTTAATATCAATTTGGCTTAGATTTCAACTGGAGATATTATTATGGAACTACATGAAATTTTGGTCAAGTATGGCTAATTATAATATTTTAATATTAACATATTGAGGTATTTTTAAATTATTTTATTTTAATTTAGTTTGGACCCTTAAAACGAGACTATTTCAAACAACCCTCGTTTTCAATGAAACAAATTTTATTGAGACCGTAATAGCTAATTATTGCTAGATTTAAAGTTTCGCGTCTATCGGGGTCGTATGGCAAAATTAAATGCAAATAAAACAACCATTTGGACTCGAACAAGCGCCGTTTTTGCAGACGGACTATGATTTAGACGAAACAAGTTTTATCAGGTCTGTAATTTCAAACTATAGGTGTTTGTCTATTTCGTCACAATTGAGTTTCGTGTACGGCTACACGAATTTATTAACAATGAGAATACATAGCAATAAGCAAAAAATTAATAAAATAACATAAAATATTATTAAACCTTTCTATAAATATCCTGTCATCTCCTAACATAACCCTAACCATTTCACTCACGATCAACACAAAATTCTCAGCCGCCACAAAGAAAAAGTATGACGAGAGTTTGTAAAATCCTCCATAAATCGAAATAAAATATATAAATTACCAAATTCATATATTTGGAATCCTGCAAGGTGTAGCATCAAAACGGTACCACTTTTGTTTGGTATGACACTCATTTCTAGATTCCGACAACGAACCCAAGGACTAGGCAACTATTTATAGACGATAACGAGGTCAGAGGGAAAATGGAGTCTGGCGTCGTGGTGTGGGGGTGGAGGCGCACCTTTGGAGGCGGTTCGATGGCAGCACACGTTCAGGAGGTCATCGCGGACTGGTGGACAAAGTTTGTTGGGTTTCTATGGGAAAAACTGTCGCACTATTTCTTGACTGTGCGTGAACAGTGCACGAATGCATGGGTGAGGGGTCTGTCGAAGTGACGACGGTTGGTGCGAGGGGGCGTGGATTTCAACGAGGAAGAGGTTGGCATCGTCAGGTTGGGAATTCATGTGGTGTAGGAGGAGATGTTTTCGGTGATGGTGGTGGAAATGAATGGCAGCAACGAGCGTTCTTTGTACAGGAAGAAGAAAGCATTACGTATGATGTGCTGTATGAATATTGAAGTGGGTTGCAGTGTTCGAAGCTGTAGGGAGAAGATGGAGGTTACGTTTTTGTGGTGATGAGGTTTGGAGTTGTTTGTCAATCATAGGGAAGGATGGTGATTTTGGTAGTTTGGGTATTTCACTGTGGCGGCACGTTTTTAACCGGGTGTCGAGTTCTATGTTTAACTGAAAGGGAGAGGAGAAGGAATTGAGCTGGAAGAAAGGGACTAAGCACTGTAATCAACCATATTACTTTAACAATGTAATTAGTCTAGAATTAAACCAATTTAAGGAATATTATTTATTTAATTAAAACAAATAACTATAGTGCTTATAACTTATATATGTTGTTTCAAGAGCAAGAAAATTGAACGCGAAGATGATGAAAACGTCGGCCCGAGATTGTTTGGAAACAGTAATTAGTTATTTATAAATTTTAATTTCAGAATTTAGTTAATTTTAATAAAATCGTTATACATAAAATATTAATAACCCGTTCATAGGTTATCAGACTGGAACGAAATTCGTGGCGTTGGAATCACAACCAGAAATGCTACGCTGTCAAGCTATATTGGTTGGCTTCGGAACTGTCAAGAACTTTGTTTAATTTTAAACGACTGTTTAAAATTAAATAAAATCACCAGAAGAGTCAAATCAAAAACGAAATATGAGTTAATTCTCACACTTTTCTAGACTATGTGATGTGCTAAATACATATAATTATAATTTTATAATCGATAATATAAAATTGGATTATTGGATGTTATGGATGCTATTGGCTGATTATTGTTTGTTATTGATTAATGTTAATTATATTGATGCCATTTAATTTAATTTCTATCTTATATGATATTATAAATCGTTATAACGAGCTGTGATGCAGGGAAGAACGGGTTGGGGGATCTGACCGGATTCCTCAAATATTATGTGTGTTGTTTATTTTTATATTGTTTATATATGAACTGTCTGAACCCCATGGATGTTAAAATCCGTTTGATTGTTGAATGTTGAATTAAAATTCAAAGTTGTAGTGATTTGAATTAATAAATGGTATTGATTGAGGGATTCACAGCAAATAGGCCTAAAATCCACTTTTTTGATAAAATGTTGATTTGTACTCATGCGAATTGACGAAGTTTAGTTATTAAATTTATTTTAAAATTGAAGAAAGTTCTTTAAATTTTATTTATATTTTATAATAAATTTTTAAAAATTAAATCGATGTCTATAAACTGGTTTATAAAATATTATGAAATGATTATTCGATGTTCAAATCTGTTTGTAAGCGAAATAAGTTATAATTAACCTTTGGGTTAATATTTTTGAAATAAATATATTTTAATAAATAATTAAATAATATTATTAGATTAATATTATTAATCTAATAAGATGAGGTAATTGAAATTGGTTAACAAATTAACCAATGATTTGGAGTTGACTAAGTCAACTACTTGATCAAAAGTGGTTATTAAAGAATAGTCATTTTAATTTAATAAGACTTTTTCGGTATAATTTATTTTTACGATACTTAAGGATTATTGTTATAAATCATTATTATTTTATAATTGCAAAAGTGATTAACTGAGTTGTTTTAGTAAATAAAGAAGTAAAATTGTTTCTACTTCGCTATATAATAAATTTTATTATATTTAAAATGATTACTTATTAAGGGTAAATTATTTAAGAAGTTAATCGAGCATGTTTTAAGATTTAATTAAATTAGAAAGGGGTTTATGAAGAAGTCAGATAATATAATCCGAATTTCATAAATGAAGTCATTAAAGGGGATTTGGGTTAATCTTATAAGTTTAAAATAAATATTTTATTAAATATTGGAATTTGTATAAAAGGGAATATTTTCAAGAATGTAAAGGGAATTTACTTATCGGTTTAAGTAAAGAGGTTGATAATGGATTTTAGTTATAAATCCAAGAATTTGTTTTATAATATAATATTAAATGTTTTTGAGTAAATATGTAAATGAATTGTAGAAATTTAATTCCTATTATAAAAGGAAGTAATATAGCAAAGTTAAAGCAAAATGTTAATATTAAATTGTCATAATCGACCGGAATTTCCAAGAGTAAGATTATGATTTAAAATCATGGCTTAAATAAAATAGAAAAATAAATTTTGATGATATGGATTTTAAACTTTTATCTATTCTAAGATAATAACATTGTCGGTCAAGGTCTGAGAGGTAAATGAAATACTCTAACTTGAGCGACTTCACTATTATCGAGGGATAGTATTAGTATGTAACAGTAAAGGATGTTGAAATTGAAATGAATTATAATTCAACATTAGTTGTGGGGTTTTGAAATGAAATATGACATTGACATTGTTTGGCCCTAATAAGAATTAGGATTTGAATTGATATCATTACATTTTCCAAATTAAAGGAAATAAAATATGTTCTGAGGAATATAGCTATATTTTAAAAGTAAAGAGGGGAGATGTTCTGAGGAATATAGCTATATTTTAAAAGTAAAGAGGGGAGTTTGGAAAATACGATTATTTTGAAGAATTAAGAAGAGTTTGTTTTTAGGTGTCGAAAACAAAGATGATTGTTGAGGTAAGTGAATGTAATCGATTTTAATCGATGGAATGGTTTTAAAGATTTAGTTAATGAATGGTTTTGAATAATAAAGACCTGAGTTGCCAATATACACAACTGTACTGTTTTGAGATTGATTGGTAAAACACTAAACTATCAATGATATATTATTGGACTTTTTTGACGTGTTGTTTCGAAGAGACCGGGATGGGAGCTAGATCCAAAACTGCTTCGAATCAACGTTGCATATGAAACTAATCTACAAGGATATATATGGAGATAGAGAAAAATGGAAGGGATATGCTATTTACAAGATAGTGCCTTTGGTTTGTCCAGACCCAGAATAACTTGAATAGATGAATGCTTGGCAGAGTATGCTTAATGGATCACATAAGACAGTCTTTTCAAGGTATTACGTTTGGTGGCATAGAAATTCGTTTCTCTTAGCTTTTATACCCGTATTATTTTTGGGATGATCAACTAGTGATTCGACGGGTTTGACGATGTGGCATTCAAAGTTAATGGTGGCCAGATGTTTTAAGAAGGTAAATGTAGCCTCAAGTCTCACAACCGGGAAATGACAAAAATCGGGCAGGCAGCATGGCTAGTTGGGTCACACCCAAGAAGGGTATATTGTCACCCGTCTAAATAAAATTCATATTGTTCTTCTTTTTTCGCTTCTGTATCCCCTGAGAATGGTCATGTCGGTACCGACCGTTGGTTACAATATATTCGATACACTCAAGCTGAATGAGTGGTCGGTCATGTGTGGTCAAGCTATAAGACATTCTTGTTGAACCCCAGTGTATCCCCTCTAGTGTACACTAATCGGAAGGTGGTCCCATAACTTGTAATAGTTAGAATCTGATCTCCAATAATCTCCCTACGGTTTTTGATTTTATAATACGTAGAGCGTGAGATGCAAGCGTTCTGCTATTTGGTTATTTATTTGTGATTTGATAGACACTTATAATATCACTGAATTTTGATATATCAAAAATGTTTTAGTTATAATAAGGTAAAAATCGTCCGTGTTTATGTGTGGGCTGGTCTTACTATTATCCCTTTCTTTCAAAAAGGGTTTTCTAAAGTTTAGCAAGTTGTTTTCCATATGAATTTACCACTGATAATATTCCAGACTGAACCAGGTGAATTTTGCTTTGCTTTAAATGTGCTCGGGTCAGACCGAGTATATTATCAGGTTAGGTTTCGCTTGGAGCTTCAGAAAAGAAGCTTGAGTCGAGACGTAATCTCGTATTTTCTAGTACTTCTTTTATTCCGATGTGTGAGTTGTATTGATATGTGATGTACTATGATATTGTAATTATACACATATACAATTCCCTTTTGAATAAAGTATTGTCGATTATAATATTTTGTCCATTCCGCTGTGAGACTCCGATACTCTTATTCTTCTATTCTAATATTTCTTTCTTTCTTCTCTCACCCTCTAACTTCTTCCTATTAACAATCTGCTTTTTCTATGCAATTTAAGTTGACATGGGATGTTAGATGTTGGCTTGGACTGTATGGAAAGAGTGGGTCGTTACAATTGTTTTTCCACAATTACATCCCACGTTCTCTATTGCTCCGTGATTTTCACTTATGAACATTTACTAAGCATTTTCCTATTTTGAGTTCATCTCCGATCGGGTAACTCAAGAATAATTTAACGTCGTTATTTACTAAAATTACTGATAGAATATTTCTCTTCAGTTCATCAATCGTATCTCGAACCTTAGAACTTGTTGTTGCCGCATTATAGCTTCAAATAACAAGTGAAAAACTCTGTAAATCATCTTAAAACTAGATCCAATTTCTGCTATTAAGAATCATAATTTTGGTACATATGACCTTGGACGACAAATACGAAATTAGCTTCAAACAATTATGCACATATCTCCTAATCAAGTCGCTTCAAATTATCTTTAATAATTTCGGAAAATATATCAAATGGTTAATCCAGTACCGATCTTCTAGTCTGAGCATGTGTTTCATTTACATCTAGCAAAGATTGAGAATGCAAATCAGTTTTACTAGATTTCATTTTCCATTAATTGGCATAAACTAAAAAATGAAGAGAAAATCGCCAAAGAAATTATACAAGCCCAGAAACACTACCCCAAAACAGGTGATTCCCAACGAGTATAAGTGTCACAAACAATTTCAGCCATGCTTATAAGTGTTGTTGTAGGGCCGTCGACAATTATTGGCAATGTTTATAAACGTTGGTAGAATTTCTTTGTCAACGGTTATAAATGTTGGAACGTTTTTCTTTCCAATCATTGCAAGTGCTACTAATTTCAACATACCAACATATATAACTATCGACAAAAACGGACTGTTAACATAAACAAATGTTGGTACTTCACATATTCTAACATTAATAACTATTGGAACTAATGATATGGTATGCATAATTATAATATAAATTATTTAATATGGACTCAAACTACATCAATTTGGAAAAATATAACTCAATATCAACAAACAACAATCATAATCATGATAACATCATAGAGCATCAATTAACAAAACCAAGTATCATACAAAATTATGTTACTAAATTCAATACATAATTAACTAGTTCCATAATTATATCAAACTGAAATACTAGAAGATAATATAATGTTCATAGTTAAATATTACAAATATCGAATACAAAACTCAGGTCATATAATGAAGCCTGCTTCCAAAAATTCACATAAGTCGGACCATATAACGAACCCTCCATCATTTTCATGATCTTCAACTCCATCATTATCACTAGAACTACCATCTAACCTACATTTTTCTTCCGCTTCTTCTAAAAGTGCTTACATGCATTCAGTATCACAATGAATTCAAATTATACTAAATCGAATCAATGATCATAAAAAATGAGCGTAGCGAACATTAAAAGTTGAGCTATTAGGCTCAATTCCGAGCAATTGAAAACTAAGGTGGTATTTGGTTTATGCTTTTTAGTTTTAAATTTTCGCACATAGTAAAATACGAACGATATATGTGTAATGTCAAAAATGATCATTTTAGAAAACAAAGTTGATACGCAAAATAGAAAACAACTTTTATTTATTTTCCTTATTTTGAGAATTAAGAAAAGAAAACGAGATTGTATCATGTTGTCGTCTCTTACTCCTTTACGTGGTCCCCTCCGTCATCACTTAACTTTTCTTACGTTTTTGTTATCAATATTGAAAACTCAAAACTCAAATATATTTTAAACCGAACACCACCTAAGCCTTTAAGCTCATAAAAAATGATCAGCCTTCATGGTTGATTAAAACCAAGCCTTTAGGCGCATCAAAACCAAGCCTTAAGGCTCATCAAAATTGTGCCTATTAATTGTCATGTCGAACCAAGGTAAAAATCGGGTATAACATATGTTTTTACATCAATTTTTATCTGCTGTATAACAATACTAAACATGTTTGATGTCATTCCATAAGTAGTTGATACATACCAAGACATTTTGACTGAAAGAAGTCTTGTTTTGTTTCCTATTGAAATAAATCAAAAAGACCATAAGTTGTCATGCATTTACCATTAGGTTGAACACTTGCACTATTCACACTACATGAAGAATCAAAATATGCGGGTGACATCATTAATGGCCCACTTATTATATATTAATCAAATTTTTATGCTCATTGATGATTCCGAGGGCAAATCCCTTGTACCAAAATCTGGTATTCCCCTGTACTCAACCAATCAGAATCCCTGATTTTCATCTTTTTGCAATTAAGCACTCAACAGAAAAATGACTTAATTGCAAAAAGATGAAAATCGAGGGGTCCTGATTGGTTGGGTACAGGGGAATAGGGGATTTTGGGTGTAGGATTTGATTTCAATAATTCCTAGTGTTAAAATATGTCAATGCAACAGAGGATTAGAAATGTACTCCAAAGATAGATTTACTTACCCAAATTGAATGCCAAAGATGTTCTTAGCTCGGCTCTAACTTGTATGTTTCTGTTTGTTATATATTTATGTCATGATGTGCAGTCTTCACTTTCTAACATGGACTACCATTGTTGAAAATTAGTGCTCCAAAGAATACACCATGAGAACTATAGCAAATTTTTAAACAAACTTGAACGAGTCTTCATTGTTTAGCCACCTTTTATTCAAGTTGGCATCTTGGATTCTGCATAACTGCATTTAACTCCAATATTTCTTGTTAACAAAACTACTTTTTGATTAACCGTACTTCCTTTTATGCAAAGCATGCACTAACAATATTTAACATCCTCTTTTATAAACAAAGTAAAAGACTTTTATCTTTCTTTCTAAAAGGAAGGTTTACTTCCTTTCTTTTCGGGACGAAAAGTTTTTAAGTTGGGGAGATTGTAATGACCTAAAATTTTGGAACCAATTTAAAATTTTGAAAATACGAGTTTTTGAGAATTTAAAATAACCGCGCATGATTCTAAATACATACACTCGTTTTTAATTACGATTTCAAAAAGTATAACGGTCAGATAAGTTATTTAAATTAGTTTTATCAACTGATCAGTTTAAACAATTTTGGTCAAATTATAAATTTTATGATTTTGAGTTAGGTATTTGAATAAGGCTTATTTAATAGTTAAGACAAAGTTAGTAAACTTTTAAAATTAATTTAAAAGTGAAAATTTTGAAAATCAATATTTCAATATTATTTAGATGATGTAACACCCCACCTTCGCCAGGGTGACTCTTGCAAGCACTCTGACTTTGGAGGGGCGTTTGAATCAGGTAAACATGCATAATGATATATCAAGGCAGAACAAGAACATATGTATATATGTAAACAGAGTAAATAACATAGATAAAACAGCGGAAGATTTCAAACCATTTCAAAACAAGTCTGGTACAACATAATGTCAATTTTCCAAATACACAAGTCTAGATAAAAACAACATTACTGAAAAACTGAAATACATAGGTACTAATCCCCAAAAGAAATGATAGCCATAGCTAGCTTCATGTCAAACCGTACATGAGCTAAATCCCTCAAGCAAGCGATCAGAAATCCATCTAAGCTCCAATATTCCCTCCCTGAGAACCTGGGGGGGGGGGACGGAAGAAAAGAGGCGAAAGAAAACAGGTCAGTCAAAAAGACTGAGTAAACCCTACTACAATCAATGTAAACTGATAAAGTTAACTGGCATGATGAAAGCTGAGATGAATATAAGGATAACTACATACTAGCATGATGATTAACTAACAAGGTAGATAAAGGTGTCATCGCATAATCAGGTTTATGGTTTTGCACCACAGGTGTACTAGCAGACTAACATGACTGGAATAAACAAGTATTGATCCCTTGGCCCAAGCTTTGGCCCAATAACATGAAATGACCCTAATACAAGGTCCAACCAAAACGGTCTAGTCGATCGGCTCCCTAAGCCTAACTCGTCACGTGTTGGTGTCAATACGGCCCAAACATAATTGTAGTCGAACTGTGCCGGGTCCACCCTTCGGGTGTATCAAGCCCTAGGGTGCCAACCCCTGGACACCATAAACATGAGTGCACAGTCTCGATCTACTGGTACCCATGGGTGACTTCTCCAAATACGGACTACGTGCACGACCATAGTCCGTCCGGAACTACATCGGCGTACCACCCGGCCGTCGTTTATTTGGTCGCTTACCTCCAGCCCAGTAATCGTGCCCTCTCCCTAGCCTAGTCCCTAGGGCCTTAATGATACCAATTTTTGGGGATTTACTGCGGAGTGGGCCCTCATTGCTAGGATTTTCTTGTGAGTTAAGTACGGTTTAACCCTCTTGCTAATCATGGATTAACTCGGTTAAGTGTAACGATGAGTTCACGACTTAACCCTGATTAATCTACCAAGCCCAAATTGGTTAAGTATTAAGTGGACCATGACTTAACCCTAATCACGAGGCATTAATTAATTTAATGCGCCTTAAACTCTCACATTAGACCTCGTTGTGGTTACTAGTTAAGCCGGGCGGGTCCGGGTAGCTTTACACCACAACTTGGTCTAACCTTGGGTTCAAGGTACAACATGGCCAACTTCTCACATTGGGTCCTATTGTTTGTAGCAACTAGTTAAGCCGGTCGGTTCCGGGTAGGTTTACGCTACAAACTCAACCCAACCTCGAGTTGGTCACACTTATCTTTTCTAAGTGTCATGTCCATCATGTTTCCAAAACATGTTACAAGTTTTCAAGCAATTGGGTAGACCTAACTTAATAGGTAAATTCCCAATGGGTATACCTAACTTAATAGGTAAATTCCCAAGCTTATGTCTTTATGTCTTTTTAAGTTTACCCAACCCCAAACGCAATCCCATCGCTTACATATCGCAAACGTGCATAAAGGATAGAAAGAGGGAACTTGGCATAATCATGACATAAAGGTATCGAAGCCACAAGTTTAACATGGTGGCATATGAAATGTTCATATGTTCATATACTTGCATATTACATTTTTAGGCCTCAAAAGCATGCATAAAACCAAACTTAGCATATTGATGATACATGGTGCTAAATGACATGTAGAAATATCCATAAGTTCGCATTTAGCCTCACATGCAAGTTATCATAAGAGATATGATAACTTACATGTTGCCAAAATGCAACCTTTAGCATAAAGCTTGAAGCTTTATGCTTATAAACCCAAGATAAGCTTGCATAACATGATAATATGAACAAAAGGATCAACCCAAACTTGCATAACATAACTTGCATATCATATGACAAACTTGCATATCAAACTTGCATAACATACTTGCATATAAACTTGCATATTACAACATGATAAACTTGCATATCATAGCATAGTAAACTTGCATATCATACATTTAGTAAACTTGAATATAAACTTGCATATCATACATTTAACTTTAGAGTTTAAGTATGAAAGTAGAATAGGGCTTACAATGCTTAAGAAGTCACAAAAATATGACAAAGCCCTTGTGAAATCAATCAAACCCAAAATGCAAGCTTTAACATAAAAACCCTTGAGCCAAAATGATCAAAACTCTTTCTTTATGATGCTAATATAGAAACTTGATTTGAATGCAAGCTAATGATGCTCATACAAGTTTAAAAACACTTGTATGCATGGAAAATCACTTAGAAATTTATTTAGGAATTTTATGAAGAGAGTGGAGGCCATGAGAGGTAAAATTTTGCCATAGTTTAGTTGTAGGGTTGATTAATGATGATTTAGGGCTAGGTTAGGGCCTTATTTATAGATTAGGCAAGTGTTTTAGGCCATAGGATTAAACCCTAATTGCAATCTCAGCCCTTAAAACCGAATCTGGCCCCCAAGCTCAACACAATCTCAAAATGGTGCACCAGGCTAAACAGCCCGGCTGGACCAAGTCGACAGCCAAGTCGACAGGGCTATCGACTTGGGTCCAACCAAGTCGACTCCCAAGTCGACAAGGCTGTCGACTTGGGTGCTCTGGCGGGAATTCTCCCGCCTGGCACAAACTGGCCCAAATTTTCAAATTCAAACTTGAATTTGAAATCTGTTTTTGCTTTGGAATTTTCTGAAAACTTCGTTGGGCCTTAATCGGGTCATACGGACTCCGATTTTCGAAAACTCGGACTCTATTTCGCGTATTTTTCCGAGACGAACGCAATGGCATAGCCCGTTTTCCCTTGATTCAGATTTTTGAATTAAATTCTGCCTCGATTTACGTTATAACAGGTTATTGAAAATACGGGTTGTTACATTCTCCCCTCCTTAAAGGATTTCGTCCCCGAAATCTTCAAGTTAGGAAGAACGTATCCTACCATCCAATCATCCATCTACTCAAAACATCATCCACGAGCAATCATTGTCCTTACAAGATTCTACATGTTGTATGAGCATATGCAAAGGTGTGTGTATATGTCCTTATCTAATGCAAATATCATCAATGCAAATTATGTTAGTGAAATGAATCCATATGTATGCAATTCCTAACATAATGTATAACATCTATATGTGTGCACATAACATATATCCATATGCAACATCCATGTGATAACACAAAAATTTTCATCCATGAATAAGCATAAACACTCATGCATATGCAATATGAGGAGTGTGTGAGCCGATCTAGTGCCTAACGTGTATAATGCATCCACGAGTAACCACTTGCAAACACTTGCAACCACTTGCAACCATCAAGCATAACATGTTTCAAACACATGTTTCATCCAAAGGGTTTCTACCTAAGGTTCTCATGACAAGATTAACACGATAAACTAGATAAACATGGATAACAAAGAGAAAGATATGCTAACAAAGAAAAGAGATTGAGAGTGTACCCTCAAAAAGGAATGGATAAAGCCCACGCATCTTCTCCTCGGTTTCCCAAGTTGCGTCTTCTTCGGCTTCACCCCATTGAACCTTCACCAACTTGACCTCTCGATTCCTTAGCTTCTTGGTCTCCGTCCCCAAGATACGAATCGGAGCTCTCCTCAAGGTAGCCTCTTTCTCCACTTCCACATCTTTCAGAACACTTGGCTCAACAACCTTTGCTGATTCATGTAAACACTTCCGGAGATGCGAGACATGAAAAACATCGTGTACTCCGGCAAGCTTCTCGGGCAACTTCACTCTATAAGCCATCTTCCCGATCCTCTCTATAATAGGGAATGGTCCAACAAACCTCGGTGCCAACTTCCCAACGGCTCCAAATCGGACCACATTCCGCAAAGGAGAAACCTTCACGAAAACCATATCCCCAACATCAAACTCCAAATCAGTTCTTCGCTTATCGGCATAGGATTTCTGTCGGTCTTGGGCCGCTTTCATCCGTCTCCGAATCAACTCGATCTTCTCGGATGTATCTCTGATCATATCAGACCCAAGTATAAGCTCATCTGTAGCCTCCCACCAACATGTAGGCGACTTGCACGGCCTCCCATATAAAGCTTCAAATGGTGCCATCCCTATGCTTGTCTGATAACTGTTATTATATGCAAACTCAACAAGAGGAAGATGGTCTTCCCAAGTACCACCAAAATCCAGAATACAAAGCCTCAACAGATCCTCGAGTACCCTATTCACCCTTTCGGTTTGACCGTCCGTCTGTGGGTGATAAGCCGTACTTAGATTCAACCTCGTGCCCATAGCTTCTTGCAAGCTATTCCAGAATTGACTTGTAAAGATTGGGTCACGGTCACTGACTATACTAGAAGGGACTCCATGAAGTCTCACAATCTCACGAAGATATACAGACGCTAGCCCTCCTCTTGCTCTTCACCGGAATGAAATGAGCACTCTTCGTAAGTCTGTCCACAATAACCCAAATGCTCGTATTCCCTTTCCGTGACCTTGGTAGCCCATCGATAAAATCCATGGAAATACTCTCCCACTTCCAAAGTGGAACGTCTAGAGGATGTAATAGCCCACCAGGCTTCTTTGACTCGGCCTTAACTTGCTGGCAAATGATACATCTAGAGACAAACTCTGCCACATCCTTCTTCATCCCAGGCCAAAAGAAAATGCGCTTCATATCTTTATACATCTTATCTCCGCCCGGATGTATAGTCAACTTAGAGCGATGCGCTTCCTCAAGAACTCTTCTTACTAGGTCTTCTGCCATTGGAACACATAACCTTCCGTCTCTCCTCAGCCAGCCCTTGTCATCAATAGAATATCGAGCGAGATGACTAGACGTCTCTCCTCGAATCAGCTTATCCATAATCTCAACTATCTGAGGGTCTTCTCTCTGCGAAGCCCCAACTTGATCAAGAAGGGTAGGTCTGAGTTCCAGAGATGCTAAAGAACCGGTCATCGACTCAACCGCCAAAGAGAAATCAAAGGTTGCCACATACTCTAAATTCTTCATCTCCACGAATAGAGGACTCAGGGTCAACCTTTTTCTACTCAATGCATCAGCTACCACATTCCCCTTGCCAGGGGTGTAAGCTATCTCAAAATCATAGGACGCCAAGAATTCCATCCATCTTTGTTGCCTCAGATTCAGATCCTTCTGAGAAAAGAGATACTTCAATGACTTGTGATCGGTATAAAGCTCAAATCTTTCTCCCAGAAGATAATGGCGCCAAGCCTTGAGTGCATATACTATTGCTGCCAACTCTAAGTCATGAGTGGGATAATTCTTCTCATGCACTTTGAGTTGTCTACCGCCAAAGCATATCACTCTTCCTTCTTGCATCAGAACAGCTCCTAACCCCGTGCCACATGCATCGGTGTATACTGTAAATAACTTCCCTCCATCGGGCAAAGCTAGAACAGGTGCTGATGTGAGAGCTCTCTTGAGCGTCTGAAAAGCAAGCTCGCATTCTATGCTCCAAGCAAAAACTAAATTCTTCTTCGTCAATTTAGTGAGAGGAGCGGAAATCTTCGCGAAGTCCTTGATGAACTTCCGGTAAAAGCCTGCAAGACCTAGAAAACTTCTTACTTCGGTTGCATTCCTTGGAGTCTTCCAATCCTGAACTGCAACTACCTTAGCGGGATCCACCGCTAAGCCTTGCTTAGATACTATATGCCCAAGGAATCTAACTTCCCTTCTCCAAAAGTGACACTTGGAGAACTTGGCCTTTAACTGATGCGCTCTAAGCGTATCCATCACCTCCATGAGATGCCTTGCGTGCTCTATCTCATCCTTAGAGAAGATCAGAATATCATCTACGAAGACAACGACAAACTTGTTCAACAACTCCCTGAACACCCTACTCATCAAGTCCATGAAATATGCGGGTGCATTAGTCAAGCCGAACGGCATGACAAGCCATTCGAAGAATCCATCTGGAGTTCTGAACGCAGCCTTGTCTATACTATCTTCAGCTACCCTGAGCTGATGGAATCCAGTAGCAAGATCAAGCTGAGAGAAAACAGAAGCACCGACAAGCTGGTCATAGAGATCATCAATCCTCGGTAACGGGTGTCTGTTCTTCTTAGTCAGCTTATTCAACTCTCGATAGTCAACACAAAGTCGGAGAGAACCATCTGCCTTGGTAGCAAATACCACAGGCGCTCCCCATTCAGATATACTTCGCCTAATGAAGTTCTTCTCAAGCAACTCTTTCACTTGCTTACTTAGCTCCCGCCTTTCACGCGGAGCCATGTGCCGAACGGGCAAAGAAACCGGCTTTGCATTATCCACCAGGTAAATGCGGAAATCAATCTCTCGCTTAGGGGGCAACCCCCTAACTTCATCGAAAACATCCGGATACTCTCGAACCACTCTCACAGACTGAAGAGTTTCCATTGACGAGTCGAGTGATTCAAGGTAGCACAACATGACGGGACCTCTCGGATCACAAGAAATCTCTAGGGTGTTTCCGAGGCGAGTCACGAGCCTCACAACCCTATGCTCACAATCAAGAATGGCTCCATATCTGCACAGCCAATCCATGTCCAATACCAATCCGTATCCCCTAAAACCAAGAACATAAGCACTGCACAAGAACTCTACACTCAGTACAGAGATCCTCAAATCCCCACATATCATAGACAAATGGGCGGAACCCCCAATAGGATTTGAGACACAGACGGGATCATCTACCAAGCTAGTACTAAGGTGCAAACTATCAACAAGATCAGATGAGATAAAGCTATGCGATGCACCAGAATCAAACAAGGTACGAACTGGAAAATCAAAAATATATACAAGGCTCTCAACAGAAATACTACCTCGATCGGGAACTGGAGCGACATTGAGAGCATGAACTTGCCTTCCTGAAGGTCCAGCACGCTGAGTCTGACCCTGGCCTTGCCCTTGCTTCCTCGGGCAATCCTTACTGAAATGTCCAGTCTCACCGCAGAAAAAGCATTCACCATTCTTCCTTTTCCTCTTCTTGCAATCCTTAATAAGATGCCCAACTGAACCGCAATAATGGCACTTCCCCTTGTTGTTATTGCCCTTGTTGTTGTTCCCCTTGTTGCCTTGACTCTTGTTCTTGTTCTTTTTCTTGTTCTGATTGCCTTGACTGCTCTGACCACTAGGATTACCCTGATTTCCTTTCCAATGGGAATCAGTCTTCTTGGCTTGAGTATCATTCATCTTGACCTCTTTCTTGACATCTCCCTGAAGTAACGCCATATCAACCAAACTCTCAAACGTGGCCCCATGGGGAATATGTGACATAGCCAATCCCTGCAACGGCTCATTCAATCCTCTAGCAAAACGAAGAGCCTTCTTTTGAGGAGTATTCACCATATCCAAGCCAAAACGAGCTAACTGATTGAACTTGTTCACATATTCTTTGACAGACATATCTCCTTGTCTCAGTGTTATGAACTTCTCCATTTGCAGATTCTCCTCAGCAGAAGATAGAAACTTAAGCACGAACCTTGCCCTGAAATCGGCCCAAGTCTCAACAGGCCTAGTACCATTGGTGACTTCCCACCAATAAGCGGCTTCATCCTTCATAAGCCAAACCGCCAACAAGATCTTCCTCTGATCGTCTATCCCAAAGATAGCAAATAAATCCTCGGTCTCTTTCAACCAATTTCTGGCCTCTACAAAAGTCTCAGTGCCTTGAAAGTTCTTGCCACCCATTGCTTTGAAATCTTTGCAAGTCTTTGCGAAGTCAGCTTGAGGATGCTGAGGGGGAGGAGGAAGAGGAACCTCAGCGACAGGAGGAGTAGGAACATTAACTACTGGAGGAGGAGGAGGAGGGACATCTGCGGGGCCGGCTTCACTCGCCCTAGCCTCCAAAAGTCTCATATACCAAACAGGTACGTGCACTCCCTCCGGAATAGCAAAGTTATCGGCCATACTGAAAATGAAGAAAAAGACAGATTCAGAATGGAGAAAAACGAAGGAATTTTGCAAATGGCTTTTTGGGGAATAGCCTTTAAAATAAACTAGACTTTTCTTTGGAAAATACTTTATACTTGGTTTTGAAAATAGTTTTCCAAAAGTTTTCTAAAAACCTTTTTGTTCCTCCTCGTAAACCATATGCTCTGATACCAAATGTAACACCCCACCTTCGCCAGGGTGACTCTTGCAAGCACTCTGACTTTGGAGGGGCGTTTGAATCAGGTAAACATGCATAATGATATATCAAGGCAGAACAAGAACATATGTATATATGTAAACAGAGTAAATAACATAGATAAAACAGCGGAAGATTTCAAACCATTTCAAAACAAGTCCGGTACAACATAATGTCAATTTTCCAAATACACAAGTCTAGATAAAAACAACATTACTGAAAAACTGAAATACATAGGTACTAATCCCCAAAAGAAATGATAGCCATAGCTAGCTTCATGTCAAACCGTACATGAGCTAAATCCCTCAAACAAGCGATCAGAAATCCAGCTAAGCTCCAATATTCCCTCCCTGAGAACCTGGGGGGGGGGGGGGGAAACGGAAGAAAAGAGGCGAAAGAAAACCAGTCAGTCAAAAAGACTGAGTAAGCCCTACTACAATCAATGTAAACTGATAAAGTTAACTGGCATGATGAAAGCTGAGATGAATATAAGGATAACTACATACGAGCATGATGATTAACTAACAAGGTAGATAAAGGTGTCATCGCATAATCAGGTTTAAGGTTTTGCACCACAGGTGTACTAGCAGACTAACATGACTGGAATAAACAAGTATTGATCCCTTGGCCCAAGCTTTGGCCCAATAACATGAAATGACCCTAATACAAGGTCCAACCAAAACGGTCTAGTCGATCGGCTCCCTAAGCCTAACTCGTCACGTGTTGGTGTCAATACGGCCCAAACATAATTGTAGTCGAACTGTGCCGAGTCCACCCTTCGGGTGTATCAAGCCCTAGGGTGCCAACCCCTGGACACCATAAACATGAGTGCACAGTCTCGATCTACTGGTACCCATGGGTGACTTCTCCAAATACGGACTACGTGCACGACCATAGTCCGTCCGGAACTACATCGGCGTACCACCCGGCCGTCGTTTATTTGGTCGCTTACCTCCAGCCCAGTAATCGTGCCCTCTCCCTAGCCTAGTCCCTAGTGCCTTAATGATACCAATTTTTGGGGATTTACTGCGGAGTGGGCCCCCATTGCTAGGATTTTCTAGTGAGTTAAGTACGGTTTAACCCTCTTGCTAATCATGGATTAACTCGGTTAAGTGTAACGATGAGTTCACGACTTAACCCTGATTAATCTACCAAGCCCAAATTGGTTAAGTATTAAGTGGACCATGACTTAACCCTAATCACGAGGCATTAATTAATTTAATGCGCCTTAACCTCTCACATTAGACCTCGTTGTGGTTACTAGTTAAGCCGGGCGGGTCCGGGTAGCTTTACACCACAACTTGGTCTAACCTCGGGTTCAAGGTACAACATGGCCAACTTCTCACATTGGGTCCTATTGTTTGTAGCAACTAGTTAAGCCGGTTGGTTCCGGGTAGGTTTACGCTACAAACTCAACCCAACCTCGAGTTGGTCACACTTATCTTTTCTAAGTGTCATGTCCATCATGTTTCCAAAACATGTTACAAGTTTTCAAGCAATTGGGTAGACCTAACTTAATAGGTAAATTCCCAATGGGTAGACCTAACTTAATAGGTAAATTCCCAAGCTTATGTTTTTATGTCTTTTTAAGTTTACCCAACCCCAAACGCAATCCCATCGCTTACATATCGCAAACGCGCATAAAGGATAGAAAGAGGGAACTTGGCATAATCATGACATAAAGGTATCGAAGCCACAAGTTTAACATGGTGGCATATGAAATGTTCACATGTTCATATACTTGCATATTACATTTTTAGGCCTCAAAAGCATGCATAAAACCAAACTTAGCATATTGATGATACATGGTGCTAAATGACATGTAGAAATAGCCATAAGTTCGCATTTAGCCTCACATGCAAGTTATCATAAGAGATATGATAACTTACATGTTGCCAAAATGCAACCTTTAGCATAAAGCTTGAAGCTTTATGCTTATAAACCCAAGATAAGCTTGCATAACATGATAATATGAACAAAAGGATCAACCCAAACTTGCATAACATAACTTGCATATCATATGACAAACTTGCATATCAAACTTGCATAACATACTTGCATATAAACTTGCATATTACAACATGATAAACTTGCATATCATAGCATAGTAAACTTGCATATAAACTTGCATATCATACATTTAGTAAACTTGCATATAAACTTGCATATCATACATTTAACTTTAGAGTTTAAGTATGAAAGTAGAATAGGGCTTACAATGCTTAAGAAGTCACAAAAATATGACAAAGCCCTTGTGAAATCAATCAAACCCAAAATGCAAGCTTTAACATAAAAACCCTTGAGCCAAAATGATCAAAACTCTTTCTTTATGATGCTAATATAGAAACTTGATTTGAATGCAAGCTAATGATGCTCATACAAGTTTAAAAACACTTGTATGCATGGAAAATCACTTAGAAATTTATTTAGGAATTTTATGAAGAGAGTGGAGGCCATGAGAGGTAAAATTTTGCCATAGTTTAGTTGTAGGGTTGATTAATGATGATTTAGGGCTAGGTTAGGGCCTTATTTATAGATTAGGCAAGTGTTTTAGGCCATAGGATTAAACCCTAATTGCAATCTCAGCCCTTAAAACCGAATCTGGCCCCCAAGCTCAACACAATCTCAAAATGGTGCACCAGGCTAAACAGCCCGGCTGGACCAAGTCGACAGCCAAGTCGACAGGGCTGTCGACTTGGGTCCAACCAAGTCGACTCCCAAGTCGACAGGGCTGTCGACTTGGGTGCTCTGGCGGGAATTCTCCCGCCTGGCCCAAACTGGCCCAAATTTTCAAATTCAAACTTGAATTTGAAATCTGTTTTTGCTTTGGAATTTTCTGAAAACTTCGTTGGGCCTTAATCGGGTCATACGGACTCCGATTTTCGAAAACTCAGACTCTATTTCGCGTATTTTTCCGAGACGAACGCAATGGCATAGCCCGTTTTCCCTTGATTCAGATTTTTGAATTAAATTCTGCCTCGATTTACGTTATAACAGGTTATTGAAAATACGGGTTGTTACAGATGACCTGAAAAAGGACCATTTTTCAATCAGTTTCGGAATCCAACGAAACCAATTTTATTGGATCCATAAGGTGGAAATATGGTAAGATTTAAAATTTAATAATTTTCGAAGTTCATATGTGAGCGTACATAATATGAACGCATGTTTAAAAACTAGTTACATTTCAGTGAAATCTAGAAATAAGACCATTTTTCAAATGGTCTCCGAATTCGACGAGACCAGGCTCGATTGAACCGTAATTGTGAAATGTAGAGAGATTATAAATTTTGTAATTTTTGGAATTGGTATGTGATCATGGGACTAGAAACAAGTTAATGTTGCATAATTAACTATGGGGGATTAATCCACTTAAACACTAAGTGCCATAAGCCACAAGAATTTGACAACTAATGGTACCCTCTAAGACACATGTCATCATCTTCCAAAGAGGTCACTTCTCCTTTTATTAAGGCATGTTCCATTTCTTTTTATATTATTTTCATTTTCTCTTTTCTTCTTCCTTAAGCTTCCAAGCATACATTAACACTTCCTCTTCCTTCCTACACCCAACGCTCCTCCAACCATCCCCTCCACCTTCTTATGCACCACCACCAGCTCCTCCCCTCCTCCTCCTCATGTTGTGGGTCCCTCCTTTTAGCTCCAAAGACTTCCCTCCTCTTTAAAGTGTTAAAAACTCCACATTTCCACCTAAAATCAAGCATACACCTCCTTAATCACCTCCCCCGGGCCCCACCTACCTAGGTCTTGACCCTACCACCACCACAACCAACGCGTCCACCCCCTTCAGCTGCTATCGTCGCCTTTCCCCATGGCCCTAATCCCTTAGCCCTCTTAAAAATATCAACTTTCATTTGATTTATGCAAATAAAAGTATGTATAAGTATATATATTTAATACCTAGTTGATTAGGAAAAAAGATGGGTTTTTGATATTGATTGATATGTAAAAGTATGTATAAGTATATATATGTAAACCCTTAACCCTCTCAAAAATATCAACTTAGATTTTTGATATTTATTTTTGTCGATTGATTGTTTGGATTGTGCTCAACCAGTGTATGAGCAACTATGCCTTTATATTTAGCATTGGGTTGGGTAGAAAATATTTGTATACTAACATCTAGTGATTTATTTCACGATTTGGCTATGAGGTGTTTAGAGATAATTTAATGAATGGTTTTGGGAAGGGATTTTTATAAGGGAAAGGAAATGTTATTCCCGATTTTGGATAGCGAATGTTTTATAAAACATAAAGTATATCGAGGACTAAACCAGATGATTTTGAAATGATTTGGAAGTGGAAATTATTATAGATTTGATTTATTTTTTATTATTGGCGTTAATTATTTTTCCACTTCGGGATATAAAATGATTTAGCATGTGGCTATAGATTCGGGTAATCCACAACTAAAAGTATGTGTGGTAGGACCTTAACCTCAATCGGTTGATCGATGTAGTTTGGCTCTGTTAGTGGGAGATACACCTATATATATATATATATATATATATATATATATATATATAGCGAATGATGGGCATGCCCTTTGCCATGTTGATGGGAGAAACCTCCCGATATTTGGTAGCATGCATTGTGTTATGCATTGATTGTGATATTTCGGAATTTAAATTTCCAAGTGATATGATTTGAGATCCCTAAGTGAAAGCTAATTTGATATGGAAGCTAAATATGTATTTCAAATGATTTGAAATAAGATATCAGGAATAAAGTCCAAAGAAATAACTTCTATAAAGTTAATTAGATTTTGAAAATCTAAGTTTGAGAATTAAGCCTAAATGGGTAGTTTGAGGAATTGCTTATTGTTTGATGCATCGTAGGCTCCGTAAGTCTATTTTTTGTAGTTGTTTTATGCACTGGCATCTGGGTGGATTAAACCTGTTCCGTGTTATGCGACGTGGTCCCGTGATGTGCCTTACTTTAAAATAAGGTAAGAATAACTATAGAGTTTCTCATACCAGTCCCATGGCTGACTCGTAGTTTTTTTTTCTTGCAAACTCGGGTGTCCATTATTTCCACATGGGCTCCTGGGTAGTTTGTTTTGCAGATATTTTGAGTAGGATTCTGGATTGAAGCTTAAAGTTGTGTCCAGAGCATCGACAATTCTTCCGTTGATTGTAATTTTGTATTTCTGATGTGCATTGTAATCATATACTCTGTGTTTATTTTGTAATATGATATTTTTGAACTCTGTTGTAAAATTATTGCAATGACAATGAAGTTATTTTGTTCTTTTTCTGATGTTGTTGTATGCACAAAGTCAATGGTTTGAGGATTTCTGCTATTTTGGGTCGGACCTGTGTGGCTTATAGTCGATTCAAAGGGCGAGGATTTTCAGGTCTTTACAAATGGTATCAGAGCTTTGGTTAATGCAAAAGCTTTAGGGTACAACTCGTTAGAATAGAATGTAAGAATTCATTAGAGATAGGATTAGTAATATCCAATAAGAATAACTAATTACAGACTGGATTAGTAGTATCCTAGAATGAGTTAAGAGTATTTGGATTTCTAATTCATCATATAATGGGATTTAGATGTCTTGGAGTGGGATACTCCCTTTGTTGATGATTTAACTCGCTTGAGATGTATATGATAATTTTGATGATTTTGGTGTTATGTTTCCATTGTGGCTCGAGTATGGTGATATACTAAGCCTAGATCTAGTCCTTGAGGCTTGTATATTTATCCCTTCTATTATGTCATGTGCACTAAAACTAATTAATCCCTTTATGTCATCATATTCAGAACTCTTAGGGTAAAGTGTTGTATATCTTGCGCTTATCTATTTCTTATATTGATTTGTAAACTAGACTGACTCATGTGTGTGTTCCTTGGGTCAGACCGAGGTATTTCAGGTGTAGTTGCTGAGCTTGGGGTTAGCAGGTTCTCTTTAGTACATCTTCACCGTAGCCTCATTCACTCAAGCTTATCTAGTCGAGTTCGAATAGTAAAGCTTTCTATTATTACATTGTTGTATCATATTGTAAGTGAGAGAAGTTTATACATTATTTTTGTAGCACGTGTAATTGTTGTACTCTAACGATGTAATATTACGTAACTATTCTATAATCTGTGATGTAATAATATGTACCATGTTCTGAGCTGATTCTGGAGCCACTATAGAATTGTACTACATAAAGTATTAAGTATGTCGAGCCACTAGAAAAAAATAGCAATCACTTTATTGACATACTTAAGACTTGCTAATGCAAATCTACGAGTGGTCGCCCCTAAGCAGCCCTATTCTCCACTTTAATAGACAACATTACCTAGTAATGCTCTTTATAAGGGCGGGTCTCTGGGTGGCGCGTTACAAAATGATATCGGAGCAGAAGTTCAGAACAAAGTACATTAGACACAGAACAGAACCAGAATAGTACATGTGTTACAACATGAAATGATAATAATCGTGTCTACTTTATCGTTTTCCTTTGTTATCCTATCTTTAGTTTCTTATCCGAGAGTCATGGGGATCCTTGTGGCTGAGGAATACATCTAGGAATAAGGGGTTTATTCCATAAGTATTCCACTATTCATATCTCTTTCTGTAATGTGATTGGATCAGAAAGTCTTTCCATCCTCTTTATCTTTCAAAGTTTGAACCTTTGGGAAGAATTTTCACCCAGTCCTTGATATTTGAGTTGGTTGTTGGGTTGGGTAAAAGAGAATTTGAGAGCATTTGAAACCTAAATGTAGAGGTGCTTTTTACTTTAAGGATGGAATGTTAGAGTTTAAATAAAGTAAATCAGAGTGCGTAGTGGAAGCAGCAGAATCACTTTGGTTGTGCTAAAATTTTGACGTAATTAGGCATGGGATAAGGGATGAGAATAATGAAGAATTACAAATATCGATGAGCTAATTACTTTGTAAACCGATACTTAAAAATTAAATTGGGAATTGTTTTAAGTGTTGAATTGTCTGATGAGTGTCTTAAGGGTTTTGGTCGATACATCTGATCAACGATATCAATAAAATTGATTTAAACACTTATTCGAGACTATCTAACACTAAATATGAGTAGTAAAAATGAAGTTGGATGCAAAAATAAAATAAGAGGTTACCACATTGGAATAGTATTACCACAACGTGGGATGTGGAGCATAGTGACTTTGGTGAGGCAATGGCGATGATTTGTCGACATCGCAGCCAAGTACTATGAAGGATTGATAGAAAATAGTGGTTTAATGTTATTCCAATTGAATTATAAATGAAAAATTAAAATGGTTTGAATATAATGGAGTTTTAAATATACAATTTTCTAAAACAAGCGAGCCACTTTTGAGATGCACATTCATAGTACATTCACTTGGCTAGTTGCCGCCATAGGGTTAGATATAAACCTTGAGGAATGGCGAGGCTGTTTGATGATTGAAAAGCCCAAGTAGCAGCCATACTTTGAGGGAATTTAGATAACTTCAATGGTAAGGTAGCGTTAAGTAATGATGGGAGAGCAAAAAATCTTAAGTGTGTATTTCAAATAACGCCTTGTGAAAGATAAGTTGTGTTGTTTCAAGCTTGATATTAGCGAGTTAACAAATATGATTAAAGTTTTATCTACGGTTTGGATAAATTCAAGTGAGAGATTTTAAGGCTAAAAATTTTATATGATAAAAATTTCTAAATTCCATGTGTTAGCATCTTAAATAAAGAAGTTTTAAGAAGCAAGTTGAGATTAATAACTTGTGAAATCTAAGTTAATAAAGTTTCAATCTCAACAAGTTGCGAGGACACAATTTATTTAAGGGGGAAAGTCTATAACAAACTGGATTTTTAGGTAACCAGGGAGTGCAGATTTATTATGTTTTGCGATTCTTGAGATAATATGTTGGTGATACGAGTTTGTGAGACTAACTCATATAACATTTAAATTAGAAAAAAAATAAAGTTTTGAGCATTTGTTAAAACTAAACATTTGGAAAAAATTATATAATTTTGTTATAATAGAAATTTATTCCAATCTATAACTATAAGATCATAATTTAATAATTAAAGGGGATATTGAAAATATATTTTGGGAATCTATATTTAAGGGGAAATGTAATTTGAATATCAAAGAGTAAAGTGCTGATTTAGTTATTAAATTACTAATTGGGATTCTAAATACAAAGATGTAATTCGATAATAATATCAAAAAAGGGATTGAGTTCAAATTACATTAATGAATTTAAAGTGTACATGTAAATTTTAAAATATAATTAATGAACAAGTTGGTTTGTTGATTTTATAAGAGTATAAATATTGTTATGAACAAATATTTATAGAATTCGTGTGTTTTTATCGCTGATAATAAATTTAATTTGTTGAGATAATTAATGAACATGTCGTAGAATTTAAATAAAAGTAAAAATATGTGTTTAGCATGGTTAATAATTTATTTTGTTAAAATAAGTCATTGTGATTCTTATTTTATTATGTTGTAGAGATTATACAAATAAATGAAGACATTTTTGTCAAACCCATTTTAGTTAGTGTGTTATGTTGCAACTTATATCTAAAATAGTGCAAATGTGTTTATTAACTTGTTCGTTAAGTTGTTAAAAGTTAACACAACGTATATAATTATGTGTGTGTTGGGGGGGGGGGGGGGGTTGTGCTTTGTAAATTAAAAACAATTTGATTTGTGTGTGTATGTTTAAGAGGCATTAAAGGTGTATTAGTGTTAACTCAAAAAGCAATATTAGTTGTAAATGCATGTTTAAGCACTTTGCTTTGTGTTTTTGACTTATTAATCAATTTGAGCTTGGTTGGTGTTAGGGTCCATTTCCTCCTTCTAAATGTTTCTAGAGAGAAAAGAGAAGTAAGACACCTTTTTCTTCCTTTCCTCTTTTTGTTTTTCAGTTGAAGCTTTTAGGAAGAAAAACTATGGCCTCCATCTACCTCAAAATTCAACCCTTTAACCCAAATCATTGTAAGTAAGATGTAAAACTCCTCTTCCAACTAGAATACGCTTCAATCAATATATCAAGCCTTATCTTCCTCTCAAAATAAAAACCCTAGACTGGTTGGAAATTCATAACAAATCAAATTAAATTCCAAAAATTCTGAAATTTAGATATGTTGTTTCTAACACATTCCAGCAACTCTCCTCCAATTTTCGTGGCATTTGGTTTAGCTTTGGAGCATCAAATATCTTCTTTCATCAAGAAATTTTCTGGTCATATCTAAGTAGAAAACGAAGGTCAGTAGAAAATTCATAACTAATTCTAGAAAAATCTAAAAATTCTAAAATTTAGATTTGTTGTTCTAAACTCATTAACATATCTTCTGTAAAAATTTCATAGGAAAATACTTAAGTTTGCTATATCAAACCCTTGTTGCAACAAAGGTTAAAAATGCATTTTTTTTGGGAAATTGATGAGTTGAGGCTTGCATGATAGTTCACGAGGTTAAGGTGAGTTGTTACACTCACGCATTTTAGTTTAAACATTTACCTTTGCACGTGACTTGAGTTTGGTTGAATTTCATGTTAATATTTAGTTTTAATGAAACCGAGTTTGATTGCTATTTGCATATATTTTGTCTCAATTCCGACAATGGAATGTTGCTGGATTTTCTTCTATTGATAGTTTATGCTTTGCGGTATTGATATGTGAAAATTTCTGTGCAAGACTACTTCGTTTGATAGTTCATGCTTTGCGGTATAGTTTATCTCACAGATCGACCGAGTCAAGCATTTCCTTAAAAGTCGGATAGACCAAATATCTCTGGATCTAGGTGGAAATATCCATATGAGTCATTCATTGCTCAACCTAATTCTCAAGGCATTAAATGTGGTTAACCACTTTCGGCCAAAGCTCTACTTTCGGTACACCTCATCTCGAGTGCCACGTAAGCCACAATTCTCGAGGATACTATTGATTAGCAATAGACCGGGTCACATCGCCGCAACCACATCAAATGATCGAGATCCACGTGTCCAAGCTCCACAAAAGAGGTAAGCTACGTTGTAGCTCCTTAGCGCTTCTCTTCACCTATAAATACCTTTATGCTGAAAATAGAAAGAGACTTTTTTGGATCTTCTCTTCACCCCTTCAACTTTTGGGCACGTGCTCTCGCTCTCTCAAGCTCAAACTCCATGGCTAGCGCTAAAAATAACCAACTCTCCCTCTTTCCTCAAACAGAAAAAAGTGTTGTGCTTGTAATAAGAAAGAAAATCAATATATATTAAGTGGAAGTAGGCACCACCTTTGCCGAACCACTATAAAAAGTCTTCTGTGTCCCCTGTTGTCTTTACTTTACCATATTTTGTGATTGTTATTCGTATATTCCATGCACGATTGGGGGTTGACTATCACAAGTGACCAACTTTTGACGTCAACACAAACGATTGGCTCCCTGCCACGTAAATACCCTGTGTCGGCCCCATAGTAGGGTGTATTACTTCATAAAGTGCAACCACTAGAAGGACACAGACCTATTTATAGGTGTTATGGCGTCTTATTTTCCCAGATAGACCGGACCCATGAACGCACATGACCTATTGGAACGCGCCTTCAGAACACCCCATCCCAAATGAACCACTTATAATTAGCTCAGTAAGCGTGCCCTGGCCCCTACCTAGTGCGTGCCCCCCTTTTAATACCAGAATGGGTTACTTACTAATATGGGTCCCATGTAATAGATGACACAAGTCAAACCCCTACACTTGTGTCCTCAATCAACTAAGATTTCCACAAGTTAAGTTTTAATAGGTTAATAGTGTCCTTACAACTCCAACAAATTAACAAGTTTACTTATCCCCCAACAGATCAAACAGATTACATAAGTGACATACAGTTCCATTAACATGTTCTACTTAATCTTTGAATTAAGCCTACATGTTTAAATGTTCATACACCCCATATTTCAGTTATATTACACATTATAAGTTATGCCCAAATTTTAGTCATATTCATAGTATAGGTTTTGCCTTCAAATTACCATTCCAAATCATTCCCAGTTTAACCCCATTTCGTTCGTGTGCATATTTCAGCAGTATTGACCAAGGCTCGAAGGTAGCCTAGGCTATAAAAATAAAAAGGGAAAGAGAAAGAGGAACATAATAGGCATAAAACAAAATAAGCATATAACAACATAGATGGGCATAAGGTAGCAGAAATAGGCATATAAGAACTGAATAGCAGATCAGATGTACATGTAATAGTAGGACTGATTAGGTACGAATCAGATTCTTAACAGGTATAGGTTTTAGATCCAGATTTATAAACATGTCAGGATTATTGTTAAATGTTTATATCCAAAAATAACGTGAACTCACAGAGACTGGATCTAAAGAACAGAGAATAATTAGGTTGAAGCTGTAGAAGAAATTTTTGTATACGTATACGCCGTTGTTGAAGAAAATTGGCTAATTCAATCCAAGATGGGGCAGCAACTCGTTGTCCCCATTGTTTTAGGTGAATAAAACAACAGAAATACCAATGCTTATATAGAATTTCTCTAATGAACCTCGTTCAGAAACAAGTCTAGGTTCAGGGAATGAACCTGGCTGGATCCAGGGTAGGTCGATCCCAGTGTCGACCTTAGGGTTGACACCCCCTTGAGTGGGTCGACCCATGGCTTGACACACCTAGGGCGTGGGTCGACCCACAACGGGTCCAAATCCCGCGTCCATTTTCCGCTTCGATTTTGAACTGTTTTGAAATTTCTCGTTCAATTATATATATATATATATATATATATATGTTATATGTATTCAAACTTCAAACCTTAGTATCTTCTTCATACGATGTCCGTTTTACGCAAACTCGGAGTTTATCTTAAGCATAATTCCGAGATGAACGCAATGGTATGGTCCGCTTTACTTAATTTCCCAAATTAAATTTAGTTTTCTTTAGTTTACCCTTATAATGTCTTTTCAAATTATGGGGTGTTACAAAAAACATGACTAGAGTTACTATTCCAAATCTACTCAGATCTATGCTCTTACTTATAGTACTACCAGTTCTTGGCACTTCCATGGTAACTCTAGCATTTTCCAATCCTACATTGGTTATTCCAGTATTAAGCCTAAGTAAAGCTTCTTCTTATTCAGGTTTAACCTGATTTTCTCTAACTTGTCGAGATCTTAAAGGTATACTTCCAATTTCATTTTCTCCAACTCTCCTACCACCTATAATATTCTTGAGTTCTAATCTTTACTCCATGACTTTAGTAGCTTCTTATTGCCTCATCCTTTGGAAGAATGCCTCCATCATCTTTTGATGCCTCACTAGGATTCCATCTTGCATCGCTTTCATAATCTTTTCCTTAGCAACTCTAATAACATAAATAGATCTGTTAGAGCGGGAAAGTAATTCCTAGCTACCTCCAAGGTCAAAGTGGATTTCTCCAACCCTTGTTCTAGATCTAGGTCTTGTTATCTTATCAAAATCTCCAGTCTACAATTTTTTTTCTTTCTCGTTCATTCTCACTGAAAGAACCAAATGTTAGCACCAAAATGGAATTAACACTAAAGGATAATGTAAAAATACAATTTAGAAGATGATAAGCATTAATCACACAGAGTGAGCGAGCAGTAAATATGCAGAATAAAGAGATGTAGGAATTTTATAGTTATTCGATTGAATTCGACCTATGTTCGCTTCAATCAATCTTTTATTATGATTTTCGATAGTTATACCTCTTTGACCTCAAGTACTCATCCTTATATCTAAATTACAAGTACTTTATAGTGTTTGAAGGAGATAAGAATTGAAGTAGTGAGGTAGATCTAGCAAAGTAGCATCATTTCTAGTAAGATTCGAGGGTCCCATCACTAGTTATAGATGATTTAGTATTTATAGGAGAAAGATAAGGTGTTGGGTCAGTAAACAAGGTGTAGAAGAATCTACATACCGAGACAAGTCATCAGCAAGAGTCGCACGCCGATCAGACTCACCTTTACGATTCGTACTTGAGTCAAAGTTATGAATCGAGCTGACTCATAAATTTAGGATATCTTTAGGCACTGTTTCAAATCTCGCAAATATTGACCGAGGCGAAATACTATAATATGGTTCGAGATCTTAGTTTTTTTTGTTAAAGTTTAAATATATGTCTAAACTGGAACAATAATTAAAAACTCAAATCTAATCATGATAATCTTTTGTTATTTTCCATTTTGCATGTTAAATGACCATATTGCATGTTCATATATGTTCTACAATTCTTATGGTTTTCACATTTGTCTATTTTTCATACATGTTACCTATGAAATTATTTATTTTATGATCTATTTATGTTGAATTTTTAATGTTTTGAATCCTTTTTATGTTTTATGTCTAACAATATTTCTGTTTTAAGCATATTACGATTTAGTGTATGAATGATCTATCGCAAAATAAAGAATAATAAAGTTATTTTGCAATTCAAGTTTAACCTACTATGTTTTTAATAGCATACATAAAAATCATTTTGTAAAAATATCATTTTTTAACATATCATGTACCTCGAGATTGTTCTGATATGAACTTTCAGACCCGAAATGGAAATCCGAGACGAACTTCTGAGTTAGACTAATCTCGTCCGAGATCTCCCCCGATCCGAGATATGGTCTATAAAATCCCCGAGACGAAACGCGACCGATATCCGAGATTTAAAACCTTGTCTTTAGGTTTCTTCACTTGTGTCATTTCTCCAACATCCAGTTGAGTTATATCATCTAATCATGAGTCATTTCAAGTTAGTTTGATCATATATTTTCATGACTCTATCAATCCGTTTAATTTTAAAGTACAAGTCATCCATATCTCATTCAATATTTTATATAAATCACATGAAATATCATAGATGCACACAAAAGGAGTAGGGAGTCAAGATTTGGATTTGAAGTGATCATGACATGAGTGTTTATGACTTGGACTCAAGTCATAAAGATGACCCAGTACCTAATCATGGAGTTAACACTAAAGTCATTCAAAATTTCCAACTTGGTTTTGATATTTTTTATAACTTCTTTCATGAAGTTCAATTCTAATCCGGCTCTTTTGAATTCTCTAAATCCAGATAAAGTTGTTTTTGTCCAAAAGCAGATAAACATCAATCATTCAGGATCTGCATGATTATGAGAAAAGAGTGGTGTAACGACCCGTATTTTTCAGTGATATAATAATTAATTTATTTAATTATTTAAATTGTAATTTATAGATTTAAATAGTTTAAATTAAATAATATTGAATATTTAATTAATATAAATAATAGAATAATATATTTAATTTCGAAATAGTCGGAATTAGTGAATTGACAATATAATGTGAACTGGACAATTTAAAATATTTAAATCAGCTTAGGATTGAATCAAAATGACGAATATATTTAAATAATGACAGTTTGAACGTATAATTATATTATAATTATAACCGAGCTCGAAATGGCACGGCAGTTCGCTATTTGGCGATTTGAACTTTAAATGAATATACAGAATTCGTTTTAAATCGGATTTCTGTGAAACAAGAAACGTTAGGAGCTGGTGAAGTATATTTTTCTAATGGAAGAGAAAAATCGAGATTTCATTGTGTAGATTTTGATTTATGTCCAAATCAAATTTTAGAAAAGTCGCTATGGAATTCCTTTGAAATTTATAAATATATATTTATATTATAAAAGGATTTTATATATTAATCGAATATCGATATAACTGGGAATTTTGAAATATCAAGTTATAAATCCCATTGGAGCTGTATGATATTCTATTGTGAATATATACGATAATATTTATTTTTAAATATTTAATTTAATTATTTTTAAATATATCTATATATTTAAATGGGTTATTTAGAGCTTTAAAAATAGCCAGTTTTGCAAACGACCTCCGTTTTCGATGAAACTAATTTTGTTGGATCCGCAATATTAAATTATTGCTAGATTTCAATTTCCTTGATTTTTGAAGTCAGTATGTGGCCGTACCGGATTTTAAAGTGAAAAACAATCAGTATTTTGACGGTTAAAAATACGTTGTGTGAGCAAACTGAGTCGGAATTCGACGAAACCAGTTTCGTTGGGTTCGTAATGTCGAACTGTAGCTGCATGCCCATTTTCATGATTTTTGGGTATCGTATGTGATCATATGGATTCTTAAATAGCAAAACAAATAGGTGTTGATTAAAATTAAATATAATAATCGAATTAAAAAAATATATTTTATCCCTATATATATATTCCTCAACTTTCCTAAACCTTAACCAAATTTTCTCTCTGGCAAAAACATGCGCCGCCACCGAAAGAAAATTTCAACAGTGAAAACCCAAGTTCCAAAATCGAAATAAAATCAAAGAAAAATTGATAAATTACAAAATACATATATTCATGATTATTATGGCTTGCTCTTCATGCTGGTATGCTCAAATCAAGGTTCGACGCAAGCTCTTACTTGTTGTTTTCTCTCAGCGGCAACTAGGGTTAAGAACTGAGATCGATTCGAGCGCCAATCTTTATTGTTTGTTTCAGAATTGAGTTTGTGATAGAAATTGGAGTGTGTATGGGAAGTTTGGTGGATTTTGATCAACAAATGAGATGCGCGATATCCTGTAACGCGAGTTCTGGACAGAGGACGGAAACTCCTTGTTCGGTGCGAGGTTGACAACGATGGTGTGGGTGTGTAGAGGGGTTGATGAGGAGTATTATGGGTATTTTTGTGTGATTTTAAAAGGTAGAGAGAAGGAGAAAAAGGGGATTCAAGATCAGCAAATGGTTTTGGTTTACTGTAATGATGCGTGAAATTTTGTAAAGGAGGAGCGATGGGTTTAGATTCGGGAGGAAGAAGGCGTATTGGTTGCTGGTGGGTTTAAAAGTAGTTGGGCTTGGAAAATGAATCTGACAAAATTGGATCAGTTGGGATCGTATGGACGAGGACTCCACAATGGAACTGACTGAGAGTGAATTGGAGCTCGTTTGGATTTATGATGAAATTAAACTTCTGAATCAAATCAGTGACCAATTATCGTTATTTAACGATAACCGTCCAATGTGAGTAAACTCACCAATTCTGATCAGTTTATATTTTCATAAAGTACTTTTAGAATTGATAAATAATGATTGTTTGTTGTGTGTTGGCTGTTTGGTTGAACTGCTAGTTACTGGTTGAAAATATCGATAACGGTATATATAAATCGTTAATCGAATATTGATTCTGTTATCCGAATATTTCATATTCATGTTATTTAGGTTGGTTAACATCTGTGGATGCAGGAAAACAGGTCGGAGAGACCCAACTGGGTTCCTCAACATTTATTTTACTGTTTTTCCATATATTGTGTTATATGATGTGATATGAAATCTGTTGTTGATTTTGTATGTTTGAATGATACCGATTATTGTTATATGGTATGATAAATACCATAAGGAATATTGGAATGTTAAAAAGGGATTTTTCAATGTTATATTGAAAAAGAAATATTTATAAAATCAAAAGATGTTATAAAAAGAAACATTTTTAAATATGATAATATAAAAAGAAATATTTATTTAGGGAAATAAATATGATAAAATACAAAGAGGAAATATTTGTGAAAACAAATAAAAAGGGAAGTATTTGTAAAACATTTACAAATAGAATTGAAAAGGGAATATTTGTAAAACATTTACAAATTGAATTGAAAAGGGAATATTTGTAAAACATTTACAAATAGATTTTAAATAGAAATATTTATTTAGAAAATAAATAGAATCATAAAGAAATATTTATTTAGGAAAATAAATAGAATTATAAAGAAAATATTTATTTCGAAAATAAATAGATTATAAAAAGGAAATACTTGAAAAATGAATAGGTTGTATAAAAAGAGAATTTTACACTAGGAAGGTTTAGACCCGTGCTTCGCACACGGGTACAACAGAATATGAATTCAAAGTGAACATTTAAGAGAAATCTGTTTTAACAGATAAAGTAAGAAGAAAAATTTAAATAATATTTTATAAATTAAATAAAAATTTTATCATTGGATAAATAGAATATATAAGTCAGGGCTTATATAGAGAAGTAAGAATCGATTTCAACATCGATATTTGAAACTGAATATGGACGAAGAGTTAGTCGATTAAGAGTTA
This sequence comes from Allium sativum, assembly GCA_030737875.1. NCBI lineage: Eukaryota > Viridiplantae > Streptophyta > Magnoliopsida > Asparagales > Amaryllidaceae > Allium > Allium sativum. Next base: position 6,117,148 of record JASFAX010000039.1, on the reverse strand, counting down.
ATCGGTTAGAGTTAATCGAATTAGAGTAATCGATTAGAGTTAATCGAATTCGAGTAATTGATTAGAGTTAATCAGTCAGAATTAACCAGTTAGAGTTAATCAGGTAGAGTTAACCAGTAAGAGTTAACCAGATAGAGTAAATTGAACATAGTTAATCAAATTAGCTTTTAATTGAATATTAGTTATTCAATTAGAGTTGATTTAATATAGTTATTTGAGATAGTGTTAGTCAAACATAGTTATCCAGGATGAGTTGCCATTTCGTACAACTGCTAGCGTAGTTCGCAGGGCTGCAGATAGCCTACGGCGGTCGGATGTTTCGTGAGGGAATCAGGTGTAACCATTGTGATCGCTGCGATCTAGAGTCAAGCGAATGGAGTTAAATCGAATATTAGCCATTCGAAATAAAGTTAAAGCAGAAATTGTTATTCGAATATAAGTTAATCGAATATTAGTTATTCAATAGGAGTTAAATAAGTTGAGTAAATCAAGTAATTTAATCAAGTTGAGTTAATCGAGTTGAGTTAGTCAAGATGAGTTAATAAAACCGAGTTAATCCAAATGAGTTAATCCAAAGGAGTTATTTGAAATAGTTTATTCGAATAGAATTAAGGGAGTTAATCGAATAGAGTTTATTCGAAAGGAGATTAATCGAATGTAAATCATTCGAAGAGAGTTAATCGAATATATGTATTCGAAGAAAGAGTTATCGAATATAGTTATTTGAAGAAAGAGTTATCGAATATAGTTTATTCAAAAAGGAGTTATCGAATAGAGATTTTTTCGAAAGAGAGTTATACGTTGGAATTCGATTATATCGAATTTGGGAAAGTACACTTTATGTTTTTAATCAAGATTTAATGATTTCTTTATAAATTGTCTATTTAGTTAAATTAAGGAATAAAAGTTATATTTTGAAGTTAGATATTTCAGAAATAGGGATTTGAACGCTATTGTTATAATCAAATGATTTGTATAAAAGAAGTGAATTCGTATATAAAATCCGAAAGTTACGTAAGGAAGTTTGTTAAAGATTTGAAAGGTGAACTTTGTCTATTTCGAGGTTAGAAATGTTGTTCAGTTAAGGCCTGAGAGGTAATTATACCCCAACTTGATTGGCTTTAGTTTTAACTAAGGGATGGGTAAGGTTCGATAGTGAAGATTAGTTAAGTGAATTTAGTTAATGAGTGTAATGGTTTGAATTGGCTTAGTGATGTTTTATTTAAACATCTGTTTAAATCAAATGAAGGAGTTTTGGAAATGTTATCCAAATAGGAATCAGAAATGTTTTCTAATATAGAAAATAAGGAATGGAGCAAATATGGAAATGTTTTACAATGATTAATAAAATATATTTTTTGAATTTATAAAATAAGAATTTACAAATATATAGAAACGGGAATGAATAAATTAATGATAAATTAAATTAAAGGAGATCAATGTTGATTGATGATTGATCGAATTTCTATCTGGAAATAAGATCGTTGGTTGTACACCTATTTTTCTTCGATAGTTAAATCACTGACTATCGAAGTTTTTGACCATTTTTCCGTCGTCAATACGGAGAGACCGGGATCAGATTCATTATCTGAAAACCACTCTTTATAGACGTAAGAGTTGCGATCAAATATGATGAAAATAATTGAAGACGGAGTTATGCAAGGGCTATTCTGTTTACAGAATAGTGCCTTCGATTTGTCCAGTCCCAGTACAACGTGAATGGACGAATGTCTAACAAAGTATATCTAACGGATCGCGTAAGTTGATCTCTTCAAATGTACTTATGTTTGGTGGCGGAGGAATTCGTTTCTCTTAGCTTTATACCTGTGGTATTTTTGGTGAAATCAATTTGTGATTTGGCGGGTATGACAATGTGGCATTCAAAGTGAATGGTGGTCAGATGTATCAAAGATACGTTATGACCTCAAGCCTCATCAACCGGGAAATGACAGAAATCGGGAGGCAGCATGGCTAGGTGGGTGGCTCCCATTAGGGTGTATATCACCTATCTAGAGAAAATCCATTTCATTCTTTTATCTATTTTCGATGCTGTCCCTTTTCGGGAAACGGTGGGTAGCTCCCAACCGTTGGTGATATACATTCGATACACTCAAGCGAAATGAGTTGTCGATCATGTATGGGTCGGGTTGCAAGACGTTCTTGTTGAACCTAGTGTATTTGCCTCTAGAGATACACTATCGGCAAGTGGTTCCATATCTTGTCATAGTCGGAATCCAATCTCCAATAAGCACCCGTGGTTTTGCTTGTATACTATATATGTGGAACGTGAGATGCAAGCATTCTGCTAGATTGTTAATTACTTGTGATTAGACACTATTATTATATCAGAAAAGTATTGATTTCCAAAACTTTTTTGGGTTATCGTAAGGTAAAAACCGTCCGTGTTTATGTGTGGATCGGTCTTACGATTACCTTTTCTTTTGAAAAGGATTTTGAAAAGTTAAACCAAATGATTTGAGTTTACTCACACCAGTCCCATGACTGACCCAGAGTTTATTTTGTTTTGTTTTCCCTTAACTCTTGGGTGCCCAAATTTGTATGGGCAGTCAAGTTGTTCAGGTCTTTACAGATATACTTGGAGGAGCTTGAAGCAGAAGGGTTCAGGATTATATAGCTATTGTTATTTCCTCTGTGTGTAAGTGTTGTACTCTGATAATGTCATTGTATATATATACTGTTTTATTGCAAAGTTATGTTATATATTATATTTTATTCATTCCGCTGTGAGATCCTTGTTTACTCTGATGTTATATGTTCTTCTTCTTCTTCTATTCTAAGTTTCTATCTTATCTATTCTCACCTTCTAACTTCTTTCTATTAATGATCGGATATTTCCGATGTCTGAATAGTCAACATGGTAGTTTTGTGTTGATTTTCGGAGTCAAAAATCCCTGGGTCGTTACAAGTGGAGACATACTTATAAAGCGGGAAAGATAATATTGACTTCCCAAACCAAACCATTTCAACACAATGCTAAGTAATGGTCAAAATAAGTAGAAGGCTGGTGTGGAACCTAATTTGATGGCAATTATGTTGGAGATGGTCATTACAACACCAAAATTGCTGCTATACCCGAATAATATTTGGCAATTATACCCGATTGTGAGATAATGGATTGCAACCCCCTGAATTCCGCCTTAAAATCCAAAGTTGGGTCCCTTGACACCTAAAATGATTTCGGGGGTACCGTAGCATATTCCTTACAATACCAGAATTAAACGACACACCTCCAAAGGAAGTCATCTAGAAATTAATAATTTTAATTAAGTTTGTAAATCTAAGGATAATTCTAATCTAATATATACTCGACATTATTTGGGTGAGAGCTGCCTTACGCACTTTTTGACGCCTGGGGAGCTTATCACTTATCTGTATTAGGCCAAAACTGTTATAGAAGCCAGCTTTGACCAAGTTTATCACTTATCCGTATGGAATAAGGGAGAAAGCAGCAAGCTTTGAAGGCAATAGAAGCGAGCTGAAAGTCATTATAAAAGCTCAAATAAATTCAGTGATGAATCCTCTGATGTAAAGTTGCCAATTGATAGAAGTAGTTCGGAAAACTCGCAAAGAAAATTAATTGAGGATTTGAAGGACCGTCTAGTTTAAAGAACTCCTAATTTTTTAGGGTTCTGAAGATTTCGAAGAGTGTGTAAATGAAAGTTAGCAAAAGCGGCTAGGCTTGTTGTGATAACCCCAAACTTCCGTAGACCGAAAGTAAGGATGATCATTTTTGGAATACAACATATTTACAACAAAAACAGATCTAAGATAATTATCATAACACATAAACCATCGCAGCGGAAATAAATGTCATCAACATTACAGCAGAACATCAGAGTATACAGTTTTACAGGATCCACTTACCAAAATAGAATTCTTAACAAAAGAGGCACAAGTCTCACATGAAAGGAAATAAGTCTCAAATCCCATTACATACATCAAAAGCAAGAGATAGAAAAATGTCCCAAAAGCAGAATAAAAGATGGAGAAAAGGTCTTCTTCTTCTTCCTCCCAAAGCAAGCTCCCACCAGAAAGTATCACCTAGAAACCTGTCAATTGGCTGCCCGTGTGGAAAGAGGGCACCCGAGTTTGCAAAAGTGAAACAAACTACGAGTCAGTCATGGGACTGGTGTGAGAATTCTTAACTAAATTAACTATCAAGATGGCGAATCTCAGGACCAAGCCGCTAACGCGGAACGGGTTTACTCCATTGGATTGCCAGTGCAATATTTTATAAAGTTTATATAAAACAGCGAAATGACTTTTGAAAAATGAAATCACCATAAGACTCAAGTCCTATCACACAATGCAACGCACACAAGAGGATAGAGTTTTCCCTTATGTATGATCAAACATGCTTAATACGTGAAAAGTAATGTTTTGATATTATCATTAGTGTTTAAACAGTATTAAAATACTTCAAAATACATATATCAATCCTAGACGGCATAGGTACCATATACTATGTCGCCGTATATAAGTTTACAATCAAAACCGAAATGTTGTCGTATTGGGAATTGGTTTTCTATCATGAAATCGAGGCTAGGGATCGTCCTCTTCCGATTCGAGACACTCTAGCAAATGCCTCAGGATCCCCCGCAGTGAACCCTTGGATGCGGTAGGGCCGGTCCCTACCTAACGGTAGTGGATTAGTTGTGCCTGAACACACGTTTCCCGGTCCCTTTGGACCTATAATATGACCACTTCCGGCCTATAAAAACCCGAGGTACCTCAATCCAAAATCCACATAAGTAAAATGCCGGGCCCTGTCAAAACCCAAGCACCACTCCTAGCTAGAAAGAAACGTGTGCACTCCCTACGGTCCATATCCCGTTTTTGACTCATACCGGGGTGTGAGGCTCGCGAAGTCACGATATACACAAAGCTATGCCTAACCAGGCTATGCTTTGATCATCAGCCACATGGCCTGCTTTTCAACAAAGCTTTGATCATTGCATCTTGGCGTGCCACATTGACAATTCAACGCCATGCGATCGATAACTATCACTACGTATCAGGGTGTTAAGTAGAGAATAAATTCTCTACCACCAAACAGACATATATTAATAGAAATCGATTTAATTACATGAAGTGGATTTCAACGTCAGACACACATCCATTTACAAGTCCGTTCTGGGTCTGAACGAAACCGGAGACACCAAAAAGGCGCTCGCTTATCCGCACGACCAACACACACGTCCGGACAATTACTGCTTCAACCCAGTCCTGCGAGCAAGTCAGTCCAAGGTATCAGAAGTCATCGTCCATTCGATGTGAAGATCGCCGGTCTTCAACCATCGTCTTCTTACATCTTTGATTCAATCGTTGTTCAATTATTTGGAATGAGTTAAACTCGGCCTTTTCAAATAATTGGCGCATAATTATAGTTTAAAACATTTCATCTATATTTATAACTATTTATCGCTATTTTTATTTATTAAAAATAGCTCGAAGTATATAAACGACGTTTCGGGTCAATGGGCGGCGCTGGCGCTGCTTTTTCCAAAATTTGATTTACACATATCTTAACATCTAACCGTCGGATTTTGATGAAATTTATATCGTTGGAAAGCTTTTCCCAAAGTGGTCCTAACGGTTCCAGTTTTGGGAAATTCCAACGGTCGGATCTTTCTATATATTCGTTTGAAGTTACGATTGTCCTTACGCGAACTGCAGCGCTCGTTTCGTTTAATTTTATATTTTATATTTATATATAATATATAAACCATTTAGGCGATTTCCTTTCTTAAAATCCATTCCTTTTATTCTATGAAAGTAATATTTTCGTCCGCCAATTCTAGTGCGGCAAAAATGATGGTTTCAACAATGTATCATTTTGTATCAAATAAACATGACATTTTTGTTCGCCAATTCTAATGTGACCAAAAATGATGTTTTAACAATGTATATTTTTATTTTCAACAAAAATGACATTTTTGTTCGCGAATTCTAATGCGACCAAAAATGATGGTTTAAAATGTATAATTACAATATTCAACAAAATGACATTTTTGTTCGCCAATTCTAATGCGACCAAAAATGATAGTTTAAAATGTATATTTTCTATATTCAACAAAATGACATTTTTGTTCGCCAATTCTGATGCGACCAAAAATGATAGTTTAAAATGTATAATTTCAATATTCAACAAAATGACATTTTTGTTCGCCAATTCTAATGCGACCAAAAATGATAGTTTAAAATGTATATTTTCTATATTCAATAAAATGACATTTTTGTTCGTCAATTCTAATGCGACCAAAAATGATAGTTTAAAATGTATATTTTCTATATTCAACAAAATGACATTTTTGTTCACCAATTCTAATGCGACCAAAAATGATAGTTTAAAATGTATAATTTCAATATTCAACAAAATGACATTTTTGTTCGCCAATTCTAATGCGACCAAAAATGATAGTTTAAAATGTATATTTTCCATATTCAATAAAATGATATGTCCCTTATTCTTATTATTTACATATAAAATGTAAATCTCTTTTTATTCTTTCCTGTTTACATTGAAAATGAGAATGTCTTTTTATTCTTTTCTATTTACATTGAAAATGGAAATGTCTTTTTATTCTTTTCTATTTACATTGAAAATGGAAATATCTTTTTATTCTTTTCTATTTACATTGAAAATGGAAATGTATTTTTATTCTTTTCTATTTACATTGAAAATGGAAATGTCTTTTTATTCTTTTCTATTTACATTGAAAATGGAAATGTCTTTTTATTCTTTTCTATTTACATTGAAAATGGAAATGTATTTCTATTATTTTCTAGTGTCAACATTCCTAATATAAATATATTTTCTAATGTCAATATTTGATTCATTTCAACTATACTAACATGACGATGAAATCTGGTTCATTCCAACTATACTAACATGACGATGAAATTTGGTTCATTTTAACTATACTAACACGACGATGAAATTTGGTTCATTTTAACTATACTAACACGACGATGAAATTTGGTTCATTTTAACTATACTAACACGACGATGAAATTTGATTCATTTTAACTATACTAACACGACGATGAAATTTGGTTCATTTCAACTATACTAACATGACGATGAAATTTGGTTCATTTCAACTATACTAACACGACGATGAAATTTGGTTCATTTTAACTATACTAACACGACGATGAAATTTGGTTCATTTTAACAATACTAACACGACGATGAAATTTGGTTCATTTTAACTATACTAACACGACGATGAAATTTGATTCATTTTTTGATGAATCACAATAAAGGTCTCATCTTATTTTCATCTGTAAATCAAATAAGATGTCTAATATTTATTTTATCTTTTGGTTAAAGTTTGAAAGATCTAAATTTTCTTTATTTTATAAATCAAATAAAGACCTACACTTTCTTTTATTTTGTAAAACAAAATAAAGGATTCAAACTTTTCTCTTATATTTTGTAAATAAAAGATTCAAACTTTTCTTTTATATAGTAAACAAAAGATTCAACTTTCTTTTATATTGTAGATAGAAGATTCAACTTTCTTTTATATTGTAAATAAAAGATTCAACTTTAATTTGTTTTCAAAAACAAAAGATTAGAACTTTAATTTGTTTTCAAGACAAAAGATTAAGACTTTAATTTTTTTTCAAGACAAAAGATTAAAACTTTGATTATATTTTGTTTATCAAACAAAGGATTAAAACTTTGCTTATATTTTGTTTATCAAACAAAAGATTAAAACTTTGATTATATTTTGTTTATCAAACAAAGGATTAAAACTTTGCTTTTTATTTTTTTATTAATAAGAATTCAACTTTAATAGAAAGGATTAAAAATAAAAATAAAAATAAAAAGATGAGAACTTTATTATGATTACATCAGAATTTTACAGATCCAAACAGTCAAACTATAACATGTCATCACAACGAATAAAATCCAATAATACAACAATCACCACATAACAGATCAGAATAATATACAATGATTCAACTGATCGAATAGAATTAAAATAAATTATTTAATTGTTCAAATTCAGAAATCTCACTGTCTTTGAAGATTTTTGGCCAAAATTCAAACTGTTCAGAATCAACTCCAGTCAGTCTAGATGCGTAGATCTCAGTCACACGATTACAAGGTCGCTGAAATCGTCGAATTTCGAATTGAAATGAGTTAGATATGGTTAATCGAAGTTTTTAAAACAATTTAAATTAATTAAATAATAAATTAATAAAGTAAATACCCTTCTTCCTCTTCTCTGTAGCACGGCCGAAGCTTTCTACTATTGGGTTCGAACTTAGGGTTGGATTTTTCTTCAAATTAGTTGCAGGGTTCGTCGATCGGAAGGGGGGACGTCGGAGCAGGTCGGACGGCGCACGCGGGGGGGTGGGGGAGGGGGAGGGGGGAGTGGTTTGGTCGAGCTCGGTCGTGGCTAGGGGGGCCCACGGCGAACGAGACGCGGCGGTTTTGGGGGTCTGCTGCTCGGGCTTCGGGCGATGAGAAGATGATCCACGTGTATGGAATTAAAGAGGAAGGAAGGGGCTTTGAGATGGTATATAAGTTGAGGTCTAAAAGTTAGTGATGGAGGACAAATTTGGACGAGAAGGAACGAACAACATCGGCCATTGAATTTAGGGGGGCGGCTGCAACGAAGATGGAATAGTGATTAGGTTTTTCCTCCTATTATTTATAATATTAAAATGTATTTTTTTCAAAAAAGCCCATCTCTTCCAAACCGTTTCAAATTCAGTCCAGCAGAAAGTGACCCTAGCCAATAGCCCATATTCCGGACCCAATGGGACAGGTCCCGTCAGCCCAAACGGTTGTCTGTGTGTAACGACCCGCATTTTTATTTGCATTATAATTAATTTATTTAATTATTTAAAGCGATTTAGAGAATTAAATGGCCGTTGAATTAAATTATACGGATTTATTTAATTAAAATAAATAATAGAATAATATATTTAATTCTGGAATAATAAAAAATAGTGGAATTTCACAGTATTGTAAATTTAGATTATTTAAAGTATATATATCAGTTTAGAGTTGAATTATATTGGCAAATATATTATTTAATCGACAGTTGAACGTATAAATTTTAATTTAATTAAAATCGAGCTTGAAATGGCGCGGCAGTTCGTTATTTGGTGATTCAAACTTTAAACGAGTATACAGAAGTCGTTTTAAATCGGATTTCTATGAAACAAGAAACGTTAGGGGCTGGTGGAGTATATCTTTCCAGTGGAAGAGGAAAATTGGGATTTCGTCGTGTAGATTTTGATTTACGTTCAAATCAAATTTTAGAAAAGTCGCTGTGGAATTCCTTTATAATTTATAACGATTTATTTATATTATAAAAGGATTTTCAAAATAAATCGAATATCGATATAACTGGAAATTTTGAAATATCGAGTTATAAATCCCAGTGGAGCTGTATGGTATTCCACTGCGAATATATATACGATAATATTAAATTATTTTTATTTAATTTAAATGTTTTTAAATATATTCATATATTTAAATAGGTTATTTTGAGCTTTAAAAATAGCCACTTTTGCAAATGACCTCGGAATTCAACGAAACTGATTTTGTTGGATCCACAATGTCAAATTGTTGTTAGATTCCAAGTTTCATGATTTTTAGAGTCAGTATGTGGCCGTACGGATTTTTAGAGTGAAAAACAGTCAGTATTTTAATTGTCAAAAATACGCTGTGTGAGCAAACGGAGTCGGAATTCGACGAAACCAGTTTCGCTGGGACCGTAATGTCGAACTGAAGGTGTATGTCCAGTTTGGTGATTTTTGGGTGTCGTATGTGATCACAGAAAATTTAGAGGACAGAATAAATTAGCGATTGCTTAAAATAAATAAAATAACCGAATAAAAAAATATAAATCCTATCCTATATAATACCCTAACATCCTCCTTAACCCTAGACCCTTTTCCCTTTTGCCAAGAATGCGCCGCCACCACTGAAGGAATTAAAACAGGAAAAATCCTCTTCAAAATTTAAAAGAAAATCCAAACAAAATCATTAAAATCCGAGATATATATATGTGTGTTTGGATTAAGGTCCCCTTCGATCTGGTATTGTACTTGGTGGGTGCGACGTGAGTCTTGGAGGTTCAAACCCCAGAGCAGTAGACCTAGGGTTTCGGTTTTGTAGCAATTGGAGGATGGTTTGTATTTATCGATGTTGGATTTGGGTCGCTGATATCGAACAACGTCTAGTTGCGAAATTTGGGGGAATTCAGTGGCTTAATGGTTCGAGCAACTCCTGTTCGTGCATGTTGAAGGGTTGAGACGCATTTGGGGTGATGATGTCGAAGGGGATGAGGAGGATACTAGAAGAAAGAGGAGGTTAAGGGGAGGAGAATGGTATGATTAATTTGTGAAATCATGGAGTGTGGTGGTAGAATGAATGGCATAAACGATGGGAAATGGTGAAGGAGCTGGCGTTGGTTCGTGCCTGGGTAGGAGAAATAGGAGGAGCAGGAGTTAGTAACTGTTAATACCAAGTGGATTAGGGTAATTAATGGTTTAGAGATTTAAGTGGATGATTACGGTGATGTGTTGAAAGTAAATGAGGATGGTAGAGTATGGTCCAAACGTGGATCAATGGTGCGCTGCAGGAACCTGTCGAGAAGAAAGGATGAGCAACGTGATTAACAGCTGATGAACACTTGAGGGTAATTAAGAAAAGCATTATTTAAATTAATTAGTCAATGGTATTAAATTATATAATATACACTAAACTTGTGAATATCATATTTTGGTCATACGATATCAGAATTTCGAACAGTTAGATCCGTTAGGATCGTATGGACGAGAGCTACACCATAGAACTGACCGCAAGTGAATTCGAGCTCGTTCGGATTTATGGTGAAATTAAACGCCTGAATCAAATCAATGTCCGATATATCGTTATTTAACGATCACCGTCCAATGTGAGTAACTCTCACTAACTCTGTTCAACTTATATTTCTTTAACGTATTCTTAGAATAAAAAATATTGGTTGATTTGCTCTGTGCGTGTGTTGGTTGTTTGGTTGAACTGCTAGTTAGCTGTTAAAATCATCGATAACGATATATATATATATAAATCGTATCGTAATATTGATTCTGTTGATCAGAATACTTTACCTTCATGCTATATATGTTGACTGACATCTGTGGATGCAGGGGAACATGTCGGAGGGACCCAACTGGGTTCCTCACCCTTTATTTTATTGTTTTTCATATATTCTGATATATGATGTAGTATAAGATATGTTATTGATTTGTGTGTGTTTGGATGATGTTGGATCCTTTTGATTTGGTATTTTTAATACCATATGAAATACTGGAAAGTAAAAAGGAAATTTTCAAAGAGTATTTGGAAAATAAAGTGTTTATATGAAATCAGTGGATTTTATATAAGAGGAAATATTTATATGAAATAAATATAATAATAGAAGGTAATATTTTGGGAAATTAATAAAATTTGAAAAGGGATTATTTGGAAAAATAAAAAGAATTATATAAATGAAATATTTATATAAAGTAAATAGAATTTTATAAGTGAAATATTTATATGAAAGAAAGAGAATTGAAAAGGAAAATATTGGTAAAAACATTTACAATAGAATTGAAAAGAAAATAGAAAGAGAGACATTTGTAAAGCATTTACAAATGGTTGTAAACATTTTACAAATAGAATTTGAAGGCGAAATATTTGTAAATATTTATGAATAGATTAAATAGAAATGTTTAATTAGAAAATAAATAAAGTTATAAAAGGAAATATTCATTTAGAAAATAAACAGAATTATATAAAGGCAATATTTATGTGAAATAAATATAGACAAATAGAAAAGAATATTTGTAAATCGAATAGAGTCGGTCGAATAGAGTAAATCGAATACTGGTTATTCAATTAATGTTAATCGAATATTAGTTATTTGAACAAAGAGATGACCAGATAGAGTTAATTGGACATAGTGAATCGAATTAGGACTTAATTGAATATTTGTTATTCAATTAGAGTTGGTCAAATATAGTTATTAGAGATAGAGTTAATCAAACATAGTTATTCAGGTGAGTTGCCACTTCGTACGACTACTAGCGTAATTCGCAGGGATGTAGATAGCCTACGGCGGTCGGATGTTTCCTGAGGAAATCAGGCGTAACCATTGTGGTCGCTGTGATCTAGAGTCAAGCGAATGGTGTTAAATCAAATACTAGTTAATTGGTAGAAGTAATTAAGTCTAACTAGTCAAGTTGAGTTAAATTTGTCGAGTTAGAGTTAATCAGTTAGAGGTAACCAATTAGGGTTAATTAGTTAGAGTTAACCGGTTAGGGTCAACCAAATGGGAGTTAATCGATTGGAGTTAAATTGAATTAGAGTTATTCAAATGGAACCAATCAAGTTTGAGATAGTCGAATATTAGTAGATTAAATAGAGTTAGTAGAAAGGAATAAATCGAATATCACTTATTCAAAGTAGAGTTATCGAATATAGTTTACTTGAGAAGAGTAATCGAATATAGTTCGTTCGAAGTGCGTTAAATCGAATATGGTTATTCGAAGGGGAGAATTATCGAATATGGTTTATTCGAAGAGAGATCTCGAATATAGTTATTCGAAAAAAAGGATTATCGAATATTAGTTATTCGAATAGAGGAATCAAATATGGTTGATTCGAAAGAGAATTATCGAATAGTGATTATTCGAGAGTGAATTATACATGGGAATTCGATTATATCGAATTAAGGGGAGTAATGTTTACTTTCCGTTTCAAATCAAGTTTTACTTATTTGTTAATAAATTAGTTGTTTATTATTTATCCAAATTAAGATATAAAAAATTACATTTAAGTCAACATATTTCGAAAGAATGGAGTTATAACATTATAGTTATAATCAAATGATTTTGTAAAGGAAGTGGATTCATAAACAGAATCCGAGAGTTTCGCAAGGAAGTTTCTTAAAGATTAAAGTTTGAACTTTGTCTATTTCGAAGTTAGAAATGTCGTTCAGTTAAGGTCTGAGAGGTAACTATACCCCAACTTGATTGACTTCGTTTTTAACTAAGGAATGGTTAAGGTTCGATGGTGAAGGTTGATTAAATGTATCTGGTTAATGAGTGAAATGGTTCGACTTCATAGCGATGTTACCTTTAAACACCGGTTTAAACCAATGAAAGGAGTCTAGGAATGTTTCCCAAAATAAAAACCAGAAATGTTTCCTAATGTAGAAATGAGGATTTTGAGCAAATATAGAAATGTTTTCAAATGAGTTACATGGTATATTTTCTAAATTTAGAAAATAAGAATTTACGAATATTTAGAAATGGGAAATGAATAAATCAATGATAAGTGAATTAAAGAGATGAATGTTGGATGATGGTTGATCGATAGAATTTCCATCTGGAAATAATATCGTTGGTTGCACACCTGTTTTTCTTTGATGGTTAAATCACCGACCATCGAAGTTTTTGACCATTTTACGTCGTCAATACGGAGAGACCGGGATCAGATTTATTATCTGAAAACCACTCTATATAAACGTTCGCGTTGCGATCAAATGTGATGAAGATAATTAAAGACGGAGTTATGCAAGAGCTATCCTGTTTACAGAATAGTGCCTTTTGTTTGTCCAGTCCCAGGACAAACGTGAATGGACGGATGTCTGACAGAGTATATCAACCGGATCGCGTAAGTTGATCTCTTCAAACGTACTTACGTTTGGTGGCGGAGGAATTCGTTTCTCTTAGCTTTATACCCGTGGTATTTTTGGGGAAATCAATTTGTGATTTGACGGGTATGACGATGTGGCATTCAAAGTGAATGGTGGCCAGATGTTTTAAAGAGATTCTAGCCTCAAGCCTCATCAACCGGGAAATGACAGAAATCGGGCAGGCAGCATGGCTATGTGGGTCGCACCCATTAGGGTGTATATCACCTATCTAGAGAAAATCCATTTCATTCTATTGTCTATTTCGATGTTGTCCCTTTTCGGGAAGACGGTGGGTAGCTCCCAACCGTTGGTGATATACATTCGATACACTCAAGCGAAATGAGTGGTCGGTCATGTGTGGGCCGGGTTGCAAGACGTTCTTGTTGAACCCAGTGTATTCGTCTCTAGAGATACACTATCGGCAGGTGGTCCCATACCTTGTCATAGTTGGAATCCAATCTCCAATAAGCGCCTGCGGTTTTGTTTGTATACTATATATGTGGAACGTGAGATGCAAGCGTTCTGCTAGATTCTAATTACTTGTGATTAGACATTATTATAATATCAGAGAAGTATTGATTTTCAAAACTGTTTGGATTATCGTAAGGTAAAAACCATCCATGTTTATGTGTGGATCGGTCTTACGATTATCTTTTCTTTTGAAAAGAAATTTTGAAAAGTTAAATCGATGATTTGAGTTTACTCACACCAGTCCCATGACTGACCCAGAGTTTATTTTTGTTTTGTTTTCCCTAAACTCTTGGGTGCCCAAATTTGTACGGGCAGTCAAGTAGTTCAGGTCTTTACAGATATACGTGGAAGAGCTTGAAGCAGGGGGCTTCAGGATGATATAGCTATTGTTATTTCCGTTGTATGTAAGTGTTGTACTCTGATAGTGTTATTGTATATATATATACACTATTTTATTGCAAAATTATGTCATGTATTATATTTTATTCGTTCCGCTGTGAGATTCATGTTTACTCAGATTGTGTTCTTCTTCCTCTTATATTCTAATTTTCTATCTTATTTATTCTCACCCTCTAACTTCTTTCTATTTATGACCTGGAATGTTCGATGCCTGAATAATTAACATGGGTTTTATGTTGATTTTCTGGCTCGAAAAACCCAGTTCGTTACAGTGGCATCAGAGCTGAAGGTTAAGTGATTACCTTGGCTCTGTGGCGTAACTCAGTAGAGATGGGGTTAGTAATACCCTAGATTGAGTTTGAGTGTATATATACGAGTGAACGTATTTGTAGATTTTTATAAAATTGTTTTATATTGTGTAGATTTATTTGTTGAGTGTTTGTGAATTCTGGTCGATCAGTTTGATCCACTGTATCGATAGGGATTTCCAAACACTTGAATACGATGAACCGACACAGTATGTTTTAAAAGTGGGTAAATGAAATAATTCTACTCAAAATATATTTTGATATAAAAGGATATCTTGGAATTATTATCATATATTGGATGTGTTGGTTGATTATAAATGGTTATATAAATAACCAGTTTGAGCTCGTATAATATGAAAACATATTAGTTAAATCTGAATTAAATCAGAATTGGAATAAAAATTCTGGAAACTGGGCAAAGTGTTTGTAAATGGATTTGAGTTAAATATAAGAAATTTTAAGATCCTGAGATATTTTAAATTATTTACAAGTATCGTGACTGATATTTTGAAAAGATTTCGAAATGAAGGTGTTTAAATATGGTTTTGATAAGTGATATAGTATTGAACTCACTTTGATCACTGGGAAATAACCCTGATGATGGTGGTCACATCATCAGTGTTCATTTTCGAGTTCTAAGTGACGGATTACTACCAAAGAGATTGTTTTGAGAAAAACGAGTTGATTTGAATCCTAGAAAGAAATATTTGATTTTTGAAAAAGTTAAACTGTTTAAAAACTCCCAGGAGAGATTATTAAATTAAAACAAGTTTAAAGAAATTTATGGAATCAAATATGAATTGAATTAAAACCAATTATCTGGAAATCAAATTGGGATATAAATATATCAAGGGAAATCAGATTTTGAATTATGAGATAAGAATCTGAAATGGCATTGGATTGGTGAGTTGGGGGTTTGGAGTCGAGAATGGAACTCGAGTTTGAAATGGAATTTGGCTTTGGATAAGCAAACGATTGTGTTGAGATTTGATTGGTTGAAATTGATTGGAAATCGACTAGTATATATGGATATATGATCAGTAGGTATTGAGTAGGGGCAAGTGCAAGGATATAATGATATGCCCGACACAAAGGTACATGTTTAAATTTCCATATGGGTTTTTATGCGCCGAATCGGCCAGCCGCTTGGCTTTTTGATTTTCTTTTTGAAAGGAAAAGGCCAAGAGAGGCAAGTTGGAGTTTGACCTATTGACCGGTACAAAGGAGGTGCTGGCGAAATTTTCCGAAAATTTAAGGTGTTAGAAAATTTTCAATATTTTTGAAAATTTTCGTTAGAAGGAATAAATTAATATTTTAATTGAAATTAGATCGGTTAAAATGAAACTGGAGCTGAGAAGGAAACGAATAAATTTTTAACCCAGTTAATAGGGTCGGTCTTCCACCTTAGCAATTTCGAGGACGAATTAATTTTTAGGGGGGAAGAATGTAACGACCCGCATTTTTCTTGGCATTATAGTTAATTTATTTAATTATTTAAAGCGATTTAGAGAATTAAATGGCCGTTGTATTAAATTATATGGATTTATTTAATTAAAATAAATAATAGAATAATATATTTAATTCTGGAATAATAAAAAATAGTGGAATTTCACAGTATTGTGAATTTAGATTATTTAAAGTATATATATCAGTTTAGAGTTGAATTATATTGGCGAATATATTATTTAATCGGCAATTGAACGTATAAATTTTACTTTAATTAAAATCGAGCTTGAAATGGCGCGGCAGTTCGTTATTTGGCGATTCGAGCTTTAAACGAGTATACAGAAGCCGTTTTAAATCGGATTTCTGTGAAACAAGAAACGTTAGGGGCTGGTGGAGTATATCTTTCTAGTGGAAGAGGAAAATCGGGATTTTGTCGTATAGATTTTGATTTACGTCCAAATCAAATTTTAGAAAAATCGCTGTGGAATTCCTTTATAATTTATAACGATTTATTTTTATTATAAAAGGATTTTCAAAATAAATCGAATATCGATATAACTGGAAATTTTGAAATATCGAGTTCTAAATCCCAGTGGAGCTGTATGGTATTCCACTGCGAATATATATACGATAATATTAAATTATTTTTATT
Source organism: Allium sativum (assembly GCA_030737875.1). Taxonomy (NCBI): domain Eukaryota; kingdom Viridiplantae; phylum Streptophyta; class Magnoliopsida; order Asparagales; family Amaryllidaceae; genus Allium; species Allium sativum. The sequence goes on along the minus strand of JASFAX010000039.1, from coordinate 6,100,154 downwards.
TAATTTAAATGTTTTTAAATATATTCATATATTTAAATAGGTTATTTTGAGCTTTAAAAATAGCCACTTTGGCGATCGACCTCGGAATTCAACGAAACTAATTTTGTTGGATCCGCAATGTCAAATTGTTGTTAGATTCCAAGTTTCATGATTTTTAGAGTCAGTATGTGGCCGTACGAATTTTTAGAGTGAAAAACAGTCAGTATTTTAATGGTTAAAAATACGCTGTGTGAGCAAACGGAGTCGGAATTCGACGAAACCAGATTCGCTGGGACCGTAATGTTGAACTGCAGGTGTATGTCCAGTTTGGTGATTTTTGGGTGTCGTATGTGATCACAGAAAATTTAGAGGACATAATAAATTAGCGATTGCTTAAAATAAATAAAATAACCGAATAAAAAATATAAATCCTATCCTATATAATACCCTAACATCCTCCTTAACCCTAGACCGTTTTCCCTTTTGCCAAGAATGCGCCGCCACCACTGAAGGAATTAAAACAGGAAAAATCCTCTCCAAAATTTAAAAGAAAATCCAAACAAAATCTTTAAAATCCGAGATATATATATATATATATATATATATGTGTGTTTGGATTAAGGTCCCCTTCGATCTGGTATTGTACTTGGTGGGTGCGACGTGAGTCTTGGAGGTTCAAACCCAAGAGCAGTAGACCTAGGGTTTCGGTTTTGTAGCAATTGGAGGATGGTTTGGATTTATCGATGTTGGATTTGGGTCGCTGACATCGAACAACGTCTAGTTGCGAAATTTGGGGGAATTCAGTGGCTTGATGTTTCGAGCGACTCCTGTCCGTGCGTGTTGAAGGGCTGAGACGCATTTGGGGTGATGATGTCGAAGGGGATGAGGAGGATACTAGAAGAAAGGGGAGGTTAAGGGGAGGAGAATGGTATGATTAATTTGTGAAATCATGGAGTGTGGTGGTAGAACGAATGGCAAGAACGATGGGAAATGGTGAAGGAGCTGGCGTTGGTTCGTGCCTGGGTAGGAGAAATAGGAGGAGCAGGAGTTAGTAACTGTTAATACCAAGTGGATTAGGGTAATTAATGGTTTAGAGATTTAAGTGGATGATTACGGTGATGTGTTGAAAGTAAATGAGGATGGTAGAGTATGGTCCAAACGTGGATAAATGGTGCGCTACAGGAACCTGTCGAGAAGAAAGGATGAGCAACGTGATTAACGGCTGATGAACACTTGAGGGTAATTAAGAAAAGCATTATTTAAATTAATTAGTCAATGGTATTAAATTATATAATATACACTAAACTTGTGAATATCATATTTTGGTCATACGATATCAGAATTTCGAACCGTCAGATCCGTTGGGATCGTATGGACGAGAGCTACACCATAGAACTGACCGCAAGTGAATTCGAGCTCGTTCGGATTTATGGTGAAATTAAACGCCTGAATCAAATCAATGTCCGATATATCGTTATTTAACGATCACCGTCCAATGTGAGTAACTCTCACTAACTCTGTTCAACTTATATTTCTTTAACATATTCTTAGAATCAAAAATATTGGTTGATTTGCTCTGTGCGTGTGTTGGTTGTTTGGTTGAACTGCTAGTTAGCGGTTAAAATCATCGATAACGATATATATATAAATCGTATCGAAATATTGATTCTGTTGATCAGAATACTTTACCTTCATGCCATATATGTTGACTGACATCTGTGGATGCAGGGGAACATGTCGGAGGGACCCAACTGGGTTCCTCACCATTTATTTTATTGTTTTTCATATATTCTGATATATGATGTAGTATAAGATCTGTTATTGATTTGTGTGTGTTTGGATGATGTTTGATCCTTTTGATTTGGTATTTTTAATACCATATGAAATGCTGGAAAGTAAAAAGGAAATTTTCAAAGAGTATTTGGAAAATAAAGTGTTTATATGAAATCAGTGGATTTTATATAAGAGAAAATATTTATATGAAATAAATATAATCATAGAAGGTAATATTTTGGGAAATTAATAAAATTTGAAAAGGGATTATTTGGAAAAATAAATAGAATTATATAAATGAAATATTTATATAAAGTAAATAGAATTTTATAAGTGAAATATTTATATGAAAGAAAGAGAATTGAAAAGGAAAATATTGGTAAAAACATTTACAATAGAATTGAAAAGAAAATAGAAAAAGAGACATTTGTAAAGCATTTACAAATGGAATTGGAAAGAGAAATATTTGTAAACATTTTACAAATAGAATTTGAAGGCGAAATATTTGTAAATATTTATGAATAGATTAAATAGAAATGTTTAATTAAAAAATAAATAAAGTTATAAAAGGAAATATTCATTTAGAAAATAAACAGAATTATATAAAGGAAATATTTATATGAAATAAATATAGACAAATAGAAAAGAATATTTGTAAATCGAATAGAGTCGGCCGAATAGAGTAAATCAAATATTGGTTATTCAATTAAAGTTAATCGAATATTAGTTATTCGAACAAAGAGATGACCAGATAGAGTTAATTGGACATAGTGAATCGAATTAGGACTTAATTGAATATTTGTTATTCAATTAGGGTTGGTCAAATATAGTTATTAGAGATAGAGTTAATCAAACATAGTTATTCAGGTGAGTTGCCACTTCGTACGACTACTAGCGTAATTCGCAGGGCTGTAGATAGCCTACGGCGGTCGGATGTTTCCTGAGGAAATCAGGCGTAACCATTGTGATCGCTATGATCTAGAGTCAAGCAAATGGTGCTAAATCAAATACTAGTTAATTGATAGAAGTAATTAAGTCGAACTATTCAAGTTGAGTTAAATTTGTCGAGTTAGAGTTAATCAGTTAGAGGTAACCAATTAGGGTTAATCAGTTAGAGTTAACCGGTTAGGGTCAACCAAATGGGAGTTAATCGATCGGAGTTAAATCGAATTAGAGTTATTCAAATGGAACCAATCAAGTTTGAGATAGTCGAATATTAGTAGATTAAATAGAGTTAGTAGAAAGGAATAAATCGAATATCACTTATTCGAAGTAGAGTTATCGAATATAGTTTACTTGAGAAGAGTAATCGAATATAGTTCATTCGAAGTGCGTTAAATCGAATATGGTTATTCGAAGGGGAGAATTATCGAATATGGTTTATTCGAAGAGAGATCTCGAATATAGTTATTCGAAAAAAAGGATTATCGAATATTAGTTATTCGAATAGAGGAATCAAATACGGTTGATTCGAAAGAGAATTATCGAATAGTGATTATTCGAGAGTGAATTATACATGGGAATTCGATTATATCGAATTAAGGGGAGTAATGTTTACTTTCCGTTTCAAATCAAGTTTTACTTATTTGTTAATAAATTAGTTGTTTATTATTTATCCAAATTAGGATATAAATAAATACATTTAAGTCAACATATTTCGAAAGAATGGAGTTATAACATTATAGTTATAATCAAATGATTTTGTAAAGGAAGTGGATTCATAAAAAGAATTCGAGAGTTTCGCAAGGAAGTTTCTTAAAGATTAAAGTTTGAACTTTGTCTATTTCGAAGTTAGAAATGTCGTTCAGTTAAGGTCTAAGAGGTAACTATACCCCAACTTGATTGACTTCGTTTTTAACTAAGGAATGGTTAAGGTTCGATGGTGAAGGTTGATTAAGTGAATCTGGTTAATGAGTGAAATGGTTCGACTTCATAGCGATGTTATATTTAAACACCGGTTTAAACCAATGAAAGGAGTCGGGAATGTTTCCCAAAATAAAAACCAGAAATGTTTCCTAATGTAGAAAGGAGGATTTTGAGCAAATATAGAAATGTTTTCAAATGAGTTACAAGGTATATTTTCTAAATTTAGAAAATAAGAATTTACGAATATTTAGAAATGGGAAATGAATAAATCAATGATAAGTGAATTAAAGAGATGAATGTTGGATGATGGTTGATCGATAGAATTTCTATATGGAAATAATATCGTTGGTTGCACACCTGTTTTTCTTTGATGGTTAAATCACCGACCATCGAAGTTTTTGACCATTTTACGTCGTCAATACGGAGAGACCGGGATCAGATTTATTATCTGAAAACCACTCTGTATAAACGTTCGCGTTGCGATCAAATGTGATGAAGATAATTAAAGACGGAGTTATGCAAGGACTATCCTATTTACAGAATAGTGCCTTCGGTTTGTCCAGTCCCAGGACAAACGTGAATGGACGGATGTCTGACAGAGTATATCAAATGGATCGCGTAAGTTGATCTCTTCAAACATACTTATGTTTGGTGGCGGAGGAATTCATTTCTCTTAGCTTTATACCCGTGGTATTTTTGGGGAAATCAATTTGTGATTTGACGGGTATGACGATGTGGCATTCAAAGTGAATGGTGGCCAGATGTTTTAAAGAGATTCTAGCCTCAAGCCTCATCAACCGGGAAATGACAGAAATCGGGCAGGCAGCATGGCTATGTGGGTCGCACCCATTAGGGTGTATATCACCTATCTAGAGAAAATCTATTTCATTCTATTGTTTATTTCGATGCTGTCCCTTTTCGGAAAGACGGTGGGTAGCTCCCAACCGTTGGTGATATACATTCGATACACTCAAGCGAAATGAGTGGTCGGTCATGTGTGGGCCGGGTTGCAAGACGTTCTTGTTGAACCCAGTGTATTCGTCTCTAGAGATACACTATCGGCAGGTGGTCCCATACCTTGTCATAGTTGGAATCCAATCTACAATAAGCGCCTGCGGTTTTGTTTGTATACTATATATGTGGAACGTGAGATGCAAGCGTTCTGCTAGATTCTAATTACTTGTGATTAGACATTATTATAATATCAGAGAAGTATTGATTTTCAAAACTGTTTGGATTATCGTAAGGTAAAAACCATCCATGTTTATGTGTGGATCGGTCTTACGATTATCTTTTCTTTTGAAAAGAAATTTTGAAAAGTTAAACCGATGATTTGAGTTTACTCACACCAGTCCCATGACTGACCCAGAGTTTATTTTTGTTTTGTTTTCCCTAAACTCTTGGGTGCCCAAATTTGTACGGGCAGTCAAGTAGTTCAGGTCTTTACAGATATACGTGGAGGTGCTTGAAATAGGGGGCTTCAGGATGATATAGCTATTGTTATTTCCGTTGTATGTAAGTGTTGTACTCTGATAGTGTTATTGTATATATATACACTATTTTATTGCAAAATTATGTCATGTATTATATTTTATTCGTTCCGCTGTGAGATTCGTGTTTACTCAGATTGTGTTCTTCTTCCTCTTCTGTTCTAATTTTCTATCTTATCTATTCTCACCCTCTAACTTCTTTCTATTTATGATCTGGAATGTTCGATGCCTGAATAATTAACATGGGTTTTATGTTGATTTTCTGGGTCAAAAAACCCAGTTCGTTACACTGTGGCATGTATTATTTAATTTAATATTTAATTCCTTTATTAATTTAATTCGTCTACATAAATAAATTCACCGAGACCACAAACGGACTCAGAAAAATCCAAAAAAAAATATTTGTCTATGTTATGACGATACGGTCCTAACAAAATTAATTTCGTCGAATTCTGACACTGTTTGAAAAATGGCTATTTTTCAGTCGATTAAATTTGACTATAATCGACCACACACATTCTCCTTCGCCACGCTCACATATTAATTCGAAAAATTCTAAAAATTGAAACCTAGCAATAATATGATATTCCGGTTCCAATGAAAGTGGTTTCGTCGAAAACAGAGATCGTTTGAAAATTGACTATTTTCACTGGCTTTAATATTATTTAAAAATGGAATTTTTAATTTCTGCCACATTTTTCCACCAAATAATTTAAAATAAAAATTTTAAATTGGTTCGGATTTTCCGGGTCGTTACACTTGTAAAGTGTTCCAGTAGTTGATGTAAAATGTTGGCTGCTTTTAGAAAGGAATATAGACAGTATGGTGCTAAGGTCACCCCAGTTTCCTCTTCCTATTACCTCAACTAAAAAACACCACACAAAAAAAAAACTCTTTCACTCTTCTAATACCTCACATAAAAAAACAGGGGCTACCACCGTTTATACCTGTTTCTCCCTCTCAGCTTCAATTCATCCGTTCTTTCTTTCTCCAAAACCCCATGCTGCCATGATTTTTGATTCCGACGTGTTCTTCCATCTTTTTTTCACCGAATTTTATGCTACTACAAGAATGAGTGGATGTAAATAGAAAAGTTGTGAATAAATATCTAATTTAGCAAAATATAAGAAGTGAAGACAAGTTTTGAGGTCGTAAAAGCAGCAGTGGTAAAGGAACGAATGAATTAGGGTTTTAGATTACGGCTAAATAGTGATTATTTCGACAATCAATGGTTGACTGAGAGAATTGAAAGAGATCAATGTGATATTAGAAAACATAGAAAGTTTAATGTGTCTTAATTTTTTAGTTGTGGTACTATAAAGAAGAAATTGAGGTGCCTTTAGCATTAGACTATAAATATGAGTTTTTTTCTACCTGATTTTTATGGGGTTGGACCAATTATTTTTAATTCTTTCCAATAAAATTGGTCAATTTTAACGTTAAAAATTAGAATTTGATTATTTTTTAGTACAATTTATGGTAAGAAATATATCAAACACATCGGAAGGACTGCATATGAATAGTTGAGCATAAGCTAAGAATGTACATCTTTTGCGAAACAAAGCACATAAAGTTAAAATTCACTTAAGCTACTCCACCGTTACTTTGCTTTCATCTACATTTCACAGCGCAAAACTCCAAAACAGCAATAAGTTGTCATCCTATTTATACTCCAAAAAGAATACAAATTATAAAGCCCACAGAAACATGAAGGCCAGCACAAAAAAATACCTGAAAATATGTTGCCTGATAACCACGATTCTTCTAGTTCTCATAATTCTAACAGCAGTCATACTATACTTCACAATGCTTAAACCAAAGCAACCCGAGGTCGCTGCAACTTCCGTCAACCTCAAACGCATAGAGGTCGGTTTCTTCCCAGTTATACTTGTGCAAATCACGCTCTCTGCAGAAGTTCTCATCAAGAACAAGAACTACGCGGGGTTCAAATATCAGAACAGCAGCACTTCATTGTTCTACAAGGACATTCTCGTAGGAGAGGCTCCTATAAGCGCAGGCGAGATTAAGGCGCGGGCGACGCAGAATGTAAACACGGTGCTCGAAATACAAGCCGCGAAGATCTTGTGGAATCAAGATTTCCAGAAGGATTTGAGGGCTGGCACCCTAGAGTTCACTTCTAACTCGACAATGGTAGGAGTCGTGGTTTTGATGAAGATTTTCAAGTTGCATGCCACCACCAAAGTGCACTGCGATATAGAGGTGTTTGTGAAGACTAATAACAGTACGGCAAATTGTGTTTCCAGCGTTAAATTTTGAGTATGTTTTTTGTAATGTTGGCGGAACATTCATTTATTTATAACATGTTTAATCTTTACTGAATATCATAAAGTAATGCTGCGCGGATGAAATAAATAGTAGCAAGCACATTTAAGAAACAAAATTGTAATTAAAGAACAATGTTTTAATTAAAGAACAATATTTTAATTAAGAAACAGCGGAGCATCCAGCGGTGGATGAAATTTGAGCACTGGAATTCTAAACCGAGTTCTCTAGACTCTACGGTTCATTAATTAATCTCTAATTTTTGCATTAATGCAGCTATAGATATTGGTCACCTCAGCGACATCTTGATAAAACTATTAATATATGTAGAAATATCATACTGGAAGTTTTAGTGATGTTGAATTACTCTTGTATAATATAATGATATTATATAATAGGAGATTAGGGGAAAAAACACAATAACAATCATTGATAGACTAATGCAGATTTTATTTTCCTAAATAACCACACGAGTGTTCACCAAACTCTATATTAGCAAGACAATTATTTCATCTGTGAACTATGGAAAAAATTCGTTGTTCTAAAAGTCATATGTTAGCCATCAAAATATTATATGAAAATTTTTGTCAGCCAATTATAAAACAGTATGATCTTTTACACTGCAATATCCTCGGCGTTTAAAATGTTCAACTCGGATGGTTTTCGCCAATTATTTTTCAGTTCCAATCCTCTTTGTATTTAGGGCCTTGAATACTGAGATCGCCTCAGAAAAGAATTTACGGCCACCATTTGATACTCCTAAATTTGGACCTGTTATGGGGATTTGCCAATACAAACAAGAACGTTAAAAGAAGATAACCAACAGACGGCTGGATCAGAAGTGAATTGGTAGCGCAGTAGCTCAAAGGAGGAGATGGGTTGACCTAGAACCGAGCCAGGGCTCGAGCAACCGACTCCATCAACTCATCAGGCCCAAACCCCAAACAGGCTATTCTGTTATGTAGGCGAGGGCCGAACAAGATATTCTATAGGCAACCATACCACCAAACAGAGCAATGATGAACAAGCTCGTATGGACTGCACAGGGCCGGACCTGAGTATATATGAGCCTAGTGCAAACCCAAAATTTTGGGTCTTTATTTTTTTTATTTTTTTATGAAATTGAACTTAAGTGAAAATGTGTTTTTTCTATTGTGCATCTTCATTGAGAAAATTCCGTGTTTCAGCAAACTCATAAAGTTTTTTCCCACATTTTCAATCTGTCAACTAGAGGTCTACACAAGCCACATCTCCATTTTAATATATTGATTGATGTCGACAAAGTATACAATCAAATCTACTTTTTCATAGATAAATTACTATCAAGTATACGCATCCTGACAAGAAAAAGCAGCTCTAGTAAAGGTAATACAGTTTTTTTTTGGGCCCCTGACCTAATGGGCCCTGTGCGGTCGCACGGTTCGCACTAGGCCAGGACCGGCCCTGGGACTGCATGCCTTTGGTTATCAAATAGCAGATATAACTCCTACCGCTGAGCCAAACCCTCCTCCTTCCGCCAAAAGCCGGGATGATCGATTAAACCAGGCCCGGCCCAAGTGGGAGTCTAGCAAGACTCATGCCTAGGGCAGCACCACAACGATGCCGGAGAGGGGCAACATAATTTGTCATTGCTTTATATATTATCTGGGTTAGTAATCAACGAGGACGGTAAAATGTTATAAATATTTGCGTAGCTGAGATGCTTCTGTGGCTGCTAATGCTTATTTCACACTGGTTCAAATCTCATTTGTGATACTTTGAGCATTTTTCCCCATCCCTTCAGCTCTTTTATATTAGGCCAGGGCAGCATAAATGGCCAGGCCGGCACTGGATCAAACCACCCGAACTATAAAGGAATGAAATCAACTCCAAATAATAAGGTAGCGTTTGTTTTATTTTGTGTTTTGCATTTTTAGTTTTCGGCATTAATTATGAAAGTTGTGAAGATTTGAAGTGTAGCGGTGGTGATGGATCAAAGGGAAAGGGAGTGACGGAGGGGACCGCGGGAATGGTGGATAGATGGATTTGTTATTGTCATTCCCTTGTTTCTTAAAGTATGAAAAATAATAAAAAGTTGTTTTCGGTTTTGTGTGTTAACTCCGTTTTGTAAAACGGTCATTTTCCACGATATATGTGTATTGCCGGTATTTTTGTATGTGTGAAAACTCAAAATTGAAAAATCTAAACCAAACGCTACCTAATATTTTGACTTGATAGGTTAAAAATGTAAATATAATGAATACACATTCTTATCCGGCTTTTGAGCCCAGCCATTTGTATATATTCGAATTTTATATGCAATTTGACAATTATCAAGACTAACAACTTAGAGAGATAGTCCGAGAAATCAAATATCAAATTTATCGTATTGCGTCATGAAGCAATAGTCGAACGAGCCTAACTGAATATTGCACGAGGGTTCACCAGGTGAGGGATTGGCCTAGCTTAAAGCAAAATATCGGTATCAGTCCAAGATGAATATTTATTTATTTCCCTAGTTGGAGTTACAATCTCTATTCCTAAACACCAATTTAATTGTAACCTCTTCGGCATATTTATCATATTCAATACAATTTTCCTAAACAAATATAGTTACAATACTTATCGGATTGCATCATGAAGCAACAGTCGAACGAGCCTAACAGAATATTGCACGAGGGTTCACCAGGCGAGGGATTGGCCTAGCTTAAGTAAGATATCGGTATCAGTCCAAGACGAGTATTTATTTATTTCCCTAGTTGGAGTTACAATCTCTATTCCTAAACACCAAATTAATTTCAACCAATTCGGCATATTTATCATATTTAATACATTTTCCTAAACACATATAGTTACAATACTTATTACCTTACTAATGACCCTTTTTATTTCTAGCAAATCAATTATATTTATTGCTATAACGGTCATAGCATTAATTAATTTCATTCAGCCTGGGTTATATTTCCATATACATCCCCATAAAACGAAAACTATTCAAACACATAATAAAAACAAACATCTAATATAATAATGTTACTTACGTAGATTTGGACTAATAAGGTTATAATACATACATACATATATATGTGTATATATATATACATATATATATAATATTTTAAATGCATAGTTAACGTAGTTACTAATTTTATTTTATTAACATTTATTATTATGTCATGGTCTAAACTAACGACCAAAACAATTCTTTTTATTTTAAATCTTGTTTTAAGATTCAAAATCTTATAAAAGGTTATTTGCTGTAATTATTGTCATTTTTTTTGCTTAAATTACTAAAAAGAGGAAAATTGTCACATTCCAAATTCCAAGGAAATAAGTTAGTATTTTATTAGAATAGATGTTACAAACTACATACCAAAATACGTGAAATGGCACATCTCGTCCTATTTGATTTATTTATGTTCCTTATAGATTTCAAATGATGCCTTTTAAATGCAAAAAGAACAAAGAGAAAAAAATTACAATAACTAAGTAAAAAACCCAAACAATATCAAACATATTATTGTTATTATCAAAACTGCACAACTACAAATCAACACCCAATTTTTATGAATTTGGAATAAAACTATAAATCTAATAATGTTTTGCGGCTGATTCCAAGATCCAAGGTGTTTATAATAACCTCAAATATTCAACTCAGACGGTTTTCGCCAATTATTTTTCAGTTCCAATCCTCTTTGTATTTAGGGCCTTGAATACTGAGATCGCCTCGGAAAAGAATTTACGGCCACCATTTGATACTCCTAAATTTGGACCTATTATGGGGATTTGCCAATACAAACAAGAACGTTAAAAGAAGATAACCAACAGACGGCTGGATCAGAAGTGAATTGGTAGCGCAGCAGCTCAAAGGAGGAGATGGGTTGACCTAGAACCGAGCCAGGGATCGAGCAACCGACTCCATCAACTCATCAGGCCCAAACCCCAAACAGGCTGTTCCGTTATGTAGGCGAGGGCCGAACAAGATATTCTATAGGCAACCATACCACCAAACAGAGCAATGATGAACAAGCTCGTATGGACTGCATGCCTTCGGTTATCAAATAGCAGATATAACACCTACCGCTGAACCAAACCCTCCTCCTTCCACCAAAAGCCGGGATGATCGATCAAACCAGACCCGACCCAAGTGGGAGTCTAGCAAGACTCATGCCTAGGGCAGCACCACAACGATGCCGGAGAGGGGCAACATAATTAGTCATTGCTTTATATATTATCTGGCTTAGTAATTAACGAGGACGGTAAAATGTTATAAATATTTACGTAGCTGAGTGGCTTCTGTGGCTGCTAATGCTTATTTCACACTTGTTCAAATCTCATTTGTGATACTTTGAGATTTTTTTTCCCCATCCCTTTAGCTCTTTTATATTAGGCCAGGGCAGCATAAATGGCCAGGCCGGCACTGGATCAAACCACCCGAACTATAAAGGAATGAAATCAATCTCTGCATATGGAATACTACACAATATATTGCAGACTCCAAATAATATTTTTATTTGATCGGTTAAAAATGGAAATATAATGAATACACATTCTTATCCGGCTTTTGTGCCCAGCCATTTGCATATATTCGAATTTTATGCAATTTGACAATTATCAAGGCTAACAACTTAGAGAGATAGTCCGAGATATCAAATTTATCGGATTGCATCATGAGGCAACAGTCGAACGAGCCTAGTATAACACTGCGCGAGGGTTCACCAAGTGAGGGATTGGCCTAGCTTAAAGCAAATATCAGTATCAGTCCAAGACAAATATTTATTTGTTTTCCTAGTTGGAGTTATAATTCTATTCCTAAATGCCAATTTAATTGTAACCACTTCGGCATATTTATCATATTCAATACATTTTCCTAAACAAATATGGTTACAATACTTATTACATTACTAATAACCCTTTTTATTTCTAAAAAATCAATTATATTTATTGTTATGACGGCCATAATATTAATTCCATTCAATCTGGGTTATATTTCCATATACATCCTAAAAAAACGAAAACTATTCAAACACATGATAACAAACAAACATCTAACATAACAACGTTACTTACGTTGATTTGAACTAATAGGGTTATAGTATATATATATATATATATATTAAATGCATAATTAATGTAGTTACTAATTTTATTTTATTAACGTTTATTATTATGTTATGGTCTAAACTAATGACCAAAACAATTCTTTTTGTTTTAAATCTTGTTTTAAGATTCAAAATCTTATAAAAGGTTATTTCCTGTAATTATTGTCAATTTTTGCTCAAATTATTAAAAAGAGTAAATTTGACATATTTCAAATCCCAAGGAAATAAGTTAGTATTTTGTTTAGAATAGATGTTGCAAACTATATACCAAAATACGTGAAATGGCACATCTCTTCCTTTTTGATTTATTTATGTTCCTTGTAGATTTCAAATGACGCCTTTTAAATGCAAAAAGAACAAAATTATAATAACTAAGTAAAAAGCCCAAACAATATCAAACATAATAAGATTATTATTATTTTAATCAAAACTGCACAACTACACATCAATACCCAATTCTTATGAATTTGGAATAAAACTATAAATCTAATAATGTTTTGGGGCTGATTTTAAGATCCAAGTTGTTTATAATAACCACAAACAAATCTAAGAACAGTTGTAGGCAACATGATGATATAATATGAAAAAGGCCTACAATTCATACTTAACTAATATTCATAATATTTCAGATTTGATTAAAAAAACAAATCTAACAACTTTTAGGCATGTAATTCAAATTCAACACAAATGAATTATATAAGTTTATTATAAACAATATATATTTCTCACCCACCTAAAAGCTATCCAAATTTGAATCTGATACAACCTTTTAGGCTTACAATTCCCAAATACTAAAGATCTATAATTTATTTCCAAAGGGGACTTACAAACACATATTTAGACTTGTAGATCTGAAAGAAGAATAAGAAAAGAAGAAGGAAATTCAATAATATAAATTACCTAAGCGAAAAAATCATCTTTTTTTCTTAAATCTGAATCAATCTCTCTAATCTTGTTAATCTGATTTGTATATGTTTATAATTTGAGTTTTAGAAGATATTAGAGGATTGGAAATGGCAGAGCTTCGTTGCTGCCTCCATAAAATATGAATTAGAGAATGGGGATCTAGCCATATGAACCTAGGCCGTTAGATTTTATTATATAAAGATCCGACCATTTATCAAAAATATTATAATAAAATTACCTCTCAAAACCTAGCCATCACTGGCTATTTTCGACCAGAGGGGTCGACCGCTGTGGGTCGAAAAGGCCTAGTGAAGGAGGGTAATAATTGTTAATTATTAATTATAGATTCTTATATATTTATTTTCTACCCATTTTCATATTTCTTCTGTAACTTTTTCATACGGACTCCGTTCGCGAACTTTTAAAAATGAAAACTGACCAGAATTCTATCACGAACACAGCCGTGAAAGTTTCGTGGTAAAATTGCATCGTTTGAAAAAATTCCATTTCTGGAAATTGAATTAAATTATTAAAATAATTATCGCCAAAATTCTGGGTTGTTACATTCTTCCCTTCTTAAAAGAAATTTCATTTCGAAATTTTACCAATGACAAAGTCATAGCGCTAACGCCTGATTATCCTAAACTACACAACCAATTAATGTACATCAAATTTTGCAACCAACGTGCGCATGTGCATAATGTACACAATGAGTTGCAATCACAAAACATGCTTGCATAATGATTCTATCAGATTCTCCTATATGTATGCATTTTATTTTGAAAACACTTTTGAAAACATGATTCAAACATCTTAAACTATACTGGCAAAGTTCTATGTGAATGCAAAATTTTGAAAATATTCTTCATCCGTAACTCTCTAGGACTACGAGTAGAAGTGTGCATGCGCCCAGGCGAAATAAATATCATTAACGATTGTTTAGACTGCCTAGCTAGGAACTTATATTCTTGTAGATTGGATAAGTTTGCCCGTTCTAAGAGAGTTGCTTCTCTGTCTATATCCATGTTGTCGCCTTCTTTAGCGAAGGCATCAGATACAGTCGATGCTTTCGTAGTCGCTAACAGAGTTTCTTTTTTATTTTCACATCTGAGTGCTAGGGATGCTTCCCGCACTCCGTGCACCATTCACACCTGTTCGCTAGTTGCTTCAGAGTAAATTGTTAGGTTTAGTCGCCATACTCTATATCTTGTCTGGCTTTCCACTTCTTTATCGATCTTGATCTGTGTTTTTCCGCTTATTTTTCTTCTATTTGTTGTGTTTGCTAGGATGGCGAACATCATTTTCTGAAACTTTAGAGGTACAGGTAACGATGCCTCTCTTGCGAGACTTAAGCGGATTGTCAAGAAATATTATGTTCAACTAGTGGCACTTCAAAAACCATTTATGAGAACTGAAGTGTTGTCTGAGATTATCCTTTCCCTTTGCTTCAGGGGTGGTATCCACAATGCCACCAATAAGATTTGGATTCTTTGAAACAAAGACGTTTCAGTGCGTCTTTTATTTTTTTTCGGCTCAACTTCTCCCTACCGAGTGTTCGGTTCTGTCCTGCCCTTCACCTTTCTTTTTTCTGCAGTTTACGCCAGATGTGATCGCATTTAGCGTTTGTCCTTACAGCACAATATTTTGTCCCTTTCTGCCCTTGGTTATGAGTCCTCGGTCATTAGGGGTGATTTCAATGTTGTGGCTTCTTAGGTTGAGAAGCGTGGGGGATCTGTAGTTAATCGTATAGCGGTTGAGGATTTCAACTCTTTTATCATTGCATCGGGTTTATCCCAAGTGTATTTTGTTGGTTTTTCTTTCACTTGGTGTAATAACCAAGAGGGCACCAATAGAATGCTCTCTCGTCTCGATCGAGTTTTCGGGCCAGAAGGGTGGTTTGGATTCCCTTTTCTCATATTCGATTGTTCACCTTCACCGCACAAACCCAGATCATGCTCCCATGATTCAGTAGTGCTTTCCTCTTTCCTTATCAGGACCTTCATTCCGATTTCAATCTATGTGGTGTTCTCATTACTCTTTCTTCCACATGGTGGAGGAATTGTGGTCTTCCCCTGCTCTTGGTTATCCAGTTACGGTCTTCTCATTCAAACTCAAGCGCTTGAGTCTTGTCTTAAGGTCGGGAATTCCCAGGTCTTCAGGAATATTTTCGATAGTGTTTGTTTTGTGGAAGAAGCTCTGATCTTGGAAGAAGCTTCTTATGACGATGGACCTACGCCTCCTAATAAGGAGGTTAAAGTTCAAGGCTAACTTGCTTTCTCCTCTGAGTTATGTATTGAAAATGATACTCCTAAATTTGGACATGTTATGGGGATTTGCCTATACAAACAAGAACGTTAAAAGAAGATAACCAACAGACGGCCGGATCTGAAGTGAATTGGTAGCGCAGCAGCTCAAAGGAGGAGATGGGTTGACCTAGAACCGAGCCAGGGCTCGAGCAACCGACTCCATCAACTCATCAGGCCCAAACCCCAAACAGGCTGTTCCGTTATGTAGGCGAGGGCCGAACAAGATATTCTATAGGCAACCATACCACCAAACAGAGCAATGATGAACAAGCTCGTATGGACTGCATGCCTTCGATTATCAAATAGCAGATATAACTCCTACGGCTGAACCAAACCCTCCTCCTTCCACCAAAAGCCGGGATGATCGATCAAACCAGGCCCGGCCCAAGTGGGAGTCTAGCAAGACTCATGCCTAGGGCAGCACCACAACGATGCCGGAGAGGGGCAACATAATTAGTCATTGCTTTATATATTATCTGGGTTAGTAATCAACGAGGACGGTAAAATGTTATAAATATTTGCGTAGCTGAGTGGCTTCTGTGGCTGCTAATGCTTATTTCACACTTGTTCAAATCTCATTTGTGATACTTTGAGAATTTTTCCCCCATCCCTTCAGCTCTTTTATATTAGGCCAGGGCAGCATAAATGGCCAGGACGGCACTGGATCAAACCACCCGAACTATTAAGGAATGAAATCAATCTCTGCATATGGAATACTAAACAATATATTGCAGACTCCAAATAATATTTTTACTTGATAGGTTAAAAATGGAAATATAATGAATACACATTCTTATCCGGCTTTTGTGCCCAGCCATTTGCATATATTCGAATTTTATGCAATTTGACAATTATCAAGGCTAACAACTTAAAGAGATAGTTCGAGATATCAAATTTATCGGATTGCATCATGAGGCAACAGTCGAACGAGCCTAGTATAACACTGCCCGAGGGTTCACCAAGTGAGGGATTGGCCTAGCTTAAAGAAAATATCAGTATCATTCCAAGACAAATATTTATTTGGTTCCCTTGTTGGAGTTATAATTCTATTCCTAAACGCCAATTTAATTGTAACCACTTCGGCATATTTATCATATTCAATACATTTTCCTAAACAAATATGGTTACAATACTTATTACATTACTAATAACCCTTTTTATTTCTAAAAAATCAATTATATTTATTGTTATAACGGCCATACTATTAATTCCATTCAATCTGGGTTATATTTCCATATACATCCTAAAAAAACGAAAACTATTCAAACACATGATAACAAACAAACATCTAACATAACAACGTTACTTACGTTGATTTGAACTAATAGGGTTATAATATATATATATATATTAAATGCATAATTAATGTAGTTACTAATTTTATTTTATTAACGTTTGTTATTATGTTATGGTCTAAACTAATGACCAAAACAATACTTTTTTTTTTAAATCTTGTTTTAAGATTCAAAATCTTATAAAAGGTTATTTCCTGTAATTATTGTCGATTTTTGCTCAAATTATTAAAAAGAGTAAATTTGACATATTTCAAATCCCAAGGAAATAAGTTAGTATTTTATTTAGAATAGATGTTGCAAACTATATACCAAAATATGTGAAATGGCACATCTCTTCCTTTTTGATTTATTTATGTTCCTTGTAGATTTCAAATGACGCCTTTTAAATGCAAAAGAACAAAATTATAATAACTAAGTAAAAAGCCCAAACAATATCAAACATAATAAGATTATTATTATTTTAATCAAAACTGCACAACTACACATCAATACCCAATTCTTATGAATTTGGAATAAAACTATAAATCTAATAATGTTTTGGGGCTGATTTTAAGATCCAAGTTGTTTATAATAACCACAAACAAATCTAAGAACAGTTGTAGGCAACATGATGATATAATATGAAAAAGGCCTATAATTCATACTTAACTAATATTCATAATATTTCAGATTTGATTAAAAAAACAAATCTAACAACTTTTAGGCATGTAATTCAGATTCAACACAAATGAATTATATAAGTTTATTATAAACAATATATATTTCTCACCCACCTAAAAGCTATCCAAATCTGAATCTGATACAACTTTTAGGCTTACAATTCCCAAATACTACAGATCTATAATTTATTTCCAAAGGGGACTTACAAACACATATTTAGATTTGTAGATCTGAAAGAAGAATTAGAAAAGAAGAAGGAAATTCAATAATACAAATTACCTAAGCGAAAAAATCATCTTTTTTTCTTAAATCTGAATCAATCTCTCTAATCTTGTTAATCTGATTTGTATATGTTTATAATTTGAGTTTTAGAAGATATTAGAGGATTGGAAATGGCAGAGCTTCGTTGCTGTCTCCATAAAATATGAATTAGAGAACGGGGATCTAGCCATATGAACTTAGGCCGTTAGATTTTATTATATAAAGATCCGACCATTTATCAAAAATATTATAATAAAATTACCTCTCAAAACCTAGCCATCACTGGCTATTTTCGACCAGAGGGGTCGACCGCTGTGGGTCGAAAAGGCCTAGTGAAGGCGGGTTATAATTGTTAATTATTAATTATAGATTCTTATATATTTATTTTCTACCCATTTTCATATTTCTTCCGTAACTTTTTCATACGGACTCCGTTCGCGAATTTTTAAAAATGAAAACTGACCAGAATTCTATCACGAACACAGCTGTGAAAGTTTCGTGGTAAAATTGCATCGTTTGCAAAAATTCCATTTCTGGAAATTGAATTAAATTATTAAAATAATTATTGCCAAAATTCTGGGTTGTTACATTCTTCCCTTCTTAAAAGAAATTTCATTTCGAAATTTTACTAATGACAAAGTCATAGCGCTAACGCCTAATTATCCTAAACTACACAACCAATTAATGTACATCAAATTTTGCAACCAACGTACGCATGTGCATAATGTACACAATGAGTTGCAATCACAAAACATGCTTGCATAATGGTTCTATCGGATTCTCCTATATGTATGCATTTCATTTTGAAAACACTTTTGAAAACATGATTCAAACATCTTAAACTATACTGGCAAAGTTCTATGCGAATGCAAAATTTTGAAAATATTCTTCATCCGTAACTCTCTAGGACTACGAGTAGAAGTGTGCATGCGCCCAGGCGAAATAAATATCATTAACGATTGTTTAGACTGCCTAGCTAGGAACTTATATTCTTGTAGATTGGATCAGTTTGCCCGTTCTAAGAGAGTTGCTTCTCTGTCTACATCCATGTTGTCGCCTTCTTTAGCGAAGGCATCAGATACAGTCGATGCTTTAGTAGTCGTTAATAGAGTTACTTTTTTATTTTCACATCTGAGTGCTAGGGATGCTTCCCGCACTCCGTGCACCATTCGCACCCGTTCGCTAGTTGCTTCAGAGTAAATTGTTAGGTTTAGTCGTTATACTTTATATCTTGTCTGGCTTTCCACTTATTTATCGATCTTGATCTGTGTTTTTCCCCTTATTTTTCTTCTATTTGTTGTGTTTGCTAGGATGACGAACATCATTTTCTGAAACTTTAGAGGTACAGGTAACGATGCCTCTCTTACGAGACTTAAGCGGATTGTCAAGAAATATTATGTTCAACTAGTGGCACTTCAAAAACCATTTATGAAAACTGAAGTGTTGTCTGATATTATCCTTTCCCTTTGCTTCAGGGGTGGTATCCACAATGCCACCAATAAGATTTGGATTCTTTGAAACAAAGACGTTTCAGTGCGTCTTTTATTTTTTTCGGCTCAACTTCTCCCTGCCGAGTGTTCGGTTCTGTCCTGCCCTTCACCTTTCTTTTTTCTGCAGTTTACGCCAGATGTGATCGCATTTAGCGTTTGCCCTTATAGCACAATATTTTGACCCTTTCTTCCCTTGGTTATGAGTCCTCAATCATTAGGGGTGATTTCAATGTTGTGGCTTCTTAGGTTGAGAAGCGTGGGGGATCTGTAGTTAATTGTATAGCGGTTGAGGATTTCAACTCTTTTATCATTGCATTGGGTTTATCCCAAGTGTATTTTGTTGGTTTTTCTTTCACTTGGTGTAATAACCAAGAGGGCACCAATAGAATGCTCTCTCGTCTCGATCGAGTTTTCGGGTCAGAAGGGTGGTTTGGATTCCCTTTTCTCATATTCGATTGTTCACCTTTACCGCACAAACCCAGATCATGCTCCCATGATTCAGAAGTGCTTTCCTCTTTCCTTATCAGGACCTTCATTCCGATTTCAATCTATGTGGTGTTCTCATTACTCTTTCTTCCACATGGTGGAGGAATTGTGGTCTTCCCCTGCTCTTGGTTATCCAGTTACGGTCTTCTAATTCAAACTCAAGCGCTTGAGTCTTGTCTTAAGGTCGGGAATTCCCAGGTCTTTAGGAATATTTTCGATAGTGTTTGTTTTGTGGAAAAAGCTCTGATCTTGGACGAAGTTTCTTATGACGATGGACCTATGCCTCCTAATAAGGAGGTTAAAGTTCAAGGCTAACTTGCTTTCTCCTCTGAGTTATGTATTGAAAATGAGTTCCTTCGTCTGAAGGAGAGAATCAAGTGAATTCTGGATGGTGATTCGAACTCGACTTTCTTCCATTTGTCCATTTGGAAAAAGAATCACATTCTTTCGATTCGCCTAATTCAACGCGCTGTCTATTTGATTGCCTCCTCTTCGGCGGAGGTTGAAGAGGCTATCATCTCCCACTTCCAATCTTTTCTGAAGTGTTCGTCTGTCGATCATACAGAGCTGCTCTAGTTGTCCTTTATTCCTCTTTTGGTCCTTCTTAAAGAGGTTTCTTCTCTCCATTTTTCTCCCACTGTTTATGAAGTTCGCTCTTGCGTGTTCTTTCTTAACAAGGACGACCCGAATGGTTTTAATGATGGTTTTTTATGGGAGCGTTTGTCCTATTATCCAGCATGACTTCACTCTGGTTATTCAATCCTTCTTCTCAAGGGAGGGGGGTTCCCTAAGGGGTTAACTTCCACCAATCTTGTCCTCATTCCAAAGTGTGAGATCGCAACATCTTGCACTGATTTCAGGTCGATTAGTCCTTGTAACTTTTCTTACAAGGTCCTTTCTAAGATCTTATCTTCTAGGCTAGCACCTATTTAGACCATATTATTTCATTGTCACATGTTGGATTTGTGAAGGATAGTCTTATCACTGACAATTCCCTTCTTGCTCAGGAACTTATCTCCCAGATCAAGCGTAAGGTCCGGGTTTCCAATGTGGTTTTTAAGCTTGATATGGCAAAGGCTTATGATCGCATGTCTTGGTTTTTCATAGTTCGAGTTCTCCGAGCGTTTGAATTTTCGGAGCTCCTAATAGACTTTATTTGGAGGCTCATGTCTAACTCTTGGTTCTCTGTTCTTATCAACGGAGTGGCCAAAGTTTTTTCTCTAAGTCAGGAAGGGGTCTGCGTTAATACAATCCTCTCTCCCAGATGTTGTTTGTCATTGCTGCTAGGGTTTTTGTTCGAGGGATTTATTCCTTTACGATCGCTGGGCAGATTCACTAGTTCCATATTCCCAGAAGTTGCTCGGTGATTTTGTCTTTATCTTTTTCGGAAAACATCATTATTTTCTCTAATAGAGATAGAAGTTCTGTTTGTCGCTCTTGGAGTTTATTCATCTATACAAAAGGTGCTCGGGGTAGCTGGTCAATGCCCAAAGAACTGTTTCGTCCCTACTAAGTCCGTGGGTCCAAAAATGATTTCTTGTATAGAATCCTTTTTAGGTTTTTGAGTGGATTCCCTTCCTCTTCCTTACCTTGTAACTGTTCTTTACAAAGGCCATAAGCTCAATACGATTTTCAATCCCCTTACAGACAAAGCGAGGGGAAAGATTTTTCGTTGGAACTTTGCTCTCATTTCTCAAGCGGGTAGACTTGTTCTTATCAAGTCGGTGTTTGACTCTATAGGTTTCCATGTTTTCACGGCAATGACACCGACTTCTTCGTTTTTCCGTTCTTACCGCTCATTGGCTTCACCATTTTTTTAAGGAAAAAAGGATGATGTGAAAAGACATCATTGGATCTCTTGGGATATCATCTGTCATCCCAAGCACGAGGACGGCTTGGGGTTACGAAATCGAAGAGTTGTTTGTAAGGCTTATGCTTATAAGCTTTGGGTTAGATTTCAGTTTAATAACTCTCTTTGGGCGTCGTTTTTGCATGCTAAGTATCGACACCTTTTGTCTGCTAATTTTTCAGGGTCCCTGTCTTATTCAAGCGAGATATGGAAAAGGATGCAATCAGTGAAAATTTTCTCCGACTCGCCTGGTTGCGGTTTTAGTTGGAATGGGCTCCTTTCTCACTTAGGGCAGCTTGTAATTCTACGCATATTCTAGTGCCTAGAGTGCCAATTTTCTCTTTTATTCGGGATTACTACATCCCGCCTATGGTTTCCATTCTTATGTGGAAGATTTTCCAGAAGGGTCTTCCTTTGGATATTAACCTCAAAAGGATTGGCATTCATCTGGAGCCCCGGTGCAGGTGTTGCAGGCATAGGGACTGGGAGTCTTCTTCATATTTACTCTTATTCGACGAATGTGCCCATGCATTATGGTCTTATTTTGGTGATTTGGAAGGTGGTAGGATGGATGCTCCCTCTGTCCTTAGCTTACTAAACTTTGGTGGGTTAGTAGGTCCGGAAATGATTTAAGGTCTGTTATTTTTTGTCTTTTTCCTTGACTCATCTGCTAGCATTTTTGGTGTTTTCGGAATAAGGCAATTTATGATGAGACACCGATGTTACCGGCTTCCATCGTTCATAAAGTTCGGGATGATGTTTTCTTTGCATTCAAAGGTAGACCCTTCATCGGAAACCGAGGACATGTTTCTATTTCTTTGGCTTGTGCGTTTTCGTTTCTCGCCTTTCATCCTCATGCATGTGTGGGTTGAGAGTGTGTGTGTGTGTTGGGTTGAGTGCGTGAGTGGATCTCCATAGTTCAGTTTTCTCTCACCTCTTCTGTAACACCCCACACTTTTATGAGCCCAAATTTAGAAGAAAAAAAATGTAACTCGAGCACAGCCACACATGAAGTTTTTATAAATCTGGTACCTACAATAAATGGGCATCAACATAGTTAGAGTACGATAAAATAAGTCACAGCGAAAACAAGATAGGATAAACTAGTATTAACTCAAGTAGCTACCTTATAAAAGTGAGTCATTATGTTAATAACGAGCATGGGAGATAACGAGAACCGAAAGCCAAACTTAGACACATGTGATAACCCGACCTTCTCTAGAGAAATCTGGGAGGTTGTAATGAGGGAGGTCAGAAAAAATAGTTCTAGTGAACAAGAAAGGAAGAACACAAATTACAATACACAGTTGTATCCCATTTGGTTCGACCTAAGATATATGCCTACCAAGGCTAGTAATTCTAACCTAACCTTGCAAACATTTATGTACGACTCTAACTACCATACCCAAGGTAATATTCCCAATGATATCGATATTAAGATAGAATGTTTATGCATACTTTTGTGAAGCCTTTATATCATAACTAACTAATTATATAATCGAGTAGTGAACTCTTAACCACGGAGTTTATTTATTCATGTGTGTATACTTAGCCACTTAACGCCTCATTATCAAATGATAGATAGGGTGGATTCGCTCGATCACTTAAGACCCTAGGAGGACCTATTGGTCATTTAATACCTCTCTATGGTTTACACAACGTTATTATAAACTAGAGGACATTAGCTACTTGACCCTATTAGTTAAGGCTTCTGTCATTCACGCATATAAACTCATTCCCCGCATAAGGGGAGAGATGGTATCTCATCGCTTAAGACCGATAGGACTAGGTAGAGGTCATCTCGCCATTTATTACCTTCCTATTGGTGGAATCCCGTTATACCCTCTAGCTGACCTTATTAGATAATCACCTTAGAATCTTAATATTTCTCGTAGGATAGGTATCCCTATGGAATAGCCACATTTAATCTCCAGGTTTAGGTAAGATTCGCACACTATTTAAGACCCCTAACTTGAGGACCTAATCTCAGGTGACTTCTCGACCCAAGTCACTTAAGACCCAAGGAAGAAGACTATTCACAAAGATTATCAAACTCGTACCCAATTAGCCTTTTAATGCTTTTGTTTATGGGAGTGGGCTACACGATCGCTTAATAGCTTTTTATAGGTGATCTAACCACTTAAGACCTTAATCCCGAAGAAGGTTACGTTATTGAGTTATTTCTGTTTAGTTTCTCTTTACAGAAATGTTATACGTACACACTAAGTATCGTCACGGGTTCTTATGGTTAATGATATTTCACATCAATAACTTACCAAATCCAATTCTAACCTCTAATTATAGGCTCTAGATTAACGAGCATAAGATAAGGAAAGTTATATCCTTCTTAACCTAGGATATTTATTTAATTATTTTCCTAATTAAACTTAGTATTTAAAACGGAAATCAATACCAATTAATCCCTTTTTTATTTCAATTATTTCTATCTGAAAGGGTTATTGCCATTTATGACCATAACAGTTATATTTTCCTAAGGCAACAATTAATCTTTAAATACATTTTATGCCCATTGATTATAATCAATGTCACTTATGAACCTAGCAGTCATAATTACCTAAGACATTAATTATCCTTAATTATCAGTCCCGAAATATCTATTTGTTGTACCCCAACAGACATTACTAATTTATTTATTTTTTTCCTGTTGTATATATATAATTATGCACCAGACCCCTCACATTAAGCCGACCATTAATAGATGCTGGATTTGCCTGGCGGTTTCGGACGGACTTCTACCATAAGTTGAGCTTAACCTCGTGTCTTAATGTAGTTATAATTTAGTTCTCTAATTGGGGTTTATTACATTAATCCTAGCCAATTTATTAATTATAACCATTAGGCTTAACTGCCCAATTAAATTTGTTTTCCCCAATAAATGACGGTTATAGTAGATATTTATTTATTTATGGCCCTATTTATAGCAATCAATTACACTAATTGCTACAATGGTCACCATAAATATATTCATTTAGTATGGATTACATTTACATGTATAATTCCATAAAAATGAAATTCATTCAAACATCCATAGTTATATATATATTTCGTTGTTTATGTAGATTCGAACGGATAATGTATATACGTTTATATTTATATTTTCGTGTAGTTAACATAGTTATTTTATTTTATTTTCATTATCGTTAAGTTTAATAATTTGGTTCAACTAATAATCCAACATTCCTTTTTGTATTCGATCTTGAAATGAGGTTGCAAATCTTACAAAAAAGAACATCATCTATAGCTATTGTAAACCATGCCTGAATATTGGAATAAACACGTTTCAAACCACAAGATATATATGTTATGCATGTTTTGTAATAGTTGATGTAAACAAGCAGAATATATATATATATATATATATATATGCATGAATTTACACAAATTTTCCTTTTTTCAATATTTGACATATTTCTTATTGGTTTCAAATAATGTCTTTTTATTTAAAAAAGGAAAAAGACATATTTACAATAACTAAATTAAAACCCCCAACAAAATTAAACACATACAGGTTTATATCTTTTTAATCAAAATTACATAATTTATCGTTTAACACTGAAACTACATATCTGGGATAAAGCTACATCTTAACAGTGTTTTATGAGACTGATTTCCAAATCTACAGTGTTTTGCATTAGCCACAATATATTTTAGACACAATTGTAGACATTGATATAATCAATCAAGTAAGCCTACAAATAATATTATTCAAAACCACAAATCTAGACTTTTAGGTTTTTGACAACATTCATAAGCAGATCTGATAGGCATCATTTCAGATTTAACAATATTATGAATAGATCTGATAAATGCTAGTCATATACTATATAATACAAACGAGATAATTAAGCTATTGTAACTTTATATAAAAATTTCCCACTCACCTGAAAGCATCCAAATCTGAATAATCTTTTACGCCTACAATTCCCAAATTCTTACATATCTCTAGTTATTATGAAAAGGGATACTTTCAGATTTGTAGATTTGCAGGAAAATAAGAAAAGAGGGGAGCGTCTGATGAAGAATAGCTTAGACGTCAATTCAAACCCTTTTCCACATGAATATGATAATCCCTTTCAAATCTATATGATTTATGTTTGATTGATTGTTAATGAACCTATTTTTGATTTAGAATTTATTTTGAAGAGAAAGGGAAATGGTAGAGCTTCACAGCTGCCTATAGATTTGTGTGGAAAAGAGTGAGGCCTTACCTTTTTATTTATAAAGTGGAATTGGCTATGAACCATTAGATTTATTTTATTTAACATCTGAATGTTAATATAAAAGTATATATAAAATTAAACCCTCTTAACCTAGCCGTCACTGGGCGCTTAATGCATGAAGCGGTCGATCGCCCCTACTAGGGTGTTGACCGCCCTTCAGCTAGTTTGCCCGATGAAGGCGGGTTACAAAAGGAAAGATATATTATATTTATTTATTTCTGTCCGTTTTTCATATTTCGTCCGTAACTTTTTCACACGGACTTCATTCGCAAAACTCCAAACATAAAAGTTGACTAGAATTCCGAGATGAACGTAATGGTTAAAGTTTCATGTTCAAATTCCATAGTCCGCATAAATTACTATTTTTGAAATCTAATTAAATAAATATTTTATGTATTGTAAAAGTTTCGGGTTGTTGCACCTTTCCCCCGCTAACCCTTTTTTATTACAGGATTTGGGGTTTGAATCCTTTCTTCTTTCTTGTATTGGTTATTGACATGCACAAGGCCGGTAGTCTGGTTCAACTTGCAGATTTAGTAACCCGAAGGTTTACGACCAGGAGGGATCTTTAGCTAGCGGTTATGAGGCTTGGAGGAGATGGAGCTTGTCTGGGTATGCCCATATCCACAATGGTCTTTGTTGGTAGATTTCGATGTTCTAGTTCATCTTGGAGATTTTGCTTGTTTAGATCTTTGCTCTCAGTTTTCCTTTATGTTCTTATCGAGCAGTTTCCTTTTGTTTGAGTCTTTTCGCCTCTTGTTTTGTTCGACGCATGTGTGGGGTAGTTTATTTGTTTGGTCTTTTTAGGTGTTTGTGTTTGATGTTGAGTTAACAGTTTTAGTAGTGTTTTATGAACTGCTTAACTGTTTTTGTACACCAGCAGAGGATGGCTTTATCTACTTTTTGGTTTATATATCGTTCTGTTTTGAAGAAAAAAGTGTGAATATACCAATTTTGCATCCCAACCTTACCATCCAATATGTAAAAGCACCTACACTATTTTCTACTAGTTTCTACTTAGCCGGAAAAAGGATATCAAAGTGAAGAAATTCCATGTCCTTTTACTATGAATGTTCCAGTTCCTGTCCTAAAGTGTAATTTTACCTCAATATCCTCAAAATACTTCAAAATTTTCCATCTGTAGACTACAAAGGAGGCTCAAAATAAGCTCTAAAGCGTATAACGAGTTAATTAATAACTCGAGTGCATCATCGAAAAGATACGGAAACAACGTTTCCATGGCTAAAATAGTCCTTCCCTCGTTATCGTTACCGTCAATGTCTTATACGCATCGTCGTCCCTAATGCACTGCTAAAACGTGAAAAATTGAAAAAGGAATTTTTGAAAACATTTTTTTTTTGAAAACTCTAAAAATTTAGCACCATTAATGATAGAAAATTGAAAATGTAATAAGATTTTAAAAGAAAAAAATAGCGGTAAAATTATTTAAAAAGATAAATGGTGAATAATTTTAGTTATAAATTAATGACCATAAAAGTTTCCATCTATTAGATTCTAAATTTTGAAACTTATGAATTAAATGTTTTCAATTTTTCCTTGTTTTACCCTTCAATTTTCTATGTCATGTAGCATGCGTAATAAATTTAGAAAGTTCTTTACTCTGAGCTTCCTAATAGTTGCGATGTTGGAAGAGCTTATTTAAAAATTATGGAGATAGGAGGAAAAATATGTAAAATAGTCCATTAGAACAGATCAAGAGGATATATTCATATGAAGAAGTTTGAGAATGATTTTTGGACTTTATGTAGCATTAGAATTTTTATTTTTCTTCTAGTAATAAAAGGAATATGAGGAGGAAATAAATTGTCGTTTATTCACCAAGTATTTTATTTAAGTAACTTTTGACTATTAAATGGATTATGAAAGACATCTTTAATACTCAATAAATTAGTAAGAATGAATAATTTATAGACAAATTAAATGTTTTCTTTTTGAATAAACATTCATATGATGGTGGATGTTTTATATATTTTACTAGTTCAAAATATAATTGTACTAGTATAACCGCATAACGGTGGGAAAACCGACTTTGTAATACATCTTGATTTACTTTCCATATAATGAAAAAAAATACATTTCCATGTTGTTGTTTTTTATATATGGACATACTGAAAATTTCACCCAAGTAACCTACCATTTGTTCATTCATAATTAATATTTATAACTAATTTGCACATGGAATTCAAAAGTGACAAGAAAAAATAAGCATCATGATTTTGGCTTTAAAGGCAAGGCTATAAGGCTGCAATTAATGTGAAATAATTTTACATATGAAATGAATATTCCTGGACAACTTCTTGCATGACATATATGGATATAAATAAGGTAAACAATTACCATGCCCCATTAGGGAAAATGTTGGGATTTATAAAATTAACTAGATGGCTACTCCTGAGTTCCGCCTATTTTCTTTGAAGTAATAACAAATTATGTAATCAAAATATTTTTTCCTATTACAGATAGATATCATATCATTCTTAATAAAAACCCTTATAATAACTATTTAGTATCTTATATTGTAGGCTAACAAGCGGAGACCCGTGCGCTGCACGGAAGCATAAAGCACGTTGGAGCATAACTAAAAGCAAGAAAAATATTAGATCATGATTTTGGAAAATGAGACCTTAAAATATAATAGTGAAGTTTTTAACAACGTTAACTTTTTAATGTGAAAATTGAAGCTTTGTCCTACGTTGCAGTATAGAGAACCGTCTGATATATTTGTTTTAACAAAACAGGCTTTACTTCTTGCAATAATTTTTTTAATTTTTCAAAAATTTCTCAATTTTAATAGAATTGCTTAAATTTTAGAAGAAAAATATCAATATATTTAAATTACAACGATTACTTTTAATGTTGCCTTAATTCAAATTTCAAGTTTCATGATAAAATAATTCATTAACCTTTGAACAAATATATATAATTTGTATCAAATTTTATTACTTTAAAGTTTATTTTATTCACTAATATTTCATTTGAGTTTGATTTCGAAGAAAACAAAAAAATGAATTATAGAAGAAAACTACAAATATTGTCTAAGTTAAATGGAATCAGTATTCCATTTAAGATTAACTGCGATAAAAGAAATAAAAAGTCAGGAATATTAAGCTAGATATATATATATATATATAGATATATATATTAAAAGAATTAATAAATGGTAATAAATTAATATTAATCTATATTTGTACGTTAATTAGATTCGAAAAAAATGTTATGAAATAAAGGAAAATGAAACTGATCAAAATTATTTACATTAATTAACATTAATGTTAAAACTGGTCATAAATGCACATAAAGAAAGAAAATACAAGGAACTGATATATAAGGCTTGTCATGATTATTAAATAGACATTGTAATTAATGCATCATTTAAAGGAGGACAAAATGAGTATTGTAAAAAAGCTTCAGACGGACACAAGTTTTCGGAGGCTCGTTAGAATTAAGAAAAACCGACAAAGTCGGTTTGATAAGGAAGTTACTAGATTTATGGCGAAAGATTATATATATTGAACAAAATTTAAAAAGCATTTTGATAAACAGCAGTACATACGGGGAAATATAGAATGATTGTTGTTACACAATTTAAGGGCAATTTAAACGTAGTTTTAATTAAGTTTAATATTTTGTGTTAAGATTCTATTTTCAAAATAAAGTAAATATCTATTTTTCTAATCATTGAAAGAAAATTGGTCCCATTGTCCGTTTTTAAATAGAACTTTGATTTAAAAATTTGGCTTTAAAGATTTTAATAGAGATAGCATTGAAAAGAAGAAATCATTTTAACTTTATTTTGGAAATCAAAGAAATTTAAATGCTTTATAAGTGCACCTAAATTTAAATTTTTGAAAGTGATCATTAATTTTTATTAACCTAATGTTTTGCAAAAAATAAATTCATGGTAAAGAATATTTTAATAAAGGAATGCATATTACTATATTAGGTTCTGTAACAACCCACGTCCATTAATGTCACTCTCAAAGGGAATGCATTAACTTTCATGGAGTATTATTGGTGAATAGAACAGAATATAACAGGACAGATACATATATTTGGTACTTGAAAATTTTAAAACAACTTTTATTACAGCGGAGATATAGTTTGATTACAACAACATCATAAACCAACAGTAAAACCAAGTACACTTAGTAACCATCTTGACAAATTGTTTTCTGAGTACGTAAAGTAAAAAGCATAACCCCAACATAAGTAGCCATAAAAGAGATGAGCTGAACTTTACTTTCAGCAATCCAAGCACTTCCAAAGAGAGAGAAAGATCCAAATCAAGCTCCTATAGCACTAGTCCCTCCCTGAGAACCTTGGGGGGGGGGGGAGGAGGAAAAGAGGCGAAAACAAAGGGGGTCAGACATAAAGTCTGGAGAGTCCAATAACTTTAACAATATAATTATTAAAGTAATTAGGATAAGGCATAAACTGGTAAAACAAGGAATGACTGTGAAACAAGTGGGCAAGACAAAACAAACAAGAGGAATATTCTAGTGTTAATCTAACTCTTAATCACTATAGGATAATTACTATACTGCACCATAACTAGTCACCCTAAGAGTTGAACCCGCCTACTGAACATAATAACCATAATGGTAGTCTCGTGTACCCCTAGCTGTCTTCATAGGTGTCGTCTGCCCCTATCTCCACTAGTTGTACCCACTACCCCCATGCGATCGGCTCCCTAACTCATAGACACCCGTGCTGGTCCCACAGTGGCGTGTATCACTCCCCATAGTGGCAACCCGATACCACTAAAAATGCACCACTTATATCACACGATGCAACGTCTTACCTACCAGCCCAGGCCCATGCACGCACATGACCCCGTTGGACTTGCGTTGCCACTATTAACTCGTTTGACCTCTTACAATCAAACCCAGTAAGCGTGTCCCGTCCTCGATCTAACTCGAGCTCACAAAGATACTTAATGGGTTACTGGTTTGAAAAGGGTCCCCCATGCTTGACACAATTTTCCACCTATGCTTGGTCCCACTAGAATTTCCCACTTAACCCCCTTATTATTCATGTCTTCTTATATGTTTCAATTTGGTTAAGTGTTTCTACTCGTATTTCGCATGTCACCCAAGTCACCCACTTCACCCTCATGTCTCACCACATGTTTATCTTGGTTAAGTGTTTCTTAATTCATTATAACTGTAACCTTGTAAGACCTCCCACGTTAGACTCCCGTTTGCGGTTGCTGGATTTGCCGGGCGGGTCCGGGCAGTCTTATGCCGCAAACGTTTCTAACCTCATGTCTTTACAATTGTTACGCATTTAATTTATGCCTTCAACCTCTCACATTAGACTACTGTTTGTGGTTGCTGGAATTGCCGGGCGGGTCCGGGCAGTCTTACACCACAAACGAGTCTAACCTCGTGTCTTAGGCGTTTATTATTAATTATTTCACCCCAATATGAATTAATTATCCCTATTCAAATTGTCAATAATTTACAAATTAATTATGTCCATAATTGTCACCTAAATTATGTCCAAACTTTTTAGGTATATAAATTATACCAATTAATGTCTCAATTTAATTATATGCCTTTAAAGCTATTTTTATGTCAATTCACAATTTGCATAATTAATATTTTCCCATTGTCCCCACGCTATTCGTACGTTCTAATATGAGATATGTTAGACTCGCAAATAGTCTAACTTATAAAAAGAAAAGAAACATCACAACTTGCATAACACATAAAATAGATCTAACTCGCAAATAGGAATTATAACATAAATTTTCATAGCCAGTAACTTGCATAGGCATATAGAACATAAACTTGCATAAACTACCATAGATCTAAATATAGATCTGAACAAGAAATTGTGAACTTGCATATATGGATTATGGGTCTCACCTAACATGCATATGTGAATATAATTTTCACCTAAAAATGTGAATATAGTTTTCACCTAAACTTGCATATGGATTTTCTACAAACTTGCATATGAATTTATCACATGTTTGCATATAAACTAGCATATGTATATACTTGATTCACATATAAAATTGTGTATAATCCGCATAAAGACTTGCATAAGATTCACATACAAATTAGCATATGATTTAACATCCCAAACTTGCATAAGGTTTCACATATGAACTAGCATATGTAAACACAGACTTGCATAAGATTCACATACAAACTAACATATGATTTAACATCCCAAACTTGCATATGGTTTCACATACGAACTAGCATATGATTTACATTCCAAACTTGCATAAAATGAATCAAGTTAAACATGTATAATTGGACATATGAAATAGATCTACCAACATAAGATAACAAAGTTAAATAACATCACATGATTCAACAGTCATGTTCTCATAATCCAAATTATAACTCATCACAATTAATTTATTAATTATTTTGTGAAAGAAATTGTACTCACAAAGACGGGTTAGAGAAGAGAATGATTTATTCGTCTTTTGAATTAGAATTCTGATTTGCTACTCCCTAAGATTTAGGAAGGAGAACTATCTTAACAACAGCATGGTGGCCAAGAGACTAATTTAGTTTAGGTTTAGGGTTTGAGTCTAGGCACTCTTTTATAGAAGTTTAAATCAACCTAAGCCATTAGATTATCATAGGATCCATCCCAACCATCCAGATTAGATAGAGTTATCTACAACAGCCACATCAGCCCTAATGACTCAACAAAGAGTCAGAAATCGTCACATTTTAGATCTTCCCGAGGGGGTAGGTCGACCACCAGGTCGACCTGTATAGGGGAGGTCGACCCCCTGGTCGACCCCCTGGTCGACCTGGCCTTGGGTGGGAGAATTCCCGCCCAGCCCGCCTCCCTTTTTGAATTTTGAATTTTGAATTTATTATTCTGAACTATTTTAATTTATATAAAATTGGTAAAACTTCTGAGGGCCATAACTTCCTCATACGAAGTTCGATTTACGAATACTTGGGCTCTATTCCAAGCAGAATTTCGTGACGTACGCAATGGCGTAACCCATTCCATATAATTCTCACTTTAACAATCAAGTATTCTTAAAAATTTTAATTTTAATATTCACAGAAAATTCAGGGTGTTACATTCTCCCCTTTTTAAAGGATTTCGCCCCCGAAATCTCCAAGTTAAGGAGAATGTATACCCTAACATCCAGTCATCCATCTACTCAACCATCAAACACAGGCACCCATTTTCCTTACAAGATTTATAATGCCGTATGAACATATGCAAAAAGTGTGCGTATATGTTCCTTATCTAATGCAAAATCAGGCGGTCCACTGATTCAGTTGACCTCCTTAATGCAAATCATGATAGTGCCATGCGTCCATTATGTATGCAAAAGAATCCTAACGATACATATTACTTCTACATGTGTGCACAACCATTCATCAAAATGAAGCATCCGTATGATAACACAACCATTATACATCCATTAATTTAAATATGCACACACATTTATATGCAATATGGAAGTGACTAAGCTGATTTAGTGCCTAATGTGTGTGTACATGCATCCACGAGCAACCACTTGCAAGCACTCGCAACCATCAATCATAACATGTTTCAAATACATTACATCCATTGGTTTCTACCTAGGGATAAAGAATAGGACTGAGGAGATATACTTAAAAGATAGGTATAAGCATGAATAAACTTATGGAAAAAGACATCAAGGAGGTACCCTCAAAGAGAAAAGGGTAGGCTACGCGTATTTTCCTCTCAGTTTCCCAAGTCGCGTGTTCCTCAGCGTCACTCCATTGAACTTTAACAAGCTTGACTTCACGGTTGCGTAGCTTTTTGACTTACTTACCCAAGATACGGGTTGGAACTCTTCTCACCATTTCTTTTCGTTCCACTTCTACTTCCTCTAGTATACTTGGATCCACCACTTCTATAGATTCATGTAAGCACTTTCGTAGTTGAGAAACATGAAAAACATTATGAACTCTAGCCAGTCTCTTCGGTAGCTCTACTCTGTAAGCCATCATCCCAATCCTTTCAATGATAGGAAATGGTCTAACAATCTTGGTGCTAGATTTCCTACGGACCCAAAGCGAATGACATTCCTCAAAGGAGATACTTTAAGGAATACCCTACCCCAACCTTAAACTCAAGGTCGGTCCTTCTTTTGTCTGCGTAGGACTTCTGTCAAATTGTGCAACCTTCATCCGTCTTCTTATCAAGTCCACCTGTTCTGAGGTTTCTCTAATCATGAGCTTGTCTGTAGACTCCCACCAACAAGTTGGTGATCGGCATGGTCTTCCATATAAAGTTTCGAAGGGTGCCATGCCTATGGTGGCTTGGTAGCTATGGTTGTAAGCGAATTCCGCCAAAGGAAGATGATCCTCCCATGTCCCTCCAAGGTCAAGAATGCACAATCTTAAGAGGTCTTCCAATACTCTGTTCACCATTTCCGTCTGACCATCGGTTTGGGGGTGATAGGCCGTGCTTAAGCATAATTGTGTGCCTACAGCCTCTTGCAAACTTTTCCAAAACTCGCTCGTTAAACATAGGATCTCGATCACTCACTATGCTAGAGGGTATCCCATGGAGTCTAACTACCTCTTTAAGATAAATTGTTGTTAGGGACGAGGCAGTCCTTCTACTCTTAACAGGTATAAAGTGAGCGCTTTTAGTGAGTCTGTCCACTATTACCCAAATACTGGTATTGGCCCTTCTTGACCTAGGCAACCCATCAACAAAGTCCATCGAAATGCTATCCCACTTCCACTGTGGGATCTCTAGAGGATGAAGCAGACCACCTGGCTTCTTTTGCTCCGCTTTGACTTGCTGGCATATCAAACACTTAGCGATGAACTCAGTACATCCTTCTTCATGCCATTCCAAAAGAAAACCCATTTTATATCTTTATACATCTTGTCTCCGCCTGGGTGTATGGTCAGCTTAGAATGGCGCGCTTCTTCGAGAACTGTCTTCAATAAATCCCTTGCTTGTGGGACGCATAGCCCTCCATCCCATCTCAACCAACCCTTATCATCGATGGAGTATCTATTGAGGTGACTAGAAGTCTCACCCCTAACTAGCTTATCCACCACCTCAACTAGCTGAGGGTCTTCTCGTTGCGCGGTTCCTATTGAGTCCAAAAGAGTAGGCTGCACCTTTAGCGATGCTAACAGATCAGGCATAATTTCAAAGGAGGGTCTAAATTTAAAGTTTGCTATGTACTCCAAGCTTTGCCTTTCTACAAAGAGAGGACTCGAGGTCAGATTCTTTATACTTAAGGCGTCTGCTACCACATTACCCTTGCCAGGGGTATAGGAAATCTCAAAATCATATGAGGCCAGAAATTCCATCCACCTTTGTTGTCTTAAATTAAGGTCTTCCTGTGAGAAAAGGTATTTTAATGAATTATCATCGGTAAACAATTCAAAGCATTCTCCTAGTAGGTAATGACGCCATGACTTTAGAGCGAAAACAATGGCAGCTAGCTCCAAATCATGAGTTGGGTAGTTCTTCTCATGTACTTTCAATTGTCTTCCCCCATAACAAACTACCTTGCCTTCTTACATCAAAACAACACCCAATCCTGTACCGCATGCGTCTGTGTATACGGTAAACATTTTGCTCCCATCAGGCAATGTCAGAACTGGGGCTATTGTTAAAGCCCGTTTCAAACGCTGGAAAGCAATATCGCAATCCAAATCCCAAGAGAAAGTTAGGTTCTTCTTTGTCAATCTTGTGAGTGAGGCTGAAATTTTTACAAAGTCTTTAATGAATTTTCAGTAAAAGCCCGCTAGCCCGAAGAAGCTTCGGACTTCGGTTGCATTCCGTGGAACCTTCCAATCTTGCACCGCAACTACTTTTGCGAGGTCCACAGCTAACCCTTCTTTGGACACCACATGTCCAAGAAACCTCACTTCTTCTCTCCAGAAATAGCATTTGGAGAATTTGGCTTTCAGCTGATGTGCATGAAGAGTATCCATGATTTCCCTTAAATGCAAAGCAAGCTCTTCTTCATCCTTCAAGAAAATCAAAATGTCGTCTACGAAGACCACCACAAACTTATTAAGCAACTCCTTAAATACCCTGTTAATCAAGTCAACGAAGTAAGCGGGTGCGTTTTTCAAGCCGAAAGGCATGACAAGCCATTCGAAGAAACCATCCGGGGTTTTGACCGCGGTCTTATCAATGCTGTCTTCAGCCACTTTTAGCCGATGGAACCCGGTAGCCAAATCTAGTTAGGAGAAAACCGATGCACCTACAAGCTGATCAAACAAGTCATCTATTCTTGGAAGTGGGTGCCTATTTTTCTTGGTTAGCTTGTTTAGCTCCCTATAATCAACGCATAGGCGAAGTGAACCATCCGCTTTGGTTGCGAATACTACTGGAGCACCCCATTCAGAAATACTCTGCCTTATAAACCCCTTTTCGAGCAGCTCTTTGACTATCTTACAGAGCTCTTTTCTCTCCCTTGGAGCCATGTGCCTAACGGGTAGAGATATGGGTTTTGCATTATCAATAAGGTATATGCGGAAGTCTATCTCCCGCTTCGGAGGTAAGCCCTTCACCTCTTAAAATACATCTGAGTATTCACGGACTACTCTAACCGACTACAAGTTTTCAACAGACGCATCAAGAGATTCTAGGTAGCTAAGCATAATAGAATGTATGGGATTACAAGAGATTTTGAGAGTGTTGCCAAGGTGAGTCATAAGTCTAACCACTCTCTTTTCACAATCGAGGATGGCACCATTACTGGATAACCATTCCATGCCTAGAATCAACCCATAGCCCGTGAAGCCAAGAACGATGGCATTGCATTCAAACTCAACGCTCAAGATAGACACTCTCAAATCCCGACAAATCATTGGAAGATGAGCCGAACCACCAATGGGATTTGAGACTACTATGGGATCCGTAACTAGACTAATATTTAGGTGCAGTGTTTCAACAAACGAAGCAGATACAAACGAGTGTGAAGCGCCAGAATCAAACAAAGTACGAACAGGATGATCAAACAGAAAAACCAAACTTTCAACAGAAATGTTTCTACCTCTCTCCTGTCCTGGTGCCATAAGAGCATGAACTTGCCCTCTTGCCTGCTCTGATGCTATGAGAGCCTGGACCTGCCCTCCAGAAATAGACCCTGTCCTCTGCCCTTGTCCTTGTCTTCTCGGGCAGTCTTTGATCAAATGTCCTGCCTCACCACAGTTGAAGCAGCCAGTCTTCTTCTTCTTCCTACAGTCCTTTCTCAGATGGCCTGGTGTTCCACAATTAAAGTATCTTTTCTTTCCTTTGCTATTGTTGTCCTTACCACCTTTCTTAGGTTGCTGCTATGACTTCTTTTGATCCCCTTTCTTTTCTGGTGCCTTATTAGCATTAGCGCCTTTCTCCTCTTCAAGCGTAAGCGCCATGTCAACCAGTTTCTCAAAGGTAGCCCCATAGGAATGTGGGTCATAGCCAATCCATGTAGCGGCTCATTCAAACCTTTAACGAATCTCAGGGCCTTCTTTTCAGGTGTGTTTACCATGTCTAAGCCAAACCTTTCCAACTGATTGAACTTGTTGACGTACTCCTTTACTGATAAATTCCCCTGCTTCAATGCCAAGAACCTTTCCATGTATAAATTCTCTTCTGCTTGTGAGAGAAATTTCATCTCGAACTTATGTCTGAAATCCATCCATGTCTCCACTGGACGCTCTCCATTCGTGACCTCCCACCAAAACAAGGCTTCGTCCTTCATTAAACAAGCAGCCAATTGTACCTTCCTTCCATCTTCTATCTCGAAGATACCAAACTAATCTTCCACCTCCTTAAGCCAATTTCGAGCTTCAACAAACGTCTCTGATCCGTGAAAAGGTTTTCCGTCCATTGCTCGAAAGTCTTTGCATATCTTTGAAAAAGTATCAACACGGGGAGGGGGAGGAGGAGGAGCGGCTGCAGCTGGGGGAGGAGGGATGTCCGCTGGGCCTGTGGCCCTAGCCTCTAGATACCTTCTGAATCAGGTTGGTATCGATATTCCCTTGGGTATCCCGGGTAACCCAGACATGCTGAAAAGAAAATGAAGAGATTCAAAACGGAGAATTCGAAAGAAAGATATACGGCTCTTGGGGGTTATGTTTTTAAAACAAACTTTTCTCTTGAAAGTACTCTCCTTAAAACATACTTTTGAAAGTATTTCTTTACAAAATGCTTTTGAAAAACAGTTTTTCAAAATCTCTTATTTGTTCCGTTAACCTTCAGCTTTGATACCACGTGTAACACCCCACGTCCATTAATGTCACTCTCAAAGAGAATGCATTAACTTTCATGGAGTATTATTGGTGAATAGAACATAATATAACATGACAGATACATATATTTGGTACTTGAAAATTTTAAAACAACTTTTATTGCAGTGGAGAAATGGTTTGATTACAACAACATCATAAACCAACAGTAAAACCAAGTACACTTAGTAACCATCTTGACAAATTGTTTTCTGAGTACATAAAGTACAAAGCATAACCCCAACATAAGTATCCATAAAAGAGATGAGTTGAACTTTACTTTCAGCAATCCAAGCACTTCCAAAGAGAGAGAAAGATCCAAATCAAGCTCCACTAGCACTAGTCCCACCCTGAGAACCTGGAGGGGGGAAGGAAGAAAAAAGCGAAAACAAAGGAGGTCAGACATAAAGTATGGCGAGTCCAATAACTTTAACAATATAATTATTAAAGTAATTAGGATAAGGCATAAACTGGTAAAATAAGGAATGACTATGAAACAAGTGGGCAAGACAAAACAAACAGGAGGAATATTCTGGCGTTAATCTCGCTCCTAATCGGTATAGGATAATTACTATAATGCACCATTACTAGTCACCCTAAGAGTTGATCCCGCCTACTGAACATAATAATCATAATGGTAGTCTCGTGTACCCCTAGCTGTCTTCATAGGTGCTGCCTGCCCCTATCTCCACTAGTTGTACCCACATCCCCATGCGATCGACTCCCTAACTCGTAGATACCCGTGCTGGTCCCACAGTGGGGTGTATCACTCCCAAAAGTGGCAACCCGATACCACTAAAGATGCACTGCTTATATCTACACGATGCAACAACGTGTTACCTACCGGCCCGGGCCCACGCACGCACATGACCCCGTTGGACTTGCGTTGCCACCGTTGACCCGTTTTGACCTCTTACAATCAAACCCAATAAGCGTGTCCGATCCTCGATCTAACTCGAGCTCACAAAGATACTTAATGGGTTACTAGTTTGAAAAGGGTCCCCTGCTTGACACAAGCTTTCCACCAATGCTTGGCCCCCACTAGAATTTCCCACTTAACCCCCTTCTTATTCATGTCTTCTTACATGTTTCAATTTGGTTAAGTGTTTCTACTCGTATTTCACATGTCACCCAAGTCACGCACTTAACCCCCATGTCCCACCACATGTTTATCTTGGTTAAGTGTTGCTTAATTCATTATAACCGTAACCTTGTAAAACCTCCCACATTAGACTCCCGTTTGCGGTTGCTGGATTTGTCGGGCGGGTCCGGGCAGTTTTATACCGCAAACGTGTCTAACCTTGTGTCTTTACAATTGTTATGCATTTAATTTATGCCTTCGACCTCTCATATTAGACTACCGTTTGTGGTTGCTGGATTTGCCGGGCGGGTCCGGGCAGTCTTACACCACAAATGAGTCTAACCTCGTGTCTTAGTCGTTTATTATTACAAATTATTTCACCCCAATATGAATCAATTATCCCTATTTAAATTGTCAATAATTTCCAAATTAATTATGTCCATAATTGTCACTTAAATTATGTCCATACTTTTTAGGTATATAAATTATACCAATTAATGTCTCAATTTAATTATATGCCTTTAAAGCTATTTTTATGTCAATTCACAATTTGCATAATTAATATTTTCCCATTGTCCCCACGCTATTCATACGTTCTAATATGAGATATGTTAGACTCACAAATAGTCTAACTTATAAAAAGAAAAGAAATATCACAACTTGCATAACACATAAAATAGATCTAACTCGCAAATAGGAATTATAACATAAATTTTCATAGCCAATAAATTGCATAGGCATATAGAACATAAACTTGCATAAACTACCATGGATCAAAATATAGATCTAAACATGAAATTGTGAACTTGCATATATGGATTATGGGTCTCACCTAACTTGCATATGTGAATATAATTTTCACCTAAAAATGTGAATATAGTTTTCACCTAAACTTGCATATGGATTTTCTACAAACTTGCATATGAATTTATCACATGTTTGCATATAAACTAGCATATGTATATACTTGATTCACATATAAACTTGTGTATAATCCGCATACAGACTTGCATAAGATTCACATACAAATTAGCATATGATTTAACATCCCAAACTTGCATAAGGTTTCACATACGAACTAGCATATGTAAACACAGACTTGCATAAGATTCACTTACAAACTAGCATATGATTTAACATCCCAAACTTGCATAAGGTTTCACATACGAACTAGCATATGATTTACATCCCAAACTTGCATAAAATGAATCAAGTTAAACATGTATAATTGGACATATGAAATAGATCTACCAACATAAGATAACAAAGTTAAATAACATCACATGATTCAACAGTCATGTTCTCATAATCCAAATTATAACTCATCACAATTAATTTATTAATTATTTTGTGAAAGAAATTGTACTCACAAAGACGGGTTAGAGAAGAGAATGATTTGTTCGTCTTTTGAATTAGAATTCTGATTTGCTACTCCCTAAGCTTTAGGAAGGAGAACTATCCTAACAACAACATGGTGACTAAGAGACTAATTTAGTTTAGGTTTAGGGTTTGAGTCTAGGCACTCTTTTATAGAAGTTTAAATCAACCTAAGCCATTAGATTATCATAGGATCCATCCCAACCATCTAGACTAGATAGAGTTATCTACAACAGCCACATCAGCCCTAATGACTCAACAAAGAGTCAGAAATTGTCACATTTTAGATCTTCCCGAGGGGGGTAGGTCGACCACCAGGTCGACCTGTATAGGGGAGGTTGACCCCCTGGTCGACCTGGACTTGGGCGGGAGAATTCCCGCCCAGCCTGCCTCCCTGTTTGAATTTTGAATTTTGAATTTATTATTCTGAACTGTTTTAATTTATATTAAATTGCTGAAACTTTCGAGGGCCATAACTTCCTCATACGAAGTCTGATTTACGAAAACTTGGACTCTATTCCAAGTAGAATTTCGAGACAAACGCAATGGCGTAACCCATTTCCCTAAATTCTCAGTTTAACAATTAAGTATTCTTAAAATTGTTAATTTTAATATTCATAGAAAATTTAGGGTGTTACAGGTTCTGTCCTAGTTTGAAAAATAAGAAACATTAAGTTCCTACTAGAGAGAAACAATTTCAAAGAAAGAAACTTAATACTCCATGCTTTAATGAAATATTAAATACTATTTTTTGATTTTGTAGTTAATAATTTGTTTAAAATAATGAAATAAATTTATTTTATACAATTGCTAAGATTGTGCTTTTATAAAAGAACAAATTTTATAGAATAAATAAGGGTTTAAGCTAGGTAGGACATAATAAGGTTTAGGATAAGATAAGAGAAGGCCGTTGTATGACCTGGTCTAGAAAATTTTGATTTAGTCCTTGTAATACCCTGTAAAATAAAAATAAATTAGACATAAGGTAATTTAAATTAAAATAAATAATTAATAATCAATAATAAGCTAATGTGCATAAAATGAAATTTTAAATAATTAGGAATTGATCCATGAAAGTATCGTAGTTGTGTTCATTGCAAGATTCTGATCCATTTTCATAATTTTATTTACTGAAAATGGAGTTCATATGCAAAAGATATTAGTAAACAAATTGTGGGTAATTATTAACACACAAGGTTTGAATTTCAAAAAAATAAATATTCAAATATGGAATATAATAATTTAGCTAAGCATGAAAAGAATATTCCTATTGAATTCAAATTTGTGCATATATATTTATATACAAAGGGGACAAGAATAATCACTATAAGATAACAAATCAATCAAATAAATTGAAAAATTAATAAAAAGAAATGTACATGAGGACAAGTGTCTTAGACTCGACCCAAGAAGAGGATCGATCGCTTTTGTAGAACGGGGTCGACCGGGGGTGTTGACCGCCTTCCTGTGGGGTGCCCAGTGACGTTTGTTTTTAAAGGAAGACTTATTTATACTTTTCATCAAATGGACTACCTGAATTTGATATATTGAATCTAACGGCCTGTATACACAGTGTCAACTATAAATATGAACCCTGACCGTCACTCAAAACCCTACATCTATTCTTCTGTACGCCTCTATTCTTCCATTACCAATTTCCAAAGAAAGATTATATCTCTTCTGCCTCTCTTATCTTCATTTCTAACTTCCCTTATTAGGTTTTTCTATAGATTAGAATTCTAAAAATTTGGTTTATATATATATGAGTTTCTAATTCGTGTATATATATATATATATATATATATATATATATTATAGAAGGATTGGAGCTCGTTGCATAGACCAAATCCAAATTTCAATTCTTCAACAAATTCTACTATTTTCTATCTCAAAATCTACATGAGTGGAATTCATTTAAGTTTTCTATTTTCTATGGTTTGTTAGTCTGAGTTTGTATTATTGTGCCTAGGAAGACTTGATTTTACATGAAAATAAAACAATATCAAATTCCTTAAATCTTCCATTTGTTTATATTTGTATGAAGAAATGGTCAATCTGTTTGTATATGTAGGTTTAGTTTATTGAAATAATAAAAGAAAAGCATGTTGGTGTTGTATAATTCTCTATATTGGTATGGTTCATCTTATTTTATCTTGTGTAAATTCATAAGTGCGGTTTTGTTGTAAACGGTTAAGATTTGGAGAAGTTGCGAATTTTGAATAGTTTAAATCTCTATTTTTTTGGATGAAGTATTTGAACGTTTTGTTTATCAGATGTCCAAGTATTAAGGTTTCACATATAAACTTACATAAAAAGTGGATCTGTACCAAAATAGAAGTTGTGTATGTATGTATGTATGTATGTATGTGTATATATATATATAGGATATACGACACTTTACTTAGCTTTTATTTTTGAGATAATCAAATCAAACCTAGATTACAAGTTTTGTGTTGATATCGTTGTTTTCCCATTTTGATTGTAACATGTTAATATGTATATTTATGCCATGATTGAAGGGAATATGGGAAATAACTTATGAACCTTTAATTTGAATAGGGATTGACATTTCAAACAAACTTAGGACATTATTCACGTTCCAAAATTCATGCATATATATATATATATATATATATATGTATATATATGTATGTATCTATAGTTCAATCAAACGTTATATTAACATGTATTAAGTGAATAATAAATATGTTTAAATTAGCAAATAGAATTTGAATGTCTCAAAAGGAATTT
Source organism: Allium sativum (assembly GCA_030737875.1). NCBI lineage: Eukaryota > Viridiplantae > Streptophyta > Magnoliopsida > Asparagales > Amaryllidaceae > Allium > Allium sativum. The sequence goes on along the minus strand of JASFAX010000039.1, from coordinate 6,056,746 downwards.
GTATGTATGTGTGTGAGTTAATGGCTTAAATTATAACAAACGAGACTTAAATACGGGATTAACCATTACTTGTAGTAGAAGCCTGCTTGGAACCGACCAGCATATCCAACATCTACATGTAAGTCTGGTTAATGTGAGAGGTCTAAGTGCCATGGGCCTTTATAATTATCACACTATGTGCAAACACCCCACCTCCATTAAGGTCACTCACAAAGGGAATGCATTAACTTTGGTGGAGTATTATAGGTAAAAGACACAGATAATTTACAAGACAGACATACAAGCAGCGAAAAACTGAAATTTTATTTCATAAGCACGTGGTCCAGTCAAAACATTACTGCAACTGTCTTTAAAACCAACTTCCAAAATCAGTACAATAAAGCCTTTGTCTTGACTAAAACATAAAGAAGCATAAACAATAATAAAGCAGCATATATCCCCAATTAAGAGTGTAACATAGCCATAGCCCAAGAAAAGAGAGTCCAAGCAATACGTCTACTTTCTTCAAGCTGGAAAAGGCCTGGACTAAATTGAACTATTCCCTCCCCGCGGACCTAGGGGGATGGGGGAGGGGGAGGGGAAACGGAAGACAAGAAGACGAAAGAAAACGAGTCAGACATAAGCCTGGTAAGTCCAGTGATTATTTAGCATGTAAACAGGTATAAAGATCATGACATGAATAAACTGAACCTAGGACAATACCCTAGAAATAAGATAACGACAAATAAGGAAAGATAAACTGAATATACTCTCGCACTCATTTCTATTTCTCTGCACCTACTAGCAAGTGTTTTCAACTAGCACCATGTGTTCATGATAAAATGATCCCTTTTATCGACTGGCTTATACTTGCATGCATTTATGGCTTGTGTCACTTGGCCTCGCTCGATTGTAGATACCTGTGCTGGTCGGACCATTGGGTGTATCAATTCCTATGGTGGCAACCCGACACAAATTCAAGATGCACAGTATATACTACTGATGCCCAGTGCCTGATTTGTCCATGTCGGAGTACGTGCATGCCCATACTCCGTTGGAACCTGCACTATTGCACCACCCGCCGTTATTTTGACCGCTTATAATCAGCCTAGTAATCATGCCCCACCCTGCCTAGTTCAGGGTACCATGATACATCTATGTGGTTTATTGACGAAATGGGTCCCCATTACTAGGGTTTCCTAATCAACATGTTAAAATGGTTAAGTGTTCTCAAATTAATCTAACCCCACCCATCAGTTTAGTTAACATGTTGTATTGATTAAGTATTGCCTTAATTAACTTAACCCTATCATTCTTAGCCTGTCTTAGCTTTAATTTATTCATTAAAGCACCAACCACTCACATTAGATATGTATTGTTGCGGTCACTGGATGTGCCAGACGGTTCCGGGCAGTCTTACACCGCAACTCAATCTAACCTCGGGTTTTTTGGGCTTAATGCACTAACCTCTCATATTAGATCTATATTATTATGGTTGCTAGATGTGCCGGGTGGTTCCGGGCAGTCTTACACCGTAACTCAATCTAACCTCGGTTTAGGCACAATCATCTTTTAATTAATTTACATATTTACTATTTATATTTATATGTAAATTATCCACCAATGTTGCCAACTCAAGTCATGTCCCATTTACCCTTCTAAATTTTGTCCATAATTATTAGGTATACAAATTATACCATTTCATGTCATTAATCATTTACATGATTATGAGCCAACCTATACCAATAACATATAATTTAATATTTTCCCAACGTATCCCCCGTTATTCGTTCGCATAAATTACTGTTAGGCCAAAATCTGGGCCTAACACCCAAATGCAAATCATAGATCACAGAATGCAGAAAATGATAAATAAGAGGAGACACACGAAGTTTTTATAGTGGTTCGGCTGTAGATGTAGCCTACGTCCACTTTATAATCTTATTGTTATACTGACAGATTACAAGAATCAGTTATATGCAAACACACTGTGTTAACTGAGATTACAAGAGGAGAATTTATGTGTAGAAAGGTGCAAAGTCCTTGCAATCGGTAATGGCAGAGGCTGTCTAGATGTAGGAGAAAGTCTCAGCCAAAAAGTCAGAGAGAATCTCCTTTTAAAATTCCATGTAGAGGTGTATTTATAGCTATAGGAGAGCTTCTGGGAAGACCGGTTCGTGATAGAGTATGTGGCACCTAATCCGGAAAAGTAGGAGCAAGATGTGGCATGAGAACAAATCAAAATAGTGCGTATATCAGTGGGTGCAGGGTTCGGTTCGTGGTCGTGGGATCAGATCGTGATATGGGCTCCACGAACCGAGGCATGATCGTGAGCTGTATGGTGAAGCTGGTGTGTTACGAGCGGGTCGTGATCAGGAGGTGTACCACGAACGGGTCATGGTCTGAGGGAGCGCCATGATCCAAGGGGAGGCGATCCGATGAAGGGCGAACCGAGGGTGCACCACGAGCCAGAGAGGATGCACGAGCCGTACTTCGATCGTGTAACGCTTTGTCGCTTTATCCAGGAAAATGCCAGATTACACCCATTCACGGAAACAGACGTAACTTTCAAACCATAAGTCCGATTAAGCCAAACCAAAGCTCAAACTGAAGCTAATTCAGAGATCTACAAGAATTACAGAGCTTAACTTCGTAATTGCTGTTTTCGGGCCAAAAAAGGTCATCTGATAGGAGTTTCGAGCCTTTCTTTGTTCGTGATGTGACTTTGACCAAATTGCTGCCTATCTTCTGTTGTTCTCCATATCCGAGCGCGATGCTATCCAGATATTTAGTGTGACAGCTTTTACCAAAAAGTGTGTCAACATGTTTTCCCCTAGAACATATATTGCTTGTTGAAGGAAGATGTGTTCTGGATAATCTGAGAAATCCAAACCCAGAATGCGACGATCACGCCGGATCGTATTAAGGCCAAAAAACCGACGGTCACACGGGATCGTATTAAGGCCAGAGAAATCCAAGAAGACCAGGAGTTTGTACCTGCAAGATGATGAAATAAATAATGCAAGAATATTTCCTAGATGGCCTTATCGGAGTAAACCGTCCGAGGAGATGTTAGAGGGGTTCCAAGACGGCCTTACCGGAGTAAGGCGACCAAGGAAATGCCATAAAAGTTCCAAGACGGTCGTACGTGAGTAAGACGGCCAAGGAAAAGCACATGAAGTTCCAAGACGGCCTTACCGGCGTAAAACGACCAAGGAAAAGCACATGAGAATTTGTTTATACTGGACGGATCCAGTTGGGAGCCGGAGCTAATGTCTGTAGTGGACGGATCCAGTTGGGAGTCGGAGCTCAATGTTTATACTGGACAGATCCAGTTAGGAGCCGGAGCTTAAGAGTGATCATTATTGATTCATGAAAGCTAAGCGGCTTCTAACCTCGAACACGACTGGAGACTACAGGTCGGTTCTGTGCATGTGGGCCGATGTTGCTGCGCTTATTACATGTGTTGAAAACAAAGAGGGGCGAGTAGTCGCCTAAAAACCTAATAATATGAACTACGAACCGGAGTTTGGAAAACTGAAGGGATCCGCTGAGTGGGATCAGTTGATAATAATCCTGCGATTGCTCGATCCAGGATCATTCCCGGGGAGTCGGTGGTGGCAGCGCAGGGGCAGATGCAGGTGTTGTTGGTTGAATGACGTACTCGGGTAGTTCTCCTCTCCTGACCTGATCCTTGATAAGGTCTCGCAAATGTCTGCAGTCATCAGTGTTATGACCATCCATGTCATGAAATATGCAGTGTCTGCCAGACTTGCGTTGTGCTAGTGTTGTTTCCCTCTTGGGAGGCCTTGGATATGAGGCAGCACCCCCTGTATCTACGTAGATATTGCTCAAGTTGTCATTCAGTTCAGTGTATTTGTCGTATCCGGACCCTCTCCGAGGTGGAGCATTACGATCATTCTTTGCATTGGCTGCTCCTTTGCCTTTTCCAAAATTAGATGGTTCTCCATCTTTGAGCATGTTGACTTCGAGGGTTTTCTTCTCGGAAGTTGCATCTTCTTCCCGCAGAAATCTATCTGCTTCAAGGTAGAATTTGCCGAGATTTCGTGGTGGATCTCGGTACAAGGATTTTTTAAACTTCTAGTTATCTAGAACGCCGGATACTGCTGCCATCAGTACCATCGATGGTTCAGGGCGATCAACTGATGCTGCTGCAACGTTGAATCTTTCCAGGAATGAACGTAGAGTTTCTCTGGGCCTCTGCTTGATTGTGGTGAGGGACATGGCATTCTTGGGTCGTGCGATGTGGACCCGAAATTGTTCAAGGAAGCGTGCGACCAACATGTTCCAACTACTGATCGATTCTGTTTGTAGTTGTTGAATCCACATGGCTGCTATATCAGTTAGAAAGAGGGGGAAACATTTAGCTACGACATTTTCCGATGCCGATTGAACTTTCATATGCCGTTTTTAACGCATCAAGTGCACGGTAGGATTTGTCCTGCCATTGTAGGGCTCCAGTTGTGGAAGTTTGAAATCTGGGGGATTGCAAGAATTCCTGATTTCCTGAGTGAATGGGTTGTGATTAACGTCATCCACATCATTCTGATAGGTGTGGCCTCTCGAGAGGCGTTGAATCAGATCAGCGAGTCGATTGCCTTCAAAAAGCTGTTGCAAACTACCAAAATCAGAGCTAGTGCCCCCCGCGTTGAATGCAGGAGAGGATGGAAGTTATTGGTGAGCTATTGCCTGAGGATTGCGGCTAGCGGATCGCGGATCGAGGGTGGCGACCTGAACCGGTTCGAGGGGGTCGGTTCGTGAGGCAGGTTCGTAAAGGCCGGATCATGGTTCGTGGGGAGCGAACTGAGGAGGGGCGATCTGACCCGGTGCTTGTGGCCTGTCATGAGCCGATCCCTGCTGTAGTTGAGTGAGAGTTTGCGCTCCGGTATCCATCCGATCTGGAGCTGAAGTCGGTCGCTGTGCATTTCCAATAACGAGGGGGTTGCCCCCGAGTCCGTGTAATGCCCGAGCCGCTTATGTAGCTTCATTTCCAATGACTTGAGCGTTGCTCGGCCTTCCATCCATCCGAGCGAAGAATTGGTTGATCATTTCCTGTTGCTTCCTAAGGAGATCATCTTGCTTTGCCATTTGATCCCTCAATTCAGCGAGAATGCCGTCCATCTCTTCTCTGGTCAAGTATGCTGATGGGTCTTCATGGGAGGAAGCCTCAAGGCTTGCCTCATTCCTTGCGTCTTCAGCGTCAGCATCATCGACATGAGCAGAAGTTCCAGTCTTCTTCCATTTGTTTGCCATTTACCCAATAGCCAAAAAATCAAAGCAGAAGTTGAAGTTGTCATGTGCCCCCTGCCTGGCGCGGCAAAATGTTAGACCAAAATCTGGGCCTAACACCCAAATGCAGATCACAGATCACAGAATGTAGAAAATGATAAATAAGAGGAGACACACGAAGTTTTTATAGTGGTTCGGCTGTAGATGTAGCCTATGTCCACTTTATAATCTTATTGTTATACTGATAGATTACAAGAATCAGTTATATGCAGACACACTATGTTAATTGAGATTACAAGAGGAGAATTTATGTGTAGAAAGGTGCAAAGTCCTTGAAATCGGTAATGGCAGAGGCTGTCTAGATGTAGGAGAAAGTCTCAGCCAAAAAGTTAAAGAGAATCTCCTTTTAAAATTCCATGTAGAGGTGTATTTATAGCTGTAGGAGAGTTTCTGGGAAGACCGGTTCGTAATGGAGTACGTGGCACCCGATCCGGAAAATTAGGAGCAAGATGTGGCATGAGAACAGGTCAAAACAGTGTGTGTATCAATAGGTGCAGAGGTCGGTTCGTGGTCATGGGATCGAATCGTGATATGGGCTCCACGAACCGAGGTCTAATCGTGAGCTGTATGGTGAAGCTGGTGTGTCACGAGTGGGTCATGATCAGGAGGTGTACCATGAACGGGTCGTGGTCCGAGGGTGCTCCACGATCCGAGGGGGGGCGATCCAATGAAGGGAGAACCGAGGGTGCACCACGAGCCAGAGAGGATGCACAAGCCGTACTCTGATCGTGTGACGCTTCGTCGCTTTATCCAGGAAATTGCCAGATTACACCCATTCACGGAAACGGGCGTAACTTTCAAACTATAAGTCTGATTGAGCCAAACCAAGCTCAAACTGAAGCTAATTCATAGATCTAAAAGAATTACAGAGCTCAGCTCCGTAATTGATGTTTTCGGGCCAAAAAAGGTCGTCTGATAGGAGTTACAGGCCTTTCTTTGTTCGTGATGCGACTTTGACCAAATTGCTGCGTATCTTCTGATGTTGTTCTCCATATCCGAGCGCGATGATATCTAGATATTCAGTGTGACATCTTTTACCAAAAAGTGTGTCAACAATTACATAGAACGTTTGGCTCGCAAATTAGCCTAACTCATAAACAAAGATGGAAAAAGAAAACGGACATGTAACATTCCAACGGCATAAAACAGTTTAGATCAACTAAGCATGTGTAATATAAATTTGGCATAGTACTACACAAATTTTATTAAGCATGTACATGTGAACTTGCATTTGAGTTGGACCAAATTAACATAGATCTAAACATCCAATCATGTAGATCTAGACATATAATCATATGAACATGACTTAGCTTATGATCTTGCATATAACATAACATAAGGAATAACCAAATTTATATACAGCATGATAAGTTCATTGCCAAATTATTATACAACATGATAGGTTCATCACCAATTTAACATACAACATGATAAGTCCATCGCTAATTTAATATACAACATGATAGGTTCATCACCAAAGTTATATACAACATGATTGGTTCATCACCAAATTAATATACAACATGATAGGTTCATCACCAAATTAATATACAACATGATCGGTTGTATCAATCACAATAGTCACGTAGGCATAGGTAATTTCAGAATTGCAACATGAATCAGAATACGATTATCTTACAACTAGGCACAGTTCTAGTTTCTCTTCATTACAAGTCATGACTTTTATTTGTTCAAATCTAAAGAATAACTGAACTTACAAACAAAAGAACAAATCTTGTTTTCTGGGATCTGATTTTTGAAACTGAAAAGCTATCCTTTGATGTAGACTATTGATTCTCTAGTTTTGATTTGATTTGGGACTTCCTAACTTGACTTGTAGTTTAGAGGAAAATAGAGGCTACGTTAGTTTGTCCATGGACAGCATGACTGCTTCAGAGAGCAATTTTATGTGGTTTAGGGTTGGGGTTGTTTATATAGAAGTTTAGATTAATGAGAGCCGTTAGATCAACCTAGGAGTAATCAGAGCCATCCAGACCAAAAAGAGCCAACCAGAAGTCGCCACATAAGCCCTAGTGACTTAGAAAATGTCACTGGAAAAAACAGTCCAGATCTGGTTGAGGGGGTCGACCCCTACAGGGGGGTCGACACCCCAGTCGACACCCCTCTTGGGGGGTCGACACCTATGTCGACCTCCCCCCCAGGGGGGAGTCGACCTCTATGGGCGGGAATTTTCCCGCCTAGTCGCTTCTCTCAGAATTTTTGAATTTGATCTGTTTTTTAATTTAATTATTATTTATATTCAATTTTAGTTTAAACTTGAAATCTTATGAACTCCATAACTTCTTCATACGGAGTTCGATTCACGCAAACTCAGACTATATCTCAAGCAGAATTCCAAGACGAACGCAATGGAGTAACTCATTTCCCCTAATTCCCACTTTTAAAATTAAGTATTCTTCATTTCGTTACTTTAATGTTCATAGAAAATACAGGGTGTTACATTCTCCCCTCCTTAAAGGATTTCTTCCCCGAAATCTTCAAGTCAAGAGGATGTATATCCTACCATCGAACATCCATCTACTCAACCATTCAATCACAGGCATCCATTGTCCTTAAAAGGTATCTAATGCTTTTCATGAACATATGCATAGTGTGTGTATATGTCCTTATCTAATGCAAAATCAGGCGGTCTACTGATTCAGTTGACCTCCTTAATGCAAATCATGATAGTGTCATGAGTCCATTATGTATGCAATTATTCCTAATCATTATTTCTACATGAGTGCACAATCATTCATACAAATGCAACGTCCATATGATAACATATCAAGTTTCAATCCATATACAAATACATATATGCACATGTAATATGAAAGTGACTGAGCCGTCTAGTACATAATGTGTGTGTATATGCATCCACAAGCAACCACTTGCAACCACTTGCAACCATCAATCATAACATGTTTCAAATACATGTTTACATCCATTGGTTTCTATCTAAGGGTCAAGAATAGGACCGAGGATATATACTTAAAAGATAGATACAAGCATGTATAAACTTATGGAAAAGAGATCAAGGAAGTACCCTCAAAAAGAAAAGGTTAGGCTGCGCATATCTTGTCCTCGGTCTCCCAAGCCGCGTCTTCCTCAGCGCCACTCCATTGAACTTTAATAAGCTTGACTTCATGGTTGCGAAGCTTTTTGACTTTTGTCCCTAAGATACGGGTTGGAACTCTCCTCACCATCACTTATCGCTCCACTTCTATTTCCTTTAGTATGCTTGGCTCCACAACTTCTGCCGACTCAAGTAAGCACTTTCGTAAATGAGAGACATGAAAAACATTATGAACTCCAACCAATCTTTTAGGCAACTCTACTTTATAAGCCATCTTCCCAATCCTTTCAATGATAGGAAATGGCCCTACAAATCTTGGTGCCAATTTTCCCGTAGTCCCAAAGTGAACGACATTCCTTAAAGGAGATACTTTAAGGAAAGCCCTGTCTTCAACCTCAAACTCAAGGTTGGTCCTTCTTTTATCAGCATAGGACTTCTTCCTATCTTGTGCAGTCTTCATTCGTCTTTGTATCAAGTCCACCTTCTCTGAAGTTTCTCTAATGATGTCCGGCCCAAGTACGAGATTTTCTGTAGACTCCCACCAACAAGTTGGCGATCGGCATGGTCTTCCACATAAAGCTCCAAAGGGTGCCATGCCTATGGTGGCTTGGTAGCTATTGTTGTAGGTGAACTCCACCAAAGGAAGATGATCCTCCCATGTCCCTCCAAAATAAAGAATGTACAATATCAAAAGATCTTCTAATACTTTGTTCACCCTTTCCGTCTGATCATCGATTTGAGGGTGATAGGCAGTGCTTGAACATATATGTGTGCCTACAGCTTCCTGCAAACTCTTCCAAAACTCTCTCATAAAGATAGGATCTCGATCACTTACTATGCTAGAGGGTATTCCATGCAGTCGAACCACATCTTTAAGATAAATGGATGCAAAAGATGAGGCAGTCCTCCTACTCTTAACAGGTATAAAGTGAGCGCTCTTAGTGAGCCTGTCCACTATTACCCAAATATTGTTATTCCCCCTTTTGACCAAGGGAACCCATCAATAAAGTCCATCGAGATGTTATCCCATTTCCACTGTGGGACCTCTAGAGGATAAAGCAGACCACTAGGCTTCTTCTTCTCCGCTTTGACTTTCTGGCATATCAAGCATTTAGAGACAAACTCAGCTACATCCTTCTTCATGCCATTCTAAAAGGAAACCCTTTTTATATCTTTATACATCTTGTCCCCACCTGGGTGCATGGTCAATTTAGAATGGTGTGCTTCTTTGAGAACGGTTTTCACCAAATCTCTTGCTTGTAGGACGCATAGTCTTCCATCCCGCCTCAACCAACCCTTGTCATCGATAGAGTATCTATTGAGGTGTCTAGAAGGCTCACATCTCATTATCTTATCCATCACATCAACTAGCTGAGGGTCTTCACGTTGCGGGGTTCCTACTGAGTCCAAAAGCATATGTCGCACCTCTAGTGTTGCTGACAAACCAGGTACAAATTCGAAGGAGGGTCTAAAGTCAAAGTTTGCTATGTACTCCAAGCTTTGCCTTTCTACAAAGAGAGGACTTAAGGTCAGCTTTTTCCTACTCAAGGCGTCTTCCACCACATTGCCCTTGCCAGGGGTATAAGCAATCTCAAAATCGTATGAGGCCAGAAATTCCATCCACCTTTGTTGTCTTAAGTTAAGATCTTTCTGTGAGGATAGGTACTCCTAGTAGGTAAAGACGGCATGACTTAAGAGTGAAAACAATGGCAGCTAGCTCCAAATCATGAGTTGGTTAGTTCTTCTCATGTACCTTCAACTGTCTTCCTCCATAACAAACTACTTTGCCCTCTTGCATCAAGACAACGCCCAATCCTGTTCTGCATGCGCCTGTGTATACTGTAAACTTCTTACTCTTATCAGGCAATGTCAGAACTGGGGCTGTTGTCAGAGCCCTTTTTAATCATTGGAAAACAACATCATAATCCAAATCCCAAGCAAAAGTTAGGTTCTTCTTTGTCAATCTAGTAAGTGGGGCTGAGATCTTTACAAAATCTTTAATGAACTTTAGATAAAAGCCCGCTAGTCCGAGAAAACTTCGTACTTCGATTGCGTTCTGGGGGACCTTCCGATCTTGCACCGCAACTAATTTTGCAGGATCCACAGCTATCCCCTCTTTGGACACCACATGTCCAAGAAACCTTACTTCTTCTCTCCAAAAATGGCATTTGGAGAATTCTGCTTTTAGCTAGTGTGAACGAAGAGTATCCATGACTTCCTTTAAATGCAAAGCATGCTCTTCATAACTTTTCAAGAAGATCAAAATGTCGTCCACGAAGACCACCACAAATTTATTAAGGAACTTCCTAAACACCCGACTCATCAAGTCAACGAAAAAAGCAGGTGCATTTGTCAAGCCGAAAGGAATGACAAGCCATTTGAAGAAACCATCCGGGGTCCTGAATACGGTCTTATTAATGCTGTCCTCAGCCACTCTTAGCTGATGAAACCCGGTAGCCAGATCTAGTTGGTAGAAAATCGATGCACCTACAAGCTGATCGAACAAGTCGTCTATTCTTGGAAGTGGGTGCCTATTCTTCTTGGTCAGCTTGTTTAGCTCCCTATAGTCAACGCATAGGCGAAGCGAACCATCCGCTTTGGTTGCAAACACCACTGGAGCACCCCATTCAGAAATACTTCGCCTTATAAATCTCTTTTCAAGCAACTCTTTAACTTGCTTGCTGAGCTCTTTCCTTTCCCTTGGAGCCATGTGTCTAACGGGTAGAGCAACGGGTTTTGCATTATCAACAAGGTATATGCGGAAATCTATCTCTCGCTTCAGTGGTAAACCCTTCATCTCTTCAAAGACATCCGAGTATTCATAGACTACTCTAACAGATTTCAGGTTTTCAACAGACGCATCAAGAGATTCTAGGTAGCTAAGGATAATAGAGTTCATGGGATTACAAGATATTTCGAGAGTGTTACCGAGGCGAGTCATAAGTCTAACCACTCTCTTTTCACAGTCGAGGACGGCACCATTACTAGATAGCCAGTCCATGCCTAGAATCAACCCATAGCCCGTTAAGTCCAAAACATAAGCATTACATCTAAACCCAACGCTAAGTATAGAAATTTCCAAATCCAAACAAATCATTGATAAATAAGACGAACCCCCAATTGGATTTGAAACAACCAAGGGATCCTCTACTATACTAGTGTCTAATGCAAATATTCAACTAAAGCAGTAGATATAAAAGAGTGCGATGCGCCAGAGGCAAAGAGAGTACGAACAAGATGATCAAAAAAATAAACTAAACTCTCAACAGAAATATTTCTACCTTGTTCTTGCGGAGGTGCTATGAGAGTGTGAACCTGCCCTCCAGAAGTAGATCCAGTTCTCTGCCCTTTCCCTTGCCCTTGCTTTCTTGGGCAGTCCTTAGCCATGTGTCCTGTCTCGCCGCACTGAAAACAACCACCCATCTTCCTCTTCTCCTTTCTGCAGTCCTTAATCAGATGTCCAGGTATGACACAAAAATTATACTTCCTCTTGTCACGGGGTTTGTTATTCTTCCCGCCTTTCTTGGAATCCGTCTTCTTTTTCTGTAATCCCTCCACTTTCTTGTCTTGATGTACTTCCACCTTTGTCTCTTTCTTTCCATCCTTATCCTCCTCCTGTAACAGTGCCATGTCCACTAGTCTCTCATAAGTCGCACCCATAGGTATATGGGTCATAGCCAGGCTATGCAGTGGCTCGTTCAACCCTTTAACGAAGCGGAGAGCCTTCTTATGTGGAGTGTTCACTAACACCAATCCGAATGTAGCTAGCTGGTTGAACTGGTTGACGTATTCCTTGATCGATAGGCTTCCTTGTTTGAGAGCTAAGAACTTTTCTATCTGTAGGCTTCGTTCAGCTTGCGAGAGGAACTTCATTTCAAACCTCATTCTGAAATCCTCCCAGGTTTCAACTGGTCTCTTAGCATTAGTAACTTCCCACCAATAAGAGGCTTCGTCCTTAAGTAACCACACAGCCAATTGTATCTTCAGCCTATCATCCACTTCGAAGATAACGAACAAATCTTCTATTTCCTTGAGCCAGTTTCTTGCTTCTGCAAATGACTCAGTCCCATTAAAGTTCTTTCCACCCATGGCTCGAAAGTCTCTACATATCTTCGAGAAAGCATTTGCACGAGGAGGAGGAGGAGGAGGTGGAGGAACAACTGCAACTAGGGGAGGAGGAACGTCTGCTGGGCATGCGTCATTTGCCATAGCCTCTGGGTACCTTCTGAACCAACCAGGTACCGGCACACCCTCAGGAAGATTAAGATCCCCAGACATGCTGAAACGAAAACAAAAGGTTCAAAACAAGGGATAGAAAGATAGTGCATATGGCTTTGGGGATTACGCTTTTTAAAATAAAACAACATTTTCCTTAAAAATGCTTCTTTAAACTTCATTTTGAAAAATAGTTTTCAAAAACTTTTATCTGATCTGGTAAACCTTTGCTCTGATACCAAGTGTAAACACCCCACCTCCGTTAAGGTCACTCACAAAGGAAATGCATTAACTTTGGTGGAGTATTATAGGTAAAAGACACAGATAATTTACAAGACAGACATACAAGCAACAGAAAACTGAAATTTTATTTCATAAGCACGTGGTCCAGTAAAAACATTACAACAACTGTCTTAAAAACCAACTTCCAAAATCATTACAATAATGCCTCTATCTTGACAAAAACATAAAGAAGCATAAACAATAATAAAGCAGCATAAATCCCCAATTAAGAGTGTAACCACAGCCATATCTCGAGAAAAGAGAGTCCAAGCAATACGTCTACTTTCTTCAAGCTGGAAAAGGTCTAGACTAAGTTGAAGTATTCACTCCTTGCAGACCTGGAGGGGGGGAGGGGACGGAAGGCAAGAAGACGAAAGAAAACGGGTCAGACATAAGCCTGGTAAGTCCAGTGATTATTTAGCATGTAAACAGGTGAAAGGATCATGACATGAATTAACTGAACCTAGGACAATACCCTAGAAATAAGATAAAGATAAATAAGGCAAGATAAACTGAATATACTATCACACTCATTTCTATTTCTCTGCACCTACTAACAAGTGTTTTCCACTAGCACCATGTGTTCATGATAAAATGATCCCTTTTATCGATCGGCTTCTACTCGCATGCATTTACGGCTTGTGTCGTTCGGCCCCGCTCGATTGTAGATACATGTGCTGGTCCCACCATGGGGTGTATCAATTCCTATGGTGGCAAGCCGACACAAATTCAAGATGCACAGTATATATTACTGATGCCTAGTGCCTAATTTGTCCATGCCGGAGTACGTGCACGCCCATACTCCATTGGAACCTACACTGTTGCACCACCCGCCATTATTTTGACCTCTTATAATCAGCCCAGTAATCATGCCCTACCCTGCCTAGTTCAGGGTACCATGATACATCTATGTGGGTTACTGCTAAAATGGGCCCCGTCACTAGGGTTTCCTAATCAACATGTTAAAATGGTTAAGTGTTCTCAAATTAACCTAACCCCACTCATAAGTTTAGTTAACATGTTGTATTGGTTAAGTGTTGTCTTAATTAACTTAACCCTACCATTGTTAGCATGTCTTAGCTTTAATTCATTCATTAAAGTACCAACCACTCACATTAGATATGTATTGTTGCGGTCGCTGGATGTGCCGGGCGGTTCCGGGCAGTCTTATACTGCAACTCAATCTAACCTCTGGTTTTTCGGGCTTAATGCGCTAAACTCTCACATTAGATCTATATTGTTATGGTTGCTGGATGTACCGGGCGGTTCCGGGCAGTCTTACACCGTAACTCAATCTAACCTCGGGTTAGGCACAATCATCTTTTAATTAATTTACATATTTACTATTTATGTTTATATGTAAATTATCCACCGATGTTGTCAACTCAAGTCATGTCCCATTCACCCTTCTAAATTTTGTCCATAATTCTTAGGTATACAAATTATACCATTTCATGCCATTAATCATTTACATGATTATGAGTCAACCTATGCCAATAGCATATAATTTAATATTTTTCCCAACGTATCCTCCATTATTTATTCGCATAAATTACATAGAACGTTAGGCTCGCAAATTAGCCTAACTCATAAACAAAGAGGGAAAAAGAAAAGGGACATGTAACATTCCAACGGCATAAAACAGTTTAGATCAACTAAGCATGTGTAATATAAATTTGGCATAGTACTACACAAATTTAATTAAGCATGTACATGTGAACTTGCATTTGAGTTGGATCAAATTAACATAGATCTAAACATTCCAAGCATGTAGATGTAGACATATAAGCATATATGAACATGACTTAGCTAATGATCTTGCATATTACGTAACATAAATAATCACCAAATTTATATACAACATGATAGGTTCATTGCCAAATTATTATACAACATGATAGGTTCATCACCAATTTAACATACAACATGATAAGTCCATTGCCAATTTAATATACAACATGTTGGGTTCATCACCAAAGTTATATACAACATGATTGGTTCATCACCAAATTAATATACAACATGATAGGTTCATCACCAAATTGATATAAAACATGATAGGTTGTATCAATCATAATAGTCACGTAGGCAAAGGTAATTTCAGAATTGCAACATGAATCAGCATACGATTATCTTACAACTAAGCACAGTTCTAGTTTCTCTTCATTACAAGTCATGACTTTTATTATTTCAAATCTAAAGAATAATTAAACTTACAAACAAAAGAACAAATCTTGTTTTCTGGGATCTGATTTTTGAAACTAAAAAGCTATCCTTTGATGTAGACTATTGACTCTCTAGTTTTGATTTGATTTGGGACTTCCTAACTTGACTTGTAGTTTAGAGAAAAATGGAGGCTACGCTAGTTTGGCCATGGACACCATGACGGCTTTAGAGAGCAATTTTATGTGGTTTTAGGGTTGGGGTTGTTTATATAGAAGTTTAGATTAATAAAAGCTGTTAGATCAACCTAGGAGTGATCAGAGCCATCCAGACCAAACAGAGCCAACCGGAAGTCGCCACATAAGCCCTAGTGACTCAGAAAACGTCACTGGACAAAACAACCCAGATCTGGCCGAGGGGGTCGACCCCTACAAGGGGTTCGACACCCCAGTCGACACCCCTCTTGGGGGGTCGACACCTATGTCGACCCCCCCTGGGGGGAGTCGACCCCTATGAGCGGGAATTTTCCCGCCCAGTCGCTTCTCTCAGAATTTTTGAATTTGAACTATTTTTTAATTTAATAATTATTTATATTCAGTTTCCGTTTAAACTTGAAATCTTTTGAACTCCATAACTTCTTCATACATAGTCCGATTCACACAAACTCGGGCTCTACCTCAAGAAGAATTCTGAGACGAATGCAATGGCGTAACCCGTTTCCCCTAATTCCCACTTTTAAAATTAAGTATTCTTTAATTCATTACTTTAATGTTCATAGAAAATACAGGTTGTTACATTCTCCCCTCCTGTTGCAACAAAATTACAAGATGTTGCTAGCTACAATGTAACGATAGTTACTATGATTTTTATCTATTACAACATTCGCTTCAAGGTGTCAGCAAAAATATCAGCAAGATGTTGCGGTAGCTATAAATATATTCAAATTAAAAAAATACCGTTAGCTATCCACAACATCATTTAAAATAATATCTCAATCGTCAAATTCACACCATTAATCCACACCTCAGCTATTTCTATTTCCCACTTTTATTTTCATTCTCCCGCTTTCTTTTTCGTTTCTTTCTCACTCAAAAATTTCAAAATCATTCCCAAATCGAGCTCACAGCTGAAAATTGCACTATTACAGGCTACTCACTCATGGCGGCCGATGATTTTTATTGTTTTTGGTGACTGCTCACTTCTCTTCCTGCTCATTTCCTGCTTTTCCAGTCTCTTTATCCCGATCTCCACAGGTCCATGTCTCCTCACGTGTCACCAAACCCAGAAGAAACTACGCTCTCTCGTACCTGATCTGGTAAGAAGTCAACACTTTCTCCCTCTCTCATAGTTCGATTATTAAGTCAGCAATGGTAGTGGCATTGGAGAAACCAGGGAATTTATTTAGCAAATTATTGAGTCCAAAAAATGATTAAAAATTGATCCTTTTTCATCTTCGTCTAGTTGCGTCAGGTATAAGAGGGTCAATATGACCGGATCTCCCACGATGAAGTGTAAAGATAGGAGTTTTAGTCATCAAAAGCCCGATTTGATAATCATGTAAGTAGTAAGCTTCAAATTAGAGGCGAATCAGTTGCTATTTTTAATTACAAGGAGATCGAAGAGGAGGAGCTGAAAAAAGGATCATTGAGGAAAAGTTGAATCGATGGATTGAACAATCAATCTAAGAGGTATTTTTCATGTGAAATAACTTTATCCTTTACTCTTGGGCATCAAGCAGTTAGAATAATATTGATGTGCAAAGAATTTATTTACCCACTTTAATTGATAGTGAACTGCATGTAGTTGTTGCCACTTAAACGGTAACTTAACATATCATCTATTATGTATGAGCTATGCCTAACTAAGTCGAGATCTTACAATGTGATACATTCCCTTATAGGTCAAGTTACCGTGCATTATCAAACAATATTTTGTAACTTAACTTCATGGATTCATCAGGTCAAAGATGAATTGTAGTGGAGTTAAAAGCATTTGTGTGAAGTCGTGGTTGCAAAAAGTTGCTTCTTGATTTGATTCAGCGAAAGACTTATGAATTGTGCCTATGGCCAGATGTAGGATGCTTTCATTTGAATCCAGTTAACCTTAGTATTTAGGAAAAGAGGAATACCATGGACGAATTTAACCATTCCAAAACAATATATTGCTCAATATGTATAAAGCTGAGAAAAAAATTAGCAATGAATAGTGTAAACATGATGGGTCATGAATGCGGAAACTCAGGCTGTAAATCATGTAATGCATGTTAAATATGATATTGTGAAAGTTTTAAGAGAAAAAACTCTGACTTATGGAACTTCTCGTCGCGTAGATTGTGCAGAACACTGGAGAAGCACCATTCCTAATGCAAATATTTGCTCAAGGCTCATCATCTCTGAAGCTTAAAAAAGAAGGAGCATCACCTCATAACTGGCTCAATGTTAAAAAGAGATGGAGCAAAAGTAAATCAACTCCAGATGGTATCATTCTAGTACAAGAACTCAAGGACGAAGAAGCAACATGCAATGAAGCTTCGTTTAGTAATAGGGGCGAAGGTAGTGGTTGCATCATTTTGTCAAGCAACTATTGTGGATATTGGTTCGCAATTGGAAACCATGGGTCTGTCAAGTAACTCAAATAATGTGTCGGTGTAGCCATCAATTCTAAATTGGAACTAGATGTGAATTATAGTTGCATAGAAGGTATAGTTAATAAGTTGAATTATGTTTTGGTTGGTGGTATTTCTAAACAGACAGATCCTATTTTATCTACAAATCTCAATCACATATATGTTGTTCGTAAAATGCTTGTGATAATGTTAATGCTGAGATTGAAAATCAGGGTGCTCATTCCACTGAAAATATTAATGTTGTGTTGAGTAGGCAATGCATTTATCCTTTCACATTTTGATTTTCAAAAATTTTGTCTTTAACTTTCTTTTGCGATGAACTCAAGTTATAAGTGAGCTAACAATGACTATCAGCACTACAAGAAAATTGGTTTTTTATTGTAAAAATCAGTGACGTTTATTGTCAAATGCAAGTAAAAGTGTTTTTACCAACAATGTAAATGCGGCAAATTTTTTTTTAACATTTCCACCTTTGCAGGAATAAGTCCGCGTATTCCAAAATAAACGTGACCGCTTATTTTCATTTCTTTACCCAAATTTTTCTCTACTTCATTTCGTTACCAACTGAATTAAAGACTTCCCCAAACGAAAATAATGGCCTCCATCAATGAAATAAGGCCCCTCAGTCTCTTTCGCGTTTCCACTCCTGATCGACGACAACATCTATCTCACTATAGGTTGGTAACACTCAATCCATCCAGATGGGATCCAATTTCAATCGATCAAACCCTAACAACCACCCACCACATCTACCGTGCGCTTTGTCATGTTGACAGATCGAAGGAGGTGTAGTGCAAAATCAGAGATTTGGGCAGCGGAATACGAATTAACCCAATGATCTAGTCTGTCAACAATTTCAACAACGCCAAAAATAAAAAACAAGTGGCACAAATTTATAGAGAGAACAAAAATAGAGGAAAGAGCACACCAATTTTTAACGTGGTTCGGCTTTGCCTACGTCCACGGAGACCCAACAACCTTTATTTCTCAGTGAAGAAATGAGTACAACAGATTACAACAGAGAGAAGACTAATGGTGGATTACTTTTTTTTTCATACAATAACATGACCCCTAATTATATAGGGATTTCTTGGAGATAAAGAATAGAAGTTTCTAGGACATGAAGAAAAATAAATATCTTCCTTGATTTGATTGGAGCATAAATGAATGGCATAATTATGGTCTCAATCTCTTTCCCTTTCTTCATCAATTGATTGATTGGCCTATTAATTATTTTTCTTCCAAAAAAAAATCTTCCTCTTATCCCTTTCCATAAACAAGCCAATTAATTGATTGACAATCAATCAATTTCTTACCTTCTCCACTAATATTTGAATCATTAATTTCAACACTCCACCTTGATTCAAATATGGCAATCTTTCTTCATTAACTCATCTTCAACAATCAACATAGAAGTTGTTGGGCCCAGCGCCCCATGGCGCTCAAGTAACAGGAAGCAAACTGATCAAGTTTGAGCAATGCTCAAACTTGTCCTTTGGAAGTAACTTGGTCATCATATCTGAAGGATTATCTGAAGTACCCACCTTCAATAATTTGATCTTGCTTCGTTCTTCCTCAAGCATAAGAAAGAAGCCTCTAACATCAATGTGCTTCGTCCGTGAACTATAAGCCTGATTCTCAACAAGATGAATCGCACTCTGACTATCTGAAAATAGCTCCACTGTCCGCTGCTCCATTGAAAGATCATCCAACAACTGAAGTAAGTACAATCCTTCCTTTGTTGCTTCCACAATCGACATTAACTCTGCTTCGGTAGTCGACAAAGCTACGATTGACTGCAACTTTGATCTCCACGAAATCGGGCCTATGCCAAGTGTAAAAACATAGCCCGACACCGACTTCCGTCCATCTCTATCCCCAGCATAATCTGAATCACAGTATCCTCTAAGAGAGATGTCTCCATCTACTCCACCATATAACAAGCCAACTGAAGAAGTGCCACGAAGATATCTGAGTATCCACTTCACTGCTTGCCAATGCTCTTTACCTGGGTTAGACATATATCGACTGACAACACCAACTGCATGAGCTAAATCAGGCCTTGTGCATACCATAGCATACATAAGGCTTCCAACCGCACTAGAATAAGGAATATTACACATATCCCTTTTGTCTTCATCCGATGTGGGACACATATCTTTGGATAGCTTGAATTGAGAGCCTAATGGAGTAGCCACCGGTTTAGCATTCTCCATACCGAATCGAGATAGGACTTTCTCGATGTATTGAGTTTGAGTGAGCCTCAAAACTCTTTGCTTTCTATCCCTCTGAATATTCATCCCCAAAATTCTTTGTGCATTTCCCAAATCTTTCATCTCAAATTCCTTACTGAGCTCCATTTTCAACTCCGAAATTTTTGACATACTCTTAGAAGCTATCAACATATCATCAACATAAAGTAACAAATAGATGATATCATCATTACAATTTTTAAAATAGACACATTGGTCCTTAAAGCTTCTAGAGTAACCATGTGAGATCATAAACTTATCAAATTTCTTATACCACTGTCTAGGAGACTGTTTTAAGCCATAAAGAGATTTGTTAAGTTTACAAACATGACCTGGCCTGCTGCTATCAATGAACCCTTCTGGCTGCTGTAGATAAATGTGCTCCTCAAGATCACCATGCAAGAATGCTGTCTTGACATCTAGTTGTTCCAACTCCATGTCAAAGTGAGCAACCAATGCCAAAAGAATGCGAATGGAAGTATGTCTAACGACTGGAGAAAAAATACCATGAAACTCCACATCTTTCTTCTGAACATAACCCTTCGCCACTAATCTTGCTTTGTACCTCAAGTCACCATTGCCGCCATCTTTCACCTTATAGATCCATTTACATCCAATTGCTCTCTTGCCGGAAGGAAGTGGCACTAAATCCCAAGTGTGATTTTTGTGCAAAGACTCAATCTCCTCCTCCATTGCTACTAGCCAACTGGAGCTATCAACTGAACTAATGGCATCTTTGTAGTCTCTTGGTTCATCATGAAATATGCTTAATGCATAAGCTGCCATGTCATCAAAGTCAATATCTTCAATGCTTAATCCCACAAAATCATCAAGCCATGTAGGTCTTTTCTTCTCTCTCATTGGTCGAGTTTGAATTTGAGCTCCACCTTGAGATTGATCTTCTATCTCTTCCCTATCAACCACGGTGTCATCTGAATCACCATTTTTACTTGTATGGAAGTCTGATGATCTGCTTTGTGTTTGGTATTCTGAATTTGTCCTCTTAACATCATCATTAACTGAAGAAGAAGGCTCCACCTTCAACATAGCCTTCTCATCAAATGTAACATGCCTGCTAGTAACAATCTTCTGGGTAGTAGGACACCACATCCTATAACCCTTAATTCCTTTCTTATAACCAAGAAAAATACACTTGCGCGATCTTGGATCCAACTTCCCTTTGCTCTCATGCACATAAGCTGGACAACCAAACACTCTGAGAAAGGAATATGATACAGGCCCTCCCTTCCATACTTCTTCAGGAATCTTCATATCTATGGCGGTAGAAGGTGTGCGGTTGATAAGGAAAACCGCCGTAGATAATGCTTCTGCCCAAAATCTCTTATTTAATCCTGCAGTCAGCCGTAAGCAACGAGTTCTTTCCAACAAAGTCCGATTCATTCTCTCTGCAACCCCATTTGACTGAGGGTCTCCTGGTGTGGTGTAGTGTCTTTTGATTCCCTCGGACTCACAAAATTTGATGAATTTTTGAGAAGTGAATTCACCACCATTATCTGAACGAAGAACCTTCACTTTCTTTCCAGACTGCTTCTCAACAAGAGATTTCCAACTTTGAAACCTATCAAAAGTTTCATCTTTGGACTTCATAAAGTAAACCCATACTTTTCTAGAAAAATCATCAACAAATGAAACGAAATACCTGGCTCCTCCATAAGATAGGCATGGTGCGGGGCCCCAAACATCAGTATGAACATACTTTAAAACATCTTTAGACTTATGCTCTGCAATGCCAAAAGAAACCTTCGTCTGCTTTCCAAGTACACATCCTTCACAAAAGTCAAGTTTTGAATGATGAACACCGTCAATCAAGCCTCGCTTTCTCAATACTTCTAAACTGCGCTCTCCAATGTGGCCCATACGAAAATGCCACAATCTGGTAGAATCGGAATCAACTGAATCAATAACTGAAGCAGACTCCACAACAGCAGTTGTACCCTTCAGCAAATACAGATTTCCAGCTTTTACCCCTTTCATCACTATCAATGAGCCATTTGTAATTTTTAATGAATCTTTTTCTATTACACACTTTAAGCCAAAATTGCACAATGCTCCAATGGAGATCAAACTACGCCTTAAATCAGGCACATGCCTGACATCACATAAAGTGCGAACAACACCATCAAACATCCTGATTTTTACTGTTCCAATACCAATCATGCGACAAGCAGCATTATTTCCCATGAGAACCTCTCCTCCATCAAACTGACGATAAGTGGAAAAAACGTGCCTATCCGGTGTCATGTGATAGGATGCACCCGAGTCAATAATCCACATAGTGCTCTTCATAGGAGAGGCAGAGGCTGTAAAAATGCCAGGATCATTATCTGAATCTGATGTCTCCGCCGTAGATGCTGAAGCCTTCTGGGGAACAGCTTTGTTTTTATTCTCCAACTTGGGGCAATTTGCAATATAATGTCCAGGTTTTCTGCAATAATGACAAACTCCCTTCCGAGCTCCTCTTGACTGAGATCTGGACTTAGCTCTGTCTCCACCATATTTGGGTCTACTTTGACTTCTTCCTCTCTGTGCAACAAGGCTTTCAGAATCATTCTCCTTGCTCATGCTTGCCAACTTTCCTCTCAACATCTCATTATGCAAATTTGTCTTCACATCCTCCAAGCAAATAGACGAACGCCCATAGATCATAGAGTTAACAAAAGTGTTATACTCTGCAGGCAAAGAACATAAAAGAATAACAGCTTGCGCCTCATCCTCAATCTTTACATCAGCTGCTCGAAGATTCATGACAAGTGTGTTGAGGGCATCTATATGAGCAAATACATCTGTTCCGGGCCTCATTTTGAAAGAATAAAGCTGTTGCTGTAAGATGATGCGGTTGGTGAGAGACTTGTCATAGAACTTTCTCTGAAGAGCATCCCACAATTCCTTAGCAGTTTTCACATGAGAAAACTCTCTAAGTACTTCGTCAGAAAGGCTAAGTTGGATGGTAGTAAGAGCATCCTCTTCCAATTCTTCTAACTCTTCAGGTGGTAATTTCTTCAATTTCTCTGGATCTGAGACAACTTTAAATGTCCTCTCTTTCTTCAACACCGCTTCCATCTTCATCTTCCATGTGCCAAAATCCCCCTTTCCATCAAATCTAGCAACTCCATAATTTGTAGCGCTTCTACCACCGTTATTCTTTGCGGAATTTGACATGGTTGAAAAAGTCTTTGAACAGGACGACTGGCTCTGATACCAATCTGTAGTGCAAAATCAGAGATTTGGGCAGCGGAATACGAATTAACCCAATGATCTAGTCTATCAATAATTTCAACAACGCAAAAAATAAAAAACAAGTGGCACAAATTTATAGAGAGAACAAAAATAGAGGAAAGAACACACCAATTTTTAACGTGGTTCGGCTTTGCCTACGTCCACGGAGACCCAACAACCTTTATTTCTCAGTGAAGAAATGAGTACAACAGATTACAACAGAGAGAAGACTAATGGTGGATTACTTTTTTTTTTCCATACAATAACAAGACCCCTAATTATATAGGGATTTCTTGGAGATAAAGAATAGAAGTTTCTAGGACATGAAGAAAAATAAATATCTTCCTTGATTTGATTGGAGCATAAATGAATGGCATAATTATGGTCTCAATCTCTTTCCCTTTCTTCATCAATTGATTGATTGGCCTATTAATTATTTTTCTTCCAAAAAAAAATCTTCCTCTTATCCCTTTCCATAAACAAGCCAATTAATTGATTGACAATCAATCAATTTCTTTCCTTCTCCACTAATATTTGAATCATTAATTTCAACAGGAGGGACAAAAACAAAGTGTAAAATAAACGAATAGATGGTTCAGTTCGGGTATGTTATTATTGTTTCCTCTTTTTTCACCTGATTTATTTTCCCTTTTGATTGCTATATACAAATTGCGAATCTGCACAAATAGATGTATATTGGAGCTGTAATTAAATAACTGTGTATCATTGCAAACTATGATTGTATGTCCTGCAAGATTTGCGATACAACTTAACTCTTGGACCAGGAACCCTGTGGATCTTCCCAAATCGCATTTTAGGACATAAGCTTTTGCATTACTTGATTAAATTCTAATTGAAAATTGCTTATGCTTTGTGATTCAAAATTATTGTATAATAATGCTTTTTTTAGTAGCCAAATGGATTAGAATAATGATAATTACATTATTTTACTACTTATATTTATATTTTCAACTGACTAAACAAGTACATTTAAATGAAGAATTGAGAATATTTGTAGTTCAGTAAAAAAGAAATGCAAGGAGACTAAACTTTATTGGCATCAGGTACACAACCAATGCATGGAAGAATTGCATAGTTAAATCTCTTTCTTGCTTTTACTTATTTTTTTCCTTTATGAATTCAATGAACGATTGTGTATTTTTCTGTAGAAAAATGATTTTCGATTGCTTTTATAAAAAAGATCCTTACATGTCTATGCATAGTTTTCACTCATTTTGTTACCATTAATGATAGGTAGTACAAAACACAATATATAAATGAAACAGAGGTTGGTAATTTGGTAGACGAGCTTGAACTTCCAAAGAAGCAGCAATATGTATGTAACTATTTGTTTGTCAAACGAAATTAAGAATGGTATGTTTTGCATGCTCCAACAGTTATACACTACATAGACTAGAAAGTGATGCACATAATAAATCTATGCAATTCCTGCAAAGTTTACTCTTTTAATAATGGGATTGAGCAACTTGAGTTGATTGATATCACCACACTTGCAGCCTATTTCTCAGAGCAAGAGGTATATTGCGAAGAATGGAGTGCCACAATTGGTACTGTGATATTCACTTTAGAGAACATTGCCTGCTTTACATTACTTCTATTTGTACATGCTAAAATTTATGTCATTGTTATGGTTTGACAGATTCCATCCAACCCATTTTCACTGATCACAAGTATTTCTTTTCAGCACAATCGAAGGTCAGTATTGTCATCAATTTCAATTCAGTTCCCTTTTCAGACTACACAAGCTTGTACTATCTCTTTCAGTGAAGATCATATTATTTTATTGTGATCAATTGGAGGATAATCTTGAAATTATCTCTTGTCCCGAGTAGCTCATGCTTCAGTTAGTACTTGAGCCAATTGATCCCGAGTGAAATACACAATAAAAAAAAATCCCCAATAGCTCATTCTTCTATTTCATGTACTGTAAGGTTGGTACAAATTTGGTACTCATCAAATGAAATTTCCATTTTTATGCTTAATATACGTTCAGTTGAAGATAATTTCAGAGCCATATGCATGTTCCATAAGAACAAAATCCTCAGATATAGCAGATGCAGGATTAATAGCAAGTTGAATATTGAATTTATCACTCTTGTTTTACCTTTCTAAGTATATTCCTATATTAAATTGGAGGCATGCTTTGATTAATATGATTGCTTGTTGCATGACGTACATTACCACATTATTTATATTTCAAACAATCGTGAACATATGAATGTTATTTATGGATTGAGGTACTCTCTAATTACTTTTATTTTGTGATGAAATTTGTGATACAAAACTAGTAGAAAGTATCAAAGACACATAGGAGAAGGTAAGACCGAAGATAGGAAGATGAACGATGGCAAAATCACACTAATGTATTGTTGTTGGTTTGCTGCAACCATTTTGATATATGTTGGCATACCAACTTGTGTTGATAATTGCACAAGTATAGTTTCTTTGGTCTCCTTAACAATTTATTTCAGGGACTATGTAGTATTATTATATTGTTAATAAAAAGGTGGATTTTAAAATGAATTTTATTTTCTAACCAGACTTCTTGTACTCCTGTAATAAAAGTCGATTGTTAAAAGCAGATTTACATAACCTGGTGATTGTAGAATTATAAATCTTATGTTCTATCTATCTGCATTGATTTTATTTCAAGTCATCCCTCCATATTACTTTATTATAGTGACCTTCACTATGATTATGAAAAAAGTTGTGTTGTTTAATGAAAAACGATGTAATCTTGAAAGTCATATCATATTGACTTAGCTTAAATCCATATGTATGATGTGGTGTTAGGTATATACCAAGATTGAAAAAGTCAATAATTTCATTAGGATATTTATTCCATCTAGATGTTAATATAATGGATTTGAGATTATTCTATAAGTTTATCATTGGTAGTATGAAAGCTTGTGGTAGGCTTTATTAGTAACCCTTTCAGTGGATATACGTGTGCTACCAGATTAACTGCAATATCATGACCCGATGTTATTATTATAATATGTTATGTAGTTGAAACCAATGTACATCCTATTGAGTGTCATGTTCAAATAATTTAGCGCTCACTCATACAAGATTTTTTACTTCTGCTATTGAATTTGAAAATGTACAAACATCAGATTTGAAACTATCATTATTCTTGTGCTTGCATTATTGGTACGAAGCAGGAAATAATGGGTACAATGCTGCTCATGTGCGAAGTAGTTTCTCAGTTATGTATATATGCATCATATGTATGCATGGGTCTATGGAGTTTTGGGTTGGAATCATTTGTAGAGCTGGCTTTTGTTTATGGTGATGGTTGTCAAAACGGAGGGAGACAGGTTAGCGCATAGAGGAGCAGCATGCAAGAGGGTAAGGTGGTGGAGACGTGGGTGAGGGAAGAGCAACTGATGAAGGCTAGGTCAAACAAGCAGGGGAGGATGCGAGCTCTGTCTTTTGATATATATGTTAATTTTCTACTTTTTTTGGGGAAAAATTTCTTCAATTTGTCTTTGAAAGTTTCCATTGCTTCATTTTCTTTCTTAGTTTTAAATGTTCATCAATCACTGAGAATTCGGGAAGAAGCAGCGAACTGCACCACTGCTAGTTGTGAATCATAGTAAGCACTAAGGAATAAGGTAGAAGAAATGAAAACTTGATGATCTAAAAACTTTGTATGTTTATTATGTGTAGTACCAATGTATACAAAAACTTTGCACATACGCTGTCAAATTCAAAATACAAGAGCATTATATTAGTACCGATGTGTTACCAGAATTTTATAACATCAAACACAAGAGCATTTTTAATAAATAATCTTAATCAGTTGCTTATGTAGGTTTCTACTTTTGGAGAATTTTTGCTGGAGAAAATAAAGCGGAAACCATTGTTCTTTGTCTAGCTGTGCTGATGGGCTTATTGATTCTATTATGGGTTCCACTATTTCCTTCAACCATAGGGACAAGATCATGCAAGTCACTATTTCCTTCAACCATTTTGGTGAAGAATTAATTCAGTGAATGCCCAGGTTTGTCTGGCACTGCTATAATGACTTGGATTGCATGTAACTATTAGTTTTTATTTTTATTTTTCAGTGGTGAATAAAAGAAATTTAATTGATTACTCCTTACTCAAGCAAGCAAACTAGGTACTATTAAACTAATTTAGCATTCTTTAAGTGAAATTTCCTCATTGGTTTTAGCAAGCTGAACTGTTCGTCATAATGGTCTCAGACAAAGAGAATAAGACTTAGAAGCAAAAGTGGACCTAGCACGAATACAGCTGGTAAGTTATTACACTTATTTTGAACTCAAATAAATTTTGTTTTATAATTAATGTTCGATGGTCAGTTGGTTTGTTCCAGTAATGATTAGATTTTGGTTGTTTTACATTTGCAAGCACCACCTTTCGGTTAATATTTTGTTATTTTAAAAAAATTATCAATACTGAGGAGATTTTGGTTATATTTTATTAACCTTGGTCTTTAATTGGCAGGTTCAAGGTGCAATTTTTGATTTTCCTGGGGATACATCTAATAAGCTATTGAGCATGGAATTTCCTGAAGAAAATGCAATTACTAAATTTTCTAAGGTAACTTTTGTGGGTAGAAGCAACTATAATATGACCTTTTGTGGTGTGACGTGCGTGCGCGTGTAATCGGAGAAAGGGGAGACGAGGAAACACATTCTTTGCACTATATGACCTTTTATGGTATGACGTGTGTGTGCAAATGTAAGCATTTTGTAAGTACTAGTTAGGTATAACATTTTCTTTGTACTAGAAGTGTAAATTTGTATATCAATGGTTATTGTAAGTGAGTTTTGTCATTTATTCAGAAAACTATTGTATTGAAATGATTATGCATATTCTATTTGATTATATGGTTAATTATTTGAACATGATGATTATGTGAATTATTATTGATTGATATTATAGAAACAAAATAGATTATTAACAAGAAATAATAGCATGAAAAAATACAGCAAATTAATCAATAAATTTTAATAGCGTTTTAAAAACGCTAATAAAATACATGTAGTGGCGTTGAGTAAATGCAACCGTAGATCAGGGGTAAAATTGGAAATTTTATTAGTAGAATCAAAAAACTTCTTTAAGGCATTTTTAAAGCACTACAGAAATATTTGTGATGGCGTTTGGAAAACTTTACAATAAAAGTATTTACAGTGGCGTTTGTTAAAAGTGCAACAAATTTTTTTGATTTTTAGTGGCATGTTTTCTCGTAACAATTATCGAAACGCTACCAAAATTACTTAGTAGCGTTTTTTGAGCGCTACAAAAAATCATTTTTCTTGTTGTGCAGGAAGTTATGGCTACATGAATGAAGAAGGTATTTTGGAAATTGGGTTGTCAGTGTATGTAAGAGCATGAAATTAGAAAATGCATATGCTTCCAGAAGTTTGGTATAACTTGCATTTAATCTATTGCCAGCTCCAAATGATCTATTATATGCATAAGACTTGTGCTCAGAAGTGCGAATTTGAAACAAAACGTAGTTTCAAAGAAGGCTTGGTCTTTTGAAATCGGAAGAATTGGGTGGTTCCCACTTGTTCGACCGATCCTCGCCAGGACTGTGGGGCCCTAGATCGCCGACGCTGCACCCAAACTCGCTACTCAGCTTGCCTACGGCTCGACATATATTTGTTAGTGTCATTGTCTGTATAAATTGAAAATGCATATGTAATGAGTGAACTAAGTGATGTAGTGAGGAATATATTTACATGTAAATAACCAGTGTTTTAGTAATTCATTGAGTTGACAATAGTTAGAGTCATAAATTTATACTATTTCAGTTATTCAGATAAAATATTTTACGTAATAAAACACTGTTTTAATTCAAATTCTGTGCAGTAGTATTCTATTAAATAGATATTTAATCTGGATAGAGATGAAATATCTATAACAACATTTTTGGAATGTAAAAGTGTTGCCTCTGGATGGTAAAAGTGTTACTATAGATAATGTGGGGTCCACTTTAAGTAAAATTAGTATTTATGGCAACATTAGGAAAATGTTACCAATGGATGGTAAAGATGTTGCCTTTGACTCTAAGGCAACGCGAAAAAATGTGACACCAAGAAAGTGTTGCCTTTGATCTTTTTTAGCCTATAGCAACATTTTTTGGCACTTCCTGCATCACTTCTCTGGTGTTGCAGTAGGCCATCTATAGCGTAGTGGTTGTTGGGTATTAAGTGGTTAGGTCTAGGTTTGTTCCTAAGGTTTACTCCTTGGTTCAAGACCCAAGTCATGGGACCCACACTTCGAGGATTTGAATGGTTATTGGGTCCGCCTTTCTTCGATAAGGTATTAAATGGTCCTAATAGACGATAATGTATGAGTAGGGTAGTCCTCCAAGTAATGTTTGCTTCTTATTTAGGGGATTAATGGGGGCTAACCTAAGGACGGATTTTGTAAATGGCCTAAATGAACCACTGTCTAAGGGAAGTATTATGTGTCTAAGAGTTCACCTGTAGGAACAACTAGATAGTAACAAGATAGTTCACCAGGAGGGTCTTAAATGAAACTGTGTTCCTACCTAATCCTGGTATTAAGTGGCTTCTACTATTTCTCGACCTACAAGGAGAATTATTATTTATGACGGAAAATGTCTTAAGTGGCTAGGGGTCCGCCATAGGGTCTTAAGTGACTTTAGGGATGTCCCCCTTTAATAAATTTAGAAATGGCCCCATGTGACTAGGTATGGCCCGCCTCGTGGGATATTAAGTGAATATAATAATGGCCGCACTTAGATTACTTCGCGGGGTATTAAGTGACCACAAGAGTTTCTGTCCTTCGATTACTATATGGGATATTAAGTGACTATAAGTACGTCCGCTGTTAGATTTACATATAGGCCTTAAGTGATTGATAGGATGTTCGCCTCATATGTTTAATTGTGTGTATATTTGATGCGTATACATAACATGAAGAATTTACACTGTCGAATATAGGAAATAGTCATTCTAAACTTATATGTAATTCATTCACCAGAACTTTATGTTCTGACCTCCCCCTCTTAACATTAACAGGTTAGTATGTGAGACTATTGAGTGAGGATGATGAACGATTGCTTGGAGGAGGAGCCTTACGATGAAGATTTAGTTTACGGCAGTTGTCTTGTTACTGTTTTTGTTATGTACATAGGATAATGAATGATGTACCCATTATGTGTGAAACTTATTGTATCTGGCTTAATGGTTTTAATAATGATACATCTATTTTTATGCTATTGCATTTTATCCCTTCTCTATAAGATTCTGATTTTTGTTTAGACTACTCTGTGATATCTTTTTAGTATTTCCTTCTGGGAACCAACGATCCATTTAGAGTGGCTCTAAGTTCCAATGAGCCTTTTATAGGTCGGAATTTAGACCCATTCCGGGAAGGTTGTTACATTTGATATCAAAGCATAACCTACCTAATTACGGGAAATATACGTATGAGAGACGTATTTGTTATTTGAAAAGGTTTTCAAAACTGTATATATTTACTATACGCCAAAAACATACGCAATTATACTAGACAACCTTATCTTTCTTTCTTTTTGGGTTTGGATACTATCTTAGGAAGTCCACTGAAGGGTTTTCCCTTTTTTAGATAGTAGAAATAGCCGATAACCAGCCCAAGCATGGGAACCTAGCAAGACCTTGTTACTTGCCATAATGTTTCCAATAGTACCTTAGGACTGTGGAATAGGTCCCTACTGCCAATCCTACCCCAGCAGAACCAACAGCTCAGCCCGTTGAAGGGGCCCTCAACTTCCTCGTCTTTGTAAATATTTCATGGGTTTAGGAGGCAGGTCATTTTCGGGAACTGATAACTCCATTGAAGCTAAAACATGGATCTCAAAGTGCAGAAGTATATTTGAATCTACCCGTTGGGACGAATAACTTAAGTGTAGGGTAGCAGCTTGACATTTGAAGGGAAAGGGCCTTGAATGGTGGAACCTAGTTTCATAAGAGAATGTGGGTAAAGTACTTTCTTAGGGAGAATTTACGACCCGTTTTGAGGCTATGTTCTAAAGTAATGCTCAGAAGAGCCCGCAACTAGAAAATTTTATTTAATCGAAACAAGGGGAGTTGGATCTAAAAGAGTATGTGGAAAGGTTAACATAATTATCTAAGTTTGGGAAAGGGTCAGCGAACCGATTATCATTTTATTAGTCCGCCCTTAGATGCGTAAGAGAATAGTTTGTTTGAGAAGTCGTAGAGTCGCAGCTTAGAAGGACTGGGAATAGGAATTCGACCTAATTTTCCTTATCTTCCGATTTAGAAGGACCATCTTCAAGACCGATTGTATGTGAGTTTTCCAATGTTATTGGGGAGGTCGTAGGATTCCCACCCTATCGAGAAATATCATTTAGGATTGACCTAGAAAAGGATGTGAGTCCTGTAGCATTACCTTTAAAGCACGTGGCTCCTGAGGAAAGGAGAGAGCTTGATAGAAAAATCTCATTATTGTTGTAGAAAGGATTTATTTTATAGGAGTACCTCTGAGTGGGATGCACCGGTACTGTTTGCCATAAAGTATCATTGAGATTATGTGTGCATTATAAGGAACTTAGCAAGTTGACTAAGTAAAATACTTATCCCTTACCGAGGTTTGATGACTTGTTTGACCATTTGGGAGGAGCCCAAATATTTTTCCCAGTTAGATTTGGCTACACCAATTAAGTATTTCGGATGAGAGTAAGCCCAAGACAGCAATTAGGATGCCATATGGACCGTTCTAGTGAGATGTTATGCCTTTTGGTTTGACGAATGCCCCTGCCTTCTTTGCAGACCTTATGAGGAGGGTATTTAGGGGAATACTCAATAAGATTATGGTAGTATTTGTGGATTACATTCTTATCTTTTCTAATGACCGTAAGGAACATGAGGATCACTTGAGAATAGTATTAGGAATTTTGAGTGAGAACCAACTTAAAGGCAAATTCTCGAAATTCCACTTTTGGAAGAAATAAGTCAAGTTTCTAGGGCATATTGTTTTGGGGAAAGGATTAGCAGTAGACCATGCTAAGGTAGAAGTTGTCCAAGAGTGGTGGAAACATTGTGATGCGACAGAGGTTAGAAGTTTCCTTAGATTAGCAGGCTACTATCGGAAATTTATTAAGGACTTCACGAAGGTTGGAACCTCTATATTCCAATTGATAAAAAAGGATCATAAGTTTGAGGAGCGAGAAATATGGAATTACCTTTGATAGGTTGATGGAATCTCTCAAAAGTGCACTTATTCTTATTGTCCCGGATGGAACCAAGATGTTCACAGTTTCTACGGATGCATGTGGAACCGGTTTGGGAGCGGTACTTATGCAAGAGGGTAGATTAGTTGCCTATGCATGTAGAAAATTTAAGGATCACGAGAAAAGGTACCCCATCCATGATGTAGACTTAGCAATAGTGGTTTTCTCCCTTAAGATGTGGAGACATTATCTTCTTGGAGAGAAGTGTAAGTTGTTCAGTGATCATAGGTCTCTTAGATATTTGTTTTCTCAACGAGATCCGAACCTTCGACAATAGAAATGGATGGAATATCTTGCGTCTTTTGATTTCACCATTCAGTATACCCCTGTTAAGGGTAACGTCGTGGCCGATGCTTAGAGTCAGAGGCACACTACTCTTAGTGCGATCATCAAGTGGAGACAACTATAATTTATCTCTAGTTTAAATTTGCAACCATCGTATGAGGCAACTCAATCATATCTGGGAGTTATGGGATAAGACCAGTTTTTAAGAGTGAGCAAGGCCAGGATGACGAGTTACAGGTTTAAAGGAAAGAGTTTCTAAGGGAGAATCTTTCCCTCATTTTGATAAATATTTTGTTGGTGGTAGTGGTAGCTTGAGGGGAAATGGTAGGATTTATGTCCCCAGGAGTGTGGACCTTAGGGAGGAGATTCTTGAGGAATGTCACAGGTTAAGGATTACCATACACCCCGGAGGTGACAAAATGTTTAGGGACATGAAGAGAAGATTTTATTGAGAAGGCATGAAAAGAGATGTGGTGGAGTTTGTTTCTAGATTCTTAACTTGTCAAAGAGTGAAGGCAGAGCAAGGGAAGCCAGGAGGACTTTTGTTACCCTTAGAGATCCCCACTTGAAAATAGGAACACATTTCTATGGATTTTATTGAAGGACTTCCTAGGAGTAAGAAGGCGAATGAATCCATTTGGGTCATAGTAGACCGATTAATGAAGAGCGCCCATTTTATTCTGATTAAGAAGAGTAGACCCGCCGCTTTATTAGCCCAGTTGTATGTTAAGGAGTTTGTTAGGCTATATAGGATCCGACTACTATAGTTAGTGATAAAGACCCGTTGTTCACTAGCAATTTTTGGAACAGTCTTTAAGAAGATTTGGGAACGATGTTGAGTTTGAGTATGGCCTACCATCTACAAAAAGACGGCCAGACAGAGAGAGTCAACAAAGTTTGGAGGATTTTCTCAGAGCTTGCATCATCGACTTTGGAGGAGCATAAGAACAACACTGCCTTTGGTAGAATTTTCGTAAAATAACCGTTCCAAGCAACGATTGGTATGTCTCTTTACGAAGCTTTGTATGAACGGCCATATAAATCGCTAACTTGTTGGTGGGAAACTACCGACAAGATTTTACTTGGACCTGACCTTATCCGTGAGTTAACACAGAATATCTGTTTGATTCAGCATAGAATGAAGGACGTCCAATACAGGTAGAAGTCATATGCAGATAGGAGGAGAAAAGAACTAGAATTTGAAGTTGGAGATTTGGTATTTGTTAAGGTTTCCCCTCTGAAGAAGACTGTTCAGTTTGGAAGACTGGTAAATTGACTCCCAGATCTATTGGGCCTTTTAGGATTTTGTATAGGACTAGGAAGATTGCTTACCGCGTGGATCTTCCTGAGCATTTGTCGGGAGTCTACAACATTTTCATCTTTGCTAATGCCTTCATGATTTAACCGATAGACTTGAGCTAAATGATATTGGAGACAAAAGGAGCTTCAAGTGGGAGTCTAGGGTGCCTCGTGCCACCGCAAAAATCGTGGAGTATGGAATCAAACTACTCTGCAACAAATCTATTCACTTAGTGCGAGTTCAATGGGGAGATAACCCGGTGGAAAGCACTAAGGAATCTAAGGAGAAGATTAGGCTAACTCATCCAAAGCTTTTCTCGGGTAATTATTTTCTCCCAAATTCTTGTTTTTAGGCTGCATTTTGGTTTCTGGATTGGATGGTAGGAGATGGCTGCAACATAGATGCACCGTGCACTCATATATAAAATTATGGATATTAGGATGTTTTGCTAACATATTGATCACTTATTACACATACACGCTAGGACTGAACTCATTTTAGCAAGTCCACGGTTCATAATCACAATGAGCTATGGATGTTTATTGTAACACCTCGTGTATTCTATAACTGTGGAATTAACAAATTAAAGTATAATTAATTTGAAATCAAAGAACTAAGGGAAACGGGATACGCCATTGCGTTCGTCTCGGAAAAATACGCGAAATAGAGTCCGAGTTTTCGAAAAACGGAGTCCGTATGAAGAAGATATGGCCTTCGGAAGTTTCTGAATTAAGTTTAAAATTCGAACAGAATAAAACAGTTTAAAAATTAAAACCGGGCCCAATTGGCCAAGGCGGGAAAACTCCCGCCTAAGACACCCAGGTCGACTGGGCTGTCGACCTGGTCTAACCAGGTCGACAGGGCTGTCGACCTGGTCCAGACCCAGGTCGAACCCAGTCCACCCTGGCTGGCCTATTCTATGTTGGTCGATTTTCTGTGGTCTGCTTTGTCATTAGGGCTAGGTGGCAGGCTCTAATTGGTCCCTCTTGCGAATGAATGGCTACGATCAATCCAAGCAACATCGATGGTCCTAATCAGTTCATAAACTCTATAAAATGACCCTAGACTCTACCTAGGTTTCTTACACAATTCTCTAGCCTCCATTGCTCTCTTCTTCTAATTAAAAATAAAAATGGCGTCTCTGCTCTGCTGGAATTAAAACTAGAAGATAATCAACATCAGCCTAAGCAACTCAATTCAAACTAGAGATTAAAGTTTCTGCAAAGATTCTACAACAAGTTAAAGTTCTTTCTTTAATCCAATCAAGGCAAGTACAGTTATTTTCCGCTATAAACGTTAACAATAATTTTGATATGTTTTTGATTCTGA
This sequence comes from Allium sativum, assembly GCA_030737875.1. NCBI lineage: Eukaryota > Viridiplantae > Streptophyta > Magnoliopsida > Asparagales > Amaryllidaceae > Allium > Allium sativum. Next base: position 6,021,433 of record JASFAX010000039.1, on the reverse strand, counting down.
ATCTGAGATTGTATATATATTCTCTTCTGTCAGATCTGTTTTTCTGTATCCCCTTTCTTCTTTTCCGTTTTTATAGCCAGGCTACCACGAGCCTGTGCCTAATCTCATAAGAGATGAACGTATGAACGCAAATTTTGGGATGAATGATGCGAAATTTGACAAGACTAAATTGAATGTATGACTTTAGGTCTGAGGCATAAAATATATTGGACATATGCATAAAATTTGACTATGAACATATAATTTATGCATGTTGTATGCATAGCTATGTTGTAATTTAGAACTGTAATTAATGAGCATATGTTGTAAACATAGATTTGGATATATGCATATTCTATGATAAAAGAAAAGAGGAACCATTGTAAGATTACATATGATTTGAGACTTTGGACAAAATGCATATAAAAGTCAAGATCTGATTTTTAGAAGATATGATTTAAAGATTTATATTGTTGGGTATAGTTTGCATAATGATTCATGACTCAAAAAGAAGAAGATATGGAAACTTAGGTGTAAAGATTTACATTAATTAGGATATCTATTATTGTGATTACACCTAAATAGGGATTTTTGGATATATGGCATGTATTGAAATTAATGGTTATATTTGGTATAATTTATATGTGAATCTGCTGTAAGATGCTAGTTTAACAAAAATTGGAACATATGTTATATAGCAAATTATGTCCATATTCTATGCTATGTAACTTTATGCAAACATGGAGTATATGTTGTGAATCATGACAATTATGTAAGCATATGAATTGAGGCCAATTTATGATTGGGCAAGGCATGTAAATAGAACTTTTAGAAATATTAAATTTGCTAAATCTGCTAATTTGTCAAGTTGCCTAAACTACTAGTTTTGTTATATTGCCTAGACTGCTAATTAGATTGAAATGCCTAATCTGTTAAATTTGTCGGTTGAAATGCCTAACCTGTTATATGCCAAAATCTGATAAGTTGCTAAATCTGTTAAATCCGTTAAGTCATATAAAATCTGTTATCTGCTATGTTGATATAATCATCCTGTGATTGATATAATCTGAATTGGTATATATATTAGGGCATGCGCATAAACGGTAAATTATTAATTAATTGGCCGCAAAGATAAACTGGCTAACTCGAGGTTAGAATGAGTTTGCGGCGTAAATCTGCCCGGAACCGCCCGGCACATCCAGTGGCCGCAAACAATAGGTTCTAATGTGAGAAGTTAGTCATAACATGCGTAAGACACGAGGTTAGGTCTGGCTTGTGGCAGAAGTCTGCCCGGAACCGCCCGGCATATCCAGCGGCCACAAGCTACCGACCTAATGTGAGAGGTCTGTGCATTAATAATTAATTAATGCAAAATCTAAGATAAGAATGACGTCTAAAACGTATTGGGGAAAATAGGGTTAAACCAAAGGGATTAATAGATGTAGTAAAACCCGTCCATGAATCTGTAGGCCCAATACAAAGTTAGACAAATCTGAAAAATCTGTACATCTGACCTGTTAGTCTGAAAACTTGTTAACTTAATTTGTGAATTAGTAAACCTGAATTCTGTATGTCTGAACTTGTAAACAAGTTAATCTGAAATCTGTTAGTCTGGGGACACAAGGTTAGGAGGGGAAGTACTTGTGTCATCTGTTGTTTGGGACCCATATTAGTCAGTAACCCTTTCTGGTATCAAAACTTTGACCCAACAGTAGGTAGGGTCCGGGCACGCTTACTGAACTAATTATAAGTGGTTCATTCTGATAATGGCGAGGGGTGTTGATGGTGCGTTCCAACCGGGTCATGTGCGTGCATGGATCCCGGTCTGCCTCTGAGGATGTAAGACGCCGTAACATCTGTAAATAGGTCTGTGCCAATTGGTTGTCACTTTAGGGAGTGATACACCCTACTGTGGGGCCGACACAGGATATTTATGTATTAGGGAGCCGATCGCTTGGGGTAGGGTTTTAGGGTACGCTTAGTTCTGTCTGTTTCTGTTGGTACCGTCTGTTTCTGTTGGGTGGTAACACCTGTCTGTTTCTGTGTGGTACCGTCTGTTCGGGTGGTAAAGGCCCATTACTAGTGTACACCTAATTCCACATTCTGTCTCCATAGGGATAAATCTGTTTCTTCTTCTGTCTGTTTCTGATCGGGTAGTAAAGGCCCATTATTAACATTCTGTTTCTGTTAAAGTATTCTGTACCCGTTCCTGCTTCAATTTAGACATTAGGGTGACACCTAATTCTGCTATACTAGTATTAGTGCAGAGAAGTGTAAAACAATAGTTTATATCATTCTGTTTTTCTATTATATCTGCTACACCTGTTATAGTTATCTCACATCCAGTTTTATGTTCATATCATATTATTATTATCTGTTCATATGCTGAAAGTCACTGGACTTGCCAGACTTTTTGTCTGACCCTTGTTGTTTCGCCTCCTTTCTTCCGTTTCCCCCCAGGTTATCCAAGGAGGGAAATACTTTAGCTTGATCCGGATTTCTCTTTGCTTGAAGTGCTTAAAGTATGGCTTGGCTCTGTATAGCTTCCGTTCCATGGGGAATATGATTTTAAACTATGCATTTTGAAGGCTTTTGTACAAGACTGATATTTTGTACTTGAATTCTGAAATTGAAAGGATGTAACCATATTAATTTCTGTTTCCGCTGTAATAAAGTTAAAAATTTTCAAGTACTGTTTTATCTGTCTTGTAAATTTCTGTTCTGTCTACTAAAATGCTCCACCAAAGTTAAGGCATTCCCTTTGTGAGTGACCTTAACGGAGGTGGGGTGTTACACTTGGTATCAGAGCTGAAGGTTACCAGATTGGGTAAAGTTTTTGAAAACTGTTTTCAAAAAGGTTTTGAAAGGAAGTATTTTCAAAAATAAAGCTTATTTTGAAAAACATGATCCCCAAGAGCCATATATCTTTCTTTCAGTCCTTTTTGTATTGAACCTTTCCTTTTTCGTTCCAGCATGTCTGAAGCATCTGAGATACCAGAGGGTGTTCATGTACCCGGTTGGTTTCGTCAATATCTTGAGGCTAGGACCGCCGCTGCAGGTCCAGCAAATGATCCCCCTCCTCCACCCCCTCCTCGTGCAATTGCTTTCTCAAAAATCTGTAGAGATTTTAGGGCCATGGATGGGAAGGATTTCAAAGGAACTGAATCATTCGTAGAAGCAAGGAATTGGCTCAAAGAAACTGAGGATCTATTCGTTATCTTCGAGGTGGACGATAGGCAGAAGGTACAGTTGGCAGTATGGCTGCTCAAAGACGAAGCTTCCTACTGGTGGGAAGTCACTAACGCCGAGAGGCCGGGTTAGACATGGATGGATTTCAGAACAAGGTTTGAGACAAAATTCCTCTCGCAAGCTGAACGAAGTTTACAACTGGAAAAGTTCTTATCTCTTAAGCAAGGAAGTATGACGGTCAAGGAATACGTCAACCAGTTCAACCAACTAGCTAGGTTCGGATTGGATTTAGTCAACACTCAGCATAAAAAGGCTCTCCGCTTTGTTAAAGGATTGAATGAGCCACTGCACAGCTTAGCCATGACCCACGTACCTATGGGAGTGACTTACGAGAAATTGGTGGACATGGCACTACTGCACGAGGAAGACAAGGGCCCGAAAGAGACAAAGAAGGAAGAACCACAGAATAAGAAAGCGGGGCCCAAAAAGGAAACACAAAAGAAGGATGAGAAGTCTGAAGATAAGAAGGGGAAAAAGTGCTTTACTTGTGGGAGCTCAACTCATCTGAACAAGGATTGCAGAAAAAGGAAGGGCGCTTGCTTCAACTGTGGGGAGATGGGACACTTCACTAGGAACTGCCCGAAGAGAAGAGGACAAGGAGGGCAGGCGAACACTCTTGAGGCTAGTGGCTAGGATAGAAATAGGAAAATTTCTATAGTAGGTTTAATTTCTTTATCTGATTGTGACTTTTCTGATTTTGGTATTTTGGTTTTGTAATCGATACTCTGCACTTTAATGCTAGTATTATTTCTGAATTCCGCTATAGACTCAGACCCATAAGGGTTATGGATCATCTGTTTGAGACTGGGGTTTGAGGGATATCTGTGTTAGGCGTCAAGTATGACGCATACATTCTGAGTTTTCGTAGGATGTCAATTTGATATTGGTTTCGGTCTTTGGGGCCGATACTTAGGACCCATGTCTAATGGGAACCAAATTTTCGTTCTATCTGTACTCGCTTCCATCATTCGACTGTAACCTATCGATTGAATCTTCGAACTTTAGGTAGAAACTAATGGGTGTAAACATGTGTTTGAGACATGTTATGTTTGATGGTTGCAAGTGGATGCAAGTGGTTGCTAGTGGTTGCCCGTGGATGCATATACACACACTAGGAACTAGATCGGCTCGAAAACACTCTCATACTGCATATGGATGGGTGAGCATTTTTCAATTCTTATGGATGCAAAATGGTTGATTCAGCACATGGATGTTGCATTTGAGTGAATGGTTGTGCACTCATATAGAAATAATGTATATCATCAGAATTCTATTGCATACATGTTGGTCTCATGGCACTGACACAATTCGCATTAAGGAGGTCAACTGAATCAGTAGACCGCCTGATCTTTGCATTAGATAAGGAACATATACACACACTTTTGCATATGTTCATACAACATTAGAAGTTTTCTAAGGAAAATGGATGCTTGTGGATGATGGTTGAGTAGATGGGTGATTGGATGGTAGGACACATTCTTCTTAACTTGAAGATTTCGGGGACGAAATCCTTTTAAGTGGGGGAGAATGTAACACCCCGTGTATTCTATAACTGTGGAATTAACAAATTAAAGTATAATTAATTTGAAATCAAAGAACTAAGGGAAACGGGATACGCCATTGCGTTCGTCTCGGAAAAATACGCGAAATAGAGTCCGAGTTTTCGAAAAACGGAGTCCGTATGAAGAAGATATGGCCTTCGGAAGTTTCTGAATTAAGTTTAAAATTCGAACAGAATAAAACAGTTTAAAAATTAAAACCGGGCCCAATTGGCCAAGGCGGGAAAACTCCCGCCTAAGACACCCAGGTCGACTGGGCTGTCGACCTGGTCTAACCAGGTCGACAGGGCTGTCGACAGGGCTGTCGACCTGGTCCAGACCCAGGTCGAACCCAGTCCACCCTGGCTGGCCTATTCTATGTTGGTCGATTTTCTGTGGTCTGCTTTGTCATTAGGGCTAGGTGGCAGGCTCTAATTGGTCCCTCTTGCGAATGAATGGCTACGATCAATCCAAGCAACATCGATGGTCCTAATCAGTTCATAAACTCTATAAAATGACCCTAGACTCTACCTAGGTTTCTTACACAATTCTCTAGCCTCCATTGCTCTCTTCTTCTAATTAAAAATAAAAATGGCGTCTCTGCTCTGCTGGAATTAAAACTAGAAGATAATCAACATCAGCCTAAGCAACTCAATTCAAACTAGAGATTAAAGTTTCTGCAAAGATTCTACAACAAGTTAAAGTTCTTTCTTTAATCCAATCAAGGCAAGTACAGTTATTTTCCGCTATAAACGTTAACAATAATTTTGATATGTTTTTGATTCTGAATCTGAGATTGTATATATATTCTCTTCTGTCAGATCTGTTTTTCTGTATCCCCTTTCTTCTTTTCCGTTTTTATAGCCAGGCTACCACGAGCCTGTGCCTAATCTCATAAGAGATGAACGTATGAACGCAAATTTTGGGATGAATGATGCGAAATTTGACAAGACTAAATTGAATGTATGACTTTAGGTCTGAGGCATAAAATATATTGGACATATGCATAAAATTTGACTATGAACATATAATTTATGCATGTTGTATGCATAGCTATGTTGTAATTTAGAACTGTAATTAATGAGCATATGTTGTAAACATAGATTTGGATCTATGCATATTCTATGATAAAAGAAAAGAGGAACCATTGTAAGATTACATATGATTTGAGACTTTGGACAAAATGCATATAAAAGTCAAGATCTGATTTTTAGAAGATATGATTTAAAGATTTATATTGTTGGGTATAGTTTGCATAATGATTCATGACTCAAAAAGAAGAAGATATGGAAACTTAGGTGTAAAGATTTACATTAATTAGGATATCTATTATTGTGATTACACCTAAATAGGGATTTTTGGATATATGGCATGTATTGAAATTAATGGTTATATTTGGTATAATTTATATGTGAATCTGCTGTAAGATGCTAGTTTAACAAAAATTGGAACATATGTTATATAGCAAATTATGTCCATATTCTATGCTATGTAACTTTATGCAAACATGGAGTATATGTTGTGAATCATGACAATTATGTAAGCATATGAATTGAGGCCAATTTATGATTGGGCAAGGTATGTAAATAGAACTTTTAGAAATATTAAATTTGCTAAATCTGCTAATTTGTCAAGTTGCCTAAACTACTAGTTTTGTTATATTGCATAGACTGCTAATTAGATTGAAATGCCTAATCTGTTAAATTTGTCGGTTGAAATGCCTAACCTGTTATATGCCAAAATCTGCTAAGTTGCTAAATCTGTTAAATCCGTTAAGTCATATAAAATCTGTTATCTGCTATGTTGATATAATCATCCTGTGATTGATATAATCTGAATTGGTATATATATTAGGGCATGCGCATAAACGGTAAATTATTAATTAATTGGCCGCAAAGATAAACTGGCTAACTCGAGGTTAGAATGAGTTTGCGGCGTAAATCTGCCCGGAACCGCCCGGCACATCCAGTGGCCGCAAACAATAGGTTCTAATGTGAGAAGTTAGTCATAACATGCGTAAGACACGAGGTTAGGTCTGGCTTGTGGCAGAAGTCTGCCCGGAACCGCCCGGCATATCCAGCGGCCACAAGCTACCGACCTAATGTGAGAGGTCTGTGCATTAATAATTAATTAATGCAAAATCTAAGATAAGAATGACGTCTAAAACGTATTGGGGAAAATAGGGTTAAACCAAAGGGATTAATAGATGTAGTAAAACCCGTCCATGAATCTGTAGGCCCAATACAAAGTTAGACAAATCTGAAAAATCTGTACATCTGACCTGTTAGTCTGAAAACTTGTTAACTTAATTTGTGAATTAGTAAACCTGAATTCTGTATGTCTGAACTTGTAAACAAGTTAATCTGAAATCTGTTAGTCTGGGGACACAAGGTTAGGAGGGGAATTACTTGTGTCATCTGTTGTTTGGGACCCATATTAGTCAGTAACCCTTTCTGGTATCAAAACTTTGACCCAACAGTAGGTAGGGTCCGGGCACGCTTACTGAACTAATTATAAGTGGTTCATTCTGATAATGGCGAGGGGTGCTGATGGTGCGTTCCAACCGGGTCATGTGCGTGCATGGATCCCGGTCTGTCTCTGAGGATGTAAGACGCCGTAACATCTGTAAATAGGTCTGTGCCAATTGGTTGTCACTTTAGGGAGTGATACACCCTACTGTGGGGCCGACACAGGATATTTATGTATTAGGGAGCCGATCGCTTGGGGTAGGGTTTTAGGGTACGCTTAGTTCTGTCTGTTTCTGTTGGTACTGTCTGTTTCTGTTGGGTGGTAACACCTGTCTGTTTCTGTGTGGTACCGTCTGTTCGGGTGGTAAAGGCCCATTACTAGTGTACACCTAATTCCATATTCTGTCTCCATAGGGATAAATCTGTTTCTTCTTCTGTCTATTTCTGATCGGGTAGTAAAGGCCCATTATTAACATTCTGTTTCTGTTAAAGTATTCTGTACCCGTTCCTGCTTCAATTTAGACATTAGGGTGACACCTAATTCTGCTATACTAGTATTAGTGCAGAGAAGTGTAAAACAATAGTTTATATCATTCTGTTTTTCTGTTATATCTGCTACACCTGTTATAGTTATCTCACATCCAGTTTTATGTTCATATCATATTATTATTATCTGTTCATATGCTGAAAGTCACTGGACTTGCCAGACTTTTTGTCTGACCCTTGTTGTTTCGCCTCCTTTCTTCCGTTTCCCCCCAGGTTATCCAAGGAGGGAAATACTTTAGCTTGATCCGGATTTCTCTTTGCTTGAAGTGCTTAAAGTATGGCTTGGCTCTGTATAGCTTCCGTTCCATGGGGATTATGATTTTAAACTATGCATTTTGAAGGCTTTTGTACAAGACTGATATTTTGTACTTGAATTCTGAAATTGAAAGGATGTAACCATATTAATTTCTGTTTCCGCTGTAATAAAGTTAAATTTTTTCAAGTACTGTTTTATCTGTCTTGTAAATTTCGGTTCTGTCTACTAAAATGCTCCACCAAAGTTAAGGCATTCCCTTTGTGAGTGACCTTAACGGAGGTGGGGTGTTACATTTATAAAATAACATGGGTGTACAACATGGTTGTTGAGAGCGAGTTGTGTTCTTCGCCCCTTCAAAAGATTTCGGGACAAAATCTGTTATAAAGGGGAGAATTTAACACCCCGTAAAATAAACATAGATTAGACATAAGATAATTTAATTTAAAATAATAATTAATAATCAATAATCAACTAATAGGATGAAAATGAAAATTTTAATAATTAGGATTTGGTCCATGAAAATATTGTAGTTGCGTTCGTGGTGATATTCTGATCCATTTTGATATTTTATTTACTAAAAACGAAGTCCATATGCAAAGGATATTAATAAAACAAGTTATAACACCCCACCTCCGCTAGGGTCACTCACAAAGGGAATGCACTAGTTTTGGAGGAGCGTTATCGAGGTAAACAATCACAGAAATATTACAAGACAGAACATAAATAAAACAGTGCAAGAATCAAAAGCTAAATTTCATTACTTTCGGAAAGAGTCAAAACCTTTTACATCCAAAGTACCAACTATCATTTTCCATTACAACAAGTTCTGCCTTGAATAAATAAAGAAGCATAAAACTTAAAACAACAAAAGTAGCTTAATTCCCCAAAGGTAGCAGAAATGCAGCCATAGCGTAGCTCAAGATCAAATCGTACATGAGTTGAACCGAAAGCAAGTGAAATCCAAGCTAAGTGCTGGAGTTTCCTCCCTGAGAACCTGGGGGGGGGGGACGAAAGAAAAAGAGGCGAAAGAAAACAGGTCAGTCATAAAGACTGGTAAGCCCTAGTGACTTTCAACATAAAAACAGGTAAAGGTAACATGACATGTATAAACTGAAAGTAAACATAAGGATGCTGTCAAGATGAGCAAGATATACTAAGATAGAATGATAATTCAAGTATAGCATCGCATGTTCAAGATTCACTGCACCAAATGTACTAGTATCCCAAACCCATATCATATATTAACCACGAAATGATCCCTTGGCCCAATATCATGAAATGACCCATTTCAAGGTCCTACGGAACGATCCATTAATCGATCGGCTCCCTACAAGTTCTAGCTTGTCATGTGTCTGTGTCATACGGCCCTATCACGAATGTAGTTACCTGTGCTAGGTCCACCATAGGGTGTATCAAGCCCTAGGGTGACAACCATCGACGCGAATCAAGCATGCACAGTGTAAACCTACTGATGCCCAATGCCTGCTTTTTCAACTCCGGACTACGTGCACGACCATAGTCCGCCTGAACCTACACTGGCACACCAACTTTGTCGTCGTTCTGGTCACTTACAATTAGCCAGTAATCGTGCCCCACCCTGTCTAGTTCCAGGGTACCATGATACATCTAAGTGAGTTACTGTTGAAATGGACCGCGTAACTAGGGTTTCCGTCCAGCAGGTTAAGTGTTGTCATTTAAATTCGTGACTTAACCTTTATCAGTCTAGCATGTCAAGTTGGTTAAGTGTTGTCTTTCAATTTCATGTCTTAACCCCACTAATCATGTGTCAAGTTGGTTGATGTTTTCTTTCATGTTCATGACTTAACCCTATCATGTGGCATTAATTCATTAATGCACCCTAACCTCTCACATCAGAACTGTTGTTGTGGTAACTAGATATGTCGGGCGGTTCCGGGCAGATTTACACCACAACTCGGTCTGACCTCGGGTTTCAAGCACGATATGACCAACTACGCACATTGGATCCTATTGTTTGCAGTCACTGGATTTGCCGGGCGGTTCTGGGAAGAATTACACTGCAAACTCAACCCAACCTCGAGTTGGCCATTTTCAAGTTCATTCTAGTGTCATGTACATGTTCAAATTTCATGTCAAGTTCGTGTCAAGTTTCATGGCATGTTTCATGTCAAGTTTCAACTTATGCCTATTGTCAAGTTCACGATTCATGTTCATAACCAATTCATGTTTTGCCTAATCTACCCAAATTGTATTCCCATCGCAGGTAAACGTGAATCAATCTAAATTTCAAGTAAATCCAAATCCATAAATAAGGGGAATAACATCAAAACTATGATAGGCAAACAGGACGAGCATAAAGTGATAAAAGGGATTACAAGACTAGCATGATATAACTTGATATAATTGGTTACAACATCACTGGCATATAGAAAATAATAGAATTTCAAATCTAGCATAACAAGGTGATAGTCATGGCATAAGGTGATAGTCCCAAACTTGTAAATAATAGACTGATTCAACATCACAGGCATGATAATGTTATGGACATGAAAGAGTTTGATTTACAACATGAATAGGTCCAAACTGATTTCATAGCAATATTCCCAAATGTCAAGATCCAAGATGGAAACTAGAATAGATGTGAATTTATTATCATACTTAAGTCCAATTTCACTTTATCTCATGTCCAAATCACAATTAACAAGTTTAAATTTCAAAGTAACTAGAACTTACAAATCGTGGAATAAGAAATTGAGATGCAGAAGTCAAGTCTAGAAACTAGTCGTTGAGTTGTTGAATCTCGATTTGATTGTAGAAGAAAATCCCCAATATGCAATTCCTAGCCGTAGTCTTCAAGAAACAGTCTTTGTGTTTTATTTTAATTTAATTTTGAAGAAGAAGCCATGTCCATCAAGAATTTGCGCAGCATAAGGTTAGAGAAGAATGGTGTAAAGAGAATGGGGCTAGGGGGCTGTTTATATAGGATTAGGCAAACGAATCTACACTGAAAACGAGACCAGAAACATCAGAATGAACCCAGGCTCAAAACAGAGTTTCAGTACCAGGTCGACCTGGTCCCTGGGTGGTCAACCATAGTGTCGACCCCCAGGCCGACCTGGTCCTGGGTGGGAAAATTCCCGCCCAGTCTACGCTGGGGTTTGAATTCGAGTTTCGAATTCGAATTCGAGCTGTTTTTCTGTTCTGAAAATCCTTGAAACTTTGGAGGGTCATATCTCCCTCATACGGACTCCATTTCTCGAAAACTCAGACTCGTTTCCAAGCAGAATTTCGAGACGAACGCAATGGCGCAACCCATTTCCCTTGATTCTTATTTTAAAAATTAATTATGCCTTGATTTATGGTTTTAACAAGTTATTAAAATACGGGTTGTTACATTCTCCCCTCCTTAAAGGATTTCGTCCTAGAAATCTTCAAGTTAAGAAGAATGAATCCTATCATCCAATCAACCATCCACTTAACCATCATCCACAAGCAACCATTGTCCTTAAAAAGATTTCTAATGCTGTATGAATTTATGCAAAATTGTGTATTTGTACTTATCTAATGCAAAAGATCAGGCCGTTACTGATTCAGTAAACCTCCTTAATGCAAAGTATTCTAGTGCGATGAGTCCAACATGTATGCAAATTCCTATTACACTTCACAATTTCTACATGAGTTCCCTAACATTCATTCATATGCAGCATCCAAATGATAGCATATCAAGTTTCCATCCACGTACAAGTATAAACATACATGCATATGCAATATGAACAATGTGACTGAGCCGATCTAGTGCCTAATGTGTGTTATGCAACCATGAGCAACCACTTGCAACCATTTGCAAACCTCAACCATAACATGTTTCAAATACATGTTTACATCCATAGGGTTCTACCTAAGGTTCCCAAGATAGGATTGAGAAGATAAGCAAGATAAAACAAAGCATCTAGGAGAAGAAGTTAAAGATGTACCCCGGAAGGTCCTGCTTGTGGGCCTTGCCCTTGCTTCTTAGGGCAGTTTTTGCTGATATGTCCAGTATCACCACACTGAAAGCAAGCTCCCATCTTCATCTTTTTCTTTCTATAATCCTGGACTATATGCCCATCAATACCACAGAAGTTGGATTTTCTTTTCTTATGTCACTTGTTGTCATTATTGTTGTTGTTGTTCTTGCCTCCTTTCTCAGAGTCTACCTTCTTGTTTTGAGACTCATTCGCCTTGACCTCCTTCTTGCCATTCTTGTCTTCTTCATTTAAGAGTGCCATGTCTACTAACTTTTTGTAAGTAGCCCCCATAGGTATGTGGGTCATAGCCAAGCTGTGAAGTGGCTCATTCAATCTCTTGACAAAACGGAAAGCCTTCTTATGAGGAGTATTTACTAAGTCCAGTCTAAATCGGGTCAGCTGATTGAATTGATTGACGTACTCCTTGACCGTCATACTTCCTTGCTTAAGAGATAAGAACTTTTCCAGCTATAGTCTTCGTTCAGCTTGTGAGAGGAATTTCATCTCAAACCTTACTCTGAAATCCATCCATGTGTCAACAGGTCTTTCAGCGTTAGTGACTTCCCACCAATAGGAAGCTTCGTCTTTGAGCAACCATACTTCCAACTGTACCTTCTGCCTATCGTCCACCTCGAAGATAACGAACAAATCTTCAGTTTCTTTGAGCCAGTTCCTCGGTTCTACGAATGATTCAGTCCTCTTGAAATCCTTTCCACCCATGGCCCTAAAATCTCTACAGATCTTTGAAAAAGCATTTGTACAAGGAGGAGGAGGTGAAGGAGGAGCCACTGCAGCTGGAGAAGGAATATCTGTTGGGTTTGCATCGTTTGCCCTAGCCTCTAAGTACCTCCTGAACTAGCCAGGTATTGGCACACCCTTTGGAAGGTTAAGATTCCCAGACATGCTGAAATGAAAAAAAAGATATTCAAAACGAGGAAACAAAGGATAGTGCTAATGGCTTTTGGGGAATAGCCTTTAAATAAAACAAGAATTTTCTTGAAAAATGCTTCTTTGTAAACGGCTTTGAAAGTAGTTTCAGAAGGTTTTAAAAACTTTTGTCCAGTCTGGTAACCTTTTGCTCTGATACCAAGTGTAACACCCCACCTCCGTTAGGGTCACTCATAAAAGGAATGCACTAGTTTTGGATGAGCGTTATCGAGGTAAACAATCACAGAAATATTAAAAGACAGAACATAAATAAAACAGCGGAAGAATCAAAAGCTAAATTTCATTACTTTCGAAAAGAGTCAAAACCTTTTACATCCAAAGTACCAACTATCATTTTCCATTAAAACAAGTTCTACCTTGAATAAATAAAGAAGCATGAAACTTAAAACAACAAAAGTAGCTTAATTCCCCAAAGGTAGCAGAAATGCAGCCCTAGCATAGCTCAAGATCAAACCGTACATGAGCTGAACCGAAAGCAAGCGAAATCCATGCTAAGTGCTACAGTTTCCTCCCTGAGAACCTATGGTTGGGTGGGGGATGAAAGAAAAAGAGGCGAAAGAAAACGGGTCAATCACAAAGACTGGTAAGCCCTAGTGACTTTCAGCATAAAAACAGGTAAAGGTAACACGACATGTATAAACTGAAAGTAAACATAAGGATGCTGTCAAGATGGGCAAGATAGACTAAGATAGCCTGATAATTCAAGTATAAATCAAGTATAGCATCGCATGTTCAAGATTCGCTGAACCAACTATACTAGTATCCCAAACCCATGACATATATTAACCATGAAATGATCCCTTGGCCCAATATCATGAAATGACCCATTTCGGGGTCCTACGGAATGATCCATTAATCGATCGGCTCCCTACAAGTTCTAGCTCGTCATGTGTCTGTGTCATACGGCTCTATCACGAATGTAGTTACCTGTGCTAGGTCCACCATAGGGTGTATCAAGCCCTAGGGTGCCAACCACCGACACGAATCAAGCATGCACAGTGTAAACCTACTGATGCTCAATGCCTGCGTTTTCAACCCTGGACTAAGTGCATGACCATAGTCCACCTGAACCTACATTGGCACACCAACTCAGCCGTCGTTCTGGTCGCTTACAATCAACCCAGTAATCGTGCTCCACCCTGCCTAGTTCCAGGGTACCATGATACGTCTAAGTGGGTTACTGCTGAAACGGACCACGTAACTAGGGTTTCCGTCTAGCAGGTTAAGTGTTGTCATTTAAATTCGTGACTTAACCCTTATCAGTCTAGCATGTCAAGTTGGTTAAGTGTTGTCTTTCAATTTCATGACTTAACCCCACTAATCATGTGCCAAGTTAGTTATTTCATGTTCATGACTTAACCCTATCATGTGGCATTAATTCATTAATGCACCCCAACCTCTCACATTAGACCTGTTGTTGTGGTAACTGGATATGCCGGATGGTTCCGGGCAGGTTTACACCACAACTTGGTCTGACCTCGGGTTTCAAGCGTGATATGACCAACTACCCACATTGGATCCTATTGTTTGTACTCAATGGATTTGCCAGGCGGTTCCGGGCAGAATTACACTGCAAACTCAACCCAACCTCGAGTTGGCCATTTTCAAGTTCATTCTAGTGTCATGTCCATGTTCAAATTTCATGTCAAGTTCGTGTCAAGTTTCATGGCATGTTTCATGTCAAGTTTCAACTTATGCCTATTGTCAAGTTCACGATTCATGTTCATAACCAATTCATGTTTTGCCTAATCTACCCAAATTGTATTCCCATCGCAGGTAAACGTGAATCAATCTAAATTTCAAGTAAATCCAAATCCATAAATAAGGGGAATAACATCAAAACTATGATAGGCAAACAGGACGAGCATAAAGTGATAAAAGGGATTACAAGACTAGCATGATATAACTTGATATAATTGGTTACAACATCACTGGCATATAGAAAATAATAGAATTTCAAATCTAGCATAACAAGGTGATAGTCATGGCATAAGGTGATAGTCCCAAACTTGTAAATAATAGACTGATTCAACATCACAGGCATGATAATGTTATGGACATGAAAGAGGTTGATTTACAACATGAATAGGTCCAAACTGATTTCATAGTAATATTCCCAAATGTCAAGATCCAAGATGAAAACTAGAATAGATGTGAATCGATTATCATACTTAAGTCCAATTTCACTTTATTTCATGTCCAAATCACAATTAACAAGTTTAAATCTCAAAGTAACTAGAACTTACAGATCGTGGAATAAGAAATTGAGATGCAGAAGTCAAGTCTAGAAACTAGTCGTTGAATTGTTGAATCTCGATTTGATTGCAGAAGAAAATCCCCAATATGCAATTCCTAGCTGTACTCTTCAAGAAACAGTCTTCATGTTTTATTTTAATTTAATTTTGAAGAAGAAGCCATATCCATCAAGAATTTGTGCAGCATAAGGTTAGAGAAGAATGGTGTAAAGAGAATGGGGCTAGGGGGCTGTTTATATAGGATTAGGCGAACGAATCTAGACTGAAAATGAGACCAGAAACATCAGAATGAACCCAGGCTCAAAACAGGGTTTCAGCACCAGGTCGACCCCCAGGTCGACCTGGTCCCTGGGAGGTCGACCATAGTGTCGACCCCCAGGTCGACCTGGTCCTGGGCGGGAAAATTCCCGCCCAGTCTGCGTCGGGGTTTGAATTCGAATTCGAATTCGAGCTGTTTTTCTGTTCTGAAAATCCTTGAAACTTCGGAGGGTCATATCCCCCTCATACGGACTCCATTTCTTGAAAACTCGGACTCGTTTCCAAGCAGAATTTCAAGGCGAACGCAATGGCGTAACCCGTTTCCCTTGATTCTTATTTTAAAAATTAATTCTGCCTTGATTTATGGTTTTAACAAGTTATTAAAATACGGGTTGTTACACAAGTTGTATGTAAATATTGACATACAAGGTTTGAATTTCAAATAAATAAATATACAAATCTGGAATATAATCATTTATATAAGCTTGGAAAGAATATTCCTATTAAACTCAAATTTGTATGTATATATTTATATACAAAGGGGAAAAGAATAATCAATATAAGGTGATAAATCAATCAAATAAATTCAGAAATTAATAAAAAAGAAATATTCAAACGGACAAGTCTCTTGGGTTTGACCCCAGAAGGGGATTCGACGCCCATGTAGAAGGGGTCGACCGGGGGTGTCGACCACCCTCCTACAAGAGTGGTCGACCTCCCTCTTACAAGGTGGCCAGTGATGGTTTTTTGTAAAGAAGGGATTATTTATATTTTCATCAAACGAACTGCTTAGATTTAGTCTATTGAATCTGATGGCCTGTATACACGATGTCAAATAAATATGACCCCCAACCCTCACTCAAAACCCTACATCTATCTTCTCCACGCCTCCGTTTTTCCATTACCAGTTTCCAGAGAAAGGTTAGATCTCTTATGCCTCTTTTGTCTGCATTTCTAACTTCTCTTATCAAGTTTTTCCTATAGATTAGAATTCTAGAAATTTGGTTATATATATAAGATTCTAATTCTTATATATGTATATGTATATATATATATATATATTTATATATGTATGTATATGTTATCGAAGGATTGGAGTTCGTTGCGTAGGCCAAATCCAGATTTCAATTCTTTAACAAATTCTATTATTTTCTATCTCGAAGTCTCTATGAGTGGAATTTATTTAAGTTTGCTATTTTCAGTGATTTGTTAGCATGAATTTGGATTATCATGCCTTGGAAGATTTGAGTTTATACGAAAAGAAAACAGTGACAAATCCCTTAAATCTTCTATTTGTTTTATTTGTACGAAGAAATGGTCAATCTATTTGTATATGTTGGTTTTGATTATTGAAATAATAAAAGAGAAGCATGTTGGTGTTGTATAATTCTCTATATTCATCGAATTCATCTTATTTTATTTTGTGTAAATTCATATGTGTGGTTTTGTTGCAAAAGGTTAATATTTGGAGAAATTGTATTTGAATAAGTTTAAATCTCTATTTTTCTAAATGGAGTATTTGAACATATTGTTTACAAGACGTCCATGTATTAAGGTTTTGCATATAAACATACATAGAAGGTGGATCTGTACCAAAATAGAAGTTATATATATATACTGGATATATAACACTTTGTTTATCTTTTATTTTTGAAATAATCAAATCAAACCTAAGTTACAAATTTTGTATTGATATCATTGTTTTCCCATTTTGATTGTTACATGTTACTATGTATATTTATACCATGATTGAAGGGAACATGAGAAATACTTGTACACATTTAGTTTGAATAGGGATTGACAATTCAAGCGTGGTCATGACATTGTTCACGTTCGCATAGTTTATGCCTATATATATGTGTATCTATAACATAATAAAACGTAATATTAACACGTATTAAGTGCATAATAAATATGTTTAAATTAGGATGTTGTAACACCCCGTATGTTAAATAACTTGTTATAACATAAATCAGAGCAGAATTAAATTTAATATTCTGAATCAGGGGAAACGGGCTGTGCCATTGCGTTCGTCTCGGAAAAATACGCGAAATAGAGTCCGAGTTTTCGTAAATCGGAGTCCGTATGACCAAGTTATGGCCCGTCAAAGTTTCACGAAAAATCAAAAACGAAAACTGCTCATGTTTTGAGGCCCGGGATGAGTTTTGGGCTGTTTTTTTTGGGCCCTAAATGGTTCCTACACTTGACTTCTTCCCCAAGACATGCTTTAAAGGCTAGGATTGGTTCTAGGGTATATCCTATGGTCCTAAAACATCTAACTAATCTATATATACACCCTAATACCCCCCTTATCCTTACCAAAAATAGATCTAAGGCCATTATGCCACCACTTAGAAAATTGGAGAGCCTCCACTAAAAATCCTAAGAGGGTTTGCAAGCTAATCTACATCTTCTTCTACTTAATCATTGGGATTTGCTTCATTTAACTTGCTAATCTTGTTTTGGTGAGCTTCTATCCCCTTAATAATCAATTATTGAATTGATTATGATAAGATGTGATAAAGTATGGCTATGTTTGTGGATCCATATATTTATGCAAGCTTGATGTAGTGAATATTATGTGTTTTGCAAGTTATATGCCTTATGTCATGCAAGTTTCATAATATGTAATCATGATATTTTTATGCAAGTTGTTTCATGATGTTTATGATGCAAAACACTAAGTGAATATGGATCCATTATGCAAACATGTTATGCAAGTATGTGAGTACTTATGCAAGTCATGTATATGCTTATATGCATGTTTAACATCTTATGCAAGTATATGAATGTTTATGCAAGTTATGTATATGTTGAAATGCAAGTTTAACATAATATGCAAGCCTATGCAAGTATATGAATGTTTATGCAAGTTATGTATATGTTGAAATGCAAGTTTAACATAATATGCAAGCCTATGCAAGTATGTGAATGTTTATGCAAGTTATGTATATGTTGAAATGCAAGTTTAACATAATATGCAAGCCTATGCAAGTATGTGAATGTTTATGCAAGTTATGTATATGTTGAAATGCAAGTTTAACATAATATGCAAGCCTATGCAAGTATGTGAATGTTTACGCAAGTTATGTATATGTTGAAATGCAAGTTTAACATGATATGCAAGCTTATGCAAGTATATGAATGCTTATGCAAGTATGTGAGTGCTTATGCAAGTTAAGTATATGCTAAAATGCAAGTTCTACATGTTATGCAAATCACATGTATGATGATATGTAAGTTCATAAGCAACATGTTATGCAAATCACATGTTTGATGATATGTAAGTTCATATGCAACATGTTATGTAAGACACATGTTTGATAATATGCAAGTTTGGGTTGAATATAGTTGGGTTAATATATGCTCATATATGCAAGTTGACATCCTCTTAACCCATGACAAAGTTGTATGCTAAACCCATGATAGTTGTGATGGATCTTCCCCTTTATTATGTCATGAAATGAGAACGATTTACGTGGGGAAACGATGGGGTTGGTAAATATGTTAATTAAAGCATGGTTGGGTATGATTACGCATACCATAAAAATAAATTACCATAAGTGGGAATTTACCTATTGAGTTAGGTCTACCCCATGGGAATTTACCTATTGAGTTAGGTCTACCCATGTTATGGAAAACTTGATATTAATTAGGAATAATTAATATGGGGGTGATTAATTAGGTGTAATTAATCGACTAAGACACGAGGTTGGACTCATTTGTAGTGTAAAACTGCCCGGACCCGACCGGCTTAACCAGTTGCTACAAATGTCAGCCCAATGTGAGAGGTCTTAGCCATAAATTAAATACGTGATTAAGGTAAAGACACGAGGTTAGACTCTGTTATGACGTAAGACTGCCCGGACTCTACCGGCTTAACCAGGCGGTCATAACAGCCAGTCTAATGTGGGAGGTCTTTATGGGAGATCACGGTCTTAATTAATTAAGAAACACTTAACCATATTAGCATGTAGTGGGACATGATGGGTTAAGTGGGTGCCTTGGGTGGCATATAGTAACTAGTGGGGGTGCCTTGGGTGGCATGAGGAAACTAGTGGGTTGCCTTGGGTGGCAATAGAAAATACGATAAGAATACTTAACCAAAGTGGAACATGTAACTAAACATGATTAAAGGGTTAAGTAAGTGCCTTGGGTGGCATGGGGAAATCAAGTAAGTGCCTTGGGTGGCATGTGGGAATCAAGTAAGTGCCTTGGGTGGCATGTGGGAATCAAGTAAGTGCCTTGGGTGGCATGCGAAAATCTAGTGGGTGCCTTAAGGGGCAATTGTAATATAATTGGATGACTTAACCAAACCTTAACATGTAAGGGGGCATGATTATAAAAAGGGGTTAAGTGGGATGCACTAGATAAAATGACAAGCTTAAGTAGTAGCTTGTGGGGGGCCCATTTCAACCAATATCCCAAACGTATCTTTGTGGGCTCGACCCATGTCGAGTGACGGGACACGCATATTGGGCTTGATTATAAGAGGCCAAAACGGGGTAGCGGTGGCAACGCAAGTCCAACGGGTTTCATATGCGTGTGTGGGCCCGGGCTGGTAGATAAGCCGTTGTTGCATCGTGTAGATATAAAGCCGTGCACCGTTGATAGTATTGGGTAGCCACTTTAGGGGAGTGATACACCCCACTGTGGGACCAGCAGGGGTATCTACGTTAGGGAGCCGATCGCTTGGGGTAGTGGGGTACACCTAGTAGAGATAGGGGCAGACGGCACCTATGTAGTCAACTAGGGTACAGGAAACTACTGGTTATATCTATCTTTGATATCCTTGGGTGGGATCAACCTTTGAGTAGGAGTGACTGGTGTGGTGCAGTTAGTAATTATCCTTGGGTGGGTAGATGTGTCTTTACGGTTATCTTAGTTCGTCCTGTGTTCGTGGGCAACTTAGTGTAGTCATTATCCCCAAAGATACCATACCGAGTTCATATCATACCCTAATTACTTTAATAATTGTATTATTAAGGAGATAGGGTTCACTCAGGCTTATGTCTGACCTCCGTTGTTTTTATCTTTTTCCTTCAGGTCCTCAGGTTGGGCCTAGTGCTAGTGGGCTTTGATCAGTTTGCTTTATCTATCTCTTGGAGCTTGGACCGTAGATGTAGAGCTCAGCTTATCTTATCTTTTCTGTTATGGCTATTTGTTATGAGTAGTGGGATTATGTACTTATTTTATTCAGGATGGATATTTTGTACTTGACTCTTGTTATGGTTTTATGATGTAACCAAACATGTTTTACTTTCCGCTGCTATGAGATGATGTTTTAAATTTTCAAGTATTACATTATATCTGTCTTGTTGTAATTTTACTGTTCTATACTCACTAAAAATACTCCACCGATGCTATGGCATTCCCTTAGTGAGTGACTATAGCGGGTGTGGGGTGTTACAGATGTAGAATTGAATGTTCCATAGGAATTGGCATATATGTGTGTGAGTTAATGACTAAAATTATAATAAATACCACATAGACATGAGGTTAACCATTACTTGTCGTAGAAGCCTGCTCGAAACTGACCGCCATATCCAACATCTAAAAGTAAGTCTGGTTAATGTGAGAGGTGTAAGTTCCATGGGACATTATAATTAGTACACTATGATACGAGGTTAGGCCCAACTAGTAGTAGATGTTTGCTTGGAACTGCCTGACAAATCCAGCATTTACAAATGGTTAGTCTAATATGTGATGTCTAGTCTGTATGTGTGTGTGTGTATGTTGACATGGGGAATTATCGCTATTCATACCCGCCAACACCCAAATATATGTTTTGTAGAAAAACGATAAAAGTAATGAAATGCAGGGAGAACGCATCTTTTTATAGTGGTTTGGCACTAACACCTACGTCCACTTTATAGTAATCGTTCATCATATAATAGCTGATTACAAGAGTTGTACAAGTTCGGACAATATTTCTGGACCAAGTTATATAATAGAACAACAAAATATTTGTTAATTCCAAACTTTGACCAAAATTCCCTTCTTCTTCTTCTTTGTTGAGTGGAAAAAGGGTTGATTTGGTCAACAATGTCCAAAATGTAGCTCCGATGTCCAAATGGTAGCTTTAATGTCCAAAAGGTAGCTCCAATGTCCAAAATCATGAAAATGTGTCCAAAAGCATGCCAAATGTTCAATTAAATGTCCAAAGATGGATGGAAAACTTTTATGGAACGTTAAGATGTCCGGGCTATGTTCAATAGTCGTAGGGAATATGGTGGCAGCCATTAATGATTCTTTGGAGCTCTAGAGTGTCCAAAATCCTACCCCTTTGAAGAATGAATTGGGGGTATTTATAGGAAGTGGATTAGGTGGAAGTAGGTGAGATTTGGGGACCACATCAGCAGTTTTCGCATCCCAGAAGAGTGGCACCCTAAAATTTGGATCCCCTTATTGTGCAGTAGAAGATATCATATCCTTGGGGATACGATGACATCATATCCCTTGTGGATATGAAATCTCGTATCCCCGTAGGGATACGAGGTACACACCTATGGGGTATGAAATTTCGTATCCCAAGGGTTACGAAATGGGATGTGGCACATATGATTTGGGGTGCGATTTTTAGGAGAGATGCATTTGTTTTGGGGGACGCGAAGCCTGATGTAGTGATGCGATGAGTGGCAAGGCGGAATAGAGGGATGCGAATTTTTAAGGCAAAGTCTGGGAATACGAAATTTGGGAGGAGAAGGAGTGAGGCATTCGGGATGCGAAGTTATGGGAATTGTTGGGTTGAGGACCATATCCCCGGAGGGATGTGAAATCGCTAAGATCGTATTAAAATGAGAATCTGATGATCGCATTTAGAATGGGACTCCGACAATCACTTAGATCGTATTTAGAATGGTTTGTTAAGTCCGAGATGCTTGGGATCCCTGAAATAAGAAGCCATGGGCTTGCTGTGTAATGATCCACATTTTAGCAGTCGAATAATTTATTTATTTAATTATTAATTATCGATTTAACGATATCGATAACTGGAATTAAATAATATTTATATCTAATTAAAATAAATAATATAATAATATATTTAATTTTTGAAATGGTCAGAAATAGTAGAATTCACAATATGGTGTGAATTGGATCATCTGTAATATTTAATTCAGTTTAGAATTGAATTTCGATAATGAATATATTATATAAACGAAGTTTGAACGTATAGTTATAATTTAATTATAATCGAGCTCGAAATGGCGTGGTAGTTCGCAGTTTGGCGATTCGAACTTTAAACGAATATACAGGGTCCGTTTTAACTCGAATTTCTGTGAAACAAGGAACGTTAAGAGCTGGTGAAGTATATTTTTCTAATGGATGAGAAAAATCTGGTTTTCGTCGTGTTGATTTTGATTTACGTCCAAATCAAATTTTAGAAAAATCGCTGTGGAATTCCTTTATAATTTGCAACGCTTTATTTACGTTATAAAAGTATTTTCAATATAAATCGAATATCGATATAACTCTGATGATGAAATATCGAGTTAGAAATCCATACAGGATTATTCTGGAGCTGTATGGTATTCCACTGTGAATATATATATGATAATTCAAATTTATTTATATTTAATTTAATTATACTTAAATATATTTATATATTTAAATGGGTCATTCAGAGCTTTAAAAATAGCCAGTTTTGCAAACGAACTCAGTATTCGACGAAACTAATTTTGTTGGATCCGCAATGTCAAATTATTATTAGATTTCAATTTCCGTGATTTTTGAAGTCAGTATGTGGCTGTATCGATTTTTAATGTGAAAAACAGTCAGTATTTCGACGGTTAAAAATACACTGTGTGAGCATACGAAGTCGGAATTCGACGAAACTAGTTTCATTGGGACCGTAATGTTGAACTCTAGCTACATGTCAATTTTCGTAATTTTTAGGTATCATGTGTGATCACACGGATTTTTAGAAGGCGAAATGGATATTAAAAACTAAAATATCCTAAGTGTTTGTGAACCTAAACGAGCCACCTATTCATGTTTTCAACCACACAAAAAAATATGATCCCCTATAAAATCGTTCTCTCAGCCGCCAACCTTTTTTTTCTGAAACCCAAAAACGCAAGAAGAAAATCGAAGAAAAATCAAAAAAACAAAGCAAAACAAAAATCATAAAATCATGTAATAAATGTATTTGAGTTGCTGAGATTGAGGGCTTGAAAATGGTATGAATTTTGTGAAGCTCGATGCTATATTTTTTCTGATGGTTTTCGCAGCAGTGTTCTAGGGTTAAGAAAATCTCAAGATTTAGGTTTCAATCCACGAATTTGAGATCGTATTTGGGTTTGTCGAGGAGAGCAGCTTCGTTTGTGAATTTTTGGAGGAAAACGATGATAAAAAAATTCGGTGCTTTTACTGTTCTCACAGTTGGATACTGGGAGCTGAAACCATCAAGACCAGTTCGAGTTTGATGTTTCAGGGTGAGGGATGATGAGATTTTGATGGAGAGATTAACGGTGATTTTGTTTTTTGAATTAGTGAAGTATAGGAGGAGAGGGATCGAATGGAAGGTTCACGAAATGGTGGGATGGGTTTCCTGGAGGTCGCGTTTAGTCTGAGAAGGAAGAAAGGGTGGATGCGGTCATGGGCCTGAATGGTGATGGGCTGATGTTTGAAATGGTAAGCCCATCAAAGAAATAAAAACCCAAGTTTTTATTTAAAATTTTTATTATACTTGTATAAGTTGTAACTTCGTCATACAGTGTCAGATTAACGAACGGTCAGATCCTTTAGGACCGTATGGACGAGAGCTTCACAATGAAGCTGACTAGAAGTGGATTGGGGCTCATATGAATTTATGGCGAAATAAATTATTTGATTCAAATCAAATAAACAGTTTATCGTCCTTTAACGATGATCTGCCAATGTGAGTAAAACTCACCAACTCTGAACAATTATATTTTTATAACGTATTGTTAGAACTGATAATTATCTATTGATTGCTGTGTGTTAACTGTTTGGTTGAATTTGCTTGTGTATTGGTTGAAATTATAGATACTGGTATATATATAAATCGTTAATCTAATATCGATTCTGTTTAGCAGAATATTTCATAGTGAAATATTATCGATGTTAATTATATTGTTTAGCATCTGTGATGCAGGGAAACAGGTTGGAGGAATCCAACTGGGTTCCTCAAAATTTATTTTACTGTTATTCATATATTATGATATATATATATATATGATGTGATATATAATCTGTTGTTGATTATGTGGGTTTTGGACGATATTTATCATTGTTATATGGAATGTTAAATACCATAAGAAATACCAGAATGATAAAAGGGGATTTTCAAAGTATATTTTGAAAATTAATTTATTTATATAAAATCAATGGATTTTATATATAAAAGGAAAAATGATTTTATAAAATGAAATAATTATAAAATCAAAAGAGTTAAAAAGAATATATTTGTTAAACAAATATAAAGGAAATTATTTGTAAACAAATGTAAAGGAATATTTGTAAAACAATTACAAATAGAGATAAAAAGGGAAAACCTTTGTAAACGTTTACAAATGGAATTGGAAAGAAAATATTTGTTAAACATTTACAATAGGATTTAAAGGGAAATATTTGAAAAAAACAATTTGCAAATAGATTAAAAGGAAATATTTATTTGTTAAATAAACAGGAAAGATAAAGGAAATATTTATTTGTTAAATAAATAGGAAAGATAAAGGAAATATTTATTTGTTAAATAAATAGAATTGAAAAGGGAATAGTTATTTGTTAAGTAAACAAATAGAAAAGGGATTAATCAAAGGAATTAATTCAAAGGAATTAATCAAAGGAGATAATTCAAAAGGAATAAATCAAAGGAGTTAATCCAAAAGAGTTAATCGAAATGAATTAATCGAATATTAGTTATTCGATTAGAGTTAATCAAATAGAGTGAATGAGTTAGAGTTCACTAGTTAGGGTTAATCAATTAGGGTTGACCCCAGTTAGAATTAACCAGTTAGAGTTAATCAATTAGGGTTGACAAGTTAGAGTTGATTAGTTAGAGTTAACCAGTTAGAGTTAGAGTTAACCAATAGAGTAATTAAATAGAGTTAATCGAATTAGAATAAATCAATTAGAGTTAGTCGAATCACCAGTTCTCGAATATTAGTTATTCAAATCGAGTTAAAAGGAGTTATCGAATTAGTTATTCGAAAGGAGTTATCGAATCTAGTTATTCGAAAGGAGTAAATCGAATATAGTTTATTTGAATAGAATTAAAGGTGTTAATCGAATATAGTTTATTCGAATAGAATTAAAGGAGTTATCGAACACAGTTTATTAGAAAGGAGTTAAGTGAAAAGAGTTAATCAAAAAGAATTAATCCAATAGAGTTAATCGATTAGAGTTAAATCAAAAAGAGTTAGTCCAATAGAGTTAATTGATAAGAGTTAATTGAATAGAGTTAATCGAATATAGTTTATTCGAAGAAAGGTTTTCAAATCTAGTTATTCGTAAGAGAGATTATCGAATATAGTTATTCGAAGGGAGGAGTTATCGAATAGAGATTATTCGAAAGAGAGTTACATAAGGAAGTTTCTTAAAGGTTTAAAAGAAAAACTTTGCCTATTCTGATGTTAAAACGTTGTTCAGCTAAGGTCTGAGAGGTAATTATACCTCCACCTTGATTGACTTCCTTCTTAACTAAGAAATGGTAAGGTTTGATAATGAATGATGGTTAAGTGAATTTAGTAAATGGTTTGAGTTGGCATGACGATGTTTGATTTAAACATCAGTTTAAATCCACTGAAGGAGTTTTGGAAATGTTTTCCAAATAAGAATCAGAAATGTTTTCTGATAATAGAAAATAAGAAATGTTGAATATATGGAAACAGGAAATGACAAATGAAATAAATTAATGATAAATTAATTTAAAGGATAAATGTTCAATGATGATTGATAGATATAATTTCCATTTGGAAATAATATCGTTGTTTGCACACGTGGTTTTCTTTGATAGTTAACTCACTGACTATCGAAGTTTTTGAACATTTTAACATTGTTAATATGGAGAGACCGGTTGGATTATTATCCGAAGAACCACTCTGTATCGGCATAAGCATTGCGAATCATATATGCCAAAGATAATTGGAGACGGAGTAAAGTGCAAGGGATGTTGTATTAATCTTAGGTAAAGATTGCCTAAGATGGTTGTACTGAATAGTGCCTTCAGTTCGTCCAGTCCTAGGACGACCTGTATGGAAGAATGTCTGACAGAGTATATTTAATAGATCACGTAATTTGATCACTTCAAACGTATTTACGTTTGGTGGCGGAGGAATTCGTTTCTCTTAGCTGTATACCCATTGTATTTTTTGGGAAATGAATTTGTGATTTGGTGGGTATGACGATGTGACATTCAAAGTGAATAGATGTGTGATATGTCAAAGATAAGCGTGGCCTCTAGCCTCACAACCGGGAAATGATAGAAATTGGGCAAGCAGCAAGGCTATGTAGCTCGCACCTATTAGGGTGTATAATCACCTGATCTAGAGTTTTCATTTACTTCTAAAAATCTATTGTCGATGCTGTCCCATTCGGGAAACGGTTGCTGAAACACCCCACCTCCGTTAAGGTCACTCACAAAGGGAATGCCTTAACTTTGGTGGAGGTTTATAAGTAAAAGCCATAAATAAACACAAGACAGATATAAATACACATATATTAAACAGCGGAAACCCAACAGACTTTTATTTCATCAATACGTGTTCAAACAAAACATTTCCATAATTGTCTCCAAATACTTCCGTCATTACAACCTCATTACAGTCTTGATTATTAAAGAAGAATAAAACATAAATAAAAGTAACAAAAATCCCCATAGTGATAACCAAAGCCATGATCCGAGCAAAAGAGATCCAAACCATACGTCTACGGTCTTGAAGCTTGCAAAAGAGTACTAAGTTGGGTTGTTTCCTCCTTGTGGACCTTGGGGGGGGGACCAAAGAAAAGAAGACGAGAAGAAAATAGAGTCAGACATAAAGCCTGAGTAAATCTAGTAACTCTTCAGTATGTGAATAAGAAAAAGGGCATGATAGATATACACTGAAAACAGGCAAGTGTCACAAGCTAAGGAAGTGCTGTTTAGAATCGAATGTACTATCGCACCCACACTATATCTCTGCACCTACTTGAGCTTATTCTAACTGGCACCCCATGCTGAGGGTGAAGTGATCCCCATTTTTATTTAAAGATCGGCTCCTACTCGCGTAAACATGTGTCATACGGCCCCCAAGAATTGTAGATACCTATGCTGGTCCCACCATGGGGTGTATCAAGACCTATGGTGGCGGCCCCGACACAACTCTAGAAGGCATAGGTTATACTGCTGGTGCCCCTAGTGCCCTGTTTGTCTGCTTCGGAGTGTGTGCACGCCCACACCCCATTAGAACCTACACTGTTGCACCCACCGCCGTCGCTTTGACCGCTTACAATCAGCCCAGTAATCATGCCCCACCCTGCCTAGTTTCAGGGTACCATGATACGTAACTTGGGTTACTGCTGAAACGGGCCCCTCGTTACTAGGGTTTTCTAGTCAAACATGTTAAATGGTTAAGTGTCTGTATTTACCTAACCCCACCCATCAATTCTTGTTAACATGTTGAATTTGGTTAAGTGTTTATAGTTGACTTAACCCTTCCATCTGTCCTTAGCCTCTTAAAGCACCTGACCACTCACATTAGACAGATATTGCAACGGTTACTGGATGTGCCGGTCGGTTACGGCCAGGTTTACACCGTAGCTCAGTCTAACCTCGGGTCCTTATTGGGCTCAATGCTTAACAACCCACATTGGATAGGTATTGTTGTGACTACTGGACATCCGGGCGGGTCCGGGCAGGTTTACGTCACAACTCAATCCAACCTCGGGTTAAGCATACCGTGTTTTCTAAATTTACATATTTTATTGCTTCTCAATTATATATGTAAAAGTCATGTCCTTTATTCTTGGGTATAATAATTCATACCGCTTAAATGTCATTGTCGTTGGCATGTTCCAAACATGCCAACATATATTTTTCATGTTTTACACCCAACTTTACTACCCCCGTTTGTACGTTCGCAACATTATAACAAGTGTTGGGCTCGACACAATTCAGCCCAACTTTATAATCGTGAGAAAAAGGGGAAATCAAGAACATGTAATATTTTACAATACACAAAGGTGTATGGCGCAAGAACTTGCAATTTAGCGATTCAACTAACATAAATTATGGGTCATGTGAACTTGCATTCAAATCAAAGTATAACTAAGTAGGTGACATATGAAATGGCATAGTTTAGGCTTACACAAACTTGGGTTTAAACATGTTTAACTTGGCATAATGTCAACCACAAAACTAGCATGTCGTATATTCACCAAAATGTCCAATTTTAACATCTAATCATATTGCCTATTTCAACATGAACTTGCATAGTTTATGAAACCCAATCGATACTTAACATAGATCCAACTATACTTGCAAAAGAATGTGTTCACAGGTTTTGGGTCATGTAGGCATAAAAGGTCTCAAATCTAGAACATGTTTACATAAGCCTTAACTTAGACTTTGAAAATGTATATAGTCCATGCCATAGACATAAACATAAAGAGATCAAATTCTAGTTTTTGCCACAAACTTGCAAGTGCCATCGTTTTCATATACAATTGTTCAATAGGCTTGCATCAATCAATTTAGGCCACAAATATCAATACACAAGTCATGACAGAATCATTACAATACACAGAATTTATATCATTATCATGCAATAACACAATTCTATTTTCATTTACATCGAATCACGTCACAGTTTTTATTCATATTCTAAAAGGTCACTATACTTACAACGAATGCAGAATCTTGAATTCTGGATTCTGGATTCTAAAACTGAGATGTGTTCCTTTAGGTAGATTAACGTTGCGTTGATTAATTTGATTAAGATTTAGTCTTCTTTTTAATTTGATTTGTCTCTAAGCTCCTCTCTCTTGACGGCTACGCTCAATTCCTTCCAGGCAGCATGGCGACTCCCATCTTATTTTTTGTGTGAATTTTTAGTAGAGAATTAGGGTGTATTTATAGATTTTTAAATTGTTTTGAGCCGTCAGATGAAGACAGGAGGAATCTAGACCATACAAAGTTCAAAGAGCCAATCAAGAGGTGACATGTCAGCCCTAATGACACACCGAGCCACAGAAATTCGAGCCAGAGCCAGACCCAACCAGCCAGGTCGACCAGGTAGGTCGACTGGCATGTCGACACTATGGTCGACCTGGGGTGACCAGGTCGACACCATGGTCGACCCTATGGTCGACCTGGTCCCTGGGCGGGAATTTTCCCGCCCAGCCCAGTTTGAACCTGTTTTTCGAATTTCGAATTTGAAACCAAGCTGTTTGAATTTTAAATTTTATTATGAAACTTCTGAAGGTCATAACTCCTTCATACGGAGTCCGATTCACGCAAACTCGGACTCTATTTCAAGCAGAATTCCGAGACGAATGCAATGGCGTAACCCATTTCCCTTAATTCGTTCATTTAGAATTAATTACACTTTAATTTGTGAAGCTTAATGTTATAGAATTCACGGGGTGTTACATTCGCCCTCCCCCTTAAAAGGATTTCGTCCCGAAATCTTCAAGTTAGGAAGAATATATATCCTACCATCCAACAGTCCATCTACTCAACCAACAAACACAGGCGTCCACTGTCCTTAAAAGATTTCTAATGTTTCATGATCATATGCATAGTGTGTGTACATGTCCTTGTCTAATGCAGAAATCAGGCGGTCTACTGATTCAGTTGGACCCCTTAATGCGAATCATGTAAGTGTCATGAATCCATTATGTATGCAAATATTTTTTCCTACTCATAATTCTACATGAGTGCACAACTTATTCATACAAATGCGACAACCATATGACAACATATCAAGTTTCAACCATATACAAATGAGAATACATATATGCATATGCAATATGAAGTGACTGAGCCGATCTAAAACCTAGGGTGTGTGTGTATATGAATCCACGAGCAACCACTAGCAATCACTAGCAACCATTTGCAGCCAACATCCATAACATGTTTTCAAATACATGTTTGCATCCATTTGTTTTCTACCTAAGGAGATAGGAAAAGGACCAAGGAGATATACCTAAAAAGATAAAGCATAACTTAAGGAAAAAGAGAGATCAAAGATGTACCCTCAAAAAGAAGAGGATAGGCAGTGCGTATTTTGAACTCAGTTTCCCAAGTCGCGTCTTCCACGGCGTCGCTCCACTGAACTTTAACGAGTTTGACTTCGCGGTTGCGTAGCTTTTCACTTCAGTTCCTAAGATGTGGGTTGGAACTCTCCTCACAGTTGCTTCACGTTCCACTTCGGCTTCGTCTAGAATGCTAGGTTCCACCAGAAACATGAAAAAAGTTGTGAACTCCGGCTAGTCTCTCGGGTAGCTCTAATCTGTAGGCCATCTTCCCAACCTTCTTGATGATAGGAAACGGTCCTACAAATCTTGGTGCTAGCTTTCCTGCGGATCCAAAGCGAACGACGTTCCTTAAAGGAGATACCTTAAGGAAAACCCTGTCCCCAACCTCAAACTCAAGGTCGGTCCTTCTTTTGTCGGCATAGGATTTCTGTCTGTCTTGGGCAGTCTTCATTCTCCTTCGTATCAAGTCCACTTTCTCCGAAGTCTCTCGATTCATGTCCGGTCCAAGTATAAGTTTATCTGTAGACTCCAACCAACAAGTTGGTGATTAGCACGGTCTTCCATACAAGGCTTCGAAGGGCGCCATACCGATGGTAGCTTGGTAGCTGTTGTTGTAGGCAAATTCCACTAAAGGAAGGTGATCCTCCCAAGTCCCTCCAAAGTCAAGAACGCAAAGTCTCAAAAGATCCTCTAAAACTCTATTCACCCTTTCCGTCTGGCCATCGGTTTGGGGGTGATAGGACGTGCTCAAACATAACTGTGTGCCTACAGCTTCTTGCAGACTCCGCTAAAACTCGCCTGTAAAGATATGGTCTCGGTCACTAACAATGCTGGAGGGTATCCCATGAAGTCGAACTATTTCCTTGAGATAAAGAGATGCTAGAGATGAGGCAGTCCTTCTACTTTTAATGGGTATAAAGTGGGCGCTCTTAGTAAGCCTATCCACTATTACCCAAATGCTAGTATTGCCTCTTCTCGACCTAGGTAGTCCATCAATGAAGTCCATTGAAATGCTATCCCACTTCCACTGTGGGACCTCTAAAGGATGAAGTAGTCCTCCAGGCTTCTTCTGTTCGGCCTTGACCTGTTGAAAGGTCATGCACTTAGAAACGAATTTTGCCACATCCTCTTTCATGCTGCTCCAAAAGAAAGCCCTTTTTATATCCTTGTACATCTTATCACCGCCAGGGTGTATAGTCATCTTGGAATGATGCGCTTCCTCGAGAACCTTGTTTGCCAACTCCCTTGCTTGTGGGACGCATAATCTTCCATCTCGCCTCAGCCAACCCTTATCATCGATGGCGTATCTACTGAGGTGACTAGAAGTCTCACCCCTAATAAGTTTATCAACAACATCAACAAGCTGAGGGTCTTCACGTTGTGCAGCCCCTATTGAGTCCAAGAGAGTAGGGTGTACTTCGAGAGATGCTAACAAACCCGGTACAAAATCCGAGGAGGGCCTAAAGTTAAAGCTAGCTATGTACTCCAAGCTTTGCCTCTCTACAAAGAGAGGGCTTAAGGTCAGTTTCTTTCGGCTCAACGCGTCTGCTACTATGTTGCCTTTGCCGGGAGTATAGGAAATTTCAAAGTCATACGAGGCAAGAAACTCCATCCATATTTGCTGCCTCAAGTTAAGATCCTTTTCCGAGAAGAGATATTTCAACGATTTATGGTCAGTGTATAATTCGAACTTCTCACCTAGGAGATAATGGCGCCAAGACTTAAGCGCAAAGACAATGGCGGCCAACTCAAGATCGTGGGTTGGGTAGTTCTTTTCATGAACTTTCAATTGTCTTCCACCATAAGCTACTACCCTTCCTTCTTGCATTAGAACAACACCTAGTCCCGTTCCACATGCATCTGTGTATACTGTGAACATTTTGCTTCCATCTGGAAAAGTCAGAACTGGGGTTGTTGTGAGATCCCTTTTTAATCGTTGGAAAGCAAACTCGCAGTCCAAATCCCAAGTGAACGCCAGATTCTTCTTTGTTAGCCTTGTGAGTGGAGCTGAGATTTTCGCGAAATCCCTAATGAACTTTCGGTAAAAACTGGCTAGCCCAAGAAAGCTTCGGACTTCAGCTGCATTTCTTGGTGTTTTCCAATCTTGCACTGCCACCACTTTCGCGGGGTCCACAGCCAACCCCTCTTTGGACGCTATATGCCCCAGAAATCTTACCTCCTTTCTCAAAAATTGGCACTTGGAGAATTTGGCTTTTAGCTGATGAACTAGAAGAGTTTCCATGATTTCTTTCAGATGCTGAGCATGCTCTTCCTCATTCTTTGAGAAGATCAAAATATCGTCTATGAAGACAACCACAAATTTGTTGAGGAATTCTCTGAACACCCTGCAAGTTAGGTCTACGAAATAAGCGGGTG
This sequence comes from Allium sativum, assembly GCA_030737875.1. NCBI lineage: Eukaryota > Viridiplantae > Streptophyta > Magnoliopsida > Asparagales > Amaryllidaceae > Allium > Allium sativum. The sequence goes on along the minus strand of JASFAX010000039.1, from coordinate 5,988,373 downwards.
CGTTTGTCAAGCCGAAAGGCATGACAAGCCACTCTAAGAAACCGTCTGGGGTTCTGAACGCCGTTTTATCAATGCTGTCTTCAGCTACTCTTAGCTGATGGAACCCTGTTGCCAGATCAAGTTGGGAGAAGACCGACGCACCTACAAGCTGATCAAACAAATCGTCGATTCGGGGAAGAGGGTGCCTATTTTTCTTGGTCAATTTGTTTAACTCCCTATAGTCGACGCAAAGGCGAAGCGAACCGTCCGCTTTGGTTGCGAACACCACTGGAGCACCCCATTTCGAAATGCTCCGTCTAATGAACCCCTTTTCGAGAAGTTCTTTAACCTGCTTACTGAGCTCATTTCTCTCCTTTAGAGCCATATGTCTGACAGGTAAAGCTACAGGCTTTGCATTATCCACAAGATATATGCGGAAGTCTTTTTCCCGCCTCGGAGGTAAGCCTTTCACCTCCTCAAAGACATCCGGATATTCATGGACTACTCTAACTGACTGAAAATTTTCATCAGAAGCATCAAGCGACTCTAGATAACTAAGCATAACCGCATTTAAGGGATTACAAGAAATCTCTAGAGTGTTACCAAGCCGAGTTAAGAGTCTAACTACTCTTTTCTCACAATCAAGAATGGCACCATTACTGGATAACCAGTCCATGCCTAAGATCAAACCATATCCCGAGAAGCCCAAAAAAAGGCATTACAACTAAACTCAACGCTGAGAATAGAGATTTTCAAACCCCAACAAACCATTGACAAGTAAGCAGAGCCCCCAATTGGATTTGAAACTACTAAGGGTTCCTCTACCGTACTAGTGTATAGATGCAGAGATTCTACTAAGGCAGATGAAATATAGGAGTGTGATGCGCCAGAGTCAAAAAGTGTGCGAACTGGATGATCATAAAGATAAACTACACTTTCTATAGAAATATTACTACCTCGTTCCTGTGGAGGTGCCACTAGCGCATGAACCTGACCCCCTGAAGTGGATCCGACTTTATGTCCCTACCCTTTCTTCTTTGGACAGTCCTTAGCTTGGTGCCCAGTCTCTCCACAATGGAAGCAACCACCAATCTTCGCCTTCCTCTTTCGGTAGTCTTTCAGTATATGTCCAACAATGCCACAGAAATTGCACCTTCTCCTCTCACGGGGCTTATTGTTCTTCCCTCCTTTCTTGAAGTCTGTTTTCTTAGCTTGTAAACCCTCTTTCTTTTCTTCCACCTTATTCTCTTTCATGCCATTGTCTTCCTCGTGTAGCAACGCCATGTCCACCAAGCTTTCATAAGTCGCTCCCGTGGATACATGGGTCATAACAAGGCTGTGTAGAGGCTCATTCAACCCTTTGACGAAGCGAAGCACCTTCTTGTGTTGGGTGTTTACTAAGTCCAGCCCAAATATGGCCAGCTGATTAAACTGATTAACGTACTCCATGATGGTCATGCTTCCCTGTTTCAGAGTTAGAAACTTCTCCATTTGCAGGCTTCTTTCAGCTTGGGAGAGGAATTTCATCTCAAACCTTGTACTGAAATCTTCCCATGTTTCCACCACCCTTTGAGCATTGGTAATTTCCCACCAACAGGAAGCTTCACCATTAAGCAACCATACTGCTAGATGTATTTTTTGCCTGTCATCAACTCCGAAGATGACAAACAGATCCTCAGTCTCCTTTAGCCAGTTTCTTGCTCCTACAAAGGACTCTATCCCATAAAAGTCTTTTCCACCCATAGCCTTGAAGTCTCTACATGTTTTTGCGAAGGCATTTCCACGAGGAGGAGGAGGAGGAACCGCGGCCAATGGAAGAGAGATGTCTGCTGGGCCCGCGCAATTGGCCCTTGCTTCTAAGTACCTCCTAAATCAGCCGGGTATCGGCACTCCTTCTGGAAGGTTAAGGTCTCTAGACATGCTGAAACAGAAAGGAAAGATTCAAAACGAAGGATAGAGAGAGATAGTGCACATGGCTTTGGGGGATTATGTCTTTTAAAAAATATAACACTTTTTCTTGAAAAATGCTTCTTCAGACTTTCTTTGGAAAATAGTTTCAAAAACTTTTATCTAGTCTGGTAAACCTATGCCCTGATACCAAGTGAAACACTCCACCTCCGTTAAGGTCACTCACAAAGGGAATGCCTTAACTTTGATGGAGGTTTATAAGTAAAAGCCACAGATAAACACAAGACAGATATAAATACACATATTTTAAATAGCGGAAACCAAACAGACTTTTATTTCATCAATACGTGTTCAAACAAAACATTTCCATGATTGTCTCAAAATACTTCCATCATTACAACCTCATTACTGTCTTGATTATTAAAGAAGCATAAAACATAAATAAAAGTAACAAAAATCCCCATAGTGATAACCAAAGCCATGATCCGAGCAAAAGATATCCAAACCATGCGTCTACGGTCTTGAAGCTTGCAAAAGAGTACTAAGCTAGGTTGTTTCCTCCTGTGGACCTGGGGGAGGGGGGACGAAAGAAAAGAAGATGAGAAGAAAATAGAGTCAGACATAAAGCCTGAGTAAATCTAGTAACTCTTCAGTATGTGAATAAGAAAAAGGGCATGATAGATATAAACTGAAAACAGACAAGTGTCACAAGCTAAGGAAGTGTTGTTTAGAATCGAATGTACTATCGCACCCACACTATATCTCTGCACCTACTTGAGCTTATTCTAACTGGCACCCCATGATGAGGGTGAAGTGATCCCCATTTTTATTTAAAGATCGGCTCCTACTCGCGTAAACATGTGTCATACGGCCCCCAAGAATTGTAGATACCTATGCTGGTCCCACCATAGGGTGTATCAAGACCCATAGTGGCGGCCCCGACACAACTCTAGAAGGCATAGGTTATACTACTAGTGCCCCCAGTGCCCTGTTTGTCTGCTCCGGAGGGTGTGCAAGCTCGCACCCCGTTAGAACCTACACTGTTGCACCCACCGCCGTCGCTTTGACCGCTTACAATCAGCCCAGTAATCATGCCCCACCCTGCCTAGTTTCAGGGTACCATGATACCTAAATTGGGTTACTGCTGAAACGGGCCCCTCGTTACTAGTGTTTTCTAGTCAAACATGTTAAGTGGTTAAGTGTCTGTATTTACCTAACCCCACCCATCAATTCTTATTAACATGTTGAATTTGGTTAAGTGTTTATAGTTGACTTAAGCCTACCATATGTCCTTAGCCTCTTAAAGCACCTGACCACTTACATTAGACAGATATTGCTACGGTTACTGGATGTGCCGGTCGGTTCCGGGCAGGTTTACACCGTAGCTCAGTCTAACCTTGGGTCCTTATTGGGCTCAATGCTTAACAACCCACATTGGATAGGTATTGTTGTGACCACTGGAAAGCCGGGCGGGTCCGGGCAGGTTTACGTCACAACTCAATCAAACCTCGGGTTAAGCATACCGTGTTTTCTAAATTTACATATTTTATTGCTTCTCAATTATATGTGTAAAAGTCATGTCCTTTATTCTTGGGTATAACAATTCATACCGCTTAAATGTCATTGTCGTTGGCATGTGCCAAACATGCCAACATATATTTTTCATGTTTTACACCCAACGTTGTTAACCTCGTTTGTACGTTCGCAACATTATAACAAGTGTTGGGCTCGACACAATTCAGCCCAACTTTATAATCGTGAGAAAAAGGGGAAATCAAGAACATGTAATATTTTACAATACATAAAGGTGTATGGCGCATGAACTTGCAATTTAGCGATTCAACTAACATAAATTATGGGTCATGTGAACTTGCATTCAAATCAAAGTATAACTAAGTAGGTGACATATGAAATGGCATAGTTTATGCTTACACAAACTTGGGTTTAAACATGTTTAACTTGGCATAATATCAACCACAAAACTAGCATGTCGTATATTCACCAAAACGTCCAATTTTAACATCTAATCATATAGCCTATTTCAACATGAACTTGCACGGTTTATGAAACCCAAACGATACTTAACATAGATCCAATTATACTTGCAAAAGAATGTGTTCATAGGTTTTGGGTCATGTAGGCATAAAAGGTCTCAAATCTAGAACATGTTTACATAATCCTTAACTTAGACTTTGAAAATGTATATAGTCCATGCCATAGACATAAACATAAAGGGATCAAATTCTAGTTTTTGCCACAAATTTGCAAGTGCCATCGTTTTCATATACAATTGTTCAATAGGCTTGCATCAATCAATTTAGGCCACAAATATCGATACACAAGTCATGACAGAATCATTACAATACAAAGAATTTATATCATTATCATACAATAACACAATTCTATTTTCATTTACATCGAATCACGTCACAGTTTTTATTCATATTCTGAAAGGTCACTATACTTACAACGAATGCAGAATCTTGAATTCTGGAATCTGAATTCTGAAACTGATATGCGTTCCTTTGGGTAGATTAACGTTTCGTTGATTAATTTGATTAAGCTTTAGTCTTCTTCTTAATTTGATTCGTCTCTAAGCTCCTCTCTCTTGATGGCTACACTTAATTCCTTCCTGGCAGCATGACGACTTCCATCTTATTTTTTTGTGTGAATTTTTAGTTGAGACTTAGGGTGTATTTATAGATTTTTAAATTGTTTTGAGTCGTCAGATGAAGACAGGAGGAATCTAGACCATACAAAGTTCAAAGATCCAATCAAGAGGTGACATGTCAGCCCTAATGACACACCGAGCCACAGAAATTCGAGCCAGAGCCAGACCCAGCCAGCTAGGTCGACCAGGTAGGTCGACTGGCAGGTCGACACCCAGGTCGACAATATGGTCAACCTGGGGTGACCAGGTCGACACCATGGTCGACCTGGTCCCTGGCGGGAATTTTCCCGCCCAGCCCAGTTTGAACCTGTTTTTCGAATTTCGAATTTGAAACCGAGCTGTTTGAATTTTAAATTTTATTCTGAAAATTTTGAAGGTCATAACTCCTTCATACGGAGTCCGATTCACGCAAACTCGGACTCTATTTCAAGCAGAATTCCGAGATGAATGCAATGGCGTAACCCGTTTCCCTTAATTCTTTCATTTAGAATTAATTACACTTTAATTTGTGAAGCTTAGTGTTATAGAATTCACGGGGTGTTACAGTTGCTGATCCCAACAGTTGGTGATATACATTCGATACACTCAAGCGAAATGAGTGGTCGGTCATGTGTGGACGGGTTGCAAGATGTTCTTGTTGAACCCAGTGTATTCCTCTCTAGAGGTACACTAGCGAAAGGTGGTTTCATACCTTGTCATAGTTGGAAATCCATTACCCAATACGTGCTTGCGGTTTTGATTGTATACTATATATGTAGAACGTGAGATGAAAGCGTTTCTGCTAGATATTATATTGTGGTTGATAGACATTATTATAATATCAAAAGGTTTTTTAAGTAAATATATTTTGGATTCTCATAAGGGAAAAACCCATTCCATTATACGGCATGGTCTTTTGAAATAATGTTTAATGGCTCAAACTATTTAAACTATTTTACTCGTACCAGTCCATGTTGCGTGCTTAGTGCATGTGTCGCATGATAGGGGGTTCTCGCTTTTCGTTAGGTGGCGAACGGGAGACTCTTACTCCTTCATGTCCCTAGTAATGGGTTGGTTGTGAAGTCGAAAGGATGGCCGTAAAATATGGTGCTGGGGTACCAATGTAAGCCACAGTGGGGTATTACCTTGCTGCTTTGGTTGGAGAGATGGTTGCAAAGCCTACTAAAAACTGACTTTTTCCGGGTCGTTACAGTTGGTATCAGAGCTTAAGTTAAGTTATTACCTTGGCTCTATGGCGTGACTCAGTAGAGATGGGGTTAGTAATACCCTAGATTGAGTTTGATGTATATATACGAGTGAACGTATTTGTTATTTGATATAAATGGTTTTATATTGAGTAGATTTGTAGGTTGATTTGTTTATGGATTCTGGTCGATGGTAGGGCACCACAATATCGATAAGGGTTTCTAAACACTCGAATACCATGGGTCGACACGATATGTTTTGAAAGGAGGGTAAATGAAAATAATTTTACCCAAAGTATATTTTGATATAGAGAAAATATATATATTGGAATTATAATATATTGGATATATTGGTTGTTATTATAATCGAGTAAGATTATAAATTAAATGGCTATGTAAATAACCAATCAGAATTCATATAAGTGAAATACGTGGAATCAGATGAATTAAATCTGAAGTTAAAATCAGAATTGAAATTAAAAGCCTGGAAATTGGAAAGGTGTTTGTAAATGGATTTGAATTGAGTATATGAGAAATTTAAAATCTTGGGAGATTTTAAATTGTTTTACCAGCATTGTGAATGGTATCTTGAAATGTATTTCAAAAAGGAATAGTTTAAAAGTGATTTTGAAAGTAATATAGTATTGAACTCACTTCGATAGCTGAGAAATAACCCTGATGATGAATCGCGACACCATTAGTGTACATTTTCGAGTTTCTAAGTGACGATTTACTGCCAAAGACGTTGTTTTTGAATTGATTTGAGAAAAGCAAGTGTTTGAATCCTAAAAAGGAAAGTTTGATTTTCGATATGGTAAACTGTTTAAAATTCCTGGGAAAGAGCAGTTTGAATTAAAAACAAATTAAGTAGAAATTTGGGAAGCCAATTGGAATTAAAATAAAGTCAGTTAGTGGTAACTGAAATTGAATTAGAATGATATCGAGACAAATTGGACTTGTGAGATTTGAATTTGAAGTGTAATTTGGTAATCAAGTTTAGAGTTTGGAATCGAGAATGAAGCTCGAAGTTGAAATGATATTTGGCTTGGATATAAGCGAATAGCTGTGTTGAACAGATATTGATTGGAAAGTGATTGGGTTGACATTAGTATATGCTGAACTGACAGCAGATGAAAGGATATAATGATATGCCCGACAAAAAGGTACCAGTTTATATTATATATGGGTTTGAGATTTTGATGAGTCGATTTGGTAAGCCGTTTGGCTGTTTGATTTTTCTTTTGGGTTGGAGAAGGCCTAGAGAGGCGAGTTGTGGTTTTACCGATAGGGCTGTACAAAGGAGGTTATGGCGAAATTTTCCGAAAAATTAAGGCGTTAGAAAATTTTCAGAATTTTTGAAAATTTTAGTTAGTCGGAATAAATTGATATTTTAGTCAATATCAATTGGTTCAGTTGAAACTGAAGTTAAGGGGTAAAATGATAAATATTTACCCAGCAGATAGGGTCGTCTTCTAGCTTAGCAATTTCGAGGACGAAATTATTTTAAGGGGGAAGATTGTAATGATCCGCATTTCAGCAGTCGAATAATTTATTTATTTATTAATTAATTATCGATTTAACAATATCGATAACTAGAATTAAATAATATTTATATTTAATTAAAATAAACAATATAATAATATATTTAATTTTTGAAATGGTCAGAAATAGTAGAATTAACGATAAGGTGTGAATTGGATCATCTGTAATATTTAATTCAGTTTAGAATTGAATTTCGATAACGAATATATTATATAAACGAAGTTTGAACGTATAATTATAATTTAATTATAATCGAGCTCAAAATGGCGCGACAATTCGCGGTTTGGCGATTCAAACTTTAAACGAACATACAGGGTCCGTTTTAAATTGGATTTCTGTGAAACAAGAAACGTTAGGAGCTGGTGAAGTATATTTTTCTAATGGAAGAGAAAAATCTGGATTTCGTCATGTAGATTTTGATTTACGTCCAAATCAAATTTTAGAAAAGTCGCTGTGGAATTCCTTTATAATTTGCAATGCTTTATTTACGTTATAAAAGGATTTTCAATATAAATCGAATATTGATATAACTCTGATGATGAAATATCGAGTTAGAAATCCATACAGGATTATTCTGGAGCTGTATGGCATTCCACTGTGAATATATATACGATAATATAAATTTATTTATATTTAATTTAATTATAATTAAATATATTTATATATTTAAATGGGTCATTCAGAGTTTTAAAAATAGCCAGTTTTGCAAACGACCTCAGAATTCGACGAAACTAATTTTGTTGGATCCGCAATGTCAAATTATTTTTAGATTTCAATTTCCGTGATTTTTGAAGTCAGTATGTGGCCGTACCGATTTTTAATGTGAAAAACAGTTAGTGGTTCGACGGTTAAAAATACGCTGTGTGAGCATACGAAGTCGGAATTCAAGGAAACCAGTTTCGTTAGGACCGTAATGTCGAACTCTAGCTACATGTCAATTTTCGTGATTTTTAAGTATCGTGTGTGATCACACGGATTTTTAGAAGGTGAAATGGATATTAAAAACTAAAATATCCTAAGTGTTTGTGAACCTAAACGAGCCATCTATTCATGTTTTCAACCACACAAAAAAACATGATCCCCTATAAAATCGTTCTCTCAGCCGCCAACCTTTTTTCCTGAAAACCAAAAATGCAAGAAGAAAATCAAAGGAAAATCAAAAAAACAAAGCAAAACAAAAATCATAAAATCATGTAATAAATGTATTTGAGTTGCTGAGATTGAGGGCTTGAAAATGGTATGAATTTTGTGAAGCTCGATGCTATATTTTTTCTAATGGTTTTCGCAGCAGTGTTCTAGGGTTATGCTGTAACACCCCAAATTTTCTATTAACAATAAATCAACAAATTATAGTATAATTAATTCTAATTGAAAGAATTAAGAGAAACGGGTTACGCCATTGCGTTCGTCTCGGAATTCTGCTTGAGATAGAGTCCGAGTTTGCATGAATCGGACTCCGTATGAAGGAGTTATGACCTCCGAAAGCTTTAGAATTCAAATTTAAAGTTCAAACGGTTAAAATGAAGTTCAAATTTCAAAAATCAGACCCAAACAGGGCTGGGCGGGAAAATTCCCGCCCAGGCACCAAGTCGATCTGGGGGTCGACTAGGGTGACCAGGTCGACCATAGGGTCGACCTGCCTAGTCGACCTGGTTTGGCCCTGGCTGGCCCTGGCTGGCTTGGTTGTGTCATTAGGGCTTACATGTCGCTTTATGATTGGCTTCTCTTGAGATGGATGGTCTGGATTCACTCTAGCTTCATCGATGGCTCTAATTAATTTGAAATTCTGTAAATACAACTTGAGTCTAAACCTAAATTCACACAAATAAATTAGAGATAGAGCCGTCATGCTGTTGGAAGGAAGCCAAGAGTAGCCTCCACTTGTCGAAAGCTTAGAGACGAGCCAAAATCAAAGTTAAAACATGATTCAAACAACGTAAGTCTACCCAAAGGAAAGCATTTCAAATTCAGAACTCAGAATCCAGAATTCAAGTTCGTCGTTCGTTATAAGTATAGTGATTTTTCCGATGTGAATAAAAGAGGATTTGATTTGATGCAAAATGGAAATGGAGTTGTGTTATTGTGTAACAACGATGTTAATTCGTACCTATGTATTGAAATGATTGTGGTATTGTGATGTTTGTGGTATAGTTGAATTGATATTGATCCTATTGTACATTTAGAATCACATGAAAGTTGTATAGTTCATGTTGTAATCGAAACCTATATGTTTATGTGATTATAAAGGTTGTATGTGATTAAGATTTCATCTATATATATGCTAAAACCTCTATGCCTAAGCTCATATACATGCTAATATGTTTATACAAAAGTTACAAAGTCAATAATTGGATCCATGCCAAGATCCACTTTAATACATGTTTCATGTGTAGTTGGACATATGATTGGATCTAGTTCACTTTATGAACATGCCATATTCTTATGCTAGTGATGTTCGATGTTATGCCTAGATCTAAACATGTTTAGGCATATGTTGTCTAAATCATATGTTAATTCATGTGACACCTATTTGGTTAGACCCCTATTTTAATGCAAGTTCACATGTATGTAAATTGATTTAGCCTATGTTGCAAGTTCACACCGATGATATTCATATTGACAATTTTGCAAGTTCACACCTATGATATTCGTATTGATTATGCCAAGAATGCCAAGTTAACACCTATGTCATGTTTATGTTTATGAATTCCCATATGCCAAATTTTGTGTGGCTAAATTAGGCTAAGTTTTTAGCCTAATATTATATGTTAAAAACCATGCGAACGAAAATTAGGCTAAGATTGTTAGCCTAATATTTAGATGGGGCAACGTTGGGAAAATTGGTAACTTGACACAAATTGGTAAAAATATATGAAATTGGCATGTTCGTCACATTCCGAAATTGGTGGCATTTAAATGGTATAAATTCTTATACCAAAAATGTTAAACTTGGAAAGTGGGCCAAAACATTTAATTGTTGACAAATTTACATATATTAAGTAATAAAGACAAATATGTAAATTTAGAAAATACGAGTATGCTTAACACGAGGTTGGATTGAGTTGTGATGTAAACCTGCCCGGACCCGCCCGGCTGTCCAGTAGTCACAACAATACCTATCCAATGTGGGTGGTTAAGCATGGAGCCTAATAAGGACCCGAGGTTAGACTGAGTTACGGTGTAAATCTGCCCCGAACCGACCGACACATCCAGTAACCGTAACAATATCTGTCTAATGTGAGTGGTCGGTGCTTTAAAAAGCTAAGAACAGACAAGTCAGGATGGTAGGGTTAAGTTAACTAGAACACTTAACCAATTCAACATGTTAATTTAAACTGATGGGTGGGGTTAGGTAAATTCAGACACTTAACCACTTAACATGTTTGACTAGAAAACCCTAGTAATGGGGACCCATTTCAGCAGTAACCCAATTAGATATCAAGATACCCTGAAACTAGGCAGGGTAGGGCATGATTACCGGGGTGATTGTAAGTGGTCAAAAGCGACGGCGGTGGGTGCAACAGTGTGGGTTCTAACGGAGTGCGGGCGTGCACACACTTCGGAGCAGACAAACAGGGCACTGGGGGGACCAGTAGTATAACCTATGCATTCTAAGGATTGTGTCGGGCCGCCTCCATGGGACTTGATACACCCCATGGTGGGACCAGCATAGGTATCTACAATCTTTGGGGGCCATAAGACACAGATGATTATGCAAGTAGGAGCCGATCTTTAGAGAAAGGGGATCACTTCACCCAATCATGGGGTGCCAGTTAGGACAATACAAGTAGGTGCAGAGATATAGTGTGGGGTGCGATAGTATATTCGATTCAAACTGCCTTACCTTAGTTTATGATACTTTCCTATTTCCAGTTTATACTTATCATGTCCTTTTTCTTATTCTCATACTGAAGAGTCACTAGACTTACCAAGCTTTATGTCTGACCCTATTTTCTTTCGTCTTCTTTTCTTCTGTTCCCCCTCAGGTCCACAGGGAGGAAACAACCCAGCTTAGTCAGACTCTTTCCAAGCTTCAAGATAGTAGATGTACGATTTGGACTCTCTTTGGCTATGACTGTTGGACACACTCTATGGGGATTTATGCAGTTTTAATTATGTGTTTATGCTTCTTTATTTAATAACCAAGACAGAAATGATGTTGTAATGTTTTGAAAGTTATTATGTGACAGTTATGGAAATGTTTTGTTTGAACACATATTTATGAAATAAAAAGTCTGTTGTCTTCTGCTGCTTATGTTTATGTGTTTATATCTGTCTTGTGTTTTATCTGTGACTTTTACTTACATACCTCCACCAAAGTTAAGGCATTCCCTTTGTGAGTGACTTTAATGGAGGGTGGGGTGTTTCACTTGGTATCAGAGCACAGATTTACCAGACTAGATAAAAGTTTTTGAAACTATTTTCAAAAAGAAGTTTAAAGAAGCATTGTTTTCAAGAAAAAGAGTTATTTTTAAAAGGCATGATTCCCCAGAAGCCATATGCATTATCTCTCTATCCTTTGTCTTGAATACTTTCCTTTTTGTTCCAGCATGTCTGGAGATCTTAACCTTCCGAAAGGAGTACCGATTCCTGGCTGGTTCCGAAGGTACCTAGAGGCTAGAGCCAATGGTGCGGGCCCAGCAGACATTCCTCCTCCCACAGTGGCAGCAGTACCTCCTCCCCCCTCCTCCTCGTGGAAATACTTTCGCTAAGACATATAGAGACTTCAAAGCTATGGGTGGAAAGGACTTTTATGGAACTGAATCCTTTGTGGTAGTAAGGAACTGGCTGAAGGAGACCGAAGATTTGTTCATCATCTTCGAAGTTGACGATAGGCAAAAGATGCAGCTAGCGGTGTGGTTGCTTAAAGATGAAGCTTCCTATTGGTGGGAAGTTACCCATGCTGAAAGGCCAGTGGAGACTTGGGAAGATTTCAGGATGAGGTTTGAGATGAAATTCCTCTCCCAAGCTGAAAGAAGCCTGCAAATGGAGAAGTTCCTAACTCTTAAATAAGGAAGTATGACGATCAAGGAGTATGTCAATCAGTTTAATCAGCTGGCCAGATTTGGGCTGGATTTAGTAAACACCCAACACAAGAAGGCCCTTCGCTTCGTCAAAGGTCTGAATGAGCCTCTAAACAGCCTTGCTATGACCTATATACCCATGGGAGTGACCTATGAAAGCTTGGTGGACATGGCGCTGCTACACGAGGAAGATAAAGGCAAGAAAGAGACAAAGGCGGAAGTGCCTCAAAAAAAGAAAGAGGGTCTACAAGCTAAGAAAACAGACTTCGAGAAAGGCGGGAAGAACAACAAATCCCGTGAAAAGAGAAAGTGCAATTTCTATGGCATTGTGGGACATATAGCAAAAGACTGCAGGAAGAAGAAGGCAAAGATGAATGGGGGTTGTTTCCATTGTGGAGAGACTGGACACTTGGCTAAGGACTGCCCAAAGAAGCGGGGGCAGGGACAGAGGACTGGATCCACCTCAGGGGGGCAGGTTCACGCGCTGGTGGCACCTCTACAGGAACGAGGTAGAAATATTTCTGTAGAAAGCTTAGTTTATCTTTATGATCATCTAGTTCGCACTCTCTTTGATTTTGGTGCATCACACTCCTTTATTTCATCTGCTTTAGTAGAATCTCTGCACCTAGACACTAGTATGGTAGAAGATCCTTTGGTTGTTTCGAATCCAATTGGGGGCTCGGCTTATTTGTCGATGGTTTGCTTGGATTTGAAAATCTATATTCTAAGTGTTGAATTTAGATGTAGTGCCTTTGTTTTGGGCTTCTCAGGATATGGATTGATCTTAGGCATGGACTGGTTATCCAGTAATAGTGCCATTCTTGATTGTGAGAGAAGAGTGGTTAGAATCTTGACTCGGCTCGGTAACACTCTAGAAATTTCTTGTAATCCCTTGAATGCTGTTATGCTTAGTTATCTAGAGTCGCTTGACGCTTCTGTTGAGAATTTGCAGTCGGTTAGAGTGGTCCGGGAATATCCGAATGTCTTTGAACAGGTGAAAGGCTTACCTCCGAAGCGGGAAATAGACTTCCGCATATATCTTGTTGATAATGCAAAGCTCGTTGCTCTGCCTGTTAGGCACATGGCTCCAAAGGAGAGAAAGGAGCTCAATAAGCAAGTTAAGGAGCTTCTCAAGAAGGGGTTTATAAGGAGAAGTATCGCAGAATGGGGTGCTCCAGTGGTGTTCGCCACCAAAGCAGATGGTTCACTACGTCTTTGTGTGGACTATAGGGAGCTAAACAAGCTGACTAAAAAGAATAGACACCTGCTTCCTAGAATAGACGATTTTTTTGATTAGCTTGTAGGTGTGTCGGTCTTCTCCCAACTTGATTTGGCTACTGGGTTCCATCAGCCAAGGGTAGCTGAAGATAGCATTGATAAAACAACGTTCAGAACCCTCGACGGTTTCTACGAGTGGCTTGTCATGCCTTTCGGTTTGACAAACGCACCTGCTTATTTCGTGGACCTAATGAGCAGGGTGTTCAGATAATTCCTCAATAAGTTTTTGGTTGTCTTCGTAGACGATATTTTGATCTTCTCAAAGAATGAGGAAGAACATGCCCAGCGTCTGTAGGAGATCATGGAAACTCTTCGAGTTCATCAACTAAAAGCTAAATTCTCCAAGTGCCACTTTTGGAGAGAAGAAGTAAGATTCCTTGGACATATAGTGTCCAAAGAAGGGTTAGATGTGGACCCCGCGAAAGTGGTGGCAGTGCAAGATTGGAAGACACCAAGAAATGCAACCGAAGTCCGAAGCTTTCTCGGGCTAGCAGGTTTTTACCAAAAGTTCATTAGGGATTTCGCGAAAATCTCAACTCCACTCACAAGGCTAACGAAGAAGAATCTGGCGTTCGCTTGGGATTTGGATTATGACATTGCTTTCCAACGCTTAAAAAGGGCTCTCACAACAGCCCCAGTTCTGACTTTGCCAGATGGAAGCAAGATGTTCACAGTATACACGGATGCTTGTAGTATGGGACTAGGCGCTGTTCTGATGCAAGAAGGGAGGGTAGTAGCTTATGGTGGAAGACAACTGAGGGTTCATGAAAAGAACTACCCAACCCAAGATCTTGAGTTGGCCACCATCGTCTTTGTGCTTAAGTCTTGGCGCCATTATCTCCTAGGTGAGAAGTTCGAATTATATACTAACCATAAATCGTTGAAGTATCTTTTCTCGCAGAAAGATCTTAACTTAAGGCAGCAAAGATGGATGGAGTTCCTTGCCTCGTATGATTTTGAAATTTCCTATACTCTTGGCAAAGGCAACGTAGTAGCAGACGCATTGAGCAGAAAGAGGCTGACCCTAAGGCCTCTCTTTGTGGAAAGGCAAAGCTTGAAGTATATAGCCAGTTTCGACTTTAGGCCCTCCTCAGATTTTATACCTGGTTTATTGGCATCCCTAGAAGTACGGCCCACTCTTTTAGACTCAATAGGGGCCGCACAACGTGAAGACCCTTAGCTTGTTGATGTGATTGATAAACTAATTAGGGGTGAAACTTCCAGTCACCTCAATAGGTACTCCATCGATGATAAGGGTTGGCTGAGGCGGGATGGAAGGCTATGCGTCCCACAAGCAAGGGATTTAGTGAAGATGGTTCTCGAGGAAGCACATCATTCCAAGATAACAATACATCCAGGTGGAGACAAAATGTACAAGGACGTAAAGAGAGTTTTCTATTGGAGCGGCATGAAGAAGGACGTGGCAGATTTCGTTTCTAAGTACGTGACATGCCAACAGATCAAGGCAGAACAAAAGAAGCCTGGAGGACTGCTTCATCCTCTAGAGATCCCGCAATGGAATTGGGATAGTATTTCAATGGACTTCATTGATGGGTTGCCTAGGTCAAGAAGAGGCAATACTAGCATTTCGGTAATAGTGGACATGCTTACTAAAAGCGCCCACTTGTTACATATAAGAGTAGAAGGACTGCTTTGTCTTTAGCTTCTCTTTATCTCAAGGAAATAGTTCGACTTCATGGAATACCCTCCGGCATAGTGAGTGACAGAGACCCCATCTTTACGTGCGAATTTTGGCGCAAGAAGCTGTAGGCACACAGTTATGCTTGAGAATGGCCTATCACCCCCAAACCGATGGTCATACGGAAAGGGTGAATAGAGTACTAGGAGATCTTCTAAGACTGTGCGTTCTTAACTTCGGAGGAACTTGGGAGGATCATTTCCTTTAGTGGAATTCGCCTACAACAATAGCTACCAAGCCACTATCGGCATGGTGCCCTTTGAAGCTCTATATGGAAGAACATGCCGATCACCAACTTGTTGGTGGGAGTCTTCTGACAAGATTATACTTGGGCCAGACATGATTAGAGAGACTTCAGAAAAAGTAGACTTGATACGAAGAAGAATGAAGACTGCCCAAGATAGACAGAAATCCTACGCCAACAAAAGAAGGATCGACCTTGAGTTTCAGGTTGGGGATAGGGTTTTCCTTAAGGTATCCCCTTTAAGCAACATCGTTCGCTTTGGATCCGCATGAAAGCTAGCACAAATATTTGTAGAACTGTTCCCTATCATCGAGAAGATTGGGAAAATGGCTTATAGAGTAGAGCTGCCTGAAAGATTGGCTGGAATTCACAACGTATTTCATGTTTCTCGTCTCCGAAAATGTCTACATGAATCCGCGGAAGTGGTGGAGCCAAGCATTCTAGAAGAAGCCGAAGTGGAACGCGAAGCAACTGTGAGGAGAGTTCCAACTCAAATCGTAGGAACTGAAATCAAGAAGCTACGCAACCGCAAAGTCAAGCTCGTTAAGGTTTAGTGGAGCGACGCCAAGGAAGACGCGACTTGAGAAACTGAGGACAAAATACGTGCGGCCTACCCTTTTCTTTTTGAGGGTATTTCCTTGACCTCTCTTTTTCCTTAAGTTGTCTTTGTATCTATCCTTTTAGGTATAATCTCCTCGATATTATCCTTTATCCTTAGGTAGAAACCCCTTTGGATGAAAACATGTATTAGAAACATGTTATGTTGATGGCTGCAAGTGGTTGCAAGTGGTTGCTAGTGGTTGCTCGTGGATGCATATACACACACAACCAAGGTTTTAGATCGGCTCAATCACTTCATATTGCATATGCATATATGTATTCATATTTGTATCTGGTTGAAACTTAATATGTCGTCATATGGACGTTGCATTCGTTTGAATGGTTGCGCACTCATGTAGAATTATGAGTAGGAAAAATTTGCATACATATGGATTCATGACACTTACATGATTTGCATTAAGGAGGTCAACTGAATCAGTAGACCGCCTAATTTTTGCATTAGATAAGAACATATACACACACTATGCATATGATCATGAAGCATTAGAAGTCTTTTAAGGACAATGGACGCCTATGTTTGATGGTTGAGTAGATGGACGATTGGATGCTAGGACTTACGTTCTCCTAGACTTGAAGATTTCGGGGACGAAATCCTTTAAGGAGGGGAGAATGTAATAACCTGAATTTTCTGTTAACAGTAAATCAACAAATTATAGTATAATTAATTCTAATTGAAAGAATTAAGGGAAACAGGTTAGGCCATTGCATTCGAGTTTGCGTGAATCGGACTCCGTATGAAGGAGTTATGACCTCCGGAAGCTTCAGAATTCAAATTTAAAGTTCAAACGGTTCAAACGAAGTTCAAATTTCAAAAATCAGACCCAAACTGGGCTGGGCGGGAAAATTCCCGCCCAGGCACTAGGTCGACCTGGGGGTCGACCTGGGTGACCAGGTCGACCTGGGGGTCGACCTGGTTTGGCCCTAGCTGGCCTGGTCGGGTTTTTGGTCGATTTTTGGGGCTTGGCTGTGTCACTAAAGCTTACATGTCGCTTTCTGATTGGCTTCTCTTGAGATGGATGGTCTGGATTCACTCCAGCTTCATCGACGGCTGTAATTAATTTGAAATTCTGTAAATACAACTTGAGCCTAAACCTAAATTCACACAAATAAATTGGAGATAGAGCCGTCATGCTGCTGGAAGGAAGCCAAGAGTGGCCTCCACTTGTAGAAAGCTTAGAGACGAGCCAAAATCAAAGTTAAAACACGATTCAAACAACGTTAGTCTACCCAAAGGAAAGCATTTCAAATCCAGAATTCAGAATCCATAATTCAAGTTCGTCGTTCGTTGTAAGCATAGTGATTTTTCCGATGTGAATAAAAGTTAGGATTTGGTTCGATGTAAAATGGAAATGGAATTGTGTAACAACGATGTTAATTCATACCTATGTATTGAAATGATTGTGGTATTGTGATGTTTGTGGTATAGTTGAATTGATATTGATCCTATTGTACATTTAGAATCACATGAAAGTTGTATAGTTCATGTTGTAATCGAAACCTATATGTTTATGTGATTATATAGGTTGTATGTGATTAAGATTTCATGTATATATATGCTAAAACCTATATGCCTAAGCTCATATACATGCTAATATGTTTATACAAAAGTTGCAAAGTCATTAATTGGATCCATGCCAAGATCCACTTTAATACATGTTTCATGTGTAGTTGGACATATGATTGGATCTAGTTCACTTTATGAACATGCCATATTCTTATGCTAGTGATGTTCGATGTTATGCCTAGATCTAAACATGTTTAGGCGTATGTTTTCTAATTCATGTGACACCTATTTGGTTAGACCAATATTTCAATGCAAGTTAACATGTATGTAAATTGATTTAGCCTATGTTGCAAGTTCACACCTATGATATTCATATTGACTATTTTTCAAGTTCACACCTATGATATTCATATTGATTATGCCAAGAATGCCAAGTTAACACCTATGTCATGTTTATGTTTATGAATTCCCTTATGCCAAATTTTGTGTGCGCTAAATTAGGCTAAGTTTTTAGCCTAATATTATATGTTAAAAACCATGCGAATGAAAATTAGGCTAAGATTGTTAGCCTAATATTTAGACGGGGTAACGTTGGGAAAATTGGAAACTTGACATAAATTGGTAAAAATATATGAAATTGGCATGTTCGTCACATGCCAAAATTGGTGGCATTTAAATGGTATAAATTCTTATACCAAAAATGTTAAACTTGGAAAGTGGGCCACAACATTTAATTGTTGACAAATTTACATATATTAAGTAATAAAGACAAATATGTAAATTTAGAAAATACGAGTATGCTTAACACGAGGTTGGATTGAGTTGTGATGTAAACCTTCCCGGACCCTCCCGGCTGTCCAGTAGTCACAACAATTCCTATCCAATGTGGGTGGTTAAGCAAGGAGCTCAATAAGGACCCGAGCTTAGACTGAGTTACGGTGTAAATCTGCCCGGAACCGACCGGCACATCCAGTAACCGTAACAATATCTGTCTAATGTGAGTGGTCGGTGCTTTAAAAAGCTAGGAACAGACAAGTCAGGATGGTAGGGTTAAGTTAACTAGAACACTTAACCAATTCAACATGTTAATTTAAACTGATGGGTGGGGTTAGGTAAATTCAGACACTTAACCACTTAACATGTTTGACTAGAAAACCCTAGTAACGGGGACCCATTTCAGCAGTAAGCCAATTAGGTATCATGGTACGCTGAAACTAGGCAAAGTGGGGTACGATTACTGGGCTGATTGTAAGCGGTCAAAAGCGATGGTGGTGGGTGCAACAGTGTGGGTTCTAATGGAGTGCGGGCGTGCACACACTTCGGAGCAGACAAACAGGGCACTGGGGGCACCAGTAGTATAACCTATGCATTCTAAGGATTGTGTCGGGCCGCCACCATGTGACTTGATACACCCCATGGTGGGACCAACATAGGTATCTACAATCTTTGGGGGCCGTAAGACACAGATGATTATGCGAGTAGGAGCCGATCTTTACAGAAAGAGGATCACTTCACCCGATCATGGGGTGCCAGTTGGGACAATACAAGTAGGTGCAGAGATATAATGTGGGGTGCGATAGCATATTCGATTCAAACTGCCTTACCTTAGTTTATGATACTTTCCTATTTCTAGTTTATACTTATCATGTCCTTTTTCTTATTCTAATACTGAAGAGTCACTAGACTTACCAGGCTTAATGTTTGACCCTATTTTCTTTCGTCTTCTTTTCTTCCGTTCCCCACCAGGTCCACAGGGAGGAAACAACCCAGCTTAGTCAGAGTCTTTGCAAGCTTCAAGATAGTAGATGTACGGTTTGGACTCTCTTTGGCTATGGCTGTTGGACATACTCTATGGGGATTTATGCAGTTTTAATTATGTGTTTATGCTTCTTTATTTAATAACCAAGACAAAAATGATGTTGTAATGTTTTGGAAGTTATTATGTGACAGTTATGGAAATGTTTTGTTTGAACACATATTTATGAAAGAAAAAGTCTGTTGTTTTCCGCTGCTTATGTATATGTGTTTATATCTGTCTTGTGTTTAATCTGTGACTTTTACTCACAAACCTCCACCAAAGTTAAGGCATTCCCTTTGTGAGTGACCTTAATGGAGGGTGGGGTGTTTCATAAGAAAATCTCGAGATTTAGGTTTCAATCCTCGAATTTGAGATCGTATTTGGGTTTGTCAAGGAGAGCAGCTTCGTTTGTGAATTTTTGGAGGAAAACGATGATAAAAAAATTCAGTGCTTTTACTATTCTCACCGTTGGATACTGGGAGCCGAAACCATCAAGACAGTTCGAGTTTGATGTTTCAGGGTGAGGGATGATGGGATTTTGATGGAGAGACTAACAGTGATTTTGGTTTTTGAATTAGTGAAGTATAGGAGGAGAGGGATCGAATGGAAGGTCACGAAATGGTGGTATGAGTTTCCTGGAAGTCGCGTTTAGTCTGAGGAGGAAGAAAGGGTGGATGCGGTCATGGGCCTGAATGGTGATGGGCTGATGTTTGAAATGGTAAGGCCCATCAAATAAATAAAAACCCAAGTTTTTATTTAAAATTTTTGTTATACTTGTATAAGTTGTAACCTCGTCATACGGTGTCAGATTAACGAACGGTCAGATCCTTTAGGACCGCATGGACGAGAGCTTCACAATGAAGTTGACTAGAAGTGGATTGGGGCTAGTATGAATTTATGGCGAAATAAATTATTTGATTCAAATCAAACAAACAGTTTATCGTTCTTTAACGATGATCTGCCAATGTGAGTAAAACTCACCAACTCTGAACAATTATATTTTTATAATGTATTCTTAGAATTGATAATTATCTGTTGATTGCTGTGTGTTAACTGTTTGGTTGAATTTGCTTGTGTATTGGTTGAAATTATAGATACCAATATATATATATATATATACATATATATAAATCGTTAATCTAATATCGATTCTGTTTAGCAGAATATTATTATCGATGTTAATTATATTGTTTAACATCTGTGATGCAGGGAAACAGGTTGGAGGAATCCAACTGGATTCCTCAACATTTATTTTACTGTTATTCATATATTGTGATATATGATGTGATATATAATCTGTTGTTGATTAAGTGGGTTTTGGACGATATTTATCATTGTTATATGGTATGTTAAATACCATAAGAAATACCAGAATGATAAAAAGGGATTTTCAAAGTATATTTTGAAAAATAATTTATTTATATAAAATCAATTGATTTTATATACAAAAAGAAAAAGGATTTTATAAAAGGAAATAATTATAAAATCAAAAAAGTTTAAAAGAATATATTTGTTAAACAAATATAAAGGAAATTATTTGTAAACGAATATAATAGAATATTTGTAAACCAATTACAAATAGAGATAAAAAGGGAAAACCTTTGTAAACATTTACAAATGGAATTGTAAAGAAAATATTTGTAAAACATTTACAAATAGGATTAAAAAGGAAATATTTGAAAAAAAAAACATTTACAAATAGATTAAAAGGAAATATTTATTTGTTAAATAAATAGGAAAGATAAAGGAAATATTTATTTGTGTTAAATAAATAGGAAAGATAAAGGAAATATTTATTTTGTTAAATAAATAGGGAAGATAAAAGAAATATTTATTTGTTAAATAAATAGGAAAGATAAAGGAAATATTTATTTGTTAAATAAGTAGAATTGAAAAGGGAATAGTTATTTGTTAAGTAAACAAATAGGAAAGGGATTATCAAAGGAGTTAATTCAAAGGAATTAATCAAAGGAGATAATTCAAAAGGAATAAATCAAAGGAGTTAATCTAGAAGAGTTAATCGAAACGAGTTAATCGAATATTAGTTATTCGATTAGAGTTAATCGAATTGAGTAAATGAGTTAGAGTTAACCAGTTAGGGTTAATCAATTAGGGTCGACCAGTTAGAGTTAACCAGTTAGAGTTAATCAATTAGGGTTGACAAGTTAGAGATGATTAGTTAGAGTCAACCAGTTAGAGTTAGAGTTAACCAATAGAGTTAATCGAATTAGAATAAATCGATTAGAGTTAGTCGAATTAGGAGCTACCGAATATTAGTTATTCGAATCGAGTTAAAAGGAGTTATCGAATTAGTTATTCGAAAGGAGTTATCGAATCTAGTTATTCGAAAGGAGTAAATCGAATATAGTTTATTCGAATATAATTAAAGGAGTTAATCGAATATAGTTTATTCGAATAGAATTAAAGGAGTTATCGAATATAGTTTATTCGAAAGGAGTTAAGTGAAAAGAGTTAATCAAAAAGAATTGACCCAATAGAGTTAATCGATTGGAGTTAAATCAAAAAGAGTTAATCCAATAGAGTTAATTGATAAGAGTTAATTGAATAGAGTTAATCGAATATAGTTTATTTGAAGAAAGGTTTTCAAATCTAGTTATTCGTAAGAGAGATTATCGAATATAGTTATTCGAAGGGAGGAGTTACCAAATAGAGATTATTCGAAAGAGAGTGACGTAAGGAAGTTTGTTAAAGGTTTAAAAGATAAACTTTGCCTATTCTGAAGTTAAAACGTTGTTCAGTTAAGGTCTGAGAGGTAATTATACCCCAACTTGATTGACTTCCTTCTTAACTAAGAAATGGTAAGGTTTGATAGTGAATGATGGTTAAGTGAATTTAGTAAATGGTTTGAGTTGGCATGGCGATGTTTGATTTAAACATCAGTTTAAATCCAGTGAAGGAGTTTTGGAAATGTTTTCCAAATAAGAATCAGAAATGTTTTCTGGTAGTAGAAAATAAGAAATGTTGAATATATGGAAACAGGAAATGACAAATGTAATAAATTAGTGATAAATTAATTTAAAGGATAAATGTTCAATGATGATTGATCGATATAATTTTCATTTGGAAATAATATCGTTGTTTGCACACGTGTTTTTCTTTGATAGTTAACTCACTGACTATCGAAGTTTTTGACCATTTTAATGTTGTTAATATGGAGAGACCGGTTGGATTATTATCCGAAGAACCACTCTGTATTGGCATAAGCATTGCGAATCATGTATGCCAAAGATAATTGAAGACAGAGTAAAGTGCAAGGTTTGTTGTATAAATTTTAGGTAAAGATTGCCTAAGATGGTTGTACTGAATAGTGCCTTCGGTTTGTCCAG
Organism: Allium sativum; assembly: GCA_030737875.1. Taxonomy (NCBI): domain Eukaryota; kingdom Viridiplantae; phylum Streptophyta; class Magnoliopsida; order Asparagales; family Amaryllidaceae; genus Allium; species Allium sativum. Next base: position 5,965,574 of record JASFAX010000039.1, on the reverse strand, counting down.
TCCCAGGACGAACTGTATGGAAGAATGTCCGACAGAGTATATTTAATAGATCACGTAAGTTGATCTCTTCAAACGTATTTACGTTTGGTGGCATAGGAATTCGTTTCTCTTAGCTGTATACCCGTTGTATTTTTGGGGAAATCAATTTGTGATTTGGCGGGTATGACCATGTGACATTCAAAGTGAATAGATGTGTGATCTGTCAAAGATAAGTGTGGCCTCTAGCCTCACAACCGGGAAATGACAGAAATCGGGCAGGCAACATGGCTATGTAGGTCGCACCTATTAGGGTGTATAATCACCTGATCTAGGGTTTTCATTTACTTTTAAAAATCTATTGTCGATGCTGTCCTATTCGGGAAACGGTTGCTGATCCGAACCGTTGGTGATTTACATTCGATACACTCAAGCGAAATGAGTGGTCGGTCATGTGTGGCCGGGTTGCAAGATGTTCTTGTTGAACCCAGTGTATTCCTCTCTAGAGGTACACTAGCGAAAGGTGGTTCCATACCTTGTCATAGTTGAAAATCCATTACCCAATACGTGCTTGCGGTTTTGGTTGTATACTATATATGTAGAACGTGAGATGAAAGCGTTTCTGCTAGATGATTATTATATTGTGGTTGATAGACATTATTATAATATCAAAAGATTTTTGATATAAAGATATTTTGGATTCTCATAAGGGGAAAACCCGTTCCGTTATACGGCGTGGTCTTATGAGATATCGTTTAATGGCTCAAACTGTTTAAACTGTTTTACTCATACCAGTCCCATGACTGACCGAGAGTTTATTTTGTTTTGTTTTTCCTAAACTCTTGGGTGCCCAGTTTTATACGGGCAGTCACGTAGTCAGGATTTTACAGATATACTTGGAGAGCTTGGAGAAGGAGGCTTCAGGATTATATAGCTATAGTTATTTCCGCTGTGTTGTAAGTGTTGTACCCTGATAATGCTACTGTAAACATATACTGATTTTATTTCAAGGATATGTTATCTGTTATATGTTGTTCGTTCCGCTGTGAGATTCGTGTTACTCTAATGTTGTATGTTCTTCTTCTTCTTCTTCTTCTATTCTAAGTTTCTATCTTATTTATTCTCACCCTCTAAATTCTTTCATTAACTACCGGTATTTTCGATACTTGGATGTTTGATATGTGTTGTATATCGGATAACCAAGATCGACTTTTTCCGGGTCGTTACATGCTGAGTCTTTCTGGGGAAAGTACGTACCTGTAAGGATTTTTTTACTTGGCAGACCAAGTTATGTGATATTATGTACCTGATGGGCAAGGTTTTTAAGATCCCCGTAATAAGAGGGTTACGATAAGTAACTTCTGTGCTTGGCGGACCGAGTCGGGTGCTTCTTATGTTTGGTAAATCCATTCGGAGAATATTAACACCCGATAGACCCAGTCTTTAGGGAAGTTGAGGATTAGAGTCCAAAGTATAGAACCGGAGTTCAGGATTGATCAGGGACGATAGACCGGAATCTTTTGTTTATACCGAATGGATCCAGTATGGGCTCGAAGCCCAAACTTTATACTCGACTGGTTGAGTATGGAGCTGAAGCCATATGTTTATTATGAACGGATCCAGCAGGGGAGACCAAAGTGTTTTGTTTATAATGGACGGATCCAGCGGGAGAGACCAGAGTCTTATGTTCACACTGGACAGATCCAGTATGGGGGAGAATATAGTCTTATGTTTATACTGGATGGATCCATTGTGGGGGAGACTGGATCTTTATGTTTATAATGGATGGATCCAGTATGGGGGAGTCTGAAGTCTATGTTTATACTAGACAGATCCAACGTGGGGGTAAGTGACCAAAGATATCATTTATTGATTCATAGGAGTGCGAAGGTCGATGGTCCAACCCAAAGCACGACTGGAGACCACAAATCGGTTCCGTACGTGTATGGGCTGACTTTTCCACTTTGATTGCATACAAGGAGAGTTACGAAGGAGAGGAGAAGTTGCCAACAACAAGAGAAAACATAAGCGGTGGACCATATCCCGAATAAGTCATGAAGATCCATAGAGCCGGATCTGTAACTAACCACCCGGAGTGGGCCTAAATTTCGATCCAAAAAAGGCCCATCGAAACTTAGATCCACTCTAAATGGGTCCTCGCTTTCTATAAGGAATTACATTTGCATAGAATGACAAAATAATATAATGAGATGGAATCTCACAGAGCGGAACGAGAAAGTATGATAATAAAATAAGATGCACCATTTATTCAAAAGCCAATGATCCAAATACAAAGTGCCAAATACATTTGTTTGTAATGGTACATCATCATTATTCATTATCCCTAGTTTCCATAAATAACAGAGCAATAATACCTAATAGTAATATAATAGTCTCATTGCCTTCTTTAGGCTCCATCATCGTCTCGTCCATCAAATCGCCACCCCACCTACTAACCTATTGGATATGTTAAGGAGTGGGGTCAAAACATAAATTTCGATGACAGAAAATAATATGTATTTAAAGTCTATACTCTAGATTTGGCAGGTTATATATGTCAAAGCATGTCTACGAAACACACAAACACACATATAAAGGATTATTTTAATTAATGAGGTGGATATCTAAATCAATCGATTAAGACCTTCATTAATGCATTTAGGGTGGATCAACGATTGCTTAAGACCTAACAAGGTGGACATTCTCAGTCACTTTAGGTACATACTAGTATATATGTTAAGGGTGGACTATCATGATCTCTTATGACTCTAAGGCGGACCCTAGCCACTTAAGACCCCGTCCTAGCACGTCAACGTCCTTATAAATATATATATTCTCACAAGTAATATGAGAAGCAGTATCTTGCTGCTTAATATCGGTTTAGGGTAGTCCCACTTATAGAAATTTAAGACCTCTTCAGCGAACGCCTCATGTTACCACTTAACTGACATTACGATAGTAGACCTATGCTGCTTAAGAATTACCTTAGACGGTTGGTTAATTAAATAGCATGCTACATACCATGCATACAAAACTTGTCCCTAGGTTGGCCCTCAGAATGTTTTAAGAGGAAATGGACATTCTGTTAAACTACCCTACTCCGTTGTCGCCATGACTAAACCACTTTCTAGAGAAGGAGGACTCGTAGACCATGTAAAATCAAATAAGGGAGGGTTCCCATGACTTTGGATCAAATCCAAGGAACAAACCTTCGGAATGGTCCTAGTCCTAACCACTTAAGACTCAAACTAGATAAGAAGAAAGTCAGCCACTTAAGACCTTTTCAATGCGATAGTAAGCCTACCTATTTACACATAAAATAGGTATATATACACACTAGACCTCTCACATTAAACGGTCTACTCGTAGATGCTGCATATGTCGGCGGTTCTGGGCAGACTTCTACTACAAGCGGGTTTTACCTCATGTCATAGTGTACCAAGTTAAATGGCCCATGGCAACTAGACCTCTCTAGTTAGCAAGACTCACTTGTGGTTGATGGATTTGCCGGTTGGTTTCAAGCAGGCTTTTACCACAAGAGACGACTAACCTCGGTCTATGTGTCATTATTTAATATATATATAAATAAGTCATATATACACACATAAGAAACAAATTCATATGGGGATAGTTTAAATTTATAACCTTATTTTAATGTATTTATTATGTCATTGGTACGTTTGATTACATTGATTACGATATACATAAATATAATATTTAATACGTACTATAAACACTAATTTCTGTTCGAATAAAGAAACATTCTAATAGTGTAAGTTGTCAATCCTGTTCACATCAATGGTATACAAGCCTAGTTTCCATATCAAACTACTCAATTCATGTCACAATTAATAATAGCAGCAAATGAGAAAAATAAAATTATAACTATCCAAACTTGTATCCTAGGCTTGTTAAAATAATTTAGGTAATGGAATCGGAACAAGGTGTTGATTACATGCGTATATACATATTTAGCATATACACATATATAAGTATATATATATATACACACATACACACACATATATATAAATAAACCATTATTTAAATAAAATTTACCCTTTTTCTATGTTGCACATAAAAACATTAACATTCGATTATTTCAAATCTGAGTATGTTCAGATTATCTAGAACGGAAATCTAAACCTATTTAAATAATAAAACCAAACCAAATATTAATCTTTTTACATCACAAACACTTTTTAAATAAAAAGAGGTAAATCCAATTAAAAAAAAAAGTAAAATTACCAAACTATTCTTCATACATAACCCAAAAAAATCACAAACCTAAATTATTGATTTATAACTTTGCGATGTATATAAAGTAGGATATTTGAGGGTTTTGCAATATGATGTTGTCATGAAACCAAACCTCCCTAGGCAAACAAATCAATATGAAATCTACAAAATGTAGAATTTAGCCTAAACAAGTCTTATTTCCACTCACAGAGGTTTGGGCAAAGGAGATAATACTGATTTGAATGCTGAAATCATCGTTCTTCGATTCTACTGCATATATATAAAAGAGAATCATATAGATTTGAATCTCATATATAAATTAGAGAAATTCCAAAATATAAACTAAATGGAAATAAATTAGAAATAAAATAGATTAGGGATAGAAGAAGAAAACTATTTCAACCTAATTTCTGGAATATCAGCAACAAAATGGAGGCATAGTGAACGAGAGGGTTTAGAGAATTATGAGGTGAGTTAAGTGGTACTTATAGGTGTGTAAATGAATAGTAATTATTAGATTAACATAGATTTAATCTAAGCTATTCATTTTACATAAAACCAACCTAAACATCACCCCAAACCAGCCTCATTGGGCTCTAGCCGTACAGGTGGTCGACACCCTCTCCAAGGGGACAATCGACCAGCAGTCGACACCCCTTCTAGGGGACATTCGACCCCGTGGCTTCCAAAATGGCCAGTGGCCTGCGTTGATTATTGAAAGATTATTTTATTAAACGTACATATTTCTATTAATTCCTTACCATTTAAACCTTATTCTTGTCCTCTGTTATATGTATATATACACACAATTTCAAATTAAATGGTATATTCTAATCAACGATTAATTAGTTATTTTTATTCCATATATTTATACTTACAATTAAAATTTCAAACGCTTGTGTATATATATTAATGCACAACATTTTTTAAATCTGAATCCTTCATATGGACTTTGTTTTTGGCATTTTATATATGAAATGGGTCAGAATCTCGCCATGAATACAACTACGATATTTTCATGGCCAAATTCCTAATTTTTTAAAATTCCATTTTCATCCTATTAATATATTATTATTCTATTATTGATTTTTATTACTTATTATTATTTAGTTTAAATTAGGTTATCTTAAGTCTGTTTAGGTATATTTTTACAGGATGTTACATTCTCCCCCTTAAAATAGATTTCGTCCCGAAATTTGTCTGAAGGGGCGAAAAACACAACTCGCTCTAAACATCCATGTTATTTTTAATTCATCCATGAATATCCATGACCTGTAGTGATTTTGAACTACAGAATACTGAAGTAAGCTCAATCCTAGCATGTCTGTGAAATAAATAATACAGTATGTATGCAAAACATCCTAATATGCATATATTTCTATATGAGTGCGCTGTGCAACTGTGTTGCATCTATTTCCCTAACATCCAATCTAGCAACCACAATGCATCCACAAACGTAATTTAGAGGAAAATTACCCGAGAAAAGATCTAGGTGGGTCTATCTCATCTTGTCCGCAGTCTCCCATGTGCTTTCCGTGAGATAATTCCCTCATTGTACTCGGGCAAGGAGAATGGTCTTATTGCGGAGTTTTGATTTCATGTTCTACAATCTTTAGAGTGGCATGGGGCACGATATATTCCAACTCGAGTTCTCCTTTGTTCCCAATCTCGTCAAGCTTGAGTCTAATAGCAGAATGAGGAAGGCACTTTCTCAAATGAGATACATGAAAAACATTATGGGTCCCCGATAGTCATTCAAAAAGATCCACTCGATAAGCCAAAGATCATGTTCTCTTGATGATCCGAAAAGGTTCGATAAATCTGGGAGCCAACTTCCTAGTTTTCCAAAACCGAACAGTCTTCTTAAGAGGGGAAACCTTTATAAATACCAAGTCTCCTATACTAAACACAAGTTCCATCCTCTTCTTATCATCATATGATTTTTGACTGTCTTGGACTGCCCTCATCCTCTGTCTAATCAAATAAATCTTCTCCCTGGAATCATGGACAAAATTTGGTCTGAGTAGAACCTTATCGGTAGTTTCCCACCAATAAGTTGGTGATTTGCATGACCTTCCATAAAGCACTTCAAAAGGGGTCATGCCAATTGTCGCTTGCAAACTATTGTTATATGTAAACTCCATAAATGGCAGGTGCTGCTGCCAAACTCCTTCAAGGTCGATAATGAATTCTATGAGCAAGTCTTCTAGGATCCCGTTTAGTCTTTCCGTTTAACCATCGGTTTGTGGGTGATAAGCTGTACTTACTTAAGTTTCGTCCTCAATTCTACTTGTAAACTTCTTTAAAACTCACTTGTGAATAAAGGGTCTCGATCGCTCACTATACTAAATGGAATATCATGCAATCTAACTATTCCTCTTACATATAACTGGGCCAATGAAGTCACAGTCCTATCCTTCTCGACTGGTATAAAGTGAGCACTCTTGGTCAAACGGTCTATTATAACCCAAATAGCCTCATTTCTTGGAAGCCCATCCGCAAAATCCGTGGAAATATGTTCCTGCTTCCACATGGGAACTTCTAAAGGCAACAATAATCCTCCCGGCCTTCCTTGTTTCGCTTTCATTTTTTGGCATGTTAAATGCTTGGCCACAAATTCAGCTATCTCTCTTTTCATCCCTTCCCAATGGAGATTTCTCTTCATATCCTTATACATTTTATCTCCATCGTGGTGTATGGTCATCCCCGACCTATGGCACTCCTCTAAAATTTCCTTTCTTAACTCCTCATCTCTAGGGATGCAAAGTCATCCATCCTTAAGCAAACTTCCGTCATCGCCCAGTGAACATCTTACTGAATAGGGAAAGGTCTCCTTTTTCCCCACTTTCTCCTTCAAGTTTCCCATCTCTTCGTCAAGGTCTTTCTTACTCTGAATCCTTTCTCTTAGAGAGGTTCTAACAAGAATAACTCACTACAACATATCAGTGAATTTGGGGCACATGGATGCGGGTATACAATTCGGCTAATAGCCGTATCAAATTTGATAATGCTCAGATCCGCATCAAACAACAGCTTGTGATTCGCACCACCCCTAGCACCCTAAGTCTGGCCGTTCATCGCGAACGCTCCGGATCAGTTAATTTGACTCGATTGTCGTCCGTTTCAAATTCGTGCCTTCTTTATGTAAAACTTTCGGCCGAAAAAGTACACTCATCCCTCTAAATTTGTGATATTTTCAGGTTCTCTCCCTCCCTTTTTTTAATTTCCCTCGTCTAATAATGTATCCTGTGCACTATTTCCATTTCTAAAAATCACTCCCAAAAAATTATAGAAATCCGATAGTTGTCTGCTTAAATCTGCTTCTTTGTCATTTTCTGCAAATCGTGCGTCTCTATTACCGGTAAAATTTTTGTTTGATTCAGTTTCTAGTAATCGATATTTTGCGCTATTATTTCAATTCATGCTCAACATGTTGTAGGCCGGAGAGCTATTTATTGGTTTTTACCTAAGGGCGGTTACAAAGCAAGGTTGAACGTTGAAGAAAGTTAGGTTTTCGCAGTTGGTCGTATTACACTATGGTTAGTGCATACGTTATTTGATCTATTTCCTTGTATTAGCTAGTCATACTGGATATGTAGAATATGAACCTTGAATTTTGTTTGTTAAACTGCCGTACTCATTCCAGTAAAAAAACCAACTTACCAATGAAAACATCCAGTGATTGATGCGATTGGTAAGTTGTAACAATTTTTGAATTTATAGGTGGGCAACATGCCATTCAATATAGACAAAAAGTGGATTAGTAAATATAATCAAAGATCTCCATACTATATTGATGGGGTGAACATGTTTATTCGTTTTGTTGAAGAAAACGATGGTAAGAAAGGATTGTATTTATGCCCTTGCGATCGGTGCCAAAATATGAAGACGTTCAAATTACATGAAATTCATTTTCATTTGCTTAGATGGGGTTTTATCCAATCATATAGCGTGTGGTATTTACATGGGAAAAATGGTGGAGATGAGAAAACAACAACCAAATAGTAATGCCACAAGTACTGACGAGGCTGAACATATTATGATGGAAGATCTAGTCAATGTTGCAAATAGATTTCATGATTTTCAACCCGAAAATCCATTGTTTGATCATGCAAATGTTGGAGAGCAGTGTACAGATGATGGCAATTAGAAGGCCAATGGAAGTAAGAAGTATACACCATTTTATGAAAGCGCAAAAGAGCCAATGTATCCTTTATGTCCAAAAGGGATAACGAAGCTGTATGTCATTGTGAAACTGAATAGCTTGAAGACCCAATACAGCTTCTCAGATAATGGTGTGACTGCACTTCTCAAACTAATGAAGGAGTTGCTCCCCGAAGGTAACACGCTGCCGACAAAATACCACGACGTGAAGAAGTTCATTAAGCAAGTTGGGATGAATTACAAAACTTATGACGCACACATCAATGATTGCATGTCATACTGGAAAGATAATGTGAAAAGAATTTCTTGTACAAATTGCAATGAACAAGATGTAGGACATCTTTTAATGACGAGAGAAAAGGAACCAAAGTAGCTCGAAAAACATTAAGACATTTTCCATTAATTTTTAGATTGAAGAGATTGTATACTATACCATGGATAGCAAATGCAATGACCTGACATGGTCGTGTCAAGTCTGATCCAAACGTAATGCGTCATCCATGTGACACTTCTCAATGGAAAGCCATGAATTTTTTGATGAAACATTCGCAGTCGAGCCACGAAATGTCACACTTGGAATAGCAACAGATGGTTTCTGTCCGAATGCTTCTCTTACTAACCCTTACAGTTACTGGTTGGTAATTGTAGTACCGTATAATCTTCCTTCATCTATGTGCATCAAAAAGGAGTTTTCAATGTTAACACTGTTGATTTTTGGGCCAAAATAACCGGGAAAGGATATTGATGTTTATTTAGAGTCGTTGGTAGATGAGTTAAAGCAGTTATGGGAAGGAGCTGTTACATATGATTCATCAAATAAATCCGAGCTTACAATGAGAGCTAGGGTGTTGTGGGCGATCCATGATCACCCTGCTCTTGGGACTTTATCGGGATGTACAACTCATGGTTACTTTGCATGTCCCGTTTGTGGGGAAAACACTTGTTCTTATCATCTTCCTTAAAGTAATAAGATGTGTTTTATGGGACATCGAATGTATCTTCCTAACAGACATAGGTTTCGATATGACAAGACAAATTTCAACAATAAACAAGAACTTAGTCGTCCTAAAAGGCCATTGAATGGTTTTGAAGTTGAAAAGCGAGTAGCGAATGTCAAAATGAAAATCGGTAAACACAAAGAAGAAGTTGGTCGAAAAAGGAAAAAGTCGGCCATTGAAGAAGGTGACAATGTTTCTGCTTGGTATAGGAGGTCTATGTTTTTTGATTTACCATATTGGAAATCAAATATGATTCGACATAATATTGATGTTATGCATACGGAGAAGAATGTCGCAAAGCATCTCATCAGCACCATTATGGACCAAAAAGAGAAGTCAAAAGATGGCATCAATGCACGCAAGGATATGAAAACCATGGCTATAAAACAAAAGTTGTGGGTGATGGTAGATCCTGAAACAAAAAAAACAATCATACCAAAGGCAACTTTCACCTTGAGCAAAGAAGAAAAGAAAAGATTTTGCACCGTATTGAAAAATTTGAAAGTACCTAACAAATTCTCCTTTAACTTCCGCAACAACGTGAGCATCAATCCTCCCGAACTAAGAAATATGAAGTCACATGATTACCACGTCATAATGCAACATCTGCTTCCAGTATTTCTTCAACATACTTATACACAACATAAGGATCTACGAAATGCTATTCATCGTATTAGTCTATCCTTTGACATTTTGTGCTCAAAGGTGATCGATAGGGAACGCCTTATAAAAGCAAAGTCTATGTTGGTGGAAGCAATGTGTGTTTTTGAAAAACATTTTCCACCTGCATTTTTTGATATCAGTATCCATGTTATGGTTCATTTAGCCGATCAAGCATTGGTTGGTGGCCCTGTCAGATATAGATGGATGTATCCTTTTGAATGGTAAATAACTAATTTCCGTTATGTACATAAACATATAAATGGCTATCGTGTGCAAGTTATAATTGATCACAATCATAAGTTGATGAAAACATATAAAGGATATGTGTGCAACAAAAGACACATTAAAGGGTGTATTGCAGAAGGATATATCATAAAAGAAGCTAGCCTTTATTGCATGGAATATATCCCAAACAAAGGTTATGGCAACCATAAATATACCTGCGAAGCATTTTTAGACAAGGATGATGAGTTTGCTGGTGAGATACCTTTGGATAATGGTAAAGATATAACGTTAACCCAAGTGCAATTCAAACAAGTGTGTAGATGGGTCCTAAATAAGTATGATGGATTGGATCCATGGAAGAAGTAAGTTCATGAAGTAGGTTTCAAATTTCCAATTCTTAATTCAATTTATTTATTCATTTCGATATGTGTTATCTACGTATAGAAGGTACAACTCCTATATGAAAAGCACTAAATTTCAACCACGAGGCAGAGGTATAGCAACTGTCGAAGTCGTTAAACCTTTTACTATATGGTTACGTAATGAGGTATTACATCATCTAAAGTATCTCACGTTTTTATAAGTTTGCAATACAACTTCGTGAACATGTTTGAGTTTTCTTCTTGTGTTTTACGTAGTTGTTGAATTGCAGCGATGTAGACCCAACTCTTTGGTGGCTAATACATGGGCTGTTGTTCGTGGCACTTAGTTATACAAAGTACCAAGTGTATGGGTTTTTATTTTCCATGAAAATGCACGAAGACCATATAATAACACATGATAGCGGTGTATGCATGAGAGCAATTACAAAATTTAGAGCAAGTGGTAAAGATAAAAATTATAAGGAAGCAGAAACAACGTATTACGGAGTCATTCAGTAGATACTTCAGTTGGATTACATTGATTTCAAGCAAACAGTTTTTTATTGTGATTGGGTAAAAGCCGAGGATAAGATCTATGGTTGCAAAATAGATCCCTCTTCAAACGTGATCACAATTAATTTAGGAAAATTAAAGAATAGAGACAATGTAAATGATGAGCCATTTATTCTTGCTTCAGAAGCGAGTCAAGTGTTCTACTCAAAAGATTTAAAAAATGACGACTGGTATGTGGTTTTGCATACACCAAAACAGTTGACTACAAAGTGGATGACACTGAGTCTCCTACCTTCTATCAATCAGCTCTGGAAGACAATGAAAATCTAGAAGATTTAACCATACTCATGTGTTAACTTATGAATTGTTGAATGCTTTTTTTTGCCAGGGAATCATATGTATTTGGAATGTCATGACTTACACTTTCTGATCGCAATCCATTCTGCTTTTATTATTTATTTTAACTATTTCAAATGTGAATAATATTCTGATTCATGGCGTTTGTCCTGATTCTTAATGTTGCTTCTATTTCGTAGGAAATATGTCGCAAGATCCCCCATCATCACATGCATCATGTTCGAAAGATCAGCAAGTTGAAAAAAAATCTCTTGGTATTCCAGTATCAGAAAATGCTCCAAAAGTCGCTACTACGCTTGATAAACTAGTACGATCTTATGTGCCAATCTCTTACACAAGTTGGGATAAAGTACCCAAAACGTATAAGGATGATGTTTTGGAACTAACTGGTGGTAATTTTATGAAAAATAGCATATAAATGTTACCGTTTATTTTTACAGTCTCTGACTCTTAATTTTTGTAGAAAATGTATATGCTTGAGCCGCTTTCAATGGAAATGTTTTCAAAAAGAATGGCTAAGGCTTTTAGGAGACCTAAGAAAAACTTGAGAGCGACTTGTTATGACATTTTCGACAGTGACGAAGAATAGATGAAAAATTGTCCACCTACAATTGCTCAAGATGATTGGAATGAGTTCGTAAAGAATGAAGCAACGCCTGAAGCGAGCGGAAGAAGGGAGTCACGCAAAAAAAAAATAGATCCATTCTAAGTTATGCCCACCATGCAGGACGTAAAAGTCACACTAGAGTAGAAACTAATTGGTAAATTATTTGATCATTTTCTTTCAACCGTAGTAAAAAAACACAATTAAGGGAGAGAATATACATGAAATGGAATATATTGCAGACCGTTGCAAGTTCATCTGCAAATATCAACCATCGTCAAGTATGGGAGAAGACACACAGGAAAAAAGATAGTATCATATCAGATGCCACGTCTGGGTACTTCGTAAGTTTTTACTTGTATTATGGTTATTATGGTTAACATCGAGCAGTCTATTGTTTGGACCTTCATTTTAGGCTTTCAGGCTTTCCATAATTATGATCAATCAGTTAGGAGTAACATACTATAGTTACAAACTGTTACAAGTAAATGTTGGTGTAAATGCATTTAACATTTATCCCAGGTTCAAATTGCCAAACTGAAGGAAAAGATCACCGACAGTGATGAAGAAAACTTATCCGTTATTGAAGATATCTTATCACAAGTGTTGGGTAAGGATACAAGGGGTAGGAGCCGCACTGTTGGGAGCATCATACCAAAGATGCATGTTAAGGGTTGTGCCATTGCACAGAAATGATTCAAAAAAGTTCGTGAAGACAATGATGAGTTGAAAATAAGGGTAGGAAGCTTGGAGGGTATAATGACTAATATAAAGGGTACCGTGGGAAATTTGAACGGAAAAATGGAGGTTCGATCAACATGGTAGGAACTTTGACTGATCAAGGAATTCACGCACCGTTACTACGTCGAATGGAGGATGCAGCAGTACACAAATCAGTGCACCAAAGCGTGTTGCTTCTCCGATCCAGGATTGTGGTGACCAATCAACGATGTGGAATTCTCAAGTTTGGTTTAGACATAGTAGCAACAAGTATTTATTAATAGTAAGAAATCAAAATTCCCTTCAAATTTCAATCTACTGCGTAATATATAGTTAGAATATTTTAAAAAGAGTTTGATAGAACTTGTTTACACAACCTTTTTGGATATGCACGATGGGTTGGTTTCTTTTTCTTTGACCTTATTGCTAATAATTCTAAAGCGAGTGCTTAAAATTGTATGGGATACGTACTCCTGTCTTCCTGTTTTAATAAAATTAAGCATATTTTATTAATACAGTCCTTTGAAATTATCGGCTTTATTGCAACAGGTACTGTCTGTCGAGATCTTTCGTCATCCAGATGCCATGAGATTGTTGTACCACCTACACATGAAAATATGGTTTTGGACAGTATACTGCTACCAGATGAGAAAACATCCAAACTGAATTGTCAATTTGGAGAGACCTTTGATGAAGTCGGAGTGGGTGGGTTTGTGTGTCATGCGAAGTCTCTGATTTGATATCTTTAGGCATTGGAGCAGGTATATATAATTTTCCACTTGACTCTTGGTTTACTTATGAAATAAGAATTCAATGACACTTGTGTTTGCATTAGTTTCATGAACTCTCTTTGGTGGCATACACATGTATAGTGAGACACGATATGCACACACGAATTTGCCTACATGCCATGTATTTGTTACATTTAAAATGTGGCGCACATGATTCATGCATGCACACATCAACATTTAGCATCTAAGCTTATGCTTATTAATGCATGCTTTGAAACATATAAATTTTGTACATTCAGTATCACCATCTTCTCATCATTGCTTTAATTTACAGCAACGTGGACTACACAGCATGATCAGCACGCTCAATCTTCCCAGTCTGATCCTGCAGTTTTATCACATATGTTTTTTCTTTAATTAAATTTGCTACTTTCAATAACCGGCTCGGTTTTATCAGACTTTGTAATTAGATGAAAAATCTGTGATAGTTTCCTTTTAATAATTGTATGACACTCTATAAATTGTGTTATGAAAATTCTTATTATGCTTTGTGTATAATTTGTGATATGCTTTGTATAAATTGTGATATGGTCTGTGTTATGGAAAACATGTGTTGTAGTTTCTGTTTATATATATATATAATATGCATATATATATTAATATATATACACACACACATATATATAATAAGATACGGGTGTCATAGATACGGTCAAATGCCGTTTCTAGAATATAGTAAAGCAACATCCCTTGTAAGTTAGCTATGGTTTATATTCGTATTTAGTTGCCCTTTAGATACGGTAAAAAGCCGTTTCTTTTTTCACTTATGATACGGCTACGTGGGCATGCCAAATTTTCAATTGGGCACGACTTTTTGCCGTATCTAATAATTAGACACGCCCTTTTTTGATACGGCTTACAGGCATGCCAAATTGCTGTAGATACGGCCACTAGCACAGTCTAATTAGCATATATGGTGTAGTGACTCTAAGGAAACAACTGCTAGGGGTTGCAAGTTAATGTTAGAGCTAAACTCCAACTGTTTCCATTCCAAAATTGTATTCTAAGATGCATGCTTTCTACTCAACGCATCCGCTACGACGTCCCCTTTCCCCAGGTTATATTGGACCATGAAATCAAAAGAGGTAATGTACTACATCCATCTATGTTGCCTTAAATTCAGGTCATGCTGAGAGAATAAATACTTTAGGGATTTATGGTCGGTTAAAAGCTCGAACTTTTCTCCAAAAAGATGGTGCCTCCACATTTTCAAGGCGAACACTACCGCTGCTAGCTTTAGGTCATGAACTGGATATCTTTTCTCATGTTCCTTGAGTTGTCTACTAGCATAAGCAACAACCCTTCCTTCTTGCATGAGAACTGCTCCTAAACATGTTTTGCAGTCGTCAGTGTAAACCGTGAACATCTTTGAGCCATTGGGTATAATAAGAACTGGCGCACTAATTAGTGCTTCCTTTAATTACTTAAAATCCACATTGCACTTATTACTCTAAGAAAATACCAAGTTCTTCTTCGTTAGTTGAATTAAAGGGGTAGAAATGTTTGTGAAGTCCTTAACAAACTTTCGGTAATATCCTGCCAATCCAAGGAAGCTTCTTACCTATGTAGCATTTCGAGGTACTCTCTATTCCTTAATTTCCTTATTCTTCATAGGGTCTATTGACAAACCTTTTCTTGACATGATATTCCCTAAAAATATAACTTCTTCTCTCCAGAAATGATACTTTGAAAACTTAGCTTTTAACCGGTTCTCTATCAGTATCCCTAGGACATGTCTTAAGCGACTTTCCTGCTTTTTATGTTCCTTAGAAAATATAAGGATGCCATCCACGAAAACCACCACTATTTTATTTAGAATGTCCTAAACACTCTACTCATAAGATCGACAAAGAAGGCGGGTGCATTCGTTAGCCCAAAGGGCATAACTTCCCATTAGAATAGTCCATATGGCATTCTAAATGCGGTTTTATCTTTACTGTCCTCTGAAATTCTTAATTGGTGAAATCCAGTTGCAAGGTCTAACTGGGAATATACTCGGGCTCCTCCCAAGTGGTTGAACCAATCATCAATTATTGGTAAGGGGTACATATTATTCTTGGTTAGTTTACTTAGGTCCCCATAATCCATGCAAAGTCTTAGAGATCCATTCGTTTTGGTGGCAAACACAACAGGTGCAACCTATTTAGATGTAATTCGTCGAATGAAGCCTTTTTGGAGTAACTCCAAACTCTGCTTATCCAAATCTCTTCTTTCTTTAGGTGCCATATGCCGTAAGGGTAAACCTACTGGTCTAACATCCTTCTCTAGTTCATTACGAAAAGAGATCTCCCTATGGGGTGGAAGTTTCATTACTTCCTTAAAGACTTCCAAGAACTCACATACTATAGGGACCGAAGATGGTCCTTCCGAACTCGAAGATAAGGTACCAATAGGGCTTTACGCTTATTTCTAATATCACAAGGGATTCTCAGAGTACGTCCTCCTCGGCTCCTAAGCTGAACAATTCTCATGTTGCAATCTAGGATGGCTCTATAAAATTATATCCAATCCATACCTAGGATAAGGTCATACCCCATAAAATCCAACACATATACTTCATAGAGGAGATAGACATCGTCAATATCTAATACTAGGTATTTATAGATCAACTCAAGATACTTAACTCCTCCGATAGGGTTGACCACCTCTATCAGATTACTAGTGATAGATAAGGAAAGGTTCAACAAATCAACTCGCTTCTCAGAAATAAAAGAATGGGTCGCAATAGAGTCAAACAAGGTATATACGAAAATTCCTAAAATAGAAGTTATTCCTTTAAGTGTGGGTTGACCTTGATCTTTCGGGGGTCGGCTCTGTATTCGTGCTGCTTCCAATGCATAATTCTGATTGTTCTGAATTACTCTAAGGCTTTGGACAATCCCTAGACAAGTGTCCTTCTTCGTGGTAATTGTAGCACTTTCCTTTAAACTCCTTCTTTGCTAAAGCAATCTTGCAGTACTTTGCCTCATGGCCCTTACGATTGCACCTTGTACAAGTCTTAGCTTCTTTCATAAACTTACCCCTTTCTTCTTGTTCTTCCACCATTCTTTCTTCTTATTCTTATTAGAACTAGAATTCCCTTCTTCCTTCTCACCATTTTATATCTCTTCAGATCCTTCAGCTGTGCACAAGATGGTAGTCTCCACTAACATCTCAATGGTTGCTATGAATGTTACTTAGGCCAACAAAGTGACTTTTAATGTGAGTTTAATCATTTAACAAACCTTAAAGCCTTGTTCATTAGGGTATCCACCAAACCCTACAAAACTTACATAACTTGGTGGATTTAGCCACATGCTCCTGCAGACTCAGATTTCCTTGTTTGAGATGGATAAACTTCTCTAATTGGATTGTCATCTCAGCATTGGGTAGAAACTTTGCTTCAATGCGGATCTTGAATTCAACCCACGTAAATACTCGGCCCACATTATCTCCAGATACTAATGTCCACCATTCACGGGCTTCTCCCTTTAAGCGTCAGGTAGCAACTCTCCTCTTGACCAAGTCTGACCATCTTGCGGCCTCAAAATTCCTTTAGTAGTCCATTATACAAGATTGAGTACTAATAAACCTTCTGTCTCTAAGAATGGTTTTCCACCAAAGTTTACGATGTTCTTACAGAATCAAGGAAAATCAAAAGCTACCTCAAAGACAAGAGTTGTAGGCTCCACTAGGGCAGGATTGGCGACATGGACTGTTCCACGGTACATAGATAATGTTGGAATCATTCTAGCAGATACCATGGACTTTCCTGATTTCCCTGCCAGAATGGATTATCATCCATTCTACCGTCTGAAAAAGAAAGGAAGAATCCTTCAGTGGATATTCCTAAGATAATATTTAAGTCGAAAAGGAAAGAAAATGGTAAGGTTGCCTAGTGTAGTTACGTATGCTTATTAGGGTAACTTTTTTTTGAAATTGGGTAAATTTTTATTTCAGCTTATTAGGGTAACTATATATATGTATGTATGTATATATTAGTTTGAAAACCTTTTCAAACTATAATTACGTCTCTCATACGTATATTTTTCCAATAATCGGGTAACCTAGGCTTTGATACCAAATGTAACAACCCTTCAGGAGTAGGCCTAAATTTCGACCTAGAAAAGGACCATCGAAATTAGAGCCACTTCAAGCAGGTCGTCGATTCCTATAAGGAATTACATTTACACAGAATGACAAAATAATATAACAAGATGAAATCTCACACAGCGGAACGAGAAAGTATAATAATAAAACAAGATGCACTAATTATTCAAAAGCTACCGATCCAAATACAAAGTGCCAAATGCATTTGTTTATAGCGGTCATCATCGTTATTCATTATCCAGAGTTTCCATAAATAAAAGAGAAACAATAGCCAGTAGTAATATAATAGTCTCATTGCCTTCTTCAGGCTCCATTATCCTCTTGTCCATCACGTCGCCACCCTCACCTACAAACCTATTGGATATGTTAAGGAGAGAGGGGTCAGAACACAAAGGTCTGGTGACTGCAAATAATATGTGTTTAAAGAATATCCTCTAGATTTGGTAGGTTATATATATGTCACTATGAAACACACAAGCACACACATACAAAGGATATTTTAATTAATGAGGTGGATATCTAAGTCAATCGCTTAAGACCTTCACTAATACATTTAGGGTGGATCATCGATCGCTTAAGACCCAACGAGATGGACACTCTCAATCACTTAAGGCCCATTCTAGTATGTATGTTAAGGGTAGACTCTCGTGATCTCTTATGACCCTAAGCCGGATCCTAGCCTCTTAATACGGGGTCCTAGTATGTCAATGTCCTTATAAATATATATTCTCACAAGTAATATGAGATGTAGTATCTCACCGCCTAATACTGGTTTAGGGTAGGCCCGCATATAGCCATTTAAGACCCCTCTAGCGGATGACTCATGTTTATACTTAACTGGTATTACAATAGTAGACCTATGCCGCTTAAGACTTCCCTAGAATGGTTGGTTAATTAAATAACATGCTACGTCCCATGTATACCAAATATGCCCCTAGGTTGGGTTCATAATGCTTCTAGAGGAAGTGGACATTTCGGTAAACTACACTTATCACCATGACTATATCATTTTTAGAGAAGAAGGACCTATAGACCATTTCAAATCTAATAGGGGAGGGTCCCATGACTTTGGTCCAAATCCAAGGAATAAACCTTCGGAATGGCCCTAGGCCTAACCACTTAAGACCCAAACTAGATAAAAAGAAAGTTAGCCACTTAAGACCTTCTCGAGGTGGTAGTAAGCCTACCTGTTTACATAAAAAATTGGTGTATATATACACACTTGACCTCTCACATTAAACCATCACTCGTAGATGCTAGATATGTTGGGCGGTTCCGGGCAGACTTATACTACAAACGGGCTTAACGTTGTGTCAATGTGTACTAAGTTAAGTGGCTCATGACACATAGACCTCTCACATTAGCCAAACTCACTAGTGGTTGCTCGTTTTCTCAATTGGTTCCAGACTACCATAAATGACAACTAACCTCGTGTTTGTATGTCATTATTTAATATACATAAATAAGCCATTTATACACGCATAAGCAAGAAAATCATATGGGGATATTTTAAATTTCTAACCTTATTCTAACGTATTTATTACATCATTATTACGTTGATTATGCTAAATATAATATTTAATGATAACTGTAAAAGTTAATTTCCGTTCGAATGAAGAAACGTTCTAACGACGTAAATTGTCAATCATGTTCACATCAAAGGTATACAAGCCTAATTCCCATAATAAACTACTAAATCATCGCATAATTAATAATAACAACAAATGGGAAAAATAACAACATAACTATCCAAACTTGTATATATCCTAGGCTTGTTAGAATAATTTAGGTAATGGAATAGGAAAAAGGTGTTAATTACATATATATATATGTGTGTGTGTGTGTGTGTGTACACACATATTTATCATATATACATACACACACACACATATAAACACACACACACAAACACATGTATATATATATATAGACATATACCTTTATTTAAATCAAATTTACCCTTTTTTGTGTTGCACATAAAAACATTAACATTTGATTATTTCGAATCTGAATACGTTCAAATTACCCAGAATAGAAATCTAAACCTATACAAATAATAAAACCAAACCAAATCTTAATCTTTTTACATCACAAGCACTTTTAATTAAAAATAGGTTAATTTAATTAAACAAAAGGAAAATCACTAAACTATTCTTCATACATAACCCAAACAATTCCCTAACCAAATTATTAATTAACAACTTTGTGATATATACAAAACAAGGAGATTTGGGGGTTTACAATATGATGGTATCGTGAAACTAAACCTCCTTAGGCACACAAATTAATATGAAATCTACAAAACGTAGAATTTCGCCTAAACAAGTATTATTTCCACTCACAAAGATTTGGGCAAAGGAGATAATACTAATTTGAATGTTGAAATCATCGTTCTTCGATTCTACAACAGATCTATATAAGAGAATCATATAGTTTTGAATCTCATATTTAAATTATAGAAATTCTAGAATATAAACTAAATAGAAATATATTAGAAATGAAATATATTAGGGATAGAAGAAGAAACCTATTTCAACCTAATTTTTGGAATATCAGTGGTAGAATGGAGGCATAGAGAATGAGAGGGTTTAGAAAATTATGAGGTGTGTTAGGTGGTATTTATTGGTGTATAAATGAATAGTAACTGTTAGATTAACATATATTTAATCTAAGCTATTCATTTTATATAAAACAAACCTATACACCACTCCAAACTAGCCTCATTGGGCGTTGGCTGCACAAGGCGGTCGACACCCTATCTAAAAGGGCGGTCGACACCCTTCTGGGGCCAGTTGACCACCTGACCCGCTGACCCCCTGAGTCGATTCCTTCTTAGGAGGCTTTTGGAATGGTGCAGTTTCGTGAATCTCGAGATAAATCCTTTCCAAGCTTTGATTGAGTTCAGTATAAGCTGGGAACTTTGGCTCAAAGTGAGTGTAACACCCCGCATTTTTAATACAATTAAAAAAATGTACAAATATGTGTATATGCATAAATAGGTAAATAATGGTGATGTATAATGAAAATTAATTAATATATGGAAAAGAGGGAAAAATTAATTTGATAACAGTTTGCGTAACGGAAAAGATAATAAAATAAGGATACTTAATTTAAATGTCAAGAATTAAGTAAAACGGACATCACCGTTGCGTTCATCTCGGAATTCTACATGGAATAGAGTCCAAGTTTTCGAAAATCGGACTCTGTATGAAGGAGTTATGACGTTCATAAGATTCAACGAAAATTCAGAAATCAAACAACTCAAGAGAGAAAAAGAATATATATATATATATTAGCAGGTCGACCATGAGGTCGACCTCCCAAGGGGGAGGTTGACCAAGTTGTCGACCTATCCCTTGGGGAGGTCGACCTGTTTTGGTCGGGAAAGCCTCGTTTTAGCTGCAGATTCATTTTTATGAATCCGGACTTGTTTCTGGATATCGTTCTTTGACTCTAAACCAATTTAAACACCCCCTAGGCCTTGCTTTCTCTCCACATCAAGTCATTGTAACTATATGTTGCCTCAATCTTGAGAAGATTTTCTTCTTCTTCCTTAATGGATCTAAACAATTCTTCTTCTCTACCAAATCCAAGATCCATCTTCTCTCTTAATAAATCTATTTCTAAGGGTCTGTTTTTCACAGGTCCCTATTAAGTTTCTAAATTAGGCTCACATCCGGTCAAACTTTTCATGTAAATTAGGTCCCTATTTTTCGTAAAATCATCAAAAAAATTAAAAAAAATCACGAAAAATCATTATAAATATAACATTTCACGCCAAAAAATTCAGGTGGAAAACATTCAAAAAACACATCAAAACCCAATATAACACAAAAACAATGAAATAGCAGGTTTTTGCATCAAAAGATGCACCTATTCATAAATAACTGCATACATTCATGCTTATATTTTAGCCTTGCGCCCATCTGCAGTATAAATGCATACACGTATGCAGCTAAACAACATTATAAGCATCCTTTTGTGCATATATTCAAATCTGGTTTGTTTTTTCAAGAATTCACCATTTCCAGAAATTGTTGCATGCATCTATGCTCTTATACAGAATACCTGCATACATTCATGCACATACTCAGAAGCCGTCGTCCCTTTTGAATTTGTTGCACACATGCATGCATATATACAGAATAGTTGCATTCATGTATGTAACCTTTCGTAACACATGAATCTCAGTTCAACTTTGTATGCATACATTTATGCAGTTATTTGCTAATAGTTGCATACATGTATGCGTTTATTGGTCCAGAATTTCAACATAAATACACCATATCAATATATGCACAAATGTATGCTACTATATCCAATAGTTGCACAGAAGTATGCAACTTTTTTTGTTTTTTTCCATGGACTTCTGTGGATGTTTCCAGAATTTAGAAATTTTTTCTAGTAACTAGCGCATTTTTTTGTTCAAAACACGTAAAAGGCGAAGTGGAATGGCAGGAAGGAGCGAAAATGCCAAAAAAATGGGCGGCACCTAAAAACAAGGACTGAAAATGCATGGAAACTTTGACTGGATGTGGCGTTAATTTTGAACATTTTTAGGGATGTGAGCCTAATTTTCACTATTCCTATATTGAAAAGAATGAGAATTAGGATTTCAACTACCGAAAAAGAGAGATTCAGATCTAAAATATCGCGCAAGAAAAAAGAAGGGATTCAGATCCGCAACCTACGCCGCGAAAGGAAATCAAAGGAAGATCAATTTATAAATTAGGGCGTGAAATCAATCAAAGTCAAATCAAATTCATGAATTGAAGATGAAAAGCAAGGTGAGTGGAATTATAATAAATTTGTTGTATAATAGTATTATTAACGTTCATCATTCCCCAGTTATAAATTCAATTCAAGATCCATGTTATAATAATTGTTCTTTTATTCTCCTTCCAATTTTTATTTTTGATCTAGATTATCTCTAACCTAGACGAAACCTTATTATACACACGTATGGTTGGAATATAGAAATATTGGGCATAATCTATTTTATGCAGTCGAGGAATATAATCTATAATTTGGGATTTGTGGCAGACGATTATTATTGCAAATATTGGGACAATTGGCGGAATTTGTTTGTGACTTGAAATTAAGCCTAAAAGGTGGATTACATTATATGTACAAACGTGGGGAAATATATTGGTAAAATATTGATTTTATGAAATTGGGTATAATGGGATTTTGGAAATTGGCATGTTTGGATATGAATAACATGGAATTGGTGAATTTGGCTACAATTGAGTAATTTGGGTAAAAAGATTATTTCACGAATGGTTGTATAAGCAAAGTAGAAATAGGTTAAGTAGCACTTGACATATGAATAAGCTTAACCAACAAATAAGGAATGATAGTAACCTGTTAGGAACACATGTATGGAAAAATTGGAATAATAGGTATAGCCTATTAATGGGATTATAAGCATGAACATAAATTAGGGTTTTTTGGTAAAGCTTGAATTTGAGACTTGGAAATTGGATATGCCGTTAAGATCCTAGAAACATAATTAAAAATGGAATAGTTTAGACAAACCATGTCTTTACGTAATTATGGAACTCAACACATGACATGAAATTGATAATTGACATATGACATCTAGAATAAACACGAACATGCTTGTGAATTGATAATTGACATATGACATCTAGAATGGACATAAACTAAACATGAAACATGGCTAACTCGAGGTTAGAATGAGTTTGCGGTGTAATTCTGCCCGGAACCGCCCGGCACATCCAGTGGCTGCAAACAATAGGTTCTAATGTGAGGAGTTAGTCATAATGTGCTTGAAACCCGAGGTTAGATTGAGTTGTGGTGTAATCCTGCCCGGAACCAACCAGCACATCCAGTGACCGAAACAATAGGTCTAATGTGAGAGGTTGAGCATTAATAATAAATTAATGCTAATGACACATGCTAATATGGTAAGGTTAAGTCAACATGAAATACTGTACAACACTTAACCAATTTGACTCGATATATGAGTGGGTTATGTCAACGTGAACCGCTAGATAACACTTAACCAATTTGACATGATATATAGATAGGTTAAGTTAGCACGAACTGATAGATAACACTTAACCAATTTGACATGATATATGGGTGGGTTAAGTCAACATGAACCTCTAGACAACACTTAACCAATTTGACTCGATATATAGGTGGGTTAAGTCAACATGAACTGCTGGATAACACTTAACAAATTTGACATGACGCATGGGTTGAATTGAATAAGTGATTGGGGGTTGAGTCAACTTGGACACATGGGCAAACTTAGCTAATATAACAGTATCAAAATAAAGAAAAATGGGGAATGATAAGATTAAATAATAGATAAACTTATCCTAGGGATAAGAATTGAATATGACTTAAGATGTGATACAAGACTCGAAGGGTGGGACGACTTATACCGTGAAATAAGTTAATCTAAGCTGGAAATGTGGGAGAACACCTGCACGCTATCATTTGATAAAGAGAACTTAAGTCATGCTTGAAATCATAGGTAAACCTTGGTTTAAAGGAAGGAACTAAGTAACAAACCTTAGTTAAAGAGAACTAAGTAACAAAAACTAAGTATCAAACCTTGGTTAAGAGAACCAAGTAATAAACCTTAGTTAAGAGAACTAAGTAAATAATGAGAAAGAGAACTAAGTAGTAAACCTTAGTTAAGAGGACTAAGTTGTAAACCTTAGTTAAGAAAACAAACGATTAAGAGAAACTAAGTAGTAAACCTTAGTTAAGAGGACTAAGTTGTAAACCTTAGTAAAGAAAACGAACGACTCAGGAAACTAAGTTGTAAACCTTAGTTAAGAGAACTACGTAGTAAACCTTAGTCAAGAAAACCAAGTAGAACACGAGGAGGAACGAACATCCATCTGATCATGAAGAAGGCTCCAACGGTCTGGGCTACGAAGCACGCGGCTTCGAGGGGACATGAGGGTATTCTTGGTATCACTTTGTGAGGTTGTAGATGATCCTCCTGGGCTCACAGAGGTTAAGGTCTACGTTAGAAGAACCAAGAGTATGCCTTGGTTGCAATATAAGCAACCTAAAGACTAGGATGGACCAGCGTGAGGTGGCGATATCTTGTTTAGCCCTATGATAGCATGTCGTCGTCTACCTACCATCTTGAGTCAATCGAGCACATGAAGTGGAAAGGCGGAGAACTCCAAAAGACCATATACTTGATATCTAGTTATGGGTGAGGTTGGCCAATAGGTTTGTGGGGGCATAGGGGGCCTGCGTACAGTTCTCATTCTTGATTTTCTTAGGTGTCGTTCATTAGTTGAGGGAGGGGTCAAGTGGGACCATAGCTACACAAAGATAAAAACAGACCTTAGCATCTGCATCGGTAGATAACTTAAAGCTCCCGACCGAGTTCCGTGTTTCTGGATTAGCCCTACCATGGGACTCGGTCCGCACATATAGAGGACATGTGCAACTAGGAATCGATAACGATTCATGACACATCCGTGGGGAAAGTCTAGGAACATATATCGCTCTGGGTAGTGTGTCCTAGACTAGGGGGCATCGTTCGATAGGTAGCATAATCCCTAGTTGGACCTAGGTCACATAAACCCTGAATCCGAGAAGCGTTCAATAGGCACCGTAAACCCTGGTTGAATCTAGGAAGCGCTCGATAGTAAACCTTAGATTAGATCTAGATGATACACGGAATCTAGCAAGATCGAGAGCGGCAGTCTAAACGATTTCAAGAATGGTGGCACTACACTAAAGTAGTATATATTTACATGATGAAGCCCGTACGACATACGGCAAGGGACTGTATATATACATGGAAAGGATTAGATGAGTTGAGGGTAATATGCATATACGTTGTATTAGGTTAGCCTACTAGTGGGACATGAGTATAGCCTAAAGAGCTAATATCGCGAATAACCTAATAAGCAAGAAAATATAACTGAACGGTATATATAGGATTATACAAAAGTTTATTCTATGTCCAGTCACCATATGTTCTGACCCCCTCCTCATTACATACTTCCAGGTTAGGTTCATGACAGAGATGGTATAGCTTTAGCTACTGGTTAGGCAGTATGATATATAAGATAAAGCTATTTTTGAATACATTATATTTTAATTCCTTCTGCTGTGAGATGTTCTGCGAGTTCTGACATGTTTCTTTATCTCTGTCTTTTTCTGCAGGATGCCAGAGCACCCAACTTGGGTCTCGATGGATAGAATTTGGAAAAATTCGGTCTGTCGGAATTTGGGTTGTCACATCTGGTATCAGTGCCAGGTTTAGTGATCTTAGGGCGATAATGAGTGAACGTATTTGTATTTTTTTTAAAATATAAATATATTATATATATATATATATAAACCTAGATCCATATAGTATCCCACTGGACATGAATAGAGTTGGGATATCTAGTTTGTACACTAAAGGAATGAACATAGGAATTTTGAGACCCCTAAGAGGATTGGTTGGAAAGTGTACAATATCACTTGATGTTAGAGAAAGAAAATATCCCATAGGATGGAAACTAAAATGTTAGTATTTCAGAGTAGTGGGTTTAGAAGTGTAACCTTAGAACTAGAAAAGGTTGAAAAATGAAAAATGGATTAGGAATATATATAGTCGAGAGAATTGAATTCGCGAAAGTGCCTAGGAAAGCCTAGTGAGTTGAAGACCCGCTTTGAGTCTAACCCAATGATAAGCTTTTAAGAACTTGAATCTGTAAAAGAGTTTTTCCAAGATTTAATCTTAAAAGTATTTTGATAAATGCATGTTGGGTTTTTAAAGTAAAGTGGGGTATATTTTGGTAAAACAATGATTTCTTGTTTTAAAAGAATTCGCTCATGAAAAGGTGCATATTATAGAGCATGCATAGCTCGCTAGTTTTCATATATAAAAGGATTAAAAAGAAGTTTTGAAATCTCTATTCTGTTAACAATAAGTTTTGATTATTGTTTTAAAAATAAATTTTTGTTGAGTGAACAAAATAAGCGGTACAGTGTAAGAACACAGTAGATGCTTGCACCTTAGCAGCCAAAGTTAACATTGTAAATAGGAACAATGTAACCTCGATAGTTGTCCTTGTCTACTCCAGTTTCGTGATTTGAAGAAAATGCTTTGCATTTTATTTCGTGACATGTTTTTTTTGGTTTGGCAGAAGAAAGTTTTTGAGAAAAGAATAAAAGTTTTACCACTTTTAGTTTTTTTAAAGGAAAATGTAATGAAAAGAAAGAATACCAAACCATGTTTTAAAAAGAATGGAGTAGGTAAGGATTAGTGCCTAGAAAAGAACGAGATAAAGTTAAAACTATTAGAACCAACTAGAGATTGGTTGAGTTGAGTGATTCTCTGAGTGTCAGTCTGATGTTGATTTCGGTCTTCGGGGTTGATATTTAGGGAGTTACTCTCTTGCCAATTTACAGTCAGGGATTAGCTAATATTAAACTAATGGAAAATTTCCCGTAAAATGCATAAGCATCGAGAAACCTAGGTTTGTTGCTTGAAAAAAAGGGGGATAGGTTAGTAGTACACAGCAAGGACTAGTAGTGGCTACTAAGTAGTAAAGGGCAAGTAAGTGGGTAGATCCCCTAGTGTGGACTCGCAATTGTCTGAGATGACAAAGTCCTAAGATTCTTGGCCCATAGTAGTAGCTGTGTAGGATGCTGTTGAAAACAGAAAAAGCTTATTTGAAATAATAAACTTAAGTAATTGGATTAAGTCGAATAAGCTAAGAAAGAGAAAAACCTACCTAACAAGAAACAATAAATTCAGTAAGGCAACAAATGTGACGGGAAAAGAAAATGAAACTCTTAAGAAAAAGATGAACAAATATGAAATTTTTCCAAGATAAGTTGAAAAAAGAGAAGAAATTTTTTCTTATGTGGTTGTGCTTGGATAGGAAAATAGGAAATCTTCATAGAATAGTCATATAAAAATCCAAGTACAATTAGAAAAGAAAAACTGAGGATGTGAATTTTTCCGTTTATATCCTTTCGTAACATAAGGAAATCGAATTTGGAAAATTAGATTTTTCTAAATTTCGAATTTAATGATGGATGGTAGGGTTTTGGATGCGACAATTGGGTGAACTATGCTCTTATTCTATAAGAGTATGGGAAAACTTAGGTGAAAAATATTTTGATTTTTCAAGAATATTGCATTCATATAGAACTACAAGTATATTTAGGATGTGAGCATCATGTTTTGAAAGAGTTTTTAAAATTTGCATACATACAGGTGGATCCAAATTAGGCATACATACTTTACTATAATGTATCTCACTTTGCACATGGGCACAATGTTTGCAACAATTGAATGCACACTTGATGGATGGATATTGCGAGGGATTATCTATTTTACTCTTATCGAATTTCTGGGACGAAATTCTTTAAGGGTAGGAGAATGTGATACCCCGCATTTTAAATATAATTAAAAAAATGTACAAATATGTGTATATGCATAGATAGGTAAATAATGGTGATGAATAATGAAAATTAATTAATATATGGAAAGAAGGAAAAATTAATTCGATAACAGTGTGTGTAATGGAAAAGATAATAAAATAAGGATACTTAATTAAAATATTAAGAATTAAGTAAAATAGACATCACCATTGCGTTCATCTTGGAATTCTGCATGGAATAGAGTCCAAGTTTTCGAAAATCGGACTCCTATGAAGGAGTTATGACGTTCAGAAGATTCAACGAAAATTCAGAAATCAAACAACTCAAGAGCAAAAAAAAAGAAATACATATACATATATATATTAGCAGGTTGTAACAACCCGTATTTTGATAACGTGTTATAACTATAAATCAAGGCAAAATTAATTTTTAAAATGAGTATCAAGGGAAACGGGGTATGCCATTGCGTTCGTCTTGAAATTCTGCTTGGAAATGAGTACGAGTTTTCGAAAATCAGTGTCCGTATGACCAAGTTATGACCCTTCGAAGTTTTCAGAAAATTTCAAGTTCAAAACAGCTCAGAATTCGAATTCAAATTTCGAATTCAAACCACAGAACAGACAGGGCGGGAAATTTCCCACCCAAGACCAGGTCGACCTGCCCAGGACTAGGTCGACCATAGTGTCGACCTGGGGGTCGACCTGGTGGCCGAGCCCACTTTTGAAGCTGGATTCACTTTGATGTTTCTGGCCTCGTTTCTGTCTACATTCATTGACCTGAACCTATATAAACAGCCCCTAACACTAGTCTCTCTACACAAAATTTTCTCTGACCTTATGCTGCTCTAATTCTGGTTGAAAAGTTAGAAAAAGGGACTATTTCTTCTACATCGAAACTACGTTAAGAGAATTGCTGATTTGGGGATTTCTGTTAGGACTCGACTAAGCATATAAAGATTCAACATCGACTTTCTTTTTCTAATTCTCGAACCACGATCTGTAAGCCCCAGTTACTTTTAGATTTAAACTGTAAACGTAATATGAATATGTTGTAAATTGAAATTGGACCTGTGTATGATGACTGTTTTACATCCATTCTTGTTATTTTGGATCTTGACTTTTGGGTATATTACTATGACATTGATTTGGGGCCTATTCATGTTGTAAATCAAAAAGAAAAAACCCTCATATTATCATGCCTGCAATGTTGAATCTGCTATTAGTCACAAGTTTATGACTATCACGTTATGTCAACCGTTACCATGACTATCACCTTATGTCAACTGTTATCTTGACTAGTACCTTATTTTGCTAGATTTGGAATCTTTATGTTTGAGGCCGATATTCCATATGCTAGTAATGTTATAATCATTTATCTCAAGTTATACGATGCTATGCTAGTAATCACTTTTGCCACCTTATACCCGTCCCTTTTTATGTTAATCCCTAATTAGATTTGTTGGTATCGATTCGAGTTTACGTGCGATGGGAATACAGTTTGGGTAGATTAGGTAAAACATGAATTGGCTTTGAACTTGAACATGAACGTTGTTATAACTTGAACCTGGATATAGACATGAACTTGACACGATTTGACATGAAACATGACCTGAAAACTTGACATGAATTTAGACTCGAAACTTGAATCTGGACACGACACTTAGAATGAAATTGAAAATGGCCAACTCGAGGTTAGGTTGAGTTTGCAGTGTAAATATGCCCGGAACCACCCGGCAAATCCAGTGACTGCAAACAATAGGATCCAATGTGGGTAGTTGGTCATATCGCACGTAAAACCGAGGTTAGACTATGTTGTGGTGTAAATCTGCCCAGAACCGCCCGGCAAATCTAGTGACCACAACAATTAGTCTAATGTGAGAGGTTGGGGTGCATTAATGAATTAATGCCACATGATAGGGTTAAGTCATGAACCACTTGAATATACTTAACCAATTTGACACGATGATTTGGTAGGGTTAAGTCATGAACCGCTTGAACACACTTAACCAACTTGATACATGATTTGGATAGGGTTAAGTCACGAATTTGAATGACAATACTTAACCCATTAGAAACCCTAGTTACGCGGTCCTTTTCAGCAGTAACCCACTTAGATGTATCACGATACCCTGGGACTAGGCAGGGTGGGGCACGATTACTGGGCTGATTGTAAGCGACCAGGACGACGGCTGAGTAGGTGCGCCATTGTAGGTTCAGGCGGACTATGGTCGTGCACGTAGTCCGGAGTTGAAAAAGCTGGCATTGGGCACCAGTAGGTTTACACTGTGCGTGCTTGATTCATGTCGGTGGTTGGCACCATAGGGCTTGATACACCCTATGGTGGACCTAGCACAGGTGACTACATTTCAGGATAGGGTCGTATGACACAGACACATTACGAGCTAGAACTTGTAGGGAGCCGATCGATTAATAGATCGTACAATAGGACCCCGTAATGGGTCACTTCATGATATTGGGCCAAGGAATCATCTCATGGTTAATACTTGACATGGGTTAAGATACTGGTACAGTGGGTGCAGCGAATCTTGAATATGTGATGCTAGACTTGACTTATCTTGTTATCTTAATTATCATACCAGTCCTGTTATCATCCTTATGTTTAATTCCAGTTTTCACATGTCATGTTACCTTTACTAGTTTTTATACTGAAAGTCACTAGGGCTTACCAGTCTTATGACTGAGCCTTTTTCTTTCGTCTCTTTTTTCTTTCGTTCCCCTCCCCCCAGGTTCTCAGGGAGGAAACACTAGCTCTTAGCTTGGATTTATCTTGCTTTCCGTCAGCTCATGTACGGTTTGGTCTTGAGCTATGCTATGGCTGCACTTCTGCTATTTATGGGGAATAATTTACTTTTGTTATCTTAATTTTATGCTTCTTTATTTGGAACTTGATGTAATGGAATAATTTGTACCTCAGATATATGGGGTTTTGACTCTTTTCTTGAAAGTAATAAAAATTTGGTTTTTAATTTCTACTGCTGCTTTATTTATGTTCTTCCTTGTGATATCTCTGTGTATGTTTACCTAGATAATACTCCACCAAAACTAGTGTATTCCCTTTGTGAGTGACCCAAGCGGAGGTGGGGTGTTACACTTAGTATCAGAGCAGAAGGTTACCAGACGGGACAAAAGTTTTGAAAACCTTCTAAAACTGTTTTCCAAAACCGTATATAAAGAAGCATTTTTTTCAATAAAAGTTTTATGTTTAAAAAGGCTATTCCCCAAAAGCCATTAGCACTTTCCTTTGTTTCCTCGTTTGAATCTTTTTCTTTGCGTTTTTCAGCATGTCTGATCTTAACATTCCTGAGGGAGTACCCGTACCTGGATGGTTCCGAAGGTACTTAGAAGCTAGGGCCAACGGCGCGGGCCCGGCAGACATCCCTCCTCCTTCTCCCCCAGTGGCTGCAGTTCCTCCTCCTGGTACCGCCTTGGCCAAAATATGCAAAGACTTTAAAGCAATGGGCGGCAAGAACTTCGTTGGAACTGACACCTTTGTTGAGGCACAAAACTGGCTAAAGGAGACGGAAGACTTGTTTATTATCTTTGATGTGGAGGACCATAGGAAAGTTCAGTTGGCAGCATGGTTGTTGAAAGAGGAAGCTGCATTTTGGTGGGAAGTCACCAACGCTACCAGGCCAGTTGAGACTTGGGCAGACTTTAGAGAGAGGTTTGGGCTTAAATTCTTATCGTCGGTAGAAGATAACCTTCAGATGGAGAGGTTCCTAGCACTCAAGCAAGAGGACATGTCTGTTAGGGAGTACGTGAATAAGTTTAATCAGCTTGCTCGGTTCGGTTTGGATTTGGTCAACACAGTCCAGAAAAAGGCTGTACGCTTTGCTCGAGGATTGAACGAGCCACTGCACAGTTTGGCCATAACTCATATACCCATGGAGGCGACCTTTGTAAGCTTGGTGGATATGGCTCTACTTCATGAGGAAGACAAGAATAGAAGAAGGAGGTTAAGCCTAATGAGACTCAGAATAAGAAAGTTGACTTCAAGAAGGGAGGCAACAAGAATAACAAGGGCAACAACAACAATAATAACGTGGCACATGAGACAAGGAAGTGTAACTTTTGTGGTATTACGAGACATCTAGCTAAAGACTGTAGAAAGAAGAAGAGAAAGTTGGGTGAATGCTTTCATTGTGGAGATACTGGACACATCAGCAAGGATTGCCCTAAGAAGCAAGGACAGGGGCAAGGGCAGACCCAGCGAGCAGGACCTTCTAGAGGGCAGTTGCATGGTCTCAACACCACTCCAGCTCTTGACCGAGGTAGTAATATTTCCGTAGAAAGCCTTGTTTACATTTCTGACTTTCCTGTTCGAACCTTATTTGACTCTGGCGCATCGCATACTTTTATTTCTTCTGATATTGTTGAAAATCTGCACCTAAGTACTAGTCTGGTTGAGGATCTCGTTATAGTTTCAAATCCAATTGGGGGCTCCGCCCATTTATCTATGATGTGTGTGGATTTGAGGATCTCTATCTTAAGCGTAGAATTCACGTGTAATGCTTATGTTCTCGGATTTATGGGATACGGTTTGATCCTAGGTATGGATTGGTTGTCTGATTATGGAGCCATTCTTGATTGTGAACGAAGGGTAGTGAGGCTCATGACTCGCCTTGGTAATACCCTAGAAATTTCTTGTAACCCTAAGGGTCCGGTCATGTTGTGTTATCTTGAATCTCTTGACTCGTCCGTTGATAATTTGCAATTTGTAAGAGTGGTCCGAGAATATCCAGATGTCTTTGATGAGGTGAGGGGGTTACCTCCTAAATGCGAGATAGACTTCCGAATTTAATTGATAATGCCAAGCCAGTTTCATTGCCTGTTAGGCACATGGCCCCGCGAGAAAGAAGAGAGCTCAGTAAACAAGTTAAGGAGTTGCTTGAGAAAAATTTCATAACACGAAGCATTTCTGAATGGGGTGCTCCAGTGGTATTCGCTACTAAGGCGGATAGTTCGCTTCGTCTATGCGTAGATTATTGTGAGTTAAACAAGCTAACTAAGAAAAATAGGCACCCACAACCAAGAATCGACGATTTGTTTGACCAGCTTGTGGGAGCATCTGTTTTCTCTCAACTCGGTCTAGCCACAGGATTCCATCATCTTAGAGTGGCTGAGGATAGCATTGACAAAACTGCGTTTAGGACTCCAAATGGGTTCTTCGAATGGCTCGTTATGCCGTTTGGGTTAACGAATGCACCCGCGTACTTTGTAGATTTGATGAGTAGGGTGTTTCGGGAGTTCCTTAACAAGTTTGTGGTAGTTTTCGTGGATGATATTTTGATCTTCTCAAAAGATGAAGAAGAGCATGCTAGACATCTCAAGGAAGTCATGGAAACGCTTAGAGCACACCAGTTAAAGGCTAAGTTCTCCAAATGCCATTTTTGGAGGAAAGAAGTTCGGTTTCTTGGACATGTAGTTTCTAAGCAAGGCATAGCCGTGGACCCCGCAAAGGTAGTTGCGGTACAAGACTGGAAAATTCCTAAGAATGCAATGGAGGTGAGGAGCTTTCTCGGTTTGGCGGGTTACTACAGGAAGTTCATTAAGGACTTCGCTAAGATTTCAGCCCCTCTTACTGAGTTAACAAAGAAGAACCTAGCTTTTGCATGGGACATAGAGTGTGATGTTGCTTTTCAGAGACTCAAGAGAGCCCTCACCACAACTCCAGTTTTGGCATTACTTGACGGAGGCATGGTGTTTACGGTGTACACAGATGTGTGCGGCACGGGATTAGGCGCTGTCCTAATGCAAGATGGAAGAGTAATATGCTACGGGGGCAGACAACTTAAAGTTCATGAGAAAAACTATCCCACGCATGACTTGGAGTTGGTCGCGACTGTTTTTGCGCTTAAAGCTTAGCGCCATTATCTTCTAGGGGAGAGGTTCGAGCTGTATACCGACCACAAATCGCTTAAGTACCTCTTCTCACAGAAAATTTGAATCTAAGACAACAGAGGTGGATGGAATTCTTGGCATCATATGACTTCGATATAGCTTATACCCCTGGCAAGGGTAACGTGGTGGCAGACGCGCTAAGTAGAAAAAGGTTGACTTTGAGCCCCTTGTTTGTTGAAAGGAAAAGCTTTGAGTTTATAGCGACCTTTGATTTTACACCAGTTGTTGAGTCATGGACTGCTACGTTAGCATCTCTTGAGTTAAGACCTACACTTCTAGATCAAGTAGGGACTTCACAGAAGGAAGACCCACAGATAGTCGAAATCATGGACAAGCTGATTAGTGGTGAGACGTCAAGTGACCTCGGTAGGTATGCCAGAGATGACAAGGGATGGCTAAGGCACGATGGAAGGCTATGTGTCCCACAAGTGGGAGACCTAGTAAGGAAAGTCCTCGAAGAGGCACATCACTTGAAGATGGCAATACATCCTGGAGGGGATAAGATGTACAGAGATATGAAACGCATTTTCTTTTGGGCTGGAATGAAGAAGGACTTGGCAGAGTTCGTTTTGAAGTGCATGGTGTGCCAACAAGTAAAGGCCGAGTCGAAGAAGCCCAGTGGGCTATTACATCCTTTGGAGGTTCCGCAATGGAAATGAGAGAGTATCTCGATGGATTTCGTGGATGGACTGCCTAGGTCAAGGAAGGGAAATACTAGCATATGGGTCATAGTTGATAGACTCACGAAAAGTGCTCACTTCATTCCGGTGAAAAGCAAGAGGACCGCATCATGGCTAGTGTCTATTTACCTTCGAGAGGTAGTGGGGTTTCTTCTAGTATAGTTAGTGATCGTGACCCGATTTTCACTAGCCAGTTTTGGAATAGTCTGCAAGAAGCAATGGGTACACGATTGAGTTTAAGCACGACCTATCACCCACAGACGGATGGACAAACCGAAAGGGTAAATAGGGTATTAGAAGATCTCCTGAGGCTATGCATTCTTGACTTTGGTGGTACTTGGGAAGACCATCTTCCTCTCGTGGAGTTTGCATATAATAATAGTTACCAAGCTAGCATCGGAATGGCACCGTTCGAAGCCCTATATGAAAGACCATGCAAATCGCCAACTTGTTGGTGGGAGACGACAGACAGGCTTATACTTGGGCCCGACATGATAAGGGACACTTCTGAGAAGGTTGAGTTGATACGAAGACGGATGAAACCGGCCCAAGATAGATAGAAATCTTATGCGGACAAGAGAAGGACAAACTTAGAGTTCGAAGTCGGAGATATGGTCTTTATAAAAGTTTCTCTATTACGCAATGTAGTTCGTTTTGGAGCAGTTGGAAAGCTAGCACCAAGGTTCATAGGACCGTTCCCTATCACTTAGAGGGTTGGGCGGATGGCTTATAAGGTAGAATTACCCGAGAGGCTGGCCGGAGTACACAATGTCTTTCATGTCTCGCATCTTCGAAAGTGCTTACATGAATCAGCCGAAGTGGTTGAGCCAAGCATCCTTGAAGGCGTAGAAGTGGAAAAAGAAGCAACATTGAGGCGAGTTCCAATTCGTATCTTAGGAACGAAGATCAAGAAGCTATGGAATCGAGAAGTCAAGCTAGTTAAAGTTCAGTGGAGTGAAGCCCAAGAAGACGCAACTTGGGAAACCGAAGAGAAGATACGCGCGCTTTACCCATTTCTTTTTGAGGGTACATTCTCGATCTCTTTTTCCTATAAACCTAAAAAATACTTTTCGTATCATGCTTTTACTACCTACGTTTGTCTTGTTATCTTCTCGATCTTATCTTGAGAACCTTAGATAGAATCATATGGATGTAAACATGTGATTGAAACATGTTACGGTTGATGTTTGCAAATGGTTGCAAGTGTTTGCAAGCGATTCCTAGTGGATGCATGACGCACATTAGGCACTAGATCGGCTCAGTCACATTTTCATGTTGCATATGCATGAGTGCTTATACTTGTACATGGATGGAACTTGTTATGCTATCACGTGGATGTTGCATATGAATGAATGTTTATGCACTCATGTAGAGATTATAAAGCATGTTAGGAATTTTTCATACATGTGGGATTCATTACACTAACATATTTTGCATTAAGGAGGTCTACTGAATCAGTAACCGCCTGATCTTTTGCATTAGATAAGTACATATACACACGCTTTCTGCATATGTTCATACAGCACTAGAAACCTTTTAAGGACAGTGGTTTCTTGTGGATGATGTTTTGAGTAGATGGATGATGGATGGTAGGACACATCCTCCCTAACTTAGAGATTTCGGGGACGAAATCCTTTATGGAGGGGAGAACGTAACAACCCGTATTTTGATAATGTGTTATAACTATAAATAAAGGCAGAATTAATTTTTAAAAGGAGAATCAATGGAAGTGGGTTACGCCATTGTGTTCATCTCGAAATTCTACTTGGAAACGAGTCCGAGTTTTCGAAAATCGGAGTCCGTATGACCAAGTTATGACCCTACGAAGTTTTCAGAAAATTTCAAGTTCAAAACAGCTCAGAATTCGAACTCAAATTTCGAATTCAAACCACAGAACAGACTGGGCGGGAAATTTCCCGCCCAGGACCAGGTCGACCTGGGGGTCGACCTGGGGGTCGACCTGAGGGTCGACCATAGAGTCGACCTGCCTAGGACCAGGTCGACCATAGTGTCGACCTGGGGGTCGACCTGGTGGCCGAGCCCACTTTTGAAGCTGGATTCACTTTGATGTTTCTGGCCTCGTTTCTGCCCACATTTGTTGACCTGACCCTATATAAACAGCCCCTAACACTAGTCTCTCTACACAAAATTCTCTCTGACCTTATGCTGCTCTAATTCTGGTTGAAAAGTTAGAAAAAGGGACTACTTCTTCTACGTCAAAACTACGTTAAGAGAATTGCTGATTTGGGGATTTCTGTTAGGACTCGACTAAGCATATAAAGATTCAATATCGACTTTCTTTTTCTAATTCTCGAACCATGATCTGTAAGCCCCAGTTACTTTTAGATTTAAACTGTAAACGTAATATGAATATGTTGTAAATTGAAATTGGACCTATGTATGATGACTGTTTTACATCCATTCTTGTTCATCTTGGATCTTGACTTTTGGGTATATTACTATGACATTGATTTGGGGCCTATTCATGTTGTAAGTCAAAAAGAAAAAAACCCTCATATTACCATGCCTGCAATGTTGAATCTGCTATTAGTCACAAGTTTATGACTACCACCTTGTGTCAACCGTTACCATGACTATCACCTTATATCAACTGTTATCTTGACTAGTACCTTATTTTGCTAGATTTGGAATTTTTATGTTTGAGGCCGATATTCCATATGCCAGTAATGTTATAATCATTTATCTCAAGTTATACCATGCTATGCTAGTAATCACTTTTGCCACCTTATACCCGCCCCTTTTTATGTTATTCCCTAATTAGATTTATTGGTATCGATTCGAGTTTACGTGCGATTGGAATACAGTTTGGGTAGATTAGGTAAAACATGAATTGGCTTTGAACTTGAACATGAACGTTGCTATAACTTGAACCTAGATATGGACATGAACTTGACACGATTTGACATGAAACATGACCTGAAAACTTGACATGAATTTAGACTCGAAACTTGAATCTGGACATGAAACTTAGAATGAATTTGAAAATGGCCAACTCGAGGTTGGGTTGAGTTTGCAGTGTAAATCTGCCCAGAACCGCCCGGCAAATCCAGTGACTGCAAACAATAGGATCCAACGTGGGTAGTTGGTCATATCGCACGTAAAACCCGAGGTTAGACTATGTTGTGTTGTAAATCTGCCCGGAACTGACCGGCAACTCCAGTGACCACAACAATTAGTCTAATGTGAGAGGTTGGGGTGCATTAATGAATTAATGCCACATGATAGGGTTAAGTCATGAACTACTTGAATATACTTAACCAATTTGACACGATGATTTGGCAAGGTTAAGTCATGAACCGCTTGAACACACTTAACCAACTTGATACATGATTTGGATATGGTTAAGTCACGAATTTGAATGACAACACTTAACCCATAAGAAACCCTAGTTACGCGGTCCTTTTCAGCAGTAACCCACATAGATGTATCACGATACCCTGGGACTAGGCAGGGGGGCACAATTACTGGGCTGATTGTAAGCGACTAGAACAACGGTTGAGTAGGTGTGCCATTGTAGGTTCAGGCGGACTATGGTCGTGCATGTAGTCCGGAGTTGAAAAAGCAGGCATTGGGCACCAGTAGGTTTACACTGTGCATGCTTGATTCGTGTCGGTGGTTGGCACCATAGGGCTTGATACACCCTACGGTGGACGTAGCACAGGTGACTACATTTCAGGATAGGGCCGTATGACACAGACACATGACGAGCTAGAACTTGTAGGGAGCCGATCGATTAATAGATCGTACCGTAGGACCCTGTAATGGGTCACTTCATGATATTGGGCCAAGGAATCATCTCATGGTTAATAGTTGACATGGGTTAAGATACTAGTACAGTTGGTGCAGCGAATCTTGAATATGCGATGCTAGACTTGACTTATCTTGTTATCTTAATTATCATACCAGTCCTGTTATCATCCTTATGTTTAATTCCAGTTTTCACATGTCATGTTACCTTTACTAGTTTTTATACTGAAAGTCACTAGGGCTTACCAGTCTTATGAATGACCCTTTTTCTTTCGCCTCTTTTTTCTTTCGTCCCCCCCCCCCCCCCCAGGTTCTCAGGGAGGAAACACTAGCTCTTAGCTTGGATTTAGCTTGCTTTTTGTCAGCTCATGTACGGTTTGGTCTTGAGCTATGCTAGGCTGTACTTCTGCTATTTATGGGGAACAATTTACTTTTGTTATCTTAAGTTTATGCTTCTTTATTTGGAACTTGATGTAATGGAATAATTTGTACCTTGGATATATGGGGTTTTGACTCTTTTATTGAAAGTAATAAAAATTTGGTTTTTAATTTCTACCGCTGCTTTATTTATGTTCTGCCTTGTGATATCTCTGTTTATGTTTACCTAGATAATACTCCATCAAAACTAGTGCATTCCCTTTGTGAGTGACCCTAGCGGAGGTGGGGTTTTACACAGGTCGACCAAGGTGTCGACCTACCCCTTAGGGAGGTCGACCTATTTGGTCGAGGTTGATCTATTTTGGTCGGGAAAGCCTCGTTTTAGCTGCAGATTCATTTTTATGAATCCGGACTTGTTTCTGGACATCGTTCTTTGACTCTAAACCTATTTAAACACCCCCTAGGCCTTTCTTTCTCTCCACACCAAGTCATTGTAACTATATGCTGCCTCAATCTTGAGAAGATTTTCTTCTTCATCGTCCTTAATGGATCTAAACAATTCTTCTTCTCTACCAAATCCTAGATCCATCTTCTCTCTTCACAAATCTATTACTAAATTAAAAAGAATGAGAATTAGGATTTCAACTACCGCAAATAAAACAAAAGAGAGATTCAGATCTAAAATACTGCGCAAGAAAGAGAAGGGATTCAGATCCGCAACCTATGCCGCGAAAGGAAATCAAAGGAAGATCAGATCTGTAAATTGGGGCATGAAATCAATCGAAGTCAAATCAAATTCATGAATTGAAGATGAAAAGCAAGGTGAGTGGAATTATAATAAACTTGTTGTATAATAGTATTATTATCATTCATCATTCCCCGGTTATAAATTCAATTCAAGATTCATGTTATAGTAATTGTTCTTTTATTCTCCTTCCCCTTTTTATTTTTGGATCTAGGTTATCTCGAACCTAGACGAAATCTTATTATACACACTTATGGTTGGAATATTGAAATATTGGGCATAATCTATTTTATGCTGTCGAGGAATATAATCTGTAATTTAGAGTTTGTGGCAAACGATTATTATTGCACATATTGGGACAATTGGCGGAATTTGGTTGTGACTTGAAATTAATCCTAAAAGGTGAATTATATTATATGTACAAACGTGGGAAATATATTGGGAAAATATTGATTTTATGAAATTGGGTATAATGGGATGTTGGAAATTGGCATGTTTGGACATGAATAACATGAAATTGGTGAATTTGGCTATAATTGAGTAATTGGGGTAAAAAGATTATTTCACGAATGGTTGTATAAGCAAAGTAGAAATGCGTTAAGAAGCACTTGACATATGAATAAACTTAACCAACATATAAGGAATGATAGTAACCTGTTTGGTACACATGTATGGAAAAATTGGAATAATAGGTATATCCTATTAATGGGATTATAAGCATGAACATAAATTGGGGATTTTTTTTGGTAAAGCTTAAACTTGAGACTTGGAAATTGGATATGCCGTTAAGATCCTAGAAACATAATTCAAAATGGAATAGGTTGGACAAACCACGTCTTTACATAATTATGGAACTCGGCACATGACATGAAACTGATAATTAACGCATGACATCTAGAATAAACACGAACATGCTTGTGAATTGATAATTGACATATGACATCTAGAATAGACATGAACTAAACATGAAACATGGCTAACTCGAGGTTAGAATGAGTTTGCGGTGTAATTCTGCCCGGAACCGCCCAGCACATCCAACGGCCACAAATAATAGGTTCAAATGTGAGAAGTTACTCATAACGTGTTTAAAACCCGAGGATAGATTGAGTTGTGGTGTAATCCTTCCCGAAACCAACCGGCACATCCAGTGACCCCAACAATAGGTCTAATGTGAGAGGTTGGGCATTAATAATTAATTAATGCTAATGACACGTGCTATAATGGTAAGGTTAAGTCAACATGAAATACTAGACAACATTTAACCAATCTGACTTGATATATGGGTGGGTTAAGTCAACGTGAACCGCTAGATAACACTTAACCAATTTGACATGATATATAAGTAGGTTATGTTAGATAACACTTAACCAATTTGACATGATATATGGGTGGGTTAAGTCAACATGAACCGCTAGATAACACTTAACCAATTTGACTCGATATATGGGTGTGTTAAGTCAATGTGAACTGCTGGATAACACTTAACAATTTGACATGACGCGTGGGTTAAACTGAATACGTGATTGGGGGTTAAGTCAACTTGGACACATGGGCAAACTTAACCAATATAACAGTATCAAAGTAAAGAAAAGTGGGGAATGATAAGATTAAATGATAGATAAACTTATCATAGGGATAAGAAATGAATATGACTTAAGATGTAATGCAAGACTCGAAGGGTGGGACGACTTATACCGTGAAATAAGTTAATCTAAGCTGAAAATGTGGGAGAACACATGCACGCTATCATTTGATAAAGAGAACTTAAGTCATGCTTGAATTCATAGGTAAACCTTAGTTAAAAGGAACTAAGTAACAAACCTTAGTTAAAGAGAACTAAGTAACAAAAACTAAGTATCAAACCTTGTTTAAGAGAACCAAGTTATAAACCTTAGTTAAGAGAACTATGTAAATAACGAGAAAGAGAACTAAGTACCAAACCTTAGTTAAGAGGACTAAGTTGTAAACCTTAGTTAAGAAAACGAATGATTAAGAGAAACTAAGTAGTAAACCTTAGTTAAGGGGACTAAGTTGTAAACCTTAGTTAAGAAAACGAACGATTCAGGAAACTAAGTAGTAAACATTAGTTAAGAGAACTAAGTAGTAAACCTTAGTCAAGAAAACCAAGTAGAACACGAGGAGGAATGAACATCCATCTGATTATGAAGAAGGCTCCAACGGTCTGGGTTACGAAGCACGCGGCTTCGAGGGGACGTGAGGGTACTCTTGGTATCCCTCTGTTAGATTGCAGATGATCCTCCTGGGCTCACAGAGGTTAAGCTCTGCGTTAGAAGAACCAAGAGTATGTCTCGATTGCAATATAAGCAACCTAAAGACTAGGATGGACCAGCGTGAGGCGGCGATATCTTGTTTAGCCCCGTGATAACACGTCATCGTCTACCTACCATCTTGAGTCAATCAAGCACGTGAAGCGAAAAGGCAAAGAGCTACAAAAGACCATATACTTGCTATCTAGTTATGGGTGAGGTTGGCCAATAGGTTTGTGGGGGCATAGGGGGCCTGCG
The DNA here is from genome assembly GCA_030737875.1 of Allium sativum. Taxonomy (NCBI): domain Eukaryota; kingdom Viridiplantae; phylum Streptophyta; class Magnoliopsida; order Asparagales; family Amaryllidaceae; genus Allium; species Allium sativum. The sequence goes on along the minus strand of JASFAX010000039.1, from coordinate 5,923,467 downwards.
TACAGTTCTCATTCTTGATTTTCTTGGGTGCCTTTCATTAGTCGAGGGAGGGGTCAAGTGGGTCCATAGCCACACACAGATAAAAACAGACCTTAGCATCTGCATCGGCAGATAACTTAAAGCTCCCGACCGAGTTCCATGTTTCTTGATTATCCCTGCCATGGGACTCGGGCCGTACATATAGAGGACATGTGCAACTAGGCCTCGATAAGATTCATGACACATACGTGGGGAAAGTCTAGGAACATATATCGCTCTAGGTAGTGTGTCCTAGACTAGGGGCATCGTTCGATACGTAGCATAATCCCTAGTTGGACCTTGATCGCGTAAACCCTGAATCCGAGAAGCATTCAATAGGCAGCATAAACCCTGGTTGAATCTAGGAAGCGCTCGATAGTAAACCTTAGATTAGATCTAGATGATACACGAAATCTAGCATGACCGAGAGTGGCGGTCAAAACAATTTCAAGAATGGTGGCACTACACTAAAGTAGTATAGATTTACATGATGAAGCCCATACGACATATGGCAAGGGACTGTATATATACATGGAAAGGATTAGACGAGTTGGGGGTAATATGCATATACGTTGTATTAGGTTAGCCTACTAGTGGGACATGAGTATAGCCTAAAGGGCTAATATCGCGAATAACCTAATAAGCAAGAAAATATAACTGAACAGTATATGTAGGATTATACAGAAGTTTATTCTAAGTCCAGTCACCAGAACTTATGTTCTGTCCCCTCCTCATTACATACTTCTAGGTTAGGTTCATGACAGAGATGGTATAGCTTTGGATACTGCGGCAGTATGATATATAAGGTAAAGCTATTTTTGAATATATTATATTTTTATTCCTTCCGCTGTGAGATGTTTTGCGAGTTCTGACATGTTTCTTTATCTCTGTCTTTTTCTGCAGGATGCCAGAGCACCCAACTCGGGTCTCGATGGATAGAATTTGAAAAAATTCGGTCTGTCGAAATTCGGGTTGTGACAGTGAGTTCCGATTATCCTAAGATTTCACTTTTCCTTTGTCGAGCGTAGAAGGCCATTAGCCTACTGTAGAGTTGATTTGGTTTATGAGTTTTTTGTCGCGGGATTCCTCCTCCTTAAAAATCCTTTCAGCCTCAAAGTAGAATTTAGCGAGATCCCTTGGTGAGTCTCGCCATAATAAGACTTTGAAATTTGTTTTGTCAAGGAGGCCAGAGACAGTGGCCGTTAGGACCATGGACGGATTCGGCCTATTGACAAAGGCCACCATTGCATTGAATCGTTTAAGAAATTTACACATAGTCTCACCTGATCTTTGAATCGTTCGACGAATTTTCCAACCAAGACATTCCAGATGTTAATAATCTCTGGTTCCAACTGTCTGAACCATAAAGCAACAATGTCTATAAGGTAAGGAGGGAAACGTTTCGCCATAACATTGTCCAAACTGAATGTAATTCCATACGGCGCATGTAGCGCATGAAATGAACCATAGTATCCTTCCTACCGTCGAAAGCTTCTAGCACCGACAGTTTGAAGTCCGGTGGGTTTTGAGAGTCATGATATCTTGAGTAAATGGGTTGCAAGTAACATAGTCCTGGCTGTCATGGAGTGCCCCGCCACGGGCGTAGCATTGAATGACATCAACGACTTGACTTACACTGCCCATATCAAGAAGCTGATTCAGACTATGTAAGTTGATGTTGGTGCCCCCAGCTTCAAGTCGAACACTAGCAAAAGGTCGAGCGCCAAGCAAAGTATCTGGCTCGATCTTGATGTGATGTGCCTCGAGTGGAACAAATCCAACATTCAAAACTATGGGAGTTCCTGTGTCCAAATCTGCGCGCACTTGTGCTTGACCGATATTTATTATATCTATCCTGAGATCTGATTGACGACAGCCTGAGTTGTACCTTGAATTGTATTAGAGGTATTGCCCCGAGCCTAGTCGATTCGCTAACTGCCTGTGGATTGGTGTTTTTACAGGGGTGTTCTTCAAGAAATTCTCCTAAGTCTCGAGCCAATCCTTGCAGAAGACTAACATTTGTTCCAACAATGTTCCCTTGGCCTGACTTCCGCATAAATCCATCAAGTCGGGAGAGAAGAGTGGTTATGATGGCTTCTTGGCGATGGAAATTCTCTTTCTGTTATTCCAAGCGGGAAGTAAGAGCTTAGGTTAAATCCTTGACGACTCCGTCGATGTTGTCACCAGTAACAAAGTTTGATGGATGTCTACTCAAGAAGCGTTCTTACTCCTCCAAACCTTCTCTTTCCGAGTGAGTTAATTTTTTCCTTTTAACCACAACGGGAAGCAAGTGAGATTCATTTCTAAAATGAAATTGAAGTTGATCTCTAAAATCCAAAGACCAAAGTTGAGAACTAAGGTCGAGAGCTAATGCTAAAAATTGAAGTCAAGAACTGAGACTGAAGCTGAAGATGTATGCCCCCTTCCTAGCGCGCCAAAGTGTTGATGTGGGGAATTGTTGCTATTCGCGTACGCCAACACCCAAGTGTATGTTTTGTAAAAACGATAAAAGTAATGAAATGCAGGGAGAACACAACTTTTTATAGTGGTTTGACACTAACATATAGATGTCCACTTTATAGTACTCATTCATTATATAATAGCTGATTACAAGAGTTGTACAAGTTTGAATGATATTTGTGTATCAAGTTGTATAATAGAACAACAAAATATTTGTTAATTCCAAACTTTGATCAAAATGCCCTTTTTCTTCTTCATTGAGTGTAAAAAGTGTTGATTTGGTCAACAATGTCCAAAATGTAGCTCCAATGTCCAAAAGGTAGCTCCAATATCTAAAAGCATGAAAATGTTTCCAAAAGCATGCCAAATGTCCAATTGAATGTCCAAAAGTTGATGGGAAATGTTTATAGGTCTGGGCAATGTTCGATAGTCATGGGGAATAAGGTTGCAGCCAATAATGATGCTTTGGAGCTCTAGAGTGTCCAAAATCCAATCCCTTTGAAGAATGAGGTAAAGGGTACTTATAGGAAGTGGAGTAGGTGAGATTTGGGGACCATAGCAGCAATTTTCGCATACCAAAAGAGCGGCACCCTGAAATTTGCATTCCTTCAATGTGTAGCTTGGGATATGAGATTTCGTATCCTCGAGGGATACGATGTCATCGTATCCTTCTAAGGGATATGAATTTCACAACCCGACGTATGCGAAATTCGTATCCCTTGGGGATATAATGACATCTTATCCCTCGAGAATACAAAATCTTGTATCCTCATAGGGATACGAGGTGCGTACCCTGGGGTATGAAACTTTGTATCCAAAGAGTTACGAAATTCATATCCTAGGGGATATGAATTGGGAAGTGGCATATATAATTTAGGGATGCTATTTTTAGGGGAGATGCGATTGTTTTGGGTGACGTGAAACCTTATGTGGTGATGCGATGAGAGGCAAAGCGGAATGGAGGGATGCAAAATTTAAAGGCGAAGTTTAGGGTAACAAAATTTGAGAGGAGAAGGAGTGAGGCATTCGGGATGTGAAGTTATAGAATTGCTGGGTTGCAGACCATAACCCAGAGGGATGTGAAATCATATCCTCAGAGGAATACAATTCTGTATCCCTGGGGATGCAAAATGCGTGTTTCGAATCTCGTGAGGGATACAAAATGTGCATTTTTGCATCCCAGTGGATGCAAAAATCATCGAATTTTCTCGCCAAATTAGTACTGTGCTAGGGTTGAGGTGATCCGATGATTTTGAGCGGTCGAGCCGGAGTGATCAGCACGTTGTGTGCAATATTTTTAAAGTGACCGACATGCATTTTCCACGCGTGATTAAAATGATGCCGATTCCAAGTAGAAAATATATTTCGAATCGATTCCGAGGGCGTTATTGAGTATGAACTTGTCGTGTGACTGCTTTGGCCAAAAAGCTGGTCAGCAATATATATTGTCAATGAAGTAGGCATGCCTAGGGAAAAAGGTATTAAGTGGTAGACCTACCTCTTATCGGATATTAAGTGGTTAGGACTAGGTCCGTTCCGAAGGTTCACTCCTCGGTTTAAGGACCCAAGTTGTGGGACCTACCCTTTGAATATTTAAATGGCTATTATGTCTGCCTTTCTCCTATAAGGTATTAAATAGTCCTAATAGACGATAACTTATGAGTAGGGTAGTTCTCAATGTAATATCAGGTTTTATCTAGGGGCTTAGTGAGGGCTAACCTGTGGACGGTTTATGTAAACGACCTAAAGGAACCCACGTCTAAGGAAAGTATTAAGTGGCTAGGAGTTTACTAGTTGATACAGCTAGATAGTAACAAGATAGTTCGCTAGAAGGGTCTTAAATGAAACTGCGTTCCTACCTAAACCTGGTATTAGGTGGTTGTTATTATTTCTCCACCTACAAAGAGAGTTATTATTTATGACGTTGACATTAGGGACGAGGTCTTAAGTGGATAGGGGTCTGCCATAGGTACTTAAGTGACTGTAGGGATGTCCACACTTAATCAATTAAGAAATGGCCTTAAATGAATAGGTATGGCACTCCTCATAGGGTATTAAGTGACTGTAAGAATATCAGCCCTTAGATTACTTTGTGGGTTATTAAGTGACCACAAGATTGTATTCCCTTAGATTACCATATGGGTTATTAAGTGACTATAAGTACATTCACCCTTAGATTTACATATAGGCCTTAAGTGACTGTTCGGATGCTCGCCTCATATGTTTAATTGTGTGTATGTTTGTTGTGTAGACATAACATGAAGAATTTACACTATCAAATATAGTAAATAGTCATTCCTAAACATATATGTATTTCATTCACTAGAACTTTATGTTCTGTCCTCCCTCCTCTTAACATTAACAAGTTAGTAGGTGAGACTATTGATTGACGATGATGAACCATTTCTTTGAAGAGGAGCCTTACAATGAAAATTTAGTTATTACGGCAATAGTCTTGTTGTTATTATTGTTATGTACTTAGGATAATGAATGATGTACCCGTTATCTGTGAAACTTATTATATTTGAATTTATTATTTTGATAGTGGTAAATCTAATTTTATGCTATTGTATTCTATCCATACCGCTCTGTGAGATTCTAATTTTCGTTTAGACTGCTCTATAGTATCTATTTAGTGTTTCCTTGTAGGAGCCAATGGTTCGTTTAGAGTGACTCCAAGTTTCGATGGGTCTTTTCTGGGTTGGAATTTAGGCCAATTCCCGGTGGGTTGTTACAGTCCTAAAAACCTTTATATGAGAAGTTGGTAAAATGTAAAAATATTTAAAGATCAAGATTTGGTTGTAAATTAGGTTAACCTAGACAATTTTGTTTAGAAATAAGTATACATGCTACATGTTGAACAACAAGAAATATAAATACATATATACATACATACATACATATATATATATATATATAGCGTAAGTTACGTCTATAAACGTATTAATTTACAATTATCAAATATTAGAGTTTATGGGTAGTGGTTTCAAATTTAATAGGTAATAAATTTATAATTAATGATAGAAAAAAGAATTTATAAGGACTAATTAAAAATGACTTAAATTGGAAGAATGCATATATTGTCATACCTAAAGAAGGTTGTGCAAATTAATTATGAATTTATTTAATGGTCTAAATTCAACTAATATGGATGTATTGATCAGAATGGTGAAGGGACCCCATCTATAAGAAGAGCAAAAGTGGTAAATTAAGAAGAATGAATAGTAACGGAATGACATGTTAAATTTGAAAATGAGTATCAAGACCTCAGTGCCCTTCATACCACTTAATTATAAGTGATAACTTACGAAAGATTTTTCTTTTTAGATTTCGAGGTTGTAATCGCTAGTGGTTTCCCTTTATGATTGCACAAAGACATAAGGTGTTGTGAGAGGTATAACCCTCTTTGTGCCTGTGTTGACTTGGATTCAAACCACTTAATAAATTTTATAGTGATAGAAAATTAAGTGGGAGAATTATTTAGGACACTCACATCTAGAAATAGAATTCAATGAGGAAATTAGATTTGCAATCTATAGTGAATAAATGTCTCAATCTCATAATTTTTTAATATTGAAAGAAGAAAAAGTTTAGCCCCCAAAATGTCACCCTTAAGAGAAAGAATTAATTATGGGATTAGTACTTCCAAGATAAAAAGGTGACATAATTGTTTATTAGAGGATGTATAATTGCATCATCTTTAGTCCACTTTTACAAAGTTGAGGTTAAAATCCTTAGCCTTATAAGCTCTTAGTTTGCTATCAAGTTTTGGATGAGTCTGCTAGTAACCATAGAAACTATCCTTAGAATTTTGCTTTAAAAAATATGTTTAGGGAATTCGCTGAATCTTAGGGTTTCTCATTATCTAAAGACTAGAAGAAGAATTGAAGAAATGGATGAAGCTTAAAGGATTTGCGGACAAGCTTGTAACATGTATCTATGTAGACATTAGGAATAATACTTATCTTTATATGATTAGCATAGTTACCTTTTGGCATTTGGTGTGGTGAGCTTGAAGCATTTCATGGAGATCATGCAAATCGCCAATTTCAACTCGAATCAAATCGCCAATTTCAACTCGAATCAAATTTGTGTTAATTAACTTTAGAAATTTTCAAAATTGATTAGGCTGCTTACGAAGGTGTAGATTTTGAATGTTACAAAATTCAATACTATACATATTAGGCCTTCCCAGTATTAGAGAAATAACGGATCTGCCTTTTGGTTGGAGTCCATGGCATTTTTACACATTTTGTGATTAACAAGATATCTTCATGGTATACTAATTATGGTGAAGACTAGTCAAACATGGGGTCAAAGATAAAAATATTAGGTTTTGTGCATTGTAAAGCATGAAACTGTAAGACTTCATAACAATGAATTAGACTAGTTCAAGTACATTAGGGAGAAAATTTTGTTGGAAGGCATGAAAATTCTTATTTTAAGCCTTTCACCTGATTTTTTATCTATGAAATTAAGATTTGAGTTCATCATGGATGAAAAGAATTGGTTGATACACTATTTCATTAAAGACTATGCGTTCATGTAAAAAAATGGCATAATAGGGAGTTTTGCATACATGCAATATCATGTTTACACTTTCACGACAGGATTAATGTACTACCCAGTAAAAATATATCCCTAAATAGACACTGGTCATTAAATAAAATATAAAATGTAATAAATTAAGAATCTAAAAATAAGAATTTTGGATAATCAATAATTAGGCTATGAAAATATTACTATCCTACTCGTGGGTATATTCTGATCCATTTCCATATTTTATTTATTGAAAACGGAGTCCGTATGAAAAAAGTATTAATGAAACAAGTTGTACATAAAATACACACACAAGTTTTGAAATTCAAATGGATTAAATATAAATCTGGAGCATAATTAAATACTAATTGGCATAGAGGAATATTCCTCGATGATTTGAAACTTTGTGTGTTATATATATATATATATATATATATATATATATATATATATATATATGGTGGATAAGAACAAATAAGAAACAGAAACAATCAATTAGTTAAATAAAATAATTAATATAAATTAACATATAGATAAATTAAATTCCATGGCTCGACCCCAAAAGGGGGTTCGACCACCACTGAAAGGGTAGGGGGTCAACCTGGGGGTCGACCACCTTTAAGGGGATGGATGGGGAAGTCATGTTCTTTTTATGGATTTATATATGGTTTCGCTTCAAATGGACTATCTAGATTAAATAAAACTAATCATATGATCTATATACACACTAGCAACTATAAATAGACCCCCTTAGCCTCTCCCCAAACACTACACTTATTTCTATTCTGTGCCTCCATCTTATCTCTCCACTATTTATTAATTACAGAAGAAAGATTTGGTTTCTTCTCCTCCTCTAACCTATATAATCACTGTTTCAGATCTCGGAAATATCGCCCGAGATCTCCTTTGAGATCTAGTTTTGGACCCCTTCCGAAATGAAACAGCAAATATCCCTATAAATCTCCTTTTGAATATATAGCCCAAGATATTCTGATTTCAAACGATATATCGACTGATACGACATACTGGAATATCGTCCGAGATCTTGGTTTTTCTGTTTAAAATTCAAATCTATGCCTGAACCAGAACAATAATTATAAAACTCAAATTTAACCACGATAGTCTCCTGTAATTTTACATTTTGCATGTTAAATGACCATATTGTTGTTCATATATGTTCTACAAAGCTTATGATTTTCATATTCGTCTTTTTTACATACATGTTACCAATGAAATTATGTATCTTGAGTTCTACTTACGCTAAACTTTTTAATGTTTTGGATCCCTTAATGTTTTATGTCTAACAATAATTCATGTTCATGTATCATATGTTGTAAGCACTAATCTATTTGCATTATGTTATATTTCTGTTTTAACCATATTACGATTTAGAGTATATTGATCTTTCATGAATTTAGAATAATAAACTGATTTTGCAATTCAAGTTTAAATTACTATGTTTTTAATAATGTTCATAAAAATCATTTTGTAAGAATATCAATTTTTAACGTATCATGTACCCTGAGATTGTTCCAATATGAACTTTCAGACTCAAGATGGGAATCTGAGACAAACATCCAAGTTAGACTCATCTCATCTGAGATATCCCCCAATACTGGATCATGTCTCTAAACTTCCCAAGACAAAACGCGACCGATATCCGAGATTTAAAACCTTGCCTATATTTTGTCTTTTTTATCTAGATTCATATATAGATTCTGGAGTTAAGTATAATATGCATATATGAGATTCTAAATCTGACTCTTGTATGTGTGTGTGTGTGTGTGTATATATATATATATTAGGAGAAAATGGAGTACATTGTTCGAAGGCTAAAATCTAGATTTTTGATTGATTCTACACTGGAACTAATATTCTTCTCTTTCCTGTCTTTGTGACCGGAGATTATATGAGTTTGTTATAACTAGCGATAAATCACATATAGAAATGGAAGTTAATGAGGAAATTATATTTGCAATCTATAATGCATAAATATCTAAATCTCACATTTTTTTAATATTGAAAGAAGATAAAGTTTATCCCTAGAACGTCACCCTCAAGAGAAAGAATTAAATTTATGGGATTAGGGCTTCCAAGATAAAAAAAGGTGACATAATTGTTTATTAGAGGATGTATAATTGCATCATCTTTAGTCCACTTTTACAAACTTGCGGTTAGAATCATTAACATTATAGACTCTTAGTTTGCTAGAAAATTTTGGAGGAGTCTGCTAGGAACCGCAGAAACTATCCTTAGAATTTTGCTTTAAAAAATAATTTTAGGGAATTCGCTGAATCTTAGTGTTGATCATATTTATAGACCAGAAGACGAATTAAGGAAATGGATGAAGTTTAAAGGATTTGTAGAGAATCTTGTAACAAGTATCTCAGTAGAAATGAGGAATAATACATATCTTTATATGATTAGCATAGTTACCTTTTGGTATTTGGTGTGGTAAGCTTGAAGTATTTCATGGAGATTATGCAAATCGCCAATTTCAACCCGAATCAAATTTATGTTAATTAACTTTAGAAATTTTCAAAATTGAATAGGCCGCTTATGAAGGTGTGGATTTTGAATGTTACAAAAGTTGGTACCATACTTATTAGGCTTCCCATTATTAGAAATATAACAGATCTGCTTTTCGGTTGGAGTCCGTGGCATCTTTACACATTTTGTGATTAACAAGATATCTTCATGATATACTAATTATGGTGAAGACTAGTCAAAAGTGGGGTCAAAGATGAACTATTAGAATTTTGTGTGTTATAGAGCATGAAAATAAAAGGATTTACAATAATGAATTAGATTGGTTTGAGTGCATTACGGAGAATTTTTTTTTGGAAGGCATAATTTTTTTTTATTTTAAGCCTTTCTCCTAATTTTTTCTCTATAAATTTAAGAGTCGAGTTCATCATGGATTATAGAATGGATGATAGGAATTGGTTGATACACTATTTCATTAAATCACTATGAACTTATGTTAAAAAAAAATTGGCACAATAGGGAGTTTTGCATACACATAGTATCACATTTACCCTTTCACGATAGGATTGATGTAACACCCCATAATAATATATCCCTAAATAGACATTAGTAACTAAGTTAAATATAAACAATAATAAATTAATAAGATGAAAATAAGAATTTTGGATAATCAATAATTAGGCTACGAAAATATTACTATCGTATTCTTGGCGAGATTCTGATCCGTTTTCATATTTTATTTATTGAAAATGGCGTTTGTATGAAAAATTTATTAATAAAACAAGTTGTACGTAAAATACATGCATTAGGTTTGAAATTCAAGTTGATTAAATATAAACCTGGTGTATAATTAAATACTAATTGGCATAAACAAATATTCCTCGATGGTTTGAAACTGTATGCAGATATATATATATATATATATATATATATATATATACATGGGGGATAAGAACAAACAAGAAACCGAAACAATCAATCGATTTAAATAAAATAATCAATATAAATTAACATATAGAGAAATTAAATTCCTGGGCTTGACCCAAAAAGAGGGGTCAAGCGCCCCTATAAAATAGGATCAACCTGGGGGGTCGACCGCCCTTAAGGGGATGGGTGGAGAAGTCTTGTTCTTTTTAGGGATTTATATATAGTTTCGCCTCAAATGGACTATCCATATTAAATCAAACTAATCATGGTCTATATGTCTATATACACATTAGCAACTGTAATAGACCCCTAGCCTCTCCCCAAACCCTACACTTATTTCTACTCTGCGCATCCATCTTATCTCTCAACTATTTTTTAAATCCAGAAGAAAGATAAGGTTTCTTCTCCTCCTCTAACCTATATTCTATCTTTTCTAATCTAATTTCATATATAGATTCTGGAGTTAAGTACAACATGTATATATGAGATTCTAAATTTGACTCTTATATATGTATATATATATATATATATATATATATATATATATATATACACTAGGAGAAATTGGAGTACGTTGGTTTGAAGGCTAAAATCTAGATTATTGATAGATTCTACACGAAAACCCACTATTCTTCCCTTTCTTATCTCTATGAGTGGAAATTATATGAGTTTATTATTCCATATATCTTATTAGTGAAAATTCGGATCATTATGCTTAAAGGAAATTTGGATTTGAACGAAAACAAAACAATACAAATCCTCAAAATTCCCTATTTTGTTAATTGTGAAAATGGTCAATCGATTATTGTAATTTAGGACTTGTTAATTGATGTATCAAAAGATAGATGTTTGGAAGTTATACCATTTCTGAAATTGGTATGATTCACTTGTTTGTTATTAATATTTATATTTGTTATACTAAAGGATAAGACTTGAGTATAGTGAAATTAATAGGGCTAAGCCTTCATTTTCAATAGATCGTTTGAACGTATTATTCACAAAGTTTCTAAAGTCTTAAGTTTTTTATAAAAGAACATATAAAAGTGAAGCAATACCAAAACGGAAGTTACATATATAATTGAATTATAGCACTTTTTCTATATTTTGTTGTTAAAATAATAATTCAAACCCTGGTTACAAATTTTTTGTATATGTTGTTATCACCCTTTTATCAACTGAATGTGAATGTATATGCCATGTGGCGAAATTAGGGAAATAAACTTATGTACCATGATTACGTTGGATAGACATTTCAAATGAAGTAGGATATTTGTTCACATGCACTTGATTTATGTTTATTTACTATTATTTATTAGCGTAATTAACGTATTATTAATACGTATTAAACTCGTATTAAATAGCGTATTGAATGCGTTAAGATAGGAGAGTAGAAATTTAAAATGTCCCCAATAGGAAATTTGTTTGTGTGTGAGTTAATGGCTTTAACTATTGTAAAATGACACACAGACATGATGTTAACCATTACTTGTAGTAGAAGTCTGCCCAGAACCGATCTGGATATAGAGCATCTACAAGTAAGACTAGTTAATGTGAGAGGTCTAGGTGTTATGAGCCATTGTAATTATTACACTAAGACACGAGGTCAAACCTAACTTGTAGTAGAAGACTACCTAGAACCGCACGATAAATCTAACATTTATAAGTGGATGGTTTAATGTGAGACGTCTTATGTGTATGCATAATAATAATAATAATTGTGTGAAGTAAAGCCTGCCTCGAGAAGGTATTAAGTGGCTGACCTGCCTTGTTCAGGTATTAAGTGGTTATGACTAGGTCCATTCCTAAGGTTCACTCCTTAGCTTAAGACCAAAGTCATGGGACCCGTCCTTGTGAAGGTCTTAAATGGCCACTGGGTCCTCCTTTCTCTTGAAAAGGTATTAAGTGTCTTAATTAAGCGATATGTGTTTGAGTAGTGCAGTTCTTTGGAAGTATCTGCTTTTATTTAGGGGCTATGTGAGTGGATATCGAGGGATAGGAACACAAGAGTTCTTAAGGAACCACCCATCTAATTGAAGTACTAAGTAGCTAGGAATTCACCGGTAAAGACAGTTAGATTGCGTGGATCTTCCAGGAGGGTCATAAATGACAACATGAGTCTACATAAACCTAGTATTAAGTGGCATATTACTATCTCTCAATTTACATTGAGAGTATATTTAATAGCAATGATAATTATAAGACAAGGTCTTAAGTGACCGGGTAGGGTTGTCAACGGGTACTTGAAAAATCTGATATCCGTCTGCATCCAAATCCGAAATTATGGAATATATCCGTTATTTGAGATGCGGATACAGATATCTGATATCCGAAAACCCTTCCGGATAAGGATATGGTTAAAGTGGTATCCATATCCGAAAAATATTTGTCTGATATTCTGATTTATTTGTGTGTGTATGTAACGTTTAATTTACTTATGCATAAGTTAGTATATAAATTTCTTTAAAATATATTACCTATTCTCATCTATTGGATTACATACCCATACCGTAAAAAAGCGAATGTTGTATTTGTATTTGGTATTATGCAACATTTTAAGTCACGTGCTCATTTTATTTTGTGGTATGGTTACAGTTAGGACATGATTATATATGCTTCTATGATTTTTGTTTTGTTTTAGTCTTAAGATTATGTTTTCATATTTTGGACACTTTGTCTCTTAAAATATTTGTTATATGTAATTTATATGATTGAAGTCCTTGTTATAATTTTTAATTAGATGTAATCAGCTTTTTAAAAATATTTTGTGAGTCAAATTTCCATGTGAATGATGTATTTGTAAATTTTTATTGTTTTATTTTTGAAAAGTTTCGGACAACCGCAACGGATGTGCATTTTTAAGTTTCGGATACAGCTGTTTTTGGATTTTTTTTGGGATTTTTTTGGATAAGCGAATCAGATATGCATTTTTAAGTTTTTAACATGGATATTTTTAGATATCTGTATTCACTAATGCAGATATATTCAAAAATATCCATGGACACGGATATTTTTACACTGTATCCGTGGGTATCAGATACGGATACCGATACAGATTTTTATTTTCGGATACTGGTACGTATACAACACTACCATATTCGACCGCTTTCGTTTACAGCTCTATGATTGGGGTTCGGCATATGGTCTTAAGTTATCAATGGAATCCGCCCTTAAACAAATATACATTTGTAATGGCCTAAAGTTAACAATTGATAGTCCGTCTCTTAGGGTATTAAGCGATTATAAAGAATATGTCCTTATGTAAATAAATAACATGTAGGCCTTAAGTTACTACAGGGTAGTCCACCTCATTATGAAATGTGTCTAATTGTGTGTTTGATCTCGTAGATATAATTTGATGAGTACATACTGCAAAGTATAGGAAATAGTTATTCCTTAAACTTATGTGATTTTCATTCACCTGAACTATTGTTCAGACCTCCCACCTCTTTACATATAAACATGTTAGTAAGTGGGAATGGTTGATCAGTGATGCCAGAGAGTGTGGAGTCTAATGGAAGAGGATCCATAACTATCAGTTATTATTTATGGCAGCATACCTTTTAATGAAAGATGAAATTCGTTGTAACCAACATTTTATGGTTTTTAATTATGGTACATCTATTTCATTTTCAAGTTATTATATTTTATCCCTTCCGCCGTTTAAGATTCTAATTTTGGTTTAGTTTGCTTTGTTATATCTGCTAAAGTATTTCCTTACAGGAACCAACGGTTCGTTTAGAATGGCTCTAAGTTCTGATGGGACTTTTCTAGAATGGACTTTGGCCCATTCTGGGCAGGTTATTACATGCTTATTTAGAGCATAGGTTGCCCGATTATGGAAAAATATATGTATGAGAGAAGTACCTGATATTTAAAAGGTTTTCGAATAATATAAATATATATACCATACCCTCATAAACATACGCAGCTATACTGTGAAATTTTGATCTTCCTTCCTTTTTCTTTTGCCTTGAATACTATCATAGGAATTTTTATTGAGGATTTTTCCCTTTTCAGATAGTAGAAATGGCCCAGCCCGAGCAAGAGAATTAGACAAGGCCTCGGTACCTTCCCAAGTGCTTCCAATAGTACCCTAGAACTGTATACCAAGTTCAGTTGTCCCTCCAGCCCATGCGGAACCAACAGCTCAACCCGCTGAAGCGGTTCTCAACTTTCCTCGTCTTTGTAAAGATTTCATGAATTTAGGAGGCAATCCCTTTCTTGGGAAGGAAGCCTTTCTGAAATCTGAGGCGTGATGTTAGAGTGATATCGTATCTTTAAGGCTGCAGGATGGGAGGACCCTCCAAAACGTAGGGTAGCCACTTGACATCTTGAGGGAGAAGCCCTAAGATGGTGGAATATTGTTTTCGAAGATAACGGTAGCAGGGCGTTTATGTGGGAAGAGTTTAAGTCCCGGTTTGAAATGAAATTCTTACCGAATGCGAAGATAGGCATAAAAATGGAGAGATTTATTCAGCTTAAGTAAGTAGAATCTAGTTTAAGGGAGTATGTTGCAAGATTCACTGAGTTGTCCAAATTTGGAAGGGGATTGGTAGATTTTCGACGAAAGAGGCGTTAAGATACATAAAAGGACTTAATTCCTAGTTGAGAGAGACATTGCTAGCTCCAGTTACTTCTAGAGCTACTTTTGAGGCACTAATAGAGACTTCTATTCTATGCACTACTGAGGGAAAGAAGGAGAATAAGAGCGAGAAAGGTGAATGGCTTATGGATATTGAAAATCAAGAAGAAGAGTTCTTGGCTTAGGAAAAAGAAGAATGGGAATTTTAAGAAAGAGGCTAAAGTATGTGGGAGATGCCACAAGAGGGCCATGAGGCCAAGGATTGTAGGGTAAACCCAGCAAATCTTGAGTTTAATGGAAAGTTCTACAATTTTCATGAGGAGGGACACTTGGCAAGGAACTGGCCCAAGCATATGGGAGGACAGAATGGAAAAAATTATGCATTGGAGGTAGCACCATTTTAGAGTCAAACCCCAAGAGACCAAGGATGGCCAGATTTGTAAGGTATGATTTCTATTCTAGAAACTTCTGTACACACCTTGTTTGATTCGGGGGCCACCCATTCTTTCATATCTAGAAAAATCGTTAATTTCTTAAATCATCCCTAGTTCTTTACTGACAGTCCGATAGAGGTGTCTAACCCTATCGAAGGAGTTAAGAAACTCTTGCTAATTTGTAAGGACCTGGTACTCGATATTGACGATGTCGATTTCTTATGTAATGCGATATGTAAGATTTTGAGGGATATGGTCTTATATTAGTGTGGATTTGTAACACCCCGTAAAATACACAAACATCAGTAATAAATAATTAAAAACAAGCAATAAAGTAATATGGCTGGAAAATGAGATTTTGCAGCTTTAGGAACTTGGCCACAAAATTCTTTATTTGGATTCATGGCGAAATTCGGAATCATTTTCATACATAATATGCTAAAAACGGTCTATGTATGAAGAAGTTATGAACAAATGAATTTGGACAGTAAAATGCAGAATATATGTATATATAATAAAATGGATAATATATATATATATATGTGTGTGTGTGTGTGTGCGTCCAGAATAATTTCAAAATAAAGAGGGAGATTTTGAAATTTGAAATAAGGATAAAATCTAAGGGACAAAGGAAATTTTATATAAGGGATAATATTAAGGGCATAAAGAAACTAATTAATTAAATAAACACCTCAGCGCCACAACGTTTGTTGGGTGTTCCATCCCCCAGGAGGTCAACCGCCCCCTTTACCGCTCAAGTCGACCGCCTGACGGCTAGACAACCCAATAAATCTATGAGGTTAGGTTTTTTTAGAAGGGATATATACAAATAAAATGGTTGGATTAAATTTAAGTGATCCAACGGTCTATGCTTACACGGGCAACTATACATAGCCCCTCATATCACACATTAGAATTGTAGCCATCCTCTAATCCCTTCCTCCATGCTGCCTCTCTACAATTATTAAATTCCAGAAAAAGGTTAAGGATTTCTTCTATTCCTCCAACCTTATTCTTAACTTCTCTTTATTTTAATTCACATAGGTTTCGTATTCTGGAATTTGGTATAAATATATGTAAATAAGATTCTAATACATGTTTATTGTGTGTGTGTGTGTATATATATATATATATTAGGAAAATTGTTGGAGCACGTTTGCCGCAAATATTAAGCATAGATCTAGATCTACTATAGATTCCTCTTTGTTCTTCCCTAGATCTGTGAGTGGAATATCGTTTACTTAGGCATATTAATATTTTTATTAGATTATCATGTTGATAGGTATGCCTAGGAGGATTTGAAAATCGATAACATAAATACCAAAACCCCCAAATCCCCTGTTTTATATTTGTGTATGAATTGTCGTGATATTAGGGTTTTGTGGATTTTTGTTTTTGATAATGGATTAAAGATGAAAAAGGGGTGTTTCTACTATTGCTTCGACTTTGTGTAATTCACCTTTATTAAACATTTGATTGTAACCTAAAAGGGTTTTAATTTGGGTATTTCATGATGTGATTAGGTTCGGATTCTATTTTGAATACAAGCGTCTTCATACTCGGAATATGTCAAATGTAAATGTTTTTATGTGCATAACACCAAAAAGGGTGAATTAGATAAAGTGGAAAGTATAAATATACATGTACAAGTATTCTATTATTGCTCCAAAATTGAAATCATTCCAACAAGCCTTGGTTGCAAGTTGAAATTTATATGTATGTATATTTTCCATCCACTGCTCTTTATTATCTTGTTATCATGCCATTATGCCTAAGTTGTAGCGGTAAAAGTATGGAAAAACTAGCTAGTATACCTTGATTTGGACAAATTCACAATTGCTACCTCGTTACAACGTTTCCTCGTTTATACGAATATTTAGCGTTGTCAAGCGTTATTATTATTATACTTATATAAACGTAATCAATGTAATTAACGACTTATTAGCGTAATAAATGCAATTATGATAGAATTCGAATTTTGAAATGTCCCCGTATATGTGAATATATATTGATTACCTGTGTGTGTATAGAATGGTTTTATATATATAAATAATGACACACAGACACGAGGTTAGTTGCCGATTGGGGTATAAGTATGCCTGGAAAAGTCTTAATGTATTGAGAATCGTCGAATGAAGGGGCTATACCTAACTTCAATTGGGTATAGCTCCACCTCCACTCGAATTTGAGTTCTCATCTGGCATTCCCGGCCCACCAAGCGAAACCGGTGGTTTCTTGGTCATGACCAGCTAAAGCTAAAGTTCCAGGGTGGATCTTGAAAGATATGAAAGATCTCCCTTCAAGCCGTACATACAACTTTCATCGAATACGGCTTTCCATAGAATTTTATATGTATCTATGAGATCGAGTATGGAATTCTGTTTACTCACTTTAAATTGAGTATCTGTTTCCCTCCTTTTTCTGCTAGGATTGGAAATCCTGTATTTTACATATCCATACGATTGAGTCCTTGGTTTCCTCCACACGTAGACCCAAATAATGTGAGAGTTCTGGGTGCCATGAACAATGCAAACTTAGTACACTATACACGAGGTTAAACCAACTTGTAGTAGAAGCCTGCTCGGAACCGACCGTCATATCCAGCATCTATAGATATACAGTTTAATGTGAGAGGTCTAGTGTGTATATATGCAACTATATATATAAGTCTATTTCGTGTGAATATAGGTAGGTTTACTACACCTTGAGAAGGTCTTAATTGGTTAGGACTAGGATCCCTCTGAAGGTTTATTCCTTAGAGAGGAACCAAAGTCACGTGACCAACCCTTATTAGATTTGGAGTAAGTCTTTGGATCCTCCTTCTCTAAAAGTGGTTGTGCATAAACGGTAATGGAGTAGGGTAGTTCAAGCTGATGTCTACTTCCTCTAGAGGCTTGTAAGGGCTCAACTAGGGACAAAATTGGTATATGAAAGATTGGGGCCATTGCATGCTAATCAACTGTCTAAGGGAAGTCTTAAGTGACATAGGTGTACTACCGTAATATCAGTTAAGTAGTAACATTCGCAATACCACTTCTCATATTACAAGTGAGAGTACAGACTTAATAATGTTAATGTATTAGTACAGGGTCTTAAGGGCTAGGGGTCTGCCTTAGGGTTATATGAGATCATAAGAATCCACCTTTAACAGGGACATAAGTGAATGATAATGTCCACCTCGTTGGGTCTTTACCCTAAAAACACTAATTGACGATTGACTTGGATATCCACCCCATGGTTAGATACTTTGTGTTTGCTTTTGAATACTTTGTGCTGCGTAGACATATCTTGACATATGTGACCTGCTAAAAATATAGGTTATGGACATTAAGTAACACCATATTTCAGGCACACTAAACTTTATTTTATGTCCCATCTCTTTAACATATCCAATATGTCAGTAGACGGGGAAAAAGCCATGGACAAAGTCATGAATGGAGCTGAAGAAGAAGATGAGGTTGTTATGCTATTATTAATAGTTATTGCTTTACTTCTTTTGGAAACTTGTGAAAATGAACTATTTGATGTACCCATTGAATAAATGTAACTTTGACTGTTGTATTTCTGTGATTTTTAAATAAGTAGTACATCTTATTTCAGTGTTATATTTTCTCTTTTCTCTGTGTGAGAATTCCATTTGAAGTATATGTTTATATTGTCTGTGCAAATGTAATCCTTGCAGGAACAACGACTCGTTTAGAATAACTCCAAGTTTCGATGGGCGTTTTCTATGTCGATATTTAGGCCCATTCCCGGTGGGTCGTTACTTTTGGTATCAGATCATAGGTTACCTGATTATAAGGGAATTATACGTATGTGAAGCATATTTGTAATTTGAAAAAGGTTTTTCAAACTATATATAATAATATATAATTACCCCAATAAGCATATGCATTTATACTAAACATCTTTATCGTTTTCTTCCTTTTTCAGCTTGGATACTATCTCAGGAGTATCCACTAAAGGATTCTTCCTTTTCTTTTCAGATAGTAGAATAGCTAAAAATCCTACTGATCAGGGTAACAAGACAAGACCCTGATACTTGTCATAATAGTTCCAATAGTACCTTCGTACTGTGGAACATGTCCCAGTTGCCAATCCTGCTCCGACGACACCTACAGCTCCTACCGCTGAGGTAGCCTTTGACTTTTCTTTTTTCTACAAGACTTTCACGAATCTTGGAGGGAAATCATTCCCTGGGAAGGAAAACTTTACTAGTTCCCAGTCTTGGATTATGGACTATGAAAGAAACTTTGAAGTTACTAGTTGGTCTGATGAAGTGAAGAGGAGAATTGCGGCCTGGCATTTGAAAGATGAGGACCTTGAATGGTGGAACTTAGTATCGGCAGAAAAAGAGGGTCGGATATTTACATGGGCCGAATTTAAAACCTGTTTTGAAGCGAAGTTTTTTCCTAGGGCAAAAATGACTGTCCAGTTGGAGAAATTCATCCACCTCAAGCAAGGAAGCTTGAGCTTGCAAGAGTATGTAGCTAAGTTTATCGGGTTAAGTAAGTTTGGAAGAGGATTAGTAGATACCCTCACGAACAAAGCCCTGAGATTCGTTAAAGGACTGAACTCTCCATTGAAGGAAATTTTATTAGCCCAAGTAACGTTTGGGGCAACTTTTGAAACCCAAGTAGAGATAGCTATCATATGCACTACTGAAGGTTCCAAGAAGAAGAAAGAAGGTGAGAAAGGAGAAGGAAGTTCCAACAAGAATAAGAAAAAAGGAATGGTGGAAAAACAAGAAGAAGAATAAATTTAAATAAGAAGCAAAGGCGTGTACGGGGTGCAACCATAAGGGTCATGAGGCCAAGAATTGTAGAACCTCGTTGGCGAAGAAGGAATTCAAAGGAAAGTGTTACAACTTCCATAAAGAAGGACACATGTCTAGGGACTGCCCAAAGCCCAAAGTTATCAAAAGTGGCCAGAACTATGTAATAGAGGCAGCACCAATCCAAAGCCAAACCCCAAAAAACCAAGGACAACCCACACTTGAAGGTATAACTTCTATTTTAGGAAATTCTACATACACCTTGTTCGATTCTGAAGTGACCCATTCTTTTATCTCTAAGAAACTAGTTAATTTGTTGAACCTTCCCTTATCTACCTCTAATAGTCCGATAGAGGTGGACATACCTATCGGAGGATCTAATTATCTTGAATTGTTTTGTAAAGACCTAGTATTGGAGATAGACAACGTCGAGTTCCATTGCGAAGCGTACGCGTTGGATTTCGTGGGGGTATGACCTTATCCTAGATATAGACTAACTATCATTTTATGGGGCCATCAGAGATTGCGAAAAGAGAATCATTCGTCTTAGGAGCCGAGGAGGATGTAGCCTAAGTATTCCTTATAATGTTAGAAATAAGGACAAAGCCTTATTATATTCCTTATCCCCTAGTTCTGAAGGACCATCTTTGGTCCCTATAGTTTGTGAATTCTTGGATGTTTTGAGGAAGTCACGGGACTTCCACCCCACAAAGAAATCTCTTTTCGTATTAATCTAGAGAAAGATGCCAGACCTATAGCACTATCCTTGAGGCATATGGTGCCTAGGAAAAGAAGGGGGTTAGATAAGCAGATTTCAGAATTACCACAAAAAGGTTTCAGTCGACAAAGTACCTCAGAATGGGGTGCACCTGTTGTATTTTCCACCAAAGCAGACAGATCTTTGAGACTTTATGTGGACTATATGGAACTTAATAAAGTGACCATGAAGAATAGGTACCCTTTACCTAGAATCGATGACCTTTTTGACCACTTCGGAGGAGCCGGAGTATTTTCCCAACTAAACCTTGCTACTGGATTTCACCAGTTAAGAATAATGGAGGACAGTAAGGAAAAAAACTTGCGTTTAGGATGTCGGATGGATTCTTCCAATGGGAAGTTATGCCCTTCGGACTAACGAATGCACCCGCTTTCTTTGTTGACCTCATGAGTAGAGTATTTAGGGGCATTCTAAATAAGAATGTGGTAGTCTTCGTAAATGATATCCTTATATTTTCAAAAGATCATAAGGAGCATGAAGATCACTTGAGACAAGTGTTAGGACATATTGTGTCAAGCAAAGGCTCAGCCATAGATCCCACAAAGATCGAGGCAATCAAAGAATGGAGGATACCTCGAAATGCTATGGAAATAAGAAGCTTCCTTGGATTGGCTGGGTATTATAGCAAATTCATAAAAGCCTTTGCAAAGATTTCTACTACTTTAACCCAATTAATGAAGAAAATTATGGTGTTCTCTTGGAGTAATAAATGTGATATAGCCTTTAAGACATTAAAGGAAGTATTAACTAGTGCACCAGTCCGAATTATACCCGACGGTTCAAAATTGTTTACTATTTACACCAATGCGTGGGGATCAATTTTTGAGCAATCCTTATGCAATAAGAAAGAGTAATTGCTTACGCTAGTACACAACTCAAGGATCCAGAGAAGAGATATCCAGTTTATGCTTTAGTTAGCCGCAGTAGTATTCGCCCTTAAGATGTGGAGGCATTATCTTTTAGGGAAGAAATTTAAACTCTTTACTAACCATAAATCCCTAAAGTATTTATTTTCTCAGCATGACCTAAACTTGAGACAACAACGATGGATGGAATATATTGCCTCATTTGATTTTACGATTCAGTATACCCCGGGCATGGGGAATGTTGTGGCGGATGCTTTAAGTAGAAAGCATGCGAAATTAAATGCGATGGCAGAATGGAAACAATTAGAGTTTCTCTCTAATTAATTTGCAACCCTCACCAACCACTTCAAATGGTTTTCCTGGGGCTATGATAATTAGACCTACCCTAAGAGAAAGGATCCAAAGTGCACAAGACCTTGACAAGGAATTAAGAAACATAAAGGAGAAAGTGGGATGGAAAGAAACTTTTCCTTATTCGGTTAGGTATTCGATTTGCGATGATGGGAGTTTACTTCGGGATGGATGAATTTACGTCCCTGAGAATGATGGGTTGAGGAAAGAAATTCTAGAGGAATGCCATAGGTCGAAAATGACCATGCACCCCAGTGGGGATAAAACGTAAAAGGATATGAAGATGAATCTGCATTGGGAAGGAATAAAGAGAGATGTAGCCGAGTTCGTGGCCAAATGCTTGACGAGCCAAAATGTCAAAGCAGAGCAAGGGAAGCCCGGAGAATTATTACTACTTTTAGAGATCCCCAAGTGGAAGTGGGTTCATATTTCCATGGACTTTGTCGAAGGACTTCCTAGAAGCCAAAAGGGGAATGAGGCCATTTGGGTTGTGGTAGATCATTTAACCAAAAGCGCCATTTTATACCTGTCAAGAAGACAAGGAATGCAGCCTCGATAACCCAATTATATGTCAAAGAAATAGTCAGACTACATGGTATCCCATCGAGTATTGTGAGTGATAGAGACCCCTTGTTCACAAGTAAATTTTGGAGAAGCCTGCAAATAGCATTGGGAACGACCCTCAATTTAAATACAACCTATCATCCATAGACTGACGACCAAACAGAAAGAGCGAATTGGATCTTGGAAGACTTGCTCAAAGCTTGCATCATCGACATTGGAGGAGCTTAGGAGAAGCACCCACCGCTCACAGAGTTTACATATAATAATAGCTTTCTAGTGACGATTGGTTTGGCCCCTTTTGAAGTGCTTTATGGGAGGCCATGCAAATCGCCAACTTTTCGGTGGGAAACTACTAACAAGGTTATACTCGGACCAGACTTCGTCCGTGATTCCACGGAGAAGACATCCTTGATTAGGTAAACGATGAAGGCAACACAAGACCATCAGAAATCATATGTCGATAAGCGAAGGAAGGAACTTGATGTTAGAGACTTAGTATTCTTAAAAATATCCCCTCTTAAGAAAACTGTTTGGTTTGGGAAGACTGGGAAGTTGACTCCCAGATTTATTGGGCATTTTTGTGTCATCTAAAAGATAGGATCTTTGGCTTATCGAGTGGATCTCCTAGAGCGTCTATGGGGGATCCATATGGTTTTTCATGTATCTCATCTAAGTAAATGCCTTCATGATTCTACTATTAGACTCGAGCTTGACGAAATTTGGGACATAAAAAAACTCAAGTTGGAGTCCAGGGTACCTCGTGCCACTGCAAGGATTGTAGAGAATGGAACCAAGAGACTCCACAACAAAACCATTCGCCTCGTCCGAGTACAATGTGGAAATGATCCTACATAAAGCACATGGGAGACCGAGGATAAGATGAGACAAACTCACCTGGAGCTTTTCTTGGGTAATTTTTCCTCAAATTAATGTTTATGGATGATCGTGATAGCTAGATTAGATGTAACGAAATAGATGCAACACCTTTGCACAACCCACTCATATAGAAATATATGCTTAATTAGGTTGTTTACATACATATTGCATCACTTACTACACCGACACGATAGGGATGAGCTCGCTTTAGCGAGTCTGTAGTTCATAATCACTGCGTGTCATGGATGCTTATGGTTAATTTAAAAATAACATGGATGTGATCGTGCAAGTTGTGTTTTTTGCCCCTTCAAACAGATTTCAGGACAAAATCTATTTTAGGGGAGGGGGAAGAATGTAACACCCCGTAAAATACATAAACATTAATAATAAATAAATAATTAAAGATAAGCAATTAAATAATATGGCTGGAAAACGAGATTTTGTAGCTTTAGGAATTTTGCTACGAAATTCTTTTATTTGGATTCGAAGCAAAATTCTGAATCGTTTTCTTATCTATCTTGTGAATTTTAGTTCGGTGTTATCTGACCCTTGTCAGGTGGAGCAAGCGCGTTAGGTGTATGATGGTGCAGATGTATCTCGATTGGTGTATATGGATTGTGTCTTTACCTGGAAGTGTATCAACTTGCCGGGAAGTGGGAGGCTTGGATCTATCATGAAGTACCCAGTGCTCTCTGTGCACTCGATTTCTATGAAAGGCATCATGACTCTGCCCTCCTCCTCGTCTGGGTTGTAGTATCCAAGTCATATATACCTGTTGGCTTGGAGGGAAGTCGTGCATTGCACAGGTAAGATAATGATGGTATTGCTATGCACTCTGGTATGTTGAGGTCGGTTATTGTTGGTTCTTTTTGTGGAGTTTGAATGTTCAAGTGTTTATGTGTGTTGTCTTGGTGGTTTTGAATTGCTGACAGGGGATGTGGTTTGAGGTTGGTTGTGTTGTGGTGTTTTTGTGTTTTTTCTGGATGAGTTTGGCTATGATACCCATGACGTGCTGCAGCTTATTGTGGTAGTACATATGGTGCTCAATTGATTATGGAAGTCTCCTTATGAAAGCTACATAGTGGTTGAGGTCTCTATTTGGGGAGGTTTTTTTTGAGCTTTTGGTGTGCTGGTTTAAGTTTTCTCCACTGGCCTCTCTCCGGCATACATGGCGTAGCTTTGTCTCTCGAATTTGCTAGTTTTGGGTGGTGGCAATCATTTCCTTCCTTCGCTCGAAACTTGTTTTGATACGCCTTCTCGGGTAATATTTTCCAGGCCATTTTCTAATCTATGTTAAGCTCTATGTCAGATTGGTTGGGTAGTACGTTCCATGTCATATACCCAGCTATGCTGGTTCATAATATTTAGGTGCTTCTATGTACGTGTCCTCTTTGCAGCTAGCATGGCATATTCAAGATTTGGTCATAGGCTTTCTTTGCTGTTTAGTCCTATCATAGGTGATGTTGTCTAGTACAGTACTCTTTAATGGTCATTGTGTATTGGAATTTTTTGCTACATTGTTGATGTTTGGTGTAGCATGACATTATTGTTTCTTTCAATTTGTAAGCTTATTTATTTTGATAGTGCATGTATGAACTATGTATGTTAAGTATGTAATATCTCAGTTTGGAAATAATGTCTAGTTCCGGTGTTGTTACCTAAATGGATAATGGTGGACGGTCCACCTTAAAACCCGATGTAGTAGATTGAGTAATTGTCAATCTCCTATAATCATTGTAATTATTATTTGTTATAATATAAGTGTTTGTAGTCACTGTATAAACCTCTCGGCTCTGCCAAAGAAGATAGTCAATAAGATTGGGAAACCGACTTATCATGTGGATCTTCCTGAGCGCTTATCAGAACTCCATAACGTTTTCCATGTTTCTCATCTTAGGAAATACCTTCATGATTCCTCTGTGAGACTTGAGCTAGATGTAATTGGGGACTTAGGGAGCTTCGAGTTGGAGCCTAGCATGCCTCGTGCCATCAAAAGGATTTTGGAGCACGAAATCAAAAGGCTCCACAATAAATCCATTAGACTAGTCCGAGTACAATTGGGAGAACCTTAAGGAAAGCACTTGGGAAACCAAAGAGAAGATGAGGCAAACTCATCCAAAGCTTTTCTTAGGTAATTGTTTCCTTTAAATTTTGTTTCATGGTTGCATTATGGTTGCTAGATTGGATGGTAGGAGATGGTTGCAACACAAATGCACTATACACTTATATATAAATTTTATGCATGTTATGTTGTTTTACATGCATTCAGCATCACTAATTACACATACACACTAGGACTAAGCTTAGCAAGTATGTTGTACATAACCACATCGAGATGTTTAATAAATAACATGGGTGTATAACATGTTTGTTAGGGCGAGTTGTATTTTTCACCCGTTCGGAAGATTTCGGGACAAAATCCCTTTTAAGAGGAGAGAACGTAATTCCCCATAAAAATATAACCCTAAATAGACATAGGAAATTAAATTAAGTGTAAACAGTAATAAATTAATAAGCTAAAAATAATAATTTTGGATAATCAAGAACTAAGCCATGAAAATATTACTATTGTATTCATGGTCAGATTTTGATCTGTTTTCATATTTTATTTATCGAAAACGGAGTCCGTATGAAGAAGTTATTAATAAAACAAGTTGTATATAAAATATACACATACAAGGTTCAAAATTCAAACTGATTAAATATAAATCTAGAATATATTTAAATATTAATTAGTATAAAGGAATATTCCTCGATGATTTGAAATAGTGTGTGTGTATATATAAAGGGGAACAATAACAGGAAAGAAACGATAACAATTAATCAATTTAATAAAAGAACTAATATAAATTAACGTACATGGAATTTAATTCCCTGACTCGACCCCAGAAGTAGGGTCAGCCGCCCCTATAGATGTGGCGACTACTAGGGCCTCAACTTCCATTCTATATAGGAGATCGACAGCCCTTAAGGGGATTGGTGGAGAAGCTTTGTTCTTTCTAGGGATTTATATATAGTTTCGCTTCAAACAGACTATCCATATTAAATCAAACTAATCCTATGGTCTATACGCACACTAGCAACTATAAATAGACCCCCTAGCCTCTCTCTAAATAACACACTTATTTCTATTTTGCATCTCCATCTTATCTCTCCACTATTTCTTAATTGCAGAAGAAAGGTTAGGTTTCTTCTCCTCTTCTAACCTATATTTTATCTTTTTTAATCTAGATTCATATATAAATACTGGAGTTAAGTATAATATGCATATATGAGACTCAAAATATGAATCTTATATATATATATATATATATATATATATATATATATATATAAAGAGATATTGGAGTACGTTGGTTTGAAGGGTAAAATCCAGATTTTTGGTAGATTCTACACTAAAACCATTATTCTTCCATTTCCTATCTCCGTGAGTGGAAACTATACGAGTTTGCTATTCCTTATATCTTGTTAGTGTAAATTTGGATCATTACGCCTAAAGGAAATTCAGATTTTAACAAAAATAAAACAATATCAATCCTCCAATTTCTCATTTTGTTATTTGCGGAAATGGTCAATCAATTGTTATATTTTGGGGTTTGTTAACTAACGTAACAAAAGATTGATATTTTGTATTGTACCATTTCTGAAATTGGTCTGATCACTTATTTTATGTAGATATTTATATTTGTGTATGATAAAGCATAAGACTTGAGTATGGTGAAATTAGTAGGTCTAAGCATCTATTTTCAATAGATTGTTTGTATTTATTATTCGCAAAGTTGCTAAATCTTAAGTTTTGTATATAAGAACATATAAAAGTGAAGCAGTGCCAAAAAGGAAGATATATATATATATATATAATTGAATTGTTGCACCTTGTATGTCTTTTGTTATTAAGATAATCATTCAGACCCTGGTTACAAGTTTTATGTATATATTGTTTTTTTCCTTCTATTTATTGAATGTGAATGTATATACCATGTGGCGAAATTAGGGAAATAAACTTGTATATCGTGATTATGTTGTTAGGATTGACATTCCAAATGAATTAGGACGTTTATTCACGTGCGCTTGATTTACATTTATTTATTAACTTAATTAATGTATTATTAATGCGTATTAAATTCTTATTAAATAACGTATTAAATGTGTTAAGATAAGAGAGTAGATATTTAAAATGTCCTCAAAGGAAAATTTGTATGAGCGTGAGTTAATGGCTTTACTTATTATTAATGACACGTAGACATGAGGTTAACCATTACTTGTAGTTGAAGTCTATCCCGAACCGACCAGCATATCCGGCATCTAATAGTAAGACTGGTTAATGTGAGAGGTCTAGGCGTTATGAGCCATTATAATTATTACACTAAGACACGAGGTCAAACCTAACTTGTAGTAGAAGCCTGCCCGGAAACGCTCGGCAAATCCAGCATCTATAAGCGGACAATTTAATGTGAGACATCTGGTGTGTGTATATATATATAATCGTGTGTTCAGTAGGCTTGCCTCATAAGGTATTAAGTAGCTGACCTACCAAGTTTGGGTATTAAGTAGTTACAACTAGGTCCAATCTTAAGGTTTACTCCTTGGCTTGGGACCAAAGTCATGTGACCCTCCCTTGTAAAGGTCTTAAATAGTCAATAGGTCTGCCTTTCTCGTAAAAAAGAACTAAATGGTCTTACTTATGCGATATAAGTTTAAGTAGCGTAGTTCTCCTGAAGTGTCCACTTCTTATCTAAGGGTTATGTATGGGCATGCCTAGCGATGGAAATATAAGAGTTCTTAAGGAGCCACCAATCTAATGAAAGTACTAAGTGGCTAGGAGTTCAGCGGTTAAGGCAGATAGATTGTAACGCATAAGTCCGCCGGAAGGGTCATAAATGACAATAGGAGTCTACCTAAACCTGGTGTTAAGTGGGTGATTACTGTCTCTCGATTTATATTAAGAGTACATTTAATAGCGTTGATAATTATAAGACGAGGTCTCAAGTTACATAGGCCATCCATAGGGTCTTAAGTAATCAAAGGAATCCACCCATAAACAAATATACACATATAATGGCCTTAATTTACTAATTGATAGTCCTTCTTATAGGGGATTAAACGATTATATCCATCCTTACGTAAATAATATGTATGTCTTAAGTGACTGTAGGGTAGTCTGCCTTATTATGACAAATGTCTAATTGTGTGTTAGGTCTCGTAGACATAATTTCATAAGTTCATACTAGCAAGTATAGGAAATAGCTATTCCTTAAATTTATGTGATTTTTATTCACTAGAACTTATTGTTCAGATCTCCCTTCTCTTAACATATAATCGAGTTAGTAGGTGGGAACGCTGGATCAGTAATGCCCTGGAGTGTGGAGCCTGACGGAAGAGGATCCATAGCTATTAGTTATTATTTAGGGCAATATCATGATTATTGTTGTGTTATTGAGATAATTATTATTATTGACGTACCTCTTAAAGATAATTGAAATTCATTGTAACTGAAATTTTATGGTTTTTACTTATGGTACATTTATTTCAAATTATTATATTTTATCCCTTTCTCTTTATGAGATTCTAATTTTGGTTTAGTCTACTCTATTATATATGTTAAAGTACTTCCTTATAGGAACCAATGAATGGTTTAAAATGGCTTTAAGTTCCGATGGCCTTTTCTAGGTCAAAATTTAGGCCCATTCCAAGCACGTTGGTACAATTGAGCTTATTTTACTATGTTCGTAGCACACAATCACATTGCATAACTGTTATGTAGTTGAATGTATAAAATAATTATGTTGTATAACATGTACGCTAGCATAGGTTATGTTGTTTTCCCTTTGTAAGATTTTAGGAAGAAATCTCTTTTAAGGGGGAGAATGCAACACCTCATGAGGTTACCCTAAATAGACATAGAAAACTTGAGAATTAAAATTAGAATTAAAAATATGGAAATTTGACATCTTCAGAATTAGGCAAAAAAAGCTACACCATTGTGTTTATAGTAAGATTTTGATCCATTTCAGTATAAAATACAATGAAAAAAAAGCCCTTATGTAAAAGTTACTAGCAGTCGATGATTTATGGTTTACATAAATATAGTTTGAATTTAAATTGAAATAAATTAAATATATTATTATATTTAAAATTCAAACTTACAAATATTATCTGTACATATTAGATGGGGAAAACATTATGAAATTAATAAGCAGTTAATGAATAATAATAATATAATTCAAATAATTTGTGCAACAATCAAAAAGGATTCCTAGGATAGAAGGGCAGTCGACCTAGTGAATAAGCACGTCAACCGCTTCAAATTTTGTTGAGTTTCAGCCGTTAGTTCTTTTAAGAGAAAGTTTCTATTTAATCGACCATATTTTATTTTAGAAATCCGACGGTACTTTAGTTTGAGCAACTATAAATAAGACCCTACATCCTCTCTCCCATTCATAATTCCTACGGCAAGGCTTTACAATTCAATCTCTTTCTTCTTAGATCCAGTTACGGTTAGTTTAGTTTTCTGCCTTTTCATCCAATTTCTCTATTTTATAATTATATTTATCGATATGAGACAAGTGTGTAGTATACAATCCTCTTTTGTATATACATACATAAATCTAAAAGGAGGATTCAAGGAATGTAAAATAAGGCAATTAAATCCAAAAGGGATTCATAATAGGAGTGGAATCTGCTTCAAATCTTAAAGGACTTAAATAAAATCTTAACTTTACCATTTATTTATTGTTATTTATTTGTAATATTGGATTTGAGTATGCCTAAAGAGTTTAGAAGAATGCGTAAAAAAAAAATAGACCTTTCCCTCACTGAAACAACCCGTAAATTTAAACTCTCGATTTGAGGATTTAAGATAAGAAAAATCCCAATTTCTTTAAAAATACCATAATAATAATTATAAGATGATCTATTAAAGTTTTAACCGTCTTTTAATTATTTTTAAGCTGAAAGAAAATTAATCTTAGACTTTATATACCTAGGAAAATAGTTTAACACAAACCAGAAAATATGACTGATAAATGAATCCTGGATTCCCAACGTTTTGACAGATAAAAATTGTACAAAGATGTAACATACATGGACATACATATGTGATTATGATAACATAGCCATAATAAATTAATAAGATGATTAATAAAGCTAAGAAGTTATTGAGAAAAAAGTAAGTAAATAAGGATAAAAAGAATTTACTTTAATAAAAGAATACCACTCCCTAACATCGTTACTCTTGCACACCATGATTACACTTACACACACTACACCCTTACACATGATGCGACAACACATGGGGTTCGGCTGTGTAGGGGTCAGGGAAGGGGTTTTTGATAATTTTCCAAATACTTTCCTATAAATACCCACCCATTTCACCTCATTACTTCATACCATTTTCTTCTCTTCTTCCTCCTCCTTCAACTCTCTAATGGGTTTTACATCCTAATAAAAAAAATTATAAAAAGAGAATAAATTTACTAACCACTCATCTAAGTACCTTAAGGCGTCGAAACTATTGCCAAGCCAATTCGTATCTTCATTCATAAATCACCACTACTCGACGAAGCTAGGAAATCCAGAACCACACTCCACCATACCTAGGCCATGATAAACAAGGAAGAGAACGAAGCTTGAAGCCATTAGAGGGAGCAAAAGTCAAAGTAGGAACGTGTCAGGATAGTCTAGGGAGAGTTTTAGAAAGTTTCAGTAGCGCGAAAATCCAATAATAGGCGAGAAACTAAACCTAAAACAACATTAACTATACACAAGTCAAACAGTTATTAAATGAAGTTAAAATGATTGCTATATATACTTTAAAATTTTCTTATAAATTCCATGATGAATTTTGGACAAGTTGGATGCTTATATGTTTGATTGTATGGATGTTTAACAAGTCACGTTAAATGCACATCGATAAACACAAAGGAAATACTTTGCTTCAGTTGAATGAAATGGAGAAAATAGTATGGTTAAACCTCTCAAAATTGGTCTTAAATGTTTTATAAATGTTTTATAAACACTTCTAAGTAATTAAATGAAGTTTGGAAATAACATGAATTTTGAAGCAATTTTAGTAAGTCGCGGATCTGTAACTCACGCTTTCGCTACTTAAAAATTGAATCTTTTGCATTTGGAAACATATGAATCCAAATTTTTTTAAAGCATGATTTTTTTGAATTCTTATAACCATAAATTTCCAATGAATCCAAAAAAAATCAAGAATCCGTTGAGTAGATCTTGACATATGATCAAAACAAGTTTTGAAAAACATCTCGGTTTTCTAGTTCGAAATCAAGAAAAACGAGATTTGTGAAAATGAAGTTTTAAATTCATGTAAATTTTGGTAAAAATATTTTAATTTTTTAAAAGTTATTTAAGTTGATTATATGAATATTACACTGGTAGAAAGGTCATTTTTACAAATTAAGCTCACATGACACTTTTTGCAATGCGTTTTCAATAACGATTGAAATTAAAGTTTATACTTAATGAATCCTCTTGAAATATTTAATGAATGCTTTCAAATGATTAATGAATTAATTCATAGATTGTTGTGGATATCTAGAAATAAATTAAAGATGTTAGATAATTAAATCAAATCAAAAAGATGTAATAAGCAATGATTTAATCTTGTCCCTAATAAACCAACGAGTACATTTGATTTTCTATTTATAAGATCCAGATGTGGGTGTTTAACCAAAAAGATGTTTAGGAGCAACTAGTGCCTTGGCTCACCTGGCCCTTTCTTTGGGGAGGACTAGATAGGGCTGAAATGTCGGAAACGAGTTAAGTATAAAAGATCAAATTTTCTGAAGATAATAAATCAGACTTCTTGGGGATGATCTTGGTTTATTTAGTATCAAATTCTAAGAAAGGAATCCTTACTATCCACAATAATTTAAAAGTCATTTACAACCTTATTCAACGAATGGTCAGGTTTGAATACGGGAATTGATATCGAGTAAGATAATGTGGTTTCTTCGGATCCATTAAACTAAAATGGACTTACCATCCAAGCGACTTAATGAATAAGGTTTAATGATTCTATATATATATATATATATATATATATATATATCCCTGAATAGTATTTGAAGTTATACATTCTAAAATATTTTTTAATGAAGTAATGAATTAAGAAATGAAGAACACCCAAAACTACTTAACCAGTATTCTTGCGAGTATTTGATTCGAGGAGGCCGAGATTAGATTTGGGTGTTTCCTATCTGTAAACCATTTCGATCAGTTTAACATTTCGAAGTATCGAAGATTGAAGAATTATGGAGATTAAATGAAGGGTTGCTGTCGTTGACCCTCGGGGGTTTTTTCCCATATTACAAATGATAAGGATTCTGCATTCAAAACTTCAATCGATTTGTCCAAACTCGGAATGACTTGTATGGATGAATATATGATGTTGCATTTCTAATACATGCCTAATGTTCTCCATGAATTTACATCTGCTATTGGTAGTGAAGGAACCCTCTCTTAGCTTAACACCCTTATTTGTGACTTACGAGCTTAAGGGTTGTAGATTAGTGGAAATCAGTGATGTGAATTTGACTTGGCAATGAGGCATTCATATTGAAGAATATTCTTGAAAAAGGTAATCTTAGACCTTTAAGGCTTAACAATCATGTTGGCAAAAATAGGCTATGCAATGAGATAAGTTTAGGTAGAACTCGTGAGGAGACATTTATCACCCATCTTGATTACTCATTATATATAAAGTAAGTGGTGTGTGCAAAGAGACGTCTCAGGGGGTTTAGGTTGGTTACGAATGGGGTGATAATGTATTCAGGCATTGTAGCACCTGGGGAAGGTCTGTGTAGTTGTTCTGGTCTTGCCAGTTAAGTGGATTAAAGTGGTCTTTGGTGCATCCCTCTAGAGGTGAACTATATGGAAAGGCAGTCCCTTACCTTGTTATCGTATGAAATCCATTTCCCTGTGTGCTTGAGTATTCTGTTGAAAATCCCCATTAGAGATGCATAATTTAATCAGAATCACAATTTCGCTATTTCTATATTTTATTTCAATGAGTTTTATCCAAGTCATTAAAAATAATATCAGATAATTTCAACATATGATAACCTGGTTACCATAAAGTAAAAACCCTTGCCATGCTCATTTGTGGTAGCGGTCTTATGGGACACGCTTTATTTCCAAATGGAAAAATTATGTTTCTCACACCAGTCCCATGACTGACCTGAAGTTGTTTTTCCCTTAAAATTCTGGGTGCCTTGGTTTTCTCCGGGAAGCGTAAAGATTCATATGGATAGCATCGTCTTAGAGCTTGAAGTCTTAGAGAAATTTGGAGGCTATTGGAGCTTGGAAATTTTGGGCCTTGTGATTAAATTTAGATATCATTCCACTGCATTTATGTTTTCCATCATTTGTACGAATGGGTTGTATAACCATTCCCGTTGGATTAGTATATACTAGACTACTTGCTTGTATTTCCCTAATGTAAATTATTGAAGTTTAATACGACGTGAGATTATGTCCATTCTATTTTCTTTATATTTTCTTTCAACCCCAAACTTTCTAACTCTCTGACATAAGATCTTAGGCATGTGAATACCGATGATGTATTAGTATCGATTTATGGGAACGAGGTGTTGGTTCGTTTCATTTGGTGTCAGAGCTTAGTTTAAGCAGACACATAAGACTCAATAGGGTTAACTCATTAGAGATTGGGTTAATATGTTAGAATGAGTTTAATCTGAGAGAGCATGTAGTGCCCAGTTTTCACTTGAATGTTGCACACACTCTAAAAGATAAATCCTTGTACTCTGTGACATTTTTATTACTATATGAACGATTAGTTAGGATGAACGAAGAAGATGTTTTAGAGCAGGTGGAAGAAATACGACCGATGGTCAAAACTTCGCTGCTATATTAGAGAAAGCGATGGTTTCAGTTCGACCTCCAACTAACTTTACCACTTTATGCGAGAACTTCACCAGATTTGGAGGCAAGAATTTCAAAGGAACTGGATTTATTATGGAAGTTCAGGCTTGTTTATACACATGTGAAAGGATTTTCAAAGCACTTGAGATTGATGATAGGTAAATAAGATCCCTAGCCCTATGCCAACAATAGGAGGGAGCCTTGGCTACGTGAGAAACTGTTGTCCAAAATGGGCCGGAGAATGGTATGACATGGGATCGATTCAAAGAAGTGCTCCACAAATTTGTGTTAGTTTTATTAATGAAATTCTCGTATAATTCAAAAGGTAGGAAGAACATGAGAGGCATCTCGAGATTATGTTAAAAATTCTAAGAAGAAATGCGCTAAAAGCCAAATTTTCGAGATGCTATTTTTAGGAAGAAAATGTAAGATTTCTCGAACATTTTGTGTCAAAAGAAGGGACCTCAGTTGATCCTGGAAAAATTACGGCCATCATGGATTGGAAACAACAAAGAACTCCAATAGAGGTTCCTAGTTGTCTTGGAATTGGTTGGTTATTAACGAAGACTTATTTAAGACTTCTCCAAGATTGCTCACCACCTGACCATGTTAACCACAAAGGATGCAAAGTTTGAATGGACACCAAAGTGTGAGGAATCGTTCCAAGAAATTAAAAAAATAACCACGACCCCGGCTTTAACCATCATCGATGAAAGTGGAGAAATAACCGTATATGCTAATGCTTCTGGGGAAGGAGTGGGAGCTGTGCTCATTCAACATAGGAAGATCATTGCCTGTACAAGTAGACAACTAAAGACTCACGAAAGAAATTATGCAACATACGACTTCGAGTTATTAGCTATGGTGTTTGCATTTAAGATATGGAGGCATTATTTGCAAGGTGAAAAGTTCAGCTATTTACAGATCACATGTCTTTGAAATATCTTTTCACTCAGAAGGATTTGAAAATGAGGCAACAACGCTAGCTGGAATTTCTAGCATTTTATGATCTAGATAATCTGCATACACCCGAAAAGCCAATGTTTTAGCTAGTACGTTAAGCAGGAAGCATTCCATCATCGCATTTTTGGTACTGACTCTAACACTTCTAGAAAAGATAACTGATAAACAAGAGAAAGATGTAAAATTTAGGAAGATTATCAAGTGTATATAACTTGGATATAACTTTATCTTTACGATGGATGATAAGGAAGTATTAATACTATGAGGAATGATTTGTGTTCCAAATGTGGATAACTTACGTTAGGAGGTGTTAGCCGAATGTCATCGGTTAAAGCTAAATATCTATCTCGATGTTAGTAAAATATATCGGGATGTGAAGAAGACCATTTGGAGTAGAAGCATGAAGTAGGATATCTCCATAGATGTTACCAGATGACCGTATTGTCAACAGGTCAAGAACATTCAATAAAAGGTTCCATTCTCTTGAAATTCTGACATATAAGTGGGATCAGAAGTCAATGGATTGCCTCAATTAAGGAAAGGAAATGAATGCATCTAGGCTATAGTTGATAGATAAACCAATAGTGCATATTTTATTCTTGTAAAATCGACCAGAACCGCTGCTAGTTTGGTAGAAATGTATATGAGATAGATAGTCCGATTGCATGGAATTCCCAGTAATATTGTTAGTGATCGAGATACAATCTTCACCAGCAAATTTTGGGATGCATTGTAGTACCTTTGAGAAAAGTTAAATATTAACATAGCATACCACCCTTAGACAGATGGACAAATGGAGAGGGTGAACCAAATCTTAGAATATCTTCTAAGAACTTATGTCTTAATTTTAGAGAATTGTAGGAGAATTACCTTCACTTGGTAGAATTTTCTTTCAATAATAGTTACCTAAACAAGCATTGGCATGGCATCGTATGAAGCGTTGTATGGTCGACCTTGTAAATCTCCAACTTGTTGGATTGAGACTGGTGATCAATTGATACTTAACCCAGAGGTGATTATGGAAGCCTCTGAGAAGGTAAAAGAAATAAGGAAGAGGATAACGGAAGCACAAAATAGACAAAAAACCTATCGGATCAAAAACGAAGGGAATTAAAGTTTTCTACCGGAGAAGAACAGTTTTTAAAGATCTCACCCATGAGAGGAGTACTAAGATTTAGCCATATGGGAAAGCTGGCTCCTCGATATATCGGATCTAATCTTATTCTAGAGTAGGTTGGCCCTTTATGTTACCGAGTGGATTTGACAGATAGATTGGCAAGAGTGCATAATGTTATTTACACGTCTTATTTACATAAATATGTGCATGACCTAGAACAAGTCGTAGAATTGATTTCTCAAGAAGATATGGAAATAGAGTCTAATTTAGCAATCATTAGACAACCAATTCGAATCATGGTTCATGATGAGAAACAATTAAGAAGGAAGGTTGTTAGATTAGTAAAAGTTTAATGGAGTAGAGATCCGGATGATTGCACTTGGGAAATGGAGGGAAGAATGAAGAAGGCATACCCCGAGTTTAATCATATGTGAACTAAGGTATGTACCATTTATGGTAAAATACATATCATTGTATGTCTTTGGTGTTGAAGTAAAAAATCTTTTGGGTTCATTCTCTTATCTGCAATTTCGAGGACGATATTCTTTTAATAGGAAGAATTAAACAACTGGATATTTAAACTCTTGACTTAAGGATTAAGCTAAGGAAAATCCTGATTTCTTTCAAAATTCCAAAATAATAGTTATTAAGATGATTTAATAAAGTTTTAACCATTCTTTAGTTATTTGTAAGCTGTAAGAAAATTATTCTTATATATTTTTTTACCTGGGAAAATAGCTTAACT
The DNA here is from genome assembly GCA_030737875.1 of Allium sativum. Classification (NCBI taxonomy): domain Eukaryota; kingdom Viridiplantae; phylum Streptophyta; class Magnoliopsida; order Asparagales; family Amaryllidaceae; genus Allium; species Allium sativum. The sequence continues at coordinate 5,886,078 of JASFAX010000039.1, read as the reverse complement.
CAAACTAGAAATTTTAACCGATAAACGAATCCTGGATTCTCAACGGTTTGACGGATAAAAGTTGTAACACACACATGTGATTATGATAACATAGCCATAAGAAGATTAATTAAACTAAAAAGAGATTAGGAAAAAGTAAGTAAATAAGAACAAAATGAGTTTACTTTAATAAAATAATACCACTCCCTAACTTCATTACTCTTACACCCTATCATTACACTTACACACACCATACCCTTACGCATGATGTGACAACACATTGGGGGGTCGGCCGTGTGAGGGAGGGTAAGGGAAGAGGGTTTAGGTAATTTTCCACTAGATATTTTGTTCCAAATATTTTCCTATAAATACCCAACCATTTCACCCCATTTTATTCTCTTCTTCCTCCTCAAACTCTTTGGCTTCTACATCCTAAGAAAAAAATAGAAAAAAAAGAAGAAATCCGCTCACCACTCATCTAAGTACCCTTAGGCATCGAAACTATTGCCAAACCACTTTGTATCTTCATTTATAAGTCACAACCACTCAACGAAGCATAGAAATCCAAAACCCCACTCCACCACATCTAGACCGTGAGAAAACGGGAAGAGGAGGGAGCTCATATCCATTAGCAACAGCAAAATTCATTTAGGAATGTGTTGAGATAGTCTAGGAAGAGATTTAGCAAGTTTCAGTAATGTTAAATCGAATCAAAGGTAAGAAATTAAACTTTAAACAACACTAACTATACAATGATTTATATATATATATATATATATATATATATATATTTCTTATGAATGACTTGATTAGTATTTGACAAGTATGGTTGATTATATGTTTGATTGTATGGATGTTTAACAAGTCACTTTAAATATACGTCGATAAGCAAAAAGGAAACCAGTTTCCTTTAATTGAATGAAATGGATAAAATAGTATGATTAAATCTTTCAAAAATCGTTTTAAATGTTTTACAAACATTTCTAAGTGTTTAAATGAAGTTTGGAAAGAATACTAATTTAATGACATGTATTCTAGTATCGGAGGGTCGTAGAATATTTATATAACTTGCATATGAGGTCATATGGTCATGTAACTTTGGAAAATGACTATTAGGCTCATTTCTTATCTTCACTACTTTTGTCAAATTATAATGTGACCATTTTTCCCAAAGTGAATCTTGTTTCGCCTGTAACTTTTTATTAGTAAAGCATTTAGACTTGAAAAAGCCTCCATAGGATTCAGAAGATAGTTTTCCGTTCCGTAGAGTTGTTATACTTAGCGAACGGACTTACAATTTTGGAGGAACGGTTGAAATAAAGTTTGGAGAGGGTTAGACAGCATAAATGGTCATTAGTGGATGGGCCTAGGATCCATTTCAGGATTGAGGTATGTGGCGGAAGAAATGAGTCGAGGAATCATATTCACTCATTACACAACTCCCAAAAAGAGGTCCTATACCCATTAATGGCTTCCCTTCCCTAAAATAACCCTTCTCAAAATTAACAGATTCTGGTTCGGCCAAGTTCGGTTCGGTTATCAAGCCAGATCGACGTGGGTTCAAATTGCATGATATTTTTTAGGGACAAAAAGGAAGCTTCCAATAAGCCTAAGGAAAAATTTCAAGTCGTTTGGAGTTCCAGAGATCAAGTATAGCACCTTCAAATATGGTTCAACTATTGGAGTAGACTCTAGTTTGACATAAGGAGGGAGATCCGGTTCGGCTAGGAAGGGAGTTGGAATTGTGTAACACCCTGCATTTTTAATAATAAAAGTAATCAAAATAATTACAGAAATGATTAATAATGGAAAACATACATCTTTTATTTTTTTTTAGAATTTGGCCACAAAACATGTACCATTGCGCTCATATCAATTTTCTGATTAATTAGCATGCACAATATGTTTGGCGCTTGAATGAAAAAGATATTGTAACATCTCGCATTTTTAATTAATGATAAAATAAAATTTCGAATTTTTTTCAGAATTTGATCACGGAACTAGCATCATTGCGTCTGTGGTGATTTTCCGATCAATTTTGATCTATGGCTTGTAGAAAATGGATGTAAAACGAAAAAGATATCTTTAAATGAAGTATAGGAACCATCTATAGCTTCTAGTCTTGTGAACAAAAGGCAAAGTATGTGAGTTGGTAAGACATGCACTTCCCAAGGTGGAGGTCAGGAGTTCGAGTCCCATCAATGTTTTTAATTTTATAGGAATGGCTAAAGGGATGCATGTTCTAAGAGAGAAATACACATAAATGTACATATAAGAAGAATTATATATATATATATATATATATGAATATGAAATCATAAGTAACCTGCAATCAATCATAATGAATAAGAATTAAATGATGGTATAAAACCATTTGAATTTTGAAAAAAAATTAAGATTGTGCGTAAATATATATGCATAAATTGAAAATAAAATGTAATTTAAGAGCGCAATGTAATAAGTGTGGAATGAATGAATAGGCAAGAGAATAGCTACAATTGAAATTTGAAAATGTATTAAAAGGAAGAAATAAATGAATTGATAGCATTAATAATGACATTAATTAAGTAGCTATTAACGAGCAAAGACCTTAATACGTATATATATGCACATATGTTTGAAATTCAAATGTTTGATATACATTATAAATGGAAGAAAATAAATTGCATAAGCAATATTCAGAAAGAAAAGAAATGTCATCAGCAACATTAAACAAGAAATTAATATTCACAAAATTAACCTTAGTGGCCAAGGTCATAGGTCGACCTAGGGGTCGACCACCTTAGAGGTGGGTCGACAAAGTGGGTCGACCCATTACTGAGCCATTTAAGGTTACATTTTTCCACTAGTACATATCGGATTTTATTTTATTTAATTCTACAGACCAGAATCTCCAGTACACCTATAAATAGACTAGCAGATCCTAGCCTCCAGCTCATATTTTCAATGATAATGCCAAGGATCTGCCATTTTATTTCTTCTACAAATCTTTCAAAAATTAGAATATTAGTTTTTAGGAATTCTTATTCAAGATTTGAAGATAAGGAATGTCGATCTACAATATAAGTGTCCATATTTCTTATTTACGTAAGGTAAATTCTGTGAATCTAAATTATTAAGGTTTCTTTCTGTCGTTTTGGCATTAGATTTGTAAATCTGTGGTTATCTCAATATTAGATTCAATTAGAGACCACAAAATAGCAGATCTGAATTAGATTTAAGAATTGGAAAGTAGTCAGGTGATTGGGTTAAAAATTATACCCTTTGGTAATGGTATTTGATCGTTTACGTTCCCCGTAATTCTTAACGTGATAAATAATTGGAATTTGTTAAAATTGCGATATAGCTTATTTCTAAGTATGTTAAGTATATTTTTGTTTTACAAATCTATTCCATTAATATTTTGTTTTGATTGAGAATTATTATAATACTGAAATTGTGGAATTTGCAAAAATTATGACTATGTTCTTAAGTTTGATATTTAATGTCAAATTGGATAGTTGCAAACAGAATTAAAGTGAAATTGGGAATAATGGAAAAAGAGTTTGTATGCCTAAATTCGTATGGAAAATTTACAGTAACTGAAAATGGTAAATATAAAACATTAATTAACATCTAACTTAGGAAAGAAAAAGGGGAATTAATAGTGGACCGAGTTAGTTGGACTTAGGAAAAAAATGGATACATTTCCATAACGGCAAAATTACAGAACATAGTTGCAAGAAATGAAAGGAGAAAGGGGTAAGTGTGAAATAGAGATTCTTTTACCGTATTGCATGCTAATCAAATAAAATATGTCCATACTGAGAACAAAAGAAATAGCTTGCAACTACGGATCTTAATTTATGTACGATACGGAAATAGATTTTTACATCTTTCCTTTAACCAATCCAATGAGGTGTGTCAAACGGTAATTAAAGAAAGATTACAATAGTAAAAGTCGTTTCATATTAAGGAACCTAAAATGAATTGTGATGAATGAAGAATGTAACCTATTATAATTAATTATATGATTGGGAAAGAGATATAATAGGTAGGCTTGTCCTAGGGACAAGTATAATTATGACGTAAGTTATAATGAATGAAGAATGAAGAACATATTAATAAACCTTAATTAAAAGGAATAAGTTAATAAGGAAACTCACAACAACAGTTGTGATAATAGTGTAAGACAGGTTTATGATTAAATAACAAAGAATAAAGTAGACTTATTATTGGTAGACTTATATTTTTTTAAGGAAGACGCGTGTGTAGCGCGGTGCTACAAAGCCGATTACGCGTAGATATATATAGCTAGAAATATAATCTGGTTGACAGGTCCAACCAGTGGCGAATAAAGTCTAGGCCATATAGGTCCTTACAGCAAGTCCAAGCATATCACATAATATCTACAAAAAACAACTGGGAACATAGCATATAGGTACACAACCAAAATAAAGCATAGCAGTGTGATAATAACCCAAGCCCATCACCAGTAAGGGAAGAGGGAGCTACTACCTTGCGTTCCAGGGGACTGCGGCCTAGGAAGAGAGAGCGTGAAGCGAGCATGCCTAAATTTCTTGTCCATAGTTCGAAATGATGCAGAATATGATAACATGTTCCATTAAGAGCCTCTTGGGTCTGACGAAGACTTGGGCATTCCGTTGTAACCAAATACTCCAAGAGAAGAGAGCCACCAAGGAATCGAGCTTGGGGTCAGGGGCTGTGCTGCCAATATTCAAAGAAGGAGCGAACAGAAGGGATGAAATTGAGAATATTATGTGATATGCTTGGAAATTCCTATCGATATCATGGCATCCCACAAATCGATCAGAATTCATAAACCACTAACCAGACTTGTCAACACAATATAAAACAATTTTTATATCCAATTAACAAATACGCGCTCTCGTACATATGCACTCAACTCATTCTAGGATACTACTGACCCTATCTCTAATGAGTAAACACCCACCAAAGCCTAGGTATTCGCTCAACCTAAGCTCCGATACCACTGTAATGGCCCGTCATTTTTCCAATCCTGGATATCGATACGAATACCATATCGACTAACCAAACACCGGAAATTACCAGATCATCAATAGAAAGAAGTTAGAGGGTGAGAAATAGAAAGAAAGAAATATTATAATAGAAGAAGAAAAGACAAATAACAACACAGAATCTCACATCGTAGTGGAATAAAATATAATATGTAGAACAAATTTTGGAATGCAAAATTTTTACTGTACATACATATACATACCATTTTCAGCGTACAATACAACACAGTGGAAAGTAGTACTAGACAACTAACACTGAAGCCTCCTGCTCCACGCTCCTCCAAATATATCTGTAAATACCTGAACTACTTGACTCCCCATACAAATTTGGACACCCAAGAGTTTAGGGTAAAACAAAACAAATAAACTCTGGGTCAGTCATGGGACTGGTGTGAGTAAGCTCCAAACACTTGGTTTAACTTTTTTAAAATCCTTTTTGAAAGAAATGATAATCGTAAGACTAATCCACACATAAACACGAATGGTTTTAACCTTATGATAACCCCAAATAGCTTTTGAAAATCATATCATATTCTGATATTATAATAGTGTCTAAATACAAATAAATAGCAATCTTGCAGAACGCTTGCATCTCACGCTCTACGTATATAGTATACAATCAAAAACCGTGGGCACTTATTGGATAATGGATTCCAACTGGCAAGGTATAGGACCATCTTCCGACAGTGTATCTCTAGAGAGGAATACACCGGGTTCAACAAGAACATCTTGTAACCCAGGCTAAACATGACCGGCCCCTCACTTCGCTTAAGAGTACTGAATGTATTGTCACCCACGGTTGGGATCAACGACCGTTCCGTAGCAACAACAGTGATATAATAAAGAAGCAAAAGGATTTTCTCTAGATCAGGTGACAATCCACCCTACTTGGCAGTTAACCTCTTAGCCATGCGACCTACCCAATTTTATCTCGTTTCACGATTGTGAGGCTTGAGGCCACGTTATCTTCTGACATGCCACATTTTCCTTCACTTTGAATGCCACATTATCAAATTCGTTGACCCTTAATTGATTTGCGCTAATATATTTTGGATATTATGCTAAGAGAATAAATTCTTCGCCACCAGATGTATATTTGTACAGACCAACATATGCGATCATTGGAAATACTCTGTCAGACATTCATCCATACCCGTTCGTTCAGGGTCTGAAGGAAACTGAAGGCACAACTTCCATTAATCCATCTTAGGCAATTTATACCTAGAATTAACAGAAAAAGCCCTTGCACTTTACTCCGTCTTCGATTTGTCTTCATGCAACGCTACTACCAATACGGAGTGGTTCTTGGATAATAATCCAACCGATCTCTCCATATTAACAACGATATTGGCCAATACTTCGATAGTCGGTTATTTAACAATCGAAGAAAAATAAATAAACATTCATCCATAACATCAAACAATCACTGGGCCCCTTAATTAATTTTTCATTAATTAAATTCCTTCTCCATTTCCTCATCAATATTTGTTAACATGATATTTTCAATAATAGTCCTGCCCTCTTACGCTATTGGGAAATCATTTCTCATATATCATCTTGTTTTATTTTGTATACTTAGAAAATACCTTCTATTTATATTTGGAATTCATTTCAATTACTCCTTCCTTTTACGAACATTCATTTCTATCCTTAGGAAATATTTATTATTATATTCCAAAATTCCACTTATTTGATTTAAAACGAATGTTGTGTAATACATCGTTACAACAACCCAAATCACTGCACTCAACTAAATCTTATTCGAACATTGATCTTTAAGACTGAATCTTGTTATTTATCGATTAAAAATGAAATCAATCAAGTTGGGGTATAATTACCTCTTAGACCTTAATTGAATAACTTCTTAACTTCAAAACAGACAAGACCAGTTGCCTCAAATAATCAACACCATAAAATCCAATTATTCATTTTTAAAGTGTGTATATGTTTCTCTTTTTATTTTTACCAGATTTAATTATAGATTTCCTTTTTGTTTATAATATTCTATTTTAATATCGTTTCTTTATCGAATTCAATACATATTGATATATTGATTTTCTACTTATCAAATTTTCTTAAAAATATTCTAACTCCTTAAATTTCCGGAAAATTTCGCCATAACCTCCTTTGTACGGGTCACTCGGTACAACTACAAAATGCCTCTCTGGGCCCTTTCCATTCAAAAAGAAAATTAAAAAGCTAAGCACTTGCCGATTCGGCGCATAAAACCTTATATGGAATTTAAACATGTACCTTTTAGTCGGATACCAAATTTATAAACTTCATTCTCTTCATTCCATACCTGTTTTACACATATACGTTCATTTCTAGTTTATTCTAACTCAATCTGGTCATTTTAACTCAATTCGCTAATTTTCCATTAATTAGCTGTTTTGCTTATTTCTCTTTCTATTTGAACGTATCACGTTCAAATATATTTTTAACTTGCTTATAACCAATCAAATTTCCATTTTCAATTCGAGTTTCGTATTCGATTTCGAATAAGAATTCACAAACCCAATTTACTTATCCAAAGCAAGATTTCGATTAAAAATTCCATTAACTAATTATTCATTAAATTAGTTAATTTTATTCAATAATTAAAAATCTGATTTTTGTTTCAAAAATCAATTCATTACTCCACTTGAGTTCAAATACATTTTAGAACTCAAATCTGGATTTTTCTAATGAAGATTCAGATTTTATTTGCTTGAAATCCTTTTATAAATTTAAATAAACCGTTATGGTTTTATAATGGTTATGGCGCTGTTTTTCTAAGAATTTGATTTTGGGACATAACTCAAAATCTATAGGACGAAATCCAGATGTTTCTCTTCCATTAGGAAACCTTTATCAAATCGGTCCTGATGATTCTTGTTTTATAGAATTCCGACTTAAATTGAGTTCTATGTACTCAATTGAAGTTCGAAACACTAATTTACGAACTACCGCGTTGCCGCAAGTTCTTTTTTAATTATAATTAAATATAAACGTATAAACTTCGTTTATGAATAAATTTCAACTCCATTTTAATATATTTAAATATATTTTAAACCAAAATTCACAATTCAACTTGATATTTCTGATTATCTCTAATCGTCGATTATTTCATCATTCGGTTATGGATTAAATTCAATCCTCTGTTTTAAATTCTAAATCCTATGGAAATAAATTATTTAATAAAATTCGATATAAATCTAGTTTCACTTATAAATCCGTTATTTTTATTTCAATTCATTTTATATTTCGAATTCCCGAAGTATAATCAATCGTTCTATTATTTAACACATTTTACAATTCACTTTTAAATTCATAATTGAATTTAAAATTCCAAATCATCCCCCGATAATTATCTTATTTAATTTATAAACCCTTTTTATAAATTTAATTTCCTTGTTTTACAATTTAAAACAAGTTTCATTGCACAATCTATTTGAAACTCAATTCCTTTTATATTCTGGATTCCAGAATAAAAATAGCTGTTTCCATTTCGAAATGATTTTCAAAAATATTTCTAAATTCATACTTGAATTTAAAATTCCAGTTTATCTCTAGATACTTAATACAATACATTTATAAACATTGTTTATAAATTCACTTGTTTATATATATTCAAACAAGTTCCATTTCAAAATCTATTTAGAAACCAAAATCTTATTTTGGAATATTCTATTTATTTTAACTTATTCATATATAACATAGAATATATTTTTTATATTTAATCTAAATATTTGTTTCTAATTAATACCATTCCAATATCCTTTTTGGAAATAATTTATTTTATAAATTTAGCATAATCTAATTTAATTTGTATTCCGAACATCGGAATAGATTTCATCGTTTTCTATTTAAAATGATTTCCAAATTTTCATTTTTAAATTCCCATTTGAATTTAACTCTCTAATTATCCAAAATTCATTCCATTTTCCAGTATTATCCAATGAAAATTATTCCTTTTAATTTATAACACCGTTTATAAATTCAGTTCAATTTTCCGCATTATCCAATGAAAATTATTCCTTTTAATTTATAACACCGTTTATAATTTCACTTCAATTTCCCGCATTATCTAATTTATAAATAATATTTTTAGTCCATTCGAATTTCAAATTATATTTTGAAAAAAAAAATCCATTCAAATCACAAAATTCCTTTTAATTTATAACTTTATAAATTAACATTTTGGCTCAGTGATATTTAAACATCCAAAAACACTAAATTATCAAATCACGGGTTTTATAACACATCATATATGTTAATATATATGAAACAAATTATAATAAATTTTAAGGAATCCAGTTGGATCCCTCCAACCTGTTTTTTTCATGCATCCACAGACGTTAGCCAACATAAATAATACCCATCCTGCTTCATGGCAGGATACCTTGGTATAGAAGGTCATCCACTATCATAGCGTGGTGCATATAGGGCCATCCGCTAATGATACTGCGGGCATCCACTAATTATACTGCGGGAAATATCCAATCACCAATATATATATATATATATATATATATATATATATATATATATAATAGCCACAAACACCAAGCCTAAATAACTAATATAATAATCACAACTGATTAAAATAAATAAATCCATCCAAGCAACCTACATTTTATTTTTAAACGATAAAATAAATTTTCTGTGTGAGATTTACTCACCGTGATTTTATTTGATGAAATAAATCGGAGAATGTTCGATCTACAATACAATTGATCTTGAGAAATCTTAAGTCCATCCCAGAATTCCAGCTATGAACCCAACTCGACTAATCTCACGATTAAACCTTATTCCATAGGGAAAAATCCATCTTCTCCCTATAAATCTCAACCTTAGCTTGTGACAACTCACTATCTCCTCGGTACCTCACACTGCCACCTTGAACCGCTAACAAATCACGCAACTCCTTTTGAACTCAGATCTTCATTAGTAAATTCGCACCTTACACAAATAGATCGAATTGCTTTGTCGCACTCCTTCCTGATTTGAGTGCCTCTACTGTCTAACATGGGACATCGCAGTTCAACATCGAAGCTTCCCAAAACCATCGTGACCTCAACCTTAGGCTAGCTGATTCGAACTCGGTATCCCCCTATTTGCATTATCATTCAACGCTTGCTCGAAGAGCACCCAATGCATCTCCTTCCCTGAACCAAATCATTGCTATAGTTCGAGCCATTTCTTTCACCTTCAGGATGACGTCGCGATGCCCAATACTCAACACCCTAGTTCGATGGTTCTCCCATCGTGAACTCGCGATGTTGTTTCCCTGCTCGCGTCCTCCTTGCTCACGATTTGGAATCAAATTTGATTTTGAGTTCTTTTTTTTATAATAGAACTTGATTTCGAATGAGGAAGTGAGGTATTAGAAAGGAGCGATTGGAATAGGAGGAGATTTCAAAAAAGGGAAATTCGTTTTTGTTGGAATGATAAGCGGCTTCAATTTGTTTTAGATCCAAATAATTGGAATAAGCTGAAGTCGATTTATTGCTGAAGGAAAGTAGAAGAAGAGGGGATTAACGCGATATTTATAAATGACGGAAACTTAGCTACTAAGGAAATTACTGGCCTGCGTTTGGTACAGTATACGTGGTAGGTTAAGTACATAAAAATTTATTTGATTTGACTCTGTTCTTATCCATCTAAATTTTTAAACAATATAATTCGGGGTTCTAAACTCCTATATGAGCACAACAACCAACATTTCTGGCATTGTAACAATATTCTGAACACACTGGGACATGTTTCGAAGTCCAGTTCGATCATATGGAGAAGATATTAATTTAAATCGTTATAATATAAATTAAATTAAAAACGATTAATTCCTTGATAATGAATTATTGTTATAATTATCGTTTGCAGTTAAAATAAATTTATATTGGTCAGTAGAATTGTCACTATTAGTTTTTGCTTCAAATTTATATATGGTTTTCATATTACGATGCGTATATATATTCGAAATAAATCGTATTTCGATTATTAAATTGATAACTCAATATAAATATCGATTTATATTATCAACTAAATATTTAAACCAATATTTAAATAAATTGACCAAAAATCCAGGTCGTTACAGTGCCTATTCTTTTTAGTAAGTTTATTCAGCTCTCTGTATTCCACACATAAGCGAAGCGAACCATCCGCCTTAGTTGCGAATACCAGCGGAGCACCCTATTCAGATATGCTTCACCTAATAAACCCTTTCTCAAGTAGCTCCCCTACTTGCTTGCTAAACTCCTTCCTTTCTCTTAAAGCCATGTGGCGCACAGGCAATGCAACTGACTTTGCATTGTTCACCAAGTATCTCGCGCCTCCGAGGTAAACCCTGTACCTCCTCAAAAACATCAGGATACTCACAGAATAACGATACATATCGCAGATCATCAATAGATGCATCAAGTGGCTCTAGGAAACAAACAATGACAGACCCTTTAGGGTCACAGGAAATCTCGAGGGTCCTCCCATGGAAAGTCTAACAACCTTCCTCTCACAATCTAGAATGGAACCACACATGACTAGCCAATCTATCCATAGAATCAAACTATAGCCCATGAAACCAAGCACATATGCATCGCACTCAAACTCGACGCCTAACACATATATTCCCAAACCCCGACAAATCATAGACAAATTAGTCGTACCACCAATGTGGTTTGAGAAAACAACAGGATCCAAAACCATACTATACTAAGGTGTAGAGACTCAACCACAGAATCAGATATAAAAGAATGCAAAGCGCCCGAGTCAAAAAGAGTTCTAACAGGATGATTGGAAAGAAAAATCAAACCTTCAATGGAAACTTTCCTACCTCTATCTGGCGCACCGGCCACGAGAGCATGCACTTGCCCTCCCGAAGATCCTTCCCTTTGAGCTTGTCCTTGCTTCTTTGGGCACTCCTTAGAAAAGTGTCCGACCTCTCCACAATTGAAACAAGAATTATTCTTTCTTTTGCAATCCTTGATCAAGTGACCCTCACGTTCGCAATTATGGCATTTCCTCTTATCTCTAGCTTTGCCATCCTTTTTTGCCTTCTTTTGTTTTTGTTATTGTCCTTTCTTGGGCCATACTTTCTTATTTTGTGTTTCCTCAACCTTAGCCTCTTTCTTTTCACCTTTATCTTCCTCGTGCATTAACACCATATCAACGAGTTTCTCAAAAGTTGCTCCCATCAGAATATGAGATATAGCCAACCAATAGAGGGATTCATTCAATCCCCTAACAAACCTCAAAGCTTTCTTGTATGGGGTATTCACTAGCTCCAAACCGAACCTCACCAATTGGTTAAATTTATTAACATATTCTTTCACAGACATGCTTCCTTGCTTAAGAACCAAAAACCTTTCCATTTGCATACTTTGCTCCTCTTGAGAAAGAAACTTCATTTCAAACCTCTATCGGAAATCATCCCTTGTCTCAACTGGATATCCCGCTTGCATCACCTCCCACCAGAACGAAGCCTCATCTTTCAGCTGCCAAAAGACCAACTGAATCTTCCTACGATCGTCAACTTCAAAAATTCCAAACAAGTCCTCCATCTCTTTAAGCCAATTCCTTGCTTCTATAAAAGTCTCAGTTCCCAGGAATGGATTTCCGCACATAGCACAGAAAACTTTGCATATCTTAGAGAAATTATCAGCACGCAGAGGAGGAGGAGGAACAACGGGTGCGGTTGAGGGAGGAATGTCTACTTGACCACCGACAGGCGTCGTGGCCTCTAGATACATACGGAACCAACCCGGATCGTAATGTCCTCAGGAATATTAGGTTCCCCAGACATGCAGAAAAGAAAAGGAAAAAAGGATTCAAACAGAGAATCGAATGATTTTACATATGGCTTTGGGGAATATGTTTTTCAAAACAGACTTTTCTTTTGAAAATGCTTTCGTTTTAAAACCGTTTTGAAAACAATTATCGAAATCTTTTATTCGATCTGGTAACCTTCAGCTCTGATACCAAGTGTGACACCCCACTTCCGTTAATGTCATTCTTTAAGAGAATGCATTAAGTTTCGTGAAGCATTATAGGTAAACAGAAATAGAAATATTAAAAAAAAGATATAAAATAACAGCGGAATTTAAAACTTTATTGAGCAGAAAACATCGTGGTTCAAAATGTAGTTACATCATGAGTCTGAAATATATAAAACCCAGTACATCAACTTTAAAATTCTGTCTTGTACTAAAATCATCAGAGTATAGTAAACATGAAAAAGCATAATCCCCAAAAACATAGCCATAGTAGAGAAGGTAAAAAATCAAGCAGTATATATAAGCAGCTCCAAGCAGAAGGAAAGAAGAATCCTGATCAAGCTTGAGTATTCCCACCCAGAGAACCTGGGGAGAATGGAAGAGAAAGAAGAGGACACAAAATAGGTCAGACATAAGTTTGGCGAGTCCAGTTACTTTTAGCATATAAGTAAGTAAAAGCATCATGACAAGCATATAAAACTGGATAAGATGGATAACAACATATAATGCTGGTATGACAAGGTAAACAGGATAAACCGAATAAAATATATATGTATAGCGCTTCTCTAATACTTTTCTCTCTCTATCTGTCTGCACTAATGCTAGTATCATATGAACAAGATGATCCCCAACAAGATGGTAGACTTAGGCGTACTTCTAGTGAGAGGGCTTACCCCATACAATAAAAGGAAGCCCAACTGAACATACCGGTGTTACCCCTAAGGATAATAACAGGCTCCTAAACAGGCGAGACTAGATGTACCCCAATCGACCGGTTCTCTACTCCTTACATACCCTGTGCTTCCCCCACAGCAGAATGTTTCACTTCCTAAAGTGGCAACCCTTCATTTACAGGATGTACACAACCATATCTACTGATGTCACATCGTATTAGCCTCCCTTGTCCGGACCCATGCATGCACATGACCCCATCGGAATGCACCGCACACACCATTCCTTCTTTTGGATCTCTTACAATCAGCTCAATAAGCGTGTCCTGACTCAGACCTAGTTCGAAGTACTCGTTTGATACCCATATATGGGTTATTGACTAAAACGGGTCCCACATACAAAATGATACAAGCTTCCCTCTAGGCTTGCATCCCCACTACTAGGATTTCCACAAGTTATGCCCACCAGTGTTGTAAGATTGCATAACCCCAACAGGTTAAGTTTGTGCGCCTATATATATATATATATATATATATATATATATATATACATACACATATATATATATATATATTACCCACCACCCAAAGATATACTTAACCCTCCCACTATTACAAGCAAGTTTACTTAACCCCTATTCAAGTTAACATGTTCATGTAATCCCAATGTATACAAACAGGTTTAAGTATTACAAGTTCATTACCATATATTAATTTATGGTTATAATGCGCTAGACCTCCCACATTAAGCCTACAACTTGTGAATGCTGGATATGCCGAGCGGGTCCCGGAAGATTTCTTCCACAAGTCGAACTTAACCTCGTGTCTTAGCCCATTGCGTGTTTATGCACTTAGACCCCTCACATTAGATTCACCACTTGTGGTCGCTGGATATGTCAGGCGGGTCTAGGCAGATTTCTACCACAAGTGTATTCTAACCTCATGTCTAAGCGTGGTTACAGTTTCTAATTACCGTAAATCTAGGCGTTTTCATTATTTAACAATTATCCCTATTTCATTATAGGTTTTCATGCGTCATATTTATCATGTACCATTTGCCTCAATTTAAGATCCTTAACATAAATTTTTTTATGCTCCAAATCCGTGTTCATGTTTCCAGTTCAAGTTATGCCCCAAATTTAACGTTCTTCCCCTTATTCCCAATTTCACGCGTTTGCATATTTCAGCGGTATCCCTAAGCTTGAAGGTAGCCTGGCTAAAAAATAAAAGGGGAAAAAGGAGGGAAAAGAACAAAAATAAGCATAATAACAAGATAGACATATGATGGTAGAAATAGGCATAGCTGCGTAATAAGCATATAATGACAGAATTAGGCATAATGACAAGATAGGCGTATAAGAACAGATCTGATGAACATGTGATAATAGAAATGGCGCGGCAGTTCGTAATTTGGCAATTCGAACTTTAAACGAATATACATAATCCATTTTAAATTGGATTTTTGTGAAACAAGAAACTTTCGAATCTGTTGAACGATATTTTTCTAATAGAAGAGAAAAATCGAGATTTCGTCGTGTAGATTGTGAATTATGTCCAAAATCAAATTTTCGAAAAGCCGCTATGGAATTCCTTTATAATTTATAAGGATTTATTTATATTATAAAAGGAATTTCAATATAAATTGAATACTGATTTAATCTGGATTTGAAATGTCAAGTTATAAATTCAGATAGGAATATTTTCGAGCTATATTATATTCTATGTGATATATACGATAGTATTAATTTATTAATATTAAATTTAATTATTTTTAAATTATTAATATTTAAATGGGTTTACTTAGAGCTTTAAAAATAGCCATTCTTGCGAACGACCTCCGTTTTCGAAGAAACTAATTTTGTTGGATCCGGAATATTAAATTATTGTTGGATTTCAATTTTCGTGATTTTTGGAGTCAGTATGTGGTCGTACGGGATTTTAATGTGAAAAATATCGAACTGTAGCTGTGTGAGCAAAGGGACTCGGAATTCGACGAAACAAGTTTCGTTGGGTCCGTAATGTCGAACTGTAGCTGTATGTCCATTTTCGTCGAATTTGGATATGTTATGTGATCATAAGAATTTTTAAACTGTGAACGAAGATAACGATTGGTTATTAATTGTTAAAATAATGAATATAAAAATATTATTTCTCTACTATAAATATCCCAACCTATTTCTAAACCTAATTCCATTCTCTTGGTGGTCAAAACACTCAAAATATCAAGTCGCCAACAAGTTCCTCAAAACGTGAAGATGATCACTTCAAAAATCAAAAGAAATCCACATAAATTTCCAAAAATCAACAAACACTTATATTTATAAACCCCATCACATTATCTACAAACTAATAAGCGTTTCACTGAGATCGACATTGTAACGACCCAGATTCTTAACCATTTAATTTGATATTTAATTTTTGTTTTAAATATTGATTTGGATTTAAATGGTTTGGAATTGATTAATTTGAATAATTTATTTGTTTAAATAATATAAATAATAATTTAATTTCGAAAATAGTCGAAATTGGCTGAATTTGCGTTGTTATATGATTTGGTAATATAAGAGAATTTATTTATGTCTAGGTTTTATTTTATTTTTGATTTCGTTTATTAAGTGTTGTTTTAACGTTTAAATTATAATTTTAATTATATAACGAACTGCGGCAACGCGGTAGTTCGTAATATAGCGTTTTGAACTTCAATTGGCTATATAGGATTCAAAACAAGTCGGATTTCTTCGAAACAAGAAACGCCCGAATCCATTTGGTAATAATTTTCTAATGAATTAGAAAAATCGAGTTTTCATAGTGTAGATTTTGTTTTATGCCCAAATCAAATTTTTAAATAGTCGTTATGGAATTCGATTATATAATATAGCGATTTATTTTATAAAAATAAAGGGTTTTTAATTTATTGAATATCGTTTTAGCTCAAAATTCAACCCAAAATATTTTATTTTGAAAGCAGATGAAATTCTGCTCAGGGATGTCCAATTATAATATTTTAATATTATTATATTGAAGTATTTTAAAACTGGTTTATTTTAATCCAAATTGGACCGTTAAAAAGGGACTTTACTCAAACAGTCTCCGTTTTCAATGAAACAAATTTTATTGAGACCGTAACAGCAAATTATTGTTATATTTCAAGTTGCACGTTAAACAGAGTTATTCTGTGAGCATGGAAAAATAAAATGCAAATAAATCGACCATTTTGATTCGAACGAACACCATTTTTGCAAACGGGTTCGGAATTCGATGAAACAAGAGTCATTGGGATCGTAACGTCGAATTATACGATGCAGTCCATTCTCGTGACAATTGGAGTTCGTGTGTGATCACAGTAACCAATAAATAGTGTTTGGAATTGCGATAGGTTCAAATAAAATTCGCTAGTCTTGTCAATAAATATCTTCGGTCAAATCATATATAAAATAATTAAAATATTAAAATAATTAAATAAAATATTTTATTGTTCTTCTATATAATAAACCAATGTGACACGCTAAAATCCCAAATCCCTCCCGTTCCTTTTCTTCTTGCTTAAAAACAAAATTCAGAAAATAATCCTACATTTTGAATTCAAAAACAACTCCTCAAAATTCCTACAAATTCAAAGGATCCTATACTTGGATTGGTGCAAGTTTTGGTCTCAATTTGGGGTAGAAAGTGAATGGCTCGATTGTTATTTGGGGACCCTTCATTTTGAACAGTAAAGCAAGGTCGAAGGAGGACTTTGCTCGATTCGGGCGAACTCCATCGATGTTGGGCCAAGATGGTCATGAGGTAGAAATGAGGGAGTTAGGCGGTCGTTGCAGTGGTGGTTGGGTGGACTCCGGCAAAGTGTGGTCGGAGAACGGAGGGAGTTTACTGCTAGTATTTTGTATGGAGATGAGTTCGGTTTTTTGGTTTGTAACGTCCCGCCTTTTTGACCGCTGCAAACCGGTGATTAAACCAATTTAAAACGTTCCAAAATGACGGATCGTTATTTAGCTTACCGAGTTCAAAATAGAATCAACACAGGAAACACATAATAAAATAAATAACACAGTATCGAACAAAATAACCTTTCATATATTAATCAAAAATTTTGATACAAAGATTTTTCTGTACAGCGGAATGTAAAAATACAGTTGAATACAATAGAAAAATATTTACTGATTAGAAATCTTCAGAGTGCGCGTCTCCTGAAACCCCCAGTCTTTGCCAATCTTGGAATCCGCCGCTGTAATATCTAAATCTGAAATGCTCGGATCTAACTCGAGCATTCCATGCAAAAACATAAAAATACTCGAGTCAGGATTAATCATAGTTCAAGTAAATTAATTTCAATAAAAACTGAAATATAATAGTTAATCCTATCATCGAAATAAAATAGTTGCGGTATGTGTTCCTATCAGTTCTATCTATTTCCAGTTGAAGAATAGTATTGGCGTTTGCGAGTGTACACGTGTATATAATATACCCGTGTACACCGCCCCAAAGTCCCGAGTCCAAAAATAGACGAAAGAATAGGTGACTACAGGAGCTTGCATATACACACGTGCACATATGTGTGTACCGCCATCGCATCCCGAATCAAAATGGTGATAAAAGCCGAATAGCTCCTATGTTTTCAAACTAACATATACAAGGAGCAATATGCAGACATGCAAAGAATTTGAGCCTGCAAATACATTTTTCTCAGTCCACACGAAGAGGAACTAGCATGCAAATATCATAAATCTCGAATTGGACATATGAAATCTCAAGATTAATATGCAAATATCAGACAGGCTACGCCAATGTGGAAGCGAACAAAGAAGATTGGCCATATAAAACTGCGAGCATATGCCATGTATAATAGCATCACATGATTTGACCAACTTAAAGAACAACAAGACAGGAACAACCTCAGGTAAACCCAACCATAGATGGCAATACTATATAATCAGTTCGAATGAGTGAAATAGCAGACTGAAGTATGTTCAAAACTCAAAGGGGCTGGCCGACTCATGTGTTTAACTTGTCCAATATGGGTTCAGGTTTTACACAGCAGCAACGCAGTGGGAAGGCCGCCAAATATATTGCAGCACACACAGGCAAGGCGGTTGCATGCATGGTTCAACAAGACTCATGGATACGGCAAAACAAATCATAGCTCATCAAACAGTAATACCACAACAGTCAAACTGGGAGATGCAAGCATATCCATGTGCAAAGATTTCACAGCCTTTTCCAATTCAAGTCACCTAACATGCTCAAAGTAATCAACATTTTCCCAACAGGGTCACCTATGCAGTCAACCTTCATATCTAAGAAGGTATATAAACAGGAATATATAGTCTATAGTTCCAAACTTGTAGTTAGTTAGAACCCGAAAATTTCCAGCATCATAAGCGATAAAATACACAAACATTTGTTAAGCAAAGCCACCTTTCATATGTAACGTGTGTACACTTCATGGAAAGGGAGGACACGTTTAAGTGAAGCATATAAAATTAGATGTTAAGTTCAAAACTATTCCAGTGGATATCCACATACTATATCAGGACCTTTAAATGGTGGCTCTGGCTTGTTGGATACACAAGTGGTAACTATTATGGAAATTCACATTTCAATGTCCTGTTAACTCATTGCAGGGTGGAAAGGTCCGACAAAACACACAAGTATATGAGCATCGCAATGTAGTTCAGAGTTACAAATTTTGTATCGAACAATACATATTCAATTTAAAACAAAGAAATGCAACAATGTAAACTTGTACGCTATAGGTCATTCCATGGAGGGTTCGTGACCAATACACTCCTATAAATTGTATATACACGGTTGTCAATACTATTAAAAATACTGTCATCTAAAATAAAGTCTGTGACTGCATTCAATATAGCAGGTCCACGCAACCACGGAGAACAGGTTTTAAATGATCATATGCAGTAACATGAGTGGTCAACATAGGCCATTTTCGAGTGATCATTATTTAAGAAATGTCAAGTTCAAAATTCCATGTCCAAGACTAAAGTGGGCAACATTTCAGTATTTTCAGGTTGCAGAGGTGGTAAATGTTTTCAGTGTTTTTATTTGAACGAGTAAAGGTTCTCAGCATTTCCATTTTAAATGAGTAAAGATTCCCAACATTTCCATTTCAATGAGTAAATGTCCTCGGCATTTTCATTTAAAGTATTAACGAAAACAAAGCACAACAGCCCACATAGTGTTAACACAAGTGATGTACATATATATATATATATATATATATATATAAGTAGCAAAGTGGAAAACAAGGTTTTTCTTTCTAGATAACAACTACGTAGGGGCATGCCAGTCCATAGTTCAGTACATTTCCAAGTGAAACAAAATATGGTTTGATTAAACAAACAATCTTCAGACTAACATTTCTTACGTATAAACAAGGCAGGGTGAAATATGAGAATACAAGGTTCAGCACTTCATCTAAAGGGTTGACCGTGAGTGGCAATTCTAACTCAGTGATTTCCATGGCATCAGAAAACAATTTATTTGTGGTTCTACATATACCACTTATACTTTATACTAAACAAATCTAGAGTAATTTCCTTTTTCATTTGCAGGCAGTTCAAGAATTTAGGCCAAATATAACAAAACAGGGCTCGAACAAATGCAGCAGTATTCATTAGAAATCAAAGTATATCTGTGTATACTTGTTGGGTATAAAGAGGGGATACTACATGCCATATATCAAGACCGCCTGACATGTTCATAACAGTAAGTACCAACTGTTTCTCATATAAGTATACGCCTATAGGTATATATAAATACAGATCAATTATGAAGATGAGAACGACAACATAAATGAGGCAAAAATCCGCAAATGGACTTACGGACTTAACTTAATTGAATTTTAATTGGACAAGTGTAATTAATCATCCTATAGTTTGTATTAAAATTAAAGTACTTGAACTAGGGTTAATCAATCGTGAGTTCCCAAAAGAAACTCACCTTGAACCAGCGATAATCGAAAAAGGCAGAGGACGTGGATGGCTCTGATGCTATTTGCGGTGATGCTGAGTTGGAACCTCGCACGGAAACGACACCTTCGAGTTCAGGCAGAGGCGGTGACAGCTTTAAGCACGAGGCAGGCTTCGATTCAATGGTCCTCAATGCTGGTGCAAGCAAGGCAGCAACCCGATTAGAAGGGGAGGCGAAAGCACTTTAGGGTTTCCTTCAATTGAGAGGGACGGAGGCGATTTAGGGTTTCGGTCATTTGAGTGAAAGAGGGGATTGACTTAGTTTTTTTTCGAAGAAATGAATGGGCGTGTTTATTTTTATAGAAGGAGAACCCGTGGGGATGAAGGCATCAGTATTTTGGTGGCCAAGTAAACGTGGGAGCCAAGGCAAAGAAAAACGTATTAACTGAGGGAGGTGGTTTTCAATGTCTTGAGCGTGAAGGAGTTTATGGGATGATGTTTAAATAGAAAGAGTGATCCCTATTTTGTTCTACCACATATTTCATTAAACGTTTTACTTATTTTTCTACCTCAAATAAACTCCGAACATAACGAAATTTGATGTGCTATAACGCCTTCACGCTCTGCATCCAATAAAATTTGTTCGATTGTAAACCGACTTTGTTGGTATACAACGTCATTTTATTTTTTTTAAATTATTTACGTTTCACCGATTTTATTCACACAACAACTCCGTTTGCTTCCCAATTTGAAACGTCACATTCCAATTTATTTGTATATGTGAATACACACATAACCAATCCCATTCTCCATATATTTAAACAAATAAAATCCACCAATTTATTTAACGTCAATAACGTATATTTTTAAATCCAACCATTTCTATTTTCCAGTCGTATTTCAATCCGATCAAATCCGATTCAGATATTCAACAATATATATTTAATTCTCAACCAACCATACTGAATTCAATATTGAATCCAATTTATACATAAAACCATATATTCGATTTTCACTTTATAACCCAATATAAAAAAAATGATTATTAACATTTAAATCTTTAATAAATTTTCATTTTAAATTGCCCAAATTCCTGGGACGTTACATTCTTCCCCCCTTTAAAACTTTTCGTCCTCGAAAAGGAGAGTCCATTAGAGTTATACCAATGTATATTTCAAACATTCATATTTATGTGAAATCCTTCCATAACTAATTTAAATATCGATATTTAAGTCATCGATCCTCTTTGTTATCCGCCATATTCAATTAACTCTGAAAAACCAAATTTCTTATTGAAATCATTTCCCAAAATTTCAAATCCCGCACACGTTAGATTTACACATCTCCAATCATTCTAAATTTCTTCATTCATCTGTCAATATTTACTTATCAATTGTTCCACAAGTTCAACCATAACATCAGATATTCAATCCATTCAATCTTCCCCACCACTCATTTAAGAGTGTGATTATCATTTTTTTTGTCAAGTCAAAAATTGTCGACTTGAAAATTTTAAAATCCAAAATCTTTATAACTTCTATACAGAAAATATTTGTATTATTACTTCAGAGCTATAGACTTAAATATATTTTGAAATTCTCTTCCTTGACTTATCAAGTTGAATACATTTTATTTACAAATTATCGATTTGAAAATACTTGGTATCTCAAAGTTCGACAAGTCTATTGTCGTTCTTACAGATGTTAGGCATACGCTGGCCAGGCGCATGACTAAAATCTCCAAGTACTAAATATCCTTGCTTCAACTCCTAGTGAAAATATTTCAAAAATTCTTTTTAAAGAAACAGATACGGAAAGTACCAATGTGATATTGATATGTTGATTGTTCATGAATCGCATATACACAATGGTTTCGTCCGGATCCCCCAGAAAACATCTGTATCCATAGGAAATCACTTCCCTGCGAATTTCATCATGGACAGATCAACGGAAGATACTTAAGAATCAAAAGACGATCTGAGGTCATTGAGCGTTGGTTGCTCTCTCTCAAGATCACGAAATCAAATCATCCAATTATGAAGATAAATCAAGTCACGAGGACCAATCAAGTCACGAAGACAAATCCAGTTACAAAGACAAACTGCTGCATTAACAGGTGGCTCACTATCACTAAGATATCTCAAATACTGTGGACCGCAGGTACACAATGGTTACGCCTGGGTCCCCCAGGAAACATCCATACCCGTAAGCTTTCACAGCTCTGCGGATTACGCCCTTATAATTCGACTGTAGATCGCATCAGTCACAATGGTTACGCTTAGTTCCCCCAAGAAACATCCGTCCGCCGTAGGCTATCTACAGCCCTACGAATTTCGCTATACGGCCAAATTCCAACGACTCTAGATCGCAGCGATCACAATGGTTAAACCTGATTCCCTCAGGAAACATCCGACCGCCGTAGGTTATCTACAGCCCTACGAATTACGCTAGCAGTCGTGCTCAATGGCAACTCATGAGTTTTATGTCCGGACAACCTACTACCACCAGCAGCATATCTCAACTAAGCTTGAAATTCATAGAGAAAGAAGGTACTTTCCTTATCTTTATTTTAAAAACATACGATACTATATACCTGTAGTATTTTATTTCATATTCCTCAAAAATCATACTTATGTCAATTCATAAGATTTCCTTTCAAACCTTGTTTGCAAACATCTCCTTCTTATATAAATTATGTTATATAAGATTCCATTTCAACTCGACTACCTTCCAAATCAATGGTCTCTAAATTCGTTGTATAAATTTTCCATACGAGTTCTGGAAATTCCTATATCCAATATTCAAAATCAAACATCCTTAAATTCAATTCCAATTTCAAAATTTCAGATTTCATCTCTCAATTAATTAGATAGTTGATATCCTTCCAATCTCAAAATTACACTCTATTGGTTATAAACCGAACTTTCTATTAATCTCCAATTATTCACCAATTTTCAACTTATCCAATTCTTTACTTAATTCAAATCCTTATACCCTCCAAGTTTCAGAATTCTTCTTCTTATCACAAATTTCTTCTTCACGCATCATCACCCCTTCACATTCACATATCTCGACCGTAAATTAGCAAGCGAACAACTTCCTAAGCATCAATCCCGAAGGCCGAAATCAACATCAGATTAATACTCAGGAAATTATCCAGCTTAACTAATCTTTAGTCAGTTTTTAAATTCTTTAACTTCATTTCTTAATTCTTATCAAATCATCGCTTATCGCAGTTTCAACTTTCAGTTTGCGAATTCATTTCTCTTACGTTCTGCCTTCCTTTGTTCTTGACGTACGGCTTTTTGTTTTTCAGTCCTTACCATTCTGATTTAACAAAAACCCGTTAGCCATTCGCGATATTTTGGAAACATTTCCAATTATCATCTTTATTTTCTATAACATTTATCGGAAAGCATTTCCATATATTCACAAATCTTTATTTTCCATATAAAATATATTTTACTCCTAGGGAAAACATTTCCCAATTCGTTATTTGAATTAAAACCGATATTAAATAAACATCGGTATTTTCACTTAACTGCTAACACTCATTTACTTACTTCATTTAACCATTCCTGATTTTATTATCATTTATTTATATTTCGATTATCGAAATAAAATTTATCATTTTCATCTTTGAAACGATTTTCAAATTTCTTCTTTTCATCCAAATTCTTATCGGAATTCTTATCCCTATAAATTTCAATTCTCTTTGATTTGCTAAAATACACAATTAGAGAATTTAATTCATTTATTCTCTTATACTTATCTTTCTTGGATACCATCCGATGATGGATTCGATATTCAAATCCTAAGGGGACCTTATCGAAGACTAGCTCTCGCAAGCGTGGATCAGAAGACTGGGGATTCCGGAGACTGGGGATTCCGAAGAAAAAAAATTAAATCTCAAAATAGCTTTTGTTTTCGCTGTATTAGTTCAAAGTACTAATTTTCAAAATATATAATATTGCCAAAATATTTTTCCTTTCAAAATTTATTGAAAATCAGTTACACTTTTCAAAATTATATTTCGAAATCTTTTTATTTTCAAAATCCGCTTTTCCAGTGTCGACTCTATTTCAAACTCGATAAGCTGCGCTTTGAATAAACCAAAGCTCTGATACCAACTGTAACGACCCGCCTTTTTGACCGCTGCAAATCGGTGATTAAACCAATTTAAAACGTTCTGAAATGACGGATCGTTATTTAGCTTACCGAGTTCAAAATAGACTCAACACAGGAAACACAGAGTAAAATAAATAACATAGTATTGAACAAAATAACATTTCATATGTTAATCAAAAATTTTGATACAAAGATTTTTCTGTACAGCGGAATGTAAAAATACAGTTGAATACAATAGAAAAATATTTATTGATTAGAAATCTTCAGAGTGCGCGTCTCCTGAAACCCCCAGTCTTTGCCAATCTTGGAATCCGCCGCTGTAATATCTAAATCTGAAATGCTCGGATCTGACTCGAGCATTCCATGCAAAAACATAAAAATACTCGAGTCAGGATTAATCATAGTTTAAGTAAATTAATTTCAATAAAAACTAAAATATAATAGTTAATCCTATCATCGAAATAAAATAGTTGCGGTATGTGTTCCTATTAGTTCTATCTATTTCCAGGGGAAGAATAGTATTGGCGTTTGCGAGTGTACACGTGTATATAATATACCCATGTACACCGCCCCAACGTCCCGAGTCCGAAAATAGAAAAAAGAATAGGTGATTACAGGAGCTTGCGTATACACACGTGCACACATGTGTGTATCTCCATAGCATCCCGAATCAAAATGGTGATAAAAGCCGAATAGCTCCTATGTTTTCAAACTAACATATACAAGGAGCAACATGCATACATGCAAAGAATTTGAGCCTGCAAATACATTTTTCTCAGTCAACATGAAGAGGAACTAGCATGCAAATATCATAAATCTCGAATTGGACATATGAAATCTCAAGATTAATATGCAAATATCAGACAGGCTACGCCAATGTGGAAGCGAACAAAGAAGATTGGCCATATAAAACTGCGAGCATATGCCATGTATAATAGCATCACATGATCTGACCAACGTAAAGAACAGCAAGACAGGAACAACCTCAGGTAAACCCAACCATAAATGGCAATACTATATAATCAGTTCGAATGAGTGAAATAGAAGACTGAAGTATGTTCAAAACTCAAAGGGGCTGGCCGACTCAAGTGTTTAACTTGTCCAATATGGGTTCAGGTTTTACACAGCAGCAACGCAGTGGGAAGGCCGCCAAATATATTGCAGCACACACAGGCAAGGCGGTTGCATGCATGGTTCAACAAGACTCATGGATACGGCAAAACAAATCATAGCTCATCAAACAGTAATACCACAACAGTCAAACTGGGAGATGCAAGCATATCTGTGTGCAAAGATTTCACAGCCTTTTCCAATTCCAGTCACCCAACATGCTCAAAGTAATCAACATTTTCCCAACAGGGTCACTTATGCAGTCAACCTTCATATCTAAGAAGGTATATAAATAGGAATATATAGTCTATAGTTCCAAACTTGTAGTTAGTTAGAACCCAAAAATTTCCAGCATCATAAGCGATAAAATACACAAACATTTGTTAAGCGAAGCCACCTTTCATATGTAATGTGTGTACACTTCATGGAAAGGGAGGACACGTTTAAGTGAAGCATATAAAATTAGATGTTAAGTTCAAAACTATTCCAGTGGATATCCACATACTATATCAGGACCTTTAAATGGTGGCTCTGGCTTGTTGGATACACAAGTGGTAACTATTATCGAAATTCACATTTCAATGTCCGGTTAACTCATTGCAGGGTAGCAAGGTCCGACAAAACACACAAGTATATGAGCATCGCAATTTAGTTTAGGGTTACAAATTTTGTATCGAATAATACATATTCAATTTAAAACAGAGAAATGCAAAAATGTAAACTTGTACGCTACAGGTCATTCCATGGAGGGTTCGTGACCAATACACTCCTATAAATTGTATATACACGGTTGTCAATACTATTAAAAATACTGTCATCTAAAATAAAGTCTGTGACTGCATTCAATATAGCAGGGCCACGCAACCACGGAGAACAGGTTTTAAATGATCATATGCAGTAACATGAGTGGTCAACATAGGCCATTTTCGAGTGATCATTATTTAAGAAATGTCAAGTTCAAAATTCCATGTCCAAGACTAAAGTGGGCAACATTTCAGTATTTTCAGGTTGCAGAGGTGGTAAATGTTTTCAGTGTTTTTATTTGAACGAGTAAAGGTTCTCAGCATTTCCATTTTAAATGAGTAAAGATTCCCAACATTTCCATTTCAATGAGTAAATGTCCTCGGCATTTTCATTTAAAGTATTAACGAAAACAAAGCACAACAGCCCACATAGTGTTAACACAAGTGATGTACATATATATATATATATATAAGTAGCAAAGTGGAAAACAAGGTTTTTCTTTCTACATAACAGCTACGTAGGGGCATGCCAATCCATAGTTCAGTACATTTCCAAGTGAAACAAAATATGGTTTGATTAAACAAACAATCTTCAGACTAACATTTCTTACGTATAAACAAGGCAGGGTGAAATATGAGAATACAAGGTTCAGCACTTCATCTAAAGGGTTGACCGTGAGTGGCAATTCTAACTCAGTGATTTCCATGGCATCATAAAACAATTTATTTGTGGTTCTACATATACCACTTATACTTTATACTAAAAAAAATCTAGAGTAATTTCCTTTTTCATTTGCAGGCAGTTCAAGAATTTAGGCCAAATATAACAAAACATGGCTCGAACAAATGCAGCAGTATTCATTAGAAATCAAAGTATATCTGTGTATACTTGTTGGGTATAAAGAGGGGATACTACATGCCATATATCAAGACCGCCTGACATGTTCACAACAGTAAGTACCAACTGTTTCTCACATTAGTATACGCCTATAGGTATATATATAAATACAGATCAATTATGAAGATGAGAACGACAACATAAACAAGGAAAACATCCGCAAATGGACTTACGGACTTAACTTAATTGAATTCTAATTGGACAAGTGTAATTAATCATCATATAGTTTGTATTAAAATTAAAGTACTTGAACTAGAATTAATCTATCGTGAGTTCCCAAAAGAAACTCACCCTGAACCAGCGATAATCGAAAAAGGCAGAGGACGTGGATGGCTCTGATGCTATTTGCGGTGAAGCTGAGTTGGAACCTCACATGGAAACGGTACCTTCGAGTTCAGGCAGAGGCGGTGTCAGCTTTAAGCACGAGGCAGGCTTCAATTATGTGGCCCCCGATGTTGGTGCAAGCAGGGCAGCAACCCAATTAGAAGGGAAGGCGAAAGCACTTTAGGGTTTCCTTCAATTGAGAGGGACAGAGGCGATTTAGGTTTTCGGTCATTTGAGTGAAAGAGGGGATTGACTTAGTTTTTTTGCCGAAGAAATGAGTGGGCGTGTTTATTTTTATAGAAGGGGATCCCGTAGGGATGAAGGCATCAGTATTTTGGTGGCCAAGTAAACGTGGGAGCCAAGGCAAAGAAAAACGTATTAATTGAGGGAGGTGGTTTTCAATGTCTTGAGCGTGAAGGAGTTTACAGGGTGATGTTTAAATAGAAAGAGTGATCCCTATTTTGTTCTACCGCATATTTCATTAAACGTTTTATTTATTTTTCCGTCTCAAATAAACTCCGAACATAACGAAATTTGACGTGCTATTATGCCTTCACGCTCTGGATCCAATAAAATTTGTTCGATTGTAAACCGACTTTGTTGGTGTACAACGTCCTTTTTTTAAATTATTTACGTTTCACTGATTTTATTCACACAACAACTCCGTTTGCTTCCCAATTTGAAACGTGAAATTCCAATTTATTTGATTATGCGAATACACACATAACTAATCCCATTCTCCATATATTTAAACAAATAAATTCCATCAATTTATTTAACGTCAGTAACGTATATTTTTAAATCCAACCATTTCTATTTTCAAGTCGTATTTCAATCCAATCAAATCCGATTCAGATATTCAACAATATATATTTAATTCTCAACCAACCATACGGAATTCAATATTGAATCCAATTTATACATAAAACCATATATTCGATTTTTACTTTATAACCCAATATAAAAAAATGATTATTAACATTTAAATCTTTAATAAATTTTCATTTTAAATTGCCCAAATTCCTCGGACGTTACAGGATTCGTGGATGAACTAGGGGCATCAGAGATGGCGACGACAGTCTCAGGTAGAAGGGTTGACAGAGGCGCGTCGATGGTGTGGAGGAGGTGGTCTCCGATGACTGGAATGAATGGCGGCAAGGGGTTAAAGTGGCGAACTTTGTTTCATCGTCTCCTCCAAATTGGGTTCGGATTTCACGATTTTGGATGGATGGTGGAGCATCAAAGTTGGCAACGGAGGACGGAGGTGAGTTTGATAGGGGAAAGTGCAGAGGCCTGAAGTCATGGGTAGAGGTGCTGGAAACAAATGAACGGAAGGGAAGACATCGTTTTGCCTGAATCGGTTTAATGAAGAAAAGGGCATCGGGTATAAGTAAGAAATAGACCGGATTTGTTTCTATAGAAGGAAGAAATCACATTTTCCACTAATGACGGGGATTTGAAGGTAATTCAATGGTGATTAAGGAGCTATTGGGGTTATTATTTAAGGTAAAAATTGAGGATTTAGACATTAATTCAATTAAGAATCAGTATTTAGCTCAAACCAATTAAACTAATAACATTTGTAATCCGTGCAGAACAAAATGGGGTAGGGTGAGGTTCCAACACAGGCAGAAGGTGAACGAATGGATCAAAAAGTAAATTGGTGGGTTTAGAAGTAATTACTATATATAATTAAATTTTAGTTAAGAAAACAATTATCTCATTTTAATCGTTAAAATTACAATAGATGTAACTCTTCACTTTGTCGCCAGAATTGGGTGAAATCAGAAGCATTGGGAGTGTAACCAAGGGTACTAAATTACTGAGCTAAGTTAGAAAGGATTGGAAACAATTGGGGGTTTTCGTTTAATTTTAAATATCAATTTAAAATTAAACGAAATAGCGCTGGAATCGTCAAATCAGAATCAGTGGTGAGTTAATTCTCACACTTCTGAAATACTGCGATGTGTTAAATTCATATCATTAATATTTATCATTAATAGGCTGAATGGACGCTATGGATACTATGGTTGATTTTTATCTATTGGTTCATTGTTTGTTTGTGTTTATAAATTGACCATTCAAATGCATGATATTTCATATATTAGTGTTAAACGATATTATAAACTGTTGTGCAGGGAAGAAAAAATTGGAGGAATCCAACCGGATTCCTCAAACAAATCGTATATTATTTATTTTTTACCCCCAATTTATATTATATCCTGTTTAGATATCAATGATTGAATAAATATTTATTGTTGAATCTAAATTCAACAATTATCATGTTTTAAATCAATATGCAGTATTGATTGGGTAATTGGCAGTAGATGGTCTAAATCCATCGTTTTGAAACACTAATTCACCGTCAGGCGAATTTATGTAGTCTAAGTTAGAAAATTTATTTTTATAACTAAATCGAAATTTTAAATTTTATTTTAGTTATTTAAATATAAAGTTTTAAATAAATTGACAATTATGACCTTGTTTTATAAAGAAATGTTAAAAGGGTTTTTATTGTAATAGCTTAAGTTTTAACATATCAGAAAGGCTGAGATTAACGTGAGAGTTGATCGTTTAGAATAATTGTTTCAAACAAAACAATTAAGTGTGTTTTGTTTAACTAATTATATTTTTTCAAATTAACTTCATAAAGAATATTTTCAGTGAAGAATGGATCAAACTTAATGATTAATTAAAAAAACTTTTAACCTTAATTTAAATACATTTAAGGTAATTATTGGATAATTACTATCTATAAAAGAAACTATTATATTAATAACTTGTTAATAAAGGTAACCAAACTATTTCGGTTAATGAAGAAATAAAAGTGTTTTACTTTAGAAAACAACGAAGTTAATCAATATTAAATAAAATTCATTTAATAAAGTAATTAGATTTAGTAAATTTGAGAGAAACTAATGGGAAGGGGTTTTATAATCCGAATTGCATAAACAAGGTATAAAAGGAATTTGAGTATAAAATAAAGATTCTATTTGAATTGGAAATAAAAGGGAAGAATTGTAAAACATGTAATTGGAAGTACTTATCCATTAGAATAAAGAAGTTAATAAGGGTTTGTGTCATGAAGTCAACATTTGTTTTAACGATGCTTAAGAGTTTTGAATAAAGTATTAGTAAACAAATCCAGGTTTATAAGGCAATTGGATTTGAAGTTAAAAACCAAGGCAAGAGTTTTAAATAATCATTTTTACTTAAAGAACCGAATTAAGTAAATAGCGCAATCGAAATGAAATTTGAAAAGGTAAAAAGGATAGTTAAGTGTTTTGAATAAAGGAAATTGGAAAAGGGGATTTATGGTTATAAATCCAAAAGATTAGGTTTTATAATGAAATTTTTTTGAAAAGTTATTAGCAAGTGGATTAGTGTAATATAATCCAAGTTATAAATACTATGCAGGAGTTTTGAAGCAAATGGTTAATATTTGAGTAAATGATTTACTTAATAATATATTAACTAAAATGGTGATGATCGATTAAGATGTTCAAAAGGAAAGGTATGGTTCATAAACCATAGTTTTAAATAGGAAGTAAGATCTGATCGATATTAGAAGAGCGTGTGTTTTAAGTTACAGACTTCTATCTACTCTGAGATAAGAATGTTGTCGATTAAGGTCTAAGAGGTAAATAAAATACCCCAACTTGACCGACTTCACTATTATTGAGGAATGGTATTAGTTCGTAACGGTAAAGGAGTTTGGAAAGGAGCCTTTGTTGTCGTAAAACATTTGCAATTCATTTGCAAGGTTAGAAATGAATAAGTTTAAGTTAAACAATGCACCTTAACATTTGTTTAGTCCGAGTGGAGACATATAGTTTAATTATACATATGGGTTATTTATATAACACTGTTTTCTAGAAAATGGTAATAATATGAGTCAAGTATATTTTTAAATAAATAAATAATTATGGAAGGGATATATTAATTTTGAAACAGAAGTAAATATTTGGAATTTAAGTAGTTAAAGCCATTGAGTTTTTAACAAGAAAGCATGTGTCGTTTAGTAGGGTTTTTACCGCATAAGAATTGGCAATGGAATTAGTTTCGTGAATTAACGCTACATTACTATATGGATATTTCCATAATTAAGGAAATAAATGGTTGATGAATATATAGTAATATTTTAAGAATTAAAAGAGAATAAAGCGAAGTGAGAATAAACGAGAGGTATTGTTTCCAAATGGCGAAACAAAAGATGAATTGGCAAGATATTTAAATGGAATTGACTTTAAGTCTAGGGAATAATTTTAAATAATTCGATAAAGAGTTTTAATGAACGATTAAAAAATGAGAACCTGAGCTAACTTGACCGTACTGGTTTGACATTGATAGTTAAAACACTGACTATCAGTGAAATATTATTGGACCTTTTTAACGTGTTGTTTCGAAGAGACCGGGATGGGAACTAGACCCAAAACCACTTCGAATCAACGTTACGTAAGAAGTTAAGTTGCAAGGGATAAAGATGAAGCAATTGAAGGCCGTTGATATTCATAACGGAAGAACTACTTATAATATTTGGTCTACAGCCAAAGATATATTGTGGTTCGGTCGTGGTTGAAATCGACGGATTTGCAAGGACTACTCGTTACTGATCTACAGGGTGATTCCTAGGATGTGGTAGGAGGGTGCCTTCAGTTCATCCTGTTCCTGGATGACTTGTATGGACGGATGTCTAACGGAGTATTTCCAAAGGGATCGCGTACGTTGATTTCTTCAAACGTGCCATAGTTGGGTAGCTCCCAACTATAGTACTTTTGTGGACTTCAATTAGTGATATCTGGCGGATCTGACGATGTGGCATTCAAAGTGAATTGTGGCCAGATCTAAAAATTAATTATAACCTCAGGCTTCATCAACCGGGAAATGAAAAAAATTGGGCAGGCAGCATGGCTATGTGGGTCGCTCCCGTTAGGGCGTATAATCACCTATCTAGAGAAAATCCATTTCCTTCTTTAATCTATTTCGATGTTGTCCCTTTTCGGGAAACGGTTACTGATCCCAACCATTGGTGATATACATTCGATACACTCAAGCAAAATGAGTGTTCGGTCATGTATGGGCCGGGTTGCAAGACGTTCTTGTTGAACCTAGTGTATTCGCCTCTAGAGATACACTATCGGCAGGTGGATCCATACCTTGTCATCGTCAGAATCCTATCTCCAATAAGCACCTGCGATTTTGATTGTATACTACATATGTGGAGCGTGAGATGCAAGCGTTCCGCTAGATTGTTATTTATTTGTGAATTGATAAACACTATTATAATATCATAAAAGTATTGATTTTCAAACTGTTTTGAGTTATAGTAAGGTAAAAACCATACGTATTTATGTGTGGGTTGGTCTTACTATTATCCTTTTCTTTCAAAAAGGATTTCTAAAGTTAAACCGATTGTTCGACGTGAATTTACCACTGAAAGTATTTCAGATTGACCCGGGTGTTTTTACTTTGCTTCAAAATTTGCTCGGGTCAGACCGAACATATTTGACAGTTTAGTTTTTGCTTGGAGTTTCAGGAGCTGGAAGTAGGAGGCTTCACTGTTAGTTATTTTAAAGTTGTTCCGCTGTATCTGATTCTTGTTGTACTGTGATGATCGGTATGTATACAAGATTTTCATTTGTATAAAGATATGTTGTTATATTGTATATTTTGTTCGTTATACTGTGAGATTCTTATGTTCTTCTTCTTTCTTCTATTCTAATATTTCTTTCTTTCTCTCTCATCCTCTAATTTCTTTCTCTTAACATTTTGCTTTTCTGTGTAATTTGGGTTGGCTGTGGCAGTTAAATGTCAGCCTAAATTGTACTAAAAAGTGGGAGGTTACAACTTGGTATCAGAGCTATTGGTTTAGTGATAACCTTAGCTCTGTTGCGTAACTCAATAGAAATGGGGTTAGTGATGCCTTAGTTTGAGTGTATTTATATTAGTGCACGTATCTGTAATTTGAATATAAAATTATTTTTGAATTATTTTGGTAAATGGGATAAATGAAATAATATTTCCTAAATTATATTTTGTATAAATAAAAAGAAATAATTATCTTAAATTGTTGACTGGTTGTTTGAAATTTGTATTTCCTTGATTAATTGATTTGAATGTGTTTGATTATGAGGTTGGATTGGATCAATCGAAGGTCATTTCAAATTTGAAATGTGAAATATGGAAATTTAACTCATGTTGGGTTGAATAAATCATATAAGTAAATTTCAAACTTGAATATTAATAAATTATAACTTAAGTCAACACTAATTTGACTTGAGTTGAGAAATAAAAATATCCAAATGGAATGTTTTGGGATTATATGGTTGAGATTAGTTGCATAGATATGGATTTAAAGTTGAATGGGCTTGATTGAAACCAGTCTGGAATAAAATTGATTTATTGAGATAAATCCAGGATGGTAGGGATATTTAAATTTAACTGGCATTGTTTTGAAACTAATGAACTTCATTAGAGTTGAGAACAGGTGCAGAAGATTGAATTTATCTTTAAAACATGTCCAAGAAGATTCTGCAGTTGACTTAATCCAGTCTGATTGGAGCTACATAGTGATTGAGCAAGCTCGCTTATAGTTTATCGCTTATTGGGTAATAATGCTCGAAAAAGGTACGCATACACAAAATATGAGTTTTTGGATTTTGATTTGGGTTTTTGAGTTGGATTTTTCCTTTTCCGATCGTGTTGGACGATGAATATATATTTATCGTTCCTGCAATATTGGAGATGTCCCTCTGTACAGGGGAGACTCTGCCAAAAAAATTCCAAAATTTAAGGTATTAGAAAAATTTCTGATATTTTTGGAAATTTTTATGAATTTGATTTTTTCGATTGAAATTATTTGAATTAGTTTTAATTAAAATTTAGAAATGAGGATTTCAACTAAAATATATTTTTGAAATATATTGGGTTTACAACATTCTTCTTACCTTAGCAATTTCGGGGACGCAATTCTTTTAAGGGGGAAGGAATGTAACGACCCAGATTCTTAACCATTTAATTTGATATTTAATTTTGTTTTAAATATTAATTTGGATTAAATGGTTTGGAATTGATTAATTGGAATAATTTATTGGTTTAAATAATATAAATAATAATTTAATATCGGAAATAGTCGAAATTGGCTGAATTTGCGCTGTTATATGATTAGGTAATGTAAGAGAATTTATTTATGTCTAGATTTAATTTTATTTTCGATTTCGTTTATTAAGCGTTGTTTTAACGTTTAAATTATAATTTTAATTATATAACGAACTGCGGCTTCACGATAGTTCGTAATATAGCGTTTTGAAATTCAATTGGCTATACAGGATTCAAAATAAGTCGGATTTCTTCGAAACAAGAAACGTCTGAATCAATTTGGTAATAATTTCTGATGAATCAGAAAAATCGAATTTTCATAGTGTAGATTTTGTTTTATGCCCAAATCAAATTTTCAAATAGTCGCTATGGAATTCGATTATATAACTTAGCGATTTATTTTATAAAAATAAAGGGTTTTTAATTTATTGAATATCGTTTTAGCTCAGAATTCAACCCGGAATATTTTATTTTAAAAGTAGGTAAAATTCTGCTCAGGGATGTCCAATTAATATTTTAATATTATTATATTGAAGTATTTTAAAATTGGTTTATTTTAATCCAAATTGGACCGTTAAAAAGGGACTTTATTCAAACAGTCTCAATTTTCAACGAAACAAATTTTATTGAGACCGTAACAGCAAATTATTGTTATATTTCAAGTTGCACGTTAAACGGAGTTATTCTGTGAGCATGGAAAAATAAAATGCAAATAAATTGACCGTTTTGATTCGAACAAACACCATTTTTGAAAACGGATTCGGAATTCGATGAAACAAGAGTCATTGGGACCGTAACGTCGAATTATACGATTCAGTCCATTCTCGTGACGATTGGAGTTCGTGTGTGATCAAAGTAACCAATAAACAGTGTTTGGAATTGCGATAGGTTCAAATAGAAATCGCTAGTCTTGTCAATAAATATCTTTGGTCAAATCAGATATAAAATAATTAAATAAAGTATTATATTTTTCTTCTATATAATAAACTAATGTGACACCCTAAATTCCCAAACCACTCTCGCTCCTTTTCTTCTTTCTTCAAAACAAAATTCAGAAAACAATCCCACATTTTAAATTCAAAAATAATTCCTCAAAATTCCTATAAATTCAAAGGATCCTATACTTGGATTGGTGTAAGTTTTGGTCTCAATTTGGGGTAGAAAGTGAATGGTTCGATTGTTATTGTAACGACCCGCATTCTACGCATCGTAGGATCGTAGAATATTTATTTCTCTCACATACGAAGTCGTATGGTCATGTAACTTTGGGAGACGATCATTGGGGTCATTTCCCATGTTCATGATTTTTCCCGATTTTTAAATGACCATTTTTACCCCTAGTTGGTACTGTTTTGGCCATAACTTTTGACTTGAAAGGAATTTTGACCTAAAACCACTTTCATTGGCTCCGGATGATGGTTTACAATTCCGTAGAGTGGTCACATTAGCCTAACGGATTCACCGTTTGGGAGATATGGCTGAAACAAGTTTCAGATAGTGAAAAACAGCTTAATTGGGCTTAACCGGGTGATTAACAACTAGGCCCAATGGGGGATTTCGGGATTAGGGTGATGAGGAGGCTGAAATCAGTTAGAGAACGATCTTAACCTCATTTTCCAGCCGCCACTTTCATTCTTGAACCCTAACAATGGCCGCCAACATCTAGAAACATCCCCAAATCACTTTCTAATCAAGTTTTGGCTTAATCTACATCAAATTAAGAAGAGAAAACACGAAATCAAGGTTAGAGCTGCTGTTAGACATCAGTATTCATCCAAATCAGCGAGGTTTCAGTTCTGAGAATTTTATTTGTGGCCAAGGTGAGTGATTTGCATAATTTTGCACTAATTACGGTTAATTAAGGGTAATTAGTGAAGATTAGCGAATTTATACACTAATAAATTCTGGAAAAATATCTATAAATTCGAAAATAATATTTTATGCCTCTGGTAGAAATTTGGTTTAATTTGGTTAAGTTTTGTTAACCCTATGATTAGTTTTGCTTAAAACATGCTTAAGGGAAAATATGGGGTTTTGGCTATATTTGATCTGTTTTACATGATTATGGTTGATGTTTTGGTGTTTATGGTCACTTCTATTTGTTGCTATGACTGTATGACATGTTTTGTGATTGATTAGAATAGTTAGATTGGTCGAAAACGTCGTTGAATGGCGTAAATAGGTTGCTGGAAAAAGTTGCAGAAAGTTGTGCAGGGTTTCGGATCGGATCGGGTATGGGCTCGGATCGGATAGGAGAGCTGGGCAGGGAAATCCGAACCGGACTGAAATCTGGCACAAAGGAGACTTGGCAAGAAGGAAGGCCATTCGCATAGAGTTGGTGAAGGGATCAGATAGGAGGGACCAAAGGGGATCGGATCGGAACGGCAGGAAGGCGTGGGATCGAATGGAAAAACCACATGAGTTGAATAAAGGCAGGGGATCGGATCGGAGGTAGGGAGGAGGATCGGACCGGAGCCAGGACATCTCGACCCGAACCGAAGCGAGAGAGCAACTACTGAACCAAATCCGGGCAGAAGGCATCCGAACCGAACCGAGCCAAAAGGGAAGCACCGAACCGAACCGCACTTAGGAGCATACCAGGAAGCATGGCACCCGAACCGAACCGACTGAAGCAACTTGGAGCGAAACCGAATTAGACTTCCATCTCTTCTACGCGGCGACTCTTTTGAAGACCAACACCAATTCGATCAAAACCCGAGATGCAAAGGAAGTCCAAATGAGGAGCTTTGACTCAGGATCCAGTTGGGAACCAATGAGTGGGCTTCATGACTGGGCTTTGCTGCGGGACGTTTGCCAAGGGGCTATCGATGTCTATGACTTTGGATCACTAAGTATGGGAGGTACGTGAACGCATTCAGGGGCACAGTGGCCTAGGTACAACTAAAGGGCTATAGACCAATGAAGTAGGGTCATTTGTAAAGATTTGGTCATGACTCCATGGTAAGCTTGGTAGTAGCAGTAGTTGTACAAGTTGAACTCCGTCACTACTTCGATGGGTCTAGTGATTGACAGTGGTGGACATCGTATGCTTTACGCACTGAGTGAGAGATGTGAGGATGGTTGCTGTGGTTGATTTGGTTGCCATCATTATGACATGCACACCCCACCCCCGTATTCTTTACACTATTCGTTATGGCACCTTAGAGTATTGTACGGTATGTAGTGCTAACTCTTTGGTTGCAGGTCCAGGTTCAGGTATGGTTTAGTATACCTGTTATTGTTCTGTTTAGATGCTTATTGCTCATACCAGACTTTTTATCTGACCCAGAGTTTTATGTCTCTTCTTATTACTCTGGGTGCTCACACGAGCAGACTAGAGACAGGTTAGCTGGTGATGCACGGGTAGATGATCCAGAGACGAGCAGGAGGCTTCCACGTATGATATATATAGTATTCTCCCTGTGTTGTTGGAGATCACTGCTTGGGCATTAGTAGTGCATCTTCTACTTTAGCTTTCTTTTGTTTTAGAGACAGTAAATTTGGAAAGTTGTAACAAGCTGTATTTGGATTTTCGCTACTCTGATGTTGATGTTGGTTTTAGTTATCAGCTTATGCACTGTCTCACCTGTTTTATGTCAAGTATGTTATTATTATATTTTGTTCCATGCGCTGTGAGACATTTAACAGGTTCCTTGTTAGTTCATTTCCCTCTTCCCTTTTCTTCTGACGATCCGTCCCGTGCTAACTAGACATGTGTACAGCGCACTTTTGGAGTAAATGTCGGTTGGTGCGGGGCGGGACATCACATTTGGTATCAAGCTCTAGGTTGCGTTGTTAACCTAGGGAAAGACACTAGGGAGAGATAGTACGTATATGAGAGCGCGTATTTGTGATTACTTTGGTTTTCAAAAGCTATATATATATACTATTAGTAGTATAAGAATGAAGTCGTACTGCACTAGCACCACTATGGGGTCGTTAATCGTTTCCTTTTACAGATTGACGATGAGCCGATATGCTAGAGGTGCTGGTAGGGGAGCCAATAATGGGAATGATGCTGATATGAGGGCGATGTTTACTGACCTCATGAGAGACATGCTTAGGGAGGTGCAAGGGGCAGCTCCCAATGGTGGTAATGGTGGTGGTCCAATAGTGCAGGCGCCTAGGGCCGATTTCGCCAAGCTGAATAAGGATTATGCTAGTCTTGGCGGGAAGCCGTTCCACGGAACGGAGTCGGCCACGGATGTTCAATATTGGTTGGATAGTTGCGAACATATCTTCGAGGATTTGGGTATCGAGGATGCGATGAAGAGAAAGCTAGCGTCCCGTCAGCTGCAAGGGCGGGCAATGAATTGGTTGAATGCTATAATGGCAGCTACTCCCGAGGATCAGATTACTTGGGAGCAGTTTAAAGTTCGCTTTAGCGAGAAGTTCATTCCAGCTGCTCAGAAGTCAGTGTTGTTTAAGAAATTCCTAGAGCTCAAGCAGAACGGCAGAGCTGTCTCGGAGTATATTGCTGAATTCGACACTTTGTTGAAGTATGGGTTATCTCTTATTGATTCTGCCGAGAAGAAGAATGAGAAATTCATAACTGGTTTGGATCGGTACTTGGGGGAAAGGCTTATTAACCACATCGATGAGACGTTTGAATTGATTGTGGGGAAAGCATTGAGGTCAGAAAGTCTCTTCCCTAAGCCGAAGACTGAGGTTGCATCTGCAGAAGAGACAAAGCCACAAGCAAGTGGTGGAGGCAAGGGTGGTTCCCAGAATAAGAGAAAGCAGAATCAGACTAAGGATGGTCATAAGAAAAAGAATAAGCAAGATGTTGAGTGTTTCAGCTGTGGTAAGAAGGGCCATTATGCTAGTAATTGTCGGGCCAAGCCAGCGGATAGGAAGTGCTTCAACTGTGGCCAAATGGGACATCACAAGGACAAGTGTCCGCAACCCCCTAAAGAAAAGCAAATGGTGAAATCATATGCCCTTAATGCTATTCCTTCTTCGTCAAATGCCCCAACTGCGGCGGAGAAGGGAAAGAATGTCGTCATTCAAGGTATGCTTTCTGTTTATGATGTTCCTGTTAGAGTTTTGTTTGATACCGGAGCTTCCAGTTCTTTCATATCTAGTGACCTGGTAGATAGGTTGGGATTGGAGCCCGAGATTGTCGATAGACCTTTAGTAGTGACGAACCCGATTGGTGGTTCGACTAGCCTTAGCATGATTTGTCGTAATGTGGTCTTATCGAGTCATGGATGCATGTTTGTTTGTGATTGCTTTGTTTTGGGCTTTACTGGGTTTGGAATTATTTTGGGAGTCGATTGGCTCCAAAGATACGGAGTGGTGGTAGACTGTGAGGGCTTTTTGGTGACAGCTAGAGCGGATGATGGGCGGAGGATAGTGTTTGGTGGACTACCCAGTGAGGGGGTATTGGCTAGTTTTCTAAACTCTCTCGACATTCCGCATAGTGAGTTGTCAGGTTTGCCCGTGGTTGGCCAGTATCCGGACGTTTTCGAAGAAGTGACCGGGCTTCCAACACATCGAGAGATTGAGTTCCGTATTGATTTGGTGAAAGATGCCAGACCTATAGTGATGCCACTTCGTCTTATGAAACCAAAGGAGCAGCGAGAGCTCGGGGTGCAAGTCAGCGATCTTTTGAAGAAGGGATTTATCAGAAGGAGTGTTTCTGAATGGGGAGCACCAGTTGTGTTTGCTACCAAGGCGGATGGTTCCCTTCGGTTGTGTGTAGACTACCGCGAGTTGAATAAAGTGACGAGGAAGAACAAGTATCCTCTACTGCGGATAGATGATTTGTTCAATCAGTTGAGTGGTGCGAGAGTATTTTCTCAGTTGGATCTCGCGATAGGTTTTCATCATCTTAGAGTGGAAGCTGAGAGTATAGTTAAAACGGCATTTCGGACGCCGTCTGGATTTTATGAGTGGTTGGTCATGCCATTCGAGCTGACCTATGCCCCAGCATATTTTGTGGATCTTATGAATAGGGTATTCAAAGATCAGTTGAATAAGTTTGTCCTTGTGTTCGTTGATGGTATTTTGGTCTATTCGAGGACAGAGGAAGAACACAAGGAACATTTAAGAATAGTGATGGAGGTGTTGAGAAAACACCAATTGAAAGCAAAGTTTTCTAAGTGTCACTTCTGGAGGAGGGAAGTGAGGTTCTTGGGCCATGTTGTTTCAGAGAATGGTATCACCGTGGATCCTGCGAAGGTGGCTATGGTACAAGATTGGTCTACGCCCAAGAATGCAATAGACATAAGAAGTTTCTTGGGATTAGCTGGATATTATCGTAAGTTTATCCGAGACTTCTCCAAGATAGCAGCACCGTTGACCCAGTTGACCAAGAAGAATCAAGCTTTTGTCTGGGATGAAAGGTGCGAGAATGCATTCAAGAGTCCAAAAGAAAAGTTGACGCGTGCGCCAGTATTAGTCATTCCTAGAGGGAATGAAGAGATGACGGTATACACGGATGCTTGTGGTACCGGACTAGGTGCTGTGTTGATGCAAGGAGGTAGGGTTGTAGCTTATGCTAGTCGGCAACTAAAGCCGCATGAGAAGAAATATCCTACCCATGATTTGGAATTAGCAGCGATCGTGTTTGCGCTGAAGATGTGGAGACATTATCTCTTGGGAGAAAGATTTAAGTTGTTCACCGATCATAAATCGTTAAAGTATCTCTTCTCCCAGAAAGATCTGAATCTCCGTCAGCAGAGATGGTCAGAGTTCTTTGCTTCGTAAGATTTTGATATCGCATACACACCTAGGAAAGGTAATGCGGTAGCCGATGCCTTGAGTAGGAGACATGCCAGTTTGGGGGCTATGTTTCTTGAATGGAAGCAACTGGAGTATATCGTCGGGTTTGATTTCAGACCAAAGTGCGAATTGGATCCAGAAGTG
This sequence comes from Allium sativum, assembly GCA_030737875.1. Classification (NCBI taxonomy): domain Eukaryota; kingdom Viridiplantae; phylum Streptophyta; class Magnoliopsida; order Asparagales; family Amaryllidaceae; genus Allium; species Allium sativum. The sequence continues at coordinate 5,844,323 of JASFAX010000039.1, read as the reverse complement.
CTAGCCAGTTTGACGATCAGACCCACTTTGATAGAGCGGATTGGTTCCAGCCAGAGGGACGATCCTAATCTATTGGAAATCATCTCCAAGTTAGAGATGGACATCGACGATGAGGAGATGAACTTGTATGGGCTTGATCGAGAAGGATGGCTTAGAAAGAATGGAAGACTAGTTGTACCCAACGTGAATGGTTTGAGAGATGAAGTGCTTAGAGAATGTCATCACTCAAAACTGACTATACATCCCGGTGGTAATAAGATGTATCGAGACATAAAGCAGACTTACTACTGGGAAGGGATGAAAAGAGACGTTGGGAAGTTTATATCCAAATGCATGAATTGCCAGCTAGTTAAAGCCAAGCAAAAGAAGCCTAGTGGGTTGTTGCAACCATTAGAAATTCCCGAGTGGAAATGGGAGCAAGTCTCGATGGATTTCATCAATGGTTTACCAAGGACTAGATCGGGACATGATAGCATTTGGGTAATTGTGGATCGATTGACTAAGAGTGCAATATTTATACCAATCAAATTGATCAGAACGACAGCTAAGTTAGCAGAATTGTATATGAAGTGGGTAGTGAGATTTCATGGAGTACCTAAAAGCATTGTAAGTGACTGAGACCCGTTGTTCACTAGTGGGTTTTGGAAGAGCTTGCAAGAGGCTCTAGGGTCAGAATTACATCTCAGTACCGCATATCATCCTCAGACCGACGGTCAGACGGAGAGGGTGAATCGTATATTGGAAGACCTCTTGAGAGCTTGTATATTGGATTTTGGTGGATCATGGGATGACCATTTGCATCTAGTAGAGTTTGCATATAATAATAGCTACCAATCCAGTATCGGTATGGCTCCATATGAGGCTTTGTACGGAAGACCGTGCAACTCACCATCATGTTGGATAGAGACTGGCGAGAAGTTTATGCTTGGACCAGATGTGGTGAGGGAAACTTCAGATAAGATCAAGATCATTCAACAACGAATGAAAGCTACCCAAGATAGGCAGAAGAGCGATGCTGATAAGAGGAGAAGAGACTTAAAATTCTCCGTTGGTGACTTGGTGTTTGTCAAGATTTCTCCGTTGAAGAGCATGATACGATTTGGCTGGAAAGGCAAATTGGCACCAAGATTTGTTGGCCCATTCCCTGTTCTTGAACTAGTCGGGAATTTGGCATATAGAGTTGGCTTACCAAAGAAGATGGCGGGAGTTCACAACGTATTTCATGTTTCCCAACTAAGAAAGTTTGTGCACGACCTAGATTTGACTATTTCACCTGATCAGTTAGAGGACTTCGAAGTAGAACCCTAGGCGGTTGGGAACCGCAAGCCGATTCGTATTGTCGAGCACGATACGAAGCAACTTCGAAGGAAGGCGGTGAGGCTAGTCAAGGTTCAGTGGGGCGAGAACGGGAATGACTGTACTTGGGAGACAGAGGAGAGCATTAGGAAGACGTATCCAGAACTCTTCGCCCGATAAGGTTTTACATTCGATTTAGTCTTTCTGCATGCTAGGATAGGCTTGTTTGCTTGTTTTGCATATTTGATTGTTGTATGTGGCTGGTAGACATGCGGGATCCTTTGTATGTTTTGAGTTAAGGAATTTCAGGGACGAAATTTCTTAAGGGGGGGGGGGAGAGTGTAACGACCCGCATTATACGCATCATAGGATCGTAGAATATTTATTTCTCTCACTTACGAAGTCGTATGGTCATGTAACTTTGGGAGACGATCATTGGGGTCATTTCCCATGTTCATGATTTTTCCCGATTTTTAAATGACCATTTTTACCCCTAGTTGGTACTGTTTTGTCCATAAATTTTGACTGGAAAGGAATTTTGACCTGAAACCACTCTTATTGGCTCCGGATGATGGTTTACAATTCCGTAGAGTGGTCACATTAGCCAAACGGATTCACCGTTTGGGAGATATGACTGAAACAAGTTTCAGATAGTGAAAAACAGCTTAATTGGGCTTAACCGGGTGATTAACAACTAGGCCCAATGGGGGATTTCGGGATTAGGGTGATGAGGAGGCTGAAATCAGTTAGAGAATGATCTTATCCTCATTTTCCAGCCGCCACTTTCATTCTTGAACCCTAACAATGGCCGCCAACATCTAGAAACATCCCCAAATCACTTTCTAATCAAGTTTTGGCTTAATCTACATCAAATTAAGGAGAGAAAACACGAAAGCAAGGTTAGAGCTGCAGTTAGACATCAATATTCACCCAAATCAGCGAGGTTTCAGTTCTGAGAATTTTATTTGTGGGCAAGGTGAGTGATTTGCATAGTTTTGCACTAATTACGGTTAATTAAGGGTAATTAGTGAAGATTAGCGAATTTATACACTAATAAATTATGGAAAAATATCTATAAATTCGAAAATAATATTTTATGCCTCTGGTAGAAATTTGGTTTAATTTGGTTAAGTTTTGTTAACCCTATGATTAGTTTTGCTTAAAACATGCTTAAGGGAAAATATGGGGTTTTGGCTATATCTGATCCGTTTTACATGATTATGGTTGATGTTTTGGTGTTTATGGTCACTTCTATTTGTTGCTATGACTGTATGACATGTTTTGTGATTAATTAGAATAGTTAGATTGGTCGAAAACGTCGTCGAATGGCGTAAACAGGTTGCTGGAAAAAACTGCAGAAAGTTGTGCAGTGTTTCGGATCGGATCGGGTATGGGCTCGGATCAGACAGGAGAGCTAGGCAGGGAAATCCGAACCGGACTGAAATCTGGCACAAAGGAGACTTGGCAAGAAGGAAGGCCATTCGCATAGAGTTGGTGAAGGGATCGGATCGGAGGGACCAAAGGGGATCGGATCGAAACGGCAGGAAGGCGTGGGATCGGATAGAAGAACCACATGAGTTGAATAAAGGCAGGGGATCGGATTGGAGGTAGGGAGGAGTATTAGACCGGGGCCAGGACATCTCGACCTAAACCGAAGCGAGAGAGCAACTACCGAACAAAATCCAGGCAGAAGGCATCCGAACCGAGCTAGAAGGGAAGCACCGAACCGAATCGCACTCAGGAGCATGCTAGGAAGCATGGCACCCGAACCGAACTGACTGAAGCAAATTGGACCGAACCGAATTAGACTTCCATCTCTTCTTCACGACGACTCTTTTGAAGACCAACTCCAATTCGATCAAAACCCGAGATGCAAAGGAAGTCCAAATGAGGAGCTTTGACTAAAGATCCAGTTGGGAACCAATGAGTGGGCTTCATGATTGGGCTTTGCTGCGGGACGTGTGCCAAGGGGCTATCGATGTCTATGACTTTGGATCACTATGTATGGGAGGTACGTGAACGGATTCAGGGCCACAGTGGCCTAGGTACAACTAAAGGGCTATAGACCAATGAAGTGGGGTCATTTGTAAAGATTTGGTCATGACTCCATGTGGTAAGCTTAGTAGTAGTAGTTGTATAAGTTGAACTTCGTCACTACTTCGATGGGTCTAGTGATTGACAGTGGTGGACATCGTATGCTTTACGCACTGAGTGAGAGATGTGAGGATGGTTGCTATGGTTGATTTGGTTGCCATCATTATGACATGCACACCCCACCCCCGTATTCTTTACACTATTCATTATGGCAACTTAGAGTATTGTACGGTATGTAGTGCTAACTCTTTGGTTGCAGGTCCAGATTCAGGTATGGTTTAGTATACCTGTTATTGTTCTGTTTAGATGTTTATCGCTCATACCAGACTTTTTGACTGACCCAGAGTTTTATGTCTCTTCTTATTACTCTGGGTGCTCACATGAGCAGACTAGAGACAGGTTAGCTGGTGATGCACGGGTAGATGATCCGGAGACGAGCAGGAGGCTTCCATGTATGATATATATAGTATTCTCCCTGTGTTGTTGGAGATCACTGCTTGGGCATTAGTAGTGCATCTTCTACTTTAGCTTTCTTTTGTTTTAGAGACAGTAAATTTGGAAAGTTGTAATAAGCTGTATTTGGATTTCCGCTGCTCTGATGTTGATGTTGGTTTTAGTTATCAGCTTATGTACTGTCTCACCTGTTTTATGTCAAGTATGTTATTATTATATTTTGTTCCATGTGCTGTGAGACATTCAACAGGTTCCTTGTTAGTTCATTTCCCTCTTCCCTTTTCTTCTGACGATCCGTCCCGTGCTAACTGGACATGTGTACAACGCACTTTTGGAGTAAATGTCGGTTGATGCGGGTCGGGACGTCACAGTTATTTGGGGACCCATCCTTTTGAACAGTAAACAAGGTCGGAGGAGGATTTTGCACGATTCCGACGAACTCCGTCGGAGTTGGGCCAAGATGGTCATGGGGTAGAAAGGAGGGAGTTAGGCGGTCATTGCAGTGGTGGTTGCGTGGACTCTGGCGAAGTGTGGTCGGAGAACGGAGGGAGTTTGCTGCTGGTATTTTGTGTGGAGATGAGTTCGCTTTTTAGGTTCGTGGATGAACTAGGGGGCATTGGAGATGGCGACGACAATCTTAGGTGGAAGGGTTGACGGAGGCACGTCGATGGTGTGGAGGAGGTGGTCTCCGGTGACTGGAATGAATGGCGGCAAGGGGTTAAAGTGGAAAATTGTGTTTCGTTGTTTCCTTCAAATTGGGTTCGGATTTCATGATTTTGGATGGATGGTGGAGCATCGGAGTTGGCAATGGAGGACGGAGGTGAGTTTGATGGGGGAAGTGCGGAGGCCTGAAGTCATGGGTAGAGGCGCTGGAAACAAATGAACGGAAGGGAAGACATCGTGTTGCCTGAAGCGGTTTAATGAAGAAAGGGCATCAGGTATGAGTAAGAAAGAGACCGGGTTTGTTTCTACAGAAGGAAGAAATCACATTTTCCACTATTGACGTGGATTTGAAGGTAATTCACATGGTGATTAAGGAGCTATTGGGGTTATTATTTAAGGTAAAAATTGAGGATTTAGAATTAATTCAATTAAGAATCAGTATTTAGCTCAAACCAATTAAACTAATAACATTTGTAATCCGTGCAGAGCAAAATGGGGCAGGGTGAGGTTCCAACATAGGCAGAAGATGAACGAATGGATCAAAAAGTAAATTGGTGGGTTTAGAAGTAATTACTATATATAATTAAATTTTAGTTAAGAAAACAATTATCTCATTTTAATCGTTAAACTTACTATAGATGTAAGTCTTCACTTAGTCGTCAGAATTGGGTGAAATCAGAAGCATTAGGAGTGTAACCAAGGATACTAAATTACATAGCTAAGTCGGAAAGGATTGGAAACAACTGGGATTTTCGTTAAATTTTAAATATCAGTTTAAAATTAAACGAAATAGCGCTGGAATCGTCAAATCAGAATCAGTAGTGAGTTAATTCTCACTTTTGAAATACTGCGATGTGTTAAATTCATATCATTAATATTTATCATTAATTGGCTGAATGGATGCTATGGTTGATTTTTATTTATTGGTTTATTGTTTGTTTGTGTTTATAAATTGACCGTTCAAATGCATGATATTTCATATATTAGTGTTAAACGATATTATAAACTGTTGTGCAGGGAAGAACAGATTGGAGGAATCCAGCTGGATTCCTCAAACAAATCGTATATTATTTATTGTTTACCCCCAATTTATATTATATCCTGTTTAGATATACATGATTGAATAAATATTTATTGTTGAATCTAAATTCAACAATTATCATGTTTTAAATCAATATGTAGTATTGATTGGGTAATTGGCAGTAGATGGTCTAAATCCATCGTTTTGAAACAGTAATTCACCGTCAGGCGAATTTATGTAGTCTAAGTTAGAAAAATTATTTTTATAACTAAATCGAAGTTTTAAATTTTATTTTAGTTATTTAAATATAAAGTTTTAAATAAATTGACAATTATGACCTTGTTTTGTAAAGAAATGTTAAAAGGGCTTTTATTGTAACAGCTTATGTTTTAGCACATAAGAAAGGCTGAGATTAACGTGAGAGTTGATCGTTTAGAATAATTGTTCCAAAGAAAACAATTAAGTGTGTTTTGTTTAACTAATTATATTTTTTCAAATTAATTTCATAAAGAATAGTTTCAGTGAAGAATGGATCAAACTTAATGATTAATTAAAAAGACTTTTAACCTTAATTTAAATACATTTAAGGTAATTATTGGATAATTACTATTTATAAAAGAAACTATTATATTGATAACTTGTTAAGAAAGGTAACCAAACTATTTCAGTTAATGAAGAAATAAAAGGGTTTTACTTCAGAAAATGACGAAGTTAATCAATATTAAATAAAATTCATTTAAGAAAGTAATTAGATTTAGTAAATTTGAGAGAAACTAATGGGAAGGGATTTTATAATCCGAATTGCATAAACAAGGTATAAAAGGAATTTGAGTATAAAATAAAGATTCTATATGAATTGGAAATAAAAGGGAAGAAATGTAAAACATGTAATTGGAAGTACTTATCCATTAGAATAAAGAAGTTAATAAGGGTTTGTGTTTTGAAGTCAAAATTTGTTTTAATGATGTTAAAGAGTTTTGGATAAAGTATTAGTAACCAAATCTAGGTTTATAAGGAAAGGGGGTTTGAAGTTAAAAACCAAGGCAAGAGTTTTAACTAATCATTTTTACTTAAAGAACTGAATTAAGTAAATAGCGCAATCGAAATGAAATTTGAAAAGGTAAAAAGGATAGTTAAGTGTTTTGAATAAACGAAATTGGAAAAGGGGTGGTTATAAATCCAAAAGATTAGATTATATAATGAAAATGTATTGAAAAGATATTAGCAAGTGGATTAGTGTAATATAATCCAAGTTATAAATACTATGCAGGAGTTTTGAAGCAAATAGTTAACATTTGGGTAAATGATTTACTTAAGGATATATTAAGTAAAATGGTGATGATCGATTAAGATGTTCAAAAGGAAAGGTATGGTTCATAAACCAAAGTTTTAAATAGGAAGTAAGATCTGATCGATATTAGAAGAGCGTGTGTTTTAAGTTACGGAGTTCTATCTACTCTGAGATAAGAATGTTGTCGATTAAGGCCTAAGAGGTAAATAAAATACCCTAACTTGATCGACTTCACTATTATCGAGGAATGGTGTTAGTTTGTAAAGGTAAAGGAGTTTGGAAAGGAGCCATTGTTGTCGTAAAACATTTGCAATTCATTTGCAAGGTTTGAAATGAATAAGTTTAGTGAAAATTAGGCTCACATCCCTATTTTCAAACTTAATTAAAGCCACGTCCCCCCTAACTTTACATGCATTTCCGGTCCCTAAAATGAAGGTGCCGCCCAAAAATTTTGGTTCCCTCCGCCTCCTGCTGCTCCCCCTTCGCCTTTTCTCATTTCTGACCAGAAAAAAATGCGCCAGCCACTAAAAAAAAATATTCCTAAAATCTGGAAATAATCCCAGGAGTCCACACAAATTGAAAAAAAAAGTTGCATATTTCTGTGCAACTATTGCCTATAGTAGCATACATATATGCATATATTCATATAGTTTATTTATGTTGAAAATCTGGACCAATATACGCATACATGTATGCAACTATTAGCAAATAATTGCATACATTTATGCATACAAAGTTGAACTGAGATTCACGTGTAACGAAAAGTTGCATACATGAATGCAACTATTCTGTATATATGCATGCATGTGTGCAACATTTTTAAAAGGGACAAAGGCTTGTGAATATACGCATGAATGCATGCATTTATTCTGTACAAGAGCATAAATGTGTGCAACAATGTCTGAAAATGGTGAATGATTGAAAAAACATGTCAAATTTGTATATATGCATAAAAGGATGCATGTAATGCAGTTTAGCTGCATACATGTATGCATTTATACTGCAGTTTGGGCGCAACAATGAAATATTAGCATGAATGTGTGCAACTATTTACAAATAGGTGCATCTTTTGATGCAAAAACCTGCTGTTTCGCTGATTTTACGTTATTTTGGGTTTTGACATGGTTTTTGATTGTTTTTCCACCTGATTTTTTTGGCGTGAACGTGTTTTATTTAATAATGAATTTTCGTGATTTTTTTATATATTTTTATATGTTTTTGAAAAATAGGGACCTAATTTGCAATAAGTTTAGGACCGGATGTGAGCCTAATTTTGAAACTAAATAGAGACCTGTGACAAACAGACCCATGAGTTTAAGTTAAACAGTGCCCCTTAACATTTGTTTAGTTCGAGTGGGGATACATAGTTTAATTATACCTATAGGTTATTTATATAACATTGTTTTCTAGAAAATGGTAATAACTTGAGTCAAGTATATTTTTAAATAAATAAATAATTATGGAAGGGTTATATTAATTTTGAAATAGAAATAAATATTTGGAATTTAATTAGTTAAAGCCATTGAGTTTTTAATAAGAAAGCATGTGTCGTTTAGTAGCGCTTTTACCGCATAAGAATTGGCAATGGAATTATATTCGTGAATTAATGATATATTACTATATGGATATTTCCAGAATTAAGGAAATAAATGGTTGATGAAGATATAGTAATATTTTCAGAATTAAAAGAGAATAAAGTGAAGTGAGAATAAACGAGCGTTATTGTTTCCAAATGGTGAAACAAAAGATGAGTTGGCAAGATATTTAAATGGAATCAACTTTAGGTCTAGGGAATTGTAACGACCCAGATTTTTACCGTATAATTTAATATTTAATATTGTTTTAAATGTTGAATTGGATTTTTAAATGATTTGAATTTAATAATTTTGATTATAATATTAGCCTAATTAATAAAATGGATTTTAAATATATCGTTGGACTTAGAATTTAAAACATCAAGTTTAAAAATCAGGTAAAATTTTTAATTCCGAAGCCATATAGAATCCTGATTTGGATAAATATGTTAATAATAATTTATTATTAACAAATTCATTATATTAGAATCAAAATATATTGTATCAGTTCCATCGTTTCCAAAAATTTAAGTTTTATTATGTGGTTTCTAGTTTCGTTATGACCAGAGTTTCTGTAGGTTTATATGAACCACGAACGATGACTATTATACGTCAAAAATATCATTAGTCGCCTTCGGGAAAATATCGTTCGTTATCTCACGTCGTCAACTCGCATTTAAAACTTAGCACATGGGCATGTTTCCTACCGTATATATTTCTTACTGAAATGCACTTCTGCGCTCATGTGTTTCCTACTGCGCTTAGTAATCCATGTGCAGTGAAATCCTACCAAAACCATACGAATGTGACACTTCACAAACAAAATAAACTAAAATAATAAATAAACCCAATTCCTTTTGCGGCAAGGTACCCAGCGTTTCCTTGCCAAGCACACTTCCTCAATTCCTTTTCTCGCACGACACAAATACCTTCAGTTCCACGTTTTCTCTTCTATATAATAGATCAGCTTGACACCGTAAAATCCCCAAATTTGTTTTCCTGTTCCCGTTCTCAGATCCAACTCAAGCTTTCACTATATGTTTTCACTCAGAAAATCCCACAATAATTCCATCAGATTCCTTTAAATTCAAAGGATTACACAGTTCTTTTGCTGCAAAGTCGGTCTTCAATTTGGTGTAAAAATGGTGTGGTGCGATCACTATTTTGGGGCTCCATTCTTTAGTCAACAACGACGGGGATTTTCGTTGATTACGGCAAGCTCTTGGGAGTTCAGCCAAGCTGGTTATGGTGAAGGAAGGTAGAGGATAGGCGAGTCATATGGTGGAGGTCAGGGGTGGTCCGATGATCGGACGGTGGTGGTTAGGCGAGTTAAACAATGGCGTGTGCTGTGTTTGTTTTTGAATGTTGGGTTCGGTTTTGGGCTGGTGGAAGGACTGTGGTTCACCGGAGGGGAAGGGACCAAGTCGAGGTGATAGCTGGGTCGGAGGCGGTCGTCGCAGGGGTCATCTGAGGTGGTCAGGTTGTAGGGTCAGCCGGCGGTGAAAGGTTGAACGGAGGGGTGTTGTACTATGAAAATTTTCGGATCTGGGTTCGTTTCTTTGCTGATGGGTGCGTAGGGGGTCACCGGAAATGGTGGTGCGGGTCTCAGAAGGAGGCTGTGTCAGTGGGCCGCCGGAGAGGGAGAGCGCAGCTGCCTGGAGTTCACCGATGGGGATGGAATGTTTGGTGAGAAGGGATGCTATCGGTTTTAAAGTGGAAAAAAAGAATGGACATCGGGATAATTTTTACAGGAGAAGTTGGGTCCAAGACGTGGATAGTGAGGCTTTTGAAATCAAATCCGGGAAGAGGTTGGGTTTAGAAAAACTTTTACAGATGTTTTTCCATGGATGATGGGTAAGAGACACCATGATCAATGAAAATGGATGAGGAAGGAACAAAGTGGAGTGGTTCTCATTTTGGAGAAGGGAATGCGGAAAAAAACTAGGCTGACGGGGATAATGGTATAGATGAATTGGACGAAACAAAAGCCGTTGCGTTCGTATTGATGATGCCGACATGTACGAACTGAAATAAAAAGATTCTGAGACAACTGGAATTTATACAGTTTCAGAACGATAGCGACGCAACACCGTCAAACACAAAAATTGGTGAGTTAATTCTCACACTTCTGAAATACTCTGATGTGTTAAATCCATATCATTAACATTTATCATTAATTGGCTGAAAGGATTCTATGGTTGCTATGGATGATTTTTATTGGTTGACTGTTTGTTTGTGTTTATAAACTGACCGTTCAAATACATGACATTTCCTGTGCTAGTGGTAAACAATATTATAAACTGTTGTGCAGGGAAGAACAGGTTGGAGGGATCCGACCGGATTCCTCAAATATAATATATGATGTTTGTTTGATTGAAATGGTTGATGCTTGAAATGATTGAACCCCATATGGTAGAAAAACCTGTTTGAACATGATGGTTGAATAAATATTCACCTGTGTCGTGTTTAGAATCAACCGACAGTGTTGATTTGGTAATTGGCAGTGAATGGCCTGAAATGTGTTGTTTTAGACGTCGTTCGACCTTTCAGTGAAAACGACGCAGTTTAAAGTTGTAAATTATTTTATAACTAAATTGAAAATTTTCAGTTGTTTTATTTAAGGAATTAAATAAGAATTTTATAAATAAATATTTTAGTCGAGTTTATAAAAGAAGTTATTTAAAGGGATGATGTAAGTAAATCTTATGATGTATACGAGTTCTTAAAGTAGAAAGCCAAAGTATTCACCTACGGGATTAGTTGGATAATCGTTTTAAACATATAAATGGCGTTTTTAATTTAATTAAGTTATTTAATTAATTTAAAGGGAAATGACGATGAAATTAGTTAATGGTTAACTGAGATGTACGGTCGACAAAATTCAACTATTTTAAATCGAAAAATGATAATTGAATTAATTTGGTTTAAAGTGTCTGGATATTCGTTAAATTTAACGAATAGTGCAAATATTAGTTAATTCTCGATTTACTATAAATTAAGAAAGATTATTGAATTGGTTGATGTTAAATATTGGTTAATCTTCGATTAACTAAAAACCAAGATAAAAGTTTTGTTTTCGAAATGCCAAGTAGATGGAATCGAATTAGTTGACGAGAGATTTATATTATAAATCAAAGTGTTATAAGTGAAATAAGGCATGCAGTTAAAGTTGTGTTTACTTAATTAAGGGAATTAAGTAAAGAGAATTATCGAACGAAGATTTCAAAGGTAAGAAAAGGGTTATAAAACCAAATTTGAAATCAAAAGGAGAAAATGAGATGTTAATGGTTAAGTGACAAACCAATATTATTCTAAGGTAAGAACGTTGTTGATCAAGGTCTGAGAGGTAAATAAAATACCCCAACTTGAACGACTTCACTATTATCAAGGAATGGTATTCGGTTGTGGTGAGTGTAAAGTGTTCCATACGAGAAATATTGAAATGAGTACGAGGTTTTGAATATAAATGTTGGTTAACAAGTAAATAAGAAATAAAGGTTGAATTACCAATTATTTTTAAAGAGGCCAAGTCATGCCAAGTACTGAATCAGTGAAATCATTTTATTGACACATGTGTTATTTGATAGTTAAAACATCGACTATCAAAACCTGACCAATGCGATTGTTGGTATGGAAAGACTGAGGTCGAATTTATATACGAAAACCATTCCGACCAACAAATACGTGAAGATATCAGAAGACGGTCGAGATGGAGCATTGAACACCATGGATCTTCATAAGCGGAAGAACTGCTAATAATCTCTGGTCTGCAGCCAGAGAGGTACTGTGGTTCTGTCGTGGTTGGAATCTACGGGTTGCAAGGACTTCTCACTACTGGTCCTTGGGGTGATTCCTATAAGGATGCAGTAGGAGAGTGCCTTCGGTTCATCCTGTTCCCGGATGACTTGTATAGACGAGTGTCTAAAAGAGTATTTCCGAAGGAGTCACGTAGGTTGATATTTTCAAACGTACCAAGTAGATGGCGGAGAAGTGCACATTCTCTTAGCTTATCAACTGGAGTATTTTTGTGGATGTCAATTAGTGATATCCAGAGGATCTGACGATGTGGCATTCAAAGTGAATGGTGGCCAGATGTTCGAAAAGAGTTCTAGCCTAAAGCCTCATCAACCGGGAAATGACAAAAATGGGGCAGGCAGCATGGCTATGTGGGTCGCTCCCATTAGGATGTATGATCACCTATCTAGAGAAATTCCTTTTGCTTCTTTAATTTGTATTCGATGCTGTCCTTTTTCGGGCAGGCGGTTGCTAATCCCAACCGTCAGTGATATACATTCGATACACTCAAGCGAAATGAGTGGTCGGTCATGTGAGGGCCGGGTTGCAAGATGTTCTTGTTGAACCCCGTGTATTCGCCTCTAGAGATACATGTGCGGAAGGTGGTCTCATACCTTGTCAAGTTGGAAATCCAATATCCAATAAGCGCCCGCGGTTTTGGTTTGTATACTATATATGGGGAGCGTGAGATGCAAGCGTTCCTCTAGATTGTTATTTACTTGTATTTAGACATTATGATAATATCGGATCAAAGTATGATTTCGAAAATGGTTTGGGTTATAGTAAGGTAAAAAAAACCGTCCATGTTTATGTGTGGACTGGTCTTACTATTATCCTTTGATTTCGAAAGGATTTTCCAAAGTTAAACAAGTGTGTGTTATGTGAATTTATCACTGATAGTATTCCAGACTGACCCGGTGTATTTTGTTTTAAATCAAATGTGCTCGGGTCAGACCGAGTATGTTCCAGGTTAGGTTTTGCTTGGAGTTTCAGGAGTTGGAAGCAGGCGGCTTCACCGTTAGTTATATACATATATTATTCCGCTGTGACTGATATGTTGTACTCTGATGATTGATATGTATATACAGTTCTTCTGTATAAAGGATTTGATATATTATATTTCTTTGTTCCGCTGTGAGATTTTGATGTGTTCTTCTTCTTTCTTCTATTCTAATACTTCTTTCTTTCTCTTCTCACCCTCTAAATTCTTTCTCATGACAATCTGGGGGTTCGATACTTGGGTTTTTAGCAAGCGATACGGGTTTATGTATTGTTGTCGAAGACTCGAGCGTCGAGCTTTTTCCCGGGTCGTTACAGGAATAATTCTATATAATTTGATAAAGAGTTTTAATGAACGATTAAAAAAAGAGAACCTGAGCTACGAAGATACTTGACCGTACTGGTTTGACATTGATAGTTAAAACATCGATTATCAATGAAATATTATTAGACCTTTTTAACATGTTGTTTCGAATAGACCGGGATGGGAACTAGACCCAAAAACACTTTGAATCAACGATACATACGAAGTTAAGTTGCAAGGGATAAAGATGGAGTAAGTGAAGGCCATTGATATTCATAACGGAAGAACTATTTATAATCTTTGGTCTACAGCGAAAGATATATTGTGGTTCGGTCGTGGTTGAAATCGACGAATTTGTAAAGACTACTCGATACTGATCTATAGGGTGATTCCTAGGATGTGGTAAGAGGGTGCCTTCGGTTCATGGATGACTTGTATGGACGGATGTCTAACAGAGTATTTCCAAAGAGATCGCTACGTCGATTTCTTCAAACGTGCCATAGTTGGGTAGTGTGACGGCCCGTCCCGCACCAGCCTGCATTTCCTCCGGAAGTGCGCTGTACACATGCCCAGCTAGCACAGAACGGTCGTCAGAAGAGAAGAAAAAAAAGAGAATGAACTAATCAAGGAACCTGTAGAATGTCTCACAGCGCATGGGATAAAATATAATAATAACATACTTGACATAAAACAGGTGAGACAGTGTATAAGCTGATAACTAATAATCAATGTCAACATCAGAGCAGCGGAAATCCAGATACAGCTTGTTACAATTTTCCAAATTTACTGTCTCTAATCAAAAGAAAACTAAAGTAGAAGATACACCACCAATGCCCAAGCAGTGATCTTCAACAATACAGGGAGAATACTACATATATTACGCGGAAGCCTCCTGCTCGTCTCCGGATCACCTACCCGTGCATCACCAGCTAACCTGTCTCTAGTCTGCTCGTGTGAGCACCCAGAGTAATAAGAAGAGACATAAAACTCTGGGTCAGACATAAAGCCTGGTATGAGCGATAAGCATCTAAACAGAGTAATAAAAGGTATATTAAACCATACCTGAACCTGGACCTGCAACCAAAGAGTTAGTACCACATACCGTACAATACTCCAAGGTGCCATAATAAATAGTATAAGAATACGGGGTGGGGTGTGCATATCACAATGATAGCAAACAAATCATCCATAGCAACCATCCTCACATCTCTCACTCAGTGCGTAAAGCGTACGACATCTACCACTTTGGAACACTAGACAAAACTGAGGCAACGACGAATCCCGACTTGTAGAAACCCTGCTATGACCAAGCCAAACACTTGGAGTCATGACCAAACATTTCAATGACTCACTTCATTGGTCGTAGCCCTTGGTTCTACCAATGCCATAAAGGCCCTGAATCCGCCTTCGTACCTCCTACCATAGTGGTCCAAAGCTATAGACGTCGATAACTCCTTGGCACGCGTCCCGCAGCAAAGCCCAACCATGAAGCGAACTCATTGATTCCCATCTAAATCTTGAGCTATAACTTCTCATCTGGACTTCCTTTGCATCTCGGGTTTTGATCGAATTGGAGTGGGTCTTCAGAAGAGTTGTCACGCAGTAACAGTCCTGGAATTCGGTTCGGTTCGGTAATCATTGCCCTCGTCTGTTCGGTTCGGGTTTCTTCACTCCGGGTCGGGTCGGTGTCCTCCTTCGGGTCGGGTCGGTGTCTTCCTCCGGGTCGGGTCGGGTTGCTATCCTCCTTCCAGCTCATGCTCCTTCTTCGATCAGCTCCCTCGTTTCCTTCTACTCCGATCCGATCACTTCGCTTTACTTCAGTCCGATCCGCTCCGCTCCCTTTTACTCCGATCCGATCCCCTTGTCCACTCCAACTCTAAGTAAACGGCCTTCCTTTTTGCCAAGTCTTTCATGTGCCAAGCTCCAGTTCGGGTCGGGTTTCTTGCCCAGTTCACATTTCCGATCCGAGCCCCCATCCGATCCGATCCGAAGCCCTGCACAACTTTCTGCAACTTTTCCAGCAACTTGTTTACGCCGCTCGACGACGTTTTTGACAAATCTAGCTATTCTAATCAATCACAATTCATGTCAAATAGTCATAACAACATAGCAAACTAACCACAAACACCAAAACAATGAATTCATATGTCAAAATGGATCAAATGTGCCCAAAACCTCACATTTTTCCTATAATCCCCCTTAATCATGTTTAAGCATACGATTAGCAAAACACATCGAAATTAACCCAAATTTCTAACAGAGCCTTAAAACATTATTTTAGAATTTTAAGAATTTTTTCCAGAATTTATTTACGTATAAATTCGCTAATCTTCACTAATTACCCTTAATTACCGTAATTAGTGCAAAAACTATGCAGATCACTCACCTTGGCCACAAATGAAACACCAAATCTGAAGTATCCTCTATTTGGCGCTGTTCCCAATCTTATACAGCAGCTCCAACCTTGCTTTGGTGCCTTTTCTTCTTAATTTAATGTTTGCTAAGCCTAATCTTCAATTAGAAGGTGATTTTTGGGTGTTTTAGAGAGATTTAGAGAGTGGAGGCCATGGCTAGGTCAAGAGAAATGAAAGTGGCGGCTGGAAAATGTCTAAAGAAATGTTTTCTAACCCTAATCAGCACCTATATCTCCCTAAACCCGAAATTCCCCTTGGGCCTAGCTGCTAATCACCCGTTTAAGCCCAATTAAGCTGTTTTTCACCATCTGAAACTTGTTTCAGCCATATCTCCCAAACGGTAAGTCCGTTTGGCTGATGTGACCATTCTACGGAAAGAGAAACCATCATCCGGAGCCAATGGAAGTGGTTTCAGGTCAAAATTCCTTTCCAGTCAAAAGTTATGGCCAAAACAGTGCCAACTAGGGGTAAAATGGTCATTTAAAAATCGGGAAAAATCATGAACATGGGAAATGACCCTAATAGTCGTCTCCCAAAGTTACATGACCATACGACTTCGTATGTGACAGAAATAAATATTCTACGATCCTATGATGCGTAGAATGCGGGTCGTTACACTCTCCCCCCCTTAAGAAATTTCGTCCCCGAAATTCCTTAACCCAAAACATACAAGGGATCCCGCATGCCTAACAACCATATACAACAATCAAATATGCAAAACAAGCAAACAAGCCTATCCTAGCATGCGGAAAACTAAATCGAAGTCAAAATCTTACCAGGCAAAGAGTTCTGGGTGTGTCTTCCTAATGTCCTCCTCTGTCTCCCAAGTACAATCACTCTCGTCCTCGCTCCACTGTACCTTGACTAGCTTCACCGCCTTCCTTCGAAGTTGCTTCATGTCGTGCTCGACAATACGGGCCGGCTTGCAGTTCCCAACCGCCTCGGGTTCTACTTCGAAGTCCTCTAACTGATCAGGTGAAATAGTCATATCTGAGTCGTGAACGAACTTCCTTAGTTGGGAAACATGAAATACGTTGTGAACTCCCGTCATCTTCTCTGGTAAGTCAATTCTGTATGCCAAATTCCCGACTAGCTCGAGAACAGGGAATGGGCCAACAAATCTTGGTGCCAACTTGCCTCTCCTTCCAAATCGTATTACGCTCTTCAACGGAGAAATCTTGACAAACACCAAGTCGCCAACGGAGAATTTCAAGTCTCTTCTCCTCTTATCAGCATAGCTCTTCTGCCTGTCTTGGGCAGCCTTCATCCGTTGTTGAATGGTCTTGATTTTATCTGAAGTTTCCCTCACCACATCTGGTCCAAGCATAAACTTCTCGCCAGTCTCTATCCAACATGATGGTGAGTTACACGGTCTTCCGTACAAAGCTTCAAACGGAGCCATACCGATACTGGATTGGTAGCTATTATTATATGCAAACTCTACTAGATGCAAATGGTCATCCCATGATCCACCAAAATCCAATATACATGCTCTCAAGAGATCTTCCAAAATACGGTTCACCCTCTCCGTCTGACCGTCGGTCTGAGGATGATATGCGGTACTGAGATGTAACTCTGACCCTAGAGCCTCTTGTAAGCTCTTCCAAAACCCACTAGTGAACAACGGGTCTCGGTCCCTCACAATGCCTTTAGGTATTCCATGAAATCTCACTACCCACTTCATATACAATTCTGCTAACTTAGCTGCCGTTCTGGTCGATTTGACTGATATAAATCTTGCGCTCTTAGTCAATCGATCCACAATTACCCAAATGCTATCATATCCCGATCAAGTCCTTGGTAAACCATCGATGAAATCCATCGAGACTTGCTCCCATTTCCATTCGGGAATTTCTAAAGGCTGTAACAACCCACTAGGCTTCTTTTGCTCGGCTTTAACTAGCTGGCAATTCATGCACTTGGATATAAACTTCCCAACGTCTCTTTTCATCCCTTCCCAGTAGTAGGTCTGCTTCATATCTCGATACATCTTATTACCACCGGGGTGTATAGTCAGCTTTGAGTGATGACATTCTCTAAGCACTTCATCCCTCAATCCATTGACATTGGGTACAACAAGCTTTCCATTCTTTCTAAGCCATCCATCTCGATCAAGCCCATACTTGTTCATCTCCTCATCGATACCCATCTCTAACTTGGAGATGATTTCCAATAGGTTAGGATCGTCCCTCTGACTAGAGCCGATCCGCTCAATCAAAGTGGGTCTGATCGTCAAACTTGCTAACATTTCTGGATCCAATTCGCACTTTGGTCTAAAATCAAACCCCGCGATAAACTCCAGTTGCTTCCATTCAAGGAACATAGCCCCTAAGCTGGCATGTCTTCTACTCAATGCATCAGCCACCGCATTGCCCTTTCCTGGTGTGTATGCGATGTCAAAATCATAGGAAGCTAAGAACTCTAACCATCTCTGCTGACGGAGATTCAGATCTTTCTGAGAGAAGAGATACTTTAACGACTTATGATCTGTAAAAAGCTCAAATCTTTCTCCCAAGAGATAGTGTCTCCACATCTTTAACGCGAACACGATCGCTGCCAATTCTAAATCATGGGTAGGGTATCTTCTCTCGTGCGGTTTCAATTGCCGACTTGCGTAAGCTACAACTCTACCGCCTTGCATCAATACAGCACCCAGTCCGGTACCACAGGCATCCGTGTATACCGTCATCTCTTCATCCCCCTTAGGAATGACTAACACTGGTGCGCTTGTCAACTTGTCCTTTAGGCTTTTGAATGCATTCTCGCACCTTTCATCCCAGACAAAAGCTTGATTCTTCTTGGTCAACTGGGTCAATGGTACTGCTATCTTGGAGAAACCTTGGATAAACTTACGATAATATCCCGCTAATCCCAAGAAACTTCTTACGTCTGTTGCATTCTTGGGCGTAGGCCAATCCTGTACCGTAGCCACCTTTGCCGGGTCCACGGCAATACCATTCTCTGATACAACATGGCCCAAGAACCTCACTTCCCTCTTCCAGAAGTGACACTTAGAAAACTTTGCTTTCAATTGGTGTTTTCTCAACACCTCCATCACTACTCTTAAATGTTCCTTGTGTTCTTCCTCTGTCCTCGAATAGACCAAAATATCATCCACGAACACAAGAACAGACTTATTCAACTGATCTCTGAATACCCTATTCATAAGACCCACAAAATATGCCGGGGCATTAGTCAGCCCAAATGGCATAACCAACCATTCATAAAATCCAGACGGCGTTCGAAATGCCGTTTTAGCTATACTCTTAGCTTCCACTCTAAGCTGATGAAAACCTGTCGCGAGATCCAACTGAGAAAATACTCTCGCGCCACTCAACTGATCAAACAAATCATCTATCCGCGGTAGAGGATACTTGTTCTTCCTCGTCACTTTATTCAACTCGCGGTAGTCTACACACAAACGAAGGGAACCATCTGCCTTGGTAGCAAACACAACTGGTGCTCCCCATTCAGAAACACTCCTTCTGATAAATCCCTTCTTCAAAAGATCGCTGACTTGCACCTCGAGCTCTCGCTGCTCTCTTGGTGCCATACGACGAAGTGGCATCACTATAGGCCTGGCATCTTTTACCAAATCAATGCGAAACTCAATCTCTCGGTGTGGTGGAAGTCCGGTCACTTCTTCGAAAACATCCGGATACTGGCCAACCACGGGCAAACCTGACAACTCACTATGCGGAATGTCGAGGGAGTTTAGAAAACTAGCCAATACCCCCTTACTGGGTAGACCACCAAACACTATCCTCCGCCCATCATCCGCTCTAGCTGTCACCAACAAGCCCTCACAGTCTACCACCACCCCGTATCTTTGGAGCCAATCTACTCCCAAAATAATGCCAAACCCAGTAAAGCCCAAAACAAAGCAATCACAAACAAACATGCATCCATGACTCGATAAGACCACATTACGACAAATCATGCTAAGGCTAGTCGAACCACCAATCGGGTTCGTCACTACTAAAGGTCTATCGACAATCTCGGGCTCCAATCCCAACCTATCTACCAGGTCACTAGATATGAAAGAACTGGAAGCTCCGGTATCAAACAAAACTCTAACAGGAACATCGTAAATAGAAAGCATACCTTGAATGACGACATTCTTTCCCTTCTCCGCCGCAGTTGGGGCATTCGACGAAGAAGGAATAGCATTAAGAGCATATGCTTTCACCATTTGCTTTTCTTTAGGAGGCTGTGGACACTTGTCCTTGTGATGTCCCAGTTGGCCACAATTGAAGCACTTCCTATCTGCTGGCTTGGCCCGACAATTACTAGCATAATGGCCCTTCTTACCACAGCTGAAGCACTCAACATCTTGCTTATTCTTTTTCTTCTGGCCATCCTTAGCTTGGTTCTGCTTCCTCTTATTCTGGGAACCACCCTTGCCTCCACCACTTGCTTGTGGCTTTGGCTCATCTGCGGATGCAACCTCAGTCTTCGGCTTAGGGTAGAGACTTTCTGATCTTAATGCTTTCCCCACAATCGACTCAAACGTCTCATCGATGTGGTTAATAAGCTTTTCCCCTAAGTACTGATCCAAACCAGTTATGAATTTCTCATTCTTCTTCTCGGCAGTATCAATAAGAGATAATCCATACTTCGACAAAGTGTCGAATTCAGCAATGTACTCCGAGACAGCTCTGCCATTCTGCTTGAGCTCCAAGAATTTCTTAAACAGCATTGACTTCTGAGCAGCTGGGATGAACTTCTCACTAAAGCGAGCCTTAAACTGCTCCCAAGTAATCTGATCTTCGGGAGTAGCTGCCTTTATAGCATTCCACCAATTCATTGCCCGCCCTTGCAGCTGACGGGACGCTAACCTTCTCTTCATTGCATCCTCGATACCCAAATCCTCGAAGATACGTTCGCAACTATCCAACCAATCCTGAACATCTGTGGCCGACTCCGTTCCGTGAAACGGCTTCCCACCAAGACTAGTATAATCCTTGTTTAGCTTGGCGAAGTCGACCCTCGGCGCCTGCACTATTGGACCACCACCAATTCCACCATTGGGAGCTGCCCTCTATACATCTCTAAGCATCTCTCTCATGAGGTCAGTAAACATCGTCCTCATGTCAGCAGCATTCCCATTATTGGCTCCCCTACCAGCACCTCTAGTATCTCGGCTCATTGTCAATCTGAAAAAGGAAACGATTAACGATTCCATAGTGGTGTTAGTGCAGTACAACCTCATCCATATACTACTATAGTATATATATATATATAGCTTTTAAAAACCAAAGTAATCACAAATACGCTCTCTCGTATACGTGTATTATCTCTCCCTGATAACTTCCCTAGGTTAACTACGCAACCTAGAGCTCTGATACCAAGTGTGACGGCCCGTCCCGCACCAGCCTGCATTTCCTCCGGAAGTGCGCTGTACACATGCCCAGCTAGCACAGAACGGTCGTCAGAAGAGAAGAAAAAAAAGAGAATGAACTAATCAAGGAACCTGTAGAATGTCTCACAGCGCATGGGATAAAATATAATAATAACATACTTGACATAAAACAGGTGAGACAGTGTATAAGCTGATAACTAATAATCAATGTCAACATCAGAGCAGCGGAAATCCAGATACAGCTTGTTACAATTTTCCAAATTTACTGTCTCTAATCAAAAGAAAACTAAAGTAGAAGATACACCACCAATGCCCAAGCAGTGATCTTCAACAATACAGGGAGAATACTACATATATTACGCGGAAGCCTCCTGCTCGTCTCCGGATCACCTACCCGTGCATCACCAGCTAACCTGTCTCTAGTCTGCTCGTGTGAGCACCCAGAGTAATAAGAAGAGACATAAAACTCTGGGTCAGACATAAAGCCTGGTATGAGCGATAAGCATCTAAACAGAGTAATAACAGGTATACTAAACCATACCTGAACCTGGACCTGCAACCAAAGAGTTAGTACCACATACCGTACAATACTCCAAGGTGCCATAATAAATAGTATAAGAATACGGGGTGGGGTGTGCATATCACAATGATAGCAAACAAATCATCCATAGCAACCATCCTCACATCTCTCACTCAGTGCGTAAAGCGTACGACATCTACCACTTTGGAACACTAGACAAAACTGAGGCAACGACGAATCCCGACTTGTAGAAACCCTGCTATGACCAAGCCAAACACTTGGAGTCATGACCAAACATTTCAATGACTCACTTCATTGGTCGTAGCCCTTGGTTCTACCAATGCCATAAAGGCCCTGAATCCGCCTTCGTACCTCCTACCATAGTGGTCCAAAGCTATAGACGTCGATAACTCCTTGGCACGCGTCCCGCAGCAAAGCCCAACCATGAAGCGAACTCATTGATTCCCATCTAAATCTTGAGCTATAACTTCTCATCTGGACTTCCTTTGCATCTCGGGTTTTGATCGAATTGGAGTGGGTCTTCAGAAGAGTTGTCACGCAGTAACAGTCCTGGAATTCGGTTCGGTTCGGTAATCATTGCCCTCGTCTGTTCGGTTCGGGTTTCTTCACTCCGGGTCGGGTCGGTGTCCTCCTTCGGGTCGGGTCGGTGTCTTCCTCCGGGTCGGGTCGGGTTGCTATCCTCCTTCCAGCTCATGCTCCTTCTTCGATCAGCTCCCTCGTTTCCTTCTACTCCGATCCGATCCGATCACTTCGCTTTACTTCAGTCTGATCCGCTTCGCTCCCTTTTACTCCGATCCGATCCCCTTGTCCACTCCAACTCTAAGTAAACGGCCTTCCTTTTTGCCAAGTCTTTCATGTGCCAAGCTCCAGTTCGGGTCGGGTTTCTTGCCCAGTTCACATTTCCGATCCGAGCCCCCATCCGATCCGATCCGAAGCCCTGCACAACTTTCTGCAACTTTTTCAGCAACTTGTTTACGCCGCTCGACGACGTTTTTGACAAATCTAGCTATTCTAATCAATCACAATTCATGTCAAATAGTCATAACAACATAGCAAACTAACCACAAACACCAAAACAATGAATTCATATGTCAAAATGGATCAAATGTGCCCAAAACCTCACATTTTTCCTATAATCCCCCTTAATCATGTTTAAGCATACGATTAGCAAAACACATCGAAATTAACCCAAATTTCTAACAGAGCCTTAAAACATTATTTTAGAATTTTAAGAATTTTTTCCAGAATTTATTTACGTATAAATTCGCTAATCTTCACTAATTACCCTTAATTACCGTAATTAGTGCAAAAACTATGCAAATCACTCACCTTGGCCACAAATGAAACACCAAATCTGAAGTATCCTCTGTTTGGCGCTGTTCCCAATCTTATACAGCAGCTCCAACCTTGCTTTGGTGCCTTTTCTTCTTAATTTAATGTTTGCTAAGCCTAATCTTCAATTAGAAGGTGATTTTTGGGTGTTTTAGAGAGTGGAGGCCATGGCTAGGTCAAGAGAAATGAAAGTGGCGGCTGGAAAATGTCTAAAGAAATGTTTTCTAACCCTAATCAGCACCTATATCTCCCTAAACCCGAAATTCCCCTTGGGCCTAGCTGCTAATCACCCGTTTAAGCCCAATTAAGCTGTTTTTCACCATCTGAAACTTGTTTCAGCCATATCTCCCAAACGGTAAGTCCGTTTGGCTGATGTGACCATTCTACGGAAAGAGAAACCATCATCCGGAGCCAATGGAAGTGGTTTCAGGTCAAAATTCCTTTCCAGTCAAAAGTTATGGCCAAAACAGTGCCAACTAGGGGTAAAATGGTCATTTAAAAATCGGGAAAAATCATGAACATGGGAAATGACCCTAATAGTCGTCTCCCAAAGTTACATGACCATACGACTTCGTATGTGACAGAAATAAATATTCTACGATCCTATGATGCGTAGAATGCGGGTCGTTACAGGTAGCTCCCAACTAGAGTACTTTTGTGGACTTCAATTAGTAATATCCGGCGGATCTGATGATGTGGCATTCAAAGTGAATTGTGGCCAGATGTTCTAAAAATTAATTATAACCTCAAACCTCATCAACCGGGAAATGACAAAAATTAGGCAGGCAGCATGGCTATGTGGGTCGCTCCCATTAGAGTGTATAATCACTTATCTAGAGAAAATCCATTTCCTTCTTTAATCTGTTTCGATGTTGTCCCTTTTAGGGAAACAGTTGCTGATCCCAACCGTTGGTGATATACATTCGATACACTCAAGTGAAATGAGTGGTCGGTCATGTGTGGGCCGGGTTGCAAGAAGTTCTTGTTGAACCCAGTGTATTTGCCTCTAGAGATACACTATCGGCAGGTGGATCTATACCTTGTCATCGTCAGAATCCAATCTCCAATAAGCGCCTGTGATTTTGATTATATACTACATATGTGGAGTGTGGGATGCAAGCGTTCTGCTAGATTGTTATTTATTTGTGAATTGATAGAAACTATTATAATATCAAAAAAGTATTGATTTTTAAACTGTTTTGGGTTATAGAATCCTTTTCTTTCAAAAAGGATTTCTAAAGTTAAACCGATTGTTCGATGTGAATATACCACTGAAAGTATTTCAGACTGATCTGGGTGTTTTTACTTTGCTTCAAAATGTGCTCGGGTCAGACCGAACATATTTGACAGGTTAGTTTTCGCTTGGAATTTCAAGAGCTGGAAGGAGAAGGCTTTACAGTTAGTTATTTTAAAGTTGTTCCACTGTATCTGATTCATGTTGCACTGTGATGATTGGTATGTATACAAGATTTTCATTTGTATAAAGATATGTTGTTATATTATATATTTTGTTCGTTCCGCTGTGAGATTCTGATGTTCTTCTTCTTTCTTCTATTCTAATATTTATTTATTTCTCTCTCATCCTCTAATTTATTTCTCTTAACATTCTGCTTTTCTATGTAATTTGGGTTGGCTGTGGCTGTTAATGTCAGCCTAAATTGTACTGAAAAATGAAACGTTACAGACATTGTCTTCCAAGAACCGTGGTGACCTAGGGTTCCAGATCATTCTCGATGAAAGCAACGTGGTGGAGTTTGGTAGTTATCTTGATGATTGTGGTGAAGAAATGCTTCTGTGGCCACAATACGAAGGAGTTCGACGCTAAGAAGTTTCGCAGTTCCCTGTAGCAGAGCGTTATTGGGCTGATCGACGCTTTCAGATGGTGAGCTCCAGTGGTTGGAAATTGGGATGGGGATGAAGAGCGATTTACGATAGAAATTTTAGTATTTTTCCCTTTATTTTTTAAGGAAGTATGGAGGGAGAAAAGGGCAGTGATATATGCAGAAATGGTTGCGTGAAAAACAGTAGTTGCGAAGGAGTCGGTTTTCAAATGGAGAGGTCGATTTATGCATTTTGGTATGAAGAGGAAGAGAGGGAGATAGAGTGAATTTTGGTGTTTTATTTGGATTTAATCGTGAAGATGAGAGAGGGAAATGGAAGGAGGAAGTCTGTGAAATGACACTGGGTTAATGTAGGAGGAGCAGCGTTTTTGAGCTACTGTGAGGAAGAAAGGAAGTCTTTGAAGTGGGTCGGTCTGTTAGTATCTGGGCCGGGTTTATAAAGTAAGCCCAAGTTTTAAAATAAATTAATTTTATTTTAGTTAAAACAGTATACAAACTTGTAACTTTAATATCTTGAACATACGTTATCAGAATTTCGAACGGTCTAATCCGTTGGGAAAGTATAGATAGTGGCTACACAATGGAAGTGACTAGGAGTGAAGTGGAGCTCGTTACAATTTATAGTAAAATAAATTGTCTGTCTGAATCAACCGATAGTTATCGTTATTTAATGATGATCGTCCAATGTGAGTAAAGCTCACTAACTCTGCCAGTTTATATTTTTATAAATATAATCTAGTATTGATAAATGATAGTTGATTGCTGTGTGTTGATTGTCTGGATGAACTGCTAATTGATTGGTTGAAATTATAGATATTTGTATATATATATATATATATTGTTAATCAAATATGGATTCTATTTATCAGAATATTTCATATTAAAATGAAATTTGATGTTAATTATATTGTTTAACATCTGTGGATGAAGGGGACCTGGTTGGAGGGATCCAACTGGATTCCTCAACATTTATTTTAGTGTTTTCATATATTGTGATATATGACTGAGTATATAATCTGTTATTGATTATGTGTGTTTGGATGATATTGATCATTGTCATTTTATATTTTAAATACCATAAGAAACCCCGGGATGTAAAAAGGAAAATTTCAATGTGTATATTTAAACAAGAATATTATTTAAAATCAACAGATTTTATAAAAAGGGACATTTCAATGCGTATATTGAAATAAATTATTATATAAAATCAAGGGATTCTATAAGAGAGATTTCAAGGTGAATATTGAGATAAATGAATTTAATAAATTCAACAGATTTTATAAAAGGAAATGTTTGGAAAAAATAAATAGAATTATAAAAAGGGGATTTCGAGTTGTAATAGAGATATGAATTGATTTACTTAAAATAGATATTAAATAAAAATATGTTTTTAACAAATAAATTGAGAAGAATGATTTTTAAATAATGTTTTTAAATTAAGGAAAATATTTGTCATTTGATAAATAAAGATACATAAGACTGAACTTATATAAAGAAGTACAGATAAATGGAGCAGATTAACTTATAAATAATATTTTATAAATTAAGTAAAATATTTATCATTGGATAAATGGAATATATAAGTCAGAACTTATATACAGAAGTAAGAATCGATTTTAACATCGATCTTTGAAACTGAATATGAACGTAGTGTTAACAAGACTTATTAATGGAATTATTAAAGTGTTGAATTTAAAATAAGATTTATATGAATTGTTTATAAATAGAAGTATAAATAGAATATTTAGAATAAGATAATATTTTAAATATGAAACCAAACTGTTATAATTATATAAAGAATATATTATTCATATTGAATATGGATAATGGATTAAGGCAAGTATTTTTGCAAAGAAGAAGATTATAAAAGAAATGTTATTCATATTGAATATGAATAATGGATTAAAATAAATGTTTTGAAAATAAAAACATTTGTAAAGAAGATCGGATTTTTGAAATAGGAATTCAAAAAGAAATGAAATTTCAAATGGCTAGGAATAAATAACTTGTTTAATAATAAAAACAAGTAGTGTGATTTATAAATAATGTTTATAGATAAATTAAAAATAATTATCAGTGGATAATTTGGATTGTAAATTCAGCAGTGAATATCGAATAGAGTTAAATTAAATATACTTTATTCGAAAGAGAATTATACATTGGGATTTGATTATATCGAATGTAGGAAGGTACTATTTACTTTCCGTTTTTAAATCAAGATTCATTTACTTATTTAATAAATTATTATTATTCAATTTATGAAATAACAGTATAATTTGGAGTTAGATTATATCGAAAGTAGAGATTATAACGTTATCGTTATAACCAGCGTTTTATAAAAGAATAGGATTTATAAACTGAATCTAAAAGTTGCGTAAGCAATGATTTGATAAAAAGGTAAAAAAATTAGAGTTAAAGAAATTAGAAACTGACTAGAGATTAGTTAAGTTAAATGATTTCCGGGGTATCGATCTGATGTTGGTTTCGGCCTTTGGGATTAATATTAGGGAATCGTTCTCTTACTAATTTAGGGTTAGAGACTGATGGATGTGAAATGATAGTTGAGCGTAAATAAGAAATGGAAACGTTTTCCAATGTTAATAAAGTATATTTTCTAGATTTAGAAAATAAGAATTTATGGAGATATGGAAATGGGTAACTGAATAAAATAATGATGAATTAATTTAAAAAGAGAAAAAGTTGATTGATGATTTATCGGTAAGATTTCCATTTGGAAATACGACTGTTGTTGTACACATGTTTTTCTTTGATATTTAAATCACCGACAATCAAAGTTTTTGACCGTTTCTCCGTCATCAGTATGGAGAGACCGGGATCAGATTCATTATCTGAAAACCACTCTGTATGGGCATTAGCATTGCAAATCCAATATGATGAAGATAATTGAAGGCGGAGTTATGCAAGGGCTGTTCTGGCGATCCTAGGTAGAAATTTCCTATGATCGATTTACAAAATAGTTCCTTTGGTTTGTCCAGTCCCAGGACAACCTGTATGGAAGAATGTCTGATAGAGTATATTTAATAGATTTCTTAAGTTGATCTCTTCAAATGTATTTACGTTTGGTGGCGGAGGAATTCATTTCTCTTAGATGTTTACCCGTGGTATGTTTGGAGAAATCAATTCGTGATTTGGTGGGTATGATGATGTGACATTCAAAGTGAATAAAGGCATAGTTTGTAAAAGGATACGTTATGGCCTCTAGCCTCACAACCGAGAAATGGTATAAAATCGGGTAGGTCGCATGGCTAAGTGGTTAGCTTCCAATTAGGGTGTATTGTCACCTGATCTAGAGAAATTTCATTTGCTTCTTTATTCTGTTTTGATGTTGTCCCTTTCGGGAAATGGTTGTTGATCCCAACCGTTGGTGATAATACATTCGGTACACTCAAGCGAAATGAGTGACTGGTCATGTTTAGCTTAGTTTGCAAGATTTTCTTGTTGAACACGATGTATTCCTCTCTAGAGATACGCTGTCGGAAGGTGGTCCTATACCTTGCCAGTTGGAATATATTACCCAATAAGCACCCTCGGTTTTTTATTATGTATTATGTACGTGGAACGTGAGATGAAAGCATTCTGCTAGATGATTATTATATTGTGGTTGACAGACACTACTATAATATCTAAAGAGTTTTGATATAAAGATTATCGTTTCTTTCAAAAGGTTTTGAATGATAAATCAAGTGTTTTGGATTCTCATAAGGGAAAAACCCGTTCTGTGTTATATAGTGTGGCCTTATGAAATATCGTTTATTTTCTCAAACTGTTTTAAATTGTTTACTCATACCAGTCACATGACTGACCCAGAGTCTATTTTGT
Organism: Allium sativum; assembly: GCA_030737875.1. Classification (NCBI taxonomy): domain Eukaryota; kingdom Viridiplantae; phylum Streptophyta; class Magnoliopsida; order Asparagales; family Amaryllidaceae; genus Allium; species Allium sativum. The sequence continues at coordinate 5,815,503 of JASFAX010000039.1, read as the reverse complement.
TTTGTTTCCCTAAACTCTTAGGTACCCAATTTTGTACGGGAAGTCAAGTAGTCAGGATTTTACATAAATACTTGTAGAGCTGGAGCAGGAGGCATTAGGATTATATAGCTATTATTTATTTCTTCTGTGTTGTAAGTGTTATACTCTGATAATGGTATTTTATACAGATACTGGTTTTATTTCAAGTTATGTTATACTATATTTTATTCGTTCCGCTGTGAGATTCATGTTACTCTGATTCTATTGTTATTTTCTTCTTCTTCTATTCTAATTTTCTTTGTTTCCTATTCTCACCCTCTAACTTCTTTCTATTAACGTTCTGGAAATTTCGATTCTTGAATAGTCGACATGGAGTTATATGTCGATTTTCTAAGTTGAAAATTCTCTGGGTTGTTACAGTGGTATCAGAGCTGAAGGTTAAGTTATTACCTTAGCTCTGTGGCAAAACTCAGTAGAGATGAGATTAGTAATACCCTAGATTGAGTTTGAGTGTATATGTACGAGTGAACGTATTCATAGATTTTATAAAAATTATTTTACATTGTGGAGATTTACTGTTTGAGTTGTTTATGAGTTCTGGTCGATCAGTTTGATCCACTATATCGGTAGGGGTTTCTAAACACTTGAATACGATGAGCCAACACGGTATGTTTTGAAAAGAGGGTAAATTAAATATTTTTACCCAAAATATATTTTGATATAAACAAAGTATAGATATTTGAAATATTATAGTATATTGGATGTGTTGGTTGTGATTATAATCCGATAAGATTATAATTGAAATGGTTATGTAAACAACCAATCAAAATTCGTATGTGTTACGAAATGAATTAAATCTGAATTTAAATTAAAACCCTAGAGATTTGGAAAGGTGTTTGTAAATGGATTTGGATTAATACATGAGAATTTTAAAATCTTGGGAGATTTTAAATTGTTTTACAAGCATTGTGAAGGATATTTTGAAATAATTTAAAAATAGGAATGATTAAGAAATGGTTTTGAAAAGTGAAATAGTATTGAACTCACTTCGATCACTGGGAAATAACCCTGATGGTGCTGGCAATATCATCAGTGTTCATTTTTGAGTTGTAAGTGACGGATTACTGCAAAAGATATTCATTTTGAATTGATTTATGAAAAACAAGATGTTTGATTCAGAAACGGGGATATTTGATTTTTGAAAAGCTAAGCTATTTAAAAACTCCCAGAAATAGATTTGAAATTAAACAAATTAAACAAATTAAACAAAAATTTGGGAAAGCAAATTGGAATCGAAATAAAGCCAGTTAAGTGGTAATTGAAATTGAATCAAAATAGAATAGTATAAAGAAAAATTGGATTCTTGAATATAATTGGACCCATATGAATTGAAGTGGATTGATTTTTGAAATAAAAATCAGAATTTAGTTATGAGATAAAGATAACTGATTAGAGGAATTAACTAGTTAATGAAATGTGGAAAGGTAACTTAACTAGGTTAAGTATATTGGGTTGGTGAGTTAAGAAATTGAAACCAAAAATGGGATTTGAGATTGAGAATGAGATTTGGTTTGGGTATAGAATGATTGGATTTAATGACGGACGGTTAAAGATTGATTGGAATGACATTGGCATTTGTATATGCTGAATTGGTAGCAGATGGAAAAGATATGATGATATGCCCGAAATAAAGATACAAATTTATTTTTGTATGAGTTTTGTGATTTATGAGACGAATTGGCAAGCCGCTTGGCTATTTGATTTTCTTTCAGGTTGGAGAAAGCCTAGAGAGGTGAGTTGTAGTTGTATCGATTGAGCTGTACAAAGAAGGTGCTGGCAAAATTTTTCGAAAATTTAAGGTGTTAGAAAATTTTCGGAATTTAAGAATTTTTTTGTTAATCAAGAATGAATTAATATTTTAATTGAAATAATCGGTTCAGTGAAACTGGAGTTAAGAAGTAAACAAATAATTTTTAACCCAGATAATAGGGTTTGTTTTCTACCTTAACAATTTCGAGGACGAAATTATTTTAAGGGGAAAGAATGTAACGACCCATATTTTTACAGTATAATAATTAATTAATTTAATTAATTAAATGTTGATTTGGTAATTTATAATGAGTTTAATTAAATAATTAAGAATATTTAATTAATATAATTAAATAATATATTTAAAGTCCGAAACAGTAGAATTCACAATATTGTGTAAATTGGATTATTTAAAATATATAATTTAATTTAAAATTGAATTATATTAGCGAATTTATTTATAGATGTCAGTTGAACGTATAATTTATATTATAATTATAATTGAGCTCGAAATGGCACGGCAGTTCGTAATTTGGCTATTCGAACTTTAGACGAATATACGGAATCCATTTTAAATCGGATTTCTGTGAAACAAGAAACGTTCGAATCTGTTGAACAATATTTTTCTAATGGAAGAGAAAAATCGAGATTTCGTCGTGTAGATTATGAGTTATGTCCAAATCAAATTTTAGAAAAGTCGCTATGGAATTCCTTTATTATTTATAATGATTTATTTATAATATAAAAGGAATTTCAATATAAATTGAATACTGATTTAATCTGGATTTGAAATGTCGAGTTATAAATTCAGAAAGGAATATTTTCAAGCTATATTATATTTTATGTGAATATATACAATAGTGTTAGTTTATTAATATTAAATTTAATTATTTTTAAATATATTAATATTTAAATGGGTTTATTTAGAGCTTTAAAAATAGCCATTTTTGCAAATGAGCTCCGTTTTCGACGAAACTAATTTTGTTGGATCCGGAATATTAAATTATTGTTAGATTTCAATTTTCGTGATTTTTGGAGTCAGTATGTGGCCGTACGGGATTTTAATATGGAAAACAACCAATAATTTGATTTAAAAATACGCAGTGTGAGCAAACGGACTCGAAATTTGAGAAACAATTTTCATTGGATCCGTAATGTCGAACTGTAGCTGTATGTCCATTTTCGTCAAATTTGGATATGTTATGTGATCATAAGAATTTTTAAATGGTGAATAAAGATAACGATTGGTTATTAATTTATAAAATAATGAATATAAAAATATTATTTCTCCACTATAAATATCCCAACCTATTTCTAAACCTAATTCCATTCTCTTGGTGGTCAAAACACTCAAAATATCAAGCCTCCAACAAGTTCCTCAAAACGTGAAGATGATCACTTCAAAAATCAAAAGAAATCCAAATAAATTTCCAAAAATCAATAAACACTTATATTTATAAACCCCATCACATTCTCTTCAAACTGATAAGCATTTCACTGAGATCGACATTGTCTTCCCAAAACCGCGGTGACCTAGGGTTCCAGTTCATTCTCGATGAAAGCAGCGTGGTGGAGTTTGGTAGTTATCTTGATGATTGTGGTGGGGAAACACTTCTGTGGCCACAATACGAAGGAGTTCGACGGAAGTTTTGCGTTTCCTATCGCAGCACGTTACTGGGCTGATCGACGCTTTCAGATGGTGAGCTCGAGTGGTAGGAAATTGGGATGGGGATGAAGACAGGAATTTTAGTATTTTTCCCTTGATTTTTTTAAGGAAGTATGGAGGGAGAAAAGGGCAGTGAGATATACAGAAATGGTTACGTGAAAAACAGTAGTTGCACAGGAGTTGGTTTTCAAATGGAGTGGTCGATTTATGTATTTTGGTATGAAGAGGAAGAGAGGGAGATGGAGTGAATTTTGGTGTTTTATTTGAATTTAATCGTGAAGATGAGAGAGGGAAATGCAAGGAGGAAGTCTGTGAAATGGCACTGGGTTAATGTCGGAGGAGCAACATTTTTGAGCTGCTGTGGGGAAGAAAGGAAGTCTTTGACGTGGGTCGATCTGTTAGTATCTGGGTCGGGTTTATAAAGTAAGCCCAAGTTTTAAAATAAATTTATTTTATTTTAGTTAAAACAGTATACAAACACGTAACTTTAATATCTTGAACATGCTTTATCAGAATTTCGAACAATATGATCTGTTGGATCGTATGGACAGTGGCTACACAATGGAACTGACTGGGAGTGAATTGGAGCTCGTTACAATTTATAGCAAAATAAATTGTCTGTCTGAATCAATCGACAGTTATCATTATTTAATAATGATCGTCCAACGTGAGTAAAGCTCACTAACTCTGCCAGTTTATATTTTTATAATTATAATCTAGTATTGATAAATGATAGATGATTGTTGTGTGTTGATTGTGTGGATAAACTGCTAATTCATTGGTTGAAATTATAGATAAGTGTGTGTGTGTGTATATATATATATATTGTTAATCAAATATTAATTCTGTTTATCAGAATATTTCATATTGAAATGAAATTTGATGTTAATTATATTGCTTAACATCTGTGGATGCAGGGGAACAAGTTGGAGGGATCCAACTGGATTACTCAACATTTATTTTTACTGTTTTCATGTATTGTGCTATATGACTGAGTATATAATCTGTTATTGATTATGTGTGTTTGGATGTTATTGATCATTATCATTTGATATTTTAAATACCATAAAAAACCTTGGGATGTAAAAAGGAAAATTTCAATGTGTATATTGAAATAAGAATATTATTTAAAATCAACAGATATTATAAAAAGGGAAATTTCAATGCGTATATTGAAATAAATTATTATATAAAATCAAGGGATTTTATAAGAGAAATATCAAGGTGAATATTGAGATAAAAGAATTTTATAAAATCAACAGATTTTATAAAAGGAAATATTCGAAAAAATTAAATAGAATTATAAAAAGGGGATTTCAAGTTATAATAGAGATATGAATTGATTTATTTAAAATAGATATTAAATAAAAATATGTTTTTAACAGATAAATTGAGAAGAATGATTTTTAAATAATGTTTTTAAATTAAGGAAAATATTTATCATTTGATAAATAAAGATATATAGGTCTGAACTTATATAAAGAAGTAAACAGATAAATGTAGCAGATTAATTTATAAATAATATTTTATAAATTAAGTAAAATATTTGTCATTGGATAAGTGGAATATATAAGTCAGAACTTATATAAAGAAGTAATAATCGATTTTAACATCGATATTTGAAACTGAATATGAACGTAATGTTAACAAAACTTATTAACGGAATTATTAAAGTGTTGAATATAAAATAAGATTTTAGATGAATTGTTTATGAATAGAAGTATAAATAGAATATTTAAAATATGATAATATTTTAAATATGAATCCAAATTGTTTTAATTATATACATAATATATTATTCATATTAAATATGAATAATGGATTAAGGCAAGTATTTTTACAAAGAAGAAGATTATAAAAGAAATGTTATTCATATTGAATATGAATAATGGATTAAAATAAATGTTTTGAAATAAAAAACATTTATAAAGAAGACCGGATTTTTGAAATAGGAATCCAAATCGAAATGAAATTTCAAATGGCCAGGAATAAATAACTTGTTTAATAATAAAAACAAGTAGTCTGATTTATAAACAATGTTTATAAATAAATTAAAAATAATTATCAGTGGATAATTTAGATTGTAAATTCAGCAGTGAATATCGAATAGAGTTAAATCAAATATAGTTTATTCGAAAGAGAATTATACATTCAGATTCAGTTTTATTTCCATTTTTAAATCAAGATTCATTTATTTATTTAATAAATTATTGTTATTCAATTTAAGAAATAACAGTATAATTTGGAGTTAGATTATATCAAAAATAGAGATTATAACGTTGTCGTTATAACCAACGTTTTATAAAAGAATAGGATTTATAAACTGAATTCGAGAGTTGCGTAAGCAACGATTTGACAAAAAGATCAGAAATAGAGTTAAAGAAATTAGAAAATGACTAGAGATTAGTTAAGTTGAATGATTTCCTGGGTATCGATCTGATGTTTGTTTCGGCCTTCGGGATTAATACTTAGGGAATCATTCTCTTACTAATTTAGGTTTAGAGATGGATGGACGTGAAATGATAGTTGAGCATGAACAAGAAATGGAAACGTTTTCCAATGTTAATAAGGTATATTTTCTAAATTTAGAAAATAAGAATTTATGGAGATATGGAAATGGGTAACTTAGTAAATTACTGATGAATTAATTTAAAAAGAGAAAAAGTTGATTGATGATTGATCGGTAAGATTTCCATTTGGAAATACGACCGTTGTTGTACACATGTTTTTCTTTGATGGTTAAATCACTGACTATCAAAGTTTTTGACCATTTTTCCGTCGTCAATATGGAGAGACCGAGATCAGATTCATTATTTAAAAACCTCTCTGTTTGGGCGTCAGCGTTGCGAATCAAATATGATGTAGATAATTGAAAATGGAGTTATGCAAGGGCTGTTCTTGCGATCCTAGGTTGAAATTGCCTAAGATAGATTACAGAATAGTGCCTTCGGTTTGTCCAGTCCCAGGACAAGCTGTATGGAAGAATGTCTGACATAGTATATTTAATAGATCGCGTAAGTTGATCTCTTCAAACTTTACGTTTGGTGGTAGAGGAATTCGTTTCTCTTAGCTGTTTACCCATGGTATGTGTGGAGAAATCAATTTGTGATTTGGCGGGTATGACGATGTGACATTCAAAGTGAAGAAAGGCGTGGTTTGTAAAAGGATACGTTATGGCCTCTAGCCTCACAACCGAGAAATGGTGTAAAATCGGGTAGGTCGCATGGCTAAGTGGTTAGCTGCCAATTAGGGTGCATTGTCACCAGATTTAGAGAAAATCCATTTGCTTCTTTATTCTGTTTCGATGTTGTACCTTTCGGGAAACGGTTGCTGATCCCAACCGTTGGTGATAATATATTCGGTACACTCAAGCGAAATGGGTGACCGGTCTTGTTTACCCTAGGTTGCAAGATGTTCTTGTTGAACCCCGTGTATTCCTCTCTAGAGATACACTATCGGAAGGTGATCCCATACCTTGCCAGTTGAAATACATTACCCAATAAGCGCCCGCGGTTTTTGATTATATATTATGTATGTTGAACATGAGATGAAAGCATTCTACTAGATGATTATTATATTGTGGTTATTATATTGTGGTTGATAGACACTACTATAATATCTAAAGAGTTTTGATATAAAGATTGTCGTTTCTTTCAAAAGGATTTTGAACGATAAATCAAGTATTTTTTATTCTCATAAGGGAAAAATCCATTTCATGTTATACGACGCGGTCTTATGAGATATCGTTTATTTTCTCAAACTGTTTTAAATTATTTAGTCATACCAGTCACATGACTGACCCAGAGTTTATTTTGTTCTGTTTTCCCTAAACTCTTGGGTGCCCAATTTTGTACGGGCAGTCAAGTAGTCAGGATTTTACAGATATACTTGAAGAGATGGAGCAGGAGGCTTCAGAATTATATAGCTATTATTTATTTCTGCTGTGTTGTAAGTGTTATACTCATTAATGGTATTTTATACAGATACTGGTTTTATTTCAAGTTATGTTATATACTATATTTTATTCATTCCGCTATGAGATTCTTGTTACTCTGATTTTGTTATTATGTTCTTCTTCTTCTATTCTAATTTTCTATCTTATCTATTCTCACCCTCTAACTTCTTTCTATTAACATTCTGCAATTTTGATTCTTGAATAGTCGACATAGTGTTATATGTCGATTTTCTAAGTCGAAAATTCTACGGGTCGTTACACACAATTTGGGTATATGATTTGGTAGGTGGTGGTTGTGACGGTGGCGGATGCGGCTGAGCTCGGGATGGACGTGGATCGTGAGAACCCACATTTTCAGAAGGAAAATGAAGAACTGGAAGAGAGTCATTGTCCATATGAGATAAATGGGATTTCGGAGGGATGACGGGGGAGGAGGATGAGTCAAAGCAGTAGGGAACGATGATTGAGATTGTGTTGAGGAAGACGAGGATGCCATTGAACATAGCATGTGCAATTTTTGTAGACTTATAATTGGAAGTATTAAGTCAAATACATGGAATAAGTAATAAGTGAAAGTCCGCTCCGACGGCATAGGCTGATTAAAGAAGGTAAACAACTAATTGTTTGCTGATAAATCAAGTAACTTTAATAAAAGTAAATATGCAGATAATCAAGTTAATCAACAAATGTGATGAGGTAAAGCAAGCACATAACATGATGGCGTGATGCACTGGTACCAGTCCGTACGTATGGAGAAGAAGAATCAAACGGGGTAGATCATCACAGTGTCCGGAAACACAAGAGGAGCACGTCCAACTGATTATTCTACAGGACTGAAAGGAGGCACGTGGCTTCTGCGGGACATGGTAGGGTACTTCGTGATGGTCCTCTGTGGTAGGCTTCGGTTTGTACTCATAGAGGTTTGGTCTATACGGTACCATCCAGTGAGTGTACCTTGACTGCAACTAGTGAGTGGCTATCAGAAAGCTGTGGCGGAAGGCGTCTAGTGATTTGGAGATTTGCCTCGCTAGTGAGAGAGGTTGGTTAGGACCAAATTAATGATAGTAATCGTCGGATACCTGCCATCGCCAGTCAGTGGAATGCGGAAAGAGTAAATCTAAACCAAGAGGCCAGTGATCTTTCACTATCGAGACACTGGATGAGGGACACGCCAAATGGATATTTAAATTAGTTGTTAGGGGCATGTCACTTAGCTCTTGAAGAAGTCTTTCATTAATTGAGGGAGGGGCCAAGGTGGGGCCATAGCCACTGTGAAAAGACATACTATATGTGAATATTTGTATTGTAGGACTAAGGAACGTGTCCTTTACAGATATCGAAATCTCCTAACCAAGTTTCGTTCATTGGATGCAGCCTTATTATAGGACTTGGGTTATTGTAGACATTAGGGTATTACTCCATGTTGAGATGTGATTCGTCTAAGGAGTTCGGATACGAGGACCAGTACGCTTACGTGATATAGAGATGGTGGTTCTATGCAATTACGTGGTGTAACAACATAAATTTATGTACGTGGTTTGGCATAAGATGGAGGTTGTGAACGCTTCCATGGTGTGACAGCGGAAACCGAATGAGGATGGTACTATGTGGAGTAACTTGAGATGATGGGCATAGCTACATATATACCGGTTAGGTTTAATCTACTGGAAAGTACATGGGTATGACGTGAATGAAAAGCCTTCAGTGATGTTAACCCAAATAGCCTAATAATTAAGAAAACATAACTGAACGGTATATGTAGGGTTATTTCAGAATGTATTATTTGTCCATTCACTAGAACATTGTTTCTAACCCACTCTTCATAACATACTCGTAGGTTAGATTTATGGCAGCGATTTGGTATCCTTTGGACACTTGTTAGATGGTGTTATTATTTCGATAAGGCTATATTTGATTATTATATTTTATCCATCACTGTGAGATGTTTATCCAGCTCTGATATACTTATTATCTTTGTCTCTTCTGCAGGATACCAGAAAAGCCAACTCAAGCTTCGATAGATTGGGATTTTTGAGAAAAATTTGGTCTCTCGAAATTCATGTTGTTACAGTTATTAACATTCGAACTCTTGTGTCAAAAACATATTTATAAGTGTAATGAGTATAAATATATTTATTTTGAACAAAAATATGTATTAATGCCATAGTTGTGTGCGTTTGAATTTAAAATTAAATGTGTATTAAAAACAGAAAAAAAAACAAGGAAACATATTATGATAAAAACCAATATTCGAAAATTTAGTAAGATCAATCAAAGTAGGAACATTGAATGACTCAACGTGTTAATACACTTTGGGTCGTCTCAAAATAGAGATGGACTGACCCATGTAACGGGTGATTCGACACATGTGTCGACTCACTTTAGGCTGGGTCGACCCATGTGTCAACCAAGGCATAGTATGGGTCAAGGCGAGCCACGTTTAAACGACGTTCTCTCTTCGTTTTGAGGGTTAGATTTTTATTATTTTAAATTAAACGGATGTGGTTTATTTGGACATTTAAAAATAAACCTACATGGCTAGCAGTCAAACTCATATTTTTTGAGTGGGTGTGGAAACCGTGCCATTCCTTTTCTCCTCCAATTCTTCAAAAACCGAAAATATTAGAATTAGGCTATCTGATTCAAGATTTGGAGGAAGATGTTCTACGTTTAAGGTTTAGGTGCCCGAATTCTCCGACCATACGAGGTAAGTTCTTCGGATCTGAATTTACATAAATTCTTTTATTCCTTTAGGATTTAGATTTATAAACCCACAAAAAATATAGTTTGCAAATTCAAATGCGCAAGACCACAAATAACAAATCTAATTCCAAATCAGATCCAGAAATTAGAGCACAACCCCTAGTGAGTGGGTTTAAATTATTCCTTTTAATAGTGGTATATATCATCCTTTGATTCTTATTAAATCAATAAGATATTTTCTTAGTCCTCCCTTTCCCTTTCTATGTCATATTTTACAGTTTTATGTTGAATTTTGGTTATGTGCAAAATATTCACAATTCTGCAATGTTGGCATATGTATGTGACTGATTTAGACATGGATTTGTATGCCTAATTCTATGCGACTAATTGATCCTTTTATTTTGTGCGCGGTAGAAAATATGATTCAATTAGAATAATGAAAAATAGGATTTGATAAATTAGGGCTAAAAGAACAAGTAATGCCAAACTGTAATAGAAGAGAATTTGGACTAATGACAGGCAAACTCGATAGGACTTGCCAAATAATTGTAACATAGGTAGAAGTGACATAATTGATGTTTTGTATAGTAAATTGGTAGCTGAATGGTAATTCTGAGACTTCCTATATTTATATTTTAAAATTACCATTCAGAATTATAATGGAATGAATATAGATTTTTTTGGGATAGAAAGAAAAAGGGGTATAACCCCAATTGTGAATAAATTTTACTGTAGTAATGCCAAATTGGGAATATAAATTAAGAACATGAAATAATGTATACCGATCAAAATAGAAAGTTAGAATAGCCTAAGTTGACTAGTTATGAAAATGGAATGTATTTTCATAGTTTGGTGTTTAAGAAAAACGGAAAACATAATTGTGAGTATAAGAACAAATAAAGGCGTGGATTAGGGTCAAATAGGGATTAACCATATTACGCACTACCAAATAGTGTAAAAATAGCTTTAAATAATTGGAAAGAATACCTTTTAATTATGAGTTTCTATCACTGTAATTACCTTAATCTATGAAAATAGATTATTGTGCAATTTCAAAAACCAATCAAATATGTTCATGCATAACTTCCTAAAAATATATTTACAAAGTCGGAAAGAATAAGGGAAACATAAATAAAAGATGTTATGCAAAGAAAGGGAGTAAGAAAGAAAGTTAAATACTTAATAAATAGAAAAGAATGTGACTTATTATGATAATTGTATGGACACATAAATGGATCATAATAAGACAAGTTGAACATGTTGGTAAGAATAATATGATAATTGTGTAGACATAAAAATGAATCATAATTGACAGTTTTGATGCATGTGTAAGCCAGATTACAATACGAAGGTTATAATCAAAAGTGAAATGAAGGCTTATTTTGAATAAACTTCAAAAGGTAAATTAAGTTTAATAAGCATAATTTTATGGCTATGGTTTTATGGTGAAAATAAGGCATTAACCTGAAAGTTGTAATTAAAAGTGAAATGAAATAAGAAAGACTTATTATAAATAAACTTAAAAGTGTGAATTAAGCTTAATAAGCAAAATTCTTTGGTGGCCTTGCTATTAGGCATTCTATTCTATGGTGGCCTTATAATTAGGCATGGTGTTCTATGGTGTCCTTGTGATTAGGTATTCTATTTTATGTTTTCCTTGTAATTAGGTATTTTGTGGTTATTGGATGGTTCTGTGGTCTCTAATAAAGTTGATAGACAAGTAGTTAAAGTTCAAATTTAATGAATTGAACAATAATGGTAATTAGCCATAAGAAAAGTGAGGTAAACGAATAACAAAAGATTAGAAATAGGGTCTAATAAAATAGTGAGAATTGTACCAATTCAAATAAATTCTAAATAAAGAACCCAACGGGACAGATCATAGTAGGTGTCCGAGAACACGATGGTAGAACGTCCAACTTGATATTCGACAGGACTGGAGAAAGACCTCTAGGGAAAGCCCGTGACCAGCTGATCCCCAAAGGAAGAAAGTTAAAGACTTCTATGCGACACGACGGTACTTTGAGATGTCCCACTAGGGGATGCCTGTGATCAGCTACCCAAGAAGCAGGTTTGTACGGTTCCGTTCATAGAATATGCCTTAGCTGCATTTATGTCGATGGCAACCAGAGGACTGATGGAATGATTTTAGGATTCGACGGCTACCTCGGCTTCGAGAGAAGCCTTTGTGGTCAAGACCCAATAAGGATATTAAGTCGTCGGATACCTGTCATCGTTAGTTAGATTAAGTGCGAGAAAGAATGGAGATAAACCAACAAGCCAATGATCTTTCATTATCGAGACATTAGATGAGGAAGAACGCAAATTGGATGTCTAAATTGTTTGTTAGGGGAACAGTCACTTAGCTTTTGAAATAGTCTTTCATTAGTTTGGGGAGGCCTAGTGGGGCCATAGCCACCGATAAAAGAGACAAAAGAATCTATGGATATTTGTACTGTAAGTCCAACAAAGCTTTCCTTTACAGATGTAAAAATCCGCGACTGAGTTCTTTAGCAGAACACAGATAGTAGGTAGTACGCTTTCATAGCATGGCGATGGAGGCTTGGTACACCTTCGTATGATGGCCTATTACACTTCCGTAGTGTGGTGATGGAAGCTTAGTACGTCTTGGTAGCGAGCCTATTACACTTTCATAGTGTGGCGATGAAGACTTAGTGCTCCTTCGTATAATGTAGTACACTTTCGTAGCATGTTGACGAAGATTTCGAACGTTTTCACAGTGCGGCGATCAAGACCAATCGAGAAGGATATTATAGGGAGTACCTTGAGACGAGGGGGATATAGCCACATATATATATATATATGATTAATTTATTAGGTCTATTTACTACTAAGGAGTAGATTAGTATGACTTATGCAGAAAAAATCGGAAGTGTAATGTGTAATAAAACCAAATAATCTAATAAAAGTAAATCAGTGATAGAACGATATATGTAGTGTTATTCTTAGAAAGTATAATTTTTTCACTCACCATAACTTTAGTTCTGACCCTCTCCTCATAACAAATCCACAGGTTAAATAGGTGATGGAGATTAAACAACTTAAAGACACTTGCTACTTAGTGTCATTATTATATTAAGTAGTTACTTATTATTATATTTTATTCATTCCACCGTAAGACATTTTATTATGAGATAAGATATATTTGTCTTTGCCTTTCTAGTGGATACCAAACAAACAAACTGGAGTTTAGACTTGGATTTTTGCAATTTGCGAAAATATCAGACCTGTTGAAATTTGGGTTGTTCATCTAGTATCGGAGCTTAGGTTCAAGATCCTTATATAAAAGTGAGTAAATTTGTTTGTATTTTCAAAATATAAATATATTATATTATTTATAAACCTAAATCCATAAGAGAGCCACTAAATAAGTGAAGCAACACATGGAAAAAGTTGGAATATCAGTTTTGTATATGCTGACCAACATTTTAGCAAGGCCATAAGGATTCATCGACATCATACACTTCGGCCAAAGTGACATAAAGGATTGAGTAACTCAGATCAAACAACTAGTTGATCGATGGATGTTTTGATTCGAGCCTGAGGCTTAGGCCGAACATAAGAACCTGATATGCAAGCCAACTGGAGACCGTGGTCCTCGGACCGATCGAATCAAGCCCAGCCTGATTCCGTGCTAAGTATCCTCCTGAAGATTTGCTCCTACTCCTACTTGACTGCTTCCAGCCATCCTTGAATATCGAATCAGCTGCTACGTGTCACTACTTGTTCAAGTCTTGTTGTTCTTTACAAGAAGAACGCTTCTTCATGATCTTCTAAAAATCTGGATTAAATAACACGTACTTCATCCGAACTGAACACTGTAGAATCTATCAATAGACCATATGGACTCAGAAGAAGGTATCTTTTTGGCCAGTCTCTGATTATATCATTGTTGTGATGCTCCAGTTGTAATTAGTTATTTCATATATAAGAGATTATAAAGTGAACATAGGCTCATTAACACCGAACCACTATAAACTTGTGTGTGGTCGCTTTTCTCTTCATTTTTCATTTATTCATCTTCATTTATTCTCTATAATTACATTTCTTAGGCGTTGTACAATTTTTTGGTGTCAAAACTTTGGTGCTTTCACTGAGAACATTGATAAATATTAGAAGAATTTTTCTCTACTTTCGGATCAGCAAATCCGAGACGAGATCCTACATCTTTTCCAACATCGTTGAACCATGGTTGCCAAATCCTCAGCACGCACTACCAGAAATCAAGTGCAGGCTTTAGTGCCTATAGAAGCGGCCGAAGGGTCGACCGTTTCGGGGCCCACCCCGGACAATCCTACACCACCACTTTCGGTGCAACATTCCATAGTGGATCAAGCTTCCCCCTAGCTTTTCTACCCGTGATGAGTTTACGACCATGATGAATTAACTCTAGGATACAAAGGCAGTGTTAAACACGCAAGCACATCAGAGTGCTGCTATGAGACAAGACATGATCCATATGTCGAGGCAATAGGAAGAATTCAGGAAGCAACAATCTTCCCCTCACTTGCTGGACCAAAACTAGGTCGGCTCATCATCATCCGAAGGAGTTAGAGATTGACTTCAACCGCGAAGTCCGCTGGAAAGACCCGAAACATACGACAATCACTATTGGAAGGGCATTCAAACCAGCTTGGAACAGCTGATCAAACTTTGGTCGGTCTGGCCGACTTGGAGGACATCGATCCAACGACGCGACATGATCGAAGTTTCTCTCCTTCGACTCATCGAAATACCACTCAAGCAGCCCAAGCTCCCGTTCTTCCTCTCAAACATCCTATAAATAATTGGGATGCCCGAGGTTGAGGAACTTCTGTCCGGACGGCGACTCAGGCAACGTTGCCTAGAGAGGGAGCAGGGAGAGTTCGATCGGTGGAGGAAGCCGATCGATGTGCGCTAGTTCCTCCATATTTGACCGCCATGGTACGAAAAATCATAAACAACAGTAAAGGGTATAAGAATGAAGATCAGGGGATTGACCATAGCCATACGCCGTTTACGGATGAGATTCGTCAAGCACAATCCCCATGAAGATTTAATATGCCCAGACGAGCCACTATAAGGGAACGACTGACCCACAATAACACTTGATGAGGTATTCATGGCATACGGAGGTAGATATAGCTTTTGAGACCATCAATTGCAAGGCCTTCCCAATTTTTTCGAGTGGGGTAACGCTCATGTGTTTCACTCGGCTTCCTCCGAGATCAGTCCCAAACTTCAAGGATTTAAGTAAGAAGTTCCTAAATCAAATCCGCCTCTACGCCTCTAAGTCAAAGCACGTAATGGCCATTTCCGCAATTAAGCAAGCAAAGGGTGAATCCCTGAGGAACTACCTTAGTAGATTCAACCGGGCAGTCACCAAAATAAGCAATCCCAATCACGAGATAGTCCTAATGGCCATAGTACACGGCATCGACAAAAGGACGGAGTCTGGGATGTACCTGATTGGAAAGACCCCAATGACGATCGAGATATCCTATGAGAAGGCTAACATTTGATTACGACAAGAAGATGAGCAACTAGATGAGGAAGATGATCCAAAAGACATTGCTAATAAGGTCGTCCAGAGTAATGTGGCGGTAAAGCAGTCCAAGGACAACTCCGAAATGGTGGAGATAAATGTTGGAAATCGTGGAAAGCAAAATGGGAACAAACTGAAAGGTACCAACAAGTCCTAGACAAAGAGGGAATTCCAGGAAATGACCATGATTCCAAGTTTCTGAAAGTTATACCACATTGAATGACGCACTTGAAAATATCTAGCTTGACACATGTAGTACAGTTTAATATAAGAAGTCGCCTCTGCGTGAATCTACAAAGAAAGAGCGAGCAACTGGAAAGTTTAGCCTGTTTCATGAGATTTACGGGCATGCAACTAATGAGTCTCATCACCTCAGAGACATTGCTGAGAAATTTATTAGAGAAGAGAAGCTTGATGAGTACAAGGTGGCCCCAAGGGACAGGGGGAAGGAACGTCTGCACCCAAGCAGAGTCAGGCGGCACTCAGGGCCACAACTCAAGAAAAGGCAAAAGGGATAGTGATCAATGTTATTGTCGGAGGACCCCATCCAGTCGGGCATAGCGTTCGGACTATGGAACGAAATGTAAACTCTACAAAATATCTTGATGTTGAAGAGCCTAGCATCCCTGAAGCTGCAAGCCCTATAAAACAAATAAAGACGATGACTGATGATATCATTTTCCACGATCGAGAGTCGATCAGTGTAGAAGCCCCAAGTGTCGATTTGTTGGTCATAACAACCACTATTGGCCCGGCTATAGTGCAGAAGGTTTTGGTCGACGGTGGAAGTTCGGTAAATATTTTGTTCAAACAAGCTTATGACCATATGAAGTTGGAATTGAGAGATTTGAAACCATGTACGCGCCAGATACGTGGCTTTAATGGATCAGCCACCGAGTTGGTTGGTCTGATTCGATTTGTCAGTAGAATTGGGAGATGGAGATCATAGGAGAGTAAGGATCTTGTCGTCTGTTGTCATGAATATAAGCTCCAAGTACAACGCACTCTTGGGGTAACCGGCCCTATCAGAGTTTAGAGATTGTATCACTCCCTAGTGCCTACTTTTGAAATTCCCGACCGATGGAGGGATTGTAACGACGCGCGAGGACCAAGTAACAGGGCAAGCTTGCTATTTGGTAGAGTGGAAAGAGCTAAGAAGCAAAGACGGTAAGGAATCAGAAGACGATCCTCCCTTGCAGAGGGGAGGGAAGCATAAGAACAATAGAAAACATCCTGGCCAGGATCGTCCATTAGTCAACTTGAGGACATCAATCCAAGAGAGGACAAAGAACCGGGATGTAGGAACGCAACCCCGAATGAAACCACGGTGGAGATTTTGATCGGCGATGATGACCCAAATAGGGTCTTGAAGATCGGATCCCCCTTGACCCCCTCCGGACGAGGGAGTTAACTGAATTTCTCTGCGGTAACCTTGATATGTTTGCGTGGACCCATGTTAACATTTGTGGGATTTCACCCTCCATCATGACCCACTCTCTTAGCATCGATCCCAAGTACCGCAAGAAGTCCGCACCTTTGAAGGAAGAAATTGAAAAGCTTCAAGCCAATGGGTTCTTCAAGGATGCGACTTATCCTAAGTGGATAGCAAACCCGTTCTTGTGAAGAAAGCAAACGGGAAATGACGAACGTGTATTGACTTCTCAAATTTAAATAAATCCTTCCCTAAAGACAGCTTCCCATTACCCAGGATTGATCAGCTGGTCGACTCGACCGCGGGACACGAACTTGTTTCATTCATGGACGCATACTCATGGTATAATTAGATTGCAATGCATGTCCCAGACCAGGAACATATCAACTTCATAACAGATCTTGGACTATATTGTTATGTAGTCATGCCTTGTCTTTCGGACTGAAAAGCGCTGGGGCGACTTATTGGTGTTTGGTCAACCTAATGTTTCATAATCAGATAGGGAGAATGATCGAAGTCTATATGGATGATATGTTGGTAAAGTCTAGGCAATCGTCCAATCATGTTAGGGATCTGTCAAAGATGTTCGGCATTCTCCGAAGATATGGGATGAAGCTTAATCCGTTGAAGTGTTCTTTTGGAGTAGCATCGGGAAAGTTCTTGAGTTTCATAGTTAGCTCCCGAGGGATCGAAATCAATCCCGATCAGATTTTAGCCATCAAAGGAATCCAGGAACCTAGAAGAATCAAGGACATGCAAAGTTTGGTAGGAAAGGTCGTTGTTATAGGTCGTTTCATATCCAAAGCAACCGACAAGTGCCTGCCTTTTTTTGAATTGTTCAAAAGAGGGAAACGAAACTTCACTTGGACACCTGACAGTGTCGAAGCCTTCCAAAATTTACTTGACCACATGGGAAACCCTCCTATCTTGTCTAAACCAATCGACCATAAGGATCTATTTGTCTACCTGGCATTATCCACGCATGCAATCAGCTCGGTCTTAATCCCTGAGGAGGATCGGGTACAATGACCTGTTTATTATGTGAGTAAGAAGTTAACAGGGGCTGAACGGAACTATCCAAAAATTGAGAATCTCACCTATAGTTTGCTAATTGCATCACGAAAACTTCTTCATTACTTCTAGGATCACCCTGTCAAAGTGTTCAACGACCAACCCCTAAGACAAGTCCTATAACAACCTAAGGCATGTGGGAGGCTACTTAAATGGAACATCGAACTGAGTCAATTCGACCTAATTGTTCCATGGAAGTCCATCCGAGGGAAAGAATTAGCTAACTTTATAGCTGTGTTACCACTCCATAAGTTGACAGCCTGGAGGATGATCCCAAACCCCCGGACACAAATTATGTTCGGATACTTGGAAGTTATATACAAATAGGGCCGTAACGATAGACATTTCGGTGTTGACATAGTATTATTAACTCCTGAAGGACGATCGATCTATTATGCCCTGAGACTGAACTTATCTACTACCAACAATGACTCTGAGTACGAAGCCTTGATTGTTAGGCTCAAACTCGCAAGGGACTTAATGGTAGCGACATTATTTTTTGTGACTCACAACTTATTGTATTTCAGGTTTTGAAAAAGTATCAAATAAAGGAGTTTAACTTGCTGCCTATCTCAAGCAGGTCGAAAAATTGCTGAATGACTTTGATCAGTATAGCATCTCCCACATTCCCAGAGTGGAAAAACAAAAGGTAGACAGATTGGCCAACCTAGCCAGATCCGATGACCCAAGCGAAGCAGAATTAGTCCCCATAGAGACTTTGAGCGTTCCGAGCATAAATCAGATGAAGATCAATCAATCGGAAACCAAACTCGAAAAGGAATCCTAGATGACCCCATCAAGAATTTTCTCCTACATGGACTCTCCCAGAAAGAAGGAATGAGAAATGAGCCCTCTTACGTCAAGCTTCTAAATACACCATTCAGCAAAACCAGCTTTACAGAAGGGGTTTCTCAGTTTCAATGCTTTGATGTGTAGCTAATGATGATGTTAAGAGAATATTGAGAGAAATACACAAGGGAGAATGTGGTGCTTATACAGGAGGGAAAACCCTTGCTAAGAAAGTGTTGCGGTGTGGATACTTCTGGCCGACCATTAGCAAAGATGCGGCCAATTATTCCAGGCGATACGATAGATGCCAGAGGTTTGCTCAGACTCCATGAGCCCCACCAACAGAGCTCACTCAGATGGTCAACCCTTGGTTGTTTTCCGTTTGGGGAGTAAATATTATCGGAAGTCTGTCAATCTCAAAAGGGGTGCAAAATATGCGATTGTGGATGTTGACTATGTTACAAAGTGGACAGAAGCTGAACAGTTAGCCACGATCACAACAAAGCGAGTCTTTAATTTTATTGTCAATCGTATGTCGGTTTGGTTTACCCCGAACTATTATCACTGATAATGGGACTCAATTCGATAGGTCGGAATTCAGAGACTTCTATGAATGGTATAATATCAAGAAGAAGTAGACGGCAGTTGCGATTCCACAATCCAATGGATATGTTGAAGCTGCTAACAAAATTATCAAGTCTATCTTGAAGAAATGATTAGAACTTGCCAAAGGAAAATGGATCGACGAGCTTTCTTTAGCCCTTTGGGCATATTGAACCCCCATAAGACGACCACCGGTCATACTTCTTTTGCTTTGTCTTATGGATCAGAAGTCGTCATTCCCATAAAGCTGGAAGTTCCTTCCCATAGAACTACATACTATGACTCGCTATCAAACAAAGCCCTTCTCGTGGAATTATTAGACATGATTGATGAAAAAGAAGAAGAAGCAAACCTCCACGCTGAAGCTCATCGGCGTAGGGTCGATCGATATTACAACAAGAGAGTTCGACCCAAGTCCTTAGATGTTGGTGACCTTGTTTTAAAACAAATCTTATTAACTCCCGTACATATGGGCCCCAAGTGGGAAGGGCCTTATGTCATCCGAAAGAAGCTTGATAATGGAACCTTCAGGCTAGCAATGGTTGACGGTGAACCTTTTCAAAGAGCATGGAATGCTGAGCATTTATGACATTATCTTTCTTAGAACTTTTTGTTTTCCTATTATTTTATTTATTTAAGTATTATAATAAGGCGTGTTCAGTCACCCATCGTAGTATATGAATAAAAGCTCCTTTCCTGCTCTATCTCATTACTATAATGATTGTATGTTGTGATTCGACTAAGATAGGTCAAAATCCTACCCCCTAACCTATTGGTATGTATCTCATTGAGTTGACCTCATTCAGGAACCGAAAGGAAATATGGGTCGACTAACTTCGAGTTAGATATCGACACTTGAACCTTTGGTCCCCACTTTACAAAGCAAAATTGGAGATGACACCGATGTAAACAACATGACTTCCTTTTTAAACAACTCTGATTCTCATGACTTAAGAAGGAGTATAAAATTATGGACAAGTGTAAAAGGTGCATCCCGACTAAAGACTGTTTGATCCCTCGAACTCTAACCCTTAACGATTAGAGGGATAATATAAAAAGATTTATGTATCCCTAACCAAGATCATTCGACCCCCGGTCTGGTTGAATCGATCTTGGAGTTGACGGGAAGACTTGATGTCCGAATCAATCCCCCACGACACTGGGGGCATAAGGATAAACAAGTGATCTGACTATGAGTTTCACTTAAATAATCCTCAGAATATGGAATATAATTGGGGACATTAACAATTTTCCCCTATGACTTTCACAATACTTAAACATGTTAATAATACAAGTATTTAATGGCAATTAAATGTTTTTAAACATCAATACAAGTTTTGTTTACAAAATAACATTGCTTACTGGTACATTAAACTTCATCCATGAAATACAATATCCGAACAAAAGACAAAAACGTGAGGGTTGCACTTTCACACAACCTCCAAAGGGCCTGCAAACAACTGACAACAAAAGATTCGTTGACTTGAGGTAGCTAACCACCAAACTTCCTAATTTCTTCCATCTCCCTCTTCTTGATCATCTCCATGGTCGCCTCCTTAGCCAATTGATTCCTTTGATTCTTAGACTCATCACCAAAAGAAACAGAATGCACTACGCCATAGATTGCATACTGCAATACCAGAGAAGTGATGCAGGAAGTGCCAAAAAATGTTGCTATAAGCAAAAAATAATCTATGACAACACTTTCTTGGTGTTGCACTTTGTCGCGTTGATATAGAGTCAAAGGCAACACCTTTGCGACCCAATGGCGACATTTTCAAGGTGTTTCCGCTGATACTAATTTTACTTAAAAGTGGGCCCCACATTATCTATAGCAGCACTTTTACCATCCAATGGCAACACTTATACATTCAATGGCAACACTTTTCATCTCAAACAAGATTAAATATTTATTTAATACAATACTAATGCGCAAAATTTGAATTCAAATAGTGTTTTATTAAATTAAATATTTTATTTCAACAACTGAAATAGTACAAATTTCTGACTCCAACTATTTACAACTCAAAGATTTACTACAACACTACCTATTTACAAATACAGATATTCCTCACTACATCACTCAGTTCACTCATTACATATGCAGTTTCAATTTTTATAGACACTGACAAATATATGTCGAGCCGAAGGTGAGCCGAGTGCCGAACCGATGGCGAGATGAGAAGCAGGTTCCTATGGCGGAGGACATGGGCAAAGAAGAACATAATATTGGCATCGAACCTCTTGCTCATCCCTTTTTCTCAGCTTCATTTTCAACATTGATCGAACGAATCTCAATATCATGTTGGAGTTGACAGTTGCTAGCATTCTCGATCACTGCGACAGCATTATCCTCGGCCTGCTTCTTAGCAAGCTCGGACGAATCAAGTTGGCCTTTAAGGTTTTTCACTTCCTAATATAATTGACCTTTATCATTCTTTATGACTTCACTTTCAGTTCTAAGAGACGCACACTCCTAACTCATTGACTGTAATCGGGCCTCTTAGCCCTTCATAATTTTTTTGTACTTTTCTTTATGAATAACCACTTGAGTTTCACACTATTCAATTTTTCCCTTAATTGTCTCGAAAGCCCATCTGTCAGAATCTTGTTCCATCCGCAAGCCTTCATTCTCTTTCTCTTTGCTCTTAACCACCTCATATATCTGTCTTGCATATGCATACATCGCATCATACTGAGATAGGGAAAAGTCAACATTAGATCTGACTCGATCACACTCATTTGGTAGGAACAGCTATAGGATGGCAACAAACTCAATTCCAGTAAAGCAAAGACCAGGGAAAAGCTCTTTCATTTCCTTGATTCGATTGGCAGATGTCATCTCTTAAGGCAAAGAGATTGATATTTGAGGACTCTTCCCATGATGTATGGAAGGAGGGGTAGAGTCATGATATTCCATGTGGTTGTGTCTTGGAAAGAGGGTCGACCGGGAGTTTGGAATGGCATAGAGCAACCTAAGAGTGTTCACTTGCAGTTTTTCTCCACCCTTGGGAGTATTGCCCTGAGAGCGGATGAAGACTGACGCTCGGGAGTCTCATGCACCTCTTTTCCTTAGGACTTGACCTCCTTTGCTCCTTTTTCCTTATGATTCCTCTTATGCTTTTCTCGGTCTACCTTCACTTGTTTCTCTCATTTTTTCTCTCCTAACATTTCTTTTATTCTTCTCCTATTTCTACCATTTTCCCCTTTCGATCTATGACGGACATCTATATGTCCACTATCTTTCTTACTTTGTTGCAGGGTTGACCCAGCAGGTCCACCTCTCTTTAGAAGAAAACTAAAGTTATCGTGATAATACTCGCTATCCATGGTACCTGAATTATGACAAAGAAAATTTGATCAATATTCAGTATGCACAAGAGAAGATAGTGTTGTGACGTGCAGTGCCTGTGTTGTGTATGTTCTGAGTGATTCCTCTAGACGAACCCAAGCCTGGAACTTGGCTTGTGTCTATCACGCCCTTTGGTTCGATGAGTCTAGTGAAGAAAGAAGTCAAATCTAAATTTTGAGAAGAAATGAGATTTTCAGGGAGATCCAGGTTGTCTAAACCATCATAAGCGGAATTCACTTCTTCCTCAAGTGGATCCTAAATAAATGGGGATTTCTTTTCGATAGCCAAAACTCTCGGTTGAGGATTGCGAGATTCTTCCACAACAATCTCTTTTGGAAGTTTTCTACAACACTCATGGTCATGCCTTTCTTTGCCTTTAAAAGGTCGGCTTCCTTTCTAAGGTTTATTTTAGCAGATTTTTTCCCTTTCCTTAGGGGATTAGCAATGGTGGCAGCTTTCTCCTTGATTGCAGGTTGGTCATACTACTTCCCGACTGGAGGCATGTTTCTGGTAGTGGTCAATACGATTTTGACTGAGGGCATCACCTTGAATAGCCGTCGATGGAGAAGGCTACTCGATTGGGGATCCTAATGTTCTATTCGCATCAAGAAGATGGAACTGGTGCAAGCGTGCGTCGGTTAACCAGTTCCAGATGTCTCGGCGCTCAAGGCTTAGACCGGACAGTGTGTCTAAAAGCTCTTGGAATTCTCTCACCATAGGCTTTTTCATTTCATCGTCTACATAAAAATAGTTTCTGTAAGAAGCCTCCTTATGATCAAACCAGTTAAAATGAAAGACTTACTTCACTAAAGCAAGCAACGTGCACATCCTGGTTGTTGTTTAATATAAAACCAATCATGCCTAATGTCCCCCAGTTTGCTGGGGATTCCCTCTATAATTTTTTGTTTGCGAACAACTTCAAAGAAAAGAAAAGAAGAAGTGTCTTTCTTTCGATGTCTGAAGTTGAAGAAAAAAGACTATATCATCAAATGTTAGGGGTTGGCTTAAATACTTGATATATAAGACATATAGTGACAAATAGTTGGTATAGGCAATCAGATGAAGTTGCATTGGTGCCAGGTTCACTCGCCTTAGAAAATCAATGACAAATAAAGAAAATGGTGGAATAGCTCCGGTAGTTCTCATCAAGCGAGTTAGCACCATGTAGACACATGGCGGATTATGGGGACGACCATTTTCTTGAGGAAGGGGGATATCTTCCCATGGAATATTGTGTTTAATGCTTCAATTCTTCAGTTTCCTCAAACTCATTACACAAGGCCGAGCGCCTGAAGTATTTTTCAGAATTACTGCACCTGGAGGGGTGTCGGGTGCCACTATCACAGCTGCCGCCCCGCTTGACTCTCCTACTTCCACGGTAGGTGGCAGATTTGTTGGTCAGTTTTGGGTGTCGATATTAGGACTGGGTTCGGAATCGGTCCCAGATTTAGAAGTCGAATTACTTTCCAAGCCTACAGGGGTGGATAGAACCTTACCCCTGCCTTTTCCAAAGCTATGGGTATCGCATCATCTACCCATTGAAAGCTACGCTATTCTAAAAAAACAATTAGTTAGTTTGATAAGATCATAATCCCTCAATATGTGCATCAACGTGTATATGAATGGTGAAGTGATAGCCCAAATTAAAAGTAACAATCAAGAACATGCTCAGACCCATGGTTATCAACCCTAATTAAAAAGAACGAGTGAAATCAATCATTCAACCCAAACTTTTGGGTGGCCCTGAGCGTCGAGTTAACCATCTTGGACAAACATGGGTCGAGCACTTCTCAGGTGTTTGTCTTTTTCTACTTGACCTCAAAGGAGTCGACCAGCAATCTTATCGACCCAAGACCGGTGTTGTTTCCAAACAGTTCGAAGATAGTTACATATTCTACATCATCAGGTCTATAAGCATCTGTTTTAAAGTCTTTTTTGTCTCCTTCTTCCTGACCACATCAATGGCCTTCATTATTGCCTGAGCACACCCGTCCAATCAAACCCTCTTTCCCAATGCCACATGTCCTCAGAATTAATGGCGCCTCAAAATTTAAATTGCTTTGGAGAAAGGAGTACCCTTTCATCCTTATGCCTTTTCATAAAGGCGACCCCACTTCCACCACCTTACCACCGGATTACAATTCCGACGAACTCGATGTTGGCAATTCAGACCATGGATAACATTGGATGCAAATTGAAATGGAAAACAGGGGAAGATTTGTGTATGAAATCATATCAAAATGTTCTTACAAGCAAGAAAAAGAAGATTAATCCATACATGTGAACAAATAGGAAGAGAAGATATTGATCTTCGACAAAGGAGATTTTTCCAATTCCCTTGAAAGAGTAACGGGTTCGACTGTAGTAAAGAAGTAAGAGTAAATAATGGAAGTTGTCCATCATTTTATAATAGAACGAAGGGACTCTTTGTATTTTGTTGATATGATCGTTGAATATGACTACTGGGTTAGCGTGTCAATCCAATAGCGTGCCAAGCCTGACTGAATAGACATATGACTGCAAAGCTTCATCATTCCCTGAACCAGTATTAATTCCCAAGATATCCGACCAACCGATCTTTGGCTCTCGTAATTCTTGAAGAAATCTTCGAGCTGATGCAAACATGATCTTTCGATTTACCCACACCAAGAGAAGCTCCAGAATGAAAAATTACAAAGCATGCCCCGTTCTTAACACGACATGCTTTAGGGGGCAGACTGTTGACAACCTTTTGGTAAGACCATCAAGATTCATTGACATCATATACTTCCACCAAAGTGACATGAAGGACCGAGTAACTCGGACAAAATAACTAGTCGATCGATGGATGTTTCGATCCAAGCCCAAGACTTAGGCCGAACATATGAACCCGATACGCAGGCCAGCTGGAGCTTGCGGTCTTTGGACCAATCGAGTCAGGCCTAGCCTGATTCCATGCTAAGTATCCTCCTGAAGATTTGCTCATATTCCTACTTGACCGCTTTCAGGCATCCTTGACTATCGGATCAGCCACCGCCTGTTACTACTTGTTCAAATCTTGCCGCTCTTTACGAGAAGAACGCTTCTTCGTGCTCTTCCAAAAATCTAGAGCGAATAACATGTACCTTAGATGAACTGAACACTATAGAATCTATAAATAGACCTTCTAGACTCAAAATAAGGGATTTTTTGTCCAATCTGATTATATCATTGTTGTGATTGCTTTAACTGTAATTAATCATTTCACATATAAGAGATTATAAAATGGACATAGGCTTGTTAATACCAAACCACTATAAACTTGTGTGTGATCGCTTTTCCCTTCATTTTTCATTTATTCATCTTCATTTATTCTCTATAATTACATTTCTTGGGTGTTGTACCATTTTTTGGTGTCAATGGTACACTTAGGCAATGGCTGTGGAAACTTGAGAAAAAGTAAGCCCCTTAGTGGCTGGAATGTAAAGTGTACAAAATGTTTTGTAATAAAAAGGATAATTTCATGTGTTATTATCAGAAATCAAAATATTTCAGATTAGTAGGTTGGACAATAGGGCCTTGTAAATTGAGAAAGAATAAGAAGGAAAATGGATTAGGAATTTATATGTACACACACATTTGGCGCCAAAGTTGCGTTAGATTCAAATTTCTGTTCAGACAGCCATGGAGGATTTAGTGTGGAAAAGAATATGGATAAGGAAATTTGATTTCATGCAAAGGATTTGGGAACGACGGTTAATAAACCACTTTGTACTTAGCCCTATAGTTAAACTTTGAAAAAGAACTTGAAAAAAAATAGATATAGAAAACGATTTCTAGAGAAGTTTTTAGGTTTTAAGTTTACAAATTTTAGAGATTTATTGATTTGTAATATTGAGGTTTGCATCAAAATAATTTTTGAGAAAATTATGCAAATTTATTTTCAAATGAATAAAGTGCATAAACAAGTTGCGTGGTAAAGCAATACAAGTGGTTAAGAGAAAGCACGAATGTAAATGAATTAGACATATGTGATGCATAGGTGATCTTGAGTAAAAGAAAACAATATATTTGTTTTGGAAAGAAAATATAAAAGTTTTTCATAAAGAACGGATTTCGACACACTTTAACTCATTGAAACAAGAAGAATTATTAGATAGATTTTTATGAATCAATATGTTCGCAAGTAATCGTGTTTTGTTAAAGTAACAAGGAAACGTACAGTGAAAGAGGTGTAAAAAATATAGGTGAAACGCCATATTTTCTACCACCTATTTCAACAAAGAAATGAAAAATACTAAAACAATGAAGTTTTCTTGTTACTTTAAACAAAACACAAAAGTTCTCTCTAGAAAAGATTCATACAAAACTTAATCTTATTTATTCCTCTTGAAAAATAAATGTGTATTAAAATAAATAAGAGCTCCAACTAAGTTAAAGTGCATAATCTTTTTAACTTTTGAGAAAAAAAATTAAAGATGGCTTAGTAGAATGATTCCAGTACTGTGCTTGAATAATTGGTAGAGATTTGAGAAATTATTTTAGTATATGAGTAAACCATAAAACTTGTATAGCAACTGTAGAAAACCTTAAGAAGTAGAAATAAGAAATGGTCAACATTCAACAATTATCCAATAATGTAAGAAGATCAAAGAAAGGAAATGGATTAGAAAGAAAAAGTTTAGGATTTTATAAGTGGAATTATGACATTGTTGTAATTGATGGAAATCATTTTTCAGCACTTCTTGAGGAAATAGGAAGGTTTGACATGTTGTCTCAATCTATGATGGAATGAGAACTAGGGGTATGCGGCATGAGTTTGTAGAGAGTGGTAGATGGAAAGGAGAAGTGATATGGTTGTCTAGATCCAGTGATGAAGATCTTTTTATACCAGAGGGGAATGGCCCTAGACCTCCTAGTCCTTGTGGATAGCCACATTTAGCCTTTGTATCTTTTTCCTAGTAGTGATTACACAGAGCAAGTTTTCTTTTGGTACAAATTTGCACTCATATGCAGTATTCTGTTTTATTATTGAAAAATGGAGTAGTTTAGGGTGACATTCACTTTATCAGTGCTTGTTATGATCACTAGAAAAGAATAAATACATAGGGTATTGTAAGTAAAATGAAAATGGAAGCACGGATGAATAACTAAAAGAAAAACAAACAAAATTTACAGAAAGCAATGATGTGATAATTGTAGTAAATGAGAATAGCAAGAGAAAATAAATTCTCCAAAACTAAGTCTGTGAATTGAAAAAGAAATTCTTGTTATGTAAGCCGTGCTATGAAAAGTTCCAAGTATGGGGGAAATGTATGTAAAAGTAAAGTGGAAAATACAGAAATCTTCATTTCTTATCTTTTTCTAATATGGAAAATCAAATTCGAAAAATTAAAATTTTCTGAAATTTGTTGGTAGGGTTTGGATGCAAAAATTGGATGAACTATGCCCTTAGTCCGAAAGGTATATGAAAAGTTGGATGAAAATCTATTTCTATTTTTAATTTTTTTGCGCTCATGTAGGAATTCCCAGTATATTTAGTTGTGTGCGTCGTATTTTCAAAAGATTTTTGAAAGAAAAGTGAATTTATATAGGAGGTAACGCTTAGAAATTTATTGCATTCATGAATTTTTATGATGTATTGCACTTTGTACAAGTACACGGATGGTTGCAAAATTAGATGTACACATCACGTCTGTAATTATGCGAGAAATTACTTAATTTTATCTTTACTAAATTTCAGCGTTAATATTTCCTAAAGGGTGGGTAAATGTAACAACCCGCATTTTTAATAATAAAAGTAATTAAAATAATTACATAAATAATGAACAATGGAAAACAAACATTTGAGGAATTGTCAGAATTTTCTACGAAACGTGTAACATTGGGTTCATATCAATTTTCTGAATAGTTTACACATATAATATGGTTCAAACGGAGTTCGTACAGAAAAGTTATTAATGTTCAAAGTCTTGTATCGAAAAAAATATTTATAAGTGCATTGTGCGTAAATAATTTTTTTTGAAAATATATGTACGTATTAATTCTAGAATTGTATGCGTTTGAATTTTAAATTAAATGTATATCAAAAATGAAATAAAATAAAACAAAACAAGAAACCAAAAATAACGTTGAAACATGATGCTCGAAAATTTAGTGTGCACAATCAAAGTAGAAACATGGAGTGGCCCAACATGTTAGTACATGTTTGGGTCGACCATGGGTCAACCAACGTATTGGGTCGGTCAACCTATATGTCGACCTACTTATGGTTTGGGTCAACTCAGGCATAAGTATGGGTCGACCCAGGCCACGTTTAAATGGCGTTCTCTCTTTGTTTTGGCAGATAGATTTTTATTATTTTAAATCGGACGAGTGTGGTTTATTTGGACATTTATAAATAAACCTATAGAGTTAGCCATCAAAATCATATTTCTCTAAGTGGGCACGGAATCCTTGGTATTCCCTTTCTCCTCCAATTCTTTAGAGACATAAAATATTAAATTTAGGTTATCTAATTCAAGATTGGAAGGTGGGTGTTTATAAATTTAAGGTTTAGATGCCCAAATTCACCATCCATACGAGTTAAGTTCTTCGGATCTGAATTTAAATAATTTATTTTATTCCTTTTGGATTTAGATTTGTAAATTCGTGAAAAATATAGTTTGTAGATTCAAATATGAAAGACTATGGATAACAACTCTAAATCCAAATCAGATCTAGAACTTGGAGCGTAAACCCCAGGTGAGTGGATGTAAATTATTCAATTAGAAAGGGGGATATACCATCGTTTGTTTTTTGTTAAATCAATAAGATATTTTCCTAGTCCTCCTTTTCCCTTTATGCATCAGATTTTAAAGTTGTATGTTGAATTTTGGCTAAGCACAAAATATGCATAAATATGCAATATTTGCAAACGTATACGACTGATTTAGACACCGATTTGTACGCCTAATTCTATGCAACTGATTAATCCTTTTTGGTATGCGTTGGAAAATATGATTCAATTGGAATAATGAAAAAGAAGATTTGATAGTTTGGGGATAAAAGAAAAAGAATTGCCAAAACTGTAATAAAAGGTAATTTGAACTGAAGATAGGCAAACTTGATAGAACTTGCCAAATAATTGTGACACAGGTTGAAGTGACATAATTAATATTATGTACAGTAAACTTGTAGCTAAGTGGTAAATTTGAGAATTCCCATATTTATTTGTTAAAACTACTGTTCGGAATTATAATGGAATGAATATGTAAATTGTTGGGATAGAAAGAAAAAGAGATATAAGCCCAATTATGAACAAATTTTACTGTAGTTATGCTAAACTGGGAATATAAATTGAGAACCGAATTAATGATATCGATTAGAATAGGAAGTTAGGATAGCCTTGGTTGATTGGTTAGGAAAAGGGAATGTATTTCCAAATTTTGGTTTGTAAGAATAATGGAAAACATAATTGCAAGTATAAAAAGAAGTAAAGGCATGGATTAGTGTGAAATAGGGATTAGTCGTAATGCGTGTTGTCCAATAGCCTAAAAATAATTGAAAAATACCTTGCGATCATGTGTTTCATCACTGTAATTACCTTAAGCTATCAAAATAGATTATTGTGCAATTTCAATAACTAATCAAATCGAAACATGAATAACTTCATAATGAATAAATTTACCAAGTCGGAAAGAATAAGGGAAACATAACTAAAAGATGTTATGCAAAGAAAGGGAATAAAAATGAAAATTAAATACTTTATTACTATACAGGAATGTGACATATTCTAATAATTGTACGGACACATAAATGGATCATAATAAGATGAGTTGAACATGCTGGCAAGAATATTATGATAATTATGTAGACACAAAAATGAATCGTAATAGACTGTTTTGATGTATGTGTAAGAAAGATCACAATATGAAGGTTATAATTAAAAGTTAAATGAAGGCTTATTATGAATAAACTTAAAAGTGTAAATTAAGTTTAATAAGCGTAATTCTTTGGTTGTGGTTTTATGAAAAGTAAGACAATAACCTAAGAGTTGTAAATAAAAGTGAAATGAAATAACAAAGGACTATTATGAATAAACTTAAAAGTGTTAATTAAGCTTAGTAAGCAAAATTCTATGGTGGCCTTGTGATTAGTCATTCTGTTTTATGGTGGGCTTGCGATTAGGCATTCTATTCTATGGTGGCTTTATGATTAGGCATTCTTTTCTATGGTGGCCTTACGATTAGGCATTCTATTCTATGGTGGACTTAGGATTAGGCATTCTATGGTTATTTGATGGTCCTACGGTCGCTAATAAAATTGATAAATAAGTAATCAAAGTTCAAATTTAATGAGCAGAATAAAAATGATAAGTAGTGAAAGGAAAAGTGAGGTAAACACATAACAAAATATTGGACATAGGGACCAATAAAATAGCGGGTTGCATTTGGACCAGTCCAAAGGAATTCTGAATGAAGATTCCAATGTGGTAAATCATAGTAGGTGTCCAGAGACATAGTGGTAGCACATCCAACTTGATATTCTACAGGACTGGAGAAAGACATATGGGAATACCCCGTGGTCACCTGATCCCTAGAGCCAGAAAGTTCGATATCTCTATGGGACAAAAGGATACTCGGAGATATCCCTTTAAAGCATGCCTATGGTCAGCTACCCCAGAGGAAGATCGGTATGGTTCTGACCATAGAGTATGCCCTGGATGCATTTATGTTGAGGGCAACCAAAAGATTTATGGGATGATTTTAAGATTTGATGGTTGCCTAAGCTTTGAGAGCAGACTTCATGGTCGGGACCTAATAAGGATAGTAAGTCGTCGGATACCTGTCATCGTCAGTCAGAGCGGGTACGGGAAAGACTAGATCTAAACCAATAGACCAATGGTCTTTCGCTATCTAGACATTAGATCAGGGGAAATGCCAAATGGATGTTTAGATTATTTGTTAGGGTAACGATCACTTTGCTTTTGAAATGGTCTTTCATTAGTTAGTGGGGTCATTGCCATCAGGGATTAGACAAACCAAAACTATGGATATTTGTATTGTAGGCCTATCAAACTATCCTTTACAGCTGTAGAAATTCCCCGACTGAGTTCTATAGAGAAACTCATATAGTAAGTAGTAAGCTTTCGTAGCGTGGAAATGGAGGCTTAGTTCGCCTTCGTAGCATGGCCTAGTACACTTTAGTTGTATGGCATGGAGACTTAGTGCTCCTTCATAGTGTGGTCTAGTACGCTTTCGTAACGTGGCAATGGAGATTTTGTACGTTTTTGTAGTGTGATGATGGGACCACTAGAGACGGGTATTATGGGGAGTACCTTGAGATTAGGGGCACACAGATACATGTACATGATTTATTAGGATGATCTACTAAGGAGTAGATGAATATGACTTATGCAAAAAAAATCAAAACTGTAATATGCAATAAACTCAAATAACCTAATAAAAGTAAATTGATGATTGAATGGTATATGCAGTGTTATATTAGAAAGCAAAATTTACCCGTTAACCAGAACTTTTGTTCCGAGCCCTTCCTCATAACAAACCCGCAATTTAGACAGGTGGTAGAGACTATACAGCTCAGAGACACTTGCTGGTCATTGTCATTATTATGGTAAGTATTTACTTACTATTATATTTTATATTCGCTCCGCTGTGAGAGATTTCATTGTGAGCTCTCATATATATATATATATATATGTGTGTGTGTGTGTGTGTGTGTGTGTGCCTATCTACAGGATACAAGACAGACTAACTCGAGTCTCAATAGATTTGGATTTTAGCAATTCGCAAAAAAAATGGGTCCATAGAAATTTTGGTTGTTATGATTTAGCAAAGGAGTGAAGGGGGAAGAGACTCTGATTCGGCATACTGGACTGGATCGGGTTCAACATGGATGATCCAAATTCGGATCAGTATATGTACCGAAATTTGGTTTGGCGTACCGAATCAGATCTTGGTTCGACCAGAATCTAAATCTGGATCGGCTAGGCAGATGCGGAGTTGGTGACGGTTTGATGGTGGCTTCAAGCAATGGAGTCTACCTAGCATGGTGTCCTTTTGTGACGACAGTTTCATCCTTCGGAAGATGAAATATAATACGACTACCCTAAGTCTGAGATGCGAGGAATGTCTGAGTGAGGAGTTACCACAAAGGCTCCATATGGGAACCATCGGGGTGACTTCCAATATGGACTTTGCTGCGAAAATGTATGCAAAGGGACTATTGATATTGGTGGTTTGGTACACCTTTGAGTGAGTGGCATAAGGATGAGATCAGAGTCAGTTGATATTTTCAACCTGGTCTGCCCAAAAAGTAATAACCCGGAATTTTGACAATAAATTAGTTATTTAATTAGACTCTCAATAATAGGAATTTCTGCAAATGATGGAATTTGACCATGAAACTTTAACTAATGTGTTCATCTCGGAATTCTGGTCAACTTTTAATTATGGAGTTCTGCGAACGGAGTCCGTATGAAAAAGTTACGGACGAAATACAAAAAATGGACGGAAATAAATAAATGTAATAAATATAATATTCATTTCCTTTTATTACCCACGTCCACTAGGAAGATTGACTCAAGGGCGAACGACACCCTTGTATAAGCGGTCGACCGCGTCAAGCCAAATCAGCCCGATGACGGGTAGGGTTAAAGGGGTTAGGTTACATTATATTATTAAATGAATGGACGGATTTTAATCAAAATGAATCTAATGGTTCAAGGCCAATTCCACTCCTAATAAATAAAGGGGTAATGCCTCATTCTTTTCCAAACAAATATGTGGGAAGCAGCGAAGCTCTACCATTTTCCTCCCTCTTCTAACCTAATTTCTTAAATAAAAATACATTCATACACAACAAATCATATAGAATTGAGAGGATTATCAAATCCAATGGAAAAGAATGTGAATAAACACTCCAAATCAGATTCTCTCCTCTCTTCCTATTTTCTTACCATCTACAGATATGAAATTTACCTCCTTTTTAGATAAAAAGTAGATTTATAAGAATTTGGGAATTGTAGGCCTAACATATTCAAACTTTGGTTTTGGATGCTTTAAGATGATTGGTAAATTTATATAATACAGTTATAGTAACTTTTTTATTTCATTTGAATTATATGTCAATTTTTATGCCTATTCTCATTAGATTTGTTCATAATATTGTTGTAAATGAATTGACATCTATCAGACCTGATTGTAAATATTGTTAAACTTGTAAGTTGTGAAATTGTGGTTACACTACACCATAGATGGCCTATTACAACGAAAATCCAAGGTGTTGCTATCTACAATGTAATAGTAGGTATGCTGATTTTTGTCTATTGCAACACATGAATCCAGGTGATTACGATCCAATGGTCCACGTTACCAATCCACGTGAAATAATCTTTTACGCGGGACGTAAAAACAAAAAACAAAGTGGCAAACAGTTAGCAAAATATTCAACGGTCTCAATCTAAAACTTAACAAAATACTCCACCACTCAATCTCTCAAACACCCTCACCCGCAGGTTCAGTTAAGACTAAAAGCTCAAGTATACAAGCTTAATTGGGGTTCGATTACAACAAGTTCGAGTTTAAGTTTGGTAAGAATGGATATGTTGGTGGAGAAGAGGCTATTGTCAAGGGAGTTGATCTAGATATGTTTTCGTACACGGTTGTAACACCCCAACGTCCATTAATGTCACTCACAAAGGGAATGCATTAACTTCTATGGAGGTTTTAGGTGAATATAGAACAGTAAAATTTCAACAAGACAGATATAAAATAGTACTTGGAAATTTAAAAACTTTATTTCAATTGCAGCAGAAGTCAAAACATGTTTGATTACATCATAACACCATAATCAAAGTCAAGTACAATATCTATCTTGATAAAACAAGTACATAATCCCATTACATAAATAGCCATTAAAAAGAAAGATAACAAGCTGGACTTTACTTCAGCAGTCCAAGCTTTCCAAGAGATAAGCAATCCAATCAGACTCCACTGGAACTTGGCCCAACCTGAGGACCTGAAGGGAGAAAAAGATGAAAAAGAGGGGGGGTCAGACATAAAGTCTGGCGAGTATGATAATTCTACAATACTATTATCAAAATAACTGGACTAAGGCATAAGCTGGAAAACAAGGAAATGTCTATGAAAGAGCAGATTAAGGACATAGACAATCGCTAAAGGAAAACGTTATAGGCGCTCCTAAATACTAAAGGATAAACACTATACTGCACCACACCAGTCACCCTAAAGATTGATTCCACCTAGCTTCACTTAGAAACTTTCTTAATGGCTTTACGTACTCCTAGCTGACTACATAGGTGCCGCCTGCCCCTATCTCCACTAGGTGTACCCCACTTTCCATTTTTCGATCGGCTCCCTACTCGTAGATACCCGTGCTGGCCCCACAGTGGGGTGTATCATTCCCCTAAAGTGGCAACCCGATATAACGGAGATGCACGGCTTATACCTACACGATGCAACAACGTCTTACCTACCAGCCCGGGTCCACACTCGCATATGAAACCCGTTGGACTTGCGTTGCCACCGCTCCCTGTTTTGGCCTCTTATAGTCAAACACAGTATGTGTGTCCCGTCCTCGACTTGGGTCGAGCTCACAAAGATACGTTTGGGATACTGGTTGAAATGGGCCTCCCACCAAGCTTCCCACCTAGGCTTGGTCTCCTCTAACACATTCCACTTAACCCCCTTCATGTCCACTTACATGTTTTAAATTTGGTTAAGGGTTTCTATTAGTAATTCCACATGCCACCCAAGGCACCCACTTAACCCCTATGTCCCAATTACATATTTAATTTGGTTAAGTGTTACTAATCGTATTTTCTCATGCCACCCAAGGCACCTACTTAACCCTCTTCTTAGTCATGTTCATTTGCATATGTGTTTGGTTAAGTCTTACTAATCGTATTTCAAATGCCACTAAAGGCAACCACTAGATTCCTCATGCCACCCAAGGCACCTACTTAACCCCCATGTCCCACCTTACATGATTATCTGGCTAAGTATTTCTTAATTCATTAAGG
Organism: Allium sativum; assembly: GCA_030737875.1. Lineage (NCBI taxonomy): Eukaryota > Viridiplantae > Streptophyta > Magnoliopsida > Asparagales > Amaryllidaceae > Allium > Allium sativum. Next base: position 5,779,596 of record JASFAX010000039.1, on the reverse strand, counting down.
CCATAACCTCATAAAGACCTCTCACATTAGACTGGCATTTATGGCAGCTGGATTTGCCAGGCGGGTCCGGGCAGTCTTACACCATAAAAGAGTCTAACCTCGTGTCTTTACAACTGTTATGCTTTAGTTTGGGCCTAGGACCTCTCACATTGGGCCGACATTTGTGACTACCGGATTTGCCGGGCGGGTCCGGGCAGGTTTACGTCACAAACGGGTCCAACCTCGTGTCCTAAGCATTGATTATTATTAATAATCCACTTTCCCCAATTTTAATAATTCCCTACTTGAATTATTAATTAATTCCAAATTTAACAATATCGATAATTGACTCAATTATGGACATCCATTTAAGGCATGCAAAATCATATCAATTGCACCCCAATTTATTAATTTCCTAATATTACCCCTACCCCACGTTTGAACGTTTATTCGCAAAATGTATGCTAGACCCGATTAGTCTAACTCATAGCATAAAAGAAAATATTCACAACAACAACATATATATGTGACTAAATAAATCATAACAAGGGGTAAAACTTGCATACATTACAACTTGCATAAGGTTATACATGTCATGGATCTAAGGGTGTCAACTTATTCATAATTCACATAATATGATTTTGATCAAATTTCATAAACTTGTATAGGACATGTGTGAATCAACATCATTAACAATATGGTTTTATATGGGTACACCTAACTCAATAGGCAAATTCCCAAAAATCAAAATTCATTTAATCATAGATTCATGAATATGGGTACACCTAACTTAATAGGCAAATTCCCATATTCAAGATCCAATTAATTTGTAGATTCATGTATATGAGTACACCTAACCCAATAGGCAAATTCCCATAATCAAGATCTATTATAAAAAAACATAAACTTTAAACATGATTCAATTCGCATAAATACTAACATCATGATTTTACAACTTGTATGATTCAACACAACTTAACATGACATCATTATCATATAACATAAGTATTTCAACATATGTGATAATATGAGATCTACAACATATATAAGATTTACAACATAGCATATCATAATTTGCAACATAGCATGATATGATTTACAACATAGCATAGCATGATTAATCACATATGACATAGCATAGGATTATTTACAACATAATCACTACAACATAACAACATATATATGATAACATAATAGCATAACAAGAGATCCACAACATAATTTACAAATACATAACAATTCATATCACTTTCTTGTGATCCATTCATAACTTAATCAAATTATTTTATAATAATATTGTGAGATTAATCATACTCACTATTTTAAAGAAGAGAAATAGAAAGAGAGAGAGCTTTTGATTTGATTTGAGTAGATTTAGTTTGTAGATTAGGCCTTCTTCTTCTTTAGTTTGTGACGGCTATGCTGAACTCCATGGCAACGGCATGTCGGTAGCTCTCCAATTTTTCAAGTGATTTAGGGTTAGAGTCTACCCACTTATTTATAGATGTTAGGATTCATTTAGGCCATTAGATTTAACCTAGAAATAACCGCAACCATTCAGACCAGATGGGGTTTATCTTATTGACTCAGCAATGAGTCAGAAGTGACTCAGCAAACACTCAGCAAATTAATAAACTTCTATTCATGTTTACATTAACTGCCCATATATATATATATATATATATATATATATATATATATATATATATATACACACACGCACCTATTCCTGAATTCAAATTATGCAATTTAATTGCTTGCCTAAAAAAAAGAAATCGAGCATATAATTTAATTTCCCCTTTTCTTTCTACTTTCCTTGCAACATGCAAAATCAATGCATAATGAAGTTACATACATGCATACATATCTATTTGTGCATAAATCTTTCCCTCCAAATAAATTGACTGTATTTATCTTCTCAATTAACCATTTTCTCACTTAACTATTTTTATTTTATTTATTTATTTAAATTTTTTTGAACCGCGTTCACACTAAGCCGCTTTTTAGCCATTCCCCTAAAATAAAAAATATGTCGTTGGCGGGGATCGAACTCTGTACCTGTTGTATGCAAGTCACATGTTCCAACCAAATGAGCTATTATGTCTTTTACTTAAAATTCTTAGAAAAATGCTAAACATTATTTTTTTCTCATTCCTTTTTTTTCCATGTTTTGCTGCAATATTTAATTTAAGGTTATCTTTTTCATACGGAGTCCAATTTACGCAAACTCGGACTCTATGTCAAGCAGAATTCCGAGATGAACGCAACGGCGCAACCCGTTTCACCTAATTATTTTTCTAAAAATTAATTATCCCTTGATTTGTTATTTTTATGTCCACAGAAAATACGGGGTGTTACATTCTCCCCTCCTTAAAGGATTTCTTCCTTGAAATCTTCAAGTTAGGAAGAATGTGTCCTACCATCCAATCATCCATCTACTCAACCATCGGGCACAAACATCCATTGTCCTTAAGAGACTTCAAATGCTTTCATGTTTATATGCATAGTGTGTGTATATGTCCTTATCCAATGCAAAAATCAGGCGGTCTACTGATTCAGTTGACCTCCTTAATGCGAACCATGATAGTGCCATGCGTCCATTATGTATGCAAAAGATTCCTAATGATACATATTATTTCTATATGCGTGCACAACCATTCATCTTAATGCAGCATCCATGTGATAATACAACCACTATTCATTCATTAATTTAAATATGCACACATATTTATATGCAATATGAGAGTGACTGAGCCGATCTAGTGCCTAAAGTGTGTGTATATGCATCCACGAGCAACCACTAGCAAACACTTGCATCCACTTGCATCCATCAAACATATATGTCTCAAACACATGTTTCAACCATAGGACTACCCTTCTAAAGGTCAAAGACTTAAACGAGAGGATATATTAAAGATAGGACAAGTATAAGCTAGGCGATAAAGGAGAATCTAAAAGACATTACCCGAAAAGGAAGGGGTACAACAAACGAATCTTCTCTTCCGTCTCCCAAGTAGCATCTCCTTGATCTTCTTCCCATTGCACTTTGACTAGCTTGACCTCTCGGTTTCTCAACTTCTTAATCTCCGACCCAAGAACGCATGTAGGAGCTAGTCTGATCGTGGCATCTCTCTCTACTTCCATTTCCTTAAGCGTGTTCGGCTCCACCACTTTCGTCGTATCATGTAAACACTTCCTCAAACTTTCGTCACAAAGTCTACCGTCCCTACGCAACCAACCCTTATCATCTAGGGTATACCTACTAAGATGCTTGATGACTCCCCTCTTGTGAGCTTCTCTACTAACTCAACCAACTGTGGGTCAGCTCGTTGTGCCTCTCCAATCCGTCCCAAAAGCATAGGTCTGACCTCTAAGGATGCTAGCGAACCAAGTACAAAATCACTGGATGGTCTAAAGTCAAAGGTAGAGATAAACTCTAAGCTACGCCTCTCAACAGACAAAGGACTCAATGTCAATCCTTTCCTACTTAAGTCATCCACCACAACGTTACCCTTATCAAGGGTATATGCTATCTCGAAATCGTAGGACGCCAAGAATTCCCTCCACCTTTGCTGCCTCAAGTTCAGATCTTCCTGAGAGAAAAAATACTTTAGCGACTTATGGTCTGTAAGTAACTCAACCTTCCTGCCAAGACTTGAGCGCAAAAACTATGGCAGCCAATCCTAAGTTGCGAGTAGGGCAATTCCTCTCATGGACTTTCGATAGTCTTCCTCCATAACACATCACCCTTCCCCAGAGACTTCCCTAAGATGTAGGGCATGCTCTTCTCCGCTTCTAGATAAAACCAGGATATTATCCCATGTAAAATTTGTCACAACTGTCCATCTCTCATGCAGACCATCCTAGTCGAACTCGACATCCCCCAAGTGCAAGCCCCAAAGGCCTAAACCAATATCAGACAAACACCCAAGGGATACCTCCTTCGAATTCAGATGACTACATGAGACGATACTAATAAAACAGCTAAATAATTGAGCACTTAACCGACTCTGGCTGTCCTCGCCAGTCTTGCCCCAAAACCATCACTAATCACATAACTGGCTTTGCATTATACACTAGGCACACACGAAAGCTTACTTCGCACCTCTAGGTAAACCCCGCACTTCATCGAAGACGTCTCCATACTCACGGACCACACAAACAGATTCCAAATCATCATTGGATGCGTCAAAAGATTCTAGGTAGCTAAGCATCATCGAACCCCTAGGGTCACAAGAAATATCGAGGGTCTTTCCATAACGAATCAATTGGTCTAACTACCCTCCTTTCACAATCTTGGATGGCATCATGCCTGGCTAGCCAATCCATCCCCAGAATTAAACTACAGCCCGTGAAATAAAAAAAATATAGAGGCGTTGCATCAAACCCAACGCCCAAGCTAGACACTCTCAAATCCCGACAAACCATAGATAAGTGAGCCGAACCACCCATAGGATTTGAGACTACAATGGGATCCGTAACTAGACTAGTATTTGGGTGCAGTGTTTCAACAAACGAAGCAAATACTATCGAGTATGAAGCGCAAGAATCAAACAAAGTTCGAACATGTTGATAAAGGAAACCAAATTTCAACCTAGACGGTCCTACCCCTATCAGGTATACTAGCCGTGAGGGAATACAACTACCCTCCAGAAGATTTTGTACTTTGTCCTTGCCTCTTTGGACAATCCTAATAAGGTGTCCCATTTCTCCCAAAACAACTAGCCTTCTTCTTCACATTCTCCATTCGTGACCTCCCACCAAGATGAGATTTCGCCCTTCATTAACCAAACAGCTATTTGAACCTTCCTCCCATCGTCTATCTTAAAGGTACCCACAAGCCCTCCACCTCCTTGGACTAACTTCTAGCCCGACAAACGTCCAAGTCCCTTGAAGTGGTTTTCCATCCTTCGTACGGAAGCCCTTTAAAAAAATGTCTATATGCGGAGGGGAAAGTTAGAAAAGAAAAGGAGGAAGAGATTCAAAACGAAGAATTCGAAAGATAAAGATATGGCTATTGGGGATTATGTTTTTCACGAAAACTTTTCTCTTAAAATTACTCTTTAAGACATGTTTCTGAAAACACTTTTTTTTCTAAAAATACTTTAGAAAAATAGTTTTTCTAAAAAATTTGTCTGTTCTGGTAACCTGGCTCTGATACCACGTGTAACACCCCAACGTCCATTAATGTCACTCACAAAGGGAATGCATTAACTTCTATGGAGGTTTTAGGTGAATATAGAACAGTAAAATTTCAACAAGACAGATATAAAATAGTACTTGGAAATTTAAAATCTTTATTTCAATTGCAGCAGAAGTCAAAACATGTTTGATTACATCATAACACCATAATCAAAGTCAAGTACAATATCTATCTTGATAAAACAAGTACATAATCCCATTACATAAATAGCCATTAAAAAGAAAGATAACAAGCTGGACTTTACTTCAGCAGTCCAAGCTTTCCAAGAGATAAGCAATCCAATCAGACTCCACTGGAACTTGGCCCAACCCGAGGACCTGAAGGGAGAAAAAGATGAAAAAGAGGGGGAGGGGTCAGACATAAAGTCTGGCGAGTATGATAATTCTACAATACTATTATCAAAATAACTGGACTAAGGCATAAGCTGGAAAACAAGGAAATGTCTATGAAAGAGCAGATTAAGGACATAGACAATCGCTAAAGGAAAACGTTATAGGCGCTCCTAAATACTAAAGGATAAACACTATACTGCACCACACCAGTCACCCTAAAGATTGATTCCACTTAGCTTCACTTAGAAACTTTCTTAATGGCTTTACGTACTCCTAGCTGACTACATAGGTGCCGCCTGCCCCTATCTCCACTAGGTGTACCCCACTTTCCATTTTTCGATCGGCTCCCTACTCGTAGATACCCGTGCTGGCCCCACAGTGGGGTGTATCATTCCCCTAAAGTGGAAACCCGATATAACGGAGATGCACGGCTTATACCTACACGATGCAACAACGTCTTACCTACCAGCCCGGGTCCACACTCGCATATGAAACCCGTTGGACTTGCGTTGCCACCGCTCCCCGTTTTGGCCTCTTATAGTCAAACCCAGTATGCGTGTCCCGTCCTCGACTTGGGTCGAGCTCACAAAGATACGTTTGGGATACTGGTTGAAATGGGACTCCCACCAAGCTTCCCACCTAGGCTTGGTCCCCTCTAACACATTCCACTTAACCCCCTTCATGTCCACTTACATGTTTTAAATTTGGTTAAGGGTTTCTATTAGTAATTCCACATGCCACCCAAGGCACCCACTTAACCCCTATGTCCCACTTACATATTTAATTTGGTTAAGTGTTACTAATCGTATTTTCTCATGCCACCCAAGGCACCTACTTAACCCTCTTCTTAGTCATGTTCATTTGCATATGTGTTTGGTTAAGTCTTACTAATCGTATTTCAAATGCCACTAAAGGCAACCACTAGATTCCTCATGCCACCCAAGGCACCTACTTAACCCCCATGTCCCACCTTACATGATTATCTGGCTAAGTATTTCTTAATTCATTAAGGCCATAACCTCATAAAGACCTCTCACATTAGACTGGCATTTATGGCAGCTGGATTTGCCGGGCGGGTCCGGGCAGTCTTACACCATAAAAGAGTCTAACCTCGTGTCTTTACAACTGTAATGCTTTTGTTTGGGCCTAGGACCTCTCACATTGGGCCGACATTTGTGACCACTGGGTTTGCCGGGCGGGTCCGGGCAGGTTTACGTCACAAACGGGTCCAACCTCGTGTCCTAAGCATTGATTATTATTAATAATCCACTTTCCCCAATTTTAATAATTCCCTACTTGAATTATTAATTAATTCCAAATTTAACAATGTCCATAATTGACTCAATTATGGACATCCATTTAAGGCATGCAAAATCATATCAATTGCACCCCAATTTATTAATTTCCTAATATTACCCCTACCCCACGTTTGAACGTTTATTCGCAAAATGTATGCTAGACCCGATTAGTCTAACTCATAGCATAAAAGAAAATATTCACAACAACAACATATATATGTGACTAAATAAATCATAACAAGGGGTAAAACTTGCATACATTACAACTTGCATAAGGTTATACATGTCATGGATCTAAGGGTGTCAACTTATTCATAATTCACATAATATGATTTTGATCAAATTTCATAAACTTGTATAGGACATGTGTGAATCAACATCATTAACAATATGGTTTTATATGGGTACACCTAACTCAATAGGCAAATTCCCAAAAATCAAAATTCATTTAATCATAGATTCATGTATATGGGTACACCTAACTTAATAGGCAAATTCCCATATTCAAGATCCAATTAATTTGTAGATTCATGTATATGGGTACACCTAACCCAATAGGCAAATTCCCATAATCAAGATCTATTATAAAAAAAACATAAACTTTGAACATGATTCAATTCGCATAAATACTAACATCATGATTTTACAACTTGTATGATTCAACACAACTTAACATGACATCAATATCATATAACATAAGTATTTCAACATATGTGATAATATGAGATCTACAACATATATAAGATTTACAACATAGCATATCATAATTTGTAACATAGCATGATATGATTTACAACATAGCATAGCATGATTAATCACATATGACATAGCATAGTATTATTTACAACATAATCACTACAACATAACAACATATATATGATAACATAATAGCATAACAAGAGATCCACAACATAATTTACAAATACATAACAATTCATATCACTTTCTTGTGATCCATTCATAACTTAATCAAATTATTTTATAATAATATTGTGAGATTCATCATACTCACTATTTTAAAGAAGAGAAATAGAAAGAGAGAGTGCTTTTGATTTGATTTGAGTAGATTTAGTTTGTAGATTAGGCCTTCTTCTTCTTTAGTTTGTGACGGCTATGCTGAACTCCATGGCAACGGCATGTCGGCAGCTCTCCAATTTTTCAAGTGATTTAGGGTTAGAGTCTACCCACTTTTTTATAGATGTTAGGATTCATTTAGGCCATTAGATTTAACCTAGAAATAACCACAGCCATTCAGACCAGATGGGGTTTATCTTATTGACTCAGCAATGAGTCAGAAGTGACTCAGCAAACACTCAGCAAATTAATAAACTTCTATTCATGTTTACATTAACTGCCCATATATATATATAAATATATATATATATACACACGCACCTATTCATGAATTCAAATTATGCAAATTAATTGCTTGCCTAAAAAAAAGAAATCGAGCATATAATTTAATTTCCCCTTTTCTTTCTACTTTCCTTGCAACATGCAAAATCAATGCATAATGAAGTTACATACATGCATACATATATATTTATGCATAAATCTTTCCCTCCAAATAAATTGACTGTATTTATCTTCTCAATTAACCATTTTCTCACTTAACTATTTTTATTTTATTTATTTATTTAATTATTTTTTTGAACCGCGTTCACACTAAGCCGCTTTTTAGCCATTCCCCTAAAATAAAAAATATGTCGTTGGCGAGGATCGAACTCTGTACCTCTTGTATGCAAGTCACATGTTCCAACCAAATGAGCTATTATGTCTTTTGCTTAAAATTCTTAGAACAATGCTAAACATTATTCTTTTCTCATTCCTTTTTTTTTCCATGTTTTGCTGCAATATTTAATTTAAGGATATCTTTTTCATACGGAGTCCAATTTACGCAAACTCGGACTCTATGTCAAGTAGAATTCTGAGACGAACGCAACGGCGCAACCCGTTTCACCTAATTATTTTTCTAAAAATTAATTATCCCTTGATTTGTTATTTTTATGTTCACAGAAAATACGGGGTGTTACAACGGTACTGATTGAGTTTGTTAAGGATGAGCTACAGTATAACGAAATTGGAGGAGTATATGCATGGAAAGGTCCAACGAGTGGGTGGAAATTGGTGGCTGATGATGTAGAGCTGTTATTTATGATGGAAATAAAAAAAATGGTGATTACATTGAATTCTATGTTGAAACTATGGTCGATGATAAAGCTGAAATAGTGAAACAAATACAGCCACATGTCATCGTACGCCCAAGGAAGAATCCGTTTCCAGATATAAACATATCTTTTCATTTGTACTATTTTGATGAATTTGGTCATTTTGCTGCTTTTAGTGTACATAATTTTTTTGTGCATTTATGTTTGAATATTAGGACTGGTTTGATTTTTAATGCACCTAGTAGAATAATAAAGAACTTGTATGTTGTAACTGCGAAATCATAGAAACGGTATTTTGTCGCTGCTCACCATCTGCAATAGGTAGCAAAAACGAAGAAGCAAACTAATCAAGTCTTTACTCCTAGAAAATCGGCACGGCTAAACAACCCACATGTGTTCAACGAAGTTGCTATGAGTCCACCTATCAGCAACAAGCAAACTGAAGTCTTTACTCCTAGAAAGTCGGCACGGCTAAATAATCGGTTGCCAACAATCCAAAAGTGATCAGCGAAGCTGTTATGAGTCCACGTATCAACAAGAAAAAGGTGGTCAGCAAGAAGTCAACCGGAGTCAGTAGCTCGACGAACTTACCAGAGAAGGAAAATCAAACTGAAGTCAGCGATGCAACTTTAAATATCAACTCGGCAAGTGTCAGGAGTAAATTGGATTTCGATAATCCTCCACATGAAGAGAAAAATATGGATGAAAATGAGATTTTGATAAGAAGATTACAATCTAATCTTGTAATTTGATCTACATATTTTGCTAATATTTACAATAATGTCTTGTTAAATTACTTTCAGAATGATGATCTATCGCCTCCGCCACCTCCACCGCTTGTAGAATACGAAAGGGAAAGAGACAAAAATGTCTCATAGAAGAATAGTGTTTTTGAAAAACTTGGGTTGCCTAAATTAGTTACTGGACTGAGAAATGAATTGAAAAAAATAAATCAAAATCAAAGATGCCCACTGAGGATAGCGAAGATTATGTTCCAGCATTTGATGAACATAGCGAAGATGATACTTCAAAAAAATAGGCAAAGGTGCATTATAATTGAAGATTTGATTTTATATTGGTAATTATAGACTAGCATCATTATTATTTTTTATTTTTTTATGTTCGTATTTTAGAGAACCAAAAAGGTTACGGTTACAAAGCCTTAGTCTGGACCAACAACTCGTTCACGATCCAATGTTGAATCTGCAACTGATAAGAATGCATCTCCAAAGGCAGGGAAAATCTAGTTCGTACACAAACTAATGGTCCACCATGTAGCGTTGAGTTACCACACAATGAAGGAATAGGAACAATGGCTGCTTATTTGGCTATGCGAGAACGCCAAAAGAATAACAGTAGTGGAAGTGCAAGGAATAAAGCTATTGTCGAAAATGTCTCGACAAATATTGAAAACGAAGAAGATTGAAGTAGAATAAATTGAAGGAATTATCTAATTGAGTTCCGATTTTAATAGTTTAAGTTCTCATTTATGTTATGTCTAACCTTCTCATTACTATTGTATGTACTTTGTAATGGTAGTCGGAGCTCCCAGAAGGCTCAGGGGAAAAACAAAGATGGATAAAGTTCATTCAAGGCAATATGACAAAAGAGTTATAATCCAAATGAATAATCAGGGCCAACCTATTTCAGACGATGACCAAGTAATGTCTGAACTGAGTTATTTTTTAGGAACACTGAAGAGGAGTGTTCCACTTACTTACAAGTCTTGGTTTGATGTTCCTTCAAGTTTGAAAGGCACGCTATGGAACTATGTCAAGGTAATTTGCAAACTTAGCTGAATTTAACTTAAATATGAAACATGTCAAAAATGTAGCATGACTGTTCTTTTTAATGATTGATTTGTATTTAAGCAATGGTATATTATTCTATATGAATGTGAATATTGGGCGGTCAATTCGTGACACTTAGAGGGGGTAAAGAGTCGTATTAAAAAGGCACATTATAGGCTTATTAAACTGATGAGAGAGGCTTGAAAATTGGCCGGACGAAATTCCACTTGAGGATTTCAAAGTGTTCTTGATGTTTTGGGGAGATAAAAAAATCAGGTATAATTTTAAGTTTTATCACAAAATTTTTCCCTTTTTATTCATTCAAATCAGGCAGATAAACATCTTTATTTCATGTTTTTGTAGCAAAGGCCTTTACAAATTCTGCAAATCAGAAATCGCATACGGACACACACACTGCTAGTCCAAAACTTTTTTCCCAAATTCGGAATAAGATGGTATGTATTTGCTTATTTTTATGGTTCGCTTGTTTAATAATATAGGTCATATGGACATATGCTTCTTTAACTTGAATGCAGTATCCTTGTTTAACTTGTGAATAAATTACATATATCAATGAAGATTCAGATGGAGAAGTTTTTTACTATCTAACTTTTTCAATATTAGTGATATATGTTCTGGAATAATTGGTTTGATATTCTTTTACTGTTTAATGTTTTTTGTATTAGTCCAAGAAATCAGATGGAGAACTTTTTGTTCAAACTAGCAAACGAAAAGAAGGAAAGGTGTACAAGACTGTTGCTTCAGTAATGAAATAAAGAATTGTAAAAATTTTATTTTCTTTTCAATCAGATGTCAAAAAATGCTTCATTTTCCACTTGATCAACATTATTGTAGAATTAGATCCTGTTTTGTTGAAACCGATAGCAGGATATCTACAGGCATTTACTCAGTATACACTTGTATCATACTAAATCATAATTGAAGCAGTGGTTGAGTTTGTACTTGAAAGAGTCGTGGCACAGTTATACTATGGCATAGATTTGCAGCTAAAATGCAACTGAGGCATGCATGCCTTTCATTTTATGTTGAAATGTAAATGAGGCATTGCCTTAGTTTGTAACCAATGCATGAATGACTTTGGTTGTGCAGAAATAGTGTATTCACTGTGAAAACATTAGTTGTACTAAAGAGTTACTCAGATTTTATTCAGTAATGATGTCAAATTTTGAAACTACTTTATTTTGCTGGAGAAGATTGAAAAAGCAATAGGTGGAGGAGGCAATGATGGAGTTGTTCAAGAACTTTTTTTCTGATGGAAAGTCGCATAGTCCATCATGGCTTATAGGACGACACACGAAGTCTCCAAAAGTTTCAGAAGCTGCTCTAACAACAAGCACATACATACAGGAGCTGGCAACGAAGATAAGGGAAGGTATAGCTAACAAAGTCAAAGCAAAGGTGAACAAGATAGTCTAAGATGAATTTGATGCAAAGGGGAAGCAAAAAAGTTTAGGAGAACTTGACAAGGATGCTTAAGAAATTAAGTGAAGCAAACCCTGACATGCACATCGATATTGGGGATCTTTGTGCGACAATTCGCAGTGAAGGCACTAAAACTGAAAGCACTGAACGCCATCTTAGTCATTGATATTAGGGATCTTTGTGCAACAATTTGCAGTGAACATGAATTGATATTGAGTTACTGGTTGTGTTTGTAAGTACGGCCTATAAACATGAATTTACTGGCAATGCTTGTAAGTATTATTTATGTTGCTTGTTAATCTGAGATGAGAAGTTCTTTGTTTAATTCAATGTGATGTTAAATTCTGTAATATTGTAGTATGTGATGTAATGTTGCCATAGATATGATATAATGTTGCAGTATGTGATGTTAAATGTTGTCATAGCTATGATATAGTGTTGCCATTGGATGGTAAAAGTATTGCCATAGATTAATGCATGTGGGCCCCACAACGGGATTCCGTGATCCCAGGCTACAGCCACAAAAGGATTCTGTGAACCCGGACTACAGATTTTAGTGGGCCCTACATTTTGAAAATTTATTACCTGTGGCAGCACCTGTATCTATTTTTCCTTAGGGTCGCAAAGATGTTGTCTTTGACTCTAAGGCAACGCGGAAAAATGCAACACCGACAAAATGTTGCCATAGATCATTTTTGGCATATACCAACATTTTTTGGCACTTCCTACATCACTTTTCTAGTGTTGCAGTATGTCATCTATGGCATAGTGAGGCATAATATTAATTGTAGGATTCCTAAATTTGTTCTTACATACTTCCTACAAATTATATTGTAAAATGTATAGTAGATATTGCAAAGCACCATAGATCTGGAAATCAATCCCATTAAACACCATTTAGGTGTAGTTATATTCCACATCTCTATTTTCAGTGTCAAATAATAAATTTTGTGAATTTGAATAAAAAGATAAAAGGGTGAATTTTGTGATTTTGATATTTTAAAATAAATATGCATGTTTTTATTCAATGTTGTCGGGTTTTGGCTTAGTTATTATAAGTAAGTCTTTTTCCTCTTTTTGAACAAAAAGATGTTATTTTGAATTCACAAGAGATATGACAAAAAGATTGAAAAGGGGAAAAGTGGTGCAATCATACGTATAAATATAAATATTTTTTTTTTGCATAGTTTGCATCAACTATTCTAAAAATATATAAAAACATATATATATATATATATATATATATATTGTGAATTTGAAATATGTGTATTCCACAAATCAAGCATAATTTACAATAATTACAACTAATGGTCTTTTTGGAAGATTTGAAACCTTTTGGCAAGATTGAATGCAAGAAGGAATGTTTGGTTATTAATCAAACCAAATCATTAAATTTAAAGACAAATAATAATAATAAAAGATAATTACGTTGATCGCATGAAAACATAAAAATATAAGTATATACATATTATCCATCCAAATCTGGGCAAAACGGTAAAATACACATTGTATTGAATGTTTGAATAGTGCTAAATTATGGAATTATATGAAAATGCAATCCATATTGAATTAATATATTTGTGGTGACCATTGTAGTAATTAATGTAATATATTGCTATAAATAGGGACACAAATCAATAAATAACAATTGTAACCAATGTTGATTGGGGAAAGTATATATAATAGGATAATAGTTACAATTTCTAAATTAATTAGGATTAATGTCGTACACCCCAATTAGGAAATTTTAATTATAACCACATTTCAACACGAGGCTAAGCTTAACTATTGGTAGAAGTATGTCCGGAACTGTGCAGTTTGTGCCCCGCTATTACCCCGCCATATCCTTATTATATCGTGTAGCGGATTTCTATCGATACACTATTTACAAATAGCCTTTCCTCTTTAAGCCCCGCTAAATTCTGATATTCCCGATATATACCATTATTTTTGTTAGATTCCGCTATTTCTGCTATATCTTCTGTAAATCAAATGAATTGAGAACGGACATTTTCACATTATAAAATCCAAAAAAATTAGTACTATAATAGAATTTTTTGACATATATTTTTCAAAATAGAAAATACTATAATATTCTATTAAATTTAATCAAAATAATAAGAGCTTAAATTTATTTATACATATTTGTACATTTTTATATTTAAAACTACAAATTGAAATTAAATAGAATGTTAATTGTCTACTTATTTATCATTTGTATATTTGTAAAGGCATTAAATACGAGTTTTATATGCTATTTTAGACTAATCTGATATATCCCACTATTTTCTTGCTTTAACCTCGCTATAACTTTTTGCACCTCCGTCGCATTGGATCCGCTGAGCGCTTTAACTGCACAAGTCCGGAATCGACCGACAAATCCAGCTTCCACAAGTGGTCAACTTAATGTGAGAAGTCTGGTGCACAAATATATATATATATAAAGCAACAAATAAATAAATAAGAATAGTAATTGTCTGTTGAGGTATAACAAATAGATACCTTGGGACTGATAAATGATTTCCTATGGAAAATATGACCATTATAGTCACAAAGGGAAATGGACAAGGAAATAGAAGTAAATGGGTGTAAAGAGAGGATTATTAGATATTGATTGTTGTTTAACTACTAAGTCCAATTAGGGAAGTATTCAAATAAATATTCTAGGGTAAAGAGGATACAACTTCCTTATTTATATTAATAATGAATATGGAACTTATAATTAAAAGTAGATCTGGACTTTGTAGGTTAATGATGTAAAAATATTATTAACTATAGGGACCCGTGACGATAATAAATCTTATGCATATAATATTTCCATGGAAAGTAACTAAACGGAAAAAACATAATGACATGGCCCACTTTATCCCAATAGGGAAAGGTACTAAAGGCTAATGGGGTACGAACCTAATAACCTTTGCGTATAGTCCGCTTCCTGGGTCTTAAGTGGCTGGTGTTGAAGAGTCCACCTGGGAGTATGTCTTTCAGTTTAGGGGTCTTAAATGGCATAAGTGTGTGGGGCCTACCCAAACCTGGAAACTAAAAACTTCAAATATAGCTACCCACCCTATGCGAAGTAGTAAGAGACTAAAGGGGTTATTCAATAAGGTCAGCTAGAAGGTATAGCAGCGATAAATTAAAATCCCTAACCTTATACGGGGTAAGGGCATATGCGTGAATGATGGAAGCCTTAACTAGTAGGGTCCGTAGCTAGTTCCCTCTAGTTAATAAGAATGTTGAACAAATTATCGAGAGGTATTAAGCGAACCAATAAGTCCACCAACCAATAAGTTCGTCTTGGGTCTTAAGTGATCGGGATAATCCACCATATCTATCATTTATAGTGAGGCGTTAAATAATAAAGGGTAAGTGGATGAAAAAGTATATATATAAACTCCTCAATTAGGGGTTCACTTCTCGGTCTAATAACGAGTTAAATCATGGTCTAAAGGCTTTCTAAATATGTGTGTAAACGTTCTATCTTGGAATTATATCTCGGAATACTACTGTGTAAAGGGTAGTAAGTTCGTGCGTAAACATCTACAAGGTTAGGCTAGAATCACTAACCTTGTTAGGAATACATCTTGGGTTGAACCAAACGGGATACATCTATGTATTATAACCTGTGTTGTGCATTTCCCATTCAAAAGAATTATGTTGCTCTGACCCCCTTCCTGATTAAAACCACCCAGGTTTTTCTAGAGAAGGTCGGGTTCTCATACGTGTTTTAGTTTGACTTTCGGTTCTCGTTCTCTCTCATGCTCGGTATTGGCAAAGTAACTTGCTTTTAAAAAGGTAGTTACTTGAATCAATTCTAGTTTATCCTATTTTGTTTCCGTTGTGAGTTATCTTAACGTACTCTGATTATGCTCATGCTCGTTTATTTGCATGTACTAGATTTACACAGTCCATGCTTGTTGTGTTTGAGTTTTGATTGTTGTCGAAATTTGGGCATATAAAAGTGTGGGGTGTTACATTTGGTATCAGAGCATAGGTTAAACGATTAGAGGTACTGGTTAAACTAGGACTCGTGAGAGAATGTAATTCGATTTTCTTTTCTGTTTTTGTTTTTCTTTCTTACTCAACTTAAATTTATTTCGACAATGAGTTTGTCATGGGCCTAATTATAGTAAAAATGGTCTTTAAGTGACTAAGAGTTGAAATATGCTGATTTCGGGCTTCTAGCCAATCATGTCTTACCCCACAGTACATTGGCGAACTCATCGTGAAAAGCAAGAGAATAGCATATGGTGGGTTCCGTTGATTCGAGTTTGGAAGTTGGAATAATATATATAATATAAAAATTTAGCTACGACTGAGATAGACACGATTTCTAGTTCTGGTTTTGTTTAGTAGTTCTGGTTAAGACCATTACTCGATCTAAAATGGGAAAATTCCACGTTATTATGTCGTATTATTTTGGAAATATAATTATGAGGTATATCCATTTGTTACTTCGTTGAATATAAAAATCTACGTTTATTGAAACATTCAATTGAGTTCTTGGCCTTATATTTGAAGAAATTTTATTTTTAAAACTATTTATAGAAAATAAAAATGGGCTTTGAAAGTTTTGAAATACGGTTTCGAAAAATGGTTTTATAAAGTCCTAGTTTTATAAAGGCCTAATTTTATAAAGATATGGCATTTAAATTTTAATTTATTCGTGTTTTGAAAATGACACGACCCGAACTTCCCCGTGAAGGAAAGCACGGGTTGAGTTGAGAACAACACACATCGGAACGCAAACAGAAGAACATTTCATTGCTTATTACAACAATTCCATCAGAATACAAGAATATACAGAGCATGAATAAATAAAATACATTCGATAAATATCAGAGATTACAATAAATTACATAGCAGCGGAAAAACAATACAAAACACAACTGAATGTTATACATGGATACAGAGCTTTCCGAGCATCGTTCCAACTGTAAATCAGGATCCTGTGAATATAAATCTGCAAAACCAAAACTACTAGCTGCCTGTGTGGAAAATAGGGGCACCCAGAGTTTAGGTTAAAACAATAAACTCCAAGTCAGTCATGTGACTAGTTTGAGAACTAAAATAGTTATTAATCTTTATTTTAAAGTTAGGTAAATTAAGGGACCACGCCGTATAACATGGAACAGGTTTCCTTCCAAGAATACCAGTGCATAAAACAAACATCGCAGTGCTAAATAAAGAAAAATGAAACTATTATAAGACCCAGGTCCCATCACACAATGCAACGCAATCTGGAGGATAGGGTTTTACCTTATAATAGCCAAAGAATGCTTGATACGTTTAAAAACAGGTTATTTTGATATTACTATAAGTGTATAGTGTCAAAACAATTTCAACCATAAGTATCAATCATAGGCGGCATAGCTACCATCTACTATGTCGCCATAATAGGCTCTACAAATAAAACCGCAATGTCACGTATTGGAAATTGGATTCCATCATGAATCGAGGCAAGGGGCAAGCTCCTCTCCGATTCGAGACACTCTAGCAAATGTCTCAGGACCACACACAACGATCCCTTGGAACCTCCAAGGCCGGTCCTCTCTTACTTTTGAGGATTAGTTGTTCCTGAACACACGTTTCCCGGTCCTATAGGACCTATATAATGGTCTGTACGTCGGCTCACATAGAACCAGTTATCGACCATATATTCGAGGCGCCTCGCATTCCAACAACCACACAAGTAAAAAGTATATAAATGTCAGGGATGGTAGGTCACTGACATCACCCATAGCTAGAAAGAAATGTCGTGCACTCCTTGGGTCCTTATCTCGTTTTTGACTCATACCGAGGTGTGAGGCTCACGAATTAACGCCATACACAAAGCTGCGCCACGCAGGCCGTGCTTTGATCATCAACCACAAGACTTTGCTTTTCAACAGAAGCCTTGATCATCTGCCACTTAGACGTGCCACACAGGCAATTCACTCCATGCGACTGATGTCCATCGATATACAACCTCTGAGCTCGTACGTCTCAGAGAAGGGCGTTAAGCAAGAGAGTAAATTCTCCGTCGCCAAACAGATGTATATTTAATAGAGATCAATCAACATAGAATAAAATCCAATGTCGGACACACAGTCCATTTACAAGTTCGTTCTGGGTCTGAACGAAACCGGAGGCACTTTCCTCGCATATCCATTGATCTCCAAGTACGTCTGGACGATCACCAACTGATTCTCTCCTCTTGGGTGTACAGTCCAATCAAGATCATCAATAACCATCCAAACGATGTGAAGACTTCCGGTCTTCAACCATCGTCTTCATCTTCGACTTAACGTTGAATCGGTTAGTCAGAATGGGTATAAACCCGGCCTTTCCGAATAACCCGCGTATATAATAAACAAATGTTACACAAACACAACATACGCCTCATTCCAATTCAGAATATTCTTTTATTCAAATTTTCACATTCCTAGGGAAAGGTTCCCATTAATTTTATCAAAGATAAATTCTTCTAAATTTATTCTTTAATCTTCCTTTGGATATCATTTCAAACCATATTATGGTTTTCCAAACTAGTCGGGATTAGCGAACCACACCGAAGTAATTATTTATTTAATTTCTCAATCCCAACCTATTCATCCTATGGAGCAAAACTAGTAATACTCCATGTCTAACACCACGGTGTTATCAGTAAATATTAATTACCGTTTCGCGTTCAAATCTAATCAAAGATTTAACTATCGCTTGGAGCAAAACTGGTGGTACTCCATTCTCGATCACTTTAATCTAATTAAAGATTCAATAAAACTCCACTTATTTTTAATCTTCCCAAAAATCAATATCCTATCTTTAACTGGGTTAAAGAACCAATGTCATCTAAAACACGGTTCACGATAAATCCAAAATCACTTTCCATTGTTAATCAGGTTAAAAAAAATAGGTGTTATTCAAAACACCGCTCACAATAAACCCCAAAAACCAATTCAAATTCAATTCCAATTAAATACTAATTAACTGGACAATTTCACTAAATCTTAATTAAAAGATGTATTCTTTTCTAAACTGGGTTCAAGAACAGTGTTATTTAAGACACCATTCATGACGAACCCAAAATCCCATTTGATATTAAATACAAGGCTCTGAATAGAAAATATACCGGCTTATATTCAATATCAAATTCTGAAACCAACAAATATCATATTGGAAATAACGATATAAAATATATCTTTCAAATTTCCACAACCACATCTGTATAATCACGAAATCCAACATCGAAATATTTTGAAGATAATTTCGATTCAAATCCATTCCAATTCACGTATTGGAAATACTGATTATTTTTAAAACCACTTCAAATCCAATTTATTTATTTCAAAAATAAATTGATTTTAATTCTAGTTCAAAACTAGTTCATTTCGATAAAGATCTATTTTTATCTTTTCAAATATGGAGTTTTTTATCCCAATTCTTCCCAAATCATTTCTTATGATTTTACACAAATTATTGATATTTTTAAAAAGCAACTTTTAATTTCGAACTCGAAATCGAACCCACCGACTGTCGTTCATAGCTAATTACCCCCATTCGGAACGCAATGGGATATGTATCGTAGGCCGGTTCGACCGTTTTAATCAGTTTTCGTCAAAATCCAAATATAACTCTATATATTGAATTTGAACGCACATTTCAATTTACCGGGGCCACATACGGACTTTAAAAATTCCCGAAAAATATTTTCTAGCTTTGTATTGACGATACGGTCCTAACAAAACTAATTTCGTCAAATTCTGAGACCAATTGAAAAATGGCCATTTTCCAGTCGATTAAAATCAACTAAAACTGGTCAAACGCGTTTTCCTTTGCCATGCTCACATATTGATTCGAAAAATTAGGAATTTTGTAATCTAGCAATAACTTGACATCGCGGATCCAACAAAAGTGGTTTCATCGAAAACCGAGGTCATTTGCAAAATTTCCATATATTAAGGGCCAGAATTCCATAGCGACTATTCTGGATTTTCAACTGGACATAACTTTTGATTCCCGCTATGAAATTTTTATTTTTCGGATTCGTTGGAAAGATATTCGCAGTTAGATTCAAATATTTTTGGTTTCGCCAAAATTCGGTTTACTTTGAATCCTGTACATTCATTTGAAATTTGAAATCGAATTATCGAACTACCGCGCCATTTTCAATTCCTTTTATAAACATAAATAAATATTTATATTCTAACGACGATCTATATAAATATATACATTCTACTTCTATTCAAAATAAATTACTCGTTTAATTATTTAAAATAATTCATTTTAAATATTCAAAATTCGCTAAATTCACCAAAATAAAAATTTTAAATTGGCTCAGAATTTCCAAGTTATTACAATCTCCCTAACTTAAAACTTTTCATCCCCGAAAAGGAACGAAGCTAAAAGTTGTTTAACAAACCAACTCAACTTTCAATATTTTCTTTACGGCTTAAGTTCTTCAACTTTTCAGTTTCTAAGAACTTTTCAAATTTTTCAAAAATTTGGCTAACACCCTAAATTTTTGAAAATTTTCGCCATAACCTCCCCTGCACTGGGGACTTCGGGATATTTAAAATAGCCTCCCATGGCTTTCTTCAATCCAAAAGAAAAAGAAACAGCCAAGCGGCTAGCCAATCGGCTCATAAAATCATCCAAACCCAATAAATTTGTAAACATATACGTATTTGTCGGGCAAACAATTTTATTCTTCTGCTCTAGCCTCCTTGCTATGACCTATTTAATGTAAGTACATGTATATGCATGCAATTGTAATCATCTTTCAATACAGTTCAATATTCGGCTCAATTTGGCATAATGGTTCAAAATTTCAAACCAATAATCAAACAACACAACCAACAATCAATTAGTGAATTAACATTTCAAATTCACAACTTTGATACATATACAGAAAATCATGTTTTTGGTGCTAAATCACAACAATAAACCTTATCTAATTCTGGTTCTCACACCATTCTATGGAAATATATAGAAATCCCACTTTCGTCACTCAAAAATAAATACTAGTGATGGTATACTTCATTATCAGGACCAGTTCCAGGCGACTAGAGTGTGATTCTATATCTACGTAGTATATTAAAATTTCGAATATACATTCATGACGCGTATATGCAAAATCTTTATATATTGGATTGTCCAAATTCAATACAAATAAAATATTCAAATACGTATATTTGAATTTAACTTTCAAAACAAAATTTGTTTTCATTTTTATACTCCAAAAATTTCACTCTTCACACTCATTCTAGGATACTACTGATCCTATCTCTAACGAGTTATTCCTATTGGATATTGCTAATCCAATATCTGATGAATTCTTTCGTTTGGTTCTAACGTTTCTTGTTCTCGAGCTCTGTAAACCAAAGCTCTGATACCAAACTGACACGACCCGAACTTCCCCGTGAAGGAAAGCACAGATTGAGTCGAGAACAACACACATCGGAATGCAAACAGAAGAACATTTCATTGCTTATTACAACAATTCCATCAGAATACAAGAATATAAATACATTCAATAAATATCAGAGATTACAATAAATTACATAGCAGTGGAAAAACAATACAAAACACAACTGAATGTAATACACGGATATAGAGCTTTCCGAGCATCGTTCCAGCTGTAAATTAGGATCTTATGAATATAAATCTGCAAAATCAAAACTACTAACTTCCCGTGTGGAAAATAGGGGCACCCAGAGTTTAGGTTAGAACAATAAACTCCAGGTCAGTCATGTGACTGGTGTGAGAACTAAAACAGTTATTAATCTTCATTTTAAAGTTAGGTAAATCAAGGGACCACGCTGTATAACACGGAACGGGTTTCCTCCTAAGGATACCAGTGCATAAAACAAACAACGCAGTGCTAAATAAAGAAAAATGAAGCTATTATAAGACCCAGGTCCCATGACACAATGCAACGCAAGCCGGAGGATAGGGTTTTACCTTATAACAGCCAAAGAATGCTTGATACGTTTAAAAACATATTATTTTGATATTACTATAAGTGTATAGTGTCAAAACAATTTCAATCATAAGTATCAATCATAGGCGGCATAGCTACCATCTACTATGTCGCCATACTAGGCTCTACAAATAAAACCACAATGTCACGTATTGAAAATTGGATTCCATCATGACTCAAGGCAAGGGGCAAGCTCCTCTCCGATTTGAGACAATCTAGCAAATGTCTCAGGACCACACACAGCGATCCCTTGGAACCTCCAAGGCCGATCCTCTATTACTTTTGAGGATTAGTTGTTCCTGAACACACGTTTCCCGGTCCTATAGGACCTATATAATGGTATGTACGTCGGCTCACATAGTGCCAGTTATCGACCATATATTCGAGGCACCTCGCATTCCAACAACCACAAAGGTAAAAAGTATATAAATGTCAGGGTTGGTAGGTCACTGACATCACCTATAGCTAGAAAGAAACGTCGTGCACTCCTTGGGTCCTTATCCCGTTTTTGACTCATACCGAGGTGTGAGGCTCGCGAATTAACGCCATACACAAAGCGGCGCCACACAGGCCGTGCTTTGATCATCAACCACAAGACTTTGCTTTTTAACAGAAGCCTTGATCATCTGCCACTTAGGCTTGCCACACAGGCAATTCACTCCATGCGACTGATGTCCATCGATATACAACCTCTGAGCTCGTACGTCTCAGAGAAGGGCGTTAAGCAAGAAAATAAATTCTCCGCCGCTAAACAGATGTATATTTAATAGAGATCAATCAACACAGAATAAAATCCAATGTCAGACACACAGTCCATTTACAAGTTCGTTCTGGGTCTGAACGAAACCGGAGGCACTTTCCTCGCATATCCATTGATCTCCAAGTACATTTGGACGATCACCAACTGATTCTCTCCTCTCGGGTGTACAGCCCAATCAAGATCATCAATAACCATCCAAACGATGTGAAGACTTCCGGTCTTCAACCACCGTCTTCATCTTCGACTTAACGTCGAATCGGTTATTCAGAATGGGTATAAACTCGGCCTTTCCGAATAACCCGCGTATATAATAAAAAAATGTTACACAAACACAACATACACCTCATTCCAATTCAGAATATTCTTTTATTCAAATTTTCACATTCCTAGTGAAAGGTTCCCATTAAATTTATCAAAGATAAATTCTTCTAAATTTATTCTTTAATCTTCCTTTGGATATCATTTCAAACCATATTATGGTTTTCCAAATTAGTTGGGATTAGCGAACCACACCGAAGTAATTATTTATTTTATTTCCCAATCCCAACCTATTCATCCCATGGAGCAAAACTAGTAATACTCCATATCTAACACCACGGTGTTATCGGTAAATATTAATTACCATTCCACGTTCAAATCTAATCAAAGATTTAACTATCGCTTGGAGCAAAACTGGTGGTACTCCATTCTCGATCACTTTAATCTAATTAAAGATTCAATAAAACTCCACTTAGTTTTAATCTTCCCAAAAATCAATATACTGTCTTTAACTAGGTTAAAGAACCAATGTCATCTAAAACACGGTTCACGATAAACCCAAATCACTTTCCATTGTTAATCGGGTTAAAGAACAGGTGTTATTCAAAACACCGCTCGCGATAAACCCCAAAAACCAATTCAAATTCAATTCTAATTAAATACTAATTAACTGGAAAATTTCACTAAATCTTAATTAATAGATTTATTCTTTTCTAAACTGGGTTCAAGAACAGTGTTATTTAAGACACCATTCACGACGAACCCAAAATCCCATTTGATATTAAATACAAGGCTCTGAATAGAAAATATACCGGCTTATATTCAATATCAAATTCTGAAACCAACAAATATCGTATTGGAAATAACGATATAAAATATATCTTTCAAATTTCCACAACCACATCTGTATAATCACGAAATTCAACATCGAAATATTCCGATGACAATTTCGATTCAAATCCATTCCAATTCACGTATTGGAAATACTGGTTATTTTTAAAACCACTTCAAATCCAATTTATTTATTTCAAAAATAAATTGATTTTAATTCTAGTTCAAAACTAGTTCATTTCGATAAAAAAACTATTTTTATCTTTTCAAATATGGAGTTTTTCATCCCAATTCTTCCCAAATCATTTCTTATGATTTTATACAAATTATTGATATTTTTAAAAAGCAACTTTTAATTTCGAACTCGAAATCGAGCCCACCGACTGTCGTTCATAGCTAATTACCCCCATTCCGAACACAATGGGATATGTATCATAGGCTGATTCGACCGTTTTGATCAGTTTTCATCAAAATCCAAATATAACTCTATATATTGAATTTGAACGCACATTTCAATTTACCGGGGCCACATACGGACTTTAAAAATTCCCGAAAAGTATTTTCTAGCTTCATGTTGACGATATAGTCCTAAAAAAACTAATTTCATCAAATTCTGAGACTGTTTGAAAAATGGCCATTTTCCAGTTGATTAAAATCAACTAAAACTGGTCAAACGCGTTTTCCTTTGCCACGCTCACATATTGATTCGAAAAATTACGAATTTTGGAATCTAGCAATAACTTGACATCGCGGATCCAACAAAAGTGGTTTCATCGAAAACCGAGGTCGTTTGCCAAATTTCCATTTTTAAGGGCCAGAATTCCATAGCGACTATTCTGAATTTTCAATTGAACATAACTTTTGATTCCCGCTATGAAATTTCGATTTTTCGGATTCGTTTGAAATATATTCTCAATTAGATTCTAATATTTTTGGTTTTCCCAAAATCCGATTTATTTTGAATCCTGTACATTCATTTGAAATTTGAAATCGAATTATCGAACTACCGCGCCATTTTCAATTCCTTTTATAAATATAAATAAATATTTACATTCTAACGACGATCTATATAAATATATACGTTCTACTTCTATTCAAAATAAATTTCTCGTCTAATTATTTAAAATAATTCATTTTAAATATTCAAAATTCGCTAAATTCGCCAAAATAAAAATTTTAAATTGGCTCAGAATTTCCGGGTTATTACAGAAAATTAGTAGGGCTATTTGTAATTTTAGTAAATATAATCTGATGGGTAGGAGAGATGTAGTTAGAAATGACAAAAATATGCCACTACACTCGAAAATAATAAATACCTACTCCTTGTGATTTTTAGTATCCCTCTTCCTATTTATATTGGATAATTTATTGAAATTATCACAATTAATCATTAAGACTTTGAAGCTCCAACATTTTTGAACATGAAAAGGTTTTTCGGTTTGTAATATAAACTGGAATACAAATAATAATAATAATAATAATAATAGTAAATAGGATTTGTAAATAAGAAACTGGTAGTTTATAATAGATTCCATTATTGGAAAAGTTTTAAATTTTTCTTCGAAAAGGCTAAGAAAAATCTTTCATCTTGATTTTTGGGGTATTTGATTCCGTGAATCGTCTGTTTGTTATCAGCTAGGTAAGGGGAAAATCTGTATGTTCGTTGTGTAGTCGCAACATTGTTATTGAGACTATAACGTCTTGGTATTGGTTCGGAGTTTAACTACAGCCTTTAAATACCGCGGTAATGAGGAAAATTATTTTTTGGATCTCATCAAATCTTAAAAGATGACGCAGGACGATTAATATTTTAATCCATCCTAACAAGGTCCAGGTTCAATCTTTGTCCAAAGCCGTTTAATATCTGACCATTTAGCGTTATGCAAGAATGGTCAACTAGTCGATGAGTTTTGGTACAACTCAGACCTAGGACTCAACCATTAAAGTTGCGTCCAAATTACGCTCTTAACTTCCTCCTTTCGTCCTTTCTTACTCATGTAGCCGAATCATATCTCTATCCTTCTCCTATTTCTTTGTTGTCGCCTCGTCTCCTCCTTTTTACGCTTGTTTGCACATTAGATCTTTCCTCACTAATACTCCAGGATCTAATTTATTCTCTCCGACCATTACTTAGTCCATATTACATATTTGTGTTATCCGGCCTTGCTAATACCATTTAAGCCTCATCCTTAAGGAGAGATCATTTGGTTGGGTTGGGATAAGCAAAAAGGTCTCACCGCTCTAGGGCTAAGAAAATTGTTGAGGCAGTAGGACTTGCACCGGCCTGTTGCTTCGAGATCTTAGAATAGGTTGTTATTTGTGCTACATTCGTCTTTGTTATACCTTATTGGAAGGGATTTTATGAAGGCAATCGTCGTTTTGGAGATTAAGACTAAACTATCTTTATATGATTTTCAGAGGAGAATTTCGAAGAGATCTTAGAGGAATCCATATTTTACGTGGACTTGAATAGTCTTTTGTTTGGTCAGCCTTGGAGATTTTGCAGTAAATCTCTTTTTCTTGATGTCGGGAATCTATGTTTGAACTGCCCATGTAGACAAGTGAGCCATTTAACACATCATTCTGTAAATGGGAAGTTATGACTAGATTTGTCTCATGTTACGGAAAACCAATCATTTGCTTAAACAATGGTGTAACAGTGTCGCATCATATTCGATTCATCCCGTTGTTCTTGTGTTGTCTCATGTAGTCACTTTCTATAATTTTACCTATCCATTTTGTCTTTAGACAATATTAGGTGGAGCTCCATGAGGTGCAGTTTTGTGGTAGGTTTCTTTTCTCATCGCAAATTCTATCTTAGAAGAGAAAGTGATGTAGAAACCTCCAATAACACTAGTAATGTTCGTAACACGAGATTGAGCATTTTGCTACCAAAATATGACTAATGAAAGATCAGAAAAATGGTTTGAGCTCCATTCGCGGAGCAAGACATCTCATTGTTCACTGCCATTGTTTGGGAGTTTAGATATTGTTGTTTTGTCATCGTCTAATTGTTTTCCCTCTCCAGCATTGGGTTTTTGGCTTTGTGGTGATTTGTGCTTGCAATTGCTAGTGTTTTTTAAATTGCACAAATTTGGTAAATGAGATTTCTATGTTGAGAAATATTTATGTCATTCACACATCATTATTTGAATGAAATCTCATTTTTCTTATATAAATAGCAGTTGTTCTAGAGCTAGAAAGAATATAATTCTTTGTTGGATGAACTTCAGTGAAGCATCGACTCTGTGTTGTTTTTTGTCAAAGGTATATAAATAAATAAATCACTGTTCCTTGTTAAAGCTAAAATTTATTTTGATCGTTTGTGTATGATTTCATTTTTTTGCATTTTGGCATGACTAACTTCCTTCTTCACAGACATGTGACTTGAATCGTTTAAGTTTCCGCAAAATACATTTTTAAAGTTTTTGGAAAACGTTATTGAAAAAAAAACTTTTTACCCTCTTTAATTTTTAACTGATTTACTTTCTTTTGTTTCGGTTTGTGCGAAAATGCAGAAATTTGGAAACGATAATTTATGCATATTTAAATGTCTATTTTACATTAAAATGGTCGATTTGAATGGCGCAAAGTGCACGTTACCGAAATTTTGATTTTTCATACGAATCTCATATGGAAAGTAAAGCGGTTTCGAAAAGAAATTTTCAAAATAAACATAAGAAGTTTTCAAGTGGAAATTTATTTTTATGAAGAATTTCGATTTTTGGTCACATAAATGGCGTAAGGAAGATGTTCGGATGTTTTAGCGGTGCAGCAGGGCCGACGATAAAAACGTTAACAGTAATAAGGAAATGCTGTTTTAGCCTTGGAAACGTTGTTTTCATACCTTGTCAACGATGCATGCGGGTTATAAATTAACTCATTTTACGTTTTAGAGCTTATTTTAAGCCTCCATTATAGTCTACAAATGGAAATTTTTGGAGTATTTTGGGTAATTGAGGTGAAAATTCCACTGTACAGTGCAAAATGAATTATTTGTAAATGGAGGAAATATTAAAATCCTTCGCTTTAATTTCTTTTTTTCGATTTAGGAGAAATTTAATAGGAAATGATTAGATTACGTGATGTTTTGGACAGTAGGGTTTGGAAACAAAATTGGTTGCTTCACACTTTTATTCGTAATTGTGTGAAGGTTATGGATGAAAAAGGATTTTTGAAATTTGTATTCATATAGAACTACCAGTATATTTAGTATGTTTTGCATCATGTTTTTAAAAGTGTTTTAAAAATCTTAATGCATACATATAAAGGGCCTGATTTAGAATCATCTTGCATACATGTTTATGGTTGAAATGCATTATGTACACCATGCACATATACACATGGTTGCAAAGTGGATGTACTCAAATTGGTTGTGTAGGGTAGGATAACTAGGTGTCAGAATCTTGGGATGAAATTCCTTTTAAGGGGGGAAGAATGTAACAATCCAGAACTTTGACAACAAATTAGTTATTTAATTAGACTCTCAAAAATAGGAATTTCTACAAACTATGGAATTTGACCATGTAAGTTTAACCGATGTGTTTATCTTGGAATTCTGGTCAACTTTCATGTTTGGAGTTTCGTGAACTAAGTCCGTATGAAAAAGTTACGACGAAATACGAAAAACAGATGGAAATAAATAAATGTAATAAATATAATATTCATTTCCTTTTATTACCCACGTTCACTAGGCAGACTGACTCAACGACAGTCGACGCACTTATATAAGAGGTCGACCGGTTCGAGCCAAATCAGGCCAGTGACGGCTAGGGTTAAATGGGTTAGGTTATATTATATTATTAAATGAATGAACGCATGTTAATTAAAATGAATCTAACGATTCAAGGCCAATTCCACTCCTATAAATAAATGGGTAAGGCCTCATTCTTTTCCACACAAATCTATGGGCAGCAGTGAAGCTCTGCCATTTTCGTCCCTCTTTTAACCTAATTTCTTAAATAAAAATATATTCATACACAACAAATCTTACATAATTGAGAGGATTATCAGATCCAATGGAAAAGAATGTGACTTGACGCTCCAAATTAGATTCTCTCCTCCCTTCCTATTTTCTTCCACATCTAGAGATCTGAAATTTTTCCCTTTTTCAGATAAAAAGTAGATTTATAAGAATTTGGGAATTGTAGGCCTAACAGATTCAAACTTTGGATTTGGATGCTTTAAGGTGATTGGTAAATTTATATGTACACTCAATTTTTATACCTATTCTCATCAGCTATGTTCATGATATTGTTGTAAATGAATTGACATTTATCATATCTGATTGTAAATATTGCTAAAACTTGTAAGTCATGAAATTATGGTTAGTCATAATATTAATTGTAGGATCACTAAATTTGTTCTTACATATTTCCCACAAATTATATTGTAAAATATATTGTGGATGTTGCAAAGCACTATAGATCTGGAAATCAGTCTCATTAAACACATTTAGATGTAGTTATATTCCAGATCTCTATTTTAGTGTTGAATAATAAATTTTGTGAATTTGGATAAAAAGATAAAATGGTAATTTTGTGATTTTGATATTTTAAAAGAAATATGCCTATTTGTATTTAATGTTGTTCGGTTTTGGCTTAGTTGTTGTAAATATGTTGTTTTCCTCTTTTTGAACAAAAAGATATTATTTTGAAATCACAAGAGACATGACAAGAAGATTGAAAAAGGGAAAAGTGGTACAGACGTACGTATAAATATATATGTGTGTGTGAGTGAGAGTGTGTGTGTGAGTGTAGTTTGCATCAACTATTCTAAAAATATATAAAAACATATATATTTCTTGTGAATTTTAAATATGTCTGTTCCACAAATCAGGCATAATTTACAATAATTACAGCTAACGGTCTTTTTGGAAGATTTGAAACCTTTTGGTAAGATTGAATGTAAAATGAAATGTTTGATTATTAATTAAATCAAATCATTAAATTTAAAAATAAATAATAATAAAGATAACTACGTTGACCGCATGAAAACATAAAAGTATAAATATATACATATTATCCGTCCAAATCAACGTAAAAGGGTAAAATACATGTTGTATGGAATGTTTGAATGTTTGAATGATGTTCAATTATGGAATTATATGAAAATGTAATCCAAATTGAATTAATATATTTGTGGTGACCATTGTAGCAATTAATATAATTTATTGCTATAAACAGGGCCTCAAATCAATAAATAACAATTGTAACCAATGTTGATTGGGGAAAGTAAATATAATAGGATAATGGTTACAATTCCTAAATTTATTAGGATTAATGTTGTTTACCCCAATTAGGAAATTTGAATTATAACCGCATTTAAACATGAGGTTAAGCTTAACTTGTGGTAGTAGTCTGCCCGGAACCGACCAACAAATCCAGCATCCACAAGAGGCTAGCTTAATGTGAGGAGTCTAATGCGTAAATGTAAATGTACCAAGGCAAAAGGTTAAGTTTAACTTGTGGTAGAAGTCTTCCCGGAAATTATCGGCAAATCCAACATCCACAAGTGGTCAACTTAATGTGAGAAGTTTGGTGCACAAATATATATATATATGTATATATATATTTCAAGCAACAAATAAATAAAAATAAATAAATAAGAATAGTACTTGTCTGTTGAGGTACAACAATAGATACCTTGGGACTGATAAATGGTTTCCTTAGGAAAATATGACTGTTACGGTCACAAAGGGCAATGAACAAGGAAATAGAAGTAAATGGGTGTAAAAAGGGGATTAATTGATATTGATTGTTGTTTAAATACTAAGTCTAATTAGGAAAGTATTCAAATAAATATCCTAGGGTAAAGTCGACATAACTTTCCTTATTTATATTAATAATGAATATTGAACTTATAATTAAAAGTAGATCTGGAGTTAGTAGGTTAATGATGTAAAATTATTATTAACCATAGGGACCCATGACCATAATAATTCTTATGCGTATAATATTTCCGTGGAAAGTAACTAAACGGAAAAGATGTAGTGACGTGGCCCACTTTATCCTGATAGGAAAAGGTACTAAGGGCTATTGGGGTACGAACCTAATAACCTTCGCGTATAGTCCGCTTCCGGTGTCTTAAGTGGCTTGGGTTGAAGAGTCCACCTGGGAGTATGTATTTCAGTTTAAGGGTCTTAAATGGCATAAGTGTGTGGGGCCTACCCAAACTTGGAAACTAAAAACGTCAAATATGGCTACCTACCATATGGGAAGTAGTAAGCAACTAAAGGGGTTATCTAATAAGGTCAGCTAGAAGGTATAGTGAACGATAAATTAATATTCCTCACCTTATATGGGGCAAGGGTATGTGCATGAATGATACAAGCCTTAACTCATAGGGTCTGTAGTTAGTGCCCTCTAATTTATAATAATGTTGAACAAATTATCGAGAGGTATTAAGTGACCCATAAGTCACTGACCAATAAGTTCACCTAGGGTCCTAAGTGACTGGGAGAATCCACCCTATCTATCATTGATAGTGAGGTGTTAAATAATAAAAGGTAAGTGGATGAAAATGTATATATATAAACTCCCCAATTAGGGTTTCACTTCTTGGTCTAATAACCAGTTAAATCATGGACCAAAGGCTTTCTGAATATGTGCATAAACTTTCTATCTCGGAATTATATCTTGGAATACTATTTTGTGAGGGGTAGTAAGTTGTGCTTAAACATCTACAAGGTTATGCTCGAATCACTAACCCTTGTGGGCATACATATTGGATTGAACCAAATGGCATACATATGTGTATTATAATCTGTGTTGTGCATTTCCTGTTCACCAGAATTTTGTTGTTCTGACCCCATCCTTATTACTACCACTCAGGTTAGGTGTTCTCTCTCATGCTCGGTATTGACAAAGTGACTTTCTTCAAAAAGGTAGTTACTTGAGTTAATACTAGTTTATTCTATTTTTTTTCATGGTGAGTTATCTTACCGTACTCTGATTATGCTCGTGCTCATTCATTTGCAGATGCCAGATTTACACGCTCCATGCTTGGACGTGTTTGCGTTTCGATTTTTATCGAAATTTAGGCGTAGAAAAATGTCGGGTGTTACATAGACCCCAGAGCCTGTTGACATTTTGGACTAGGTAGGGTTTTCCACTGTAGTCTGTTGATGTAGTGGATAGACTTGTAGAGTTAATTGATGTTTTGGACTACTAGTACTATAATGGATAAGGTTGCCAAATTGCTGAGTATCATATTTTCAATGTACTGAGTGATATATTGTAAGGATGGCTGCTATGTTTGGATGTTTTTATTGCCTTTCACGCACACATTCCTTTTTACACTTTATAACATGGTGACCTTAAAGTAGAGTATATTATCATATGTGCTAACTCTTTGGATGCAGGGACATGTTAGATATGACTCTTCATACCTATAGTGTTACCCTATTAGTAGTTATGATTACTACCACTCACACTAGACTTTTCCTGACTTAGAGTTTTATGCATTTCTTCTTATTACTCTGGGTGCTCCTAAATCGGCAGATAAGAGGCAGGTAGGGTGTGCTTGAGTAGTTGGTCGGAGATAAGAGGAAGGTAGGGTGTGCTTGAGTAGTTGATTGGAGATAATAGGCAGGTAAGGTGTGTTTTGTGTAGAGACAGTATATTGCAGTATGTATGAATTATTAGATATTATTATGTGATGTGAATCCACTACTCTAATGCTTATAATGCATTTTTAGCTTGTAATATCTCACATGTTTTATATCACTCTATGTTATTATACTTTGTTCTATGCGTAGTGAGATATATGATAGGTTTTTTGGGATTAATTTTCTTACTTCAACCTTGGTGGCCGCCTTGCATTAGACAAAATACTACCACAGCTCATCATGTAGGTGTTAGTAATGTAAGAAGATCATCTCATTTGGTACAGAGCTTAGGTTGTGTAGTTATCCTAAATGGAAGTACTTGGGGATGGGTATATTTATACGAGAGCATGTACTTGTGATGCTTTGATTTTCGAAACAATATTATATTAGTATATACATAAGGATGAAATCACATAGCATGCATGCACTGCTTAGAAGGATTCCTTGGTAAGGTGATTAATCGTCTTTATTACAGATTGAACGATGAATCGTCATACACAGAACATTGTTTGGAACTCCACTTCTAGAGTCGAGGAAGGAGCAATCTCAGGGGCCAATAATGTTAATACTCTTAATATGCAGACCATGTTTACTGCTTTCATGAGGGAAATTCTTAGGAATACTCAAGAAGTTGCACCTAATGCTACCAAGGGTGGTGGTGCACTAGTGCAGGCGCCCATAGCCACCTTTGCTAAGATTAATAAAGATTTTACTAGTCTAGGTGGTAAGTCGTTCCAGGGAACGAAGTCGGCTATGAAAGTTTAGGATTGGCTTAATACCTATGAACGCATCTTTGAGGATCTTGGACTCAATAATGCTACAAAAAAAAAGGTTGGCCTTGCGTCATCTTTAAAGTAGAGCTATAAATTGGTGGAATGCCATCAAAGTTGTTACTCTCGAGGATCAGTTTACTTGGGATCAATTATAGGCTCATTTCTGTGAGAGGTTCATTCCAACTGCCTAGAAGTCTGAACTATTTTACATATTTGCTAAGTTAAAACAAGGTGGTAGGACAGTCTTTGAATATATTATTGAATTTGACGCTTTTTTGAAATACGAGATATCATTCATCGACACTCCCTAGAAGAAGAACAAGAAGTTTATCGTTGGATTAGATGACTACCTAGGGGAGAGGCCTACCAACCATATTGGTGAGACTTTTGAATCCATCATTGAGAAAGCTCTAAGATCGAAAATCCTTTACTCTTAGTCAAAGACAGAGTTTGTTGTTGTCCCTAAAGAGGAGCCAAATTTGGAGTTACGAGGAGGCAAAAAGAAGTGGCTTAATAAGAGGAAACCTGTCCAAGCTAAGGATGGACAAAAAAGGTTAAAGATGAGGTGGTCTATTATAACTGTGGGAGAAAAGGTCACTTCAGTAGAGAGTGTAAAGATGAAGTAAACAAATAGTTCAACTGCGGTAATCTTGTGCATATCCAGAAAGATTGTCCAGAACCCCTAAAGGAAAAGAAGTTGGTGAAAGAATATGCTATTAACATCGTTCCTTCTTCTTGAATACCCCAACAGTGTCGTAGAAGGGAAAATGTGTCGTTGCTCAATGTATCCTTTCCATTTAGACTTCTATTCAAGTTTTTCTAGATACTGGGGCTACCTATTCCTGCATATCTAGGGTACTGGTAAATAAATTAGGACCCGAAATTGTTGATCGACCTTTGGTTGTGACAAACCCAACTGGTGGCTTACAAGTCTTTTCATGATTTGTCGTGGGTTTGACTAATTGAGTCATGGATGCACTTTTGATTGTGATTTCTTTGTTTTGTGTTTTTGTGGGTTTGGTATTATCCTTAGAGTCGATTAGCTCCAAAGGTATGGGGTAGTCGTCAACCGTGAGAAGTCTTTGGGGATCATTTGGGCGGAGGATGGGCGAAAGGTGGTGTAGGGATGTCTATATAGTAATGAGGTGATGGCGAGTTTTCAATTTCGCTTGATATTCAGCACGATGAGTTATCGAGGGTACCTATTGCTGGGGAGTATCCGAATATCTTAGAGGAATTGATCGAACACCTACCACATAGAGAGATTGTGTAACACCCTACAATTTTTTGAACTTAAATTTCGACAAAACTCGAAACTCGAACACATCCAAGCATGGAGCACGTAAATCTGGTACATGCAAATAAATGAGCAAAAGCATAATCAGAGCATGATAAAATAACTTACAGTGGAAAAAATAGGATAGACTAGTATTAACTCAAGAAACTACCTTTTTAGAAGTAAATCATCCTGTCAATACCGATCATGAGAGAGAACGAGAACCGAAAGCCAAACTTAGACATCTGTGAGAACCCGACCTTATTTAGAAAACCTGCGAGGTTGTAACGAGGATGTGGGTCAGAACAACAAGTTCTGGTGAAAAAGAAAAGTATAACACGGCTTATAATACACAGATGTATCCAGTTTGGCTCAACTCAAGATATATGCCTACCGAGGCTAGTAATTCTAACTTAATCTTGTAAACATTTACGCACGACTATAACTACCCTTCCCAAGGTGGTACTCCCAATGATATCGATACTGAGATAGAACGTTTACGCATTCATTTATAAAGCCTTTATATCATCATTCACTAATTATTAAACCGATAAGTGAACTCCTAACCACAGAGTTTATTTACTCATGTATGTATACTGATCCACTTAACGCCTCACTATCGGATGATAGATAGGGAAGATTCCGTCGATCACTTAAGAACCTAAGTGGACCTATTGATCATTTAATACCTTTCGATGATTTACTCAATGTTATTATAAACTAGAGGACATTAGCTACAGGGCCCTAGTAGTTAAAGCTTCTTTCATTTTTGCATATAAACCCATGCCCCGCATAAGATGGGATATGGTATCTCATCGCTTAAGACCTGTAACAACCCGGAATTTTGGAACCAATTTAAATTTTTTATTTTAAAATTTTTAATGGATTTTAAATAGTTGAAATAATTTATTTCAGATAAAAACACTTAAAAAATTATTTAAATCGAAGTTTGGATGAATATATTTATTTTAATTTTAAAAGGAGTTAGAAATAGCGCGGCGGTTTGAGAATTTGAATTTGAAATTTGACTGAAAGTACAGGATGCAAAATAAATCGGATTTTAGTGAAACCAAAAATATTAGAATCTATTTAAAAATATCTTTCCAACAAATCAGAAAAATTGTAATTTCATAATGGGAATCAAAAGTTATGGCCAGTTAAATATTCAGAATAGTCGTTATGTAATTTAATATGAAATATATAGCCGGTATAAATAGCCATTTTGCAAACGACCTCCGTTTTCGACGAAACCACCCTGGTTGGATCCGGAATGTCAAATTATTGCAAGATTCTAATTTCCATAATTTTGGAATTAATATGTGAGCGTGGCAAAAGAAAACGTGTTTTGTCAATTTCAGTCAATTGGATCAACCAGAAAATGACCATTTTTCAAATGGTCTCCGAATTCGATGAAATTAATTTTGTTAGGACTGTATTGTCAAAACATAACTAGAAATAATTTTTTCGTAATTTTTAGAGTCATTATGTGGCCTGGGTAAATTAATATGTATGATTAAATTAAATAATTAAATGTTTTATATTTTAAAATAAAGAAAAATGGGATGAGAAGATCATTTGGGCTTACGGGACCTAGTCCATTGTGTCCGGAAAGGGGGTATTTGTCTGGGGACAACTCTCGTTGGGCTGAATTTGGAACTATTGAGAGTTTACGGGCTTTTTTGTAAATTAAAGAATTTAATAATAAAATACTATAAAAACCCTAGTTAATACAAACCCTAATTTCATTCTAACAGCCGTCGTTCTATAATTTCGATGGCTACCGTCCTCCCAAATTCGATCCTCAACTAATTTCAATCCATCACAAATTAGAACCTCAACCCAAAGACAAAATCGAAGAGGCTTCTGAGTTCTGCAAGATCAACGGTTATGATCTGAGATCTCGAAGTGATTTGCCCAAAATTCCAGCACCAAGGCACTGCGTTTGGGGGAGAATTTCAAAGCATACAAGGGCGCGAGCTGGGCCCCACGGATGGCGGCGAGGCTTCTGGCCAAGGCGGAGAGGAGGGCAACGTCTGATCGGAGTCTGGTGGTCCCTGGGTAGTGTGGCAGCGGCTTGTTCAAAACAGTGAATGGGTTCTTTGTTTCCAGAAACTATCGGGAAGGAAGAAGGGACCAACAAAGGTTTTGTAAACGTAATTAATTTCATAATTTAGTGATTAATGAATTTATTTATAAATTAAATCATATTAATTTTATACCATTGTATATTATTCAAAACATATCAGAATTCGACGAGGTTGAGTCCGTTGGAATCGCAGAAAAGAGATATGCGCGATGGATCTGACGAGAGCTTAAACAGAGCATGTTGAAAATTCAGACAGAAATCAATGTGAGATCTCTATTTTTAAATAAATTTAATTATTAATCGTGATGTGAAATTTATATTTATACTATATAAAATTCATGTCGGCGTTGTATAAAATTGAAATTGTTTGTTTGTGATTACGGTGAACATCTGAATTGAATTGTGTATATTCATGTTTGACAAAATTTGTGTATACAATAAAAACCATATTTTTTTGTATATATATATATATATATATATGTAAATAGAATATTCATGTTCGTCAAAATTGGTGCATACAATGAAAACCATTATTTTTATTGTATATATATGAGAATAAATAAAATGTTCGTGTTTATAAAGGGAATATCATTTTTATGAAATGTTAGCATAAGAGAAATATCATTTTTGTTAGATCATGTTATATTAACAAAAGAAATATCATTTTTGTTAGATCATGTTATATTGACATGAAAATATCATTTTTGTTAGATCATGTTAAATTAACAAAAGAAATATCATTTTTGTTAGATCATGTTGTATTAACATAAAAATATCACTTTGTTCGATCAAGTGATATTAAAATAAAAATGTCACTTTTGTTAGAAATGTTACATTAGATTAAAAATAACATTTTTGTTATAAATTGTCATTTTAGATAAAATTATCATTTTAGATAAAAATATCATGTTAGATAAGATTATCATTTTAGATAAAAATGTCATGTAAGATAAAATTGTCATTTTAGATAAAAATGTCATGTTAGAATAAAAGGTCATTTTAGTTAAATATGTCATTTATGTTAGACATAAATATGTCATTTATGTTAGGGATAAAAATGTTAGAACTTCAAAATTCACACTTTTAATGTAAAGATAAAATATATAAAATATTCATTGAATGGATAATAATGTTGAAACATTAAATTTACATTTTTAGTGTAAACCATGATTTATGTAAAATGATCATTGGTTGAAATATAAAATGTTTAACAATAAAAAGTTTACATTTTTTTTAATATGAAAAATGAACATTTATTTTAAAAGACTCAAGTCAATTGAAATTTTATTTACATTAAAAATTACATTTTTAATGTAAGTATGAATCATATAAAAAAGATTCAAATTAATAAAATTTTGTTTACATTAAAAGTTACAATTTAATATATGTATGATTATGTTAAAAGATTCATTGTTTGAAAATTTGTTTTCACACTAAAATTTACATTGTTAATGTAAAAATGAATCATTAGAAAAAGGTTCATTGCCTGAAAAATGTTTTTACATTAAAATTTACATTTTTAATGTAAATGAATCATATGAAAATAAAAGATTCATTGTGTAATAAAAAAATGTTTTGACATTAAAATTTACATTTTTAATGTAAATAAATCATTAGAAAAGTTTAATTGTTTAATATATTATGTTAACATTAAAGTTACATCTTAATGTAATAAAGGATTGATTAAAAAGATTAAACTTTGGTAAAAAAAGGTGTTAACATAGGGAAGTACATTTTTAATGTACAAATGGTTATATAAAGAGATTAAAATTTGATTATAATATGTTTACATTGAAAAGCTCATTTTTAAGGTATAAAAGGATTTAATAAAAAGATCATTGTTTGATAAAAAATGTTTTTTTTACATTAAAAATTACATTTTTAATGTAAGTAGGAATAATTAATATATGCATTGTTTAATATTAACATTTACATGTTACAGAAGTAGAATGTTCATTTGTTTGATATCAACATTAACATGTTAGAGAAGTAGAAAATGTACACTGGTAAAACATTATCATGATTATGTTAGCGATATTCGAAATTATTCAAACTGAATTATAATTGGTTAAATTTACTAACCAATGATTTATGTATGTAAACAGTTGTTGTTTGAAAACCCCACACGGGTGTTGGGATGATATTTGTCATACACAAGTCCAAATATTTAGTTGTATGTCAACCAATAGGTTGACAGTCTGTGATGAGCATTATTTATTTTTTTATTTATTTATTTTAATGCTCACACAGTTATAAATTTCAGTTTGGATGTAAATGGATTGTTTATTGATTATTTCTCATTATTGTTATATACATGCGATGTATGAAATCCATATAACTGAAATTATATGGTAATTGATTGAGTCGCATTCCGATTCAGAATATGTTTAATGTAAAATATATTTAAAATAAAGAATCTTTCGAAATAAAGAATATTTTAAAATTATGAATATTTTAAAATAATATTCAGCATAAAATAAAATTATGATTTCTATGACCCTTTTTCGACAAATATAAAAATATAAAAATGTGAAGCCGAATTAAGTAGCAAACGTTATTTTAACCCGAACGGGTTTATCGATCGATTTGATTTACTTTATAATGAACATCGAATGAAGTGATATATAAATCTAATATTTTGAAGATATAGATATTTAATATGATAAGAATATAGAATGTTCAATTTTTATTTAAAATTGAAAATAAAGTTAAAATCGTTTTAAAATGAATTTATAAATGATTTATAAAATATGTTTTAAATAGTAAACGACAAAATATATAATATATATATATATATATATTTAATGGCCTGAATAGAACACGTCGCGCAACGACTGTTTGCGAATTTCGACCATTATCTTCAAATGGATGTAACGGGAGATCCGACCGTCGGATTCTCCTAAAACCAGAACCGTTGGGTTCATATTGAAAAGAGCTTTCCAATGAATATAAGAGATTTGAAATCTAATGGTTGGATTTGGAATTATGTCCAAATTAAATTTGAAAAAGGTAGTTGCAAGTGCAGTTCGGTGGCTGTTATTGGAAACCGACTGTACATGCCTTAATAAAATTATTAAAAAATATGAAAAAATTATGTAAAATCATAATAAATGGTTTGGAAAGATTTTGGATGAAAAATTCCATATTTGAAAGGATAAAAATATATTTTTATCGAAATGAACTAGTTATTAACTAGAATAAATCTTTAAATTAAGGTTTAATGAAGTTTTCCAATAAATTAATATTTACTTGCAATTAAATAAATAAATTGGATTTTTGGGTTTGTCGTAAATGGTGTCTTCAATAACACTGTTCTGAAACCCAGTTGAGAAAAGAATAAATCATTTAATTAAGATTATTAGAGTTTCCAATTATATTTAGTAATTGGAATAAAATGAAATGTGAATTGGGTTTATTGTGAACTATGTTTTAAACGACATTTGTTCTTTAACTCAATTAACAGTGAAAATATAATTTGGATGTTATAAATCTTTCATTAAGATTTAATGGAAATTCTCCAAAGAAAAGTTTTCCATTTTAATATATTAAATTTGAATTGAATGGGATTCGATTTAATAATAATCGAGATGAGCTTCTGTAAAAGAAGAGCATTACTATATATGGAATTTAAAGGCTTTGTCGTTATTCCATTTATATTTATTAGCATGATACAGAAATTTATATCGATTATATATTGACATGATTTCTGTGAAAGTTCCATATTTAATGGAAGATGATTTTGGGTTATTCGTGAACTGTGTTTTAAATGACAATGGTTCTTTAACCCAGTTAAAGACAAGATTAATTTCTTAAAGTTGAATAATCATAAAGTAAACATTTTTGATATTAAAACCAAATTAGAGTTTAAATGAATCTCTAAAAATAAGATTAAAAAATAAATTTAAAAGAATTAATCTTTGATAAATTTAATGGGAACCTTCCCCTAATAATGTGAATATTTTATTGAAAGAATATTCTGAATTGGAATGGGGCGTATGACGTGTTTTTATAGCACTTTATTATTGATTATAAAATACGTGATTTAGTCGGAAAGACCGGGTTTAACCGGTTTTGAATAATTACTATGATGACTAAAAGTCGAAGATGAAGACGGTGGTTGAAGACCGGAGGTCTTCACATCGTTTGGAAGATTACTGATGTCTTGATTTGGAGGCATCCCAAGACAAGGTAGTAAGTGGTGATCTTCTAGGCGTACTTAGAGATCGACGGATATGCGAGAACCTCTCTCCTGTATTGGACATATGAGATGAGGAATAAGGTGTCTCCGATTTCGTTCAGACCCAGAACGAACTTGTAAATGGATGGTATGTCTGACGTTGTATTCCTTTATGCTGTATTCGTTGATCTCTGCTAAATATATATCTATTTGGTGGCAGAGAATTTATTCTCTTGCTTAACACCCTTCTCTGAGACGTACGAGCTTAGAGGTTATATATTGGCAGAAATCAATGGTATGGTATGGATTGACCATGTGGCATGCTAAGATGCAAATGATCAAGGCTTTTGTTGAAAAGCAGGGCCTTGTGGTTGATGATCAAAGCACAACCCATTTAGGCATAGCTTTGTGTATTGCGTAACTTCGTGAACCTCACACCCCGATAATAGTCAGAAATGGGATAAGGGAACGCAGGGTGTGCACACGTTTCTTTCTAGCTAGAAGTGGTATCAGGGTTTTGCAAGCCCTGACATTTTACTTATGTGGATGATGGATTACAAGGCCTCAGTTATATTGGTCGATAGTGACCAATTTATAGGTTCAATAGGACCGGGAAGCGTGTGTTTAGAAATTGCCAATCCACTAAAGTATTTGTGGACCGGCCCTGCATGATCCAAGGGTTCGCCAACGTCCGAATCCTGAGACATTTGCTAGAGTGTCTCGAATCGGCAAGGAGGTCGTCCCTAGCCTTGACTTATGATGGAAAACCAACTTCCAATACGACATCATGCGGTTTTGATTTTAGAACTAGTATGGCGGCATAGTAGGATGAGATACTATGCCGTCTATGATTGATACATTATGATTGAAATTGTTTTTGTAACATATATACACTAGCAATAATATCAAATCCGTTTTATCGTATCAAGCATTTTTGTCCATTACAAGGTAAAACTCTATCCTCCGGTTTGTGTTGCATTGTGTGATGGGGCTTGAGTCTTATAATGGTTTCATTTTTCTAAAAACATTGCGTTGTTTAATGATTTACTTTATTTATGCATTGGCAATCCAATGGAGTAAACCCGTTCCGCGTTAGCGGCATGGTCCTATGATTAGCCTTATTATTAGATTAGTTAAGTAAGATTTCTCATATCAGTCCCATGACTGACCTGTAGTTTGTTTCACTTGCAAACTCAGGTGCCCATATTTTCCACACGGGCAGTCGAATAGCTTATTTTACAGATATGTTGAGCAAGATTCTGGATCGAAACTTAAAGCTGTGTCCAGAGCAATGTTAGTCTTCCACTGTGTTAGATTTTGAGTTCCGCTGCATTGTATGAAGTCTATTGTATATTATCTTCCGCTGTATTATATTCGATATACTATGTACTCTGATGTTACGTTATTATGATGTAATAAAGGTCTTCTGTTTTTTGTTCTCACGTGTTGGATTCCCAAAGTAAGTCTATTCGAGTTTTGAACGGTCTTGGTTGATTTAACGACCGATTAGGTCCGGGCGAAATCCGAATCGTTACAGTTGGTATCAGAGCTTTGGTTAACTTAAATCTTTGGGGTACAACTCGTTAGAACTGAACAAAAGACTCATCAGAGATTGGATTAGTAATATCGTATAAAAGAATACTCATTAGAGACAGGATCAGTAGTATCCTAAAATGAGAAAAACTCATTAGAGATGGGGTTAGTAATGCCCTAGAATGAGTTTAGAGTGATAAGTTTATAATTAACGTATTTGTGATTATATATATAATCTGATTTTAGAAAATATGATTTTTGAATACATATAAAAGTTATATATATTTTTTGAAAAGCTAATCAACTAATTGATTGATGATGGTGTTGTGTGATTATTAGTTCAACTAATAAAATTATTGAAACCAATAAAAAAAATGAAAATTGAGTTGATTAATTAAACAACTTTTAGCTTCGTTCCTTTTCGAGGACGAAAAGATTTTAAGTGGGGGAGATTGTAACAACCCGGAATTTTGGAACCAATTAAAATTTTTATTTTAGAAATTTTAATGGATTTTAAATATTTAAAATAATTTATTTTAGATAATAACGATTAAAAATTTATTTAAATCTAAGTTTGGATGAATATATTTATTTTAATTTTAAAAGGAGGTAGAAATAGCGTGGCAGTTTGAAACTTTGAATTTGAACTTTGACTGAATGTACAGTATGCAAAATAAGTCGGATTTTATTGAAACCAAAAATATTAGAATCTATTTAAAAATATCTTTCTGACAATTCTTGAAAATTGAAATTTCATAACGGAATCAAAAGTTATGGCCAGTTAAATATTCAGAATAGTCGCTATGGAATTTAATATAAAATATATAGCCCGTATAAATAACCATTTTGCAAACGACCTCCGTTTTCGACGAAACAACCCTGGTTGGATCCGGAATGTCAAATTATTGCAAAATTCGAATTTCCATAATTTTTGGAATTAATATGTGAGTGTGGCAAAAGAAACCATGTTTTGTCAATTTCAGTCAATTTGGAACGACCAGAAAATGAACATTTTTCAAACGGTCTCCGAATTCAACGAAATTAATTTTGTTAGGACCGTATCATCAAGACCTAACTAGAAATAATTTTTCTATAATTTGTAGAGTCAGTATGCAGCCTGGTAAATTAATATGTACAATTAAATTAAATAATTAAATGTTTTATATTTTAAAATGAAGAAAAGTGGACTGAGACGATCGTTTGGGTTGATGGGACCTAGTCCACTATGTCCGGAACGGGGGTATTTGGCTGCGGGCAACTCTCGTTGGGATGAATTTGGAACTATTGAGAGTTTACGGGCTTTTTTGTAAATTAAAGAATTTAATAATAAAATATTATAAAACCTAGTTAAAACAAACCGTAATTTCATTCTAACAGCCGTCGTTCTATGTTTTCGATGGCCACCATCCTCCCAAATTTGATCCTCAATTAATTTCAATCCATCACAAGTTAGAATCTCAACCCAAAGACAAAATCGAAGAGGCTTCTGAGCTCTACAAGATCAATGGTTATGATCTGAGATCTCGAAGTGATTTGCCCAAAATTCCAGCACCAA
The DNA here is from genome assembly GCA_030737875.1 of Allium sativum. Lineage (NCBI taxonomy): Eukaryota > Viridiplantae > Streptophyta > Magnoliopsida > Asparagales > Amaryllidaceae > Allium > Allium sativum. The sequence goes on along the minus strand of JASFAX010000039.1, from coordinate 5,735,565 downwards.
AGCACTACGTTTGGGGGAGAATTTCGAAGCATACAGGGGCACGAGCTAGGCCCCACAACTGGCGGCGAGGCTTCTGGTCAAGGCGGAGAGGAGGGCATCGTCTGATCAGAGTCTGGTGGTCCGTGGGTGGTGCAGCAGCGGCTTGTTCAAATCGGTGAATGGGTTCTTTGTTTCCAGAAACTATCGAGAAGGAAGAAGGGACCAACAACGGTTTTGTAAACGTAATTAATTTCATGATTTAGTGATTAAGGAATTTATTTATAAATTAAATCGTATTAACTTTAGACCATCGTATATTGTTCAAAACTTATTAGAATTCGACGAGGTCGAGTCCGTTGAAATCGCAGAAAAGAGATCTGCGCGATGGATTTAACTAGAGCTTAAACGGAGCATGTTGAAAATTCAGACAAAAATCAATGTGAGATCTCTATTTTTAAATAAATTTAATTATTAATCGTGATGTGAAATTTATATTTATACTATATATAATTCATGTCGGTGTTGTATAAAATTGAAATTGTTTGTTTGTGATTATGCTGAACATCTGAATTGAATTGTGTATATTCATGCTTGTCAAGATTTGTGTATACAATAAAAACCATATTTTCATTGTGTGTATATATATATATATATATAGAATATTCATGTTCGTCAAAATTGGTGCATACAATAAAAACCATTATTTTTATTGTATATATACGAGAATAAATAAAATGTTCGTGTTTATAAAGGGAATATCATTTTTATGAAATGTTAGCATAAAAGAAATATCATTTTTGTTAGATCATGTTATATTAACAAAAGAAATATCATTTTTGTTAAATCATGTTATATTACCATGAAAATATCATTTTTGTTAGATCGTGTTATATTAACAAAAGAAATATCATTTTTGTTAGATCATGTTATAGTAACATAAAAATATCATTTTGTTGGATCAGGTGATATCATAACAAAAATGTCACTTTTGTTAGAAATGTTACATTAGATTAAAAATAACATTTTTGTTATAAATTGTCACTTTAGATAAAATTATCATTTTAGATAAAAATGTCATGTTGGATAAAATTGTCATTTTAGATAAAAATGTCATGCAAGATAAAATTGTCATTTTAGGTAAAAATGTCATGTTAGAATAAAAGGTCATTTTAGTTAAATATGCCATTTATGTTAGAGATAAATATGTCATTTATGTTAGGGATAAAAATGTTGGAACTTCAAAATTCACATTTTTAATGTAAAGATAAAATATATAAAATATTCATTGAATGGATAATATTGTTGAAACATTAAAATTTATATTTTTAATGTAAAGCATGATTTATGTAAAATGATCATTGGTTGAAATATAAAATGCTTAATAATAAAAAGATTACATTTTTTTTAATATGAAAAATGAACATTTATTTTAAAAGACTCAAGTCAATTAAAATTTTGTTTACATTAAAAATTACATTTTTAATGTAGGTATGAATCATATAAAAAAGATTCGAATTAATAAAAAATTGTTTACATTAAAAGTTACACTTTAATGTATGTATGATCATGTTAAAAGATTCATTGTTTGAAAATTTGTTTTCACATTAAAATTTACATTGTTAATGTAAAAATGAATCATTAGAAAAAGGTTCATTGCTTGAAAAATGTTTTAAATTAAAATTTACATTTTTAGTGTAAATGAATCATATGAAAATAAAAGATTCATTTTGTAATAAAAAAATGTTTTGACATTGAAAATTACATTTTTAATGTAAATAAATCATTAGAAAAAGTTTCGTTGTTTAATATATTATGTTAACATTAAAATTTCATCTTTAATGTAATAAATGATTGATCAAAAATATTAAACTTTGTTAAAAAAGGTGTTAACATAGGAAAGTACATTTTTAATGTACAAATGGTTATATAAAGAGATTAAAATTTGATTATAATATGTTTACATTAAAAAGCTCATTTTAAAAATGATTCAATAAAAAGATCATTATTTGATAAAAATGTTTTTTTTTTTTTACATTTTTAATGTAAGTAGGAATAATTAAAATATGCATTGTTTAATATTAACATTTACATGTTATAGAAGTATCAATGTTCATTTGTTTGATATCAACATTAATTTGTTAGAGAAGTAGAAAATGTACATTGGTAAAACATTATCATGATTATGTTAGCGATAATCGAAATAATTCAAATTGAATTATAATTGGTTATATTTATTAAATAATGATTTATGTATGTAAATTGATGTTGTTTGAAAACCCCACACGGGTGTTGGGATGATATTTGTCATACACTAGTCCCAATATTTAGTTGTATGTAAGCCGGTGGGTTGACAGTCTGTGATGAGCATTATTTATTTATTTTAATGCTCACACAGTTAAATTTCACTCTGGATGTGAATGGATTGTTTATTGATTATTTCTCATTATTGTTATATACATGCGATGTACGAAATCAATATAACTGAAATTATATGGTAATTGATTGATTCGCATTCCAATTCAGAATATTTTTAATGTAAAATATATTTAAAATAAAGAATCTTTCAAAATAAAGAATATTTTAAAATTATGAATAATTTAAAATAATATTCAGTGTAAAATAAAATTATGATTTCTATGTCCCTTTTTATACTTTTTAGACGAATATAAAAATATAAAAGTGTGAAGCCGAATTAAGTAGCAAACGTTATTTTAACTCGAACGGGTTTATCGATCGGTTTAATTTACTTTATAATGAACATCGAAAGAAGTGATTTATAAATCTAATATTTTGAAGATATAAATATTTAATATGATAAGAATATAGAATGTTCAATTTTTATTTAAAATTGAAAATGAAGTTAAAATCGTTTTAAAATGAACTTATAAACAATTTAAAAAATATGTTTTAAATAGTAAACGACGAAATATAGATAATATATATATATTATATATATTTAATGGCCTGAATAGAACGCTCCGCGCAGTGATCGTTCGCGAATTTCGACCATTGGATGTAACGGGAGATCCGACCGTCGGATTCTCCTAAAACTGGAACCGTTGGGTTCGATTAAAACGAGCTTTCCATTGAATATAAGAGATTTGAAATCTAATGGTTGGATTTGACATTATGTCCAAATCGAATTTGAAAAAGGTCGCTGTAAGTGTAGTTCGGTGGCTGTTATTGGAAACCGACTGTACAGGCCTTAATAAAATTATTAAAAATATGAAAAAATTATGTAAAATCATAATAAATGGGTTGGAAAGATTTTGGATGAAAAGTTCCATATTTGTAAGGATAAAAATATATTTTTATCGAAATGAACTAGTTATTAACTAGAATAAATAATTAAAATAAAATTTAATGAAGTTTTCCAATAAATTAATATTTACTTGGAATTAAATAAATAAATTGGATTTTTGGGTTTGTCGTGAATGGAGTCTTCAATAACACTGTTCTTAAACCCAGTTGAGAAAAGAATAAATCTTTTAATTAAGATTATTAGAGTTTCCAATTATATTTAGTAATTAGAATAAAATAAAATGTGAATTGGGTTTATCGTGAACTGTATTTTAAACGACGTTTGTTTTTAACCCAATTAACAATGAAAATATAATTTGGAAGTTATAAATCTTTCATTAAGATTTAATGGAAATTCTCCAAAGAAAAGTTTTCCAATTTAATATATTAAATTGGAACTGAATGGGATTCGATTTAATAATAATCGAGATGAGCTTCTGTAAAAGAAGACCATTACTATATATGGAATTTAAAAGGCTTTGCCGTTATTCCATTTATATTATTAGTTTGATACAAAAACTTATATCGATTATATATTGATTTGATTTCTGTGAAAATTCCATATTTAATGGAAGATGATTTTGGGTTTTTCGTGATGACATTGGTTCTTTAACCCAGTTAAAGACAAGATTAATTTCTTAAAGTTGAATAATCATAAAGTAATGATTTTTGATATTAAAACCAAATTAGAGTTTTAATGAACCTCTAAAAAGAAGATTAAAGAATAAATTTAAAAGAATTTATCTTTGATAAATTTATTGGGAACCTTCCCCTAATAATGTGAATATTTCATTGAAAGAATATTCTGAATTGGAATGAGGCATATGATGTGTTTTTAGAGCACTTTATTATTGATTACAAAATACGTGAGTTATTCGTAAAGACTGGGTGTAACACCCCACATCTTTTAGTGTCACTCACAAAGGGAATGCACTAAGTTCTGTGGAGCATTTAGGGTAAAAGATGCAGATAAATTACAAGACAAACAAAATTAAAACAGCGGAAAATAAAACTTTACTTTATTGATAAAACAGTTTGTACAACAATTGTTTTCCAATATCAGAGTATCATCTGTCTTACAAAATAAAGAAGCATAAAATAACATTTATATTCCCCAATGTAGCATAAGCCAGCCATAGCAGCAGGAAAAGAGAGTCCAAAGCGCTTTGTCAAAGAATCTTCGAGCTTGGCAAAAGTGACGGTCCAATCTAACCTGAGCTATACTATTCCCTCCTTAACTACCTGGGGGGGAAACGGAAGAAAAGAAGACGAAAGAAAACTGGGTCAGACATAAAGTCTGGTAAGTTCAGTTTCTTCTAGCATGTGAACAAGGAAAAACAAAACGACATGAATTAACTGAATACAAGACAATACCATGATGATAGGGCCAACAAGATAGGATAAGATTAACACATGATATGCTAAGACAAGATAAACTGGATATGCTTTAATACTTTCTCCGCTTCGCTATTAACCTGTTATTATGGTTTCTATGTCTCTGCACCACCTATCTAGTGTCCCAACTAGTAATCTGTCTAAAATGATAACGCGATCCCAATCCCGGTAATTGTGGTTGCCTTTAAGCGTACATTTATTATTTATTACCTAGATCTAATCTAGGGTTTTATATCAAAGTACTTTCTAGATTCCACTCGGGTTTACGCGGCTTATCTAATGCTTCACAGATTCAGGGTTTATGCCACCTAGGTCCAACTAGGGATTACGCTACCTGTCGAACGATGCCCCTAGTCTAGGACACACTACCTAGAGCGGTATATGTCCCTAGACTTTCCCCACGTATGTGTCGTGAATCGTTATCGCTGTCTAGATGCACATGTTCTCTATATGTGTGACCCGAGTCCCATGGCAAGGCAAATCAAGAAACACGGAATTCGGTCGGGAGCTTTAAGTTATCTGCCGATGCAGATGCTAAGGTCTGTTTTTTTCAGTGGCTATGGTCCCACTTGACCCCTCCCTCAACTATTGAAAGGCACACCTTGAAAAATGAGAACCATATGCAGGCCCCCCTATGCACCACTAACCTATGGCCATCCGCAACCATAACTAGATAGCAAGTATATGGTCTTTTGGAGTTCTCCGCCTTTCCGTATCTCGATTGACTCAAGATGGTAGGTAGACGACGGGTCGCTATCACAGGGCCATTTGTCCCGCCGAGTCACGCTGGTCCATCCTAGTCTTTAGGTTGCCTTATATTGCAACCAAGGCATACCCTTGGTTCTCCTAACGCAGACCTTAACCTCTGTGAGCTCAGGAGGATCATCTGCCGCCTCACAGAGGGATACCAAGAGTACCCTCACGTCCCCTCGAAGCCTCGGGCTTCGTGACCCAATTCGTTGGAGCCTTCTTTAAGATTGTTCGCTCCTCCTCGTGTTATACTAAGGATTACTACTTAATTTTCCTAACTAAGGTTTACCACTTGGTTTCCTGATTCGTCATTTTCTTAACTAAGGTTTACCACTTAGTCCTTTTAACTAAGGTTTACTACTTAGTTCTCTTTCTCGTCAAGTTGGATTGGTTAAGTGTCATTAGTCGATACAAGTTAACTTAACCTATTCATTTGTCATGTTAAACTGGTTAAGTGTTACCAGTAATTCGCGTTGACTTAACCCCACCAGCATCAAGTTATATTGGTTAAGTATTTACTTAACCTTACCCATTCATCTTGTATTGGTTAAGTGTTCCTTTTTAACTTAACCTTGCCTATCTGTTTTAACTAACATGTTATAATGGTTAAGTGTTCCCTTAGTTAACTTAACCCTAACATTGGTTTGATTAACATGTTCTAATGGTTAAGTACTATCCCTTCATGTTTTTAACTTAACCCTATTCATTTATCACACTCTGATGGTTAAGTGTTCAAGCTTACTTAACCCTACGGTCTAGTCCAGCTAACATATTAAATTGGCTAAGTGTATTAAATTTACTTAACCCCAACCTATAGTCTAGTTAGCATGTTAAATTGGCTAAGTTATTAACTTTACTTATCCCCAACCTCTAGTCTAGTTAACATGTTAAATTGGCTAAGTGTATTGAATTTACTTAACCCCCACTTTCTAGTCTGGTTAACATATTAAATTGGCTAAGTATTTTTCTTAGTTACTTAACCCCTACAAATCTTGTCTTGTTACCATGTTAAGTTGGTTAAGTGTTCTAGTTAACTTAACCCTATCGTTCTAACTTAACTATGTTAAGTTGGTTAAGAGTTCTTATGGACTTAACCCTCCCATTCTAGCTTAACTTTAATTGTCTTATTAAAGCACCAGCCACTCACATTAGACAGGTATTGTTGTGGCTGCCAGTATGCCGGTTGGTTCCGGGCAGTCTTACGCCACAACTCAGTTTAACCTCGGGCTTTTATCGGGCTCAATGCCTTAACCTCCCACATTGGATAGGTATTGTTGTGATCATTGGACAGCCGGGCGGGTCCGGGCAGGTTTACATCACAACTCAATCCAACCTCGGGTTAAGCATGTTTGTATTGTCTAAATTTACTTTTCTCATTTAGGATAAATTCTATAAGTAAATTTTCCCTAATTTACTTATTCCATTATTACTCTTTTAATGTACATTGTCAATATTTATTATTATGGCCCATTTTCCCTATATATCATATTTATAGTTTTTGGTATGTAAATTATACCAAATTAAGTGTCACTAACCATGATTATTCTAAACATGACAATTACTCACAATTATGACTAAATTCAAAATTTGTGCTAATATACTTATTATGCCAAATTAACTTTAATTGACCCAATTCTGATTTAACATCCTAATTTACAGTTTATGGCAAGACTAAAATTATTATTCTGGTTTACCGTTTACGCCTAAAACTTAGCTTATTTGCCAATACTAAATTTAATATGTCAAATTACATATTCCATAATTCATGTCAAATTTTCAAATTTGCGTTCTAATAAACATGCCATAATACATGTTCTAAATTATGTCAATCATAATTATGTTCATGTTCCACATTATGCCAATTTCCAAGTTTACAACCATGTTTAAGTCAAATTTATGATTTGCCCAAATCGTATTCCCATCTTTCGTGTAATCGTGATTTCTTCCTAGATTATAGATAAATCTAGATTCGTGGATAAAAAGGGAATGAACCAAAATGCCATGAAAAGATAGACATAATGACTGGTAGAAGATGATAATTCACTAATCACAGATTTAACAAATTACACTGAATAAATTGATTAAAGCATCAAAGGCCTATAGATCTGATAATATTATGACATAAAAAGGGTTGAACAAATAACATAGGTTCAAGTGTATGGGTAGATCTAACTTAATAGATAAATTCCCATAATCAAGATCCAAGGATAATTAAGAATAAACTGAATAGATAATCAAGTTTAGATCCAATCTCACAGTCATAATCCTAGGCAATAATATCATGTTCATGAATCATAGGTAATTATCCACTATTGTCCTTGTCATAGTCATAGGCATTGGTTTATGCTCCTAGTCAAAGGCTTATGTTTATAGTCAAAGGCTTATGTTCATAGTCAAAGGCTTATGGTTTCGAAGGCCACAGTTCCATGGTCATAATCTTAAGCATTGGCAATTTAGTCACAATGTGTTCTAGGCCATAATCAAGAATCAGATCCAAAGTCATAAACAAGCACAGATTCAATGAAATGATAAGGCATATTTCTTATATTCTTTTAATTTCATGTCACAAATAGAAAAGGCGTTCAAATCTAAAAAGTAACCGACTTACATTGATTGGATGTAGAAAAGAATAGAAAGATAGCGTTGCTTGAAGCCGTTGAATCTTTACTTGAATCCTAACTTGTTTTGAATCTTCTCTTGAAAGACTTGAGCAGCATATCCTCGTCTTGATTTATATTTTATTTTAATCTATTTATTTAGATTTAGATGAAGAAGAAGAAGCCATGTCCATCAAGAATTTGTGCAGCATAAGTTTAGAGAAGAATGGTGCAAAGAGAAGGAGACTAGGGGGCTGTTTATATAGGATTGCAAGTTAATTTGAGCCGTCGATGAAGCCAAGGTTAATCAAAGTCATCCATTCTAAAGAGAAGTCAATTATGTTCACAATTACTTTCTTAATGTACAGTATTAACATTTATTATTAAATTTGTATGCACATTAGATACATCCCCCCTTTACACATTTATTATTAAATTTGTATGCACATTAGATACATCTCCCCTTTACACATTTGTTATTAAATTTGTATGCACGTTAGATACATCTCCCCTTTACACATTTCTTATTAAATTTGTATGCACATTAGATACATCTCCCCTTTACACATTTATTATTAAATTTGTATGCACATTAGATACATCTCCCCTTTACACATTTATTATATTAAGCATTGGTTATTCTTAAATTAGTAACTTTAGTGTTAACAGAAATACGGGGTGTTACATTCTCCCCTCCTTAAAGGATTTCGACCCTGAAATCTTCAAGTCAAGAAGAATGTAAATCCTACCATCCAATCATCCATCTACTCAACCATCAAACACAGGCATCCATTGTCCTTAAGGACTTCTAATGCTTGTATGTTCATATGCATAGTGTGTGTACATGTCTTTATCTAATGCAAAATCAGGCGGTCTACTGATTCAGTTGACCTCCTTAATGCAAATCATGTCAGTGCCATGCGTCCAATATGTATGCAAATCCTAATGATACATATTATTTCTATATGAGTGCACAATCATTCACTCAAATGCGACATCCATATCATAACACATTAAGTTCAATTCATAAACAAATACATATATGTAAATGAAATATGAAGGCGTCTGAGCTGATCTAGTGCCTAATACGTGTATATATGCATTCACGAGCAACCACTAGCAACCATTCACAACCATCAACCATAACATGTTTCAAATACATGTTTACATCCAAAAGGGTTCCTACCTAAGGATCGATGATACGTCCTAGAGGATATACCTTAAAAGCTAGAAATTAGTATGCATAGAATTCCTAAAAAAATGGAATCAAGGATGTACCCTTAAGAAAAAGGGTATGAGGCGCGTATGCCTTGTCTTCAATCTCCCGTATCACGTCTTCTTGAGCTTTACTCAACTGTACCTTAACAGATTCAACTTCACGATTGCGAAGTTTCTTGACCTCCATTTCCAAAATAAACAAATGTCAACCATGATACTGAGTGTATATACTAGGATGATCAGAGGTCTCTCCTCTTAGCTTATCCATCATGCCATAACTATGAGGGTCAAAAAGTCACTACATACTTTTTACCTCTCTTAAGGTTAGTCCTTCTCTATATAGAGCGCCTGCCACAACTATTCATCTCTCAAGCAAACCATCCTAGTCGAACTCGGCATCCCTCAAGTACAAGCCCCAAAGGCCTAAACCAATATCAGACAAACACCCAAGGAATGTCTCCTCCGAATTCGGACGATCTACGTGAGATGATCTAAGCAAAAACAACCAAACACTTGAGCACTAGTTGGGATCTTTTACTATACAAGTACTAAGGTGCAGAGACTCAACTATGGAAGCAAATATGAACAAATGCGAAGTGCTAAAACCAAAAGAAAGAGTACAAACAGAAAAGCTAGACTCTTCCAACAGAATTTACTACCTTTCTCCTAAGTACACTTAGTGGTGAAAGCATGTACTTGCCCTTCTGTAAATCTTGTCCTTTGTTCTTAATTATATGCCCTATTCTGCCATAGTAAAGATACTTCCTCTTGTCTTAGGTTTTATAATCCCTTCCTCCTTCATGAGCCAAGTCTACATCCATGAATTCCTCATCTTTGGGTTGTGCTCCTTAGCCAAACTCCTCATCCTCTTTCGTGTGTAACCATGTTGACAAATCTCTCGAAAGCTGCCTCCATCGTACAGAAAACCCTACTAAACTTGAAAGAAAACTAGCCGTAGGTGAAACTACTACGGTTATAGATGGAAGTCGGGCACTACTTCGCCCTTCGATGAGGTTACCTCCCAGAAAGCCAGTAGCCCCAAAGACTCAAGAAAGAAAGGGACAAGAATTCAAATAGAGAATCAGAAGATAGTGCGTATGGCTTTTGGGGAATATGCCTTTAAAACAAAACTTTTCTTTTGAAAATGCTTCTATTACAACTGTTTGAAAATAATATTTTTTTTCAAATCTTTTATCTGATCCGGTAAACTTCAGCTCCGATACCAAGTGTAACACCCCACATCCTTTAGTGTCACTCACAAAGGGAATGCACTAAGTTCTGTGGAGCATTTAGGGTAAAAGATGCAGATAAATTACAAGACAGACAAAATTAAAACAGCGGAAAATAAAACTTTACTTTATTGATAAAATAGTTTGTACAACAATTGTTTTCCAATATCAGAGTATCATCTGTCTTACAAAATAAAGAAGCATAAAATAACATTTATATTCCCCAATGTAGCATAAGCCAGCCATAGCAGCAGGAAAAGAGAGTCCAAAGCACTTTGTCAAAGAATCTTCGAGCTTGGGAAGAGTGACGGTCCAATCTAACCTGAGCTATACTATTCCCTCCTTAACTACCTGGGGGGAAACGGAAGAAAAGAAGACGAAAGAAAACTGGGTCAGACATAAAGTCTGGTAAGTTCAGTTACTTCTAGCATGTGAACAAGGAAAAACAAAACGACAAGAGTTAACTGAATACAAGACAATACCATGATGATAGGGCCAACAAGATAGGATAAGATTAACACAAGATATGCTAAGACAAGATAAACTGGATATGCTTTAATACTTTCTCCGCTTCGCTATTAACCTGTTATTATGGTTTCTATGTCTCTGCACAACCTATCTAGTGTCCCAACTAGTAATCTGTCTAAAATGATAACGCGATCCCAATCCCGGTAATTGTGGTTGCCTTTAGGAGTACATTTATTATTTATTACCTAGATCTAATCTAGGGTTTTATATCAAAGTACTTCCTAGATTCCACTCGGGTTTATGCGGCTTATCTAATGCTTCACAGATTCAGGGTTTATGCCACCTAGGTCCAACTAGGGATTACGCTACCTGTCGAACGATGCCCCTAGTCTAGGACACACTACCTAGAGCGGTATATGTTCCTAGACTTTCCCCACGTATGTGTCGTGAATCGTTATCGCAGTCTAGATGCACATGTCCTCTATATGTGCGACCCGAGTCCCGTGGCAGGGCAAATCAAGAAACACGGAACTCGGTCGGGAGCTTTAAGTTATCTGCCGATGCAGATGCTAAGGTCTGTTTTTTTTTCAGTGGCTATGGTCCCACTTGAACCCTCCCTCAACTATTGAAAGGCACAACTTGCCCCCCTATGCCCCACTAACCTATGGCCATCCGCAACCATAACTAGATAGCAAGTATATGGTCTTTTGGAGTTCTCCGCCTTTCCATATCTCGATTGACTCAAGATGGTAGGTAGACGACGGGTCACTATCACAGGGCCATTTGTCCCGCCGAATCATGCTGGTCCATCCTAGTCTTTAGGTTGCCTTATATTACAACCAAGGCATACCCTTGATTCTCCTAATGCAGACCTTAACCTCTGTGAGCCCGGGAGGATCATCTGTCGCCTCACAGAGGGATACCAAGAGTACCCTCACGTACCCTCGAAGCCTCGGGCTTAGTAACCCAATTCGTTGGAGCCTTCTTTAAGATCGTTCGCTCCTCCTCGTGTTATACTAAGGATTATTACTTAGTTTTCCTAACTAAGGTTTACCACTTGGTTTCCTGAATCATCGTTTTCTTAACTAAGGTTTACCACTTAGTCCTTTTAACTAAGGTTTACTACTTAGTTCTCTTTCTCGTCAAGTTGGATTGGTTAAGTGTCATTAGTCGATACAAGTTAACTTAACCTATTCATTTGTCATGTTAAACTGGTTAAGTGTTACCAGTAATTCACGTTGACTTAACCCTACCAGCATCAAGTTATATTGGTTAAGTATTTACTTAACCCTACCCATTCATCTTGTATTGGTTAAGTGTTCCTTTTTAACTTAACCTTGCCTATCTGTTTTAACTAACATGTTATAACGGTTAAGTGTTCCCTTAGTTAACTTAACCCTAACATTGGTTTGATTAACATGTTCTAATGGTTAAGTATTGTCCCTTCATGTTTTTAACTTAACCCTATTCATTTATCACACTTTGATGGTTAAGTGTTCAAGCTTACTTAACCCTACGGTCTAGTCCAGCTAACATATTAAATTGGCTAAGTGTATTTAATTTACTTAACCCCAACCTCTAGTCTAGTTAGCATGTTAAATTGGCTAAGTGTATTAACTTTACTTATTCCCAACCTCTAGTCTAGTTAACATGTTAAATTGGCTAAGTGTATTGAATTTACTTAACCCTCATTTTCTAGTCTGGTTAACATATTAAATTGGCTAAGTGTTTTTTTTAGTTACTTAACCCCTACAAATCTTGTCTTGTTACCATGTTAAGTTGGTTAAGTGTTATAGTTAACTTATCCCTATCGTTCTAACTTAACTATGCTAAGTTGGTTAAGTGTTCTTATGGACTTTACCCTCCCATTCTAGCTTAACTTTAATTGTCATATTAAAGCACCAGCCACTCACATTAGACAGGTATTGTTGTGGCTGCCGGTATGCCGGTTGGTTCCGGGCAGTCTTACGCCACAACTCAGTCTAACCTCGGGCCTTTATCGGGCTCAATGCCTTAACCTCCCACATTGGATAGGTATTATTGTGATCACTGGACATCCGGGCGGGTCCGGGCAGGTTTACATCACAACTCAATCCAACCTCGGGTTAAGCATGTTCGTATTGTCTAAATTTACTTTTCTCATTTAGGATAAATTCTATAAGTAAATTTTCCCTAATTTACTTATTCCATTATTACTCTTTTAATGTACATTGTCAACATTTATTATTATGGCCCATTTTCCCTATATATCATATTTATAGTTTTTGGTATGTAAATTATACCAAATTAAGTGTCACTAACCATGATTATTCTAAACATGACAATTACTCACAATTATGACTAAATTCAAAATTTGTGCTAATATACTTATTATGTCAAATTAACTTTAATTGACCCAATTCTGATTTAACATCCTAATTTACAGTTTATGGCAAGTCTAGAATTATTATTCTAGTTTACCGTTTACGCCTAAAACTTAGCTTACTTGCCAATACTAAATTTAATATGTCAAATTACATATTCCATAATTCATGTCATATTTTCAAATTTGCGTTCTAATAAACATGCCATAATACATGTTCTAAATTATGTCAATCATAATTATGTTCATGTTCCACATTATGCCAATTTCCAAGTTTACAACCATGTTTAAGTCAAATTTATGACTTGCCCAAATCGTATTCCCATCGTTCGTGTAATCGTGATTTCTTCCTAGATTATAGATAAATCTAGATTCGTGGATAAAAAGGGAATGAACCAAAATGCCATGAAAAGATAGACATAATGACTGGCAGAAGATGATAATTCACTAATCACAGATCTAACAAATTACACTGAATAAATTGATTAAAGCATCAAAGGCCTATAGATCTGATAATATTATGACATAAAAAGAGTTGAACAAATAACATAGGTTCAAGTATATGGGTAGATCTAACTTAATAGATAAATTCCCATAATCAAGATCCAAGGATAATTAAGAATAAACTGAATATATAATCAAGTTTAGATCCAATCTCACAGTCATAATCCTAGACAATAATATCATGTTCATGAATCATAGGTAATTATCCACTATTGTCCTTGTCATAGTCATAGGCATTGGTTTATGCTCCTAGTCAAAGGCTTATGTTCATAGTCAAAGGCTTATGTTCATAGTCAAAGGCTTATGGTTTCGAAGGCCACAGTTCCATAGTCATAATCTTAAGCATTGGCAATTTAGTCACAATGTGTTCTAGGCCATAATCAAGAATCAGATCCAAAGTCATAAACAAGCACAGATTCAATTAAATGATAAGGCATATTTCTTATATTCTTTTAATTTCATGTCAAAATAGAAAAAGCGTTCAAATCTAAAAAGTAACCGACTTACATTGATTGGATGTAGAAAAGAATAGAAAGATAGCATTGCTTGAAGCCGTTGAATCTTTACTTGAATCCTAACTTGTTTTGAATCTTCTCTTGAAAGACTTGAGCAGCATATCCTCGTCTTGATTTATATTTTATTTTAATCTATTTATTTAGATTTAGAGGAAGAAGAAGAAGCCATGTCCATCACGAATTTGTGCAGCATAAGGTTAGAGAAGAATGGTGCAAAGAGAAGGAGACTAGGGGGCTGTTTATACAGGATTGCAAGTTAATTTGAGCCGTCGATGAAGCCAAGGTTAATCAAAGTCATCCGTTCTAAAGAGAAGCCAATTATGTTCACAATTACTTTCTTAATGTACATTATTAACATTTATTATTAAATTTGTATGCACATTAGATACATCCCCCCTTTACACGTTTATTATTAAATTTGTATGCACATTAGTTACATCTCCCCTTTACACATTTATTATTAAATTTGTATGCACATTAGATACATCTCCCCTTTACACATTTATTATTAAATTTGTATGCACATTAGATACATCTCCCCTTTACACATTTATCATTAAATTTGTATGCACATTAGATACATCTCCCCTTTAAACATTTATTATATTAAGCATTGGTTATTCTTAAATTAGTAACTTTAGTGTTAACAGAAATACGGGGTGTTACATTGGGTTTAACCCATTCTGAATAATTGCTATGACGACTAAAAGTCGAAGATGAAGACGGTGGTTGAAGACCAGAGGTCTTCACATCGTTTGGAAGAATACTGATGTCTTGATTGGGAGGCATCCCAAGACGAGGTAATAAGTGGTGATCTTCCAGACGTACTTGGAGATCGACGGATATGCGAGAACCCTTCTTCTGTATTGGACATATGGGACGAGGAATAAGGTGTCTCCGGTTTCGTTCAGACCCAGAACGAACTTGTAAATGGATGGTATGTCTGAGGTTGTATTTCTTTATGCTGTATTCATTGATCTCTGCTAAATATATATCTGTTTGGTGACGGAGAATTTATTCTCTTGCTTAACACCCTTCTCTGAGACGTACGAGCTTAGCGGTTATATATTGACAGAAATCAATGGTATGGTATAGATTGACCATGTAGCATGCTAAGATGCAAATGATCAAGGCTTTTGTTGAAAAGCAGGGCCTTGTGGTTGATGATCAAAGCACAGCCCATTTAGACATAGCTTTATGTATAGCGTAACTTCGCGAATCTCACACCCCGATAAGAGTCAGAAACGAGACAAGGGAACGTAGGGAGTGCACATGTTTCTTTCTAGCTAGAAGTGGTATCAGGGTTTTGCAAGCCCTAACATTTTACTTATGTGGATGATGGATTACGAGGCTTCGGCTATATTGGTCGATAGTGACCAATTTATAGGTTCAATAGGACCGAGAAGCGTGTGTTTAGGAATTACCAATCGACTAAAGTATTTGTGGACTGACCCTGCAGGATCCAAGGGTTCGCCAGCGTCCGAATCCTGAGACATTTGCTAGAGTGTCTCGAATCGGTAAGGAGATCGTCCCTAGCCTTGGCTCATGATGGAAATCCAGCTTCCAGTACGACATCGTGCGGTTTTGATTGTATAACTAGTATGACGACATAGTAGGATGGGGTACTATGCCGTCTATTATTGATGCATTATGATTGAAATTGTTTTATAACATATATACACTAATAATAATATCAAATCCATTTTATCGTATCAAGCATTTTTGACCATTATAAGGTAAAACTCTATCCTCCGGTTTGCGGTGCATTGTGTGGTGGGACTTGAGTCTTATAATGGTTTCATTTTTCTAAAAAGCATTGTGTTGTTTAACAATTTACTTTATTTATGCACTGGCAATCCAATGGAGTAAACCCGTTCCACATTAGCAGCGTGGTCCTATGATTAGCCTTATTATTAGATTAGTTAAGTAAGATTTCCCATACCAGTCCCATGACTGACCTGTAGTTTGTTTCACTTGCAAACTCGGTGCCCATATTTTCCACACGGGCAGTCGAGTAGCTTATTTTACAGATATATTAAGCTGGATTCTGGATCAAAGCTTAAAGTTGTGTCCAGAGCATTGTTAGTCTTCCGCTGTGTTAGATTTTGAGTTCCGCCGCATTGTATGAAGTCTAATGTAAATTATCTTCCGCTGTAATATATTCGATATACTCTGATATATTCTGTACTCTGATGTTACGCTATTATGATGTAATAAAAGTCTTCTGTTATTTTTCTCATGTGTTGTATTCCCAAAGTTAGCGTATTCGGGTTTTGAACGGTCTTACTTGATTTAACGATCGGTTAGGTCCGGACGAAATTCGAATCGTTACAAGACCAATTGGACTAGGTAGACGACATCTCGACATTTACGACCTTCCTATTGGTGGAATCTCATTGTATCATCTATCTGGCCATATTAGATAATCTCCTTATATGCTTAATACAACCCGTAGGATAGGTAGTCCTATGGAATAACCATACCGGACATTTAATCTCCAGGTTTAGGTAGGATTTACACATAGTTTAAGACCCCTAACTGGATGACCTAATCCCAAGTGAAACCCTCGACCCAAACCATTTAAGACCCAAGGAAGCGTACTACTCGCAAAGATTATCAAACTCGTACCCAATTAGCCTTTAATGCTTCTATTTATGGGAGGTGGGCTATGCTATCACTTAATACCTTTTTATAGGTGGATCTAACCACATAAGACCTTAATCCCAAAGCAAGGTACGTTATTAGGTTATTCTCGTCTAGTTTCTCTTAACGGGAATATCATACGTATACAAACTAATTATCGTCACAAATTCTTATGGTTAATGATATTCAACACCAATAACATACCAAGTCCAATTTTAACCTTTAGTTATAGATTCTAGGTTAACTGTCATAGGATAAAGAAAGTTATTTCCTTCTTAACCTAAGATATTTATTTAATTATTTTCCTAATTGGACTTAATACATAAAACAACAATCAATACCCATTAATCCCCTTTTTATTTCATTTATTTCTGTATCATAGTGTTATTGCCATTTATGACCCTAACGGTCATATCTTCTTAAGGCAACAATTTATCTTTAAATACCTTTTATTCCCATCGATTATAATTAATGTCACTTATAAACCTAACGATCATAGTTTCCTAAGACATTAATTACCTTTAATTATCAGTCCCAAAATATCTATTTGTTGTACCCGGACAGACATTACTTATTTATTTATTTCTTGTTGTGTGTGTGTGTGTATATATATATATTTATGCACCAGACCCTTCACATTAAGCCGACAACTTATGGATGTTGGATTTACCAGGCGGTTCTGGGTAGACTTCTACCACAATTTGATCTAAACCTAGTGCCTTAATGAGGTTATAATTTAATTCCCTAATTGGGGTTTTCAACATTAATCCTAGCCAATTTATAAATTTGTAACCGTTAGGCTTAACTGCCTAATTAGATTTGTTTTCCCCAATTAACGACGGCTACAATTAGCTATCTATTTATGGACCTATTTATAGCAATTAGTTGCACTAACTATCACCATAAATATATTCATTTAATACGGATTACATGTACATGTAAAATTCCATAAAATGGAAGTCATTCAAACATCTACTATTATATGTATTTTGTTGTTTATGTAGATTCGGATGGATAATGTATATATATATATATATATATATATATATATATTTTCGTGCAGTTAATGTAGTTAATTTCTTTTATTACTATTACCGTTAATTTTAATAATTTGGTTCAACTAATAACCAAACATTCATTCTTGTATTCAATCTTGAAATAAGGTTCTAAATCTTACAAAAAGACCATCAACTACAGTTATTGTAAACTATGCATGAATAGTGGAATAAACACATTTCAAAGCACAAGAAATATATGTTTTGGAATAGTTGACGTAAAGTACTTACAAATATATATATATATATATATATATATATATATATATATATTCGTGAATTTTACACAACTTTTCCTTTTTTAACATTTGACAAATTTCTTATTAGTTTCAAATAATGTCTCTTTATTTTAAAAGAGGGAAAAGATATTTTTACAATAACTAAGTTAAAATCCCAACAAAATTGAACACAAACAGGTTTATATATTTTTAATCAAGATGACATAGTTTATCGTTTAACACTGAAACTATAGATCTGGAATAAAACTACGCTTAACAGTGTTTTATGGGATTGATTTCCAGATCTACAGTGTTTTGCAACAACCACAATATATTTTCAAACACAATTGTAAAAAATATTTTAAACACTTAAGTAAACCTACAAATAATATTATTTAAAACAACAAATCTATACTTTCAGGTTTTGACAACATTCATAAGCAGATCCGATAGGCATAATTTCAGATTTAACAATATTAAACAGATTTGATAAATTTTAGGCATATATTTAAGATATAATACAAATGATATAATTAAGCTATTGTAATTTTGTATAAAATTTCTCACTCACCTGAAAGCATCCAAATCTGAATAATCTTTTAGGCCTATAATTCCCAAATTCTTATGATCTACAATTATTCTGAAAACGGGATACTTTCAAATCTGTAGATTTGCAAGAAAATAGGGAAAGAGGGGATAATCTGATGAAGAATAGCTTAGACGTCAATTCAAACTCTTTTTCACTTGAATATGATAATCCCTTTCAAATTCTATATGAATTTATGTTAGATTGATTATATATGATTCTATTTTGGATTCAGAAATTATCTACAGAGAAAGGGAAATGGCAGAGCTTCGCGGTTGCCTATAGATTTGCATGGAAAAGAATAAGGCCCTACCCCTAGGAGAGGAATTAACCAAGAACCGTTAGATTTATTTTAATAAACATTTGTCCGTCTATATAATAATATATACAAAAACACCCTTCAAAACCTAGCCGTGACTGGGTTGTCCAGGCTCGAAATGGTCGACTGTGTTACAAAAGAAAAGATATATTATGTTTATTTATTTTCTTCAATTTTTTTATTTCACCCGTAACTTTTTCATACGGACTCCTTTCGCGAAATTCCAAACATGAAAGTTGTGACGGCCCGCCTCGCACCAGCCTGCATTTCCTCCAAGAGTGCGCTGTACACATGCCCGACTAGCACAAGACGGTCGTCAGAAGAAAGGAAAGAAGAGAATGAACTAATCAAAGAACCTGTAGAATGTCTCACTGCGCATGGGATAAAATATAATAATAACATACTTGACATAAAACAGGCGAGACAGTGCATAAGCTGATAACTAATAATCAATGTCAACATCAAAGCAGCGGAAATCCATATACAGCTTATTACAACTTTCCAAATTTACTGTCTCTAACCAAAAGAAAGCTAAAATAGAAGATACACCAACAATGCCCAAGCAGTGATCTTCAACAACACAGGGAGAATATTATGTATATAGTACGTGGGAGCCTCCTGCTCGTCTCCGGACCATCTACCCGTGCATCACCAGCTAACCTGTCTCTAGTCTGCTCGTGTGAGCACCCAGAGTAATAAGAAGAGACATAAAACTCTGGGTCAGACATAAAGCCTGGTATGAGCGATAAGCATCTAAACAGGGAAATAACAGGTATACTAAACCATACCTGAACCTGGACCTGCAACCAAAGAGTTAGTACCACATACCGTACAATACTCCAAGGTGCCATAATAAATAGTGTAAGAATACGGGGGTGGGGTGTGCGTGTCACAATGATAGCAAACAAATCATCCATATCAACCATCCTCACACCTCTCACTCAGTGCGTAAAGCATACGACATCTACCACTTTGAAACACTAGACAAACTGAGGCAACGACGAATCCCGACTTGTAGAAACCCTGCTATGACCAAGCCAAACACTTGGAGTCATGACCAAACATTTCAATGACCCACTTCATTGGTCGTAGCCCTTGGTTCTACCAATGCCATAATGGCCCTGAATCCGCCTTCGTACCTCCTACCATAGTGGTCCAAAGCTATAGACGTCGATAACTCCTTAGCACGCGTCCCGCAGCAAAGCCCAACCATGAAGCGAACTCGTTGATTCCCGTCTGAATCTTGAGCTCTAGCTTCTCATTTGGACTTCCTTTGCATCTCGGGTTATGGATCATCACCAGATCGGTTCGGGTCCCTTTTATCAACATTGGGATCGTTGTCTTCATCGTCTCGGTTCGTGCCTGCTACTTTGGGTCGGATCGGAGGGCACCATCGGTTCGGGTCGGATCCCTGCCTCTCCCTTGTGACAGTTCGGATCGGAGTCCTTCATGATACACTGGATCGGTTCGTGGCTTCTAGCCCCATCTGGATCGGATCGGGTTCTCCAACACGCCACGGCTCGGGTCACGCCTCCTGGTCATAGCTCCAAGTCCTTCACCCTCCTTCGAGTCTCTGGTTCGTTGTCCTCAAAGCGATCGGATCGGATCGTGTCGTCATCCCTCCAGGCGGGTCGGGTCGGAGCCTTCAGCTCGTGGCGCAGCTCGCCCCGCAACAACGATCAGTTCGGTTCGTGGTGAAGGGGAAATGGGCGGTTCGGGTCGGATAGGGCGATCCGATCTGATTTCCTGCACTAATTCCTGCGACTTCCAGCGACAGTTCTCTCGCCATTCGACGGCGTTTTTGGCCAATCTAACTATTGAAATCAATCACACAACATACCAAAGAGTCATAGCAACATATAACAGCAACCACAAGTAACAAACAACAGTTTAAATGAGCCAAAATGGATCAAAAGTGGCCAAAACCTCACATTTTCCTATAATCCCTCTTAATCATGTTTAAGCATATGATTAGCAAAACACATCGAAATTAACCCAAATTTTTAACAGGGCCTTAAAACATTATTTTAGAATTTTAAGAATTTTTCCAGAATTTATTTACGTATAAATTCGCTAATCTTCACTAATTACCCTTAATCACTGTAATTAGTGCAAAAACTATGCAAATCACTCACCTTTGCCACAACTAGAACCCCAAAACCGAAATATTCTCTGATTTGGCGCTGTTCCCAATCTTATACAGCAGCTCCAACCTTGCTTTGGTGCTTTTTCTTCTTAAGTTGATGCCTCTAAGCCTTAATCCTTGATTAAGAAGTGATTTTGGGTGTTTTGAGAGAGATTTAGAGAGTGGAGGCCATGACTAGGTTAAGGGAAATGAAAGTGGCGGCTGGAAAATGTCTAAAGAAATGTTTTCTAACCCTAATCAGCACCTATATCCCCCTAAACCCGAAATCCCCCTTGGGCTAAGCTGCTAATCACCCGGTTAAGCCCAATTAAGCTGTTTTTCACCATCTGAAACTTGTTTCAGCCATATCTCCCAAACGGTGAGTCCGTTTGGCTAATGTGACCACCCTACGGAAAGAGAAACCATCATCCGGAGCCAATGGAAGTGGTTTCAGGTCAAAATTCCTATCCAGTCAAAAGTTATGGCCAAAACAGTGTCAACTAGGGGTAAAATGGTCATTTAAAAATCGGGAAAAATCATGAACATGGGAAATGACCCCAATGGTCGTCTCCCAAAGTTACACGACCATACGACTTCGTATGTGAAAGAAATAAATATTCTACGATCCTATGATGCGTAGAATGCGGGTCGTTACACTCTCCCCCCCTTAAGAAATTTCGTCCCCGAAATTCCTTAACCCAAAACATACAAAGGATCCCGCATGCCTAACAACCACATATAACAAAAATCAAACATGCAAAACAAGCAAACAAGCCTATCCTAGCATGCGGAAAATCTAAATTGAAGTCAAAATCTTACCAGACAAAGAGTTCAGGATAAGTCTTCCTAATGTTCTCCTCTGTCTCCCAAGTACAATCATTCTCGTCCTCGCCCCACTGAACCTTGACTAATTTCACCGCCTTCCTTCGAAGTTGCTTCATGTCGTGCTCGACAATACGGGCCGGCTTGCGGTTCCCAACCGCCTCGGGTTCTACTTCGAAGTCCTCCAACTGATCAGGTGAAATAGTCATATCTGAGTCGTGAACGAACTTCCTTAGTTAGGAAACATGAAATACGTTATGAACTCCCGCCATCTTCTTCGGTAAGTCAATTCTATATGCCAAATTCCCGACTAATTCAAGAACAGGGAATGGGCCAACGAATCTTGGTGCCAGCTTGCCTCTCCTGCCAAATCGTATCACGCTCTTCAACGGAGAAATCTTGACAAACACCAAGTCGCCCACGGAGAATTTTAAGTCTCTTCTCCTCTTATCAGCATAACTCTTCTGCCTATCCTGGGCAGCCTTCATTCGTTGTTGAATGACCTTGATCTTATCCGACGTTTCTCTCACCACCTCTGGTCCAAGCATAAACTTCTCGCCAGTCTCTATCCAACATGATGGTGAGTTACACGGTCTTCCGTACAAAGCTTCAAACGGAGCCATACCGATACTGGATTGGTAACTATTATTATATGCAAACTCTACTAGATGCAAATGGTCATCCCATGATCCACCAAAGTCCAACATACATGCTCTCAAGAGATCTTCCAAAATACGATTCACCCTTTCCGTCTGACCGTCGGTCTGAGGATGATATGCGGTACTGAGATGTAACTCTGACCCTAGCGCCTCTTGCAAGCTCTTCCAAAACCCACTAGTGAACAACGGGTCTCGGTCGCTCACAATGCTTTTAGGTACTCCATGAAATCTCACTACCCACTTCATATACAATTCAGCTAACTTAGCTGTCGTTCTTGTCGATTTGACTGGTATAAACCTTGCACTTTTAGTCAGTCGGTCTACAATCACCCAAATGCTATCATATCCCGATCTAGTCCTTGGTAAACCATCGACGAAATCCATCGAGACTTGCTCCCATTTCCATTCGGGAATTTCTAATGGCTGTAACAGACCACTAGGCTTCTTTTGCTCGGCTTTAACTAGCTGGCAATTCATGCACTTGGATATAAACTTCCCAACGTCTCTTTTCATTCCTTCCCAGTAGTAAGTCTGCTTCATATCTCGATACATCTTGTTACCACCGGGGTGTATAGTCAGTCTTGAGTGATGACATTCTCTAAGCACTTCATCTCTCAATCCATTGACATTGGGTACAACGAGCTTTCCATTCCTTCTAAGCCATCTATCTTGATCAAGCCCATACTTGCTCACCTCCTCATCGATACCCATCTCTAACTTGGAGATGATTTCCAATAGGTTAGGATCGTCCCTCTGACTAGAGCCGATCCGCTCAATCAAAGTGGGTCTGATCGTCAAACTCGCTAACATTTCTGGATCCAATTCGCACTTTGGTCTGAAATCAAACCCCGCGATAAACTCCAGTTGCTTCCATTCAAGGAACATAGCCCCCAAGCTGGCATGTCTTCTACTCAAGGCATCAGCCACTGCATTGCCCTTTCCCGGTGTATATGCAATGTCAAAATCATAGGAAGCTAAGAACTCTAACCATCTCTGCTGACGGAGATTTAAATCCTTCTGAGAGAATAGATACTTTAACGACTTATGATCCGTAAATAGCTCAAACCTTTCTCCCAAGAGATAGTGTCTCCACATCTTTAACGCGAACACGATCGCTGCCAATTCTAAATCATGGGTAGGGTATCTTCTCTCGTGCGGTTTCAATTGCCGACTTGCATAAGCTACAACCCTACCGCCTTGCATCAATACAGCACCCAGTCCGGTACCACAGGCATCCGTGTATACCGTCATCTCTTCATCCCCCTTAGGAATGACTAACACTGGTGCGCTTGTCAACTTGTCCTTTAGGCTTTTAAATGCATTCTCGCACCTTTCATTCCAGACAAAAGCTTGATTCTTCTTGGTCAACTGGGTCAATGGTGCTGCTATCTTGGAGAAACCTTGGATAAACTTACGATAATATCCCGCTAACCCCAAGAAACTTCTTACATCTGTTGCATTCTTGGGCGTAGGCCAATCCTGTACCGTAGCCACCTTCGCTGGGTCCACGGCAATACCATTCTCTGATACAACATGGCCCAAGAACCTCACTTCCCTCTTCCAGAAGTGACACTTAGAAAACTTTGCTTTCAATTGGTGTTTCCTCAACACTTCCATCACTATTCTTAAATGTCCCTTGTGTTCTTCCTCTGTCCTCGAGTAGACCAAAATATCATCAACGAACACAAGGACAAACTTATTCAACTGATCTCTGAATACCCTATTCATAAGATCCACAAAATATGCTGGGGCATTAGTCAGCCCAAATGGCATAACAACCACTCATAAAATCCAGACGGCGTTCGAAATGCCGTTTTAGCTATACTCTCAGCTTCCACTCTAAGCTGATGAAAACCTGTCGCGAGATCCAACTGAGAAAATACTCTCGCGCCACTCAACTGATCAAACAAATCATCTATCCGCGGTAGAGGATACTTGTTCTTCCTCGTCACTTTATTCAACTCGCGGTAGTCTACACACAAACGAAGGGAACCATCCGCCTTGGTAGCAAACACAACTGGTGCTCCCCATTCAGAAACACTCCTTCTGATAAATCCCTTCTTCAAAAGATCGCTGACTTGCACCTCGAGCTCACGCTGCTCTCTTGGTGCCATACGACGAAGTGGCATCACTATAGGTCTGGCATCTTTTACTAAATCAATACGGAACTCAATCTCTCGGTGTGGTGGAAGTCCGGTCACTTCTTCGAAAACATCCGGATACTGGCCAACCACGGGCAAACCTGACAACTCACTATGCGGAATGTCGAGGGAGTTTAGAAAACTAGCCAATACCCCCTTACTGGGTAGACCACCAAACACTATCCTCCGCCCATCATCCGCTCTAGCTGTCACCAACAAGCCCTCACAGTCTACCACCACCCCGTATCTTTGGAGCCAATCTACTCCCAAAATAATGCCAAACCCAGTAAAGCCCAAAACAAAGCAATCGCAAACAAACATGCATCCATGACTCGATAAGACCACATTACGACAAATCATGCTAAGGCTAGCCGAACCACCAATCGGGTTCGTCACTACTAAAGGTCTATCGACAATCTCGGGCTCCAATCCCAACCTATCTACCAGGTCACTAGATATGAAAGAACTGGAAGCTCCGGTATCAAACAAAACTCTAACGGGAACATCATAAACAGAAAGCATACCTTGAATGACGACATTCTTTCCCTTCTCCGCCGCTGTTGGGGCATTCGACGAAGAAGGAATAGCATTAAGAGCATATGCTTTCACCATTTGCTTTTCTTTAGGGGGCTGTGGACACTTGTCCTTGTGATGTCCCAATTGGCCACAATTGAAGCACTTCCTATCCGCTGGCTTGGCCCGACAATTACTAGCATAATGGCCCTTCTTACCACAGCTGAAGCACTCCACATCTTGCTTATTCTTTTTCTTCTGGCCATCCTTAGCCTGATTCTGCTTTCTCTTATTCTGGGAACCACCCTTGCCTCCACCACTTGCTTGTGGTT
The DNA here is from genome assembly GCA_030737875.1 of Allium sativum. Classification (NCBI taxonomy): domain Eukaryota; kingdom Viridiplantae; phylum Streptophyta; class Magnoliopsida; order Asparagales; family Amaryllidaceae; genus Allium; species Allium sativum. The sequence goes on along the minus strand of JASFAX010000039.1, from coordinate 5,709,835 downwards.
TTGGCTCTTCTGCAGATGCAACCTCAGTCTTCGACTTAGGGTAGAGACTTTCTGATCTTAACGCTTTCCCCACAATCGATTCAAACGTCTCATCGATGTGGTTAATAAGTTTTCCCCCAAGTACTGATCCAAACCAGTTATGAATTTCTCATTCTTTTTCTCGGCAGTATCAATAAGAGATAAACCATATTTTGACAAGGTGTCAAATTCAGCAATATACTCCGAGACAGCTCTGCCATTCTGCTTGAGCTCCAAGAACTTCTTAAACAGCATTGACTTCTGAGCAGCTGGAATGAACTTCTCGCTAAAGCGAGCCTTAAACTGCTCCCAAGTAATCTGGTCTTCGGGAGTAGCTGCTTTTATAGCATTCCACCAATTCATTGCCCGCCCTTGCAGCTGACGGGACGCTAGCTTTCTCTTCATCGCATCCTCGATACCTAAATCCTCGAAGATACGTTCGCAACTATCCAACCAATCTTGAACATCCGTGGCCGACTCCGTTCCGTGGAACGGCTTCCCACCAAGGCTAGTATAGTCTTTATTCAGCTTGGCGAAGTCGACCCTCGGCGCCTGCACTATTGGACCACCACCATTTCCGCCATTGGGAGCTGCCCTCTGAACATCCCTAAGCATCTCTCTCATGAGGTCTGTAAACATCGCCCTCATGTCAGCAGCATTCCCATTATTGGCTCCCCTACCAGCACCTCTAGTATCTCGGCTCATCGTCAATCTGAAAAAGGAAACGATTAACGATTCCATAGTGGTGCTAGTGCAGTACGACTTCATCCTTATACTACTAATAGTATATATATATAGCTTTTAAAAACCAAAGTAATCACAAATACGCTCTCTCGTATACGTATATTATCTCTCCCTGATAACTCCCCTAGGCTAACTACGCAACCTAGAGCTCTGATACCAAGTGTGACGGCCCGCCTCGCACCAGCCTGCATTTCCTCCAAGAGTGCGCTGTACACATGCCCGACTAGCACAAGACGGTCGTCAGAAGAAAGGAAAGAAGAGAATGAACTAATCAAAGAACCTGTAGAATGTCTCACTGCGCATGGGATAAAATATAATAATAACATACTTGACATAAAACAGGCGAGACAGTGCATAAGCTGATAACTAATAATCAATGTCAACATCAAAGCAGCGGAAATCCATATACAGCTTATTACAACTTTCCAAATTTACTGTCTCTAACCAAAAGAAAGCTAAAATAGAAGATACACCAACAATGCCCAAGCAGTGATCTTCAACAACACAGGGAGAATATTATGTATATAGTACGTGGGAGCCTCCTGCTCGTCTCCGGACCATCTACCCGTGCATCACCAGCTAACCTGTCTCTAGTCTGCTCGTGTGAGCACCCAGAGTAATAAGAAGAGACATAAAACTCTGGGTCAGACATAAAGCCTGGTATGAGCGATAAGCATCTAAACAGGGAAATAACAGGTATACTAAACCATACCTGAACCTGGACCTGCAACCAAAGAGTTAGTACCACATACCGTACAATACTCCAAGGTGCCATAATAAATAGTGTAAGAATACGGGGGTGGGGTGTGCGTGTCACAATGATAGCAAACAAATCATCCATATCAACCATCCTCACACCTCTCACTCAGTGCGTAAAGCATACGACATCTACCACTTTGAAACACTAGACAAACTGAGGCAACGACGAATCCCGACTTGTAGAAACCCTGCTATGACCAAGCCAAACACTTGGAGTCATGACCAAACATTTCAATGACCCACTTCATTGGTCGTAGCCCTTGGTTCTACCAATGCCATAATGGCCCTGAATCTGCCTTCGTACCTCCTACCATAGTGGTCCAAAGCTATAGACGTCGATAACTCCTTAGCACGCGTCCCGCAGCAAAGCCCAACCATGAAGCGAACTCGTTGATTCCCGTCTGAATCTTGAGCTCTAGCTTCTCATTTGGACTTCCTTTGCATCTCGGGTTATGGATCATCACCAGATCGGTTCGGGTCCCTTTTATCAACATTGGGATCGTTGTCTTCATCGTCTCGGTTCGTGCCTGCTACTTTGGGTCGGATCGGAGGGCACCATCGGTTCGGGTCGGATCCCTGCCTCTCCCTTGTGACAGTTCGGATCGGAGTCCTTCATGATACACTGGATCGGTTCGTGGCTTCTAGCCCCATCTGGATCGGATCGGGTTCTCCAACACGCCACGGCTCGGGTCACGCCTCCTGGTCATAGCTCCAAGTCCTTCACCCTCCTTCGAGTCTCTGGTTCGTTGTCCTCAAAGCGATCGGATCGGATCGTGTCGTCATCCCTCCAGGCGGGTCGGGTCGGAGCCTTCAGCTCGTGGCGCAGCTCGCCCCGCAACAACGATCAGTTCGGTTCGTGGTGAAGGGGAAATGGGCGGTTCGGGTCGGATAGGGCGATCCGATCTGATTTCCTGCACTAATTCCTGCGACTTCCAGCGACAGTTCTCTCGCCATTCGACGGCGTTTTTGGCCAATCTAACTATTGAAATCAATCACACAACATACCAAAGAGTCATAGCAACATATAACAGCAACCACAAGTAACAAACAACAGTTTAAATGAGCCAAAATGGATCAAAAGTGGCCAAAACCTCACATTTTCCTATAATCCCTCTTAATCATGTTTAAGCATATGATTAGCAAAACACATCGAAATTAACCCAAATTTTTAACAGGGCCTTAAAACATTATTTTAGAATTTTAAGAATTTTTCCAGAATTTATTTACGTATAAATTCGCTAATCTTCACTAATTACCCTTAATCACTGTAATTAGTGCAAAAACTATGCAAATCACTCACCTTTGCCACAACTAGAACCCCAAAACCGAAATATTCTCTGATTTGGCGCTGTTCCCAATCTTATACAGCAGCTCCAACCTTGCTTTGGTGCTTTTTCTTCTTAAGTTGATGCCTCTAAGCCTTAATCCTTGATTAAGAAGTGATTTTGGGTGTTTTGAGAGAGATTTAGAGAGTGGAGGCCATGACTAGGTTAAGGGAAATGAAAGTGGCGGCTGGAAAATGTCTAAAGAAATGTTTTCTAACCCTAATCAGCACCCATATCCCCCTAAACCCGAAATCCCCCTTGGGCTAAGCTGCTAATCACCCGGTTAAGCCCAATTAAGCTGTTTTTCACCATCTGAAACTTGTTTCAGCCATATCTCCCAAACGGTGAGTCCGTTTGGCTAATGTGACCACCCTACGGAAAGAGAAACCATCATCCGGAGCCAATGGAAGTGGTTTCAGGTCAAAATTCCTATCCAGTCAAAAGTTATGGCCAAAACAGTGCCAACTAGGGGTAAAATGGTCATTTAAAAATCGGGAAAAATCATGAACATGGGAAATGACCCCAATGGTCGTCTCCCAAAGTTACACGACCATACGACTTCGTATGTGAAAGAAATAAATATTCTACGATCCTATGATGCGTAGAATGCGGGTCGTTACAAAAGTTGACCAGAATTTCGAGATGACCGCAATGGTTAAAGTTTCATGGTCAAATTCAATCGTTTGCAGAAATTCCTATTTTTTGAAATCTAATTAAATAACTAATTATTGTAAAAAATTTGGGTTGTTACATTCTTCCCCCCTAATAGGAATTTCATCCCGAAATTTTGATAGCTACTTATCATATCCTACACAACCAATTTGTGTACATCCTCTTTGCAACCATGTGTGCATGTGCATGTTGTACATAATACATTTCAACCAAAAAATATGTATGTGCAATGATTCTAAATTAGAACCTCCTACATGTATACATTAAAATTTTAAAACGCTTTTGAGAACATGAAGCAAAATATCCTAAATATACCAGCAGTTCTATATGAATGCAAATTTCGAAAACCCTTTTTCATCCATATCCCTTACATGATTACAAATAAAAGTGTGAAGCAACTAATTTTGCATCCAAATCCTACCATCTAAAACGTCACCGCATCTAGGCACTTCCTATTTTATCTCCTAAACCGGAAAAAGGAAATCAAAGCGAATAATTTTAACGTATCCTTCGCTTATAAATATTCCTTTTCCCATCCTACAGTGGAAATTTTACCTCAGTTACCTAAAATACTCCAAAATTTTCCATCTATAGACTGTAAAGGAGGCTCAAAACAAGCTCTAAAACGCAAAATGGGTTAATTAGCAATTCGCGTGCATCGCTGACAAGATACGGAAATAGTGTTTCCAAGGCTAGAACAACCTTTTCCTTGTTGTCGTTAAGGTTTTCATCGCATCATCGGTCCTATTGCACCGCTAAAACGCGCACACAAACCATCCATACACCTTTCATATGAATAAAAATGAGAATTTTTCTTTATTTTGAAAATTTTCTTTTCAACATCGTTTCATTTTCCATATGAGATTCGCACAGAAACATAACTCTTGGTAGCGTGCGCTTTGAGTCATTCAAACTGTCTATTTTAACGTAAAACAGATGTTTAAACACGCGCAAACTACCATACCTAAATTCTGCGTTTTCGCGCAAACCGAAATAAAGAAAGTAAATCAGTAAAGTTTAAAAATGATAAAAGATTTTTTTAAACAACGTTTTCCAAAAGTTTCAAAAATATGTTTTGAGGAAACTAAAATGATTCAAGTAACATATTGGCCAAAAAGGAAGTTTGTCATGCAAAAACGCAAAAACTGAAATCACACACAAAAGAACGCAATAAATTTTAGCTTAACAAGGAACAATGATTTATTTATACCCATGACGAAAAACAATGCAAAACCGGTCCTTTGCTAGAATTTATCCAACACAGAATTTTGTTCTTTCCAACTTTAGGGCAACTGTTAGTTTAATGAGAAAATGAGGCTTCATCTATAAGTCGTGCGATTTCAAAGACATTAAACACTAACAATTACAAGCACGAATTACCACAAAGCCAAGAACCCAATTCTAGAAAGGGAAAACAATAAAGATAACAACAAAACAACAACACTTAAAATCCCGAAACAATGCCTATAAACAACGAGATGTCTTTCTCTACGGCTGGGGTTTAAACTATTTTTATGACCCATGATTAATCATATCATGGTAGCAAAATGCTCAATCTCAGACTCTCGGTTACAAACACTGCTGGTGTTGTTGGAGGTTTCCACATCACCATCTCTTCTAAGAAGAAATTGCAATGAGAAAAGAAACCTACCACAAAATTGTTTCTAATGGAAACCTACCTAATATTGTCTAAAGACAAAAATAGGTAGGTGAAATTACATGAAGTAACTCCATGAGACAACCCACAAGAATAACAAGCTGAATCAAATATTATGCGGCACGAAATGATGGTTACATCATCGATCAAGAAGAAGATTAAGTTTCGCATCATGAGACAAATTTTGTTATAACTTCCCATCTATAATAGATGTACTAAATGGGTTACACATCTCCATGGGCAGTTCGAACATAGATTTCCGAACTCAAAAGGCCGACATCACGAAAAAGTGATTCGCAGCAAAATTACCAAAGCCAGTAAAACAAAAGGTCATTCAAGTCCGCGCATAACACGGATGCCTCTAAAATCTCATCAAGATTCTCTTCAGAAAAAACATCCAAAGATAGCTTAATCTTCATCTCCGAAATGATGATCGCCTTCATCAAAATCTATTCCAACAAGATATAGCAAAGGCGGATGCAACACAAATAACAATCATATTCTAAGATCTCGAAGCAAAGGTGTAACGAAAGTCCAACTGCCATGACAAATTTTCTTAGCCGTAATCGGTGAGACCTTTTTGCTCATTCTGATCCAACCAAATGATCTCTCCCTAAGGGTAACACTTAAATGGTGTGAGTAAGATTGGATAATGCAAATAAGTATTATGGACTAAGAAATGATCAAAGAGAAGAAATTTGATTTAGAACTTGTAGTACTCATGGGGAAAGATCTAATGTAGAAACAATCATGAAAAAAGAGGAGACGAGGCGAGGACAACAAAAAAGAAAGAAGAAGGATAAAAATATGGTTCGACTAGATGAGGAAGGAAAGATGAAAGAAGTTAAAGGGGAGATTTAGATGCAACTAGTACGGTTGAGTCCTAGGTCAAAGTTGTACCAAAATTCATCCACAAGTTGACCACTCTAGGTATAACGTTAAACAGTCAAATGTCAATTGAGCTTTAGGGCAAAGGTTGAACGTTGATCTTATTAGGCTGGATTAAAATATATATCGTCCTGCGTCATCTTTTAAGATTTGACGCGATCTAAAAAACAATTATCCTCTTCATGGAGGTATCAAAGACCATAGTCAAACTACAAACCGTTTCCAAAGATCAAAAGTAGTCACAACAAAATCTACGACCACACAATGAATGAATTCCCAAAATAATTCAGCTAGAAATTTGTAATTAAATTAAAATGAATTTTCCCTTAACTAGCTGACATACAAATAAACGGTTCGAAATCAAATACCCCAAAAACCAGGACGAAAGATTTTACTTAGCCTTTTCAAAGAAAAATTTAAAACATTTTCAAAAATGGAATCTATTATAAACTAATGGTTTCGTATTTATAAACCTAATTTATTATTGCTATTATTATTGTTTATATTCTAGTTGTAAACTGAAAACCTTTTCGGATTCGAAAATGTCGAAACTTTAAAATCTCAATTTTTAATTGTGATCTATATAATAAATTTCCTTAGAGAACAAACAAAGAGACAAAGGACGGTTGAGATTTACTAACGATAAACATATCAGACGACTCTTATTCACCGTCTCATCGGTTAGTAGAAAAGACCACGATCTCCCTTTTTTTTAACTCAATAGGCCTCCCTAAAATCCACATTCCCTAAAACTGCTTCTCCATCTTCCTCCATTTTACCCAATTCAATTTTAGTTTCACAAATCAACGTACCTTCTTATTTGAAAACGACATCACCATCGCTATTTCTATCGATCTCGCCGCTTCAGCCATCTCCAGAAACTGTTTTGACTCGATCCAATGTCTCTTCGATTTCCTTCTTTTAGATTCGGGTAATTTTTATATTTGTATAATCGGTATTTAGCTTGCTTGCAGGGTGATCGACTGGCTGATGACTGGATCTTCACCCAAGTTTCCTATACGTACGATGGTTGTTAATTATTTCCTTTTCTTCGAAATTGATGGCGTCTCTTTTCTCTATTCTTAAATTTATTACAGACAAAAGATTAAAAAATGGTTCTTAAAATATGTTTGAATATAATGTTGGTTATGGTCCTCACAGATAGAAAAATATATGAACAGATTTAGATCTACAAGAATAGAATAAGTATTAAGAAATTTGTATTAGTTTGACCATTTTCTACAAATGGTCCTTACAGACAAAAAAATAATATGAACTGATTTAGATCTATGAGAATAAAATGGGTATTAAGAATTTTGCATTAGTTTGACCATTTTCTACAAGCAACATGTGCATTGAATTTTGTTCAAATTATAACAGAAAATTAAGGTTTAGGTGAGTTTCACCTAACTACAGCTGATTAGACACTTTAAATGATGCCTAAATTCCTCATACATGCACATATGAAGAACGATTATTTTCAGGTACAAGTCAGTTAAGAAATGTCCGGCTATCACGGTCAATAGTTGAGTTATATATCCCAAGGGGAAAGTCTCTTTATGAAAGAAGCAGGAAAGTGAGAAAATCTCCATATCAATACGAACATTAATGCTATGTTGGTGAAGAAGGAAGAAAAAGGGTATATTCCAACTTATTTTATCCCAAAATAATATTATATTGATAAATTAATGTTAGTGATCACTAATAATTGAGTAGCTTTTTGTAGGCAAATCAAGGAGTATATACATCTAATTGCAAACGTAAAAGCGCATATCAAAATGGTATTTGCTTCTCACTGAACCATTTTTTAATCCTATATGTTTATTCATCAGCAACCAAAATCTGAATATAATTATATACTTATTCTTTCTTCCATCTCACTTTTAGTTTCGCCTGTGAGTCATATTGGAAGATTGCATTCAGAGAAAAATTCATGCATTAATTATTGAACTTGAGGCAAGGCTATCGGAAGCCAAGGCATCTCTGAAACCAAAGCATCATTTAATCATGTATTGGCTTAATTGAATTGTGGTTTTATTATATAGCAATACGCATTTACTCGTTTATCCACATCCTTTCACTTCACAAAACCACCTACATTCTTCACCATGAATTATGAAGACTGTATTGTTTTGTTTGATTAGTATGTTTTATTTTCGTTCATCTCATAAACTCACTAATTTTGAGTTACTTATTGTTTGATTTAAGATATAGGATTGGATTTATCTTTTAGTTTTCTTCACATTATGGGCATCAGAAAAGGGAAAGGCTCAAAATGGTCTTAATAAACCTAAAATATACATTTTATCTCATTAACTACCACGCTGCGCCCAATCCTTTAATTTTTGCAATAGATCGAATTTATCCCTTATGGCGACACTTAGATCTACATCTGTCTCTGCTCGGCCTGAGCGCCCCGCACCACTTGGCGAGATCATTCTAGGTGGTGGCATTAGCGGTGCAGAGGAATGTGTTTTTGCGGTAGTTGCATTGCCCCCCAGAAAAAAATCAAGATCTACAACTACTGCCACTAGCAAATTTTGTACCTTCGTTAAAATATGGTGATGTTTTATTTAATTGATTTTATGTTAAGTGAAACTTTGTTAGTTGAATAGTTTAATGTTTAATGATTTCCGTATACTGGGAACAAGTACAAATCTCATAATTTATGCTAGATGATACTTTGTTATTTAATTGATTTTATGTTAAGTGAAACTTTGTTAGTTTAATGTTTAATGGTTTTCGTATACTAAGAATAGTTTAATGTTTAATAATTACTTCCACTAGCATTCATACTTTGTTGCGAATATCCTCTACATGACGCTTATAATATCCGTATGTTTTTTTGTATGCACCAGGCATCATACCTTATTATAATGCTAGATGTTATAACGTCGTTCAAGGCATCACTTTGCATGTGGAGATCGGTTACAACCAGTATTTGAGTACGACTCAATATAAAACAACAATTTGCAACGCTTGGATTATTTGAGGTAAGCAGCAGTAAAATTTATAGATTTACTGATTTCGTGCAATGGGTAGTTGTTGAGGGGAGAATTTGTTTGGTCACTGAATCATTTATTTGTGATAGACTTCTAATACAAAACGTAAACAAGACATTTATGTTCATCCGTTGGCGCATTAAAAAATAGTTATTGCATGCTATAGATATATTGAAATTTTAACTATATTTGCTTAATGATTCATACATTTAGTTGGATGTTATAGTTGGTTATAATATCTTCATAAACTTTGTTTGATGTTGTTTTTATTTTGAATTACTTAGTCAACATTGCAAAATACTTATGTTTGTCTGTCTGGTCTGTTAGGGGAATAGTTCATATGTAAATATTTCAAATTTGATTCCCAGGTTTTGGATTTTATGCCCTATTAGGTAGATGAAAGCAGCACGCTCCACTATTTCAAATACGGTCTCCAGATTTTGGATTGGTTATTGAAATGGTCATGATGGTATTATGCACCGACATTTTAATGCTTTGCAGTAGGGGGACTATTTTAAGTATATCTTTGTTACGTCTGCAACTGAATTTTAAGTTGTGGCCTTCAAAATCGGATTTAGTGCCGCATGAACCTAAAGGTCTGATCCAACTTGAAACTAATGTTTTAACTTCAAGCAGAGGAGACAGATGTCACAACAAATTGTAAGGATAAGTGATACAGGCCGTAAGCATGCTGAAAGGCAGAGAACAACGCTGGAGCGATAATAGATTTATGTTTTATCATTGGTTGTTAACGTCAAGTAGCAGGTGTTGAAGCTGAGTAGTGGGTAGTGAAGACTGAAGAATGGATGGTCAATCTTGAATAGGGCTTAGTGATCTTAAAAAATGAAAAACTGTAATGTAATAAAAAAAAGCTGGGTATGTGGGGACAATGTGATCCATGTTGTAACATTTGGTCTTCTTTTTATTGCATTATTTACTTTCATCATTATAATAATAATAATCAATTTTCTGTTATACATTAGGTTTCCATCATGTCTTGATAGGACTTATACATGTATGTAAGCGCACCAATTGTTCTGTCCCCATTTCTTCTGTCCTTTCGTGTACCATCCAATCATACTCACTGATTTTTACTTTTTGCATTTAAATCCTTCAATTGTCGAGGGATTTAAATGCACAAAATTGGAAATGGGCAGATTTGACTGGAGAGACATGGAGGACACGGGAAATGGGGACATAAGAATTGGTCTTGTATGTGAGTTTGTAGTAGTATTGTTGAAAAAACTTAGTTTCTTTAAAAATCATCGTACTATATGAAGTCTCCCTTCAAAAAATATTGCATGTCTATGTACTACATGAAGTTTCCCTTCAACTTTATCACCTAAAATAAATAATAATTATCAGAAATTTTTATGTTCAATCTATTTTCCTCACTATTTTGATCAAAAAATAAGGATTTCATTGATCTAAAGTAAGGCTTTTCCAGAGATGATGAAAACATGTTCCACATATTCTTACTATTTTCACATGTTAAATGATGAATTCATAGTTGCATTAATAATATACAATGCTAAATGTTATCCCTTTGCTGCTTCAGTCAGTACTATGAAATGGATATTGCCTCAATATGCACGTTGGATGGGCGGAGAAGATTCCAGTCGTTTTTCTTTTCATGGGTAGTTCACATAAGCTGTTGGTTGCACCTGTTGTTGGGTTTTTCCATTTAATTTTGACCGTCATATTTTGCTTCAACTTGCATATGTACTTTGTACCCTTTCTCTACGTCAAATCTGGTGTGTATGCTGTCAACGTTACAAAGCCCTTATTTTTCCTACATTTCTCTCTGCATGTATGTTGATTGTTCGTAAGCTCCCAACAATTGTTATACATCGTTAACAACCATTTTTAGCTCATTATACTTCTTATCAACGATTATTGCTTAGTAATTAGTTCACTTATCCTTTGGTCGTTGATAGTCTATTAGTTTCTGTACATGTATTTGAGTAGCGGCTCTTATGCAGATGAATTCAACTTAAATGTATGACACCATATTAAGAGCAAATCCTTTGTAACACTAATAAAGTTAAGTTTGCAAGTTTTCTTGATATTTTGATTCGCACGCACTATATTGAACATGGAAACAAGTGGATTTTAAATAAACATCAGTAAATTTATAAGCCAAGGTCTAATGATGCTCAGAATCTAAATCTGGTGTGCATGTGCACAAATATGTGCATGTCACGTGATCTATGTGGATGCTAATAGTATATATAGCCTATACTCATTTTATATTGACTGTCATCGTACAATTGTCCATCTGAATTACAGTTATACCATTACCATCTTACAGCTATTAGGGATGCTGATGTTGAAGGAGAAGTAAATTGTTACAGAGCCACCACCATTAAAAAAAATTGGAGATAAAGACTAGGAAGATTTCTTTAAAAAAACATCATCTTTTCGAAACAGTCCACATAACATGCCATGTTCTGTTTTTATTTGTCAATTCTCTGTCTATTCGAATTGCACTGAAAGCTTCATCTTTCAGTAATTATTAGTCATTTATTTTCCTATAGGCCTATGTGATGTTGCGCAAGGTGTTGTGCACTTACAACCAACATTCTCTATTCAATAAACAAATGAATTTTGAAAAAGAATATTTACTGTATCTTGCATACATATTACTATTTTGACATACACTGAAAAAGAAATCAAACATCATGATTACACTATTACATGATTAATTAGCAAAGTCAACATACATCACAACATCATGATCTTTATTACACATGAATAGGGACTTGAAGCGGTGGTGGCACCGCCAGCGATAGTTGATTCACCTATGTAGTATTCATACTAACAAATACTCAACTAAAACAAATACCAGTCTTAAAGACCCGTGCAGCGCACAGGCTGTGTATTAGTAATTTTAATAAATCATCCAATATATATAAAAAGAGGGATACCAAAAATCACAAGGAATGGGTATTAATTTTTTTCAAGTTTAGTGGCATATTCCTTGTCATCTCCAATTCCCTTCGTTCTACTAATTGGATTATATTTATTAAAATCACATAAAGCCCAACAATTCTGAAACATGAATAGAGTAAAATCTTAAAATCATATTTTTATAAAACTATGTCTTTATAAAACCATTTTCCAAAACCATAATTTCAAAGCTTTCGAAATCCATTTTATTTTTACAAACAATTTTAAAAATAAAATTCCCTTGGATACAAGACCAAAAACTCAAATGAATATTTTCAATGAAGAAATATCCGGAAATTTTATGAAGTAATAAATAGATATAGCTCATAATTATTTTTGAATGGATACGACATATTAAGATGGATTTCCTGTTTCAAACTAAGAAAAATCTTTGATTGGAACTACCAAATGAAACCAAAAAACGGAAACTACGACTATCTCAGTTGTAGCTAGATTTTTGTTTAGTCTCTAAACTCGAATCAACGGAATCCACCATACGCCGCCCTCATGCTCTTCACTACGAAATCAACAACGTACTATAGAGTATGATAGTATTGGCTAGAAACCCGAACTCAACATATTTCAACTATTAGTCACTCAAGACCCATTCTATATATAAATAGGCCCACGACTAATTCGTCATCGAAATAAATTTAAAGTCGAGTAAGAAAGACGAAGAACAAAAGAGAAGAAAATCGAATTACATTCTCTCACAAGTCCTAATTTAACTAATTCCTCTGATTGTCTAATCTACGCTCTGATGCCAAATGTAACACCCCACACTTTTATGAGCCCAAACACAACACCAAAAAAGGGTATTTCTAACAGTTATTACCATTACAAATATAATTTGTAACAGTTATAACCGTTACTACAACATACGTGACAAACTGTTGTCACGAATATTGTAACGGTTATAACCGTTGTAAAGTGTGTGTGCTGCAACAATTATAACCGTTACAAAAATATGATTCTGTCACGGTTATAACCGTTATAATAAATCCTTTTGTAACATTAATTACTGTGACAAATATGGAATATGTAATAGTTATTACTGTTAGTATGTAAAACTGACTGTTTAATACAATAAATTTAATAACAGTAATAACTGTTACAAACTTGAATATTGCACCAAGCCTATGGTAGGTAATCCTTTTAAACAAGTAACAATCATAATATGCTCCAGCTAGTTTCATAAAACATAAACCAATAGGAATATACAACATATAATATAACAATGTCCAAAAGCAAATACAATATCCTAATACAAATACCATTTCGACAAACATCAAACTATTATACAAATACCATTTCGACAAACATCAAACTATTACAATTTAACATACAACCATTCATCATCCACAACAAATATAAAATAACGTCGAAACATCACAATTTAACATAAAACCATTGCACAAAATGCAAACGATAAATAGGTCAAATTACAAACCAACCATCGCCAACTTTTGATCTTTCTCAAAATATCTAAACTTTGAGTTTCACGCTTGCTTTTGATCTTTGTCTCGCTTCCGCTAGTTCAACCAAAGCCTACAATATTCAATAAATATAATAATATGAGTCAAGATGTGAAACAATGCATATTACCCCTTCTAACACAAATAATAATAATATATTATGAAGTAACACAGTTGAGCAGAAAACAGGTTAAGACTTCTTCCAATGTTAGTTACAACTCGGATCACGTTTAGTTCTAATAGCAAACTCATTGTTCCTATAACAACCGACCGAAGCTTTTGTTACTCTCTTTATGTGTTACTTAATGCATTGATAAACTCCACTAAAAACACAAACTATAGACTAAATAAAATGCACCAATAAACATAACACCAACTACTGACTAATATGTGAAAATAGCTTAAAAGCTAAAAGATGCATACATCTAGCAAGGATCACATTCGAAATCCACATGATGAACATGCAGACAAAGCACCATATTTTACTGTTGCACTATCAACTATCGCCAAAGTTTCATAAATATTCGTTCTAACATTTCCATCTTCCATCACATGCATACGTGAATCTCATGGTAGTATAATTAAATTTAATACTGGGAAATTCTATATGAATAAAAGGCCAAAAAAGAAACAATTAGCCTGTATTCTACTCACATCTATTGTGTCGACAATATCATGAGCATCTACACCAGCCTGAAGTCCATCAATAAGGCTTGAACAAAGTTGTAGAAGTAATCACGACTATCACAAACAATGAACGCATGTACCTAATTATATTTTTAAAAAAAAAACATTAATAAGGTAGAAATAAATTTTGTCCGATATCACAAAACATGGAAATGCGTATGACCTACTTTTGCCTTCAAGCTACTTAGCGCCGAGCCTAAAGAGAGGCCTGCGATTGTTCCTCCACTATAAGATTACCAAGGAAGTTGACCAACCTGTATAATATCCACCATCCAATCCTGACAAAACCATGGCGTTTCCTTTAAAATTCACATCAAACCCCTCAAAGCAGTTTCAGTTTACCCTCTTTCCTCAAAGCCCCAAACCAACTAGACTCCCTTTTATGTGCCCTAGATTCTCCCTCTCTATCAAGGCCACCATGCTCACCACCTACGCGTCCTCCTCCACTGGCTTTGAATCTCCGATTGTTCTTCTAGAGGTGAATAATATGAAGGCTGTGATTTCCGAATCCAGGCAGGAGATCTTGCGAGCAGTCAGTCTCACTATTCATGAGGGAGAGGTTCATGCGATCATGGGCAAAAATGGATCAGGCAAGAGCACTTTTTCAAAGGTTCTTGTTGGTCATCCAGATTATGAAGTAACAGAAGGAATTGTATTTTTAAGAGGAAATTTACTTGATATGGAACCAGAAAAGAGATCCCATGCTGGTTTATTTATGAGCTTTCAGTCCCCAGTAGAGATACCAGGTGTGAGTAATATGGACTTCCTGCTTATGGCAGTCAATGCTAAAAGAACAAAGCGTGGAATGCCTGAGCTTTCTCCTATTGAGTTTTTTGCTGAGTTAAACGCAAAAAGTAACTGCTTTGAATGGATGCTAAGTTTCTAAACATAAACGTAAATGAAGGGTTCAGTGGCAATGAAAAGAAGCAAAACGAAATATTGCAGCTTGCGGTTTTGGGAGCAGATTTAGTTATTTTAGATGAAATTGAATCTGGATTAGATGTTGATGCACTTCAAGATGTTGCAAAAGCAGTAAACTGGCTTTTGACTCCTAATAATTCCATACTAATGATCACTCATTATCAACGGCTTTTGGATTTTATCAAACCTTCCTACGTCCATATAATGGAGAATGGTAGCATCATAAGGACAGGTGATTCTTATCTAGCAAAAAAACTCGAGAAGTAGGGGGGAAGGGGGGGGGTTACAAAAGCATTGTTAAGTAATAAACTAGATTCTATTTGATGGGGTGGATCATTCATGTTCAAGAAATAAATGAAACATCATGTTCAAGAAATAAATGAAACATTAAGTGATTGGAAGCCAGAACAACATGATACATGTGCATTGTAGTCTGCACATTCTTCTTCTTCTTCATTTTCTTCATTTTTGACAGTGGGTTGAGTAAAATAGTTTATGTTTATACATATTTTTATAAAAACCATATAAAAAATTATATGTATAATTATTTTTGTACCCACTTTGGGGTAAAGCTAGAGATTCACATCAAGACCAGAAGATTAGTATATAAATTCTGTACGATTTTATTGAGATATAGCTTGCATACTATCTAAAAGGACAACCACAACAGGAAAGCAAGTTCTTTCAAGTTGATATCAATGAACTCGTTCATTTAAAATTCTTTTTGAAAAAACGGTAATGCTAACCATTTTTATGAACATCCATTGGTTTTTTAAATAATTCAAATCAAGTTAAAGTCTCATGGACTTCTAGCTAATAGTCAAGGTCTCCATAGCTCAAGTGGTAAGGTTTCTAGAATGTTGCTTTAGGGATTGTCCCCAAAAGGCCCAGAAGAAAATATCTTGTTGAAAAAAATGACATTGCAAGTTAATAGAGTATCATAGATATGTGTATGGGTGTATACAGTATGTGTAATTATGCGAAATAAGTATGATATTTTATGACCAACTAACCCGCCACATGCAACAACCATGTCATCAAATGTAAGTTTTCCACTACTTTGAATTTGTTGTTCAATCTCCCTTGTGGCTTCATTATATCCCCTGCAAAAAATTATGTTTCACAATAATGACGAACCATGCAGTGGTGCAAGAAACACTGAAGTTCGAACATAATATGATGGTATATATCATGCACATAGTCAACATTTTTTCCCTTCAAATTCGTAACCTAGAAAAATGTGAACAAAAGAAGATGATATCTACAATTTGCCATATGAATATGCATAAACGACTAATGTTTGGTCTGAAGAGAAAAGTTTCTAAAAATACCTGTGTGTATAAAGATTACTAGGAAGATAACACACCCTATGAAACTGGTCTGCCTCGCTCTCAAGTTTCAGCTAAGAAGGTTGTTATCAGAAGAACTTCGAAGAAATATATATATATATATATGTTTTGAACAACCTCTCCACTATCATATTTTCCACTTTATATACAACTGCAAAACCTTTTAAACTAGGTTGCCAATCAGTTACCACCTAAGATTATGAAAGTACATGAATTTGTACAAATACAATAACAAAATTTATGTAGAATAAAAGCTTCATCACCCATAAATCAAGTTATTGAAAGCATTGTATATTATGTTCTTATTATATATTATATTCATAGTATGCTTCATGTAAAATTATAATAAAGGCATCAGGAAAAGGGAGTTATACTTCTTGAACTCACCAAGTTCCCAGAGAGTTTGATCCACCAACATGAATTTAATAATATCTTTACTAGCATGAATTTAATAGGTGTATATGCATCTGTATGTAGATTCCTTGTGAAAGTTTCGGAAATTAAGATGAAAAAGTCTTATCAATCATTCACTAATTGTTTTCATCAGTCATATGCTTATAGAAAACAAAGATGATTAAATTTTCATTCAAATGTCTCATCTTTACAAGAAAATTTAATGATTAAAAATTTAAAATGAAAAACAAGCACTAGGTTCCTATGGGATAATGATATTCCAAGCTTGTCAAAAATTTATGCAGGTGAAACAACTCTTGCAATATAGGTGATTTTCGAATTTCATATTATTAGCTTTACATGAGTTTCCAATTTGAATTGCCTTCTCATATGCTACTTGTATTTATCATTGTGATATATGTTATGTTCATAAAAACTTATTATTCACTTACATCACATAATGTGGATGTCTTTCGAGCTGCTAATGACAAATATATCATCATTGCAAATCAAGTTTTTCTTTAAACATGTTAATTGACGTCGATGAGATTTGATCCCAACAACCCTACACGAACACTATAAGTCGTTCATAAGGGACTCCTCAACTCAAGCTAAATTAGCTTTTAGTAATTAGTATTTTAAATCAAGTTGTTTCCAAATCAATATCAAACATATATATTTTGAGACTTCCCTGAGATTAACATTAGGACTCAAGATAAAGCGTCGGAGGTGCATTCATCTTATTCGAGATTTTGATTGATACGAGATTGAATCCCTAAAGTCTTCGAGATGTGATTTGATCGAAACCCGAGATTTAAGATCTTCCAAATGTATAGTATGGACTGAATTTTTCCCCCTGATCAAGTAAAATTGACTTTAAAGTTGGCCTTTACAGTTGAATTTATTAACTTGCTTTTAGGAAACCAAAATCTCCTGGTTTCAAGAAACCGAAGCCGAGCGACTCGGTTTTAGGAAACTGAAACCGAAATCGCTCGGTTTCAGGTAAAACCGAGCAATGCTCGGTTTCAGCTTCCTGAAACCTTATCCAACTCATTAAATATAGCCTTAATTGTATTGGTTATCCCAGCGGTTGCTGAAGTGAAATCGTTATTCAAGCAGATTATCCTTCAAATCTGACAAGTGCAGTTTGAAGGCCGAGTATTGAGTTCTCGGATAGGCTTTGCATTATTTCCTCAATGGCAACTTCACTTAAACTTTGAATATGTTATGTTTTACACAGTAACATATAATCAAGAAAACAACCATGATATTACGTAATTATAACATAACCAGATGTCCGGATACTGTTATCTAACATTAAAAACAAAACAACATGCTATAACTTTCAGCACAAGTAATTGGACAACCAGGTGGCTCTTACTTTAGTTATCTTCCTTTATGAGATGATAGGTTAGAAGGAACTGCATATGGCTGCATTTCTTGTGTGAAGGGTTGAGTAGAAGAATCGGAAAGACTGTGTAGCTTCTCGACGCTTCGTTCCCCTTTCCGAGCATTGGAACCCAACTCTTCTACCATGTACTTTCATCCATCTATTGGTCTTCTACGATTAAATATGTGTAATTTTATGAAGCTTGCAATCTGGAATTCAGTTTACCGAGAATTGTTATGAAGGCAACAAGCTAATTTGTGTGATTATGCAAGTATGATGGAAAAAAATGTGGCAGACATTTATTTATTAGTGCCAAAATTATCAGCATAGAGATACCTGGAATTTGCTGAAAGCAATTCTTCGTTCAAACTCTTGCAGAAGAATATCCTCCTCCTTTTGTGATAATTACCCAATATTTCCGCCTTTATCCTTTGTTGTTGTCTCCCATCCATCAGGCTTTTCCTTCAACTCTGGTGCACTAGAAATCTTTGAATCGTCAAGATAAACATTTCCTGATTCAAACATTCTGCGCCTTTGAATAAAAGCTTGTTATACATACTAAAATTTCCAACTAAGTTTATCATTTACATGCTTAATAGGTACAGATATTACTTGAAGGTACAACTATGTAAATTCATAGTGAATACGGGGAATCAATGCTAAGGCTCAGAAGTACGAAATACATAGAACACTAATGCCCCAGAAATGTGCAGGCTCTATCTTAAAAAGAAAGCAAATATTCCATGCAACTATATCACACAGTGTTATATAGTTCCCAAACATGATCTAATATCGGTATTCCAATACACATTAAAATACTCAACTGACAGATGTATGCCACCTGGCACATGTGACTGGAGGCCAAAGCCCTTAGTGTGCATAAATAAAAATGTATGATTCGGCAACATAGTTGATTAAGAAGAAGCCTCGTGTTGTGGCACTTCACCAAACTCAAAACACAATTTAATTAGCTTACAAAACATACATAGAAATTCAATTATGTTTACTTCGTTTTCAATTACTTTTACCTGTGTTTGTTAAATCAACTATCTTAGTAACCTAAATAAGAAAGGCAAAGTCTACACTAATAAAATTTAGAAAAATCATAAATTAGCTTACAAATTTCACCAGCAACCAAAATTTCAAACCTTTAACAAATGGATATTCATTGAAAGGGGAAAGTATTTATCCAAAAACTACTACAATAGGGCCAGCCTCATTTTTAATAATGCAAGAAATGGAATTTTAGTGTACCTATCAAACAGCGTTTGTGCTGCTGCAATTATTCACAAAACCATCAAAGAACATATTCAACCATACATAAATTACCTAAGCAACTGAAAAGATGAGGAGAAGACTGACCGACGAAGACCAAGGATGAGCCGATCGCAAATTAAACATTGGCGGCTACAAAATGAAGAGGAGAAAAAACCCTAGTAGGCGACTTTGAAAGTTTTGGGGAAACTTTGTAAGAATGGACCAAAAAAAGTGTAGTTGCGTTAACATAATGAGAATAAAGTAAAGTACCTATATTATCCGCATAACTTAAATTTATTTACAGTAATACCAACCGTTGTAACGGTTATAAGCATTATGACCTGTTATAACAGTAATAAATGTGATTAATTAATAACGGATATAACTGTTACTACATAAGATCGGGAAAGTGTGACGAAATGGGCTGTTTGGTGTAGTGAAAGTTCGACAAAAATCAAAACTCGAACACATCCAAGCATGTAGCGTGTAAATACGGTACCTACAAATAAATAAGCATGAGCATAATCAGAGTATGATAAAATAACTTACAGTAGAAACAAAATAGGATAGAATAGTATTAACTCAAGTAACTACCTTTTTAAAAGTAAATCGCCTTGTCAATACTGAGCATGAGAGAGAATGAGAACCGAAAGCCAAAATTAGATACCAGTGAGAACTCGACCTTATCTAGAAAACCTGGGAGGTTGTAATAAGGATGTGGGTCAGAACAACAAGTTCTGGTGAAAAAGAAAAGTACAACACAGCTTACAATACACAGATGTATCATGTTTGGTTCAACCCAAGATATATGCCTACAATGGCTAGTAATTCTAATCTAACCTTGTAAACTTTTACACACGACTATAACTACCCTTCCCAAGGTAGTACTGACAATGATATCGATACCGAGATAGAACATTTATGCATTCATTTACAAAGCCTTTATATCATCATTAACTCATTATTAAACCAAGAAGTGAACTACTAACCATAGAGTTTATTTACTCATGTGCGTACACTTAGTCACTTAACGCCTCATTATAGGATGATAGATATGGTGGATTCTCTCGATCACTTAAGACCCTAGGCGAACCTATTGGTCATTTAATACCTTTCGATGATTTACTCAACGTTATTATAAACTAGAGGATGCTAGCTACAGGGACCTAGTAGTTAAGGCTTATGTCATTCACGCATATAAACCTATGCCCCGCATAAGGTGAGAGATGGTATCTCATCGCTTAAGACCGATAGGACTAGGTAGACAATATCTCGCCATTTACGACCTTCCTATTAGTGGAATCTTGTTGTACCATCTAGTTGTCCATATCGGATAATCTCCTTAGACGCTTAATACTACCTGTAGGATAGGTAGTCCTATGGATCTCATGAACTTTTTCTTTAAGGACCAGTTTAATATATTTGTGCTTGCGTTCATCAACGATATTCTTGTCTATCCACGGACAAAAGAAGAAGACATAGAACATTCGAGGATGGTATTGAAGGTGTTGAGGAAGCACCGACTGAAAAGCTAAGTTTTCTAAATGCCACTTCTGAAGGAGAGAAGTGAGATTCTTAGGTTATGATGTTTTAGGAAATGGTATTGCCACAGACCTTGTAAAGGTAGCGACGATACAAGATTGGACTACACCCAAGAATGTAACCATTGTGAGGAGTTTCTTGGAATTAGCTGGATACTGCCGTAAGTTCATCTAAGATTTCTTCAACATAGTGTTACTATTGACCCAATTGACTAAGAGAAATTAGGCTTTGTTTGGGATGTGAGATGTGAACATGCATTTATAAGTTTGAAAGAAAGGTTGACATGTGCATCAGTGTTAGTTATCCCGAGAGGGAATGAGGAAATGAAGGTATACATACATGCTTGTGATATCAGACTGGGTGTGGTACTAATGCAAGGAGGTAATGTTGTCACTTATGTCAGTCGACAGCTAAAGCCTCATGAGAAGAAGTATCCCACCCATTACATGAAGTTAGCGGCGATTTTATTTGCACTACAGACCTGGCGGTACTATCTCTTGGGAGAAAAGTTCGAGTTGTTTACCGACCATAAATCGTTGAACTACCTCTTCTCGCAGAAGGATTTAAACCTTCAACAACCCTGGTGGTTGGAGTTCTTGGCCTCTTATGATTTTGATATCACATACACCCCGGGAAAGGGTAGCAATCGTCGACGCTCTGAGTAGAAGACATGCCATCTTGCGGGCTATGTTCTTAGAATGGAAGCAACTTAAATACATTGCTGGTTATAACTTTCAACCTAAATGTGAGTTGGAGTCGGAGATGTTGGAAAACTTAACAATCAAACTCACCTTAATCGAGTGGACCGGTTCTAGTTAGAGGAGCAATTCAAGATTAGCAGAGATCATTACCAAATTAGAGACTGGTATTGATATTGAGAATATGAGGGCATACAAACTCGACCGAGATGGTCTGCTTAAGAAGAATCGAAGGCTAGTTGTACCCACCATCGATGGGTTGAAGGATGAAGTGCTCCGAGGATGTCATTATTCGAAGTTGACCATATATCCCAGTGTCACTAAAATGTACCGAGATATGAAGCAAACCTATTACTAGGAAGGTATAAAGAGGGACATCGGTATACTTATCTCTAAGTGCATGAATTGTTAGATGGTTAAGGCAGGGAAGAAGAAGCGCAATGGTTTGTTGCAATCGTTAGAAGTTCCTAAATGGAAATGGGAGCAAGTCTCAATGAAATTCATTAGTGGATTGTCGAGGACTCAGGTGGGACATGACAGTCTTAGTGTAACAATTTCGGTCTTGCCAATTAGGCAGATGAAAGTGGTCCTCGATGCATCCCTCCAAAGGTGTACAATATGGAAAGGTAGTCCCTTACATTACCATCATATGGTATCCATTTCCCTAGGGGCTTGCGTATTCTATTGTACAACCACATTGGAGATACGGAATATAATTAGAATCACAATTTTTCTATTTCTATATTCTACTTTAATGGGTTTTCCCGCAAGTCATTAAAAATAATATTAGACGATTTCGACGTATTATGATTTGGTTACCATAAGGTAAAAACCCGTGCCATGTTTACTTGTAGTCGTGGTCTTATGGGACACCCTTTATCTTCTAATGGAGATTTTAAGTTTCTCGCACCAGCCCCATGACTGACCCGGAGGTTCTTTTCCCTTAAAACTGTGGGTGCCCCTATTTTCTCCTGGCAACATAGAGATTCAGATGGATAACATCATTTTGGAGCATGAAGCCTTGCACCATTTTGGAGGCTATTGGAGCATGGAACTTTTGGGCCCTATCATTATATTTAGATATCATTCCGTTGCATTTATGTTTTCTATGACTTGTATGAATCGGTTGTATAACCATTCTCACTGGATTAGAATGTACCAAACTACTTGCTTGTATTTCTTGATGTAACTTATTGGAGTTTAATACAATGTGAGATTATTTTCATTCTATTTTCTTTCTACATTTTCTATTTTCTAAGGCATATGAATACTGAAGACAAATTAGTGTCAATTTTTGAGGTTGGGGAGTTGGGTTGTTTCATCCACCCCCAAAATTCTATAATTTTGGTAGTGCCAATCTTATGTGAATTCTGAATTATGTATATGAATCAGGTAGATTTTTTTAACAAAATCTCATGTAATCCTATTTTATTTTATTTCCTTGCCCCTATTTTCTTTTCAGTATTGTATTCCTCACAAAGATAATGAATTTGGCGAAAGTAGTTATATGTGATTCAAATCCATTATTTCCACCAAAGTTTACTAAATAAAAAACAGAAGTGAAATAAAAATAGGAATAAGAATTATGCAAATTATGTAAAGAAAGTCCATTTGATTTGCGGAAGTGAATAGAATTCAAAATTGCAAGTCTTATATTTGGTCAATGTGAATTGTAGCCCTACTTTCGTATGTAATAGAGAATACACTGAAAACCATATTTTATGGAAAGTGACGTAGATCTTAAGGAAGAAACATGATTCTATATTTTTGGGTGAGGATTGAAATTCCTCACGTTAGGATGCTATTCAGGCTTAATATTTAAGCATAATTATTATCCATTAGTATATAGGGCAATCAACCTATAATAAATATGTATTGAATGTATAATAAATTAAAACCTTTAATTTTGAATATAGAAGTCCCCACTAAGTTAAAGTTCACGTATTAAAAAAGGAATATATTTTTTGAAAATGGATATAACTTTATTAATGCTTTTCATCCCAAAATGAATTTATCGCATCAAAATTCGAGCACGCACAACTCATTAAAACAAGTACTTCCACTCATTGTTTCCTTTTACATCAGCAATTTCTCGAAAATAGACTCAAAAGAAAAGACGAAAAATGGAGTTTGGCGAATCCAGCGAAGCTTTCATGGCAACCTCTGGGTTCCAGCTTCAGTACAATCTACTTGCGACACCAATGTATCCACTCCTCCGCTACCAGATCTTAGTGCTATTGAAGATAACCTAAGCAATTTTCCTCCCTGTGTTTTGAGAATAATTTGTATCTCTAATTCAATTAGCTTAGCCAATTCATCCACTGGTCTTCTTTTATTTTGGAAACTCTAATGTTCCTCTCCTTCCTGACACCGAACCATAATTATCAAGCAAACAACATCATTACAAGTTGCATGTTGTATTTGAAATTCTATTAGCTTCTCATGCTACTCTAATAGAAAAATCACTATTGGAACGACCCCATTTCCATTTATCAAATTCCCTATCTACGAAAAAAGCATGAACTCAATGGTCCTCTTTTGTTCCTGCATACATAGAATAAGATCGCATTTACATACGACATTGTGGATTAGTTGACTTGCCTTGAGGTTAGGGAGCCATAGGCTGAGAAAGTATCCCAGCCCAAACTATCAATCATAGATTTACCTTTGATCTATGGACTATGGGTCTCGAAATAAGTCCATTTCATTTCCAGTTGTAGAGTCACGTTCACGGTTAACAACTGATTTGCCTCTTATTCTTAATATTTCTTTTGTGTGGTGCTAAGGGCTCCCCAAAATGTTCTTCCTAATACCAAGACTAAAAAATACCACAAGAATTATTATTACACTCTTCTTAATACCACACTTAAAAAGTATGGGCTACCACACTGCTTTACCCTATTTCTATTTCGCCCAATATTTTTCGTCCTTATTTGTAAAACCGATCTACGAGCTGAACCCTATACCTATAACCGATCAATGAATTCAACGCCACAATAGATAAAAATCGGAAATAAGGTTTGAATTAAGTAAACTAGAAGAGGAAGTGAGATATTAAGGTTTTCAGATCACCAAACAATTGAGAGATTACCGTACAAATTTAATTTTTTCCGCGAGAGATGCGAAGAAGACAACGACTATGAGAGATTAGGGTATTTAGATTAGCTTAATACGTGATTAGTTCGACAAATAATGATTGAGTGATATATTAAAATGGAGAGGTAATGTGGTATTAGGAAACATACAAAATTTAATGAGTTTTATTTTTTTAATTGCGGTATTAGGAAGAACATATTGGGGTGCCCTTAGCATCACACTTTCTTTTCAAGTCGTAGATGCATTGTTGTCAATTGGCATAGTCCAAAAATTGTCTTTAATATTTCTCTTTCTTATCCATCTTACCCATAATCCATTCTCAGTTATAATTTTCTAAGCTTGTTTCATCGTAAAAACATCTCAATATCCCTTATTCTCCTCAGTCCTAACCCCCATTCATCTTTAGGTCTACGTAAACCAACATGTTTAAACTTATGTAACCTAACTTTCCAAGTGAAATCAGCACATAAGCTTTCTTTTTGAACGGCAAGCATGAAATTTTTATTGACAATAGAACAATTACAATAAATAGCAACTAATACATACTTTCTAAATTCCTAAAATCTATGAATTTCCACAAAAGTAAAAATACACACAAATATAGCTAGACAAACACATTGCAGTTTGAATCAATTGCACAATATTGAAATAGCTTCATCTGATACTGCTCAACGTCATTACTCAGAGCTGCTAACTTCAAGATTGAAAACATCATAACAATTGTAACTTTCACCATACTGATCATCCGCATCAACCACACATTGCTCAAGCCAAGAATACCATCAGATTGTGATCCTCACAAAAATAAATAGCCATAACCAAACCTGCATGAAGAACTACTAGCACGCAATCATGCTCATAGCCTCAGTAAACAATTACTGCATTCAACAATACATAACTCATCAGAGTGATATAGATTCTTCAATAATAGAAAAGTATATGCATACCACCCTTATCACGCGACAGCGATAACCAGAATTATTTGAAATACTAGACTAGCACAACAGTAATCAATACTACCTAAAAATGACAGAATTGAAACCATATTAGTTCTGCAAAGCCCAAAATCAAAAAGATCAGTAGTCAAAAACCAAAAACAAAATATTAAATTGGATTCCTTCCCATATGTCTTTTGCCTAATTTTAGATTGCTGCTTAAAGGCAGCACATCCTCTGGATTATAGTCATGACACTCATCTAGGTCATCCCAAACTTTACCCTTAATACCCTTAGCTTTAGACGAGGGAATAGAGCTTGTAAGAATAGTAGAGGAAAGTGAAGCCAGAGAAGAATTCACAATCGGAAATGTCAAGCCTGCACCGGTAGCATTAGCAGGTGGAAGTTTTATATGTGAAGGTGGTTTGTATGGGGAAGAATGGTGTGGTGTTGAACCTGAAATGGATTTGCTCACTAAGTTACTGGCAACTGCACTGGAGCAATAATAAGAGGGGCAGGACATAGTTGATTTAGCAGAAAAATCTTTATTGGCAGAAGTAGTACACTGCTTCCTTATATTGAATGTGTGCAAGATCGTCAAATAAATTCCTTAAGCCAAAATCTAAACTACCCATTACACCACTGTTGTCTTCATTTAATGCCTTACCATCATTCACCCCCTTACTATTACCCTGAGTCTCAACAGATTTATCCCTGGCTTTCATAGATTGAGAAGTTCCAGTGCCTAAACAAGTATCTTTGATTCCATTACCCGCTAGAGTATCCTCTGTATTTTTGATTACCTTGTCTGATGCCACAATTGCCGGTAATGGAACTCTTTAGAGCTACATTAATCAAGATAGAAAAGGTGGGAGAGTTGATACATTCTGAAATAAGGCTTGTAATTTTCTCTGGAAACTCCGTAGCCTTAAGCATATGAATGATAAAAGAGAGATTAATTTTGTTATATGCTTTATGGTGGAAAACATCCAAACAAAATTTATTAGCTCTTTTATTATTAAAATTTCTAATCAATTCGTGTGCCAACAGAGAATTTTTGAAATGTTCCTTCCTTCAATGAAAGTGGTTTGGCATTCAGTAATCATGTCTGGTAATACTTTTTCATTCTACTATAAACTACTTTGCTCAAAATTTTGTATAGGACGTTATGATAGACTATCGGTCTGTAATAAGCTATCCTGGAAGGCTTCTCAGTTTTTGGAATTAAGCACAAGAACGTGTGATAAATCTCTTTTAGAACTTTACCTGAATGAAATGCTTTATGTCTTCTTAACACCTACTGGTTTTTTAGTTCATTCCAATGAGTCCGGAAGAAATAGGATTTGAACCCGTTTGGATCCGGAGCAGAGTCAACATAAGTGGATTTTACAGCCTCGAAAAAATCAACTTTAGTGATGAACCTGCACATCGTTCTCCTCCTTTGGGTATTTTCCTGGGAAAGATATGAGGTAAACTCTGCAACTTTCACTATCGAATAACTCATTGAAATAATTTATAGCTTCAACTTCAAAAAAATTCGCGTCCACCAAGTTATTTCCATCCTAGTCAAAAATAATTAGTATTTCTTCTAGCAAACATTTTAGTGTAAAAAAAACTATGTGCATTCATCTCCATCAGAAAGCCAATTCTCCTCGGCTTTTTGTTTGAGTACAACTGCTTTGCTTCTTAAAGCCTCTTTCAAATCAATTTGATGATATTGCCTCCAAATGTCATCAATCTCATTACCTTCATTTATCCTCTGCAATGAAATATCAATTCTTTCCTCCAAATAATTTATGCATTCTTCATTTTTTCTCCTGTTTTTATTCCAATCATTGAGTTTGTTTTTATATTTTTGAGGAAGTAGACGAAATTGTACACGTAATCTTCGACATTAAGACCGTTCTCCTTAAAATCAAAAGCTTCATGATATCCTTCCTTTAAATTCCAATGGTTAGCATAACGAAAAGGTTTACCCTTCTCATTGTCATCCTAAGGCAATAAATTTACGTATATGGGACAATGATCGTTAATTAAGGAAGGTAAAATAGTCACCTTCATATCAGATTTTTTTTAATTCACATAGAATTGATAAGTACTCTTTCCGGTTTACAAGAAAGTTTCCTATCTCACCACTTCTACATGTGAAATGTACGCTGCACTTGATCAGCTCCACCAGCCCAGAAGCTACAATGCAATTTTCGAACTCCGATAATTGGGAGACCCTCACGGTAACACCATCTTTCTTTTCATCCACTCTTAATATAGCATTGAAATCTCCTATCACTATCCATGGATCGATAATATTCATAGCTAAATTTCTAAGTTTACAACTTAGATCTCTGATTAACCAAAAATTGGCGTATACAACAGAGATATACAACATTATACCTCCCATATTAGTCGACTTAGTTTTAATTTGTTGCTCATCTTTATCAACTATACGGAACTGCCAAACGCTTTTACACCAAAGTATAAGAATTCTGCCTTTGTTTAGAAATTCATTATTTGTAATGTGCGTCCATTCGTTTCCCATATATTCAATAAAAAAATTAAGTTATCTTCATTAAGTTTGTTCTCCAAATTACCTATAAAAGAAGGAAGTAATTTCCTACTAAAAATATAGTGGCCTAAAATACAGGTATCATTATTAAGGCCTCTAACATTCTAGCTAATTAGGGACATTTAGGATTAAGGGAACGACTTCTCAATTTCCTAAAAGAAATTTCATGCACTAAAGATGCAAAATTACTCACTCCTTCATTCTTGTTCAGTTGATTAACGTATCCATGATTCAATAAACTGAAACACTCATTATTACCCACTTTCATCTTTATGTGTCTTTTCCTCTTGATTATGAATGTTTAAGCTTAATTATTTTATATTTTCTGTTGTTCTAGGCTTAAATTCAAATGACTTCTCCTGCATCCGATTCTTAGGGTTATGGAGAATTGTCTCCTCTTGTCCACCAGTTTCTAGGATCTGCTTGTCCAGCAGAGACGTCTGCCCCTCAGGTTGACCCACTACCGTAGTAGTTTCAACATTTGATTCCATTGTAAGGTTAAGTTCTAGAGTAGGACTGCTAGCAGCATTTTTGTCACTAACATCGAAAGAGTCATTTTCTTTATTAGGATGCTCCTAAGTGTTGGTGTTACTATCATTTGTGTTATTTTTTGCCTTACATGCCTTCTTTACATGCTTAATTACTGACTCACACTAATCATTAGTGTGCCCAAAACATTTGCAATGGCTGCAAATAGGTGAAATGTACTCATATTCCACATCATATAAGTATATGTTACCATGTTTGTCTTTAGCTCACATCTGCTTTTTACGTTTGTTAGTTATATGCATATCAACCAATGCCCTAGCATAATTAAGTCTTTTAACATTTTTGAAAGTTCAACCATAGCTTTCAGATCTTCTATTAAACTAACCAGTTTGTTAATGCCTCTAGCATTCCATGACGATAGATCAGAATTCATCAATTTGATCCATACCGGATATGTCTCTAACATGTCATGTTCCAGTCTTAGATTAGGATCCCATTATTTAATAAATATCAACTTTTTGTCCTTGAACCATGGACCACCATTAACCACTTTAGTATAGTCTCCTCCTTTTCTAATTTAATTAAATAAAAACTATTCTTCCTAGCAAATACATCCCATGGCCCATTAGGGTTCCATTCTCGTTTGATAAAAGCATTAATGTACATAACAGGGACGTTTGGCCACTAAGTATATGTACATCGAATTACTCCACATGTCTTTGGCAGCATCGAAAACCGGATCATCTAAATTTGCACACTCACCGTCATCATCCTTCAAAAATTCAAAATTTTAAACCCTACCTTTAATGATTTTATTACCAACTACTTTCGCGGCCCATGTCCGCACCTCTTGTTTGAATTACAAATTTACTGGTTTAGCAGTCTGATTCTCCTTGCACCCTATAACCTTTGACCAAATTTGTTGTCTTTTCTATCCTCCCATAGCCATATGCTACATGTGATTTATGTTTCTTTGTAACCTCCTGCCAACCCTCTTTAGATCTGTGCGTTTGTTCTACCTTTTGGACAGTTTTTTAGGAATCAATAGTAATTGATGCCATTAATGTTTTTCAAAAGTATTTTCAGTACTATATATAATATTTTGAATTATGAAGGTCCACTTATATGGATATGGAAATTATAAAATAATAATGATTTTTGTATATATCAAACTTGGAAGTTGAGTGGATTTTGTTAAGTATAATCCACGTAAGCATAATTCCACAAATAAGGAAGACTATCCTTATAAATATATATATATACATATTATGTGCATGTCAGTAAATGACCTTTATTATAATAAATGACATATGGATGCATGGTTAAACCCTTCTTGTTGTAGAAGTTTGCTTAAGTGGCCTAGCTACTAGCAGCTACAAAATGTAGGTTGATGTAAAACGTCTAGTGTTATAGGTCCTTTAGTGATGTGAGGACCTGCTTTAAGGGTTAGGTCTTAAGTGGTTGATCCACATTTTGAGGGTCTTAAGTTGTTAGGGCTTGTCCCCTTCCTTATGGATTTATCCTAAAGATTATGGGTATGAGTCAGACTCTCCCTTCTCCTTATGGATTTATCCTAAGTATGTAGTTATGGGATATGTTCTTGTTCGGCATTAAGAAATCTTTGGGTCCGCCCGGGTTACAGCTTTAGTCATGGGATCTGCTCTCATTAGGTATTAGGAAATCTTTCGGTCTGCATCTCTCTAATATTGAAGTATTAAATGGTCATGAGAATGAGTTAGAGGGATAATCTTTGGGATGGTCTGCTACCTACATGCCTTAAGTGACTAGGTTAGAGTCCACCTAAGAGATAGGGTCTTTAATATGATGGTGTGCTTATTCTCGTGGAGGTCTTAAGTGGATAAGGGATCACCTAACGCTGTCAGCTAGATAGTAACATAAAAGTCTATGTCATAAGGTCTTATATGTGAGATGTCATCAACTTGTAGGTATTAAATGACTACATGCTATCTCTTACATTACGCTAATATTTTATGGGATTGGGATTAGGTGTCTACTCGGGAATTAGGTATTAAGTGGTTGGATCTACCATTTGGTAATTTAATGATCTTTGGACTCACGTTGGTAATAAGTGATCATAGGGACCACTTTTTTCCTATATGTGAGTAGTAGGCACACTTTGTACTTGTGTATGTTACGCCCTAGGTATATCCTTACTAATATTCATACTTTCCAAGTATATGTAAATGTTGGTCATGTGATTTAATTTACCAAAGCATGTCGTTTTGACCCTCTCCTCTCAATAACATAGGTTAGGATTGATGGTCATGGAAGGAAAACTAAGAGGCAGAAGGCGTATTTCTAGAGGTAGTTATCTTTATTAGTTACTACTGTTATGTGATTATGAATATTTTTGAGGTCCCAAAATGATTATGTTTTTATGGGAAATTGTTGTATTATGGCATCCTTATCTGATCTATGAAATAAAAGGGTATATTATTTTCTATTGTATTTTATCCATCCACTATGAGTTTTGCATGAATAAGTATCATCCTGTGATATTATAATTTTTTATAAACCAACGACTCATTTTTGGATGGTTTTAAATTTCGATCGGCCTTTTCCGCATCAAAATTTAGGCTTGATTCAAGATGGGTTTATGACTGATAGAATATATACGTCAATTGTCTTAATGGTGGTAGCTTCCGAATTTGCAATCAGGATTGGCTTTGGAGAGAGATCAACTATTGGATCTAGTTGAGTTCTATCATGAAGTTAAAAGATATATTTGTGATAGGAAGACGAAGGATGAAGAGGCTGATCTATTTGATGCTTTTAATGTTATGGAACGAAAAGGATCCCCGAGCTGAAGATAAGAAGAAAAGGGGAAGAATTAACCGATATTGATAACGATAGGGAATCTATAATAGCTAATAAACAGAGAAGGGAACCAAAATTCTCCTCTAACATAGATTTGAACGAGACCCCAAAGCAGGCATCCCTGGATACTACAGGTCATGTCCTAACAAAGGCTGATGAGAAGGGACCCAGTGGAGCATCGGTGGACATCCATAGGGACGGCCCTGAGAGGCTGGAGGCCTAAGGCGGAAAAAGCTGGGCCCAAGGCGGAAAAAGCTGGCTGTAGGCAAAAGCTGCTATGGAAGAGGCCCCCTGGAAAAAAGCATTCTAGACTGGAATGAGCTAGGACTCGAACTCCTGATCATGCGCAAGTCATGTTGCAATCATACCACCAAGCTAAGCATTGCTTTGTGTTTCATTCTTACAGCAGGTTTATATATATAACAAACATTTTATTTTGAGGCCCCCTCTTCCCCTGCCTGGACCTGAGGCCCTAGGCGGCCGCCTAGTTCGCCTGGCCTCAGAGCCGGGCCTGGACATCCAGATAGATTTTCCATTCCATGAGCTGGATGCACACAACGCAAAAGCTTACAGGCCTCTGCAGTTCTAAGCGAGGATCATGCCAGGAGAAATCAATTGCAACAGTACGATAGAAATCCAATTGTAGTGATGAGGCCGTAGAAACCGCCATTTATAGCATAAACCAGTCAGGTCTATAGGAATCTGCAGATTGAATCAAGAATAATGTCAAAAGCAATAAATTGCAACAGTATGTCTAAAATCCAATTACAATGGTGCGACTGGAGCAATCACGATCTATAGCATCTAGATGGATATGGGCGAGTTCGTCATCTACTATGTGCTTTTGATAATTAGGGCAATAACCTTCAAAACTTACAACGAGAACAAAAGAGATCCCTTGGCAAGTTCTGAGTTGGAAGTTTGAAGTGTCCATCGAGGTTTTCTTCTTGTTTTTCTTTCTTTGAATACTTGGAATTAAAAATTTACACTAGAATGCGATGACTGATTGGATCACCTTAAAACTCTGATTAGAGAGACGAGGTTAGGATGAAGAATGCAAGTCACATCGTTAGAGAGAAAGTGGTAGCATTAGTGGATTAAGCCCTTGGTCAAAGAACTAGAGTCTGAATGCAGAATACGAACCCCATCAATGCAGATTGAGAGAAAGGGCTCGTACGATGTTTATTTTGATTTTGTTCAATCTAAAGAGATAGAGTGGGGAAGCAAGAAGTAGGTAAGAGAGCCACAAGTTT
Organism: Allium sativum; assembly: GCA_030737875.1. Taxonomy (NCBI): domain Eukaryota; kingdom Viridiplantae; phylum Streptophyta; class Magnoliopsida; order Asparagales; family Amaryllidaceae; genus Allium; species Allium sativum. The sequence continues at coordinate 5,676,935 of JASFAX010000039.1, read as the reverse complement.
GATTTAATACTATTGGATTCTTCATTGAAGAGTGAGGAATTTAGCAAGTATCGGTATATGTTCTACAAAAGAGTGGGTAAATATAGAAAGCGGGTCTCTTTGTTGAAAAGCGACTAGATCAATTTACTCACCATCAAGTCCCTTTATGGGAGAGCGATCGAATAGAGATCGCAATGAAAAGATCATGATCCGTCTGAAGAGTCCATAAATTATATAAAGATACAATGAACTAGCTTTTTTGTCTGGAGAGTCCTTAAGCTCGTTCAACGATCTGGAGAGATCATTTAACCAAAACTAGAAGATTAAATAATCTAGAGTGATTGCGTCCTTAATCTAAGAAGCTTAATAATATAGAAAAATCATGTATATTAAATTAATGCAAGAACGGTCTAGTAAGATCGCGACTCAGATTAGATAAAGGATAGTCCAATGAGGTCATGCCCCAGACTAATGTTATGCACATAGAAGGATTTGGATGATTTAAAGTTGCATAAGGAAAGATATTCCCAAGTGAACAGGGATGACTTGGACTCAAGTGAGATGTGATCTTTAGATAATCGACTTGGACCTTAAGGGATTGACATTAATCGGATCAAGTAGAAAGCTAGATTTCGTTATTATCATCAAAGGGCTTCAACTTAATTGGATAAATCAGTGACCTTCACCTTTATTTGAGTTAAACGAATGGCTCGGTCTTGATTTGGATTAACAGGAGAGTTATTCCAAACTCAAGCAATTAGAATACTCGATATAGGCTTGGATAAGGATGTTGATTGAAAGCAGCCGGAATTCTTAGCTACCAGACTTAGATCTTGATCAATGAAACTTGTTCTTATCACACTTTATACTTAAACGGCGTACCTTAGGGAAAAATTTCTATCCACTTTTGGATCAAAGAAGCTTTAACTAGACATAGATAATTAAATTGGAATCAGACTGACATGAAACTTGATAGGAGTACTTAGAAATGGTAAAAAATGAGTTAGTGAAAATATAAGTGTCATATGCAGCCTTTTAGACTCGGTTTTGATCAACTTATGGGTCAGCACCAACCAAGCATAGTTTTACTGTTGACCTCTTGACTTCATGACTTGACTCCCCTACTTTATTACATCATTCCATGAAGTGTCATAAGATTTGGATGTGATTCGGATGGTTATTCCTTGACTTAACTAACCATGAAAAGCTAAAAAGATGAACACATGAACCAATTTGGAACAATTGGAGATTAGACCAAGGTACTCAATCGAAAGATAGGAAGACAAGGCAGAATGAACACTAATAATTTCTTAAGTCATGACTCAGCATCGATTCATGGGTTTAACATGGTATCTAGTCATGTTATTGACTTGGCATGGCTTGAGTTTCATGCAGGGATCATGTCTCGCCTTATGGACTTGACTATACCTAGACTTCTAGCCTAACACTCATTCAATTCTCCTATAAATACTCACCTACCTACATCTAGAGAGAGGACTTTTGGTTCTTTCCAATGAGACTGTCATTACTCTGTCGGATCGCTTTTATTTCTTAAATTCTCATCTCCTTCAAATACTTTCTCATCTCCTCTAAACACTTTTAAATATTTATAATTTAGAGCTAGGACTAATTAGTTGAGAACCGGAGAGAACTAACCAACATAACTATAGTAAAAACTGGTCGGAGTGGGTAAAGGACAAAGCAAGCTTTACAACTATAAAATTATATGTTGCATTTTTATTTCTATTTTTACTTACCTTGTTTAACTAAAATTGGTGCTTTCACATGCAAAATATAGGTGTTAATCCAATATTAATTTAATATTGTTGAGTCAGGGAATTTTGATTTATGCCAAAGTAATGTGCAGTGATCAACAAAAGGACGATGTTCATTGATCTAAGAAGATAAGGAGCTTCATATGGTATTGGTCATCAGAATTTGATTATTTAGTATGGTAATAGTGTTCACTTATGTTAAAATCTATCCTAAAATAATCAAAGTATATACACACACACACACACTTATGTATATGTATGCACATAAATTGTGCAAACTGAGCAATACTGGTCGACTGCCCGAAACAGACCAGTCGACCCAACATAATTATAGTAAAAACTGGCCGGAGTGGGTAAAGGCCAAAGCAAGCTTTACAACTATAAAATTATATGCTGCATTTTTATTTCTGTTTTTACTTACTTTGTTTAACTAAAATTGGTGCTTTCACATGCAAAATATAGGTGTTAATCTAATATTAATTTAATATTGTTGAGTCAGGGAATTTGATTTATGCCAAAGTGATGTGCAATGATCGACAAAAAGACGACGTTCATTGATCTAAGAAGATAAGGAGCTTTATATGGTATTGGTCATTAGAATTTGATTATTTGGTATGGTAATAGTGTTCACTTATGTTAAAATCTATCCTCAAATAATCAAAGTATATATATACACACTTATGTATATGTATGCACATAAATTGTGCAAACTGAACAATATCGGTCGACTGCTCAAAACAGACCAGTCGACCCGACATAATTATAGTAAAACTGGCCGGAGTGGGTAAAGGACAAAGCAAGCTTTACAACTATAAAATTATATGTTGCATTTTTATTTCTGTTTTTACTTACCTTGTTTAACTAAAATTGGTGCTTTCACATGCAAAATATAGGTGTTAATCCAATATTAATTTAATATTGTTGAGTCAGGGAATTTTGATTTATGCCAAAGTAATGTGCAATGATCGACAAAAAGACGACGTTCATTGATCTAAGAAGATAAGGAGCTTTATATGGTATTGGTCATTAGAATTTGATTATTTGGTATGGTAATAGTGTTCACTTATGTTAAAATCTATCCTCAAATAATCAAAGTATATATATATACACACTTATGTATATGTATGCACATAAATTGTGCAAACTGAACAATATCGGTCGACTGCTCAAAACAGACCGGTCGACCATTTTTACCCAGTTTGCACAATGAACATGCACATATATACATATAACGTATATATATTTAAATTCCAGTCAACTGGTCCATTTTGATCTGTCGACCGTTTTTACACAGATGCAACTTTTTGAATAGTCACTTCTATTCCTCCATGAGTTGCTTCTCCTTCCTTTCATCAGTGATCATTTCTATTGGTTGTGACTCTTTACTAAAGGTTACAACTACTTATCTTCTATAAATACACTTTGAAATCATCAAATCAAATTACTAATTCTTTCTATCTATTCTCTTTATTGTTGATCTCACTATTGCAATTTCAAAGCACTCAAACGCTCATATTCTTCACAATATCGTTCTTGAATCCTAGAATTTATATATTATTCTTTTGATTCAAACACGATATCATCTTCCAAATCTTCACAAATACAAATTCTACTTGAGGATAAGATTATAGGAAGGTTGTATAAGAATTGACAAATTCGTGTTACTTAGAACACTTACAAGTCTACTCGTCTTGTTTGAAGTCCTCCGTATTGTAAGAGGCAAGTTGTGAAGTCCTCCGTGTTGTAAGAGGCAAGTTCTGAAGTCCTCGTGTTGATAGAGGCGTGAAATCCTGTTCGGCTGCTCGGGTGTTGTGAACCTGTTTCCTCCAGGTTAAGTGAGGTTGTTGATTAGTGAAATTCCAGATAGAAGTCTGGAACTGGACGTAGGACGATGCTCCGAACCAGTATAAAAATCTCTAGTGTGATTTTTCCTTTTACTGCATTTACTTATCTGTGATACTGCTTCTGTGATATCTCATTCTGTTTTATATTTACTTGCATAACTATTGGATTAGACAAGTAGTTGTGTGTTATTCCATATTACACGATCCAAGTGTACTTTATACTTGGCAAGTACACGCTCACACGTTTTCATTTGGTATCAGAGCACGGTTATCTTATAACTGTAACACAGTTATTTGATATATTCTTGTAATATGGCAAATAACCCTAGTTCTAGCACTCAAAACACCACTTACACGGAAGGTCAATCAACACAAAGACCTCCATTCTTCAATGGCCTTAATTATAGTTATTGGGCAACACGTATGTCATTTTACATGCAGTCAACTAGTTATGATGCTTGGAATGCTACACAAAAAGAAGTATTGAATCCAACAACTGAGTATTCAGAATGGACACCGGCTGAGAAAACGGCAGCAGTCGTAAATGCAAAAGCAATAAATATGTTGTTTTGTGCATTAGATCAAAATGAATATAATCGTGTTAGTATCTGCACTACTGCCTATCAAATTTGGCAAACGCTAAAAATCACACATGAAGGTAATAACAAGGTTAAATAAGCCAAAATAGCCATGCTGAAAAGTCAGTTTCAAAATTTCAAAATTAAACCGAATGAAACAATCAATGACATGTATTCACGGTTTCAACTATTCACCATGCACTTATTGGTTTAGGACAAAAATATTTAGATTTTGATGTTGTAACACCCCGTATTTTTAATGTAATTAAAAATGTATATATATCCACAGATAGGATTAATATGGTGATGTATAATGAAAATTAATTAATATATGAAAAAAAAAAGATTGGTTGCATGCGATGTAAATATGTTGCATGCACTGATTTGCAAACATAATGCATTAACATTAAAAGAAAAAGATTCATGCATTGGTTTAATTTAAGTATTGTAACTAACATGAAAAAGAGAAGTAAGGAAAGAACAATAATTATTATTGTTCTAAGACTTATTAACAAAAGACTTTGTAGCTCAGTTGGTTAAGGCATTGGATTTTGTAACATGGAGGTCGGGGGTTCGAACCCCGGCGGCATCATAATTTTTATCTCTGTTTTAAAGAGGGCCAACTGAACATGCAAATATATGTACATATACAAATTCAAAATTTGAAAGGATAAGAACGTACATATAAGGAAATAAAGAAAATATATGTATATACATGAGAATATATATATATATATATATATATATGCAGAAATATATGTATACGAAAGATAAAATTTAAGATAAGGCTATAGTAAATGAAATATGGCAAGAATTAAATAACAGTGCAACATCGTTTGAATTTTGAAAATAAAATGAAAGTTGTGCGTATATATATATACGCGTAAAATGGTCGTTAAAGGAATTGTATACATATAAGAATATTTCATGTGAATAAAACAGTTAAATAAATTCCAGGAATTCAAAAGTTCGAAATTCAAATTTCTGCGCCAAAACAGCTTGTGGGACCCAATGCTAACTTAGCACTGCATGTACGATAAGATTTGGCTAGATTCATCTGCGAACCTGGACTATTTTCTTAACTAGGTTCAATGCTGACTCAGCGCGGCGTGTACGATAAGGTCTTGAGCAACTATATAAACAGCCCTGGTCTTCTTCTCTATTCACAATTCTTCTCTACCCTTATGCTGCAAAGATTCTTAGTAAACATGGCTTCCTCTCCTCCTCTTAATCAAATAATAAATAAAATAATATATATAAAATAAATCAAGACGAGGAGGTGCTGCTCAAAGACTTTCAAAGAGGAGATTCAAGGTAGAATTCAAGTGAAGATTCGAACGACTGCAACGACTGTTTTTCTACGAATCATAGCAACGCCATCTTTCTATTCTAATCTAATCTCTGTAAGTCAGTTATTTCTAGATTGAACGTTTTTCTTTGTTCATGACATGAAATTAATGGAATAAAAGAATATGCCAATTCTCTTTCTTTCTATTCGAATCTGTGCCTGTCTCTTTGGAACTAATTAAGAACTGTCATGATTCAAAGACAAATAAGACCGTGTCTATGAAACTATGGACCTAAAAACCATATGCCTATGACTATGAACGTTTGCCTATGACTATGGACATTTCCTATGACTATGGACACGGCCTATGACTATGAACATTGCCTATGACTGTGACTATGACTATGAGGATTACTTCCTTGACAAAACCTATGCCTTTGATTAACATAAACTATTGCTTATGACATAACAAGGACATCTGTGATTAAACCTCCATGATTCATGACTAGGAAAGTGTTGCTTAAGTTCTGTGATTTTGAGATTGGGGCTAAACCCGATTATTTATTCTGCTTGTCCTTGGTCTTCTTTGGTTTTAGACTATGGGAATTTACCTATTAAGTTAGGTCTACCCATGTTCTTGAACCTACTCTGTCTATTCTTGGGTTTAAACCTTGGGAATTTACCTATTATGTTAGGTCTACCCATGTTCTTGAACCTACGTCGTTATTCAAAACCATTTTATGCCAGTTGTTATATCTATCCTTTTCATAGCAACCTTTGGTTCATTCCCTATTTTCTGCGAATCTAGATTTATCTATAATCTAGTTTGAATCACGATTATACGAACGGTGGGAATGCGATTTGGGGCAAAATATGAAATTTACTAAAACGTAGTTTAACTTGGAAATTGGCATAAATTGGGAACATGTATTATGGCATGTTCATAGAAATGCAAATTGGATAAATTTGACATAAATTATAAGATGTGTAATTTGAATCTTGTATTGACGTGTAAATCTAGCATTTACATGAATTGTGAACTAGAGTAATAAGTCTAGTTTGACATGAATTAGAATGTTAAATCAGAATTGGATTATCTAATTTGGCTCGATAAGTATATTGGCATAAACTTGAAAATTGGGAGTAATTGTCAGGATTAGCGAAATCATGATTAGTGACACTTCATTTGGTATGGTTTACATACCAAAAAGCATAAATATGATATAGAGGGGAAAGTGGGCCGTAAGAATAAATGTGGACAATTTACATTAAAAGAGTAATTGGGAAATAAGTAAATTAGGATTAATTTACTTATAGAATTTGTCCTAAATGAGGAAATGTTAATTTAGACAAATTAAAGGTTTGTTAACGACATCTCTTTTAATAATAAACCAGAAAGTTCTAGGGTGACAGAGAGGATAATGTCTAGGCTTGGGTTTGGAAAATACAAGTTTCCTGCTCTCCCTGGCTATCCCTAACTGATCCGACGGACGGGATGGTTACTTTCAAAACCTGATTTGGAAATTAATCAAAACCCTTTTGAACTAGAAAACACGAATAGGTCTAACCCGAGGTTAGACTGAGTTGCGATGTAAACCTGCCCGGAACCAACCGGTACATCCAGTAATCGCAACAATATCTGTCTAATGTGAGTGGTCGTGGCTTTAATTTATTTAGTTAAAGCTAGAACAAGAATGCTAGGGTTAAGTTAACTAAGACACTTAACCAACCCAACATGATAACAAGACTGGTAAGTGGGGTTAGGTTCACACAGTTAAGCTAGAATGGGAGGGTTAAGTCCATAGGAACACTTAACCAACTTAAGCATAGTTAAGCTAGAACGGAGGGCTAAGTCCACAGGGACACTTAACCAAACTCAGGGTAATAAGACAAGATTTGTAGAGGTTAAGTAACTAAGAAAACACTTAGCCAAATTAACATGTTAACTAGTCTGGAAAATGGGGTTAAGTAAAGTTAACACACTTAGCCAAATTTACATGTTAACTAGAGGTTGGGGTTAAGTAAGATTTGATACACTTAGCCAATTTGATATGTTAGCTGGGCTAGACCGTAGGGTTAAGTAAACTTGAACACGTAACCATCAGATTTTGATAAAGGAATAGGGTTAAGTCTAAAACATGAAGGGATAATACTTAACCGTTAATAATAGGTTAGTTAAAACAGACGGGCAAGGTTAAGTTAAAAAGGAACACTGAACCGATGCAGGGTGGATGGGTAAGGTTAAGTAATACTTAACCAATATAACTTGGTTTGTGGTGGGGTTAAGTCAACATGAATTACTGATAACACTTAACCAGTTTGACAGGATAAATGAAGAGGGTTAAGTCGGCTTGAATTGACTAATGACACTTAACCAATCCAAATTGACGGGAAAGGGAAAAAAGTTAAGAAAACAACGATTTTGGAAACTAAGTGGTAAATCTTAGTTAGTAAAACTAAGTAGAAATTCTTAGTATAACACGGGAAGGAGCGAATGTTCGTCTGAATAGAGAGAAGGCTCCAAAGAATTGGGTTACGAAGCCCGAGGCTTCGAGGGGACGTGAGGGTACTCTTGGTATCCCTCTGTGAGGCAGCAGATGATCCGCCTGGGCCCACAGAGGTTAAGGTCTGCGTAGAAGAACCAGGGGTATGCCTTGGTTGCAATACATGGCAACCTAAAGACTAGGATGGACCGGCGTGATTCGGCGAGCAAACGGTAGCCCTGTGATAGCAACTCGTCGTCTACCATCCATCTTGAGTCAGTCGAGATACGTGAAGCGGAAAGGCGGAGAACTCCAAAAGACCATAATAGCTATCTAGTTATGGGTGAGGATGGCCATAGGATAGTGGGGCACCAGGGGCCGGCGTATAGTTCTCATTTTACAAGGTGTGCCTTTCATTAGTTGAGGGAGGGGTCAAGTGGGACCATAGCCATTGGGATAAAAACAGACCTTAGCATCTGCATCGGCAGATATTTGAAAGCTCCCGACCGAGTTCTGTATTCCTTGATTTGCCCTGTCACAGGACTCGGACCGCACATTACAGGACATGTGCATCTAGACAAGCGATAACGATTCGCGATACATGCGTGGGGAAGTATAGGAACATATACTGCTCTAGGTAGTGTGTCCTAGACTTGGGGCATCGATTCGACAGGTAGCGTAATCCCTAGTTGGACTAGGTGGCATAAACCCTGAACTCGAAAAGCGTTCAGCAGATAGCGTAAAACTCTAGTTAAATCTAGAAAGCACTTGATAGAAAACCCTAGATTAGATCTAGGTAATAAATAATAAATGTATGCCTGAGGGCAACAGAAACTACAGGGATTGGGATCACGTTAACATTACTGGTTGGGACACTAGTTAGGTGGTGCAGAGATGTAGAAACCAGTATAACAAGGAAATAACAAAGCGGCGAAAGTATTAGAGCGTATCCAGTTTATCTTAGCATATCTTGTGACTACCTTGTCTAATCTTGTTGACCCTATCGTCATGGTGTAATCTTGTATTCAGTTAATTCATGTCGTTTTGTTTTCCATGTTCACATGCTAGAAGTTACTGAACTTACTCAGGCTTTATGTGTGACTCTGTTTTTCTTTCGTCTTCTTTTCTTCCGTCCCCCCCCCCCCCCCCGAGGTGGTAAAGGAGGTAATAGTTTAGCTCAAGTTAAGTTGGACTGCTACTCTTTCCCAGCTTGAAGATTTGCCGAAGTTTGCCTGGATTCTCTTTTCAGATGCTATGGCTGGCTCTTGCTAAAATCGGGGAATATAAATGTTTTTTTTATGCTTCTTTATTTTGTAAGACAGATGATACTCTGATATTGTAAAGAAACCATTGTACAAACTATTCTATTAATAAAGCAAAGTTTTATTTTCCGCTATTTAATTCATGTCTGTCTTGTAATTTATCTGCATCTTTTACCCTAAATGCTCCACAGAACTTAGTGCATTCCCTTTGTGAGTGACACTAATGGACGTGGGGTGTTACAGATGTTGTCTCGACAGTCCTACATTCTCTGACTAGTGAATGGGAAGGAAATGTATTAGCGATTGAAGAAGCTAATGACCTTTCTGTCATGAAGCCAGATGAATTGATAGGAAATCTAATGTCCTATGAAGAAAATTTGCAGACAAGAAAGGAACAGAAAGAAGAAAAGAAAATTGTAGCATTTCATGCTGAGAAGGATGAAAATGAATCAGAATATGAAGAAGAAGACTTAGCTTTTATTGCAAAAGGATTCAAAAATTTCCTAAAACATCGAAAAGCTAGTTGATATAATAAAAGAAAAACTGGTTCAAATAAACCTTCATCATTAGCTATACAATGTTTCAACTGTCATAAAAAGGGGCACATGCACAAAGATTGTCCGGAGCAAAAGAAGAAGTCCGAAAATGACAAGTTCAAACACAAGAAGGACAAATCCAAGAAATTCTCGGTTACATGGGATGACTCAGACTCATCTTCATCAGAAAGTGACAGTGATTCAGAAGATGAACAAGCAAATGTTTGTTTTATGGCAATAGAAGATGAGGTACAAATTCCAACATTTGATGAAGTTCTTGATATTAATGCTGAATTAATAGTTAGATTCAAAAATATGAAACGACAATGCAAACAAGCCAAAGCAGATTTAAGTAGAGTAGAATTTGAACGTGATATGCTAAGAGACGAGAAGAAAATATTAGAAGAGGAACTTGAAAAAGTTCAAGAATCATCATCTAATATTGATTCTCAATTATCTCTTTTGAGTCAAGAAATTGAAACTCAAAAAGAGAAAAATGATGCTCTTACTACTGAAAATCATGAGATTAAGGCAAAAGTCAAAACTCTAGACCTAGAAAAAGCTAGTTTACAAACTAAGTTAGATGACATTACTCAAAATGTTTCTAACTTCAACAAAGGTCAAGAAAATTTGACAAAAAATATTGAAAATTCACAATCTGCTACAAATAAACAAGGTTTGGGATATAAGAAACAAGATACCAAGAAGCAGTTTGGTAATAAAAGAAAGAAAAATGTACAAAAAACTAAAGCTAAGAAAAATCTTAGTTTATTATATTTCAAACCAAATCTGGTTGTGAAATTTCAGAAGAAAAATGTCAAGACTATCAAAAAATGGGTTCCTAAAACAAATAACAATTTGATTAGGAACAAATACATTCATAATTTTTTGAATATTATGCATCATAATTCCAATTATTTATATAAAGGGGATACCGGACCCATATGGGTTTGGACTCCTAAGACCTAACTCTTAGGACCCTATAAAAAGGTGGGTACCATGAACTTAATTTTATTTTTTGCAGGTCCCACTTAAGAAAAGAGGAAAGTGGATACTGGACAGTGGTTGCTCGAAGCATATGACTGGAGACAAGAACTTATTGACAAATATCACTTATTCAGAATGTGGCTCCGTCACTTTTGGAGATAATTCAAAAGGTTATATCATCGGCAAAGGCGATGTGAACAATTGCGGTACATCTAACTTACCTCTTATTACTAATGTCATGCTAGTTAAAAATTTGAAACATAACTTACTTAGTATTAGTCAGTTATGTGACAAGGGCTTTATCATTTCCTTTTTTGATAACAAGTGTAGTATCTTAGATAAAGATCATAAGTTAGTTTTCGAAGGATACAGAGATAAAAATATTTATATTCTGAATATGAATGTCAATCATAATTCAGATATGTGTCTTGTAGCAAATGATAATGATCCACGACTATGGCACAAACGCTTCTGTTATATAAACTTCAAAACTATCGACAAGCTAGCTAAAAACGATCTAGTTAGAGGACTACCCAAAATGAGTTTTACAGTTGACAACATTTGTGATGCATGTCAATTAGGAAAATTGACTAAATCATCATTACAACCACTTGAGCTACTACATATGGATTTATTCGGACCAACACAGGTTCAGTCGATAAATCATAATCGATATGTGTTTGTAATTGTTGATGATTTCTCTCGTTATACTTGGGTGATTTTCTTGAAAAACAAAAGTGACACTTTCGATCATTTCGAATCTTTCATCAAGAGAATTCAAAAATCAAAAGGGCTTAAGGTTAAGAATATAAGAAGTGATCATAGCGGAGAATTCGAAAATAACGAATTTGAACATTTTTGTACAAAGAAAGGTATATATCATCATTTTTCGTTTCCTAGAACTCCACGACAAAACGGAGTTGTAGAACGGAAAAATCGGACTTTACAAGAATATGCAAGAACATTATTAAATGGATCCACTTTACCAAAACATTTTTGGGCAGAAGCTGTTGCAACTGCGTGTTATGTTTTGAATCATGTATCTATTCGACCTCTCACCAAGAATACATCTTATGAGTTATTTAATCAAAGAAAGCCAAATATCTCATACTTCAAAGTTTTTGGTTCTAAGTGCTTTATTTTAAATATGAAAGACCATCTTGGAAAATTTGATCCAAAATCCGATGAAGGTATATTTGTCGGATATTCGGAACGAAGCAAGGCCTATCGTATATTTAATAAAAGAACTAAAACTATTGAAGAGTCACTTCATGTTTCATTCAATGAATTCTATAAGCCATCTCGTAATATAACAGATGATGACGATATTATAGTCGCTGAAAATCCAATCGTCACAAATGCTGATTCAGACTCAGAAATTATTGAGAATATTCCTCAACCAGTTATGATACCCTCTCCAACAAGATTATGATCTCCACCTAGGATACTAAGAGATCATCCGGTTCAAAATGTAATTGGAGAAGTAACATCACAAATTAGAACAAGGAGTCAACTCAACCAAATGGGTCATGTTGCGTTTCTTCCAAATATCGAACCTAAGAATCCAAAAGAAGCTGCTACTGATGATTACTGGATCATTGCCATGCAGGAAGAACTAAATCAGTTCGAGCGCAATGATGTCCGGGAACTTATTCCAAGACCAACTGATCTGTCAGTTATCGGTATGAAATGGGTCTATAAGAATAAGGCCGATGAACAAGGAAATATAACCAGAAAAAGCAAGATTAGTAGCACAAGGATATAATCAGGAAGAAGGTATCGATTACGAAGAAACTTTTGCACCAGTTGCATGACTAGAAGCTATCAGAATCTTGTTATCCTTTGCTTGTCATCATAATTTCAAACTCTATCAGATGGATGTCAAAAGTGCTTTTCTAAACGGATTTATCAAAGAGAATTTATATATCGAACAACCTCCCTTGTTCATACATGAAAAACATCCTGATTACGTATATAAACTTCAGAAGGCTTTGTACGGTTTAAAACAAGCACCTTGTGCTTGGTATGAACGATTACGCAGCTATCTTAGTGATTCAAGATTTCAAATTGGTAAAGTCGATCGGACTTTATTCGTTAAACATTCTCAAAAAGATATATTGGTTATCCAGATATATGTAGACGATATTATCTTTGGTTCAACAAACGACAAACATTGCAAAGAGTTTGCAAATATTATGACCAAAGAATTTGAAATGTCTCATATGGGAGAACTATCATATTTTCTTGGTCTTCAAATCAAACAACTTTCTAATGGTATTTTTATTAATCAAGAAAAATACTGTGGAAACCTTATCAAATGCTTCGATTTGGAAAATACATCTAGTAAACCTACTCCTATGAGTACAACTACACATCTTGAAAAAGATGAACATGGTAAGAATGTTGACCAGAAGTTATATCGAAGTATGATTGGTTCTCTTCTTTATCTTACTGCAAGTCGTCCCGATATAATGATGAGTGTTTGTCTATGTGCACGATTTCAAGAAAATCCTAAAGAATCACATTTACGAGCTGTAAAACATATAATACGTTATCTTAATAATACCAAAGACTTTGGTCTTTTCTACCCAAAAGATTGTCCATTCGAATTAGTATCCTATATGATGCTGATTTCGGAGTCTCTCGTACGGATAGAAAGAGTACAAGTGGTATGTGCCATTTTATTGGAAAATCACTTGTCTCTTGGTTTAGTAAGAAACAAAATTGCGTTTCACTATTGACATGTGAAGCTGAGTATATATCAGCAGCTCTTGCTTGTACTCAAGTACTATATATGCAACAAACACTTCGTGATTTTGATATTCATTTATCAAACTCCATTATATACTGTGATAACATAAGTGCGATTAACTTATCAAAAATCCAGTAAATCATTCTCGCACAAAGCACATTGACATTCGACATCATTTCTTGAGAGATAATATTGAAAAAGGAAACATATGCCTTGAATATGTCCAGACTGAACATCAACTAGCGGACATTTTTACTAAGCCTCTACTTGAATCAAGTTTTATTTCTTTACGTAGAGAGCTTGGTTTAATCTCTAGAACTGAACTTGATGTGTAAATTCTTAAGTTATATACATATGAATTGTCAAGTTCTTTTCTTCACCGGTGCTTTTACTTTTCATATTTTTTTAGATATTAAGTAGCTATCGCTATTTTTAGTAAGAAATTATGAGCTATTTTTTTTCTACGGTATATATTCCTTGAACCTTTTTTACCATTACTCTATATATAGACAAACCTATATATATGTGTATCACTCATTCTCCTTTTTGCATCCCCTTACTCAGACTCTATATTATTCTTAACCGAGTTCAAATATTTCAAAATGGCTCATATCTGCGATGAATGTGCACAAAGGTCACACATTTCGGTCACTAATTCTGAACCGGAGGAATACTATTCTCCAGAAACACCGAAAAGTAGACCAAAATGTACTCATACCCCTGGAAATACACCAAAGTCAAAATGTGCAAAGAAAGCATTGTTTTGCTCCCCACGAACTAGAGAAAAGATAAATGAGATTCATTACTACCAGAAACATCAAATGGATCTCCACTGACAACTCCATTACGAGCAAAAACTTACTTCCAATCGTTTATCTCTCGTAGAACGCATGGCTTCATTTTCCTGTAGCACGGACAAACATGGAGTTCATGAACCTATGCCACATGCTCCTTCTTCCTCTAGGAGTCCAAACTCCAGGGATTGTAACTACAATCGTAATAAAGGTGCGAAATGGTCGCCATGGACACCTCGAATCAACGAGGTTAAGGAAGACTCAACCGAGCATAATTCTGGAACATCACATTAATTTATGTTTTTTCATAAAGTTTATGCTTTTATTTTAGTCTTTTCTATGCTTACAACATATATGTACTTAGTTTTCTGAAATGATTTCAATATTTTTACGACCATTCGAAATTTAAAACATTCAGATCGTTCGAAACCAGAAAGAAGAGCAAAAAAAATCAAGAAAAACAATCATCTGGAACACCAGTCGATCGGTTGATATGAACCAGTCGACCAATTTGCTCTCGGGTTAAAAACGGTCGACCGACCATCTCTAACCAGTCAACTGGTCCTATACGATATTGTTTTTTTAAAGGGTTTCCAGAACCAGTCGACGGTCAATTACCACCAGTCGACCGTTTTGCTCTCGGGTTGAAAACGGTCGGCCGGTGATAATTTACCAGTCGACCAGTTTTCGTCTGAAGGGTTTTTAAATACACCCGTACGGTCATTTTTTTCAACCCATCTCTTCATTTTTACCTTTAACCTTTTCAAACTCCAAAACCTCTCTAGCCCTAGAACTCAAAATTTCCTTTTTTTCCAAATCAATTTCATGGCCCATCTACAAAAGAAGATGAAGAAAGCTTCCACCTCTTCTTCCGAATTCCAACCAATAGATAGTTCGATCAAGAAATGGCTTGTTGATCCGGTTGCTATCACAAGATGGAATCAAATGATGGATTTCAAAATTCATCCCGATTCGTATATCAAATTCCTTGATTTCTCCAACTACAAAGTTCGTCAATTAGCTAGAAATGCTCATATTGAATTCTAATTGATTTCGATCATAATAATGTTGAAATTAATCATATTATGATCAAGCTTTTCTATGCTAATCTTAATCTCGACAAATACAAATCGGAAAACCCTAATTACTGTCTTTGGTCGGTTGTATGTGGGCAACAAGTTTTTATTTCTTGCGAAAGGATGGCAAGAGTGCTTGATTCGGACTTTGGACGAGAAAAATTTTCAAGTACCTTTTGTACTGTTCATATCCGTAATCAAATAAGTCATGAATTCATCGAGGATGATAAGGACAGCACAAAATCGATAAATTTGCGTCCTACGGCTAGAGTTCTTCACCATACTTTAATGCATTCTCTTTTCCCTTGAATTGGAAATTTCGATGCTGTTTACAAAGAGAATTTCAAAGCTTTATATGTAATTTATGGTGGAATTCGAATAAACTGGATTGAAATGATCTTCGATGAAATTTTACAAGTCAATGAGTTGAATAAGCCGCATCTCTTCTACAACGAATATATCATGCGACTCTTAAGTGACTGTGGCATCAATCCACCTCAATCACCTATTACACAACCAAAGTGCATAAACAAAGCTTCAATCAAACGTATGAAACTTCCTGAACCATATTTTAATATAATGCCTTTTGAACAATGGAAAGAACAAGGCCACCAAGGAACCTCCTCTCGACCTTCTCGTCCAAAACCAGAAGACGTGAAACTTCTACGCTCGATTTCCTCCACCAAAGAAAGTCTTGAAACTCTCGCTCAAAATAAGTTCCTTCTTAAAACTCGACTTAAGCGTATGGACACAAAGATGGATAAGTGTTTTAATAAACTTAAGTCATTCTTCTCGTCTATAAGGGAGGCAATATCTTGTGGAGCTTCCACTTCTTCCATGCAAGCACAGGACCCCGGTAAACGTCCAGCTCCTCCATCCTTTACTTGGACATCTTCGGAGGAGGGCACTAACTCTGACACTAGTCATGGACGAGGTCATGGACAATCTCAAATGCGTGATGTAGAAGAAGAAGAAGGCGAGGAAACGGAATCCGAGTAGCTTATTTCTTTTATCATTTTATGAACTTATGCTTTTGGTATTTTTCTAGACTTAATCCGACACTTGTACGTAAATGGTGTCGTTGTTTTATTTTGAACTTAGACCTATTGATGTTCGTACTCTATGCTCTATGTTATGTGTATGGTATTTTAATCTCTGCTTGTATCATCTACATTGTTTATCTGCTTATTTCATTCCTTTTTGTCGAAGACAAAGGGGGAGAAGTTGGTAAGTATGGTACTAACATTGTATGCAGAAACAATAGTTATTATACAGGCACAAATTCAGGGGGAGATTATATACAGGGGGAGATTAAGAGATATATTGTCATCAATCAAAAAGGGGGAGAATGTTGAGTCAAGGAATTTTGGTTTATGCCAAAGTAATGTGATATGATCGACAAAAAGACGACGTTCATTGATCTAAGAAGATAAGGAGCTTCATATGGTATTGGTCATTAGAATTTGATTATTTGGTATGGTAATAGTGTTCACTTATGATGAAATCTATCCTCAAAAATCAAAGTATATATATACACTTATGTATATGTATGCACATAAATTATGAAAACTAAGCAATATCGGTCGACTGCTCAAAACAGACCGGTCAACCGTTTTTACCTAGTATGCACAATGAATGTGCACACATATACATATAACGTATATATATTTAAATTCCAGTCTACTGGTCCATTTTGACCTGTCGACTGTTTTTACACAGATGCAACTTTTTGAATAGTCACTTCCATTCCTCCGTGAGTTGCTTCTCCTTCCTTTCATCAATGATCATTTCTATTGGTTGTGACTCTTTACCAAAGGTTACAACTACTTATATTCTATAAATACACTTTGAAATCATCAAATCAAATTACTAATTCTTTCTATTTATTCTCTTTATTGTTGATCTCACTATTGCAATTTCAAAGCACTCAAACGCTCATATTCTTCACAATATCATTCTTGAATCCTAGAATTTATATATTATTCTTTTGATTCAAACACGATATCATCTTCCAAATCTTCACAAATACAAATTCTACTTGAGGATAAGATTATAGGAAGGTTGTACAAGAATTGACAAATTCGTGTTACTTAGAACACACATTGTCAAATTACAAGTCTACTCGTCTTGTTTGAAGTCCTCCGTATTGTAAGAGGCAAGTTGTGAAGTCCTCTGTGTTGTAAGAGGCAAGTTTTGAAGTCCTCGTGTTGATAGAGGCGTGAAATCCCATTCGGTTGCTCGGGTGTTGTGAACCTGTTTCCTCCGGGTTAAGTGAGGTTGTTGATTAGTGAAATTCCAGATAGAAGTCTGGGACTGGACGTAGGACGGTGCTCTGAACCAGTATAAAAATCTCTGGTGTGATTTTTCCTTTTACTGCATTTACTTATCTGTGATACTGCTTCTGTGATATCTCATTCTGTTTTATATTTACTTGCATAACTAATGCATTAGACAAGTAGTTGTGTGTTATTCCATATTACACGATCCAAGTGTACTTTATACTTGGCAAGTACACGCTCAAACGTTTTCAAATATTAAGGTTAACATTCCTTCGCATGAGCCCTTGCTTACTTTTGAGAAACTCCATATCCTTGTCATTGTATTTCTAGGATAAATTTAGAGCAAAGATACATTAATATTGTTGGAGAATGGAGTTTTGATGACAACAACCTTATTTCAATTATCATTAATTATAAAATATATACTAACATCTCTATTTGGAATGTGTGTGTATATATATACACATATATGCAGGATTTATATACCAGACTTAAATATTTAAGACTGTACATTTTTAGAGTTTCAAGATATTTGGAATTCAAGAGAGATTCAAGACTCAT
Source organism: Allium sativum (assembly GCA_030737875.1). Lineage (NCBI taxonomy): Eukaryota > Viridiplantae > Streptophyta > Magnoliopsida > Asparagales > Amaryllidaceae > Allium > Allium sativum. The sequence goes on along the minus strand of JASFAX010000039.1, from coordinate 5,658,741 downwards.
GAGTTATCAAGTTTTCAAGAGTTCAAGACAAATACAGTAATAGAGTCTAGTTTATATGTAAGACTCTGAATAGTACTACAGGTTCAAATTCAAATTCTGTTTTTCAAATTCTGATTATCAAAATTCAAATTCTAATTTCAATTTTTTTTCTATCCTACTTATGATTTCAAATTTAAGTTTTAAGTTTATATTTTTAAACCTTATAATTTTATAAATATGTTTGTATACTATATTATTATGATTTCATATGATTCACTTTATAATATTTATTTATATCATTAAGTTTTGATTCAAGAATTTTTAGAATAATATATATGTTTAGACACTTGAAAAATATTTATAAAATATTTTTAACAAACATATGTCGACATACATAGGAGGCTATGTCGACATACAACTGGTAGAAATTCAATTTTCAAAGAAAGTGTCTTTTCACTATTTGTAACATTCCAGAAGCACTACAACCTTTCAAATCTTACAAATAGGGGCCGATTTCAAATTTTTTGATATATTTTCTTCTCATCTTCACCCCTCTTCATCCCACCATTAATATTTCATATTTTATTGATTTCTACACTTCTATTTTGCCAATTTCTACTCTAATTATATAAAACTTCTTCTTTTCTCACTCTATATCCACTACTTTCTGAATTGAAGTGCCATTGAAGAGTTATGGGGTTGTTGAAATCATTTGGGAAGTGTTTGGGAAAGGGTGTGTTCCTTGTAAGCTGAATTCAAGGAAAGGGAGCAGTATTAACCTTGTAGCCATAGAATCAAGGGTGTTTGGAGCGGTGTTAACCTTGTAGCCATGAAATCAAGGGGATTGTACTTGGATATTGATAATAATAAAACTCAGCGCAATCTAACGTTGCGTGGGACTAGACGTAGGAGTAATCTGAACCTGTATAAAATACGGTGTGTTCTTTCCTTTTCTGCATTTTATATTTATATGTTTTTGTGTTTTTGTTTGATTTTGTGTCTATAATCATCTATTTTGTGTGTGATTCATATAATAGATCATATAAGTTTAAGATTTCCACAAATTTCTTGAAAACACTATTCACCCCCACTCTACTATTAGTCTTTCCTTAAGATCCGCATTCCACGTTCCCTAACAATTGGTATCGGAGCTGGTTAGAGAATGTGATAGGGGGTTCTCACTCGGCTGTTTGGTGGTGGGCGGGAGACTCTTACTCCTACATGTCCCCATGTGTGGGTTGGTTGAGTCGCGAGGCTAACCGTTAAATCAGTTCTTAGGTTCCATTATTATGCCATGGTGGTAGGTTTGGCCACTGGTTATTAAGGACCCATAACAATTGGTATCAGAGCATAGGTTTTCAAAAGTTCATAATTTAATTTTTGAAAATATTAAATGGCAAATTTTGAAATAATTTATAACACTAGTTTCAATTCATGATTGCATCAATGTATGAAGAGTCTACATTGAATTATTTGAAAATCCAAGTGATCTACTGAAGTGTTGTCCAATACAGGAAAAGATGTGTCATATGGCTATTGGGAATACAAAATTTGAAAAGATGGGTGATATTGTTGTTGAAAATTCAAATTCCGAAATGGTGCGTTACATGGCTGTTGAGAATTCAAATTCTGATGAACAAATGATGGAAATCAAAAAGGACAAATGGACATTGGATAGTGGATGTTCGAGACATATGATGGGAAATCCGAAACTATTAAATATTCTAGTATATGAAGATGGTGGAATGGTTAACTTTGGAGATAACTCTAAAGGATATATTGTTGGCATCGACAATGTCGGTAATTCTAAAACCCATACTATTTCTGATATTTTATTAGTTAGAAATCTAAAACTTACTAAGTATAAGCCAACTTTGCGATTAAGGCTATGAAATAAACTTTGAAAAGGATAAATGCTTTATAGAAGATAGGAATTCAAAAGTAACAATCGAAGGAGATAGAAAGAAAAATATCCTCATATTAAGTATGAAAATTTCCGATGATAATCTATGTCTTATGGCCAATACAATTGACCCTTGGATCTGGCATAAGAGATTCAGTCGTATAAATTCAAACACATCTCTAGAATTTCTAAATTAGATTCAATTAGGGGATAACCCAAAATGAAATTTAAAGTTAATAATTTATGCGACGATTTTTCTAGATTTACCTGGACATTATTTCTTAAAAATAAAAGTGATGCTTTAGGTCAATTTAAAATCTTTGCTAAAAGAATTCAAATTTATTGTCCTTAAAAATTAAAACAATACATAGTGACCATAGTGGAGAATTTGGAAATGAAATTTTTTGAAAAAATTTGTAATAAAAAGGGAATTACCCATAATTTTTCTTTCTCTAGATCCCCTCAATAAAACGCAGTAGTTGAATGCAAAAATAGGTCGATACAAGAGTGTGCGAGAACAATGTTATCTTATAATAATTTACTAAGAAATTTTTGGGCTGAGGCAGTTGTAACAGCTTGTTGTATTTTAAATAGAATTTCAGTCAGACCCTTAACTCAAAAAACACCATATGAACTTTTGTATAATAAGAAACCAAAAGTATCATATTTTAAAATATTTGGAAGTAAATGTTTTATTCTTAATACTAAAGATATTTTAGATAAATTTGATTCAAAATCCAATAAAGGAATATTTATTGGATATTCAGAAAGAAGTAAAGCATACAGAGTTTTTAATTCAAGAACCAATATATAGAAGACATTTTAAATGTATCCTTTGACGAAAACTATAAAAATATAACACAACACAACGAAGATGAATGTGAAAATGAGATTAATGAAACAAATAATGAAGACGGTCAACCAAATAAAAGAATTAGATTACAAAGAGACCATCATGTAGAAAATATCTTAGGAGAAATTGAATTCGTTGTTAGGACTCGAAACCAATCAAATAATATGAGTAATTTAGCATTTATTTCAACTATTGAACCTAAAAATCCAAAGGAAGCATCATCCGATGATTCATGGATCCTTGCCATGCAAGAAGATTTGAACCAATTTCCTAGGAATGATGTATGGGAACTTGTTCCTAGACCAGAGGATAAAACAGTAATTAGAACTAAATGGGTTTATAAAAATAAAATGAATGAACACGGCGAGGTCGTAAGAAATAAGGCACGATTAGTAGCACAAGATTATACTCAAGAAGGAGTATATTATGATGTAACATTCGCACCCATAGCTAGATTAGAACCAATTAGGTCATTACTAGCCTTTGCAAACTGTAATAATTTCAAATTATATAAAATGGATGTTAAAAGTGATTTTCTAAACGAATATGTTAAAGAAGACGTACAAGTAGAGCAACAACCTCTTTTTGAAGACAAAAAATTACCAAATCATGTATATAAATTAAAGAAAGCATTATATATATTGAAATAGACTCCCAGAGCTTGGTATGATAGATTAAGAAATTACAAATTACAATCTAACTTCGAAATAGGTAAAATAGATAATGCTCTTTTTATCAAAAGAAATAATAACAATATACAATTAGTACAAATATATGTTGATGATATAATCTTTGGATCGACGAATAATAAAATGAATAAATAATTTTCAGATATTATGACCCAAGAATTTGAGATGAGTCACATGGGATAACTAACATTCTTCTTAGGCTTACAAGTTCGTCAATTAAAGAATGGAATATTTATTAATCAAGAGAAATATGTAGGAGATTTAATTAATAAATATAATTTGACTACAAAAAATGGAAGACCAACACCAATGGCAACTAATATAGCCTTAAGTAAAGATGATACATCAAAAGACGTTGATCAAAAATTATACAGATGTATGATAGGATCAGTATTATATATAACCACTAGTAAACCAGATATAATGTATAGTGTATGTCTCTATGCAAGATGTCAATCGCAACCTGAAGAAACATATTTGAAAGCTGGAAAACGTATTCTAAGATATGTAAAACATACATCAGATTTTGGATTATTTTGTACTAAGGATGATTCGTTTGATTTAATTTTCTATTGTGACGCTGATTATGCGGGATGTAAATCCGATCATAAAAGTACTAGTGGAACATGTCACTTCTTAGGAAATTCACTAGTTTATTGGTTTAGTAAAAGCTGCAACGACCCGGATTTTTTGGCTATTTAAATTCGAATATTTAAATTTATTTTAAATATTTTATTTGGATTATTTATGGAATTTAATATCGAATTCGTTGAGTTCACGACGACTGAACGTTTAAATTTATATTTAATTTAAAACGAACTCGAAACTGCGCGGTAGTTCGTAAAATTGAATTTCAACTTCAATTGATCATACAGAATTCGTTTTAAGTGGGATTTCTGTGAAACAAGAAGCGATTGAATCGAATTGATAATATTTTTCTTATGGAAGAGATAAATTGAGTTTTCATGTTATAGATTTTGTTTTACGTCCAAATCAAATTCTCAAATAGTCGTTATGGAATCGTTTATAGGCATAACGATTTATTTAATATAAATAAATGTTGGTTTCGATTTTGGACAAGCCCTTTTAGGCGTAGTTATAATTTAATTTTTAGAATTTTACTGTAATTTTTATTTCTTAAAATAAGCTATTTTTACTTGGAGTATTTCACATCCTATATCGGCATTTTGGGTTTTCATAATATAAGTTAACCTACCGATATTATTATACTTTTGGGATCGTGGCACATTGCTGGGCGTGATGGTATATTTATTTCTGTCGACGGCGAGTCGTATGCATACGGAGTTTTATATAACGGGGTACGTTAACTGTAAAACTAAAAATCGTTCATCAAAATCATCAAATCAAATCAAATTGAAAATAAAATTTCGTTAGATCACTTGCTACATGCCTATATGAAAGAGCAACGCCACCTACTTTAAGACTTATGTGTAAGGAAAAGACAACTCATGCAAAGTAGCGTATGTGACTTCTTTTAAATGCGTACATGATATTGCTCTGCCACCCTAAACTTAGAACAGCTACCTTATCCCCTACTTTACGTATTTTCTTTTCAGCATTTCTCAAGCTTGCCGACCACGTCTGGGACAACTCACCATCAAACAGCTACCTACAGCTACTCACCTACACACGCATTCCTTCATGGTCAAGTTTCCTGTACTGTGCATGCCAATCTTTCCCCACTATAAATAATGCGGCCTTTCTTCTCATCGCCATGGTCACTGGAAACTTTTAATTCCATCTCATATACTTCTAAATAAAAAAAAAAAAGAAAAAAAAAAAAAAAGGGTTTTCTAAGCATACATGAAGCCGGTGTACAAGAAGAGATTGGCATTATTTTGCATGGCATGAAGGGTACCCGTTCAAACAATCAAAGGGAAACAAAAGGAGAAAATGTTGGCAAGGGGTGATCACGTGGGGGGAAGTTTTAACATAAATTGCTTTTGACGTGGGGTTGATGAAGAATATTAGGAAGAAGGAGATGGGTTCTTTTTGGTGGAGTGCGGTGCAACAGTTCTAGAAGGTGATGAAGTATGTTCATGCGTTAAAAACGAGGGGGGAACATGTATTAAGACATGGACAGACTAATGTATGGGGGAGAGAGCAGTGCGGAGTGGTGAACGTAGGGTGGTGTGTGTGCGCAGTGTCGGGAAGAAGAGGCTTGCGGAAGAAGGAGAGCTGGGACAGTGGGGGGTTGCTGGACCTATATGTGCGGTGGAAGGAGCTGCTTGAATGGAGGGGTTGGAGAAGCATATGACCATGTGGCTCAAAGAACACAAGGAGGAGAACTCAGTCTTGACAGTGGAGCTACAGGGAATCGGTTTTGAGGGGTTGGCTTCAAAGGAAACTCATAAGATTTGATTGACGTGTTAACAAAGTAATTAGTGTATTAATATTTAATTCATTAATTTTAATTAAGGTTAAAAATCTATTTTTATTTAAATCAAAGAATCTCCCACTTCACTGCTGTGCATGGACTCTACTGTCAGACGCGAGGAGGGAATCAAGGATGGGTTTGGCATGAGAAGTATAGGAGCACGCGTGGTGCTTGGTTTTCTTTCCGGAAACATGGTAGTAGAAGTGAGGAAATGTGCATGGAAGGAAGGGTTGTTTAATACTGGAAGGGTGACGTTTAGCAGTTGGATGAGGTATTGTTGTGGAGAAAGCTAACGGAGCATGGACAGTTAGGAAATGGTTATGGGAATAAACACGGGATGAAGGAATGGCTAGAAAGTAATTAAGGTTAAACATCAGTTAAGTTCTAATTATTTGTTAAACCAACTGAAAATGGTTTAGATAATATATACAATGTCGAAATAACGATAACACATCTGTATATCGTCAGAATCACGCGAAATCAGTCATGTTGAAATCGCATCGACAAAGGAGAGCCCTACGAACTAGACTAGAATTATTTGATGATGGCTGGAATTTTGATATAATTTCAAGCGTATATTGGAATTATATGAACCGACGTTGAAATCATCAACTGAGAACAAAGGTGAGTTAATTCTCACACATTTCTGAAATACTAGGATGTGCTAAATTCATATAATTAGATTAAATCATTGATAATTGATTGACTGAATGCCTTGAATGCGATGGTTGATTTAATGGTTGACGTTAATTATATTATCGTCGTTTAAAATATTTCTATATGCTGATATGAAATATTCTAATGATCTGTGTTGCAGGGAAGAACAGGTAGGAGGAATCAAACCGGTACCTCAAATATTTAGTATACTGTTAATTTCATAATATATATGAACGGATTAAAACCCGTTGACTTTAAAACCCAGTTGGTTGTTGATTGTGGTTGAGCTTTGAATCAATATATAGTATTGATTATAGAATAAATAGCAGATGGCCCAGATATACACTGTTTTATAAAGATCGATTCACCGTCAGGTGAATCGCTAGAAATGAAGATATGAAATTTATTTTACAATCAAATATTTATTTATATATATATATTATTTGAAATAAAGTTTTGAAAAAGAAGAAAATCCGACCCCAGATATACATTGATTGTTTTAACCACAAATTACCATTTTTGTACCATATCTACCGTGCGCGAAGCACGTGCTTATCAAGTGATTATAAAACGATCTTATCTAGCTAATCTAAGTAACCAGAATTAACGTAATGTGTTTATATTGATATTGATTTTATAAAAATCAAAGTGAATAGAATTATTTAGATTAATTAATTATTTATTAATTTAAATGGCAAGATCAATAACGATTGACTAACGGGTTGATCACATTTAGAGTTGAACAAGTTAATGGCGTTAACTGAAATTGTTTATTTAATTAGTTCATTAATTTAAAGGGAATAGTTAATGGTTAAGTAACCCTGATTTAATTTAATAAATGTTGAAATTTGATTATTTGTCATTTATTAACAACCGAAGTGATAATTTGGAATATGAAATATAGTAAGGAAAGTTTGAGAAGTTCAAAACCGTATTGGTAGTTAATAAAGGCAAAGAGGATGTCGTGATGATTGTTTTACAAATGATAAGATGAATCGATAAGAAACAAGAAATGTTTGAAATGTTAGATAAAGGTTAAATTGGATATGATTTTAAGATATTTTCTAGGTATATAAATAAAATGATTTAAGAATATTAGTATATTAGAACTAATATATTATTTTAAACGGCCAAGTGATGCTGTGTATAAACCAATGGATCTGTTTATTTTTATGGTTGTTTATTTTGATAGTTAAATAACCGACTATCAAAATCTGACCCAACGTTATTGGCATGGAAAGACCGGGATCGAATTTACATTCGAAAACCATTCCGACCAGTTAATACGAATACGTCGAAGAAGCTGATCGAGATGGAGCAAGTGAAGACTGAAACGACCCGCAAATCCGTGCTATCTGAGTTGACTAAATACACCACACGTCCAACTCAAATTGCACAGAAATACGACTCATTATTAGAAAGAAGTTAGAGGATGAGAAATAGAAAGAAAGAAATATTAGAATAGAAGAAAAACGAAGATCACAAACTCACAGCGGAACGAATAAAATATATTATATAACATAAGCTTTGAAATACAAATCTGTTTTGTACATATACACATACCATCATCAGAGTACACATAACTTTTGATTCAGCAGAAGTAACTCGAAATAACTAACGTTGAAGCCTCCTGCTTCAAGCTCCTCCAAGTGTATCTGTAAAAGCCTGAAACACTTGACTGCCCGTACAAATTTGGGCACCCAAGAGTTTAGGGAAAACAAAACAAAATAAACTCTGGGTCAGTCATGGGACTGGTGTGAGTAAACTCCAACCACTTGTTTAACTTTAAAAATCTTTTTCGAAAGAAAAGATAATAGTAAGACCAGTCCACACATAAACATGGACGGTTTTTACCTTACTATAACCCAAAACACTTTGATATCAAATCCAGTGATATTATAGTAATGTCTACATCAAGTAAATAACCAAATAGCAGAACGCTTGCATCTCACGTTCCACATATATAGCATAAAATCAAAAACCGCATGGCGCTTATTGGAGATTGGATTTCCAACATGACAAGGTATGGAACCACCTTCCGACTGTGTATCTCTAGAGAGGAATACACTGGGTTCAACAAGAACGTCTTGCAACCCGGCCCACACATGACCGACCACTCATTTCGCTTGAGTGTATCGAATGTATATCACCAACGGTTGGACTCAAACCACCGTTTCCCGAATGGGCAGAATCGATAGATTTAGAAACAAAAGGAATTTCTCTAGATAGGTGATTATACACCCTAATGGGTGCGACCCACATAGCCATGCTGCCTGCCCGATTTTTGTCATTTCCCGGTTGTTGAGGCCTGAGGCTACGCATACTTACCATTCATTGATAGCACAATCACTTTGAATGTCACATCGTCAGATCCGTTAATCACTAGTTGAGTTTGCACAAATATTCTGGATGTTATGCTAAGGGATAAATCCGTTGCAACCATATATATTCATACAGACCAACCCATTTGATCATTGGAAATACTTTGTCAGACATTCGTCCATTTACGTTCGTTCTGGGACTGAACGAAACCGAAGGCACTATTTCTATTACCAGAAAAGCCCTTGCACTTCACTCCGTCTTCAATATATTCAGCATACTTGGTTCGCAACGCTTATGCCGATACGGAGTGGTTCTTCGGATAATAATCCAACCGGTCTCTCCATATTGACAACGATGGTCAAAAACTTCGATAGTCTGTGATTTAACTATCGAATAAAAACAAGTGTTCAATCAACATATCAAACAAATCACTGGGCCCTTTAATTAATATTTCATTAATTAAATCTCTTCTATATTCTCTTATCAATATTTGTTAACCAAATATTTCAATAACCATATTGGCCCTTTACGCTATTTTTGATTTCGTTTCCTTGTCGAATTATATATATCGGTATATAGATTTCTAATTGTCAAATTTCTTAAAAATATTCTAACTCCTTAAATTCCCGGAAAATTTCGCCATAACCTCCCCTATATCGGGAGCATCGGGAAATTTCAAATAGCTTTCCCGGTCCTTCTAATTTCAAAAAGAAAAAGAAAAAGCCAAGCGGCTTGCCGATACGGCGCATAAAACCTCATATATGAATTAAACATGTACCTTTTTGTCGAGCATTACGTTTATAACTTCATACACCTCATCCCATACCTGTCTAACACATGTTCACCTGTTTTCAATTCAATTCAATAACATCTAATCGTTTGAATTCAGTTTCGCCCATTTATTCTTTAATTAGTCATTTTGCCTATTTCACTTCTTTGTTGAACATAACATGTTCAAACAAAATATTTAACTCGTTCATAACCAAATTGAATTTCAATTTCAAATCCTAGTTTCCCTTTTCCATTTCGAATATAAATTTCCAATTGAATTTACTTATTCAAATCCCAATACTCATTCGAAATCTCATTAACTAATTACCATTCGAATTAGTTAATTCTATTCAATAATCAAAAATCTGATTTCTGTTTCAAAAATCAATTCATTTACTTCACTGGAGTTCATATTTGTTTTATATCTCCAGTCTAGATGGAAATTCGGATTTTTATTTATATAAAAATCCTTTTATTCATTTAAATAAACCATTACGGTTTTCAATTGGTTCTGGCGCTGTTTTTCTGAAAATTTGATTTTGACATAACTCAAAATCTATACGACGAAATTCAGATTTTTCTCTTTCATTAGAAAACTATTATCAAACCGGTCCTGACGTTTCTTGTTTCGAAGAATTCCGACTTCAATTGCGTTCTGTGTATTCAATTGAAGTTCGAATTGCCAATTTACGAACTGCAGCGCTGCGGCGAGTTCGTTTTAATTATATTTATAAATATATAAACTTTTAAACTCCGTTAAATGAGTTCAACTCCACTTTTATATATATATTCATATATATTTCAAATTCCATTTGAATCTTTACATTTCAAATTCCATAGTTTTAAATCCTGTATTCAAATCCCATTTGAAACCCTTTATTCGAATTCCATTTCAAATCATTCATTCGAATTCTATTTCAAATCCTTTATTTAATTTTCACTTTAATTCAATTCCTTTTGAATTTCTATATTTGAAATTCATACTTGAAATTCCATTTCAAATTCATACTTGAAATTCATACTTGAATTCAAATATCCAAACACCATTTAAATTTCTATTCTGAAATTCTAAATGTTTCAGATTCCATTTCTCTTATTTGAAATTCCCAAAATTTCAAATTACATTCTTCTTTTTATTTGAAATTCCATTTTTGAATTTTCTTTATTCCAATCCCATTTGAATTCTAATATTCAAACTTATTTTCAATGCCATTTGAATTTCTTTACTCAAGGCCATTTGAATTCCCTTGAATTCAAATTCCATTTCAAAACTATTTGGATTTCCTATTTTGAAATCCTATTTCAAAATTCTATTTCCAATTCTACTTTGAAAATCCTATTTCAAAGTTTATTTCAAATTCTATTTTGAAATCTCATATTCAAATTTCTACTTGAATTTCTGTATTCAATTCCATGTTCGATTTCAATACTCGAATTTCTATTTCAAATTTCTATTTAAACTTCATATTTAAATTCTTCTTTGAAATATTATATTTCAAATTCTATTTAACTCCTCTTTGAAATTCCATATTTCAAATCCAATTCAATTTTTCTTTGAAATTCTATATTTCAAATTTCATTACGATTCTACCTTGCAATTCTATTTTTGAAATTCTATTTTCAAAGTCTATTTCAAATTCTTTTGAAAATTCTATTTCAAATTCTCTATATTCAAACACCATTTGAAAGTTCTATATTCAAATCCACCTTGGATTTTCTATTTGAATTCTAGATTCAAATTTTCTATTTCCTTTTCCTTTTGAATTCAAATTTTCAAAACACTTGTATTTCTATTTCTGAATTATCAAATGATAATTCTTTTCACTTCATTTATAACTTCGTTATAAAAGAACTATTTTTAAACTTCGTTATAAAAGAACTATTTATAAACTTCGCTTATAAAGAAACTACTTGTTTTATTTTTCAAAACAAGTTTATATTTTTATTTCATTTAAAATTCAAATTCTATTTAAAAATAGAATTTTTTTTCCTTTTTAAATCGCCAATATCCTTTTTATGATATTTTAAATATCATTACTTAAGCCCAGTGATATTTAAACACACAAAGCAACGAATTATTTATTTTTCTAACACATCATATATAACAATACATATGCAAACAAATAAACAAACAGATAATATATTTTTGAGGAATCCAGTTGGATTCCTCCAACCTGTTTTCCTGCATCCACAGATGTTAGCACATAAATAATACCCATTCTGCTTCGTGGCAGAATATCGCGGTATAGAAGGTCATCCACTAATCATAGCGTGGGGCGTATAGGGTAATCATCCGCTATGAAACTGCGGGCATCCGCTAATGAGACTGCGGGAATCCAACCAATCAATCAACCCAATATATATATAATAGCCTAAATAACTAATATATATATAACAACCAGAAAACATTCACACAAGCAACAAACAATTATTTTTAATGAAATAAAAATAATTCTAAAGGTGAGTGAGATTTACTCACCTCGATATTATTTGCGCTGAATATCCATTCAAATCTCGGAACATCGCAGCTACAATTTGTCTTAAGTGAAATTCTACCTACGAATATTTATTTATGATTAACCGGATTATTGATTTTAATTAATAACTAACGATAAATAAAATAATTCTTCTATGTATTTCAAAATAACGTATACCTTATTTCTTGAACGACTACGAAGCCACTCAACAGCCATCGATCAACCTTTTTACTGCAAATAACCCTTAAAATTTCAGTCATCCATTATGGCATTTCCTCGAACACATTGCAGACATTCCATTGCTGAACTTCAACAAACCCATACTGTCATGCCATAAGGAAAAACGATGCTTTCCTTCACCAACAACCGAAACACATATCATTCTACAGCTGCTATTCCTTCCACCGACATCGCAAACCCCCCCCACTGCCAACGTCCAGAATACCCCAAACTTAAAGAGACCGAACCCAATTCAATAACAGAATTTCGAATTATCACCTCCACCATACGAGCACTCCAATCATCCAACTGTAGATCGAACTCCAATTTGCCTCCAGAACTAGCATCGCCCACCTCGATGTTGGCTTCTTCAAAATCACAATGCCTCTTCCTTCTCCCCAAACTCGAGCGCAAATCACCGTAGCGATGTTGTTCGAACGCCAAGGCCCTGCGAGTTCGTCGCGAGCGCTACCCTGATGTTGAGCCTTGCGATTTCTATTGGATTTGAAGAATCGAAGTTCTCGCAATTTCCCAGAATCGAAAATTTGGGATTTTGATTTCTTTGAGCGGTTGCCCTTCTTCCTGGAGCTCTCCGTTTCGATCAATTCCCTTATCCCTTTTTTTTTTTTTTATTACAGAGGATCGATTTTTATTCCATTGACTGAGAGGAAGAAAAAGGGCATACGGTTCAGTTTGGGTTTTAGAATGAATAACTAACGAAGCGTAGGGTCAATATATAGAAGGGAAAAGGAGCAAGAAGTACATGGCCATTAAAATTCTGTCTGCTTGATCGTGAAATCTTGGAGACAAAGTTGTTTGCTCGAGAAGGAACTGTTGCGTGATTTAACAAGTTAGGGTGGTGTGTTGAAGGAGTAGGTCGGCTGTTTTTATTTTGATTTTTGTTTTGTTTTAATTTATTTTTATTACCGACTATATTCAAATTTATACCGGTCTTCTGAACTGTTTGATTCAGTTTTCATCTTTGATTCAAAATTTATTTCGTATTACTATAAATTTATAAATAAAATTTATTTATATTATCAACAAAATATTTAAAACCATATTAAATATTAAAAATTTATCGTTCAAAAATCTGGGTCGTTACATTCTTTCCCCCTTAAAATAATTTCGTCCTCGAAATTGCTAAGGTAGGAAAAAGGGTACAAATCCATTTCTTTTCAAACTCCATTTATGTTGAAACTCAACTTCTCTTATTCCAACAAATTTAATTCCACCAAAATTTTTGGCCTTCCTTCACTTAATTCGAATGATGTACGATCAATCCATTTATATCCAATCTATATTCCACTAAACCAATTCAAATTGATTCTAATCAATTCATTCACTTCGATCCATTTAACTAGTCTAAGTTAGTTTTAATTCCAGAATTTAAAATCCCTGGTTTTTCTTTTCAAATTCTTCTGAAATCACATAAATATATACATATATTTATTTTCATTTCAAATTCAAAACCTTTGAATATTCAAACCAATTTGTTTTCTTTCAAACAAATTCCCATCAAAAATTTCTAAGGTAGCAATCCGTCACTTAGAAACTCGGAAACGAACACTGATGATGTTGCAATCATCATCAGAATTATTTCCCAGCCACCGAAGTGAGTTCAATACTTTATTATTTCAAAATCCATCAAAAATGATTTTCTTTCAAATCCTTCTAAAACAAAGCTATATTACTTTAATATACTTTGAAAAATATTTTCAATTTCCCAGGATTTTGAATTCTTAATTCTGGTTTGAATTTTATTCTAATTCATCTCATTTGTATATTTAATTTTCTATACAAATTCTATTTTGGTTATAAATAACCATTATAATTTTATAATCTCATTTGATTATAAAGTCAACATCCAACACATCAATATAATAATAATTCTAGAAAAATTATTTTTTTCTATATCAAAATAGAAATTTTGGGTAAAATTATTTCATTTACCCACTTAAAAACCATATCGTGTTCAATCTTCTGTTCAAGTGTTTAGAAATTCCTATCGATTTCGTGGCGTCCCACGATTCGACCAGAATTCATAAACCACTCTACAGACTAGCCAACACAATATAAAACAACTTTTATATCCACTAACAAATACGCTCTCTCGTATCTATACACTCAACTCATTCTAGGGTACTACTGACCCTATCTCTAATGAGCACATGCCACACAAGCCTAGGTGTTCGCTCAACCTAAGCTCTGATACCAACTGAAACGACCCCGGGATTCGAGTAGGCTTTTCAACCATCCTCTCCTCCCTCGGCACTGGGCTAACCTCCCAGCGTGGCTTACAGAGATACCTCAGAACTGCTTTTACGGCCAGCCTCTCGACTCGACCAACCCACATTGTCGGGAGATGTAGGGGTAAGAGTCTCCCGTTCGCCACCAAACGCGAAGCGAGAACCCCCTATCATCCGTACCAATTAAGCAACCAGCTCTGATACCAACTGAAACGACCCGCAAATCCGTGCTATCTGAGTTGACTAAATACACCACACGTCCAACTCAAATTGCACAGAAATACGACTCATTATTAGAAAGAAGTTAGAGGATGAGAAATAGAAAGAAAGAAATATTAGAATAGAAGAAAAACGAAGATCACAAACTCACAGCGGAACGAATAAAATATATTATATAACATAAGCTTTGAAATACAAATCTGTTTTGTACATATACACATACCATCATCAGAGTACACATAACTTTTGATTCAGCAGAAGTAACTCGAAATAACTAACGTTGAAGCCTCCTGCTTCAAGCTCCTCCAAGTGTATCTGTAAAAGCCTGAAACACTTGACTGCCCGTACAAATTTGGGCACCCAAGAGTTTAGGGAAAACAAAACAAAATAAACTCTGGGTCAGTCATGGGACTGGTGTGAGTAAACTCCAACCACTTGTTTAACTTTAAAAATCTTTTTCGAAAGAAAAGATAATAGTAAGACCAGTCCACACATAAACATGGACGGTTTTTACCTTACTATAACCCAAAACACTTTGATATCAAATCCAGTGATATTATAGTAATGTCTACATCAAGTAAATAACCAAATAGCAGAACGCTTGCATCTCACGTTCCACATATATAGCATAAAATCAAAAACCGCATGGCGCTTATTGGAGATTGGATTTCCAACATGACAAGGTATGGAACCACCTTCCGACTGTGTATCTCTAGAGAGGAATACACTGGGTTCAACAAGAACGTCTTGCAACCCGGCCCACACATGACCGACCACTCATTTCGCTTGAGTGTATCGAATGTATATCACCAACGGTTGGACTCAAACCACCGTTTCCCGAATGGGCAGAATCGATAGATTTAGAAACAAAAGGAATTTCTCTAGATAGGTGATTATACACCCTAATGGGTGCGACCCACATAGCCATGCTGCCTGCCCGATTTTTGTCATTTCCCGGTTGTTGAGGCCTGAGGCTACGCATACTTACCATTCATTGATAGCACAATCACTTTGAATGTCACATCGTCAGATCCGTTAATCACTAGTTGAGTTTGCACAAATATTCTGGATGTTATGCTAAGGGATAAATCCGTTGCAACCATATATATTCATACAGACCAACCCATTTGATCATTGGAAATACTTTGTCAGACATTCGTCCATTTACGTTCGTTCTGGGACTGAACGAAACCGAAGGCACTATTTCTATTACCAGAAAAGCCCTTGCACTTCACTCCGTCTTCAATATATTCAGCATACTTGGTTCGCAACGCTTATGCCGATACGGAGTGGTTCTTCGGATAATAATCCAACCGGTCTCTCCATATTGACAACGATGGTCAAAAACTTCGATAGTCTGTGATTTAACTATCGAATAAAAACAAGTGTTCAATCAACATATCAAACAAATCACTGGGCCCTTTAATTAATATTTCATTAATTAAATCTCTTCTATATTCTCTTATCAATATTTGTTAACCAAATATTTCAATAACCATATTGGCCCTTTACGCTATTTTTGATTTCGTTTCCTTGTCGAATTATATATATCGGTATATAGATTTCTAATTGTCAAATTTCTTAAAAATATTCTAACTCCTTAAATTCCCGGAAAATTTCGCCATAACCTCCCCTATATCGGGAGCATCGGGAAATTTCAAATAGCTTTCCCGGTCCTTCTAATTTCAAAAAGAAAAAGAAAAAGCCAAGCGGCTTGCCGATACGGCGCATAAAACCTCATATATGAATTAAACATGTACCTTTTTGTCGAGCATTACGTTTATAACTTCATACACCTCATCCCATACCTGTCTAACACATGTTCACCTGTTTTCAATTCAATTCAATAACATCTAATCGTTTGAATTCAGTTTCGCCCATTTATTCTTTAATTAGTCATTTTGCCTATTTCACTTCTTTGTTGAACATAACATGTTCAAACAAAATATTTAACTCGTTCATAACCAAATTGAATTTCAATTTCAAATCCTAGTTTCCCTTTTCCATTTCGAATATAAATTTCCAATTGAATTTACTTATTCAAATCCCAATACTCATTCGAAATCTCATTAACTAATTACCATTCGAATTAGTTAATTCTATTCAATAATCAAAAATCTGATTTCTGTTTCAAAAATCAATTCATTTACTTCACTGGAGTTCATATTTGTTTTATATCTCCAGTCTAGATGGAAATTCGGATTTTTATTTATATAAAAATCCTTTTATTCATTTAAATAAACCATTACGGTTTTCAATTGGTTCTGGCGCTGTTTTTCTGAAAATTTGATTTTGACATAACTCAAAATCTATACGACGAAATTCAGATTTTTCTCTTTCATTAGAAAACTATTATCAAACCGGTCCTGACGTTTCTTGTTTCGAAGAATTCCGACTTCAATTGCGTTCTGTGTATTCAATTGAAGTTCGAATTGCCAATTTACGAACTGCAGCGCTGCGGCGAGTTCGTTTTAATTATATTTATAAATATATAAACTTTTAAACTCCGTTAAATGAGTTCAACTCCACTTTTATATATATATTCATATATATTTCAAATTCCATTTGAATCTTTACATTTCAAATTCCATAGTTTTAAATCCTGTATTCAAATCCCATTTGAAACCCTTTATTCGAATTCCATTTCAAATCATTCATTCGAATTCTATTTCAAATCCTTTATTTAATTTTCACTTTAATTCAATTCCTTTTGAATTTCTATATTTGAAATTCATACTTGAAATTCCATTTCAAATTCATACTTGAAATTCATACTTGAATTCAAATATCCAAACACCATTTAAATTTCTATTCTGAAATTCTAAATGTTTCAGATTCCATTTCTCTTATTTGAAATTCCCAAAATTTCAAATTACATTCTTCTTTTTATTTGAAATTCCATTTTTGAATTTCCTTTATTCCAATCCCATTTGAATTCTAATATTCAAACTTATTTTCAATGCCATTTGAATTTCTTTACTCAAGGCCATTTGAATTCCCTTGAATTCAAATTCCATTTCAAAACTATTTGGATTTCCTATTTTGAAATCCTATTTCAAAATTCTATTTCCAATTCTACTTTGAAAATCCTATTTCAAAGTTTATTTCAAATTCTATTTTGAAATCTCATATTCAAATTTCTACTTGAATTTCTGTATTCAATTCCATGTTCGATTTCAATACTCGAATTTCTATTTCAAATTTCTATTTAAACTTCATATTTAAATTCTTCTTTGAAATATTATATTTCAAATTCTATTTAACTCCTCTTTGAAATTCCATATTTCAAATCCAATTCAATTTTTCTTTGAAATTCTATATTTCAAATTTCATTACGATTCTACCTTGCAATTCTATTTTTGAAATTCTATTTTCAAAGTCTATTTCAAATTCTTTTGAAAATTCTATTTCAAATTCTCTATATTCAAACACCATTTGAAAGTTCTATATTCAAATCCACCTTGGATTTTCTATTTGAATTCTAGATTCAAATTTTCTATTTCCTTTTCCTTTTGAATTCAAATTTTCAAAACACTTGTATTTCTATTTCTGAATTATCAAATGATAATTCTTTTCACTTCATTTATAACTTCGTTATAAAAGAACTATTTTTAAACTTCGTTATAAAAGAACTATTTATAAACTTCGCTTATAAAGAAACTACTTGTTTTATTTTTCAAAACAAGTTTATATTTTTATTTCATTTAAAATTCAAATTCTATTTAAAAATAGAATTTTTTTCCTTTTTAAATCGCCAATATCCTTTTTATGATATTTTAAATATCATTACTTAAGCCCAGTGATATTTAAACACACAAAGCAACGAATTATTTATTTTTCTAACACATCATATATAACAATACATATGCAAACAAATAAACAAACAGATAATATATTTTTGAGGAATCCAGTTGGATTCCTCCAACCTGTTTTCCTGCATCCACAGATGTTAGCACATAAATAATACCCATTCTGCTTCGTGGCAGAATATCGCGGTATAGAAGGTCATCCACTAATCATAGCGTGGGGCGTATAGGGTAATCATCCGCTATGAAACTGCGGGCATCCGCTAATGAGACTGCGGGAATCCAACCAATCAATCAACCCAATATATATATAATAGCCTAAATAACTAATATATATATAACAACCAGAAAACATTCACACAAGCAACAAACAATTATTTTTAATGAAATAAAAATAATTCTAAAGGTGAGTGAGATTTACTCACCTCGATATTATTTGCGCTGAATATCCATTCAAATCTCGGAACATCGCAGCTACAATTTGTCTTAAGTGAAATTCTACCTACGAATATTTATTTATGATTAACCGGATTATTGATTTTAATTAATAACTAACGATAAATAAAATAATTCTTCTATGTATTTCAAAATAACGTATACCTTATTTCTTGAACGACTACGAAGCCACTCAACAGCCATCGATCAACCTTTTTACTGCAAATAACCCTTAAAATTTCAGTCATCCATTATGGCATTTCCTCGAACACATTGCAGACATTCCATTGCTGAACTTCAACAAACCCATACTGTCATGCCATAAGGAAAAACGATGCTTTCCTTCACCAACAACCGAAACACATATCATTCTACAGCTGCTATTCCTTCCACCGACATCGCAAACCCCCCCCACTGCCAACGTCCAGAATACCCCAAACTTAAAGAGACCGAACCCAATTCAATAACAGAATTTCGAATTATCACCTCCACCATACGAGCACTCCAATCATCCAACTGTAGATCGAACTCCAATTTGCCTCCAGAACTAGCATCGCCCACCTCGATGTTGGCTTCTTCAAAATCACAATGCCTCTTCCTTCTCCCCAAACTCGAGCGCAAATCACCGTAGCGATGTTGTTCGAACGCCAAGGCCCTGCGAGTTCGTCGCGAGCGCTACCCTGATGTTGAGCCTTGCGATTTCTATTGGATTTGAAGAATCGAAGTTCTCGCAATTTCCCAGAATCGAAAATTTGGGATTTTGATTTCTTTGAGCGGTTGCCCTTCTTCCTGGAGCTCTCCGTTTCGATCAATTCCCTTATCCTTTTTTTTTTTTTTATTACAGAGGATCGATTTTTATTCCATTGACTGAGAGGAAGAAAAAGGGCATACGGTTCAGTTTGGGTTTTAGAATGAATAACTAACGAAGCGTAGGGTCAATATATAGAAGGGAAAAGGAGCAAGAAGTACATGGCCATTAAAATTCTGTCTGCTTGATCGTGAAATCTTGGAGACAAAGTTGTTTGCTCGAGAAGGAACTGTTGCGTGATTTAACAAGTTAGGGTGGTGTGTTGAAGGAGTAGGTCGGCTGTTTTTATTTTGATTTTTGTTTTGTTTTAATTTATTTTTATTACCGACTATATTCAAATTTATACCGGTCTTCTGAACTGTTTGATTCAGTTTTCATCTTTGATTCAAAATTTATTTCGTATTACTATAAATTTATAAATAAAATTTATTTATATTATCAACAAAATATTTAAAACCATATTAAATATTAAAAATTTATCGTTCAAAAATCTGGGTCGTTACAAAGACCGTATATCTTCATAAAATGAAAGAGTTACTTACATTCTCTAGCTGATCCCCAGGGATATACTGTGATTCTTTCATGGTTTAAATCTATGGATTGCAAGGACTACTCGCTACTGATCTATAGGGTGATTCCTAGGATGTGGTAGGAGGGTTCCTTCGGTTCATCCTGTTCCTGGATGACGTTTATGGATGATGTGAACGGTGACCAGATGTTCCGAAAATTCGATTATAACCTCAAGCCTCACAACCGGGAAATGACAAAATTCGGGCAGGCAACATGGCTATGTGGGTCGCACCCATTAGGGTGTATTGTCACCATCTAGAGAATATTCATATTTGTTACTTCTTTCATTTCTGTATCTCCCAGGAAAACGGTAGTTGCGCAGCCGTGAGGTGACAATATATTCGATACACTCAAGAGAAATGAGTGGTCGGTCATGTGTGGGCCGGGTTGCAAGACGTTCTTGTTAAACCCAGTGTATTCGCCTCTAGAGATACACTCTCGGCAGGTGGTCCCATACCTTGTCATAGTCGGAATCCAATCTCCAATAAGCGCCCACGGTTTTGATTGTATACTAGATATGTGGATCCTGAGATGCAAACGTTCTGCTAGATTCTATTTATTTGTATTTAGACACTATTATAATATCAGAAGAAGATATTGATTTCAAAATGTTTTGGGTTATAGTAATGTAAAAACCGCCCATGTTTATGTGTGGATTGGTCTTACTATTATCCTTTTCTTTCAAAAGGATTTCTAAAGTTAAACAAGTTGTTTGCTGTATGAATTTATCACTGAAAGTATTCCAGACTGATCCGGGTGAATTTTGTTTTAAATCAAATGTGCTCGGGTCAGACCGAGTATATTTCCAGGTTAGGTACCGCTTGGAGCTTCAGGAGAGAAGTTGAAGCTGAGACGTATTCCATATATTTACTGATACTAGTTTATTTCCGCTATGTGTTGTATTGATCTGAATATATACTCTGATGTTGTAATCATATATATACAGTTTCTTTTGTATAAAGTATTATTGATTGTTATATTTTGTCCATTCCGCTGTGAGACTCTGATCTTTTTATTCTTCTATTCTAATATTTCTTTCCTTCTACTTCTCATCCTCTAACTTCTTTCTATTAGCTTTCTGGGTTTCGGTACTAGAATTTTGGATACGAGGTGTATTAGTATCTGGATTCGAGTGTCGAATTCCCGGGTCGCTACAGTTGGTATCAGAGCAATAGTTTAGGAATAACCTTGGCTCTGTGGTGTAACTCGATAGAGATTGGGCTAGAAATTTTCTAGATCGAGTTGAGTGTATATGTATATGAGAGTGCGTATTTGTAATTTGAATATTAAATTATTTTTTATTGTTTCGACCCAAAATATTTTATAAAAAGGTAAAATTTATAATTTTCTCAAATTATTATTTAATTCAAAACATGTATGAAGTTGGAAACATTTGAATATGAAATGGGAATTAAATTTAACTTGTATGAGTTAAAATGAATGCTTCGAATTGGAATTGAGACAAGCCAACAAGAATTTGACTTGTGTCGGGTAAAATAAAAAGTGAATGAATCCAAACAGAATAAATGGGAATATGTTTGGAATAAATTTCATAAGCATAAATTTGAATATGAAATTAAATAATTAACTAAAGACAAGTTAAATAAAAATTAAAAAGGAAATTAAAATGATTTGGTTAAAGTGATTGTGTATTGTGAATTGTTTGTTGGTTGCTAGATTGATCGAATATAAGAATTCATCGACAGTTGAATGAACTGAAAACTAGAAAATAAATTTTAGTATAAAATGAATATGAAATAGAACAAAATGGTTTAACCATGTGTTAGTTATTTCCATTATATATCAAGTTGAGTGTAGGTTGAAAATGGACGGTTGTCAGTAATCGAACTTCGTGATTCGAGTATTGAGTGCCCGACAAAAAGGTAAACCTTAATATTATTAATTGGGTGTTTGAATTTATACCCGAGATGGGTAGCCACTTGGCTTTTATTTTCTTTGGATCAATATGGGGGGTGGAGTGACGAATTGGAGCTGTTTCGATCGAACAGTACAGAGGAGGTGCTAGCAAATTTTTCGAAATTTTTTGAAAACTTAGAAACATCTTTGATAATATTTTAAATTAATTATTTTGGTAATAATTGGAATTTGAAGCATTCTTCTTAACCAAGTAATTTCGGGGACGAAATTCTTTTAAGGGGGGAAGAATGTAACGACCCGTATTTTTCGGCTATTTAAATTCGAATAATTAAATTTATTTTAAATATTTATTTGGATTATTTATGGAATTTAATATCGAATTCGTTAAGTTCACGACGACTGAACGTTTAAATTTATATTTAATTTAAAACAAACTCGAAACTGCGCGGTAGTTCGTAAAATTGAATTTCAACTTCAATTGATCATACATAATTCGTTTTAAGTGGGATTTCTGTGAAACAAGAAGCGATTGAATCTAATTGATAATATTTTTCTTATGGAAGAGATAAATTGAATTTTCATGTTATAGATTTTGTTTTACGTCCAAATCAAATTTTCAAATAGTCGTTGTGGAATCATTTATAGGCATAACGATTTATTTAATATAACTAAATATTGGTTTTGATTTTGGACAAGCCCTTTTAGGCGTAGTTATAATTTAATTTTTAGAATTTTACTGTAATTTTTATTTCGTAAAATAAGCTACTTTTTATTTGGAGTATTTCGCACCCTATATTAGCATTTTGGGATTTCATAATATAAGTTAACCTACCGATATTATTATACTTTTGGGATCGTGGCACATTGCTGGGCGCGATGGTATATTTATTTCTGTCGACAGCGAGTCGTATGCATACGGAGTTTTATATAACGGGGTACGTTAACTGTAAAACTAAAAATCATTCGTCAAAATCATCAAATCAAATTGAAAACAAAATTTCGTTAGATCACTTTCTACATGCCTATATGAAAGAGCAACGCCACCTACTTTAAGACTTATGCGTAAGGAAAAGACAACTCATGCAAAGTAGTGTATGTGACTTCTTTTAAATGCGTACATGATATTGCTCTGCCACCCTAAACTTAGAACAGCTACCTTATCCCCTACTTTACGTATTTTCTTTTCAGCATTTCTCAAACTTTCCGACCACGTCTGGGACAACTCACCATCAAACAGCTACCTACAGCTACTCACCTACACACGCATTCCTTCATGGTCAAGTTTCCTGTACCGTGCATGCCAATCTTTCCCCACTCTAAATACTGCGGCCTTTCTTCTCATCGCTATGGTCACTGGAAAACTTTTAATTCCGTCTCATATACTTATAAATAAAGAAAAAAAGAAAAAAGAAAGAAAAAGGGTTTGCTAAGCATACATGAAGCAGGCGTACAAGAAGAGATTGGCATTATTTTGCATGGCATGAAGGGTACCCGTTCAAACGACCAAAGGGAAACAAAAGGAGAAAATGTTGGCAGGGGGTGATCACATGGGAGGAAGTTTTAGCATAAATTGCTTTTGACGTGGGGTTGATGGAGAATATTGGGAAGAAGGAGATGGGTTCTTTTTGGTGGAGTGCGGTGCAACAGTTCTGGAAGGTGATGAAGTATGGTTCATGCGTTAAAAACGAGGGGCGGAACATGTATTAAGACGTAGACAGACTAATGTATGGGGGAGAGAGCAGTGCGGAGCGGTGAACGTAGGGTGGTGTGTGTGCGCGGTGTCGGGAAGAAGAGGCTTGCGGAAGAAGGAGAGCTGGGATAGTGGGGGGTTGCTGGACCTGTATGTGCGGTGGAAGGAACTGGTTGTATGGAGGGGTTGGAGAAGCATATGACCACGTGGCTCAAAGAACACAAGGAGGAGAACTCAGTCTTGACAGTGGAGCTACAGGGAATCGGTTTTGAGGGGTTGGCTTCAAAGGAAACTCATAAGATTTGGTTGACGTGTTAACAATGTAATTAGTTTATTAATATTTAATTCATTAATTTTAATTAAGGTCAAAAAACTATTTTTATTTAAATCAAAGAATCTCGCACTTCACTACTGTGCATGGACTCTACTGTCAGACGCGAGGAGGGAATCAAGGATGGGGTTTGGCATGAGAAGTATAGGAGCATGCGTGGTGCTTGGTTTTTTTTTCTGGAAACATGGTAGTAGAAGTGAGTAAATGCGCATGGAAGGAAGGATTGATTAATACTGGAAGGGTGACGTTTAGCAGTTGGATGAGGTATTGTTGTAGAGAAAGCTAACTGAGCATGGACTGTTAGGAAATGGTTATGGGAATAAACACGGGATCAAGGAATGGCTAGAAGGTAATTAAGGTTAAACATTAGTTAAGTTCTAATTATTTGTTAAACCAACTGAAAATGGTTTAGATAATATATACAATGTCGAAATAATGATAACACGTCTGTATATCTTCAGAATCACGCGAAATCAGTCATGTTGAAATCGCATCGACAAAGGAGAGCTATACGAACTGGACTGGAATTATTTGGTGATAGCTGGAATTTTAATATAATTTCAAGCGTACATTGGAATTATATGAACCGACGTTGAAATCATCAACTGAGAACAAAGTTGAGTTAATTCTCACACATTTCTGAAATACTAGGATGTGCTAAATTCATATAATTAGATTAAATCATTGATAATTGATTGATTGCATGCCTCGAATGCGATGGTTGATTTAAAGGTTGACGTTAATTATATTATCGTCATTTAAAATATTTCTATATGCTGATATGAAATATTCTAATGATCTGTGTTGCAGGGAAGAACAGGTAGGAGGAATCAAACCGGTACCTCAAATATTTAGTATATTGTTTATTTCATATTATATATGAATGGATAAAAACCCGTTGACTTTAAAACCCAGTTGGTTGTTGATTGTGGTTGAGCTTTGAATCAATATATAGTATTGATTATAGAATAAATAGCAGATGGCCCAGATATACACCGTTTTATGAAGATCGATTCACCGTTAGGTGAATCGCTAGAAATGAAGATATGAAATTTATTTTACAATCAAATATTTATTTTTGTATATATTATTTTAAATAAAGTTTTAAAAAAGGAGAAAATCCAACCCCAGATATACATTGATTGGTTTAACCACAAATTAGCATTTTTGTACCAAATCTACCATGCGCGAAGCACGTGCTTATCAAGTGATTATAAAACGATCTTATTTAGCTAATCTATGTAACCAGAATTGTAATGACCCGGATTTTGAGCGACTTTGGTTATCGACATAAATACGATGTCGATAACCAAAACTTCGAAAAATCCTGGTAATTAGTGAAAGAAATTAGAGGGTGAGGAAAGATAAGATAGAAACTTATAATAGAAGAAGAAGAACACAACCTCAGAGTAACACGAATCTCACAGCGGAACGAATAAATATATTTCATAACATAACTTTGAAATACAAATCTGTACTTGAATATACCTATCATTGTCAAAGTACAGCACTTACAACACAGCGGAAATAACTATAGCTATATGATCCTGAAGCCTCCTGCTCCAAGCTCTTCAAGTGTATCTGTAAAATCCCGTCTACTTGACTGCCCGTACAAATTTAGGCACCCAAGAGTTTAGGGAAAACAACAAAATAAACTCCGGGTCAGTCATGGGACTGGTATGAGTAAAACAGTTTAAAACAGTTCGAAAAAGTAAACGATATCTCATAAGACCACGCCGCATAACGGAACGGGGTTTTCCCTTATGAGAATCCAAAATATCTTTATATCAAAATCCTTTTGATATTATAATAATGTCTATCAACCACAGTATATATAATCATCTAGCGGAAACGCTTTCATCTCACGTCCTACATATATAGTATACAATCAAAACCGCAAGCACGTATTGGGTAATGGATTTCCAACTATGACAAGGTATGGAACCACCTTTTCGCTAGTGTACCTCTAGAGAGGAATACACTGGGTTCAACAAGAACATCTTGCAACCCGGCCACACATGACCGACGACCCATTTCGCTTGAGTGTATCGAATGTATATCACCAACGGTTAGGATCAGCAACCGTTTCCCGAATGGGACAGTATCGATAATAGATTTTTAGAAGTAAATGAAACTCTAGATCAGGTGATTATACACCCTACTTCGGTGCGACCGACTTAGCCATGCTGCCTGCCCGATTTCTGTCATTTACCGGATGTGAGGCTAAAAGCTACGCTTTATCATCACATCAGATTCACTTTGAATGCCACATCATCATACCCATCAAATCACCGATTGATGTCCTCAACCATACATTATGTGTTAGCTAAAAGAAGTTTCCTTCTCCGCTTCCACTCTAAGTACGGTTGGAGAAATCAATATACGTGATTGTCTGGAAATACTCTGTCAGACATCCGTCCATACATGTCATCCAGGAACAGGATGAACCGAAGGCACTATTCTGTAAACAGGATAGCCCTTGCATAACTCCGTCTTCAATTTCCTTTGGCATATATGATTCGCAACGCTTATGCCAATACAGAGTGGTTCTTTGGATAATAATCCAACCGGTCTCTCCATTTTAACAACGTTAAAATGGTCAAAACTACGATAGTCTGTGATTTAACTATCGAAGAAAACAGGTGTGCAAACAACAATATTATTTCCAAATGGAAATTTATATCGATCAAACATCATTCAACATTTGTCTCTTTATTTCATTAATTTACTTATCTCCTGTTTCCCTATATTCAATATTTCTTATTTTCTAAAATTGGAAAATATACGTTACTAACAATGGAAAACATTTCCATTTCTTGTTTTCTTTATTAGAAAACATTTCTGGTTTCTTAATTGGAAAACATAACCAAAGCTTCTTCATTGGACTTAGACAGATGTTTAAACAAACATCGCTATGCCAACTCAAACCATTTCCTTTACTGCCGAACCTTAACTATTCCTTAGTTAAAAACGTAGCCAATCAAGTTGGGATAGAACTACCTCTCAGACCTTAACTGAACAACATTTCTAACTTTGAAATAGACAAAGTTCACTTTATATCCCTTTACTAACTTCCTTACTTAACCCTCCTTCGAATAGCTATATTCAATTGACTCTTTTCACTTAACTTTATTCGATTAACCCTTATCAATTAACTCTATTGGACTAACTCTATTGATTAACTCTATTTGACTAACATTATTGATTTACTCATTCACTTACTCCTTTCGAATAAACTATATTCGATAACTCCTTTTACTTTCTTCGAATAAACTATATTCGATTAACTCATTTGCTTCTATTCGAATAACTATATTCGATTAACTCATTTTACTTTCTATTCGAATAAACTATATTCGATTAACTCATTTTACTTTCTATTCGAATAAACTATATTCGATTAACTCATTTTACTTTCTATTCGAATAAACTATATTCGATTAACTCATTTTACTTTCTATTCGAATAAACTATATTCAATTAACTCATTTGCTTTAACTCTAATCGATTAAACTAACATCGATTAACTCCTTTGCTTTAACTCTAATCGATTAAACTAACATCGATTAACTCCTTTGCTTTAACTCTAATCGATTAAACTAACATCGATTAGCTCCTTTTACTTTAACTCTAATCAATTAAACTAACGTCGATTAGCTCCTTTTACTTTAACTCTAACCAATTAAACTAACGTCGATTAGCTCCTTTTACTTTAACTCTAATCGATTAAACTAACATCGATTAGCTCCTTTATTCTATTCGAATAAACTATTCATTTATAAAGATTTACTTTTAGTAACAGTTCTTCACTTTACAAATGATTTCCCTTTTTATTTACTTTCGAAATATTTCCTTTTATAAAATCTGTTGATTTTATAAACTCCCTTTATTTCAATATACATTGAAATAATTCTTTTTACATCCCAGGGTCTTTTATGATATTTAAAATATCGAATAAAAATGATCAACATCATTCCAACACCCATAATCCATAACATATTATATAACACATCATATATCACAATATATGAAAACAGTAAAATAAATGTTGAGGAATCCAGTTGGATTCCTCCAACCTGTTTCCCTGCATCACAGATGTTAAACAATATAGATAACATCACTTTCAGTTCCATATGATATATTCTGTTAAACAGAATCAATATAAAAATTCAACTAACTGACTAGCAGTTCAACCAAACAGTCAACACACAGTCAATCAGCCAATATTTAACAGTTCTAAAAATACAACATGAAATTATAAACTGTTCAGAGTTAGTGAGATTTACTCACATTGGACTATCATCGTTAATAACGATAATTGTCGCTGATTTAGATGGACAATTTATTTTGCCATAAATTGTAACGAGCTCGGATTCACTCCAAGTCCGTCCCATTGTGTTGCTCCCGTCCATACGGTCCCAACGCAACTTACGGTTCGTCAATCTGATATCGTATGATCAAGTTATACCATTTCGAAGTTAATGGACTATTTTGAATTTTAAATAAAACTAAATTTCTATTTAAGAGCTTTTGGGCCTCTGTGAAAACTCGTAACTTCCCCGTAAAGGAAAGCGTCGGATAGTTCGAGAACAAGCCACAACAGAACACATACAGAAGAACATTTCATTGTATATTACAACAATGCATCAGATTACAAGAATATACAGAGTATAAATGAATATTACACAGAAATATCAGAGATTTAAATTACATTTAAATACATAGCAGCGGAAAATAATACAATACACAACTAGAAGGAGATATACGGATACAAAGCTTTCCGGATATCGTTCCAGCTGTAAACCAGGATCCTGTGAATATAAATCTGCAAAACCAAAACTACTAGCTGCCCGTGTCGAAAATAAGGGCACCCAGAGTTTAGGTTAAAACAATAAACTCCAGGTCAGTCATGTGACTGGTGTGAGAACTAAAACAGTTGTAAATCTTTATTTTTAAGATAGGTAAATCAAGGGACCACGCCGTATAACACGGAACGGGTTTCCTCCCAAGAATACCAGTGCATATAAGTAAACAACGCAATGCTTTTCTAAAAATGAAGCTATTATAAGACCCAGGTCCCATCACACAATGCAACGCACCCGAGGATAGGGTTTTCCCTTATAATAGCCAAACATGCTTAGTACGTTTAAAACAAATCGTTTGATACTACCATAAGTGTATAGTGTCAAAACAATTTCAATCATAAATATCAATCATAGACGGCATGGGTACCATATATCATGTCGCCATACTAGTTCTACAATTAAAACCGCAATACACGTATTGGAAATTGGGTTATCATTTATGGTATGAACCGAGGCTAGGGGCAAGATCCTCACCGATTCGAGACGCTCTAGTCCGCCCCTCAGGAACAGCCGCAACTGCCCCTTGGATCGTCAGGGCCGGTCCACCGATGTGGATTATTATGCCTGAACACTACGTTTCCCCGCCCTTTGGGGCGTAAGCCTGGCCCGTCAACCGACCAGAAGCATCGGCCGAAACCGATATCACGAGGCGCCTCGCTTTTCAGCAAGTAATAATAAGCAATATCCACAAGAGTCAAACTCGTCAGCCAGTTCAAGCACTGACGCCACTCCTAACTAGAAAGAAACGCATGTCCTCCCTGAGGTCCGTCTCCCGTTTTTAGTTCATACCGGGTGTGATACTCGCGAATCAACGTTACACAAAGCTACGCCACACAAGGCCGTGCTTTGATCATCAACCACAAGACTTTGCTTTTCAACAGAAGCCTTGATCATTTGCCACTTAGGCATGCCACACAGGCAATTCACTCCATGCGATTGATATCCATCAATATATAACCCCTGAGCTCGTACGTCTCAGAGAAGGGCGTTAAGCAAGAGAATAAATTCTCCGCCGCCAAACAGATATATATTTAATAGAGATCAATCGCACGGACTAAAATCCAATGTCAGACACACACAGTCCATTTACAAGTCCGTTCTGGGTCTGAACGAAACCGGAGGCACTTTCCTCGCATATCCATCCATCTCCAAGTACGTCTGGACGACCACCAACTATTTCCATCCTCTTGGGTGTACAGCCCAATCAGGATCGTCGGTAATTATCCAAACGATGTGAAGACTTCCGGTCTTCTACCACCGTCTTCATCTTCAACATATCGCCGTATCAGTTATTCAGAATGGGATAAACCCGGTCTTTCCGAATAACTCGCGTATATTTTAAATAAATGTTACACAAACACAACATACGCCTCATTCCAATTCATTAGTCACTAACCGTAAATTAATCAAGAAAATAATTTCCCAAATATTAACCTCGAAGGCCGAAACCAACATCAGATCAATATCCAGAAAACCATTCTACTTAGCTAACCGACAGTTAGTTTCTAAATTTCACATTCATGGGGAAATGTTCCCATTAATTTTATCCAAGATAAATTTCTTGAATTTATTCTTTAATCTATTTTTGAATATCAATTCAAACTAGTCGGGATTAGCGAACCTTACCGAAGTAATCATTTGTTTTAATTTCCCAATCCCAACCTATTCATCCCATGAAGTAAAACTGGTTATACTTCATATCTAACACCACGGTGTTATCGGTAAATTCAATTACCATTTCACGTTCAAATCTAATTAAAGATTTAACTATCGCCTGGAGTAAAACTGGTGATACTCCATTCTCGATTATTTCAATCTAATTAAAGATTCATTAAAACTCCACTTAGTTTTAATCTGTGACTGGGTTAAAGAATCAGTGTCATTTAAAACACGGTTCACGATAAACCCAAAATCACATTCCATTTATTATCGGGTTAAAGAACGAGTGTTATTTAAAACACTGTTCACGATAAACCCAAAAATCAATATCGATTCAGTTCCAATTAAATATTATTTAATTGGTACACTTCGTTAAATCTAAACAAAAAGATTTAATCTTTTCTCAACTGGGTTCAAGAACAGTGTTAGTGAAGACACCATTCACGACAAACCCAAATCACATTTGATATTCAATACAAGGCTCTGAATAGAAAATATACCGGCTTATATTCAATATCAAATTCTACGACTAACAAATATCGCATTGGAAATAACGATATATATATATATATATCTTTCAAATTTCCATAACAACATTTGTATAATCACGAAATCCAACATCGAAATATTCCGAAGACAATTTCGATTCGAATCCATTCCAATGCAACCATTGGAAATTTTGGTTATTTTCAAAACCATTTCAAATTCAATTTATTTATTTAAAAATAAATAGAATTATAATTCTAGTTCAAAACTAGTTCATTTCGATAAAAATCTATTTTTATCTTTTCAAATATGGAGTTTTTCATCCCAATTCTTTCTAAATCATTTCTTATGATTTTACACAAATTATTACTATTTTTAATAATTTTATCAAGGCCCGTAAAGTCGATTTCCATCAATGGCCATCGAACTGCACTTATAGCGACCTTTTTCAAATTTGATTTGGACATAATTCCAAATCCTACCGTTAGATTTCTAATTTCTAATATTCGTTAGAAAGCTCTTTTCGATACGAACCCAACGGTTCTGGTTTTAGGAGAATCCGACGGTCGGATCTCCCGTAATGTCCGTTTGAAATAAATGGTCGAAATTCACGAACTGCCGCGGCGCGGCGCGTTCTATTCAGGCCATTATATTATATATATAATGTATATAATATATACTTCATCGATTTCTATTTAAAACGAATTATATAAATAGTTTTAAATTCGTTTCAAAAGCAATTTCAACTTCATTTCAATACAAATCAAATTTGAACTCTTCTTTATAAATTCGTCTTAAAATTCATTTCTATTCAATTCAAATTTCAATTCAATTTGAATTCATTTCATTTTGCTTTCAATTCAATTTGAATTCGTTTTCAATTCAATTCATTTCGAAATCGTTTTCAATTTAATTCATTTCGAAATCGTTTTCAGTTCAATTCATTTCGAAATCGTTTTCAATTCAATTCATTTCGAAATCGTTTTCAATTCAATTCATTTCGAAATCGTTTTATATTCCATTCATTTCCGTTTTCTATTTGAATCAAATTCATTATATATTCAATGGAAATCAAATTCGTTTTATAATCAATTCGAATTCAATTCGTTATATATTCAATTCGAATTCGTTTTCTATTCAATTTGATTCAAATTTCATTTCAAAATATGCGTTTTCGAAATCACTTTTCAATATTCGTTTTAAAATGAATAAAATCGATATAGATATCGTTCACGTCAAAATGGCGTCAATCTAACCAACACGGCTTCATAAATTTCTATTTTCAAATATTCTATTTCAAATATTTCTTTTTTAAAATAGTTGTTATTATCAAAATATTTCGTTCAACACATGACCAATCTCAATGGATAAGTACTGTCAACACATGAACCTTTATTTTATACTGATAAAGATGTAAATTTTATTACTAAAATATTTCGTTCAACACATGACCAATCTCAAGGGATGAGTACTGTCAACACATGAACCTTTATTTTATATTATTCTTTATTTTCTAAATTGGAATGAGACCCAATCAATCACCATATAATGTTAATTATATGGATTCCATACAACAAATGTATATAATAGCAACGATAGATAATCAACCATCAACCAAGGTGCACTACACTGTATAAGCATCAAATATCGATATCTAACGCTTATAACAGCCTGTCAATCAATCGATCGACATATTTAATCAATCAGGATGAGTGAACTTCATATTTCATCCCAACACCCGTGTGGGGTTTTCAAACAATCAAACACATATTTTAGTTGTGCAGTTGGGCGATGTGTAAAATTTATCGACCCAATCAATGTCTTTCAAATAGGTGTACATAAACAAACCGTCCGGTTTGTAAATGAATTTTTATTTTATTCACTTCACGTTAAAATTTATATTTTTAACGACAAAACATTTTATTTTAACTTATGAATTTCTATTCAGTTCATTCCTTAAATAAAATGATATTTTTATTTTTCTAACATATTTTAGAAAATTTCGGCGGCATAACGGCACGATACTAGAAACGAAACAAGGCCTAGCCTTATCCCCGGTCTAGGGAAGGCCCACGCCATTCACACATCAATCAAATCCATTCAATTCACCAAACAATTCAATTCAAACCAAATAATCTAACCAACTACACAACCAAACAATTAAACAAACAAGTCATCCATGGTCTGTGGATGAAGGGTGTCGGGTGCTACTAAACACCGTCTACATCCTAGTATATATATATATATATATATATATATATATATAACTAGAAAAAGAGAAAGTGAAAGGTGAGAAATTCTCACCGAAAGCTATCCAAACATCTTGACTCTTCTTTGATATAAATCTTCTTCGTTCTCGCCTTTTTGTTACCTTCGTTGTCCGCTTTCACTACCTATGTAAAAATCGAATTTTTTTACTTCGCTATTCCATATATAAAAATCATATTTTTTTATTTCGAAGTTCAATATATAAATATTTTTATTTCGAAGTTATATAGATAAAAATTATATTTTTATCACACTATTTTCCACTTAAAGATTTCGCCTTTTCTAAAATAAAGATTTCGCCTTTATAAACACATAGACTTCGCCTTTTCAAATTTAATGATTTCATCTTTATAAAAATCTCATTTTTATTTTTCTACACATATAAAGATGATATTTTTAATATTTCTATCATGTAAAAATTATATTTTTAATTCTTCTATATAGTAAAGACTATATTTTTAATACTTTAAAAATATAAAAATCATATTTTTATTATCGCTAATCACTTAATAAAAATCTAATCTTTTTATTAAGGAAAATCAAACCTTTTTGTTCTTTCAAAAATCAGTTTTCATAGCATAAAGCAATCACCTTTTACAACGAAATAAAATAAAATAAAATAAAAGCAAAACTTACAGAAGAAAAAGGGGAAGGGGATGCTCCGACTGGGGGGGAAGCTGATTGCATCGCGCGGCGCCCTGGGGGGGGGTTCTCATCGATCGGCGGTAGGAGAAAAGGGGGGTTCGAGTTTCTGGCGACATCGGTTTAGCTAGAGGAGGGCGTCGAGAGAGGGGAGGGGAAGGGAGGTGTGGGTGGCGTGCCTTGGACGCCGGCGGCGGTGGTTGATGTCGCGCCTCCGTCCTTCCTCGTTTGATTTCTCCTCTTTTTTTTTATATATAAATCGTTTTCTGTTTTAAACGGGGGGGGGGGGGGGGGGGGGGGCAGAGTTATATAAGAAGGGAGATATAAATTTTTTTTTATTTAATTATTTTATTTAGCAAAAAGTTGACTTCTACATACAACCTCGAAACGAGGCCCACCGCCTGTCGTCCATAGCGTTTCACCCCCATTCCGAACACAATGGGATATGTATCGCTAGCTGATTTGATCGTTTCGAACAGCTTCCGTTGAATTTACATTTAAATCACTATATTGAATTTTAAACGTACGTTTCAAATTACCGGGGTCGCATACGAACTTTAAAAATTCCAGAAAAATATTTTCTAGCTTCGTATTGACGAAACGGTCCTAACAAAACTAGTTTCGTCGAATTCTGAGACCGTTGGAAAAATGGCCAATTTCCAGTCGATTAAAATCAACTGAAACCGGTCAAACGCGTTTTCCTTCGCCACGCTCACGCATTGATTCGAAAAATTATGAAATTTGGAATCTAGCAATAATTTGACACTGCGGATCCAACAAAAGTGGTTTCGTCGAAATCCGAGGTCGTTTGCAAAATTCCCATTTTTAAGGGCCTGAATTCCGTAGCGACTATTCAGAATTTTCAACTGGACATATCTTTTGATTCCCGCTATGAAATCTCGATTATTCGGATTCGTTGGAAAGATATCATCAATTAGATCCTAATGTTTTTGGTTTCACTAAAATCCGGATTGTTTTGCACCGGGTACATTCAATTGAAGTTTGAAATCGAATTATCGAACTACCGCGCCATTTTCAATTCTATTTATAATTATATATAATTATTTATATTCTAATGACGACGTATATAATATATACGTTCGAATTATATTCAAAATAAATTTCTCGTCGATATTATTTAAAATAATTCATTTTAAATAATCAAAATTCGCTAAAATTGCCAAAATAAAAAAAAATTAAACTGGCCCAGATTTTCGGGTTGTTACAGCCTCACCCATCAGATCCCGGCCCACACATGTAAACAGCCCTCCTCCCAGATGATGGACGTCCCTTCTTCTTTCTTTTCTTAAACGAAATGGGCCTCACCTTTATCTTAGGGCCCATCCACTCCAATTGAAGCCCAAACCCTCTCATCCTTCTTCCCCGATCTCCCTGTAATACATCTGCTCGTTCTTTGAAAACCAACAGCAAAGCAAACTCGTCGTTCCCTCCTTCCTCTTCATGCGAAAAATCAAAACAAAAATCACTGTACTGAGCTTCCCTTCTTCTTGTTTATTATGTACTGAGCTTCCCTCCTTCTTTTTTATTATGTACTGAGCTTCCCTTCTTCTTGTTTATTATGTACTGAGCTTCCCTTCACGTTCACAACGTTCACAGCAAGGATGAAAACCACTTCACCACACAACCCAGATTCAAACTGATGTCCTCATAATGCTCACGTCCGCTCCAACCAAGAACAGAACCCGCCTCTTCCTGTTTCCATTTCCGCTTCAGTTTTCTGATCCAAACCCCCTCCTTCTCAACGCAACATCACGAACAATATTCATTACCCCTTCACGTTTTCATACACCACCATAATTCTTTCCAGTACCCTATTCTTTCACAAGTTCATTATTATATTTCGTACGTATATATGTATATATGTATATACAAAGAGTATCGGTTATTTTATTTTAGTAGTTATAAGTTTTTTTATGAAGCTTGCAGTTTGATTCTGTAAATGGACGAGAGAGAAACATGTCTCCTGTATTTATAACCACAAGGTTCCTTGGCGTATGAAGGTACAGTTTAATATGTGGTTAGGAAATGGTACAGGGAGCATTTAAATGAAAGGGGGACGTTGCGGTCTCTTTTCCACTCGTTACTTCACCAAACTTTTGTCTCCACGCCATCCGAATTGTTCATTTGCTAAGTAAAACTATCCTATTAATATATGTATATTTAAAAGTTGTTGTGGCATCGATATGCATTATTTCATAGTGAAGTTCTTATGAACTGCTATAGACAGAAATAAACATACCGTTGTGATGAGCAAGGTGTCACGATCCCAAAAATATAATAATACCGGTAGGTGGACTCATATTTTGAAACTTCAAAATGTTGATTTCAGGGTGCGAAATACTTCAAATAAAAAGTCGCTTATTAAATTAATTAAAAATTACAGTAAAATTCTAAAAATTATATTATCACTACTTCCCAAAAGAACCTTGTCTAAATTCAAACCCGATCTCTAGTTATATCGAATAAACTGATACGGTCGATAAACGATTCTATAGACTATTTTAAAATTTGATTTGGACATATCTCAAAATCTACACGACGAAATCCTGATTTTTCTCTTCCACTAGAAAGATATACTCCACCAGCTCCACACGTTTCTTGTTTCATAGAAATCCGATTTAAAACGAACCCTGTACATCCAGTTGAAGTTCAAATCGCCAAATTACGAACTACAGCGCCATTTCGAGCTCGTTTATAATTATATTATAAACTATACGTTCAACTGTCGACGATTGAATATATTCGTTATTCTAATTCAATTATAAGCTGAATTAAATATCACAGATGATCCAGTTCACACCATATCGCCATTTCAGCCAATTCTGATTATTTCAGAATTAAATATATTATTTAATTTATTATTTAAATTAAATATTCACCATTATTTTATTCCACGACTATTAAATCCTTTTAATCACCTTTTAAATAATTAAATAAATTAATTATAATACCTCTGCCAATGCGGGTCATTACAATCTTCCCCACTTAAAATAATTTCGTCCTCGAAATTGCTAAAAGGTAGAGAACGACCCTATCGACTGGTTATAACATATTTGTTCATTTTTTAACTTCAGTTTTAACTGAACCAATTTAATTTCAATTAAATTATTAATTAATTCTTATCAATGAAAATTTTCAAAAATCCTGAAAATTTTCTAACGCCTTAACTCTTCGAAAAATTTCGCCAGCGCCTCCTTTGTACCGGTCAATCGGTCAAACTCCAACTCGCCTCTTTGGGCCATCTCCAACCCAAAAGAAAATTAAACAGCCAAGCAGCTTGCCAATTCGGCTTATAAATCTTATGTCCAATAGAAATATAAACTTGTACCTTTTTGTCAGCATATCATTATATCCTTTCCACCTATTATCAATTCAGCATATACCAATGTCATGCCAATCAAACTCCAAATCA
Organism: Allium sativum; assembly: GCA_030737875.1. Taxonomy (NCBI): domain Eukaryota; kingdom Viridiplantae; phylum Streptophyta; class Magnoliopsida; order Asparagales; family Amaryllidaceae; genus Allium; species Allium sativum. The sequence continues at coordinate 5,621,134 of JASFAX010000039.1, read as the reverse complement.
GTTTTTATCTCCAACACAACCATTCGCTTATATCCAAGCCAAATCCCATTTCAACTCAAGTCAAATTCATGATTTTCAATTCCTTAACTCCTCAGTCCAATTCCATTTCGGATTCTAATTTCACAAATCCAATCTTATTCGATTTCAATTCAACTTCAGTTACCACTTAGCTGACTTTACTTAAATTCAAATCTGCTTTCACAAATTTCTGTTAAATTTGTTTTTAATGTAAACAGTCTTTCCCTGGGAGTTTTTAAACAGTTTACTCTTTTCAAAAATCAAATTTTCCTTTTTGAAATTCAACTGAGCCCATAATCAATATTCCATTAGTTAAATCACTTCTCTATTTCTTTATCAATATTTGTTAACCAAATATTTTCAATAACCATATTGGCCTTTTATGTTATTTGGAAAACATTTCCGAATATCGCCTTCCTTTATTTTCTAAACTTTAGAAAATATATGCTATTTATAATTGGAAATACTCCAATTATTTATCTCTTTTCTGCTCTCATTTATTTCTATACTTAGGAAATATTCTTTATTATATTTCCAAGCTTACACTTATTTGGGTTAAAACGGATGTTGTGTAAAACATCGTTACGACAACCCAAATACTATATTCAACTAACTCTTATTCAACATGGATCTTCGAGCCTGAAATCTTACTATTTATTTGTTAATAATGAAATCAATCAAGTTGGGGTATAACTACCTCTCAGACCTTGACTGAATAACATTTATAACGTCAAAACAGATATGACTACTTACTCGAATAATCAATACCACACAACTACTTATTCACCTTTAAACACATATACACTTTCTCTTTTTATTCTTACTGGATTTTATTCCTAGTCTTCCCTTTTGATTATACTATTCTATTTCTAAGTTCGTTTCCTTATCGACTTCTATATATATTGATATATAGATTTCTAGCTATCAAATTATCTTAAAAATATTCTAACTCCTTAAATTCCCGGAAAAATTCGCCATAACCTCCTTTGTACCGGGAGCATCGGGATATTTCAAATAGCCTCCCATGACCCTCACCAATCCAAAAGAAAAAAGAAAAAGCCAAGCGGCTAGCCGATACGGCACATAAAATCTCATATATGAATTAAATACATACCTTTTCGTCGAGCATTCTATATCTATACCTTCATACCTTATCCTATCTCATGTATATCTATACCTGCCCAATCTATTTTAACTATACTAATCATTTTAACTAAATTTGTTAATTAAATTTTGTTGATTTACTCCTTTAGTCTATTTCACTTTTATATTTGAACATGATATGTTCAAATATATTTTAACTTGCTTACAACTAATTTGAACTCCATTTTCAACTTACGCTTCATATTCAATTTCGAATATAAATCCTCAAATCCCCTTTGAATGCTATATTCAAATTCCATTTGAATTCTATTTGAATCCTATATTCAAATTCCTTTTTAACTCTATTTGAATTTTCCTAATTCAAATTCTATTTGAATTTCATATATTTAAACTTCTTTAAATTTCTATATTCAATTTGAATTACAAATATTCAAATTTCTTTTCAAATCCTTTATTCAAATTCTATGTCACTTCTCTTATTCAAATTCTATTCGATTTCTCATATGTCAAATTCTATTCGATTTCTATATTCGAATTTCCTCTATTCAAATTCTATATCACTTCCATTGAATTTCATATATTCAATCTCCCTTTGAATTTCTATATTCAATTCCTATTTCAAACTTTCTTTATTCATTCTTTATTATAAATCCCATTTGAAATTCAACACAACTTGTCTTTCCCAAAACAATTTCAAAACAGTATCTCTGGTAGTAATTCGTCACTTACAACTCGAAAATGAATACTGATGATGCAGCTGTCATCATCAAAATCTATTCTCCAGTGATCGAAGTGAGTTCAATACTATAAAACCATTTCCACTTTGAAATTCATTTCAAAATATAATTCACACTGCTTGTAAAACAATTTAAAATCTCCCAGGATCTTAAATTTTCCTTATTTTTAATCCAAATCCATTTACAAACACTTATCCAATTCTCCAGAGTTTTAATTCAATTTCTAGTTTAAAATTTCAGATTTAACTCATCTGATTTCATGTATTTCACTTATATGAATTCAGATTGGTTATTTACATAACCATTTAATTTATAATCTTACTCGATTATAATAACAACCAATATATCCAATATGTATCAAAATATACTTTGGGTAAAGTTATTTTCATTTACCCTCTTTCAAAACATATTGTGCCGACCCATCGTATTCGAGTGTTTATTTACTCCTACCGATACAGTGGATCACACTGATCGACCAGAACTCATAAACAACTCAACCAATGAATCTCCACAATATAAAACAAATTTATATCAATAACAAATACGTCCACTCGTATATATACACTCAACTCAATCTAGGGTATTACTAACCCTATCTCTATCGAGTCACGCCACAGAGCCAAGTTAATCAATTAACCTTCTGCTCTGATACCAACTGTAATGACCTGGATTTTGAGAGCTTTGGTTATCGACATAAACACGATGTCGATAACCAAAACATCGAAAAATCCTGGTAATTAGTGAAAGAAATTAGAGGGTGAGGAAAGATAAGATAGAAACTTAGAATAGAAGAAGAAGAAGAATAACACAACCTCAGAGTAACACGAATCTCACAGCGGAACGAATAAATATATTTCATAACATAACTTTGAAATACAAATCTGTACTTGAATATACCTATCATTATCAAAGTACAGCACTTACAACACAGCGGAAATAACTATAGCTATATGATCCTGAAGCCTCCTGCTCCAAGCTCTTTAAGTGTATCTGTAAAATCCCGACTACTTGACAGCCAATACAAATTTAGGCACCCAAGAGTTTAGGGAAAACAACAAAATAAACTCCGGGTCAGTCATGGGACTGGTATGAGTAAAACAGTTTAAAACAGTTCGAACAAGTAAACGATATCTCATAAGACCACGCCGCATAACGGAACGGGGTTTTCCCTTATGAGAATCCAAAATATCTTTATATCAAAAACCTTTTGATATTATAATAATGTCTATCAACCACAGTATATATAATCATCTAGCAGAAACGCTTTCATCTCACGTCCTACATATATAGTATACAATCAAAACCGCAAGCACGTATTGGGTAATGGATTTCCAACTATGACAAGGTATGGAACCACCTTTTCGCTAGTGTACCTCTAGAGAGGAATACACTGGGTTCAACAAGAACATCTTGCAACCCGGCCACACATGACCGACCACCCATTTCGCTTGAGTGTATCGAATGTATATCACCAACGGTTGGGATCAGCAACCGTTTCTCGAATGGGACAGTATCGACAATAGATTTTTAGAAGTAAATGAAACTCTAGATCAGGTGATTATACACCCTACTTCGGTGCGACCGACTTAGCCATGTTGCCTGCCCGATTTCTGTCATTTACCGGATGTGAGGCTAGAAGCTACGCTTTATCATCACATCAGATTCACTTTGAATGCCACATCGTCATACCCATCAAATCACCGATTGATGTCCTCAACCATACATTATGTGTTAGCTAAAAGAAGTTTCCTTCTCCGCTTCCACTCTTGGTACGGTTGGAGAAATCAATATACGTGATTGTCTGGAAATACTCTGTCAGACATCCGTCCATACAAGTCATCCAGGAACAGGATGAACCGAAGGCACTATTCTGTAAACAGGATAGCCCTTGCATAACTCCGTCTTCAATTTCCTTTGGCATATATGATTCGCAACGCTTATGCCAATACAGAGTGGTTCTTTAGATAATAATCCAACCGGTCTCTCCATATTAACAACGTTAAAATGGTCAAAACTTCGATAGTCTGTGATTTAACTATCGAAGAAAACAGGTGTGCAAACAACGATATTATTTCCAAATGGAAATTTATATCGATCAAACATCATTCAACATTTGTCTCTTTATTTCATTAATTTACTTATCTCCTATTTCCCTATATTCAATATTTCTTATTTTCTAAAATTGGAAAATATACGTTATTAACAATGGAAAACATTTCCATTTCTTGTTTTCTTTATTATAAAACATTTCTGCTTTCTTATTTGGAAAACATTTCCAAAGCTTCTTCATTGGACTTAGACAGATGTTTAAACAAACATCGCTATGCCAACTCAAACCATTTCCTTTACTGTCGAACCTTAACTATTCCTTAGTTAAAAACGAAGCCAAGCAAGTTGGTATAGAACTACCTCTCAGACCTTAACTGAACAACATTTCTAACTTTGAAATAGACAAAGTTCACTTTATATCCCTTTACTAACTTCCTTACTTAACCCTCCTTCGAATAGCTATATTCGACTGACTCTTTTCACTTAACTTTATTCGATTAACCCGTATCAATTAACTCTATTGGACTAACACTATTGATTAACTCTATTTGACTAACGTTATTGATTTACTCATTCACTTACTCCTTTCGAATAAACTATATTCGATAACTCCTTTTACTTTCTTCGAATAAACTATATTCGATTAACTCATTTGCTTCTATTCGAATAACTATATTCGATTAACTCATTTTACTTTCTATTCGAATAAACTATATTCGATTAACTCATTTTACTTTCTATTCGAATAAACTATATTCGATTAACTCATTTTACTTTCTATTCGAATAAACTATATTCGATTAACTCATTTGCTTTAACTCTAATCGATTAAACTAACATCGATTAACTCCTTTGCTTTAACTTTAATCGATTTAACAAACATCGATTAACTCCTTTGCTTTAACTCTAATCGATTAAACTAACATCGATTAGCTCCTTTTACTTTAACTCTAATCGATTAAACTAACGTCGATTAGCTCCTTTTACTTTAACTCTAATCGATTAAAGTAACGTCGATTAGCTCCTTTTACTTTAACTCTAATCGATTAAACTAACAACGATTAGCTCCTTTATTCTATTCGAATAAACTATTCATTTATAAAGATTTACTTTTAGTAACAGTTCTTCACTTTACAAGTGATTTCCCTTTTTATTTACTTTCGAAATATTTCCTTTTATAAAATCTGTTGATTTTATAAACTCCCTTTATTTCAATATACATTGAAATAATTCTTTTTACATCCCAGGGTCTTTTATGATATTTAAAATATCGAATAAAAATGATCAACATCATTCCAACACCCATAATCCATAACATATTATATAACACATCATATATCACAATATATGAAAACAGTAAAATAAATGTTGAGGAATCCAGTTGGATTCCTCCAACCTGTTTCCCTGCATCACAGATGTTAAACAATATAGATAACATCACTTTCAGTTCCATATGATATATTCTGTTAAACAGAATCAATATAGAAATTCGACTAACTGACTAGCAGTTCAATCAAACAGTCAACACACAGTCAATCAGCCAATATTTAACAGTTCTAAAAATACAACATGAAATTATAAACTGTTCAGAGTTAGTGAGATTTACTCACATTGGACTATCATCGTTAATAACGATAATTTTCGTTGATTTAGATGGACAATTTATTTTGCCATAAATTGTAACGAGCTCGGATTCACTCCCAGTCAGTCTCATTGTGTTGCTCCCGTCCATACGGTCCCTACGCAACTTACGGTTCGTCAATCTGATATCGTATGATCAAGTTATACCATTTCGAAGTTAATGGACTATTTTGAATTTTAAATAAAACTAAAATTCTATTTAAGAGCTTTTGGGTTTCACCCATCAGATCCCGGCCCACACATGTAAACAGCCCTCCTCCCAGATGATGGACGTCCCTTCTTCTTTCTTTTCTTAAACGAAATGGGCCTCACCTTTATCTTAGGGCCCATCCACTCCAATTGAAGCCCAAACCCTCTCATCCTTCTTCCCCGATCTCCCTGTAATACATCTGCTCGTTCTTTGAAAACCAACAGCAAAGCAAACTCGTCGTTCCCTCCTTCCTCTTCATGCGAAAAATCAAAACAAAAATCACCGTACTGAGCTTCCCCTCTTCTTGTTTATTATGTACTGAGCTTCCCTTCTTCTTGTTTATTATGTACTGAGCTTCCCTTCTTCTTGTTTATTATGTACTGAGCTTCCCTTCACGTTCACAGCAAGGATGAAAACCACTTCACTACACAACCCAGATTCAAACTGATGTCCCCATGCTGCTCACGTCCGCTCCAACCAAGAACAGAACCCGCCTCTTCCTGTTTCCATTTCCGCTTCAGTTTTCTAATCCAAACCCCCTCCTTCTCAACGCAACATCACGAAACAATATTCATTACCCCTTCACGTTTTCATACACCACCATAATTCTTTCCAGTACCCTATTCTTTCACAAGTTCATTATTATATTTCGTACGTATATATGTATATACAAAGAGTATCGGCTATTTTATTTTAGTAGTTATAATTTTTTTTACGAAGCTTGCAGTTTGATTCTGTAAATGGACGAGAGAGAAACATGTCTCCTGTATTTATAACCACAAGGTTCCTTGGCGTATGAAGGTACAGTTTAATATGTGGTTAGGAAATGGTACAGGGAGCATTTAAATGAAAGGGGGACGTTGCGGTCTCTTTTCCACTCGTTACTTCACCAAACTTTTGTCTCCACGCCATCCGAATTGTTCATTTGCTAAGTAAACTATCCTATTAATATATGTATATTTAAAAGTTGTTGTGACATCGATATGCATTATTTCATAGTGAAGTTCTTATGAACTGCTATAGACAGAAATAAACATACCGTTGTGATGAGCAAGGTGTCACGATCCCAAAAATATAATAATACCGGTAGGTGGACTCATATTTTGAAACTTCAAAATGTTGATTTCAGGGTGCGAAATACTTCAAATAAAAAGTCGCTTATTAAATTAATTAAAAATTACAGTAAAATTCTAAAAATTATATTATCACTACTTCCCAAAAGAACCTTGTCTAAATTCAAACCCGATCTCTAGTTATATCGAATAAACTGACACGGTCGATAAACGATTCTATAGACTATTTTAAAATTTGATTTGGACATATCTCAAAATCTACACGACGAAATCCTGATTTTTCTCTTCCACTAGAAAGATATACTCCACCAGCTCCACACGTTTCTTGTTTCATAGAAATCCGATTTAAAACGAACCCTGTACATCCAGTTGAAGTTCAAATCGCCAAATTACGAACTACAGCGCCATTTCGAGCTCGTTTATAATTATATTATAAACTATACGTTCAACTGTCGACGATTGAATATATTCGTTATTCTAATTCAATTCTAAGCTGAATTAAATATCACAGATGATCTAGTTCACACCATATCGCCATTTCAGCCAATTCTGATTATTTCAGAATTAAATATATTATTTAATTTATTATTTAAATTAAATATTCACCATTATTTTATTCCACGACCATTAAATCCTTTTAATCACCTTTTAAATAACTAAATAAATTAATTATAATACCTCTGCCAATGCGGGTCATTACAAGAATTAACGTAATGGGTTTATATTGATATTGATTTAATAAAAATCAAAGTAAATAGAATTATTTAGATTAATTAATTATTTATTAATTTAAATGGCAAGATCAATAACGATTGACTAACGGGTTGATCACGTTTAGAGTTGAACAAGTTAATGGTGTTAACTGAAATTGTTTATTTAATTAGTTCATTAATTTAAAGGGAATAGTTAATGGTTAAGTAACCCATATTTAATTTAATAAATGTTGAAATTTGATTATTTGTCATTTATTAATAACCGAAATGATAATTTGGAATGTGAAATATAGTAAGGAAAGTTTGAGAAGTTCAAAACCGTGTTGATAGTTAATAAAGGCAAAGAGGATGTCGTGATGATTGTTTCACAAATGATAAGATGAATCAATAAGAAACAAGAAATGTTATAGAAATGTTTGAAATGTTAGTTAAAGGTTAAATTGGATATGATTTTAAGATATTTTCTAGGTATATAAATAAAATGATTTAAGAATATTAATATATTAGAACTAATATATTATTTTAAATGGCCAAGTGATGTTGTGTATAAACCAATGGATCTGTTTATTTTTATGGTTGTTTATTTTGATAGTTAAATAACCGACTATCAAAATCTGACCCAACGTTATTGGCACGGAAAGACCGGGATCGAATTTACATTCGAAAACCATTCCGACCAGTTAATACGAATACGTCAAAGATGCTGTTCGAGATGGAGCAAGTGAAGACCGTATATCTTCATAAAATGAAAGAGTTACTTACAATCTCTAGTTGATCCCCAGGGATATACTGTGATTCTTTCATGGTTGAAATCTATGGATTGCAAGGACTACTCACTACTGATCTATAGGGTGATTCCCAGGATGTGGTATGAGGGTTCCTTCGGTTCATCCTGTTCCTGGATGACATGTATGGAGGATGTGAACGGTGACCAGATGTTCCAAAAATTTGATTATAACCTCAAGCCTCACAGCCGAGAAATGACAAAAATCGGGCAGGCAACATGGCTATGTGGGTCGCACCCATTAGGGTGTATTGCCACCATCTAGAGAATATTCATATTTGTTACTTCTTTCATTTCTGTATCTCCCGGGAAAACGGTAGCTGCGCAGCCGTGAGGTGACAATATATTTGATACACTCAAGAGAAATGAGTGGTCGGTCATGTGTGAGCCTGGTTGCAAGACGTTCTTGTTGAACCTAGTGTATTCGCCTCTAGAGATACACTCTCGGCATGTGATCCCATACCTTGTCATAGTCGGAATCCAATCTCCAATAAGCGCCCGCGGTTTTGATTGTATACTAGATATGTGGAGCGTGAGATGCAAGCGTTCTGCTAGATTCTATTTATTTGTATTTAGACACTATTATAATATCAGAAGAAGATATTGATTTCAAAATGTTTTGGGTTATAGTAAGGTAAAAACCGCCCGTGTTTATGTGTGGACTGGTCTTACTATTATCCTTTTCTTTCAAAAGGATTCCTAAAGTTAAACAAGTTGTTTGCTGTATGAATTTATCACTGAAAGTATTCCAGACTGATCCGGGTGAATTTTGTTTTAAATCAAATGTGCTTGGGTCAGACCGAGTATATTTCAAGGTTAGGTATCGCTTGGAGCTTCAGGAGAGAAGTTGAAGCCGAGACGTATTCCATATATTTACTGATACTAGTTTATTTCCGCTGTGTGTTGTATTGATCTGAATATATACTTTGATGTTGTAATCATATATATACAGTTTCTTTTGTATAAAGTATTATTGATTGTTATATTTTGTCCATTCCGCTGTGAGACTCTGATCTTCTTACTATTCTAATATTTCTTTCCTTCTACTTCTCATCCTCTAACTTCTTTCTATTAGCTTTCTGGGTTTCGATACTAGAATTTTGGATACGAGGTGTATTAGTATCTGGATTCGAGTGTCGAACTCCTGGGTCGCTACAAAAGCAAAATACCGTATCTTTGTCAACAACTAAAGTAGAATACATCTTTGTTGCTTTGGCTTGTTCAGAAGTAATACATATGTAACAAACTCTAAAAGATTTCGGATTTAATATTAATAAATCACCAGTATACTACAATAATACAAGCGCTATAAATGTATCTAAAAATCTAACTCATCACTCAAGAACTAAACATATTGATATACAATATCATTTTCTAAGAGATAAGTAAGTAAAGAGAATATTTCACTTGAATTTATAGAAACAGATAAACAAATAGCAGATATATTAACAAAACCATTAAACAAAGCAACGTTTACTAAATTTAGAAGAGAAATAGGTATTCGTTCATTAAGTGAACTAGAGTAATTAAATATATTAATATCTATAAGAAAACAATAAAAATCAGGAAAATAAAATTAAAATTGCATATATGTCGACATACATATATCCCTATGTCGACATATAACTGCTAAATTTCAAAAAATAATTCCCAACGTAAGTTAGTTATAATAACTATAAACTTTCTACTTCGAGTTCTCTTCTTCAATCTCTCATTTCATTTCTGCAAAAACTCAGAACTAAAATAAACCATGGCCTACACCAATTATAATAACCAAATTAACCTTGAAACGTCCGCCCGACCATCCAAAGGTCCATTTCAACGCTCTACTCGCGCTCATGTGATTAATTATTAGATAAAATGGAATACGTTCTCCAAATGCTCGTTGAAATACAAGTTCTACAAATTTGGATGAATCAAGAGCATATAAAACAAGGAAAGATAATGAGAAATCTACAAAAGTTTGTTATGGATAATCAAGCAAATCCATTCATCATCGAAGTTAATAATCCAACAATGGAAGAGGAAGAAGAGGAAGAGATGATAGAAGAGGGGGAAAAAGATGAGGCACAACAAGAAGGTATAGAGTAAGACGATCAAGTCATATGCGTTAGTGAAGTTTATTTCGATCGAGAAGGGAATATAATTGAGAAAAATGGAGAATTTTGTCTCCATTACACCAATTGCTCAATTCGTAAGTTCCCAATTACGATGAATTAGACATTTAGGTTTCTCGTTTAGTTGTACATACGATGTATTATGTACGTATTTTGTCTTCACGTGGAACGCTGTAATCTGAATTAGTTTATATTATTTGAATTGTTAATACAATGTTTGTTTCTCGTAGATTTTGGAATTAGTTGCAAATAGAATAAAGGTTACAATATAAACATGAATTTAGGGGGATATATATATATATATATATATATATATATTAGTTTTTTAGTATAAAATCAACTATCATAGGATATGTATAGATAGATACAGGATTTAGGGGGAATTTGTTTAAAATTTCTTTTTGTTGATGACAAAGGGGAAGAAATTATAAAATAAGGATTAGTTAGTCTTAGTTTAAGGGGGGTATGTAGAATTCATGATGGCAGGGGGAACACTAGAAGAATCAGAATCAGTAGGTATGAACAGGTGTCAATATTTTATAAATCAAGGTTGTCATCATCAAAAAGGGGGAGATTGTTGGAGAATGGAGTTTTGATGACAATAAACTTATTTCAATTATCATTGATTATAAAACATATACTAACATCTTTGTCTATAATATATATACATATATGCAGAATTTTTATACTGGACTTAAATACTGAAAACTGTACAGTTTTAGAGTTTCAAGAGATTCAAAATTCAAGAGAGATTCAAAACTCATGAGTTATTAAGTTTTCAAGAGTCTAAGACAAATATAGTAATAAAGTCTAGTTTATATGTAAGACTCTGAATAGCACTCCAGGTTCAAATTCAAATTCTGTTTTTCAAATTTTGATTTTCAAAATTCAAATTCAAATTTCAAATTGTTTTTCTATCCTACTTATGATTTCAAATTTAAGTTTTAAGTTTATATAAGTTTATATAGTTATATAGTATTGTAGTTATATAGTTTTAAACCTTATAATTTTATAAATATGTTTATATACTACATTATTATGATTTCATATGATTTTACACTTTATAATATTCATTTATATCATTAAGTTTTGATTCAAGAATTTCCAGAATAATATATTTGATTAAACACTTGAAAAATAGTTTTAAAATATTTTTAACATACATATGTTGACATACATAGGAGGCTATGTCGACATACAACTGTCAAAAATTCAATTTTCGAAGGAAGTGTCTTTTCACAATTTGTAACATTCCAGAAGCATTGCAACCTTTCAAATCTTATAACTAGGGGCTGATTTCGAATTTTTTGATATATCTTCTTCTCCGTCTTCACCCCTCTTCATCCCACCATTAATATTTCATATTTTATTGATTTCTACACTTATACTTTGCCGATTTCTACTCTAATTATATAAAACATCTTCTTTTCTCACTCTCTATCCACTACTCTCTGAATTGAAGTGCTATTGAAGAGTTGTAGGGATGTTGTAATCATTTGGGAAGTGTTTGGGAAAGTTTGTGTTCCTTGTAACCCGAATTCAATGAAAGGGAGCAGCGTTAACCTAGTAGCTGTAGAATCAAGGGTGTTTGGAGCGGTGTTAACCTTGTAGCCTTGAAATCAAGGGGATTGCACTTGGATATTGATAATAATAAAAAAATTCACAATCTAGCATTGCATGGGACTGGGCGTAGGAGTTATCTGAACCAGTATAAAATCCGATGTGTTCTTTCCTTTTCTCATTTTATATTTATCTGTTTCTTTGTTTGTGTTTGATTCTATGTCTATGATCATCTCTGTTGTGTGTGATTTATATAATAGATCATATAAGTTTAAGATTTCCATAAATTTCTTGAAAACACTATTCACCACCCCTTCTAGTGTTAGTCTTGCCTTAAGATCCGCATTCCCGAACAAATATATCCATGCAATATAATGCCTAGAAAAGTGAATTTTGGCCATGATTCTAACAATAGAAGACTCGTGAATAGAAAATACTTTGCTTATACCAAGTTTTGGCATGACGCTCAATGAAATCTAAAATTGTTGTAACCATTTAATAATTCATAAGCTAATGAAATGGCAAAAAGAAAATGCCACTATTAGGGAGGAAGGTAGTTTGATTATGAGAGATCGGGTTTGGTAGAACTTCTTATAGTTTGGATGCCAGAATTTTAGGGATGAACTTATATCTTACATTGCTAAAGGTAATGGGCTTAAAGGAGCTAGTTATATTAGGTGAATAGGCTTGGTATCAGACAAGGTTAGCAGCATTAAAGAAACCAAGAAACTTTCATTTTTTGAAGAAATTATGGACAACTTTAGCACATTAGAAGGAATTATTTACCAACAATGAGTATTTTATGTAAATTTAACACATCAGGCCCAAAAGTTAGAATTTTATTGATATTAAAGTTGTCTTTTCTTATTTCCTTGTCAAAGACTTTAGAATTTGGAAGGCTAATATCTTCCAATCCGAACATAGATTATTGAACCTCATTAAATAGACACAAATATGGAAAAGAGGGGGATTTTTTTTAACATGCTTTATCTTTAATGTGGAATGGAAACAAGAAAAGTTTAGATCTTCAACACACCACTTTTGGCTAATTTCTACTATGTCATACTTGCTTCAATGGACAAGCTTATTAAATACTTAATAGAAATCCTAGATCCATTACTTGTTGCAGCTGCATCATTGAGGTGGTCCATCATATGTTGTTGATCAATCAAAATATCCTTTAAGGGATCAAGCGAATGCAAACTCCCATCACCATGCTTTAGCTTAGACTATTCCTTTCGAACAACATTAGTAGTCTTTAATTTTTAAAAGAGAATTTACATTAGGTTTCCATAGAACCTGATACATTGAGTACAGAAACAATATTAAGAAAAGTAGGATCACTAGCCTAAGCATCAAAAAAATTAAAAATTGATACTCCTTTCATAACGGCTGTCCTAGTGGAAATGCTACAAAGTGAATGGCCATAAAGGATGGGAAGGGGGAGGAAATTGGAGATAGGTAAGAAATTAGAAATGGCATTAAAATTGCAAGATGCATGATAAGTTCTGGTAAAGATTCTTACACCACTCCTATTATACTTATTCCATGAATGAGAAGCTCTTGATTTGTTTATAGGAATCAAGAAAGAATTAGATATTATTGCATTGAGAGGATACATATCCCTAAGAGTTAAGGGAATACCATATATCATGTCACTCAAGTTTAAACGGTAATTAAAACACCCCTATGGAATGTGAAGGGTGGATGTTTATCTCAAAGAAGGACAAAGATTAAAGTGATTGTCTAGAGGTAGTTGAACTATCAACATAAATAATGGAAGGATGCATAAAAGTATTTTAGAAGAAGTGCATAACATCATAATCAATCATTTGTCTAGTATAAACGATAGAAGAAAGGTAGAATTTTATGGGTTAAACGCAACAAGGATTCTCTTATGGGGAGCATTAATTAAATTGTGTGTGAATTTCCATTGAAGTTTGATATAATCTGCAACATGTGAAGATAGGTTAGAATTCACGTCTTAGTCTCCAATAAAGCTAGTATATGAAGATCATGAAAGTGAATGGGATTTATAGCCTAATCCAATATAAGGTCATTGTGGTAAACATGAATATTCCGCACTCTCATTATATGTATCATAGAGTAAAGTACTATTTTTGGGGTGTATTCATTTACTACTTCTAGTAGTATAATAACTGAATTTGATGCTTTAAGGAAGTTAGCCAGATAAAGGAAGGTTATTTCTCACATCAAGGCTGGGATTAGCCGTTTTATTTCCTTTGTTTGGATTCTTATAAATCTTTTTTTCATTAGTGCGTTCAAGTGAATAGCATTAATAACTACGGAATTATAAGGAGAGGAAGTTGGAGATAACCATTAAAATGGAGAAGTAAGTCTAGACCGCTGATAAACTTATGACATTACCACCAAGATTGAAGAGAAATGAGTATTAGAAAAGGACGAGATAGGAGATGGACAGTTTAAATAAGACGAAGATTAGCAAAATTTAGGCTTGGAGATTTTTTTCATGTAAATGCAATAACCATGCAATTGAGATTCCTAGTCATCTTTTGTAGCAAATAATGAAAGATAAATATATTCCAATATTTGATTAGCAAGAGGAAAGAGTTTTCTATTTAAGTTTCTAATATAAAATTAAATTGATATTTTGGGTGTTGAGTTAGTTTTAGTGCACACATTATGCATCTGGCAGTGCAAACGGTTAGAATTGCTATGTTACTGGGAATAACATTAGAAGGATTAAATGCTTTAAAGGATTCCTTATCAGTTAAGGTATCACGATGAATTTTACCTTCTTCTAATAAACCATCTGTAAAAACCTGGATTTTTAGAACCAATTCAAAAAATTTATTTTACTATTTTAATGAATTTTGATTATTTAAAATGGTATATTTTAAATAATAACAACAAAAAAATTATTTTAATCGAAGTTAGAATGAACAAATTTATTTTAATTATAACACGAGCCTGAAATGGCGCGGTAGTCTGAAAATTTGATTTTAAATTTCAATTGAATGTACAGGATTCAAAATAAATCGGATTTCAGTAAAACCAAAGTACTTGAATCTGTTTAATTATATCTTTCTAATGGATGTGAAAAATCCATATTTCATAACGGGAATAAAAAACTATGTCTAGTTTAAAATTCAAAATAGTCGCTATGGAATTTAATATAATATATAGCCCTTAAAAATAGCCATTTTGCTAACGACCTCCGCTTTTGATGAGACCACTTTTGTTGGATCCGAAATGTCAAATTATTGCTAGATTCCAATTTTCATAACGTTTCAAATTAATATGTGAGCGTGGTGGATTAAAACGCGTTTGGTAATTTCAGTTTGAATTTAATCGACTGGAAGATGACCATTTTTCAAACGGTCTCCAAATTCGACGAAATTAGTTTTGTTAGGACTGTATCATCAAAACATAGCTAGATTTATTTTTCTGGAATTTTTGGAGTCAGTATGTGACCCCGGTAAATTAAAATGTACGTTTAAATTCAATATATATTGATTTATATTTTAATTTTGATAAAAACTAATTGAAACGATCGAATTGGCTTACGAAACGTATCCCATTGTGTTCGGAATGGGGGTATTTAGCTAGGGGCGATAGTCATTGGGTTCGATTTGGAGTTCGTATCAATAAAGTAGTATTTTTGGAATTAAAATAGTACTAAAATATAATTATATAACCATAAATTTTATATAAACCCTAAATCATTATATGGCCGTCGTTATTTGTCCTAGAACGGCTATAATCGCCCAAACTTTTCCTCATCGATTCCTCCCAATTTTTAATGAATTAAAACATGGTTTTTATATGAAAATCATAGTGTTTTCTTCAATCTTTAAATCCATATAATTATTATCGAATTTCATGAAGAATTGGGGGTGGATTTTGTGTGTGAATAGGCGGTTTTCAAACCGGTATTGGGCGACGCAGGGGCCACAGCGAGCAGCCCACCGCCGGCGCTGGGGGAGTGGAGAGCGGCGATCATCATGGCATATTCCGATCTGCTCCAGGCCTTCTCCAATTGCGTGCGTGGTGGGAGGATTTGGTTGAGCGTGGGTTCCTGCAGCGGTTATCTGAGAAGGAAGATGAAGTTAAGGGTGTAATTTAAAATTAATTATTTAATTAATTATCTCCTTAAGTAATTAACACGTTGAATTGAATATATTTTCCATACGAGGTCCAAATTGCATGAAACAGGATCCGTTGCGATCGTGGGGACGAGAGCTTCACAACAAGACTGACCGGGACCAATTTGGAACACGTTGGAATTTCAGGAAAATTCAAATCCATACAGAACAGAAATACAAGAACGGAGGAGTGGAATCGACGGTGAGAACTCCTTCTCACTCTAATTACTTTACAGTTAAATATGTACTAGGATGTAGACGGTCCTTAGCAGCACCCGGCACCATTTATTGTACAAAGCATGATTGTTTGTTTCGACTGTATTGTGTTGTGATGTGAAATGAACTGTATAAAATATTTATGTGTTGAATAAAATGTTTGAACAATAAAAATATCATTTTTATTGTATAAATGAAATATATAAAATATTCATATGATGAATAAAATATTTTATCATTAAAAATATAATTTTTGACGTATACACGAATGGCACAAAATGCTCTTGAAATAAAATAAATATTCATTTACAAATCAAACGATTTGTTTATGTACACCCATTTATCTGATATTGATTCGATCGATAAATTTTACACATCGCCCAACTGCACAAATGATAACCAGTATTTGTTGTTTGACAACCCCACACGGGTATTGGGATGATATTGGACATACACTAATCCTAATATTTAGTTGTATGTCAATCGATGGGTTGACATGTCATGATGAGCATTAATTATTTTGTGACGACCCCAAACCCGTACTGCGGTGGCAAGGGTAATCTTTGGAATATAACACAGAAACAGATAATAGCAGAACAGAAATAAATAAATACACTAGATAATGAACAAATAATACACTGGATAAACGTAATCATCAGAGTTACACAGTATACAGGATCATACTTAGTACAAATACAGTTCAGCTATACATAAATGTCTATAGCAGAAAACAAACATAATATGTACAATAGGAGCTAAACAGCATAAAAAGAGATAAATGATAGAATCCATCTTCAGCTCCAGCTATCCAGAAAGAGCCTGCTAAAACCTGAATACAAGGCTGCCCGTGTAGAAAAAGGGGCACCCGAGTTTGCAAGCGAAACAAACTACGAGTCAGTCATGGGACTGGTATGAGAAATCTACTTAACACATTATAATTTGGCTAATCATAGGACCACGCCACTTTCGCGGAACGGGTTTACTCCATTGGATTGCCAGTGCTTTAAAACAAATAATTCTTTTAAACATCGCAATGCTTTTTATAAAAATGAAGCCATTATTAGACTCAGTTCCCATCACAAAATGCAACACAAACCGGAGGATAGAGTTTTACCTTATAATGGCCAAAATATGCTTGATACGAATAAAATAAAAGCATTTGATATTACTACTAGTGTTTATATGTTTCAAAAACAATTTCAAATCATAAGTATCAATCATAGACGACATGAGCGTCCCATGCCACTATGTCGCCAAATACAGGTATACAATCAAAACCGCACAGTCACGTATTTGGAAACTGGATTTCCATCATGAACCAAGGCAAAAGATAGTCCTTACCGACTTCGAGACAATCTAGCCCATGTCTCAGGCAAGTACTCAGTCAAGCCTTTGGAGCGACAGGGCCGGTCCACCGATGTGGATTAAAATTCCTGAACACTACGTTTCCCCACCCTTTGGGGCGTAAATGAGCCAACGAATGACTCCATCAGTCCCAGAACGACCGATATAACCGAGGCGCCTCGCAACAGCAACAACCACATAGGTGAAAATAATATAAATGTCAGCCAGTTTAAGCACCGACACCACCTCTAACTAGAAGGAAACGCATGCCCTTCCTGAGGTCCTTCTCCCGTTTCTGGTTCATACCGGGGTGTGAGGCTCGCGAATTCACGTTATACACAAAGCTACGCCACACAGGCGATGCTTTGATCATCAATTACAAGACTTTGCTTTTCAATAGAAGCCCTGATCACTGCATCTTAGCATGCCACGTAGCAATTCACACCATGCGACTGATGTCCATCGATATACAACCTCTGAGCTCGTGCGTCTCAGAGAAGGGCGTTAAGCAAAAGAATAAATTCTCCACCGCCAAACAGATGTATATTTAATAGAGATCAATCAACACAGAATAAAATCCAATCTCAGACACACAATCCATTTACAAGTCCGTTCTGGGTCTGAACGAAACCGGAGGCACTATATACCTCGCAAACCCATTGATCTCCGCGTACACCTGGACGATCACCACTCATTATCCATATTTCAGGATGCCTCCCAATCAGGACATCAGTTACCATCCAAACGAGGTAAAGAACTCTGGTCTTTGACCACCGTCTTTATCTTCGATTTCTTATCATCGATTCAGTTATTCAGAATGGGTTAAACCCGGTCTTTCTGAGCAACTCGCGTATATAATAAACAAGTGCAACACAAACACACATACGCATCATTTCAATTCATTAGTCGCTAACCGTAAATCAGTAAGAGAACGATTTCCCAAATATTAACCCCGAAGGCCGAAACCAACATTAGATCAAAACCCAGGAAACCATTCAACTTAGCCAACCTTCAGTTAGTTTCTAAATTTCACATCCATATCGTTTATCGCTATTTTTATTTATTTTAAAATAGCCAATTTATCAAAACGACGCTTCGGGCCATAACGCGGTCGTGGCGCTGTTTTTCTTCAGATTTGATTTACACATATTTGAAAATCTAACCGTTGGATCTTTACAAATTTATATCATTAGAAAGATCCTTTCAAAACGAATCCAACGGTTCCAGCTTCGGGAAAATCCGACGGTCGGATCTCGCGGTATAATCGTTTGAAGTTTCGATTTCAAAATACGAACTGCAGCGTCGTTATTTGATTTAATTTAATTATATTTATATATATATATATAATGGATTTTGGCTCTGTTTTTCTTCAGATTTGAATTAAACATTCCAGACAATCCAACCGTTGGATCTTTACAAAGTTGGTGCCATTGGAAAGATATTTCCAAAGCGAGCCCAACGGTTGCGGTTTCGGGAAAATCCGATGGTCGTATCTCCCGCACTAATCGTTTGAAATCATGGTTTCAAAACACGAACTGCAGCTTCGTTATTCGATTTATTTTAATTATATATATATATATATATATATATATAATATAATCGATTCTTCGATTTCAAAACCATTTTCTTTTCATACATTTGATAAAAATGATATTATTATCCAACAGACATTTATTTCAACACTTCACTATTTTAACAACTCATATATATAATAAAAATGTGATTTTTATTGTAAAACAATTTATTTCAAAACACGACAATTTTATATAGTTCATATAGATGATAAAAATATGATTTTTATAATAAAACAATTTCTTTTAAAACTCGAATACCAATCAACACATGAATTTCTATTCAACACATGAACGGTTTTCTATAGTTTGTGTATATATATAGTAAAAATGTGATTTTTATTGCAAAACAATTTATTTCAAAACATTACTATTTTATATAGTTCATATAGATGTTAAAAATATGATTTTTATTATAAAACAATTTCTTTTAAAACTCGAATACCATTCAACACATGAATTTCTATTCAACGAATGAATTTCTATTCAACACATGAAGGTTTTCTATTCAATACACGAATATAGTTTCAACACATGAAAATAATTCTAACACATGAATATTATTCAAAATTTCGGCAGCATAATGGCAGGGTAGTTAAAACCGGGGCCGTCCCTTGTACGGCTCCTCGCTCTACCTTAAAGCCTCGCAGCTTTTGACAATGGGGAATCATGCATCTAGTTCGCACGCAGACGGCATGTATAAATTTTTTTTCTTTTCCACAAACTAATCCTATGTGGTTTCAACCAAATAATTCTCAACCACAAACGGGTATTTTTCAACCACAATCAATCAATTTCAGCCATTAACAATTATAATCAACCATTCGTAATGAATCAATTTTCACACCAATTACAACCAATAAATATCGTCCATGGTTTGTGGACGAGGGGCTTATATATATATAAGTGTTTCACTTCTATTTCAACACCTATATAATTTTTACAACGCATATATAACTTATATATCGAACGTACAACTTATACAACGCTTATACAAGAGGTGTAAAACGCTGATATAACTCATACATCGACTATATAATTTATACATCGTCGTTTTCCATATCGTTTATAATTTAGAAATCTCACATTGGGTTCCACTCCACCAAAAATAGCAGAAGGCTCAGAAAAATATGCGGTTTCTTTTAGAATGTAGAAGACGTCCACACGAGTTAACTATCTCTTGTTTCACTGAATTTCATCAAAAAACGAAAAAGATATGATTTTTACAGTGAAATCAAAAACCGTAGCGCTTTAAACTGCTATAATATAGTTTAAAATAATTTAAACCGTACCTCAGCTGTTTCGTTCAAAACTAGGTTTGGATTTTTCTTCAAATCCGTGTAGCTATTCGTCGATCGGCCTTCGCAGCGTCGAAGGGGGAGGAGAGGCACACGTGCGAAGGGGGGTGCAGGCCAATTCGACGGCCTGTGGAAGCGGCGGTGGTGGTTCGAACGGCGGATGTTCAAGGCGGTGGATCTCCTTGATTACTCAATGAAAAAATCCAAACTCTACATGGATTTGGAGATCTTCTCGAGCTCTTCAAAATCTTCAATTGGAGGAGGGGCTAATTTTGCGTGGATTGATCAGAAAATGAACGAGAAGTGATGAACTCCTTTCCGTCGTCGATCGCGATATTATCGGGGAGAGAGAAACACTTCTGGCCAATGGGAAATTTTATTTTATTTTATAATTTTTTTTCTCAAAAATACCCTTCTTCACATACTAACACCAATCCAATCCCAACGACTGTCGTCCCTAGCATTTTACCCCCATTCCAAACACAATGGGATATGTTACGTAGGCCCATTCGACTGTTTCAGTCAGTTTTCCTTCAAATTAAAATATAAAACATTCAATATTCGATTTGAACGCACATTTCAATTTGCCAGGGCCACAAACTGATTCAAAAAATTCCAGAAAAATGAATCTCGCTATGTTTTGACGATACGGTCCTAACAAAACTAGTTTCGTCTAATTCTGAGACCGTTTGAAAAATGGCCCTTTTCTGGTCGATCCAATTTAATAGAAATCGACCAAACACATTTTCCTTTGCCACGCTCACATACTAGCTTCAAAAATTATGAAATTTGAAACCTAGCAATAACTTCACATCCCGGATTCAACAAAAGTGGTTTCGTCGAATTCCGAGGTCGTTTGCAAAATGGCCATTTTCACAGGCTATATAAATTCTATAGCGACCTTTCTGAAAATTCATTTGGCCATAACTTTTGACTCCCGCTACGAAACTTTGATTTTTCAGATTCGTTAGAAAGATATTCACTAAGAGATTTAAATATTTT
Organism: Allium sativum; assembly: GCA_030737875.1. Taxonomy (NCBI): domain Eukaryota; kingdom Viridiplantae; phylum Streptophyta; class Magnoliopsida; order Asparagales; family Amaryllidaceae; genus Allium; species Allium sativum. Next base: position 5,599,590 of record JASFAX010000039.1, on the reverse strand, counting down.
TGGTTTCATTCAAATCCGTTTTGTTTTGCACCTGGTACAGTCAGTCAAAGTTTGAATTCAAATTTTAAAACTACCGCGCCATTTCAGGCCTTATTTATAATTAGAATAATTATATTCGTTTTCAAATATCGATTCAAGCTTACTTTTCATCGTTATTATTTAAAATATTTATTTTAAATATTTAAAATCTACTAAAATAGCCAATTTAAAATTTTTTAATTGGTTCTGATTTTCCGGGTCGTTACATATTTATTTTTAACGCTTATATAGTTGTAAATTGCACTCTGGATGATGGTTGATTGTGTATCATTATTGTTATGTACATGTGTTGTATGAAATCCATATAAATAACATTATATGGTAATTGACTGTGTCTGATTCCAGTTTAGAAAGAACGAATATTTTAAAATAACGAATATTTTAAAATAAGGAATATTTTAAAATAATATTCAATAAAGGATTAAAAATCTGATTTTGATGTCCAATTTTAGATGGACACGAAAATATGGAAATATATGAAGCCGTGTTGATTAGATTTGCGCCATTTTGACGCAAATGATATTTGTATCGATTTTATTCATTTTTATAAAGAATATCGAAAAGGAAATAATTTCAAAATCTAATATTTTGAAAATATTATCATTTATCTATTATAATGATATGGAATATTCAATTTTGATTCAAAATTGAAAATGAAGTTGACATCGTTTTTAAAATGAATTTAAAACGATTTATAAAATACGTTTTAAATGGAAATCGACGAAATATATATAGTATATATTATATATATTATATGGCCAGAATAGAATGCGCCGCGCTGCGACCTTTCATGAATTTCGACCATTGACTTCAAATTGACATTATAGGAGATTCTACCGTCGGATTCTCCTAAAACCGGAACCGTTGGGTTTGTATTGAAAAGAGCTTTCCAATGAATATAAGAGATTTGAAATCTAACGGTTGGATTTGGAATTATGTCCAAATCAAATTTGGAAAAGGTCGCTGTAAGTGCAGTTCGGTGGCCGTTATTGGAAACCGACTGTACGGGCCTTGATAAAATTATTAAAAATATCAATAATTTGTGTAAAATCATAATAAATGATTTATAAAGAATTGGGATTAAAAATTCCACGTTTGAAAAGGTAAAAATATATTTTTATCAAAATGAACTAGTTATTAACTAGATTTGAATTCCAATAATTTTTAAATAAAATAAATTGGATTTGTGAATAGTTTTAATATAACCAAAAATTTCCAACGAACAAACAGGAATGGATTTGGAATGGAAATAATATTCAGAATATTTCGATACTGGATTCCTTGATTATACGGATACTGTTATGGAAATTTGGAAGATATATTTTATATTGTTATTTCCAATACGATATTTGTTGGTTTTAGAATTTGATATTGAATATAAGCCGATATAATTTCCATTCAGAGCCTTGTATTTAATATCAAATTGGATTTTGGGTTTTTCATGAATGGTGTCTTAAATAACACCGTTCTTAAACCCAGTTCAGAAAGGATTAAATCTTTTAATTAAGATTTAATGAAGTTTACCAATTAATTAATATTTAATTGGAATTGAATAGAAATTGTATTTTGGGTTTGTTGTGAATGGTGTCTTCATTAATACTGTTCTTAAACCCCGTGTAAAAAGAATAAATCTTTTAATTAAGATTATTAGAGTTTCTAGTTAATAAACATTTAATTGAAATAAAATGGAATGTGAATTGGGTTTACTGTGAACTATCTTTTTAACGACATTCGTTCTTTAACCCGATTTATAGTGAAATGTGATTTTGAATATATAATTCTTTTTTATTAAGATTTAATGGAAAATTTCCAAAGTAAAGTTTTCCAGTTTAATATATTAAATTGGAATGGAATGGAATTCGAGTTGATAATAATCGAAGTGAGCTTCTGTCGAGGAAGACTGTTAATATATATATGGAATTTAAAAGGCTTTGCATTATTCCATTTATGTCATTGGTTGGATACAAAAATTTATATCGATCATATATATTGATCTGTTTTCCTTGAAGATTCCATAATTAATGTAATGTGATTTCGGGTTTATCGTGAACTGTGTTTTTAACAACATTCGTTCTTTAACCCGATTTACAGTGAAATGTGATTTGGAATATATAAATCTTTTTATTATTAAGATTTAATGCAAATTTTCCAAAGTAAAGTTTTTCAGTTTAATATATTTAATTGGAATGAAATGGAATTCGATTTGATAATAATCGAAGTGAGCTTCTATGGAGGAAGACTGGTAATATACATGGAATTTAAAAGGCTTTGTCGTTATTCCATTTATGTAATTGGTTAGATACGGAAATTTATATCGATCATATATATTGATCTGTTTTCCGTGAAGATTCCATAATTAATGTAATGTGATTTTGGGCTTATCATGAACTGTGTTTTAAATGACATTCGTTCTTTAACCTAGTTAAAGATAGGATTTATTTTCCTAAAAGTTGAATAATCATTAAGAAATGATTTTCGAGATTAAAGCTAAATTTGAGTTTTAATGAATCTTTAATTAGATTGAAGTGAGAATTAGATAAATAAATTTATCGAATTCATGAAATGATCGAGAATGGAGTATCACCAGTTTTACTCCAGGCGATAGTTAAATCTTTAAATAGATTTAAACGTGTAATGGTAATTAATTTTACTGGTAAAACTATGGTGTTAGATATGGGGTATTACCAGTTTTTCTCCATGGGATGAATAGGTTGGGATTGGGAAATATAACAAATGATTACTTCGGTAAGGTTCGCTGTAACGACCCAGATTTTTGATCGATTTATTTTAAATATTTAATATGGTTTTAAATATGAATTGATAATATAAATGAATTTTTATATTAATGTTACCGGTTTAAATATTGATTTCGATTTAGTATCGAATATATTAAATTATCGAAATACGAAATATAGTTGAAATCGAAGTTAAATACGGAGCCAAAAACAATTCAAATGATCAATATATATTTGAATATAGATGACGGTAATAATAATTTATGTTTGAAGAATTTATTTGTTTTGAATTTAAATTATATCAATTTAATATAATTATTTTATATATACGTTCGAACTGAATTTTATAGTCTATTCTGTTGAATCCAGAATAGTGTAATTACATTGGAACGATGGTCGGTACGCTAAAATAGCGGTTCACGACTTTAATTGTGAACCCCGAAATATTTATAATGGATAAGATCGAAATCAAATCAATACATATTTAAAAAGAATAAAAATCCCTTTATATCAAATCGTACTAGATACAAAATCAAATCAATGTAAAATCGAAATCAAATCAAATTAAATACATTGTACTTAGCCTATAACCTATATGTACAACGTATACCCTAAATTTCCTTACTGCCTAAGTATGCTTCTCCTTTAAATCGCGACATTTCCCTTTTGTTTTCCCTTTAATTTTCGTTCTTCTAAAGTAAATTAAAATGAAACTTCAAATTCAATGGCCGACTCCTGTTCAAATTCGTGTATAATAAAAATATACCAAACCCTTTCTGATAAATCGCGGTTATCTTTTCCTTCCCTCATTCACTCAGTCAAACTCGAGACCTTCAGTTCGAATAAAAATGGTCGTTGTCCTCACATTCAAATCGCGACTCAATTCATCGTGAGCTGATGCTCGAGCTTCAAGGAGAATGGCGCGAGAAGTTGGCGGAGGTTAGGGCGACGAATGGAGTCTGGTGCGACGGCGGATCTCGATCCGAAGTCAACGCAAATGATTTAGGGTTACAAGAGGGTGTTCAAGGGTGATTTACCGAGTTCAGAAGGGTCGCGATGGGGTTTCACATCTCATGACTTCCATTGGATAGCGATAAGGCGGTTGTTTGGAGCGATACTGCAGTGGATAAGGTGCGATGTACTGTCAGGGATTGGGCGTGAAGTCGTGATGATGATGGGAGCATCATGTCGCGTGTTCAGAAGCTCGGAAAGAAGAAGTCGATGTCCTTTTCTATAGCAGTTCGTGTGAATGGTGAAGTGCGTGAATGATAAAGGAGTATTTCGCTGAAGAGGAATTAGTGGTTGATGTTGGATTGGTAAAGAAAAACAGGGTGATTGGGAATCGAATTGTTTTGACATGGCTCGATGAAAGTGCTATCGAGTATTCTTGAAGTTGCGAGCCATTCTGGTCTGGAGAATGAAACTAGTTTAAGGTGAATTCTTATTTGAAATTGTTTTATTTTAGTATATTAGTTTAAACTAAAAATTTGTATACTGTCAAATGAAAATGTCATCAACTATTGGTCTAGGAATTTGAAAATAAAAAGGGAAATTTAGCCAGTTACTTTCGTATAAATTACTTCACTTAATGTTCTTATTTAAAATTTAATTAGTTTAATTCACATTAAAACTCGTACAGTTTTTATATAATGTCGTACTAATTGAGGAATATTTTTATTAAATATATACAAGATAATATCGAGTGGAATCAATCGAGAAATGCGTAGCTCTAGAATACATAATTCAGCATTTAAGAATTGAAATCAGAATGGATCGCAAATAAAAACCCTGGTGAGTAAATCTCACTCACCTTTTATTTATTTTTATCAGTTAAAAATAATTGTTTGTTGCTTGTTTGGTTGCATTTAATATTTTTGTGCATTTTAAATATATTAGTTATTTAGGCTTGGTGTGCTATTATATATATTGGTGATTGGTTGGATTTCCCGCAGTATCATTAGCGGATGCCCGCGGTACCATTAGCGGATGATTACCCTATGCGCCCCACGCTATGATAGTGGATGACCTTCATACCGCGATATCCTGCCTCGAAGCAGGATGGGTATTTTTTATGTTGGCTAACGTCTGTGGATGCAGGAAAACAGGTTGGAGGAATCCAACTGGATTCCTCAAAATTTACTATTTGTTTTTTCTCATATATATATATTATCACATATGATGTGATGACTGAATTGGTTGGTTTGATTGTTTAAAAATCACTGAGGGCCAAAATGTTGATTTATAAAAATATCGTGAAAATGATATTTGAGTTTTAAAAGGAATATTCTATTTTCTAAAATAGAATTTTGAATTTAGAATGGGCTAAAGATATTTACTTGTTTTGAAAATAAATAAAACAAGTATTGAATTTATAAACGATGTTTATAAACTAAATAATACAAGAAATTGAAGTGAATTTATAAACGGTGTTTATAAATGAAATAGAATGATTTTCATTGGATAATCAGGGAATTGAATTGAACTGAATTTATAAACGGGGTTTATAAATGTAGTGGGAAAAATTATCATTGGATAATTTGAATATTTAAATTCAAATGTGAATTTAAAAATAGAAATGGGGAAATCATTTTAAAGAAATAAACGATGGAATTTATTCTGATGTTCAAAATAAATAAATTGAACTAAAATAAATCTGTAAGGATTTAGGATTCAAATTCGATTAATTCGAATTTATTTAAATAGAAGTTAAATTGAATATGAAAATAAATTGGGTGTTATATATATAAGTTATTATAAATAGAAATTTCCAAAATAAGATTCTGGTTTTAAATAGATTTCGAAATGGACTTGTTTAAATATAAAACAAGTATATTTATAAATAATGTTTATAAATATGGTGAATAAATTATCAAGAGGTAATTGGTAACTTAAAATTCAAGTATGAATTTAAAATAGAAAGTTGAAATCATTTTAAAAAGGAAACAACGGTTTTTATTTTGGAATTCATAATATAAAAGGAGGTGGATTTCAAAGGGGATTTGAAATGGAAAACTTGTTTTAATATATAAATCAAGAATGTGGGATTTACAAACGATGTTATAAATCTACTGAAATAAATTATCATTGGATAATTTAGAAGTTTAAAATTCAAGGAAGAATTTAAAAAGTGAAATTGGAAAACGTGTTGAAAGTAGAATAATTGATTATATTCCGGGATTTAGAATATAAATTGAATTGAGAAAATCCAAAGGAGTTATAATTGGAATTCGATTATATAGAATTTTATAATTTATTTATAAAAGGAATTGGGATTTAAAATAACAAACCGAGTATAAATAAATTTATAACTGAGTAAGGAAAAATCGACGATTACAGATAATCAGAATTTTTGAGTTGAATTGGGAAAATTGGTTTGATATATATTAAAAATATATTAGAATGGAGTTGAATTTATTTTAAACGAAGTTTAAAGGTTTATATATATAAATATAATTAAAACGAACTCGCCGCAGCGCTGCAGTTCGTAAATTGGTAGTTCGAACTTCAATTGAGTATATCGAACTCAATTTATGTCGAAATTCTTTGAAACAAGAATCGTCAGGAACGTTGGAATAATAGTTTTCTAATGATAGAGAAAAATCTAGATTTCGTCGAATAGATTTTGAGTTATGTCAAAATCAAATTTCCAGAAAAGCAGTGCCAAAAACGTTTAAAAACCATAATGGTTTATATAAATAAATATAAGGATTTTTAAGCAAATTAAATCCGAATTTCCATTTGAAAAATCTGGACTTGAGTTATAAAATAAATATGAACTCGAGTGGGGTAAATGGATTGATTTTTGAAACAAAATCAGTTATTTATTTTTGAATAGAATTAACTAAGTGGAAAAATAATTTGTTAATCGAATTTTAGATTGAGATATTTCTTTTGATAAGTAAATGAGACTTGTGAATTTCATATTCGAAATCGAATATGAAGCCTGAAATGAAAATGGGATTCAATTGATTTATAAGCAAACTAAAACACAAACGAACATGATATGTTCAAATAACAAGTGAAATAGGCTAAGAAGCTAATTAAAGAATAAATGGGCGAAACTGAATTCAAACGATTGGATTGAGTTGAATTGAATTGAAACAGGTGAACATGTGTTAAACAGGTATGGAATGAAGTATATGAAGTGTATGAAGTTTATAAATTTAGTGCCTGACAAAATGGTACATGTTTAAATTTCATATGAGGTTTTATGCGCCGAATCGGCAAGCCACTTGGCTTTTTGATTTTCTTTTTGAATGAAAAGGGCCTAGAGAGGCGAGTTGAGGTTTGAACTATCGACTGGTACAAAGGAGATTATGGCGAATCTTCCCAAAAATTTAAGGAGTTAGACTATTTTAAAGAAATTTTGATAACTGGAAATCAATGTATCGATATATATAGAATTCGATAATGAAACGAAATTAAAATAGAATGTTATAACTAAAAAGGAAATCTATAAATTAGATTTTTTTAAAAATAGAAATATATATACCTTTTAGAAATGGAAAATTGGTTTAATATGGTGTTGATTATTCGAGTTAGCGGTCTTGTCTGTTTTGAAGCTAATAATATTTTAAGTCAAGGTCTGAGAGTTAATTGTACCCCAACTCGATTGATTTCATTACTAGCTGATAAATAGCAAGATTCAGTCTCGAAGAGAAACGTTTAAAGAAATTTAGTCGAATGCAGTATTTTGGGTTGTTGTAGCGATGTTTTACATAACATTCGTTTTAACCCAAGTAAGTGGAATTTTTGGAAATATAATAATAAATATTTCCTAAGTATAGAAGTGAATGGTCGTGAAACGGAGAAGTAGTTGGAATATTTTCCAATTATTAATAAAAGATGATTTCTACGTATAGAAAATAGAAGGAGGCGATATACGGAAATGTTTTCCAAACAGCGTAAGAGACCGAGATGATAATTGAAAATATTTGTTTAACAAATATTGATAAGGAAACGGAGAAATGATTTAATTAATGAAAGATTAATTAAGGGGTCCAGTGATTGTTTGATGTTTTGAATGGATGTTTGTTTTTCTTCCATAGTTAAATAACCGACTATCGAAGTGTTTGCCAATATCGTTGTCAATATGGAGAGACCGGTTGGATTATTATCCGAGAACCACTTCGTATTGGCAGTAGCATTGCGAATCAGATTATATGAAGATAATCGAAGACGGAGTAAAGTGCAAGGACTTTTTCTATTAATATAAATGGTGCCTTCGGTTTCGTTCAATCCCAAAACGAAGTGTATGGACGAATGTCTGACAGAGTATTTCCAATGATCACATATGTTGGTCTGTGTAAATATATATGATGGTGGAGAATTTATTCTCTTAGCATAATATCCAGAATGTATTTGTGCAAATCAATTAGTGATTAACGGATCTGACAATGTGGCATTCAAAGTGATTGTGCTATCAAGGAATGATAAGTAATCGTAGCCTCAGGCCTCAACAACCGGGAAATGACAAAATTCGGGCAGGCAGCATGGCTATGTGGGTCACTCCCATTAGGGTGTATAATCACTTATCTAGAGAAATTCCTTTTACTTCTTTAATCTATCGAGGCTGTCCCTTTTCAGGAAATGGTTGCAGATCCCAACCGTTGGTGATATACATTCGATACACTCAAGCGAAATGAGTGGTCGGTCATGTGTGGGCCGGGTTGCAAGATGTTCTTCTTGAACCCAGTGTATTCCTCTCTAGAGATACACTATCGGCAGGTGGTTCCATACCTTGTCATAGTCGGAATCCAATATCCAATAAGCGCCTTGCGGTTTTTGATTGTATACTATATATGTGGAGCGTGAGATGCAAGCGTTCCGCTAGATTGCTATTTATTTGTATTTAGACACTATTATATTATCAGAAGATATATTTGATTCCAAAATGTTTTGGGTTATAGTAAGGTAAAAACCGTCCATGTTTATGTGTAGGCTAGTCTTACTATTATCATTTCTTTCGAAAGGATTTTTAAAGTTAAACAAATGATTGGAGTTTACTCACACAAGTCCCATGACTGACCCAGAGTTTATTTATTTATTTTTTCCCTAAACTCTTGGGTGCCCAAATTTGTACAGGCAGTCAAGTAGTCGGGATTTTTCAGATTCGCTTGGAAGAGCTGGGAGCAGGAGGCTTCACCAGTTAGTTATAGACTATCATATTTCCGCTGTGTACTATGTTGTATCCGGAAACAGGTGTTTATAACTGTTTCAGGAAAAACTGTTGTGCCCTGAAAATGGTATGTATATACAGTTACTGATTTGTATTTCAAAAGTTATGTTATTTAATATATTTTATTCGTTCCGCTGTGAGATTTGTGTTCTTCGTTTTTCTTCTATTCTAACTTTTTTCTTTCTATTTCTCATCTTTCTAATAATGATTCGTATCTCTGTGCAATTTGGGTTAGACGTGTGGTGTTATTAGTCAACTAAGATAGTACGGATTTGCGGGTCATTACATTCGCTAATCCCGACTAGTTTGGATAAACCTTAATTTGGTTTGAATAGGTATCCAAAGGAAGATTAAAGAATAAATTTAAAGAATTTATCTTTGATAAAATTAATGGGAACCTTTTCCAGATAATGTGAATATTTGAATAAAAGAATATTCTGAATTGGAATGAGGCGTATGTTGTGTCTATATCACTTGATTATAAAATACGCAAGTTATTCGGAAAGGCCGGTTTTATACCTATTCTGAATAATTGATTCAACGATAAGTCGACGATGAAGATGGTGGTTGAAGACCGGATGTAATGTCCCGTATTTTTACGGTGTAATAATTAATTAATTTAATTTAATTATTTAAATAGTGATTTAGAGAATTAAATGGTCGTGTAATTAAATAATATTGAATATTTAATTAATATAATAATTAAATAATATATTAAATTCTGAAATAATCAGAATTAGTGAATTGACAATATAATGTGAACTGGACAATTCAAAATATATATAATTCAGTTGGAATTGAATTCGAATAACGAACATATTATTTAAACGAAGTTTGAACGTATAATTATATTATAATTAAAATCGAGCTCGAAATGGCGCGGCAGCTCGCTATTTGGCGATTTGAACTTCAACTGAATGTACAGGGTCCATTTTAAATCGGATTTCCATGAAACAAGAAACATGATTTCCATGAAACAAGAAACGTTCGGAGCTGGTGAAGTATATTTTTCTAGTGGATGAGAAAAATCGGGATTTCATTATGTAGATTTTGATTTATGTCCAAATCAAATTTTAGAAAAGTCGTTATGGAATTCCTTTATAATTTATAACGATATATATAAGGAATTTCAATATAAATTTGAATATCGATTCAACCGGGATTTGAATATCGAGTTGTAAATCCCATTGGAGCCGTATGGTATTCTATTGTGAATATATACGATAATATTTATTTTTAAATATTAAATTTAATTATTTTTAAATATATTTATATATTTAAATGGTTTATTTAGAGCTTTAAAAATAGTCAGTTTTGCAAACGACCTCTGAATTCGACGAAACTAATTTTGTTGGATCCGCAATATTAAATTATTGCTAGATTTCAATTTCCATGATTTTTGAAATCATTATATGGCTGTACGGATTTTTAATGTGAAAAACAGTCAGTATTTTGACGGTTAATAATACGCTGTGTGAGCAAACGAAGTCAGAATTCGACGAAACCAGTTTCGTTGGGACCGTAATGTCGAATTGTAGCTGCATGTCCAGTTTCGTGATTTTTGGGTGTCATATGTGATCATAGGAATTTTAAAGGACAAAAATAAAACAATGTTGGATTAAAAATGAATATTATAATGGAAAATATCCTAACCTATTAGTGAACCTAAACAAGGCCACGTTCTTTTTTCTCAGCCACACCCTCACAGTTATAACGCGTTCCATCCCTCACAAAATCTCAGAAAAAATCAATCCAAGAAAAATCCATAGAAAATCATATAAATTCCTATAAATCATCTCACAAATATATTTGCACTCGTGAGAAAGTCTTCATCAACCTGGTGCATGTTTTGTTGAGTTCGATCGAGTCTCGATTCGCTGTCAGTATTCTAGCGTTGGTTAGGGTTCGGGTATTTAGGAATTGGAAGCAGTAATTCTCAAATTAGGGGTTGCAGTGATGTTTGTGGCATCATTTCGCATGGATGGTGGCTTTTGTGGTGATTTCGGTGATGAAGTATGTCGCTGGAAATACTAGGGAAACGCGTACTCCTTGGGTGACGCGATGTAGAGGGGGGTGTCAGAGGGTATGTGGTGGTGATAAGGACGGAGAGGGGGTGAAGGGGAGGAACGTGGTGGTAACAGTTTGGTGAACGATGGATGTCGATGTCTGTGCGGTTTGAGGGGTGAACTCGCAACAGATGATGAAGTTTGAATACTTCTTTTTGGTGATGGAGAAGTTGAATTCGAGAATAGGAGATGAATGGTGTAATTTACTGGTGGATTAATGGAGTGAAAGTGGAGATGTTGGAGTTTGTTTATGGTAATGGTGTTTGGAGTTTCCAGGAGAACGGCATAATTAGTTTAGGAAAAAGGCCGTACACGGGTCGGGTTCTCAAGAGGAATTGGGCCGATTTTTGAAAGGTTAAGCCCACTTAGTTAAAAAGGAAATTTAATTTATTTTAATTGAAATTAGTACGAACTTGTATAGGTCATAACTTGATCATACATTATCAAAATCCAGCGAAACAAGATCCGTTGGGATCATATGGGCGAGAGCAACACAATGGAACTAACGAGAAGTGAATCGAAGCTCGGTACAATTTATAGCGAAATAAATTGTCTGATCTGAATCAAAGACAGTTTATCGTTATTAACGATGATCGTCCAATGTATTGGTTGAAATTATAGATAATGATATATATATATATAAGTCGTTAATCAAATATTGATTCTCTTTAGCAGAATATTTCATAGTGTAATGAAACCGATGTTAATTATATTGTTTAACATCTATGATGCAGGGAAACAGGTTGGAGGGACCTAACTGGGTTCCTCAATATATAAAATACTGTTTTGTTTCATATATTGTGATATATAATCTATTGTTGATTCTGTTTGTTTGAATGATATCGATCACTATTGTTTGGTATTTTAAATACCGTAAGAAAACCCTGGGACGAAAAAGGAAAATTTCAATAACTATATTGAAATAAAATATTATATAAAATTGAAAGATATTATATAGAAGGAAGATTTCAAACTATATATTGAAATAGAATATTTATAAAATCAAAGGATTTTATATAAAAGAATATTAATAAAATCAAGGGATTTTATAAAGAAAATTATTTGTAAAACAAATATAAAAGAGAAATATTTGTAAAACATTTACAAATAAAATAGAAAGAAAAATATTTTTAAAACATTACAAATAGATCTGAAAAGGGGATACTTGTAAAACATTTACAAATAGAAGTGGAAAGGAAATATTTGTAAAACATTTACAAATAGAATTAAAAAGGAAATGTTTATTTAGAAAATAAATAGAGTTATAAAAGGGATTTATTGGGAAATGAAAAAGAATGTCATATAAGGAAATAATTGGCAAATGAATAGAATTTTACATCAGTAAAGTTTAGACCCGTGCTTCGCACACGGGTACAACATGATATGGATTTAAAGCAAAGATTTTAAATAGAATCTGTTGTAATCAATAGATTGAGAAGGTTAATTTATAAATAATATTTTATAAATTTAATAAAATATTTATCATTGGATAAATAGAATATATAAGTCGGGACTTATATAGAGAAGTAAGAATCGATTTCAACATCGATATTTGAAACTGAATATGGACGTAGAGTTAATCAAAGGAGTTAATCAAAATGTGTTAATCAAAATGAGTTAGAGGAGTTAATCGATTAGAGTTAGAGTTAATTGATTAGAGTTTGAGTTAATCAATTAGAGTTAAAGTTAACCAGTTAAAGTTAATCAGTCAGAGTTAACCAGTTAGAGTTAATCAGTTAGAGTTAATCGATTAGAGTTAAATCGAACTAGAGTTATTCGAATAGAGTTAATCGAACAAGAGTTATTCGAATATTTGTTATATCGAATAGAGTTAATTGAATTAGAGTTAGTCGGATTAGAGTTATTCGAATATAGTTTATTCGAAGAAAGAGTTATCGAATAAGGTTATTCGAAGAAGAGAATTAATTGAATATAGTTTATTTGAATAGAGAAAGAAATAATCGAATATTAGTTATTCGAAAGGGTTATCGAATATTAGTTATTCGAAAGGGTTATCGAATATTAGTTGTTCGAAAGGGTTATCGAATATTAGTTGTTCGAAAGGGTTATCGAATATTAGTTGTTCGAAAGGGTTATCGAATATTTGTTATTCGAAAGGGTTATCGAATGTTAGTTATTCAAAAAGGAGTTGTCAAATATAGTTTATTATAATAGAGTTAAAAGGAGATATCGAATATAGTTTATTCGAATAGAGAAAGGAGTAAATCGAATATAGTTTATTCGAAAGGGGTTAATCAAATATAGTTTATTTGATAGGAGTAAATTGATAGGAGTAAATTGATAAGAGTTAATCTATTAGGGTTAGTCAAAAAGAGTTAATCCAATAGAGTTAATCAAATAGAGTTAATAGAATATAGTTAATTAAATAGAGCTAACTGATAAGAGTAAATCGATTATAGTTAATCGAATAGTGTTAATTGAATAGAGTTAATCGAATATGGTTATTCGAAGAATGATTATCGAATATAGTTTATTCGAAGGAAAGGGTTATCGAATAGAGTTTATCTGAAGGAGAAATATACGTTGAAATTCGATTATATCGAATATTGGAAAGTAATATTTACTTTCCAGTTTTTAAACCAAGATTTATTTATTTAATAAATCGTTTAGTTACTTATTCAAATTAAAGAATAAAAGTTATATTTGAAGTTAGATATTTAGGAAGTAGGAATTATAACGTTATCGTTATAACCAATGTTTTTATAAAAGAAGTGGATTCGTAAATAGAATCCGTGAGGTTCGCAAGGAAGTTGTTAAAGGTTTAAAAAGATAAACTTTGACTATTTCGAAGTTAAAACGTTGTTCAGTTAAGGTCTGAGAGGTAATTATACCCCAACTTGGTTGACTTCCTTCTTAACTAAGGAATGGGAAGGTTTGATGGTGAATAATGGTTAAGTAAATTTAGTTAATGAGTGAAATGGTTTGAGTGGGCATGGCGATTTTTGATTTAAACATCAATTTAAATCCAGTGAAGGGGTTTTGGAAATGTTTTTCAAATAAGAATCAGTAATATTTTCTGATAATAGAAAATAAGAATTTAGAATATATGGAAACAGGAGATAAGTAAATTAATGAACTAAAGAGATAAATGTTAAATGATGATTGATCGATAAAATTTCCATCTGGAAATAATATTGTTGTTTGCACACGTGTTTTTCTTTGATAGTTAAATCACAGACTGTCAAAGTTTTGACCATTTTTCTGTCGTCAATACGGAGAGACTGGTTGGATTCTTATCTAAAGAACCACTCTGTATGGGCGTTAGCGTTTCAAATCAAATAGATCGAAGACAAATTGAAGACAGAGTAAAGTGAAAGGGCTGTTGTATTAGTCCTAGGTAGAGATTGCCTAGGATGGATGTACGGAATAGTGCCTTCGGTTTGTCCAGTCCCAGGACAACTTGAATGGACGAATGTCTGACAGAGTATATCTGGTAGATCGCGTAAGTTGATCGTTTCAAACGTATTTACGTTGGTGGTGGAGGAATTCGTTTCTCTTAGCTTATACCCGTGGTATTTTTGGGGAAATCAATTTGTGATTTGATGGGTATGACGATGTGGCATTCAAAGTGAATGAATGAGTAATCGGTTGAAAGATACGTTATGACCTCCAGCCTCATCAACTAGGAAATGACAGAAATCGGGCAGGCAGCATGGCTAAGTGGTTCGCAACCAAGTAGGGTATATTGTCACCATCTAGAGAATATTCATATTTGTTACTTCTTTCAATTCTGTATCTCCCTGGAATGGTTATGTTGGTTTACCAATTGTAAGGTGACAATATATTCGATAAACTCAAGCGAAATGAGTGGTCGGTCATGTGTGGCCTAGTTGCAAGATGTTCTTGTTGAACTCCAGTGTATCGCTTCTAGAGTACACTGAGCGGAAGGTGGATCCATACCTTGTCATAGTTGGAATCCATTCCCCAAATAAGAGCCCGCAGTTTTGATTGTATATTATATATGTAGAACTTTAGATGCAAGCGTTTCTACTAGATTGATATTACTTGTGTTAGACATTATTATAATATCAGAATAATAATGTTTTACAAAGGATTTGGGTCATCGTAAGGTAAAAGCCATCCATGTTTATGTGTGGATCGGTCTTATGATTATCCTTTGTTTCAAAGGGATTTTGAAAGTTAAATCAAATGATTTGAGTTTACTCACACCAGTCACATGACTGACCCGGAGTTTATTTTGTTTTGTTTTCCCTAAACTTTTGGGTGCCCAATTTTGTACGGGCAGTCAAGTAGTCGGGATTTGCAGATATATTTGGAGAGCTGGAGCAGGAGCCTTCAGAATTATATAGCTATGGTTATTTCCGATGTGTTGTAAGTGTTGTAATTTGGAAATGATATGTATATTCAAGTACAGATTTATATATCAAAGTTATGTTATATATTGTATGTTATTCGTTCCGCTGTGAGGTTCGTGTTACTCTGATGTTGTGTTCTTCTTCTTTTTCTATTCTAAGTTTCTATCTTATCTATTCTGTAACACCCCGCCTCCGCTAGGGTCACTCGCAAAGGAATGCACTAGCTTTAGAGGGGCATTATTGGTAAACATGCACAGAAATATCACAAGACAGAACATATAAAATAGCGGAAGTAAAATCAAACTTTCATAAGATGAATAAATAAGGTCTAAAGCCTTTTACATCAGAGTACATCAAAACCTGTCTTGCAATAGTAAAGAAGCATAAAGACATTTTCATAAATTATTCCCCAAGTAAAAACAGTAAAGTAGCCATTAGCCAAGAAAAGTTCAAGCCATCCATGATGACCTTCAAGCAGAAGAAGTCCGAACTAAACAACAGTATTTCCTCCCTGTAACCTAGGGGGAAACGGAAGAAAAGAGGCGAAACAAAACGGGTCAGTCAAAAAGACTGAGTAAGCCCTATCTACTATTAGCATAAAAACTAGTAAAGTTAACTGACATGAGAAACTGAGATGAACATAAGCATGATAACAAGATAGATAAGCTAAATCAAAATAACAGGATGAACTACTGAACTCAGATAAACTAAGGTGTCATGATAAATTACGATGTCAAGATAAAACAAGGTATCACATCGTTAGGTTTCTATCAAGTATAATATCCCCAAGATATCTGTCACGTATAACGCCCCGTGATATCTATCCTGTATTTTAGCTCTGCACCTACCGTACTAGTATCCCCACCGTGTCATGTGTTAACCAAGAATGACCCTCACTCAAAAGTTGTGTAATGTTCCATGTCAACCTAATATATCGCATATATAGGTTACTCAACTTGTATGTTTTATTCCATGTAAATGTTCAGTCCCTTGCCGTAGACCATACGGGCTTTCCCATGAGATTCTATATTACTTTAACATAGTTCCATGATCCTTAAGATTGGTTTGGACTGTTACCCTAAACCTATCTAGGGTCTTCCAACATGAATTATTGTTTGTACAACTAGGACTTATGCTACCTAGGGCTGCTAGGGATTATGCTTACCTATTGCACGTTTTCGTATCTCGGTTTGGGTTCAACCACCTAGGGCCACTATGGATTATGCTAACCGCCAACCGCGCCCTTTTTCCCACGCGTTCATCGTGAATCGCTTTTCCATGACTGTATGCACATGTATCACATCGTGCCATCCGAGTCCTGTCACAGGGAAAATCAAGAAATACAGGACTCGGTCGGGAGCTTTCGATTTATCTGCCGATGCAGATGCTAAGGTCTGTATTTCTTATACGTGCTATGGTCCCACGAGACCACTCCCTCAACTAGTGAAAGACAAGACAGGATAAATCCTGTATGAGAACACAACACTGGCCAACCCACATCCAAGCCTTACCGCAACCATAATTAGATAGCAATTATGGTCTTTTGGGTGTTCTCTGCCTTTCCGTACGTACACGCTTGACCAAAGATGGTAGGTAGCCTGACGAAATGCTATCTAGGGTACAACCGTGTATCGTCGACTATCCCCTATCCATCCCCGTCTTTAGGTCACTCGTATAGCAACCAAGGCATACTCTTGGTTCTTCTAACGCAGACCTTAACCTCTCATGAGCCTAGTATAATCACCTGGCAACTCATAGAGGGATACCAAGAATATCCTCACGTTCCCCGAAGCCGCTGCTTCGTTACCCAGTTCGCTGGAGCCTTTACCTAAATCAGATATTTGCTCCTACTCGTATACTTAAACGATGACCTACCATATCAGGTTACTCATCTATCTATGAACTGGTCTAAATTTCCTTGACTAAGAATCATTACTTAGTTATTCTTCAACTAAGGTTTACCACTTAGCATTGTTCCCGTTATCCTTGTTAACTACGGTTATCCACCTAATCCTCAGAACTAGGGTTTACATAATGGATTAAGTTTCACTTAAGTTCATGACTTAACCCGTCTACAAATCCTGTCAAAATTGGCTAAGTATCCAAGTTCAAGGCTTAACCCTACAAACCATGCTCAAGTTGGTTAAGTATATTAAGCAATTCACGACTTAACCTCGTCCAATTATCATTCTAGATTGGTTAAGTATATATTAACTTGACCCTATCAATTTACTTAGTCAAATCGGTCAAGTGTATTCAAGGAATTCGTGACTTAGCCTTATCATGTTTTCACGTTATATTGGTTAAGTATTGGTTAACTTAACCATAATAAATTAACGAGTTAGATTGGATAAGTATAGGTCACTTAACCACATCAATTCATCATGTTTAGATTAGTTAAGTGTTTAACTTAACCCCATTAAACTACCAAGTGGGATTAATTAAGTCTAGGCTAACTTAACCCCATCCGATTTCCATGTTTAGACTAGTTGAGTCTAATCTTAACCCCATTCGTTAACCGTATTTTTCGGTTAAGCGTCATTAAGAAAACTTACTTAACCTTACCAAGTTATCGTGTTGGATTGATTAAGTGTTGGTTAACTTAACCCCATCCGATTTCCATGTTTAGACTAGTTGAGTCTAATCTTAACCCCATTCGTTAACCGTATTTTTCGGTTAAGCGTCATTAAGAAAACTTACTTAACCTTACCAAGTTATCACGTTGGATTGATTAAGTGTTGGTTAACTTAACCCCATCCACTAGTCATATAAAAATGGTTAAGTGTCATTAGGCAAATCAAGTTACTTAACCTACCCAACCTTGTCATGTTTTGTTAAGTATCATTAGCCTAATCAAATTACTTAACCCATTTGTCCATGTCATATTTGGTTAAGAGTCATTAATCAAATTAACTTAACCCTATCATGTGGCATTAATTACTTAATGCACCTTCACCTCTCACATTAGACTTTGTTGTGGTTACTAGTTAAGCCGGTCAGATTCGGGTAGCTTTACACCACAACTTGGTCTAACCTCGGGTTCAAGCACAACATGACCAACTTCTCACATTGGGTCCTATTGTTTGCAACTACTAGTTAGGCCGGTCGGTTCCGGGTAGTTTTACGTTGCAAACTCAACCCAACCTCGAGTTGGCCACACTTATATTATCTAAGTGTCATGTCCATCATGTTTCCCAAAACATGTTACAAATTTTCAAGCATTTGGGTAGACCTAACTTAATAGGTAAATTCCCAAAGGGTAGACCTAACTTAATAGGTAAATTCCCAAGCTTATGTTTTTATGCATACTTACATGTCAACTTCCATGTTATATTTCAAGTCATGTTTTCAAGTTGTATTTTCATGTCATTAGAAATTACTCATAACATAACCCAACGCTTTTAAACTCGAATATACGTTCGCGACAACGTATTGGATTAAAAGAAGAGACTTGGCAAAGGCATGACAAAAATGGATATTAAGCCACAAGTTAATCATGGTGGCAAATGAAGCACAAATGTGTTCATTAACTTGCATGTTACATTCTTAAGCCTCAAAACATGCATAAACCCAAACTTGGCACATAAGCGAATCATGGTGACAAAAGATATGGAATGATGACTAGTAACTCGCATATATCATCATATAAGGGTTATGACTTCATATGCAAGTTGACATAAAGGTTATGAGGGTTCTCATGTTGCCTAATGCAACATTTCAACATAAATGTTGTAGCTTTTAGCTCACAAGATCAAGATAATGACTTCATAAACTTGCATGACATGATAGCATGTATCATACTCAATGATCAAACCCAAACTTGCAACATGAACATTTAACTTCATAGTTAATATCTAAGAGTAGGGAAAGGGCTTACATTGCTATGAAGGCACAAAAGATATGACAAAGCCCTTATGCAATCAAATAGACCCAAAATGCAAGCTCTAACATAAAAACCCTTGAGCCAAAATGATCAAAACCCTTGCTTTATGATGCAAAGATAGAAACTTGACTTGAATGCAAGCTAATGACACTCATACAAGCTTGAAAACACTTGTATGCATGGAAAATCTCTCATAGAAACCATTTAGAAATTTTATGAAGAGAGTGGAGGCCATGAGAGGTAAAATTTTGCCATAGTTTAGTTGCATGAATGAATAATGAGGATTTAGGATAGGTTAGGGTCTTATTTATAGATTAGGCAAGTGTTTTAGTCCATAGGATTAAACCTAGATTCAATCCAAGCCATCAAAGCATGTCTTGGGGAAGAAGTCAAGTGTAGGAACCATCTAGGGCCTTTAGATTAAAGATGAACCATGAGAACCATCCAAATGCAAAATCTGCATTTGAGCGAATCGGCCCACGGGTTGACAGCCAAACACCCTGGATTAACCCCTAGTCGACCCAGCGAGCTCGGGTCGACCTCAAAAATCGGCCGGTTCGGTTATTCCCCTCTCCCAATTCGCTGTTTTGAACATTTTTGCATATTTATTTATTTAATTTTCAATTATATATATATATATATATATATATTTCTCTGCGCAACCCATTTCACTTAATTAAGTATACTTTAATTTGGGAATTTTTCGTGAAACTTCGCGAGGCCATATCTTGGTCATACGGACTCCGATTTTCGAAAACTCGGACTCTATTTCGCGTATTTTTCCGAGACGAACGCAATGGCATAGCCCGTTTCCCTTGATTCAGATTTTACAGTTTAATTCTGCCTCCGTTTATGTTATAACAGGTTATTGAAAATACGGGTTGTTACATTCTCCCCACCTTTTAGGATTTCGTCCCCGAAATCTCCAAGTTAGGAAGAACATATCCTACCATCCATCATCCATCTACTCAAAACATCATCCACAAGCAACCATTGTCCTTAGATGATTTCTAATGCTGTATGAATATATGCAAAACGTGTGTGTACATGTTCCTTAGCTAATGCTAATGATTAGGCCTGAATAATCTTTCTAATGCAAAATATGTATAGTGCCATGAATCCAACATGTATGCAAATAGTCCTAGTCATATAGATACTATATGCGTGCACAATCATTCATTCATATGCAACAACCGCATGATAATACATTCGATTTCATCCATAAACAAGTATAAATACTCGTGCATATGCAATATGAAATGTGACCGAGTCGAGCTAGTATCTAATGTGTATTCGCGCATCCACGAGCAACCACTTGCAACCATATCAATCATAACATGTTTCAAATACATGTTTACATCCATAGGGTTCTACCTAGAATTCCCTGAAACAGGGTCGAGAAGATAAACAGGACAAACTCCTTACAGGGTTTGTAACGGAGAATAGGACCGAGAGGATGTCCACAAAAGATAGCCTACAAGTAAGCTCTACAGAAAGCAAGGATCAAGGATATACTCCCAAAAAGAGATATCATGCGCGTATCTAGTCTTTGACCATCAAAGTCGTCTTTTAACTTCGCGATTTTGTAGCTTCTTATTCCTGTTTCCATAACATGAGCTGGAACTCATTTCTTCGTCGCCTCTCGTTCCACTTGCACTTATCCTTTTCCTAGAATACTTGACGCAAACATGACTGCGTACTCATGATCTCATGCAAGCTTTCCAAAATTCACTAGTGAATCTTGGATCTCGTTTATATACTATAAGCCATTCCATGTAGAAGAACTTTCTCTTGAAAGTAAACAGATGTCAATCAGGTTATCATGCGCACTTACTAGGGTGATCTCTATAACCCATGCATAAATGAAGTAAACCATCCGTCTTATTGGCGAACACCACTCGATCGGGCTTCAAATTTCCAATAAAGGCATCAAGGGATTCTAAATAACTAGTCATGACAGAACCTCAAAAAGGTTACCCGATACTTCGAGGGCATTACCAAGGCTAGTCAAAAGGTCAAACTACCCTCCTATCAAAACCGAGAGTGGCACCCCCTACTGGATAACCACTTCATCCCTAGAATCCATCCATAGCTTATAAACATAAGCATTATTTCCAAACTCAACACTTGGCATAGACATTCCCAAATCCAAACAAGTCATGTATAAATGGACTGATTCTCCAATAGGACTTTGAGACAAAAATGGGATTCTCTATTACGCTAGTACTTAAGGTGCAGAGACTCAACTATCGAAGCAGACTTAAATGATACGAACAACGAAGTCCTAACGGGATGATAGAGAAGAAAAGCTAAACCTTTAACAAGATCGTTACCCTCCTTCCGAGGTACTCTAGAAATGAGAGCATACTACTGCCCTCCCGATGATCTTGTCCTTGTCCCATAATACTTAACTATCCGCCCCGTTTTACCATGCCAAAGGTACTCTCTCGTCATGGGTTTCATTGTTCATCTTTCTCCCTCCTTTGAGGACTAAGCCATACCAACAAGTTGCTCATCCTTAAGCTAGTATCCTTTATCCTTCTTTCTCACGATCCTTTCTTATAACGCGGCCACTGGTCTCTCGAGAACCACCTCCATCGTATGGAAAGCACTTTCGTAGGTAGAAAAGACTAGTCGCAGTTAAAACTACTGTGACTACAGATGGAGGAAAGAAAGGAAAAGAGACTCAATTAAGGAAACAAGGATAATGCTAATGGCCTTTGGGGAATAGCCTTTTTCTTTTAAAAGAAAATTTTCTTGAAAAATGCTTCTTTGTAAACGGTTTTTTTTTTTCAAATAGTTTTCAGAAGGTCTTTAAAAACTTTTGCCCAGTCTGGTAACCTTCTGCTCTGATACCACGTGTAACACCCCGCCTCCGCTAGGGTCACTCGCAAAGGAATGCACTAGCTTTAGAGGGGCATTATTGGTAAACATGCACAGAAATATCACAAGACAGAACATATAAAATAGCGGAAGTAAAATCAAACTTTCATAACATGAATAAATAAGGTCTAAAGCCTTTTACATCAGAGTACATCAAAACCTGTCTTGCAATAGTAAAGAAGCATAAAGACATTTTCATAAATTATTCCCCAAGTAAAAACAGTAAAGTAGCCATTAGCCAAGAAAAGTCCAAGCCATCCATGATGACCTTCAAGCAGAAGAAGTCCGAACTAAACAACAGTATTTCCTCCCTGTAACCTAGGGGGAAACGGAAGAAAAGAGGCGAAACAAAACGGGTCAGTCAAAAAGACTGAGTAAGCCCTATCTACTATTAGCATAAAAACTAGTAAAGTTAACTGACATGAGAAACTGAGATGAACATAAGCATGATAACAAGATAGATAAGCTAAATCAAAATAACAGGATGAACTACTGAACTCAGATAAACTAAGGTGTCATGATAAATTACGATGTCAAGATAAAACAAGGTATCACATCGTCAGGTTTCTATCAAGTATAATATCCCCAAGATATCTGTCACGTATAACGCCCCGTGATATCTATCCTGTATTTTAGCTCTGCACCTACCGTACTAGTATCCCCACCGTGTCATGTGTTAACCAAGAATGACCCTCACTCAAAAGTCGTGTAATGGTCCATGTCAACCTAATATATCGCATATATAGGTTACTCAACTTGTATGTTTTATTCCATGTAAATGTCCAGTCCCTTGCCGTAGACCATACGGGCTTTCCCATGAGATTCTATATTACTTTAACATAGTTCCATGATCCTTAAGATCGGTTTGGACTGTTACCCTAAACCTAGCTAGGGTCTTCCAACATGAATTATTGTTTGTACAACTAGGACTTATGCTACCTAAGGCTGCTAGGGATTATGCTTACCTATTGCACGTTTTCGTATCTCGGTTTGGGTTCAACCACCTAGGGCCACTAGGGATTACGCTAACCGCCAACCGCGCCCTTTTTCCCACGCATTCATCGTGAATCGCTTTTCCATGACTGTATGCACATGTATCACATCGTGCCATCCGAGTCCTGTCACAGGGCAAATCAAGAAATACAGGACTCGGTCGAGAGCTTTCGATTTATCTGCCGATGCAGATGCTAAGGTCTGTTTTTCTTATACGTGGCTATGGTCCCACGAGACCACTCCCTCAACTAGTGAAAGACAAGATAGGATAAATCCTGTATGAGAACACAACACTGGCCAACCCACATCCAAGCCTTACCGCAACCATAATTAGATAGCAATTATGGTCTTTTGGGTGTTCTCTGCCTTTCCGTACGTACACGCTTGACCAAAGATGGTAGGTAGCCTGACGAAATGCTATCTAGGGTACGACCGTGTATCGTCAACTATCCCCTATCCATCCCCGTCTTTAGGTCGCTCGTATAACAACCAAGGCATACTCTTGGTTCTTCTAACGCAGACCTTAACCTCTCATGAGCCTAGTATAATCACCTGGCAGCTCATAGAGGGATACCAAGAATATCCTCACGTTCCCCGAAGCCGCTGCTTCGTTACCCAGTTCGCTGGAGCCTTTATCTAAATCAGATACTTGCTCCTACTCGTATACTTAAACGATGACCTACCGTATCAGGTTACTCATCTATCTATGAACTGGTCTAAATTTCCTTGACTAAGAATCATTACTTAGTTATTCTTCAACTAAGGTTTACCACTTAGCATTGTTCCCGTTATCCTTGTTAACTACGGTTATCCACCTAATCCTCAGAACTAGGGTTTACATAATGGATTAAGTGTCACTTAAGTTCATGACTTAACCCGTCTACAAATCCTGTCAAAATTGGCTAAGTATCCAAGTTCAAGGCTTAACCCTACAAACCATGCTCAAGTTGGTTAAGTATATTAAGCAATTCACGACTTAACCTCGTCCAATTATCATTCTAGATTGGTTAAGTATATATTAACTTGACCCTATCAATTTACTTAGTCAAATCGGTCAAGTGTATTCAAGCGATTCGTGACTTAGCCTTATCATGTTTTCACGTTATATTGGTTAAGTATTGGTTAACTTAACCACAATAAATTAACGAGTTAGATTGGATAAGTATAGGTCACTTAACCACATCAATTCATCATGTTTAGATTAGTTAAGTGTTTAACTTAACCCCATTAAACTACCAAGTGGGATTAATTAAGTCTAGGCTAACTTAACCCCATCCGATTTCCATGTTTAGACTAGTTGAGTCTAATCTTAACCCCATTCGTTAAACGTATTTTTCGGTTAAGCGTCATTAAGAAAACTTACTTAACCTTACCAAGTTATCGCGTTGGATTGATTAAATGTTGGTTAACTTAACCCCATCTGATTTCCATGTTTAGACTAGTTGAGTCTAATCTTAACCCCATTCGTTAACCGTATTTTTCGGTTAAGCGTCATTAAGAAAACTTACTTAACCTTACCAAGTTATCGCGTTGGATTGATTAAGTGTTGGTTAACTTAACCCCATCCACTAGTCATATAAAAATGGTTAAGTGTCATTAGGCAAATCAAGTTACTTAACCTACCCAACCTTGTCATGTTTTGTTAAGTATCATTAGCCTAATCAAATTACTTAACCCATTTGTCCATGTCATATTTGGTTAAGAGTCATTAATCAAATTAACTTAACCCTATCATGTGGCATTAATTACTTAATGCACCTTCACCTCTCACATTAGACTTTGTTGTGGTTACTAGTTAAGCCGGTCAGTTCCGGGTAGCTTTACACCACAACTTGGTCTAACCTCGGGTTCAAGCACAACATGACCAACTTCTCACATTGGGTCCTATTGTTTGCAACTACTAGTTAGGCCGGTCGGTTCCGGGTAGTTTTACGTTGCAAACTCAACCCAACCTCGAGTTGGCCACACTTATATTATCTAAGTGTCATGTCCATCATGTTTCCCAAAACATGTTACAAGTTTTCAAGCATTTGGGTAGACCTAACTTAATAGGTAAATTCCCAAAGGGTAGACCTAACTTAATAGGTAAATTCCCAAGCTTATGTTTTTATGCATACTTACATGTCAACTTCCATGTTATATTTCAAGTCATGTTTTCAAGTTGTATTTTCATGTCATTAGAAATTACCCATAACATAACCCAACGCTTTTAAACTCGCATATACGTTCGCGACAACGTAATGGATTAAAAGAAGAGACTTGGCAAAGGCATGACAAAAATGGATATTAAGCCACAAGTTAATCATGGTGGCAAATGAAGCACAAATGTGTTCATTAACTTGCATGTTATATTCTTAAGCCTCAAAACATGCATAAACCCAAACTTGGCACATAAGCGAATCATGGTGACAAAAGATATGGAATGATGACTAGTAACTCGCATATATCATCATATAAGGGTTATGACTTCATATGCAAGTTGACATAAAGGTTATGAGGGTTCTCATGTTGCCTAATGCAACATTTCAACATAAAGGTTGTAGCTTTTAGCTCACAAGATCAAGATAATGACTTCATAAACTTGCATGACATGATAGCATGTATCATACTCAATGATCAAACCCAAACTTGCAACATGAACATTTAACTTCATAGTTAATATCTAAGAGTAGGGAAAGGGCTTACATTGCTATGAAGGCACAAAAGATATGACAAAGCCCTTATGCAATCAAATAGACCCAAAATTCAAGCTCTAACATAAAAACCCTTGAGCCAAAATGATCAAAACCCTTGCTTTATGATGCAAAGATAGAAACTTGACTTGAATGCAAGCTAATGACACTCATACAAGCTTGAAAATACTTGTATGCATGGAAAATCTCTCATAGAAACCATTTAGAAATTTTATGAAGAGAGTGGAGGCCATGAGACAAGAAACATGATTTCCATGAAACAAGAAACGTTCGAAGATGGTGAAGTATATTTTTCTAGTGGAAGAGAAAAATCGGGATTTCCATGAAACAAGAAACATGATTTCCATGAAACAAGAAACGTTCGGAGCTGGTGAAGTATATTTTTCTAGGGTCCATTTTAAATCGGATTTCCATGAAACAAGAAACATGATTTCCATGAAACAAGAAACGTTCGGAGCTGGTGAAGTATATTTTTCTAGTGGAAGAGAAAAATCGGGATTTCATTATGTAGATTTTGATTTATGTCCAAATCAAATTTTAGAAAAGTCGTTATGGAATTCCTTTATAATTTATAACGATATATATAAGGAATTTCAATATAAGTTTGAATATCGATTCAACCGGGATTTGAATATCGAGTTGTAAATCCCATTGGAGCCGTATGGTATTCTATTGTGAATATATACGATAATATTTATTTTTAAATATTAAATTTAATTATTTTTAAATATATTTATATATTTAAATGGTTTATTTAGAGCTTTAAAAATAGTCAGTTTTGCAAACGACCTCTGAATTCGACGAAACTAATTTTGTTGGATCCGCAATATTAAATTATTGCTAGATTTCAATTTCCATGATTTTTGAAGTCATTATATGGCTGTACGGATTTTTAATGTGAAAAACAGTCAGTATTTTGACGGTTAATAATACGCTGTGTGAGCAAACGAAGTCAGAATTCGACGAAACCAGTTTCGTTGGGACCGTAATGTCGAATTGTAGCTGCTTGTCCAGTTTCGTGATTTTTGGGTGTCATATGTGATCATAGGAATTTTAAAGGACAAAAATAAAACAATGTTGGATTAAAAATGAATATTATAATGGAAAATATCCTAACCTATTAGTGAACCTAAACAAGGCCACGTTCTTTTTTCTCAGCCACACCCTCACAGTTATAACACATTCCATCCCTCACAAAATCTCAGAAAAAATCGATCCAAGAAAAATCCATAGAAAATCATATAAATTCCTATAAATCATCTCACAAATATATTTTCACTCGTGAGACAGTCTTCATCAACCTGGTGCATGTTTTATTGAGTTCGATCGAGTCTCGATTCGCTGTCAGTATTCCAGCGTTGGTTAGGGTTCGGGTATTTGGGAATTGGAAGCAGTAATTCTCGAATTGGGGGTTACAGTGATGTTTGTGGCATCATTTCGCATGGATGGTGGCTTTTGTGGTGATTTCGATGATGAAGTCTGTCGCTGGAAATACTGGGAAACGCGTACTCCTTGGGTGACGCAATGTATAGGGGGTGTCGGAGGGTATGTGGTGGTGATAAGGACGGAGAGGGGGTGAAGGGGAGGAATGTGGTGGTGGCAGTTTGGTGAACGATGGATGTCGATGTCTGTGCGGTTTGAGGGGTGAACTCGCAAAAGAGGATGAAGTTTGAATGCTTCTTTTTGGAGATGGAGAAGTTGAATTCGAGAATAGGAGATGAATGGTGTAATTTATTGGTGGATTAATGGAGTGAAAGTGGAGATGTTGGAGTTTGTTTATCATAATGGTGTTTGGAGTTTCCAGGAGCATGGCATAATCAGTTTGGGAAGAAGGGCATACACGGGTCGGGTTCTCAAGAGGAACTGGGCCGATTTTTGAAAGGTTAAGCCCACTTAGTTAAAAAAGAAATTTAATTTATTTTAATTGAAATTAGTACGAACTTGTATAGGTCATAACTTGATCATACATTATCAAAATCCAGCGAAACAAGATCCGTTGGGGTCGTATGGGCGAGAGCAATACTATGGAACTGACGGGAAGTGAATCGAAGCTCGTTACAATTTATAGCAAAATAAATTGTCCGGTCTGAATCAAAGACAATTTATCGTTGTTAACGATGATCGTGCAATGTGAGTAAAACTCACCAACTCTGAACACTTATATTTCTATAACGTATTCTTGGAACTGATAATTATCTGTTGATTTCTGTATGTTAACTGTTTGGTTGAATTGCTTATGTATTGGTTGAAATTATAGATAACATATTTATATATATAAATCGTTAATCAAATATTGATTCTGTTTAGCAGAATATTTCATAGTGAAATGAAATCGATGTTAATTATTTTGCTTAACATCTGTGATGCAGGGAAACAGGTTGGAGGGACCCAACTGGGTTCCTTAATATATAAAATACTGTTTTGTTTCATATATTGTGATATATGATGTGATATATAATCTGTTGTCGATTTTGTGTATTTGGATGATATCGATCACTATTGTTTGGTATTTTAAATACCGTAAGAAAACCCTGGGATGAAAAAGGAAAATTTTAATAACTATATTGAAATAAAATATTATATAAAATCGAAAGATTTTATATAGAAGGAAGATTTCATACTGTATATTGAAATAGAATATTTATAAAATCAAAGGATTTTATATAAAGGAATATTTATAAAATCAAGGGATTATATAAAGGAAATTATTTGTAAAACAAATATAAAAGAGAAATATTTGTAAAATATTTAAAGATAAAATAGAAAGAGAAATATTAGTAAAACATTACAAATAGATTTGAAAAGGGGATATTTGTAAAACATTTGCATATAGAAGTGGAAAGGAAATATTTGTAAAACATTTACAAATAGAATTAAAAAGGAAATGTTTATTTAGAAAATAAATAGAGTTATAAAAGGGATTTATTGGGAAATGAAAAAGAATGTCATATAAGGAAATATTTGGCAAATGAATAAAATTTTACATCAGGAAAGTTTAGACCCGTGCTTCGCACACGGGTATAACATTATATGGATTTAAAGCAAAGATTTTAAATAGAATCTGTTGTAACCAATAGATTGAGAAGATTAATTTATAAATAATATTTTATAAATTTAATAAAATATTTATCATTGGATAAATAGAATATATAAGTCGGGACTTATATAGAGAAGTATTGATTTCAACATAGATATTTGAAACTGAGTATGGACGTAGAGTTAATCAAAGGAGTTAATCAAAATGTGTTAATCAAAATGAGTTAGAGGAGTTAATCGATTAGAGTTAGAGTTAGAGTTAATCGATTAGAGTTAGAGTTAATCGATTAGAGTTAGAGTTAACCAGTTAGAGTTAATCAGTCAGAGTTAACCAGTTAGAGTTAATCAGTTAGAGTTAATCGATTAGAGTTAAATTGAACTAGAGTTATTCGAATAGAGTTAATCGAACAAGAGTTAGTCGAATATTTGTTATATCGAATAAATTTAATTGAATTAGAGTTATTCGAATATAGTTTATTCGAAGAAAGAGTTATCAAATAAGGTTATTCGAAGAAGAGAATTAATCGAATATAGTTTATTCGAATAGAGAAAGAAATAATCGAATATTAGTTATTCGAAAGGGTTATCGAATATTAGTTATTCGAAAGGGTTATCGAATATTAGTTATTCAAAAGGTTTTTCGAATATTTGTTATTCGAAAGGGTTATCGAATGTTAGTTATTCGAAAAGGAGTTGTCGAATATAGTTTATTCGAATAGGGTTAAAAGGAGATATCGAATATAGTTTATTCGAATAGACAAAGGAGTAAATCGAATATAGTTTATTCGAAAGGGGTTAATCAAATATAGTTTATTTGATAGGAGTAAATTGATAAGAGTTAATCGATTAGGGTTAATCAAAAAGAGTTAATCCAATAGAGTTAATCAAATAGAGTTAATCAAATAGAGCTAACTGATAAGAGTAAATCGATTAGAGTTAATCGAATAGTGTTAATTGAATAGAGTTAATCGAATATGGCTATTCGAAGAGTGATTATCAAATATAGTTTATTCGAAGTAAAGGGTTATCGAATAGAGTTTATTCGAAGGAGAATTATACGTTGATATTCGATTATATCGAATGTTGGAAAGTAATATTTACTTTCCGGTTTTTAAACCAAGATTTATTTATTTAATAAATCGTTTAGTTATTTATTCAAATTATAGAATAAAAGTTATACTTGAAGTTAGATATTTCGAAAGTAGGAATTATAACGTTATCGTTATAACCAATGTTTTTATAAAAGAAGTGGATTCGTAAATAGAATCCGTGAGGTTCTCAAGGAAGTTGTTAAAGGTTTAAAAGGATAAACTTTGACTATTTTGAAGTTAAAACGTTGTTCAGTTAAGGTCTGAGAGGTAATTATACCCCAACTTGATTGACTTCCTTCTTAACTAAGCAACGGTAAGGTTTGATGGTGAATGATGGTTAAGTGAATTTAGTTAATGAGTTAAATGGTTTGAGTTGGCATGGCAATGTTTGATTTAAACATCAGTTTAAATCCAGTGAAGGAGTTTTGGAAATTTTTTCCAAATAAGAATCAGAAATGTTTTCTGATAATAGAAAATAAGAATTTAGAACATATGGAAACTTGAGATATGTAAATTAATGAACTAAAGAGATAAATGTTAAATGATGATTGATCGATAAAATTTCCATCTGGAAATAATATCGTTGTTTGCACACGTGTTTTTCTTTGATAGTTAAATCACAAACTATCAAAGTTTTGACCATTTTTCCGTCGTCTGTACGGAGAGACCGGTTGGATTCTTATCCAAAGAACCACTCCGTATGGGCGTTAGTATTTCGAATCAAATAGATCGAAGACAAATTGAAGACAGAGTAAAGTGTGAGGGCTGTTGTATAAGTCCTAGGTAAAAAATGCCTAGGATGGATGTACGGAATAGTGCCTTCGGTTTGTTCAGTCCCAGGACAACTTGAATGGACGAATGTCTGATAGAGTATATCCGGTAGATCGCGTAAGTTGATCGTTTCAAATGTATTTATGTTGGTGGCGGAGGAATTCGTTTCTCTTAGCTTATACCCGTGGTATTTTTGGGGAAATCAATTTGTGATTTGATGGGTATGACGATGTGGCATTCAAAGTGAATGAATGAGTAATTGGTTGAAAGATACGTTATGACCTCCAGCCTCATCAACTGGGAAATGACATAAATCGGGAAGGCAGCATGGCTAAGTGGTTCGCAACCAAGTAGGGTATATTGTCACCATCAAGATAATATTCATATTTGTTACTTCTTTCAATTCTGTATCTCCCTGGAATGGTTATGTTGGTTTACCAACTGTAAGGTGACAATATATTCGATACACTCAAGCGAAATGAGTGGTCGGTTATATGTGGCCGAGTTGCAAGATGTTCTTGTTGAACTCCAGTGTATCGCTTCTAGAGTACATTGAGCGGAAGGTGGATCCATACCTTGTCATAGTTGGAATCCATTCCCCAAATAAGAGCCTGCGGTTTTGATTGAATATTATATATGTAGAACGTTAGATGCAAGTGTTTCTACTAGATTGATTTTACTTGTGTTTGAAATTATTATAATATCAGAATAATAATGTTTTACAAATGATTTGGGTCATCGTAAGGTAAAAGCCATCCGTGTTTATGTATTGATTGGTCTTATGGTTATCCTTTGTTTCAAAGGGATTTTGAAAGTTAAATCAAATGATTTGAGTTTACTCACACCAACCACATGACTGACCCGGAGTTTATTTTGTTTTGTTTTCCCTAAACTCTTGGGTGCCCAATTTTGTACGGGCAGTCAAGTAGTCGGGATTTACGGATATATTTGGAGAGCTGGAGCAGGAGGCTTCATAATTATATAGCTATGGTTATTTCCACTGTGTTGTAAGTGCTGTACTTTGGGAATGATATGTATATTCAAGTACAGATTCATATATCAAAGTTATGTTATATATTATATGTTATTCGTTCCGCTGTGAGGTTCTTGTTACTCTGATGTTGTGTTGTTCTTCTTCTTCTATTCTAAGTTTCTATCTTATTTATTCTCACCCTCTAATTTCTTTCATGGACTATCCGGTATTTCCGATGCTTGATTAGTCGACATCGTGTTTAGTGTCGATAACCAATTGGTCTCAAAAACCCCGGGTCGTTACACCGGAGGTCTTCACATCGTTTGGATGATTACTGATGTATTGATTAGGCTGTACACCCAAGACAAGGTAATAATTGGTGATCGTCCAGACGTACTTGGAGATCGACCAGATATG
Source organism: Allium sativum (assembly GCA_030737875.1). Classification (NCBI taxonomy): domain Eukaryota; kingdom Viridiplantae; phylum Streptophyta; class Magnoliopsida; order Asparagales; family Amaryllidaceae; genus Allium; species Allium sativum. Next base: position 5,567,495 of record JASFAX010000039.1, on the reverse strand, counting down.
CGAGGACCTCTCTCCTGTATTGGACATACGAGACGAGGAATAAGGTGCCTCCGGTTTCGTTTAGACCCAAAACGAACTTGTAAATGGATGTGTGTATGACATTGGATTTTATTCTGTGTTGATTGATCTCTATTAAATATATATCTGCTTGGTGGCGGAGAATTTATTCTCTTGCTTAACACCCTTCTCTGAGACGTACGAGCTCAGAGGTTATATATCGATAGACATCAGCCGCATGGCGTGAATTGCCTGTGTGGCATGCTGAGATGAAAATGATCAAGGCTTCTGTTGAAAAGAAAAGCCTTGTGGTTGATGATCAAAGCACAACTTTAATATAGCATAGCTTTGTGTAGCGTTAATTCGCAAGCCTTACATCCCGGTGTGAACCAGAAACGGAAGGAGGACTGCAGGGAGGATAGTGCGTTTCTTTCTAGCTAGGAGTGGTGTCATGGTATGGAGCTTAGACATTTTACTCATGTGGATGTTGCATATTACTTGATGGATAGAGAGGCGCCTCGATTATATCGGTCACTACGGGGCTGATAGATGTTCTGGTCGACATACTGACCAGAATTACGCCCCATAGGGCGGGGAAACGCATGTTCAGGAGTTATGAATCCACCTTGCACTTAGTGTGGACCGGCCCTGAAGTTCACTAAGGGTACAGTTGCGGTTGTATCCTGGGACATGGTAGGCTAGATTGTCTCTTATCGGTGAGGATGATCCCTTGCCTCCGTTCATAGATGGAATCCAATTTCCGATACGACATTTTGGTTTTAATTGTAGAGCCTACTATGGCGACACAGTGGGATGGGACACTATGCCATCTATGATTGATACATTTATATTTGAAGTTGATTTCTTCACTTATAATAATAATAAAAGATTAAATTTCGTGTATAAAGCATTATTTGGCTATTATAAGGTAAAACTCTATCCTCCGGCTTGCGTTGCATTGTGTGATGGGACCTGAGTCTTATAATAACTTCATTTTTCTTCTTTAGCATTGCACTATTTGTTTATGAACTGGTATTCTTGGGGTTAAACCCCATTCCGTATTATACGGCGTGGTCCCTTGATTTACCTTACTTTAAAACCAAGTTAATAACTGTTTTAGTTCTCACACCAATCACATGACTGACCTGGATTTTATTGCTTTAACCTAAACTCTGGGTGCCCCTATTTTCCACATGGGCAGCTATAGTTTTGGTTTTGCAGATATTATTTTCATAGGATCCTGGATTTATAGTTGGAGCTATATTCGGAACGCTCTATATCTGTATATTTCTTTCAGTTGTGTTATGTATTATTTTTCCGCTGCTATGTAATGTATATTAATCTCTGATATTTTTCTGATGTGTATTATTTATTTATACTCTGATATATTTTTGTACTCTAATGTGAATTGTTGTAATAACAATGAAATGTTCTTCTGTTTGTGTTCTGATTTGTCATGTTCTCAACTCAATCCGGGCTTTCCCGTAAGGGCGAGTTTGGGTCGTTTCACCATCACCCTTGTAACTTTATAGTATATCATCTTTTTCATTAATATCACATTACACCTAAAATTTATTATTAGAAATAGATGCATAAATAGCATGACAAGGAAAGATGTTCGCTAAGGAGGAGGACATGATGACAATTTTCTTCCAAAGGATCAAACAAAAAGAAGGAGCTGAAACATTTACATCTCAAATCCAAGATCATGAAATAGATCAATTTAGCATAGAAAAGGATCATAGAAACTGAGCACTACCCTATGAAAAAAAGTAGGGATCGATACCGATCCCTAAAAGGATCGATGTCAACCCCAAAGCTTTAAGGGAACAGCTTCGGTTCACCTTGGCAAGATTTGAAAGGAAACATGATTGGAGTGGACCTGGAACTAAACCGAATAGGAAAAAGTGGATTAGAGCAGTTGGGAGGAAAAACCTTGAACATATAGAAGGGATTGGCCCAAATCCCTATTTAGGGATTAGCATCAAAACCCCAAAGAACCGGAAGCATAGCTCCAACTGACCTTGAAAGGAATGCTATAGGAATTGTAACCAAACTTGGTTATGCCGATGCAAATAAAACAGTGGATGTACATCATGAGAAGTATGTATTATAATACCCTCTTGGAGTTAGAGGAAAGATAGGGATGTAGATCAAAGGACACCGATGGATGGTGATGATAGATCAGAAGACATGTTCAAAAGAGCTATTATAGTTGGATTGTTGAACAAAGGCTTGGAAGATATGCATAAGAGTTCGTTTACTCTCAATACCAAATATGTGAGGAATCTTCCAGAATTCAAGTTACTAACTTTGGATCCACATAACAGAAAGACCAACCCAACCACACACTTGATGTCGTATATAAGGAACATGGAAGTACTGAAGGTATCAGAGGAAGTTATGGTGCGGCTCTTCCCCTTGTACTTGATGGATATAGCTGCATTTTAGTTCAAGTAGTTAGAAAATGGACCAATAAGCACTTAGATGAAGTTGATACATAAACATATAAGGAAATTTTGGGTATATATCAAAAGTCCTAAGAATGTTTTGACTTTAACGATGGTGAAGCCGAGATTGAGCTAATCTCTTAGACATTGCTTAACTCGGTTTAATGCAACAATCACTTTTGGGAGGTAAGCCAGATCTATCGATGGTGCTGATGGTGTAAGGTTTTAGGAATTGCACGCAATAATGATTTAAAACATCTTTGATGCGGAATCTTTCGATGGATCTTGGAGAGTTTTACCATGGGGATGACAGATTTCTACAACAAGTTGACGCTATGATGGGTAGGAAAGAAGTTAATATTGTTAAGGATGGAGGACTTATAACTGAAGGTTGAAAGAAATGCAAAGGAAAAAGAAAGCTATGTGTTGAACAATGAAATTGACAGAGGTCTTTTCCAGTTACATCCTAGGTGTAAAGAACCGAAAATTTCCGCTCTCATGTTCGAAGATGATCTCGTTATCTTCTGCAAACCAGACGTTGGCACTATTAGTACGCTAGTTAATACTCTTAGAAGCTTTTATGAGATGACTGGTTTGAAAGTAAATGTTGAAAAAATCTGAATTGAAAACTGTTGGGCTATCAACAACTTGCAAGCAAGAACTGTGCAATACTACTGGATTGGCTAGAAGTAACGATACTATATATTATTTAGGATTGCCACTCACCACAGCAAAGATAACAACTACTCAGTGCATGCCACTCTATACTAAAATTATATCGAGACTGAACTATTGGACTCGCAGAACTTTAAGCTAGGTGGGTAGGATTACATTGACTAAATCCATCATTTTCTCCATGTAAGTCTACTGGTCGAGAACATTCATTCTCTCAACCAAGCTGCTTACTATGATTCGTTGAGCTTTTATGAAATTCTTATGGAAAGGCAAGACTAATGGAAGATATCTGGCACTTGTTTCCTTCAAAGAAATTAAGAAGCCAATTTGTAAAGGTGGACAAGGAATAGTGAACATGTTAACATGGAATAAAACAGCCTTTACTAAACATATCGATAGTTTGTTTACCAGAAGTGTTAACGTTTAGGTGGAATGGTCTTAGAAGCATGTTATCAAAGCAAAGAATTTATGGATGATGAGTCAACTGCATAAACTAAGTTGGACATGGAGGAGTATTTTTAAACTAAGAGATTTGATTCTGCCTTTCTTCAAGTACAAAGTTACCACTTCTCCCCTTATCGACTTTTGGCATGACCTATGGTTGAAGGAAGGCTATACTCTTTGTAGAGAATTAAGCAATATCAAGATTGAAGTTGCGGTTATGTCTAGGCACTCAACTGTTTATCAATACATTCATGATAACATGATACGTATTCCCGAAACGTCCATAGCTAGAATCAACCACCTGTGGAGATATGCGAGAAAGCTTAAGGTACACAATATTGATGGTATTTTAACTCAATGGGGTAAACAGAACAAGCCATTCTATATTAAACGGATGCACTCTGCTCTTTCCGGTTATGATTCGATGAGCAATTGTATATTGAGTAGTAGAGTGTGGTTTAGTGATAATTGTCAAAGAGAGAATTTTTTGCTTTGGAAGATAACTAAAAAAGAAATGCTGACAAGAGACAAGTTGCACGACAGGGGAATGCAAATTGATTTGCAATGCATGATGTGTGAGATGCATAATGAAAGTTTGAAGTATTTTTACTTTGAATGTAGTAATTATTTTCCATTATCGGTGGAGCTCATGCATATAATTAGTTTTAGAGATGTTTGTTGTAGTAGTGTTAATGAATGGAGAAGGTTAAAAAAGCACACTAGCAGGAAGAGAATTAAGGGGAGATTACTCTATTTCACTCTTAAGAAATTTGTTTCACTGATTTGGAAGGAAAGAAATACTAGAATATTCAAACCAGAAGATGCTAGAACTAATGAATAGTTCAAGAAAAATGTGAAATTGGAGTTGCGGGAGGGGTTGAAGCAGCTTGGCTTCACTTTTAATCCGGGCATCATGAGTTTACTGCTTTAACTTCTAATGTAATTATGTGTGTTCTTTGTTGTTTTCTTTGTGCTTGATGCGCCGTGTTACTATGTTTTCTTGTGTGTGTTGTATTTTTCCTTCTTTTCTCTGGTGCATTAATAAAGTGGTAGGGGTCCACTCAACCCCGTCGGCCTTTCCAAAAAATAGAAAGCTAGATGATGGATATAATGGGAAGAAATGGAAAAGGAGAGAACCAAAATTTTCTTCTTATACAAACATAAATAAATCTCTGGAATGGATTTATTTAGATACACGAAGACATTTGACATAACAAAATCTAATGCAAAGGGAGTCCAAGGATGAGAATGGACTATAGGGAAATATTGTCTATTCCATGAGCTGGATAGGAATAACACCAGTGAACATTGGCATTTAAAGGATTTAGTTTAGGAGAATGTGCGATGTTGTCTACCCTAATAGTTCTTTAAGGAACCTAACCATTACGATGGAACAAGGTCAACCATCATCTACACTAAAGCGAAGTAGAGCTAGCTTAGTGCCATAGAACATCGTATCTTGAACATTATGGCATGAACTTAAATGAATAATAAAATGCTACAATAAAATGGTTAAATGGCTTTCATATTCAGAAGATCATCATCCCTAGGCATTCTCTAAGATGATGATGAACATCTATACATGGAGGGGTAACATTTAGTTTTTTTATTTTTCGACATTAAATAATTTAGATGATGAATGTTTAAATCCACGTAAAGAAATGAACAAACATACCATGGTTGTCGTGATTGAAGAGAAAGGGTTATAACTGCAAAGTGCAAGCCCCTTTCATTGAAAAGCGAATGGATGGACCTGTACATCATGAATCATAAAAAGTCCTTGAAAAGAAAATTGATATAGGAGAATAATCGCTTTACCGAAGAACGACAAGATCGACTTGTGTCCATTGATACTAACAAGTCCTAGACCAGAGAGCTATGACTGGAGATAAGGTAAGCCACTTCACCTAAGAGCGACGATATTGACTTGTTCCCCCTTAGATTAAGCCCTCGACTGAAGAGTTGGGACCACAAAATAGTTAGACTAGGATAAAGCTCTTGGCTGAAGAGCAGAAGCCTTGAGAAAGAAGCATGTCACTTTTCCCAAGTGTGACAAGATCAACTTGCTTATAGAGGTTAAGCATCGACTGTACTTGGCAAGAATCCGAACAGATCATTTTCGTTTTATACAAATAATGACATCGCAAATAGTTTGGTCGTAGCTCCAGGATCGAAGTGTAGGGAGAAAGTTGCTTTGCTGAAGAGCAAAAAAATCGGCTTACTCTTATTTAAGTATGGATTGTGTTTAGTAAGAATAGGAGACACTACTATAAGATCAAGAGGACCACGAAGATTGCAACTTGTATCGTCAGACTATTGGGCAAAGAGCAAGAAATAGGCTGCTTTGCTTAAGAGCGACAGGATTGATGTATTCATCATTAAAATATATATTATGCTTTGGAAGGCTCCAAAGAGACCATAAATTGGACCGAAGAGGCCACAAGCTCGACTACTAGCCGGTAGAAACCTTATTTGGATAATGGTCTGGAGAGTACATGAATTCGATAACAACCTAAAGAGACCATAGATCTACCCGGAGAGGCTATGATTCAGTTATTGGTTCGAAGAGGCCTTGGATTAGGAACCAACCCAGTGAGATTGATGGATTTGGATAATGATAAAAAGAGTAACATATTCGAATGTTGTCTTTAAACCACATTGGCTTTGGAAAATGACCTGAAGAGGTCATGAATTTGGATTCTGGCTTTACATGGTTATGAATTTAGGTTAAATTTAGTGAGATCACTGGATTTTTCTATCTGCTTGGGATAGTAGCAGGATTTCACTGGATATTAGCTTTAATATTCACTCATGGATGGTTTTAGAAATGGATTATATATAGTATACTTTCAATTCCCAGGGCATGTTTTAGAAGGAAAGTGTCAACCCGCATTTTTGTTTGACTACTACGTGTCAAACTTTCAAATGGCTTCTCAATCATGAAGGCAGGAAGTCTAGAGAGAATTTTGGATCGATATATAAACATAGATAAGGATGTAAAGTTACTATTAAGTGGTTTTACTCAAATATCACTCTAGATTCGGCTAAGTATAAATTTACAATCTCCCTAGGCATAGGATCGATACCTATCACTTCCCCTAAGTAGGAGATCAGATCAGATTGTTATAGCAATGGAAATGATATATATTAGAATATCATAGCTCAAGTACACAAACAAACACTTTCACTCAATAGAAATCACTTACATTCTTTGCAATTCACTTAGGAGACCCTAATAACTAAGATCAGTGACCTAAAGTAGGAGCAACGGAGGGTGCAACATATGAATAAGAACCCATGGATTGGCAAATTGAAGGGATTAGTGCCAATCCTTATAGAGGTCGGTGGCACTTCCCCTATATTAGGCCTTGTAGCACCCATATTTTTTTATGTCTTCGACTCTATTATTTGGGTTACTATGATTTTTCATGTCGATCTGAAGTCATCTTCAACTATAAATACATGATCTTCTACATGGAAAAAGGGACTCTTTGAACTAGACTCTGCAATTTTATTTCTTGCATTCAAATAGATTGTAATTGTAACCTCTCTGCAATATAAATAAAAAGATATTTCTAGAATAGACGAACCACTATAAACCTTATGCCTTTTTCTTAATGTTTTTATCTTCTTCTTCATTTATTTTCCTTTTGTAATTTTGTTTTTCGATATTGGTTAATTGGTGCATTCATTACAACTTGGGTGTTAACGTAAACAATTATACAAATTTTGAACTATTTTTCCTTCTTAACAATTTAACTTAGCTAATTCTCCATTGCTTTTCCCTTATTATTAATTTTTGTTTCTCCTTTTGGGTTTTCCTCATTACTAGTCGTATTCACATCTTACTCAATCTTAATGTGATTACTTTTCTTTAACACATTAATGCATTCAATTTCCATATGTCTAATCTACTTACATTATAAATAAATTTCAGGCTTTTAAAGGCATTCTGTTTGAATTATCTGACCTTCCCCTTTCATAAGTTGAACATAGGCTTTATTCAACAGTTCCTTTGTAGAACTGATTTCAAACACTTATCAAATTCATTCCTCTCCAATTTCTCAACAGATTCATCATTGCACAATAACTTTCCTAATCTACTAGCAAACCAATTGATTCTAATGTAAGACTATGTGTGCAGGAGAATATTTTAAAATCTAACCCAAATAGGCACATATTTAAAATTATTGCTATATTCCTGATCGACGGATTCTAGGGCTTAACAATAAAAAATGTATTCTTTAAATGGATTAGATCATCCTCAGTTGTCCTCGTCGTGTTTTTCTCGCATGAAACAAGGCACTAAAAAATAAATTATTAGATTTAACCTTTATAAAACCTTTTAGCTTCCAATCATGCTAAAGATGCTCAATGATAGCAGTGTAGTATAAGGATTTATCAAAAAAAAAAAAAACATACGACACATATGCCACACTTCATATCCTACCTACGCAACTTTAGTTGAAGCTATCAAGATATCGCCAGAAAAGTCAACTTGAAATCGAATGTAATGTACTTTCCTACATTTTTAGGTTTTTGCTTTAAAAAGGAGCAATAAGGCTGTAAAGCTGGGGAAACATCACAGTTGACTGGAGAAGGGAGAAGAGACGAAGTTGCTAAATAGGGAGCCACAACAAAGGAAGGAGGACGAGCATAAGTGAAATGAGAAGGCATGCAAAGGCTAGGAGCCGCAAAAGAATTATGTAATAGAGTAGCCGCAGGAAGTTAGGAAGGAGGAGGCGGTGAAGGGAGGAGTTGGAGTTTTGGAAAAATTAGGGTTTGGTTAGAGAAAAGAAAGTTAGGAAGCTACGATAAAAGATATGGTAAATATTTAATAAATATCACTAGAAAGTGAAAATAATAGAATATATATAATAGTTAATACTCAATTAAAATGAAGAGGTAATAAGTAATAATTATTTACTAATAAATAAGAATTAACAGTTGATAATTCTGTCGAATAATAAATAGCTAATATTAAATATGTTATAACTAAGACTAATATTTAATACGTAATTACCGATAATTAATATATTAAATAGTTACTAGTTATTAATTATTAATTATTGTTAAATAATAATTAGTACATAATTTGCATCTAATAATTAATATCGAATATATAATAGTTAATACTGATAATTATTATTAACGAATACTAATCAATAAAATATACATAATAATTAATATTCAGTTAACAAAATATGCATAATAATTAGCATTTAATAGTAAATATCAATTATAAAAGAGGAAACAAGTAATAGTCAATAACCAATGAACGTGAAGTAATAATTAGTGACTACTATAAGTTATAAATAATTAAGACTAATATCTAATATTTAATAAGTAGTATTTAAATATCTTGAAATAACATTTATTCTTTCATACTTAAATTTGATAGTTATATTCAATATTAAAAAAAAATGAAAATTTCTTATATAAATTTAGAAATGTATTACATAAACTTAAAAGACATCTCTTAAAATGAGTGTGCATGAGTAGAATTTTAATCTAAGAGCAACTCCAATAGATTAAGACTCTGAATATCACAACACATAATCTTCAGCCTGAATATTACGTGGTATGACCAAAAAAAGGGCGTTACATTAATTGACGTCAAAAGAAGGGCGCTGATTTAATCGGCGTGCATAGAAAGGGCACCGATTTAATCAGCACCTACCTAAAAATTGGATAACAGAAACTTGACATGTGGAATGGACAAACACAAAAGGTTCAATTGCTTTTGTTTTGCAGTGGCCACATAAATAGATACTATGACATTTTATTATTCTATATGTTAGGTGCTTTGAATTATTTAGTATAGGCGCTGATTTAATCAACGCCCATACCCAGGGCGTTGATTAAATCAGCGTTCGAGATAGTCTTGAATCTTGAATTCAACCTTGAATTCTCCTCTGAATGTTCAGGGACGAGCAATTTTTTTTTTAGATTCAGAATTCAGAAGCTGAATTCTAGCTCTATTGGAGTTGCTCTGAATCTTTATAGGAAAATCCAGTTTAGATCCCAATAGGCATTTAATAAGAGAAACAGATTCATTTCTAATATAACTTGGCCAAGGTAAGTGTGTTTATATTCTTTATCATCTAAAAGGTCTTATTTCAGTTTATCCTCATCAGACACAACCTGACTGAATTCTTCCTTTCTTATTTAACTATTTCTCCCGTACTACAGCTAAATCCCATGCGTATCCATTATCGTGCCACCTTGAGTTCTCGAACTTGACATGTTCACATAGAAGTGAACTAGGCTATGTTATATCTAGGCTTGATTTGGTACTTGGCAGTCTTCGCTTGGAGCCCTGCATCCTTTTGTGTCCATTTAGTCTTTACTAATTACTCTACATACTCTTAGGCCCCAATTAATCTATCATTTTTATCTTTCTTTAATTTTCATCCGCTAGCATAACCTGCAAAAGCTTAAATTTTCGAAGCTTGATCAGCAACTGTCTTGCAAAGCTTCTCACTTTCAAAACCAAGAGTATGAATGTAGTGCTATGTGACTTTAACTTGATTCTACAACACTAGAAATTTCATACAAAAGGTTTTCTTTCGTCTTCAATGCACCTACTAAAGACTTCCTAAGCTCCTTAACTTCCTTATAAAAATTGAAAATGACGTTCTTACTATCTTGCTCTGTCATCCTTGAAAGGCCACCAATTTTTTTCTTTATTAACATATGAAAGAGCTTCAATGAGCCTCCTCCACATGTAATGTTAGTCATAGATTAGGGGTCACATTACGAGGAATGTGCTTTAGATTGTATACAAAATTCGATTCCATCATAACATAAATTAGGAATTACCCTTGCATTGTGACGAGTTGCGGTACGTTAGCCGCGATGGAAGAAGGAACGGTAACATAGTCCTTACTGTGTCCTCATTTATGGGATCAGTAGATGTAGACCCAGATGTTGGAATAGGCCGCTTGGATGTATGATTAGATATTACTTGCTGGGAAGTAGGTGGAATCCAAGTGGGTGTAGTATGAATTTGAGAAGAGGGAACAGGATCAAGTCTAGATGTGTATTGATCAGTACCTTAGGAATAGGGAGCAATCCCCATGTGGACTAGGACATGGTCTACCCAACCCTATCATCATAACATTTATAATATATGTTATTTATCTCTTGCTCTCTTTTACGATGTCTACTTGAACTAGATTCTTGAGACGATTCATGATGTCAATGCATGGAGTCAGGCCTACGTTAACCAACACCATAGCTTTATAATATTGAAAAAAATGTTTGACGTTCAATTGAACCTAAAAAGAAAGCAAAATCAAGTTAAGAGTTGCAAAGAAAAGGACAACGTGTGTAATATAAAATGTGATGACTTCATATAGTTGTGAACTATTAATCTTCCCCAGTGCCCCTCATGGACCATGCTTTTGAAATTTTCTAACAAGGATCAATTCCCTCGTAGATGTCGAGGGAATAATATCAATTAGTTGGGTAGGAGAGCAAATATTTCCGAGGTTGATGTTATAAAGGCAATGTTGGAAAACAATGGCTGAGTCGCGGACTAGGTCGCTTTCTTGAAGACAATTCGACGATTTGGTCAGAGGTGCAAACCAATTCGTTCCTTCGCCGCCGCCTCTAGGATAAAACAGCCTCTAAAATAGTAACTGATTTGCTTGCACAAACAAATCAGTGCAGATTTGCACTTTCGGGAAAAATACTGCTCGAAATTTCTTAGAAGTTTTAATGGCGGCTGAGAAGAAGAGAATATAAAATTCGGGGTTATTCTCGTCTCAGATAAAATAGTATATATAGAACGAGAATTAGGTTTTGGGAGAAAATATCGGATCTGCTAAAATTTCGGGGGGGATTAATTATTTTACCGTTGCAAAACTTTTCCGTTGCAGAATAAATATCGGTGCGCAAAATAATTTTTCCATAAAAAAAACGGTTCGAAAACAACTAAGTTTTATGGTCCAAAAATATAAGTGCCTACACCACAAAGCCCAAGCCCGAACCGAACCGAACCGGGCCGGGTCGGGTCGAGTCGGTCGGTCGCGCGCGCATGTGTGGTGGTCATGATGCATGGTCTCCCTCCTCACAACAATGCATGTATTGGGAGCCCAAGGCCCCAACATGACTTCTTAGAAACAAGTATAAATCCTTGCCTCTTCCCTATAATCCCATGATGTGGGACTACTCAAACATAGGAGCCATTCATACACTTATTCAATCATTTTTAATAATTCACATAATGTTTGTAAAACATTTCCAACAATCCCCCACTTGAATTTTTAAAAATATTTTCGAGCAGTTTCTTAAAAACATAAGATTGTGCATAAACAAAGGTGTCCAAGGACTTGAACCTTTGCATAGTGAGTAAGATTCAGTTTTTACTAGAGTGGCACGTAGTCTTGAGCTCTATTCCTGACATCAAACCACACACAACCTTTTCTATAGTGCAATCAGATAAGCCCGTGCATTTATGGCCCTGCACGTCTATCCCAGTTTAGTGAATGCTCTAGAAGTTTTGCCCAAACTCCATAGGAAACGGCCACATTTCCACATTCACAAAGGTGAGTCTATCAAGAGCACTCCTGAAGGTAGGTACTCCACTTCAAATAGAGTATAGATCTCATTAAGAGTTTCTATTAACTCATCCTCTAATCACTTCAGGAATACATGCTTCTTGGTTTATTAAATAGCATGTTCAACTCATATCACTACACAACTTGTTATTACCCATTGAACCTAGTTCTTGGGATCTCCAGTCATTTAGGTCGGGTTACCATTGTGCGTGACTCAACAATCTAAGGGCAATAGTCCCATTTTTTTAGAAGAGTTATGGACTTTCTCTCTGGACAGTCCTTTCGTCAAAGGATCTGCCAAATTTTCCTCACTACGTATGTAATCCACTCTAACGGTACCTGTGGAAAGTAGTTCTCTAACAGTGCTGTGCTTACGACGTATTTGTCGTCTCTTACCGTTATAGTAACGGTTCTGAACTTTTGCAATAGCCGCGGTACTATCGCAGTGTATCAACACTGCTGGTATCGGTTTTTCCCATAAGGGAATCTCAGCTAGCAGATTTCTCAAATATTCTGCCTCTTCACTAGCTGTAGCTAGTGCTATCATCTCAGACTCCATAGTAGACTGAGCCAAAATAGTCTGTTTTTGGATTTCCAAGAAACAGCTCCTCCAGCGATGCTAAATATGTAGCCACTGGTCGCTTTAGAATCATCAGATAAGGTATTCCAGTCTGCATCAGAATATCCTTCAAGTACAGCTGGAAACCTTTCATAATGTAATCCATGGTTCATGGTTCGTTTAAGGTATCTCATTACCCTTTCAATAGCTTGCCAGTGCTCTATACTAGGTCTACTGGTAAACCTGCACAATAATCCCACGACATAGGCAATGTCAGGTCTAGTACAATCAGTGGCATACCGAAGGCTGCCAATGATGCTCGCATAATCAGACTGTCTTACACCTTCACCAGTGTTCGTAAATAACTTTACATTGTGATCATATGGCGTACTTGCAGGTTTACAGTCAAGGTAATTATATTTCTTTAGTATCTTCTCAATGTAATGAGATTGGTCCAAAGAAATTCCCTTTTCTGACCTAGTAATCTTAATACCGAGGATTACACTCGCTTCAACTAGATCTTTCATATCAAAATTGACACTTAATAAGGATTTGACTGAGTTTATGGCATGAATATTTGACCCAAAAATGAGTAGGTCATCTACATAAAGGCATATAATAGTGCAAATGTCATTCTCAGATTTGTAATAAATGCATTTGTCACTTTCATTAACTTTAAAACCATTTGAAATGATTAAGTTATCAAATTTTTCATGCCATTGTTTAGGTGCTTGTTTTAAACCGTATAATGATTTATCCAATTTACATACTTTATGTTCTTGACCATGTACTACAAATCCTTCAGGCTGGTCCATATAAATTTCTTCGTCTAATTCACCGTTCAAAAAAGCAGTTTTAACATCCATTTGGTGTATAAGTAAATTATGAATGGAAGCAAGTGAGATTAATACCCGAATGGATGTTATTCTAGTTACAGGTGAAAAAGTGTCAAAGAAGTCTATATTTTCCTTTTGTTTAAAACCTTTAGCTACTAGTCGTGCTTTATATTTATCTATAGTGCCATCAGGTTTTAATTTCTTTTTAAGTACCCATTTACAGCCTATAGACTTACAACCAGGGGGTAAGTCTACCAAGTGCCAAGTCTTATTGGATTCTAAAGAATCCATCTCATCGTTTATAGCCTCTTGCCAGAAATCGGCATCTAAAGAAGATAAGGCTTCTTGGAGGTTTATAGGATCCTCCTCAATAGTAAAAGCACAAAAATCTGAACCAAAGTCTTTTATGGTTCTTGCTCTTTTACTTCTTCTAGGTTCAGCTTCAGAATTTTCATTAAGTTCTGTTCTAATAGGCATATTTGAAGTGCCCCCACTATTCCTTAATTTGAAAGGAAATTTAGTTTCATAAAAGTCGGCATCATTTGATTCAATTATATTATGTGCATTAAGGTCATAAAATCTATATGCTTTGCTATTAATAGCATAGCCTATAAATGCACATTCATATGCTCTACTTGCCAATTTTATTCTCTTAGGGTCTGGAATGCGAACATATGCTAAACAACCCCAAGTTCTAAAGTATGAGACATTGGGTTTATGATTCTTTAAAATTTCATAAGGTTAAATTTTATTCTTAGATTTAGGGATTCTATTCAGAACGTAGCATACAGTCAATAAAATATCCCCCCACCAATGTTTTGCTGCACCAGAATTTAATAATATGGCAACTACTAGCTCGGTAAAGGTCCTATTTTTCCTTTCTGCTTTACCATTCATTTCAGGTGAGTAGGGTGCAGTTCTCTCATGTACTATACCATGTTGTTTATAGAAATCCAGAATAGAATTAGATTCATATTCTGTTCCTCTATCACTACGAAGTCTCTTAATTTTTCTATTTGCTTGATTCTCAATCTCAGTTTTGAATGTTTTAAACATGTCAAAAGCATCACTTTTATTTTTCATAAGATATACATATGTGAAATCAGAGCAGTCATCAATAAAAGTGATAAAATAACGATGTCCCTGTCTAGTTAAAGTGCCATCAAGTTCACATATGTCAGAATGAATCAAGTCTAATGGTTCAGAAACTCTATCAACAGATTTGTGAGGTTTCTTTGTGATTTTAGCTTGTGTACAGAATTCACATTTATCAGATTCAGATTCTGTCATTTTAGGTATCATATCTAGGGTGCTCATATTACGAATAATTCGATTATTAACATGACATAATCTAGAATGCCAGATATTAAAATCACACAACATGTAAGCAGAAGTAGTCACTTTATTAGATTCAACATTCAGTTTAAACATACCCTCACAAGCATAACCCTTTCCCACAAAAGTTCCCTTATAAGTAAGAGTGTACAAATCAGCCCCAATAACTTGAGTGAAACCAGCCTTATTAAGGAGGAAGCCAGAGATCAGATTCTTTCTTATCTCTGGAGTGTGCATAACATCTTTCAGAATTACAGTTTTTTCAGAGGTGAACTTGAGTTCCACGTTTCCAATCCCCGCAACTGTAGTGGTGTGAGAGTCTCCCAACAGCACTTTCTGATTTTCAGCAGCCGTGTATGTAGAGAACAAGGCACGATCATAGCAGACATGGCGTGAAGCACCAGTATCTACCCACCAGCCCTCTGATCCACCAACAAGGTGAATCTCAGTAACCATAGCCGTAAGAGGCTCCTCAGTCGGGTTAGCCTGCGGTGCAGAGCTTGGCCTGTTCCGACACTTTCGTGCCATATGACCTGGTTTTCCACAGTTGTAACATAGAAACAACTGTCCAGAGTCATTCTTTTGGGCTGGTTTCTGCTGTCCTTTTGGGTTTCCTTGCGGATTCCCATTCTGTTTGTTGCGCCTGTTCTGATTCTTAAATGATTTCTGATTTGGTTTCAGAACAGCGGGAGTGGTCTTCTTAGTGCTGTTGTTATTGACAATCAGCACCTCTTCTTTTTGGTCTTGCTTGCGTGCTTCCTCCTCAATACGGAGGCGTGTAATCAAGCTCTCTAAGGAAAATTCCTTAGTCTTATGTCGCAAAGTGTTCTTAAAATCTTTCCAGCTAGGGGGTAATTTGTCAATGATAACAGCAATTTGAAATTGTTCGTCCAAGACCATACCTTCGGAGATGATCTCATGAGCTATTTTCTGAAGCTCATGAGACTGCATCTCTACCGATCTATCATCAATCATCTGATACTTTAGGTAGCGACTTACAGCGTATTTCTTTTCCCCTGCCTCCTCTGTGTCATATTTCTTCTTTAGTGCTTCCCAGATCTCCTTTGCCGTCTTTTCATCTGAGTTATAATAATCATACAGATCATCGCTCAGTCCATTCAGTATAAAATTCTTGCATAAGTAATCTTGTTCAGTCCAGGTCTGCAGTTGCTTTGACTGTTCAGTCCATGATGCCATCTTTGCTGCATCAGTCTCGTCAGGCTTGTCTGGTAGCTGCGGTTTTTCAGCAGTCAGAGTAGCCACCACCTTCCTGATCGTGAGGAAGAACTCCATCTTCTGACGCCAGCGCTTGAAATGCAAACCTTCGAACTTGAAAGGAGAAGCAGTCACCAGAGGGCCGTGAAAAGCAGAGGGAGGAGCAGAATCGTCCATGGTTGAGTTCGAGGCCATTGTTTCAGTTCGTCTTCAAATTGTTGGAAAACTATGGCTGAGTCGCGGACTAGGTCGCTTTCTTGAAGACGATTCGGCGATTTGGTCAGAGGTGCAAACCAATTCGTTCCTTCGCCGCCGCCTCTAGGATAAAACAGCCTCTAAAATAGTAACTGATTTGCTTACACAAACAAATCAGTGCAGATTTGCACTTTCGGGAAAAATACTGCTCGAAATTTCTTAGAAGTTTTAATGGCGGCTGAGAAGAAGAGAATATAAAATTCGGGGTTATTCTCGTCTCAGATAAAATAGTATATATAGAACGAGAATTAGGTTTTGGGAGAAAATATCGGATCTGCTAAAATTTCGGGGGGGATTAATTATTTTACCGTTGCAAAACTTTTCCGTTGCAGAATAAATATCGGTGCGCAAAATAATTTTTCCATAAAAAAAAACGGTTCGAAAACAACTAAGTTTTATGGTCCAAAAATATAAGTGCCTACACCACAAAGCCCAAGCCCGAACCGAACCGAACCGGGCCGGGTCGGGTCGAGTCGATTCGGTCGGTCGCGCGCGCGTGTGTGGTGGTCATGATGCATGGTCTCCCTCCTCACAACAATGCATGTATTGGGAGCCCAAGGCCCCAACATGACTTCTTAGAAACAAGTATAAATCCTTGCCTCTTCCCTATAATCCCATGATGTGGGACTACTCAAACATAGGAGCCATTCATACACTTATTCAATCATTTTTAATAATTCACATAATGTTTGTAAAACATTTCCAACAGGCAATAAGAGTGGACTTTATTTGGTATGATCCAAGGTTAATTTATATGTAGCCATTCAACCTGGAATTGAATTTTTTCCTCGACCGAGCCTTGATGTGGTCGTACGGATTTATAGGGTGTAATTATCTTTAGCTTCAAATGATGAGGACAGCTAGTGCTTGATAATCGCTACCCATCTCGCTAGCAGACTCATGACCAAGGGGCAAGGTTCTTCAACCTTATCCTCATTATCCTCAGCATTGTCGTTGCACCATCATCTTCTCCTTATGTAATGTTATCCTTTCCAACTCCTTCCAAATTCTCTTCTTCATTAAGAAGATGAGTTTGGAAATGAGGAGCTGCTAGATTCTCTTCAAGGTAAGGCTCAACTTCCACCTTTTGAGCAAGCTGAGTACCTCCACAAACATTTGGCATGAGGCCTAAATTACGATCTTTATCTAAAAGGTTGAAGTGTTGCATTCTTCTATCTGTCAGAAGATATCTCATTTCTTGCTCTTTGATAGGAATATTGTACAAATTCTAGAGTTGCATTGCTAGGTCTCTTTGGAATATCCTGAAAGTAGTGAAATAATGAAATTAGTAATTTAGGCAGACTAGCTCCATCAAGACGAAGTATGATGGTAGAACTTATGCCTTAATTGTCATTTTTCAACAAATCCTGGAGCGTAGTGCATAAATAAGTAATCATTCATGAAATGATTGAGCTTGTTTCTAATAAGGATTTTTTTTTTCAATTTGGCCCCCTTTTATAAACTTATAACACATTTAGCCTTGTTTGAAAACTTATTACGACCGTAGCCTGTTTTATGTCACATCAGCTGAAAATAGTTATTTAACACAGCGTTATTTGAAATAACGCATGAATCGTTATTCAAGATAATGCAAACATGTTTTTAAGTTTAACCCATGTAGAACACAGGAGCGTTATCTTAAATAACGCTAGCGAGCATTATCTTGAATAACGCAAATAATTAGTGGTAATTATTTTTGGAAGAACACAGTTTAATGCGTTATTTAGAATACCGCTTAAAAGCGTTATCCTAAATAACGCAAAAATAAAATAATGGTGTGTTAAGTCTTCCAATGTCCTCTTGCGGTATTTCAAATAACGCGTGAAATACAGTCAGCCGGGAGTCTCTTCCTCCTCACTTTTTCTTAAAACCTATTTTTTCAAAACCGAAAATCCTAAGCTCCTAACCTTATTTGCTCAACCTAACATCAAATTTTAGGGTTTGTTGATCGAAATTCATCGCCATGGCAAGCTCATCAACACAAGAAGCTCCGGAAGGTAAAAAATTCCTCATTTTGTTGATTTCTTATAAAATTTAGGATTTGTCCATGATTGAGGAAACTTGTGAAATAGCTTGTAATTGCTTTAATGGGTTCAATGTAGTTGAAATTATATAGGTTTCAACATTTGTGTAGAGATTGTTGAGATGGAACCGAGACCTGTAGATGATAGTGTCCTATATTTGCAACACAGGCATAGGTCGAGCAATAACGCTTTGATGGCGGTATGTATATACGGTGTTTGTGTGTTAGCCTAAAGTAATTTTTTTTTGTATGTGTGTCTTACGTTGTATGCTAAATTTTATTTATAGGGAAAAGATCGCGTTCAGATTATAGATCACACAGTTTCCGTTGGCACGGTGACCTCCGCACATCCAGAAGTTTTGGCCCTGCTTAATCGTGCTGGATTTTGACTAGTACACTGGTTGAAATACGTTCAACTCGATCGTTATCTCATCACTGCCTTAGTCGATAGATGGAGACCGGAGACATCGACATTCCATTTTAGAGAGATGACCATCACTTTGGGTGATGTGGCGGTCCTGCTAGGCTTGTCGATTGATGGCGCTCCTTTGAGGACTCCAGAGGCCGGAGACTACATGGAGATGTGCCAGCAGCTTTTAGGTATTACGCCTCCCGCGGACCAGTGGATGGGAAATGAGCAAATTATAACTAGTTAGTACAAAGCGCAGCCACAGAATGCCACGTAGGAGCAGATAGAACCACGATTGGAAGCTCTCATACCTAAAGAAATGCGACAAAAGACCTTTGTAGCGGTGGATGGAAACGGCGGAAGAAATGAGGGTGAAGCCTTAGCGATTGGTGAAGCAGTACCACGACAATATTGCAATTGTAATGTATATTGTCATGTGCATATTGCGAAGAGTAAGGCAAACGCTGACCGACGGTACTACGCTTGCGGGCGATATCCGGTTTGGTTATCTGTGGCGCACTTGGTTACGCCTTGTCGTTACACGGAGTGGATTGATCCTCCATTATGTCGAAGAGGCCACGAGTATGCCCTGGAGATGCAAGAAGAGAATGCACAACTAAAGACTGAAATTTACCGAATGCGGGAAAAATATGACTCATTGGAGTCCACCATTCCTAGATATCCTAATGAGTAATGTAACGGTCTATGTATCGGTATATGTATCGGTCTATGTATCGGTATATGTATCGTTTTATGTATCGTTATATGTAGTGTTCTAATGTATCGTTTTATGTAGCATTCGAATGTAGTTGTAATGAGCAGTGTATTGGCGTTTAATGTTGTATCATTTCATGCATCGTACTGCCGTATAATGTTACCACTAAGCCAATTCTCCAAAACATATTTCATTTACGTAATACAACCAAGATAAATGTTACCACACACATAAAACAACAGGATAAATAGTTATGACATATGTCTTATACATAATAAAACCAAATAGAAACGTATGCAATGTAATAAAACAGGATAGGTAGGTACTACATAACACTTAGTAAAGTCTATGTCACTGTAGTACAACGACTCTTTTTATGGTCATTTACTCCACACTTGCTGCACCTATTAGATCTAGAAGACTGCCCCTCGTCCATGGTGCCTTTAATTCTAGTAGATCTAGGTCGGCCCGGTGCTCTCCGAGCTTGTGGTGGAAAAACCATATGTCCTGAAGGTTGCGGCCAATAGCGCTTGTCACAAATTGGATGAAACTCAGGCGTGTAAGCCGCGTGATAACTTTGAACTGTGTACCAATTGGAGGCGAAGTCGTGATGAGCTCTTTTGGCCCTATTTGCCACTGCCGAACATGCAGCCATAACATGCGCACAAGGAAGGTGTTGTAGCATTGGTATGTTACATGTACACGAACAAGTATTACCATCTATCTTTACTGTAAATTCATCACCGTAGTAGTGTATTAAAACCCATTCATATTCGCCGAAGCGAACTATCCTGCAACGTCTTTCTTCTTCGGCTCTTTCAGCTATTGTTGCCTCCCACTTTGGGGTTAATTTGCATATCGAACCAACAACATTTTGCCGCCTATTACAGAAATAATCCACCGATCTATAAAAGGTACGCGCAACCAACGACTTAACTAGAAGCGATCGTGCACCTCTTAGCATACCGTTGAAGCTTTCAGAAGCATTTGTCGTCATTACATAAAACCTTCCGCCATCGTCTTTAAACAAAGCACAATTTTCCTCTTTTCCTCCCAAACTTCTTTCAATCCATTTATGAGCTCTTACGTTGGCCATCTTAATTTCCCCCCGAAGCTTATGATACTCAACCTCTTCTGATGCACATGCCGCCGCATAGAATAAACCAGTCAAACGTTGATCTCTATAGCCGGCTTTCTGAAAATTTGCTTTTAGATGCCTCGCGCAAAATCTATGCTTATGTGGCTCTACCCATCTTTCTTGCAATGCGATAGGGATTCCTTTCATTCTATCAGATATGAAAGTAATACGGCGATTGTTTACACTATGTATAAACCGTCTCATACAGGAAAAAAACCAAGCCCAAGATTCAGTCGATTCGGACTCAACAATGGTATACGCCAATGGATAGAGTTGATCATTTGCATCCGTTGCAGTGGCTACGAGTAGTGTACCTTTATATTTGCCATACAAATGAGTGCCATCGATACAAAGCAATGGACGACAATGTAGAAATCCTTCAATGGAAGGGCCAAATGCCCAAAATGCACATTTAAATACACCAACTTCATCTGTTAATATATGGCTTACACTACCGGGATTTGATCTTCTAATTTCATCAAAATATGCCTGTAACAGTGAATATGACTCCGCCCAATCCCCGTAAACCATAACAATTGCCTTGTTCGGAGATCTCCAAGCTTTCATATAACCAATCTTAATAAAAAATTGTTCTTCAACCAACACTTGAACTGTTCTAGCTGATATGTTTAAATCAGACTTCACAAAAGGCATGATCTTCGAAACCAGAAATGTTGATGTCGCTTGGCGATTGCTTGAATTGACCGTTGGATTAAAGCAAGTATGCTCCAATCTATACTTCTTAACAACCCACAACCCAGCCTGCGATTTTTTGGAATCAATTGCATGAATTCTCCATTGGCAAGTATCGTCGATATTGCAAATGACAGTATACAATTCTTTGTTGGACCTAATGGGCTTAAAAGAAACAGCATGTAAAATGGACCACTCACTTAGTTGTTGCAGAAATTTAGCTTTGCTCTCAAATACAAGACCAGGTTTAAAGCCACTTTGAATGCAGGAGGACGAGAATAATTGTCCCTTACTTTGCAAGTCCTCGACAACAGTTCTGGCTAACATTTGCGCAGTACACATGTCCTCATCAAGGGGAATCTCCATCGCAGGTTCGTCATTACCCCCATCTTCTTCATCATCCTCATCATCCATCTCTTCAGCTCCGAAGTCAAAGTTCAACGAATCATTATTTACTTGCATGTTGTCAAACCATGTGTGATTGTTATCGGGAATCGAAGCAACTGTCATGCTGTCCAAAGCAGGTCCAGGGTTCGTTTGTAGGTCCACAATTCCATCTACTTGACTCACGTCATCGCATGCATTCTCTTCGAATGGAGATTGCTCTTCCATGAAATCCTGCGAACAGCTGCATCATGAAAATATTGCACCTTGATCAAACACTTAAGAATGACTCAAATAACAATTCATTTCTGAGAATACTTACTCCTGACTCATATGATATAACTCAGATAGTGTTAGCTGCAACGGTTCTGCTACTTGTGTAGACGGTCCAACATTACTTTGTGTATGATGGTAATAAGGACCAAAACTACACAATATATAACGGGCATTAACAACAATTGGGAGAACCAGAATATAACATGTTTAGAAAACCTTTTAAGTTGGGCTTACCTCTGCGTCGCGCATCCAATACTTTCCTGCGTAGGATATGGAAAGCTAAAATGTGGATTCTGTGTATAATTCATATGCGGGGGTATGCATAAAACATTTGATGTTGTCCATACTCTAAAACGTTAGAAGGAGGAATACTATTTGGTGATGGGATTAGATGAGTTGGACGGAAAGGTGTCGCTCGAACGGGTATTGAAGCAGCAGGTGCTTCTACCACTAACTTTGTCGTTTTCACAACAAATAACTTTATAGTCTTACAAGCAGCAGAAAACATTAACTCAACATCACCATCGTCAGCAATTTTAATTGCCTTAGAACCAGAGTCAGTCGGCCAGTTGCATACTAACTCAATATCAAATTGCTCTGCATTAATCATTGTTGACTTGAATATTGAGGCTTTTAATTGCTTCAAGTTACAACCTATGAGAACTTTTACAGGTTTGAAAGATCCACCTTCGTATTTCCCACACTTTCTATCATCAATAACCAACTCACCATCAAAGTATCATAGAATCGCAATAAACTTAGGAGCCATTCTAATTTACAATAACATAAAAGAATATATTACCAAAAGTTATTGATCCAGAAAAACTAAGATTTAGGGTTTTGAAATTCAAACCTTGTGATGAATCAAACGACGGAGAATAGAGTCCAGTTGACGTAAATCTGAAATTGTTGATAGATCAGAGCTAAAATTAGTAAATGGTTTAATTTCGGAATTTGATTTAAGGTATTGGGTTTCTTTTTTTTCAATATGTAGAAAGTAAAAAAGTGAGGAGGAAGAGAGAAAAAGCTCTTTGTATATCACGTCTGTGCGTCTTTTCAAATAACGCGTGCAGCGTTATTTTTGAAATACCGCAAGAGGACACTGTAAGACTTAACACACCATTATTTTATTTTTGCGTTATTTAGGATAACGCTTTTAAGCGGTATTCTAAATAACACATTAAACCGTGTTCTTCCAAAAATAATTACCACTAATCATTTGCGTTATTCAAGATAACGCTCGATAGCGTTATTTAAGATAACACTCCTGTGTTCTACATGGGTTAAACTTAAAAACATGTTTGCGTTATCTTGAATAACACTTCATGCGTTATTTCAAATAACGCTGTGTTAAATAACTGTTTTCAGCTGATGTGACATAAACCAGGCTACGGCCGTAATAAGTTTTCAAACAAGGCTAAATGTGTTATAAGTTTATAAAAGGGGGCCAAATTGAAAAAAAATCCTTCTAATAATAATAATAATATGACCCTTAGAAGGTTACAAATAAGTAAAAGAAATTGGAATTTTTTTCCCTTTTTGAAAGCGTACAAATGGACCTCCTCTACTATGGGGGCCCTGCCGAGACGATGAAGAAAAACCACATGCGTGTTATGCAGCGAAGCATAAATTGGATATATGCAAGTTTCATGAACTTAAGCAAAAGTCGAATGAAATTGTTAACAGTTTGGAACACATTTGGAAAAGTGTATATATTGGTTTCACGCAATATAACACTTTGTGAATGCTGATCCTAATGAAAGTGCCTTTAAACGAGAATATCTTCTAGAGGGATGTTATGATTTTTAGTATTTCTTTTAATGACAACTTCATTCAACTTAGATGTCAAAAAGTCTGACGAATTATTTGATACTATTGCATCGTCAAGACCTACATTAGGGAAAACCCCCATGGACACTTCATCCACTACCACAAAGGGAAAACGACCTTTGGAGATTATATTATATGATGACGAGATGATTAAGGTCTAAAGGAGGATTCATCATAGAAATAGTGGTTATAATATCACCCTTTTAACATTAGTTAGTAAAACCACCAATGCTAAAAGTTTATCTAACGTTAGAAAATTTAAAGTGATGTTAAATGTTTCTTTAGATCGATACTTAAAACAACCGATGTGTATCTTTGAACAAAAAAAAACGAACACTTTTATCCTCTTTTATTTCTTCCTTTTATTTCATTCCCCAATTCCTTTCCTTTTATTTTCCCTTCTTCATTCTTATTTACCGTTCCCTTTTTCATTCAATCTCCACAAAACCCTTTTGCTCCAAATCAAAAAAATGGTAGCAACTTCGGCGTCCCTTATCTCAATTAGGGTTTTGATCTCCACTCCAAATCATGACTTCGAGGCTTCACTCATCCCTATTCAAACGATTTGATGGCTGTCAATTGTAAACTAGGGTTTTGCTCGTTCTCAAATCGCGGCTTCAAATCGCTGATGAATTTCTATGCTTTGCTCAATTGTGAATTCTCTAAATTTCGAATTATATTTCTCTTGATTAGATTGTTTTTGTTTTCGGTGCTTTCTGCCTATGATGATCCTGGATTTATATAGGATTTTAAAACCCTAAATATCCGATTTTGGACACTTCATCTGATTTGAATTTGTTCAAACTTGCTAATAATATTCGATTGTGATTTTTGGAGATTTCTTCCATTTCTGGAACATTGTTAATTTTCATGTATTTGTCTTTCCTCTTATCATTTCATTGCTTTACTGATAAGAACATATACTCATGTATGTGTTTATGCATTTGTCTATGCCTTGTTGGTTTTGTGCCCTTGGCAATTTTCATGCCATACCACTCTCTGTTGCTTCATTGTTGAGTTTCTTCACTTGAGTTATTTCGTGTAATTGCTTTTGGTTATGTTGTTATTCACTGTGCTTGTTGTCCACAGGCTTTTTATTTGTGCACTTGACTTGCTGCACCTATGTTTATTTGCTTGATTTGGTTATGTGTGGTCGAGTTGTTGTGTTTGCCACTTGCTTATCATACTTGTAACTGCCTTGGTCATGTACACTATTCTAGCCTGACCAGTTTACTCTTGAAATTGTCCATTGGCTTTCTATTAAAGATATTTTTTTTAGGTACAACCTGAATTTAGAGAAAAATGGCTAAAAAAATGGGCAGAAGCGCTGAACCTGCGTGCCTCAGCGCAGTGCACAACAATTATTGTCAAGACTTGTCAATCAAGATTCAGTGCCTACTGCTCCTCGGCTGTTCTTGAGTTTGACATAGGAATAAAGTACTGCTGCTTGCACTTGATTTCTCTAACAACCTAACTGATTTGAGCAGATACTATATATATTTGGCATAGCCGATTCGAACAGATGCTACACTTGCATTATTGTCACTGCACCTTGTTGTTTACACTTGTGTCTTGTACACATCTTTCTATTACAATTCTGTTGCACTCTCACTTTCTCTTGCCATTGCTTCGTATGTTATTGGCTGCGCATCCTTGTTGCTCTTGTACATGTGCATGTGCTGGTTGCTTTACTTGCTTTGTACACTTTGTCACTATGCTACCTGTTTTTTTCCATGACCGTTCGTACATTGTTGCATTATTTTCTTAGCATTTGCCTCTGTGCATATTCATGTGTTTTTGACCATGTTGTTGTGTCATAGAGCTGTGCATTCTTTAAACCATGACCTTTGTGCTTACCCTTGTAGCTTTTGGCATGTTTTCCTCATTTATTTGCCAAGCTTCCTTGTGCCTTGTTGCATGTCAGGCCTGAAATGTACTTGTAATTTATGGCATTTGTTGATGACATTGCTTTGTGGCCAGCTTTGTTATTCACTTGAGCTTGTACTTGTTCGTGTCCTCTTTTGGATTTGCTGCATGTTGCTCACTGTCTCTTTGCGCCATGTTATGGTGTGCACATTTGTTTGTGCTTGTAAACTATGGCAATTTATACATTGCCATGATCACTTGCTGCAGCACCATGTTGTATCCATTTGTCCATTTTCCTGACTTGATCCCTTGACCATTATTTGCCATTAAACAAATTCAAACAGATACTACACTTAGTCTTCTTTATGGTTTTGTATTCCTGCATCGTTTGCTGTGCTCTTGTGCCATTTTCACTACTTCAATGTTGTGTAGTTTTGGTGAAAAGCAGATGTTATACTTGTCAATATTTTCACCTAATATTGTTGTATGTCATAAGATGAAAAACTTGATAGTGTTGTTCAATTTTACTATGTGTGCTTCTGCGACAAGTATACAGATGACCGGACTGAACTGGAAGTGAATGAAGACTCGGTGTGTCAATGGGTATGTATATGAATTCGTGTACAAACCGAGTGACACTGAGTGTATTATAGTGGGGATGTAATGTATATGAAATAGGATGTATGAATAACAGTGTAATGTACAATAATGAGTTCTAAAAGTTGTACTATTTCGAAGATTGAAATAAAATATTTTATTAAATAAAAAATTACTGTTTGAATATTAAATTCTGTGCAATAGTATTATTATTCAATATCAATATCAGTTATGTTTAAACAAACTGATGTAATTAGTAGCCTATCACATCAAACGTCCAAAAAATGATGTAATAGACCATCTATTACATCAACGGGTTACAAGAAACCAATGTAAAAGATGGTCTAATACATCGGTTAAAAACCGATGTCTAAAGTCATGACCTTTTTCTACACTTGCAAAGACATCGGTAAAAAAAACTCTTAGACATCAGCTAAAAACTGATGTTGTAGGCTATACTTCTAGTAGCGATGAAGAAGAATATGGTGTAGAAGAAGTTGAAGTGAAATCGAACTCTGTCACAGATGAAACTAACTTTGATGGCAATGGACCTGACACCCATCGTTGAGATACGCATAAAGAAAATCTATAACTATTGAAAACTTCACAGACGACGAAGGTCAAGTAGAATCTATCTTTGATTTTCATGCTAAAATAAAACCATGTGTAGCCAAATGTATTAGATCTAACACATGTCTATGTGAACAGACTAATCATGTCTTATGCATTGAGAATGACAATAACATGTAATTTAATCCATAAATTGTGTTCCTTGTGTTTGGGTTATGTTGAATGAAAGCATGTTATCTAAATAGCTTTCTAGTGCTAACAAATGATCACATGATGTACAACGAAATCGTGTGTCAAATTTTACCCATTATCATACAATTTACGATGGAGCATCATGGAATTTCTTCTAGTAGAGACCAAATTGAAGTGTACGGTATGAAGTAATGATGAAAAGGTTCAATGGATGTCAAAGCACTAAATTTGACTATTATTTAAAACTCACCTAAACTCGACCATTAATTTTTGCTAAAACTAAATTTCTTAGGTCATTTATTACCCTCTCCTTTTATACTTAGGAAGAATTTCTAGCCAAAAAAATTGGAAACCTCAAAATGTGCAAGTAATGCTTCAAAAACATAGAAATTTACCCAAAACAATCTAGTGTGGAACGAGTCTAGGGTCAAACCTAGGTAATTCATCAAGGAAACCCAAGTCAACTTGATTAATTACCTTTAGCTCAAATGGTTAGAGTGTAATGTGGAAGACAAAGTATATAGAGATCATGGATTCAAGACTTTGAGACATCAAAAGAATATTTTGGTTGGATATAATATCACTCATGTTAAAAAAAAACGAGCTAGCTTAGAGTTTTGGAAGTACTTCAAGTTCAACTGCTCCATATGTTATGGCAAAGCATGGATCGACGAAGGTGAAATTCAAGATCATGATCAAGTACAAATTAGATGTCATAACTATACATATATAATTTCAGATTAGCCATTATATACCTAAGTGTAAAAATGAGAACAGTAGTGATTTAAAAGATAGAAATCAAGCTTCAACTTAAACTGACTCAATAACATCTGCTTTTAATCTGAAATCAAATGAATCTAGAATTGATTGCTTTAGTAATAAGCAATGCTGGTATTAGATGGTTGAAATGAACCTAAGTTTAGGTTAAAGGTAACTGAAGTTGGGCCCAAATGTCAACAATTAAAGAAAGCTTGCATTTGAGAATTAGAAAGGTAATAAATTGAAAAAGAAGAGCATGAAATTTACCTAATTACCAATACATCCTAAATAGTTGCAGTAAAAACATATATCAAGTCAATAAAAAAGAAAAAACGAATGAAAAGAAGAAAAAGAAAATGTGAGCATCAAAAGACAAAGCGCTCCAAGAATCAGATCTTAGTAGACTAAACCAAAAGGAACTTTAAAGGATTTTTAGAATCTAAATGGAGAACTCAGATAATGCACTTTAAATCTTATACTATTTAAAGGATATGAGTTGGTAACTTTTCAAAGTGATGTAATGATTAAGAGAAGTGTGATAACATTTCAAAAATTGGAAATATCTACTCAAACCATAGTTTAAATTCGATGATTATCTCGACCCAATGTATGTCATGTTAACAACAATATTATTTATGTTGTAGTCATCATCTAACTTTTAAAGCAAGGCATATCTGAGCTTGTCGGTACCATTGAATGCTTGTGAGATGAAGTAGAAATCCTAAATCATCGCTTTAGGAATCAAAATTCAATTAAATTCAAATGATTCGATTTCCAAACGAATAAGGTGGGAAAGACCAAAATTGCAAATCATAAGCCTAACTCTCAAGTCAGACCCGAGTTGAAACTCTCAATTTAATACCGAATCATCATTCTAACTTAATGCCTCTACCTTAAGAAGTTAATGAACATAAGTAGGAAAAAATACAGAATTAGAATACGACACAAGTTATTATTGACTTATGGCTCTTTACTAGGTGATTGCATCAAGAAAATGCATAGGTTGATGAGTAAGATGTAGTGAATTCTATTAAGGATGAGGGATCATCGAGGGATGGGTTAGAAAGGATAAAAGAAGAAAAAAAGTCAGACGATGAAAATTATAACTCAAAAAGGAGTTGGAGGGATAAAAGTTATTTTTATATACTTGTTTGACCGATTCATTAAAAAGGATATATATATATATATATATATATATATATATATATGGTCATTAAGGGACAACTCCCCTGCTAGAGAGAGAAGGGAGATCATGAAAGTACTACATTTTCATCAAATTGAATGGGCATACAACAAATTAAATGAGTGTAGACACTTAAAAGATCTAGTGGAGGAGCATATGCAGAGTGAACAACTACCACAATATATTATAAATAGAGCTATCGTGGTGAAATAGGAGAAACTGTCATCTGCACCAATTCAAAGCAGGCTCGGCTCACAAGCACTGATCGTCATCCCTTAATTGGGATGGCAATAAGCTAAATAATAATAACCACCCCCAATAAAAGAATAAAGTCACTTACATATGAGAATGAGATCGATCACTAGGCATGCTCTAATATGCTGATAAACCATCGTGCCTAGAGAGGCATCATTAAATTTTTGTTTTTTTAGATTGTCTACGTACTCTTATTTAATAATGAAATTCGAGCCACGAACTAAATAGGTCGCGACTGTACTGACCAAAGAGACAGGGTGATAACCACATGGTACGAGTCCTTTTGCTAGAGAGGAATCAAATGAGCTTGTACAAAATGGATCAAGTCCTCGATCGAAGAGTATAAGCTAGGAAAAAGAAGCTATTACACCATTGATTGCGTCTTTCCTTGATCAGAGAGTCAAGGTCAGAGACTAAGAAGTGAGTAGCTTTGCTGGAGAATGACAAGATCAACTTACTTAATCATTACACTCTCCAGCTGAAGAGTGTGTATTTAAGGTTCCGTTAGAGCCCGAAGAGACCGCATTGACATAAAAGAGCTATAACATTACTATATGTTCCAGGGCGTGGATTAGAGTGTGGAAAGCAACGCCGCTTTTCCAGAGAGTGAGAGGATCGACTTGCTTGTCGTTGGACCTTTTCACTAAAGAGTAACTAAATTAGGTCCAGGTAGGGCACAAGTAGCCAGGTCTGGCTCAGAAAAGCCAGGGCATCACTATATGTTTTAGGACTTGTGACCAGAGCGCAAGAAGTATGATGCTTCGTTGGAGAGCAACAGGATCAGATTTCTCATCATTAATCCTTTATCACTGGAGAGCGATTGGATTGGGCATAGCAAGGGTCTAGAGAGACATCGATCGGTCCGGAAAGACCATAACTAGGATTTGGTGCCGACTTCCAATGGATAGGGATTTGAATAATTGTTTAGATACAATGAATTAGGATTTGGCACTGACTTCCATTGGGTATAGATTTGGAAGATGGTCCAAACAGACCTTGTATTTTGATAGTAAAACGTAGATGTTGTGGACGTGGATAACGGTCAAGAGAAACTACGTATTTATAATAACGACCTGGAGAGGTTGCGAATTTGGATGATAATAGCTCTGAATAGCTACATATTTTAGTCTTGATCTAGAGAGATTGCAGGATTTGGTTATCGGCTTGGAGCAGTCATGAAATTAGATTTATTTAACGCACACAGTTCCTATCCCAAAGCATGCTTTAAAGATTAAGTGTTAATCCCTTTATCTACACGGCCATTACATGTTGGATTTGAATATATGGATTTCTCAATTATCAAGGCGTAAAGCCCGAAGCGATGAAACCGAAGAGATGACCTATTGGCTTAGAACTCAAGTATAGATAAGAATATGAAGCTGCAAACAAGCGGATTTACTCAGATGACAATAAAAAATGGGCTAAGTACGGATTTGAACTTCATTTAAGGATAAAATTGGTATACATCTCTTAATATCAGCAAAAACTTCTACTTTGACAAAGATCACTCAATTTTTCAGTTTTTCATCAAGGCGACTTCACAACCTAATATAGTGACCCGATAGTGAAAGGGGATCACTTGGGGGATCGTGTCCCTGACCCCCCAAATCATCTCTTAGTTGGATTACTACCAATTCTTTACTATAGAGATCAATACTGACTCCTTCCCTTATGGGCTATGGTGCAACCCAAATCTTGCGGATATGCTCAACTTGGTCAGGAGGTCTTCGAAGCAAAGTTTCAGGCCAATTCGATCTAGTTTGCACGTATAAAAGCAAAATCTACTGTACTAGAAGTATGATTTTTTTTTTTTTTTTTTTTTTTGACTTTATGGGAGATATTCTACCATTTCCATTATTCAATCTAAAATCATTGTAACTGTAACCTCTTTATAATATAAATAAAAGGAATTTCTCTAAAGTAAACGTGGGTCGGAGAAAACTGAAGCACTGTAAATCTTATGTGTTTTTTTCACTGTTTTAAATTTTTACTCCTTATTTTTATTTTTCTACAACTCTATTTTTGTATACTGGATGTTGGTGTTTTCATAATGGCTTGGATGTTTGTGGTCATTTTTTATGCAAACAGAGGCAACATTGGAAATTTTAAAACATGAATAAAGGTTGTAACTGTAAAAAGAGCAAAGGCGGTATTTAATAGGATTAGCCTATTTTATTTCAATCATAAACCCGCTATACCCACCTAAGTCGGTGACCGTGAATTTATTCTCTTCGGCTTTCCGTCCGTGGTCCAAAACCCCGTCTTCCCGCAGCAATGAATCAGCTTGTGAGGTTACTGATCCTAATCCTAACCCTAGCTCTCATGGTCTTAGCTTCCACTTCAGATCTCTTATCAGACCTTCAAGCCTTACGCTCCGAGTCCGTTTCAGGCGTGATCCACCTAACTGACGAATCCATAAGCCGTTTCATCCTCAACCCACCTACCCCTCGACCATACTCCCTCTTCATCTTCTTCGATTTCGACCAGCTTCGCAACAAACCTGATCTCCACCTCCCTCACCTCCATTCCGAATTTTCTTTGGTATCCGAACTCATGTCCGAAACTAGTAACATTTTTTTCTGTGATATTGATTTCGGCGAGTCGAGAAATTCATTTTCTCGTTTTGGGGTTGATTCTTTACCTCATATCCGGTACGTTAGCCCCACGATTATAAATTTGAAGGATTCGGAACCAATGGCTCCATCGAAATTTGCAGGTGGAGCAGAGTCCATGGTAAGTTTCGTGGAGGAAAAATTGGGAATTTCTGTAGGGCCTATTGAAAGGCCACCAGCAATCTCAAAGAAACAAATTGTATTTTTGTTGCTTGGGCTGTTACTTTTGTCTCCCTATTTGGTCAAGAGAGTATTGGCTGGTAAGACATTGGTGCATGATTGGAGACTTTGGATGTTTCTTGCGATCTTCGTGTATTTTTTCAGCGTAGGTGGAAATATGAGCACCATAATAAGGAATACACCTATGTTTATACCCAATAGAAATGAGCCAGGGAAGATGATGTTCTTCTACCCTGATTCAGGAATGCAGTTGGGAGCAGAGGGGTTTGCTGTTGGATTTTTGTATACGATTGTTGGGTTGATTTTGGCTTTTCTGACACATGGATTGGTCACTGTTAGAAATGTGTTGGTGCAAAGATGTATTATGGTTTTAGCGATGGTGGTAGCCTTTTGGGCCGTTAGCAATATTGTTCTCTTAGATAATTGGAAGACTGGGTATAGCATCCATGCTTATTATCCTTCCAGGTGGATGTGATCTAGGTGAGATGATACATCCTTTATTATTAAACCTTATTGCGGATAGTTGTTGAAATACTTGCTAATTTTTATGCTGGTCACCCCCCCCCCCCCCCCCAAAGAAAGAGAAAGCAAAGGTACCATTACGCCAAGATTTACCTTCACCGTTGTGTAGTTAAGCTATTTTACGTAATTTTAAACACTTTGCCAAACTAAGCAGGAGATGGGCGCTGTTCATTACTTTCAGAAAAATGTCTCACATAAACCTGTTAGGTTAGCTTGTGAATTTAATGAATTCATGCTGAACCTTTTCACTGATAAATGAAACTTGCACTAAGTCTAACATTAAAGACTGCCAAGTATTCTTGGACTGGTGCTTGTTATCAGAACTAAAATTAAATGCAAATATATTTTCTTATGGTCAATTTATTTGAGCCTTATGATTGATTCATTTAAGTTGTGTTTCGTAGCTTGCATTGGTCTTTCTGCAGTTCTAGCGTATCATGTAACCAGTCATGTAAGCAAACTATGCTTTGTACTGAATTTTGGAAATTGGAGTAAGGTCGCTGTTTCTTAGATTTTATATATGAAAGGGGCTCATCCTTTACAAATTCAATCATGTAAGCAAACCATGCTTTATACCGAATAGTGGAAACTGGATTGAGGTCGTTGTTTCTTAGAGTTTGTATCTCAAAAGACCTCATCCTTCTACAAATGCAAACCTGCCCTTTACTTTTACTTTCGATGATGTCACAAGGACTTCATTTCTATCAATCATTTTCATAACAGCCCTTTACTTTCTTTCTTCCATAGTTAACGCATATACTCCAAGTCGTTTTGATTCCATTTTGAATATCAGTTTGGCTACCGATCACCAATTTAGTGTATCATTTTCACGCCATACTAATGATCTTTTGACTTTCATGTCAATTTTGCTACCATTATGTTTTATGTAATGGCATTTGGATGGACATTTGATTTTAGTATTTAGTACAGATGTTTTTAATGTAGGTGTGACTTTGTGCGACTCTTGCAGAAACTTGTTTTTACTTTGATGAGTTTGATGAGATAACAAAATTGAACCAATAAAACTACCTTGTGTGGCGATGGAAGATTGACTTGCATTGGGTAAAATGTGAATCTTACTACACAGTTTAGTGACTTGTACTACAGCACAAGGTGCAAAGTGCCTGTACTGTTAAATGTAGTTTGCAAACTGCCTTCATGTGTAGGAAAAAAGATATTCAACTTATTTTATTCTTTTTCTTTGTTTTGGTATATAAATGTGTATTTAATTCGATGTGTTCAACAATAATAAAAATCATACAAAAAGTTACCTTGTAGTAAAGGCATAGTATACATTTTAATGATTTGCACTATACACAGTCGAAACCAAATCTTGGGTATAGCGAAGTCAATAGCATTGTAAAAAAAAAAAAAAAAAAAAAAAAAAAAAAAAAAAAATCTTGTGTTTTGTATAATGAAATAATATATGTACTATGCGGAATAAATCATTTGTCTTATTTTATTGTTAATTATAGAGACTTGAATAGAAATATGACCCGATTTGGATGGGCAATAGATAATGTATCTGATAAATCATTTTGTTCACCTTTGTATTGTAAATTGTAAGGACTTGAGTAGAAAGATTACCCAGTTTGGATTAGTAAGGCTTCAGTCCTAAGTTTTATTTTTGTCGGTTTTGATCCTATTTGATCAGCTTGGTTTTTGAGGACCTAGCTTTGTAAACAATCAGATACAGATTCAGATAATGTCGTATCCGTAACAGAAACCATTTTCAAATTTCGGGTATCTGGTTTTGCGAATGCGGCCGGATATTAGATATTGTTTAACCAGTCATACTAATAAATCTAAACAAATAAATACAAAATTTTGATTCCTTATAAATCCATTTTAGTACTGAAAATAAAATAAATAAGCTAAGAAAAATAATTTTAGGCAGCAAATATTGATTTGTGTGCACATCATTTCTTTTTCTACCTAGATATAACATTTAACGACAATCATTTTAGTACCAAAATACACAAAAGAATAATTACAATGTTGATGGAAAACAGGTGATAATTATTGGATGTGGGTGTGGTCATATTGGCATCATATCCATTTTTTGAATGTTGGACAATTTTTCATATTTCAGATAGGGGTGCAGATGGATTTCAAATTTTTTTGTATACTCAATGACAGACCTACTTAAACCCCATTGGGATCTTTTATCCATTGGTTCTGACTAATTATAAAACCTACTGAAACCAGTATAGTGTAAATATGATTACATTTTTAGGTAGTTTTCAGGATTTTCTCAAATTTTTTTTGCAGCCGTACCCTTACAGATAAACTTTTTTTTCCCCTTCTAACTCATATTTATTCGCTTTGAAATACTATTTTTCCATATACTTATTGGGATTTAGATATTGTACTTTGTTTCAACTGATTTTATTTTGATATTAGTATATTTTATTTATCCTAATATATTTCAATAACATATTCTTCCTTCTCAGAATCCATATTCTTATAAAATTAAAAAGCCTTTGCAATTTCAATTCCCCAACACCGAGCATTTTTGCTATTTTTTCAAAGCAAATTGCAAAAGTACCTACTTTTTAAAATAAAAGCATAAAGAAAATAATGTATTCGAAAGTATATTTAGAATTTAGCTTGTACCAAACTTACTTTGTATTTTTCCCCCCATTTTGTAATGTTATTCAATTCATTTTGCGTTATGCTAATTCTAAGGATGTATATGTAATTTTACTTTTTAACTAGACTTCTAAAACATGTGCATATATATATATATATATATATATATATATATATATATATATATATATAATGCATTTTGTGTAGTGCAAAACCTATCAAAACTGTCACTCTCAAAATCCCTGGTAACCGCTCTCAAGAAACTCGTGAGTTGAGCTTAAATGCACCGTTTTGACTTGCAGTTTCTAAAGTGTAATGTCAGCCAAACATATCTGCTGAATGATCATCTAATGAACTTAAATAACCTGTATGATATGCTGTTAGAAAGTTGATGGCATTTCCACTGTTCGAATCCTCTAGTCTTTGGTAAAAAATATCGATTATGTAACCATTATCTTGTTACTAAATTCTACGGTTTTAAATCTCGGATATCGGTCGCGTCTCGTCTCGGAGATTTTATAGACTTGATCTCGCATTGGAGGAGATTTTCGACGAGATGAGTCTAACTCGGGAGTTCGTCTCAGATTTCCATCTCGGGTCTGAAAGTTCATATCGGAACAATCTTGGGGTACATGATATGCTAAAAAATGATATTTTTACAGAATGATTTTTATGAATGCTATTAAAAACATAGTAACTTAAACTTGAATTGCAAAATAACTTTATTATTATTTTGCGAAAGATCATTCATACTCTGAATTGTAATATGCTTAAAACACAAATATTGTTAGACATAAAACATTAAAAAATTCAGTATAAATAGACCATAAAGTACATAATTTCATAGGTAATATGTAAAAAAACGAATATGAAAATTATAAATATTGTAGAGCCTGTTGAATATACAGTATGGTCATTTAACATGCAAAATGTAAAATAACAAAAGATTATCATGGCTAGATTTGAGTTTTTAAATTATTGTTCTAGTTCATGTATAGATTTAAAATTTAACCAATAAACTAAAATCTCAGACGATATTCCAGTATTTCGTCTCGGTCGATATATCGTTCAATATTGCAATATCTCGGGCGATATATTTGAAAGGAGATTTAGAGTGGTATTTGCTGTTTCATTTCGGAAGGAGCCCAAAGCGAGATCTCGAAGGAGATCTCGGGCGATATTTTCGAGATTTGAAACAGTGCTAAATTCAATTAAATGCATCTATATTCAATTAATTATGTTAGCTGTGGACAAGTGAGAAAGAGCACAATTTTCCCTATCTAAAACAATGAATTCCAGCAAGGTCCAGGTAAACCACAGGTCCACAGTTAATATTCCACAATTTATACACATTTAGATGGTCCTTAATATGTTTTAGGGAATCAGTTCACCTTGGGAAGCTCTGTATTTTGATGTAAATTCATCAGATCTATGTACCCCTCTTTTGCTTACATCATTACTTAACAAGAAATTGGTAAAACTTATTTGTTTATTTTTGGATTTCTAGCTTCAATTCATCTGGATATATAATGCTCTGAATTGCTCTGCTTACAGGAAATCAAAGTGCATGCTTCAAAGTTAACACCAGTTAAGATGTTATGGAATCTACATCTTCGCCCTGGAGCAAACATTTTGAAAAAGGAATTAGGAGTAACATTGTTTCCTCAAATGATCTAATGCATCATATGATGATAGTATTTGACATCTATCATCTGAAACTTCATCTTTTTTACTACATAGAGTTATAGACATAGAAAAATTAACTATCTTGTGGTCTTTGAGCCGTTTTACTTCAAAATAGTCATATTTGTTCGTGCTACATGTCCATTGCTTTATTTTGCTGCTGCTATTTGTTTGCCTAGTGTCAAAATGTTGCGTGCAAATTAATTACGGTATATCTTTTTTAGGTTTTTACTGTAAGTGGCTTGATAGACAAATGTAGTTCGGTGTAAAGATTCATGTAAGTAAGATTTATTTTGGATCATTTAATAAATAAGTTGTTTTCTAAAAATCATAATAAATAGGTTTATTTGGCATCATCCAAGTCAGTCAAAATAAGTAAGAATTTACTCATGGTCAACGTTAAATTTTTAAAAATTCATACACTGGTCAATTTTATTTTGGAATTCTGTTGGTACGTCGGTGTTATGTGGACAGTTAGAATCTACTTTGGGTTTCGGGTAGTCATCTCATGTATCGTTTATCCGCCTAAACTTCAGTAGAGGATTATGTATGAATTTCTTGTATTTGCCAGCATTCTTTACTCCACATCTCATCTCCGTCCACATGATTCTCAACCCACCTTCTAACTTCCTCTCTTGAGTTGCGACAAACTGATTCTGAAGTACCTGGCTTAATCATATAATTGTAGATGGTGATGAACATGAGAGTACATCGGGGGATATATTTAGTGGTCATTGTTGATGACTTATGAGACGACGAAAACATGGGTTATGAGTGTTGTTATTGACACTTCAAAAATAGTTAAGGAGGGACACGAGTGAAATTCAAAAGGTTTTGCTATGTTTATTCACAGAATTCGGCAGAGGTATGGTTGAGTTTCACTCTTAAATTCGGCAAAAAAACAGACGAAAAGGAGAAAAACGATGGATATATACTGAATTTTGTTTTCGACGGTGTAACGATACAGATTTCGCCCGGACCTAATCGATCGCTAAATCGACCAAGACCGTTCAAAACTCGAATACGTTAACTCTGGGAATACAACACATCAGAACAAATAATAGAAGACTTTTATTACATCGTGATAACGTTACATCAGAGTACAGAACATATCAGAGTACATCGATAAAATACAGCGGAAGATAAATTACAATAAATGTAATACAAGGCAGCGGAAATAAATGAACTGATACAGCGGAAGTCTATCAATGCTCTGGACACAGCTTTAAGCTTCGATCCAGAATCATGCTCAATATATCTGCAAAATAAGCTACTCGACTGCCCGTGTGGAAAAGAGGGCACCCGAGTTTACAAAGTGAAACAAACTACGGGTCAGTCATGTGACTGGTATGAGAAATCTAACTTAACTTATCTAATAATAAGGCTAATCACAGGACCACGCCGCTAATGCGGAACGGGTTTACTCCACTGGATTGCCAGTACATAAATAAAGTAAATCGTTAAACAACGCAATGCTTTTTAGAAAAATGAAACCATTATAAGACTCAGGTCCCATCACACAATGCAACGCAAGCCAGAGGATAGAGTTTTACCTTATAATAGTCAAAAATGCTTGATACGATAAAACGGATTTGGTATTATTATTAGTGTATATATGTTTCAAATACAATTTCAATCATAATGTATTAATCATAGACGACATAACTATCATATACTATGTCGCCATACTAGTTCTACAATCAAAACCGCATGATGTCGTATTGGAAATTGGATTTCCATCAAGGCTAGGAACGATCTCCTTACCGATTCGAGACACTCTAGCAATGTCTCAGGATCCCCCGCAGTGAACCCTTGGATCCTGCAGGGTCGGTCCACAAATAATGCTAGTGGATTGGCAATTCCTGAACACACGCTTCCCGGTCCTATTGAATCTATAATACGGCCATTGGCGACCGAATAAATCCGAGGCCTCGAAAATTCCATCATCCACATAAGTAAATGTCAGGGCATGTAAAACCCTAATGCCACTTCTAGGTAGAAAGAAACGTGTGCACTCCATGCGTTCCCTTGCTCCGTTTCTGACTCTTACCGGAGTGTGAGGCTCGTGAGGTTACGCTATACACAAAGCTATGCTAAAATGGGCTATGCTTTGATCATTCCACGAGGCTCTGCTTTTCAACAAAAGCCTCGATCATTTGCATCTTGGCATGCCACATTGACAGATCACGCCATGCGATTGATAACTACCAATATATAACCTCTGAGCTCGTACGTCTTAGAGAAGGGTGCTAAGCAAAAGAATAAATTCTCCGCCACCACAGATATATATTAAATAGAAATCAATTTAATTTACGTGGAATGAAATTCAATGTCAGACACACATCCATTTACAAGTTCGTTCTGGGTCTGAACGAAACCGGAGACACCTTATTCCTCGTCCCGTACGGAGGTGCTCGCATATCCGGAAAATCAACAAGTACGTACGGACAAACTACCACTTTAACCCTTTACTGGGAGCTACCCAATGTCAGGCATCAGTAGTCGTCCATTCGATGTGAAAATCGCCGGTCTTCGATCACCGTCTTCAATGTCTTCGACTTTAATCGTCGTAGTAATTATTCAGAATGGGTTAAACCCAGTCTTTCCGAATAACTCGCGTATTTTTATAATTAAAAATCAGGTGCTATTAAGACACATCATACGCCTCATTCCAATTCAGAATATTCTTTTAATAAAATATTCATATTATTAGGGAAAGGTTCCCATTGATTTTATCAAAGATAAATTCTTTTAAATTTATTCTTAAATCTTCCTTTTTAAAGGTTCAATAAAACTCCAATTTGGTTTTAATATCAAAAATCATAACTTTATGATTATTTATTTTTAAGAAATTA
Organism: Allium sativum; assembly: GCA_030737875.1. Taxonomy (NCBI): domain Eukaryota; kingdom Viridiplantae; phylum Streptophyta; class Magnoliopsida; order Asparagales; family Amaryllidaceae; genus Allium; species Allium sativum. The sequence continues at coordinate 5,527,831 of JASFAX010000039.1, read as the reverse complement.
ATCTTATCTTTAACTGGGTTAAAGAATCAATGTCATTTAAAAACATTGTTCACGATAATCCCAAATCATTTTCCATTAACCATGGAATCTTCACAGAATTTCCGTATCAGACCGATAATATAAATGGAATAACGGCAAAGCCTTTTAAATTCCATATATAGTAACAGACTTCTTTTACAGAAGCCTATCTCGATTATTATCAAATCGAATTTCCATTCAATTCCAATTTAATCTATTAAATTGGAAAACTTGACTTTAGAAAATTCCTTTTTTTAAACCTTAGCAAAAAGATTTAAAAATTCCAAATTATATTTCACTGTTAATTAGGTTAAAGAACAAATGTCGTTTAAAAATATAGTTCACGATAAACTCAATTCACATATCAATTATTCCAATTAATAAATATAATTTGAAACACTAATAATCTTAGTTAAAAGATTTATTCTTTCATGCAGGGTTTAAGAACAGTGTTATTTAAGACACCATCCACGACAACCCAAAATCCAATTCTTTTATTTCAATATCTTTTAAAAATATTCTTTATTTAAAAGAAATTCTTTGTTTAAATTATTCTTTATATACAAAAAATATTCTGAATCGGAAAGCGACTCAATCATTTACCATATAACTTTGATTATATGAATTTCATACATCGTATGTAAATGACAACAATTGATAAATAATCATCAAACCATCCATTCAACATCCAGAGTGAAGTTCACAACTGTGTGAGCATTAAAATGAAATAATAACGCTCATCGCAGTCTGTCAATCTATCGATTGACATACAAATAAATACTGGGACTAGTGTATGTCAAATATCATCCCAATACCCGTGTGGGGTTTTCAGCCAACAACAGTTCATATAAATAAATAACTGGTTAATGAATTTAACCAATTTTAATTCTGCTAACATGTTGATGATAGTGAACAAACATGTTATTCATTTGTAATGCCGAATAGAAATGTATTTTACTCGCATGATTTCCTTATATATTTATAATGTCACATAAACTGTAATTTATTCATATGACCTTATTGCAGATGACAAATAAAAGATAATTTTCATTATACTTTATTTGTATGTAATTATTCTTAACTTTAACACATAAAAGAAATAATCTCATTTGTATATGTTTTCAATGTATAACCTAACACATAAAAATATTTATTTTAAATTGCATACAAATTTTAATGTATAATTAACACATAAAAATGTCACTTTTACCTACATACACATTCTAAGGTGTGTTGTGACAATGCAAATGATTCTTTATTACACTTACTAATTTTAATGTATGTTTTGCAAATAAAGATGATTCTTATATTTACAATATAAATCCTATTAAAAAAAGTGATACATCCATTTTGCTGACAAATCTATTTTATCAAAATGAATATTTCTGTTGTAACACAAACTATTTCACAAAAATGCTATTTGTGTTTAATTCTTTTATTTAATAAAAAAAATGTGATTTTTGTTTTATTCCAAATCTAATTAACAAAAATGTGATTTTTGTTTTCAACAATCATATTTTACAAAATGTAAATTTTTGTTTCAACTACTATATTTTGACAAAAATAACTAGTTTTGTTCAACTAACCTATTTGGCCAAAAATGTTCATTTTGACCAAAAATGTGTATTTTGAGTCGACTCATCTATTTTGACAGAAGTGTATATTTTGACAAAAGTATATGATTTGTCTTAACTAATCTATTTTGACAAAAATGAATATTTTGACAAAATGTATATTTTGATTTAACTAATCTTTTTCAACAAAACAATAAAGATAATGACTTTGTTTTGTCGACAAATTTATTTCCTCAAGAAAATAAGAATGATAACTTTGTTTTGACGACAATTCTAATTCAACAAAACAAATGAAAGTAACCTATTTGTTTTGTCAAATCTAATGCGACGAAAATGATAATGTTTGTTTTTAACCATTATAGTTTGACAAAAGTGACCAATTTGTTTTTAACTATGTTAATTTTGACAAAAGCGATAAATTGGATTTTAACTTTGGTAATTTGACAAAAGTGACAAAATAGTTTTAACTTTGGTAATTTGACAAGCGACAAAATGGATTTCAACTATTATAAATTGATAATAGTGACAAATTGGGTTTTAACTATTTTAATTTGATAAAGTGAATGTTTTTGTTTCATTCTTTTTAAGTGACAAAAATGAATATTTTGCCTCCTGTGCAGTCAGTCAAAGTTCAAATTCAAATTTTCAAACTACCGCGCTATTTTAAACTCCTTTTTAATTAAAATAAACTTTATTCGTTTTAACTTCGATTAAAATAAATTTTTAGTCGTTATTATTTAAAATAAATTATTTTAACTATTAAAATTTCTAAAATAAAAATTTTTAATTGGTTCAGAATTTGCGCGTTGTTACAAACGGTGTTCCTTCTTAATCATTTTTGAATTGTTAATAAAAATACCCGAAGACATTTTACAAATAATGATATCAAACATCTTCAAATAAACATGAATTGAAGAAAATATCGAAAGGTAATTTAGATTTTGCTGATTTGTTAAAATATTTGTTGAATTTTAAAACTAGACAATAATGGTGGAATCAAGGAGGAAAAGAGAATACAGGGACAGAGAATAGAGAGATAACAACTGATCCTTTGGTTTTTGCTGGTATATTGTACTTTGAAGGCTAACAAGCTGAAAATTTCCAGTGGTGGAAGATGAATTTACACGTTCTTTACTTTCATGTTAGTTGCGGCCGACATATCTAACATCGCTACTCAAAACTTTAGATAGCAATCTTTTAAAAATAAATTATTTTTAGGTATCGTCCACTTTGGTACTGTTTATGCTTCTATTATAGGTTTTATTTATTTATTTATTTGGGCCGATTTTCAAAACTTATAACGATAATAAACCACATTGGAAACTATTTACAAAAATATATTGCTTTTGGCTATAATTGACAACATCGTGTATGCCACAAAGGAAGAAGAATTTCTTGTAGACAGCATTCGAGATCTGTTGGTATTTATATTACCAGCTGCCTTCTTCTTCTTTATTAAAAAACATAAAACTATATGGAAAAAAAATTACCAAATTTTAAAGCTCTTACTACATTCGTATCAGCTTTGTAGTGGATTTACCCAGCAATCAACAAGTTTTAGATTCCATCTTTTGTTGAAAGCATGACTAGTTAAATCATGGTTTAGTCATGTTTGATTTAGGGATTGTTTAAGGTTGGATTCATTTTTGGAATAATGAAATCGTTGTTATTTTGTACATAGAATGAATCCTATATGTATTCCTTAGGATGGTGAGTTGGTGGTAGACCAAGATAATTTTGGCAAATATGTTGGAGGGTCGTACAAACCGGTGAAAGTTGCTCAAGGATGTAATCTGGTTCAGTTGAAAGTGTTAGTATATAAATCAACTAAGATTAAATTTGATGAATTTGATATTGATTTAGTATGTAACTGACCTACCAATTCTGGATCGAAAGCAATTAAAATAGTCGATGATGATGATGTGAATATAATGTTTTCAGCGACATCGGAAACCATCGAGCTTTTTATTATAAAGAGCAAACAGACCGAAGCAGCAGAACCAATAGCACCAGTATTACTGAACCATGAATGTGAAGATAACAGTGAAAGAATTGGTCGTCAGAATGTAACCTCGTGCTTTAACACTCCATCTTTTACCCCGACCTATCGATCAGGTAGCAAAAAAATATGGTTTTCCAGCATGTACGAGTTATCCACATGGTATTCTATACAATTTTCCTCATTCGACTTAAGAAAGTTTCACATAGATGATGTAAAAGTGAATGCTATTTTGGTTAATTGCTGGATCCATAAACATATGTTATTTTGTAGTTCTTAAATATTATGTTTTGTAAGCAGTTATGTTACACAATAAGGGACACCATTTTGTAGTGACGGACCATTAAATAATTACATCCCGCCTTACATGCCTCCTACAAAATATGATTTACAGCCTATGAGACAGTGGTATGTGAAATTTATACAGTTAACTCGTAGGATTAGTATGTGAAAGTTATACAGTTAACTCGTAGGATTAGTATGTGAAAATAACTTAAACAATTTCAGGTTTACGTTTTGTGAATTTCCAGTGCTACCATCCACGACATTGCTACATAATCAAACATCGAAGTAACTAACCAGAACATTATAGCAAACAAGGCATCAGACAATATCGAAATGGACATGGATGTATGTTGACGTCAAAAGTTGGTTACTCATTACAGTCAACCCCCAATCGTGTGAAAAGCACACGAAGAACGATTATGAAATGCGGAAAAGCAAATAAAACAGGAAACACACACAATTTTTTATAGTGGTTCGGCGAAGAAAGTGCCTACGTCCACTTTATATGTATTGATTTATATTTGATTACAAGAACAATGCTTATTTTCTTTTGAAGAAAAGTGGGAGATGAGAAATTTTCTAGAGTCGTGAGAGTTGGCTATTTGAGGAATAAGCCGAAAGTATTCTTCTTTCAGAGCTTGGAGTACCAAAAATGGCACGTGAGATCCTTCCAAAATTGCATGCCTCCTTCTTTGGGGAAGAGGGTATTTATAGATGGAAAAGTCGGCTAAGGCTGGTGTGATGTGACCCGCCCTTTCGGGGAAAATTTGGACACGTGGAGTTCATCCCTTGGACAAAGGTGCGGCTGGAAGACTGGCTCCACTATTCATAAATAGTATCTTCAGAAATCGCGGCTTACATGGCATTCAAGGTGAGGCGTATTAAAAGGAGAGCTTTGGCTGGTAGCGTTTGACCGCCTTTGTTGTCTTGAGAACTGGTCTGAGTAACCAATGATCCGGTTGGATATTTCCAGGCGAGCCCAAGATGTTCGGTCGATCCACTTTTGATGGAAGCTTTTGACTCGATTGATTGAGAGTGATTCTTTCGAGCTCGACGAATTGGCCGATGGGCTTTCCGAAGGGCGAGCTGCTATGTCGGCCGATGGGCGGATGCTAGAGAGAGTTTCTGGATATTGGGCTTCGATCCGAACTATGACTGCTTTTGGTAAAAAGCTGGTCAACACTTTTCCCCTCAGAATACATCTTCTTCGGTAGAGGGAGGTGTGTTCCGATTCCTTGTGTCGAAGTCCAATGTGCGGATAGTGTTGGTTGCGAAGAACCATATTAAGTCCAGAAGTCCAATGCCCCGATGGTTGTATTAAGACCAGAAAACCGACGATTGAAGAAGGTCGTATTAAGGCCAGAAAACCGACAACCATCGAAGACCGTATTAAGGCTGAGAGAGTAACCACAATTTCTGGTTATGAGGATTAGTACCTGCAAAAGATAGTAGAAGCCATTCTCGGTCTAGAGAAGGTCTTTGGTTTCATCTAATCGAGTATTAGCCATAATTGACTTGAAGGTAGGTCGAGATATTTGGGCGAGCGATTGTTACACTTGGCTTAGAGGAGTGGCGAGTATTAACCATACTCGGCTTATAGAGGTGGCGAGTATTAACCATACTCGGCTTACAGAGGTGGCGAGTATTGACCATACTCGGCTTGTGGCAAGTGTTAGCCATGCTCGACTTGCATAAGGTCATTGGATAAATTTTAGAGGGGCGAGTATAGTCCATACTCGGCTTAAAGAGATTTGACCATACCCGGCCTAAGGAGTAGGTTTAGAGACGGTGGTAGGCTTCCACACTGACCTTATTCAGGTAGGCGAGCGTCAGTCATGCTCGGCTTAAATCATTAAAACATAATCCATGTTTGCTAAAGAAATTTCATAGTCGCTAGAGAACTATTACAAAGACAATGAAAATAATTTCTAAGAGGACAACTGTTGATTCCAGAGTATGCCTAGGAGCTAAATCCTAACCCCATACATGTGTACATCAAAGTGTCCTTTTTATTGAATAAAAATAGAAATATATTGAAAAAAGAAATCTTAATTAATAATAATCCCGTGTGTGCTAATCTCGGGGTCCTTTCCGTTTCTAGGAGCTCGAGAGCCGACCTAAGGAGCTTGGGCAGAAGATTGTGGCGGCTGACATATTCAGGAAGCTCCCCTCGCCTGACCCTATACTCGATGAGATCGCGTAAGTGCCTGCATTCATTGGTGCTGTGACTAGCGATGTTGTGGAACATGCAATGCTTTCCAGATTCGAGCTCTTTCTGGGTCGGCTCTCTTCGAGGAGGTCTTGGGAAAGGCAGGGACCCTCGTACGTCGAGGTAGATGTCGAGCAAAGAAGAGTTGAGCTCGGTGTACTGATCATACTTACCTTCTCTTCGAGGTCATACGTTGCGCTCGTTCTTTTCCGCAGCCTCTCCTCTTCCTTTATTCTGGACATTAGTGTTGGATGGACCTCCATGTTTTGTGGCTAAGACCTCGAGGCTTTCCATCTCAATGTTGGCGTCTTCTTGTCGGAGGAATCGCTCGACCTCGGCATAGAAATCCTCTATATCCTTGGGGGATTTCTAGTTCAAGAGATTGAGAACTCTGATCGGTTCTGAACTCCTGCAATGGCGGCTATAAGCACCATCGATGGCTCAGGCCGATCGACTGATGCTACGGTCGCGTTGAATCTTTCGAGGTAGGACCGAAGTGTTTCTCCCAGGCGTTGTTTGATGGTGGTCAGAAACATGACACTCTTTGGCCAGGAGATATGTACCTTGAATTGCTCGATGAAGCGGGTGACCAGTGTATTCCACCTACTGATCGATTCCGTTGTTAGCTGCCGAAACCACATGCCGGCTATATCTGTGAGGAAGAGTGGAAAGCACTTGGCCATGACGTTGGTCGATGCACTGAGCACCTCCATATGTCCCATGTACTGCATGAGATGGATGGTCAGGTCAGTCCAACCATTGTACGGTTCGATAGCTGGAAACTTGAAGTCCGGAGGATTGCGGGAGTTCCTGATCTCCCTAGTGAAGAGGCTGCAGTGGATGTTATCTATATCCTGGTGAGAAGAATTTCCCCGAGTGAAGTGTCGGACTATACTTGCAAGCTGGCTTCCATCTCCGAGGAGTCGCTGCCATGAATCCAGCTCTGTATTTGGGCGAGCTCCAGTACCAGGATCCGACAAAAGCATGCTCGGAAGGGTGGTCGTTGGTTGGGCTCTACCTCTGAGAGCTGATTGAAGGTGAGGGCGAGGGTTCATCGCAGCTGTTGGTTCAGGGCAGACTGGCCCCTCTTGAACTTGATGAGAGTTGGACCGAGCCCTACCCAACGCTAGAGGTCCGGGCCGATCCAGCATAGCATGTGATGTTCGGAATTCTTTGATGCCCTCGCCCGAGGTGATATTAGGAGGATCTACAGTAGCGTTTTCATCCACCGACCTGGGAACTGGTATGGTAGAGTGGTCTCCCTGGTTTGAAGGGAAGGCTCCACCAGCTCTTCGTTGAAGGAAAGGCGACATAAGACGAGTCTGTGGTAAGATACTGGGTTGTAATGGGAATGACATTGATCCTGGTTGCCCCAGTGGTTACTCGATTGATCAAAGGGGCAGAGCTATCCTCCAGAGTGGAGGCAAAGTGGTCGAACGACCTAGATCTTGATCGCGGGCCTCTTGTGAATCTGCAGCTGCGGCTGCACTGATAGCTGGAAGTGATACTCCTAGCTGTGATTGATCGGGAGGTGGAGCCGAGCCAGGAGGAAGCAAAAGTGTGATCTGATCAGTGGCTTGATTCTGCGCAGACCGAAGATCAGTTGTTGCCCCAGTTTCGGTCGGTGGAGGAATTGATGTCGAAGCGTTTAGCCCCATGTCCACTCGACCGAGAAGATGATCCATCAACTGCTTCTGTCATTCGAGGAGTTTACCCTGAGATGTCGTATGGTCTCTGAACTCGGTCATGATTTTGTCCATGTCGTCCCGGGTAAGATATCAGGATGCACCTTCATGAGAGGAGGCTTCCTGACTTGCTTCTGCAGCATTTGTATCGGTTGCATCGGCATTAGTAGGGCGAGAAGACGTTGTATCTTTCTTTCGTTTGTTCGCCATGGATTGAGACAAGCAGAAGGTCGTAGGTTCGACCCCTACCTGGCGCGCCAAAGTGTTGACGTCAAAAGTTGGTTACTCATGACAGTCAACCTCCAATTGTGTGGAAAGCACATGAATAATCATTATGAAATGCGGAAAAGCAAATAAAACAGGGAACACACACAAGTTTTATAGTGGTTCGGCGAAGAAGGTGCCTACATCCACTTTATATGTATTGATTTATATTTGATTACAAGTACAATGCTTATTTTCTTTTGAAGAAAAGTGGGAGATGAGAAATTTTCTAGAGGAGTGAGAGTTGGCTATTTGAGGAATAAGCTGAAAGTACACTTCTTCCAGAGCTTGGAGTACCAAAAATGGCATGAGCTCCTTCCAAATTTGCATGCCTGCTTCTTTGGAGAAGAGGGTATTTATAGATGGGAAAGTCGGCTAAGGCTGGTGTGACGTAGCCTGCCCTTTCGGGGGAAATTCGGACATGTGGAGTTCATCACTTGGACAGAGGTGCGGCTGGAAGACTGACTCCACTATTCATGAATAGTATCTTCGGAAATCGTGACTTACATGGCGTTCAAGGTGAGGTGTATTAAAATGAGAGGTTTGGCTGGTAGCGTTTGACCGCCTTTGTTGCCTTGAGAATTGGTCGAAGTAATGAATGATCCGGCTAGATATTTCCAGGTGAGTCCGAGATATTCGGTCGATCCACTTTTATTGGAAGCCTTTGACTCAATCGATTGAGAGCGATTCTTCCGGGCTCGACGAATTGAAGCTTGAATATAATCAGACGGAGTTGGAACTGATTCGAGTCGGCCTCGAAGGAAGCTGGTTTGGGCCGAACATTGTCTGGGCTTTCCAAAGCGTGAGCTGCTATGTCGGCCGATGGGCCGATGCTATATAGAGTTTCTAGATATTGGGCTTTGATCCAAACTATGACTGCTTTTGGTAAAAAGTTGTTCAACAATGTCAGTGAAGAGAAATATGTCAATCCCCCGTTAGTAGTATGGATGTAGTGAGATGCCAGAGAATGACATTTCTTGGATCGACAACATGCAAGTAATAATGAAGTATTAAACTACGTTTTAGCCAGTAGATCTGGGCGATATCCCAGATAGTGCCAATTGGCGCTATCTCGGATGCCGCCTAGAAGAAATTATTCTTTTTCGGTATCATTTGAGATGCCGCCTTTGTATATTAAAAAGCAACAACTGGCGGCATCGGAGATGCCGCCAGTTATAGTCAAAAGTGACCTATTTTTGTAAATAGTTTGCAATGTGGTCTAATATTGTTGTAAGTTTTGAAAATCGACCCAAATAAAAAAATCCTTTATTATATACCAATGGGTCTTTGAATATGTTTATCGCTAGGCGTATCATTTAATACTTCTCGCTTTTACTTAGTTTTGAATATGTTTACTGTTAGGCACGTCATTTAATAATTACTTTTAGCTTTTATTTAGTTTGTGTTTATTATTTACACAATTATCGTTATATATTTTTCACTTATATAATATAAAGTTAACAACATGACTTTTGTTTGAAAATATTGATTATTTCAAGATTTAAGCAACAAGCGGTAATGTTATGCACTTCTAGTTATTGTTTTACATTATATGTGATAAATTTTAATATTTGATATGTTGTTTTCAACTCGGTTTAAATTTATGATGTGTGTGTGTGTGTGTGTGTGTGAGAGAGAGAGAGAGAGGAGGGTTCCAGGACATCTCTATTCTGTAGCACTCCATTTGCACCTCAATACGTGTCACTCATTTATATTTAAATAAGTTAGAGGGAGGAGAGAAAAACATGAATGTGCTGGAAATCATGAGGGCTAAAAGGGTGTTACACTATTTGGGGTGCTCTTGATCCTCTCTCTAAGCATCCAAAATAGAGCAGTTTCCCTATAGCCTCCCACTAACTTATTTAATTATAAATGAGTGGTCCAAATTGAGGGGCAATTGAGATGCTTGGAAATAGGGGTGTTATAGAGCATGTTTATATATATAAGTTTTATTTTAATTTTCAAAAAGTGAAGATGATTTTCATAAATGTACAAAGTTGATTTGTATTGCATGTTTCTATTGAATTGGGTTTATATACTATGTTATGTTGTTTATTTCACAAACTACATCTAGCTTACACTTATGTTGTAACTGGCTGCTTTTTTACCACTAAAGGCGACACTTAATACATCATTGTTATTTCTATGCTGATCATTTAGTCATTCAACAAACAGACCGTTATTGGTGAAAGAAAGAAAGCCAAAGAGCAAAATCTTACATCACAATGGAAAAACTATAATAAAGCACAAGTTTTTACAAACACAAACACCATTTATTTACCATCAGTCCTAGACAATTATAACAACATGTCTTTACAAACGTCGAAGACTAAAAACAAACACAAAGCGTAAATAAAATTAAAATACAGAAATATGCCCTGGGCCTTCAGCTCCTTTCATAAGCTCCAAAAAATCTAAAGCTTACCTGAAAATGTGCTCAGTCTGTTCTGAACATTATCACAGATTAACACCTACATCAGTCTGGAATACCAGCGCAAGAAAATTTAAATTATAAAGAATTTAGTTTCTATATCTTAGAAAACCTTTGAAATCAAAGCTATCTCATAAGATCATGCCTCACATAAACATCGATGAGTTTTTACCATACGATAACCAAAATGCTTTAATAATAAATACCCATTAATATTATTATAATAATGTCTAGAACTCACAAGTAGATATATTAACATAGCAAAAAGGCTTGCATCTCATGTTCCAATGCAGTAGTTATATAATTAAGTCTGATAGTTCTTATTGGAGAATGGATTCCTATTATGGAATGGTAAGGTTCTACCCATCAGATCTGTACACCTTTGGATAAAATATATGGGAGGATACCTTAATTTGTACCTCAAGTACTCATGACTTACCTAATCCTAAAATGGGCAGCACAGAATATGCTCACCTCGGTTGATAAATAACAATAATAGGCTTCGTAGCATACAATGAGATCAACACTAGATATGGAATGTGTAATAACCCGCATATTTTACGATAATATATTTAAAGATAACATCGTTAATCGTGTGTACATCCGAAATGTCACCTTTTGAATATAAATGAATTTGGACTCGAGACCACTTCCATTGAATTCAAAATTCCGTTTATGACTTTTAAAACTATAAACATCGATATGTTTGGAATATGTGAAAATAGGGACTTTGGTTGAGGCTTGGATTAGCTAACCTAGCCCACTCCTTGAAGCCTCCCACATCCCCTTCCTCCTCTTCGTTTATTCCTAAGGCTTAGAAAAGTAGAAATGGGGAAAGGAATTGGAAATTAAAATTCCTAAGTAGGGTTGGCTTCTAGGAATCCAAATCAAAGGGAAAATCAAGGAGGTAACTTGTGTAAGCTTCTCTATCTTCTCCTTCTTGCTTTCTCTTCAATTTCTAAGATTTCCTATGACCTAACTCTTAGGAAATTCATTTATATATGTTTAGATTGAAGATTAACAAGCTATATTGGAAGAGAAGTTGTTCTAGCTTGTCATTGGATCGATTCCTCATTCTAAACAAGAAAATGTGAGTTCTTGGATAACTCACATTTATGCCTCAAGCTATATGCTTGTCTAGTGTGCCTTTGGCACTCATATGTTGTGTGTATATTGAGTGTATTGAGTTGTTTGTGTGTGAATTTCCCAATTCATGAGTTTTGATTTCATTTCGATGAATTCGAGTATGAATCTTTAGGGGTATTTGGGTTTTGTGTTATAAAGTGTTTCGGCGAACCATCGAGGCCTCGTTTTACTTTGATGAAGTCCACGGCCTCCATCAATCATCTGAAATCCATCGACTTGGCCATAAGGCCAAGCAATATGTTGCTTTTAGCAGCAGGTCGGTCGACTGACTCAGTAAGTCAGTCAATTGATCCTGGAGCAAGAATTCGACCATGTTGCAGTTCAGTCAACTGACCTTTGACTTCAGTCGACTGACCATTAATTAGTCGACTGAATCCAAAGGTCAGTCGATTGACCTGTACATGCACAGAAAAATATATGAAGTTATACATATTCAGTTGACTGACCTCTAAATGCAGTTGACTAGCTACGGTCAATAGTTTAGGTTGTTTCAGGCTCTTTCCCGTTCGAGTTTCAGCCCGTTTGGCCTTTTTATGTGACTTTTCAGTTTCTCTGATTCACATATTTCTACATTTCGATTTCATGGACTTTTCATTTATTCGTTGTGAACGAATTTATAATCGATAGACATGAGATTTAATTTACGTTATTAAAACGTAAAATCTTAGTTCGTTCGCTATTCCATGAGATATGCCACTTCAAAATTATATAAAAGGGTTTTATATTTTTAGTAGATACCAAATTCTTTTATTAAAATGGTTTCTAATCCTACTTCATTATATGAAGTTATTTTATAATTTGCTTTACAAAACTACTAGTATATAATTGAAAAACCTTTTTCTCGTTCGTATGAGAAATCTTATTAAACGTCTTAGTAAAAACAAGGAATATGAACCCTTGCGTTTGCTTCGATGATTAATTCTTGAAATCGTTCGATTGAAAACCGTGGCAATGATCGTTTCGTATTCCGAGTGGAATATACAACTTGTTCGTAAATATTCAAGTATAGAAAGTGGTTATGGGACATGTAGCTCAACTCTTATATTTACTAGCTTGACATAATTTACATTATACTCGATAAATTTTGATCATCGAGGATCTTCAGATCATTCCGACCTTCGTGACACTCTGATGATCTTTGGATCATCCTAAGGAACTTCGGTTCATTCGATTATATCAATGATCTTTGGGTCATCTTGAGGAACTTCGGTTCATTCGATTATATCGATAATGGATCATCCCTAGGAACTTCGGTTTACTTCTTTATATCAATTATCTTCGGATCATTCTGAGGATCTCCAAAGCGTTTCGTATTGATGGAATATGCGATATCATATCTTAGGAGTAGCTTTATGAATTAGGATGAGATATCCTTATATAGCATCGAGATTTCTTCGACATATTATATGGACATTTCGAGCCTTCACATTTTACATGTGGATATTGTTGTTATTTCTTATATGTCATTTCCTGTTTATATCTCTTATCCTATCTCAGTTTATTATGATGAGTATAGCTAGATTGATCCGTTTGTTGTTTATTTTCATATAAATAATACTCGGTTCAGACCGAGGAATTACAAGCGCTTCTCATGACTTCTAGCGAGGAACCCCTCTTGACTATTTACATTATCATTGTCATAATTTTGGATTACATGTATATGATACTTTTAGGTATACATGTTCTTTGGGCTAAAACATGTACTTATTCTTATTTTGTATAGTGGATCGACTATGACCACTATCTTTGTATTTACACTAATGTGTTATATTCATATTTATTTCTGCCTTAGTGATGTGAATATTTGTCTCTTAATCTAATTTTATTGTTATTTGTTATATTGATTCTGAATTATATACAACCATTGTGTAATGGGTTTGAACTTGAATAAGATATGCTAGTTTTCCTCATGAGATTTAAAAAGTAAGACCATGTTATCGACATGTTTAACACTCGTTCAAAGCAACTATACAAATGGTCGCGCTTCAACAACTTATTCTTTGGGTTAGTTGACATAATTGTTTTCAATGACCTTGGCTAACGCGAGTATAGAGGTGGGAAGTTACACTTGGTACTAGAGTCAGGTTTGGGACAATGTAAGATATTAAAGCGAGGATTATTGTCCTAAGTTTCTTAATAAATTGTGTTTTGTATTTTATTCGAGCCTTAGGACCCGTCATATCCTATCTTATATCATGATCCTTTGTTTGACCAATCGAGTTTGACTTGATTTCATCTTTGTGAAACCTTGACCTAGATAAACTTAAGAGTCGTGTCCTTTTCATGAGTAGAAATTCATAGTTGTTCCCTAGTTTGAGAAACTATCTTCGGGACTTAGTTTTGAACAATTTTTAAAGAAAACTAGAGCCTATCACGGTACCTTTCTTTCTATTCTTTATGATATTGGCTTCCGCGATTATCTCACTTGAGTTCTTTTGAATTATAATCATTCAGCTTCTTTGTGTCAAAGGAACTTGGGGACATGATGTCATTATGTACTATATGGCACCTACTATATATTTAAGTGTGTCAATTGTCCAAACCTATGTTTTGTGAATTTTTTTACATACTTACCTTGAGCTTTCATTACCCATTTATTTTTCTATTGAGACGTCTTTGGATTTCTATGAGTAATGATTTCGTATTCTCTATTGCTTTGGAGTATTACTTGTTTCCAATAATTAATTTCGTCTTTTCGATCAAATAAGGAATTTATCTTGGTAAAAACGAGTGGGTCGACACACTTGCGTTTACGTCATCGGTTAGTTTCTGGACTTAGTTAGTTGAGATTTGATTTCATTTTTTTGATGAAATCTTAGGATCGTGCATGGTTATTCGGTTGTCTATTGTGTTGTATTATCTTTCTATACATCCTTAAGAGATCACATGTGTTGTAAATCTTTATATACATCAGTGTTGATCATTTTCATTTGAGCTCATGTGGTGTATATCTTTATGTACATCGATGGGAACCTTATGTGTTGTATTTCTTTATATACATCGATAAGGAGTCGATCACATGTGTTGCATTGATTATTTTTCGTTTGAGTTCATCCGTTGTGTATTTTTATATGCATCATTGACAGATCTTGTGTGTTGTATATCTTTATATACATCATCTTTAATCATCTTTGGTTGTCTCATGTATTGTCTATCTTTATATGCGCTGTATATCTCTATATACATCTTCGTTTATCATCTTTGTTTGATCTCATTTGTTGTATACCTTATAAACATCGATGTTGGTCAACTATCTTTTATGGTGTGAAGCCACCACGTCGGTTAGATGAAATGCTTAGTGAGGTGTCAAGCCACCTCGTCGTGAGACGAAAAGCTTAGTGAGGTGTGAATCCACCTTGTTGCGAGATGAAATGCTTAGTTAATTTTCTTTGCGGTGTGAAGCCACCATATTGATTAGACGAAACACTTAGTGAGGTATGAAGCCACCTCGTCGTGAGATGAAAAGCTTAGTGAGGTGTGAAGCCACCTTGTCGTGGGACGAAAATCTTAGTAAGGTGTGAAGCCACCTCGTTGTGAGAAGAAATGCTTAGTTAATCCTCTTTGCGGTGTGAAGCCATCACGTCGGTTAGACGAAACACTTAGTGAGGTGCGAAACCACCTTGTCATAATGAGAAATGCTTAGTTAATTCTCTTTGCGGTGTAAAGCCAGCACGTCGTTTAGATGAAACACTTAGTGAGATATGAAGCGACCTCGTCGTGAGATGAAAAGCTTAGTGAAGTGTGAAAACCATCTTGTCGTGAGACGAAAAGCTTAGTGAGATGTGAAGCCACCTCATCGTGAGACCAAAAGCTTAATTAATTCTCTTTGCGGCGTGAAGCCACCACGTCGGTTTGACGAAACATTTAGTGAGGTGTGAAGCCACCTTCTCGAAAGATGAAATGCTTAGTCAAATTTCTTTGCAGTGTTGGACCTATTTGTCGAAAGAAAAAAAGCTCTATGTAATCATTTGAAGCCTCGTGGTGAACAAATTTGCTTATCTCCCCATTAAGTTTAAAACTAATCGAATTGGTGATTTTCTAGTATGAATTAGCTATTACTTTCTTTTGGCTATTCCTGCAATCCATGAATGTACGAACTCTTTCCTTGATAAGTGAAAATTCATGGACCACATGTATGTTTCCTTTTGTATTTATAACACATATCTATTACGTGTTCATCTGTAGAGTCGTGCGCTCATTCGTGAATCATAGTGGATTTTGCAATTAGCTCATAAATTCTTGAGTTAAGTCAATGGTTACGGGACATTTGGCTAAACTCGCCTATTTACTAACTTGATATAGAATTTCACTTTCCTTGTTGATTGTTGAGAATCACATTGTGATTTATGGATTTGTACGCTCCTACTTGTTATGGTTTGAGCGTCTTTCCATTTTATATTCTTCTAGTTCTCTTTGAGAGATATCTAGAATTTGGGTGGTTCAAGTTTTCATATGAAAAATTATCTCGAATCTTCTTTCGAAAAGTAATTAGCTATATTTTTCTTATCTATCTTAGTCTTTTGTTTCCGGATTTCGATTTTCGATCTCCGAGCTCTTGTGAATACGAGTCAAATACTCCAGTTTATTTTGTTGACCTTGACGAGCAAAAATTTTGAGATTATAACCCGACTGGTTTGACCTCATCCTTGTTCGTAATATCCTTGTAAATTTGAAAACCATTCTCAAGTTTTATGAAATTCTTTCAACTTCTACCATTTATCATGTTGTCAGATTTAGAAGTTTTTCGTGAAATATTAGAGGATGTGCTAATATTTCAAATTTGAGATTTTAGGTGTTTATTGAGAACTTAAAGTTCCAATTTATTTGTTTTTGGGAATGTTAGAGGACGTGCTAATATTTCCAATTTAGGGTGTATAACCTGGATTTTTATTTCTTGATCTTGTTTCCCCCAACGAGATCACTTATCCTTGTGAACGAGATATATATGACCATTATATACATCCTATACAATATAAGAAAATCTTGTAAGATAGAATATTTTTTGAGAATATTTTAACGGATAAAATTCTCTAGCCAAAACGTGACAGGGAATGCTCGACGATTTTGGACAGTCAATATTTCCAAGTGAATTTGAATGTTTAATAAGCTTATGTTGAACAAAAGAAAATGGGTTTATAATTTATAAACTTATTGAATGTTAAATGAATTAATTAAATTTTATTAAAACGAGCTTGTCACATAGCGGTAATTCGTGATTTTGAGAAACGAACTTCAATTGAGTGTATTGAATCCAATATAAGTCGGAATTCTTTGAAATAAGAATTATTCGGATCTATTGGATTATAGTTTCCTAATGAAAGAAAAAGATTTAAATTTCGACTTGTAGATTTTGAGATATGTCTAAATTCAAATTTTCAGAAAATGGGACTAAAGTGTGCAAATTAGTAAAAATCACTTTATGGCCTTAAACAAGCTCCTAAACAGCGGCATGAGAATTTTTATGAAACTATGTTATCAAATAGATTCACAATAAATGAGTCGGATAAATGTGTCTACATAAAACACACATATTGGATATGTTATTATTTGTCTCTATGTTGATGACTTATTGATCCAAGACAATAACAAGGCCATAATAATATCTACAAAGGATATGTTATCCTTTAGATTCGATATGAAAGACCTAGGACTAACTGATGTGATATTGGATGTAAAAATTTTGAGAACATCACATGGATATGTATTGTAACAATCACATTACATCGCCAAGATACTAGAAACTTTCAAGCAATATAATATAACCATTGCAAAATCACCAGTAGATATGAACCAAAATTGAGTAAAGAACATTGGTGATGGTGTCTATCAGCTAGAATACTCTTGTATACTAGGAAGTATCATGTATGTTATGAGCTGCACTAGACCAAGTATTGCATACGTTGTAAGTAAGCTAAGTAGATTTACCAGCAATCCTGGTAAACATCATTGGAAAACGATAAGCAGAGTTCTAAGATAAGTATATGCATAACTATGGTTTGCACTATACAATCTATCCTTCAGTATTGGAAAGATAATACAGTGATGTAAATTGGGTCACTAGATCACATGATACAAAGTCTTCAAGTGGATATGTGTTCACATTAGGAAATGGAGCAATATCATGGAAATCATCCAAACAAACTTATATAGTTAGATCAGCGATGGAATTAGAGTTTATTGCCCTAGATAAAACCACAGAAGAAACAGAATAGTTTCGAAGTTTCTTGGAAGATATTCCAAATTGGAGCAAACCTGTACCTTCAATATGTATACAATGTGATAGTCAATCATCAATTGAAAGAGCTAATAGTATACTATACAATGGTAAATTTGGGCATATTCGTCGTTGACATAAAACAATATGACAACTTCTCTCTAACAAAGTTATTACTATAGACTACATAAGGTCTAAGGATAACATAGCGGATCCACTAACAAAAGGCTTGCCAAGAGAGAGAGAGTTCAAACCTTATCAATGGGAATGAGGTTCAGGCCTATAAACTAAAAAGTCTTTCTAAATGGAACCTAGTTGATGGGAGATCCTAAGATCTAGGTTCAAAGGGACCACGAAGTTTAAGAGAAACTTGATAGCACCATGGAACCATTCCTATGATAAGTTAGTGCATTATTTTAGAAAATATGATAAGCATTGATACTTTTAATGATGTATGTACTTGAGGAATTAGAGAATACCCTTAATAGAATCACTTACGTAAGTACGAAGCGCCGCTTCAAAGAGAATTATGAGAAAATTTTCTCTAAGCACTTATGAGACTAGATAGGTGTTCAAGGAAAAACCGAACACAAAAAGAGAACGTAGGATTATAAGAAACATTAATCGTGTGATATCTATTTTAGAATTACACAAAAGGCTTACAGTTCAAGGACACTCAATGTCTATTGATTTGCTTGTAATTCAAATAGATAATCACTAGGAAAGTTCATGGCTTATGTGCTACTCTAACCGATATGATAAGTGGATCGTGAAACTACGAATAACTACTCATTTATGTGGGGGATTGTCAGAAATGAATGAATTATGTATTAGGGAAGAGAGATTTGCATTGGGTGGAAACAAAGTCCTACATCAGGGAATATTTGTACCAACTCCACTATATATACAATAGCCTACCATAGTATATCAAACAAATAAGAAGAGGACATGAAGGCTTGAATGAATGAGGCACGAAGGCTTGAAGGCTTGAATGAATGAGGCAAGAAGGCTTAAAGGCTTTCATATTAATATTAAAAAGTCAAAGACTGGGCCTTGGGGCTCTTGGGATCTCGTGACTAAATAGGCTTTGGCTGCTAGTTATGGGCTGGACCTGAAGCGCGTTATTATTTTTCGAATAGGCGCGTGCATGCAACGGTCACCGCTGTTGGTTAAAGGGTCATAACCTTTCCAGCAGTCGTGGCTGCTCCAAATAGGCACCTCCTCCAACCTGTATATAGGCAGACCAAAAATAAGTTCATTTATTAAATTTTTGCTCTTTCTTTTTTAATTCTTCTTCCCTAAACACTCTGTTCTGAGTTCTATAATCTCTTCAGTTCGATGTCGCTCCGTTTCCGCGTACTACGCTGTGGGATTGGTCTGTTTCATTTTGGGAAACAAATTGCTGACATGTTAATCAGTGCATACGGCGACAATATTGTTTCATGGAAACAATTTACACTGCACTGGATAAACATATTCCTTTCTATTTTACATTTGGTAAACTGCACTATGATAATTGTCACGCTCGTCTGCGATTATGTGTTAGTTTGTTGTTACTGTAAGTAACATTATAATTGCAACAGTGATAGTAATGCTTTAAGACGTTTCTGATTACTGTGATGGAATTACAACAGTTTTGTAATAGTTTTTCTAACATATCTATTACTAATTAATTAGCATTTATAATGCAGTGTCCCGGATTTTTTGGCTAATTTTTGTTAAACTATAATTGATAGACTATATTTGTAATTTAATTAATTTCAATTAAATAATATTGAATTTGAATATTAAAGAGATTTTGAATAATGATCAGCTTAAAATCGTGTGTGTATATTGGTAACTTGTTATTTTTATAATTCCCACAGGTAAATGTTGTTTTAGCATTTTTATTTGCATTTAAACTTGTTTTTAATTTATGTAAAAATAGAATTTCTTAAGTAAAATTTGATTTAAATATTTGAGAGAATTTAAATTAACCTTTTTATAAAATCTTAGATATATATATATAAATATATAAAGGTATATTTTTATTTTATGATCTTTAGCGTGTGTATATATATTTTTGTTATAAATATTTATATATGTATCTACATATTTAGATCAAGATAGTAACTTTGTCTTATACCTAAAGTAAATATTTTATTTCTGCTCATATACATATGAAATAAGACCATGTCATTTAATTAATTTAAATGGAATAAAATCAAATTCAATTAGTATGAATGTTTGTTTTGTACAAGATTGATACTCTAAAAAAATAAGAAGTACATAACTATCCTATAGCTATAGAAGCTTGTTAACAAAGAAAACATAACTATCATATACTCTAAAAATATAAGAAGTACATGGCTTGTGCACAAATATAGGCTGAAATGCATAGCCTAGCCATGACTCATAAATGGAAGAATTTAATGGGTGAAAGGCTAGTCACAACATCCTTTTTAAATCAAAGATATGGGCAACTTAAACAATCCTTTCCATCATATTAAACAGACTAAAACTTCCCCTACCCAGAGCCTAGCTTCTAAGAACCTTTAGCACATGGCTTTGTACTACAATAAGCTACAACACATGCTATTTAATAGCTTAGGATTTCTTAGAAGCAAAGTTTGTTTTCTTTATATACACACACACATACATACACTGATATATATATATATATGCACCTGAGAAGCATTTATGGATAAGAGACTATAAGGAATGTGTTCTTTCAATCTAAGCCTAGCACCAGCCCAACTCTCACTACCTAAGCCTGACAACAGCCTAGGATTTTATAGCAAGCAACCTACAAACCATATGTTACTTAAGAGAAAAGCAAGCGTTTTTACATATTTTTGGCACATGGTCGTAGTTTATAGCTGGGAAGACTGAATGAAACATTGCTTAGTACCTCACTTTCAATCAATAGAGACAGCCTAAAAACTCTACACTATGAAGCCTACCCAAGCTAGAGGCTACCCCATATTTTAGTTGTTTATTCTTGCCTATAAATACCCTTGTATACTCCCATATCCAATCACACTAAAACCCTAAAGGAAAAAAATTCGAGAGCAAAATAATAGAAACAAAAGAAGCCTAAAACCTGGAATTGGAAAGACATAAACTGATAGTGCTGAGTAAACTTCCACATTTAGTATTGATTTTTCATATATATAAATATACATATATGAATGGGTTGATGAACTTAAACCTGAATATGAACAACATGAAAACATGGTACATTATGAGTAAATCCTCCCCTTTTTTCCATGATTGTTATATGCTAAGTAAACTCACATTTATATGTATTCATGCTTGTGAATGAGAGTATTTAGCCTTCATATCAAACTAGAAATAGCAGAAAATAGAAAAAAAACATTCTTATACCTTTGTATCAAAGCCATGAACTAGAAAAGAACCAAAAACTATAAAACACTAAGTGAGTAAATTCCTTGTTTATTGATTTTCAAATATATATGTATGTATATAATATGTTAATATATGAATGAATGATTTGGTTGAAAACTGAAGTTAAACTGGAACCAACCAGTATAATATATGTGAGCAGAACTCTTTTCTCTTAAAATTTATATACAAAATGGTGCAGTCTTTTGTATATGTATACATACTATTGGGTGTATGGTATTAAAATAATTCGATCCTCATATGAAGACTGGAATTAAACAAAAGTAAAAGCCTGTAATCATTAGAAACCCAGCAATTCGATATCCATATAATGAATGTAAACAAAAGTAGAAACATGTAACAAAACTCTGTTTAGTTCTCTTAAACCACCAACTAGCTGTAAAAATAAAAATCGAGAATTCCTGTTGTTGGAATGCAAAACTGCTTCGGTTGATGCTTCGAGGAAGGTAGACGATGGCATGGATGAATTTAGGTGATCTCTGGTAGGTGTGGATGATCAGGGATGTAAATTTTGGGTTTGGGTTAACGGTTTACATAAGGGGTTTTGAACACTTGTATGGAAGCCTCAGGTGATCGAGTGCGACATGGTTCAACATGGAGGCGTGGGAGGTCGGAGAAGGGACCGGAGGTGGTGCAGGTGCTTCCGGTGGGCTGAGGCAATCTGGAGAGGTCGGTTTGAAGGAAACCTGGAACTGTTGTTCCAATTCAATGGGGTCGAACAAGATTTTTTAGGAGGAGAGAGTTTTGGGTGAGATGATCGGTCGAGGAGGGATTTGGTCAGTGACGTGGTGTGTGGATGAAGTGGCGGTGGTCCTCCAGTGGGAAAAATGATGGTGCAAGTGCACAGTGTGTGCACTTGAAATGAAAAAAAAAGGTGTTGAAGAATAAAAAAGGGCATGAGAATTTTCTTGGGTTTTTGTTTGCCTGAAACGTTAATATGGGAAATAGGTGCGGCATTTTTGGTGAGTGGGTTACGGGTTGTTGGGCTTGGGCTTATCCCAATTTTAAATAAAAAGAAAAGGAAAGGTTTTTAATTAGTTTAAGTATTATGTATAAATATATATTTATATGTATGTATGTATGTATGTATGTATGTATATAGGTTAGTAAACACATATAAATAGGTATATGTGGGTTGTTTTAAATGGGCTTCGGCCAATTACAATAAAAAATGTTGTATGTTTAAATCCTAAATGCAATTAGAATACATACTCAAAATATATACATATTGATGTGTATATATATTGATAAGTTTAGATCAAGAAATTATGTTGGAACAGTTTTGGCTTGTGTGGGTAGTCGAGTAAATCGGGGATTTATGTAAGTAAGTTGGTATAATTATCGAGTATTAAAATGAATTGGTTTATAAACTAATTAAAGGTAGTTTTATTACTAAATATCATTTAAAACTTAATCGAATGTAAATTTAGTTGTGAACTAAATTAACGTGTAAACTACTGATCAAAAATGATATGTAAATGCAGTAAATACTGAATTGATTGTTCAATTATTTGATTGATTACTTTAGCTGTGTTTAATTACATTAATCATAATTAAATATTTATATTGGCATCTGTTAGTGGAAATAAACACCGTTCCACTATCAACTAAATTGACTGAATTGTTTAGACACCCTATTAGCAGAAATAATCATTGTTCTGCTATTATATTAGTTTGACATATTTTAACAGAAATATATGTTGTTGAGTTATTACATTATCCATTAATAATATTGAATTGTATTTACATGGTTGTTTGTACAAATCGGGCTAACAGCATGATGTCATTTGTTATAAGAACTGTTATATACCGTTGGGACTGCTAAGTCGGAATTTTTGTAAAGGAACTCAGAAATAAATTTAAGTTTTAACAATGGGATATTAATTATTTTTAAGAAACAATTAAATGGATTATTTTAAATTAATTATATTATTAATTACTTTAAAAAGGAAGATTAATTGTAATTAGTTAATCAGTTTGTTGGATGTAAACCAACAGTTTTAAATGGAAATTGATTATTAAATTAATTTGTTTCTAATTAATTTAATAGAGTAGTTTGTAACAAATAGTTGTTAAGCACAGAAATATCTCTGAAGGCTAAATTAATGTTTTTAAATTAACATATTTTGGTAAAATAATGGTGGAGTTAAATAGTAGTTTAAATTTGGATAAATTATCTCAGAAGAATATTTTTAACTTAATTAATCTCTTGATAACTTCCTCAAAAAAATTAACCTCTTAATTAAGTAAGAGAAGAAGATAATATTTTTATAAAAGAAATAGGAAATCAAGTTGATTAATTTGGAATAAATGGCCTGATTTATTTTTAAGTTAATTAAGTTAACTTAATGAATGGTTCAGACAATAACGTTGTTTTGAAAATGGCTTAAAATTTGAAAATCAAATTGGATTTACAAATTCTTGTTTGGAAGATATTTTGGATATCAAACTTCTACAAATCTTAACTATAAGAATGATTTTAACTCAAGGTCTGAGAGGTAGTTAAAATGCCCCAACTTGAACGAAATCACGATTATCTGATAGATAGTATTAGTTTGTGTTCGAAATGAGTGTTAGAGTTGAATATCGTTTTCAGCTATGAAACAAATATTTGAGAGAGAGATAGAGAGAGATTATCACGTAAGATTGATAATAAGAAATTTTCTAAGTTAATTAATATTTATGTTTTCAAATGTATATATAAAGAAAGTTAGTATTTGAACTTAAATAATTAAAGATTTATTTAAATAAGGCTTAGTAGATCCAGTGGAAATAAATCTGTTTATTTTATCATATACTTGATAGTTAATAACCGACTATCAAATCTAGACCTTTATCGTTGTCGCTTTGAAGAGTCCGGAATCTGAATTTCACTTCGATTCGATTTATACATTACAGAGATTATTGAAAACCATTGAAGATGGAGTTTTTGCAAGGGTTGTTTTGTCGATCCTAGGTAGAAATTGCCTAAGATGGATTTACAGGATAGTGCCTTCGGTTTGTCCAGTCTCAGGACAACTTGTAGGACGAATCTCTGATAGAGTATGCCTAATAAATCGCGTAAGTTGATCTCTTAAAACATATTTACATTTGGTGGCAGAGGAATTCATTTCTCTTAGCTTTATACCCATGGTATTTTTAGGGAAATCAATTTGTGATTTGGCAGGTTTGACGATGTGACATTCAAAATGAATGAAGACGGGTTATATCTCAACGTAAGTTTAGCCTTAAGCTTCACAACCGGAAAATGACAAAAATCGGGTAGGCAGCATGGCTAAGTGGGTCGCTCCCATTAGGTTGTATTGTCATCATCTAGAGAAATTTTTATTTGTTCTTCTTTCACTTTTATATCTCCCAGGAATGGTTTTGTTGGTACCAACTGTAAGGTGGCAATATATACACTCAGAAGAAATGAATGGTCGGTCATATGTGGCCGGGTTGCAAGATGTTCTTGTTGAACCCAGTGTATTCCTCTCTAGAGATATACTACCGGATGGTGGTTCCATACGTTGTCATAGTTGGAAATCCATTATCCAGTAAGCGCTTGCGGTTTTGATTGTATACTATGTATGTAGAGTGTAAGATGCAAACATTCTGCTAGATTGTTATTTATTTGATTTAGACACTATTATAATATTAGAAGAGTTTGATATAAAGATATTTTAAGTTATCGTAAGGTAAAAATCATCAATGTTTATGTGTGGATCGGTCTTACGATTATATTTTCTTTCAAAATGTTTTTGAAAGGTAGACCAAGTAATTTGAATTCTCATAAGAGGAAAAACCTGTTCCGTGTTATACAATGTGGTCTTATGAGATATCGTTTATTTTCTCAAACTGTTTAAAATCGTTTACTCATACATGTCCCATGACTAACCCAAAGTTTATTTTTCTATGTTTTCCCTAAACTCTTGGGTCCCCAAATTTGTACGGGCAGTCAAATAGTTCAGGATTTTACAGAATTTTTGGGGGAGCTTGGAGCAGGAGGCTTCAATGTTAGATATTTAGAGTTTATTCCACTGTGTTTTATGTATAATGTACTCTGATGATATATGTAAGTTCAAATACAGTTTTGTATTTCAAAGTTCATTATATATATTATATTTTATTCCACTACGAGTGTGAGATTTTGTGTTGTTGTTCATTTTTATCTTTTATCTATTTTCTTCTATTATAATTTTCTATCTTCTTATTTCTCATCCTCTAGCTTCTTTTTATTAATGATTCATATTTTCGTGCAATTTGGGTTGGACGTGAGTTGTAATCAGTCGGCTCAAATGGTACGGATTTGCGGGCCTTTACATATAACACCGACTTTTGCCAAACAATCAACGCATGATAATGGATACCGTAGAATAAGTATCTTCCCGATGAATTGAAACTAATGTATGTCTCCTAAATACCAAATAGGAAGAATTCCTAGTGTATATAAAATGATCCACCGTCTACAAGCATGAAATGTTATTGAAAGGAGTGACCATAAATAAATTGGCTAATGCATATTAAGGAGATCCAGTATTCAGTCCATTGTGCTCGTAGAATGACAACCCTACACCTCAAGTCAATCTTTGTAAAGAACCATCAAATCATGTCTAAACCACATTATCGTGTGACAAACATATGTTCCCGCTCCGAATCATTCATGGAAAATAGGCCTCTACCGCCTAACTAGTTGTCATCATAATACGGGGACGTATGCTTGTTGGTACTCATACTGCCACCATGGAAATGTACCATAAGCCGAACATCTACCTCACCTTCCATAGAGTACAAGAGTAAAGAGTGGTGCACAAATATACAAGTGTAGACGTTCCCCAGTTTACATCTTATATATGCTCAAGATCGACTATTGTTGCAAGATATGATAATATAATGTAGTATGAAAAGAATGTGAAAATAAATAAATATATAAAAATTCTCCTAAGGACAACATCGCCCACAACGTTAGTGCTCGTATGCGCGATAATGTAATCTTGCAGCTATGTCAAGGACAACGCGTGAGAAAATATTTCCATCGTCGAACTATTGAAGATGTATCGTTAATATCGCTGGAGTTTCCTGCGCATCATTAAAAGGAAATAGCATCCTATCTATACCTCAATCACAGTCAACACACAAAAATTATTGGGGGTAAAGTCGATCTCAAAATCTGTAAAATGGAAATATATAGTGGGTCGCCATCTCTCAACTAGAGTAGATATAAAAGAACGATTAAAATATTATGTCAGTTGAATTTATAGAGAAAATGCAGAAGGACCGTTCTTCAACCTACATGTTACTAATACAATTAGACTAGCTACCCTGCCAACTTATATATTAGGTTTACATAATAAACAACGATTCATTGTTAATGTAGATAATGTTAATTAATGTATTCGATAAATTCTAGTCTCATGTATAAACAATGGTTAATTATACAATTAACATAACATTGACTATTGTACTTGACATATAAAAGATCTACATAATGAACAATAGTTAATGATTAATTTTCAAATGACATAGTTTAACTATGGCAATAATGTATATTAGGTAAACCTATAAATATTAATGATTCATATACACACAATTAGTTACTTATTTATAATTGAGATACATCAATCGTATCTAGAGTGGTCCATGTGCGACGTGTATATACTTCGATAGCTCGTGTAGAACCCTTAAGTCATGTATCATTGTCTTGGAAGTAGAAATGATGTAAAGGGGACCAGGAGACATTCAGTTTAGAAGTCTAGGAATTTTAATTAAAGTTGTCAACATTTCTACTGTTTTTAAAGTAAAAATGAAATTACTTCCCAATATCATAAGAGAAATAGAATTAGATGCGGACTTTATAGGCATCTAACACCATACATCTATGGAAAATTCTATTCAAACACCGCAAACTGCTTTACCTACACCATGGGATTTTAAATAAATTTTCAGACCAAAATGACCTTATTAAAAAAGAATCACTATTAAAGAATGAAAATATATACAATTCTCCCTTGTTTGCATTATGTATACTCAATATAATTTCTCTTGTCAAGTTAGTATAATATAAATTAATTTATATCACTGGTTAAATTAATTTTATATTTCTTTTAATGATTAAAATATATTCATATCGTTATAAGCAACATTTAAATACAGTCAATTTTAATAATTTTCACTTTAATTAAATATAAAATTTAAAATTAACTACTAAAATTAATGTTATACAGAGTACTAAATTCTTCAATCTTTCATTCAAATCTAATCATGTTTAAATTTAACACCAAAATTTAACTAGTTTAACTTTCTAATATTTAAAAAAATAAGTTCTTGTTTCCATCATCTAAAATTAAAAGTGATTTAAAAATAAAACGATCAAATAATTTAAGATACTAGTGTTAAAATAAAAGTTTTTTTTTTTAGTTTTAGGTAAATATATTGCAATGAATTCTCAGCTTTTTGTAATTTAGTTTTAAGGTTAAAGAGAGGAAAGGTGACGAAAATATAAAAGGGTAATTTTATGAAAGACACGGTGTATGAAAAGAAATTTTTGGTGTATGCTATTTTATTTCATTTTACGGTGTATGTTAAGAAATTATAGGTGTATGAATAGAATTAGCCTACATCTATTAAATAAACACAAGATGCTTGATTGTCTCGAGTACTCATGTAACTCCCTGATCCCTAGAGGGCCTATATTTTTTGCAAGATACTAAAATTAAAGTCTATTGAAGCTCCGGTTGGGTGTTTGGTATCTTGCAAATAGGAAAAGATAATGTATCAGATCTCAAATGTAAATGATTGAAATATAATAGAAAATGAATACTCACCGAAAGAAATGACACTTTCTAGACCAAGTGTCTCTAAGCTGAATAACCTTGCCTTCCATCTAACCTGCGAGTGGTTATGAGAAGGGAATCAGAACAAATTCTAGGGAATAAAAAATTATATACTTTAAGTATAATATTACATATATAATTTTATTTCCATTTCTTTAGGCTTATTAAGGTTACATTACACATTATACAAGAACAAGGAAATTTGATCACTTATAAGTGTTTCAAATAATTTCGGTAACAATTTTTAAGTGTTACCAATGGCCTGTGAGGAATGAGATAGCCAACAATATAACACTTATAAGTGTTACAAATAGACTTAGCACTAACGCTTATAAGTGCTGGGACCTAAATATGTAATAACACCTATAAATGTTGGAAAGAAATTATTTAGTTACATTACCACTTGTAAGTGTTGGTATCACCATCCTACCAATGCTTATAAATGTTTTTGTGCATAACTCACTTTTTTTATTACATAGTTTTGCAATATTTGTAAGCATTAATGTTAATCCAAAATATTAGTAACACTTATATGGGTTGCTAAGTGAAACTATGTTTTTTGCCTACACTGCCCACAATTAGTATTAAAATTCTTAAAACAAATGAATATAACATATCTTCATGATTTCCATAGCGCATATATAATTCATCATACAAATCCAATGCAAAATTTAAAATGCCTCGTAGAAAAACTATAGTATATCATAAACGATTATTAAAAATAACTTAGATACTACAATGTGACATATTCATATATTGCAAAAACATAAGTTACAAAAAACTAGATTTAAAATACACTTAAGGTATTTAAGGTCAACATAACCATCATGGATTGCCCAATCCAAACTCTAGCAGTTTTGCATGTTTTTCAGAGTCCTGTACGAGAGTTCAAAGCGTTCACCTACAAGTTCATGCATTAATATAAACACTCATTAAAAACTTATAACTTCAAAATGAAAAATAATATAAATCAAAGAAAATGCAAGGGCAAGATAATCTTACGGGCCATAATTTCACATAAAAATTATCTCCTCAATTTCAGCTTTTTGGCCGTGCTTGAATGCTGCACATTCTGCTCCATGCATAGACATAAACCATACATATCTCATTTGAAAAATCAATACGATGTGGATCCTAGCATTGTAATAATGTTGAAGAGCATGTACACAAGCTTGCTTATGAACTTGCAACTGCAAAGCTAGCAATTTGCACTTGCAACAGCAAGTGCACAAACTTGCAACATCAAAGCAAATTTGCAGTGCTTGTTGTTGCAAGCTTGTGCACTTTCAAGCCTGTGCACTTATCGGTTATTCCTCTCATTTTCTTGACTATTCTTGTTCCTATCAATGAGTTCAACTTTATTCCTCTTGCATGTTGCATAACAGGACACCTTAAAGGTATTAAAACTAACTATACACCTGAAAACACTTGCTACAAGATCTCAACAACAAGCATTGCAAGCTTGTACACTTGTTGCAGGTGCACAATTTTGCAAACAGCAAGGCTGCAATCTTTACATTGCTTGTTGTTGCAAGCTTATGCACTTGCTGCAAGTACTTAGGCTTGCAATGCTTACTATTGCAAGCTTTTATAAAAAGTCATGAGTAAAAACAATACACATGCCTATGAATACCTAATTCTACCATGTACAAGCTTCATGTGCATAAGCTTTTTGTTGCAAAATAAATGTTGATTTAGGATTACAATGCAATTACAGATGGATATATTTAATTGGAACTGTAATAAATGTTGAAACACTTAAGTATTTTTGACGTGGGCTGCAACAATAACTATTTGGATATTCTGCTAATATTTGTGAAAACTATATCAAACTACAGTAGTTCAAAATTACGAAGAATACATTGTCACTATAATAATACATGGAGGCACACCTTATTCTCTTTTAAGAATTCAACAAATTTCAATATCCATTTTATAATACTGTAGTCATAGTTTATTGGTAGTATAGGTTGTTACATCTGTTACCTTTGAGTGTGCATCAATGAAGTCTGTGCTACAAAGGCGAGATGATCTCAGATTGGCTTTATGCATCCACGTAGCTCTATTTGTACATAACTGAAGTCCATGCCGTAAAGGATACGATGGCGCCTCAAGTTCCCTTATGCATCCATGGTTGTGGGATCCAACACATTAATGTCTGACTCCTTGTCCTGTCAGGGTTTATAGTGTCAGGTTTAATAGTGAGCATAGAAAGAATAACTATAAATGGAGGGGCTACCCTACCTTTAAATTTGCTACTGCTTTGACTAATATACCATTCACTACAATAGTCGTGTATGTAATTTAGAATTTTTACTCCTTTTAGTTTCGTTGAGTGCAGTATTTTCATTTTTTATATGAGCTTCCTACATTAACCGCAATACTAATGCTAGTTAATGTTAACTTGTGGGTACAAATAACCAGTTAAAGTTTAATATACTTCAAATATAACATGAATCGGTCAATGCAATTGTAGTTTTTTCTTTTTTGAAATAAAAGGGTACTTATATTACATAAAAAAAATACATGAAAAAGATCAAACCGGACACAAAATACAACACGCACCAACAAAAAAATAATACTATACAAACCAAAAGAAAATCTAGATTGATCGCTCGACACTACAAAACACCACAAAAAAACAACAGAAAGCCCATCTAAACGTCAACAAATACTAAACTCTGAAAACACATTAACTCCAGCAGAAAACAGACTCCACTCATCCAAGAAAACCCACTACAAACAAAGCACAACTAGCACATCCAATTAGCCACTAACAAAACTCTACACACTAACGAGCCATACAGCAAAACCGTGCACAGATGAACTGAAGGACGTTAATCCACACAACCAAGCCAAGAACAGCTATTCAAGAAAAAGCTGAGAGCTAATATTGAGAATTACTTTCCAACCCAAGCTGCAACCAATGAACACAACAGTGAACTAACCGCAATTTAGTCACCATCACCAAACCACAAAGACAAAACAGAACCATCACCGAATATTAACAACCAACACCTAAGAAAACTTCATTATTTCTTACAAATTCCTCCATTCTTCACTCCTTTTTTACCACCATCCTCTCTCCCTTTCTTTGTTTTTGACCTGTTATTGATCTGAGACATCATTTCAAGCCATTCTTGGTTAACTTCCACCAAGGTGTCCTCACCCTTTATAACGACATTACCTTTCATTTTTTTACCCCTTAATATATTTCTTCTTTTCCGTCTAGAACTACTATTGGAGGAGCAGTTAGATTCTTCCATAAAACTATCATCCAAATCATTAACATTACCCTGTTTCTGTTCAGCTGTAGGAGCCTCACCAGGCTCTGTTTCAACTGAATTAGCTACATTATTCATAGCAACACTGTGAGACACGACACCATATATATATATATATATATATATATATATATATTCTCACTACCTTCTTCTAAGATTCTGACCTCATTATATTTGAATCCCTTATTTTCCAAATCCTTTTCACAACTGTTTATGTTCTCACTACACTCTAGCTTATAAACATTATTATCGGGATTAACTTTAGAAAGAGCAGTAGTATCCATTTCTCTATTTTGACATAAATCTATATTCCTAACATCAATACACTTATCTATAGAAAACTCCAATAAGTTGAACTAGTCCTTCACCAAACTTACATGATTATTAACCTGTACTATATGTTCATTAATACCATCAACAACTGGTAAGAGAGATTTGATAATATCATCTGTTTTCCACTCCTTACGACATTATCTTTAACCATTAACCGATCTACCTCTTTATCATCAATTTCCATCCCACAAGTTTTATTAACATTTTCCTTGGGCAACCATACTCTAACTGATTTACAAGAACTAATTGTGTGACCAAAGACTCTACAGTTAGAGCATGTCAAAGGTTTCCACTCATATAAGATTTTTTGCCAAACTATATTTCCATCATTGCATAATATAGGCACTGACTCAGGAAATTTAAAATATATGCTAACTTCCATCAAAATCTTCGCATAAGCAATTCGAAACACACCCTCTGTAACATTATCAAGCCTTATAGGACGACCCAGTAAAGATTTTATCCAACTTATAGCTTCTACTGACCAGAAATCTAATTCAAGATTAGTAAATCTAATCCAAATAGGAATAGAGTTCAGAGATTCACGCATTAATTTCATACCTGGCTCTCATTTCTTCATAATAAATCAGTCTTTTATTGTAGAAATATGGTCGCCCAGCTAAGATTTTCTCGCAATCTTCACTCAGTTCACATTGATGATATATAACCCATTCTCTTTTGAAAACAACTGATAATTACCTTTCAAACCCCAATTTTGAATCCATGTAACTTTTCAAATAATTATAATATGGTTTACCTCCATAAACGTAGAAGACAATTGAATTCAGCCACTTTTCTCTTCCCTTGTTGACCAATTCTTCACTTATAATTGCAACTCTTAGATTATCTTTGACATGTGGCTCGAAATATTGGAGTTGAAATGAATTTAGATGGGATTTATTCTCTGTGACAGCCTCCATCCACAATTTAGATTGGAAATCATTAACTTTGATGGAATTTTCTTTAGTATTCAAAACTAGGTCAGGAAACTCTAGTTTTGAATCTAATTCTGGAAATTGAGGATTTCCATGAGAAAAGAGTTGACATGGATTGCATGTTAAAGATTAGGAGATCTATCTGGAAGATAAGCCGATCTATGATCTAAATCAAGATTTCGAAGTGATTTTATGTAAGAGTTAGAAATTATAGTTGCAACAGCTAGCTACAATTAAATTAAAGAACTGCATGGTATTAATTTCAAAAATAGTGGTAGATTGAACAAGGAACAACATCAAATGATATACATCATTTAATAAATAAAGTTCATTGTTCGTTTTTCTTCCTTTTCTTGGTTACTTCGTTCCATTAAATATTAGGCCTAGCTATATGCATACATATATTTGTGATTTATATAAAGAAATGAATCAATTTACCAAACTATATTTATATATTGTTCAATTATGTAAGCTATAAAAGTATAAATTGGAGATATGCTAGTCAAAAGCTTAAAGCACTGGCATTTACATTTGATTACTGCCCTACATATGATTATTATTTTTGTTAATACTGCAAAAACAAAAAATTCTAATATTAAGAAGTGTTAAATTGTTAATGAATGAATATTGTTGATATGTTTGCAAGTGCTGTAAATACATGAAAATCAAAAGTAATTAATATCTAAATTTAATGAAGATAAGGAGAAAGTCAATCTTTTAGCTAATATGACTTGATATTGAAATTAAAAAGTACCATGAAAATTGGTATACTGGAGTAATTATCTCTTCCTTGATTGAAAGTACTTATAGGGATCGTGTGTGTATCTAATTAGCAAGAATGGGAAATAATATCTTGTGACTAATAATATTATTATTTTGGTAAGACCGACTGGTTTTTAAAATGCTCTGTAACACATTTTATTATATCAAAATAATAAGGACATGGAAACCATGAGATATATAGTGCGCATATCTACTACATCAAATAAAATCTTCCACGCAGGGCAAGGTGACTAAAACAAAACGTGTTCAACATTACATAAAAAACAAAACCAAACCAAGGCAACAAGCCACTAGTGCATATGACATTGACCATTACACAGAAAAGCCTAGCATGTTAGATACCGAAGGTTATCAAAAACCCCAGCAAAAAGCAGCACAAATACTAACTGATGTTGAGATGAATGACATTCAACATTTCATTGTTTTTACTCCTAGTGACAGGGATATTAAGCTCCTTGTAAATAGGATTAGATGTTGTTAGGGGATTACTTGACAAGGCTTCAAAATCAGGTGGAGTCTTGTAAGCTGTAGGAGGTATCAAGTGAGCATAAGGATTAACTTGTTTGGTTTTACTTTTCTTCTTAGAAGATATGGAAGTGGAGGATTTATTTTCTTGGACACTGATAGCGTTGGAATGTTTGGTAGCAGAGTTAAACTATGCATTAGCAATTGCAAACATGGGGGAGGGACTAGCTTTATTAAAAAAAGGCTTAAAGTGAATAGAGCTTGCTTGAGGAGGACTTATTGGATTAGAATAAAAAGCTTCATCAGACTTACTATCTTAATTATCTATCTTATGTTTACTTAAAGACATTGCATTTTCAAAATCATCAAGCAACTGCTTCAAAAAGTCTTCACTTGATACTGAAGTTGTCTTTAGCAACAATAGGACTAAAACTTGCATTTCCTATTTTTTTTCTTGTGTCTTACCTTTGTTTAAACCAATAACCTGGTTAACTAGCATATTAACATCTGTTGTGTTTTTACTGCTAACAACCTCCTTGCCATTTTTGCTCCTCTTATAACCTTATTTTTCCTTCTTCAAACTCATAACCATCAACAAGAGCTCCAAACTTGTTTGAAGTAACTAAATCAACCACGACACTAACCCGCTCAACACTTTTAACGTTTGACTCAGTATAATCAGTAACAACTCGAGGAATCTCGATATCAACAGAAAAATACTTTCTTCTCTAATTTGTGGTTCTAACCTTATCATTTTGTCAAAGTTTTTGCCAACAACTCTTTTGCTGTCTATGTTAGCTTTAACCATCCTTTTCTTCTTCATAACTTTCTCCAAACTTGCTTCTTCTTAGTCACATGGGTCATAGATTATCATCTTTAATAACTAGAGAAGTAACTTTGGTTCCTAAGTTGGCAACCAATTCATTTCACTCAATGCCTTAACATGTTCAACCCTCTTACAAGTGTCGGTTTTAGACTCCATACTGCAATGTGCACATTCATTCAACTCATGTCCAAACATGGCACATTTGGAGCAAATTGCTAGCTTCCATATATATATTGAACCTACGCCAAGTGGCCAGTTCCATCTACGTACTTAACAGGAAATTCTAATGGCATGTCATCATTCGAGTTGACTTCGACCATACATTTAACAAAGTGTAACATGTCTAACCGTTCAATGGAAGCATCCATACATAACAACTTACCAACTCTCGAGGCACCCAAGTAACGACCAAGCATACAAAGGAATGTTAAATAGTTAATCTAGACAGGCACATGACAAATGTAGCTACTAGTATTACCTGTAGCTGAATTCCACTATTGAACAATAAATAATTTATTCCTAATGATTAAAGGGTCGGCTTCTAAAATTTTCTGGGCATTGTTATTGACACTCCAGATATTGTTAAGGGGGGTCAAATTTTAAAAACACTCCAATCATAAAAAAAATGTTAGGGGGAGTCATGTACTTAACTTTTTATGTTCCCTTTTTACCCTGGTAATAACATCAGTTACCATCTCAAATCCCAATCAATTTCAAATGCAAAAAAAACAAATCCCTAAATTATTTGTAAAAAAAAAAGCAATCGTTTGAGGAGAAATAATGGCGCAAATGAAGAATGTGAAACAAATGAAATTATTGATAATTTAACATATGAGAAATGAAATTATTAGGAAAAAAGGGATCGACAAATGAGAAATAAAATTGTAACAACCCGGAATTTTGGAGCCAATTTAAAATTTTTATTATAGAAATTTTAATGGAATTTTAAATAGTTAAAATAATTTATTTTAAATAATAACGATTAAAAATTTATTTTAATTGAAGTTAGAACGAATAAATTTTATTTAATTATAAAAGGAGTTAGAAATAGCGCGGTAGTTTGAAATTTTGAATTTGAACTTTGACTGACCGTACAGGATGCAAAATAGATCGGATTTTAGTAAAACCAAAAATATTAGAATCTATTTAAAAATATCTTTCCAACGAATCTGAAAAATCAAAATTTCAAAGTGGGAATCAAAAGTTATGCCCAGTTTAATTTTCAGAATAGTCGTTGTAGAATATATATATATATATTAATATTAAAAATAGCCATTTTTCAAACAACCTCTGTTTTCGACGAAACCACTTTTGTTAGAACCGGAATGTCAAATTATTGTTAAGTTTAATTTTCCAGAATTTTTCGAATTAATATGTGAGCATGGCAAAAAAAAATGTTGTAAGGACCCGTAACTTCCCCGTGAAGGAAAGCGCGGATACTTTGAGAACACAACAAAATAGAACGCATACAGAAGAACATTTCATTGTTATTACAACAATTCCATCAGATACAAGAATATACAGAGTATAAATGAATAAATTACATTCGATAAATATCAGAGATTACAATAAATTACATAGCAGCGGAAAATAATACAAAAGCACAACTAGAAGTGATACACGGATACAGAGCTTTCCGAGCATCATTCCAGCTGTATATCAGGACCCTGTGAATATAAATCTGCAAAACCCAAACTACTAGCTTCCCGTGTGGAAAATAGGGGCACCCAGAGTTTAGGTTAAAACAATAAACTCCAGGTCAGTCATGGGACTGGTGTGAGAACTAAAACAGTTATAATTCTTTATTTTAAAGTTCGGTAAATCAAGGGACCACGCCGTATAACACGGAACGGGTTTCCTCCCAAGAATACCAGTGCATAAAACAAACAGCGCAATGCTAAATAAAGAAAAATGAAGCTGTTATAAGACCCAGGTCCCATCACACAATGCAACGCAAGCCGGAGGATAGGGTTTTTACCTTATAACAGCCAAAGCATGCTTGATACGTTTAAAACACATTATTTTGATATTACTATAAGTGTATAGTGTCAAAATAATTTCAATCATAAATATCAATCATAGGCGGCATTAATGACCCATACCACTATGTCGCCATACTAGGTTCTACAAATAAAACCGCACTATCACGTATTGGAAATTGGATTTCCGTCATGAGTCGAGGCAAGGGGCAAGCTCCTCTCCGCGTTCGAGACACTCTAGCAAATGCCTCAGGACCCCACTATGATCCTTTGGAACTTCCAAGGCCGGTCCTCTCTTACTTTTGAGGATTAGTTATTCCTGAACACACGTTTCCCGGTCTTTACAGACCTATATCCGAGGCGCCTCGTATCCAACAACCACACAGGTGAAAAGTATATAAATGTCAGGGCTGGTAGGTCACTGACACCACCATAGCTAGAAAGAAACGTCTTGCACTCCTTGGGTCCGTATCCCGTTTTTGACTCATACCGAGGTGTGAGGCTCGCGAATTCACGTTACACACAAAGCTACGCCACACAGGCCGTGCTTTGATCAT
Source organism: Allium sativum (assembly GCA_030737875.1). NCBI lineage: Eukaryota > Viridiplantae > Streptophyta > Magnoliopsida > Asparagales > Amaryllidaceae > Allium > Allium sativum. The sequence goes on along the minus strand of JASFAX010000039.1, from coordinate 5,490,627 downwards.
CAACCACAAGACTTTGCTTTTCAACAGAAGCCTTGATCAATTGCCACTTACGCGTGCCACATTGGCAATTCACTCCATGCGACTGATGTCCATCGATATACAACCTCTGAGCTCGTACGTCTCAGAGAAGAGCGTTAAGCAAGAGAATAAATTCTCCGCCGCCAAACAGATGTATATTTAATAGAGATCAATCAACACAGAATAAAATCCAATGTCAGACACACAATCCATTTACAAGTTCGTTCTGGGTCTGAACGAAACCGGAGGCACTTTCCTCGCATATCCGTCCATCTCCAAGTACGTCTGGACGATCACCAACTGATTCCCTCATCCTGGGTGTACAGCCCAATCAAGATCATCAGTAATCACCCAAACGATGTGAAGACTTCCGGTCTTCAACCACCGTCTTCATCTTCGACATCTCGTCGAATCGGTTATTCAGAATGGGTATAAACCCGGCCTTTCTGAATAACCCACGTATATAATAAACGAATGTTACACAAACACAACAAACGCCTCATTCCAATTCAGAATATTCTTTTATTCACAATATCACATTCTTAGGGAAAGGTTCCCATTAATTTTATCAAAGATAAATTCTTCTAAATTTATTCTTTAATCTTCCTTTGGATATCATTTCAAACTAGTCGGGATTAACGAACCACACCGAAGTAATTATTTAGTTTATTTCCCAATCCCAACCTATATATCCCATGGAGCAAAACTGGTAATCCTCCATATCTAACACCACGGTGTTATCGGTAAAATTAATTACCATTTCACTTTCAAATCTAATTAAAGATTTAACTATCGCTTTGGAGTAAAACTGGTGATACTCCACTCTCGATCACTTTTCAGGTTTGATAATTTAAATTATCAATTCACATTTTAATCTAATTAAAGATTCATTAAAACTCCACTTAGTTTTAATCTTTTCAAAAATCAACATCTTGCCTTTAACTGGGGTAAAGAACCAATGTCATCTAAAACACGATTCACGATAAACCCAAATCACATTTGATATTAAATACAAGGCTCTGAATAGAAAATATATCGGCTTATATTCAATATCAAATTCTGAAACCAACAAATATCGTATTGGAAATAACGATATGAATATATCTTTCAAATCCCCATAACAATATCTGCATAGTCACGAAATCCAACATCGAAATATCCCGAAGATAATTTCGATTCAACTCCAGTCCAATCCACGTATTGGGAATATTGATTATTTTCAAAATCACTTTCAAATTCAATTTATTTATTTCAAAAATAAATTGATTTTAATTCTAGTTCAAAACTAGTTCATTTCGATAAAAATCTATTTTTACCTTCTAATGTGGAATTTTCCAGCCCAATTCTTTCCAATTCACATATTATGATTTTACACAAATTATTAATATTTTTAATAATTTTATCAAGGCCCGTACAGTCGATTTCCATCAACGGCTATCGAACTGCACTTACAGCGACCTTTTTCAAATTTGATTTGGACATATTTCCAAATCCAACTGTTAGATTTCAAATTTCTAATATTCATTGGAAAGCTATTTTCGATACGAACCCAACGGTTCCGGTTTTAGGAGAATCCGACGGTCGGATCTCCCGCAATGTCCGTTTGAAATAAATGGTCGAAATTCACGAACTGCCGTGGCGCGGCGCGTTCTATTCAGGCCATTATATTATATATATAATATATATAATATATATTTCGTCGATTTCTATTTAAAACGAATTTTATAAATCGTTTTAAATTCATTTCTAAAACAATTCAACTTCTACATTCAATTTCAAATCGATTTGATTTCAATTCAACTCGAATTCATTTCCATTTTATTTAATCTAATTCAATTTGAATTTTCTTTCAAAATATTAAATTTTGAAATCACTTTTCAATATTCATTATAAAACGAATAAAATCGATATAAATATCGTTCGCGTCAAAATAACGCATCTCTAATCAACACGGCTTTATATTTTTCAAAACTTCTTTATTCTATCCAACAAATGAATATTTATCCCATTCAACACATGAATCTATATTTCTTTCAACACACGACTAATCTCAACACATGAGTACTGTCAACACATCACTATTTTTGTTATGTAAAATATTTTATAAAACTATGGTATCTATCGTTTGATTTTAATTAGACTTCTACTGGGAAGTAGTTCTAATTTTAAATATGATAAAGATGTAAATTTCATTGTATAAAATATTTCACTCAACACATGAACATCGTCAACACATGACTATTTTTATATGCAACACATGAATATTCTTTTATAATATTCCTTATTATCCCGATTGGAATGAGGCCCAATCAATCACCATATAACGTTAATTATATGGATTCCATACAACACATGTTTATAACAGCATTGAAAAATAATCAACCATCAACCAAAGTGCACTACACTGTATAAGCATCAAATATAGATATCTTACGATTATAACAGCCTGTCAATCAATCGATCGACATATTTAATCAATCAGGATGAGTGAACTTCCAAATTTCATCCCGACACCCGTGTGGGGTTTCAAACAATCAAACACAGATTTTATTTGTGCAGTTGGGCGATGTGTAAAATTTATCGACCCAATCAATATCAGTCAAATCAGTGTATATAAACAAATCGGTCGATTTGTTTATAAATATTTATTTATTCACATTCACGTTAAAATTTATATTTTTAATTATACAATATTCTATTTCAACACATGAATTTCTAATCAGTTCATTTACACAATAAAAATGATATTTTTATTTTTCTAACATATTTTGGGAAATTTCGGCGGCATAACGGCACGATACTAGAAACGGGACGAGGCCTAGCCTTATCCCCGGTCTAGTGAAGGCCCACTCCATTCACACATCAATCAAATCCATTCCATTTCACCAAACAATTCAATTAAAACCAATTAGACTAACTAACTACACAACCAATCAATTTAACAAACAAGCCATCCATGGTCTGTGGATGACGGGTGTCGGGTGCTACTAAGCACCGTCTGCATCCTAGCATATATATATATATATATATATATATGTAACTAGAAAAAGAAATTTAAAGTGAGAAATTCTCACCGAAAGCTATCCACTCATCTTGACTCTTCTTTTATAGAAATCTTCTTCATTCTCGCCTTTTTATCACCTTCGTTGCCCGTAGTCACTACATATATAAAAATCACACATTTTTATATTTCGATGTCTTTAAAATAAAAATCACATTTTTATTTATTCACTTTCAATATAAAAACCATATTTTTATAATCACTTCATATATTTAAAAATCGAATTTTTACTTCGCTATTCAGATAAAAAAAATCATATTTTTATCACGCTATTTTTCATATAAGGATTTTGCCTTTTCTATAATGTAAAAATTATATTTTTCTCAAAGTAAAAATCATATTTTTACTTCACTACTCATATCAAAATATCGCCTTTTCACTTTTAAAAATATCGTCTTTTCACTTTTAAAAATATCGTCTTTTCACTTTTAAAAATATCGTCTTTTCACTTTTAAAAATATCGTCTTTTCACTTTTAAAAATATCGTCTTTTCCCTTTTAAAAATATCGTCTTTTCACTTCCTATCTAAAGATGATATTTTTAATATTCCTATCATGTAAAAATTATATTTTCACTTCTCTACATAAACAAAAATCATATTTTTATATCATCTATATAGTAAAGACTATATTTTTAATACTTTAAAAATATAAAAATCATATTTTTATTACTTTAAAAATATAAAGATCATATTTTTATATCTTCTATATAGTAAAGACTATATTTTTAGAATTTTATAAATATAGAAATCATATTCCTATTATTAAAAATCACTTCTTTTCCTCTCTTAGCTAATGAACAAATAAAAATCTTAGCTTGTTCATAAAAATCAACTCTTTGTTTATCCTAAAATCTTGTCTTTCTATATTTTCTTCAAAATCAAGCCTCTTACATTTAGAAATCAAATCCTTTATGACAGTAAAAATCAATCCTAAATCATAATGGTTCATACAAAATTTTAATAGCAAAAATAAATAAATACTAACTAATAGAAGACTTACAGTGTTTTTTTTTTATAAGAGGGAGGGGGTTCGACAGTCGAGCGGAGGCCGAGGGAGGGGCGTTTGGGGTCGGCAGTGGTGGCCAGCGGGGTGGAGGAGGTCGGGGTTGTCGGCTAGGGTTTCAGGCGGGAGGGGGTGCGGTTGCTGGCGCGATGGGGGTTGCGCGCAAGGGGGGGGGGGGAGTGGCGAGGCGGAGGAAGGAGGAGGAGAAGAAGAGGAAGCAGCGGCGGCGGCGTCGCTGGGGGGGGGGGGGGGGGGGCGATGTGGCGGCGGCGGCTCTCCCCCCTGTCGCCCTCGTCTCTCTCTCTCTTTTTTTTGTTATACTGAATCGGGAAAGAAGAAGTTAAAAAGGGGGGGGGGCTTTTATAAAATTTATATTATTTAATTTATTTATTTTTAATTGCAAAAAGTTGACTTTCACAAACGACCTCTAAACGAGGTCCACCGCCTGTCGTCCTTAGCGTATTACCCCCATTCCGAACACAATGGGATATGTATCGCAAACTGATTCAGCTGTTTCGATTAGTTTTCGTCAAAATCAACATATAACTCTATATATTGAATTTGAACGCGCATTTCAATTTACCGGGGTCACATACTAACTCTAAAAATTGCAGAAAATTATTTTCTAGCTTCGTATTGACATCACGGACCCAACAAAAGTGGTTTCGTCGAAATCCGAGGTCGTTTGCAAAATGTCCATTTTTAAGGGCCTGAATTCCATAGCGACTATTCAGAATTTTCAACTGGACATATCTTTTGATTCCCGCTATGAAATCTTGATCTTTCGGATTCGTTGGAAAGATATCACCAATTAGATCCTAATGTTTTTGGGTTTCACTAAAATCCGGATTGTTTTGCACCCGGTACATTCAATTGAAGTTTGAAATCGAATTATCGAACTACCGCGCCATTTTCAATTCTATTTATAATTATAAATAAATATTTATATTCTAACGACGGCGTATATAATATATACGTTCGAATTATATTCAAAATAAATTTATCGTCGATTTTATTTAAAATAATCTATTTTAAATGTTCAAAATTCACTAAAATTGCCGAAATAAAAATTTTAAACTGGCCCAGATTTTCGGGTTATTACAAATGTGTTTTGATCATTTCAGTCAAATTTAATCGACTTGAAAATGACAATTTTTCAAATGGTCTCGGAATTCAACGAAATTAGTTTTATTAGGACCGTATAGTCAAAACATAACTACAAATAATTTTTGTATAATTTTTAGAGGCCGTATGTAGCCCCGGTGAATTCATTTGTACGGTTAAATTAAAAAAATAAATGTTTTTATTTTAAATTAAAGAAAATAGACTGAAAACAGCTGTTTGGGCTCACGGGACATGACTCATTGGATCTGGAACAGGGGTTATTAGCTAGGAATGACTGTCGTTGGGCCTGAATTGAAGTTAGTGGCTAAACGGACCTTTATAGGGTTTATTAATTTAAAATATTATAAATATAGGATTGTAAAAGAAACCCTAATTCTAAAAGTTACAGAGCCGCCGCCTCCCTATCTTTTCTATGGCTGATATTCTCTAATTTTAGAACCTTATAATCTCACAATCCCTCTCAAATTAATTCAAGCTTTCAAACCAAAATCGAAGTGCCATGTCTGATCTCTGAATTGGTACGGATATGATGGGATTTCGTTATCTAGATGTGGAGGATTTCTCACTGCAACATGCATCGTTCGGGTTCATTTTTCCGCCGCCAGGGGAGTTCGAGATGGCCGTCGGTCATGCGCTGGGGAGCTCCAGCGTGTGGCGTTGGCGGGGCGTTGTCCGATTGAGTCCAAGCTGCTTCGGTTGGCGTGCGTTCTTGGTCAACGCGCATGAGGGTTGGGTTCTTTTTTTTTACCTGAAGCGATGATGTAGAAGGAGGATAACGTATTAATAAACGTTGTTAATATGGTAATTATAATTTAATTAATTAAATTATATAATTATGGTATTAAAACTTTAAATCATTGTAACTTTTTCATATTAGATCAGAATTAAACGAAACAAAGTTCGTTGGGATCGTGGGAACAGGAGCTTCACTATGGAACTGACTAGAACAGATTCTGAACTTGTTGGAATTTTAGATCCGCTTCAAACCAATGTGAGAATTCTTTATTTTTTAAATAATTAAAATTTATTAATTTTCATGCTTTGCAAATCCGCTGTTAAAGTTAATTTGTTGTTATTCATGATTGATTTGGATGGATGAACCCTGTTATGCTGATCTGTGATTGAATGGATTATTTGTGTTGACATAAAATCAACAAAATAGAAATGTTATTTATTTTGTTGAATTAGAATCAACAAAATAAGATTTTCATTTTATTGTATTAGAATTGATAAAATTGTCATTTGGGTTAGAAAACATATTTTATGAATAAATATGTCATGAGAATCAAAACACCGCTTATGTTAGAATTGACAAAATAGAATAAAAACACCGTTTTGTTAGCAAATATTTCATTAACATAAATAGGAAATTGTTTATAAATAAAATATGCATTTATGTGTCATTAATATACATAGGAAATTGTTACCAATGAAATATGCATTTATGTGACATTAATATACATAGACATTTGTCATTTGAATAACATAGAAAATTGGTTACAAATAAATATTCATTTATTTGACATTAGAATTCATAGGAAAATATTTACATATAAAATATTATTTTATGTAATATTAGAATTGAAAATTACATTTTTATGTAAAATGTTACATTAGATTGAAAATTACATTTTATGTAAAATGTTATATTAGATTAGACATAATATTTTCATATAAAATGTTGCATTAGAGAAAAATAACATTTTTATTATAAAATGTAGCATGAGAATTAAAATAACATTTTTGTTAAAGAAAGTACATTGGGTTAAACTAACACTTTGTCATCAATTATGGCCGTAGATTAAAATAACACCTTGTTATAAAAAGTGACAGTAGAAAGAAGTAACATTTTTAGTTTAAAATGTTACATAAGTAAGAAATAACATTTTTAGTTTAAAATGTTGCATTAAAGGAAAATATAACATTTTCATTCTAAAATGTTGCATTTCTCATGTAAATAAAAACTTGTAATAGAAAAGAGTGAATAACAAAATATTCATTTTGTTAAATAGAAAAGAATGAAAAGCAAAATATTCATTTTGTTAAATAGAAAAGTACGAAAAACAAAATGTTCATTTTGTTAAATAGAAAAGTGTTAAAACCATATCCTTTTATTTGTCATTAGAATTTATGGAAAGTTGTTTAAGAATATACAATAAAAAAATCATTTTTATTGCAGTATGAAACATTAGAAAAGAATATTTTATTTGCATTTCTCATGTAAATCAAAACATGTATTAGAAAAGAAAGTTTATCTTACTTACATTTTACATGTAAATAAAAGGCATGAATAAAGAAGTATATCTTATTTACATTTTACATGTAAATAAAAGACTTGTACTAAAAGGGTATATTTTATTCACATTTTAGATGTGAGTAAAGACATGAATTTGTAAAGGATATTTTATTCACATTTTAGATGTGAATAAAAGACAGGAAATTTAGAAGTACATTTTTATTTTCCTTTTTATATGCAAATAAAAACCATAGATATTACGTACACTTTTTATTTGCAAGTTAGTTGCAAATAAAAACATGAAGATATGAAGTACATTTTTATTTGCAATCTAGTTGTAAATAAAAAAATGATTATAAAAAGTTGACATTTTTATTTATATTTTAGATATAAATAAAAACATGAAAACAAAAAGTACATTTTTATTCACCTTTTAGATGTGAATAAAAACATGAATTGGAAAAGGACATTTTTATTTACATTTTAGTTGTAAATAAAAACATAAATAAAAACATAAATTAGAAGTCACATTTTTATTTACATTTTAGATGTAAATAAAATCAAGAATTAAAAAGTGACATTTTTATTTACATTTTAGATGTAAATAAAAAGGATCAATTTAAAAGTTACATTTTTTATTTTTCATTTTAGATGTAAATAAAAAGGATTTGATTAAAATGGACATTTTGATTTACATTTTAGAAGCAATAAAAAGTGTAGATTAAAATGTTATATTTTATTTGTCAAAATAGAGACAATAAAAAGATAAGAATAAAAAAGTACATTTTTATTTATATTTTAGATGTAAATAGAAAGAATAGATTTAAGGTACATTTTTTTTACATTTTAGATGTAAATAAAAAGAATGAATTTGAAGTTACATCTTTATTTACATTTTAAATGTAAATAAAAGGATAGATTAAAAAGTTTCATTTTCATACATTTCGATGTAAATAAAAGAGTATATTTTGAAGCGACATTTTTAGTGACATTTTATATTCAATAAAAAGATTTGAATTAAAAGAAGCATTGTTATTGTCATTTTAGGGACAATAAAAAGAGTAGATTTAAAAGTGGCTTTTTATTGATGTTTTATACTCAATAAAAAGAATATATTTTAATGTTATGTTTTTATCGACATTTAAATGCGATAAAAAGAATTGATCTTAGTAGTTGAAATCGCCAAACGATTTATATTTATATATAAATATATATAAATATAAATTAAAACTAAAACGAAACGCGCGCGGTAGTTCGCGTTTCGGCAATCGTGACTTTAAACGATTATACTGAAAGATCCGACCGTCGAATTTTCCCAAAACTGGAACCGTTAGGACCGCTTTGGGAAAATCTTCCCAATAATATAAATTTTGTCAAAATCCAACGGTTAGATTTCGAGATAAGTGCAAATCGAATTTGGATAAAAACAGCGCCAAGGCCGCCATTGACCTAAAGCGTCGTTTAATTATAATTAAGCTATTTTAAATAAATAAAAATAGTGATAAACCGTTTTAAATAGATTTAAGCAATATGAAATGATTTAAAAGATAATTATTTGGAAATTATTTGAAAAGACCGAGTTCAACTCATTTCAAATAATTACTACGACGATTTAAGTCGAAGATTTGAAGACGGTGATTGAAGACCGACGATCTTCACATCGAATGGATGAGGACTACTGACTCCCGTGATTGGAGTAGCTACCTTGAAGGGGCTGCAGTGGTAGTTGTTCGGACATATTTGTTGATTGTTCGGATATGCGAGGAATGAGGTGCCTCCAGTTTCGTTCAGACCCAGAACGGACTTGTAAATGGGTGGTATGTCTGACGTTGTATTCCTTTATACTGTATTCGTTGATCTCTGCTAAATATATATCTATTTGGTGTTTAACACCCTTCTCTAAGACGTACGAGCTTAGAGGTTTTATATGGGTAGGAATCAATGGTATGGTATGGATTGACAATGTGGCATGCTAAGATGCATGGATCAAGGCTTTTGTTGAAAAGCAGAGCCTTGTGGTTGATGATCAAAGCATAACCTGTTTAGGCGTAGCTTTGTGTATAACATGACTTCACGAGCCTCACACCCCGGTATGAGTCAAAAACGAGATTAGGACTGCAGGGAGTGCACACGTTTCTTTCTAGTTAGAGTGATGACAGCTGTAATGACCCGCATTTTCAACGGTATAATAATTAATCTATTTAATTATTTATAAAGTGATTTAGAATTCAAATGGTCGTGGAATTAAATAATGGTGAATATTTAATTAAAATAATAAATTAAATAATATATTTAATTCTGAAATAATCAGAATTGGCTGAAATGGCGATATGGTGTGAACTTGATCATCTGTGATATTTAATTCAGTTTAAAATTTAATTAGAATAACAAATATATTATTTGAATGACAGTTTGAATGTAAAATTATATTATAATTAAAATCGAGCTTGAAATGGCGCTGCAGTTTGTAATTTGGCGATTTGAACTTCAACTAAATGTACAAGATTCGTTTTAAGCCAGATTTCTGTAAAACAAGAAACGTGTGGAGCTGGTGGAGTATATCTTTCTAGTGGAAGGGAAAAATCGGGATTTCGTCGTGTAGATTTTGATTTATGTCCAAATCAAATTTTAGAAAAGTCATTGTGGAATTCCTTTATAATTTATAAAGGAATTATTTATATTTTAAAAAGGAATTTCAATATAAATCGAATATCGGGTTGACCCAGATTTGAAATATCGAGTTAGAAATCCACATAAGATTTTTCTGAAGCTGTATGGTATTCCACTGTGAATATATACGATAATATTTATTTTTAAATATTAAATTTAATTTTTTTTAAATATATTTATATATTTAAAAGGGTTATTTAGGACTTTAAAAATAGCCACTTTTGCAAACGAAGTTGGAATTCGACGAAACTAATTTTGTTGGATCCGCAACATCAAATTTTTGTTAGATTCCAAGTTCCGTGATTTTTGGAGTCACTGTGTGGCCGTATGGATTTTTAGAGTGAAAAACAATTAGTATTTTGACGGTTAAAAATACGTTGTGTGAGCATACGAAGTCGGAATTCGACGAAACCAGTTTCGTTGGGTCCGCAATGTCGAACTGTAGGTGCGTGTCCAGTTTCATGAGTTTTGGGTATTGTATGTGACCACAGGAATTTTTAAGGACAATTACAAGCAACATTGGAATAAAAATTAATAAAAAAATCGAATATAAAATATTAAAAACAACCCTATAAGTACTCGTTCACCTTTCTAAACCCTAATTCTAATTATTTTTTTGGGTCAATGGAAAATGGGGCGCCGTCGTTCTTCCTTAGGAGAATAAATTTCTACCTTCTAAAATCTCAAACAATTCAAACTAAAATCCTTAAATCCCCAATTACATATGATTGAACTCCCCTTGAGTTTCTCTTCACCTCTATATGATTTTTATATGGTGCGACGCGGGTTTGTCGAGGGCGGAAAACTAACAGTAAAGCTAGGGTTGGGGATATCGAGATGTTGGGGCATTGATTTGTGTTTTGATTGTTGCATTCATGTTTATTGGAGAGATTGACATCGATTGGGAAAAGTTGGGGTGCTCTGACACCGGAAAATGTCGCTGCCTGTGTTGAAGGGCTCGAGGTCGGTTTTGCGTTGAAGGGTTCGTGATGGGCGAAATGGGGATGGGTATGAAGAGGTCACGAAGGGGAGTCTGACGGTGGTCTCCATGTTGGGTGCGGTGGTGAAACGAGGAAGGGGTGGCGATTAGAACATTCAAAGAATGGCCATTGAAGTACTGGAAGCAGGTTCAAAATGAGGACGGGGAAGAAACACGTAGGCGGGTCGGTGGGTTAAGGAAGGAAATGGGCCGCAAGAAGGAAGTTAAGCCCAATACCCTTTAGATATTTAAGTTTTTATTTTATTTAAATATCTAGAACTTGTAATGACCATAATTTCGTCATACGAAATCAGAATTGGACGAAACAAGATCTGTTAGGATCGTATGGACGGGAGCTGCCCAATGGAACTAACTGGGAGTGGATTGGAGCTCGTATGAATTTATGGCGAAATAAACTGTTTGATTTAAATCAAACAACAGTTTATCGTTTTTTAACGATGAACTGCAAATGTGAGTAAATCTCACTAACTCTGAACAGTTTATAATTTCATGTTGTATTATTAGAACTGTTAAATATTGGCTGATTGACTGTGTGTTGACTGTTTGATTGAACTGCTAGTTAGTTAGTTGAATTTCTATATTGATTATGTTTAACAGAATATATCATATGGAACTGAAAGTGATGTTGAATTTATTGTGTAACATCTGTGGATGCAGGGAAACAGGTTGGAGGAATCCGACTGGATTCCTCAATAGCTATTTTATTATTTTCATATATTGTGATATATGACGTGGTTTATAATCTGTTGTTGATTATATGTGTATGGACGATATTTGACATCATGACTTGATATGTTAAACACCATAACATATCCGAATGTGAAAAGGGGGAATTTTCAAATGGTATTTGAAAATAAAATATTTATAAAATCAAAGGGTTTTATAAATGAAATGTTTATAAATGAAATATTTATAAATAGAAATCTTTATAGGTGAAATTATATAGAAAAGGGAAATCTTTATAAATGAAATATTTATAAAGAAAAGGGAATATATATAAAATCATAAGATCTTATAAATGAGATATTTATTGGTTAAATAAATAGGAGATGTTAAACGAGATACTTATTTATTAAGTAAATAAGTTATAAAAGAGATATTGACTTAGGAAACAGAATAAGTTATTAAAAGGTTTTTTTATGTGTTAAATAAATAGAATAAGAAAAGGAGATATTTATTTGTTAAATAAATAAGATAAGATATGAGGAATATTTATTTAGAAAATAAATAAGATATTAATAAAGGAAATACTTAGGATAAATAAGTAAAGTTAATAAAGGGAATACTTGGAAATAGAACCTTAAAAGGAAATATTTGCAAACCATTTGCAAATAGAATTTGAAAAGGAAATATTTGTAAACCATTTACAAAGAGGATTAAAAAGTAAATATTGGCAAAGGCATTTAGAAATAAATAGATTATAAAGGAAATATTTATCTTTGGATATATATATATATATATATATATATATATATAAGTCAGGACTTATATATGGAGAAAACAGATAAAAGGAGCAGATTGATTTAAAAATGATATTTATAAATTAAGTTAAATATTTATCATTTGGATAAATAAATATATATATAAGTCTGAACTTATATATGAAGAAGTAAACAGATAAAAGGAGCAGAATGATTTATAAATGATATTCATAAATTAAGTTAAATATTTATCATTTGGATAAATAGAATATATAAGTCAGGACTTACATAAAGAAGTAAGAATCGATTTCAACATCGATGTTTGAAACTGAATAAGGACAAAGAGTTAATCAGTTAGGGTAAACTAGTTAGGTTAAACCGTAGAGTTAAACCAGTTAGGTTAAACCGTAGAGTTAAACCAGTTAGGTTAAACCGTAGAGTTAAATCAGTTAGGTTAACCCGTAGAGTTAAATCAGTTAGAGTTAACCAGTTAGAGTTAACCAGTTAGAGTTAAACAATTAGAGTAAATCGATAGAGTTAAATCGAACTAGAGTTATTGAATAGAGTTAAATCGAATTTAGTTTATTCGAATAGAGTTGAAATTAGTTAAGCAAATTTAGTTATTCGAAGAAGTAAATCGAATCAGAAATATTCGAAGTGAGATAATCGAATAGTAGATATTCGAAGTGAGATAATCGAATCAGAGATATTCGAAGTGAGATAATCGAATCAGAAATACTCGAAGTGAGTTGATCGAATCTAGTTATTCGACAGGAGTTAAATCGAACAAGATTTATTCGAAGAAAGAGATTATCGAATATAAGTATTCGAAAGTAAGCAAATCGAATATAAGTTATTCGGATGTAAGTTATTCGAATAAAAGTTAATCCAGTAAGAATTAAATAGAGTTAAAGTTAATCGAATAAGAGTTATTAGATTGGAGTTATTCGAATAAGAGTTATAGAATAAGAGTTAACCAAATAGGAGTTGATAAATTTGTGGTTCGTTATTTATTCGAGTTAGGAAATAAGAGTTAGATTAAAGTTATTATATTTCAGAAGCAGGAGATTATAACACCACTATTATAATCAAATGATTCTGTAAAGGAGTTGGACTCGTAAATTATATCTAGAAGTTACGTAAGGAAGTGTTAAAGAGTTAAAAGATGAACTTACCCTATTTTGAGATTTGAAATGTTGTTCAGTTAAGGTCTGAGAGGTAGTTATACCCCAACTTGATTGGCTTCGTTTTTAATTTAGAAATGGTTAAGGTTCGAGAGTGAAAGTGGTTAAGTGATTTTAGTAAATAAATATAGTGGTTTGAGTTGTCGTCGCGATGTTGATTTAAACATCTGTTTAAATCCAAGTAAAGAAGATTTGGAAATGTTTTCCAAATAGAATCAGAAACGTAATCAAATATTGAAATTTGAAATATGAATTAGAAAAGGAAGTGTTCATGTATAAGGAGTTAAGAAATGGAGTTAAGCTAAATCAGAATTTGACTGGAAACTTGTTAAGTTGAATGGTTTCCTAAGTGTCTATCTGATGTTGGTTTCGACCTTCGGGATTGGTACTTAGGGAATTGTTCTTATACTAGTTTACAATCATAGACTGATAGTTGTAGAAGAATAGTGATACGTAAATAAGTTATGGAAATGTTTTCCAGCGTTAACGTATATTTTCTAAACATAGAAAATAAGGAACATATGAATATATATATATATATATATATATATATGATTGATGGTTGATTTGATAAAATTTCCATCTGGAAATAATATCGTTGTTTGCACACTGTTTTTCTTTGATGGTTAAATCACAGACTATCGAAGTTTTGACCATTTTAACGTTGTTAATATGGAGAGACCGGTTGGATTATTATCCAAAGAACCACTTTGTGTTGGCATAAGCGTTGCGAATCATATATGCCAAAGATAATTGAAGACGGAGTAAAGTGCAAGGGCTATTGTATAAGTTTTAGATAACAGTGCCTAAGATGGATGTATTGAATAGTGCCTTCGGTTCATCCTGTTCCTGGATGACTTGTATGGATGAATGTCTGACAGAGTATTTCCAGAAAGGTCACGTACATTGATTTCTTCAACCGTACCAAAAGTGGAAGCGGAGAAGGAAACTTCTTTAGCTAACACGTAATGTACTGTTGTAGACGTCAATTAGTGATTTTCGATGGATCTGACAATGTGGCATTCGAAGTGAATCTGATATGATGATAAGGCATAACCTCAAGCCTCATCAACCGGTAAATGACAGAAATCGGGCAGGTAGCACGGCTATGTAGGTCGCACCTATTAGAGTGTATAATCACCTGATCTAGAGTTTCATTTACTTCTAAAAATCTATTGTTGATGTTGTCCCATTCGGGAAATGGTTGCTGATCCCAACTGTTGGTGATATACATTCGATACACTCAAGCGAAATGAGTGGTCGGTCATGTGTGGCCGGGTTGCAAGATGTTCTTGTTGAACCCAGTGTATTCCTCTCTAGAGGTACACTAGCGAAAGGTGGTTCCATACCTTGTAATAGTTGGAAATCCATTACCCAATACACGCTTGCGGTTTTGATTGTATACTATATATGTAGAACGTGAGATGAAAGCGTTTCTGCTAGATGATTATTATATTGTGGTTGATAGACATTATTATAATATCAAAAGGTTTTGATACAAAGATATTTTGGATCCTCATAAGGGAAAAACCCGTTCCGTTATACGGCGTGGTCTTATGAGATATCGTTTACTTGTTCGAACTGTTTTAAACTGTTTTACTCACACCAGTCCCATGACTGACCCGGAGTTTATTTTGTTTTGTTTTCCCTAAACTCTTGGGTGCCCAATTTTGTACGGGCAGTCAAGTAGTCGGGATTTACAAATACTTGAATAGCTGGAGCAGGAGGCTTCAGGATTATATAGCTATTATTATTCCGCTGTGTTGTAAGTGTTGTACTTTGACAATTATGTATATTCAAGTACAGATGTATATTTCAAAGTTATATTATATATTATATGTTATTCGTTCAGCTGTGAGATTCGTGTTACTCTGATGTTGTGTTCTTCTTCATCTCCTATTCTAAGTTTCTATATTATCTTTCCACACCCTCTAATTTCTTTCATCAACTTTCTGGTATTTTTCGATGTTTGGTTAGTCATCATTGAGTTTATGGCGATAACCAAAGTCGACAAAATCCGGGTCGTTACATCAGCGACCTACCAGCCCTGACATTTTACTTATGTGGATGATGGATTATGAGGTACCTCGGTTTTATAGGTTGTTAGTGGCCATATAGAGGTTCAAAAGAACCGAGAAGCGTGTGTTCAGGAATTGCCAATCCACTAATGTAAGTGTGGACCGGCCCTGAAGATCCAAGGGTTCACTACGGGGGATCCTGAGGCATTTGCTAGAGTGTCTCGAATCGGAGAGGACGATCCGTAGCCTCGATTTCATGATGGAAACCCAATTTCCAATACGACACCATCGGTTTTGATTGTAGAACTAGTATGGCGACATGATATATGGTACCCATGCCATCTATGATTGATACATTATGATTGAAATTGTTTTTGGAAACATATATACACTAAGAATAATATCAAATCTGTTTTTATCGTATCAAGCATTTTTGACCATTATAAGGTAAAACTCTATCCTCCGGTTTGCGTTGCATTGTGTGATGGGACTTGAGTCTTATAATGGTTTCATTTTTCTAAAAAGCATTGCGTTGTTTAACGATTTACTTTATGAACTGGCAATCCAATGGAGTAAACATGTTTCGTGTTAGCGGCGTGGTCCTATGATTAGCCTTATTACTAGATTAGTTAAGTTAGATTTCTCATACCAGTCCCATGACTGACCTATAGTTTGTTTCACTTGCAAACTCGGGTGCCCATATTTTCCACACGGGCAGTCAAGTGCTTTTGCAGATATCTATTCTCTTGAGCATGACTCTGGATCGAAGCCTAAAGCTGAGTCCAGAACATAGAAAGTCTTCTGCTGTGTATTGTATTAATTTATTGTAATAAGTCTTTCACTGTATTTTATTTATCAATGTACTCTGATATTCTGTACTCTGATGTAACATTATTATGATGTTTATAAAAGTCTGCTGTTATTGTTCTAATGTATTGTATTCCCAAAGTTAACGTATGCGGGTTTTGAACGATTTTGATCGATCTAGCGATCGATTAAGGTCGGGCAAAATGCGTGTCGTTACAGAAATTATTTAAAAAAAGCAATCGACAAATGAGATTATTGATAATTTGATATAAAAATATGATGCAGTTCGACTAATGTACCGTATATTTTTTTTTAATTAACAACTAAAAAAATGATTACTATAAAGAAGGCTAATTTGGTAAAATGAACTTTATTTGTTAAGGGGGTGCTCTTTACATTGATACTCCCCTTAACAAATTCTTTTTTCATTTTAAATTGATCCCCCCTTAATAGTAACTGGAGTGTCAATAACAACCCCCAATTTTCTTCCTGTCTTCAACGCTATTTATGTGGAAGAAAAAGTGGTTACCATTAGATCTGACTTTGATCAGACCTGCTGGTTACCAAATCCTCTTCAAATGAGCGATAACAGTGGAGTACAGAAGCGATTTATCAAGAAAAAACCATACCAAATATTCATGCAAAAACCTCTTCACATGCTTGGATGATCACATCAGTAGGGAGAAGTGATTTACCGGAGAAAAGAAGAGAGGTAGGTGCAGTGGTGAAAACTCCAACGTTCCTTGGTTTGACCTAAAATAGAGTTGACCATTTGGGTTTCATAGGAGGAGGTATAGATGGTTCGAGCGGAGAAGAAGGGTCTAGTGATGGCGGAATCACAGATGGTCAAGGAATCGAGGGGATGCAACAAGGATGCGGTGATGGGACAAGAGAGAAATTTGGACGAGGTGGAGAGAGGTAAGTCGGCTAAAGCGACATCCATTGTTAGTTGAATTTAATATTATTTGGAATCTTATGCAATGACTAATAATATGAATGCTAGTAAAGTAAGAAACAATCACACTAGAGTTTTATACTGGCTTGGACTTTGCATCCTACATCCATTCCCGAAGCTCCCCTTCGGCTTTCTAACTTGCAAAACAGTCGTGTCTTCGCACAGAGGAATATGTTTACAATGGAGTAGTTTTTTGACAATGATATATTCTAAATAACACTAATTTTGACTGAATAGTACAAGCTCTCATATAATCTTCTTGAAGTAATATGTGATATAAAGTGCTTGAGGTATAAAAGAGATAGGTGAATGCTTTTTGAACGCTTTTTAAAGATCAAAAAATTACAGAGAACAGAATGTATACAAAAGAAAGATTCAGAGAGATTAGTTTATAAAGTTTCTTTTACTCAAGTCTATTTATAAGAATTATAAGTTTCTTTAAAGAGAAATGATTTTAGAGTAAAACCTTTCATTCTAAAGGTTGCATCCATTGATAAAAGAAAATATATGTTTTGAAGAATGGTTGCATTCCCTTAGTACGAAGAAGAAACCTTTTCATAAATTAGCCCAGTTCTTAGTACAGACGTATGTTATTTTGTGTCAGACTTCTTTGCGGGAACTCTGGAATTTTTCCAGGTCTCAGCTCAAATGTCTGACCTTAGAGTCGGACGTATGTGCTGGAACTCTGGAATTTTTCCAAAGTTTAGTGACGGACATTTAATCTGAGTGTCAAATGTCTGGCACTTGCACGTTCTATTTTCTAGGTTCCTTTGCTTTATAAAACCATTTTATAAACTATGATACTACTCAAGGAGATTGTACAAATCATCTACAAATACTTTATACTAAATATTAGCTAATATTATGAATCTCTTATGCATGTCTTCCAGTCTTCATTTATGATTGTACTTGCATATGACATGTATATATGTTGTATATAGTGCTTGTGTAGTTGTCATTAAAAGCACGGAATAGAGGTTCTAACATTGATGTGTAGAGGTTGCTTTCCTATCATCATTTGTATAGTTTCGTAGCATCTCTTCACATGATGCATAGAAGTTTCGTTCATAGTATCAATTAATTAGATAGTTTCTTCAATGTGTAATTTCAGGTGAAACAACTAAATGAAAGGAATTGAGAAAAATTTCAGGTATATATGATAGATTCCAAGGGAAAAGTTGAATGTATGATGTCACTAAAAAACAATTAAACTGACATCAAAGGTATGGTAGCAGTAATGTTCCCAAATGTAACTAAATGTTGAAAATATAATTATTGAAACAATATGCAGCAATTAATTTCCAATATCCATATATATAAATTAACAAATCCAAAATTGAAAATATCAAAATAAAAGCCATAATAACACATGTTAATTTAAACTCTTTTAAGTATTGCCAATGATAAAGGTATAATACACGCAACATTAATATCTTAAGTTAATTATATAGCCTATGCCAGCTTGCTTGATGGAACAATACTCTATCATATGAAGTGTCTTAAATTCATATGGCAAAACCATGTTTTCAAATTCAAATATAAAGCTCCAAAATAATAACAGTGTGACAAAAAAGAGTTCTTCGATAAATTCCTATGAACTCTAAAATAAAACCAAAAAAAATGGGAAAGCAAAGAAAATATGATTTCTAAGGAGATACAAACATAAATATGAATATGTGTGCATATACGCTAGCGTGTATACATATACGTATATGTTCAGTTTAACTTGATAATAAATTGAAAATAAGTCGTACCAGATTCTATAAAATGTTGGAGTGTATATCAATGCATGTCAAAAGAAATCCACAGCAAAATATATGTTCATGGGCAAATTCTATTCATACACTGAAAATTACCTAATGTACACCGGTATTTTTCTAAAATAATATATTATTAAACTGCCCTTCTTCTTTGTTGCATTTTTACTCTTTTAATTATAACCCATCAAACTAAAAATTGTAAATAACAATATTTGATCAAATCTATGTAAAAAAGTTAGAAGAACTTAATGTGTTTAAAACACGAAGCCCGAAAGTTGAAATAAGAGAACTATTACAAATAAGTTATCAAGAAATTAAGATTTTTTTTGTTGAAATAGAGTCTTTTTTGTTGATATTAAGATTTTTTTTTGTAGCACAATAAATTGTTTCATTTTATTGAACTTGAACTTCTTTTAATGCCATATAGCTTAAAGCTTTAAAGAAGGTAGATGATGAATCAAACAAGGCTAATTTTGTAAAAAAAAATATGGTGTATGCAAAATAATTTTTGGTGTATAGTAGTCTATTTTATTTTATGGCTTATGTTAAGAGATTGTTGGTGTATGAATAGAATTAGCCATGTTCATGATTGATTTTTAAAGGTGCCAAAAGGGCAGTGTAACCAAATATAAAAGTTTCTTCCTTAATATTCATCTTATTCAATCAAATAAATTTGGTAATTTTCCTTTATATTCATCTTATTCGTATTCCACTTACAAATTTTTATGGACTACCAATTTCAGTAACCTCATCTATATTAACTTCAATTAGTTATGACATTTCTTTGTTCTACCCAATACAAAACTTTAATCCCTACAAGGGTAAAGTAATAACATATTTACAAAACGAAGACTGATAAATTAAGTTTTCCTTCCACCAACTTATTACTTACATCTCCATTAACATAGTATATTGGGAGTATTTAGTTTGATTTTTTTTTTAAAAAAAAAGATGATATTGTCAGAGCCATCCATTATATCAAACAAAAGAAAATAATGGTGGTGATATATTAAATTTCCTAGTAAAACTGAACAAAAAAGAGTTAAGTCATGGTGTTTTAGGTATTTACAACTTCTTAGTTAAATATTCAAGTTATCGGTTACAAGTTGTCAGTTACAAGTTGTTAGTTAAATATTCATGTTTTTAGTTAAATATTCAAGGTGTTTTAGGTAATTACAAGTTTTTAGTTAAATACTAAATATTGAAAATAATGGTGTTAATATATTGATGCCTATATGGTGAGCTCATATCAATTTAATTAAAAAAATCTTCAAGTTGTTAGTTAAATGTTCGCATATATGTGTGTCCACGTATTACATATGCAATAGTTTGCATATTTTATCTAATTCGAGTTATTGATTTTAGAAAAAAATGTTGATAAGTTTCCAAATTATTAAATTTTGCTCATCAAGAAATGTCAATGCAAATCTTAAAGACTGTATTATAATGTTCAAAACATCTGGTTTGCAACAGTAATGAACTTCTGGTTCAAATAAAATATATAAACAACTTCAAGTTGTTAAAATTTATTCTTCAATGCAATATGTAAATGTAAATACATAAATAAGATGTAAATCTTTGGATGCATCATCATTGCCTCATATGATGTAAATTCTTTAAGAAGTACAATGATATTATTTCACACAATTTCCATAAAGCTTCAAGCTTTTAATTACGAATTATTTCAAGTTCATTGATTGAGGAACTTAAAGTTCCTATGCGTGTGTGTGTGTGTATATCAAGTTTATTAATTTATGATGAACTTTTGGTTCTCAAACTTTTTGCATACTTCTAATTTAGAAGCTTTTACGTTCTTGCTAATTAGGGAAAACTGTCAAGATTTCAAACTTGTAAACTTTATCAAAAAGTGTTTTTTTTCATTATTCAAGACTTCAGGTCTCAGACTTTGAGTTATGCAACTTGTAGTTAAAAAAACTCTTTGCACAACTTCAGGTTGTGGTTATAACCTTTTTATTTCTTCCATACATGGGATATTACTTGCTAAATACATCGATTAGTAATACATATGTTTATTCTTATACCAAACACAAACAGACTTCATTTAACTTACAACAACTAATGCATTTACTACATTTACGAAACTATGGTAATATATTAACATTACCATAACGATACATTTAATGCATTTGTTATAAAAACAATGGAAATAACTGTTATATTGTCCAAATACATTAATCAAATAAATAATCTTTACTTAAATCAACAGAGTAAAATTTGGATTTAGCTACAGTATTGATCAATGATAAAACTGAAATGAATAACTTAAAGTTGTACTGCATTTTTCAATAATCAAATATTCTAAAAATACCACATATATGCATAATTTCTAATTAAAAACTAAGTAAAAGTGTATAATCCTAGAACGAAGATTTTACATTCTCTAATATGAATGATTTGAAAATTTGCAGATCTGTACATAAATTTCACAAACATTAAAAAATTACATGTCTTAGATTCAAATTATTTCCCGCATACGGAAATTAATTCCATAATTTTTTTAACCAAACATATCAAAACAAATATGTAGCTCTGCAAATCAACATATTAGAAATAAGATTAAATTATTATACAACTTTAGAGAATCAAGATTATTCCAAAAAAAAAAATCATAATTTTATTTTCGTTATACAATTCATATAAAGATCTTTTAGATCTTTCTTTTTACATCAAAATCACCTCTTACTATCATAGAACCGCAGGTTCTAAATTTTCCATTTTATTACAAAAATTACTTTTGCATGCACTTAAGGTGTGCTAAATCAAGATCGGTATTACGATCTTAACTTAATATAATAAAACTACAAGTTTTATCATAATTTGCATATTATTCTTGCATATTTTAAATTATAGCAATGTAACACCCCATAATTTTAACAACACTAAGAAGATAAATTAAAGAATAATTTAATATTCAGAATTAAGTGAAACGAATTGTGCCATTGCGTTCGTCTCGGAATTCTAGTCAAAATAGACACTTGATTTGCGTAAAATAGACACCGTATGAAGAAGTTATGAAGGTTTGAAGTTTGTATACGCGCAAGAACAATACACACACACACACACACACACACACACACACACACACACACATATATATATATATATATATATATAGGGTCCAGAAATTCAAAATCAAACTCAAAATACGAAAAGGGGGGTGTCGACCCATGGCTCGACCCCCTAAGGGGTGGGTCGATCCCCCTAGGGCAGACGTGGCAGGCTAGGGTTTGAGGCTGGCAGCTATATATATGGACTCATTTCTCATGTTTTGCACACTGAAAATAATAAAGGACTCGATGTTGTCGCTGCACGGGTTGAATCAAACCTTTTTCTTCTTCTGTAATCAAGTTAATCAAGTTTAGAGTTATTCAAGTGTAGATCTTTTATAACCTGTGTATCTATGATATTCTGACATGACTATGACTTGGATCTTAACCTTTATCATGTCAGACCTACCTTTGATTATACGTCTAATTCACTGTTTAGATCACCTTATACCTATTCAATTATGTTTATGGCAAAATCAGATCTGTGATTAGTTGGACATCTAAATCATTATTTAGATCACATCATGCCTATCCCAATTATGCTAGAATCAGTGCTATTGTCACAGGTTCATCCTATATGCTTATCTTGCCATTATGCCACTATATGTTTATGCCATTACATGTCAACCCTATTAGTATGATCATCATTGTCCTTTTCCCTTTATCTTTTCCCTTTTATTTTTATGCGACCAGGCTACCTTCGAGCCTAGGCATGTCGCTGAAATATGCGAATACGTTGGAATGGGAACGAGGGGAAAACGTTAATATTGGGTATAACTTGTAATTGGAAATTTGGGCATAACTTGAATAAAGTGTAATAATATGAATTTGGGGCATATAGTTTATTATGAACATAACTTGGGAAAAGTGGCATGAAAACCTATAACGACATAGGTAAAATTGGCTAATAATGAAATGCCTAGGATTACTGTAATTAGAAATTGTAACTACGTGTAGACACGACGTTAGATTACACTTGTGGTGGAAGTTTGCCTAGAACCGCCCAACATATACAGCGACCACAAGTGGTGAATCTAATGTGAGGGGTCTAGGTGCACAAATACGAGACGTGCTAATACACAAGGTTAAACCCGACTTATGGAAGAAGACTTCCCAGAACCGACCGGTATATCCAGCATCCACAAGTGGTAGGCTTAATGTGGGAGGTCTAGCACATTATAACCATAAATGGACATAGTAATGAATTTGAATGCTTAACCTAGTTGAATCCATAAGGATTGTATGAACATGAACTTGAATAGGGGTTAAGTAAACTTGTTTGAACAGTGGGTGGATAAAGTAAATCTGTGGTGGGTGGGTAATATTTATATATAGGCCCTTAAACTTAACCTGATGGGGTTATGTAATTAAAGACACCGATAGGTAAGCATAACCTGTGGAAATCCTAGTGGGGATACAAGACAAAGGGGAGAGCTTGTATCATCTTGTGTGTAGGACCCATTTCAGTCAGTAACACATATATAGTTATCAAACGAGTACTCCGAGCTAGATCGGGGTCGGGGCACGCTTACTGGGCCGATTGTAAGAGATCCAAACGTGGAGGACGATGTGGGCGGCGCAAACCGACTGGGGTCATGTGTGTGCATGGTCCGGCCAGAGGGGGATAAGACGACTGTGACACCTGTAGATATGGTTGTGCATGTCAACGAAGGGTTGCCACTTTAGGAAGTGATACATCCTATTGTGAGGTCAGCACAGGGTATCTACGTAGTATGGAGCCGATCAATTGGGGTAGTAATTAGGGTACACTCAGACTTCGGTATATTTAGGATCCCGTTATTATCCATAGGGGTAAGTCTGGGACGTTGGGCTGCCTGTTGATTGTATGGGGTGAAAACCTCTCATTGGAACTAGGCCTAAGTCTACCATCTTATAGTTGTTGGATCATCTCATTCTGGTTATACTTGTATCGGTGTAGGGTAATCATTAGAGAAGCATATACACTCTGTAACGACCCGCATTCTACGCATCGGAGGATCGTAAAATATTTATTTTATTCTCATACGAAGTCGTATGGTCGTGTTACTTTGGGTAATGACTATTGGGGTCATTTCCCATGTTCACGATTTTTGCTGATATTTAAATAATCGTTTTACCCCTAGAGAATCTTGTTTTGCCTATAACTTTTGATTGGTAAGGAGTTTTGATCTAAGACCACTTCCATTGGATTCAGATGATGGTTTACCTTTCCGTAGAGTGGTCACATTAATCAAACGGCCTTACCGTTTAGGAGATATGGCTAAAATAAGGTTTAAAGATGGAAAAACAGCTTAATCGGGCTTAATTAGGTAATTAGCGGCTAGGTCCATAACCCATTTCAGGATTAGGGTTATGGGAGGGCTGAAATGAGTTGGAGAACCATATCCATTTAGTTTTCCACCCACCATAAACGTTTCTTGAATCATAGTAATGGCCTCCACCTTCTAAATTCATCCCTAATCACTTCCTAATAACATATTATGCAAATCTACATCAAATCAAGTCAAATTAGCATCAAATTAGAATTGGGGCTGCTGCAATTGTAACGACCCGCATTCTACGCATCATAGGATCGTAGGATATTTATTTCTGTCACATACGAAGTCGTGTCGTCATGTAACTTTGGGAGACGACTATTGGGGTCATTTCCCATGTTCATGATTTTTCCCGATTTTTAAATGACCATTTTACCCCTAGTTGGCACTGTTTTGGCCATAACTTTTGACTGGAAAGGAATTTTGACCTGAAACCACTTCCATTGGCTTCGGATGATGGTTTCTCTTTCCGTAGAGTGGTCACAATAGCCAAACGGACTTACCGTTTGGGAGATATGGCTGAAACAAGTTTCAGATGGTGAAAAACAGCTTAATTGGGCTTAACCGGGTGATTAGCAGCTAGGCCCACAGGGGAATTTCGGGTTTAGAGGTATAGGAGGACTGATTAGGGTTAGGTTATCACTTTCATTTCAGTTTTGAGCCGCCACAAACCTTCTTGAGACCTTAGTAATGGCTTCCATCCTCTAAAACCACTCCAAAACACATTTTTAGTGAAGATTAAGCCTAAACTACATCAAAACAAGGCCAAACAGCAACAAAGCAAGGTTGGAGCTGCTGCTATACATAGGAATTCGACCCAAACAGAGGGTACTTCAGATTTGGTGTTTTATTTTGTGGCCAAGGTGAGTGATAGCATCGTTTTGACACTAATTACAGTTAATTAAGGGTAATTAGTGAAGATTAGCGAATTTATACACTAATAAATTCTGGAAAAATGTTTAGAAATTCTTAAATAATATTTCATGCCTCTGTTATAAAATTTAGACGATTTGGTTAAGTTTTACTAAGTATGTACTTAAACATGATTAAGAGGGATTATAGGAAAATGTGAGGTTTTAGCCACCTTTGATCCATTTTGGTTCATTTGAATTGTTGTTAGGTGTTTGTGGTTGTTCTTACATGTTGCTATGACTCTATGGTATGTTTTATGATTGATTAGAATAGTTAGATTGGTTGAAAACGTCGTCGAATGGCGTAGAAAGCTCGCTGGAAAGTGGCAGAAATGTGCAGGTTCCGAACCGGATCGGATCGGAGTAGAGGGTCGGATCGGATTTGTGAACTGACCAAGGAAATCTGAACTGGATCGGAGCTTGTCACTGGAGGAGGATCGACGAGAAGGAAGGCTGTTTTCTTAGAGTTGGAGTGGACAAAGGGGATCGGATCGAAACTAGGGAGCGGATCGGAGCTGTGGAGCGGATCGGATTGGAGAGGATCGGATCGGAGTAAGCTAAGGGGGCGGAGCGGATCGGCAATTGGAGAAGGACAGGATTGGGTATGGGAACTTAGAAGGGAGCAACCACCGAACCAACCAGAGAATAGGCACTACACTTCCGAACCGAACCAAGTGGAGAACCCGAACCGAAGGAGCACCGAACCGAATGGAAAAGATGACTACCGAACCGAACCGATGAAGATGATGACTACCGAACCGAATCGAATTCCAGGACTGCGCGACAACTCTTCTGAAGACCAACTCCAACTCGATCAAAACCCGAGATGCAAAGGAAGTCCAAATGAGGAGCTTTGACTCAGGATCCAGCTGGGAACCAATGAGTGGGCTTCATGATTGGGCTTTGCTGCGGGACGCGTGCCAAGGAGTTATCGACGTCTATAGCTTTGGACCACTATGGTAGGAGGTACGAAGGCGGATCCAGGGCCATTATGGCATCGGTAGAACCAAGGGCTACAACCAATGAAGTGGGTCATTGAAATGTTTGGTCATGACTCCATATGTTTAGCTTGGTCATAGCAGGGTTTCTACAAGTCGGGATTCGTCGTTGCCTCGGTTTGTCTAGTGTTCCAAAGTGGTAGATATCGTATGCTTTACGCACTGAGTGAGAGATGTGAGGATGGTTGCTATGCTTGAGTGTTTGACATACACACCCCACCCCCGTATCCTTACACTATTTATTATGGTACCTTAGAGCATTGTACGGTATGTGGTACTAACTCTTTGGTTGCAGGTCCAGGTTCAGGTATGGTTTAGTATACCTGTTATCATTCTGTTTAGATGCTTATCGCTCACACCAGGCTTTATGTCTGACCCAGAGTTTTATGTCTCTTCTTATTACTCTGGGTGCTCACACGAGCAGACTAGAGACAGGTTAGCTGGTGATGCACGGGTAGATGATCCGGAGACGAGCAGGAGGCTTCCACGTAACATATATAGTATTCTCCCTGTATTGTTGAAGATCACTGCTTGGGCATTGGTGGTGCATCTTCTACTTTAGTTTTCTTTTGTTAGAGACAGAAAATTTGGAAAGTTGTAATAAGCTGTATTTGGATTTCCGCTGCTCTGATGTTGACATTGATTATTAGTTATCAGCTTATGCACTGTCTCGCCTGTTTTATGTCAAGTATGTTATTATTATATTTTATTCCATGCGCTGTGAGACATTCTACAGGTTCCTTGATTAGTTTATTCTCTTCTTTCCTTTCTTATGACGACCGTTCCGTGCCGGTTGGACATGTGTACAGCGCACACTTGGAGTAAATGTCGGTTGGTGCGGGGCGGGCCGTCACACTTGGTATCAGAGCTCTAGGTTGCATAGTTAACCTAGGGAAGTTATCAGGGAGAGATAATATACGTATATGAGAGAGCGTATTTGTGATTACTTTGGTTTTTAAAAGCTATATATATATATATATATATATTATTAGTAGTATAAGGATGAAGTCGTACTGCACTAGCACCACTATGGAGTCGTTAATCATTTCCTTTTTCAGATTGACGATGAGCCGATATACTAGAGGTGCTGGTAGGGGAGCCAACAATGGGAATGCTGCTGACATGAGGACGATGTTTACTGACCTCATGAGAGAGATGCTTAGAGATGTGCAGAGGGCAGCTCCCAATGGTGGAAATGGTGGTGGTCCAATAGTGCAGGCGCCAAGAGTCGACTTCGCCAAGCTGAATAAGGATTATACTAGTCTTGGTGGGAAGTCATTCCACGGAACGGAGTCGGCTACGGACGTTCAGGATTGGTTGGATAGTTGCGAACGTATCTTCGAGGATTTGGGTATCAAGGATGCGATGAAGAGAAAGCTAGCGTCCCGTCAGCTGCAAGGGCGGGCAATGAATTGGTGGAATGCTATAAAGGCAGCTACTCCCGAAGATCAGATTACTTGGGAACAGTTTAAGGCTCGTTTTAGTGAGAAGTTCATTCCGGCTGCTCAGAAGTCAATGCTGTTTAAGAAATTCTTGGAGCTCAAGCAGAATGGCAGAGCTGTCTCGGAGTATATTGCTGAATTTGACACTTTGTCAAAATATGGATTATCTCTTATTGATACTGCCGAGAAAAAGAATGAGAAATTCATAACCGGTTTGGACCAGTACTTGGGGGAAAAACTTATTAACCACATCGATGAGACGTTTGAATCGATTGTGGGGAAAGCATTAAGATCAGAAAGTCTCTACCCTAAGTCGAAGACTGAGGTTGCATCTGCAGAAGAGCCAAAACCACAAGCAAGTGGTGGAGGCAAGGGTGGTTCCCAGAATAAGAGAAAGCAGAACCAAGCTAAGGATGGCCAGAAGAAAAAGAATAAGCAAGATGTTGAGTGCTTCAGCTGTGGTAAGAAGGGCCATTATGCTAGTAATTGTCGGGCCAAAAGTAATTGTCGGGCCAAGCCAGCGGATAGGAAGTGCTTCAACTGTGGCCAAATGGGACATCACAAGGACAAGTGTCCACAGCCCCCTAAGGAAAAGCAAATGGTGAAAGCCTACACTCTTAATGCTATTCCTTCTTCGTCGAATGCCCCAACAGCGGCGGAGAAGGGAAAGAATGTCGTCATTCAAGGTATGCTTTCTGTTTATGATGTTCCTGTTAGAGTTTTGTTTGATACCGGAGCTTCCAGTTCTTTCATATCTAGTGACCTGGTAGATAGGTTGGGATTGGAGCCCGAGATTGTCGATAGACCTTTAGTAGTGACGAACCCGATTGGTGGTTCAACTAGCCTTAGCATGATTTGTCGTAATGTGGTCTTATCGAGTCATGGATGCATGTTTGTTTGCGATTGCTTTGTTTTGGGATTTACTGGGTTTGGCATTATTTTGGGAGTAGATTGGCTCCAAAGATACGGGGTGGTGGTAGACTGTGAGGGCTTGTTGGTGACAGCTAGAGCGGATGATGGGCGGAGGATAGTGTTTGGTGGTCTACCCAGTAAGGGGGTATTGGCTAGTTTTCTAAACTCCCTCAACATCCCGCATAGTGAGTTGTCAGGTTTGCCCGTGGTTGGCCAGTATCCGGATGTTTTCGAAGAAGTGACCGGACTTCCACCACACCGAGAGATTGAGTTCCGTATTGATTTGGTAAAAGATGCCAGGCCTATAGTGATGCCACTTTGTCGTATGGCACCGAGGGAGCAGCGAGAGCTCGAGGTGCAAGTCAGCGATCTTTTGAAGAAGGGATTTATCAGAAGGAGTGTTTCTGAATGGGGAGCACCAGTTGTGTTTGCTACCAAGGCGGATGGTTCCCTTCGTTTGTGTGTAGACTACCGCGAATTAAATAAAGTGACGAGGAAGAACAAGTATCCTCTCCCGTGGATAGATGATTTATTCGATCAGTTGAGTGGCGCGAGAGTGTTCTCTCAGTTGGATCTCGCGACAGGTTTTCATCAGCTTAGAGTGGAAGCTGAGAGTATAGCTAAAACGGCATTTCGAACGCCGTCTGGGTTTTATGAATGGTTGGTTATGCCATTTGGGCTGACCAATGCCCCAGCATATTTTGTGGATCTTATGAATAGGGTATTCAGTGATCAGTTGAATAAGTTCGTCCTTGTGTTCGTTGATGATATTTTGGTCTATTCGAGGACAGAGGAAGAACACAAGGAACATTTAAGAGTAGCGATGGAGGTGTTGAGAAAACACCAATTGAAAGCCAAGTTTTCTAAGTGTCACTTCTGGAAGAGGGAAGTGAGGTTCTTGGGCCATGTTGTATCAGAAAATGGGATTGCCGTGGACCCGGCGAAGGTGGCTACGGTACAGGATTGGCCTACGCCCAAGAATGCAACAGATGTAAGGAGTTTTTTGGGGTTAGCGGGATATTATCGTAAGTTTATCCAAGGTTTCTCCAAGATAGCAGCACCATTGACCCAGTTGATCAAGAAGAATCAAGCTTTTGTCTGGGATGAAAGGTGCGAGAATGCATTCAGAAGTCTAAAGGACAAGTTGACAAGCGCACCATTGTTAGTCATTCCTAAGGGGGATGAAGAGATGACGGTATACACGGATGCCTGTGGTACCGGACTGGGTGCTGTATTGATGCAAGGCGGTAGGGTTGTAGCTTACGCAAGTCGGCAATCGAAACCGCACGAGAGAAGATACCCTACCCATGATTTAGAATTGGCAGCAATCGTGTTCGCGTTAAAGATGTGGAGACACTATCTCTTGGGAGAAAGATTTGAGCTGTTTACAGATCATAAGTCGTTGAAGTATCTATTCTCCCAGAAGGATTTAAATCTCCGTCAGCAGAGATGGTTAGAGTTCTTAGCTTCCTATGATTTTGACATCGCATACACACCAGGAAAGGGCAATGCGGTGGCTGATGCATTGAGTAGAAGACATGCCAGCTTAGGGGCTATGTTCCTTGAATGGAAGCAACTGGAGTTTATCGCGGGGTTTGATTTCAGACCAAAGTGCGAATTGGATCTAGAAATGTTAGCAAGTTTGACGATCAGACCCACTTTGATTGGGCGGATCGGCTCTAGTCAGAGGGACGATCCTAACCTATTGGAAATCATCTCCAAGCTAGAGATGGGTATCGATGAGGAGATGAACAAGTATGGGCTTGATCGAGATGGATGGCTTAGAAAGAATGGAAAGCTTGTTGTACCCAATGTCAATGGATTGAGAGATGAAGTGCTTAGAGAATGTCATCACTCAAAGCTAACTATACACCCCGGTGGTAACAAGATGTATCGAGATATGAAGCAGACTTACTACTGGGAAGGAATGAAAAGAGACGTTGGGAAGTTTATATCCAAATGCATGAATTGCCAGCTAGTTAAAGCCGAGCAAAAGAAGCCTAGTGGTTTGTTACAGCCCTTAGAAATTCCCGAATGGAAATGGGAGCAAGTCTCAATGGATTTCATCGATGGTTTACCAAGGACTAGATCGGGACATGATAGCATTTGGGTGATTGTAGACCGATTGACTAAGGGTGCAAGATTTATACCAGTCAAATCAACCAGAACGACAGCTAAGTTAGCAGAGTTGTATATGAAGTGGGTAGTGAGATTTCATGGAGTACCTAAAAGCATTGTGAGCGACCGAGACCCGTTGTTCACTAGTGGGTTTTGGAAGAGCTTACAAGAGGCTCTAGGGTCAGAGTTACATCTCAGTACCGCATATCATCCTCAGACCGACGGTCAGACAGAGAGGGTGAACCGTATTTTGGAAGATCTCTTGAGAGCATGTATATTGGATTTTGGTGGATCATGGGATGACCATTTGCATCTAGTAGAGTTTGCATATAATAATAGCTACCAATCCAGTATCGGCATGGCTCCGTTTGAAGCTTTGTATGGAAGGCCGTGCAACTCACCATCATGTTGGATAGAGACTGGCGAGAAGTTTATGCTTGGACCAGATGTGGTGAGGGAAACTACAGATAAAATCAAGACCATTCAACAACGAATGAAGGCCGCCCAAGATAGGCAGAAGAGTTATGCTGATAAGAGGAGGAGAGACTTAAAATTCTCCGTTGGCGACTTGGTGTTTGTCAAGATTTCTCCGTTGAAGAGCGTAATACGATTTGGCAGGAGAGGCAAGTTGGCACCAAGATTCGTTGGCCCATTCCCTGTTCTCGAACTAGTCGGGAATTTGGCATATAGAATTGACTTACCGGAGAAGATGGCAGGAGTTCACGACGTATTTCATGTTTCCCAACTAAGGAAGTTCGTTCACGACTCAGATATGACTATTTCACCTGATCAGTTAGAGGACTTCGAAGTAGAACCCGAGGCGGTTGGGAACCGCAAGCCGGCCCGTATTGTCGAGCACGACATGAAGCAACTTCGAAGGAAGGCGGTGAAGCTAGTCAAGGTACAGTGGAGCGAGGACGAGAGTGATTGTACTTGGGAGACAGAGGAGGACATTAGGAAGACACACCCAGAACTCTTTGCCTGGTAAGATTTTGACTTTGATTTAGTTTTCCGCATACTAGGATAGGCTTGTTTGCTTATTTTGCATGATTGATTGTTGTATGTGGTTGTTAGGCATGCGGGATCCTTTGTATGTTTTGGGTTAAGAAATTTCGGGGACGAAATTTCTTAAGGGGGGGAGAGTGTAACGACCCGCATTCTACGCATCATAGGATCGTAGGATATTTATTTCTGTCACATACGAAGTCGTATCGTCATGTAACTTTGGGAGACGACTATTGGGGTCATTTCCCATGTTCATGATTTTTCCCGATTTTTAAATGACCATTTTACCCCTAGTTGGCATTGTTTTGGCCATAACTTTTGACTGGAAAGGAATTTTGACCTGAAACCACTTCCATTGGCTTCGGATGATGGTTTCTCTTTCCGCAGAGTGGTCACATTAGCCAAACGGACTTACCGTTTGGGAGATATGGCTGAAACAAGTTTCAGATGGTGAAAAACAGCTTAATTGGGCTTAACCGGGTGATTAGCAGCTAGGCCCACAGGGGAATTTCGGGTTTAGAGGTATAGGAGGACTGATTAGGGTTAGGTTATCACTTTCATTTCAGTTTTGAGCCGCCACAAACCTTCTTGAGACCTTAGTAATGGCTTCCATCCTCTAAAACCACTCCAAAACACATTTTTAGTGAAGATTAAGCCTAAACTACATCAAAACAAGGCCAAACAGCAACAAAGCAAGGTTGGAGCTGCTGCTATACATAGGAATTCGACCCAAACAGAGGATACTTCAGATTTGGTGTTTTATTTTGTGGCCAAGGTGAGTGATAGCATCGTTTTGACACTAATTACAGTTAATTAAGGGTAATTAGTGAAGATTAGCGAATTTATACACTAATAAATTCTGGAAAAATATTTAGAAATTCTTAAATAATATTTCATGCCTCTGTTATAAAATTTAGACGATTTGGTTAAGTTTTACTAAGTATGTACTTAAACATGATTAAGAGGGATTATAGGAAAATGTGAGGTTTTAGCCACCTTTGATCCATTTTGGTTCATTTGAATTGTTGTTAGGTGTTTGTGGTTGTTCTTACATGTTGCTATGACTCTATGGTATGTTTTATGATTGATTAGAATAGTTAGATTGGTTGAAAACGTCGTCGAATGGCGTAGAAAGCTCGCTGGAAAGTGGCAGAAATGTGCAGGTTCCGAACCGGATCGGATCGGAGTAGAGGGTCGGATCGGATTTGTGAACTGACCAAGGAAATCTGAACTGGATCGGAGCTTGTCACTGGAGGAGGATCGGCGAGAAGGAAGGCTGTTTGCTTAGAGTTGGAGTGGACAAAGGGGATCGGATCGAAACTAGGGAGCGGATCGGAGCTGTGGAGCGGATCGGATTGGAGAGGATCGGATCGGAGTAAGCTAAGGGGGCGGAGCGGATCGGCAATTGGAGAAGGACAGGATTGGGTATGGGAACTTAGAAGGGAGCAACCACCGAACCAACCAGAGAATAGGCACTACACTTCCGAACCGAACCAAGTGGAGAACCCGAACCGAAGGAGCACCGAACCGAATGGAAAAGATGACTACCGAACCGAACCGATGAAGATGATGACTACCGAACCGAATCGAATTCCAGGACTGCGCGACAACTCTTCTGAAGACCAACTCCAACTCGATCAAAACCCGAGATGCAAAGGAAGTCCAAATGAGGAGCTTTGACTCAGGATCCAGCTGGGAACCAATGAGTGGGCTTCATGATTGGGCTTTGCTGCGGGACGCGTGCCAAGGAGTTATCGACGTCTATAGCTTTGGACCACTATGGTAGGAGGTACGAAGGCGGATTCAGGGCCATTATGGCATCGGTAGAACCAAGGGCTACAACCAATGAAGTGGGTCATTGAAATGTTTGGTCATGACTCCATATGTTTAGCTTGGTCATAGCAGGGTTTCTACAAGTCGGGATTCGTCGTTGCCTCAGTTTGTCTAGTGTTCCAAAATGGTAGATATCGTATGCTTTACGCACTGAGTGAGAGATGTGAGGATGGTTGCTATGCTTGAGTGTTTGACATACACACCCCACCCCCGTATCCTTACACTATTTATTATGGCACCTTAGAGCATTGTACGGTATGTGGTACTAACTCTTTGGTTGCAGGTCCAGGTTCAGGTATGGTTTAGTATACCTGTTATCATTCTGTTTAGATGCTTATCGCTCACACCAGGCTTTATGTCTGACCCAGAGTTTTATGTCTCTTCTTATTACTCTGGGTGCTCACACGAGCAGACTAGAGACAGGTTAGCTGGTGATGCACGGGTAGATGATCCGGAGACGAGCAGGAGGCTTCCACGTAACATATATAGTATTCTCCCTGTATTGTTGAAGATCACTGCTTGGGCATTGGTGGTGCATCTTCTACTTTAGTTTTCTTTTGTTAGAGACAGAAAATTTGGAAAGTTGTAATAAGCTGTATTTGGATTTCCGCTGCTCTGATGTTGACATTGATTATTAGTTATCAGCTTATGCACTGTCTCGCCTGTTTTATGTCAAGTATGTTATTATTATATTTTATTCCATGCGCTGTGAGACATTCTACAGGTTCCTTGATTAGTTTATTCTCTTCTTTCCTTTCTTATGACGACCGTTCCGTGCCGGTTGGACATGTGTACAGCGCACACTTGGAGTAAATGTCGGTTGGTGCGGGGCGGGCCGTCACAGCAATACATAGAGATCCATGCCATAACAGTAAAGTTTCATATCTAAGATTTCATTTGTGACTTAAGGTGAGTGATTTGCATGTGTATTCACTAATTACGGCTAACTAGGGGTGATTAGTGATAATTAGCGAAATTATACATTATAAAAATCTGGAAAAATATGCAGAAATTATAAAATATTATGTTATGTTATTGGTGAAAATTTGGTTTAATTTGGATTAAGTTTGCTAATCCTATAGTTAAAACATGGTTAAGAGGATTAATGGGAAAATCATTCTTTTTGGGTATGTTTGATCTAAAATAACCTATGTGAATGATGTTTGACCTTTTTGATTGAACCTCTATGTTGTTACTGTTGTTTGGAATGTTTTATGATTGTTTAGTGAAAAGTTAGAATGGTTTAAAACGCCGTCGTATGGCGAAAATGGATGAAACAAGCTCGCTGGAAAAGTGCAGGAAGTGGATCAGATCGGGTCCCCGAACCGGCTCGTGACTATGGTATCACGACCCGCTCGTGACCTAGGTGCCATGACTAGATGCTTTGAGGAACCAACCCGAACCCAGAAGGCGATCACGAACCGAAGATTGGAGACACAAGCCGAACCGACATGAGGGCCACGAATCAGTGAGGACAACATGGTCACGAACCGAACAGGAAGTGGAGCAGAGGATCAAACCGAGGAAGCTTTAATCACGAACCGCCAGTCACGACCCGACCCAAACTTATGAGCACCATGACTCACGAACCGGGGAAGGGCATTCACGAACCAAACCGAGGAGCTTGGGCATGAACTGTGTAATAACCAGGAAATTCTGAGCCAATTTAAATTTTTAATTTTGGCAATTTTGATGAATTTTGAATATTTAAAATGAATTATTTTAAATAATATTGACGAAAAATTTATTTTGAATAGAAATAGAAGTATATATTTATTAGAATCGTCGTTAGAATATAAAAATTTTATTTTGATTATAAAAGGAATTGAAAATGGCGCGGTAGTTCGATAATTCGATTTCAAATTTCAATTGAACATACCGGGTGCAAAATAAACCGGATTTTAGCGAAACCAAAAATAATGGAATCTAATTGAGGATATCTATCCAATGAATCCAAAAAATCAAAATTTCATAGCAGGGATAAAAAGATATGGCTAGTTGAAATTTCAGAATAGTCGCTATGGAATTCTAGCCCTCGAAAATAACCATTTTGCAAACGACCTCGGATTTCGAAAAAACCACTTTTGTTGGATCCGCGATGTCAAATGATTGCTAGGTTTCAAATTTCGTAATTTTTCGAATCAATGTGTGAGCGTGGCAAAGGAAAACGCGTTTGACCAGTTTCAGTTGATTTTAATCGACTGGAAAATGGCCATTCCAACGGTCTCAGAATTCGACGAAATTAGTTTTATTATGACCGTATCGTCAATACGAAGCTAGAAAATATTTTTCTGGAATTTTTCTAGTTAGTATGTGACCCCGGTAAATTGAAATACGTGTTCAAATTCAATATATAGAGTTATATTTTGATTTTGACGAAAACTGATCGAAACAGTCGAATCAGCCTACAAAATATATCCCATTATGTTCGGAATAGGGGTAATTAGCTAGAGAAGACAGTCGGTGGGTTCGATTTCGAGTTCAAAATAAAAAGTTGCTTTTTTGGAGAAATTAATTAATTAATATATATAATTTTCTATGTCCCCCCTTTCTTCCATTCAGAAGTCAACACACATTCAGAAGCAAAATAAAAAAACTAAGGGGGAAAGGATCGATCGAAGGAAATCCAGCCCCCCCCCCCCCCCCGGCGACGCCGCGCCCCCACCAGCATCTCCGACCGGCGCTCCCTCCCCTCGACCATCCTCCTCTCGCCACTTCTCTCCTCCTGCTCCTCCTCCAACTCGCGCAGCACCCTCCACCCTCCATCGAGCCAGTCGAGTTCCCCCCCCCCCCACCCACTCTCAGCTGAAGAACCGCGACACCCCCCGTGGTTGACCATCCGCCTCGCGCAGCCCTTGGCGCACCCCCCCGGCGAACGCAACAACGTTTACCCCCTCCCCTTCCTCCTTCAAGCGCAAACACCCCATTTTCTCTAACGACAGTGAGTTATATTACTATTTTTATTCATTTGTTTATTTACAATTGTTTTAATTTCAGATCCTATGTAAATAAAATTGTTTTAGACTTCGGATTTTTCATATATAGCTTTTTAAAGGGTTTGATTTTTGTTTGTTTAAAAAAAGATTTGGTTTTTAGAAATAGCAAAGTACGATTTTTAGTGATTAGAGAATGACGATAATAAAAGAGTTATTTTTATATGTATGTAGAGTAAGCAAGTTTAAATTTTTATGATTATAAAAATTAGAATTTTCCTTATGAAAAGGTTGTATTTTTAAAATGTAAAAGATTGAATTTTAAAATGTAAAGGGTAGATTAGTTTTTTTTCCAGTATAAAAATATAATTTTTATATAATGAAGAAGTTAAAAATATAATTTTTATATAATGAAGAGGTTAAAAGTATAATTTTTATATAATGAAGAGATTAAAAATATAATTTTTATAAAGTAGAAGTATTAAAAATATGATTTTTATATAATAGAGAATATAAAAATTCGATTTTTATATATGTAGTGGAAACGGATGACGAAAGTGGCAAAAGGCGAGCACGGCGAAGGTTTCCTACATATGAAGAGTCGTGGCGTTTGGATTAGCTTTGGTGAGAACTCCTCACCTTTAATTTAATTTTTTCTAGTTAAAATATATGCTAGGATGTAGACGGTATTTAGTAGCACCCGACACCTGTCGTCCACAGACCATGGACGGTTTGTATGCTTGTTTGTTTGATTTTGATGTGTAGTTGATTGTGTGATGTGATGTGAAATGAAATAAAATATTTATGCAGTTAAAAATATTTTATAGTTAAAAATAAAAAATTTAACGTGTATATGAAATGAAATAAAGTAATATAAACAAATCGAATGATTTGTTTATATACACACATTTGACTGATATTGATTGGGACGATAAATTTTACACGTCACCCAACTGCACAAATAAAATATGTGTTTGATTGTTTGAAACCCCACACGGGTATTGGGATGATATATGACATACACTAATCCCAATAATTAGTTGTATGTCGATCGATTGATTGACAGACTGTCATAAGCGTTAAATATTTATATTTGATGCTTATACAGTGTAGAATGCACTCTGGATGATGGTTGATTATTTATCGTCGTTATTTTATACATGTGTTGTAGAAAATCCATATAATTAACATTATATGGTAATTGATTGGGCCTCATTCCAGTTTTGAAAAAGGAAATATTTGAATAGAAATATTTGAAAAAGAAATATTTGAAATAGAATATTTGAAAATAGAAATATATGAAGTCGTGTTGATTAGATTGACGCCATTTTGACGTGAACGATATTTATATCGATTTTATTCATTTTTCAATGAATATTGAAAGTGATTTCAAAATTCGAATTATATTGAATAGAAATGAATTCGAATTGAAATTGAATTGAATTGAAAACGAACTGAAATTGAATTAAAAATCGATTTGAATTGAAATCAATTTGAAATGAATTTAAAACGAAGTTGTAAGGGAAAATTCAATTTTGATTTGAATTTAAAAAGGATGCTGAAATCGTTTTGAAAACGATTTATAAAATACGTTTTAAAAGGAAATCGATGAAGTATATATTATATATATTATATAGTGGCCTGAATAGAACGGGCTGCGCCGCGGCAGTTCGTGAATTTCGACCATTGACTTCGAATGGATATTGCGGGAGATCCGACCATCGGATTCTCCTAAAACCAGAACCGTTGGGTTCGTATCGAAAAGAGCTTTCTAACGAATATTAGAAATTTCAAATCTAACGATTGGATTTGGAATAATGTCCAAATCAAATTTGAAAAAGGTCGTTGTAAGTGCAGTTCGATGGCCGTTGATGGAAATCGACTGTACGGGCCTTGATAAAATTATTAAAAATAGAAATAATTTGTGTAAAATCATAAGAAATGATTTGTGAAGAATTGGGATGAAAAATCCCATATTTGAAAAGATAAAAATAGATTTTTATCGAAATGAACTAGTTTTGAACTAGAATAATAATTTATTTATTTTTAAAATAAATAAATTGGATTTGAAATGGTTTTGAAAATAACTAGAATTTCCAATAATTGAATTGAAATGGATTTGAATCAAAATTGTCTTTGGAATATTTCGATGTTGGATTTCGTGATTATACAGATGTTGTTATGGAAATTTGAAAGATATATATATATATATCGTTATTTCCAATACGATATTTGTTAGTCGTAGAATTTGATATTGAATATAAGCCGATATATTTTCTATTCAGAGCCTTGTATTTAATATCAAATGTGATTTGGGTTTGTCGTGAATGGTGTCTTCATTAACACTGTTCTTAAGCCCAGTTGAGAAAAAGATTAAATCTTTTTATTTAGATTTAATGAAGTGTACCAATTAAATAATATTTAATTGGAATTGAATTGGTATTGATTTTTGGGTTTATCGCGAACAATGTTTTAAAGAACACTTGTTCTTTAACCCAAAAATTGATGGAATGTGATTTTGGGTTGTCGTGAACGGTATCTTCTATAATATTGTTCTTAGACCCAAAGGAGTTAAGAAAATCAGAAACTAACTGGAGATTAGTTAAGTTGAATGGTTTCTGGGGTATTGATCTGATGTTGGCTTCGGCCTTCGGGGTTAATACTTAGGGAATTGCTCGCTTGCTAATTTACGGTTAGGGACTGGTTGAAATGTGATGTGATTTTGGGTTTATTGTGAACCGTGTTTTAAATGACACTGATTCTTTAACCTAGTTAAAGATTAAAAATAAGTGGAGTTTTAATGAATCTTTAATTAGATTGAAAAGAACGAGAATGGAGTATCCCCAGTTTTGCTCCAGGCGATAGTTAAATCTTTAATTAGATTTGAACGTGAAATGGTAATTGAATTTACCGATAACACCGTTGTGTTAAATATGAACTATTACCAGTTTTACTTCATGGGATGAATAGGTTGGGATTGGGAAATAAAATAAATGATCACTTCGGTATGGATCACTAATCCCGACTAGTTTGAATTGATATTCAAAAGTAGATTATAGAATAAATTTAAAGGATTTATCTTTGATAAAATTAATGGGAACCTTTCCCTAAGAATGTGAAATTAGAAACTAACTGTAGGTTAGCTAAGCAGAACGGTTTCCTAGGTATTGATCTGATGTTGGTTTCGGCTTTCGGGGTTAATATTTGGGGGATTATTTTCTTGTTAATTTACGGTTAGTGACTGATGAATTGGAATGAGGCGTATGTTGTGTTTGTGTAACACTTGTTTTTTATATACGTGAGTTATTCAGAAAGACCGGGTTTATCCCATTCTGAATAACTGACTCGACGTGGTGTCAAGGATGAAGACGGTGGTTGAAGACCGGAGGTCTTCACGTCGTTTGGATAATTACTGATGATCTTGATTGGGTCGTACACCCAAGAGGAGGGAATCAGTTAGTGGTCATCCAGATGTACTTGGAGATCGATGGATATGTGGGGTACTAGGTGCCTCCGGTTTCATTCAGACCCAGAACGAACTTGTAAATGGACTGTGTGTCTGACATCGGATTTCATTCTATGTGATTGATATCGATTGCATAGCGTGAATTGCCTGTATGGCATGCTAAGATGCAAATGATCAAGGCTTCTGTTGAAAAGCAGAGTCTTGTTGTTGATGATCAATGCACGGCCTGTGTGGCATAGCTTTGTGTAACGTGAATTCGCGAGCCTCACACCCCGGTTGTGAACTAAAAATGGGAGAAGGACCTCAGGGAGAACATGCATTTCTTTCTAGCTAGAAGTGGCGTCAGTGGTTTTACATGCCCTGACGAGTTTGACTTATGTGGTTGTTGCTATTGCGAGGCGCCTCGGATATATCAGTGAGTATGTGAAGCCGATGGAGTCATTCATTGGCCCATTGACACCCCCAAAGGGTGGGGAAACGCAGTGTTCAAGAATTTTAATCCACATCGGTAGACCGGCCCTGTCGCTCCGAAGGTCACTCGAGCTCTGACCTGAGACACGGGCTAGAGCGTCTCGAATCGGTAGAGGACTATCTTTTTCCTCGGTTCACAGATGGAAATCCAACTTCCAATACGTGACTTTGCGGTTTTATTTGTAGAGCCTAGTATGGCGACATAGTGGGATGGGGCGCTTATGCCGTCTATGATTGATACTTATGATTTGAAGTTGTTTTATACACTATGCACTTATAATACTATCAAAATAATCTGTTTTAAACGTATTAAGCATTCTTTGGCTATTATAAGGTAAAAA
Source organism: Allium sativum (assembly GCA_030737875.1). Taxonomy (NCBI): domain Eukaryota; kingdom Viridiplantae; phylum Streptophyta; class Magnoliopsida; order Asparagales; family Amaryllidaceae; genus Allium; species Allium sativum. Next base: position 5,449,555 of record JASFAX010000039.1, on the reverse strand, counting down.
CCCTATCATCCGGCTTGCGTTGCATTGTGTGATGGGACCTGGGTCTTATAATGTAAGAACCCTATTTTTCCCCGTAAAGGAAAGTGTCGGATAGTTCGAGAACAAGCCACAACAGAACGCATACGATAGAACGTTTCATTGTATATTACAACAATGCATCAGATTACAAGAATATACAGAGTATAAATGAATATTACACAGAAATATCAGAGATTTAAATTACATTTAAATACATAGCAGCGGAAGATAATACAATACACAACTAGAAGTAGATATACGGATACAAAGCTTTCAGGATATCGTTCCAGCTGTAAACCAGGATCCTGTGAATATAAATCTGCAAAACCAAAACTACTAGCTGCCCGTGTCAAAATAGGGGCACCCAGAGTTTAGGTTAAAACAATAAACTCCAGGTCAGTCATGTGACTGGTGTGAGAACTAAAACAGTTAATCTTTATTTTTAAAGTTAGGTAAATCAAGGGACCACGCCGTATAACACGGAACGGGTTTCCTCCCAAGAATACCAGTGCATAAAACAAACTACGCAATGCTAAATAAAGAAAAATGAAGCTGTTATAAGACCCAGGTCCCATCACACAATGCAACGCAGCCGAGGATAGGGTTTTCCCTTATAACAGCCAAAGAATGCTTGATACGTTTAAAACAAATCATTTGATACTATAATAAGTGCATAGTGTGTAAAACAACTTCAAATCATAAGTATCAATCATAGGCGACATGGGTACCATATATCATGTCGCCATACTAGGCTCTACAAATAAAACCGCAAATGTCACGTATTTGGAAATTGGATTTCCATCTATGAACCGAGGCAAAAGATAGTCCTCAACCGATTCGAGACGCTCTAGCCCGTGTCTCAGGAACAGCCGCAACTGCCCCTTGGATCGTCAGGGCCGGTCCACCGATGTGGATTATTATGCCTGAACACTACGTCTCCCCACCCTATGGGGTGTAAGTGAGCCAACTAAATGACTCCATCGGTTCGAGAATGACCGATCAATCCGAGGCGCCTCGCAACAGCAACAACCACATAAGTCAAACTCGTTAGGGCGTGTAAAACCACTGACGCCACTTCTAACTAGAAAGAAACGCATGCCCTCCCTGAGGTCCGTCTCCCGTTTTTGGTTCATACCGGGTGTGAAACACGCGAAGTAAACGTTACACAAAGCTACGCCACAAAGGCCTTGCTTTGATCATCACCACAAGACTTTGCTTTTCAACAGAAGCCTCGATCAATTTCCACTTAGGCATGCCACACAGGCAATTCACTCCATGCGTTTGATATCCATCAATATATAACCCCTGAGCTCGTACGTCTCAGAGAAGGGCGTTAAGCAAGAGAATAAATTCTCCGCCGCCCAACAGATATATATTTAATAGAGATCAATCACACGGACTAAAATCCAATATCAGACACACAGTCCATTTACAAGTTCGTTATGGGTCTGAACGAAACCGGAGGCACCTAGTACCCCGCATATCCATCGATCTCCAAGTAAGTCTGGACGATCACTAACTGTTTCCATCTTCTTGGGTGTACAGCCCAATCAAGATCATCAGTAATTACCCAAACGACGTGAAGACCTCCGGTCTTCGACCATCGTCTTCATCTTCGACTTATCGTCGTATCAGTTATTCAGAATGGGATAAACCCGGTCTTTCCGAATAACTCGCGTATATTTTAAATAAGTGTTACACAAACACAACATACGGCTCATTCCAATTCATCAGTCACTAACCGTAAATTAATCAAGAGAATAATTCCCCAAATATTAACCCCGAAGGCCGAAACCAACATCAGATCAATATTCAGAAAACCATTCTACTTGGCTAACCGACAGTTAGTTTCTGATTTCACATTCATAGGGAAAGGTTCCCATTAATTTTATCCAAGATAAATTTCTTGAATTTATTCTTTGTTCTATTTTTGAATATCAATTCAAACTAGTCGGGATTAGCGAACCTTACCGAAGTAATTATTTGTTTTAATTTCCCCAATCCCAACCTATTCATCCCATGAAGTAAAACTGGTAATACTTCATATCTAACACCACAGTGTTATCGGTAAATTCAATTACCATTTCACGTTCAAATCTAATTAAAGATTTAACTATCGCCTGGAGCAAAACTGGTGATACTCCATTTTCGATCATTTCAATCTAATTAAAGATTCATTAAAACTCCACTTAGTTTTAATCTTTAACTGGGTTAAAGAATCAGTGTCATTTAAAACACGGTTCACGATAAACCCAAAATCACATTCCATTAATTATCGGGTTAAAGAACAAGTGTTATTTAAAACACTGTTCACGATAAACCCAAAAATCAATACTAATTCAATTCCAATTAAATATCGTTTAATTGGTACACTTCATTAAATCTAAATAAAAAGATTTAATTTTTTTCTCAACTGGGTTCAAGAACAGTGTTGGTGAAGACACCATTCACGACAAACCCAAATCACATTTGATATTCAATACAAGGCTCTGAATAGAAAATATATCGGCTTATATTCAATATCAAATTCTACGACTAACAAATGTCGTATTGGAAATAACGATATAAATATATATCTTTCAAATTTCCATAACAACATCTGTATAATCACGAATTCCAACATCGAAATATTCCGAAGACAATTTCGATTCAAATCCACTCCAATGCAATCATTGGAAATTTTGGTTATTTTTAAAACCCTTTTCAAATTCAATTTATTTATTTAAAAATAAATAGAATTATAATCCTAGTTCAAAACTAGTTCATTTCGATAAAAACTATTTTTATCTTTTCAAATATGGAGTTTTTCATCCCAAATCTTCACAAATCATTTCTTAAGATTTTACACAAATTATTACTATTTTTGATAATTTTATCAGGCCCGTACAGCCGATTTCCATCAACGGCTATCGAACTGCACTTACAGCGGCCTTTTTCGAATTTGATTTGGACGTATCTCCAAATCCAACCGTTAGATTTCAAATTTCTAACATTCGTTAGAAAGCTCTTTTCGATACGAACCCAACGGTTCCGGTTTTAGGAGAATCCGACGGTCGGATCTCCCGTAATGTCCGTTTGAAATAAATGGTCGAAATTCACGAACTGCCGCGGCGCGGCGCGTTCTATTCAGGCCATTATATTATATATATAATATATACTTCGTCGATTTCTATTTAAAACAAATTATATAAATAGTTTTAAATTCGTTTCAAAAGCAATTTCAACTTCCTTTTCAATTCAAATCAAAATTGAATTCTTCTTTATAAATTCGTTTTAAAATTCATTTCTATTCAATTCAAATTTCAATTCAATTTGAGTTCATTTCAATTCGCTTTCAATTCAATTTGAATTCGTTTTCAATTCAATTCATTTCGAAATCGTTTTCAATTCAATTCATTTCGAAATCGTTTTATATTCAATTCATTTCGAAATCATTTTTAATTCAATTCATTTCGAAATCGTTTTCAATTCAATTCATTTCGAAATCGTTTTCAATTCAATTCATTTCGAAATCGTTTTCAATTCAATTCATTTCGAAATCGTTTTATATTCAATTCATTTCGAAATCGTTTTTAATTCAATTCATTTCGAAATCGTTTTCAATTCAATTCATTTCGAAATTGTTTTCAATTCAATTCATTTCGAAATCGTTTTCAATTCAATTCATTTCGAAATCGTTTTCAATTCAATTCATTTCGAAATCGTTTTCAATCCAATTCATTTCGAAATCGTTTTCAATTCAATTCATTTCGAAATCGTTTTCAATTCAATTCATTTCGAAATCGTTTTCAATTCAATTCATTTCGAAATCGTTTTATATTCAATTCATTTCGAAATCGTTTTTAATTCAATTCATTTCGAAATCGTTTTCAATTCAATTCATTTCGAAATTGTTTTCAATTCAATTCATTTCGAAATTGTTTTCAATTCAATTCATTTCGAAATCGTTTTCAATTCAATTCATTTCGAAATCGTTTTCAATCCAATTCATTTCGAAATCGTTTTCAATTCAATTCATTTCGAAATCGTTTTTAAAATCGATATAAATATCGATCACGTCAAAATGGTGTCAATCTAATCAACACGGCTGCATAAATTTCTAATTTCAAATATTCTATTTCAAATATTTCTTTTTCAAAATATTTCGTTCAACACATGACCAATCTCAATGGATGAGTACTGTCAACACATGAACCTTTATTTTATGTTGTTCTTTATTTTCTAAATTGGAAAGAGGCCCAATCAATTACCATATAAAGTTAATTATATGGATTTTCATACAACACATGTATATAATAGCATTGAAAAATAATCAACCATCAACCAAAGTGCACTACACTGTATAAGCATCAAATATAGATATCTAACGCTTATAACAGCCTATCAATCAATCGATCGACATTTTTAATCAATCAGGATGAGTGAACTTCATATTTCATCCTAACACCCGTGTGGGGTTTCAAACAATCAAACACAGATTTTATTTGTGCAGTTGGGCGATGTGTAAAATTTATCGACCCAATCAATGTCCTTCAAATAGGTGTACATAAACAAACCGTCGGGTTTGTAAATGAATATTTATTTATTTATATTCACGTTAAAAATTATATATTTTAACGATAAAACATTTTATTTTAACTTATGAATTTCTATTCAGTTCATTCTTTAAATAAAATGATATTTTTATTTTTCTAACATATTTTAGAAAATTTCGGCGGCATAACGACACGATACTAGAAACGGGACGAGGCCTAGCCTTATCCCCGGTCTAGTGAAGGCCCACGCCATTCACACATAAATCAATCCATTCATTTCACCAAACAATTCAATTTCACCAAACAATTCAATTTCCAATCAAATCATCTAACTAATCTATGCAACCAAACAAACAAGTCCATGGTCTGTGGACGATTGTGTCGGGTGCTACTAAGCACCGTCTGCATCCTAGTATATATATATATATATATAACTAGAAAAATTAATTGAAGAGTGAGAAATTCTCACCGATAGCTATCCTAGCTCCACGGCTCTTCATTTGCAGAAGTCTTCGTCGTTCTTGCCTTTCTATCACCTTCGTTGCCCGTATTCTCTACATACGTAAAAATCGAATTTTTACTATGTTATTCAATATATAAAAATCGAATTTTTACTATGTTATCATATAGATAAAATTCCATTTCAAAAATATAGATTTCGCCTTTATAAAAATAAAGATTTCTCCTTTTCAAAAATAAAGTTTTCGCCTTTCAAATATAAAGTTTATATTTTTCTCTACCTAAACAAAAATCATATTTTTATATCATCTAGATAGTAAAAACTATATTTTTAATACTTTAAAAATATAAAAATCATATTTTTATTTCTTCTATATAGTAAAGACTATATTTTTAATACTTTAAAAATATAAAAATCATATTTTTCTATAATTAAAAATCCAGTCTTTCTCTAATTAAAAATCTATATTTTCAGTTTAAAAAAAATCCTAGCTTTCTTTAGCTAAAAAGAAACAAAACATGAAAACTTACATCGCCACCGAAGTCTCGACTTACAGCAGGTGGAGGTGCTCACGTCGGGATCGCAGTGAGGGGCTTGACAGCTCCAAAGGTGGAGGCGACAACCCGGAGCGGTGTTGGTCTTCCAGGGAGGTGCGACAAACTCGATTTGAGGAGGGACTCGCTGTTTTAGGGATAGGAGGAGAGAGAGGGGATCGGAGTCGAGGAGGGAGGCCGGTCTGAGGTGGAAGCGGCGCAGGGATTGGCGCTCGATGGAGCGGCGCAGTGATGGGGTGGATTTTAGGTTTGGACGCGGTCATCGAACTGAGGGCTAGGGAGGGTTGCGAGCTTGGAGGCTACGACGGGAGGGGGGGTTCGACGTTGGGCGTGGCGGTGGGCTGGTGATTGAGGCGTCGATCGATTCAGGGATTTTTTTTCTTTTATTTTATTTTATTTTATTTCTCTGAAACGAGAAAGGGAAAGGGAGGGTAGTGGGGGTTTTTATATATTATAATTATTTTAGTTTAATTTAATTTTCCCAAGAGGTTGACTTTTTCCTCGGACACGAAATCCAACCCAACGACTGTCGCTCCTAGCGTTTTACCCCCATTCCGAACACGATGGGATATGTATCGCAAGCCAATTCGACTGTTTCGATAGGTTTTTATCAAAATTACAATATAAGTCAGTATATATTACGTTTTAACGCACATTTTAATCTACCTAGGCCACATACGAACTCTATAAATCCCATAAAAATATTTTCTAGCTTCGTATTGACGATACGGTCCTAACAAAACTAGTTTCGTTGAATTCTGAGACCGTTAGAAAAATGGTCATTTTCCAGTCGATTGAAATCAACTGAATCTGGTCAAACGCGTTTTCCTTTTCCACGCTCACATATTGATTTGAAAAATTATGAAATTTGGAATCTAGCAATAACTTGACACCACGGACCCAACAAAACTGGTTTCGTCGAAATCCGAGGTCATTTGCAAAATGTCCATTTTTAAGGGCCTGAATTCCATAGCGACTATTCATAATTTTCAACTGGACATATCTTTTGATTCCCGCTATGAAATCTTGATTTTTCGGATTCGTTGGAAAGATATTACCAATTAGATCCTAATGTTTTTGGTTTCACTAAAATCCGGATTGTTTTGCACCCGGTACATTCAATTGAAGTTTGAAATCGAATTATCGAACTACCGCGCCATTTTCAATTCTATTTATAATTATATATAAATATTTATATTCTAACGACGACGCGTATAAATATATACGTTCGAATTATATTCAAAATAAATTTTCTCGTCGTTATTATTTAAAATAATTCATTTTAAATAATCAAAATTCGCTAAAATTGCCAAAATAAAAATTTTAAACTGGCCCAGATTTTCCGGGTTGTTACATATAATAGCTTCATTATTTCTTTAATTAGCATTGCGCTGTTGTTTTATGCACTGGTATTCTTGGGAGGAAACCCGTTCCGTGTTATACGGCGTGGTCCCTTGATTTACCTAACTTTAAAAATAAAGATTAATAATTGTTTTAGTTCTCACACCAGTCACATGACTGACCTAGAGTTTATTGTTTTAACCTAAACTCTAGGTGCCCTTATTTTGACACGGGCAACTAGTAGTTTTGGTTTTGCAGATTTATATTCACAGGATCCTGATGTACAGCTGGAACGATATCCGGAAAGCTTTGTATCCGTATATCTTCTTCAGTTGTATTTTGTATTATATTCCGCTGCTATGTAATTTATTGTAATCTCTAATATTTTGTAATGTATAATATTCATTTATACTATGTATATTCTCGTATTCTGATGGAATTGTTGTAATTAACAATGAAATGTTCTTCCGTTTGGGTTCTGATTTGTCGTGTTCTCAAAGCGATCATGGGTTTCGAACGGTCTTGATCGGTTTAGCGACTGATTCGGATCGAGCGAAATTCCTTTTTGTTACATTTGGTATCAGAGATTTAGTTTACAAAGCTCAGAGAACAAGACACATTAGAACCATACGAAAGAATTCATCAGATATTGGATTAGTAATATCCAACGAGAATGACTCGTTAGAGATTGGATCAGTAGTATCCTAGAACGAGTGTGAAGAGTATATTTTAAAAAGTGAAAACAAATTTTGTTTTGAAAATTTAATTCAATTATTCGTATTTGAATATTTATTTATATTAATTTGGACTACCCAGTATATAAAGATTTTGCATATACGCCTGATCCGTGTGTATTCGAAGTTTTAATATATTGGGCAGATATAGAATCACACTCTAGCCGCTCGGGGATAATTCTGGTGATTCCCGGGCATCATCAGTGATTGTGTTCGTGTTTCAAAGGTGTGATATTTATATATTTCCTATTGACTAGTGTGAGAACCAAAATTAGATAGGGCCTATTGTTGTGATTTGGCATCAAAAATCTGATTTTTGACTATATATCAAAGTTATGAATTTGAAAAGCTAATCAACTAATTGATTGCTGATTGTGTTGTTTGATTATTGGTTGAGTAATTAAAATTTTAACCATATAGCCAATTTGATCAAATAGTGAGTTGTATTGGAAATTTGTCGCATTTGCATGCATATACATGTACTTACATTGAACAGGTCATAGCAAGGAGGCTAGAGCAGAAGAATAAAATTGTTTGCCCGTCAAATAGGTACATGTTTACCATAATTTACTGTTTTGTTTGGATGAAGATGATTTTTATGAGCCGCTTGGCTTTTTCTTTTTCTTTTGGATTGAAGAAGGCCATGGGAGGCTATATGAAATATCCCGAAGTCCCCGGTGCAGGGGAGGTTATGGCGAAATTTTTCGAAAATTTAGGGTGTTAGCCAAATTTTTGAAAAATTTGCCAAATTTTCAAAAAATTTGAAAAGTTCTTAGAAACTGAAAAGTTGAAGAACTTAAGCCGTAATCAAAATAATGAAAGTTGAGTTGATTAGTTAAATAACTTTCGGCTTCGTTCCTTTTCGGGGACGAAAAGTTTTAAGTGGGGGAGATTGTAATAACCCGGAAATTCTGAGCCAATTTAAAAAAATTTATTTTGGCAATTTTGATGAATTTTGAATATTTAAAATGAATTATTTTAAATAATACCAACGAAAAATTTATTTTGAATAGAAATAGAAGTATATATTTATTTGAATCGTCGTTAGAATATAAAATTTTTATTTTGATTATAAAAGGAATTGAAAATGGCGCGGTAGTTCGATAATTCGATTTCAAATTTCAATTGAACATACCGGGTGCAAAATAAACCGGATTTTAGCGAAACCAAAAATAATGGAATCTAATTGAGGATATCTTTCCAACGAATCCGAAAAATCAAAATTTCATAGCGGGGATAAAAAGATATGTCCAGTTGAAATTTCAGAATAGTCGCTATGGAATTCTGGCCCTCGAAAATAGCCATTTTGCAAACGACCTCGGATTTCGACGAAACCACTTTTGTTGGATCAGCGATGTCAAATGATTGCTAGGTTTCAAATTTCGTAATTTTTCGAATCAATGTGTGAGCGTGGCAAAGGAAAACGCATTTGACCAGTTCCAATTGATTTTAATCGGCTGGAAAATGGCCATTTTTCCAACGGTCTCAGAATTCGACGAAATTAGTTTTGTTAGGACCGTATCGTCAATACGAAGCTAGAAAATATTTTTCTGAAATTTTTCTAGTTAGTATGTGACCCCGGTAAATTGAAATGCACGTTCAAATTCAATATATAGAGTTATATTTTGATTTTGATGAAAACTGATCGAAACAGTCGAATCAGCCTACAAAACATATCCCATTGTATTCGGAATAGGGGTAATTAGCTAGGGATGACAGTCGGTGGGTTCGATTTCGAGTTCGAAATAAAAAGTTGCTTTTTTTGAGAAATTAATTAATTAATATATATAATTTTCTATATCCCCCCTTTCTTCCATTCAGAAGTCAACGCACATTCAGAAGCAAAATAAAAAAATAAGGGGGAAAGGATCGATCGACGGAAATCCAGCCCCCCTGGCAACGCCACGCCATCACCAGCATCTCCGACCGACGCTCCCTCCCCTCGACCATCCTCCTGTCGCCACTTCTCTCCTCCTGCTCCTCCCCTCCTCCAACTCGCGTAGCACCCTCCACCCTACATCGAACCAGTCGAGTTCCCCCCCCCCCCCCCCCACTCTCAGCTGAAGAACCGCGACACCCCCCTGGTTGACCATCCGCCTCGCGCAGCCCTTGGCGCACCCCTCTCCGGCGAATGCAACAACGTTTAACCCCTCCCCTTCCTCCTTCGAGCGCAAACACCCCATTTTCTCCAACGACAGTGAGTTTTATTACTATTTTTATTCATTTGTTTATTTACAATTGTTTTAATTTCAGATCCTATGTAAATAAAAAAAAAATTAGACTTCGGATTTTTCATATATAGCTTTTAAAGGGTTTGATTTTTGTTTGTTTAAAAAAAGATTTGGTTTTTAGAAATAGCAAAGTACGATTTTTAGTGATTAGAGAATGACGATAATAAAAGAGTTATTTTTATATGTATGTAGAGTAAGCAAGTTTAAATTTTTATGATTATAAAAATTAGATTTTTCCTTATGAAAAGGTTGAATTTTTAAAATGTAAAAGATTGAATTTTAAAATGTAAAGGGTAGATTAGTTTTTTTTCCAATATAAAAATATAATTTTTATATAATGAAGAAGTTAAAAATATAATTTTTATATAATGAAGAGGTTAAAAATATAATTTTTATATAATGAAGAGGTTAAAAATATAATTTTTATAAAGTAGAAGTATTAAAAATATGATTTTTATATAATAGAGAATATAAAAATTCGATTTTTATATGTGTAGTGGATACGGATGACAAAAGTGGCAAAAGGCGAGTACGGCGAAGATTTCCTACATATGAAGAGTCGTGGCGTTTAGATTAGCTTTGGTGAGAACTCCTCGCCTTTAATTTAATTTTTTCTAGTTAAAATATATGATAGGATGTAGACGGTGTTTAGTAGCACCCGACACCTGTCGTCCACAGACCATGGACGGCTTGTATGCTTGTTTGTTTGATTTTAATGTGTAGTTGATTGTGTGATGTGATGTGAAATGAAATAAAATATTTATGCAGTTAAAAATATTTTATAGTTAAAAATAAAAATTTTAACGCGTATATGAAATGAAATAAAGTAATATAAACAAATCGAACGATTTGTTTATATACACACATTTGACTGATATTGATTGGGACGATAAATTTTACACGTCGCCCAACTGCACAAATAAAATCTGTGTTTGATTGTTTGAAACCCCACATGGGTATTGGGATGATATATGACATATACTAATCCCAATAATTAGTTGTATGTCGATCGATTGATTGACAGATTGTCATAAGCGTTAAATATTTATATTTGATGCTTATACAGTGTAGAATGCACTCTGGATGATGGTTGATTATTTATCGTCGTTATTTTATACATGTGTTGTAGAAAATCCATATAATTAACATTATATGGTAATTGATTGGGCCTCATTCCAGTTTTGAAAAAGGAAATATTTGAATAGAAATATTTGAAAAAGAAATATTTGAAATAGAATATTTGAAAATAGAAATATATGAAGTCGTGTTGATTAGATTGACGCCATTTTGACGTGAACGATATTTATATCGATTTTATTCATTTTTCAATGAATATTGAAAGTGATTTCAAAATTCGAATTATATTGAATAGAAATGAATTCGAATTGAAATTGAATTGAATTGAAAACGAACTGAAATTGAATTAAAAACCGATTTGAATTGAAATCAATTTGAAATGAATTTAAAACGAATTCGTAAGGGAAAATTCAATTTTGATTTGAATTTAAAAAGGAAGCTGAAATCGTTTTGAAAACGAATTTAAAACGATTTATAAAATACGTTTTAAAAGGAAATCGACGAAGTATATATGATATATATTATATAGTGGCCTGAATAGAACGCGCCGCGCCGCTGCAGTTTGTGAATTTTGACCATTGACTTCGAATGGATATTGCGGGAGATCCGACTGTCGGATTCTCCTAAAACCAGAACCGTTGGGTTCGTATTGAAAAGAGCTTTCTAACGAATATTAGAAATTTGAAATCTAACGATTGGATTTGGAATTATGTCCAAATCAAATTTGAAAAAGGTCGCTGTAAGTGCAGTTCGATGGCCGTTGATGGAAATCGACTGTACGGGCCTTGATAAAATTATTAAAAATAGTAATAATTTGTGTAAAATCATAAGAAATGATTTGTGAAGAATTGGGATGAAAAATCCCAGATTTGAAAAGATAAAAATTGATTTTTATCGAAATGAACTAGTTTAGAACTAGAATAATAATTTATTTATTTTTAAAATAAATAAATTGGATTTGAAATGGTTTTGAAAATAACCAGAATTTCCAATAATTGAATTGAAATGGATTTGAATCGAAATTGTCTTTGGAATATTTCGATGTTGGATTTCGTGATTATACAGATGTTCTTATGGAAATTTGAAAGATATATATATATATATATATATATATATCGTTATTTCCAATATGATATTTGTTAGTCGTAGAATTTGATATTGAATATAAGACGATATATTTTCTATTCAGAGCCTTGTATTTAATATCAAATGCGATTTGGGTTTGTCGTGAATGGTGTCTTCATTAACACTGTTCTTAAGCTCAGTTGAGAAAAAGATTAAATCTTTTTATTTAGATTTAATGAAGTGTACCAATTAAATAATATTTAATTGGAATTGAATTGGTATTGATTTTTGGGTTTATCGTGAACAGTGTTTTAAAGAACACTTGTTCTTTAACCCGAAAATTGATGGAATGTGATTTTGGGTTGTCGTGAACGGTATCTTCAATAATACTGTTCTTAGACCCAAAGGAGTTAAGAAAATCAGAAACTAACTGGAGATTATTTAAGTTGAATGGTTTCTGGGGTATTGATCTGATGTTGGCTTCAGCCTTCGGGGTTAATACTTAGGGAATTGCTCACTTGCTAATTTACGGTTAGGGACTGATTGAAATGTGACGTGATTTTGGGTTTATTGTGAACCGTGTTTTAAATGACACCGATTTTTTAACCCAGTTAAAGATTAAAACTAAGTGGAGTTTTAATGAATCTTTAATTAGATTGAAAAGAACGAGAATGGAGTATCCCCAGTTTTGCTCCAAGCGATAGTTAAATCTTTAATTAGATTTGAACGTGAAATGGTAATTGAATTTACTAATAACACCGTGGTGTTAGATATGAACTATTACCAGTTTTACATCATGGGATGAATAGATTGGGATTGGGAAATAAAATAAATGATCACTTCGGTATGGATCGCTAATCCCGACTAGTTTGAATTGATATTCAAAAGTAGATTAAAGAATAAATTTAAAGGATTTATCTTCGATAAAATCAATGGGAACCTTTCCCTAAGAATGTGAAATTAGAAACTAACTGTAGGTTAGCTAAGCAGAACGGTTTCCTGGGTATTGATCTGATGTTGGTTTCGGCCTTCGGGGTTAATATTTGGGGGATTATTCTCTTGTTAATTTACGGTTAGTGACTGATGAATTGGAATGAGGCGTATGTTGTGTTTGTGTAACACTTGTTTATTATATACGCGAGTTATTCAGAAAGACCGGGTTTATCCCATTCTGAATAACTGACTCAACGTGGTGTCGAGGATGAAGACGGTGGTTGAAGACCGGAGGTCTTCACGTCGTTTGGATAATTACTGATGATCTTGATTGGGCCGTACACCCAAGAGGAGGGAATCAGTTAGTGGTCGTCCAGACGTACTTGGAGATCGATGGATATGCGGGGTATTAAGTGCCTCCGGTTTCGTTCAGACCCAGAACGAACTTGTAAATGAACTGTGTGTCTGACATCGGATTTCATTCTATGTGATTGATATCGATTGCATAGCGTGAATTGCCTGTGTGGCATGCTAAGATGCAAATGATCAAGGCTTCTGTTGAAAAGCAGAGTCTTGTGGTTGATGATCAAAGCACGACCTGTGTGGCATAGCTTTGTGTAAGATGAATTCGCGAGCCTCACACCCCGGTTGTGAACTAAAAACGGGAGAAGGACCTCGGGGAGGACATGCGTTTCTTTCTAGCTAGAAGTGGCGTCAGTGGTTTTACACGCCCTGATGAGTTTGACTTATGTGGTTGTTGCTGTTGCGAGGCGCCTCGGATATATCGGGGACTATGTGAAGCCGATGGAGTCATTCGTTGGCTCATTGACACCCCAAAGGGTGGGGAAACGCAGTGTTCAGGAATTTTAATCCACATCGGTGGACCAGCCCTGTCGCTCCGAAGGTCACTCGAGCTCTGACCTGAGACACGGGCTAGAGCGTCTCGAATCGGTAGAGGACTATCTTTTGCCTCGGTTCACGGATGGAAATCCAACTTCCAATACATGACTTTGCGGTTTTATTTGTAGAGCCTAGTATGGCGACATAGTGGGATGGGGCGCTTATGCCGTCTATGATTGATACTTATGATTTGAAGTTGTTTTATACACTATGCACTTATAATACTATCAAAATAATCTGTTTTAAACGTATCAAGCATTCTTTGGCTATTATAAGGTAAAAACCCTATCCTCCGGCTTGCGTTGCATTATGTGATGGGACCTGGGTCTTATAATAGCTTCATTATTTCTTTATTTAGCATTGGGCTGTTGTTTTATGCACTGGTATTCTTGGGAGGAAACCCGTTCCGTGTTATACGGCGTGGTCCCTTGATTTACCTAACTGTAAAATAAAGATTAATAATTGTTTTAGTTCTCACACCAGTCATATGACTGACCTGGAGTTTATTGTTTTAACCTAAACTCTAGGTGCCCTTATTTTGACACGGGAAGCTAGTAGTTTTGGTTTTGCAGATTTATATTCACAGGTTCCTGATGTACAGCTGGAACGATATCCGGAAAGCTTTGTATCCGTATATCTTCTTCAGTTGTATTTTGTATTATTTTCCGCTGCTATGTAATTTATTGTAATCTCTGATATTTTGTAATGTATAATATTCATTTATACTCTGTATATTCTTGTATTCTGATGGAATTGTTGTAGCTAACAATGAAATGTTCTTCCGTTTGGGTTCTGATTTGTCGTGTTCTCAAAACGATCAGGGGTTTCGAACGGTCTTGATCGGTTTAGCGACTGATTCGGATCGAGCGAAATTCCTTTTCGTTACAAACTGTGAACCACAAACCGAATGGAGACCAAACCGAGAAGATGACCAAAGACCCGAGATGTAAAGAAAGTCCAAATGGGGAGTCATTACTCAGGATCTAGATGGGAACCAATGAGTTAACTTCTAGAGTTGGACTTTGCCGCGGGACGTGTGTAAAGGGATTATCGATATCCATGACTTTGGTTCACCGTTGAAGAGAGGAGGCATGTAGACGAACCAGAGACAGGGAAGTGTGGACTGGTTGACCCTTAACCTAGAGCCAGGGATGTGTGGACTGGGTAGGGTTATTGACTATAGACCGGGGAAGTATGGTCATAGCAATAATTGTACGGAGTTGCCGTCATGGCCCCAATTGATTTGGTGATCAAAGCGGTGGATATCGTATGCTTTACGCACCGAGTGAGAGATGTGAGGATGATTGCTTTGTTAGATATTTGTTATCACCATGACACGCACACTCCCATTTTACACTTTATGTTAGTGTTACCTTAGAGTACTGTACATCTTGTTGTGCTAACTCTTTGGTTGCAAGTCCAGGTTTAGGTATGATCATTTAAACCTATTGTTGTTTTATTTTTTTACTATCGCTCATACCAGACTTTTGTCTGGCCCAGAGTTATATGACTCTTCTTATTACTTTGGGTGCCCCTAAACGAGCAGGCTAGAGACAGCTTAGGTGGTTATGCACTAGTAGCTGTCCGGAGACGAGAAGGAGGCTTCCACATACTATATACATATATTCTCCCTGTGTTGTTGCTGGTCACTACTTTGGGCATTAGTAGTGTACCTTTCTATTTCCTTTTTATAGACAATATTTTGAATTTGTAATAATGGTTTGGATCATAAGCTGTATTTTGGATTCCGCAGCTATAATGGTTTAGTTTTCAGCTTATGCACTGTCTCGCCTGTTTTATGTCAAGTTTGTTATTGTTATATTTTATTCCACGCGTTGTGAGATATACTACAGGTTTTTTGGTAGTTCATAGTTTTAAAACCCTTTTCCTTGACGACTGTTCCATGCTAGTCGGGCATTGGCACAGCGCATTTCGGGGAAATGTCGACTGGTTCGGGGTGGACCGTCACACTTGGTATCCGAGCGTAGGTTGCGTAGTTAACCTAGGGGAAGACATCGAGGAGAGATAGTACACGTATATGAGAGCGCGTATTTGTGATATTTTGATTTCCAAAAACTATATATATATACTATTAGTATATCTAAGGATGAAGTCGCACTGCACGGGCACCACTAAGGAGATGGTTAATCGTTTTTCTCTTTACAGATTGAACGATAAGCCGATATACGGGAGTACGGGCTCAGGGGCCAACAATGAGAATGTCCATGATATGAGGACAATGTTTACTGCCTTCATGCGAGAGATGCTTAGGGATGCTCAGAGAGCAGTTCCTAATGCTGTTAACGGTGGTGATGCAATGGTGCAGGCGCCTAGAGCCGAGTTCGCCAAGCTCGGCAAGGATTATATTAATCTTGGTGGAAAGCCTTTCCATGGAACGGAATCAGCAGCGGATGTTCAAGATTGGCTGGATAGTTGTGAGCGCATCTTAGAGGATTTGGGAATCGACGATGCAATGAAAAGAAAGCTAGCATTGCGTCAACTTCAAAGATGAGCAATGAATTGGTGGAATGCCATCAAAGCCGCTACCCCCGAGGATCAAATTACTTGGAATCAGTTTAAGACTGACAAGTTTATCCCAACTGCTCAGAAATCAGAATTGTTCAAGAAGTTTTTGGAGCTTAGGCAGAATGGTAGCGCAGTCTCGGAGTACACTGCTGAATTCGGTACCTTATCGAAATATGGATTATCTATTATCGATACTGTCAAGAAGAAGAACGAGAAGTTCATAACTAGCCTAGATGAGTACTTAGGGGAAAGACGTATAAACCATATTGATGAGGCATTCGAATCTATTGTAGGGAAGGCATTGAGATATGAGAGCCTTTACCCTAAGTCGAAGACCGAGGTTGCTATTTCATCTGCAGAGGAGCCAAAGCCGCATGCAAGTGGTGGAGGCAAGAATAATTCACAGAATAAGAGGAAACAGAATCAGACCAAGGATGGTCAGAAAAAGAAGAATAAGAAAGATATCGAGTGTTATAGCTGTAACGACCCAGAAATTTCATAAGCAATTTAGTATCGATTTCTCTTAAGAAATAGCAGTTTCTTAAGGAAGTAGTAGCTAACGAACTCGGATTTCGATGAAATCAATTTCATTAAATCCGGAAGGATGAAATTAGGTAACCAACCAAGTTACGCTAAAAATGGCATCCATTAGATATGTTAAATTCACAAAAGATCCAAATTTTAAACTAAAAACGGACGATATTGAGGATATCTTGAGAACGGGATATCGCTAAGACCACCTCCGTTGGATCCGGAATAGTGAATTTTAGTACTCAGGAAAGTTTCGCGTAAAGCGACATTCGTATGGGGAAAGGAAAAAATAAAAGACCAAAATCTGAACTAAATTTTGACGGTAATTGGAATTTGATAGTGCTAATGGCAAAACTGGAACCTGAGACCTATCCAGAAAAATTTAGAACATAGAATATTAGCTATGTATGAAGTCTGGGAAAATCCCGTATTGGATATAGAAAGTTATTAAGAAAACAAAACTAAAATAAATTATTTGAAAATCCAAACGAACAATGATTTTGGATTTGAACACATAGGATTGAAGTATATTAGAAACTGGACAATATGGTTGAAGAATTTCTGAAAACCGTTATCATTTGATACTCCGAAATGAGATTGGAAAGTCGATGAGAAAACACATGAGAAAGCACACTTTTGGATAGGTATGAAAATGAATAAGGATGAATGTAAGCCATTAATTTCTCTTCCCTTAGATTTGTGACATGTCACCAATCCATGTGACTTTCTAAGCTATAAAAGGACCTTCCCCCTTCACTTTAATCTCACTTCTATCTTCTTCTTCCTCCCTCTCCCTTAAGCTCATGGCCATGGCCGAAAATTATTAATAAAAAAATAAAAATAATAATAAAGCAAAGGAAAAGGAAGAAAAGGAGAAAGGAGGGCAAGACTAGGAGCCAGCGACCCTTATGCAAAAGCTTGGACTTCACGGGATGAGAAAAACCGAACTTTTAAAGGGTTTTGTTGCTTGATTTAATGATTTCATGTATGATGCTTGTTATGATGGATGATGGTTGTGTAGTTTAGAACACACAAACAATTAAGCGTTAGTGTTATAACGCTTGTGCATAGTTATTATTTAATTATGTTAATGATGGTTGCTATGAATGTTTATAATGGTTGTTGTTTTGCACACACCATGACACATCAATTATGGTATTACATTGGTGATCGACAAATCTCCTTCGTAACTAGAAGCAATATTTTCTGAAGTTGAAGGATAATAATTTATGATAAAGTCTCTTTAAATGAATAGATAACTACCGGAACATTCAAGGATGACAGAGAGGATTGAGTCTAGGCTTGGGTTTGGAAAATATAGTTTTCTGCTCTCTCTAGCTAGCCCTAACTGATCCAACGAATGGGATGGTCAATGCAAGATTTAATTATTTGGATTTAAAGATAAATTGGAATTTAATTTATTAAATAAAAATAAAAGTTGAATTTTAAACCCTAAATATTTTGGGAAAATAAATATAAAAGGATTTTGAATGGTTTATATAAGTGCATAATGTTTTTCTAAGATATTTTGAAGTATCGTAAAATAATTTTTATGGCGATCAAAATAGCTTTTGTCGCATAATGGTAATTCGCGTATTTTTAGTTATAAACTTTAAACACTTATAACTTTTGCAATTTAAATCGGATTTCCACGAAGTAAATTATGTTTGATTCCTATTTACGAGAATTTTCAGATGAGTGAAAGCAGATTTTAATTTCGAGTTATAATTTTTAAGTTATATTTAAAACCGTTTTGAAAAGGTCGTTGTAAGAACAATCATCGGCCATAACTATAAAAGTCTAATTTAAATGTTTCAAAAATATGGATTTTTTTTGTAAAAATAGTATAAATTATGAAAAAGTGTTTTGAGTTGTAAAGTTTAAGTTTTTGCTAAGATGAACGATATTTTGATCGAAGTAGTTAAGATAACAATTTTGTAACGCTTTTGTAACACCTTTAAAACACTATTGTAACACTTTCTTTGAAAGCAATATATTTTGAAGTTTTAACCCGCAAACTGTTTTCCGAGCTATAAATAAATGATAGGGGAAAATATGGATTTTGTTAAAGTTAATTTGAGAATTGGTTTAAAGAAGTTTTAATTTAACAAAATCCAAGATGGAAGGAGATTGGTTGAAAGCCTGTGTGTTCCGTAATTGTGTCTTTTGAATTGCGCTAATTATTTGGAAAGGCCGGATTTTTACCAATTCCTAATAATTATATGACGTGATACCGATATCAAGATGACGACGATGGTGGTTGAAGACCAGTATTCTTTACATCGGATGAACAACTTGTCGATTCCTCAGGGTCGCTCCTCAAGAGGTTAAAGTGATGGCATTATCTGATCGTACTTGAAGCGTATTAGTTTGCAAGGACTTGCACTCCCAGATGGGGACGTGGAATCAAGTGCCTTTGGTTTCGTTCCTATTCCTGGAATGGACTTTTTGATGGATTTCGTGCCTGATACTGTATTTTATAAAATACAGACTGACATTTACTAAACATACTTCTGTTTGGTGGCGGAGAATTTATTCTAGTGCTTAACACCCTTCTTTGAGACGTACGAGCTCAAAGGTTGTATATTAGTGAATAGCAGTTTGTGTTTTAAGGAATGATAGTGTGGCATGATAAGTGGAAATGGTCAAGGCTTTTGTTGAAAAGCAGGGCTTTGTGGTTGAAGATCAAAGCATGGCTTAAATGCATAGCTTTGTGTATGACGTGACCTCGTGGACCTCACAGCCCGGATTGAGTCGAAACAGGATTATTAGACCTCAGGGGTAGGGACTTAATGTTCCATCTAGCAAAAGGTAACGCCATGGTATGGAGCCTGGGCATTTACTTATGTGGTTTGTTGGATGAGGTGCCTCAGACTAGGTCAATGTACCTAGATGACAGTCTACACACCGACTGAGGGACGTTATGTTCAGGCTGTTACTTTAATCCACGAAGTAGGGTAGACCAACCCTGCCACTGGAAGGGAGCCAGACGAGATTCTGAAATCTAGCTGGGGGTTCCGAATCGGAGTGGGAAGATCCTTAGCCTAGACTCGTTGATGGAAATCCAACTTTCAATACGAAACCCTTTACGATTTTTAAGTTGTATACCTATGTTGCCAACATAGAAGGATGGGCACTATGCGAGCTAAGATTCATAAGTTTATTTTCGAAATGATTTTTCACACCCAAGTCATTATAATAATATCAAATGTTTTTGTTTTGAACTATATCAAGCATATTTTGCGGTTGTAAGGCAAACCCTTATCCTCTGGTGTGCGCTTGCATTATGTGATGGGACCTGGGGCTTATAATTGTTCATTTTTCTAAAGTCATGTTTTCAAAATCTGGTTTATAGTTGTTATGCTTGGTTCTGATTGCTATGGTTATGCACGTATCCTTGGAAGGAAACCCATTCCGTGATATGCGGCGTGGTCCCGAGATACCTTATTCAAAGTAAGGCTAAATATAAGATTAGTTAATAAAGTTTTCTCACACCAGTCCCATGACTGACTCGTAGTTTGTTTTTCCCTTGCAAACTGCGGGTGCCCACAATTTCCATACGGGCAGTCTGTTAGTTTGTTTTTCAGTTTTCAAGATCGGGTTCAAGCTTGAAGACTTGGAGTTCTAGAGAAAGCTTGAGTTTCATATGAAGACCAGACGTACTCTATTATCGGTATATTATGTTAAGTCTACATGGAGTAATGGTATGTAAAATACGATTTTGTATTCAAAAATGTTCCAGCTTCCATAAAATATTCTTACTATATTTTATATGTTCCGCTGTGAGCTTTGTATTCCGCTGTGTTTGCTCTGATAAACCCTAACAAAACGTACGTTTGCTTACCTTGAATCGACGTGGATTCGGTTTTTGGCCGTTTTGAAGTGAGTGGGAGTGTGGGTCGTTACATTTGGTATTGGAGCTTAGGTTCGGTAAACCTTGGCTCAGTGGGATGCAAACTTGTCAGAGTTAGGATCAGTACTATCCTAGGATAAGTAACTCATTAGAGATAGGGTTAGTAGTGCCCTAGAATGAGTTATGAGTGTGTGTGTGTGTGTGTGTATATATATATATATATATATATATATATATATATATGAGAGACGTATTTGTAATTTGATATACAAATGGTTTTGTGTTGGATTAATTTATTGAGTGGGTTACGAACATTGGTCGGTACAGTAAGATCTCATTGTATCGATAGGTGTTTCTAAACACTTGAATAGAGCAGTTTGACCCAGTTTTTATGAAATAATTTTGTCCAAAAATATTTTTTCATAAAAAGGGATATATGTTTTGATGAAAGCTATGTTTTGGAACATTTAATCCACTAATTGATTGCTGGAGGTAATAATTAGTATAACTAATTAAGAAATTTGAATTTTTAACGATTTTGGACAATCGAGGCATTTGCTAAAAAGGTTATAAAAATTTTTGGTATAATATTAAAAGTTATTGGGTATAGATAACCATGGTCTATCTAGAATTAAACCTAAGACGATTTATGAGCAGATCAAAGATAAGAATAAAGGAAATTTTTTATGGGTGTTTGCAATTATAAAGAGGTACATTGTGCAGTCCTATGCCCAATGAATAAACAAATAAAGTTAAATAGTGGAATTAACCAACCAAGCTATAGGGTTAATAATTGAGGTATTGGTTAAGTATACGACCATTAGTTCCGACTTTGATTTCGAGGATGAAATCATTTTAAGTGGGGGAGAATGTAACGACCCAGAAATTTCAGAACTAATTTAATATCGATTTCTCTTAAGAAATAGCAGTTTCTTAAGGAAGTAGTAGCTAACGAACCCAGATTTCGATGAAATCAATTTCATTAAATCCGGAATGATGAAATTAGGTAACCAACCACGTTACTTCAGAAATGGCATCCGTTAGATATGTTAAATTCACAAAAGATTCAAAATTTGAACTAAAAACGGACGATATTGAGGATATATTGAGAACGAGATATCGCTAGATCGTGAGACTACTTCTGTTGGATCCGGAATAGTGAATTTTAGTACTCAGGGAAGTTTCGCGTAAAACGGCATCCGTATGGGGGGGGAAAGGGTCAAAATTTAAACTAAATTTTTATGGTAATTGGAATTTGATAGTACTAATGGTAAAACTGGAACCTGAGACCTATCCAGAAAAATTTAGAACATAGAATATTAGCTATGTACAAAGTCTGAGAAAATCCCGTATTGGATATAGAAAGTTATTAGGAAAACAAAATTAAAATAAATTATTTGAAAATCCAAACGAACACCGATTTTGGATTTTAACACATAGGATTGAAGTACGTTAGAAACTGGACAAAATGGTTGAAGAATTTCTGAAAACCATTATCGTTTGATACTCTGAAATGAGATCGGAAAGTCGATGAGAAAACACATGAGAAAGCACACTTTTGGATAAGTATGAAAGTGGATAAGGATGAATGTAAGCCATTCATTTCTCTTCCCTTAAATTTGTGACATGTCACCAATCCATTTGACTTTCTAAGCTATAAAAGGACCTTCCCCCTCCACTTTAATCTCACTACCATCTTCTTCTTCCTCCCTCTCCCTTAAGCTCATGGCCATGGCCGAAAATCATTAATAAAAAAAAAAAAAAAAAAAAGCAAAGGAAAAGGAAGAAAATGAGAAAGGAGGGCAAGACAATAATCCAGAGACCCTTAGGCAAAAGCTTGGACTTCACGAGGTAAGAAAAACAGAACTTTTAAAGTGTTTTGTTGCTTGATTTAATGATTGCATGTATGATGTTTGTTATGAGGGATGATGGTTGTGTAGTTTAGAACACACAAACAATTAAGCGTTAGTGTTATAACGCTTGTGCATAGTTATTATTTAATTATGTTAATGATGGTTGATATGAATGTTTATAATGGTTGTTGTTTCGCACACACCATGACACATCAATTATGGTATTACATTGGTAATCGACAAATCTCCTTCGTAATTAGAAGCAATATTTTTTGAAGTTGAAGGATAATAATTTATGATAAAGTCTCTTTAAATGAATAAATAAATACCGGAACATTCCAGGATGACAGAGAGGATAGTGTCTAGGCTTGGATTTGGAAAATATAGTTTCCTGCTCTCCCTGGCTAGCCCTAACTGATCCGACGAATGGGATGGTCAATGCAAGATTTAATTATTTGGATTTAAAGATAAATTGGAATTTAATTTATTAAGTAAAAATAAAAGTTGAATTTTAAACCCCAAATATTTTGAGAACATAAATATAAAAGGATTTTGAATGGTTTATATAAGTACATATTGGTTTTCTAAGGTATTTTGAAGTATCGTAAAATAATTTTTATAGCGATCAAAATAGCTTTTGTCGCATAATGGTAATTCGCGTATTTTTAGTTATAAACTTTAAACACTTATAACTTTTGCAATTTAAATCGGATTTCCACGAAACAAAGTACGTTTGATTCCTATTTACGAGAACTTTCAAATGAGTGAAAGCAAATTTTAATTTTGAGTTATAATTTTTAAGTTATATTTAAAACCGTTTTGAAAAGGTCGTTGTAAGAACAGTCATCGGCCATAACTGTAAAAGTCTAATTTAAATGTTTTAAAAATATGGATTTTTTTTTTGTAAAAATAGTACAAATTATGAAAAAGTGTTTTGAATTGTAAAGTTTAAGTTTTTGCTAAGATAAATGATATTTTGATCGAAGTAGTTAAGATAACGGTTTTGTAACGATTTTGTAACACCTTTGAAACACTATTGTAACATTTTCTTTGAAAGCAATCTATTTTGAAGTTTTAACCCGCGAACTGTTTTCCGAACTATACATAAATGATTGGGGGGAAAATATGGATTTTGTTAAAGTTAATTTGAGAATGGGTTTAAAGAAGTTTTAATTTAACAAAATCCAAGATGGAAGGAGATTGGTTGAAAGCCTGTGTGTTCCGTAATTGTGTCTTTTAAATTGCGCTAATTATTTGGAAAGGACGGGTTTTTACCCATTCTGAATAGTTATATAACGTGATGTCGATATCAAGATGACGACGATGGTGGTTGAAGACTGGTATTCTTCACATCGGATGGACAACTTGTCGATGCCTCGGGGTCACTCCCCAAGAGGTTAAAGTGATGGCATTATCTGATCGTACTTGAAGCGTATTGGATTGCAAGGACTTGCACTCCCAGACGAAGACGTGGAATCAAGTGCCTTCGGTTTCGTTCCTATTCCCTGAATGGACTTGTTGATGGATTTCGTGCCTGATACTGTATTTTATAAAATACAGACTGACATTTACTAAACATACTTTTGTTTGGTGGCGGAGAATTTATTCTCTTATTTAACACCCTTCTTTGAGACGTACGAGCTCAAAGGTTGTATATTGGTGAATAGCAGTTTGTGTTTTAAGGAATGATTGTGTGGCATGATAAGTGGAAATGATCAAGGCTTTTGTTGAAAAGTAGGGCCTTGTGGTTGAAGATCAAAGCATGGCTTAAATGCGTAGCTATGTGTATGACATGACCTCGCGGACCTCATAACCCGGATTGAGTCGAAACAGGATTATAGACCGCATGGGTAGGGACTTAACGTTCCATCTAGCAAAAGGTAAAGCCATGGTATGAAGCCCAGGCATTTACTTATGTGGTTTGTTGGATGAGGTGCCTCGGACTAGGTCAATGTACCTAGATGACAATCTACACACAGACTAAGAGACGTTAGGTTCAGGCTGTACTTTAATCCACGAAGTAGGGTGGACCAGCCCTACCGCTCTAAGGGAGCTAGACGGGATCCTGGAACCTAACTGGGGTTTCCGAATCGGAGTGGGAAAATCCTTAGCCTAGACTCATTGATGGAAATCCAACTTCCAATACGAAACCCTTTACGATTTTTAAGTTGTATACCTATGTAGCCAACATAGTGGGATGGGGCACTATGCGAGCTAAGATTCATACGTTTATTTTCGAAAGGATTTTTCACACCCAAGTCATTATAATAATATCAAATGTTTTTGTTTTGAACTATATCAAGCATATTTTTCAGTTATAAAGAAAACTCCTATCCTCTGGTGTGCGCTTGCATTGTATGATGGGACCTGGGACTTATAATCGTTCTTTTTTCTAAAGTCATGTTTTCAAAATTTGGTTTATGATTGCTATGTTTGGTTCTGGTTGCTATGGTTATGCACGTATCCTTGGGAGGAAACCCGTTCCGTGATATGCGGCGTGGTCCCGAGGTACCTTATTCAAATTAAGTCGAAGTATAAGATTAGTTAGAAAAGTTTTCTCACATCAGTCCCATAACTGACTCGTAGTTTGTTTTTCCCTTACAAACTGTGCGGGTGCCCACAATTTCCACACGGGCAGTCTGTTACTTTGTTTTTCAGTTTTCGAGATTGGGTTCAAGCTCGAAGACTTGGAGTTCCAGAGAGAGCTGGAGTTTCATATGAAGGCCAGACGTACTCTATTATCGGTATATTAGGTTAAGTCTACATGGAGTAATGGTGTGTAAAATCAGATTTTGTATTCAAAAATGTTCCAGCTGCAATAATATATTCTTATTATATTTTATCTATACCGCTGTGAGCTTTGTATTCCGCTGTGTTTGCTCTGATAAACCCTAACGAAACGCACTTTTGCTTACCTTGAATCGATGTGGATTCGGTTTTTGGTCCGTTTGAAGTGAGTGGAAGTGCGGGTCGTTACAATAGCTGCGGCAAGAAGGGCCACTATATCAAAGATTGTCAGGCAAAGAAGGGGGGAGGAAATGCTTCAACTATAACCAAGTGGGACATTTCAAGAATGAATGTTCGCAACCCCCTAAGGAGAATCAGATCGAGAAAGCATATGCTATCAACGTTGTT
Organism: Allium sativum; assembly: GCA_030737875.1. NCBI lineage: Eukaryota > Viridiplantae > Streptophyta > Magnoliopsida > Asparagales > Amaryllidaceae > Allium > Allium sativum. The sequence goes on along the minus strand of JASFAX010000039.1, from coordinate 5,423,809 downwards.
CCTTGTTCGTCGAATGCCCTACCAGCGGTGCAGAAGGGAAAAGGTGTCGTTATTCAAGGTATGCTTTCTATTTATGATGTTCCTGTTTGAGTGTTGTTTGATACCGGGGCTTCTCATTCCTTTATATCTTGTGACCTGCTAGATAGGTTGGAATTGGAACCCGAGATTGTCGATAGACCTTTAGTTGTGACGAACCCGATCGGTAGTTCGACTAGCCTCTGCATGATTTGTCGTAATTTGGTCTTATCGAGTCATGGATGTATGTTTGTTTTTGCTTTGTTTTGGGCTTTACTGGGTTTAGCATTATTTTGAGAATCGATTGGCTCCAAAGATATAGGGTGGTGGTAGACTGTGAGGGGTCTTCGATGACCATTAGAGCGGACGATGTGCGGAGGGTGGTATTGGGTTGCCTACCTAGTGATGAGGTGATGGCTAGTTTTCTACATTCCCTCGACATCCCGCAGGATGAGTTAACAGATGTGCCTATTGCTGGCGAGTATCCGGACATCTTCAAGGAAGTGACCGGACTTCCACCACACCGAGAGATTGAGTTTCAGATTGATTTATTGAAAGATGCTAGACCTATAGTGATGCCACTTCGTCGTATGGCGCCAAAGGAGCAGTGAGAGCTCGAGGTGCAAGTGAGCGATCTTTTGAAGAATGGATTTATCCGAAGGAGTGTTTCCGAGTGGAGAGCACAAGTTGTATTTTCCACTAAGGCCAATGGTTCCCTTCGCTTACGTGTAGACTACCGCGAGTTGAACAAGGTGACTAGGAAGAATAAGTATCATCTTCCACGGATAGATGATTTGTTTGATCAACTGAATGAAGTAAGAGTGTTTTCTCAGTTGGATCTCACGACAGGTTTTTATCAGCTCCGAGTAGCAGTTGAGAGTATACCTAAAACGGGATTTCGGACACCGTCTGGATTTTATGAGTGGTTGGTCATGCCATTTGGGTTGACCAATGCACTCACATATTTTGTGGACCTTATGAATAGAGTTTTCAGAGATCAATTAAATAAGTTTTTTCTTATGTTCGTGGACGATATCTTGGTTTACTCGAGGATAGAGGAAGAACACAAGGAACATTTGAGGACGGTGATGGAGGTGTTGAGGAAACACCAATTGAAAGCAAAATTTTCTAAGTGTCACCTCTGGAGGAGGGAAGTGAGATTCTTGGGCCATGTTTGTTTCAGAGAATGGTATTGCCGTGGATCCTGCGAAGATGGCTACGGTACAAGATTGGTCTACGCCCAAGAATGCAATAGACGTGAGAAGTTTCTTGGGGTTAGCTGGATACTATCATAAGTTTATCCAAGACTTCTCCAAGATAGCAGCACCGTTAACTAAGTTGACCAAGAAGAATCAAGCTTTTTCTTAGGACGGAAGGTGTGAGAATGCATTTAAAAGCCTAAAGGAAAAGTTTACGTGTGACGACCGCCTACAGCCCCCGCACTATACAAAAGGAATAATGCGTTGTAGGGCGTGCGAGGAAGCTATGGACGATCATCATGGTAAAGTATATAAGCGGAACATGTCGTAAACTCACAGCACATGGATAAAATATAATAAAATATATATACAATAGGTAGTGATAGTGAAGCAGAAAAACACTAGACTTTCATTACAACTAGAAAGCATTTTTCATGCACGTGGATAGCAACAGTTGTGTTTGTATAGTTTGCCTCACTACAACACTCAGAAATAACAAAGAGCGGAAACAAATACTAGATAGTTGTAAAACTGGTAGGTGAGCCTCCTGCTTGCCACCGATCAGCATCATCGTCCTCACTAAAGCATCACCTGTCACCTGCTACTCAGTATTCCCATCCACAATCGGATGAACATCCCAAGGTAATAAGAGGAGATATAAAACCTTGATTCAGACAATAGTATTAATGAGCGATAAAACCGCTAACAAACTTCATCAATAAAGTATATAAGAATGGGTAAATAAGTAAACTAATTTACCCAACTCCAGAGAAGAACTTACACCGGCATTCCCCACTACATGATAATGATAGCCTTTATGATCCATACATCCATAGGAATAACAACTCAGTCATGGTAAGCAGAACATCGATTTACACATAGCAATATCAACTCAAACATAGTCAGAACATGCACCCAAACATCCATGACTGACTCTGGCTATCACCACCAATCTTACTTTGAAACCACCATTTATCGCATGACTGGATAAACAACTTGCCATCAACTATCAAGGGCCATACAGCGAAACCCCGGTTCTAGCCAAACCCCACACACCATACAACGAAATGTGTTTGGACCATGCAACGAAACCCAGGGTACTCGACAATACAACGAAATCGCGTTACCCTTACTCTGAGCCAACTAGATCCTGCGATAACGATAATTCCTCGGTCTTCGCATCTCCAGTCGTTATCAATCACGACTGTTCACCAACTTAGGACACTTTCTAGTTATAATCACCCTCATTGTACCACACTTGACAACGATCAAACCACATCACTTCGACATTCCCACTGAATTTGTTTCAAAGTAATAATCACTCTTGTACCAAAGTAATCATCAATCATAAGGTCCTAACAACCCATAGCATTCATACACACAAACTAAGGAAATAGGCCACAACACTTAAGCCATTCACCACAGCGTTTAGAAGCGCTGCTGAAATGCTATCATATCCCCTGGTTCAATCCTGTATAAATCCGTTACCGATCCATCACTGATCCGTCACTGATCCATCCGTCACTGATCCGTCACTGACCTAAGCCGATCCATTCCGTCACAGATCCATCACAGATCTAAGTTGATCCATATATGCGCAACCCATCCATGTGTGATCTACCCATGACCGAGCGATCACAGATCTGTCACAAATCCATCACTGACCGACCTCTTCATGATCGATCGACCCATCACAAATCCATCACTGACCGACCCCTTCATGATCGACCGACCCCTTACAAATCCGTTACTTACCGACCCATCACAAATCCGTTACAGATCCGTCACTGACCGATTCGTTCCATCACTGATCCATCGCAGATCTGGACCATGCGCAAGTCATCTATGCATGATCCATCCATGCGCGATCCATCTCAGATTGGTCACAAATCCATGACCGATCCATTCCTTCACTGATCCTTCACAAATCCATGACCGATCATGCATTTCTGATTTGTTTCACAAGAAATCCACCATGGCGCATGACCGACCTCCCCTACGCGCGACCCAAAACCTGCACCACTCCAATGCATCTCCAATTTCAACCAAAACTCCGCCAATTGATACAATCGACGAAACTAACTCAACCAATTCACCAAATACAACCACAAACATGTTATGAAACCAATAACATCACCAATTTGGCAATTTCATCAATAATTATGCGAAACTTACCAAAATCACCATAAATGCAAATATGAACAAAACTATGGATATAACTTGCATAATCATATGGAATAGCATAGAAATAACATAGAATCATAGATTTAAACTTACTAAATGAGATATATGGTAAAACACTTGAAATAGATGAAAACCATGATCAAACACTCACACACTTTACGGAATCCATGTGAGAGATGTAAATCACTCACCGATTCTCCAAAACAAGCTAAAATTGATGAAATAAGAATTCGGACTGCAAGCACCTCGCACCAAACACTTTGATCCGATGAATCCTTGCCTCAATTGATGTAGATCTAGCCTCCAGTGGTGTAGATCTATGATTTCCCCCTTTGGATGATGATTTTTAATGGTGGAAAGGTGTTAGAGGAAGGAGGAGCACAAGGCCTCCAATGAGAGAATGGAAAACTAAAAACATTTCTCATATCCCTTACCCCCTATTTATAGTTTCCACCAACCCACTAATGAGCCTCTCCCAAATCAGCCCATTAGGCTCCCAAAACCTAGACAGGAAACTGAAAAACCTTAAAATAGTGATTCCTTCCAAACCAATGAGCCAAATCTTTAATGTAACCACTCTACGGAAAGGCAATCATCAATTACTTTCCAATGGAACATGTCTCACCTTCTAATTCGAACTGAGTCAAAAGTTATGCCATGTACAAGACTGACAAAGACAAAATGGTCACAAACAAAATCGGTAAAAATTATGGACATGTCTGACATCCCCATAAGCAACATATTAAAAGACGAGAATAATCCATCCCTCAGGGAATAAAATAAAAATATTTTACGATCTTCCGACACGTAAAATGCGGGCTGTTACATTCTCCCCCCTTAAGAAGTTCGCCCCCGAAATTCCAAGAAAACACAAGCAGTCACAACAATTCTGCATGCCTATCATCCATGAGAAGCCAATTCTAACATCCAAATTAGCAACCATCAAGCCATGCATCTATATCCTATCCTAGCACGCAGAATTCTATTAAACAATCAACAAGATATAACGATATAACGACGATACGATATCAAAGGGTCCTACCAACAAAGAGTTCTGGATGAGCCGCTCTCATGCTCTCTTCCGTCTCCCACGTCCTCCTTCTAAGCTGTTTCGTGTCATTCCCCACAACACGAAGGGCTTACGAGGTTTCACCACTGCAGTCTCCACCTCCAAGTCTTCATACTGCTCTGGAGATACCACCACATTCGAGTCGTGCACGAACTTCTGTAGAATGACACATGGAAAACATTATGCACACTCAACATCTTCTCGGGCAACTTCAATCTATACGCGAGCTTTCCTATTCGCTCGACTATCGGAAATGGTCCAACAAACCTTGGAGCTAGCTTGCCTTTATTTCTGAATCGCACCACATACTTTAACGACGAAATCTTCACAAAAACCATATCGCCTACGTTGAATTTCAAATCTTTTCGACGTTAGCATAACTCTTCTGACGATTCTGGGCTGCTTTCATCCGTTGCTGAATGATCTCGATACAATCTGAGATCTTTTTAATTATCTCAGGCCCAAGTATCAGCTTATCTCCAGTTTCTAACCAACAAGCTGGAGAATTGCACGACCTCCCATACAACGCCTCGTATGGTGCCATCACAATACTCAACTGGTAGCTATTATTATATGCAAACACAACTAGATGTAGATGGTCCTCCCATGATCCCCCAAAATCCAACACACAAGCTCTTAGGAGATCTTCCAAAACTCGATTGACTCTCTCGGTCTGACCATCAGTTTAGGGATGATATGCCGTACTCAAGCACAACTCGGCTCCCAAAGGTTCTTGCAAACTTTTCCAAAATCCGCTAGTGAACAACGGATCTCGATCACTCACTATACTCTCTGGGATACCATGGAATCTAACTATCCATTTCACTTAAAGTTCAGCCAATTTCGACGCCGTCCTCGTCGACTTGACAGGAATGAATCTTGCACTTTTGGTCAGGCGATTCACGATGAGACAAATCCCTTCATTTCCTGCCCTCATCCTAGGCAGTCCATCGATAAAATCCATCGATACTTGCTCCCACTTCCACGTAGGAACTTCTAATGGCTGAAGCAAACCACTCGGCTTCTTCTATTCAGCTTTCACCAACTGACAGTAATGAACTTTCCAATTTCTCTCTTCATCCCCTCCCAGTAGTAAACTCGCTTCATGTCCTGATACATCTTATTACCACTGGGATGAATCGTCAATTTCGAGTGATGACATTCTCTCAGAACCTCATCTCTTAATCCATCGATATCAGGAACAGCTAATCGCCCTCGCTTTCGATGCCACTCTTCTCGATTGACTTCGAACTCTTTATCTTCTTGTTCTAGTCACTGGATAAACTCGACAAGCTTTTCATCTCGCTTTTGGCTCTCACCAATACCTCTTGAGCCAATCCATGCACAAGATGATCCCAAACCCAGTGAAGTTAAGAACAAAGCAATCACACACAAAAGAGCAACCATGACTCGACAACACTAGACCACAGCACAACATGCACAAACTGGACGAACCCCCAACTGGATTAGTCACGATCAATGGTCTATCACAAATCTCGGGTTCCAAACCCAAGCGACACACAAGCTCATTGCAAATGAATGAATGTGATGCTCCAGTATCAAACAAGACTCGAACTGAAACACCATGAACAGAAAGAGTACCTTGCACCACGACACCCTTTCCTTTCTCCTCAGCAGTAGGAGCCTTTGAAGAAGATGGCACTGCCCCTAAAGCATAAGCCTTAATCACTTGCTTTCCTTAAGCTGGTTCTGGACAATCTTTCTTCTCATGTCCCGGCTTCCCACCTTTGAAGCACTTCTTCTCAGTTTTAGGATTCTCACAATCTTTGGAATAATTTCCCTTCTGTCAGCAGTTATAGCATGTCACTTCGCTTCCTATCCCTTCTGTTGTTGTTGCTTCCTTATCTTATTGTTACCACCCTGCTGTGGCTTCTGCCCTTCCTTAGGTGTAACAACAGACGTCTTCATAGGGAACAGACTTTCATGCCTCAAAGCCTTCTCGACGATCTTATTAAAGCTATCATCGAGGTGATCCACAAGCTGATCCCCAAAATTTTCATCCAATCCCAAAACAAACTTCTTGTTCTTTTGATAAGGAGTATCCACATATGAATGAGCATACTTTGACAAAGCCTCGAAGTCAGAAATATAGTCAAGAACCGGGCGACTATTCTGTGTAAGGTCCATGAATTTCTTAAATAGAACAGACTTCTGCACGGTGGAGATAAATTTTGCTTTGAACTTAGCTCGGAACAATTCCCATGAAATATCCTCTTCAGGAGTCTCAAGTGTGACAGAGTTCCACCAGTCCATTGCTCTGCTCATTAACTGCCTTGACGCAAGTTTCCTCTTTGTTGCATCATCAATGCACAAGTCCCTGAAGATACTAACACAAGTATCCAACCACCTTTGAACCTCTTCAACTGGTTCTGTGCCTTTGAATTTTTTTCCTCCCAATGAAGAAAAGTCTTTGCATAGATTTGCAAATTCTACAGCTCTAGCCACTAGAACTCCAACATCAACCGTTGCTGCCACTGGAGCGGGAACCCTATTCATGATCATTGCCGCCATAGCCTCAAACATGGCTGGGTAGTCTGGTTCACCACTATTTCCCCCTCCAGTATTAGCTCCCCTAACAGCGTGTCTTGATGGTCGTCTACTCATTCTAAATCTACAATTTAGAATAGTTAGCCACTTCCAAGAAAAACTACCAAAGGAAAACAACCGTTACTACTATATATGCTAATATATATAGTAAGCATCCAACTGAAATCTATAAGTACATCTCTCATATGTGATTACGTCCTCGAACTTTGGCCAAAATCGTTGACCAGAGCTCTGATACCAAATATGCCGACCGCCCACAGCCCCTGCACTATACAAGAGGAATAACGCGTTGTAGGGTGTGCCAGGCAGCTATGGACGATCATCATGGTAAAGTATATAAGTGGAATCTATCGTAAACTCACAACGCAAGGATAAAATATAATATAATATATATACAATAGGTAGTGATAGTGAAGCAGAAAAACGCTAGACTTTCATAACAACTAGAAAGTATTTTCCATACATGTGGATAGCAACAACAGGCCTCACTACAACACTCATAGAAATAGAAAACAGCGGAAAAAAATACTAGATAGTAGTAATACTAGTACGTGAGCCTCCTGCTCGCCACCGATCAGCATCATCGTCCTCACTAAAGCATCATCTGTCACTTTCTACTCAGTCTACCCATCCACAATCGGATGAACAACCCAAGGTAATAAGAGGAGACATAAACCTTAAGTCAGACAATAGTCTTAGTGAGCGATAAAACAGCTAACAAACTTCATCAATAAAGTATATGAGAATGGTAAATAAGCAAATTAATTTACCCAACTCTAGAGAAGAACTTACACCTGCCTTCCCCACTACATGATAGTGATAGCCTTTACGATCCATACATCCATAGGAATAACAACTCAGCCATGGTAATTAGAACATCCATTCGCACATAGCAATCAACTCAAACATAGTCACAACATAAACCCAAACATCCATGACTGACTCTAGCTATCACCACCAACCTTGCTTTGAAACCACCGTTTATCATATGACTGGCTAAACAACTTGCCATCAACTGTTAAGGGCCATATAGCCAAACCCCACACACCATACAACGAAATGTGTTGGCCATACAATGAAACCCAGGGTACTTGACCATACAACGAAATTGCGTAACCCTTACTATGAGCCGGCTAGATCCTGGGATAACGATAATTCCTCGGCCTTCGCATCTCCAGTCGTTATCAATCACGACTGTTCACCAACTCATGACACTTTTGAGTTGTAATCACCCTCGTTGTACAACACTTGACAACGATCACACCACATCACTTCGACGTTCCCACTGAATTCGTCTCGAAGTAATAATCGCTCTCGGACCAAAGTAATCATCAATTATAAGGTCCTAACAATCCATAGCATTCATACACACAAGCTAAGGAAATAGGCCACAAAACTTAAGCCATTCACCACAGCGTTTAGAAGCGCTGCTGAAATGCTATCATATCCTCTGGTTCAATTCCGCATAAATCCGTCACCGATCCATCACTGATCCATAACTGACCTAAGCCAATCCATTCCATCACAGATCCATCACAGATCTAAGTTGATCCATTCATGCGCGATCCATCCATGGGCGATCTACCCATGCGCGAGCCATCACAGATTCTTCACAAATCTGTCATTGACCGACCTGTCACAAATCCGTCACTGATCCATGCGCGATCCATCTCAGATTGGTCACAAATCCATGACTGATCCATTCCTTCACTGATCCTTCACAAATCCATGACCGATCATGCATTTCTGATTTGTTTCACAAGAAATCCACCATGGCGCATGACCGACCTCCCCTACGCGCAACCCAAAACCTGCACCACTCCAATTCATCTCCAATTTCAACCAAAACTCCGCCAATTGATACAATCGACGAAACTAACTCAACTAATTCACCAAATACAACCACAAACATGTTATGAAACCAATAACATCACCAATTTGGCAATTTCATCAACAATTATGTGAAACTTACCAAAATCACCATAAATGCAAATATGAACAAAACTATGGATATAACTTGCATAATCATATGGAATAGCATAGAAATAACATAGAATCATAGATTTAAACTTACTAAATGAGATATATGGTAAAACACTTGAAATAGATGAAAACCATGATCAAACACTCACACACTTTACCGAATCCATGTGAGAGATGTAAATCACTCACCGATTCTCCAAAACAAGCTAAAATTGATGAAATAAGAATCCGGACTGCAAGCACCTCGCACCAAACACTTTGATCCGATGAATCCTTGCCTCAATTGATGTAGATCTAGCCTCCAGTGGTGTAGATCTATGATTTCCCCCTTTGGATGATGATTTTTAATGGTGGAAAGGTGTTAGAGGAAGGAGGAGCACAAGGCCTCCAATGAGAGAATGGAAAACAAAAAACATTTCCCATATCCCTTACCCCCTATTTATAGTTTCCACCAACCCTCTAATGAGCCTCTCCCAAATCAGCCCATTAAACTCCCAAAACCTGGACAGCCAACTGAAAAACCTTAAAACAATGATTCTTCCAAACCGCTGAGCCAAATATTTAATGTAACCACTCTACGGAAAGGCAATCATCAATTTCTTTCCAATGGCATAGGTCTCACCTTCTGATTCGACCTGAGTCAAAAGTTATGCCCTGTACAAGACTGATAGGGGAAAAATGGTCACAAACAAAATCGGTAAAAATTATGGACATGTCTCACATCCCCATAAGCAACATATTAAAAGATGAGAATGATCTAGCTCTCCGGGAATAAAATAAAAATATTTTACGATCTTCTGACACGTAAAATACGGGCTGTTACATAACGTGCGCACCAGTATTATTTATTCCTAAAGGGAACGAAGAGATGACGGTATACATGGATGCTTGTGGTACAGGACTAGGTGTTGTACTGATGCAAGGAGGTAGGGTTGTGGCCTATGCTAGTCGGCAACTGAAACCACATGAGAAAAGATATTCTATGCAAGATTTGGAATTGGCAGCGATCGTGTTCGCGTTGAAGATGTGGAGACACTATCTTTTGGGAGAAAGATTTGAATTGTTTACCAATCATAAGTCATTAAAGTATCTTTTCTATAAAAAGGATTTAAATCTTCATCAGCAGAGATGATTAGAGTTCTTGGTTTCATATGATTTCAATATCGCATACACACCCGGTAAGGAAAATGCGGTAGCTGATGCATTGAGTAGGAGACATGCCAGTTTGGGGGCTATGTTTCTTGAATGGAAGCAACTGGAATATATCGCAGGATATAATTTCAGATCTAAGTGCGAATTGGATCCAGAGATGTTAGCAAGTTTGACGATCAGACCGACTTTGATTAAGCGGATTGGCTTCAATTAGAGGGATGATCCTAATCTATTGGAAATCATCTTCAAGGTAGAGATGGGTATCGACGATGAGAAGATGAATAAGTATGGGCTTGATCGAGAAGGATGACTTCGAAAAGACTAGTTGTACCCAATGTTAATGGATTGAGAGATGAAGTGCTTAGAGAGTGTCATCACTCGAAACTGACTATACATCCCGGTGGTAACAAAATGTATCGAGATATGAAGCAGACCTACTATTGGGAAGGGATGAAGAGAGACATTGGGAAGTTTATATCCAAGCGCATGAACTACCAGTTAGTTAAAGCCGAGAAAAATAAGCCTAGTGGTTTGTTACAACCACTGGAAATTCCTGAATGGAAATGGTACAAGTCTCAATGGATTTCATCGATGGTTTACCAAGGACCAGATCAGGTCACGATAGTATTTGGGTGATTGTGGATCAATTGACCAAAAGTGCAAGGTTTATACCCATCAAGTCCAATAGAACTACAGCTAAGTTAGCAGAACTGTGTATGAAGTGGGTAGTGAGATTTCATGGAGTACCCAAAGGTATCGTGAGTGACCGAGATCCATTATTTACTATTGGGTTTTGGAAGAGCTTATAAGAGGCTTTAGGGTCAGAGTTACATCTCAGTACCGCATACCATCCCCAAACCGACGGTCAAATAGAGAGGGTGAATCGTGTATTAGAGGATCTCTTGAGAGCTTGTATATTGGAGGATCATGGGATGACCATTTACATTTGGTTGAATTCACATATAATATAGTTATCAATCCAGTATTGGTATGGCTCCATTTGAAGCTTTGTACGGAAGACCGTGCAACTCACCATCATGTTGGTTGGAAACCGGTGAGAAATTTGTGCTTAGGCCAGATGTAATAAGAGAAATTCGGATAAGATTAAGGTTATTCAACAGCGAATGAAGGCTGCTCAAGATAGACAGAAGAGTTATGCTGATAAAAGACAAAGAGAATTGAAATTCTACTTTGGCGACCTGGTATTCATCAAGATCTCTCCATTAAAGAGTCTGATTCATTTTGGTAGGAGAGGTAAGTTGGCACCAAGGTTTGTTAAAGGGATGAACGAACCCCTTCATGAGCTGGCTATATCCTATATTCCAATGGAAGCAACTTTTGAAAGGCTTGTTGATATAGCCTTGATGTATGAGGAAGATAAAAGCGACAAGAAGAAGTTAAAGTTGAGGAATCACAAAACAAGAAAGTATGGCCCAAGAAAGGACAACAACAACAACAACAACAGAAGAAGAAGGGCGGAAAGAATGACAAGGCTAAGGATAAGAGGAAATGCCATAGTTGTGGACGAGAGGGTCACTTGGTAAAGGACTTCAAAAGAAGGAAGAATAATTGCTTCAATTGTGGAGAAGTCAGACACTTTGCTAAGGAGTGCCCAAAGAAACAGGGACAAGGTCAAAGGGCAGGAGCTTCTGGAGGGCAAGTGCATGCTCTCGCGACCAGTGCTCCAGATAGAAGTAGGAAAGTTTCCGTGGAAGGTTTGATTTCTCTTTCCAATCATTCTATTAGAACTCTTTTTGATTCTGGCGCTTCACATTCATTTATATCTAGTTTTGTGGTTGAGTCTCTGCACCTAAATACTAGTATAGTAGTGGATCCCGTAGTTGTCACAACCCCCGTTGGTGGTTCGGCTCATTTGTTCATGATTTGTCGGGGTTTGAGAATATCCGTGTTAGGCGTCGAGTTTGAATGCGACACAAATATGCTCAGGTTTATGGGTTACAGTTTGATTCTAGGGATGGATTGGTTAGCCATGTACGGTGCCATTCTAGATTGTGAATGGAGGGTCGTTAGACTTATGACTTACCATGGGAGGACCCTTGAGATTTCTTGTGACCCCAAGGGGTCTGTCATGCTTAGTTTCCTAGAGTCTCTGAATGCATCTATCGATGACCTGCAATATGTACCAGTAGTCCGTGAGTATTCTGATGTTTTTGAGGAGGTTCGGGGCTTACCTCCGAGGCACGAGATCGACTTTCGTATATACTTGGTAGACAATACAAAGCTAGTTGCATTACCTGTGCGCCATATGGCTCCAAGAGAAAGGATGGAGCTTAGTAAGCAAGTAGGGGAGCTACATGAGAAAGGGTTTATCAGGCGAAGCATATCTGAATGGGGTCCTCCGGTGGTATTCGCAACCAAGGCGGATGGTTCGCTTCACTTGTGTGTGGATTATAGAGAGTTGAACAAGCTCACTAAAAAGAACAGGCACCCACTCCCGAGGATAGATGATTTGTTGGACCAACTCGTTGGTATCAATATTCTCTCAGTTAGACTTGGCCATGGGGATTCATCAGTTGAGGGTGGCTGAGGAAAGTATAGATAAGACCGCTTTTAGGACTCTAGATAGTTTCTTTGAATGGCTCGTTATACATTTTGGGATGACGAATGCACCCGCCTATTATGTTAATCTAATGAGTAAGGTGTTTCGGGAGTTTCTAAATAAATTTGTCATAGTCTTTGTTGATGATATCTTGATCTTCTCAAAGGGCGAAGAAGAGCATGCCCAACATTTGAGAGAAGTTCTAAAAACTCTGCGTACGCATCAGCTTAAGGCAAAGTTCTCCCAATGTCATTTTTGGAGAAAACAGGTGAGATTTCTAGGGCATGTGGTTTCTAAAGATGGGATAGCAGTAGATCCCGCAAAGGTAGTTGCAGTTCAAGATTGGCAAATTCCAAATAATGCAATGGATGTGAGAATTTTTCTTGGATTGGCAGGCTATTATCGGAAGTTCATTAAGGACTTCGCAAAGATATCAGCCCCACTCACCAGGCTGACGAAGAAGAATCTGACGTTTTCATGGGATATATTGTGATGTTGCTTTCCAATGATTGAAGAGAGCTCTAACAACAGCCCCAGACTTGACCTTGCCCAATGGGAACAAAGTATTTACAGTATACACTGTTGCATGTGGTACAGGGCTTGGTGCGGTTCTGATGCAAGATGGAAAGGTAGTATGTTACGGGGGAAGAGAGCTAAGGGTTCATGAGAAGAACTACCCTACCCATGATTTAGAGCTAGCTGCCATAGTATTCGCGCTTAAGACATGGCGTTATTATTTACTTGGAGAGAAGTTCGAGTTGTACACCGATCATAAATCTCTCAAGTACTTGTTCTCGCAGAAGGATCTTAATTTAAGGCAACAAAGGTGGATGGAGTTCCTAGCACCATATGACTTCGAGATCGCTTATACCACTGGCAAGGGTAATGTGGTGGCAGACGCACTGAGTAGGCAGAGGATGACTTTAAGTCCTTTGTTTGTAGAAAGGAAAAGCTTGGAGTTCATATCGACTTTTGACTTTAGACCCTCCACCGAGATTTTGCCTGGTTTGTTTGCATCGCTAGAGAAACGACCTACTCTTATAGATCAGATAGGAGCTTCACAACGAGATGATCCATAGATTTCAGACATCTTGGATAGGCTCAATAAAGGGGAGACTTCTAGTCACCTCAATAGATATTCCATAGACGATAAAGGGTGGTTGCGATGATATGGAAGGCTTTGTGTTCCCCAAACTGGAAGTTTGTTAAAAACAGTCCTAGAAGAAGCCCAACATTCTAAGATTACTATTCATTCAGGTGGTAATAAGATGTATAGAGACATGAAGAGGGTTTTCTTTTGGGCTGGGATGAAGAAATATATGACAAAGTTTGTTTCTCAGTGTTTGGTTTGTCAACAAGTCAAAGCTGAGAGAAAGAAGCCCGGTGGTTTACTTCATCTTTTGGAGGTTCCACAGTGGAAGTCAGATAGCGTCTTTATGGATTTCATAAATGGTTTGCCTAAATCAAAGAAAGGCAACACCAGTATTTGGGTTGTGGTAGATAGACTTACTAAGAGCGATCATTTCATTCCAGTTAAGAGTAAGAGGACGGCATCATGGTTGGCAGCAGTTTATGATCATGAGATAGTCTGTCTTCATGGAGTACCTTCCAGTATCGTAAGATATTGTGACCCTATCTTCACCAGTGAATTTTGGAGGAGCTTGCAAGAAGCATTAGGTACACAGTTGTGTTTGAGCACCGCTTAACACCCACAAACAGACAGATAGACGGAGAGGGTGAACAGAGTTCTTGAGGATCTTTTGAGGCTGTGTGACTTCGGAGGGACTTGGGAAGAACATCTTCCTTTAGTAGAGTTCGCCTATAACAATAGTTATCAAGCTAGCATTGGTATGGCACCCTTCGAAGCATTATACGGATGATCCTGTAGATCCCCAACTTGTTGGTGGGAATCTATAGAAAGGCTATTACTTGGACTAGATATTGCTGTGGAAATGTCCAAGAAGATTGATCTTATTAGAAGACGAATGAAGACCGCTCAAAATAGACAGAAATCCTACGCTGATAAGAGAAGGACCGGCATTGAATTTGAAGTAGGAGATATGGTTTTCAATAAAGTGTCACCTTTGAGGAATGTGGTCCGCTTCGGATCTGTAAGGAAATTGGCACCAAGATTTGTAGGGCCATTTCCCATAACAGAAAGGATTGGCCAAATGGCCTATAGAGTAAAGCAACCAGAGAGACTATCCGGCGTTCATGATGTTTTCCACGTTTCTCATTTGCAGAAGTGCTTGCATGATACCATGGAAGTAGTTGAGCCGAGTATATTAGAGGAAGTAAAGGTGGAACGGGAGGCGACAGTCAGACGAGTTTCTACCCGTATTTTTAGATCAGAAGTTAAGAAGCTACGCAATAAAGAAGTCAAGTTGATGAAAGTTCAATTGGGAGATAACCCAGAGGATGAAACTTGGGAGACCGAAGACAAGATTCGTGCTTCATACCCTTTTCTTTTCAAGGGTATGTTCTTAACTTCCTTTCCAAAGCTTTTATTTATGCTTATTTCTATCATTATATCCTATCGATTGAATTTTCGACCTTTAGGTAGGAATGCCATGGATGTAAACATGTGTTTGAGACATGTTATGTTTTGATGGATGCAAGTGTTTGCTAGTGGTTGCTCATGGATGCATATACACACACATTAGGCACTAGATCGGCTCAATCACTCTCATACTGCATATGAATGTGTGTGCATTTTTCTTCTTTTAATGGATGGAAATGGATGTATTATCATATGGATGTTGCATTTGGACGGATGATTGTGCACACATATAGAACTTACATGTTATAATAGGATTGTTGCATACATGTTGGATTCATGGCACTAACACACATTGCATTAAGGAGGTCGACTGAATCAGTAGACCGCCTGGTCTTTGCATTAGAATAAGGATATATACACACACCTTTGCATATGTTCATATAAGCATTAGGAGTCTTTAAGGACAATGGATGTCTGTGATTGGTGGATGAGTAGATGGGTGATGGATGATAGGATATACATTCTTCTTATCTTGGAGATTTCGGGGACAAAATCCATTGAGTAGAGGAGAATGTAAAACCCTGTAATTTTAACAACACTAAGAAGATAAATTAAAGAATAATTAATCTAACATTCAGAATTAAGTGAAACGGACTGCGCCATTGGTTTGTCTCGGAATTCTGGTCAAAATAGACTCCTGGTTTGCGTAAAACGGCCACCGTATGAAGAAGTTATGAAGGTTTGAAGTTTGTATATGCGCAAGATATATATATATATATATATATATATATATGTATGTATATATAGGGTCCAGAAATTCAAAATCAAATTCAAAATCGTTCAAAATTCTAAAATATAGGGAAGCGGGAATTCTCCCGCCGATGGGTGTCGACCCCTGGGTCGACCCCCTTAGGGAAGACGTGGCAGGCTAGGGTTTGGGGCTGGCAGCTATATATATGGCCTCATTTCTCATGTTTAGCACACTGAAAATATGGAGAACTAGATGCTGTCGCTGCCTGGATTGAATCAAACCCTTTTCTTCTTTTGCAATCAAATTTAGAGTTATTCAAGTGTAGATATGTGATTCAACATCTACTATTCTCCTTCTATTTTTCTAGATCCAAACGCTATGAGTTTAAGTTACTTTTAGATTTAAATAATTAAAAAGTAAAACGTGATATGACTATAATTTGGATCTATGTCTGTGACTGCTTGAATAATATCAGATCTGTTATAACCTTTGTATCTATGATGTTCAGACATGACTATGACTTGGATCTTAACCTTTATCATGTTAGATCTACCTTTGATTATAGATTTAATTCACTGTTTAGATCACCTTATACCTGTTATATTATGTTTATGGCCAAATCAGATCTGTGGTTAGTTTGACATCTAAATCATTGTTTAGATCACATCATGCCTATCCCTATTATGCTAGAATCAGTGCTATTGTCACATATTCATCCTATATGCTTATCTTGCCATTATGCCACTATATGTTTATGCCATTACATGTAAACCTCATTAGTATGATCATCTTTGTCCTTTTCTCTCCATCTTTTCCCTTTTATTTTTATGTGGCCAGGCTACCTTCGAGCCTAGGCATGCCGCTGAAATATGCGAACATGTTGGATTGGGAACGAGGGGAAAACGTTAATATTGGGTATAATTTGTAATTGGGAATTTGGACATAACTTGAATAAAGTGTAATAATATGAATTTGGGGTATATAGTTTATTATGAACATAACTTGTGAAAAGGGGCATGAAAACCTATAACGACATAGGTAAAATTGGCTAATAATGGAATGCATAGGATTACATTAATTAGAAACTATAACTGCGTCTAGACACGAGGTTAGATTACACTTGTGGTGGAAGTTTGCCCGGAACCGCCCGGCATATCCAGCGACCACAAGTGGTGATTCTAATGTGAGGTGTCCAGGTGCGCAAATACTAGACATGCTAAGACACGAGGTTAAGCCCGACTTGTGGAAGAAGTCTGCCCGGAACCGACCGGCATATCCAGCATCCACAAGTGGTAGGCTTAATGTAGGAGGTCTAGCACATTATAACCATAAATGGACATGGTAATGAATTGGAATGCTTAACCTAGTGAATCCATAGGGATTGTATGAACATGAACTTGAATAGGGGTTAAGTAAACTTGTTTGAACAGTGGGTGGGTTATGTAAATCTGGGGTGGGTGGGTAATATTTATATATAGGCCCACAAACTTAACCTGATGGGGTTATGTAATTAAAGACACCGATAGGTAGGCATAACCTGTGGAAATCCTAGTGGGGATACAAGACAAAAGGGAGAGCTTGTATCATCTTGTGTGTGGGACCCGTTTCAGTCAGTAACCCATATATAGGTATCAAACGAGTACTCCGAGCTAGGTCGGAGTCGGGGCACACTTACTGGGATGATTGTAAGAGATCCAAACATGGAGGACGGTGTGAGCGGCGCAAACCGACCGGGGTCATGTGCGTGCATGGTCCGGTCAGAGGGGGATAAAACGACTGTGACACCTGTAGATATGGTTGTGCACGTCAACGAAGGGTTTCCACTTTAGGAAGTGATACATCCTACTGTGGGGCCTGCACATGGTATCTATGGAGTAGGGAGCCGATCAATTACGGTAGTAATTAGGGTACACTTAGACTTCGGTATGCTTAGGAGCCCGTTATTATCAATAGGGGTAACTCTGGAATGTTGGGCTGCCTGTTGATTGTATGGGGTGGAAACCTCTCATTGGAAGTACGCTTAAGTCTACCATCTTATAGTTGTTGGGATCATCTCATTCGGGTTATACTAGTGTCGGTGCAGAGTTATCACTAGAGAAGCGTATACACTCTATCATGTTTACCTTGTCATACCTGCCTATTATGATGTTATCTTTCTTATCCACTTTATATGTCTGTCATGATACTTTTACTTATTTATTCGCTAAAAGTAACTGGACTCATCAGATTTTTGTCTGACCCTTTTTGTTTCCTCTTTTTTCTTCTGTTCCCCCCAGGTTCTCACGGTGGGAATACTCAAGCCTGACCAGGATTCTGCTATCATTTTGTTGGAGCTGCTTAGATGTATTGGTCAAGCTCCTATCTTTGCTACTATGACTATGTTTTTATTTGGAGATTATGCTTCTTTTACTTTGTACTCTGATATTTTAAGTGCAAGACAGAAGTTTTGATGATGTACTGGGTTTATGTATTTTCAGACATATGATGTTTTGAATCACGATGCTTTATGACCAATAAAGTTTTTTTTATTTTTGCTGCTATTTTATATCTATTTTGTAATGTTTCTGTTCCTGTTTACCCATAACGCTTCACGAAACTTAATACATTCTCTTAATGAGTGACATTAACGGATGTGGGGTGTCACAAACAACTTCTCTAGAAATTGCTTTTGTAATGTTTCTATTTCTTTTCATTGATTTTTCAAATCCTTTCCTATTATTGAATTCTAAGTTCTTTGCTATAAGCAAATATTAAGCACATTTCTCTGCTTTGAGGCTTTATTTTAGCTTTTGATAGTTTAACTTTTCAACTTTTTTGCATATGAACTGTAACGACCCGGATTTTGAGTGACTTTGGTTATCGACATAAACTCGATGTCGATAACCAAAACATCGAAAAATCCTGGTAGTTAATGAAAGAAATTAGAGGGTGAGGATAGATAAGATAGAAACTTAGAATAGAAGAAGAAGAAGAACACAACATCAGAGTAACACGAACCTCACAGCGGAACGAATAACATATAATATATAACATAACTTTGAAATATAACAGTTATGTATACAATAGCACTTATCAGAGTACAGCACTTACAACACAGGGGAAATAAACTATAGTTATATGATCCAGAAGCCTCCTGCTCCAGCTCTTCAAGTATATCTGTAAAATCCCGGCTACTTGACTGCCCGTACAAATTTAGGCACCCAAGAGTTTAGGGAGAACACAACAAAATAAACTCCGGGTCAGTCATGGGACTGGTATGAGTAAAACAGTTTAAAACAGTTTGAACAAGTAAACGATATCTCATAAGACCACGCCGCATAACGGAACGGGTTTTTCCCTTATGAGAATCCAAACAACTTTGTAAACAAATGATGATCTTTATATCAAAATTGTATTGATATTATAGTAATGTCTATCAACCATAATATAATAATCATCTTGCAGAACGCTTTCATCTCACGTTCCACATATATAATATATAATCAAAAACCGCGGGCACGTATTGGATAATGGATTTCCCACTATGACAAGGTATGGAACCACCTTCCGATCAGTGTACTCTAGGAACGATACACTGGAGTTCAACAAGAACATCTTGCAACTCATGCACACATGACCGACCACTCATTTCGCTTGAGTGTATCGAATGTACATCACCAACGGTTGGGATCAGCAACCGTTCTCGTATATATATATATATATATATATATATATATATATATATATATATATATATATATATATGGGACAGCATTGATAGATTTAAGAAGCAAATGAATATTCTCTAGATAGGTGATTTATACACCCTACTTCGGTGCGACCGACTTAGCCATGCTGCCTGCCCGATTTCTGTCATTTACCAGATGTGAGGCTAGAAGCTACGCTTATCTTCTCATATCATATCTTCATTTACTTGGAATACCACATCGTCATACCCGCCAAATCAATATCGATTCCCTTAACGGTATCACGGGTATGAAGCTAAGAGAAACGAATTCCTCCGCCACCAAACATAATACGTTAAAGAGATCAACATATATGATTCGTTAGGAATACTCTGTCAGACATTCGTCCATACAAGTTGTCCTGGGACTGGACAAACCGAAGGTACTATTCCGTACATCCATCTTAGGCACTGTTATCTAAGACTTATACAATAGCCCTTGCACTTTACTCCGTTTTCAATTATCTTTGGCATATATGATTCGCAACGCTTATGCCAATACAAAGTGGTTGTTTGGATAATAATCCAACCGGTCTCTCCATATTAACAATGTTAAAATGGTAAAAACTTTGATAGTCGGTGATTTAACTATCAAATGAAAACATGTCCGTGTGCAAACAATGATCTTATTTCCAAATGGAAATATCGATCCAATCATCAAACATATATATATGTATATATATATTCACATTTCCTTATTTTCTATATTTAGAAAATGTACGTTATTAACACTGGAAAACATTTGCATAGCTTATTCACGCATCACTACCATTCCACAACTATTAGCCCCTAAATGTGAACTAGTGAGTGAACAATTCTCTAAGTATAAACCCCGAAGGTCGAAACCAATTTCAGATCGGTACTCAGAAAACTATTCAACTTACTAATCTCTAGTCAGTTTCTAATCTTGTTTAATTCTATTTGATTAACTCTTCTTCGAATAACTTATATTCGATTATCTATCTTCGGATAACTTATGTTCGATTAACTCTCTCCTTCGAATAACTTATATTCGACGAACTCTATTCGAATAACTACATTCGATTAACTCCTCTCGAATAACTCGATTCGATTAACTCGACTTGACGAACCTAACTCGACTAACTTAATTTATTTAACTCAACTCGATTAACTCCTATCGAATAACTAATATTCGATTTAACTCCATTCGCTTGACTCTAGATCGCAGCGATCACAATGGTTACGCCTGATTCCCTCAGGAAACATCCGACCGCCTTAGGCTATTTACAGCCCTGCGAATTTCGCTAGCAGTCGTACGAGATGGCAACTAACCCTGAATACTATGTTTGACTAACTCTGTCTCAAATAACTATATTTTGATTAACTCTAGTTCGATTTAACTCTAATCGATTAACTATAACTGATTAACTCTAACTGGTTAACCCTATCTGATTAACTCTGATTGATTAACTCAAACTGGTTAACCCGACCTGATTAACTCTACTTACTTAACCCAACTGGTAAACTTGACTTACTTAACCCAACTGGTTAACTTGACTTACTTAACCCAACTGGTTAACTTGACTTACTAAACCCAACTGGTTAACTCTAACTGAACTGGTTAACTCTAACTAAACTGGTTAACTCTAACTGAACTGGTTAACTCTACTGAACTGGTTAACTATAACGAACTGGTTAACTCTAACTGAACTGGTTAACTCTACTGAACTGGTTAACTTTACTGAACTGGTTAACTCTACTGAACTGGTTAACTCTACTGAACTGGTTAACTCTACTAAACTGGTTAACTCTAACGAACTGGTTAACTCTACTGAACTGGTTAACTCTACTGAACTGGTTAACTCTACTGAACTGGTTAACTCTAACGAACTGGTTAACTCTAACGAACTGGTTAACTCTAACGAACTGACTAACTCTAACTGAACTGGTTAACTCTACTGAACTGGTTTACCCTTACTGAACTGGTTAACTCTACTGAACTGGTTAACTCTAATGAACTGGTTAACTCTAACGAACTGGTTAACTCTAACGAACTGGTTAACTCTAACTGAACTGGTTAACTCTACTGAACTGGTTAACTTTACTGAACTGGTTAACTTTACTGAACTGGTTACCTCTAACTGAACTGGTTAACTCTACTGAACTGGTTAACTCTACTGAACTGGTTAACTCTACTGAACTGGTTAACTCTAACGAACTGGTTAACTCTAACGAACTGGTTAACTCTACTGAACTGGTTAACTCTAACTGAACTGGTTAACTCTACTGAACTGGTTAACTCTACGGAACTGGTTAACTCTAACGAACTGGTTAACTCTACTGAACTGGTTAACTCTACTGAACTGGTTAACTCTACTGAACTGGTTAACTCTAACGAACTGGTTAACTCTAACGAACTGGTTAACTCTAACTGAACTGCTTAACTCTAACGAACTGGTTAACTCTAAAGAACTGGTTAACTCTAACTGAACTGGTTAACTCTACTGAACTGGTTAACTCTTACTGAACTGGTTAACTCTACTGAACTGGTTAACTCTACTGAACTGGTTAACTCTAACGAACTGGTTAACTCTAACGAACTGGTTAACTCTAACGAACTGGTTAACTCTAACGAACTGGTTAACTCTAACTGAACTGGTTAACTCTACTGAACTGGTTAACTATACTGAACTGGTTAACTCTACAGAACTGGTTAACTCTAACTGAACTGGTTAACTCTACTGAACTGGTTAACTCTACTGAACTGGTTAACTCTACTGAACTGGTTAACTCTACTGAACTGGTTAACTCTAACGAACTGGTTAACTCTAACTGAACTGGTTAACTCTAACGAACTGGTTAACTCTAATGAACTGGTTAACTCTAACTGAATTGGTTAACTCTACTGAACTGGTTAACTCTTACTGAACTGGTTATCTCTACTGAACTGGTTAACTCTAACTGAACTGGTTAACTCAAACTGAACTGGTTATTCATTATGTTCCTTTTAACAACGTTTATTCATTTTTAAAGATTTACTTTTAGTAACGGTTCTTCACTTTAAAAATGATTTTCCTTTTCAATTTGCCTATATTTATTTCATATAAATATTTCCTTTATAACTTTATTTATTTTCACAAGTATTTCCTTTATATTTGGTTTTCACATTTATTCTTTAAAATATTCTAACTCCTTAAATTTCTGGGAAAATTCGCCATAACCTCCTTTGTATCGGGAGAATCGGGAAAATCCCCAAACCCGCCACACAAGCCTTTCCATTCAAAAAGAAAATGGTTTGAAATTATTTACTTTCGAAATATCTCCTATTTATAAATATTCCAATTTATAAACATTTCTTATTTATAAATATTCCAATTTATAAATATTCTGTTTCCAATATCACTTTGAAAATCTCCTTTTCCCATTCCGATATTTTATGGTACTCAACACATCAAATCACGAGGATCAATACCATCCAAACAGATATAATCAACCACCGATTATAAACTACATCATATATTACAATATATGAAAAACAATAAAATAACTGTTGAGGAATCCAGTCGGATTCCTCCAACCTGTTTTCCTGCATCCACAGATGTTACACAATATGATTATCATCACTTTCAGTTCAATATAAATTATTCTGATAGCAGAATCAATGTATAAATATTTAACGGTTTATATATATATATATATATATATATATATAATTTCCACAAACTGACTAGCAGTTCAATCAATCAACCAACACACAACAATCAACAGATGATTAACAGTTCTAAAAATACATTATAAAAATATAACTGTTCAGAGTTGGTGAGTTTTACTCACTTTGGCAGTTCATCGTTAAAGAACGATACACTATTATTTGATTTGAATCAAACAATTTATTTCTCCATAAATTAAAACGAGCTCGAATCCACTTCCAGTCAGCTTCATTGTGAAGCTCTTGTCCATACGGTCCCAGCGGATCTGACCGTTTGAATTTCTGACCACGTACGAGAGAGATACATCATTTATAAGATTGTGTACATATTTAAATTAAATAAAACTTAAGAAATTCTCATATGGGCTTAACTTAGTTTGACCGGCCCATTACCACTTCAAAGCCCACCCGCATGGACTCTTCTCCCCCAACTCATTTCCACGCTGCTCCTCCAAATCACAGTAACCATTTCCCATGTCTTATTCGATCCAATACCCTTCATAACTCAATGAACTCAAGAACTAAAAATACCATTGTTCTTCTTTTTCAATGCTCAACCTCATCGAACCCCTTAGATGAAACTCGCACCATCCCTGGCACTTGCGTTGAACACCCCAAACAACCATATACAGAAAACTATCGACGTCTATTTCTTCGGAATTCACCAAGAGTTTCACAAAGGTTGCGACTCTCCTTCCCGATCACTAATACAACCTCCATTTCATCAATCGAACCACAAATCCAACGCCAAACCAAACCCTAGCCTACTGCGTGAGGAACACGATGACCCAGAACTGTCGTCGCTCAGTACACAACGGCAAAGAACAGAAAGAACCCATTCAGGATTTCAACGATGTTTAAATTTTGATTTGTAGAAATTTCTATGAGTTTATTTTGATTTTGGAAGTGGCGAACTAGTTTTGCTTTTTGCTGGAGAAATAATGAAGAGCAGCGGCGGACTTTATTGACTACAGAATGAGTTGATTTTAGGTTTAGGGTGTTAAGGGATGTGTATTTATAAGGGTAGAATATTATTTAAATATTCATTTTGATTCCGACGCTGTTTACATTTGTTATTAAAAATTCTCATGTCACACATGACATCCCAAAAACACGAAAATTGGCATGTAGCTACAGCTCGACACTACGGTCCCAACGAAACTGGTTTCGTCGAATTCCGACTTCGTTTGCTCACATAGCGTATTTTTAAAGCTCTGGATGACCCATTTAAATATATAAATATATTTAAATAAAATTAAATTAAATATAAATAAATTTATATTATCGTATATACATTCACAGTGGAAAACCATACAGCTCTAGAATATTCCTATATGAATTTCTAACTCGATATTCACTTCTGGGTCAACCCGATATTCGATTTATATTGAATTTCCTTTTTTAAAATATAAATAATTCCTTTATAAATTATAAAGGAATTCCACAGCGA
This sequence comes from Allium sativum, assembly GCA_030737875.1. Classification (NCBI taxonomy): domain Eukaryota; kingdom Viridiplantae; phylum Streptophyta; class Magnoliopsida; order Asparagales; family Amaryllidaceae; genus Allium; species Allium sativum. The sequence goes on along the minus strand of JASFAX010000039.1, from coordinate 5,398,984 downwards.
CTTTTCTGAAATTTGATTTGGACGTAAATCAAAATCTACATGACGAAATCCCGATTTTTCTCTTCCACTAGAAAGATATACTCCACCAGCTCCACACGTTTCTTGTTTCACAGAATTCCGGCTTAAAACGAATCCTATACATTCAGTTGAAGTTCAAATCGCCAAATAGCGAACTGCCGCGCCATTTCAAGCTCTATTTTATTTATAATAAAATTATACGTTCAAACTGTTGTTCAAATAATATATTCGTTATTCAAATTCAATTCTAAACTGAATTAAATATCACAGATGACCCAGTTCACACCATATCGCCATTTCGGCCAATTCTGATTATTTCAGAATTAAATATATTATTTTAATTTATTATTTTAATTAAATATTAACCATTATTTAATTCCATGACCATTAAATCCTTTAATTCACCATTTAAATAATTAAATTAATTAATTATTATATCGCTGGAAATGCGGGTCATTACATTCTTCCCCACTTAAAATAATTTCGTCCTCGAAATTGCTAAGGTAGAGGACGACCCTATCGACTGGTTAGAACATATTGGTTCACTCCTTAACTTCAGATTCAACTGAACCAATTTAATTTCAATTAAAAATTTATTTAATTCTTATCAACGAAAATTCCCAAAAATCCTGAAATTTTTCTAACACCTTAACTTTTCGAAAAATTTCGCCAGCACCTCCTTTGTACCGGCATATACGTCAAACCACAACTCGCCTCTCTAGGCCTTCTCCAACCCAAAAGAAAATCAAACAGCCAAGCGGCTTGCCAAATCGGCTCATAAATTCCAAACTTATATAAAATATAAACTTGTACCTTTTCGTCGGGCATATCATTATATCCCTACCATTCATTACCACTTCTGCATATAACAATGCATTAACAACTTGATCTCCAATCAGTTCATTCTAAAAACCAAATCATTCGCTTATACCTAAGTCGAATTCTATTTCCACTCGAGTTCCATTCTCGATTTTCAAAATTTTAACTCACCAATTCCAATACCATTTCATGTTATTCACTAATCAATTTCAGTTTTATTTAACTTAGTTCAAGTTAAATTTTAGTTTATTTTTACCATCTCAGTCTATTTAACTTCATTAGTTGAATTTTAATTCCAGAACTTAAATTCCTAGGTCTATTTCAAATCAATTTGAAATCATAATACCAATTCAAAACATTTGAATTTTTAAACAACTTGCTTCCTCAAAACATTTCAAATCAAAATCTTTGGTAGTAATCCACCACTTAGAAACTCGAAAATCACACCGATGATACTGCGTAGTCATCATCAGAATTATTTTCCAGCGACCCAAGTGATTTCAATACTATATCATTTTCAAAACCATTACTAAATACTTCCATTTTGAAAACATTTCAAAATCCCCCAGGAACTTAAAATTTCCTTATTTTAATTCCAAATCTGATTTAAATTCAGATTTAATTCATCTTATTTCGTATACTTTACTTATATGAATTCTAGTTGGTTATTTACATAACCATTTCATTTCTTATAACCTCATTCGATTATAATAACAACCAACACAACCAATATACTATATAAAAATATATTCGGGTAAAATTATTCCATTTACCCTTTTTTCAAAACATACCATGTTGGTTCATCATATTTGAGTGTTTAGAAACCCCTATCGATATTGTGGTGCCCCACAATCGACCAGAATTCATAAGCCACTCAACCAATAAAGCTCCACAATAAAAAAAAATTATATCAAATAACAAATACGTTCACTCGTATATATACACTCAAACCCGATCGAGGATATTACTAATCCTATCTCTACCGAGTCACGCCACAGAGCCAAGGTAATTCACTTAACCTTAAGCTCTGATACCAACTGTAATGACCCGGATTTTGAGCGACTTTGGTTATCGACATAAACTCGATGTCGATTACCAAAACATCGAAAAATCCTGGTAGTTAATGAAAGAAATTAGAGGGTGAGGATAGATAAGATAGAAACTTAGAATAGAAGAAGAAGAAGAACACAACATCAGAGTAACACGAACCTCACAGCGGAACGAATAACATATAATATATAACATAACTTTGAAATATAACAGTTATGTATACAATAGCACTTATCAGAGTACAACACTTACAACACAGCGGAAATAAACTATAGCTATATGATCCAGAAGCCTCCTGTTCCAGCTCTTCAAGTATATCTGTAAAATCCCGGCTATTTGACTGCCCGTACAAATTTAGGCACCCAAGAGTTTAGGGAGAACACAACAAAATAAACTCCGGGTCAGTCATGGGACTGGTATGAGTAAAACAGTTTAAAACAGTTTGAACAAGTAAACGATATCTCATAAGACCACGCCGCATAACGGAACGGGTTTTTCCCTTATGAGAATCCAAACAACTTTATAAACAAATGATGATCTTTATATCAAAACTGTATTGATATTATAGTAATGTCTATCAACCACAATATAATAATCATCTTGCAGAACGCTTTCATCTCACGTTCCACATATATAATATATAATCAAAAACCGCGGGCACGTATTGGATAATGGACAACTATGACAAGATATGGAACCACCTTCCGATTAGTGTACTCTAGGAACGATACACTGGAGTTCAACAAGAACATCTTGCAACTCAGCCACACATGACCGACCACTCATTTCGCTTGAGTGTATCGAATGTACATCACCAACGGTTGGGATCAGCAACCGTTCCCGTATATATATATGGGACAACATTGATAGATTTAAGAAGCAAATGAATATTCTCTAGATAGGTGATTTATACACCCTACTTCGGTGCGACCGACTTAGCCATGCTGCCTGCCCGATTTCTGTCATTTACCAGATGTGAGGCTAGAAGCTACGCTTATCTTCTCATATCATATCTTCATTTACTTGGAATACCACATCGTCATACCCGCCAAATCAATATCGATTCCCTTAACGGTATCACGGGTATGAAGCTAAGAGAAACGAATTCCTCCGCCACCAAACGTAATACGTTAAAGAGATCAACATATATGATTCGTTAGGAATACTCTGTCAGACATTCGTCCATACAAGTTGTCCTGGGACTGGACAAACCGAAGGTACTATTCCGTACATCCATCTTAGGCACTGTTATCTAAGACTTATACAATAGCCCTTGCACTTTACTCCGTTTTCAATTATCTTTGGCATATATGATTCGCAACGCTTATGCCAATACAGAGTGGTTGTTTGGATAGTAATCCAACCGGTCTCTCCATATTAACAATGTTAAAATGGTAAAAACTTTGATAGTCGGTGATTTAACTATCAAATGAAAACATGTCCGTGTGCAAACAATGATCTTATTTCCAAATGGAAATATCGATCCAATCATCAAACATATATATATGTATATATATATTCACATTTCCTTATTTTCTATATTTAGAAAATGTACGTTATTAACACTGGAAAACATTTGCATAGCTTATTCACGCATCACTACCATTCCACAACTATTAGCCCCTAAATGTGAACTAGTGAGTGAACAATTCTCTAAGTATAAACCCCGAAGGTCGAAACCAACATCAGATCGGTACTCAGAAAACTATTCAACTTACTAATCTCTAGTCAGTTTCTAATCTTGTTTAATTCTATTTGATTAACTCTTCTTCGAATAACTTATATTCGATTATCTCTCTTCGGATAACTTATGTTCGATTAACTCTCTCCTTCGAATAACTTATATTCGACGAACTCTATTTGAATAACTACATTCGATTAACTCCTCTCGAATAACTCGATTCGATTAACTCGACTTGACGAACCTAACTCGACTAACTTAATTTATTTAACTCAACTTGATTAACTCCTATCGAATAACTAATATTCGATTTAACTCCATTCGCTTGACTCTAGATCGTAGCGATCACAATGGTTACGCCTGATTCCCTCAGGAAACATCCGACCTCCTTAGGCTATTTATAGCCCTGCGAATTTCGCTAGAAGTCGTACGAGATGGCAACTAACCCTGAATACTATGTTTGACTAACTCTATCTCAAATAACTATATTTTGATTAACTTTAGTTCGTTTTAACTCTAATCGATTAACTCTATCTGATTAACTCTAACTAGTTAACCCTACCTGATTAACTCTAATTGATTAACTCTAACTGGTTAACCCGACCTGATTAACTCTACTTACTTAACCCAACTGGTAAACTCGACTTACTTAACCCAACTGGTTAACTTGACTTACTTAACCCAACTGGTTAACTTGACTTACTTAACCCAACTGGTTAACTCTAACTGAACAGGTTAACTCAAACTAAACTGGTTAACTCTAACTAAACTGGTTAACTCTAACTGAACTGGTTAACTTGACTTACTTAACCCAACTGGTTAACTCTAACTGAACTGGTTAACTCTAACTAAACTGGTTAACTCTAACTGAACTGGTTAACTCTACTGAACTGGTTAACTCTACTGAACTGGTTAACTCTAACTGAACTGGTTAACTCTACTGAACTGGTTAACTCTAACGAACTGGTTAACTCTAACTGAACTGGTTAGCTCTACTGAACTGGTTAACTCTACTGAACTGGTTAACTCTACTGAACTGGTTAACTCTAACGAACTGGTAACTCTACTGAACTGGTTAACTGGTTAACTCTAACGAACTGGTTAACTCTAACAAATTGGTTAACTCTAACTGAACTGGTTAACTCTAACTAAACTGGTTAACTCTACCGAACTGGTTAACTCTAACGAACCGGTTAACTTTAACGAACTGGTTAACTCTACTGAACTGGTTAACTCTACTGAACTGGTTAACTCTAACGAATTGGTTAACTCTAACGAACTGGTTAACTCTAACGAACTGGTTAACTCTAACTGAACTGGTTAACTCTAACGAACTGGTTAACTCTAACGAACTGGATAACTCTAACTGAGCTGGTTAACTCTACTGAACTGGTTAACTCTTACTGAACTGGTTAAATCTACTGAACTGGTTAACTCTACTGAACTGGTTAACTCTAACGAACTGGTTAACTCTAACGAACTGGTTAACTCTAACGAACTGGTTAACTCTAACGAACTGGTTAACTCTAACGAACTGGTTAACTCTAACTGAACTGGTTAACTCTACTGAACTGGTTAACTCTACTGAACTGGTTAACTCTACTGAACTGGTTAACTCTAACTGAACTGGTTAACTCTACTGAACTGGTTAACTCTACTGAACTGGTTAACTCTACTGAACTGGTTAACTCTACTGAACTGGTTAACTCTAACGAACTGGTTAACTCTAACGAACTGGTTAACTCTACTGAACTGGTTAACTCTAACTGAACTGGTTAACTCTACTGAACTGGTTAACTCTACTGAACTGGTTAACTCTAACGAACTGGTTAACTCTACTGAACTGGTTAACTCTACTGAACTGGTTAACTCTACTGAACTGGTTAACTCTACTGAACTGGTTAACTCTACTGAACTGGTTAACTCTACTGAACTGGTTAACTCTACTGAACTGGTTAACTCTAACGAACTGGTTAACTCTAACTGAACTGGTTAACTCTAACGAACTGGTTAACTCTAATGAACTGGTTAACTCTAACTGAATTGGTTAACTCTACTGAACTGGTTAACTCTTACTGAACTGGTTATCTCTACTGAACTGGTTAACTCTAACTGAACTGGTTAACTCAAACTGAACTGGTTATTCATTATGTTCCTTTTAACAACGTTTATTCATTTTTAAAGATTTACTTTTAGTAACGGTTCTTCACTTTAAAAATGATTTTCCTTTTCAATTTGCCTATATTTATTTCATATAAATATTTCCTTTATAACTTTATTTATTTTCACAAGTATTTCCTTTATATTTGGTTTTTACATTTATTCTTTAAAATATTCTAACTCCTTAAATTTCTGGGAAAATTCGCCATAACCTCCTTTGTATCGGGAGAATCGGGAAAATCCCCAAACCCGCCACACAGGCCTTTCCATTCAAAAAGAAAATGGTTTGAAATTATTTACTTTCGAAATATCTCCTATTTATAAATATTCCAATTTATAAACATTTCTTATTTATAAATATTCCAATTTATAAATATTCTGTTTCCAATATCACTTTGAAAATCTCCTTTTCCCATTCCGATATTTTATGGTACTTAACACATCAAATCACGAGGACCAATACCATCCAAACAGATATAATCAACCACCGATTATAAACTACATCATATATTACAATATATGAAAAACAATAAAATAACTGTTGAGGAATCCAGTCGGATTCCTCCAACCTGTTTTCCTGCATCCACAGATGTTACACAATATGATTATCATCACTTTCAGTTCAATATAAATTATTCTGATAGCAGAATCAATGTATAAATATTTAACGGTTTATATATATATATATATATATAATTTCCACAAACTGACTAGCAGTTCAATCAATCAACCAACACACAACAATCAACAGATGATTAACAGTTCTAAAAATACATTATAAAAATATAACTGTTCAGAGTTGGTGAGTTTTACTCACTTTGGCAGTTCATCGTTAAAGAACGATACACTATTATTTGATTTAAATCAAACAATTTATTTCTCCATAAATTAAAACGAGCTCGAATCCACTTCCAGTCAGCTTCATTGTGAAGCTCTTGTCCATACGGTCCCAGCGGATCTGACCGTTTGAATTTCTGACCACGTACGAGAGAGATACATCATTTATAAGATTGTGTACATATTTAAATTAAATAAAACTTAAGAAATTCTCACATGGGCTTAACTTAGTTTGACCGGCCCATTACCACTTCAAAGCCCACCCGCATGGACTCTTCTCCCCCAACTCATTTCCACGCTGCTCCCCCAAATCACAGTAACCATTTCCGATGTCTTATTCGATCCAATACCCTTCATAATTCAATGAACTCAAGAACTAAAAATACCATTGTTCTTCTTTTTCAATGCTCAACCTCATCGAACCCCTTAGATGAAACTCGCACCATCCCTGGCACTTGCGTTGAACACCCCAAACAACCATATACAGAAAACTATCGACGTCTATTTCTTCGGAATTCACCAAGAGTTTCACAAAGGTTGCGACTCTCCTTCCCGATCACTAATACAACCTCCATTTCATCAATCGAACCACAAATCCAACGCCAAACCAAACCCTAGCCTACTGCGTGAGGAACACGATGACCCAGAACTGTCGTCGCTCAGTACACAACGGCAAAGAACAGAAAGAACCCATTCAGGATTTCAACGATGTTTAAATTTTGATTTGTAGAAATTTCTATGAGTTTATTTTGATTTTGGAAGTGGCGAACTAGTTTTGCTTTTTGCTGGAGAAATAATGAAGAGCAGCGGCGGACTTTATTGACTACAGAATGAGTTGATTTTAGGTTTAGGGTGTTAAGGGATGTGTATTTATAAGGGTAGAATATTATTTAAATATTCATTTTGATTCCGACGCTGTTTACATTTGTTATTAAAAATTCCCATGTCACACATGACATCCAAAAAACACGAAAATTGGCATGTAGCTACAGCTCGACACTACGGTCCCAACGAAACTGGTTTCGTCGAATTCCGACTTCGTTTGCTCACATAGCGTATTTTTAAAGCTCTGGATGACCCATTTAAATATATAAATATATTTAAATAAAATTAAATTAAATATAAATAAATTTATATTATCGTATATACATTCACAGTGGAAAACCATACAGCTCTAGAATATTCCTATATGAATTTCTAACTCGATATTCACTTCTGGGTCAACCCGATATTCGATTTATATTGAATTTCCTTTTTTAAAATATAAATAATTCCTTTATAAATTATAAAGGAATTCCACAGCGACTTTTCTGAAATTTGATTTGGACGTAAATCAAAATCTACATGACGAAATCCCGATTTTTCTCTTCCACTAGAAAGATATACTCCACCAGCTCCACACGTTTCTTGTTTCACAGAATTCCGGCTTAAAACGAATCCTATACATTCAGTTGAAGTTCAAATCGCCAAATAGCGAACTGCCGCGCCATTTCAAGCTCTATTTTATTTATAATAAAATTATACGTTCAAACTGTTGTTCAAATAATATATTCGTTATTCAAATTCAATTCTAAACTGAATTAAATATCACAGATGACCCAGTTCACACCATATCGCCATTTCGGCCAATTCTGATTATTTCAGAATTAAATATATTATTTTAATTTATTATTTTAATTAAATATTAACCATTATTTAATTCCATGACCATTAAATCCTTTAATTCACCATTTAAATAATTAAATTAATTAATTATTATATCGCTGGAAATGCGGGTCATTACATTCTTCCCCACTTAAAATAATTTCGTCCTCGAAATTGCTAAGGTAGAGGACGACCCTATCGACTGGTTAGAACATATTGGTTCACTCCTTAACTTCAGATTCAACTGAACCAATTTAATTTCAATTAAAAATTTATTTAATTCTTATCAACGAAAATTCCCAAAAATCCTGAAATTTTTCTAACACCTTAACTTTTCGAAAAATTTCGCCAGCACCTCCTTTGTACCGGCATATACGTCAAACCACAACTCGCCTCTCTAGGCCTTCTCCAACCCAAAAGAAAATCAAACAGCCAAGCGGCTTGCCAAATCGGCTCATAAATTCCAAACTTATATAAAATATAAACTTGTACCTTTTCGTCGGGCATATCATTATATCCCTACCATTCATTACCACTTCTGCATATAACAATGCATTAACAACTTGATCTCCAATCAGTTCATTCTAAAAACCAAATCATTCGCTTATACCTAAGTCGAATTCTATTTCCACTCGAGTTCCATTCTCGATTTTCAAAATTTTAACTCACCAATTCCAATACCATTTCATGTTATTCACTAATCAATTTCAGTTTTATTTAACTTAGTTCAAGTTAAATTTTAGTTTATTTTTACCATCTCAGTCTATTTAACTTCATTAGTTGAATTTTAATTCCAGAACTTAAATTCCTAGGTCTATTTCAAATCAATTTGAAATCATAATACCAATTCAAAACATTTGAATTTTTAAACAACTTGCTTCCTCAAAACATTTCAAATCAAAATCTTTGGTAGTAATCCACCACTTAGAAACTCGAAAATCACACCGATGATACTGCGTAGTCATCATCAGAATTATTTTCCAGCGACCCAAGTGATTTCAATACTATATCATTTTCAAAACCATTACTAAATACTTCCATTTTGAAAACATTTCAAAATCCCCCAGGAACTTAAAATTTCCTTATTTTAATTCCAAATCTGATTTAAATTCAGATTTAATTCATCTTATTTCGTATACTTTACTTATATGAATTCTAGTTGGTTATTTACATAACCATTTCATTTCTTATAACCTCATTCGATTATAATAACAACCAACACAACCAATATACTATATAAAAATATATTCGGGTAAAATTATTTCATTTACCCTTTTTTCAAAACATACCATGTTGGTTCATCATATTCGAGTGTTTAGAACCCCCTATCGATATTGTGGTGCCCCACAATCGACCAGAATTCATAAGCCACTCAACCAATAAAGCTCCACAATAAAAAAAATTTATATCAAATAACAAATACGTTCACTCGTATATATACACTCAAACCCGATCGAGGATATTACTAATCCTATCTCTACCGAGTCATGCCACAGAGCCAAGGTAATTCACTTAACCTTAAGCTCTGATACCAACTGTAACGACCCGGATTTTGAGCGACTTTGGTTATCGACATAAACTCGATGTCGATAACCAAAACATCGAAAAATCCTGGTAGTTAATGAAAGAAATTAGAGGGTGAGGATAGATAAGATAGAAACTTAGAATAGAAGAAGAAGAAGAACACAACATCAGAGTAACACGAACCTCACAGCGGAACGAATAACATATAATATATAACATAACTTTGAAATATAACAGTTATGTATACAATAGCACTTATCAGAGTACAACACTTACAACACAGCGGAAATAAACTATAGCTATATGATCCAGAAGCCTCCTGTTCCAGCTCTTCAAGTATATCTGTAAAATCCCGGCTATTTGACTGCCCGTACAAATTTAGGCACCCAAGAGTTTAGGGAGAACACAACAAAATAAACTCCGGGTCAGTCATGGGACTGGTATGAGTAAAACAGTTTAAAACAGTTTGAACAAGTAAACGATATCTCATAAGACCACGCCGCATAACGGAACGGGTTTTTCCCTTATGAGAATCCAAACAACTTTATAAACAAATGATGATCTTTATATCAAAACTGTATTGATATTATAGTAATGTCTATCAACCACAATATAATAATCATCTTGCAGAACGCTTTCATCTCACGTTCCACATATATAATATATAATCAAAAACCGCGGGCACGTATTGGATAATGGATTTCCAACTATGACAAGATATGGAACCACCTTCCGATTAGTGTACTCTAGGAACGATACACTGGAGTTCAACAAGAACATCTTGCAACTCAGCCACACATGACCGACCACTCATTTCGCTTGAGTGTATCGAATGTACATCACCAACGGTTGGGATCAGCAACCGTTCCCGTATATATATATGGGACAACATTGATAGATTTAAGAAGCAAATGAATATTCTCTAGATAGGTGATTTATACACCCTACTTCGGTGCGACCGACTTAGCCATGCTGCCTGCCCGATTTCTGTCATTTACCAGATGTGAGGCTAGAAGCTACGCTTATCTTCTCATATCATATCTTCATTTACTTGGAATACCACATCGTCATACCCGCCAAATCAATATCGATTCCCTTAACGGTATCACGGGTATGAAGCTAAGAGAAACGAATTCCTCCGCCACCAAACGTAATACGTTAAAGAGATCAACATATATGATTCGTTAGGAATACTCTGTCAGACATTCGTCCATACAAGTTGTCCTGGGACTGGACAAACCGAAGGTACTATTCCGTACATCCATCTTAGGCACTGTTATCTAAGACTTATACAATAGCCCTTGCACTTTACTCCGTTTTCAATTATCTTTGGCATATATGATTCGCAACGCTTATGCCAATACAGAGTGGTTGTTTGGATAATAATCCAACCGGTCTCTCCATATTAACAATGTTAAAATGGTAAAAACTTTGATAGTCGGTGATTTAACTATCAAATGAAAACATGTCCGTGTGCAAACAATGATCTTATTTCCAAATGGAAATATCGATCCAATCATCAAACATATATATATGTATATATATTCACATTTCCTTATTTTCTATATTTAGAAAATGTACGTTATTAACACTGGAAAACATTTGCATAGCTTATTCACGCATCACTACCATTCCACAACTATTAGCCCCTAAATGTGAACTAGTGAGTGAACAATTCTCTAAGTATAAACCCCGAAGGTCGAAACCAACATCAGATCGGTACTCAGAAAACTATTCAACTTACTAATCTCTAGTCAGTTTCTAATCTTGTTTAATTCTATTTGATTAACTCTTCTTCGAATAACTTATATTCGATTATCTCTCTTCGGATAACTTATGTTCGATTAACTCTCTCCTTCGAATAACTTATATTCGACGAACTCTATTTGAATAACTACATTCGATTAACTCCTCTCGAATAACTCGATTCGATTAACTCGACTTGACGAACCTAACTCGACTAACTTAATTTATTTAACTCAACTTGATTAACTCCTATCGAATAACTAATATTCGATTTAACTCCATTCGCTTGACTCTAGATCGTAGCGATCACAATGGTTACGCCTGATTCCCTCAGGAAACATCCGACCTCCTTAGGCTATTTATAGCCCTGCGAATTTCGCTAGAAGTCGTACGAGATGGCAACTAACCCTGAATACTATGTTTGACTAACTCTATCTCAAATAACTATATTTTGATTAACTTTAGTTCGTTTTAACTCTAATCAATTAACTCTATCTGATTAACTCTAACTAGTATACCCTACCTGATTAACTCTAATTGATTAACTCTAACTGGTTAACCCGACCTGATTAACTCTACTTACTTAACCCAACTGGTAAACTCGACTTACTTAACCCAACTGGTTAACTTGACTTACTTAACCCAACTGGTTAACTTGACTTACTTAACCCAACTGGTTAACTCTAACTGAACAGGTTAACTCTAACTAAACTGGTTAACTCTAACTAAACTGGTTAACTCTAACTGAACTGGTTAACTTGACTTACTTAACCCAACTGGTTAACTCTAACTGAACTGGTTAACTCTAACTAAACTGGTTAACTCTAACTAAACTGGTTAACTCTAACTGAACTGGTTAACTCTACTGAACTGGTTAACTCTACTGAACTGGTTAACTCTAACTGAACTGGTTAACTCTACTGAACTGGTTAACTCTAACGAACTGGTTAACTCTAACTGAACTGGTTAGCTCTACTGAACTGGTTAACTCTACTGAACTGGTTAACTCTACTGAACTGGTTAACTCTACTGAACTGGTTAACTCTAACGAACTGGTAACTCTACTGAACTGGTTAACTGGTTAACTCTAACGAACTGGTTAACTCTAACAAATTGGTTAACTCTAACTGAACTGGTTAACTCTAACTAAACTGGTTAACTCTACTGAACTGGTTAACTCTAACGAACCGGTTAACTTTAACGAACTGGTTAACTCTACTGAACTGGTTAACTCTACTGAACTGGTTAACTCTAACGAATTGGTTAACTCTAACGAACTGGTTAACTCTAACGAACTGGTTAACTCTAACTGAACTGGTTAACTCTAACGAACTGGTTAACTCTAACGAACTGGATAACTCTAACTGAGCTGGTTAACTCTACTGAACTGGTTAACTCTTACTGAACTGGTTAAATCTACTGAACTGGTTAACTCTACCGAACTGGTTAACTCTAACGAACTGGTTAACTCTAACGAACTGGTTAACTCTAACGAACTGGTTAACTCTAACGAACTGGTTAACTCTAACTGAACTGGTTAACTCTACTGAACTGGTTAACTCTACTGAACTGGTTAACTCTACTGAACTGGTTAACTCTAACTGAACTGGTTAACTCTACTGAACTGGTTAACTCTACTGAACTGGTTAACTCTACTGAACTGGTTAACTCTACTGAACTGGTTAACTCTAACGAACTGGATAACTCTAACTGAACTGGTTAACTCTAACGAACTGGTTAACTCTAACGAACTGGTTAACTCTAACTGAATTGGTTTACCTTACTGAACTGGTTAACTCTTACTGAACTGGTTAACTCTACTGAACTGGTTAACTCTAACTGAACTGGTTAACTCTAACTGAACTGGTTATTCATTATGTTCCTTTTAACAACGTTTATTCATTTTTAAAGATTTACTTTTAGTAACGGTTCTTCACTTTAAAAATGATTTTCCTTTTCAATTTGCCTATATTTATTTCATATAAATAATTCCTTTATAACTTTATTTATTTTCACAAGTATTTCCTTTATATTTGGTTTTCACATTTATTCTTTAAAATATTCTAACTCCTTAAATTTCTTGGAAAATTCGCCATAACCTCCTTTGTATCGGGAGAATCAGGAAAATCCCCAAACCCGCCACACAGGCCTTTCCATTCAAAAAGAAAATGGTTTGAAATTATTTCCTTTCAAAATGTCTCCTATTTATAAATATTCCAATTTATAAACATTTCTTATTTATAAATATTCCAATTTATAAATATTCTGTTTCCAATATCACTTTGAAAATCTCCTTTTCCCATTCCGATATTTTATGGTACTTAACACATCAAATCACGATGACCAATACCATCCAAACAGATATAATCAACCACAGATTATAAACTACATCATATATTACAATATATGAAAAACAATAAAATAACTGTTGAGGAATCCAGTCGGATTCCTCCAACCTGTTTTCCTGCATCCACAGATGTTACACAATATGATTATCATCACTTTCAGTTCAATATAAATTATTCTGATAGCAGAATCAATGTATAAATATTTAACGGTTTATATATATATATATAATTTCCACTAACTGACTAGCAGTTCAATCAATCAACCAACACACAGCAATCAACAGATGATTAACAGTTCTAAAAATACATTATAAAAATATAACTGTTCAGAGTTGGTGAGTTTTACTCACTTTGGCAGTTCATCGTTAAAGAACGATACACTATTATTTGATTTGAATCAAACAAATTATTTCTCCATAAATTAAAACGAGCTCGAATCCACTTCCAGTCAGCTTCATTGTGAAGCTCTCGTCCATACGGTCCCAGCGGATCTGACCGTTCGAATTTCTGACCACGTACGAGAGAGATACATCATTTATAAGATTGTGTACATATTTAAATTAAATAAAACTTAAGAAATTCTCACATGGGCTTAACTTAGTTTGACCGGCCCATTACCACTTCAAAGCCCACCCGCGTGGACTCTTCTCCCCCAACTCATTTCCACGCTGCTCCTCCAAATCACAGTAACCATTTCCCATGTCTTATTCGATCTAATACCCTTCATAACTCAACGAACTCAAGAACTAAAAATACCATTGTTCTTCTTTTTCAATACTCAACCTCATCGAACCCCTTAGATGAAACTCGCACCATCCCTGGCACTTGCGTTGAACACCCCAAACAACCATATACAGAAAACTATCAACGTCTTTTTCTTCGGAATTCACCAAGAGTTTCACAAAGGTTGCGACTCTCCTTCCCGATCACTAATACAACCTCCATTTCATCAATCGAACCACAAATCCAACGCCAAACCCAACCCTAGCCTACTGCGTGAGGAACACGATGACCCAGAACTGTCGTCGCTCAGTACACAACGGCATAAAACAGAAGAGAACCCATTCAGGATTTCAACGATGTTTAAATTTTGATTTGTAGAAATTTCTATGAGTTTATTTTGATTTTGGAAGTGGCGAACTAGTTTTGCTTTTTGCTAGAGAAATGATGAAGAGCAGCGGCGGACTTTATTGACTACAGAATGAGTTGATTTTAGGTTTAGGGTGTTAAGGGATGTGTATTTATAAGGGTAGAATATTATTTAAATATTCATTTTGATTCCAACGCTGTTTACATTTGTTATTAAAAGTTCCCATGGTCACACATGACATCCAAAAATCACGAAAATTGGCATGCAGCTACAGCTCGACACTACGGTCCCAACGAAACTGGTTTCGTCGAATTCCGACTTTGTTTGCTCACACAACGTATTTTTAAAGCTCTGGATGACCCATTTAAATATATAAATATATTTAAATAAAATTAAATTATATATAAATAAATTTATATTATCGTATATACATTCACAGTGGAAAACCATACAGCTCTAGAATATTCCTATATGAATTTCTAACTCGATATTCACTTCTGGGTCAACCCGATATTCGATTTATATTGAATTTCCTTTTTTAAAATATAAATAATTCCTTTATAAATTATAAAGGAATTCCACGGCGACTTTTCTGAAATTTGATTTGGACGTAAATCAAAATCTACACGACGAAATCCCGATTTTTCTCTTCCACTAGAAAGATATACTCCACCAGCTCCACACGTTTCTTGTTTCACAGAATTCCAGCTTAAAACGAATCATGTACATTCAGTTGAAGTTCAAATCGCCAAATAGCGAACTGCCGCGCCATTTCAAGCTCTATTTTAATTATAATAAAATTATACGTTCAAACTGTCGTTCAAATAATATATTCGTTATTCAAATTCAATTCTAAACTGAATTAAATATCACAGATGACCCAGTTCACACCATATCACCATTTCGGCCAATTCTGATTATTTCAGAATTAAATATATTATTTTAATTAAATATTAACCATTATTTAATTCCACGACCATTAAATCCTTTAATTCACCATTTAAATAATTAAATTAATTAATTATTAAATCGCTGGAAATGCGGGTCATTACATGAACTTTAGATTCCTTATTTGAAAGAATTTGTTTACATCATGAGTTTTCAATTTCACTTCCGGTGATAAATTAATATTGCTATTGAATTTAAATGCTACACCATTATATTTTATGTCCATAATTTTGTTGTATATACATTAAAAATACATGAGATATTCTGTCTTTGGTCTTTCAAAAAAAATTACATATGAAAGATAGTAGATCAGAAAGATAAAATTAGATTTACCTCTATATCATCAGTAATGTAAACAATAAATATAATCAAGGCTTTATCAAATTGGATTTGAAAAACACAAAATTAGATCCACAAAGTATTGAGAGGATAAATCTAGACATATATTTGGGATCAATAAAGATAATTAGATCTAAAAAAAATAGATCCATTAGAACCCTACATAGATCTACAAAAAAATAAAAAAAAGGGATCTAGAAGTTTGAATCAAGAATTCTTGAGTAGAAGATAATTGAATGACAAGCCCATAGATCCATTAATCAAGGATTCTCAAACAGAAAATAATTATAAAACATATCTAGAAATCCATGAATCAACAATCCTCAAATAAAAATTACTTACATGACAAATGCATAGATGTAAATCTAGAAGATATCAAAGAATAGCTCTAATAGAATCTGGTGCTGATAACATGTTATACAATAAAACAGAACAAATAATAAAAGAAGAGAAGCCATTAGAGTGAACATAAAATATTAAGGAGAGACCTTTTATTTCTATTAATTCAGATGTACAAATAATGTAAACAATCTCTCTATTTATAATGTCTTTATGCCCTATAAATTACAGAAAAGCCCTTAGTATATTAACATATTCACCCTAATTTTTACATATTACAATAATACCCTATTTTTAAGTGATATATAAAGATAAATACATGTAAAGGTGTGGTCATGATACACATAGTGCACGTGATTTATAATCTAAAAAAATGTATATGTTTAGCACATTGAAGAGAAAATAATTTACAAGAATGTTTAGTTATATTTTGCGTTAAATAATGTGTATGCAGTTAAATATTTAGTTTAAGTTGAGATATCTATTTTTTTTATTAGTTTTAATTTTGATTTGTGTTGTTAATTGATAAATAACGATAATACAAAGAATGTCTATCAGTTAGATCATATTTTTTGTGTTGTAGTAAGATTTGTTATTATGTGTAGAAATACAGTTTGAAATTGTACAATGTTTAATTATTAGATCATATTTTAAAGCGATATATAGAGGTAAATATATTTAATGATATTTTTGAAACTTTGTGGTTAGACCAAAAGTTTGTGTTTCCAAGACAAGCACTAATACATGAAATCGTGTATAATTAGTTAAATATTTATTTTATATGCTTTTTTATTAGTTTTGATTTTGTTTTGTGTTGTTAATCAATAAATAACGATGATGCAAAGAATACCCATTTGATATATATTATTTTCAGTAAGATTTGTTAGTATGTGTAGAAATGCTGTTTGAAGTTGTAAACATGTTTAATTATTAGATCATATTTTAAAGTAATATATAAAACTAAATATATTTAAAGATATTTTTAGGACTTCGCGGTTAGATCAAAGGTTTGCGTTTTCAAAACAGCTACTAATAAAGATAAGCGATAGTAAGATTTTTTTATCATATGGAGAAATGGAGTTTGAAATTGTAAAAATGTTTAATTGTTAGATTCTGTTTTTAAGTGATACGTGAAAACTAAATCTTTATTAATAGTCATATTGGAAGCACAAACTTTTGGTCCGACCGTAAAACTTCCCAAAATACCTCTATACTTAATTTTTTTAAATATTAAATTGTTGTTTTGTGTGATCTTTCTTATAAATTAGGGGATAAAAACTCTTTTCAACTGCTTTAGACACATTCACACAATTATTTCACCAAATAGTAATAAATTTTAAAATTACTTACAAATAAGAACTAATAAACTTCTATTACAAAATCGTACTTCACAAATTAATAATACAAACAAAAATTAAAATTAATTAAAAAAGGTATTGCAATTTAGAAATAGATATCCAAACCAACATGTCTTTTCAACAAAAAGATATAATTAAATATTAATGCAAATTAAAACATTGTGCATGGGCTTGCTCTAACACTCGTATATATAAATGAACTTTTAGAACGTCGCGATTGGACCAAAATTTTGGGCTTTCAAAACATCTAAAATTATAAAGTTGGCCGGAATAAAGTTTGAAACTGCAATAGAGAAAAACCAAATGAATCTCCCTCTCGTTCCAAAACAAAATCAGTTTCAAAACGCAGCTCAACTTCTCATAACTCTAAATTCTCAGCTTTCAAAATTAACAAATTCAAACCAGCACTCAAAATCTCTTAGTCTTTTCACTCAAATTCATTCTTCTCGTTACAAAAACATCTCTCCTAATCACTACACAATCACACCAGCTCTAAAATCATGCGCATGTATTCTCAGCGTCGCTCTAGGCTCACAAATTCATTCATTTGCTATTCGTACTAATTTTGTTTCATTCACCCATGTTTCTAACTCATTATTGTCGTTTTATGCAAAAACCCATTCCCTTAAACTCGGTAAAACTGTTTTTGACTCGATATCATCACCAGATGTATACACTTACACGACTATGTTGTCTGCATATTGCAACCATGGCTGTTTAAATAATGCTATTGCGTTGTTCGAGGAAATTCCTGATAAAAAAACACCAGCTTGGAACACACTGATTATGGGTTATTTGAAGCATGGGTATCAAAATTCTGCTATGGAACTGTTTGATAGAATGCATAAGTTTGCAATTGGGTTCGATAGGTATACATATGCCAGTGTTTTAAGTTTGTGTGATTCGGTTGAGTGTGCAACTCTTGGTTGTTTGGTTCATTCTTTGGTTATAAAAACCGGTTTTTTTGAGTGTAGTGTTATTGTGGTAAATGCATTGCTGGCAATGTATTTTGATTGTGGATATGTCAATGATGGAGTTTGCGTGTTCAAAGAAGCTAACTTAGCTGATGTGATTACTTATAACAGTTTGATTTCAGGATTAGTAAAATGGGAAATGTGTGAGGCTGCATTTATAGCTTTTAAAGAGTTGATAAAAGACAAGGACCACAATTTAAAGCCAACAGAGCTGACATATCTTAGTATTCTAAGTGCATGTTTACCCAAGGATATTGGTGAACAAATATATGGTCAAGTCATTCGTGTAGGTTTTGAAAACTCTTTAATTGTAGGAAATGCTACAGTGACTATGTATTCAAGCTGTTGCGATTTGGTCAGTGCTCGAAAAATATTCGATAGGATTTATGAAAGAGATATTGTATCTTGGAATTCGATGATTTCTGCATATAGTCGGGAAAACTTGTTTGAGTTGGCAGTTGAATTATATAATCAAATGCCGAGTAAAGGGATTGAACCTGATGAATATACTTATGGGAGTTTAGTGACGTGTTCATGCCTTATAAATCATTCAAATAAAATCCTTCAAGCCGTGGTTATGAAAAATGGCTTAATTAAGTTTGCCGAAGTTTGCAATTCCTTCATATCCGTTTACTTAAAGAATAAGGAGATAGATAAAGCTCATCTGATTTTTGATGAGATGGATTCTAGGAATATCATTTCATGGAATTCTATGATATCAGGATCAATTTTGAATGGATTTTTAATGAATGGCTTGCAATCATTTTGCACACTGATAAATTCAGGACATATGCCAAATTCTTACACTCTAAGCATTGTGTTAAGCACGTGTGGAACTATATCTACTTCAAAATTAGGTGAGCAAGTCCATTGTTTAGCTCTAAAACATGGGTCTTCTTCCAAAACAACAATTGGAAATTCTTTGATTACAATGTACGCAAATGTTGGTGAACTCAATTCATCTTCTAAAGTATTTTATGAAATATTCCACAAAGACATAGTTTCTTGGAATGCAATTATTACGGCATACTCACAAAATGGATGTGCGCATAAAGCCATCGAGTATTTCAAGTTGATGCAAAAATTACATGTTACACCTGATCATTCTACTTTCACCATTATTCTTTCATCTTGTAGCCATGCTGGTTTCGTTGAAGAGGGTAATTTGATATTTATATCCATGGTCAAAGACTATAAAATAGAACCACAGATGGACCATTATTCTTGCATGATCGATCTTTTAAGTCGATCAGGAAATCTAGAAGAGGTACAAAAGCTGATTAATAACATGTCATACAAACCGAATTCTCATATTTGGTGGATTGTGCTTGCTGCGTGTAACACTTACAACAATTTGAGACTAGGGAAAATAGCTGCTAAATGTCTACTTGAAATAGAACCAGAAAACAATGAAGTGTATGTCATGTTATCTAGTATAAATGCATCGGTTGGGAAATGGGAAGAAGCATCCATTTTGAGAGAAGAAATGAGCAAAACTGGTGTTACTAAAAAGCCTGGGTTCAGTTGGGTAGAGTTGAAAAACGATTAATGTGGCTAACTTAATGCAAGGACAGTCTATAATGTCATGATTATTTGAGGTAATTTGCTGGCACTGTATTTCAAACTGAGTCAACTTGCTTATGTCTTGATGAAATTGTGCTCTTGATGTGTATCATTTTTTTTCCCATTCAGATTCAAAGAGCTGTGGTTTTCATTCAAAAGAGTTTGACAATGCCTGGTACGGTTTCATTCATATGATTATTGAATCATGTTTAGCAGTACTCTAATCATCATCTACTTTAGCTGAATAGGATTTTTAAGTGGTAGGTGCTAAATATTTGTGCGCTCCATGTGATGTAGATGGATTCTACGAAAAATGTTTATCCCCTTTATTGGGAATAACCTTGTCCTTCGTGAATGCATTGATATCAAGAGAATATTGTTCATTAATATGTGGGAACTAGGCCAGCCCTGAAGTATAAAAAGAGCGGAGTCTAGTATGTAATCCGAAGGCCTCTCTTTACAACGTTTATATGAGTGTATGTCAAGGTTATCACGTATGTCAAGGTTATCACGTCGTCGACTAGTCGTCGACTAGTCGAGCAGTCACCTGGAAATATTCCACGGCTGTCGACTTGTTGAATTCCACGGTGGTGGGCTAAAATCGAGCCCAGAACATAATTCGAGCCCAAAAACCCTAATTTACCTGAAGTCGACTTCGATTTTCTTCAGTTGAAAGTTGAAACGAGCGTCGATTGAAAAAAAAAACCCTAGCTGAAGTCGACTTCGACTTCGACCTTCCTTCCCTCTTCGATATTCAACGCTGCTCCTTCCTTTGTCCGCCGCCAGCCAGGTAGCTTACTCGATTTTGTGTTTTTTTTTCTTCTATCGAAGAAAACTGTGAGCAGCAGCAGCTGTTTTTTTTTCTTTGAACTGTTTTTAAAACTGAACTGTTTTTTTTTTTTTAACTGAATTGTTTTTAATAACTGAATTATTTCAACAGCAGTTTTTTTTTTTACTAAACTGTTTTTTTACTGATTTGTTATTAACTTTTAATTATATTCGCAGCGGTTGAAATGGAGAATAACACGGAAAATAGTTGGCATGAGATGGCTAAAGATCCTAAGAGGAAAGCTAAATCAAATGATTCCGGTTGGAAGTATGCATTTTGGCCAAACTTGAGCAATAAAGATGTGGTTAAATGCATTCTTTGCGGAAATGAAAATCATGCCGGCATTAACAGATTCAAGCAACATTTGATTGGCGGTTTTCCGGATATTCATAAATGTCCAAAGACAACTAGAGAGATTGTTAGAGAAATGAGTGATTTTATAGAAAGTAAAAAGAAGAATAAACGGGTGCAACTTGATGATGACGATGATGATGAGGTTCAAGAAATCGAATCCACTGCAGCCTCCAATACTATTCCAAAAAAGAAAAAGAAGACATTTGAATTTCAGAAAGTCCAACCTAAACCTTCTAAATCAGTTGGCTCGATGCTTATGAGGACACCGGAACAAATTATTGAAGATAGACATTCCAAAGGTACGAGTCAAACAACCTTGGAAAGTCGCATCAGAACGCAAGAAGAGAAAGAAAGAGTTCATATGCACATTGGCAACTTTTTCTACGAGTGTGGAATACCTTTTAATGCTGCCAACTCTAGGAGTTATGAAGTCATGGTTGAGTCCATAGGCCAATATGGACCGGAATTGAAGCCTCCCACATTTCATGAATTAAGGGTTCCTCTACTTAAAAAAGCAAAAGAAGAGACAGAAAAGCAGAAGGAGAAGCATGAAAAATCTTGGAAAATATACGGCACGCTTATGTCGGATGGGTGGACGGATAGACGAGGAAGGCACCTTATAAAATTTCTTGCCAACAGTCCCGAAGGTACTTTCTTCTTGGGTTCGGTTAATGCTTCTAGTGAATCACACGATGCATCAATGTTGGCTGACTTACTTGGTAGCAAGATCAAGGAAATAGGTGAGAAAAATGTTGTACAAGTTGTGACAGATAATGGTGCAAATTATAAGGCAGCAGGTGAGCTCTTAGAGGCTAGATTTCCTACTTTATTTTGGACTCCATGTGCTGCCCATTGTCTTGATTTGATGTTGGAGGACATAGGCAAGTTGCCGGGCTTTAAAAAAACAATTAATCAAGCAAGAAGATGTACTACATTTATTTATAGGCATGAGCGTATACTTGATGCATTGAGGGACAAGACTAATGGGAGGGATTTAGTGAGGGCTGGAGCTACGAGGTTTGCCACTGCTTTTCTCACATTGCAAAGTTTGTACAAGAATCGGGAATCGTTGCGTTTTTTGTTTTGTGCCGAGGATTGGAATAGATCTAAATTGGCAAAAACAGAAAACGGCAAGAAAGTTTGTGACACTGTGTTTTCATCACTTTTTTGGAATAGTGTTGAAGAGTGCATTCAAGCATCACAACCTCTTCTTGTGGTGTTACGGATTGTTGATGGGGATGAGAGACCCGCTTTGGCAGAGATTGCATATGCTATGGACTTTGCAAAAAATAAGATCAAAGCGTCATTCGAGAAGAAACGAGCATTGTTGAGCAAATTGATTAAAATCATTGATGATCGTTGGAAGAACCAAATGGGAAAACCAATATATGGGGCTGCTTTATTTCTTAATCCGGGTAAATACTTTGATGTTCTAGAAAATGATCATGCTTATGCCTCTCGGTTAAGAGATGACTTTAATGATGTGCTTGAGAAGATGATCATAGATCGGGGTACGCGGAACAAGATAAGTAATCATGTCGATGACTATAAAAATTCAAGGGAAGCATTTGCAAGAGAGATGGCACTTGACCAAAGAAAGCAAAAAAATCCTCGTAAGTTTCGTATATTTTTAAGTTTGATGCATAGTATTAATGGCACAATTATATCCTCGCAAGTAGTACTAAAACACAATTATATTTATTAATTTATGTTAGTTGATTGGTGGGATGCTTATGGAGGTCGTGCACTTGAGCTTCAATCATTTGCGAAGCGTATTGTTGGTCTTTGTTGTTCATCTTCCGGTTGTGAACGCAATTGGAGTACATTTGAGTTTGTAAGTTCTCATATATTTTAAGATATTTGTTTTCAAATTTACACTATTTATACTTTAGGTCTAATTGCATTTTATATTTTTTTAGATTCATACAAAAAAGAGGAATAGATTGGAACATCAACGTTTAAATGACTTGGTTTATGTCCAATACAACCGAAAAATAGATTCAAGATTCAAAAAAAGGCGTGAACTTGGAAGGAATTTTGATCCATTTGTACTTGATGACTTCGAATGGAATAATGAGTGGATTAGCAATGAAGAGGATACTTTTTTTAGTGCTGTGGATGAAGCTCAAAGTGCATCACATACGCTTGAGGGACGCAATCTTCCAAGGAGATCTCATGTTGGTTCTAGTAGTGATATGTTGGTCTACACTCGTCGTAACACTAGTTCAACATTTGGATTAGTTGATGAAGAATCCGATGAAGAAACCATTCCTCTTGATGATGAAGAAGTGGAGGATGATTATGGTGTACCATTACCCGATCCAAACAATGCCAACGTTGAAGGAGATGGAGATGATATTGAGATGGATGATTTTGTTTGAGTTCATACTCATTTTATGATCTATTATGGGTTTTATTTTGTTGTGACTAGGATCTATCATGTTATGTTGAATTTGAACATATTATTATGTTATCTTTGTTGAATTTGAACCTATTATTATGTTATCTTTATATATAATTATATTATATATTTAAGTCTAATAAATATATGCATATAAAAGACTTGTCGACTAGTCACGACTAGTCGGACGACTTGTCGACTAGTCTTCTAGACGGTAGTGGCTCGACTTGGCGTCGTAATAACCTTGGTGTATGTGTGATGTATGTGTATTTAAACCAATGGGTGGTTTGAAAATAAGTGCGCAGCTTTGATCACACTTTTGTTGTTGAGTGTGAACAAAACCTTAGTTTCTGTTGGATAATACGTAATATAGTGTTGCGTTCAGTTCAGTTTGTAACGACCCGGATTTTTGAGCAGTTTATTTTAAATAATTAATATCGTCGAAATTAGTGAGTTGATAATATAAATGTTATTTTATATTGAGTGATCGATTCAGTAATCAAAATACGATTTATTTTGATAATCATCGGAATACGAGAACAAAAATAATTCAATTCGAAGGTAAAACTGAATCGTGATAGTTCAGATGATCAATACATATTCTATTTGAATATAAACAACGATAATAGTGATTTATTGTTGAAGAATTTATTTATTTTTGAATTTTTATTATATTATATTAATTTGTTCTGGTTATTTATATTTACGTTCGAATAAAAATATCAAAATGTATTCAGTTCAGAATAATGCAATGATATTGAAACGTCAGTCGGTACGCTAGAATAACGGTTCGTGATTCAAATCAATGGACCCGAGATATTTAATTGTGGATAGACTCGAAATCAAATCGAATTTAATACTTTTCAAATTAACCGTCCTATGTTCCCAACCGTACAAGCAAAACATTGGAATTCGCCACCCTAAAATCTAAACATCCGCATACCTACTTCTTCGACATGCGGAAATTGTTTCCCTTCTTCGATATCAAGGAGACAAGGTGTTAATGGCGTGTACTCTCTGTTTCCTCATCGCACCTATATAGTAAGCAATCGACCTTTGTTATTTCCTCCGATTTCAAACAGCAAAGACATTTCTTTCTTTGTTATTTCCTTTTCCTCCAGTCAAAATCATTCTTACGATCAACAAAATAATAGTCAGAAATCGCGAATTCGAAATCGCGAGTGTTCCTCGAAGCTCGACACTGGTAAAACCGCGATACAGTCGATCACTTCGGAGGCTCGAATCAAATAAGAAGCTCGCTAGTTAGGGTTTGCCGCGAGAAGATGGAGACTATCGATGTCCGATTGGTGCTGGAGAAGTTGTGGCCGACGCTGGGAGGTTCAGATCGATGTCGACAAGGGGAGTTCCTGTGCGGCAGTGGTGAATTGGGGAGTGCGATTCTGGAAGGAGTCGGGTGG
The DNA here is from genome assembly GCA_030737875.1 of Allium sativum. Lineage (NCBI taxonomy): Eukaryota > Viridiplantae > Streptophyta > Magnoliopsida > Asparagales > Amaryllidaceae > Allium > Allium sativum. The sequence continues at coordinate 5,373,544 of JASFAX010000039.1, read as the reverse complement.
GTTTGCTCGGGTTTGGCAGTGCGAGATCGGAGAAAATCAAGGTAATGGAGTTTTGGGGAAAAACAGCAAAGATAAAATCTGGAAAAAAACCTGGGGATTAATGTATAAACTGCTAGTTTATTTCTTTAATTAATTTAGATATATATATATCTATATTCATGTTAACAAATTTTAACCTTGATTATAGGAGATTAGGGAAATGAGATAAAATAGAAATTAATTTAGTTGATTTAGTTTTAATTACTAAGTTAATAAATCGGTCCCTAAAGAAATGTTTAAGTTAATATGTGTAAATAGTTAATTCATCTAATATAGATTATTTAAGTAATTTAATTAAATAGTTCAAATTTGATGAATAAAAGATTTTATTTTAGGTGCAAATAAAATCCATTCAAGACGACTCGAGTAAATTCGTAAACGCATCAATTTGGAATGAGAATGCTCGACAAATGAAAATCTCGGTGAGTAAATCTCACTCACCTTTAGAATTATTTTTATTTCATTAAAAATAATTGTTTGTTGCTTGTGTGAATGTTTTCTGGTTGTTTTATATATATATTAGTTATTTAGGCTATATATATATATACATATATATATTGGGTTGATGATTGGTTGGATTCCCGCAGTCTCAGTAGCGGATGCCCGCGGTTTCATTAGCGGATGATTACCCTATACGCCCCACGCTATGATTAGTGGATGACCTTCTATACCGCGATGTTCTGCCACGAAGCAGAATGGGTATTATTTATGTGCTGACATCTGTGGATGCAGGGAAACAGGTTGGAGGGATCCGACTGGATTCCTCAAAAATATATTATCTGTTTGTTTATTTGATTTCATATATATTATCATATATGATGTGTTTGAAACCTGTCACTTATAATTGGTTGTTTTGAGTATTGAAATATCACTGGGCCCAAATATTAATATTTAAACATATCGTGAAAGGATATTTTGAGAATTAAAAAGGAAAATCTATTTTTCTAAAAATGGGATTCGAATTTCGAATGGACTAGAAAAATTTACTTGTTTGAATAAATAAAACGAGTATTTGAATTTATAAACGTGTTTATAAATTAATGATGCAGAGAAGTGAAATCAGTTTATAAATGGTGTTTATAAATGAAGTGGAAAAAATTATCATTTTGATAATTTGAATATTTAAATTCAAATATGAATTTAAAAATGGAAATGTGGAATCATTTTTAAGGAGTAAGTGATGAAATTTTATTCTGATAACCAGAATGAAAATTGAACTGAAAATAAATCCGTATGGATTTATGAATTAAATTCGATTAGTTCGAATTCTTTTAAATAAATATTTCTAGAATAAATGTTAGGATTATATCAAATAGAAGTTAAATTTAAAATATGAAAACATATTCTATATTTATATAGATAGGTTAAAATAAATAGGAATTTCCAAAATGAGATTTGGTTTTGAATAAATTTTGAATTGGACTTGTTTGAATTTTAAACAAGTAGATTTATAAACAAATGTTTATAAAGTTAGTGAATTAATTATCAGGAGATATTCTGTGATTTTTAATTCAAGCATGATGGGAAAATATAATTTGAAATCATTTCGGGAAAAAGGAATGATGGGTTTTATTCGGGAATTCAAAATATAAAGGAATTGAATTTCAAATGGGTTTTGAAATGGAAAGTTTTTTTTTTATATATAAAACAAGGAAGTGGATTTATAAACGGAGTTTATAAATCGAGTAAAATAAATTATCATTTGATAGTTTAGAAGTTGATATTTCAAGTATGAATTGAAAAGTGAATTGGGAACGATTTGGGATAGAACAATTGATTTGATTCAGAATAGAAACTGAATTGAGAAAATCCAAAGGAGTTAAAATTTGGAATTCGACGATATCGATTTTTATAATAAGTTATAAAGAAATTGGAATTTAGAATAGAAATCTAGTTATAAATAAATTTATAACTGAGTAGTGGAAATCGATGATTTGAGATAAATCGGAAATGTCAAGTTGAATTTGAAAAACTAGACTTGAATAAATATTTATATATATTCGAACGAGGTTGAAATATAAATTATAAACGACGTTTAAAACGTTTATATTTATATATATAATAAAAACGAACTCGCCGCAGCGCAGTAGTTCGTAAATTGGCGTTTCGAACTTCAATTGAGTGTACAGAACTCAATTTAAGTCGGAATTCTTTGAAACAAGAAACGTCAGGATCGATTTGATGATAGTTTTCTAATGGAAGAGAAAAATCCGAATTTCGTCGTATAGATTTTGAGTTATGTCAAAATCAAATTTTCAGAAAAAAACAGCGCCAGAACCATTTTAAAACCGTAACGGTTTATCTAAATAAAAATCCGAATTTCCATTAAAAAAATTCCAGACTAGAAATATAAAATAGATATGAACTCCAGTGAAGTAAGTAAAATGATTTTGAAACAGAAATCAGATTTTTAACTACTGAATAGAAATAACTAGTCTGGGGTATATTTGGTTAGAAGAGATTTTGAATCGAATATGGATTTTGATTAAGAAAATTGAACTGGTGAATATATATTCGAAATCGAATATGGAACTTGAGTCGTAAACGGAATTAAATTAATTGATAAGCAAGATAAATGAGATTTGAATATGCTATTTTCAAATGTAAAGTAAATTAGGCCAAAGAAGCTAATAAGAGAATAAATTAGCAAATTGCGTTAAAATGACCAGATTGAGTTGGGACAAATTAGAAACAGGTGAATATGAGTTAAGCAGGTATGGGATGAAGTATATGAAGATTTAAATTTATGTGCTCGACAAAAAGGTACATGTTTAATTCATATATGAGATTTTATGCGCCGTATCGGCAAGCCGCTTGGCTTTTTCTTTTTCTTTTTGAAATGAGAAGGTACCGGGAAGCTATTTGAAATTTCCCGATACTCCCGATACAGGGGAGGTTATGGCGAATTTTTCCGGGAATTTAAGGAGTTAGAATATTTTTAAGATAATTTGATAGTTATAAATCAATATATCAATATATGTAGAATTCGATAAGGAAATGAAATCAAAATAGAATATTGGAAACAGGAAGGGAAATCTAAATTTGAAATAGAAAGCGAACCATGTACATGTTTTAACAATGAATAATTGGGTTTTATAGTGTGTTTATTCGAGGTAAGTGGTATTGCCGTTTTGAAGTTGAGGATGTTTTCAGTTAAGGTCTGAGAGGTAATTTTACCCCAACTTGATTGATTTCATTTTTAATGGATAAATAGCAAGATCCAGTCTCGAAGAGAAGTGTTTGAAAAAGAGTTAGTTGAATAAAATATTTTGGGTTGTTGTAACGATGTTTTAAACCCAAGTGATGGAATTTTGGAAATATAACAAGTAAATATTTCCTGAGTATAATTAAAATAGTCGGGATAGAGATAAGTGATTGGAATTGTTTCCAATTGCAAATAGAGATATTTTCTAATATATAGAAAATAAAAGAAGTTGATATTGGAAATGCTTTCCAAATAGCGTAAAGGGCCAGTATGGTTATTGAAAATATTTGGTTAACAAATATTGATAAGGAAATGGAGAAGAGATTTGATTAATGAAATATTAATTAAAGAGCCCAGTGATTTGTTTGATATGTTTGGATGAACACTTGTTCTTATTCGATAGTTAAATCACAGACTATCGAAGTTTTTGACCATCGTTGTCAATATGGAGAGACCGGTTGGATTATTATCCGAAGAACCACTCCGTATCGGCATAAGCGTTGCGAACCAAGTATGCTGAATATATTGAAGACGGAGTAAAGTGCAAGGACTCTTTCTATTAAATAGAAATAGTGCCTTCGGTTTCGTTCAATCCCAGAACGAACATAAATGGACGAATGTCTGACAGAGTATTTCCAATGATCAAATGGGTTGGTCTGTATAAATATATATGGTTGCAACGGATTTATTCCCTTAGCATAACATCCAGAATATTTGTGCAAACTCAACTAGTGATTAACGGATCTGACAATGTGGCATTCAAAGTGATTGTGCTATCAATGAATGGTAAGTATTCGTAGCCTCAGGCCTCAACAACCGGGAAAGGACAAAAATCGGGCAGGCAGCATGGCTATGTGGGTCGCACCCATTAGGATGTATAATCACCTATCTAGAGGTTCATTTAATTTCTTATTCTATTCGATGCTGTCCCAGTCGGGAGGCGGTTGCTGATCCCAACCGTTGGTGATATACATTCGATACACTCAAGCGAAATGAGTGGTCGGTCATGTGTGGGCCGGGTTGCAAGATGTTCTTGTTGAACTCAGTGTATTCCTCTCTAGAGATACACTAGCGGAAGGTGGTTCCATACCTTGTCATGTTGGAAATCCAATCTCCAATAAGCGCCATGCGGTTTTTGATTTTATACTATATATGTGGAGCGTGAGATGCAAGCGTTCTGCTATTTGGTTATTTACTTGATGTAGACATTATTATAATATCACTAGATTTTCGTATCAAAGTGTTTTGGGTTATAGTAAGGTAAAAATCCGTCCATGTTTATGTGTGGGCTGGTCTTACTATTATCTTTTCTTTCGAAAAGGGTTTTGAAAGTTAAACAAGTGGTTGGAGTTTACTCACACCAGTCCCATGACTGACCCAAAGTTTATTTTGTTTTGTTTTCCCTAAACTCTTGGGTGCCCAAATTTGTACGGGCAGTCAAGTAGTCGGGATTTCACAGATTTATTTGAAGGAGCTGGAAGCAGGAGGCTTCACCGGATAGCTATAGGCTATCATATATTCCGCTGTAGACCTTGTTTGTATCTGGAAACAGGTGTTTATAACTGTTCCAGAAATGACTGTTGTGCTCTGATGATGGTATGTATATAAAATTACTGATTTGTATTTCAAAAGTTATGTTATATAATATATTTTATTCGTTCCGCTGTGAGATTCGTGTTTACTTTGATTATGCTCAGTTGTGTTCTTCTTCTTCTATTCTATTAGTTCTATCTTTTCTATCTCACCCTCTAATTTCTTCTATTAATGATACGGTATTTTCGATGTCTAAACGGTCGACGCTGGGTTTTGTGTCGATTTTCGGAGTCGAAAATCCCGTGGTCGTTACAGTGGTATCAGAGCTTAGGTTGAGCGAACACCTAGGCTTATGTGGCATGTGCTCATTAGAGATAGGGTCAGTAGTACCCTAGAATGAGTTGAGTGTATATATACGAGAGAGCGTATTTGTTAGTTGATATAAAAATTGTTTTATATTGTGTTGGCTAGTCTGTTGAGTGGTTTATGAATTCTGGTCGAATCGTGGGACGCCACGAAGTCGATAGGAATTTCTAAACACTTAAACAGAGAAATTCGACACAGTATTGTTTTAAAGAAGGTAAATGAAATAATTTTACCCAAAATTTCTATTTTGATATAGAAAGAATAATTTTCTAGAATTATTATTATATGGATGTGTTGGATGTTGATTTTATAATCAAATGAGATTATAAGATTTGAATGGTTATTTATAACCAAATAGAATTTGTATAGAAATTAAATATACAAATGAGATGAATTAGAATTAAATTCAAACCAGAATTGAGAATTCAAAATCCTGGGAAGTTGAAAAATATTTTTCAAAGTATATTAAAATAATATAGATTTGTTTTAAAAGGATTTGAAAGAAAATCATTTTAGATGGATTTTGAAATAATAAAGCACTGAACTCACTTCAGTGGCTGGGAAATAATTCTGATGATGATTGCAACATCATCAGTGTTCATTTTCGAGTTTCTAAGTGATGAAATTGCTACCTTAGAAAAAGTTTTTGTTGGAAATTTGTTTGAAAATTCAAATGTTTTGAATTTGAAATGGTTATAAATATGTGTATATATTTATGTGATTTCAGAGGGATTCGAAAGGAAAACCCAGGAATTTGAATTCTGACATTTAAATTTAACTTAAGCAAGTTAAGTGGATCAAGGTAAATAAATTAATGAAATTCAAATTGAATAAGATTGAATAGAATTTGAATTTGGGTGTAAATCACTTAGATTAAATGTGTGAAAACCAAAAGTTTTGGTTGGAGATAATTTGTTGAAATATGAGGAGTTGAGTTTCAACATAAGTGAATTGTTGAAAAGTAATGAGTTTGTACCATTTTTCCTACCTTAGCAATTTCGAGGACGAAATTATTTTAAGGGGGGAAGAATGTAACGACCCGGATTTTTGAGCAGTTTATTTTAAATAATTAATATCGTCGAAATTAGTGAGTTGATAATATAAATGTTATTTTATATTGAGTGATCGATTCAGTAATCAAAATACGATTTATTTTGATAATCATCGGAATACGAGAACAAAAATAATTCAATTCGAAGGTAAAACTGAATCGTGATAGTTCAGATGATCAATACATATTCTATTTGAATATAAACAACGATAATAGTGATTTATTGTTGAAGAATTTATTTGTTTTTGAATTTTTATTGTATTATATTAATTTGTTCTGGTTATTTATATTTACGTTCGAATAAAAATATCAAAATGTATTCAGTTCAGAATAATGCAATGATATTGAAACGTCAGTCGGTACGCTAGAATAACGGTTCGTGATTCAAATCAATGGACCCGAGATATTTAATTGTGGATAGACTCGAAATCAAATCGAATTTAATACTTTTCAAATTAACCGTCCTATGTTCCCAACCGTACAAGCAAAACATTGGAATTCGCCACCCTAAAATCTAAACATCCGCATACCTACTTCTTCGACATGCGGAAATTGTTTCCCTTCTTCGATATCAAGGAGACAAGGTGTTAATGGCGTGTACTCTCTGTTTCCTCATCGCACCTATATAGTAAGCAATCGACCTTTGTTATTTCCTCCGATTTCAAACAGCAAAGACATTTCTTTCTTTGTTATTTCCTTTTCCTCCAGTCAAAATCATTCTTACGATCAACAAAATAATAGTCAGAAATCGCGAATTCGAAATCGCGAGTGTTCCTCGAAGCTCGACACTGGTAAAACCGCGATACAGTCGATCACTTCGGAGGCTCGAATCAAATAAGAAGCTCGCTAGTTAGGGTTTGCCGCGAGAAGATGGAGACTATCGATGTCCGATTGGTGCTGGAGAAGTTGTGGCCGACGCTGGGAGGTTCAGATCGATGTCGACAAGGGGAGTTCCTGTGCGGCAGTGGTGAATTGGGGAGTGCGATTCTGGAAGGAGTCAGGTGGGTTTGCTCGGGTTTGGCAGTGCGAGATCGGAGAAAATCAAGGTAATGGAGTTTTGGGGAAAAACAGCAAAGATAAAATCTGGAAAAAAACCTGGGGATTAATGTATAAACTGCTAGTTTATTTCTTTAATTAATTTAGATATATATATATCTATATTCATGTTAACAAATTTTAACCTTGATTATAGGAGATTAGGGAAATGAGATAAAATAGAAATTAATTTAGTTGATTTAGTTTTAATTACTAAGTTAATAAATCGGTCCCTAAAGAAATGTTTAAGTTAATATGTGTAAATAGTTAATTCATCTAATATAGATTATTTAAGTAATTTAATTAAATAGTTCAAATTTGATGAATAAAAGATTTTATTTTAGGTGCAAATAAAATCCATTCAAGACGACTCGAGTAAATTCGTAAACGCATCAATTTGGAATGAGAATGCTCGACAAATGAAAATCTCGGTGAGTAAATCTCACTCACCTTTAGAATTATTTTTATTTCATTAAAAATAATTGTTTGTTGCTTGTGTGAATGTTTTCTGGTTGTTTTATATATATATTAGTTATTTAGGCTATATATATATATATATATACACACATATATATATTGGGTTGATGATTGGTTGGATTCCCGCAGTCTCAGTAGCGGATGCCCGCGGTTTCATTAGCGGATGATTACCCTATACGCCCCACGCTATGATTAGTGGATGACCTTCTATACCGCGATGTTCTGCCACGAAGCAGAATGGGTATTATTTATGTGCTGACATCTGTGGATGCAGGGAAACAGGTTGGAGGGATCCGACTGGATTCCTCAAAAATATATTATCTGTTTGTTTATTTGATTTCATATATATTATCATATATGATGTGTTTGAAACCTGTCACTTATAATTGGTTGTTTTGAGTATTGAAATATCACTGGGCCCAAATATTAATATTTAAAAATATCGTGAAAGGATATTTTGAGAATTAAAAAGGAAAATCTATTTTTCTAAAAATGGGATTCGAATTTCGAATGGACTAGAAAAATTTACTTGTTTGAATAAATAAAACGAGTATTTGAATTTATAAACGTGTTTATAAATTAATGATGCAGAGAAGTGAAATCAGTTTATAAATGGTGTTTATAAATGAAGTGGAAAAAATTATCATTTTGATAATTTGAATATTTAAATTCAAATATGAATTTAAAAATGGAAATGTGGAATCATTTTTAAGGAGTAAGCGATGAAATTTTATTCTGATAACCAGAATGAAAATTGAACTGAAAATAAATCCGTATGGATTTATGAATTAAATTCGATTAGTTCGAATTCTTTTAAATAAATATTTCTAGAATAAATGTTAGGATTATATCAAATAGAAGTTAAATTTAAAATATGAAAACATATTCTATATTTATATAGATAGGTTAAAATAAATAGGAATTTCCAAAATGAGATTTGGTTTTGAATAAATTTTGAATTGGACTTGTTTGAATTTTAAACAAGTAGATTTATAAACAAATGTTTATAAAGTTAGTGAATTAATTATCAGGAGATATTCTGTGATTTTTAATTCAAGCATGAAGGGAAAATATAATTTGAAATCATTTCGGGAAAAAGGAATGATGGGTTTTATTCGGGAATTCAAAATATAAAGGAATTGAATTTCAAATGGGTTTTGAAATGGAAAGTTTTTTTTTATATATAAAACAAGGAAGTGGATTTATAAACGGAGTTTATAAATCGAGTAAAATAAATTATCATTTGATAGTTTAGAAGTTGATATTTCAAGTATGAATTGAAAAGTGAATTGGGAACGATTTGGGATAGAACAATTGATTTGATTCAGAATAGAAACTGAATTGAGAAAATCCAAAGGAGTTAAAATTTGGAATTCGACGATATCGATTTTTATAATAAGTTATATAGAAATTGGAATTTAGAATAGAAATCTAGTTATAAATAAATTTATAACTGAGTAGTGGAAATCGATGATTTGAGATAAATCGGAAATGTCAAGTTGAATTTGAAAAACTAGACTTGAATATATATTTATATATATTCGAACGAGGTTGAAATATATATTATAAACGACGTTTAAAACGTTTATATTTATATATATAATAAAAACGAACTCGCCGCAGCGCAGTAGTTCGTAAATTGGCGTTTCGAACTTCAATTGAGTGTACAGAACTCAATTTAAGTCGGAATTCTTTGAAACAAGAAACGTCAGGATCGATTTGATGATAGTTTTCTAATGGAAGAGAAAAATCCGAATTTCGTCGTATAGATTTTGAGTTATGTCAAAATCAAATTTTCAGAAAAAAACAGCGCCAGAACCATTTTAAAACCGTAACGGTTTATCTAAATAAAAATCCGAATTTCCATTAAAAAAATTCCAGACTAGAAATATAAAATAGATATGAACTCCAGTGAAGTAAGTAAAATGATTTTGAAACAGAAATCAGATTTTTAACTACTGAATAGAAATAACTAGTCTGGGGTATATTTGGTTAGAAGAGATTTTGAATCGAATATGGATTTTGATTAAGAAAATTGAACTGGTGAATATATATTCGAAATCGAATATGGAACTTGAGTCGTAAACGGAATTAAATTAATTGATAAGCAAGATAAATGAGATTTGAATATGCTATTTTCAAATGTAAGTAAATTAGGCCAAAGAAGCTAATAAGAGAATAAATTAGCAAATTGCGTTAAAATGACCAGATTGAGTTGGGACAAATTAGAAACAGGTGAATATGAGTTAAGCAGGTATGGGATGAAGTATATGAAGATTTAAATTTATGTGCTCGACAAAAAGGTACATGTTTAATTCATATATGAGATTTTATGCGCCGTATCGGCAAGCCGCTTGGCTTTTTCTTTTTCTTTTTGAAATGAGAAGGTACCGGGAAGCTATTTGAAATTTCCCGATACTCCCGATACAGGGGAGGTTATGGCGAATTTTTCCGGGAATTTAAGGAGTTAGAATATTTTTAAGATAATTTGATAGTTATAAATCAATATATCAATATATGTAGAATTCGATAAGGAAATGAAATCAAAATAGAATATTGGAAACAGGAAGGGAAATCTAAATTTGAAATAGAAAGCGAACCATATACATGTTTTAACAATGAATAATTGGGTTTTATAGTGTGTTTATTCGAGGTAAGTGGTATTGCCGTTTTGAAGTTGAGGATGTTTTCAGTTAAGGTCTGAGAGGTAATTTTACCCCAACTTGATTGATTTCATTTTTAATGGATAAATAGCAAGATCCAGTCTCGAAGAGAAGTGTTTGAAAAAGAGTTAGTTGAATAAAATATTTTGGGTTGTTGTAACGATGTTTTAAACCCAAGTGATGGAATTTTGGAAATATAACAAGTAAATATTTCCTGAGTATAATTAAAATAGTCGGGATAGAGATAAGTGATTGGAATTGTTTCCAATTGCAAATAGAGATATTTTCTAATATATAGAAAATAAAAGAAGTTGATATTGGAAATGCTTTCCAAATAGCGTAAAGGGCCAGTATGGTTATTGAAAATATTTGGTTAACAAATATTGATAAGGAAATGGAGAAGAGATTTGATTAATGAAATATTAATTAAAGAGCCCAGTGATTTGTTTGATATGTTTGGATGAACACTTGTTCTTATTCGATAGTTAAATCACAGACTATCGAAGTTTTTGACCATCGTTGTCAATATGGAGAGACCGGTTGGATTATTATCCGAAGAACCACTCCGTATCGGCATAAGCGTTGCGAACCAAGTATGCTGAATATATTGAAGACGGAGTAAAGTGCAAGGACTCTTTCTATTAAATAGAAATAGTGCCTTCGGTTTCGTTCAATCCCAGAACGAACATAAATGGACGAATGTCTGACAGAGTATTTCCAATGATCAAATGGGTTGGTCTGTATAAATATATATGGTTGCAACGGATTTATTCCCTTAGGATAACATCCAGAATATTTGTGCAAACTCAACTAGTGATTAACGGATCTGACAATGTGGCATTCAAAGTGATTGTGCTATCAATGAATGGTAAGTATTCGTAGCCTCAGGCCTCAACAACCGGGAAAGGACAAAAATCGGGCAGGCAGCATGGCTATGTGGGTCGCACCCATTAGGATGTATAATCACCTATCTAGAGGTTCATTTAATTTCTTATTCTATTCGATGCTGTCCCAGTCGGGAGGCGGTTGTTGATCCCAACCGTTGGTGATATACATTCGGTATACTCAAGCGAAATGAGTGGTCGGTCATGTGTGGGCCGGGTTGCAAGATGTTCTTGTTGAACTCAGTGTATTCCTCTCTAGAGATACACTAGCGGAAGGTGGTTTCATACCTTGTCATGTTGGAAATCCAATCTCCAATAACCGCCATGCGGTTTTTGATTTTATACTATATATGTGGAGCGTGAGATGCAAGCGTTCTGCTATTTGGTTATTTACTTGATGTAGACATTATTATAATATCACTAGATTTTCGTATCAAAGTGTTTTGGGTTATAGTAAGGTAAAAACCCGTCCATGTTTATGTGTGGGCTGGTCTTACTATTATCTTTTCTTTCGAAAAGGGTTTTGAAAGTTAAACAAGTGGTTGGAGTTTACTCACACCAGTCCCATGACTGACCCAAAGTTTGTTTTGTTTTGTTTTCCCTAAACTCTTGGGTGCCCAAATTTGTACGGGCAGTCAAGTAGTCGGGATTTCACAGATTTATTTGAAGGAGCTGGAAGCAGGAGGCTTCACCGGATAGCTATAGGCTATCATATATTCCGCTGTAGACCTTGTTTGTATCTGGAAACAGGTGTTTATAACTGTTCCAGAAATGACTGTTGTGCTCTGATGATGGTATGTATATAAAGTTACTGATTTGTATTTCAAAAGTTATGTTATATAATATATTTTATTCGTTCCGCTGTGAGATTCGTGTTTACTTTGATTATGCTCAGTTGTGTTCTTCTTCTTCTATTCTATTAGTTCTATCTTTTCTATCTCACCCTCTAATTTCTTCTATTAATGATACGGTTTTTTCGATGTCTGAACAGTCGACGCTGGGTTTTGTGTCGATTTTCGTAGTCGAAAATCCCGTGGTCGTTACACAGTTGGTTAAAATTAATCAGTAGATTGCGGTGTTGCATAAACGCTGGTGTGAACAAAATTTCATTTGTGAAATACATTAGCACGTTCCTGATGCATTGTTTGTTCACAGATGCTCTTTGTTTGAGTTGTGCATAGAAACAAATGTTTGAAAGCAATAATTCATTATGCACCAACAGTGCACAACATGGAAGCATGTGTGTAGCACATAGATGTGTTTCTCGTTCACTTAACTTCTCCACTCAAATTTTCCATTACCGTCCGTCAAGAACGGACTGTGTTTTTATAGAATGGTCGAATATATCTCTCCTTCCTATGTTTTTATCATTTTCTAAAGGGTTTTGTAAATGTGTGCGCGCTAACGGCACACGTTAAGAATGATATTTATATGTTAAATGAGAAAGTAATTTATTTAATCATCTAATTTGTCCTTACAATGTAAAGCGGATGGAGTTTGATGGGGTTATTTGTGTAATTTCATCAATCTTAACACGGGTTCTTAGGGCATATGATAACTTTTTTCTTTTTCTAAAAGCAAAGCACAGGTTCTATTCTTTTATATTTTCCTTTTTTTGACCCTCTCACATTTATGCCCTTTTTTTATTTGAAGTTCCTTGCCTCATACCATTAACTCTCACTCCATACAGACTTTTATACCTAGAATCTAGATATTGTTGTCGGCACCTTTCACCACAGTTTCAGTCTAAGGTTGGTTGAGGAATTTAACATGGTGTTGGAGTCATTGGGTTTTGTCTAAACTGATGAGTTCAAGTCTTCTATTTCTAAATTTCATGTTCTTTTTTACTCGATGAAATCATGTCCCTCATTTTCTTAGTTCGGTAAATTTTAAATATTTTGGTTCAGTTATTATGAGAAAAAAAATGCTCTGTACATGGAAATCCAAGTATATGAAAGTTGAATCACAAATTTAACAAACACCATTGTGGCAAGTCCAGGATTTTTACTCATAAAAGGGTTCATGAAAATACATGAGTATATTGAAGTGCGTGTCTTACAAACTAATGGCCTTTTATAACCTGAACAATAATGATGATATTGCTCGTAAGTAATAGTCACATCATCACGGTTGAATTGTAAAATGTCCACTGTCGGAGGCCCTTTAGAATATAAATATTTGAAATATAGGATAAACAAAACTCAAAGGACTTGCAAGAGCAATAATCCTAGACGAATAACATGCAGCCATACTTACAACTTGCTGCTGTCTGCTTTTGACTTATATTGTTCGAGCAGCCTGGATTCCTGTGCATCCTGTCTACAAATATGAAAGCATGAACATGGGCAGCTCATTTTGCTATTCCTGTGGATTTGATTGACTTATATGTATATCAAAATTTCAAATCTCTATCGGTTATTTTTTTGTTTGTTAATCTATTATTATTATTTTTAACTAACTGTAAAACAAGTTTAGTAAAAAAAAATCTCCATAGTTGGGAGTAAGCATTATTACCCTATCCAGCTACATAGTTTTGGGCACTGAATATGGTATAATGTATGCACCAGAACTTTAAATTAAAAGAACTCATTTTCTATTAATATGTCCGCAGAGTTCATTCTAAAAAATAATTGAGTTCCATAAAGGAAAGTATCTTGGGTCCATATTTCACAGAAAGAATTCTAAAGCTGTAAGGGTTCAACAGTGACATTTTATAAATAATTTTAGGTGTATTGGGCCCATATTTCATAAATTATTATCTTAATTCATATCAGTCACATGGATTAGCTGTCGGTCATTGGACAGTTCCATTATTTTAGGTATAATAACAAGATCTATTCTGTTCATACATTATGATAAAGCTAATTCACACATACTGAGTGAGTACACTGAATGAGAACCTAGAAACTTAAAAGCTAAATCTCATTCAGGAACTCCACCAGTGCTTTTCTTTCATACTAAAATCCCAAACATGAGGTCTTCTTCTTCATGCCTTCTTCTATTGTACATTGTAGGATTGGTGATCTCCTCCCATGCATCATCAAGCTCCTTTTTGTTTGAAGATAACTTTGATATCATGTGGGCAAAAGATCACTTCAAAAAATCTAAGGATGGTCAAGTTTGGTTTCTCTCACTCGATAACAATACAGGTCTTTATTCAAATTATGTTCTAATGTCTCATATCTGAATGTTTTAATGATGTTTAACTAAAAAGATAACAATTTGGCGATGTAGGATGTGGCTTCCAAACAAAACAGAGATACCGATTTGGGTGGTTCAGTATGAAGTTGAAACTTGTTGCTGGTGATTCTGCTGGCGTTGTTACTGCATATTATGTAAGCAAAAATGAAAAGTTGTAAATATTATAAAGCCAAATCTCAATATAAATTATTCCCCAAATAAATTCTTTGTTAATTTTGAGCAAATTAAGGGTGTGTTTGGTTTATCCTTTTTTATTTTTTTATTTTCACTTGTACAAAATTGCAAACGGTGCATTTACCGTGAAAAGCATTTTTTTTTTTTTCAAGAAAATGAAGTTAACGCACAAAATAAAATTTTTATTTTTATTTATTTTTCATGCTTTTGGGAATCACAGAAGGAAGGGAGACAATTCTTCTTTCCAACCCCTCCATGGTCCCTATTCTTGCTATTTTTGCAATTAATGACATAAACATAAAATAAATAAAGCGAAGCCTAGTAATTTGAGTAAGTGAAAATTGTAACATGTAAAATTAACATGCTGGTATCCATATGTGGTTGAAAACAGATGTGTACAGATTTGGATGCAGGGCCAGAGAGAGATGAGTTGGACTTTGAGTTCTTAGGAAACAGAACAGGACAGCCGTACACACTGCAAACAAATGTGTACAAGAGTGGAGTCGGTAATAGAGAAATGAGACATATGCTTTGGTTTGATCCAACCGCCGATTATCATACTTATTCCATCCTGTGGAATAACCATAATATAGTGTAAGCACCCTTTTTTTTCCCTTGCTCTTTTCTTGTCATTTAAAGCACATATGTCATATATGATATTTAGCATATTGTACATATACTTCGCACATTGCGCGTTGAAGTGCATATATTTTACAATGCACCATATGTGGAGGCTATGTAATCTAAGAGCATCTCTACTCCGATCCTCTACAGGATCTCAATCCCTTATGCATAATACTATGATTCATAATTTAGTTTCTTGTATTACCAACATGTTTATTACTTGCTAGTACGAAAGTACACAGATCTATGAGGTGAAATGCTCTAAGCTATTCGACATAATTATTTGAATTTGATGTCAGTTCATAAATCTCATGATCATGGAATGGAATGCAGGTTCTTTGTAGATCAAGTTCCGGTAAGAGTATACAAAAACAACGGAAAGCCAAATGACTTCTTTCCAAATGAAAAGCCAATGTACATGTTTTCATCGATATGGAACGCGGATGAGTGGGCAACAAGAGGTGGTCTCGAAAAAACCGATTGGAAGAAGGCTCCTTTTGTGTCGAGCTATAAAGACTTCAATGCAGATGGGTGTCAGTGGGAAGAACCATACCCTAAATGTGTTGCTACCACAACTGAGAACTGGTGGGATCAGTTCAAAGCCTGGGAGCTTCAGGATGATCAGCATGAGGATTTTGCTTGGGTTGGAAGAAACTTAGTTATATACGATTACTGTCAGGATTCTGAAAGGTTTCCCAAGTTACCCGAAGAGTGTAGCCTTAGAGATTAGATTTGTATTCAATCTATTTTTGCAACAGTTCAATTATAAGCATGTATTGTGTCATAATATCATTCTTTATACGTTTGTTTTGTATACAAAACATTTCTTTGTCTTGGGTATAGTAGGAAACTTCTTGTTGAGCTTTTACAAGCATAAAGTTTAAATATTGGAAGAGTTTACTAATTATAAATCCTATTTATGCTTCAATATCTAAATTGGAAAAGAAAAGGAGAAGTAATCATACCTATATCTGTTCTACTGGTGATGCGAAACTTTAAAGTCGGTTATAACTTCTATTGATCATGGTCAAATTAACGTTGACTGAGAAAGACTTTAAATTTAACTATATTGATTAAGCAAAGCTGAGCTACCAATGGCTTGATAATTGTATGACAATTACCATAATAACATTAGTCTGTCTTCGGGTGCGCTCGCGGCTTGAGAATACCATGTTTCTTCTTTCAACGCTTGGGACGCGTTCGAAATGTCCAACGCGTCAAAAGAGAAAACGGGGTATTCTGATCCGTTTGACCACTGCAGCTTTTTGGTGCGTTTTGATTATTAATTAAGTTAATAATTTTAGATTTTTTTTTATAAATTTCAAAAATTAATAACTTGTGCAAATGAGATCTATTTTAGATGCGATTTTTCGTATTGCGATCGTATCAAAGTGCTCTACGTAATGAAGTTGATTTGAACTGAATCAGAGTAATTTATAGATTTTCAATTTTATTAATATCACGTTAAAATACTCCGCTTTAATGGTCTGCTTGAACCCACAAACACATTCCCCGCTAATTAAAATACCCCGTTGAAATAACCCGCTACCGCTTCACTCACACACCCTTGAATTTAGTACGTAATTGTAGAAAATAAACGAAGTTCAATCTTACAAAACGAAACAAAAAATGCACAAGTAGTAAAGGAGAAATATAATTATGTTCACATCTATGTTAAAATAGCTCTTCTTGTGGCGATTGATGAGATTCATAAGGTTACATTGGTTAATAGCACACAACCTTTTGAATTTCGCCTATCACCATTAATTTTAATTTAATACGGATGTTGAAAAAATTATATGAGTAAAACAATTCTTTCTTTTTAAAACATGTTCTTGTTACAAACACACACTATTTACACAAAAAAGAGGCACAAACACTCAAAGAATGTTATGAAGAGAAATAAATGAAGAAATGAAAATGAAAATCAAGAGAAAATCACACATTCGATTTATAGTGGTTCGGCTATGAGTTACATACGTTCACTTTCTAACTTCTCTTTAAATATTACTAGAAATGAGATTACAAGGCTTGGAAATTAAGAAATCTCAAGTACACATTGATTACAGAAGTAAAAAAAAATATAAGAGAAACCAAAAATCCTTTTTCTATAGCTTTAAGGGGCTATTTATAGAAGATTTCCAAATCCAGGTCGGTACGGACGTGTGGCGGTCGATTCGAAGTTTGTGAAGATCGTGCACTTGGTCTCGAAGCAGAAGAGCTGGTCATCAAGATGTTATAATCCGACTCGTCCTATGCCCGGATTGGCATAGCTAAGCCGGATTTGCTACTAATATCTTTGCCAATCCGGAGTTTAGGTCGATTTAGATTTTGTACTTCATCCATCTTGGCTTAGCCGGTGTATGTTGAGCTGAAATAGGCGCCAATGCGAGGTTGTTTCATTCGACCCCTTGGTGTATGAGTGCATATGAGTCACGTCTTGAACAGTCTGGTCATGAATCTTGATGGCCTTGTCGAAAGGCAGGTCAACACTTTGCCCCAAGGTATGTCGCGTTCCAGATGAGATGTGCTTTGAATCTGTTGAGTTGCACCTCCGTGAGATGTCATCAATCTTTAAGAGAATGATGACGAATAGTCATGTTTTTCTGAGTAGTTGTGACACTTGGATTCTTTTTGTCTGCATAAATTGCTAGTCATGCTTCATACTATGCCCGATGAAACTCACTGAGCCAAATTCGTTGACCGGAGTCATTGAAAGACACAAGTAATTACTTAGACCCCGTGGATTCAATAAGTTGAATATACTGTTCATATAGTCAAGTCGTGTCGAGCCGTCGGCTCCTGCAAGTGATTGTACACATATTGGTCATTACCAAACGACGTCGTCTTTAATCCGCATGTCGAGCGCGTGATAAAGTCAAGTTAATAGTCACACGTGAGTTAGCACATGTAGTCATCGACTAAGTCATAAAATAATCAAAGAAAGGTCTCAAATCTTCCCCACTATTTTTTATAGGTCCGACTCGATCATCGAGCCGGATTTAAGGTCGACATACCTGACCCGGAAAGGGTCAATATGTCATGTCATTGGGAAGATGAGGAGCCTTCTACTTTTCCTATATATATAGGGTCCACCTTGTTATTATATTCTTTCTACTTTCTCGATATCAAACCGGAAATACCAAAATTTTCCAAACTCTAATTCGATCCAATCACTGCAATTCAATCCTTTGATCTCAAAGACAATCGATCTAGGTGGGTTTCCGACGGTTTAATTCGTGCTTTTTATATGAATTGATACTGAACTCGTCATCTCATATTGACCTTAAATCATGATTTCAAGACCTTGGGTTGAATCGAACCTCGATCTAATATTTTTGGTTGAATCCATCGTTGTTTGTGTAAGAACGAAGGCAGCTCTTACGTCTTGGTGGTATTGCGAGGCGAAGTAGGGCAAGGCGTCGTGATCAAGGAGGTCGAGGTGGTAAATGGATGCGTGAAGGCGCATCAAGATTGGTGGACCATCAGGGAAGACGATGGAAAGCTCTCGAAACGTCTGGAGTTATCACTATAAGAAAATTGATTTTTCATAGCGCTCAAAAACCGCTACCGAGCACTTTTTGTGGCGTTTTGATAATCATTACGAGAAAACATGCAACTAAAAATCCTTGAGTATTAGTTACATTTTATTAAATGCCACCAAATATTTATTTTTAACAACGTTTTTTAAATGATACGAATGTTATTTTTTCCAGTGTCCATATAACGCCATCGGAAAAGGTTTCTTCACTATGTGACTGGTTTTAATGGCATCCAATTTTTTTTTATAGCGTTAGTAAACGCCACCACAAAGGTTCTTGATTATTTTAATCACTAGTTTGTAGCGGTTTTTAAATGCTACAAAAATATATGTTCCATAACATTATTTTCTGGGGCATTGTTATTGACACACCAAATATTGTTAAGGGGAGGTCAATTATTTTTTTCTTTAAAAACTGTTAAGGGGAGTACCAATGAGGAAAATATCCCCTTAACAAATAAAGTTAATTTTACCTTATTAACCATTTAGGCTCTTAACAAATAAATGTAATTTTACCTTAACAAATATTGCAAGGGCCGTAGTAATTTTTTTCGATTCGCATATATCTATTTTTTTAACCCTAAAGGATAAGCGTTTTCGGAGGAATAGGATCAAACTTTTTTTTTTGTTAACATAAATATGCCGAATTTTATAATTACGGAGGCAATGCACCTAAAGGTTATTAATTTTCGGCATATCACTATCGAATACATATATAATTGATTACATGCTGCATTTGGTGTAGTGGTGATGAACTATTTATTTTAAATTTGGTTTCCCTTATCAAATAAGTTTTTTTTTTAATTTAATTTAAAGGGGCAATCCAAGAATATTGAGTAGTGTGAAATAATATGTTTGTGTAACCCCTTAACAATTTTTCAAAAAGTGGAGTATTTTTAAAAAATGACCCCCCATAACAATAGTCGGAGTATCAATAACAACACCCTATTTTCTGCCACCGTTAGTTCTCAGTTTGTATCATAATATTTCAGACCTGCCCATAATTTTGCCTCCAATTATATGGCAACATAATACACAAACACATACACTTTTAAACATAACATATTAAAAAATCACAAAATACATACACGTTCGAAGATCCACAAGATACATACACATTCAAACATACATAAATGTCAAGACAAAAAGTTAGACGTACATTTACACAACCAAACTACCATTAACAATGTTATAACCAAACTACATGCACCCAAAGCACATTAAACACTGAAATAAACATCTGAAATAACCAAGGTACCAGCAGGCAAATATCATTAAGTAGTGTTGCTATTGCTGATGTCATCAAAAAGGTTGATCTACCTGTAAAGAAAGTACCGAACAAAAGACTGAGAAAATAGTAACAAGTAATTACTAAAACAAATAACAAAAACATAACTTAAGGAAAATAAAGAGCATTAACTACAGCCAACATTGTTGTCAATCCGGATATTGGAGAATTGGCACCAAGATTTTTATCACAAAAGTAAGCAGTAGAATCTTGAGATTTAATGGCCAACAAGATAGGTTTTGTTGGATTTGTGGACGAAACGTTTATTGGTAGTAGCGAAGGCCAGACATTGTAACCACCTAATGACAAACAACTCTGTTCTTTCACACAAAAATCTGAATCACGTGTATCAACATTTGTAGTCTCCATAGCTTCAGAAATCAAAATTCTGAGCAAGCCAAATATCTAGCAACCAAAATTTCTACATAATTTCATTGTAGCATTTGTCGCATAGATGTCTGAAGCACTATGGAACTATACTTCAAGGCACCGTATATAACATCGGAACCCAAATAAAAAATCATCAACCATCTGTTATGAAATAATTTGTTTTAAATAGTAATTAGCATCTGTTTGGGCATATGACCAAATCATTTCAAGGGTAAAAATTCAGTTAAGAATTAAGAAAAACTTTTGAAAACACCATAAATGCATACATGTCCATTTTTAATTTATCTTAATTAGTAACTATTTTCCTATGTTAGCAAGCATGTTGAGCAACATTACCTCAATGCAGAACTCGCTAGTTTCAGGTTCTTTTGCAGTTGTTGCTGTTAAACCTGCAGCTGATGAAGATTTCCCAAAAGTATAGACAGACCAAAGAACTAATCCAACTGTAAATCTATTAATTCAAACAAAATTAAATTTAAATAACTGGTTATCCCTAATGCTGGTAATAATTTTTAATAATCGAATGCCAATTTATGACTGAAGATGTAATGTATTGTGCACGAGGGCGGATCCATGAATTAACAAAGGGGTGGGATGATTTACAGTTTGACATCACTACGTTTGTAGTTTTGACAATGAGTGAATAGAATTAATGGATAATGATGCCTATTTTAATTCAATATGACAACAATTTACAGTTTGCCTAATTTAGTCAAACAAAGTTACAGAGAAGCAAGGAGCAATGTCATCTAATTTTCTCAAATAAAATTTACAGTGAAGCAAGGAGTAATGTCATCTAACCAAAGTTTGCCTAATTTATTCAAATAAATTACAGCAAAGCAGTGTCATCTAACCAAATTTTTCTTAATTTATAGCAAGGAGCAACATCAATGTGCAAACAATCAACTCAAAGTCTAAAAAAAAAAAAATTGAATTTTCCATTGTAGAAAACATCTTGGAATTTATGAAAAAAAAAACTGAATTTCATAAGCCTTCACAAATCAAGATCCACCGATTTCATCCAAAACTTGAAGAAGGAAGGAACTGAACTTAAATTCGCCAATTACGAAAAATAAACACCACCGGAAGCATGCACCACCACGACAACACTGTCAGAGGTGAACTTTGACAGCAAAAACTCATTAATCGATTCGTTTTGTTATTATTTTGGGTTTTAAATGGATATGGAATTGAATTTATACGAGACTGAAAATGAGATTGGCATAGTTTTGAAGTTGGGGTTCCATTAAATTCGATTTCAGAAACCGAAACGATTCTGAATTGGGAAGCGAAATGATAAATGGGAACAAAATCATCCAAAGAGAAGCACTTTTGTGGCATATGCCTTAAACGATTCTAAACTCACATTTGCATTGGGAACATAAACGATTCATTAATCAATTCTGCAATTTTTTTGACCTGGCCTGCAGTCCAGGTTTGCCCAGGGCTAGATCCGCCAGCGATTGTGCATATCTATCTATCTGTCTATCTATATAATAATTCCTACTAATCTTTATTTGGTCCGACCGTAAAATTCCCAAATTACCCTCTCTATACTCATTTCTTTTGTTCCAGGTATTTCTTTTCTATGAGAAATACAAACTGCAATCAAATATATGAGAAGTAAACATTGGGAATTGATGCATATTTAATAAATAACTGCCGTATTATTTGCTTGGGCTTTTAATGGTATGTAGAAAATGTTTCTGCTTTTATGGTCATTCCAATGCTCTCTAACGATCTAATTTACTTAAAAAATATATTTTTTATCTTCTGATAATGGACACTTTCAAAACTACCACAACATTTTTCGAATTTAGTACAAACATTCTAATTATGTTTATTGAATTAATATAATTTATGATAATTTTTACGTGAAATAAATTTATATTGCTTCCAAATACACCTGTATGATAAACAACCAAAAACGCATCAAGGAATTGTTAATTCTATTATTGACATGAATTGATTATGAGTCATATTTATTGGCTCATGTAATGCTCAGGCTTTTAATGGTATGTTATGACATTTTCCCTTTTTTGACAATTGTTCCCACATTATACTTGAGTTACTTGAATTCTTAACTTTTTCATTTATATCATTCATCAATTTCAGTTCATCAATTTCAATTTTCATTTTTTATGAATGTCATTGAATAAATTTCCTTTTGTGCATTTCTCTTTTAACCAGTTCCATTTTAAAACTTATACTAATATGCATTTTCTTTTTCACATTATATGATTTATACTTACCATAACATGTATTAAGTATTCTTCTCGATTAGGACCACTACTCAACACTTGCCAATATAGAACATACATCGGTTCTTTTTAGCATTACTATGTCATGTGTTAAAGCATTTTCTTTAGAATAAGATAGATAAATGAATGACAGACACAGAGAACAGAGTTGTGTTATATACAAATATAAATAACTGCCATATATTTGCATAAGCTTCTAGTTATGTGTAGAAGATGTTTACATTTATATCCATTATTTTGATCCATGAAATTTCTTATTCTAAAGCTTGATAATTCTATAGCACTTATACACTTGCAATTAATTTCAGTTGTTATTTATATATACTTTTTCCATATATTCTCATATGTTTCGTTGCTTTATTTATTTTTATATTATGTACCACAGTGATATAACATTAATACCTTTACTTATTTGACGAAAATAGATACCAATTAGTTGTATATGATTGTACAATGATATCTTAACATATATAAGTAATATCTTAACATATAACATTAATCTACCAATATGGACCATCATGTTTGACCAGCTAAAGAGATTGTACAAAGCACAATATAAATCACTTTTGTCCCTACTTCTCCATATTGTCACACCCTCCTCATCTCCAAGCCTCTTTGTATTCTGATCAATGATATTCCTCCCTATTGCAGTTCTGTTTACTGGACAGGCTTTCTTCTAATCGCATTCGGTCATGATCTGAATTCAATATCCATCGAAGGAATCTACCCATTGATTAGTCCAGTGTAAGGGCAATTTCTTTAGAAGGTAACTCATTTTCTCAATTCATTTTTTTTTCTACAAAGCCCCTTTACTGCGCAATTTTCCATTAGGTTTACTATTAACGTTTTCTATTTTAGTAAATCTGGTTAAAAATTTCGTTTCTGTTGTGTTCCTACGTATTGATGATGATTAGATTGCTGAGTTATACCGATATTTTCACAACATGCAGTAACATCTCTTGAATAACTACAAGATCGTGTACTATGGCGATGGATTCGATGTAGTTTATGGATTTGTTTTTGTTCTCATCAGAAATTTGAGGTTCATTGACTTGTTTTACTTTTATGTGATACGGTGTAAATCTATCTATATAATAATTTCCACTAATCTTTATTTGGTCCGACCGTAAAATTCCCGAATTACCCTCTCTATATTCATTTCTTTTGTTCTAGGTATTTCCTTTCTATGTGATTTCTATTTTATTTGGTCCGACCATAAAATAGATTTGTATAATTGAATGTTTACTAAAATGCGTTGCACTAATTGTTTGCTGCACAAAATGAGAAATACAAACTATTTAATCAATTATATGAGAAGTAGACATTAGGAATCGATGTATATTTAATAAATAACTGTCGTTTTATTTGCTTGGGCTTTTAATTGTATGTAGAAAATGTTTCTGCTTTAATGGTCATTCCAATGCTCTCTAAAAATCTAATTTACTTAAAAAAAATAGTTTTTTAATCTTCTGATAATGGATACTTTCAAAACTGCCATAACATTTTCTGAATTTAGTGCAAACATTCTAATTATGTTTATTGAATTTAATATAATTTATGATAATTTTTACGTGAAATAAATTTATATTGCTTCCAAATACACCTGCTTGATAAACAACCAAAAACGCATCAAGGAATTGTTAATTACATTATTTACATGAATTGATTATGAGTCATATTTATTGGCTCATGTAATGCTCAGCCTTTTAATGATATGTTATGATATTTTCCCTTCTTTGACAATTGTTCCTACATTATACTTGAGTTACGTGAATTCTTAACTTTTTCATTTATATCATTCATCGATTTTAATTCATCAATTTCAATTTCCATTTTTCATGCGTGTCATTGAATAAAATTCCTTTTGTGCATTTTCCTTTTAAACAGTTCCATTTTAAAACTTATACTAATACGCATTTTCCTTTTCACATTCTTGATTTATACTTACCATAACATGTATTAACTATTCTTCTCGGTTAGGACCACCACTCAACACTTGCCAATATAGAACATACATCGGTTCTTTTTAGCATTACTATGTCATGTACTAAAGTATTTTCTTTAGAATAAGATAGATAAATGAATGACATAGACACAGAGAACAAAATTGTGTTATATACAAATACAGATAACTGCCATATATTTGCATAAGCTTTTAATTATGTGTAGAAGATGTTTGCATTTATATTCATTATTTCGATCCATGAAATTTCTTATTCTAAAGCTTGATAATTCTATAGCACTTATACACTTGCAATTAATTTCAGCTGTTATTTATATATACTTTTTTCATATATTCTAATATGTTTCGTTGCTTTATTTATTTTTATATTATGTACCATAGTGATATAACATTAATACCTTTACTCATTTGATGAAAATAGATACCAATTATTTGTATATATTTTTACAATGATATCTTAACATATGTCAGTAATATCTTAACATATAACATTAATCTAACAATATGGACCAACATGTTTGACCGGCTAAAGAGATTGTACATAGCACAATATAAATCACTTTGTCCCTACTTCTCCATATTGTCACACCCTATTCATCTCCAAGCCTCTCTGTATTCTGATCAATGTTATTCCACCCTATTGCAGTTCTATTTACTGGACATGTTTTCTTCTAATTACATTCCGTCAAGATCTGAATTGAAATGACCCAAACTCGCCCGTAAGGGAAACCCGGATTGAGTTGAGAACATGACACATAAAAACATAAACAATAAAACATTTCATTGTTATTACAACAATTTACATCAGAGTACAAGAACATATCAGAGTTTGAATAAATATTACACATTGGAAATACAATATTAGAGATTAAAATTACATAGTAGCGGAGAAATAATACATAACACAACTGAAAGAGATACACGGATACAAAGTTTTCCAAATATAGCTCCAGCTGTAGATCCAGGATCGTGGGAAAATAATATCTGCAAAACCAAAACTACCTACTGCCCGTGTGGAAAATATGGGCACCCATAGTTTAGGTTAAAACATTAAACTCCGAGTCAGTCATGGGACCGGTGTGAGAACTAAAAACAGTTATTAAAACTTTACTTTAAAAGTTGGGAAATCATGGGACTACGCCGTATAACACGAAATAAGTTTACTCCACATGAATCTCAGTTTAAAATAAAACGACGCAATGCTTTCTGAAAAAATGAAGCTATTATAAGACTCAGGTCCCATCACAAATGCAACGCAAGCCGGAGGATAGAGTTTTACCTTATAATAGCCAAACATGCTTGGTATGTTTAAAACAAATCATCTTGATATTACTATAAGTGTATAGTGTCAAAATCACTTCAAATATAAATGTATCAATCATTGACGACATGGGTACCATATATCATGTCTCCATACTAGGCTCTACAATTAAAACTGAAATGTCACGTATTGGAAATTGAATTTTCGTCATGAGTCAAGGCTAGCGATGGCTCCTTCCGATTTGAGACACTCTAGCAAATGCCTCAGGATTACACACTCTGGGCAACCCTTGGTTCCTGCAGGGTCGGTCCACACTTACGTTAGTGGATTAGTTATTCCTGAACACTCGTTTCCCGGTCCTATCGGACCTATCCATCGGCTCCGTAGTGTCCGATATATCTGAAGCGCCTCGCTATCCATCATCCTCATAGGTAAAAATGTAAATGTCTGGGCTCCATACCATGACACCACCTCTAGCTAGAAAGAAACGTCTGTTTGACCCAAGCTTCCAGAGTACAGCACGAAAATTTTGTGTACATACCAATCATCAGAGTACAACATGAATCAGATACAGTGGAATAACTTTAAATAACTAACGGTGGAGCCTTCTGCTTCCAGCTTCTGGAACTCCAAGCGAGAACTATCCTGTCAAATATGTTCGATCTGACCCGAGCACATTTTGAAGCAAAGCAAAAACACCCGGATTAGTCTGAAATACTTTCAGTGGTAAATTCACATCAAACAATCAGCTTAACTTTAGAAATCCTTTTGAAAGAAAAGGATAATAGTAAGACTAGTCCATACATAAACACGACCGGTTTTTACCTTACTATAACCCAAAACAGTTTGAAAAATCAATATCATTCTGATATTATAATAGTGTCTATCAGTTCACAAATAAATAGCCATCTAGTGGAACGTTTGCATCTCATGCTCCATATATACATTATACAAACCAAAATCGTGGGCGCTTATTGGAGATTGGATTTCCAACTATGACAAGGTATGGGACCACCTGCCGATAGTGTATCTCTAGAGGCGAATACACTGGGTTCAACAAGAACGTCTTGCAACCTGGCCCACACATGACCGACCACTCATTTCACTTGAGTGTATCAAATGTATATCACCAACGGTTGGGAGCTACCCACCGTTTCCCGGAAAGGGATAACATCGAAATAGATTCAAGAAGGAAATGAAATTTCTCTAGATAGGTGATTATACACCTAAATGGGAGCGACCCACATAGCCATCCTGCCTGCCCGATTTTTGTCATTTCCCGGTAGATAAGGCTTGAGGTTATAATTACTTTAGAACATCTGGTCATCATTTACTTTGAATGTCAAATTGTCAGATCCGCCAGATTTCACTAATTGACGTCCACAAAAGTACACCAGTCGTTAAGCTAAGAGAAGGTGTCTTCTCTGCTATTGACAGTGATACGTTTGAGGAAATCAACGTACGTGATTCCTTTGGAAATACTCTGTCAAACGCTCGTCCATACAAGTCATCCAGGAACAGGATGAACCGAAGTCACCCTCCTACTGCATATAAGGAATTACCATATAGATCAGTAGCGAGTAATCCTTGCAAATCCGTAGATCTCAATCACGATAGAACCACAGTATATCTTTGGCCGCAGACCAGAGATCATAAGCAGTTCTTCCGTTATGAATATCAACGGTCTTCAATTGCACCATCTTTATCCCTTGCGAGTTAGCTTCGTATGTAACGTTGATTCAAAGTGGTTTTGGGTCTAGTTCCCATCCCGGTCTCTTCGAAACAACACAAAAAAAAAGATCCAATAATATTTTATTGATAGTTGGTGTTTTAACTATCAATTTCAACAAAACAATCATTCAATCCGATTGGTTAGACAGTACGATCGAGTATGTTGGCAGCTCACGTCCACATTAATTAAAATCATTCCTTAACACTCTTTATTGAGTCATTTGGAAATCATTCCATACATTTAAAGTTAATTCCATTATTATATCTCACCAGCTTATCTTCCGTTTTGTCATTTGGAAACGATATCTTTTATTCACACTCCGCTTTATCCTTCTTTTACTTTGGAAATAATCATATATTTTCATATACCATTTACTTTTAAATTTGGAAATGTCGATACTTCAATATGTTGTTAATTAACTAATATAATCCCTTTTACCACTTCTTATGCGACACAAAACATGTTAAATGACAATTTCTTTCTTAAAAACTCAATGGCTTTGCTTCGCTTCCACTTGAAGATCTTCTTAAATTCTAATTATTTACTCTCGTTTCCAAAATAGATATAACCTTTTCCATCTCTAACTATTTATCATTTTAAACAAATATACTTTACTAATATTATTTCTGTTTTCTAGAAAACAGTGTTATATAATATACTATAGGTATAATTAAACTATTTGTTTCAACTCAGATTAAACATTGTTAATGTGCACTATTTAATTTAAAACTTATTCTATTAAGTTCCATTTCAAACCTTGCAAATGGATTTCAAATGGTTTACGAATATAATAACTCCTTTCCAAACTCCTTTACCATTACAAACTAATGCCTTTCCTCGATAATAGTGAAGTCGGTCAAGTTGGGGTATTTTATTTACCTCTCAGACCTTAATCGACAACATTTTTATCTCAGAGTAGATAGAAGTTCACAACTTAAAACACACGTTGTTATAATATCGATCTTATCTTACTTCCTATTTAAACTATGGTTTATGAACCATACCTTTTCTTTTGAACATCTTAATTGATCATCACCATTTTACTTAATATATCTTTGAGTGAATCATTTACCCAAAAATCAACCATTTGCTTCAAAACTCCTATGTCATATTCTATTTATAACTTGGATTATATTACGCTAATCCATTCGCTAAAACCTTTTCATTATAAAATCTAACTTTGGATTCATAACCATAAATCCCTTCTCCAATTTCTTTTATTCAAAACACTTAACTATCTTTTTTTTTCAAACTTCATTTCAATTGCGCCATTTACTTAATTTGGTTCTTAAGTAAAATGTTTATTTAAAGCCCTTGCCTCAGTTTTAAACTTCAAACACCTTTTCTTTATAGACCTGGATTTGTTCACTAATACTTTATCCAAACTCCTTTTAACATCGTAAAAACAAATGGTTGGATTTCATAACCAAAATCCTTTTTTTCACTTCATTAATTAAATCAATAAGTATTTCCATTTTAATGTGGGTTTATAAATTATTTCTTACTTTTGCAAAAAACCCCTTTTTCAATCATATCTATTTTTACTTAATCTTTGATTAAGTAAACTTCTTTCCTAATCACCAAACTTCTAGCTTAAAATTTCCTTTATTAACATGTCTTATATAACTTGATTTCATCAACTGAAGTATATTACTTCATCTTTAATAGGTTAGTTAATATTATTATGATGATAGTTTATTTTATAGATAACAAACTATTTTAAAATCATCTTAAATACATTTACTTAAAGTTAACTAGCTCTTATAACCAAAGCGTTACAATAAAAACCTCATTTAATCTTTCCCTTGGAAGCCGTTATTCTATATTATTCCCCTTCGGTTAATAAACGATTTCTTTATGAAATAAAACCATATAAATTATTTTAACATTCCTTTTATAACCAAAGTCGTAAATATTGTCTTATTTAAAAGCTCTTGATTTAAATAACTAAATTAAAAATTAAAAATTAAAATTTCGATTCAGTGAAAAAATAAATTTTATATTTTAAAATACATCAATTCTCCTAACGACGAATTACTATTTCAAAATGATGGATTTAGACCACCTACTGCCAATTACCCAATCAATACTTCATATTGATTCAAACATGACAATTATTGAATTTAGATTCAACAACCAATATTTATTCAATCATCGAAATCTGAACAGGATGTGATGTAAATTGGGATAAACAATTCATGAAAACAACAACTAGTATATGATTTATTTGAGGAATCCGGTTGGATTCCTCCAACCTGTTCTTCCTTGCACAACAGTTTATAGTATTCTTTATCACTAACAAATGAAATCAGAATTATAGTGTAACGCAAACAACAATCAACCAATAAATAAATAAAAATCATCCATAGCATCCATAGCGTCCATTCAGCCAAATAAGTGATAAATATTGATGATATGAATTTAACACATCGCAGTATTTCAGTAGTGTGAGAGTTAACTCACCAATTTGGTGTTTGACGATGTTGCATTGCTTTATATAGTTTCAAACCGGCGTTTGAAACTACGTAAAATTCCAGTGACCTCTGAATCACTCGGTTCCCACTTGTATATGTTAGCACCGTCGATACGAACCCAACGACCTTTATTTCATCCAATTCTGTTCACGGACGCAAAAGTTATTCGACTTTCAATATTTGATTATAAATTGAATTAATTTAAATGTTTACTTTGGCCATTAATTAAATTAAATATATAATTAATTATTAACTAATGTTAATTAACCATACCCCGTTAATTACCTTAGATCACGTCACCCCTTTTCTAACTCATTTTCTTCACCATCAACGGGTTCAAAATCGACTTCCTTCCTTAATAAACTCCACCCCCTTTTCCTGTTTCTGAACGAAAACCACCCTTCCTTCAAACACCTACAACCACCACCCCCGTTGACCTGTATCTGAGCTAGACCCATCGTCAGGCGCGGCGACCCCTGAGCTGCAACCTCTGACCGCCGTTGCCAACTCCGGTTCTCCACCGTCCTTCCAAAATCGTGAAGTCTGAACCCAGCTACAACAAAACCCACACATAAACACACCCGTTCAAGTTGACCCACCGCCGTACTCCAACCATCAAGCCACCTCAGACCGCCACCTCGACTTCCTCCTCCTCCCTAGCTATCATCCCACACCAGCCGCATCGCCTCCAGTGTACCACAGTGCCCCCACCAGTCAATAAACCGACCCCTATTTTCAGAAAAGTCCAACGCAGGAACTCCTCTGTTAAAACATCACCGTCGACCGTATAGGGCGTTGGGACCCCTTAGACCACCACCAAACCGACCGTCTGACTTCCTCCTACCCATGCCTAAACCAAATCCGACCCATTCGACACAAGTTCCTCTGAATCGAGGCGAGACCGCTGCCATTAACTGAAATTATTTGCCCCCAAATCATGATCGATCCATACAATTTGCATATGAAATTGGGGCTTGTTTCAGCAGTAATCCAAATGTATCATTTATGAATTTATAGAAGTACAAAATAATTATTGTGGAATTTTAAAAGAGGAAGTGTTTACTGAAGAATGTCTGAAGGAGAGAAATCAGAATGGGGAAAGGAGGAAAGTGGTTTTGATGGTAGAGAAAGGTCACGGCGTGGTTATATTTATAGGGCAAAATATAAAATTTTAATTATATTATTTATTATATATTTTAATTCGATTTGATTGACGATATTTACCTAACGTGACTAACGATTTTTATTCATACCTATCGCAATTCCAAACACTGTTAATTGATCCCCGTGCTCTCACACGAACCCCAATCGTAACGAGAATGGACTGCATCATATAATTCGACGTTACGGTCCTAATGAATCTTGTTTCGTCGAATTCCGAGTCCGTTTGTGAAAACAGTGCTCGTTCATGTCCAAACAGTCAATTTATTTGCATTTCAATTTGCCACACTCACAGAATAACTCCATTTGTCGTGCAACTTGAAATATTATAATAATTTGCTGTTACGATCCCTATAAAATTTGTACGGAGGTCATTTGAATAAAGTCCCTTTTAAAAGGTCCAATTTGAATTAAAATAAACCAATTTTAAAATACTTCAATATAATAATATAAAAATATTATAATTGGTTATCCTTGAGCAGAATTTCCCATATTTTCAAAATAAAATATTGTGGGTTGAATTCTGAGCCAAAATGATATTAAATAAATAAAAAACCCTTTATTTCAATGTAATAAATCGCTATAATACATAATCGAATTTCATAGCGACTATTTGAAAATTTGATTTGGCCATAAAACAAAATCAACACTATGAAAACTCGATTTTTCGGCTTCATTAGAAAGATATTATCAAATGGGTTCAGACGTTTCTTGTTTCGAAGAAATCCGACTTGTTTTGGATCCTGTATAACCAATTGAAGTCCAAATGCTATTTTACGAACTACCGCGCCGCTCCAGTTCGTTATAAAAATTAAAATTATAATTTACACTTTTAAACAGCGCTTAATAAACAAAATCATAAATAAAATTAAATCTAAACATAAATCCTCTTACATTACTATATCATATAACAACGCAAATTTACTCAATTTTGACTATTTCGAAATTAAATCATTATTTATATTATTTAAACAAGTAAATTATTCAAATTAATTAATTTCAAACTATTTAAATTCAAATCAATATTTAAAGCAAAATTAAATATTAAATTTAATAGCAAAAATCTGGTTCGTTACAGGAATCTTCACGGAAAACAGATATATATATATATATATATATAATCGATGTAAATTTCCATATCCAACTAATAATATAAATGGGATAACGACAAAGTCTTTTAAATTCCATATATAGTAACAGTCCTCCTCCGCAGAAGCTCACTTCGATTATTACCAAATCGAATTCCATTCAATTCCAATTTAATATATTAAATTGGAAAACTTTACTTTGAATAATTTCCATTAAATCTAAGTAAAAGATTTATAAATTCTAAATCACATTTCAGTGTTAATCAGGTCAAAGAACGAACGTCGTTAAAAATATAGTTCACAATAAACCCAATTCACATTCCATTTTCATTCCCATTTACTAAATATATCTGGAAATTATGATAATCTTAATTAAAAGATTTATTCTTTTCACACGGGGTTTAATAATAGTGTTATTTAAGACACCATTCGCAATAAACCCAAAATCCAATTTGATATTACATATAAGGCTCTAAATAGAAATTAGATCGGCTTACATTCAATATTAAATTCTGAAACCAACACATATCGTATGGGGAATAACGATATATATCGATATTCAAAATTCCTCGACAATATCCTTACAGTCCCGTAATTCAATATCGAAATCTCCCGAAGATTATTTCTATTCAAATCCATTCCAATTTATATATTGGAAATTTCTGGTTTTATTAAAACCCTTTGTAAATCCAATTATTTATTTAAAAATAAATGGATTTCAAATCTAGTAAATAACTAGTTTAATTAGATAAAAAAATATTTTTATCTTTACAAACGTGGAATTTTTCATCCAAATTCTTTCCAAATAATTATTATGATTTAACACAAGTTATT
Source organism: Allium sativum (assembly GCA_030737875.1). Taxonomy (NCBI): domain Eukaryota; kingdom Viridiplantae; phylum Streptophyta; class Magnoliopsida; order Asparagales; family Amaryllidaceae; genus Allium; species Allium sativum. Next base: position 5,340,299 of record JASFAX010000039.1, on the reverse strand, counting down.
AATATTTTTAATAATTTTATCAAGGACAGTACAGTCGGTTTCCAATAACGGCCACCGAATTGCATTCATAGCGACCTTTTCTGAAATTGATTTGGACATATTTCCAAATCTAACCATTAGATTTCAAATCCCGTATATTCGTTGGAAAGCTCTTTTCAATACGAACCCAAAGGTTCCGGTTTAAGGAGAATCCGATGGTCAGATCTCCCGTTATGTCAATGTGAAGTCAATGGTCAAAATTCGCGAATGGTCGCGGCACGGCACATTCTATTCAAACCATGTATATATATTATATATATTATATATTTAGTTCAAAACGTATTTTATAAATTCGTTTTAAAAACGGTTTCCACTTTCGTTTCAATTTTAAATCAAAATTGAATACTCCTTATCATTATAATATTTAAATGATAATATTTTCAAAATATCAGATTTTGAAATATGTTTCTTTTCGATATTCATTATAAAAATGAATAAAATTGATATAAATATCGTTCACGTTAAAATACGCAAATCTAATCGACACGGCTTTCCATATTTCAATATTTTTGTGTCCATCCAAAATTGGACATCAAATTCACATTTTAATCCTTAACGGAATATTATTTTGAAATATTCGTTCTTCCTGAATTGGAATCAGACACAATCAATTATCATATATTTTATTTATATGGATTTCATACAACACATGTATACAACCATAATGATACACAATCAACCATCATCCAAAGTGCATTACACAACTGCATAAGAATTAAATATAAATAATAAATGCTTACAACAGTCTGTCAACTTATTGATTGACATGCAACAAAATAATTGGGATTAGTGTACGTCAAATATTATCCCAATACCCGAGTGGGGTTTCAACCAACAAATACTGAATATTATTTGTGTAGTTGGGCGATGTGTAAAATTTATCATCCCAATCCACGTCAGTTAAATGGGTGTACATAAACAAATCGTCTGATTTGTAAATGAATATTTATTTTCATTTCAGGAGAATTTTATGTCAGTCATATATACGTTAAAAATTATATTTTCAACGATAAAATATTTATTTCAACACTTGACTATTTTATATAGTTCATACATTCAATAAAAATAATATTTTTTATGAACAAATATTTATTTCAGAAAATTTTGGTATTATAACGACGCGGTATTAGAACCGGAGTAATGTCAAGCATTACCTCTCTCTTGATACTGGCTCGCGACATACACAATAATCAACCAAACCACAAAACCACAATACAATCCATTTCACCATAATACAGTCAATTTTCCCAAAATTCAATCCGAACGAACTAACAACCATGGTTGTACAAATAAATAGTACCGGGAGCTACTAAGCCCCGTCTGCAACCTAAAATATATTTAACTGTAAAATAATTTGAGTGAGAAGGTGTTCTCACATTGGGATTCACTCCGCGCTAATTTCTGACGCTCTGATTCATTGTTCTAATCTCAGAATTTGCAAACGAGCTCCAATCTTCACGTCGTCTTTTTTTCTAGCTTAAACGCGCTATTCCGGACAACTTTCGCCAAGTGGTCTTTCTTCCGTAAATGCTCCTTTTCGCCACAATTTGTGAAAAGACAATATTTGGATAGTAGACTTTGGACGCGTTTTCCGGGTGACTCCGCAATCCAAAACACGGCTTCCCTATACTCAAATCGAAGAGAAAATCGTGCTCTTCGATTTTGGCACTGTAGAGTTTTGGCCATAGGGGATCGGACTGGAAGATAGGGGCTCGGGAACATCAAGGTGTTTTTGCAAATAAGGGTTTCTTGTAAAAATGTGATTTTTAGAGGATTTGGGGCCCGTGGTCGGAGATGGGGGTCTGAGGGGCGGCGCTGGTCTGTGGGGGAGGTGGTGGCCGTGGGTTGCGAATTTGGGGGTAGGACTTCACATAGAAGGAAAAGGAGAGAGGAGAGAGAGGGAGAAGGAGGATCGAAGGGGGCTGGGGAGGCGGAGCGGCCGGCGGTTGGGGCGGCGACGCAGCTGCGTGGTGAGGGGGCAGAAGCGACTTGCGATGGGTGTTTTCTCCCCTTTTTTGTTTCTTTCTTTGATTGTGTGTGTGGTGAGAAGGGCGGGGAGGGGGGTTGACTCCTTTTATATTATTTAATATTTTTAATTCCATAAAGTTATTTTTTCATTCGAACCCAATGATTGTCGTCCCTAGCTAAGTACCTCTATTTCGGACATAATGGGATATGTCTCGCAAGTCAATTCGACTGTTTCGATCAGTTTTCGTTAAAATTAAAATATAAAGTAATATAACATTCAAAATTGATTTCAACGTACATTTTAATTTACCGAGGCCACATACTGACTCCAAAAATTTCAGAAAAATAAATCTAGCTTCCTAACAAAACTAATTTCGGCGAATTTGGAGGTCTTTTGAAAATTGGCCAATTTCCAGTCGATTAAATTCAAACTGAAATTACCAAACACGTTTAAATTCACCACGCTCACATATTAATTCCAAAAATTGTGCAAATTAAAATCTAGCAATAATTTGACATTCTGGATCTAAAAAAAGTGGTTTCGTCGAAATCGGAGGTCGATTGCAAAATGGCTATTTTTAAGGGCTATATATTATATAAAATATATATAAATTCCACAGCGACTATTTCGAATTTTAAACTAGATATAACTTTCAATTTATATTGTGAAATCTCAGTTTTTCACGATCATTAGAAAGATATAATTAAATAGATTCTAATAGTTCTGGTTTTACTAAAATTCGATATATTTTGAATTATATACATTCATTTGAAATTTAAAATCGAATTTTCTAACTACCGCGCCATTTCAGGCTCGTTTTATAATTAAATTAAATTTATACATTCTAACTTTGATTTAAATAAATTTTTAGTCGTTATTATTTAAAATAAATCATTTTAAATATTCAAAATCCATTATAATAGCTAAAATAAAAAAATTTAAATTGGTTTCTGAAAATCCGGGTTATTACAATCTCCCCCACTTAAAATATTTTCGTCCTCGAAAAGGAATGGAGCTGAAAGTTGTTTAACCAACCAACTCAACTTTCATTCTGGCTTTCATTCTTCAACATTTCAGTTCTAAGAATTTTCAAGTTTCTCAAAAATTTGGCCAACACCCTAAATTTTCGAAATATTTCGCCATAACCTCCTTTGTATGGGGAGACCTTTAAAACCGCAACTTGCCTCACAGGGCCCTCATCAATCCAAAAGAAAAAGAAAAAGCCAAGCAGCTAGCCGATCGACTCATAAAATCATCAAACCAATGAATATAGTAAACACGTACCTATTTGTTGGGCATACATTTTTATTCCTCTTCTTAGCTTCCATGCTATGACCTGTTCAATGTATATACATGTGTGTATATATATATATATATATATATATATATATATATATATATATATATATATGCAAATTCAATCAACTTCCAATTCAGTTCAATTTTTGATTCGATTTGACTTTACTTATCATTCATTCTTTTATTAGTTTTCTCAATCCAATATTTTAATTAGTTAAACTAATAATCAAACATCACAACCAACAATCAGTTAGTTGGTTAACTTTTCAAACATATATCTTTCTATATATACTTAAAATCATATTTTTAGTGAGAAATCACAAATATTAATATCTAAGTTTTGGTTCTCACACCAGTCAATTGAGAATATATAGACATCCCACTTTTGAAACTCGGACATAAATGCTGATGATGTCATGATCATCATCAGAATCATGTTCGGGTAACTAGAGTGTGATTCTATATCCATCTAGTATATTTGAGGTTTTGAATACACGTGGATCAGACGTATATTAAAATCTTCATATACACGATAGTCCAAATCAAATTTAAAATAAATTACTCAAACACATATAATAAATATAATTTTCAAAAAAAAAAAAATTGTTTTCATTTTTATTTTTAAAAATAACACTCTTTGAAACTCATTCTAGGATACTACTGATCCCATCTCTAACGAGTCATTCTTATTCGATATTATTAATCTAATCTCTGATGAATTCTTTCATTCGGTTCTAATGTATCTTGTTCTCGAGCTCTGTAAATCAGAGCTCTGATATCACGTCTGAAACGACCAAAACTCACCCGTAAGGGAAAGCCCGAATTGAGTTGAGAACACGACGCATCAAAATACAAACAATAGAACATTTCATTGCTATTACAACAATTTACATCAGAGTACAAGAACATATCAGAATACGAATAAATATTACACATTAGAAATACAATATCATAGATTAAAATTACATAGCAGCGGAAAAATAATACATAACACAACCGAAAGAGATACACGGATACAAAGCCTTACGAATATAGCTCCAGCTGTAGATCCAGAATACTTGGAAAATAATATCTGCAAACCAAAACCACCGACTGCCCGGGTGGAAAATATGGCACCCAGAGTTTAGGTTAAAATAATAAACTTCGAGTCGGTCATGAGACTGGTGCGAGAACTAAAAAGAGTTATTAGAACTTTACCTTAAAAATTGGGAAATCATGAGACCACGCCGTATAACACAGAACAGGTTTACTCTACAGGAATCTCAGTTTAAAATAAAATGACTCAATGCTTTTTGGAAAAGATGAAGCTATTATAAGACCTAGGTCCCATCACATAATGCAACCCAAGCCGAATGATAGAGTTTTACTTTATAATAGCCAAACATGCTTGGTATGTTTAAAACAAATCAGCTTGATATTACTATAAGTGTATAGTGTCAAAATAACTTCAAATATAAATGTATCAATCATAGACGACATGGGTACAATATATCATGTCGCCATACTAGACTCTACAATTAAAACCGAAATGTCAAGTATGGGAAATTGGATTTTCGTCATGAGTCAAGGCTAGCGATGACTCCTTTCGATTCGAGAAACTCTAGCAAATGCCTCAGGATTACACACTCTAGGCAACCCTTGGTTCCTGCAGGGCCGGTTCACACTTACATAGCGGATAAGTTATTCCTGAACACTCGTTTCCCGGTCCTATCGGACCTATCCATTGGCCCCGTCGTGACCGATATATCCGAGGCGCCTCGCTATCCATCATCCACGTAGGTGAAAATACAAATGTCTGGGCTCCATACCATGACACCACCTCTAGCTAGAAATAAACGTCGTGTTGTCTCTGCATCCCTGATCCCTAATCCATTTACACATCCATTTTGGGTCTAAACGAAACCGGAGGCACCATATTCCTCGTCCCATATGTCTAATACAAGAGAGAAGTCCTCACATATCCGGTCGATCTCCAAGTACGTCTAGACGATCACCACTTATTACCTTGCCTTGGGTGTACGACCCAATCATGACATCGGTAATCATCCAAACAATGTGAAGAACTCCGGTCTTCAATCACCGTCTTCATCGTCGACTTATAGTCGTCGTATGAGTTATTCAGAATGGGATAAACCCGGTCTTTCTAAATAACTTTCGTATTTTATAATCAATAATCATGTGCTATAAAACCATACGCCTTATTCCAATTCAAAATATTCTTTTATTCAAATTTCTCATCATTAGGGAAAGGTTCCCATTAATATTATCAAAGATAAATTCTTTAAATTTATTCTTTAATCTTCCTTTATCAATTCTAAACCAAATTAAGGTTTATCAACTAGTCGAACTCCAAATTAGGGGGGTTGATTCCTTTTATATTATTTAATATTTTTAATTCCATAAAGTTAATTTTTCATTCGAACTCCAAATCAAACCCAACGACTGTCGTCTCTAGCTAAATACCCCTATTCCGGACACAATGGGATATGTACCGCAAGGAAATTAGACTGTTTCAATCAGTTTTCCTTAAAATTAAAATATAAAGTAATATAACATTCAAAATTGATTTCAACGTAGATTTTAATTTACCGGGGCCACATACTGACTCCAAAAATTCCAGAAAAATAAATCTAGCTATGTTTTGACGATACAGTCCTAACAAAACTAATTTTGTCGAATTTGGAGGCCGTTTGAAAAATGGCCAATTTCCAGTCGATTAAATTCAAATTGAAATTACCAAACACGTTTAAATTCACCACGCTCGCATATTAATTTCAAAAATTATGAAAATTGGAATCTAGCAATAATTTGACATTTCCGATCCAACAAAGGTAGTTTCATCGAAAATGGAGGTCGTTTGCAAAATGGCCATTTTAAGGGCTATATATTATATAAATTTCATAGCGACTGTTTTTAGTTTTAAACTGGACATAACTTTCAATTTATATTATGAAATCTACGTTTTTCACATTCGTTAGAAAGATATAATTAAAAAGATTCATATATTTCTGGTTTCACTAAAATCCGATTTATTTTGAAATCTTTACATTCATTTGAAATTTAAAATCGAATTTTCAAACTACCACGCCATTTCAGGCTCGTTTTGTAATTAAAATAAACTTATACATTCTAACTTCGATTTAAATAAATTTTTAGTCGTTATTATTTAAAATAAATAATTTTAAATATTCAAAATCCATTAAAATAGCTAAAATAAAAATTATAAATTGGTTCTAAAAATCCGGATTGTTATATGAATTCAATATCCATCGAAGGAATCTACCCATTGATTAGTCTAGTGCAAGGGCAATTACTTTATAAGGTTACTCATTTTCTCAATTCATTTTTTTTTCTTCAAATCCCCTTTATTACGCAATTTTCCATTTTCCATTAGGTTTACTATTAACATTTTCTATTTTAATTAATTTGGTTAAAAATTTCGTTTCTGTTGTGTTCCCGCGTATTGATGGTGATTAGATTGGTGAGTTATACCGATATTTTCACAACATGCAGTAACATCTCTTGAATAACTACAAGATCGTGTACTATAGCGATGGACTCGATGAAGTTTATGGATTTGTTTTTGTTCTCATCATAAATTTGAGTTCATTTGACTTTTTTTTTTTACTTTTATGTGATACGGTGTATAACTAGAAGGTAATATAAGATAAGGCAACTGCAGATCAGCATTTATTCGTTATTAATAGATAAAAAGAGTTTTATTAGCTTTCTAAATAAATATGATAGCAAAAGGTATATAAAACTGCAAATAGACCTATATTTATATAAGATTGAGCAACAACTACATGTTCTTTAAATGGAAATGGGATCTAGCAGTTTCATGAAAATTGTAATTTCTTGAGCAGTAAGCAATCAAAAAATGTTTTTGTTTAGTTACGTAGTTTGAAGGTTATGTAAAACACAAGCACTCTGATTTTGAATAAACTGATCTTCTTCTAATGTTCAGTAAGTTTTTCAACCTTTAGCATGCACTTGTGATTTATTCAAAATAATAATAAAAAAATATCAAGATCAGAATTTTAGTGTCATTTTTACAAAAGTTACGGCTGTCCAATTTAAATGCAGTTTGCTCACTACTGAACAAACCATATCACAACACAAAGTGGTATTTACGGATACGTATATAACGTAAGTATATGTACACAGATGTATGTTTGTATTAATAATCCACTTACACATTAAAAACTTTCATTTTGGCAAGTAATATTTAATTTTAAAAAGATATTATATATTTTTCATTAGAATCTACATGATATAAATCACGTTAAGATGGCATACAATGATTAATTGTAGTAGTTAAATTGGTTTGCTTCAGATCTATAGAACTTTTTTAATCGCTCTTTAAAATTTTGCAAGTTTAGGAATCAGTTTTTACATATTGAAGTTCATTATCATGTTATTGATTTTTTGATATTTGTGGCAATGATTTTATTTTATTAGCTTTGACTTTCATTGAAAGAAGGTCCCTTATATAATTTTATCTTGAAGTAGATCACTGTTCGTGTGGCGGTTGCTTAGTTTTGATTTTTTGGGATTCTATAAAAGAAAATATCTAACGTAAAGATAATTTTGTTTGTATTTCCTTAAATGAAAGTCTCTTGCATACATGATACTAACTTAAGATACAATGTTTTTCTTCAACATCTTTTAACGCAATTTCAATCATGGTTTCCTTAATTAGCAATTTCTTCATATCTACCTTTCAATCGGTTATTTTTCATATTTATGCATTTGCATGTTTTTTATGCAGTTGTTCTCAAAATTATCTTCAACAGAGGGAAGACATGTACGTTGAAAGTTTTACATCAACATGTTGTGCATTACATGTTACATGTAACGACCCAGGAGTTTTCGTCCCTGGAAATCGACATAAATACCTATACCGTAACTCATGCCGATCTTCCAAACACCGAAAACACTGGAACGTTATTAGAAAGAAATTAGAGGGTGAGATAAGAAAGAAAGAAATATAAGAATAGAAGAAGAAGAAGAAGAAACACCACAACACAGAATCTCACATCGCAGCGGAACAAAATATAATACAGAAATAAATCTTTATTGAGAGCTTAAAAAAACCACTTACAATATCAGAGTACATCACATAACGGGACAGTTATAATAACCTGTTCCCATATACAACACACAGCGGAATAGTAGCTATATAATATCATACGTTTGGACTCTTCCAGCTAGTCTCTTCACAGCATTTGATAACCTGAACCTGTACCCCTGGGCTAACACGAGCATTTACAACACACCGGGTCAGTCTAGTGAACCAGAGTGTGAAAAACTCGCACAGTATTGAGGGTATCACACGACTTGATTTTAAAGTCAAAATCCTTTCGAAAGAAAAGGATAATCGTAAGACCAAATCCACACATAAACACGAATGGTTTTTACCTAACGATAACCCGAAACAATTTTGAAATTAATATCTTTTCTGATATTATAATAATGTCTAAATACAAGTAAATAGAATCTAGTGGAACGCTTGCATCTCACGCTCCACATAAATAGTATGCAATCAAAAACCACAGGTGCTTACTGGAGATTGGATCCGACTATGACAAGGTATGGGACCACCTGTTGATAGTGCATCTCTAGAGGCGAATACAATGGGTTCAACAAGAACGTCTTGCAACCCGACCCTCACATGACCGACCACTCATTTCGCTTGAGTGCATCGAATGTATATCACCAACGATTGGGCTCAAACCACCGTTTCCCGAAAAGGACAGCATCGAAATAGATTTAAAGAAGCAATAGGAATTTCTCTAGATAGGTGATTATACACCCTAATGGGAGCGACCCACATAGCCATGCTGCCTGCCCGATTTTTGTCATTTCCCGATTGATGAGGCTTGAGGTCAGAATTTCCTTTTAGAATATTTGGTCAACATTTACTTTGAATGTCACATCGTCAGATCCGCCAAATCACTAATTGACGTCCACAAACATATGCTGGGTTTAAAAGAAGCGCGCCTTCTTCGCCACCAACTCGGTATGTTTGTAAAAATCAACGTACGTGGTTTTTAGGAAATACTCTGTCAGACATTCGTCCATACAAGTCATCCAGGAACAGGATGAACCAAAGGTACTCTCGTACTGCCTCCAATATAGGAATCACCCCATGGATCAGTAGCGAGAAGTCCTTGCAATCCATAGATTTCAACCACGACAGAATCACAGTGTATCTCGGGCCGCTAAGCCAGAGATTATAAGTAAGTGAAACACCCCACCTCCGTTAAGGTCACTCTCAAAGGGAATGCCCTAATTTTGGTGGAGGTTTATAAGTACAAGTCACAGATATACAAGACAGATATAAGAACACATATTTGTAAACAGCGGAAGAACAACAAACTTTTATTTCATAAAGTCAAATACGTGTTACAACAACATCCTTTCCAAAAACATAACATAACACTTTCATAATCTGTCTTGAGTACATGATTTAAAGAAGCATAAATAAAACATAGATAAACTGCAAAGCCCCCATAGTGGATTGTCCAAAGACATAGTTCAAAACAGGAAAGTCCAAGCAATACATTTCTCTTCTTCAAGCTGGATGCTAAGGTTGGTCAAGCTGCCGTGTTCCCTCCCTGTGGACCTTGGGGGGGGGGGGGAACGGAAGAAAAGAAGACGAAAGGAAAGCAGAGTCAGACATAAAGCCTGAGTAAGTCTAGTACTATTTTGTCTATGAATAAAGAACTGGGTATGATAAGTATAAACAAGAAGTGGGCAAGCACTATAAACTTGGTTAAGTTGTCTAGGGTCGAATATACTATCGTACCCCATATTAATCTCTGAACCCATTTAAACTAGTTTCCAATTGGCACCCCATAATTAGGGTGATGTGATCCATTCAATGATGATCGGCTCCTACTCGCATAGTTACATGTGTCTTACGGCCCCCGATGTCGTAGTTACCTATGCTGGTCCCACCATGGGGTGTATCAAGTCCCATAGTGGCAACCCGACACAACCTTAGAGTGCACATGTATGCTACTGGTGTCCAGTGCCTTATTTTTCTGCGCCGGAGTGTGTGCACGCCCGCACTCCGTTAGAACCTACACTGCTACACCACCGCCGTCGATTTGACCTCTTACAATCAGCCCAGTAATCGTGCCCCACCCTGCCTAGTTTCAGGGTATCCTGATACACCTTTTAGGGTTACTGCTGAAAAGGGTCCCCCATTACTAGGTTTTCTATCTCTAGCCAACATGCTAAGTTGGTTAAGTGTTTCCTAACCTAACCCCCACCAGTCCGTTTAGTTTAGCATGTTCCATTTTGATTAAGTCTTTAGTTCACTTAATCCTAACAATCCTGACTCAGCCTTAATTGTCTTATTAAGGCCCTGACCTCTCACATTAGACAGGTATTGTTGTGGCTGCCTGTTGCCGGTTGGTTCCGGGCAGTCTTACGCCACAACTCAGTCTAACCTCGGGTCCTTATTGGGCTCCATGTTTAACCTCCCACATTGGATAGGTATTGTTGTGACTACTGGACAGCCGGGCGGTTCCGGGCAGGTTTACATCACAACTCAATCCAACCTCGGGTTAAACACATCGTATTTTCTACATTTACATATCTTGTCATTCTTCTTTATTTCTTATATGTAAATATTTGCGGCCCATTATTAAGTTAATGGTGTAAAGGTTACACCAATCATGGGCCCAACCCATACTTGAACTTGGGCCCTTCTATTTTATATTTTCATTCATTAATTAATTTTAACCCAACGTTATTTTCCCCCGTTTTACACGTCTGTTTATATATATTGGGCTTAGCCTTTTAAAGCCCAATTTAGCCATGCGAAAAGGGGAGGCTTAAAGCGTAATTACACAAAGAGGGGAATGTGAGCGCATGAACTTGCAATATGACGTTGGAAATACAAAATAGAAACTGGTGTACTTGCATAGTAATGACATACTTTGTTCATAAAGCATAAGTGACATGAATCAAACCATGTAAACTTGCATAGGCTTAACTACAACATAAACCTATATTTTATTTAGGCATAATATCAAACATAAGCATGGCCTAAATATTCCTAACATAAGCATGGCATAATGTCAAACATAAGCATGGCATAAATATTTCTAACATGGCATAATGTCAAACATAAGCATGGCATAAATATTCTAACATGAAATCATGATTCTTACTTTAGTCATGTAAACTTGCAAAAAGGGATTTTTGAATCTAATCCTAGCTATGTACCACATATAATAATATAGACTTAACATGGATTTCAATTATGCCAAATATGAGTCATAGCCTAGCCATATTCATAAGTTCGCAAATAGGTTTTCTAGTACAAAAGCATGGCTTAATACATGATGCCTAATTTTCAACATAACCAAACTTGTTCCAATTACTTACATAATGATTTATGCACAAAAATATACATCATGGTGGCATAGAAGCAAAAGCCCAAACTTGCATAAATTTCAACCAACTACATACATGTAGCTTCAACATAGATTACATAATTTGCGAATATTCCAAACGTATACTTGCATAGAACTACCGCATGTAGTTCTTTATAATGAATAACATAATTTTGCACAAATATGAATTACTTTATTATCCCAATTCAAGCATACAAATCAACACAGTTATTTATTCATACCAAAGTAATACTCTACTTACAATGGTGTGATGAATTCTCTAATTTAGGGATTGAAGACGCAAATTCCTTTGTTGAATTGATTTGCTTAGGTTGCTTGAATTGCTTTAGGCTTTAGAACTTTCTTCCTAATTCTCTCTCTAGTTGGCGGCTACTCTTAGTCGTTCCTCGGCAACATGGCGGCTATGTTCTTAATTTTGAATGAATAGATTAGGGTTTAGTCTAGGGTTGTTTATATAGAGGTTAGGAACTGATTAGGACCCTTGATGTTGCTTGGATTGATCATAGCCATTCATTCGATAGAGAGACCAATTAAAACTTGCCACCTAGCCCTAATGACAAAGCAGACCACAGAAAATCGGCCAAACACAGACCTGGCCAGCCAGGTTGGCTGGGCTCGACCAGGTCGACACCCCTGTCGACAGGGCTGTCGACAGCCCTGTCGACATGGGTAGCCCAGGTCGACAGCCCAGTCGACCTGGGTGGCCTAGGCGGGTGTTTATCCGCCCCTGGCCCATTGGGCCCCATTTTTAATTATTTTATTCTGTTTGAATTTTAAATTTAATTCAAAACTTCTGAAGGCCATATCTTCTTCATACGGACTCCGTTTTTCGAAAACTCGGACTCTATTTCGCGTATTTTTCCGAGACGAACGCAATGGCGTATCCCGTTTCCCTTAGTTCTTTGATTTCAAATTAATTATTCTTTAATTTGTTATTTTCACAGTTATAGAATTTACGGGGTGTTACATTCTCCCCCACTTAAAAGGATTTCGTCCCCGAAATCTTCAAGTTAGGAGGAATGTATATCCTAACATCCAATCATCCATCTACTCATCCATCAAACACGAGCATCCATTGTCCTTAAAAGACTTCTAATGCTTCATGATCATATGCGAAGTGTGTGCGTACATGTACTTATCTAATGCAAAATCAGGCGGTCTACTGATTCAGTTGACCTCCTTAATGCGAATTATGTAAGTGCCATGAATCCATTATGTATGCAAATTTTCCTATTCTTGATTCTACATGAGTGCACAATCATTCAATACAAATGCAACATCCACATGACAACACATTAAAGTTCAACCATATACGAATGCAAACATATATGCATATGCAATATGAAGTGACTGAGCCGATCTAAAACCTAGATTGTGTGTGTATATGCAACCACGAGCAACCACTAGCAATCACTTGCAACCACTTGCAACCATCATCCATAACATGTTTCAACTACATGTTTCCATCCAAAGGGTTTCTACCTAAAAGATACGGTCGAGGAAATATACCTAAAAAGATAGATAAAAGCGCAACTTAAGGAAAAAGAAAGATCAAGGATGTACCCTCGAACAGAAAAGGGTAGGCAGTACGTATTCTAGCCTCAGTTTCCCAAGTCGCGTCTCCCTCGGCGTCGCTCCACTGAACTTTGACGAGCTTGACTTCGCGGTTGCGTAGCTTCTTCACTTCCGTTCCTAAGATGCGGGTTGGAACTCTTCTTATGGTTGCTTCGCGTTCCACTTCGGCCTCTTCGAGGATATTTGGCTCTACCACTTCAGCAGACTCATGTAGACATTTTCGGAGATGTGAAACGTGAAAAACGTTGTGGACTCCAGCCAACTTCTCGGGTAGCTCTAATCTATAGGACATTTTCCCAATTGTTCCTATCTAAAGGTATAGTCGAATGATAGAAGCAAGTAAAAACTTTGTGCCCATTAGGCAATGTCAAAACTGAAAACCTATGCCATATATATATTGATTAGGAGAAGAACTCTCTAAGCATCAGCCCCGAAGACCGAAATCAACATCAGACTGACACCCAAAGAGTTACTCAACCCAACCACCATATATTATTCTAGGAAACTAAGCATGATGGACTCCTTTTAGGTCACAAGGGAGTCCCTTCCTAAGACCAATCTGTATCCTATAAAACCCAAAAACTTTAGTCTTCAATCTTCTAAGTCGCATTTCTTGAGCTTAACTCCATTATGCTTTGTCCGTTTTTAACTTCACAATTTCGTAGCTTCTTAATTCTTGTTTCCAAAATATGAGTTGGAACCTATTTCTCATTCCTCTTTCACTTATTCTTCTTCTAGTATACTTGGCTCAAGCCTAACTGCGTACTCATGGTTCCATGCAAGCTCTCCAAAATTCACTTACTAGAAGATATCCCACATAGATGAATTATCTCTTGAAAATAAACAAATGTCAACTTCGTGAGCGGAGCTGAGATTTTCGCAAAATCCCTTATAAATTTTCGATAGAAACCTGCTAGTCCTAGAAAGCTTCGGACCTCAGTCGCATTCCTTGGTGTCTTCCAATCCTGTACCGCCACTACCTTAGCAGGGTCCACTGCTAACCCTTGTTTGGATACTATGTGCCCAAGGATCCTCACCTTTTCCCTCCAAAAGTGGCATTTGGAGAATTTGGCTTTTAGTTGATGGACTCGCAAAGTTTCCATGATTGCCCTTACGTGCTGAGCATGTTCCTCTTCACTCTTTGAGAAGATAAGGATATCATCTACGAAGACCACTACGAATTTGTTGAGGAAATCTCTAAATACCCTACTCATCAGGTCCACGAAGTAAGCAGGTGCATTTGTCAAGCCGAAAGGCATGACAAGCCATTCAAAGAAGCCGTCTGGGGTTCTGAACGCCGTTTTATCGATGCTATCTTCAGCCACCCTTAGCTGATGAAAACCGGTTGCTAAATCGAGTTGGGAGAAAACAGACGCTCCTACAAGCTGGTCAAATAAATCATCAATTCTAGGGAGAGGGTGCCTATTCTTTTTCGTTAGCTTGTTGAGCTCCCTATAGTCAACACATAGACGGAGTGAACCATCCGCCTTTGTAGCGAACACCACTGGAGCGCCCCATTCTGAAATGCTCCTCCTAATGAACCCCTTTTCTAGAAGCTCTTTAATCTGTTTACTGAGCTCTTTCCTTTCTCGTGGAGCCATATGTCTAACGGGCAACGCAACGGGCTTTGCATTATCTACAAGATATATGCGGAAGTCTATTTCCCGCTTTGGAGGCAAGCCCTTCACCTCTTCGAAGACATCCGGATATTCCCGGACCACTCTAACTGATTGCAAATTTTCAATAGAAGCATCTAGCGATTCAAGATAACTAAGCATAACCGCATGCGAGGGATTACAAGAAATTTCCAAAGTATTACCGAGCTGGGTTAGGAGCCTAACAACCCTTTTCTCACAATCAAGGATGGCCCCATTACTGGATAGCCAATCCATGCCCAAAATCAAACCATACCCCGAAAAGCCCAAAACAAAGGCACTACATTGAAATTCTACGCTTAGGATAGAAATTTTCAATTCCAAACAGATCATAGACAAATGAGCTGGGCCCCCAATTGGGTTTGAAACAATTAAGGGGTCCTCTACCATACTAGTTTTTAGGTGCAGAGATTCTACTAAAGCAGACGAGATAAAGGAGTGTGATGCGCCAGAATCAAATAAAGTGCGAACGGGGTGATCATAAAGATAAACTACACTTTCTACAGAAGTATTTATACCTCGTTGTTGCAGAGGTGGCGCTTCTAGCACATGAACCTGTGCCCCTGGGGTGGATCCAGCCCTCTGCCCCTGTCCTCGTTTCTTTGGGCAGTCCTTAGCCCTATGGCCCGTCTCACCGCAAGAAAAGCACCCACCATTCTCCTTAGCCTTCTTTTTCCGGCAGTCCTTTACTAAGTGCCCCACTTTGCCACAGAAATTGCACTTCCTCTTCTCTTTGTTGCCTTTCCCGCCCTTCTTAAAGTCTGTCTTCTTAGGCTGCAAACCCTCTTTCTTCTTGCCCTTATCCTCTTCATTCAGCAATGCCATTTGCACCAATCTTTCATACGTGGCTCCCATGGGTATATGGGTCATGGCCAAACTGTGTAATGGCTCATTCAACCCTTTGACGAAACGGAGAGCCTTCTTGTGCGGGGTATTGACTAGGTCAAGTCCAAACCTAGCCAGCTCATCGAACTGATTCACATATTCTCTGACTGTCTTGTCCCCTTGCTTAAGAAATAAGAATTTCTCCAACTGCAAACTTCTTTCCGCATCTGAGAGAAATTTGGTCTCAAACCTTGCCCTAAAGTCCTCCCATGTCTCCACTGGTCTTTCAGCATTAGTGACTTCCCACCAGTAGGAAGCCTCGCCCTTCAATAGCCATACCGCCAGTTGTACTTTCTGTCTATCCTCTACTTCAAAGATGATGAATAAGTCCTCCGTTTCTTTCAGCCAATTTCTAGCTGCCACGAAGGACTCAGTTCCACGGAAATCCCTTCCTCCCATAGCTTTAAAATCTTTACATATCTTAGCAAACGTGTTTCCCCGAGGAGGAGGTGGAGGAAAAGGTACAGCTGCAGCTGGATGATTTCCTGCAGCTGGGGTAGGAGGAACGGTAGGACCTGACTGAGTGGCCCTTGCTTCTAAGAACCGCCTAAACCAACCAGGTATTGGCACCCCTTCCGGCAAGTTAAGATCTTCGGACTTGCTGAAACAAAAAGGATAGATTCAAAACGAAGGATAAGAGAAAGTACCTATGGCTTTGGGGAGTGGACTTTGCCTTTTTAAAATAAAATAATATTTTTCTTTTAAAAATGCTTCTTTAAATTTCCTTTTTGAAAATAATTTTCAAAACTTTTTATCTTATCTGGTAAACCTATGCTCTGATACCAAGTGAAACACCCCACCTCCGTTAAGGTCACTCTCAAAGGGAATGCCCTAATTTTGGTGGAGGCTTATAAGTACAAGTCACAGATATACAAGACAGATATAAGAACACATATTTGTAAACAGCGGAAGAACAACAAACTTTTATTTCATAAAGTCAAATACGTGTTACAACAACATCCTTTCCAAAAACATAACATAACACTTTCATAATCTGTCTTGAGTACATGATTTAAAGAAGCATAAATAAAACATAGATAAACTGCAAAGCCCCCATAGTGGATTGTCCAAAGCCATAGTTCAAAACAGGAAAGTCCAAGCAATACATTTCTCTTCTTCAAGCTGGATGCTAAGGTTGGTCAAGCTGCTGTGTTCCCTCCCTGTGGACCTGGGAGGGGGGGGGAGGGGGGAAACGGAAGAAAAGAAGACGAAAGGAAAGCAGAGTCAGACATAAAGCCTGAGTAAGTCTAGTACTATTTTGTCTATGAATAAAGAACTGGGTATGATAAGTATAAACAAGAAGTGGGCAAGCACTATAAACTTGGTTAAGTTGTCTAGGGTCGAATATACTATCGTACCCCATATTAATCTCTGAACCCATTTAAACTAGTTTCCAATTGTCACCCCATAATCAGGGTGATGTGATCCATTCAATGATGATCGGCTCCTACTCGCATAGTTACATGTGTCTTACGGCCCCCGATGTCGTAGTTACCTATGCTGGTCCCACCATGGGGTGTATCAAGTCCCATAGTGGCAACCCGACACAACCTTAGAGTGCACAGGTATGCTACTGGTGTCCAGTGCCTTATTTTTCTGCGCCGGAGTGTGTGCACGCCCGCACTCCGTTAGAACCTACACTGCTACACCACCGTCGTCGATTTGACCTCTTACAATCAGCCCAGTAATCGTGCCCCACCCTGCCTAGTTTCAGGGTATCCTGATACACCTTTTAGGGTTACTGCTGAAAAGGGTCCCCCGTTACTAGGTTTTCTATCTCTAGCCAACATGCTAAGTTGGTTAAGTGTTTCCTAACCTAACCCCCACCAGTCCGTTTAGTTTAGCATGTTCCATTATGATTAAGTCTTTAGTTCACTTAATCCTAACAATCCTGACTCAGCCTTAATTGTCTTATTAAGGCCCTGACCTCTCACATTAGACAGGTATTGTTGTGGCTGCCTGTTGCCGGTTGGTTCCGGGCAGTCTTACGCCACAACTCAGTCTAACCTCGGGTCCTTATTGGGCTCCATGTTTAACCTCCCACATTGGATAGGTATTGTTGTGACTACTGGACAGCCGGGCGGTTTCGGGCAGGTTTACATCACAACTCAATCCAACCTCGGGTTAAACACATCGTATTTTCTACATTTACATATCTTGTCATTCTTCTTTATTTCTTATATGTAAATATTTGCGGCCCATTATTAAGTTAATGGTGTAAAGGTTACACCAATCATGGGCCCAACCCATACTTGAACTTGGGCCCTTCTATTTTATATTTTCATTCATTAATTAATTTTAACCCAACGTTATTTTCCCCCGTTTTACACGTCCGTTTATATATATTGGGCTTAGCCTTTTAAAGCCCAATTTAGCCATGCGAAAAGGGGAGGCTTAAAGCGTAATTACACAAAGAGGGGAATGTGAGCGCATGAACTTGCAATATGATGTTGGAAATACAAAATAGAAACTGGTGTACTTGCATAGTAATGACATACTTTGTTCATAAAGCATAAGTGACATGAATCAAACCATGTAAACTTGCATAGGCTTAACTACAACATAAACCTATATTTTATTTAGGCATAATATCAAACATAAGCATGGCCTAAATATTCCTAACATAAGCATGGCATAATGTCAAACATAAGCATGGCATAAATATTTCTAACATGGCATAATGTCAAACATAAGCATGGCATAAATATTCTAACATGAAATCATGATTCTTACTTTAGTCATGTAAACTTGCAAAAAGGGATTTTTGAATCTAATCCTAGCTATGTACCACATATAATAATATAGACTTAACATGGATTTCAATTATGCCAAATATGAGTCATAGCCTAGCCATATTCATAAGTTCGCAAATAGGTTTTCTAGTACAAAAGCATGGCTTAATACATGATGCCTAATTCTCAACATAACCAAACTTGTTCCAATTACTTACAAAATGATTTATGCACAAAAATATACATCATGGTGGCATAGAAGCAAAAGCCCAAACTTGCATAAATTTCAACCAACTACATACATGTAGCTTCAACATAGATTACATAATTTGCGAATATTCCAAACGTATACTTGCATAGAACTACCGCATGTAGTTCTTTATAATGAATAACATAATTTTGCACAAATATGAATTACTTTATTATCCCAATTCAAGCATACAAATCAACACATTTATTTATTCATACCAAAGTAATACTCTACTTACAATGGTGTGATGAATTCTCTAATTTAGGGATTGAAGACGCAAATTCCTTTGTTGAATTGATTTGCTTAGGTTGCTTGAATTGCTTTAGGCTTTAGAACTTTCTTCCTAATTCTCTCTCAAGTTGGCGGCTACTCTTAGTCGTTCCTCAGCAACATGGCGGCTATGTTCTTAATTTTGAATGAATAGATTAGGGTTTAGTCTAGGGTTGTTTATATAGAGGTTAGGAACTGATTAGGACCCTTGATGTTGCTTGGATTGATCATAGCCATTCGTTCGATAGAGAGACCAATTAAAACTTGCCACCTAGCCCTAATGACAAAGCAGACCACAGAAAATCGGCCAAACACAGACCTGGCCAGCCAGGTTGGCTGGGCTCGACCAGGTCGACACCCCTGTCGACAGGGCTGTCGACAGCCCCGTCGACATGGGTAGCCCAGGTCGACAGCCCAGTCGACCTGGGTGGCCTAGGCGGGTGTTTATCCGCCCCTGGCCCATTGGGCCCCATTTTTAATTATTTTATTCTGTTTGAATTTTAAATTTAATTCAAAACTTCCGAAGGCCATATCTTCTTCATACGGACTCCGTTTTTCAAAAACTCGGACTCTATTTCGCGCATTTTTCCGAGACGAACGCAATGGCGTATCCCGTTTCCCTTAGTTCTTTGATTTCAAATTAATTATTCTTTAATTTGTTATTTTCACAGTTATAGAATTTACGGGGTATTACAGTAACCCTTCTGCTTATGAAGATACATGGTCTTCAATGCTCTATCTCGACCGTCTTCTGATATCTTCACGTATTTGTTGGTCGGAATGGTTTTCGAACCTAGGTTCGATCCCGGTCATTCCTTACCAACAAATCGTGTGGGTCGGATTTGATAGTCAGTGATTTAACAAACAAAATAAACAGTGTTTAAATCATGACAATCCAATGATTTCACTGGTTCAGCATTCAGCACCACTTGGCCTTTTTAATTAAACAAATGTAAATTTAAAACTTTCAAACACTTCGCTATTATTAACATAGTTTCGCTATTTATTTAACATAAGATTTTACTTTAACAAATTCCCTTTTATATATCCAGTTTCCTATTTCCACTTTCAAACCATTTGCCACATTGTTACCTCATATTGGGAAATAGATTCAATTTATTACTTGTAAAACAACATTACGAGATATCTTTTGTTCATTACTTGAAAACAAAATCCAATGTTTATTCTTAGAGCATAAAACTCATCTTTTAAATTTCCCTTTCTAACTTGAACATATCATTATGTTTTCACGCAACCCCTTTTACTCCCCTTTTTCTTTGGATTCATCGTTATATATATATATATTTTCCAACTTTCCCACTAAACATTCGTATTATTATTTCTCAAATGAAATAATAAACTTTTACTATCATTTTTACCATTTCAACTCATAACATCTTCAGATAATCTTGAAGTCGTTCAAGTTGGGGTATTTTAATTACCTTTCAGACCTTGATCAACAACGTTCATATCTCATGATGGATACAAGTTGTAATCCAAAAACCCCATCTATATAAACACTGGTTTATTATAAAACCCTTTTATCTAAATTTTCCTTTTTACTTAATTCAATTAATTAAGTAACATTTAATTTAAGCTATAATAGTTGCTTAAAATTTCCTTTTATAACATTGTTAAAAAAACTCAGGTTTAAGCTAAACCTGTCCACAAACTCCTTTCACCTTTCCATTGAATTTAATTTCCCATTTCAAGTACTTTTTAAATGAATTTCAATTAAAAAGTATTTCCCTAAATTATTACCAATTAAAAAAATAATTTACCTCGACAGTTAACTACTACCATAGTTAATTCCTTTATTTAAAAAAATAAATATTAATTCCCATTTTAAAGATCTTATTAAAAAAATATTCACTAAATTCTTTTATTCGTTTAATTCAATTCAATTTAATAATCAATTTCAAATAAAACATTTGACTTATTCACTCAACGCGGTTATCCCGTTAACCGATTCCTACTCGTTTTCACTTTAAATTAATTTAATTAATTTAAATAATCTCATTAAATTTTTCTTAACAAATAATAACCCAACTTACCGGTTAGATTAATTTCTATTCAAGAATTTATAAATCTGAGTAACAGTAGAAATTACTTTATAAAATCAATTAATAATAATTAAAGTCTTAAATAAATAAAATATTTATTTGTTTCCCTTTTTATAAACTTTTATTCAAAAAATATATATTTCAGAATCTATTTCCGGTTATAAAATAAATTTTATAACTTCAATTCTATCAGTTCACCTGACGGTAAATTGATATAAATAAAACAATTTACTTTTAGGCTATTTACTGCCGATTACTCAACCAATACTGCCCATTGGCTAAAAAAAACACAGGTTGAATTTCCAATCAATGATCAATACTCAAATCAATTACCCAAACATGATAGTTCATATGATAATATGAAAATAAATAATATATTTGAGGATTCCGGTTGGATTCCTCCAACCTGTTCTTCCCTGTACCCAAAATGGTTATCTCAAATCAGATCATTCAACCATTTAATAAGTAACGACCATTTAATTCCAACCACAGGCAATTCAAACAATTC
This sequence comes from Allium sativum, assembly GCA_030737875.1. NCBI lineage: Eukaryota > Viridiplantae > Streptophyta > Magnoliopsida > Asparagales > Amaryllidaceae > Allium > Allium sativum. Next base: position 5,318,622 of record JASFAX010000039.1, on the reverse strand, counting down.
AACCAATTAAACACGTTTATTTTATGAACGTGACCAATAAGGTAAGTTACCTTTATTGGAACCAACCGTTAGAATAATTGTTTGGTATTTCACTGAAATTAAACAACGGTTAAATTTCATCAATTAAATCAATAATTAAATATTTAACTAACAAACAGTCAACGTTGGCAAGCAGAGCACACAAAATAAAAACCCAATTTATATAAAAATATAAATGGGAAAACTGAGTGAGTTTAACTCACCTTGAGTTGATACGTTGAATGGTACAGTTTCAGTAAAATTAAACTGTCGTTTAATTTTACTGAGAGATTCCGCTGCTTCCAATCCTGTCCAGCCTGGTTCCATAATATTCAGCTCGAAAATACGATTCCATCGGTATCTCGTTTGTTGAATTCTGAGAACAAGATAAAAGTTATCGACACTTTAATCTAAATGATCAATTAATTACTAATTACTTAATTAATTAAATTTTAATCTCTAACTAACTAATTTTCCATTATACCCCAAGTAAGTTTTCATCAATATATTTTATAAAACTAACCCTTTAATTAACTTTATTTAATTACTAATTATAGATGGTGATTTTATTGTTATATAAGTCAATTACATTTTGGCATATTCAGAAACACTGTCACGCCCAAACAAAGACTCCATCTTCTCCTCCATATTCCAGGTTTCTGACTGTTATTTAATTTCCCATCTGGAAACAAAATTGGTAACGTTAACTAAGAATGTTTTAAACTAACTATTTACTCTTAATATGAATGGTAATATATAGTTTACAGTCCAATTCGTATCAGGTGAGAGAAATTTAAGGCCAACAGTTAAAGAATTAACAAACCCGGTCCCTTTTCTTGTTTGCTTTCTCCCAACCGGTCATCTGTGTTTCTCTTCATCCCATTTACCTCACTCGCTTAAACTCTGCCATCAGGTAACGTGTTCCTCTTCATCCCTTACTGTTCTTTACGTTCTCTCCTTTGTTATAGCCGTAAATACAAGCTGCAACTTCGGTCCTCTACAATGTTTCCAAGACCATGAATTTGGCCAAGTTCTGCTCTAACAAACTGATCCCCATTTTGTTTTCCTCTCATTACTTTTCCTTCAACTCAACAGCGAACCCAAACGCCCCTTCCAACCAGACTGCCAAACCCAAAACCTCCTCGGTCGCCGCCCCCAAACAGTAGGCACTCGACTTACCCATCACCCCACAAGTCCACACGAGTTGCCGTGTCTTCCTCGAGCAACTACAACCACCACGGTGAGCCATTTAAAATCATGACCATTCATTTAGGAGATCTTGTTGAGCTTATGATTTTTGTAGAGGAAGGTTTTGTATTTTGGTGAAGGGATTTCGATCCAATTGAGGGGAAAAGATAGAAGAACGCTGGTTGTTCAATTTGTGACGGCGCTGTGTAAGTTTTGACCGAAAATTAGGGTTTGGCAAACTTGATGGGTATATATAAGGCCAACCATTTATTAAAATATTAATATACAAAACTTCAACGCGAAGTAACACACATAAATCACCACAAATGACTTCTGTTTACTTATAAAAAAACTAATCTTGGTATAAAAATATATTCCGGACCCAATGGGACAAGTTTCGTCGAATTCCGACATCGTTTGAAAAAAATTCCTTTATAAATCCATAAATAAACACGCGTTTAAAATTTTCATGATCACTAGATAAATCAAATCAACTTGAAACCTTGCAATCCTATAATAATTCTTCAATTCGAACCCAACGGCACCAGTTTCGTCGCATTCTGAGACTGTTTCCCCGGTAGGCTACTTTTACGTGCACCGCAATGCCCTTTTGAACACCAAATCTACCGGTCTCTAAAATAACAAACTATATACCTATTCTGACTAAAATAAACGATACGAACTCAACGGAATTGGTTTCGCGGCCTAATTCGATCGTATGCTCAAGTTATACTCAAATATCTCTTTATTAAAATAAATACGCGCTATAGAAATTGAACGGGCGTTTGTGGCTAACGTGGCCACAAACGACATCGGTTTGCCACGCAATTTAACACCGTACAATAATTTAATGGAACGGTTCTAATGAAACTGATTTCGTCGAAAACAGAGATTGTTTGCAAAATGGCCATTTTAAAGGCCGATATTTAAATAACGATTTTTCACAACGACTATTTTAAATTTTGATTTGGCCATAACTTCAAATCTATAACACTAAATCTGGATTTTTCTCTTTTATATGAAAATTATAATCAACACGGTTCCAATGTTTCTCGTTTCATAGAAATCCGACTTATATCGGATCCTGTATATTCAGTTAAAGTTCAGAACTCAATATTACGATTTGTCGCGCCATTTCGAGCTCGTTTTATAATTATATAAATTATAACGTATAAACGTCGTTTTAAATAAACGAATTCAATATTAAAATTCATTAATATTCCAAATATAATATTTAAAATAATAAATTAAATAAAATATTTGACTGCCAAAAACACGGGTTGTTACATTCTTCTTTCGTCCTCGAAATTGCTAAGGTAAGAAAGAACGTTACAAACCCAATAATTTCCAAATCCATTTTATTTTAAATCAAAACCATTAATATAAATTTTCAAAAATATCAAAAAATTTCTAACACTTTAACTTCCCGGGAAAATTCGGCAGAGTCTCCCCTGCACGGAGTGACATCTGCGATATCGCAGGAACAAATAATATATATACATCGACCCATTCGGTCGGAAAACAAAAATCAAAACCCCAAAATTCAAAATTTTATATTTTCGTGTAGACGTACCTTTTTGCTAGCGCTATTGAGCATATCTGCTCAACGTATATGCGATTTACTCAACCAATATCAATCCGTCTAGTCATCTGGCACCTGTACTCAACTCAATTCACATATAAGTAACGTGTATGTGAAATTCTAAGATAATATTTCACTAATCAACTGGTATAACCACACCGATTGCAAAATCAAACATACAACATCAATTCATTATCAAATACAAGGTTAAATCATGAATTCCAATTCATATGCAGTTTCATTCCAGTGTAAATTATACCGGAATTTATACTATAGTTTATAGGGTACTTTTGGCTCACATCCCTATTATAGTTTTAAATTCACACCACATCCCTGTAATGTTTTCTCTGTAAACCCGCCCCCTATTTTAGCTGCCGCATGGAATCTTCCGCCTGCCACTTTCCATACCTCTGCCTCTTTCGTTTTCTGTCCAAATTTTCAGGCGCTATCACTTAAAAAAAAAAAATCTAAAATCTATAAATATTCTCGGAAGTCCACAGAAATTAAAAAAAAAAGTTGCATAAATGTATGCAACTTTTACGAATAGTTGCATACATTTATACAACTATTCGAATACACATGCATATATTTATGCACGCCTGTTTGAAAAATTGCATACATGTATGCAGTTATTCTATATAACTGCATACATGTGTGCATATATGTCAAAATATATGCAAACGTGAATAACTTGCACGTAGGTATGCAGTTTTTAAATAAATGCATCAGCAGATGCATGTTTTAACAATATGTGCATACATGTATGCATTTATACTGCAGCTTTGACGCAGATTTGAAATAAATGCATACATGTATGCAACTAATCGATTTATATGCATGTTTTGATGCAATTTACTGCATTTCGTTGATTTTCTGTATTTCATGATTTTGACGTTGTTTTTAATGTTTTTTTGATCTGATTTTTTTCACGATTAATTGTTTTAATTAAATACGAATTTACATGGTTTTTTAATATTTTTTTGTATTTTTCTGATGAATTTTCAAAAAATAGGGACTAAATTTACAATAAGTTTATGACCGGGGGTGAGCCTAATTTAGTTTCGTTTTAGGGATGTGTGCTTAATATTCACTAGTTTATAATTCATTTAGTTTCATTAAATTGTTGATTATTCTCATTCAAACAAACCATCACCAATAACAAACAAATCACAATCAACAACCAATATACAACCAAACCAATTGAATTCATATTCAATATTAATATTTTATTTTGGTTTCACAGATTTGATTATTATTTATTCATATTCCAAAACTATTTTATTCAGTTTCGATATCTTTCTTGATTTAATTACACTTAACTAAGTTAAGTTTCAATTAAAATTTTCAATCAGATTGGAATTCCATTCAAATAAATCAAACACACTAATATCTCAATAATTTATAAAATTATTTCTTTTCTATATAAAAATATAATTTGGGTAAAATTATTTCATTTACCCTCTTTACAAAAAAATACTGTGTTTATTGCAGTTCAACGCTTCTCAACACTTGAACCGTCCAAACAACACAATACAAAACCTTTGTATATAAAATTTACAAATACGCTTTCATATATATACACTCGATCTCGATCTCGATCTAGGGTATTACTAACCCAATCTCTATTGAGTTACACCATAGAGCCAAGGTTATTACTAAACCAATAGCTCTGATACCACTGTAACAACCCAGGAATTTTCAGCCCCGGAAATCAACATAAATACCTATACCGTAACTCATGCCGACCTTTTAAACACCGAAAACACTAGAACGTTATTAGAAAGAAATTAGAGGGTGAGATAAGAAAGAAAGAAATATAAGAATAGAAGAAGAAGAAACACCACAACACAGAATCCCACATCGCAGCGGAACAAAATATAATACAGAAATAAATCTTTATTGAGAGCTTAAAAAAACCACTTACAATATCAGAGTACATCACATAATGGGACAGTTATAATAACCTGTTCCCATATACAACACACAGCGGAATAGTAGCTATATAATATCATACGTCTAGACACTTCCAGCTTGTCTCTTCACAGCATTTGGTAACCTTAACCTGTACCCCTGGGCTAACCCGAGCATTTACAAAACACCGGGTCAGTCTGGAGAACCAAAGTGAGAAAAACTCGCACAATATTGAGGGTATCACACAACTTGATTTCAAAGTCAAAATCCTTTCGAAAGAAAAGGACAATCGTAAGACCAAATCCACACATAAACACGGATGGTTTTTACCTTATGATAACCCAAAACATTTTTGAAATTAATATCTTTTCTGATATTATAATAATATCTAAATACAAGTAAATAGAATCTAGTGGAACGCTTGCATCTCACGCTCCACATAAATAGTATACAATAAAAAACCGCAGGCGCTCACTGGAGATTGGATCCGACTATGACAAGGTATGGGACCACCTGCCAACAGTGTATCTCTAGAGGCAAATACACTGGGTTCAACAAGAACGTCTTGCAACCCGGCCCTTACATGACCGACCACTCATTTCGCTTGAGTGCATCGAATGTATATCACCAACGGTTGGGCTCAAACCACCGTCGCCCGAAAAGGGACAACATCGAAATAGATTTACAGAAGCAATAGAAATTTCTCTAGATAGCTGATTATACACCCTAATGGGAGCGACCCACATAGCCATGCTTCCTGATCGATTTTTGTCATTTCCCGGTTGATGAGGCTTGAGGTCAGAATTTCCTTTTAGAATATTTGGTCACCATTTACTTTGAATGTCACATCATTAGATCCGCCAAATCACTAATTGACTTCCACAAACATATGCTGGGTTTAAAAGAAGCGCGCCTTCTTCGCCACCAACTCGGTATGTTTGTAAAAATCAACGTACGTGGTTTTTATGAAATACTCTGTTAGACATTCGTCCATGCAAGTCATCCAGGAACAGGATGAACCGAAGGTACTCTCCTACTGCCTCCAATATAGGAATTACCCCATGGATTAGTAGCGAGAAGTCCTTGCAAACCGTAGATTTCAACCACGACAGAGTCACAGTGTATCTCGGGCCACAAAGCCAGAGATTATAAGTAACCCTTCCGCTTATGAAGATCCATGGTCTTCAATGCTCCATCTCGACCGTCTTCTGATATCTTCACGTATTTGTTGGTCGGAATGGTTTTCAAACCTAGGTTCGATCCCGGTCATTCCTTACCAACAAATCGTGTGGGTCGGATTTGATAGTCGGTGATTTAACAATCAAAATAAACAGTGTTTAAATCATGACAATCCATTGAGTTCACTGGTTCAGTATTCTGCACCACTTGGCCTTTTAAATTAAACAAATGTAAATTTAAAACTTTCAAACACTTCGCTATTATGAACATAGTTTTGCTATTTATTTAACATAAGATTTTACTTTAACAAATTCCCTTTTATATATCCAGTTTCCTATTTCCACTTTCAAACCATATGCCACATTGTTACCTCATATTGGGAAATTGATTCAATTTATTACTTGTAAAACAACATTACGAGATATCTTTTGTTCATTACTTGAAAACAAAATCCAATGTTTATTCTTAGAGCATAAAACTCATCTTTTACATTTCCCTTTCTAACTCGAACATATCATTATGTTTTCCCGCAACCCCTTTTACTACCCTTTTTCTTTGGATTCATCATTATATATATATTTTCCAACTTTCCCACTAAACATTCGTATTATTATTTCTCAAATGAAATAATAAACTTTTACTATCATTTTTACCATTTCAACTCATAACATCTTCAGATAATCTTGAAGTCGTTCAAGTTGGGGTATTTTAATTACCTCTCAAACCTTGATCAACAACGTTCATATCTCAAGATGGATACAAGTTGTAATCCAAAAACCCCATTTATATAAACACTGGTTTATTATAAAAACCCTTTTATCTAAATTTTCCTTTTTACTTAATTCAATTAATTAAGTAACATTTAATTTAAGCTATAATAGTCGCTTAAAATTTCCTTTTATAACATTGTTAAAAAAACTCAGGTTTAAGCAAAACCTGTCCACAAACTCCTTTCACCTTTCCATCGGATTTCATTTCCCATTTCGAGTACTTTTTAAATGAATTTCAATTAAAAAGTATTTCCCTAAATTATTACCAATTAAAAAATAATTTACCTCGACAGTTAACTACTACCGTAGTTAATTCTTTTATTTACAAAAATAAATATTAATTCCCATTTTAAAGATCTTATTAAAAAAAACATTCACTAAATTCTTTTACTCGATTAATTCAAATCAATTTAATAATCAATTCCAAATAAAACATTTGACTTAGTCACTCAACGCGGTTATCTCGTTAACCGATTCCTACTCGTTTTCACTTTAAATTAATTTAATTAATTTAAATAATCTCATTAAATTTTTCTTAACAAATAATAACCTAACTTACCGGTTAGATTAATTTCTATTCACGCATTTATAAATCTGATTAACATCAGAAATTACTTTATAAAATCAATTAATAATAATCAAAGTCTTAAATAAATAAACTATTTATTTATTTCCCTTTCTATAAACTTTTATTCAAAAAAAATATATTTCAGAATCTATTTCCGGTTATAAAATAGATTTTATAACTTCAATTCTATCAGTTCACCTGACGGTAAATTGATATAAATAAAACAATTTACTTTTAGGCCATTTACCGCCGATTACTCAATCAATACTGCCCATTGGCTAAAACCAAACATAGGTTGAATTTCCAATCAATGATCAATACTCAAATCAATTACCCAAACATGATAGTTCATATGATAATATGAAAATAAATAATATATTTGACGAATCCGGTTGGATTCCACCAACCTGTTCTTCCCTGTACCCAAAATGGTTATCTCTAATCAGATCATTAAACCATTTAATAAATAACGACCATATAATTCCAACCACAAGCAATTCAACCAATCAAACTCGTTTATTTTATGAACGTGACCAACAAGGTAAGTTGCCTTTATTGGAACCAACCGTTAGAATAACGATTTGGTATTTCACTGAAATTAAACAACGGTTTAATTTCATCAGTTAAATCAACAATTAAATATTTAACTAACAAACAGTCAACGTTGGCAAGCAGAGCACCCAAAATAAAAACCCCAATTTATATAAAAATATAAATGGGAAACTGAGTGAGTTTAACTCACCTTGAGTTGATACGTTGAATGGTACAGTTTCAGTAAAATTAAACTATCGTTTAATTTTACTGAGAGATTCCGCTGCTTCCAATCCTGTCCAGCCTGGTTCCATAATATTCAGCTCGAAAATAAGATTCCATCGGTATCTCGTTTGTTAAATTCTGATAACAAGGTAAAAGTTATCGACACTTTATTCTAAATGATCAATTAAATACTAATTACTTAATTAATTAAATTTTAATCTCTGATTAACTAATTTTCCATTATACCCCAAGTAAGTTTTCATCAATATATTTTATAAAACTAACCCTTTAATTAACTTTATTTAATTACTAATTATAGACGGTGATTTTATTGTTATATAAGTCAATAACATTTTGGCATATTCAGAAACACTGCCACGCCCAAACAAAGACTCCATCTTCTCCTCCATATTCCAGGTTTCTGACTGTTATTTAATTTCCCATCTGGAAATAAAATTGGTAACGTTAACTAAGAATGTTTTAAAATAACTATTTACTCTTAATATGAATGGTAATATACGGTTTACAGTCCAATTCGTATCAGGTGAGAGGAATTTAAGGCCAATAGTTAAAGAATTAACAAACCCGGTCCCTTTTCTTGTTTGCTTTCTCCCAATCGGTCATCTGTGTTTCTCTTCATCCCATTTACCTCACTCACTTAAACTCTGTCATCAGGTAACGTGTTCCTCTTCATCCCTTACTGTTCGTACGTTCTCTCCTTTGTTATAGCCATAAATACAAGCTGCAACTTCGGTCCTCTACAATGTTTCCAAGACTGTGAATTTGGCTAAGTTCTGCTCCAACAAACTGATCCCCCTTTTGTTTTCCTCTCATTACTTTCTCCTTCAACTCAACAGCGAACCCAAACGCCCCTTCCAACCAGACTGCCAAACCCAAAACCTCCTTGGTCTCCGCCACCAAACAGTAGGCACTCGACATACCCACGAAATTGGGGCTTGTTTCAGCAGTAATCCAAATGTATCATTTATTGAAATTATAGAAGTGCAAAATAATTATTGTGGAATTTTAAAAGAGGAAGTGTTTACTGAAGAAAGTCTGAAGGAGATAAATCAGAACGGGGAAAGGAGGAAAGTGGTTTTGATGGTAGGGAAAGGTCACGGCGTGGTTATATTTATAGGGCAAAATATAAATTTTTAATTATATTATTTATTATATATTTTAATCCGATTTGATTGACGATATTTACCTAATGTGACTAACGATTTTTATTCATACCTATCGCAATTCCAAACACTGTTAATTTATCCCCGTGCTCTCACACGAACCCCAATCGTAACGAGAATGGACTGCATCGTATAATTCGATGTTACGGTCCTAATGAATCTTGTTTCGTCGAATTCCGAGTCCGTTTGTGAAAACAATGCTCGTTCATGTCCAAACAGTCGATTTATTTGCATTTCAATTTGCCATGCTCACAGAATAACTCCATTTGTCGTGCAACTTGAAATATAATATTAATTTGTTGTTACGGTCCCAATAAAAATTGTTTCGTCGAAAACGGAGGTCATTTGAATAAAGTTCCTTTTAAAAGGTCCAATTTAAATTAAAATAAACCAATTTTAAAATACTTCAATATAATAATATAAAAATATAATTGGTTATCCTTGAGCAGAATTTCCCATATTTTCAAAATAAAATATTGTGGGTTGAATTCTGAGCCAAAACGATATTAAATAAATTAAAAACCCTTTATTTCAATGTAATAAATCGCTATAATACATAATCCAATTTCATAGCGACCATTTGAAAATTTGATTTGGCCATAAAACAAAATCTACACTATGAAAACTCGATTTTTCTGCTTTATTAGAAAGATATTATCAAATGGGTTTAGACGTTTCTTGTTTCGAAGAAATCCGACTTGTTTTGGATCTTGTATAACCAATTGAAGTTCAAAACGCTATTTTACGAACTACCGCGCCGCTCCAGTTCGTTATAAAAATTAAAATTATAATTTACACTTTTAAACAATGCTTAATAAATGAAATCGTAAATAAAATTAAATCTAAACATAAATCCTCTTACATTACTAAATAATATAACAACGCAAATTTACTCAATTTCGACTATTTCGAATTTAAATCATTATTTATATTATTTAAACAAGTAAATTATTCAAATTAATTAATTTCAAACTATTTAAATTCAAATCAATATTTAAAGCAAAATTAAATATTAAATTAAATAGCAAAAATCTGGGTCGTTACAGGAATCTTCGCGGAAAACAGATATATATATATATATATATATATATATATATAATCGATGTAAATTTCCATATCCAACTAATAATATGAATGGGATAACGACAAAGCCTTTTAAATTCCATATATATTAAAAGTCCTCCTCCGCAGAAGCTCACTTCGATTATTACCAAATCGAATTCCATTCGATTCCAATTTAATATATTAAATTGGAAAACTTTACTTTGAATAATTTCCATTAAATCTAAGTAAAAGATTTATAAATTCTAAATCACATTTCAGTGTTAATCGGGTCAAAGAACGAACGTCGTTAAAAATATAGTTCACAATAAACCCAATTCACATTCCATTTTCATTCCCATTTACTAAATATAACTGGAAACTATAATAATCTTAATTAAAAGATTTATTCTTTTCACACGGGGTTTAAGAACAGTGTTATTTAAGACACCATTCACGATAAACCCAAAATCCAATTTGATATTACATATAAGGCTCTAAATAGAAATTAGATCGGCTTACATTCAATATTAAATTCTGAGACCAACACATATCGTATGGGGAATAAATATATATCGATCTTCAAAATTCCTCGACAATATCCTTACAGTCCCGTAATTCAATATCGAAATCTCCCGAAGATTATTTCTATTCAAATCCATTCCAATTTATATATTGGATATTTCTGGTTTAATTAAAACCCTTTGTAAATCCAATTATTTATTTAAAAATAAATGGATTTCAAATCTAGTTAATAACTAGTTTAATTAGATAAAAATATATTTTTATCTTTACAAACGTGGAATTTTTCATCCAAATTCTTTCCAAATAATTATTATGATTTTACACAAGTTATTAATATTTTTAATAATTTTATCAAGGACAGTACAGTCGGTTTCCAATAACGGCCACCGAATTGCATTCATAGCGACCTTTTCTGTAATTTATTTGGACATATTTCCAAATCTAACCATTAGATTTCAAATCCCATATATTCGTTGGAAAGCTCTTTTCAATACGAACCCAAAGGTTCCGGTTTTAGGAGAACACGACGGTCATATCTCCCATTATGTAAATGTGAAGTCAATGGTCAAAATTCGCGAATGGTCGCGGCACGGCACATTCTATTCAAACCATTTATATATATTATATATAATATATATTTAGTTCAAAACGTATTTTATAAATTCGTTTTAAAAATGGTTTCCACTTTCGTTTCAATTTTAAATAAAAATTGAATACTCCTTATCATTATAATATTTAAATGATAATATTTTCAAAATATCAAATTTTGAAATATGTTTCTTTTCGATATTCATTATAAAAATGAATAAAATTGATATAAATATCGTTCACGTTAAAATACGCAAATCTAATCGACACGGCTTTCCATATTTCAATATTTTTGTGTCCATCCAAAATTGGACATCAAATTCACATTTTAATCCTTAACGGAATATTATTTTGAAATATTCGTTCTTCCGGAATTGGAATCATACACAATCAATTATCATATATTTTATTTATATGGATTTCATACAACACATGTATACAACCATAATGATACACAATCAACCATCATCCATAGTGCATTACACAACTGCATAAGCATTAAATATAAATAATAAATGCTTACAACAGTTTGTCAACTTATTGATTGACATACAACAAAATAATTGGGATTAGTGTACATCAAATATTATCCCAATACCCGAGTGGGGTTTCAACCAACAAATACTGAATATTATTTGTGCAGTTGGGCGATGTGTAAAATTTATCATCCCAATCCATGTCAGTTAATTGGGTGTACATAAACAAATCGTCTGATTTGTAAATGAATATTTATTTTCATATCAGGAGAATTTTATGTCATTCATATATACGTTAAAAATTATATTTTCAACGATAAAATATTTATTTCAACACTTGACTATTTTATATAGTTCATACATTCAATAAAAATAATATTTTTTATGAACAAATATTTATTTCAGAAAATTTTGGTATTATAACAACGCGATATTAGAACCGGAGTAATGTCTAGCATTACCTCTCTCTTGATACTGGCTCGCGACATACACAATAATCAACCAAACCACAAAACCACAATACAATCCATTTCACCATAATACAGTCAATTTTCCCAAAATTCAAATCGAACGAACAACCAACCATGGTTGTACAAATAAATAGTACCGGGAGCTACTAAGCCCCGTCTGCAACCTAAAATATATTTAACTGTAAAATAATTTGAGTGAGAAGGTGTTCTCATATTGGGATCCACTCCGCGTTATTTGCTGACGCTCTGATTCACTATTCTGATCCCAGAATTTGCAAACGAGCTCCAATCTTCACGCCGCCTTTTTTTCTAGCTTAAACGTGCTTTTCCGGACAACTTTCGCCTAGTGGTCTTTCTTCCGTAAATGCTCCTTTTTGCCACAGTTTATGAAAAGACAGTATTTGGATAGTAGACTTTGGACGCGTTTTCCAGTTGACTCCGCAATCCAAAATACGGCTTCCCTATACTTAAATCGAAGAGAAAATCGTGCTCTTCGATTTTGGCACTGTGGAGTTTTGGCCATAGGGGCTCGAACTGGAAGATAGGGGCTCAGGAACATCAGGGTGTTTTTGTAAATACGGGATTTTTGTAAAAATGTGATTTTTAGAGGATTTGGGGCCCGTGATCGGAGATGGGGGTCTGAGGGGCGGCGCAGGTCTGTGGGGAGGTAGTGGGTGGTGGCCGTGGGGTGCGGATTTGGGGTAGGGCTTCACATAGAAGGAAAAGGAGAGAGGAGAGAGAGGGAGAAGGAGGATCGGAGGGACTGGGGAGGCGGAGCGGCCGGCGGTTGGGGCGGCAATGCGGCTACATGGAGGGGGGCTGAAGCGACTGGCGACGGGTGTTTTCTCCCCTTTTTTATTTCTTTCTTTGACTGTGTGTGTGGTGAGAAGGGCGGGGAGGGGGGTTGACTCCTTTTATATTATTTAATATTTTTAATTCCATAAAGTTATTTTTTCATTCGAACCCAACGATTGTCGTCCCTAGCTAAGTACCTCCATTTCGGACACAATGGGATATGTCTCGCAAGCCACATACTGACTCCAAAAATTTCAGAAAAGTAAATCAAGCTTCCTAACAAAACTAATTTCGACGAATTTGGAGGCCGTTTGAAAATTGGCCAATTTCCAGTCGATTAAATTCAAACTGAAATTAACAAACACGTTTAAATTCACCACGCTCACATATTAATTCCAAAAATTATGAAAATTAAAAACTAGCAATAATTTGACATTCTGGATCTAAAAAAAGTGGTTTCATCGAAATCGGAGGTCGATTGCAAAATGGCTATTTTTAAGGGCTATATTATATAAAATATATATAAATTCCATAGCGACTATTTTGAATTTTAAACTAGATATAACTTTCAATTTATATTGTGAAATCTCAGTTTTTCACGATCATTAGAAAGATATAATTAAATAGATTCTGATATTTTTGGTTTTACTAAAATTCGATATATTTTGAATTATATACATTCATCTGAAATTTAAAATCGAATTTTCAAACTACCGCGCCATTTCAGGCTTGTTTTATAATTAAAATAAATTATACATTCTAACTTCGATTTAAATAAATTTTTAGTCGTTATTATTTAAAATAAATCATTTTAAATATTCAAAATCCATTATAATAGCTAAAATAAAAAATTTAAATTGGTTTCTGAAAATCTGGGTTATTACAATCTCCCCCACTTAAAATATTTTCGTCCTCGAAAAGGAATGGAGCTGAAAGTTGTTTAACCAACCAACTCAACTTTCATTCTGGCTTTCATTCTTCAAATTTTCAGTTCTAAGAATTTTCAAGTTTCTCAAAAATTTAGCCAACACCCTAAATTTTCGAAAAAATTCGCCATAACCTCCTTTATATGGGAAGACCTTTAAAACCGTAACTTGCCTCACAGGGCCCTCATCAATCCAAAAGAAAAAGAAAAAGTCAAGCGGCTAGCCGATCGACTCATAAAATCATCAAACCAATGAATATAGTAAACACGTACCTATTTGTCGGGCATACAATTTTATTCCTCTTCTTAGCTTCCATGTTATGACCTGTTCAATGTATATATATGCAAATTCAATCAACTTCCAATTCAGCTCAATTTTTGATTCGATTTGACTTTACTTATCATTCATTCTTTTATTAGTTTTCTCAATCCAATATTTTAATTAGTTAAACTAATAATCAAACATCACAACCAACAATCAGTTAGTTGGTTAACTTTTCAAACATATATCTTTCTATATATACTTAAAATCATATTTTTAGTGAGAAATCACAAATATTAACCCTATCTAAGTTTTGGTTCTCACACCAGTCAATTGGGAATATATAGACATCCCACTTTTGAAACTCGGACATAAATGCTGATGATGTCATGATCATCATCAGAATCATGTTCGGGTAACTAGAGTGTGATTCTATATCCATCTAGTATATTTGAGGTTTTGAATACATGTGGATCAGACGTATATTAAAATCTTCATATACACGATAGTCCAAATCAAATTAAAATAAATTACTCAAACACGTATAATAAATATAATTTTCAAAAAAAATTGTTTTCATTTTTATTTTTAAAAATAACACTCTTTGAAACTCATTCTAGGATACTACTGATCCCATCTCTAACGAGTCATTCTTATTGGATATTATTAATCTATTCTCTGATTAATTCTTTCATTCGGTTCTAATGTATCTTGTTCTCGAGCTCTGTAAATCAGAGCTTTGATATCACGTCTGAAACGACCAAAACTCGCCCGTAAGGGAAAGCCTGAATTGAGTTGAGAACTGTTAGACCAAAAAGTGGTTCTAACACCCAAATTGATTAAAAGCAAAATGAAATGAGATAAAAATGAAAATGAACACACAGGATTTATAGTGGTTCGGCGAAGAAATGCCTACGTCCACTTGTTTTTCACTATTTTCACTGATTTAGTTGCAAGTACAATGAAATATTCACTCGATTTCTCTCACAACTCACTTACAATCACTCAATTATTTGAAAACAAATAATAAAAGAAGATTTGGATTTTCCGGGATTGCTGGAATTCGGGTTATGAAGGTGGTTGAACTCTCCAAGTGCCAGAAAAAGATCCTTTTCTTTATCTCCAGATGGGGTATTTATAGGTGTGAATTTGCTCAGAACCCAATCCGGATCGGAGCCACGTGTCATCCATCCCATCAGCCTCGGGTTCAGATGCATTTCTATGTTGACAACGCATCAGAGTAATGGACGTTGTGGGCAGGAACTGGTCATAGTCGATCCGGATATCCAGGCGCTCATGCTGGGGAGTGATGTGGAGAATGGGTTCGGATCGGAAGAGTAGTCTCCAGGGGTTCGGATCGGTACTTACGATCCGAACAGGGTTAAGTGAGGACCAATTCTCTCTTCTTTTTATTTTGCTCCGCTCCGACCTATCTCTGTAGCAATTGGGTGGCCTTTCGATCCGTCTGGAAGTAGATTCCCCTCCGACCCGAATAGCTGTGCTTCTTTAATTCCAAGAGTAATAGTTCACCGATCCGAACAGCAGACTTTACCCTATCCGAACCGCTATCCTGCTCCGATCTGAACTGCTTCAGAGTTTTTCAAGTTCTTCAATATTTCATGTCTTGACTTTGTGTTGCCCAGTTCACAAAGTGGGCTAACATTTTGCCCCCTCAAAGGTTGCTTCTGTTGGAGACGGAGCATGCTTTGACCATCAATGCATAGCGCTCTTCGAGGTAATTTCCCTTTTGATTTTCCTTGCGTTTTTATCTCTTTATTCAAATTTCAATTCAGTTTGCTGCTGAGCTAAAGAATTCGGTTCGGTTCGGAATCCGATCCGAACAGACCCCCTCTTCTCTCTATCTTTCACTGGAGTATTGGGCCAAGCTTCGCTTCTGGGCTGTCCATCCGATCCGAACAGGGTTTCTCCTATTGGGCTGCCGATCCGAATGGGGAGACGAATAATCACCTTCTTCTTCTATATAAACTTTGCCTTCTTCCTCCTTTCATTTTCACTGTTTCATTCGCGAAGTTCTGTAAAACGAGAGAGAAAATACTCAATTCGTGAAACTTCAAAATTCTTCTTAATTCTCGAAGTAATCACACTGGTAGGTTACAAAACTTTGAACAATCATTTCTTTAATCATTCTCGAGTCGGATTCGTGAGCGATTAGGATGATTTAGGTATTAAACTCTGATGACCTTGCCGTCATGACCCTCCCCCTCGTCATCGTTGTCAGTATACTCGTTGTCGTCTTGAGGTTGGAACGGAGGGAACGAGGATCCGTAGTTGAACGCACCAGCATGTAATTGCTGAGTTTTGACTTGAGGGACTAGCACAAGATTGGCCTTGGGGTCGGGTAGGGAAGAAAGAGGGTGAAGGAGAAGAAGAAGATGATGGAGAACCGGTTCGGTTCGGGGAGACATGGAAGTTGAAAAAATGAAGGGAAGAAGAAGGGAGTTCAGGAAATCGGACCGGGTCGGGGCACGCCAAAAAAGAAAAGAAAAGAAATTCAGGAGATCGGATCGGGTCGGAGCAAATATTTGAAAAAGGAAAAAAAGGAGCTTACCTAATCGGATCGGGTCGGACCGTAAAATGACGGAGGAGAAGTACAACTACGTAGTCCGATCCGAACCGTTAGGGGACTTTACCTCCGATCTGATCCGTCTTTGATTTCTGAGTTTCAATGTAATATTCAAGCCCAATGCCACGCCCCCGATCCGATCCCAATGAATGGATCCGATCCGAACCGAGACACAATCTATCTTAACACATAAAAACTCGTCTAACTGGCCCAATCAACTTTTGGCATGATCTTCAATTTGATGGACAGTTAGGATAGTGCCTTATGAACGTGACTGGACATCCAGAATTACTTACACTCGTTATATCTTGCCAAACTTTTGCGTCGCACTTTTAAACATTTACTTTGCACTTTCCGTATACACTGTTCACACTTTAGTTTGCACACACGCACGGGGGGATACGGGCTAATTTGCTCTAATTTGTGTTATTGCTTCTTCAATAGTTCTATGACCATGAGACCCAGACGTTCTTCCAGACTAGCTGAGAGGAAAGAAGCCCCGGAAACCTCTAACAAAATCACTCTCGAGGACATATCTTCTCCGTCGGATCCAGAATGGGACAATGAGGGTCCAGACTACGGGGTTGGAAATCGGGAAAGCAAGGAGGTGTCTTCAGAGAATGAAGTTTCTCTGGGTTTTGAGGAGGAAGGAGGGATTGGTGACGATCGAGCCCCCGATGAATTTGAATCGGCCGTTATATTGGAATCACCTCCAGATTCCGTTGAATCAACAATCGACAACGATCGACTTCTCCGAATTTGCTTAAAGTACGGGATAATGAAAAGGGACACTCTAGTTCCTTCAAGCTCAGATCGTCCCCACAACCCTCCAGAAGGATATATGGCGGTCACTCGGTTGATGTGCACGGTCGGCGCTATCCCTCCATTCTCTCCCTTCATCGTTGACTTTTTAAGACAAATGCGGATTGCCCCCATGCAGCTGCATCCCAATTCGTATGCCTACTTGTACACTTTGTACATAGAATATCGTGAAATCTTAGGCATAGAGCTCACGTTCGATGACGTTCACTTCTTCTATAATTTCAAGCATCGGACTCGAGAGACTCCATCTTTCTGCTATTTTGAGTCAGTTCCAAAAAGGAAGATAATCTCAGCACCATTCAGCAGTAAAGCTGGAGATTCCAGATTAGAATGGTTCTACGTGAAGCGACAGCCTGGATGCGCCAGGAGGTGGACAAAATCAAGTAAAGCACTGATTTTCTAAATCCGGGCTCTATACACTTGAATCATCACCTTAACTCGTTTTCCTTTTTGTTTGTAGTCGACAATCCCAAACAAATATCAGATCAGGTGTTCTTTGACCGGATGCACCAACTTCTTAATGGCGATCAGAAATTCTTGACTATCGACGAAGTCTTTAAAGATGAATACCTTCACTTTCATGGGCTGTTATCCGTTTTTCGTAGCATCGGTCATGGGACGGCTCCATACGTATACATCCCTCCAGTGGAGGTAGTCCCAGAGACAGGAGAAGGCTCAGGAGTTCCTACAGTGCCTCTTCAAACTTCACCTTCTCCATCTTCTACACAAGATGACGAATTGGCTAATCTGGCCGAAAAGCATCGTGAAGGATATACTGCCCCCGAGGAGGCTACTTCTCTGGAAAAGTCAACATCCTCCCAAGAGTCGCCACTTAATGCTTCCGAGGGGGATATCCCTAGTACCGATGACCAAATATTTCAGGGTTTGGGGGATCTCCCCTTACCTGAAACTATATACACTTCAGAGGATTTCAGGAAGGATCCTTTAGCCTTCACCTCTTCTGAAGAGACCACTCCCGCTAAGGCCAAAGAGCCTGCCCGTACTAGTCTAGCTTCAGACTCGGGTTGGTTGGGGGGAAACACACCACTTAGGATACACTTTATACAACGGCATTAGCATTCATTGCACCTCTTTCTCCGTGAATCCATTAATTATAAATTTCGTTTGTCTTATTGCGCAGGTACGATGTCTCGATCCTACTATGATATCAGGAAGCTTCGCCGCAGCATGTCCAATCCACCTCAGGATATCGAGTATGATCGCCGGGATGATCGTGGTAGGGAGGAGAGAAGGCCTTATGATCCCTATCATTCTCGACCCTCACGTTCTCGCTCACCCGTTCGGCCGGAACAAGAGAAATACAAAGGTTATCAAAGCCGTAGGGAAGAGGGCAGACCACAATCTAAAGACTCCACTTCTTCCCATGAAAAGCGCAGTAGAGAGAGAAGTCCTCCGAAAGAAACCGGGTCTCGAAGTAAGCACAAGGTCCCTGCTACTAAACGACCCAGGACAGACAAAGAAACTACTGAATCCTCCTCACACAGGGACACCGAATTGACAATCCCCGCTCCTCCCCCACTAGATGCGGAAACTGCAGTAAAGCGGACATATTTGGAGGAGCAATTTCCCGAACACTACTTCGAGACTTTGACTTTTTTACCTGCCCTTGAACCTATTTCTTCTAAGTGGGCAGATGAGGCTAAAGCAAAGATAGATGCGGTGGAAAAACAGTATTATGAGATGTTTAAATATTCACGCAACCTTTCCAGAATCATCCGCACTCTAATCACAAATACCGACTCAATGCAAAAGACCGCGGAGGAGGATGCCAAGGCTTTAAAAGCTCTAGGAAAAGATTTGGAAGACACTCAAGCTCAGCTAGCTGTCGCTCAAAGGGATGCTTCTAACTTCAAACAACAATTTGAGGACATGCAAAAACGTTATCACGACTTGCTTGAATCTCACACTCAAGAGCGTTCTGAGTTAAAAAAGCAAGCTGATGAGGCTAAGTCAGAAGCTGCTAAGACACGCCTTGCTTATGCTGACCTCGAACGGAAAAATGCCGAGTTAGCAAAGAGGAGTGCTGAACTAGAAAAGAAGAATGCTGACTTGGCTTCAAAGCTATTGGAGGCAGAGAACAGAGCTGCCCTGGCTGAGGGCAATGTGGAGTGTGCTATCAAATCTGCGGAGGAAGCCCGCAAACAATTATCTGAGGCGGAGGCTGATATTCAAGGTTTTGGCGAATTAATGATTGAATTCTTCACACATATCATTCGTCGCCGAAACATTTCTTGGATCGAAGATTACCCATCCACTCTAGTTCAAGTATGGAATCAGATTGTTGAGTGGGAAAAAGAGGAGCTCAAAGTCGACTCTATCGATGAGGATAAGCTAATGGAAAAATACTTGAGGGATGATGAGCCAGAACGCCTAGCTGAAGGGCGCCGCCTCATTGCTGAGGCTATGGAAGAAGAGAGGAGGAGGATTAAACAGAAAAACATTCCCGAGACTGGTTCCTCTTCTGCTGCCCCCGCGACTTCGGAAGTAGAGGGGTATGATCCTGAAAATCCGGGAATTCCCCGATGCTATCCCCTATTCCTGAAACAACATCAGAGGTAGTAGTCACCCCTGCCGAGAAGTCTTCGGAAGGTATCCCTACCTTTTCTCCTCAATTTGTCAAGGCTATTTCTACCTTTCGCCACGTGATTGAGCAATCGATGAAAAACCCATTGTTTTCGCCTGAGTTGATAACTGTTGCTTCTCATTCTGTAGGTATTGAGCCATCCGAAAAGACAGATGTGACTCAGGGAGCCACCGCCGAGGCAAAGCCCGCAGAAAAGGCCAAAAGAGGGGAGGACAAGGCTGCTCCTATAGACTTCGGAGAAGGAAGTGAGCCAACTAAGGTCGCCACTCCCTATGATGAAGAAATGATAGCAGCTTTAAAGGATGATGGTGGTGACGGGGGTCATGAAGAGGAACCAGAAGTTGCAATAGTCGGGGAGTCAAAAAATGCTGATGATGTTACCTTGGCTGCAATGAAAGCTGATCAAGACAAACGCTTGCAATTAAAAGCCGAAGAACTAGACCCTGAAGCCCTCAAGCCCCTCGCAGTTGTGGATGCGGGATCAAGGTTAGTTGTTAAGCTCTCAACTAGATCTATTACAGAGGAACTCGCTAAAAAATCTTCTCTTGATTCCAGCGCTCCGCCCTCCGGGAAGAAGTCTACTGGCTCCAGCACCGCATCTTCAGGAAAGAAGAAATCAAAACGAATCTTGACAGAGGCTGAGAAAGAAGCAAAGGATGCGGAGAAAGCCGCCAAGAAGTCCAAGGCTCATTCAAAATCTAAATAGTGGATTGCCTTGTATCGTTTTAGCATTTAGTGAACCAATAATTGCTGCTACAAGAGTGGCTCCTGCACTTTCTTTTTTAGATATTTTCCTGTACAAATTCATTCATTTGTAAATAAAAAATAACTCATTTTCTGCAATGTCTGTTTGTCAGCAGTTCTGCACTTATGTAAAAATGCATGTCTTACTATAGTTGTGAAATGAAATTACAGAGGGAGGAAATATGCGTATACATATATGCCCCCAGTCAATTCCCACAAATTATTTAATGCTTAATCAAGCAATCTGAATGCTCCCGATTTTCTGATGGGATAGCACTTCCTGTGTCGTCAGTACCTGTCGTTTTTTCTGGCATTTCTTTTATATTCTCTCTCTTTCTCTTGGGAATTAGAGTTCGAGCTCAACAATCTATTCATTCCCCGGTCTTTCAGCGGGGAAAGATTTCTTTCTCAGCGCTCAGTCGGAGACGCTTTTATACTCTCTCTCTCTCTCTCTCTCTCTGGAGAGTTAGAGTTAGGGGAAGAATTTCTTTTTCAGCGCTCAGTCAGAGACGCTTTTATACTCTCTCTCTCTCTGGAGAGTTAGAGTTAAGAATGTCGTTTTCTCATTCTTTTATGTCTTGTCGCACAAATAGTCGTTGTGCTTCTTCTTATGTCTAAACTGTCTTCAACCTTTTCAGGCTTTGAGTCATCCTGTATTTTATAATCACAACAGAATAATTGATGAACGTATATATGTAATGCATAAAAGTAAATAACACACAATATTTTTATAGTGGTTCGGCTAAGTCGTAGCCTACATCCACTTTATAGTCCTTTATTCATATCGTCAGATTTCCCAAGGCAAGTCGTGCCTTGTTACAGAGTTCATAAGAAAAATAACAAAGAGTACAGCATTTCTAATCCAAATATCGCATTAAGTGTTGGGCATTCCATGCTCTAGGGACTTCTTCGCCATCTACGGTCGTTAACTTGAAGGTTCCTTTTTCAAGTTTCCGTTGGATGACAAAGGGTCCTTCCCAATTTGGACCGAGGTGAGGAAGGGATGGAAAGACTCTCTTTAGCACCAAATCTCCTGGTTCAAAAGTCCTGAGGCGAACTTTTTTGTCGTAATAGCGTGCCATCTGACGTCGATGTCTTGTCGCACGCAAATCTGCTTCGTCCCTTTTTTCTTCGACTTCATCAAGAGACTCAAGTAAAAGCGCCCGATTCGTCATCGGGTTATAATATGTCACCCTGTGGGAAGGAACGTCCAGTTCAACTGGAATTACTGCTTCTGAGCCAAAGGAGAGAGAGAAAGGGGTGTGTCCGGTGGCCGTCTTAAATGTTGTTCGATAGGCCCACAAAGCTAGGGGCAATTCGTCAACCCATTTTGCCTTTGCATGCTCTAATCGTTTCTTGAGGATGGATTTTATTACTTTGTTTATTGCCTCTACTTGCCCGTTCGACTGTGGATAGGCAACTGCAGTATATCGCTTGTCAATCTTATACTTCTGGCAGAAATTTCTGAATTCAGTACTATCAAATTGGGTTTCGTTGTCAGTTATAATCGTCCTTGGGATCCCGAATCAGCATATAATATTTCTAACCACGAAACTTATCACCTTTCTTGCCGTGATCTTGATCAAAGGCTCAGCTTCCACCCACTTCATAAAATAGTCCACGGCCACTATTGTATATTTCGCTCCTCCTTTAGCAATCGGTAGAACTCCAATGATATCAATTCCCCATGTGGCAAATGGCCAAGGACTCACCATTGATTTAAGTTGGGTCGACGGTGCTCTGGGGATTCTGGCGAATCTCTGGCACTTATCGCAGCATCGTGAATAATCAGCTGCATCTTTATTAATTGTAGGCCAGAAGTATCTGTATCGCAATACCTTTTTTGCTAAAGTCTGACCTCCTGTATGATCTCCACACTCACCTTCGTGTACTTCTCTTAGTACACGCTTGATGTCGTCGTGTGCTATACATCGTAACAGGGGCATAGAAAATCCTTGCCTATAAAGAGTATCATCTTGTATGACATATCTGGTAGCCTTGCGAACTATAGCCCTTCTTTCACTCTTCTTTGACGGGAGTGTTCCATCCTTAAGGAAGTTCTTAATTGGGGTCATCCACGACTCCTTCTCCGGTTCCGCTTCAAAAGCGAACTCAATTTCCATTGACTCAAAGCTTGGCGATTCCAACGTTTCAATTGGAATTATTTCAGTCTCTTCTGGATTGTCGGAACTAGCCAGCTTTGCCAGCCTATCCGCTTTCTGGTTTTCAGCTCTTGGAATATGTGTTATGTTGTACCGCTCCAAGCTATTCAATAGCTCTCTCACTTTCCTGAGGTAGGCGATAAGTCGAGGTCCCCGAGCCATAAATTCCTCTCGCACTTGGCAAACAACGATTTTAGAGTCACAGAATATGTCCAACGTTTTTATTCCGAGGTCTTTAGCAAGCTTCAGCCCGACAATCAGGGCTTCATATTCAGAGTCATTGTTAGTCGCCGAAAATTCTAATCATAGAGCGTAATATAACGACCGTCCTTCAGGAGTGACTAAGACGATTCCAGCTCCGGACCTTCGGTCGTTCTTGGCTCCATCTGTGTATAGTTTCCACGGATCTATATTTAACTCATTCTCGGACTTAACTACTCTGTCATCGATTATTTCCTCCTCTGGGATGGTGAACTCCACAATAAAGTCTGCCAGAGCTTGCCCCCTGATCGACTTTCGTGGTTGAAAATTCAAATCAAACTGACTTAATTCTATATTCCATTTGATCAACCTTCCCGATGCTTCGAGTCTCTGCAACACCTGCCTCAAGGGTTGGTCGGTGTATATGGTTATTGGATGAGCTTGGAAATAGTGACGAAGTTTTCGGGACGCGATTAGGAGGCTGTAAGCGAGCTTCTCAATCTTTGGGTAGTTGCGCTCTGCCGCTGCTAATTTCTTGCTTACATAATACACTGGCCTTTGTACATTGTCTTCTTCTCGAACCAGGGCTGTGCTAACGGCGTGAGCCGAGACTGCGAAGTAAACAAACAATTCTTCGTGATCTACTGGCTTTGACAAAATCGGCGGTTGCTCTAGCAGTTCCAATAAATTTCGAAAGGCCTCAACACAGTCCGGAGTCCACTCGAAGTTCTTCTTTCCTCTTTTAATCAAATCAAAAAACGGAACGCATTTGTCTGTGGCTTTGGAGATGAATCTACTCAGCGCAGCTACTTTCCCTGCAAGACTTTAGACGTCTTTAATTCTCCTCGGCTCTTCAATGTTTCTGATCGCTGCTATCTGGCTAGGATTGATTTCAATTCCTCGGGAACTCACAATGAACCCTAGGAACTTTCCCGATGCCACTCCAAATGAGCATTTCAGAGGATTCAATTTCATCCGATATTTTCGCAGGATACCAAACATTTCCGCCAAGTCTTGCGTATGGCTGGAGGACTGTTTCGATTTGACAAGCATATCATCCACGTAAACTTCCATAGTCTTCCCTATTTGACTATAAAACATTCTGTTTACCAAGCGCTGATAAGTGGCTCCGGCGTTTTTCAATCCGAATGGCATTACAACATAAAAATATAACCCCAAATTCATAATGAAGCTCGTATGCTCTTGATCTGGCACGTGCATAGGAATTTGATTATATCCGGAATATGCATCCATGAAAGAGAGAAGTTCATGACCTGCTGTCGAATCTACAAGCTGGTCAATCCTGGGAAGTGGGAAACTATCTTTTGGGCAAGCTTTGTTCAAATCTGAAAAATCAATGTAAGTCCTCCACTTTCCATTCGGCTTCTTTACCAAGACGGGATTCGATATCCAGTCGGGATATGTCGAATCTCGAATAAATCCGTTCTGCTTCAGCTTCTCCACTTCCTCTTTGAGAGCATCCGACCTCTCTGGGCCCAGCATACGTCTCTTTTGCTTCACAGGCAGATGTTTCGGGTTTACATTTAATTTGTGACTTATAATGGATGGCGATATCCCACTCATGTCAACATGGGTCCAGGCAAACACGTCCAAGTTTGCCTTCAAGAAGTCCGTTAGTTCTTTGGCTCGACATGGATCCAATTGAGAACCAACCTTCAAAACTTTTGTCGGATCAGTTTCATCAATGGGAATTTCCACTATCGCTTCATTAGGAGTTGCATTTCTAGCCTCTGATTCCTCGTCTTTTCTGGGATCCAGGTCTTCAGGCGTTCCTTTGGGCAACTCCTTCGGGGTCGATTTCTCTAATTGCTATGCCGAGCCCCCCTTTGGGGGAGGCGAGGCATCTTTACTCTCAATGTTAAGTCCTTTCATCAACATCTTTAGTTCGACCACATAGCAGGCCCGTTCGGAAACTTGATCCCCTCTCATTACTCCAGTTCCGGCTTCGGTTGGGAACTTAAGCAATAAAC
Organism: Allium sativum; assembly: GCA_030737875.1. Classification (NCBI taxonomy): domain Eukaryota; kingdom Viridiplantae; phylum Streptophyta; class Magnoliopsida; order Asparagales; family Amaryllidaceae; genus Allium; species Allium sativum. Next base: position 5,293,275 of record JASFAX010000039.1, on the reverse strand, counting down.
ACCAGGGGGCGATACAAACTCTGAATTCAGCAAGGGCAGGCCTCCCCAAAAATGCATTATAAGGCGAATCTACGTCCAATACTACGAACTGAAGCATCCACACTCTTCTGCGTTCTCCTTGCCCCTAGGTCACGGGCAACTCTATGTATCCCATGGGAGCTGTTGACGCCCCGTTGAAGCCTCTGATCCATCCTTCACATGGCTTCAAATCTTCAGATTCAAGCTTCATCTGATCGAATGACTTTTTAAATAAAATATTGACAGAACTTCCGTTGTCTACTAATACCTTATGGACCAAGGCCGGCCCAATAATGATAGTAATAACCAACGGATCATCAGTGGGTGATTGGATCCCAGTATTATCTCGGCTGCGGAATACCACGTCGTCAAACATGGTCTTCTGTTGTTTTATGGGGGTGATATCTTCCAAATCATCACCTTCATTCACATCTAGGTGCTTGGCAGCATTTACATATTGATCCATTGATCTGAAACTTCGGATTGCCGGGTGAGGTCCGCCCACTATGGAGTTGATAACAATTCCTTTACCTTTCTGCTGCGCTGTAGGCTTGGGAGCAGGTAGAATCTGTTTTGGAGCTTGCTCTCCTTGCCCCCTGTCCCTCGGGGCAACCTTGTATTCATCCAACTTCCCTTCACGCAGCAGCTTCTCAATCACATCTCTCAAATGCCGACATTCATTGGTTGAATGCCCATTAGTTCCATGAAACAAGCAAAACTTCCCTATCGCCATCTCTTTCTCGGTCGAATCACGAGGTGGCGGTCTTTTATACTGCAAAACGTTGTACGTATCCAGGTAAATATTTTCCAGGGTGTCGTTCAATGGTGTATAATTCTCGTAGGTTTGGAATCGGGGTCTTTTGTTGGGATCACTTCCCCTACTTCTATTTCTTCTGTTACCGTTCGGATTACGGTTATTGTTGTTGTTACCCTTGCTTCCAGCATTGTTGTTTCCACCCTTGTTTCCCACATTTACTTCAACCTTGCCGGAACTTTCCCCAGACTGCTTCACGGTGATGTTACTCTGCACATTTTCTTTTGAAGCCGCCTCAGACTTTCTCTTTCGGTTTGCCCTGGCCTCCTCTCGCCTTAAATAAATATCGGCTTTTTCATAGAATATCTCTCTTGTGGAGGGTGTCTTACCAGAAAGGTAATCCCCGAACTCAGATTCAGGATCGACTCCTTCCTTTAATGCCATCAGAATGGTGGGCTCATGCGGGTCACTAACTTCAGTCACAGCTAGGTTAAAACGGTCAAGATATGCCCTCAAAGACTCTCCTGGTGCCTGCTTGATTCTTGATAATTCAATAACGCTTTTGGACTTTCGGGCATGGAGTCGAAACTGATTCATAAAACGTTCGCTCAGTTCCCTGTAATTCGAAATCGAACGAGGGGGAAGTCGGGTAAACCAGAACAGCGCCACATCTTCTAAATAGATTGGGAATGCTTTGCACTTCACTTCATCAGGGGCAGCAGCAGCATTCATGAGCCACGAGTATCGCATCAAGTGATGTCCCGGATCAGTCCTTCCATTGTACTTGTCCATCTGTGGCAAGTAAAAGCGTCGGGGAAACTGGAAGTCGAGGATATCGTCGGTGAAAGGAGTATGGCTTCGCTCAATGCCATAATCTTCATTTGTATAGTTCCGACTCTCGGACATGATCTGGCGAACCATTGCCTGTACATCAGCATTAGTTAGGTGCCGCTCAGGTTCCCTGGCCCTAGTATCCGAGTTCCTTCTGGGCTCTTGTTCAGGAGATGCCCTTCTTCTTCAAGCTGCTTCTGCTTTATTCCGTTCCCTGCGCTCCCGGTCGATCTCGGGAGGAGGGGACTGGAGCCTTTGCCCCCGAGCGGGGTCATTGTTTCCTAGTGCTCGTGCAATATCCTCACGAGATCCCAAAGATCCGAATGTCAGCTGCTCCACGTTCTGAGGTCGTTCGAGCGGCCTTCGTTCATGGGGCCGCTCTTCCTCAGAAGATGAAGACTGATCCACTGGTGTGTGACGAACCGGTGATGGAGTTCTCTGTCGATGGAGTTCGCTAATCTCCTTGCTCATGAGCCTCATATTTTCCTGCATCATGAGATTAGTGCGCTCGTGGACTTTCATAGCCTCCCTTGTACTTTCAAGCATATCAAGTAGGCGCGAGAAATCTCCTTGAGTAATGGGCGCAGATGGATTGACCTGATCACTGACCCTGGCGGCTGGAATCGGAGCATTTGTAGGGACTCGAGTAGAAGTTCCAACATCACCAAGAGTCGGATCGGATCGGAGATGGGAGGTCGGGTCGGTTCGGAGCTGGGGAGTCTGGTCGGGTCGGTACATGGCAAGCTGCTCGGGTCGGTTCAGATTGGGGGAATGCACTACTTCAGAATCTCCTACCCGGATCGGATCGGAGCTTTCCCCCTGAAGACGGCTCGGATTTCCTGCATTGGTTCGTCCTGCTGCTGAACTCTGCCCACGAGACCTTGTTACAACCGCATTTTGCTGATCTTCGCCAGCCCCATTTCCTCGACCAGATTGAACTTCTTTGCCTTTTCCTTTGGTCATGATTCTTCGACAATCACTTCAACAAATATTCAAGGGCGTTGAAACTTGAGGATTAACTTCTTTGAACTCAACGGTCCAAAAAGTAGAACGATAATTCCGAAAAACAAAGAATTCAGACGAAATTCTCAGTGAAAGCACCAAAATGTTAGACCAAAAAGTGGTTCTAACACCCAAATTGATTAAAAGCAAAATGAAATGAGATAAAAATGAAAATGAACACACAGGATTTATAGTGGTTCGGCGAAGAAATGCCTATGTCCACTTGTTTTTCACTGTTTTCACTGATTTAGTTGCAAGTACAATGAAATATTCACTCGATTTCTCTCACAACTCACTTACAATCACTCAATTATTTGAAAACAAATAATAAAAGAAGATTTGGATTTTCCGGGATTGCTGGAATTCGGGTTATGAAGGTGGTTGAACTCTCCAAGTGCCAGAGAAAGATCCTTTTCTTTATCTCCAGATGGGGTATTTATAGGTGTGAATTTGCTCAGAACCCAATCCAGATCGGAGCCACGTGTCATCCATCCCATCAGCCTCGGGTTCGGATGCATTTCTATGTTGACAACGCATCAGAGTAATGGACGTTGTGGGAAGGAACTGGTCATAGTCGATCCGGATATCCAGGCGCTCATGCAGGGGAGTGATGTGGAGAATGGGTTCGGATCGGAAGAGTAGTCTCCAGGGGTTCGGATCGGTACTTGCGATCCGAACAGGGTTAAGTGAGGACCAATTCTCTCTTCTTTTTATTCTGCTCCGCTCCGACCTATCTCTGTAGCAATTGGGTGGCCTTCCGATCCGTCTGGAAGTAGATTCCCCTCCGACCCGAATAGCTGTGCTTCTTTAATTCCAAGAGTAATAGTTCACCGATCCGAACAGCAGACTTTACCCTATCCGAACCGCTATCCTGCTCCGATCCGAACCGCTTCAGAGTTTTTCAAGTTCTTCAATATTTCATGTCTTGACTTTGTGTTGCCCAGTTCACAAAGTGGGCTAACAAGAACACGACGCATCGGAACACAAACAATAGAACATTTCATTGCTATTACAACAATTTACATCAGAGTACAAGAACATATCAGAGTACGAATAAATATTACACATTGGAGATACAATATCATAGATTAAAATTACATAGCAGCGGAAAAATAACACATAACACAACCGAAAGAGATACACGAATACAAAGCTTTACGAATATAGCTCCAGCTGTAGATCCAGGATCCTAGGAAAATAATATCTGCAAACCAAAACTACCGACTGCCCGGGTGGAAAATATGGCACCCAGAGTTTAGGTTAAAATAATAAACTCCGAGTCGGCCATGGGATTGGTGTGAGAACTAAAAAGAGTTATTAGAACTTTACCTTAAAAGTTGGGAAATCATGAGACCACACCGTATAACACAGAACAGGTTTACTCTATAGAAATCTCAGTTTAAAATAAAACGACGCAATGCTTTTCGGAAAAGATGAAGCTATTATAAGACCTAGGTCCCATCACACAATGCAACCCAAGCCGGATGATAGAGTTTTACCTTATAATAGCCAAACATGCTTGATATGTTTAAAACAAATCAGCTTGATATTACTATAAGTGTATAGTGTCAAAATCACTTCAAATATAAATGTATCAATCATAGACGGCATGGGTACAATATATCATGTCGCCATACTAGGCTCTACAATTAAAACCGAAATGTCAAGTACTGGAAATTGGATTTTCGTCATGAGTCAAGGCTAGCGATGACTCCTTTCGATTCGAGACACTCTAGCAAATGCCTCAGGATTACACACTCTAGGCAACCCTTGGTTCCTGCAGGGCTGGTCCACACTTACATAGCGGATAAGTTATTCCTGAACACTCGTTTCCCGGTCCTATCGGACCTATCCATTGGCCCCGTCATGACCGATATATCTGAGGCGCCTCGCTATCCATCATCCACATAGGTGAAAATATAAATTTCTGGGCTCCATACCATGACACCACCTCTAGCTAGAAAGAAATGTCGAGTTTTCTCTGCATCCCTGATCCCTAATCCATTTACACATCTGTTCTGGGTTTAAACGAAACCGGAGGAACCATATTCCTCGTCCCATATGTCCAATACAAGAGAGAAGTCCTCACATATCCGGTCGATCTCCAAGTACGTCTAGACGATCACCACTTATTACCTTGCCTTGGGTTACGGCCCAATCATGACATCAGTAATCATCCAAACAATGTGAAGAACTTCGGTCTTCAATCACGTATGAGTTATTCAGAATGGGATAAACCCGGTCTTTCTAAATAACGTTCGTATTTTATAATCAATAATCATGTGCTATAAAACCACACCATACGCTTAATTCCAATTCAGAATATTCTTTTATTCAAATTTCTCATCATTAGGGAAAGGTTCCCATTAATATTATCAAAGATAAATTCTTTAAATTTATTCTTTAATCTTCCTTTATCAATTCTAAACCAAATTAAGGTTTATCAACTAGTCGGGATTACCAAGCCTTACCGAAGTAATCATTTATCTATTAATCCCAATCCCAACCTATTCATCCCTTGGAACAAAAATGGTAGTACCCCATATCTAACACCCACGGTGTTATCAGTAAAATTAATTAACATTTCACATTCAAATCTAATTAAAGATTTAACTATCACCTGGAGTAAAACTGGTGGTACTCCGTTCTCGATCATTTCCCAAATTTGATAATTTAAATTATCACATTCTCATTTCAATCTAATTAAATATTCATAAAACTCCAATTAGTTTTACTCTTCCAACAATGATTATTTAATGATTATTGAACTTTGGAAACACAAACATGCCACATCGACAATCTGCACCGTACCATTGATTTCTGCCAATATATAACCTCTAAGCTCGTACGTCTCAGAAAAGGGGGTTAAGCCATAGAATAAATTCTCCACCACCAAACATATATATATTTAGCACAAATCAACAATACAGTTCGAAATACAATGTTAGACATTTAATCCTAACTTTAACTGGGTTAAAGAACCAATGTCATATAAAACACAGTTCACGATAAACCCAAAATCATATTCCATTAATTATGGAATCTTCACGGAAAATAGATCAATATATATATACAGTCGATATAAATTTTCGTATCCAACTAATAATATAAATGGAATAACAGCAAAGCCTTTTAAATTCCATATATAGTAACAGTCTTCCTCCACAGAAGATCACTTCGATTATTACCAAATCGAATTCCATTCAATTCCAATTTAATATAATAAATTGGAAAACTTTACTTTGGAAAATTTCCATTAAATCTAAATAAAATATTTATAAATTCCAAATCACATTTCTCTGTTAATCGGATTAAAGAACGAATGTCGTTAAAAACATAGTTCACAATAAACCCAATTCACATTCCATTTTTATTCCCATTTACTAAATATAACTAGAAACTATAATAATCTTAATTAAAAGATTTTTTTTGTACACAGGGTTTAATAACAGTGTTATTTAAGACACCATTCACAACAAACCCAAAATCCAATTTGATATTACATATAAGGCTCTAAACAAAAATTATATTGGCTTACATTCAATTTCAAATTCTGAAACCAACACATATCGTATGGGGAATAACGATATGTATCTATCTTCTGAATTCCTCTGCAATATCTGTAAGTCACGGAATTCAATATTGAAATCTCCCGAAGATGATTTCTATTCAAATACATTCCAATTTGTATATTGGAAATTTCTGGTTTTATTAAAACCCTTTATAAATCCAATTTATTTATTTAAAAATTATTGGATTTCAAATCTAGTTAACAACTAGTTCATTTAGATAAAAATATATTTTTATCTTTACAAACATGGAATTTTTCATCCAAAATCTTTTCAAATCATTATTATGATTTTACACAAATTATTGATATTTTTAATAATTTTATCAAGGCCCTTACAGCGGTTTCCAATATCGGCCAACGAACTGCATTCATAGTGACCTTTTCTGAAATTGATTTGGACATATTTCCAAATCTAACTGTTAGATTTCAAATACCTTATATTCGTTGGAAAGATCTTTTCGATACGAACCCAACGGTTCCAATTTTAGGAGAATCCAATAGTTAGATCTCCCATTACGTCAATTTCAAGTCAATGGTCGAAATTCGCGAATGGTCGCGACGCGGCGCATTCTATTCAAACCATATATATAATATATTTCGTTTAAAACGTATTTTATAAATTCTTTTTAAAAACAATTCCCACTTTTGTTTCAATTTTAAATCAAAATTGAATACTCATTATTATAATATTTAAATGATAATATTTTCAAAATATCAGATTTTGAAATAATTTCCTTTTCAATATTCATTATAAAAATGGATAAAACTGATATAAATATCGTTCGCGTTAAAATGGCGCAAATCCAATCAACACGGCTTCAATATTTCAATATTTTCGTGTCTATCCAAAATCGGACATCAAATTCACATTTTAATCCTTTACGGAATATTATTTCGAAATATTCGTTATTTTAAGATATTCGTTCTTCCTGAATTGGAATCAGACACAGTCAATTACCATATATTTTACTTATATGGATTTCATATAACACATGTACACCATAATAATGATACACAATCAACCATCATCCATAGTGCATTACACAATTGCACAAGCATTAAATATAAATAATTAATGCTTACAACAGTCTGTCAACCCATCGATTGACAAACAACTAAGCAATTGGGATTAGTGTACATCAAATATCGTCCCAAAACCCGTGTGGGGTTTCAACCAACAAATACTGAATATTATTTGTGCAGTTGGGCGATATGTAAATTTTATCGTCCCAATCCATGTCAGTTAAATGGGTGTACATAAACAAAGCGTCCGATTTGTAAATGAATATTTATTTTTATTTCAGGAGAATTTTATGTCGTTCATATATACGTTAAAAATTATATTTTAATGATAAAATATTTATTTCAACATTTGACTATTTTATATAGTTCATACATTCAATAAAAATAATATTTTTTGTGAACAAATATTTATTTCAGAAAATTTCGGCATTATAACGGCGCGATATTAGAACCGGATAAATGTCTAGGATTACCCCACTCCTAGTACTGGCTCGCGCCATACACAATAATCAACCAAACCACAGTACAATCCATTTCACCACAATACAGTCAATTTTCGCAAAATTCAATCCAAAAGTACAAACAACCATGGTTTGTACAAATAAATAGTGTCGGGGGCTACAAATCCCCGTTTGCAACCTAAAATATATTTAACTGTAAATTAATTTGAGTGAGAAGGTGTTCTCACGTTGGGATCCACTCCATCGTTATTTTTTGATGCTCTGATTCGCTGTTCTGATCCCATAATTTGCAAACGTGCTCCAATCTTCACGCCATTTTCTTTCTAGCTTGAGCCGCCATTTCGGACAACTTTCGCCTGATGGCCTTCCTTCCGAAAATGCTTCATTTCGCTAGAATTTGTGAAAAGACGGTATTTGGACAGTAGACTTTGGACGCGTTTTCCGGATGACTCCGCAATTCAAAACACGACTTCCATATACTCAAATCGAAGAGAAAATCGTGCTTTTTGATTTTGGCACTGTGGAGTTTGTCCATAGGGGATCAGACTGGAAGATACAGGCTCGGGAAGGTGAGGGTATTTTAGCAAATACGAGATTTTGCTAAAAATGTGATTTTTAGAGGATGTGAGACCTGGAGTCGGAGATGGGGGGTCTGAGGGGTGGCACAGGTCTGTGAGGAGGTGGCGGGTGGTGGCCTTGGGGTGCAGATTTAGGGGTAGGGCTTCACATAGAAGGAAAAGGAGAGAGGGAAGGAGGGAGGAGGAGGATTGGAGGGGGCTTGGGAGGTGGAGGCGACGGCGCGGCTGCGTGGAGGGGGGGGGGTTGTATCGACTAGAGACGGGGGGTTTTCCCCTTTTTTTATTTCTTCCTTCGACCGTGTGTGTGGAGAGGGGGAGGGGGGTTGATTCCTTTTATATTATTTAATATTTTTAATTCCATAAAATTAATTTTTCATTCGAACTCCAAATCAAAACCAATGACTGTCGTCCCTAACTAAATACCCCCATTCCGGACACAATGGGATATGTACCGCAAGGAAATTCAACTGTTTCAATCAGTTTTCCTCAAAATTAAAATATAAAGTAATATAACGTTAAAAATTGATTTCAACGTAGATTTTAATCAATCGGGGCCACATACTGACTCCAAAAATTCTAGAAAAATAAATCTAGCTATGTTTTGATGATACAGTCCTAACAAAACTAGTTTTGTCGAATTTGGAGGCCGTTTGAAAAATGGCTAATTTCCAGTCGATTAAATTCAAACAAAAATTACCAAACACGTTTAAATTCACCAAGCTCGCATATTAATTTCAAAAATTAGGAAAATTGGAATCTAGCAATAATTTGACATTTCAGATCCAAAAAAGGTAGTTTCATCGAAAATGGTGGTCGTTTGCAAAATGGCTATTTTTAAGGGCTATATATTATATAAATTTCATAGCGACTATTTTTAGTTTTAAACTGGACATAACTTTCAATTTATATTATGAAATCTCCGTTTTTCACTTTCGTTAGAAAGATATAATTAAAAAGATTCATATATTTCTGGTTTTACTAAAATCCGATTTATTTTGAAATTTATACATTCATTTGAAATATAAAATCGAATTTTCAAACTACCACGCCATTTCAGGCTCGTTTTGTAATTAAAATAAAATTGTACGTTCTAACTTCGATTTAAATAAATTTTTAGTCATTATTATTTAAAATAAATAATTTTAAATATTCAAAATCCATTAAAATAGCTAGAATAAAAATTATAATTTGGTTCTAAAAATCCGGGTTGTTACATGAATTCAATATCCATCGAAGGAATCTACCCATTGATTAGTCTAGTGCAAGCGAAATTACTTTATAAGGTAACTCATTTTCTCAATTCATTTTTTTTCTACAAATCCCCTTTATTACGCAATTTTCCATTTTCCATTAGGTTTACTATTAACATTTTCTATTTTAATTAATCTGGTTAAAAATTTCGTTTCTGTTGTGTTCCCGCGTATTGATGGTGATTAGATTGGTGAGTTATACCGATATTTTCACAACATGCAGTAACATCTTTTGAATAATTACAAGATCGTGTACTATAGCGATGGACTTGATAAAGTTTATGGATTTGTTTTTGTTCTCATCATAAATTTGAGTTCATTTGACTTTTTTTTTACTTTTATGTGATACGGTGTATAACTAGAAGGTAATATAAGATAAGGCAACTGCAGATCAGCATCTATTCGTTATTAATAGATAAAAGAGTTTTATTAGCTTTCTAAATAAATATGATAGCAAAAGATATATAAAACTGCAAATATACCTATATTTATATAAGATTGAGCAACAACTACATGTTCTTTCAAATGGAAATGGGATCTAGCAGTTTCATGAAAATTGTAATTTCTTGAGCAGTAAGCAATCAAAAAATGTTTTTGTTTAGTTACGTAGTTTGAAGGTTATGTAAAACACAAACACTCTGATTTTGAATAAACTGATCTTCTTCAAATATTCAGTAAGTTTTTTAACCTTTAGCATGCACTTGTGATTTATTCAAAATAATAAAAAAAATATCAAGATCAGAATTTTAGTGTCATTTTTACAAAAGTTACAGCTGTCCAATTTAAATGCAGTTAGCTCACTACTGAACGAACCATATCACAACACGTAGTGGTATTTACGCATACGTATATAACGTAAGTATATGTACACAGATGTATATTTGTATTAATAATCCACTTACACATTAAAAACTTTCATTTTGGCAGGTAATATTTAATTTTAAAAAAATATTATATATTTTTCATTAGAATCTACATGATATAAATCACGTTAAGATGGCATACAATGATTAATTGTAGTAGTTAAATTGGTTTGCTTCAGATCTATAGACCTTTTTCAATCGCTCTTTAAAATTTCACAAGTTTAGGAATCAGTTTTTACATATTGAAGTTTATTATCGTGTTATTGATTTTTTTTTATTTATGGCAATGATTTTATTTTATTAACATTGACTTTCATTGAAAGAAGGTCCCTTATATAATTTTATCTTGAAGTAGATCACTGTTCGTGTGGCGGTTGCTTAGTTTTGATTTTTTGGGATTTTATAAAAGAAAATATCTAACGTAAAGATAATTTTGTTTGTATTTCCTTAAATGAAAGACTCTTGCATACATGATACTAACTTAAGAAACAATGTTTTTCTTCAACATCTTTTGACGCAATTTTAATCATGGTTTCCTTAATCAGCAATTTCTTCATATCTACCTTTCCTTCGGTTATTTTTCATATTTATGCATTTGCATGTTTTTGATGCATTTGTTCTCAAAATTATCTTCAACAGAGGGAAGACATGTACGTTGAAAGTTTTATATCAACATGTTGTGCATAACATGTTACATGCAACGACCCAGGAATTTTCGGACCCGGAAATCGACATAAATACCTCTACCGTAACTCATGCCGACCTTCCAAACACCGAAAACACTGGAACGTTATTAGAAAGAAATTAGAGGGTGAGATAAGAAAGAAAGAAATATAAGAATAGAAGAAGAAGAAGAAGAAGAAACACCACAACACAGAATCTCACATCGCAACGGAACAAAATATAATACATAAGTAAATCTTTATTGAGACTGTTTAAAAAAACCACTTACAATATCAGAGTACATCACATAACGGGACAGTTATAATAACCTGTTCCCATATACAACACACAGCGGAATAGTAGCTATATAATATCATACGTTTGGACTCTTCTAGCTAGTCTTTTCACAACATTTGATAACCTGAACCTGTACCCCTGGGCTAACGCGAGCATTTACAAAACACCTGGTCAGTTTGGTTAACCAGAGTGAGAAAAACTCGCACAGTATTGAGGGTATCACACGACTTGATTTTAAAGTCAAAATCCTTTCGAAAGAAAAGGATAATCGTAAGACCAAATCCACACATATACACAGATGGTTTTTACCTTACGATAACCCAAAACATATATGAAATTATTATCTTTTCTGATTTTATAATAATGTCTAAATACAAGTAAATAGAATCTAGTGGAACGCTTGTATCTCACGCTCCACATAAATAGTATACAAACAAAAACCGCAGGCGCTTACTGGAGATTGGATCCAACTATGACAAGATATGGGACCACCTGCCGATAGTGTATCTCTAGAGGCGAATACACTGGGTTCAACAAGAACGTCTTGCAACCCGACCCTCACATGACCGACCACTCATTTCGCTTGAGTGCATCGAATGTATATCACCAACGGTTGGGCTCAAACCACCGTTTCCCGTAAAGGGACAACATCGAAATAGATTTAAAGAAGCAATAGGAATTTCTCTAGACAGGTTATTATACACCCTAATGGGAGCGACCTACATAGCCATGCTGCCTGCCCGATTTTTGTCATTTCCCGGTTGATGAGGCTTGAGGTCAGAATTTCCTTTTAGAATATTTGGTCACCATTTACTTTGAATATCACATCATCAGATCCGCCAAATCACTAATTGACGTCCACAAACATATGCTGGGTTTAAAAGAAGCGCGCCTTCTTTGCCACCAACTCGGCATATTTGTAAAAATCAACATACGTGGTTTTTTGGAAATACTCTGTCAGACATTCGTCCATACAAGTCATCAAGGAATAGGATGAACCGAAGGTACTCTCCTACTGCCTCCAATATAGGAATCACCCCATGGATCAATAGCGAGAAGTCCTTGCAAACCGTAGATTTCAACCACGACAAAATCACAGTGTATCTCGGGCCGCTAAGCCAGAGATTATAAGTAACCCTTCCGCTTATGAAGATCCATGGTCTTCAATGCTCCATCTCGACTGTCTTCTGATATCTTCACATATTTGTTGGTCAGAATGGTTTTCGAACCTAGGTTCGATCCCGGTCATTCCTTACCAACAAATCGTGTGGGTCAGATTTGATAGTCGGAGATTTAACAATCAAAATAAACAGTGTTTAAATCATGACAATCCAATGAGTTCACTGGTTCAGTATTCAACATCACTTGGCCTTTTTAATTAAACAAATGTAAATTTAAAACTTTCAAACACTTCGCTATTATGAACATAGTTTCACTATTTTTTTAACATAAGATTTTACTTTAACAAATTCCCTTTTATATATCCAGTTTCCTATTTCCACTTTCAAACCATTTGCCACATTGTTACCTCATATTGGAAAATCGATTAAATTTATTACTTGTAAAACAACATTACGAGATATCTTTTGTTCATTACTTGAAAACAAAATCCAATCTTTATTCTTAGAGCATAAAACTCATCCTTTACATTTCCCTTTCTAACTCAAACATATCATTATGTTTTCACGCAACCCCTTTTACTCCCCTTTTTCTTTGGATTCATCGTTATATATATATTTTCCAACTTTCCCACTAAACATTCGTATTATTATTTCTGAAATGAAATAATAAACTTTTACTATCATTTTTACCATTTCAACTCATAACATCTTCAGATAATCTTGAAGTCGTTCAAGTTGGGGTATTTTAATAACCTCTCAGACCTTGATCAACAACATTCATATCTCAAGATGGATACAAGTTGGTATAAACACTGGTTTATTATAAAACCCTTTTATCTAAGTTTTCCTTTTTGCTTAATTCAATTAATTAGGAAACATTTAATTTAAGCTATAATAATCGCTTAAAATTTCCTTTTAACATTGTTAAAAAAACTCAGGTTTAAGCAAAACCTGTCCACAAACTCCTTTCACCTTTCCATCGGATTTCATTTCCCATTTCGAGTACTTTTTAAATGAATTTCAATTAAAAAGTATTTCCCTAAATTATTACTAATTAAAAAAATAATTTACCTCGATAGTTAACTACTATCGTAGTTAATGCCTTTATTTACAAAAATAAATATTAATTCCCATTTTAAAGATCTTATTAAAAAAAATATTCACTAAATTCTTTTACTCGATTAATTCAAATCAATTTAATAGTAAATTTCAAATAAAACATTTGACTTAGTCACTCAACGCGGTTATCTCGTTAACCGATTCCTACTCGTTTTCACTTTAAATTAATTTAATTAATTTAAATAATCTCATTAAATTTTTCTTAACAAAATAATAACCCAACTTACCAGTTAGATTAATTTCTATTCACGAATTTATAAATCTGATTAACATCAGAAATTACTTTATAAAATCAATTAATAATAATCAAAGTCTTAAATAAATAAAATATTTATTTATTTCCCTTTTTATAAACTTTTACTCAAAAAAAATATATATTTCAGAATCTATTTCCAGTTATAAAATAAATTTTATAACTTCAATTCTATCAGTTCACCTGACGGTAAATTGATATAAATAAAAAAATTTACTTTTAGGCCATTTACTGCCGATTACTCAACCAATACTGCCCATTGGCTGAAACCAAACACAGGTTGAATTTCCAATCAATGATCAATACTCAAATCAATTACCCAAACATGATAGTTCATATGATAATATAAAAATAAATAATATATTTGAGGAATCCGGTTGGATTCCTCCAACATATTCTTCCCTATACCCAAAATGGTTATCTCAAATCAGATCATTCAACCATTTAATAAATAAAGACCATTTAATTACAACCACAAGCAATTCAAACAATTCAACCAATTAAACACGTTTATTTTATGAACGTGACCAACAAGGTAAGTTACCTTTATTGGAACCAACCGCTAGAATAACGATTTGGTATTTCACTGAAATTAAACAACGGTTTAATTTCATCAGTTAAGTCAATAATTAAATATTTAACTAACAAACAGTCAACGTTGGCAAGCAAAGCACACAAAATAAAAACCCAATTTATATAAAAATATAAATGGGAAAACTGAGTGAGTTTAACTCACCTTGAGTTGATACGTTGAATGGTACAGTTTCAGTAAAATTAAACTGTCGTTTAATTTTACTGAGAGATTCCGCTGCTTCCAATCTTGTCCAACCTGGTTCCATAATATTCAGCTCAAAAATAAGATTCCATCGGTATCTCGTTTGTTGAATTCTAATAACAATATAAAAGTTATCTACACTTTAATCTAAATGACCAATTAATTACTAATTACTTAATTAATTAAATTTTAATCTCTGATTAACTAATTTTCCATTATACCCCAAGTAAGTTTTCATCAATATATTTTATAAAACTAACCCTTTAATTAACTTTATTTAATTACTAATTATAGATGGTGATTTTATTGTTATATAAGTCAATTACATTTTGGCATATTCAGAAACACTGTCACGCCCAAACAAAGACTCCATCTTCTCCTCCATATTCCAGGTTTCTGACTGTTATTTAATTTCCCATCTGGAAACAAAATTGGTAACGTTAACCAAGAATGTTTTAAACTAACTATTTACTCTTAATATGAATGGTAATATACGGTTTACAGTCCAACTCGTATCAGGTGAGAGGAATTTAAGGCCAACAGTTAAAGAATTAACAAATCTGATCCCTTTTCTTGTTTGCTTTCTCCCAACCGGTCATCTGTGTTTCTCTTCATCCCATTTACCTCACTCGCTTCAACTCTGCCATCAGGTAACGTGTTCCTCTTCATCCCTTACTGTTCGTACGTTCTCTCATTTGTTATAGCCATAAATACAAGCTACAACTTCGGTCCTCTGCAATGTTTCCAAGACCATGAATTTGGCCAAGTTCTGCTCCAACAAACTTATCCCCATTTTGTTTTCCTCTCATTACTTTCTCCTTCAACTCAACAGCGAACCCAAATGCCCCTTCCAACCAGACTGCCAAACCCAAAACCTCCTCTGTCTCCGCCCCCATACAGAAGGCACTCGACATACCCATCACCCCACACGTCTACACGAGTTGCCGCGTCTTCCTCGAGCAACTACAGCCACCACGGCGAGCCATTTAAAATCATGACCATTCATTTAGGAGATCTTGTTGAGCTTATGATTTTTGTAGAGGAAGGTTTTGTATTTTGGTGAAGGGATTTCGATCCAATTGAGGGGAAAAGATAGAAGAACGCTGGTTGTTCAATTTGTGGCGGCGCTGTGTAAGTTTTGACCGAAAATTAGGGTTTGGCAAACTTGATGGGCATATATAAGGCCAACAATTAATTAAAATATTAATATACGAAACTTCAACACGAAGTAACACACATAAATCACCACAAACGACTTCTGTTTAATAATAAAAAAACTATACTTAGTATAAAAATATATTTCGGACCCAACGGGACAAGTTTCGTCGAATTCCGACATCATTTGAAAAAAATTCCTTTATAAAACCAGAAATAAACACGCGTTTAAATTTTTCACGATCACTAGATAAATCAAATCAACTTGAAACCTTGCAATCCCATAATAATTCTTCAATATGAACCCAACGACACCAGTTTCGTCGCATTCTGAGACTGTTTCCCCGGTAGGCTACTTTTACGTGCACCGCAATGCCCTTTTGAACACCAAATTTACCGGTCTCTAAAAATAACAAACTATATACCTATTCTGACTAAAATCGATGATACGAACTCAATGGAATTGGTTTCGCGGCCTAATTCGATCGTATGCTCAAGTTATAGTCAAATATCTCTTTATTAAAATAAATACGCGCTATAGAAATTGAACGGGCGTTTGTGGCTAACGTGGCCACAAACGACATCGGTTTGCCACGCAATTTAACACCATACAATAATTTAATGATACGGTTCTAATGAAACTGATTTCGTCGAAAACAGAGACTGTTTGCAAAATGGCCATTTTAAAGGCCGATATTTAAATAACGATTTTTCACAACGACTATTTTAAATTTTGATTTGGCCATAACTTCAAATCTATAACACGAAATCTGGATTTTTCTCTTTTATATGAAAATTATAATCAACACGGTTCCAACGTTTCTCATTTCATAGAAATCCGACTTATATCGGATCTTGTATATTCAGTTAAAGTTCAGAACTCAATATTACGAACTGCCGCGCCATTTCGAGCTCGTTTTATAGTTATATAAATTATAACGTTTAAACGTCGTTTTAAATAAACGAATTCAATATTAAAATTCATTAATATTCAAAATATAATATTTAAAATAATAAATTAAATAAAATATTTGACTGCCAAAAACACGGGTCATTACATTCTTCCCCCTTAAAATAATTTCGTCCTCGAAATTGCTAAGGTAAGAAAGAAAGTTACAAACCCAATAATTTCTAAATCCATTTTATTTTAAATCAAAACCATTAATATAAATTTTCAAAAATATCGAAAATTTTCTAACACTTTAACTTCCCGGGAAAATTCGGCAGAGTCTCCCCTGTATGGAGTGACATCTGCGATATCGCAGGAACAAATAATATATATACATCGACCCATTCGGTCGGAAAACAAAAAAAACCCCAAAATTCAAAATTTCATATTTTCGCGTAGGCGTCCCTTTTTGCGAGCGCTATTGAGCATATTTGCTTAACGTACATGCGATTTACTCAACCAATATCAATCCGTCTAGCCATCTGGCACCGTACTCAACTCAATTCACATATAAGTAACGAGTATGTGAAATTCTAAGATAATATTTCACTAATCAACTGGTATAACCACACCGATTGCAAAATCAAACATACAACATCAATTCATTATCAAATACAAGGTTAAATCATGAATTCCAATTCATATGCAGTTTCATTCCAGCGTAAATTATACCGGAATTTATACTTTAGTTTATAATTCATTTAGTTTCATTAAATTGTTGATTATTCTCATTCAAACAAACCATCACCAATAACAAACAAATCATAATCAACAACCAACATACAACCAAATCAATTGAATTCATATTCAATATTAATATTTAATTTTGGTTTTGCAGATTTGATTATTATATATTCATATTCCAAATCTATTTTATTCAGTTTCGATATCTTTCTTGATTTAATTACACTTAACTAAGTTAAGTTTCAATTAAAATTTTCAATCAGATTTGAATTCCATTCAAATAAATCAAACACACTAATATCTCAATAATTTATAAAATTATTTCTTTTCTATATAAAAATATAATTTGGGTAAAATTATTTCATTTACCCTCTTTACAAAACAATACTGTGTTTATTGCCAGTTCAACGCTTCTTAACACTTGAACCGTCCAAACAACACAATACAAAACCTTTGTATATAAAATTTACAAATACGCTCTCATATATATATATACACTCGATCTCGATCTAGGGTATTACTAACCCAATCTCTATTGAGTTACACCATAGAGCCAAGGTTATTACTAAACCAATAGCTCTGATACCACTGTAACGACCCAGGAATTTTCGTCCCTGGAAATCGACATAAATACCTGTACCGTAACTCATGCCGACCTTTCAAACACCGAAAGCACTGGAACGTTATTAGAAAGAAATTAGAGGGTGAGATAAGAAAGAAAGAAATATAAGAATAGAAGAAGAAGAAACACCACAACACATAATCTCACATCGTAGCGGAACAAAATATAATACAGAAATAAATCTTTATTGAGAGCTTAAAAAAACCACTTACAATATCAGAGTACATCACATAACGGGACAGTTATAATAACCTGCTCCCATATACAACACACAGCGGAGTAGTAGCTATATAATATCATACGTCTAGACTCTTCCAGCTTGTCTCTTCACAACATTTGATAACCTGAACCTGTACCCCTAGGCTGACCCGAGCATTTACAAAACACCGGGTCAGTCTGGTGAACCAAAGTGAGAAAAACTCGCACAATATTGAGGGTATCACACAACTTTATTTTAAAGTCAAAATCCTTTCGAAAGCAAAGAATAACCGAAGACCAAATCCACATATAAACATGGATGGTTTTTACCTTACGATAACCCAAAACATTTTTGAAATTAATATCTTTTCCAATATTATAATAATGTATAAATACAAGTAAATAGAATCTAGCGGAACGCTTGCATCTCACGCTCCATATAAATAGTATACAATCAAAAACCACAGGCGCTTATTGGAGATTGGATCCGAATATTGTAACAACCCGGAAATCTGGGCCAGTTTAAAATTTTTATTTTGGCTATTTTAGCGAATTTTAATTATTTAAAATAGATTATTTTAAATAATATGATGAGAAACTTATTTTGAATGGAATTCGAATGAATATATTTATATAGATCGTCGTTTGAATATAAATATTTATTATAAATATAAAAGAAGTTGAAAATTCAGAATAGTCGCTATGGAATTCTGGCCCTTAAAAATGGAAATTTTGCAAACGACCTCGGATTTCGACGAAACCACTTTTGTTGGATCCGTGATGTCAAATTATTGCTAGATTCCAATTTTCATAATTTTTCAAATCAATATGTGAGCGTGGCAAAGGAAAACGCGTTTGACCAGTTTTAGTTGATTTTAATCGACTGGAAAATGGCCATTTTTCAAACGGACTCAGAATTTGACGAAATTAGTTTTGTTAGGACTGTATCGCCAATACGAAGCTAGAAAATATTTTTCTATAATTTTTCGAGTTAGTATGTAACCCCAGTAAATTGAAATAGGCGTTCAAATTCAATATATAGAGTTGTATGTTGATTTTGATGAAAACTGGTCGAAACAGTCGAATCAACCTGTGATACATATCCCATTGTGTTCGGAATGGGGGTAATTATCTATGGACGACAGTCGGTGGGTCTTGATTGGAGTTTGAATGGAACGATAACTTTTTGGAGGATAAATGAATTAAATATATAATTAAAAAATTAAAGTCAACCCCTCTTTTTCTTTACCCCCCCCCCTCTCGTTCATTTCAGAAAATAAAAAAAAGGAAAAAAAAATCGTGATCTGGACCTCGCCTCCTCTTCCCCTCGCGCCGCCGTCGATGGGGATGGCAGCCGCCCCTTCCCCTTGACCTCCGACCGACGCCCCTACCTCCTCTTCCCCTCCCCTCTGCGACTCTCTCCTCCTCGAAATGCGAAGCCCCTATACCTGTAACCCTAAATCAGACCACCGCGCCCACCTACGACCCCCCATCCCTCCCCTGTTCACTGCAGCTCAGACCGCCGTCTCTGTGGCCATCCCCTCCTCCACTCGACCACCGACAAGTACCGCGCCCAGCGCCGCCTTCATCCCCCCTACTCGGCGACTGAAACGCTGTGAGTTTTATTTAATTCTGTTTTCTTCTTTCATTTCAATGTAAGTAAATAAAAATCAGTTTATTTATATGATTAAGAAAAACATAAGGATATGATTTTTAAGCAAAGAAAAAATTCGGATTTTTATTTATATAAAATAGATATAAAGGTTAGATTTGATTTTTATATAAAAATATAATTTTTATGACATAGAAAGGATAAAAATATAATTTTTATAATATAGAAAGGTTAAAAATATAATTTTTCTACTAGTGGCATATTAAAAATATGATTTTTATATAGGTATGATAATAAAAATTCGATTTTTATGTGAGTAACAAAGTAAAGATTTGATCTTTATATATATAGCGAAATAAAAATCTGATTTTTATTATATATATGTTGAAATAAAAAATGGGAGTTTTATAGCGATGAAATAAAAATTCGATCTTTATATATGAAGAAGAAATAAAAATATGATTTTTATTGATTAGGATGAAGTGATAAAAATATAATTTTTATTATAAACAGCGGGAAAAGAACTGCAGTGGAATTTCAAAGGAATCCAGACGGTTCAGCAGTTCAAAAAGCAAAGCACGGCGGAGTGGAATCCTCTGTGAGAACTCCTCACCTTTTATTTATTTTTCTAGTTGAAATATATACTAGGATGCAGACGGTGTTTAGTAACACCCGACACCCGTCGTCCACAGACCATGGACAGCTTGTATGCTTGGTTGTTTGATTTTGATGTGTAGTTAATTGTGTGATGTGATGTGAAATAAAATATTATATAGTTAGAAATATTTTATAGTTAAAAATAGAATTTTTAACGTGTATATAAAATAAATATTTATAAACAAATCGGAGATTTGTTTATATACACTAATTTGATTGATATTGATTGGGACGATAAATTTTACACATCGCCCAACTGCACAAATAAAATCTGTGTTCGATTGTTTGAAACCCCACACGGGTATTGGGATGATATATGACATACACTAATCCCAATAATTAGTTGTATGTCGATCGATTGATGGGCAGATTGTTATGAGCGTTAAATATTTATATTTGAAGCTTATACAGTGTAGAATGCACTTTGGATGATGGTTGATTATTCATCGTTGTTATTGTATACATGTGTGGTAGAAAATCCATATAATTAACATTATATGGTAATTGATTGAGCCTTATTCCAGTTTTGAAAAAGAAATGTTTGAAAAAGAAAATTTTGAAATAGAATATTTGAAAATAGAAATATATGAAGCCGTGTTAATTAGATTTACGCCATTTTGACGTGAACGATATTTATATCGATTTCATTCATTTTATACTGAATATCGAAAGTGATTTCAAAAATTTGATATTTTGAAAAGAATTGAAATTCGAATTAAATTGAATAGAAATGAATTCGAATTGAAATTGAATAGAAATGAATTCGAATTGAAATTGAATAGAAATGAATTTGAATTGAATTGAATTAGAACTGAAATTGAATTAGAAATCAATTTGAATTGAAATCGATTTGAAACGAATTTAAAACGAATTTATATTGGAAAAATTCAATTTTGATTTGAATTTGAAAATGAAGCTGAAATCGTTTCGAAAATGAATTAAAATGATTTATAAAATACGTTTTAAAAGGAAATCGATGAAGTATATATTATATATATTATATATAATATAATGGCCTGAATAGCACGCGCCGGGCTGCGGTAGTTCGTGGATTTCGATCATTAACTTCGAACACATATTGCGGGAGATCCGACCGTCGGATTCTCCTAAAACCGGAACCGTTGGGTTTGTATCGAAAAGAGCTTTTTAATGAATATTAGAAATTAGAAATCTAACGGTTGGATTTGGAATTTTGTCCAAATCAAATTTGGAAAAGGTCGCTGTAAGTGCAGTTCGATGGCCGTTGATGGAAATCGACTGTACGGGCCTTGATAAAATTATTAAAAATATTAATAATTAATGTAAAATCATAAGAAATGATTTAGAAAGAATTGGGATGAAAAACTCCATATTTGAAAAGATAAAAATAGATTTTTATTGAAATGAACTAGTTTTGAACTAGAATTATAATTCTATTTATTTTTAAATAGGTAAATTGAATTTGAAAAGGGTTTTAAGAGTAACCAGAATTTCCAATAATTGAATTGGAATGAATCTGAATCGAAATTGTCTTTGGATTATTTCGAAGTTGGATTACGTGATTATACAGATATTGTTATCGAAATTTGAAAGATGCATATATCGTTATTTCCAATACGATATTTGTTGGTCATAGAATTTGATATTGAATATAAGCCGATAAATTTTCTATTCAGAGCCTTGTACTTAATATCAAATGTGATTTGGGTTTGTCGTAAATGGTGTCTTCATTAACACTGTTCTTAAGCCCAGTTGAGAAAAAGATTAAATCTTTTTATTTAGATTTAATGAAGTGTATCGATTAAATAATATTTAATTGGAATTGAATTGGTATTGATTTTTGGTTTTATCGTGAACAGTGTTTTAAATAACACTTGTTCTGGAAAATTAATGGAATGTGATTTTGGGTTGTCGTGAACGGTATCTTCAATAATACTGTTCTTAGACCCAAAGGAGTTAAGAAAATCAAAAACTAACTGGAGATTAGTTAAG
Source organism: Allium sativum (assembly GCA_030737875.1). NCBI lineage: Eukaryota > Viridiplantae > Streptophyta > Magnoliopsida > Asparagales > Amaryllidaceae > Allium > Allium sativum. The sequence continues at coordinate 5,270,848 of JASFAX010000039.1, read as the reverse complement.
TTGAATGGTTTCGGGGGTATTGATCTGATGTTGGTTTCGGCCTTCGGGGTTAATACTTAGGGAATTGCTCACTTGCCAATTTACGGTTAGGGACTGATTGAAATGTGATGTGATTTTGGGTTTTATCGTGAACCGTGTTTTAAATGACACAGATTCTTTAACCCAGGCACAGATTAAAACTAAGTGGACTTTTAATGAATCTTTAATTAGATTGAAAAGATCGAGAATGGAGTATCACTAGTTTTACTCCAGGCGATAGTTAAATCTTTAATTAGATTTGAACGTGAAATGGTAATTGACTTTACCGATAACACCGTGGTGTTAGATATGAAGTATTACCAGTTTTACTTCATGGGATGAATAGGTTGGGACTGAGAAATAAATAAATGATTACTTCGGTGTGGTTCAATAATCCCGACTAGTTTGAAGTGATATTTAAAAGGAAGATTAAAGAATAAATTTAAAAGAATTTATCTTTGATAAAATTAATGGGAACCTTTACCTGAGAATGTGAAATTTGGAAACTAGCTGTAGGTTGGCTAAGCAGAGTGATTTCCTGGGTATTGATCTGATGTTGGTCTCGGCCTTCGGGGTTAATATTTGGGGGATTATTCTCTTGATTAATTTACGGTTAGTGACTGATGAATTGGAATGAGGCGTATGTTGTGTTTGTGTAACACTAGTTTAATATATACGCGAGTTATTCGGAAAGACCGGGTTTATCCCATTCTGAATAACTGTTACGACGATAAGTCGAAGATGAAGACGGTGGTCGAAGACCGGAGGTCTTCATGTCGTTTGGGTGATTACTGACGATCTTGATTTGGATGTACACCCAAGAGGAGGGAATCCGTTGGTGATCGTCCAGACGTACTTGGAGATCGATGGATATGCGGGGTACTAGGTGCCTCCGGTTTCGTTCAGACCCAGAACGAACTTGCAAATGGACTGTGTGTCTGACATTGGATTTTAGTCTGTATGATTGATTTCTATTAAATATATATCTGTTTGGCGGCGGAGAATTTATTCTCTTGCTTACCGCCTTCTCTGAGACGTACGAGCTCAGAGGTTATATATCGATGGATATCAAACGCACGGAGTGAATTGCCTGTGTGGCATGCCTAAGTGGCAGATGATCAAGGCTTCTGTTGAAAAGCAAAGTCTTGTGGTTGATGATCAAAGCACGGCCTGTGTGGCGTAGCTTTGTGTAACGTTGATTCGCGAGCCTCACACCCCAGTGGTGAACCAAAAACGGGAGAGGACCTCAGGGAGGACATACGTTTCTTACTAGTTAGAAGTGGCATCAGTGGTTTTACACGCCCTGACGAGTTTGACTTATGTGGTTGTTGCTGTTGCGAGGCGCCTCGGATATATCGGTGACTATGTGAAGCCGATGGAGTCATTCGTTGGCTCATTTACGCCCCATAGGGCGGGGAGACGTATTGTTCAGGCACTATAACCTACATCGAGTGGACCGACCCTGTCGCTCCATGGGGCAGTTGCGGCTGTTCCTGAGGCTCGGGCTAGAGAGTCTCGAATCGGTTGAGGACGATCCCTTGCCTCGGTTCGCAGATGGAAATCCAACTTCCAATACGTGACGTTTTCGATTTTAGTTGTAAACCTATATATGGAGACATAGTGGCATGGGACGCTCATGTCGCCTATGATTGATACTTATGATTTGAAGTTGTTTTATACACTATGCACTTATAATAGTATCAAATGATTTGTTTTAAACGTATCAAGCATTCTTGGCTATTATAAGGTAATAACCCTATCCTCCGGCTTGCGTTGCATTGTGTGATGGGAACTGGGTCTTATAATAGCTTCATTTTTCTTTATTTAGCATTGCGCTGTTTGTTTTATGCACTGGTATTCTCGGAAGAAAACCCGTTCCGCGTTAACGGCGTGTTCCCTTGATTTACCTAACTTTAAAATAGAGATAAATAACTGTTTTTGTTCTCACACCAGTCCCATGACTGACCTGGAGTTTATTGTTTTAACCTAAACTCTGGGTGCCCTTATTTTGACACGGGTAGCTAGTAGTTTTAGTTTTGCAGATTTATATTCATAGGATCCTGGTTTACAGCTGGAACGATGTCCGAAAAGCTTTGTATCCGTATATCTCATTCTAGTCGTGTTTTGTATTATTTTTCCGCTGCTATGTAATTTATTGTAATCTCTGATATTTATCGAATGTATAATATTCATTTATACTCTGTATATTCTTGTATCTGATGGAATTGTTGTAATGTACAATGAAATGTTCTTCTGTCTGCGTTCTGATGTGGCTTGTCCTCGACTCAATCCGGGATTTCCCGCAAGGGGGATTTTAGGTAGTTTCAGCATGGTATCAGAGCTTTGGTTTACAAAGCTCAAAGAACAAGACACATTAGAACCATACGAAAGAATTCATCAGAAATTCCAATGGGAATGACTCGTTAGAGATGGGATCAGTAGTATCCTGGACCGAGTGTGAAGAGTAATGTTTTTAAAATAAAAATTGAAAACAAGTTTTGTTTTGAAAATCTAAATCAATTATTCGTATTTGATTATTTATTTTATATTGATTTGGACTATCAGGTATATAGAGATTTTAGTATACGTCTGATCCGCGTGTATTTGAAGTTTTAATATACTGGATAGATATAGAATCGCACTGTAGTCGTTCGGGGATAATTCTGGTGATGGGGCCCCATCGCCAGTATTTATTTTCGAGTGACGAAAGTGAGATTTCTATATATTTCCTATTGACTGGTGTGAGAACCAAAATTAGATAGGGCTTATTGTTGTGATTTTGCATCAAAAATCCGATTTTTAGACTATATATCAAAGTTATAAATTTGAAATGATAATCAACTAATTGATTGCTGATTTTGTTGTTTGATTATTAGTTGATTAATTAAAATGTTGAACCGTTAGCCAAATTCAACCAAATAGTGAGTTGTATTGAAAATTTATCGCATTTGCTTGCATATACTTGTACTTACATTGAACAGGTCATAGCAAGGAGGCTAGAGCAGAGAATAAAATTTGTTTGCCCGACAAATAGGTACATGTTTACCATAATTTACTGTTTTGTTTGGGTGATGATGATTTTATGAGCCGATTGGCTAGCCGCTTGGCTTTTTCTTTTTCTTTTTGAGATCAGAGGGCCTGTATGGCAATTTCGGGATTTTCCCGGTGCAGGGGAGGTTATGGCGAAATTTTTCGAAAATTTAGGGTGTTAGCCAAATTTTTGAAAAATTTGAAAAGTTCTTAGAAACTGAAAAGTTGAAGAACTTAAGCCGCAGTGAAAACACTGGAAGTTGAGTTGGTTTGTAAAACAACTTTCGGCTTCGTTCCTTTTCGGGGACGAAAAGTTTTAAGTGGGGGAGATTGTAACAACCCGGAAATCTGGGCCAGTTTAAAATTTTTATTTTGGCTATTTTAGTGAATTTTAATTATTTAAAATAGATTATTTTAAATAATATGGACGAGAAATTTATTTTGAATGGAATTCGAATGAATATATTTATATAGATCGTCGTTTGAATATAAATATTTATTATATATATAAAAGAAGATGAAAATTCAGAATAGTCGCTATGGAATTCTGGCCCTTAAAAATGGAAATTTTGCAAACGACCTCGGATTTCGACGAAACCACTTTTGTTGGATCTGTGATGTCAAGTTATTGCTAGATTCCAATTTTCATAATTTTTCGAATCAATATGTGAGCGTGGCAAAGGAAAACGCGTTTGACCAGTTTTAATTGATTTCAATCGACTGGAAAATGGCCATTTTTCAAACGGACCCAGAATTTGACGAAATTAGTTTTGTTAGGACCGTATCGCCAATACGAAGCTAGAAAATATTTTTCTGTAATTTTCCGAGTTAGTATGTGACCCCAGTAAATTGAAATACGCGTTCAAATTCAATATATAGAGTTATATGTTGATTTTGATGAAAACTGGTCGAAACAGTCGAATCAGCCTGCGATACATATCCCATTGTGTTCGGAATAGGGGTAATTAGCTATGGACGACAGTCGGTGGGTCTTGATTGGAGTTCGAATGGAACGATAACTTTTTGGAGGACAAATAAATTAAATATATAATTAAAAAATTAAAGTCAGCCCCTCTTTATCTTTACCCCCCCTCTCGTTCATTTCAGAAAAACAAAAGAAAGGAAAAAAAATCGCGATCTGGACCTCGCCTCCTCTTCCCCTCGCGCCGCCTTCGATGGGGATGGCAGCCGCCCCTTCCCCTTGACCTCCAACCGACGCCCCTACCTCCTCTTCCCCTCCCCTCTGCGACTCTCTCCTCCTCGAAATGCGAAGCCCCTATACCCGTAACCCTAAATCAGACCACCGCGCCCACCTGCGACCCCCCCATCCCTCTCCTGTTCGCTGCAGCCGTCTCTGTGACCATCCCCTCCTCCACTCGACCACCGACGAGTACCACGCCCAGCGCCGCCTTCATCCCCCCTGCTCGGTGACTGAAACGCTGTGAGTTTTATTTAATTTTGTTTTCTTCGTTCATTTCAATGTATGTAAATAAAAATCAGTTTATTTATATGATTAAGAAAAACATAAGGATATGATTTTTAAGCAAAGATAAAATTCGGATTTTTATTTATATAAAATAGATATAAAGTATATATTTGATTTTTATATAAAAATATAATTTTTATGACATAGAAAGGATAAAAATATAATTTTTATAATATAGAAAGGTTAAAAATATAATTTTTATACTAGTGGCATATTAAAAATATGATTTTTATATAGGTATGATAACAAAAATTCGATTTTTATGTGAGTAACAAAGTAAAGATTTGATCTTTATATATATAGCGAAATAAAAATCTGATTTTTATTATATATATGTTGAAATAAAAATGGGATTTTTATAGCGATGAAATAAAAATTCGATCTTTATATATGAAGAAGAAATAAAAATATGATTTTTATTGATTAGGATGAAGTGATAAAAATATAATTTTTATTATAAACAGTGGGAAAAGAACTGCAGTGGAATTTCAAAGGAATCCAGACGGTTCAGCAGTTCAAAAAGCAAAGCACGACGGAGTGGAATCCTCTGTGAGAACTCCTCACCTTTTATTTATTTTTCTAGTTGAAATATATACTAGGATGCAGACGGTGTTTAGTAGCACCCGACACCCATCGTCCACAGACCATGGACGGCTTGTATGCTTGGTTGTTTGATTTTGATGTGTAGTTGATTGTGTGATGTGAAATGAAATAAAATATTATATAGTTAGAAATATTTTATAGTTAAAAATAGAATTTTTAACGTGTATATAAAATAAATATTTATAAACAAATCGGAGATTTGTTTATATACACTGATTTGATTGATATTGATTGGGACGATAAATTTTACACATCGCCCAACCGCACAAATAAAATCTGTGTTTGATTGTTTGATACCCCACACGGGTATTGGGACGATATATGACATACACTAATCCCAATAATTAGTTGTATGTCGATCGATTGATGGACAGACTGTTATGAGCGTTAAATATTTATATTTGATGCTTATACATTGTAGAATGCACTTTGGATGATGGTTGATTATTCATCGTTGTTATTGTATACATGTGTGGTAGAAAATCCATATAATTAACATTATATGGTAATTGATTGGGCCTCATTCCAATTTTGAAAAAGAAATATTTGAAAAAGAAATATTTGAAATAGAATATTTGAAAATAGAAATATATGAAGCCGTGTTGATTAGATTTACGCCATTTTGACGTGAACGATATTTATATCGATTTCATTCATTTTATAATGAATATCGAAAGTGATTTCAAAAATCTGATATTTTGAAAAGAATTGAAATTCGAATTAAATTGAATAGAAATGAATTCGAATTGAAATTGAATAGAAATGAATTCGAATTGAAATTGAATAGAAATGAATTCGAATTGAAATTGAATAGAAATGAATTCGAATTAAAATTGAATTGAATTGAATTAGAACTGAAATTGAATTAGAAATCAATTTGAATTGAAATCGATTTGAAACGAATTTATATTAGAAAAATTCAATTTTGATTTGAATTTGAAAATGAAGATGAAATCGTTTCAAAAACGAATTAAAATGATTTATAAAATACGTTTTAAAAGTATATCGACGAAGTATATATTATATATATAATATAATGGCCTGAATAGCATGCGCCGCGCTGCGGTAGTTCGTGAATTTCGACCATTGACTTCGAACGGATATTGCGGGAGATCCGACCGTCGGATTCTCCTAAAACCGAAACCGTTGGGTTCGTATCAAAAAGAGATTTTTAATGAATATTAGAAATTAGAAATCTAATGGTTGGATTTGGAATTATGTCTAAATCAAATTTGGAAAAGGTCGCTGTAAGTGCAGTTCGATGGCCGTTGATGGAAATCGACTGTACGGGCCTTGATAAAATTATTAGAAATATTAATAATTAATGTAAAATCGTAAGAAATGATTTAGAAAGAATTGGGATGAAAAACTCCATATTTGAAAAGATAAAAATAGATTTTTATCGAAATGAACTAGTTTTGAAATAGAATTATAATTCTATTTATTTTTAAATAAATAAGTTGATTTTGAAAAGGGTTTTAAAAGTAACCAGAATTTCCAATAATTGAATTGGAATGATGTTGAATCGAAATTGTCTTTTGATTATTTCAAAGTTGGATTTCGTGATTATACAGATATTGTTATCGAAATTTGAAAGATATATATATCGTTATTTCCAATACGATATTTGTTGGTCGTAGAATTTGATATTGAATATAAGCCGATATATTTTCTATTCAGAGCCTTGTACTTAATATCAAATGTGATTTGGGTTTGTCGTGAATGGTGTCTTCATTAACACTGTTCTTAAGCCCAGTTGAGAAAAAGATTTAATCTTTTTATTTAGATTTAATGAAGTGTACCGATTAAATAATATTTAATTGGAATTGAATTGGTATTGATTTTTGGGTTTATCGTGAACAGTGTTTTAAATAACACTTGTTCTTTAACCCGATAATTAATGGAATGTGATTTTGGGTTGTCGTGAACGTTATCTTCAATAATACTGTTCTTAGACCCAAAGGAGTTAAGAAAATCAGTAACTAACTGGAGATTAGTTAAGTTGAATGGTTTCTGGGGTATTTATCTGATGTTGGTTTCGGCCTTCGGGGTTAATACTTAGGGAATTGCTCACTTGCTAATTTACGGTTAGGGACTGATTGAAATGTGATGTGATTTTGGGTTTTATCGTGAACCGTGTTTTAAATGACACAGATTCTTTAACCCAGGCACAGATTAAAACTAAGTGGAGTTTTAATGAATCTTTAATTAGATTGAAAAGATCGAGAATGGAGTATCACCAGTTTTACTCCAGGCGATAGTTAAATCTTTAATTAGATTTGAACGTGAAATCGTAATTGACTTTACCGATATCACCGTGGTGTTAGATATGAAGTATTACCAGTTTTACTTCATGGGATGAATAGGTTGGGATTGGGAAATAAATAAATGATTACTTCGGTGTGGTTCGCTAATCCCGACTAGTTTGAAGTGATATTCAAAAGGAAGATTAAAGAATAAATTTAAAAGAATTTATCTTTGATAAAATTAATGGGAACATTTCCCTGAGAAAGTGAAATTTGGAAACTAGCCGTAGGTTGGCTAAGCAGAGTGATTTCCTGGGTATTGATCTGATGTTGGTTTCGGCCTTCGGGGTTAATATTTGGGGGATTATTCTCTTGATTAATTTACGGTTAGTGACCGATGAATTGGAATGAGGCGTATGTTGTGTTTGTGTAACACTTGTTTAATATATACGTGAATTATTCGGAAAGACCGGGTTTATCCCATTTTGAATAACTGTTACGACGATAAGTCGAAGATGAAGACGGTGGTCAAAGACCGGAGGTCTTCACGTCGTTTGGGTGATTACTGACGATCTTGATTGGGATGTACACCCAAGAGGATGGAATCAGTTGGTGATCGTCCAGACGTACTTGGAGATCGATGGATATGCGGGGTTATAGGTGCCTCCGGTTTCGTTCAGACCCAGAACGAACTTGTAAATGGACTGTGTGTCTGACATTGGATTTTAGTCTGTGTGATTGATTTTTATTAAATATATATCTGTTTGGCGGCAGAGAATTTATTTTCTTGCTTAACGCCCTTCTCTGAGACGTACGAGCTCAGAGGTTATATACCGATGGATATCAAACGCACGGAGTGAATTGCCTGTGTGGCATGCCTAAGTGCCAGATGATCAAGGCTTCTGTTGAAAAGCAAAGTCTTGTGGTTGATGATCAAAGCACGGCCTGTATGGCGTAGCTTTGTGTAACGTTGATTCGCGAGCCTCACACCCCAGTGGTGAACCAAAAACGGGAGAGGACCTCAGGGAGGACATGTGTTTCTTTCTAGTTAGAAGTGGCGTCAGTGGTTTTACACGCCCTGACGAGTTTGACTTATGTGATTGTTGTTGTTGCGAGACGCCTCGGATATATCAGTGACTATGTGAAGCCGATGGAGTCATTCGTTGGCTTATTTACGCCCCATAGGGCGGGGAGACGTATTGTTCAGGCACTATAATCCACATCGAGTGGACCGGCCCTGTCGATCCATGGGGCAGTTGCGACTGTTCCTGAGGCTCGGGCTAGAGAGTCTCGAATCGGTTGAGGACGATCCCTTGCCTCGGTTCACAGATGGAAATCCAACTTCCAATACGTAACGTTTTCGATTTTAGTTGTAAACCTATATATGGCGACATAGTGGCATGGGACGCTCATGTCGCCTAGGATTGATACTTATGATTTGAAGTTGTTTTATACACTATGCACTTATAATAGTATCAAATGATTTGTTTTAAACGTATCAAGCATTCTTGGCTATTATAAGGTAAAAACCATATCCTCCGGCTTGCGTTGCATTGTGTGATGGGAACTGGGTCTTATAGTAGCTTCATTTTTCTTTATTTAGCATTGCGCTGTTTGTTTTATGCACTGGTATTCTCGGGAGAAAACCCGTTCCGCGTTAGCGGCGTGGTCCCTTGATTTACCTAACTTTAAAATAGAGATAAATAACTGTTTTAGTTCTCACACCAGTCCCATGACTGACCCGGAGTTTATTGTTTTAACCTAAACTCTGGGTGCCCTTATTTTGACACGGGCAGCTAGTAGTTTTGGTTTTGCAGATTTATATTCACAGGATTCTGGTTTACAGCTGGAACGATATCCGGAAAGCTTTGTATCCGTATATCTCATTCTAGATGTGTTTTGTATTATTTTTCCGCTGCTATGTAATTCATTGTAATCTCTGATATTTATCGAATGTATAATATTCATTTATACTCTGTATATTCTTGTATCTGATGGAATTGTTGTAATGTACAATGAAATGTTCTTCTGTCTGCGTTCTGATGTGGCTTGTCCTCGACTCAATCCGGGATTTCCCGCCAGGGGGATTTTGGGTCGTTTCAACTATGACAAGGTATGGGACCACCTGCTGATAGTGTATCTCTAGAGGCGAGTACACTGGGTTCAACAAGAACGTCTTGCAACCCAGCCCTCACATGACCGACCACTCATTTCGCTTGAGTGTATCGAATGTATATCACCAACGGTTGGGCTCAAACCACCGTTTCCCGAAAAGGGACAACATCGAAATAGATTTAAAGAAGCAACATGTAATAACCCGGAAATTCCGAGTTAGTTTAAATTTTTTATTTTGGCAATTTTAATGAATTTTGAATATTTAAAATGAATTATTTTAAATAATATCGACGAGAAATTTATTTTGAATATAATTAGAACGTATATAGTTATATAGATCGTCGTTAGAATTTAAATATTTATTTTAAATTATATAAGGAATTGAAAATGGCCCTACAGTTCGATAATTCGATTTCAAACTTCAATTGAATGTACCGGGTGCTAAACAATCCGGATTTTAGTGAAACTAAAAATATTAGAATCTATTCGTGAATATCTTTCCAACGAATCCGAAAAATCGAAATTTCATAGCGGGGATCAAAAGTTATGCCCAGTTGAAAATTCAAAATAGTCGCTATGTAAATTATACATGGCCCAAAAAGTCAAATTTTTCATACGAATGAATTTAGACTCGAAACCACTTCCATTGAGTTCAAAATGCCATTTAGAACTCCGAAAAGTATAAGCTTCGATATATTTCGATATCCGGAATAGTGGCTATGGGCTGGAGTTGTTCGGTTAACAATACATAGCCCTTAAAAAGTGAAATTTTGCATACGAGCTCAGAATTCGACATGATAAATTTTTATGGATTCATAATGACAAATCATTATTGAGTTCCAAATGGTGCATCGAACGGATTTAATATGTGGTCGTGCGAGCTGAAACAGTTCCGGGTAAACCGAGCAGTCATTTTACAAAGGAACATTATTGATACGACCTCAGAATTCGATTTCGTTTTTTTTATGGATTCGTATCATCGAATAATGGTTAAATCCAAGAGGGCTTGATTTTTTGAGTTAGCATGTGAGCGTGCGAGAAGAAAAGGTGCGCCAGAATCGCATTTTTAGAGCTTATCTGAGCATTTTTGTGATTTTTTTTGAATAGTCAAACGAACTCGGAATTCGACGAAACTTGTTTTGTTGGACTCGTCTTCACATCTACTATCTCGTGTCCGAAATCCGCGGCCATCGGAGATCGCTAGCGTTCAGGCGATACGCGAGAAACTAACATATAATCACTTTTCCTTCTTTTCTATTTCATAAATTCACTTTTCCTCCTTCCTCCACAAAAACTCAAAAATGGCCTCCTCCTCCTAGGTGCCGCTGCCCCTCCTCCCACCGCCACCGCCGCACCACCTCAGGCCGCCGCACTCCCTCCTCCTCCCCTCCTCCTCCTCTTCCTCCTCCTCCTCTCTCCTCTTTTCATGGACCCTAGGCCTTCAACACCAACCACCACCACTCCGGGCCCCACCACCACCGCCACCACCCACCAGCGGACTCCCCCACCTCAATCAGGTCCGGCGCCCCCCCCCCCCTCAGGCCATCCCTCCGGCCGTGGGCCCCTCGGTCACCAAAAACTCATTTTACACTAATCGCCCGTTTTGCAAATAAGCCCCTCACCGTATTTCGCCAATAACTCCCAAACGGTGCGTTTCTGGCCAAAGTCCCTCTAAACCAAAGTTGTAGAGCACGAAATTCTCTTTGATTTGACTATATGGAAATTGTGTTTTGGAGTTCGGAGCTGCTCGGAAAACGCGTTCGAAGTCTGCTGTTCAAAAGCAGTAAAAATCGTGTACTTTTGCGAATTCTGGCGAATTGGAGCATTTTTGGCGAAAAGTCTCTTAGGAGAAAGTTGTCCGGAATGGCGCGTTTAAGCTAGGGAAAAGATGGTGTGAAGATTGAAGCTCGTTTGCAAATTCTGGAACCAGAACAGCGAATCCGGGTGTTAGAAAAAAAGCGAGTTTTCTCCATTTTAAAGCTTCTACAGTTTTTGACATATGAAGTAAATAAAAATATGATCTTTATATTATAGAGAGGATAAAAATCCGATTTTTAACTTATAGAAGATATAAAGATAATATTTTTATATAATGTAGATAATAAAAATGTGATTTTTATACATGTAGTGGCTACGGGCAACGAAAGTGTCAAAAGGCGAGAACGACAAGATTTTCTACATAAGAAGAGTCGAGATGATTGGATTAGCTATTTGGTGAGAACTTTTCACTCAAAATCTCTTTTTCTAGTTATATATATATACTAGGATGCAGACGGTGTTTAGTAGCACCCGACACCATCGTCCACAGACCATGGACTTGTTTGTTTGGTTGTGTAGTTGGTTAGATTATTTGGTTTGAATTGAATTGTTTGGTGAATTGAATTTGATTTGATTGATATGTGTATGGCGTGGGCCATTACTAGACCGGGGATAAGGCTAGGCCTCGTCCCGTTTCTAGTATCGTGCCGTTATGCCGCTGAAATTTTCTAAAACAAGTTAGAAAAATAAAGATATCATTTTATTTGATAAATGAACCGAATAGAATATTTATAAGTTGAATAAAATAGTTTGGTCATTAAAAATATAATTTTTAACGTGAATATGAATAAATAAATATTCATTTACAAACCGGACGGTTTGTTTATGTACACCTATTTGAAGGACATTGATTGGAACGATAAATTTTACACATCGCCAAACTGCACAAATAAAATCTGTGTTTGATTGTTTGAAACCCCACACGGGTATTGGGATAAAATACGGCATACACCAATCCCAATAATTAGTTGTATGTCGATCGATTGATTGACGGGCTGTTATAAGCGTTAGATATCAATATTTGATGCTTATACAGTGTAGTGCACTTTGGATGATGGTTGACTATGTATCGTTGCTATTATATACATGTGTTGAATAGAATCCATATAATTAACTTTATATGGTAATTGATTGGGCCTCATTCCAATTTAGAAGATAAAGAATATTATAAAATAAAGGTTCATGTGTTGACAGTACTCATCCGTTGAGATTAGTCAAGTGTTGAACGGAATATTTTAACAATCAAATTTGCATCTTTATCTTTTTAAAATAAAGGTTCATGTGTTGACAATACTCATCCGTTGAGATTAGTCATGTGTTGAACGAAATATTTTAACAATAAAATTTACATCTTTATCATATATAAAATTAGAAATTAACTGGAAAATAGATGAGATGAGTGGTTTCCTGGATATTGATCTGATGTTGGTTTCGGCCTTTGGGGTTAATATTTAGGGAATCGTTCTCTTACTAATTTACGGTTGGAGTCTGATTTGAAATCAAACGATAGATACCATGATTTTTATAAAATATATTAAATAAAAAAAATAGTCACACGTGGATAGTACTCATTTGTTGAGATTAGTCATGTGTTGACAAACATTTGTAAATAGAATAACGAAGTTATTGAAAAATATAAAGCCGTGTTGATTAGAGATGCGCTATTTTGATGCGAACGATATTTATATCGATTATATTCGAATTTGAATTGAATTGAATAGAAAACGAATTTAAATTGAATCGAATAGAAAACGAATTCGAATTGAATTGAATTGAAAAGAAAATGAATTCGAATCGAATTAAAAATCGATTTGAATTGAAATCAAATAGAAATGAAAGTAAAAAGGATTTGTAACAGAAAATTCAATTTTGATTTGAATTTGAAATAAAGGTTGAAATTGTTTTTGAAACAAATTTGAATCTATTTATAAAATTCGTTTTGAATAGAAATCGACGAAGTATATATTATATATATAATATAATGGCCTGAATAGAACGCGCCGCGCCGCGGCAGTTCGCGAATTTCGGACATTTATTTCGAACGGACATTACGGGAGATACGACCGTCGGATTCTCCTAAAACCGGAACCATTGGGTTCATATCGAAAAGAGCTTTCTAACGAATATTAGAAATTTGAAATCTAACGGTTGGATTTGGAGATAGGTCCAAATCAAATTTGGAAAAGGTCGTTGTAAGTGCAGTTCGATGGCCGTTGTTGGAAATCGACTGTACGGGCCTTGATAAAATTATTAAAAATAGTAATAATTTGTGTAAAATCATAAGAAATGATTTGGGGAAAATTGGGATGAAAAACTCCATATTTGAAAAGATAAAAATAGATTTTTATCGAAATGAACTAGTTTAGAACTAAAGTAACAACCCATTTATTTTTAAATAAATAAATTGGATTTGAAATGGGTTTTAAATAGAATTGATTAGTGGGTTTATCGTGAAGGGTGTTTTAAATAACACTTGTACTTTAACCCGATAATAAATAGAATGTGATTTGGGTTTGTCGTGAACTGTGTTTTAAATAACATTAGTTCTTTAACCCAGTAAAAGGAGTTTCAATGAATCTGTAATTAGATTGAAATGTGCATTGATAATCTAAATTATCAAATTTGGAAAATAATCAAGAATGGAGTATCACCAGTTTTGCTCCAAAGCGATAGTTAAATCTTTAATTAGATTTGAACGTAGAATGTTAATAAATTTTACCGATAACACCGTGGTGTTAGATATGGAGTATTACCAGTTTTGCTTCATGGGATGAATAGGTTGGGATTGGGAAATAAAATAAATAATTACTTCGGAGTGGTTCGCTAATCTCGACTAGTTTGGAAAACCATAATTTGGTTTGATATGACATCCAATGGAAGATTAAAGAATAAATTTTAAAGAATTTATCTTGGATAAAATTAATGGGAACCTTTCCCTAAGAATTGAGATTTTGAAACTTGCTGTAGGTTAGTTAAGAAGAATGGTTTCCTGGGTATTGATCTGATGTTGGTTTCGGCCTTCGGGGTTAATATTTGGGGAATTGCTCTCTTACTGATTTACGGTTAGTGACTAATGAATTGGAATGAGGCGTATGTTGTGTTTGTGTAACATTTGTTTTTAATATACGCGGGTTGTTCGGAAAGGCCGGGTTTATACCCATTCTGAATAACCGATTCGACGATAAGTCGAAGATGATGACGGTGGTCGAAGACCGGAAGTCTTCACATCGTTTGGATAATTACTGACGATCCTGATTGGGCTGTACACCCAAGAGGATGGAAATAGTTGGTGGTCGTCCAAACGTACTTGGAGATCGATGGATATGCGAGGAAAGTGCCTCCGGTTTCGTTCACACCCAGAATGAACTTGTAAATGGATTGTGTGTCCGACATTGGATTTTATTCTGTGTTGATTGATTTCTGTTAAATATACATCTGTTTGGCGGCGGAGAATTTATTCTCTTGCTTAACGCCCTTCTCTGAGACGTACGAGCTCAGAGGTTGTATATCGATGGACATCAGTCGCATGGCATGAATTGCCTGCGTGGCATGCTGAGTTGCCTGGATCAAGGCTTCTGTTGAAAAGCAAAGTCTTGTAGTTGATGATCAAAGCACGGCCTACGTGGCAGCTTTGTGTATAGCGTGGATTCGCGAGCCTCACACCTCGGTATGAGTTAAAAACGGGATAAGGACTGCAGGGAGAGCACGACGTTTCTTTCTAGCTTTGGTGGTGTCAGTTACTTACCAGCCCTGACATTTATATACTTTTCACCTATGTGGTTGTTGGATGAGGCGCCTCGATTTTAGGTCTGTAAGGACCCGGAAACGTGTGTTCAAGAATAACTAATCCTCAAACGTAAGAGAGGACCGGCCCTGAAGATCCAGGGGTTACCCAGAGTGTGTAGTCCAGGGACATTTGCTAGAGTGTCTCGAAGCGGAGAGGAGCTTGCCCCCTTGCCTCGACTTATGACGGAAATCCAATTTCCAATACATGTATTTCGGTTTTATTTGTAGAGCCTAGTATGGCGACATGATAGATGGTACCCATGCCGCCTAGGATTGATTTTTATGATTGAAAATGTTTTGACACTATACACTTATAATAGTATCAAATAATTTGTTTTAAACGTACCAAGCATGTTTGGCTATTATAAGGGAAAACCCTATCCTCCGTCTTGCGTTGCATTATGTGATGGGACCTGGGTCTTATAATAGCTTCATTTTTAGAAAAAGCATTGCGCTGTTTATTCTATGCACTGGTTTTCTTGGAAGGAAACCCGTTACATGTTATACGGCGTGGTCCCTTGAATTACTCTCTTTTAAAGTAAAGGTTTAAATAACTGTTTTAGTTCTCACACCAGTCACATGACTGACCTGGAGTTTATTGTTTTAACCTAAACTCTGGGTGCCCCTATTTTCCGCACGGGCAGCTAGTAGATTTGGTTTTGCAGATTTATATTCACAGGGTCCTGATTTACAGCTGGAACGATGCTCGGAAAGCTCTGTATCCGTGTATCACTTCTAGTTGTGTTTTGTATATTTTTCCGCTGCTATGTAATTTATTGTAATCTCTGATATTTATCGAATGTAATTTATTCATTTATACTCTGTATATTCTTGTATCTGTTGGAATTGTTGTAATAACAATGAAATGTTCTTCCGTCTGCGTTCTGATTTGTCTTGTTCTCAAACGATCAGGGGTTTTCAAACGGTCTTAGTCGGTTTAACGATCGATTCAGATCGAGCGAAATTCCTTGCCGTCACACAACAGGAATTTCTCTAGATAGGTGATTATACACCCTAATGGGAGAGACCCACATAGCCATGTTGCCTGCCCTATTTTTGTCATTTACCGGTTGATGAGGCTTGAGGTCAGAATTTCCTTTTAGAATATTTGATCACCATTTACTTTGAATGTCACATCATCAGATCCGCCAAATCACTAATTGACGTCCACAAACATATGCTGGGTTTAAAAGAAGCGCGCCTTCTTCGCCACCAACTCGGTATGTTTGTAAAAATCAACGTACGTGGTTTTCAGGAAATACTCTGTCAGACATTCGTCCATACAAGTCATCCAGGAACAGAATGAACCGAAGGTACTCTCCTACTGCCTCCAATATAGGAATCACCCCATGGATCAGAAGCAAGAAGTCCTTGCAAACCGTAGATTTCAACCACGACAAAATCACAGTGTATCTCGGGCCGCTAAGCCAGAGATTATAAGTAACCCTTCCGCTTATGAAGATCCACAGTCTTCAATGCTCCATCTCGACCGTCTTCTGATATCTTCACGTATTTGTTGGTCGGAATGGTTTTCGAACCTAGGTTCGATCCCGGTCTTTCCTTACTAACAAATCGTGTGGGTTAGATTTGATAGTCGGTGATTTAACTATCAACATAAACAGTGTTTAAATCATGACAATCCAATGAGTTCACTGGTTCAGTATTCAGCACCACTTGGCCTTTTTAATTAAACAAATGTAAATTTAAAACTTTCAAACACTTCGCTATTATGAACATAGTTTCGCTACTTATTTAACATAAGATTTTACATTAACAAAGTCCCTTTTATATATCCAGTTTCCTATTTCCACTTTCAAACCATTTGCCACATTGTTACCTCATATTGGGAAATTGATTCAATTTATTACTTGTAAAACAACATTACGAGATATCTTTTGTTCATTACTTGATAACAAAATCCAATGTTTATTCTTAGAGCATAAAAGTCATCTTTTACATTTCCCTTTCTAACTCGAACATAGCATTATGTTTTCACGCAACCCCTTTTACTCCCCTTTTTCTTTGGATTCATCGTTATATATATTTTCCAACTTTCCCACTAAACATTCATATTATTATTTCTCAAATGAAATAATAAACTTTTACTATCATTTTTACCATTTCAACTCATCACTTCTTCAGATAATTTTGAAGTTGTTCAAGTTGGGGTATTTTAATTACCTCTCAGACCTCGATCAACAACGTTCATATCTCAAGATGGATACAAGTTGTAATCAAAAAACCCCATTTATATAAACACTGGTTTATTATAAAACCCTTTTATCTAAATTTTCCTTTTTACTTAATTCAATTAATTAAGTAACATTTAATTTAAGCTATAATAGTCGCTTAAAATTTCCTTTTATAACATTGTTAAAAAAACTCAGGTTTAAGCAAAACATGTCCACAAACTCCTTTCACCTTTCCATCGGATTTCATTTCCCATTTCGAGTACTTTTTAAATGAATTTCAATTAAAAAGTATTTCCCTAAATTATTACTAATTAAAAAAATAATTTACCTCGATAGTTAACTACTATCGTAGTTAATTCCCTTATTTACAAAAATAAATATTAATTCCCATTTTAAAGATCTTATTAAAAAAATTGTCACTAAATTCTTTTACTCGATTAATTCAAATCAATCTAATAACCAATTTCAAATAAAACATTTGACTTAGTCACTCAACGCGGTTATCTCGTTAACCGATTCCTACACGTTTTCACTTTAAATTAATTTAATTAGTTTAAATAATCTCATTAAATTTTTCTTAACAAAATAATAACCCAACTTACCAGTTAGATTAATTTCTATTCACGAATTTATAAATCTGATTAACATCAGAAATTACTTTATAAAATCAATTAATAATAATCAAAGTGCTAAATAAATAAAATATTTATTTATTTCCCTTTTTATAAACTTTTATTCAAAAAAAAAATATTTCAGAATCTATTTCCAGTTATAAAATAAATTTTATAACTTCAATTCTATCAGTTCACCTGACAGTAAATTGATATAAATAAAACAATTTACTTTTAGGCCATTTACTGCCAATTACTCAACCAATACTGCCCATTGGCTAAAACCAAACACAAGTTGAATTTCCAATCAATGATCAATACTTAAATCAATTACTCAAACATGATAGTTCATATGAAAATAAATAATGTATTTGAGGAATCTGGTTGGATTCCTCCAACCTGTTCTTCCCTGTACCCAAAATGGTTATCTCAAATCAGATCATTCAACCATTTAATAAATAACGACCATTTAATTCCAACCACAAGGAAGTCAAACAATTCAACCAATTAAACACGTTTATTTTATGAACGTGACCAACAAGGTAAGTTATCTTTATTGGAACCAACCTTTAGAATAACGATTTGGTATTTCACTGAAATTAAACAATGGTTTAATTTCATCAGTTAAATCAACAATTAAATATTTAACTAACAAACAGTCAACGTTGGCAAGCAGAGCACACAAAATAAAAACCCAATTTATATAAAAATATAAATGGGAAACTGAGTGAGTTTAACTCACCTTGAGTTGATACGTTGAATGGTACAGTTTCAGTAAAATTAAACTATCATTTAATTTTACTGAGAGATTCCGCTGCTTCCATTCCTGTCCAGCCTGGTTCCATAATATTCAGCTCGAAAATACGATTCCATCGGTATCTCGTTTGTTGAATTCTGATAACAAGGTAAAAGTTATCGACACTTTAATCTAAATGATCAATTAATTACTAATTACTTAATTAGTTAAATTTTAATCTCTGATTAACTAATTTTCCATTATACCCCAAGTAAGTTTTCATCAATATATTTTATAAAACTAACCCTTTAATTAACTTTATTTAATTACTAATTATAGATGGTGATTTTATTGTTATATAAGTCAATTACATTTTGGCATATTCAGAAACACTGTCACGCCCAAACAAAGACTCCATCTTCTCCTCCATATTCCAGGTTTCTGACTGTTATTTAATTTCCCATCTGGAAACAAAATTGGTAATGTTAACTAAGAATGTTTTAAACTAACTATTTACTCTTAATATGAATGGTAATATACGGTTTACAGTCCAATTCGTATCAGGTGAGAGGAATTTAAGGCCAACAGTTAAAGAATTAACAAACCCGATCCCTTTTCTTGTTTGCTTTCTCCCAACCGGTCATCTGTGTTTCTCTTCATCCCATTTACCTCACTCGCTTAAACTCTGTCATTTAGTAACGTGTTCCTCTTCATCCCTAACTGTTCGTACGTTCTCTCCATTGTTATAGCCATAAATACAAGCTGCAACTTCGGTCCTCTACAATGTTTCCAAGACCGTGTATTTGGCCAAGTTCTGCTCCAACAAACTGATCCCCATTTTGTTTTCCTCTTATTACTTTCTCCATCAACTCAACAGCGAACCCAAACGCCCCTTCCAACCAGACTTCCAAACCCAAAACCTCCTCGGTCTCCGCCCCCAAACAGTAGGCACTCGACATACCCATCACCCCACAAGTCCACATGAGTTGCCGTGCCTTCCTCGTGCAACTGCAGCCACCACGGCGAACCATTTAAAATCATGACCATTCATTTAGGAGAACTTATTTAGCTTAAGATTTTGGTAGAGGAAGGTTTTGTATTTTGGTGAAGGGATTTCGATCCAATTGAGGGGAAAAGATAGAAGAACGCTGGTTGTTCAATTTGAGGCGGCGCTGTGTAAGTTTTGACCAAAAATTAGGGTTTGGCAAACTTGATGGGTATATATAAGGCCAACCATTTATTAAAATATTAATATAAGAAACTTCAACACGAAGTAACACATAGAAATTACCACAAACGACTTCTGTTTACTAATAAAAAAAACTAATCTTGGTATAAAAATATAATCCGGACCCAATGGGACAAGTTTCATCGAATTCCGACATCGTTTGAAAAAAATTCCTTTATAAAACCAAAAATAAACACGCATTTAAAATTTTCATGAAGACTAGATAAATCAAATCAACTTGAAACCTTAATCCTATAATAATTCTTCAATACGAACCCAACGGCACCAGTTTCGTCGCATTCTGGGACTGTTTCCCCGGTAGACTACTTTTACGCGCACAGCAATGCCCTTTTGAACACCAAATTTACCGGTCTCTAAAAATAACAAACTATATACCTATCCTGACTAAAATCGACGATACGTACTCAATGGAATTAGTTTCGCGGCCTAATTCGATCGTCTGCTCAAGTTATACTCAAATATCTCTATATTAAAATAATTACGCGCTATAGAAATTGAACGGGCGTTTGTGGCTACCGTGGCCACATACGACATCGGTTTGCCACGCAATTTAACACCATACAATAATTTAATGATACGGTTCTAATGAAACTGATTTCGTCGAAAACAGAGACCGTTTGCAAAATGGCCATTTTAAAGGCCGATATTTAAATAACGATTTTTCACAGCGACTATTTTAAATTTTGATTTGGCCATAACTTCAAATCTATAACATGAAATCTGGATTTTTCTCCTTCATATGAAAATTATTATCAACACGGTTCCAATATTTCTCGTTTCACAGAAATCCGACTTATATCGGATCATGTATATTCAGTTAAAGTTCAGAACCCAATATTACGAACTGCCACGCCATTTCGAGCTCGTTTTATAATTATATAAATTATAACGTTTAAACATTGTTTTAAATAAACAAATTCAATATTAAAATTCATTAATATTCCAAAAATAATATTTAAAATAATAAATTAAATAAAATATTTGACTGCCAAAAACACGGGTCGTTACATTACATGAGAAACTTATTAAAGAAGGAATTATTTGATGTCACAATTGACATGTATACTTGAACTTATAGTTGTTGATTGTTAGTATAGATAAATCCATATAAGATGACACAAATTCTGTACTTATCATGCTTAAGATGAAATAATGGGCAAGTTTTTTAATATAATTGTAGTTATGTTTCAATTTATTCAATGACATGCATGAAAAATGGTATGTTATGACATTTTCCCTTCTTTGACAATTGTTCCTACATTATACTTGAGTTACTTGAATCCTTAACTTCGACATTTATATCATTCATCAATTTCAATTTCAATTTCCATTTTCATGCATGTCACTGAATAAATGTCCTTTTGTGCATTTCCCTTTTAATCGGTTCCATTTTAAAAATGTGGATATTAGGCTCACGTCGCTATTTTGAAACTTAATTAGGCTCACATCCGGTCATAAGCTTAATATAAATTAGGTCCCTGTTTTCAAAACTTATAAAATAATAATATTAAAAAATAAAAAAAAAATTCGTAAATTAGTAATAAAATAAATTATGCATTATACAAAAAATTCAGTTCAAAAAACAACAAAAATAATGTAAGAAAGAAGAAAACAACAAAAAAATAGAAAAAAACTGCAGTTAAATGCATAATATTATGCACCTTTTTGATTTTATTGCATGCATATATGCAATTATTGCAGTTTTTCCAACGGATAGATTTAACTTAATTTTTCAGTTCATTTTTATTTGCATCCAAATGTGCAAATTTCTCAAAAAAAATGCACACATGTATGCAACATTTTTATAGGATAAAAGTAGGGACCTAATTTATATATATAAAAAAGATTTGAAAACTTTAAACCCGCCCCTTATTTTATTACTTCCGCCTTTTTTTATTTTATTTTTTAAAAAGTGCGTTCCTTCATTAAAAAAAATTCTAAAATATGGAAATAATTTCAGAATTCTACGGAAATAAAAAAAATAGTTCCATACATTTATGCAATTATTACTGATAATCAATTTTTCCGTAAGCTGTGTTCGGTTTGAAAATTTGAAACTAAACCTGCACAAATGTGTGCAAATATTGGGTATATTTGCACACATGTAAGCATGTTTTCGTATGAATAAAAATCAACGAAGATGTATGTAGTGAAAAATATGCACGGATGTATGCAGGAAAATGATATATGTGCATACTATTATGCATTTAACTGGAAATTTCTTTTTTTTTTTTTTTTTTTTTTTTTTGATGCCTTCTTTGATGGTTTTTTGTTCTGAATTTTTTAGTGTTTACATGTTTTATTTAAATACGAATTAACGTGATTTTTTTATATTTTTTTGATTACTTTTCAGAAAATAGGGACCTAATTTACAATAAGTTTATGACCGGTTTTTTTTTATATTTTGAAACTTAATAGGGACCTCTAAAAAACGCACCCTTTAAAAATTATACTAATATGCATTTTATTTTTCACATTCTATGATTTATACTTACCATAATATGTATTAAGTATTCTTCTCGGTTAGGACCACTATTCAACACTTGCCAGTATGGAACATACATCGGTTCTTTTTAGCATTACTATGTCATGTACTGAAGTATTTTCTTTAGAATAAGATAGATAAATGAATAACATGGACACAGAGAACAGAGTTGTGTTATATACGAATATAAATAACTGTCATATATTTGCATAAGCTTCTAATTATGTGTAGAAAATGTTTGCATTTATATCCATTATTTCGATCCATGGAATTTCTTATTCTAAAGCTTGATAATTCTATATATTCACATATGTTTCGTTGCTTTATTTCTTTTTATATTATGTACCATAGTGATATAACATTAATACCTTTACTCATTTGACAAAAATAGATACCAATTATTTGTATATAATTTTACAGTTATATCTTAACATATATAAGTAATATGTTAACATATAACATTAATCTTACAATATGGATCATCATGTTTGACCAGCTAAAGAGATTGTACATAACACAATATAAATCACTTTTGTCCCAACTTCTCCATATTGTCACACCCTCCTAATCTCCAAGCCTCTCTGTATTCTTAGGTTAGTACTTCTAAAAACTGTCGATATCGCACATATACATGTAATATCTCTTTTATTTTTTTCATCCATATTTCAAAACTTAGCTAATTTTTTTTCATAAGAACTCATATCAACGACATATATGGGAAAATTTGATAGCTTATGCTCTCTAAAACTATTGATAATAAATATGACTAGAAAATCAGAGTTCGAGTTATTAGAATCTGGGAAAGTTATAGCAGTAAAGGTGACAAGGAATATCTAGGAAGAAATCTCCTATTGTTAGATGATAAGGTAAATAATTATATTTAAACAGTTTATTATTTATATAGATAGATATATTGCAATCTCATAATTATTTTTTTCAAACATTTTTTATTGCATAACATAGCATACCCGAATTCATGCTTTTATATGGGCAAATCTTGTTGAATACTTGAAGGACAAGTTGGAAGGAAAAATATACATTCTCAGCAATTTGTGTGTCAAATCCTACAAACCAGGATCTATAAAACCTATCTGCAACGATCTACAATTTTGGTTAACAAGACGTACTATAGTAACCAAATTATTGAATTATGAGATGATGATATGCGAAAATGAATTTGATTTCTTTGATATTGCTGATGTGAAAGAGTTATCACTGGAGAAAGACCAAGCTCAATTATTGTGTATGATCTAAGATACCTTAGACATACATACACATTTTTCTTACAATAAGTAGCAAGTTTCACTTATTTATTATTACTATTTATTAGATTTTATTGGAGTGCTCAAGTATAAGGATTGTGATATTTTAAAAGACGGTTTAAATGAGTTTGTGAATGAAAATGGCAAAGAGCAACGCAATTTTATATTTGAACTTACAGATGGGAGGTATGTATATATAACACTTTAAATGTTATGGAATTTAAATCTTTATTTTGTTATATGCATAAACAATAATGTTGCTTCCCATTTTTATGTTTTGACAGTTGTACCGTGAAATTTTGTTTTTGGGATGATTTTGCCAAATTGTTTGCCACCGCTTTAAAAGAAGCTACTGAGAAAACAGTTATCATCATTGTGGCAAGTTGTAGGTTGAATTCATTTAAAGGTACAATTCTAGTATGGCTTTTATGTTATTCATAATTGAGAAAATTTATTAAAATATGTTTTGGTAGGGTTTACCCCTTTTTCTCCATCGGTCTAGCTTAATTCTCTCATACATCAGTCCAATTATGCCATCGACTATCAATTACCTTAATGTGTAAAAATTTAATAGCATGACATTTCTTATATTGTAGAGCAACCTAATATGACCAATGTTTGTGCAACACGGTTTTTCATCAACTACAATCATCACAGTTGTTCTTAAAATGAGAAAGAGGTAAATTTGAGTTTTATTTAAATGTAATATAATATATTTTTTAAATATAATATATTTTTTAAATATAATATACATAAAAAATTAAACTTATAAAATATGTAGGTTGGACAGTATTGATTTCAATGAAAGAAAAGTTGATGTTAATGATATGATTACCGGAGATTATCAAATACTGAGTATTTGATAGATAAGGAACTTGAAATCTGAATATATTGAGGTATGCTCCATAGACTTTAATATTTTTTATTTTTTATTTGTCATTCCTATTCAAGTACCTGAAGTTACTATATTTTATAAATTTTAGGAAGTTGTTATTTATCAAGTAACCATTAGGAATGTAAAAGAGGAACAGACTTGGTATTATGATGCTTGCTTAGCATGTAGTGATCAAGAAGTCGAGGAGAAAGATGGGAAGTATAAATGTCCTAATTGTAAAAGAAGCGTACCCTGTCCAGACATGAGGTAATTTTCTGTAATGCTAGAGAAAAATTTACTTACTTTCCTACTAATAGTTTATATATATATATATATATATATGTGGGGGGGGGGTTTGTGTGTGTGTTTGTGTGCAGATTTTGATTATGTGTTATTGTTGATGATAATAGTGGCAGTGCTGCAATAATTTTGCAAGACCGTGAGGTTTACAGAATAGTTAAGAAAAATGTTTATAACATAGTTGGAGATCAAAATAATGTTTGTAAAACTCCAAATATTCTAACAGAAAATTTTAATACTTTATTTTTTGAAAAAATTAAATAAATGCAACAACCCGGAAAATCTGAGCCAGTTTAAAATTTTTATTTTGGCAATTTTAGCGAATTTTGATTATTTAAAGCATTGTTTAATGTATATAAAGCGTTGATATTTTCAGTTTTCTTAGATATAAATACATAGTTTAAAAATCCGTTTAACCCGATAAAGTTCTGATTTTTAAGACAATAAAAATGCGATTTTTATCACGGTAAGGATATGATTTTTATTGTTGTAAAGATTGGATTTGTATAGTTTAGAAGACGATATTTTTATACATGAAAAGGAGATATTTTTATATTATAAAAAGAATAAAAATATGATTTTTATTTAATTGGAGTAGTAAAAATATGATTTTTATATAGTAGAAGTATAAAAAATATGATTTTTATATAGTAGAAGTATTAAAAATATGATTTTTATATAGTAGAAGTATTAAAAATATGATTTTTATATAGTAGAAGTATTAAAAATATGATTTTTATATAATAGAGAATATAAAAATATTATCTTTATATATGTAGCGAAATAAAAACTGATCTTTCTTATATATATGTTGAAATAAAAATGTGATTTTTATAGCGTTGAAATAAAAATTCGATCTTTATATAATAAGTAGAAATATAAAAATATAATTTTTATATAGAATGAAGTGTCGAGAAAATATATATAAAGAAGAAATAAAAATACGATTTTTATTTATTGAAATGAAGTAGTAAAAATATATTTTTTATCTGAACAATGTGAAAAGGACTGCAATGGAATTTCAAACAATCCAGATGTTCAGCAGTTCGAAAGTAAAGCACGGCGGAGTGGAACCCTCTGTGAGAACTTCTCACTTTAAATTTCTTTTCTAGTTAATAATATATACTAGGATGCAGACGGCATTTAGTAGCACTCGACACCCGTCGTCCACAGACCATGGATGACTTGTTTGTTTTGTTGCTATGTTGTGAAATTTGATCGTGTGATGTAGAATGAAACAAAATATTTTATAGTGGAAAATATTTTATAGTTAAAAAATATAATTTTTAACGTGTATATAAAATAAATATTTATAAACAAATCATATGATTTGTTTATATACAATGATTTGACTGATATTGATTGGGACGTTAAATTTTACACATCGCCCAACTGCACAAATAAAATCTGTGTTTAATTGTTTGAAACCCCACACGGGTATTGGGATGATATTTGGCGTACACTAATCCCAATTATTTAGTTGTATGTTGATCGATTAGTCGACAGACTGTGTGAGCGTTAATTATTTATATTTGATGCTTATGCAGTTGCGTGGTGCACTTTGGATGATGGTTGATTATTTAGCGTTGCTATTATACACATGTGTTGTATGGAATCCATATAATTAACATTATATGGTAATTGATTGGGCCTCATCCGTTGAGATTAGTCATGTGTTGAACGAAATATTTTAACAATAAAATTTACATCTTTATCATATATAAAATTAAAAACTAACTGGAAAATAGATAAGATAAGTGGTCTCCTGGATATTGATCTGATGTTGGATTCGGCCTTCGGGGTAAGTATTCAGGGAATCATTCTCTTACTAATTTACGGTTGGAGTCTGATTTGAAATCAAACGATAGATACCATAATTTTTATAAAATATATCAAATAACAAAAATAGTCGCGTGTTGACAGTACTCATCCGTTGAGATTAGTCATGTATTGAAAGAAATATAGATTCATTTGTTGAATAGAATAACGAAGTTATTGAAAAATATAAAGCTGTGTTGATTAGAGATGCGCTATTTTGACGCGAACGATATTTATATCGATTATATTTGTTTTTATAATGAATATTGAAAAGAGATAAAAAATCGAATATTTATAAAAGGAAATCGAATTGAATTGAATACAGAGCGAAATCGAATTCGAATTGAATTGAATAGGAAACAAATTTGAATTGAATTGAATAGAAAACGAATTCGAATTGAATTGAATAGAAAACGAATTCGAATGGAATTGAACAGAAAACGAATTCGAATGGAATTGAATAGGAAACGAATTCGAATTGAATTGAATAGGAAACGAATTCGAATTGAATTGAATAGGAAACGAACGAATTGAATTGAATAGAAAACGAATTTGAATTGAATTGAATAGGAAACGAATTTGAATTGAATTAAATAGAAAACGAATTTGAATTGAATTGAATTCAATTGAAAACGAACCGAAATAGAATTGAAATCGATTTGAATTGAAATCAAATAGAAATGAATGTAAAAAGAATTTATAAGGGAAAATTCAATTTTGATTTGAATTTGAAATGAAGGTTGAAATTGTTTTTATAAAAAATTTGAAACGATTTATAAAATTCGTTTTAAAAAGGAAATCGACGAAATATATATAATATATATATTATATATATACTGGCCTGAATAGAACGCGCCGCGCCGCGGCAGTTCGTAAATTTCGACCATTGACTTCGAACGGACATTACGGGAGATCCGACCGTCGGATTCTCCTAAAACCGAAACCGTTGGGTTCGTATCGTAAAGAGCTTTCTAACAAATATTAGAAATTTGAAACCTAACGGTTGGATTTGGGGATACGCCCAAATCAAATTTGGAAAAGGTCGCTGTAAGTGCAGTTCGATGGCCTTTGTTGGAAATCGACTGTACGGGCCTCGATAAAATTAAATGATTTGTGAAGAACTGGGATGAAAAATCACACATTTGTTAAGATAAAAATGGATTTTTATCGAAATGAACTAGTTTTGAACTAAATTTAAAACCCAATTATTTTTAAATAAATAAATTGGATTTGAAAGGGGTTTTAAATAATCGGAATTTCTAATATATTTGATTGGAATTGAATTAGAATTGATTTGTGGATTTATCGTGAACGGTGTTTTAAATAACACTTGTTCTTTAACCCGATAATAAACAGAATGTGATTTGGGCTTATCGTGGACTGTGTTTTAAATGACATTAGTTCTTTAACCCAGTAAAAGGAGTTTTAATGAATCGGTAATTAGATTGAAATGAAAAGTGATAATTTAAATTATCAAATTTGGAAAGTGAGCGAGAGGGGAGTATCACCAGTTTTGCTCCAAAGCGATAGTTAAATCTTTAATTAGATTTGAACGTGAAATGGTAATTAATTTTACCGATAACACTGTGGTGTTAGATATGGAGTATTACCAGTTTTGCTTCATGGGATGAATAGGTTGGGATTGGGAAATAAAATAAATAATTACTTCGGTGTGGTTCGCTAATCCCGACTAGTTTGGAAAACCATAATATGGTTTGAAATGACATCCAAAGGAAGATTAAAGAATAAATTTTAAAGAATTTATCTTTGATAAAATTAATGGGAACCTTTCCCTAAGAATGTGAAATTTAGAAACTAACTGTATGTTAGCCAAGAAGAATGGTTTCCTGGGTATTGATCTGATGTTGGTTTCGGCCTTCGGGGTTAATATTTGGGGAATTGTTCTCTTGCTAATTTACGGTTAGTGACTGATGAATTGGAATGAGGCGTACGTTGTGTTTGTGTAACATTTGTTTATTATATACACGGGTTATTCGAAAAGGTCGGGTTTATACCCATTATGAATAACCGATTCGACGATAAGTCGAAGATGAAGATGGTGGTAGAAGACCAGAAGTATTCACATCGTTAGGGGGATTACTGATGATCTTGATTGGGCTGTACACCCAAGATGAGGGAAACAGTTAGTGATCGTCCAGACGTACTTGGAGATCGATGGATATGCGAGGAAAGTGCCTCCGGTTTCATTCAGACCCAGAACGAACTTGTAAATGGACTGTGTGTCTGACACTGGATTTTATTCTATGTTGATTGATCTCTATTAAATATGCATCTGTTTGGCGCCGGAGAATTTATTCTTTTGCTTAACGCCCTTCTCTGAGACGTACGAGATCAGAGGCTGTATATCGATGGACATCAGTCGCATGGAATGAATTGCCAGTGTGGCATGCCTAAGTGGCAAATGATCAAGGCTTCTGTTGAAAAGCAAAGTCTTGTGGTTGATGATCAAAGCACAGCCTACGTGGCATAGCTTTGTGTATAGCGTGGATTCGCGAGCCTCACACCTCAGTATGAGTTAAAAACGGGATAAGGACTGCAGGGAGTGCACGAGGTTTCTTTCTAGCTAGTGGTGGTGTCAGTGCTTAAATTGGCTGACATTTATATACTTTTCACCTATGTGGTTGTTGGATGCAAGGCGCCTTGATTTTAGGTCTGTTAGGACCGGGAAACGTGTGTTCAGGAATTGCCAATCCTCAAACGTAAGAGAGGACCGGCCCTGAAGATCCAAGGGTTGCCCAGAGTGTGTAGTCCTGAGACATTTTCTAGAGTGTCTCGAATCAGAGAGGAGCTTGCCCCTTTGCCTCGACTCATGATGGAATCCAATTTCCAATACGAGATGTTTTGGTTTTATTTGTTGAGCCTAGTATGGCGACATGATAGATGGTACCCATGCCGCCTAGGATTGATATTTATGTTTGAAATTGTTTTGACACTATACACTTATAATAGTATCAAATGATTTGTTTTAAACGTATCAAGCATGTTTGGCTATTATAAGGGAAAACCCTATCCTCCGGCTTGCGTTGCATTGTGTGATGAGACCTGGGTCTTATAATAGCTTCATTTTTCTAAAAAGCATTGCACTGTTTATTATATGCACTGATATTCTTGGGAGAAAACCCGTTCCGTGTTATATGGCGTGGTCCTTTGAATTACTCTCTTTTAACATTTAATTAATAACTGTTTTAGTTCTCACACCAGTCACATGACTGATCTGGAGTTTATTGTTTTAACCTAAACTCTGGTTGCCCCTATTTTCGACACGGGCAGCTAGTAGTTTTGGTTTTGCAGATTTATATTCATAGGATCCTGATTTACAGCTGGAACGATGCTCGGAAAGCTCTGTATCCGTGTATTACTTTCAGTTGTGTTTTCTATTGTTTTTCCGCTGCTATGTAATTTATTGTAATCTCTGATATTTATCGAATGAATAATATTCATTTATACTCTGTATATTCTTGTATCTGATGGAATTGTTGTAATAGCAATGAAATGTTCTTCTGTCTACGTTCCAATTTGTCCTGTTCTCAAAACGATTAGGGGTTTCGAACGGTCTTGGTCGGTTTAACGATCGATTCAGATCGAGCGAAATTCCTTGCCGTTACAGTTGGTATTAGCGCTTTGGTTTATAGAGCTTGAGAACAAGACACATTAGAACCTTATGAAAGAATTCATCAGACATTGGATTAGTAGTATCCAATTAGAATAACTCGTTAGAGATGGGATCAGGAGTATCCTAGAACGAATGTGAAGAATATATTTTTTAAAGTGAAAACAAATTTTGTTTTGAAATTTAAACCATTTCATACGTATTTGAATATTTATTTATTTTGAGTTTGGACAATCGGGTATATAAAGATTTTGCATATACGCGTCATGAACGTATATTCGAAGTTTTAATATACCGGATAGATATAGAATCACATTCTAGACACCCGGGGATGATTCTGATGATGGTGCATCATCATTAGTATTCATATTCGAGTTTCGAAGGTGTGCTATCTATATATTTCCATTAGACTGGTGTGAGAACCAAAACTATATAGGATTATTTGTTGTGAATTGGCATCAAAAACATGATTTTCTGTATATATATCAAAATTATGAATTTGAAACGTTAATCCACTAATTGATTGATGGTTGTGTTGTTTGTTTATTTGTTTGATAATTTTGAACTATTATGCCTAATTACATCAAATGTTGAATTGTATCGAAAATTATTTGCAATTGCATGCATATACATATATATGTGTGAACAGGTCATAGCAAGGAGGCTAGAGCAGAGAAATAAAATTGTTTGCCCGACAAATAGGTACATGTTTACCATAATTTACTGTTTTGTATGGGTGATGATGATTTTATGAGCCGATTGGCTAGCCGCTTGGCTTTTTCTTTTTCTTTTTGAGATCAAAGGGCCTGTATGGCAATTTCGGGATTTTCCCGGTGCTCCCGGTGCAGGGGAGGTTATGGCGAAATTTTTCGAAAATTTAGGGTGTTAGCCAATTTTTTGGAAAATTTGAAAAGTTCTTAGAAACTGAAAAGTTGAAGAACTTAAGCCGTAAAGAAAACAGTGAAAGTTGAGTTGATTAGTTAAACAACTTTCGGCTTCGTTCCTTTTCGTGGACGAAAAGTTTTAAGTGGGGGAGATTGTAACAACCCGGAAAATCTGAGCCAGTTTAAATTTTTTATTTTGGCAATTTTAGCGAATTTTTATTATTTTAAATGAATTATTTTAAATAAAAACGACAAGAAATTTAATTTGGATAGAATTCGAATGTATATATTTATATAGAGCGTCGTTAGAATATAATTATTTTATTTTAATTATAAAAGGAATTGAAAATGGCGCGGTGGTTCGATAATTCGATTTCAAATTTCAAATGAACATACCAGGTGCAAAATAAACCAGATTTTAGTGAACCCAAAAATATTAGAATCTAATTGAGAATATCTTTCCAACGAATCCGAAAAATTGAAATTTCATAGCGGGGGTCAAAAGATATGTCCAGTTGAAATTTCAGAATAGTCGCTATGGAATTTCGACCCTTAAAAATAGAAATTTTGCAAACGACCTCGGTTTTCGACGAAACAACTTTTGTTGGATCCGTGATGTCAAGTTATTGCTAGGTTTCAAATTTCGTAATTTTTCGATTCAATATGTGAGCGTGGCAAAGGAAAACGCGTTTGGCCAATTTTAGTTGATTTTAATCGACTAGTTAACATGTTAATTTGGATAAGTGTTTTCTTAGTTACTTAACCCCTACAAATCTTGTCTTGTTACGATGTTAAAATGACCATTTTCAAACGGTCTCGGAATTCGACGAAATTAGTTTTTTTAGGACTGTATCGTCAATACGAAGCAAGAAAATATTTTTCGGGAATTTTTCTAATTAGTATGCGACCCCGGTAAATTGAAATGCACGTTCAAATTCAATATATAGAGTTATATGTTGATTTTGACGAAAACCGATCGAAATGATCGAATCAGCTTACGATACATATCCCATTGTGTTCGGAATGGGGGTAATTAGCTAGGAACGACAGGCGGTGGGTCTCGTTTAGAGTTCGTATGAAAAAGTAACTTTTTGAAATTTAAAAATTAATTTAAAAATAATAATTATATATATGGTTGGGCCCCTCCTTTTCTCCCCTTACCCCCGGTCAAAACCGTTAACCCCCTTCCCCTTTTCATCGTTCAAATCGATTTAGAAATAAGAAAAAAAACAACGGAACCCCGTCGCCGATCGAGATTCCGCCGCCACCCCGCTGCTCGCCGCCGGAGCTGGCGCCTCCACCTCCCCAGGCCGCGCAACCACCCCACGCCCCCTCTCTCCTCGGCCGAAGTTGAAAACCCGAACCCCAAACCCATTTAAACCCCATCGCCCTCAACCCTACCCGCCACCGACCAGTACAACACCCTCCTCCTCCTCGATTAGCGTGTATAGCACCCCCCCCCCTCTCATTTCACCAAAATACAATAAGCTTTTCTATATTTTTTCTTCTTCTTTTTATTTTATCTTATTTCATTTATTTAAAGCATTGTTTAATGTATATAAAGCGTTGATATTTTCAGTTTTCTTAGATATAGATACATAGTTTAAAAATCCGTTTAACCCGATAAAGTTCTGATTTTTAAGACAATAAAAATGCGATTTTTATCACGGTAAGGATATGATTTTTATTGTTGTAAAGATTGGATTTGTATAGTTTAGAAGACAATATTTTTATACATGAAAAGGTGATATTTTTATATTATAAAAAGTATAAAAATATGATTTTTATTTAATTGGAGTAGTAAAAATATGATTTTTATATAGTAGAAGTATTAAAAATATGATTTTTATATAGTAGAAGTATTAAAAATATGATTTTTATATAGTAGAAGTATTAAAAATATGTTTTTTATATAATAGAGAATATAAAAATATTATCTTTATATATGTAGCGAAATAAAAATCTGATCTTTCTTATATATATGTTGAAATAAAAATATGATTTTTATAGCGTTGAAATAAAAATTCGATCTTTATATAAGAAGTAGAAATATAAAAATATAATTTTTATATAGAATGAAGCATCGAGAAAATATATATAAAGAAGAAATAAATATACGATTTTTATTTATTGAAATGAAGTAGTAAAAATATAATTTTTATCTGAATAGCGTGAAAAGGACTGCAATGGAATTTCAAACAATCTAGATGTTCAGCAGTTCAAAAGCAAAGCACGGCGGAGTGGAACCCTCTGTGAGAACTTCTCACTTTAAATTTCTTTTCTAGTTAATAATATATACTTGGATGCAGACGGTGTTTAGTAGCACCGGCACCCGTCGTCCACAGACCATGGATAACTTGTTTGTTTGGTTGCTATGTTGTGAAATTTGATTGTGTGATGTAGAATGAAATAAAATATTTTATTGTGGAAAATATTTTATAGTTAAAAATATAATTTTTAACGTGTATATAAAATAAATATTTATAAACAAATCGGACGATTTGTTTATATACACTGATTTGACTGATATTGATTGGGACGATAAATTTTACACATCGCCCAAATGCACAAATAAAATCTGTGTTTAATTGTTTGAAACCCCACACGGGTATTAGGATGATATTTGGCATACACTAATCCCAATTATTTAGTTGTATGTCGATCGATTGGTCGACAGACTGTGTGAGCGTTAATTATTTATATTTGATGCTTATGCAATTGCGTGGTGCACTTTAGAAGATGGTTGATTATTTATCGTTGCTATTATATACATGTATTGTATGGAATCCATATAATTAACATTATATGGTTATTGATTGGGCCTCATTCCAATTGGAAAAATAAAGAATATTATAAAATAAAGGTTCATGTGTTGACAGTACTCATCCGTTGAGATTAGTCATGTGTTGAACGAAATATTTTAACAATAAAATTTACATCTTTATCATATATAAAATTAAAAACTAACTGGAAAATAGATAAGACAAGTGGTCTCCTGGATATTGATCGGATGTTGGTTTCAGCCTTCGGGGTTAATATTTAGGGAATCGTTCTCTTACTAATTTACGGTTGGAGTCTGATTTGAAATCAAATGATAGATACCATAATTTTTATAAAATATATTAAATAACAAAAATAGGCGCGTGTTGACAGTACTCATCCATTGAGATTAGTCATGTATTGAAAGAAATATAGATTCTTTTGTTGAATAGAATAACGAAGTTATTGAAAAATATAAAGCCGTGTTGATTAGAGATGCGCTATTTTGACGCGAACGATATTCATATGAACGATATTTATATCGATTATATTCGTTTTTATAATGAATATTGAAAAGAGATTTTAAAAAATTGAATATTTATAAAAGGAAATCGAATTGAATTGAAAATATAGCGAAATCGAATTCAAATTGAATTGAATAGGAAACGAATTTGAATTGAATTGAATAAAAAACGAATTCGAATTAAATTGAATAGAAAATGAATTGGAATTGAATTGAATAGAAAATGAATTTGAATTGAATTGAATAGAAAACGAATTCGAATTGAATTGAGTAGAAAACGAATTCGAATTGAATTGAATAGAAAACGAATTCGAATTGAATTGAATAGGAAACGAATTCGAATTGAATTGAATAGGAAACGAATTTGAATTGAATTGAATAGGAAACGAATTTGAATTGAATTGAATAGAAAACGAATTTGAATTGAATTGAATTCAATTGAAAACGAACTGAAATAGAATTGAAATCGATTTGAATTGAAATCAAATAGAAATGAATGTAAAAAGAATTTATAAGGGAAAATTCAATTTTGATTTGAATTTGAAATGAAGGTTGAAATTGTTTTTGAAAAAAATTTGAAACGATTTATAAAATTCGTTTTAAAAAGGAAATCAACGAAATATATAATATATATATATATATTATATATATTATATATTATATATATATAATGGCCTGAATAGAACGCGCCGCGCCACGGCAGTTCGTAAATTTCGACCATTGACTTCGAACGGACATTACGGGAGATCCGATCGTCGGATTCTCCTAAAACCGAAACCGTTGGGTTCGTATCGAAAAGAGCTTTCTAAGAATATTAGAAATTTGAAACCTAACGGTTGGATTTGGAGATACGTCCAAATCAAATTTGGAAAAAGTCGTTGTAAGTGCAATTCGATGGCCGTTGTTGGAAATCGACTGTACGGGCCTCGATAAAATTATTAAAAATAGTAATAATTTGTGTAAAATCATAAGAAATGATTTGTGAAGAACTGGGATGAAAAATCCCACATTTGTAAAGATAAAAATGGATTTTTATCGAAATGAACTAGTTTTGAACTAAATTTAAAACCCAATTATTTTTAAATAAATAAATTGGATTTGAAAGGGGTTTTAAATAATCGTAATTTCTAATATATTTGATTGGAATTGAATTAGAATTGATTTGTGGGTTTATGGTGAATGGTGTTTTAAATAACACTTGTTCTTTAACCCGATAATAAATAGAATGTGATTTGGGCTTATCGTGGACTGTGTTTTAAATGACATTAGTTCTTTAACCCAGTAAAAGAAGTTTTAATGAATCGGTAATTAGATTGAAATGAAAAGTGATAATTTAAATTATCAAATTTGGAAAGTGAGCGAGAGGGGAGTATCACCAGTTTTGCTCCAAAGCGATAGTTAAATCTTTAATTAGATTTGAACGTGAAATGGTAATTAATTTTACCGACAACACCGCGGTGTTAGATATGGAGTATTACCAGTTTTGCTTCATGGGATGAATAGGTTGGGATTGGGAAATAAAATAAATAATTACTTCGGTGTGGTTCGCTAATCCCGACTAGTTTGGAAAACCATAATATGATTTGAAATGACATCCAAAGGAAGATTAAAGAATAAATTTAAAAGAATTTATCTTTGATAAAATTAATGGGAACCTTTCCCTAAGAATGTGAAATTTAAAAACTAATTGTTGGCTAGCCAAGAAGAATGGTTTCCTGGGTATTGATCTGATGTTAGTTTCGGCCTTCGGGGTTAATATTTGGGGAATTGGTCTCTTGCTAATTTACGGTTAGTGACTGATGAATTAGAATGAGGCGTATGTTGTGTTTGTGTAACATTTGTTTATTATATACGCGGGTTATTCGGAAAGGCCGAGTTTATACCCATTCTGAATAACCGATTCGATGATAAGTCGAAGATGAAGACGGTGGTAGAAGACCAAAAGTCTTCACATCGTTAGGGGGATTACTGATGATCTTGATTGGGCTCTACACCCAAGATGAGGGAAATAGTTAGTGATCGTCCAGACGTACTTGGAGATCGATGGATATGCGAGGAAAGTGCCTCCGGTTTCGTTCAAACCCAGAACGAACTTGTAAATGGACTGTGTGTCTGACATTGGATTTTATTCTATGTTGATTGATCTCTATTAAATATACATCTATTTGGCGATGGAGAATTTATTCTTTTGCTTAACGCCCTTCTCTGAGACGTATGAGCTCAGAGGTTGTATATCTATGGACATCAGTCGCATGGCATGAATTGCCAGTGTTGCATGCCTAAGTGGCAAATGATCAAGGCTTCTGTTGAAAAGCAAAGTCTTGTGGTTGATGATCAAAGCACGGCCTACATGGCATAGCTTTGTGTATAGCATGGATTCGCGAGCCTCACACCTCGGTATGAGTTAAAAACGGGATAAGGACTGCAGAGTGAGCACGACGTTTCTTTCTGGCTAGTGGTGGTGTCAGTGCTTAAACTGGCTGACATTTATATACTTTTCACCTATGTGGTTGATGGATGCGAGGCGCCTCAATTTTAGGTCTGTTAAGACCGGGAAACGTGTGTTCAGGAATTGCCAATCCTCAAACGTAAGAGAGGACCGACCCTGAAGATCCAAGGGTTGCCCAGAGTGTGTAGTCCTGAGACATTTGCTAGAGTGTCTCGAATCGGAGAGGAGCTTGCCTCTTTGCCTCGACTCATGATGGAATCCAATTTCCAATACGATATATTTCGGTTTTATTTGTAGGGCCTAGTATGGCGACATGATAGATGGTACCCATGCCGCCTAGGATTGATATTTATGATTGAATTTTTTTTGACACTATACACTTATAATAGTATCAAATGATTTGTTTTAAACGTATCAACCATGTTTGGCTATTATAAGGGAAAACCCTATCCTCCGGCTTGCGTTGCATTGTGTGATGGGACCTGGGTCTTATAATAGCTTCATTTTTCTAAAAAGTATTGCGCTGTTTATTATATGCACTGATATTCTTGGGAGAAAACCCGTTCCGTGTTATATGGCGTGGTCCCTTGAATTACTCTCTTTTAACATTGAATTAATAACTGTTTTAGTTCTCACACCAGTCACATGACTGACCTGGAGTTTATTGTTTTAACCTAAACTCTTTGTGCCCCTATTTTCGACACGGGCAGCTAGTAGTTTTGGTTTTGCAGATTTATATTCACAGGATCCTGATTTACAGCTGGAACGATGCTCGGAAAGCTCTGTATCCGTGTATTACTTTCAGTTGTGTTTTCTATTGTTTTTCCGCTGCTATGTAATTTATTGTAATCTTTGATATTTATCGAATGAATAATATTCATTTATACTCTGTATATTCTTGTATCTGATGGAATTGTTGTAATAGCAATGAAATGTTCTTCTGTCTGCGTTCCAATTTGTCATGTTCTCAAAAAGATCAGGGGTTTCGAACGGTCTTGGTTGGTTTAACGATCGATTCGGATCGAGCGAAATTCTATACCGTTACAATAAATTATGATATTCTTTCTAGCAAGGAAAGATAAATGAATTTCCAACAATTTTGAAGTATTTGGAGGGAAGGCAGTATACAATTATTATATGTGTTGGTGAGAATAATGTACACAGAGGTTCAAGCGTGTACACGACAACAGATATATTTGAAGGTTTTGAGTTGATTGGGAATTCTATGATAGAAAGTGAAGACGGTGCAGTTGCGTTACTAAATTCACGGGTATTTTGTTGTCATACACACACAGACATGTACATACATACATACATACATATATATATAGTTAGTCATGTTCATTGCACCAAGTTATTTTATTTCATTTATATGCAGATATCTATACCAAGTTTCAACACTGAATCTAAAACTAACATTAATATGCAAAGCCCCGGTACTGAAAAATCTACAAACACTAATAGTTTGAAGAGGAAAAGAAAAGAGATTGATAATGATGTCACATATATTTTTGACGACTTTAAGGATAAAAAAGATGTTGAAAATGGATTTATTTCAAAAATGAAAGCAATTAAAAAAGAAAAAGTAAGTTATATATATTTGATGGTTATTTTATAAACGGTGTACATATTATTATTATTTTGGTAAGGAATGACTAATTAATTGTTCATCTATTCAAATGTTTGTTGCACTACAGGAATGAAAACTATCCACAAAAGTGGAAATCATGAAGTTATGCTGGGAACAAGATTGGACTTGAACATAATTTTCATGCTTATTTTGTTTGAAATGGAAACTACTCATGATCTCATATTTATTTTTCTCTGATTTTCATATTTATTTTGTTTGGAATGAAAACTACCGATGATCTTATATTTATTTTGCTCTGAAAACTACTATTGATTAATGTATTTTTCTGTTATGGATGTTTATTTTTATGTTGTATTTTGAAATTTTAGTTAGAATGCCTCTTATACATATAAAAATATATTTAAAACTTAATAACAAAGCATACATTACATCATATTATATATATATATATATATATATATATATGATGACTTCATATACACTTTTTTTCTTCATCAAAAAAAGTTATCATATTGTAGTTTGTATATAATTTATATAATATTACTTGAATTGTATCACTTATATAATTCTACTGATTATTTGTTCAATTTTTCACATTTAAAGATCACAAAATAAGTTTAAACTGTAATGAATTAAGAACATGTTTTCAGAATAAAATCACAAGTAATCATTTTTTTATATCTATGCCAAAAAATAACCATTCATAACAAAAAATTTAGATGGATAACAGAATAATTAATCAAATAATCATCAATGAAAAAATTATTGTTGGGTGAACAACATGACAATTAATTATCGTTACTGCATAAATTATTAGATGAATAACAACACAATTAATCAAAATAATCATCCATAGTAAAATTATTTTTGGATGAACAACATAACAATTTATTATTATTGCCGCATAAATTATAATATTTAAAAATATATATGTAACTATTTAATATTAACTACGTTACTTTAGTTTTCTTTTATTTTTGATATTTAATCATTACAATTTTTTTAATAACATAAATTTTATTGCCCAGCAAAGAAGGTAAAAAATACTAGTACATCTATTATCTTATATGAAAATACGATCTTTTCTTAGAGTCCTTTCAGTTTTGTTCTCTTCAAAAAAAAAATCAGGATTTGCCACCTGTCTCCTTCCAAGATCGAACGGTTGCCCCACCTTCACCCACTTCACTAAAACCTTTCGGTTTTCCCCATCCATGTCGTTTCACATTTTCACCTCTTAAAATAAAAACATCCTCTTTTTTGCCTTCTTCAACCACTACGACAGCTCCATTCGATTTCCAACCCTTCCTTCTCCACCCACCTTCCTATCGTCGTCCATTTCCTTTAGCTAAATCCCAATATTCTCCTCCTTGCCGATCTAATCTCCCCTCCCTTGACATCGACGATCCTATCCCCACCACTATCGAAAATTCTGATGAGGACAATAGAGACATTACAATAGAGCCATCAGCGTGTGAACATGTTTTGTCATATTTAGTATGTTTTGTCATTATCTACTAGCCGTTAGGCTCATGCATACTTGGTATATTTAATACTAGTCGTTAGGCTCATGCATACTTGGTATATTTAATACTAGCCGTTAGGCTTATGCATACTTGATGTTTTTAATACTAGCCGTTAGGCTCATACATATTTGGTATATTTTGTACTAGCCGTTGGGTTTATAGCACTATATATATGTGCTCTTTGTATCATGTTTTTGTATCAGTAAAATTACAATTGTTCCTCACTAATAACTCTCCTCCTCATCTCTTAATATGGTATCAGAGCCTTAATGCCGAAAGGCTTATTCTCTATCAAAAGTTTTGATCACAGCTACAACACCAACTCTGTAGTGCCAGACTCTTTCAACCTTCATTCTTTTCTGGATCTCTACATGTTGTCGTGAGCTTTAGCACATTACGGTGATACAAGTGAGACAAAACGGCTGCAACTATAAGTAAACTACCTCCTCATATTCTCATATCCAATGGTAATGATTCCGGCGCCACATCAGCTGTATCAGCAAGCTACATCAACAGCACCCCCACCAAACCGTCATAACCTGATCAAACCAAAAAGTCAAGTCATTACTACGTTGTTGGACGAGGATAACTATATACTATGGAAATACCAAATTGAAATTGAGCTAAAGGGCTATGGGCTACAAGAATATGTCAACGGAACCATAACTATACCACCAGTGATGATAGCAGACCAAGATGGCAATCTCTCACCGAACCCTGACCACGTCAAATTTCAGAAACAGGACAACCTTTTATCATCATGGCTACTATCATCGATAAGCCCGAGTTTGTTATCACAGATAGTAGGCTGCAACACATCTCATGAAATATGGACCACTGTGCAACAGATTTTCAGTTCACAATCAGCTGCTAGAATCACGCAATATATAAGGGAATTACAAAATTCTAGAAAAAAGGAGGCAAGCGTGAAAGAGTACTTAGGAAAAATTAAAAACCTATGTGACAAACTAAATGATGTTGGCCATAAGATCGGCGACAGTGAGCAAATCCTATTTATTATTGGTGGATTAGATAAAGAATATGAATCTCTAGTAATTGTGTTAGCCACACGACAAACCTACCTGACTTACAGTTCGTTCGATCAACACTCCGCGCTCATGAAGGCATAATCGACCAAAGAAAAACAATACAAAATAAATTCTCTGCCAATTATGCCATAGTCAGAAATAAGCAGATACAAGGAGATAACAACAACTATCGTGTGAAATGTCAAATATGCCAAAAGTTTGGTCACATGGCGAACAAATGTTACTTCAGGTACAATTCAGACACAGGTGGACAACAGGCAAGCCAAAATTACTGTTCACAAAGAAGAGCACAAGCAAATATGGAAACAACAGGGAATTCAACTCAAAATAATAATGATGCAAATCAAAGACATAATGCTGTAGATGATGATGAAGACAATGGCTTCAAAGAATGGTACCCTAACTTAGGAGCGACTCACCACATAACTAGTAATCTTCGTAACTTAAACATTGGGAGCAGAAATTACTCAGGTATGAGGAATTTGCATATGGGTGATGGTAGTACTGCTAGTATCACACACATAGGCAAAGGGACAATTTTTGGGAAAAGTCAACTCAAATTAAACAATCTTCTTAGGGTACCCACGATTAATAATTTTTTTTTTAAGTGTATCAAAATTTGGCAATGACAACAATTTTTACTTTGAATTTCATCATAGGTTTTTCTTAGTTAAAGATTCCCTAAATCATGAAATATTACTTTAAGGTAACCTATATGATGGTTTATACAAATTCAACAACTTGAAGACTGCAAACTCAAGTGGAGAATTCTGGAGCAATAATGTAGATGCTAGTAGTGACAATGATTGTATTAGGAATAGTTGTAATAACGTTGATTATGACAATAATAGCAGTAAATTAACGTGATTAATTCTTGGCATGTAAAATTAGGACATCCTAATCTGGAAACTGTTCAGACTGTTCTGCGTAATAATAACATTCATTATAAAAATATACCTATCAAACACACATGCACACACTGCCAACTCGGCAAGAGCCACAAGCTCCCTTTTAGTTATTCTGAAACCAGCTATAATGAGCCATTGGAGCTTATAGCCGCTGATTTATGGGGACCCGCGCCTCTAAATTCATATCAGGGACACATGTATTATCTTTCTTTTGTGGATGCTTATTCTAGATATACTTGGATATACATGTTGAAAACTAAATCAGAAGCTTGCAATACAATTACGCAATTTATAACTCATGTCGAAAAATAAATGAACAGTACTGTTAAGGTTGTTCAGACAGATAGGGGAGCTGAGTTTAAACCTCTAACTAATTACTTTCCCAAAAGAGGGATCAAACATATATATGGACATCACATGTGACACCCCACGTCTGTTAATGTCACTCACAAAGAGAATGCATTAAGATTCGTGAAGCGTTTAGGTAACCAGACACAGAATATTACAAGATAGATATAAAATTTTTGCAGCGGAAATAAACAACTTTATTAATCATCAAAATTTCGTGGTCCAAAGCATCATTTGTCTGAAATATAAAAACTCATTATAACATAAAAACCACTGTCG
The DNA here is from genome assembly GCA_030737875.1 of Allium sativum. Classification (NCBI taxonomy): domain Eukaryota; kingdom Viridiplantae; phylum Streptophyta; class Magnoliopsida; order Asparagales; family Amaryllidaceae; genus Allium; species Allium sativum. The sequence continues at coordinate 5,228,274 of JASFAX010000039.1, read as the reverse complement.
TGTACTTCAGAAATATCAGAGTACATAAAAGAAAGAAAATTCCCCAAAAACAAAATATAGCCATTGCAACGATAATAGGAGCTTGATCCGTACATATTAGCAGCTCCAGCAATCAAGCAAAATCATGGTCAAGCCTTCTGAGAACCGACGCGGGGGGGGGGGGGGGGGGACGAAAGAGAGAAGGAAAAACAAAAGGGGTCAGACATAAAGTTTGGCGAGTCTAGTAACTTTTAGCTAGTAAATAAATAAAGGTAATCTTGACAGACATAAAGTGGATAAGAGAGATCACTATACAAATGGCAGGTGTGACAAGGCAGATAAGGTAAGGTGTATACATGCTTCGCTAATAACTACTCTGCACTATTACTAGTATAATTTAAAATGAAATGATCCCTTCCTTTATAGGTTGGTAGACTTAGAGCATACATCCGAGTGTACCCTAACCACTACCATAATTGATCGGCTCCCTACTCTATAGATACTCTATGCTAGTCCCACGGTAGGGGGTATCTTCCCTAAAGTGGCAACCCAAGAGGTGCACAGTCATATCTACTTGTATCACGGTCGTCTTGTCCTCCTCTGCCCGGCCCATGCACGCACATGTCCCCGGTCAGTTTGCGTCATCCACACCACCCGTCACGTTTTGCATCTCTTACAATCAATTAGCAAGCATGCCCCTTCTCCGCCTAGTACGGAGTTCACTACTCTGATACCGTAAATGGGTTACTGACTGAAATGGGTCCCACACAATATGATACAAGCCCTCCCCTTCCCCGCTAGGTTTTCCACTGACTATGTATACCCTTAAAGGGTGATCTTTAATTACATAGCCTTATACCAGTTATGCTTACCCTAAAAGGGTGATCTTTAATTACATTACTTTACCGGGTTATTAGGTTTTCCACTCACTATATATACCCTTAAGGGTGATCTTTAATTACATAGCTTTACCGGGTTAAGTTTGTGGGCCTATATATATAAATATTACTCACCCCCTTCAGTTATACTTAACCCACCCACTATCCAATCCATTTTACTTAACCCTAACTTATGTTCATAATCATACAGTTCTTATGGATTAAATTAGGTTAAGTAGTCCTTTCTCATTACCATGTCCAATTATGGTTATATTGGGCTAGACCTCCCACATTAGGCCTACAACGTGTGGATGCTGGATGTGTCGGTCGGGTCAGGGCAGTCTTATTCCACAGTATGGCATAACCTCGTGTCTTAGCCCGAGTTGTATTTACACAATTAGACATCTCATATTAGGTTCAACATTAGTGGCTGCTGGATATGCCGTTCGGGTCCGGGCAGACTTCCGCCACTAATGTAACCTAACCTCATGTCATAAGTGTTAATATAATTCCTAATTATAGTTGCTAGACATTACATTTATTAATTAATTTACCAATTAATTAATCTTACCTTTTTGGGTGTTATTGCCCATTCAACAATTTGAATTACTAGTCCAAAGATGTTTATTTCCCAATTATGCCAATATTTACTTTTTTCCCCCGTTTCTAACTGAAGTCCTCACAAAACTGACGGCATTCCTAGGCTAAATAATTAGCCTAGCCATAAATGATGAAAAGGAAAGCTAATAGGGATGTACAAGTGATCATTGAATATGATTTGGCATAACATTGATTAACATAGCCATAAGGTTATCATATGAACTTATGACAATTTCTATGATGTCAAAGTGAACAAAAATGAGATCTAAACTAATCACTTAAATATCCAGCAATTCAGATCTGGCATAGTAAGGGTGACATAGTAGTATGTTTAGATCTAAGGATAAATTCACATGTCAAATTTTATAGCATATCCAGATTTATCACAATATGACTGGTGGAAGGTGATTTACATAAAGGACCAGATCTAATCGATGTCATAACTTGTCCAAATTAACATATTCACCTTTTCCATAATATAATTACAAGTCAAGATCTACATAGGCAACATCATAGAATAATCACAATTATTTCAGATCTACAGAGATAGATCTATCAAGATCTACAAAGGTAACATAGTAGAATGTCCATAATCATATTAGATCTAGGGAAAATGACATAATATACTTGCATAGGTTCATGATTTACAACATATACCCAATTCACAGTCTTTCATAATTCACATTTATCTGTTTAAACCTAAAAGTGACTAGAAACTCATAGCGTTAGGTTTAGAGAATTGAGAGAGAACAGATTTGAATTCTGAATTTGATTAGCTAAACCGTTGTTATAGGACATGATTCTGTTTCAGTTTGCAACCCGACAGCATATGGCTCCCACGATCTCCAATGAAGAAAATAGGAGAGTAGTGGACCATATTTATAGCCTAGAACCAATGAATCAGACCCAGAATCAAGTCCAGGTACGTAAAACCAATTCTGCCTAGATCTGCCTGTGGGGGTCGACACCCCTATAGAGGGGTCAACAGCCCTGTCGACACCCCCTAAGGGGGGTCGACACCCATGTCGACACCCCCGGGGGGAGTCGACACCCACGAGCGGGAATTTTCCCGCTCAGCCCGCTTTGGTTGGATTTTTGATTTTTGAACTATTTTGAGGGTTCTGGAATTCTTATATATATATATATATACTTCCTTATGTGTATACAAACTTCTAAGGCTTATAACTTCTCCATACGATATCCAATTTACGCAAACCTGGACTCTATCCCAAGCAGAATTCGGAGACGAACGCAATGGTTCAACCCGTTTCCCTTAATTCTTCTTCTAAAAATTAAGTATTCTTTAATCTGTTAATTTTAATATTTTGAGATTATGGGGTGTTACAATCTCCCCTCCTTAAAGGATTTCATCCCCGAAATCTACAAGTTTAGAAGAACGTATCCTACCATCCATCATCCATCTACTCATCCATCATCCATAAGCATCCATTGTCCTTAAAAGATTTCTAATGGTTATATGAGTATATGCAGAGGTGTGTGTATATGTCCCAATACTAATGCGAAAATCAGGCGGTCTACTGATCCAGTTGACCTCCTTAATGCGATGTATGATTAGTGCCATGAATCCAATATGTATGTAGATAATCCTATTATAACATGTAAGTTCTATATGTATGCACGTCCATTCATCCAAGTGCAACATCCATATGCTAACTCATCCATTTTCATCCATAAAAGAAAAGAAAATGCACACGCATCCATATGCAGTATGAGAGAGTGATTGAGTCGATCTAGTGCCTAATGTTGTGTATACGCATCCATAGGCAACCACTAGCAAACACTTGCATCCATCAAACATAACATGTTTCAAACACATGTTTTCATCCATAGGACTTCTATCTAAAGGTCGAAAACATTAGGGATAAGATATGCTCGATTGACAAAAATAGGCACAGATAAAGCTTTGGAAAAAGGAGTTAAGAACATACCCCCAAAAAGGAAAGGGTACAAAACACGAATTCTATCTTCGGTTTCCCAAGTTGCGTCTTCTGGGTTGTCTCCCCATTGAACCTTCACCAACTTGATTTCTTTGTTGCGCAGCTTCTTAATTTCCGATCCAAGAATACGGGTAGGGACTCCTCTGACTGTCGCCTCCCATTCCACCTCCACCTCTTCCAACACACTCGGCTTAACGACTTCTACGGTGTCATGCAGGCACTTCCGAAAAACATTATGAACACTGGACAAATCCTCTGGGAGTTTCACTTTATAGGCCATTTGGCTGATTCTCTTAGTTATGGAAAAGGGTACCACAAACCTAGGTGCCAACTTCCCTACTGAACCGAAGCGGACCACATTTCTCATAGGTGATACTTTGATGAAAACTAAGTCTCCCACTTCAAACTCGATGTCGGTTCTCCTCTTGCCTGCATAGGACTTCTGCCTATCTTGAGCTGTTTTCATTCGCCGTCGAATAAGGTCAATCTTCTCAGACGTCTCTCTAACCATATCAGGCCCAAGTAACAATCTTTCTGTAGTTTCCCACCAACAAGTTGGAGACCTACAGGGTCGCCCATACAATGATTTGAAGAGTGCCATACCGATGTTGGATTGATAGCTATTATTATAGGCAAACTCTTCTAAGGGAAGATGCTCTTCCCAAGTCCCTACGAAGTCTAGGATACACAGCCTTAGAAGATCTTCTAGAATTCTGTTCACCCTCTCCGTCTAGCCATCGGTCTGAGGATGATAAGCGGTGCTCAAACACAACTGTGTACCCAATGCTTTTTGCAAACTCTTCCAAAATTCGCTGGTAAAGATGGGGTCACGATCGCTCACGATGCTAGAAGGAACTCCGAGACGAACTATCTCACGAACATAAATTGTTGCCAACCATGGTGTCGTCCTTTTACTTTTAACTAGAATAAAGTGAGCACTCTTAGTGAGTCTGTCCGCTATCATCCAAATACTGGTATTACCTTTCTTCGATCTAGGCAAACTATGTATGAAATCCATAGAGATGCTCTCCTATTTCCACTGCGGGACCTCCAACGGATGAAGTAATCCACCGGGCTTCTTTTGCTCAGCCTTATCTGCTGGCAAACTAAACATTGGGAAACAAATTCAGCCACATCCCTCTTCATACCAGCCCAAAAGAAAACCCTCTTCATGTCTCTATACATCTTGTCACCGCTTGGATGTATGGTCATCTTAGAATGGTGGGCTTCTTCTAGGACTGCTTTTATCAAACTTCTAGTTTGAGGAATACAAAGTCTTCCATCTCGTCTCAACCACCCCTTTTCATCTATGGCATACCTACTGAGGTGACTAGAAGTCTCCCCTCTTCTGAGCTTATCCATGATGTCTAGAATCTGTGGGTCACCTTGTTGCGAAGCTCCTATCTGCTCCACAAGAGTCGGTCGTATCTCCAAGAATGCAAATAAATCAGGAAGAACTTTGATGGAGGGTCTAAAATCAAAAGCTGATATGAACTCCAAGTTCTTTCTTTCCACAAACAGATGACTCAGGGACACCCTCTGCCTACTTAGTGCGTCTGCCACCACATTACCCTTGCGGTGATATAAGAAATCTTAAAATCATATGAAGCTAAGAACTCTATCCACCGCTGTTGCCTTAAGTTGAGATCCTTCTGTGAGAATAGATACTTGAGAGATTTATGGTCGGTGTACAACTCGAACCTTTCTCCGAACAAATAATGACGCCATGTCTTTAACGCGAATACTATGGCAGCTAGCCCTAGATCATGGGTGGGGTAGTTTTTTTTCATGAACTCGCAACTACGTACCCCCATAACATATTACCTTCCTCTCTTGCATTAGAACCGCACCAAGCCCTGTACCACACACATTAGTGTAAGCGGTAAATACCTTACTTCCATCGGGCAAGGCCAAGACTGGGGCTATTGATAGAGCCCTCTTCAGTTGTTGGAAAGCAACATCACAATCTATATCCCATGAAGACCCACCAAATTCTTCTTTGTCAGCCTGGTGAGAGGGGATGATATCTTCGCGAAGTCCTTAATGAACTTCCTATAGTAACCTGCCAACCCAAGGAAGCTTCTCACCTCGGTTGCGTTTTTAGGAATCTGCCAATCTTGCACCGTAACCACCTTCGCGGGATCTACAACTATCCCTTCTTTGGAGACTACATCCCACAAGAATCTCACTTCCTTTCTCCAAATGTGGCATTTGGAGAACTTTACTTTAACCTGATGGTCACGGAGAGTTTTCAAGACTTCTCTCAGATGTTGGGCATGCTCTTCTTCGTTCTTGGAGAAGATCAAAATGTCATCAACGAAGACTACGACAAATTTGTTTAGGAATTCCCGAAACACCCTACTAATTAAATCAACAAAATAGGCGGGTGCATTTGTCAGCCCAAAAGGCATCACTAGCCATTTAAAGAAACTGTCCGGAGTTCTAAAAGCAGTTTTATCTATGCTGTCTTCAGCCACCCTCAGCTGATGGAACCCCGTAGCCAAATCTAACTGAGAAAACACCGAGGCACCAACAAGTTGATCAAATAAAACATCAATCCTCGGAAGAGGGTGTCTATTCTTCTTGGTGAGTTTATTCAACTCTCTGTAGTCACACACAAATAAAGCGAACCATCTGCCTTAGTTGCAAATACTACTGGAGCACCCCATTCAGATATGCTTCGTTTGATAATCCCCTTCTCAAGCAGCTCTCCTGCTTGCTTACTCAGCTCCCTCCTTTCCCTTGGAGCCATGTGGCGCACAGGTAATGCAATTGGTTTTGCATTGTCTACCAGATATATACGAAAGTCAATCTCGCGCCTCGGAGGTAAACCCCGTACCTCATCAAAAACATCAAAAAAATCTCGGACTATTAGGACATATTGCAAATCCTCTGTAGATGCATCAAGAGATTCTAAGAAACTAAGCAGAACAAACCCTTGTGGGTCACAAGAAACTTCGAGGGTCCTCCCATGACAAGTCAGGAACCTAATAACCCTCCTCTCACAATCCAGAACGGCCCCATATGTAGTAAGCCAATCCATTTCTAGAATCAACCCATAGCCCATAAACCCGAGAACATAAGCGTCACATTCAAATTCGATGCCTAACACAGATAATTTCAAACCCCGATAAATCATCGATAAATGAGCTGAACCACCAATGGAGTTTGAAATAACTACAGGATCTACTACGATACTAGTAATTAAGTGTAGAGATTCAACTACAAAACTAGATATAAACGAGTGTGAAGCACCAGAATCAAAAAGTGTTCTAACTGGATGATTTGAAAGAGAAAATAAACTTTCTATGGAAATCTTTTTACCTCTTTCAGGAGCACTGATCACGAGAGCATGCACCTGCCCTCCAGAAGTTCCAGCTCTTTGACCTTGTCCATGCAGTCCCTGTTTCTTTGGGCACTCTTTAGAATAGTGTCCAAGCTCTCCACAATTAAAGCAACTGATCTTTCTTTTCTTACAATCTTTAACTAAGTGACCTTCCTTCCCACAATGGTGACATTTTCTCTTATCCCAGCCTTTTTCATTCTTCCCTCCTTTCTTCTGCTGTTGCTGTTGTTGTTGCTGCCATTGATGCTGCTGCTGCCCCTTCTTAGGCCACACCTTCTTATTCTGCGATGACTCTTCAGCTTTCACTTCCTCCTTTTCCCCCTTGTCCTCCTCATGCATTAGGTCCATATCAATAAGTTTTTAAAATGTGGCCCCCATTGGAAGATGGGACATAGCTAAACCATGAAGAGGCTCCTTCGGCCCTTTAACAAACCGCAAGGCCTTTTTGTGCGGTGTGTCTACCAACTCTAGCCCAACCCTTGCCAGCTGTTTGAACTTGTTCACATATTCCTTCACCGTCAAATTTCCTCGTTTGAGTGCTAAGAACCTCTCCATCTATATGATTTGCTCCGCTTGGGAAAGAAATTTCACTTCGAACCTCTGTTTAAAGTCTTCCCAGGTCTCTACCGGACGTCCAGCTTGAGTGACTTCCCACCAAAATGAGGCTTCGTCCTTTAACAGCCAAGCATCTAATTGAATTTTCCGTCGGTCCTCCACTTCAAAGATTACGAATAAGTCCTCGGTCTCCCTGAGCCAATTCCGGGCTTCTCATTCCCATGGAATGGCTTCCCTCCCATAGCGCGGAAGTCATTGCAGATCTTGGTGAAGTTATCTGCTCTTGAAGGGGGAGGAGAAGGAATGATGGGTGCAGCTTGGGGAGGAACGTCTCTTTGGCCTTGGGCCGGCGTCGTGGCCTCCAAATACCTACAGAACCATCTGGGTATAGTGACGCCCTCCGGGATATTAGGGAGGTTTTGTTCCCCAGACATGCTGAAAAAAGGGAAAAGGAAGAAATTTAGATAAATGACCGAAGAGTATTACAGATGGCTTTCTGGGGAATATTTTTCAAAACAGACTTTTCTTTTTGAAAATACTTTCTTTTAAAACTCATTTTGAAAATATTTTTCAAAAACTCTTATATAATCTAATAACCTTCGGCTGTGATACCAAGTGTGACACCGTAGGTCCGTTAATGCCACTCACAAAGGGAATGCATTAAGTTTCGTGAAGCGTTTAGGTAAACAGACATAAAATATTACAAGACAGATATAACAAATTTTGCAGCGGAAATAAACAACTTTATTAATCATCAAAATATCATGGTCCAAAGCATCATTTGTCTGAAATATAAAAACCCATTACAACATAAAAACCACTATCTTGTACTTTAGAAATATCAGAGTACATAAAAGAAAGAAAATTCCCCAATAACAAAATATAGTCATTGCAACGAGAATAGGAGCTTGATCCATACATATCGGTAGCTCCAGCAATCAAGCAAAATCACGTTCAAGCCTGATTGTTTCCTCCTTGAGAACCCGGGGGGGGGGGACTGAAGAGAGAAGGAAAAACAAAAGGGGTCAGACATAAAGTCTGGCGAGTCTAGTAACTTTTAGCCAGTAAATAAATAAAGGTAATGATGACAGACATAAAGTGGATAAGAGAGATCACTATACAAATGACAGGTGTGACAAGGCAGATAAGGTAAGATGTATACATGCTTCACTAATAACTACTCTGCACTATTACTAGTATAATTTAAAATGAGATGATCCCTCCCACCATAGATTTGTAGACTTAAGGCATACATTCAAGTATACCCTAACCACTACCCTTATTGATTAGCTCCCTACTCTGTAGATACCCTGTGTTGGTCCCACAATAGGGGGTATCACTTCCCTAAAGTGGCAACCCAAGAGGTGCACAGTCATATCTACTAGTGTTACGGTCGTCTTGTCCCCTTCTGCCCGGCCCATGCATGCACATGTCCCCTGTCGGTTTGCGCCGTCCACACCACCCGTCACGTTTTGGATCTATTACAAGCAATCAGTAGGTGTGCCCCTTCTCCGCCTAGTACGAAGTTCACTACTCTGATACCGAATATGGGTTACTGACTGAAATGGGTCCTATACAATATGATACAAGCCCTCCCCTTTTGTCTTGTATCCCTACTAGGTTTTCCACTGACTATGTATACCCTTAAAGGGTGATCTTTAATTACATAGCCCTATACCAGTTATGCTTACCCTAAAAGGGTGATCTTTAATTACATTACTTTACCGGGTTACTAGGTTTTCCACTGACTATGTATACCCTAAAGGGTGATCTTTAATTACATAGCTTTACCGGGTTAAGTTTGTGGGCCTATATATATTATAAATATTACCCACCCCCTTCAGTTATACTTAACCCACCCACTATCCAATCCATTTTACTTAACCCTAACTTATGTTCATAATCATACAATTTTTATGGATTAAATTAGATTAAGTATTCCTTTCTCATTACCATGTCCAATTATGGTTATATTGGCCTAGACCTCCCACATTAGGCCTACAACGTGTGGATGCCGGATGTGCCGGTCGGGTCCGGGCAGTCTTATTCCACAGTTGGGCCTAACCTCGTGTCTTAGCCCAAGTCTTATTTACACACTTAGACATCTCACATTAGGATCAACATTAGTAGCTGCTGGATATGCCTGTCGGGTCCGGGCAGACTTTCGCCACTAATATAACCTAATCTTGTGTCATAAGTGTTAATGTAATTCCAAATTATAGTTGCTAGACATTCCATTTATTAATTAATTTACCAATTAATTAATCTTACCTTTTAGGGTGTTATTTCCCATTCAACAATTTGAATTACTAGTCCAAAGATGTTTATTTCCCAATTATGCCAACATTTACTTTTTCCCCGTTTCTAACTAGTGTCCTCACAAAACTGACGGCATTCCTAGGCTAAATAATTAGCCTAGCCATAAATGATGAAATAGAAAGCTAATAGGGATGTAACACAAGTGATCATTAAATATAATTTGGCATAACATTGATTAACATAGTCATGAGGTTATCATATGAACTTGTGACAATTTCTATGATGTCAAAGTGAACAAAAATGAGATCTAAACTAATCACTTAAATATCCAACAATTCAGATCTAGCATAGTAAGGGTGACATAGTAGCATGTTTAGATCTAAGGATAAATTCACATATCAAATTTTATAGCATATCCAGATTTATCACAATATGACTGGTGGAAGGTGATTTACATAAAGGACCAGATCTAATCAATGTCATAGCTTGTCCAAATTAACATATTCACCTTTTCCATAATATAATTACAAGTCAAGATCTACATAGGCAACATCATAGAATAACAACAATTATTTCAGATCTAGAGAGATAGATCTATCAAGATCTATATAGGAAACATGGTAGAATGTCCATAATCAAATTAGATCTTGGGAAAATAACAAAATATACTTGCATAGGTTCATGATTTACAACATATACCCAATTCATAGTCTTTCATAATTCACATTTATCTATTTAAACGTATAAGTGACAAGAAACTCACAGCGTTAGGTTTAGAGAATTGAGAGAGAATAGATCTGAATTGTGAATTCTGAATCTGATTAGTTAAACTATTGTTGTATGACTTGATTCTGTTTAGTTTGCAACCCGACAACATATAGCTCCCATGATCTCCAATGAAGAAAATAGGAGAATAGGGAACCATATTTATAGCGTAGAACTAATGAATTAAACCCCGAATCAAGTCAAGGTACGTAAAACCAATTCTGCCTAGATCTGCCCGGAGGGGGGGAGGGTCGACACCCACGAGCAAGAATTTTCCCGCTCAGCCCGCTTTGGTCGGATTTTTGATTTCTAAACTATTTTGAGGGTTTTGGAATTATTATATATATACACTTCCTTATGCGTATACAAACTTCTAAGGCTTATAACTTCTCCATACGTTATCTGATTTACGCAAACCGCACTCCATCCCAAGTAGAATTTCGAGACGAACGCAATGGTGCATCCCATTTCCCTTAATTCTTCTTCTAAAAATTAAGTATTCTTTAATCTGTTAATTTAAATATTTTAAAATTATGGGGTGTTACATCACATGATCACTAGGTCAAAGAGAGGCATCTTCAAATCCAAAGTATACAGTTTTTCTGCCAGTTAAATCGAACTATTGAATTTCACTCAGGCCATAAGATCAAACAAATGGAAGGAGGCAATGGACATTGAATATAAAGCTCTCATAAGAAACAACACTTGAAGCTTAGTGACTCAACCAAAACACAAAAATGTGATTAGTTGTAGGTGGACATACAAAATAAAAAAGAAAAGAAGATGGATCTATTGACAAATACAAGGCCAGACTGGTTGCAAAAGGTTACGCACAACAATTTGGTTTTGATTTCAACGAAACTTTTTCCCTAGTCATAAAACCCACAACCATCAGAATTATACTGACCATTGCTCTAAACAAAGGATGGAATGTGAGGCAATTAGAAGTCAAAAATGCTTTTTTGAATGAGGAATTGACTGAAGAGGTATACATGCAACAACCTGAAGGATATGGTATTGATGATAAAGTATGCAAACTACACAAAGCAATATATGGCTTAAAACAAGCTTCGAGAACTTGGTATGAAAAGTTAAAGTCAACTTTGTCTAACATGGGTTTCTCTCAAGTTAAATCGGGCAATTCTTTATATATGAAAAAGGGCATACATCGAACTGTGTTCATTCTAGTATACGTTGACGACATGCTAATAACAGGAGACAACAACGAAGAAATAAACAGATCCGTACGCAAGCTGGATCAAAATTTCGCCATCAAAGACTTGGGGGAACTAAAAAAATTTCTTGTAATACAAGTGATTAGGAAAAACAATGGTGAATTAATATTATCCCAACAAAATTATATCACTGAAATACTGCAAAGGGAAAATATGCACAAGGCAAACCCATTACCTACGCCTATGATTAGTAACCTAAGACTATCTAAGCACAAAGGAGAAGCTATCGACAATGCCAAACAATATGCAAGCATAATAGGAGCATCACAATACACAACTATTACTCGACCAAACATATGCTACAACGTCAATAAACCCAGTCAATACATGCAGAACCCTTTATCAAAACATTGGATGGCATTAAAGAGAGTGTTACGATACTTACAAGGCGCAAGACATTACAGTATACGCCTAAATTCAGAAAAGGAACTTAACTTACGGTGCTTTAGCAATGTCGATTGGGCAAACGGTATTGACGATCGAAAGTCTGTCTCAGGATACTGCATTTACCTTGGTTCCAATATCATTTCCTGGTGTACGAAGAAACAAAAGACCACATCCAGATCTAGCACAGAAGCGGAATACCATGCACTGGCAAGCGCTACAGCTGAAATCACGCGGATTGAATCACTGATGGAGGAGCTTGGTTTCACTCCAAGATGAAAGCCTGTCATTTGGTGCGATAATAAGAGCACAATATCTTTATCTCTAAACCTTATTCAACATTCAAAGACGAAACATCTTGAAATTGATCTCCACTTTGTGAGAGAAAGAACGCAATTAGGAAGACCTGTAATATGTCATGTGCCTGTATATTATCAGAGAGAAGATGCTCTCACAAAGGCCCTTTCGACCAAGAATTTTATCAGAATCAGAGAGGAACTTCGCGTCATCAGTGGAGGCAGAAGCCAGAATGAAAAAGGAAACCCTAGTTCGAACTGATGGGCATAATGAAGACAATAGAGACATTACAATAGAGCCGCTAGCGTGTGAACAAGTTCTATCATATTTAGTATGTTTTGTCATTATCTACTAGCCGTTAGGCTCATGCATACTTGGTATATTTAATACTAGCCGTTAGGCTCATGCATACTTGGTATATTTATTACTAGCCGTTAGGCTTATGCATACTTGGTATATTTAATACTAGCCATTAGGCTCATACATATTTGGTATATTTTGTACTAGTCGTTGGGCTCATAGCACTATATATATATGTGCTCTTTGTATCATGTTTTCGTATCAATAAAATTACAATTGTTCCTCACTGATAACTCTCCTCCTTATCTCTTAATAAATCCAACCTATCGCTATCGAGTGTAAGATGTTGTATGCGAGATGTGGAGTTGATGGAGATGCTTTCAATTTCATCAGTAATGAATCACGTTTTCCGGCTTTATTCTAAACCAGTCATTTGGTACGTTTCCTCAACTATTCCGCGGTTTCGTGTATTCCTTCAGTTGGCTCTGATTACTAGATTTATACCTGATTGTTATAACTCAAGGTAATTTTGTTATTTATTGAGTTCTTTCATTGTTTTTTTAACTCGAGGTAATTTTGTTATTTATGGAGTTCTTTCATGTGATTTAAGTTTCAAATTATAATTTCTTAAGCATGATTTTAATCTTAATCTAAAGTTGAAGATTTCTACATAATTTTTTAAGGTTTATCTTTATAGACGGATAAAAAAACAATGATAAAGGCTTTTGTTCCATGGTTACTCGCTCTACACTTTCATTCATATGATAATATACTTCATGATTGTGTATGATCTTTTGTTATAAATATACGTTATAGTGATTTAGGAATTATCGAAAGCGAACATTCTCTTTGTTTTAATGTCCTATTCATTCAAAAGGCTATGGAGCTTTGGAAAAATTTCTCATACATGTTGTTAAAATATTTTCAGACTTACTGCTTCATCTTCTAGCATATATGATGCTTCTTATATTTATACATTTTGAGCATACCAAAGTAACCAAGTTATCGCTGAGGAAAAAAGAGGAAGATGTAAAATATTTTAATTTCCATACATATTATTATCTGGTGGTCGATATGAGTAATGTAATCAATTATGAAGATACCGAAGTTCAAACGAAAAATATTACCCAATAGTACTTCATGTCTTCGCTCCTTGATTATATTGCACAGATACATACTGAATGTGGAATTTAGTTTTGTTGTAATAGTTGTAAATATGAATAAATTATATGTTATAAAGAATAATCAACCGTATATGTGCATTTTAATAAGTTTATTGACCGTGTATTGAATGTTTTTACACTCGAATTAGACAACTGTTAAAATAGTGCAAACGCTATACACATTTATTTTATTTTATTATTATGGCAGAAAACAAATCAGAATATGAAGTTTAGTTTTACTATTCGATTTTCTTCAAATTTGTAGTATAGTTATGTCTATTAGTAATATTTATTATATACTCGAAATCTGATAAGCAACATGTATAGATGATGTCATCTTTTCTTTAATTTACAAGATGCAAATGACTTTGTCAAAGGAAGAGTCTACCACCCGACATTTACAAAATGAAAGGTTATACTGCCTAAATTTAAAATTTCATGGCACACTAAGTAGAAACTGTACGTCGAAGGGTTGAGTTATATAGACTTTTGTATCATTATATCTACCGTTAATCAAAAAAGGTTTGAAAATTAATGCACAAATCCCAAATCTACTATCATACATATACATGCTAAACACCTACTTTTTCTTTGTTTTTAATTTATTTTAGTGTTGTAATCTATGAATTATTTTAACAAAGTGAGAATGCACATATGTTTTACTTGCATTGTATTCAATATTCTATCCATGCAACCTATGACATAAAGCATTCCTTTTATGTCTGCAGCTAAGCTTTTCTAACTGGAGTTGTATCGATAGGAAAAATGTTCTTAATCACACAATAAACCAAACTTGCTTATGTTCAGTCTACTCCAGTCAAATGAAAATAGTCTGGATGCCATCTGCTCTTATAGAAGAACTCCCCATAAAATCAATCCAAACAAACACATTTGAAAGGCCTGCTTCAATTTTTAACAGTAGATATTTTTTCACTTATTCTATTAGTACCCTTAAGTATTACATTTTATTGCAATACCAATATATTTCTTTGTCTTATTGTTATGTATGATTTTTCATTGCCATGTTAGTTTGGTTATATGTTACCCTTTCCTCCTCCAATAATGGTGATATTGCATGTTTGCATACACATTAAGTGACCATTACTAGTGTTAAAAATTTATGCATTCTTAAGTAGTTTTGTGCAATTATATACAAAAGATGTTTTCAAGCTAAACCTATTTTATGCATTTTTGAGTATTTCATGCATAATATTTTTTTAATATTCTCTACTGTTTCCTTTTAATCTGCCTCCCTAAGGCTCTAGCTTCTTATCTTACTATTTGGGAATTTATTGCTCTCCTTTATTGATAACTTCAACAGTATAAAGAGTGATTATTTGCAACAAAATTATAGAGTATTTTATCTGATAGCTTTGGTGTATGCTAAATTTGGAAAAATTATGGAATTTTATGCACTGTCTTACAACTATTGATATGACTGAGAACTATTTTGAATTAGCTGTATATTCAAGTAACTAGAGATTAAATAATGCATGTATAGTCAAAGATGAAAAAAAAATTGCATACAAATTAATCCAATTGCATTCAAGTAGATTTTCATTAATCCTTCAAATATTTGGTATCCATCAAATAATAACAATATTTGTAATTTTTGTTTATAGGTGTTTTGGTTCTTTTTGCATGGAAGTGAGATAACGTAAGTGACACAACACAGTCAAAAAGCGTAGGTATTATAGCTGAATTTGGATGCTACAACTGATCTGACTGCATCATTAATGTTTCTATGTTTTGACAAGAAGAAAATTTTCCATATATTTAGTAATTAATGTGTTCAGTTAGATGCTGATAAAATCAATAATCGAACACAAATTTTTTGATATATTGCCATGTCCTATAATTATGCATTTAGAAGAGGGGTTTCAAGCAAAATTATATAATTCTTACATGCTTTTAGTTTTTGAGAAAGTTACTTTATCCATTTTTGGACCATGATTTTAGTTTAACAAACAACAATCATATTATTACATTGAACAAAATCTCCATTAGGATAAAATGATCATTCACAAATTACATTATAACGGTTATCAAATTATATTTGTGTGACAGAACCAAATAATATTCAAATCATGTTGTTAAGAACCTCATATTCCTTAGTAACCATATAGTTTATCATTTATTACTCAATTTTTAAGGTTCTTTCAATAAATATTAAGTTGAGGTGTTAGAAGTTTTCTACCAATGGGTAAAAGGAACATAAGTGCTTCAATATTAAGATCTTGGTAAAAAGGCACTTCAGTTCATTTTGGGTTTTTTGATTTAAAAAAGTTGTTGTATGTTTAGTACATTAATAAGCCCAGATAGGTGCTAATAAAATCAATAATTGAACACAAATTTTTTGATGTATTGCTATGTGTTATAATTATGTGTTTAAAAGGGGGGTTTCAAGAAAATTTGTTTAATTCTTTCATGCTTTTAGTGTTGAGAAATTTTACTAATTCATTGTTTGGGCAATGTTTGTAAGTTAAACAACCCGTTTTTATATTGTTACATTTGAAAAAAAAAAATCTCATTGGAGAAATAAATGATCATTTCATGTAGTAGTAGCGTCAAAAATTGCATTATAATGGTAGTCAAATTATATTTGTGCTAGAAAACCAAATACTATTTAGAACCTCCTATTCCTTAGTAACCATATATATATCGTTTAGTTTTTTGTGTTCTTCCGATAAATATTAGGTTGAGGTTTTAAGAAGTTTTCTACTAATGGGTAAAAGGAACATAAGAGCTACAAGACTAAGGCCCAAGTAAAAAGGCACTTCAGTTCGTTTTGGGTTTATTCATGTTATGCAGCTTAAGGTTGATCTTGAAAGTAAAAAAATTAATCTCTATTTCATTTTCTTCATACTTGTTCTTTTTTATTTTGATTAAGGCATAGTTGGAGAAAAATATTAATAGTGAGCAGATTACAATATTGGATAGCATAATGGCTATTGAAAACTTAGTGTATGAACTTGATGAACCACTTTCTCTGAAAAACCAGCACATCTTATGAAAGTTGGTTTAATTACAATATACCAAATGAAAAAACAAACAAAGAGCATTACCGGTTCTTTTATTGTTACCTAGTATGTAGTTGTCATATATTTCGCGTCTTTTTAATTCTTAATTCAACAAAATTACACTACCTTGCCTCTAAAATCTTTGGCCATATTATGTACAAGTTAACACTAGCTGACTTGGAAATTTGAGCGGTTTTTCATCTTGAAGAATATTGAAATTATCTTTTTTTAGACCTAAATGTGCTCTCTGTAGATCTTCAATCCATTTTTCTGCACTTGTAAAATCAATTTCATTTTTGTATTTTTTTTATGGATTCGTTTTGTGATAATTAATTCAACTTTTTCATACTCATTTTGTTGATGCTATAAATCTTTTCTCCTTAGACGAGAATGTAAGAAGAAATGGAGATGGGGAGAGTAGAAACAATGTTGCCTATAACTAATAAAAGGTAAGTTTAGTATAATTTTTTAGCATTTATTGTTCTGCAACAATGCTTGCCGCTCAAAAACATGCAAGGTAAAAGTATTTGATACAATGTGCATTGGATATTGAATAAGTTGATGATTGTTGCAAAATTGGCATAAATTATAAATTAGTGGGGATTTACTGCATAAATTTTGAAGTGATGATTTCTTAAATGAAAAATAAGCATTGCACCCTTGATAATTGTTTTTTTGGATTCTTACATCGGAGTCTTGATGTTTGCCTTGATTATGCTTTCATTGCACACACTGTCATCTTCGCGTGCCCTTCTACTTTCGAAAATGAACAAGAGATTGGCAAAGATTTAATGCATTTATCTTTGTTTAATATACACTGTTTCTCTTATCTCCTCAACAATTTGGTTGCATATGTTCTTTAATTTTTTTGATCTATTGTTTTATCACATGTTTTACTTAGCTGTATGAATGACGATTAAGCATGAAGAGAAATACATATATATTTGCAGTATGCTCAACATACCTATTTCGGATTAACAGTTACACTTATATTAGGAAGGTGTTATATTAATCCTTTGCTCCCCGCAGGCCATGAAATATCTTCTGAAATAGTTCAAAGAATAACGATGCATGTTCTCATCCCATTACGACATTTGAGAGGTCCATTAATTTAACCATTTATGATTTTATCACCAGGGTCTCATCCAAACTAAGCTTTCCTTGCCTTAAAAAAATAATTAACATAGTCCTTGCATTATTAGGGACATTCGATCATTATATTCTTATTTATTGGCTAAACAAGAACATATGAACGTGAAAACAGGAACAGGAGTAAACGATGAACCCGTGATTGTGGTTTCTTTAGTACAAGGAAAGTAAACATGATGAAATCAATAAATCATTGAATAAGGTATACTTCAAAATTAAATGTCAAACTAATAAGTTTTGAACCATTGAGACTACCAAATCCGTGCATATGTGAAACAATATACTGCTTATTTATATTTTTTGGTTAATGTAAAATTTATAAGTATTAATTTGTATTTAACAATGCTATGTAGTTTCCAAATCTTGCATATAATTTTAAGCATTGTTAGTCTTTCAAATTTTATGGATAATTACTTATGAAGTAATTTCAAACCTTCTATTTTAGTATATTTTTCTATTATGGAATTTTTTTTGAAACTTATCATATGATATTGAAATATTACTTTCTATAATTACAAAAGTTGTTATTCATGTTGATTTAACTATACTAATAATATTTTTAACATTATTTACAAATTGTGTCTTGGCTAAAATTGTTTTTGAGTCATTCAATTGGGGTGAAATACATTGATGGAATCATTATTGGCCATTTATGACACTCCTGTTTGGCCTTTTTTTCCTCCATATAGTGAAATTTATTCTTGTCCTTCCTATAGGAATTTGAATAGGGGCTTCATTTAATTTTAGCTTCGCTAGTTACAAAATTCAAGGTCAAATGATAGAAAATGTTGGGCTTTCTTTGACCTACCACATTTTTCCATACAGGAAACTATTTCACCAAGTTGATTAAAAATTTTTAATTACTAATAATAGCAAACACCATGACTATATTGAAAAGTTTACAAAATCTACACGAAGTTTGATTTCTGAATTCCTTTCTACTCGACATAGTTTATCTAACATAATTTTATTTTATACTGGATTTGATTGGCTTTTGTATTCCAGGGCTTTCAGATATGTAGCTTCGAGAAGCATTTACCAATGCATATCTAATTTGGTTTTAACAACTGTATTGTATACTATTTAAGAAATCGAAATTGCAACATTTGCAGTCGCATTTGAACCATATTCATCTTTTTCTTTGGGGTTGGATTCTTCTATAAGGTACATTGTTTCAATTATATTTCACTGCCCCATTCCTTATAAAAGAACTGAATGTGCATAAACCATAGGCAGTGTATAACAATGTATATTCATTTTGGCCTTCATAGATGAACGTTGTATGTCAATTTAAACGTATCTATGGAAGCAACTATCTGTGTAACGAGTTACATAAATAACCATGCTCTTATATTTCAACTGATTTGCTTTCTTATCCTAATAAGTTACTCAACTGATAGAGTTAGGAAAATTAACCATAACCTAATATTTTTTAACATATATGATTTTATGCCTGTTGTTAACAAAGTTTACTAAAGTAGTGGTTACAGGTACAAAAGACACCGAGTACAGCGCAAATGAGAACGAACTGCTTCCGAACAAGATCAGTTTTAAAAAGCGGTTGTAAGCAATTTGTTGTCAAACTTATCTTCAACTTTGGGTTGGATTGTATATTGTTGGGGTGCATAGGCTTTAAGCATTTGGAAATGTTAGCCCACTTTGTGAACTGGGCAACACAAAGTCAAGATGTGAAATATTGAAGAGTTTGAAAAACACTGAAGCGGGTCGGATCGGAGCAGTGTAGCGGTTCGGATCAGATAAAGTCTGCTGTTCGGATCGGTGAACTATTGTTGTTGGAATCAGAGAGGCACGTCTGTTCGGATTGGAGAGCGACCTATTTCCAACTGGAGCGGAGAGCAACAGATCTGAGCGGAGCGGAGTAAAAACAGGAATTAGTCCTAAGTCAATCCGGGTCGGATCGGGTACTCCGATCCGAACCCCTTGTGCATACCCTTCCGACCCAAGCCTGTCTTCCACGTCACTCTCCTGCATGAGCGCCTGGTTATTCGGAGCGGCTATGACCAGTTCCTACCCACAACGTCCACTACTCTGATGCGTTGTCAACATAGAAATCCATCCGAACCCGAGGCTGATGGGATGGATGACACGTGGCTCCGATCCGGATCGGGTTCTGGGTAAATTCTCACCTATAAATACCCCGTCTGGAGACAAAGAAAAGGATCTTTTTTCTGGCACTTTGAGCGTTCAACCACCTTCATAACCCGAATTCCAACACTCCCGGAAAATCCAAATCTTCTTTTATTATTTGTTTTTAGACAATTGAGTGGTTGTAAGTGAGTTGTGAGAGAAATCAAGTGAATATTTCATTGTATTTGCAACTAAATCATTGAAAATAGTGAAAGACAAGTGGACGTAGGCATTTCTTCGCCGAACCACTATAAATCCTGTGTGTTCATTTTTATTTTTGATCTCATTTCATTCTGCTTTTAATCAATTTGGGTGTTAGAACCACTTTTTGGTCTAACATTTTGGTGCTTTCACTGAGAAATCATCTGAATTCTTTGTTTTTCGGGATTATCGTTCTACTTTTTGGACCGTTGAGTTCAAAGAAGTTAATCCTCAAGTTTCGACGCTCTTTGATATTTGTTGAAGTGATTGTTGAAGAACCATGGCCAAAGGAAAAGGCAAAGAAGTTCAATCTGGTCGAGGAAATGGAGCTGGCGAAGATCATCAAAATGCGGTTGTGACAAGGTCTCGTGGGCAGAATTCAGCAGCAGGACGAACCGATGCAGGAAACCCGAACCGCCTTCAGGGGGAGAGCTCCGATCCGATCGGGGTAGGAGATTCTGAAGCAGTGCATTCCCCCAACCTGAACCGACCCGAGCAGCTTGCCACGTACCGACCCGACCAGGCTCCCCAGCTCCGAACCGACCCAATCTCCTATCTCCGATCCGACACTTGGTGATGTTGGAACCTCTACTCGAGTCCCTACGAATGCTCCGATTCCAGCCACCAGGGTCAATGATCAGGTCAATCCATCTGCACTCATTACTCAAGGAGATTTCTCGCGCCTACTTGACATGCTTGAGAGTACTAGGGAGGCTATGAAAATCCACGAGCGCACCAACCTCATGATGCAAGAAAATATGAGACTCACAAGCAGGGAAATTAGCGAACTCCGAAGACAGAGAACCCCTTCCCCGGTTCGTCACACACCAGTGGATCAGTCTTCTTCTTCCGAGGAAGAGTGGCCCCGTGAACGAAGGCCGCTCGAACGACCTCAGAATTTGGAGCAGCTGACATTCGAATCTTTGGGGTCTCGCGAGGATATTGCACAAGCACTAGGAAACAATGATCCCACTCAGGGGCAAAGGCTCCAGTCCCCTCCTCCCGAGATTGACCGGGAGCGTAGGGAATGGAATAGAGCAGAAGCAGCTCAAAGAAGAAGGGCATCTCCTGAACGGGAGCCCAGAAGGAACCCGGATACCAGGGCTAGGGAACCTGAACGGCCCCTAACTAATGCTGATGTACAGGCAATGGTGCGCCAGATTATGTCCGAGAGCCGGAACTATACCAATGAAGATTATGGCATTGAGCGAAGCCATACTCCTTTCACTGACGACATCCTCGACTTTCAGTTTCCCCGGCGTTTTAATCTGCCGCAGATGGACAAGTACAATGGGAGAACTGATCCGGGACAGCATTTGATGCGATACTCGTGGCTCATGAATGCTGCTGCTGCCCCTGATGCGGTGAAGTGTAAAGCATTCCCGATCTATTTAGAAGATGTGGCGCTGTTTTGGTTTACCCGACTTCTCCCTCGTTCGGTTTCGAATTATAGGGAACTGAGCGAACGTTTTATGAATCAGTTCCGACTCCATACCCGAAAGTCCAAAAGTGTTATTGAATTATCAAGAATTAAGCAGGTGCCAGGAGAGTCTTTGAGGTCATATCTTGACCGTTTTAACTTAGCTGTGACTGAAGTTAGTGACCCACATGAGCCCACCATTCTGATGGCATTAAAGGAAGGAGTCGATCCTGAATCCGAGTTTGGAGATTACCTTTCTGGAAAGACATCCTCCACGAGAGAGATATTCTATGAAAAGGTCGATATTTATTTAAGACGAGAGGAGGCCAGGGCAAACCGAAAGAGAAAGTCTGAAGCGGCATCAAAAGAAAATGTTCAGAGTAACATCGCCGTGAAGCAGTCTGGGGAAAGTTCCGGAAAAGTTGAAGTGAATGTGGGAAATAAGAGTGGAAACGACAACTCTGGAAACGGGGGCAACAACAATAACCGTAATGCGAACGGTAACAGAAGAAATAGAAATAGGCGAAGTGATCCTAGCAAAAGGCCCCGATTCCAGACTTATGAGAATTATACACCGTTGAACGACACTCTGGAGAATATTTACCTGGATACATACAATGTTTTGCAATACAAAAGACCGCCACCCCGTGACTCGACAGAGAAAGAAATGGCAACTGGAAAGTTTTGTTTGTTTCATGAGACTCATGGGCATTCAACCAATGAATGTCGGCATTTGAGAGATGTGACTGAGAAGCTGCTGCGTGAAGGGAAACTGGATGAATATAAAGTTGCCCCGAGGGACATGGGGCAAGGAGAGCAGGCTCCAAAACAGATTCTACCTGCTCCCAAGCCTACAGCACAGCAGAAAGGCAAGGGAATTGTTATCAACTCCATAGTGGGTGGACCTCACCCGGCAATCTGTAGCTTTAGAGCAATGGATCAATATGTAAATGCTGCCAAACACGTAGATGTGAATGAAGGTGATGATTTGGAAGATATCGCCCCCATAAAACAACAGATGACAATGTTTGACGACGTGGTATTCCGCAGCAGAGATAATACTGGGATTCAATCACCCACTGATGATCCGTTGGTCATTACTATCACCATTGGGCCGGCCTTGGTTCATAAGGTGTTAGTAGATAACGGAAGTTCCGTCAATATTTTATTTAAAAAGTCATTCGATCAGATGAAGCTTGAATCTGAGGATTTGAAGCCATGTGAATGATGGATCAGAGGCTTCAACGGGGCGTCAACAGCTCCCATGGGATACATAGAATTGCCCGTGACCTTGGGGGCAAGGAGAACGCAGAAGAGTGTGGATGCTTCAGTTCGTAGTGTTGGACGTAGATTCGCCTTATAATGCATTTTTGGGGAGGCCTGCCCTTGCTGAGTTCAGAGCTTGTATCGCCCCTTGGTGTTTATTGCTTAAGTTTCCAACCGAAGCCGGAACTGGAGTAATGAGAGGGGATCAAGTTTCCGGACGGGCTTGCTATATTGCTGAATTAAAGATGTTGATGAAAGGACTTAACATCGAGAGTAAAGATGCCTCGCCTCGCCCAAAGGGGGGCTCGGCGTAGCAATTAGAGAGATCGACCCCGAAGGAGTTGCCAAAGGAACGCCTGAAGACCTGGATCCCAGAAAAGACGAGGAACCAGAGACTAGAAATGCAACTCCTAATGAAGCGACAGTGGAAATTCCCATTGATGAAGCTGATCCAACAAGAGTTTTGAAGATTGGATCTCAATTGGATCCACGTCGAGCCAAAGAACTAACGGACTTCCTGAAGGCAAACTTGGACGTGTTTGCCTGGACCCACGCTGACATGTGTGGGATATCGCCATCTATTATAAGTCACAAATTAAATGTAAACCCGAAGCATCCGCCTGTGAAGCAAAAGAGACGTATGCTGGGCCCAGAGAGGTCGGCTGCTCTCAAAGAGGAAGTGGAGAAGCTGAAGCAGAACAGATTTATTCGAGATTCGACATATCCCGACTGGATATCGAATCCCATCTTGGTAAAGAAGCCGAATGGAAAGTGGCGGACTTGCATTGATTTTTCACATTTGAACAAAGCTTTCCCAAAAGATAGTTTCCCACTTCCCCGGATTGACCAGCTTGTAGATTCGACAGCAGGTCATGAACTTCTCTCATTTATGGATGCTTATTCAGGATATAACCAGATTCCGATGCATGTTCCAGATCAAGAACATACGAGCTTCATTACAAATTTGGGATTATATTGTTATGTCGTAATGCCATTCGGATTGAAAAACGCCGGAGCCACTTATCAGCGCTTGGTGAACAGAATGTTTTATAATCAAATAGGGAAGACTATGGAAGTTTACGTGGATGATATGCTTGTCAAATCGAAACAGTCCTCCAGCCATATACAAGACTTGGCGGAAATGTTTGGTATCCTGCGAAAGTATCGGATGAAATTGAATTCTTTGAAATGCTCATTTGGAGTGGCATCGGGTAAGTTCCTAGGCTTTATTGTGAGCTCCCGAGGAATTGAAATTAATCCTAGCCAAATAGCAGCGATTAGAAACATTGAATAGCCGAGGAGAATTAAAGACGTCCAAAGTCTTGCAGGGAAAGTAGCTGCGCTGAGTAGATTTATCTCTAAAGCCACAGATAAATGCGTTCCGTTTTTTGATTTGATTAAAAGAGGAAAGAAGAACTTCGAGTGGACTCCGGACTGTGTTGAGGCCTTTCGAAATTTATTGGAACTGCTAGAGAAACCACCGATTTTGTCAAAGCCAGTGGATCACGAAGAATTGTTTGTTTACTTGGCAGTCTCGGCTCACGCCGTTAGCACAGCCCTGGTTCGAGAAGAAGACAAAGTACAAAGGCCAGTGTATTATGTAAGCAAGAAATTAGCAGCGGCAGAGCGCAACTACCCAAAGATTGAGAAGCTCTCTTACAGCCTCCTAATCGCATCCCGAAAACTTCGTCACTATTTCCAAGCTCACCCCATAACCATATACCCTGACCAGCCCCTAAGGCAAGTGTTGCAGAGACCCGAAGCATCGGGAAGGTTGATCAAAATGGAATATAGAATTAAGTCAGTTTGATTTAAATTTTCAACCACGAAGGTCGATCAGAGGGCAAGCTCTGGCAGACTTTATAGCGGAGTTCACCATCCCAGAGGAGGAAGTAATCGATGACAGAGTGGTTAAGTCCGAGGATGAGTTAAAGATAGATCCATGGAAACTACACAGACGGAGCCAAGAACGACCGAAGATCCAGAGCTGGAATCGTCTTAGTCACTCCGGAAGGACGGTCGTTATATTATGCTCTACGATTAGAATTCTCGGCGACTAACAATGACTCTGAATACGAAGCCCTGATTGCCGGGCTGAAGCTTGCTAAAGATCTCGGGATAAAAATGTTGGACATATTCTGTGATTCTAAAATCGTTGTTTGCCAGGTGCGAGAGGAATTTATGGCTCGGGGACCTCGACTTATCGCCTACCTCAGGAAAGTGAGAGAGCTATTGAGCAGCTTGGAGCGGTACAATATAACACATATCCCAAGAACCGAAAACCAGAAGGCGGATAGGCTGGCAAAGCTGGCTAGTTCCGACAATCCAGAAGAGACTGAAATAATTCCAATTGAAACGTTGGAATCGCCAAGCTTTGAGTCGATAGAAATAGAGTTCGCTTTCGAAGCGGAACCGGAGAAGGAGTCGTGGATGACCCCAATTAAGAACTTCCTTAAGAATGGGACACTCCCATCAAAGAAGAGTGAGAAAAGGGCTATAGTTCGCAAGGCTACCAGATATGTCATACAAGATGATATTCTTTATAGGCAAGGATTTTCTATGCCCCTGTTACGATGTATTGCACACGACGACATCAAACGTGTACTAAGAGAAGTGCACGAAGGTGAATGTGGAGATCATACAGGAGGTCAGACTTTAGCGAAAAAGATATTGCGATATGGATACTTCTGGCCCACAAATAATAAAGATGCAGCTGATTATTCACGACGCTGCGATAAGAGCCAGAGATTCGCCAAAATCCCCAGAGCACCGTCGACCCAACTCAAATCAATGGTGATTCATTGGCCATTTGCAACGTGGGGAATTGATATCATTGGAGTTCTACCGATTGCTAAAGAAGGAGCGAAATATGCAATAGTCGCTGTGGACTATTTTATGAAGTGGGTGGAAGCTGAGCCCTTGACCAAAATCACGGCAAGAAAGGTGATAAGTTTCGTGGTTAGAAATATTATATGCCGATTTGGGATCCCAAGGACCATTATAACTGACAACGGAACCCAGTTTGATGGTACTGAATTCAGAAATTTCTGCCAGAAGTATAAGATCGACAAACGATACACTGCGGTTGCTTATCCGCAGTCGAATGGGCAAGTTGAGGCAATAAACAAAGTAATAAAATCCATCCTCAAGAAACGGTTAGAGCACGCAAAGGCAAAATGGGTTGACGAATTGCCCCTAGCTTTGTGGGCATATCGAACAACATTTAAGACGGCTACTGGTCACACCCCTTTCTCTCTCTCCTTTGGCTCAGAAGCAGTAATTCCAGTTGAGCTGGAAGTTCCTTCCCACAGGGTGACGTATTATGACCCGATGACGAATCGGGCACTCTGACTTGAGTCTCTTGATGAAGTCGAAGAAAAAAGGGACGAAGCAGATTTGCATGCGGCAAGACATCGATGTCAGATGGCACGCTATTACGACAAAAAAGTTCGTCTTAGGACTTTTGAACCAGGAGATTTGGTGCTAAAGAGAGTCTTTCCATCCCTTCCTCACCTCGGTCCAAAGTGGGAAGGACCCTTTGTCATCCAACGGAAACTTGAAAAAGGAACCTTCAAGTTAACGACCGTAGATGGCGAAGAAGTCCCTAGAGCATGGAATGCCCAACACTTGATGCGATATTTGGATTAGAAATGTTGTACTCTTTGTTATGTTTCTTATGAACTCTGTAATAAGGCACGATTTGCCTTGGGAAAATCTGATGATATGAATAAAGGACTATAAAGTGGATGTAGGCTACGACTTAGCCGAACCACTATAAAAATATCGTGTGTTATTTACTTTTATGCATTATATATATATACATTCATCGACTATTCTGATGTGATTACGGAATATAAAATGATTCAAAACCTGAAAGGTTGAAAACAGTTTAAACATAAGAAAAAGCACAGCGACTATTTGTGCGACAAGACATAAAAGAATGAGAAAACGACATTCTTTTCTCTAACTCTCCAGAGAGAGAGAGAGTATAAAAGCGTCTCCGACTGAGCACTGAAAAAGAGATCCTTCCTCTAACTCTAACTCTCCAGAGAGAGAGAGAGTATAAAAGCGTCTCCGACTGAGCGCTGAGAAAGAGACCCTTCCCCGCTGAAAGACCGGGGAATGAATAGATTGCTGAGCTTGAACTCTAACTCTCCAGAGAGAGAGAGAGTATAAAAGGACGGGAAGATGACGTCCTCTGAGGCATGAAGGTACTCCCAGACAAGGGACCGCCTCAGTAAGAACTCTAACCTGAATATAAGACAGGAGAGTATAAAAGAAATGCCAGAAAAAACGACAGGCATTGACGACACAGAAAATATTATCCCGTCAGAAAATCGGGAGCATTCAGATTGCTTGATTAAGCCTTAAATAATTTTTGAGAATTGACTGGAGGCATATATGTATACACATATTTCCTCCCTCCGTAACTTCATTTCATAACTATAGTATGACAGGCATTTTCACATAAGTGCAGAACTACTAACAAACAGACACTGCAGAAAATGAATTATTTTTTATTTACGATTGAATGAATTTGTACAGGAAAATAGCTAAAAAAAGGAGGTGCAAGAGCCGCTCTTGTAGCAGCAATTGTTGGTTCACTAAATGCTAAAACGACACAAGGCAACCCTCTATTTAGATTTCGAGTGAGCCTTGGACTTCTTGGCGGCTTTCTCCGCATCCTTTGCCTCTTTCTCGGCCTCTGTCAAGATTCGTTTTGATTTCTTCTTTCCTGAAGATGCGGTGCTGGAACCGGTTGACTTCTTCCCGGAGGGCGGAGCGCTGGAATCAAGAGAAGATTTTTTAGCGAGTTCCTCTGTAATAGATCTAGTTGAGAGCTTAACAACTAACCTTGACCCCGCATCCACAACTGCGAGAGGCTTGAGGGCTTCAGGGTCTAGTTCTTCGGCTTTTAATTGCAAGCGTTTATCTTGACCAGCTTTCATTGCAGCCAAAGTAACATCATCAGCATTTTTCGACTCCCCGACTATTGCCACTTCTGGTTCCTCCTCATGTCCTCCGTCACCGCCATCATCCTTTAAAGCTGCTATCATTTATTCATCATAGGGAGTGTCGGCCTTAGTCGGCTCACTTCCTTCTCCCAAGTCTATAGGAGCGGCCTTGTCCTCCCCTCCTTTTGCCTTTTCCGTAGGCTCTGCCCCAGCGGCGGCTCCTTGAGTCACAACAGTCTTTTCGAATGGCTCAATACCTACAAAGTGAGAAGCAATAGTTATCAACTCAGACGAAAATAATGGGTTTTTCATCGATTGCTCAATCACGTGGCGAAAGGTAGAAATAGCCTTGACAAATTGTGGAGAAAAGGTAGGGATACCTTCCGAAGGCTTATCAGCGGGGGTAACTGCTGTCTCTGATGACATTTCAGGGATTGGAGATAGCAGAGTTGTTCGGGGGATTCCCGGATTTTCAGGGTCATACCACTCTACTTCCGAAGTCGCGGGGGCAGCAGAAGAGGAACCAGTCTCGGAAATGTTTTTCTGTTTAGTCCTCCGCCTCTCTTCTTCCATAGCATCAGCAATGAGGCGGCGCCCTTCAGCTAGGCGTTCTGGCTCATCATCCCTCAAGTATTTTTTCATTAGCTTATCCTCATCGATGGAATCGACTTTGAGCTCCTCTTTTTCCCACTCAACGATCTGATTCCATACTTGAACTAGAGTGGATGGGTAATCTTCGATCCAATAAATGTTTCGGCGACGATGATATGTGCGAAGAATTCAATCATTAATTCGCCGAAACCCTGAATATCTGCCTCCGCCTCTGACAGTTGTTTACGGGCCTCCTCCGCAGATTTGATAGCACACTCAACGTTGCCCTCCGCCAGGGCAGCTCTGTTCTCTGCCTCCAGTAGCTTTGAAGCCAAGTCAGCGTTCTTCTTTTCTAGCTCAGCATTCCTCTTTGCTAGCTCGGCATTTTTCCGTTCAAGGTCAGTATAAGCAAGGCGTGACTTAGCGGCTTCTGACTAAGCATCATCAACTTGCTTTTTTAACTCGGAACGCTCTTGAGTATGAGATTCCAGCAAATCATGATAACGTTTTTGCATATCTTCAAATTGTTGTTTGAAGTTAGAAGCGTCCCTTTGAGCAACAGCTAGCTGAGCTTGAGTGTCTTCCAAATCTTTTCCTAGAGCCTTTAAAGCCTTGGCATCCTCTTCCGCGGTCTTTTGCATTGAATCGGTATTCGTGATTAGAGTACGGATAATTCTGGAAAGATTGCGTGAATATTTAAACATCTCAGAATACTGTTTTTCAACCGCGTCTATCTTTGCTTTGGCCTCATCTGCCCACTTAGAAGAAACAGGTTCAATGGCAGGTAAAAAAGTCAAAGTCTCGAAGTAGTGTTCGGGAAATTGCTCCTCCAAATACGCCCGCTTTATTGCAGTTTCCGCATCTAGTGGGGGAGGAGCGGGGATCGTCAATTCAGTGTCCCTGTGTGTGGAGGATTCAGTAGTTTCTTTGTCTGTCCTAGGTCGTTTAGTAGCAGGGACCTTGCGCTTACTTCGAGACTCAGTATCTTTTGGAGGACTTCTCTCTCTGCTACGCTTTTCGTGGGAAGATGTGGAGTCTTTCGATTGTGGCCTGTCCTCTTCCCTACGGCTTTGATAACCTTTGTATTTCTCTTGATCCGACCGAACGGGAGAGCGAGAACGTGAGGGTCGAGAGCGATAGGGATCATAAGGCCTTCTCTCCTCCCTACCGCGATTATCGCGGCGATCATACTCGATATCCTGAGGTGGATTAGACATGCTGCGGCAAAGCTTCCTGATATCATTGTAAGATCGAGACATCGTGGCTGCACAATAGGACAAACGAAATTCAGAATCAATGGATTCACAGAGAAAGAGGTGCAATGAATGCTAATGCTGTTGTATAAAGTGTGTCCTAAGTGGTGTGTTTCCCCCCAACCAACCCGAGTCTGAAGCTAGACTAGTACGGGCAGGCTCTTTGGCCTTAGCAGGAGTGGTCTCTTCAGAAGAGGTAAAGACTAAAGGATCCTTCCTAAAATCCTCTGAAGTGTATATAGTATCAGGTAAGGGGAGATCCCCCAAACCTTGAAATATTGGGTCATCAGTACTAGGGGCATCTCCTTCGGAAGCATTAAGTGGCGACTCTTTGGAGGATGTTGACTTTTTCAGAGAAGTAGCCTCCTCGGGGGCAGTATATCCTTCATGATGCTTTTCGTCCAGGTTAGCCAATTCGTCATCTTGAGTAGAAGATGGAGAAGGTGAAGTTTGAAGAGGCACTGCAGGAACTCCAGAACCTTCCCCTATCTCTGGAACTACATCCACTGGAGGAATATATACGTATGGAGCCGTCCCATGACCGATACTACGAAAAATGGATAACAACCCATGAAAGTGAAGATATTCGTCCTTAAGGACTTCATCAATAGTCAGGAATTTCTGGTCGCCATTAAGAAGCTGGTGCATCCGGTCAAAGAACACCTGATCTGATATTTGTTTTGGGTTGTTGACTGCAAGCAAAAAGAAAAACAAGTTAAGGCGATGACTCGAGTGTATAGAGCCCGGATTTAGAAAATCAGTGCTTTACTTGATTTCGTCCACCTCCTGGCACATCCAGGTCGTCGCTTCACATAGAACCATTCCAGTCTGGAATCTCCAGCTTTACTGCTGAATGGCGCCGAGATTATCTTCCTCTTAGGAACAGACTCAAAATAGCAGAAAGATGGAGTCTCTCGAGTCCGATGCTTGAAGTTATAAAAGAAATGAACGTCATCGAAAGTGAGGTCTATGCCTAAGATCTCACGGTATGCTATGTACAAAGTGTGCAAGTAGGCATAAGAATTGGGATGCAGCTGGATGGGGGCAATCCGCATTTGTCTTAGAAAGTCAACGATGAAGGGGGAAAATGGAGGGATAACGCCAACCATACACATCAACCGAGTGACCGCCATATATCCTTCTGGAGGGTTGTGGGGACGATCAGAGCTCGAAGGCACTAGAGTGTCCCTTTTCATTATCCCGTACTTTAAGCAAATTCGGATAAGTCGGTCGTTGTCGATTGTTGATTCAACGGAATCTGGAGGTGATTCCAATATGACAGCCGATTCAAATTCATCAGGGGCCCGGTCGTCACCAATCCCTCCTTCCTCCTCAAAACCTAGAGAAACTTCATTCTCTGAAGACACCTCGTCGCTTTCACGATTTCCAACCCCGTAGTCTGAACCCTCATTATCCCATTCTGGATCCGACGGAGAAGGTATGTCCTCGAGAGTAATCTTGTTAGAGGTTTCCGGGGCATCTTTCCTCTCAGCTAGTCTGGAAGAGCGTCTGGGTCTCATGGTCATAAAACTATTGAAGAAGCAATAGCACAGATTAGAGCAAATTAGCCCGTATCCCCCCGTGCATGTGTGCAAACTAAAGTGTAAACAGTGTATACGGAAAGTGCAAAGTAAATGTTTAAAAGTGCGACGAAAAAGTTTGGCAAAATATAAAGAGTTGAAGTAATTCTTGATGTCCAGTTACGTTCGCAAGGCACTATCCTAACTGTCCATTAAATTGAAGATTATGCCGAAAGTTGATTGGGCCAGTTAGGCGAGTTTTTATGCGTTAAGGTAGACTGTGCTTCGGTTCGGTTCGGGTGCATTCATTGGGATCGGATCGGGGGCGTGGCCTTAGGCTTGGAAATCTCATTGAAACTCAGAAATCAAAATCGGATCGGAGGCAAAGTCCCCTAACGGTTCGGATCGGATCACGTAGTTATACTTCTCCTCCATCATCTTACGATCCGACCCGATCCGGTTAAGTAGGCTCCTTTCCCCCTTCCTTAAATACTTGCTCCGACCCGATCCGATCTCCTGGATTTCTTTTCTTTTTTCTTTGCTTGCCCCGACCCAGTCCGATCTCCTGAATTTCCTTCCTTCTTCCCTTATTTTTTCATCTTCCCTATCCCTCCGAACCGAACCGATTCCCTATTATCTTCTTCTTCTCCTTCACCCTCTTTCTTCCTTAACCGATGCCAAGGTCAGTTTCGTGCCAGTCACTCAAATCAAAGCCAAGCAATCATGCGCTGGCGTACTCAACAACGAATTCTAATCCCCTCCGTTCCAACCTCGAGATGGCGACGAGTCTACTGGCGACGGTGGCGAGGGGGGGTCACGGTGGCAAGGTCATCAGAGATTCATACTCAAATCATCCTAATCGTCTACGAATTCGAATCGAAAGTGATTAAAGAAGGAATTGTTCAAAGTTTTATAACCTACCGATGTAATTACTTCGAGAATTACAAGGAATTTTGATGCTTCACGATTTTTTTTTTCCTCTCTCGTTTTGCAGAACTCAGGGAGTAAAACAGTGAAAATAAGAGAAGGATGAAGAATCAGTTTATATAGAGGAGCAGGGTGTCCATTCGTCTCCCCAATCGGACCGGCAGCCCAGTAGAAGAACCCCCGTTCGAATCGGATGGACAGTCCAGAAGCGAAGCTTGGCCCAACAGTCCAGTGAAAAATAGAAAGGAGAAGGGGTCTGTTCGGATCGGAATCCGAACCGAACCGAGTTCTTTAGCTCAGCAACGAATTAAATTGAAATTTGAAGAAAAAGATGAAAACACAAGGAAAATCAAAAGAAAAATCACCTCGAAGAGCGCTGTGCAATGATAATCAAAGCATGCTCCGTCTCCAACAGAAGCATCCTTTGAGGGGGCAAAATGTTAGCCCACTTTGTGAACTGGGCAACACAAAGTCAAGATGTGAAATATTGAAGAGTTTGAAAAACACTGAAGCGGGTCGGATCGGAGCAGTGTAGCGGTTCGGATCAGATAAAGTCTGCTGTTCGGATCGGTGAACTATTGTTGTTGGAATCAGAGAGGCACGTCTGTTCGGATCGGAGAGCGACCTATTTCCAGCTGGAGTGGAGAGCAACAAATCTGAGCGGAGCGGAGTAAAAACAGGAATTAGTCCTAAGTCAATTCGGGTCGGATCGGGTACTCCGATCCGAACCCCTTGTGCATACCCTTCCGACCCGAGCCTGTCTTCCACGTCACTCTCCTGCATGAGCGCCTGGTTATTCGGAGCGGCTATGACCAGTTCCTACCCACAACGTCCACTACTCTGATGCGTTGTCAACATAGAAATCCATCCGAACCCGAGGCTGATGGGATGGATGACACGTGGCTCCGATCCGGATCGGGTTCTGGGCAAATTCTCACCTATAAATACCCCGTCTGGAGACAAAGAAAAGGATCTTTTTTCTGGCACTTTGAGCGTTCAACCACCTTCATAACCCGAATTCCAGCACTCCCGAAAAATCCAAATCTTCTTTCATTATTTGTTTTTAGACAATTGAGTGGTTGTAAGTGAGTTGTGAGAGAAATCAAGTGAATATTTCATTGTATTTGCAACTAAATCATTGAAAATAGTGAAAGACAAGTGGACGTAGGCATTTCTTCGCCGAACCACTATAAATCCTGTGTGTTCATTTTTATTTTTGATCTCATTTCATTTTGCTTTTAATCAATTTGGGTGTTAGAACCACTTTTTGGTCTAACATGAAACAAACGCTATCAGTGCCCCAAAAAAAACTATCAACTTTTTATGTACTGCATTGAAAATGATGATTATTTCAACAAAAATTAAGTGTCAAAAATTCTTCATATTTTTATCATAAATTATATCCATTTTTCTATGGAACTAACGTACTACTAGCGCATTTCTACCGCTGCATTCTGACCCTTTAATGTTCGTCCACAGTTGAGTTATTAGATCGATTGTAGCTTTCTTCTAAATTCTGGCTAAGTTGTAACTTATTTTCATATTATCTATAGATCTACGGGCAAAGTCTGAAATCTAAGCATACTTGGATTCACCAAAATTTTAGCTATATAAATTGTTACAACAATTTATCTACACAACAGACAATATTACAATTACAATCACGTGCAAGTATTATCCACTATGAAAGTAATAACAAATAGGATGGTTTAAAGTCCGGCATAACTAACAAAGATAGCTACCTCTCTCGAGTCGATATATACCTTTCAATACAAGGCCAACAATATTGAATTTAAACAGTTTTTAGAAATAAAATCAAAATTTCATTGTAATACCAACGATATTTTATCCTTTATAAATTTCCCAACATTTACTCCCTATAAAATCCAAAGTAAATTACATGTATACATAATATCTCAATCTATCAATATAGTCCAACCCGTGTGCATAGCATAGGTTCGCACTAGTTAACTAAAACAGTTGTACTCTGATGAAAAAGCAAAGTGTAGCATAAAAATGTTGATGATACTCGATCATGTATTCCATTTGAACAGCTGATTGGATAAATAAGAAATGCCTTAGCAATGTTATAAAATAAAAAAATTCGGCAAAGTAGTCAAGAAATAAATCTATGAAATAATAGGAAATGTTTCTATTACTCATAAAATTTAATTAACGTAAATTTGATAATTAAGAAAGTATGGTAAATAAAATTATAAATAGGATGTTTCTTGCAGAATTTCACAGCTATAATCCTTCCTTCTGTATATTCTCTACAAAAGCGTCCATGTACTTTTATAAGGTTGTTTATCCATTTAAAATATCATAATCATACTACTAGGTGCTAAACAAAAAAAAATGAACGATGCAAATAGCAAGACAAGCACCTAGATCAAAACAGAAGAGCTTTGAGCTCCTAGGACTTCCGTCTCTTCTTATCCAAAGGCAAATAAAGTGAAAGATTTTTATGCTCGTGATTGATCTACACCAAAACTAGAAGAAATACCCAAACAAAACCCATAAAAGATACATGCAAATAAAACCCTTGACATGAGATATATGATCCATATGAGGAACGAAAATTATGAATTCAGAATACATAATTTAAAGACATGCAAAAAGAAAGGAAATCATCGACTGTTCCCACAAAAGGCACAATAGTTTCATAAACGTGTTTAAATTGCCTAAAATAGTTGAAAACTCCTTATAATCACATTCTTGTTGAATATCAAACTTTGACCAACAATCACCCAAATCAAATACATATGTTTTGGTCAAAGCTCTTTACTTTCATTTACCAAAAGCCAAAGGTGTTACAGCCAAAAGCTCTGCACCGAATAATGCTAAGTTGAGCAAGAAAATTGATATATATATATATATATTGTGGTAGTATTTTCAGGGTTACCTTTGCGATCCCATGGCTCGGGTTTGTTCAAATCAATGTCTCTAGTAACATCGAGATTAATGGCTTCATAAGCTACTTTATTCCTTAGGTGGTAGTAAAGCAATCCTACATCTAGTGGATGAGATCGAAAGCCTAGAGGAACTGAAAGCTCTACATTGTTTAGCATCGGGATCATGTCGTTTTTGATGAAATGCCTTTTTTCTAAGAAGAAATCAAAATGCGTAGATTTATCAAAAAAATATGCAACCTTACTCGTTCATCTTGAAAATTTTAGTAATAAAAAAGAAAAGAAAACAAATTCCACAAAATATAGCTCTAAGAAGAAAAGGGAAAAAAATATTAATATTGGTTTACTAATCATTGCAGCTGTAAATATATATGCCTAATATATTTGTGACAACTAAATATACAGCACATAAATATTTTCTTTTCTGTAATTGTTCAATTTCAAAGCAGCACATAGATATGGATTATGATTGATCACTTTATATACTTGGTAACTTTATTCGAAAGTGAGTCTGAATTTGTAACATAATCCTTTCTAAATTATGTATAGCTGCTTTTGCTTTGCTGTAACATAAACATGCTTTTATATATAGCTGATTTCATTGAGTATTTTCAGATCTACTTTCATAAAACTTTACACTAAACAAACGTGGCTTGCATACTAATAAAACAATGTATCTCCAACATGAAAAGTATACCACCTATTTTAGCTTTACCTTTTTTTCATCCTCCTTGTTGTGAAATCAGCTAACTTTTCCTCTAAAATATGAGTGAGAAGCTATAACTATGCAAAACTTAGAGAAGACAAACTTCTACTAGCCCTCAACGCACTGCTGCGTTTTAAAACAAGTGCACTATACTGAAACAAAGCAAGTCAAGAGTGAAGTCACCAGTAAAATAACCTAACATAATATTCAAGTGGTTTCTGTTACGTATAAATAGTTACTTTGAAATCATTCGAAAAGGGCTACTTCAGAACAGGTCAACGAGTAAGCTACTGATGTAAATAAATGAATACATATACCATAGCAAGCATGCTTATGCCTTGGAAATAGCTAAGCTTATCAACCAAACAAAACATGTTTTGACACCTAGGCACTATCAATAGGAAATTGACCGAAAGAAATCAGAATGGCCTGGTCGTGAGAGTTGAAAGCTCTGTAGTTATTCCAGATGACCACTTGTTGAAGTGAGATGTTCGTATTTAGATATAGAGGGCCATAAAAGGGATCTGTTGGTTTGCAATCTAACTTTTCCAAGCTCCCACCTAAATCTTTTCACATGAAACTTAATACTTGAAAGGAAAAAGTTGTAAATAAATAAGAAATTTAAAACAAATAATATAAAATATGTTGGAAATTATGACCGTGAGCTCTGAACTAGAGCATCAAAACAGTGATAATGAAATAGGATTTTCGAAAGATGCATATAATATAGGAACGGTATCAAAACATACATTTTTCTTTGTAAAATTTGGAAAATATTGTTATACCAAATATTGACTATACAGAGGTATGATGATAATTTTTAAATATCATAATGATGAAATTCTATGTATACATGTCAGCAGAAAGGCGAGTACCCAAGCACTTATAAAATGGCATCTTTAACCTTAACTCTGGAATGCCATATAGCTAGGTTCTATGACCAAATATTATCTAGGTCAAATCGATTAAAACTCCAAAAATCAAATAAATCACATACTTTTATTTTTACTTTTTTTTTACTTCAAAATTAAGCATATAATAATAAACCAAAATAACGACCAACAAGGCTGGATTGCTAGCCAAAGAGGGTGCCCATACACACAAAATGCGAAACTCCCAAGACGTAACCAAACAAAACAAAAATAACAACACCAAAACAAAAGAAGCGCAAATAAAATCAAATATACAGAAGAAGCACTTCCAAATATAGCCAATGAAGACCTAGAACCACCAATAGAGCCAAGCAACATGAACATATCCATAGGGTCTCAAAACCGCAAGCCAGAGGACTAAGATCAGCACAGAAGATATAACAAAGAAGTCCAAGCACAGTGTCTGCCTTAGCAAACAACAAAAGACAAGGATAAAGGAGCGCTACCAGGATACATCAAGCCAAACTCCCATGAAGAACAACAATCAACACCTAAACATCACAAGACCATGGACATAGGTGGAGTTGAGAAGAAGCAGACGACATAAACCAGAGAAGCACACCCTCAAAGACCATCAAGACACTTTGGCAAACAAGGACGAAGACGACAATACTACATCAACTAGGAAGATCAAGCACCACTAGCCCGAGCAGATTGAAGCAGAGAAGACCTAATAGTAGGAGAGCTAAAGACCAAATAAAACGGGCTAAATATCAACGCATAGACATATAAAAGTCCAAATCATGGCAGTTCTACAGACATACAAAAAGGTAGAAGTTGAAAATCACCGCAAAAAA
Organism: Allium sativum; assembly: GCA_030737875.1. Taxonomy (NCBI): domain Eukaryota; kingdom Viridiplantae; phylum Streptophyta; class Magnoliopsida; order Asparagales; family Amaryllidaceae; genus Allium; species Allium sativum. The sequence continues at coordinate 5,190,758 of JASFAX010000039.1, read as the reverse complement.
AACAAAGCAGGACCTTCACAACCACCGGACTTACTGCACCGCATACTCCTCCACCAAAATGAGAGGAAGCTCCTCAAACAACGACTACCGAAAAAAAGATGAAACCAAGCATTTTGAAAGATCTATCGAACCAATCAAGAAAAACACAAGACGCAGCAGATCGATGGTGAAAGAAATTATGCTAAACACTAAAGTACAAGCATCTCAGGAAGGCTTGAGAGGGCTCAAGAGCATCACAAAGATCATCAATTTCAAAGAGAAGAAAAGAGGGAGATCATGATAAGGAAGAAGGTGGAAGAGGATATGACAAATCTACAAAAACAAAGCCAAAATACGAGATCATCTATATCCAACAAGGGCGTGATACTTGCATCAGCAGATCTGCCAATCCTTCCGATTAAGAAGGGATCAGGAGCGTCGAGTACAAACTGCCTGGAGAGGCTAAGCTATTGTAACTGGAGAAGAGAATAAGCTTTGAGAAGGAGACGATAAACTCGTTATCATAAACACAGCGGAAAACTAGGGTTTAGGGAAAAGTGGTAGAAGATACGGAGTGCGAAAGAGGAGTGGAGAAAGAGGAAAAGAAGTGGCGGCGGATGAAAGTGGAATCCTAGTCCCCATGGCATAAAAACATAGTTTTTGTTCTGATTGGCTTTTAGCAATCTGATCTACTTAAATAAATCACATAGAACTAACTACGGGGTTAACCATATCAGTCTAAATGTCTAATATTCTTTTTCATCTTAAATTTAGTACAATTACTAGATGTCGGTTTAACTTTTGTCTCAGCTAAATCAACTAAATTCCAAAATAAATATTCAATAGTAAAATAATTTTAGGACATATTACACAAGGTTGGTTTACCAATCTATCCATGTTGAATCCTAAATAAAACAGCCCATGGAATAATGAGCATTAACAACCAAATTCAAGAGTTATGCCACAACTAAACTTTAACTAAATCGAGCATTAACAAAATTAACCGTGCATATAAGTGTTCAGATATCGACTAAAAGAACTAGCTAATGTCACTTAAATATCCCAAACTTCTAATAAGCCCAACTAAAAAAACAATGATCATAAAAATATCATGATCATCTCATCTGCAAAACTGCATTATCAACTGCCACGGCCAAGCCACCACCTTCATCTCCTCACCACGAAAAAGAACTGCCACCGCATCCACTTTTAGACCAACATGTAGACTACAGCCTAAGATCCATTCGCTGGCCCCTCAAATACTCGCTACCACTTCATTCTCCTTATTTTCGATTCAAGCCTAAACTTCAGTAAACAAAAAATAATAACTATTGTCTTCTTAGTTGCGAATACCTTACAACAACCAACCCAACATGTTGTAGAAACCACAGCTACTCCTTCGCAAATTCCAAAACTGATGCTTTGCCATTCTCAGATGCAAAAAATCCAAGCAATAGTGTACAACCCACAACCAAATTAACGACCTACTTCAGTTCATGATTTTCAATTCGCAAACAATTTAATTACAGAGTAATTGAACAGCAAAATCAAATCAAAATAGAATTGGAATATAAAATTCATACCTGTTAAGGGTTTTTGTAGCAGATCTGAAGAGACAACACAAAGAAGTAAAGCAGTAGGAAGTAAAAAAAACGATTTTACCTCTGAATTCGTCAGGTACGCTGAGTAAGGGTTCGTCTAGTCCGCAAGGCGAAGAGCAGTAGCCGATCTGGAAAAAAGGAAAATAGAATGTAGTTTTAAGCATGGATCTTTGCTTGTGAAGGGAAGAAAGAAGGCATACTCACAGATTTGAAGCAGAGAAGGGAGCAAGAAGAGGAGTAGCCGATCTGGGAAATGGTAAGTGGTCATGTTTACTTTGGACCACGTGAACTTATTTTTACGAAGGCGGGAATGTAAAATATTTTTTTCCGCATTTATATTATTAGTTAAAACACTTTTGGTTGCATTTGAAAGAAACACCACCAATTTTTGCAACAAAAAATCAATTTTCTTGTAGTGTATCCCTTGGGCCCACAAAATAGAGGAAAAAATAATGGCAATTGGAGTGTGCAAACACTCTCGAGGTTCGATTTGATATTCCACTAGTCGAACCAGGGAAGGTAGTAAAGGAGATGGGAGAAAAGTTGAAACTTTTGTTCAGCATGGCTGCTAGTCAAGCATAAGTAGGCCGAGCCGAAAAGAGTCGAGCCGGGGACATCAAACAGGCAATGATCGACCTGGAGTTAGTCACTCTGGAAAAGTTGATACAGAGAAATTGAACTAGAATGGTCGACCCGGACTTGACCGAAATGGGTTTGAGTATTCAACTTCGACATTCCGACGAAACTTGGCGATCACAACCATTTTGAATGTAATAATAATAATGAATCAATTATGAACAAGCATTTGGACCATTAGGATAAAGCATATCAAGACTTTTGAACTTCACATACGAACTTGTCTTGACATTGCATATGACATTGAATAGCGCAAACAACACGCTTATAACACTTTACTTGCATTATTGTATTCACACGTCTTCTTTGCACGCACTGCACTAATACACACATAGAGGGGTCCAGGTTAATCTCTCTAACCAATGGTATTTCTTGGGTAGTAAGCTACAATGTATGGAAGATATCACATGCGAACCTTTGAAGCTGGAAAGAAAAAAACATTTTTGTGAGATCCATAAATAGAGTCCAGCTCCGAGACCAAGTTAGATGGTGATTCACAGTTCGAAGTTCAACCTCATGATGAAGAACCATCTACCTCATCGTTTGAGGAAGGATCTTCATCTAGAGAAGAGGAAGTCGAGGAAGTGGGAGCTCCTGACGCCCTTTTTGAGGTCACCTTTCTAAACAATCCAGTTGATTTTTGTCCTAGCACCATGGACGAACCAAAGTTAAGAAGATTGTGCACGAAGCACATAATACCATTTGATTACATTAGAGTGTTGGCTCCAACCGACACTGCACATAACCCTCCATAGGGCTTTATGACTATCAGCCGCTAAATAGGCATAGTTGGGTGCATTCCTCCCTTCACCCCTTTCATCATCAATTTTCTCCATAGCATGAAGTTGGCACCTATGCAACTACATCCAACAACTTACGCTTACCTCTTCACTTTGTATATATTCTACGGAGAGCATCTATACCGAGAGCCCATCTTCAATGACATAGTATTCTTTTACAACTCCAAACACCAGAAGGATGCTCTGTCCTATCTTTTCTTCGAGACCACCTCAGGTAGACAGGTGATAATGGATGGATTCAGCAAGCTGGGGAATGTAAAACCTATTGGTTTTATGTTAAACAACAAGAAGTTGCGCAAGGAGGTGGAACAAATTCCATAAGTGTCAATTCTTGACTTACTTATTTGAATTTCACCTAAGACTTTCTAATAGTCATGCTTCTTTATAGGTGATAGTCTGGCCAAGCCTACCAAGGATGTATATTGCGCTTGTTTGGAAACTTTGTTAAGTGTTCCGGAGAATGCTCGAAGTGTTAAAAGATGTATAACCGATGAGTTTCTTCATCAGTTTCACTTGCTCCATGCTTCGAGGACTTTAGGAATAGGCGGTGCTCAGGCTCCTACTATAGTGCCACTAGTAGCTGTGCTCGAGTCGGGGAGCTAGCGTCTGTTCCCTACTCAGGAAGAAAGCAGTCATGCCCTCAGTCGTGGAGCTGGCAGCCGCAACCCCAGCTGAGGGGCCTACGCTGCTGTTGTTCGACCACGAGTCTAGATCAAAATGATAATCAAAGGAAAGGACACCCCCAGGCCCAGTTGAGGACCCGTGGAAGAAGAAGGGAAGAACGAGAAGTCCCTAGAGAAAGTGGTAGAGAAAATATTGAAGGGTTCTTCTTCGAAAGATCCAGCTATGAAAGTGTCCCATCTCAGAACTTCGTCCTCGAATAAGACTCCAGCTCATGGTTCTCGGTCAGGGGACACCGAGTTACCATTAAAGGAATTAAGCGATTTGTCATTGCCGAAGGTTATATATTCGACTCAAAGTCTGGACCCCATCACCTTCTTCTCAGGCTTCGAAGAAGATATAGCTCCAGTCAACGCTTGAAAGGCAACGCCGACAAGCTTAACTCTAGGTTTAGGTCCGTTGGGGGATCACTACGACACACAAGACATGATTTTTAACAACCCGCATTTTACGTATGTTGCTTATGGGGATGTGAGACATGTCCATAAATTTTACCGATTTTGTTTGTGACCATTTTGCCCCTGTCAGTCTTGTACTGGGCATAACTTTTGACTCAGGTCGAATCAGAGGGTGAGACATGTGCCATTGGAAAGGAATTGATGATTCTCTTTCCTTAGAGTGGTTACATGAAAGATTTGGCTCAGCGGTTTGGGAGAAATCGTTGTTTTAAGGTTTTTCAGTTGGTTGTTCAGATTTTGGAAGGCTAATGGGTTGATTTGGAGAAGGCCCATTAGAGGGTGGGTGGAGACTATAAATAGGGGGTAAGGGATATGGAGAAATGTTGGAATTTTCCATTCTCTTATGGGGAGGCTTTGATCTCCTTCTTCCTCTAAATACTTCCCACCATTAACAATCCAAATCTAAGGGGGAAACCATAGATCTACACCACTGGAGGCAAGATCTACATCAATTGGAGTGAGGATTCATCAAATCGAAGGGCTAGGAGCTATCTCTTCGCTGTCCGGAATTCCATTTCTTTGATTTTTCTTTGTTTTGGATAATTGTTGAGTGATTTATATCTCTCATTCGGATTCATGAAAGTATGTGAGTTATATGTTGTTAATTTCATCATTTCCATGTTCTTTTCCTTAGATCTACACCATGCTATGTTATATTACATATGAATCACCTTAGGATTTGATCTAGATAATTTAAATGGTTAATTTCATGTTTTTTCACAAGTTTATGCAAGTTAGATCCATTTTTATGTTCATATGTTCACTTATCATGTTTTGGGAAATTTATGTGTTTTGATGGAAATTGTTAGATTGATGGTATTGTTGGTTGCATAACATGTTTGTGGTTGCGTTTGGATGAATCGGATAAGCTGGTTTCGTCGGATTCGTCGTTTGGCGAAGTTTTGGTCGAAATCGAAGTCGAAATGGAGCTGTGCAGGAATCGGGTCGGTCTAGAGGGGTCGGTCCTAGACTGGTCGGTCAAATCATGACTTGGGAAGCAAGACAGGGATTGGGTCGGCTAAGAGGGAGCAGGCTAGTCGGATCGGTCGCAAGGAAGTGGTCGGTCGGTCTATACTGGTCAGGTCGAGCAAATCTGGAGTTCTGATTTGGAGCAGGCGGGTCGGTCATGTTTCAGGAAGGGGGTGATCAGGTTGGGTCGCTCTAGCGTGGTTGGTCGAGCAGGTGGTCGGTCGGTCTCAGGTGATAAAGGCTAGTCGGTCTTGGAGCTGGTCGGTCTGATCGGTCCAGAAGGTTGAGAAGGGAGTCTGGTCGGTTCAAAAGGATTCTGGTCGGTCCAGAAGGAGCTGAGGGAGGTCGGGTCGGTTCAGGAGGGGTCTGATCGGTCCAGAAGGACCAGAAGGGGTCTGGTCGGTCCACAATGGGTCTGGTCGGCATTTCTAGTGGAAATTTCTGATCGGACACTTCAAGTGATGTTATAACTTCGAAGTAGTTCAAGTGGGAAGGTTCGAAGTGTTGAATGTGTTCGTTGATCAAGGTGGAACAACGAATGAGGTAACAACTCAAAGGTCGTGAGTTGATGGATAATGATGGCTCGAGAAGGTTGCTTGAGCTATGGAATATCGTCAAGGTTGGACGACTAGAGATGCGAAGGCCGAGAGGTCATCGTTGTCGTAAGTTCTAGTAGGCTCAAAGCAGGGGTACGATGGGGGCACCCAAAAGATCAGAAGGTTGCTGGTCGAGTACCCTGGGTCTTGGGGAAAGGCCTAGTGTCAAGGTTGGACATTGTAAAGGTTGGACATATGGAGTTCATGCTAGAACTGGGGTTACCATTAGCCCTTGACATATGGCAAGGTTGGCCGTCATACGATAATGATGGTTTCGAAGCAGGATTGGCGGTGATAGCCAGAGTCTATCACGTATGCTGGATGTTTTGCTTGTGCGATCTCACGTGGGTTATCCAACATCGAAGTAGATGTTCCTTGAGTGCTTGTCTGATATTGGTTTCGGCCTCTGGGGCTTGTATTCGAGGGATGTTGAATTCGACTAGGATGATTTGCGTGAGATATATATATATATAATCTCGATGCCATGATTGCTATTGTTGGTTGTTTCTGTTTTCCATGAACAAATGGTTGTTCTAGTTTCTATGGATTAATGGTTGAAATGCTTGGTGTAAAAGCTATCACTGTCTGATGTGGGGAAGATAAGGTTGAGTTCTTCTCTGGTGTTGTGGGTAGATAAGTTTTTCATTTACTCATTCTCATATACTTTCTTATTGAAGTTTGTTAGCTGTTTTATCGCTCACTAAGACTATTGTCTGACTCAAGGTTTTATGTCTCCTCTTATTACCTTGGGCTGTTCATCCGGTTGTGGATGGGCAGACTAAGTAGCAGGTTACAGGTAATGGAGCTTAGTGAGATGGGGAAGCTGAGCGAAGACGAGCAGGAGGCTGGCGTACAGTTTCATTACTATCTAGTATTTCTGTTTTCGCTGTTTGAGTTGCTTGAGAGTTATAGTGAGGCCTTATGTACAAACTTTGATATCAGTTGGATAACCTTTCTGGATGTTGAGAAAGTTTCAAAAGTTTTTTATATGATACCTCATTGCTATTACCTGTTGTATATGTTCTATTATATTTTATCCTTGCGCTGTGAGCTCTACGACAGGTTTCGATGTGTTTACCTACTCTGATGATCGTCCATAGCAGCCTGGCACAGCTTTCAGCGCATTTTCCACTTGTTTAGTGCGGGAGTTATGGGCGGTCCTCACATTTGGTATCAGAGCTCTGGTCAACGATTTTAGCCAAAGTTCGAAGACCTAATTACGTATGAGAGACGTATTTGTATGAGAGACGTATTTGTAGATTTCAGTTGAATGTTTACTATATATATTAACATATATAGTAGTAGCGGTTGTATCTCTTTAGCAGTTTTTCTTGGAAGTGGCTAATTATTCTAGATTGCAGATTTAGAATGAGTAAACGACCATCAAGACACGCTGCTAGGAGAGCTAATACTGGAGGGGGAAATGGTGATGAACCAGATTACCCGGCCATGTTTGAAGCCATGGCAGAAGCAATTATGCGAAGGGTACTCGCTCCAGTGGCGGCTACGGTAGATGTAGGTGTGCGAGTTCCTATAGTAGATTTTGCAAAGATGTGCAAGGACTTTATATCTCTAGGAGGGAAACCATTCAAGGGAACTGAACCAGCTGAAGAGGTTCAGAGGTGGATGGATTCATGTGTTCGAATCTTTGGAGACTTGGGTATTGAAGATGCAATGAAGAGAAAGCTTGCATCAAGGCAGCTTCATAGCAAAGCCATGGAATGGTGGAATTCTGTTATACTCGAGACTCCGGAGGAGGAGATTTCATGGGAGCAATTCCAAGCTAAGTTTGAAGCAAAGTTTATCTCCACTGCTCAGAAGTCCGTTCTCTTCAAGAAGTTCGTAGAGTTGAAGCAGAGTGGCAGATCAGTTCTTGACTACATTTCTAATTTTGAGGCTTTGTCTAGATATGCTCGTTCATACTTTGATACACCCTATCAGAAGAACGAGAAGTTTGTCTTGGGTTTGGATGCTCATATTGGAAAACCGCTTGTGGACCATCTTGATGATTCATTTGAAAAAATTGTGGAAAAAGCTATTCACCATGAGAGCTTGTTTCCCAAGGAAGCAAATGTTGTCACTGCAACCAAGGAAGCTCAGAAACCACAACAGGGTGGTAATAAAAAGAGGAAGCAGCAACAACAGAAAGGAAAGGATGGCCAAAAGAAACCCAAGAGTGAGGTAGTTTGCTTTAACTGCCAACAGAAGGGTCATTATTCCAATGAGTGCAAGAATCCCAAAGCTGAGAAGAAGTGCTTCAAGTTTGGAAAGCCTGGACATGAGAAGAAAGATTGTCCAGAATCAGCTAAGGGCAAACAGATTGTGAAGGCATATGCTTTGGAAGCCGTGCCATCTTCTTCAAGAGCTCCTACTGCAGAGGAGAAGGGAAAGGGTGTCGTGGTGCAAGGTACTTTTTCCGTTAACGGTGCTTCAATTCGAGTTTTGTTTGATACTGGAGCATCACATTCATTCATCTGCAATGAGCTTGTGTGTCGCTTAGGTTTGGAACCCGAGATTTGTGATAGACCATTGATCGTGACTAATCCAGTTGGGGGTTCGTTCAGTTTGTGCATGATTTGTCGTGGTCTAGTGTTATCGAGTCATGGTTGCTCTTTTATGTGTGATTGCTCTGTTCTTAACTTCGCTGGGTATGGGATAATCTTGGGCATGGATTGGCTCAAGAGATATGCGGCAAGGGTGAATTGCGAGAAGCTAGAGGTGAGGGTTGGGGATGTGGAAGGGAGAAAGGTGTTGATTAGATGTAAGCGCGAAGACGGGGTCTTCGTGAGTTATCTATATTCGCTTGGGATTCCACAGGAAGACCTATCATCAGTGCTGATCGCTAATGAGTATGTAGATGTCTTTGACGAGGTCAAAGGGTTGCCGTCGCATCGTGAGATCGAGTTTAGGATTGATTTGGTCGAAGGTGCTAGACCAATTGTTATGCCCCTTAGGCGGATGGCGCCTAGGGAACAGCGAGAGTTAGAGGTGCAAGTTCGTGACCTTTTGGGAAAAGGATTCATTCGGAGGAGTGTTTCCGAGTGGGGTGCACCAGTCGTGTTTGCAACTAAGGCAGATGGCTCGTCAAGATTGTGTGTGGACTATCGTGAGCTGAACAAGGTGACTAAGAAGAACAAGTATCCGTTGCCAAGGATTGATGACTTGTTCGATCAGCTTCACGAAGCCAAAGTGTTTTCTCAGATGGATTTGGCAACGGGATTTCACCAATTGAGAGTGGCTAAGGATAGTGTGCCAAAGACTGCTTTTAGGACACCGTCCGGGTTTTTCGAGTGGTTGGTGATGCCATTCGGGTTGACTAACGCGCCAGCGTATTTTGTGGATCTTATGAATAGAGTGTTCAGAGATCAGTTGAGTAAGTTCGTGCTTGTGTTCGTGGATGATATACTGGTTTACTCCAGAAATATGGAAGAACATAAGACACACTTGAGAGTTGTGTTAGAGATCTTGCGAAAGCATCAGCTTAAGGCCAAGTTCTCAAAGTGTCACTTCTGGAAGGATGAAGTGAGGATCTTAGGTCATGTTGTTTCTGGAAAAGGTATAGCGGTTGACCCCGCTAAAGTTGCAGCAATCCAGGACTGGGATAGACCTAAGAATGCGACGGATGTTCGGAGTTTCCTTGGGTTGGCTAATTATTACCGAAGGTTTATCAAGGATTTCTCCAAGATAGCTGCACCATTAACAGGATTGACGAAGAAGAATCAAGTGTTCGCATGGAATGCGAAGTGTGAACAAGCGTTCGGAATCTTGAAGGAAATATTGACGAGTGCACCTGTGTTGACCATTCCAAGTGGGAATGAAGAGATGGTGGTATATACTGATGCATGTGGTACTGGACTTGGAGCAGTGATAATGCAGAAGGATAAGGTAGTGGCTTACGCAAGTCGACAGCTAAAGCCGCATGAGAGAAAATATCCAACTCATGATTTGGAGTTGGCAGCGATTGTGTTTGCTCTGAAGATGTGGAGACACTACCTGTTGGGAGTACGATTTGAGTTGTTTACGGATCACAAGTCGTTGAAGTATCTTTTCTCCCAAAAGGATTTGAATCTCCGGCAGCAACGATGGTTAGAGTTTCTGGCATCATATGATTTTGGGATAGCCTATACTCCTGGCAAAGGCAATGCAGTTGCATTGAGTCGAAGACACGCAAGTTTGGGAGCGATGCTTTCGGAATGGAAGAGCCTCGAGTACTTGCCAGGGTTCGACTTCAGGCCAAGGTGCGAGTTGGAACCTGAAATGTTAGCAAGCTTGTCGATAAGGCCTACTCTTATCAAAAGGATTGGCGAGGGCCAAAAGAAAGATGCGAAGCTTGTCGAGTTCATTCAGAAACTGGAACCAGAGGATAAAGAGTTCGAGGTCGATCGAGAAGGTTGGTTTCGAAAGCAAGGACGATCAGTTGTTCCTGATATCGACGGATTGAGGGTTGAGGTTCTGAGAGAATGTCATCACTCGAAGCTAACGATTCATCCCGGTGGTAATAAAATGTATCAGGACATGAAGCGAGCCCACTACTGGGGAGGGATGAAAAGAGATATTGGAAAATTCATTTCCAAGTGTATGAACTGTCAGTTGGTGAAAGCTGAACAGAAGAAGCCGAGTGGTTTGCTTCAGCCATTAGAGGTTCCTATATGGAAGTGGGAGTAGATATTGATGGATTTTATCGATGGACTACCTAGAACTAGGACAGGGAATGAAGGGATTTGGGTCATTATGGATCGTTTGACCAAAAGTGCAAGGTTCATTCCTATCAAGACGACTAGGACAACATCAAAATTGGCTGAGCTTTATGTGAAATGGATAGTTCGATTCCATGGTGTTCCAAAGAGTATAGTAAGTGACCGGGATCCATTGTTCACGAGTGGATTTTGGAAAAGTTTGCAAGAAGCTTTGGGAACCGAATTGTGTTTAAGTACGGCATATCATCCCCAAACTGATGGTCAAACCGAGAGAGTCAACCGAGTTTTAGAAGATCTCCTGAGGGTTTGTGTGTTAGACTTCGGAGGATCATGGGAGGACCATCTACATCTAGTTGAGTTTGCGTATAATAATAGCTACCAGTCGAGTATTGGGATGGCACCATACGAGGCGTTGTATGGAAGGCCATGCAATTCTCCAGCTTGTTGGTTAGAAACTGGAGATAAGTTGGTACTTGGGCCTGAAATGATTAGAGAAACCTCGGATTGTATCAAGATTGTTCGACAACGAATGAAGGCGGCCCAAGATCGTCAGAAGAGTTACGTCGATAAGCGTCGTAAGGATTTGGAATTCGACGTAGGAGATATGATTTTCATGAAGAATTCACCGTTGAAGCATGTGGTTCGATTCGGAAGTAAAGGGATGTTGGCTCCTAGGTTTGTTGGACCGTTTCCGATAGTCGAGCGAATAGGAAAGTTCGCATATAGATTGGAGTTACCCAAGAAGATGTCGAGTGTGCATAATGTTTTCCATGTGTCGTTTCTACGGAAGTTTGTGCACGACTCGAATGTGGTGGTATCTCCAAAATAGTATGAAGATTTAGAAGTCGAGACCGCAATTGCGAAACCTCATAGGCCACTTCGTGTTGTGGGGAATGACACGAAACAGCTTAGGAGGAAGACGGTTAAGCTAGTCAAGGTACAATGGAGTGAAGATGGCGACGATTGTACATGGGAGACGGAAGAGAGCATGAGGGCAACTCATCCAGAACTTTTCATCGGTAGAACCCTTTGATTGTATCGTCGTTATATCGTTGTATCTTGTTATTGTTTGATAGAATTCCGCGTGCTAGGATAAGGCTATGGATGCATGGCTTGATGGTTGCTAGTTTGGATGATAGGATTGGCTTCTTATGGATGATAGGCATGCGGAATTGTTATGGTTGCTTAGGTTTGCTTGGAATTTCGGGGGAGAAATTCTTAAGGGGGGAGAATGTAACAGCCCGCATTTTACGTATGTTGCTTATGGGGATGTGAGACATGTCCATAAATTTTACCGATTTTGTTTGTGACCATTTTGCCCCTGTCAGTCTTGTACTGGGCATAACTTTTGAATCAGGTCGAATCAGAGGGTGAGACCTGTGCCATTGGAAAGGAATTGATGATTCTCTTTCCGTAGAGTGGTTACATGAAAGATTTGGCTCAGCGGTTTGGGAGAAATCGCTGTTTTAAGGTTTTTCAGTTGGTTGTTCAGATTTTGGAAGGTTAACGGGCTGATTTGGAGAAGGCCCATTAGAGGGTGGGTGGAGACTATAAATAGGGGGTAAGGGATATGGAGAAAGGTTGGAATTTTCCATTCTCTTATGGGGAGGCTTTGATCTCCTTCTTCCTCTAAACACTTCCCACCATTAACAATCCAAATCTAAGGGGGAAATCATAGATCTACACCATTTGAGGCAAGATCTACATCAATTGGAGTGAGGATTCATCAAATCGAAGGGCTAGAAGCTATCTCTTCGCTGTTCGGAATTCCATTTCTTTGATTTTGCTTTGTTTTGGATAATTGGTGAGTGATTTACATCTCTTATTCGGATTCATGAAAGTATGTGAGTTATATGTTGTTAATTTCATCATTTCCGTGTTCTTTTCCTTAGATCTACACCATGCTATGTTATATTACATATGAATCACCTTAGGATCTGATCTAGATAATTTAAATGGTTAATTTTATGATTTTTCACAAGTTTATGCAAGTTAGATCCGTTTTTATGTTCATATGTTCACTTATCATGTTTTGGGAAATTTATGTGTTTTGATGGAAATTGTTAGATTGATGATATTGTTGGTTGCATAACATGTTTGTGGTTGCGTTTGGATGAATCGGATAAGCTGGCTTCATCGGATTCGTCGTTTGGCGATGTTTTGGTCGAAATCAAAGTCGAAATGGACCTGTGCAGGAATCGGGTCGGTCTAGAGGGGTCGGTCCTAGACTTGTCGGTCAAATCGTGGCTTGGGAAGCAAGACAGGGATTGGGTCGGCTAAGAGGGAGCAGGCTAGTCGGATCGGTCGCAAGGAAGTTGTCGGTCGGTCTATACTGGTCAGGTCGAGCAAATCTGGAGTTCTAATTTGGAGCAGGCGGGTCGGTCATGTTTCAGGAAGGGGGCGATCAGGTTGGGTCGCTCTAGGGTGGTCGGTCGAGCAGGTGGTCGGTCGGTCTCAGGTGATAAAGGCTGGTCCGTCTTGGAGTTGGTCGGTCTGATCGGTCCAGATGGTTGAGAAAGGAGTCTGGTCGGTTCAGAAGGATTCTAGTCGGTCCAGAAGGAGCTGAGGGAGGTCGGGTCGGTTCAGGAGGGGTCTGATCGGTCCAGAAGGACCAGAAGGGGTCTGGTCGGTCCAGAATGGGTCTGGTCGGCATTTCTAGTGGAAATTTCTGATCGGACACTTCAAGTGATGTTATAACTTCGAAGTAGTTCAAGTGGGAAGGTTCGAAGTGTTGAATGTGTTCGTTGATCAAGGTGGAACAACGAATGAGGTGACAACTCAAAGGTCGTGAGTTGATGGATAATGGTGGCTCGAGAAGGTTGCTTGAGCTATGGAATATCGTCAAGGTTGGACGACTAGAGATGCGAAGGCCGAGAGGTCATCGTTGCCGTAAGTTCTAGCAGGCTCAAAGCAGGGGTACGATGGGGGCACCCAAAAGATCAGAAGGTTGCTGGTCGAGTACCCTGGGTCTTGGGGAAAGGCCTAGTGTCAAGGTTGGACATATGGAGTTCATGCTAGAACTGGGGTTACCATTAGCCCTTGACATATGGCAAGGTTGGCCGTCATACGATAATGATGGTTTCGATGCAGGATTGGCGGTGATAGCCAGAGTCTGTCTTGTATGCTGGATGTTTTGCTTGTGCCATCTCACGTGGGTTATCCAACATCGAAGTAGATGTTCCTTGAGTTCTTGTCTGATATTGGTTTAGGCCTCTGGGGCTTGTATTCGAGGGATGTTGAATTCTACTAGGATGATTTGCGTGAGATATATATATAATCTCGATGCCATGATTGCTATTGTTGGTTGTTTCTGTTTTCCATGAACAAATGGTTGTTTTGATTTCTATGGATTAATGGTTGAAATGCTTGGTGTAAAGGCTATCACTGTCTGATGTGGGGAAGATAAGGTTGAGTTCTTCTCTGTGTTGTGGGTAGATAAGTTGTTCATTTACCCATTCTCATATACTTTCTTGTTGAAGTTTGTTAGTTGTTTTATCGCTCACTAAGACTATTGTCTGACTTAAGGTTTTATGTCTCCTCTTATTACCTTGGGATGTTCATCCGGTTATGGATGGGCAGACTAAGTTGCAGGTTACAGGTAATGGAGCTTAGTGAGACGGGGAAGCTGAGCGAAGACGAGCAGGAGGCTGGCGTACTAGTTTTATTACTATCTAGTATTTCTGTTTTCGCTGTTTGAGTTGCTTGAGAGTTATAGTGAGGCCTTATGTACAAACTTTGATATCAGTTGGATAACCTTTCTGGATGTTGAGAAAGTTTCAAAAGTTTGCTATATGATACCTCATTGCTATTACCTGTTGTATATGTTCTATTATATTTTATCCTTGCGCTGTGAGCTCTACGACAGGTTTCGATGTGTTTACCTACTCTGATGATCGTCCATAGCAGCCTGGCACACCTTTCAGCGCATTTTACACTTGTTTAGTGCGGGAGTTATGGGCGGTCCTCACATGATTACTGTTTGCCACAGTACTCGTTTCATCACATTCATGCAAAGTTTTAACTCAAATATTTTCTTGATTTACAGGCTCTATAACTAAAGAAGTATGTACCACAGACACTTTGGCACCAATCTTTCTAAGAGTGGTCCTGCATATCAAAGCTCTTCGGATCGTGAATATCAAGAGAGGTAGTACCAGGAGGATCAGTGCCTTGCGAGGGAGAAGGAGAGAGAGAGAGAGGATAGTAAGCATGCTCACGAAAGGGAAAGGGAGCATGAAAAAGAAAGATGCCATCACGAGTTCGCTCCCCGCTCTCATGATAAATCCTCTCGGGCACATGATAAGGCACCTAGCGAGCACTTCCAAACCAAAGGCTCGTCACAACATTAGACTTTAACAAAACTTTCATAGCAATCCAAGTCTGTGGCCTCTAAGGTTGGGATACCTTTGTTCCCAATTGGAGAAAAGATAAAGAACCCCAAGTTACAATTACTCCTGGGCAGGAGATGACCGACAAATAGAGAAAGAAAGATTTGGAGAAAATCTTCCCTCAACATTACTTCTCTCGGATCCAATTTATGCCCACTCTGCATTTGATCTGAAGTCCTTTGATGATAGGTTTAGAAAGGACGTGGATGACATTCTTATTCAGTACCTAGAGATGGTGAAGTATTCGAGGTGATTATCTAAAGTCATAAAGGGTATGGAGCCGGACGTAGATAATTTGAAGAAAGAGTGGGACTGCGACAAGAAAGCCCATGAGCACACCAAGAAATAGGGCTGTCAATTTCCTACACGACACGAAACCCATACAGAAATCAGCAGGCTAACCCGACCCATTTATTTGGCGGGTCATTTTCAGGTCTATCCGAAATTGACCATTTGTAATGGGCGGGTTTAGGGTTGACCAATAAACCCCGAACCCGATTATATGTTGTGTCTCTTCCATACTATTAGTCTTTTATGTGTAATGTTAGTGTTAGTCATTTATGTATACAGTAATCAGTATGCTTATATATTTTTGTGTAAGCTGCTATATTTTACCAGTTTATTCTTGTATGTTGTTGGTTATTTTTTACTTATAACAACTATATGTCTACCATATTGTTAGACTTTTATGTCTGCAGTATGCTCATATATTCTTATGGATGGAGAATGATTTTTGGATATAGTGATTTCATGCTTTAAATATATGATGTTTGTTGGTGATTTTGTAACTTGCTTCCTGTTGGTGATTATATAACAGTGTTGTCTGTTAGTGATTTGGTTATTTTGTTGTATATAATAGTGGGAAATATTTGCTAATGGGTAAATCGGGTAAACCCAATCCGACATGACCCCTTTAGTTAAACGTTACATGGGTCGGGTTCGAGTTAGGAGAAAATGAACCGTTTAATAAACAGATCGACCCGACCCAATTATAAATCAACCCGAATCTGAGTTAACCCAACCCGAACCCGACACGACACCACCCATTGAAAGACCTACCAAGAAAGATTTGGCCAATTGCAAGACTCAACTCACAGGCACCAAAAAAATATGTATGAGAAGACCATAGCTGAGATTGACGGAGTCCATCCAAGATTCAATGTTGATCTGAATGTATGGTCGCTCTAGACCAAGGCTATTGAGGATAAGATGAAGCTTGTTGAGAAAGAAAGCATGTCTCTTAAGGCCGAAAATAAGGCGCTGTAGAAGGAAAAAAAGCGGTTGACCATGAAAAATGCACGGTTAAAGGCCCGGTTGGCTGATTCCGAAGAAGTGGGGAATAAAGCTGAGGAAAACGCCTACACTGCTCTTGAGTCTGCCGTGAGCTACCAAGCTCAATACGATAAAGAAATTCGGGAGCTCAGGGCAGAAGTGGCTGAGATGGAGAAGATGGAGGATGCTTTCAACACCCAAGTATTGACATTCTATGCCCAAGTCATCAGGCACCGGGATTTGACATAGGTTGAAGACTACCAACAAACTCTAGCCAACACTTGGGACCGATTCCTAAAGGAGGAGAGATTGGCTTCTGGGGATGGCGTAGTGAATAAGGAGGAGATAAAGGCCTAATTTCCAATGGGCGATGATCCAGAGGCTCTCATCCAAGGTCGGCGGCTTCTTAAGGAAGAGGAGGATGTTGATCAACTTCGGCTCAAAGGCAAGTCAATAGTCGAGGGGGAATCTGACATAGGTAAGGACGATGAGACTTCCGCGCAATCAATCATCCAGCCTTCCTTTGATGTTGATCTATCCGCTTCAGGAGTATTCGTTTCTCCTCCTCCGGCTCAAGGTTTATAAGGATTTTGTGAAGCCCCAGAAATTTCGGACCAATCAAATTTGTCAAAAAACCATCTATTCAAAACAAACAATGACAACTACCATGATATTTGGTAAATATATACAACCTCACTAAATGCATTAGGTAGAATTTTAATAAATACCACTTATTAGAGTTTTTCATCTAATTCACCAAGTATGCTTGAATACAAATTAAATAAAAACACCATAATCTGCTGTTATGCAACTCTAATGAGATGGACATCAGTATTCATTCCCGGCCACTCAATAAATATGTAGTATGGCTTAAATGATAAACATGAAATATGCACCAACACAAGGTGTAATAACCAGTAATAAACAAAAAAATATTTTATTAATAAAGAAGCTGCATCACTACCCCTTGTGACTGCCTACGTACCTTTATCTAACTGTGTAAGCAACTAGATACAGGATCAAACCCGCGTAGTTCTTCTTTACAAAAAACATTTAAAATTAACATTTATTTTCAGAATACTCTTTATACAAGTAGGGGTAAAACACTTTGTAAATACTCATTTTTTGGAAGATATCTATATACGTCTTATAGCACTTCCTTTCAAAAGATAAACATCTTCTATTTTAACTACCAAGAAATTCCTTTCTGATAAAAAAATAGATTATAAGTCCAAAGTAATCATCAAGAAAAAAAATACTGTAGTGACCCGCCTTTTTGACCGGTCCTCGCTGGTAATTATACCAACTTAAACCGTTCATAAAGACGGATGGTTATGGGTACTAACATTTTTGCACAAAAATAACAAAACTTTTCTTTCGATTATAAATATTACATCAAAGTTACCAGGAACATCAGAGTACAACATAAGCTCGGTGGAAATAAACTCTTCAGCGGACTGAGAAAATCCAAAATATAACTCTAGCTCCAAAACTGAATCCAACTCTTGAAAGCTAAACCTGCAAACTAAACTACTGGCTGCCCATGCAAAATTATAGGCACCCATATTTTAGGTGTAGGAACAATAAATCCTAGGTCAATCGTGGGACTGATGTGAGAACTCAAAATAGCTGTTATTTAGGATTCATTTTAAAGTTGGGTAATTCAACGGACAACGCCACTAACGCGGAACGGGTTTACTCCATGTGAATTCCCATGCATAGAAATTCGCAATGACTTTTGAAAAATAAAACTAACATAAGGTCTCGCGGCATACACACAATGCAAACACACACACATGAGCCAGGTTTCTCCTTATGATAGTAAAAAAAGCTTGATAGATGAAAATCCTCTGTTATTATTATTAGTGCATAGTGTCAAAACAATTTCATAGCCAACATAATGCCCCATCCCATTATATTGACGTAATCCTGCTAGTAGCAGGCTATACAACTAAAATCGTACGGGCTCGTAGTGGAGATTGGATTTCCAACAAATGACTAGGCAAAGGAACTTCCTTACCAAACCGATGGGTACGCCTCTAGAGGGACACCCCCGAGAACCAAACGGGCTCTCTGCCAACACGAGGTCGGGTTACCTCTGTAACTAGGTAACTTCGAGCACACCTGAGTACATCACTTCCCGGTTGTTACTAACCTTTAAACCGAGGCCTCGAAACATTAACATCCATATAAATAGAAGTTTTCCACATAGATTAATAACTGGGCTCCATACCATAGTACACCTTTTATCTAGAAGGAAATGACTACCCTTAACCTCGCTGCATCTTTCCTGTTTTCGCCATTTAACGGGTTGTGAGGATTGCTGAGGTCGCAATATACACAAAGCTAGGCTTCAATAAGCCATGCTGTAATCATCCATAGCTCATCGCATAACTTAAGTATGCTACATTGTCCATTCACAAAACATCACTAATTTCTATCAATATATAACCTCTAAACTCATACGTCTTAGAGAAGGGTGTTAAGCAAGAGAATAAATTCTCCACCACCAAGAGGATGTATATTAAATGGAAATCAGTACTACGCAGCCAATTACAATGTCAGACACATGATCGTCGCTTCCCTATGAACTAGAAAAGCGCGATTTATAAAATAATACTGCAAGCGTACAGATCGTGTAGTATGCAGGTCGAATCATAGGGAGGTAAATTTAAATCAAATTATTTATGTAATTTTTTGGGCGAGTTAGAAAAATCTTCGAGGTTGGTTTTGAAAGCAAACGAAATTGAAATTGCAACAATTAGGATTATCGTTGAAACTAACCAAACGATTAATCACTAATGAAAATAAATGTAAAATACAACTAGTACTCTACCAAATCTAATTGTGTATATGGCACTGGTTGCTAAGAAATAGAAAAATGCAGAAAATAAAAAGAAGAAGAAGAACTTTGTTAATGGAGAAGAAGATAGAAAATGGGATGGTGGCTACAATGATATTACAAGGGTATTTATAGGAGATAACCAAACCCTAATTACAAATGGGCCTAGCTACTTCAAGTAAGTTTTAGGCCTTTTGTCATTTGGAACAAGTTCTAGGCCTTTTTTCCTTTTCTCTAGCAAGCCTCCTTTAATTTGAGATGTGCATGGACGTTTATCAATCATTTTCTTGTCCAACAACAACTAGATGTGAGATCTTCATCTACAAATCTTCAAAATGTAAATATATAGCAATTTGATCTCTATTTCTCTACTTTTCTGGTTGCATGCAGGCTGGGTTGGAATATCTGTAAAAGTGACAAAACAATACCCAAGTAATATTTATTTATATACAAAAGATAAGATATAAGAGCATAAAATAAACACATTTCTATGTCAATCAAATACCCCCACACTTATCTTTTATTCGTCCTCGAGTAAAACAAGAAATGAAAAACTAAACTAGATAGGTCACACTTTCGTAGGAAACACGATTGCATTGAGCGTATGCAACAAGCCGTTAAACCTCTAGGTGTCCCTAGTAGGGTGAGTAGTGTCTCGTGAGGGTTTTCAGTGGATACTACCCACAAAATCCAAATGCAGTATGTTATGATTCAAATGAAACTACATGAATGCAATGGACATATGCAAAATAAAAACAAAAATGAAAACAAGACTTGTTTCTGAAGTGGTACAGCAAATTAAATTAACAATTTCTAGTCAGTTGATTTTATTTTAGATACCTCAACTTGTCACAAATTTTCAACACAATTCAAGTTTTCAAATGTTAAATTCCAGTTTGGCCAGTTGGTTCAGTCGATAACCTAGTGCAGCCATGAAATAAATTCTTAGTTTGCTTGTCACAGTTTGTGAAGTGGTATTCTAATTTCCTTGTGTATGGATAGTCAAATCAGTAAGGTCAAGAAGTGTTTGGGCACCATCGCTCATCCTCTATCGCAATAAAATTAAAATTTATGGTTAAATACATACACCTAACTCAGAAGACCAAGGTTTACCACCCATGCACTGCCTCACGGACTAACGGAGAGTGGGTAAAGAGCTTGGCGGATTGTGCAGACCGACTTTGACTTTGTCAACAACGTGTCGGTAATCCTTAGGTGTTCAAACTCATAAAACGAGACCAAGATATTCCGATGTTGACTTTGTCAACAACATGTCAGATAGAGCTTGGCGGGTTTGCACACCAACGCTAGATATACAAGCAATGTTGGATACCCTTGGATTGCTATTATTATATTGAAAATATAAGAACAAGAGAGAGTTACGCGAATTCAGCTTAACACAACTTAGTTTTAAAGATCCGAAAAGCCAATATAAGTATTTTAAGTCCTCCACTTTTTTAAACAAAGACTACAATATGGAATAGATTTCATGGCCATCACCTAAGAATCTCCCTATTTACCGGTTACACTATTATCCCTCAAAATTAAACTTTTCATCATATTTCTTATTTGATCTTAGTTGAAAGAGAAAAATACAACCAACTGATTAACAATCGTTAACTTATTTTGTTGTATCAATCTAAAATGTGTCGTATTTTCAATTTTTTTTTATGGTCTGTTACTACAATCTAAAATGCATGATGGTCCTACTTAAATGATGAAGACGAACAGAGAAAAATAAAAATAAAAATAAAAAGGATGCAATGCAGACTCCCCCCCCCCCCACACTAGATCTAAACAGTGTCCACACTATGAATCGTTTCCTAAATTTGAAAGATAAAACCCAGAGATGGATGAGATGCAAAATTATTTGTAGAATGAAATGCAGTCTAACTATATGTAAGAATGGATCATATGTACAATGATATATGTGTTTATGATGCATGCGATGCAAAGAATGCCACCAACTTTTTCCTCCACACTTGGTTCTAGCTCGATGAATCCCATTCCTACTATGTCTAGGCATGTTTTTTAATAGGCAAAGGTTTTTGAAAACCATCTCATCTTTATACCTAGATTCGTAGTCCAATGGAAAAATATCCACGGTCATCCTAACATGAAGTTTTTCAACCAGGCTAACATTCCAAAAACAATTCATGTGTTCAACAAATTTATCAGTGTAATTGTTCAAAAATTTGTGATCGTATATAAATTCAATGGAATTTGAATTTTGAGTGTTGTTCAAGATTATGTGATCACATTTCTCAATTTCATTACTGGACAACATATTTTCAACACTGATAACTTCAAGTTCGCTGGAAGTTTCTTCAAAGTTACAATTTTCAAACTTGGATTCATGGCTTGGTTCAATTTCATCCTCATTTGGCAACTCTCCTCATGCAATCCAAAAATTTCATGTTCATTAAAATCCATTTCCACTTCTGAGTGTTTGAAAAATTCAACTCTTTCATTTTGTTCAGTTTCTAAAATTTCAAGTTTCTAGCAGCCTGAAAGAGGAAGATAAAAATCTAAACTTAAATATTTTTCTTGAAAAGAGTTGAAGTCCAAATCATTTACTGAATTGTGAACAGCTTCATTTAGATGGTTATTCTCAATTTCCAAAGTTGTTATTTGAAAATTTTCAATATCAGTAATGAATGGACTATTTTTTGATTCATCGCATGTTTGAATTTGATTTTGTTGTTCGAAGACGTCATTAAACAAAGAAGTTCATCAAGCTGTCTATCTTTTTCATCAAGCTGTCTATCTTGATTTTCTACCCTCTCTCTAAGAATGTTAAGATGGTATTCTTCAGAATTGTTGATTTGAGAGCTCTCATTTTGGATTTCTTGATTCTCAAAGTTATAGTCCACATCAATTTCACAATCAATATTATTTCCAATGTGGTGGTTGCTTGAATTTTCAAAAGAATGACAATAATATTGGAAATCATTTTGATCATAGAAATTATGTTCGTAACCAAAGCTATTAAAATTCGAGTGAAAACTACAATTTTGGTTATTTTCAATATGTTGCTATGGACTATAATTTTGGAAATTTTGGTTCACAACCCCATATTGATGTGGATCAAAGCCTATATTGGGATTCGAAGCTATTTTGATGTGGATGTGGCCCATAATCGAAGTTATTGACATTTGAATTGAAATCGCCATTTTGATCATTTTTATGATTTTGAAAATGTTGGTCAGTTGGAAAAGTTTGAAAATTGTCGACATTGGGCTCACAAAATTTTGGAAAATTTTGCCTCATGAGTTGCAATTCATACTCATACTCTTCAAGAGGATGTCTACTCCGGTTATTAACCTACAATTCTCTCAAGGATTTTTTGAATCAGACATTTGAATGAAGTTGTGAAAAGACAGAAATTGTTCTCACTTCAAAATAGTATTAAAGAATGGATTGTGCTCTATTAGTTAATTGACTCAATTGGAAGGGGGAAGAGGGTCTTATGGTCGTTCACGTATAAAATGAATACTAAGGGATACGACCAATGTTTTACCGGTAGTATGCAAACTCTTTTGCTAATAGTTCAATAAATTGAACTACTATATATCCGCGATCCAATTATACGATACAATCAACTTCACAAAGCATCACTTTTCAATTATATTATTTTGCAGTGTCTATTTTTATTGTTGAAAACAATGAGAATGCAAAATTCAGTTATAAAGATATCAGCCAACCACAACAATCAGACAATAACAACTGCAGAAATTTAAAATATTGTACAAGCAAGCCACTGCCCTGAAGAAGATTTTTACACACAATTTCTATATTTTTTGCTTTGTAGCAAAGCACCTATAGAGTTTAGAAAATATTACAGTGGTGTATGGCAATCTATCCAAAAAAATTGAGCAGTATTAATGATTGAAATCCATTATTTGCAAATCCGTTGACCTTTGAATCCTTGTTCGTTGCTTGAATCTGTTCCTTCCTTTGGCCTTTGATTTGTATTGATATTTCACCTCTTCTTTTTCTTCTTTTTTTTGAGAGAGAGAGAAAGGTAGCAAAATAAACAAAAGAAATAAAAGAGAGAAAAGAAAAAGAAAAAATAATTTATGAAGGAGAGAGCTGGAAAGAAATAAATGAAATAATGGAAAGAGAGAGATTGTAGGAGGTGAATGAGAAATGCAATTGGAAAGAAATAAATAAATAAAAAGAATGCAATTTTTTTTTTGTAAATCTGAACAAGAAGAAAGGGAAAGAAATGAATGGGAAAAAGCAAAACAAAAAAGGGAAATAAATGAAAAGAGGAAGGAAATAAGAAAAAAGCAAGGTTTTTTGAGTAGAGAGGAAGGGTAGAAGGAATTGAGGAAAGAAATAAAAGCAGACCAAAACAAGAAAGAAATCAAAGTAGATAGAGAAGAAATTGCAAAAGTTTTTTTTTTAGAAAGTTGTAGACAAAAGATGGAAACATATAAAAAGGAAAGGAAAGGGAAAAGAAAAATGTAAAAATCAGCGAGGTGGTAGAAAGATGGAAAGAAGGATTAGAGGAAATGAGAGAGAGTTCTAATTAGAAAGCAATCAATAAAAAAATGCAAGTTTTTTTTTGTTATTGTTGTAATAGAATGGAAACCAGTGTATTGACAATTGGAAAGAAGTAAAAGGAAGGAAGGAATAGATGGAAACCAATTAAAGAAAATTTGGCAAATTAAATATACAACAATAATGAACAATAAAAATAAAGTAAAAATTGGAAAGAAGGAATAGATGAAGAGGGAAAGAGAAAAAAAGAAATATAAAAGGAAAAAATGAAAAGGAAAAAAAATCAAGAGAATTTGGCAAGTTCTGTTTTATTATTATTATTATTATTTGTCTAAAGAAGGAAAGAATTTGCAAGAGGGAAACAAATAAATGAAAGAAAGGGGAAAGGGAAAGGTTGAAAATAGGAATGAAATAAAAGGAAAATAAAAAGATTTTTTTTCCTCTTCTCTTGTTTAGATGATAAAAGTATCAACAATCAATACCAAATCAACTAATTGAGATTTTTTTTTCTATATATACAAGAAAACAAATGAAAAAAAAACTAACACGAATCAGTAACTAAATAAATAATAAAATGTAATCATTACCTCCCCGGCAACGGCGCGCCAAAAACTTGATCGTCGCTTCCCTATGAACTAGAAAAGCGCGATTTATGAAATAATACCGCAAGCGTACAGATCGTGTAGTATGCAGGTCGAATCACAGGGAGGTAAATTAAAATCAAATTATTTATATAATTTCTTCGGCGAGTTAGACAAATCTTCGAGGTTTGTTTTGAAAGCAAACGAAATTGAAATTGCAACAATTAGGATTATCGTTGAAACGAATCAAACGATTAATCACTAATGAAAATAAATGTAAAATACAACTAGTACTCTACCAAATCTAATTGTGTAGATGACACTAGTTGCTAAGAAATAGAAAATTGTAGAAAATAAAAAGAAGAAGAACTTTGTTAATGGAGAAGAAGATAGAAAATGGGATGGTGGCTACAATGATATTACAAGGGTATTTATAGGAGATAACCAAACCCTAACCCTAATTACAAATGGGCCTAGCTACTTCAAGTAAGTTTTAGGCCTTTTGTCATTTGGAACAAGTTCTAGGCCTTTTTTTCCTTTTCTCTTGCAAGCCTCCTTTAATTTGAGATGAGCATGGCCTTTTATCAATCATTTTCTTGTCCAACAACAACTAGATGTGAGATCTTCATCTACAATTCTTCAAAATGTAAATATATAGCAATTTGATCTCTATTTCTCTACTTTTCTGGTTGCATGCGGGCTGGGTTGGAATATCAGTAAAAGTGACAAAACAATACCCAAGTAATATTTATTTATATACAAAAGATAAGATATAAGAGCATAAAATAAACATATTTCTATGTCAATCAACACACAATCCATACAAATCCGTTCTGGGTCTGATTAAAACACCAATCCAAAAATCTCCAAATATATTCAGACCTCATGCCACTTATAACCTCGTATAGGGTGATCGGCTCAACTGATACATCAATAATCAATCTAAATGACCCAGAGATTCCCAATCTTCATTCGTCGTTTACCAAGTCTTGAATTGCTTCATAACGTCGTATTATTACTTGGAATGGTTTCCAAACATATATTTGATCCCGGTCTTTCCAAGTAATAGGCATACTTTTAAAACAGTAGTTATGGTTTACACAGGCTTTTTCAATTCAAATCTCCTTCCAAATCATTATTAATTCATTCACAATTCAAGATTGGAATTACTCTAAATTTCATAAATCCCATTACCTTCTTAATTCTTTTGAAATCAAATACTCATCTTACCAACTTTATATTTCAAAACATAACTCTTCGATATTTATACTTAAAACATACTTCTTTATTTCCTTATATTTCAGAACAAACTTCTTCGTTCCCTTCTCTTAAGTCTTCAAATTTACCAAACTTTATTTGGATTGAAATTCCCTTTACGATAATCCAAAACAATAGATATTCAAACATAAGTTTAAATAGAGTTTAATCAACTTATATATGATGTCAAACAATTTCAGTGAATGCTATAAGAATCTTGATGTAGATCATTTCTAATATTTCTGATAGTATTCGTCCAACCCTGGAATTACATATCGAATATCTGAAAACTAACTCTACCCAACTCATTGCCTTTTAAATTCCAGCTTTCAATATCCTAAAATCGATAAATAATTCCATATACAAATATTTAATCACTTTAAACCCTTCCAATGTAATTTACAAATACTTTTTACCGTTTAAATAATAATTCATGATTTATAAACTTCAAAAACAATTTATCTTTGAAATTGTTATAATAACGTTTGGAAACGTTACTAAAAGTGTAGTTGTAAAATAGCCATTTAAACCAAATAGATTCCAAATCGTTTGGAATTCAAATATTTCAATTCTAGTCACTTTAAATAATAAAATATAATTTATCATAAATTTTCTCTATTTAAAGTAATTTAATAAATTTGTTTTGTTCGACTTTTCGTTATGGTCACCAAAGTACACGTATAGAGACCTTTTCCAATTTTTTTTTTAAAAAAACTTGAAAATCAAACGTTAAAATTTGAAAATTTATTTTCTATGTAATTACCATTATCATTTGAAACCCAACGTTTCTTATTTAAAGTCAAACTGGTTTAAAATAATCAAGTTATAGCCATTTGAAAATTAAAATCGATATTCATAAACTGTCGCACCGTAGTGCGTTCTATTCACACCGTATAATGATTTAAATATAAATCATTCAAAACCCTTTCCATAATAACTTTAAATTTCCAAAGTTTCAGTCTAAAACGGTATTCCCATTTCCAAATCACTATTCCAATTTAAATTGAAGATAATAATTTTTTTCCCCAACTTGTTCGATCATTTCAAAATAATAGAATCAATTGCTTATAAAACAATAATGTTTGAATATATAGCTCAAATCTAAATATAATTCAAAAGCTAATAACTTATAAATAGTTGAAAATATTTCCTAAGCCGTCTCCATTCTTACGATTGTCATTCATATTTATCTAAGTTTCCAAACAATCTTGATATCCAAATAAATTAATCATATGGTGCAATCATGCAATCATAATTATCCAAATAAATCAATCATATGATCATATGACACGAATTCATTCATTATAATCACAACCAATAAATAAACATTTCAAATGTGCACAAGCGTTCCGGTCGATAACGCTTATCAGTGTTCAGTGTATTATCTAATTATATGAACATCCATTTAAACATTGCACATAAACATTCACACCCAACCAATTATCATTAACTAATTATAATTTATCTCAGTTAATTATAATTATCCAATTACTACTAATTTAAATAATTAGTTAAATTAGAAGTTCTCACCATCAAAGCTCCTGTCAGAGCTTCCTTATGAACAAATCAACGAACAATGCTACAACTACTCATATTGCTTTCAATCCGATTTCTATTAGCAGCTGGTGATTTCTCTGCTAATTTTATATTGGAATTGAATTAATAACGGTGCTTGTTATATATATAAATGTATATATAAGGACCTTTTATTATAATTTATACTTAAACAAAATTATCAATATCATATATATCAGTGTGTTCTATTTAATTATACGATTCTAACATCTCCAAGGGCGAGTTAAATGGATTGAAAATGAATAACTTATGGTGTTTTAAAGTTTAACAAATTTGAATTTCAATAACAAAATAAAAACAAACCCAATAGTCACCCCAAAACCCATCTAAGCAACGCACGAAACCCAGCCCAACCTCTTTTTCTTCTTCCTACCGTGTCTTCTCCTATTTGCTTCTCCTGAACCCATTCGGTCGTGCATGGTGGTGCACGTACACACACCCAAAGCTCAACAAATTTTCAATCCGAAGCCACCAATAAGTTTCTCTACTCCTCCTCATTCGATTGCACCGCCCCTCCATCACCAAAACACCGTTAATCAAAATCCGATCCATCGACAGAGACTGGAACCGAAAATATCGTGTGAACCATACATATGTCGCACTCCTCATTTGTACACCAAACTCCGTCAAACTACACCATATCGAAGCCCTCTCTTCCCTCGTCGTCATGCCATGCTCCACCTCTTCTATCGTTTCTCGATTCTCCGACGATCCTTAACCCTAGTTTTCAGCTTTTCCGATCATTGACACGGAATCGTCCCAAATTTATATGAAAAATACTACATTCTCTACTGGTCTCAATGACGCAGACGGCGTGGAGCGATTCTACATGGATTGAGATATATGAATATTTGAAGTTCTCTTTACATATTATCATTTTTATGTAAATCTGCGATATCTCTCTCAATACATCATGTAATCTTGATCCGTCAATTTCTAAAAGTCAAAAACGACGATCCGGACAATATTCACGTTAGAGATGGAGGCTAATATTTGATGGTTTGAGAGTTATTGATTTTTGAATGAGTGGAAATGTTATTTTTCCATATACTGGAAGTTGCAAAAATAAAAGAAGAAAAGGAACGGGAGGAAGCTACTGCATTAGAGCTTGTTTATGGCTGAAGAATAATACAATGTAGTTTGGCTCTCCTTATATAGGATGCTATCAAGGGTAAAATTGTCAATTTACTCATGGACACATGTCCTTACCTTAAATCAAACTACATGCAAAATTACACATACATGGTTACTTGGCTTGAAAATATAAATTACTTCATGCACCATGACATATAAGAGGACACATCATCTTTGATCCTTATTTAAATTAATAACATAATTGTAACGCTTATAAATATAGCCCATTTTTAACACTTATAAGTGTAACCACCATATTACTTAAGGTTTATCAAAATATTTATAACTTCTTATTATTTCAGAAATATTTATCTATATTACTTATCAAATATATACACAAATAATTTAGTAAAATTTATACTAAAATGGTATAAAATAAATGCTTAACAATCCTTATTAAAATTTATAAACACCATTGTAATTTATCCAAATAATCTTACTTATTGATATTCAAAAATAAAATCATTCTTGTAAAAATCTTAAAAATAACTTATTCTTTTGCCAAAATCATATTCTTATATTAATATCATTATATATATTATCAAAATCAGATAATATCATTACCTATTAATATTGAAATATTTATAAAATCTTATAAATTATATATAACTTTTAAAATAAGTTTTTCTTATACAAATCATATTTATAAAATAAACAAGGTAATTATTAAAATCTGTATTTAAGCCTTCTTAAAATCCAATTTATATTCAGAAAATCTAAATTTAAAATAAAAATCGAAATTAAACTTAGCTTAAAATTCTGGGATATTTCATTTATCCATCCTTAAAACTTTTCGTCCTCGAAAAGGAAGTCAAGTAAATTTAAACTCCTTTACCAATTTTAAATTCAAATTTCTCTCTTAACATATCAGAAATGTAATGGTAAAAACTGTAACGACCCGTATTTTTATGATCGAATAATTAATTAATTTAATTATTTAAAATATGGTTTGGTAATTTAAATGGTTTAAATTAAAATAACTATTGAATATTTAAATAATATAATAATTAAATAATATATTAAATTATGAAATAATCAAAATTTGCTGAATTGGCAATATTATGTGAATCGGACAATTCATATATATATATATTCAGTTTGAAATTGAATTTGTTTTAACGAATATATTTAAATAACTATGGTTGAACGTATAATTTATATTATAATTATAATCGAGCTTAAAATGGCACGGTAGTTCGCTATTTGGTGAGTCGAACTTTAAATGATTATATAGAATCCGTTTTAAATCGGATTTCTGTGAAACAAGAAACGTTTCGAGCTTGTGAAGTATATTTTTCTAGTGGAAGAGAAAAATCGAGATTTCATTGTGTAGATTTTGATTTACATCCAAATCAAATTTTAAAATAATCGCTATGGTATTTCCTTTATAATTTATAGCGATTTATTTATATTTTAAATGGATTTTTCAATATAAATTGAATATCGATTCAACCGGGATTTGAATATCAAGTTATAAATCCAATTAGAGCTATATGATATTCTATTGTGAATACACATGATAATGTAAATTTATTTATATTTAATTTAATTATTTTTAAATATATTTATATATTTAAATGGCTTATTTAGAGCTTTAAAAATAGCCAGTTTTGCAAACGACCTCCGATTTCGATGAAACTAATTTTGTTGGATCCGTAGTATTAAATTATTATTAGATTCCAAGTGTCGTGATTTTTGGAGTCAGTGTGTGGCCGTACGAATTTTTAATGTGAAAAACAATCAGTATTTTGGTGGTTAAAAATACGCTGTGTGAGCATACGAAGTCGGTATTCGATGAAACCAGTTTCGTTGGGTCCATAATGTCAAACTGTAGCTGCATGTCCATGTTCGTGATTTTTGGATATCATATGTGATCACAGGAATTTTTAAGGACAAATAGAAACAGCGTATGAGTAAAAATGAATTTAGTAATTGAATATAAAAATAATATAAGCATCCTATAGGTACCCTACATCCCTTAAACTAATTTCCATTTCTTCATTGGTCAAACAGTGAGCCGCCACTCGCTGAAACAAAAATGGGAAAATAAAAAGATCCTCCAAAATTAAAAATAAAATCAAGGAAAAATATCTAAAATCTGAAATCAAGTTCTATGTGTTCCTTAAAGCTTTTACTTCTTCCTCCTTGAGTATAGCATGGTAAGACGTTGCGTTTTAGATGCTGGAGATGTACACAACAGCTAGGGCTAAGTATTCTTGAAGTATTAGTTCATGAATTCGTGTCTACTGTTGGAATGAGGATATCGATTTGAGTTTGCGTACTTTTTTTGAGGTATATAGTGACAAATAAGGTCGATGGCCACTGTTCATGGAGTGGGTATCTGTTGTCGACGCGGTGAAGAAAGGAGTGCGAGTTGTATCTTACGGGTGTGAGTAGAAAGAGAGTTCGAAATGGGAAAGGGTGGTGAAATCAGATTATGAGTGGGAAAACAATGTCGTGAGTCATTCCTATAGCAAAAAAAAAATGGGAGATCGTGAAGTCGGGGAAGTTTAGCTCGAGTTCACCATTTGGGGGTTAACGGAAATGAGTTTCAGGTGAGGTGGAGATTGGAAGTGGTTTTGGATTAAACGGTTGAGTATGGAGAAGGATGAGGGTGCTTGAAGTACGGCAGTGGAGTTTGAAAGGGGATGGATGTCTGAGTTTTAATCGAGGAAGAAAGATTTTTCAAAGTGACGGGCTCTGGTTTGGGCCGGGTTGGAAAATGGTTAAAGCCAGTTTATATTAAATCCAAATATTTATTCATTTATAATGTATACAAACTTTGAAATCTTATAACTTTATCATACGATATCGGTTTTCAGCGAAACAAGATCCGTTGGGATCGTATGGACAGTGGCTTCAAATGGAATTGACTGGGAGTGAATTGGAGCTCGTTACAATTTATAACAAAATAAATTGTCTGTCTGAATCAAAGATAGTTAATCGTTATTTAACGATAACTGTCCAATGTGAGTAAAACTCACCAACTCTAAACAGTTATATTTTTATAATGTATTTTTAGAACTGCTAAATGATGATTGATTGCTGTGTGTTGACTGTTTGGTTGAATTGCTTATGTATTGGTCGAAATTATAAATAACGATATATATATAAATCGTTAATCAAATATTGATTCTGTTTATCAGAATATTTCATAGTGAAATGAAGTTGATGTTAATTATATTGTTTAACATTTGTGGATGAAGGGAAATAGGTTGGAGGGACCCAACTGGGTTCCTCAATATAATAAATATTGTTTTGTTTCATATATGGTGATATATGATGTGATATATAATCTGTTGTTGATTATGTGTGTTTTAATGATATCGATCATTGTTATTTGGTATTTTAAATACCGTAAGAAATACTGGGATGTAGAAAAGGGGATTATCAAAGTGTATTTTGAAAATAAATTATTTATATAAAATCAATGGATTTTATATATAAAAAGAAAAGGATTTTTATCAAAGAAAATAATTATAAAATCAAAGAATTTTAGAAAAGGAAATATTTGTGAAAACAAATAGAAAAGGAAATATTTGTGAAAACAAATTGAAAAGGGAATAATTGTAAAACATTTATAAATAGATTATAAATGGAAATATTTATTTAGAAAATAAATAGATTATAAAAGGAAAATATTTATTTGTTAAATAAATAGAATTGAAAAGGAAATATTTGTTAAATAAATAGAATTGAAATGGAAATATTTGTTGAACAAATAGGAAGATAAAAGGAATATTTATTTGGGAAAATAAATAGAAAGATAAAGGAATATTTATTTACAAAATAAATAAGATATCATAAAAAGAAATATTCGGAAAGTAAGTAGGATTATAAAAGGAATTAGAGTTAATCGATTAGAGTTAATCGAATTAGAATTAATCAGTTAGAGTTAATCGAATTAGAGTTAATCGATTATAATTAATCAATTAGAGTTAATCGATTTGAGTTAATCGAATTAGAATTAATCAATTAGAGTTAACCGAATTAGAGTTGATCGATTAGAGTTAATCGAATTATAATTATCAATTAGAGTTAATCGAATTAGAGTTAATCCATTAGAGATAACCGAATTAGAATTAATCAATTAGAGAGTTAATCGAATTAGAGTTAATCGATTAGAGTTACTTGAATTAGAGTTAATCGATTAGAGTTAATCGATTAGAGTTAATCGAATTAGAGTTAATCAAATAGAGTAAATCGAATAGAGTTAATTGAATAGAGTTAATCGAACAAGAGTTGGTCGAATATTGGTTATTGGAATAGAGTAAATTGAATAGAGTTAATTGAACAAGAGTTAGTCGAATATTAGTTATTCGAATAGAGTAAATTGAATAGAGTTAATCGAACAAGAGTTAGTCGAATATTAGTTATTTGAATAGAGTTAATTGAATTAGAGTTAGCCGGATTAGAGTTATTCGAATATAGTTTATTCGAGAAGAGGTTATCGAATATTAGTTATTCGAAGAGAGATTATCGAATATTAGTTATTCGAAAGGAGTTATCAAATATTAGTTATTCGAAAGGACTTATCGAACATTAGTTATTCGAAAGGAGTTATCGAATATTAGTTATTCGAAAGGAGTTATCGAATATAGTTTATTCGAATAGAGTTAAAGGAGTTATCAAATATAGTTTATTCGAATAGAGTTAAAGGAGTTAATTGATAAGAGTTAATTGATTAGAGTTGATCCAATAGAGTTAATCGATTAGAGTTAATCAAATAGAGTTAATCGATTAGAGTTAATCAAATAGAGTTAATCCAATAGAGTTAATCAAATAGAGTTAATAGAATAGAGTTAATCAAATAGAGATAACTGATAAGAGTTAATCGAATAGTGTTAATTGAATAGAGTTAATCGAATATGGCTATTCGAAGAGAGATTATCGAATATAGTTTATTCGAAGGAAAAAGTTATCGAATGGAGATTTATTCGAAAGAGAGTTACGTAAGGAAGTTCGTTAAAGGTTTAAAAGGTGAACCTTGTCTATTTCGAAGTTAGGAATGTTGTTCAGTTAAGATCTGAGAAGTAATTATACCCCAACTTGATTGACTTCGTTTTTAACTAAGGAATGGTTAAGGTTCGACAATGAAGATTGGTTAAGTGAATTTAGTTAATGAGTGTAAGGTTTTGAGTTGGCATAGCGATGTTTTATTTAAACATCTGTTTAAATCCAAATGTAGAAGTTTTGGAAATGTTTTCCAAATAAGAATTAGAAATGTTTTCTAATATAGAAAATAAGAAATGGAAATGTTTTCCATTGTTAATAACGTATATTTTCTAAATTTAGAAAATAAGAAATGTTGAATAAATGGAAACAGGAACAGGGAAATGGATAATTGAATGACAAATTAAATTAAAGTGGATCAGTGTTGATTGATGATTTGCTCGGTAAGTTTTCCATTTGGAAATATGACCATTGTTTGTACACATGTTTTCCTTTGATAATTAAATCACCAACTATTGAAGATTTTGACCATTTCCGTTGTCAATACGGAGAGACAGGGATCAGATTCATTATCTGAAAACCACTCTGCATGGGCATTAGCATTGCGAATCAAATATGATGGAGATAATTGAAGACGGAGTTATGCAAGGGCTGTTCTGGCGATCCAAGGTAGGAATTGCCTAAGATGGATTTAAAGAATAGTACTTCGGTTTGTCTAGTCCGAGACGACCTGAATGGAAGAATGTATAACAGAGTATATTTAACAGATCACATAAGTTGATATCTTCAAACGTATTTACGTTTGGTGGCGAAGGAATTCGTTTCTCTTAGCTGTATACCCATTGTATTTTTTGGGAAATCAACTTGTGATTTGGCGGGTATGACGATGTGACATTCAAAGTGAATAAATGCGTGATCTGTCAGAGATAAGCATGGCCTCTGGCCTCACAACCGGGAGATGACAAAAATCGGGCAGGCAGCATGGCTAAGTGGTCGGCTGCCAAGTAGGGTGTATTATCACCTTTCTAGAGATATTCATTTCATTCTTTAATCTATTCGATGCTGTCCCATTCAGGAAACGATTGCTGATCCCAACCATTGGTGATATACATTCGATACACTCAAGCGAAATGAGTGGTCGGTCATGTGTGGCTGGGTATCAAGATGTTCTTGTTGAACCCAATGTATTCCTCTCTAGAGGTACACTATCGGAAGGTGGTTCCATACCTTGTCATAGTTGGAAATCCATTACCCAATAGGTGCTCGCTGTTTTGATTGTATACTATATATGTGGAACGTGAGATGAAAGCGTTCTTCAAGATGATTATTATATTGTGGTTGATAAACACTATTATAATATCAAAAGAGTTTTAATATCAAAAGAGTTTTAATATAAAAGATAATTGTTTCTTTCAAAATGATTTGAAAGTTTAATCGAATTGATTTGGATTCTCATAAGGGAAAACGCGTTCCATTATACGGCATGGTCTTATGAGATATTGTTATTTTCCCAAACTGCTTTAAATTGTTTACTCATACCAGTCCCATGTGTAACGTCCCGCATTTTTGTCAGTTTGAATTTGAATATTTGAACCGGTTTAAATATTGAATTAAGAATATAAATGGATTTATATATTAATTAAAACGAAGTTGAACGTATATAAATATATATTAATTTTAATCGAGCTCAGAACGACCCTGCAGTTCGAAAATTAACGTTCTGAACTTCAACTGAGTGTACCGGACTCGTTTTGAATCGGATTTATTCGAAACGAGAAACGTTGGAATCTGTTGAACGATATCTTTATAACGGAAGCGGAAAATAGAGATTTCGTCGTATAGATTGCAAGATATGTCCAAATCAAATATTCAAAAAGTCGTTGTAGAATCGTATATCGACCGTAACAGTTTATTTGAAATAACTAGATATCGGATTCGAATTTGGACAGGTTTCTTTTGAGGCGCAGCAATAATTTAATTTTTAGAATTTTACTGAAATTTTTAATTAATTAAATATGCAACTTTTTATTTGGAGTATTTGGCACCCTGTATCGGTATTTCGGAAATTCAAAATATGAATCAACCTACAGACATTATTATATTTTTGGGACCGGGACACCTCGTTGAACATGACTGCACTCTTACGTCTGTCCGTACGTGAACAGAGTTTATAACTCAAACAAACTTAAAATATACATATATGTGATTCAAACATATATACCAAAATGCTAATTCAAAACTGAAGCAGGGAAGACCAATCGATCTCTACACATGACTAAATTGTTCAAACTCAAAACAAATTAAGGCGAAAAATAAAGAATACTCTTTCTACTCTTGGTATACCTGTTTGTGTCATCCGTGGGAATTAGGCAAATAAACAGCACAATATTGAACGTTCATATGTAACCAAAGAA
Source organism: Allium sativum (assembly GCA_030737875.1). Classification (NCBI taxonomy): domain Eukaryota; kingdom Viridiplantae; phylum Streptophyta; class Magnoliopsida; order Asparagales; family Amaryllidaceae; genus Allium; species Allium sativum. Next base: position 5,155,419 of record JASFAX010000039.1, on the reverse strand, counting down.
AGTTCCAGCACAAGGTTTTAGTCGGTATGGCTCGGTAGAAGAAACAAACAAAAGTAGACCTATGCAAGCTATCCTATACTATTTCCCTAACATTTAGCCATGCCCTATTACGTATACCTTTCATCTAAATTAAATGGTAACGACCGTAACCTACTTCTAACCAACTCCTATCCTAATACTTCACTGCGAAGTAATACTGTACCCACCTTACTCTAATACATGCCTATCCTATTGACTACACCCTACAACTAATCCTTAGCAAGTAAGGATCCTCAAGTATAAAAATATGAGTGCTCATCCTCCGCTCTTCAGCAAATAAAGAAACGAAACTCTACCATCTAAAATCTCGAGCATACTCAAGCATATATATGCGTGAACTCCCCTTCCCAGTTTCACGTTTCTCGGTGAAACTCGTGAGGGTGGTCTACTGCATCGTCGGCTTGAGAATGTCAGGCACATCGGTGTGCTGTGTTTAAGTGAGTGAAGTACTCGAAGGTGGCCATGACATGGAAGTACTCACGGATGAAGTATGCAGTGTATTAATGGACGTGAAGGAGATTTAGGAGTTGCATGAGGGTGTGAAGGTTTGTGAAAGGGGGCGTTGGCAGAAATGTAGTAGGAACAGTATGGAAGAATGGATGGTAGTTGAAGGAAAAGGAGGATGGCATGGTGTGAGTTATGGTAAGATGCTGAATGGAGGGGTTGGTGACAGCAAACCATGGTGAAGTGAGGCCATGAAAAGATAAAATGGAAGTACACGTATGGAAATGAGGTGGGCGAGATTGAGTCAACTGGCATACAAATGTTTACACGTGTGAAGACAAGGTATAGTAGAAGGAAGTGTAGGTGTACACGTGGAGAAAAGCACTAGCAGGAGCTCGCAGGTTCAAGAGTTAAGTAAGGAGAGGATACTGTTCTCGCAGGATTTTGCTGACAGGGGAAGACTAGACCTTCATGCGCGATCTAGAAATTCATTTCGAGTTCATGAAGGACGGTATGTTGGCATTTCACTGAGGATACTAGTGCATGGCTCTTGCGTTGGAAGGTGTGAAGTTTTTAAGGTTCACCGCTAAAAAAATGGGAAAGGGGCTAATCTCTAACGTGATGCTGTTGTAAGGATCCCGTGTTTTCCAAGAAGGATTTGGCCACGACAAAGTGGAGATGGGGATCGTTGTGAAGAGGACGTGAAGTCTGTAGGTAAGGTGCACGTGGAACAGTAAAGACGCGGTCTCCAGGAAGGTTTCAAAAGCAATACTAGGACATTGGCAAGGTAAACATTGTTATGGCAAGTTCAATGGTGGTTTTGTTTCCGAACTAACAATGGAACGTGGGTGAAAAGGGTTGGAAATGGTTCGGTGCGCCTAATGATTACACGTGTGACAAACTAGGTGGAACTTTAACATGTAATTACCTTTTAGTTTAAGAAGTTATAAGTAGAACTGTGGAAAGGGCAAAGCAAAGAGTTAATGTTTATAAATATATAATCATAAACAACCGAGATTTCAAAGTAAGGATATGGTGTTATAAAAAAACCATAGTCAAAATTAAACAAGAAAATACGGTCTGATAGGTATTATAAGTAATAAGGAATTAGAGTACAAACTTGTAACACCCCACCTCCGCCAATGCCACTCTTGCATGGGCACTGGCATTGGAGGGGCGTTAAACAAGGTAAACATGCATGCAGATATCACAAGACAGAACATATAAGTAAAACAGAGTAGTAAAGCAGCGGATAAAACTAGCATTTCAAAACCATAGTCAAGTTACATCAAAGTACTTGGTCATTATTTTCCCATAAAAAAAAGTCTAGAACATAAACTGAAAACTGAAAAAGAAACATAAAGTAACTATCCCCAAAGTAGCATAAGGCCATAGCATGCTCAAACCATACGTGAGCTATCCAGAAAAGCAGCTAAAGATCCAGCTAGGTAACAGTGTTCCCACCCTGCAAACCTGGGGGGGGAGGGGGGGAACGGAAGAAAAGAGGCGAAAGAAAACGGGTCTGTCAAAAAGACTGGTAAATCCTATCTACTATTAGTATAAAAACTAATAAAGTTAACTGAACATGTAAAACAGAGATGAGATGTAGGGTGATAACTGGCATGGTGAAAAGTTAACAAGATAGATCAAGTGTGGCATCGCATATACAAGGATAAGTTGCACCAGGTGTGTACTTGTACTCCAACCCATGTCAAGTATAAACAAGAAATGATCCCTTGGCCCAAAGCTAGCCCACATCATGAGACGACCTAAATCATGGTCCAACTACTCGGTCTAGTCGATCGGCTCCCTATAAGCCTAACTCGTCGTGTATCGGTGTCATACGGTCCAAACATGAAATGTAGTCGACTGTGCTAGGTCCACCCTAGGGTGTATCCGGCCCTAGGGTGTCAACCACTGACACGAAACAAGCACGCACAGTCAAAACCTACTGGTGCCCAAGTCTGTTTTCATCCCCGGACAATGTGCACGACCATGGTCCGTCGGAATCTACTATGGCGCACCTACTTTTAACGTCTTTTTGGTCGCTTACACTCCAGCCCAGTAATCGTGCCCCACCCTAGCCTAGTCCCTAGGGTATCCGATACTCCCTAGTGGGTTACTGCTGAGAAGGACCGTGTAACTAGGGTTTTCTAGTGGGTTAAGTGTGGTTAACCCCATCCAAACCATGTATCAAGTTGGTTAAGTGTTCCTAAAAGGTTCACGACTTAACCCTATCCAACTAAGCATTGGGTTGGTTAAGTGTGTCCATGTTGACTTAACCCTATCAACCCATCCTGTTCATGTGGTTAAGTATATTCAAGTGGTCCATGATTTAACTCTACCATGTGGCATTAATTAACTTAATGCACCCCAACCTCTCACATTAGACCTTGTTGTGGTTACTAGTTAAGCCGGGCGGGTCCGGGTAGCTTTACACCACAACTTAGTCTAACCTCGGGTTTCAAGTGCGACATGACCATCTACTCACATTGGGTCCTATTGTTTGTAGCCACTAGTTAAGCCGGTCGGTTCCGGGTAGATTTATGCTACAAACTCAACCCAACCTCGAGTTGGCCACTCTCATATTTTCTAGAAGTCATGTCCAAATTCATGTTTACAAACATAATCACAAGTCAATGTGCCTGTCATATTTAAAAATCATGTTTCATGTCCTTAATATTACCCAAACCCAACGCATTCCCCTCGCATGTACGTTTCGCATAACATAACATAGATCAAAAGAGGGAACTTGGCAAAACATGACAAAAAGGGCATAAGGTAATAAGGTTGGCCACTAGTTAAACATGGTGGCATATGAGGCATAAATATGTTCATAAACTTGCATATTACGTCATAGGCCTCAAAACATGCATAATATCAAACTTAAGCAAATAGGTGAAACATGATCATAAATGACATAGGATGATGGCTAGAAGTTCGCATATAACATTATATGTAAGTTATCATAAAGGTTATGAGGGTTCTCATGTTGCATAATGCAACATTTCAACATAAAGTTTATAGCTTTTAGCCCACAAGGTCAAGGTGATAGCTTTACAAACATGCATAGAATTAAACTTATGCATAACATGATAGGATCAAAGCACATATCATACTTAGGCCCAAACTCAACTTGCAACATGTAACATTTAACTTCATAGTTAGAATCTAAGAGTAGTATAGGGCTTACAATGCTATGAAGACTTATAAAATATAAATAAGATTGAGACGAAGCCACTAGCAACTCTAAACACTCCCAAATGATAAGCTCCAATGAAAACCCTTGAGAAACAAGCAAAAGATCCTTGCTTTGATGAAGAAAGATTGAACTTTGGCCTTAAATCAAGCTTAGAAACTCTCAAACAAGCTTAGGAACTCTCATATGAATGAAGATGGCGGCTATGACAAGAGGGTGGAGGCCATGATTAAACATTTTGGCATAGTTTAGTTATAGGATTGATTTATGATGATTTAGGCTAGGTATTAGAGTCTTTTTATAGATGATTAGGTTAATATAGACCATAGGATTAACCCTAATTCAGATCCGGGCCATTAATTCACGTCACTAGCCTCCAAAACGGGTCCAAACAGCCAAAATAGGTGCACCAGAAAAATTGGTCCGACTGGGGGGGTCGACCCCTGGGTCGACATGGGTGTCGACCCATTGGGGGGGTCGACACTGGTGTCGACACCTATGTCGACCCTGCCTGTGGCGGGAAAATTCCCACCCATTCTGCCTTGGTTGTAATTCGAATCTGAATTCGAATTTGAACTGTTTTCGGGCTTGGAATTTTCTGAAAACTTCATTGGGCCATAACTTGGTCATACGGACTCCGTTTTTCGAAAACTCGGACTCTATTTCGCGTATTTTTCCGAGAGGAACGCAATGGCACAGCCCGTTTCCCTTGATTCAGAATTTAGAATTTAATCCGGCTTTAATTTACATTATAACATGTTATTAAAAATACGGGTTATTACATTCTCCCCTCCTTAAAGGATTTCGTCCCCGAAATCTCCAAGTTAGGAAGAACGTATCCTACCATCCATCATCCATCTACTCAAAACATCATCCACAAGTAACCATTGTCCTTAAAAAGATTCTAAATGCTGTATGAACATATGCAAAAGGTGTGTGTATATGTACTTATCTAATGCAAAAAATCAGGCGGTTACTGATTCAGTAAACCTCCTTAATGCAAAGTATGTTAGTGAAATGAGTCCATATGTATGCAAATTCCTAACATAATTTATAATCTCTACATGAGTGCACATAACATTCATTCATATGCAACATCCATGTGATAGCACAACAAGTTTCATCCATGAATAAGTATCAGCACTCATGCATATGCAATATGAAAGTGAGTGAGCCGATCTTAGTGCCTAATGTGTGTCATGCATCCACGAGTATCCACTTGCAAACACTTGCAACCACTTGCAACCATCAAGCATAACATGTTTCAAATACATGTTTCATCCAAAGGGTTTCTACTTAAGGTTCTCATGACAAGGTTAACAAGATAAACATAGATAGAAAAAAGAAAGATATGTAAAAGGAAGAGAGGTCGAGAATGTACCCTAAAAAAGAAATGGATAAAGCCCACGCATCTTCTCCTCGGTTTCCCAAGTTGCATCTTCATCGGCTTCACTCCACTGAACTTTCACCAATTTGACTTCTTGATTCCTTAGCTTCTTGATCTTTGTTCCCAAGATACGAATCGGAGCTCTCCTCAAGGTTGCCTCTTTCTCTACTTCCACATCTTCAAGAATGCTTGGTTCAACCACCTCAGCGGACTCATGTAGGCACTTTCGGAGATGCGAGACATGAAAGACATTATGCACTCCGGCTAGCTTCTCGGGCAACTCCACCTTATAGGCCATCTTTCCAATTCTCTCTATGATAGGGAAGGGTCCTACAAACCTTGGTGCCAGTTTCCCAACTGCTCCAAAACGAACCACATTACGCAAAGGGAAAACCTTCACGAAAACCATGTCTCCCACTTCGAATTCCAAATCTGCCCTTCGCTTGTCAGCATAGGATTTCTGTCTGTCTTGGGCCGCTTTCATCCGTCTTCCCACCAATTCAACTTTCTCGGATGTGTCCCGTATCATATCGGGCCCAAGTATAAGCCTATCTGTTGTCTCCTACCAACAAGATGGTGACCTACACGGCCTCCCATACAAAGCTTCAAATGGTGCCATCCCTATGCTGGCTTGATAGCTATTATTATAAGCAAACTCTACAAGAGGAAGGTGGTCTTCCCAAGTACCACCAAAGTCAAGAACACAAAGCCTCAAGAGATCTTCTAGCACTCTATTCACCCTTTCGGTTTGGCCATCTGTCTGGGGGTGATAGGCTGTACTTAGATTCAATCGCGTACCCATCGCTTCTTGCAAACTATTCCAGAACTGGCTAGTGAAAATTGGGTCACGATCGCTAACTATGCTAGAAGGAACTCCATGCAACCGCACTATCTCTCGAAGATAAATAGATGCTAGCCATGATGCGGTCCTCTTGCTCTTTACTGGGATGAAGTGAGCACTCTTCGTAAGTCTGTCAACTATGACCCATATGCTCGCGTTCCCTTTCCTTGACCTAGGCAATCCATCCACAAAATCCATGGAAATACTCTCTCACTTCCATTGCGGGACCACCAATGGATGTAATAGCCCGCCTGGTTTCTTTGACTCGGCTTTCACTTGTTGGCACACCATGCACTTTGAAACATATTCTGCCACATCTTTCTTCATTCCGGCCCAAAAGAAAATGCGCTTCATATCTCTATACATCTTATCTCCTCCCGGATGTATAGTCATCTTCGAGTGATGTGCTTCTTCAAGAACTTTATGCACCAAGTCTCCTACTTGAGGAACGCATAGCCTTCCATCACTGTAACGTCCCGGATTTTTCGGTTATTTAAATTTGAATATTTAAATCTGTTTTTTTTTTGGAATACGTACAATGAGACGTAGTAGCTATATAAATTTCGTCGGGAAATTTAAATGTTTGCCGGTCGCGTATTTTTCAGTACAAGGCTGCGCCTAACGGTTCAAATTTTAGCGACCATAAAATCTCTCCGGAACCAGTTCGGACAAACATGAAAAATATTCTATTCGTTGCCACGAATCCGATGGTGAAATTCATTTCGCGAAAATCGGATGTTTTGACCTCCGTTTGCTTGTTTTTCCTTCCGAATTTTACGTTTAAAAGGGGTCAATAATGCCTTTTTGAACGGAGAGTCCTGACACCGGAAATTTTATACCGTTGTGTCCGTCTCATCGCGCTGATTAGCACAATATATTCATTTTCCTGGTTCGGTGTTCGGTTCGCGCTGAAATTGTGGAAATGCTTGCACAGTTCATTTTTGAAACAAAGCCATGGGACCTCGAAGTTTTCATATCCTGATCCTGCATGTTTTTCTAAGCATTTTGGGTCTGCAAAACCCGTTAATTTATTTTATTAAATCACCCAAATATTTTTTTGTTTTTTTAAATGGACACTTCTTATGTTTTGCAATGCATTCCAAACCATGCGTATGTTATCCCATGCACCCTTTCATTTAGTGCACTTTACTTCATCCTACCAGTCAATGTTTCAAGCTCACTAATAAAAAAAAAATACAAACATATGTCTTCATGGATAAGAGATCGTGCAGTACAAATTATGTACCGCTGATCTAACGACCAAATGTTTTCAAACATGTGTATTTTCTTTTTAGTAGAACAGAGAAAAATCCACGTACACATCTACTTTATTTTAATTTCACCTCACAGAAGAACTAAATACATTTAAATAAAATAATAGGGATAGGAAATTTGCGTGCCAAACATTTCAGTTACTTGGCTGCCAAATTTCCTCTACCGTGACCCTCAAGTTTTGTTTTGTTTTGAAATCCTCACCACGCAACAGCTAGCCTAAATAATACCTGCAACCCTATAATTCTAAAACTTGGCTTCCACGGTCTCTTGCCTATAAATAAGTACTGCTCCTCTTTTCCTTTCAAGCTTTCCCTCAGCTAAAAAAAAAGGTAAGGAAAAACGTTGGGAAGGCTACAGGAGGAAGGATGGAAGGCTATAGTGGGAATTTGTGTAGGTAACGTGCGAGAAGATGTGTATGTAGGAAGCATGGCTGTTAGCACATGCGTGCGTGGTGAAGTTAAGGCCTTTCGGGCTTATAAAAAAAAACGTGAAAGAAGTATGAGAAGTGAAGGGGAGGGACGGTGCAGTGTTTGGCGGCTGTCGAACTGAATGATGCATGCGTGGCCAAGAGAAATTGTAGCAGGTGGGAAGTTACAGTAGAAATGGGTTTCGAAGTTGTGCATGGGGTTGATGACGGAGTGGTTTGAGTTGCGGTTACAGTAAGTGTTGGGTGCGACAGGTTTTCAGAATGCGAAGAGGAAAGGAGAACGGGTTTTAGGAGAAGAGGAAGTGGAGGACGCATTTTTGTTTTAATCAAGGATGACGTGGCGCCTCGTATTAAGGTAATGACTGGTTTAATTAATTAAATAAATAAATAGTTTAATAATTAGTTTAAGTTAATTATCGTATAATCTATTCAAACTTTAAACTAGAGTATCTCTCTCATACTTTAACGGATTTCAGCGAAACTGGATCCGTTGGGATCGCAAGGACGAGCTCTAGGCAATGGCACTGACTAGGCTCTGATCTAACACTGTTCAAAATTCAACTAATTTTGAACGTCCGTTCAAGATTAGAAGGAACAAACGCGTCAACCGTCGACAGAATAACCTGGTGAGTTAATTCTCACACCTTCTGGAATTCTGTGATGTGGTAAATTCATATAAAAATATAATTTACCTTTAAAAATATAAATTGGTTGATTGGTTGTTGTTGGCTGTCATTGTTTGATGGTTGTTGTTAGTTATGTTTAATCGTTTTAAATTAGTTGATCATATGAAATTTATTTCATATATTATTTGAAATGTATAACGAGCTGTGATGCAGGGAAGAACAGGTTGGAGGGATCCGACCGGATTCCTCAAATATATTTATATATGTTGTTTGTTTGTTTGTTTTATATCGTTGATAGTTGAATTGATTGAACCCCCTATGATAGAAAACCTATTTGAGTTTGATGGTTGAACAAATATCCACCCGTGTTGTGTTTAAAATCAACCGACAGTGTTGATTTGGTAATTGGCAGTGAATGGCCTAAAGTGTGTTATCTTAGTCGTCGGTTGACCGTTCGGTGAACTGACGCAGTTTTAAAATTATAAATTATTTTATAACTGAATCAAAGTTTTTAGTGGTTTTATATAATTAATTTAAGTTGAAATTTTTAAATAAATATTTTAATCAAGGTTATAAAAGAAATTATTTAAACGGTCTTATGTAATAAGATCGTATGATTGGCCAAAAGCTAGAAAACAGAGATTTTACCTACATGTTGGTAAAGTGGCATAATTTTATTTTAAATGAAATTAAATAGTGATTTTAAATTAATTAAGTTATTTAATTAATTTAAAAATGGAAACGACAAATGGAAATCAGTTAACTTCTAACTGATATGTACGGTTGACGAATATCAACTGTTTGAACTGAAATTTGACAAATGAGATTTAAATTTCAGAATTTTTGTTAAAGTTAACGAACAGTGTAAAATTTATTAGTTAATCTTTGATTTAAAATAAATTAAAGAAATTATTGGATTGTTAATGTGAATGAAGTAAATTTTTATTTAATAAGATTTGAAAAAGGGATAATGATCCTATTTGTAGCAAAATTAGCTTTTTTAATATAGTTAATGTAAAGTTAGTTATTATTTTTGAAGAAAGGACCTTGAGTTAAAATTTCATTGGAAATGATAGGCGTCGATAAGTTCGAGTAAAATCGAAAAATGGGATTATAAGAGGATTTATAATCCAAGTCCAAATTGAACCTTGTAAATGAGATTCGTAAGGGTACATAAAGATTTAAATAAGGTTTTTTCTTAATTAAAGCGAATTCAACTGCATGAAAATTAGAAAAACGTTAATGGTTTTGAAACGAAATCTGGATTAAGTTGCAAAAGGTAATAATGGACTATTTTAAAGGAACCCAAGTGAGATTTAAAAAGGGTCTTCAACCCAAAATGTTGACATTAATTGTAGTGAGCAAACATCACAAAGGAAATTACATTTAGAAGTTTGTGTTAAATATTGGCAATGGATCTTTGATATAAAAATCAAAATTTAAGAATCTTTCATAAAAGAAGTAGCGTTTTTTTTCCAAGATAAAGCATATTATGAGAACGCCAATAAATGGAAGCGAAGTATTTGGCGTGAGATTTTTATAAAAACCCAAGGGTTTGAGCGAGATGTTGTTTCAAGTAAAAAGGGCGTTTATTGGGAAATTACTTAATCAACAGAATTAAGTAAAGAGATTTCAAACAAAGATTTCAAATGTATGAAATGGTTTTATAAACCATATTTGAAATCGAGATGGTAAATAAGAATTCTGGCGAAATGGTTAAGTGACGAACTGATATTATTCTGAGATAAGAACGTTGTCGATCAAGGTCTGAGAGGTAAATAAAATACCCCAACTTGAACGGCTTCACTATTATCAAGGAATGGTATTAGTTTGAAACGAGTGGAAAGTGTTGTAATTGGTGTGATATCCCATATGAGAGATATTGAATGTAAGTACGGGATTTTGGGAATATAAATGATACTACAATGTAGTTATCAATGGAAATAAGAATATTGGATTTAGAATTATAAGTCAACAATTGTTTTAACCATATTAGAATCGATAACGTGTTAAGATCATTAAGAATAATTTATATATATACATTATCTGCAATGTATAAGGTAGTTGGTTAAAGATAATTAAGAATAGATATAATGTTTTGAATTTATTGGAAGAATAGAAGTTATTAACTATTTTGTCAATTATATTTCAATAGGGCCAAGTCATGCCAAGTATTGAATCAACAAACTCATTGTATTCACACTATTGTATTTGATAGTTAAATCACCGACTATCAAACTAGACTAATACGATTGTTGGTATGGAAAGACCGGAATCGAATTTATATTCGAAAACCATTCCGACCAACAAATACGTGAAGAGATCAGAAGATGATCGAAGTGGAGCATTGAAGACCGTGGATCTTCATAAGCGGAAGGACCGCTAATAATCTTTGGTTAGCTCCCAGAGATAAGCTGTGGTTCTATCGTGGTTGAAATCCACGGGTTGCAAGGACCGCTCGCTACTGATCCATGGGGTGATTCCTATATGAGATGCAGTAGGAGAGTACCTTCAGTTCATCCTGTTCCTGGATGACTTGTATGGACGAGTGTCTGACAGAGTATTTCCAAAGGAGTCATGTACGTTGATATTTTCAAACGTACCAGGTTGATGGCGGAGAAGTGCACATTCTCTTAGCTTATCAACTGGAGTATTTTTGTGGATGTCAATTAGTGATATCTGGCGGATCTGACGATGTGGCATTCAAAGTGAATGATGGCCAGATGTACGAAGAGGAATCCTAGCCTCAAGCCTCATCAACCAGGAAATGACAAAAATCGGGCAGGCAGCATGGCTATGTGGGTCGCTCCCATTAGGGTGTATGATCACCTATCTAGAGAAATTCCATTTGCTTCTTTAATCTATGTTTCGATGCTGTCCCTTTTCGGGCAGGCGGTTGCTGATCCCAACCGTCGGTGATATACATTCGATACACTCAAGCGAAATGAGTGGTCGGTCATGTGAGGGCCGGGTTGCAAGACGTTCTTGTTGAACCCAGTGTATTCGCCTCTAGAGATACACGTGCGGAAGGTGGCCCCATACTTTGTCAAGGTTGGAATCCAATATCTAATAAGCGGCCGCGGTTTTTGATTGTATACTATATATGGGGAGCGTGAGATGTAAGCGTTCCTCTAGATTGATATTTACTTGTATTTAGACATTATGATAATATCAGATCAAGTTATGATTTCAAAAATGGTTTGGGTTATAGTAAGGTAAAAACCGTCCGTATTTATGTGTGGACTGGTCTTACTATTATCCTTTGATTTCAGAAAGGATTTTCCCAAAGTTAAGCAAGTGTGTGTTATGTGAATTTATCACTGATAGTATTCCAGACTGACCCGGTGTATTTTGTTTTAAACCAAATGTGCTCGGGTCAGACCGAGTATGTTCCAGATTAGGTTTCGCTTGGAGTATCAGGTGCTGGAAGCAGGAGGCTTCACTGCTAGTTATTTACAGATATATTTCCGCTGTGACTGATATGTGTTATGCTCTGATGATTGGTATGTATATACAATTCCTTTATATAAAAAGATTTGATATTATACTTTATTCGTTCCGCTGTGAGATTTCTGATGTGTTCTTCTTCTTTCTTCTATTCTAATACTTCTTTCTTTCTATTTCCACCCTCTAAATTCTTTCTCATGACAATCTGGGGATTTGATACTTGGGTTTTTGGAAAGCGATACAGGTTTATGTATTGTTGTTGAAGACTCGAGCGTCGAGCTTTTCCCTGGGTCGTTACAGTGGTATCAGAGCTATTGGTTTAAGAATAACCTTGGCTCTGTGGCGTAACTCGATTGAGATTAATACCCTAGATTGAGTTGAGTGTATATAAATATGAGAGAGCGTATTTGTAAATTTTATATTCAAATGCTTTGTATTGTTTTGCTTAATCAGTTCAAGTGTTGAGAAGCTTTTGAACTGGCAATGGATACAATATTGTTTTGTAAATAGGGTAAATGAAATAATTTTTCCCAAATTATATTTTTATATAGAAAAGAAATAATTTTAATAAATTATTGAGTTATTGTGGTTTGATGATTTATTTGAATATAATTCAAATGAAATTTGAATCTGAATGGTTAATATAACCAAAGGATTTCACATATATAATTATGAATGAGAATTTTGATATGAAATTGAAAATAGAGACTTAAGTTAAGATAAGTAAAATAGAATGAATTAGAATGATGGCTTTCGAAAATAAATCAGAATCGATATTATTAAATAAAAAGTAAACTAATTAGAAAATCAAATAGTTAATTGAATATGGAAATTGAAATTAAGCTTAGTAAGGTTGATTAATGTGTATTTCTTGGATGCTAGAATAATTGGGTAATAAAATTCATCAATAGTTAAGGAAGCTGAATGAATTGGAAAGTGAGGAAATGAATTCAAATATAATGAATTTGAACAAAATCAAATATGAAATGAAAAATAATGACGAGAATATGTGTTTGTTATTGTGTTGAAAATGGAGTAAGAACAGGTTGGAAGAGCAGGGTGTAGCTTTGCTTGATTATTGGAGTTTGATGCCCGACCAATAGGTACGCCTTAATATTATTGACTAGATGGCTGATTTTATACCACTAATATTGGATTAGCTGTTTGGATCAATGTGAGGCCTAGAGTGGCAATCGTGGTTGTTTAGATCGAGTCATATAGAGGAGATGTTAGCGAATTTTTCGTAGATTTCTAAAACTTAGATTTTATTTTTGAAAAATAGTTTTATAATAATATCTTGAACATAATCGAGTTTAGAACATTCTTCTCACTTAGCCATTTCGAGGACGAAATTATTTTAAGGGGGGAAGAATGTAACGTCCCGGATTTTTCGGTTATTTAAATTTGAATATTTAAATCTGTTTTAATTTTTTTTTGGAATACGTATAGTGAGACGTAGTAGCTATATAAATTTCGTCGGGAAATTTAAATGTTTGTCGGTCGCGTATTTTTCAGTACAAGGCTGCGCCTAACGGTTCAAATTTTAGCGACTGTAAAATCTCTCCGGAACCAGTTCGGACAAACATGAAAAATATTCTATTCGTTGCCACAAATCCGATGGCGAAATTCGTTTCGCGAAAATCGGATGTTTTGACCTCCGTTTGCTTGTTTTTCCTTCCGAATTTTACGTTTAAAAGGGGTCCATAATGCCTTTTTGAACGGAGAGTCCTGACACCGGAAATTTTATACCGTTGTGTCCGTCTCATCGCGCTGATTAGCACAATATATTCATTTGCCTGGTTCGGTGTTCGGTTCGCGCTGAAATTGTGGAAATGCTTACACAGTTCATTTTTGAAACAAAGCCATGGGACCTCGAAGTTTTCATATCTTGATCCTGCATGTTTTTCTAAGCATTTTGGGTCTGCAAAACCGGTTAATTTAATTTATTAAATCACCCAAATATTTTTTTGTTTTTTTAAATGGACACTTCTTATGTTTTGCAATGCATTCCAAACCATGCGTATGTTATCCCATGCACCCTTTCATTTAGTGCACTTTACTTCATCCTTCCAGTCAACGTTTCAAGCTCACTAATAAAAAATAGAAATAAAAATATATACAAACATATTTCTTCATGGATAAGAGATCGTGTAGTACAAATTATGCACCGCTGATCTAACGACCAAATGTTTTCAAACATGTGTATTTTCTTTTTAGTAGAACAGAGAAAAATCCACTTACACATCTACTTTATTTTAATTTCACCTCACAGAAGAACTAAAGACATTTAAATAAAATAATAGGGATAGGAAATTTGCGTGCCAAACATTTCAGTTACTTGGCTGCCAAATTTCCTCTACCGTGACCCCCAAGTTTTGTTTTGTTTTGAAATCCTCACCACGCAACAGCTAGCCTAAATAATACCTGCAACCCTATAATTCTAAAACTTGGCTTCCACGGTCTCTTGCCTATAAATAAGTACTGCTCCTCTTTTCCTTTCAAGCTTTCCCTCAGCTAAAAAAAAAGGTAGGGAAAAACGTTGGGAAGGCTACAGGAGGAAGGATGGAAGGCTATAGTGGGAATTTGTGTAGGTAACGTGCGAGAAGATGTGTATGTAGGAAGCATGGCTGTTAGCACATGCGTGCGTGGTGAAGTTAAGGCCTTTCGGGCTTAAAAAACAAAACGTGAAAGAAGTATGAGAAGTGAAAGGGAGGGACGGTGCAGTGTTTGGCGGCTGTCGAACTGAATGATGCATGCGTGGCCAAGAGAAATTGTAGCAGGTGGGAAGTTACAGTAGAAATGGGTTTCAAAGTTGTGCATGGGGTTGATGACGGAGTGGTTTGAGTTGCGGTTACAGTAAGTGTTGGGTGCGACAGGTTTTCAGAATGCGAAGAGGAAAGGAGAACGGGTTTTAGGAGAAGAGGAAGTGGAGGACGCATTTTTGTTTTAATCAAGGATGACGTGGCGCCTCGTATTAAGGTAATCACTGGTTTAATTAATTAAATAAATAATTAGTTTAATAATTAGTTTAAGTTAATTATCGTATAATCTATTCAAACTTTAAACTAGCGTATCTCTCTCATACGTTAACGGATTTCAGCGAAACTGAATCCGTTGGGATCGTAGGGACGAGCTCTAGGCAATGGCACTGACTAGGCTCTAATCTAACACTGTTCAAAATTCAACTAATTTTGAACGCCCGTTCAAGATTAGAAGGAACAAACGCGTCAACCGTCGACAGAATAACCTGGTGAGTTAATTCTCACACCTTCTGGAATTCTGTGATGTGGTAAATTCATATAAAAATATAATTTATCTTTAAAAATATAAATTGGTTGATTGGTTGCTATTGGCTGTCATTGTTTGATGGTTGTTGTTAGTTATGTTTAATCGTTTTAAATTAGTTGATCATATGAAATTTATTTCATATATTTTTTGAAATATATAACGAGCTGTGATGCAGGAAAGAACAGGTTGGAAGGATCCGACCGGATTCCTCAAATATATTTATATATGTTGTTTGTTTGTTTTATATCGTTGATAGTTGAACTGATTGAACCCCCTATGATAGAAAACCTGTTTGAGTGTGATGGTTGAACAAATATCCACCCGTGTTGTGTTTAAAATCAACCGACAGTGTTGATTTGGTAATTGGCAGTGAATGGCTTAAAGTGTGTTGTCTTAGTCGTCGGTTGACCGTTCGGTGAACTGACGCAGTTTTAAAATTATAAATTATTTTATAACTGAATCAAAGTTTTTAGTGGTTTTATATAATTAATTTAAGTTGAAATTTTTAAATAAATATTTTAATCAAGGTTATAAAAGAAATTATTTAAACGGTCTTATGTAATAAGATCGTATGATTGGCCAAAAGCTAGAAAACAGAGATTTTACCTACATGTTGGTAAAGTGGCATAATTTTATTTTAAATGAAATTAAATAGTGATTTTAAATTAATTAAGTTATTTAATTAATTTAAAAATGGAAATGACAAATGGAAATTAGTTAACATCTAACTGATATGTACGGTTGACGAATATCAACCGTTTGAACTGAAATTTGACAAATGAGATTTAAATTTCAGAATTTTTGTTAAAGTTAACGAACAGTGTAAAATTTATTAGTTAATCTTTGATTTAAAATAAATTAAAGAAATTATTGGATTGTTAATGTGAATGAAGTAAATTTTTATTTAATAAGATTTGAAAAAGGGATAATGATCCTATTTGTAGCAAAATTAGCTTTTTTAATATAGTTAATGTAAAGTTAGTTATTATTTTTGAAGAAAGGACCTTGAGTTAAAATTTCATTGGAAATGATAGGCGTCGATAAGTTCGAGTAAAATCGAAAAATGGGATTATAAGAGGATTTATAATCCAAGTCCAAATTGAACCTAGTAAATGAGATTCGTAAGGGTACATAAAGATTTAAATAAGGTTTTTTCTTAATTAAAGCGAATTCAACTGCATGAAAATTAGAAAAACGTTAATGGTTTTGAAACGAAATCTGGATTAAGTTGCAAAAGGTAATAATGGGCTATTTTAAAGGAATCCAAGTGAGATTTAAAAAGGGTCTTCAACCCAAAATGTTGACATTAATTGTAGTGAGCAAACATCACAAAGGAAATTACATTTATAAGTTTGTGTTAAATATTGGCAATGGATCTTTGATATAAAAATCAAAATTTAAGAATCTTTCATAAAAGAAGTAGCGTTTTTTTCCAAGATAAAGCATATTATGAGAACGCCAATAAATGGAAGCGAAGTATTTGGCGTGAGATTTTTATAAAAACCCAAGGGTTTGAGCGAGATGTTGTTTCAAGTAAAAAGGGCTTTTATTGGGAAATTACTTAATCAACTGAATTAAGTAAAGAGATTTCAAACAAAGATTTCAATTGTATGAAATGGTTTTATAAACCATATTTGAAATCGAGATGGTAAATAAGAATTCTGGCGAAATGGTTAAGTGACGAACTGATATTATTCTGAGATAAGAACGTTGTCGATCAAGGTCTGTGAGGTAAATAAAATACCCCAACTTGAACGACTTCACTATTATCAAGGAATGGTATTAGTTTGAAACGAGTGGAAAGTGCTGTAATTGGTGTGATATCCTATACGAGAGATATTGAATGTAAGTACGGGATTTTGGGAATATAAATGATACTACAATGTAGTTATCAATGGAAATAAGAATATTGGATTTAGAATTATAAGTCAACAATTGTTTTAACCATATTAGAATCGATAACGTGTTAAGATCATTAAGTATAATTTATATATATACATTCTCTGCAATGTATAAGGTAGTTGGTTAAAGATAATTAAGAATAGATATAATGTTTTGAATTTATTGGAAGAATAGAAGTTATTAACTATTTTGTCAATTATATTTCAATAGGGCCAAGTCATGCCAAGTATTGAATCAGCAAACTCATTGTATTCACACTATTGTTTTTGATAGTTAAATCACCGACTATCAAACCAGACCAATACGATTGTTGGTATGGAAAGACCGGAATCGAATTTATATTCGAAAACCATTCCGACCAACAAATACGTGAAGAGATCAAAAGTTGATCGAAGTGGAGCATTGAAGACCGTGGATCTTCATAAGCGGAAGGACCGCTAATAATCTTTGGTTAGCTCCCAGAGATAAGCTGTGGTTCTGTCGTGGTTGAAATCCACGGGTTGCAAGGACCGCTCGCTACTGATCCATGGGGTGATTCCTATATGAGATGCAGTAGGAGAGTACCTTCGGTTCATCATGTTCCTGGATGACTTGTATGGACGAGTGTCTGACAGAGTATTTCCAAAGGAGTCACGTACGTTGATATTTTGAAACGTACCAGGTTGATGGCGGAGAAGTGCACATTCTCTTAGCTTATCAACTGGAGTATTTTTGTGGATGTCAATTAGTGATATCTGGCGGATCTGACGATGTGGCATTCAAAGTGAATGATGTCCAGATGTACGAAGAAGAATCCTAGCCTCAAGCCTCATCAACCAGGAAATGAAAAAAATCGGGCAGGCAGCATGGCTATGTGGGTCGCTCCCATTAGGGTGTATGATCACCTATCTAGAGAAATTCCATTTGCTTCTTTAATCTATGTTTCGACGCTGTCCCTTTTCGGGCAGGCGGTTGCTGATCCCAACCGTCGGTGATATACATTCGATACACTCAAGCGAAATGAGTGGTCGGTCATGTGAGGGTCGGATTGCAAGACGTTCTTGTTGAACCCAGTGTATTCGCCTCTAGAGATACACGTGCGGAAGGTGGCCCCATACCTTGTCAAGGTTGGAATCCAATATCCAATAAGCGGCCACGATTTTTGATTGTATACTATATATGGGGAGCGTGAGATGCAAGCGTTCCTCTAGATTGATATTTACTTGTATTTAGACATTACGATAATATCAGATCAAGTTATGATTTCAAAAATGGTTTGGGTTATAGTAAGGTAAAAACCGTCCGTATTTATGTGTGGACTGGTCTTACTATTATCCGTTGATTTCAGAAAGGATTTTCCCAAAGTTAAGCAAGTGTGTGTTATGTGAATTTATCACTGATAGTATTCCAGACTGACCCGGTGTATTTTGTTTTAAACCAAATGTGCTCGGGTCAGACCAAGTATGTTCCAGGTTAGGTTTCGCTTGGAGTTTCAGGTGCTGGAAGCAGGATGCTTCACCGCTAGTTATTTACAGATATATTTCCGCTGTGACTGATATGTGTTATACTCTGATGATTGGTATGTATATACAATTCCTTTATATAAAGAGATTTGATATTATACTTTATTCGTTCCGCTGTGAGATTTCTGATGTGTTCTTCTTCTTTCTTCTATTCTAATACTTCTTTCTTTCTATTTCCACCCTCTAAATTCTTTCTCATGACAATCTGGGGATTTGATACTTGGGTTTTTGGCAAGCGATACAGGTTTATGTATTGTTGTCGAAGACTCGAGCGTCGAGCTTTTCCCTGGGTCGTTACAATCACGCCTTAGCCAACCTTTATCATCAATAGTATATCTAGCAAGGTGACTAGACGTCTCACCACGAATCAACTTGTCCATTATTTCGACTATCTGCGGGTCTTCCTTCTGTGAAGCCCCAACTTGATCAAGAAGCAAAGGTCTAAGCTCAAGGGATGTTAATGAACCCGTCATCGACTCAACAGCCGTCGTGAAATCAAAGGTTGCCAAGAACTCTAAGTTCTTCATTTCAATAAACAAGGGACTCAAAGTCAACCTCCTTCTGCTTAGTGCATCTGCCACAACAATACCCTTGCCAGGGTGTAAGCTATCTCGAAGTCATATGATGCCAAGAATTCCATCCACCTTTGCTGCCTTAGATTCAGATCTTTCTGTGAGAAGAGGTACTTGAGTGACTTGTGATCAGTATACAACTCAAACCTTTCGCCTAGAAGATTGTGGCGCCAGGATTTGAGAGCAAAGATGATCGCCGCCAATTCCAAATCATGAGTGGGATAGTTCTTCTCATGAACTTTAAGTTGCCTACCCCCATAACATATCACTCTTCCTCCTTGCATCAGAACAGCACCTAACCCCGTGCCACATGCATCGGTGTACACGGTAAACATCTTACCACCATCAGGTAATGCCAAAACTGGAGCTGTGGTAAGAGCCCTCTTGAGCCTTTGAAAAGCAAGCTCACACTCTAAGTCCCATGCAAAGACTAAGTTCTTCTTCGTCAACTTAGTAAGAGGGGCCGAAATCTTAGCGAAGTCCCTGATGAACTTCCTATAGTAGCCCGCCAGACCGAGTAAGATTCTTACTTCGGTTGCATTCCTAGGAGTCTTCCAGTCTTGAACCACAACCACTTTCGCGGGATCCACTGCTATGCCTTGCTTAGAAACTATATGTCCAAGAAACCGAACTTCCCTTCTCCAAAAATGACATTTAGAGAACTTGGCTTCCAACTGATGCGCTCTAAGCGTATCAATCACTTCCTTGAGATGTCTAGCATGTTCTTCCTCATCCTTTGAGAAAATCAGAATATCATCCACGAAGACAACTACAAACTTGTTAAGGAACTCCCTGAACACCCTACTCATCAAATCTACGAAGTAGGCGGGTGCATTAGTCAAACCGAACGGCATGACAAGCCATTCAAAGAATCCATCTGGAGTCCTAAACGCAGTTTTATCAATACTATCCTCAGCCACTCTAAGCTGATGAAATCCGGTGGCTAGATCGAGCTGTGAGAAAACAGAAGCACCAACAAGCTGGTCAAAGAAGTCATCAATCCTCGGTAACGGATGCCTATTCTTCTTTGTCAGCTTGTTCAACTCTCGATAATCAACACATAGATGAAGCGAACCATCCTCCTTAGTAGCGAATATCACAGGAGCACCCCATTCAGAAATGCTTCGCCTAATAAAATTCTTCTCAAGCAACTCCTTGATTTGCTTACTGAGCTCCCTTCTTTCACGTGGGGGCCATGTGCCTAACGGGCAATGATACTGGCTTGGCATTATCGACTAGATAAATGCGGAAATCTATCTCTCGCTTAGGGGGTAACCTCTTAACTTCTTCAAAGACATCAGGATAGTCTCGGACCACCCTTACTGATTGCAGATCATCGATGGACGAGTCAAGAGATTCAAGATAACATAACATGATGGGACCTCTAGGGTTACAAGAAATTTCTAGGGTATTACCGAGGCGAGTCATGAGCCTCACCACCCTATGTTCACAATCGAGGATGGCTCCATAACTGGACAACCAATCCATGCCCAAGATCAACCCGTATCCCGTGAACCCGAGAACATAAGCATTACACGTGAATTCTACGGTCAAGATGGAAATCTTCAAATCCACACAAATCATAGATAAATGGGCGGAACCCCCAATTGGATTTGAAACACTGACGGGATCCTCAACTAGACTAGTACTTAGGTGCAAACTTTCAACAATGTCAGACGAAATAAAGGTATGCGATGCACCAGAATCAAATAAAGTGCGAACAGGAAAGTCAGAAATATAAACAAGACTTTCTACAGAAATACTACCTCGGTCCTGAACTGGAGCAGTGTTGAGAGCATGCACTTACCCTCCAGAAGGTCCTGCACGCTGATTCTGCCCTTGCCCTTGTCCTTGCTTCTTGGGGCAATCCTTGCTAAAGTGTCCAGTCTCTCCACAATGAAAGCATTCACCCCGCTTCCTCTTCTTCTTTCTGCAATCCTTGGCTATGTGCCCAACAATCCCACAGAAGTTGCATTTTCTTGGGTCCTTTGCCTTGGCCTTGTTGCCCTTGTTGTTCTTGTTGTTCTGATTGCTCTGATTTCCTCCCCACTTGGAGTCCGTCTTCTTGGTTTGAGTCTCATTAGTCTTGACATCCTTCTTGCCATTCTTATCGTCTCCTTGAAGCAATGCCATGTCTACTAGGCCTTCAAAGTGGCCCCCATGGGTATATGAGATAGGGCTAAACCTTGTAATGGCTCATTCAACCCTCGTGCAAAGCGTAAAGCCTTCTTCTGGTGAGTATTAACCATGTCTAAACCGAATCGAGCGAGCTGGTTAAACTCATTCACATACTCCCTCACTGTCATGTCCCCTTGCTTCAAAGATATAAACTTCTCCAATTGCAGATTCGCCTCAGCTGATGATAGAAACTTAAGCCCAATTCTTGTCCTAAAGTCGGCCCAAGTCTCTATAGGTCTAGTAGCATTGGTGACCTCCCACCAATAAGCAGCTTCTTCTTTTAATAGCCATGCTGCTAATAAAACCTTTCTATGGTCTTCCACATCAAAGATAGCGAAAAGATCTTCAGTTTCTTTCAACCAATTTCGTGCCTCCACAAAAGTCTCCGTCCCAATAAAATTCTTGCCACCCATCGCCTTAAAGTCTTTGCAAACCTAAGCGAAATCTGCTTGTGGACTCTGAGGAGGAGGAGGAGGGACCTCAGTTACGGTGGGGGTGTTTGTTGGGCCCACATCGTTGGCCCTAGCTTCCAAGTACCTCTGGAACCATCCGGGAATGGTCACTCCCTCGGGAAGGTTAAGATCAGCCATACTGAAAAAGAAAAAGATAGATTCAGAACGAGGAAAGGAAGGATAGTGCTAATGGCTTTTGGGGAATAGCCTTTTAAAATAACTAGACATTTCTTGGAAAATACTTAATTGGTTTTGAAAATAGTTTTTCAAAAGGTAAGTTTTAAAAACCTTTTGCTCAAATCTTGTAAACCTTATGCTCTGATACCAAATGTAACACCCCACCTCCGCCAATGCCACTCTTGCAAGGGCATTGGCATTGGAGGGGCGTTAAACAAGGTAAACATGCATGCAGATATCACAAGACAGAACATATAAGTAAAACAGAGTAGTAAAGCAGCGGATAAAACTAGCATTTCAAAACCATAGTCAAGTTACATCAAAGTACTTGGTCATTATTTTCCCATAAAAAAAGTCTAGAACATAAACTGAAAACTGAAAAAGAAACATAAAGTAACTATCCCCAGAGTAGCATAAGGCCATAGCATGCTCAAACCATACGTGAGCTATCCAGAAAAGCAGCTAAAGATCCAGCTAGGTAACAGTGTTTGAAAAGTCGGTTGTGCACGACTTATGCAGGATCTATAATATGGCTATGCGGAATATGATAACAATATATATATCACAGATAACTTTAAATGCAGTAAAGTAAAGTAAAGTAGAGTAACGACACCAGAATTTTTATACTGGTTCGGACCTCCAGTCCTACGTCGAGTCCCGAAGCTTCTCTTCGGCTTTTCACTAAACAACACCCTCGCTTCACCCGGAGGAACAGGTTCACAACTACTTGATTTACGGGCTACAAGTTTACCCACTTGATTTCACGGGCTACAAGCTTACCCACTTGATTTACGGGCCACAAGCTTACCCACTTGATTTCACGGGCTACAAGCTTACCCACTTGATTTACGGGCCACAAGCTTACCCACTTGATTTCACGGGCTACAAGCTTACCCACACAGAACAATTACAAGAGTTTGACTTCTGATTGTGTTCTTCTTTCAACACTGATTTGCCAACGATTGAGTACACCCTTCCATTAATCTTATCCTCAAGTATATGATTTGAATGCAAAGATTTAAGGAAGAAAGATTGCTTGTTGAATCAAATGATATAAAACTGATTCAAGGATTCAACAAGTATTGACTATTTGAGAGAGCTTTTAGAATGTAAGAGAGTATAGAGTTAAGATCAGAAAATAGAAGAAGATTTGGTGATTTGAATGATTGCAAACTCATGTATTTATAGAAATCGAGAGGTTGCAATTGTTGATGAAAAGTTGCATCTAAAATAAGTGATTATTCATGAAGAGAAATGGATGCAACTCTTAAAGGAAGAAGATGACTTTTCATGAAAATTCAAAAAGCTGTTGACCTATAGAATTTTGTAGGTCGACATGTTTTTAGCCGTTGGAGTTCAAAAACCTGTTGACCTATAAAATTTTGTAGGTCGACCTATTTTTGACCGTTACATTTTAAAATCCTGTTGACCTATAAAAAGTTGTAGGTCGACATGTTTTTGACCATATGCATGAAAAATGTTTTCATGAGTGATATTTTAAAGCAATTAGAAGTATGATCATTTGAGGATAGATTTTAACATTATATAACTCTAAAATAATCAACTTCTAACCTATGAAGTCATCTCGTCTTCTTTTTGTCGATGTAGAAGCTTCTTCTTGTGATAAATCAAAATAACCATCGAAGCTTTGACTCGACATTCTCCCCCTTTTTGATTGATGACAACATGGATTAAAATAGTTATCTCTCCTTGTATATATGCTCCCCTTTATATAAGCTCTGTCTCCCTTTAAAAATCTACATATCCATAATCTTAGCTCCATGTCACGATTTCCATTGATCTTTATTTTGTTGTTATCAATCGAAATTCTCGTGTCTCAACATTCTCCCCCTTTTTGATTGATAACAACACCTTGGATTTTCTCCCTTTGAATATAAAGCTCCCCCTGAATTTTTGCAACATTTGTTAGTTAATAATCTTACCTTTTGATTCCTTCGGGAGATCATGTGCAATTTGATAAACTGAATTTTGTATTCAAAGATATTTAGAAATACCGAATAGCCTTCTCTTTGTTGTGGTGTACCTGCAAAAATTATATGACATGTATACTTTTGGTACCCACTTACTATATTAGGGTCCAGAGGTTAGATGAAAGGTAACCATACCCAAGAGGGTTTAATGGAACCTTTAAAGATAAAATTTTCATTATTAACTACTGAATCAAAATAATCATCAATATATTTTTCTCTGTTTTTCCAACTTACAGGAACCCAAATACTTAAGTAACCTCTACTGATATTCCTTTTCATACTTCTAGATCTATTATACAGATCTCTAGTCATAGAAGTATTCGAATTTCTATAATAATTGGATCTAGGATGAGCATTAGTACTAGCAGTAATATTTTTATTGTACATGAAAGCATATCTAGTACTATTTCTAAGATTAGTTTTATTATATCCTAAACCACTTTTGTCATGTAAAGGTCGAGATCTAGATAAAATCATATTTAAATCATTTTGACCTTTATTAAATTTTGCGAACTTATTTGCACTTTTATCAAATTTATTTCCAAAGTCGCTATTGACATTTTCAAAAGAAATTTTGTTATTCTTTAAATCGTCAATTTCCTTATTTAATTCAGAATTTTTCCTTTTTAAAGTACCATTCTCAGTTTTGAGACCTAAAATTTGAGATTCTGAATTATCTAAAGAAGATTGTAACTTTTCAAAATTTTCTTTTGAGTCAAAAATTTCATTTTGCAAAATATTATTATTCACCTTTAAAAACTCACATTCTTTAGATAGTTCTAAATTCTTTTCAGTTAAAGCTCCATTCTCTTTTTCAAGAGACGAAATTAAAGAACTAGAATTATGTAAAGAATCTTCTAATGATATATTTCTATTTTGCAAAAGATCGATTTCCTTTAAAAGAACATTGTTTTTATCTTCTAGTTGCTCATTTTCTTTTTGAAGGAAATCTTTTTGAGAAACAAGCTCTTCTAAGGTATCTTCAAAACATTTGGCTTGTTTTACCAAACGATTGTTTTCTTCTTTTAATTTGGAATTTTCTTCCTTATACCTTTTTGACATAGCTAAAACAATTTTATGGAGTTTCAATAATTTTTCATGGTCTAACATAAGATCTTTATATAATGAATCTGAACATACCGATTGTGATCTGACTTTAGCCATGAGACAATTGTTTCCTTGCTCTCCTGATTCTGCTTTGTTGCTCTTCCATTTTCTATATCCCTGACTAGATTTCTTTATTGCCATTTGTTCTAAGATGTTGTTACGATCTCTAGAACAACCTTGCTCTGATACCAATTGAAAAGTCGGTTGTGCACGACTTATGCAGGATCTATAATATGGCTATGCGGAATATGATAACAATATATATATCACAGATAACTTTAAATGCAGTAAAGTAAAGTAAAGTAGAGTAACGACACCAGAATTTTTATACTGGTTCGGACCTCCAGTCCTACGTCCAGTCCCGAAGCTTCTCTTCGGCTTTTCACTAAACAACACCCTCGCTTCACCCGGAGGAACAGGTTCACAACTACTTGATTTACGGGCTACAAGTTTACCCACTTGATTTCACGGGCTACAAGCTTACCCACTTGATTTACGGGCCACAAGCTTACCCACTTGATTTCACGGGCTACAAGCTTACCCACTTGATTTACGGGCCACAAGCTTACCCACTTGATTTCACGGGCTACAAGCTTACCCACACAGGACAATTACAAGAGTTTGACTTCTGATTGTGTTCTTCTTTCAACACTGATTTGCCAACGATTGAGTACACCCTTCCATTAATCTTATCCTCAAGTATATGATTTGAATGCAAAGATTTAAGGAAGAAAGATTGCTTGTTGAATCAAATGATATAAAACTGATTCAAGGATTCAACAAGTATTGACTATTTGAGAGAGCTTTTAGAATGCAAGAGAGTATAGAGTTAAGATCAGAAAAAAAAAGAAGATTCGGTGATTTGAATGATTGCAAACTCATGTATTTATAGAAATCGAGAGGTTGCAATTGTTGATGAAAAGTTGCATCTAAAATAAGTGATTATTCATGAAGAGAAATGGATGCAACTCTTAAAGGAAGAAGATGACTTTTCATGAAAATTCAAAAAGCTGTTGACCTATAGAATTTTGTAGGTCGACATGTTTTTAGCCGTTGGAGTTCAAAAACCTGTTGACCTATAAAATTTTGTAGGTCGACCTATTTTTGACCGTTACATTTTAAAATCCTGTTGAGGTCGACATGTTTTTGACCATATGCATGAAAAATGTTTTCATGAGTGATATTTTAAAGCAATTAGAAGTATGATCATTTGAGGATAGATTTTAACATTATATAACTCTAAAATAATCAACTTCTAACCTATGAAGTCATCTCGTCTTCTTTTTGTCGATGTAGATGCTTCTTCTAGTCATAAATCAAAATAACCATCGAAGCTTTGACTCAACAGTGTTCCCACCCTGCAAACCTGGGGGGAAACGGAAGAAAAGAGGCGAAAAAAATGGGTCAGTCAAAAAGACTGGTAAGTCCTATCTACTATTAGTATAAAAACTAATAAAGTTAACTGAACATGTAAAACAGAGATGAGATGTAGGGTGATAACTGGCATGGTGAAAAGTTAACAAGATAGATCAAGTGTGGCATCACATATACAAGGTTAAGTTGCACCAGGTGTGTACTAGTACTCCAATCCATGTCAGGTATAAACAAGAAATGATCCCTTAGCCCAAAGCTGGCCCACATCATGAGATGACCTAAATCAAGGTCCAACTACTCGGTCTAGTCGATCGGCTCCCTATAAGCCTAACTCGTCGTGTATCGGTGTCATACGGTCCAAACATGAAATGTAGTCGACTGTGCTAGGTCCACCCTAGGGTGTATCCGGCCCTAGGGTGTCAACCACTGACACGAAACAAGCACGCACAGTCAAAACCTACTGGTGCCCAAGTCTGTCTTTCATCCCCGGACAATGTGCACGACCATGGTCCGTCGGAATCTACAATGGCGCACCTACTTTTACCGTCTTTTTGGTCGCTTACACTCCAGCCCAGTAATCGTGCCCCACCCTAGCCTAGTCCCTAGGGTATCCGATACTCCCTAGTGGGTTACTGCTGAGAAGGACCGCGTAACTAGGGTTTTCTAGTGGGTTAAGTGTGGTTAACCCCATCCAAACCATGTATCAAGTTGGTTAAGTGTTCCTAAAAGGTTCACGACTTAACCCTATCCAACTAAGCATTGGGTTGGTTAAGTGTGTCCATGTTGACTTAACCCTATCAACCCATCCTGTTCATGTGGTTAAGTATATTCAAGTGGTCCATGACTTAACTCTACCATGTGGCATTAATTAACTTAATGCACCCCAACCTCTCACATTAGACCTTGTTGTGGTTACTAGTTAAGCCGGGCGGGTCCGGGTAGCTTTACACCACAACTTAGTCTAACCTCGGGTTTCAAGTGCGACATGACCAACTACTCACATTGGGTCCTATTGTTTGTAGCCACTAGTTAAGCCGGTCGGTTCCGGGTAGATTTATGCTACAAACTCAACCCAACCTCGAGTTGGCCACTCTCATATTTTCTAGAAGTCATGTCCAAATTCATGTTTACAAACATAATCACAAGTCAATGTGCATGTCATATTTAAAAATCATGTTTCATGTCATTAATATTACCCAAACCCAACGCATTCCCCTCGCATGTATGTTTCGCATAACATAACATAGATCAAAAGAGGGAACTTGGCAAAACATGACAAAAAGGGCATAAGGTAATAAGGTTGGCCACTAGTTAAACATGGTGGCATATGAGGCATAAATATGTTCATAAACTTGCATATTACGTCATAGGCCTCAAAACATGCATAATATCAAACTTAAGCAAATAGGTGAAACATGATCATAAATGACATAGGATGATGGCTAGAAGTTCACATATAACATTATATGCAAGTTATCATAAAGGTTATGAGGGTTCTCATGTTGCATAATGCAACATTTCAACATAAAGCTTATAGCTTTTAGCCCACAAGGTCAAGGTGATAGACCTACAAACATGCATAGAATTAAACTTATGCATAACATGATAGGATCAAAGCACATATCATACTTAGGCCCAAACTCAACTTGCAACATGTAACATTTAACTTCATAGCTAGAATGTAAGAGTAGTATAGGGCTTACAATGCTATGAAGACTTATAAAATATAAATAAGATTGAGACGAAGCCACTAGCAACTCTAAACACTCCCAAATGATAAGCTCTAATGAAAACCCTTGAGAAACAAGCAAAAGATCCTTGCTTTGATGAAGAAAGATTGAACTTTGGCCTTAAATCAAGCTTAGAAACTCTCAAACAAGCTTAGGAACTCTCATAGAAGATGGAGGCTATGACAAGAGGGTGGAGGCCATGATTAAACATTTTGGCATAGTTTAGTTATAGGATTGATTTATGATGATTTAGGCTAGGTATTAGGGTCTTTTTATAGATGATTAGGTTAATATAGACCATAGGATTAACCCTAATTCAGATCTGGGCCATCAATTCACGTCACTAGCCTCCAAAACGGCTCCAAACAGCCAAAATAGGTGCACCAGAAAAATTGGTCCGACCGGGGGGGGGGGGTCGACCCCTGGGTCGACATGGGTGTCGACCCCTGGGTCAACATGGGTGTCGACATGGGTGTCGACCCATTGGGGGGGTCGACACTGGTGTCGACACCTATGTCGACCCTGCCTGAGGTGGGAAAATTCCCGCCCATTCTGCCTTGGTTGTAATTCGAATATGAATTCGAATTTGAACTGTTTTCGGGCTTGGAATTTTCTGAAAACTTCATTGGGCCATAACTTGGTCATACGGACTCCGTTTTTCGAAAACTCGGACTCTATTTCGCGTATTTTTCCGAGATGAACGCAATGGCACAGCCCGTTTCCATTGATTCAGAATTTAGAATTTAATCCTGCCTTGATTTACATTATAACATGTTATTAAAAATACGGGTTATTACAAAACTTATATCTGTTCTAAAGTAAGAACGTTGTCGATCAAGGTCTGAGAGGTAAATAGAATACCCCAACTTGAACGGCTTCGCTATTATCAAGGAACGATATCAGTTTGTAACGGAAAGAGATGTCAAGATTTTTGTAACAGAAAGAGATGTCAAGATTTTTGTAACGGAAAAAGACGTCGAGATTAGTTATAAAGTGGCATATAGCAGCGTATTGCATGTTTGAACTATAGCGATAAAATAAACGCTGTTGATTAGGCTTAAGCGTGACTATATGTCAAGATTAGTTATAAAGGAGAATATTATAGTGTATGGCTAGTTTGGAACTATAGCGATAAATTAACGCTGTTAACCAAATTTAAGCATGATTTTTATATATGGTAGCACTTCCTAGGAAATGAAGCAATTTAGTGAAATCCACTTATTCGAAAGTGATAAATAACGATGTCGTAAGAATATATAAGAATCAGTTTTAGAAAGAGAAATTGGAGGATCGTGTTAGAAAACGATGACAGCATTTCGATGTTCGAAATGTGATTAGAATTAAACCATTAGGATTTGAAACTAGAATTCGACAATGTCGAATGTATTAGAAGTAAACTATTTTTAGGGATTATAATTTGATAGGATAATTAACATTTAGTTTTAATCAAATAAATGTTAATAGGATAGGAATCAGTATTTAGTTATCAACTGGATATTGTTTTGATAAGAAGTTGACTTAGAAATAGAGTTTATAAAGTGGAGTAGAAATATAAGTTATGAAAGAGTTTTCGGCAAACAAGATAAGGAAAAGTAGTTCGTGAATAAAGAGTTATATGATAAAGTTGTTCAGATTTCTATAATAAGGGAGGATATTCACATTTCAAAGTGAATAATGTTTTAAAAGTGAACGTAGGACCGATTAAAGGGTCAAAAGGAGATTGGAAATATTTTCCAATATAAATAGGGTAGATTATCCAAGTATAGAAATAAAGAATGTGAATTTTATGAAAATAGTTCAAACGTAATAACGTATGTTTCTGGAACATGGAAGAATAAGAGTTTATAATAACTGGAAATGTTTTCCAAGAAGTATGAAAAGGCTAAAACGGGATTTGAGAAATATCTGGTAAGATATAGGAATTCGTATAATAAAAACGAATGTTAAATAAAAAGTGCCTGTGGTTGTGTGATGTTTAGTTATGCATTAGAATGGATGTTTGTTTTTACTTCGATAGTTAAATAACCGACTATCGAAGCGTTTGACCATCGTTGTCGACAT
Source organism: Allium sativum (assembly GCA_030737875.1). Lineage (NCBI taxonomy): Eukaryota > Viridiplantae > Streptophyta > Magnoliopsida > Asparagales > Amaryllidaceae > Allium > Allium sativum. Next base: position 5,125,400 of record JASFAX010000039.1, on the reverse strand, counting down.
GGAGAGACTGGTTGGATACGTTATCTGAAAACCACTCCGTATAGGCATAAGCGCTGCGAATTAGATATGCTGAAGATAATTGAAGACGGAGTTAAATGCAAGGGTCGTCCAGTTCCAGAATGATGTTTTCTGTTTGTCCAGTCCCAGGACAACTTGTATGGACGAGTGTCTGACAGAGTATTTCCAACGGTCACGCCGTTGATTTTACGAATATACCAAGTTGGTGGGGAGAAGGTAGCTTCTTTTTATTCTACACCCAGTGTGCATTTGTGTAATCAATGTGTGATTACGGATTTGACGATGTGACATTCAAAGTGAATGGTGATCAGATGTTCTGAAGAATAGACGTAGCCTCTAGCCTCACAACCAAGAAGTGACAAAAGTTGGGCTAGGCAGCATGGCTAGTTGGGTCATCCCCAAGCAGGGTGTATTGTCACCGATCTAGAGAAAATTCATATTTATACTTCTTTACGATTCTGTATCTTTGGATGGCCTACAACCGTGGTGGCAATATATTCGCGACACTCAAGCTAAATGAGTGAGCGGTCATGTGTGGCCGGGTTGCAAGACGTTCTTGTTGAACCCTGAGTGTATCCCCTCTAGAGTGCACTATTCAGAAGGTGCTCTCATACCTTGTCTGTTGAAATCCATTCCCTAATAAGCGCCCTACGGTTTATGATTTTATACTATATATATGTGGAACGTGAGATGCAAGCGTTCTGCTACTTGATTATTTAATTGAGTAGACATTATTATAATATCATTGGGGTTTAATATCAAAGTATTTTGGATTATAGTAAGGTAAAAACCGTCCATGTTAGTTGTGGGCTGGTCTTACTATATTACTTTTTTTTTCAAAGATTTTCAAAGTTAAACAGTATGGTTGGAATTTACTCACACTAGTCCCATGACTGACCCAGAGTTTATTTTGTTGTTTTCCCTAAACTCTTGGGTGCCCAAATTTGTACGGGCAGTCAAGTGTTTCAGGCTTTGCAGATTCACTTGGAAGAGCTTAAGGCAGGAGGCTCCACTATTAGTTATTAGAGATTATTTTCGCTGTGATGTATACCATGTATTATACTCTGATATGGTATGTATATATACAAACTCTGATTTGTATTTCAAACTGGTTATATAATAAAGATTATCATTCCGCTGTGAGATTCGTGTTTACTCTGATACTGTTCAGTTGTAATCTTCTTCTTCTTCTATTCTATTAGTTCTATCTTATCTTTCTCATCCTCTTAATTCTTCTATTAATGTCCCGGTATTTTCGATGCTCGAGAAATTGACAGTGTATTTATGTTGATTTTCTGGGTCGAAAATCCCGCCATTACACCATGACTGACCCAGAGTTTGTTTTGTTTTCCCTAAACTTTTGGGTGCCCAATTTTGCATGGCCAGTCAAGTAGTCGGAATTTACAGATACTTGAAGAGTTGGAGCAGGAGGCTTCAAGATTATATAGATTGTTATTTCCGCTGTGTTGTAAGTGTTATACTTTAATAATGATATTGTATACAGATACTGTTTTATTTCAAAGTTATGTTATGAAATATATTTATTCGTTCCGCTGTAAGATTCGTGTTTACTTTGATGTTGTATGTTCTTCTTCTTCTTCTATTCTAAGTTTCTATCTTATCTATTCTTACCCTCTAATTTCTTTCTTGGACTATCCGGTATTTCCGATGCTTGAATAGTTGACATAGCGTTGTATGCCGGTATCCAGGATCGCAAAATCCTGGGTCATTATAGTGGTATCAGAGCTTAAGGTTAAGTAATTACCTTCGCTCTGTGGCGTGACTCAGTAGAGATGGGGTTAGCAATACCCTAGATGGAGTTTGAGTGTGTGTGTGTGTGTGTATATATATATATATATATATATATATATATATATATATATATATATATATATGAGCGCATATTTGTTATTTAATTTAAAAAATTGTTTTATATTGTGGAGATTTATTGGTTGAGTTGTTTATGAGCTCTAGTCGATTAGTTTGATCCACTTTATCGGTAAGGGTTTATAAACACTTGAAAACGATGAACTGACACAGTATGTTTTGAAAAGGGTAAATGAAATAATTTTGCCCAGAATATATTTTGATATAAAAAAGTATATATATTGAAATTATTATCATATATAGGATGTGTTGGTTGTTATTATAATCGAATAAGATTATAAAAGGTTAAATGGTTATAAATAACCGATCAGAATTCACATAGGTGAAATATATGAAATCAGATGGATTAAATATGAGTTAAAATCAGAATTGGAATTTAAACCCTAGAAATCGGGATAAGTATTTGTAAATGGATTTGAATTGAATATATGAGAATTTTAAAATCCTAGGAGATTTTATATTGTTTTACAAGCACCGTGAATGGTATTTTGAAAGGTATTTCAAAATGGAAGTGTTTAGAAATGGTTTTAAAAGTGATATAGTATTGAACTCACTTCGATCGCTAGAAAATAAATTCTGATGATGACAGCTGTATCATCAGTGTTCATTTTCGAGTTGCTAAGTGACAGATTACTACCTAGGATTTTATTTTGGAATTGTTTTGTGGAAAGCAAGTTGTTTTGATTCCAACAGGGATATTTGATTTTTGAAAAAACTAAGCAGTTTAAATTTCCCAGGGAAAGATTGTATGAATTAAAACCAAATTGAACTGAAATTTGGAAAGGCAAATTGAAATTTAATTGAAGTCAATTATGTAAAAATTGAGTTGAATTAGATTATAATGATGTCGAGTAAGTTGGATTGATGTCGTACGAATTTGGAATTGATAGTGGAATTTGATTTCAGAATGGAAATTGGTTTAGTTATAAGACATAGGTTGGATATGAGGATAAAAACTGACTGGAGTTGATTGGGATGATGTTGGTATAAGCTGAATTAACAGCGGATGGAAAGGATATAATGATATGCCCGACAAAAAGGTACATATTTATTTTTATATGGGTTGGTGATTTTTGAGCCGATTCGGCAAGCCATTTGGCAGTTTGACTTTCTTTTTGGTTGAAGAAGGCCTAGAGAAGCGAGTTGGAGTTTGAACTATTGACCAACACAAAGGAGGTGCTGGCGAAATTTTTCGAAAAGTTAAGGTATTAGAAAATTTTCAAATTTTTTGAAAATTTCCGTTAATTGAAATAAAGTAATATTTAGTTGAAATTAAATTGGTTCAGTTGAAACTGAAATTTAAGAAGTAAAGAAATAATTTTAACCCAGTCCATAGGGTTTGTTTCTACCTTAGCAATTTCGAGGACGAAATTATTTTAAGGGGGGAAGAATGTATCGACCCGTATTTTTACGGTCAAATAGTTAATTTATTTAATTATTTAAAATATGTTTTAGTAATTTAAATGGTTTAAATTAAAATAACTATTGAATATTTAATTAATATAATAATTAAATAATATATTAAATTCTGAAATATCAGAATTTGCTAAATTGGCAATATTGTGTGAATCAGACAACTCAAATATATATATTCAGTTTGAAATTGAATTTGTTTTAACGAATATATTTAAATAACGATGGTTGAACGTATAATTTATATTGTAATTATAATTGAGCTCGAAATGGCGTGGTAGTTCGCTATTTGGCGATTAGAACTTTAAATGAATATATATAATTCGTTTTAAATCGGATTTCTGTGAAACAAGAAACGTTCGGAGCTGGTAAAGTATATTTTTCTAGTGGAAGAGAAAAATCGGGATTTCATTGTGTAGATTTTGATTTATATCCAAATCAAATTTTAAAATAATTGCTATGGTATTTCCTTTATAATTTATAGTGATTTATTTACATTTTAAATGGATTTTTCAATATAAATTGAATATCGATTCAACCGGGATTTGAATATTAAGTTATAAATCCAATTGGAGCTGTATGATATTCTATTGTGAATATACACGATAATATAAATTTATCTATATTTAATTTAATTATTTTTAAATATATTTATATATTTAAATGGGTTATTTAGAGCTTTAAAAATAGCCAGTTTTGCAAACGACCTCCGTTTTCGATGAAACTAATTTTGTTGGATCCGTAATATTAAATTATTGTTAGATTCCAAGTTTCGTAATTTTTGGAGTCAGTGTGTGGTAGTTCGGATTTTTAATGTGAAAAACTGTTAATATTTTGATAGTTAAAAATACGCTGTGTGAGCAAACGAAGTCGGAATTCGACGAAACCAGTTTCGTTGGGTCCGTAATGTTAAACTGTAGCTGCACGTCCATGTTCGTGATTTTTGGATATCATATGTGATCACAGGAACTTTTAAGGATAAATAGAGACAGTGTAAGAGTAAAAATGAATTTAATAATTGAATATAAAAATAATATAACCATCCTATAAGTACCCTACATCCCTTAACCTAATTTCCATTTCTTCATTGGTCAAACAATGAGCCGCCACTCGCTGAAACGAAAATGGGAAAACAAAACGATCCTCCAAAATTAAAAATAAAATCAAGGAAAAATCTTTAAAATCTGAAATCAAGTTCTATGTGTTCCTTAAAGATTTTACTTCTTTCACCTTGTGTATAGCATGGTGCGACGCTGCTTTTCGGATGTTGGGGATGTACACAACAGCTAGGGCTAAGTATTCTTGAAGTACTAGCTCATGAATTCGAGTCAACTGTTGGAATGAGGAGATCGATTTGAGTTTGCGTACTCCTTTTTGAGGTATACGGTGACAAATAAGGTCGATGGCCACTGTTCATGGAGTGGGTATCTGCTGTTGACGCGGTGAAGAAAGGAGTGTGAGTGGTATCTTGTGGGTGTGAGTAGAAAGAGAGTTCGAAATGGGAAAGGGTGGTGAAATCAGATTATGGATTCAGTGGGAAAACAATGTCGCAAGTTGTTCCTGTAGCAAAAAAATAGGAGATCGCGATGTCGAGGAAGTGTAGCTCGAGTTCACCATTTAGGGGTTAAGGGGAATGAGTTTCGGGTGAGGTGGAGATTGGAACTGGTTTTGGATTAAAGGGTTGAGTATGAAGGAGGATGAGGGTGCCTGAAGTACAGTAGTAGAGTTTCAAAGGGGGTGGATCTCTGAGTTTTAATCGGGGAAGAACAATTTTTCAAAGTGACGGGCTCTGGTTTGGGCCGGGTAAGAAAATGGGTAAAGCCCGTTTATATTAAATCCAAATATTTATTCATTTAAAATGTATACAAACTTCGAAATGTTATAATTTTATCATACGATATCGGTTTTCAGCGAAACAAGATCCGTTGGGATCGTATGGACGGTGGCTTCACAATGGAACTGACTGGGAGTGAATTGTAGCTCGTTACAATTTATAGCAAAATAATTGTTCATCTGAATCAAAGATAGTTAATCGTTATTTAACGGTAACTGTCCAATGTGAGTAAAACTCACCAACTCTGAACAGTTATAAAAAACGTATTTTTAGAACTGCTAAATGATGATTGATTGCTATGTGTTGACTGTTTGGTTGAATTTTTTATGTATTAGTTGAAATTATAAATAATGATATATATATATAAATCGTTAATCAAATATCGATTTTGTTTATCAGAATATTTCATAGTGAAATGAAGTTGATGTTAATTATATTGTTTAACATCTGTGGATGCAAGTAAACAGGTTGGAGGGACCCAACTAGGTTCCTCAATATATAAAATACTGTTTTGTTTCATATATGGGGATATATGATGTGATATATAATCTGTTGTTGATTATGTGTGTTTGAATGATATCGATCGTTGTTATTTGGTATTTTAAACACCGTAAGAAATACTGGGATGTAGAAAAGGGGATTTTCAAAGTGTATTTTGAGAATAAATTATTTATATAAAATCGATGGATTTTATATATAAAAAGAAAAGGATTTTTATAAAAGAAAATAATTATAAAATCAAAGAATTTTAGAAAAGGAAATATTTGTGAAAACAAATAGAAAAGGAAATATTTGTGAAAACAAATTGAAAAGGGAATAATTGTAAAACAATTATAAATAGATTATAAATGGAAATATTTATTTAAAAAATAAATAGATTACAAAAGGAAAATATTTATTTGTTAAATAAATAGAATTGAAAAGGAAATATTTATTTGTTAAATAAATAGAATTGAAAAGTAAATATTTGTTGAACAAATGTAACGACCCGACTTTTCGACCCTCGAATGTCGACACTAATACATCCACGGTATTCACGTGCCGAGCACCCAAGTGTCGGAAAGACGAAAAGTTAGAGTGAAATAAAATAAAAAGCAAATAGACTGAGGAAGAAGAGGACACAATATCAGAATCTCACAACGGAACGATAACATATAATATAAAGAATGTTCTTTAAAAAATAAACTGTATGTTTACAACTATCAGAGAAGACCAACCTATCATCAACTTGAACAGTCATAACAACATGTCCTCATCACTGTTGATGTACAACATATAATGCAGCAGATATAAAAAGTACGGTAAGTTGAACTCCAACTCTCTTCCAGAAGCTCCAAAGCATCCAAAGTAAAACCTGCTATACTCAGTCTACTCGAAGGAGTACGTGAGGGTTTTAGGGAAAACAGAAACTAAGCATCAGACATCAGTCTGGTATGAGAAACTCAAGATACATATTGCATGTAACAACACTGAGGGAACTGTGCAGATTACCGCTTCGGTTTTCCCCTCAATTGAAACCAACCATTTATTATGAGAAGTATAGTTGTATTATAAATAATGTCTAGGGTGTAGAATATAAATAAATTCACATAGAAGGAATGGTTACATTGGTTACATTCAACAACTATTAAGTGTACAAACAAAACCGATAAGGCTCGTTCGCATATTGGTTTTCCATTGGAGATCTCTCAATATAGATCCGAACTCCATGCACAAGGGTCAGAAAGTACCTCCGAGCGTCGTATATCTACCACAAGGTAAACACAACTGGTCCACGCATGAAAACACCGGAGTGCACCACGTGGAACCAAATATACCCAACTTCCGCGCGCAACTTCGAGGAGCTCCCGCACGATTCGATAATACGCATACACTAGATATGGAGTCAATATATCCTGCCATAGGTTAGCAAAACCTCAGATTGTGCTCCTACTCTGTTTTTAGCCATATCCGATGTTGAGGTTTCGTTCGACAGCTGTCACACGAGTCTTCATCACTCGAACAGAACACGAATCCCAATTGGAATCCCATAGTACGATCGATCTTGGAATCAGACATAGATTCCTTCATAGATCTCGGAATCACACATGGATTCCAATACATCAACAGATCTTGGAATCACACATAGATTCCTTCACAGATCTTAGAATCACTATATGTGTTCGAGCATCTCAATAGATCTCGAATCACCACATAGCCTTCACTTCACAACTGCTTTCAAAACATAGAACCCGTATACTAGTTTTGAAGTGGTTTTGGATAAGTAAAACACTTACCAATCCCGGACTCCTCAAAAACAGTCGATAGATTTAAGGGCAAGTTCTATAGTCGATTAACCGACTACAATACACACAATAGACGATTGTGTATGGAAAACAACCTCGCTTAATTTCCATAACAAACGCTAAACATCCAAGGCAGTATCAAGGTCACGAAGCATGATAACAGTCAAACAACTATCAGGTCACAAAGCATGATAACAGTTAAATCACTATCCAGTCACAAAGCATGATAATAGTTAAATCACTATCAAGTTACAAAGAATGATAACAGTCAAAGCACGATTAACTCATATAAACGTCTTTTAGTCCCTTTCCCATTATATTAATCTTCCATTGATTTATACTCCTTTATTAGTAAACTTTTGTTATCTAATAGAACTTCATTTGTCAAATAAGACTTCATTTATTTAATAAGATATCCTTATTAATAAAACATCATTTATTAATCAATACCTCATACTCGATTAATATTCCTTTATATACTAGTGTATATATTCAACTTATACATATAAAGGTGTATATGTATATTCTACTAATTCTCTATCTCTTTTATAGCCTTGCCACTTAAAAAGGGTTTTAAGATACTTATCCCTTCGGTATAAGTATAATCACAATTTAATTTTAAGATTTCCTTTATAACTTCAATACTTCAAAACGTATTCATATACTTATCCCTTCGGTATAAGTATGTCTACAATTCAATTTCTAAGATTTCCTTTATAACTTCAATACTTCAAAACGTATTCATATACTTATCCCTTCGGTATAAGTATATCTACAATTCAATTTCTAAGATTTCCTTTCATATAATCAAAGAGATTAAAACCATTGTTTAATAAAGAACCTCTTCTCTTTTATAAGTTAAACACCTTATTCAATATCTTTATCCTGAAAGATTTCTATACTTGTTTCTATCTTTTAAATCAGTTATTAAAGACCTAAGTATATTCAAAATCATTAAAGCGTATATTCTAGTTTAACATATTCCAAGGGTTTAAAAAAAGTGTTACTAAAACACTATTTACAACAAACCCAAAACAAATCTTTATAATTATCTTTAAACGTTTGTTTAAAGATTCAATTATATTTACTTGGATGATATAAGCTCAGGGGGTTAAAGACGAATGTAATTAACACATTGTCACAACAAACCCAAAACCATTTTATGTTTATAGAAATCGTAGTTCGTACACTTAACTCATTTCCGACATTATCAACTTAACTATCCCTCGGTCAAGAGTGAGGCCAGGGAAGTTAGGGCACTGGTTGCATATCACCCCTTGCCTAGACACCCCATTCTTGACACTCATAGATAGATAAGCCTACTCGTCGGCTTATTAGAATTAAGCACAGTATTCATGATATTCAATAAACAAGTAAGTAATCAGCATGATTAACACGTTTCCAACATTCCCAACCAAACTATTCCTCGGTCAAGAGGGAAGCCCGATAGGTTAGAGCTCTATTGCTCCGTCCCTACTCGACATCAACCTTAACTCTCATAAATAGATAAGCCTACTTCGTTGGCTTATTAGTGTTAAGCATTATCAATTACCATTTAATCTAGTGACTTAATCATGACAAGGTTTAGCAATTCATAACCCTTTCTAACCTTTGTTTTATTTGGAAAGATATTTTATAAGAAGATATTTTGAAAAGAAGATATTTAGAAGATATTTTGAAATAAGATATTTTGGAAGATATGATCATTTACATAAACTTAAAGATCATTTACAATACTTTGAAATCCAAAAATCAAGGTTAAACGGGTAGTTTTACACTAGTGATGTTTTGGTTATTTTCAAGGGGTTACTTAGCATTTTACTATTCATTGACTTCAAGGTAGTCAACATACAAGTAATACAAGATTCAAAATGATAAGAAATCACTAAAGATGTCATTACAAAGTTCCATATAAAGTGTTGTAAACACAACAATTCAAACTGCATCTATAGCGACTATCGCTATAAGTGCACTTTCAAGTTCAAGTCCACAATATGTCAATTCCCTACTAATCCTTATGTGCTTTGTTTCTAGTCCATTCCACTTGTTATGCAAGTCAATTCAAGTCCAAATCCAAGTCCATTCAAGTCCATTCCAATCCATTAACATGGATCATATATGTCGCTTACTTTTAAAGTAAGAATCAAGTTAACATTTTTAACATAAGTTACTAGCATTCAAGCAACTTTAAGCATAGTTAAGGACATGCAAATGGTTTATATTTTCTGTCCTAAATAGTGAGTAAACTCACCTTAATCCTTAGCAAATCATAGCTCCAAGAATAAGAACCATGATCCAAACTAGCAACCTCCTTTCTTTCCTTCCTTTCCTTGCTTTTCCTTGCTTCCTTCTTGTATATAGCTCACGGCCTAAAATAGAGAATGGAGAGGTTCTTCGATTTTTCAACTTCTAACTAGCTAGAAGATCTTGTAATGGTGTAGGAAGGCTTCACTCAAAATTTGGCTTGATTTGAATTTCATTTGAGTGTACTTTGAGAAAGTTAGTAAGGAAGAGGAAGAAGATGAAGATAAGCCATTAAAAGCTTCACTTTTGCTTAGGAATTTTGTGTAAGAAAGAAGGAGGTATACCCCTCCTTATATAGGAAAAAGAAGGTGGATGGGAAAAGACCAAAATGCCATTAAAACCCTAAACGTACCCATGAAAGAAGTGAAAGGTGTGTAAGAGAAGTGAAAGGTGTGTAAGAGATGGTAAGTTTGCTTTTTTTCAAAGACTTTAAGTAAGCATTCATTTGTATACATATAAGAAGCTTATATGCATACACTTAGGATATTTTGTAAACCTTTGATGTGACTAATTATGCATACATTTATGTGTATAAGCATGTATGTACATATATATCATACAACGTTGCAACGATGTGAAACAACTTCTATTCAACGATAGGATGCGAATCTGGAAGTTGAATCTCGATCATATTTTTAGTTCTTTATCAAATGATTTATTCAAGTAAACAAAACTTGGAAATAAATTCATTAACTTATTTAAACAATTAAAACAAGCTTACTTAAATTATAAATCACTTATTTGAATATTTAAATACCCAAAATACAAAACTTTCCTCAAATGCTCATTTTTTAAAATGATGACATCATCAAAATAGTTAACCATAAATATGAAAAATAATTTTATTTACTAATTACTTTCCTAATGAATAATTAGACATCCACTAAAATTTTCAACAACTTTTATTTAGAAAACATCCATTTATCAATAAAATGATTTTCGGTCATTTTATCAATATTTTACCAAAAATATATTTTTGAAAGCATTTTTCTAAAATGAGTGTAGTATCATTTATTACTTGTTAAATGATATTTTACAAGGTTATAAAATCACATTTATAACATTTAACAATATTACAAATTGTTACGATACTCGAAGATTAAGTGTTCGATTTTTCGGGTCTTTACATTCTCCCCCACTTAAAATATTTCGTCCTCGAAATTGCAACACGAGTAACCAAAGGAACAATCAAACATCGATACTTAAAAGTATAATACTACTAGAATACAAATCTCATGTTTTGATCAAGTTCAAACCCTCTTATCGTATAAGGATGATAAACAATTCATTAAGCATCACCTTATGCTCAACAGCCTCGGGTTAACACTTAACCAATCATTCACTCTACCTCAAACAATTCAAGGATTCAATTCTCAAATTTTCCACAAGTCAACAACATAGCATGAATTTTTTAAAAAGACCATACGATATACATAAGCCATCTGTACGCAATATCAAATTCAATCACTTATTCGATCACACAATTTCACTTCCAGACTAGTATCGCTCACTCGATCACTCTAGTGCGGACTCAGATCTGGTTTCATGATTAGAAACCGCCATTCTCCTTACATAGCTATACTATGATAGAGAATCACAAAATCAAATCAAGAATCCCGTATCTAACTTCGTCGTCAAGAATCGAGTGAAAAATACCAACTCTGATCGGTATAAGCTACCACAAAATCACACACTCGAATCTGGATCAAACCGTAAAGCGAATAAAACAACCTATGTAAATCTTACATATTCCTTCCAATTGGTTTATTATTACTCCAATTATCTTATTCACCTTCGTTCTCATACTTAGTATATTCTTCTATACTAATATTCCTTTGTGAATCATATCATAATACTTCAAGCTATTAACCGTTATATAACTTAAAAGTATATACAAACGACCAATTTGTCTTACTTAAATAAGCATGCTAACAAATTTGGACTTTTCTTACTTAACTTTTGAACTACTCACTATAATGAATACGATTATATTTCCATAGTTCTTTCTTATTAAACTCTTATTATAAACTGGTTCGACTTCATATACGTTTATAATTCATTCAATACTCAAATTCAAATTTCAACATACACTTATATTCGCTTAATGTACAAATATTAACATACTCAGTTTACTAAACTGAACTAGTTCAATAATCGCAAAACTAGTTAAAACTTAATAATTCTCAAATTCAATATTTTAAACTTCCCTAAGTTTATAAATTATAAACCAAGTCTCTTACGCTTTCACATAAACTAGTCAAGCATGTAAATTCACTTGGAAACATCGACTATCCAAAACCGTCGAACATTCCATTCCATTAACAAATGAAATCTATCAAACATCATATCAACTGAGATGCAAAATCATAAAACTCCAATATATAAATTATATGCATCCATATATAACTTAGTTGAAAACTTCAGGATTGAACTTCCGGGTTTTGTACTTCAAATAATCTGTATCCAAAACATAAATTTGTTCAAGTCCAAACTATTATCCATGGGAGCTAGTTCATACTTAGAAACTCGAAAATGAACCTCGATGATGCTGCAGTCATCATCAACATTATTTTCCAGCGACTCGAGTAAGATCAAAGCTTTTCTATCTTTTAAAGTCATTTAAAACCCTAAAACACTTTCGAACCAACTTCAATATGTATTTCAAGCTTTGAAAATCAATTTCAAACTTACCGGAATTCCAAATCCTTTGGTTTTCAACACAAATACATTTCATATTTATAAATCTCGTTTATAAATTTCACTTGCATATTTCTTGTTTAAATTCGTTTTAAACAACTTCCATTCAGATTTAATTCTTACCCAACATCATTACCGAATGCCTTATAGTCAAATTGTGAAACTCAATTCACAAAGTGTTCTTTTCCAATGTTCCCCCAATTATAAATCTACCTAACCCATGCAAGCAAATGGATAAGATTACTCTTATCCAAACACAGTAATCGATACCCATAAACTGGTCCGGGCACAACTAGAAATCAGCCAATAATAGTCAACGCTCCTAAGCGAGCATGACCAATCAATCAACGAATGATAATAATTTAATATCATCCTTCCCTAACAACAACTCATATATATAACTGATTTAGTTATGAAGTCTTTCTTTATATATAAAATTATACATCTTGGTAACTTATTTCATTTATCATATTCGAAAACAATATCGAATCAAATGACTTGTTCGAGTGTTTCAGAATCTTCATCAAAACGATGATCAATCGATTGATTCAGATCCAGAATTCATACTTACAAGTCAAAACACCCAATGCAAAATATTTTGTATTCACTAACAAGTACGCGCTCTCATATATATAATACACTCTACTCATTATAGGGTGTTGCTAACCCCATCTCTAATGAGCCATACCCAACCAAAGCCAAGGTATTCGCTCAACTTTGTGCTCTGATACCAAATGTAACGACCCGACTTTTCGACCCTCGAATGTCGACACTAATACATCCACGGTATTCACGTGCCGAGCACCCAAGTGTCGGAAAGACGAAAAGTTAGGGTGAAATAAAATAAAAAGCAAATAGACTGAGGAAGAAGAGGACACAATATCAGAATCTCACAACGGAACGATAACATATAATATAAAGAATGTTCCTTACAAAATAAACTGTATGTTTACAACTATCAGAGAAGACCAACCTATCATCAACTTGAACAGTCATAACAACATGTCCTCATCACTGTTGATGTACAACATATAATGCAGCGGATATAAAAAGTACGGTAAGTTGAACTCCAACTCTCTTCCAGAAGTTCCAAAGCATCCAAAGTAAAACCTGCTACACTCAGTCTACTCGAAGGAGTACGTGAGGGTTTTAGGGAAAACAGAAACTAAGCGTCAGACATCAGTCTGGTATGAGAAACTCAAGATACATATTGCATGTAACAACACTGAGGGAACTGTGCAGATTACCGCTCCGGTTTTCCCCTCAATTGAAACCAACCATTTATTATGAGAAGTATAGCTGTATTATAAATAATGTATAGGGTGTAGAATATAAATAAATTCACATAGAAGGAATGGTTACATTGGATTTTCCATCGGAGATCTCTCAATATTGATCCGAACTCCATGCACAAGGGTCAGAAAGTACCTCCGAGTGTCGTATATCTCTAGATGAAATATACCATAAGGTAAACACAACTGGCCCACGCACGAAAACACCGGAGTGCACCACGTGGAACCAAATATACCCAACTCCCGCGCGCAACTTCGAGGAGCTCCCGCACGATTTGATAATAAGCATACACTAGATATGGAGTCAATATATCCTGCCATAGGTTAGCAAAACCTCAGATTGTGCTCCTACTCTATTTTTAGCCATATCCGATGTTGAGGTTTCGTTCGAAAGCTTTCACACGAGTCTTCATCACTCGAACAGAACACGAATCCCAATTGGAATCAGACATAGATTCCTTCATAGATCTCAGAATCACACATGGATTCCAATACATCAACAGATCTTGGAATCACACATAGATTCCTTCACAGATCTTAGAATCACTATATGTGTTCGAGCATCTCAATAGATCTCGAATCGCCACATAGCCTTCACTTCATAACCGCTTTCAAAACATAGAACCCGTATACTAGTTTTGAAGTGGTTTTTGATAAGTAAAACACTTACCAATCCCGGACTCCTCAAAAACAGTCGATAGATTTAAGGGCAAGTTCTATAGTCGATTAACCGACTACAATACACACAATAGACGATTGTGTATGGAAAACATCTTCGCTTAATTTCCATAACAAACGCTAAACATCCAAGGCAGTATCAAGGTCACGAAGCATGATAACAGTCAAACAACTATCAGGTCACAAAGCATGATAACAGTTAAATCACTATCCAGTCACAAAGCATGATAATAGTTAAATCACTATCAAGTTACAAAGAATGATAACAGTCAAAGCACGATTAACTCATATAAACGTCTTTTAGTCCCTTTCCCATTTAATTAATCTTCCATTAATTTATACTCCTTTATTAGTAAACTTTTGTTATGTAATAGAACTTCATTTGTCAAATAAGACTTCATTTATTTAATAAGACATCCTTATTAATAAAACATCATTTATTAATCAATACCTCATACTCGATTAATATTCCTTTATATACTAGTGTATATATTCAACTTATACATATAAAGGTGTATATGTATATTCTACTAATTCTCTATCTCTTTTATAGCCTTGCCACTTAAAAAGGGTTTTAAGATACTTATCCCTTCGGTATAAGTATAATCACAATTTAATTTTAAGATTTCCTTTATAACTTCAATACTTCAAAACGTATTCATATACTTATCCCTTCGGTATAGGTATGTCTACAATTCAATTTCTAAGATTTCCTTTATAACTTCAATACTTCAAAACGTATTCATATACTTATCCCTTCGGTATAAGTATATCTACAATTCAATTTCTAAGATTTCCTTTCATATAATCAAAGAGATTAAAACCATTGTTTAATAAAGAACCTCTTCTCTTTTATAAGTTAAACACCTTATTCAATATCTTTATCCTGAAAGATTTCTATACTTGTTTCTATCTTTTAAATCAGTTATTAAAGACCTAAGTATATTCAAAATCATTAAAGCGTATATTCTAGTTTAACATATTCCAAGGGTTTAAAAACAAGTGTTACTAAAACACTATTTACAACAAACCCAAAACAAATCTTTATAATTATCTTTAAACGTTTGTTTAAAGATTCAATTATATTTACTTGGATGATATAAGCTGAGGGTGTTAAAGACGAATGTAATTAACACATTGTCACAACAAACCCAAAACCATTTTATGTTTATAGAAATCGTAGTTCGTACACTTAACTCATTTCCGACATTATCAACTTAACTATCCCTCGGTCAAGAGTGAGGCCAGGTAAGTTAGAACACTGGTTGCATATCACCCCTTGCCTAGACACCCCATTCTTGACACTCACAGATAGATAAGCCTACTCGTCGGCTTATTAGAACTAAGCACAGTATTCATGATATTCAATAAACAAGTAAGTAATCAACATGATTAATACGTTTCCAAAATTCCCAACCAAACTATTCCTCGGTCAAGAGGGAAGCCCGATAGGTTAGAGCTCTATTGCTCCGTCCCTACTCGACATCAACCTTAACTCTCATAAATAGATAAGCCTACTTCGTTGGCTTATTATTGTTAAGCATTATCAATTACCATTTAATCTAGTGACTTAATCATGACAAGGTTTAACAATTCATAACCCTTTCTAACCTTTGTTTTATTTGGAAAGATATTTTATAAGAAGATATTTTGAAAAGAAGATATTTAGAAGATATTTTGAAATAAGATATTTTGGAAGATATGATCATTTACATAAACTTAAAGATCATTTACAATACTTTGAAATCCAAAAATCAAGGTTAAACGGGTAGTTTTGCACTAGTGATGTTTTGGTTATTTCCAAGGGGTTACTTAGCATTTTACTATTCATTGACTTCAAGGTAGTCAACATACAAGTAATAAAAGATTCAAATTGATAAGAAA
This sequence comes from Allium sativum, assembly GCA_030737875.1. Lineage (NCBI taxonomy): Eukaryota > Viridiplantae > Streptophyta > Magnoliopsida > Asparagales > Amaryllidaceae > Allium > Allium sativum. The sequence continues at coordinate 5,109,108 of JASFAX010000039.1, read as the reverse complement.
TCACTAAAGATGTCATTACAAAGTTCCATACGAAGTGTTGTAAATACAACAATTCAAACTGCATCTATAGCGACTATCGCTATAAGTGCACTTTCAAGTTCAAGTCCACAATATGTCAATTCCCTACTAATCCTTATGTGCTTTGTTTCTAGTCCATTTCACTTGTTATGCAAGTCAATTCAAGTCCAAATCCAAGTCCATTCAAGTCCATTCCAATCCATTAACATGGATCATATATGTCGCTTACTTTTAAAGTAAGAATCAAGTTAACATTTTTAACATAAGTTACTAACATTCAAGCAACTTTAAACATAGTTAAGGACATGCAAATGGTTTATATTTTCTGTCCTAAATAGTGAGTAAACTCACCTTAATCCTTAGCAAATCCTAGCTCCAAGAATAAGAACCATGATCCAAACTAGCAACCTCCTTTCTTTCCTTGCTTTTCCTTGCTTCCTTCTTGTATATAGCTCATGGCCTAAAATAGAGAATGGAGAGGTTCTTCGATTTTTCAACTTCTAACTAGCTAGAAGATCTTGTAACGGTGTAGGAAGGCTTCACTCAAAATTTGGCTTGATTTGAAGTTCATTTGAGTGTACTTTGAGAAAGTCAGTAAGGAAGAGGAAGAAGATGAAGATAAGCCATTAAAAGCTTCACTTTTGCTTAGGAATTTTGTGTAAGAAAGAAGGAGGTATACCCCTCCTTATATAGGAAAAAGAAGGTGGATGGGAAAAGACCAAAATGCCCTTAAAACCCTAAACGTATTCATGAAAGAAGTGAAAGGTGTGTAAGAGAAGTGAAAGGTGTGTAAGAGAAGTGAATGGTGTGTAAGAGATGGTAAGTTTGTTTTTTTTCAAAGACTTTAAGTAAGCATTCATTTGTATACATATAAGAAGCTTATATGCATACACTTAGGATATTTTATAAACCTTTGATGTGACTAATTATGCATACATTTATGTGTATAAGCAAGTATGTGCATATATATCATACAACGTTGCAACGATGTGAAACAACTTCTATTCAACGATTGGATGCGAATCTGGAAGTTGAATCTCGATCATATTTTTAGTTCTTTATCAAATGATTTATTCAAGTAAACAAAACTTGGAAATAAATTCATTAACTTATTTAAACAATTAAAACAAGCATACTTAAATTATAAATCACTTATTTGAATATTTAAATACCCAAAATACAAAACTTTCCTCAAATGCTCATTTTTTAAAATGATGACATCATCAAAATAGTTAACCATAAATATGAAAAATAATTTTATTTACTAATTACTTTCCTAATGAATAATTAGACATCCACTAAAATTTTCAACAAATTTTATTGAGAAAACAACCATTTATCAATAAAATGATTTTCGGTCATTTTATCAATATTTTACCAAAAATATATTTTTGAAAGCATTTTTCTAAAATGAGTCTAGTACCATTAATTACTTGTTAAATGATATTTTACAAGGTTATAAAATCACATTTATAACATTTAACAATATTACAAATTGTTACGATATTCGAAGATTAAGTGTTCGATTTTTCGGGTCTTTACAACAAATAGGAAGATAATAGGAATATATATTTGGGAAAATAAATAGAAAGATAAAAGGAATATTTATTTAGAAAATAAATAAGATATCATAAAAGGAAATATTTGGAAAGTAAGTAGGATTATAAAAGGAATAGTTAATCGATTAGAGTTAATCGAATTAGAATTAATCAATTAGAGTTAATCGATTGGAATTAATCAATTAGAGTTAATCGATTAGAGTTAATCAAATTAGAATTAATCAATTAGAGTTAATCGAATTAGAGTTAATCGAATTAGAATCAATCAATTAGAATTAATCGAATTAGAGTTAATCGATTAGAGTTAATCGAATTAGAATTAGTCAATTAGAGTTACTCGATTAGAGTTAATCGATTAGAGTTAATCCAATTAGAGTTAATCGAATAGAGTTAATCGAATAGAGTTAATTGAATAGAGTTAATCGAACAAGATTTAGTCGAATATCAGTTATCCGAATAGAGCAAATTGAATAGAGTTGATTGAACAAGAGTTAGTCGAATATTAGTTATTCGAGTAGAGTAACTTGAATAGAGTTAATCGAACAATAGTTAATAGAATATTAGTTATTCGAATAGAGTAAATTGAATAGAGTTTATCGAACAAGAGTTAGTCAAATATTAGTTATTCGAATAGAGTTAATTGAATTAGAGTTAGTCGGATTAAAGTTATTCGAATATAGTTAATTCGAGAAGAGGTTATCGAATATTAGTTATTCGAAGAGAGATTGTTGAATATTAGTTATTCGAAAGGAATTATCGAATATTAGTTATTCGAAAGGAGTTATCGAACATTAGTTATTCGAAAGGAGTTATCGAATATTAGTTATTCGAAAGGAGTTATCGAATATTAGTTATTTGAAAGGAGTTATCGAATATTAGTTATTCGAAAGGAGTTATCGAATATAGTTTATTCGAATAGAGTTAAAAGAGTTATCGAATATAATTTATTCGAATAGAGTTAAAGGAGTTAATTGATAAGAGTTAATTGATTAGAGTTAATCCAATAGAGTTAATCAAATAGAGTTAATCGATTAGAGTTAATCAAATAGAGTTGATTCAATAGAGTTAATCAAATAAAGTTAATAGAATAGAGTTAATCAAATAGAGCTAACTGACAAGAGTAAATCGATTAGAGTTAATCGAATAGTGTTAATCGAATAGAGTTATTCGAATATGGCTATTCGAAGAGAGATTATTGAATATAGTTTATTCGAAGGAAAAAGTGATCGAATAGAGATTTATTCAAAAGAGAGTTATGTAAGGAAGTTTGTTAAAGGTTTAAAAGGTGAACCTTGTCTGTTTCGAAGTAAGGAATGTTGTTCAGTTTAGGTTTGAGAGGTAATTATACCCCAACTTGATTGACTTCGTTTTTAACTAAGGAATGGTTAAGGTTCGACAATGAAGATTGGTTAAGTGAATTTAATTAATGAGTGTAAGGTTTTGATTTGGCATAGCGATGTTTTATTTAAACATTTGCTTAAATCCAAATGTAGGAGTTTTGGAAATGTTTTCCAAATAAGAATTAGAAATGTTTTCTAATATGGAAAATAAGAAATGGAAATGTTTTCCATTGTTAATAACGTATATTTTCTAAATTTAGAAAATAAGAAATGTTGAATAAATGGAAACAGGAATAGGGAAATGGATAATTGAATGACAAATTAAATTAAAGTGGATCGGTGTTGATTGATGATTTACTCGGTAAGATTTCCATTTGGAAATACGACAGCTGTATGTACACATGTTTTCTTTTGATAGTTAAATCACCGACTATCTAAGATTTTGACCATTTCCGTTGTCAATACGGAGAGACCGGGATCAGATTCATTATCTGAAAACCACTTTGTAAGGGCATTAGCGTTGCGAATCAAATATGATGGAGATAATTGAAGACTGAGTTATGCAAGGGCTGTTCTGGCGATCGTAGGTAGAAATTGCCTAAGATGGATTTAAAGAATAGTACTTCGGTTTATCCAGTTCCAGGACGACCTGAATGGAAGATTGTCTGATAGAGTATATTTAGCAGATCGCGTAAGTTGATCTCTTCAAACGTATTTATGTTTGGTGGCGGAGGAATTCGTTTCTCTTAGTTGTATACCCATTGTATTTTTGGGGAAATCAATTTGTGATTTGGCGGGTATGACGATGTGACATTCAAAGTGAATAAATTTACGATCTGTCAGAGATAAGCGTGGCCTATAGCCTCACAATTGGGAAATGACAAAAATGGGGCAAGCAGCATGGCTAAGTGGTTGGTTGCCAAGTAGGGTGTTGTTAGCCTACTTTGTGAACTAGGCAACACAAAGTCAAGAAACCAACCGTTGAAGAGTATTTCAAGTTATGCGACTCCGGTTCGGATCGGAAGGAAACTCCACAATTCAGATTGATAGCAGCGTATCGGTTCGGATCGGGTAAAATTCTCTGTTCGGATCGGATATCTCTTACTGGATAAATTGGCAAAGCATACCTGATCGGATCGGAAGGCCAATGAATCTCAGGTGGATCGGAAAGCCGTCTGCTTGCCACGACTTCGGAGCGGAGCGGAGTATGATTAGAGAAGAAGAGACGTCCAAGCTACTCCGGTTCGGGTCGGGTATTCCGATCCGAGCCCCCAACCTGCACGTCTCCGACCCGCACCCATGATCCAGGAAAATCTCCTATAAAGTCGCCTGGAGAACCGGACCGGATGTGACCAATTCCAACCCCTAACGTCCATCTCATTGATGCGTTGTCAGCTTGATAGCCCATCCGAACCCGAAGAGAGTGCGATGGATGACACGTGTTCCGACCCGGATTGCATCTCAGGCAAATTCACACCTATAAATACCCCATCTAGAGACAAAGAGAAGGATCTTTTTCAGCACTTTTGAGAATCCAAGTACCTCCATCATTCGAATTCCTTCACTCCCGGAAAATCCAAACCATCTTTCATTTCCTGTTTTTATCTTTCTGAGTGAACAAAAGTGAGTTGTGAGCGAATCTTACATTGTATTTGTAATTGAATTACTGAATATAGTGAAAACTAAGTGGACGTAGGCATTTCTTCGCCGAACCACTATAAACCTTGTGTGTTCTTTTTTATTTCTGCTTTACTTTATCTTGTTTCTAATCAATTTGGGTGTTAGAACCACATTTGGGTCTAACATTTTGGTGCTTTCACTGAGAAACCTCATCTAAATTCTTTATTTTCCGGGATCTCTTTCTACTTTTTGGACCGTTGAGTTCAAAGAAGTGAATCTTTAAGTTTCTCCACTTTCTTACATTCGTTGAAGTAATTGTCAAAGATTCATGGCCATAGGAAAAGGCAAGGAAGTCCAGTCTGTTCAAGGAAATGGAGCTGGTGAAGATCAGCAACATGCTGTTGTAACAAGGTCTAGGGGGCAGAGTTCAGCAGCAGGGAGAATCAATGCAGGCAATCCGAACCGACAGCAAGGGGAAAGTTCCGATCCGATCCGGGTTGGAGACTCTGAAGCAGTGCACTCCCCCAGTCTGAACCGACCCGACTTGCTCGCTGCACACCGATCCGAACAGACACCCCAGCTCCGATCCGACCCGACTTCCTACCTCCGATCCGACCCGATGCTTGGTGAAGCTGGAACATCTACTCGAGTCCCCGCGAATGCTCCAATTCCAGCTGCCAGGGTTGGAAACCAGGCCAATCCATCTGCTCCCATCACTCAAGGAGATTTCTCGCGCTTGCTTGATATGCTTGAGAGCACGAGGGAAGCTATGAGAGTTCATGAGCGCACCAATCTCATGATGCAGGAAAATATGAGGCTCATGAGTCGGGAAATCAGTGAGCTCCGCCGGCAAAGAACTCCGTCACCAGTTCGTCATACACCAGTAGATCAATCTTCATCTTCTGAGGAAGAGAGGCCCCGTGAACGAAGGCCACTCGAACGACCTCAGAACGTGGAGCAGCTAACGTTTGGATCTTTGGGATCTCGCGAGGATATCGCACGAGCATTAGGAAACGATAGCCCATCTCGGGGGCAAAGACTCCAGTCCCCTCTTCCCGAGATCGACCGGGAACACAGGGAAAGGAATCGAGCAGAGGCAGCTCGAAGAAGAAGGGCGTCTCCTGAGCAAGAGCCCCGGAGGAACTCGGACACTAGGGCCAGGGAACCTGAGCAGCCCCTAACTAGTGCCGATGTGCAGGCGATGGTTCGTCGAATTATGTCCGAAAGCCGGAATTATACAAATGAAGACTACGGCATAGAGCGAAGCCATACTCCGTTCACTGACGACATCCTAGACTTCCAGTTCCCCCGACGCTTTAATTTGCCACAGATGGATAAATATAACGGAAGGACTGATCCAGGACATCACTTGATGCGGTATTCGTGGCTTATGAATGCAGCTGCTGCCCCCGATGAAGTAAAATGCAAAGCGTTCCCAATCTACCTAGAAGATGTGGCTTTATTTTGGTTTACCCGAATTCCTCCTCGTTCAATTTCTAATTACAAAGAACTAAGCGAGCGTTTCATGAACCAGTTCCGACTACATGCTCGAAAGTCCAAGAGCGTTATTGAATTGTCGAGGATCAAACAGGCACCAGGAGAATCTTTAAGGGCATATTTAGATCGTTTTAACCAAGCTGTAACTGAGGTCAGTGACCCGCATGAGCCCACTATTCTGATGGCATTGAAGGAAGGAGTCGATCCCGAATCTGAGTTTGGAGACTACCTTTCTGGGAAGACACCCCCCACAAGGGCGATATTCTACGAAAAAGCCGATATTTATCTAAGACGAGAGGAGGCCCGGGCAAACCGGAAGAGAAAGTCTGAGACAGCTTCAAAGGAGAATGTGCAGAGTAATATTGCAGTGAAGCAGTCTGGGGAAAGTTCTGGCAAGGTTGAAGTAAATGTAGGAAACAAGGGTGGAAACAGCAATACTGGAAGCGGGGGAAACAACAACAACCGTAATTCGAACGGTAACAGGAGAAACAGAAATAGGGGAAGCGACCCAAACAAAAGGCCCCGATTCCAGAACTACGAGAACTACACACCATTGAATGACACGTTGGAAAATATTTACCTGGACACGTATAATGTGTTGCAATACAAAAGACCGCCACCTCGTGATTCGACCGAGAAAGAAATGGCGACAGGGAAATTTTGCTTGTTTCACGGAACGCATGGACATTCGACCAATGAGTGTCGACATTTGAGGGATGTAATTGAAAAGCTGCTGCGTGAAGGAAAGTTGGATGAGTACAAGGTTGCCCCGAGGGATAGGGGGCAAGGAGAGCAGGCTCCAAAGCAAATCCTACCTGCTCCTAAGCCTACCGCGCAGCAGAAAGGTAAAGGGATCGTCATCAACTCCATAGTAGGCGGACCTCACCCGGCAATCCGAAGCTTTAGGTCAATGGACCAATATGTGAATGCTGCCAAACATCTAGATGTGAATGAAGGTGACGAGTTGGAAGATGTCACCCCCATCAAACAACAAAAAACCATGTTCGATGACGTGGTGTTTCGCAGCCGAGACAACACGGGAATACAATCTCCCACCAATGATCCATTGGTTATTACTACCGCTATTGGGCCAGCGTTGGTCCATAAGGTATTAGTAGACAACGGAAGTTCCGTTAATATTTTGTTCAAGAAGTCATTTGATCAGATGAAGCTTGAGCCTGAAGATCTGAAACCTTGTGAAGGATGGATTAGAGGTTTCAACGGAGCGACGACAGCTCCTATGGGATATATAGAGTTGCCTGTGACCCTAGGGCAAGGAGAACGTAGAAGAGTGTGAATGCTTCAGTTTGTAGTACTGGACGTAGATTCGCCATATAACGCATTTTTAGGGAGGCCTGCCCTCGCTGAGTTTAGAATTTGTATCGCCCCTTGGTGCTTGTTACTAAAGTTCCCAACCGAAGCCGGGACTGGAGTAATAAGAGGGGATCAGGTTTCTGGACGGGCCTGCTATGTGGCCGAACTGAAGATGTTGATGAAAGGAGTTAATGCTGAGAATAAGGATGCCTCACCTCCCTCAAAGGGGGACTCGGCATAGCAATTAGAGAGGTTGAACCCAAGGGAGTTGCGAAAAGGAACGCCTGAAGACCTGGATCCTAGAAAAGACGAGGAACCAGAGGCTAGGAATGCAACTCCTAATGAAGCAACAGTGGAAATTCCTGTTGATAAAGCTGATCCGACGAAAGTTTTGAAAATTGGTTCCCAATTGGATCCACGTCGTGCTGAAGAGCTGACGAACTTCTTGAAGGCGAACTTAGATGTGTTCGCCTGGACCCATGCTGACATGTGTGGGATATCGCCTTCCGTTATCAGTCACAAATTGAATGTAAATCCGAAGCATCCGCCTGTGAAGCAAAAGAGACGCATGCTGGGCCCAGAGAGGTCGGTTGCTCTCAAAGAAGAAGTAGAGAAATTGAAGCAAAATGGATTTGTTCGAGATTCGACTTATCCCGACTGGATATCGACTCCTGTCTTGGTAAAGAAGCCAAACGGAAAGTGGCGAACTTGTATTGACTTTTCAGATTTAAACAAGGCTTGCCCAAAGGATAGTTTCCCACTTCCCAGAATTGACCAGCTTGTAGACTCGACAGCAGGTCATGAACTTCTCTCTTTCATGGATGCGTATTCTGGATACAATCAAATTCCTATGCATGTGCCAGACCAAGAGCATACGAGTTTCATTACGAATTTGGGATTATATTGTTATGTTGTAATGCCGTTCGGATTAAAAAACGCTGGAGCTACTTATCAGCGATTGGTAAATAGAATGTTTTACGATCAGATAGGAAAAACTATGGAAGTTTATGTGGATGATATGCTGGTTAAATCAAAGCAGTCCTCCAGTCATACGCAAGACTTAGCAGAAATGTTTGGTATCTTGCGAAAATACCATATGAAATTGAATCCTTTAAAATGTTCATTTGGAGTGGCGTCGGGAAAGTTCCTTGGCTTCATTGTGAGTTCCCGAGGAATTGAGATCAACCCTAGCCAGATAGCGGCGATTAGAAATATCAAAGAACCAAGGAAAATTAAAGACGTCCAAAGTCTGGCAGGGAAGGTAGCGGCGCTAAGTAGATTCATCTCCAAAGCCACCGATAAATGTGTTCCATTTTTTGATTTGATAAAAAGGGGAAAGAAGAACTTCCAGTGGACTCCCGATTGTGTCGAGGCTTTTCAAAATCTGTTAGAACTGTTAGAAAAACCGCCAATCTTATCAAAGCCCGTAGACCATGAAGAACTATTTGTTTATCTAGCAGTCTCGGCTCACGCTGTCAGCACAGTTCTGGTTCGAGAAGAAGACAAAGTACAAAGGCCAGTATACTATGTGAGTAAGAAATTAGCAGCGGCGGAGCGCAACTACCCAAAGATCGAGAAGCTTGCTTACAGCCTCCTGATTGCATCCCGAAAGCTTCGTCACTACTTTCAAGCCCATCCAATAACCATATACACCGATCAGCCGTTAAGACAAGTGTTGCAGAGACCTGAAGCGTCGGGAAGGTTGATTAAATGGAACATAGAACTAAGCCAGTTTGATTTGAATTTTCAACCACGAAAGTCAATCAGGGGGCAAGCTCTAGCAGACTTTATTGCGGAGTTCACCATTCCAGAGGAAGAAATAATCAATGACCAAGTGGTCAAATCTGAGGATAAGCTAGAGATGAATCCGTGGAAATTATATACAGATGGAGCTAAAAATGACCAAAGATCCGGAGCTGGAATTGTCTTAGTCACTCCGGAGGGACGGTCGTTATATTACGCCCTGCGATTAGAGTTTTCGGCAACAAACAACGACTCTGAGTATGAAGCCCTGATTGCCGGGCTGAAACTCGCTAAAGACCTCGGAGTAAAAGTGATGGACATATTTTGTGACTCTAAGATTGTTGTTTGTCAAGTGCGAGAGGAGTTCGCGGCTCGAGGACCTCGACTTGTCGCTTACCTTAAGAAAGTGAAAGAGCTATTAAGTAGCTTAGAGCGGTACAATATAACACATATTCCCAGAGAAGAAAACCAGAAAGCGGATAGACTAGCAAAATTAGCTAGTTCTGACAATCCAGAAGGGACTGAGGTAATTCCAATTGAAACGTTGGAGTCGCCAAGCTTTGAGTCAATGGAAATGGAATTCATTCTTGAAGCGGAACCAGAGAAGGAATCATGGATGACTCCAATCAAGAATTTTCTTAAGAATGGGACACTCCCATTAAAGAAGAGTGAAAAGAGAGCCGTAGTGCGCAGAGCTACCAGATATGTTATACAAGACGATATTCTCTATAGACAAGGATTTTCTATGCCCCTGTTACGATGTATCGCACACGACGACATCAAGCGTGTACTGAGAGAAGTACACGAAGGTGAGTGTGGAGATCATACAGGAGGTCAAACTTTAGCAAAGAAAATATTGCGGTACGGATACTTCTGGCCTACGATCAACAAGGATGCAGCTGATTATTCACGACGCTGCGATAAGTGCCAGAGATTCGCTAAAATCCCCAGGGCACCATCAACCCAGCTTAAGTCGATGGTGAGTCCTTGGCCATTTGCCACATGGGGAATCGATATCATTGGAGTTTTACCGATTGCTAAAGGGGGAGCTAAGTATGCCATAGTAGCCGTGGATTATTTCACGAAGTGGGTGGAAGCTGAACCCTTGACTAAGATCACCACAAGAAAGGTGATAAGTTTTGTGGTCCGAAATATTATATGCCGATTCGGAATCCCAAGGACAATTATTACCGACAACGGGACCCAATTTGATAGCACTGAATTCAGAAACTTTTGCCAGAAATATAAGATAGACAAACGATATACTGCAGTTGCCTATCCACAATCTAATGGGCAAGTAGAGGCAATAAACAAGGTAATAAAATCCATCCTCAAAAAGCGATTAGAGCGTGCAAAGGCAAAATGGGTTGATGAATTGCCCCTAGCTTTGTGGGCATATCGAACAACGTTTAAAACGGCTACTGGTCATACCCCTTTCTCCCTCTCCTTTGGTTCAGAAGCAGTAATTCCAGTTGAACTGGAAGTTCCTTCCCACAGGGTGACATATTATGACCCGATGACGAATCGGGCACTTTTACTTGAGTCTCTTGATGAAGTCGAAGAGAAAAGAGACGAAGCAGACTTGCGTGCAGCAAGACATCGGCATCAGATGGCACACTATTATGACAAAAAAGTTCGCCTCAGAACTTTTGAACCAGGAGATTTGGTGTTAAAGAGAGTTTTTCCATCTCTTCCTCACCTCGGCCCAAAATGGGAAGGACCCTTTGTCATCCAACGGAAACTTGATAAAGGAACATTCAAGTTAACGACCGTAGATGGCGAAGAAGTCCCTCGAGCATGGAATGCCCAACACTTAATGCGATATTTGGATTAGAAATGCTATACTTTTTGCTGTTCTTCCTGTAAACTCTGTAATAAGGCACGACTTGCCTTTGGAAAATATGACGATATGAATAAAGGACTATAAAGTGGACGTAGGCTATGACTTAGCTGAACCACTATAAAATATTGTGTGTTATTTACTCTTATGCATTTACATTCGTTAGTTATTCTGTTGTGATTATAAAATACAGGACAACTTAGAGCCTAAAAAGGTTGAAACAGTTTGGGCATAAAAAGAAGCACAATGATTATTTGTGCAATAAGACATAAAAGAATGAGAAAACGACATTCTTAACTCTAACTCTCCAGAGAAAGAGAGAGAGTATAAAAGCGCCTCAGACTGAGCGCTGAAAAAGAAATTCTATTCTGAACTCTAACTCTCCAGAGAAAGAGAGAGAGTATAAAAGCGTCTCCGACTGAGCGTTGAGAAAGAGGTTCAACTCCGAACTCTAACTTTCCAGAGAGAAAGAGAGTATAAAGGCGTCTCCGACCGAGCGCCGAGAAAGAAATCTTTTCCCGTTGAACGACCGGGGGATAAACAAATAACTGAACTCGAACTCTAACTCTCAAGAGAGTGAGAAAGAGTATAAAAGAAATGCCAGGTAAAACAACAGATATTGATGATACAGGAAATGTTATCCCGTTAGAGAATCGGGAGCATCCAGATTGCATAGTTAGGCACTGAATAACTTACGGAGATTGACTGGGGACACATACCCATACACATATCTCCCCTCTTCACTACTTTGTTTCATAACTATAGATATGCATTCTTACATAAGTGCAGAACTGCTAACAAATAAATATTGCAGAAAGTGAATTATTTTTATTTACGAATGAATGAATTTGTACAGGGAAATAACTGAAAAAGAAAGTGCGAAAGCTGCTGGTGTAGCAGCACTTATTGATTTACAAAGATGCTAAAAGGACACAGAAGAACCCACTATTTGGGCTTGGAATGAGCCTTTGATTTCTTGACAGCTTTTTCTGCATCTTTTGCTTCCTTCTCGGCTTCAGTCAAGATCCGCTTTGGTCTCTTTTTCCCTGAAGATGTAGTACTGGGGCCAGCAGACTTTTTCCCGGAGGGCGGGGCACTGGAATCGAGAGAAGATTTTTTAGCAAGTTCTTCGGTAATAGATCTAGTGGAAAGCTTAACAACTAACCTTGAACCTGCATCCACAACTGCAAGGGGCTTGAGGACCTCAGGGTCTAATTCTTCAGCCTTTAATTGCAAGCGCTTGTCTTGATCAGCCTTCATGGCGGCCAGGGTAATGTCCTCAGCGCTTTTCGACTCCCCGGTTATTGTAACTTCTGGTTCCTCATCATGCCCCTCGGCTCCTCCGTCGTCTTTTAAAGCTGCAATCATTTCTTCATCATGGGGAGTAGTGACCTTAGTTGGTTCACTTCTTTCCCCCAGGTCTGTGGAAGCAGCCTTGTCTTCCCCTTCTTTGACCCTATCAGCGGGCTTTGTCCCGGTGGTAGCTCCTTGAACTACATCTGTCTTTGCGGAGGATTCAACGCCTACAAAATGAGAAACATCGGTTATCAACTCAGGCGAGAGCAGAGGATTTCTCATCGAACATTCAGTCATGTAGCCAAAGGTAGTAGTAGCCTTGACAAATTGAGGAGAAAAAATAGGAATACCTTCTGAAGACTTTTCAGCGGGGGTGACTACTACCTCTGGAGTTATTTCAGGAATGGGAGATAGCAAAGTTGTTCGGGAAATTCCCGGGTTTTCGGGATCATACCCTTCCACTTCAGGAGTTACAGGAGCAGAAGAAGAGGAGCCAGCTTCAGGAATGGTTTTCTGTTTAGACTTCTGCCTCTCTTCTTCCATGGCCTCAGCAATTAGACGGCGACCTTCAGCTAGGCGCTCCGGTTCGTCGTCTCTCAAGTACTTCTCCATCAACTTATCTTCATCGAGGGAATCGACCTTAAGCTCTTCTTTTTCCCACTCGACGATTTGATTCCACACATGAACCAAAGTGGATGGATAGTCCTCGATCCAGGAAATGTTTCGACGACGAATAATGTGCGCGAAGAATTCGATCATTAGCTCCCCGAAGCCCTGAATATCGGCCTCCGCCTCTGATAGCTGTTTGCGGGTTTCCTCCGCAGATTTAATAGCGCATTCAACGTTACCCTCAGCCAGAGCAGCCCTATTTTCCGCCTCTAACAATTTTGAAGCCAAATCAGCGTTTTTCTTTTCTAACTCAGCGCTCCTTTTCGCTAACTCGGCGTTTTTCTGCTCAAGCTCAACATAAGCAAGACGTGCCTTCGTAGCCTCTGATTTGGCTTCGTCAGCTTGCTTCTTTAACTCGGAACGTTCCTGAGTATGGGATTCTAGTAAATCATGATAGCGCTTTTGCATGTCCTCAAACTGTTGTTTGAAGTTAGAAGCGTTCTTCTGGGCGATAGCTAGTTCAGCTTGAGTATCTTCTAAATTTTTTCCTAAGGTTTTTAGGGCTTTAGCATCTTCCTCTGCAGTTTTGTGCATTGAGTCAGCATTCGTCAGTAGCGTGCGAATGATTCTAGAAAGAGTGCGGGAATACTTGAACATTTCGGTATATTGTTTTTCCACCAAATCAATCTTTGCTCTGGCCTCCTCTGCCCAATTAGAAGAAATAGGTTCAAGGGAAGGTAGAAAGGTCAGAGTCTCGAAGTAGTGCTCGGGAAATTGCTCCTTTAAGTATGCCAGCCTTACGGCGGTTCCCGCATCTGGTGGAGGAGGGGCTAGGATTGTTAGTTCAGCGTCCCTTCCCGAAGAAGATTCTGTAGAACCCTTGTCTGTCCGAGGTCGCTTAGTAGCAGGGACTTTTTGCTTACTTCTAGACCCAGTTTCCTTTGGAGGTGTTTTCTCTCTGCTTCGCTTTTCATGGGAGGATGTGGAATCCCTAGATTGTGGTCTATCCTCCTCCCTACGACCTTGATAGCTTTTGTATTTTTCCTGTTCCGGTCGAACTGGTGAGCGGGAGCGTGAGGATCGAGATCGATAAGGATCATAGGGTCTCCTTTCCTCCCTGCCGCGGTCATCCCGGCGGTTATATTCGGCATCCTGGGGAGGATTAGACATGCTGCGGCGAAGCTTTCTTATGTCATAAGAGGATCGAGACATTGTACCTGCACGATAAGTTAAACGAAGTTTAGAATCAGCGGATCCATGGAAAAAGAAGTGCAATGAATGCTAGTGCTACGGTGCAAAGTGCATCCTATGTGGTGTATGTGTCCCCCCAACCAACCCGAGTCTGAAGCTAAAGTGGTGCGGGCAGGCTCTTTGGCCTTAGCAGGAGTAGTCTCCTCAGAAGAAGTGAAGACTAGAGGGTCCTTTCTGAAATCTTCCGAAGTGTATATAGTCTCGGGTAAAGGGAGATCCCCCAAACCCTGAAATATGTGCTCGTCGGCGCTAGGAACATCCCCTTCGGAAGCGTGAAGTGGCGACCCTTGGGGAGATTTTGATTTGTCTACCGAGGTAGTTTCCTCGGGGGCAACATACCCTTCACGATGTTTTTTGGCCAGATTAGCCAGCTCATCGTCTTGAGTGGAAGAGGGAGAGGGTGAAGTTTGAAGAGAAGCTGCAGGAATTCCCGAGCCTTCTCCTATTTCTGGAACTGTTTCCACTGGAGGAATATATGCATAAGGAACTGTCCCATGACCGATGCTACGGTAGACGGATAGCAGCCCGTGAAAATGAAGGTACTCATCTTTAAGAACCTCGTCAATAGTAAGGAATTTTTGGTCGCCATTGAGGAGACGGTGCATTCGATCAAAGAACACTTGGTCTGATACCTGTTTGGGATTATCGACTGCAAATAAAAAGGAAAAACAGGTCAGGGTGATGATTCAAGTGTATAGAGTCCAGGGTCAGGAAATCAGTGCTTTACTTGATTTTGTCCATCTTCTGGCGCATCCAGACTGTTGCTTTATATAGAACCACTCCAGTCTGGAATCTCCAGCCTTGCTGCTAAACGGCGTAGAGATTATCTTCCTCTTTGGGACCGACTCAAAGTAACAGAAAGAAGGGGTTTCCCTAGTCCGATGTTTGAAATTATAGAAGAAATGAACATCGTCAAACGTAAGCTCCACGCCTAGAATTTCACGATATGCTATGAATAAGGTATGCAGATAGGCGTATGAATTGGGATGTAGCTGCATGGGGGCAATCCGCATTTGTCTTAAGAAGTCGACGATGAAAGGCGAGAAAGGAGGAATAGCGCCAACCATGCACATCAGATGAGTGACCGTCATATATCCTTCTGGAGGGTTATGTGGACGATCAGAACGTGAGGGCACTAGAGTGTCTCTCTTCATTATTCCATACTTCAAGCAGATTCTCACGAGTCGGTCATTGTCAATTGTTGATTCTACGGAATCTGGAGGTGATTCCAATATAATGGCTGAGTCAAATTCATCGGGTGCTCGGTTGTCACCAATCCCTCCTTCCTCCTCAAAGCCTAGGGAAACTTCATTTTCTGAAGACATTTCATCGTTTTCCCGATGACCAACTTCGTAATCCGGACCCTCGCTATCCCATTCTGGGTCAGATGAAGAAGATATATCCTCGAGAGTGGTTTTGTTGGAAGTTTCTGGAGCTTCTTTCCTCTCAGCTAGACGAGAAGAGCGTCTGGGCCTCATTGTCATGGAACTATTGAAGAAGCAATAGCACGAATTAGAGTGAATTATCCCGTGTCCCCTTTTTGTGTATGTGTGTGAACTAAAGTGTGTGCAACAAATGCGGGAAGTGCAAAATAAAAGTACAGAAACGTAAGCCGAAGCTTTAAAGAGAAAGCGATAGTCAGAGTTTTTCTTAATTCTCGTTTATGTTCACAAGGCACTATCCTAACTGTCCGCGAAGCATATTCGTCTAGAATAAGTGTTAGTTGAATTAGTTGGATAGTCTTTATGTGCCAAATTTGATGCGTTCGGTTCGGTTCGGATATGCATGTGATGATTGGCTCAATACAGAAGACATTCGGTTCGGGTGCTTCAGTAAGGCAAGGTTAGTTCAAGACAATAGGAACAGTGGGTTCGGAAGCAGAACTGATCTGATCGGATCGGGTGACCCGATCCGATCCGAATCAGCATCACTCAACCAGTCCGTTCATGTCAGCCTCTTATCTCATCCTCATCTCCGACCCGAGCCGACATTTTCTTTCCTCCCGTCTTTCTAAGATGTGTAATCCGAGCCGATCCCCTTTCCTTCTCCTTCCTTTTTTGGTCCTCCGTCTTCTACCCGAACCGACTCCAGATGGTCACCACGCTCCTCATCTTCTTCCTCTTTCCCTCCTTTCTCACAAGCGAGTCCATTTTATCATCAAGGCCATCGTTGAGGATAAAAATTTGCCCTCTCCAGCCTCGCAACGCCTTGAAGCGATAGCGCATCCACCAGCGGCGGCGGGGGGTTCAAGCGAAGCCTACGATTAAACCATCCCAATCCAACACGAATTGAAATCAAGTACGTTTACTACAAAGTTATCCGAGATTAAAGAGCTACCTATGTTCTTGATTTGAAAGACCTACAAGAAATGATTTCGGAATATTGAAGTTTTTAGAGTTTTCAATGTTATGGTGGGGAGCGGCAGCAAAAAAGAAGAAGGAAGGAATGAGGACGATGGCGAGTTTATAAAAGGAATGGTGATGACTCCTCGTCTTCCTATTTTGTCTCACCCGCTCGGACCGGAATGAAGGCCCAGAAGCACAATTCTCTCTGAAAGCCCAATGTCCAAGAGAAAAATCCACGGAAACGCTTCGGATCGGAATCCGAACCGAGTGGAAATTTCACACGCTAATTCAGCATTCGACTCGAATTGAAGAGAAGGAGAGTAAAGAAGGAGCATACCTGCAAGAGGCATTACATGGCGAGATGAGTACCCAAATTTGCTCAGAAATGAAGAAAATGTGTTTGGGTCGGACGCCGAACCGAACAGAAATCTGTGCATTACTCTTGACAATTCTGGTTGAACGACATCAAAGGACGCTTTGTACAACGAAAGCATCCTTTGAGGGGGCAAAATGTTAGCCTACTTTGTGAACTAGGCAACACAAAGTCAAGAAACCAACCGTTGAAGAGTATTTCAAGTTATGCGACTCCGGTTCGGATCGGAAGGAAACTCCACAATTCAGATTGATAGCAGCGTATCGGTTCGGATCGGGTAAAATTCTCTGTTCGGATCGGATATCTCTTACTGGATAAATTGGCAAAGCATACCTGATCGGATCGGAAGGCCAATGAATCTCAGGTGGATCGGAAAGCCGTCTGCTTGCCACGACTTCAGAGCGGAGCGGAGTATGATTAGAGAAGAAGAGACGTCCAAGCTACTCCGGTTCGGGTCGGGTATTCCGATCCGAGCCCCCAACCTGCACGTCTCCGACCCGCACCCATGATCCAGGAAAATCTCCTATAAAGTCGCCTGGAGAACCGGACCGGATGTGACCAATTCCAACCCCTAACGTCCATCTCATTGATGCGTTTTCAGCTTGATAGCCCATCCGAACCCGAAGAGAGTGCGATGGATGACACGTGTTCCGACCCGGATTGCATCTCAGGCAAATTCACACCTATAAATACCCCATCTAGAGACAAAGAGAAGGATCTTTTTCAGCACTTTTGAGAATCCAAGTACCTCCATCATTCGAATTCCTTCACTCCCGGAAAATCCAAACCATCTTTCATTTCCTGTTTTTATCTTTCTGAGTGAACAAAAGTGAGTTGTGAGCGAATCTTACATTGTATTTGTAATTGAATTACTGAATATAGTGAAAACTAAGTGGACGTAGGCATTTCTTCGCCGAACCACTATAAACCTTGTGTGTTCTTTTTTATTTCTGCTTTACTTTATCTTGTTTCTAATCAATTTGGGTGTTAGAACCACATTTGGGTCTAACAGGTGTATTATCACCTAGAGATATTCATTTCATTTTTTAATCTATTCGATGCTGTCCCATTTGGGAAACGGTTGCTGATCCCAACCGTTGGTGATATACATTCGATACACTCAAGCGAAATGAGTGGTCAGTCATGTGTGGTCGGGTTGCAAGATGTTCTTGTTGAACCCAGTGTATTCCTCTCTAGAGGTACACTATCGGAAATTTGTTCCATACCTCATCAATATTGGAAATCCATTACCCAATAAGTGCTCGCGGTTTTGATTGTATACTATATATGTGGAACATGAGATGAAAGCGTTCTGCAAGATGATTATTATACTGTGGTCAATAAACACTATTATAATATCAAAAGAGTTTTGACATAAAAGATCATTGTTTCTTTTAAAATGATTTTAAAGTTTAATCAAATTGATTTGGATTCTCATAAGGGAAAAACCCGTTCCGTTATACGGCGTGGTCTTATGAGATATCGTTATTTTCCCAAACTGTTTTAAATTGTTTACTCATACCAGTCTCATGACTGACCCAGAGTTTGTTTTGTTTTCCCTAAACTCTTGGGCACCCCTAAACTCTTGGGTGCCCAATTTTGTATGGGCAGCCAAGTAGTCGGAATTTACAGATACTTGAAGAGCTGGAGCAGGAGGCTTCAGGATTTTATAGATTGTTATTTCCGCTGTGTTGTAAGTGTTATACTCTAATAATGATATTGTATATAGATACTGTTTTATTTCAAAGTTATGTTTTGAAATATATTTATTCGTTCCGTTGTAAGATTCATGTTTACTCTGATGTTGTATGTTCCTCTTCTTCTTCTATTCTAAGTTTATATCTTATCTATTCTCACCCTCTAATTTCTTTCATGGAATATCTGGTATTTCCGATGCTTGAATAGTCGACATAGAGTTGTATGCCGATATCCAAGATCGCAAAAATCCGGCTCGTTACAAAAACCAAGGCCCATATCATTCTCATGATACTCTATCTAATTCCCATTAAAGGTAGAGTCTGAAGAAATTTCTGTAATCTCGTGATTACTAGGGTCGTCACCGGTCCTGTTTATAATTTAACTTTTCGAAGTTAGACCCAGAGCTACTACCACTACAACTAAGGAGAAACTGGGATAAATACTATCTAGTACTTAGATGTCTATGACCCTAATAAAATTATCTTTCTAATTTTTTGCTAAAGTTATGGAACCCAAGGTTTACTTAGCAATTTAAGTCAAATTATAAGATTAAGTGTTCATACCTCATATTTGTTAGATTTTAACAAAAATTTGAATCCAAATTCTCACATAAATATTCCTTTCCCCAAAACATCTAATTCTCTTGCAAAAATAATATTTTGGATAAATTCATCATTTTGAAATTCTTTTGCACTTAATACGAATTCAAGTTTAAATTAGAGATAATCCAAAATACTGGTTTCAAATCCAAAACCACTTCATCAATCCACTTGTTCATGGTTTTGTACAGAAATAAAGTTGGAAAACTAAAAATTCAAGCACGATTATCGGAGAGATAATGATAATCAAAAGATGATGATGAGTCAAGCAAAACATAGCAACAACCGAAGAGGTAGAATTATATTTTCAATACTCATTTTATTTCAATTTCTATTCAAATTGTTTCCAGTCTCATATTAATCAATTTACAAGTTAAATTTATACTCATTTGGTATTCATACTTTGAATTCCTTACCCAAAGTATTCTAACATATAAAAAAAATCAAGGGACTTAATTAACCTAACCTGGGCCATTCTTATTCTAACTTATCAACCCAGAAATAGATTATTCAAAATGGTTAATGAATTTTATTTAAGTTCCAGTGCAAATCTAAAACTCTCTTAATTTCCTTTTTTAAGGGTTTCACTTACTTCAATTATTTATTACCATATAAGATTTCAAATATCTACTAATTCATGAATTAGGAAAGTTTCTAATATTGTCATAAGTTAATTTTGACTTATAAATTCCATCATAATTCAATAACACATTGATTTTATGAAAAAAAACGCTCTCTCAAGCATAATATTCCAAAATCTCATTCTTGGTATTCCTAACCCTATCTCTAATGAGATATCATAACTCTGATGAGTCCTTACATTTTGATCAAATAAGTCGTACCCTATAGCTTTGCATAAACCAAAGCTCCGATACAACTTTGTAACGACCCGCCTTTTTGCCTGGTCCTTGTCGGTAATTAAACCAACTTAAATCGTTCAAAAAGACAGATGGTTATGGGTACTAACATATTTGCACAAAAATAACACAACTTTTCTTTCCATTACAAATATTACATCAAAGTTACCAGGAACGTCAGAGTACAACATAAGCTCGGCGGAAATAAACTCTTCAGCGTACTGAGAAAATGAAAAATATAACTCTAGCTCCAAAATTAAATCCAACTCTTGAAAGCTAAACCTGCAAACTAAACTACTGGCTGCCCATGCAAAATTATAGACATCCAGAGTTTAGGTGTAGGAATAATAAATTCTAAGTCAGTCGTGGGACTGGTGTGAGAACACAAAACAACTGTTATTTAGGATTCATTTTAAAGTTGGGTAATTCAACAGACCACGCAACTAACGCAGAACGGGTTTACTCCATGTGAATTCCCATGCACAGAAATTCGCAATGTCTTTTGAAAAATGAAACTAACGTAAGGTCTCGTGGCATGCACACAGTGGAAATGCACACATGGGCGAGGGTTCTCCTTATGATAGTAAAAAATGCTTGATACTTGAATATCCTTTGTTATTATTATTAGTGCATAGTGTGAAAACAATTTCATAGCCAGCATAAGTCCCTATCCTGTTTTACTGACGTAATCCTGCTAGTAGTGGGCTATACAACTAAAATCGTGCGTGCTCATAGTGGAGATTGGATTTCCAACAAATGACCAGGCAAAAGAAACTTCCTTACCAAACCAATGGGTGACCCTCTAGAGGGACGCTCCGAGAACCAAACGGGCTCTCTACCAACACGAGGCCGGGTTATCTCTGTAACTAGGTAACTTAGAGCACGCCTGAGTATATCACTTCCCGGTTGTTACCAACCTTTAAACCGAGGCCTTGCAACATTAACATCCATATAAATAGAAGTTTTCACATAGGTTAATACCTGGCCTCCATACCGTAGTACACCTTTTATCTAGAAGGAAATGACTACCCTTAACCTCGCTACATCTTTCCTGTTTTAGCCATTTACCGGGTTGTGAGGCTTGTTGAGGTCACGATATACACAAAGCTACTCTTTAATAAGCTATGCTTTGATCATCCATAGCTCACCACATAACTTAAGTATGCAACATTGTCCATTCACAACGCATCACTAATTTCTGTCAATATATAATCTCTAAGCTCATACGTCTTAGAGAAGGGTGTTAAGCAAGAGAATAAATTCTCTGCCACCAAGCAAATATATATTTAACAGAAATCAGTACTACACAGTCAATTAAAATGTCAGACACACAATCCATACAAGTCCATTCTGGGTCTGAACGAAACACCAATCCGAAAATCTCTAAATATATTCAAACCTCATGCCACTTATAACCTCGTATCGGGTGATCGGCCCAACTGAGACATCAACAACCATTCTAAATAATTCAAAGATTCTTGGTCTTCATTCGTCGTTTACCAAGTCTTGAATTGCTTCATAACATCGTATTATTACCTAGAATGGTTTTCGAACATATATTCGATCCTGATCTTTCCAAGTAATAAGCATACGTTTAAAACAATAGTTATGGTTTACACATGCTTTTCAATTCAAATCTCCTTCCAAATCGTTATTAATTCATTTACAATTCAAGATTGGAAATACCCTTTACGATAATCCAAAACAACTGATATTCAAACATAAATTTAAATAGAGTTCAATCGACTTATATTTGATGTTAATTCGCAATTTCACCGAACGCTATCAGAATCTTAAGGTAAATCATTTCCAATATTTCTGATAGTATTTGTCCAATCCTGGAATTACATATTGAAATCTAAAAACTAACTCTACCCAACTCATTTCCTTCTAAATTCCAACTTCCAATATCTTAAAATCGATAAATAATTCCATATACACATATTTAATCACCCTAAACCCTTCCAAAGTAATTTACAAATCCTTTTTACCATTTAAATAATAGTTCGAGATTTATAAACTTCAAAACCAATTTATCTTTTAAACTATTATAATAACATTTGAAACATTACTTAAAGTGATGTTGTAAAATAGCCATTTAAATCAAATTGATTCCAGATCATTTGAAATTCAAATATTTCAGTTCTAATCACTTTACAATAATAAATAAGATTTATCATAATTTTTTTCTCCATTTTAAAATAATTTAATAAATCTGTTTTATTTGACTTCTCGTTATGTTCACCGAACTACACGTATAGCGACCTTTTCCAAATTCGTTTTAAACATAACTTGAAAATCATACGTCAAAATTTGAAAATTTCTTTTTTATTCAAATACCATTATCATTTGAAATCCAACGTTTCTTATTTCAAGTCAAACTGATTTAAAATAATCAAGTTATAGCCATCTGAAAATTAAAATCGATATTCATAAACTACCGCACTGCAGCGCGTTCTATTCACACCATATAATGATTTAAATACAAATCGTTCAACAACCTTTCCATAATAACTTTAAATTTCCAAAGCTTCAGTCTTAAACCATATTCCCATTTCCAAATCACAATTTAAATTAAAATTGAAGATAATAGATTTTTTCCCCCACTTATTCAATCATTTCAAAATAATAGAATCAATTGCTTATAAAACATTAATGTTTGAATGTATAACTCAAATCTAAGTTTCAAAAGTTGATAACTTATAAATAGTTGAAAATATTTCCTAAGCCATCTCCCTTCTTACAAATGTCATTTGTATTTATCTAAGTTCCTAAATAGTCTTGATATCTAAATCCAAAATTATAAATATTATTTAGTAATTAACTAATAAAATCATACATAGGAGAAGATTTAAATTTATCACCAGTATATTTCCACAACCACGGTGTGTGTGTGTGTGTGTGTGTGTAATATCATGCAATCATAATTATCCAAATAAATCAATCATATGATCAGATAGACACGAATTCATTCATTATAATCACAACCAATGAACAAACATTTTAACTGTGCACACGCGTTACGGTCAATAATGTTTATCACTGTTCAGTGTATTATCTAATTATATGAACATCCATTTAAACATTGTACATTCACATTCATACCCAATCAATTATCATTAACTAATTATAATTTATCTCGGCTAATTATCCAATTACTACTAATTTAAATAAATAATTAAATTAGAAGTTCTCACCATCAAAGCTCCAAAACCTTCACTGTCAGAGTTTCCTTACGAACAAACCAATGAACAATGCTACCACTACTTGTGCTGCTTTCAATCCAGTTTCTATTAGCAGCTGGTGATTTCTCTGCTAATTGTATATTGGAATTGAATTAATAACGGTGCTCGTTATATATATAAATATATAAGGACTTTTTATTATAATTAATACTTAAACAAAATTATCAATATCATATATATCAATGTGTTCTATTTAATTATACGATTCTAACGTCTCCAACGGTGTGTTAAACGGATTAAAAACGAATAACTTATGGGGTTTTAAAGTTTAACGAATTTAAGCTTAAATAACAAAATAAAAACAAACCTAATAGTCGACCCAAAGCCCATCTAAGCAACACACAAAACCCAGCCCAACCTCTTCTTCTTCCTACCACGTCTTCTCCCTTTTGCTCCTCCTGAACCCATTCAGCTTTGCACGGTGGTGCATGTACACACACCTAAGGCTCCACTAACCTTCAATCCGAAGCCACCGACAAGTTTCTCTCCTCCTCCTCATTCGACTGCACCGTGCCTCCATCACTAAAACAACGTCAATCAAAATCCGATCCATCGACAGAGACTAAAACCGAAAAAATATCGTGTGAACCATACATATGTCGCACTCCTCATTTGTACACCGAACTCCACCAAACTTCACCATATCGAAGCCCTCTCTTCCCTCGTCATCACGCCATGCTCCATCTCTCATATCGTTGTTCAATTCTCCGATGATCCTAAACTCTAGTTTTCAGCTGTTCCGATCATCAACACGGAATCGTCCCAAATTTATATGAAAAATACTACATTCTCTGCTGATCTCAACGACGCAGACGGCATATAAAAATTCTCCATGGATTGAGAGATATGAATTTTTGAAGTTCTCTTCACATATTATCATTATTCTGTAAATCTGTGATATCTCTCTCAATACATCATGAAATCTCGATCCGTCAAAATTTAAAAATTAGAAACGAAGATTCAGACAGTAGTCACGTTGGAGATGGAGGCTAATACTTGATGGTTTGAGAGTTATTGATTTTGTATGTGTGGAAATGTTATTTTACCATATATTGGAAGTTGCAAAAAATGAAAGATGAAAAGGAACGGGAGGAAGCTACTGCATTAGAACTTGTTTATGGTTGAAGTGAATAATACAATGAGTTTGGCTCTCCTTATATAGGATGGTTTCAAGGGTAAAATTGTCAATTTACTCATGGGCACATGTCCTTACCTTAAATCAAACTACATTCAAAATTACACATACATGGTTACTTGGCTTGAAATTATGAATTACTTCATTCATCATGACTTGTAATAGGATACCTCATCTTTGATCCTTATCTTAAGACTAAATAAATTTATTTAAATTAATAACATAATTGTAACCCTTACAAATGTAGCCAATTTTAACACTTTTAAGTGTAACTACCATGTTACTTAAGGTTTATCAAAATATTTATAATTTCTTAATATTTCAAAAATATTTATCTATATTACTTATCAAATATATACACATATAATTTACCAAAAATTTATACTAAAATGGTCTAAAATAAATGCTTAACAATCCTTATAAAAATTTATAAACACCATTATAATTTATCCAAGTAATCTTACTTATTGATATTCAAAAATAATATGATTTGTGTAAAATCTTAAAACTAACTTATTCTTTTTCCAAAATCATATTCTTATATTAATATCAGTATATATTATCAAAATCAGATAATATAATTACCTATTAATATTGAAATATTTATTAAATTTTATAAATTAAATATAACTTTTAAAATAAGTTTTTCTTATACAAATCATATTTATAGAATAAACAAGTACTTATTAAAATGTGTATTTAAACCTTCTTAAAATCCAATTTATATTCAGAAAATTTAAATTATATAATAAAAATCCAAATTAAATATAGTTAAAAATTCCAGGATATTGTTCAGCGACGAATATTCTATGAATTGGAAATCCTTCGCACGAAATATCGTAATAATAAGCCGCAAGCGCACGACATACAATTGTTAGTACATGGCGAATACGAGTTGATCCGTAGGGAACGAAGTAATTTCAATTATATTCAATCAAATTAAACTAAATCCAAGTGATGTTTTAACTACAACTACAACTAAACTAGTAAACTAAAATTAATAAAAACTATAAGATAAATGGCAACTTAGGAATAAATCCATTTTCTAGATCATGTAGTACAACAAGTTATGAAAATACGATCTCCTTTTTTTTTGGTCATTTGTGAATTTAGTTGATATGATTATTATAAGTATAGCTTATTCATGCTATTAACTAGCACAACATAAACTATCAAACTATATCATACCCACTAAACCAGCTTACTAGTTCTAATGAAAAATGAACAAGCTGAAATTGAAATATACTTTAAGCATGGCCTATGAACTACTAACTAGAAATATAGACCATCAAATATTTGATTTCAACCTCCAGTTAATCACCATGACATCAACATGAAGCACAAATATGTTGCAACTACATAATTAAGAGAGCTTCATTACCCCTAAGTTGAAAGGGATTAGCCTCTCATGTTTATTATTCTAACAACTAATGTAAATTGCAACATAGAAAAAAATAAGAGAAAAATAAAATAAAAATAAAATAAAGGACAATCTAAGTTACTTGCAGAAAAGAAATTAATATGTAAATAAAAAACTAAAGAAAAAAGGGAGAAGACTAATTTTATTCCAACAGAAGAAAGTTATAGAATAAAACCCAATGTTAAATGAATCCAAATGAACTAAATACAAGTATATTTATAATTACCCAGGCAAAGACTAAGTGGCCAACTACACAATGTAGGACAAAAGCCCTTTTTTCAAAATAACAAATAAACCAAATAGCTAAACGTGAACGCGTGTGAATGGATTTGCAAATGTCATAGCTTGCGGGCATCAAACGGAATCAACTCCAACTGTTCTGAGCATGAATAGGAACTCCATGACATCTGCGACAAGCTATCTTTATGAAAAGGCATTGAACCATTAAATATGCGGCAGAAGGTGGTTGAATAACAACATTTCTTCAAGCTTTAATATAATTCTCAAAATCAACACTCTTCTTACACAAATTCTTCAAGCTTTTCAACAATTAAGTGCATCAATTCCATTCATCATAAATAACCTGAAAACACAACTATAAATACACAGTACCAATTATTTTTAAGAGAAAACAAGGTAAATAAGCGGATAAAATATACACGTTTACATGTATATCAAATATCCCCACACTTATCTTTTTATTCCTCCTCGAATAAAGTAAAAAAAAAACTAAGATAAATCTGTTTTCGTAGGGAGCACGATTGCATTGAGCATATGCAACAAGCCTTTAAACCTCTGGGTGTCCCCAGTAGGACGAGTAGGATTTTCAGCGGATACTACTCACAAATTCCAAAAGCAAAAAGTATGTACAAAATGCAAAATTTGTAAATATTTACAATATGAATGCATGTTTTTTAAAGGAATATTCACAAATGGACAATTTACTTTTAAATTTTACACGAATGAGTTAACACAAATTTGGGTCGTCACTATGAAATTGAGCCCGTTACTAATCAAAACTTCAAACAAAAGTAATGTTATCGTCAAAACGTCCTCCAGCTTGGCCAGTTGTTTTGGTATAAACATAGCGCAAATATGAAATGAATTCTATAATCGATATCAACAATCGTAAAATGGCATGTCAACTTCCTTTTTGTTAACAAGTTAGGTCGAATAAGTGAAGAGTGTGATTGGATTTTAAGTGCTAACTCTCTCTTTATTACAAAGTATTCACATTATTATTATTATTTACAAATACCTAGGTATACCACCCCTACGCTGCATTACGACTTACGTGACGGTCGGTAATCCTAAGGTGTCCAACTCATAAAATGAGACCATGGTATACCGACGCTGACTTTGTCAACAAGATTGTCGGAAAGATCTTGGCGGGTTTGCGCACCAACGCCAGATGTACTAGCAATGTTGGATACCCTTGGATTTTATATATATATATACTATTTTTTTCTTTTTTTTACATAAGCGAGAGAGTTAAGCGAGAATATCTTAGCACAACTTCACTTAAAAGATTTAAAATGTTATCGCAAGCAGTATAAATCAACCATTCATTTAATCGGATTACAATTTAGAAAACATTTCATACTCATCACCTACGAATCTCCCTATATATCAGTTACACCAAATTTTCTCATAGTTCAAACTTTTCTTCCGATATCCATTAAGAGAAGTAAATCTCTAAACACAAATTTGTATGCTAACTCCATCAATTTAAAAGTAAACAGAAGTGCGAAACTCTTTTTTTTAAGAAAAAGGGGGGAAACGCAAAAAAAGAAAGGAAAAAAAATGCAAACGTAAACTATGCAAAACAAAATGAAAATGAGACTTCCCCCACACTTGATTTCGACTGTGTCCCCACAGTCAATTCATGACATAATGAGTGAACAGAAGAGAAATATTTACATATTTACAAAAGAGGGTTAGTGCGTCTTACCGAATGTGCATGCAGAAAATATGTAGTCATCGAATAGATGAACCGGTCCACAATGGACCAATGGAGCAGCCTTATTAAGATTATGAGACATGGCTTAAGAAAACCAAATCATAAAGTATTTTATATTAGATTTCAGATTTGGAAAAAACAACTTTTGTTTTTTCAAAAGTTTGAGTTGCTAATATTAAAATTTTGAGCTTGCAATTGATCCGAAAATCGAACTGAATTTCTATAGCAACTAAAGAGAGGTCAGTGAGCCGGGGTTCAGAAAAAGTTTCAAAAACAAAGTTTGATTTGTTCAAATGATGTATAAATTGAGAGAAATATGCATCATTCTCACCCTCATACTTGTGTTGAGAAATATTGCTTAGTTTTGCTTTGATATTTTAAATTTTATTGACTAAAGGTTCATTCGTAAACCTAAAGTTAAAACCAAACAAATGAATTTTCAGTAAATTTCGAAATCATGTTTTCTCAAAAACAGAGTTATTCCAAAAAAAAGTTCGTATACTGTAGAAATTTATCTTTGAAAAACAAGTGATCACAGTGAGGTTCAGTTGAAACGATCAAGTAGCAGGGAGTTTCAACAGTTTCAGAAAAATCGTTATTGTGCTTAAGATCACATTCAGCAGTTTCCTTGTTTTCAACCTCAAGAATTTCAAAGTTTTCAAATGTTTCATTTTCATTTTTAAACCCAACAAAATTACTGTTAATCAGTTCAAGAAGTTTTCGCTCATCAAAGTTGTCCTCACCTAAACAGTTGTTAACAACTTCATTATTTTTGTCATGTCGACAATCAAAAGTTGCTAAATTTTAAAAAAATTCAGAATCTGAGAGAGGAAGATCAAATTGAAGATTTATGTCTTCAATTTCAAGAGAATTTAAATTCAAATAAATCAAAGAGCTTTCAACAACTTCATTAAGATTTTCATCAATTTCAAAAGTTATTAGTTGAAGATTGTCGATTTTGGTAAAAGATGGATTATCATTCAGATCGTCATACATTCGGTTTTGATTATTTTGTTTTTCACAAAAATTCAAGTAGTCTTGAAACAACAAATTCATGTGATTATCATGAATTTCGTCCATTTTCTCAACAAAATCAAAGTTATAATGATTAACTTGAGAAGTTTCAATTTTAAATTGTTAAGAACAAGACCATCACTGAAATTATTCCCATTTCTAAAATCATTTATAAAGTGATTCATATTTCCATTTTGAATTTGAAATTCATTTTGGAGTTCGAAATTGAATTGACAAGGGTTATAATCAAAACCATTTGAATTTGGAAGTGAATACAAATCTTGATTATTTTGATAACTTTGACTTACATTGTTGCCCAAGTATGAGTTACACCATTCACTTATTCTTTGATTTTGTTGTGTGCACATGTCAAGTAAAGATTCAGTACTTGTTTCAAGATTTGAGGGTTGGTCGTGATTTTGAAAATTTTGTGGCTCGAAATTAGGATTATTTTGAAAATTTTGAAAAGTTTGTGGTGTAAAATCCAAATTGTTCATACAATAATTGTTATTAAAATATCCATATGAATTTGGTGTAAAATTATATGGATTATATTGATTTTCACAACTATCATAAAATTCATGAGGATAAGGAAATTGGGACATTTTCAAGAAGCTCTTTAAAAAAATGTTAATATTAACAACTTCGGATTATATGAATACAAGTTAGGCCAAGTTCGGACAGTGGTTATCAGTGTGGCACGAATCACCGTAGAAACACGACTAAAGGTTTAAGAACCTGTTTGAGTTCGAGACTCTACCGTTACTTAGACACCTTAAAGAGTATCAATCCTAATTGTCAAATTAACAGATATTCTGTCTTATGAGCTTCGCGGAATCCTCGATTCGATTTCAAAAATAATTTATTTCAAAAACGAGTTTTTCAACTTAATCCCACATTCATTTTAAAATTTCCAATCACACATCTATAGGAAAAATAATCAATCACAGAACAGTCACATAAGAATAAGTTGCAGAAATATTTTTTTTACAAGCAACCCGTGACACCTGCATGAAATCTTTATAAGCAATTTTTTTAAGAAGCAGCAGTCCCCGTAGAGTTCAGAAAATTCTCACTTAGAACGACAGTCCGTCCAGTGCAATTGATTATCTCTAGCGCGTTCACACCCCACTTGGTGTGCAACCTCTCCAACAATTCGAAATTTTCTAATTGCAACTTGCTTGACAGAAATCCCTGTTTTGTTGATTGAATTCTGCCTCTTCTGATCTTGAGTAAATTTGACTTCTCTTGATTTTTTTTCTAAAGAAAGAAAACAAAACTAAAAATAAAACAAAATGAAAATAAGATGAATGAAAATCAAAAACAAAAATAACAATAAAAAGGAAATGAAATGATCTTTTTTCTCTAAGAAACTATCAAAGAAATCCTATCAAAATGAACACAAAGGCAACAGATTTTTTTTAGAAATAAAGTTAAAGCTAAAAAATGAAATGAATAAAGGAAAATATGCCAGCCTTAACTTCTAACAAATTTGACAACAAACCCACAGGAGAATCATATGGAACCACTAAAGGTTAACAAACAAATTAGATACTCCAACAACGCAAAACAACTACTAAGCCAAAAGGTTACCCAAACAAAATGAATCCCCTTTCTCAATAATTATTCAAAATCCACTTAACAAAGAATCCACGTCAAAAACAAAAGAAGCAGTCAAACTGTAACGACCCGTATTTTTATGGATAATAAATAATTTATTTAATTATTTATATAATGGTTTGGTAATTTAAAATGACCAAAATTGAATAATAGTGAATATTTAATTAAATTAAATAGTAGAATAATATATTTAATTTTCGAAATAGTCGGAAATAGTGGAATTCACAACATTGTGTGAATTGGATCATTTATAATACATATTTCAGTTTAGAGTTGAATTATATTAACGAATATATTATATAAATGGCAGTTGAACGTATAATTATAGTATGAATAAAATCGAGCTTGAAATGGCGCGGTAGTTTGTAATTTGGTGATTCGAACTTTAAATGAATATACAGAATCCGTTTTAAGTTGGATTTCTGTGAAACAAGAAATGTTCGGAGCTGGTGAAGTATTTTTTTTCTAATAGAAGAGAAAAATCGAGATTTCGTTGTGTAGATTTTGACTTATGTCCAAATCAAATTTTCGAAAAGCCGCTATGGAATTCCTTTATAATTTATAACGATTTATTTATATTGTAAAAGGATTTTTAATATAAATTGAATATCGATATAATGTAAAATTTTGAAATATCGAGTTATAAATCATGATATATTTATTTTGGGGTTATATGATATCGTATGTGAACATATATACGATAATATTAATTTTATTAATATTCATTTAATTATTTTTAAATATTTTAATATTTAAATGGGTTTATTTAGAGCTTTAAAAATAGCCAGATTTGCAAACAAACTCCGTTTTCGACGAAACTAATTTTGTTGGATCCGGAATATTAAATTATTGTTAGATTTCAATTTTGTAATTTTTGGAGTCAGTATGTGGCCATACGGGATTTTAATCTGAAAATAGTCAATAATTTGACTTTAAAAATACGTTGTGTGAGCAAACGAAGTCGGAATTTGATGAAACCAGTTTCGTTAGGTCCATAATGTCGAACTGTAGTGGTGTGTCCATTTTAATCGAATTTGGATGCTGCATGTGATCATAGAGATTTTCAGACGATAAATATAGACAACGGTGCAATATAAATTAATAAAATAATCAATACAAAATTATATAACTTAGCCTATAAATACCCCTTTACTAACCCTAATTTTTGTCAATTCCTCTTTTCTAGTCAAGGCCATTTCTAAGCCGTCATTTTTTTTCTACAGACCAACGTGTGTTAAAAATATTCCAAACAATTCAAATAAAACTTTATAAAATCCAAGATGAGTGTTTGTGAGTTCGAGAAGAGGAGCTCTTCAATCCAATATAGGTTTTGGATAGATCGAATCTTTCTGCTTTCTCTGGAAAACTGTACAGTAAACTAGGGTTAGTCCATTCGGAAATTTGAAGCTTCCATTTGGGGTTTTTCCGTTGTTTTTGATTTTCTGGTAGACGTTAGTGATTGTTGGCAAGTTGTGGAGGAGATCAGTGAAATTAGAATTCAGATGTTTTTACTGTGGTTTCACGTGGGAGGCGCTGTGTCGCGATTTAAAAGAAAGGGACGAGTTCAAAGTCTGGGGGGATGATCGAAGAGGAGGAGAAGTGGAGTGAAACAGGATTTTAGTTTTGAAAACCATTTACAGAAGAAGGAGCAGTGATTATTTGTAAATGAAACCATGGGTTTTTGTAAATGTTTGGAGCCAGCAGTGATGTTGTTTGACGCGAGGCAAAAGGAGGAAGTCGCGCTTTATTTTCTGAGAAGAAGAAGCAATAGCAGTAACCGCAAGTTTTGAGGGAAGATTAATTAGAAAATTTTGGTACTGTTTTAGTTGAATTCAAGTGAAGTGTAAGGCATGGGGAGGAAGATATCGGTTTTGCTATGTTTCAGGGAGTTGCGTGATGTATAAATGAAGTGGAAGAATAGGAGCAACATTGTATTGATGACGTGGAAAGTTATTAGATTAGGGAATTTAGTTAAATTAGTTTATCGATTAATGACCTTAAAATAGTTATAAACTTGTAAAATAAATATCTTATCCATATATGATCAGTATCCAATGAAACAGGATCCATGTGATAGTATGGACGACGGCTATGCAATGGAACTAACTGGGAGCGAATTGAAACTCATTACAATTTATAGCGAAATAAATTGTTTATCAGAATCAACCGACAGTTATCATTATTTAACTATAATCGTCCAATGTGAGTAAATCTCACTAACTCTGTACAGTTTATATTTTTATAAATATAATTTAGTGGTGAAAAATGATGATTGATTGTTGTGTGTTGATTGTTTGGTTGAATTGTTGATTTATTGGTTGAACTTAAAGATAACGATATATATATAAATCGTTAATTAAAATTTGGGTCTATTCATCAGAATATTTCATATTGAAATGAAATCGATGTTGTTTATAGTGTTTAACATCTGTGGATGCAGGGAGACAGGTTGGAGGTATCCAACTGGATTCCTCAATATTATAAGGTTGTTTGTTTTCATATATTGTGATATATGATGTGATATATAATCTGTGATCGATTATGTTGATACTGGTCATGTTATTTGGTATTTTAAATACCATATGAAATACTGGAGTGTAAAAAGGAAATTTTCAAAGTGAATATTGAAAATGAAATATTTATATATGAGATAAATAGGATATTATAAAAGGCAATATTTGGAAAACAAATATTGGAAAATATAATTAAGGAAATGTTTGGGGAATAAATAGAATTATATAAAAGGATTTATATAAATAAATAGAATTATATAAAGGGAATTATAAATGAGATTTAAATGTTGGAAATAAAAAAAGATTTGTATGAATAATTCTATAAATAAAAATATATATAGAATTTCGGTTTGAGATATTGTTTTTAAATATGAAATCAAACTATTTTGATTCGATAAAAGAAATATTATTCACATTCTATGAGAGAAATTAGATTAAAGTAAATATTTTGCAAATAAAATATTATAAACGAATATGGGGTTCTGATTAGGAATTTAAATGGAATTACTGAAATTAGAAACTGACTGGAAATTAGTTGAGTTGAATGACTTTCTGGGTATCGATCTGATGTTGGTTTCGGCCTTCGGGGTTTATACTTGGAAAGTTGTTCTCTTACTAGTTTACATTTAGAGATTGATGGAGGTGGGAATATATTGATGCGTGAATCAGAAATAGAAATGTTTTCCAAAGTTAATAATGTACATTTCCTAACTTTAGAAAATAAGGAATTTTTGAATATATGGAAACGATAAATGAGAAATTGGGAAATGAAATGATGATTGGTCGGTAAGATTTCCATTTGGAAATATGACTGTTGTTTGTACACATGTTTTCGTTTGATAGTTAAATCACCGACTATTAAAGATTTTGTCCATTTCCATCGTTAACACGGAGAGACCTGGATCAGATATATTATCTGAAAACCACTTCGCGTGGCATTAGCGTTGCGAATCAAATATGATGAAGATAATTGAATACGGAGTTATGAAAGGGCTGTTCAGTAAATCCTAGGTAAAAATTGCCTAAGATGGATTTACGAATAGTGCTTTCAGGTTGTCCAGTCCCAGGACAACTTGAATGGACGAATGTCTGACATAGTATATTTGGTAGATCGTGTAAGTTGATCTCTTCAAACGTATTTACGTTTGGTGGCGGAGGAATTCGTTTCTCTCAGCTGTATACCCGTGGTATTTTTAGGGAAATCAATTTGTGATTTGGCGGATATGACGATGTGACATTCAAAGTAAATAAAAGTGTGATCTATACGTATCGCCTCTAGCCTCACAACCGAGAAATGGTATAAAATCAGGTAGGTCGCATGGCTAAGTGGTTAGCTGCCAATTACAGTGTATTGTCACCTGATCTAGAGAAATTCCATTTGCTTCTTTATTCTATTTCGATGATGTCCCTTTTGGGAAACGGTTGCAGATCCCAACCGTTGGTGATAATACATTCGGTACACTCAAGCGAAATGAGTGACCGGTCATGTTTAGCCTTGGTTACAAGATATTCTTGTTGAACCCGGTGTGTTCCTTTCTAGAGATACACTGTCGGAAGGTGGTCCCATACCTTGCCAGTTGGAATTCATTAACCAATAAGTGCCTGCGGTTTTTGATTATATACTATATATGTGGAACGTGAGATGAAAGCGTTCTGCTAGGTGATTATTATATTGTGATTGATAGACACTATTATAATATCAAAAGAGTTTGGATATAAAGTTTATCTTTTCGTTCAAAAAGGTTTTTGAAATGTGAAAACAAGTGTTTTGGATTCTTATAAGGGAAAAATCCGTTCCGTGTTATACGGCGTGGTCTTATGAGATATTATTTATTTTGTCAAACGTTTTAGATGGTTTTACTCATACTAGTCCCATGACTGACCCGGAGTTTATTTTGTTTTGTTTTCCCTAAACTCTTGGGTGCCCAATTTTGTACGCGCAGTCAAGTAGCCAGGATTTAACAGATATACTGAGAGCTTGGAGCAGGAGGCTTTAGGATTTTATAGCAATTATTTATTTCCGCTGTGTTGTAAGTGCTGTACTTTGATAATGATATGTATATTCAAGTACAGATTTATATTTCAAAGTTATGTATATAGTATATTTTATTCGTTCCGCTGTGAGATACGTGTTACTCCGATGTTGTATCTATGTTCTTCTTCTTCTATTCTAATTTTCTATCTTTTATTTTCTCACCCTCTAACTTCTTTCTATTAACTATCCGGTATTTCCGATGCTTGGATTGTCAACATTGATTTTATGTCGATAACCAAGGTCGCGAAAACCCGGGTTGTTACAGTGGTATCAGAGCTGAAGGTTAAGTGATCATCTTGGCTATGCGGCGTGACTCAGTAGAGATGGGGTTAGTAATGCCCTAGATTGAGTTTGAACGGATATATATGAGCGCGTATTTGTTATTTGATATAAAAAAGGTTTTATATAGTGGAGATTTATTGGTTGAGTTGTTTATGAGTTCTGGTCGATCAGTTTGATCCAATGTATCGGTAGGAGTTTCTAAACACTCGAATATGATGAACCGACACAGTATGTTTTGAAAAAAGGGTAAATGAAATAATTTTACCCAAATTATATTTTGATATAAAGGATTTATATTGGAATGATTATAATATATTGGATATATTTGTTGTTATTATAATCGAGTAAGATTATAAATTAAATGGTTATGTAAATAACCAATCAGAATTCATATAAGTGTAATATATGAAATCAGATGAATTAAATCTGAATTTAAATCAGAATTGGAAGTAAAAAATCTGAAAAAATGAAAAGTGTTTGTAAATGGAATAGAATTAAATATATGGGAATTTTAAAATCCTAGGAGATTTTAAATTTCTTTACAAGCATTATGAATGATATTTTGAAATGTATTTCAAAATGGAAGTGTTTAGAAATGGCTTTGAAAGTGATATAGTATTAAACTCACTTTGATCACTGGAAAATAAATTGCGATGATGAAGTCGACCATCATCGTTGTTCATTTTCAAGTTGCTAAGTGGCGAATTACTACCAAAGATTTTTTTTTTGAATTGTTTTGTGGAAAGCAAGTTGTTTTGAATCCTGAAAAGGGATATCTGGTTTTAGAAAATTTAAAATGTATAAAATTCCCTGGGAAAGATTGTTTGAATTAAAACAAATTAAATATGAATTTGTGAAATCAAATTGAAATTGAATTAAAACCAGTTAAGTGGAAAATGAATTGAGATGGAAAATATTGAATTAGAATGGATTGGAGATAATCCGAAATGAAATTGGACTGGTAAGTTACGAGTTGAAATTAAAAATTGATTCTGAGTTAAGAACAGAATTTGGCTTGGGTATAACCGAATGATTGGGATGACATTGGTATATGCAGAATTGGTAACAGATTGAAAGGATGTATTGATATGCCGGACAAAAAAAGTACTAGTTTATATTTATATTAGGTATGAGGTTTTTATGAGCCGAATTAGTAAGCCGCTTGGCTGTTTGATTTTCTTTTGGTTTGGGAATGGCCTAGAGAGGCGAGTTGTAGTTGTACCGATTGAGCCATACAAAGAAGGTGCTGGCGATTTTTTTCGAAAATTTCGGGTGTTAGAAAATTTCAGGGTTTTTGAAAATTTTCTTTGATGAGAATTAATTAATATTTTAATTGAAATTTATTTGTTTAGTTGAAACAAAAATTAAAGAAGTAAACAAATAATTTTTGACCCGGTTAATCGGGTTTGTTTTCCACCTTAGCAATTTCGAGGACGAAATTATTTTAAGGTGGGAAGAATATAACGATCCGTATTTTTACGAATAATAAATAATTTATTTAATTATTTATATAACGGTTTGGTAATTTAAAATGACCAGAATTGAATGATAGTGAATATTTAATTAAATTAAATAATAGAATAATATATTTAATTTTCGAAATAGTCGAAAATAGTGGAATTCACAATATTATGTGAATTGGATCATTTATAATATATATATATTTATATTTCAGTTTAGAGTTGAGTTATATTAACGAATATATTATATAAACAACAGTTGAACGTATAATTATATTATAAATAAAATCGAGCTCGAAATGGCGCGGCAGTTCGTAATTTGGGGATTCGAACTTTAAATGAATATACAGAATCCGTTTTAAGTCGGATTTCTGTGAAACAAGAAACGTTCGGAACTGGTGAAGTACATTTTTCTAATGGAAGAGAAAAATCGAAATTTCGTTGTGTACATTTTGAGTTATGTCCAAATCAAATTTTCGAAAAGTCGCTATGGAATTCCTTTATAATATATAATGATTTATTTATATTATAAAAGGATTTTTAATATAAATTGAATATCGATATAATCTGGAATTTTTAAATATCGAGTTATAAATCATGATATATTTATTTTGGGGTTATATGATATCGTATGTGAATATATATACGATAATATTAATTTTATTAATATTAATTTAATTATTTTTAAATATATTAATATTTAAATGGGTTTATTTAGAGCTTTAAAAATAGCCACTTTTGCAAACGAACTCCGTTTTCGATGAAACTAATTTCTTTGGATCCGGAATATTAAATTATTGTTAGATTTCAATTTTCGTGATTTTTGAAGTCAGTATGTGGCCGTACGGAATTTTAATCCGAAAATATTCAATAATTTGACTTTAAAAATACGCTGTGTAAGCAAACGAAGTCTGAATTTGACGAAACCAGTTTCGTTGGGTTCGTAAAGTCGAACTGTAGTGGTGTGTCCATTTCTACGGAATTTGGATGTTGCATGTGATCATAGAGATTTTTAGACGATAAATATAGACAGCGATGCAATATAAATTAATAAAATAATCAATATAAAAATATATAACTTAGCCTATAAATACCCCTTTACTAACCCTAATTTTTGTCAATTCCTCTTTTCAGGTCAAGGTCATTTCTAAGCCGTCATTTTCTTCTGTAGACCAACGTGAGTTAAAAATATTCCAAACAATTCAAATAAAACTTTATAAAATCCAAGATGAGTGTTTGTGAGTTCGGGAAGAGGAGCTCTTCAATCCAATATAGGTTTTGGATAGATTGAAGATTTCTATTTTCTCTGGAAAACTGTACAGTAAACTAGGGTTCGTCCATTCGGAAATCTGAAGCTTCCATTTGGGGTTTTCCATCATTTTTGAGTTTCTGGTAGCCGTTAGTGATTCCTGGCAAGTTGTGGAGTAGATCGGTGAAATTAGAGTTCGGATATTTTTACTGTGGTTGCACGTGGGAGGCGTTGTGTCGCGATTTAAAGGAAAGGGATGAGTTCAAAGTGTGGGGGGATGATCGAAGCGGAAGAGAAGTGGAGTGAAACGGGGATTTTAGTTCTGAGAACCATTTACAGAAGAACGAGCGGTGATTATTTGTAAACGCAACCATGGGGTTTTGTAAATGTTTGGAGCCAGCGGCGATGTTGTTGGACGCGAGGCAGAAGGAGGAATTCGTGCTCTATTTCCTGAGAAGAAGAAGCAATAGCAGTAATCGCAAGTTTTGAAGGAAGATTAATTAGAAAATTTTGGTTATGTTTTGGTTGAATTCAAGTGAAGTGTGAGGCATAGGGAGGAAGATATCGGTTTTGCTATGTTCCAGGGAGTTGCGTGATGTTTAAATGAAGTGGAAGAACAGTTGCGACACTGTATTGATGAAGTGGTTAGTTATTAGATTAGGGAATTTAATTAAATTAGTTTATCGATTAATGACCTCAAAATAGTTATTAAATTGTAAAATAAATATCTTATCCATATATGATCAGAATCCGACGAAACAAGATCCGATGGGATCGTATGGACGATGGCTACGCAATGGAACTGACTGGGAGTGAATTGGAGCTCGTTACAATTTATAGCGAAATAAATTGTCTGTCAGAACAAACCGACAATTATCGTTATTTAACGATAACCGTCCAATGTGAGTAAATCTCACTAACTCTATACAGTTTATATTTTTATAAATATAATGTAGTGGTTATAATTGATGATTGATTGTTGTTTGTTGATTGTTTAGTTGAATTGCTGATTTATTGGTTGAATTGTTGATTTATTGGTTGAAATTATAGATAATGATATACATATATATAAATCGTTAATCAAATATTGGTTCTATTCATCAGAATATTTCATATTGAAATGAAATCGATGTTGTTTGTAGTGTTTAACATCTATGGATGCAGGGAGACAGGTTGGAGGGATCCAACTGGATTTCTCAATATTATAATACTGTTTGTTTTCATATATTGTGATATATGATGTGATATATAATCTGTGATTGATTATGATGATACTGGTCATGTTATTTGGTATTTTAAATACTATATGAAATACTGGAGTGTAAAAAGGAGATTTTCAAAGTGAATATTTAAAATGAAATATTTATATATGAAATAAATAAAGTATTATAAAAGGTAATATTTGGAAAACAAATATTGGAAAATATAATTAAGGAAATGTTTGGGGAATAAGTAGAATTATATAAAAGGATTTATATAAATAAATAGAATTATATAAAGGGAATTATAAATGAGATTTAAATGTTGGAAATAAAAAAAAGATTTGTATGACTAATTCTGCAAATAAAATTATAAATAGAATTTGGGTTTGAGATATTGCTTTTAAATACGAAATCAAACTGTTTTGATTCGATAAAAGAAATATTATTCACTTTCTATGTGAGAAATTAGATTAAAGTAAATATTTAAAAATAAAATATTATAAAGGAATTTGGGGTTTGAATTAGGAATTTAAACGGAATTAATGAAATTAGAAACTGACTGGAAATTAGTTGAGTTGAATGGCATTTTGGGTATCGATCTGATGTTGGTTTCGGCCTTCGGGGTTTATACTTGGGAAGTTGTTCTCTTACTAGTTTACAGTTAGAGACTGATAGAGGTGGGAAGATATTGATGCATGACTCAGAAGTGGAAATGTTTCCCAAAGTTAATAACGTATATTTTTTAATTTTAGAAAATAATGAATTTATGAATATATGGAAATGATAAATAGGAAATTGGGAAATGAAATGATGATTGATCGGGAAGATTTCCATTTGGGAATACGACCATTGTTTGTACACATGTTTCGTTTGATAGTTAAATCACCAACTATTAAAGATTTTGACCATTTCCATTGTCAACACGGAGAGGCCGGGATCAGTTATATTATTTGAAAACCACTCCGCATGGCATTTGCGTTGCGAATCAAATATGATGAAGATAATAGAAGACAGAGTTATGCGAGGCCTGTTCAGTAAATCCTAGGTAGAAATTGCCTAAGATGGATTTACAGAATAGTGCTTTCGGGTTATCCAGTCCCAGGACAGCTTGAATGGACAAATGTCTGACAGAGTATATCTGGCAGATCGTGTAAGTTGATCTTTTCAAACATATTTACGTTTGGTGGCGGAGGAATTCGTTTCTCTTAGCTGTATACCCGTGGTATTTTTGGGGAAATCAATTTGTGATTTGGCGGGGATGAAGATGTGACATTCAAAGTAAATAAAAGTGTGATATATACGTATGGCCTCTAGCCTCACAACCGAGAAATGGTATAAAATCGGGTAGGTCGCATGGGTAAGTGTTTGGCTGCCAATAAGGGTGTATTGTCACCTGATCTATAGAAATTAAATTTTCTTCTTATTCTGTTTCGATGTTGTCCCTTTCGGGAAACGGTTGCTGATCCCAACCGTTGGTGATAATACATTCGGTACACTCAAGCGAAATGAGTGACTGGTCATGTTTAGCCTGGATTACAAAATATTCTTGTTGAACCCGGTGTGTTCCTCTCTAGAGATACACTGTCGGAATGTGGTCCCATACCTTGCCAGTTGGAATTCATTAACCAATAAGCGCCTGCGGTTTTTGATTATATATTATGTATGTGGAACGTGAGATGAAAGCGTTCTGGTAGATGATTATTATATTGTGATTGATAGACACTATTATAATATCAAAAGGGTTTTGATATAAAGTTTATCTTTTCGTTCAAAAAAGATTTTTGAAATGTTAAAACAAGTGTTTTGGATTCTCATAAGGGAAAAACCCGTTCTGTGTTATACGACATGGTCTTAAGAGATATCATTTATTTTCTCAAACTGTTTTAAATGGTTTTACTCATACCAGTCCCATAACAGACCCGGAGTTTATTTTGTTTTGTTTTCCCTAAACTCTTGGGTTCCCAATTTTGTACATGCAGTCAAGTAGTCAGTATTTTACAGATATACTGAGAGCTTGGAGCAGGAGGCTTTAGGATTTTATAGCAATTGTTTATTTCCGCTATGTTGTAAGTGTTGTACTTTGATAATGATATGTATATTCAAGTACAGATTTATATTTCAAAGTTTTGTTATATAGTATATTTTATTCGTTCAGCTGTGAGATACGTGTTACTCTGATGTTGTATCTATGTTCTTCTTCTTCTATTCCAATTTTCTATCTTTTCTTTTCTCACCCTCTAACTTCTTTCTATTAACTATCCGTTATTTCCAATGCTTGGATTATCGACATTGAGTTTATGTCGATAATCAAGGTAGCAAAAACCCGGGTCGTTACACAAACTAAATTCATGCTTCTCGTCCAGAAGCAATTCGCAGAAATATGTTTCTTATTTCTACTTGAAATGGCTGAATTGATGCAGTGAGGTGGAAACGGGTTGGAAGGGGATGGTTATGGGGTGGCTGATGTAAACTGCTTCGCTGGTTAGCGTGTTTGTTGGTGGTGCGGATGTTGGATTTTTGTTGATTGTCGATGTGGTTTGAGGGGGACCGTGGTAGGTACAATGCTAAAGGGTTTGGGAATCGACTAGTGGTTCGATGATGAGGATCTGTTGAGCGGCAGAACATTGCAGTCGTGAAGGTGGCAATATTAAGGCGTTTGTGTGGTGTGAGTATGGTATGGTCTGGAATAGAAGGAGAGGGTCGAAAGATGGTGGAAGAGAATTGGTATGTGATTTGGAAGGGGATGTTTAGTTGGGGCTGGAAGTTTGTTTGCGTGAAGATGGTTTGCATCGTGAAGGATGTATTACGAGGGAGTGGTGAAGAGCAGATGGATGTTGATGTCTTGGATTTTAAAGATGAGAGAAGATGTAAATGAGGGAAAGATGGCAGGAAGCAGAAACTTGGATTAGAAATAAAGCAGAGAAGTTATGCGATGGTTTTTGTTGCTTATTTAGAGAGAAGGAAATTGAACAGATTGAATGAAAAAGAAATTGCAAGGCAAGAAAAAGGAAACAAACAAAGATTTGCAGAAATATTGGAAAGAAAAAATAGAAAGATATAGAAAATGTATATGGAAAAGAAATTGACAGAAAAATGGCAATTTTTTTTCAAGTTTTGATGTATAGAAATTAGAGAATTTGGGAAAGAAATGAAGAATTGGAAAGCAATAATTCTAATCAACTACTAGAAAGAAAGAAAGGAAAGTAATCAAGGAATGTAAGGCAAAGAAAATTAAAAAGAGAGGAAAAGGACAGCAATATTTTTTTTATTATTTGTAAGAAAAAAGAGGAAAGAAATGTAGAGAAAATTTGGAAAGAAATCAAAAAGGGGAAAGAAACAAAAGAGAAAACTGATTTTTTTTTTTAAATAAAAGAACAGAATCACAAATACACATACCAAAAACAAATAATGCACAATTCAATACACAAACAAAAACAAGAAAATAAAATAAACACAAGTTTTTTTTGTGAAGACTAAAACAAAATAAACACAACTAAACTAAGAATAAACAAACACATTTTTTTAAAAAAAAAAAGAACAACAAAAATTAATTCGAAGAACAAAATCAAAATAAAATTCCTTCCCTAGCAACAACACCAAAAACTTGTTCGACGACGAATATTCTATAAATTAGAAATCCATCGCACGATATATCGTGATAATAAACTGCAAGCGCACGATGTACAGTTGTTATTACGTGGAGAATACGAGTCGATCCGTTGGGAAAG
This sequence comes from Allium sativum, assembly GCA_030737875.1. Taxonomy (NCBI): domain Eukaryota; kingdom Viridiplantae; phylum Streptophyta; class Magnoliopsida; order Asparagales; family Amaryllidaceae; genus Allium; species Allium sativum. The sequence goes on along the minus strand of JASFAX010000039.1, from coordinate 5,066,286 downwards.
AAGTAATTTCAATTATATTCAATCAAATTAAACCAAAATCCAAGTGATGTTTTAACTACAACTAAACTAGTAAATTAAAATTAATAAAAACTATAAGATAGATGGCAACTTAGGAATAAATCCACTTTCTAGATCATGTAGTACAACAAGTTATGAAATTACGATCTCTCTTATTTCTTTTGGTCATTTGTGAATTTAGTTGATATGATTATTATAAGTATAGCTTATTCATGCTATTAACTAGCACAACATAAACTATCAAACTATATCATACCCACTAAATCACCTTACTAGTTCTAATGAAAAATGAACAAGTTGAAATTGAAATATACTTTAAGCATGACCTATAAACTATTAATTAGAACTATAGACTATCAAATTTCTGATTTCAACCTCCACTTAATCACTATGACATCAACATGAAGCACAAAAAGAAAGAAAGAATAGATAAATTAGGTTGCAACTACAAAATCAAGAGAGCTTCATTACCCCTAAGTTGAAAGGGATTAGCCTCTCATGTTTATTATTCTAACAACGAACATAAATTGCAACATAGAACAAAAAACAAGAGAAAAATAAAATAAAAATAAAATAAAGGACAATCTAATCTACTTGCAAAAAAGAAAATAACATGTAAATAAAAAACTAAAGAAAAAAAGGAGAAGACTAATTTTATTCCGACAGAAGAAAGTTACAGAATAAAACCCAATGTTGAATGAATCTGAATGAACTAGATACAAGTATATTTATAGTTGCCCAGGACAAGACTAAGTAGCCAATTACACAATGTGGGACAAAATCCCTTTTCTCAAAATAACAAATAAACCAAATAGCTAAGTGTGAACGCGTGTGAATGGATTTGCAAATGTCATAGCTTGCGGGCATCAAATGGCATCAACTTCAACTGTTTTGAGCATGAATAGGAACTCCATAATATCTACGACAAGCTATCTTTATGAAAACGCATTGAACCATTAAAATATGCGGCAGAAGATGGATGAACAACAACATTTCTTCAAGCTTTAATATAGTTCTCAAAATCAACACTCTTCTTACACCAAATCTTCAAGCTTTTCAACAATTAACTGCATCAATTCCATTTATCGTAAATAACCTAAAAACACAACTATAAATACATAGTATCAATTATTTTTAAGAGAAAACAAGATAAATAAGGGGATGAAATATACACATTTACGTGTATATCAGATATTACATTCATCCCTGGTTAAAAAAATTCGTCCTCGAAAAGGAAGTCGAGTAAATTTAAACTCCTTTATCAATTTTAAATTCGAATTTCTATCTTAACATATCGGAAATGTAATGGTAAAAACCAAGGCCCATATCATTCTCAGGATACTCTATCTAATTCCCATTAAAGGAGAGTCTGAAGAAATTTCTATAATCTCGTGATTACTAGGGTCGTCACAGGTCCTGTTTATAATTGAACTTTTCTAAGTTAGACCTAGAGCTGCTACTACTATCACTAAGGAGTAACTGCCATATATATTGTCTAGTACTTAGATATCTATGACCCTAAGAAAATTATCTTTCTAATTTGCCGCTAAAGTTGTGGTACCCAAGGTTTACTAAACAATTTAAGTCAAACTATAAGACTAAGTGTTCATACCTCATATTTTTCCTATAATTTTTAACTAAGTTTAATTTGGATTTGAGACACTTAGATGAGTATACTCATTATCTGAACAATTAGTGTTCATACCTCAAATTATAAGACTAAGTTATCTAATTTTCTGCTAAAGTTATAACTATCAAACCGTAGGTATTCTACGTCTGTCCCAGTCCGCAACTAATCCTTATGTTCTTGATTTCTAGACATTATGCAAGTCATACTAAGTCATCTACATCATCAATCATCAGTCGTATATGTTGTTTTCTTACCAAAGCAAAGATTGCAGCCAATATAGTATGTTGAAGTCATGTACAACATTAAATTAAAGCACAAGCTTAAGAAATAAGTAATTGTTCAGATAATGGGGATACTCATAGTACTCCTTGCTATCTTCATGCAAAAGCTTTGTAGAACATAATATAGTACTTACCAACACTCAAAGCAATCAAATATCTTTCTCGAAGCATCGAAATTCACAAAACTCACATCAACCTACTATGCTCTTAGTTTTGACACATTTTGACTCTCTTTTTCTTCAATTTAACATCCCTAATTTTGATATTTTTTATGACACTATGAGGAAGCTCGAGTCCAAATTTGAGAGGATTTGGAGGATATTACCATGGTTTTAGACTCAAAACGGCTATTACAGCGTTTCTGATGCGTTGTAAAAAGTTGTGGGTGGTTTATAATATTATACTCAAAACAGCTATTATAACATTCCTGGTGCACTATGAAAAGTTCTGGGCTTGTTAGAGTGCTTAATAAATAATTCAGAGAAAAGACAGGGCTTCGGAAATTCTAAGAAAAGTTCTTGGTAGTTTAAAATGATTTTAGACTCAAAAACAAATACTACAACGTTTCAGATGCACTGTGAAAAGTTTCGGTCTTGTTACAATGCTCTACAAATAATTCAGAGAAAGACAACACTTCAGAAATGCTACGATTATGGTTTGAGACACTTCAGAGTTCAAGAACATTTTAAAAATGTTTCAAATTCCAGAAGTGTTTCAAACTTTAGAAATCCTATTTTTGACCAGTTTTTTGGCAGAATGTTTGATTCTATTTCTCCATGATAAATATAGTTTTTAACTCCAAATTTTATATAGTAAGAAGATTTATTATCTACTTAATTATCATGAAAAGAAATCCTTAAAATTATTTATCAATTTAATATAAATAATTCAACAATACAAGGCATTTTTAACTTGTCCATTTCAGGTAGATTTCTACCCGACTTTGCATCCAGTTTTCAGATACACAAACCATCGAATTATAAAACATAGCCGAAATGAAAGTTGTAGGCATTTGATTTATCTTTACAGACTGATAAATAAATCAAAATTTCATCAAGAATTGAGGAACTCATGGTCGAAGTACCGAACGTCATTTTCATAGGTTTGAGACCAGCTATTCATTCTTAAATTTCACAACTTTTCTTCAAAATATGATATGAATACATATACTGAATTAGTTTCTCTCACCTTAGAGTTGTATCTTGAACTTGTATTTATTCTCTAGGCTTCTACTAAACTTATCCTCTTTATTTTACTTTGTTTTTCTTTTGTGAATGCATGAAAAGAAGTGAACATTTCCACCATTTTTATAGTATTTTTCAAGGCTAGTTTGGTAATTTAGTTTTGAACACTTGTCCACCTTATCATCATGCAAGCTTTAGGATGTAGAAACATGCAAACTTAGGTGTCTTTAGATGTTTCTACCCATGGACACCTAATGTGTTTATGTGTCTTTATCTCCTTTAATTCGAAGACATGTGTACCATTCATTTGATGACACGTGTCCTTATCTTTTCATGCCACTTATCATATATATATATATATATATACATATACCATATGCATTTAGTTATAAACTATGTATATACATATATGTGTTCTATTGTAACTACATGCACATGATGTTCTAACAACTTTTAACAAGTAAAACGTTGTTTATCAATAAAACCAAGTTCGATCACATTATCGATATTTCTTCGAACTACTTATCTTTGTAAACAAACTGTAATACCCCGTAATTTTATAACACATTAAAATGATAAACTAAGGAATACTTAATTGAACATTGGGAATTAATTAAAACGGATTGCGCCATTACGTTCGTTTGGGAATTCTACTTAAGGTAGACCCCAAGTTTGCGTAAAACGGACATCGTATGAAGAAGATATTAAGGTTTGAAGTTTACACATATATAAGCTAAAAATATATAAACAAATATTCCAAAAGCAGAAAATCGAAGGCAGGAAGGGGCGGGAATTTAACCCGTTGGGGGTCGACCCCGTGCTCTATGGGTGTCGACCCATGGGTCGACCCCACATGTAACACCCCGTAATTCTGTAACATTAAGTTACAAAAATTAAAGTATAATTAAATTTTAAAGTAAGAATTTCGTCTCAAAATTCTGCTTGGAAACGAGTCCGAGTTTTCGAGAAACGGAGTCCGTATGAGGGAGATATGACCCTCCGAAGTTTCATGGATTTTCAAAACAGAAAAACAACTCGAATTCGAATTCGAAATTCGAATTCAAACCCCAGCGCAGACTGGGCGGGAATTTTCCTGCCCAGGACCAGGTCGACCTGGGGGTCGACACTATGGTCGACCTCCCAGGGACCGGGTCGACCCTATGGTCGACCTGGGGGTCGACCTGGTGCTGAAACCCAGTTTTGAGCCTGGGTTCATTCTGATATTTCTGGTCTCGTTTTCAGTCTAGATTCGTCCGCCTAATCCTATATAAACAACCCCTAGCCCCATTCTCTTTACACCATTTTATTCTCTCCTTATGCTGCCTCTGGAATGATTGAAATAAATAGATTAAAATAAAACACGAAGACTATTCTTGAAGACTACGGCTAGGAATTGCATATTGGAGATTCAAATAAAGTTAAAGCTTCAAGAAGGGAAGCAAAGGGTAATTCAACGGCTTCGAGCAACGTCGCGCGAATCATAACAAATCACCTCAACGTTTCTTATTATCCTTTTCTAAAACCGATCAATGTAAGTCAGTTACTTTTTAGATTTGAACGTCTAGATCTATTTGTGGCATGTAATTAAATGGATATAAGAATATGCCCGATCCTTTCATTTGAATCTGTGCTTGTATATGCCTTTGGATCTAATTAATAACTATTGTGATTAATTACCAATGAGACTATGCCTATGACATTGAAAACTATTGTTAATGGCCTAAGACTATGACTGTGAACATAAGACTATACCTATGCCTATGACTGTGAGCATAAGACTATGCCTATGACTGTGAACATAAGACTATGCCTATGACTGTGAACATAAGACTATGCCTATGACTGTGAACATAAGACTATGCCTATGACTGTGAACATAAGGCTATTTCTTATGACGATGACAAGGACCATTGTGGCTAAACACCTATGATTCATGACTATAGGATTATTGCCTAGGATTATGACTACGAAATTGGATCTAAGCTTGATTTTCTATTCAAACCTATTCTTAATTATCCTTGGATCTTGATTTTGGGAAATTTTCTATTAAGTTAGATCTATCCATGTTCTTGGACCTAGATTATTATCCCAACCTTTTCATGTTCATAATGAGATCAGATCTATATGCCTGCGATGTTGTAGTCAATTTTTTCATTACATTTATTAGATCTGTAATTTGTGAATTTGGGATTACCATCTTATGCCTACTCTTATGCCTATCTTTTCATGGTATTCTTGTTTATTCCCTTTTATCTCCGAATCTAGATTGACTTATAATCTAGACTGAATCACGATTACACAAACGATGGGAATACGATTTGGGCAGAACATGAAATAAACATGAATGTGATTTAAAACTTGGAAATTTGGTATAACATGAAATTTATATAATTTGGCATAAATAAATATGTTGGCATAATCAGAATTTGGCTATAATAGTGAATAATTTACATGCATATTAGAATTGGGCGTAAATGGTAAATGGTTAATTGGCCGCAAAGCATGTAATTGGCATGTAAACCAAGTTTTGGGCGTAAACAATAAACTAGAATATTAAATCTAGTTTTGACATGAACTGTAAATGGGAATATTAGATCTAATTTGGCATAAACAGCAAGTTGGGTTAATTGATGGGTAAATCAAATCTTGGGCATAGAATATAGGCATGTTAGTGGGCATGACAAATAAATATGACGTGGGCCAAATTTGTTTAAAAGAGTAGTTAGCAATTTACATATAGACAAAAAGGATAAATATGTAAATCTAGGAAAGACGAATATGCCTAACCCGAGGTTAGATTGAGTTACGGTTTAAGACTGCCCGGAACCGCCCGGCAAATCCAGCAACCGTAACAATACCTATCTAATGTGGGTGCTTAGAGCATTGAGCCCAAAAAGGACCCGAGGTTAGACTGAGTTGCGGTGTAAATCTGTCCGGAATCGACCGGCACATCCAGTGACCGCAACAATATTTGTCTAATGTGAGTGGTTGGTGCTTTAAATGAATAATTTAAAGCTAAGAAACAGTTAAGTTAGAATGGGAGGGTTAAGTCCATAGGAACACTTAACCAATTTAACATGTTAACTAGACTAGAAGGTGGGGTTAAGTAAAATACACTTATCCAATTTAACATGTTAACTAGACTAGAAGGTGGAGTTAAGTAAACTTAGAACACTTAGCCACCATAGTGTGCCAAATGAACAAGGTTAAGTGAAAACATGAAGGGACAATACTTAACCATAATGGCATGTGAATTAATCAGATGTTAGGGTTAAGTTAACTAAGAGAACACTTAACCGTTATAACGTGTTAGCTAAACAGATGGGCAGGGTTAAGTTAAAGGGAACACTTAACCAATACAAGATGAAGGGGTGGGGTTAAGTAATAAGAAATACTTAACCAGTATAACTTGATTTGTGGTAGGGTTAAGTCAACATGAACTACTGATAACACTTAACCAGTTTAACATAACAAATGAATGGGTTAAGTTAACTTGAATTGACTAATGACACTTAACCAATCCAACTTGACGAGAAAAATAACTAAGCAGTAAACATTAGTTAAGAGGACTAAGTTGTAAACCTTAGTTAGGAAAACGAAGATTCAGGAACTAAGTAGTAAACCTTAGTTAAGGGAACTAAGTAGTAAATCTTAGTACAAGACGAGAAGGAGCGAACGTCCATCTGAACTTAAAGAAGGCTCCAACAAACTGGGTTATGAAGCACGCGGCTTCGAGGGAACGTGAGGGTACTCTTGGTATCCCTCTGTGAGGCTGCAGACGATCCGCGTGGGCTCACAGAGGTTAAGGTCTACGTTAGAAGAACCAAGGGTATGCCTTGGTTGCAATATAAGGCAACTTAAAGACTAGGATGGACCAGCGTGATTCGGTGAGACCATTAGCCCTGTGATAACAACACGTCGTCTACCTACCATCTTGGGTCAGTCGAGATACGTACAGCAGAAAGGCAGAGAACTCCAAAAGACCATATACTTGCTATCTAGTTATGGGTGCGCATGGCCATAGGTTAGCGGGGCATAGAGGGCTTGCGTATAGTTCTCATTTTTCAAGGTGTGCCTTTCATTTAGTTGAGGAAGGGGTCAGGTGGGACCGTAGCCATTGGAAAAACAGACCTTAGCATCTGCATCGGTAGATATCTGAAAGCTCCCGACCGAGTCCCATGTTTCTTGATTTGCCCTGCCACGAAACTCGGGTCGCACATACGGAGGACATGTGCATCTAGACAGCGATAACGATTCGCGACACATACATGGAAAAAGTCTAGGAACATATACTGCTCTAGGTAATGTGTCCTAGACTAGGGGCATCGTTCGATAGGTAGCATAACCCCTAGTTGGACCTAGGTCGCGTAAAGCCTAAAATCCGAGAAACGTTCAATAAGTAGCATAAACCCTAGTAGCCCTGGGTAGCGAAAACCCTAGTTGGATCTAGAATGCGCTCGATAGAAAACCCTAGATTAGATCTAAGTAATAAATAATGGATGTACATTGGAAAACAACCACCATTGCGGGGACTGGGTGTTGTATATAACAGTGTTGTATACACAATTATATGATTTTTGTTTGATGATAACAACCAAATATAGTTTATTATTGAATGTGTTTGTAACTGTACTGGTATATTATACATCAGACAGGAATATAATATTTCTATTTAAATCTAAATATTCACACAGTATTTTAAATATTCACACAGTATTTTATTTGAATAAGAATATTGTATTTCGATATTTAAACAGTACAGATTTACAACTCCACTATTTGTAAATACATCACTGATATACATTTCAAAATCTTCAATTTTCATACTCAGCTCCTCCCAACAACACTTACACTTTCTATACAAGATCACTCACAAATACAAACACACTAACGCTGTTCTTGTCTTCATCTTCAGTTTTCTGTCTTCACAGCCTTCAGTCAGTCATCTTCATACCTGTTCATACAGAAGAACACACACAGTAGACTGCAACAAAAATAAAATTAAATAAAAGCAAATAAAAATTTATTTTTAAATTTTATTTGCCTCAGATTTGCGGTGTGTTTCTCATCATTTTTCTAGACTTTGTCTGATATGCAGGGACAGAAAAACTCGTCTGGATGGCTGCATATACACACGTGTACACACGTGTGCACTGCCACGCCAATCCAGTGTCGCGACTGAGGAGTAGCCACTTGGACCATCTCGACTCAGCGCAATATACTCATGAATATGAAGTAAAAAGCATTACTCAAAGTCAGGTGGAGAGCGCATAACAGTGAACAAGTGAAAGCATGTCTCAAAGAACAAGGATAGAGTGCACAAGCAGTAGGTCGGCAAGCACAGTCCCATACAAAACAAAGTCAACAACAAAATATGGAGCAGCAGGTAACAAAATGGAATGTGAAGAAGTGCAAACCATTTTTAGCAAGGCAACACAGCATGCATCAATACATGCAGAGAAGAACATGGCACAATTGCATGATCAACACAGTATGCACAATGGCATAGCAGAATAAAAAGAAAACAAAACTGGATCGAGAAATGTATGGACATGGTGGGAGCAGATAATAAACATAGAGTTGTAGCATGAAGCAATTCAATGCATGAAAGTGAACAGCAATACAGACATGACATTGGTGCACACAACCAGGTTACAAATACACGGTGCAAGGCAGTACTTGAGCAGAGCAAGGTGAACAAGCATACAAAAGTCTGCATGCATATTTTTGAAAGAAAATAGATTGGAAAAACCAATGAAGGCATAGAGAATGCATGAACAGTTTTTTTTTTAAAGGAGCAGCAAACAAAAGTTAACACAAGTTTTAGTTCAGATACAACTAGGTTCATAAATGCACAACTCATAATGATCAAGTCCAGCATTACTAAGTTACGAATATTCAACAATGGAGGATGAGCACATTAAGGTACATGCAGGGGGTCAAGCAAGGTACAAGTCAACATAATAGTCACAGGAGCTCAAGGCAGTATATACATGGGTAAACTGTTTGATTCAGACTCAAGGGTATACATGATCAAGTACAGTGTCTGGTCTTATCAAAGCGTGAATAAATCGGTTCAACTAGTCATGGGAAAAAGCAAGTAATACAAAGATAAGGCACAAACTCAAAACAGTGGAGCAGCTAAAGAACACACATGCACAAACACTCAGGGGTAAAGCAACATACATATGAATACCCAAAAGAGTCAAGCAGATCAACCATAGTATTTTCTTTAATCAGTTCAAAGTTCAAAGTTTAGATGGCAACAGTTTAGCATGTATATGCCAGTAATACAAACAAGGACATAGAAGCCCAAAGCGACAACATGCAAAATTAAAGTGTAGTACCCATTTTGATCAACAGAAGTGAACAAGAGCAAATTACTTAAGCAAAGTATCCATTCACAAATTCAAATGTTCAACTATACTCGGCAAAGTGTAAAGAAACTATTCATATCAGTTTTAAAGACAGGAAAAATGTTTTTGAAAAGAATGATTCAAAGAATCTTTTAAAATTCCAGAAATCAGGGTTTAAACTTGGAAGTATGAAATATATTCGGAAAAACCATTCAAGTTACTAAATCAAAATTCAACTAGAGAAAGCCCAGAATTCTCATGCGAGTATTCAGGAATTCACATACAAGTTTGAAGATTTCAAGTTTCAAAAATCAAGGGATTGATTTAAAAGCAGGAAATTGAAGTATAAAGTATATAGGATAAACGCAAATTACTCCACAAAATTTGAATCGAAGAAATCATCAGAATTCCAGAAGATTTCAAGCTCCAAAATTTTCGAATATATCAAATCAAGTCTAAGACGAAATCAGAGCAAATATATCGAATTTCAATCCTATTTAAACACCAATCCTCATCGGCAATTATCATCCAAGTTCGAACAAGCTAAAAGCAGAAATTCGAATTAAATTCATACCAGAGAAAAAGGAGATTACTTGGATCCAAATCAACGCTCATCAACGGTCAATCGAAGAAGAAGATAGTCACTGAATAATCAGAGACTCACACGACAGAGCGGCGGCCTTCAGGTTGAAAGAGAATCGAAACCCTGAATCAACAAATTCCCAAATCAATCAATAAACGCCAGAAACTGAAGCGAAAAGTATTCGAGCATCAGAAAATCGGATTTCATCAACCAAGCTTCGCAATTTAGGGATTTAGAGGAAACCCTAGAATAATTACAGCCGCCATATTTTTGTTTTCCAGAGAGAATTAAAGGAAGTCGGGCTCAAGTAAAAAGTGGTGGAGCAAAATAAAAAGGGCCGGCCAAGTTTAAGGGGATAACCCTTATTTAATTACTAGGGTTTTAAAGTTTTTATTAAGGGTTTTCTTATTGTCTTGATTTTGTTTGTCTTTAATTTCAACTTTGTAATCAGTCCAGAGTTTTCTAGTTTGTCTCTAAACTAGGGAGACGAATTACAGTGTTTGTAATTCGGGGAAATCTGGTTTTGGGGATAAAAACCAGTGCAGGGTTTTGAGCGTAGGGTTAAGAACAGTTGGGAGCGAGTGTCGCGAGTTTACAGGGGATTGTAAGCGTAGAGATTGTTTTCACTCCTAGTAGAAACCTTGGGGAATGCAGCAGTAGGCAGGGTTTTGCCGAAGCTGGGTATATCTGTGTGTTATTTATTTTCCGCATTTACTCTGATTATTATCTGTGCTGTGATTATTTAATTACTCTGTGAAAAACTGCGATAAACCCTATTCACCCCCCCCCCCCTCTAGGGTTAATTTAGATCCTACAAGTGGTATCAGAGCAGGTATTTTTATTTTATTATAACTCTAGAGTCATGAATTTGTCAAACAACGCTTTTTCTGAGGGTCAGTCCATAGCTAGGCCACCAATGTTTAATGGAACTGATTATGCATATTGGAAAGCTAGGATGAAAATTTATTTGAGTTCTGTCGATTATGATGTGTGGGATATTATTGAAACGGGTTATAGATCTCCCACTGTTATTGTTAGTGGTGTTGAAATTCCTAAATCAAAAGATAGGTGGGATGCTAATGATAAAAAATTATTTTCAACTAATGCCAAAGCAATGAATGCTTTAATTTGTGCTCTTGATAAAACTGAATTTAATCGAATTTCTCATTGTGAGACAGCACAGGAAATATGGCATACGTTGGAGGTCACACACGAAGGGACATCTCAAGTAAAGGAATCTCGTCTCGCTCTACTCAGCAACGAATATGAAAATTTCTCTATGCAAAAAGACGAAGATATAAAAGAGATGTATGGACGCTTCTCATCACTGGTCTACAATGCAAAAGCTCTTGGCAAAACCTATACCGAAGTGGAATTGATCAGAAAGATACTGAGAGTGCTACCGATGAATTTTGAAGCAAAGGTGACGGCAATTCAAGAATCAAAAGATCTGAATAAAGTAAGCATGGAAGAGTTGATCGGAAATCTGATAACTTACGAAATGGAGTTAAAAGCAAGAGAAGAACGAAAGGATTCTGAATCAAAGAAAAAGACGATCGCTCTAAATAATTCTGTTGAAAGTAATGATGATAATCCCGCTGAAGAGCTAGCCATGGTTTTGAAAAAGTGGGTCAAAGGAAAATACAAACCACGAAAGAAGAATTCAAAAACCGACAAGTCTGAAAGTTCAGATAGTTCAAACGATGAAGTGTTTTGCTACAATTGCAAGAAACCCGGACATATCAAACCAAATTGCCCACATCTTAAAAATGAAAAGAAGAAGAAGTTCAGAAGAAAGAAGAAAGCCTTTGCTGCTACATGGGATGACGAAGAAGGAGAAGAAGTTTCTGAAAGTGAAGAAGAGGAAGCTAATTTGTATCTTATGGCTCATTCTGTTTCAGAAAGTAGTGAAGAGGATTCAAGTGAGGTATCGAGTTTTACTTATAAAGATTTAATTTTAATATGTCACGATCTCACAAAAACTGTTGATTCTCTTGAACTAAAAGTTAAGAAATTAAAATCTGATAGGTCAAAACTAGTTCAAGAAAATAACAGTTTAGAAACAAAACTTGAAAAACTTAAGAATTCATCGTTTTCAGAATGCGAAAAATGTCGATTTTTGAGTAACGATTGTTTGAAATTAAAAACTGATCTTGAGTTACTTAAAAGAGAAAACATGAATTTGAAAAATGAAAATCATGATTTTGAAAAGGTGATTGAAAAGTTTAGAGAATCTGAAAAACTTGATTTTGAAAAAAGAAAACAATTTGAAATTGAAATTTCCAAGTCCAATGATAGAATCAAAGCACTTGAAAACGAAAATTTGATTTTAAAACAAACTGATGCTGAAAAGAGGAAAATCGCTATTAACCGTTGTTCAAATTTAATGAAAGAAAATAGCGATCTTAAATTTAAAATTCAACGACTGGAGTCAGCTTTGACTAAATTTTCTAAAGGAGAGAAATCGTTGAATATGTTGTTAAAAAATCAATTTTTTGTTCAGAATAAAAAGGGACTTGGATTTGAATCTGATCAAGTTGAAAAACAAAATTTTAATGATTTTAAAAATCCTTTAATTGGCTTTGAAAACGATCAAATTGAATTTTTGAAATTTAATAATTCCAAAGGGTTTTTAAATCATAAACAAATTGATAACTCGTTTAAAAACAATTCATTTAAATCTGTTTGGATTCCAAAAATTAACAAAATAAATTTAAGCAAATCTAAACAAATTTGGGTTCCAAAGGGTACACTAGTGAATAGTAATGGATTGTTATATAAACGGGTTTGGGTACCAAAACGTGTAAACGAAGATAAGAGTGGTAAAACAACTTTTGTTAGACCACTCGATCATATAAACATTTAGGTACTATGGGAGGCTGAGGAACAACTGTGCTTAAGTTAGATAAAATTCAAGTTGATTCATATATCAAATTATTTGGAGTTCCTTAGCCATAGATTCAGAGTTGGAGATTCATTGCATCACGTTGATTATGGTAAGTCAGGTATGATCTCTAAACTCGTACTATTATTTCTTTTAGTTTATTTTTACTTGGCTGTTTTTGAAATCATTCGTTATGGATTGTTGAAATTCTTGGATTATAAAAAAAAAATTGATTTTTTTTGGTGATTTCCAATAATTATCTTCAGATTTGATAAGTTGACTGTTTCTTGAGTTTGTCCAAAAATTCTCTGAAAATAATCTTGTGCTGCTCTGATAAGGAAATTGATTTGATTCATTGGTGATTAAATGATAAGTTGGAAAATCAGTGACTGGATTTAGTTAAAATTCATAGGCAATTTGAATTAAAATGGTTTTAAAAATTGTCTAGGAGCAATCAGTGTTAAAAATATTAGAAAATTTCATTTTTTTTAACTGATTGATTTTTTTTTTAAGCTGATTTTCAACTTGCATTTTTTCAAAAACTCCTCTTGAAATTAATATTTTCAATTTTAAAATTATTTTTGATTATTTATTCAAAAATTGAAATTATTGATTAATTTGAACCATTTTGTGACTCATCAAAATCATAAATAGATTTATGAAATTGTGATGAGTTGTGACTATGGTATAATTCATAACTAGAAGAGATATTATTTTAAATCTCATGATGATTAAACAGATTTTATAATATCTTTGAATTAGAGCTTATTTCACGACCATCTTCTATATCTACCATATTTCTGTCATTCATCATGGTTTTATTTAATTTGGGGAGTTCTAATTATTCTTGAAATTATAAAAAAAAAAATTATCCTTGGTATTCACTCCCATTTAAAAATCCTCGCGGTTATGCGTGGGTGAATTACCTTAATTTCTATGTGTTTCCATTCTCACTTAAAAGACCTTCGGGCTGTGCATGGATGGAACTCATTAGAGAGGATAAAGTTAAGTTACTACTAACCCCATTTAAAAGACCTTTGGGCTATGCGTGGTTAGAAAGTGCTTAACACTTTTTTAGCATATTTAAAATCTTTAAAATTCATATCCAAATATTCAATTTTTATTGAACTCTCCTCATTCAATAAAATCCATCGTAAATCCATTCATTCTGAAAGTGAAATTTGCTTCTGATTTAAAGATTATCATGATTTTTGTTTGATTAAATGGGATTTGCGATATATATTCTCTCTCTTAATTTGAATTTATATTTATAGTCAATATTCATTACTATTTCGATTTCTATTTTCCTTTTGATGATAACAAAAGGGGGAGAATGGTCAAGATTTTGATTGTTGAGTATAAATTCAAAAATATTTTAAGATTGAAAGTTAAATATCTAGAGGGAGAATGGTCAACTAGATTACATCATTCATATTCTTCCACATATATAGGGGGAGTTCAGTTGTAGGGGGAGTATACAAATAGGGGGAGTAATATATTTCACGTTCAAACACATTCAAAATCTTTTATTTATTTGTCATCATCAAAAGGGGGAGATTGTTGTATATAACAGTGTTGTATACACAATTATATGATTTTTGTTTGATGATAACAACCAAATATATTTTATTATTGAATGTGTTTGTAACTGTACTGGTATATTATACATCAGACAGAAATATAATATTTCTATTTAAATCTAAATATTCACACAGTATTTTAAATATTCACACAGTATTTTATTTGAATAAGAATATTGTATTTCGATATTTAAACAGTACAGATTTACAACTCCACTATTTGTATATACATCACTGATATACATTTCAAAATCTTCAATTTTCATACTCAGCTCCTCCCAACAACACTTACACTTTCTGTACAAGATCACTCACAAATACAAACACACTAACGCTGTTCTTGTCTTCATCTTCAGTTTTCTGTCTTCACAGCCTTCAGTCAGTCATCTTCATACCTGTTCATACAGAAGAACACACACAGTAGACTGCAACAAAAATAAAATTAAATAAAAGCAAATAAAAATTTATTTTTAAATTTTATTTGCCTCAGATTTGCGGTGTGTTTCTCATCATTTTTCTAGACTTTGTCTGATATGCAGGGACAGAAAAACTCGTCTGGATGGCTGCATATACACACGTGTACACACGTGTGCACTGCCACGCCAATCCAGTGTCGCGACTGAGGAGTAGCCACTTGGACCATCTCGACTCAGCGCAATATACTCATGAATATGAAGTAAAAAGCATTACTCAAAGTCAGGTGGAGAGCGCATAACAGTGAACAAGTGAAAGCATGTCTCAAAGAACAAGGATAGAGTGCACAAGCAGTAGGTCGGCAAGCACAGTCCCATACAAAACAAAGTCAACAACAAAATATGGAGCAGCAGGTAACAAAATGGAATGTGAAGAAGTGCAAACCATTTTTAGCAAGGCAACACAGCATGCATCAATACATGCAGAGAAGAACATGGCACAATTGCATGATCAACACAGTATGCACAATGGCATAGCAGAATAAAAAGAAAACAAAACTGGATCGAGAAATGTATGGACATGGTGGGAGCAGATAATAAACATAGAGTTGTAGCATGAAGCAATTCAATGCATGAAAGTGAACAGCAATACGGACATGACATTGGTGCACACAACCAGGTTACAAATACACGGTGCAAGGCAGTACTTGAGCAGAGCAAGGTGAACAAGCATACAAAAGTCTGCATGCATATTTTTGAAAGAAAATAGATTGGAAAAACCAATGAAGGCATAGAGAATGCATGAACAGTTTTTTTTAAAGGAGCAGCAAACAAAAGTTAACACAAGTTTTAGTTCAGATACAACTAGGTTCATAAATGCACAACTCATAATGATCAAGTCCAGCATTACTAAGTTACGAATATTCAACAATGGAGGATGAGCACATTAAGGTACATGCAGGGGGTCAAGCAAGGTACAAGTCAACATAATAGTCACAGGAGATCAAGGCAGTATATACATGGGTAAACTGTTTGATTCAGACTCAAGGGTATACATGATCAAGTACAGTGTCTGGTCTTATCAAAGCGTGAATAAATCGGTTCAACTAGTCATGGGAAAAAGCAAGTAATACAAAGACAAGGCACAAACTCAAAACAGTGGAGCAGCTAAAGAACACACATGCACAAACACTCAGGGGTAAAGCAACATACATATGAATACCCAAAAGAGTCAAGCAGATCAACCATAGTATTTTCTTTAATCAGTTCAAAGTTCAAAGTTTAGATGGCAACAGTTTAGCATGTATATGCCAGTAATACAAACAAGGACATAGAAGCCCAAAGCGACAACATGCAAAATTAAAGTGCAGTACCCATTTTGATCAACAGAAGTGAACAAGAGCAAATTACTTAAGCAAAGTATCCATTCACAAATTCAAATGTTCAACTATACTCGGCAAAGTGTAAAGCAACTGTTCATATCAGTTTTAAAGACAGGAAAAATGTTTTTGAAAAGAATGATTCAAAGAATCTTTTAAAATTCCAGAAATCAGGGTTTAAACTTGGAAGTATGAAATATATTCGGAAAAACCATTCAAGTTACTAAATCAAAATTCAACTAGAGAAAGCCCAGAATTCTAATGCGAGTATTCAGAATTCACATACAAGTTTGAAGATTTCAAGTTTCAAAAATCAAGGGATTGATTTAAAAGCAGGAAATTGAAGTATAAAGTATATAGGATAAACGCAAATTACTCCACAAAATTTGAATCGAATAAATCATCAGAATTCCAGAAGATTTCAAGCTCCAAAATTTTCGAATATATCAAATCAAGTCTAAGACGAAATCAGAGCAAATATATCGAATTTCAATCCTATTTAAACACCAATCCTCATCGGCAATTATCATCCAAGTTCGAACAAGCTAAAAGCAGAAATTCGAATTAAATTCATACCAGAGAAAAAGGAGATTACTTGGATCCAAATCAACGCTCATCAACGGTCAATCGAAGAAGAAGATAGTCACTGAATAATCAGAGACTCACACGACAGAGCGGCGGCCTTCAGGTTGAAAGAGAATCGAAACCCTGAATCAACAAATTCCCAAATCAATCAATAAACGCCAGAAACTGAAGCGAAAAGTATTCGAGCATCAGAAAATCGGATTTCATCAACCAAGCTTCGCAATTTAGGGATTTAGAGGAAACCCTAGAATAATTACAGCCGCCATATTTTTGTTTTCCAGAGAGAATTAAAGGAAGTCGGGCTCAAGTAAAAAGTGGTGGAGCAAAATAAAAAGGGCCGGCCAAGTTTAAGGGGATAACCCTTATTTAATTACTAGGGTTTTCAAAGTTTTTATTAAGGGTTTTCTTATTGTCTTGATTTTGTTTGTCTTTAATTTCAACTTTGTAATCGGTCCAGAGTTTTCTAGTTTGTCTCTAAACTAGGGAGACGAATTACAGTGTTTGTAATTCGGGGAAATCTGGTTTTGGGGATAAAAACCAGTGCAGGGTTTTGAGCGTAGGGTTAAGAACAGTTGGGAGCGAGTGTCGCGAGTTTACAGGGGATTGTAAGCGTAGAGATTGTTTTCACTCCTAGTAGAAACCTTGGGGAATGCAGCAGTAGGCAGGGTTTTGCCGAAGCTGGGTATATCTGTGTGTTATTTATTTTCCGCATTTACTCTGATTATTATCTGTGCTGTGATTATTTAATTACTCTGTGAAAAACTGCGATAAACCCTATTCACCCCCCCCCCTCTAGGGTTAATTTAGATCCTACACTGGGATCACGTTATTGTTTTATCAGTTTATACAGGTTACTAGTTAGTCGGTGTAGAGATATAGAAGCCAGAATAATAGGGTAATTGCGAAGCAAAGAAAATATGGAAGCATATTCAGTTTATCTGTACATTCAGTTTTATCTTGCCTTAGCATATCTTGCGTTATCTTGTTAGCCCTATCATCATGGTATTGTCTTGTATTCAGTTAATCCATGTCATGTTGTTTTTACCTGTTCACATGCTGAAAGTGACTGAACTTACCAGACTTTATGTCTGACTCTGTTTCCTTTCGCTTTCTTGTCTTCCGTCTCCCCTCCCCCCGGTTCGTAGGGAGGGAATATTACTACTTAGCCCAGTTTTCTTTCCAAGCTGAAGATTAATCGAAGTTTTCCTTGGATTCTCTTTTCCATTGCTATGGCTGGCTCACGCTACACTTGGGAATATAAATGTTATTTTATGCTTCTTTATTTTGTAAGACAGATATTCTGGTATTGGGAAATAATTGTTGTACAAACTATTTGATCAATAAAGTAAAGTTCTATTTTCCGCTGTTTTAATTTTGTCTGTCTTGTATTTATCTGTATCTTTTACCTATAACTCTCCCCCGAAGTTAGGGCCTTCCCTTTGTGAGTGACCTTAACAGATGTGGGGTGTTACATCACAACAAGGGTGTCGACACCCATGTCGACCCCCTAGATCCGGGGCAGATCCAGTTCTGCGTACATGGACTTATTTTTTGTCCAGATTCCTTAACCCTAGGTTATATAAAGGTCCTTAATCCCATTGTTTTATTCGTCTAAATCAATGGTGATAATGAGGTGCTGCCCCCAACTCAGAATAAAATTGCCTATTCTTCTTCAACAGCAAGCTATACGTATTCAGAGATCTGTGCTACAACATCTACAATCAAATCTCTGCTCTTTAGATCCAATCACGGTGATTCTATGTTATTTTCAGATGTAAGCACCTAAAATGTAATCTTGACATGTTTATAATTTTGGATCTAAGCCTATGCCTGTTAGGAAACTGAATCATAATAAATCTGCCATTACGTGTACACCTGATTTAATGATTAGTGCCTATATGCCTATTCATGATATCCCTATTCTGTTAGTTTGCCTAATCATATCACCTTATGCCTACTATGTTAGTTTGCCTAATTTATATCATCTTATGCCAGTTTTTATTTGTTATGCATATTCTTGTTCTCTTCTCTCCCTCTTTCCCTTTTGTTTTTATAGCCGGGCTATCTTCGAGCCTAGGCATATCGCTGAAATACGCAAGCGCACGAAATTGGAAATGATTGGGCATGATTAATTTGGGGCATAATTCATATTGTAAAACACGACTGATAATTTTGGGCATAATTTGTACCTTGAGCCAAAACTAGGGATTTGGGGGCATTAACTATATCTTGATTTAAGCCTGGGGGCATAACTTGTATCGTAGATCGGACGGGAATTTAAGGCATGATAAACATGAAAGTTTGTTAGTAATGAAAATGCCTAGATTTACAGTAATTATAAACTGTAATCGTGCTTAGACACGAGGTTAGTTTACACTCGTGGTAGAAGTCTACTCGGAACCGCCCGACATATCCAGCGTCCACAAGTGGTGAATATAATGTGAGTTGTCTAAGTCCATAAACATAAATGTGATGGAGCTAAGACACGAGGTTAAGTCCGACTTGTGGAAGAAGTCTGCCTGTACCCAACTGGCATATCCAGCATCCACAAGTTGTAGACTTAATGTTGGAGGTCTAGCGCAGTAATAACCATAAATGAACAAATGGTGATAAACTTGTAATACTTAACCTGTTTGAATCCATAAGGATTACATGAACCTGTCAAATTAAGTAGGGGTTAAGTAAAAGAATCAGTGGGAGAGTTAAGTAAATCTTGTGGCGGTGGGTAATATTTATATATATAGGCCAACAAACTTAACCTGTAGGGTTATGCAATCTTGTTAGACTAGTGGGCATGAACTTTTAAAATCCTAGTAATGGGGATGCAAGCCTAGGGGGAAGCTTGTATCATCTGGTGTATGGGACCCGTTTCAGTTAGTAACCCATCTTGGTATCAAACAGGGAACCCCGAACTAGGTCAGGGTCTGGGCAAGCTTACTGGGATGATTATAAGAGGTCACTTGGTGATGGTGTTTGACGGCGTGTTCCAAGGGGGTCATGCGCGTGCACGGGTCCGCTTGCTAGGGAAGATAAGACGTTGTGACACCAATGGATATGGTTGTGCACATCTTATAAACAAAGGGTTTCCACTTTAGGAAGTGATACATCCTATTGTGGGGCCATCACAGGGTATCTACGAGTTAGGGAGTCGATCGATTGGGGGTAGTAATTAGGTTACATCTAGTTTGGCTTATTTAGGAGCCCGATATTACCGTTGGGGGTAAAACCCATAAGTTATGTTAGGATACCAGTATTATATGGGGTAAAAACCTCTCACTAGAAGTACACCTAAGTCTACCGTCTTGTACTTGTTCAGATCATCTTATTCTTGTTATACTAGTATTGGTGTAAAGAAAAGTAATATAGAAGCGCAACGCATATTCTGTTTATCCTGTTTACCTTGTTATACCTGCCTTATGACACTATTATCTCGCTCCAACTTATATGCCTATCATAATGCTTTTACTTATTTATATGTTATAAGTAACTGGACTCGCCAGACTTTATATATGACCCATTTTGTTTCTCTTCTTTCTCTTCCGTCTGCACCACCCAGGTTCTCAGGGTGGGAATACTCAGCTTAATCAGGATTCTTCTATGGCTATAATTTGGGAATTATGCTCTTTTATGTATTATCGTACTTTGATGATGACTTTTGTACAAGGCAGAAGTTTTATGTTTTCAGTATTCCGGGCTTATTATGTAATTGGGTTTGAACCATGAAGCTTTTCTATTAAATAAATTTTTAATTCCGCTGTTATTTTATATTTGTGTTGCAATGCTTCTGTTTCTGTTTACCTATAACGCTTCACGAAACTTAATGCATTCTAATAAAGAGTGACATTAATGGACGTGGGGTGTCACACAAGCATTTAATGACATGTTTTCTCCTCATTAACTGTCATTTATAATGGGATTTAACAAGGTTATAAAACCATTTTTGTAAATTAAATCCAAGATTTAAATATTTAAATAACCTCAATATTTGAATATTTACTGCTCGAAGTTTTAGGTTGTTATTCTTCCCTTTTTAAAAGGAATTTCGTCCCCTAAATTTTATGCAAAAATTAATCAACAGAATGCCAGATATTCGACAAAAGAAACTCTATGTGTCCAGGGCATCTTTCTTGATAGTATACTTTCAAACCAATTTCATAATTTGAAATTTGGAATTAAAAGATAAGGCATACCTGTATGTTATATGATTATAGCTTCCCAATTTTTGATCGACATTTTATCAATCTTGCAAGCTATTACTGGATCAGGTACGCCATATTTTCTTTTTACGTCCAAATATAGGATCATGTTCATTGCAATCCACATCAATACGCAGTCTCCTTCCCGTTAATATACATTTAGTTTGGAGTAGATTGTTATTTACATGTGTGTGTGTGTGTGTGTATATAAAAAAAATTGTGGCTAGTTCCAATTCGTCAAGTAAGTACATAATCTTCTTGTTGTGGTGCCCTTCAAAATGTACCAAAAACAATCGTGGAAGTTGTATCATAAGGATCAACAATTAACTTCATTGGGATAATTCATATCAAAGTTCAAAATGATATTCAAGATAGACTTTCAAACATTATATAATAGCAACTCTAATGACAAATACTTTTATCAAAACAGCATCTTATTCATCTAAGTGGATTTATATCACACACTCAATGTAGGATATTTCATCCTATTTTGACCAATGTTGACTCATCAAATAATGGTGTACTCTCCTTGTTGCAGTACCCATCGAAATGTACCGAAGAGTAAGATTTTCAAGATAGACATCCTGAATAATATCTTCAAACAAGTTTTATTCCTTTCAGAATGATAATTATGTTCATAAAAATGGATCCATGCCACACAATCAATTTAGGATATTTTATCCTATTGCGGTCGGCATCCCCGCACTAAGTAGGGACGCACTCTATTGGCTTAATACCACATATAGTAATAGTTACACTATCCAAGATCTATTGTCCTATACCGCACATCATCACCATCATCCGAAAGTAACCATCATATTGCAGTCGGCATCCCCTCACTAAGCAGGGATGACACTACTGGCTCAATACCATATAGAGTAATAGTGCACTACCACAGATCTATTGTCGTATACCGCACGTCATCGTCGTCATTCGAAGGTAACCATCATAGATGAAATAATCATAAAAATATTTCATAGGTACAAGCAAAGTATTCTCTTAGAATACTTTTATACTTTGCAATCATTACTCCAACATAGATAACCATTTCTTTTTGAAAAAAGTCCACACTCTCAACTTCGAAAACCATAAGGCATTAAGTATGGACCTCTTTTTTTTAATCCTACATCAGTCTTTTCGAATTACTCAATGTATCTCAAAATCTTATATATGTCACTACTTACGACATTCGCATTGAATGGCATCAACCTTTTTTTCCAAAAACATAGTACGTTTGCGACAATTTTGAGATAGCAAACTCTCAAAATTTCAAAATGTATATGATGTAAATATTCTAGAAAATTAATCTAGCTTCCCAATAAGATTAATTTAAACCAAACCCAATCAAGTAATCAAAAGTTATGACTGAATTTGCTGAGAGATGTTTTAGTAGCTTTAAGCTAACATCATCAATGCTAAACAACACTAATATCATATTAAATGATGACATAATCATTTAAATAGATTTCTCATGTTGGTTTTGCATGAATGCAGTATTCAATTTACTCTTCTTGATCTTCCTCAACATTGTTTGCCCAAGCTCATTTAATTCCATCCTCGACAAATTGTGATTCCTCTTTCCTCTTAAGTCACTCTGTTGCATTCATTTCAAGCTATTACATACCTCCCTTTATAAGCCACTTCATTATTCCTTCTTTACTTTATAACTAATCATATGCACTTACAATTTCGTTAAACCTCTCTATGCAGTGCGTAACAACAAATCAACACATTATTCTTATTGGTATAAGCACTAAACAAAAGTTGAACACACAAAATAAATACTACTTATAATGCTAGTCAGAGGAAGGGTACCTTGCAAGATCCAGTTTTACTTATCAAATTAAGATAAATTCATTTTATAATTTCTAGGACTATTATCTAATCTTAGGTGAAATTTTTATTTAGCCACCTAAGCTAAGCTCTGATACCAACTTGTAACACCCCAGAAATTTCAGACCAGTCAAATTTGTCAAAAAATCCTTCCGTTCAAAACAAACAATGACAGCTACAATCATATTAGGTAAATATGTATAACCTCACTAAATTCATTGGGTAGAATTTTAAAAAATACCACTTATCAGAGTTTTTCATCTAATTCGCCAAGTATGCTTGAATACAAATTAAATACAAATACCATAATCTACCATTACGCAACTCTGACGAGATTGATGTGCACGTAAATGTGCACATTTATATTCATACATTTATTCTTGTTTTAATTAAATAAATAACATAATTTTTACATGTTTTAAACCATAACCCAAAATTATTAAATAATCATACATTCATCTTCATATTAGGAAAAAAATGGTCATTTGTGTATGTATTTATTTTTGAAAACATTTACTTGTTCATTTTTCATGTTGTTTTGTAGGAAATTGGCTACAAATACAATTGGGCTACATGATGATATGCATGCACAAAATGAATACAAAGGAATTGGAGATGGAATTAATTCATATACTACTTAGTGGAGAACCCCACCCACTCTCCCTCTTTCTTTAATGGAGCTATTAGTGGCGAATGTATTGGCTTATGGAAACAGCTAAAGGTCTCATGCAATTTACATGACTCATTAGTGGATGGAAACAAAATAGAAGCTTCATGAAGGGGGTACTTTGGGGAGTTCCCAACAAAAGTGATTATGGTTTTAGGGTTTCAAACATGTATATATATCCCTTTATGTAATGTAAATAACGTCTTCTGTTTTATCCCCTTCTTGAGTTTGGTTGAGAGGAGCACAAGCTCTCTTGTATTTCCATGGTTACTTAGTCATTTTCTTTATGTAACTTCATTGTTTTAATGCAATTTAATTTATATGCTCTTTACTTTCATGTTCATAGCTTAGATTTACATTCATGTTCATAGCTTAGATTTACTTTCACGTTCATTTACTTTATGTTCATAGCTTAGATTTACATTATGTTCTTAGTTTAGTCCTCTTCTTGTTCTACTTAGTTTTTCTTTCATTTTGCTTTATTTTCTAATGTTGAAACTTAGATGTGTTGATATATAACACATATGAGTGGCTAATCCCTTAATTTAGGGGTAATGATGCTCTCTAACTTTATGTAAGTTCAACATTTGCATGATTTGTGATATTTAATATGTGCTTCATGTTAGTGAATGTTGATGTAAGTTTATACAAATGGTTTTGATAGTCTATGTTTGTTGACAACAAAATAGGCTATGCTTAGTCAATGTAAACACAAATTACGTCAATATTTGCTAAGTGATTATTGATTTTGAAATGAAAGTAAGAACAAAATTTGATGGTCTATAGTTGTAGTTAATAATTCATTGGCCATACTTAGAATAGTTTCGCTTTAGTTCCATTTTCATGGGAATCATAAGTGGTTTAAATATTGCATTTATATCACTTAATGGAGATCATAAATTATATTTTTGATAACTTACATAAATGTGAGAGTTGATTTGCCTTTAAATTGTTTTCATTTCATATTTAGCTCTCAACTTAGTTCATAGTTTTCATTAGCTTTTATTAGTTAAACACTTGAATTTAGTTTAATTTGATTGAGTAAAATCTAGAATTAATTCTTTCCCTGCGGATCGACTCGTATTCGCCACATACTAATAATTGTACGCCGTGTGCTTGCGGTATTATCACGATATTTCATGTTAAAGGTTTTCTAATTTAATAGAATATCCGTTTAGCGAACAAGTTTTTGGCGCCGTTGCCGGGGAAAGTGTTTAATTTTGGTTTTATTCTTCAAATTAATTTTCTTTTGTGTTAGTTTTGCCAAAAAAAAAAGTTTTTGTGTGTGCACTTGTGTCTATTTGTGTGTGTTTGTGCATTTGAACTTCTTTTTTTCTTCGTTTCAGTTAATAAAAAAAGAAAAAACATTGTGCCTTGTGTATTCAGTTTCATTTTCTGTTAGTTTCTGTTTTTCTTTTTAGTGTGCACTGCTGTGCATTTTATCTTAACTGTTCCAGTTTCTTCTGTATTAAAAAATTCAGTGCATTTACATGTTCTCTGTTACATTTCATATTTTGGTTTGCATTTCAATACACATTGAATTCTGTTAACACTTTCTCATTTCTCTTTTATTCACATCAGTGTTGTTACACTTTTACAATTCTATTGGCGTTCATTTGCATATTGGTAAAAAAAATGGCACAGACAAATTTTTTGAATATTAGTTTGAAAACTTGAACATTTTTATACATACTGTTTATATTCAGAGCTGTTTTACATTCTGTTTTTCAGTGCACCATTTTAATACTAACCCCACTGCTTTCAGCCATCAAACAAAGTCCACCAAACTCACCATTCTGCCATTCTCGTACCTGAACCATTCTTCCTTCACGTTCACCAAAAATCAACCAATTCAAGCCAGCAAAACACCTCAACCATCATTGATATCCTCAAAATTGTTTTTAACTGTGCAAACTAGGAACTGTGCCGATAGTTCACCAAAATACTACTCCAAATTCTCCTACAAAACATACTGCCTCCATCTAATTCTCCCAAATTGCTGTGAACAACCAAACACAAAGGCACTCCACCAAAGCAACTCGCTGCATCACCATACATCTCATCCATACCCCAAGCGTTCACTTCACCCTCAACCCCAATCGAACTATTTAACCAAGCTGCGACTGTCACTCCTACAACACCACATTCTCACTGTGTAAACCAAGGTACTTCTTCAACCATCTTCTAACTTGTACACACACACCTCCTATCGATCAACAATCGCATAGACTATCTTTGACCAACCACCTCCATCACTTCTAATCCTCCCAGACAAAACAAAACTGCACATTCATACAACCATTACCACCGCCTCTCTTCAATACAGACTTCTCAACACCAACCATTCGCTTTCAAGCCGACCTCTTCATCTCCTTGAACCCAAAGACACTCCCATCGCAGCACCAAGAAAAAGTCATTAGCCCTCACGCAAACACAACCGAAACCACTATCAAACCCCAAACAAGAAAGTGCCAGAAGCGAGTCCACCTGAAAACTGCTCATCGTCAGCTTTGAACAAAACCAGAACTTTCGCTTCACCTGAACTACATCAGCCAATGAAAAACCATACGTCACGGGCATCAAATCGACAAACCCAATTCAAACCACGAATTAACCCTGATTTCCTTTCACGCATTCGTCATCAATTCGACCCCTCTTCGAAGTCAAACCAAAACCATAGCCTAAATTTAAATTGATTTTGAAACGGAAGTTCGATTCCTGATTTCGTTTCTTTTAATTTTGTTTGAAAAAAAAAGGAACAAAACTGATAGTACCAGCTATGAGTATTTGGATTTTGGAATGTCGGTTTAAACGATTTTTGACTTGGGCTTGTTGTCCATAGCGGGCCGACCTTAATTGAATTATTTGAAGTGGGCTTGTCGGTTTAAATTTTTTCTTTAAATAGCATAAAGTTTAAGTTGGGAAAGTGTTTGTGTTTTACTCTTGTGTAATTTTAAGTTTTGTTAGTGTGGAACTTTGGTTTTCTTAAAAAAGGGAACTCCATATAAAAAAGAAGAAGAAAAATAGGGGTTTTCTGTGGTCTTGATTTGTGTGAATAAAAAAAGGGTTTTGTTTTGTCGTGGTTGCCTTTGCTTGATTTTGTTCGATCTTTTCTACAAAAATATATATCGTCTTTTAATCTCTTTTCAGATTGCACAAGACGTAGAATTGCTTTGCTTTGCTTAAATCTGCATGCTTGCTTGCTAAAAAAATCATCGCTTAAAATAAAATTGCTAATAAATTCAGACGCTCTGGTATTGTTCTCTTCTCCCTTATTTTTTTCCCTTTGTATTGTTGTTTGCTTGCATTTGCATCAAAAAAATCAAAAACAAAACAAAAATTCATTCGTAGTTGCATCGTTAATTCACGTTTAATTTTTGTTGTGCATTCATCTCATTTTATTTTTAAGGACATTATTATGTAATGACAAATTGGTCTCTTTCTAACGAATTGTTTCTCGGTGTCTAGACTATGGCAGAGTAATTATCATCGTTTATAAATATTATGGTGATTCGTAAATATTATAGCAGTTGTTCCTCTGAAGGTACTTAAACCTTCAGATGCATTGCTAGGATGACTCTTGGTGCACCGATAACTCATGTCTATTAACTGGCTGAGAAATCTTTTGTTGAAATCAATCTAACCGTCATTATATAATTTTAGAAAATTTGTAAATATTTAGTTTTCATTCATATAGTCGCATTAGGTTCATGCATACATAAAAAAAATCTAAATCTAAAGAAAAAAACTTTTGTGAATATTTTCTTTTCTCTTAAACAAAAAAATTCAAAAAAAAAAAGAAGCTTCTTGAAAATGAACCAATTTCCTTATTCCTACGGAATTTACGATAATTGTGAAAATCAATATAATCCATATAATTTTACACCAAATTCATATGAATATTTTAACAACAACTACTGTACAAACAATTTGGATTTTACACCATCAACTTTTCAAAATTTTCAAAATAACTCTAAATTTGCACCACATATGTAACGACCCATTTTTGACCGTTTTAAAAATCGACAATAAGCCACACATGTCGACCCAAACAAATCGCAAATGCAGGTAGTTATTGGGAAAAGAAGAAAAGAAAGAAAGAAGAGAAAACCAAATCACAGAATCTCACAGCGGAAGGACAACATATAATAAATAAATAGCAGTTAAAGCAGTTGAAATGTATACATTGGTTATAACATTCAAATGAATATCAGAGTTACATATACATACAGATGTACATAATAAGCAGCGGAAATACCTATATATGATAAATATGTATACAAATCTTCTTCTTCGATCTCCAAGGCACAGTCATCTTCAGTAACTGCAACGTCTGTTGACCCGAGCGTATTGCATAAAAAGAAAACACAACAAACACTCGGATCAGCACTAAATCATTCTCATATTAGTCAAATTAAAAGATGAAATAACATCAGTGTCATGGGTACAGTAACTCAAGAGATGTTACGGGATTTTTCCATCTCTCAAGGATCCGTTAAATTAATACATACATAATATAGTACACTATTATGATAGTGTCTATCCAGTAAAGTATAAATACTGAAAATAGCGTAAGCGGGATTACCATATTACCCTTACGCCGTTTATAGGCACCAACAGTCTATACAGTACCGTAAATTCACCGTACTGGTGTTATCAGAGGGCACTTCATAGAAGGCAATGCTAAATCAAATCGTATGGGGCTCGATATGGATATATATGACAAGGCACTCGAGGCAATGCCCAGGGTAGGATTCTACGAATTGCACTCCCGGACCGGTGGTAACGCATAGCAGCCACTACCGCCCACCTCGGAACACACTCCCAAAGTCATAAATGGGCCCAAATCATCATCATCATCAGAGTCATAGAAATAGTATCGAAGAAGTGTGTCCGATCAAAGGTGCTACCTCAATTAGTCACGGTATAGCTCCTGTTTTAGTCATTTCAATTCTGACCCGAAGGTCAGGGCTATTTCGTCATCACTCACCTTCTTCGATTCAATAATCGCCTCCAAGTCATCGTACTCCTTCTGGATACGTCATAACGTTCACAGTTGTCAAAGTGGTATCGACACTGACAGAGAGTATGCCTTATGTCGACTCCGGTCTCTTTAACAACCAGCGCTTACATCTTTCACATCGGTCGGTTCTTTTATATTTGATAAAGGTTCGCTTTCATATCAAAATATCATCTTCTATTTCGAACCCAAATTATATTCAAATGAATAAATTTTCATATCGACATATCATAATCATACCCAAACCCATTATATTCTAAAACTAGAATATATCTCATATCATTATATTATAATCATATAATATTTCAAACGACTTATATTCAAAATAGAATATAATTTCATCTCAAAGATTTCAATTATCACGGATTTTTATCTCCACTCCATTTGAACCAGCGGTTCAAACTCAAGCATTTCCATTCGGAAGGAATTTAAAATTTCAAAATATTTGTAAACTAGATGTTTATATAAAAATAATAATAATAAATTTTATATAAATAAATATATAGATATATATATAAAATAGAATAATTAAAATAAATCAGTAATTTAAATATTATATATATACTTAAAATAAGGTTTACTAGAATTTTTTTGGAAAAATGAATTATAAGGAAAAATTATTTAAATACAATAGCTATAAGTAAAGGTAAATAATAAATTTAAAGCAAGAATAATTATTTGGAATCAAATGCGTAAATATATTTAAAATAAATTTCTCTAATCAAAATCTTTCCTTCCTTCCAAATTCCAAATACTTGAATCTATCCTCCGGTCTCAACGGAGTTCATTTAATTCCATATCTCGTTTCAACCCCGTTCAAAACAACTATTTGATTCAAGAGTTCAAATATATATTCAAACTGAGTTAAAACAACCCAGATATCTTTGATTTCCAAATTTCCCAAAATCAGATTACATAAGAATTTATTTCCTTCTAATCCAACTCTTAATTTGAAAAGATTTTAAATCATATTCAAATTCCGATTTAACTATTTCCACTTTGTTTTGGAAAATTTCTTTAACCCTTTTAATCAACATCCCAGTTCAGAATCTTTAAAGAATTGAATTATCGAGTATCGGTACATTCTTTTAGAGGGAAAATTCTATTAAATAAAAATTTCAAATATCTAAAATCATTTAACCAACCGATGTCTGTATATAATTATCTACCCAATGGCCAAGTGATTTTAAATTTAATTTCTCGATATTTCAAGGATGGATCTATCATTTCAATCCAAATCAGGGACACAGAGATTTATCATTTCACTCTGTGTTCTTAATTCATTTTATCGATAAATCCCGGGTTCATTAGATGCCCGCAACATCAAGGGTACAAATGAGATTTATCGTCAAAACCAACATGCAATACGATATACTGAATATGGGCATAAGCAGTGACAATATCAATTCAGTAATAAAAATTCAACCAAACATCCATCATATCATTTCATTCAACTGATCAGCATTAACTGTTCCAGGATTAACAAGGGTTCGAATTTCAACTAGAGATTTAAATTAAATAACTAATCATTTACTTAGATTGCATGTTAACACGCTTGCATGCCAAATTTAAACAACACATCAACAATCCAACGCAACCATGCAACCGAACTTATTTCATAATTTAATTCAATAAATATGGGAATAATTCAGTATTTCGTGAGTGAGAAAATCACTCACCTTTGGTCCCTTAGCGGATTGAACGTCCAACCAAAGCCCGAAATTTAACAGTCTCAAATCGCAACCAAACCGGTGCCAAAACGTCCGCAATCTCGCTACGATCCCAACGCAACAAACCGCGTCCAAATCCGAGTTAAAACGGAAGAGTTATTAGCGTTATAAGTCTATACTAATATAAATAAATAATTAAATTTAATAACTTAATACCCTATACCACTGTGACACGTCATCTCTTGTTCCCGCTCCCTCTTTTAATTGCTACAGTAAGTCGACGAACAACAAAACCCAAAAGCACCTTCGTTTGACCGGCTTTTGCCTGCGCCTCAGGCCACCATCGTCGGCGAGACCGCCACCAAACCCTTCCCCTTTGAATTCCGCGCCCTCCAGCACCCGAGCCACCCATTCCGGTCGACAGTGAAGCCTTCTCCGTCGAGATGAACGGAACAACTTTTCTGGCTTAAACCACGATTTTCCGACCAATCACTGCCCTATAAATCTGACAAGCACCACCGACGTGTTCGCATCGACAAGGCCAACAATACCCATAAGTTAGATTTCGCGATTCGGTTCGAAATTGAAAAATCCCAATTTTAACTTAGGGTTTCGAAAAAATCTGATAGCTTTGACCACGATTTCTGGTCAACTGAAACACTGCATGTCGAATCTGAGAACACCAACGAGTTCGTATCGTCAAGATCTTCGAATCAACATATAATAAGATATGGTTTGGAAAACTTTGATTTCGAAGCTTGGATTTTATTTTTAGATCTAGGGTTCTGGAGTTTCAGCCATGGAAATGAATTTTTTTTGATGAAGAGAAGTAACGTATAACTCAAATGGGCTGGTATGATGGAGGTAGGAATTTTATTTGCATATATAAAGGCCTAATGTAAGAGAACAACAAATCATTCTATTATATTGATTCCATTCGCGATTTCTCCCGTACGGCCACATAGCAAGTCCGAAAATTCTACAAATTGGAATCCTACAATAATTCGTCGTTCCGGATCCAATGGCGCCAGTTTCGTCGAATTCCGAGACAGTCGCCAAACCGTTAAATTCTACAGTTAATTAATTAATAAAATATTCAATTTCTCAATTAACTGTTTAATTTCAATTAAAATATAAATAAATTTCCATTTAAATCAAATTTCAACTTAGATAAATTTTATAAATGGACTTCACCTATTTTAAGTCCTCGAATTCAATTATTTCGAATTTTAAATTATAATTCCAAATTTAACTTAACTTAAAATTTCACCATTTATAAGTTAAATTAGGATTTCAATTACAAATTAAGACTCCCAATCCTATTCAAATTCAAAAATATCAAATTTGACATTCAAATTCTAAATCAATATGAATTAATTTAAATTCTGTTTATACTTAATGTTTGTCATTACATAACAAAATCATTAAACTTAAATTTTAACCACTTTTACTCAGTTCATTTAAGTAAATTCAAATTTAAAATATACTGGAAATCTTGGGTTGTTACATTCTCCCCCACTTAAAATCTTTTCGTCCTCGAAAAGAGAACGGAATACGATATTGACCATATTCATATTTCCAAATCCATACCTATAAAATAATATTTATAAAATAATTATATAGTTGTAAAACCCCATAAATTTTCTAACTCCCGAATTCACGGAAAATTTCGGCAGCATCTCCTTTGTACGGAGAGGTCTGGAAAAATCAAAATACATATATAAATCCAAATATTCATCTCATCACTCGATGAGGCATCCCAAAAAGGGGAAAATCAAAATATAAAACCGCCAAAACTTTGTAACACCATTACATACTTCTCTTTAGCATTTATTTGCATTTATATTACCTTAGCATTTAACGTTTAGCGCAAGCGAGCTCCGTAGCGCAATACCATTTCCTTACACCTGTTACGACTCGCATACATATGAGAATCAATCATATATACAATATAGCAATTTATACAATTTACACAACATATATCGACCATTTCAATTCCAAAACCAAAAATATTCATAACAGGCCAGCGAACAAATTGGAGTTTTACACCCCTTAGATGATGGAATTGGACTAAGATACACAGGAAAAAGTTGTAGCATTTGTTTCAGGCTTTCCGGATTGTCCGGATTCGTCGGATTCGGATAATCTGTTTGAAAGTTATGACAGTTTAAGTGAAGGCGAACGCCTCAGCCCATACACTGAAATATGCAGATCTGAGTTGTTCAACCCAGTTTTTAACCCTTTAGACATCAGAATTTGACTTAGAAATTAAGAGAAAGTTTTAGTTTACATTCTGGCCTTTCCGAATTGTACTCACACATTAAATTTCGACGCTTCGATAGGAAATTATGGTCAAAACAACATTGGTATTCAGTTCAGATTTTTATTTTCTGCTCATACAACTACAACTAGTTCTTGGTTTTCAACCTATTGGACTTGAAAATTAGGCAATGCACTAACAAAAGTTTTAGCTCGGTTTCTAAGGTTTCCGAAAAGTCCGGAATCGTCAAGTTCCGATCATCCCATTAAAAGTTATGCCTATTTTATTTCAGCTTATCGACTATTTCAGATTTTACATAAAACATTGACTTATTCCATTTCAAGTTCAAACTTTCCGGTTTCAAAGATTTAAGCCAAGTTTAACCATCTAATGAATTATCATTTCATTATGTTCGAGTATTGTTTACCCTTTATCGCTTAAGTATACTCACGTTCATTTCACTTGTATTAAGCAAATTTCATTTTATCTATTCATATTACGCCATCGTCTATCTTACTCAAGTTCATTCCAACTTATTCATTTCAGTTGTTATTATTTCTTTACTCAGAAAATGGATTCGAATTAAATTTGTTTACCCAATTCCGATACATTTTCTATATTTTTCCCGTTTCCATTCCCAGCACCAAATTCCAAATAAACTTGAATTCATTTTTAAATTTCAAACTAACTTAGTTGCATTAAACCCTTGATTCATTAATATGGGTCAACTTACCAATTTCATGACTTATTAGTTTCCTAAATACACACTTCTCCATCGACCTTTACACGGTTTATAAGTTAACTCTTGTCGATTCGATTTTATAGACCCGACTAAGTTTAACCTTATTTCCATTTCATTTGCAAATTCATTTACATTTCTTTCTTACTTATTCCCATTCGAGTTACATCAAATATTATTCCATTAACCCGCTTATTTACTCGACTCACCCTCCCATGGATTTGAATTAAGGAATGTTCATGACTAAGATTTATACCTAGGCCTCCAATCATCATGATTTGATTTTCTTGAGTTGCACTTTATTTAACTCGATTTTTCTACTTAAGTTAGGTTATACACCATTTGACAAGATGATTTACATTCCATTTCGTTGTTCATACTTAGGTTCATATTCGATATATCGTCCAAATGAGTTTTAACCCATCTAGAGTTTTATACTTTCATCCCAATTCTTTCCAAATCACTTATTATGATTTTCCACAAATTATTAATATTTTTAATAATTTAATTATCGATATTTCAATCGGGTTCCAACAACGGCCACCGAACTGCGGCCATAGCGACCTTTTCCAAATTTGATTTGGACATATTTTCAAATCTAACCGTTAGATTTCAAATCTCTCATATTCGTTGGAAAGCTCTTTTCGATACGAACCCAACGGTTCCGGTTTTAGGAGAATCCGACGGTCGAATCTCCCGCTACGTCCATTCAAAGTCAATGGTCGAAATTCGCGAACTGTCGCTGCGCGACGCGTTCTATTTAAACCATTTATATAATTATATATATATATATATATATATATATATATATATATATATATATATCGGCAAATTTCCGTTCCCTCATTATCGCCCTGCTTAACATTTCAACGATCCCTGCTCTCCCTTAAATACCTAAATCCATTTCATGATCACTCAAGATATATATTCAAACGAATGGATTCGCCTTAACATAGGACTTTACATTGTTAGTTAAAATGAGCCTAAATTCTTGATCCCGAGTTCATAAAGTAAGATTTAAATTAATATATGTACTTATTCTATTTTATAAAAAAAAACATACCATTTAAATTTTTAAATCCAAATCTTTAATTACCAAAACATAGAAATATCCTTTTTCAAAATATGTTTAATTTATATTTAACTTTAAATAACATATTTTAATACCTTTCTTTAAAAATTTATATCGTATGGAATAAAATCCAAAATCCTTTGTCAAACAAGTTATAATAACCATTGAGTGATCTCCCCCACTTGAACTCTTCAGAATAAACATCGATAATGCGTGCACTCATTACCGACATCGTTTCTAAGGTCCAAGAAGGGATTTTACCACTTCGAAAAATCTTTAAAACCATTTCTTTTAGATCATACCTATAATATGGTATTATTTAAAACTTTGGCAACTATTTCCACAGATACCCCAGGATCAAGTTTCAAGTTCATTCCTATATTCAATCACAACCTTTCTCCTTAATGATACTTAAAGGTATCATTTCATTTTCAAATTGTTTCCTAGACCATTTGAATTTTCCTTATTAAATTTATTATCGAATCAACCATATTAGGTGATAACTTAATATTACCACCTATTAAAACGATTTCACATATACTTGAACCTATATTATATTTGATATATAAATATTTAGAATATGAATGAAAACCATATTATGTCGATCCATCCTGTTCGATTATTTATAAATTCCTATCGATACGATGGCGTCCCATATATCGACCAGAACCCATAAATATTCAACAGAACAAGCCAACACAATGAAACTATTTTTATATCAAAAATACAAGTACGCTCTCTCATATCACTCAAACTCATTCTAGGGCACTACTAACCCTATCTCTAATGAGTTAATTCCCAACAGAGCCAAGGTTATCGCTAACCATCGCTCTGATACCAAATGTAACGACCCATTTTTGACCGTTTTAAAAATCGACAATAAGCCACACATGTAGACCCAAACAAATCGCAAATGCAGGTAGTTATTGGGAAAAGAAGAAAAGAAAGAAAGAAGAGAAAACCAAATCACAGAATCTCACAGCGGAAGGACAACATATAATAAATAAATAGCAGTTAAAGCAGTTGAAATGTATACATTGGTTATAACATTCAAATGAATATCAGAGTTACATACACATACAGATGTACATAATAAGCAGCGGAAATACCTATATATGATAAATATGTATACAAATCTTCTTCTTCGATCTCCAAGGCACAGTCATCTTCAGTAACTGCAACGTCTGCTGACCCGAGCGTATTGCATAAAAAGAAAACACAACAAACACTCGGATCAGCACTAAATCATTCTCATATTAGTCAAATTAAAAGATGAAATAACATCAGTGTCATGGGTATAGTAACTCAAGAGATGTTACGGGATTTTTCCATCTCTCAAGGATCCGTTAAATTAATACATACATAATATAGTACGCTATTATGATAGTGTCTATCCAGTAAAGTATAAATACTGAAAATAGCGTAAGCGGGATTACCATATTACCCTTACGCCGTTTATAGGCACCAACAGTCTATACAGTACCGTAAATTCACCGTACTGGTGTTATCAGAGGGCACTTCATAGAAGGCAATGCTAAATCAAATCGTATGGGGCTCGATATGGATATATATGACAAGGCACTCGAGGCAATGCCCAGGGTAGGATTCTACCAATTGCACTCCCGGACCGGTGGTAACGCATAGCAGCCACTACCGCCCACCTCGGAACACACTCCCAAAGTCATAAATGGGCCCAAATCATCATCATCATCATAGTCATAGAAATAGTATCGAAGAAGTGTGTCCGATCAAAGGTGCTACCTCAATTAGTCACGGTATAGCTCCTGTTTTAGTCATTTCAATTCTGACCCGAAGGTCAGGGCTATTTCGTCATCGCTCACCTTCTTCGATTCAATAATCGCCTCCAAGTCATCGTACTCCTTCTGGATACGTCATAACGTTCACAGTTGTCAAAGTGGTATCGACACTGACAGAGAGTATGCCTTATGTCGACTCCGGTCTCTTTAACAACCAGCGCTTACATCTTTCACATCGGTCGGTTCTTTTATATTTGATAAAGGTTCGCTTTCATATCAAAATATCATCTTCTGTTTCGAACCCAAATTATATTCAAATGAATAAATTTTCATATCGACATATCATAATCATACCCAAACCCATTATATTCTAAAACTAGAATATATCTCATATCATTATATTATAATCATATAATATTTCAAACGACTTATATTCAAAATAGAATATAATTTCATCTCAAAGATTTCAATTATCACGGATTTTTATCTCCACTCCATTTGAACCAGCGGTTCAAACTCAAGCATTTCCATTCGGAAGGAATTTAAAATTTCAAAATATTTGTAAACTAGATGTTTATATAAAAATAATAATAATAAATTTTATATAAATAAATATATAGATATATATATATATAATAGAATAATTAAAATAAATCAGTAATTTAAATATTATATATATACTTAAAATAAGGTTTACTAGATTTTTTTTGGAAAAATGAATTATGAGGAAAAATTATTTAAATACAATAGCTATAAGTAAAGGTAAATAATAAATTTAAAGCAAGAATAATTATTTGGAATCAAATGCGTAAATATATTTAAAATAAATTTCTCTAATCAAAATCTTTCCTTCCTTCCAAATTCCAAATACTTGAATCTATCCTCCGCTCTCAACGGAGTTCATTTAATTCCATATCTCGTTTCAACCCCGTTCAAAACAACTATTTGATTCAAGAGTTCAAATATATATTCAAACTGAGTTAAAACAACCCAGATATCTTTGATTTCCAAATTTCCCAAAATCAGATTACATAAGAATTTATTTCCTTCTAATCCAACTCTTAATTTGAAAAGATTTTAAATCATATTCAAATTCCGATTTAACTATTTCCACTTTGTTTTGGAAAATTTCTTTAACCCTTTTAATCAACATCCCAGTTCAGAATCTTTAAAGAATTGAATTATCGAGTATCGGTACATTCTTTTAGAGGGAAAATTCTATTAAATAAAAATTTCAAATATCTAAAATCATTTAACCAACCGATGTCTGTATATAATTATCTACCCAATGGCCAAGTGATTTTAAATTTAATTTCTCGATATTTCAAGGATGGATCTATCATTTCAATCCAAATCAGGGACACAGAGATTTATCATTTCACTCTGTGTTCTTAATTCATTTTATCGATAAATCCCGGGTTCATTAGATGCCCGCAACATCAAGGGTACAAATGAGATTTATCGTCAAAACCAACATGCAATACGATATACTGAATATGGGCATAAGCAGTGACAATATCAATTCAGTAATAAAAATTCAACCAAACATCCATCATATCATTTCATTCAACTGATCAGC
Organism: Allium sativum; assembly: GCA_030737875.1. Lineage (NCBI taxonomy): Eukaryota > Viridiplantae > Streptophyta > Magnoliopsida > Asparagales > Amaryllidaceae > Allium > Allium sativum. The sequence goes on along the minus strand of JASFAX010000039.1, from coordinate 5,028,600 downwards.
ATTAACTGTTCTAGGATTAACAAGGGTTCGAATTTCAACTAGAGATTTAAATTAAATTAAATAACTAATCATTTACTTAGATTGCATGTTAACACGCTTGCATGTCAAATTTAAACAACACATCAACAATCCAACGCAACCATGCAACCGAACTTATTTCATAATTTAATTCAATAAATATGGGAATAATTCAGTATTTCGTGAGTGAGAAAATCACTCACCTTTGGTCCCTTAGCGGATTGAACGTCCAACCAAAGCCCGAAATTTGACAGTCTCAAATCGCAACCAAACCGGTGCCAAAACGTCCGCAATCTCACCACGATCCCAACGCAACAAACCACGTCCAAATCCGAGTTAAAACGGAAGAGTTATTAGCGTTATAAGTCTATACTAATATATATAAATAATTAAATTTAATAACTTAATACCCTATACCACCGTGACACGTCATCTCTTGTTCCCGCTCCCTCTTTTAATTGCTACAGTAAGTCGACGAACAGCAAAACCCAAAAGCACCTTCGTTTGACCGGCTTTTGCCTGCGCCTCAGGCCACCATCGTCGGCGAGACCGCCACCAAACCCTTCCCCTTTGAATTCCGCGCCCTCCAGCACCCGAGCCACCCATTCCGGTCGACGGTGAAGCCTTCTCCGTCGAGATGAACGGAACAACTTTTCTGGCTTAAACCACGATTTTCCGACCAATCACTGCCCTATAAATCTGACAAGCACCACCGACGTGTTCGCATCGACAAGGCCAATAATACCCATAAGTTAGATTTCGCGATTCGATTCGAAATTGAAAAATCCCAATTTTAACTTAGGGTTTCGAAAAAATCTGATAGCTTTGACCACGATTTCTGGTCAACTGAAACACTGCATGTCGAATCTGAGAACACCAGCGAGTTCGTATCGTCAAGATCTTCGAATCAACATATAATAAGATATGGTTTGGAAAACTTTGATTTCGAAGCTTGGATTTTATTTTTAGATCTAGGGTTCTGGAGTTTCAGCCATGGAAATGAAATTTTTTTGATGAAGAGAAGTAACGTATAACTCAAATGGGCTGGTATGATGGAGGTAGGAATTTTATTTGCATATATAAAGGCCCAATGTAAGAGAACAACAAATCAATCTATTATATTGATTCCATTCGCGATTTCTCCCGTACGGCCACATAGCAAGTCCGAAAATTCTACAAATTGGAATCCTACAATAATTCGTCGTTCTGGATCCAATGGCGCCAGTTTCGTCGAATTCCGAGACAGTCGCCAAACCGTTAAATTCTACAGTTAATTAATTAATAAAATATTCAATTTCTCAATTAACTGTTTAATTTCAATTAAAATATAAATAAATTTCCATTTAAATCAAATTTCAACTTAGATAAATTTTATAAATGGACTTCACCTATTTTAAGTCCTCGAATTCAATTATTTCGAATTTTAAATTATAATTCCAAATTTAACTTAACTTAAAATTTCACCATTTATAAGTTAAATTAGGATTTCAATTACAAATTAAGACTCCCAATCCTATTCAAATTCAAAAATATCAAATTTGACATTCAAATTCTAAATCAATATGAATTAATTTAAATTCTGTTTATACTTAATGTTTGTCATTACATAACAAAATCATTAAACTTAAATTTTAACCACTTTTACTCAGTTCATTTAAGTAAATTCAAATTTAAAATATACTGGAAATCTTGGGTTGTTACAACATAATTTTCAAACTAACGATCAATCTTCAACTCTTGAAACACGAATTGAGTCTTTACTTGAAATGAGCACACAACAAAATCAAAGAATAAATGAATGGTGTAATTCATATTTGTGCAACAATTCAAGTCAAAATAATCAAAATTTGAATTCACTTCCAAATTCAAATGATTTTGATTATAACCCTTACCAAATCAATTTTGAACTCCAAAATGAACTTAAAATTCAAAATGAAAATGTGAATAATTTTTCAAATGATTTTGGCAATGGGAATAATTTCAATTGTGGTGAACCAAAAAAAATTTGTTCTCAACAATTTCAAATTAAAAAATTTCAAGTAAATAATTATAAATTGGATTTTGTTGAGCAAACGAATGAAATTCACGATAATCACACAAATTTGTTGTTTGAAAACTACTTGAATTTTCATGAAAAACAAAATAATCAAAACCGAACGTGTCACGATTCAAACGATAATCCATCTTTTACCAAACTCGACGATTTTCAAATAACGACTTTCGAAATTGAAAATGGCGATCTTAACGAAATCGTTGAAAATACAGTAATTGATTTGGATTTTAAATCTTTTGAGAGGGCGGAACAAAATTTAAAATTCGATCTTCCTTTTTTTGAAAATAACGAATTTCAAACAACAACTTTGGATTTTGAAAATGATACATGCATTGAAGTTGTTGACAATTCACTAAAGAAGGACGAATTTGACAAACACGAATTTTTTGGACTTTTCGAAGATGAGTTGAATTCTGAACTAGTAGATTTGGATCACCATTTTGATTTTGGAATCAATAATTCTAAAGAATTTTTTAATGATAATTTTGAAATTCAAATTGGTGAAACTAAACATGAAACTCAAACAATTATTCAATCTACCCGAAGAATCATCGAAAATAAACCAACTCATTCGATTTTTAATAAAACGGCATTTGTTTTTCCAAATCTAAGTCTAACTTCGGAAGTTTTTACGATTTAGTTTTTGGGGCTTAAGCCGTGTCTCTCATACTTGAAGAGACAAATGAACCGGTTTTTAGAAGACCGTTTCATTTACTTCTTGTCAATATATTTTCCGATATACTATATATTTTCTCTTTTCTCTTGTAAATATAGCGTATATTTTAAAAAAAATCTTTTCTTTTCTCCTTCCACATTGGTTGACTATAGGGACACAATCAAAATCAAGTGTAGGGGGAGTTTCATATTTATTTTGGTTTTTGCATAGATTTCTCTTTTCTTTTCTTTTTTCATCCAAAAAAAATGAAGAAAAAAAAAGATAAAAAAATTGCATTTTAATTTACTTTTAAATGGGCACAATGAAGTAGATATACGGTTTTGGTCGTACGATCAAAATATTTGGAATTTTACTTCTCTGAAAGGATAACGAAAGAAAAGTTTGGATTATGTGCAAATTTAGTGTAACTGGTATATATGGAAATTCATAGGTGATGAGTATGAAGTGTTTTCTAAATTGTGATCCGATTAAATGAACGGTTGATTTAGATTACTTATGATAACATTTTAGATCGTTTAAGTGAAGTTGTGCTAATATATTCTCGCTAAACTCTCTCTATAAAAAAAGAAGAAAAAAAAAAGGAACATATATATATATATGTATATATATATATATATAATAATCCAAGGTCATTGGCGTCGGTATACCTTGGTCTCATTTTATGAGCTGGACACCTTAGGATTACTGACCCTCACGTAAGTCGTATTGTAGTGTAGGGGTGGTATACCTAGGAATTTTTAAATAATAATAATGTAAATATTTTGTAATAAAGAGAGAGTTAGCACTTGCTAACCAAAAGTAAATAAAGATGACAATGTACAATTGTTGATATCGATTACAGAATTCATTTCATATTTGCACTAGGTTTCTACCAAAACAACTGGCCAAGCTAGAGGAGTTTGTAGCGATAATTGACTTTTGTTTGAAGTTTTGATTAGTAACGGACTTAAATTTCATAGTGACGACCCAAACTAGTGTTAACTCCTTCGTGTACAATTTAGAAGTAAATTACCCATTTGTAAATAATCTTGCATTCATCTTGTACATATTTTCTAATCTTGCATTTTGTAAATATTTTTTGCATTTAACATTTGGATTTTGCGGGTAGTATCTGCTGAAAACCCTCATGAGACAACACTCGTCCTACTGGGGACACCCAGAAGTTTAACGGCTTGTTGCATACGCTCAATGCAATCGTGCTCCCTACGAAAACAAATTTATCTTAGTTTTTTAGTTGTTTTATTCGAGGACGAATAAAAAGATAAGTGTAGGGGTATTTGATGTGCACGTAAATGTGCACATTTGTATTCAAACATTTATTCTTATTTTAATTAAATAAATAACATAATTGGCTATTTTTACATGTTTTAAACCAAAAACCCAAAATTATTAAATAATCATACATTCATCTTCATATTAGGAAAAAATGGTCATTTGTGCATGTATTTATTTTTGAAAATATTTACTTCTTCATTTTTCATGTTGTTTTGTACGAAATTGGCTACAAATACAATTGGGCTACAAGATGATATGCATGCACAAAACGAATATAAAGGAATTGGAGATGGAATTTATTCATACACTACTTAGTGGAGGACCCCACCCACTCTCTCTCTTTCTTTAATGGAGCTATTAGTGGCTAACGTGTTGGCTTATGGAAACAATTAAAGGCCTCATGCGATTTACATGACTCATTAGTGGATGGAAACAAAATAGAAGCTTCATTAAAGGGGTGCTTTGGGGAGTTCCCAACAAAAGTGATTAGGGTCTCAAACATGTATATATACCCCTTTATGTAATGTAAATAACGTCTTCTCTTTTATCCCCTTCTTGAGTTTAGTTGAGAGAAGCACAAGCTCTCTTGTATTTCCATGGCTACTTAGCCATTTTCTTTATGTAACTTCTTTGTTTTAATGCAATTTAATTTCTATGCTCTTTACTTTCATGTTCATAGCTTAGATTTACATTCATGTTCATAGCTTAGATTAACTTTCATGTTCATTTATTTTGTGTTCATAGCTTAGATTTACTTTATGTTCTTAGTTTAGTTCTCTTCTTGTTCTACTTAGTTTTTCTTTCATTTTGCTTTATTTTCTAATGTTGAAACTTACATGTATTGATATGATAACACATATGAGTGGCTAATCCCTTAGTTTAGGTGTAATGATGCTCTCTAAATCTATGTAAGTTCAACATTTGTATGATTTGTGATATCTAATATGTGCTTCGTGTTTGTGAATGTTGATGTAAGCTTATACAAATGGTTTTGATAGTCAATGTTTGTTGACAACAAAATAGGCTATGCTTAGTCAATGTAAACACAAATTACATCAATATTTGCTAAGTGGCTATTGATTTTGAAATGAAAGCAAGAACAAAATTTGATGGTCTATAGTTTTAGTTAATAATTCATAGGTCGTACTTAGAATAGTTTTTCTTTAGTTCCATTTTCATGAGAACCATAAGTGGTTTAAATATTGCATTTATATCACTTAATGGAGATCATAAATTGTATTTTTGGTAACTTACATAAATGTAAGAGTTGATTTGCCTCTAAATTGTTTTCATTACATATTTAGCTCTCAAACTAGTTTATAGTTTTCATTAGCTTTTATTAGTTAAAACTTCACTTGAATTTGGTTTAATTTGATTGAGTAAAATCTAGAATTAATTCTTTCCCCGCAAATCGACTTGTTTTCGCTACGTACTAATAATTGTACATCATGCGCCTGCGGTATTATCACGATATTTCGTGTTAACGGTTTTCTAATTTAATAGAATTTCCGTTTAGCGAACAGAGATGAACATCGATATTCATTCCTGCTCACTCAATAAATATGTCAGTATGGCTTAAATGATAAACACTAGATATGCACCAACACAAGATGTAATAACAAGTAACAAACAAAAAATATATTTTATTAATAAAGCAGCTGCATCACTACCCCTTATGACTGTCTCCATACCTTTATCTAATTGGGTAAGCAATTAGATACAGGATCAAGCCAACGTAGTTCTTCTTTACATAAAGCGTTAAAAATCAATATTTATTTCTAGAATACTCTTTATATCAAGCAAGGGTAATACACTTTGTAAATACTCATTTTTGAAAGATACCTATATACCTCTTGTAGCACTTCCTTTCAAAAGATAAACATCTTCTATTTCAAATACCAAAAAACTCCTTGAGAGAGATAGTCTTTTATTAATACCAAAGAAGAGTACCAGAGAATGATTACAATGGTCACTCAATTCACTTAAGAAATTTATTTGTGGAGATAAGAATTGAAGAAAATAGATATAGGTTGGAGATCCTAAAACTTGATTGGGAAAAAATTATAGCATTTCACTCTCTCTTCTAAGATCCTTCTATAAGACCAATTACTTCATACCCAAGTTTACTTTACCCCCAAGTCAAGTAAACTTGACAATTTTTTATAGGGGTAATTAAGGAGAAGGACAAACTTTGCCAAAAAAAAATAGACTGAAGGACACCAAGTTTTATTTTTAGACTGAAGGACAAACTTTGAACCAAAATTAAGCTGAACGAAAATGCTAAATATAATTAGCATTATATTCAGTTTTTTACACTATACGAAAATGCTAGTTGTAACTAGCATTATTCAGTTTTACACTGCACAAAATGCTAGTTATACTTAGCATTTTCCTTCAGCCTAATTTTTTTTTTTCAAAGTTTGTCCTTTTGCCTAAAAATAAAATTTGGCGTCCTTCCGGCTAAATTTTCTTTAAAGTTTGTCCTTATGCCTATTTTCCACTTATATATATATATATATATATATATATATATATATATATATATATATTGGCAAAATATCCTATAAATATGCCACAGAAAGTGGGAAAATATATAACCAAATCTCATTAATTAGGGAAAGCAATATCTATCCAAATCCCATTAATTAGGGAAAACAATATCTACCCAAATCCTTTTAATTAGGGAAAGCAATATCTACTCAAATCTCATTAATTAGGGAAAGCAATATCTACCCAAATCTCATTGATTAGGGAAAGCAATATCTCTTTCTTCCCTCAGAAAAAAAAACCCTTCCATTTAATGTGATTTAGCATCACCAAATTTAACAATGTACTATCCTGGTAAAGTGACTCGATATAATCGAACCCATGACCACTTACATCTTGCTCTAATGCTCTAACCAGCTGAGACAAAGTTTTTTGTCTATTTCAAATGTTCTCTCAGTTGTCATTTTTAAACTCAAATGGTTGAAATTAAAATTTCCATTAACTGATTTTGGTTGGCTTGTAGTTTCCCAAAAATAAGGAATATGACACCTAACATTACAATGCAATAGAAAATATTCATTTTGAAGCAAAAAAAAAAAAAAAAAAAAAAAAAAAAAAAATCCAACAATGTAGTACTATTCAACTAGAGGATGAGAAAATTTTAAGCTTCTACCATATACCATTGAGTTGAAAATTCTACTATTATGTATCATACATTCCCAACCAGCTACAACATAAATAAACAGTAAAAGCACGCGGATAAGATATTCTGTACAAGATATCATTTTCGATCAAAATATGGTACAACGCAATCCTCAAAATATGGTACAACGCAATCCTCAACTAGTTATGTCATTACATGTGTATCGTTTGTTGCACCAATATAGTTTCGAAAAAACAAATGGTATTGGTTTAAGCTTCTAATTTTATGAGGAATGGTATTCAATTAAGGGTCTACCGGTTTTAATATATATGAAGCAAGTAACTATACAATATCTAAGACAACACGAAAATAATTTAAAATTGTGCTACTTGAACGTTGAAATCTTTTGATCATTTGTCAGTTGGAACGTGTAGTACCTATAGTGCACAGAAATATGACTACCATTTTCCGTACACCAATATCTTCTGTTGTAGTCAAACCATAGTTTTGCAGTCTATCACATAACGAACGAAAATGAAATATTTTCATTCGAAAATTCAACTGATAGCTTTCTTGATGGTCATTCAAGAATTGATTCATGCACATTAGAATTCGCATTAGAACAACATATTCCGATATGTGCATCCGGGAAAATATCCCTCGTTCTTCTACCTAAGTACACTGCAACAATGTCTTGTAAACCTTCATTGCCGAAATTGTTTGAATTAGCCGTACCATTGAGCAAATGAAATTTCAAGTAAGTCTTTTTTTTTTTTTTTTTTTTGAAAAACAAGTATATTGTAATACTTGTATATAAAAAAATACCCAAAAATTTGCATTATTGAACTTGAAGAAAATCGTGAGTAAAAGATGTGGAATTAAGCTACGGGAATTGCCAGGAACGAATACAGGGAACACCACATTTATAGCCATGGCATCCGATACGTCAATGGGTGAAAATCCACATGTTGGCTTGGTCAAATGGTCAGGCTAAGTTAAAGACGTTTCCTTAACATTATCTGAACAGTTTGATCAAGCAAACGGTACCTTAGATTCTCGAGATGAGTAAACGTTAAAGGTGAAAGCAAATGTAAAATCCATTCCTTAACCGCGCAAATAAAATCCTTATAAATCAAAAATGTTTCATGCAATTATTAACAGTCTTAATACGTTTGACGTCATTTTTGACGTCATACATTTTTTATATTTGTGTGAACTATCAAAAATGTTGATCTATCTTGGAACCACTAAAATTTGGATCTGAGTTCATTAGGGCCGGTCTTGGCCTAGTGTGAGCCGTGCGACCGCACAGGGCACATTAGGTCAGGGGACCCAAAAAAAAATTGTATTACCTTTACTACAGCTGCTTTTTCTTGTCAGGATGCGTGTACTTGATAGTAATTTATCTATGCAAAAGTAGATATGATTGTATGCTTTGTTGACATCAATCAATATATTAAAATGGAGATGTGGCTTGTGTGGACCTCTAGCTGATAGATTGAAAATGAAACTTTATGAATTTGCTGAAACACGCAATTTTCTCAATGGAAATGCACAGTAGAAAAAACACACTTTCACTTAAGTTTAATTTCATTATAAAAAAAAAAAATAAGGGCCTGCACACCCTGAAGTTCATATACAAGCTCAAAATCTCGTCCTAAAGATATTACTATCGCTTAAATATAGAATCTAGCTAACTTTTTTTTAACTATTTCAAGCTACAAACATCACTTGATTTTACCACTTAAAATTAAAATGTAATAAATAAACTTCTTTTACAAAATAATATAAGAAAAATTCAAAATAACAAATAAAATCCTTTATAAAATTTATTTTTCACTAGTTAATGTTATAAGTTAAAAAAAACTAATTAAAGATAGAAGTTGTAATATAAAAACTAAATTTCAAACTAACTAAAAATGCTTTAATGTAAAAATATGAGAAATTATTTATACAACTCAATTTTCTCCTAACTATGCCAACAATATATAAAATTTGTAAATAATAATTATAATAACTTATGTACAAAGAGTGCACCATCAACACGCACGAAGTGTAGATCAAAAAGCTATCTCTATCTAAGCGTAGATCAAAAAGCTATATGTCACCCTCCACTACTAAAATTAGGGACGGTAATAGAAAAATCATACCATTACTAACCAAAAAAATCGATTATCAATAGTTCGATTTATGCTGGGTAGAGGCCGATAATAAGTTTGTCATTCACTAGTATGAGATCTTTTTGTTTACAATATCTCACATTAAAATATTAAATATTAAAATTGGTTTTTTTATTGTTATCGTTTTATTATTTATGATCTTATTTTACTAGTCAAACAAGCATCAAAACTTCATGGATAAACGAAAATATCATATAAATTATATCATTTCTAAGATATATGATAAAAATTGCATTCAATTTTGTATAGTAATAATATTTTCCTAGCTATTTTATTAAATCATTACATATTACAACTTCTTTGTTATGTAATAAACATATATAATGAATTATAAGAATATGCATATTTATTGTTTAAGATATGTGATAGGTATGTTAAGTAGCATTGTTAATGCTCAATTACCGTTATCATACGTATATTTTTATGATAAACGCGTTTTACCATGAAAATCTTTTCACTTACAGGCTACATACAACACATATCCACTCATTTCATTAACTATATTATTAGTAAACATGTCTAAATACCAAATGCTCGTAGTACGATTTATGCTGGCATTAACAAAGATTTGTATAGAAACTGAAAGTTGCACGTCCTAGCCATCCAATTTAAACATTGTTTCTACTTTACATACTAATAATACACACCCCCTCCTAAACAAAAATGACACTTCAAGTAAAAACCATCACACGTTCACAATAGACATCCACGTCTTGCATATCAAATAGAGAATAGAAACAAAATTAACATGCAGGCAAAAAAGTGATGTTAAAATCTTAAAACAGAAAAATATAGAAGCGAAATTTATTGAATTGTTGTAATAGCAAGCAGAGTCGCACAAACAGGAAACCATAGCAAAACAGTGCAAAAGATAAGACATCTGAAACAAACACACTAAGTAGTACCAAACTTAGTTAATAAAATAAGTTTCCACTTTCGAATTTCTTGACACGTACTTGGTAGTTCAGAAAATCAAAAACCGTGGAGTTTGATTTTATCCTTCTTCACTATGCCGGCCTACATCACAAATTACATACATATGTAAGTTTAATGCTCAGATGGAATTAAAAAGAAGCGTCCATATTTTGCACAAATAAAGTATAAATGCACCTGAACAAGAAAAGTTTGAACGTTCTTCCTCTGATCACCTTGAAGCTGAATAACCTGCGTAATAACATGAAAAGATTCTTAGGGAATAATCTCTTTACAACTAATCAATCACGGAGAATATGGCCCAAGACTCGCACAAAATGTTGGAATAATATGATCTTCCCTCATTTACACAACTAACACATCTAAGCTGCTAATCAGTTCATATTTGTACCGTATCAATGTAAGCTCAACTACATAAAGATCCCAAGTCCCATAAAATTGCATAAATCTTCGCAGAAAGCAAGCAAGCCTTTTAAATTATATATACCTGGCCAAGTTCTGGATCTTGGACCACTGTACCATTACAGCAAAACTCCTTCTTGAGATCCTTAAGAATTTTGCTATAACTGAATTCTTTCTTCAATCCTTGAACGGTTGTCAGACTCTTCCTTCCATTGCGCTGCTGTATGCGAACGTGGACGTAATCTTTTGTTCCCGCACCAGAGTCCTCAGTACTAGCATCACCAAAAGGATCTACAGAAAAATCACATGATATTGAGAGCATGTGATGTATATGTTTTAGCTGTTTTGATAAACGAATGCAATGAAAATAAAAAATCAATAATTATAATATAATAAAATAATGATGATGATGACATACCGAAGGTTGCGGCAATTTGACCCTCAAAATCAGACATGAACTCTTCTGAACTTAGAATGTACTGAATCTAAACTCTAAGCTGAAGATAACCAAAATAACATGAAATTAAAGAAAAAAATAAAGGAAAGAAATTAAACAGGTATAAATTTATACGTTCGGTGATATAAAGACGATATAAATCAATTAAATCCTGGCAGTCTCATTAGCAGATCTGCAGGACGTTGGTCCTGAGTAAATACAGGTATTTATGTCAAAAATCATCAGCATAATTTCATGTTTATTAACACAAACCCTAAATTCTGAAACTTTTTATAGATCTGATTCATATTAGCAGAAAGCAAACAATTTATCATTAGATCAAATTATCTTACTAAATAAGATAAAAATACTCCGGTTACCACCAATTTAACCAGAAATTCCTAAAGGGATCAAACAGATCTTGGATTGTTTTCGTTTATCGACTACAAAATCAATAACATATAATAAATTCGCACATATCGGTTAATAAAATTGGGGAAACAATTGAAATAAAAACATAAGTAATCAATTTTACCCAAATTGCATACCTGATAAGAGGAAAGCCTAGATTTGACGAAAGAAATAAAAGGCGTCTGTGAAAGATGAATTGCGGCATATCCTTTCATTTATAGACCAATGTTATTCTAGGGCCTAGGCCCTAGGGAGGTTCTAGATGGGCTCTTAACCCAATAATAAAAAGTGACGGAAGCAGCTCACGAAAAGCAGCTAAACTAGGAATTTCCTTTTCCTCTTTTTTTTTTTTTTTTTTTTTTTTTTTTTTTTTTTTTTTTTTTTTTTTCTTTTACATAAAAATACAGTGCGTATACTATTAAAAATATTATTTATTATTTTAATTTTGAACTGAGAACTTTATTATGTAATATATGATAATTTTTTATGTAAAATACATACTATTAATTAAAATTATCATTATTGTTTGTGTGTAATTTATTCTATAACTTACATAAATAATATTGAGATATATTTTTAATTAGTTTTGCTAATATTAGTATATATACGAATTGAAATTGATGTATGTTACTTAATCGATAAATTAGCAAATGTTATTTAATAGAATTCGTTTAAATAAGTTAAATGTAACACTAAGAACTTAGTTTAACTATGTAGTATAACAGAAGGAATTGAAAAGAAATTTGCAAAAAAAAAAAAAAAAAAAAAAAAAAAAAAAGTTATGGAGTTATTGACGTTAAAAATGAATTTTATGATATAGTGTTGTAAATTCCTGATATAAACGAATCATAATTGATTTACAAATTACTTTTATCATTATTTTGATGTACATAATTTATGTTATGATATTGATGCATCTTTCTAATTGCAGGAAAGTTATCCTTTCTTAATATATATATTTATAGTAACGTTGACGTATATTTTTAAGAGCTATTAGAAAAATGAACTAAATATTCACTAATATTATTTAAACAATTAAATTTAAGATTTCATGAGTAGTTTAAACATATTGATTTAAATATAAAATATTATGAAAGAATTGAGCAGGTTTAAAGCTAAATTTTCCTTCTTCAATTTATGATTAATTTATTGAGAGAAGTGATTAATATACTAAATCTGTTATTATTATTTACATATATTATTTAGATTGTGTGATTTATTTAACTTTAAATTTGAAACAAAATTAAATTTGCCTTCTTTTTCGATATGAACATGATATACATTTTAAAACATCATATTCAACGTAAGTTAGATGAACTACCAATAACTTATCGATTAAATTTACTTGTTAAATTAAAAATCTCATAACTAATTTAAACATATTGACTTAAATGTACAATGTTAAGTGATACTGTGGAGTGTTTTGTAAATAATTAAAGAAGCTATAATGTAGGCGCTTGACATTATTGCAATACAGAGTAGATATCTATTTATATTATCGAGAATACTTGCAGGCCCGGAAATGGTGACAGGGAAAATGAAAAAATGAATATGAACCGCATGATTTGCAAGACCCCCCCCCCCCCCATTTTCATGCAAAGCCCCCTATTTTCTACCATTCAATATTAGATCCGCACAAATTGTCAGATTTTATTTTGGGCCTTGTAGCATTTCCCTTATATTATAATTCCCAATAATCTTTAATGATTACTAATTGGTCCGACCGTAAAATAACCAAATTGCCCATAATTATCAAGGTCATTTAATTATTCTAATCATTGGTCCGACCTTGAATTATTCCCTCTAATCTTTTATTATTCCAACTTTGTAATGCTATAAAATTGATTAAAAATATTATTTTATTGTAGTTTTTTAAATTATTTGAAACTACATACGAATGCCAATATGTTAAAAAAATTACATGTATTGCTACAAATTAGGAATAATTATTCTAACTAATTAAGCACATGCAAATATTAAATACATAAATAAATATTCAACAAAAAAGTCTAAAAGGTTTAATATAATTGATTAAAAATATTATTTTATTGTAGTTTTTTAAATTATTTGAAACTACATATGAATGACAATATATTAAAAAAATTACATGTATTGTTACAAATTAGGACTAATTATTCTAACTAATCAAGCACATGCAAACATTAAATACATAAATAAATATTCAACAAAAAAGTCTAAAAGGTTTGATATAATTGATTAAAAATATTATTTTACTGTAGTTTTTTTTTTAATTATTTGAAACTACATACGAATGACAATATATTAAAAAAATTACATGTATTGTTACAAATTAGGAATAATTATTAAAAAAATTACATGTATTTTTACAAATTAGGAAAAATTACATGTATTTGGTCCGACCAACAAATGTAATTAATAACTTTGTATATTCTCTTTACTTGGTTTCTTATCACATGTATAATTAATAATTTTGTCTATTCAAATATTTCTGGAAATGCTTTATTTACATAATATACGTAAATTATTATTTCCAAAATGGCGTAAATTACAATAAATATTTCTGGAAATATTATGTAAAAATAACAAACATAATAACGTTTTCAATAATATATGTGATATGACGAAATGCTTTTTAGTACTTTTTACAAATGTATATTATACGTAATATACGTAAATTTACTAATCTTTTTAAGTTCTGGAAATAACATACATAATATACGTAAATTTACTAATCTTTTTTAGTTCTGGAAATAACATACATAATATACGTAAATTTACTAACCTTAAATTCACTAATCTTTTTTTTACAAATGTATATTATTTGTAAAAATAACATACATAATAACGTTTTCAGTAATATTTCTGGAAATGCTTTACATAATATGACAATAATAATTTTTTTATTGCTCTTTACTTGATTTCTTATCACATGTATAATTAATAATTTTGTCTATTCAAATATTTCTGGAAATGCTTTATTTACATAATATACGTAAACTATTATTTCCAAAATGGCGTAAATTACAATAAATATTTCTGAAATATTATGTAAAAATAACATACATAATAACGTTTTCAATAATATACGTGATATGACGAAATGCTTTTTAGTTCTTTTTACAAATGTATATTATACGTAAATTTACTAATCTTTTTAAGTTCTAGAAATAACATACATAATATACATAAATTTACTAATCTTTTTTAGTTCTGGAAATAACATACATAATATACGTAAATTTACTAATCTTAAATTCAATAATCTTTTTTACAAATGTATAATATTTGTAAAATAACATACATAATAACGTTTTCAGTAATATTTCTGGAAATGCTTTACATAATATGACGAAAAACTTTATTAGTATATGGAAATGCTTTATATAATATACGTAAATTTAAGATTTCTTACTAAATATAATGATGTTATTTAATACATAATATTTCTGGAAACGCTGATATGACGAAAAACTTTCTTACCACATACATAATATTTCTGGAAATGCTTTACATAATATACGTAAATTTAATATTTCTTACTAAATATGATGATGTTATTTAATACATAATATTTCTGGAAATGATAATTTCTTAACCATTTGTTCTTTATACTACCTGTTTAGCTTTCACATTCTTACCAATTATTTTAACGTTTCTTAACCATTTACATATATATGCTTATCATAGTAAAATACGCAAGTTTCATTCATTTGCGAGATTTTAATTAGAATCCATAAATCCTTTGAAAATAAAATATTTTTGAAATTTAAATATCTCCCTTTTTAAATACTAGAACATTTCTAATGCAGTTGTTATAATTAGTTTCATAAAATTCGGATATAGCTACATCTGTGTATTTAATTTTAATTGTTTAAATGTGTAAAATCTATCAACATGTACATATATGCGTATATTTACAATTATCTTCCCTGATTTCTTTCCTTTCTATTCAATGATTAGTACCTAATAACCTCTTGAATTTTGTAAAGTTATTAATATGTTTCAATTTGTATAATTAGAATACAACTATTTTTTACCTTTTAGAAATTAAAATTTATTTTTGAATTTAATGTTGAAATTAATGCTTTTAAATTAATTGGAATTCTATAGTTTAAATAGAACTAGACATAAATGTAATTAACGGTTTTAAAGAAATAAAAAGAAAAAACATATGATATGTTTAGTATGAAATCTATTAAATAATAGTAAAGCAGACAAATTTCCTGCTACCTCCTTGATTCTTTCTCCTTAATTCTCTCAATTATCTCTATTCTCCTTAATTCCCTCAAGATATTTGTATTAAATCAAAATATTACACAATTTATACTATACTATAGTTACCCAATTCAAAATAAATAGATCGGAGATATTCCATGTCATACAAGAATTGAATCGTTGGTTTTTCTTTTAATTCCTTCGCGCTCCTCACCCCTGTTCTAACCCTAATTTCATCCAGCATTCCAAAATCAAATTAAACTGGAAAATCAATCGTCGCCTTCTCTAATGTCTTCCACCAATTTGTAGTAGTGGCTCTATTTCCCTTTCTCATATCTATTTGAGGTGTCATATTGCATAGTTTGTTCCTTCGTATTTTTTTTCTTAGCTAACGATCATACTCCAAGTAAAAATCCTTTTTCTGCTGGTTTTGTTAATTAGATTTGTTATGCATAACTAAACTTGGTTCTTCCTGGATTTGCATGTTTATTTCAACAATAAGGGCGGTGGATCGGGTACAGTTATCCAACCGGGGCCATTTGCAACAAAGATTGGTTGTTAACAAGTTAAAATCAACTTCGCACTGCTGCGATTTCAAAAAAAATGATGGTGGTGGATCTGGCACAGTCATACAAACACTGAAACAGTTTAAGACCTTCATTGATTTTGCTGGTAAGTTCAATTTTTTTTGTTATTTTGGGTTTCTCTAAACATTTACAGCATACGAAATGCAGTTTTTGTTTTTCAGTTAAGAAGAGCCACTCATCCAAATATTGATAAATTTAATTATTCCTCAATATAGTACATGGATTAGTTTATTTTTTTAGATTGCATGTCTGTATTTCAGAATTAATACTCTGGATCTATTTTAGTCTTTTAGGCAAATGTCATTTTTAGTGTACTCATTTTCAATCAACGTGATGACCCACTATTGGTTATTTGTAAACTGTGATGGACGCAACCAGTTAAAGAATTAAAACATAAATATTGTTTTGCGCTTTTTATTGACTTTTTTTGTATACTATTAACTTGGGAATGATTAGGAAAACTCAAGAATACTTTTTTAAGTTGAACATGTTGTCAGCAGTGTGTAACATGTTTACGTTTGTTTGAATATGCTACCTGTTTCAATCTTTATTGGTTCAATTTTTTAATATATCTACCAATCATCCAATGTAAAATATATTTCCGTTTTAATGTGTTGCATAATTATATTGATAGACTGGCATTTTTCCATATATACTATATATCATTCTCAGTTGCATATGTATACTTATTTCTATTATTTTTTATTACTATAGTTCTTATTACCTTCATTTCTATTTCTCTTCGGTCATCAGTTCTTAAACCACTACTTTTACATTAAAAAAATTGCTTACAGTTGATGCCAAACAATCGGTCACGACAAAAACTAAGAAGAAATTAAAAGGTAATAACTATTAGAAATCTATATTTTTCCATCTATAATTAATAGAAATCTATATTGTAATCATGCTTTATTACGGTTTACTGCTAGTATTTATTGCTTTTACAAGGAAGGTAGTGTTGTTTGAACATTTAGATTTATCTTAGTTCTTTCTTATATGTAGATTGCATTATATGGTTAACATGCATCTTATGTTGTGTGTCTGAACACTTTATTAGAAACATAAACACTATAAAATGTTGCTACAACATTTTCTGAATTTAGTGCAAACATTATATTTATGTTTATTGAATTTAATATAATTTTTACTTGAAATAAATTTATATTGCTTCCAAATACACTTGTTACATTTTCTTAATTTAGTGTAACACCCCGTAATCCTGTTAACACTAATGTTCACAAATTAAAGAATAACTAATCTCAGACGTGAGAATTAAGGGAAATGGGATGCGCCATTGTGTTTGTTTCGGAATTCTGGTTGAGATAGAGTCCGAGTTTGCGTGAATTGGACTTCGTATGAAGAAGTTATGGCCATCGGAAGTTTAAGAAAATTCAAAACAGATTTCAAAATTTGAAAATTCAGAGTCAGATGGGCTAGGCGGAATTTTCCCGCCAGGGCCAGGTCGACCATAGGGTCGACCTGGGGGTCGACCTGCCCTGACCAGGTCGACTACAGGGTCGACCTGCCCCCCCCCCCCCCGGGCAGATTTGTTTTATGACCTGTTGATGACTAGATGCTGACTCATTTGGGTTTCTGATATGCTCTGATTGGCTGGTATTAATTCTGGGTTGATCGGACGGCTTAAACTAATCCTAAACTATATAAAAAGACCTCTAGACTCAAACCCTAAAATCAAAACAAAAATTAGATTCATGGCCTCCATGCCGTCACCTAGCAACTCAGCATAGCCGCCACCAATTAGAGATGACGAAAGCTAATCTAATTCAATTCTTTTCAACTTAAACAACGAATCTTCTTCAAGGGAAAGCTATTACAACTTCAGAATTCAGAATTCAGAATTCAGAACTCAAGACCTCCTTTGAGTTGCGAGTTCGATAATTTTAATAAAATAATTAGCAAATTAATTGGACTGAGTTATGATGTGGACTATTTGGATATGATGTGAATTATTGACCGCATGTTATTATTCATGTAATAAAATTGCGATGTTTATGTTGTAAATTCTATGATGCTATCTTGTAAAGTTGTGATCATCTATGTTGTAATCGAATCACCATGTTGTTCATATGCTAGTTTAGGTATGTTGATTCATATGATAAATCATAAGTGTTTATGCAAGTTTAGATTTTTATTTAGACATGAATCATATGCAAGTTGGGGAAAATTATATGTATAACCTTATATGCTTCATGACATCTATTTTAGATCTAAAGTTAGGCTATGTCATATGTGAGTTATATGCCAAATTCTACATGCTAGTTTACATGTTTAGACGTAAGTTTATACCATTGTTATGTTGCATAAATCACATATGCAAGTTTATATGAATACATGTGTTTGAATATGAATCATGTTATGCAAGTTTGTGGTTATTGACTATGCAAGTTTACACCTTTAGATGTAGATTCATGACATACATGATTTATGCAAGTTTGTGACCATTATCCCAACAAGTTCACACCTTTAGATTTGAGTCTATGACATATGTAGTTTTATGCAAGTTGTAACTTTGGCCTATAAAAGTTTTAGATGTAGAACATCATTCACACATGCAAGTTCACCCCTTATGTTTAGATCTAGTTTTAATTATATGTATGTTGTGATGCTTTCTCTTTATTCCATGAGTTAGACCATTCGAGTCTAACGTATATTTTTACGTTAAATGAACGAAGGTACAACGCGGGGTAAAGGGGATAATATTAAAAGATTTAATTGGCATAGATACCTTAAAAGGCATAAAATAAATTGTGATGAAAATTGGTATGATTTTACATACCATAAATAGATGGACATAATTGAGTCAATTATGGTCATAGTTAAATTTGGAATTGATTGATAATTTGAATAGGGAAAGTAATTCAAATTGGGGAATGATTAATTAGGAGTAATTAATCGTCTAAGACACGAGGTTAGGCTCTTTTGTAGTGTAAGACTGCCCGGACCCGCCCGGCAAATCCAGCTGCCACAAATGCCAGTCTAATGTGGGAGGTCTTAGGCATAAATTAAATACGTAACAATTGTAAAGACACGATGTTAGGCTCTTTTGTGGTGTAAGACTGCCCGGACCTGCCCGGAAAATGCAGCTGCCACAAATGCCAGTCTAATGTGAGAGGTCTTTATGAGGTTACGGTCTTAATGAATTAAGAAACACTTAACCAAATAAACATGTAGTGGGACATGAGTGGGTTAAGTGGGTGCCTTGGGTGGCATGTGGAATCTAGTGGGTGCCTTGGGTGGCATTTGAAATACGATTAGAAATACTTAACCAAATTTGAAACATGTAAGTGAACATGACTAAGAAGAGGGTTAAGTGGGATGTACTAGAGGGGACCAAGCTTAGGTGGATAGCTTGTGTCAAGTAATGGGGGCCCATTTCAACCAGTAACTCATACGTATCTTTGTGGGCTCGACCCAAGTCGAGGATGGGACACGCATACTGGGCTTGACTGTAAGAGGCCAAACCGGGTTAGCAGTGGCAACGCAAGTCCAACGGGTTCATATGCGTGTGTGGACCCGGGCTGGTAGGTAAGACGTTGTTGCATCGTGTAGGTATAAGCCGTGCATTATTTGTGGTATCAGGTTGCCATTTTGGGGAGTGATACGCCCCACTGTGGGGCCAGCACAGGTATCTACGAGTTAGGGAGCCGATCGCTTGGGGGTAGTGGGTACACCTAGTGGAGATAGGGGCAGGCGACACCTATGAAGGCAGCTAGGGGTGCACGAAACTACCAATATCATTATTAAGTCTGTAGGCGGGATCAACCTTATGGTGACTAGTGGTGGTGCAGTATAGCAATTACCTTATAGTGTTGGTGTAGTTTAGTAATTATCTTATAGTGGTTTAGGTGCGCTTTAACGATATCGTTGTTCATCTTGTTTCCTTGTTTACTCTGCCATACTCAATGGTTCATGGTCATTTCCTGATTTTCCAACTTATGTCTTAGCCTAGTTACTTTAGTAATTATATTGTTAAAGTTATCGCACTCGCCAGACTTTATGTCTGACCCCCTTTATTTCCTCCTCTTTTCTTCCTTTCCCCCCAGGTGCTCAGGTTGGAACTAGCACCAGTGGAGCTTGATTTTGGACAGCTGTGCTTCTTGCTTTTAGAAGATTGCTTGGATCGCTGAAGTAAAGTTCAGCCTCTCTTTTATTTATGGCTATTTTGTATTGGGGATTATGTCTTTCAATTTATGTATTTTGATTTAGTCAAGATGGATATTATGTACTTGGCTCTGGTTTTGATGATGTAATCAAACATATGTATTTTCCGCTGCAATGAAATAAAGTTTTTAATTTTTCAAGTACTGTTTATATATGTCTTGTTGTTAAGTTTCTATTCTATACTCACTTAAAACGCTCCATAGAAGTTAATGCATTCCCTTTGTGAGTGACATTAATGGACGTGGGGTGTTACACGTGGAGCCAGGTTACCAGAACAGATATGAATTTTGAAAAACTGTTTTTCAAAAACAATTTTTATAAAGAAGTACCTTCAAAAGTATGTTTTAAGGAAAGTATTTTCAAGAGAAAAGCTTATTTTAGAAAGCATAACCCCAAGGGCCATATATCTTTCCTTCGGTTCTTTTGTATTGAATCTTTCCTTTTTCATTTCAGCATGTCTGAAGCATCTGAGATACCAAAGGGTGTTCATGTACCTGGTTGGTTTCATCAATATCTCGAGGCTAGGGCCGCCACCGCAGGTCCAGGAAATGCTCCTCCTCCTCCTCGCGTCGATACTTTTGCTAAGATATGTAAGGACTTTCGGGCAATGGGTGGAAAACCTTTTCATGGGACGGAGACATTTGTTGAAGCTCGAAACTGGCTAAAGGAGGTGGAAGAATTGTTTGGAATCTTTGAAGTGGATGATGGAAGAAACGTCCAGTTAGTTGCCTGACTAATGAAGGATGAGGCCTCGTTTTGGTGGGAGGTCACTAATGGAGGATGCCCAGTCGATACATGGCCAGATTTTAGGCAGAGGTTTGAGGCGAAGTTTCTCTCACGAGCTGAAGAGAATCTATACATGGAAATGTTTCTAGCATTGAAGCAAGGGAATCTATCGGTGAAAGAGTACGTCAACAAATTCAATCAATTGGAGAGATTTGGCTTGGACTTAGTGAATACTCCTGAAAAGAAGGCCCTGAGATTTGTTAAGGGGTTGAACGAGCCGCTTCATGGGTTAGCTATGACCCACATCCCCATGGGGGCTACCTTTGAGAGGCTAGTTGACATGGCGCTTATGCATGAAGAAGAGAAGGGAGCCAATGCTAATAAGGCACCCGAGAAGAAAGGGGATCAAAAGAAGCCTCAACAGCAACAACAGAACAAGAAAGGTGGTAAAGGCAACAATGGTAAGGGAAAGAAAAGATTCTTTAACTGTGGGACACCCGGCCATCTAAGCAAAGATTGTAGGAAGAAAAAGAAGACCGGTTGTTTCCACTGTGGCGAAGCGGGACATCTTATTAAGGACTGCCCAAGGAAAGGGCAGAGGGCAGGGTCTACCTCGGGAGGACAGGTGCAGGCTCTCATGGCACCAGGGCAAGCAAGGGGACAAGTTCAGGCTCTCGTGGTCCCACCGCTGCAAGAACGAGGTAGAGCAATTTCCGTTGAAAGTTTAGTTTTTCTATTTGATCGTCCTGCCCGTACTTTATTCGATTCTGGCGCATCACATTTGTTTATATCTACATCAATAGTTGAAACACTGCACCTAGATACTAGTCTAGTTACAGATCCCTTAGTAGTCTCAAATCCTATTGGTGGTTCAGCTCATCTTTCTATGATTTATCGGGATTTGAGAGTGTTTGTCTTGGGCGTTGAGTTTGAATGCAACGCCTTTGTTCTTGGCTTCATTAGCTACGGTTTAATTCTAGGTATGGATTGGCTAACTAGATATGGGGCCATCCTAGATTGTGAAAGAAGAATAGTTAGATTGTTGACTCGTTGTGGGAAGACCCTTGATATTTCTTGTGACCCTAGAGGTCCAGTAATGCTTAGCTACCTAGAATCCCTTGACGCATCCGATGATGATTTACATTTTGTTCCCATAGTCCGTGAATATATTGATGTCTTCGATGAGGTGAGGGGTTTACCCCCAAAACGTGAGATAGACTTTCGAATATATCTAGTAGATAATGCAAAGCCAGTTGCATTGCCAGTGCGCCACATGGCTCCAAGAGAGAGAAGAGAACTCAGTAAGCAAGTGAAGGAATTGCTTGAGAAGGGGTTCATCAGACGTAGTACATCGGAGTTGGGTGCTCCAGTAGTATTTGCCACGAAGGCAAATGGGTCCCTTAGACTTTGTGTGGACTATAGATGTAACAACCCGCATTCTACACATCGGAGGATCGTAGAAAATTTATTTCTTTCTTATATGAAGGCGTATGGTCATATAACTATAGGAAACGACTATCGGGGTCATTCCCATGATCATGATTTTTGCCGATTTTTAAATGGTCGTTTTGCCCCTAGCTGGTGCTGTTTTGGCCATAACTTTTGACTGGAAAGGAATTTTGACCTGAAACCACTTCCATTAGATTCATTTGATGGTTTACCTTTCCATAGAGTGGTCATAATAGCCAAACGGACTCACCGTTTGGGAGATATGGCTGAAATAAGGTTTGGAAGGTGAAAAACTGCTTAACCGGGCCAAATAGGGTGATTAGTGAATGGGCCCATAACCCATTTCGGGATTAGGGTTATGGGAAGGCTGAAAAGAGTTAGGGATTCATTCCATTTCAGTTTTCTAGCCTCCACTTACCTCTTAGAAACCCTAAAAATGGCCTCCAACCTCTAGATCACCTCCAAACCACTTTCTAATCAAGGATTAAGCTTAGCAACATCAAATCAAGGGAGATCTTCACCAAATCAAGATTAGAGCTGCTGATTTGCATTGTTATTTGCGCCCAAACAAAGATTTATTTCAGATTTAGGGTTTGTTTGTGGCTAAGGTGAGTGATTTGCATAGTTCCTCACTAATTATGGTTAATTAAGGGTAATCAGTGTTAATTAGCGAATTTATGCATGTTAAAAATCTAGAATTTTTTTTATAAATTCTTAAATAATGTTTTAAACCTCTGGTATGAATTTGGGTTAATTTGGTTAAGTTTTGCTAATCCTATCATTAATTATATTTGAATATGCTTAAGGGAAAATATGGGGTTTTGGCTATGTTTGATCCATTTTAACCTATCATATTGATGTTTTGTTGTTTGAGGTCACTCCTACTTGTTGCTATGACTTTGTGGTATGCTTTGTGATTGATTAGAATAGTTAGAGTGGTCGAAAACGCGTCGAATGGCGTAAACAGCTTGTTGGACAAAGTGCAGAAAGACACCCGAACCGGATCGGATCGGTTAGGAGGACCCGAACTGAACCGTTATAATGCCCTTCCCCACGATCCGCCAACAGCTCTCGTACTCGATCCGCTCTCGCGCTTCGCACCCCGATCCGACCAGAGGAGGACAACATGAACTGGTGAAGCTACGATCCACTTGCACTTGCACGCTCCGACCCAGATGCTCACGATCCGACAAACCGAAGACCACGATCCGACGGGGAAAGGAGCTCGAACCCGAACCGCGTCACAAGCTGGAGGTCACGATCCGACAGGGGAAGTTGCCATGCGATCCGAACCGTCACGCGGAGGAGGCTGGGATCTGAACCGAATGGTCTTGGAGAGCACGATCCACTCATGAAGAGGAGGGGAAGCCGAACCGATCAGAAGAAAGACGACCAATAACCCGAGATGCAAAGGTAGTCCAAATTGGAAGTTATAGCTCAGGGTCCAGTTGGGAACCAATGAGTTCACTTCATGGTTGGGCTTTGCTGCGGGACGTGTGCTAAGGAGTTGTCGACGTTCCTAACTTCGATTCACCACTGAAAAAGAATGACGGTCTACGTATCAGTGCAGTAGAGTCATCATGACTCGAGGGGCAAAGTGATCGTAGTAAGACTATGAGCCAGTGCAGTGGAGCCATTGTGACTCCATGGGGCAGAGTGGACATAGTAAAGGATTAGTAAGGCTATGAGCCAGTGAAGTGGGGTGTGTACGACTCCATGGGGCAAAGTGGACATAGCGAAGGATTAGTGGCTGTGATTCAGTGCAGTGAAGTCGTTGTGACTTCATGGGGCAAAGTGATCATAGCAAAGTATTGGGTGATCGAAGTGGTGGATATCGTATGCTTTACGCACTGGGTGAGAGATGTGAGGATGGTTGCTATGTTTGATTGTTTGCCATCACTATGACATGCACACCCCCACCCCCGTTATCTTTACACCATTTGTTAGTGGCACCTTAGAGTGTTGTACAGTATGTAGTGCTAACTCTTTGGTTGTAGGTCCAGGTTCATGTATGGGTTAGTATACCTGTTATTGTTCTGTTTAGCTGCTTATCACTCATACCAGACTTTTTGTCTGACCCAGAGTTTTATGTCTCTTCTTATTACTCTGGGTGCTCTCACGAGCAAACTAGAGACAGGTTAGCTGGTGATGCACGAGTAGCTGATTCGGAGGCGAGCAGGAGGCTTCCACGTATGATATATATAGATATTCTCCCTGTGTCGTTGGTGGTCGCTACTTGGGCATTAGTAGTGTACCTCCCTTATCTTGCTTTTGCTTTCTGTGACAGTCTTAAAGTTGTAATAATGTTGGCTTTGGATCATAAGCTGTACTTGGATTTTCCGCTGCTATGATAGTTTAATTTCAGCTTATGCATTGTCTCACATGTTTTATGTCAAGTATGTTGTTATTATATTTTGTTCTATGCGCTGTGAGACATTCTATAGGTTCCTTGTCGATTCTTCGTCATCTTTCTTTCCTTTTCTGATGACTGTCCCCTGCTAACTGGACATGTGTACAGCGCACTTTTGGAGTAAATGTCGGTTGGTGCGGGGTGGGTTGTCACATTTGGTATCAGAGCTCTAGGTTGCGTAGTTAACCTAGGGAAAGACACTAGGGAGAGATATTTCGTATATGAGAGAGCGTATTTGTGATTACTTTGGTTTTCAAAAGCTATATATATGTATTATTAGTATAGCTAAGGATGAAGTCGCACTACACTAGCACCACTATGAAGATGGTTAATCATTTCCACTTTACAGATTGAACGATGAGCGGATACGCAAGAGGTGCTGGTAGAGGAGCCAATAATGGGAATGCTGCTGACATGAGGGCGATGTTTACTGACCTCATGAGAGACATGCTTAGGGATGTACAAGGGGCAGTTCCCAATCCCGGTAATGGTGGTGGTCCAGTAGTGCAGGCGCCTAGGGCCGATTTTGCCAAGTTGTGCAAGGATTACACTCACCTTGGTGGGAAGCCGTTTCACGGAACGAAGTCGGCTACGGATGTTCAGGATTGGTTGGATAGCTGTGATCGTATCTTCGACGACTTGGGTATCGAGGATGCGATGAAGAGAAGGCTAGCGTCTCGTCAACTGCAAGGGCGAGCGATGAATTGGTGGAATGCTATTAAGACAGCCACTCAGAGGATCAGGTTACTTAGGATCGGTTTAAGGCTTGCTTTAGCGACAAGTTTATCCCAGTTGCTCAGAAGTCGGAATTGTTTAGGAAGTTCTTGGAGCTTAAAAAGAATGGTAGGGCAGTCTCGGACTATATTGCTGAGTTCGACACTTTGTCTAAGTATGGACTATCTCTTATCGATACTCCTAAGAAGAAAAATGAGAAGTTCATTACTGGTTTGGATGGATACTTGGGGGAAAGGCTTATCAACCACATCGATGAGACTTTTGAATCGATTGTGGGGAAAGCTTTGAGATTACAGAGTCTTTACCCTAAGTCAAAGACTGAGGTTGCATCTGCAGAAGGGCTGAAGCCGCAAGCAGGCGGTGGAGGCAAGAATAACACTCAGAACAAGAGGAAACAAAACCAAGCTAAGGATGGCCAGAAAAAGAGCAAGAAAGATGTTGAATGCTTCAGCTGTGGTAAGAAGGGCCATTATGCCAAAGAGTGTCGGGCCAAGCCAGCGGATAGGAAGTGCTACAACTGTGGCCAAGTGGGACATCATAAGGATAAATGTCCACAACCTCTTAAGGAGAAGCAGATTGTGAAAGCATATGCTATTAATGATGTTCCTTCTTCGTCGAATGCCCCAACTGCGGAGGAGAAAGGGAAGAATGTCGTCATTCAAGGTATGCTTTCTATTTATGATGTACCTGTTCGAGTTTTGTTTGATACCGGGGCTTCTCGTTCCTTCATATCTAGTGACCTGGTAGATAGGTTGGGACTGGAACCCGAGATAGTCGATAGACCGTTGGTTGTGACGAACCCGATTGGTGGTTCGACTAACCTTAGTATGATTCGCTGAAATTTGGTCTTATCGAGTCATGGATGTATGTTTGTGATTGCTTTGTTTTGGGATTTACTGGGTATGGCATTATATTGGGAGTCGATTGGCTCCAAATATACGGGGTGGTGGTAGACTGTGAGGGCTTTTTGGTGATAGTTAGGGCGGATGATGGGCGGAGGGTAGTGTTTGGTAGTCTACCTAGTGATGAGGTAATGGCTAGTTTTATAAATTCCCTCGACATCCTGCATGATGAGTTGTCATATGTGCCCGTGGTTGGTCAGTATCCGGACGTCTTCGAGGAGGTGACCGGGCTTCCACCACACCGAGAGATTGAGTTCCGTATTGATTTAGTGAAAGATGCCAGACCTATAGTAATGCCACTTCGTCGTATGGCACCAAGGGAGCAGCGAGAGCTCGGGGTGCAAGTAAGCGATCTTTTGAAGAAGGGGTTTATTAGAAGGAGTGTCTCCGAGTGGGGAGCACCAATTGTGTTTTCCACTAAGGCAGATGGTTCCCTTCGTTTGTGTGTGGACTATCGCGAGTTGAATAAGGTGACGAGGAAGAATAAGTATCCTCTACCGCGGATAGATGATTTGTTTGATCAACTGGAAGGAGCAAGAGTGTTCTCCCAGTTGGACCTCGCGATAGGATTTCATCAGCTTCGAGTAGCGGCTGAGAGTGTTCCTAAAACGGCATTTAGGGCGCCGTCTGGATTCTATGAGTGGTTGGTCATGCCATTTGGGTTGACCAATGCACCAGCATACTTCGTGGATCTTATGAATCGAGTATTCAGAGATCAGTTGAGTAAGTTCGTTCTTGTGTTCGTAGATGACATCCTTGTTTACTCGAGGACAGAGGAAGAACACAAGGGGCATTTGAGGATAGTGATGGAGGTGTTGAGGAAACACCAATTGAAAGCGAAATTTTCTAAGTGTCACTTCTGGAGGAGGGAAGTGAGATTCTTGGGCCATGTTGTTTCAGAGAATGGTATTGCCGTGGACCCTGCGAAGGTGGCTACGGTACAGGATTGGCCTACGCCCAAGAATGCAACAGACGTGAGAAGCTTCTTGGGGTTAGCTGGATATTATCGTAAGTTTATTCAGGACTTCTCCAAGATAGCAGCACCGTTGACTCAGTTGATGTAATAATCCGAAAAATCAAAATTTCATAGCGGGAATCAAAAGATATGTCCAGTTGAAAATTCTGAATAGTCGCTATGGAATTCAGGCCCTTAAAAATGGACATTTTGCAAACGACCTCGTATTTCGACGAAACCACTTTTGTTGGATCCGCAGTGTCAAATTATTGCTAGGTTTCAAATTTCATAATTTTTAGAATCAATATGTGAGCGTGGCAAAGGAAAACGTGTTTGACCAGTTTCAGTTGATTTTAATCGACTGGAAATTGGCCATTTTTCCAACGGTCTCGGAATTCGACGAAACTAGTTTTGTTAGGACCGTATCGTCAATACGAAGCTAGAAAATATTTTTCGAGAAATTTTAGAGTTCATATGTTGCCCCGGTAAAGTGAAATGTGCGTTAAAATTCCATATATAGATTAATATTTTGATTTTGAAGAAAACTAATCGTAATGGTCGAATATACCTACGAAACATATCCCATTGTGTTCGAAATGGGGGTAATTAGCTAGGGGCGACACTTGTTGAGTTTGATTTGGAATTAGAAGCAATAAACAAGTAATTCATGAATAAAAATCTATTAAAATAGAAATATATATATTTATTTCTCTTGAAACCCTAGTATCTAAACGGGCCGCCGCTCTCAGAAAATCAAAGGCGATTATTCTTCGATCCTTCAATCCTTAAAATCTCCCAACCGAATGCAAATTAAAAATCGATTTCAAGACAAATTAAAATGGAATTCACGATCTTCAAATCAGTACGGGCATCAAAATCTCTGGTGAGCTGAATCGCGAGATCTCCGGCTTCAAAGGTGGCGGCTTTGATCGAAAATCCTGGAGGAGGTGGGCTACCGAGCGTGGCGCCACTCAAGGCGACGGAAGGGCTTGCGGCGGGCTGTCGTGTGGCATACCTCGATGGAGCTCCGGTCGACCAGGGTGGCGACACAACCGTGACCTAGGTTGGAAGCTCCATTCGACGTCGAGTCTGTAGGAGAAGCATAACAGTGAGCTTCTTGTTTCTTTTTACTTTTTTTTTCTTGAGTAATTTGTTTAATAAATTTTGTATTTAAACAGAAATTTATTATATATATATATGTATATATATATTTAACATTTTGTTAAAATCTGATTTTATATATAAATAGCATTAGTTTTAAAAATAAAGATAGAATTAGTTTTAAAAATAGAAATAACCTTGTTTTAAAAATATAACATAGTAATAAAAATATGATTTTTATATTTTTAAAGTATTAAAAATATAATCTTTACTATATAGAAGATGTAAAAATATGATTTTTGGTTAGGTAGAGAATTAAAAATATAATTTTTACATGATAGGAATATTAAAAATATCATCTTTATATGTGTAGAAGAATAAAAATGAGATTTTTATAAAGATGAAATCTTTAAATTTGAAAAGGCGAAGTCTATGTTTTTATAAAGGCGAAATCTTTATTTTAGAAAAGACGAAATCTTTATATGGAAAATAGCATGATAAAAATATAATTTTTATCTATATAACATAGTAGTAAAAGTTCGATTTTTATATATTGAATAACAAAGTAAAAATTCGATTTTTATATATTGAATAACGGAATAAAAATTCGATTTTTAAATGTAGGAAGCGATTATAAAAATATGATTTTTATTTTAAAGACATCAGCAAATATAAAAATGTGTGATTTTTATATGTAGTGGCTACGGGCAACGAAGATGACGAAGATGCGATAGCGATGAAGATTTCTATCAATGAAGTGCCGTGGAGCTAGGATAGCTATTTGTGAGAATTTCTCACCTTTCAATTTCTTTTCTAGTTATATATATATATACTAGGATGCAGACGGTGCTTAGTAGCACCCGACACAATCGTCCACAGACCATGGACTTGTTTGTTTGATTGCAAAAATTAGTTAGAGTATTTGATTGAAATTTGATTGTTTGATGAGATGAAATTGATTTGATTGATGTGTGAATGGCATGGGCCTTCACTGGACCGGGGATAAGGCTAGGCCTCGTCCCGTTTCTAGTATCGTGTCGTTATGCCGCCGAAATTTTCTAAAATAAGTTAGTAAAATAAAAGTATCATTTTATTTAAAGAATGAACTGAATAGAAATTCATATGTTAAAATAAAATGTTTTATCGTTAAAAATATAATTTTTAACGTGAATATGAATATATTGAAAGTGAATAAAATAAAATATTCATTTACAAACCCGACGGTTTGTTTATGTACACCTATTTGAAAGACATTGATTGGGTCGATAAATTTTACACATCGCCCAACTGCACGAATAAAATATGCGTTTGATTGTTTGAAACCCCACAAGGGTGTTGGGATGAAATATGAAGTCCACTCATCCTGATTGATTAAATATGTCGATCGATTGATTGACAGGCTGTATAAGCGTTAGATATCTATATTTGATGCTTATACAGTGTGGTGCACTTTGGTTGATGGTTGATTATTTTTCAATGCTATTATATACATGTGTTGTATGAAAATCCATATAATTAAGATTATATGGTGATTGTTTGGGCCTCATTCCAATTTAGAGAATAAAGAATATTATAAAATAAAGGTTCATGTGTTGACTGTACTCATTCGTGAGATTAGTCATGTGTTGAACGTAATATTTTAACAATAAATTTTATATCTTTATCACTATAAAATAAAGGTTCATGTGTTGACTGTACTCATCCGTTGAGGTTAGTCATGTGTTGAACGAAATAATTTAACAAAAATAGTCACACGTGGACAGTACTCATTCGTTGAGATTAGTCGTGTGTTGACAAAAATAAATATTCATTTGTTGAATAGAATAAAGGAATATATGAAGCCGTGTTGATTAGATTGACGCCATTTTGACGTGAACGATATTTATATCGATTTTATTCATTTCGAAATGAATTGAATATAAAACGATTTCGAAATGAATTGAATATAAAACGAGTTCGAATTAAAAACGAATTGAAGTGAAATCAAATTGAATTGAAATTTGATTTGATTTGAATAGAAAACGAATTTGATTTCAATTGCATATATAACGAATTTAATTTGAATAGAAAACGAATTTGATTTCAATTGCATATATAACGAATTTGATTTGGGTAGAAAACGAATTTGATTTCAATTGAAATATATAACGAATTTGAATCAAATAGAAAACCACTTTGAATTGAATCGAATTGAAAACGAATTCGAATTGAATTTAAAATGAAGTGAAATGAATTCAAATTGAATTGAAACTTGAGTTGAATAGAAATGAATTTTAAACCGAATTTATAAGGAAAGATTCAACTTTGATTTGAATTTGAAATGGAAGTTGAAAATGTTTTTGAAACGAATTCAAAACTATTTATAAAATTCGTTTTAAATAGAAATCGACGATATATATATTATATATATTATATATATAATATAATGGTCTGAATAGAACGCGCCACGCCGCGGCAGTTCGTGAATTTCGTCCATTTATTTCAAACGGACCTTACGGGAGATCCGACCGTCGGATTCTCCTAAAACCGGAACCGTTGGGTTCGTATCGAAAAGAGCTTTCTAACAAATTTTAGAAATTTGAAATCTAACGGTTGGATTTGGAATTATGTCCAAATCAAATTTGAAAAAGGTCGCTGTAAGTGCAGTTCGATGACCATTGGTGGAAATCGACTATACGGGCCTTGATAAAATTATTAAAAATAGTAATAATTTGTGTAAAATCATAAGAAATGATTTAGAAAGAACTGGGATGAAAAATCCCATATTTGAAAAGGTAAAAATAGATTTTTATTGAAATGAACTCGTTTTGAACTAGAATTATAATTCTATTTATTTTTAAATGAATAAATTGAATTTGAAATGGTTTTGAAAATAACCAGAATTTCCAATGATTGCATTGGAGTGGATTTGAATCGAAATTGTCTTCGGAATATTTCGATGTTGGAATTCGTGATTATACAGATGTTGTTATGGAAATTTTAAAGATATATATTTATATCGTTATTTCCAATACGACATTTGTTAGTCGTAGAATTTGATATTGAATATAAGCCGATATATTTTTTATTCAGAGCCTTGTATTGAATATCAAATGTGATTTGGGTTTGTCGTGAATGGTGTCTTCACTAACACTGTTCTTGAACCCAGTTGAGAAAAGATTAAATCTTTTTATTTTAGATTTAATGAAGTGTACCAATTAAATAATATTTAATTGGGATTGAATTGATATTGATTTTTGGGTTTATCGTGGACAGTGTTTTAAATAACACTCGTTCTTTAACCCGATAATTAATGAATGTGATTTTGGGTTTATCGTGAACTGTGTTTTAAATGACACTGATTCTTTAACCCAGTTAAAGATTAAAACTAAGTGGAGTTTTAATGAATCTTTAATTAGATTGAAAAGATCGAAAATGGAGTACCACCAGTTTTGCTCCAGGCGATAGTTAAATCTTTAATTAGATTTGAACGTGAAATGGTAATTGAATTTACCGATAACACCGTGGTGTTAGATATGAAGTATAACCAGTTTTACTTCATGGGATGAATAGGTTGGGATTGGGAAATTAAAACAAATGATTACTTCGGTAAGGTTCGCTAATCCCGACTAGTTTGAATTGATATTCAAAAATAGATTAAAGAATAAATTCAAGAAATTTATCTTGGATAAAATTAATGGGAACCTTTCCCTATGAATGTGAAATTTAGAAACTAACTGTCGGTTAGCTAAGCAGAATGGTTTTCTGGATATTGATCTGATGTTGGTTTCGGCCTTCGGGGTTAATAATTGGGGAATTATTCTCTTGATTAATTTACGGTTAGTAACTAATGAATTGGAATGAGGCGTATGTTGTGTTTATGTAACATTTGTTTTTAATATACGCGGGTTGTTCGGAAAGGCCGGGTTTATACCCATTCTGAATAACCGATTCGACGATATGTCGAAGATGAAGACGGTGGTTGAAGACCGGAAGTCTTCACATCGTTTGGATAATTGCCGACGATCCTGATTGGGCTGTACACCCAAGAGGATGGAAATAGTTGGTGGTCGTCCATACGTACTTGGAGATGGATGGATATGCGAGGAAAGTGCCTCCGGTTTCGTTCAGACCCAGAACGGACTTGTAAATGGATAGTGTGTCTAACGTTGTATTCCTTTATACTGTATTGGTGATCTCTGCTAAATATATATCTGTTTGGTGGCAGAGAATTTATTCTCTTGCTATGCACCCTTTCTCTGAGACGTACGAGCCTAGAGGTTATATATTGGCAGAAATCAGTGGTACAGTATGGACTGACAATGTGGCATGCTGAGTTGCATGGATCAAGGCTTTTGTTGAAAAGCAAAGTCTTGTGGTTGATGATCAAAACACGGCCTTGTGTGGCGTAGCTTTGTGTAACGTCGATTCGCGAGTATCACACCCGGTATGAACTAAAAACGGGAGACGGACCTCAGGGAGGACATGCGTTTCTTTCTAGTTAGGAGTGGCGTCAGTGCTTGAACTGGCTGACGAGTTTGACTCATGTGGATGTTGCTTATTATTACTTGCTGAAAAGAGAGACGCCTCGTGATATCGGTTTCAGCCGATGCTTCTGATCGGCTGACGGGCCAGGCTTACGCCCCAAAGGGCGGGAAAACGTAGTGTTCAGGCATAATAATCCACATCGGTGGACCGACCCTGACGATCCAAGGGGCAGTTGCGGTTGTTTCTGAGGGGCGGACTAGAGCGTCTCGAATCGGTGAGGATCTTGCCCCTAGCCTCGGTTCATACCATAAATGATAACCCAATTTCCAATACGTGTATTGCGGTTTTAATTGTAGAACTAGTATGGCGACATGATATATGGTACCCATGCCGCCTATGATTGATATTTATGATTTGAAGTTGTTTTATACACTATGCACTTATAATAGTATCAAATGATTTGTTTTAAACGTATCAAGCATTCTTGGCTATTATAAGGTAAAAAGGCTATCCCCTGGCTTGCGTTGCATTGTGTGATAGGACCTGGGTCTTATAATAGCTTCATTTTTCTTTATTTAGCATTGCGCTGTTGTTTTACGCACCGGTATTCTTGGGAGGAAACCCGTTCCGTGTTATACGGCGTGGTCCCTTGATTTACCTAACTTTAAAAATAAAGATTAACTGTTTTAGTTCTCACACCAGTCACATGACTGACCTGGAGTTTATTGTTTTGACCTAAACTCTGGGTGCCCTTATTTTGACACGGGCAGCTAGTAGTTTTGGTTTTGCAGATTTATATTCACAGGATCCTGGTTTACAGCTGGAACGATATCCGGAAAGCTTTGTATCCGTATATCTCCTTTTAGTTGTGTATTGTATTATTTTCCGCTGCTATGTATTTAAATGTAATTTAAATCTCTGATATTTCTATGTAATATTTATTCGTTTATACTCTGTATATTCTTGTAATCTGATGTATTGTTGTAATATACAATGAAATGTTCTTCTGTATGTGTTCTGTTGTGGCTTGTTCTCGAACTATCCGACACTTTCCTTTACGGGGAAGTTACGGGTTTTTACAGTTGACTAAGAAGAATCAAGCCTTCGTCTGGGACGGAGTGTGTGAGAATGCATTCAAGAGTCTAAAAGAAAAGTTGACACGTGCGCCAATGTTAGTCATTCCTAAAGGGAATGAAGAGATGACGGTATACACAGATGCTTGTGGTACCGGACTAGGTGCTGTATTGATGCAAGGAGGTAGGGTTGTAGCTTATGCTAGTCGGCAACTAAAGCCGCATGAGAAAAAGTATCCTACCCATGATTTGGAACTGGCAGCGATTGTGTTCGCATTGAAGATGTGGAGACATTATCTCTTGGGCGAGAGATTTGAGTTGTTTACCAATCATAAATCGTTAAAGTATCTCTTCTCCCAGAAGGATCTGAATCTCCGTCAGCAAAGATGGCTAGAGTTCTTGGCTTCGTATGATTTTGATATCGCATATACACCTGGGAAAGTCAATGCGGTAGCCGATGCCTTGAGTATGAGACATGCCAGTTTAGGGGCTATGTTTCTTGAATGGAAGCAACTGGAGTATATCGCAGGGTATGATTTCAGACCAAAGTGTGAATTAGATCCAGAGATATTAGCTAGTTTGACGATCAGACCCACCTTGATTGAGCGGATTGGTTCCAGTCAGAGGGACGATCCTAGTCTATTGGAAATTATCTCCAAGTTAGAGATGAACATCGACGGTGAGGAGATGAATTTGTATGGGCTTGATCGAGAAGGATGGCTTCGAAAGAATGGAAGACTAGTTGTACCCAACGTGGATGGTTTGAGAGATGAAGTGCTTAGGGAATGTCATCACTCAAAACTTACTATACACCCCGGTGTTGATAAGATGTATCGAGACATTAAACGGACTTACTACTGGGAAGGGATGAAAAGAGACGTTGGGAAGTTTATATCCAAGTGCATGAATTGCCAGCTAGTCAAAGCTGAGCAAAAGAAGCCTAGTGGTTTGTTGCAACCATTAGAAATTCCCGAATGGAAATGGGAACGAGTCTCGATGGATTTTATTAATGGTTTACCAAGGACTAGATCGGGACATGATAGCATTTGGGTAATTGTGGATCGATTGACTAAAAGTGCAAGATTTATACCAGTCAAATCGACCAGAACGGCAGTTAAGTTAGCAGAATTGTATATGAAGTGGGTAGTGAGATTTCATGGAGTACCTAAAAGCATTGTGAGTGACCGAGACCCGTTGTTCACTAGTGGGTTTTGGAAGAGCTTACAAGAGGCTCTAGGGTCGGAACTATATCTTAGTACCGCATATCATCCTCAAACTGATGGTCAGACAGAGAGGGTGAATCGTATATTGGAAGATCTCTTGAGAGCTTGTATATTGGATTTTGGTGGATCATGGGATGACCATTTGCATCTAGTAGAGTTTGCATATAATAATAGCTACCAATCCAGTATCGGTATGGCTCCATATGAAGCTTTGTACGGAAGACCGTGCAACTCACCATCATGTTGGATAGAGACTGGCGAGATGTTTATGCTTGGACCAGATGTGGTGAGGGAAACTTCAGATAAGATTAAGATCATTCAACAACGGATGAAGGCTGCCCAGGATAGACAGAAGAGTTATGCTGACAAGAGGAGAAGAGACTTAAAATTCTCCGTTGGTAACTTGGTGTTTGTCAAGGTTTCTCCATTGAAGAGCGTGATACGATTTCG
Source organism: Allium sativum (assembly GCA_030737875.1). Taxonomy (NCBI): domain Eukaryota; kingdom Viridiplantae; phylum Streptophyta; class Magnoliopsida; order Asparagales; family Amaryllidaceae; genus Allium; species Allium sativum. The sequence continues at coordinate 4,992,629 of JASFAX010000039.1, read as the reverse complement.
CAGGAGAGGCAAGTTGGCACCAAGGTTTGTTGGCCCATTCCCAGTTCTCGAACAAGTTGGAAATTTGGCGTATAGAGTTAACTTACCAGAAAAGATGGCGGGAGTTCACAACGTATTTCATGTTTCCCAGTTAAGGAAGTTCGTGCACGACCCAGATATGACTATTTCACCTGATCAGTTAGAGGACTTCGAAGTGGAACCCGAGGCGGTTGGGAACCGAAAGCCAATTCGTATTGTCGAGCACGATATGAAGCGACTTCGAAGGAAGGCGGTGAAGCTAGTCAAGGTTCGGTGGGGTGAGAACGAGAATGATTGTACTTGGGAGACAGAGGAGAGCATTAGGAAAACGTATCCAGAACTCTTTGCCTGGTAAGATTTATTTTGCAGTTTAGTTATTCCGCATGCTAGGATAGGCTTGTTTTGCTTGTTTTGCATGTTTGACTGTTGTTGTATGGTTGATAGGCATGCGGGACCCTTTGTGTGTTTTGGTTCGGGAATTTCGGGGATGAAATTTCTTAAGGGGGGCAGAATGTAACAACCCGCATTCTACGCATCGGAGGATCGTAGAATATTTATTTTTTTCTTATATGAAGGCGTATGGTCATGTAACTTTAGGAAACGACTATTAGGGTCATTTCCCATGATCATGATTTTTGCCAATTTTTAAATGACCGTTTTGCCCCTAGCTGGTGCTGTTTTGGCCATAGCTTTTGACAGGAAAGTAATTTTGACCTGAAACCACTTCCATTAGATTCGTTTGATGGTTTACCTTTACATAGAGTGGTCATAATAGCCAAACAGACTCACCGTTTGGGAGATATGACTGAAATAAGGTTTGGAAGGTGAAAAACTGCTTAACCGGGCCAAATAGGGTGATTAGTGAATGGGCCCATAACTCATTTCGGGATTAGGGTTATGGGAAGGCTGAAAAGAGTTAGGGATTCATTCCGTTTCAGTTTTCTTGCCTCCACTTACCTCTTAGAAACCCTTAAAATGGCCTCCAACCTCTAGATCACCTCCAAACCACTTTCTAATCAAGGATTAAGCTTAGCAACATCAAATCAAGGGAGATCTTCACCAAATCAAGATTAGAGCTGCTGATTTGCATTGTTATTTGCGCCCAAACAGAGATTTATTTCAGATTTAAGGTTTGTTTGTGGCTAAGGTGAGTGATTTGCATAGTTCCTCACAAATTATGGTTAATTAAGGGTAATCAGTGTTAATTAGTGAATTTATGCATGTTAAAAATCTGGAAAAATATTTATAAATTCTTAAATGATGTTTTAAACCTCTGGTATGAATTTGGGTTAATTTGGGTAAGTTTTGCTAATCCTGTCATTAATTATATTTGAATATGCTTAAGGGAAAATATGACGTTTTGGCTATGTTTGATCCATTTTAACCTATCATATTGATGTTTTGTTGTTTGAGGTCACTCCTACTTGTTGCTATGACTTTGTGGTATGCTTTGTGATTGATTAGAATAGTTAGAGTGGTCGAAAACGCCATCGAATGGCGTAAACAGCTTGCTGGACAAAGTGCAGGAAGACACCCGAACCGGATCGGATCGGTTAGGAGGACCCGAACCGAACCGTTATAATGCCCTTCCCCACGATCCGCCAACAGCTCTCGTACCCGATCCGCTCTCGCGCTTCGCACCCTGATCCGACCAGAGTAGGACAACATGAACTGGTGAAGCTACGATCCACTTGCACTTGCACGCTCCGACCCGGATGCTCACGATCCGACAAACCAAAGACCACGATCCGACGGGGAAAGGAGCTCGAACCCGAACCGCGTCACAAGCTGGAGGTCACGATCTGATAGGAGAAGTTGCCATGCGATCCGAACCGTCACGCGGAGGAGGCAGGGATCCGAACCGAATGGTCTTGGAGAGCACGATCCACTCATGAAGAGGAGGGGAAGCCGAACCGATCCAGAGAAAGACGACCAATAACCCGGGATGCAAAGGTAGTCCAAATTGGAAGTTAGAGCTCAGGGTCCAGTTGGGAACCAATGAGTTCACTTCATGGTTGGGCTTTGCTGCGGGACATGTGCTAAGGAGTTGTCGACGTTCATAACTTCGATTCACCACTGAAAAAGAATGACGGGCTATGTATCAGTGCAGTAGAGTCATCATGATTCGAGGGGCAAAGTGATCGTAGTAAGACTATGAGCCAGTGCAGTGGAGCCATTGTGACTCCATGGGGCAGAGTGGACATAGTAAAGGATTAGTAAGGCTATGAGCCAGTGCAGTGGGGTGTGTACGACTCCATGGGGCAAAGTGGACATAGCGAAGGATTAGTAGCTATGGATCAGTGTAGTGAAGTCGTTGTGACTTCATGGCGCAAAGTGATCATAGCAAAGTATTGGGTGATCGAAGTGGTGGATATCGTATGCTTTACGCACTGAGTGAGAGATGTGAGGATGGTTGCTATGTTTGATTGTTTGCCATCACTATGACATGCACACCCCCACCCCCGTTATCTTTACACCATTTATTATTGGCACCTTAGAGTGTTGTACAGTATGTAGTGCTAACTCTTTAGTTGCAGATCCAGGTTCAGGTATGGGTTAGTATACCTGTTATTGTTCTGTTTAGCTGCTTATCGCTCATACCAGACTTTTTGTCTGACCCAGAGTTTTATGTCTCTTCTTATTACTCTGGGTGCTCTCACGAGCAAACTAGAGACAGGTTAGCTGGTGATGCACGAGTAGCTGATTCGGAGGCGAGCAGGAGGCTTCCACGTATGATATATATAGATATTCTCCCTGTGTCGTTGGTGGTCGCTACTTGGGCATTAGTAGTGTACCTCCCTTATCTTGCTTTTGCTTTCTGAGACAGTCTTAAAGTTGTAATAATGTTGGCTTTGGATCATAAGCTGTACTTGGATTTTCCGCTGCTATGATAGTTTGTTTTTAGCTTATGCACTGTCTCACCTGTTTTATGTCAAGTATGTTGTTATTATATTTTGTTCTATGCGCTGTGAGACATTCTACAGGTTCCTTGTCGATTCTTCGTCATCTTTCTTTCCTTTTCTGATGACTGTCCCGTGCTAACTGGACGTGTGTACAACGCACTTTTGGAGTAAATGTCGGTTGGTGCGGGGCGGGTTGTCACAATAGAGAACTTAATAAGCTTACTAAGAAGAATAGTCACCCACTGCCGAGGATTGATGATCTCTTCGATCAGTTAGTTGGCGCCTCGGTGTTTTCGCAGTTGGACTTAGCCACGGGTTTCCATCAGTTGAGAGTGGCTGAGGATAACATAGACAAGACTGCCTTTAGGACTCCAGACGGTTTCTTCGAGTGGCTTGTGATGCCCTTCGGTTTGACAAACGCACCCGCATACTTTGTTGACTTGATGAGTAGGGTGTTTAGGGAGTACCTTAATAAATTCGTGGTAGTCTTTGTGGACGACATCTTGATCTTTTCTAAGAGCGAGGAAGAGCATGCCCTACATATTAGGGAAGTGTTGAAGACTCTTCGAGCGCATAGCCTTAAAGCTAAATTTTCTAAATGTCACTTTTGGAGGAAGGAAGTGCGATTCTTAGGGCACGTGGTTTCCAAAGAAGGGATAGTTGTGGATCCCGCAAAGGTAGTGGCCATCCAAGATTGGAAGGTCCCTAAAAATGCTACCGAGGTGAGGAGTTTCTTAGGGTTGGCTGGCTACTATAGGAAGTTTATCAAAGACTTTGCAAAAATATCAGCTCTGTTAACACGCTTGACAAAGAAGAACTTGATTTTTACATGGGACGTAGATTGTGATGATGTGTTCCAACATTTAAAGAAAGCTTCGACCACAGCCCCAGTCTTAGTGTTGCCAGATGGAAGTAAGCCATTTACCGTTTATACCGATGCTCGTGGGACAGGACTAGGCGCAGTCTTAATGCAAGAGGGAAGGGTAATAGCCTATGGTGGAAGGCAGTTGAGAGTGCATGAGAAAAATTACCCTACACATGACCTAGAGTTGGCCGTTATTGTTTTCGTGCTTAAGTCTTGGCGTCGTTATCTTCTTGGCGAGAAATTCGAATTATTCACTGACCACAAATCGCTAAAATACTTATTCTCTCAGAAGGACTTGAACTTAAGGCAGCAAAGGTGGATGGAATTCTTAGTATCCTACGACTTCGAGATAGTATATACCCCTGGCAAGGGTAACGTGGTGGCAGATGCCTTAAGTAGAAAAAGGTTGCCTTTGAGTCCATTGTTTGTTGAGCGGCGAAGCTTAGAGTTCATCTCTACGTTTGACTTTAGACCTTCCGTTGACTTTGTACCCGGTTTACTAGCATCCTTAGAGGTCAGACCTACGCTTTTAGGACGGATTGGCGAGGCACAGCGAGATGACCCACAGCTGGTTGAGTTAGTAGAGAAGCTCAAAAGAGGGGAGTCATCGAGCCATCTCCGTAGGTATATCCTAGATGATAAGGGTTGGTTACGTAGGGACGATAGACTATGTGTACCAAAAGACGAGGACCTAAGGAAGACCATTCTTGATGATGCACATCGTTCGAAGATGACCATCTATCCCAGCGAGGACAAGATGTACATGGACATGAGACGAGTTTACTTTTGGGCCGGTATGAAGAAGGACGTCGCCGAGTATGTCGCTAGATGCTTGGTGTGCCAACAAGTAAAAGCAGAGCAAAAGAAGCCCGGTGGATTGCTTCACCCATTGGAGGTCCCACAATGGAAGTGGGAAAGCGTCTCGATGGAATTTGTTGATGGGTTACCGACATCGAGGAAGGGTAATACGGAAATTTGGGCCGTGGTAAACAGACTTACTAACCCATTTCATTCCCGTGAAGAGTAAGAGGACTGCTCCATGGTTAGCCTCCATATACATTCGAGAGATAGTTCGTTTGCACGATGTTCCTTCTAGCATAGTGAGCGACCGCGATCCTATCTTTACTAGCGAATTTTGGAAGAGCTTGCAAGAGGCAGTAGGGACTCAGTTATGTTTGAGCACCGCATATCATCCTCAGACGGACGGCCAGACTGAGAGGGTGAATCGTATTCTAGAGGACCTATTGAGGTTGTGTGTCTTAGACTTCGGAGGCACATGGGAGGAACATCTTCCGTTGGTAGAGTTCGCATATAATAATAGCTTTCAGTCTAACATTGGCATGGCAACTTTCGAGGCTCTTTATGGACGGCCGTGTCATTCGCCTACATGTTGGTGGGAGTCTATAGATAAGATCTTACTTGGGCCCGATATGATTAGAGAGACTTCGGAAAAGATCGATTTGATTCGAAGGAGGATGGAGACGGCGCAAGATAGGCAGAAATCTTATGCGGACAAGAGGAGGACAGATCTTGAGTTTGATATTGGGGACATGGTCTTTGTCAAGGTGTCTCCATTATGGAACGTCGTTCGCTTTGGGTCCGTTAGGAAGTTAGCACCAAGGTTCGTAGGGCCGTTTCCTATTAAGGAGAGGATCGGGCAGATGGCGTATAGAGTGGAGTTGCCCAAGAGACTTAGTGGCGTACACGATGTATTCCATGTATCACATTTGAGGAAGTGCTTGCACGAGACCGCGGAAGTGGTAGAGCCGAGCTTGCTTAGAAAGGTGGAGATCGAGCGTGATGCAACGATTCGACGAGCTCCTACGTGCATTCTTGGGTCGGAGGTTAAGAAGTTGAGGAATCGAGAGGTTAAGCTAGTCAAAGTGCAATGGGGAGATGACGAGAGCAACGCTACTTGGGAGACGGAAGAGAAGATGCGTTCATTGTACCCTTTTCTTTTCAAGGGTATGTCTATTAATTTCTCCTTTATCGCTTACGTTGTACTTATCTTATCTTTAGTATGTCCTCTCGCTAGTACCTTTGACATTTAGATAGGGTAGTCCTATGGTTGAAACATGTGTTTGAGACATGTTATGTATGATGGATGCATGTGGATGCAAGTGTTTGCTAGTGGTTGCTCGTGGATGCATACACACACACACACACTTTAGGCACTAGATCGGGTCAGTCACTTCATATTGCATATTGCATATAAATGTGTGTGCATATTTAGGTTAATGGATGTATAATGGTTGCGCTATCATATGGCTGCGGCATTTTGGTGAATGGTTGTGCACGCATGTAGAAGTAACATGTATCGATAGGATTCTTTCGCATACATAATGGACGCATGGCACTATCATGGTTTGCATTAAGGAGGTCAGCTGAATCAGTAGACCGCCTGATTTCGCATTAGATAAGGAACATATACACACACTTCTTGCATATGTTCATACAACATTAGAAATTTTTAAGGACAATGGATGCATGTGTTTGATGGTTGAGTAGATGGTTGTTTGGATGGTAGGATATGCATTCTCCTTAACTTGAAGATTTCGGGGGCGAAATCCTTTAAGGAGGGGAGAATGTAACACCCCGTAATTCTGTTAACACTAATGTTCACAAATTAAAGAATAACTAATCTTAGACGTGAAAATTAAGGGAAACGGGCTGCGCCATTATGTTCGTCTCGGAATTCTGGTTGAGATAGAGTTCGAGTTTGCGTGAAATGGACTTCGTATGAAGAAGATATGGCCATCGGAATTTTCAGAAAATTCAAAACAGATTTCAAAATTTGAAAGTTCAGAGTCAGATGGGCTAGGCGGGGATTTTCCCGCCAGGGCCAGGTCGACCATAGGGTCGATCTGGGGGTCGACCTGCCCTGACCAGGTCGACCATAGGGTCTGTAACACCCCACCTCCGCTAGGGTCACTCACAAGGGGAATGCACTAGCTTTGGTGGAGCATTATCTAGGTAAACATACACAGAAATATTACAAGACAGAACATATATAAAACAGCGGAAGAAAAACCAAATTTCATTTCTTTAACATCTAGTAAGGTCTAAAGCCTTTTACATCAAAATGCCATTAAATCCATTACATCGAAATCTGTCTTGCAATAGTAAAGAAGCATAAAACCATAGTCATAAATCATTCCCCAAGTAAAACAGTAAAGCAGCCATAGTCAAGAAAGGTCCAAGCCATATATGATGATCTTGAAGCAGAAAGAAGTCCAAACTAAGTAGTAGCGCTTCCTCCCTAAGAACCTAGGGGGGAACGGAAGAAAAAGAGGCGAAACAAAACGGGTCAGTCATACAAACTGGTAAGTCCTAGTGACTTTCAGCATAGAAACAAGTAAAGGTAACATGACATGTATAAACTGAAAGTAAACATAAGGATGATGACAAGATAGGCCAGTTGAACTAAGATAACAAGATAAACTACGATAACAAGATAAACTAAGGTAATAAGATAAGCTACGTATAGCATCGCATGTTTAACATTCTCTGCACCAACTACACTAGTACCCCAACCCGTATCATCCTTTCCATGTATATGTACAGTCCCTTGTCGTATATCATACGGGTTTCATCACGTAATTCTATACTACTTCAACGTAGTGCCACCATTCTTGAAATCGTTTGGACTGCCACCCTTGTTCTGGCTAGGTCTCCTTATCATGAACTATCGCTTGTTCAACTAGGATTTATGCCACCTAGGACCACTAGGGATTATGCTACCTATTGAACGTTTTCTAGATTCGATTAGGGTTTATGCCACCTAGGACCACTAGGGATTATGCTACCTAACGAACAACACCCTTTTCCATGTACGATATATTAATCGATCGGCTTCCTACAAGTCCTAGCTCATTCATGTGTCTATGTCATACGGCCCAATCATGAAATGTAGTCACCTGTGCTAGGTCCACCATAGGGTGTATCAAGCCCTAGGGTGCCAACCACCGACACGAATCAAGCACGCACATTGTAAACCTACCGGTACCCAATGCCTGCTTTTTCAACTCCGGACTACGTGCACGACCATAGTCCGCCTGAACCTACAATGGCGCACCAACTCAGCCGTCGTTCTGGTCGCTTACAATCAGCCTAGTAATCGTGCCCCACCCTGCCTAGTTCCAGGGTACCGTGATACATCTAGTGGGTTACTGCTGAAAAGGACCGCGTAACTAGGGTTTCCGTCCAGTAGGTTAAGTGTTGTCATTTAAATTCGAGACTTAACCCCATCAGTCTAGCGTGTCAAGTTGGTTAAGTGTTGTCATTCAAGTTCGTGACTTAACCCGCCTACGTGTCATGTCAAATTGGCTAAGTGTTGTCGTTCAAGTTCATGACTTAGCCCTACGAATCATGTGTCAAATTGGTTGAGTATATTCAAGCGGTTCATGACTTAACCCCATCAAATCATCGTGTCAAATTGGTTAAGTATATTCAAGGGTTCATGACTTGACCCTATCAAATCATCGTGTCAAATTGGTTAAGTATATTCAAGCGGTTCATGACTTAACCCTATCAAATCATCGTGTCAAATTGGTTAAGTATATTCAAGCGGTTCATGACTTAACCTTATCAAATCATCATGTCAAATTGGTTAAGTATATTCAAGCGGTTCATGACTCAACCCAATCATGTGGCATTAATTCATTAATGCACCCCAACCTCTCACATCAGACCTGTTGTTGTGGTCACTGGATATGCCGGGCGGTTCCGGGCAGAATTACACCACAACTCAGTCTGTCCTTGGGTTTTCAAGTGCGATATGACCAACTACCCACATTGGATCCTATTGTTTGCAGTAACTGTATTTGCCGGGCGGTTCCGGGCAGAATTACACAGCAAACTCAACCCAACCTCGAGTTGGCCATTTTCAAGTTCATTCTAAGTGTCATGTCCATGTTCAAGTTTTATGTCAAGTTTGTGTCAAGTTTCATGGCGAGTTTCATGTCCATATCCAGGTTCAGGTTATAACAGCGTTCATGTTTCAAGTTTTTCCTTTTATCAAGTTCATAATTCATGTTCATAACCAATTCATGTTTTGCCTATTATACCCAAATCATGTTCCCATCGCATGTAAACGTGATCAATCCATACTACAAATAAATCCAAATCTCAGGATAACATCAAAACTATGATAGGCAAGAGGGACGAGCATAAAGCGATAAAAGGGGTTACAAGACTAGCATGATATAAATTGGTTACAACATCACTGGCATATAGGATTCCAAATCTAGCAAGATAAGGCGATAGTCATGGTAAACGCTGACATAAAAGAATAGGCATGCAAAAGCAAGGATAATGGATCCAATGGTTTTGGTGTACATAATAGCGAATAAACTAAGCAAGTCACACCCTAGGTATACGATCCAACAAAATGCCAATTCGGTGCACAACATGGTTTTCAACTATAGTGTTATGGGCATGAACAATCAACTATAATAGTCTTAGGCAATTAACCCCAATAGTCATAGGTAGAAATCTCATAGTTATGAATCATAAGCGACTCATCACAATAATCATGGACAATTATCAAAAATAGTTCCAGGCAAATAGTCATAGGCAATTAACAGTAATAGTTTCAAAGTCATGGTCATAGATAATGGCCTTATGTTCATAATCATAGGTAATAATTCTCATAGTCAAGAGTCATAGGTGATTAGCCACAATTGTCCTCGTCATAGTCATAGGCATAGTCTTATCTTCACAGTCATAGGCATAGTCTTATGTTCTTAGTCATAGGCATATGCATAGTCTTATGTTCATCGTCATAGTCATAGGCATATTAAGGTTATAGACATGAAAGAATTTGACTTACAACATGAATATGCCCCAAATAGAAATATTCCCACAAGTCAAGATCCAAGAATTTATGTTACAATCTAGCTTTTGAATAATAAACTAGGTCCAACAACATGATGGGCATGATTCAGTCGATAAGAAATAATCCCAAAATCATAGATTCAAGAAGAGACAAGAACAGATCCAAATAGATAATCAAGCTTAGGTCCAATTTCATTTTCTTCCATGTCCATATCAAATTTAACAAGTTTCAATCTCAAAGTAACTAGAACTTACAGAGAGCGGATTGAGAATTAGAGTGCAGAGATTTGATTCTAGAAACGGTTGTTGAAGTTGTTGAATCTCTATTTGTTTAGTCTTGTTCTAGTTGAAAACCCCCAATTTGCAATTCCTAGATATTGTCTTGACGAAGAAGAAGTAGCCATTCTCTCTTTAATTTAATTATTTCAGAAGCAACATAAGGACAGAATGAAATGGTGTGGAGAGAATGAGGCTAGGGGTTAGTTTATATAGGATTAGAGTCACGAATCTGGTCAAGAAACAAGTCTAAATACACCAGAATGCATCTGGTTCAGGAAATAGGTTCGGGAGGTAGGTCGACCCCCAGGTCGACTCCCCAGTCGACCTGGTCATGGGGAGGTCGACACCCCAGTCGACCTGGTTGGGGGGAGGTCGACTCCCCAGTCGACCTGGGTATATGGGCGGGAATTTTGCCGCCAGCCTTCTCTGGGTTTGAATTTCGAATTTTCTGGCTTTATTTTCGAGCTGTTTTATTTTATTCAAATTCCTGAAACTTCTGAAGGTCATAACTTGGTCATACGAACTCCGATTTTCGAAAACTCGGACTCGATTTCATGCAGAATTTCGAGACGAACGCAATGGCCCAACCCGTTTCCCTTGGTTCTTACTTTAAAATTTAATTCTGCCTTGATTTATGGTTATAACATGTTATTAAAATACGGGTTGTTACATTCTCCCCTCCTTAAAGGATTTCGTCCCCGAAATCTCTAAGTTAGGAAGGATGTATCCTACCATCCATCATCCATCTACTCAAAACATCATCCAAAAGCAATCATTGTCCTTAAAATATTCCTAATGTTGTATGTATATATGCGGAAAATGTGTGTATATGTACTTATCTAATGTAAAAGATCAGGCGGTTACTGATTTAGTAAACCTCCTTAATGCAAAGTATGCTAGTGCGATGAGTCCAACATGTATGCAAATTCCTATTATATTTCACAATTTCTACATGAGTGCTCAAACATTCATTCATATGGAACATCCAAATGATAGCATATCAAGTTTCCATCCATGTACAAGTATAACCATTCATGCATATGCAATATGAAAATGTGACTGAGCCGATCTAGTGCCTAATGTGTGTTATGCAACCACGAGCAACCACTTGCAACCATTTGCAAACATCAACTATAACATGTCTCAAACACATGTTTACACCTAATTGTTCCTACCTAAAGATATAGTCGAACGATAGGAGCAAGTAAAAATTTTGTGCCCATTAGGCAATGTTAAAACTGGAAATCTATGTCACATATATACTGATTAGGAGAAGAACTCCCTAGGCACCAGCCCGAAGACCGAAATCAACTTCAGGCTGACACCCAAAGAATTACTCAACCCAGCGGACACCCTCAAGCCCCAACATGTATTACTAACAAATGATCCCTATGGGGTTTTGCAATAGAAATAGGATTGAGAATAGGACCGAGAGGTTATACTTAAAAGATAGCATGCAAATAAGCTCTACAGGAAAAGTGGGATTTAGGATATACTCTTAAAAAGAGATATGATGCGCGTGTATAGTCTTCAATCTTCTAAGTCGCATTTCCTTGAGCTTAACACCATTGTGCTTTGATCGTATTTAACTTCACATTTCATAGCTTCTTAATTCCTATTTCCAAAATATGAGTTGGAACTCATTTCACTGTCGCCTCTCGTTCCACTTTCACTTATTCTTTTTCTAGTACACTCAGCTTAAACATAACTGCGTACTCATGGTTTCGTGCAAGCTCTCCAAAATTCACTAGTGAATCTTGGATCTCATTCACTTACTAGAAGGTATTCCAAAATGAATTATCTCTTGAAAATAAACAAATGCCAACCATGTTGCCGAATGTACTTACTAAGGTAATTTTCTATAACTCATGCATAAGAGAAATGAACCATCCGCCTTAGTGGCGAACACTACTCGAGCGGATCAACAAATGTATCAAGAGATTCTAGGTAACTAAGCATGACAAAACCCTAAGGGTTATACTAGACTTCGAGGGCATTACCAAGGCAAGTCCAGAGTCTAACTACCATGGAACTAGTACAAACAAGTCATGAATATACATTTAGCATAGACATTCTCAAATCCAAACAAGTCATGAATAAATGAGCCGATTCCCCAACAGGATTTGAGACACAAAAATGGGATCCTTTACTTTGCTAGTACTAAGGTGCAGAGACTCAACTATCGAAGCAGAAATAAAAAGGATGTGATGTACCATAATAAAAAAGGGTACGGACATGATAGAAAGATAAACTAGGCTTTCCTACAGAAACATTTCTACCTTCTTGTTCTGAGCCTCATTCGCCTTAACCACCCTTATCCCTTCTTATTTAACGTGTTAATAGGTCTCTCGAGAACTACCTCCATCGCACAACAACCCTTCAAAGCTTGAAATAAGGTTAGTCACAGATGGAACTAATGCGACTACAGATGGAGGAAAGAAAGGGAAAGGGATTCAAACAAGGAAACAAAGGATAATGCTAATGGCCTTTGGGGAATAGCCTTTAAAAATAAAACTTTTCTTGAAAAATGCTTCTTTGTAAATGGTTTTGAAAATGATTTCAAAAGGTTTTAAAAACTTTTGCCCAGTCTGGTAACCTTCTGCTCTGTTACCAAATGTAACACCCCACCTCCGCTAGGGTCACTCACAAGGGGAATGCACTAGCTTTGGTGGAGCATTATCTAGGTAAACATACACAGAAATATTACAAAACAGAACATATATAAAACAGCGGAAGAAAAACCAAATTTCATTTCTTTAAAATCTAGTAAGGTCTAAAGCCTTTTACATCAAAATGCCATTAAATCCATTACATCGAAATCTGTCTTGCAATAGTAAAGAAGCATAAAACCATAGTCATAAATCATTCCCCAAGTAAAACAGTAAAGCAGCCATAGCCAAGAAAGGTCCAAGCCATATATGATGATCTTGAAGCAGAAAGAAGTCCAAACTAAGTAGTAGCGCTTCCTCCCTGAGAACCTAGGGGGGAACGGAAGAAAAAGAGGCGAAACAAAATGGGTCAGTCATACAGACTGGTAAGTCCTAGTGACTTTCAGCATAGAAACAAGTAAAGGTAACATGACATGTATAAACTGAAAGTAAACATAAGGATGATGACAAGATAGGCCAGTTGAACTAAGATAACAAGATAAACTAAGGTAACAAGATAAGCTACGTATAGCATCGCATGTTTAACATTCTCTGCACCAACTATACTAGAACCCCAACCCGTATCATCCTTTCCATGTATATGTACAGTCCCTTGTCGTATATCGTACGGGTTTCATCACGTAATTCTATACTACTTCAACGTAGTGCCACCATTCTTGAAATCGTTTGAACTTCCACCCTTGTTCTGGCTAGGTTTCCTTATCATGAACTATCGCGTGTTCAACTAGGATTTATACCACCTAGGAGCACTAGGGATTATGCTACCTATTGAACGTTTTCTAGATTCGATTAGGGTTTATGCCACCTAGGACCACTAGGGATTATGCTACCTAACGAACAACACCCTTTTCCATGTACGATATATTAATCGATCGGCTTCCTACAAGTCCTAGCTCGTTCATGTGTCTATGTCATACGGCCCAATCACGAAACGTAGTCACCTGTGCTAGGTCCACCATAGGGTGTATCAAGCCCTAGGGTTCCAACCACCGACACGAATCAAGCACGCACATTGTAAACCTACCGGTGCCTAATGCCTGCTTTTTCAACTCCGGACTGCGTGCACGACCATAGTCCGCCTGAACCTACAATGGCGCACCAACTCAGCCATCGTTCTGGTCGCTTACAATCAGCCCAGTAATCGTGCCCCACCCTGCCTAGTTCCAGGGTACCGTGATACATCAAGTGGGTTACTGCTAAAAAGGACCGCGTAACTAGGGTTTCCGTCCAGTAGGTTAAGTGTTTTCATTTAAATTCGATAATTAACCCCATCATTCTAGCGTGTCAAGTTGGTTAAGTGTTGTCATTCAAGTTCGTGACTTAACCCGCCTACGTGTCATGTCAAATTGGCTAAGTGTTGTCGTTCAAGTTCATGACTTAGCCCTACAAATCATGTGTCAAGTTGTTTAAGTATATTCAAGCGGTTCATGACTTAACCCAATCAAATCATCATGTCAAATTGGTTAAGTATATTCAAGTGGTTCATGACTTAACCCTATCAAATCATCGTGTCAAATTGGTTAAGTATATTCAACCGGTTCATGACTTAACCCTATCAAATCATCGTGTCAAATTGGTTAAGTATATTCAAGCGGTTCATGACTTAACCCTATCAAATCATCGTGTCAAATTGGTTAAGTATATTCAAGCGGTTTATGACTTAACCCTATCATGTGGCATTAACTCATTAATGCACCCCAACCTCTCACATCAGACCTATTGTTGTGGTCACTGGATATGCCGGGCGGTTCCGGGCAGATTTACACCACAACTCAGTCTGACCTCGGGTTTTCAAGTGCGATATGACCAACTACCCACATTAGATCCTATTGTTTGCAGTAACTGGATTTGCCGGGCGGTTTCGGGCAGAATTACACTGCAAACTCAACCCAACCTCGAGTTGGCCATTTTCAAGTTCATTCTAAGTGTCATGTCCATGTTCAAGTTTTATGTCAAGTTCGTGTCAAGTTTCATGGGGAGTTTCATGTCCACATCCAGGTTCAGGTTATAACAGCGTTCATGTTTCAAGTTTTGCCTTTTATCAAGTTCATAATTCATGTTCATAACCAATTCATGTTTTGCCTATTCTACCCAAATCGTGTTCCCATCGCATGTAAACGTGATCAATCCATACTACAAATAAATCCAAATCTCAGGATAACATCAAAACTATGATAGGCAAGAGGGACGAGCATAAAGCGATAAAAGGGGTTACAAGACTAGCATGATATAAATTGGTTTCAACATCACTGGCATATAGGATTCCAAATCTAGCAAGATAAGGAGATAGTCATGGTAAACGCTGACGTAAAAGAATAGGCATGCAAAAGCAAGCCAAATACAAGGATAATGGATCCAATGGTTTTGGTGTACAGAATAGCGAATAAACTAAGCAAGTCACACCCTAGGTATACGATCCAACAAAATGCCAATTCGGTGCACAATATGGTTTTCAACTATAGTGTTATGGGCATGAACAATCAACTATAATAGTCTTAGGCAATTAACCCCAATAGTTATAGGTAGAAATCTCATAGTTATGGATCATAAGCGACTCATCACAATAATCATGGATAATTATCAAAAATAGTTCTAGGCAAATAGTCATAGGCAATTAACAGTAATAGTTTCAAAGTCATGGTCATAGATAATGGCCTTATGTTCATAATCATAGGTAATAATTCTCATAGTCAAGAGTCATAGGTGATTAGCCACAATTGTCCTCGTCATAGTCATAGGCATAGTCTTATGTTCACAGTCATAGGCATAATCTTATGTTCTTAGTCATAGGCATAGGCATAGTCTTATGTTCATAGTCATAGGCATATTAAGGTTGTAGACATGAAAGAATTTGATTTAAAACATGAATAGGCCCCAAATAGAAATATTCCCACAAGTCAAGATCCAAGAATTTATGTTACAATCTAGCGTTTGAATAATAAACTAGGTCCAACTACATGAATGGGCATGATTTAGTCGATAAGAAATAATCCCAAAATCATAAATTCAAGAAGAGACAACAACAGATCCAAATAGATAATCAAACTTAGGTCCAATTTCATTTTATTCCATGTCCATATCAAATTTAACAAGTTTCAGTCTCAAGTAACTAGAACTTACAGAGCGCGGATTGAGAATTAGAGTGCAGAGATTTGATTCTAGAAACGGTTGTTGTAGTTGTTGAATCTCTATTTGTTTAGTCTTGTTCTAGTTGAAAACCCCCAATTGGCAATTCCTAGATATTGTCTTGACGAAGAAGAAGTAGCCATTCTCTCTTTAATTTAATTATTTCAGAAGCAGCATAAGGACAGAATGAAATGGTGTGGAGAGAATGAGGCTAGGGGTGAGTTTATATAGGATTAGAGTCACGAATCTGGTCATGAAACAAGTCTAAATACATCAGAATGCATCTTGTTCAGGAAATAGGTTCGGGAGGCAGGTCGACCCCTAGGTCGACTCCCCAGTCGACCTGGTCATGGGGAGGTCGACACCCCAGTCGACTCCCCAGTCGACCTGGTTGGGGGGAGGTCGACTCCCCAGTCGACCTGGGTATGTGGGCGGGAATTTTCCCGCCATCCTTCTCTGGGTTTGAATTTCAAATTTTCTGGCTTTATTTTCGAGCTGTTTTATTTTATTCAAATTCCTGAAACTTCTGAAGGTCATAACTTGGTCATACGAACTCCGATTTTCGAAAACTCGGATTCGATTTCATGCAAAATTTCGAGACGAACGCAATGGCGCAACCCGTTTCCCTTGGTTCTTATTTTAAATTTAATCCTGCCTTGATTTATGGTTATAACATGTTATTAAAATATGGGTTGTTACAGGGTCAACCTACGGGTCGACCTGCCCCCCGGGCAAATTTGTTTTATGAGCTGTTGATGACTAGATGCTGACTCATTAAGGTTTCTGATATGCTCTGATTGGCTGGGATTAATTCTGGGTTGATCAGACGGCTTAAACTAATCCTAAACTCTATAAAAACACCTCTAGACTCAAACCCTAAAATCAAAACAAAAATTAGATTCATGGCCTCCATGCCATCACCTAGCAACTCAGCATAGCCGCCACCAATTAGAGAGCAAGAATGCTAATCTAATTCAATTCTTTTCAACTTAAACAACGAATCTTCTTCAAGGGAAAGCTATTACAACTTCAGAATTCAGAATTCAGAACTCAAGACCTTCTTTGAGTTGTGAGTTCGATAATTTTAATAAAATAATTAGCAAATTAATTGGATTGAGTTATGATGTGGACTATTTGGATATGATGTGAATTTTTCACCGCATGTTATTATTCATGTAATAAAATTGTGATGTTTATGTTGAAAATTCTAGGATGCTATCTTGTAAAGTTGTGATCATCTATGTTGTAATCGAATCACCATGTTGTTCATATGCTAGTTTGGGTATGTTGATTCATATGATAAATCATAAGTGTGTATGCAAGTTTAGATTTTTATTTAGACATGAATCATATGCAAGTTGGGGAAAATTATATGTATAACCTTATATGCTTCATGACATCTATTTTAGATCTAAAGTTAGGCTATGTCATGTGTGAATTATATGCCAAATTCTACATGTTAGTTTACATGTTTAGATGTAAGTTTATACCATTGTTATGTTGCATAAATCACATATGCAAGTTTATATGAATACATGTGTTTGAATATGAATCATGTTATGCAAGTTTGTGGTTATTGACTATGCAAGTTTACACCTTTAGATGTAGATCCATGACATACATGATTTATGCAAGTTTGTGACCATTATCCCAACAAGTTCACACCTTTAGACTTGGGTCTATGACATATGTAGTTTATGCAAGTTGTAACTTTGGCCTATGCAAGTTTTAGATGTAGAACATCATTCACACATGCAAGTTCACCCCTTATGTTTAGATCTAGTTTTAATTATATGTATGTTGTGATGCTTTCTCTTTATTCCATGAGTTAGACTATTCGAGTCTAACGTATATTTTTACGTTAAACGAACGAACGTACAACGTGGGGTAAAGGGGATAATATTAAAAGATTTAATTGGCATAGATGCCTTAAAAGGCATAAAATAAATTGTGATGAAAATTGGTATGATTTTACATACCATAAATAGATGGACATAATTGAGTCAATTATGGTCATAGTTAAATTTGGAATTGATTGGTAATTTGAATAGGGAAAGCAATTCAAATTGGGGAATGATTAATTAGGAGTAATTAATCGTCTAAGACACGAGGTTAGGCTCTTTTGTGATGTAAGACTGCCCGGACCCGCCCGGCAAATCCAGCTGCCACAAATGCCAGTCTAATGTGGGAGGTCTTAGGCATAAGTTAAATACGTAACAATTGTAAAGACACGAGGTTAGGCTCTTTTGTGGTGTAAGACTGCCCGGACCCGCCCGACAAATCCAGCTGCCACAAATGCCAGTCTAATGTGAGAGGTCTTTATGAGGTTACGATCTTAATGAATTAAGAAACACTTAACCAAATAAACATGTAGTGGGACATGAGGGGGTTAAGTGGGTGCCTTAGGTGGCATGTGGAATCTAGTGGGTGCCTTGGGTGGCATTTGAAATACGATTAGAAATACTTAACCAAATTTGAAACATGTAAGTGAACATGACTAAGAAGAGGGTTAAGTGGGATGCACTAGAGGGGACCAAGCTTAGGTGGATAGCTTGTGTCAAGTAATGGGGGCCTATTTCAACAAGTAACCCATACGTATCTTTGTGGGCTCGACCCAAGTCGAGGACGGGACACACATACTGGGCTTGACTGTAAGAGGCCAAACCGGGTTAGCGGTGACAACGCAAGTCCAACGGGTTCATATGCGTGTGTGGACCCGAGCAGGTAGCTAAGACGTTGTTGCATCGTGTAGGTATAAGCCATGCATTATTTGTGGTATCGGGTTGTCACTTTGGGGAGTGATACGCCCCACTGTGGGGCCAGCACAGGTATCTACGAGTTAGGGAGCCGATCGCTTGGGGGTAGTGGGTACACCTAGTGGAGATAGGGGCAGGCGACACCTATGATGGCAGCTAGGGGTGGACGAAACTACCAATATCATTATTAAGTCTGTAGGCGGGATCAACCTTAGGGTGACTAGTGGTGGTGCAGTATAGCAATTACCTTATAGTGTTGGTGTAGTTTAGTAATTATCTTATAGTGGTTTAGGTGCGCTTTAACGATATCGTTGTTCATCTTGTTTCCTTGTTTACTCCGCCATACTCAATGGTTCATGGTCATTTCCTGATTTTCCAACTTATGTCTTAGCCTAGTTACTTTGGTAATTATATTGTTAAAGTTATCGCACTCGCCAGACTTTATGTATGACCCCCTTTGTTTCCTCCTCTTTTCTTCCTTTCCCCCCCAGGTGCTCAGGTTGGAACTAGCACCAGTGGAGCTTGATTTTGGACAGCTGTGCTTCTTTCTTTTAGAAGATTGCTTGGATCGCTGAAGTAAAGTTCAGCCTCTCTTTTATTTATGGCTATTTTGTATTGGGGATTATGTATTTCAATTTATGTATTTTGATTTAGTCAAGGTGGATATTATGTACTTGGCTCTGGTTTTGATGATGTAATCAAACGTATGTATTTTCCGCTACAATGAAATAAAGTTTTTAATTTTTCAAGTACTGTTTATATCTGTCTTGTTGTTAAGTTTCTGTTCTATACTCACTTAAAACGCTCCATAGAAGTTAATGCATTCCCTTTGTGAGTGACATTAATGGACGTGGGGTGTTACATTTAGTGCAAGCATTCTAATTATATTTATTGAATTTAATATAATTTACGATAATTTTTACATGAAATAAAATTATATTGCTTCCAAATACACCTGTTTAATAAACAACCAAGAACGCATCAAGGAATTGTTAATTCCACTATTGACATGAATTGATTATGTGCCATATTTATTGGCTCATGTAATGCTCAGGCTTTTAATGGTATGTTATGACATTTTCCCTTCTTTGACAATTGTTCCCACATTATACTTGATTTACTTGAATTCTGATTTTATGTACTTGCAATTAATTTCAGTTGTTATTTATATATACATTTTCCATATATTCTCATACATTTCGTTTCTTTATTTCTTTTTATATTATGTACTACACTGATATAACATTAATATCTTTACTCATTTGACTAAAATAGATACCAATTATTTGTATATAATTTTACAATGATATCTTAACATATGTAAGTAATATCTTAGCATATAACAATTTTCCATATATTCTCATATGTTTTGTTGCTTTATTTCTTTTTATATTATGTATCACAGTGATATAACATTAATACCTTTACTCATTTAACAAAAATAGATACCAATTATATTGAAAGATTTGATAGTTTAAGCTCTCTATAACCTATTGATAATAAATATGACTGGTAAATCAGAGTTCGCGTTATTAGAATCTGGGAAAGATACAGCAGTAAAGGTGATAAGGAATATCTAGGAAGAAATCTCCTATTGTTAGATGATAAGGTAAATAATTATATTTAAACAGTTTATTCTTTATATATATATTGCAATCTCATAATTATTCATTTTTTTCAAATGTTTTTTATTGCATAACATAGCATACCCGAATTCATGCTTTTATATGGGCAAATCATGTTGAATACTTGAAGGACAAGTTGGAAGAAGGACAAATATACATTCTCAGCAATTTGTGTGTCAAATCCTACAAAACAGGATCTATAAAACCTATCCGTAACGATCTAAAGATTTGGTTAACAAGACGCACCAAGGTAACCAAATTATTGAATTATGAGATGATGATACGGGAAAATGAATTTGATTTCTTTAATATTGCTGATGTAAAGAGTTATCACTAGAGAAAGACCAAGCTTAATTATTAGGTATGATCTAAGATATTTTAGACATACATGCACATCTGTTTTACAATAAGTAGCAAGTTTCATTTATTTATTATTGTTATTTATTAGATTTTATTGGAGTGCTCAAGTATAAGGATTGTGATATTTCAAAAGATGGTTTAAATGAGTTTGTGAATGCAAATGGAAAAGAGCAATACAATTTTATATTTGAACTTACAGATGGGAGGTATGTATATATAACACTTTAAATATTATGGAATTTAAATCTTTATTTTGTTATATGCATAAAAAATATTTTGCTTCCCATTTTTATGTTTTGACAGTTCTACTGTGAAATTTTGTTTTTGGAATGATTTTGCCAAATTGTTTGTCACCGCTTTAAAAGAAGTTACTGAGAAAAAAGTTATCATCATTGTGACAAGTTGTAGGTTGAATTCATTTAAATGTACAATTTTAGTATGACTTTTATGTTATTCATAATTGAGAAAATTTATTAAAATATGTTTTGGTAGGATTTACCTCTTTTCTCCATCATTCTAGCTCAATTCTCTCATCCATCGATCCAATTAGGCTATCGACTGTCAATTACTTTAATATATGAAAATTTAATAACATGACGTTTCTTATATTGTAGAGCAACCTAATATGACCAACGTTGGTTCAATACGGTTTTTCATCAACTACAATCATCATAGTGTTGTTAAAATAAGAAAGAGGTAAATTTGAGTTTTATTGAAATGTAATATAATATATATTTTAAATATAATATACATCAAAAATTAAACTTATAAAATATGTAGGTTGGATATTATTGATTTCAATGAAGGAAAAGTTGATGTTAACGATATGATTACCGGAGATTATCAAATACTGAGTTTTGGTGAGATAAGAAACTTGAAATCTGAATATATTGAGGTATGCTCCCTAGACTTTAATATTTTTTATTTTTAATTTGTCGTTCCTATTCAAGTACCCGAAGTTACTATATTTTATAAATTTTAGAAAGAAGTTATTTGTCAAGTAACCGTTAGGAATGTAAAAGAGGAACAAACTTGGTATTGTGATGCTTGCTTAGCATGTAGTGATCAAGAATTTAAGGAGAAAAATGGGAAGTATAAATGTCCTAATTGTAAAAGAAGCATACCCTGTCCAGACATGAGGTAATTTTCTATAATGCTAGAGAAAAATTTACTTACTTTCCTACTAATAGTTTATATATATATATATATATATATATATATATATATATATATATGTGTGTGTGTGTGTGTGTGTGTGTGTGTGTGTAGATTTAGATTATGTGTTATTGTTGAAGATAATAGCGGCAGTGCTGCAATAATTTTGCAAGACCGTGAGGTTTACAGAATAGTTAAGAAAAATGTTTATGACATAATGGGAGATCAAGAAAAGGTAAGTATAGCTCCAAATATACTAAAAGAAAATTTTAATACTTTATTTTTTGACAAAATTAAATAAATTATAATATTCTTTCTAGCAAGGAAAGAAAAATGAATTTCCAACAATTTTGAAGTGTTTGGAGGGAAGACAGTATACAATTATTATAATGTACACAGAGGTTCAAGCATGTACACAGCCACAGATATATATATATATATATATATATATATATATATATATGAAAGTTTTGAGTTGATTGGGAATTCTATGATAGAAAGTGAAGATGGTACAGTTGCTTTACAAAGTTCATAGGTATTTTGTTGTCACACACACACATATACATGTACATATTTATATATATATAGTTGGTCATATTCATTGCAAAAAGTTATTTTATTTCATTTATGTGCAGAAGTTTATACCAAGTTTCAGCACTGAATCTAAAACTAACATCAATATGCAAAGCCCCGGTACTGAAAAAGCTACAAACACTAATAGTTTGAAGAGGAAAAGCAAAGAGATTGATAATGATGTCAAGCTGCCATGTATTTTTAACGACTTTAAGGATAAAAAAGATGAAGAAAATGAATTTATTTCAAAACCGAAAGCAATTAAAAAAGAAAAAGTAAGTTATATATATTTGATGGTTATTTTATATACGATGTACATATTATTATTTTTTTGGTAAGGAATGACTAATTTTTGTTCGTCTATTCAAATGTTTGTTGCACTACAGGAATGAAAACTATTCAAAAAAGTGGAAATCGTGAAGTTAAGTTGGGAACAAGATTGGACTTGAACATAATTTTCATGTTTATTTTGTTTGAAATGGAAACTACTCATGATCTTATATTTATTTTTCTCTGATTTTCATATTTATTTTGTTTGGAAAGAAAACTACTCATGATCTTATATTTATTTTGCTCTGAAAACTGCTATTGGTTAATGTATTTTTCTGTTATGGATGTTTATTTTTATGTTGTAATTTGAAATTTTAGTTAGAATGCCTATTATACATATAAAAATATATTTAAAACTTAATAACAAAGCATACATTGCATCATATTATATATATAATGACATCATCACACTTTTTTGCTTTATCGAAAAAAGTTGTCATATTGTAGTTTGTATATAATTTATATAATATTACTTGAATTGTATCACTTATATAATTTTAACAATTATTTGTTCAACTTTTCACATTTAAAGATCACAAAATAAGTTTAAATTGTAATGAATTAAGAACATGTTTTCAGAATGAAATCACAAATAATCAATTTTTCATATCTATGCCAAAAAATAACCATTCATAACAAAAAAATTAGATGGATAACAGAATAATTAACCAAATAATCATCCACGACAAAATTATTGTTGAATGAACAACATGATAATTAATTATTGTTACTACATAAATTAATTAGATGGATCACTGAACAATTAATCAAAATAATCATCCATAATAAAATTATTTTTGGATGAACAACAGAACAATTTATTATTGTTGCCGCATAAATTATAATATTTAAAAATATATATGTAACTATTTAATATTAATTATGTTACTTTAGTTTTCTTTTATTTTTGATATTTAATCATTACAGTATTTTTTTAATAAAATAAATTTTAATGCCCAACAAAGCGGGCAAAAAATACTATATTAATATAAGTGAGTTAAACTTTGAAATTGCAATAGTTATTTGTGTATAACTTATGTCATATAATTGGCGCATTTATATATTTGAATTATTATTTTTATCATTTTTATTGATGTGAATATGGTTAATCATGATGTAATTTACTATGTGAATCAACGAATAATAATCTGCTAAAGTAATTTAAATAATTATAATATTACGTGATTAATTATAAAATATGGTATTAAATGTGTAAAATATTAGAAAAAATTTGAGAGGGACTTAAATGATCATAAAAACATTAAGTATAGGTGTTCGAACCAAAAAAAAACATAAATTTTGTATTCTTTAATATTTAAAAGAAATATTAGTTAACTATTTTTTTTAAATTACTTAAATTTTGGGCTTTGCAATTTATTTAATCAAGTGGACTTAAATATAAAATATTAGAAGCTAAATAATAATGTAAACTTTAAAATGTCCAAATCAGAATGTAAAATGATGGGAGAGAATCGGTAAACAAGTGTATTATAAACTAATTTAAAAATAAAATATCTCGACAGAATTAAGAACGAATAAAACTTCTAAAATTAAGGAGAAAGACTGAAATTCTTCTTCTTAACTATTATTTAATAGATATGTAAATCGATCAACAGTCACAGATAAGATTGTAACTCGTGGAACATCACATACAATATCCCAGGTTATTGATATTAACTTCAAAAATAAATAAATATATTATTGTACACAAATCAGAAGGTAGAAAGCATTTACATGAACCTAAGTTTGTTCTTTATTTGTAGCCAGAGTCATTATTGTAACACCATATCTGCAGTGACCCGAAATTCCAGTCCAATTTGAGCTGACCAAATAACACAAGTCCAACCCCAATTACACTGGAAAATCAGAAAACTTATAGAAAGAAAACATAGGGTGAGGATAGATAATATGGAAACTTAGGATAGAAGAAGAAGAAGAACACAACATCAGAGTAACACGAACCTCACAGCAGAACGAATAACATATAATATATATAACATAACTTGAAATATACATGTGTATTTGAATATACATATCATTTCAAAGTACAACACTTACAACACAGCGGAAATACACTATAGCTATATGATTCTGAAGCCTCCTGTTCCAGCTCTTCAAGTATATGTAAATCCCGACTACTCGACTGCCCGTACAAAATTGGGCACCCAAGATTTTAGGGAAAACAAAACAAAATAAACCCCGGGTCAGTCATAGGACTGGTGTGAGTAAAACAGTTTAAAACAGTTCGAGCAAGTAAACGATATCTCATAATACCACGCCGTATAACGAAACGGGTTTTTCCCTTATGAGAATCCAAAATATCTTTATATCAAAAACCTTTTGATATTATAATAATGTCTATCAACCACAATATAATAATCATCTAGCAGAAACGCTTTCATCTCACGTTCTACATATATAGTATACAATCAAAACCGCAAGCAGGTATTGGGTAATGGATTTCCAACTATGACAAGGTATGGAACCACCTTTCGCTAGTGTACCTCTAGAGAGGAATACACTGGGTTCAACACGAACATCTTGCAACCCGGCCACACATGACCGACCACTCATTTCGCTTGAGTGTATCGAATGTATATCACCATCGGTTGGGATCAACAACCATTTACCGAATGGGACAGCATCAACAATAGATTTTTAGAAGTAAATGAAACTCTAGATCAGGTGATTATACACCCTAATAGGTGCGACCTACATAGCCATGCTGCCTGCCCGATTTTTGTCATTTCCCGGTTGATGAGGCTTGAGGTTACGCTTTATCATCACATCAGATTCACTTCGAATGCCACATTGTCAGATCCATTGAAAATCACTAATTGACGTCTACAACAGTACATTACGTGTTAGATAAAGTAGTTTCCTTCTCCGCTTCCACTCTTGGTACGGTTGAAGAAATCAATGTACGTGACCTTTCTGGAAATACTCTGTCAGACATTCATCCATACAAGTCATCCAGGGAAAGGATGAACCGGAGGCACTATTCAGTACATCCATCTTAGGCACTGTTATCTAAGACTTATACAATAGCCCTTGCACTTTACTCTGCCTTCAATTATCTTTGGCATATATGATTCGCAACGCTTATGCCAATACAGAGTGGTTCTTTGGATAATAATCCAATCGGTCTCTTCATATTAACAATGTTAAAATGGTCAAAAACTTCGATAGTCGGTGAGTTAACTATCAAAGAAAAATACGTGTGCAAACACCAATATTATTTCCAGATGGAAATTCTATCAAATCAACCATCAATCATATATATATATATATTTCATATGTTCCTTATTTTCTATGTTTAGAAAATATACGTTAACGCTGGAAAACATTTCCATAACTTATTTACGTATCACTATTCTTCTACAACTATCAATATCTGATTATAAACTAGTATAAGAACAATTCCCTAAGTACCAATCCCGAAGGTAGAAACCAACATCAGATAGACACTTAGGAAACCATTTAACTTAACAAGTCTCCAGTCAAATTCTGATTTAGCTTAACTCAATTTCTTAACTCCTTATACATGAACACTTCCTTTTCTAATTCATATTTCAAATTTCAATATCTGATTACGTTTCTGATTCTATTTGGAAAACATTTCCAAATCTTCTTTACTTGGATTTAAATAGATGTTTAAATCAACATCGCGACGACAACTCAAACCACTATACTTATTTACTAAAATCACTTAACAACTTTCACTTTCGAACCTTAACCATTTCAAAATTAAAAATGAAGCCAATCAAGTTGGGGTATAACTACCTCTCAGACCTTAACTGAACAACATTTCAAATCTCGAAATAGGGTAAGTTCATCTTTTAACTCTTTAACACTTCCTTTTCCGGATATAATTTACGAGTCCAACTCCTTTACAGAATCATTTGATTATAACAGTGGTGTTATAATCTCCTACTTCTGAAATATAATAACTTTAATCTAACTCTTATTTCCAACTCGAATAAATAAAGAACAACTAATTTATCAACTCTTATTTGGTTAACTCTTATTCTATAACTCTTATTCGAATAACTCCAATCTAATAACTCTTATTCGATTAACTTTAACTCTATTTAATTCATACTGGATTAACTTTTATTCGAATAATTTACATCCGAATAACTTATATTCGATTTTCTTACTTTCGAATACTTATATTCGATAATCTCTTTCTTCGAATAAATCTTATTCGATTTAACTCCTGTCGAATAACTAGATTCGATCAACTCACTTCGAATATTTCTGATTCGATTATCTCACTTCGAATATCTCTGATTCGATTATCTCACTTTGAATATCTACTATTCGATTATCTCACTTCAAATATCTACTATTCGATTATCTCACTTCAACTCTATTCGAAAATACTAAATTCGATTAACTCCATTTGAATAACTCTAGTTCGATTTAACTCTATTGGTTAACTCTAACTGATTAACCCTAATGGTTTTACTCTAACTGGTTAACCCTAACTGATTAAGTCTTTGTCCTTATTCAGTTTCAAACATCGATGTTGAAATCGATTTTTACTTCTTTATATAAGTCATGACTTATATATTCTATTTATCCAAATGGTAAATATTTAACTTAATTTATAAATATCATTAATAAATCAATCTGCTCCTTTTATCTGTTTTCTCCATATATAAGTCCTGACTTATATATATATATTTATCCAAGATAAATATTTCCTTTATAATCTATTTATTTCTAAATGCCTTTACCAATATTTCCTTTTTAATCCTATTTGTAAATGGTTTACAAATATTTCCTTTTCAAATTCTATTTGCAAATATTCCTCTTATTAACCTTATTTGTTTATCCTAAGTATTTCCTTTTTTAATATCTTATTTATTTAACAAATAATTATCTCCTTTTCTTATTCTATTTATTTAACAAATAAATAACCCTTTTAATAACTTATTCCGTTTCCTAAGTCAATATCTCTTTTATAACTTATTTACTTAACAAATAAGTATCTCGCTTAACATCTCCTATTTATTTAACCAATAAATATCTCATTTATAAAATCTTATGATTTTATAATTATTCCCTTTTCTTTATAAATATTTCATTTATAAACATTTCCATTTCTATATAATTTCACTTATAAAGATTTCTATTTATAAATATTTCATTTATAAAGATTTCCCCTTTCTATATAATTTCACCTATAAAGATTTCTGTTTATAAATATTTCGTTTATAAATATTTCATTTATAAACATTTCATTTATAAAACCCTTTTGATTTTATAAATACTTTATTTTCAAATACCATTTTAAAATTCCCCTTTTTCACATTTCGGTATGTTATGGTGTTTAACATATCAAGTCATGATGTCAAATATCGTCCATACACATATAATCAACAACAGATTATAAACCACATCATATATCACAATATATGAAAATAATAAAATAGTTGTTGAGGAATCCAGTCGGATCCCTCCAACCTGTTTCCCTACATCCACAGATGTTACACAATAAAATCAACATCACTTTCAGTTCCATATGATATATTCTGTTAAACAGAATCAATATAGAAATTCAACTAATTGACTAGCAGTTCAATCAAACAGTCAACAGACAGTCAATCAGCCAATATTTAACAGTTCTAAAATACGTTATAAAAATATAGCTGTTCAGAGTTGGCGAGTTTTACTCACATTGGCAGTTCATCCTTAAAGAACGATAAACTGTTTATTTGATTTGAATCAAACAATTTATTTCGCCATAAATTCAAACGAGCTCCAATGGACTTCCAGTCAGTGCCATGGTGTTTTCCTCGTCCATACGTTCCCAACAGATCTAACCGTTCGCAAAACTGTTAACGTATGAGAAAGATATACGAATTACAAGTTTAAATGCTATTTAAAACTAAAAATAACTTAATTAAGTGTTAGTTGGGCCTCACCCCTTATCAAAACTGGCCCACCTATGCCTTTGAAAACCCAACCCACAAACAGACCCTTCTCTTCCAATTTAAGATTCGTGGCCTCCTCTGTACAACACACCCTTACTTCACCGTTGACCTCGGGTTTGACCGCGCCTAACTCCTCCTCCGGCCATCTATTCTGGTCGCCACCACCACCACTCCGTTCTCCATACCAATCTCCAATCGACAATACCCTTCAATTCACACTCAGTCCTTCCACCTACACCTCAATCTGTAGCTCCACTCACGACGTCCTACTATCGATTATCACCCAAAGGCATCGGAGTCCCCATCAACTCCACCACCCGACCCCCTCGCATGTCAGCAATCCATCGACCACCTCGAATCGACTCAGCACCCTCCTCGTCGATGGCCATCTTCAGCCCTAGCACGATTGGGAAATTTCCAGTATCTCCAATTTGATATCGCACCACCCACTATGTACTCCAACGTGAAGCACAACTCCATACGAAGTTAATGGATCCATCGATGATCGATTCAGTGGAGTATTTGATTTAATATGATTTTCTGAAGTTCACTTTCATTTACTGTAAAATGATAGAAAGGCGGTGTTCTTTTGTTTTGACCAGAAAGAAAAGTCTTTTAGGGTTTGAGAGATTTTAGGAATATTTATAGAGTGGTTTTTTTTATTATTATATTATTTTATTTTAAGCACTCGCTAGGTGTATTTATCGTTTTAAAAATCCGTGCGATCACACACGATATCTAAAAATCCTGAAAATTAGCATGCAGTTAGAGTTTGTCATTACGGTCCCAACGAAACCATATCGTCATTCTAATTCAGTTCTAAACTGAATTAAATATCACAGATGATCCAGTTCACACCATATCGTCATTTCAGCCAATTCTGATTATTTCAGAATTAAATATATTATTTAATTTATTATTTTAATTAAATACTCACCATTATTTAATTCAACGACCATTAAATCCTTTTAATCACCTTTTAAATAATTAAATAAATTAATTATTATATCGCTGAAAATGCGGGTCATTATAATATCTTTTAAGGGTGCGGGGGACCTACAGTTACAGTAACCGTCGTTGTTATCGTTAATTGTTGTTATCTATGGTTATAGATTCTTACATTCGTTGTCACAACCTTCTATAATGGTTGACGACCATATTTGTAATTTTCTACCATTATGTAGACACATTTTCGATTATATACATTGATAGTAGTAAATTTATGTAGTTTTAACTAATTTTTGACAGACTTATTTATTTGTAAAAACGTCATGCGTGCGCATGTTATTACTTCGTGAAGGCAAGTATTATTAATGTAGGAGGTACTCCTTCAACTTAAATTATTAAATTTTATGGTTCATTGTTAATTATTGGGAAGACCGACTCACGCCTCCTGCAACAATCTACAAATAAAATGCGCTGCAACCTGTGCTAGGAAGATACATAACATCATCAAGGAAAAGAACCTAAACAAAACGTATCTTATATTTCACATCGCATTGACAACATATAATATGAATACATACAATAGAATATTAATGAAGCATGATAAGTAGAAAATCCTACCATCACATGGCATCATAAAATCCGATACAGGGTGTCATAGGTCTCTATGTAAATCAAGATCACTACAATCCAACTCAAAGTATATAAATCAAAACAACGGAAACCAGTATCTATTAATAGAAGAATAATACGTTATTCTCCAGCTTGTTTTCAACCAGCAACATCATCACCAACCTGCTATATAGATTGCTCACTAGCATCGACGATGAACGCCCAAGATAATAAATTAGTACATAAAACCTTAGGTCAGACAATAGAACTAGTGTGAGCGATAAATGGCTATCAACAGCTACACTGCAAAATATGATACAAGACAAATTCAAGTCTCATACCTAATATGTCCCTTCAACCAAAGAGCTAACACATAGTAACTAAGTAAAATATGATAATCAAATAACAATAGAAATATATATTGCATAGAATAGGAAAGAAAAATATAAATAGTTTCTTTCAGCTCTTTGTGCCTCATGTCACTTTAGTACACTATAAGTGTCAGAGAAAGAAGAGGGAGAACATCCATAACAAGCACAACATATATCAAAATTGTCCTGATTATCACCTTCTATAGCCTTGAAAATATCGATAACTCTTATGACCGTTCGACTTATGTAACACCCCATATTTTTAACTCAAGATAATAAAATAAGAATAACTTAATTAAATATTCAGAACTAAGTGAAGAAGACTGCGCCGTTGCGTTCATCTCAGAATTCTAGTCAAAATAGACACCTGGTTTGCGTAAAATGGACACCGTATGAAGAAGTTATTAATGTTTGAAGTTTGTATCCGCATAATAAGAGTATATATGAATAAAATAAGTCCAGAAATTCAAACCAGTTCAAATTCACGTGAATAAAGGGGAACGGAAAAATTCCCGCCCAGGGGTGTCGACCCCACAAGGGGATATCGACCCCCTAAGGGGGGTCGACCCCGCTACTGCAGATTTGGGCAGATTCTTCTGCAACGAACGTGGACTATTTCTTTTACAAATACGTTGCTGAACACCTATAAATAAGTCTGCAGAGCCAAGCCTAAATCTCATATTTCTGAGACAACGTAGAAGCTCTGCCATTCCTCTTCCTCCTCAAATCCATTCAGAAAATTAAGATTATTAGTTTAGGAAAAATTCTGAATGCAGATCTAAAGGAAAGGAACATATGTTTGTAAATGGGTGTTCAGATCTCTTATCGAAGTGAGGTAATTCCTAGATTTGATCTATTTTCAATTCTCTTCTCTTTCTTCCATTTTTTTTTTTAGTAAAAATTATGAATCCATGTTTGTTAGGGTTTGAAACCAATTAGGGGGAAAAACCATGGATTGATAGATCTCGACTAGATCCAAGATTTGGAAAGCATATGAGGTGAGTGGATTTAAGTTATATCAGTTTTCATAATGATATATTATTGTTTAACATTCCCCGTTATCGTATAATATGAGTTTGCTAGAATAATTAAAAGTATTGAATTGTTGTTATGACATGTTTAAATATGATACGTTGAAATGTTTAAACATACGTTAAAAGGATTAAAGTGATGAATATGACATGTTGGAATATTAATATGCTAAGATATTAATATGTTGGAAAATTTGCCAAAATATGCATAAAAATTACTGTCGTTTCAATTCCATGTTAACTTGTGACATTTATGTACCTGGACCATTAACGATAGAAATTGAGAAAATTACATGTCAAGTTAGAAAAATTACATGATTTGGCGATCATAAGTTATTGCTAAAATTGAACAATTATCTGATTAATTGATTATATGTTAGGAAGAACATATGACATAAAATAGGCATAATATGATGACATGTAAATTATAAATTACAGTGGAAATTTGAAAGAAGATGACATGCCTAGATTATATAGAAGATTTACTATAAATAAGAGACTGTAACCGCATTTAGACACGAGGTTAGATTGCACTTCTGGAAGAAGTATTCCTGGAACCGCCCAACATATCCAGCATCCACAAGTGGTAAATTTAATGTGAAGGGTCTAAGTGCATAAATAAAACATGCAACAGTGTTAAGACACGAGGTTAAGTCAACTTGTGGAAGAAGTCTGCCCGGAACCGCCCGACAAATCCAGCATCCACAAGTGTAGCTTAATGTGAGAGGTCTAGTGCATAAAAATATATTTAAATATATGTAAATGGCAGGATTGATAAATGGCATTAATTGATTAATGGGAATGAATGGAATTGAATGAAAGATAATTACAACAGTAAAAAGGTACACCCCATGGTACCCACTCGCACGGTACCCCCAGAGCAAACCAACACGAGTTTCGAAAGATTGGAATTTTGAAAAAAAAAACGGTCTGTCGAAATTTGGGTTGTTACAACTTATGTCAAGGGCTAATAAAACACCGGTTCTAATTGAACTTTCGTGTTTTTCAAATACGCAAGCTCATCCAGGCTCTAGGTCCCCCAGTTTGCGCAAAGCAGTGTATACGGCCATCGCTACCATCTGTAATGGGCATCCTCACGAAACTCCTGCTTTGATTGATTCTTTGATGACCTGATTTTTCGATCACTTCAAGTCGGTAATTAAACCAACTTAAACCATTTGAAACAAAAGATTATTATTTTCGTGGTTTCGGTGTTGGTTTCTATTGTGCATGATAGGTGGTTCTCGCCTTATGATCCGTGGTGAAGCGTTCGCTCTTACCCCAACATGACCCAGTTGGGGTTGGGGTTGGTGTAGTCGAGAGGTTGGCCATAAAAATGGTGTTTGAGGTGCCGACGGTGGCCACCGGAAGGACGCACATCGTTACAGATTCCGGACGACCGTGTGCACTCTGAACTATCAAAGATTTCTTGGCACTCCCAAGCACAAGAGTCATCAACAACTCCATTTTTAGGTTCAATCCCACTCAAATCAATCCATTATCCTGCTGTCTCGTTCAATCCTGGGCTGTTTGTAACAACCCAATCCTCTACTGGCTTAGATTTCTCGCAAAAATGCTAAAATTCTAGCCCGTTGAAGCTCAAGTTATGTATGGTATCCTGCAAATAGGAAAAGGTAATACATCAAAGCTTAATAAGTAACTCATAGTGGAATTTATTAAAATATAATAGTATATAAACATTTACCAGGGAAATGACACTTTATAAACCAAGTGTCTCTTTGCTGAAAAACCTTTGACTTCTATCTAATCTGTAGATTGTTATGAGAAGGTGGTCAAATGTTCTGGTGAATGGAAAACTTACACAATTTTAAGCATAACATTACATATATCGTTCTATTTTCATTTTAGTCATATTAAATTTATTTAAGTTATTATACTCTCACCTCCTTGTGTAAATCATACTCATCTACTCCTAAAATAAACTATTGGGGATGCGGATTAAGGATCTTAAGGAAAACTAAACACTATAGGGGATGGATAGTGTTTTATGGATTTTATAAATTTCTTGAAATCTTTTTGAATTAAACAAAATGTTATGCAGATCACAAATATCAATAATCACAAATTCAAACACAGATGTAGGAAAAAAATAGTAAAAGGAAAAGTATACACCGGAATTTTATACTAGTTTGGAGTTACCCTATGTTGACCAATTTTTTGGTAAAAGTTGTCATGATTCAATAGATCGAAGCCCAATGTCAAAAGGCTTAAAAAATAGCGTCGACCGACCCTAATGGTTGGCTCCTATTTCAGAAAACTCGAACAAGATTTGGCCTGTGTCGGTTCCCCTCGAGCAGTGACATCTTATGCCCCAACATAATCGCTCTTCCAAACTGACCAAGTCAACCAATCCCTTAAAGATCGGATCGATCAGATACCTTTGGATCTACATGGAAATATCCAAATGAGTTATTCATTGCCTAACTCGAATCTTAAGGCATTAAAGGCGGTCAACCACTTCTAGCCAAAGCTCTGCTTTTGATACACCTCATCTCGAGTGCCACACAAGCCACAATTCTCGAGGATACTATTAACCAGCAGTAGACCGAGTTCCACCACCAAAACTATTCCAAATGATCGAGCTCCACGTGTCCGAGGTCCGCAAAAGAGGCTGGCTACGTTGCATCTCAATCAGCCCACCTCTTCATCTATAAATACTTCCATGCGAAGAATGGAAAAGAGACTTTTGGGGCAGAACTTCGTCTCTCAAGCCCAGATTCTATGGCTAACTCCAAAAATAGCCAACTCTTTTCTGAAACACAACGATTTTGTATTCATCTCCCACTTTCTTCAAATAGTAAATAGATTGTACTTTTAATCAAAAGAAAATCGATATATATAAAGTGGACGCAGGCACCATCTCTTACCGAACCACTATAAAATGTCATGTGTGTCCCTTGTTTTACTTACTTTACCGTACTCTGTGATTTTTGTTCATGTGTTCTACGCACGATTGGGGGTTTCCTGATTGGTGACCAACTTTTGACGTCAGCACTTTGGCGTGCCAGAAAGAGGGGCACGCATTGACCTACCCCACGACCTTCAACAATTTCCGATCAACGGCGATCAAGCGGAAGAAAGATGCGACATCTTCTCGTCCTTCAAACGCCGACGTAACAGAGGCACACACTGCAGAGGCAAGCCTGGAAGCCTCCTCTCATGAAGACACATCCTGATAACTTACCAGGGATGACATGGACAAGATTATGGCTGAATTCAGGTGCCATATGACATCTCAGGTTGAACTCCTCAAACAACAGCAGGAAGTGATGAATCACCTTCTCGCTCAGATGGATAAGGGAGAAAATATTCCAGTATCATTTCCTACACCGAGCGGGACTAGGTCAGTAACTGATCTTCAGTCTGCACAAATACAAGCCGCAGATCAGACCATACTTTTGCTTCCTCCTGGCTCGACACCACCTCCCGGCCAACCATTGCCAGGAGGGTCACTTCCTGCAACTAACGCAGCTATAGATTCTCAAGAGGCCCACATTAAGATCTAGTTCGCCCAATAATTTTGCCTCCACTCCAGGGAACAACTCAATTCCCTGTACCGACCGAACAACAGCTGGGTCAATCGAGATCAGCGCCATTTCCATTACAACCCAGCATCTTATAGCAGACTCATATTATGTTGCCTCTCCTCCAACGAAGAGCTGGTGGAGCCTTCCCTTTGAATCAGGAAGACCACTCTACCATACCGATTCCCAGCATGGCGGAGGAAAACTCTACTACAAACCCTTCTAACATCACTTCGGGAAGGGGCACCGGAGTGCTCCAAACATCACATGTTATGCTGGGTCGGCTTGATGCTAAACAAACTCGGACTAACCCAGTAGGGATAGGTATGGTTCAGTCCAATAACAATCGAGCAATCTCAACAGTGGTTGAACCGGGCCCTGAAACTGCGATGGACCCTCGCCCTCACCTTCACTCAACTCCCAGAGGTCGAGCCCAACCAACGACCACCCTTCCGAGAATGCTTTCGGCGAATCCTAGTACTGGGATTCTCCCCAATGCAGAGTTGGATTCATGGCAAAGACTCCTCGGAGATGGAAGCCATCTTGCAAGCATTATCAGATGCTTCACCCGGAGCACGTCTTCTCAACATGATATAGATGATATCCACCGCATCACCTTCACCAGGGAAATCAGAAACTCCCGTGATCCTCCAAACTTCAAGTTTCTGGCCATAGAGCCCTAGAACGGCCGGGCTGACCCAACAATTCATCTTTTGCGGTACATTCGCCATATGGAAGTACTCTCTGCATTGACTGATGTAATGCCCAAGTGCTTTCCTCTCTTCCTCGCGGACATCGCTGAAATGTGGTTTCGGCAGCTAACAACTGAGTCGATCAGTAGTTGGAACATGCTGGTCACCCGCTTCATCAAGCAGTTTAGAGTTCATATCTCTCAACCAAAGAGCATTATGTTCCTGATCTCCATCAAGCAGCGACCTGGTGAAACCCTCCGGTCCTTCCTCGAGAGATTCAATGCGGTCGTAGCATCTATCGATCGACCCGAGCCAGTGCTTACGGCCACCATTGCAGGTGTTCAGAACCGATCAGAATTCATGATCTCTTAACCAGAGACCCTCCCAAAGATATCGAAGATTTCTACGTCGAGGCTGAGCGGTTCCTCCGACAAGAGGATACCAGCATTGAGATGGAGAGCCTCGAGGTGCTTGCCACCGAAGGTGGAGGACCATCCAACACCAATGGCTAGAATAAAGGAAGAGGAAAGGTCTTGGAAAAGAATGATCATAATGTACGACTCTGGAGAGAGAAAAAGTATGATCAATACATCGAACTCAACTCCTCCTTGCTCGACATCTACCTTGACATACGAGGATCTCTGCCCTTCCCAAAACCTCCTTAAAGAGAGCCAACCTAGAAATGGCTCGACTCTGGAAAACACTGCATGTTTCACAACATTGTCGGTCACAACACCAAGGAATGCAGGCACATGCGCGATCTCATCAAGGATAGGGTCAGGCGGGGGGAACTGCTCGAGTATGTCAAGAAAACCACAACAGCCATGCCGCCACAGTCTTTTGCCCAAGCTCCTCAGGCTGGTCCTCGAGCTCCTAGAAACGGAAAGGACCCTAAGCCCAACAATAGTGGCATCATCATTAATTAAATAAGATTTAGATTTCTTCTTTCCAATGTACTTTTGTTTCTTCCAATAATATGGGTATGATGAAGTACACACATACGGGGTTAGGATTTAGCTCCTAGGCGTGCTCTGGATTTAGTTATCACCCATTTAGAATTTATTTTCATTTCCTTGTAATAGTTCTTTAAACTTTCTTTTGCAAACATGGATTATTTTTGAATGATTTAAGACGGTCGTGACTGACGCTCACCAATCCGAATATGGTTAGTGCTGAGCCACCGTGTTTAAGACACGGTCAATGCCTGCCATCATGTCTAAGCCTGCTCCCCGAGCCGAGTATGATTGGATTTATCTAAGCCGAGTGTGGAAGATACTCGCCCCTTGCCAAAACTTCATAGGTTCTTGATAGGAGCGTGACAAACACTCAAATATCACTTACCCATCACCAGATCCGTCCAACTTCATTAGCCGAATACATATAAGCTTATGTAAGCCAAGCATGGTTAGCACTTGCCAATGCCGAGTATGGATAACACTCGCCACCTCCATAAGCCGAGTATGGATAATAGTCGCCACCTCCATAAGACGAGTATGGGTAATACTCGTCACCTCCATAAGCCGAGTATAGATAATACCCCCTGAAGCCAAGTACCGCTCACCAAACTCTTTAAAGCCGATATGGTTAATACTCGCCCAACCAAGCTCATAGCCATCTCTAAACCGAGAATGTCCTACGCCATCCTTATAGGTATTGGCTATTACGACGAAGACTACTTTCGAAGCACTCTCGGCCTTAATACTGTCCTCGGTGGTTATCGGTTTTCCGGCTTAGTATGATCTGCACCGGTCGTCGGATTTCTGGTCTTAATACAACTATCAATATCGTTGGATTCATGGCCCTAACATGGTTCAGCGTAACCATAGCTACCCACGCATTGAGCTTCGACATAAAATTCAGAACACATCTCCTTTACCAAGAAAAATGTATTCTGAGGGGAACAATGTTGACCAACTTTTTGGTAAAAGCCATCACGGTTCAATAGATCGAAGCCCAATGTCAAAAGGCTCACAAAACAGCGTCGACCGACCCCAGCAATCGGCTCCTATTTTAGAAAACCTGAACAAGATTTAGCCCGAGACGGTTCCGCTCGAGCAGCGTCATCTCATCCCCCGACATAATCACTCTCCCAAACCAACCGAGTCAACCATTCCCTTAAATATCAGATCGATCGGATATCTTTGGATCTACGTGGAAATATCCGAATGAGTTATTCATTGCTTAGCCCAAATCTTAAGGCATTGAAGGCGGTCAACCACTTCCAGGCAAAGCTTTGCTTTTGATGCACCTCAACTCGAGTGCCACGCAAGCTACAATTCTCGAGGATAATATTAATCAGTAGTAGACTGGGTCCCACCGCCGCAACTATTCCAAATGATCGAGCTCCACGTGTCTGAGCTCCGCAAAAGAGGCATACCACGTTGCATCTAAATCAGCCCACCTCTTTATCTATAAGTACCTCTATGCCAAGAATGGAAAAGAGATTGTACTTGTAATCAAAAGCAAATCAATATATATAAAATGAACGTAGGCACCATCTCTTGTCGAACCACTATAAAAAGTCTTGTGTATCCCCTGTTTTACTTATTTTACTGTACTATGTGATTTTTGTTTGTGTAGTCTATGCACGATTGGGGGTTGACTGTCACTAGTGACCAACTTTTGACGTCAACACCCTATATCCAGTCCTACAAATTGCTGGATTGTGCATATTTCTTTTCAATATAATTCCAAATTACAGTCCTCGATTTCAATGGCCATGAGGTCCACCACCACCTTCTTCTGAGCATAGGCTTCTCTCTTGATTTGCAAGGCTACAAGATCATATAATTGATTTTCAAGCAACAATCATACCCAATCATTTACAGGCTACGATCACACCTTTTCTCCGCATCACTTTTGGAGTTGACTCGATAGGACTTGATCATGCAATCTTTGATTACAAATAGTCTATAAATCTTGAATAGCACTTGAAGTTCAGAGAGAGTTTGATGGGGAATTGAAAGAGAAGATTGATATAATTTCTTTGAAATTATGCAGAGCATAAGTATAGATTTTGAGAAAATAAGAAGCTTAATGGAAGGAGAAGAAAGGAAGCAATGTTTATATATATTATGGCGATTTCCGAGTTAAAACAAAATATATGCTTGTAATGTCCCTTATTCTTGGTAGTCGAATATTTAAATTATTTTATTATTTTAAATATTATATTAGGGATATTAATGATTTTTAATATTTAATTCGTTTATTAAAATGAAGTTTTAATGTTAAATTTATATTTAATTTTAAATGAGCTCGAAATGGTGCGGTAGTTCATAATATTGAGTTTTCAACTTTAATTGAATATACAGGATCCGATATAAGTTGGATTTCTTTGAAACAAGAAATGTTTGAATTTAGTTGATTATAATTTCCATATGAAAGAGAAAAATCTAAATTTCATATTATATATTGTTAGTTATGGCCAATTCAAATTTTAAAATAGTCGTTTTGGAAATCGTTAATAAACTATAACGTTTATTTAATAAATTTATAAGGGTTTTTAATATAATTTGGATATCGTTTAATCATAATGTTGATATTGAGTTGTATAATCCATATTAGATCATATTTGGAGATATATGATATTTCAATTTGGATATTTACGATAATAATAATTTATTATTATTTAACTGAATTATTTGGGAATTTATTTATATTTATTCGATATTTTATAAGCATTAAAAATAACCATTTTTGCAAACAGTCTTGGTTTTCGATGAAATTAGTTTCGTTAGAACCGCAATGTTAAATTATTATATGATATTAAATCTCATGGCAAACCGATGTTGTATGTGACTTCGGAAGTAGTAAACGCCTCAGTTTTTTATTTAATATTTTTGTCGATTTATTTTGGAAATTAAGAATAAGGATTATCTAATGAACTCCGTTTTCAGCAAAATTAATTTATAAAATCCGTAATGATTTATTATTGCAGTATTTTAAGATTTTTGGAATTTTTATGTGGTCGTACGCAATTTAAATGTGTGTTAGTTCACATATATGAGTTATAAAGGAATTTTCATAGACGATTACGGAATTCGACGAAACATGTCCCATCGTGTTTGGAATATTGTTTTATGCTAGGGTGTAAATTTTCACCTCGTTCGGATGTTGTTGTGGTGGTTTTTGAAAGTTAAGCACAAAATTTGTTAATCACTAAGATATTTATAATATATATTCGAGCATATACAAGTATGTTATGACATATGAAACCACGACTCAATAAAACATCACAACTTCCTCAGACCTCTAACTCACGATACAAACATACATTTAATGAAAATAGAAAAATTACAACAATGAAAGAAAAAAGTACGAACTGCTTCATTCTGCCAACATCACAGCATGCCACAAGATCAGATCAGAAAACTGCTACTAACAAAAAGCCAATAATAGAATCACTCTGCCATAACAAAGGTAATGCATCATCTTAACTCTAACTTGCACTCACTTCATAATTGTCAATTATGTGAAAAATGGATCGAATAAAGGTGAAGGATTGCTTCTCGTGTGCCTTTTCTTAGACTTCACATTACTACCAACAGGTGGTATATCCTCAATATTATATTCAAGTCCCTCATCTAAATCATCATCAACCCAAAAATTACCTATTAATTTCTTGCCCTTTGATTTAGATGAAGAATAAGCACTCTTTCGAACAACAGAGGATAAAATGGCAGTATCAATAACAGATGGAGGTAAAACAATGTGATCTGGTGGCTTTAACATTGCATAAGGAATACCGACTACTTCACACTGGACCTAGTTGCACCTGACAAACCTGAAGTATCTTTCAATGATGAACTGGCTAATGCAGGTGAAATGTGATTGTAAGTAGATGAACATGACATTATGCCAGCAATAGATGAAAAAGGAGATACTATATTAACAGAGGCATTACTAGAAGATAAACCAGAGCAAGACGAAGTAGTTGATGAACTCAAACATGTAGAACTGGTTATGTAACCTGTAGTCTCTTGAGCACTATCTAAATGATCATTGTTATCATCAGTCAAGTTCCCAATATATACATCCTCCTTATTAACAACATTTGATGCCTTACCCACATTGACATCCTTATTAACAGTAACATCATTCTCAGGGTTAACACTTAAATTTGGTTCTGTATGATCACTGTTAACCTTATCCTGAACAAGACCATCATTATCACCATCCATTCCATCAGAAACTAAGTTTTCAAAAGGGTTTACACTTTCATTCCCTACATTAGTAGCATTATTTGTATTACCATTATTAATACCTACATCCTTCTTTCTCTAATACTTTTGTTTTTTATTATACACATTAGTCCACTTATCACGATTAACATTAGCATGTGTGTCTCTGTGTGGTTTTCGATACTGCACATCCTCATTTTCATGATAATTCCTCATATCAACTTTGACCTGACTCACGTTATTCCCATTACTTCGCGCCAAAGTGTTTATATTAATATTTAAACATTACCGTAGCCTATATATAGATTTGCAATGGACTAAGGCACAGTCAAACCCTAAAATTTTCCTTGCGCGTAGTCAAAGAATAAAACCGCTGCCACAAACGAGATTAACGTTCAAAAATCACCCAACCTTCTTCCTCTTGATCTCAAAATTTATGCGTCTATATCAAATAATCCTAACATAAAATTTTGAGAGCTAGGAAAGGGCAACAATATGGACGGTGATGATTGGATTATGAGGTGTGAGATGGTTAGAATTTGGCTCCAAACAACAGCGGGTTTGCTGTCTTTTACCGACGAACGGAAGCATCGAAGAGCAATGTGCTACTGGAGAAGGTCGGTGATGGAGCGAGGCAGGTTTTGGTGGCCTTGGATCGACGTTAGGTGGATGGGGGGGGGGTGGCGCGTTGATCAGTTGGGTGTCGGGTGTAGTAGGTTTTCGTGAATCCTGGGACAAACAGCAAGCGTAGAAGATGATTAAGGAGTCGGTCGTGTATATATTAATACACGAAATTTGTTAACGTTAAAACCATATTAATTTAGGTTAGTTAATTTATAATTTCGGGATATTTATGCTAACTAAATCATATTACTAAAAATTGTAATACGTGCAGTTCAAGGCAGCATTAATATTGGAACGTGGTTGTAATGGGTTCATGAGGAAAATAATCGGGAATGAAAGGAGAGGAGGATTTTCGGCTCTATTAGTGTTTAACCATAGTAATTGTTTAATTAGGTAATTAATTATTAAATTTAAATTATATAACTTACACCATTTATAATCCATATGTGAGTAGGTTTGAACAACACGGATGGAAAGCAGGAATTTGAACAAAGCAGTGAAAGTTAATCGGCCTAATTATTTGTAACAAAATTAATTAGTGGATTGGATTTAGGAATTTATTAAATTATTTAATTAAAATATACACTAAAAATGTGAATAATTTGCAGGAATAGCAGCATGAGATCGGGGTACTCTAATAGGAACGAACGTGTATTGCAGCGGACCGGTACTTCGTTAATCAGAAGAGTAAAACCAAAGTTTGGCCCGTTTATTTCAAACATAATTAATTTAATTAATTTTTATTAAGATAGGTTTATTAATAAAATATGCAATTATTGATGCAGATGAACGAAGCAGTGTATATTAGAAGGGTTTAAACCCGTATTTTTCGAACCAGGGGAAGACACGGAAGTCGGCCATAAATATTTATTCCTAAGCATTTTGACTCGGCCAAATCAAAGTAATTAATATAATAATTAAGTTGAATAATTAAAGAAATTATTATTTAATTAAATTAGTGATTTTTTAAACCATTAATAACTAATCCATATGTGATCAGAATTGGATGGTTCCGGATACGTTGGAACCGTATCGACAAGATCTATGCCATGGAATTAATTTGGACAGTGCAGAAGACAACTTGAATTTATGCAGTTTAATTTAGCAGTAACCAAACAATTTTAGAATTAAAGGAATCAATATGAGTTAGACTCACTCAGTTCTTCCCACTTATATTTTATATAAGTCGGGTTTTATAATTGTGTGTTATGGTTGCTAATGATTTACTGTTTGTTTAAAATATAATTTCATATGTTGACCGAACCAATGAAATTAAACATTGTTTAATTTCAATGAAAAACCAAATCGTTATTTTTAACGATTGGACCTAATGAAGTTAACTTACCTTATTGGTCACGTTTATATTATAAACGTATTTAATTTAATGAATTGGTTGAATTATTTGTTTAGTGTTAAATATATTGGGTGATGTTAAATAGTCGTTGTTTACTGTTATTGAAATTATCCGTTAAATTGAGTTGAATGATATTATTTGAAAGAATCTATTTGGATGCAGGGAAAAACAGGTTGGAGGGATCCA
Source organism: Allium sativum (assembly GCA_030737875.1). Taxonomy (NCBI): domain Eukaryota; kingdom Viridiplantae; phylum Streptophyta; class Magnoliopsida; order Asparagales; family Amaryllidaceae; genus Allium; species Allium sativum. The sequence continues at coordinate 4,949,653 of JASFAX010000039.1, read as the reverse complement.
ACTGGATTCCTCAAACATATTAAATGTTAATTATTTTCAATTATTTTCATATTATCATTATATGAACTGTTCTGACTGGATGATTGATTTAAATTGTTGTTCGTTGACTGAAATTCAACGTTTGTTTTGTTTTAACCATTGGGCGGTATTGGTTGAGTAATTGGCGCGCAGTATATGACCCACAAACCAGTCGTTTTATATATATATCGATTGACCATCAAATATGTCTACAGGAATGAAGTTACAAAATCTATTTTATAAGTAAAGAAAGATTTTTTTAAACCTATTAATTTGAGTGGACGTTTATAAAAAGGAAACTTATATTTATTATTTATTATTTAAGTTATATGTACTTATTAAATGATTTTATAAAGCAAATTCTGATGTTAATCAGACTTATAAGCAAAAGAGTAGAAAACTAACCTAATGGTTAAGAGTTGGATAATTGTTTTTAAGAAACAATTAAATGGAATTATTTAAATTAATTATATTATTAATTAGTTTAAATGGAGAATCAATTAGAATGGGTTGACGAGATAATCGTGTTTGAGTTGACTAAGTCAACCGTTTTAATTGGAATTGATTATTAAATTAGTTTTTTTTTAAATTAATCAAATGAAATAGTGTAACGAATATCTGTTTTAATTGTAATAATATCTTTAAAAAAATTATAATTTATTTAGTTATTAAAGAGTTAACTACTTCTACAGTAGTTAATGATTGTAGTAAATTATTATTTTAATTAATAATAATCTAAGAAGTGTTGTTTAAATCAAATTAATTTATGAAAGTAAATCGAGGGAAACGAAACCTTGTTGAATTATGAAAGGTGTTATATCTAACAATTCTATGATTTTTCTTTGATGATAACAAACATATATTTATTTATTATTATAAATGTGTTTGTAATTGTACTGTTATACTACATCACAAACAGAATGTAATATTTATATTTAAATAGAATACTACTGCACGAGAATTTAAAAAAAATCAAATAGTATGTTATTTAAATATAATATTTTATTTCAACATTTCAAACAGTACAAACTTATAACTCCACTATTTGTACGTTTCACTGAAACACAGTACATTCACATTCAACTTCATTTCTATACATTGTTGCCTCACTACAACTCTCAAACACTCATGTTACATTTTATTTACACAGTTGTTTACACAAATACTTCACTCTCTGTTATATACATTGATATATTCACTGTCACTGTCACTTTTCTTCTGTCTTCTGCCTGCTTCAGTCAGTCCAGTCTTCTGTTTACTTGTAACAGAAACACACACAGAGTAAACTAGAACAAAAATATTTTAAATTCTAGCAAATATAATTTTATTTTAAAATTTATTTGCCTTAGAATTTTGGTGTGTTTCTCATCATATTTCATGACGTGGTCTGATTTAAACGGACATCCATCTCTGTCTAGACAGCTTGTGATATTCATAGCGATTCACTGTAAATACCACAAGGTAGACATTGTCTGTAGTGCCCCATCTCTCTCTCTAGTGCGCATACACACACAGAGATACACACACACACACACACACACATATATATATATACTGCATGTGCACTATACATGTATACACATACATTGTATGTATACACACATATTTTTATGCATGGACAATACGGTCAAATATAGTGTATGGACTGGACCAAGAAATCCAGATCCTATGCAGACACTAACACACACACATATATATATACACACACATCTATGCATATATATATATATATATATATATAAATACACACACACATATATATATATATTGAATACCAAGAAAATCGGGTTTCGCTTGTAAACTCTGAAGAAGTATACAAATGCCCCTCCACATACTCCACGTAAATCTCAGCTTGTTGAGAATCGAACCCTCTACCTCTTGGGTGAGCGCCGCATGTCCTTACCAGCTGAGCTACAGCCGTGGACAACATATATGTATGTATATGTATATGCGTCTTCATAGTAGGAATAGTGGTTAAACAAGATTAAAATATACGTGTGTACAACAATGACAAGTCAGCATGCATCATGGTCGAGCCAACTATTCAAGTTCAAGTATACAATGCACTAGACTCAAATATGCAAGGTCGAACAAATCAGTCAAGCTCAATGTCAAGCCAAAGCCAAGTCAGCAAGCCACGAGTATGTGCATGAAGCAACTTGCACATGAGTGCAGTTGTTTTCAAGCTCATGTCTTTGAGATCAAAACAGGACAACACACTCATGTGCACATGTGTACAAGTCAAACAGTTCAGCCCAGATGGCACAACAAGTATCAATACAAAACAGCAAATGAAAGAGGTTATGCTTTTTCAAACAGTCAAGAACTATATGCAATGAATAGCAAGCTCAAACAAACACAGGCTCATCCAAGAATACATGGCAATGAAACTCTAGTGACTCCACTGTGTCTGCATAATGTCATATACAAAACCATATATATGTAAAACTTCAGGTCTGCCAAGTTTTCAACATATACACAAACTGTTCGAGCATTCCAGATGTGATCAAGTAAGCAAGTGCATGAGCATGGGTATGCATGTACAAGTATTTACAAAACCAAAGCAAAGGTTAAAATACAATGTCAATGCAGTATATACACATGGGCACTCATGCTGGCTAGTGTGGTCAGGGCAGAACGAATGCAACATGACATTAAAATAGAATCGAAGTGGCAAGTTTTTAATGAGCAAGAAATCATTCCAGTTTTAGAAAAAAAAAATTGGGTTTTTCTTCCAGAATTCAATAAACAAATCATGTGCATACAAAGGTCAAAGTGAACCAACATAAATGGACGCTGCATTATTACTCACAACCTCAAATGTTTCCTGGAATATTTTAGACAAGGAATTTCATAAAGCATGCAAGGAAATCTTTCCTTTCTATATCAAGACAATTCTGCCAAGTTTCATTTCCAGTTTTCGAGTATGTTTTTTTTGGAAACTGCTAAATGGGCAAGTAAACTTGGCAAAAATTTAATGAGAAAGGTAGGTTTTCCAGAAATTTTCTTTTATTGAAAGCGTATTAAAGGGAACAAATCATTTCAAAAAATTCAACAACGTTGTTGGCAAGAATTCTTAATGATTCCAAAATTTCAGAAAAACAGTTTTGGGCAATGGACCATTTCTGGCTTCACAGCAATTTAAATCACTCAAAAGTCGTGGCAAGAAACATATTTATTTATTTCCAGGAAATCACATGAATAAATCTCGGCATTCATTTTATTTTGGGCATGTGATTTATCAATACTGTGATAACCACGCAAGCAATTTCAAAGCCGAGGAAAGCAGGTTAAATCAAGGCAATAATTTTTCGATTTATATAATTCCAGGAATCATTCTTCAAATCACATAAGAGCACAATCACGCAAGCAATTAGAAAAAGTCATTCACGAAATCAGAGTGTAACTAGGGTATGTGCTTTCCCAATAAATACTCACACCAATTCATCACTGATTACTATCGAAAACAACAAGCAACAATAAGAGAGCTCAAAGAAAAATCATAAGTAGAAAGTACTCACATTTTCGATTGCAAGGACTCAAATCGAACGACAAACAAGCACAGAGATTTGAAGATCATCAGAGAACATTCTTTTTCAGCATTTGAGTCGCGATTTGGTCAGTGGCACAATACCTCATTCTAATCGTGTCAACCATTAAAGAAGAAAAAGGGAAACAAATCTGTTAAGTGTTTTGGGCTGGCCAATTTCTTTATTTAGAAGGGAAGGGTTTGCCTTTATTTTTTGCTGTAATTTTTTCTTGTATTTCTTTTATAACGTCCAACAGTTTTCTAGTTTTTTTCCGGTAAAAACAAAGTTTACTAATTATAGGATTTTAACTAAGGTTTACTAGCTACGGGTTTGTAGCTAGAGGAAAATCTGATTTTGGGGACAAAAATTATTGCAGGGCTTTGAGCGTAGGATTAGAACAACAACTAGTTATGCGAGTGTACAAAACTGTATAGGCAATTAGCGAGGGGTTCGCCAGTTTATAGGTTTTTGTATGCGAGTGTCTGTTTAATACCTTGTAAAAATCTTGGGGAATGCAGCAGTAGGCTGGGTTTGCCGAAGCTGGGTAAAATCTATATTATTTATTTTCTGCATTTATTTTATCTACTGCATTCTGTTTTGTGATATTTTTGATATCTTAAATTAATTTAATAAACCCTATTCACCCTCCTTAGGGTTAATCTAGATCCAATAAGTGGTATTAGAGCTTGGTATTTTATTAACTCTAGAGATGGTGATCCCTAATGGTCAGTCCATAAAGAGTCAGTCCAGTCATATTCCAACTAGTTTTAATGGTACATATTTTTTAAATTGGAAATCATAAATGGAATCCTATTTAAAATTGGTTAATATTAAATGTTGGGATACTGTTGTTAATTGGTATGACATGGTAGATAAAAATGACATTGGTTTTAATTCTCGTGCTACTCGTATTTTATATTCTTATATTGATGATGACCAATATAACCATATCTCCCATTGTTTAACTGCGCAGGAAATCTGGAATACTCTCAGTATGAAGTATGTACGAACAGCAGCTCAAAACCCCAGATATTCAACTCAGATTCAGATCTATGCTTGAAAGGAGAAAAAAATGAAAATTCAAGTAGATCAGACGATGGAGATTCAACAGACAACGAGACCAAAAATTTCTCATATGAAGATTAGGTTTATATATGCATGGATTTAATGAAATCTATTGATAAACTCAAACGAAAAAATTAATCTTTGAAATCTAAAAATTATGAGTCGACCAGCAAAATTAATTGTTTGGAATCAAAACTTTCAAATGTCATGAAATTAGAAAACTTTGATTGTGAAAATTGTCTGAAATTAAAAACTGATCTCGTTCATCTCAATAAAAACATTCAAAGTTTTGAAGAGGAAATTCTAATTTTAAAAGATAACGAGATTGAGCTAAAAGGTACAAACAAATTTTTACAAAAGGAATCTGAAAATTTTAAGACAACCAAAATTTTTGAATATGAATTAGCTGAAAAACAAAATTTGTTGAAAACAGATTTGATCTTGAATGAACTTGAAAGTTAGTTTGAAAAATACAAGATTTTTGAAAAACGTGATTTTGAAAAGAAAAAACATTTTGAATTTGAAATCTCTAAGTTCCAAGCCAAAATTAAATTACTTGAAAATGAGAATTTGATTTTGAAACAGTCCAATGCTGAATAGAAGATTGCTATAAATCATTGCTCAAATTTGATAAAAGAAAATAGCGATCTTAAATCTAAAATTCAACGATTAGAATCAACTTTGGAGAAATTCTCTAATGGGGAAAATCGTTGAATATGCTGTTATAAAACCAAATTTCAATTGGAAATAGAAATGGTATTGGGTTTAGAAAACGTAATAAATTTTTCCAAAAGAAAAATACAAATGATTTGAAAAACTTTACAAATGACTTGACTTTAGCCGAAGTGAAAATTTGGGACTTAATAACTTCGAAAAACTGAATCCAAATGGTTTTAAAAATCCTTCAGATTGGTTTGGAAAAGATCGTTTTGAAAATTTAAACTCTGGAAATTTCAATGGATTTTGGAAACATAAACGAAATGAGAATTTGTTTGGTAACAAGCCATTTAAACAATCTTAGATCTCAAATGGAAATAAAACATTTTTGTCTAAATTCAACAAATTTGGGTTCCTAAGGGTACAATGGTAAATTCCAATGGATTTTTATACAAACACGTTTGGGTACCAAAAGTTGGGAGTGGTCTTACAAATTTTATTAGACCACTCGATCCTCTAAACTGTCGGGTATCAGAGGAGGCGGAGGAACCACTTTGCAAAAAGAGATATGCATTCAAACTGCTTCACATCATTGAATTATTCAGAGTTCCTTAGCCAAGTAAGCTAAGTTAGAGATTCATTTGCTTACGTCAAATTCAGGTATGATCTCTAGATCATAATTTTTTAATATTCCTTGTTTTTACTCTTCCTGTCTTGTTCCTCCTTCTACACCTTCTATTTTTCTTTTGATACTTCTAATTTTGTTATGCTAATGTGTAATAACTTTGTCTCATTTCTTTTATTCTGCTTGTTTTTTTTTGCTTATCAGTATTAACACTGCCATATCATAAATTTTTTTCTTGTTCTTAAACTTTTTGCAGAATTCATGATTTTCTGGAAAATTGCTTCATTTGTACAAAACTCTAATGTTTTAATAATTTCCAGATCTTGAATTCAAAATTGTATATTTCTGCAATTACCTTGAAGTTTAATTCTTTTCTGATTTCTGAATTCCTAACAGTGTTGTAGCATTCTTATCATATCTTAAATTCTATTAATATGAATTCTAAATTTTTTGAAGATCTAAAAAATAAATGGAATTTCACACACCTTTGCTGTTTTGAGCTTCTTCTAATTCTTTTGGAAAGGCTTGAAAAATTACACTCATTATAGCACATTATTATTTTTCAGTGGTGATAATTTCATTTGTTTTTTGGATTGGCTGGGATATTTCTGATTTGAAAAACATTCGGCTTGATGATATTGGAGCCAAGAAATTCTTTTTATTCATGATCATTTTTGGTTGGATATTTGATGGTTTGAAATCATTTGAAATTTTTGATATTTTGAATCCCACACACATCTTAGATTTGAAATTAATATTCTTGTGTGATTGATTCTTTGTCTCTCAAAATTCACATTTATCCAAGTGATTTCAAATAAACCATTTTAATTTTGGATCATGAATTATCTCTCATGCTTGATGTAAATTTTCTGAAAATCTCTCTTGTGCTTATCAGAAATAATTGTGAAAAATTCTTTGAAAATTTGGTCTTGAAAATCACTGTTATTTCATGATCATTTGATTTGAATATTTGTTTGTTTGGAATCATTTGAAATTATTAATTCGTGAATCTAACACACATCTTGGATTTGAAACCTATAATCTGGTGTGATCGATTCATTAAACCTTGAGATTTTCATATTCCTTCAAGTGATTTAAAATAAACTGTATTTTTAATCTTGGGTCATGAAACATCTTTTGTGACTATCAGAAATATTTGTGAAAAAATCTCTTGACAAGTCTGCTTTGAATTTGACTGTTGTGCTGTTCCGATAAAAGAAATCGTTTTGAAAATGTTTTTAGGTAACTGCTTGTTGTGGTATCATCTGCTACTCTTATGAAAGGTTTAAAGATTTTTTGATTGACTTAACTACTCTGAATTGAAAATCTCTTTGGCACAGATTCTTGTGGTACTGCCCGAAATCCATTCTGAAATCATGATCATTTACTTGGATATTGTTTTTGTTTGAAATCATTTGAATATGTTTAATATCTAGAATCTCACATTTTTCTTGGATCAGAAATAAAAAAAATCTTGTGTGGTCGATTCATTGAATTTTGGAGTTTTCACTTCTCTTTAGGTGATTTGAAATGAACTGTTTCTTTAAATCTTGGATCATGATTTGTCTTCTTAGAGTGGTTGAAAATTTTCTGAAAACTGTCTTGTGAAACTTATTCTGAATGTGTCTTGTTGCTCTAATTGATGGAACTGGATTGTTAGATTTAATTGCTTGGGCTTTGTAATTGGATTTTATTAACTGAGTTGCCCTTGTTAGCCAACAGTGTTGTATTAAAATCCTCGCTGATAGTGACAACAAGTGGTATCGGAATTGTATTATATTTTTCTCACTCATCTGTTTTGATTTTTTTATTCTGATCTTCATCTTGTATAGATTTTTTTAATAACTCTTGTCTTGTGTAAATCTTTCTAAATCCCCTCTTATAATTGATTTTTCAATTTAAAATCATTTATTGATTATTTATTTAGAAATTGAAATCAATAACGAAGTTGAACTGTATTTAGAGCTCATCAAAATTATTAAAATTGTGATGAGTTGTGACTATAGTATATTTCACAATAAGAGGAGACTTTATTTAAATTTTCGTGATGATTAAACAGTTATTATAATATCTTGGAATTGACGGTTATTTCACGAACATCTCCTTTATCTATCATTTATCTGCCATCCATCGTGATTTTATATTAGTATGGAGAGTTTAATATATTTTTAAATCATCTTGAATAAACAATGGAAATATTTGTGATGGAATTGTGATTATATTATATTTCAGAATTAGTGATAATTGCAAAATTTCAAGAATCCTGGTACAGTTAAGCATATTTCATAATGTGATTAATTTAGAAATTTATTTCACAAACCATTTCTGTACCTACCATATTTCTGCCATCCATATTGGTTTATATACTAAGGAGTTTTTTCTAAAATAGAAAATAATAAAAATATAATATTCATAAGTGTTTCTCTGACCTCATTTAAAAATCCAAGCTCTGGTCATGCATTCTTATGAGAAAACTATTTTTAAGCTGCAACTGACCTCATTTAAAAATTCAAGATCTGGTTATGCGTGGTTAGTGTGCTCTTAAATAGAAAGAAAAGAAAATTGCAATAAATAAATTTTTATATGAAATTCTCTTTGGTGTGTGAAAACCAGCCTATCAATCCATTTTTCTAATCTGTGAAATGTGTTAATATTTTATGATGTATTATGATTTGTTGATTGACACCTATTTGGATTTGAGATTATTTGATTGCATCACTTAAATTGAATTTATGATTGCAGTCCAAATCCATCATGTTTTTGTGTTCATCTTTTTTATAAAAACTCTTTTGAAAATAATTGAAAACCATTTGTTTTAAAACTATCTCCATTTATAAAAATTTCATCATAAACCCATCATTCTACAATGTGAAATATGCCACAAGTTCTTAGAATATTATGATTTTTGTTTGACTGGTTGAGATTTATGATGAATGTTCTTCCTCTTAAGATGATATTATATTTTTATTCAATTATTTCATCACTATTTTAATGTATGTATCCTTTTAATGATAACAAAAGGGGGAGAATGGGTTAAGATTTTGATCGATGAGTGGTTATTCTTTGAATATTTTAATATTGAAGTTTCAATTATTGTTTTTCACTCATGCACATATCTAGGGGAGTTTTGTTGTAGAGGGAGCATTCATATAGGGAAGTTCAATGATTCACTGTCAAACACATTTATTATAATATTATATTTAAAATCTTATTTTATGTTTGTCATCATCAAAAGGGGGAGATTGTTGTATCTAACAATTCTATGATTTTTTTTGATCAAAAAATGTGTGATCTTCCTAGGGGAAGAGAGCACACATATATATAATAAAAAAATAGAGTGATACAGAATCCAAATACATACACCAAAAACACAGACCCAAAAACAAGAGTCTCCAAAAGGAATGTAAGGGAAAGTAGATAGATGAGTTCCGGCAAAGCCACCACCCATCATACTTCGTTATCGAATTCCGGCAAGGCCACCACCCGATAAGAAGTATATCTACTCCCATACATATAATAAACTAAAATAAACAAAGGGTGCAATAGATCACCAAAATATACAGACACTCCTACTCCACATACACTAATATATCCAAAGCAAGCCAAAATATCAAATCAAAGCAGCAAAACCCAAAAGCTCCACAACTTCATCTACTATCTGTAATCTGAACACTGACAAAAAATCATCAGTAACTAACACATATATATGAATATATGGCTATATATATATATGTGTCTCAATATATATACATGTATACATATATATATCTATGTAAGAAATATATATATATATGCTTATATATATATTTATATTATAGATATATAAGTATATATATATAGGCAGATATCCATATATATATATGCATAAAAATAAGGACATAAGAACAAGCAATCATGAGAAGAGATCTAACCCATATAACAAGGATCAGCAACCCAGACGAGGTCTATTGCATCTAAAATAACTATTAATACGAATGAATAAACTTAGATTAGATCTAACCTTAGGCAAAAAACGCCCAAATTGCAATGCACCAAATAGTTTATAGTGTGAATTAGACATCCAGAACAAACAGAAATTTACTATGTTTATAATTAGATTATCAGAAGGTACAGAAATAAAATGAAAGATCCTCTGATTTCTCTCATTCCAAATGAACCAACTTATGAATATTACTAAGGAATCCAATATGTATTTCTGCCTGGAATTATAACGTAATCTATAACAATTCCAGTAATCGATACAACTACTAAAGGAATTAAAACAATTGAAAGTAAAAATCCTTATAATCATGTTGAAAACAGAAAAGGTAAAGTAACAAGAGAAAAATAAGTGGTCGACATCCTCCTCTCCAGTATTACAAAAACAACACTTTATATCAAAAATAACATTCTTTCTTTTTAAAAGCTCAATCGTATTGAGCTTCTTATGAATGATCAACCACATTAGAAACTTAGCTTTAGGTGAAGAATTAGACTTCCATAGAAATTTAAAGGGATATAATGAAACACCAGAAAAATTAATAAATCTATACATAGAATTAACAGTATACACTAAACTCTTATCCATACCCCAGCTAATAGTATCCCCATTTTCATCCAAATGGTATAAAGCTAACTTAGTTTTTAGCAAAACCAATTGTCTTAATACATCTACTTCTAATATATTATCAAAGGAGAACTCCCACGGGGGATCTAAATTTGCTTTGTAAACATCCCTAATTAAAGCGTTCTTAAATCTACTAATATTAAATAGCTTACTAAATTCAATTTTTAGTGGAACACTAGAAATCCAAGCATCGTGCCAAAAATAAGTAAGATTACCTGAATGAACTAACACTTTACATCCTAGATTAAAAAAGTCAAAGCAATTCAAAACCGACTTCCAAAAGTGAGATAAATTATTATCCCAAACACCACTATTACAAATTAAAAACTCTCCTCTTGAATAATAAGCTTTAGAAACGATAACCTTCCAAGATGCCTTCACATCTGGACATCTATATTTCCATAACCGTTTAGCAAGCAGAGAGGAGTTAAAATTATGTAAATTTATGATCCCCAAACCCCCCTCTTTCTTGGATTTACAACACATGTCCCAATTGACTAGACATTTATAACCTCTACAACTAGAATCACCATTCCAAATGAAGTTACGCCTAATCCTATCAATCTTGTCAATGACCCATTTAGGGAATCGAAGAACAGCCATCCAATAAGAAGGAATAGCTGATAGGACCGAATTGACAAGTACTAACCTACCTGCTCTAGACAGAAATCTATTGTTCCAACTAGATAATTTGTTATTAATCTTATCAATGATGACTATCCAATCTTCCTTCTTCAGCTTTGAAGGTCTTATCTTAAAACCTAAATAATCGAAAGGAAATTTCATAATCAAACAATTCAAAGTGCTAGCCACTAAAGTCTCAATATTGTTAAAATCATTAATGACCATCACAACACTCTTATCAAAATTAATTCTTAGACCAGATAACATCTCAAAACAGTAAAGGATAAATTTAAGAGCAATAATATGCTCAGGCAAATGAGAAGAAAATAACAAAGTATCATCCGCAAATTGAAGGATCGATAATTCATTGTTAAATTCCTCATTCCCAACACTACCTAGAACACCTAAACTCATAGCTCTCTTGATAATTTTTGAGAAGACATCTACTGCTAAATTAAACAGAAAGGGCGATAAAGGGTCGCCTTGTCTAAGTCCTCTCTTGGATTGTATCTTCTTACCCATAACCCCATTAACAATAATGTTGGAACAACCAGACCTAAGTAACAGCAGAATCCAGTTAGTCCATCTGACACTAAAACCCCTAGCAAGACATAATTCACATAAAAAATCCCAATCAATTGAATCGAATGCCTTCTCGAAGTCTAGCTTCAAGATGGCACATGTTATATTATTCTTACAACAGACATTAATATATTCCTGTACCGCTGCCACACCATCTACTATATTCCTACCTTTAATAAACACTGTTTGGGAGCCACCAATAAGGTCATTCATCTTGCTACTCAACCTATTCGCTAAAACTTTAGAAATGATTTTGACAGAAACATTAATAAGAGAGATAGGTCTAAAATCCTTAAGAGAGTTAGCCCCCTCTCTCTTGTGAATAAGTATGATATTGGCGAGGTTGAAACTACCTAGACGCAAATCACCACTATAAAATTCATTAAATAGTTCAATAATGTCAAACTTCGAAACTTCCCAAAAATGTTTGTAAAAATTAACAGAGAAACCATCAGGTCCAGGAGCTTTGTCACTAGGCATATCGCTAATTGCCTTCCAAATCTCCTGCTCTGAAAAAGGTTTATCCAAATCTACGAGATTGACCCTAGTATCAGAAGGATATAGATCATTCCATCTGACATTAGTTCTTCTCTTAATCTTAGAACCGAAAATCTGATTATAATAACTAGTGAAAGCTTCATTTAGATCCTTCTGTACAGACATTTCTACATCATTTACAATAATCGAATGAATCATATTATCAGGTCTCCTCTTATTAGCCACACTATGAAAAAACTTAGTGTTATTATCCCCTTCCTTGACCCATTGTATACGAGACCTTTGCCTCCACATAGTCTCTTCTTTTTCTAAAATCTACTTTAGATCTTGTTTAAGATTACAATATTTATCTTTCTCAGTGGAATTGAGAATCCTGGCCTCACTAATTTTATCTAAATCTAACAGTCCACACATGATCTTAGCTTTTCTAAATCTTACATTACCAAAGATATATTTATTCCAACGCTTAAGAAAAAATCTCAACCTCACTAACTTCGCCACATAAATCTTAGCAGCATTACCTCTATAAATATTATTAAAATAAAACAAGTCCTTCCATTTCATGGAGACAAGATTAGTGAAACTATGATCCAGTAACCACATCTTTTCAAACTTAAAACTACTACTAATGGAAATGTTCGAATTACACGTGAGAATAATAAGGCAGTGGTCAGAGAGTAAAAAAGATAATCCCTTGACTCTACAGATCGAATATTTATCTTCTATCTCAGAACTAATAAAAAATCTATCCAATAATGCAAAGGAAGGACTATCATGGACATTCGACCAAGTGAATAATCTATTATCAAGAGGAATCTCTACTAAATTACTGTCTAATATAAAGTCATTAAATTCCTCCATATCAGAGAAATCACCTTCTCGTGGTGATCTCTCTCCTAAAAATCTGGTGACATTAAAGTCTCCCCCCACAATCCAAAAATTAGGAGAAATATTCCTAAAACTAGAACACTCATCCCATAGGACTCTCCTTTCCTCTTTAGTGTGGGGACCATACACATTTGTGATGCCCAAAAAAGAATTATCAGAAAGGGATTGTAAAATAATATGTAACGAATGTAGCTTTGGAAACTCAAGCACCAGTCTGTATTGGTTGTCTTTCCAACCAATCATAATTCCTCCGGCAGTAACAACTGCCGGAAGACAAGACCAGTTACGGAAAAGGGATCCTCCTAGCCTAATATAAAAATTAAAATCAGGACACTCAATTTTAGTTTCTTGAAGTAAAACAATATCAATGTGGTTATCTCTAAAAAAAGTCCTAACTTTAGCACATTTTTTAGGTTCATTTAGACCCCTAACATTCCAACTAACTATCCTCATCTTCTCAAGGAAGAAACTCGCTCTAATTCCCTACTCCTAATATACTCAGCATCAACCTCAATATCAGAAAAAATAAAGCCAGTATCATTAGCAAGCTGAAATAACTGTCTAGTCGTAAGACTACCCAATGCATATGTAGTCTAATCACTACCATAAATCGGAGTCATACCTGAGCCCAAATCCAAACTACTACCACTAGCATTTGGATTCGGGAACTTACCTCGAGAAGGAGAAGAACCAAATTTGATCCTTGCACTACGCCGAATCAATCTCGAAGAAGGAACCGCTCTCCTTCGTCTTCTCCTCCTATTCAAAGAAGGAGGTGCTTCGATGTACTGATATTGGTCATCACTTGATTCTCGCTCTCCATTGCTAGCTACAAAGCTGAGATTCACATCCGTATCAACTTCGGACCGAAACACCTCATGAATCCATGCATTCACACCATAACACGGCCTCAAAAATAAAGAGCATAGTCTCACACCCAATTTGCTAATAAAACATGATCCATACTCACTCACCCATAATAATGAAAATTCGCATGAACCAGTACCCTCAATCAACGAAACAATGTCTGACCATCCATGAACTGCACCATTAGTAAGAGATACTGCTTCATCCTTACCTCCCAGACAATCACTCCCACTATTCCCGATATTCATGAGTTTAGAAAGCTGAACTTCCATCCCATCCCCAATATTATCATCCAGGATAACGCTCTTCATTTCCTTGTTCACGGTGGCATAAGACTTTGCATTATCAATACAATTGATTTTTTGAAATACTTGCCTACCCATCTTGATTCTTCCAACCCTGAAACCTTTTCTATATTTCCGAGGCTTCTCTATATTGTTTGCTTTACACTGCACTGATGTTGATTCATCAATAGGAATTTGAGTAACAAACCCTTCCTCCAAGTTGTCCAGCAAAACAAATTTATTCGACAGAACTATATCATCATCCACTGACCAATTCACTTTCTCTACAAAATCTGAACTGGATCCCAAGTCCCCTGTTTCATCTTTCCAACCATGACCACCCATATCTATCGAATCATCACCTGTCATGAAACACCATTTCCTCATATCCTTTCTAACTGGACTGTCAACAAAACAGATGCCCTCAGAAAGCCCCATGTAAAATAGAACTTCAGGATCATGGAGTAGAGGATCCACGCGCCGCATATCCCAGTCAAACCCATCAACACCCACCAGATTTTCATCCTGAACATACCATTCAAAACCCAGATTTTTCAACTGTACATTATCCACACAAGACTTACCATCAGTTTTTAAAATATTCGATCCACCAGCCAAAGGATCAACATGATCAATAATATTTTGAGAAGAGACAGTTTCTCTATCGCAGTTGATAATAGAGTTGAGGACGTCGAAATGTTTCAACATCTCATTCATATACAAGCTGACTTTCATCTTATTGCTAGCCATCGAGTCCTCATATAACCTTCGGAACTTCAAAAAGTTTAGGCAGAAAGATAGAGCGTGATCCTTCCTATTAAGTGGTCGAGGTAAAGGGGGATACACCACATTACTAACTGAACTCTTGTTCCATAAAATTCCGTCAACCATACCCTCTAAGTGCCATCCCAATAACAACAACATATAATCCCCGTCATTCTCCTTCCCAGTGAAATCCAAAGAATAGAGGTCAGAAAGAAAAATGATGATTTGACATATTCTCGAATAGTTGAATAGCATTACGTCAAAAACTGTTGTCCCTGTAAATCTCCCCGGGCAATTAGACTTTCGATGGCCTAAGACCCCACAATTAAAGCATCGGATTCCATTACGGCAAACTTTAGCTATATGGGAGGATTCTCCACATTTAAAGCAGCCTCGACCACTACTCTTTTTGTAAAACGGAGAATTTGCCTTAGTGGAATTCCAATCTAGGATATTAGAAGGCTTTCTAACCATATCCGCGTAAGATAGAGGAGCAGAGTGATACAGAAAATCATTACCTGATCGCGTAGTTATACCAAACTTATTGAGAGCAGAAACTTCTTTTGAATTAGTTACTCGAGAACCATCTTCAATCGATCTCAGAAAATCACACTGTCTAAAAGTAAGATTTAATCTCGCAGGCTTCAAATTTGTTGCATCAATAAGCACAGCCGGTGCTGTATCCTTGTAAATGCGAGAGACCCCATGATAGACGCCTCTCGATTTGCCACCAAAAATTAAAACGTCACCTGATTCCAACAGTATTTTCCTTACCGAATCATCTTCGCCCTCATTCCTGTATATAAACTCCGCCGTATCACCAATGGAGAAAGAGACTACCGGAAGCCCAGCCTGTAAACTATCAAAGCTTTCATCTTTATCTTGATGTAGCCCTAACTTTCCACCCAAATTATAGAAATTAACAATGCAAGTATCAGGATTCATGAACGGAATTTCTTCAATGCTACCCGAGTTTCTCACAATTTCATTGTGCGCAACAGTTATGGAATCGCTGACCAACTTTTATAACTCTGATGGAATTTCATGAGACCGAACACCATCACTAATTCTTCTATCATCATATTTCTTTGATTGTGGATTCCAGATCTTTCCAAAACACATCATGTATAGATTGAGTTTGGCCCCATTATCATAACAAGGTCTAACAAAACCCTCGTCCCCAATTCCCAATTCTTGGCATTTCTTAACAATATGAATCTGATCTTGGAGACAAATACAATTCTTCAATAAAAGCATACCAGAACTCAAGATTTTGTGACTCGTTACAGGCCTAGAATTCGATCTCAACAAACCCTCTTTCTTATGGAGTGAGCAAATGTTAAAACCTTTTATTCCCGATGCAACATCCGAGGGATAATCATGAAGCCTTCCTCTTGATTTGACCGAGCAATTCTCGCTACGATGCCCCCAACCATTACAGTTATAACACCTAATTCTATAGTTGCATCTACTCGCAAAATGTCCATACCCTCCACATCTATAACATCGATCATTAGACGTGAGAGATAAATCGGATCGAGAAGACAAATTTGCCCTAAATTCATCTGAAGAAGATTGAGAGGGATTTGGGCGAGAATTAATCCAAGAAGCAGCCGCCATTTTGCTCCGTTGTGTTGAAATAGAAGTCCAACTCTTCTATCAACAATTCTATGATTTTTGTTTGATGATAACAAACATATATTGATTATTATAAATGTGTTTGTAATTGTACTGTTATACTACATCACAGATAGAATATAACATTTATATTTAAATAGAATACTACTGCACAAGAATTTAAGAAAATCAAGCAGTATGTTATTTAAATATAATATTTTATTTCAACATTTCAAAAAGTACAAACTTATAATTCCACTATTTGTACATTTCACTGAAATACAATACATTCACATTCAATTTCATTTCTATACATTGTTGCCTCACTACAACTCTCAAACATTCATGTTACATTTCATTTACACAGTTGTATACACATACACTTCACTCTCTGTTATATATACAGTGATATATTCACTGACGCTGTCAGTTGTGTTTTGTCTTCTGCCTGCTTCAGTCAGTCCATTCTTCTGCTTACCTATCACAAAAACACACAGAGAGTAAATTGGAACAAAAATATTTTAAATTCTAGCAAATATATTTTATTTTAAAATTTATTTGCCTCAGAATTTGGTGTGTTTCTCATCATATTTCATGACTTGATCTGATTTAAATGGACACCCATCTGTGTCCAGACAGCTTGTGATATTCACAGTGATTCACTGTAAATACCACAAGGTAGACATCGTCTGTAGTGCTCACACTTATATATACACATACATATATACTGCAAGTGCACTACACATGTACACACATGCATTGTATGTATGTACACATATTTCTATGAAGGGAGAATACAGTCAAATATCGTGTATGGACTGAACCAAGAAATCAGTATATATGCAGACACAAACACACACACACACACACACACACATATATATATATATACACACACACACATCTGTTCATATACATATGTATGTATGTATGCGTGTGCACAGTAGGAATAGTGGTTCAACAAAATTAAAATATACGAGTGTACAACAATGACAAGTCAGCATGCATCATGGTCGAGCCAACTACTAAGTTCAAGTATACAATGCACTAGACTCAAATATGCAAGGTCTAACAAATCAGTCAAGCTCAATGTCAAGCCAAAGCCAAGTCAGCAAGTCACAAGTATGTGCATAAAGCAACTTGAACATGGGAGTAGCTGTTTTTAAATTCATGTCATTGAGATCAAAAAAAGACAGCACACTAATGTGCACACGTGTACAAGTCAAATTGTTCAGCTCGGATGGGCACAACAAGTATCAATACAAAACACCAAATGAAAGAGGTCATGCTTTTTCAAATGGTCAAGAACTATATGCAGTAAACAACATGCTCAAACAAACATAGGCTCATCCAAGAATACATGGCAATGAAACTCATGTGAACTACATTGTGTCTACATAATGTCATACACAAAACCATGTATATGTAAAACTTCAGGTCTGCCAAGTTTTCAACATATACACAAAGTGTTCGAGCATTCCAAATGTGATCAAGTAAGCAAGTGCATGAGCATGGGTGTGCATGTACAGGTATTTACAAAACCAAAGCAAAGGTTAAAATACAATGTCAATGTAGTATATACACATGGACACACATGCTGGCTAGTGTGGTCAAGACAGAAAGAATATTACATTGCATTAAAATAGAATCGAAGTGGCAAGTTTTTAATGAGCAAGAAATCATTCCGGTTTTGGGCAGAAAACAAATTGTGTTTTTCTTCCAGAATTCAATAAACAAATCATGTGCATACAAAGGTCAAAGTGAACCAACATAAATGGACGCTGCATTAATACTCACAGCCCCAAATATTTCCTAAAATATTTTATACAAGGAATTTCATAAAGCATGCAAGGAAATCTTTGCTTTCTATATCGAGACAATTTTGCCAAGCTTCATCTCCATTTTTCGAATATGCTTTTTTTTAAACTGCTAAATGGGCAAGTAAACTTGGCAAAAATTTAATGAGCACGGAAAGTTTACTAGAAATTTGCTTTTATGGAAAGTGTATTAAAGGGAACAATTCATTTCAAAAAATTCAACAATGTTGTTAGCAAGAATTCTTAGTGATTCCAAAATTTCAGAAAATTAGTTTTGGGCAATAAATCATTATTGGCCTCACAACAATTTAAATCACCCAAAAGTTATGGCAAGAAACAAATTTATTTATTTCTAGGAAATCACATGAATAAATCTCGGCATTCCTTTAATTTTGGGCATGTGATTTATCATTACTTGATAATCACGCAAGCAATTTCAAAGCCGAGGAATGCAGGTTAAATCAAGGCAATAGTTTTTCAATTTATATAATTCTAGGAATCATTCTTCAAATCACGTAAGAACACAATCACGCAAGCAATCAGAAAAATTCATTCACAAAATTAGAGTGTAACTAGGGTTTGTGCTTTCCCTATAAATACTCACATCAATTCATCATTGACTACTGTCGAAAACAACAAGCAACGATAAGAGAGCTCAAAGAAAAATCATAAGCAGGAAGTACTCACATTTTCGATCGCAAGGACTCAAATCGAACAACGGACACACATAAAGATTTGAAAATCATTAGAGAACATTCTTTTTTAGCATTTGAGTCGTGATTTGGTTAGTGGCACAAGAAACCTGTGACGGCCGGGAATTTCGCTCGATCCGAATCAGTCGTTAAACCGATCTAGACCGTTCGAAACCCCTGATCGTTTGAGAACAGGACAAATCAGAACACAAACAGAAGAACATTTCATTGCTATTACAACAATTCCATCAGAATACAAGAATATACAGAGTATAAATGAATAAATTACATTCAATAAATATCAGAGGTTTAAATACAGTACTGCAGCGGAAAAATAATACAAAACACAACTGAGAGTAATACACAGATACAGAGCTTTCCGAGCATCGTTCCAGCTGTAAATCAGGATCCTGTGAATATAAATCTGCAAAACCAAAACTACTAGCTGCCCCTGTAGAAAATAGGGGCACCCAGAGTTTAGGTTAAAACAATAAACTCCAGGTCAGTCATGTGACTGGTGTGAGAACTAAAACAGTTATTTAAAGCTTTACTTTAAAAGTGAGTAATTCAAGGGACCATGCCGTATAACACGGAACGGGTTTCCTCCCAAGAATACCAGTGCATAGAATAAACAGCGCAATGCTTTTTCGAAAAATGAAGCTATTATAAGACCCAGGTCCCATCACACAATGCAACGCAAGCCGGGGGATAGGGTTTTCCCTTATAATAGCCAAACATGCTTGGTACGTTTAAAACAAATCATTTGATACTATAATAAGTGTATAGTGTCAAAACAATTTCAGTCATAAATATAAATCATAGACGGCATGGGTACCATATATCATGTCGCCATACTAGTTCTACAATTAAAACCGCAATACACGTATTGGAAATTGGATTTCCGTCATGAGTCGAGGCAAGGGGCAAGCTCCTCTCCGCGTTCGAGACACTCTAACAAATGTCTCAGGGCTACGCACTCTGGGCAACCCTGGGATCCTCCAAGGCCGGTCCTCTCTTACGTTTGAGGATTAGTTATTCCTGAACACACGTTTCCCGGCCCTATAGGACCTATAATCGAGGCACCTCGCATCCAAACCACAAAGGTGAAAAGTATATAAATGTCAGGGCTGGTAGGTCACTGACACCACCCATAGCTAGAAAGAAACGTCGTGCACTCCTTGGGTCCTCATCCCGTTTTTGACTCATACCGAGGTGTGAGGCTCGCGAATTCACGTTATACACAAAGCTACCACGTAGGCCGTGCTTTGATCATCAACCACAAGACTTTGCTTTTCAACAGAAGCCTTGATCACTGCATATCAGCGTGCCACACAGGCAATTCATGCCATGCGATTGATATCTATCGATATATAACCTCTAAGCTCGTATGTCTCAGAGAAGGGCGTTAAGCAAGAGAATAAATTCTACGCCGCCAAACAGATATATATTTAACAGAAATCAATCAACACAGAATAAAATCCAATGTCAGACACACAATCCATTTACAAGTTCGTTCTGGGTCTGAACGAAACCGGAGGCACTTTCCTCGCATATCCATCGATCTCCAAGTACGTCTGGACGACCACTAACTGATTCCCTCATCTTGGGTGTACAGCCCAATCAAGATCATCAGTAATCACCCAAACGATGTGAAGACTTCCGGTCTTCGACCACCGTCTTCATCTTCGACATATCGTCGAATCGGTTATTCAGAATGGGTATAGACCCGGCCTTTCCGAACAACCCGCGTATATTTAAAAACAAATGTTACACAAACACAACATATGCCTCATTCCAATTAATTAGTCACTAACCGTAAATCAGTAAGAGAGCAATTCCCCAAATATTAACCCCGAAGGCCGAAACCAACATCAGATCAATATCCAGGAAACCATTCTTCTTAACTAACCTACAGCTAGTTTCTACATTTCAATTCTTAGGGAAAGGTTCCCATTAATTTTATCCAAGATAAATTCTTTAAAATTTATCCTTTAATCTTCCTTTGGATGTCATTTCAAACCAAATTATGGTTTTCCAAACAAGTCGGGATTAGCGAACCACACCGAAGTAATTATTTATTATATTTCCCAATCCCAACCTATTCATACCATGAAACAAAACTGGTAATACTCCATATCTAATACCACAGTGTTATCGGTAAAATTAATTACCATTTCACGTTCAAATCTAATTAAAGATTTGACTATCGCCTAGAGCAAAACTGGTGATACTCCATTCTCGCTCATTTCTAAATTTGATAATTTAGATTATCAATTCACATTTCAATTTAATTGCAGATTCATTAAAACTCCTTTTACTGGGTTAAAGAACTAATGTCATTTAAAACACAGTTCACGACAAACCCAAATCACATTCTATTTATTATCGGGTTAAAGAACTAGTGTTATTTAAAACACCGTTCATGATAAACCCACAAATCAATTCTAATTCAGTTCCATTTTATTTATTAAAAAAAAAATAGGTTTTAATTTTAGTTCAAAACTAGTTCATTTCGATAAAAATCTATTTTTATCTTTTCAAATATGGAGTTTTTCGTCCCAATTTTTCCCAAATCATTTCTTATGATTTTACACAAATTATTACTATTTTTAATAATTTTATCAAGGCCCGTACAGTCGATTTCCAACAGCGGCCATCGAACTGCACTTACAACGACCTTTTCCAAATTTGATTTGGACGTATCTCCAAATCCAACCGTTAGATTTTGAATTTCTAATATTCGTTAGAAAGCTCTTTTCGATACGAACCCAATGGTTCCGGTTTTAGGAGAATCCGAAGGTCGGATCTCCCGTAATGTCTGTTTGAAATAAATGGTCGAAATTCACGAACTGCCACGGTGCGGCGCGTTCTATTCAGGCCATTATATTATATATATAATATATATAATATATATTTCGTAGAATTCTATTTAAAACGAATTTTATAAATCCTTTTAAATTCGTTTCAAAAACAATTTCAACTTCCATTTCAATTCAAATCAAAATTGAATTCTTCCTTATAAATTCGTTTTAAAATTCATTTCTATTCAATTCAAATTTCAATTCAATTTGAATTCATTTCAATTCGTTTTCAGTTCAATTCGAATTCGTTTTATATTCAATTCAATTCGTTTTCTATTCGATTCAATTCAAATTCGTTTTCAATTCAAATCAAATTCATTTTCTATTCGATTCAATTCGAATTCGTTTTCAATTCAAATCAAATTCGTTTTCTATTCGATTCAATTTGAATTCGTTTTCAATTCAAATCAAATTCGTTTTCTATTCGATTCAATTTGAATTCGTTTTCAATTCAAATCAAATTCGTTTTCTATTCGATTCAATTCAAATTCGTTTTCTATTCGATTCAATTCAATTTCGTTTTCTATTCGATTCAATTCAAATTCGTTTTCTATTCGATTCAATTCAAATTGGTTTTCTATTCGATTCAATTCAAATTGATTTTCTATTCGATTCAATTCAAATTGGTTTTCTATTCGATTCAATTCAAATTCGTTTTCTATTCGATTCAATTCAAATTGGTTTTCTATTCGATTCAATTCAAATTGGTTTTCTATTCGATTCAATTCAAATTGGTTTTCTATTCGATTCAATTCAAATTGGTTTTCTATTCAATTCAAATCAATTCGTTATATATTCAATTCAATTCAAATTCGTTATATATTCAATTCAATTCAAATTCGTTTTCTATTCGATTCAATTCAAATTCGTTTTCTATTCGATTCAATTCAAATTCGTTTTCTATTCGATTCAATTCAAATTGTTATATATTAAATTCAATTAAAATTCATTATATATTCAATTCAAATTCAATTCGTTATAAATCAATTCAAATTCAATTCGTTATAAATCAATTCAAATTCAATTCGAATATAATCAATATAAATATCGTCTGCGTCAAAATAGCGCATCTCTAATCAACACGGCTTTATATTCAACAAATGGATCTATATTTCTTTCAATACACGACTCTATATCTTTGTCAACACATGACTAATCTCAACGAATGAGTACTGTCCACGTGTGACTATTTTTGTTATTTAATATATTTTATAAAAATAAATATGTAAATTTTATTGTTAAAATATTTCGTTCAACACATGACTAATCTCAACGGATGAGTACGGTCAACACATGAACCTTTATTTTATAATATTATTTATTTTCTAAATTGGAATGAGGCCCAATCAATTACCATATAGCGTTAACTATATGGATTCCATATAACACATGTATATAATAGCAACGATAAATAATCAACCATCATCCAAAGTGCACTACACTGTATAAGCATCAAATATAGATATCTAACGCTTATAACAGCCTGTCAATCAATCGATCGACATACAACTAATTATTGGGATTAGTGTATGCTGTATTTTATCCCAATACCCGTGTGGGGTTTCAAATCAACAAACAAAGATTTTATTTGTGCAGTTGGGCGATGTGTAAAATTTATCGTCCCAATCAATGTCCTTCAAATAGGTGTACATAAACAAACCGTCCGGTTTGTAAATGAATATTTATTTATTCCCATTCACGTTAAAAATTATATTTTTAACGATAAGGTATTTTATTTTAACACATGAATTTTTATTCAGTTCATTTACAAAATAAAATTGATATTTTTATTTTTCTAACTTATTTTAGAAAATTTCGGCGGCATAACGGCACGATACTAGAAACGGGACAAGGCCTAGCCTTATCCCCGGTCTAGTGAAGGCCCACGCAATTCACACATCAATCAAATCAATTTCATTTCACCAAACAATTCAATTCAAACCAAATAATCTAACCAACTACACAACCAAACAATTAAACAAACAAGCCATCCATGGTCTGTGGATGACGGGTGTCGGGTGCTACTAAACACCGTCTGCATCCTAGTATATATATATAACTAGAAAAGAAATTGAAGAGCGAGAAATTCTCACCGATTGCTATTCCAACTCCACGCCACTTCATTTAGAGAAATCTTCATCGTGCTCGCCTTTTGTCTATTCCGTCGTCCGTAGCCACTATATATAAAAATCGAATTTTTACTTCGCTATTCAATATATAAAAATCGAATTTTTACTTTGTTATTCAATATATAAAAATCGAATTTTTACTTCGCTATTCAATATATAAAAATCGAATTTTTACTTCGCTATTCAATATATAAAAATCGAATTTTTACTTCGCTATTCAATATATAAAAATCAAATTTTTACTTTGCTACTCAATATATAAAAATCAAATTTTTACTTTGCTATTCAATATATAAAAATCGAATTTTTACTTCGCTATTCAATATATAAAAATCAAATTTTTACTTTGCTATTCAATATATAAAAGTCGAATTTTTACTTTTCTATTCAATATATAAAAATCGAATTTTTACTTTGCTATTCAATATATAAAAATCGAATTTTTATTTCGCTATTCAATATATAAAAATCAAATTTTTATTTCGCTATTCAATATATAAAAATCTCGCCTTTTCAACTATAAAGATTTTATTTTTATATCCTCTATTATATAAAAGATTATATTTTTATCGATAAGGCGACTTCATAAAAATCTCATTTTTTTCCTAATCAGACAATAAAAATTCAATCTTTTCCTTTCAATATAAAAATGTAAACCTCTCTTATATAAAATTATGAACTTTTCTATTATCTCCTTCATTACTTTTCTAATTTAACAATCAAATCTATTTTTCCATGAAAAATCTATTCTTTTTACTAGGAAAAATCATTTCTTTCCTCGCTATTCTAATCAAGTAAAAATCATATTTTGTACAACGCTAAATATAAATATAAAAACTGATTTTATAAATATACTTTAACATACAAAAACTCAGATTTTTATTTGCAAAAATTAATTAAACAAAACAAAATATAATAAAATAAAAGCTTACATTGTTTTAAGGAGTAACGGAGGGGGTTTTCTGCACGTGGATCGAGGAGGAGGTGCCCCGCAGGTCAATAGCAGGCGGAATGGGGCGGTGGGACCTAAGTTGGCGGCGGTAGGCTGTGGGATTGGGGGTTTTCAGGGAGCGGATTTCAAAGGAGAGTGGGCGAGGACGGGTTGGTGGCGAGAGGCGCGTCGCCTGAGGTGGCTGACGGTGGACTGGAGGTGCGGGGTTCGCGTCGGAAGTGGGAGAAGTCGCGTCGTTCTTCAAATCGGGGGGAGGAGGATCGACGGAAGGAGAGGGGGGAAAGATGGTTACGGGGCGGCGCGGTGATGGGGCGCGGTGGTGGCTGCCGCGACAGGCAGGCGGTGAACGAGGCGGGTTTTTCCCCTTTTTTTTTTTCCTTTTTTTCTGATTCGATTTTGAAAGGGGGGGGGGGGCAAGAGGGATTTAAGGGGAGAGGTTTTTATTTTTTTATTATTTTAATTTCAAAAAGTTGACTTTTACATACGACCTCTAAACGAGGCCCACCGCCTGTCGTCCATAGCTAATTACCCTCATTCTGAACACAATGGGATATGTATCGCAAGCTGATTCGACCATTTCGATCAATTTCCGTTAAAATCAACATATAACTCTATATATTGAATTTGAACGCGCATTTCAATTTACCGGGGTCACATACTAGCTCTAAAAATTTCAGAAAAATATTTTCTAGCTTCGTATTGACGATACGGTCCTAACAAAACTAGTTTCGTCGAATTCTGAGACCGTTGGAAAAATGGCCATTTTCCAGTCGATTAAAATCAACTGAAACTGGTCAAACGCGTTTTCCTTTGCCACACTCACATATTGATTAAAAAAATTATGAAATTTGAAACATAGCAATAATTTGACATCACGGACCCAACAAAAGTGGTTTCGTCGAAATCCGAGGTCATTTGCAAAATTCCCTTTTTTTTAAGGGCCTGAATTCCATAGCGATTATTCAGAATTTTCAACTGGACATATCTTTTGATTCCCGCTGTGAAATTTCGATTTGTCGGATTCGTTGGAAAGATATTTACAAATAAATCCCAATGTTTTTGGTTTCACTAAAATCCGGATTGTTTTGCACCCGGTACATTCAATTGAAGTTTGAAATCGAATTATCGAACTACCGCGCCATTTTCAATTCTATTTATAATTATATATAATTAGTATATTCTAACGACGACGTATATAAATATATACGTTCGAATTATATTCAAAATAAATTTCTCGTCGATATTATTTAAAATAATCTATTTTAAAAGTTCAGAATTCGCTAAAATTGCCAAAATAAAAAATTTAAACTGGCCCGGATTTTCGGGTTGTTACAAAACCCTAATTCTATTCGTGTTGTCTATTAAAGAAGCAAAATGAGACAAATTAGTTAAGTGTTTTGGGCTGGCCAATTTCTTCATTTAGAAGGTAAGGGTTTGTATTTATTTTTTATTGTAATTTTTTCTTGTATTTCTTTTGTAACCGTCCAATAGTTTTCCAGTTTTTTTTTCTTCTGTAAAAACAAGGTTGACTAGTTATAGGATTTTAACTAGGGTTTACTAGCTACGGGTTTGTAGCTAGGGGAAAATATGATTTCGAGGACAGAAATTAGTGCAGGGTTTTGAGCGCAGGATTATAATAGTAGCAGGTTGTGCGAGTGTACAGAACTGTACAGGCAGTTAGCTAGGAGTTCGCAAGTTTATAGATTTTTGTATGCAAGTGTTTGTTTAATATCTAGTAAAAACCTTGGGGAATGCAACAATAGGTAGGGTTTACCGAAGTTGGGTAAAATCTGTGTTATTTATTTTCTGCATTTTTTTATTTGTTGTAATCTATTTCGTGATATTTCTAATATCTCAAATTAAATTAATAAACCCTATTCACCCCCCCTCTAGGGTTAATCTAGATCCAACAAGAGGAGATAAATGGGTTTTATATTAGAGCCCGTGTTTTTATAACAAAGTTATAAAGGAGATTTTTAGCGAATATGATAGCATAAATTATGTTTACCTAATATTAGAATTAAGTAAAAGAAATAAAAATAAAAGGAGTTTTATATTAAACCATAGTTTTGTAAACAAGGTTTATAAAAAGTGATGTGAAGTTAAAGCGTTAATTTTAAATTAACATTATTAAATTATGAAATTGAGAGAAACGAACATAATCAAAATGAGATTTTCGAAAAGCAATGATTTAAAGTGATTTGTAATTGAATTTGAAAAAGGATTTAGTAATTGGATTTGGAAATAATAATGTGAGTTATAAAATGAATTCTTTGAAAGAAGTTAAGGTTAAGAAGTGATTTTTATTAAGAAATTACTTAATCAACATATTAAGTAATAATAAGTTACATTTAAAAAGAGACATGGTTAAAAGTAAGAAGGTTTTAGAAGCCATATTTTAAGTAAAATAGTTTAATGAGATTGGTTTGATATTAAAACAAATATCGGTTTTTAAATTACAATGAATATTTATCTTAAAATATGAACGTTGTTGATTAAAGTCTGAGAGGTACCCCAACTTGAATGACTTCAATATTATCTGAGGACGATATTAGTTGTAACGGGAAAGAGGTTATGTATAATTTATTATTTCCATATGAGAAATAATAATGCAACATTAACTGCAAGATTCAAGAATATATAATGAGTTTTCCAAAGCAACGAAAATGGGAAAATTTGAGAATATAGATATAATGATGTTTCTGAAGTAAAGGTAATAAAAGAAGATTTTGTAAAATTATAACGGTATTTTTGAGGTAAAAGGAAATGAAAAGTGGAGTTTTGGAATGGGTTTATTCTAAAAGAATAAGGGTTGGTTATTGTTTTCAAATAATGAAAAAAGAGATTTCGTAACAATGTTTTACGAGTGATAAGCTGAATTGATTTTCCTAATTATAGATAATGAGTAATGATGTCGCAAATGTTTTGGAAATGATAATAGAATAGAAAATTGGATATGATTATAGGATATTTTCCGAAGTATTTTAAATAAAATAGTTTAGAAATAATCTTATGTTAAATAAGAAGGGGAAAGCTATGTTCGTTATATTGAAAGGTTTAAAACTTTTAAATTAACCTTTGTTAATTGTTTTTAATTAAAGAGGCCAAGTAATGCCGTGTACTAAATCAGTGAACTCATTTTTATTTTCTTGATTGTTTATTTGATAGTTAAATAACAGACTATCAAGTCTGGCCCATACGATTGTTGGTACGGAAAAACCGAAATCGAAATTATATTCGAAAACCATTCTGACCAAGCAAATACGTGAAGATGCGGATTGAAGATGGAGCAATTGAAGATCATGTATCTTCATAAGCGGAATGACTACTTGATAGATTTCTTTGATGTTGCAACCAAGGATATTTTGATGGTAATTCGACTGTGATTGAAATCTATGGATTGCAAGGACTACTCGCTATTAATCTATAGGGTGATTCCTAGGATGTGGTAGGAGGGTGCCTTCGGTTCATCCTGTTCTGCATGACTTGTATGGATGAATGTTCGACAAAGTATTTCCAAAGGACCATGTACATTGATTTCTACAAGCGTACTTCTATTGGTGAAGGAATTTGTTCTTTTTTCTTGAACACCCAGAGTATTTCTGTGGACGACAATTAATGATATCTGGCGGATCTAACGATGTGGCATTCAAAGTGGATGGAGATGCGCTGTTATGAAGTGTAAGCTTAACCTCAAGCCTCATTAACCGGGAAATGGTAAAAATCGGGTAGGTCGCATGGCTATGTGGGTCGCACCCATCAAAAGGGTATATCATTACCAGATCTGGAGAAATCAAATGCCTACGGTTGTCCCTTTTTATTTTTGTATGTATGCTACCGGTTCGGTTTGCTGGCCCCAACCGTGGTAATGATATATTTGGTACTCTCAAGCGAAGTGAGGGGTCGATCATGTTTGGCTCGGGTTGCAAGATGTTCTTGTTGAACCCCAATGTATTCATCTTCGGAGGTACATTGTCGTAAAGATGGTTGCCCATACCTTGCCATGGAAATCCAGCCTCCAATAAGAGCCAGCGGTTTTGATTGTATACTATGTATGTGGAGCATGAGATGCAAGCATTCTGCTAGATTGCTATTTATTTGTATTAGACACTATATAATACCATAATTCCTTGCTTGTTGTGTGATTGGTACCCAAGATACGGGGTTCTCGCTTCGTGTTAGGTGGCAAACGGGAGGTTCTTACCCCTACATTTCTCGAAAATGTAGGTTGGTTACGAGTCGAGAGGCTGGCCATAAAAGCAGTTTTGAGGTACCTCTATAATCCACGGTGGGAGGTTAGCCCGCTAGCTTGGTGTATGAGAGGATGGTTATATTTAATTCTATATTATATTTTGTTCCGCTATGATGTAAGACTATATTTCTGATGTGTTTCTTCTTCTTATTTCTTCTATTCTGATATTTCTTTCTTTCTTATCCCACCCTCTAAACTCTTTCTAGTAACTATATGGTGTTTTCGATACTTGAGTTTTGACATGTAATACGGGATTATGTATTATTGTCGGAATTCAGGCGTCGAATTCTCCTAGGTCGATACAATGGTATCAGAGCTATTGGTTCAGTAATAACCTTGGCTCTGTGGCGTAACCTCGGTACAGATTGGGTTAGTAATATCCTACATTGAGTTGAGTGTTTTTATAAGAGAGCATATTTGTAGATTTCATGTATAAATGTTTTGTATTGTGTTGGTTGATCAGTTCAAGTGTTGAGAAGCATTGAACTGGTAATGGATACAATATTGTTTTATAAATGGGGTAAATGAAAATAATTTTATCCAAAATATATTTTTGTGTAGAAAAGAAATAATTTTATGATATTACTGAGATATTGGTGTGTTTAATCTATTTTAATGGAATTCAAATTGGATTAAAATTTTGAATTGGAACTTATTTTGGTTAAGTGAAATTAAATTAAGAAATGATATTGAAATCAAATGAAATAGATTTGAAATTTGTAAATTGAATGAATAATAATTAAATGGAAATCAATCGCATGTTTACCAATTGATGTTCAAATATGTTAACAACAGTGAATATTAATATTGAATGTAAATTCAATTGATTTGATTAAGTTGGTTGTGCATTGGTTGTTGATTGATTATTAATTGTGTGTTAGATTGGTTGAATATAACTCATCAATAGTTTAAAAATAGAGTTAAATGAATCGGAAACTAAATTTCAGTATTATAAATTCAAATGAAACCACATATAAATTCAAATTGAATAATTTAATGCTATGTTTGCATATGAATGATATTATATGTTGATTGTGGGAATTTGCTTAGTTATTCTGGTTAATAAATGAAATGTCATTTAAAATTTCATGTATTGGTTACTTATATATTGGACTGAGTTAAGTACATGTGGCAGATGGTTACGAGGATTAAGTTTGATTGCGTAGATTGCCCGTAAATTGAGAAAGTATGCTCAATAGCGCTCGTAAAAGGTACGCCTATGCAAAAATATAAATTTTTTGGGTTTTGAATTTTGTTTTCCCGACGGGGTGGGTCGATGTTTATATATTATTTGTTCCTGCGATATCGCAGATGTCACTTTGTAACACCCCATATTTTTAAGATAATAAAATAAGAATAACTTAATTAAATAATGAGAATTAAGTAAAACGGACAGCGCCATTGCGTCTGTCTCGGAATTCTGGTCAAGATAGACACCTGGTTTGCGTAAAACGTACATCATATGAAGAAGTTATTAAGTCTAGAAGTTTGTATACGCACAAGAGAAATATATATACACAAACAAATTAAAATATAAAATAAAGAATAAAATAAGGATAACATGTAATAAATACATGCACTAAAAAATGTAATGCATGCATTGAAAGAAGGAAAGGATTGGTTGCATGCAATGTAAATATGTTACATGCACTGGTTTGCAAACATAATGCATTAACATTGAAAGAAAAATAAAAGAAAAAGATTCATGCAATGGTTTACTTTAAGTATTGTAACAAACATGAAAAAGAGAAGTAAGGAGAGAACAATAATTATCATCGTTCGAAGACTAATTAACAAAAGACTTCATAGCTCAGTTGGTTAAGGCATTGGATTTGTAACATAGAGGTTGGGGGTTCGAATCTCGATGGCGACATAATTTTTATCTTTGTTTTAGAGAGGGCCAACCGAACATGCAAATATACGTACGTATACAAATTCAAAATTTGAAAGGATAAGAATGTACACATAAGAAAATAAAGAAAATATATGTATATATATGAGAATATATATATATATATATATATATATATATATATATATATATATATATGCAGAAATATATGTATGCGAAAGATAAAATAAAGATAAGGCTACAGTCAATGAAATATGGCAAGAATCAAATAATGATGCAACAACGTTTGAATTTTGAAAATAAAACGAAAGTTGTGGGTATAAATATACGCTTAAAATGGTCATTAGAGGAATTGTATACATATAAGAATATTTCATGTGAATAAAATAGTTAAATAAATTCCAAAAATACAGAAGTTCGAAAATCAAATTTCTACGCCAAAACAATTGAAACATTAAAAATTCAAATTTCTGCACCAAAACAGCTTGTGGGAGCCAATGCTGACTCAGCATTGCGTGTACGATAAGATTTGGCTAGATTCATCTACGAACTTGGACTATTTTCTTAACTGGGTTCAATGCTGACTCAGCGCTGCATGTATGATAAGGTCATGAGCACCTATAAATAAGACCCTAGACCTAACCCTAAACATCATAATTCGGCGGCTACGCTGGAGCTCTGCCATGGCTCCCTCTCTCTCTCTCTTCTCAAATCTATTATGAAATTAAAATGTTAGCCTAGGAGGATTATAAATTCAGATCTGGAAGAGGGAATCAACGTTAATAAAAAGATTATTGAATCATGAAAGCAAGGTAAACCTCTAAGAACCAATCTATTTAAATTATTTCTCTTTCCTTCTCTTTTCCTGAAATAATAAATGCATGGTCGTTAGGTTGTGAATGAAACTAAAGGGAAAAGGAAAACCATGGATGATAGAACGGATCAGATCCAAAATTTGGGGAAAGCTTAAAGGTGAGTGGGTTTAAATTATCCTTTGTGAATAATAATATGTTTATCGTTTAATCATTCCCCATGGATATTTATAATGAATGTAATGAAAAAGTTAATTGATGCAATGGATAATTGCGCTAAAATGAAAATTATGTTCAATCAGTTGAGATGTACATTTATTTGAATGTTTAAGATGAATATTGTTGTATAGATCCATTTTATGAACCTATAAATTAGGATAATTGAGACATTGGTTAAAAGATGCACTATTTGAGATCTACATATTATTAATTACATGTAGAAAGACATGCGTCTCATATTGAGAGATTTGAGGGCACAAATTATGATGGGGTTAATGGCATAACTATGGTGGAAATCATGCATATAAATTGAATTGGAATTATGAACGTGAATTGGAAATTATGCATATAAATTATAGGCATAACTTATTGGTAGAATTTTAAGCATAAACTTGAATTGGGGAATAAACATGTATTATGTTTTAAGACTTTAAATTGAAGGTGCAATTTGATATGAATATAAATAATGGAATGGAGATGAATATGCCCAAAACTAAACCGCGCCTAGGCACGAGGTTAGATTGCACTTGTGGTAGAAGTCTTCCCGGACCCGACCGACATATTCAGCAACCACAAGTGGTGAATCTAATGTGAGAGGCCTAGTGCGTATAAATGAAACAAGTAGTTGTGCTAAGATACAAGGTTAAGTCAACTTATGGCAGAAGACTGCCCGGACCCGCCCTGCAAATTCAGCATCCACAAGTGTAGACTTAATGTGAGAGGTCTAGTACATATATATGAAAATATGTAAATGGCAGGACCGACGAATACCATTAATTGTAATAAATGGAAATAAATGAAATTGAATGAAAGATAATTACAACTATAAGGAAAAGGGAACGACTGGGGAATGATAATAACCTATTATGAATGAACTTAAGAAATGGAAACGATAATAGGTAGGCTTGTCCTAGGGACAAGTAGGGATTATAACTTATGGAATAAGGTAAGTTACAAGGAACGATAAGGGAAGATGAAATAACTTATGTAACAAGGAAAGTTGTACTTAATTGAAGATTAAGTAATCTGTAAAGGCAAGAATAAATCTACTTATGAAGATAACATAAGTTATATGAATAACCTAACAAGAGATTGGTTGAGTTGAGTAATTCTCTGAGTGTCAATCTGATGTTAATTTCGGTCTTCAGGGTTGATACTTAGGGCATTATTTTCTTACCAATGTATTTGTGAATTGAGGTGTACTTAATTTTAAATTAAGTAGAACATGTTATGGTAACCATGGGATGGAATAATGAATAGATTATGAGAATAACATGTTGTAGGCGTATTAATGAACTTAAATGGGTTAAGTTATAAATTGAATTGATAATCAAGGGTAACTTGGTAAACTTGAAAAGGAAGTCAATGGGAAGGAGAATAACCAAGTTAATTGAGAAAACTCATGAGGTGGCGCAAGCGCGTAATTAATGGTTAGACGTAGGGTCTAATGACATATAAAACTGAGGTGCTTGGATCAGTCCATAGGTTAGAGGATGAATAAACCTAAGGGGTAGATCATCGGGATGTCAAAAGACACAAAGAGGAGCGCATGTCTGTCTAGATATTCTTGTAGGCTCCAATGGACTGGGTTAAGAAGCACGCGGCTTCCGGGGACGTAGGATATTCTTGGTATTCCTCTGTGAGTGGCAGATGATCCGCCTATGCTCACAGAGGTTAGGTCTGCGTGGGTGAACCAATGAGTATGCCTTGATTGCAATAATAAGGGGCAATCAAAAGACTAAGATGGACCAACGTGATTCGGTGAGACCTGTTAGTGCCCTGTGATAGCAACTCGTCGTCTACTTACCATCTTCAATCAGTACATAAAGAGAAAAGGCGGAGAACTCCAAAAGGCCATATACTTTGCTATCTAGTTATGGGTGGGGTTTGCCAATAGGTTTGAATGGCATAGGGGGCCGGGGTTAAGTTCTCATTCTGGATATTCTTGGGTGCCTTTCATTAGTTGAGGGACGAGTCTAGTAGGACCATAGCCACTGTAAAAGCAAACCTTAGCATTTGCAATCGGCAGATATCTGAAAGCTCCCGACCGAGTTCTGTGTTTCTTGATTAGCCCTGCCACGGGACTCAGGCGCACATATAGAGAACATGTGCAATAGACATCGAGAACGATTGACGATGCTTACGTGGGAAAGTCTAGGTACACTCATGTCGCTATGGGTGGTGTATCATAAGACTAGAGGGCATTATTCGAGAATGGAACCTAATTCGATCAAATGGTTCAAAGATGGCAGTCCGAACACTTATGTAATATAGAAGTAGTGGTTCTTTGCAGACGCAGCGTTGACATATATACAAAAATCCATACGACATTCGGGCGTAGGATTAGGGACTGCTATATTCCTGTGATGATACGGTGGAGACCGTGCGAGTAGGTACCATGGGGTGTACCTTAGTTGGGGGTAGCTACATATGCACTGTATTAGGTTAATCTACTAGGGAGTAGATGGGTGCGACGTGTGTAAGCCTTGAATGCTAATAGCACAGATAACCTAATAAATTAGAAAATGTAATTGAACGGTATATATAGAATTATCCAGAAGTATAATTTAAATCCAGTCACACCGGACTTATGTTCTGACCCCCCCCCCTCCTCACAACATTCGCAGGTTAGGTTCATGACAGAGATTGTATAGCTTTGGATACTAGTTTAGCAGTATTATTATTAAGGTAAAGCTATGTTTTAATTACATTATATTTTATTCCTTCCGCTGTGAGATCTTTTCGGAACTCTGAAATGTTTCATGTTTCTGTCTTTTCTGTAGGATACCAGAGCAAACCAACTCGGGTTTCGATGGATTGGGATTTTTGAAAAAATCCAGTCCGTCGGAACTTGGGTTGTTACACACTCCGTACAAGGGAGACTCTGTCGAATTTTTCTGAGAATTTAAGGTGTTAGAAAATTTTCAATATTTTTGAAATTTTTTATTAACAATAATGAATTGATTTCCGATTTAAAATAAATTAGGTTTTTGGACGGTAATGGGATTTGTTGAATTTTCTCACCTTAGTAATTTTGGGGACGAAATTCTATTAAGGGGGGAAGAATGTAATGTCCTGTATTTTTGGTAGTCGAATATTTAAATTATTTTATTATTTTAAATATTATATTTGGGATACTAATGATTTTTAATATTTAGTTCGTTTATTAAAACGAAGTTTGAACGTTAAATTTATATTTAATTTAAAACTTGCTCGAAATGGCCCGGTAGTTCATAATATTGAGTTTTCAACTTTAATTGAATATACATGATCTGATATAAGTTGGATTTCTGTGAAACAAGAAATGTTTGAATCTAGTTGATTATAATTTTCATATGAAAGCGAGAAATCTAAATTTCATATTATAGATTGTTAGTTATGGCCAATTAAAATTTTAACATAGTCGTTATGGAAATCGTTAATAAACGATAACATTTATTTAACAAATTTATAAGGGTTTTAAATATAATTTGGATATCGTTTAACTCAGAATGTTGATATTGAGTTGTATAATACATATTGGATCATATTTGGAGATATATGATATTTCAATTTGGATATTTACGATAACAATAATTTATTATTATTTAATAAAATTATTTGGGAATTTATTTATATTTATTTGATATTTTATAAGCATTAAAAATAACCAATTTTGCAAATGGTCTCAGTTTTCGATGAAATTAGTTTCATTGAAACCGTAACTTAAATTATTATATGATATTAAATTTCACGGCAAAACGATGTCGTATGTGACTTCGGTAGCAGTAAACGTCTCTGTTTTTATTTAATCTTTTTGTCGATTTAATTTGAAAATTAAGAATAACGGATTATCTAACAAACCCCGTTTTCAGCAAAATTAATTTTATAAAATCCGTAATGATTTATTATTGCAGTATTTCAAAATTTTAAGATTTTTGGATTTTTTATGTGATTGTACGCAATTTAAACATGTGTTGGTTCACATATATGAGTCATAAAGGAACTTTCACAGAAGATCTCGGAATTCGACGAAACCTATCCATCGTGTCCGGAATATCTTTTTTTGCTAGGGTGTAAATTTTCACCTCATTCAGATGTTGTTGTGGTGGTTTTTGGACATTACTTCGTGCCAAAGTGTATATATATATATATTAATATTTAAATATTACCGTAGCCTATATATAGCTTTGCAATGGACTATGCATAGTCAAACCCTAAAAATTTCCCTGCATGTGGTCAAAAAATAAAACCGCCGCCACAAACGAGATTAACGTTCAGAAATCACCCACCCTTCTTCCTCTTGATCTCATAATTTACGCATCTATATCAAATAATCCCAATAGAAAATTTCGAGAGCTAGGCAAGGGCAATAATATGGACAGTGATGATTGGATTCTGAGGTGTGAGATTGCCAGATTTTGACTCCTAACAGCGACGGATTCCTGGTCATTTACTGATGAATGGAAGCATCGAAGGGCAACCTGCTACCGACGAAGGTTGGTGATGGAGCGAGGTAGGTTTCGGTGGCCTTGGATCGATGTCATGTGGATAGGGGGTGGTGCATTGATCAGTTGGGTGTCAGACGTAGTGGGTTTTCGTGAATCCTGGGACAAAC
Organism: Allium sativum; assembly: GCA_030737875.1. NCBI lineage: Eukaryota > Viridiplantae > Streptophyta > Magnoliopsida > Asparagales > Amaryllidaceae > Allium > Allium sativum. The sequence goes on along the minus strand of JASFAX010000039.1, from coordinate 4,912,844 downwards.
AGCAAGCGTGGAAGATGATTAAGGAGTCGACCATAAATATGTTAATACATGAAATTTGTTGACATTAAAACCATATTAATTTAGGTTAGTTAATTTATAATTTAGGGATATTTATGCTAACTAAATCATATTACTAAAAATTGTAATTCATGTAGTTCAAGGAGCACGAATATTGAACATGGCTGTAACGGGTTCATGAGCAAAAGAATCGAGAATGAAGGGAGAGGAGGATTGTCGACTCTGTTAATGTTTAACCAAAGTAATTATTTAATTATGTAATTAATTATTAAATTTAAATTATATAACTTACACCATTTACAATCTATATGTGAGCAGGTCTGAACAACACGAATGGAAAGCGGTAGTTTGAACAAAGTAGTGAAAGTTAATCGACCTAATTGTCTCTAATAAAAGTAATTAGTGTACATACCAAATTCTTGTGAGGATCAATAAAGTTTGCAAATTACCAGCGGATTATTAATAGAGAATTCTATTAACGATTTAAATTCTTATGAGGATCAAAAAAGTTTGCAAATTACCAACGGATTATTAATAGAGAATTCTAAAAACGATTTCGATTAAAAAAGTTTTTTATTCTTAATTAGTTTACTATTCAAAATATAGGATTTCAAAACAATTTTTGTTATGCTGAAATTTTTTCGGATTTGTACCTTTTTTTTAACTAAGGCAAAAGTTTAAAACTAAGTTAAACTACTGTAAAAAGTTTCTAAATAATGAGAAATCAAAACCGACAATCTCTAGTTGTTACCTGTTTGGGCCCAGCACGCTTCCAATCCTTACGATTCTCCTGTTCTTCTACGGCTTCACGTCACACTCTGCCAAATGCCAATGAACACTGGATACTAATGAGGACTCCAGGAAATGGCTGAATGATTCCAAGCAGTAAACAAACTTAGAAGCTTTTGTTTATGATTTTCAGAACTCAGAAATTTTTAAATAGCTAATTTCACTCAGAACAAACTTTTTTATTTATGATTGAGGAAAATACAAACTTAATACAACGCTCACAACCTCACACTAATTTACAAACTATGAATATATTTACTTTTGTCTAACTTCAGATGCCTTCTCTGAATGCCTTCAGGTGCTTTTATATTTGCTTTCCACCGCCTTAGTCATTTTCAGAATGGCACATTACTCGATGCTTCTTTGCTTTATTTAATGGGTTCTCCTTTTTAGGATGCCTTTTTACCTTGTCTGGACAAGTCTTCATTATTCAGCGAAATCCAAGTCTCCTCCAGAATTCTCTTTAACCTTGTCGTTTTCTTGCGAATCTCTTTCCTTACAGGGTCCTACCATGTCTTGATCTTGATTATTGTATCCATACTGTTGTGTCTCCCATTTTATTCCAAGTAATACTAATTTCCTTTTCAGCACTTTTGTTAAATTTTTGAGGAAATACTTGTATGCATTTTTATGTACGTTCCATTTTAAAATACTTTCTATAAACTGAATTATATTCTATTTTGCCCCAGCCTTTGAAATTTTGCTTACTGTCAAAATTAGCTCATTAGGTTTAGATTCATACGTCCATATGTTATTTGACAGGGCTTCAAGAGTTCTTGATATTAAACTTGCTAACTGCTTTGCTCTTGTTGCTGATATTACATCTTCTTCAACCAAGAACATATTTTGCAAGAATTTTGGGGTCAACCTTTTTGATCACATCTTCATTTCCACCATGGATAGACATTTTTTACCTTCTTCTGGAATAACTTGATTACATACTAAGCAGATATTACTGCGCTTAATTGCTTTTGAGAAAGTATAAACTGCATTTCTTAATTTGGGCAGCCCCTTCAGATTATGAAGAGTGCTATCTGTATAAATACAGTAGATTAATCTTGCCTTGTATAAATCTTTCACCATTAATAGATCAGCTTCAGGGTGAATATATACTTTGTTTAAATCATACCCATATCCTAAATATATCCCTTTATAAGGGTTTATTTCCAGTAATATTGGTTTTATCATTTTACTAAACCATATGATAAATTCTTTGCTTTGCTGTTTTACCTCAGAGAGCATGTTAACTGATTTCTCAGTGATTTCTAGTTTTTGAGATATCACCTTTTTTCCAAGCATATCTCTTTGTATTTCTCTAAACATGTGCTCTGAATAAGATACCATGTGATTAAAGAAGGATCTTATTTCCTCCTTTTTATCATCATCTGCTTTGATTAAGAATTCCTCAAAGGTTTCTTGTGCTATTAATACTTCTCTGTATTTCATCGAAGATGCTGAGATAATCAATTGTATCTTCATTATTTTGTGCCATTATGCAATTCTCTACTTGAAGTATCTGCAAGAAAGTTAGTTTTTCCAGAAATATGTTCAATTTCAAAATCAAATTCAGAAAAACATGACTTCCATCTTATTAGTCTTTTATTAGGTCCTATGTCAGGGATTTTGTTTTTTATTCTGGATTTTGCAGTAATGGAGTCAGTACGAATTTTAAAGGGTTTGTTTAAATATAAATAAAAGGCTTTAATACTGTTTTTAATAGCTAAATGTTCTTTATCATTGGAGTGATAATTTGATTCACTCTGCTTAAATGTTCCAGATTTATATCTACATAATTTTTCTTGGCTATTTCTATTTGCTACTAAAGATGCTCTCCAATATGAATCTGAAGCATCAGTATATATAATTAATTCATCTGTTTCTAATGGTAAAGATAATTTGGGCATATATTCACATACCTTTTTAATATGCTGAATATATGTCGTGTCATCTTCCGTCCACTGCCATTTATAATTCTTTTTAAGTTTTTGCTGTAAAGGGGCTCTTAATTTTCCTAATTTGTTAACAAATATATCAGCATAATTAAGACATCATAGAAATCTTTGTAATTGTTTCATATCTTCTATTTGATCAGGGAATTTTTTAATTTTTGTAAGTATATGCGGTTATAATTCTATGTCTCCATTATCTATGGTTATGCCTAAAAAAAAATATTTTTTGTACACCAATAATTGCCTTTTTAGCAGAAAGAGTTATTCCTCTTTTTGTACATGTGTCTATAACTAAATTACAATGTTTAATATGGTCTTCTAAATTATCAGAAAATATCAAAATATCATCAACATATACAATACAATGATCGTCATGTTGTTTTAATACTTCATCCATTCTTCTTTGAAATATTTATGGAGCATTTTTTAATCCAAAGGGCATAACTAACCATTCATATTGTCCTTGTGGGCAACTGAATGCAGTATATGGTATAGACTCTTCAGTTAATTTTATTTGCCAAAATCCTCTTTTACAATCCATCTTTGTAAACCATTTCTTATTTTGTATTTTGTTTATTAATACTTCTTTATTTGTTAAATAATATCCATCAAAGACTGTATCATCATTTAAAGCTTTATAATTAAAAACTATTCTAGCTTTACCTCTAACAATTTCAATATGTTTTCTAACTATTAATGCAGAAGAACTATGTGGGCTGTTAAATGGTCTGATTACTTTTAATTCTAAAAGTTCCTTAATTTGTACCTTAAATTCTTCTAAAGAATATTTCATAGGTCTTACTCTTATTATTTTATTGGTTTCTTTTAATTTTATTGTTGCTAATGTTTTATCATTATCCCAAGCTGCTAAAGGATTTTCATTATATGTTTCTTTAAATCTTTCTTTAATATTTTCAAGAGTATCTATGGTTTCATGTTTTAATAATGGTATTTTCTCAATTTTAGGAACATCACCACACTGTGCTGGTATAGGTTGATAACTTGGAACAATAACATATGCTTGTTTAAGCCTGGGTGCTAAAATGGGTATTCTGCATGGTGTAGTAAATATAACATGATCTGCTAACTGGGTCATGGGTTGATATTGTAGACAGAAATCATTTCCTAATAATATGTCTGGGCCTTGGACATTACTGGCCCATAATTTTGGTATTTTAATTTTAATATTTCCTATGGTGAAAGGAACATTAATTGCATAATCTTTATAACTAATTTCTTTTTCTTGTATATCTAAATCAATTATAGAAGATCCATCTTGAATCCACCATTTCTGTGGTAAAATATTTTTTTTAAACAAAGATATTCCTGAACCCGTATCAACATATGCATTTAGCTTTATTGGTTGGTAATAAGGTATTTTTATAGTTCCTTCAATATATGTGGAATATGGCCAAGTAACTACTGCCTTTTTCATATGTTGTTTATCAATTCTTGGAAATTCATATTGATCTAACTGTATAAATGAATCTTTTAAGGTAAAACTATATTTTGTAATGAAATTCATTCCTAATAATATTTCATTTTTTGCTAATTTATCATCTACTAACATTTCCATTTGTATTTGTAGGAGCTTCCCACTTCTGTCTATGAGTGATAGACTAGCTTCTACACTTTTATTTAATACATGTATTTGTCCCAAATAGTCAATGTATCTATAAGGATTTTGTATATTATTGTATGTGTATGTTTGGACAAGAAAGGAATTAATATGAGAGGATGCTGCTCCTGTATCTAAGAGCTCATTTACTTCTTTATTATCTAAAAATCCTTGTATATATAATTGTTTGTTTGAATCTACTAGATTTAATTTTTCTATTAATTCTAAATCTTTTCTCTAGGAAGATATATTTATATCTCTTAATTGATCAGAAGTCGATACTTCATTGTCATAGCTTATTCTAAAAGAATTTCTACTATGTGGTTTTACAGTTGGTTGAGTTCTATATCTGTTTTTCCTATGAAGAATTAATTCTTGTGAAAAATCTAACTCTTCATGTTTTAATTCTCTGGGAGGTATGACTTCACATATATCAGAAAATGGTTTAGCTATATTGATGTTTTCTTCTTTGAATTTCTTTGTAGTGATATGGTGTCTAGTTGAGTAAGCATATATCATACAGGCTGTAATACTACACACTTTACTTTCTGGAGGCATCTTAAGTCTTTCAATTTTATGATACATTGTTAGTCCAAGTTCTATATTTTGGTCTGATAATGAAATTGCAAAATCAGGAAATATTCTCATTTTTATTGTTTGATATGCAAAATTTCCTCTAATTACTCCTAACAAGGCGTCCTTTGCATCATGAAGTTTGCTATCATCAGATATCCAAAATGTACAAGGAACATTCATCCCTCTTCTGCATGCGCATTTTATTATAAGTTCTATTCCTTCTAAGTGTAACCATTTTACTTGTTTATTAAATTCTTTTGAAAAGTTTTTCCTATCATCTTTTATTGCCTTTTGTGTAAGTAATTTTAAAGGAATTTCTCCTTCCATGGTAAAAACATCTATTGGTTGTTCAAATGTTTTAATAACATATTTTTCTTTAGACATGTATCTTGTTAATGGCATTTCATAACATTCTTCTCTTGAAAGTGCACGTTTTATTTTTTCTATTTGATTATAATTTTCTTCTAACATTTGTATGGTTTGTTCATATCCAATTTCATCATCTTTGGTCTCAAAGATTTCTGAAGATTCTGATGTTGAAATTAGATTTGTTTCCATAAAAGGTTGTTGTTCTATATTAGATTCTTCATTCATTAACTCTTGAAATTCTTTCTCAATTTCTTATGAGTTGTCAGACATAATGCTTTCACTATCTGTAGATGAGATTTCAGAAATAATTTCTTTTAGTTCTCTTTCTTTTACTATGGTTATCTTTCTTAATGCATCCATATATGTTTGGACACTATACTTTTCTCTGTCAAAAATCTGTATTTTTCCATTATTTTTCTTACTTACTATTACATTTTGTCTGGTTTTTATAACACTGTATATTTTATGAACAAAAATTTGTTCACATGGAATGACTTTTTTAAGTTTAGGTCTTTGTTTTATATTTTTCTTTTCCAGTGGTTCCTTAAATTCTAAAATATCATATGGTATAGGTTTCTTGACTAGTTTTTCAAATTTTTCATTATATTGTTGTACAAAGTTCTGAATAGAATTTAGTAAATTATTTAATTAAATTATACACTAAAAATATGAATAGTTTGCAGGAATTTTAGCGTGAGATCAGGGTACTCTAACAGGAATGAACGAGTATTGCAGCGGACTGGTACTTCGTTAATCAGATGAGTAAAACCAAAGTTCGGCCCGTTTATTTTAACCCAAATATAATTAATTTTTTATTAAGATAGGTTAATTAATCAAATATGTAATTATTGATGTAGATGAATGAAGCAGTGTATATTAGAAGGGTCGAACCCGTATTTTTCGAACCAGGGCAAAGCATGAAAGTCGACCATAAATTTTTATTTTGAAGCATTTTGACTCGGCCAAATCGAAGTAATTAATATAATAATAAAGTTTGCTAATTAAAGAAATTCTTATTTTATTAAATTAGTGATTGTTTAAATCGTTAAAAACTAATCCATATGTGATTAGAATTGGACGGTTCCAGATATGCTGAACCGTATCAATGAGGTCTATGCCATGGAACTAATCTAGACAGCGCAAAAGACAGCTGGAATTTATGGTTAAATTAAATGATAGTTTAATTTAACTATAACCGAATCTTTTTAGAATAAAAGGAATCAATGTGAGTTAAACTGACTCAGTTCTTCCCACTTATATTTTATATAAGTCGGGTTTTATAATTGTGCACTATGGTTGCTAATAATTGACTGTTGGTTTAAAATATAATTTCATATATTGACTGAACCAGTGAAATTAAACATTGGTTAATTTCAGTGAAAAACCAAATCATTATTTAACGGTTGGACCCAATGAAGGTAACTTACCTTATTGGTCATGTTTATAATATAAACATGTTTAATTTAACGAAATGGTCGAATTGTTTGTTTAATGTTAAATAAATTGGGTGATGTTAAATAGTCATTATTTACTGTTATTGAAGTTATCAGTTAAATTGAATTGAATGATATTATTTGAAATAATCTATTTAGATGCATGGAAAAACAGGTTGGAGGGATCCAACTGGATTCCTCAAATATATTAAATGTTATTTATTTTCATATTATCATTATATGAACTGTTATGACTAGATGATTGATTTGAATTGTTGATCGTTGACTGAAAATTCAATAACCAATAGGTAGTATTGGTTGAATAATTGGCAGCATATGACCCATAAACCAATCATTTTATATATATCGATTGACCGTCGAATGAATCGATAGGAATGAAGTTATAAAATCTATTTTATAACTAAAGATAGATTTATTTTAAACCTATTAATTTGAGTAGAAGTTTACAGAAAGGAAATAATTGTTTATTATTTATTATTTAAGTCATAAGTACTTATTAAATGATTTTATAAAGCAAATTTTGGTGTTAATCAAATTTATAAGCAAGAGTAGAAAACTAACCTAACAGTTAAGAGTTGGATAATTGTTTATAAGAAACAATTTAATGGAATTATTTAAATTAATTATATTTTTAATTAATTTAAAGGGAGAACCAATTGGAATGGGTTGACGAGATAACGTGTTTGAGTTGGCTAAGTCAACCATTTTAACTGGAATTGATTATTAAATTAGTTTGTTATGAATTAATCTAATGAAATAGTTTAACGAGTATTTGTTTTAATTTTAATAAGATCTTAAAAAGAAATTTATTATTTATTTAGTTATTAAAGGAGTTAACTGCTTATACGGTAGTTAATGATTGTAGAAAATTATTATTTTAATTAATAATCATGTAAGAAGTGCCATTTAAATGAAATTCATTTATGAAAGTAAATCGAGGGAAGCGAAATCTAGTTGAATCATGAAAGGAGTTTATGAACAGGTTTTATATTTAAAAACTGAATTTTTATAAAGAAGTTATAAAAGGGATATTTAAGCGAATACGATAGCTTGAATTATGTTTACTTAATATTTGAATTAAGTAAAGGAAATAAAGATAAAAGAAGTTTATATTAAACCTGAGTTTTGTAAACAAGTTTATAAAAAGTAATGTGAAGTTAAAGCATTAATTTTAAATTAACGTTATTAAATAATGAAATTAAGAGAAATTAATGGAATCAAAATGAAGTTTTTGAAAAGGATTGATTAAAGTTGATTTGTAATTGAATTTGGTAAAGGATTTAGTAATGGGATTTGGAAATAATAACACGAGTTATAAAATGAATTCTTTGAAAGAAGTTAAGGTTAAGAAGTGATTTTATTTAGAAATTACTTAATCAACATATTAAGTAATAATAAGTTATATTTAAAAAGAGATATGGTTAAGAGTAAGAAGGTTTTATAAACCATATTTTAAGTAAACTAGTTTAATGGGATTGGTTTGATATTAGAATAAATATCGGTTTTTGAATTACAACACATATCTGTCTTGAAATAAGAACGTTGTTGATCAAGGTTTGAGAGATAATTAAATACCCCAACTTGAATGACTTCGGTATTATTTGAGGATGATATTAGTTGTAATGGGAAAGAGGTTATGTATAATTTATTATTTCCATATGAGAAATAATAACGCAACGTTAATTGCAAGATCCGAGAATATTTAATGAGTTTTCCAAAGCAACAAAAATGGGAAAATTTGAAAATATAGATATAATGATATTTCTGAAGTAAAGGTAATAGTAGAAGATTTTGTGAAATTATAATGGTATTTTTGAGGTAAAAGGAAATGAAAAGTGGAGTTTTGGAATGGGTTTATTCTAAAAGAATAAGGGCTGGTTATTGTTTCCAAATAATGAAACAAAGAGATTTCCTAACATTGTTTTACGAGTGATAAGCTGAATTGATTTTCCTAATTATAGATAATGAGTAATGATGTAGCAAATGTTTTGGAAATGATAGTAGAATAGAAAACTAGATATGATTATAAGATATTTTCCTAAGTATTTTAATAAAATAGTTTTGAAATAATCTTATATTAAATAAGAAGGGGAAAGCTATATTAGTTATATTGAAAGGTTTAAGACTTCTAAATTAACCTTCATTAAATGTTTTTAATTAAAGAGGCCAAGTAATGCCGAGTATTGAATCAACGAACTCATTTTTATTTTCATGATCGTTTATTTGATAGTTAAATAACCGACTATCAAATATAACCCATATGATTGTTGGTACGAAAAAAAGAATCGAAAACCATTTCGAACCAGCAAATACGTGAAGATACAGATTGAAGATGGAGCAATTGAAGACCATGGATCTTCATAAGTAGAAGGACTACTTGATAGATTTATATGATGTTGCAACCAGAGATATTTTGATGGTAATTCGGTCATGATTGAAATCTATGGATTGCAAGGACTACTAGTGATTTCTAGGATGCCTCATCAACTAGGAAATGGTAAAAATCAGGTAGGTCGCACCCATCAAAAGGGTATATCATTATCTGATTTGGAGAAATCAAATGCCTTCGGTTGTCCCTTTTTATTTTTGTATGTGTGCTATCGGTTCGGTTGGATGGCCCCCAACCATGGTAATGATATATTCGGTACTCCCAAGCGAAGTGAGTGGTCGATCATGTTTAGCCTGAGTTGCAAGATGTTCTTGTTGAACCCCAACGTATTCATCTCCGGAGGTACATTGTCAGAAAGGTGGTTGCCTGCACCTTTCCATGGAAATCCAGTCTCCAATAAGAGCCCACAGTTTTGATTGTATACTATGTATATGGAGCATGAGATGCAAGCGTTCTACTAGATTGCTATTTATTTGTATTAGACAATGTCATAATATCTGAATGATATTGGTTTCAAAAATGTTTTGGGTCATCGTAAAGTAAAAACCGTTTGTATTTATGTTTGGATTTTGTCTTACGATTATTCTTTTCTTTCGAAAGGATTTTGACTTTAAAATCAAGTTGAATGATACCTTTAAACTTAGTGTGTTTTTATCATTCTGGTTCACCAGACTGATCCGACGTTTGTATTGATCGGGTTATACCAGGTTTTACAGGTTTAGATTTGGATGTTGCGAACTTCAGAAGACATGCTGGAGGAGTTCAGATGTATGATACATATATTTGGTGTGTATTCCGTTGTGTGTTATATATGAGGACAAGTTATTGTAACTTTCCAGATGTATCGATGAACTCTGATGATTGTAAATTTTATTTCAAGCTCTAAATAAATATATATTTCTATATTATATTTTGTTTCGCTACGATGTGAGACTCTGTTTCTGATGTGTTTCTTCTTCTTCTTCTTCTTCTTCTTCTTCTTATTTCTTCTATTATAATATTTCTTTCTTTCTTATCTCACCCCCTAAATTCTTTCTAATAACTATCTAGTGTTTTTGATACTCGAGTTTTAACAAATAATATGGGATTATGTATTATTGTCGAAATTCAGGGTCGAACTCTCTCAGGTTGTAACAATGCCTTTATATTAAGTAGAGTGTTTACATGTAAATATATGTGTATATATGTAACGACTCGCATTCTATGCATCGCAGGATCGTAGAATATTTATTTCTTTCACATACGGAGTCGTATGGTCATGTAATTTTGGGAGACGACTATTGGGGTCATTTCCCATGTTCATGATTTTTGCCGACTTTTTTTAAATGACTATTTTGCCCCTAGTTGATCTTGTTTCGGCCATAACTTTTGATTTGAAGGAGTTTTGACCTGAAACCACTTCCATTAGATCCGGATGATGGTTTACCTTTCCGTAGAGTGGTCATATGTGGAAAACGGACTTACCGTTTGGGAGATATGGCTGAAATAGGGTTTAGAACGTGAAAAATTGCTTAACCGGGCCAAACGAGGTGATTAGTAAATGAGCCCATAACCCATTTCGGGATTAGGGTTATGGGGAGGCTGAAATGAGTTAGGTTTTCATTTCATTTTAGTTTTCTAGCCGCCATTTACCTCCTAAGAACCCTAATAATGGTCTCCAACCTTTAAAACATCTCCAAACCACTTTCTAATAGAAGATTAGCCTAATCAACATCAAATTAAGGAGGGATAGCACCAAAGCAAGGATAGAGCTGCTGTGTTGCATTGGGAACAACACCAAACAGAGATTCGTTTCAGATTTGGTATTTTATTTGTGGCCAAGGTGAGTGATTTGCATAGTTTTGCACTAATTAAGGTTAATTAGTGAAGATTAAAGAAATTACACATGATAAAATTTTGGAAAAATATTTATAAATTCGAAAATAATGTTTTAGACCTCTGGTAGAAATTTGGTTTGATTTGGATAAGTTTTACTAATCATATCATTAGTTTTGCCTAAACATGCTTAAGGGAAAATATGGGGTTTTGGGTATGTTTGATCCATTTTACATGTTACGATTGTTGTTTTGCTGTTTGTGGATGATTATACATGTTGCTATGACTGTATGGTATGATTTGTGGTTGTCTAGAAGTGTTAGATTTGTCGAAAACGCCATCGAATGGCGTAAACAGTCACTGGAAGGAAGTTGCAGGAAAAAATGCAGGGACCGGATCAGATTGCCCATATCCGACCCAATCGCGAGCCATCTCCACGAGCTACTCCACCTGCAAGGCCACGATCTTGAAGACCCGACCCGATCCGTAGCTCTCCACGATCCGAACTGCTTGGAGATGTGGACCCGACCCGAAGCGCTTGGGAAGGAGGATAGGATCGGAGGACCACATCACGACCCGATCCGAACCTGTTGAGTGATCATGACCCGAATCGAGGAGAATGGAGGAACTAGTTGAGGACATCACGACCCGATCTGATGCAGGTGGCTCGAACCGATCCGAATGGAGGAACTCGATCCGAACCGAGGAGCTGGTGACCACGACTTGAAGCAAAGTGAAGTAAAGAAATGAAGACCGATCCGGAGAAGAAGGTGGAGAACAAAAACCCGAGATGCAAAGGTAGTCCAAGTGGGAAGTTTGTAATCAGGATCCAGTTGGGAACCAACGAGTCGACTTCATGAGTTGGACTTTGCTGCGGGACGTGTGCAGAGGGGTTATCGATATCCATAACTTTGGTTCACCACTGAAGAAAAGGGGGCATGTAAACGAACCAGAGCTAGGCTGGTTGGACCATTTGGGTTATTGACTATGGACCAGTGCAGTGGGGACAGTGTAATACTTGTACGGAGTTGCCGTCATAGCCCCAAAAGAACAAGTGGGTCGTAGCAATAGTTGTATGGAGTTGTCGTCATGAACCCAAAGATTTGGTGGCCACGGAAATGGATATCGTATGCTTTACGCACTGAGTGAGAGATGTGAGGATGGTTTCTATGCTTGACTTGTTTGCCTTCACTATGACATACACACCCCACCCCCATATCTTTACACCATTTGTTTTGTGGCACCTTGGAGTATTGTACGGTATGTAGTGCTAACTCTTTGGTTGCAGGTACAGGTTCAGGTATGGTTTAGTATACCTGTTATTGTTCTGTTTTGCTGCTTATCACTCATACCAGACTTTTGTCTGACCCAGAGTTTTATGTCTCTTCTTATTACTCTGGGTGCTCACACGAGCAGACTAGAGACATGTTAGATGGTATGCACGAGTAACTGATCCGGAGATGAGCAGGAGGCTTCCACGTATGATACATATAGATAGTCTCCCTGTGTTGTTGAAGATCACTGCTTGGGCATTAGTAGTGCATCTTCTACTTTATCTTTCTTTTGCTTTAGAGACAGTTTAAAGTTGTAATAATGATATTGGATCATAAGTTGTATTTGGATTTCCGCTGCTATGTTGGTTTAGTTTTCAGCTTATGCACTGTCTCGCCTGTTTTATGTCAAGATTATGTTATTATTATATTTTGTTCCATGCGCTGTGAGACATTCTACAGGTTCCTTGTTAGTTCATTCTTTTCCTTCTTTTCTTCTGACGACCGTCCCGTGCTAGCTGGGCATGTGTACAACGCACTTTCGGAGGAAATGTCGACTGGTCCGGGGCGGGCCATCACACTTGGTATCAGAGCTCTAGCTTGCGTAGTTAACCTAGGGAAGTCATCATGGAGAAATAGTATACGTATATGAGTGCACATATTTGTTATTATTTTGGTTTTCAAAAGCTATATATATATATATATATATATATATATATACTATTAGTACGGCTAAGGATGAAGTCGCACTGCACTGACACCACAAAGTAGATGGTTAATCGTTTTCTCTGTACAGATTGAACGATGAGCCGATATACGAGAGGTACTGGTAGAGGAGCCAATAATGGGAATGCTGCTGAGATGAGGACGATGTTTATTGACATCATGAGAGAGATGCTTAGGGACATTCAGAGGGCAGCTCCTAATTCTGTTAACGGTGGTGGTGCAACGGTTCAGGTGCCTAGGGCCGACTTCGCCAAGCTTAACAAGGAGTATACTAGTCTTGGTGGGATGCCGTTCCACGGAACGGAGTCGGCTACATAAGTTCAAGATTGGCTTGATAGTTGTGAGCGCAACTTTGAAGATTTGGGAATCGAGGATGAAATGAAGAGAATGCTAGCATCCCGTCAACTGCAAGGACGAGCTATTAATTGGTGGAACGCTATTAAGGCAGCTACTCTAGGGAATCAAGTTACTTGGAATCATTTTATGACTCGTTTTAGTGAAAAGTTCGTTCCAGCTACTCATAGATCAGAATTGTTCAGAAAGTTCTTGGATCTTAAGCAGAATGGTAAGGCAGTCTCGGAGTATATCGCTGAATTTGATACTTTATCGGAATATGGATTGTCCCTTATCGATACAGTCAAGAAGAAGAACGAGAAGTTCATAACTGGCTTGGATGAGTACTTGGGGGAAAGACTTGTAAACCATATTGACGAGACGTTCAAGTCTATTGTAGGAAAGGCATTAAGGTCAGAGAGCCTTTTCCGTAAGTCGAAGACTGGGGTTGCTATTGCATCTGCAGAGGAGCCAAAGCCGCAAGCAGGTGGCGGAGGCAAGAATAATTCTCAGAATAAGAGGAAGCAGAACCAGGCTAAGGATGGTCAGAAAAAGAGTAAGAAAGATGTTGAGTGCTTCAGCTGTGGTAAGAAGGGCCACTATGCCAAAGAGTGTTGGGCCAAGCTAGCGAATCGGAAGTGCTTTAACTACGGCCAAGCGGGACACCACAAGGATAAGTGTCTGCAACCCCCTAAAGAGAAGCAAATCGTGAAAGCATATGCTATTAGTGCTATTCCTTCTTCATCGAATGCCCCAACCGCGGCGGAGAAGGGAAAAAATGTTGTTATTCAAGGTATGCTTTCTGTTTATGATGTTCCTGTTAGAGTTTTGTTTGATACAGGAGCTTCCAGTTCTTTCATATCTAGTGACCGGTAGATAGGTTGGGATTGGAACCCGGGATAGTTGATAGACCTTTAGTAGTGACGAACCCGATAGGTGGTTCGACTAGCCTTAGTATGATTTGCCGTAATGTGGTCTTATCGAGTCATGGATGTATGTTTGTTTGTGATTGCTTTGTTTTGGGCTTTACTGGGTTTGGCATTATTTTGGGAGTCGATTGGCTCCAAAGATACAGGGTGGTGGTAGACTGTGAGGGCTTTTTGGTGACGGTTAGAGCGGATGATGGGCGGAGGGTAATGTTTAGTGGTCTACCCAGCGATGGGGTAATGGCTAGTTTTCTAAATTCCTCGACATCCTACATGACGAATTGTCAGATGTGCCCGTGGTTGGCCAGTATCTGGACATCTTCGAGGAAGTGACCGGGCTTACACCACACCGAGAGATTGAGTTCTGTATTGATTTAGTGAAAGATGCCAGACCTATCGTGATGCCACTTCGTCGTATGGCACCAAGTGAGCAGCGAGAGCTTGGGGTGCAAGTCAACGATCTTTTGAAGAAGGGATTTATCAAAAGGAGTGTTTCTGAGCGGGGAGCACCAGTTGTGTTTGCTACCAAGGCAGATGGTTCCCTTCGATTGTGTGTGGACTACCGCGAATTGAATAAAGTGACGAGGAAGAACAAGTATCCTCTACCGCGAATAGATGATTTGTTTGATCAGTTGAGTGGCGCAAGAGTATTTTCCCAGTTGGATCTCGCGACAGGTTTTCATCAGCTTAGGGTGGAAGCTGACAGTATAGCTAAAACGACATTTCGGACGCCGTTTGGATTTTATGAATGGTTGGTCATGCCATTTGGGTTGACCAATGCACCAGCATATTTTGTGGATCTTATGAATAGAGTATTCAGAGATCAGTTTAATAAGTTTGTCCTTGTGTTCGTGGATGATGTTTTGGTCTATTCGAGGACAGAGGAAGAACACAAGGAACACTTAAGTATAGTGATGGAGGTGTTGAGAAAACACCAACTAAAAGCAAAGTTTTCTAAATGTCACTTCTGGAGGAGGGAAGTGAAATTCTTGGGCCATGTTGTTTCATAAAATGGTATCGCTGTGGATCCTGCGAAGGTGGCTACGGTACAAGATTGGTCTACGCCCAAGAGTGCGACAGATATAAGAAGTTTCTTGGGGTTAGCTGGATATTATCGTAAGTTTATCCAAGACTTCTCCCAGATAGCAGCACCGTTGACTCAGTTGACCAAGAAGAATCAAGCTTTCGTCTGGGACGAAAAGTGCGAGAATGCATTCAAGAATCTAAAGGAAAAGTTGACATGTGCACCAGTGTTAATCATTCCTAAGGGGAATGAAGAGATGACGGTATATACAGATGCATGTGGTACCGAACTAGGTGTTGTGCTGATGCAAGGAGGTAGGGTTGTAGCTTATGCAAGTTGGCAATTGAAACCGCACGAGAAAAGATACCCTACCCATGATTTGGAATTGGTAGCGATCGTGTTCGCACTGAAGATGTGGAGACATTATCTCTTGGGAGAAAGATTCGAGTTGTTTACCGATCATAAATCGTTAAAGTATCTCTTCTCTCAAAAAGATCTAAATCTCCGACAGCAAAGATGGTTAGAATTCTTAGCCTCCTATGATTTCGACATCGCGTATACACCGGGAAAGGGCAATGCGGTGGATGATGCATTGAGTAGAAGATATGCCAGTTTAGGGGCTATGTTTCTTGAATGGAAGCAACTGGAGTACATCGCTGGGTATGATTTCAGACCAAAGTGTGAATTGGATCCAGAAATGTTAGCAAGTTTGACGATCATACCCACTTTGATTGATCAGATTGATTCCAGTCAAAGGAACAATCCTAATCTACTAGAAAACAATCTCCAAATTAGAGAAGGGTATCGATGAGGAGATGAACAAGTATGGGCTTGATCGAGATGGATGGCCTCGAAAGAATGGAAGACTAGTTGTACCCAACGTAGATGGACTGAGAGGTGAAGTGCTTAGAGAGTGTCATCATTCAAAGTTGACCATACACCCCGGTGGTAACAAGATGTATCGAGACATGAAGCAGATCTACTACTGGGAAGGAATGAAGAGAGACGTTGGAAAGTTCATATCCAAGTGCATGAATTGCCAGTTAGTTAAAACTGAGCAAAAGAAGCCTAATGGTTTGTTGCAACCATTAGAAATTCCAGAATGGAAATGGGAACAAGTGTCAATGGATTTCATTGATGGGTTACAAAGGACTAGATCGGGCCACGATAGCATTTGGGTGATTGTGGACTGATTGACTAAGAGTGCAAAGTTTATACTCGTCAAGTCAAACAAGACGGTAGCTAAGTTAGCAGAACTGTATATAAAGTGGGTAGTGAGATTTCAAGGAATACCCAAAGGCATTGTGAGTGACCGAGATCCGTTGTTCACTAGTGGATTTTGGAAGAGCTTACAAGAGGCATTAGGATCAAAACTACATCTCAGTACCGCGTATCATCCTCAAACCGATGGTCAAACAGAGAGGGTGAATCTTATATTAGAAAACCTCTTGAGAGCCTGTGTATTGGATTTTGTATGGGATGACCATTTGCATCTAGTAGAGTTTGCATATAATAATAGTTATCAATCCAGTATCGGTATGGCTCCATTTGAAGCTTTGTACGGAAGACCGTGCAACTCACTGTCATGTTAGTTAGAAACTGGTGAGAAGTTTGTGCTTGGACCAGATGTGATAAGAGAAACTTCAGATAAGATCAAGATCATTCAACAGCAAATGAAGGCTGCCCAAGATAGGAAGAAAAGTTATGTTGATAAGAGGAGAAGAGAATTAAAGTTCTCCATTTGCGACTTGGTGTTTGTCAAGATTTCTCCGTTGAAGAGCGCGATACGATTTAGCAGGAGAGGCAAGTTAGCACCAAGATTTGTTGGTCCATTCCCAGTTCTTGAGCAAATTGGGAATTCGGCATACAAAGTTGAACTACCAGAGAAGATGGAAGGAGTTCACAACGTATTTCATGTTTCCCAGTTAAGGAAGTTCGTACACGACCCAGATGTGGCTATTTCACCTGATCAGTTGGATGAAATCGAAGTTGAACCCGAGGCGGTTGGGAACCGCAAGCCTATGCATATTGTTGGGAACGATACGAAGCAACTTCGAAGGAAAGCAGTGAATCTAGTCAAAGTTCAGTGGGGCGAGGATGAGAATGACTGTACTTGGGAGACAGAGGAGAGCATTAGGAAGATGTATCCAGAACTCTTCGTCTGGTAAGATTTCAGTTTCGATTTAGCCTTTCCGCATGCTAGGATAGGTTTGTTTTATTTGTTTTGCATGATTGATTGTTGTATATGGCTGGTAGGCATGCGGGATCCTTTGTATGTTTTGGGTTAAGGAATTTCAAGGACGAAATTTCTTAAGGAAGGGAGAGTGTAACGACCCGCATTCTACGCATCGCAGGATCGTAGAATATTTATTTCTTTCACATACGGAGTCGTATAGTCATGTAACTTTGGGAGACGACTATTGGGGTCATTTCCCATGTTCATGATTTTTGCCGATTTTTTTAAATGACTATTTTGCCCCTAACTGATCTTGTTTTGGCCATAACTTTTTATTGGAAAGGAGTTTTGACCTGAAACCACTTCCATTAGATCCGGATGATGGTTTACCTTTCCGTAGAGTAGTCATATGTGGAAAACGGACTTACCGTTTGGGAGATATGGCTTAAATAGGGTTTAGAAGGTGAAAAATTACTTAACCGGGCCAAATGAGGTGATAGTAAATGGGCCTATAACCCATTTCGGGATTAGGGTTATGGGAAGGCTGAAATGAGTTAGGTTTTCATTTCATTTTAGTTTTCTAGCCGCCATTTACCTCCTAAGAACCCTAATAATGGCCTCCAACCTTTAAAACATCTCCAAACCACTTTCTAATTGAAGATTAGCCTAATCAACATCAAATTAAGGAGGGATAGCACCAAAGCAAGGTTAGAGTTGCTGTGTTGCATTGGGAACAGCGCCAAACAGAGATTCGTTTCAGATTTGGTATTTTATTTGTGGTCAAGGTGAGTGATTTGCATAGTTTTGCACTAATTACGGTTAATTAAGGGTAATTAGTGAAGATTAAAAAATTAGACATGATAAAATTTGAAAAAATATTTATAAATTCGAAAATAATGTTTTAGACCTCTGTTAGAAATTTGGTTTGATTTGGTTAAGTTTTACTAATCATATCATTAGTTTTGCCTAAACATGCTTAAGGGAAAATATGGGGTTTTGGGTATGTTTGATCCATTTTACATGCTATGATTGTTGTTTTGCTGTTTGTGGATGATTATACATGTTGCTATAACTGTATGGTATGATTTGTGGTTGTCTAGAAGTGTTAGATTTGTCGAAAATGCCGTCGAATGGCATAAACAGTCACTGGAAGGAAGTTACAGGAAAATATGCAGGGACCAGATCGGATCACCCCTATCCAACCCGAACCACCCACACCATCCGACCCGACCGCGAGCCATCTCCATAAGCTGCTCCACCTAGAAGGCCACGATCGTGAAGACCCGACCCGATCCGGAGCTCTCCACGATCCGAACCGCTTGGAGATGTGGACCCGACCCGAAGCGCTTGGGAAGAAGGATAGGATCGGAGGAGCACATCACGACCCGATCCGACCCTGTTGAGTGATCATGATCCGACCCGAGGAGAATGGAGGAACTAGTTGAGGACATCATGACCCGATCCGATGCAGGTGGCTCGAACCGATCCGAATGGAGGAACTCGATCCGAACCGAGGAGATGGTGACCACGACTTGAAGCAAAATGAAGTGAAGAAATGAAGACCGATCCGGAGAAGAAGGTGAAGACCAAAAACCCGAGATGTAAGGGTAGTCCAAGTGGGAAGTTTGTAATCAGGATCCAGTTGGGAACCAACGAGTCGACTTCATGAGTTGGACTTTGCTGCGGGACGTGTGCAAAGGGGTTATCGATATCCATAACTTTGGTTCACCGCTGAAGAAAAGGGGGCATGTAGACGAACCAGAGCTAGGCTGGTTGGCCCATTTGGGTTATTGACTATGGACCAGTGCAGTGGGGACAGTGTAAAACTTGTACGGAGTTGCCGTCATAGCCCCAAAAGAGCAAAGTGGGTCGTAGCAATAGTTGTATGGAGTTGCCGTCATGACCCCAAAGATTTGGTGGCCAGAGAAATGGATATCGTATGCTTTATGCATTGAGTGAGAGATGTGAATATGGTTGACTTGTTTGCCTTCACTATGAAACACCCCCCCACCCCCCGTATCTTTACACCATTTGTTTTGTGGCACCTTAGAGTATTGTACATTATGTAGTGCTAACTCTTTGGTTGCAGGTACAGGTTCAGGTATGGTTTAGTATACCTGTTATTGTTCTGTTTTGCTGCTTATCACTCATACAAGACTTTTTTCTGACCCAGAGTTTTATGTCTCTTTTTATTACTCTGGGTGCTTACACGAGCAGACTAGAGACAGGTTAGATGGTATGCACGAGTAACTGATCCAGAGACGAGCAGGAGGCTTCCACGTATGATACATATAGATATTCTCCGTGTGTTGTTGAAGATCACTGGTTGGGCATTAGTAGTGCATCTTCTACTTTAGCTTTAGAGACAGTTTAAAGTTGTAATAGTGATGTTGGATCATAAGCTGTATTTGGATTTCCGCTGCTATGTTGGTTTAGTTTTTAGCTTATGCACTGTCTCGCCTGTTTTATGTCAAGATTATGTTATTATTATATTTTGTTCCATGCGATGTGAGACATTCTACAGGTTCCTTGTTAGTTCATTCTTTTCTTTCTTTTCTTCTGACGACCGTCCCGTGCTAGCTGGGCATGTGTACAGCGCACTTTCGGAGGAAATGCCGACTGGTCCGGGGTGAGCCGTCACAATATATATATATAACATATTTTAAGATGATTAAAAATCTAAATATAAAGTGCTATAAAAGTGAATATATATATTAATTTAAAACTTAATATAAATAATGAAATTGAAAACATAAGTAACTATAACAAAATTAATATTAATTTTATAAGTAAAAACCATTTAAATAAGGAGTTAAAATATATTAAGTATAAATTTAAAAACAAGAGTTAAAATATATTCCAGGAGTTAAAATAAATGCAAGAATAGAAAGACATAAAATTAAAATAAGAAAGTAATTTTGAAATCAATTTGAAAATAGTTTCAAAAGAAGAAGGCAATCTTTGAAAACATTTGAAAATAGTGAAGGAACTTTGAAGACAGAATTCAGTGCTAACCAGAGTTTTAACAAGATATCTACTCTATATTTCTTGAACCCTTGAGCTCTTGAATTCTTGATGTTCATGGGTCTTGTATCTTGAACTCTTCTACTTTGAAATCTTGATTCTCTGAACTGTACAGTCTTCAATAATCAATACTTACATATATTCCTATATATATATTCTAGATAATAGTGTTAGTATATATATTTTATAATAACAATAATTGAAATAGGGTTGTGGTCATCAAAACACTCATCAACAACATCTCAGTCTCTAATAATCTCCTCCTTTTTTATGATTGCAAACTTGGTTTATAAAATATTCATACATGTTTCTACTTGATGTCTTGATTCTTTAGTTACTCCCCCTTACTTCATTAACTCCTAATAAACTACTAACTTCCCTTAATCTACGCCCTATTTTACAATTCTCCCCCTTTGTCATCAACAAAAACCATGTAATCCTAAGATGACTAGAATACTCCACCTAAAACTAAGACAAAGTTCTACTATCTAAAACTAAGACTAATAATTCTAAAACTATTCTAAGTATTGATAGGACATAATATAGTAATTATTTGAAGGATTAAGATCAACTATATTTCAAACCAAATCAAATTATCAAGTCAATTCAATATGCAATTAGGAAAATCAATCCAAATCACACCAATCTTTAGGTTATTAATTTATAAATCCAAATTTTAAATCAATTCAATCAAAACACACAAATTTATGAAGACAAATTCATACATTTCTAGGAACTTCTAGCCAACTACCTCCATCAAAGATCAGATCAACCTTTATAGAATCCCAGTCCTCTTTGTCTCGGGTGAGAGGTGCTCCAGTGTTGTTGTCGTCTTCATCTTTGGAGCATCGAATTACGTCAAAATGCTTCTCTTCTTGTTTTATCATCTGTATTTGACTCAATTCTAAGTGATGTCGATTGCGAAGAATGATAGAGAGAATATTCTTGAAGGAATTAAGGGTTTCCTCAAGATTTTCACTTAAATTATGGATAAGATGTTATTAAGAAATAATGAAAGGAAATGAAGAAGGACTGAATAGAGAAGATTTTCTGGAAGTGTAAAGAACCACGATTTTTATGTTTTAAAATTTGAAATTTATTGGAATGAATATTTAAGAAATTGATTTTTGTTCATCAATTTCAATCTAGTCTATTTTATTTTGGTTTCAAATCAATTTTGTAAGTATAAGTTTAATTTAATTTTCGTTTGATTTAATTATTTTGTTAGATTTAAACATTAGTGATGTTTTAAAATAATTGATTTATACATTGTTTGTGAATTTATTTGAATAATTTTGTATATATTGAAGTTTTATACTAATTCAAATATTTTGTTAATTTAAACGATAATAATATTTTAAATTGAAATTATTATTTGAGAAAAGTATAAGATTTGATTTTAATTTTTAAATTAAGATTTATTTATAATTTGTTTATTTTAGATTTGAATTTGATTTTTAAATTAAATTTAAGTATTGAATTCAAAGTGTATTGAATACACTAATATTGTTGCACTTTATATTGTATAATGGTATTTACACTTTGAATTATTATTTTTATAAATTTGTCATTTGTAAAATGGAAGCTGAAAATATTTGTTTAAATAACCACTCCACTTGTAAAGCAAGACTGATGTATACAGGCACCTGTCAATATTGCTCTAAACGGATAACGCATGTTGGTATTCTTTTATTATTTTATCACACTGTTCCTTGCTTTTCTCCCTTATTCTTTTCTTTAGCCCCAAAATTTCTCTTCCTCTTCATTTTATCCATTATTGGCTGAAACCCGAAATTCCTAGATTTAATCCTTCCCAAAATTTGACTCGCCATGGCCTCTCTCTAAATCACGTTGAACCACCGCTTGCCTCGTCCGCAAGATTCGTAATCCCCTCTCACTCCCCAGTCAGTAATTATCGCCGCCCAAATCAGTCTCATCTGCCATTGCCTACAACTCGTGAGTCGCTTCCTTTCCTGGCATTATGCAGCGGCCATCGGTCGCCACTAGGCTGTCTCCACCATGCACGGTCCTTCGGCCGAGGCTGACGGCAACTCCAAATCTGAGGTGCGCACCACATGGAAGCCGCGAACCCTTTGAACCCCTACTCCTCTTGAAATCGCGCACCCACCTGAACGCTGCCATTTTTGTCCATTGAACCCGTAGCCGTCACTGCTTTAAGGTAAGCATAGCTTACGATTTATTGATCGCAAGCGGTTTACTTCGCTTTCACGAGATATAATTGTTTGGGGTACTTTGCTATGGTTTTTGTCATTTGGGATTGATTGTCTTGCATGTATGAATTTGTTAGTCCTTTGACAGTAGGTTGCCTTCGTTGTCATGCATACCGCAAGAATGCCACATTTTTGTATTAACCTGACTAGTCCTCAACTGTATCTGCACTTGGGTCCCTTGTTGGTATCAGGACATTACATGGTTGCATACCATTATGTCTTCGGCTCACTCATGTCAGCTCATGTTACTTGCATGCACTATTTAGTATGTTGATGTCTTCCATGTTTGGGTTTTCAGTTTTGATTTGAACACACTCTTTTGGTTTAGTTTACTTCTATCCATTGGAAATATATAGGCTAGTTATGTCCCCTGTAGCTTATGCTACATTTTTCTGAGCCATTACCAGTTATGTTGAGCGCCATACATTTAAATATAAATGTGAAGGTGTATAGCTTTGTTCCTACAATTTGTTATGCGAAGAACTCATACAAACCAGCGACAGGTTGTACCATGTCCTGTCGTTTTGCCTCGGTTATATGTTGTTTCGTATTGTTCCAAAGACTTGCAGCATACCCGTATTACACATATACGTTGGATCCCATGCATGATTACAGTACTCTTTCCTTATGCACACACAATATATGACTGTCATTTTCGGTCCATTTGCATTTGTTATGCAGTTACAAGTTGTCCATTTTGGCTCTGAACTCAGTTTATATGACAGTGTAAAAGTAACCAACGGTCCCTTAGCCTACTGAATCCTCAAAATTTTGTGTCTGCATATGACCAACACTAGAAACTCCACCCTATTTGCGTGGCATGTATTTGGAATTTTACCTTAAAATACCAGAGTATGTATATAGCTCAACTGCTATAATTTTTCGATTGTTGCCACTGGAATTTATGTGCATAAACTTGTCTGCTTATTGGGTTAGCGATTCCATGTTATTATATATGGCTTCTATGTGCTACATGTAATGGTTTTATGTTATTTTCCCTAGAATTTACTACCCTCTTATTTAAAATGAATGGGTACCTGGAAGCTTTGCTGGAAGTTAGAAACTAAATTGTAAATGCTTTCATGCTTTGTAAATGCTTTCATGCTTTGTAAATGTTGGTCCTTTATATTTGTACTAAACTACCATGTGTGTTCTGTTCTAAGCTCCACAAGAAAATTTTGCATGCATAATTTACCTTGGCTTATATACTTAGCCGCACTTTGAATTTAAGGATATCGCTTGTTATGGACTATGCTCATCCTTGTTGCCGTGCATATTGTTGTTGACTCGCATGGACTTTAATACAGTTGACATGAATATATATATATATATATATATATATATATATATATATATATATATATTTCAGTAATTCATAGATTTACCATACTCGAAAGATTTAATATATCATTGGGATTAAACTAACTATATTTACGTGTTTATCGAAGTTTACTGATTTGAAATACGTTTAATCTTGACTCGGATGTTTTGTCTTTTGCATGGAACACTCGGGTCAGATGCGAGCATTACAGATTTTAAAGACATTCAGCCCGCGAAGAGGAGTGGAACGTGAAGACGCATTTGTGAACACATGGACCGACTAAAAAGTAAACTTAGAAAAAAATCGATGTTTACATTGTATTTTCTTCCGCTGTATAAAATATTTTGTATAAAACTCTGATATTTTGTATATAAAAGTCCACTGTTGTTTATTTCTATTTGTAATTCTGTGTTATTTCCGTTAAGACCCTGTAAGCTACATATGAGCTGCGTTTTGAACGTTCTGAGTTGGTTTAAATACCGACTTAGAGCGGTCAAAAAGGCAGGTTGTTACAAAGTGGTATCCGAGCTTTGGTTTGACAAAGCTTAGCTTATTGGTTTAAAAAACTCATTAGAGATAAAGTAGAAATACTCTAAAATAAGTGGAACTGACACAAGAGTTACTGTAAAGAGAGCGTATTTTGGAAAATACAAAATTATTTTGAAATAAAATAAATCGTTTTGAAATGCGTAATTATTTTGAAATATACTTAAATAAGAGTTTACGAGTATTTTATTGACATCAAGTTTGGACTGTCGAGTATATATGGAATTTGAATATACGCCTGATCAACATATATATGAAGACCAATATACTAGATAGATATAGAATCACACTCTAATCGCCCGGAGGTGATTCTGATGATTGGTGCATCCTCATCAGAAGTTTATTTTCGAGTTTCAAAAGTGGGATAACTGTATGATTCTGATTTAGAAGTCGAGAAATACTTGAAACCGTTTACATAAGTGATTGAAATTGCTGGAATAGAAAGAAAAATATTTTGATAATTAAATATTGATTGGTGAAATTTAAATAAGAGACATATTTGTTGCTTGTGACGTATAAATTGAATTGCAAGCGAATTAAGATGAAATTTGGAAGAATCTGAATAAAATTTGAGCAAGTAATGAATGTGTTGAAATATAAAAAAATTCCCTTCGCTCGTTGATATGTTTTGCCTCCTTCGACCCGTCATCATCTTCGCTACCTATTCGATTACTGTGCTCGAATCTTGAAACTGTCAAACCTTTTTCCTGAACCCTCCGTTTGTCTTACTTCAATAAATTTCTAGACAGTCGATTTTGAAAAATATTTAATTGAGAATTTGGTTTCCAAATCTTCAAATCGATTTCTAATATTTAGAATTTATATTTGGAAACAAACTGTTGAGATATGTATATTCTAGATCCAAGTAGCGAATCGAAGTGCGAAAATATTCTTGAAATAATTTGTATCAACATATATTTTTTCGACTATTCGAATAATGTAACCTTTTCAAATGAATATTTGATCCTATAATATTTTTGAATATATAAACATGTATATAATATATATATATATATATATATATTTGGAATGATTGGGAAAAAGAAATATAGTGCGAAATTGATTCTCATGTATGAGTTGAATAATAAAATCCTATTATTTTGAGATAATATAATATGTATATCTCGAAATGAATACCTTGAAGAAAACGACCAAATTTAAATTTCTAATGAATTGAATAGAAGTTCAATTTTTCGACTTGTTGAATAAATTTGATTATTTCAAGTGAAAATTAAAATATTGAGTTCTATCTTTATAAAGCTTAAAGGAAATCAAATATGAATGGGAGTTTGGAAAATTAGTTTGATGTGGAATAAAATTGAAATTGAAATTTAAGTTCGAACTTAATTGAAATCAAAAATGAAATATTTAGCTAATTTGAAACTTGGGTCCAACTAGAAATGTAAATGAATTGAATCTGGAGCGAAATTGAGTTAATCTCGAAATGGGAACCGACAATCATTAAAATTTTGAATTTTGGAGGATTGATTTGGATTTGATTATTTTGAAAGTAGTATTCATTATAAAACTATTTTATTAGAAATTATGGTATTAGATCTATTTATATTATTTGAATTATTTTGTTATTAGTCTAATTATCTTTGTTATCAAACTTACTTTTCCATAACCTATTTATTTATTTCAAACCATTTGCAAAACCTATAAAATCATTTAACTTATTTTCCAAAGCTATCAGTTTATTTAAATCGATTGTATATCAAGCTAGCTATTTTAAAAGCAAGTCTATATATTTCAAACCCATTTTAAAAACTTATTTATTTATTCAATTTAATTTTACATTAAGCTGTTATTTTTCCAAAATTACTTTTATGTAACTTAGTTATTTTGCTAAACGTATATATCCAATCCGAGCAAATTAAGATCCAAAATGATATAATGTAAAGACTCAATTGAATATCGATCATCGTAATGTGAAATCCAAATAGAATATGAATGTCAACAAGGCATCAATTTGTAAATGTGAATTCAAATTTCGAAATAATTTTGAATACTCGAATCATTTTGAAATCAAGTTAATTTGATCCTGAAAAGGAAAATTTGAAGATTATCAATATACAAATATTTTGACATGAAATTTGAAACTTATATATAGGAATTATATAAGTCTGAGATTCAAAAATTATTGATTTGAAATATAGTTGACGTGAAGCTGATAATCTTATATGATAGATTTGTATGAGAGTGACATACTTGAAATGAGATTTGGAAAATTTATGTAAATAGATATTTATATAAATGTGTTTCATAATGAAGTACTATATGTATATAGTACCATATGTTTTCAAAACCAAAGAAATGAGGAATACCTTCCAAGTCGCGTAGGCGCTGGAACTCCTCGGGAGTGTCCATTTAAAAGTCGCGAAGGCGCTGGAGCTCCGTGGAAGTGTCCATTGAAAACCGCAGTTGCGTGGGACTCCAATGTTTGGAACCTTCATCGAAATCGGTGCCTATGCGATTGGGACGTGTATTATATATTATGATTTATTTTTCTAGCGTAATTCGAGGGGCGAGATGCCTACAGTTATAAGCGATTCCACTAGGATAGTGGCACAATCACCGCGTAACTGCGATCTATGGCCAATAACCATAGGAAATTCGAGGGGTGTGATACCCACGGCCACAAGCGATTCTACTGGAATAGTAACGTAACTGCCGCATGTTCGCGATCCATGAGGGAAGTGAAGTACTTGCCATATCTATTTTCCAAAAGATTTTATGTATTTTCACTAGAAGTTGAAACAAGTATATATTTAGTACTTGGAGATTTTTAGTCATGCGTTGGAACTACGTATTCTTAAATTTCTGTAAGAACAAAAATAAACTTGTTAAACTTTGAGTTATCAAGTATTTTCGAACTTTAAATAACAAATCAATATTATTAAATTAAAATTTGTATAACATGAACAAATAAATTAAAAAAGAGGGTTTTAAAGAATTTATAAGTTCACAACTTTGAAATATAATAAATACCTTTTTCTAAATATCCAACATGAGAATTTTGAGCTTAATCTTAAGTTGTGTGAATTAAAATTTTGTCACAGTTATGAAAATTTTAAATTTAATAAATAAAGCTTGTATGTTAAACAAATTGAACAAATTTTTGAGTTTGAATCGATAACTTGCTTAACCTATGTGAATTTTATGCATATATATATATATACTGTTATAATATGATTTGATGTATATATGAATCAAAGTTATATAATATTTTAATGATTTGAAAACGAAGCTGGTATTTTGAGATTAAGGAAATTACTTTAAGGTTTTATTTGCTTTCTTAGCTTATTGTTTTATAACCAAGAGAGTTTTGATATTTAATAATTTTGGGAAAGCTAAACAAAATTTATAGCAAATGAGTATTGTAAAATTTATATATAACCTAACGAACATGAAAAAAAACGATCCACTAACGAATTCAACATTAAATGGAAACATGAATTATGGATTGGAACCATTATAAATGAAATTGAATGAGATCAGTCCAAATGAAATAAATTGAATTTAAGTAGCAAACAGATGTGATAATTCGATATGAATTCGATGAATGTAAACTTGGTGAGTGACCAAAATGTAATGCGTAAACTTGAACTCGATTGATAAAGCTTATGAATCAAGTAAATTTAAGAAAATTTGAAATGTGTGAAGATTGAATATGTTGATGTAAGTCAACAAGTAAGCATATGAATCAAACAAGAAAATATGAACGACAAGAATATGGAATGAAAATGTTAGAAATAGCTAAGTGGGTGCAACTGGAATAAATAAGTTATATGTATATTGTGTTAACATTAACGTCATAAATAGATTTTGCTTCATGTACATCCGTATTTATATGTCATACTTGCTTATTCTTTGTACATATTGAAATTTCATTGTATCCATGAATCTCATCTTTTGTTAAGTGTTTTAGTAGGTAGCCATGGCGTGCGCTTCGCAAGAGAGCTCGCTTTTGCGCTAAATCTTAAATATTAAGCAAACATGCTTATAAAACGCTAGTAAAAGGTACGCATCTCGAATTTAATACCATATTTGGGTTTTGTGTTGTTTTCCCCTGGATGCCTCATCTTATAGATGAAATGTATATTTTGTGTTTTTGTTGTTTTGTATACGGAAATTTTTTCTCGGTCGAACCGTGTAAGGGAGATGCTGCCGAAATTTTCCGTAAATTCGGGCGTTAGAAAAAAAAAATCAAGTACTAAAATTCCATAAATTATTTTTGTTCTATTAAGCTGTAATAAGGAGTATTTTAATAAATTTGAAATAGAATGAATGTTTGAAAATGTAATGTTGCCCCTTCGCTTGTTGACGCGTTTAGTTTTTCCCTTGAGCTGTCATCACCTTTCGTTTATAATTTGATCTATTCGTGCTTGAATTGTTAACTGTCCAGTTTGTATTTTTGAGCCGTTCCTTTTTCCTTACATCGATCAATCCGAGGGCAAGTCGTATTACTAATTTGAAATTTACTGGAATTCGATACGAGTTGAGAATCAAAATGGTTGTAAAGTGTTTATAAGCAACGAAAACATTTCGACGACCTGAATCCCGATATTTTGAATGATTTGAAAAGAAAAAGAAAACAATAATACTATTTGAAAGTATTTGAAATTATGATTGAGAAACAATTTATAACTTCCGGATATGAAATGATTTGTACTAAGAATCGAGTAACCCGTGACTAAAGAAAGGTACAACGTGTGTGTAAGCCCTTAATGGATGATGGTCTGCTCTGGGTTCTGGAGGAACATCATTATTCGAAATCGATACATGCGTAGGCCGTGCCTCGTGGCCCTATCACAGGATGAACATCTATGTTTGGGACATAAATGTTTTATGTCATTAATCGAAAAATATTTGAAATTTTCAAAATGATGTTGGTTAAAAAAAAAATCCCAAAGCGAGTATAATTCGATATGAAAAGAAAATGATAGTATTTCGAATGGTGTGAAAACAAAAAGGGGATCTTAAGTTGGAGAAATTATTTTTATACTTTGATTTCAAGTTTACAACTTCTCCTTTTCGAGGACGAAAAGCTGAGATTGTAACACACCACGATTTTTACGTTTTAAAAATTTGAAAATTATTGGAATGAATATTTAAGAAATTGATTTTTGTTTATCAATGTCATTCTAGTCTGCTTTATTTTGGTTTCAAATCAATTTTATAAGTATAGGTTAAATTTAATTTTCGTTTGATTTAATTATTTTCTTAAATTTAAACGTTAGTGATGTTTTAAACTAATTGATATATACATTGTTTGTGAATTTATTTGAATAATTTTGTATATATTGAAGTTTATATTAATTCAAATCTTTTGTTAATTTAAACGATAACAATATTTTAAATTGAAATTATTATTTGAGAAAAGTATAAGATTTGTTTTTAATTTTTAAATTGAGATTTATTTATAATTTGTTTATTTTAGATTTGAATTTGATTTTTAAATTAAATTAAAGTATTGAATTCAAAGTGTATTGAATACACTAATATTGTTGCACTTTGTATTGTATAATGGTATTTACACTTTGAATTATTATTTTTATAAATTTGCAATTTTTAAAATGGAAGCTGAAAATATTTGTTTAAATAATAACTCCACTTGTAAAGCAAGACTAATGTATATTGTGACGACCCCAAACCCCCATTCCACGGTGGCAAGGGTAATCTTTGGAATATAACACATAAACAAATAACAGCATAACAGAAATATATAAATACACCAGATAATGTACAACATAATACACTGGATAAACATAATCATCAGAGTTACATAGTATACAGGATCATACTTTGTACAAAATACAGTTCAGCTTTACATAAAATGTCTACAGCGGGATCAAAACATAATATGCACAATAAGAGCTGAACAACATAAAAAGAAAGAAGTGATAGAATCCATCTTCAGCTCCATAGCTATCCAGAGAGAGCCTGCTAAAACCTTAATACAAGGCTACTCATGTAGAAAATAGGGCACCCGAGTTTGCAAGTGAAACAAACTACGAGTCAGTCATGGGACTAGTATGAGAAATTTACTTAACTTATTTGATAATAAGGCCAATCACAGGACACGCCGCTAACGCGGAATGGGTTTACTCCATTGGATTGCCAGTGCTTAAAACAAGTAAATCATTCAAATATCGCAATGCTTTTTACAAAAATGAAGCCATTATAAGACTCAGTTCCCATCACACAATGCAACGCAAACCGGAGGATAGAGTTTTACCTTATAATGGCCAAAATATGCTTGATACGAATAAAACAAAAGCATTTACTATTATTACTAGTGTTTATATGTTTCAAAAACAATTTCAATCATAAGTATCAATCACAGACGACATGGGTACCATATATCATGTCGCCATATATAGGTTTACAATCAAAACCACACGATGTCGTATTTGGAAATTGGATTTCCATCATGAACCAAGGCAAGGGATCGTCCTTACCGCTTCAAGACTGTCTAGCCCGAACCTCAGGGTCAAAGCGCAACGACCCTTGGATCGTCAGGGCCGGTCCACACGGAGTGGATTAAAATGCCTGAACACTGCGTTTCCCCGCCCTATGGGGCGTAAACTGGTCATATCCCGACCAAACTATCAGCCTCGGAACGACCGATATAACCGAGGCGCCTAGCTATCCATCATCCACATAAGTAAAACGTCAGGGCTTGCAAAACGCTGATACCACTCCTAGCTAGAAGGAAACGCATGTCCTTCCACAAGTCCCCTCTTGTTTCTGGCTCATATCGAGGTGTAAGGCCGCGAATCAACGCCATAAACAAAGCTAGCTGCATTAAAGTCATGCTTTGATCATCAACCACAAGACTCTGCTTTTCAACAAAAGCCTTGATCACTTCATCTCAGCATGCCACACAGGCAATTAACGCCATGCAACTGACGTACATCAATCACACAAAATGAAATCCAGTGTCGGACACGCAGTCCATTTACAAGTCCGTTCTGGGTCTGAACGAAACCGGAGGCACCTTATTCCTCGTCCCATATGTCCAATACAGGAGAGAGGTCCTTGCACATCCGAACGATCAACAAGTACGTCCGGACAACCAACACTGTAACCCCTTCAGGGCAGCAACTCCCATCAAAGGCATCAGTAGCCATCCATTCGATGTGAAGATCATCGGTCATGCACCGTCTTCATATCTTCGACTTCTAATCATCGACCAACTATTTGAAATGAGATTTAACTCGGCCTTTTCAAATAATTCACGTCTAATTAGAATTCAAATCAATTCATTTCCATGGTTAATTATTTGACATCCATAATTCAGTTCATTAATGTAATTTTCATGTCAAAACACATTCAACCATCAAACATCCAATAAATCGAGTAAATTTGGTTTATTTCCATTCCATATCGTTTATAATATTTTATAACGATTTATCGCTATTTTTACTTATTTAAAAATAGCCAATTTATTCAAATGATGCTTCAGGCCATAACGCGGTCGTGGCGCTGTTTTTCTTCAGATTTGATTTACACGTATCTGAAAATCTAACTGTTGGATCTTTACAAATTCTATACCATTAAAAATATCTTTTCAAAACAGATCCAACGGTTTCAGTTTTTGGGAAATCCGACGATCGGATCTCCTGGTACAACCGTTTAAAGTTACGATTTCAAAATACGAACTACAACGTCGTAATTCGATTTAATTTAATTATATTTATATATATAAATATAAATATAATCCATTCTTGCGCTGTTTGCATTCAGATTTGAATTTAACATTTCACACAATCTAACCGTTGGATCTTTGCAAAGTTGGTATCGTTGGAAAGATATTTTCAAAGCAAACCCATCGGTTTCGGTTTTGGGAAAATCCGACGGCCGGTCTCCCGCAATAATCGTTTAAAATCACGATTTCAAAATAAGAACTACAACATCGTTATTCGATTTATTTTAATTATATATATATAAATATAATCCATTTTTCGATTTCCAAACCATTTTCATTTCATATATTTGATAAAAATAATATTTTTACCCACAAATATTTATTTCAACACATGACTATTTTTAACACTTCATATATATAATAAAAATGTGATTTTTATTGTTAAAACAATTTATTTCAAACATGAATATTTTTAGTGATTCATATATATAATAAAAATGTGATTTTTATTGTTAAAACAATTTATTTCAAACATGAATATTTTATATACTTCATATACATGATAAAAATGTGATTTTTATCTTTCAAACAAATTATTCATCATATGAATATTTTTCCAACACATGTATATATTTCAACACATGAATATTTCAGAAAATTTCGGCAGCATAACGGTAGGGGGCTTAAAACCGGCACTGTCCCGAGTACAACTCCTCGCACTACCTTATGCCTCGCAACGTTCCCTAAGGGGCTTATCCTTATAATCTAAATATTTCGATTATTTTCATATCACAATGGATTTTCCCACAAACAATTCCAATTTTATTTCAACTACAAACAATCATTATCAACCATTCACATTTATCAACCAAATTTCACGTCAACCAAAATCCAAACAATCACAACCAATATATATCGTCCATGGTCTGTGGATGAGGGGATTATATATATATATATATATACATATATAAATATATTACCATTTTATTTTAATTCCATTGAACACACATATGATTTCTACAACGCATATATAACTTATACATCGCACATATAATTTATACAATGCTTATACATGAGGTGTACAACGCTTATATAACTTATACATCGATTACATAATTTATACATCGCCATTCCATATCGTTTTGAATTTAGCAATCTCACATTGGGTTCCACTCCTCCAAAAAATGTAGGAAGCTCCAAAAATTCTCTGGTCTCTTCTAGAATGTAGAAGACGTCCACATGAGTCCAATGCCTCTTGTTTCACTAGATTTCGACAACAAAGCAAAAGGATATGATTTTTATTGTAAAATCATAATTTGTAGCGCTTTAAAGTGCTATTAACCATTTAAATTTATAAAGGACGTACCTTTCTGAATTTGTTCGAAACTAGGTTTCGATTTATCTCGGAATCCGTGCAGCGTGGCGACGATCGGAGGGTACCACCTTGGAGAGCTTGGAGAGGCGCACAAATCGAGGTAGGGGGTGCAGTTCGACGGCGTCAGGGCTGGGCGGCGGCGCTTCGAAGTCCGTCACTTTGGGGGCTTTGATCTCCTCCGATACTCGAAGAAAAAAGGAGTGATTGGTATTGATTTGAAGAGGGAAGGCGGCTCTTCAAAATCTTCAACTATAGCTTTTGATATTGTGAGTGGATTGGCCGGATTTTTGGAGAGAAGGGGGCATTTTCCGTCGTGCGCGATTCAGAGGGATCGGGGAGAGATAAAATGAAATGGAGAATTATGATTGGCCAATAATATATATTTAATTATTTATTTCCAAAAATACCCCTTTCTCCTTACGAACTCCAATTCAAACCCAACGATTAATGTCCCTAGCTAAATACCCCCATCTCGGACACAATGGAATATGTTTCGTAGACCCATTCGACTGTTTCAGTCAGTTATTCTTAAAATTAAAATATAAAACATTCAAGTATGGATTTGAACGTACATTTCAATTTGCCGGGGCCACATACTGGTCCCAAAAATCCCAGAAAAATAAATATGGCTATGTCTGAACGATACGGTCCCAACAAAACTAGTTTCGTCGAATTTGGAGACCGTTTGAAAAATGGCCATTTTCTGTTCGATCCAAATTGACTAAAATTAACCAAACACAATTTCTTTTTCCACGCTCAAATATTAACTAAAAAATTATGGAATTTGGAACCTAGCAATAATTTGACATTCCGGATCCAACAAAAGTGGTTTTGTCGAAAACGGAGGTCGTTTGCAAAATGTCTATTTTCTAGGACTATATTAACTCCATAGCGACCTTTCTAAAAATTCATTTGGCCATAACTTTTGATTCCCGCTATGAAATTTCGATTTTTCAGATTCGTTAGAAAGATATTCATAAACATATTTAAATGTTTTTGGTTTCAATAAATCCGATTTATTTTACATCCTGTACAGTCAGTCAAAGTTCGAATTCAAATTTTCAAACTACTGCGCCATTTAAGGCCTTGTTTTATAATTAAAATAAATATATTCGCTATAACTTCGAACCAAATAGATTTTTGCTCGTTATTATTTAAAATAAATTATTTTAAATATTCAAAATTTATTAAAATAGCAAAATTAAAAATTTTAAATTGGTTCTGATTTTCCGGGTTGTTACATATATATTCACCTGTCAATATTGTTCTAAAGGGATAATGCGTGTCGGTGTTCTTTTATTATTTTTTCACACCATTCCTTGCTTATCTGTCCCTCATTCTTTTCTTTAGTCCCGAAATTTCTCTTCCTCTTCATTTTATCCACTATCGGCTGAAACCCGAAATTCCCATATTTAATCCTTCCTAAAATCTGACTCGCCATGGCCTCTCTCTAAATCACGTTGAACCACCGCTCGCCCTCGTCCACAAGATTCGCAATCACCTCTTGCTTGCCAGTCAGCAATTACCGCCGCCCAAATCTGTCCCCTCTGCCACCGCCTTCAGCTCGTGAGCCGCTTCCTTTCCTGGCACTATGCAGCGACCATCGGTTGCCACTAGGCTGTCTTGTCCAATGATGACGGCAGCTCCAAATCCGAGGCATGCAACACATGGAAGCCACAAACCTTTTGAACCCCTGCTCCTCTTGAAAACCACGCACCCACCTGAGCACCGCCATTTTTCGTCTCCATCGAACCCATAGTCGTCGCTGCTTTAAGGTAAGCATAGCTTACGATTTACTGATTACAAGCGATTTACTTTGCTTTTATGAGATATAATTGTTTGGGGTACTTGGCTACGGTTGTTGTCATTTGGTATTGATTGTCTTGCGTGTATGAATTTGTTAGCCCTTTGATAGTAGGATGCCTTCGCTGTCATGCATGCCACAAGAATGCCACATTTTTGTATTAACCTGACTAGTTCTCAACTGTGTTTACACTTGGGTCCCTTATTGGTATAAGGACATTACATGGTTGCATACGCTTATGTCTTCGTCTCACTCATGTCAACTCCTGGTACTTGCATGCACTATATAGTATGTTGATGTCTTCCATGTTTGGTTTTTCAGTTTTGATTTGAACACACTCTTTTGGTGTAGTTTACTTCTATCCATTGGAAATATATAGGCTGGTTATGTCCCCTGTAGCTTATGCTGCATTTTTCTAAGCCTTTACCACTTATGTTGAGTGATGTACATTTAAATATAAAATGTGAAGGTGTATAGATTT
Organism: Allium sativum; assembly: GCA_030737875.1. Taxonomy (NCBI): domain Eukaryota; kingdom Viridiplantae; phylum Streptophyta; class Magnoliopsida; order Asparagales; family Amaryllidaceae; genus Allium; species Allium sativum. Next base: position 4,876,975 of record JASFAX010000039.1, on the reverse strand, counting down.
GTTCCTACAATTTGTTATGCGAAGAACTCATACAAACCAGCAACAGCTTGTACCTTGTCCGGTCGTTTTGCCTCGGTTATATGATGTTTCGTATTGTTCCAAAGACCTGTGGCATACTCATATTACACATATATATTGGATCCCATGCATGTTTACAATACTCTTTCCTTATGAATGCACAATATATGACTATCATTTTGGGTCCATTTGCATTTGTTTAAACTTGGTATTTTTCCCTACCATTTCTCCCTTTCCTCTTTGTTACGCCACCGAACCCGCCTCGCGAAGATGCCTATCCGCCTGCTGCAAGTTGAAGCCATCACCAGTCCGGTCTCCACGTCAGAGTGCGAGCCACCCAAGACCGTCAATCGCCGCGTCCAGTCCAAAGCTTTCAGTTCCAAGCCACTAGTGTTGTTCCAGTGTTCCAAACCGTCGTCGACTAAAGTAAGTTCCCTTATGATTAAATATATTTCAAGCATACGACTTCGATTTGCACTAATGTAATTAGTTGTCGGTTGTTTACTGCTTTCATATTGTATTGGGGTTGTCTTGGATTTAATTTGGTTTTCCCATGCTGCCATTTACCTTAGTCCGTGATAACTTTTTCCCCTTGAAACCGAAGATAATTGTTTCTTTACCATGACTGCTACCCTTTGAAATACCCAATTGTTACTCAGATTTTGCCTTGGAATATATGTCGACCTGAGCATTGGGTATGTGTTTAACACCCTGTTTTATTTGTCACTTCGACATAATGTTTCCCAATAATCTACACTTGTCTCAATCCTCCCAAATCAGTCTTAATGTTGGCCATGAATAGGATGGCAACTTTGTAGTAATTAAGTGTTTATGGATCAAACTTCCTATCTACATAGTAATCTTATGCTAGTGGTAAATACGACTTATTAGGAAAACAAATAGATAATAACACAGTCTGTACTTTCAATAAGAATAAACACGCAAACCGTTAGCATGGTTGCTGCCAATTGCTGGGTGTGTACAATAAATGTTGACTGTAATGGCCCAAAAGAAAAGTCCGTTTTACTTAAAGAAAGCCACGTGAATGCAATTACAAGAACCTAACTTTTCTATTCTTTGGTTTTGATTGTTTATATATGTATGGGAACGTTTTACTACAAGCATGGTTAGTAGTTTTGGCTTGATTTAAAGGATTTAAAATATTACATGCATGTGTATGTTTATTCTGAAATTGGTAAATTGTAACATCATCTGACCATTGGTTGCTGTTTCATTTTTGCATCTTGAGTCAGGAATTTTTACTGCTCCATGCAGTTAAGTGTTGTCCACTTTGGCTTTGAACTCAATTTATATGATAGTGTAAAAGTAACCAAGGGTCCCTTAGCCTACTGAATCCTTAAAATTTTGTGTCTGCATATGACCAACACTAGAAACTCCACCCTATTTGCATGACATGTATTTGGAATTTTACCTTAAAATACCAGAGTACGTATACAGTTCAGATGCTATAATTTTTCGATTGTTGCCACTGGAATTTATGTGCATAAACTTGTATGCTTATTGGGTTAGAGATTCCATATTATTATGTATGGCTTCTATGTGCTACACATAATGGTTTTATGTTACTTTCCCTAGAATCTACTACCCTCTTAATATAAATTGAATGGGTACCTGGAAGCTTTGCTGGAAGTTAGAAACTAAATTGCAAATGTTTTCATGCTTTGTAAATGTTGGTCCTTTATATTTGTACTAAACTACCATGCATGTCCTGTTCTAAGCTCCGCAAGAAAATCTTGCATGCATAATTTACCTTGGCTCATATACTTAGCCGCACTTTGAATTTAAGGATATCGCTTGTTATGCACTTTGCTCATCCTTGTTGTCGTGCATACTATTGTTGACTCGCATGGACTTTAATACAGTTGACATGAATATATATATTTTTCAGCGGTTCATAGATTTACCATACTCGAAGTATTTAATATATCGTTAGGATTAACTATATTTACGTGTTTATCGAAGGTTACTGACTTGAAATAAGTTTGATCCTGACTCAGGTGTTTTGTGTTTTGCATGGAACGCTCGGGTCAGATGCGAGCATTACATATTTTGAAGACATTCAGCCTGCGAGAGGAGTGGAACGTGAAGATGCATTTGTGCGCGCATGGTCGACTGAAAAGTAAACTTTAAAAAAAATCAATGTTTATCTTGTATTTTCTTCTGCTGTACAAAATATTTTGTATAAAACTCTGATATTTTGTATATAAAATTCCACAGTTATTTATTTCTATCTGTGATTCTGTGTTATTTCCGTTTAGACCCTGTAAGCTACATACGAGCTGTCGTTTTGAACGTTTTGAATTGGTTTAAATACCGACTTGGAGTTGTCAAAAAGGCAGGTCGCTACAGGGAGTTTTCATGCTTTGTAAATGTTGGTCCTTTACTAAACTACCATGCGTGTCCTGTTATAAGCTCCACAGGAAATCTTGCATGCATAATTTACCTTGGCTCATATACTTAGCCGCACTTTGAATTTAAGGATATCGCTTGTTATGCACTATGCTCATCCTTGTTGCCGTGCATATTATTGTTGACTCGCATGGACTTTAATACAGTTGACATGAATATATATTTTTCAACAATTCACAGATTTACCATACTCGAAGGATTTAATATATCATTGGGATTAAACTAACCATGTTTACGTGTTTATCGAACTTTACTGACTTGAAATAAGTTTAATCCTGACTTGGGTGTTTTGTGTTTTGCATGGAACGCTCGGGTCAGATGCGAGCGTTACAAAGTTTAAAGACATTCAACCTGCGAAGAGGAGTGGAACGGGAAGACGCATTTATGTGCGCAAGGACCGACTAAAAAGCAAACTTTTTTTTTAAAAAAATCGATGTTTACATTGTATTTTCTTCCGCTGTACAAAATATTTTGTATAAAACTTTGATATTTTGTATATAAAATTCCACAATTATTTATTTCTAACTATGATTCTGTGTCATTTCCGTGTAGACCCTGTAAGCTACATACGAGCTATCGTTTTGAACGTTCTGAGTTGGTTTAAATACCGACTTGGAGCGGTCATGTAACAACCCGAAAATCTGGACCAGTTTAAAATTTTTATTTTGGCGATTTTAGCGAATTTTGATTATTTAAAATGAATTATTTTAAATAATAATCGACGAGAAATTTATTTTGAATATAATTCGACGTATATATTTATATACGTCGTCGTTAGAATGTAAATATTTATATATAATTATAAATAGAATTGAAAATGGCGCGGTAGTTCGATAATTCGATTTCAAACTTCAATTGAATGTACCGGGTGCAAAACAATCCGGATTTTAGTGAAACCAAAAACATTAGGATCTAATTGATGATTTCTTTCCAACGAATCCGAAAAATTGAAATTTCATAGCGGGAATCAAAAGATATGTCTAGTTGAAAATTCTGAATAGTCACTATGGAATTCAGGCCCTTAAAAATGGAAATTTTGCAAACGACCTCGGATTTCGACGAAACCACTTTTGTTGGGTCCGTGATGTAAAATTATTGCTAGGTTTTAAAATTCATAATTTTTCGAATCAATATGTGAGCGTGGCGAAGGAAAACGCGTTTAACCAGTTTTAGTTGATTTTAATCGACTGGAAAATGGCCATTTTTCAAACGGTCTCAGAATTTGACGAAATTAGTTTTGTTAGGACCGTATCGTCAATACGAAGCTAGAAAATATTTTTCGGGAATTTTTCTAGTTAGTATGTGACCCTGGTAAATTGAAATGCGCGTTCAAATTCAATATATAGAGTTATATGTTGATTTTAACAGAAACTGATCGAAACGATCAAATCATCTTGCGATACATATCCCATTGTGTTCGAAATGTGGGTAAAACGCTATGGACGACAGGCGGTGGGCCTCGTTTCGAGGTCGTATGTAAAAGTCAACTTTTTGCAAAATAAATAATTAAAAAAAAAAGATCTTCCCCCTTAAACCCGCTCTGGCCCCCCCTCTCTCTCATTTTCAATCCAATCGGAATTAAGAATAAAAAAAAAAACCGAATCCCTAATCGAACCCATCCAATCGGAATTAAGAATAAAATAAAAAAAAACCGAATCCCTAATCGAACCCCCCCTCCGCCTCGTCGCCGATGGCGAACCACCAGCCGCCAACCCCCAATCGAAACTCCCACTACCCTCCGCCTGTCCCTCCGCCAACCGAGCCGCCTCCCCAGCCTCCAAGACCGACGCCACCCCCTGGCCACTGCAGGCTCCAACGCCGAGACCACCTCCGCCGACCTCCACGCGATACCCTTCCCCCCCCCCTTCCAGACCTCGGCGGCACTGACCCCCCCTTCGAAGTTCAACAGTGGAAACCCCCCCTGTAAGTTTATTTTATTTTTTATTTCTTTATTTTATTTATATTGTTTTATCCGATTTTAATTAGGAAAAAAACCTGATTTTTTTTTTAGTATAAAGATATAATGTTGAAGAAGATAAAGAATTGTTTTATAACATAGAAAAGATGGAATTTTTACGAAGTAAAAATATGATTTTTATATTTTTAAAGAATTGAAAATATGATTTTTATATTTTTTTAAAGTATTAAAAATATAATCTTTACTATATGGAAGTGGTAGAGATATGATTTTTGTTTAGGTAGAAAATTAAAAATATAATTTTTACATGATAGGAATATTAAAAATATTATCTTTATATGTGTAGAAAAATAAAAATGAGACTTTTATAAAGATGAAATCTTTAAATTTGAAAAGGCGAAGTCTATGTGTTTATAAAGGCGAAATCTTTAGATGGAAAATAGCGTGATAAAAATAATTTTTATCTATATAACATAGTAGTAAAAATTCGATTTTTATATCATTGTTTTGAATAACATAAATAAAAATATGATTTTTATATATTGAACTTCGAAATAAAAATATGATTTTTATATATGGAATAGCGAAGTAAAAATTCGATTTTTACATAGGTAGTGAAAGCGGACAACGATGGTAACAAAAAGGCGAGAACGAAGAAGATTTATATCAAAGAAGAGTCAAGATGATTGGATAGCTATCGGTGAGAATTTCTCACCTTTCAATTTCTTTTTCTAGTTATATATATATACTAGGATGCAGACGGTGCTTAGTAGCACCCGACACAATCGTCCACAGACCATGGACTTGTTTGTTTGGTTGCATAGATTAGTTAGATATTTGATTTGAATTTGGTTGTTTGGTGATTTGATTGATGTGTGAATGGCGTGGGCCTTCACTAGACCGGGGATAAGGCTAGGCCTTGTCCCGTTTCTAGTATCGTGCCGTTATGCCGCCAAAATTTTCTAAAATAAGTTAGAAAATAAAAATATTTGTATTGAGAATGAACTGAATAGAAATTCATATGTTGAAATAAAATGTTTTATCGTTAAAAATATAATTTTTAACGTGAATATGAATAAATAAATATTCATTTACAAACCTGACGGTTTGTTTATGTACACCTATTTGAAGGACATTGATTGGGTCGATAAATTTTACACATTGCCCAACTGCACAAATAAATATTTGTTTGATTGTTTGAAACCCCACACGGGTGTTAGGATGAAATAAGAAGTTCACTCGTCCTGATTGATTAAATGTGTCGATCGATTGATTGACAGACTGTTATAAGCGTTAGATATCTATATTTGATGCTTATACAGTGTAGTGCACTTTGGTTGATGGTTGATTATTTTTCAATGCTATTATATACATGTGTTGTATGAAAATCCATATAATTAACTTTATATGGTAATTGATTGGGCCTCATTCCAATTTAGAAAATAAAGATAATATAAAATAAAGGTTCATGTGTTGACAGTACTCATCCATTGAGATTGGTCATGTGTTGAACGAAATATTTTGAAAAAGAAATATTTGAAATAGAATATTTGAAAATAGAAATTTATGAAGCCGTGTTGATTAGATTGACGCCATTTTGACGTGAACGATATTTATATCGATTTTAACGATTTCGAAATGAAATGAATTGAAAACGATTTCGAAATGAATTGAATATAAAACGATTTCGAAATGAATTGAATTGAAAACGATTTCGAAATGAATTGAAAACGAATTCAAATTGAATTGAAATGAATTCAAATTGAATTGAAATTTGAATTGAATAGAAAGGAATTTTAAAACGAATTTATAAAGAAGAATTCAATTTTGATTTGAATTGAAATGGAAGTTGAAATTGCTTTTGAAACGAATTTTAAAACTATTTATATAATTCGTTTTTTTTTAAATAGTAATCGACGAAGTATATTATATATATTATATATATATAATATAATGGCCTGAATAGAACGCGCCGCGCCGCGGCAGTTCGTGAATTTCGACCATTTATTTCAAACGGACATTACGGGAGATCCGACCGTTGGATTCTCCTAAAACCGGAACCGTTGGGTTCGTATCGAAAAGAGCTTTCTAACGAATATTAGAAATTTGAAATCTAACGGTTGGATTTGGAGATACGTCCAAATCAAATTCGAAAAAGGTCGCTGTAAGTGCAGTTCGATGGCCATGGATGGAAATCGACTGTACGGGCCTTAATAAAATTATTAAAAATAGTAATAATTTGTGTAAAATCATAAGAAATGATTTAGAAAGGATTGGGAGGGAAACTCCATATTTGAAAAGATAAAAATAGATTTTTATCGAAATGAACTAGTTTTGAACTAGAAATATAATTCTATTTATTTTTAAAATAAATAAACTGAATTTGAAAAAGGGTTTTAAAAATAACCAAAATTTCCAATGATTGCATTGGAGTGGATTTGAATCGAAATTGTCTTCGGAATATTTCGATGTTGGAATTCGTGATTATACAGATGTTGTTATGGAAATTTGAAAGATATTTATATCGTTATTTCCAATACGACATTTGTTAATCGTAGGATTTGATATTGAATCTAAGCCGATATATTTTCTATTCAGAGCCTTATATTGAATATCAAATGTGATTTGGGTTTGTCGTGAATGGTGTCTTCACTAACACTGTTCTTGAACCCAGTTGAGAAATGATTAAATCTTTTTATTTAGATTTAATGAAGTGTACCAATTAAATGATATTTAATTGGAATTGAATTGGTATTGATTTTTGGGTTTATCGTGAACAGTGATTTAAATAACACTTGTTCTTTAATCCGATAATTAATGGAATGTGATTTTGGGTTTATCGTGAACCGTGTTTTAAATGACACTGATTCTTTAACCCAGTCGAAGATTAAAACTAAGTGGAGTTTTAATGAATCTTTAATTAGATTGAAATGATCGAGAATGGAGTACCACCAGTTTTGCTCCAGGCGTTAGTTAAATCTTTAATTAGATTTGAACGTGAAATGGTAATTGAATTTGCCGATAACACCGTGGTGTTAGATATGAAGTATTACCAGTTTTACTTCATGGGATGAATAGGTTGGGATTGGGAAATTAAAATCAATGACTACTTCGGTAAGGTTCGCTAATTCCGACTAGTTGAATCGAAATTCAAAAGTAGATTAAAGAATAAATTCAAGGAATTTATCTTTGATAAAATTAATGGGAACCTTTCCCTATGAACGTGAAATTTAGAAACTAACTGTCGGTTAGCCAAGCAGAATGGTTTTCTGGATATTGATCTGATGTTGGTTTCGGCCTTCGGGGTTAATATTTGGGGAATTATTCTCTTGATTAATTTACGGTTAGTGACTGATGAATTGGAATGAGGCGTGTGTTGTGTTTGTGTAACACTTATTTAAAATATACGCGAGTTATTCGGAAAGACCGGGTTTATCCCATTCTGAATAACTGACACGACGATAAGTCGAAGATGAAGACGGTGGTCGAAGACTGGAAGTCTTCACGTCGTTTGGGTGATTACTGATGATCTTGATTGGGCTGTACACCCAAAAAGATGGAAATAGTTGGTGATCGTCCAGACGTACTTGGAGATCGATGGATATGCGGGGTACTAGGTGCCTCCGGTTTCGTTCAGCCCCAGAACGGACTTGTAAATGGACTGTGTGTCTGACATTGGATTTTAGTCCGTGTGATTGATCTCTATTAAATATATATCTGTTTGGCGGCGGAGAATTTATTCTCTTGCTTAACGCCCTTCTCTGAGACGTACGAGCTCAGGGGTTATATATTGATGGATATCAAACGCATGGAGTGAATTGCCTGTGTGGCATGCCTAAGTGGCAATTGATCGAGGCTTCTGTTGAAAAGCAAAGTCTTGTGGTGATGATCAAAGCAAGGCCTTTGTGGCGTAGCTTTGTGTGACGGTTACTTCGCGTGTTTCACACCCGGTATGAACCAAAAACGGGAGACGGACCTCAGGGAGGGCATGCGTTTCCTTCTAGCTAAAAAGTGGCGTCAGTGATTTTACACGCCCTGACGAGTTTGACTTATGTGGTTGTTGCTGTTGCGAGGCGCCTCGGATTGATCGGTCGTTCTCGAACCGATGGAGTCATTTAGTTGGCTCATTTACGCCCCAATGGGCGGGGAAACGTAGTGTTCAGGCATTTTAATCCACATCGGTGGACCGGCCCTGACGATCCAAGGGTCACTCGAGCTCTGATCCTGAGACTCGGGCTAGACAGTCTCGAATCGGTTGAGGACTATCTTTTGCCTCGGTTCATAGACGGAAATCCAATTTCCAAATACGTGACATTTGCGGTTTTATTTGTAGAGCCTAGTATGGCGACATAGTGGGATGGGGCACTTATGCCGCCTATGATTGATACTTATGATTTGAAGTTGTTTTATATACTATGCACTTATAATAGTATCAAATGATTTGTTTTCAACGTATCAAGCATTCTTGGCTATTATAAGGTAAAAACCCTATCCTCCGGCTTGCGATTGCATTGTGTGATGGGACCTGGGTCTTATAATAGCTTCATTTTTCTTTATTTAGCATTGCGCTGTTGTTTTTGCACTGGTATTCTTGGGAGGAAACCCGTTCCGTGTTATACGGCGTGGTCCCTTGATTTACCTAACTTTGAAAAATAAAGGATAATAACTGTTTTAGTTCTCACACCAGTCCCATGACTGACCTGTAGTTTATTGTTTTAACCTAAACTCTGGGTGCCCTTATTTTGACACGGGCAGCTAGTAGTTTTGGTTTTGCAGATTTATCTTCACAGGATCCTGGTTTACAGCTGGAACGATATCCGGAAAGCTTTGTATCCGTATATCTCATTCTAGTTGTGTATTGTATTATTTTCCGCTGCTATGTATTTAAATGTAATTTAAATCTCTGGTATTTCTGTGTAATATTCGTTTATACTCAGTATATTCTTGTAATCTGATGCATTGTTGTAATATACAATGAAATGTTCTTCTGTATGTGTTCTGTTGTGGTTTGTTCTCGAACTATCCGACGCTTTCCTTTACGGGGAAGTGACGGGTTTTCACAGTTGGTATCAGAGCTTTGGTTTACAAAGCTTGGAGAACAAGGCACATTAGAACCATACGAAAGAATTCATCAGATATTGGGTTAGTAATATCCAATAGGAATGACTCGTTAGAGATGGGATCAGTAGTATCCTAGAACGAGTGTGAAGAGTATGTTTTTGAAAATGAAAACAAATTTTGTTTTGAAAATCTAAATCAATTATTCGTATTTGATTATTTATTTATATTGATTTGGACAGTTCAGTATATAAAAACTTTGCATATACGCCTTGCAAACGTGTATTTGAAATTTTAATATACTGGATAGATATAGAATCACACTCTAGTCGCCCGGAGATAATTTTGGTAATGCGGCCGCATTATCAATATTTATATTCGTGTTTCGAAGGTGTGATATCTATATATTTCCATTAGACTGGTGTGAGAACCAAAACTAATATAGCTAGAACACATTGTTGTGAATTGGCATCAAAAACAAGATTTTCAGTATATGATCAAAATTATCAATTTGAAACGTTAATTCACTAATTGATTGATGTTTGTGTTGTTTGTTTAATTGTTTGATAATTTTGAACCTTTATGCCTAACTAAACCAAATATTGAACTATATTGAGAATTGGTCGCATTTGCTTGCATATACATATGCTTACATTGAACAGGTCATAGCAAAGAGGCTAGAGCCGAAGAATAAAATTTGTTTGCCCGACAAATAGGTACATGTTTACTACATAATTTACTGTTTTTTTTGGGTGATGATGATTTTATGAGCCTATTGGCTAGCCGCTTGGCTTTTTCTTTTTCTTTTTGAGATCTGAAGGACCGGGGAAGCTATTTGAAATTCCCCGATGCTCCCGGTGCAGGGGAGGTTATGGCGAAATTTTTCGAAAATTTAGGGAGTTAGCCAAATTTTTGAAATTTTGATAATTCTCAGAAACTAAAAAGTTGGAGAATGGAAGCCTGATCGAACGTAGAGTTGAATGATCAAACCACTTTCGACTTTGTTCCTTTTCGGGGACGAAAAGTTTTAAGTGGGGGAGATTGTAACAACCTGAAAATCTGGGCCAGTTTAAAATTTTTATTTTGGCGATTTTAGCGAATTTTGATTATTTAAAATGAATTATTTTAAATAATAATCGACGAGAAATTTATTTTGAATATAATTCGACGTATATATTTATATACGTCGTCGTTAGAATATAAATATTTATATATAATTATAAATAGAATTGAAAATGGCGCGGTAGTTCGATAATTCGATTTCAAACTTCAATTGAATGTACCGGGTGCAAAACAATCCGGATTTTAGTGAAACCAAAAACATTAGGATCTAATTGATGATATCTTTCCAACGAATCCGAAAAATTGAAATTTCATAGCGGGAATCAAAAGATATGTCTAGTTGAAAATTCTTAATAGTCGCTATGGAATTCAGGCCCTTAAAAATGGAAATTTTGCAAAGGACCTCGGATTTCGACGAAACCACTTTTGTTGGGTCCGTGATGTAAAATTATTGCTAGGTTTTAAAATTCATAATTTTTCGAATCAATATGTGAGCGTGGCGAAGGAAAACGCGTTTAACCAGTTTTAGTTGATTTTAATTGACTGGAAAATGGCCATTTTTCAAACGGTCTCAGAATTTGACGAAATTAGTTTTGTTAGGACCGTATCGTCAATACGAAGCTAGAAAATATTTTTCGGGAATTTTTCTAGTTAGTATGTGACCCTGGTGAATTGAAATACGCGTTCAAATTCAATATATAGAGTTATATGTTGATTTTAACGGAAACTGATCGAAACGATCAAATCAGCTTGCGATACATATCCCATTGTGTTCGGAATGTGGGTAAAACGCTATGGACGACAGGCGGTGGGTCTCGTTTCGAGGTCGTATGTAAAAGTCAACTTTTTGCAAAATAAATAATTAAAAAAAAAAAAGATCTTCCCCCTTAAACCCGCTCTGGCCCCCCCTCTCTCTCATTTTCAATCCAATCGGAATTAAGAATAAAAAAAAACCAAATCCCTAATCGAACCCCCCCCCCTCCGCCTCGTCGCCGATGGCGAACCACCAGCCGCCAACCCCCAATCGAAACTCCCACTACCCTCCGCCTGTCCCTTCGCCAACCGAGCCGCCTCCCCAGCCTCCAAGACCGACGCCACCCCCCTGGCCACTGCAGGCTCCAACGCCGAGACCACCTCCGCCGACCTCCACGCGATACCCTTTCCCCCCCCCCCTTTCCAGACCTCGGCGGCACTGACCCCCCCCCTTCGAAGTTCAACAGTGGAACCCCCCCCCCCCCCCCCCGTAAGTTTATTTTATTTTTTATTTCTTTATTTTATTTATATTGTTTTATCCGATTTTAATTAGGAAAAAAACCTGATTTTTTTTTAGTATAAAGATATAATGTTGAAGAAGATAAAGAGTTGTTTTATAACATAGAAAAGATGGAATTTTTACGAATTAAAAATATGATTTTTATATTTTTAAAGAATTAAAAATATGATTTTTATATTTTTTTAAAGTATTAAAAATATAATCTTTACTATATGGAAGTGGTAGAAATATGATTTTTGTTTAGGTAGAAAATTAAAAATATAATTTTTACATGATAGGAATATTAAAAATATCATCTTTATATGTGTAGAAAAATAAAAATGAGATTTTTATAAAGATGAAATCTTTAAATTTGAAAAGGCGAAGTCTATGTGTTTATAAAGGCGAAATCTTTAGATGGAAAATAGCGTGATAAAAATAATTTTTATCTATATAACATAGTAGTAAAAATTCGATTTTTATATCATTGTTTTGAATAACATAAATAAAAATATGATTTTTATATATTGAACTTCGAAATAAAAATATGATTTTTATATATGGAATAGCGAAGTAAAAATTCGATTTTTACATAGGTAGTGAAAGCGGACAACGAAGGTAACAAAAAGGCGAGAACGAAGAAGATTTATATCAAAGAAGAGTCAAGATGATTGGATAGCTATCGGTGAGAATTTCTCACCTTTCAATTTCTTTTTCTAGTTATATATATATACTAGGATGCAGACGGTGCTTAGTAGCACCCGACACAATCGTCCACAGACCATGGACTTGTTTGTTTGGTTGCATAGATTAGTTAGATATTTGATTTGAATTTGGTTGTTTGGTGATTTGATTGATGTGTGAATGGCGTGGGCCTTCACTAGACCGGGGATAAGGCTAGGCCTTGTCCCGTTTCTAGTATCGTGTCGTTATGCCGCCAAAATTTTCTAAAATAAGTTAGAAAATAAAAATATTTGTATTGAGAATGAACTGAATAGAAATTCATATGTTGAAATAAAATGTTTTATCGTTAAAAATATAATTTTTAACGTGAATATGAATAAATAAATATTCATTTACAAACCCGACGGTTTGTTTATGTACACCTATTTGAAGGACATTGATTGAGTCGATAAATTTTACACATCGCCCAACTGCACAAATAAATATTTGTTTGATTGTTTGAAACCCCACACGGGTGTTAGGATGAAATAAGAAGTTCACTCATCCTGATTGATTAAATGTGTCGATCGATTGATTGACAGGCTGTTATAAGCGTTAGATATCTATATTTGATGCTTATACAGTGTAGTGCACTTTGGTTGATGGTTGATTATTTTTCAATGCTATTATATACATGTGTTGTATGAAAATCCATATAATTAACTTTATATGGTAATTGATTGGGCCTCATTCCAATTTAGAAAATAAAGATAATATAAAATAAAGGTTCATGTGTTGACAGTACTCATCCATTGAGATTGGTCATGTGTTGAACGAAATATTTTGAAAAAGAAATATTTGAAATAGAATATTTGAAAATAGAAATTTATGAAGCCGTGTTGATTAGATTGACGCCATTTTGACGTGAACGATATTTATATCGATTTTAACGATTTCGAAATGAAATGAATTGAAAACGATTTCGAAATGAATTGAATATAAAACGATTTCGAAATGAATTGAATTGAAAACGATTTCGAAATGAATTGAAAACGAATTCAAATTGAATTGAAAGCGAATTGAAATGAATTCAAATTGAATTGAAATTTGAATTGAATAGAAAGGAATTTTAAAACGAATTTACAAAGAAGAATTCAATTTTGATTTGAATTGAAATGGAAGTTGAAATTGCTTTTGAAACGAATTTTAAAACTATTTATATAATTCATTTTTAAATAGTAATCGACGAAGTATATTATATATATATTATATATAATATAATGGCCTGAATAGAACGCGCCGCGCCGCGGCAGTTCGTGAATTTCGACCATTTATTTCAAACGGACATTACGGGAGATCCGACCGTCGGATTCTACTAAAACCGGAACCGTTGGGTTCGTATCGAAAAGAGCTTTCTAACGAATATTAGAAATTTGAAATCTAACGGTTGGATTTGGAGATACGTCCAAATCAAATTCGAAAAAGGTCGCTGTAAGTGCAGTTCGATGGCCATGGATGGAAATCGACTGTACGGGCCTTGATAAAATTATTAAAAATAGTAATAATTTGTGTAAAATCATAAGAAATGATTTAGAAAGGATTGGGAGGGAAACTCCATATTTGAAAAGATAAAAATAGATTTTTATCGAAATGAACTAGTTTTGAACTAGAAATATAATTCTATTTATTTTTAAAATAAATAAACTGAATTTGAAAAAGGGTTTTAAAAATAACCAAAATTTCCAATGATTGCATTGGAGTGGATTTGAATCGAAATTGTCTTCGGAATATTTCGATGTTGGAATTCGTGATTATACAGATGTTGTTATGGAAATTTGAAAGATATTTATATCGTTATTTCCAATACGACATTTGTTAATCGTAGGATTTGATATTGAATCTAAGCCGATATATTTTCTATTCAGAGCCTTATATTGAATATCAAATGTGATTTGGGTTTGTCGTGAATGGTGTCTTCACTAACACTGTTCTTGAACCCAGTTGAGAAATGATTAAATCTTTTTATTTAGATTTAATGAAGTGTACCAATTAAATGATATTTAATTGGAATTGAATTGGTATTGATTTTTGGGTTTATCGTGAACAGTGATTTAAATAACACTTGTTCTTTAATCCGATAATTAATGGAATGTGATTTTGGGTTTATCGTGAACCGTGTTTTAAATGACACTGATTCTTTAACCCAGTCGAAGATTAAAACTAAGTGGAGTTTTAATGAATCTTTAATTAGATTGAAATGATCGAGAATGGAGTACCACCAGTTTTGCTCCAGGCGTTAGTTAAATCTTTAATTAGATTTGAACGTGAAATGGTAATTGAATTTGCCGATAACACCGTGGTGTTAGATATGAAGTATTACCAGTTTTACTTCATGGGATGAATAGGTTGGGATTGGGAAATTAAAATCAATGACTACTTCGGTAAGGTTCGCTAATTCCGACTAGTTGAATCGAAATTCAAAAGTAGATTAAAGAATAAATTCAAGGAATTTATCTTTGATAAAATTAATGGGAACCTTTCCCTATGAACGTGAAATTTAGAAACTAACTGTCGGTTAGCCAAGCAGAATGGTTTTCTGGATATTGATCTGATGTTGGTTTCGGCCTTCGGGGTTAATATTTGGGGAATTATTCTCTTGATTAATTTACGGTTAGTGACTGATGAATTGGAATGAGGCGTGTGTTGTGTTTGTGTAACACTTATTTAAAATATACGCGAGTTATTCGGAAAGACCGGGTTTATCCCATTCTGAATAACTGACACGACGATAAGTCGAAGATGAAGACGGTGGTCGAAGACTGGAAGTCTTCACGTCGTTTGGGTGATTACTGATGATCTTGATTGGGCTGTACACCCAAAAAGATGGAAATAGTTGGTGATCGTCCAGACGTACTTGGAGATCGATGGATATGCGGGGTACTAGGTGCCTCCGGTTTCGTTCAGCCCCAGAACGGACTTGTAAATGGACTGTGTGTCTGACATTGGATTTTAGTCCGTGTGATTGATCTCTATTAAATATATATCTGTTTGGCGGCGGAGAATTTAGTCTCTTGCTTAACGCCCTTCTCTGAGACGTACGAGCTCAGGGGTTATATATTGATGGATATCAAACGCATGGAGTGAATTGCCTGTGTGGCATGCCTAAGTGGCAATTGATCGAGGCTTCTGTTGAAAAGCAAAGTCTTGTGGTGATGATCAAAGCAAGGCCTTTGTGGCGTAGCTTTGTGTGACGGTTACTTCGCGTGTTTCACACCCGGTATGAACCAAAAAGGGAGACGGACCTCAGGGAGGGCATGCGTTTCCTTCTAGCTAAAAAGTGGCGTCAGTGGTTTTACACGCCCTGACGAGTTTGACTTATGTGGTTGTTGCTGTTGCGAGGCGCCTCGGATTGATCGGTCGTTCTCGAACCGATGGAGTCATTTAGTTGGCTTATTTACGCCCCAAAGGGCGGGGAAACGTAGTGTTCAGGCATTTTAATCCACATCGGTGGACCGGCCCAGACGATCCAAGGGTCACTCGAGCTCTGATCCTGAGACTCGGGCTAGACAGTCTCGAATCGGTTGAGGACTATCTTTTGCCTCGGTTCATAGACGGAAATCCAATTTCCAAATACGTGACATTTGCGGTTTTATTTGTAGAGCCTAGTATGGCGACATAGTGGGATGGGGCACTTATGCCGCCTATGATTGATACTTATGATTTGAAGTTGTTTTATATACTATGCACTTATAATAGTATCAAATGATTTGTTTTCAACGTATCAAGCATTCTTGGCTATTATAAGGTAAAAACCCTATCCTCCGGCTTGCGATTGCATTGTGTGATGGGACCTGGGTCTTATAATAGCTTCATTTTTCTTTATTTAGCATTGCGCTGTTGTTTTTGCACTGGTATTCTTGGGAGGAAACCCGTTCCGTGTTATACGGCGTGGTCCCTTGATTTACCTAACTTTGAAAAATAAAGGATAATAACTGTTTTAGTTCTCACACCAGTCCCATGACTGACCTGGAGTTTATTGTTTTAACCTAAACTCTGGGTGCCCTTATTTTGACACGGGCAGCTAGTAGTTTTGGTTTTGCAGATTTATCTTCACAGGATCCTGGTTTACAGCTGGAACGATATCCGGAAAGCTTTGTATCCGTATATCTCATTCTAGTTGTGTATTGTATTATTTTCCGCTGCTATGTATTTAAATGTAATTTAAATCTCTGGTATTTCTGTGTAATATTCGTTTATACTCAGTATATTCTTGTAATCTGATGCATTGTTGTAATATACAATGAAATGTTCTTCTGTATGTGTTCTGTTGTGGTTTGTTCTCGAACTATCCGACGCTTTCCTTTACGGGGAAGTGACGGGTTTTCACAGTTCAAAAACGCAAGTTGTTACCGCAAGAATGGTTATAAATAGGCTCTGGAATTCGATTGAATTGAGTAGACACTTATTGGTTAAAGCAGTTTTCAAATTTAAATAAATTTGAATTTATATTGTTCTATGTCGATATATGTAAACTTTTATGTCAACATATATATGTTATTTCAATTTTTAAAATGTTTCGTGATCTTATGACTTGTTTTAACTTATATATATATATATATATATATATTATTTTAATGACTTTTCCAGAGATGATTAAACAAGAAATAACAAAAATATTAAGCTTCGTTTCACACTAACGATTACGATACATTGAATACGTAAACATGAAATAAAAATTATGGAAATTGAAATAGAAGCGAATACAACTTGATAATTGACTTAGAATTTAGCATAGGAGGAGGATGATAAGCCAAGTTTTTTTCCAACTTCCCCAAAGAACTTGCACTACAAGATGCACTACATATTGCGACGACCGTTTTGCAACAGGTTGCGGCGGGTTAAAAAGCGACTGTAGCAAGCCGTCGCAAGGTTTGTTGGCAGCTGTTACTTCAGCTTCCCCATTTCTATTTCCCACCCAATTTTATTTTCCCAAACCATCCAACCCCCCGCCCTCTGTTGCTCCAGCACTTCAAGCCTCCAAACACACCTCTCAGCTTCTAATTTCATGCTAGTATGTCTTCTAACCTTATTCTATGTTTAATTAGAGTTAATAATAGGGTTTAGTTGCATGTTTATGGGTTTGAAAATTGATTGATTATGGGTTTGAAATTGGTTGTCATGTGGGATACGTATGATGATGATTGTGTTATATGTTGATTTGGGAGTAAATGTAATTGATTTAGAGGTTGAAAACGATGATTATCGCATAGTTGTTATCATGATAATATTGTGTTATTTTATTTAGAATTGTTGATTGGTGTGATTTGAAAATTAGTGTGTATTATTTATTAACATGTTTATTAATAAGTTTATGCGAATATTCGTTAACAATGTTTGTTGTCATTCAGGCAAAAATATGTGTATTATATTAAAGTTTCTAGCATTTGTTAGTTGCATACATTAGCATAAGTTAAAATAATTATAATTTAATTTATTAGAAGTGTAGCTTTTGATTTATTTTTTATAAAAAACCACAATTTAAAACTTGACGTAGTTGGCTAACTTTTAAATTACGTATTAATATTTCAAATTTAAAGCTTTTGAATGGAAGTTTCAGTACGTTTTAAAATTTAAACTGTAGTTAGCAAATATTTAGAACATATTAAAAAAATTATGTTGACGTTAAAATTCAAATTATAAAATGTGTTTTTACTTATGTGAACCCTTAGAGATTTTTGGCCCCATCTGACAAGTGTTGTATATGATCGTTATATGGATATTCATTTTTATACAGAATGAAAATCTATATTCATCTGCAATATTTGTTGGATTTGTTCCAGTATTAGAAAAGTTACAAATACAATAACGTAAGCTTATTTTATAAATCATTTTAGTTTAAACGGTTAACAAAAGTTCGATGGCACTTCCTTTTTGTTCCCTATGTGCATACATTAGTGTATGATACAGGTATAAAAGCGAAGTGCTATCGAAATTTTGTTGAATTGTTTAACCTGAAATGGTTTATAAAATGTGATTATGTTATTGTATTTGTAATGGGAAGTAGGATGACCGGCCGTCAAAGTAAAAAAGCAATAAATTAATATACCGAAAAAATTGAAGTAGTTATAAATGAAATTTTACAAGACTTTAATTAATATAAAGTGTCTGATCGAGTTTTCTAATATATTTCTTGCAAATTAGGAAAATTTCGATTATTTTCCCGATTGTAGTTGGATGTATGAATCCCGAGGTGGTATGAGAGGATTGATAAAGGAACATTTTTGTAATGGTGTCCAAGAATTTATTAGATTTGCTAAATTTAATAATCAAAATAAAATAACATAGACGTTCGTTGTCTGTGTAGTAAGTGCAAACATCTGAAGCATTGTAAGCCAGATGTAGTAGAAGTACATCTGTATAAATTTGGTTTTGTGTCGAATAAATTATGGGATCGTCATGTAGAACTTGTTTAACCTAAATCTAATCCTGTAGTGGTAGAGGATGATAATACAATGACGAATCTAATAGAAAATATGGTGCAAGATGTAGCACAATTAATGTTTCCTACCATTGAGCAAGACGACGACGAGAACGAAAATGTTGAAGAACCAACGACGGAAGCTAAAAAGATTATGATTTATTGGATTCTGCTAAGAGGTCGTTGTGGGATGGGTGTACAAGCGGAACTAAATTATCTGTACCTCCAAATACATCACTATGAAATCAAAATTCAATCCTATAGATGCTGCATTTACAACGGTTGTACAAACTGCAAAACGACATTTCCCGACCAATAATTTGATGTGCGATAGTCATTATAAAGTGAAAAAACTTATGTCTGCTTTTGGACTGCCATATCAAAAGATACGTACATGGATAAAAAGTTGTTTTGGAAAGAAGATGCTCACCTTAGAAAATGCAAAATTTGCAACGAAGATAGATATAAACCAAGAAAAAAGAAAGGAAAAGAAATTCTATATAAGAAAATGCATTATCTACCCATAACTCCTAGACTTCAACGACTATATGTATCTTCTGCTACAACATGTCATATGTGATGACGTAACATGAGAACATCTGTCAGATGGTGAAGCATGGAAACACTTCAATCAGATTTATCCTGAATTTATTGCTGAGAGTCGTAATGTTAGGCTCGTTTTATACATAGATGGATTTTTTTCCATTTTCTCAGTTTGGTAGTAAATATTCATCGTGACCTATCATTGATATTCCTTATAACTTACCTCCATGTATGTGCATGAAAACTCCATATATTTTCATAAAGATTGTCGTCCCCTGTCCTGGTGATCCAACACGGGGAATTGATGTTTATCTACAACCATTGATCGAAGAATTGAAAACACTGTGGCAGGAAGGAATTGAAACATATGACATTTCGAGAAAAAGGAATTTTCGTATGTTTGCTTATTTATTATGGACTATTAGTGATTTCCCCGCATATGGCATGCTTTCAGGTTAGAGCACATCTGGACGTCAAGCTTGTCCGTATTATATGGATAAGACATGAGCATTTTCATTATAAAGTATGAAAAAAAATCTTGGTTTGACTGTCATCGGTGCTTTCTACATACTAATCATAAATTTAGAATGGATAAAAAGAACTTTAAAGTTAACAGAGTAAAGATTATGCTACATCCTAAATTTTGGACAAGTGAAGAGATACATGAAATCGTAAAACACTGTCCAAAGATACATGAAACTGGGGAACAGGTTGAAATTCCAGGTAAATAGGACATTTTTAATTTGTGCAAGCAAAGTATGTTTTAGGTGTTACCTTACTAGAAAAATCTTCTACTTTGACATAATATTAATGTCATGCACAGTGAAAAAATGTTTTCGATAACGTTTTTAATATAGTTTTGAATGTAAAGGGGAAAACCAAGGACAATGAGAATTCGAGACGTGGTATATTACACTTCTGTAAGCGGCCCAGACTTCACTTATTCGATGATAATAAAAAAACCCAAAGCATGCAATAAGCTAGACGACAAGCAAGTAAAACTCATGCTAAAGTGGTTGGAAGGATTAAGATGTCCTGATGGGATTTCTTCAAACCTCCGCAAATGTGTGGACTTTAAAAAGTGTAAATTAAGTGGGATGAAAAACCATGATTGCCATGTCATGATAAAATATTTTTAACCTTTGATTTTCAAAGAACTATTACGCACAAAAATATGGAGTGTTATAATATAATTAAGCATGTTTTATAAACAATTTTGTTCAGTGACATTAAAAGTTGTTCGTCTACGTAAACTTGAAGTAGAAATCCTTGTACTGCTCTTCAAACTAGAGAAAACATTTCCATCGTTTTTTTAATGTAATGGAGCATTTACCTATTCATGTTCCATCCGAAGCACTCCTTCGAGGTCTTGTGCAAATGAATGGATGAATCCATTTGAGAGGTAATTTTGAATATCCTCAATATTTTTAGTAGTTTACAATTTCGATTTGTGCACTAACATATAAATTTAATTAACTTATTATGGCTACTTCAATCACTTAAAGAAAAAAATTAGATAAAAAATACAAGTAGAGGTTCGATTTGCAAATCTTACCTTGAAGAAGAAGCTTCATTTTTTCCCATCACTTTAGTGATGATGTGAACTTATCTTTTGTAATTGCTCCTCGTAATGAAGAAATTGTTGAACATGAGTCTTCTTAAACAATGTTTTCTATTTTTAGACAACACGGAAGACCTGCTAGAAAATGTGTGGAGATATGGTTAAGCGATTGAGGCTACCATTTGGCACACACATATGTTTTTTTTAAATTGTGTGGAGGTTGCAGAATTTGTCAGGTAATACTAAATTCAAGTACAATTTAGTTATATATATATTTGTTTTAATAAAAAGGAACATAACACGTATTTGGAGCATATATGAAGCACAACATCCATCTGGTAACCTCAGTAAAGAATTTGTTGAATGGTTTTCAAACTATATTCATGATTCCAAAAACCATGTTGTTGACAAAGGATTATGAAATCTTGCTATCAGACCGAAAAGAAATGTCAAAACCTATCCAATATACGTTGTCTATGGATTTAAATTCAACACCAACGATTACGGAGCTGAAAAATTAACATATAATAGTAGTGTATTTGTCAACGGCACTAATGATTCATAGGAGCATGTAAAAGATTTTTACGACATCTTAACGCAAGTTTTAGAGTTGACATATTATGTATAGTATGGAGAGAAAGTTCTTTTATCCAAATGCAACTGGTTTAGCAATGTTCCTAGTTCTGGAATTAACATGCACAAAGATTATAAGATAATTGTAATAAGGTGTACATCACATTACTATAAGTTTGATCCTTTTATATTAGCTAAGTAAGCATTACAATACTATTTTGCTTTGTATTTGTCCTTAAAAAAAAAGATAAAGCAGACTGGTCGGTTGTTTTTAAAACAAAGGCAAGATTTACATTTGATGGAAATAATATTCCAGATGAAGCAGTGTATCAAGCGGATCTTGAGCCAAATACTGAAATAATAACAGCCGATGACATTGATGTAGGGTCGCTGAATGATGATGCGAATGTTTTAATAAATGCATTTGTAAGTATTGAAGAAAACAATATAGAGTATGAGACTGAGTCTGAATCAAAAGATAATGAAGACTGATTATAGATTATGACTACTCTTAGCTATGAATTTACTTATGTTATGTACTATTCTGAATTATATAATAATTAAAAGATGATGACTACACTTAGCTATGAATTTACTTGTGTTATGTACAATTCTGAGATATGTAATAATAATGATGATGATGACCGTCCTTAGCTATGAATTTACTTCTGTTCTTTACTATTATGATTTATTTAATAATAATGTTGACTTATATATGTTATGCATCATAAGAGTTATACATTGTTCTTTCGTGTATGATTATGTGCTGATTATATGAAGGGTTTGGTGATGATTAATGATTATGTGTTTATTGATAATTATGTAATGCTTATGTGCTCATTATTATTTTGTGTGCATCATATGATTGTGATAGATATGTATGATAGAAGACGATCCAAGAGTACATCTTAGCCATCCCCTTCATAGTCTCCTCTGGTTGGAGCAGGTCCTAGCAGCTCGGAGCCAGATCAACGCCGGTTTGTAGAGATTGTTCCAAATTGTACCAGGTAAATATTAAATTTATTTCAATTTAGATTATTTGTAATATATTAAATATCTATGTCAAAATTTATATAGGTGGTTTGAGGTGGAGTCGTCATCTTTTATTTTAGAGGTATCAAAGGAATAATATAGGAGTAGGATGTATGGATGTTGGTAGCGCTGGGATAGTATCCCACCTCATATCAAGAACTCTATTTTGGCTAATTTGATGGTAAGTATAATTTTATATTACAATTGAAAATTAATATATTGTATATAATTCATAATATATTAAATATGCATGTTGTAGTACGTGTGGGGCCGCAGGATATGGAACTTTTATGACTAACTAGAACATGAAAACGTGGAAAAATTATAGAGGTGCAATTTTAAGGGCCAAGAAAGCTGGTAAAAAGCCAAATTGGATGAGTGACGATGTTTGGGCTGCATTTCTTAGATACTAGGATACCAAAGCAACAAAAGTAATCTATAATGAAAATATTCACATTTATGTTGCTTGCGTTATTTTAACTAATTTTGTATCAAATTTAATAGAGCGTAGCAACAAGAACTGCAGTAAATAAGAATCCAGCTTTACACCGCGATGGCTCCATATATTTCCAATAGCATAGGAGAGAATTAGTATAAATTTTCAATATATTTAGCATATGTTCATGTATATCTATATGTATATCATTCATTCTTATTTTCAATAATTTTATTAATGTGTATCTTTAATTTGCAAAGTATGGAAGAGAACCTATGATGGCAGAGGTTTTTAGACTTACACTTGCGGTGGAGCATACTGATGAAGAGGAGAATGTTTCATACGATTGGACAGACCAAAATGCTGCTGACGTAATGATAAATATGCTTATCCGTAATTAATATGTTTCATATACATTTATATCACAGTATATAAGTAAATTATATAGCAATCGTGTCAAAATTATATTGGTATTGTAGGAGAGATATGACGCTAAGCAGGCAAGAGTGACACAAGATAGTGGATGAGAGGAGATTTCGCTCGAAGAGTCCAATCGTATATGGGATTCTATTATCGATCCACGTACTTGAATTAGGCGATATTGCTTCAACAATTAGGTGGTAAACCTTTTTTATACTTTTATGATAACATCATGAATATTAACTTGAATTGTTAACTTTAATGTTAAATTGAATTATTTCGCAGGCTGTTAATTTTCAACTAGCTTACAGGAGGTTCATTGAGGAAGAGGATATAGCTCGAATGTAGCGGCAGTTGAATGAGCTAAATGATTGGCAAAGAAGCCACCTGGCCCAGCAAATAGACGAGCGAATTGCAGCGTACTATTAGGAGTATGGGTCAATGCTAGGAAGGGAGATGCAGCTGCCGACGATGACAACGACAAGGACGCATGGTTTGATTGTTCTTATTGGTATGTACATATTTTTTACTAGTAATGATACTTGGTATTGTATATGGTTGATGCACGACGATGATAGTTACTGTTTTGTTGATCGATTTGATAGTATTTTGGATTTTGTGGCACTTGAACAGGCTAGTAGTCGTTATATATATACTATGATGGCACTTATTGTTTGGTTGATGGATTTGATAGTTTTTTTGGTGAATTTTGGTCGTGTATTTTTCGATGGAATGATATTGATGAGATATGGTATTGTGTTTTGGATTATGGTATTGTGCGGATTTGGTGAATCGATAATATATGTGTGGTTTTAGGAAAAGGATTCGCTGCATGGTGCAGCCAAAAACACCAAGTCTAGCGACGGCTTGCTATGGTGTATTGGTCTAAATAGCGATGGACCAATGTTCCAAATTTGTAATGGCTAGCAACGACTTATAATGCTCCCCGAAAAACAAATTAACTACCACGTTTGATGCCATGTGGACAACTAGCCGTTGCTAATTTATCGACGGAGCCATCGCTTTTCCTGTTGGAGAGGACTTATTTTGCAATGGCTATTTGCAACGGCTTGCGACGACCACCGACGCTTTTAGCCGTCACAAATTTTCTTGGAAGGTTTTTGTAACTTTACGTAAAAGTATACCCTAAATAGACATAGATAATTGAATTAAGTATAAACAATAATAAGTTAATAAAATATTAATGGACTGAAAAGGGAATTTTGGAAAATTGAGAATTAGACCATGAAAGTATTACTATTGCATTTGTGGCGAGATTCTGATCCGTATTCGTATTTTATTTACCGAAAACGGTGTTCGTGTGCAAAAGTTATTAAGAAATTAAGTTGTGCATATATATTAGACATACAGAGTTTGAATTTAAAATAAATATATATACAACCGTGGGATATATTAATTGGATAAGAATGAAAAATAATATTCCTTTTGAAATCAAACTTGTGTATATATATTCGTATATAATGGGGACAAACATATTGAACAAAAGGAAAGAAATCAATCAGAATTAAAAAGAATTAATCAAAAAGTAACGCATAGGAGACAACTGTATCGTGAGCTCGACTTAGAAGAGGGGTTAACCACCCCTCTAGGCGGGGTGTCGACCGCTAGGTCGACCACCCTCCTGTAGGGGCTGTCGACCGCCCTTAAGGGATTTTGGTGGAGGTGCCTTATTTTTATAGGGACTTATATATAAATTGCAAACAACAAACTGTCCAAATTAAAATTAATTGATATAACGGTTTGTATACACACTTGCAACTGTATATACCACCTACATAGCACCTCTAAACCCTAATCTATTTTCTTCTTGCACCTCAATTCTGCTATTCGAATTCCAGAGGAGGTTTATGTTTTCTTCTAAATCCTTACTCTATATTTATGTTCTTCTCTATTCTGATTTAAGATTAGATTTTATATTTTGGAACTCAAGGATTTATATATAAGATTCTAATCTCTTGATTCTTATATAAAGATTAACAAGAACTAGAGAACATTTTGTACGAATGAATCGATCCAAAAGCAAACACTGTTTAGATTTCCACTATTTTATCCTTCTTAGCACTGTGAGTAGAAATGACATCAATTTTCCATTTTCATTGTTTTGTAATGTAAATTCGGATCTATACGCCTAAGGGAATTTGGATGTAAGCGAAAATATTATATTAAACATCCTCAAGAATCCCTATATTTTATTTGCTCGTAAAAATGATCAGTCTAATCATATTCATGGTTTTGGGTTATTGTAACAATAAAAGAAGGACATATTGCTTGTGTATAATTATCTATATTGTTCAGATTCTTTTTTATTCTATTTCACGTAAATCTGTAAGTTTAGTCATATGCAAAAGGTTAAATTTTAAATAAGCTTGCAAATCTAAATAGGTTTGAATCTCTATTTTTCTATGTAGAGTATTCGAACGTATTATTAACAATATACCTAAGTATTAAGGTTTTGTGTATAAACAAACATAAGAAAGGAATTTATCCAAAAAAGGAATTATAAACATATATGTATATTTGATGTATGAAGTTATGTTTATCTTTTATTGTTACAATAATCAAAACTTGAGTTGCAAGTTTATATGCCGTTGTGATTGTTTTTCCCATTTTATTGTCATTTGCTAATATGTACATTTGTGTGGTGGTTGAGGAAAATATAGGAAAATGACTTGTACAACTCTAAGAATTTAATAGGGATTGACATTTCAAAAACACGGTAAGGACGCAATCTCGTTCGCCTAATTTACATGTATATATATATATATATAACGCAATCAATGTATATTAATAAATATTAAGTGCGCAATAAATACGATTAAATTAGGAATATAATTTGAATGTTTGTATATGTTACTTCCAAAAATTAACAGTGAAATAGAATAACAGGGAAGAGGTATCGGATAACCATAAGCACCCAATGGTCTTTTATAAAACAGGACCAAGGGCTAAGAAGAGGCAACGATAGGGAGAAAAGTTCCAAAGGGAAATGTCAACCGAAACACATCCTCGCTACCAGCTAGTGGTGAAAAGGGTATTTAGTAAATATGAGTACGAAAGGGTGATCTAAGAGCCATGCCGACCCCGCCTCCTTAAGGGAAGAGAATTCGAAGCCCACAAATTTCCGACATAGTCTATTTGGCAAAGCATATCCGATAGGGATACCCTATAACAAAAGGAAAAGGAGCTGAGTCAGCAAACTAAGGAAAAGAAAGGAGAGAATCTCGACAACTGGAACCTAGAAGGGCGAGAGGGTGTGCCGACATCAGCCCATCGGATACCGACGCGACAGGATAGGGAAACATTGAAAAAATGAGCTTCTCTGAGCATCCGCAGAATAGCAGGGAGTTAACCGCCGAGGGCATACAATCGAAAGCAGGCACCAAGAAATCCAAATACCTTCCGGGAGGCGCCGTATCAACAAATTCATCCCCATCTCAAAAGAAGTGGCAAACAACGGAGGCCATACTTCGAAGGCCATGACCAGTATCGCAAAAGCAACCGGGAGCCTGACGCCTGAAAACAAAGAAAAAGGAGGCTGACAAAGCTCTTATAGGCCCAATAGCCCTATAGTGAAAGGGTCCTCAAGCCTTCTATAAATAAGACCCCAGGGGTAACACCAAAAGGGGTGAGGAATTCTTGGACAATCTTCATCTCTTATTCTAAGAAAAAAATCCCAAGCCCATAAATTAATTTGAGGGATTTCTCATGTAACCTCCTTTTCCATGAATTAAACCAGTAAAAGCTATTAAAGTGGATGTATATTCTCAAGGAATCGAACCATTATAAAATTGTGCGTCTTTACCTTTTCCGCATGCTATGTTACTTTACAATATACTCCTGTGTGAATTTCGTGATGCGGCAAGATCATCAGAATATTTTTGCCTAAGCCGTCAGGCCCTTAGCCGGCTGACGCTTTCTCCACGGTCATTTCCATAGACCCATATCCGGTGTTGACAAAAAATATCATCAACATTTTGGCGCTAGAGGGAGGGGCCTGAACCTCCGATCTTGTGGTTAACAGCCACACATATCTACATGGAATGTTCCTGTAACGACCCAGGGATTTTCGGCCCTAAAAATCGACATAAATACCTTTACCATAACTCATGCTGACCTTTCAAATACCGAAAACACTGGACGTTATTACAAAAAATTTAGAGGATGAGATAAGAAAGAAAGAAATATTAGAATAGAAGAAGAAGAACCAACACAACACAGAATTAGAGTCTCACAACGTAGCGGAACAAAATATAATACGGAAATAAATCTTTACTGAGAGTTTTAAAATACTTACAATATCAGACTACATCACACAACGGGACAGTTATAATAATATGTCCCATGTACAA
Source organism: Allium sativum (assembly GCA_030737875.1). Classification (NCBI taxonomy): domain Eukaryota; kingdom Viridiplantae; phylum Streptophyta; class Magnoliopsida; order Asparagales; family Amaryllidaceae; genus Allium; species Allium sativum. The sequence goes on along the minus strand of JASFAX010000039.1, from coordinate 4,849,161 downwards.
CACACAGCGGAATAGTAGCTATATAATATCATATGTTTGGACTCTTCCATCTCGTCTGTTCGCAGCATTCGATAACCTGAACCTGTACACCCCGGGCTAACCCGAGCATTTACAAAACACCGGGTCTGTCTGGTGAACCAGAGTGAGAAAAACTCGCACAGTATTAAGGGTATCACACAACTTGATTTTAAAGTCAAAATCTTTCGAAAGAAAAGGATAATCGTAAGACCAAATCCACACATAAACACGGACGGTTTTTACCTTACGATGACCCAAAACATTTTTGAAATCAATATCTTTTCTGATATTATAATAATGTCTAAATACAAGTAAATAGAATCTAGTAGAACGCTTGCATCTCACGCTCCACATATATAGTATACAATCAAAACTGCGGGCGCTTATTGGAGATTGGATTCCGACTATGACAAGGTATGGGACCACCTGCCGATAGTGTATCTCTAGAGGCGAATACACTGGGTTCAACAAGAACGTCTTGCAACCCGGCTCTCACATGACCGACCATTCATTTCGCTTGAGTGTATCGAATGTATATCACCAACGGTTAGGCTCAAACCTCTGTTTCCCGAAAAGGGACATCATCGAAATAGATTAAAGAAGCAAAAGGATTTTCTCTAGATAGGTGGTTATACACCCTAATGGGAGCGACCCACATAGCCATGTTGCCTGCCCAATTTTTGTCATTTACCGGTTGTGAGGCTTGAGGTTAGAATTTTCCTTTATAACATCTGGCCACCATTACTTTGAATGCCACATCATCAGATCCGCCAAATCACTAATTGACGTCCACAAACATATACTGGGTTTAAAAGAAGCGCGCCTTCTTCGCCACCAACTCGGTATGTTTGTAAAAATCAACATACGTGGTTTTTAGGAAATACTCTGTCAGACATTCGTCCGTACAAGTCATCCAGGAACAGGATGAACCGAAGGTACTCTCCTACTGCATCCAATATAGGAATCACCCCATGGATCAGTAGCGAGAAATCCTCGCAATCCGTAGATTACAACCACGACAGAATCATAGTTTATCTCGGGCCGCTAAGCCAGAGATTATAAGTAATCCTTCCGCTTATAAAGATCCACGGTCTTCAATGCTCCATCTCGACCGTCTTTTGATATATTCACGTATTTGTTGGTCGGAATGGTTTTCGAACCTAAGTTCGATCCCTGTCTTTCCTTACCAACAATTGTATTGGACAGATTTGATAGTCGGTGATTTAACTATCAAAATAAACAATGTTTCAATCATGATAATCCAATAAGTTCACTGGTTCAGTATTCAGCACCACTTGGCCTTTTTAATTAAACAAATGTAAATTTAAAACTTTCAAACACTTAGCTATTATGATCATAGTTTCACTACTTATTTAACATAAGATTTTACTTCCCTTTTATATATCCAGTTTCCTATTTCCACTTTCAAACCATTTGCCACATTGTTATCTCATATTGGGAAATCGATTCAATTTATTACTTGTGAGACAACATTATGAGATATCTTTTGTTCATTACTTGAAAACAAAATCCAATGTTTATTCTTAGAGCATAAAACTCATCTTTTACATTTCCCTTTCTAACTCGAACATATCATTATGTTTTCACGCTACCCCTTTTACTTCCCTTTTTCTTTGGATTCATCGTTATATATATATATTTTTTCCAACTGTCCCACTAAACATTCGTGTCATTATTTCTCAAATGAAATAATAAACTTTTACTATCATTTTTACCATTACAACTCATAACATCTTCAGATAATCTTGAAGTCGTTCAAGTGGGGTATTTTAATTACCTCTCAGACCTTGATCAACAACGTTCATATCTCAAGATGGATACTAATTGTAATCCAAAAAACCCATTTATATAACACTGGTTTATTATAAAACCCTTTTATCTAAATTTTCCTTTTTACTTAATTCAATTAATTAAGTAACATTTAATTTAAGCTATAATAGTCGCTTAAAATTTCCTTTTATAACTTTGTTATAAAAACTCAGGTTTAAGCAAAACTTGTCCACAAACTCCTTTCACCTTTCCATCGGATTTCATTTCCCATTTCGTGTACTTTTTATATGAATTTCAATTAAAAAGTATTTCCCTAAATTATTACCAATTAAAATAATAATTTACCTAGACAGTTAACTACTACCGTAGTTAATTCCTTTATTTACTAAAATAAATATTAATTCCCTTTTTAAAGATCTTATTAAAATAATATTCACTAAATTCTTTTACTCGATTAATTCAAATCGATTTAATAATCAATTTCAAATAAAACATTTGACTTAGTCACTCAACGCGGTTGTCTCGTTAACCGATTCCTACTCGTTTTCACTTTAAATTAATTCATAACATAATTATTTAAATAATCCCATTAAATTTTTCTTAACAAAATAATAACCCAACTTGCCGGTTAGATTAATTTCTATTCACGAATTTATAAATCTGATTAACATCAGAAATTACTTTATAAAAACAATTAATAATAATCAAAGTCTTAAATAAATAAAATATTTATTAATTTCCCCTTTTATAAACTTTTATTCAAAATAATATATATTTCAGAATCTATTCCAATTATAAAATAAATTTTATAACTTCAATTCTATCAGTTCACCTGACGGTAAATCGATATAAATAAAACAATTTACTTTTAGGCCAATTACTGCCGATTACTCAACCAATACTGCCCATTGGTTAAAACAAAACACAGGTTGAATTTCCAATCAATGATCAATACTCAAATCAATTACCCAAACATGATAGTTCATATGATGATATGAAAATAAATAATATATTTTGAGAAATCATGTTGGATCCCTCCAACCTGTTCTTCCCTGTATATAAACGGTTATCTCCAAACAGTTCAAACAAATCAAACAATTCAAATAGACCAAACAATTCCAACCATTAAACACGTTTATTGCTAAATGTGACCAATAAAGTAAGTTACCTTTATTGGAACCAATTGTTAGAATAACGATTTGGTATTTTACTGAAATTAAATGACGGTTTAATTTCATCAGTTAAATCAGCAATTAAACATATAATTAGCAAACAATCAACCATTGGCAAGCAGAGCACACAAAATCAAAACTCAAATTATATGAAATATAAATGGGTAAAACTGAGTGAGTTTAACTCACCTTGATTTAATTCTCTGTTTAGACGGCTCGTTTTAGTTAAATTAAAGCAGTGTTTAATTTAACTAAAAATCCAGTTGATCCCAGTTACGTCCAGGTTTTGTTCCATAATGTAGTATTCATTTCCATGGTCCCAATGCAACAGTTCTAGTCCAATTCTGATAACATAAGAGCACGTTATGGAATTATAAGCATATGATTCTTATTTAATAATTAATCTTTTAATTAAATTAATATTAAACTTAATTACTTTATTTAATATAATTGGTCGATCATCGTTCTCTCCTTTTATTCGTTCACTGTTCCTCATAGATTGCCTCCAGATTCATCTCCGTTCTGGCCATTACTTCCAGTTCTATCCACATCATGCATCACACCCCGGCCTTCACTTCGACTGCCCAAAACACGTACTCCTTCAGTTCATTACTACAGACCTCATTCAAACAACCCTCTCCGCACACACTTGAATCAACTCGTATCCGCTCCTTCCTCCGTTCGCCGGAGTGCCATCCATCTTGTCTAGATCGTGCGCCACCTCCCCTTCAACCTTCGATCCAAACAGCACTCCGCCAGATCTCCACCTTCGCCACCAAAAATCTCACAACCGCCATGAGTTACGGGGTTAACAGAGCCTTCTGCAGCACCCAGAAACTGATCGTCGTCGTTCAAAATTGTGAGCTCGTCCAGTTTTATATTTTTGCACTTGATAGTAAAATGAGTTTACAGTTGGATTTCGTGATAATGGATGAGGAAGTTCCAAACGTTCCTGTTCGTTAAATGTTGAGATGGTGGCTCATGCTTCGTTGACTACTCAAAAAGAAAAATTAGGGTAGGACTTTGAGGTGAATTTATACTGGGATAAAACGTGGGAAGCACGGTCTGTTGTATGCCTTGCAAGGTAAAGAGAATTGGCAGGCAAGGAAATGAAGATTAACGCAAGGAAAGTGAAATGGTTTGGTATGCAAGATACTGAAAAACCACCGTGAAAACAAAGTTTGGAACACACAAATGCACACAGTATGGTTGCGGAAGACTTTTTAATTAGATTAATTGGAATATTACTATACCCACTTATTGTCGCTCAATGTTTAAATTTCGTACGGTCACCTACGACTTTCAAAAATAACGAAACTCCTATTTCTGCCATAAAAAAAATATTCCAGGCCCGATGGGACATGTTTCGTTGAATTCCGAGACTGTTTCCCGGTACACTATTTTTATACGCACCCCATTGCCATTTTGGACACTAAATTGTCTGGTCTTCAAAAATAACAAACTATATACCTATCATGACTCTAATCGTCGATGCAAACTCAACGGAACCAGTTTCGTGGCTTAATTCCATCGTCTGCTCAAGTTACACTCAAATATCTCTTTATTAAATTAAATTAAATCAGTTACGCGCTATAGAAAATAACTGGGCGTTTATGGCTACCGTGGCCACATACGGCATCGATTTGCCACACAATTCAACATCGTACAATAATTTAACATTACGGTCCCAATGAAATTGATTTCGTCGAAAACAGAGTCCGTTTGAAAACGGCTATTTTAAAGGCCTATAATTTAATAATGAATTTCCATAGCGGCTATTTCAAAATTTGATTTGGCCATATTTAACAATCCGTAATACGAAATCTGGGTTTTTCCCTTTCATATGAAAATTATCATCAATACAGTTCTAACGTTTCTTGTTTCACGGAAATCGGACTTATATCGGATCCCGTATATTCAGTTGAAGTTCAAAACTCCATATTACGAACTGCAGCGCTACTTCGAGCTCGATTTATATTATATATAAATTATAGCGTTCAAACTTCGTTTTAAATAACGAATTCAATATTTAAAATCCACTAATATTCCAAATAAAATATTTAAAATAATAAATTAAATTAAATATTTGACTGCCAAAAATATGGGTCGTTACAGTTCCGTCCCGGATTGGACTAGATTTGAAGAGATAGAGCTAAACAAGGAGAGCCTTACAAGACGTCCTCGAGAATTGTTTGGAATGGATGCACAGTTGGAAAGCACGGAGCAGGGCTCCCACTTGTCCTCGGATGTAGAAATTAGTGTACTATCAAATGCCGGCTCTACGGATTTAAGAGTGAGAAAGTCCCCAAGTCTGATAAAGGAGAAGAACATCTTGCTACGTTTGAAAGTTATATTGATTTCCATAATGCATCAGAAACAATTCGACGTCTAATGTTTCCTTTGACACTATGGGAAACAACAACTAAATGGTACTGTTGGTACCAGGAGAAAGAAATAAGTTCTTGGAAGCAACTCTCCCATGATTTCTCTATACAATTTTGTAGCCATAAGAACCCAGCGTTGAATTACTCAACCGTTATAGGCGTAAAGCAAGGACGAGAGGAATCTATAACTGACTACATAAAGCGACCCAATGCTGAAGCTTTGAGAGCAGAGGGTATGAATAACCGTGATAAGCTTGTCGCCATCCATTCAGGACTAATTGAAGGTACTCCTTTTTGGAAAGAATTCTACATACGAGGATGTAAAGACTTACCAGAATTTTACCATCGAGCAAACACATTTGCCCGTATGGAAGAGTTATATCACCCGAGAGGGAGTCTTGTTTGTTACAAAGAAGACAAGGAGCCTCACACTCCCCAGGACCGTCGGGGTAGGAGGCCTAGATTTCACGAAGATCAAAAGGAGCTAAAGGAAAAGGAACCAAGCACCAACATTATGACCTTAAGAAAACCTATTTCACACCTATATGCAGAAATGAAGGAGAAATCAACTTTTCGGTGCCTTTCAAATCAAAAAACCATCCAGAACCATTTAAAGGAGGGAAGTATTGTGAATATCACAAGAGAAATGGACATCAAACTGACAAATGCAAGGTGTTGGAAGGTGTAATGCAGAATCTCATCCTGAAAGGACGCCTAGAGGGAGATACCAATGACGAAAAGAAGCCAACTCAACAACCACTTAGCTTCACGTCGAATAACCCAGCAGTCAGAGCCTCCCTTACACCTATTCCCCCCAAAACAAGGTTTGCTAATTCTTATGGCAAAGGTCTTGATTCCAGAAGTAGGAAGGTATCATCCAGACTCAAAACCTTCGGCTTCACCCATGGGAATAACTACAATTACGAGTCAAAGGACTGCTACTCTAAATGTCTAGGGACCCACAGTTGTCGCATTTGCCAATCGTCGGGACATGCGACGCTTTTGTGCCCAGCTTTTCGAAAGGAATGCTAGGTATCAAGTAAGCTCCTAGAGGCAACTCCTTCCGAATCGGGTAGTTGTTGCTGCCTCAATTTCCAACTTATGAATGCTTGCTTGTATGTGCATTGTGTGGTTTGTACCTAGATAGTCGTACTAAGGGCTATGTGCCTGTTTAAGGCTTCTATAGTGTCAAAGTTAGCTTAATACGTTAGTCTAGATAATCCTTCTTCGTACCCAATTCGGAAAAGCTCAAAGGGAGCATCTGGAGCACATGCATCCTTTGCTCAAATTCCATCCCCAAGAAGGGAGAAAAAGCAAGAAGGGAGCATCTGGGTCACATACATCCTCTGCTCAAATTCCATCCCGAAGAAGGGAGAAAAAGCTCGAAGGGAGCATCTGGAGCACGTACAACATCTTCTCAAATATCATCCCGCAGAAGGGAGCAAAAGCTTGAAGAAAGGGAAAACTTGAAGAAAACAAAAGCTTAAAGAACATGAAAGCTTGAAGAAAACAAAAGCTTATAGGAAACAAAAGCTTGAAGAAAGCTTGAAGGGAGAACTCAAAAACGCGTACAATCTACACTCAAGCGAACGGAACCCATATAGACTCCGACTTCTATTTAATACCGGAAGAGGTTTCGATCTTCTTTCTATTTAATACCCGAATCTAGGTTTGGTTCGGGACTTTTATTTAATACCGGAAGAGGTTCCGGTCTTCTATCTATTTAAATACCTGAATCTGGTTTGGTTCGAGACTTCTATTTAATGCCGGAAGAGGTTCCGAACTTCTATCTATTTAAATACCCGAAACTGGGTTTGGTTCGGGACTTCTATTTAATGCCGGAAGAGATTCTGGTCTTCTATCTATTTAATACCCGAATCTAGGGTTTGTTTCGGGACTTCTATTTAATGTTGGAAGAGGTTCCGATCATCTATCTATTTAATACCCAAATCTGGGTTTGGTTCGGGACTTCTATTTAATACTGGAAGAGGTACCTGTCTTCTACCTATTTAAATATCTGAATTTGGGTTTTGTTCAGGACTTCTATTTGATATCGGAAGAGGTTCCAGTCTCCTATCTATTTAAGTGCCTGAATCTGGGTTTGGTTCGGGACCTCTAATTAATACCCAAGGAGGTGCTGGTCTTCAATTAATCGCCTGAATCCAGGTTCAGCCCGAAGACGAAGGTTGCCCCAATCTTCCGTAGGTGCCGGAGTCTGGACCATTTTCGACGCCTGTGGTTAAGCAGAGACAGATAAACTAATCAGTGTATGACTAGGATGCATGCTCTTTACATCGTTAGGTGCAAGCCTACAGGCTGCTAACTTGCTCAGGGAAGATTGTTCAACTCATGTTTTTGTCATGTTCTTAAACCCGTTTGTCTAATAATTGTTGTAGCACACCACATATCGGTAGATGGTACACATTTCATGTCCAACATATCTAGGTGTAAATAACCACACTTAGAGTTAATGGCATCCCACAATAATCCGCGATACCTACCCTTAGTAAAGAAAATTTTATTGGTTAAAGAACCTTGTCCCTAAGACCGAGGCGAGAAAAGTCATTATTATCTGCTCCAAAGGCCTCTTCGTATTCTAAAACTTTGAGCACAGTCATGTTGTATAAAAATATACATATACAATACACACTTACTGTAACGACCCAGAAAATCTAAACCAATTTAATTTTTTTTATTGGCTAAAATAATGGATTTTAAATATTTAAAATAAATATTTTAAATAATAGAGATAAAAGTGAGTTGAATCGACAATTGAAAACGAATATAATTAATTTTAATTATAAACAAGGCCTGAAATGGCGCTGTAGTTTCAAAAATTGAATTCAAACTTTGTCGGACTGTACCGGGTGCAAAACAAAACGGATTTTAGTGAAACCAAAAATATTTAAATCTGTTAGTGAATACCTTTCTAACGAATCTGAAAAATCGAATTTTCATAACGGAAAGCAAAAGTTATGGCCAAATGAATTTTCAGAAAGGTCGCTATGGAATTTATATAGCCCGTGAAATTGGCCATTTTGCATACGACCTCGGAATTCGACAAAACCACTTTTGTTGGATCCAGGATGTGAAGTTATTGCTAGGTTTCAAATTTCATAATTTTTGAAGCTAGTATGTGAGCGTGGCAAAAGAAAACGTGTTTTGGTCAATTACAGTTAAATTGGATCGACCAGAAATGGGCCTTTTTGCAAACGGTCTCAGAATTCGACGAAACTAGTTTTGTTGGGACCATATCATCAAAACATAGCTAGATTTATTTTTCCGGAATTTTTCAAATCAGTTTGTGGCCCTGGCAAATTGAAATGTACGTTCAAATCGAATATTGAATATTATATATTCTAAATTGAATGAAAACTGACTGAAACAGTCGAATGGGCCTACGAAACATATTCCATTGTGTTCAAAATGGGGGTAAAACGCTAGGGACGACAGTCGTTGGGTTTAGATTGGCGGTCGCGTCAGAAAACCCCTTTAAAACTTCCCCGACCAATCAGAATTTTTTTTTAAAAAAGAAAATCCCTGGTTTCTCTCTCCGCGATCGAAGGCGGAAACCGTTCAAAACCTTCCCCCTCATTTTCCGATCAATCCACGCAAAATTAGCCCCTCCTCCAGTTGAAGATTTTGTAGAGCTAGGAGAGATCTTCAAATCCATATAAGGTTTGGATTTTTTCATTGCATGGTTTGGGAGAACGGACGTCGAGAAGTCATCGCGTTCAAGCCGCCGCCGCCTCAGGCGATCGAACGCCACCGCACCCCCCTGCGCTGAAAGCTCTCTCCTTCCCCTTCGACACTGCGTAGGCCGATCGAGCTATCGATTCACGGATTTCACGAAATCGCGTGACCTGGTTTTGAACATTTCAGAATGGTATACGGCTTGTTTTATTTTCAGCTGTTTTAACACCTTTAAACCGTTGCAAACTTTGAAAAATCATATCTTTTTGCTGTGTTGACGAAATTCAGTGAAACAAGAGATAGTGGACTCATGTGCACGTCTTCTACCTTCTAGAAGAGACCGCATATTTTTCTGAGCCTTCTGCTATTTTTGGTGGAGTGGAACCCAATGTGAGATTTCTAATTTATAAACGATATGGAAAACGACGATGTATAAATTATATAGTCGATGTATGAGTTATATAAGCATTGTACACCTTTTGTATAAGCGTTGTATAAGTTGTACGTTCGATGTATAAGTTGTATATGCGTTGTAAAAATTATATATATGTGTTGAAATAGAAGTGAATTGCTATATATATATATATATATATACATATATATATATATATACACGCCCCTCGTCCACAAACCATGGACGATATTTATTGGTTGTGATTGGTGTGAAAATTGATTGATAGCGAATGGTTATTTGGGATTGTTTGTGGTTGACATTGAATGATAGTGGTTGAAAAATACCCATTTGTGGTTGAGAAATATTTGGTTGAAACCACATAGGATTAGTTTGTGGAAATGAAATAAATATATACATGCCGCCTGCGTGCGAACTAGATGCATGATCCCCATTATCAAAAACCGCGAGGTTTTAAGGTAGAGCGAGGAGCCGTACTAGGGACGGTCCCGGTTTTAACTACCCTGCCGTTATGCTGCCGAAATTTTGAATAATATTCATGTGTTTGAATTATTTTCATTTGCTGAAACTATATTTATTCATTGAATAGAAAAACTTCATGTGTTGAATCGATATTCATTCATCGAATTGAAATTCATGTGTTGAATGGTATTCATATTTTGAAAGAAATTGTTTTATAATAAAAATCCCAATTTTAACATCAATATGAAATGTATAAAATAATCCTGTTTTGAAACAAATTGTTTTACAAAATAAATCCTATTTTTATCACCTATATAAACTATATAAAATAATAGTGTTTTGAAATGAATTGTTTTACAATAAAAATCACATTTTTATTATATACATGAATTGTTGAAATGTGAAGTGTTAAAAATAGCCACTCGTTCAAATAAATATGCATGAGTCGGAATATTCATTAATTAGCTAATGATATGATTTTTGCCTATGCATGCAACATTAGAATAAATGGTGTTTTTAAACCAAATGGAATCAAATATGAAGTTGAATGGAAAATTATGAGTGATAAGAACTGTATATACGTACATGCACATTTATTGAACAGGTTATAGCAAAAGGGGCTAGAGAAGAGAAATAAAATATTGTGCCCGACAAATAGGTACACATTTACTGTTTTGTTTGGGTGATGATTTTATGAGCCTGTTGGCTAGCCGCTTGGCTTTTCCTTTTTCTTTTTGACATGAGACGCCCGTGTGGCTATTTGGGAATTTTCCCAGCCCCTCCCGTACAAAGGAGGTTATGGTGAATTTTTCCAAAATTTTAAGGCGTTAGTGAAATATTTGAAGTGAAAACGATACTGAAATTGTTGAATGAACTATATTTATATAAATATATAAATATAAATAAAATTAAAACGAAACATGGCCGTGCAGTTCGTATTTTGAAATCGTGATTTCAAACAACTAGGGCGGGAAATCCGACCATTGGATTTTCCCGAAACCGCAACCGTTGGGTTCGCCTTGGAATAATCTTTCCAACGACACCAACTTTGTAAAAATCCAACGGTTGGATTGTCTGGAATGTTTAATTCAAATCTGAAGAAAAACAGCGCCAGAAACGATTATATTTATATATATATATATAATTATAATTAATCGAATAACGACGCTGTAGTTCGTATTTTGAAATTAAAACTTCAAACGATTGTACCGGGAGATCCGACCGTCGGAATTTCCCGAAACTGGAACCGTTGGACTCGTTTTGAAAAGATCTTTCTAATGATGTAAATTTTGTAAAGATCCAACAGTTAGATTTTCAGATATGTGTAGATCAAATCTGAAGAAAAACAGCGCCACGACCGCGTTATGGCCCGAAGCGTCGTTTTGAATAAATTGGCTATTTTAAAATAAATAAAAATAGCGATAAATCGTTATAAAATATCTTAAACGATATGGAATGGAAATAAACTGAATTTGCTCGATTTATGTGGTATTTGATGGTTGAATGTGTTTGGTGTGAAAATTACATTAAAGAACAAAATTGGTGTTGTCGAATGATTTAACCATTGAAATAAATTGATTTGAAATTCTAAATATACGTGAATTATTTGAAAAGGCCGAGTTAATTCTCATTTCAAATAATTGATCGACGATTGAAAGTCGAAGATGAAGACGGTGATCGAAGACCGGATATCTTCACCTCGTTTGGATGGTAACCGAGGTCCTGATCGGGAGGCATCCCGAAATATGGATAATGAGTGGCGATCGTCCAGACGTACGTGGTGATCGATGGGTTTGCGAGGTATTTAGTGCCTCCGGTTTCGTTTAGACCCAGAACGGACTTGTAAATGGACTGTGTGTCTGACATTAGATTTTATTCTGTGTTGGTTGATCTCTATTAAATATACATCTGTTTGGCGGCGGAGAATTTATTCTTTTGCTTAACGCCCTTCTCTGAAACGCACGAGCTCAGAGGTTGTATATCGATGGACATCAGTCGCATGGCATGAACTGCTAGTGTGGCATGCCTAAGTGGCAAATGATCAAGGCTTCTATTGAAAAGCAAAGTCTTGTGGTGATGATCAAAGCACCGCCTGTGTGGCGTAGCTTTGTGTATGACGTGAATTCGCGAGCCTCACACCACGGTATGGACCAGAAACGGGAGAAGGACCTCAGGGAGGGCATGCGTTTCTTTCTAGCTAGGGTGGTGTCAGTGACCTACCAGCCCTGGCATTTATATACTTTTCACCTGTGTGGTTGTTGCTGTTGCGAGGCGCCTCGGTTTGATCGGACGATCCGGGTCCGATGGAGTCATTCGTTGGCTCGTTTACGCCCCAAAGGGCAAGGAAACGTATTGTTCAGGCATAATAATCCACATCGGTGGACCGGCCCTGTCGCTCCAAGGCTTTCCTGCGCGCTTGCCTGTGGCTCGGGCTAGAGAGTCACGAATTCGGTAAGGACTATCTTTTGCCTTGGTTCATGACGGAAATCCAATTTCCAAATATGTGACTGTGCGGTTTTGATTGTATATATATATGGCGACATGATATATGGTACCCATGCCGTCTATGATTGATATTTATGATTGAAATTGTTTTTGAAACATATAAACACTAGTAATAATATCAAATGCTTTTGTTTTATTCGTATCAATCATATTTTGTCCATTATAAGGTAAAACTCTATCCTCCGGTTTGCGTTGCATTGTGTGATGGGAACTGAGTCTTATAATGGCTTCATTTTTGTAAAAAGCATTGCGATGTTTAAAAGAAAGATTTGTTTTTAAAGAACTGGCAATCCGATGGAGTAAACCCGTTCCACGAAAGTGGCATGGTCCTGTGATTAGCCATATTATAAATGTGTTGAGTAGATTTCTCATACCAGTCCCATGACTGACTCGTAGTTTGTTTCACTTTCGAACTCGGGTGCCCCTTTTTCTACACGGGCAGCCTTGTATTCAGGTTTAGCTGGTTCTTTCTGGATAACTGGAGCTGAAGATGGATTCTATTATTTATCTCTTTTTATGCTGTTCAGCTCCTATTGTACATATTTTGTTTGTTTCCGCTGTAGACATTTATGTATAGCTGAACTGTATTTGTACTAAGTATGATCCGGTATACTGTGTAACTCTGATGATTACTTTTATCCAGTATATTCTATTGTTCATTATCTGGTGTATTTATTTAGTTCTGTTCTGCTATTATCTGTTTCTGTGTTATATTCCAAAGATTACCCTGGTCTCCGTCTGAACGGGATTTGGGGTCGTCACACTTACGATGCAGGGATTTCAACCGTTGGATCAAGGATTTCAGAGACCCAATTATTTGCTTCAAACATAAAGATAGGACATGAGGGGTTTTAGCGATCAAACACATTCTCTTCGAACATGCATGGAAACAAGAAACGAGATCAATATGACGCCACTTGTTCCTGATGAGGATTTGCAGCGCTTCAGCTCGTGGGTGATCATCTCAATTTTTTCCGATCAATTCTCAATTAACAGCATCGAGCGAGCTTTAAAATGGGAATTCAAGTACCTATATTCATGGGAATGGAATATTAAGAAGATTGGGAATGCTTTCATGGTCAAATTTCCGAGAAATTTCTTTATGGGGGATTTCTACTCCATTACAAGCGGTAGGGGTACCCTACACATTCGGCCATGGAGCCTCAATTATGGCTCGACAAGACCAAAACAGGAGGTGATTCTTTGGGTCATCTTAAAGAATCTCCCCATCATATTCCGTAATTTCAAGATGATGAAGATCATATTGTCAAAAGTTGGAAGTTTTAAGAATACAAGAAGACGCTTGGGCTGTGGCCGATTTCATGTAACTTAAAGTAGAAATAGAAGTTCCCTCTCCAGTATACGTTCTGTCACTAATAGGCTATTCACCCTGACTTATTATCATGAAATTGAAGTAAGAAAATTTCCCGGAAACCCCAACGATCCTATTAAACCCACTGGATTCAAGAATGTGGTGTTTAGAAAAGGCATGAGTGGGTTCCTAAGGGTCTGGAAGCCGAGGAGAAAGATGAAGTTTGTTGATGACCTTAGCAGTGGTGGAGTGTCTTCTTCAAATACCTTTACCATTCTTTCAAATTTAAACAAATATGAAGAAGAGCAGTCAAGCGAGGATGAGGAAGAGACTTTCGATTATGAAGATGGTAAAGAAAAGAATGACGTTATCAACATGGTACTGGAAAATGTGAGTTTCGATGGCGAGATCGAGGAGAGTTTCGCTGGGAAGACCAGCAAGGACAAGGAAGTGACAAGCCCCTTAGGTGCAACAGAATCAAGACACGGCGATGTGGAAAGCTCAGGTCTTGAGCACCTCCTGGGGGAGCTGTATCATTATGAGTTTAACGAACTGCTGCATGACCGCTTGGGCAGCAGAACATGCAACAAGTGGATGATTTAGTTGGAGTTTGGTAAGTGTTTTCCTCTTTTTGCATGAAAAATCTCAGCTCCTGTGTGGTCCCCGTTTGTGTGCACGTTTGTTTATGAACTATAATGGAAATATTACTATGCTCTGATTGTTGTATGTATTTAAGTGTAGCACCAAATTTTGTTGTACCTCACTATACTTTCCTATTAAAAAAAGGAAAAAAAGAAAAGAAAAACAAATCAGGGTTAGAACTAACACGAACCTCACGAAGAAAAGCCAATTAAGACTTCAGTTAAAAGAGATCGAAGGATACCGCAGAAGGGGCAGGGAGTTTGACTTGAAAAGTCAAAGATACCCCTTCATTAGAGGGGAGGGGATAAAAGTTACTACCAAAAATTGACCATGAAATAGAATAACAGCGAAGGGGTATCGGATAACCATAAGCACCCAATGGTCATTTAGGAAATAGGACCAAGGGCTAAGAAGAGGCAACGATAGGGAGAAAAGTTCCGAAGGAAAATGTCAACCTGAAATACCCCACCTCCATTAGGGTCACTCAAAAAGGGAATGCATTAACTTCTGTGGAGCGTTATAGGTAAAAGATGCATATAAATTACAAGACCGACAAATAAAGCAGTGGAAAATAAATAAAACTTTACTTCATTGATAAAACAACAACTTTTCCAATACCAAAACACCAATACCCAATACAACAAAGTATCTGTCTTGATTAACAAAATAAAGAAGCATAAAATGACAATGATATTCCCCAATAAAGCATGAGCCAGCCACAGCAGTGGAAAAGAGAGTCCAAAGCAATACATCGACTATCTTCGAGCTTGGAAAGAGAAACAGTCCAAACATAAGTCTAATAAGTCCAGTGACTTTCAGTATGTAAACAGGTAAAAGTAACATGATAGGAATAAACTGAATATAAGACAACACTGTGATAATAGGGATAAAAAGATAACATAAGGTTAGCATAGGATATGATAAGGCAAGATAAACCGAATGTGCTTCTACTCTTTCTCTGCTTTGCTACTATCCTGTTATTTTAATTTTTATATCTTTGCACCACAAACTAGTATCCTAACTAGTGTCTTTTATAGAATGGTTTGTATTCCCTACTAGTGTCCCAACTAGTATCATGTGTTATATAATAAGGTGATCCCAACCTTGCAATTGTGGTAGCCATCAGGTGTACATCTATTATGAGGATCTTACCTCAAACAGCCTAATAGCCATGGAGATGTTAGATGTATCCTTACTACCTTAACCGATCGGCTCCTACTCGTATCGATCTAGTTCTAGTTTGTGTCACTCGGCCCTCTGCTTGTAGATACCTGTGCTGGTCCCACCGTAGGGTTTATCAAGCCCTAAGGTGGCAACCTGACACGATCAAGAGGCACAGCTTTATATCTACTGATGCCCAATGGCTAATTCTTCCGCTCCAGAATACGTGCACGCCCGTGATCCCGTCGGAACCTGCACTGCTGAACCACATGTCGCTGCTTTGACCGCTTATAACTAGCCCAGTAATCATGCCCCACCTTGCCTAGTTCAAGGTACCATGATACATCTATGTGGGTTACTGCTGAAATGGGTCCCCGTTACTAGGGTTTCCTACTGGTTAAGTTTGTGGGCCTATATATACAAATATTACCCACCTACACGAGATGTACTTAACCCTCCCACTGATTCAAACATGTTTATTTAACGGTTAAGTTTGTAGGCCAATATATACAAATATTACCCACCTACTCAAGGTTTACTTAACCCTCACACTTATCAAGTCAAAATGTATTATTGGTTAAGCTTGACTTAACCCTATCCACTTTATTCATGTAATATTGGTTAAGTGCTATCCATTCATGTTAACTTAACCCACCCACACATCTTGTTGTATTGGTTAAGTGTTCCCTATTAACTTAACCTTGTTCACTCATCATGTTATATTGGTTAAGTGTTTCTTATTAACTTAACCCCACTCATTCATCATGCTATATTGGTTAAGTGTTTCTTATTAACTTAACCCTTCTCATTCATCATGTTATACTGGTTAAGTGTTTCCTATTAACTTAACCCTGTTCATTCATCATGTTATATTGGTTAACTTAATCCTGCTCACTTGTCTAATTAACATGTTATAACGGCTAAGTGTTCTAAATTTACTTAACACCACCCACTTGTCTAATTAACATGTTATAACGGTTAAGTGTTCTAAATTTACTTAACACCACCCACTTGTCTAATTAACATGTATAACGGTTAAGTGTTCTAAATTTACTTAACCCCACCTTCTTGTCTAATTAACATGTTATAACGGTTAAGTGTTCTAAATTTACTTAACCCCACCCACTTGTCTAATTAACATGTTGTATTGGTTAAATGTCGCCTATTCATATGTTACTTAACCTTACCATTCTTAGCATTTCTGTTTATTGGCATTAATTAATTTATTAATGCCTTAACCTCTCACATTAGAACTGTTGTTTGCGGTTGCTGGATGTGTCGGGCGGTTCCGGGCAAACTTCTACCAAAAACTCATTCTAACCTCGGGTTTTAGGCTAAATGCGCTAACCACTCATATTAGTTTGTGTTGTTGCGGTTACTGGATGTGCCGGGTGGTTCCGGGCAGTTTTACACCGCAACTCAATCTAACCTCGGGTTAGGCATGTTCATCTTCTAGCCAAATTACATATTTACCGTACATGTCCAAGTCTAGATTTTACAGGCTAATTATCCCAATTTCACAAAACTAGTCATGTTTCAATTCTCAAGTTATACCCACAAATTCAATTACAAGTTATTGATCAAAATAGGCTACACCCAATCTTCCCAAATTTACAACAATAGTCATGCTCCAAAATCACAATATACATTATGTTTGGCGTCCCAACCAATAGTTATGCCCAATCTAGTTTTAATATTTCAGTTTGCAGTTTATGCCCAAAACTTGTTTTACATGCCAATTAACCCAAGCTTGCAGTTATAATGATAATAATGCCCCAATAGCAATTACCAGTTATGCCCAACGATTTCACCGAATATGTTATGCCCAGTTATTTCACCAAATACATTATGCCCAATATTTAACCAAATTTGGTTATACCCAAATATTCCCCGTATTCCAATCATTCGTATTTCACGATTTCAGCCTAGGTTCGAAGGTAACCCAAGTTCATAAAAGAAAAAGGAAATATTGGAAGAGAGAGAAGGAGCATAAAAATAAGAATAGGCATAAAAATGGGCACGTAACAACAGACCTAATACAGGAAATTTAGATCCAACAAAGATAGATTCTAGAATAAACTGATACAATCATTATCGCAGGCATAAAAATAACATCATGAACCAAAAAGGATTATATGCCTGATGTACAACAAAGATAGGAATGATTGTATCGATATAATAACTTCTTAGGCATGTAAAATCATGGATTCGAGAGAAAGATAGGGATAAATCTTAAAAGATTGTCTTATCATCAAGCATGGACTTAGATTCATTTTATTACATGCCAAGATTACAATTAGGTATTTAAATCTGAAAATAACGTGAACTTACATTGCTAGGATTTGAAAAGAGAATAGAATCGTTGTTGTTGTAGGAACTCTAATTTGATGTTGATTAAGCTTCAAAGTTGATTGTTGATGAAGAACTTCTAATATGATTTAGGTTTTTGAGGCGGCGGCTAAGAGAATTGAGAGTTCAGTGGCATAGAGTCGTCATAAGGAATTGTTATGAATTAGGGTTTAGGTTTAGAGATGTATATATAGATGTCTAGGATTAATTCTAGCCTTTAGATTAATCTAGGATCAATCTAAACCATCCAAGTCACAAAGACACCTCATCAGGCCAATCAAAACAAGCCACATATGCCCTAAGACACCAAAAATCATCACTGCCCAGATCTGGCTGATGGGGTCGACCCCTATGGGGGGGGGGGGTTGACACCTTTGTCGACCCCGGTGTTGACATAGGTGTCGACCCAGCGGGACTCGGGTCGCACCCCAAACGTGGTCGGTTCTGTGTTTCCTCCTCCCGCCTTCGCTATTTTGAATATTTTATTTTAATTCTGGTTTAAACTGAAATCTTCTAACCTCCATAACTTCTTCATACTGTATCCGTTTTATGCAAACTCAGACTCTATCTCAAGTAGAATTCCGAGACGAATGCAATGGCGCAACCCGTTTCCCTTAATTTTTCTTTTAAAGGTTAATTATTCTTTAACTATCTCTTATGTCCCGTTTTGTTTTAAAATTATAGGGTGTTACATTCTCCCCTCAAAGGATTTCATCCCCGAAATCTCCAAGTCAAGAAGAATGTTTATCCTACCATCCAACATCCATCTACTCAACCATTCAATCACAGGCATCCATTGTCCTTAAAAGGTCTCTAATGCTTTTCATGAACATATGCATAGTGTATGTATGTGTGCTTACCCAAATGCAAAATCAGGCGGTATACTGATTCAGTTGACCTCCTTAATGCTAATTATGGCAGTGCCATGTGTCCATCATGTATGCAATTATTCCTAATCGTACTTTATTACTTCTACATGAGTGCACAATAATTCATACAAAAGCAACATTCATATGATAACACATCAAGTTTCAATCCTTATATATAAAAATTCACTCATGCATATGCAATATGGAAGTGATGGAGCCGATCTAGTGCCTAATGTGTGTATATGCATCCACTAACAACCACTAGCAAACACTTACATCCACTTGCATCCACCAAACATAACATGTCTCAAACACATGTTTACATACATTGGCTTCTACCTAAGGATCAAGGATAGGATCGAGAGGATATTCTTAAAAGATAAAGACTAGCATGCAAATAAACTTTTTCAGAAAAAGAGAGATCAAGGATATACCCTCAAAAAGGGTATGATGTGTGTATCTAGTCTTTAGTCTTCTAAGTTGCATCTTCTTGAGCTTCACTCCATAACGCTCTGATTGTATTAACTTCATGATTGCGTAGCTTCTTAATTTCTATTTCCAGAATATGATTTGGAACTCATTTCACTGTCACCTCTCGTTCCACCTCTTCTTCTTCAAGTATACTCTAACGTTTCCTTAAAAGGTCTTCCAAAATCCTATTCACGCTTTCTGTTAGAGGATGATAAGCGGTGCTCAAACATAACTGCTTACTCATGGCTTCTTCCAAAATTCACTAGAGGGTATTCCATGTAGAAGAACTATATCTTGAAAATAAACGGATGCTAACCATGTTACCAAGTGTATTTATGAAGGTGATTAGAGGTCTCTTCTCTACTTAACTTATCCATCGTGTCAGCTATCTGAGAGTCTTTTCTTTGTGAATCCCTATTTAATCCAAGAGCGTAGGTCTTACTCCTAGCGATGCCAACTACTAACTTAACCGAAGGTTTTAAAATCAAAGTTTGATATGTATTTTGAACTTTTCCTTTTCAAAAAAAAAAAGAGGACTTGAAGTCAACCTTTTCTTCTTAAGGCATCCGCTAAGACCTTACCCTTCCTTCTTATATCAGAATGACGCTTAGATCTGTGCCGCATGCATCCGTGTATATCGTAAACCTTTTACTACCGTAAGGTAAAAGTCCAAACTGGGGCCGTTTTACGAGCCCTCTTCAATTTTTGGAAAGCGACATCACAACCAATATCCCGAGCAAAGGTTAGATTCTTCTTCATCAATCTTGTAAGCGGGGCTAATACCTTCGCAAAGTCCTTAATGAACTTCCTATATTAGCCCGCTAGTCCTAGAAAACTTCTTACTTCCGTTGCGTTCTTAGGAATCTTCCAATCTTGGATTGCCACCACCTTTTCAAGATCCACTGATATCCCTTCCTTAGAGACCACGTGTCTTAAGAACCTCACCTCTTTCCTCCAAAAATTACATTTGGAGAACTTAGCTTCCAGTTGATGTGCTCGGAGGGTATCCGAGACTTCCCTTAGATGCAAAGCATGTTCTTCCTCACTATTAGAGAAAACCAAAATATCATCTATGCACATGAGAAGTGAACCATCCACCTTTGTAGCGAAAACAACTGGAGCACCCCTATTCAGAAATACTTCGCCTTATGAACCCTTTCCCAAGTAACTCTTTTACTTGTTTACTGAGCCCTTCCTTTTTCTTGGAGCCATGGGTCGTTACAGGTAATGCAACTGGTTTTGCATTGTCAACTAGATATATGCGGAAGTCTATCTCACGTTTTAGGGGACAAACCCTTAACTTGATTAAAAACATCTGCATACTCATGGACTATTCCAACAGATCGCAAATCGTCGATAGATGCATCAAGTGATTCTAGGTAGCTAAGCCAAACTGATCCCTTAGGATTGCATGAAATCTCAAGGGTATTCCTGAGGCAAGTCAAATGTCTAACTACCCTCCTTTCACAATTACTAGCAAACCAATCCACGCCTAGAATCAACCCATAGCCCATGAAACCATAAAAAACATAAGCATTACACTTAAACTCAATACTTAATATAGCTATTCTCAAATCCTCACAAACCAAAGATAAATGAGCCGAACCACCAATTGGATTTGAGACATTAATGGGATCTTCTACTATACAAGCACTAAGGTGCAGAGACTCAACTATGGAAGCAGATATAAACGAATGTGAAGCGCTAAAATAAAAAAGAGTACTAACAGGATGATCAAAAAGAAAAACTAGATTTTTTCAACAGTAACTTTACTACCTCTCTCTCAGGTACGCTGGCAGTGAGTGCATGCACTTTCCCTCCTGAAAATCCTGTCCTTTTTTCTTGCCCTTGTCCTTAATTATATAACCCGTTATGGTATAACGACACTTCCTCTTGCCTTAGATTTTTCTATTCTTTCCTCCTTTGTGAACCAAGTCCATATCCATTAGTTTCTCGTCCTTGGGTTGTGCTCCTTAGCCAAACTCCCTTATTCTCATCTTTGCCATCCTTGTGTGGCTTGTTGACAAGTCACTTGAAAGCTGCCTCCATCGCACGGAAAACCCTACAAAGCTTGAAAGAAAATTAGCCGCAGGTGAAACTACTGCGGCTATATGGAAGTTGGGTACTTCTTCGCCCTTTGACAGGTGTCGTAGTCTCATCAAGCCTACGGAACCATGCCACGATGAGGTTACCTCCCGGAAAGCCAGGAGCCCTGGAGACTCAGTAAAGAAGGAAAATAAGGATTCAAACAAAGGATCAAAAGATAGTGCATTTGGATTTGGAGAATATGCCTGTAAAACAAAACTTTTCTTTAGAAAATGCTTCTTTTAAAACTGTCTTGAAAATAATTTTTCAAATCTTTTGTCTGATCCAGTAACCTTTAACTTTGATACCAAGTGAAACACCCCACTTCCATTAAGGTCACTTACAAAGGGAATGCATTAACTTCTGTGGAGCGTTATAGGTAAAAGATGCAGATAAATTACAAGACAGACAAATAAAGCAGAGGAAAATAAATAAAACTTTTCTTCATTGATAAAACAACAGCTTTTCCAATACCAAAACACCAATACCCAATACAACAAAGCGCCTGTCTTATTTAACAAAATAAAGAAGCATAAAATGACAATGATATTCCCCAATAAAGCATGAGCCAGCCATAGCCATGGAAAAGAGAGTCCAAAGCAATACATCGACTATCTTTGAGCTTGGAAAGAGAAATGGTCCAAACTAACCTGAGTTATTCCCTCCCTGACTACCTGGGGGAGGGGGGAATGGAAGAAAAGAGGCGAAACAAACTAGGTCAGACATAAGTCTGGTAAGTCCAGTGACTTTCGGTATGTAAACAGGTAAAAGTAACATGATATGAATAAACTGAATATAAGACAATACCGTGATAACAGGGATAACAAGATAACATAAGATTAGCATAGGATATGATAAGGCAAGATAAACCGAATGCGCTACTACTCTTTCTCTGCTTTGCTACTACCCTGTTATTCTGATTTTTATATCTCTACACCACTAACCAGTATCCTAACTAGTGTCTTTTATAGAATGGTTCGTATTCCCTACTAGTGTCCCAACTAGTATCCTATGTTATATAATAAGGTGATCCCAACCCCACATTGTGGTAGTCTTCTGGTGTACATCTAGTATGAGGATTTTACCTCAATCAGCCTAATTGCCATGGATATGTTAGATGTATCCTTACTACCTTAACCGATCGGCTCCTACGCGTATCGATCTACTTCTAGTTTGTGTCGCTCGGCCCTCTGCTTGTAGATACCTGTGTCGGTCCCACCGTAGGGTGTATCAAACCCTAATGTGGCAACCCGACATGATCAAAATGCACAGCTTTATATCTACTGATGCCCAATGGCTAATTCTTCCACTCCGGAATACGTGCACGCCCGTGATCCCGTCGGAACCTGCACTGCTGCACCACCTGCCGCTTCTTTGACCGCTTATAATCAGCCCAGTAATCGTGCCCCACCCTGCATAGTTCAGGGTACCATGATACATCTATGTGGGTTACTGCTGAAATGGGTCCCCGTTACTAGGGTTTCCTACTGGTTAAGTTTTATGGGCCTATATATACAAATATTACCCACCTACACGAGATGTACTTAACCCTCCCACTGATTCAAACAAGTTTATTTAACGGTTAAGTTTGTGGGTCTATATATACAAATATTACCCACATACCCAAGGTTTACTTAACCCTCCCACTTATCAAGTCAATATGTATTATTGGTTAAGCTTGCCTTAACCCTATCCACTTTGTTCATGTAATATTGGTTAAGTGCTATCCATTCATGTTAACTTAACCCACCCACACATCATGTTGTATTGGTTAAGTGGTTCCTATTAACTTAACCTTGTTCGCTCATCATGTTATATTGGTTAAGTGTTTCTTATTAACTTAACCCCACTCGTTCATCATGCTATATTGGTTAAAGGTTTCTTATTAACTTAACCCTTCTCATTCATCATGTTGTACTGGTTAAGTGTGTCCTATTAACTTAACCCTGTTCATTCATCATGTTATATTGGATAACTTAACCCTACTCACTTGTCTAATTAACATGTTATAACGGTTAAGTGTTCTAAATTTACTTAATCCCACCCACTTGTCTAATTAACATGCTATAATGGTTAAGTGTTCTAAATTTACTTAACCTTACCTTCTTGTCTAATTAACATGTATAATGGTTAAGTGTTCTAAATTTACTTAACCCCACCTTCTTGTCTAATTAACATGTTATAACGGTTAAGTGTTCTAAATTTACTTAACCCCACCCACTTGTCTAATTAACATGTTGTATTGGTTAAGTGTCGCCTATTCATATATTAATTAAACTCACCATTCATAGCATGTCTGTTTATTGTCATTAATTAATTTATTAATGCCCCCAACCTCTCACATTAGAACTGTTGTTTGCAGTTGCTGGATGTGCCGGGCGGTTCCGGGCAGACTTCTACTGCAAACTCATTCTAACCTCGGGTTTTGGGCTAAATGCGCTAACCTCTCACATTAGATCTATGTTGTTGCGGTTACTGGATGTGTCGAGCGGTTCTGGCCAGTTTTACACCGCAACTTAATCTAACATCGGGTTAGGCATGTTCATCTTTTAGCCAAATTACATATTTACCGTACATGTCCAAGTCTTGATTTTACATGCTAATTATCCCAATTTCACAAAACTAGTCATGTTTCAATTCTCAAGTTATACCCACAAATTCAATTACAAGTTACTGATCAAAATAGGCTACACCCAATCTTCCCAAATTTACAATAATAGTCATGCTCCAAAATCACAATATACATTATGCTTGGCGTCCCAACCAATAGTTATGCCCAATCTAGTTTTAATATTTTAGTTTGCAGTTTACGCCCAAAACTTGGTTTACATGCCAATTAACCCAAACTTGCATTTATAATGATAATGATGCCCCAATAGCAATTACAAGTTATGCCCAACAATTTCACCGAATATGTTATCCCCAATTATTTCACCAAATACATTATGCCCAATATTTAACCAAAATAGGTTATATCCAAATATTCCTCGTATTCCAATCATTTGTATTTCGCGATTTCAGCCTAGGTTCGAAGGTAACCCAGGTTCATAAAAGAAAGGAGAAATAGTGGAAGAGAGAGAAAGAGCATAAAAATAAGGCTAGGCATAAAAATAGGCATGTAACAACAGACCTAATCCAGGAAATTTAGATCCAACAAAAATAGATTCTTGAATAAACTGATACAATCATTATCGCAGGCATAAGAATAGCATCATGAACCAAAAAGGATTATATGCCTGATGTACAACAAAGATAGGCATGATTGTATCGATATAATAACTGCTTAGGCATGTAAAATCATGGATTTGATAGGAAGATAGGGAAAATATGAAAAGATTGTCTTATCATCAAGCGTGGACTTAGATTCATTTTATTACATGCCAAGATTACAATTAGGTATTTAAATCTGAAAATAATGTGAACTTACATTGCTAGGATTAGAAAAGAGAATTGAATCGTTGTTGTAGCAGGAACTCTAATTTGATGTTGATTAAGCTTCAAAGTTGATTGTTGATGAAGAACTTCTAATATGATTTAGGTTTTTGAGGCGGCGGCTAAGAGAATTGAGAGTTCAGCAGCATAGAGTCGTCATAAGGAATTGTTATGAATTAGGGTTTAGGTTTAGAGATGTATATATAGATGTCTAGGATTAATTCTAGCCTTTAGATTAATCTAGGATCAATCTAAACCATCCAAGTCACAAAGACACCTCACCAGGCCAATCAGAACAAGCCACATATGCCCTAAGACACCAAAAATCATCACTGCCCAGATCTGGCTGATGGGGTCGACCCCTACAGGGGGTCGACACCTATGTTGACCCCGGTGTCGACCCCAAAGAGCCTGATTCGACAAAGGTGTCAACCCAGCGGGTCTCGGGTCGACACCCCAAACATGGTCGGTTCCGCGTTTCCTCCTCCCGCCTTCGCTGTTTTGAATATTTCATTTTAATTCTGGTTTAAACTAAATCTTCTAACCTCCATAACTTCTTCATATTGTATCCGTTTTATGCATACTCGGACTCTATCTCAAGTAGAATTCCGACACGAACGTAATGGCACAAACCGTTTCCCTTAATTCTTCTTTTAAAGATTAATTATTCTTTAGTTATCTCTTATATCCCATTTTGTTTTAAAATTACGGGGTGTTACACAACCGAAACACATCCTCGCTACCAGCTAGTGGTGAAAATGGTATTTAGTGAATATGAGTACGAAAGAGTGATCTAAGAGCCAAGTCGACCCCACCTCCTTAAGGGAAGAGTATTCAAAGCCCATAAATTTCGACACAATCTATCTAGTAGAGCATGTTCGATTGGGATACCCTGTAACAAAAGGAAAAGGAGCTGACTCAGCAAACTAAGGAAATGAAAGGAGAGAATCCTGACAACAGGAACCTAGAAGGACGAGAGGGTATGTCGACATTAGCCCCTTTGACACTGATGCAACAGGACGGGGAAACATCGAAAAAACGAGCTTCTCTGAGTATCCGCAGAATGGTCGGGAGTTAACCGCCGAGGGCATACAACCGAAAGTAGCCACCAAGAAATCCAAATACCTTCCGGAAGGTGCCGTATCAACAAATTCATGCCTATCTCAAAAGAAGTGGCAGACAACGGAGGCCCTACTTAGAAGGCCATGACCAGTACCGCAAAAGCAACCGGGAGCTTGATGCCCGAAACCAAAGAAAAAGGCGGCCGACAAAGCTCTTATAGGCCCAATAATCCTATAGCGAAAGGGTCCTCAAGCCTCCTATAAACAAGACCACAGGATAACACTAAAAGGGGGAGGAATTCTTGGACAATCTTCTTCTCTTAGAAAAAAATAAAATCCCAAGTCCATAAATTTCTCATGTAACCTCCTCCTCTACATGAATAAAACCAGTAAAAGCTATTAAAGTGGACGTAGATTCCCAAGGAATCGAACCACTATAAAATTGTGTGTCTTTACCTTTCTGCATGCTATGTTACTTCATAATATACTCTTGTGTGAATTTCGTGATGCGGCAGGATCATCAAAATATTTTCGCCCAAGCCGTTAGGCCCTTAGCCGCCTGACGCTTTTTCCACGATCGTTTCCATAGACCCATATCCGGTGTTGACGAAAAATATTGTTAATAGTATATGTGTGAGTTAATGGCTTAATTAATGTTAATGACACATAGACACGAGGTTAACCATTACGTGCAGTAGAAGTCTGCCCAGAACTGACCGACATATCCAACGTCTACAGGTAAATCAGGTTAATGAGAGAGGTCTAGGTGTCATAGGCCATTATAATTAGTACACTATGATGCGAGGTTAAGCCCAACTTGTAGTAGAAGCCTGCCCGGAATCACCCGGCAAATCTAGCATGTACAAGTGGTAAGCTTAATGTAAGATGTCTAGTGTACATATATATATGTATATATAAGTATTTGTGTGTGAAGTAGGCCTGCCTCGAGAAGGCATTAAGTGGCCGACCTACCAATTGTTTGGGTATTAAATGGTTAGGACATTAGGCTTCTTCTACTATTATTCTTTAGAAAGACTGAAGTCATTGGGCCCGCCCTAATAAAGGCCTTAAACGGTCATTGGGTCTATCTTACTCTAAAGAGGTATTAAATGGCCCTAGTAGATGATAATGTGTGTAGGGTTGTTCTTAAAGTAATGTCCGCTTCTTATCTAAGGGCTAGAGAGGGTTGACCTGTGACATATTATATATACATTGCCTAAGGAACCACCGTCTAAGGGAAGTATTAATTGGCTAAGAGTTCACCATAGAGACAGCTAGATAGTAACAAGAGGGTTCGCTAATGGTTCTTCTTATAAGAAGTCATGTTCGTGACCTAAATCCTGATAGTAAGCAGCCATTACTCTTTCTCTCCCTAAAAGAGAGTTATCACTTATAGCGATTTATGTTAGATTGGGAAAGTGTCTTGAGGTCTGCCACTGGGTATTAAGTGACTAGAGGGATGTCCTCCCTAAATAAATATGGTATTAAGTGATCGTCAGATGTAACAACCAGAATTTTTGCAACGTGTTAAGACAAGAATCAAGGCAGAATTAAATTATAAAATCAGAATCAGGAGAAACGGGCTGTGTCATTGCGTTCGTCTCGGAAAAATACGCGAAAAAGAGTCCGAAATTTCGTAAATCGGAGTCCGTATGACCGAGATATGGCCTCGCGAAGTTTCACAAAAAATTTAAATTCAAAACAGATTCAAATTTCAGAAATCAGAGCAGGCGGGAAAACCCCGCCCAGGCAGGGTCGACACAGGGGTCGACACCTGTGTCGACCCCCCTCCCCCAATGGGTCGACACCCATGTCGACCCAGGGGTCGACCCCCCTGTCGGACCAGTTTTTCTGGTGAACCTGTTTTGGCTCCTGGGTCTTGTTTTGGAGGCTTGTGACGATTTTTGAGGGTTCAGATCTATCCTAGGGTTTATCCTATGGCCTAAACTACTCCTAATCTCTATAAAAAGACCCCCTAACCTAGCCTAAACCCTCATTAATTGATCCTACAACTAAACTATGCCAAAATTTCTAATGATCATGGCCTCCACTCAAAACCCTAGCCTCCATCCTCTTGTCATAAATTCTATCTTCATTCTCTTGAGAGATTAGATGATCATTTGAGTGTTTCTAAGTTACATGAGAGTTGCTAAGCTCGATTCAAGGCCAAAGTTGCAACCTTTCTACTTCAAAGCAAGGATTTATATTGGTATTTGCTCAAGGGTTTCATTTGGAGCTTATCATTTGGGGTTTTTGGTGTTGCTTGAGTGGCTTCGTCTCAATCTTTGTATTATATGTCATTTTATTGCCTCCATAGCATTGTAAGCCCCCTCCTACTCTTAGATATTAACTATGAAGTTAAATGTTCATGTTGCAAGTTGGGTTTGGACATTAAGTATCATACATGCTATCATGTTATGTATCCCATCATGTTTGTAAAGACATTATCTTGATCTTGTGGGCTAAAAACTATAGGCTTTATGTTGAATGTTGCATTATGCAACATAAGAACTCTCTTATCCCTTAAGTTAACTTGCATAGAATGCTATATGCGAACTTCTAGCCATTTTTCTATGTCACCTATCACCATGATTCACCTATATGCTAAGTTTTGGGGTTATGCATGTTTTTGGGGCTTAATAATGTAGCATGCAAGTTTCTGAACACATTATGTCTCATATGCCACCATGTTTAACTTGTGGCCTTATACCCTTTTTGGCATGCCTTTGCCAAGTTCCTTCTTAAATCCATTATGCGTTGTTGCGAATGTATATGCGAGTTTGAAAGCGTTGGGGTTACGTTATGGGTAAACTTTAATGACGTGAAACATGATTTGGGTAAATGGGTATAAACATGACAACATGTAACTTTGGCTATGAGCATGGGACTTGAAAACTTGACACATATGGGTTGTAAGTGTACTAAGACACTAGACCAAACATGAAAATGGCCAACTCGAGGTTGGGTTGAGTTTGTAGCATAAATCTACCCGGACCCGCTCGGCTTAACTAGTGGCTACAAACAATAGGATCCAATGTGAGAAGTTGGTCATGTCGCGCTTAAGACCCGAGGTTAGACTAGGTTGTGGTGTAAAACTACCCGGACCCGCCCGACTTAACTAGTAACCACAACAAGGTCTAATGTGAGAGGTTGAGAGTGCATTAATTAAATTAATGCCACATGATAAGGTTAAGTAAATTTGAATAATGACACTTAACCGATATGACACGAATGGGTAGGTTAAGTGGGACCGGGCTTGATTTCTTAATGACACTTAACCATACAAGACAATTAGGGGATGGGGTTAAGTAATTTACACTTAACTAATCTAAACACGGTAATTAGATGGGGTTAAGTAACCTACGCTTAACTAATCTAAACACGGTAATTAGATGGGGTTAAGTAACCTGCGCTTAACTAATCTAAACACGGCAATTAGATGGAGTTAAGTAACTTACACTTAACCAATCTAAACACGGTAATTCGGTGGGGTTAAGTTAAACACTTAACCAATCTAAACTTGGTAATTCAATGAGGTTAAGTAACTTATACTTAATCAATTATACATGATGATTTGATGAGGTTAAGCAACCATACTTAACCAATCTAATGCGAGAACTTGATAGGGTTAAGTCACAAGACCGTTTAAATATACTTAACCATTCTAATATGATTAGTGGATGGAGTTAAGTTAACCTATACTTAACCAATCTGAGTCGATAATCCGATGAGGTCAAGATAATCCATGCTTAACCAATCTAACACGATAAGCTGATAGGGTTAAGATAAACAAATACTTAACCAATTTGACTTGATGATTGAATAGGGTTAAGTCATGAGCTTCTTGGTATACTTAACCAACTGGTAGGGCTAGGTCATGAACTTAAATACTTAGCCAATCTTGACATGATTCGTAGGCGGGTTAAGTCATGAACTTGGATAACAACACTTAACCCATTGGACAAAACCCTAGCTCAGGGGACTAGGTTGGAAATCGTAGTTAACAAGGATAGCGGAAAGAGGAGCTAAGTGGTAAACCTTAGTTAAGGGTAACTAAGTAATAATTCTTAGCTAAGGACATGGGACTAGTTCATAAAGAGATGAGTAACCTGATACGGTAGGTCATCGCTTAGTATACGAGGAGGAGCAAATTATCTGACTTAGATAAAGGCTCCAACGAACTGGGTGACGAAGCGGTAGCTTCGGGGGACGTGAGGGTACTCTTGGTATCCCTCTGTGAGGTGGCAGATGGTCCATGAAACCCGGCCTCACAGAGGTTAAGGTCTGCGATAGAAGAGCCAAGAGTATGCCTTGGTTGCTATGCGAGCGACCTAAAGACTGGGATGGATTAGCGTGGAGTCGACGATACTTGATTTTGCCCTGGATAGCATGTCGCCGACTACCTACCATCTTTAGTCAATCGTGTATGTACGGAAAGGCAGGGAACTCCCAACAGACCATATACTTGCTATCGAGTTATGGGTGAGGTTGGCTATCT
Organism: Allium sativum; assembly: GCA_030737875.1. Classification (NCBI taxonomy): domain Eukaryota; kingdom Viridiplantae; phylum Streptophyta; class Magnoliopsida; order Asparagales; family Amaryllidaceae; genus Allium; species Allium sativum. The sequence goes on along the minus strand of JASFAX010000039.1, from coordinate 4,818,844 downwards.
GGAAGTGGGCATCGATGGGCCGTAGTGTAGTTCTCATACATGATTTTTCTTGGATTGCCTTTCAGTAGTTGAGGGAGGGGTCACGTGGGACCATAGCCACGGGTACAAAAACAGACCTTGATATCTGCATCAGCAGACGGCTTAAAGCTCCCGACCGAGTTCCGTATTTCTTGATTTGCCCTGGCACGGAACTCAGATGGCACATTGAGGAACATGTGCGTCTAGACATGGAAAACGGTTCACGATACATACGTGGGATAAAAGGGCGCAGTTGACGGGTGGCATAATCCCTAGTGGTCCTAGGTGGCCAAAACCCAAACCGAGACACGGAAACGTTCATTAGGTAGCATAATCCCTAGTGGTCCTAGGTGGAATAAATCCTAAGTGAACACGCGATAGTTCATGGTAAGAAAACATAACTAGATCAAGGGTAGCAGTCCAAAACAACTTCAAGGATAAAATGGTACTACGTTGAGGCGGTATAGATTTACATAGGGAAGCCCGTACGGCCTACGGCAAAGGACTGAACTCATACATGGAAAGAAACATACGAGTTGGGAAAAACCTACATATGCTATGTATTAGGTTGACATGGACCATTACATGACATTGGGCAAGGGACATTCATAGTTAACACATAACGCGGGTTGGGATACTAGTACGAGAGGTGCAGAACAAATATACATGATAAATACCTTAGGATGTTATACATGATAGATACCTTGGGATATTATACTTGATAGAAACCTGACGATGTGACACCTTGATTTATCTTGACACCGTAGTTTATCATGTCACACTCGTTTATCTTAGTACAGTAGTTCATCCTGTTATTTTGGTTTAGCTTGTCTATCTTGTTATCATACTTATGTTCATCTCCGTTCCTCATGCCAATTAACTTTACTAGTTTATATACTGATAGTAGATAGGGCTTACCAGTCTTTTTGACTGACCCCGTTTTGTTTCGCCTCTTGTCTTCCGTTTCCCCCCCAGGTTACAGGGAGGAAATGCTATTGTTAGTTCGGACTTCTCCTGTTTGAAGGTCATCATGTATGGCTCGGACTTTTCTTGGCTATGGCTACTTTACCGTTTTACTTGGGGAATAATTTATGAAAAGGTTTTTATGCTTCTTTACTATTGCAAGACAGGTTTCTATGTAAGAAATTCTCTGATGTAAAAGGCTTTAGACCTTATTTATTAATGATATGAAAGTTGGTTTTACTTCCGCTATTTTATATGTTCTGTCTTGTAATATTTCTGTACATGCTTACCAATAATACTCCTCTAAAGCTAGTGCATTCCTTTGCGAGTGACCCTAGCGGAGGTGGGGTGTTACATTTGGTATCAGAGCAGAAGGTTACCAGACTGGGCAAAAGTTTTAAAACCTTCTGAAAACTATTTGAAAAACCGTTTACAAAGAAGCATTTTTCAAGAAAAGTTTTTTAAGGCTATTCCCCAAAAGCCATTAGCACTATCCTCTGATTCCTTGATTGAATCTCTTTTCCTTTCTTTCTTCCATCTGTAGTCACAGTAGTTCTAACTGTGACTAATCTTTGTCTAGCCACGTAGGTGTTTTCCGTACGATGGAGGTGGTTCTCGAGAGACCTGTTGCCATGGTACAAGGAAGGATAATAAGAGTAAGGATAAAGGACGCGAGCTTAAGGATATGCAACTTGTTGGTATGGCTTAGTCCATCAAGGAGGACAAGGACAAGATCATCGGAGAGGGCAATTGTACGCTCCCATTTCAAGGGTACCTAAAAGAGATGGTACCATTTCTGGTAAAGGTTTAGTCGTTCTTTTCTATCATCCCGTCTAGACTTTGTCTTGATCATCGTATCATTTAAGTCTGCTTGGATAGTTGAGTCTCTGCACCTTAGTACTAGCACGGTAGAGGATCCCAGTTTTTGTCCCAAAAATCTGGTTGGAGAGTTGGTCCATTTCTTCATGACTTGTTTGGATTTGAGAATGACATGTCTCGGCTATGGATGGATTCTAGGGATAAAGTGGTCACCCAATAAGGGATGCCATTCCCGGTTTTGAAAAGAGGGTAGTCATACTCTTGGCTTGCTTTGGTAATACCTTCGAAGTCTCGTGTAACCTTTTGGGTTCTGTCATTGTTAGTTACCTAGAATCTCTTGATGCATTTGTCGGGAATCCCTGATCCAATCGAGTAACGTTCGCCAATAAGGCGGATGGTTCATTCCGCTTGAGCATGGGTTATAGGAATCACCCTAGTAAGTGCACGTGGTAACATGGATTGGCATCGGCAAACGAGATCCAGAATTCCCTAGTGAATTTTGGAGAGCTTGCATGAGTAAGTGGATACATTTGAGCCAAATATACTAGGAAAAGGATAAGTGAAAGTGGAATAAGAGGCGACAATGGAATGAGTTCTAACTCATATCTTGGAAATAGGAATCAAGGAGCTACGAGATCATGGAGTTAAAAAGATGGTCAAGGCACCGAGGAATTAAGCTCAAGGAAACGCGACTTAGAAGACGTAAAGCTAGACACGCGCATCGTATCCCTTTCTAAAGAGTGTACCCTTGATCCCTGGTTTTTCCTATAGAGCTTGCTCGCATGTTATCTTTTGGTGAATATCCTCTCGGCCCTGTTTCTGTTGCGAACCCCGTAGGGAGTTTACCGTGTTTATCTCCTCGATCCTATCGTGAGACCCTTAGGTAGAAACCTATGGATGTAAACATGTGTTTGAAACATGTTATGATTGATATGGTTGCAAATGGTTGCTCGTGGATGCGCGAATACACATTAGATACCAGATCGACGCACTCACATTTCATATTGCATATGCACGAGTATTTATACCTGTTTATGGATGAAATTGAATGTGTTATCATGTGGATGTTGCATATGAATGAATGGTTGTGCACACATATAGTGTTTATATGACTAGGACTATTTGCATACATGTTGGATTCATGGCACTAAACATAATTTGCATTAGAAGATCATTCAGGCCTGATCATTAGCATTAGCTAAGGAACATATACACACACTTTCTTGCATATGTTCATATGGCATTAGAAATCATCAAAGGACCATGGTTGCCTGTGGATGATGTTTTGAGTAGATGGATGATGGATGGTAGGATACGTTCTTCCTAACTTGGAGATTTCGGGGACGAAATCCTTTAGGTTGGGGAGGATGTAACAACCCGAATTTTTGCAACGTGTTAAGACAAGAATCAAGGCAAAATTAAATTATAAAATCTGAATCAGGAGAAACGGGCTATGCCATTGCGTTCGTCTCGGAAAAATACGCGAAATAGAGTCCGAAATTTCGTAAATCGGAGTCCGTATGACCGAGATATGGCCTCGCGAAGTTTCACGAAAAATTCAAATTCAAAACAGATTCAAATTTCAGAAATCAGAGCAGGCGGGAAAAATCCCGCCCAGGCAGGGTCGACACAGGGGTCGACACCTGTGTTGACCCCCCCCCCAATGGGTCGACACCCATTTCGGCTCAGGGGTCGACACCCATGTCGACCCAGGGGTCGACCCCCGCTGTCGGACCAGTTTTTCTGGTGCACCTGTTTTGGCTCCTGGGTCTTGTTTTGGAGGCTTGTGACGATTTTTGAGGGTTCAGATCTATCCTAGGGTTTATCCTACGGCCTAAACTACTCCTAATCTCTATAAAAAGACCCCTAACCTAGCCTAAACCCTCATTAATTGATCCTACAACTAAACTATGCCAAAATTTCTAATGATCATGGCCTCCACTCAAAACCCTAGCCTCCATCCTCTTGTCATAAATTCTATCTTCATTCTCTTGAGAGATTAGATGATCATTTGAGTGTTTCTAAGTTACATGAGAGTTGCTAAGCTCAATTCAAGGCCAAAGTTGCAACCTTTCTACTTCAAAGCAAGGATTTCTATTGGTATTTGCTCAAGGGTTTCATTTGGAGCTTATCATTTGGGGTTTTTGGTGTTGCTTGAGTGGCTTCGTCTCAATCTTTGTATTATATGTCGTTTTATTGCCTCCATAGCATTGTAAGCCCCCTCCTACTCTTAGATATTAACTATGAAGTTAAATGTTCATGTTGCAAGTTGGGTTTGGACATTAAGTATCATACATGCTATCATGTTATGTATCCCATCAGGTTTGTAAAGACATTATCTTGATCTTGTGGGCTAAAAAATATAGGCTTTATGTTGAATGTTGCATTATGCAACATAAGAAATCTCTTATCCCTTAAGTTAACTTGCATAGAATGCTATATGCGAACTTCTAGCCATTTTTCTATGTCACCTATCACCATGATTCACCTATATGCTAAGTTTTGGGGTTATGCATGTTTTTGGGGCTTAATAATGTAGCATGCAAGTTTGTGAACACATTATGTCTCATATGCCACCATGTTTAACTTGTGGCCTTATACCCTTTTTGGCATGCCTTTGCCAAGTTCCTTCTTAAATCCATTATGCGTTGTTGCGAATGTATATGCGAGTTTGAAAGCGTTGGGGTTACGTTATGGGTAAACTTTAATGACGTGAAACATGATTTGGGTAAATGGGTATAAACATGACAACATGTAACTTTGGCTATGAGCATGGGACTTGAAAACTTGACACGTATGGGTTGTAAGTGTACTAAGACACTAGACCAAACATGAAAATGGCCAACTCGAGGTTGGGTTGAGTTTGTAGCATAAATCTACCCGGACCCGCCCGGCTTAACTAGTGGCTACAAACAATAGGATCCAATGTGAGAAGTTGGTCATGTCGCGCTTAAGACCCGAGGTTAGACTAGGTTGTGGTGTAAAACTACCCGGACCCGCCCGGCTTAACTAGTAACCACAACAAGGTCTAATGTGAGAGGTTGAGAGTGCGTTAATTAAATTAATGCCACATGATAAGGTTAGGTAAATTTGACTAATGACACTTAACCGATATGACACGAATGGGTAGGTTAAGTGGGACCGGGCTTGATTTCTTAATGACACTTAACCATACAAGACAATTAGGGGATGGGGTTAAGTAATTTACACTTAACTAATCTAAACACGGTAATTAGATGGGGTTAAGTAACCTACGCTTAACTAATCTAAACACGGTAATTAGATGGGGTTAAGTAACCTGCGCTTAACTAATCTAAACACGGCAATTAGATGGAGTTAAGTAACTTACACTTAACCAATCTAAACACGGTAATTCGGTGGGGTTAAGTTAAACACTTAACCAATCTAAACTTGGTAATTCAATGAGGTTAAGTAACTTATACTTAATCAATTATACATGATGATTTGATGAGGTTAAGCAACCATACTTAACCAATCTAATGCGAGAACTTGATAGGGTTAAGTCACAAGACCGTTTAAATATACTTAACCATTCTAATACGATTAGTGGATGGAGTTAAGTTAACCTATACTTAACCAATCCGAGTCGATAATCCGATGAGGTCAAGATAATCTATGCTTAACCAATCTAACACGACAAGCTGCTGGGGTTAAGATAAACAAATACTTAACCAATTTGACTTGATGATTGAATAGGGTTAAGTCATGAGCTTCTTGGTATACTTAACCAACTGGTAGGGCTAGGTCATGAACTTAAATACTTAGCCAATCTTGACATGATTCGTAGGCGGGTTAAGTCATGAACTTGGATAACAACACTTAACCCATTGGACAAAACCCTAGCTCAGGGGACTAGGTTGGAAATCGTAGTTAACAAGGATAGCGGAAAGAGGAGCTAAGTGGTAAACTTTAGTTAAGGGTAACTAAGTAATAATTCTTAGCTAAGGACATGGGACTAGTTCATAAAGAGATGAGTAACCTGATACGGAAGGTCATCGATTAGTATACGAGGAGGAGCAAATTATCTGACTTAGATAAAGGCTCCAACGAACTGGGTGACGAAGCGGTAGCTTCGGGGGACGTGAGGGTACTCTTGGTATCCCTCTGTGAGGTGGCAGATGGTCCATGAAACCCGGCCTCACAGAGGTTAAGGTCTACGATAGAAGAGCCAAGAGTATGCCTTGGTTGCTATGCGAGCGACCTAAAGACTGGGATGGATTAGCGTGGAGTCGACGATACTTGATTTTGCCCTGGATAGCATGTCGCCGACTACCTACCATCTTTAGTCAATCGTGTACGTATAGAAAGGCAGGGAACTCCCAACAGACCATATACTTGCTATCGAGTTATGGGTGAGGTTGGCTATCTGGAAGTGGGCATCGATGGGCCGTAGTGTAGTTCTCATACATGATTTTTCTTGGATTGCCTTTCAGTAGTTGAGGGAGGGGTCACGTGGGACCATAGCCACGGGTACAAAAACAGACCTTGATATCTGCATCAGCAGATGACTTAAAGCTCCCGACCGAGTTCCGTATTTCTTGATTTGCCCTGGCACGGAACTCGTATGGCACATTCAGGAACATGTGCGTCTAGACATGGAAAACGGTTCACGATACATACGTGGGATAAAAGGGCGCAGTTGACGGGTGGCATAATCCCTAGTGGTCCTAGGTGGCCAAAACCCAAACCGAGACACGGAAACGTTCATTAGGTAGCATAATCCCTAGTGGTCCTAGGTGGCATAAATCCTAAGTGAACACGCGATAGTTCATGGTAAGAAAACATAACTAGATCAAGGGTAGCAGTCCAAAACAACTTCAAGGATAAAATGGTACTACGTTGAGGCGGTATAGATTTACATAGGGAAGCCCATACGGCCTACGGCAAAGGACTGAACTCATACATGGAAAGAAACATACGAGTTGGGAAAAACCTACATATGCTATGTATTAGGTTGACATGGACCATTACATGACATTGGGCAAGGGACATTCATAGTTAACACATAACGCGGGTTGGGATACTAGTACGAGAGGTGCAGAGCAAATATACATGATAAATACCTTAGGATGTTGTACATGATAGATACCTTGGGATATTATACTTGATAGAAACCTGACGATGTGACACCTTGATTTATCTTGACACCGTAGTTTATCATGTCACACTCGTTTATCTTAGTACAGTAGTTCATCCTGTTATTTTGGTTTAGCTTATCTATCTTGTCATCATACTTATGTTCATCTCTGTTCCTCATGCTAGTTAACTTTACTAGTTTATATACTGATAGTAGATAGGGCTTACCAGTCTTTATGACTGACCCCGTTTTGTTTTGCCTCTTGTCTTCCGTTTCCCCCCCAGGTTACAGGGAGGAAATGCTATTATTAGTTCGGACTTCTCCTGTTTGAAGGTCATCATGTATGGCTCGGACTTTTCTTGGCTATGGCTACTTTACCGTTTTACTTGGGGAATAATTTATGAAAAGGTTTTTATGCTTCTTTACTATTGCAAGACAGGTTTCCATGTAAGAAATTCTCTGATGTAAAAGGCTTTAGAACTTATTTATTAATGATATGAAAGTTGGTTTTACTTCCGCTATTTTATATGTTCTGTCTTGTAATATTTCTGTACATGCTTACCAATAATACCCCTCTAAAGCTAGTGCATTCCTTTGCGAGTGACCCTAGCGGAGGTGGGGTGTTACATCAGAGGTGCCCGCCCATATATTAGCTTTTGCTTATTAAGTGACTTATATGACGACCGCCATATATGTTTATTTGTGTGTATGATTGTTTGCGTAGACGTATCATAAAGAATTCATACTGCTAAATATAGGAAATAGTTTTTCTTGAAAACTTATATGATTTTCATTCACTAAAACTTTATGTTCTGACCTCCCTCCACTTTACATACAAAAAGGATAGTATGTGGAAATGCTTAGATAAGTGATACCTTGGAGACGGAGTCGATGATTGAGGATCCGTAGCTATTAGACATTATTTATGGTATTATTAATATTATATTGGGATTATTAATATTGATGTACTCATTATTGCATGAGACTCATTGTAACCAAAATTTATGATGGTTTTAATTATAGGTACATCTATTTTAAGTTATTATATTTTTATCCCTTCTACTGTGTGAGGTTCTGATTTCGATTTAGTATGCTCTATTATATCGATTATACCATTTCCTATAGGAACCAACGATCCAATTAGAATGGCTCTAATTTTCGATTGGCATTTTTAGGTCGAAATTTAGGCCAATTCTGGGAGGGTTGTTGCAGTTGGTATAAGAGCAAGGTTACCCATTTACGGGAAAGTATATACATATGAGGTGTGTACTTGTTATTTTGAAAAGGGATTTCCAAAAATTTTATTACATATATATAAATTTATTTATTTAAAGTTCACATGCCTTTAGAAAATATTATCTATAGGTCCTTCTAGGAAAGGATTAACCATAATTTCTAGAAAATCCTTAGAAGCCATGCAGTGATTCAGTAGATAACTTATCAGTTTGGAAGTTTATAAGAACCTAAGGGATGTAAGAACCAGAATGTTAGAAAGTAGAAAGAAACTCCCTAATTTAATAGACAGATAATGGGAATAAATTAGTGATCTAATTATCATTCATGGAAAAAATAAAGGAGAAACAAGCAGTAAGAACTCGGAATAGGCCAAATTAGTGTCCATAGCATAAAGGTGCGAATGTTTCAGTAAAAAGAGGAAGAGTAACTTTCATTAAATACATGAATAATTAGTGGAATTTTGAAAATTGAAAGAGAAATAAATGGTCAACAAGAAAAAGGATATTGAAATCGGAAAATATTAAGGATGTGATTAAGGCCATTTAGTCAAAAGTATGAAAATTTGATTTTGAATTTAGTGTCCATAAGAACGAGTGTTGTTTAATGGATAAATTAGCATAAAGGACATTTATAATGACAACAATTAGGAATGTCACGAAGTGAAAATATAGGAACACAGATGAAAGGATTGGATAAAGGAAATAAACTTCTGTAGAGTAGTGTGTCAGAAGGTTTAAATGAAAATATCAAAAGTATTATGAACCTATAAAAATGATTTTTGACATACTATTGAAATATTTTGAAAAAAAGGGAATTTTAACATTTTAATTATAGGCTAAGCCCTAGAAAAAAGTTTACTGTTTCTTCTGTTAGACGAACAATAATTTTAAACTTTAAAAGGAAACAGAAGATGAATTCCTTAATTAAAGAATGATAGCAAACATTTTTAGATATGAGCCTAAAGAAAAAGATAAAAATGTAAGTGTCAAACAATAAACAATTATAATGGCAAATTAATAATTGTCATTGCCTTGATATAACAAGCTTTTATTATAAAGATGAATTTGAAAAGGTTATTTCCTTAACCATCCTACACAAGTTATGGCGATAAATTTCCTATAAGAAAACACTAATTTTGCAGTGGAAAAATCCATCGCTAAAGGTCTGTTAGCAACGGATTTGCAGCGGAATACGGGTGTCGCTAAAAAAGACGTCGGTATTTTAGACACGTTTTTGCAATGGAAATTAACGTCGATTCTCCATCACTTCACCGTCGTTTTCTGATATATTATCATTTCATTTATTTCATCGACGTTTTACCGACGGATACATAAAACATAATAAAATCAATATATATTTTTCCATTGCCAAATGCACGCAATTTAGCGAAGGATTACCGATGAGAATAAATAGCAAGCATTTTTGTATTTCAGTTATCCGTCGGTAAACCGTCACTATCTTTAAAATATCACTTTCTACTTAGCGATGGTTTAATGTCAATTTTGATAAATATTCCGTTGGTATTCTCTTTCTATTTTGGTTATATATTGTTTTTTTGTCGTTTTTCCAGCCACCGCTACCAATCAATAGTTATTTATATATTATATAACTATATAAATATATATACACACACACGCATGCATATAGAATGAGCGACATTAATAAAAAAGGAAATGCAATCGTTAGTTTTTTTATCACAATGATATTTTCTTATTAGAGCTAATATTCCATACAAAAAACAATACCGTCTGCAATCATCCATCAATTCATACATACACTAGACAGAATTATAACTAACAAAACTATTCAGCTAGTGCTAGTGGTATTCCATACAAACATCATCCTTACTAATAATACTCATAGAAAAAACCACATAAAAGAAGCATCAACAAAATATATCCAGCTACCATACCCGAGTAACTCGTGAAGATGACGACGACAAACGATCTTCATAATCAAATTCATCATTTCTTTAGAGCATTGCCATCACTTGTTTCATTTGTGCTTGAAAGTTTTTTGTCTTCTTTTTGTTGTTCTGCGAGCCTTGCCTCCTCTTCCTCAAGTCTTTGGCAATTAGCTTGCTCATGCTCTCTCTGCCTCAATCCTAATCTGCTCTGCTTTCTCATTTTGAAGTACTTATCTGACACAGCTGGACCTATTGCGGCCACACAATGAACAAGAGTAAATATACACTCTCATTAACTTGCAAACCATGTTCAAATAACACATCAAAACAATGAACAAAAGCTTCAGTTACAACTAAACTATCATAATTGATTACTAAATTGGTTTTCTTGCACAAATCAAGCAAGGCTACTGCTTGAAGAGGGAGTTATGGCTAATAGCTTGGCCTGGACGTGCATGTTGTGTTGTGCAAGTTAATGAGTGTGTATTTGCTTGTACTACGAAGTAGCCAATGCATATTAAAATTACATTATTTTTGTCGCAAGGCACATAGGCGCATACACTAATGATAAAAACATGAGCTTAACTTGTCTGAAACATCCTCTACTCTAATAATACTGTTTAAATTCAAAATTAATTTCATATTGCAACTATAACTAAGCTAATATACTGTTAACTAGTGGAATTTTAATATCCAAATTTGAGATTGGTACAAATGATATTCATTTGATTATCAATCACCATCTCAGTTGTAAAATAATAGCATCCTGTAATGCTACTAGTAAATTTTTCCATAATGTTTTAAAGTACAGAATGGTCATGATATTTTGCATTCAAATATTAATAATTTTTTTGCTCATTCGTCCGTAGCTAATGTATACAAGCTTGACTTGAGTTCTGCACTCTTACATGACATTCGCATCATAAGCTCCACTCATTTTCCTAGAAATTTCCTTAAACAAATCCCATTGCCTTATGTTCATCATCTCTAATGGATTTTTATAGTACTGCATTAACACTGTGTAACACCCCACTCCCGCTATGATCACTCACAATGGGAATGCCATAACATCGGTGGAGTATTTTAGTGAATATAGAACAGAAAAATTACAACAAGACAGATATAAATAGTACTTGGAATTTTAAAACATCATCTCATAACAGCGGAAGTAAAACATGTCTGGTTACATCATAAACCCATAATAAAAGTCAAGTACAATATCCATCAAAATAAAGAAATACATAATCCCACTCTCATACAATAGCCAAAACAAAAGAAAAGATAACTGGATAACTGGAGCTTTACATCTATCCAAGCTCCTAAAGACTGGGACCGCAATCCGATCAAGCTCCACTACCGCTAGGATCCACCACAGGACTTGAGGGTTGGGAAAAAGATAAAAACAACGGGGTCAGACATAAGTCTGAGTGAGTCCTATAACTTTAACAATACAATCGTTAAAGTAACCAGAGAAGACATGAATTGATATACGGTAACATATAGGGATGAACGGCTATACTAAGCAGTTAACTAAACTAAGATAAAAGATAAAGACGCATCTACCCTTCCTAAGGTAAATTACTAAACTGCACCACACCAGTCGTTCCTAACTTAAAGGTTGATCCCACCCAAGGACTTATAAAATTTACTAATTAGTACCTGCGTACCCCTAGGTGACCAAGTAGGCGCCACGGGGCCCTACAATCCACTAGGTGTACACACTACTTCCCATTCGATCGGCTCCCTAACGTAGATACCCGTGCTGGCCCCACCGTGGGATGTATCATTCCCCAATGTGGCAACCTGATGAAACTAAAGGTGCACGGCTTATATCTACTCGATGCAACAACGGCTTACCTACCAGCCCGGGCCCACTCACGCATATGAAGCCCGTTGGACTTGCGTTGCCACCGCTAACCCGTTTGCCTCTTACAGTCAAGCCCAGTATGCGTGTCCCGTCCTCGACATGGGTCGAGCCCACAAAGATACGTATGGGTTACTGGTTGAAATGGGCCTCCACAAGCTACCCACCTAAGCTTGTCCCTTTTTCTAGTATATCCCACTTAACCCTTTAATCATGTTTTAATTACATGTTCTATTTTGGTTAAGTATTCTAATCGTATTTTCTATTGCCACCCAAGGCAACCACTAGATTTTCTCATGCCACCCGAGGCACCCACTTAACCCCTCATGTCCCTCTACATGCTAATGTGGTTAAGTGTTTCTTAATTAATTAATTAAGAACGTAACCTTTGTAAAGACCTCTCACATTAGACTGTCTTTTATGACCGCTGGTTAAGCCGGTTGGGTCCGGGCAGCCTTATGTCATAACAGAGTCTAACCTCGTGTCTTTACATTAATTACGTATTTAGTTTGTGCCTAAGACCTCTCACATTGGGCTAACATTTGTAGCAACTGGTTAAGCCGGTTGGGTCCGGGCAGTTTTACGCTACAACTGAGTCCAACCTCGTGTCTTAGTCAATTAATTACACCTAATTAATCACCCTCATAATTTTATATTAATTATCCCTAATTAATCAAGTTTTCTTAACATGGGTAGACCTAACTTAATAGGTAAATTCCCATGGGGTAGACCTAACTCAATAGGTAAATTCCCAACACATAGTATGGGTACACCTAACCAAATAGGCAAATTCCCATACTATGTTTATTTATTTTGTGTTATGCATAATTATATTAATTTCACCCAATCTTATTAACTTATGCATTTAATTACCCCATCGTTCCCACGTAATTTCGTTCATGATATAACACATATAAAAGGTGTCAACTTGCATATGAATGAACATGTTTCAAAGGTGCCATCTTGCATATTAACAAACACATAACTTGCATATGAACTTGCATAACATGTCACATAACTTGCATATAATATGTCACATAACTTACATATTCATTTTGCATAACAAACTTGCATATTAGCTTATAGACTTGCATAATGTGTCATCATGAACTTGCATATTAATAAACATGTAACTTGCATATTTACATACATGTAACTCGCATATTAACAAACATGTAACTTGCATATAAAGAAACATGTAACTTGCATATTTACATACATGTAACTTGCATATTAACAAACATGTAACTTGCATATTAACAAACATGTAACTTGCATATTTACATACATGTAACTTGCATATTAACAAACATGTAACTTGCATATTAACAAACATGTAACTTGCATAGCATATTACCATGAACTTGCATAACATGCATATGATTACATAGCCCACAACTTGCATATTTAGCATCATGCAAACATAACATACATCATATTAAACTTGCATAAGCTTACATACTCAACATGCATAAACATAAGATTAATGCTAACATCATATCATATGATTCAAAGCTCATTAACCCACATACAAAACCATAAATCTCATCACATCTCATCTAATTAGTTTACCAAAAGATCATCAAAGTGATAGAAACTCACAACTAGCAACTTTGAACACCAAATGAAGAAGATTAAGATGCTAAGAAGGGATTAGAAGTTGATTAGAGAGTGATTAGTATGCAACCCTCTTCATAAAATTAGTGGAGGCCATGAGAGCTAGCATTTTGCCATAGTTTAGTCACTAGGTTTAATTATGAATGAATTAGGGTAGGTTAGGGTCTTATTTATAGATTAGGCAAGTGTTTTAGGCCATAGGATTAACCCTAGATTCAATCCAAGCCATCAAAGCATGTCTTGGGGAAGAAGTCAAGTGTAGGAACCATCTAGGGCCTTTAGATTAAAGATGGACCATGAGAACCATTCAAATGCAAAATCTGCACTTGAGCGAATCGGCCCACGGGTTGACAGCCAAACACCCTGGATTAACCCCTAGTCGACCCAGCGGGCTCGGGTCGACTTCAAAAATCGGCCGGTTCGGTTATTCCCCTCTCCCAATTCGCTGTTTTGAGCATTTTTGCATATTTATTTATTAAATTTTCAATTATATATATATATATATATATATATATCAATATATATATATATATATATCTACACAACCCATTTCACTTAATTAAGTATACTTTAATTTGGGAATTTTCGTGAAACTTCGCGAGGCCATATCTTGGTCATACGGACTCCGATTTTCGAAAAATCGGACTCTATTTCGCGTATTTTTCCGAGACGAACGCAATGGCATAGCCCGTTTCCCTTGATTCCCATTTTAGAATTAAATTCTGCCTCGATTTATGTTATTACAGGTTATTGAAAATACGGGTTGTTACATTCTCCCCTCCTTAAAGGATTTCGTCCCCGAAATCTTCAAGTTAGGAAGAACGTATCCTACCATCCAATCATCCATCTACTCAAAGCATCATCCACGAGCAATCATTGTCCTTACAAGATTCTAAATGCTGGATGGATATATGCAAAAGTGTGTGTATATGTACTTACCTAATGCGAAAATCAGGCGGTTACTGATACAGTAAACCTCCTTAATGCAAACCATGATAGTGCCATGCATCCAATATGTATGCGAAACCCTATTGACACATACAAATTTCTACATGCGTGCACAACCATACACAAAAATGCATCATCCATATGATAACACAGCCATGATACATCCATCAATCTAACTACCACATCCATTTATGCAATATGCAACATGAAGTGACTGAGCCGATCTAGTGCCTAATGTGTGTGTATATGCATCCACGAGCAACCACTAGCAAACAATTGCATCCATATGCATCCATCAACCATAACATGTTTCAAACACATGTTTCAACCATAGGTTTTACCCTATCTAAAGGTCATAGGTATTAGCGAGAGGATATACTAAAGATAAGATAAGTACTAGACAAGCAATAAAGGAGAAGTTAAAAGACATACTCTCAAAAAGAAATGGATACAAAGAACGCATCTTTGCTTCCGTCTCCCAAGTAGCATTGCTTTCGTCATCTCCCCATTGCACTTTAACTAGCTGAACTTCTCTGTTCCTCAACTTCCTAGTTTCTGACCCAAGGATGCGAGTAGGAGCTCGTCGAATCGTCGCATCACGCTCTACCTCTACATCTCTAAGCAAGCTCGGCTCTACCACCTCCGCGGTCTCATGTAAGCACTTCCTCAAATGTGATACATGGAATACATCATGAACACCACTAAGTCTGTCGGGCAACTCCACCCTATATGCCATCCGTCCAATCCTTTCCTTAATAGGAAACGGCCCAACAAATCTCGGTGCTAACTTCCCTACGGACCCAAAGCGAACAACATTTCTCAATGGAGATACTTTGACAAAAACCATGTCCCCAACCTCAAACTCAAGATCCGTCCTTCTCCGATCCGCATAAGATTTCTGTCTATCTTGCGCTGCTTTCATCCTTTTTCGAATTAAATCAATCTTCTCTGAAGTCTCTCTAACCATATCCGGCCCAAGCAAGATCTTATCCGTAGATTCCCACCAACATGTAGGAGATCGACAAGGCCTTCCATAAAGAGCTTCGAAAGGAGCCATACCAATACTGGACTGAAAGCTGTTATTATATGCGAACTCCACCAAAGGAAGATGTTCTTCCCATGTACCTCCAAAATCCAAGATACAAAGCCTCAAAAGATCTTCTAAGATACGGTTCACCCTCTCGGTCTGACCGTCCGTCTGAGGATGATATGCGGTGCTCAAACACAACTGAGTCCCTACCGCCTCTTGCAAACTTCTCCAAAACTCACTAGTGAAAATAGGATCTCGATCACTCACAATGCTGGATGGTACGCCATGCAATCTAACAATCTCTCTAACATAGACTGAAGCAAGCCATGGAGCGGTCCTCTTACTCTTTACGGGTATAAAATGGGCACTCTTGGTAAGTCTGTCTACCACAACCCAAATTCCCGTATTGCCCTTCCTCGATCTCGGTAACCCGTCGATGAAATCCATCGAGACACTATCCCACTTCCACTGTGGAACTTCCAATGGGTGTAGCAACCCACCGGGTTTCCTTTGCTCCACTTTAACTTGTTGGCACACTAAGCATCTAGCCACATACTCGGCCACATCTTTCTTCATACCGGCCCAGAAGAAAACTCTCTTCATGTCTTGGTACATTTTGTCTCCACCGGGATGAATAGTCATTCTTGAACGATGTGCATCATCCAAAATAGCCTTCTTCAAACCCTCATCTTGCGGTACACAAAGTCTACCGTCTCTATGCAACCATCCCTTATCATCTATGGTGTATCTACCCAAATGGCTGGACGACTCCCCTCTTATAAGCTTCTCTACCAACACAACCAACTGTGGGTCGTCTCGCTGAGCCTCGCCAATCCGTCTCAAAAGAGTAGGTCTAACCTCCAAGGATGCCAACAAACCAGGTACAAAATCAACAGAAGGTCTGAAGTCAAACAAAGAAAGAAACTCCAAGCTTCGTCGTTCCACGAACAATGGACTCAAAGATAGCCTTTTTCTACTTAAGGCGTCTGCCACCACGTTACCCTTACCAGGGGTATACGCTATCTCGAAATCATAGGATGCTAAGAACTCCATCCACCTTTGCTGTCTTAAGTTTAAATCCTTCTGAGAGAATAAGTACTTCAATGATTTATGGTCGGTGAACAACTCGAATCTCTCACCAAGAAGATAATGGCGCCAAGACTTAAGTGCGAAAACAATCGCGGCCAACTCTAGATCATGGGTAGGGTAATTCTTCTCATGCACTCTCAATTGTCTCCCTCCATAGGCTATTACCCTTCCCTCCTGCATCAAGACTGCGCCTAATCCTGTTCCACAAGCATCGGTATAAACAACAAACGGCTTACTCCCATCCGGGAGCACTAAAACTGGAGCGGTGGTCAAAGCTCTCTTTAACCGTCGGAAAGCATCATCACAATCTACATCCCACGAGAAAACCAGATTCTTTTTCGTCAAGCGGGTTAATGGGGCTGATATCTTCGCGAAGTCTTTGATGAACTTCCTATAATATCCTGCCAACCCCAAGAAACTTCTTACCTCGGTAGCATTTCTAGGAACTTTCCAATCCTGGATAGATACTATCTTTGCGGGATCCACAGCTATCCCTTCCTTAGAGACCACATGCCCTAAGAATCGCACTTCTCTTCTCCAAAAATGGCATTTAGAGAATTTAGCTTTAAGACTATGCGCTCGAAGAGTCTCCAACACTTCCTTGAGATGTAAGGCATGCTCTTCTTCATTCTTGGAAAAGACCAAGATGCCATCCACAAAAACTACTACAAACTTATTCAGATACTCTCTGAACACTCTACTCATGAGATCAACAAAGTATGCGGGGGCGTTTGTCAAACCAAATGGCATCACTAGCCACTCATAAAAACCATCCGGAGTCCGGAAAGCAGTCTTCTCTATACTGTCCTCCGCCACTCTTAACTGATGAAACCCTGTAGCTAAGTCCATCTGCGAAAATACTGACGCGCCAACCAACTGATCAAAGAGATCATCTATCCTCGGTAATGGGTGTCTATTCTTCTTCGTGAGCTTATTAAGTTCTCTATAATCCACACAAAGTCTGAGGGACCCATCCGCCTTCGTGGCAAACACTACTGGAGCTCCCCACTCCGATATACTTCGCCTTATGAACCCCTTCTCAAGCAACTCCCCTACTTGCTTATGAAGTTCTCTTCTCTCACGAGGAGCCATGTGGCGTACTGGCAAAGACACTGGTTTGGCATTATCCACCAAATAAATTCGGAAATCTATCTCCCGCTTCGGAGGCAAACCCTTTACTTCTTCAAACACATCCGGATATTCCCGGACTACTCTGACAGAACACAAACTTTCGACCGAAGCATCGAGCGATTCAAGATAACTTAGCAAAACAGATTCCATGGGACTGCAAGAGATCTCGAGAGTGTTACCCAAGCGGGTCATGAGCCTGACAACTCTCCTTTCGCAATCAAGAACGGCACCATTACTGGATAACCAGTCCATGCCCAAGATCAACCCATAGCCCGTGAAGCCCAATACAAAAGCATCACATCTAAACTCAACGCTAAGTATAGAAATCTTCAAACCCAAACATATCATAGACAGATATATGGAGCCCCCAATTGGGTTTGAGACAACCAAGGGATCATCAACTAGACTGGTGTCTAAGTGCAGTGACTCAACTAACGATGATGAGATAAAAGAATGCGATGCGCCAGAGTCAAACAAAGTACGAACTGGATGATCAAACAGAAAAACCAGACTTTCAACGGAAATAGTTCTACCTCTCTGCTGAATCGGTGGAACTGAGAGAACCTGAACTTGCCCCCCTGACTGAGGTGGTGCTATAAGAGCTTGCACCTGGCCTCCTGAGGTAGACCCCGTCTTCTGCCCCTTCTTTGGGCAGTTTTTCACAAGATGCCCTGCTTCACCACAATGAAAGCAACCGGTCTTCTTCTTTTTGCGACAATCCTTACTAAGGTGTCCTGGTGTTCCACAATTGAAGCACTTCTTCTTCGTCTTCTTTTTGTCACCATTGCCTTTTCCGCCCTTGCCTTGTTGTTGCTGTTGCGGTTTCTTCTGATCCCCCTTTTTCTCTGGTGCCTTAGAATTCTTATCATCCTCATGCATAAGTGCCATGTAGACAAGCTTCTCAAAAGTGGCCCCCATAGGAATGTGAGTCATAGCTATTCCTTGCAATGGTTCGTTCAAGCCTCTAACGAACCTCAAAGCCTTCTTCTCCGGTGTATTCACCAACTCTATGCCAAACCTTGCTAATTGATTGAATTTGTTGACATATTCTTTCACCGTGAGATTCCCTTGCTTCAAATTCAAGAACTTCTCCATAAACAGATTCTCTTCCGCCCTTGAGAGAAACTTAGCCCCAAACCTTTGCTTAAAATCTGCCCAAGAGTCAACAGGGCGTTCTCCATTAGTGACCTCCCACCAGAATGAGGCCTCTCCCTTCATTAACCAAGCCGCCAACTTGACTTTCTTTCCCTCTTCCACTTCAAAGATATCTAGCAACTCTTCCACTTCCTTAAGCCAATCTCTAGCCTCTACGAAAGTCTCTGAACCAAGAAAAGGTTTTCCTCCTATAGCCTTGAACTCCTTGCAAACCTTAGCAAAATTATCCACTCTAGGCTGAGGAGGAGGAGCGGTTGTTTCTGGTGTAGTAGCATTGGCCGGACCCGCAGCCGCGGCCCTAGCCTCTTGCAACCTCCTATACCATAGTGGTATAACTAAACCCTCCGGGATGTTAAGATCTTCAGCCATGCTGAAACGAAAGAGGAAAGATTCAAAAAGGAGATTCCGAAAGATAAAGATATGGCTATTGGGGATTATGCTTTTCTTTTTCAAAAACTTTTTCTCTTAGAAGACATGCTTTTAAAAATACTTTCTTCGAAAATACTCTTAGAAAGTAGTTTTTCTCAAAAATTTTATCTGTTCTGGTAACCTTAAGCTCTGATACCACGTGTAACACCCCACTCCCGCTATGATCACTCACAATGGGAATGCCATAACATCGGTGGAGTATTTTAGTGAATATAGAACAGAAAAATTACAACAAGACAGATATAAATAGTACTTGGAATTTTAAAACATCATCTCATAACAGCGGAAGTAAAACATGTCTGGTTACATCATAAACCCATAATAAAAGTCAAGTACAATATCCATCAAAATAAAGAAATACATAATCCCACTCTCATACAATAGCCAAAACAAAAGAAAAGATAACTGGATAACTGGAGCTTTACATCTATCCAAGCTCCTAAAGACTGGGACCGCAATCCGATCAAGCTCCACTACCGCTAGGATCCACCACAGGACTTGAGGGTTGGGAAAAAGATAAAAACAACGGGGTCAGACATAAGTCTGAGTGAGTCCTATAACTTTAACAATACAATCGTTAAAGTAACCAGAGAAGACATGAATTGATATACGGTAACATATAGGGATGAACGGCTATACTAAGCAGTTAACTAAACTAAGATAAAAGATAAAGACGCATCTACCCTTCCTAAGGTAAATTACTAAACTGCACCACACCAGTCGTTCCTAACTTAAAGGTTGATCCCACCCAAGGACTTATAAAATTTACTAATTAGTACCTGCGTACCCCTAGGTGACCAAGTAGGCGCCACGGGGCCCTACAATCCACTAGGTGTACACACTACTTCCCATTCGATCGGCTCCCTAACGTAGATACCCGTGCTGGCCCCACCGTGGGATGTATCATTCCCCAATGTGGCAACCTGATGAAACTAAAGGTGCACGGCTTATATCTACTCGATGCAACAACGGCTTACCTACCAGCCCGGGCCCACTCACGCATATGAAGCCCGTTGGACTTGCGTTGCCACCGCTAACCCGTTTGCCTCTTACAGTCAAGCCCAGTATGCGTGTCCCGTCCTCGACATGGGTCGAGCCCACAAAGATACGTATGGGTTACTGGTTGAAATGGGCCTCCACAAGCTACCCACCTAAGCTTGTCCCTTTTTCTAGTATATCCCACTTAACCCTTTAATCATGTTTTAATTACATGTTCTATTTTGGTTAAGTATTCTAATCGTATTTTCTATTGCCACCCAAGGCAACCACTAGATTTTCTCATGCCACCCGAGGCACCCACTTAACCCCTCATGTCCCTCTACATGCTAATGTGGTTAAGTGTTTCTTAATTAATTAATTAAGAACGTAACCTTTGTAAAGACCTCTCACATTAGACTGTCTTTTATGACCGCTGGTTAAGCCGGTTGGGTCCGGGCAGCCTTATGTCATAACAGAGTCTAACCTCGTGTCTTTACATTAATTACGTATTTAGTTTGTGCCTAAGACCTCTCACATTGGGCTAACATTTGTAGCAACTGGTTAAGCCGGTTGGGTCCGGGCAGTTTTACGCTACAACTGAGTCCAACCTCGTGTCTTAGTCAATTAATTACACCTAATTAATCACCCTCATAATTTTATATTAATTATCCCTAATTAATCAAGTTTTCTTAACATGGGTAGACCTAACTTAATAGGTAAATTCCCATGGGGTAGACCTAACTCAATAGGTAAATTCCCAACACATAGTATGGGTACACCTAACCAAATAGGCAAATTCCCATACTATGTTTATTTATTTTGTGTTATGCATAATTATATTAATTTCACCCAATCTTATTAACTTATGCATTTAATTACCCCATCGTTCCCACGTAATTTCGTTCATGATATAACACATATAAAAGGTGTCAACTTGCATATGAATGAACATGTTTCAAAGGTGCCATCTTGCATATTAACAAACACATAACTTGCATATGAACTTGCATAACATGTCACATAACTTGCATATAATATGTCACATAACTTACATATTCATTTTGCATAACAAACTTGCATATTAGCTTATAGACTTGCATAATGTGTCATCATGAACTTGCATATTAATAAACATGTAACTTGCATATTTACATACATGTAACTCGCATATTAACAAACATGTAACTTGCATATAAAGAAACATGTAACTTGCATATTTACATACATGTAACTTGCATATTAACAAACATGTAACTTGCATATTAACAAACATGTAACTTGCATATTTACATACATGTAACTTGCATATTAACAAACATGTAACTTGCATATTAACAAACATGTAACTTGCATAGCATATTACCATGAACTTGCATAACATGCATATGATTACATAGCCCACAACTTGCATATTTAGCATCATGCAAACATAACATACATCATATTAAACTTGCATAAGCTTACATACTCAACATGCATAAACATAAGATTAATGCTAACATCATATCATATGATTCAAAGCTCATTAACCCACATACAAAACCATAAATCTCATCACATCTCATCTAATTAGTTTACCAAAAGATCATCAAAGTGATAGAAACTCACAACTAGCAACTTTGAACACCAAATGAAGAAGATTAAGATGCTAAGAAGGGATTAGAAGTTGATTAGAGAGTGATTAGTATGCAACCCTCTTCATAAAATTAGTGGAGGCCATGAGAGCTAGCATTTTGCCATAGTTTAGTCACTAGGTTTAATTATGAATGAATTAGGGTAGGTTAGGGTCTTATTTATAGATTAGGCAAGTGTTTTAGGCCATAGGATTAACCCTAGATTCAATCCAAGCCATCAAAGCATGTCTTGGGGAAGAAGTCAAGTGTAGGAACCATCTAGGGCCTTTAGATTAAAGATGGACCATGAGAACCATTCAAATGCAAAATCTGCACTTGAGCGAATCGGCCCACGGGTTGACAGCCAAACACCCTGGATTAACCCCTAGTCGACCCAGCGGGCTCGGGTCGACTTCAAAAATCGGCCGGTTCGGTTATTCCCCTCTCCCAATTCGCTGTTTTGAGCATTTTTGCATATTTATTTATTAAATTTTCAATTATATATATATATATATATATCAATATATATATATATATATCTACACAACCCATTTCACTTAATTAAGTATACTTTAATTTGGGAATTTTCGTGAAACTTCGCGAGGCCATATCTTGGTCATACGGACTCCGATTTTCGAAAAATCGGACTCTATTTCGCGTATTTTTCCGAGACGAACGCAATGGCATAGCCCGTTTCCCTTGATTCCCATTTTAGAATTAAATTCTGCCTCGATTTATGTTATTACAGGTTATTGAAAATACGGGTTGTTACACACTGGGAATTGAGAATAAAATGGGAATGTGGAAACTAACAAAATATTATTGAACCGGTCAGAACTAGTGAAAAAAAAGTTTCCAAATGATCTTTTATTTTATTATGGCTATGTTCAGTTAAAAAATGCAAAAAGTCGATTCTTGAAGCAAAATTCAAATTTTGTCAAATATTTGTCTAAATAATAGCACATGCTTGTGCCTGTTTGTTGGTTACAGATCCACTTGAAAAGCTACTACAAGCTTATTATATACTAAGTTCAATGGTTACAACTAAAATTAACAATAGTATAGATCCCTGTGAATCACAAAAAAAAATCTATTCAGCAAATTAGTACGTTCCTAAATTTCTTTTGAGCAAATTGGTACATTCCAAAATTTCCAATGCCTTTATTCTGTTCTTTTGACTTTATTAAACTAGTGAATCAACTTTAGTTACTTTTTCTTAAAAGTGATGCATTTGATAAATCACCCAAATTCCTGAATAAAATTAACCTAGTAATGTGAAAATAAAACCACTTACAACATAAAATTAAGTCAATATCGCACGACACCTTGGTGATTGAATATTTGTAGTCTAATTTTTCTTTGAATATTTGTTTATACCTTCATATATAATTCAATTGATGTTTTTAGAAGTGGAAATATAAAGAATAAGATTCAATTGGAAGAAAAGGCTAATTATAACAACCCGTAAATCCGTACCATTTGAGCTGACTGAATACAACTCACGTCCAACCCAAATTGCACAAACATACGAATCATTAATAGAAAGAAGTTAGAGGATGAGAAGTAGAAAGAAAGAAAATTAAAATAGAAGGAAATAGATAGAAGATCGAACTGAACAGCATTACAGAATCTCACAATCGTAGCGGAATAAAATATAATATATAAATAATCGCTTTTGAAATACAAACTGTATTTGCAGTTACATACGTCATCAGAGTACATCATATATACAACATAGCAGAATAAACTCTATTTATCTAATGTTGAAGCCACTTGCTCCAAGCTCCTTCAGATAAATTTATAAAATCCTTAACTACTTGACTGCCCATACAATTTGGGCACCCAAGAGTTTAGGTAAAACACAGGAAAACAAACTCTGGGTTAGTCATGGGACTGGTGTGAGTAAACGATTTAAATAGCTTGATTTTATCTTTCAAAATCCCTTTTTGAAGAAAAGATAATCGTAAGACCGATCCACACATAAATATGGATGGCTTTTAACTTACGATAACCCAAAACAATTTTAAATCAATATCTTATTCTCATATTACAATAATGTCTAAAAACAAATAAATATCAATCTAGCGGAATGCTTGCATCTCATGCTCCACATATATAATATACAATCAAAATCGCGGGCGCTAATTGGAGATTGGATTCTAACTATGACATGGTTTGGAACCACCTACCGATAGTGTATCTCTAGAGGGGATTACACTGAGTTCAACAAGAACGTCTTGCAACCCGGACCACACATGACCGACCACTCATTTCGCTTGAGTGTATCGAATGTATATCACCAACGGTTGGGATCAGTAACCATTTCCCGAAAAAGGAACAACATCGAATAGATTAAAGAAGGAAATAAAATTTTCTAGATAGGTGATTATACACCCTAATGGGAGCGACCCACATAGCCATGCTGCCTACCCGATTTTTGTCATTTCCAGGTTGTGAGGCTTAAGGCTGAACTTACCTTTAGATATAGCATGTCTTCATTTACTTTGAATGCCACATCGTCAAACCAGCCAAATCACAAATTGATTTCCCCAAAAATACCGCGTGTATAAAACTAAGAGAAACGAATTCCTTCACCACCAAACATATATATGTTTGAAGAGACCAATTTACGCAATTTATTAGGCATATTCTGTCAGGCATTCGTCCATACAAGTTGTCCTGAGAATGGACAAAACCGAAGGCACTATCCTATAAATCCATCTTAGGCAATTTCTATCTAGGATTGACAGAACAGTCCTTGCGTAAAACTCTATCCTTAATTGTCTTCAATAATCTCTAACCATAACGTATATATCGAATCGAAGTTGAATTTAGATTCCGGCCTCTTCGAAACGATAACGAAAAGGTCTAGATTTGATAGTCGGTGATTTAACTATCAAATATAAAATAAAATATTAAAATACACAGATTTGTTTCCAATGGATCTGCGAAGCCTTATTTGAAAAAAATCATTATATGTTTAAACTCGAATATTAACTCGGTTTATACATTTATTTGAGAACATAAGTATAACTTAACTTATAAATTCGTATTATCATTCTTACGTAATAATCTCATTCTCGAGTATTTTTTTCATGGCTAAAACGATATTCAACTCTAACACTCATTCTGAACACAAACTAATACGATCCATCAGATAATAGTGAAATCATTCAAGTGGGGTTTTTAAATTACCTCTCAGACCTTGAGTCGAAATCATTTTCATCGTCAAGATTTGTATAAGTTCGATGTCCAAATTATTCGTTAAACCAGCATTTGTAAATCCAATTGATTTTCAAATCTCAAACCATTTTAAACAACGTTGTTGTTGTGAACCATTCATCAATTTAACTTGATATTAAATCATGGGAAATTAATCAAAACGACCAACTTAGTTTCCTTTTCTTTTAAAACTAAATTATTTTCTGAGATAATTTATCCAAATTTAAACTACTATTTATTTACACTATTATCTTACCAAAATCTATTGATAAACTAATTAACTTCTCACCATTCATTTCAGGAAACTGATAGTTTAAAATGATTACAGTTATTCTTTCCTTTTAAATTAATAACATAATTAATTCAACATAATCTATTTAAGTTCTTCTTAAAAACAATTTAAATCCAATTATCAAAACTCAAATACTTTTCTGAGTTACTTTACAGAAAATGGCTTAGCAGTCCTAACGGTAAATAACAGTTCTATAATAGATGACATTCAAGTCGTCCATCCAATTTGCACAAACAAACATATAATTACAATTCAATATTATCAACTGATAATATAATATCTCTAATAACTGATAAAATATATCAAACTGATATAATAGCAGAACAGTATCTATTTCTGCTAATAGGGTATACAAACAATTCAATTAATTATATATATATATAGTGGAACAATGTTTAAAATATTCAATTATGATTCACTTAATTAAACAGAACTTAATTAATAAATTAATTGAACAAACAGATCCAGAATTTTCTGAATTATATCATTAATGATCGACTATAAGCAGTGTGGGTTAATTCAGTTAAACGACAAACATTTACGATTGATTTATTTTAATAGCACTAAATAAATTAATTTATATTAAATTAAAATTTTGAAACTCAATACTTACGTCGAGTTGTATATATTTACCGTCGATCGATTACCAAAACCCATTCAATCGTATATTCTTCATTCTACTCTTAAACATAGACAATTCCATACACACACACACACACACACACACACACACACATATATATATATCTTTATATCAATATATATTAATTTTTATTTAGATTTGAACTTAAAAGCGTTTATTTCTTTTCTTATTGCTCCAAATGGGCCAGCCCAGTAAGCCCACAACCTTTTATACACATTTTCACTAACATGCATATATAAATTTACCTATATACTACAAAAAACATCCTATACCTTTACTATTTTTATTAGTACTTCATTAATGGGCCAAGCCCTGGCATGTGCATTAATTAATCGCGTTAAACATCCCAGGCAACGCAATGCCTCACCCACTTTCCATCCTCTTCTTACTTCTTTTTGCCAACTAACAGGACACACACATCAAATGGGAAACTGCCACTTCCTTATGATTTCCGTTCCAGGCAATTTAGTGTCCACCAATACCCCATATTATCCTTCTTTTCTTTATGTTCTATCTTCTTACTTCTTTTTTCCTGGTACTTGTTTAATTGCCTACCCTTTCTATACACACATATGCAAAATGAATGCTCCTTCTTTCTCTGTGGTTTGGTTCCTTTTTGTTGTTAACTTCCCCATTCCTCCTGCTAATTCCCTGAGTTTTCTTTCCTCTGTTTTCTTCTTACATGGTCCACCCATTTACATTGCCCCATCATCCCAATTTAATGCTTCAGGAAAATGAGAATGCCAACCCCATTTACCTGGTCCTATTCTCTTTTCTTTTACGCTAACACTTCATTTCGAACCCACTTCAACCGATCAACCCATTTATCCTCCTACGCACTGCAGTCACTGCTTCTTGTTTGAACACAAAATAGCGTACAATACACTTGTGCACAATACGCTTGTGCACATAAACAACCAAGTCTCCCACTATTTGTAACAACCTAAAATTTCGAGCAGTAAATATTTAAGTATTGAGGTTATTTAAATATTTAAATGTTGGATTTAATATTATAAAAATGGTTTTATAACCTTGATTGAATCCCTTTGTAAATAATAATTAAAGAGAAGAAAGCATGTTGTTGAGTTTTTGTTTACAAAGATAAGTAGTTCAAAGAAAAATTGATAATGTAACCAAAAAAAGTTTTATTGATAAATAAGGTTTTGCTTATTAAAAGTTGTTGGAATATCATGTGCATGTAGTAACGTTAGAAGAACACATATATGTGTATGTACATATCATAGAAGTAACATACAAATGGTATATGTGTACATGTTCTAGAATATGATAAATGGCTTAAAATGATAGGGACACGTGTCATCAAATGAAAGGAACACATGTCTTGTAAGTAAGGTTAAGATACATACACACGTTAGGTGTCCATGTGTAGAAACATCTAAAGACACCTAAGTAGGCATGTGTCTTCATCCTAAAGCATGCATGAAGATAAGGTGGACAAGTGTCCAAAACCAAATTACCAAACTAGCCTTAAAAACTACTATATAAAGGGTGGAAAGGTTCATTTTCATATCATGCATTCACAAATGAAAAACAAAAGTAAGATAAAGAGTAAGAGCTTGGGAGAAGCCTAGAGGATAAATACAAGATCAAGATAAAAGTATAAGGTGAGAAAAACTATTTAAGTTCATGTATTCATTTCATATTTTGAACCAAAGTCATGAAATTTAAGAATGAATGTTTGGACGTGAACCCCTGAAAATGACGTTTGGTATTTTGAGAATAACTTTTGCAATTTTCAATGAAATTTCGACTTTTCTATCAATTTGGAAAGATAATTCAAAGGGCTACAACTTTGTTCTCGGCCACTTTTTTCTAATTCGACCATTTGCATACCTGAAAACGGGACATAAGGTCATGTAAAATTCAGCCCGAAATGTAAATGTTAAAAATGCCTCATGATGTTTGAATTTATATATTAAATTGATAAACGATTTTGAAGGTTTATTTTGATGATAATTTAGTAGACTAAAAGAGCTTCTTACGTCACAAAATCAACGTTCAACCCAAAGTACTCAAGACACGGTGCCACATGAACTCCTCCACGAACCACCAATGCTCTCCGGAGTTCGCCATACTCCGGCCATACCTCAGTGACGATCCACTGCTCCTATCCCCTCTCATGCACACTATGGATTTTCCACCATTCCGATGCAGTTTCATGGTGAACAATGGTTAACAAAATGAACCCAAAACCGATTTAAAACCCTCCTTATTATTTCTTGTTTATGTATGCAAAAAAAAATATAAAATTTTGAAGTGAAACTATTTTTGTAGTAAACTTCAAACATAATTGAACTACTTTGATGTTAAATACTATGTTTAAAACTCAATAGAATTTAAGTCTTGATTTTTTTTAGTGAGATGGTGGTTTTAAAGTAATAAATAGAGTATGTCGTATACTTATTTACATGCTCCTATTCATTCCAGATCAACTATGAAGATCTAATTGTTACAATATATCCAAGAGCATTTTAAACCATATGCGTAACTTGCATTATTAGATATATACTGATCAACAACAACTTTTAAAATGGAAAAAGGGTAGTTTATTCACCTTACCATATTGACTGTTTTGTTCTTTTTCATCTTCATGTTTGGACGGTATAGGTTTTTCGACAAGAGGGCATTAATGCATGATCACATAGATATATATGCTTACTTAACATATAACCAGTGAATAAGGAAAAATATTTGCTCACATACTACAATGTTCTTGGCTATTTATGGTTTCAGGTTAAAAGTTTGAATCTGTTGCCATACAGTTTTGGCTTTTGTTCTCTACTATTTTAGTTACAGGATTTCATAGAACATATAAACATCATGGTATATAAGTATAACCAATAGCAAATACTTTTAAGTGGAAGTTTACGCACAGTTTACAAGTCTTTTGTTCTCTAGTTTCTGTCCAGATTTTACATGCATAGGTTCCTATATTTCTTCCCATGTTTGCTTCCATTTCTTACAGTTTGTTTCAAATTTGTGTGAGTGAGTTGTGCTGAAAGCAGCGTATTTATATACGAATTTAAGATTAAAATATGGTGGCACACTAAATGGTTGTATGCTAATGTACATGCCAAATGGAATGGATGTGTAAGCTGTAGGATGTTGACTGAAAAGAAGGCTAGTTAACTTCATCTGATCACCTACCAGATGCTATGTGTGGCCAATATACTTGCAGTGTACAAATGGGTCCCAATACTCAGTTCCTAAGTAAAATCTAAGCTAGACATAGCATTTGGATTTGAAAAGAAGTGCAGTGTTTAGACAAATCTCCTCTGTTTCCTATTATTCCTAGGCCTGCACATGTGTATATGTACTTTAGTGGCTTGAAGTATGCATGAACTATGTATGCACAGGCTGGGTATGACAAATGACAAGGCATGAAAGCACACAGCTAGGCTATGTTGAGCATGTTGTGACTGAAAAAGAAGGTTGCTAAGGCTTTCTATATTTTG
The DNA here is from genome assembly GCA_030737875.1 of Allium sativum. Lineage (NCBI taxonomy): Eukaryota > Viridiplantae > Streptophyta > Magnoliopsida > Asparagales > Amaryllidaceae > Allium > Allium sativum. Next base: position 4,789,317 of record JASFAX010000039.1, on the reverse strand, counting down.
ATTGAAAGGAGACGCATTGTCATGGCATTTCGTATGATTGAAAAGAGATGGGTTGCCTAGGGTCTACAGTTATATAACAATGGCCATTTTTCAGTACATATCATTGTATAGGCACATGAGTGAATCAACTTTCTATAAATGGCTTTGTATTTAAATATTGTAAATGCAAACTTTTTGTTAAGCTACATCAGCTACGGCTCTCCTAGGCACTTCTTAGATTAAATAGCATATTTGTGTGTACCCCAAAAGATTTACAAGTGTTAAACAATCAATTTATAAAATAACTGATAATACTTTACTTATCTTATAATCATATGCATGTATGTTATATATATTACATATATACATGCACATGTACATACATAACAAAATCTAGGTTCATACATAGGAATTAAATCTATTATTTTAAATTAGTTCAAATAATCAATTTCATTTTATTTAATTTAATTAATCATTGATATAATCGATATGTTATTGTTGAACTTAACTAGTTAAAAATCAGAACGTTACACTAATGGAATAAAACATGATAGTTCTGGGTATGATGATGGCTTCAGAAGAGCTGCCTACATACATGGAATGAAAAGACAAAGGACAGAATGCCTTCCGTCAAGTCCTCTGTATTTGTTTCCAAACACCTTAAAGTATTCACTTATGGATTATAAACATTTAGATCCACTAACAAATACGAGAGTTATACGACCAGTACAGCTTAACTGACACAATAGTACATGTACAGCCAGGAAAATTTTCAACTCAGGTAGTTATCCAAACAAAATCACAATTCTTTAGCAAACATAAATACATGACAATGACCAAGAACTCAAGCCACAACATGAACTTAATCCAAACAAAAGGATCAACCATCTATAGACTGAAATCATATGTTATACGAGTTTTGATATGCTCTGGTACATAAGTTTACAACGGTATGCAATACTTGATTACAGTTCTCAATAACGTTTGGTTATTATAGTGATATTATACGAGCTTTTAGAAGGTAATATCTTAATTCAACAAGTTCGTAAACCAAGTAAAGATTAAGAAAACCAAACTAAACTAAACTACATTTTTAGATTAAGAAAACCAAACTAAACTAAACTACATTTTTAGATTAAGAAAACTAAACTAAACACATTATCGTAAACTAAATTTTTAGAAGCTAAATATCTTAGTTCAACAAGAATTGTTACCTTCTAAATGAGAACACTACATGGAATTTACAATCCATCATGATCGCTTCTGACATGATATGTAGTTGAAAAGAAACCATTCCCTAAGGTAATTTCATAATGCATAATATTGTCAACTTTCTCTACTGACAAAAATAGAAGATAAAGAAAAGTGAGGCTAGCAAAATACCAAACATAACGTATATTAGATTAAAACATGGAAGAAAAAAATGAAAAACAATTGTAAATAATATTTGGTGTCAACACGATAAACTTTATAGATATATGACATATACCCAAAATCATCACCATTACATCAACATCTAACCCTGAATACCCTAAAACCAAATAACAATAGAACCTTTAGCAAAATACAACTTCCAAACTATAAAATTCACCTCAATACAATCAGGGTCGGCCCGTATATACTGGTTACCCTAGTCCAAAAGAAATAAATGTTTTTGGTGCCCCCACTATTTAATAAACAACTATTAATTTTGTATAGATAGAATTCAACTTACACTTCATTGTATTACTTATACTCAATGAGATGATTAAATACTACAAGATAAATCATTCACTATTAGCTCACATGCATATACATTTAGCAATTTGATTGCATTGCTATTATGCAATGCAACAAACCTATCTGATAGTTAAAACTTTAAATAAACAAACAAGTGCAAATCAACATACTGTTGTTTTTTAAGTATATAATTATATGATTTTTTTAAACCCATAGACTGAGAAAGCAAGTTCAAGCAATTATATAGCATACATTAGAACACGGGAAAAGTGAAGTATAATCAGAACTGAAACTTACTGGGCCGAGCTTTGGTAATCCTAGCATGTCCATAAGCTTCATCATTATCCATCCTCCTATTATTTCTAAATGCGACACAACCAATGCCGTACACAACGACAAGCACAACAAGAACTATAACATTGATAACTTATACTTTTCTCCAACTATGCCTAATGCTTGCGAGCACAACAGCTTTGCAGGAGTCCCAATCAAAGTAAAGCTGGTATGGTCATTGCTCCACCGAGTGCAGTCAACGTTATCTACAATCACAGATGCTCCATTTGGGTTCTAGACCGTTTCATTTGAGTACATGAATCCACATGATGTCGATGGCTTGCAGCATCTCGGCTAAATATGAGATAGCTCTCTCTAAAAAAACATATCAGCGGTTTCAGGCATTATAATACCAAGAGCAGAATATCTTCCATATCAATCCATTTCTCTACAGGCTTTAGCATCCCTTAAAAAAGCTGCTTTTGATCCAATATTCGTTATCATAAACCCTATCTTTCAACCAACAGCCATAATCAGAAAGGTGATATTCATAATATCCATGATTTATAACTGCTTCTCTATGCCCTTTATCGGTAACAGAAAAGGGAAATATAACAAGCCAATAAGAGCTGCAATGTTGAAGAACATACAAAAGAGATACAACTGATGTAACCATGTTTGTCTATAGCAAGAACCAAAAAAACCCATCAACGAAACAATCATGATGAAGATTCCTATTATGATTAATGGCCATTGTAAAAACTTGAGACAGTTTGTGTTGTTTGCTCCGCTACTTAGCCAAATGCCACCACCTAAATTGGAATTGAGATTAAAAAGCTTGTGAAGTTTACGAATCTTATTAAGTTGCTGCGGCCTCTCATTTTTTGATCTTCTTGAGCTTCTTGTCTTTTTTTCCTTTTCTATATAATAAAAACTTACTTTTTGTATGTATTTGTGAAGGCATAAATATAATATTTGTAGAAGTTTGGAGTCATGGCTATGCTAAACAGAAGTTCTATGTGTTGTAAAATTACATGGCTATAAAATCAATTACCATAAAAATTTAACCTATTGTTGTGAAAATTATTTCAACAATAATTATCTAATCCATTACTGTAATAACGTAACCCATTAGTGCAAAATTTATTTTAGCAAAAAATATTTCAACAACAATTAATGACTAAGTCTACCTTGAATTATTTTCAACACATATCAAGATGAAACTCACAGCAAATATTTACACTTAAACAAGCAAATTGATTTAATTACTTAGTCAATTAAAACATTGAAACGCCTCAGCCTCAGCCTCACCATCAATCCTAATTGATTTAATTGCATCGTAGCTTCTAGCTAATCCTTTACTGTAAAAATCATGAACCAATTGCTCCATCATTTAACATTAATTCGATAATAAATCCTAATCCATAAATTAGTAATTTAATATCAATAATAACTTACATGGATGGCTGATGGATGGAGACCCGACAGGTGGTAACACGAGCCTGCACGACATGTGGGCACATCGGTAGAAGGGCAGTAGGAGGAAGGTGGTTGCGCGCGCGGCGGCACAAAGTGACAAAGGCAATTGGATTTGGAATAGGGAAAACATATCTGGTGAGCGGTTTTCATGACACTAATTAAGGGATGAATTAGGGTAAACGAGAACTTGTAAATTAAGGTATGAATTGGGGAAAATCAAACGAAAATATTGAAACGATAAAAGAAATACGTTTAATTTGGAATGGGGTTCAAGGAATAAATTTTAGCTAAATGTTATATTATTAATTGATAGTCCAGATTTTTATAAGAGTGAACAATGGATTGCTAACTAATCATCATTGGATTATATTAGTTAAACGGTGCAGATTCTGTACATATAGATGACACGGATTGCTAAGTTTGCAGGAAATCATAAAATCATAGCTGAAGCATTGCTTGGATAAATATTCGTCGCTATTCCACCTGAATTTGCAGCGGAAAATAGCGGCAGAAATTTTCTATCGGTAATTTGACCCAATTTGTGATGGTTTAGTGATGGATAACAACAGATGACGGTAATAAATAACAGAAAAAAGTTGAAAAAAAATAAAAAACTATCCCTTGCAAATCGCATGGAAATCCATGCAAATTAGCGATGGAAATTTCCGATTCTAAATTTTTGACGCTAAATCAGTGTTTTCTTGTAGTGTTTGACGTTCCATTAGAAATAGAAAGAAGATATACAAAAGTTTGATAGGGTAAGCGTCATAAATATGCCCACTTGAGTGAGAGTGGATAATAAATTTATTTACTAGAGTTTGGAAAGAATTTGAAACAGTAAAATACTCATATAATAAGGGAAATTAGAGGAAGTAATAGTATTGGATATAGAATAAATGGGTAACGACTGCCCCAATAAATTAATTTAGCAATTTATAATTTGTTAAATTATTTTTTTGTAAAAAACACCCTCATTGTTCAAACAAAGAGTAATGAGTGATTAAAGATTTCTTAAATTTAAACAAACATTAATAAGAAATTTGATAAGAGTGTATATGCATAACGTAAATATTTTTAAACTGTACTACCAACATACATACAATTCGGGGTTAATGTTTTAAAACATATTTTGGCGATAACATCATAAATGGAGAATATGGAAATGAATGTGTTAAAAAGCTTAATTACTACTTGATTTAATGTTGAATTATTAAAGTCTTTTTTTCAAATTAAAAAATAAGTTACCTCAAAACATTTGCTGTTTTGAAGGGCACTAAAGACTTGGCATTTAGATTACTAATAAAAGGCAAGTGTTAAAATGAGAAAGGTTATTTCACTCTTAAATAAATAATTTATGAACATTTGATAAATGTTATAACTTTTAAAATGGGGCATTTATTTAAAATGTTTTGTAAAGAAAGGAAGAAGTTATTAAGCTTTATTATTAAAAGACACTTAAAACGTGTGTAATGCCTAATAAGTGTTATTGTGTGAAGTAATAAGGTATTTTGAAAATTTTAGAAAAAAGTCATTTGATCTTTTTGGAAACTTAATTTCCGCATGATTCAATCTTGGATATTAATTGAGATTCTAAAATAGAATGAATAATTGTTTATTGGCTATTAAGAAGTTTTATTGACCTCTTTAGTAGAATGAATGGTTGGCATTTAAGTAATTAGTAAAGTTAAGTGTTTAAAAAGAAAAAATTATATTAATTTTATTTTGAACATTTAGTTAACACTGAAAAAAAGAGAAGTGTCTGAATCCATATTGTAACATTTCAGAGTAATTTCAAAAAGGAGGTTTCGTTAAAATGAAAACATGTATTGACATTAAGAGTAAGTATTAAAGACTTCACGGAAATTTAACATCTTAGGTTTTCATAAGATATTAAATATCTATTTTCGAATTTTTGCAAGTTTGATAATAATAATATTCAAAAGCACATATTTTGGGTAGTACAAAAAAATCACCTTATAAAAAGAGAGAACTCTGGAGTAATAAGAATAGCTGATTAGGTAAGCTAGGGTTAGGTTCTAGGGTTATGTAAGGATAAATTGCACAACCTAATCTGGGAATTTTAGCGTTAGTCCCAGAAGTTTTATTTGAAAAACGGTGAGGTGTAGTATTTCTAGAGTCAATGGATGGTTGTGAATTAGATTGCCCTAGATATTTGGTTTAGGGATTAGTACGTTTATATCTGTATTTAGCGCTTTGTGTGTGTGTGTAACGTAACTTATCGTAATTCGTGATTTCAGAGAGAGATTCATGGATATTAACTGCAAATTTATGGGAAATAAATTTGTAATTAATAAGATCAAAAGTGGAATTTGGGGACTGATTCAGAAGAATAATTTTATTCGGATAAAATGGATATATTTTCAAGCTTGAAGGAACTTAAGAGAGTTAAGTAAATATGCATGGAATGGTCTAGTTTAGAGAATAGATGGACCCCAATTATAAGAAAGACAAAGGTGGAAAATTTAATGAAATTGATTGGCATATTAGGAAATTGGAATAAAAGTATTTAAACCTCATCACCATTTAAAAAACGTAATTGCAGAATAAAACTTCCAAAAGAGTAATTTTTTGTGTTGTAATGGCTAGTGGTCCCCCATATTGATTGGGTATGGGTATAAAGTGGTATAAGTAAAGGATCCCTATTTATGTCTATGATGTTGGGATCTAAAACCCTTATTAAATTTTGAGATAAATGTGTAAGAGAGAATTTCATATGATTACTTTTCTTAGTGATCTACCGTCTATGAGATTTGGAAGTTAATAACAAAATTAAATTTGTAGCCTACAAGAAGGAAGTGGGTGGTCTTGTGATTTTTTAAATATTCAGTGAAGAAGTTTAGCCTTCTAGAATACTATCCTCAAAAATAAGAACTTGAAGCATGAAAATAATGAATACGTTTAAAACACTAGACTAGCTATTCTAGTTCAAATATGATCATGTTTGGTTTGCTTAATGGTATTTGTTTAATTTTTATAAATTAACCCTTTTGTCATTTTTCATAAAAAAGACTATATTGAAATTATAAGGAGTATACTTAAAATATAAAGGATGTGATGCGTAATTTTACATATTTGCACGTATATTATACCATTTATTCAGAATAAGATGACACCCATTTCTTGTAGTTTTAAATATGTCAATATGATTGTTTGGACAAATTTATGGTAATTATAACAAAAGACCTCACTGGGATTTAAATTCCAACAAATTAATGCATAGAAAAATATTCTAGTTATGAGTATAGACTAGAGCATTAATTCCTTAGAATCGGAAATTTTGGTTTAGGAAATTATTAAAATTTTAAGTTACATCTTGTTCGAAGATTGAAGGACAAAGTGAAGACGACCAAAGCATTGGGAATAATAAGAAGAGTTACATCTTAGATTTCTTAGACAATAAAAAAATATTTATCTTTATAGGAGCAGCGTAATTATCTTTTTCTTTGGTAATTAGTAGGCAATCTTGCAGAACTTCAAGGAGACCAGCTAAAATACCAAAGTGTTGATGGAATAACAATTGAAAATTTTCTATTCGAACCAAATTAGTGGTTAGACTTTGGGAAAAGTCTAATTTGATTAGGCAAATTGTGAAGGATAAAGAGTCAATATTGTATTTTGGGGTTTTCCATAGTTAGGAGATATATAATATTATTGATTACAGGAGCTCATAACAGTTTTATGTTTGACAAGAAACCTTCACGGTATAATGAATTTTGGTAGGCCCTAATCAAGAAATAGGGACAGATACTGAAACACCCCACCTCCGTTAAGGTCACTCACAAAGGGAATGCCTTAATTTTGGTGGAGGTTTATAAGTAAAAGACACAGATAAAACACAAGACAGATATAAACACATATAAATAAGCAGCGGAAAAACCAACAGACTTTTATTATCATAAATACGTGTTTATACAGAACATTTCCAACATTGTCTCAAAACAAACTTCCAATTATTACAACCATAATACTGTCTTGATTTTAAAAGTTAAAGAAGCATGAAACATAAATAAAGCTGCATAATCCCCATAAATGATATCCAAAGCCATGGTCCAAATGAAAGAAATCCAAGCAATACATTCTCTCTCTTCAAGCTGGATGAAAAACTTACTAAGCTGCGGTGTTTCCTCCCTGTGGACCTGGGGGGGGGGGGGGGACGGAAGAAAAGAAGACGAAAGGAAAATGGGTCAGACATAAGTCTGGTAAGTCTACCTATATTCCTAGAATGTTAAAAATAAAAAGATCATGACTTGCATAAAGTGAGAACAGGACGATATCAGGATAATAGACTATCCTAGAACTAGATAAGGTGTCCTAAAACGAACATCCCTTCGCACCCTATTTTAAATCTCTATCTCTGCACCTACTAATTCTTATACCAACAGGCACACCGTGATTGGGGTGAAGTGATCCCTTTCTCTTTCTTTAAAAGATCGGCTCCTACTCGTATATTCACATGTGTTCTACGGCCCTATATGGTAGATACCTATGCTGGTCCCACCATGGGGTGTATCAAGTCCCATGGTGGCGGCCCCGACACAATTCTAGCATGCATAGGGTATACTACTGATGCTCCAGTGCCCTGACTTGTCTGCTCCAGAGTGTGTGCACGCCCGCACTCTGTTAGAACCCACACCGTGCACCAACCGCCGTCGCTTTTGACCACTTACAATCAGCCCAGTAATCGTACCCCACCCTGCCTAGTTCAGGGTACCATGATACCTAATTGGGTTACTGCTGAAACGGGTCCCCGTTACTAGGTTTTCTAGTCAAACATGTTAAGTGGTTAAGTGTCTGAATGAACCAAACCCCCACCCATCCAAATTATTTAACATGTTGAATTTGGTTGAGTATTTATTAAATTGACTTAACCCTATCAGTCCTAACTCAGCTCTAATTGTCTTATTAGAGCACCAACCTCTCAGATTAGACAGATATTGTTGTGGTTGCCTGTATGCCGGTTGGGTCCGGGCTGTCTTACGCTACAACTCAGTTTAACCTCGGGTCTTTATTGGGCCCCATGCCTTAACCTCTCACATTGGATAGCTATTGTTGTGACAACTGGAGAGCCGGGCGGGTCCGGGCAGGTTTACGTCACAACTCAATCCAACCTCGGGTTAAGCGCGTTCGTATTTTCTAGTTTACATTTTAATTATGTAACTTATTCAAATTCAAATTACTGTCACATTCATTTCCAATTAATCTCATTAATTAAGGTAATTAATGCCTTTTTATGCCATAAATCACTTTTGTGATTAATGACCAATATGTAAATTAGAAAATATTCAAATTACTGTCACATTCATTTCCAATTAATCTCATTAATTAAGGTAATTAATGCCTTTTTATGCCATAAATCACTTATGTGATTAATGACCAATTTATGGCAAGTTTTCCTAAAATTATCATTTTAACCCAACGTTACCCCGTCCAATATTAGGCTAACCATCTCAGCCTAATTTACGTTCGCATGATTTTTGGTGTAAAGTATTAGGCTAAAAACTTAGCCTAATTTAATATACGCAAATTGGCATAAATTAGCATAAACATGACAAGGGTATAGCTTTGGTATTGATGGCATAACCAATATGAACATAATAGGGTGTACTTGCAAAATAACTAACATGAACATTTTAGGGGTGAACTTGCAAAATAACTAACATGAACATTATAATGTCATAGGTACAAACTTGCAAAAAGACTAACATAAACATTATAATGTCATAGGTATGAACTTGCACTTATAGGCTAACTCAACATATATGTGTTTTTAACATAGGCCATATTAACAACATACATGAGAATTAGCAATATGAACTAATCCATATACATATGTTAATTTGCAACATAGGCAAATCAACATACGTATATATGAGTTAGCAACATAGGCTAATCAACAAACACATGTGTTAATCAGTAACATAGATTTAAACATACTTGCAAATTAATCCCAACATATGATAAGTGTGAACATGGCATAAGTTTTGCATAAACATGAACATATAGATTTGACAATTGGTCGCATAACTTCACTACATAAACTTGCATAATAAACTACACAATTCTCATAAGATGTTACAATCCAAGTCCATGCTTATACAAATAATCTAATCCAATAATCCCAAATTTAACATGATAATAGAATCAAGTCACTGGCATAGATTAATATTATAAAACATAATAAACATCATACTTAATAATTCTCAATTCAACATGATAATAGAATCAAATCACAAACGTATATTAATAACATAACGAGTATCGTACTATTATCATTTCATCGCAACACATGATATTCATATTAATTCGCATTCTAAAAATGTAGCTAAATTTACAATCGTAGACGGTCTTGTTTTCTGAGTTCTGAAATTCTGAATTTGCAAAGTTTTCCTTTGGGAAGACGTTGCTTTGATTCTAATTTGTTGTTGCTTTTTAATCTTTTAGTTTGTATTCTCTATGTTGTTCGTCTCTTTCAAGTGGAGGCTCCCTCTAGTTCTCAGCAGACAACATGGTGGCTCAATTTTTTTTTTTTTTTTGTGAATTTTTAGTTTGAGACCTAGGGTCTTTTTATAAAGTTGCAAGTTAATTTGAGCCGTCGATGAAGCTAGGGTTAACCAGAGCCGTCCATTGTAAAGAGAAGCCAATTATGTTCACCATTTCTTTCTTAATGTACATTTACTATTATTTGTCAATCCATATAAATACGTACGCATTAGATACATCTCCCCTTTACACATTTATTATTATTTTTGTATGCACATTAGATACATCTCCCCTTTACACATTTATTATTATTCTTGTATGCACATTAGATACATCTCCCCTTTACACATTTATTTTTGTATTAGCAACTTTAGTGTTAACAGAAATACAGAGTGTTACATTCTCCCCTCCTTAAAGGATTTCGTCCCCGAAATCTTCAAGTCTAGGAGAACATATATCCTACCATCCAAATGTCCATCTACTCAATCATCAAACACGAGCGTCCATTGTCCTTAAAAGACTTCTAATGCATCATGATCATATGCATCGTGTGTGTACATGTCCTTATCTAATGCAAAAATCAGGCGGTCTACTGATTCAGTTGACCTCCTTAATGCAAATTATGTAAGTGTAATGAATCCATTATGTATGCAAACTTTTTCCTATTCATAATTCTACATGAGTGCGCAATCATTCAAACAAATGCGACATCCACATGACAACATATTAAGCTTCAACCATATACAAACATAAACACATATATGCATATGCAATATGAAGTGACTGAGCCGATCTAAAACCCTAGATTGTGTGTGTATATGCATCCACGAGCAACCACTAGCAAACATTTGCAACCATCATCCATAACATGTTTCAATTACATGTTTACATCCAAAGGGGTTTCAACCTAAGGATAAAAGGGTAAGGTCGGGTAGATATACCTAAAAAGATAGATACTAACATGACTTTAAGGAAAAAGAGAGATAAAAAATGTACCCTCAAAAAGAAAAGGGTAGGCTGTGCGTATTCTATCCTTAGTTTCCCAAGTCGCGTCTTCCTCGGCGTCGCTCCACTGAACTTTGACGAGTTTGACTTCGCGGTTGCGTAGCTTTTTCACTTCAGTTCCTAAGAAGCGAGTTGGAACTTTCCTCACAGTTGTTTCACGTTCTACTTCAGCTTCTTCTAGAATGTTTGGCTCTACCACTTCCGCTGACTCATGTAGATACTTCCGGAGGTGATAAACATGAAAGACGTTGTGAACTCCGGCCAGTCTCTCGGGTAACTCTAACCTGTAGGCCATCTTCCCAATTTTCTCGATGATAGGAAACAACCCTACAAATCTTGGTGCTATCTTCCCTGTGGATCCAAAGCGAACGACGTTCCTTAAAGGAGATGCCTTAAGGAAAACCCTGTCCCCAACCTCAAATTCAAGGTCGGTCCTTCTCTTGTCTACATAGGATTTTTGTCTGTCTTGGGCTGTCTTCATTCTTCTCCGTATTAAGTCTACTTTCTCTGAAGTCTCTCGGATCATATCTGGTCCAAGTATGAGCTTGTCAGTAGACTCCCACCAACAAGTGGGCGATCGGCACGGTCTTCCATATAAAGCTTCGAAGGGCACCATTCCGATGGTGGCTTGGTAGCTGTTGTTGTAGGCAAATTCCACCAAAGGAAGATGGTCCTCCCAAGTCCCTCCAAAGTCAAGGACGCAAAGTCTCAAAAGGTCTTCCAAAATCCTGTTCACCCTTTCCGTCTTACCATCGGTTTGGGGGTGATAGGCCGTGCTCAAACATAACTGTGTGCCTACAGCTTCTTGCAGACTCCGCCAAAACTCGTTTGTGAAGATAGGATCTCTGTCGCCAATAATGCTGGAAGGTATTCCATGGAGTCGAACTATCTCCTTAAGATAAAGAGATCCTAGAGACAAGGCAATCCTTCTACTCTTGACAGGTAAAAAGTGGGCGCTTTTAGTAAGCCTATCCACTATTACCCAAATGCTAGTGTTGCCTCTTCTAGACCTAGGCAGCCCATCAATGAAGTCCATTGAAATGCTATCCCACTTCCACTGTGGGACCTCTAGAGGATGGAGCAGACCGCCATGCTTCTTCTGCTCCGCCTTGACTTGTTGGCAAATCATGCACTTAGAAACAAAATCTGCCACGTCCTTCTTCATGCCACTCCAAAAGAAAACTCTCTTTAAGTCCTTGTACATTTTTCCCGCCTGGATGTATTGTCATCTTGGAATGATGTGCCTCCTCAAGAACTTTCTTCACCAACTCCTTTGCCTGTGCGACGCATAGTCTTCCATCCCGTCTTAACCACCCTTTGTCGTCGATGGTGTATCTATCGAGGTGACTAGAAGTCTCACCCCTAACGAGCTTATCAACCACTTCTACAAGTTGAGGATCTTCTCGTTGTGCGGTCCCTATTAAGTCTAAGAGAGTGGGCCACACTTCTAGCGATGCTAACAGACCGGGTACAAAATCAGAGGAGGGCCTAAAGTCAAAACTGGCTATAAACTCTAGGCTTCGCCTTTCAACAAATAACGGGCTCAACGTTAGCTTCTTTCTACTCAAGGCATCTGCGACTACGTTGCCCTTGCCAGGAGCGTAGGAAATCTCGAAATCATACGAGGCAAGAAACTCCATCCACCTTTGTTGCCTTAAGTTAAGGTCCTTCTGCGAGAAGAGATACTTCAAAGATTTATGGTCAGTATACAGTTCAAATTTCTCACCTAGGAGATAGTGGCGCCAAGACTTAAGCGCAAAGACGATGGCGGCCAACTCAAGGTCGTGGGTTGGGTAGTTCCTTTCATGAACTTTCAACTGTCTTCCTCCATAAGCTACTACCCATCCTTCTTGCATTAGGACAGTGCATAGTCCTGTCCCGCATGCATTCGTGTATACTGTAAACATTTTGCTTCCATCCGGCAAGGTCAGAACTGGGGTAAGAGCCCTTTTTAAGCGTTGGAAAGCAAACTCGCAATCCAAATCCCAAGAGAAAACTAGATTCTTCTTTGTTAGACTTGTAAGAGGAGATGAGATTTTTGCAAAATCTCTGATGAACTTCCGATAAAAGCCTGCAAGCCCGAGGAAGCTTCGGACCTCGTTTGCATTCCTTGGTGCCTTCCAATCTTGCACCGCTACTACTTTTGCGGGGTCTACAGCTAACCCCTCTTTGGACACTATATGCCCAAGAAATCTCACTTCTTCTCTCCAAAAGTGGCACTTGGTGAATTTAGCTTTTAACTGATGTGTTCTAAGAGTCTCCATGATTGCTTTAGGTGCTGAGCATGCTCTTCCTCATTTTTTGAGAAGATCAAAATATCGTCTACGAAGACCACCACGAATTTATTGAGGAAATCTCTAAACACCCTACTCATTAGGTCCACAAAGTAAGCGGGTGCGTTTGTCAAGCCAAAAGGCATGACAAGCCACTCAAAGAATCCGTCTGGGGTTCTGGAAGCTATCTTATCGATGCTATCATCAGCTACCCTTATCTGATGAAATCCGGTCGCCAAATCAAGTTGGGAGAAAACCGACGCTCCTACAAGCTGGTCAAACAAATCGTCAATTCTGGGGAGAGGGTGCCTATTCTTTTTAGTCAGCTTGTTTAGCTCCCTATAGTCAACACATAGACGGAGTGAACCATCCGCCTTTGTTGCGAACACCACTGGAGTGCCCCATTCTGAAATGCTCCGCCTAATGAACCCCTTTTCTAAAAGCTCTTTAATCTGCTTACTGAGCTCTTTCCTTTCCCTAGGAGCCATGTGCCTAACAGGCAAAGCAACGGGCTTCGCATTGTCAACAGGATAGATGCGGAAGTCTATTTCCCGTTTCGGAGGTAAGCCCTTCACCTCATCAAAGACATCTGAATATTCTCGGACCACCTTAACTGACTGCAAATTCTCAACAGAAGCGTCAAGCGATTCAAGATAACTAAGCATAACCACATTCGAGGGATTACAAGTAATTTCCAGAGTGTTACCGAGTTGGGTTAAGATCCTAACCACTCTTTTCTCACAATCAAGGATGGCACCATTACTGGATAGCCAGTCCATGCCCAAAATCAATCCATACCCCGAGAAGCCTAAAACAAAGGTACTACATCTAAATTCTACACTTAGAATAGAGATTTTCAAATTCATACAGATCATTGACAAATAAGCTGGGCCTCCAATTGGATTGGAGACAACCAAGGGATCCTCTACCATACTAGTTTCTAGGTGCAGAGATTCTACTAAAGCAGATGAAATAAAGGAGCGTGATGCACCAGAATCAAATAAAGTGCGAACTGGGTGATCATAAAGATAAACTACACTTTATACAGAAGTATTTCTACCTCGCTGTTGCAGAGGAGGTGCCTCCTGTGCATGAACTTGTCCACCCGAAGTGGATGCAGCTTTCTGCGCCTGCCCTCGCCTCTTAGGGCAGTCCTTAGCTATGTGTCCTGTTTCTCCACAATGAAAGCAACCGTCATTCATCTTTGCCTTCTTCTTCCTGCAGTCTTTCACCATATGTCCAACCACACCACAGAAATTACACTTTCTTGTTTCGCGAGCTTTGTTGTTTTTCCCGCCCTTCTTAAAGTCTGTTTTCTTAGGCTGTAAAGCTTCTTTCTTTCCCTGAGACCCTTCCGCCTTTGTCTCCTTCTTGCCTTTATCCTCCTCATGTAGTAACGCCATCTGTACCAGCCTTTCATATGTAGATCCCATAGGTATATGGGTCATGGCCAGGCTATGAAGCGGCTCATTCAGTCCCTTGACAAAGCAGAGAGCCTTCTTGTGTTGGGTGTTGACTAGGTCCAGTACAAACCTAGCCAGCTGATCAAACTGGTTGACGTACTCTTTGACGGTCATACTTCCTTGCTTAAGGGATAGGAACCTCTCCATTTGAAGACTTCTCTCAGCTTCTGAAAGGAACTTCAGCTCAAATCTAAATCTGAAATCTTCCCACGTTTCTACTGGTCTTTCTGCATTGGTGACTTCCCACCAGTAGGAAGCCTCTCCTTTGAGCAACCACACTGCCAGTCTTACCTTCTGCCTGTCTTCTACCTCGAAGATAACGAAAAGATCTTCGGTCTCTTTCAGCCAGTTCCTGGCTGCTACGAAGGACTTGGTTCCATGAAAGTCTTTCCCACCCATAGCTTTAAAATCTCTACAAGTCTTGGCAAAAGCATTTCCTCTCGAAGGAGGAGGAGGAGGGGGAATTTCAGCAACTGGGGGAGGAGGAGGAGGAATTACTGCAGTTGGGGGAGGAAGATTCGCTGGGCCCGCCTCATTGGCCCTAGCTTCCAAGTACCTTCTAAACCAACCAGGTACAGTCACACCTTCTGGAAGGTTAAATTCTCCCGACATGCTGAAACAAAAAAAGGAAAGATTCAAAACGAAGGATAGATAATTCACATGGCTTTGGGGGATTATGCCTTTCTAAAACTATAAAACAATTCTTTTTCTTGAAAAATGCTTCTTTAAATTTTAATTTGAATATAGTTTCAAAACTTTTTATCTGGTCTGGTAAACCTATGCTCTGATACCAAGTGAAACACCCCACCTCCGTTAAGGTCACTCACAAAGGGAATACCTTAATTTTGGTGGAGGTTTATAAGTAAAAGACACAGATAAAACACAAGACAGATATAAACACATATAAATAAGCAGCGGAAAAACCAACAGACTTTTATTATCATAAATACGTGTTTATACAGAACATTTCCAACATTTTCTCAAAACAAACTTCCAATTATTACAACCATAATACTGTCTTGATTTTAAAAGTTAAAGAAGCATGAAACATAAATAAAGCTGCATAATCCCCATAAATGATATCCAAAGCCATGGTCCAAATGAAAGAAATCCAAGCAATGCATTCTCTCTCTTCAAGCTGGATGAAAAACTGACTAAGCTGTGGTGTTTCCTCCCTGTGGACCTTGGGGGGGGGGGGGGGACGGAAGAAAAGAAGACGAAAGGAAAATGGGTCAGACATAAGTCTGGTAAGTCTACCTATATTCCTAGAATGTTAATAATAAAAAGATCATGACTTGCATAAAGTGAGAACAGGACGATATCAGGATAATAGACTATCCTAGAACTAGATAAGGTGTCCTAAAACGAACATCCCTTCGCACCCTATTTTAAATCTCTATCTCTGCACCTACTAATTCTTATACCAACAGGCACCCCGTGATTGGGGTGAAGTGATCCCTTTCTCTTTCTTTAAAAGATCGGCTCCTACTCGTATATTCACATGTGTTCTACGACCCTATATGGTAGAAACCTATGCTGGTCCCACCATGGGGTGTATCAAGTCCCATGGTGGCGGCCCCGACACAATTCTAGCATGCATAGGGTATACTACTGATGCTCCAGTGCCCTGACTTGTCTGCTCCAGAGTGTGTGCACGCCCGCACTCTGTTAGAACCCACACCGTGCACCAACCGCCGTCGCTTTTGACCGCTTACAATCAGCCTAGTAATCATGCCCCACCCTGCCTAGTTCAGGTTACCATGATAACTAATTGGGTTACTGCTGAAACGGGTCCCCGTTACTAGGTTTTCTAGTCAAACATGTTAAGTTCTTAAGTGTCTGAATGAACCTAACCCCCACCCATCCAAATTATTTAACATGTTGAATTTGGTTAAGTATTTATTAAATTGACTTAGCCCTATAAGTCCTAACTCAGCTCTAATTGTCTTATTAGAGCACCAACCTCTCAGATTAGACAGATATTGTTGTGGCTGCTTGTATGCCGGTTGGGTCCGGGCAGTCTTACGCCACAACTCAGTTTAACCTCGGGTCTTTATTGGGCCCCATGCCTTAACCTCTCACATTGGATAGCTATTGTTGTGACAACTGGATAGCCGGGCGGGTCCGGGCAGGTTTACGTCACAACTCAATCCAACCTCCGGTTAAGCGCGTTCGTATTTTCTAATTTACATTTTAATTATGTAAATTATTCAAATTCAAATTACTGTCACATTCATTTCCAATTAATCTCATTAATTAAGGTAATTAATGCCTTTTTATGCCATAAATCACTTATGTGATTAATGACCAATATGTAAATTAGAAAATATTCAAATTAATGTCACATTCATTTCCAATTAATCTCATTAATTAAGGTAATTAATGCCTTTTTATGTCATAAATCACTTATGTGATTAATGACCAATTTATGGCAAGTTTTCCTAAAATTATCATTTTAACCCAACGTTACCCCGTCCAATATTAGGCTAACCATCTCAGCCTAATTTACGTTCGCATGATTTTTGGTGTAAAGTATTAGGCTAAAAACTTAGCCTAATTTGATATACGCAAATTGGCATAAATTAGCATAAACATGACAAGAGTATAACTTTGGTATTGATGGCATAATAAAAATGAACATAATAGGGTGTACTTGCAAAATAACTAACATGAACATTTTAGGGGTGAACTTGCAAAATAACTAACATGAACATTATAATGTCATAGGTACAAACTTGCAAAAAGACTAACATAAACATTATAATGTCATAGGTATGAACTTGCACTTATAGGCTAACTCAACATATATGTGTTTTTAACATAGGCCATATTAACAACATACATGAGAATTAGCAATATGAACTAATCCATATACATATGTTAATTTGCAACATAGGCAAATCAACATACGTATATGTGAGTTAGCAACATAGGCTAATCAACAGACACATGTGTTAATTAGTAACATAGATTTAAACATACTTGCAAATTAATCCCAACATATGATAAGTGTGAACATGGCATAAGTTTTGCATAAACATGAACATATAGATTTGACAATTGGTCGCATAACTTCACTACATAAACTTGCATAATAAACTACACAATTCTCATAAGATGTTACAATCCAAGTCCATGCTTATACAAATAATCTGATCCAATAATCCCAAATTTAACATGATAATAGAATCAAGTCACCGGCATAGATTAATATTATAAAACATAATAAACATCATACTTAATAATTCTCAATTCAACATGATAATAGAATCAAATCACAAACGTATATTAATAACATAACGAGTATCGTACTATTATCATTTCATCGCAACACATGATATTCATATTAATTCGCATTCTAAAAATGTAGCTAAACTTACAATTTTAGACGGTCTTGTTTTCTGAGTTCTGAAATTCTGAATTTGCAAAGCTTTCCTTTGGGAAGACGTTGCTTTGATTCTAATTTGTTGTTGCTTTTTAATCTTTTAGTTTGTATTCTCTATGTTGTTCGTCTCTTTCAAGTGGAGGCTCCCTCTAGTTCTCAGCAGATAACATGGTGGCTCATTTTTTTATTTTTTTATGTGAATTTTTAGTTTGAGACCTAGGGTCTTTTTATAGAGTTGCAAGTTAATTTGAGCCGTCGATGAAGCTAGGGTTAACCAGAGCCGTCCATTGTAAAGAGAAGCCAATTATGTTCACCATTTCTTTCTTAATGTACATTTACTATTATTTGTCAATCCATATAAATACGTACGCATTAGATACATCTCCCCTTTACATATTTATTATTATTTTTGTATGCACATTAGATACATCTCCCCTTTACACATTTATTATTATTCTTGTATGCACATTAGATACATCTCCCCTTTACACATTTATTTTTGTATTAGCAACTTTAGTGTTAACAGAAATACGGGGTGTTACAGATACGGAACCTTGGGACTCTTGTGCCACCATAGATATTTTGGAGCATGGGGTTTTTCGAGATTCAGCATTATTTAGTTAGATTGGTTCAAGTACAGTAGGGAGAAAATTAGAGAATAGGCATGAAATTTAAAAAAATTTGTAGCCTTTATCGAAAATTTAGTATTCTATGGTTGCATATGGTTACTAGATTGGATGGTAGGAGATGGTTGCAAGACAAATGCACTGTGCACTCATATAGCAATTATATGCATGTTTGGAAGTTTTGCACACATTCAGCATCACCTATTACACATGCACACTAGGACTGAGCCCTCTTTAGCAAGTCAACAATGCATAATTACTATGAGTTATGGATGCTTTATGGATGTTTAAAAAATGATATAGGTGTATAACATGATTGTTTAGAGCGAATTGTGTTTTTGCTTCCTTAGAAAGATTTCAGAACGAAATCTCTTTTAAGGAGGGAAGAATGTAAATCCCTTAAAAATATACCCTAAATAGACATAGATAATCAAATTAAGTATAGACAATAATAAATTAACAAAATATTAATGGGCTGAAAACAAGAATTTTGGAAAATTGAGAATTGGGCCAGAAAAGTATTACTATTGCATTCGTGGCGAGATTCTGATCCATTTTCATATCTTATTTACTGAAAATGGAGTTCGTATGCAAAAGTTATTAACAAATTAAGTTGTGCGTATATATTAAACATACAAAGTTTGAATTTCAAATATATATATACACACACACATACATACAACCGTGGGATATATTAATTGGATAAGAATGAAAAAGAATATTCCTTTTGAATTCAAACTTGAGTATATATGCTTGTATACAATGGGGACAAGAATGTTAAACATAAGGAAAGAAATCAATCAGAATTAATATGAATCAATTAAAAAACAACATGTAGGAGAAAATTATCTCCTGGGCTTGAACTAAAAGGGGGGGTTGACCACCCTCCTATAGCGAGTGTCGAACGCCCTTAAGGGATTTTGGTGGAGGTGGCTTGCTTTTATAGGTACTCACATATAAATTGCAAACAATGAACAACCCAGATTAAATTTAATTGATCTATTGGTTTGTATATGCACTTACAACTATCTATACCACCTGCATAGCCCCTCCCAAACCCTAATCTATTTTCTTCTTGTGCCTTCATTCTGCCATTAAAATTCCAGACAAGGTTTAAGATTTCTTCTAAATCTCTATTCTATATTTATTTTCTTCTCTATTCTGATTTAGGATTAGATCTAGATTTTATATTCTAGAATTCAAAGATTTATATATATGTTTCTAATATCTTGATTCTTATATATAGATTAACAAGAATTGGAGAACGTTTTTTTAAGAAGGATTAGATCCAAAATCAAACACTGTTCAGATTTCTACTATTTTATCTTTCTTAGCATTGTGAGTGGAAATGACAACAGTTTGCTGTTTCTTTGTTTTGTAGCATAAATTTGGATCTGTATGCTACGGAAATCTGGATATAAGCGAAAATATAAAATTAAACCTCCTCCAAGTCCCCTATATTTTATTTGCTCGTAGAAATGATCAATCTAGTTATATGTGTGGTTTTGAGTTATTGTAACGATAAAAGAAGGACATAATGCTTGTGTATAATTATCTATATTGTTTAGATTCCCTTTTATTCTATTTCATGTAAATCCATACTTTTGATCTTATGCAAAAGGTTAAGATCTAGATAAACTTGTAAATATAAATAGGTTTGAGTCTCTATTTCTCTAAATAGAGTATTTGAACGTATTATTTACAATATATCCAAATATCAAGGTTTTGTATATGAACAAACATAAGAAAGGAATCTATCCAAAATAAAAATTATAAACATATACGTATATTTGATGTATAAAGTTATGTTTATCTTTTATTGTTACAATAATCAAAACTTGGGTTGCAAGTTTATATGTTGATGTAATTGTTTTACCCATTTTATTGTCATATGTTAATATGTACATTTATGCGGTGGTTAAGGAAAATTTGGGAAAATGACTTGTACACCTTTAAGAATTTAATAGGGACAAATTTTCAAAAATGTGGTAGGGACTCTAATCTCATTTGCTTAATTTACCTCTATATTTATATATATTAATAACGTAATCAACATATATTAATACATATTAAGTGCGCAATAAATTCGAAAAAATTATGAATAGAATTTGAATGTCTCCATAGGAATTTGTTTTTTTGTATGTATATGATTTAATGGCTTAATTAATATTAATGACACATAGATGTAAGGTTAACCATTACTTGTAGTAGAAGTCTACTCGGAACCGACTGACATATCCAACGTCTACAAGTAAATCAGGTTAATGTGACAGGCCTAAGTGACACAGGCTACTATAATTAATACACTATGATGCGAGGCCAATCCCAACTTATAGTAGAAGCCATGCCCGGAACCTCCTGGCAAATCCAACATCTACAAGTAGTGGGACTAATATGAGATGTCCAGTGTGTGTATATATGATTATTTGTGCTTGAAGTAGGCCTTCCTTGAGAAGGTATTAAGTGGGTGACCTATCAATTATTTGTGTATTAAATGGTTAGGATATTAGGCCTCTTCTACTGTTCATTCTTTATAAAGGATGAAGTCATTGGGCCCGCCCTAATAAAGGTGTTAGCCTGCTTTGTGACCAGGCCACCCAAAGCAAAGGATTTGAGTATGAGCATGCATTGATCATCAATCGTTTGGATGAAGTGGCAGAATATGGAAAAATCTGGATTTTGGCACTTTTGAAGATCGGTTCGTGACCACCCCCTAGGGTCGGATCGCGGACATATATGCTAACCGATTCGGATCGTGATCATGTACGCTAACCGATTACGATCGTGATCATGTACGCTAACCGATTCGGATCGTGATCATGTACGCTAACCGATCCAGATCGTGATCATGTACGCTAACCGATTCGGATCGTGATCATGTACGCTAACCGATTCGGATCGTGACCATGTATGCTAACCGATTCGGATCGTGACCATGTACGCTAACCGATTCGGATCGTGACCATCACCATCACGACCATCACCAGCACCACCCCGGCTCATGAACCATGACCACGAACCGCGACCAGGACCTGCTACTACACATGTAGATTTTGACCTATTCTCAAGGCTATGACCGCTCCTACTTTCCCGGATCGGGTGCCATGTGTCCTACCACGACCTAGTCACCAAATGGGCTTTCCTACAACTATAAATACACCTCCAGAGGGCATTTTCAAGGGACCTTTTGGCATCTCAACATCCATGGCAGCCATGGCCGGCACTAATCCATGAACAACCACAATCTTCCTCAATAAAATCAATGAATTCAGAGGGAACTTTTCATTGAATTCGAGTGAGAGAGAGACAACACTCGTTGTAATTGTAATCCATGAATGAAATGAGAAAATATGAAGTGGACGTAGGCTCGTTAACGCCGAACCACTATAAAAATCTTGTTGTCTCGCTTTTTCTATATTTTTTAGTTATTTCTTCATATCCTATGCTCAAAATACGATGATTTGGGTGTTAGGACCATTTTTTGGTCTAACAAAAGGTATTAAACGATCATTGGATCTGCCTTACTCAAAAGAGGTATCAAATGGTCCAAATAGACGATAACGTGTGCAGTTTAGTTCTCCAAGTAATGTTCGCTTCTTATCTATGGGCTAGTGATTAGCATAAAAATGTGTTAATTTTATGCTCTTATGTCTTATCTTTTGTATATAAATAAATATTACTTGGGTATTTTTTCACTTTTACAGATATGCCGACTTAGCCACATGTAGTCAGAAAATATAAAAATAAAGGTCAACTTGCTGTATATTTACATACGAAGACTTGCTGATGAAGATCTCACATCTAGTTGCTTTTTGGACAAGAAAATAACTAGTAGAAAGGCTATGCATATCACAAATCAATGATGAATTGTCAAGGAAGCAAGAGGAAAAGAGGAAAGGTCCAAATTTACTAGATTTCACTAAGGCCCATTTGTAATTCACATTATAAACTCTTTTGTAATTTCCCTAAGGCGCATTTGTTGTTGTATTAGGGTTAGGGTTGGCTATCTATCCTATAAATACCCTTGTATTCTCATTGTAAAAATCATCCCAGAATTAATAAAGTTTTCTTCTTTTCTACATTTTTTTTATTTTCTTAGCAATTAGTGTTGTCTACACAATTAGATTTGGTAGAATACTATTTGTATTTCGCAATTATTTTTATTAGTGATTGACCGTCTGATTAGATTCAGCGGTAATCCTAATTTTATTTCGTGTTTGTTATTTTAATTTCTGCAATTTTAATTTCTATCCTTTTTATTACTTCCGTAGGTCATATTAGATTGAATATAGGTTTGATTAGATTCAGATCCGATTCAATTCAGTAATAACTTTATTGTTTTTCAACCGAATCTCCAAATTTCGTCCAGCTCGCCCAAGAAATTATATAAATAATTTAATTTAATTTACCACCCCGTGATTCAACCTGCTTATTACGTGACATGTGCACTTGCAGTATTTATTTTAAAATTCGCACTTTTATAATTCATAGAAAAGTGACGATCTTGTTTTTGGCGCCGTTGCCGGGGAAGCAATATTTAAGTTTTATTATTTATTTAATTTCTGATTCATGTTATTTTTTTTATTTGTTTAAAAGAAATCTTCATTAGTTGATTTTGTATCAAACATTGATGCTAGAATCATCTAAATAAGAAAAAGAAAAATCTTGCCACGTTTCTCTTATTTGTTTCCACATTTCATTCTTTTACAAATTCTGCCCTCTCTACAATTTCTTTCCATTTTCTAAAAAAAAAAAACTTGCCATTTATTTTCTCAATTTCTTTCCTTTTTCAATTTCATACCCAATTTCTACAACCAATCTTTTCATTTGTTTACATTTATTTCTGGAAAAAATTCCTTTACAATTTTTTTCTCCCTTCTACATATTTCAGATCTTTAGCAGACCATCCTTTCTCTCGACTGTTTCTGAAACCAAATCATCACCAGAACCCAAAACACCTTCTGCTTCAAATCAAAACTGTTCACGCATACTTGCACAAACCACATTTCAAAAAATTCATCATCCACAAAAGGTTGTCCTTTCTCCACACGACCTTCACATCTCAGTTCAATAGACACTGAACCCTTTTGCTTCACAGTCTTCTGCCTCATACCGTACCATTGCCGCAGACTCATACCAACCATCTTCATCACATACCGATTCGAACACAAAACCTTCACCCAAAGTCAACTGCAACAGTCAACAAACCTCACACACCACGTCCCTCCAAATTGCCTCAGTAGTTCATCTATTTGGAAAACCCACTTCAAGGTCTGAATACCCGAATCAATACGCGAATAACCAATTCTCCATACCCAAGTCAGACCTGTATCCAACATCCATACCCCAATCAATTTCCTATCACTAGAACCACCCTTCGCACCAGGCAAAGCCCTCATACCATCCACCGCATAATCACCAACCAGAATTCCGTTTGTCATTAACAAAACCACCCACCACATCTAAACATCAACATCACCATCAAATATTCCACAACCGAAAATCCTGCAACCTTAGAACTCGACCCACCCAACGTCAGCTTCATCAGTCACCATAACTGAACAACACCCCATCTTCCCAGATCACAACTCCCATAACCACCTCCGCAATATCCACTTCATATCGCAGTACAAATTCAAACAGCCTCGAAAACCCCCTCATCAAAAACAATTTCTGAACCCATTCAGACCATTGCTATTGTCCAAAACTCCGCACCTAACCTTCATCACGCGGAACCAAATTCAACTTGCAAAGCCAAACCATCAATTACCTAATTTGAAGCAACCAAATGCTATTCATCACAAGCCCTACCCAAAAAAAGAAGAACAAAAGATAAAGGGGTGTGGTTAATGAGTGGAAGAATGCAAGTAGTTTTTTTTGTTTTTCTGGGATTTAATTTGTGAAGTTTTGTAAAAAAAAAGAAGTTTGCTTGGATGATTTTTGAGTGTTCTAGAAAATAAAGAAATTAGGGTTTAATTTGACCGAGTTGAAGGGTTAGATTCGTTTATAAAGAATAGTTGTGTGATTGTGGCTCGAACGGGGTGTGGTGGACCTTATAGTACTTGGACGTTCTGTGTTTTATTTTTTATTTTATTGCGGCACTTTCGTGAGTTGTAGCTCGTTTGTTTTTAAGGATGTTGGTTTTGTTTTTACTCTCGTTCTTTTGACTTATTGATTCCGTTCCATTTCTTTCTTATTTTAGTTTCTTTTGGATTTACATTTTTTTCTCTCTATTTCTTCTTTTGCCAAAAAGAGAGAGAGAGAGAGAGAACAAAAAAAATTCAAAAATTTGAAGACCAAAGTGAAAAAAAATATACCGTCAAGTAGTCGAGAAAGGAATTCAAAGGTCAGTCGACTTTCAAAAAGTGCCAAGTAAACAGGGAATTCAGAAGTAAACAAATTGCAAAGACTGGGATTTTAATCGTTGTAGCTACTCAACTCCTCTCGACAGACTGCACATCCCACTGTAAAATTTTCTAACTCAACAGGTGTTGTAGCTGCTAATTTTTTTAATAGAAATTGCTTGTAAAAATCTTCTGCAGGGGCAACGACTTGCTTGTACAATATTTTAAATTTCTGCAGTTATTATTGTTTGATTTTGTGATTGACTAATATTTTCATAATTGAAATATTCACTCTCATTGTTTTCAACATAAAAATAGACGTTGCAAAAATAATATAATTGAAAAGTGGTGTTTTGTGAAGTTGACTGTCTCTTATAATTGGATCGCGGATATATAGTAATTCAATTTATTGAACTATTAGCAAAAGAGGTTGCATACTACCCGTAAAACATTGGTCGTATCCCTTAGTATTTATACTATACGTGAACTACCATAAGACCCTCTTCCCCTTCTAATTGAGTCAGTTAATTAATAGAGCACAGCTTAGTATTTTATGATATTTTGAAGTAAGAATAATTTTTGTCTTGCCGTGACTTCTTTAAAATGTCTGATTCCAAAAAATCATTGAGAGAAATGTGGGATAATAATCGGAGTAGACGTCATCTTGAAGAGTATGACTATGAATTACAACTCATAAAGAAAAATTTTCCAAAATTTCGTAAGTCCAATGTCAACAATTTTCAAAAATTTCAACTGACCAACATTTTCAAAATCATAGAAATGATCGAAATCACGACTTCAATTCAAATTTCAATAATTTCGATTATGAGCCACATCCTCATCAAAACAGCTTTGAATCCCAATATAGCTTTGACCAACATCAATATGGGGTTGTAAACCAAAATTTTCAAATTTATAGCCCATATCAACATCTTGAAAATAACCAAAATTGCAATTTTCTCTCGAAATTTAACAGTTTTGGTTACGAACATAATTTTTTTAATTAAAATGATTTCCAATATCATTGTCATTTTTTTGAAAAATCAAACAACCACCACATTGGAAATAATATTGATTGTGAAATTGATGTGGACTATAATTTTGAGAATCAAGAAATCCAAAACGAGAGCTCTCAAATCAATGATTCCAAAGAATATCATCTTAACATTCTTAGAGAGAAGGAAGAAAGGCTAAATAAAAAGATGGATGAACTTCTAGGTTTAATGACATCTTTGAAAGAACAACGAGAGCAACATAATCAAATTCAAATAAGCGATGAATCAGAAAATAATCCATTCTTTACTGATAGTGAAAATTTTCAGATTACAACTTTGGAAATTAAGAATAACAATCTAAATGAAGTTGTTCAAAATTCAACAAATGATTTGGACTTCTATTCTTTTGAAGGAAAAAGATTTAAGCTCAGATTTTGATCTTCCTCTTTCAGGTTGTGAGAAACTTGAAATTCTAGAAATTAAACAGAATAAAAATGTTGAATTTTTCAAGTCAAATTTGGGAAAGGATTTTAATGAACATGAATTTTTTGGATTGTATGAGGATGAGTTTCCAAATGAGGATGAAATGGAATCATGCCACCAATCCAAGTTTGAAAATTTCGATTTTGAGATTTTAAACTTACTTGAAATTGTCAGTTTTGAAAATATCTTGTCCAGCAATGAAATTGAGAAATGTAATCACATAGTCTTGAACAACACTCAGAATTCAAATTTCACTGAATTTATATACAATCACAAATTTTTGAACAATTACACTGATAATTTCGTTGAACACATGAATTATTTTTGGGATGTTTGCTTGGTTGAAAAACTTCATGTTAGGATGACACTGGACATTTATCTACTGGACTATAAATCTAGGTATAAAGATGAGATGGTTTGCCAAAATCTTTGCTTATTACAAAACATGCCTAGACATAGTGGAAATCTGATTCATCGGGCTAGAACCAAGTGTGGGGGAAAAAGTTGGTGGCATTCTTTACATCGCATGCACCGCAAACACATATATCATTGTATATATGATCCATTCTTACATATAATTAGACTGCATTTCATTCTACAAATAATTTTGCATCTCATCTATCTTTGGGTGCTATCTTTCACATTTAGGAAACGTGGTTACAGTGTGGACACTGTTTAGTTCTAGTGTGGGGGGAGTTGCATTACATCCATTTATTTTTCTTTATTTTTTCCCCTTCTTTCTTTTTCATATAGGATCATCATGCATTTTAGATCGTAGTAACATGCCATTTTTTTTTTGAAAATACGACATATTTTAGTTTGATACAACAAAATAAGTTAATGATTGTTAATCAGTTGATAGTATTTTTTACTCTCAACTAAGACCAAATAAGAAATATAATGAAATGTTGAATTTTGAGGGATAATAGTATAACTGGTACATAGGGAGATTCTTAGGTGATGGCCATGAAGTTTATTCTATATTGTAGTCTTTGTTTAAATAAGTAGAGGAATTAAAATACTTATATTGGCTTTTCGAATCTTTAAAACTAAGTTGTGCTAAGATGAATTTGTGTAATCTCTCTTGTTCTTATATTTTCAATAATAATAATTATAATCTAAGGGTATCCAACATTTCTTGTATATATAGCGTTCGTGTGCGAACCCGCCAAGCTCTATCCGACATATTGTTGAAAAAGTCAGCGTTGGTATATCTTGGTCTCATTTTATGAGTTGGACACCTAAGGATTACTGACATGTTGTTGACAAAGTCAGCGTCGGTCTGCACAATCCACCAAGCTCTGTCCCAAATCTTCGTCAGTCCGCAAGGCAGTTTATGGGGTGGTATACCTTGGTCTGCTTAGTTAGGTGTATGTAATTAATCGTAAATTTCAATTTTTATAAAGATGGAAAATAAGCGATGATGCCCAAACACTTCTTGACCTTATTGATTTGACTAGCCATACATGATGAAATAATAATACCACTTTACAAACTATGTCAGGCAAACTAAGAATCTATTTCATGGCTGCACTATGTTATCGACCGAACCAACTGGCCAAACTAGAGTTTTACATTGAAAATTTAATTATATTGAAAATTTATGACAAGGCGAGGTATCTAAAGTACAATCAACTGACTAGAAATTGTTAATTTAATTTGTTGTACCACTTTCCTGAAACAAGTCGTGTTTTCATTTTTCATTTTTCATTTTTATTTGCATATGTCCATTGCATTCATTTAGTTGCATTAGAACCACAACATACTGCATTTGGATTTTTGGGTAGTATCTGCTGAAAACCCTCACGAGACACCACTCGTCCTACTAAGGACACCTAGGGGCTTAACGGCTTGTTGCATAAGCTCAATGCAATCGTGTTTCTACGAAAGTGTGATCTATTTAGTTTGGCTTTTCATTTTTTATTTTTCTTCCATTTTACTCAAGGACGAGTAAAAGATAAGTGTAGGGGTATTTGATTAGCGTAGAAATGTGTTTATTTGATGCTTTTATATCTTATCTTTTGTATATAAATAAATATTACTTGGGTATTTTTTTCACTTTTACAGATATGCCGACTTAGCCACATGCAGTCAGAAAATATAAAAATAAAGGTCAACTTGTTGTATATTTACATACGAAGACTTGCTGATGAAGATCTCACATCTAGTTGCTTTTTGGGCAAGAAAATAACTGGTAGAAAGGCTATGCATCTCACAAATCAATGAAGAATTGTCAAGGAAGCAAGAGGAAAGGCCCAAATTTATTAGATTTCACTAAGGCCCATTTGTAATTCTCATTATAAACTCTTTTGTGATTTCCCTAAGGCCCATTTGTCGTTGTATTAGGTTAGGGTTAGGGTTAGCTATCTATCCTATAAATACCCTTGTATTCTCATTATAAAAATCATCCTGGAATTAATAAAGTTTTCTTCTTTTCTCTTTTCTGCATTTCTTTATTTTCTTAGCAATTAGTGTTATCTACACAATTAGATTTGGTAGAACACTATTTGAATTTTACAATTATTTTTATTAGTGATTGACCGTCTGATTAGATTCAGCGGTAATCCTAATTTTATTTCGTGTTTGTTATTTTAATTTCTGCAATTTTAATTTCTGTCCTTTTTATTGCTTCCGTAGGTCATATTGGATTGAATATAGATTTGATTAGATTCAGATCTGATTCAATTCAATAACAACTTTATTGTTTTTCAACCGAATCTCCAAATTTCGTTTAGCTCGCCCAAGAAATTATATAAATAATTTAATTTAATTTACCTCCCTGTGATTCGACCGGCTTATTACGCGACCTGTGCGCTTGAAGTATTTATTTTAAAATTCGCGCTTTTTTGATTCATAGAAAAGTGACGATCAGCTAGAGAGAGATGACTTAAGGACAGATTATATATACATGGCCCAAGGTACCACCATCAAAGGGAAGTATTAAGTGGCTAGAGTTCACCTGTAGGGACAACTAGATAGTAAAAAGAGGATTCACCATGGGGATTCTTCTTCTAAGAAGTCGTGTTCCTGACCCAATTCCTGGTACTAGGTAGTCGTTACTATTTCTCTCCCTATAAGAGAGTTATCACTTATAATGATTAACGCTAGAACGGGGTTTTAAGTGGCTTGAGGTCC
Organism: Allium sativum; assembly: GCA_030737875.1. NCBI lineage: Eukaryota > Viridiplantae > Streptophyta > Magnoliopsida > Asparagales > Amaryllidaceae > Allium > Allium sativum. Next base: position 4,759,657 of record JASFAX010000039.1, on the reverse strand, counting down.
GCCATTGGTTATTAAGTGACTAGCGGGATGTCTGCTCTAAATAAATATGGTATTAGGTGACCATAGGATGTGCCCGCCCTTATATTAACTTTGGGATATTAAGTGACTCATAAGTCTACCACTTTATATGCTTGTTTACGTAGACATATCGTGAAGAATTCATACTGCCAAATACAGGAACTAGTTATTCCAGAAAATTTATGTGATTTTCATTCACCAAGAATTTATGTTCTGAACTCCCTCCTCTTTACATATAAACAGGATAGTATGTGGGAATGCTTGGATAAGTGATACCTTAGAGACAGAGCCTGACGATTGAGGATCCATGGATATTGGGCATTATTTATGGTATTATTATTATATTGGGATAATTAATGTTGATGTACTTATTATTGCATGAGAATCGTTGTAAACATCATTTATGATTGTTTTAATTAAAGGTTCATCTATTTTAAGTTATTATATTTTATCCCTTCCACTTTGTGAGGTTCTGATTTTGCTTTATTATGCTTTGTTATATCGGTTATATCATTTCCTTATCGGAACCAATGATCCATTTAGAATGGCTTTAAGTTTAGATTGGAATTTTTAGGACGAAATTTAGTCCTATTCTCGGTGGGTTGTTACAGGTTACCCAGATATTTAATGCTTTCTAATGAAGTATCGTCTTCCTCTTCTTCGATATCCATTTGATCAATTTCTTCTTCTTATTCCAATCTTGCTTGTTTTCCATGTATGTTGCATATGGATGAAATACAAGTGGAATCTTCATAAGAGAATATTTTCGAAATTGAATTTTTTTCTAGAAACAAACTCTTCTCCCTTGAAATCAACACCAAAATATTTGAAAATACAAGCAAGGTAAACTCCATAATATAGCGTATTTTCTTTTGATGAAATATCCTTTGGTAGAAACTCACTTAAAATCACTTGAGCCAAATTGATGTCAAAGTTGCCAAAAATAGTAAAGAGGGCTTTACAAATTTTAAAGTAGGATTGTTGAAACTTCCGGAACGAGGGAAGACAGTATATTGAAGAATTAAATTGACAATTCTTACTTTATGTAACAACCCGGCAAGAAATTCGACGCTCAAATTTCGACAATAATACATAATCCTGTATTACTTGTCAAAACCCAAGTATCCAAAACCTAGATTGTTAATAGAAAGAAGTTAGAGGATGAGAGAAGAACAAAGAAATATTAGAATAGAAGAATACAAAGATCATAATCTCAGAGCAGAACGATTAAAATATAATATAATACAACAAAACTCAATACTCAAAATGAAATTTGTATATGTGATTACAACATCAGAGTATACATACATTTCAATACAACACACACACATCAAAATAATCTATTACCAAAAAATATGGATATACGCCTCGACTTTAGCTCCTCTTCGAAAACCCCAAGTAAACCTAACCTAGAAATATACTCGGTCTGACCTAAGCACATTTGAAGCAAAGCAAGTATATCATTCATTAAAACTATTTATCAATTCTTAAAAATCGATTACATAAACTCATCTTAAACCAAACTCTCTTATTTTCGTTATTTGAAAACTTATTTCTTTGGAACAATATATTTACCAAATTCCTTTATCTTGAAATATCACTATTGTTCAAAAAACTTCTTTTGTTTCCTTTATCTTGGAAATATCAATATACACACACACACACACTTAACAATTGGTATAGTCCAATTAGCAAATCTTATTTGAGCCAAAATAACGTCAAGCGACATATTCTTTTATAATATAACCTTAACGGTTTGCTTAACTTCAAAATCTTATCAATTACAGTTTACAAATCTCGCTTATGGAAATTATCATTATATTTCCAATATTCAATTCCATTTCCAAAACCAATATAATCTTTATTCCCATTTCCCGAAAATCAAAAACCATTAAAATCAAACCATATCTTGTACCTTCTATAATGGGCGTATTCTAAGATTCCCTTTTTATATTTCTTTATTTCGAAATTATTGCCATATTTCGACAAGCCCATTTATAAATCCTTACTTTGGAAATCTCGTTTTATTATTTCAAACCCTTTTGTATTTCCTTTATTTTGGAAATATTATTTATTTACTCAACCAAGTGGTATAAGTACAATTACCAATTTAATTGGGGTTAAACAATGTCGTATGTGACATTGTTTCTTTTATAAACCTTGAAAACCTTTTTATTTCAAACTTCTTATTTTCACTTAAACTAATATACTTCTTATTTCAGCTTTCTAAAATCTCAATAGTTTACTTATTTTATTAAATAAATGTAATATAAAGCATGCTATTTATTTAGAAAACAACACCATTTACTTACCCGAATGGCGTAAGTATGGTTATACTCAATATCAAACAATGTCATATAATGCATTGTTTGTTATAAAACCAAATAGTCTTATTTTATTTTCTTAAACTTCGCAATAAAACTCAATATTATTTCTCTTATGGAAATAATAAAATAATTTCAACATCTTACCATCCCAAACTAAAACCATACTTAGAAAATCCTGAAGTCGTTCATGTTGGGGTATTTTAATTACCTCTCAGACCTTAATCGACAACATTCTTATCTTCGAACAGATAAAAGCTTGTAACTTAAAAATCCATATTCCCTTATAATATTAACCAGAACTCATTTTCTATCTTATTTAAAATATGGTTTTATAAACCATGTCCTCATTTTTGAAATCTCTGTCAATTATAACCATATTTACTAAATTCGTTGACCATTTACCAAAATATTAACTTTGCTGAAAACTTCTTATACAATTCCATTTACAACCTGGATTATATTATAATGATCCATTTATTAGATTTATTTTCCCAAAGCCATTTAATATTCATTATAAAACTTAATTTGGATTCTTTTATTAAAAATCCAATTACGTTCTTTCATTTAATCTCTACATCTACTTATTTCAATTCTTAAGTAACACTGAATTTTAAAATCATCGCCTTAATTTAAAGACCTCATTTAAACTTTATTCATAAACATTGACTCAATATAAAAACCCATCTTAAACGTATTCCTCACATTCTCGCAAATTCCCTTTTTATCTTGATTCTTTTACTCAATTGAATATCAAGTAAAAATATTTATTTTAAACCATCGCATTGATTTAAAATCTCTTTTATGAACTTTGTTTATAAAACTTAGATTTTATTGTATAAATCCGTTCCTGAACTCCTTTCAAATCCAATTATATTTCATTACAACTCGATTACTTTTTAAAATAAATTCCAAATAAAAAAGCATTCATTAATTTTTAATTGAAATAATTATTAACGTCATTGTTAACTTAAGTAAAAGTAGTTAACTTCATTACAATTACCATCTTCTAAATGGTTATTAAAATAATTATTATTTTTACTAATAAATATCTTTTCAACAACTATCTCAAATACAGTTAACTAAAATATTATCACTATTTTTTTGTAAGGATAACGAGGTTGAGTGGTCCCCTACCACTTTATTGAGGCTCCTAAGAAAATAAAAAGTACAAACACAACACAAGAAGAACGTAGAAACAAGGAACTTCAAGCGCAAAGAAGACAACACAAAACACAAAAAATAAGACAAAAACAACTGCACAAGTGTATTTACTAGAGAGAGGCAAATTCCAAGATCAAAAGTAAAGCTCAACATCTTCAGCCCATCTCTAGTTTCCATCTTGATACTCTTGCCTTGTTGCTCACTGCTTTTTTGCCTTTTCAGGTTGAAACATATGATAGCTTATTTCCCTCCAAAATATAGATATCATGTTGAAGTATATGATAGTTTCTTTTCCTCCAAAAATACGATAGTTTTTAAAAGAAAATTAAAACTATTACTATTAGAGCAATTGAAAAATAATTTAATCTAATAATTAATTTGAAATAATACGGTTGACTTGGTCAACTAGTAACTTCAATTAATTCGTTAATTGATTTCCATCAATTCTTTTTATTAAATTACTAGCTCAGTTAATTCAATAATACCCCTTAATTGTCTTCTCAAAACAATTTTTCAAAACATTAACCGCCAGGTTAATTCTGACTTTGTTGTCCATAAAACTTATTAAACATCAAAACAAATCATTTACAACTATAAACTAATAATTTATAAATAAAACTTCTATATTCATAATTTAAATACTTTGCTTCAGTTTAAAAAATAAATTATATAACTTCGATTGCGTCAATTTGCTTGACGACAATCAATGTCTAAAAAGACAGATTTAAGGACATTTGCTGCCAACCACTTAATCAGTGCTATCTATTGATTAAAACTCAACGATCATTGAATTCCAATTCAATGGTCAACATCCAACCAATAATTAACATCCAGTCAGGATATAATGTCATTTGGTTCAAACAATTCACATATGAATAATATGGAAAATAATTAATATACAATTCATCTGAGGAATCCAGTTGGATTCCTTCAACCTATTCTTCCCTACATCACAGCCCATAATATCATATTATAGTAGCATATGAAATGTTTTTAAACTAAATCATCCAATATGAGGTTATTATAAACGTCGACAACCATTATACAACCAATAAACATTGAAGGCACCTAATCATCCAATTCAAACTATTAATCATGAATTATAGTTATATGAATTTAACACATCATAGGATTCCAGAAAGCTTGAGAGTTAACCCACCATTTGTTTCGACTGACAATTGTCGCATTGTTTCTTTTAATTTTAAACAATAATTTAAAATTAAACAAAATTCCAGTTGCATCTGATTTCAACCCAACCAGCTCAACTGCGTAGCCTTCGTCTCTGCGATTCCAAAGGATATTGTTTCGCTTGAATCAGATAACGTATGAAAAAGTTATCGCGATAACCGCTTTAAATCTAATTAAACCAACATTTACTTTAATCAAATAAATTAATAAACTATTAACAAACCTTAATCCCCATCTTAATATTAATTAACCTTCGGCTAATTACCTTCCACCCCAGTAAAAAAACCCAACTTTCACTTCTACAGCACCGTTGACTTCATCCATCTCCCACCGACGCCGACACAGACCGCCGGTGTAACAACCCGGAAATCCGAACCAATTTAAAAAAAATTATTTTGATAATTTTAATGAATTTTGAATATTTAAAATGAATAATTTTAAATAGTAACGACGAGAAATTTATTTTGAATAGAATTGGAACGTACATATTTATTTGAATCGATGTTAGAATATAAATATTTATTTTTAATTATAAAAGGAATTGAAAATGGCGCGGTAGTTCGAAAATTCGATTTCAAATTTCAAATGAATGTACAGGATTCAAAATAAACCGAATCTTAGCGAAACCAAAAATATTAGAATCTATTTGAAAATATCTTTCCACCGAATCCGAAAAATTGAAATTTCACAGCGGGGATAAAAAGTTATGCCCAGTTGAAAATTCAGAATAGTCGCTATGGAATTTTGCCCTTGAAAATGGAAATTTTGCAAACGACCTCCGTTTTCGACGAAACCACTTTTGTTGGATCCAGGATGTCAATTTATTGCTAGATTCCAAAATTCATAATTTTCTGAATCAATATGTGAGTGTGGCGAAGTAAAACGTATTTTGAAAGTTTCAGTCAATTTGGATCGACCAGAAAATGGCCATTTTTCAAACGGTCTCCAAATTTGATGAAATTAGTTTTGTTAGAACCGTTTTATGGGAATTTTTAAAGTCCGTATGTGGCCCTGGTAAATTGAAATGTGTGTTTGAATTCAATGTATAGATTTATATTTTGATTTTGACAGAAACAGATCGAAACAGTCGGATTGGCTTACGGGACATATCCCATTGTGCTCGGAATGGGGTTAATTAGCTAGCGGCGACAGTCGGTGGGTTTGATTTCGAGTCCAAAATAAAAAGGTACCTTTTTGAAATTAAATAATAATAAAATATATATAATTAAAAAAATCACTCTCTATACTCTCCCTCAGGTCCCCCCCCCCCCCCCGGTTTACTTTTTCAAAAGAAAAAAAGAAGAAGAGGGCGTCGTGCCCTAGCCCCACGCCGATGGCCGCTTCTCCTAGCCTCACGCCCCTTCCCCCTCGCCGATCTCCTCCTCTGCGCTTCTCCTCGTCACCCTCCCCTCTTCCCCTTCCTCCATTCGAGGAGCTAAGCGCCCGTGCCTCAATAACCACACCCCCTGACCAAGACAACTAACCACCACACCCCCGATGCCAGACCGCGACCATCTGAAGCCCCCTCTCCAGCGACGAGCACCAACGCCATCCCCCAACCCAATGACGCTGTGAGTTATTTTAATTTATTTTTGTTTATCTTTGTTTATTTTAATGAATCTAAATAAAAAAATCAATTTTATTATATGATCAACAATAGAAAGATTTGATTTTTCATTGTAGAAAGATTGGATTTTTTTTTCATATAAAGATTTGGTTTTGAATATGATAAAGATTTGATTTTTAACATAGCAACGATTTTTAAAACATCGAAAGATTCGATTTATAAGATAAAAAGATATGATTTTTAATTAGCAAAGGTAAGATTTTTAATTAGAAGAAGCATGATTTTTGAATAAATAAAAATAGGATTTTTATACTTATGCTTTTGAAATAAAAAAATATGATTTTTATTTGTATATGAAGCGGAATAAAAATATAATTTTTTATCCATATGAAGTAGAGGTTTAAAATTTTGATTTATATATATAGAAGCGAAGTAAAAAATTCGATTTTTATCATATAGGAGGCGAAGTAAAGATAAGATTTTCATAATTACAAAGATTTGATTTTTAGAACCACAAAAATATGATTTTTATATTATAGAAATAATAAAAATATGATTTTTATAGGATAGAGAATATAAAGATGCGATTTTTACATATGTAGTAGAAATATAAAAGTACGATCGTTATAAATAAAATATGATTTTTATTTATTGAGATGAAGTGATAAAAATATGATTTTTATATATGAACAACGTAAAAAGGATGCGTTTGAATTTCGAACAAATCCAGACCGTTCAGAAATAGGGAATGGAGTAGTGGAACCCAAAGGTGAGAACTTCTCACTTTGATTTTATTTTCTAGTTAAAATATATACTAGGATGCAGACGGTGCTCAGCAGCACCCGACACCCGTCGTCCACAGACCATGGACGACTTGTTTGTTTGATTGATTTTGTTGTGAAACTGATTGTGTGATGTGGAATGGAATAAAATATTTTATAGTTAAAAATATTTTATAGTTAAAAATATAATTCTTAACGTGTATATGAAATAAAATAAATATTCATAAACAAATCGGACAATTTGTTTATGTACACACATTTGACTGATATTGATTGGGACGATAAATTTTACACATCGCTCAACTGCACAAATAAAACCTGTGTTTGATTGTTGAAACCCCACACGGGTATTGGGATGATATATGACATGCACTAGTCCCAATAATTAGTTGTATGTCGATCGATCGATTGACAGGCTGTTGTAAGCATTAAATATTTATATTTGATGCTTATGCAGTGTAGAATGCACTTTGGATGATGGTTGACTGTGTTTGATTGTTGTAGTGTACGTGTGTGTATGAAATCCATATAAATCAAATTATATGGTATTTGACTGTGTCTGATTCCAGTTCAGAAAATAATGAATATTTAAAATAACGAATATTTTAAAATAATATTCAGTAAAAGATCAAAATTTGTTTTTGATGTCCGATTTGGGATGGACACGAATATATTTAAATATATAAAGCCGCGTTGATTAGATTAACGTCATTTTGACATGAACGATATTTATATCGATTTTATTCATTTTTATAATGAATATAGAAAAGGAATTGATTTCAAAATCTAATGTTTTGAAAATATTATCATTTATATATCGATGATATGGAATATTCAATTTTGATTTGAAATTTAATATGAGGTTGAAATCGTTTTGAAAACGAATTTAAAACGATTTATAAAATACGAATTAAAAGGAAATCGACGAAATATATATAATATATATAATGGCCTGAATAGAACGCGCCGCGCCGCGGCATTTCGTGAATTTCGACCATTGACTTCGAATGGACATTACGGGAGATCCGACAGTCGCATGGCATGAATTGCCTTTGTGGCATGCTGAGATGCATATGATCAAGACTTTTGTTGAAAAGCCGAGTCTTGTGGTTGATGATCAAAGCATGGCTTTAATACAGCATAGCTTTGTGTATAGCATTGATTTGCGAGCCTCACACCTCGGTATGAGTTAAAAACGGGATAAGAACTGCAGGGAGTGCACGTCGTTTCTTTCAAGCTATGGGTGGTGTCAGTGTTTTACTAGCCCTGACATTGTTGATTATTATACCTTTGTGGATGTTGGAATGCGAGACGCCTCGGATATATCGGTCTCTACGGATCCGATAGATAGGTCCGATAGGACCGGGAAACGTGTGTTCAGGAATTGCCAATCCACTAACGTAAGTGTGGACCGGCCCTGAAGATCCAAGGGCTACCCAGAGTGTGTATTCCTGAGGCATTTTCTAGAGTGACTCGAAGCGGTGAGGAGCTTGCCCCTTGCCTCGACTCATGACGGAAATCCAATTTCCAATACGTGACATTACGGTTTTATTTGTAGAGCCTAGTATGGCGACATAGTAGCATGGGATTCTATGTCGTCTATGATTGATATATTTATATTTGAAGTTGTTTTCATACACTTTACATTATAATAGTATCAAAATGATTTGTTTTAAACGTACCAAGCATGTTTAGCTATTATAAGGTAAAACCCTATCCTCCGGCTTGCGTTGCATTGTGTGATGGGACCTGAGTCTTATAATAGCTTCATTTTTACAAAAAGCAATGCGTTGTTTATTCTATGCACTGATATTCTCGGGAGGAAACCCATTCCGTGTTATACGGCGTGGTCCCTTGAATTATTCTCTTTTAAAGTAAAGTTTTAAATAACTGTTTTAGTTTTCACACTAGTCACATGACTGACCTAGAGTTTATTGTTTTAACCTAAACTCTGGGTGCCCCTATTTTCCACACGGGTAGCTAGTAGTTTTGGTTTTGCAGATTTATATTCACAAGATCCTGGTTTATAGCTGAAGTGATATTCGGAAAGCTCTGTATCCGTGTATTTCTTTCAGTTATGTTTTGTATTATTTTTCCGCTGTCGTAATGTATTTAAATCTCTGATAATTATCAAATGTGTATTATTTATTCATACTCTGTATATTCTTTTATTCTAATGGAATTGTTGTAATAAGCAACGAAATGTTCTTCTGTTTGAGTTCTGATTTGTCGTGTTCTCAACTCAATCCGTGCTTTCCTTTACGGGGAAGTTCGGGTCGTGTCAGTTTGGTATCAGAGCTCTGGTTTACAGAGCTCGAGAACAAGACACATTGGAACCATACGAAAGAATTCATCCGAGATTGGATTAGTAATATCCAATAAAAATAACTCGTTAGAGATGGGATCAGTAGTATCCTAGAACGAGTGTGAAGAGTATATTTTTAAAATGAAAACAATTTTTGTTTTAAAAATTTCAATCGTACTATACGTATTTGAATATTTATTTTAAATTGATTTGGACAATCCAATATATAAAGATTTTGCATATACGCTGATTGACATGGAAATGTGTTTATTTTATGCTCTTATATCTTATCTTTTGTATATAAATGAATATTACTTGGTTATTGTTTTGTTACTTTTACAGATATTCCAACCCAGCCCGCATGCAACCAGAAATGTAGAGAAATAGAGATCAATTTGCTGTGTATTTGCATTTTGAGGAATTGTAGATGAAGATCTCACATCTAGTTGCTGTTGGACAAGAAAAGGATTAATAACAAGGCTTTGCACATCACAAATCAAGGAAGAAGTGTCAAGGAAGCAAGAGGAAAAGAGAAAAGGCCTAAATTTGCTTTATTTATCTAAGGCCCATTTATGTTTCTCATTGTAAACTAATTAGTGATGTAATGACCAGGCCCAGTTATCATTAGGGTTAGGGTTAGGGTTTGGCTGTTTACCCTATATATACCCTTGTAATGGCATTGTAGCCACGATCCTATCATACATCTCATTCTATTCTCTTCATTAATAAAACTCATTTTTCTTTTATGCAATTTTCTATTTCTTAGCAATTAGTGTTGTCTACACGATTAGATTCGGTAGAACACTATTTGTATTTTGCATTTCTTTTCATTAGTGATTGACCGTCTGATTAGATTCAGCGGTAATCCTAATTTTATTTCCTGTTGTTATTTTTATTCTGCACTTTTATTTTCTGTATTTTAATCGCGTTCATAGGTTAAATTGGATTTGATTAGATTTGAATCTGATTCATAGTTTCATTGCTTTTCCATTGAAATTGTGATTTGATTGTCAGTTCAGTTAGATCTGTTCTGAATCAAATTACAGTTTAATTTTGTTTTGTTTTATTTTCAAAATCAACCTCCAAAGTTTCGTCTAACTCGCCCAAGAGATTAGATAAATAATTTGATTTAATTCACCTCCCTGTGTTCGACCTGTATGCTACACACCTGTATGCTTGCATAATTTAATTTAAATGTCGCGCTTTTCTAATTCATAGATTAGCGACGATCATACGCCTTGCAAAAGTATATTCGAAGTTTTAATATACTGGATAGATATAGAATCATACTCTAGTCGCTCGGGGATAATTTTGGTGATGTCTGGACATCATCAGTATTTGTGTTCGAGTTTCGAAAGTGAGATTTCTATATGATTCCAATTGACTGGTGTGAGAACCAAAACTAGATAGGGCTTATTGTTGTGATTTGGCATCAAAAATGTGATTTTTGAATATATGTATTAAAATTATTTGTTTGAAAAACTAATCAACTAATTGATTAATGATTGTGTTGTTTGATTATTGATTTGGTATTTTTAACCATTTAGGCCAAATTGTACCAAATATTGAACTATATTGAAAATTATTTGCAATTGCATGCATATATATACATTGAACATGTCATTGCAAGGAGGCTAGAGCAGAGGAATAAAATTGTACGCCCGACAAATAAGTACATGTTTATTGTATTTCTTGGGGTTTTTGATGATTTTATGAGCCGATTGGCTGTTTCATTTTCTTTTTGGATTGAAAAGGCATGTATGGCGATTTCGGGATTTTCCCGGTGCTCTAGTTCAGGGGAGGTAATGGAGAAATTTTCCGAAAATTTAGGGTGTTAGCCAAATTTTTGAAAAATTTGAGAAGTTCTTAGAAACTGAAAAGTTGAAGAGCTTAAGCCATAATAAAAATAATGAAAGTTGAGTTGGTTGATTAAACAACTTTCAGCTCCGTTCCTTTTCGAGGACGAAAAGATTTTAAGTGGGGGAGATTGTAACAACCTGGAAATCTGAACCAATTTTTAAAAAAATTATTTTGACAATTTTAATGAATTTTGAATTTTTAAAATGAATTATTTTAAATAATAACAACGAGAAATTTAATTTGAATAGAATTGGAATGTATATATTTATTTGAATCGACGTTAGAATATAAATATTTATTTTTAATTATAAAAGGAATTGAAAATGGCGCGGTAGTTCGAAAATTCAATTTCAAATTTCAAATGAATGTACATGATTCAAAATAAACCGGATCTTAGCGAAACCAAAAATATAGAATCTATTTGAAAATATCTTTCCAACGAATCTGAAAAATTGAAATTTCATAGAGGGGTTAAAAAGTTATGCCCAGTTGAAAATTCAGAATAGTCGCTATGGAATTTTAGCACTTAAAAATGGAAATTTTGCAAACGAACTCCGTTTTCGACGAAACCACTTTTGTTGGATCCGAGATGTCAAGTTATTGCTAGATTTCAAAATTCATAATTTTTTGAATCAATATGTGAGCGTGGAGAAGTAAAACGTGTTTTGACAGTTTCAGTAAATTTGGATCGACCAGAAAATGGCCATTTTTCAAACGGTCTCAAATTTAATGAAATTAGTTTTGTTAGAACCGTATCGTCGATACGAAGCTAGAAAATATTTTTCGGGAATTTTCATAATCCGTATGTGGCCCTGGTAAATTGAAATGTGTGTTTGAATTCAATATATAGATTTATATTTTGATTTTGACGGAAACAGATCAAAACAGTCGGATTGGCTTACGGGACATATCCCATTGTGTTCGGAATGAGGGTAATTAGCTAAGGGCGACAGTCGGTGGGTTTGATTTCGAGTTTAAAATAAAAAGGTACAATTTTGAAATTAAATAATAAAAAAATATAATAAAAAAATCTCTCTCTCAGCCCCCCCCCCTTTTACTTTTTCAGAAGAAAAAAAGTAGAAGAGGGCGCCGTGCCCTATCCCCGCACCGATGGCCTCATGCCCCCTTTCCCCTTGCTGATCCCCTCCTCCACGCCTCTCCTTGTCCCTCCTCCCCTCCTCCCCTTCCTCCATTCGAGGAGCCAAGCGCCCGTGCCCCCAAAACCGCACCCCCCTGACCAAGACAGCCGATAACCACACCCACTGACGTCAGACCGCGACCATCTAAAGCTCCCCTCCAGCGACGAGCACCAACGCCATCCCCCAACCCAATGACGCTGTGAGTTATTTTAATTTATTTTTGTTTATCTTTGTTTATTTTAATGAATGTAAATAAAAAAATCAATTTTATTATATGAACAACAATAGAAAGATTTGATTTTTCATTGTAGAAAGATTGGATTTTTTCATAGGGCTGCACAAAGTATGGGTTGGGTCGGATTGGACCAAATACTACATCCGACCCGCATAGGTATGGGTTTAAGGAAGTTCAACCCGTATCCAACCCTATATGAGGTTGGATATGGGTTGGGTTGAAGTATGGGTTGGGTCGGGTTTAGTAGAGTTGGGTTGGGTTGGTTGAATATAAAAAAATGAGAATAGAGTGAATTTTTTTAAAAGTAGTATTAAAATATTCAACATAATGTATTATATTTTTGCTAGCATAATGCATTTAAAATAAGTGATTCATTATAAGATATTTTTGATTAAAATTTCATTGTAAAACACATTATACAAAATTATTTTACTACATAGTAGAACTAGTGTTTCATTCTAAGATACATTGAAATGCACTTTAAAAAATATTTGCCAAATTCTATCTAGTTTGTATTGACATGAAATATGATTTTTTGTATATTTACTATAGAATACATAAACATTATTCTATGATTATACTATTCTCATTTTAAGTAGGTTGATATTAAATTATTTTTTTAATATAGGGTTGGGTTGGGTTAAAATAAGGTTGGGTTGAACAAAATATCAAACCCGACCCGTATGTAGTATGGGTTATATATTGTAACCCATATCCGACCCGAACTAGGATGGGTTGGGTTGGGTTTATGTGGGTTGGGTCGGGTTGGTGTGTTGGGTCGGGTTGGGTATGGGTTGTGTGCAGCCCTATTTTTTCATATAAAGATTTGGTTTTGAGTATGATAAAGATTTGATTTTTAACATAGCAACGATTTTTAAAACATCGAAAGATTCTATTTTTAAGATAAAAAGATATGATTTTTAATTAGCAAAGGTAAGATTTTTAATTAGAAGAAGTAGGATTTTTGAATAAATAAAAATAGGATTTTTATACGTATGCTTTTGAAATAAAAAAATTCGATTTTTATTTGTATAAGAAGCGGAATAAAAATAATTTTTTTTATCTATATGAAGTAGAGGTTTAAAAATTCGATTTATATATATATAGAAGCGAAGTAAAAATTCGATTTTTATCATATCGGAGACGAAGTAAAGATTATATATTTATAATTACAAAGATTTGATTTTTAGTACCATAGAAATATGATTTTGTTATTATAGAAATAATAAAAAATATGATTTTTATAGGATAGAGAATATAAAGATGCGATTTTTACATATGTGATAGAAATATAAAGTACGATCGTTATAGATAAAATATGATTTTTATTTATTGGGATGAAGCGATAAAAATATGATTTTTATATATGAACAACATAAAAAGGATGTGTTGGAATTTCGAACAAATCCAAACCGTTCAGAAACAGGGAATGGAGTAGTGGAACCCAAAGGTGAGAACTTCTCACTTTGATTTTATTTTCTAGTTAAAATATATACTAGGATGCAGACGGTGCTTAGCTGCACCCGACACCCGTTGTCCACAGACCATGGACGACTTGTTTGTTTGATTGATTTTGTTGTGAAATTGATTGTGTGATGTGGAATGGAATAAAATATTTTATAGTTAAAAATATATTTCTTAACGTGTATATGAAATAAAATAAATATTCGTAAACAAATCGGATGATTTGTTTATGTACACACATTTGACTGATATTGATTAGGACGATAAATTTTGCATATCGCCCAACTGCACAAATAAAACCTGTGTTTGATTGTTTGAAACCCCATACGGGTATTAGGCTGATAAATGACATACACTAGTCCCAATAATTAGTTGTATGTCGATTCGATTAATTGACAGGCTGTTGTAAGCATTAAATATTTATATTTGATGCTTAGACCGTGTAGAATGCACTTTGGATGATGGTTGACTGTGTTTGATTGTTGTAGTGTACGTGTGTGTATGAAATCCATATAAATCAAATTATTTGGTATTTGACTGTGTCTGATTCCAGTTCAGAAAATAATGAATATTTTAAAATAACAAATATTTTAAAATGATGAATATATTAAAATATTATCCAGTAAAAGATCAAAATTTGATTTTGATGTCCGATTTGGGATGGACACGAATATATTTAAATATATAAAGCCGCGTTGATTAGATTAATGCCATTTTGATGTGAACGATATTTATATCGATTTTATTCATTTTTATAATGAATATAGAAAAGAAATTGATTTCAAAATCTAATGTTTTGAAAATATTATCATTTATATATCGATGATATGGAATATTCTATTTTGATTTGAAATTTAATATGAGGTTGAAATCGTTTTGAAAACGAATTTAAAACAATTTATAAAATACGATTTAAAAGGAAATCGATGAAATATATATAATATATATATTATATATAATGGCCTGAATAGAACGTGCCACGCAGCGGTAGTTCGTGAATTTCGACAATTGACTTCGAATGGACATTACGGGAGATCCGACTTCCGGATTCTCCTAAAACTGGAACCGTTGGGTTTGTATCGAAAAGTGCTTTCTAACGGATACAAGAAATTAGAAATCTAGCGGTTGGATTTGGAATTATGTCCAAATCAAATTTGGAAAAGGTCGCTGTAAGTGCAGTTCGATGGCCGTTTATGGAAATCGACTGTACGGGCCTTGATAAAATTATTAAAAATAGCAATAATTTGTGTAAAATAATAAGAAGTGATTTAGAAAGAATTGGGATGAAAAATTCCATATTTGAAAAGATAAAAATATATTTTTATCGAAATGAACTAGTTTTGAACTATAATTAGAATTCAATTATTTTTAAAAATAAATAAATTGGATTTGAAATGGTTTTAAAAATAACCAGAATTTCCAATATATGAATTGGAATGAATTTGCATTGAAATTGTCATCGAAATATTTCGATGTTGGATTCGGGGTTATACGGTTATTGTTAAGGAAATTTGGAAGATATATTTTATATCGTTATTTCCAAAGCGATATTTGTTGGTTTCAGAATTTGATATTGAATATAAGCCGATATATTTTCTATTCAGAGCCTTATATTTAATATAAAATGGAATTTGGGTTTGTCGTGAATGGTGTCTTCATTAACACTATTCTTAAACCCAGTTGAGAAAAGATTAAATCTTTTTATTAAGATTTAATAGGAATTTTCCAAAGCAAAGTTTTCCAATTTAATTTATTGAATTGGAAATGAATGGAATTCGATTGGATAATAATCGAAATGAAATTCTATGGAGGAAGACTGTTAATACATATGGAATTTAAAAGGCTTTATCGTTATTCCATTTATATTATTAGCTGGATACGGATATTGATATCGACTATATATTGATTTTTTTCCGTGAAGATTCCATAATTAATAGAATGTGATTTGGGTTTATCGTGAACTGTGTTTTAAATGACATTAGTTCTTTAACCCAGTAAAAGACAGGATTACATGTCTGTCGTTGTATTTCGAACTGTAGGGTTGATCTCTGTTTAACATATACTTGTTTGGCGGCGGAGAATTTATTCTCTTGCTTAACGCCCTTCTCTGAGACGTACGAGCTTAGAGGTTATATATCGGCAGAAATCAATAGTATGGTGTAGATTGTCGATGTGACATGTTTGTGTTTCCAAAGTTAAATAATCATTAATATTGATTTTTGGGAAGATTAAAACTAAGTGGGGTTTTAATGAATCTTTAATTAGATTGAAAGGTGGATTGATAATTTAAATGATCAAATTTGGAAAATGATCAAGAGTGGAGTATCGTCAGTTTTGCTCCAAGCGGTAGTTAAATCTTTAATTAGATTTGATCGGATAATGGTAATTAAATTTACTGATAACACTATGGTGTTAGTTATGGGGTAGTAACAGTTCTGCTCCATGGGCTGAATAGGTTGGGATTGGGAAATAAAATAAATGATTACTTCTATATGGTTCATTAATCCTGACTAGTTTGGAAAACTGTAATATGGTTTGAAATGATATCCAAAGGAAGATTAAAGAATAAATTTTAAAGAATTTATCTTTGATAAAATTAATGGGAACAAATCCCTAAAGATGTGAATATTTAAATAAAAGAATATTCAAAATTGGAATGAGGCGTATGTTGTGTTTTTATAGCACTTGTTTATTATATACGCGAGTTATTCGGAAAGACCGGGTCTATCCCATTCTGAATAACTGATTCGACGATAAGTCGAAGATGAAGAAGGTGGTTGAAGACCGGAGGTCTTCACATCGTTTGAACGATTACTGGTGATCTTGATTGGGCTGTACACCCAAGAGGAGGAAAATGGTTGGTGATCGTCCAGACGTATTTGGAGATCAATGGATATGCGAGGTATAAGGTGCCTCCGGTTTCGTTCTGGCCCAGAACTGACTTGTAAATGGATTGTGTGTCTGACATTGGATTTTATTCTGTGTTGATTGATTTCTATTAAATATATATATCTGTTTGGCGGCAGAGAAGTTATTCTCTTGCTTAACGCCCTTCTCTGAGACGTACGAGCTAAGAGGTTATATATCGATAGATATCAGTCGCATGGCATGAATTGCCTGTGTAGCATGCTGAGATGCAAATGATCAAGACTTTTGTTGAAAAGCAGAGTCTTGTGGTTGATGATCAAAGCACGGCTTTAATACAACGTAGCTTTGTGTATAGCGTTGATTCGCGAGCCTCACACCTCATTATGATTTAAAAACGGGATAAGGACTGCAGGGAGTGCACGACATTTCTTTCTTGCTACGGGTGGTGTCAGCGTTTTACTAACTCTGACATTGTTGATTATTATACCTTTGTGGATGTTGGAATGCGAGGCGCCTCGGATATATCGGTCTCTACAGAGCCAACAGATAGGTATGATAGGACCGGGAAACGTGTGTTCAGGAATTGCCAATCCACTAACGTAAGTGTGGACCGGCCCTGAAGATCCAAGGGCTACCCAGAGTGTGTAGTCCTGAGGCATTAGCTAGAGTGTCTCGAAGCGGTGAGGAGCTTGCCCCTTGTCTCGACTCATGACGGAAATCCAATTTCCAATACGTGACATTTCGATTTTATTTGTAGAGCCTAGTATGGCGACATAGTAGCATGGGATACTACGTCGTCTATGATTGATACATTTATATTTGAAGTTGTTTTCATACACTTTACATTGTAATAGTATCAAAATGATTTGTTTTAAACGTACCAAGCATGTTTGGCTATTATAAGGTAAAACTCTATCCTCCGGCTTGCGTTGCATTGTGTAATGGGACCTGAGTCTTATAATAGCTTCATTTTTACAAAAAGCATTACGCTGTTAATTCTATGCATTGATATTTTCGGGAGGAAACCCGTTCCGTGTTATACGGCGTGGTCCCTTGAATTACTCTCTTTTACAGTAAAGTTTTAAATAACTGTTTTAATTCTCACACTAGTCACATGACTGACCTGGAGTTTATTGTTTTAACCTAAACTCTAGGTGCCTCTATTTTCCACACGGGCAGCTAGTAATTTTGGTTTTGCAGATTTATATTCACAGGATCCTGGTTTATAGCTGAAGTGATATTCGGAAAGCTCTGTATCAGTGTATTTCTTTCAGTTATGTTTTGTATTATTTTTCCGCTATCGTAATGTATTTAAATCTATGATAATTATCAAATGTGTAATATTTATTCATACTCTGTATATTCTTGTATTCTGATGGAATTGTTGTAATAAGTAACGAAATGTTCTTCTGTTTGAGTTCTGATTTGTTGTATTCTCAACTCAATCTGTGCTTTCCTTTACGGGGAAGTTCGGGTCGTGTCAGCCGGAGGTCCACCCCACATCACCGAATGCTGTGCTCCTCCGAATCGCATCCACCACCACAGACCCCGACCCCCTATCGTCATCGTTCATCCAGAAATCGCGATTGACCCAAAGTCGATCAACTACAAAATTCACCATCGATCATTAATGCCAGCTCCTCCGGCCACCACAGTTCGACGCGACCGACCACCCTCTTCCTTTTCCCTTTAGACAATCTCCTCCAATTCTTCCTCCAGCCTTCACAAATCGATCTAAACCAATCACAGCTTCACATAAACACCCCACCCCGATCAACTCCTCCTACCAATCACCACCGACCGTTTCAGGTCATCGGCCCAACATGAAAATTAAAGGCCTATCTCCCTGCTACAATTTCCCTTCGGACACCATCACTCCAAATCAACACTATCGCACACAAAACATCAAAGAATGAAAATGCATATTCTCGGTTTTAACTCGATTCCAGTTACCACAGGTGATCTTAGGTCACCAAAATTTTACTACGGGTTCCTCTTAACCTCCTCTGCAATATTTCAATTGGTCACTTCGACAAATTCCTCACCAATCAAGAGAAATAAATTAAAAACGAGGAAGGGATTATTCACACAATTCAACACTGATGAGTTAGGGATTTAGGACTTGGGATGGAATTAGGGGTTTTTATAGGGTAGAGATTTAGATTTTATTAATTTTTAATTCGATTACAATATTAGCACGATGCTTATCGCCATCTCCGACCATCATTATAATTCATATAGCTACGTACGAACTCCGTTCACATTGAAAATGGGCATCATGGTATAATTTGACATTACAAACCAAATGAAACTTGTTTCATTGAAATCCGAGTCTGTTTGCACAAATAGCGCTTGTTCGAGTCCAAATTATGGACTTATTAATATTTTAATTTGCGTACGCTTACGAAATAACTTCGATTGGCATGAAACTTGAAATCTAGCAATAATTAGGTATTACGAATTTAATAAAATTTCTTTCATTGAAATCTGAGGTTATTTGAATAATGGTCCTTTTTAAAGGTCTAATTAAAATTAAAATAAATCAATTTTAAAATACCTCAATATAATAATAATGAATTATTATTATCGAACATATTCAGATAGAATCTTATATAGTTTCAAAATAAATTACTTCGGGTTAAGCTTCAAGTTAAATCGATATTAAATATATTAAAAACCTTTTATTTTTATTAGTAAATCATTATGGTTTTAAACAAATCCGTAAGGACCTTTAAAATTTTGACATAAAGCAAAATCAACAATATGAAATCTCTATTTTCCTCTTCTATTAATAAATTATTATCCAATGGATTCGAAGGTTGTTTGTTTTAAAGAATTCTAAGTTATATTGGACCATTTACATCCATTTAAAGTTTAAAACATAAAACTATGAACTACCGCCCCGCTGCGGGTTCATTTTATATTAAATTACAAATTACACATTCAAACATCATTTAATAAATGAATTCGTTAGCATAATTCAATTTTAACTTGAATAAATCTTTTTTATATTGCCAATTCACATTGTATTGCAAATTCAACATATTTTGACTATTCCAGAATTAAATTATTATTTTATTATTTATATTATTAAAATATTCACACCATTGAATTCAAGTAATTAAATTCCAAAGTAATATTTAAAATCAATTTTAAAGATTTAATATAACGGTTAAAAATCTGGGCCGTTACACTTTAGGACGATAAAAACGAATTTTGAATTTCAAATTTTCATCACTTTCAAAAATATGGTGGAGGGTCTCTGGATCATGTTCATTAATCTTAAATTCCGCGAGATCCATTTTCGTATCTTTGCATCCCACAAAAACACTTAAAAAATCACAATTCAAAATGATTTTAACACTATTCCAAGTTTCATTTTCATTTCCTTGATAAAAATCACGATTCAAGTTTGCATAAAACATTTTAACAAGATTCAGGTAATAAACTTCCTCTTTTTCTCGAGAATCGATGACTTAAAATTCCATTTCAATGAAAAAGAGATTCAAGAGCATAACCAACTTTACCAAAGTTTGCATAGCCTATGTAGTCTTTGATAGCCATCCGGATTATTAAGAAAGAAGGCTTTTGTTGTCTTTGTCAGCCACATTATTTTTGGTGTGCTTGAGGAAGCCATTAGAGAGTTGTTTTTGAAGAGATAGGAAAATGAAGATAAGTTTAAATTTTGAATTAAAGGTAGAAAGAGATGACAAGAATAGATAGTTAAATGGGGAATCAAAGGACATATTTTTGATTAACGGGACACCTTTTTAGTACACTGGGTTTAGGGAAAAGGTGGAGGGAATTTCAAAATTTTAAATTTTGAATTTCAAAATTCAGTTGTCATGTATATGTCAACATATACAAATATGCATGTCGACATATCCTTTTGTATTTTCAAATTCACTTTTTATTATTGACTATTTTATTTATTTATAACTCTATATTCTTATTTAATTATTTCCTGGAATAATATTTTTACAAAATATTTTTTATATTATCATTTTATAAAATAATTATTATTTTAAATTTTAAATTTCAAATTTAAATTTTCAAATAAGGCAAACAAACAAGCAAACATTCAAAAAAATTTAAAGAAAAATTATTATAAATTCGTACCTATTTTTAGATACGCTCTTCGATTTCTTCTAATTCGAAAATTATTGTGAAGCACATATTAGAATTATTTATTTCTAGTTCTTTATTACTTGAAGATGAATCGGAATCATCTAGAGTTGCTGCATATTTTCTTTGAATTATCATTTGAAAATTGATTTTGTCTCTCTAGATAGAAATAGTTCCTTTTCATATGGTTTGGTTTGACGCAGTTGAAACATCTAATGTTATTGGGGACCTCATTATTTTTTATAGAATTTCTTTGATCATTTCTTTTGAAATTATTATTGCTTTTCCTATATCTTGGGAATTTCCTAAAATTCCTTATCATTTGGCCTGTCTCTTCATCCTTGTCGCTATTTGAGTCGAAATCCTAGGTTGTCGCAATAAATGCTATCGAATTCTTATACGATGATTTATTTTCCTTTCTTCCTTGCATCCGAATTTCAAACGACATTAGATTATTGATTAATTCTTCAATTTTCATTGTACTAACATTATTGGCCTCTTCAATTTCTAACATTTTTATCCCAATCTGAAGTTAACGAATTCATGATTTTTCTAACTCGGTCTTCTTCAGAATATATTTTCCGCAAAGCCATTAGTGAATGCACGATAACCTGGAACCTATAGTACATATTAGAGATAGACTCATTCTGATTCATTTTAATTGATTCAAACTGATTGGATAACATGGATATTTTGGCCTGTTTAACTTTGCTAGTTCCTTCATGAGTCACTTGCAAAGTTTTCCAGAGTTTATATGTAGATTTACAAATAGATATTCTATTAAACTCATTCCTATCCAGTGAACAAAACAAAATATTCATAGCCTTTGAATTATTTTGTGCAGTGACTTTATGATCATTAGTCCATTGTGTAAAATTAATAGTTGGTTCAACATATTCAGTTTGTATGATATTCCAAGTGACTAATCCTACAGACTGTAAGTAAATTTTCATTCTACAAGCCAAGTATGCATAATAATAACCATTGGATAGTGGTGATCTGATAGTGGACTGATCCTCTACAAATGAACTATTAAAGGGGTATGAACAGTGTTTTATGGATTTTATAAATTTCTTGGAATCTTTTTGAATTAAGCAGAATGTTATGCAGATCACATATATCAATAATCACATATTCAAACATAGATGTAGAAAATAAAAATAAAAAGCAGTAAAAGGAAAGCACACACTGTGATTTTATAGTGGTTCGGAGATACCCTACATCTAGTCCCACACAATGTTGGATTATGCATATTTCTTTTCAATAGAATTCCAAATTACAATCCTTGATTTCAATGGCCACGAGGTCCACCACCACTTGCTTTCGAGCATAGGGTGCTCTCTTGATTCCTTAGGCTACAAGATCACCTAATTGATTTTTGGGCTACAATCACACCCAATCGTTTATAGGGTACGATCTACATTTTCTCAGTATCATTTTTGGAGTTTTGACCCCATAGGATTTTATCTTACAATTTTTGATTATAAATAGCCTAAAACTCTTGAGTAGGACTTGAATTTCAGAAAGAGTTTGATAGAGAATTGAAAGAAAAGAAGAATAATATAATTTCTTTGAAATTGGGCAGAGTATAAGCATAGTTTTTTGAGAAAATAAGAAGTTTAATGGCGGGAGAAGAATGGAAGAAGAAAGAGAAGAGAAGTTATATAAAAAATTCGAATTTTGAAGCCTTTATATAGTTTTCTAGTAGCGACATCATTGCAGAAAAGATTTTAATTCAAAAGATATAGCTTTTCGAAATTTAAATTTCAAACAAACAGTATATTTATGTCGACATACCACTTTGTATATATCGCTATATACTAGTGTATTTTCAAAAAATATTTTTTAAATCAAAGCAAACGATGTTTAACTAAATTCTGGTGATTTCAGAGTTTAAATAAAATATATTCCTTTATATTAAATAGAATAGTTCAAGTATATACATGCATACATATACATATATATATATATATGTATGTATATATATTTAAAACATATTTTAAGATGATTAAAAATCTAATTATAAAGTGATATTGAAGTAAGTATATATAATTTTAAAACATAATATAAATAATGAAATTGAAAACATGATTAAGTATAATAAAATTAGTATTAAAATTATAAGTAAAAACCATTTGAATTAGAAGTTAATCTATATTAAGTATAAATTTAAAAACAAGAGTTAAAATATATTTCAGGAGTTAAAATAAATGTAATAATAGAAAGATATAAAATTAAAATAAAAAAATAAATTTGAAATCAATTTGAAAATAGATTTAAAATAAGAAAGTAATCTTTAAAAATATTTGAAAATGGTGAAAGAAGTTTCAAAATAGAATGCAGTGCTAACCAGAGTTTTAACCAGATATATAGACACTACTGCTCTATATTTCTTGAACTCTTGAATTCTTGGTACTCATATGTTTTGTATATCGAACTCTTTTACTTTAAAATCTTGATTCTCTGAATTATATAATCTTCAATAATCAATACCTGCATAGATTTTATGTATATATATATATATTCTAGATAACGGTGTTAGTATATATTTTATAAGAATAATAACTGGAAACTAGGTTGTCAACCATCATCATCCACATCTCAGTCCCTAATATAAACTAAACATAATAGCATATACATACATGTGTGTGTGTGCAACTACATTCCCTTGGAGTCCCTCGGTCCTAGATACTACTGATAGTACACTTCGTATCCACCTCGATGGGACGTCACCGTTTCATCAAGAGAGTGCTACAACTACATTTGTGAAGATCCTCTTCATTAGGCCTACAGTATAGATGTTTTATCGTCTGCCATGTAGTTAAATCACTCGAAAAATCACCGTTACGTCCCGTAGCACACTTTAACCGCTACGCTATTTCTATTTAGCGCTGATGAACAGTAGATCCTCTTTGAGCCCTATTGTTTCCCGCTAAATTAACACTTTATAGCACCCACTTTAGTAATATTAATATACGAAGCATGATTTGACTAGTTCTCTTTTAAAACAAATCAATAAAGTTAGTGCAAAAAGATAACAACTCATAAGTATCTAATATACGGCAGAAATCTATTATAATCATCAAATCTGATGTGTGTAACCATAATATTCATTGAATTTATTATATAAAATTAATAGATTTTAGTTTCTTCTACACAAATGACGTGAGAATGATAATTAGTTAATTTTAAAATAGTTATTTTTACATCTAATATACCTTTTCACACTTCTTCTATATCCCAGCTATTTCTCGGATTTATCCCTACTACACCTTTTCGCACCTCCACTGCTACAAAACCGCTAAAATATTTAACAGCGCAGATCGTACGATATGAAAATGTGAACTACATCTGCAATATCTGCACTACATATATAAATGATGTACCATCATGTTCGTATGTCAAGGATCTACACATAATCATCATGTCCACACTTTTGAGTCCCGCTTTCAAGTGGCGCTGCTAAGGCCCATTTGATACGGAACTCAATCGAGGTTCTGATACATTTATATAGGAAAACTTCGGTAGGTCAACAATACAGATGTCCTACAGGGGTCTGTTGTTATAGCCCTACACAGCCACCTCTTAACTACTTAGAAGATTTTTTATGGGTTAATAGCTTTGCCCTACAATAAACAAAGAAACCAAATAGAGTTGCTACTTCATATAGCATTCCGACAGTGAAAAATCACTGATCTTTTGCTTTAGCCTAAATCCTTTCTCTGTGCTCGCTATTGATTGATGATGATCGATATCCGAGCGGTCAGTACCCTTATGGGTCCAGCCCACTAAATCTACTCTTAGAGCTAGGTTACCCTACTACCACAACCAAATGTCACAGGAATACTAAAATCACTTGTTATCCTTTTGATTTTTTTATATAGGATGGCCTCATTAGGCCTACAGTACAAGCGCAGTCAGGGAATGCCCACTTGATGGACACTACAAACCTACCTTCAAAAGACAACTTCATTAAGCCTACAACGGAGGGCCATCCTAGGGTACCCTTTACATCTCTTGATATCATTTACCCATCTTGATAAAAAAATCCTAGTTCATGGTCGTTACAAACTTGCTCTGCTTCGAAGGATTTGCAATAATGCAGCTTTGTAGGCCTATACGTCAAGACTCCCTTTGAACTGCTCCAAATGTATCTCGTGAGATTATCGCCATGGTCTCACATTATTATTAGACCCTATGTATAATCTTTTTTACGTGTTTAGCTTATCTTTCTATCTCATTTATTATGATAATTAACCCTCTTTCAGGTTTCTTTCATCATATGATAATTCCAGTCAATAACTATGTTTACCTGTCATAAATCATTTATCTTAATAATTACTTTTATTTATTTGCATCCCAAAGGCAGATCTTAATCATTTCCCCTATTTTATTTTCTTATGTCTATCAAGTATCTAACTGGATTATTACATCTTTCTCTTTTTATCTTATCTTATCTGTTATATTCTTATTTTTTCTAGCTGCCATCGTAAGTTTTATTATTAGGAAGTTAATCATATCATATTTAGTTATTTACAGAGGTTTTAGTAAAGTTTATTTCCATGTTTAATGTAAAAATAGTATTATAAATAGTGATACGTAATTACAAGATATCTTTTTGGTTGTTTCTTTTTTGTTAGGTAGTGCAAAATATAGAACATCGCAAAATACAAAACATTACAAATTACAGAACATCCCAATTTTTCACTAATCCCACTTCCTTTATCTTTATTCTTGTAATTATTATCATCATTATTTATTATTAAGTTTAAAGTATGGATATATATTCATCTTCCCAACCAACCAGTTAAGCTATTACTGGATTCCCAATTCAGGTTATATATTAAATAATCCTTTTTATTACATTTTACAAGTTTGACATTGTTATTGTAAACTTTCCACGTTTTGGATTATGTCTTTCTCTTCGGTTCTAAACCCAAGATTATTTATACATTCTGATTTTCCCATTTGAACAATTTATAAATATAAGTTAAATATCTGTGAATTTATAGTTTTAATGCTAATCCCATGAATAACCAATTACTATAATTTAGTCTAAGTATAACAATGTCCATTTCATTAATTATAGTAGAAATCTAACGATACTATATACATTATCTAAAAGATATATAGCTTGAATCCACTCACTTGGAAAAAGCACTCCAAGTTCCAGATCTGATCCAAATTCAATTTTATTATCCGCAATTTTCCCTTTTGTAACCTTATTTGGATCCGCAGATTAGAATTTTCACGTATTTATAAATCTAACATGATAAACTAACTAGAAAACTAGACCTGTAAAACTTACTTCATGTGAACGATTTATTTTAGACAATCCCATTCCTAAATCTATAGTTTCTACCTTTAATCTGTAAACCAGAAAGCCTACATCCAAAATTTATATTTCTGAATAATTGGAGGAGAAAGAAAAGTGGCAGAGCTTGAGCTTCTGCTTCCACGTGTACTTAGAAAACATGAGTTTAGAGGCTAGCTCAATACCTTTATTTATAGTGGTCCAAAATCACGTCGTCTATTTGTTTTAAAACGATTTAAAGCTGCATGTACAACATAGAATAACAACGTTGTTTCATACAACATATGGGTCGACCCAAGCAACCAATAGGTCATCCTGACCTAAACAAGGGTCGACTCCCATCGGTCTCCATGTACTCGTGATGTGTTTTGTATGATCGAGTATTTTATTGTCTTGATTAAATCATAACGTTATGCTATAAATCTTTAACATTTTTAATTAGATTTCATTTATTTCACAAGTTAGATTTCAAATTTAAATGGTTGTTATTTCTGGAATTTACCCGTTCATGTATTTATAGGATTATATAAACACATACTATTTACACAAATAATTATTTTTCGATAAGGTACTTCAAATGTCAATAAATTTTCTGTACGAACTTCATTCGAGGATTATTATATATGTAAATTAGTCAAAAATCACCATGAATGCAATGGAAATAGTTTTGAGGCTAAACTATGAAAATTTCAAAAAAAAAAATCTCTGTTCATAATGTAAATATATTCCTTATTTATTATGAAAATTTTAAATTGTTACATTCTTCCACCCCGTAGGAGTTTCTCCCTCGAAATTCGACAAGATGAACCATGTAATCCCTCACACCAACTACTGTGCTCACATCCAATCTATTGTACCTCAAATTTTGCAACCACCCATGTCATTGTGCAAAGTGTATCACAACATGTAATATATGAATGTACATGAATTTCTAAGCGGTATCTCCTATATGAATAATCTTTTCTTAAAAATTATTTTTAAAATATGATGCAAACATCCGAAATATACTTGCAACTCTACATGAATGCAATATTTCAAAAATGAAAATAGCATTTTATCCAATTTTTCCCACGCTACTAAAGAATAGAAGCATAATTCAACCAATTTTTACATCTAAAACCTAGCAAACAATTTTTAATACTCAAATTTTAGAAAAATCTAATTTTCGTAACTCGGTTTCTTATGCTGTAATGACTTGGCTTTTTGTCTGGTTTTCGTCAGTAATTAAACCAACTTAAACCGTTCATAAAGACAGATTGTTAGGGGCACTTACACATTTGCACAAAATAAAAAGAACTTTTCCTATCATTAAAAAAAATTACATCAGAGTTATAAGAGGTACTTGAAGTACATCGATTACACAACGGAAAAGATACTAAACTCAGCAGAAGAATACGAATGCTCCAAGACATAATCGCTCCAGCTAAAACCAGAATCCTGCTCCAACCAACTCCAAGACTAAATCTGCGAACCAAACTACTAGGTTGTCCATGTAAAAATTATAGGCACCCAGATTTTAGGTGTGGGAACAATAAACTCCAGGTCAGTCATGGGACTGCTGTTAGAAATCAAAACAGTTGTTTTTAGGTTTTATTTTAAAGTTAGGCAATTCACCGGACCACGCCGCTAATGCAGAACGGGTTTACTCCATGTGAATACCAGTGCATAGAAATCTGCAATGACTTTTTGAAAAATGAAGCTATCATAAGCTCGTCCCACATCACACAATGCAAGTGCACACCAGATGGGCGAGTTTTGCCTTATGGTAACCAAAAATGCCTTCATACGTGAAAATCCTCTCTTACTACTATATATAGTGTGAAAACCATTTTATCAAATAAATGTATTAATCCTAGTCGGCATAATGCCCCATCCCATTATAATGACGTAATCCTACCAGTAACCAGCAGGCTATGCAATCAAAACCATACGGGCTCATAGTGGAGATTGGTTTTCCAACATGATGGCTCCTGGCACGAAAGATCATTCGTGGGCTCACAAACTTTCTTGCGTGCATCATCCCAGTACTCGCGGATAATGTCCAGACTCGGACTCCGTTATACTAGCCTACCATACATGAATCAGAGTACCCAACAAATAGCGTCACAGACTGGGGACTTCATAGTACCCTTTCATTATCACATCCCGGTGCACCGAACATACGAAACGAACATAAAAATATGGCCACCAATTTACCATCAGTCCAAGGTGTGAGGTTTGTCGAGGTCACGATATACACAAAGCTATGCTTAAATAAGCCATGCTTTGATCATCCATAACTCATCACATAACTTAAGTATGCCACATTGTCCATTCACTACGCATCACTGATTTCCATCAATATATGACCTCTAAGCTCGTATGTCTTAGAGAAGGATGTTAAGCAAGAGAATAAATTCTCTGCCACCAAACAGATATATATTAATAAAGATCAGTGCTACAAAGCTAATTACAATATTAGACACACAATACATACATGTTCGTTTTGGGTCTGAATGAAACAACAATCCGGAATTCCTTCACATACGTTTGGGACTCTTGCCACTTAACTGATATATGAAATTCATTTGTGAATGGGAGCCAGCCATTCGAGACATTCAGCAAGTCACCCTTACGACATGAAGGGTCCTAGTCTTCAATGTCGTCTCCAATGTCTTCAATTACTCACAAAGTCGTATTATTACTTGGAATGGCTTTCGGACATACATCTGATCCCAGTCTTTCCAAATAATAAGCGCAATTTAAAAAAATACAATTACAGAACACATAGGCTTTCAACCAAATCTCCTTCCATCTTGGATTTTGTAAAGTTAAACTTCTTTAAATCCATTCTCAAATTACAACAAAATCCATATTTAACCTTTCTCTTTTAAAACACATCCATTAAATCAAAGATAATTTAGCCTCAAAGCCTTAATTAATTTTCCATTTGGTAACTCATTATCAAAAATCTAGTTTCTTTTGAAAACCTTACCCCACACTTCAACCCTAGTTACCCATTAAATTGGTTACCGATCATTCAATTCTGTAGTTTTAACTAAAAGATTATTCTTCCTTCCTAATACCTTACTTTTAATTTCCTCAAATCAAAGATTTGGTTAAATCCCCAAATTATGATATGAATTTCCATAACTCAGTCTCATTGGGTTTCAAGAGTGATATTATTGAAGATATGATTCACGACAAAACCCAAATCAATCGATATTGAACATAACTTGCACAGAAATTGTATCTACTTATATTTGATATCAATTCTCAAAATCAACAAATACTATAAGTGGAATAACGATATAATAATAATATCTTCTAAATTCCTTAAATTGTATACGTTTACACAAAAGAATTTGATATCAAATATCCGAAGATTATTTCTATCCAACTTATCCCAATCAAATTGGGAAACCAATATCTTAATTAAAAGATTTATCCAACTCTTTGACATTGGATCTGGATAGAAATATCATCCACTTATACTTAATATTAATCTTTGTATTCAACGCACACTATAAGCGGAATAACGGTGAACTACCTTTTAAATTCCTCAAATAGTAAGAGTCATCATCTACCGGATTAATATCAAACATCTGAAGATTTATCTCTAACCATATCCGATTATTTAAAATTGAAACCCTGTTTTAGTATCAAATAAATCAATTTAATTTCCATATAAAACATTTTCAATACTTTTAAATTTTTGAAAACATTCCACCAATCATTTACAAATGATTACTTATAGTTCAGAAAACAGCTCGCAGTTTACCATCTCAAAATAGATTGTTTTCAAAGAAAGCGTTACAAAAGCGTTACAAAACAATTATCTTAACTACTTTGATCAAAATATCATTTATCTTAGCCAAAACATTCAAAACACTTTTCCATAATTTATAATGATTTTACAAAAAATCCATATTTAAAAAAAAAAGCTATTTATAGTTATGGTCGACAACTACTCTTACAGCAACCTATTCCAAAATGGTTTTAAAGGAAATTATAACCCGAAATTAAAATCTGTTTTCACTCATTTAAAAGCTCTTGTTAATATAAATCAAATGTTTTTTGTTTCTTTGAAATCCAATTTAGATTGCAAAATTATAAGCATTTACATTTTGTAACTAAAATACGCAAATTGCCATTGTGCGACAAGCTCTATTTTGACCGAAATAAAAATTATTCTTCAATATTTCAAATACCTTAGAAAACTATTATATACTCATGTAAACCATTTAAAGTAATTTACATTGACTTTCCAAATTATTTGGGTTCAAAATTCAACTATTATTTTTTACTTAATAAATCAAATTCCAATTCATTTCTAAATTCAAATAACTTTAAATTAAACATCTCATTCATCGGATCTGTTAGGGATAGATAGGGAGACCAGGAAACTTTATTTCCAAACCCAAGCCTAGACACTATCCTCTTGGTCATCCTAGAATGTTCCGGAATTTATTTATTCATTTAAAGAACTTTATCAATATATATGAATTCATACATATGGTCTTTCCCAATTATTAACCTTCAATTTCAATAATGATATTGCTTCTAATTACGAAGGAGATTTGTCGATCACTAATGTGATACCATAATTGTTGTGTCATAATGTGTGCGAAACAACATCAACAACCATTATAAACATCTATGGCAACCAGCATCAACATAATTAAATAAATCATAACTATGCATAAGCGTTATAACACTAATGCTTAATAGTGTGTGTTTGTTCTAGATTACACATCCATTATCCATCGTCCATCATAACAAACATCAACCATCATTAACCACTAATAATTCATCACTATATTTAAATTAGTATAACTACTATATAAATTGTGGTTAAAGAGTTCTCACCAAACAGCTTTCCAATCTTCACGGTAGCCGAGCCTAGCTGAGTGAACCGTCAGACAGTATTTCAGCGCAACGTCTTCTTCATCAAAATATATATATATAATATAATATACACTATTCTCTCTCTTTATATTATAAGAGGAGGAGGAGGAGGATGCTTACGAACTTTGGCAAGGTGGTGGTGGAAAAGAGGAAGACTTATGCCATGGAAACCACGGCCATAAGCTTTAAGAAGAAGATGGAACGGAGGAAATGGAATGGAATGGTAAGAAAATGGAGAAAATGCCTCCTTATATAGGAATGCAGGGTTAAGGAGATGATGACACATCAGGGGGGAAAGCGGAAGGCATGCCTGGAAGGAGGCATGCAAAATACAAGTGTCCTTACACTTGTCTTAAGGAGAGAAGGGGAACTTTTGGTAGCATTTCCCTTAAATGTTATGAAAACTAAGGGCAATACTTAATTCTAACACTACTAATTCATGTTATGGTTTGACAAATCCGATCGAATGACAAATAGTATTAATAAATCCAAACTCATTAATAATCATTCTCATTTATAATTCAAGTAAAATCTACCATATAACTTATCAAAATTATTAAATATTATTAAATAATATATTTATGTAAAATATAAATTCAAATTCAAATTAAGTAATAAAAATTCCAAATTTAAATTGGTTAACAATTCTGGATCGTTACATATGCTAGAAAAAATGTAACAACCCGTATTTCGATAACATGATTAAGACGAGAATCAAGGCAGAATTTAATTTTAAATTCTGAATCAAGTAAAACGGGCTATGCCATTGCGTTCGTCTCGGAAAAATACGCGAAATAGAGTCCGAGTTTTCGAAAATCGGAGTCCGTATGACACGATTAAGGCCCAACGAAGTTTTCAGAAAATTTCAAAGTAAAAACAGATTTCAAATTCAAGTTTGAATTTGGAAATTTGGGCCAGTTTGGGCCAGGCGGGAAAATTCCCGCCAGAGCACCCAAGTCGACAACCCTGTCGACTTGGGAGTCGACTTGGTTGGACCCAAGTCGACAGCCCTGTCGACTTGGCTGTCGACTTGGTCCAGCCGGGCAGTTCTGCCTGGTGCACCATTTAGGGTTTGTGTTGAGTTTGGGGGCCAGATTCGGTTTTAAAGGCTGAGATTGCAACTAGGGTTTAATCCTATGGCCTAAAACACTTGCCTAATCTATAAATAAGACCCTAACCTAACCCTAAATCATCATTATTCATTCATGCAACTAAACTATGGCAAAATTTTACCTCTCATGGCCTCCACTCTCTTCATAAAATTTCTAAATTGTTTCTATGAGAGATTTTCCATGCATACAAGTGTTTTCAAGCTTGTATGAGTGTCATTAGCTTGCATTCAAGTCAAGTTTCTATCTTTGCATCATAAAGCAAGGGTTTTGATCATTTTGGCTCAAGGGTTTTTATGTTAGAGCTTGCATTTTGGGTCTATTTGATTGCATAAGGGCTTTGTCATATCTTTTGTGCCTTCATAGCAATGTAAGCCCTTTCCCTACTCTTAGATATTAACTATGAAGTTAAATGTTCATGTGCAAGTTTGGGTTTGATCATTGAGTATAATACATGCTATCATGTCATGCAAGTTTATGAAGTCTTCATCTTGATCTTGTGGTCATAAAGCTTTGGCCTTTATGTTAAATGTTGCATTTTGGCAACATGAGAACTATCATACCCCTTATGATAGCTTGCATGTAATGTCATGTGCGAACTTCTAGCCATCTTTCTATGTCATTTATCATCATGATTCGCTTATTTGCCAAGTTTGAACGTTATGCATGTTTTTGAGGCTTAAGAATGTAACATGCAAGTTAATGAACACATTATGTCTCATTTGCCACCATGTCCAACTAGTGGCTTTATACCCCCTTTTGTCATGCCTTGGACAAGTTCCTTCTTTGAATCCATTATGCGAGTTTAAAAGCGTTGGGGTCACATTATGGGAAAACATAATGACATGAACATGATTTGGGTAAATGGGTATAAACATGACAACATGTAACGTTAAATATGACATGTGTTTATACTTGAAAACATGACTTGAAATATAACATGGAAGTTGACATGTAAGTATGCTTGAAAACATAAGCTTGGGAATTTACCTATTAAGTTAGGTCTACCCATTGGGAATTTACCTATTAAGTTAGGTCTACCCAATTGCTTGAAAACTTGTAATATGTGTTAGAAACATAATGGACATGACACTTAGATAATATAAGTGTGGCCAACTCGAGGTTGGGTTGAGTTTGCAACGTAAAACTACCCGGAACCGACCGGCCTAACTAGTAGTTGCAAACAATAGGACCCAATGTGAGAAGTTGGTCATGTTGTGCTTGAACCCGAGGTTAGACCAAGTTGTGGTGTAAAGCTACCCGGAACCGACCGGCTTAACTAGTAACCACAACAAAGTCTAATATGAGAGGTGAAGGTGCATTAAGTAATTAATGCCACATGATAGGGTTAAGTTAATTTGATTAATGACTCTTAACCAAATATGACATGGACAAATGGGTTAAGTAATTTGATTAGGCTAATGATACTTAACAAAACATGACAAGGTTGGGTAGGTTAAGTAACTTGATTTGCCTAATGACACTTAACCATTTTTATATGACTAGTGGACGGGGTTAAGTTAACCAACACTTAATCAATCCAACGCGATAACTTGGTAAGGTTAAGTAAGTTTTCTTAATGACGCTTAACCAAAAAATACGGTTAACGGATGGGGTTAAGATTAGACTCAACTAGTCTAAACATGGAAATCGGATGGGGTTAAGTTAGCCTAGACTTAATTAATCCCACTTGGTAGTTTAATGGGGTTAAGTTAAACACTTAACTAATCTAAACATGATGAATTGATGTGGTTAAGTGACCTATACTTAACCAATCTAACTCGTTAATTTATTGTGGTTAAGTTAACCAATACTTAACCAATATAACGTGAAAACATGATAAGGCTAAGTCACGAATCGCTTGAATACACTTGACCGATTTGACTAAGTAAATTGATAGGGTCAAGTTAATATATACTTAACCAATCTAGAATGATAATTGGACGAGGTTAAGTCGTGAATTGCTTAATATACTTAACCAACTTGAGCATGGTTTGTAGGGTTAAGTCTTGAACTTGGATACTTAGCCAATTTTGACATGATTTGTAGACGGGTTAAGTCATGAACTTAAGTGACACTTAATCCATTATGTAAACCCTAGTTCTGAGGATTAGGTGGATAACCGTAGTTAACAAGGATAGCGGGAATAAGGCTAAGTGGTAAACCATAGTTGAAGAATAACTAAGTAATGATTCTTAGTCAAGGAAGTTTAGACCAGTTCATAGATAGATGAGTAACCTAATACGGTAGGTCATCGTTTAAGTATACGAGTAGGAGCAAGTATCTGATTTGGATAAAGGCTCCAGCGAACTGGGTAACGAAGCAGCGGCTTCGGGGAACATGAGGGTATTCTTGGTATCCCTCTATGAGCTGCCAGGTGATTATACTAGGTTCATGAGAGGTTAAGGTCTGCGTTAGAAGAACCAAGAGTATGCCTTGGTTGCTATACGAGCGACCTAAAGACGGGGATGGATAGGGGATAGGCGACGATACACGGTCGTACCCTAGATAGCATTTCGTCAGGCTACCTACCATCTTTGGTCAAGCGTGTACGTACGGAAAGGCAGAGAACACCCAAAAGACCATAATTTCTATCTAATTATGGGTGCGGTAAGGCTTAGATGTGGGTTGGCCAGTGTTGTGTTCTCATACAGGATTTATCCTGTCTTGTCTTTCACTAGTTGAGGGAGTGGTCTCGTGGGACCATAGCCACATATAGGAAAAAACAGACCTTAGCATCTGCATCGGCAGATAAATCTAAAGCTCCCGACCGAGTCCTGTATTTCTTGATTTGCCATGTGACAGGACTCGGATGGCACGATGTGATACATGTGCATACAGTCATGGAAAAACGATTCATGATATATGCGTGGGAAAAAGGGCGCGGTTGGCGGTTAGCGTAATCCCTAGTGGCCCTAGGTGGTTGAACCCAAACCGAGATACGAAAACGTGTAATAGGTAAGCATAATCCCTAGTAGCCCTAGGTAGCATAAGTCCAAGTTGTACAAACGATAATTCATGTTGGAAGACCCTAGCTAGGTTTAGGGTAACAGTCCAAACCGATCTTAAGGATCATGGAACTATGTTAAAGTAATATAGAATCTCATGGGAAAGCCCGTATGGTCTACGGCAAGGGACTGAACATTTACATGGAATAAAACATACAAGTTGAGTAACCTATATATGCGATATATTAGGTTGACATGGACCATTACACGACTTTTGAGTGAGAGTCATTCTTGGTTAACACATGACACGGTGGGGATACTAGTACGGTAGGTGCAGAGCAAATATACAGGATAGATATCATGGGACGTTATACGTGATAGATATCTTGGGGATATTATACTTGATAGAAACCTGACGATGTGATACCTTGTTTTATCTTGACATCGTAATTTATCATGACACCTTAGTTTATCTGAGTTCAGTAGCTCATCCTGTTATTTTGATTTAGCTTATCTATCTTGTTATCATGCTTATGTTCATCTCAGTTTCTCATGTCAGTTAACGTTACTAGTTTTTATGCTAATAGTAGATAGGGCTTACTCAGTCTTTTTGTCTGACCCGTTTTGTTTCGCCTCTTTTCTTCCGTTTCCCCCCCAGGTTACAGGGAGGAAATACTGTTGTTTAGTTCGGACTTCTTCTGCTTGAAGGTCATCATGGATGGCTTGGACTTTTCTTGGCTATGGCTACTTTACTGTTTTTACTTGGGGAATAATTTATGAACAAAAAAGTCTTTATGCTTCTTTATTATTGCAAGACAGGTTTTGATGTACTCTAATGTAAAAGGCTTTAGACCTTATTTATTCATGTTATGAAAGTTTGATTTTACTTCCGCTATTTTTATATGTTCTGTCTTGTGATATTTCTGTGCATGTTTACCAATAATGCCCCTCTAAAGCTAGTGCATTCCTTTGCGAGTGACCCTAGCGGAGGCGGGGTGTTACAAAAAAGGTAGAAAACGTAAAACTTTTCATTCTCCACTTCACTTTCATGCATCATTTTATCTGTAATTTGAACTTTTGTTAATGCTCTATTTAAAGTTCTATTTTTTTTTTCAAGTACAGGTTACATAAGAAAAAAAAAATCTTTTCTAATTTTTTTTTAAACTTTATATGGAAGTATTCATTTTTCTTCCAAGTTTACGTCTTTTATTAATGTAATTGTTTTTGTTGTTTTTCTTTTTAGATTTATCGTTTTCTTTATGGTTTTTCATTTTCTTATTTCTTCTTATTAGTTACATCCTATATTTATATTCTTTTAGAGTGATCAATGTGGAAATACAGAAAAAGAACATCTTACTAATAAATAATGGTTTTACATTTAGCAATGCAGAATACTAACATAGGAGTAAAAACCCATTACTACAAAAGAACACAAATCCTAATACAAAGCGATACTAAATAAATAGATACAACAATAAAACACAACTATTATCTAGGGCTAGGGTGCCTAAGGCCCGGTTTCTTTTAAAAAGTATGATCCTAATCAAGAAATCCAAACAACCTATACACTCCTTCTACCGCCTACTTCTCACTACAAGATCACATTATGTACCAACGATCTCCTGCTGCATATGAGAAATCTCCTATTGCATATGAGAAATCTCCTGCTATCTGTGGAGAATAACCGCTCCTCCATATCCACTCACTCAGTAGGCTGGGAGGATTTCTCTCCCTCTCCCAAGGGTCCATGTTGCCATGACATAAAAGGGATTTTCCTATAAGGCCAAGATCCACTGTGGCTATATCGGCCCAACGCCCTCTCAAAAGGTGGTGATGGAAAAGCTCGGTCTGGCTCAAAATACTAAGGCGCCTGATACTATGGGAAATACTGCTACGCGGGCTCAAAATGCGGCTAAAGTTGCAAAGCCCCTGACTCTATATACATCCTCCTCAAGGTAGAAGAATCAACCATAGGACAAGATTGCTTAGTGTAGACCTTTCTCTCCGTATACACACTCATCCATCTAAATACCATTGTTTAAAGGTGACAAAATGGGTGGGTAGTCCTACGGCCAACGAACACTACTGCATAACGAGTCATAATCACTCGGTCCCAATTGCTTGAATGCCTCCAAATAAGGCGTGGCCTATCTAACAAATGAGTGTATATCAAAGCTCCCATCCTTAGGGATGAGCTTATATCACAAAATGCATATAACCACTCTAGCTAAAGGGCATAAATGTCCAACGTGCCAAGCCCAGTGCCGAGGATCAATAAAAATTTGCTCTAAAATGGCATCCCCAGTCCATTGAATCTGCACTACATCTAGGTTGTGCCTCTAATCGATAAAATAGAAGTTAAACGGTTGTATCCACATAAAGTTGCACGATTTTCCTTTTGTTTTAATACCAGTTTATCTCTTACTTTGTCAATTAAGGGAAAAGATCAATCAAAGATTGCATCAGGGATGAAAAATCTTCAGATTTTTAGAAATAGGGTATGGAAAGGTGTATATCTAGAGGCGTGCTACGATTTGGTATATTTCACAAAGTAACTAGTGGAGTTTTGAGGTGGTTGGACGTAGTGGAAGTGCTGAAAATCAGTGGCTTTCAGGTTTCTGGGTTGATCAGCTCTCGATTGGAGAAGAAAATAATAAACAAATTCTTTGGACTTCATCCTATTATTTCTTATGCGAAACAGGCGGGTCAACCTGACTCTTGGATGGGTCGACCTATAGGTTGGCCTATCCAAGTCCCGGGTAGACTTGACTTGGCCAATTTTATAAGATCCTAGATTTTTGCGATCGATAAATCGAGCTATTCAAGGATAAAGACGATGAAAAAACAATAGATATTCATGAATCTTCAAAAATGAACTACGTAGACAAAGGCTAAAACTCAAAGAAATCAAGTATGAAATTAAATATGTATTAGAGTCTGTGTTAGTTGATTAGAATTGTTAAAATCTATCATCAAGTAGTTCATATGCACATACACATTCACGACAAAAGGTTCTCAAAATCAATTTTAAAATAAAAGACTTGTAGCATAAAAAAACACTTAGGTCAGTTGACTAGATCAACTCCTTCAATCGACTGAACATGTGTATATGCACCATTTTTTTTTGTTTGGTCTAGTCGATTGACTTACTATAACAATATTTTCAACATAAAAGAATTCCTTACAAATATTTTTTTGTAAATCATTTAAAATTGAACATAAATTAAAATATTTGAATAAATCTATGCTATATTATAATTACTGAGTTAGGAATGCTGCGTTCCGAGGCATTCTCACTAAATTAAAATGAATCGTCTCGCAAATAATTCCCGAATTCGTTCCCCAAATTTCACCTTTTTATTTCGTTCTCCAGAGACCTATACTCCGATTCTTTTTCCATGTGTTTCTTCAATTGCTCCCAAAATCTCTCAAATTAATCTAGGTTTATTTATGCTGCTTCCTCGCCTTCTCGCCAGAAAATCAAGACGGTTTCATCCACCGCATCATCGCCTTTCGTATATTTGATTCTGCTTTCTAGCCCTTTCGCTGGAAGCTAAGGAACTAGTTTGAACCTCCGATTTGTAATTTGCAAACGCGTTGAATAGTCATCTTCATATTGTTCATGTTCGCTCTTGCTGCTACGTGTGCTGCTTCACGATCTGCTGCTCTGGGCTTTGATTTCCACCAACGATGACTTGCCTCCGATATTGATTTGGATAGTTCTGGAAGTATATTTCAAACCAGGTTATCGTTTCTCCTCCCTTGAGAATATTTTTTTAATCAATTCAGATCAGGTTTCTTTTGCTTCACTGTTATGCGTCGATCTATGGTTTTACAATGGTTAGTAACCCTTAATCACTGTTATGCATGGATCTATGGTTTTATAATTGAAATTATTTTTCTAAAACCCGATTCTTATTCTTTTGTGCTGAATGATAATTGTAAGTTTATTCGCTACTGTACTCTGTGTTTGTTTCCAATAATTTTCGTTTTCTTCATTTTTTTGGGGTCATGATTTGTAGTAGTAGTCTGAATCAAAATGGTACAAGTGTGTAGGTATCAAAAAATAGAATCTACTGCTGTCTCGCATGCTTGAATAATATAATAAGGAGGTCCTTGGAATGTGTAGTAACAGTCAAATGGGAACTTTGACCTCAGATTTGCTTTTCTTCTTTTTCTTCTGATCTTCGCCATGATGTGAGTGTATGTAATTTTGTTTGTGTTTGCATGCTTAGCCCGAGCACTTGCTGTTGTAGACTTCTTCTACAATTATTCATTGCTCCATGTTAGGTGTACGGGTATTTTTGATATTGACAATGGAAATACTCCAGCATTTGTTTGGAACCGTACTGAGTTTTTAAAGGTCTTAGGGGTGAACCGTACTTACATATTTATTTTGTGCTAACACTTCTTTCTTTTCATTTCATTTGTCAGCCGATTTTATTCTTTGCTTAGCTAACAGTTAGTAATATAAACCTGGTTGGGGCACAGAGATATTAAGAAGATATGTACTAATTAATTTCTTTGAAACTATGTTTCTAGATATTAACTAAATGCAAACATAGCAATTTACTTTATTTCCCTCATGAATTGAAACTTACGTTGTCTCTTGCATTTTGTACACAAAATATTGTCAGCATGCTGCCTTAGAGGCACCAAATGCATGTGAGGCATTGTAGACTTGCCTTAAATTGTACCTGTTAAAATTATACTGCATATGCTGCCATCTATTCTTTATGACAAATTCTCTTTGGAGAGTATTTTATTTATGTAAATCAATCCAAATGCTTAGTGAAGAAATGAAATACTTATGCAGTGCATCCTAGCATCAAACTAGCATAAATTAATAAATGTTCACATTTGGTCTTACCCAAATTTTACTATGGTCATTCTTTCTCATGATAAATATAGCTTAGAAAGTGATATTACCATGAATTTTGTTACATAAATAGTAAACTGATTCAGACTATAGCTATCCGTATGAATAGCTATTTTTTTTTTTTTTGGTTACTAATGGAGATATGCAAGCAGATCCACATGTTAATTTAAAAGCTAATCTTACAGGCAAATTGTATTTGTGTATGTAAAAATTAATTTATTCAAACGGTGACTTCATTCACACATTCCAAACAATCTTAATTTGGATAACAATATATGTATGTATAGGTCTGTCAATGATATGGATATTGATCCTAATTTGGCCTGAGCTTGCACTGCTAATACATGTACGAGTTAATCTCTACCTACTATAAGCTCGACAAAGGTACGATCCAGTCACTGTAAGTTCGAGTACGATTTCATCATAGCTCGGCCCGATTTTGGATCTACCTAATTATTTGTTCCCTATAATATGGAATCAATAGTGTTTATGCTATTTCTGTTTATTTACCCTTTTTTGTTTTTTATATAAATGTTTTGGTATTACTGCTCCATTTGTCCGGTAATTCGGCTATAGTTTATTTTCCATCTTAGGAGGCGTCATTATGGAGTCCCATCGATTTGACACTACTGGTAGAGGACAATGAGGCAAAATGCAATCATACTTTAGCTGTTCAAAGATCCATCCAGTCACACCTTCAATGGTAACATTCAAATTTAATTTAATTCTGCAAAAAATAATGAAAAATGTTTGGGTATGCTGATTTGTATTCATTAGTTTCCCTCAATAAACAAATTAAACATTTGACTGCTATGGTAATTGTTTTTATCTATTATGTTTTCCTTAGTTGAATGAAAAAATAAATACTTATCTAAACTTGCATTTTACGGGGCAGTGGAATTTCTTCAACATTTATTTCTTGGTTTTTTATCGATAAAATTATATATTGACCAAACGATTTTTGTTTTCTTACTCTCAATTCAAAAAAAAAAAAAAATCCAACAACCCTTTGGAGAATAATTTCTATCGCACAAACTTTCTTTCATTTCATGAATACGTTAATGGCTAAATGTTTGTGGAACTTATACTGTTTTAATGGTTTCTTTCATTTCACAAAAGTTGTTAAGTTATGATATTTATCTTTTTTTCATTTGTTAGATGTTTGAATAAAATGTATATCCACGTAGCTCTTCCCTTTATATTGTAAAATGAGTGAACTATTAGATTATTGAGATAATTGTATTAGAAAGTATTTATTTATTCAACTATTGTTCTGCTTTCCAAAGTTTTTTTAAAGATGAAATAATGTACATGTTGATTTAAAAAATAATCTTACATGCAAGTTGTATGTGCTTAGCTACAAATTAATTTATGCAAACGGTTATTTCAATCATAGATTTCAGAAAATTTGAATTTGAACAACAATGTATATATGTATTACCCCCTATTATCAAATATATTTCTGCATTCATCCTTTCGATCAGTTATTATTGGCTAGCATTAACTTCCAACAATGTTTTTCATTACGAATATAATAGAATTTTGATTGAATTGCATATGACTAATGAAAATAGGTTATATAAGGATAGAACTGCAATATTTGTACATTCAATTACAAACATTAATCCTATTATAAGTCCACTATTGTAAGGTGTCACAATCATTACTTAACAGTTTAGAACTGAAATGTCTGATTGGTATAAAGCAACAACACAATGGTTCTTCCAAGACAACATGTTACTAAAGTATAGAGTGGAGGTTTCTATCTTGGGAATGGAACATGCAACCACCTTGATTACATCTAACGGAGATAAACTAAGCTTTAGCAATTAACATATAGTTGAAATAGCCAATGGCCGGGGCAATAAAAACCATTGGTTGTGCATGTATAGGGAATTAGATATCTGATCTTTATTTTTGTGTTTATTTCTCTAACTTCTAAAGAATCTTCATTTTACTTCTCAAACTCTTTGTAGCACAAATAATATAATGCAAAACTGCTCTTACATATGCATGCTCCAAGTTATGTTTGTACTCTACTGAATTGAGTTTTACATTTGTGATTCGTGTGTGCTTATATCACTGAGGTACAAGATTTGGGTTCGAAAATTAAAGAAAAGAGTACATTTTGGGTAATTTGTTCCCATAACGATGAAAATTTAAAACAAAACCTGGTAGTTCGGAAACTAACCTGTTGATTGGTCATCCCAATTGTTTGAGTTCTATTGGTATCCAAACTAAGAAAAAAATGTTAGTCACGGCATATGTTTCTTGATCATTGAATTTGTTTTTAGTAACTAATATTTATAAATAAAATTTTTACTTTGAAATCATTCATCAGAAAAAGAAGATGTAATATGGGGGTTCTATAAGCCTCTGAAGTGAGAGGTGATCGTATAAAGTATTTAAACTAATATGTATGTATAAATTATTTATTAATCAACTGGGTTATTTTATCAATCCAGCTTAATGTGTACATATGTATATGTACGTGAATTTTACCAAATCCCTTATTTCTAATTTTTTTTTCATTTATTGTTGAGTGGACGCACATTACCAGAAATATTATTAATTCTGTCATAATATTTATAATGAGTTTAAATATATAATAATAAGTAACTAAAGAGTTTATGACGATTCCAACTGCTTTACTAAGCTTATGTTTTCCATTCATATATAAGCTCCGAAAATTGCAACAACCAGATCATATCCAAAAAAAAGATCATTTATGTCATTTAAATTTGTTTCCAAACTCAATAATTGATGACTGATCCATTGGCACTAGAAGCTATAGTACATGTTTAGTAAAATGCACTAATAGTCTGGCAATCTGTTCTTCCCTTATTTCCAACGCTTAGCATTTTGGTTCACAAAATACCAAAAGAATTCATTTTTTTTCCACGGACGAAAAACCACACATATGTTCTCTAATATAGGAGCTTGAATCTTCAATCTTGGTCTTACTTCTGCCAGTTACATTCTAAAACCTCCTCCAAGATGTTGAAAACAAATCTTATATTTGTAGTGATAGCATGTGGCAAAATAGTGGCAATATAACTTGCTTTAGGTATTTGATCAACATGGTTTACTGACAATGCTCTTTACAATTTTATTTATTAACTTTTGAAAAAGGTTGAAATATTTTTATGTCTCTACCCTTTAAGTTTTTGAATCTGTTTAGTTTTTTTTAATGGTAAGAATGTTGATTTCATTTTTTTTGACAACTTGATTCATATCCATTCTTGATCTGTAGTAAGTTTCACTGCACGTATTTTGTATTTGGGATCTATTATGGTTGCTTAGCAATAATAATTAATCTCATGAACATACCTAATTTACCTTCAGATCAGTGTTTTATGGGCTCATATTGAAAGGTAAATTGCCGTAGGCAGTTTACATGCATATTCATATCCTTTAGTTTTGCATCCTTCCCTTTCCATTTTCGTTGATTGACACAAAAATCACACATATGCGAGTAACCAAACTTTATA
Organism: Allium sativum; assembly: GCA_030737875.1. Taxonomy (NCBI): domain Eukaryota; kingdom Viridiplantae; phylum Streptophyta; class Magnoliopsida; order Asparagales; family Amaryllidaceae; genus Allium; species Allium sativum. The sequence goes on along the minus strand of JASFAX010000039.1, from coordinate 4,715,990 downwards.
TTTTATCTTATCATATTTGTTTATCAATAATTGTATCATCCCCAAACATATTTCTTTTTTCATTGTTTCAAGAATTTATTAGAAGCTGGATCAGCCCTAAATATCATTTTGATAAGTGAATGTAACATAAGCCTGGATAGTTTTTTTTTTGTTTTGGTTTTGTATAATTTGTTTCCAAATGTTGTCATTTTTTTCATTACTTTATAATATTTCACTCTTTCCTTCTCAACTGTACTCTGACAGGTGATTGAAAAAGCAATTTGGGAGGTGTCCTGATCAGGCAAACTATCAAAGCTGATGATTCAATGATGCGTAGCATGGCTTGATTCGATAAGTTTCTTATTTCTAATGTTCTTTGTTTTTATATTAGTTTTCCAAGAGTTCTTTCCCAATTCACAGACAAAGAAGAAGAGAAAAATAAATTAAATAGGAGCTTTTCACTGGTAATTGACATTATCAGGCTATATTACTATAAAATTCATCTCTATTTTCGCTTACCACTATCCTCTGCATATATGTAAAACCATCCTTAAATTTCTTTGTGACTGCCATTTGATACAAAAAGTAATCTACACCAAAATAAATACTGATAAATCATGGTTCAACCTTGGTTAATATTTGATCTGTGTGTCATAAATATTTGCAGAAAGGTTTCTTATATCATGATAGAATTATGTTATCACCAAAATTCTTTCTTTCTTTTACAATAAAATATTTCGTTGTGATTAGCATTCTGACTCGCGATCTCCAACTCCACAATTTGTTTTCAATTTTTACGTAGTTCATTTAATTTTGCACAGATTTATGTTTCATATACTTATACAAGCATAGATACATACATGCATACATATGTCAAATATAAAAAAACTAAATATAACTGTAACCATATACTAGACTATGAAAAACTTCAGTTACAGGTGAAACTGATACATTGGATTTTATTTGGCAATGAGTTGGTGGGAATTGAGAAAAAATGAGGTAATATGATATTGGTGAATTTAGTATATAATTTTTAGGCCTAATATACTTATTCCATACTGATATAAATTTTTGTATAAAGGTTTAGCATTTTCGCAGTAAGTGACGAAAACAGGTATGTATTATTTCACTCTTTGGCTGTTATTCATAACAAATTTATCTTTGTTATTGTGTTAGTATTTTGCATTTTTTTCAACCAGTTTACGTTTGTTGAAGGTTTAGAGAATCCAGGTATTTCTTTGATAGGTTGATTTTTTTTCGATTTCGGAACATAGTGCGGTACATGTAAGTCCAGCTACAGTATTTTGGGAGAAAAAAAAGTTTTTCACATCAAAGTGATAATTAGTATTTCAAATAAACTAGATAAGAAAATATTAATATTTTTGCTGACATATTGTTCAATAATATTGGTGGTGGTACCAATTTTCATTAATGTCGGATATTTTTGAATTAGGTTATTAGATGGTAGTACTACAAGTCTTAGATAGAATATAGCATACTGTATGCCACCGAATGTTCGAATCATGGTATTTCTTTGATAGGTCAGCAAAAATTTAGATTTTTTATTTAGAATAACTGTTATTACTCAGATTTATAATATCCAGTAATGTATTATATTTATAGTAACATACTGACATTTTTTCCAAGAAGGCAATAAAAATTTTGAATAAATATTTACCGAAAAATTATGATTTTTTTTGTATAAGATATTGTGACCACTTTCTTTTTAACTTCGTATATTATTCAATAATAAATGTGAATTCTTTCCTATGTTCTAAATTAGAATGAGAGTCTCTAATTAACACTTTTTTTCGTTCCAAGGCCTTAAGTTTAAAAGCTAACATGATCATTCAACAAATATGTTTAGATGAACATAAAACTATGATAAATCTTTCAACCAAGGATCATGCATGCAACTTAGAGTTGTGGGGTAGTCTAATTTCTCTATACATATTGCACTTGATTGAGTAGCATCACATATTTAATCTTTTACTTACTTTATTTGAGGTCGCATGCTTTATGTATATTTTCTATTGCTCTAACACCACTACGTTTTATGAACCCTTTTTGGATTCAAATTATTAAACATAGATTCTATACTACAGTGTATTGTGATTTATTAGTAGCTGGTTTTAAATGATGGTATATAGAATGTATATTCAGAAATATATGTTTTCAGTACAATTTAACTCAAATAAGCAAATATATTTGAAGAATGCAATGATTTATATTAGATCAGATCCTCAACTATTCTTGATGATTGTTAGACTAATATTGATTTCCACTGATATAATGTTTCATTATGCTAATTCACTTAAGAAGCAGCAATTTATTCAATTATTATGATGTATATATGGGTTTACTTCTGGAGTTTACTGCTCCATTCTCATAATTCACCAACTCTTTAAATATCCTCAAAATCTCACAATTAACTGCATAAAATTATTTTAAACTCTTTTCTTACTTGCGGCCATGAAACATTTTTAGGCATAGCCGTACACTAAATGTAGAAATCCATGTACTTTAGGTTGTTTTATTTCAATTTTTTAGGACTTGACCGAATAGCAGCAGTTGGCCTTTGCATGAAGGGAATGAAGGAAGCTAAGAAGACTGGCAAATGAATCAAACAATTCATGGAGGCTGAAGTATTTTTGAAATATTACATCATTTAACTCTATTGTTTAGTTATTAAATAGTTAAGCTTGCTTCCCTTTTATTGTATTCTTTGATAGTGAGAAAAGTGAAGAAGTGTCTAACCTTATATGATACCATGTAAAACAAAACGTCTGTACCTGCTTGGTCCATAATCAAAGTGAAAATGATATCTTCTTTACCTTATGTAAAAATATTATTTCCACATGCTTGGTTTATAATTTAATGTTTGTGCTTGTTGACAACTAAGTTATATTGTTTTCAACATACCTTTATAATGTTACATTTGTACAATACAATAACATTGTCATCTTTAATTATAGTTATAATTATGTTACTTGCTTGGTTAATACGATTTTCATCTGCAATTTTAAACATTAATATACTGTCATATAAGTTGCAGTTAATATCAATGTTACCATGTTATTCTTATGTTTTATATTGGGCCTTAAATGGTAATGTGAATTTAAGTTCACAAAAATTATTGTAAGATCAAGTAATCAAATACTATACAATATGTCCAATACAACCTTATAGCGATAGCCCGCGTGCGTAGCACGGGTTCACACTTGTACATTGGTATAACTTAGAAACCAATGGAAACAAATGCATAACGTACACGCAAATCATTCTTTCTGCATGATAATTTTGATTTTGTTTTGAATATACATTTTTTCTTCAAGCAAAATTATTCGCTTGATTCTTAATGATGAACGTGGACATGGGTTTTTGATACGAATTTGAAGTTTTCTATCATAGCTTATTGCTATGTAAGGAGAATGAGAGTTTTTAGTCAAGGAGTCAAACCAGTGTCCATAATAGAGCAGTCAGATTACTAATACTAATCGAAAGTAACTTTTTGTATTCGAACAAGCAATCGAATTCGATATGCGCATGAATGATATATCATTTAAATGCTAGTTTCCTCTCTTCGTTCCTTTTCAGATCATAATAACCCAGAAGTTTTATGATATTACACAGATTGGAATATAATACAAGTTGTTCAAATTAAAATTTTGTTATAAGTAAACTTAAGTGAAATATTGTCTTTGTAAGTATAAATTAAGAAGTAAAAAAAATAAACTAAAAAAATTAATTGTGATCTTCTTGGATAAATATAAACTTGAATTCGTATTATATAATAGAAAAATTAAATCTTTGTAAAATGATAATAGGTTAAGAATTTTTTTGAAGTAATTCATAAATAAGCTAGTATCAAATGGAAAATTCGACGTAACAAAACTTCAATCAATATTTTAAGAATTGATTCATGAATGAATTTATGTTGAATGGAAAGTAAATACGAATGAATTAATGATTGATAATCTTTATGTTTTAAATGAGAAAGATAATAATATGTATACAATATTTTGTTGCTTATGGAGAGTTTGAAACGGTGATAATTGAATGAAAATAAATCAAAAGTAAATGAATTGAATGTAAATTTGTTTAATGTAAGTAAATTGAATGTGAATAGCTTGAAAATAAATTAATTATATGTAAGTGAAATAATTAATTATAAAATTAATGTAATAAAAATAAAATTAATGTGTATATAAACTGAATATAACGTTGGATAATTATTTTGCTTATGTCTTTTCCATGTTTTCTTATGTTGTGTATTGCTCATTCTATGTATGTTCTTTCTTCTTATTTACCTTCTCTCTCTTGTTGCTAGGTGTTTAGTAGGTATCGATGGCGAGTGTTGCACTTTATCCTATATCGCTTATATATGCTTGCTAGTGCAAATAAAAGGCAAACATCCAAGATTTTACATCGTACATGGGTATTATATATTATTGTCCCATGCTTTGTGATGCCTCATCACTGAGATGAGGTGTATATTATTATCTATATGTATTATAAAAAAAAATTGATCAAGCTACGCAAAGGAAATACTGTTGAAATTTTCTGTAATTTCGAGGGTTAGAAAAATTTTGAGACTTTAAAATCTTATAACTCATTTTTTTCTAATAAATTGAAAACTAAGTAAAAGTTTTGTAAGTGGAATAATTAAATTATATCTAGGTATGATTGTTTACGCCATTCCTTTTCGAGGATAGAAAGTTTTGGGTAGGTGAGAGTATAACAGTCCGCAAAATTAAACAAACTATAGTAATGTTATTATTTGAACATAAGTTAACTTTTGGAATTAAAATTTAAATAATGAATTTGCAGTGTAAGTATTATTTTTGACTTAACAGAAAAAGAAAATTTATGAAAATATAATTTTTGGTTAAAGTTTAGCTTTTAATTTAATATTTAAAAGTTTGAAAATTTGATTTTTTTTTAATGATTTCACATAAAATTCTAAGATGATAACCACTTTTCATTTCGTGAAAACTGAAGTTGTGGAGCCCTAAATTTTCTCTTTACAGTGTAAAAATGAAAAAATGGACGATGTTTGTATATGTTTTTCTCATTCCTTCTTCCCATATTTTCGAATTGTCTGTGTTTCCTATTGAATTGTGAATTATTTTCCGTTTTGTGGCCCAATAGCCTATATCTCTTGATTTCTTATATTATAATTCTAAAGAGACCTTATTGATGAGTAACTCTTTAGATAAATCACGTACCTTTCCACTTCTTCCTCATTCCGTCCCCTCTATAACACCCCGGAATATGGTGATAATTAAACTAGTTATTTAGATATATTAAAATAAGAAATTTCTGCAAAAGATGGAACTTTACCAAGAAACTTGCACTATTACATTCTTGATGGAATTATGGTGAAATTTCATGTTTATAACTTCATGAACGGGGTCTTTATGAAAAAGATACGAATGAAATACGAAAATGGATGGTAAAAAAAATAAGCAAAGAATATATATATAGTGTAATATATAATCACCATTGATCACCCTGCCTCACACAGGAGGCAAGTCGACCGCCCTCTAAGTCCATGTCAAGCCTAACTCTGCGTGAAGACTAAGGTTTTTTATTATGAAGCTTTATATTGATGGACATATTTTTTTGCAATTAAATCTAACGGTTCAAGGTCATTTTTACACCTATAAAAAAGGGGTAGAACCCACTCTTTTGATCGCATTCCTTATTCTTGAAGTCCACTTGAATTAGTTTACTTCAAGTATGAAGCTCTCCATTCCCAATTCTACAATCTCTTTTAAAATTCTAAAATACAACCAATTCAAATTTAGTAAAAAAAGGTTGGGGATATTGAATCTAGATTTGTGCAAAAGAATTGATTCTGAGAATAGGTAATCTTTATTATAGTTTTCCTTCTCCTTTTCCAATTCTTCTTTCAAGATCTACAAAACTAAATATGTATATATGTATCTTTTTTAGACAAAATTGAGATCTGTAGAATTTGGAATTGCAGGCCTAAAATCTATATTCAGATTTGGAGTTGTGATGGCTTTCAGGTGACTAGGAAATATATTGACTTCTAGGAATATCATTTCTATTTTGTTTGTGTCAAATCTGAATTTATGTGCCTAAAAGCATCAAATTTATCTTGTTTATGTTAATTTGAAATTATAATAGAATTATATGATATGGATTTATAGGGCTTTCAGCTATAGTATTCTTATCTTTTCCTATAACTCTTTCAGATAGTTTGTGGTTATTGTAAACACCATGAACCTGGAAATCACTCCCTATATATTGTTAGATTTATGATGTTATTATTCCAAATTTATAGGACTTAGGTGTAAAGATATAATTTTTACAATTATTGGTTTAGAAGTATGGACCTGTTTGTGCTTGGAAATGTTTGAGAGTTTAACTTAATTGTTGCAAATTAGCCCGTTTTGCTCTTTCTATATAAAAAGGCAATATTTGATTATAAAGAGTCATATAGGAAGAGATGTGTAAATTCACGTATTCTATACGTAGGTTACATCATCTATTACATATAAAATATTACCTGTTTCTTATGATTTGAAATATGTCAATATTACATTATTTGAATTGTTTGGGCAAAATTTACAATAATTATAGTAAATAACCCTTATATGAGAATTTGAATCTCAATAAGATTAAGTGAATAGGTGATTTTCCAATAAGGCATTAAATGTCCATGTGCTACCTATCATGTGGGGAGTACTAAGTGAATAGGTGATTATCCAATAAGGTTAGCTAGAGAGTAACACATGGGTCCACCTGGGGAAAGGTCATAAACGACGATTAATCGTCTACTTAGCCTGTAGGTAATAAGTGACTGCTTGCTATTTCTAGACTTATGCGTGAATGACGGAAGTCTTAAATTAGTAACACATAGGTTATTTGTATTAGTAAGTAGTAAACCACCTAGTAGCGACCAACAGATCCATATTTATGTTATAATTGTGAGAGAGGCCATAAGTGGCTACACAGATATGAGCCACTTTTTTTTTAATAGGGTATTGAATATTTGGAGAGCTTGTCTCTTAGTTTTGGTATTTGATGGAATAGTGGTATAAAGGCTTCATACTTATACGTAAAAGTTTTATCTCACAATTGCGGTAACGTTATTTTTGGGAAATGCTATCTCGGGTATGGTGATTAATCATCGTGCGAAATCTTTACAACCTTAGGTTAGAATCACTAGCCTTGTTAGATATAACATTCGGGTGAAACTGAATGGAATGAATATGTGTATTGTAGACAGTGTTGACCTACCTCCTCATTAACTCTTAGGTTTATCTTAGGGAAGACAGGTCTTAGCAAGTGGCAAATATGGTTTTCTGTTCTTGTTCTCTCATGCTTGGTATTGATGTAGCGATATGCTTTTAAGGAAGTTGCCTTAGTCGATGCTTTTTATCACATTTTGTTTCCGCCGTGGGTTAGTTTTATTGTACTCTGATTATGCTTAAGCTCATTATTTGCAGTTACCAGATTTATATTCCCCTGGTTGGATGGGTTAGAGTTTCGATTTTTATCGAAATTTAGGCTCAGAAAAGTATAGGGTGTTTCATTTGGTATCAGAACTTAGGTGTAGAAGATCATAGAAATTATTAAATTTGGATTTAGTGAGAGAACTTATTCGAACTTCTTTTCTATTTTCTTTGGTCTTTAGCGCTTGACCCTTAGTAGTTTTGATAATGAGATAGTCGTGAACCTATTTATTAAAGATGGGTTTAAAATGACTATGAATTTGTAGTATTTTCAGTTCGAGTTTACCAACCTCGACTTATCCCGTGGTGCATTTAGCTATTTATCTTGAAGAGCATGAACACAACGTATGGTGAATCCTATGGATCAGAGCTTGAAGATTGGAATTAGCTGTAGGCCTACAACTCAAATAGTCGCAATTTCTATTTTTGTTTTCGTTTGGAGTTCCATTCGAAAACCTTTTCTTGGTTTTGGTGTCAAACAGGAAATTCATGTCGATATGTCGTGTTAGTCTGGAAATAAGATTAAGAAGTATATCCATTTGATACTTCATTTTTCAAATATGGACATTCTTTCGTTAGAACCATTTCTTTGAATCCTTGGTCTTACATTTAGAGAAATTTCAATTTATATACTGTTTTGGAAGAGAAAATGGTTTTGAAAGTTTTAAATCTTTGAAGAAAATTATTTTATTAAAACAAGATTGTTGTAAGTTAATAAAATTTAAAATTTTAATCTATTCATGTTTCAAGTTGTTTAGGCTTTGTGTAATTTTGATAAATAACCACTTTCATAAAAAGAAGGAATTTGGAAATGACTAGAAGTATTGTGATGATCACGAGATTCAAACCCTGGACCTCCTAGAAAGCAATACCATGCACTAACCACTATGCTAAAATATCTTTATGTTAGCTTTTCGAAAGAGGTGTTCCAAACTGACCCCCTTAAAGAGCTCAACGCCCTCATTGGCTCATCATCATTCACCACCCAGGCGCATGTAACCTTCATCTGTACCATACCTACTAATATCTATAACATTGTACGCACAATTACGACTGGGTATAGGCCCTAATACCGAATATGACAACCGCGAGATTCGAACCCCTAACCTCCCGGAAAGCAACACCATGCACTGACCATCATGTTAAAAGATCTTTGTGTTAGCTTTTCGAAAGGGGTGTTACAAATATATCAAAAATATTATCCATTCCTTATGACTTTTAATTATTCCTCTTTTTGGATGCTTTGGATAATTTATGAAAATTATCACAAAAAACCTTGATGAGATTTGAAATCTTAAAAATTCAGAACATGGAAGGATTGTTCTAGTCAGTAGCATGGGCTGGAATGTAAACTAACTAGAAGAATAAAATACACTTGTAGTATGAGACCCTTAATTTATAAATAAAGTTGAATTCCAAATATGTTATCAAAATCTTTCTCTCGGTTGGACTAAGGAATTTTTTGTCTAGCCTGGATTATTTTATTTCATTAAATCATTTGATTTGTTTGTCAGCTAGGTAACGGGATAACACCGTTCTTATTTTATTACGGATTTCTAGCTGAATTTATTTCAGGTTTTCCTAAGATGATTATGTGGTCGCAACCTTTTATTGAGGCTATTTTGAATCTTTGAAGATGGTTCAGAGTTTGACTACGGCCTATGATACCGCCCTGACGAGGATAAGTATTTTTTGGATCACGTCAAATCTAAGGAGAGGACGTGTGATAATTAATATTCTAATTCGACCTTAATAGGGTCAACGTTTAACGTTTGACCAAAGCCCTTTTAGCAGTTAACCGCCTAACATTATATCAGGAATGGTAAGAAGTTTATGAGCTTTGGTATAACTTGAACCTACTATTACTTCAAGATCTAAAACCAATTTCTTCTCTCCAGTCATTTCTTAGCTCATAATACGTATTTGCGCTATCTGATCATCTTCATGTCATTTAGGTCTCAACTCTAAAGAGACCATTTGGTTGGATTGGACTGAGCATAAGGTTCTTTCGCTTTAAGACTAAATGAATTAGTCGTAGAAGTGAGATTTGCACCAGTTCTTTACTTCGATATTTGTGCTCGGGATTGTTGCCCGTGATACGTCCGCCTTTGCCATATCTTTCTAGAAAGGATTTTATTGAAGGCAGTTATTGTTTTGGAGGTGAAGATGGTCTTTTTGATAAAAATCTTTTAAATAATTTAGATGCATCCGTGTTATACACTGACTTAAGTGATTTTTGTTTTGACTGGCATTGGAGATTTTGTAGTAGATCTCTTTTTCCTTAAGTCGGTTTTTGAGTTGGGTAATCTATGTCCAAACCGCCCATGTAGGTGTGTGACTCATTTAACACATACGGATAGGAAGCTACGACTACATTTGTCTCAAGATGTGAAAATCAATATTTGCTTCGATCAACAGCATAACCATCATTTAGTAATGCATCACGTTTGATTTAGCTTGTTGTTTGTAACAACCCGCAAATTCTGAACCAATTTAAAAAAATTATTTCAGAAAATTTTAATGAATTTTGAGGTTATAATATAATTTATTATTAATAATAATGGCTAGAATTTATTTTAATCGAAGTTAGAACGAATAAATTTAATTTAAATATAAATGGAATTAGAAATAACGCAGTAGTTTAAAAAGTCAAACTTGAACTTTGACTGACCATACAGGATGCAAAATTTAACGAATTTTAGTGAAACCAAAAATATTAGAATATATTTAAAAATATCTTTCTAACGAATCTGAAAAATTGAAATTTCATAGCGGAAATCAAAAGTTATGGCCAATTCAATTTTTAGAAAGGTCGCTGTAGAATATATATATATATTATATATGGCCCTTAAGACTACTTTTCACATATGAAGGAATTTCGACTCGAAACCACTTCCACTGAGTTCGGAATGATGTTTCTGCATTGAAAAACAGTAAACACTTATATATTTTGAGTTTCGGAATTTATTTGTGTTAAAATGTATTTTTAATATTAAATATATTAGCCTTGAAAATAGTCATTTTTCAAACGACCTCCGATTTTGACGAAACCAATTTTGTTGGAACCGGAATGTCAAATTATTTCTAGATTTCAATTTTCAGAATTTTTCGAGTTAATATGTGAGCGTGGCGAAATAAAATGTGTTTTGACTATTTTTAGTTAAATTTAAACGCCTTAAAAATAGCCATTTTTCAAACAGTCTCAGAATTCGACGAAAATAATTTTGTTGGATTCGTATCGTCATAAGAAAGCTAAAAATATTTTTTTTAGAATTTTCTGAGGTCGTATGTGGCCCCGACATATTTTAATGGTACGGTTAGTATTTAATTAATTAATTATTAATGGGATTTTAAATAAAATATATACAAATTTCGGAATTGGGCCACGGGACATATCCCATTGCGTTCAGAAGGTGTCAAAACCTTAAGAACGACAGTAAGCAGGCCCAAATCAGAGAAAGCCCGAAAATCCACCTTTTAAGCACATTTTTCGAGATTAAATATTAAAATAATATTAAAATCCGAAACCTTAATTCATGGCCAGCTGCCGCCTTTCATTCGAAGGCCAGAAATTTCCCAACTTCAAACACTAATTTCTCTCAATCCGTTCAACGAAAATCGACATATGATATACCAAATCGAAGCTCTTCGAGAGACATTTCCATCCATACGGTTAAGATCGGGTTTTGATTCACGGATTTCGCGAATTCTCAGCCTAAAGGCCGGCGGTTTAGGTTCGATTTCGTGGTGATTGGGGAGGCCGAGCTTCAGGTGGATGATGGAGCGAGCACGTGGTGGCACGAGCTTCAAGTTGGCGGTGTTTGATCGTGGTCCGGTGCGGTGCAGGGAGGTGCGCACGGAAGGGAGAACGGTGGTTTATGGGTTCGGCAGAACGTGTAGCGTGATAACGAGGAAGAAGGCGTTATTTTTTATTATTATTAATTTAATATTTAATTTATCCAATCTTTAAAAATTAATATCTCTCTCATACGAGGTCCGATTGACGAACCGTCAGTTGCGTTGGAATCGTCTTTCCGAGATCTTCGCGATGGCGCAGACCAGAGTTGATTCCGAGACAGTCAAATTTTCAGCAAAAATCAATGTGAGAATTCTGAATTTTATTATCTAATAAATTTTAAATTATTTTCTTGCGTTAAAAATAATTGTATTGTGATGTAATTCAGATCTGTAATGTTCTGTGATTGAGGAATGGTTGATTTGTGGTTGGTGGTTTGTTCTGTTGTGCATGATATGCTAGATCGGCGTTGAATTTAATATATGGGTGAATTTTATTTGCAATTAGAAAATAAATCTAGATTTAGATTTAAATCATATTTTATTCAGATCTAGTTATTCTAATTTATTTTAAAAATATTATTTTTATTATTCTGAGATGAACCATAGAATTTGATCGACAAATAAAAACTAATTCTTATTTGTTGGTATTACAGTAGTATTTGATCGACAAATTAAAAACTCTATTTCTGTTTATTGGTTTACTCTACAACAGAAAATGAACAACAAATAAAACCTTACTTTTATTTTGTTTACTTTGCAATAAGTTTTGAACGACAAATAAAATATTCTTTTTATTTGTTTATTTACAATAGGATACGAACAACAAATAGTATATATTTTTATCTGTTTACATTACGACAGAATTTGGCTAACTAATAAAAATCCTATCTTTGTTTGTTTACATTTAGAACATGATTCATGGATTACAGTAAAAACATAAAACGATCTTTTGTTTGAATTGAAACCATGTTAACGATAAAATCTACATTTTCACCGCATATATAGAATAGACTAAAAATGTTCATCTATTTGAAATGGAAACATGAAACATTAAAAAAAAAAATCTTATTTCTAATGAAAAGAATTATGCATATGAAAATTGGTTATGTTAGCATTGTCGAAAAACAAACTTATCCTTTTTATTTGCCTTTGTTGAAATGTTTGGAATAAATCACAAAGATTACATTTTTAATGTAATTAGAAATAAATTAAAATGATTACATTTTTCAATGTAATTAAGATTGAAATAAAAAGATTACATTTTTCAATGTAATCAAAATTGAAATAAATGGATTACATTTTTTTAATGTAATTAAAAATTGAAGTATAATGATTACATTTTCAATATAACTAATATTGAACCAAAAATAACATTTTGGTTAAAGCATAGGTATTGAAATGAGAGATCACATTTTTGGCCAAACTCTATTAGTGAACATTTTTGGTCAAAACTTTATTAGCAAAAATGAAAATATCACTTTTGTCAAAACTTGACTATTGAATTGAAATCTTCATTTTTGTCAAAATCTGGTTATTGAATTGAAAATATCATTTTTGCCAAAACTTGATTTCTGAAAATAAAAGTAACAATTTTGTTTACATTTTTATGTAAATAAGAAATTATTTTCAGAAGTTACATAGTAAATAAAGTTTGTTCTTTTATTTGGAATTACTTATGCAAACATAACTTGCAAATAAAAAAAGGTACATTTTTATTTGTGTTCGACAACACAAATAAAACTAGAAAATAAAACATATATTGAAAATAAAGTTTTGTTCTTTATTGTGTGTTCAAAAATGTAAATATATTTTGAAATAAAATTTATTCTTTATTTGCATCCACCAATGCAAATATATATAGAATATAGAATTGTTCTTTTATTTGTATTTACCAATGTAAATATATTGAAACAAATTATTCATTTGCATTCACTAATGCAAATACATACATATATTGAAAATAAAGTTTATTTCTTTGTTTGCATTTATCAATATATATGCATTGAAAATTAAGGTTTATCCTTTTATTTGCATTTATCAATGTAAATATTCAATGAAACTATAGTCTATTTTCTTTATCTACATTTTCCAACCCCAATGTACACACTTTTATACATTTAACAGAATTTGTTTAAGTTATACTTTGAAAATAAATTTTGTTCTCTTATTTACATTCACTAATGTAAATAAAATTTATAAACAAAACTATTCTTTGTTTGCTTTCACAAATGTAAATAATCATTTAAATAAAATTTGTTTCTTTTATTTACATTCAATAATGTAAATACACTTTGTAAATGAGGTTCTTTTTACATGCACACAAATATACTTTTAAATAAAATAAAAGTCACATTGGTTATCTGCATTCCTTGTTGCAAGCAAAACCTTAAAATAAAGTTCATCTTTGTTTGCAATTCATTAATGCAAACAAACCATCAGATTTAAAATTATATTCTTGATTTATAAATTTGATATGAATAAAGATTGTTTGAAATAAAGGATAGGATTTAAAAGTTACATTTTAATAACTAAACATTCACATTTTTATCATTAAAGTAGAATAGACAAAAACACTCATTTTGTCTAAATTAAAAGAATAAAACAAAATATAGCAGTGGCATGTATATTAGATTTGAAACTCAAATTATTCATTTTTATAAATATATATTAGTTAAAAACCAATTATTCATTTTTGTTAATTTACAGTAGTTAAAAATAATTATTCATTTTAGCCAATTTATACTAGTTAAACAAAATTTTACATTTTGTTAGGAATATTCATTTTTGCCAAAATGAATTAGTTGTAGCAATTTATTTATATATAGATATACACATATATATGTTGACAAGATATACACATGTCAAGATAGGTTAGTTAAATCAAAATATTTATCATTTTGCCTCATTAGAATTGCCAAAACAAAATAACCATTTTTGTTTAGAGTTTAAATTAGCAAAATAGAAATTGTCAATAAGGACAAAGTTATTATGCTTATTCATTCATTGCAATAGAGATATTTTCTAGTCATCATTATACGTATTGTGTATTACACTCCCATTCACAAGTTACCCGACTTGTGTATGTGATTGGGACGATAATTTTCACACATCGCCCAAGTGCACAAATTAGTTTATCATTTGTTTGTTGGTTGAAAACCCCACACGGGTGTTGGGATGAAAATTTACATACACTAATCCCAATATTTAGTTGTATGTTGATCGTTAGATCGACAGGCTGCGATGAGCGTTATTATTTAATTTTAACACTTACACAGTGGAAATTACACTTTGGATGTAATGGATGACTTGATGATTATACTGTTATTATCATATATATGATGTGTGTGAAATCCATATAATCCAAATTATATAGTAAATGTTTGAGTCGCATTTCGATTCAAGTGTTCTTTTAAATAAGACTATTTTTACGTTAGAAATCCTTTTTATATAAAGTGCATATATTTTCATAATATGTTTTTAATCAACTATATGTTAAAACAAAGAATATTTGTAAAAGATAAAGATTTGTAAGATAAAGAATACTTCTCATTTAGAATCTTTTATATAAAGAATATCTTTATGATTATTTTAAAATATGTTTTTAAAGGGTTACTAGCATTTGCAATTATATTTTGTGATATGAAATAAATTGAGGAGTGAAGTGGATTTATCGTGGACAATGTTTTAAACGACATTTGTCCTTTAATCCAATTTACATTGAAATTATTATTTGGAATTTATAAATCTATTTTATAGATTTAAAAACGCATTTTCTAAAAATCAAGTTTTTCTCATTTAATATATTAAATAGGAATTAAGTGGAAATTCGATTGGTAATAATCGAAATGGGCTTCTGTAAAAGAAGACCGATATTATATATGGAATTTAAGAGGCTTTGCCGTTATTCCATTTATACTATTAGTCCGATACAGAAATTTATATCGATTATGTATTGATTTGAAATCTGTGGAATTCCATATTATGGAAATTGATTTATAGATTTTATTTTAAATGTTTATCTTTGATAAAATTAATGAGAATCTTTTAAATTGAATATCTTATTAAAAGAATATTCTGAGTTGGGATGTGACGAAATGTGTGATTTTCCAATATTTGTTTTTAAATCCCAAAATACGCGAGTTATTCAGAAAGACCGGGTTTAACCCATTCTGAATAATCATCACGACGATCAAGAGTCGAAGACGAAGACGGTGATTGAAGACCGAAGGTTTTCACATCGTTGGGATGATGATGACTGGTATCTTGAATTGGGATTGACCTTCCAAGGCAAGGTATTTGGTAATGATCGTCCAAACGCATTTGGAGATCGACGGACACGATGTTTCGCTCAGACCCAGAGCGGACATGTAAATGGATTGCATGTCTGACATTGTATTCCTTTCTACTGTATTTGTTGAACGCTACTGATTATATATTTCTGTTTGGTGGTGAAGAATTTATTCTTTACTTATCACCCTTCTCTAAGACGTATGAGCTTAGAGGTTATATATATTGGTAGATGATCAATAATATGGTAGGGTCTGACAATGTGGCACGCCAAGATGCAAATTGATCAAGGCTTTTGTTGAAAAGAAGGGCCTTGTGGAATGATCAAAGCATAGCCTATTACGGCATAGCTTTGTGTATATCGTGACTTCGCGAGCCTCACACCCCGATATGAGTCAAAAACGGGATATGGACCGTAGGGAGTGCACACGTTTCTTTCTAGCTAGTGGTAGTGTCAGTGCTTTAACATGGCCTGGCATTTTACTTATGTGGATGATGGATTTTGAGGCGCCTCGGATTTTTATAGGTTGATAGTGGTCATATTATAGGTTCAAAGGAACCGGGAAACGTGTGTTCATGCATAACCAATCCACTGCCGTTAGGCGGGGACCTGTAATAACCCGAAAATGCGGGCCAGTTTGAAATTTTTATTTCGGCAATTTTAGTGAATTTTGAATATTTAAAATAGATTATTTTAAATAAACTCGACGAAAAATTTATTTTGAATATAATTCGAACGTATATATTATACGCGTCGTCGTTATAATATAAATATTTATATATAATTATAAATAGAATTGAAAATGGCGCGGTAGTTCGATAATTCGATTTCAAATTTCAATTGAATGTACCGGGTGCAAAACAATCCGGATTTTAGCGAAACCAAAAACATTACGATCTAATTGGTGATATCTTTCCAACGAATCCAACAAATTGAGATTTCATGGCGGGAATCAAAAGATATGTCCAGTTGAAAATTCTGAATAGTCGCTATGGAATTCAGGCCCTTAAAAATGGACATTTTGCAAACGACCTCGGATTTCGACGAAACCACTTTTGTTGGGTCCGTGATGTTAAGTTATTGCTAGGTTTCAAATTTCATAATTTTTCGAATCAATATGTGAGCGTGGCAAAGGAAAACGCGTTTGACCAGTTTCAGTTGATTTTAATCGACTGGAAAATGGCCATTTTTCAAACGATCTCAGAATTCGACGAAACTAGTTTTGTTAGGACCGTATCGTCAATACGAAGCTAGAAAATATTTTTCTGCAATTTATAGAGTTCGTATGTGACCCCGGTAATTTGAAATGTACGTTTAAAATTCAATATAGTGATTTAAATGTAAATTTGACGGAAACTAATCGAAACTATCAAATCAGCTTACGAAACATATCCCATTGTGTTCAGAATATGGGTAAAACGCTATGGATGACAGGCGGTGGGGTTCGTTTAGAGGACGTATGTAAAAGTCAACTTTTAGAAAAAAAAAAACTCTTCTCCTTAAATCCTTCTGCCCCCCCCCCCCCTTTCTTCAGTCGTCTAACAGAGAAAAAAAGAAAAAAAAAACGCGCCTCTCCACATCGATCCCGCCCCGCGACCGCCGCCAACGCCGGAGGCGCACCCCCTGTTCACCGCGCCTCTCCACGATCGGTCCCCCTCCCTTTCACCGCTCCTCCCTAGCTCCAATCAGAAGACCCCCCCCCCCAAACCGTAAATGCAGGCTATCGCCGCACCGGAGGAGTTGCCCTCCGCCAGCTCCGACGAGCCGCCTACCGCCTCCAGCGCACAGAAGACCCCCTCCTCTAATTACAGTAAGATACTGGTTTTTATTTATTTTAAAAACTGAATTTTATTTATTTTAAAAACTGAATTTTATTTATTTTAAAAACTGGTTTTTATTTATTTTAAAAACTGAATTTTATCTACTTTAAAAACTGATTTTTATTTACCTTAAAAAAAAAAACTGGTTTATATTTATGTTGTAAAGTTATAAAAATGTAATCTTTTATATTTTGAAAAGATAAAGATATGATTTTTATATTTTTAAAGTATTAAAAATATGATTTTTATATTTTTAAAGTATTAAAAATATAGTCTTTACTATATAGATGATGTCAAAATATGATTTTTTATCTATATAACATAGAAGTAAAAATACGATTTTTATCTATATAACATAAAAGTAAAAATACGATTTTTATCTATATAACATAGAAGTAAAAATACGATTTTTATCTATATAACATAGAAGTAAAAATACGATTTTTATCTATATAACATAGAAGTAAAAATATGATTTTTATATATTGAACTTCGAAATAAAATGTGGTTTTTATATATTGAATAACATAGTAAAAATTCGATTTTTACCTATGTAGAGAATACGGGCAACGAAGATGACGAAGAGGCGAAGAAGAGTCAAGATGTTTGGATAGCTTTAGGTGAGAACTTCTCACCTCTCAATTTCTTTTCTAATTACATATATATACTAGGATGCAGACGGTGCTTAGTAGCACCCGACACAATCGTCCACAGACCATGGACTTGTTTGTTTGGTTGCATAGATTAGTTATATGATGTGATTTGAATTTGGTTGTTTGGTGATTTTGATTGATGTGTGAATGGCGTGGGCCTTCACTAGACCGGGGATAAGGCTAGGCCTCGTCCCGTTTCTAGTATCGTGCTGTTATGCCGCCGAAATTTTCTAAAATATGTTAGAAAAATAAAAATATCATTTTTATTGTGTAAATGAAATGAATAGAAATTCATGTGTTAAAATAAAATATATTATCATTAAAAATATAGTTTTAACGTGAAAGTGAATAAATAAATATTTATAAACAAATCGGCCGATTTGTTTATATACACTGATTTGACTGATATTGAATGGGTCGATAAATTTTACACATCGCCCAACTGCACAACTAAAAAAAATCTGTGTTTGATTGTTTGAAACCCCACACGGGTGTTGGGATGAAATTTGAAGTTCACTCATCCTGATTGATTAAATATGTCGATCGATTGATTGACAGGCTGTTATAAGCGTAAGATATCTATATTTGATGCTTATACAGTGTAGTGCACTTTGGTTGATGGTTGATTGTTTATTATTGCTATTATATACATATGTTGTATGGAATCCATATAATTAACGTTATAT
This sequence comes from Allium sativum, assembly GCA_030737875.1. NCBI lineage: Eukaryota > Viridiplantae > Streptophyta > Magnoliopsida > Asparagales > Amaryllidaceae > Allium > Allium sativum. Next base: position 4,697,279 of record JASFAX010000039.1, on the reverse strand, counting down.
GGTGATTGATTGGGCCTCATTCCAATCGGGAAAGTAATGAATATTATAAAAGAAAATTCATGTGTTGAATATAAAAATAGTGATGTGTTGACAGTACTCATGTGTTGAGATTAGTCGTGTGTTGAAATAGATATAGATTCAGGTGTTGAATGGGATAAATATTCATTTGTTGGATAGAATAAAGAAGTTTTGAAAATATAAAGCCGTGTTGATTAGATTGACGCCATTTTGACGTAAACGATATTTATATCGATTTTAAAACGATTTCGAAATGAATTGAATTGAAAACGATTTCGAAATGAATTGAATTGAAAACGATTTCGAAATGAAATGAATTGAAAACGATTTCGAAATGAATTGAATTGAAAACGATTTCGAAATGAATTGAAAACGATTTCGAAATGAATTGAATTGAAAACGATTTCGAAATGAATTGAATTGAAAACGATTTCGAAATGAATTGAATTTAAAACGATTTCGAAATGAATTGAATTGAAAACGATTTCGAAATGAATTGAATTGAAAACGATTTCGAAATGAATTGAATTGAAAACGATTTCGAAATGAATTGAATTGAAAACGATTTCGAAATGAATTGAATTGAAAGCGAATTCAAATGAATTCAAATTGAATTGAATAGAAATGAATTTTAAAACGAATTTATAAAGAAGAATTCAATTTTGATTTGAATTGAAATGGAAGTTGAAATTGTTTTGAAACAAATGTAGAACTATTTATAAAATTCGTTTTAAAAGGAAATCGACGAAATATATATAATATATATATATATTATATATATAATGGCCTGAATAGAACGCGCCGCGCCGCGGCAGTTCGTGAATTTCGACCATTTATTTCAAACGGACATTGCGGGAGATCCGACCGTCGGATTCTCCTAAAACCGAAACCGTTGGGTTCGTATCGAAAAGAGCTTTCCAATGAATATTAGAAATTTGAAATATAACGGTTGGATTTGGAGTTATGTCTAAATCAAATTTGAAAAAGGTCGCTGTAAGTGCAGTTCGATGGCCGTTGTTGGAAATCGACTGTACGGGCCTTGGTAAAATTATTAAAAATATCTATAATTTGTGTAAAATCATAATATATGGATTGGAAAGAGTTGAGCTGGAAAATTCCACATTTGAAAAGATAAAAATAGTTTTTTATCGAAATAAACTAGTTTTGAACTAGAATTAAAATCAATTTATTTTTGAAATAAATAAATTGAATTTGAAAGTGATTTTAAAAATAATCAATACTCCCAATACGTGGATTGGACTGGAGTTGAATCGAAATTATCTTCGGGATATTTTGATGTTGGATTTCGTGACTATACAAATATTGTTATGGGGATTTGAAAGATATATTTTATATCGTTATTTCCAATACGATATATGTTGGTTTCAGAATTTGATATTGAATGTAAGCAGATATATTTTCTATTCAGAGCCTTGTATTTAATATCAAATGTGATTTGGGTTTATCGTGAATCATGTTTTAGAAGACATTGGTTCTTTAACCCAGTTAAAGGCAAGATATCGATTTTTGAGAAGATTAAAACTAAGTGGAGTTTTATTGAATCTTTAATTAGATTGAAAAATGAATTGATTATTTAAATTATCAAATCTGAAAGGTGATCGAGAATGGAGTACCACCAGTTTTTCTCCAAAGCGATAGTTAAATCTTTAATTAGATTTGAACGTGAAATGGTAATTAATTTTACCGATAACACAGTGGTGTTAGATGTGGAGTATTACCAGTTTTCTCCATGGGATATATAGGTTGGGATTGGGAAATAAAATAATAATTACTTCGGTGTGGTTCGCTAATCCCGACTAGTTTGGAAAACCATAATATGGTTTGAAATGATATCCAAAGGAAGATTAAAGAATAAATTTAGAAGAATTTATCTTGGATAAAATTAATGGGAACCTTTCCCTAAAAATGTGATTTTGTGAATAAAAGAATATTCTGAATTGGAATGAGGCGTTTGACGTGTTTGTGTAACATTTGTTTATCATATACGTGGGTTATTCAGAAAGGCCGGGTTTACACCCATTCTGAATAACCGATTCGACGAGATGTCGAAGATGAAGACGGTGGTTGAAGACCGGAAGTCTTCACATCGTTTGGATAATTACTGACGATCCTGATTGGGCTGTACACCCAAGAGGATGGAAATAGTTGGCGGTCGTCCAGACGTACTTGGAGATGGATGGATATGCGAGGAAAGTGCCTTCGGTTTCGTTTAGACCTAGAACGGATTTGTAAATGGATGGTGTGTCTGACATTGTATTCCTTTATATTGTATTTGTTGATCTCTGCTAAATATATATCTATTTGGCGGCGGAGAATTTATTCTCTTGCTTAACGCCCTTCTCTGAGACATATGAGCTCAGAGGTTATATATTGGCAGAAATCAGTGGTACGATATGGATTGATAGTGTGGCATACTGAGATGCAGTGATCCAGACTTTTGTTGAAAAGCAAAGTTTGGTGGTTGATGATCAAAGCGCAGCTGATATAGCATGGCTTTGTGTATAGCGTTGATCCGCGAGCCTCACAGCCTGGGATGGTGGTAAACTGATGGTTTGATCAGTATACATTTTTAGTGTAGTGGATTCGGTCGACCGATATTGAGCTTCGTGCTCGGAGGGATAGAGTAAGCGGTGTTTTCTCTTGCTGGGACGTAAGCCGCGGTGATACTTGAGTCCCAAAAGTGCGGATGTGCATAGCGGTGTTTTCTCTCGCTGAGACGTAAGCCGCGGTGATTTGTACTACGCGATCGATCTTTCGAATCAGGAGCCACCATGATGGAAATCCAATTTCCAATACGTGTATTTCGGCTTTATTTGTAGAGCCTAGTATGGCGACATAGTGGGATGGGGCACTCATGCCGTCTATGATTTATATTTATGATTGAAATTGTTTTTGACACTATACACTTATTATAGTATCAAAGGATTTGTTTTAAACGTATCAAGCATGTTTGGCTGTTATAAGGTAAAACCCTATCCTCCGGCTTGCGTTGCATTGTGTGATGGGACCTGGGTCTTATAATAGCTTCATTTTTCGAAAAAGCATTGCGCTGTTTATTCTATGCACTAGTATTCTTGGGAGGAAACCCGTTCCGTGTTATACGGCGTGGTCCCTTGAATTACTCTCTTTTAAAGTAAAGTTTTAAATAACTGTTTTAGTTCTCACACCAGTCACATGACTGACCTGGAGTTTATTGTTTCAACCTAAACTCTGGGTGCCCTTATTTTCCACACGGGCAGCTAGTAGTTTTGGTTTTGCAGATTTATATTCACAGGATCCTGGTTTACAGCTGGAATGATATCCGGAAAGCTTTGTATCCGTATATCTCTTCTAGTTGTGTATTGTATTATTTTCCGCTGCGATGTATTTAAATGTAGTTTAAATCTCTGATATTTCTGTGTAATATTCATTTATACTCTGTATATTCTTGTAATCTGATGCATTGTTGTAATAATAGTGAAATGTTCTTCTGTTTGTGTTCTGATTTGTCTTGTCCTCACAGTAATTCGTTCTTTCTCATCTCTACGGAGACCGGGGAAGTTTCGGGTCGCTTCATTTGGTATCAGAGCTTTGGTTTACAAAGCAGAGAACAAGGCACATTAGAACCATACGAAAGAATTCATCAGATATTGGATTAGTAATATCCAATTAGAATGACTTGTTAGAGATGGGATCAGTAGTATCCTAGAACGAGTGTGAAGAGTATATTTTTAAAATGAAAACAAATTTTTGTTTTGAAAATTTAAATCACTTATTCGTATTTGATTATTTATTTATATTGATTAGGACAGTCCAGTATATAAAGATTTTGCATATACGCCTTGCAAACGTGTATTTGAAGTTTTAATATATTGGATAGATATAGAATTATACTCTAGTCGCCCGGGGGTGATTCTGATGATTGATATATCATCATCAGAGTTTATATCCGAGTGACAAACGTGTAATATCTATATATTTCCTATTGACTGGTGTGAGAACCAAAAATTAGATAGGGCTTATTGTTGTGAATTGGCATCAAAAACATGATTTTCTATATACTTATATATATCAAAATTATGAATTTGAAACGTTAATTCACTAATTGATTGATGTTTGTGTTGTTTGTTTATTTGTTTGCTAATTTTGAACCATTTATGCCTAATTATATCAAATATTGAATTGTATTGAAAATTGGTTGCATTTGCTTGCATATACATATGCTTATATTGAATAGGTCATAGCAAGGAGGCTAGAGCCGAAGAATAAAATTTGTTTGCCCGACAAATAGGTACATGTTTACTACATAATTTCCTGTTTTGTTTGGGTGATGATGATTTTGTGAGCCTATTGGCTAGCCGCTTGGCTTTTTCTTTTTGAGATCTGAAGGACCGGGGAAGCTATTTGAAATTCCCCGATGCTCCCGGTGCAGGGGAGGTTATGGCGAAATTTTTCGAAAATTTAGGATGTTAGCCAAATTTTTGAAGAATTTGGAAATTCTCAGAAACTGAAAAGTTGTAGAATGGAAGCCAGATCGAACGTAGAGTTGATTGATCAAACCACTTTCGACTTTGTTCCTTTTCGGGGACGAAAAGTTTTAAGTGGGGGAGATTGTAATAACCCGAAAATGCGGGCCAGTTTGAAATTTTTATTTCGGCAATTTTAGTGAATTTTGAATATTTAAAATAGATTATTTTAAATAAACTCGACGAAAAATTTATTTTGCATATAATTCGAACGTATATATTATACGCGTCGTCGTTATAATATAAATATTTATATATAATTATAAATAGAATTGAAAATGGCGCGGTAGTTCGATAATTCGATTTCAAACTTCAATTGAATGTACCGGGTGCAAAACAATCCGGATTTTAGCGAAACCAAAAACATTATGATCTAATTGGTGATATCTTTCCAACGAATCCGACAAATTGAGATTTCATGGCGGGAATCAAAAGATATATCCAGTTGAAAATTCTGAATAGTCGCTATGGAATTCAGGCCCTTAAAAATGGACATTTTGCAAACGACCTCGGATTTCGACGAAACCACTTTTGTTGGGTCCGTGATGTTAAGTTATTGCTAGGTTTCAAATTTCATAATTTTTCGAATCAATATGTGAGCGTGGCAAAGGAAAACGCGTTTGACCAGTTTCAGTTGATTTTAATCGACTGGAAAATGGCCATTTTTCAAACGATCTCAGAATTCGACGAAACTAGTTTTGTTAGGACCGTATCGTCAATACGAAGCTAGAAAATATTTTTCTGCAATTTATAGAGTTCGTATGTGACCCCGGTAATTTGAAATGTACGTTTAAAATTCAATATAGTGATTTAAATGTAAATTTGACGGAAACTAATCGAAACTATCAAATCAGCTTACGAAACATATCCCATTGTGTTCGGAATATGGGTAAAACGCTATGGACGACAGGCGGTGGAGTTCGTTTAGAGGACGTATGTAAAAGTCAACTTTTAGAAAAAAATAATAATAATAATAAAACTCTTCTCCTTAAATCCTTCTGGCCCCCCCCTTTCTTCAGTCGTCTAACAGAGAAAAAAAGAAAGAAAAAAAAACGCGCCTCTCCACATCGATCCCGCCCCGCGACCGCCGCCAACGCCGGAGGCGCACCCCCTGTTCACCGCGCCTCTCCACGATCGGTCCCCTTCCCTTTCACCGCTCCTCCCTAGCTCCAATCAGAAGACCCCCCCCCCAAACCGTAAACGCAGGCTATCGCCGCACCGGAGGAGTCGCCCTCCGCCAGCTCCGACGAGCCGCCTACCGCCTCCAGCGCACAGAAGACCCCCTCCTCTAATTACAGTAAGATACTGGTTTTTATTTATTTTAAAAACTGAATTTTATTTATTTTAAAAACTGAATTTTATTTATTTTAAAAACTGGTTTTTATTTATTTTAAAAACTGAATTTTATCTACTTTAAAAACTGATTTTTATTTACCTTAAAAAAAAAACTGGTTTATATTTATGTTGTAAAGTTATAAAAATGTAATCTTTTATATTTTGAAAAGATAAAGATATGATTTTTATATTTTTAAAGTATTAAAAATATGATTTTTATATTTTTAAAGTATTAAAAATATAGTCTTTACTATATAGATGATGTCAAAATATGATTTTTTATCTATATAACATAGAAGTAAAAATACGATTTTTATCTATATAACATAAAAGTAAAAATACGATTTTTATCTATATAACATAGAAGTAAAAATACGATTTTTATCTATATAACATAGAAGTAAAAATACGATTTTTATCTATATAACATAGAAGTAAAAATATGATTTTTATATATTGAACTTCGAAATAAAATGTGGTTTTTATATATTGAATAACATAGTAAAAATTCGATTTTTACCTATGTAGAGAATACGGGCAACGAAGATGACGAAGAGGCGAAGAAGAGTCAAGATGTTTGGATAGCTTTAGGTGAGAACTTCTCACCTCTCAATTTCTTTTCTAATTACATATATATACTAGGATGTAGACGGTGCTTAGTAGCACCCGACACAATCGTCCACAGACCATGGACTTGTTTGTTTGGTTGCATAGATTAGTTATATGATGTGATTTGAATTTGGTTGTTTGGTGATTTTGATTGATGTGTGAATGGCGTGGGCCTTCACTAGACCGGGGATAAGGCTAGGCCTCGTCCCGTTTCTAGTATCGTGCCGTTATGCCGCCGAAATTTTCTAAAATATGTTAGAAAAATATAAATATCATTTTTATTGTGTAAATGAAATGAATAGAAATTCATGTGTTAAAATAAAATATATTATCATTAAAAATATAGTTTTAACGTGAAAATGAATAAATAAATATTTATAAACAAATCGGCCGATTTGTTTATATACACTGATTTGACTGATATTGAATGGGTCGATAAATTTTACACATTGCCCAACTGCACAACTAAAAAAAATCTGTGTTTGATTGTTTGAAACCCCACACGGGTGTTGGGATGAAATTTGAAGTTCACTCATCCTGATTGATTAAATATGTCGATCGATTGATTGACAGGCTGTTATAAGCGTAAGATATCTATATTTGATGCTTATACAGTGTAGTGCACTTTGGTTGATGGTTGATTGTTTATTATTGCTATTATATACATGTGTTGTATGGAATCCATATAATTAACGTTATATGGTGATTGATTGGGCCTCATTCCAATCGGGAAAGTAATGAATATTATAAAAGAAAATTCATGTGTTGAATATAAAAATAGTGATGTGTTGACAGTACTCATGTGTTGAGATTAGTCGTGTGTTGAAATAGATATAGATTCAGGTGTTGAATGGGATAAATATTCATTTGTTGGATAGAATAAAGAAGTTTTGAAAATATAAAGCCGTGTTGATTAGATTGACGCCATTTTGACGTAAACGATATTTATATCGATTTTAAAACGATTTCGAAATGAATTGAATTGAAAACGATTTCGAAATGAATTGAATTGAAAACGATTTCGAAATGAATTGAATTGAAAACGATTTCGAAATGAAATGAATTGAAAACGATTTCGAAATGAATTGAATTGAAAATGATTTCGAAATGAATTGAAAACGATTTCGAAATGAATTGAATTGAAAACGATTTCGAAATGAATTGAATTGAAAACGATTTCGAAATGAATTGAATTGAAAACGATTTCGAAATGAATTGAATTGAAAACGATTTCGAAATGAATTGAATTGAAAACGATTTCGAAATGAATTGAATTGAAAACGATTTCGAAATGAATTGAATTGAAAACGATTTCGAAATGAATTGAATTGAAAGCGAATTCAAATGAATTCAAATTGAATTGAATAGAAATGAATTTTAAAACGAATTTATAAAGAAGAATTCAATTTTGATTTGAATTGAAATGGAAGTTGAAATTGTTTTGAAACAAATGTAGAACTATTTATAAAATTCGTTTTAAAAGGAAATCGACGAAATATATATAATATATATATATATATATATTATATATATATATAATGGCCTGAATAGAACGCGCCGCGCCGCGGCAGTTCGTGAATTTCGACCATTTATTTCAAACGGACATTGCGGGAGATCCGACCGTCGGATTCTCCTAAAACCGGAACCGTTGGGTTCGTATCGAAAAGAGATTTCCAATGAATATTAGAAATTTGAAATCTAACGGTTGGATTTGGAGTTATGTCCAAATCAAATTTGAAAAAGGTCGCTGTAAGTGCAGTTCGATGGCCGTTGTTGGAAATCGACTGTACGGGCCTTGGTAAAATTATTAAAAATATCTATAATTTGTGTAAAATCATAATATATGGATTGGAAAGAGTTGAGCTGGAAAATTCCACATTTGAAAAGATAAAAATAGATTTTTATCGAAATAAACTAGTTTTGAACTAGAATTAAAATCAATTTATTTTTGAAATAAATAAATTGAATTTGAAAGTGATTTTAAAAATAATCAATACTCCCAATACGTGGATTGGACTGGAGTTGAATCGAAATTATCTTCGGGATATTTCGATGTTGGATTTCGTGACTATACAAATATTGTTATGGGGATTTGAAAGATATATTTTATATCGTTATTTCCAATACGATATATGTTGGTTTCAGAATTTGATATTGAATGTAAGCCGATATATTTTCTATTCAGAGCCTTGTATTTAATATCAAATGTGATTTGGGTTTATCGTGAATCGTGTTTTAGAAGACATTGGTTCTTTAACCCAGTTAAAGGCAAGATATCGATTTTTGAGAAGATTAAAACTAAGTGGAGTTTTAATGAATCTTTAATTAGATTGAAAAATGAATTGATTATTTAAATTATCAAATCTGAAAGGTGATCGAGAATGGAGTACCACCAGTTTTGCTCCAAAGCGATAGTTAAATCTTTAATTAGATTTGAACGTGAAATGGTAATTAATTTTACCGATAACACAGTGGTGTTAGATGTGGAGTATTACCAGTTTTCTCCATGGGATATATAGGTTGGGATTGGGAAATAAAATAATAATTACTTCGGTGTGGTTCGCTAATCCCGACTAGTTTGGAAAACCATAATATGGTTTGAAATGATATCCAAAGGAAGATTAAAGAATAAATTTAGAAGAATTTATCTTGGATAAAATTAATGGGAACCTTTCCCTAAAAATGTGATTTTGTGAATAAAAGAATATTCTGAATTGGAATGAGGCATTTGACGTGTTTGTGTAACATTTGTTTATCATATACGTGGGTTATTCAGAAAGGCCGGGTTTACACCCATTCTGAATAACCGATTCGACGAGATGTCGAAGATGAAGACGGTGGTTGAAGACCGGAAGTCTTCACATCGTTTGGATAATTACTGACGATCCTGATTGGGCTGTACACCCAAGAGGATGGAAATAGTTGGCGGTCGTCCAGACGTACTTGGAGATGGATGGATATGCGAGGAAAGTGCCTCCGGTTTCGTTCAGACCTAGAACGGAATTGTAAATGGATGGTGTGTCTGACATTGTATTCCTTTATATTGTATTTGTTGATCTCTGCTAAATATATATCTGTTTGGCGGCGGAGAATTTATTCTCTTGCTTAACGCCCTTCTCTGAGACATATGAGCTCAGAGGTTATATATTGGCAGAAATCAGTGGTACGATATGGATTGATAGTGTGGCATACTGAGATGCAGTGATCCAGACTTTTGTTGAAAAGCAAAGTTTGGTGGTTGGTGATCAAAGCGCAGCTGATATAGCATGGCTTTGTGTATAGCGTTGATCCACGAGCCTCACAGCCCGGGATGGTGGTAAACTGATGGTTTGATCAGTATACATTTTTAGTGTAGTGGATTCGGTCGACCGATATTGAGCTTCGTGCTCGGAGGGATAGAGTAAGCGGTGTTTTCTCTTGCTGGGACGTAAGCCGCGGTGATACTTGAGTCCCAAAAGTGCGGATGTGCATAGCGGTGTTTTCTCTCGCTGAGACGTAAGCCGCGGTGATTTGTACTACGCGATCGATCTTTCGAATCAGGAGCCACCATGATGGAAATCCAATTTCCAATACGTGTATTTCGGCTTTATTTGTAGAGCCTAGTATGGCGACATAGTGGGATGGGGCACTCATACCGTCTATGATTTATATTTATGATTGAAATTGTTTTTGACACTATACACTTATTATAGTATCAAAGGATTTGTTTTAAACGTATCAAGCATGTTTGGCTGTTATAAGGTAAAACCCTATCCTCCGGCTTGCGTTGCATTGTGTGATGGGACCTGGGTCTTATAATAGCTTCATTTTTCGAAAAAGCATTGCGCTGTTTATTCTATGCACTAGTATTCTTGGGAGGAAACCCGTTCCGTGTTATACGGCGTGGTCCCTTGAATTACTCTCTTTTAAAGTAAAGTTTTAAATAACTGTTTTAGTTCTCACACCAGTCACATGACTGACCTGGAGTTTATTGTTTCAACCTAAACTCTAGGTGCCCTTATTTTCCACACGGGCAGCTAGTAGTTTTGGTTTTGCAGATTTATATTCACAGGATCCTGGTTTACAGCTGGAATGATATCCGGAAAGCTTTGTATCCGTATATCTCTTCTAGTTGTGTATTGTATTATTTTCCGCTGCGATGTATTTAAATGTAATTTAAATCTCTGATATTTCTGTGTAATATTCATTTATACTCTGTATATTCTTGTAATCTGATGCATTGTTGTAATAACAGTGAAATGTTCTTCTGTTTGTGTTCTGATTTATCTTGTCCTCACAGTAATTCGTTCTTTCTCATCTCTTCGGAGACCGGGGAAGTTTCGGGTCGCTTCAGGACCGGCCCTACCGCATCCAAGGGTTCACTGCGGGGGATCCTGAGCCATTTGCTAGAGTGTCTCGAATTGGAGAGGAGCTTGCCCCTAGCCTCGACTCATGATGGAAATCCAACTTCCAATACGACCTTGAGGTTTTGATTGTATAACTAGTACGACGACATAGTATATGGTACCTATGCCGTCTAGCATTGATATTATATTTGAATGTTTTAAATATATATATATACACACTAATAATAATATCGTTTTCACGTACCAAGCATCTTTTGACCATTATAAGGTAAAACCCTATCCTCTGGTGTGCGTTGCATTGTGTGATGGGACTTGGGTCTTATAATGGTTTCATTTTTTAAAAAGCATTGCGTTATTTGACGATTTACTTTAATTATGCACTGGCAATCCAATGGAGTAAACCCGTACCGCGTTAGCGGCGTGGTCCTGTGATTAGCCTACTATTTAGATAAGTTAAGTTAAGAATTCTCACACCAGTCCCATGACTGACCTGTAGTTTGTTTCACTTTGCAAACTCGGGTGCCCTCTTTCCACACGGGTAGTCGAGTAGCTTTTTACATATATAGTTAAGCAGGATCCTGGATTGAAGTCTGAAGCCGGGTCCAGAATATTGATGGCCTTCCACTGAGATTAGTTCCGCTGCAATGTATTTAATTTAATTTAAATGTATCTTCCACTGTATTATTTATCGATGTACTCTGATATATTCTGTACTTTGATGTAACATTTATTATTGATGCTATAAAAGTCTGTGTTGTTGTTCTGATGTGTTGTATGCCCAAAGTTAACGTACGCGGGTTTTGAACGGTCTTGATCGATCTTGCGATCGATTGAGGTCGGGCGAAATTCTGGTCGTTACATTGTTCTTGTGTGCTATTTTGCAGAGTTACTTTTTGTATTTTCACTTGTCAATTTTTGTGTTTTGATAATGTTAGGTGAATCTACGTGAAAAGCAGTTTGTGGTAGGTTTCTTTTGTCATCATTAATTATCTCTTAGAAAAGATAGTGAAGTAGAAACCTCCGACAACACCAATAGTGTTTGCAATATGGGATTGACCATTTTGCTATCATGACATGAGAAGTCAAAGGTCATGCAAACGGTTCGAACTCCAGCTAGGGAGCAAGCTGTCTCATTATTTAAATGCAATGTTTCAGAGTTTCGGTGTTGTTGCCTTTGTTCTTTTCTCTTTCCAGCATTTATTTCTTGGTTTTGTGCTAATTTGTGCTTATAATTGTTCGTATCTGTTGTTTTTTGAAAACCGCACGATGATGCAAAGATATTTCCATCTTTTAAAGAGATTGTATGTCATTCACGCGTACCTATATTTGAATCAAAAATGGAATAACGTTTTTCTTTATCTAACCAATAGTTATATTAGAGTTGAAAAGCACATATTTCTGTGGTAGATAAATTTTAGTGAAGGACAAGTTTTTGCATTGTTTCATCATGGGTACTACTATTGTTTGTAGCATGTTCCTTTTGAGATAAAATTTATATTGAGTTTTGTGTGTGATTTTAGTTTCACATTTTATGCGTAACAAACTTTCTTCTATGCTGAAATGTGACCTGAGTCGTTTAGTCTGCACAAAATAATATTTGAAACTTTTGTAACTGTTATTCAAAAAAGTCATATGTTTGGTTTATCGCCAGATTTACGTTCTTCCCATATTATTATAAATCTGATTTATACAAAAGCGGGGATTTGGTATGTATCCTCATGTTGTCAAATCTTAGTTTTTTGTATGAATCTTACATGAAAAGTAAAGCAATATCAAAAAGAAATAAAATATTCCAAAATTCACAAGAATTTTAAGAAGCATAAATTTATTCTTATGAAAATTTTGATTTTATAGTCATATGAGAAGTGTGAGGAAGTTTTTATGTGGTTAGTTTTGTGATATTAGCAGTGCACTAGGCAGTACAATGCATTGAAAACGTTAACGGTAACAAGTGAAAAATTGTTTTAGCTTCGGAAACATTGTTTCCATGCCTTGTTAATGACACACACAAGCTATTATTAAACATTTTTTACATTTAAGAACTTGTTTTAAGCCACCTCTGCGGCATATAGATGAAAATTTTTAGAAGCGTTTGGGCAACTGGGGTAAAATCCACTATAGGATGCAGATCAAAGGATTTGTAAGTGGTAAGAATGTTAAATTCCCCGCTTTAATTTCATTTTTTTGCCATAGGAGAAATTAATAAGGAGCAGTTTTAGATGCGTTACATGTTGGATGTTAGAATTTAGATGCAAAATTGGTTGCTTTATGCTTCTATTCATATTCATGTGAGGATTTTGGATGAAAAATGTTTTCTGAAAAGCTGCATTCACGTAGAACTACCAATATCTTTTAGAATAGTTGCATCATGTTTTCAATCAATGTTTTCAAAATGAAATGCATACATATAAGACTATTTGATTAAGAATCGTTATGCATACATATTTTGTGGTTATGGCCTACTATTTACACTGTGCACATGCATACGTTTGGCTGTAAAATTTGACATACACAAATCGGTTGTATAGTAAAGGATAATTAGGTGCCAACACCATGACTTAGTCATTGGTAAAAATTTGAGATGAAATTTCTTTTGAAGGAAGAATGCAATACCTTGGAATTTGGCGATAATTAAATTAGTTACCTGGATATATTCAAAAAAAATAAAGTTTTTGCAAACGATGGAACTTGGCCACGAAAATTACACTGTAGTGTTTATGGTAGAATTCTGGTTACTTTTCATGTATGGAACTTAAAGAATGGAGTGCGTATGAAAAAGTTACGGACGAAATACAAAAAAGGACAGTAAATAAATAAGAAAAGAATATATATATGTTTATGGTAACATATAGTTATAATTTATCACCCCGCCTCACACATAAGATCGGTCGACCGCCCTCCGAGTTCAGGTCGAGCCTGACTCCGTGTGACGGCTAGGGTTTTTTATTATAAAACTTTATATTGATGGACAATTTTTTCTGGAATGAAATAGAACGGTTCATGGTTATTTTTATGCATATAAATAAAGGGATAAACCCTTATCCTTTTGCTCACATTTTTGGAGGCAACAACGAAGCTCTCCCATTCCCAATTCTCCAATCTGTTCTAAAACTCTAAAACATAAATGTATTCAAATATAATAAACAAATATTGGAGATATCGAATCTAGATTTGTGCAAAGGAGTTGGTTCTGCAAATAGGTTCTTTATTAAAAAAATTCCATCTCCTTTTCCAATTCTTCTTTCAAGATCTACAAATCTAAATATGTCTATATGTATCTTCTTTTCATTCAAATTGTAGAACGATAGGATTTGAAAGCATAGGCCTAAAAGTTATATTCATATTTGGATTTGTGATGTCTTTCAAGTGACTGGGAAATATATTCATTGTTAAAAATATTATATTTATTTCATTTGTGTCATCTAAATTTATATGCCTAAATGTATCAGATTTATCTTGTTTGTGTCAATCTGAAATTATATATATATATCGGATATTGATTTGCAGATCTTTCGGTTATAATATTATTATCTTTGCCTACAATTCTCTTGGATAGTTTATGGTTATTGTACACACCCTGAGTCCGGAAGTCGGTCCCTATAGGTTATTAGACTTGTGATGTTATTATTCAAGATTTGAGGATTTGGTGGTAAAGATATAATTTGTGTAGTTTATTTCTTTAGAATTTTGAAATTGTCTATATTTGATATTTTAAGGGGTTTTACTTGATTATTATAAATTAGCCCTTTTTGCTCTTTCTAAATAAAAGGTGTTATTTGATATCTTTAAGAAATATAAACAAATTATATAGGAAGAGATGCGTAAATTCACATATTTTGTATGTAGGTTACATCATCTATTCCAAATAAAATATTACTTATTTCTTGTGATTTGAAATATGTCAATATTCCCTCATTTGAACAGTGTGGGCAAAATTTACAATAATTACATCAGATAGCATTTTTATGAGATTTTGAATCTCAATAAGAATAAAGACAAAATGGGTTATTCTAGTAATTAGTTTGGAATAAAATATGAATAATAATAAAAAACAGAATTAGTAACTATGTAAATACCGCGTTAAAACATAAATATGTATATAATTAAATTATAACCTTATCTGTCAGAAAACTACGTAAACTACGTTATTATTAATATGTTTGAATTTGAATGGTTTCCATTTTTGATGGGTATATAAATGGTAAGATTTCTCATAATAAATGGAAATGAATATTTGTAACTGTTTTGTTCATAGTAATAAATATAGAGTTAACTGGTATAATTAAAAGCCTACAAATAAGGGAATAAATATTGTAACCTTGAATGTTGTGGGGAAAGAGATGAAAAGGTAATAAATGTCGTATGGTTAAAATTTAAAATGGAAAGGAACAAATGTTATGACCTCAATTAGGGAAATCAAAATGTATATACTTAAATTAATGATAGTAAGATTTTGGGAGTTACAACAAGTAAAATTCAAATAAAAATGATACAAACGACATTTAATAGGATGCATATTACCTTAAGTAATAGGACCATTAGGGTCATTAATGGAATATGACTGTTATTGTAAGTAACTGAATTAAAGGGGATTCTAGGAATTTGGGTATTAATAGCCGTAGTAAATACTAAGTCCAATAAGGAAATAAATAAATATCCTAGGATAGAAAGTTATAGGAAATCGTCCTTATCTCATTCTAGTTTAATTATAGAAACATTTTCTTTTACTAGAAATAAGAATCAGACTTAGTAGGTTGATGATGCGAGGTCATTTGCCTTATTCGGCAAAAGTCTACACGTTTCCAACAGTCAGATATATGTAGAACTGATGTGTGACAACCCAAACTTCCCAGTAAAGAAAAGCCCGGATTGCTTTGGTGTAATGGCGCGTTTTGTTAGCTGTCGAATAATTAATTTATTTAATTATTAAATATCGGTTGGGCGATATCGATGACTTGAATTAAATAATATTGAATATTTAATTAAAATAAATAATATAATAATATATTATAATGTCGAAATAATCGGAAATCACCGAATTCATAATACTGTGTGAATTGGATCAGCTAAAATATTTAATTCAGTTTAGAATTGAATTTGAATAACGAATCGATTTAATATTCGACGTTAAAACGTATTAATTATACTATAATTAAAATAGAGCACGTAACGACGCGACAGTTCGTTATTTGGCGATTTAGACTTCAAGTGGATGTACATGGTTCGTTTTAAATCGGATTGCTGTGAAACAAGAAACGTGTGGAGCTGGTGGAGTATATCTTTCTAGTGGAAGAGAGAGATCGGGATTTCGTCGTGTGGATTTTGAGTTACGTCCAAATCAAAATATCAGAAATGCAGCGCCCTGACCATAACTATTTAAATATATTTAATTATAAGGATTTAAATAGAAATCGAGCGTCGATATAACTCTAACGAGATAATATCGAGCTGTAAATACATACAGGGATATTCTGGAGCTGTATGGTATGCCACTGTGAGTATAGACGATAATAATTAATTTTATATAATTTATTTAATTATATTTAAATATATTTATATATTTAAATAGGCTATTTAGAGCGTTAAAAATAGCCACTTTTGCATACAAAGTCGGAATTCGACAAAACTAGTTTTGCTGGATCCGCAATGTCAAATAGTTGTTAGATTTCCAGTTTCGTGATTTTTAGAGTCAGTGTGTGGCCGTACGGATTTTTAGAGTGAGAAACAGTCAGTATTTTGACAGTCAAAAATACGCTGTATGAGCATACGGAGTCGGAATTCGACGAAACCAGTTTCGTTGGGACTGTAATGTCGAGCTCTATCTACATTTCCAGTTTCGTGATTTTTAGACATCTTATGTGGTCGTGGGGATTTTTAAAGACCAGAAACGAATATAAAATCAATAAAATATTATTATTATTTTTATCCTAACTCTTTTCCTTGGCCAAAAAGAGAAGCCACGCCTTCCATATTTTCAACCACAAACGGCAACAACCACAACGCAATCATATAAGGCCCGGACGATTCATACAGTAAACAAATTCAAAGAAAAGAAAAAAATCCAAACAATCCACATCAATTTATATAAATTACAAAATCGATATATATATATATTCAGAAAGGGGAGAGCTACATGCTGGTGATCCCGGAATCCCGTGCGATGCGGATTTGGTGAGGTGCAAATTAGGGCAGTAGTCTAGGGTTCAAGGAATCGGGATATTTGGTCATCGATTGGGGTATTGAAGTTGATATCTGGGTTCGGTGGATCAAATGGCACGTTGTGGCAATTTAGTGAGGGTTTCGATGGAGTTTTTCGTCGCTGCTGTGCCTACTGTCGCAACTGTCGCGACACATGGAGGACGTCGAGTGGCTCCTTGTGGGTCTAGGCAGACGGAGGAGTGGACGAGGAGTCAGATGGCGGTGGTCTTGAGGAGTTCGGTGGAGTGAGGATCGAGAATAGGGCGGCCGACGTTGTGAAAATGGGGGTGGTGTTTTTACTGGAGGCATCGAAGTGTTTGGGAAAGAAGATAAGGCGGACGGGTTATAAGGGAAGCAGGGTTGGATTTAGTGGGCGGGCTGTTGGGCTCAAGGTAATGGTTAAGGCCCAGTAGGATATTAAAGTTTTAGTTTTAGTTTTAATTTAATTTAAAATTTGTGTTAACTTGTGAATGTGATATCTCATCCATACGAAGTCAGATTGACGAACCGTAAGTTGCGTTGGGATCGTATGGACGAGCACTCCACAATGGAACTGACCGCGAGTCAATTGGAGTCCGTCACAATTTATAGCAAAATAAATGGTCTGAATCAAGCGATGGTTATTGTCATTGACGATGGTCGCCCAATGTGAGTAAAACTCACCAACTCTGAATAGTTCTATTTTTACAGTGTATTCTTAGGACTGTTAATTATTGTTTGTTTGACTGTATGTTGACTGTTTGATTGAACTGCTAGTCAGTTAGTAGAGATTATATATATATATATATATATATATATATATCGTCAAATAGTTATATGTTGATTCTGTTTATCAGAATATTATACTGTTGTTGTCTAACATCTGTGGTGCAGGGAAACAGGTTGGAGGAATCCAACTGGATTCCTCAACAGTTATTTTTACTGTAATTTATGTATTGTGATATATAAATGCGATATATATAATCTATTGTGATTATGTGTGGTTGGACGATATTCATCGTTGTTAGATGATGTGTTGAAAACCATAAGAAATACCAGGATATAGAAAGAGATTTTCAAACTATAATTTGAAAATAATGTATTTATATAAAATTGATGGATTTTATATTATAAAGAAAAGGGGATTTTGAGTATAAAGGAGAAATATTTGTTAATCGAGTATAAAGGATTAAACAAAGTAATTGGTTAGGTTGACCAAAGCAAGTTAGTCGAGTTAAACAAAGTAATTGGTTAGGTTAACCAAAGCGAGTTAGTCGAGTTAAACAAAGTAATTGGTTAGGTTAACCAAAGCGAGTTAGTCGAGTTAATCAAAGTAATTGGTTTAGTTAACCAAAGTAAATTTGTTAAGTTAAACTAAGCGGTGAATCAAAGTGAATTTGTTAAGTTAAACTAAATGATTAATCGATGTGAATTAGTTAAGTTAAACTAAATGATTAATCGATGTGAATTAGTTAAGTTAAACTAAAGGATTAATCGATGTGAATTAGTTAAGTTAAACTAAAGGATTAATCGATGTGAATTAGTTAAGTTAACTAAGTGGTTAATCGAAGTAAATTAGTTGAGTTAAACTAAGTGAACCGGCTAGAGTTAATCAACGTGAATTAACTAAGTTAAACTAAGTGGATTAGTTCAGTTAATCGAGACAAGTAAATCAAGTTAGGTTAAACCATTTGAGTTAACCAGTTAGAGTTAACCAGTTAGGTTAAACCAGTTGAGTTGACTAATTAGAGGTGACCAGTTAGAGTTAACCAGTTAGGTTAAACCAGTTGAGTTGACCAGTTAGAGTTGACCAGTTAGAGTTATCCAGGTAGAGTTAATCGAGTAGAATTGCCGAATATCACTTATTCGAAGTAGAGTTATCGAATATAGTGTATTCGAGGGAAGAGTAATCGAATATAGTTTATTCGAGTGGAGAAATCAAATGTTATTCATTTGAGAAGAGTTACCGAATATTATTTATTCGAAGAGTAGTTATCGAATATTGGTTATTCGAAGTTAGTTAATCCAAAGGAGTTATTCGAAGTTAGTTAATCCAAAGGAGTTATTCGAAGTTAGTTAATCCAAAGGAGTTATTCGAAGTTAGCTAATCCAAAGGAGTTATTCGAAGTTAGTTAATCCAAAGGAGTTATTCGAAGTTAGCTAATCCAAAGGAGTTATTCGAAGTTAGCTAATCCAAAGGAGTTATTCGAAGTTAGTTAATCCAAAGGAGTTATTCGAAGTTAGCTAATCCAAAGGAGTTATTCGAAGTTAGTTAATCCAAAGGAGTTATTCGAAGTTAGCTAATCCAAAGGAGTTATTCGAAGTTAGCTAATCCAAAGGAGTTATTTGAAGTTAGTTAATCCAAAGGAGTTATTCGAAGTTAGTTAATCCAAAGGAGTTATTCGAAGTTAGTTAATCCAAAGGAGTTATTCGAAGTTAGTTAATCCAAAGGAGTTATTCGAAGTTAGCCAATCCAAAGGAGTTATTCGAAGTTAGTTAATCCAAAGGAGTTATTCGAAGTTAGCTAATCCAAAGGAGTTATTCGAAGTTAGCTAATCCAAAGGAGTTATTCGAAGTTAGTTAATCCAAAGGAGTTAGTCGAAGAGTTAATCGAATATAGTTATTCGAAAGAAGGTGTTAATCGAATATAGTTATTCGAGTAAAGTTAAAAGAGTTAATCGAATTTAGTTATTCGAAATGAGTTATTCGAATTTGATATTTGAATAGAGTTAAACACATTAGAGTTATTCGAATTAGTTATTCGAATAGAGTTAAACACGTAAGAGTTAATTGAATATTAGTTATTCAATTAGAGTTAAATCGAATTTAGTTATTCGAAAGGAGTTAATCAATTTGAGTTAAGTTAATCGATTTGAATTAAGTTGAATCGAAATGGAGTAAATCGATTAGAATTAAGTTAATCGGGTTAGAGTAAATCGAATATTGGTTATTCGAAGGTAAGTTATTCGAATTAGTTATTCGAAGGAGTTAATCAAATGAGTCGATCCAAAGGAGCTAGTCGAATATTAGTTATTCGAATAGAGTTAAAGGAGTTATCGATTTTAGTTTGATCGAAAGGAGTTATCGATTAGTAAATCGAAAGGAGATTTTCGAGTATAGCATATTCGAAAGAAAGAGATCGAATATTGTTTATTCGAAAGAGAGAGATTTCGAATATGAGTTATTCGAAGAGAGATAATCGAATATAGGTTATTCGAAGAAGAGTTAATCAAATAGAGATTACTCGAAAGAGAGTTATACGTCGAATTCAATTATAGCGAATTCGGGAAAGTACTATTTACTTTCCAGGGTTTAAATCAAGATTTAGTTATTGATTTAGAAATTAGGTGTTAAATTATTCGAGTTAGGAGATAAAGTTATAATTTAGGTTAGATATTGCAGAAGTAGGAATTATAACATTATAGTTATAATCAAACGTTTTCATATAAGAAGTAGATTCGTAACCTGAATCCGAGAATTTGCGTAAACAGATGATTGGAAAAAGTGAGTGACGAGCTTCATCTATTTCACAGTAAAGGACGTTGTTCAATTAAGGTCTGAGAGGTAATTATACCCCAACTTGATTGACTTCAGAATTGACAAAGGAATAGTTGTGGTTCGGTAGAAAAGGTTGATTTGAAATATAGTTAAGTAATAAGCGATTAATGGATTAAGCGTAACGATGTTTTATACAACGTTCATTGGAAATCCGTAAATGAGTTTTGGAAACGTTTTCCAAATATAGTCAGATATGTTTTCTAAACATAGGAAATGAAATGTTTTCATGATAAGAATTTAAGAAATAGAGTTATTTCAGAAACTAACTGGAGAGGGTAAGTTGAACGGTTTTCTAAGTGACGATCTGATGTTGGTTTCGACCTTCCGTATTGATACTTAGAGAATTGTTCTCATACTAGTCACAGTTAGGGACTGATAGTTGCGAAATAATAGTGATGTGAAAATAAACTATGGAAATGTTTTCCAATGATTAATAACATATATTTTCTAAATATATGAAATAAGGAAATATGAACATGTGATGATTGATCGATCGAATTTCCATTTGGAAATAAGATCGTTGTTTGTACACCGACATGTTTTCATTTGATAGTTGAATCACAGACTATCAAAGTTTTTACCATTTTAACGTTGTTAATATGGAGAGACCGGTTGGATTATTATCCAAAGAACCACTCTGTATGGGCATAAGCGTTGCGAGCAATATCTGCCAAAGATAAATTGAAGACGGAGTAAAGTGCAAGGGCTGTTGTATAAGTCTTAGATAACAGTGACTAAGATGGATATACTGAATAGTGCCTTCGGTTTGTCCAGTCCCAGGACAACGTATATGGAAGAAGGTCTGACAGAGTATATCCAATGGATCGCGTAAGTTGATCTGTTCAAACGTATTCACGTTTGGTGGCAGAGGAATTCGTTTCTCTTAGCTATATACCCGTGTTATTTTTGGATAAGTCAATTTGTGATTTGGCGGGTATGACGATGTGGCATTCAAAGTGAATGGTGATCAGATGTTCTGAAGATAGACGTAGCTTCTAGCCTCACACCGGGAAGTAACAAAAGTTGGGCTAGGCAGCATGGCTAGTTGGGTCATCCCCAAGCAGGGTGTATTGTCACCGATCTAGGGAATATTCATATTTATACTTCTTTTTGATTCCGTATCTTCGGATGATGGTTTGATGGCCTATAACCGTGGTGGCAATATATTCGCGACACTCAAGCTAAATGAGTGAGCGGTCATGTGTGGCCGGGTTGCAAGACGCTCTTGTTGAACCCTGAGTGTATCACCTCTAGAGTACACTATTCAGAAGGTGCTCCCATACCTTGTCTGTTGGAATCCATTCTCCGATAAGAGCCCTGCGGTTTATGATTTTATACTATGTATGTAGAACGTGAGATGCAAGCGTTTCTGCTAGATTGATACCTATTTGTACTTAGACATTATTATAATATCACAATGATATTGCTTGTCAAAGTTGTTCAGATACTCATAAGGGAAAAACCCGTTCCGTATTCACGGCGTGGTCTTATGAGATAACCTATACCTGTTTTAAACTATTTTACTCATACCAGTCCCATGACTGACCCGGAGTTTACTTTGTTGTTTTCCCTAAACTCTTGGGTGCCTAAATTTGTACGGGCAGTCAAGTAGTCGGGATTTACAGATATACTTGGAGAGCTTGGAGCAGGAGGCTGCAAGATTTTATAGCTATAGTTATTTCCGCTGTGTTGTAAGTGTTGTACTCTGATAAGTGCTATTGTATATATATAACTGTTTACTTCAAAGTTATGTTATATATTATATGTTATTCGTTCCGCTGTGAGATTCGTGTTACTCTGATGATTCTGATGTTCTTCTTCTTCTTCTATTCTATTAGTTCTATCTTTTCTTTCTCACCTTCTAAATTCTTTCACTAACGTCACGGAATTTCCGACTCTCGAGGAGTCAGAAATTTCCAGCCGTTACATTTGGGAACAACACACATCAGAACACAAAACAAAAGAACATTTTATTGCTGTTACAACAATTACATCAGAGTACAAGAATATTCCAGAGTACGAATGAATAATATACATTGGAAATACAATATCAGAGTTTAAATTACAATTAAATAGCAGTGGAAAAATAATACAAAACACAACTGAAAGAAATACACGGATACAGAGCCTTCCGAATATCGCTTCAGTTGTAGACCAGGATCCTGTGAATATAATATCTGCAAAACCAAAACTACTAGCTGCCCATGTGGAAAATATGGGCACCCAGAGTTTAGGTTAAAACAATAAACCCCAAGTCAGTCATGGGACTGGTATGAGAACTCAAAAACAGTTATTAACTTTATTTTAAAGTTGGGTAAGTCAAGGGACTACGCCGCTATCGCGGAACGGGTTTCCTCCCAAGAATACCGACGCATAAAAACAACGCAATGCTTCTAGAAAATAAAACCATTATAAGACTCAAGTCCCTTGCAACGAAAGCCGAAGGATAGAGTTTACCTTATAATCGTCAAAAATGCTTAATACGCGAAATTCATCTTTTACTATAAGTGCACAGTGTAGAAATCAATTTTTGAAAATAAATGTATAAATATTAGGTGGCATAATATACTATGTAAGCGGCATAATATACTATGTCACCATATAAGTATACAACTGAAACCATAAATCTCGTATTGGAAAATTGGATTTCCATCATGATGGCTGCAGATTCGAAAGACAAATCGCGAATGTATCTCCACGACTTACGTCTCGGCAAGAGAAAACACCGTAATACATATACTACGCACTTTGGATGAGCAGTAATCTGATCTATCCTCATGAGATTCAACTGAAATGACCTATCCCACTTCTAGGGTGGAGTGACCACCCTAGCCCCATCGGCCGACCCCAAATCCGTACAAAGTATATTGGTCAAACCGAACATTATCAAACAAATCGTTTACCATCATACCATAGTGTGTGAGGCCCACGAAGTCATGTTGTATCCAAAGCGGCGCTATATAAAAGCTATTCTTTGGTCTTCATCCAGAAGGCTCTGCTTTTCAATAAAAGCCTTGATCATACGCATCTTAGCATGCCACATTATCATACCATACCATATCATTGATCATCTATCGATATATAACAGGGTGTTAAGCAAGAGAATAAATTCTTCGCCACCAAACAGCTATATATTAAATAGAGATAAAGGAATACAATATAAAGGAATACAATGTCAGACACACAATCCATTTATCAGTCCGTTCTGGGTCTGAACGAAACCATATCCGGTAGATCTCCAAATACGTCTGAATGATCACTAATTTTTCCCTCATTTTGGGTGTACGGTCCAATCAAGATATCAATAATCATCCATTCGATATGGAAATTTCCCGGTCTTCAATAATCATCTTCATCATCGATCTTCAATCGCCGTATGAATTATTCAGAATGGGTTAAACCCGGTCTTTCTGAATAATTTACGTAATTTAAAATTATGTGCTTTAAAACACAACCAACGCCTCATTCCCATCAAGAATATTATTTGATTTTAATTTAAACCAAATTATGGTTTATTCAACTAGTCGGGATTAACACCTTACCGAAGTAATCATTTATTAATATCCCATTCCCAACCTATACAATCCATGGAGTAAAACTGGTGATACTCCATATTTAACACCCAATGTGTTACGGTAAACTTAATTACCATTTTATCGATCAAATCTAATTAAAGATTTAACTATCGCTTAGAGTTAAACTGATGGTACTCCATTATCGTTCGTTTCTTGAATTAAGTAATTTTAATTACTTTTATCCTCATTCAATCCAATTTAAAGCTTTATTAAAACTATATTTAGTTTTAATCTTCAAGAATCATTATTTAACTTTCAAGAAATAATCTTGCCTTTAACTGGGTTAAATAACAAATGTCGTTTAAAATATCGTTCACAATAAACCCAAAATCATATTCCAATTTAATATATTAAATTGGAAACTTCTCTTTAGAATCATTCGCTAAATCTTAATTAAAAGATTAATAAATTACAAATCATCACTTCATCATTAAATTGGGTTTTAAGAAGTAATGTCATTTAAAACATTCTTCACGGTCAACCCGAATCAACTTCCAATTAATTTTAATATTGGAAAATTCATTTTTTTTATTAAAAATGTCATTCCTTTCTTAAATTCCAATCTAATTTATTCACTTGAAATACTTGGTTTTAATAAAACCATTTTTCACTCTTTTATTTATTTATAGAAATAAATAAATTACTTAACTTGATAAAAATATCTTTCCTCTTAATAAATTTGGAATTTCACATCCAAAACTCTTTTAAAACATTTATTAAGAGTTTACATAATTTTCCCTATTTTAATTATTTAGAAATAGGCCTATTTAATTAAACGACGTTTCAGGTCTTTTAACGACACTGGCGCTGTTTTTTTTTTAAATATAAAGTTATCGTTTCTCAAAATCTAACCGTTGGATTTTAACGAATTAAATATCGATGGAAAGATCTTTCCAAAACGAACCTAATGGTTTCAGTTTTGGAAAAATCCGACGGTTGGATCTTTTATTATAATCGTTTAAAGTTACGATTTCAAAAAGCGAACTACCGCGCGTAATTCAATTAATTTTAATTTATATTATATATATTAATATAAATCGTTCAACGTTTTCACTAACATATTCTTTCTAAATGTACATTAAAATTATTATTTAAATGTTTCAACAAATTTTTTTCTTCATTAAATAAAAAGATGAATTTTCATTTTAAATCATTTTCATGTTCCTTCGTTACATTAAAAATATAAAATTGTAACATAAAATCAAATTCACGTTTTTATACGGCATTAAAATTTTGCAATTTTAATGTAAAACAAATTCCATGTTTTATATGACATTAAAAAGTTGCATTTTTAATTTAAAACAAATTTCATGATTCTATATTAAAATAAAGAATAACTTTTATTTTAAAACATTTTCATATTCTTACGTTACAATAAAAGAATAACTTTTTAGCGCTAACCATTTAATGTAAACTCATATTCCTAAATAAAAGGATTAACTTTTTATATTGAAATATATTTCATGTTCTTACTTTTAATAAAAGATTAACTTTTATGTTATACATATTTCGTAATCTTCCATTAATAAGAGATTAACTCTTATTTTTATACATATCTCATACTCTTTCATTGATAAAAGATTAACTTTTACTTTCAAAACATATTTCATCTTCTTATCTTATGTTTATATTAAAATGTAAATTAAAAATACTACGTTAAGTTTCATTCTTTTATTTACATTCTAAAATGTAAATTAAATTGCAATGTCAAAATCTGTTCTTTTATTTACATTAATAAATGAAAAAAAAAACATGTTCGGGTTAAAATGGCGTTGCTATTTAAAACAGATTAAATAGCCCAATTCATTTCTTATACTGGGTCAGACCTCCCACATTAAGCCTGCGACTTGTGGATGCTGGATATCCCGGTTGGTTCCGGGCAGACTTATCCCACAAGTTGGGCTTAACCTCGTGTCATGACCCGTTTCGTATTTGCGCACTTGGACCCTTTACAGCAGGCCCAACATTTGTGGTTGCTGGATATGCCGGTTGGGTCCGGGCAGACTTATACCACAAATGTAACTTAACCTCGTCTCCAAGTACAATTATAATTAATAATTATAATTAATTCACTGAAAATATTATTTTAAAACATCCTTTTAAAGTAAAGATATGATCTTTACATTGAATTGTTACTAATTTTATAAAACCCTTTGTTTCCGAATATCCTAACTGACATTTCAATTTTTAATGAAAAATTGAACTTTCTATATTATTATATTATAATAATAATCTTTTCAAAATGTTCAAATTTTGAAATCAAACCTTCTTATCTTAAGATACTGACCGTAAAGATGTAATCTTTTTAATTGAATCCTTTTTATTATAACTTTTAAACAACAAAAATATAATCTTTCTAATCCATACGTCAATTAATTCCATTAACTGGATATAAATTAAAATATTCCTTTAATTCAGAATTGGAATGAGACCCAATCAATTACCATATAATTTTAATTATATGGATTTCAAACATCGCATTAATGATAAAACATTCAATAACAGCCATAGTGCATTTTAAACTAATCACAAGGGCGATGTGTAGTCAGAATACCAACCCAAGACCCGTGTGGGGTTTCAACCAACACAAATTCAAATAATATATTATTAATTGTGCTTTTGGACGATGTGTGAAAATTTATCGTCCAATCAACATAAACAAGTCAGGCAACTTGTTAATGGCAGTGTAAACATATTTCTAAATATCATAAATGACATACATTATTTAACATGTTCACATATTTCAAATTTTCAAACAATTCACACAGTCATCCCAATCAACATTTATCCAACAAACAACAATTCCAACACAGATAATTAACTTACTTTTGATTATAAAAATAAATAACTGTTCAAAAATTTAGTGAGAAAGAGTTCTCACCTTTGTCGGTCTTTAATTGACGGTTCGGACCCAATTTTGGCCCAAAATCCAACATGATCGAAAGTTGACAAAATTGATGTCTACGCGAAGCTCTCGACGCCACGATCGCAGCAAATCCTGTTTCATGCGATTTCGATTTTGTATCAAAAAGATATGAATTTTCGAAGTTTGTAATAATTAAATAATTAATTAAAATTACCGAAAATACCCAAAAATTCAACTTCCTCCAAATATGATGAATTTAGTGTCCACGCGAAGCTCTCGTCTCCACGATCGCGGCGGATCTGAAATCGTCAAATTTCAACTTCGTATGAGAGAGATATCGTATTACAAAGTTTGAATTAATTAAATAATTAAAGGATTAATTATCAAGAATAATACGAAGTTTAACGTGTCTTCCCATAATAATCCCAAGTTTGGATTATTTCTGAATAATCTGAAGTTTGAGGGGTGTCTTCCCATATTAATCTCATTTACTTGGTTCTTCCTATATTAATCTGAAGTTTGGGGATGTCTTCCCATATTGATCCCAAAATAACACGTCAGGAGGTCATCGGGATCAATATGGGAAGACACCCCCCAAACTTCAGATTATTTAGAAATAATCCAAACTTGGGATTATTATGGGAAGACACGTTAAACTTCGGTTTATTCTTGACAATTAATCCATAATTAAATTAAAATTTCTATTTTCTCTCAGATCTGGTCAAACCTGAGCTCGCTACCTTTGACCGTACTTTTCTCCCTCCTCCGACCTCTGATTGACCTAAAACCACCACTATCCTCTTCAACTTCGAGAGGCGCACCCACGCTCGAAGCCGCGGCCGCCGTTGATGCTCTGATCGCCGGAAATTCGCCAGAAAGCGAAATTCGTCTCGCGGGCCCCACAGGCCGCCACCCTCCACCAAAAAATCTAAAAAAATCACAGTAGCTAGATCTCGCAAAGACGAAGAACTTTCGCTTAGGTGCCATCACCTGATTCTTCCCCGATCGATGGAAAAAAAATTGTTTTGTTTTCTGTTCTCAGTTTTTTCATGTTTTGCTTTAGTTCGGTTTTTCTCGATTTTCGTGCCCTTCCTTCGACTTTCAGACGAAATGAACAAAGGCAAAGATGTTCGCTTATGTCTTGGCTACATTTTCTCCAACTGGGCCATCGCCTAATTCTCGACGGTTTGTGAGTTATACCCCAAAAATCTGAAATCAGTTTTCTGTGTTCAAACTCCGATTCTGGCGAATCCGTGCGACGATAGGTCTTAACATTTTCGTGATAGGTAGAGGATAAGAAGTTGAACAAAACCCAGAAAGGGTTTGGTTTAATTCTGTTCTGATTTGGAGATATAAATTGTTGAAGATTCGGGGTGTTTTGTGTAAAGAAATTTTAGTGGAGAAAGGAGCCGCCATTGAAGAAATGAAGATGAAGGATAAGGTTTAAAAAAGGGTTATGGGCTGCTAATGATATATTATATAGGCATAGGTAAATTTTAATTAAGTCCTTGTTTAATTTAACCCCTTTTTATTAATAACCCTTGTGTTATTAATGTCTTCAAATTTTAGTCCGTTTTAATGTTTTAAAGACCGTACGAATGCATACATTATCCAAATTTGCTGAAAATTGGAACATAACTATTTCTCGACGATACGAATCCAAAGAAACTGGTTTCGTTAAATTCCGAGTCCGTATGAATTATTCATGAATTCTTAAAGTTTGAAAATTGACTGTTTTCACTAAAAAATTAATAACGCCTACATACTGACTCCAAAAATTACAAAAAATTTATTTCTAGTTTTTTTTTGACGATACGGTCCCAACAAAACTAATTTCGTCGAATTTGAAGACCGTTTGAAAAATGGCTATTTTTAAGGCGTAAATAAATTATATTAAAAATACATATTTAAATAAATAAATTCCGAATCTCGAAATATATTAGTGTTTATACTTTTTCAATGCAAGAACATCATTTTGAACTCAATGGAAGTGGTTTCGAGTCCACATTCATTCGTATGTAAAAAGTAGCGTTTTGGGTCCTATATATATAAATTTTCCCGTATTTTTCTGATATCTTGATTTGGGCATAACTTTTGATTCCCGCTATGAAATTTCAATTTTTCAGATTCATTGGAAAGATATTGTTAAATAGATTCTAATATTTTTGGTTTCGCTAAAATCCGATTTATTTCGCATCCTGTACAGTCAGTCAAAGTTAAAATTCAAATTTTCAAACTACCGCGCTATTTCTAACTCCTTTTATAATTTAAATAAAATTTATTCGTTTTAACATCGATTAAAATAAATTTATAGTCGTTATTATATAAAATAAATTATTTTAAATATTAAAAACCCATTAAAATAATTAAAATAAAAATTTTAAATTCAGCCCAAAATTCCGGGTCGTTACATGATGCGAGATATCAACAACCATAGGAACCTGTGATGATAAATCATAGTGTAAGTGAATTGTCCTAAAATTTTACTTTAAGTGTGAGGTATTAAGTGGTTGTAGGGCCCACCTCACTCCCGAAAGAAGAAACCAAAAAGGAAATAATTCTTAGCATGGCTACTTCGGGATTAGAGGTATTAAGTAGTGTGATCCGCCTATAGGATATTAAGTGATTAGACTCACCCTTCCCTATAAGGGTAGAGTCCTTCGGTCCACCTTAACAGGTATTAAGTGAATGGATAGCTCACCTCCATACTAACAAGAAGTATTAAATAGCTAAATGGGTTCGAGATCTAATCTCCACGATAGTCCACTTCCTCTAGGTAGTAAGTGACTAGGTCAAAGTCCTCTTTGGGATAAGGTATTAAATGCCAATTTGATTTTCTATCCTGTAGGAAGTACTAAGTGACTATGCAATTATCGAATAAGGTTAGTTAGATAGTAACACAAGAGTCCACGGGAGAAAGGTCATAAACGATGATTGATCGTCTACCTAATGTGTAGGTAATAAGTGACAGCTTATTATCTCTCACCTTATGCGTAGTTTGGGAATATGCATGAATGACGCAAGCCTTAAATTAATAGGACATTAGATAGTGTCCTCTTACTTATATTAGTGACTAATAAACCACCTAGTAAGGTATTAAGTGATCAATGTATCTGCCTTTATGTTATGATTATGAGCAAGGTCATAAGTGGCTATATATATATATGACCCACTTCCTTTCTTAATAGGGTATTAAATAGTTGGAGAGCCTGCCCCTTATTTTTGGTATTTGATGAAACGTGGTTTAAAGCTTCGTACATATACGTAAAATTTCTATCTTAGAATTGCGATAATGTTATCTTTGGGAAATTCTATCTTGGGTACGATAGTTAATCGTCATGCGAAATCTTTACAGTGTTAGGTTAGAATCACTAGCCTTGTTAAACATATTATTTGGGAGAAACTGAACAGAATGCATTTGTGTATTGTAGATTGTAATGACCCGCATTGTCAGAGGTATTATAATTAATTTATTTAATTATATAAATAGTGATATAGTGAATTAAATAATGGTTTAATTAAATTATAGTGGTTATTTAAATAAATTAAATAATTGAATAATATATTTAATTCAGAAATAATCAAAAATATGGGAAATCACAATATTCTGTGAACTGGGTCATCCCCGAGATTTAATTCAGCTTAGAGTTGAATTATATTGACGAATATAGTTAATCGACGTCAGTTTGAACGTAGAATTATAATATAATTAAAATAGAGCTTGAAATGGCGCGGCAGTTCGCTAATTGGCGATTTAAACTTCAACTGAGTATACATGGTTTGTTTTAAATTGGATTTCTGTGAAACAAGAAACGTGTGGAGCTGGTGGAGTATATCTTTCTAGTGGAAGAGAAATATCGGGATTTCTTCGTGTAGATTTTGAGTTAGGTCCAAATCAAATTCTCAGAAATGCAGTGCCCTGACCATAACGATTTAATTATATTTTATATAAGGATTTAAATAGAAATCGAACATTGATATAACTCTGACGATGTAATATCGAGTTGTAAATTCATACAGAAATATTCTGGAGCTGTACGATATTCCATGTGAATATAGGCGATAATATTTAATTTTAAATATTTAATTTAATTATATTTTAATATATTTATATATTTAAATAGGCTATTTAGAGCTTTAAAAACAGCCACTTTTGCAAACGAAGTCGGAATTTGACGAAACTAATTTTGTTGGATCCGCAATGTCAAATTTTTGTTAGATTCCAAGTTTGGTGATTTTTAGAGTCACTGTGTGGTCGTACGGATTTTTAGAGTGTAAAACAGTCAATATTTTGACAGTTAAAAATACGCTGTATGAGCATACGGAGTCGGAATTCGACGAAACCAGTTTCGTTGGGACCGTAATGTCGAACTCTAGCTACGTGTCCAGTTTCGTGATTTTTAGATGGCGTGTGTGATCACAGGAATTTTAGAGGACATATGTAAACAACATATGCTTAAAAATAAATAAAATAAAATATATAGGTTGCCTATAAATACCCCTAAAAATTTTCTAAATCCTAATTACATTTTTTCACCGATCAAATTTCAGCGCCGCCACCATTTTTCTTTTAAAACGTGAAAATCTTGGCTTTAAAAATCAAAAACATTTCAAATAAAAATCTACAAATCCCAAGGTTAATATTTCTGGATTCATGGAGGATTTAGCTTCGTTTCTATATGGGTATAGTGGTGTTCGACACCATTTGACGTCGCTGGAAATACATAGCGTGTGTATTAGGGGTTAGGGCTCGAGATTTGATCAAAACAAGCAATTGTTGGTTCGATTCGAAGTCGTTTTGGGGTTCACAAGATCGATTAGAGGTTGGTTTGAGTTTTTGGGGTTTTTTCGTGAATAAAAGTGTCGATCGACACTACCTTGTGTCGCGGAGGAGCTGGAGAACGCAACTCCATGGTGGCCACCGAGCTTGAAGTGATTTGTACAATGTTGTGGAGATTTCGAAATGGAGATCATTAATGATTTTCGTTTTGGGTTACGCTGAAGATTGGTGGTTCGATGGGCGCATAAAGGAGTGGTAATGGGATGAAGAACGTGGTTGTTGGAAGAGTAGTAGTTCGCAAGCCTCATTTGGGAAGAAGGGCACAGTCACGGGTTTTGAAGTGATGGGCTAAAGTTAAGGTGTGAGGCCCAATTAATTTTAATCAATTTTGTTAAGTTTAAATTTAAATTTATATCGAGCTTCTAAATTGAATATCTTGGTCATATGTTATCAGAATCTGACGAAACAAGATCCGACAGGATCGTATGGACGGACACTACACAGTGAGACTGACCGCGAGTCAATTGGAGCACGTCACAATTTATAGCAAAATAAATTTTCCGACTGAATCAAATAACGCAAACCGTTATTTAATGGCTAACGCGAAAATGTGAGTAAATCTCACTAACTCTGAACATTTTATAATTTCATGTTGTATTTTTAGAACTGTTAAATATTGGCTGATTGACTGTGTGTTGACTGTTTGATTGAACTGCTAGTCAGTTAGTTGAATTTCTATATTGATTCTGTTTAACAGAATATATCATATTGAACTGAAAGTGATGTTGATTTTATTGTGTAACGTCTGTGGATGCAGGGAGACAGGTTGGAGGAATCCGACTGGATTCCTCAACATTTATTTTATTGCTTTTCATATATTGTGATATATGATGTGTTATATAATCTGTTATGGATTATGTGTGTTAAAATGATATTGATCATTGTTATTCGATATTTCTAATATCATAAAAAGACCCTGGGATGTAAAAAGAATTATTTCAATGTATATTGAAATAAAGGGATTTTATAAAATCAACAGATTTTATAAAAGGAAATATTTTGAAAATAAAGTATTTATAAAATCATAGGATTTTATAAAGGGGAATATCTATTTAGAAAATAAATAGAATAAAGGAATATTTATTTAGGAAATAAATAGAGTAAATAAAGGAATATTTATTTAGGAAATAAATAGAATTTATAAAAAGGGAAGTGGACGAGATATAAAAGAGTTAATCGAATTTAGTTAATCGAATATGGTTAGTCGAATAGAATTAGTCAAACATAGTTATTCAGGATAAGTTGCCATTTTGCACGACTGCTAGCGTAATTTGCAGGGCTGCAGATAGCCTACGGCGGTCGGATGTTTCCTGAGGGAATCAGGCGTAACCATTGTGATCGCTGCGATCTAGAGTCAAGCGAATGGAGTTAAATTCAATATTAGTTATTTGAATAGGAGTTAAACAATTAGAGTATTCAATTAGAGTTAATCGAAATAGAGTTAAACAAAAGTTGAAACTGACTAGAGATTAGTAAATTGAATGGTTTTCTGAGTATCGATCTGATGTTGGTTTCGGCCTTCGGGGTTTATACTTAGGGAATTGTTCTCATACTAGTTTACAGTCAGGGACTGATAGTTGTGAAATGATAGTGATATGTAAATAAACAATGGAAATGTTTTCCAGTGTTAATAACATATATTTTCTAAACATAGAAAATAAGGAAATGTAAATTTATATATATATATATATATGTTAAATGATGATTGATCGATATAATTTCCATCTGGAAATAATACCGTTGTTTGCACACGTATTTTTCCTTGATAGTTAAATCACAGACTATCAAAGTTTCGACCATTTTAACGTTGTTAATATGGAGAGACCGGTTGGATTATTATCCGAAGAACCACTCTATATTGGCATAAGCGTTGCGAATCATATATGCCAAAGATAATTGAAGACGAAGTTATGCAAGGTCTATCCTGTTTACAGAATAGTGCCTTCGGTTTGTCCAGTCCCAGGACGACCTGTATGGAAGAATGTCTGACAGAGTATATCTAATAGATCGCGTAAGTTGATCTCTTCAAATGTATCCACGTTTAGTGGCGGAGGAATTCATTTCTCTTAGCTGTATTCCCGTGGTATTTTTGAGGAAATCAATTTGTGATTTGGCAGGTATGACGATGTGACATTCAAAGTGAATGAAGATGTGGCATGTAAAAGATAAGCGTAGCTTCTAGCCTCACATCCGGTAAATGACAGAATTCGGGCAGGCAGCATGGCTAAGTCGGTCGCTCCGAAGTAGGGTGTATAATCACCTATCTAGATAATATTCATTTGCTTCTTTAATCTATCAATGTTGTCCCATATATATATATATATATATATATATATATATATATATATATATACGGGAAACGGTTGCTGATCCCAATTGTTGGTGATGTACATTCGATACACTCAAGCGAAATGAGTGGTCGGTCATGTGTGGCTGAGTTGCAAGATGTTCTTGTTGAACTCCAGTGTATCGTTCCAAGAGTACACTGATCAGAAGGTGGTTCCATACCTTGTCATAGTTGGAAATCCATTACCCAATACGTGCTTGCGGTTTTGATTGTATACTATATATGTAGAACGTGAGATGAAAGCGTTTCTGCTAGATGATTATTATATTGTGGTTGATAGACATTATTTTAAAACCAAAAGGTTTTTGATATAAAGATATTTTGGATTCTCATAAGGGAAAAACCCGTTCCGTTATACGGCGTGGTCTTATGAGATATCGTTACTTGTTCAAACTGATTTAAACTGTTTTACTCATACCAGTCCCATGACTGACCCGGAGTTTATTTTGTTTGTTTTCCCTAAACTCTTGGGTGCCTAAATTTGTATGGGCAGTCAAGTAGTCGGGATTTTACAGATATACTTGGAGAGCTTGGAGCAGGAGGCTTCAAGATTCTATAGCTATTATTATTTCCGCTGTTGTTGTAAGTGTTGTACTCTGATAAGTGTTATTGAATACATAAATGTTTTGTATTTCAAAAGTTATGTTATATTTTATTCGTTCCGCTGTGAGATTCGTGTTACTCTGATGTTGTGTTCTTCTTCTTCCCCTATTCTAAGTTTCTATCTTATCTTTCCTCACCCTCTATCTTCTTTCTATTAATTACCTGATTTCCAGTGCAAATTTGGGGTTGGACTTGTGTTATTTAGTCAGCTCAAATTGGACCGGATTTTTGGGTCATTACATAGATAGTGTTATGCATTTTTTAACTCACTAGGACTTGTTAATCTGATTCTCATCCTCATAACAACTCTCAGGTTTATCTTGGGGTAGACAAGTCTTTACAACTAGTCAAGTATGGTTTTCAGTTCTTGTTCCCTCATGCTCAGTATTAATGTAGCATATGCCTTTAAGATAGTTACCTTAATTGTACTTATTATCTTATCTTGTTTTCGCTATGAGTTAGTTTTATTGTACTCTGATTATGCTCATGCCCATTATATGCTGGTACCATATTTACACACTTCGTACTTGGATGGGTTGAGTTTCGGTTTTTATCGAAATTTAGGCTCAAAAAGTATGGGGTGTTACATCCTCTGTAAAATCTTATCTGAAATTCCTAAACCCTTCTTCCTCCCTCATTTTTCTTCTCTGTAATTTTTGATTCCTTCTTCCTCCTCTCCATGTATCAAAAATAAATTTAAATCTAAGCTCCTCTCTTCCTCCTTTTAAAACCCTAAACCAAAATAATCAAACCCTAACCATATTTCATTTTTTCCTCCTCCTCCCTTTCCCTTCCACTACCACACAAGGTACCCTAACCACCTGAACCTCTTGTTGCTCCCTCTGGCCGAACCCCAGAGCTATGGCCTAACCCAACTCCACAAAACCCAAACCCTAATTCTCTTTCTCCTTTTTTGTCTTGTTTTTTCAATATTTTCGCCTCTTCTCATTGGGACCATAAATTCCTCCTATAAACACCAAAATTACATTTTTTTTTAATGAAACTGAGTTAGCTACAATTTTTGTGTTTACCACTTTTTTAGATTTTATGTTTAGCTGTGTCATAATCACAAATCTTTCAGATCAATTTTCAGACCCAGAGATCCAAAATGTCCTTTATTGTTTCCTTCTTATCTGCTTCAAAGATAAATAAAATCCAATTTTTTTAAATTATAGAGAAAAGAATTTGCAACAACTTTGGTGCTGCCCATTTTTTCAAATTCGATGGTTAACCGATCCAAAAATCAGCTTCGATATAACCAAGTTTTAGTTATCTTTTTGTAAATTCATTCAAAACCCAACTTTCCAAGCCAAAAATTCTACTTGTCTTTTTTTAAATTGCTTGGCACGGTGTTAAATGTTTGGATATTAACATTTCTATCTTCGCTTAGCCTCGAAAGGTAAGAGCACTCACGACAACCATTGTTTTGTTAAGTGAACTGATTTACATGAAATTTCATCAAAATATTTGCTATAGATTTAGATTTGTTATTATTGACACATGACATAACATTTTGTGATGTTAAGATGTGATCGTTCACTTGTGATCTGGCATACATTCTATGATTGACACGTGATCCCCAAATTATTTGTTATGTTATATGTTATGTGACATGTTCTGATTGTATGTTGTCACTTAATGTGTTATGTTGCTTATATTTATTATTATCACACCGCAAGTTCCCTAAAATAATTGTTGTGATTGTATGAATGTTGATATGATTGCTTGTTCATTTAAAATGTTCGATTTATGTAACGATCCATATTTTAACGACTGAATATTTAAATATTTTATTTAAATATTAATCATTAGTTATTCGATTGAAGTTTCCAAAATACGATTTCTCACAAGTGACCAAATCAGGACTCAAGGCCAGTTTCATTGAGTTCTGATTATTTAATATGTGAAGAATAAGTATATAGATTGTTATATTTCGAGTTTAGACCATTTCGTAATCGAAATGATTTCGAAATACGCGAAAATTGTTATCTTGGGAGCATAGTGTCGAATTACGATGAAATTCATATTTTTGGAATCGTAGTAGTGAGTTGTTGCACGCCAATTTCCCCGCGATCGGATGTACCGTTTACCCGTGCGTAAATTGAATGTGCACCAATTTCTAAAAGATACTGACATTATATATTCGAGTTTTAAAAGTTAACTTTTGCATATGACTGATTTAGGTCTCGAAACATGTTCCATTATTTTCAAAAGGTTTTTTCATATGGATGATGAGAACAGGCAGCACGTGTCAACTGAAGTTTGCGGGTTTTAGATCTCATTTGTGAATAAATGAATATAATAATATTAAATGTCTCCCTTATTCTTTTGCAATTCTACAGTACATTTCCCCACATCAAATTTCTACCCTTCCATTGAGAGAAGATGGCCACACCTTTTAAAACCCATTCCGTTTTCTTTAAAAATTTATATCTCACAAATAATTCAATATATAATCACAAAACCGGTTCCTAAATTCATGAATCGAGTTTCTATAACAACCCGCCCGGAGTGGGCCTAAATTCCAACCCAGAAAACGTTCATCGGAACTTAGAGCCATAATAAATGGATCGTTGTTTCCTATAAGGAAATAGTAAACAGATATCACATAGTAGTCTAAACGAAAATCATAATCTCACACAATGGAAGAAGACAGGAAAATTTTAAATTTTATGGCCTTTCTCGAAAATTTAGGATTCTATGATTGCATCGTGGTTGCTAGATTGGATGGTGGGAGATTGTAATGACCCGCATTTTCAGCGATATAATAATTAATTAATTTAATTATTTAAAAGGTGATTAAAAGGATTTAATGATCGTGGAATTAAATAATGGTGAATATTTAATTAAAATAATAAATTAAATAATATATTTAATTCTGAAACAATCAGAATTGGCTGAAATGGCGATCTGGTGTGAACTGGATCATCTGTGATATTTAATTCAGTTTAGAATTGAGTTAGAATAACGAATATATTATTTGAACGACAGTTTGAACGTATAATTATATTATAATTAAAATCGAGCTCGAAATGGCGCTACAGTTCGTAAATTGGCAATTCGAACTTTAACTGAATATACAGAAGCCGTTTTAAATCGGATTTCTATGAAACAAGAAACGTTAGGAGCTGGTGAAGTATATTTTTCTAGTTGAAGAGAAAAATCAGGATTTCGTCGTGTAGATTTTGATCTATGTCCAAATCAAATTTTAGAAAAGTCGCTGTGGAATTCCTTTATAATTTATAAAGGAATTATTTATATTATAAAAAGGAATTTCATTTTTAATCGAATATCGATTTAATCAGGATTTGAAATATCGAGTTATAAATCCAATGAGAGTTGTATGGTATTCCACTATGAATATAGACGATAATATTTATTTATAAATATTTAATTTAATTATATTTATATATTTAAATGGGTTTTTTAAGACTTTAAAAATAGCCACTTTTGCAAACGAAGTCCAAATTCGACGAAATAAATTTTGTTGGATCCACAATGTCAAATACTTGTTAGATTTCCATTTTCGTGATTTTTAGAGTCACTGTGTGGTCGTACAGATTTTTAAAGTGAGAAACAGTCAGTATTTTGACAGTTAAAAATACGTTGTGTAAGCAAACGGAGTCGGAATTCGACGAAACCAGTATCGTTAGGACCATAATATCGAAATCTAGCTGCATGTCCAGTTTGGTGATTTTTGGGTATCATATGTAGTCGCAGGGATTTTTAGAAGTCAGATACAAGGAGAAATTGGCGAAAATAAAGTAATTTAATCAAAAATAAAAATATTCCAATATTTTTAAGGGCAACAACAGGCCACGCCATCCTCTCTTCTCTGCCAGAAACATCATCAACCACCAACACAACTATATATAACCGCATATGGTCTTTACAGTGAAAAATTCCCATAAAGAAAAATAAAAAAGAAGTCAAATAAAAATTCGATAAATCATCTTATAGGTATGTATGGATCCCTGGTGAGTTTTTCTTCGTTCTCGTACAAGTTTGGAGGGTTGCGATCATTGTTTGTGGACTCGCGGCTTATAGCAGTAAACCTTGGGTTTAGTATTGGGATTGATTTTGGCGATGATACGTATATTTGGTTGTAGATTCGAACTTGAGGCTGAAAATGGTGCTTGCGCCCAAAACTGGAGAGGGATCAGTGGCAAAAGGGTCCGATGTTTTCCTGTAGCTTCTCGAGATGGGGGTCGAGAAATGGTGATCGAACTGGGTGTGGTTGATATCGTTTGGAAGAGAATTCGAAGGAGAAGAAGATGGTGATGTTTGTTTTGGGTTTCGGCTGAAGGATGGAGATCGGTTTGGGTTTGAAAGGGGAGAAATGGTGTTCGGTGATGGTGAAATAACAGGGAGCGACGGGATTAAGTTTTGGGGAAGAAAGGATTTGATACGGGTTGGGTTGCTTATTGGGCCTGAGGGGGTTAACGGGCCAGGGAAGAAAAAAAGGGTAAGGCCTTTATATAAAAATAAAATCCATGTTTATTTATTTAATTAGTGTACAAACTTCGAAATGGTATAACTTGGTCATACGATATCAGAATTGGACGAAACAAGATCCGACAGGATCGTATGGACGGGCACTACACCATGGAACTGACGGGAAGCGAATCAAAGCTCGTTTGAATTTACGGCAAAATAAATTATTTGATTCAAATCAAACAAACAGTTTATCGTTCTTTAACGATGAACAGCAAAGGTGAGTAAATCTCACTAACTCTGAACAATTTATAATTTCATGTTGTATTTTTAGAACTGTTAAAATATGGCTGATTGACTGTGTGTTGACTGTTTGATTGAACTGCTAGTCAGTTAGTTGAATTTCTATATTGATTCTGTTTAACAAAATATATCATATAGAACTGAAAGTGATGTTGATATTATTGTGTAACATCTGTGGATGCTGGGAAACAGGTTGGAGGAATCCGACTGGATTCCTCAACAGTTAATCTATTGTTTTCATATATTGTGATATATGACGTGATTTATAATCCGTTGTTGATTTTATGTGTATGGATGATATTGGACATCGTAACTTGATATGTTAAACACCATAACATACCGAAATAATGAAAAGAGGATATTTATAAAATCAGAGGAGTTTATAAAAGAGAATATTTATAAAGTGGATTATTTATTTGTTAAATAAATAAGATAAGATAATGGATTATTTATTTGTTAAATAAATAAGATAAGATAATGGATTATTTATTTGTTAAATAAATAAGATAAGATAATGGATTTTCATTTTTTTAAATAAATAAGATAAGATAATGGATTATTTATTTGTTAAATAAATAAGAGATATTAAATGAGATATTTATTTTTTAAATAAATAGAAGATTATAAAGGAAAATATTTAGAATAAATAAATAGAATAAAATAAAGGAGATATTTATTTGTTAAATAAATAGAATGAGATAAAAGGGTTATGTTTATTGGGATAATAAGTAGGATATTAAATGAATTATTTATTTAGTAAATAAATAGGATACATTTAAGAGAATATTCATTTAGGAAATAAATAAGGTATTATAAAGGAAATAATTAGAGTAGAATAAATAAAGATATACTAGGAAATATTTGTAAACCAATTACAAATAGGATTGAAAAGTAAATAGTGTAAAACCATAATCAAATAGATGATAAAGGGAAATATTTGTTTGGAAAACAAATAGATTATGTAACAACCCGTATTTCGATAACACGTTAAAAATAATAAATCAAGGCAAAATTTAATTATAAAACCTGAATCAGGATAAACGGGTTGCGCCATTGCGTTCGTCTCGGAAAAATACGCGAAATAGAGTACGAAATTTCGTAAATCGGAATTCCTATGACTGAGATATGGCCTCGCAAAATTTCACGAAAATTCAAATCCGAAAACAGATTTGAAATTCAGCCCAATTAAGACACCACTCCATTTTTAGGCCTGGTTAAGACACCACTCCATTTTTTAGACTTGACTTCTTCCCCCAAGACATGCTTTGATGGCTTGGATTGAATCTAGGTTTAATCCTATGGCCTAAAACACTTGCCTAATCTATAAATAAGACCCTAACCTATCCTAAATCCTCATTATTCATTCATGCAACTAAACTATGGCAAAATTTTACCTCTCATGGCCTCCACTCTCTTCATAAAATTTCTAAATGGTTTCAATGAGAGATTTTCCATGCATACAAGTGTTTTCAAGCTTGTATGAGTGTCATTAGCTTGCATTCAAGTCAAGTTTCTATCTTTGCATCATAAAGCAAGGGTTTTGATCATTTTGGCTCAAGGGTTTTTATGTTAGAGCTTGCATTTTGGGTCTATTTGATTGCATAAGGGCTTTGTCATATCTTTTGTGCCTTCATAGCAATATAAGCCCTTTCCCTACTCTTAGATATTAACTATGAAGTTAAATGTTCATGTTGCAAGTTTGGGTTTGATCATTGAGTATGATACATGCTATCATGTCATGCAAGTTTATGAAGTCATTATCTTGATCTTGTGAGCTAAAAGCTACAACCTTTATGTTGAAATGTTGCATTAGGCAACATGAGAACCCTCATAACCTTTATGTCAACTTGCATATGAAGTCATAACCCTTATATGATGATATATGCGAGTTACTAGTCATCATTCCATATCTTTTGTCACCATGATTCGCCTATGTGCCAAGTTTGGGTTTATGCATGTTTTGAGGCTTAAGAATGTAACCTGCAAGTTAACGAACACATTTGTGCCTCATTTGCCACCATGATTAACTTGTGGCTTAATATCCATTTTTGTCATGCCTTTGCCAAGTCTCTTCTTTTAATCCATTACGTTGTCGCGAACGTATATGCGAGTTTAAAAGCGTTGGGTTATGTTATGGGTAATTTCTAATGACATGAAAATACAACTTGAAAACATGACTTGAAATATAACATGGAAGTTGACATGTAAGTATGCATAAAAACGTAAGCTTGAGAATTTACCTATTAAGTTAGGTCTACCCTTTGGGAATTTACCTATTAAGTTAGGTCTACCCAAATGCTTGAAAACTTGTAACATGTTTTGGGAAACGTGATGGACATGACACTTAGATAATATAAGTGTGGCCAACTCGAGGTTGGGTTGAGTTTGCAACGTAAAACTACCCGGAACCGACCGGCCTAACTAGTAGTTGCAAACAATAGGACCCAATGTGAGAAGTTGGTCATGTTGTGCTTGAACCCGAGGTTAGACCAAGTTGTGGTGTAAAGCTACCCGGAACCGACCGGCTTAACTAGTAACCACAACAAAGTCTAATGTGAGAGGTGAAGGTGCATTAAGTAATTAATGCCACATGATAGGGTTAAGTTAATTTGATTAATGACTCTTAACCAAATATGACATGGACAAATGGGTTAAGTAATTTGATTAGGCTAATGATACTTAACAAAACATGACAAGGTTGGGTAGGTTAAGTAACTTGATTTGCCTAATGACACTTAACCATTTTTATATGACTAGTGGATGGGGTTAAGTTAACCAACACTTAATCAATCCAACGCGATAACTTGGTAAGGTTAAGTAAGTTTTCTTAATGACGCTTAACCGAAAAATACGGTTAACGAATGGGGTTAAGATTAGACTCAACTAGTCTAAACATGGGAATCGGGTGGGGTTAAGTTAGCCTAGACTTAATTAATCCCACTTGGTAGTTTAATGGGGTTAAGTTAAACACTTAACTAATCTAAACGTGATGAATTGATGTGGTTAAGTGACCTATACTTATCCAATCTAACTCATTAATTTATTGTGGTTAAGTTAACCAATACTTAACCAATATAACGTGAAAACATGATAAGGCTAAGTCACGAATCGCTTGAATACACTTGACCGATTTGACTAAGTAAATTGATAGGGTCAAGTTAATATATACTTAACCAATCTAGAATGATAATTGGATGAGGTTAAGTCGTGAATTGCTTAATATACTTAACCAACTTGAGCATGGTTTGTAGGGTTAAGCCTTGAACTTGGATACTTAGCCAATTTTGACAGGATTTGTAGACGGGTTAAGTCATGAACTTAAGTGACACTTAATCCATTATGTAAACCCTAGTTCTGAGGATTAGGTGGATAACCGTAGTTAACAAGGATAACGGGAACAATGCTAAGTGGTAAACCTTAGTTGAAGAATAACTAAGTAATGATTCCTAGTCAAGGAAGTTTAGACCAGTTCATAGATAGATGAGTAACCTAATACGGTAGGTCATCGTTTAAGTATACGAGTAGGAGCAAGTATCTGATTTGGATAAAGGCTCCAGCGAACTGGGTAACGAAGCAACGGCTTCGGGGAACGTGAGGGTATTCTTGGTATCCCTCTATGAGCTGCCAGGTGATTATACTAGGCTCATGAGAGGTTAAGGTCTGCGTTAGAAGAACCAAGAGTATGCCTTGGTTGCTATACGAGCGACCTAAAGACGGGGATGGATAGGGGATAGTCGACGATACACGGTCGTACCCTAGATAGCATTTCGTCAGGCTACCTACCATCTTTGGTCAAGCGTGTACGTACGGAAAGGCAGAGAACACCCAATAGACCATAATTGCTATCTAATTATGGTTGCGGTAAGGCTTGGATGTGGGTTGGCCAGTGATGTGTTCTCATACAGGATTTATCCTGTCTTGTCTTTCACTAGTTGAGGGAGTGGTCTCGTGGGACCATAGCCACGTATAGGAAAAAAACAGACCTTAGCATCTGCATCGGCAGATAAATTGAAAGCTCCCGACCGAGTCCTGTATTTCCTGGTCTGCCCTGTGACAGGACTCAGATGGCACGATGTGATACATGTGCATACAGTCATGGAAAAACGATTCACGATATATGCGTGGGAAAAAGGGTGCGGTTGGCGGTTAGCGTAATCCCTAGTGGCCCTAGGTGGTTGAACCCAAACCGAGATACGAAAACGTGCAATAGGTAAGCATAATCCCTAGTAGCCCTAGGTAGCATAAGTCCTAGTTGTACAAACGATAATTCATGTTGGAAGACCCTGGCTAGGTTTAGGGTAACAGTCCAAACCGATCTTAAGGATCATGGAACTATGTTAAAGTAATATAGAATCTCATGGGAAAGCCCGTATGGTCTACGGCAAGGGACTGAACATTTACATGGAAAAAATATACAAGTTGAGTAACCTATATATGCGATATATTAGGTTGACATGGACCATTACACGACTTTTGAGTGAGGGTCATTCTTGGTTAACACATGACACGGTGGGGATACTAGTACGGTAGGTGCAGAGCTAAAATACAGGATAGATATCACGGGGCGTTATACGTGACAGATATCTTGGGGATATTATACTTGATAGAAACCTGACGATGTGATACCTTGTTTTATCTTGACATCGTAATTTATCATGACACCTTAGTTTATCTGAGTTCAGTAGTTCATCCTGTTATTTTGATTTAGCTTATCTATCTTGTTATCATGCTTATGTTCATCTCAGTTTCTCATGTCAGTTAACTTTACTAGCTTTTATGCTAATAGTAGATAGGGCTTACTCAGTCTTTTTGACTGACCCGTTTTGTTTCGCCTCTTTTCTTCCGTTCCCCCCCCCCCCCAGGTTACAGGGAGGAAATA
Source organism: Allium sativum (assembly GCA_030737875.1). Taxonomy (NCBI): domain Eukaryota; kingdom Viridiplantae; phylum Streptophyta; class Magnoliopsida; order Asparagales; family Amaryllidaceae; genus Allium; species Allium sativum. Next base: position 4,652,863 of record JASFAX010000039.1, on the reverse strand, counting down.
CTGTTGTTTAGTTCGGACTTCTTCTGCTTGAAGGTCATCATGGATGGCTTGGACTTTTCTTGGCTAATGGCTACTTTACTGTTTTTACTTGGGGAATAATTTATGAAAATGTCTTTATGCTTCTTTACTATTGCAAGACAGGTTTTGACGTACTCTGATGTAAAAGGCTTTAGACCTTATTTATTCATGTTATGAAAGTTTGATTTTACTTCCGCTATTTTATATGTTCTGTCTTGTGATATTTCTGTGCATGTTTACCAATAATGCCCCTCTAAAGCTAGTGCATTCCTTATGCGAGTGACCCTAGCGGAGGCGGGGTGTTACAGATTATAAAGGAAATATTTATCCTTGGATAAATAGATATATATATATATATATATATATAAGTCTGAACTTTTATATGAAGAAGTAAACAGTTAAAAGGAGCAGATTGATTTATAAATGAGATTTATAAATTAAGTTAAATATTATCATTTGTATAAATGGAATATATAAGTCAGGACTTATATAAAGGAGTAAGAATCGATTTCAACATCGATGTTTGAAATTGAATAAGGATAAAGGGTTAACCAGTCAGGTTAAACCATTAGAGTTAACCAGTTAGGTTAAACCGTAGAGTAAATCAGTTAGAGTTAACCAGTTAGAGTTAAACAGCTAGAGTTAATCAGTTAGAGTTAACCAGTTAGAGTTAAACAGTTAGGGTTAATCAGTTAGAGTTAATCGATAGAGTTAAATCTAACTAGAGTTAATCGAATTTAGTGATTCGAAGAAGTAAATCGAATCAGAGATATTCGTAGTGAGATAATCGAATCATAAATATTCGAAATGAGTTGATTGAATCTAGTTATTCGACATGAGTTAAATTGAATAAGATTTATTCGAAGAAAGAGATTATCAAATATAAGTATTCGAAAGTAAGCAAATCGAATATAAGTTATTCGAATAAGAATTAATCCAGTAAGAGTTATTAGGTTGAAGTTATTCAAATAAGAGTTATAGATTAGAGTTAACCGAATAGGAGTAAATAAATTAGTTGTCGTTATATTATTCGAGTTAGGAAATAAAAGTCATATTAAAAATAATATATTTCGGATGCAGAAGATTATAACACCATTGTTATAATCACGTAAACTTGTAAAAGAAGGGGGTTCATAAATAGAATCCGAGGGTTCGTAAGGAAGTGTTAAAGAGTTAAAAAGGTGAATCTTATCTATTTCGATATTTGAAAGGTGGTTCAGTTAAGGTCTGAGAGGTAGCTATACCCCAACTTGATTGGCTGCGTTTTTAATTTAGAAATGGTTAAGGTTCGAGGGTGAAAGTGGTTAAGTGAATTTAGTAAATAAATATAGTGGTTTGAGTTGTCGTCGCAATGTTGATTTAAACATCTGTTTAAATCCAATTAAAGAAGATTTGGAAATGTTTTCCAAATAAAATCAAAAACGTAATCAAATATTGAAATTGGAAATATGGATTAGAAATGGAAATGTTTTCCAGTGTTAACGTATATTTTCTAAACATAGAAAATAAGGAAATATGAATATATATAGATATATATATATATATATATGATTGATGATTGATTGATAGAATTTCCATCTGGAAATAATATCGTTGTTTGCACACCTGTTTTTCTTTGATGGTAAATCACAGACTATCGAAGTTTTGACCATTTTAACGTTGTTAATATGGACAGACCGGTTGGATTATTATCCAAAGAACCACTCTGTATTGGCATAAGCGTTGCGAATCATATATGCCAAAGATAATTGAATACGGAGTAAAGTGCAAGGGTTATTGTATAAGTCTTAGATAACAGTGCATAAGATGGATGTGCTGAATAGTGCCTTCAATTCATCATGTTCCTGGATGACTTGTATGGATGAATGTACGATAGAGTATTTCCAGAAAGGTCACGTACATTGATTTCTTCAACCATACCAAGAGTGGAAGCGGAGAAGGGAACTTCTTTAGCTAACACGTAATGTACTGTTGTAGACGACAATTAGTGATTTTCGATGGATCTGACAATGTGGCATTCGAAGTGAATCTGATGTGATGATAAAGCGTAACCTCAAGCCTCATCAACCGGTAAATGACAGAAATCGGGCAGGTAGTATGGCTATGTAGGTCGCACCTATTAGGGTGTATAATCACCTGATCTAGAGTTTCATTTACTTCTAAAAATCTATTGTTGATACTGTCCCATTCGGGAAACGGTTGCTGATCCCAACCGTTGGTGATATACATTCGATACACTCAAGCGAAATGAGTGGTCGGTCATGTGTGGTCGGGTTGCAAGATGTTCTTGTTGAACCCAGTGTATTCCTCTCTAGAGGTACACTAGCGAAAGGTGGTTCCATACTTTGTCATAGTTGGAAATCCATTACCCAATACGTGCTTGCTGTTTTGATTGTATACTATATATGTAGAACGTAAGATGAAATCGTTTCTGCTAGATGATTATTATATTGTGGTTGATAGACATTATTATAATATCAAAAGGTTTTTGATATAAAGATATTTTGGATTCTCATATGGGAAAAACCCTTTCCGTTATACGGCGTGGTCTTATGAGATATTGTTTAATGGCTCAAACTGTTTTAAATCATTTTACTCATACCAGTCCCATGACTGACCCAGAGTTTATTTTCTTTTGTTTTCCCTAAACTCTTGGGTGCCCAATTTGGTACGGGCAGTCAAGTAGTCGGGATTTACAGATATTTGAAGAGTTGGAGCAGGAGGCTTCAGGATCATATAGCTATAGTTTATTTCCGCTATGTTGTTAGTGTTATACTTGATGATGATATGTATATTCAAGTACAATCTTTTATTTCAAAGATAAGTTATCTATTATATGTTATTCGTTCCGCTGGGAGGTTCGTGTTACTCTGATGTTGTGTTCTTATTCTTCTTCTATTCTAAGTTTCTATCTTATCTTTCCTCACCCTCTGTTTTCTTTCTATTAGTTTTATGATTTTCCAGTGCAATTGGGGTTGGACTTGTGTTATTTGGTCAGCTCAAATTGGACCGGAATTTCGGGTCACTACAGTTGGTATCAGAGCATAAGGTTAAGTTATTACCTTGGCTCTATGGCGTGACTCGGTTGAGATAGGGTTAGTAATACCCTAGATTGAGTTTGAGTGTATATATACGAGTGAACGTAATTGTAGATGATATAAAAATAATTTTATATTGTGGAGATTTATTGGTTAAGTAGTTTATGAGTTCTGGTCGATCAGTTTGATCCACTGTATCGGTAGGGATTTTGTAAACACTCGAATACGATGAACCGTCATGGTGTGTTTTGAAAAGTGGGTAAATTAAATAATTTTACCCAAAATAGATTTTGATCAGTTTGATCCACTGTATCGGTAGGGATTTTGTAAACACTCGAATACGATGAACCGTCATGGTGTGTTCTGAAAAGTGGGTAAATGAAATAATTTTACCCAAATTAGATTATGATATAAAGGAATTATATTGAAATGATTATAATATATTGGATGTGTTGGTCACTATTATAATCGAGTAAGATTATAAAAGTAAAATGGTTATATATATAACCAAGTAGAATTCGTACAAGTGTTACGAAATGAATTAAATCTGAATTCAAACTAGAAATTGAATTAAAACTCTGGAGAATTGGATAAGAGTTTGTAAATGGATTTGGATTAAAAATAAGGAAAATTTAAGATCCTGGGAGATTTTAAATTGCTTTACAAGAAGTGTGAATTATATTTTGAAATGGATTTCAAAGTGGAAATGTTTAGAAATGGTTTTATAGTATTGAACTCACTTCGATCGCCGGAAAATAGATTCTGATGATGATAGCTGCATCACCAGTATTCATTTTCGAGTTGTAAGTGACGAATTACTCCTAGAGATACTGTTTTGAATTTGTTTTGGGAAAGACAAGTTGTGTTGAATTTCAAAAAGGAAAATTTGATTTTTGAAAAGAGTAAACTGTTTAAAAACTCCCAGGGAAAGACTGTTTGAATTAAAAACAAATTTAACAGAAATTTGTGAAAGCAAATTTGAATTAAAGTAAAGCCAGTAAAGTGGTAACTAAGATTGAATTAGAATGATATCAAGACAAATTGGATTGTGAGATTCAAAATTGAAGTGTAATGTGATAATCAAGTTAAGAGTTGGGAATCCAGAAAAAAAATCGAGTTGAAATGATATTTGGCTCGGATATAAGCGAATGGTTGTGTTGTGGATAAAAGCAGATTGGAAATTGATTGGTATGACCCTTGTATCCGCTGAATTGATGACAGGTGGAAAGGATAAAATGATATGCCGACAAAAGGTACAAGTTTATATTTGATATAAGCATGGGATTTATGAGCCGAATTGGCAAGCTGCTTGGCTGTTTGATTTTCTTTTGGGTTGAGAAGGCCTAGAAAGGTGAGTTGTGGTTTTACATATAGGGCTGTACAAAGGAGGTTATGGCGAAATTTTCCGAAAAAATTAAGGCATTATAAAATTTTCCGAATTTTTGAAAATTTTAGTTAGTCGGAATAAATTAATATCTTAGTCGATATAAATTGGTTCAGTTAAAACTGAAGTTAAGGGGTAAACTGATAAATATTTACCTAGTAGATAGGATCGTCTTCTAGCTTTAGCAATTTCGAGGGCGAAATTATTTTAAGTGGGGAAGAATGTAATGACCCGCATTTTGAGCGATATAATAATTAATTAATTTAATTATTTAAAAGGTGATTAAAAGGATTTAATGATCGTGGAATTAAATAATGGTGAATATTTAATTAAAATAATAAATTAAATAATATATTTAATTCTGAAATAATCAGAATTGGCTGAAATGGCGATATGGTGTAAACTGGATCATCTGTGATATTTAATTCAGTTTAGAATTGAATTAGAATAACGAATATATTATTTGAATGACAGTTTGAACGTATAATTGTATTATAATTAAAATCGAGCTCGAAATGGCGCTGCAGTTCGTAAATTGGCAATTCGAACTTCAACTGAATATACAGAAGCCATTTTAAATCAGATTTCTGTGGAACAAGAAACGTTAGGAGCTGGTGAAGTATATTTTTCTAGTGGAAGAGAAAAATCAGGATTTCGTCGTGTAGATTTTGATCTATGTCCAAATCAAATTTTAGAAAAGTCGCTATGGAATTCCTTTATAATTTATAAAGGAATTATTTATATTTTAAAAAGGAATTTCATTTTTAATCGAATATCTATTTAATCAAGATTTGAAATATCGAGTTATAAATCCAATGAGAGCTGTATACTATTCCACTGTGAATATAGACAATAATATTTATTTATAAATATTTAATTTAATTATATTTAAATATATTTATATATTTAAATGGGTTATTTAAGACTTTAAAAATAGCCACTTTTGCAAACGAAGTCGGAATTCGACGAAACTAATTTTGTTGGATCCGCAATGTCAAATAGTTGTTAGATTTCCAGTTTCGTGATTTTTAGAGTCACTGTGTGGTCGTACGGATTTTTAGAGTGAGAAACAGTCAGTATTTCGACAGTTAAAAATACGCTGTGTGAGAAAACGGAGTCGGAATTCGACGAAACCAGTTTTGTTGGGACCGTAATATCGAAATCTAGCAGCATGTCCAGTTTGGTGATTTTTGGCTGTCGTATGTAGTCGCAGGGATTTTTAGAAGTCAAATACAAGGAGAAATTGGCGAAAATAAAGTAATTTAATCAAAAATAAAAATATCCCAATATTTTTAGGGGCAACAACAGGCCACGCCATCCTCTCTTATCTGCCACAAACATCACCAACCACCAACACAACTACATATAACCGCATGTGTTCTTTACAGTGAAAATTCCCACAAAGAAAAATAAAAAAGAAATCAAATAAAAATTCGATAAATCATCTCATAGGTATTTATGGATCCCTGGTGAGTTTCTCTTCATTCTCGTACAAGTTTGGAGGGTTGCGATCATTGTTTGTTGACTCGCGGCTTATAGCAGTAAACCTTGGGTTTAGTATTGGGGTTGATTTTGGCGATGATATGTATATTTGGTTGTAGATTCGAACTCGAGGCTGAAAATGGTGCTTGCGCCCAAAACCGGAGAGGGATCGGTGGCAAAAGGGTCCGATGTTTTCCTATAGCTGTTCGAGATGGGGGTCGAGAAATGGTGATCGAACTGGGTGTGGTTGATATCGTTTGGAAGAGAATTCGAAGGAGAAGAAGATGGTGATGTTTGTTTTGGGTTTCGGCTGAAGGATGTAGATCGGTTTGGGTTTGAAAGGGGAGAAATGGTGTTCGGTGATGGTGAAATAACAGGGAGCGACGGGATAAAGTTTTGGGGAAGAAAGGATTTGATACGGGTTGGGTAGCTTGTTGGGCCTGAGGGGGGTTAACGGGCCAGGGAAGAAAACTAAAGGGTAAGGCCTTTATATAAAAATAAAATCCATGTTTATTTATTTAATAAGTGTACAAACTTCGAAATGGTATAACTTGGTCATACGATATCAGAATTGGACGAAACAAGATCCGGCAGGATCGTATGGACGGACACTACACCATGGAACTGACGGGAAGCGAATCAAAGCTCGTTTGAATTTATGGCGAAATAAATTGTTTGATTCAAATCAAATAAACAGTTTATCGTTCTTTAATGATGAACTGCAAAGGTGAGTAAATCTCACTAACTTTGAATAATTTATAATTTCATGTTGTATTTTTAGAACTGTTAAAATATTGGTTGATTGACTGTGTGTTGACTGTTTGATTGAACTGCTAGTCAGTTAGTTGAATTTCTATATTGATTCTGTTTAACAGAATATATCATATAGAACTGAAAGTGATGTTGATATTATTGTGTAACATCTGTGGATGCAGGGAAACAGATTGGAGGAATCCGACTGGATTCCTCAACAGTTATTTTATTGTTTTCATATATTGTGATATATGACGTGATTTATAATCCGTTGTTGATTTTATGTGTATGGACGATATTGGACATCGTAACTTGATATGTTAAACACCATAACATACCGGAATATTGAAAAGAGGATATTTATAAAATCAGAGGATTTTATAAAAGAGAATATTTATAAAGTGAATTATTTATTTGTTAAATAAATAAGATAAGATAATGGATTATTTATTTGTTAAATAAATAAGATAAGATAATGGATTATTTATTTGTTAAATAAATAAGATAAGGTAATGGATTATTTATTTGTTAAATAAATAAGAGATATTAAATGAGATATTTATTTTTTAAATAAATAGAAGATTATAAAGGAAAACATTTAGAATAAATAAATAGAATAAAATAAAGGAGATATTTATTTGTTAAATAAATAGATTGAGATAAAAGGGTTATGTTTATTGGGATAATAAGTAGGATATTAAATGAATTATTTATTTAGTAAATAAATAGGATACATTAAAGAGAATATTCATTTAGGAAATAAATAAGGTATTATAAAGGAAATAATTAGAGTAGAATAAATAAAGATATACAAGGAAATATTTGTAAACCAATTACAAATAGGATTGAAAAGGAAATAGTGTAAAACCACAATCAAATAGATGATAAAGGGAAATATTTGTTTGGAAAACAAATAGATTATAAAGGAAATATTTATCCTTGGATAAATATATATTTATATATAAGTCTGAACTTATATATGAAGAAGTAAACAGATAAAAGGAGCAGATTGATTTATAAATGAGATTTATAAATTAAGTTAAATATTATCATTTGGATAAATGGAATATATAAGTCAGGACTTATGTAAAGGAGTAAGAATCGATTTCAACATCGATGATTGAAACTGAATAAGGATAAAGGGTTAACCTGTTTGGTTAAACCATTAGAGTTAACCAGTTAGGTTAAACCATAGAGTAAATCAGTTAGAGTTAACCAGTTAGAGTTAAACAGTTAGAGTTAATCAGTTAGAGTTAAACAGTTAGGGTTAATCAGTTAGAGTTAATCGATAGAGTTAAATTGAACTAGAGTTATTCAAATGGAGTTAATCGAATTTAGTTATTCGAAAAGTAAATCGAATCAGAGATATTCGAAGTGAGATAATCGAATCATAAATATTCGAAATGAGTTGATCGAATCTAGTTATTCGACAGGAGTTAAATCGAATAAGATTTATTCGAAGAAAGAGATTATCGAATATAAGTATTCGAAAGTAAGCAAATCGAATATAAGTTATTCGAATAAGAGTTAATCCAGTAAGAGTTATTAGGTTGAAGTTATTCAAATAAGAGTTATAGATTAGAGTTAACCGAATAGGAGTAAATAAATTAGTTGTCGTTATATTATTCGAGTTAGGAAATAAAAGTCATATTAAAAATAATATATTTCGGATGTAGAAGATTATAACACCATTGTTATAATCACGTAAACTTGTAAAAGAAGGGGGTTCGTAAATAGAATCCGAGGGTTCGTAAGGAAGTGTTAAAGAGTTAAAAAGGTGAATCTTATCTATTTTGAGATTTGAAAGGTGGTTCAGTTAAGGTCTGAGAGGTAGCTATACCCCAACTTGATTGACTGCGTTTTTAATTTAGAAATGGTTAAGGTTCGAGAGTGAAAGTGGTTAAGTGAATTTAGTAAATAAATATAGTGGTTTGAGTTGTCGTCGCGATGTTGATTTAAACATCTGTTTAAATCCAAGTAAAGAAGATTTGGAAATGTTTTCCAAATAAAATAAAAAACGTAATCAAATATTGAAATTGGGAATATGGATTAGAAATGGAAATGTTTTCCATTGTTAACGTATATTTTCTAAACATAGAAAATAAGGAAATATGAATGTATATATATATAGATATATACATATGATTGATGATTGATTGATAGAATTTCCATCTGGAAATAATATCGTTGTTTGCACACCTGTTTTTCTTTGATGGTTAAATCATAGACTATCGAAGTTTTGACCATTTTAACGTTGTTAATATGGAGAGACCGGTTGGATTATTATCCAAAGAACCACTCTGTATTAGCATAAGCGTTATGATTCATATATGCCAAAGATAATTGAATACGGAGTAAAGTGCAAGGGCTATTGTATAAGTCTTAGATAACAGTGCCTAAGATGAATGTACTGAATAGTGCCTTCGGTTCATCCTGTTCCTGGATGACTTGTATGGATGAATGTACGACGGAGTATTTCAGAAAGGTCATGTACATTGATTTCTTCAACCGTACCAAGAGTGGAAGCGGAGAAGGGAACTTCTTTAGCTAACACGTAATGTACTGTTGTAGACGTCAATTAGTGATTTTCGTTGGATCTGACAATGTGGCATTCGAAGTGAATCTGATGTGATGATAAAGCATAACCTCAAGCCTCATCAACCGGTAAATGACAGAAATCGGGCAGATAGTATGGCTATGTAGGTCGCACCTATTAGGGTGTATAATCACCTGATCTAGAGTTTCATTTACTTCTAAAAATCTATTGTTGATACTGTCCCATTCGGGAAACGGTTGCTGATCCCAACCGTTGGTGATATACATTCGATACACTCAAGCGAAATGAGTGGTCAGTCATGTGTGGCCGGGTTGTTCTTGTTGAACCCAGTGTATTCCTCTCTAGAGGTACACTAGCGAAAGGTGGTTCCATACCTTGTCATAGTTGGAAATCCATTACCCAATACGTGCTTGCGGTTTTGATTGTATACTATATATGTAGAATGTGAAATGAAAGCGTTTCTGCTAGATGATTATTATATTGTGGTTGATAGACATTATTATAATATCAAAAGGTTTTTGATATAAAGATATTTTGGATTCTCATAAGGGAAAAACCCGTTCTGTTATACGGCGTGGTCTTATGAGATATCGTTTAATGGCTCAAACTGTTTTAAACCGTTTTACTCATACTAGTCCCATGACTGACCCGGAGTTTATTTTCTTTTGTTTTCCCTAAACTCTTGGGTGCCCAATTTGGTACGGGCAGTCAAGTAGTCGGGATTTACAGATATTTGAAGAGCTGGAGCAGGAGGCTTCAGGATCATATAGCTATAGTTTATTTCCGCTGTGTTGTAAGTGCTGTACTTGATGATGATATGTATATTCAAGTACAATCTTTTATTTCAAAGATAAGTTATCTTCTATATGTTATTCGTTCCGCTGTGAGGTTCGTGTTACTCTGATGTTGTGTTCTTCTTCTTCTTCTATTCTAAGTTTCTATCTTATCTTTCCTCACCCTCTGTTTTCTTTCTATTAGTTTTCTGATTTTCCAGTGTAATTGGGGTTGGACTTGTGTTATTTGGTCAGCTCAAATTGAACCGGAATTTCGGGTCACTACAGAGATTGTTGCAACACAAATGCACCATGCGCTCATATAGAAATTATATGCATGTAACGAAGTGTTGCATATATACAACATCACATGTTACACTTACACGTTAGGATTGAGCTCATTCTAGCAAGCCTGCAGTGCATAATCACTATGAGTTATGAATGTAATTAATAAGAATCAAAAGAAATTTTTCAGAAACTGAGAACTTCGTTGAAGCTAAAGCGTGGATCTCCAAGTGCGACAGGATCTTTGAAGTTACCCGATGGGGTGATTATTGATGCTTTAGGGTGGAGCCTAGCGATGGAGGCTTTTAGTTATTTATGGCAGTATTATTATATTATTGGGATAACTAAAATTGATGTACCTCTTATGATTGCTTGAGACTCTTTGTAATTAATATTTATTATGGTTTTGAATAAAGATACATCAATTTTATGTTATTATATTTATCCCTTTCACTATATAAGAATCTGATTTCATTTAGATTGCTCTATGATATCTGTTTTTATTTTTATTTTTATAGGAATCAACGATCCGTTTAGAGTCGTTCTAAGTTCCGATGGGCCTTTTCTGGATCAGAGTTTAAGCCCATTCCGAGCAAGTTATTATACTTACTCTACAAACCTATATCATTTTTCTTGAGTTTAGTGATGATCATGGGAATGGCCGTGAATAGATGGCGGTCTATTGTTGGGATTTGTTTAAGAGGGATTTGTTTAAGAGTGAAGAAACGATTCATGAAACTGAGAGCGTCAACAAGTTTATCTTGACTAATAACACCTTGCTCGTTCTCTGTTTTGAACACGGATTAACTATAGTATAATGCGACTTTTTTATGTCATGCACATGAGAGCTAGTCGCATTTTCTCCGGGGCGCTCTTTTTTCGAGGGTGTTGGGGGCGTGGACCACACGTAGGGAGACGCATTGTAATCGACCATTCGGAAAATTGTTATGAGACAAGTCCAGAATCGAAGAGAGAAGATGTTGAATGAGTGTGTTTTATTTGTAAAGGGAATGGCCAGTTATCTGGAGAAGAACGGGATGGGATTATGAAGGTAATCAGTTGGTTAATGAACTTGGTTTATATAATTAATTCATTTAATTATCCGCCAAACTACTAACATGCGTATCTTTTGCGTACGAGGTTGGGTTTGAATGTTGTTTCTTTCTTTGGACTCGTACCGACGAGCTTTATGTTTTAGAGCTGGTTTGGATCGATTTGGCTAAGGTGGATGATATTATCTCTCACTGAACAGTGATTGTTCATATAGTATAAATTTGACGTTTCAAACTGATTTCTAATTATAAAACATAATATTTAGGATAGTTGGACTAGTAAATATGAAATAGAAAGATTAAAAATTGATTTAAGTAGTTTTGGCATGATTAAAACATTTTTACCTGTTTATGCGCTATTTTGACCACACTGATAATTTAGGTTATTTGAAATTTATTTCTCTTTGATTGCTATAAATAGGTTTTATTTGATTTAATATCGCTATTATGGATGTTTGTATGCTAGTTTAGGAATTCGTTTGACTGTTGGTTGCATGATTGAATTGTTTTCTTAGTTTAGCTTAAAACGTTGTTTGTAGGTGATCTAGTATTTTGAAATATCTCACTCGTCAGAGTTTGGAATGCACGTGTCGGTGTATATTGAATGAATGCACAAGGATGGTAAACTTAAACGAATGAGATAAATTCTCAAAGGAGCTTTAGTGCGCACTGATTAATTCGAAGGAGTGACATTGGAGCTCGACGACGAATTTGAAGTCGTAGCGACACAGAGCTTCATGGCCAACCTGAAGATGGTGGATGGATTTGGCGATAAGCTATATTTTGTGACGAATGTCAGATGTTTTTCGAGAAGTGTATTTAACCAATTTCGGTTAAATACTTGATCTGAGTAGTCATCATCAATTATTACTGAGTGGCCGATATCGATTGCTATTGTTTTTGGCCACTTTGACATCGATGACGATGCTATTTGGAATAAAAGAATATGATGGTTCATTCGACGATGGTTTCGATATGATAACTCTTCAATTGGTGGCTTTGGCTTGAGATGAGGATGTGATGCTTCTATGCAGTGATTCGTTGTAACAACCCAAATTTTGATACGTAAATGGTTAATTTATAAATTAACAAATTAAAATATAAGTTTTAAAACTATAGGGAATTTGGCTATGGGTTTTGCGTCATTGTGTCTATTACGGTTTTCTGGTTCAGATAGATATTTGGTTTGCATAAAACGGATTTTGTGCGAAGAAGGTATATCAAATAAAATTTTGAAATTCAAATTCAAAATTTGAAATAAACAAAACATGTATGTATATATATAATCAATAATGCTTTAATTTCAGTGTAATTAGGACGGCTCATTCCCTGGAAGGATCGACCTAATGTCCACCCGAGCCATAAATGGGGCGACCCCTATATGGACCCACATGTAATGTTTTATGTCTTTGTACCTACAATGCTCTATATTCCTTAATGTGATTCTATATTATGATAACATTAAGTGGTGTGGGATGTTACATTTGATATCAGAGCCTAAGGTTACAAAATCACCAAAATTTTATTTTAAAATATTTTCGAATGAAAAGCCTATTTTTCAAAAGCCAAAAGTTATTTCTGAAAATAATATATGTATATACATATACCCACGCTAATCAGTTACGACATTCCCTTGATTCCTTTTAATTCTAAATTTCTATCCTTCCTTTTGCACACCATGTCGGGAGCCACTAATCTTCCTGAGGATGTTCCTATCCCCCGTTGATCTGTAGATATTTAGAGGCTATGGCACCTGCTGAGAGACAAGAACATGCATAGGGTCTAGCACCTACTGAGGTGGTTCCTCCTAACCCACCCGTAGCCACGAATTTTTCTATGCTTTGTAAGGACTTCTCTAACTTGGAGGGCAAAACTTTTACAGGTACCGAGACGTTTGTAGAGGTTCGCACTTGGATTAAAGAGACAGAGGATTTTGAGTTATTGGAAATTGAGGATAGAATGTGAGTTCGAATTGTTGCTTGGTAGCTTAAGAAGGAAGCCTTGTTTTGGTGTGAGACTATAGAGACAGAGAGGTGGCTTATAGGTTTGGCTGGATTTATAATTAGGTTCGAGAGGAAGTTCCTATCACATACTGAGGAAGGAATGAAATTAGAGCGGTTTTTGAATTTGAAGCAATGCAATCTGTCGGTAAAGGAATACATCAACCAGTTCAAAGAGTTATCGAGATTTGGCATGGATTTGGTTAACACAGATAATTAGAAGCTTGTTCGGTTTGCGAGAGGGTTGAATCAACCTCTCCAAGGCTTGGCGATGACTCATATTCCTATGGTAGCGACTTTGAGGCTTTAAAGAAGTCAAGGACGATAAGGGTGGACCTTCCAATTTTTTTGCTCCTAAAAACAAATGGTGGGATAAGAAGGGCAAGAAGAAACACGGGGGAATCCTCTGAAAGGACAAATCATTTAATGAACCAACAAATTCACAATCGTGATCATCAACACAAGACACCATGTCGACTAACCAAGCACCAGAAATTTTCGAATCATTAATTGGAAGAAGTTAGAGGGTGAGAAGAGATAAGAAAGAAAGTGAGAATGGAAGAAGAACACAAATACAACAGAATCAGAGCAGACACAAATCCCACAACGGAACGAATAAAATATATTATATAACATAAATTTTGAAATACAAGTATGTCTGTATATACATACCATTACCATAGTACAACATTTACAACACATCAGAAATAAACAATAGCTATGAAATGCGGAAGCCTCCTGCTCCAACCCTTCCAAGTTTATCTATAAAATCCCAACTACCCGACTGCTTGTAAAATTTTAGACACCCAAAAGTTTAAGGGTAAAACAAAACAAAATGGATTCTGGGCCATTCATGGGATCAGTGTGAGTAAACTCCAACCACTTGATTTAACTTTTTAAAAACTCTTTTTAAAAGAAAGGATAATCGTAAGACCGATCCATACTTAAATACAGATGGTTTTTACCTTACGATGAACCAAACATTCTTTGAATCAATACTATTCTGATTATATGATAGTGTCTAAATAAAATAAATAACAATCTAGCAGAAATCTTGCATCTCAATCTCTACATACATAGCATACAATCAAAACCGCAGGGCGCTTATTGAGAATGGATTTCCAACTATGACAAGGTATGTAACCACCTTCTGATAGTGTATCGCTAGAGAGGTATACAGTGAATTCAACAAGAACATCTTACAATCCAGGCCACACATGATCGACCACTCATTTCCTTTGAGTGTACTGAATGTATTATCACCAACATTTGGGATCAACAACTGTTACCGAAGCATACAGCAGTGGTAGAAAAAGGAAGCAAATGATTTTTTTCTCTAGATCAGGTGACAATGCACCCTAGTGGCAGTGAACCACATAGCCATGTTGTCTGCCTAAATTCTTTTCATTTCCGGGTTGTGAGGCTTGAGGCTATACTTACCTTTTTAACACCACAACATCATTCACGTTGAATGCCACATCATCAAACCCGCCAAAATCATTTATCGATTTCCCTAGAAATATCACGGGGATAAAGCTAAGGTAAATGGATTTCTTTTCCATCATACATAAATACTTTTGAAGAGATCAATATAGATGATCTGTTACGCATACTCCGTCAGACATTCATCCATACAAGTTGTCCTGGGACTAGAAAAACCGAAGGCACCATCCCATTAATCCATCTTAGGCAATATCTACCTAGGATTAACAGAACAACCCTTGCACTTTACTCCGTCTTCAATTATCTTCAGCATAATTTGATTCGCAATGCTTATGGCCATACAGAGTGGTTTTCAGAAACTAAACCTGATCTCAGTCTCTCTATATTGACAATGAAAATATAAAATTGGCCAATTTGATAGGTAGTTATTTAAGTATCAAAGGAAAGATCCATACAACCAACGATCATATTTCCAAATGGAAATTCTACAGATTAAGCATCAATCAATACTAAGCCCTTTAAAATAATTTCTTATTAATTATCATTTCTCGGATATTTCTCAAAATCTTGTTTTGCCTCACATAATTCTTGCAAGATATTTACATACATTATAAACTCATTATTTTCTATATACCAAAAACATACGTTACTAACATTGGAAAACATTTCCATATTTATTCACATTTCATATTTTCTATATTTAGAAAATATACGTTATTAACATCGGAAAACATTTCCATATCTATTCACATTTCTTATTTTCTATATTTATACGCAATTCTTATTGTCTTTGAAAAATGTGCGTAAACTCCATTTATATGGATTTAAACGAATATTGTATGAAATATCGTTACGACAACTTAATCCATTAATTACTCATTAACTAATGGTATTTCTAACTAATCTTCACCATCCAAATTGGGGTATAATTACCCATCAGACCTTAATTGAACAACATTCTTAATCTCGAAATAGACAAAGCTCACAATTTCAATTACCAAAAAAACATCACTCATGAAACTCTCGTATTTAGTTTACGAATTCACTTTTTTTCCAGAAATCATTGATTATAACAGTAGCGTTATAACTCATGCTACGTGATATTAAATCTTAAATTATAACTTCTACTCATTAGTTTGAATAAATAAATAACTAATTAAATCTTGATTAAAGCAGAAAGTAAATAGAACTTTTCTGAATTTGATATAGTCGAGTCAATATATAAAACTCTTGTGTATAATCTCTGTTTGATTAACATTCCAAACTTCAGAATAAATTTACTATTTAAGGTCAACTTAATTTCCCTTTTCATTCTAAATTCACTTTTGAATTTATCACTTCCAAACCCTTTTCAGTTTCCTTATAACCATTCCAATCTGTAAAACGTTTGCTTTTAAACCATTATTCACTGTAAAATGTGAACATTATTCCTTTATAAAAAATCTGAACTCGTTATATCAAACCAGTCTTGATTTTTATTGTAAATACTATTACAGATTCAAATTCCATCCATCGAGCCATTTTATAACTTCTCATTCACATTCCATTTAAACTAATCAAATCTCATTTACACATCAACCTTCTAGTTAATTTTATTTAATACGTCCATAATGATGTATCGACTTTACATTTGATTATAAATTATCAGTTTCAAAACCAATTATTAATTGTCTTGTCAAGTTCCAAATTATATAATATATTATTTATTGAAAATAGATTACTTGTATACAATTCGACATGGTCAAATTCAAATTATAAATCCTTATGGATTTGTTTTTGATTCTATTCACATTTCGAATATTGAAATAAATTTGCTTACCTTTTTAAAACGATTCCCAATTCCCCTTTTTAAATTCACTCTTGAATTTATATTTCCAAATTATCCCTTGATAATTATTTCCTTCCAGTTATAAACATCGTTTATAAATCAAACTACTTGTTTTTATGTAATTAAAAGAGAAGTTATTATTTCCTAGCCCCTTCGAATTTAAATTTTTATATCAAAAAATAGATTTTCCTTTTAAAAACCAAATTCATTTTCTTTTCATTCAAAATTATCTTTACAGTACTTAAATACCAATTTTTGTAGGGCTTGTGCTATTCGAACATCCAACACAACAAATTCTATCGTAGAATAATTAACACAACATATATCACAATATAAACAGTAATAATTTTAAAGAATCCAGTTGGATCCCTCCAACCTTTTTCCCTACATTCACATATGATTACCAACGTAAATAGCATCAATTTCATTTCAATATGAGATATCATCATAAATAGAATCAATACTTAACCAAACTATATCTATATTTTAAACCAAGTTATTAGAAATTCATCAAAATAACGATCACACAATATTTGTAACGACCCGGATTTTTTGGCTATTTGAATTCGAATATTTAAATCTATTTTAAATAATATTTTTGGAATACGTATAATTAATTATTACTAGATTTCCAGTTTGGAGCCAATTGAAGTTGTTTTGTCGGTATACGAAATTTAAAGGCAAACCGATAAATAAATTGAAATTAAAATATGTTGTTTGTGCAAATGGAGTCGATTTTCAACGAAATTAATTTTGTTGGATCCGGAGCATCAAGACATGGCAGTTTGACTAGTTTTGTTGTGTTTGGAGACCGGGAGTGAGGGTGTATGTATTTAACGGACAACGTCAAATAACAGTAGGAATTAAACCAATCGTAAATAATTCAACTTCTACCCTAAGCAAGAGATAATAAAATATAATTACTTAACCCTTAAGAATTCAAGTACTTGGCTAAGTATTCCTATTTCAAACAGCCTAACCTAAAAATTTCCATTACCTAGCTTTTGAAAAGAAAGAAAGAAAGCTGCGTACCTCTCCATCTCCAACCGCACATGCCTCGCCTGCTCCGTGCATGTACTCCAGTAGTGATTTTTCAATGCAAATATACAAGGCTTCACACCTAAGAAAATCACACAGTATGTATTTTCGCATCAACACATGCAAATTCGTACATTGGTTCCCTTTTTCTTCCGGCTACCTACCTACGCAAACACATTCCTCCTTCCAAAACATCAGAATAGAACATGACAATCTATTCGAAGGAATAAAAATATAACAATAATAGCCTACCCCATACATGCAGTGCCTTGTTTTCAAATCAACGCAAATCTTATCACTACTTTATTTTCAATTTCACGCCGTCCTACAACTAATACACAATACATCCTATAACCTAGCTAGGATTGAAACCATTGCCTCTCTGCTTGTCAAGAATTCCACTCCTACGCACCAGCTATGAAAGAAAAGGACACTGTACAGCTATCCTAATGTCTACCCACCCTATGGCGTGACTGCCAAGGCTTTAACACCATGTTCACCAAACTAGCTGAGCCATGAGGATAAAGGTACCCTGCCTATATAAGCAAGGCAGCATCTTCTTCAATTTCAAAGAAAAATCGAACAGCAGTAAACAAAAATGGCAACAGAACTTTGAAAACTCATTTCATCTCATACACTTAACTAAAAATCCTCAAATAAATTTCAATACACTCGTTTACCCTTTCCCTTCGATCAGTAGGAGTTTCATGGAATTCTTGAACTTTTCTTTTTGGTGTCTTCTTTCACAGCATGGGGGTAGTTTTGAAGTGGTAGGAGATTGAGGCTTTAATTCACGAAATGAAGTGCAAAACATTGTTCGTAGCAAGGAGGAGTACGTATGGTAAGGTTTTAGTGGGTTTTGGTGCTAAGAACGTGCGCGAGTTTCCTGTAGATGACCAGGAAGACACCATCGACGCAATTCCATGGAGAGACTCGAGTTCGTTCTTTTTGGCATAAGGAGACTGAGTGTGCGGTCTGGGAATTGAAAAGCGGGGAAGTTGATGGTTCCAAAAGCAGACGGTGGGGTTCGAAATAATAAAACAAAATATATAAGAAGGAAATGGAGGACTGGGGAGAATGTGTGAAGCAAGGTATGTAATATGGGGGGGATAGACAGTAGCAAAACGGGGATGGATGTGTGTTCAAGTGAAGTAATGGGGAGGTGGCAACATTTGGGGTTGCAAGGCCTTGGGTAAGGTGCGGTTGGAAATGGCTGCGTGAAACTAACAACACGTGGGGAAGTTTAATACTGCTGTTTGGAGAAGAAAAGAATATACATGGGGAAAGTGGCTTTCGAAAATATACGGCAGGTGGCAACGTGAGCAACAGGTAACGGCTCAGTTATTTAAAACAAGTAAATGTGTGACGTGGCCATTTTGTTTTAAATAAGTTATTTACCTTAAGTAAATGGAATGGGTAAACGGGCCTGCTAAGTAATATGGGGTTGGTTTAAGTGAATTTTTAGTTAAAGTATAAACACTCAGGCCAATTTGTTAATCTATGGGTATACGTTGCCTATTAAGATTACAATGATGTGCCTAGTCACTAATTAAATAGGCCCGTTTGTATTTAGAAATATAAGTTTTACTGTATAGTTCAGGTACTGGTGGGTCATTAACATGTCTAATTAAATGTTTAACATGGCCAAATAAGGTCTTATTGTGCCTAACCGTTGGTATTAATATGCCTGATCTGTTAATCAACGTGGCCAAAATATAGCAATAAGATCACGAGTGCCTAAGTTAAGGTGGCCGGTTAAATTCTCTAACTTTATATATATATATATAATTAAACTATTTAATTATTATTTAAAAGTGTTAGTTTTAATTAAGAATCGTATACTCGTTAACAGAATTAAACCAAACAAGCTACGTTGGAATCATGATAATGAACACAACATGTTGGGGCAGATTGTACATATTTGGATAGGACTGAAAGCAGCTGGAAATATTGGTTAAATTAAACATTTGTTAAATTTAACCAACACCGAACCGCTTCAACGGTCAATAAAATCAAGGTGAGTTAAACTCACTCAGTTCTCCCACTTATATTTATATAAGTCAGGTTTAATATTTGTTTGCTGTGTTTGCTAAATTGTTGGTTGATGTGATAATTGTTTGGATGGTTGTTATTAGTTGACCGTTATCAGTTAAATTTATTGTTTATTTTCATATGATCATTATATGAACTGTTGAACCCATATGATTGGACTGTTGAATTGGTTATTGACTGTTAAATCCAAATTCGACATTTGTTTGATTATTAACCAATGGATGATATTATTTAAGAAATTTATAGCAGATGGCCAAAATACAAAACTGTTTGATAAAGATTGATTACCGTCAAGTGAATCGATAGAAATAAAGTTATGAAAATTACTTATAACAAAATATAGATTTTTAAATATATTATTTTAATTGGGTTTATAAAAAGAAAATAAACCATCCATATATACATTGATTATTTTTACCACCAATAACCATTTTTGGTACTAAAATCTATCTGTGTGCGAAGCACATGCCTCATATCAATTATTAAATGGTCTTATAAAGACGATTCTTATATTTACAAGAATGATTAGCAAGTGAGCGAATATTAATGAGATGTTAATAACCGAGGTTAAATGTTTTTAAGAAGCAATTTAAATGAGATTATATTGATTTGATTACTATTTATTTGATAACAATCAAATGGAATTATTTAAATTAATTTAATTTGAAACTAACTTTAAATGGAAAGACGAAATGAGATTTGAGTAATGAGTTAATCATGTTGACTAAGTCAACTGCGTTACTCAAAATTGAATTATGTAATTAGTTATTAATTTAATGAAGATAGTTAATGGATAATTAAACCATTTTTAAATGTTGATATTTGTTAAATGATGATCAAAGTGGTATCTTGGATTTAAAATGTATAAATGAAGGGTTATGAAGTTTTAAACCATTGTTTATAGTAAAGTGATGTCTTTAAGCAAGTTTATATATAATAATATAAGTTAATTTTAATTTGAAATTTAAATTAAATCCTTATTGAGGTTTATTTTATAAAATCCAAGTTGGATGGAGTTATAAAACCCAAGATTTATTGAATGTATTATTGGGACGAGTTATTAGAAATGGTTTATAAATGTCATAAAAATCCAGGATATGAAATTAAGAATATAGAACCTATCTGGAGATTAGTTGAGATAAATGATTCTCTGACTATTGATCTGATGTTGGTTTCGGCCTTCGGGGTTGATATTTAGGGAGTTATTTTCTGGTTGATTTACGGTTAAGAACAAATGGAAATTCAAATTTGAAATAAAGCAGTGAGACGAGTTAAGTTATAAAGATACGACCTGGATTTGTTATATTGAATATGGGAGGATGCTTCACCAAGTGACAACTAAAATGGGATTTTGTTTTGATATTGGAAATGAATATCAGTTTTGGTATTACAATTGATATTTATCTTCAGGTAAGAATGTTGTTGATCAAGGTCTGAGAGGTAATTAAAATATCCCAATTGAACGACTCCAGGATTATCGAAAGATGGTATTAGTTGTAATGAAAAAGATGTTAGAGGTAAATTATTTTGAGAAATGATGACGCGGCGTTATTTGAAGAACTTTGGAATATAGGTAATGGAATTTTGAAATAAATGGAAATATAAAAGGGCTGGAGAATATGAAATGATATTTCCGTGGTAAAGAAATAAATGAAAAGGGATTTGTGGAAATTGTAACGATATTTTCAAATGGTAAGGGAAAGAGATTTATAATGATTTATTCTAAAGGATAAGTGACAATGATGGTGTTCAAATAACAAAACAAAGGAGATATCATAACAATTGTTTTAAAATGACAAGTTGAATCGGTTTCCCTATTATAAATAATATGTAATGTTATAGAAAATGTTTTGGAATAAAAGTTAATGGGGAAATTTGATAAGATTTTATGATATATTTTCTAGGTATATTAATAAAATGATGTGAGAATATTAATATATTGAAAATGATACTATTTTTGGTATTACACTTGATATATTGTTTTTAATGGCCAAATGACGATGTATACTAAACCAATGGATTCATTTTATTTTTATGATTGTTTATTTTGATAGTTAAATAAACGACTATCAAAATCATACCCAATGCGTTATTGGTATGGAAAACCAGGATTGAATTTATATTCGAAAACCATTCTAACCAACAAATACGTAAACGAAGAAGATATCTGATGCTGATCGAGATGGAGCAATTGAAGACCGTAAATCCTCATGAGCGGGGGAACTATTATTGAATTTCTCTAGTTGATCCATAGAGATATATATTTGATAATGATTCTGTCGTGATTGAAATCTACGGATTGCAAGGACTACTTGCTACTGATCTATAGGGTGATTCTTAGGATGCGGTAGGACGGTGCCTTTGGTTCATCCTGTTCCTGGATGACGTGTATGGACGATGTGAACGGTGGCTAGATGTTCCAAAAATCGATTATAACCTCAAGCCTCAACAACCGGGAAATGACAAAAATCGGCCAGGCAGCATGGCTATGTGGGTCGCACCCATTAGGGTGTATACTCACCTATCTGGGGAAATTCCTTTTGCTTCTTTAATCTATCAATGTTGTCCCTTTTCGGGAAACGGTGGGTAGCTCCCAACCGTTGGTGATATACATTTGTTACACTCAAGCGAAATGAGTGGTCGGTCATGTGTGGGCCGGGTTGCAAGACATTCTTGTTGAACCCAGTGTATTCGCCTCTAGAGATACACTATCGGCAGGTGGTTCCATACCTTATCATAGTCGGAATCCAATCTCCAATAAGCGCCCACGATTTTGTTTGTATACTATATATGTGGAGCGTGAGATGCAAGCGTTCTGCTAGACTTTATTTATTTGTATTTAGACACTATTATAATACCAGAATATGATATGTTTTCAAAAATGTTTTGGGTTATCGTAAGTTAAAAACCGTCCGTATTTATGTGTGGATTTGGTCTTACGATTATCCTTTTTCTTCAAAAGTATTTTTAACTCTAAAATCAAGTTAGATGTTACCCATAAATTATGCGAGTTTTTCTCCCTCTGGTTCACCAGACTGACTTGGTGTTTTGTAAATGCTCGGGTTAGACTGGGATGTACAGATTCAGGATATCGGATGTTGTGAAGTCCAAAGAGCTGAAGGTGTTCAGACGTATGATATTATCTAGAATTATTTCACTGTGTAATGTATATGAGGACAGATTATTATAACTATCCCAGTGTATTGATGTACTCTGATGATTGTAAGTTTTATTTCAAAGCTCTCTATAAAGTTATTTTTATATTATATTTTGTTCCATTGCGATGTGAGACTCTGTGTTCGGTTGTGTTGGTTCTTCTTCTTCTATTCTAATATTTCTTTCTTTCTTATCTCACCCTCTAACTTCTTTCTAATAACGTTCCGGCGTTTTCGATGCTTGAATATTCGACAGGTTGTTTATATGTCGATTTTCGGGGTCGAAAATCCCTGTTCACTACAGTTTGTATTAGAGCAATGGGTTATTGATAACCTTGGCTTTATGGTATAACTCTATAGAGATAGGGTTAGTAATACCCTAGATTGAGTTAGAGTGTATATGTATGAGAGCGTATTTGTAAATTTTATATACAAATGCTTTGTATTGTGTTGTTTGATTGGTTCAAGTTGAACTGACAAGTGACGCAATATTGTTTTGTGAAGTGGGTAAAAGAAATAATTTTGCCCAAACTATATTTTCGTATAGAAAAAGAAATAATTTTATTAAATTAATGATATTGGTATATTGATTGATTTGACAGAGAATTCAAATGAGAGTGCAAATTTGAATAGGTTTAACATAATCAGTAGAATTTGTAAATAAGAATTTTAATAAGAAATCAGATAAATTAGAATTTAACTTACGATAAGTTAAATATGGATGATTTGCTTGTGTCGATTGTTGTTTGTTTGAATGGTCGAAAATATTATTCATCAACCATTAAATGAATCGGAATCTAAGAATAAATTTCAATACAATAAATTGAAAATGGAATCGACTGTGAAATGAAACTGAAATGATTTAACATTGTACCTGTTATTTGCATCGGATATTGGATTAGTGCTGGTTGGAAGAGGAAGACTATTAGTCGATTTACCTCTTGATTAGATTTTGAGTTGCCCGACAAATAGGTAAACCTTAATTATATTGATTGGGTGTTTGATTTTATACACTGAGTTGGGTAACCACTTGGCTTTGTTTTCTTTTGATCGATGAGGGGCCCAGAGTGGCATTTGGTAGATCGACCCATGTAGAGGAGATGCTGGCGGATTTTTCGTAAAATTTTAAACTTAGAAATTATTTTAGATAATATTTTAATATAATTATTTTGAAAATAAATTTGGTTTGGAGCATTCTTCTTTCTTAGCAATTTCGAGGAAGAAATTTATTTAAGGGGGGAAGAATGTAACGACCCGGATTTTTCAGCTATTTGAATTCAAATATTTAAATCTATTTTAAATATTATTTTTGGAATACGTATAATTATTTATTGCTAGATTTCCAATTTGGAACCAATTGGAGTTGTTTTGTCGGTACACGAAATTTAAAGGCAAACCGATAAATAAATCGAAATTAAAATATGTTGTTTGTGCAAATGGAGTTGGTTTTCAACGAAATTAATTTTGTTGGATCCGAAGCGTCAAGACATGGCAGTATGACTAGTTTCGTTGCATTTGGAGACCAGAAGTGACAGTGTATATATTTAACGGACAACGTCAAATAATAGTAGGAATTAAACTAATCGTAATAATTCAACTTCTACCCTAAGCAAGAGATAATAAAATATAATTACTTAACACTTAAAAATTCAAGTGCTTGGCTAAGTATTCCTATTTCAAACAGCCTAACCTAAAAATTTCCATCACCTAGCTTTTGAAAAGAAAGAAAGAAAGCTGCAAACCTCTCCATACCCAACCGCACATGCCTCACCTGCTCCATGCGTGTACTACAGTAGTGATTTTTTGATGCAAATATACAAGGCTTCACACCTAAGAAAATCACACAGTATGTATTTTCGCATCAACACATGCAAATTCGTACACTGGTTCCCTTTTTCTTTCCGTCTACCTACCTACGCAAACACATGCCTCCTTCCAAAACATTAGAATAGAACATGACAATCTATTAAAAGGAATAAAAATATAACAATAATAGCCTACCCCATACATGTAGTGCCTTATTTTCAAATCAACGCAAATCTTATCACTACTTTATTTCCAATTTCACGCCGACCTATAACTAATACACAGTACATCCTATAACCTACCTAGGATTGAAACCATTGCCTCTCTGCTTGTCAAGAATTCCACTCCTACGCACCAGCTATGAAAGGAAGGGACACTGTACAGCTATCCTAATGTCTACCCACCCTATGGCGTGACTGCCAAGGCTTCAACACCCTGTTCACCAAACTAACTGAGCCATGAGGATCAAGGCACCCTACCTATATAAGCAAGGCAGCGTCTTCTTCAATTTCAAAGAAAAATCGAACAGCATTAAACAAAAATGGCAACTGATCTTTGAAAAATCATTCCAGCTCATACACTTAACTAAAAATCCTCAAATAAATTTCAATACACTCATTTACCCTTTCTCTTCGATTAGTAGGAGTTTCATGGAATTCTGGAACTTTTCTTTTCGGTGTCTTCTTTCACAGTGTGGGGTAGTTTTGAAGTGGTGGGAGATTGAGGCTTTAATTCACGAAATGAAGTGCATAACACTGTTCGTAGCAAGGAGGAGTACGTATGGTAAGGTTTTGGTGCTAAGAACGAGCGCGGGTTTCCTGAAGATGACCAGGAAGACACCGTCGATGCAATTCCATGGAGAGACTCGAGTTCGTTCTTTTTGGCATAAGGAGACTGAGTGTGCGATCTGGGAATTGAAACGCGGGGAAGTTGATGGTTACAAAAGCAGATGGTGGGGTTCGAAAGAATAAAACAAAATATATAAGAAGGAAATGGGGACTGGGGAGAACGTGTGAAGCAATTTATGTAATATGGGGGTGAATAGATAGTAGCAAAACGGGGATGGATGTGTGTTGAAGTGAAGTAATGGGGAGGCGGCAACGTTTGGGGTTGGAAGGCCTTGGGTAAAGTGCGGTTGGAAATGGATGTGTGAAACTAACAACACGTGGGGAAGTTTAATATGGCTGTTTGGAGAAGAAAAGAATATACATGGGGAAAGTGGCTTTCGAAAATATACGGCAGGTGGGAACGTGAGCAACATGTAAAGGCTCAGTTATTTAAAACTAGTAAATACATGATGTGGCCATTTTGTTTTAAATAAGTTATTTACCTTTAGTAAATGGAATGGGTAGACGGGCCTGCTAAGTGATACGGGGTTGGTTTAAGTGAATTTTTTGTTAAAGTATAAACACTCAGGCCAACTTGTTAATCAAGGGGTATACGTTGTAAGATTACAATAATATGCCTAGTCACTTATTAAATAGGCCCATTTGTATTTAGAAATATAAGTTTTTATATATAGTTCAGGTACTGGTGGGTCATTAACATGTCTAATTCAATGTTTAACATGGCCAAATAAGTCTTATTGTGCCTAACCGTTGGTATTAATATGCCTGATCTGTTAATCAACGTGGCCAAAATATAGCAATAAGATCACGAGTGCCTAAGTTAAGGTGGCCGGTTAAATTCTCTAACTTTATATATATATATAATTAAACTATTTAATTATTATTTAAAAGTGTTAGTTTTAATTAAGAATCGTATACTCGTTAACAGAATTAAACCAAACAAGCTACATTGGAATCATGATGATGAACACAACATGTTGGGGGCAGATTGTACAGATTTGGACAGGACTGAAAGCAGCTGGAAATATTGGTTAAATTAAACATTTGTTTAATTTAACCAACACCGAACCGCTTCAACGATCAATAAAATCAAGGTGAGTTAAACTCACTCAGTTCTCCCACTTATATTTGTATAAGTTGGGTTTAATATTTGTTTGCTATGTTTGCTAAATTGTTGGTTGATGTGATAATTGTTTGAATGGTTGTTATTAGTTGACCGTTATCAGTTAAATTTATTGTTTATTTTCATATGATCATTATATGAACTGTTGAACCCATATAATTGGATTGTTGAATTGGTTATTGACTGTTAAATCAAAATTCAACATTTGTTTGATTATTAACCAATGCGTGATATTGGTTAAGAAATTTATAGCAGATGGCCAAAATACAAAACTATTTGATAAAGATTGATTACCGTCAAGTGAATCGATAGAAATAAAGTTATGAAAATTATTTATAACAAAATGTAGATTTTTAAATATATTATTTTAATTTGGTTTATAAAAAGAAAATAAACCATCCATATATACATTGATTATTTTTACCACCAAGCACTTTTTTTGGTACTAAAATCTATCTGTGTGCGACGCGCGTGCCTCATATCAATTATTAAATGATCTTATAAAGATGATTCTTATATTTACAAGACTGATTAGCAAGTGGGAGAATATTAATGAGATGTTAATAACCGAGGTTAATTGTTTTTAAGAAGCAATTTAAATGAGATTATATTGATTTGATTACATTTTATTTGATAACAATCAAATGGAATTATTTAAATTAATTTAATTTGAAACTAACTTTAAATGGAAAGACGAACTAAGATTTGAGTAATGAGTTAATCACGTTGACTAAGTCAACTGCGTTACTCGAAATTGAATTGTGTAATTAGTTATTAATTTAATGAAGATAGTTAATGGATAATTAACCATTTTTAAATGTTGATATTTGTTAAATAATGATCCAGGTGGTATCTTGGATTTAAAATGTATAAATGAAGGGTTATGAAGTTTTAAACCATTGTTTACAGTAAAGTGATGTTTTAAGCAAGTTAATATATAATAATATAAGTTAAGTTTAATTCGAAATTTAAAATAAATCCTTATTGAGGTTTATTTTATAAAATCCAAGTTGGACGGAGTTATAAAACCCAAGATTTATTGAATGTATTATTGGGACAAGTTATTAGAAATGGTTTATAAATGTAATAAAAATCCAGGATATGAAATTAAGAATATAGAACCTATCTGGAGATTAGTTGAGATAAATGATTCTCTGACTATTGATTTGATGTTGGTTTCGGCCTTCGGGGTTGATATTTTGGGGAATTATTTTCTGGTTGATTTACGGTTAGGAACAAATGGAAATTCAAATTTTAAATAAAGCAGTGAGACGAGTTAAGTTATAAAGATACGACCTGGATTTGTTATATTAAATAAGGGAGGATGCTTCACCAAGGGACAACTAAAATGGGATTTTGTTTTGATATTGGAAATGAATATCATTTTTGGTATTACAATTGATTTTTATCTTAAGGTAAGAACGTTGTTGATCAAGGTCTGAGAGGTAACTAAAATACCCCAACTTGAATGACTTGAGGATTATCGAAAGACGATATTTGTTGTAATGGTAAAGATGTTAGAGGTAAATTATTTTGAGAAATGATAACGCGACATTATTTGAAGAACTTTGGAATATAGGTAATGGAATTTTGAAATAAATGGAAATATAAAAGGGCTGGAGAATATGAAATGATATTTCCATGGTAAAGAAATAACTGAAAAGGGATTTGTGGAAATTGTAACGATATTTTCAAAAGGTAAGGGAAAGATATTTAGAATGATTTATTCTAAAGGATAAGTGATAATGATGGTGTTCAAATAACAAAACAAAGGAGATATCATAAAAATTGTTTCAAAATGACAAGCTGAATCGGTTTCCCAATTATAAATAATAAGTAATGTTATAGAAAATGTTTTGGAATAAAAGTTAATGGGGAAATTTGAGAAGATTTTATGATATATTTTCTAGGTATATAAATAAAATGATGTGAGAATATTAATATATTGAAAATGATATTATTTTTGGTATTACACTTGATATATTGTTTTTAATAGCCAAATGACGCTGCATACTAAACCAATGGATTCATTTTATTTTTATGATTGTTTATTTTGATAGTTAAATAACCGACTATCAAAATCATACCCAATATGTTGTTTGTATGGAAAAACCGGGATTGAATTTATATTCGAAAACCATTCCGACCAACAAATACGTAAACGAAGAAGATATCTGATGCTGATCGAGACGGAGCAATTGAAGACCATAAATCCTCATGAGCGGGGGAACTATTATTGAATTTCTCTAGCTGATCCCTAGAGATATATATTTGATAATGATTCTGTCATGGTTGAAATCTATGGATTGCAAGGACTACTCGTTACTGATCTATAGGGTGATTTCTAGGATGCGGTAAAAGGGTACCTTTAGTTCATCCTGTTCCTGGATGACGTGTATGGACGATGTGAATGGTGGCTAGATGTTCCAAAAGTCGATTATAACTTCAAGCCTCAACAACCAGGAAATTACAAAAATTGGGCAGGCAGCATGACTATGTGGGTCGCACCCATTAGGATGTATAATCACCTATCTAGGGAAATTCCTTTTGCTTCTTTAATCTATCAATGATGTCCCTTTTTGGGAAACGATGGGTAGTTCCCAATCGTTGGTGATATACATTCGATACACTCAAGCAAAATGAGTGGTCGGTCATGTATGGGCCGGGTTGCAAGACGTTCTTGTTGAACCCAGTGTATTCGCCTCTAGAGATACACTATCGGCAGGTGGTTCCATACCTTGTCATAGTCGGAATCCAATCTCCAATAAGCACCTGCGGTTTTGTTTGTATACTATATATGTGGAGCGTGAGATGCAAGCGTTCTGTTAGATTTTATTTATTTGTATTTAGACACTATTATAATATCAGAATATGATATGTTTTCAAAAATGTTTTGGGTTATCGTAAGGTAAAAACCATCCGTATTTATGTGTGGATTTGGTATTATGATTATCCTTTTCCTTCAAATGGATTTTTAACTCTAAAATCAAGTTGGATGTTACCCATAAACTATGCGAGTTTTTCTCGCTCTGGTTCATCAGACTGACCCGGTGTTTCGTAAATGCTCGGGTTAGACCAGGATGTACAGGTCATCGGATGCTGTGAAGTCCAAAGAGCTGAAGGTGTTCAGACGTATGATATTATCTAGAATTATTCCACTGTGTAATGTATATGAGGACAGATTGTTATAACTGTCCCAGTGTATTGATATACTCTGATGATTGTAAGTTTTATTTCAAAGCTCTCTATAAAGTTATTTTTATATTATATTTTGTTCCGTTGCGATGTGAGACTCTGTGTTCGGTTGTGTTGGTTCTTCTTCTTCTTCTATTCTAATATTTCTTTCTTTTCTCACCTTCTAACTTATTTCTAATAACGTTCCGGCGTTTTCGATGCTTGAATATTCGACAGGTTGTTTTATGTCGATTTTCGGGGTTTAAAATCCCTATTCGTTACAATATTCAATCACCATTTATCAATCCCAAAATATGTTAAAAATATTTATAAACTGGGCAGAGTCAGCGAGTTTACTCATATTGGTCGTAAATCATTGAATAATGATAAATGATTGATTTATCCAATCAGGCATTTTATTTTGCCATAAATAGAGACAAGCTCCAAATTATGCCAAACCAGCTTTATAGCTAGCCTACGTCAATACGATTCCAACGTGATAGACGGTTCGTCAATCTGATATCGTATGAGCGAGCACTATAATTACAAGTTTATATGCTTTTTAAATTAAACTAAACTTATATTTTAGTATAGTTTAAAACTTACTTTTCAAGCCAGCCCACATTACTCCAACCCGTACCCGCATATATTTCTTCCTCCATCACCAAATAAAATTGTTGCTCCCTATTTCCTCCATTACTGAATCTTTTCCCGCCTCCCTCTTCCACGTTTCTCCACTTTTTTCCAAACAAAAATTACTGTTGTTCTTTTCATCCCATCTTCTTCCCATACCACCAATACATAGCTCACACATACCTTCCTCAACGTGGCTCCCAGCTCACACACCACGCCATTAAGAAACCAACGACATTTTTTGTGAAAACCCCGAAAAATCACAGCGAGGTGCGCCTCACTATCATGAACCCCAAGTTAATCACCAACTTAGGCACAACTCCCTCTTCTCTGAGCAGATCCCACCCTAGGCTGCGTTAAGCAAAACTATCAAACGTTTTTGTCATTGCACCCCTCCAGATGAATATCGAATTAATGCTCTCATAAAAGGGGATCAACGGATCTTGTTTCAGGATTTATATTGGCGAATCCATTTGCTATGATTTTTTGAAGCCATGGAAAAGCTTTGGATGTTAATTTCAGAAAGAAGAAAAATATGGCAGGCATTGTGCGTCATTTACAGAAGAAACAACTTGGTGGTCATGGAATAGGTACGTTATAGGATGTACATTCTAAAGATTAGGCCTGCGGTTTTATAAATTTTGATTTGCCTTAACATGTAGTTTTGTAGTTGATTGGGTAGGACTGCAGTGATTTCCTTTATATGCACGTTTTAGCTTCGTAGTAGCCTGTGTTAGGGTAGTGTTTAGGTCGGTCCTAATTCATTTGATTAGATTTAGTATAAAAATATTATTATTTAATTTACATGAAATTTATGCACGAAGTAACACATAGAAACTACCACATACGAATTTTCCTCATGATGAAAATTGTAATCCTATAATAACTTAATATTTCGGACACAATGGAACTAGTTTCGTCGAATTCTGAGCCCTTTTGTAAAACTTCCGTTTTAATTTCAAATGGTTAAATAATATGCATTTAAATTGTGCATGGTCAAAAATAAATCCAATTGATATGAAATTGAAAATCTTACAATAATTAATCACTGCAGATTTAATAAAACTAGTTTCATTGAAATCATAGGTCGTTTGAAAATAGACTATTCGTAAATTCCATATTAAATCGATATAATATAAGTCGATCTTAAAATAATTCAATTTAATAATAGATTATTATTATCATATATATTCAAATAAGATATATATATATATAGCTTCAAAATAATCTAATTTGGATTTTAACTTGATATTCCCATATTTAGGTTAAAACGATATTCAAACTATTTAAAACCGATTTATTTTATTTAATAAATCGTTATGGTCTATAACGACCCCATGACGACTTTCTGAAAATTTGATTTGGACATAACTCATGATCTATAAAATCAAATCTTGATTTTTCACATTCATTAGAAAATATAGTTCAATAGATTCGAAGACTTCTTGTTTCAAAGGAATTCGACTTATAACCAATCCCGTACATTCATTTAAAGTTCAAAACATAAAACTATGAACCATCACGATGTTTCGAGCACGTTTATAATTTAATTATAAATTATACATTCAAACTTTGTTTAATATAATAAATTTGTTATTATAATTCAATCCTAAACTGAATTAAATCTTTTAAATTATCTAGTACACAGAATATTGCAAATTTAACTTATTTCCGACTATTTCAGAATTTATATTTATTTTTCCACTATTTATATTAATTAAATATTCAAAATATTTGAATTTAAGCATTCAAATTACCAAAACACTCTAATTAATTAATTACTTAATCACTAAAATCGAGGACGTTACAAATCAAGACTGAGAAGTGGGGGATAGCAAAACATCTCTTTAGGGATTGCAATAAATTAAAAGGGTAAGTGCTTGAATTATGGGAAAGCTCTGAATTTTGGTAAAGCATGTCCACAAAAGGTTGGATAAGGGACTGGTACGTCAATGACTCAGGTGCATGTGTTGGAGGCAGCTCTAAATACTAGTGGCCCTGACAGAGGTAGAAAAGTTTCTGTAGAAGGTTTGATCTCCATCTCTAATTTTCATATACACACTCTTTTTAATTCGGGAGCTTCTCATTTATTTGTTTCCAGTACTTTGCTGGCTGCTTTCACTTAGAAATAGCACTAGTTACAGATCTCATGGTAGTTTCGAACCCTATAGGCAGTTTGGCGCACTTATCTATGATGTGTAAGGGTTTGAAAGTTTCTATATCAGGTGTTGAGTTTGATTGTGATGCCCGTGTTTTGGGATTTTTGAGATGTAGGATGATCTTAGGCATAGACTGGTTAACCATCTATGGATCTGTATTTAACTGCGAGAGGAGGGTCATTCATTTAATGACATATAGTGCTAGGACCCTCAAGATTTCTTACGACCTGTGAGGGTCAGTCATGTTGAGTTTACTACCTAAGCAAGAGATCGACTTCCGAATTTATCTTAGTGAGAACGCAAATCCTGTAGAGCTACATGTTCGACATATGACTCCGAGGGAAGGGAGTGAGTGGAGAAAGCAAGTGGGTGAGATTCTGAAACACTACAAGAAAACACTGATTTAGCGTCAAATATTTAGAAGCGGAAATTTCCGCTGCTAATTTGCGACGGATTTCCATGTGATCTGCAAGGGATAGTTTTTGGTTTTTTCAACATTTTTTTCTTTTGTTTATTACTGTCGTCTTCTTTTATCCCTCACTAAGCCGCTGCAAATTGTGTCAAATTACCGACGGAAAATTTCTGTCACTATTTTCCGCTGCCAATCCAGGCAGAATACCGACGAATATTTGTCGAAGCTATTTTGCAGCAGAATTCAAACAGATTTGCAAGAGATTTAAAATATCAGTTTATTATAATAATTATTTTATAATTAATAATAAAATTTAATACTTATGAAATGGTAACTAATATTTAATAATTAATTTTAAATAATTGTATTTAATAATTACAGTTAATAATTATAGTTGATACTTATATTTTATATTTTGAAAAATTTAAAAATTTGAAATCATCTTGAATAAATTTGAAATAAATCATAAAGTTTATAAAACCAATTATTATTTGACACGAAATAACCAAAATTTCTGAACTTTAAGATATTGAACAAGTTCATTTAATATTTTAATTTAAATTGTATAATACTTCATATTCTAATTTTAAAATTTTCTATAAATTCTGACTAAGATTAAGTACAATTTTTTTAAAAGTTGGGTTTGCAGGTGAAATTTTGGCTCTAACACGTGAAACTTTTGGTACCATCATTCAAGTTTCATTCAGATCTTATATTATTTATTAATAAGTGCACATTTCTAATCATTATTTAATAAATTTCAATCTACATTTTACAAATTCGATAACTAAAATTAATATGTATTTTTATTACGTAGTATTTAATAATTATGATTAACAATTATATTAAATATTCAATAATTTAAATAATTTTAAGCTTATAACCAAAATAAAACTATAAAATATTCATAAAATTTTAATTTTTTTGTAAAATTTTCAGTAAACTAAATAACAATTAATATTCAATATCTAATGTAAGCAATAACAATTGATATACATAATAATTAGTATTTAATATCTAATGTAAGTAATAATTGAAAATCACCTGAGATAAATATCAATTAAGGTTGATGTTTTGTTACCACGCAATTACAAACGGGCAAGGAAATGATAACCCAACCCATTATGCCGAAACCCTCAAAAAACAATACAACGAAAGTTACAAAACACGAACCCTAGCTGCTCCTCGCAAAAACAATGGCGGCACTCCACTTTGTCCATCCATTATCAGCTTCTCCGCCTTGAAAATCCTCCTCCCATTCCTTAATTCTCCCACTTCGCTTCCAACTCGATTTCCTGTGTCCTTGTTTACATTTTCTCCCTCTACCACGTTTCACCGCCACCATCTCCTAACCTTAATTTCCACTCGGAGCTCCTTTATTCCAGCAATCGGCTTCCTATGCTTCCATCTCTCCTTCTCACTTATACCCGCTTATTCCAATCACCTCCACTGGTATTTCCGCAGTTAATTTGGTGAAATTTGAAAGCAGTATTTTTTGAGCATTTCATACCTGCTAATATACGCCGGAAATTACCTGGCTTAGGTAGGCATTGCAAAGCATTTTTGTTTTTTCAGTTCAAATAATATTTTGTCTCTAGTTTGTTTATATTTGGCCTGGAGCAGATAGGTGGAAGTACTCTGAGTTCTTGGGTGAAAGCATTATGCTCAGTTGCATAAAAGTGGATAGAGCATCATGCAGTGGTTATTTGAGACATTGACTTTCTCAAGGTAGATATTTGAGATAATGTCACTTTTATGCAAGTGAGTTGTTTTTAGATAAATTCAAGCTGTTATATGCTAAAAATTTGGATCCTTTAGTCATCTGAACACCTTATTAGGAGCATATACTAAAATCACTTTGACTAATCAAATTTAAGCAAGACTTCTGACAAAAAAAAACTTGAAAGAATGCAAATTTTGTGCTTAGTTTATGCTACAACAATCGCCAATCGACATAGGTTGACAGATTTTTTAAAACTATGTTCTTGACCATGATAATTGATTTAGATGGGCGCCTTTAACATAATCAACCAGCTTGGTAAATAACAATTTTGGTTGAATTTGTGGAAATAAATAGAACAACTTATTTTATTCAGTGATTCCGGGAAGAGAAGCTCTAATGCATGTACACTTAATAGATTTTACTGTAGTTGTATCCAGTGCCACTATTTCTGGAAAGCCTACAGAGAGAACTAAGAACATGTGCTATGTGATATAGGCTAGTACTTCATTTCGTTTACATATAAGTTTTTATATTAATTTTTATAGGTCTATGAGCAAACAGTGATATCTTGTTCTGTTCAAATTGATTCTTTTTCTTTATTGTGCCATCTTGCTTGTACACAATCGTTTTCGAGTGGCCAGTTGATCACAAATTTTGTATGTATCGAATATA
Organism: Allium sativum; assembly: GCA_030737875.1. NCBI lineage: Eukaryota > Viridiplantae > Streptophyta > Magnoliopsida > Asparagales > Amaryllidaceae > Allium > Allium sativum. Next base: position 4,617,455 of record JASFAX010000039.1, on the reverse strand, counting down.
ATGCATTCTTTTGCTAGCATTGATAAATTTAAGTACATAATTACCAAATAAGAGAATAGCATCAACTGTTGATAAAAGTTGCATCCAACGAAGCTGGCAAATTATCTTTGTATTATACGTATATTATACACAATTAAGTTAACACGTTACTTATTACCTTTACGTACGATCGAATGTTCATAATTTTAGCTCTTCAAACCAATACGATTATTGTGTCATATTCAAATTTGTGTTTGTTTATAATTTCGGTAATAAAATAATGTTGGAACGCACTGATATGCACATGGAAGGGAGAAAATATTTAAAGTTGTTGCACTGTTTATAGGCATTTACAATTTTTAATAGTGGACAATCCCTATTTTTTAGTGTTGATTAGTGATTTTTTTTATTTTATATTAATATCTAATTTTTGTAGTCAATGCAAGTATTACATCTGTGATGTTTATAATTTACACAGGAAAACGATCTCTGTACTTTGAGAGCATGGATATTTTTGAGTGATCATTTGTTAATTTTGCAATCCAGCTCTGATGATCCAAAGTTCTTCCAAATTTTATATGTTAAAATCAAGCATTCGTAAAACGACTTGGTTTGGAGTTGTAGTCTTTATTTACACAACTATTGATCAGACAATCGTTGGAGGATCTTATTACAAAGGTAAATAGGTTTGTTTATTGTGCATTTTAGGTATGTTCGTGACCTTATTGTGCTAAATGTACCGTCTCACCGCTGAATTATTCATTTTTATATTGTTTGTCATAGCATTTGGACTATGGAGTATTATTAGTTACAAGTACACATTAATTTCTTTTGGAACTATAATTAACAGGATTCTTCGGTTGTCAGTATGTTCTTTTTGTCAAACTGGTCATGCTATTTGTGTTATTAGTACTGGTAACTCAAAATAAATAGTAGTTGATGAGGTGCAGTACTGCCTCTAACAATAATTTTTGTTATGCTGCCACACTGAGTTAACTAATCAATAGTGTAACAACATTTTGCAGTTTACTACCGAACTCATCATCACGTAATCAAAAATCGAATCCAGTAAAAACATTAATAGGACCTGCGATAAACATCAGTGAGTGTGATATCACCGCAAACATAATGAGTGTTGGTCTTCTCATTTACAATTTTTAATCTGTTTCTTACGGTCACAATTTAAACTAGTGATGATTTAAAATTAATCTCTATGGATAACAAATTGAAACCCATTTCGAATAGTTGGTAAGAGTGGTAACAATGAACTATGCTAATTTCCCCAGTTTCTTCTTTTTTCAAAATCATAAACTTCTGTTAATAAGGAAGAAATTTTCTGTTCTGTTATATTGAGTTCAATGATTTATTGGAAAAGCATTTATATAAGGTTGAAAAGCCACTATCAAAGTATAACAGCTAGAATTTCAACAACTTTTGCTAGTATAATTGTAAGTCATTTGATACACATTAAATATCTTGAAGATCCAATGTTTTAACTTTCTTACCTGTAAATGTATGGTCCATTTTTACCAACACTCATTAAAATGTATGGTCCATTTTTACTTATTAACCAGTTTCACGTGTCATGGTTATATTATGTGATTTCTCGGTTCTCGAATTATATGCCACTGCTTTGCAACACTCACGTATGAATTCCCAAACTGGGGTATGATATCATTGCTCTTTCTCTAGCAATTGGAAATATTCCCAAACTGGGATATGATATAATTCCCAAACTGGGGTACTGCTATAATTATTTCTGCTATCATATAAAGAAACTATCTAGCTTTTAGAATTATTTTCTACTATTTTTATGTGTTGTGTGTATTAGTGAAGCTATCATATATATTGTTTTGTTTTGTTTTGTTTTAACATAATTATACACACTTAGTTCAGGTTGCATGGGCTGATGTGTTGCCTTTTAGTCCAGTCTGTACTCTTTTGTTTACCAAGAAACTAAACTAGTGCTTTTTATTTTTATTTCTTTTCAGGCTTTGGAACAAGCATGGGTTCATACAAAATCATTCTTTGTTCAGGTTGCATGAGCTCGACTACGGTAGTTTAGTTGTATGGAGAAGTGCAACAACTTTTGCAGGAGAATGCGGGACTGATCCAAGCAGATCCATTATGGATCTGGCTTTTTTCTTATTTCCATTTGATTTCTGTATGTATTTGGTTTATGTACCTTTGATTATTTTTAGTTTACGTTTGTAGGCTATGCAGGTTATTATGATAACCTGGTTATGTATTGCTATTTCATAATATAATAAAAAGTGTACCAATTTTTCATATTGCTTTGTTTCGTTTGTTCATGTTTGCTCAAGAGAAATTTCAAAGCTAAAATGTTAGCAAAATCAGTGTTTTGTTGCAGTGTTTGCTGAATAGTAAGGTTTACCGACAAAAAAAAAGAGCCAGATTTTTTGTTAAATCTTTTTGTCGCTAATCCCTTGGTAATTAGTAAGGGTTTACCGACAGCTTTTATAAATAATATTTTATTCTAAATTAATAATCCGTCGGTAAATCGTCGGTATATAAATAAAAATTAAAATAAAAGTAAATTAATAAATAATATTTATTATTGTTATAAAATTAGTAAAATGACGGTAAATTATTTGAAAATTCATGCTAAATTCCGTCGCAAAATCTGACACAGATACCGTCATGGTTTTTGCCGACCATACCTTTATGTAGGAAATCCGTCGCTAATGCCTATTTAGCGACGGATTAGCAGCGTTTTCTGCCGCTGCTATATGCTGTTTTTCTTGTAGTGAAAAAAAGGTTTTATTAGGCGGAGTTTTTCTGAGTGGGGAGCATTGGTTGTCTTTTCCACTAAGGATGATGGTTCCCTCCATCTATGCATGGATTATCGAGAGTTGAATAAGCTCACAAAGAAAAATCGTTACCCGCTCCCTCGAGTAAATGATCTGTTGGATCAGTTGGTAGGCATCTCTTAGTTGTACTTGGCTACTTGTATCCATCAATTACGCGTGGACGAGGATAGCATCGATAAAACGCCATTTTGGACTCCTAATAGCTTCATTAAGTGGTTGGTAATGCCTTTTGGTCTGACCAACGCACCAGCGTATTTCATGGACTTGATGAGTAGAGTATTCAGAGATATTCTAAATAAGTTTATAGTGGTTTTTGTGGATGATATCCTTATTTTCACAAGGAATGAGGATGAGCATGCATCGCACTTGGGAGAGGTTCTCTGCAATCTTCAAGTTCATCACTGAAGGAAAAATTCTCCAAGTGTCATTTTTTTTGAGTAAAGAGATGTGTTTCTTGGGGAATGGTATCAAGGGGTGGGTTAGCGGTTGATTCCGCCAAGGTAATTGAGGTGCGAGGACCACTAAGAACACGACCGAGGTAAGGAGTTTTCTTGGCTTATAGGGTTACTATAGGAAGTTCGTTAAGGACTTCGTAGGCATTTCAACACAATTAACCCGACTCACTAAGAAAGAAGAGTTTGGCTTTCTCTGGGGATATGGATTATGAAGATGCTTTTCAGAGATTGAAAAATGCTCTCACCCATGCACCAATTTTTACATTACCCGATGGATTTAAGATGTTTACAGTTTATATTGATGCTTGTAGGACCGGTCTAGGTGCATTATTGATGAAAGAGGGAAGAGTTGTGTGTTATGGTAGTAGGAAGCTAAGGGATCATGAAAGGAATTACCCTGCGCATGATTTGAAGTTAGTTGCTATAGTATTTGCAATGAAGTCTTGGAGAGACTACCTACATGGCGAGATATTTGATCTTTTTATAGACCACAAGTCGCTTAAGCATTTGTTCTCTTAGAGGAATCTCAATTTGAGACAACAGAGGTGGATGGAGTTCTTAGCATTATATGACTTTGAGATTTTGTATACCCCTGGTAAGGTGAATATGGTGGCTGATGCAATGGGTAGGCAGAAGGCGACATTGAGTCCCTTATTCATTGAGTGACAGAGTTTGGAGTATATAGCTGCATTTGACTTTTGACCATCTACGGATTACAATCCTAGATTTTTGGCATCATTGGAGGTGCAACCTACCTTGCTAGAGCAGATTGGGACGAGGCATAGAGAGGATCCTGATCTTTTAGACATTTTGGATAGACCGAGTAGAGGAGATGTTTCTAGATACCTTCTCATATATTTTGTGGATTATAGAGGTTGGCTTCGGCGGTGATTGTGTGTGCTCCGCATGGATGATTTAATGAGCACGGTATTAACTGAGGCTCATTACTATCGAATGACTATTCATTTAGGTGGTGATAAAATGTATCTTGATATGAGGCGAGTCTTTTATTAGACTGACACAAAGAAGAGCATGGCTAAGTATGTGGCTAGGTGTATGAGTTGTCAAAGAGTCAAGGCAAAGAAAATGAATCCCGTCGAACTGCTTCAGCCTTTGGGTATACCGTTGTGGGAATAAAAGAGTGTTTTTATGGATTTCGTAGATGGGTTACCTAGGTCGAGAAAAGGCAACAACAATATTGGGTCATCGTGGATCGACTGACTAAGAGTGCCCATTTCAATCTAGTTAAGAGTAAGAGGACGACTGCGTGGTTGGATTCTTTGTATATTCGTGAGATTGTTAAACTCCATGGTATTCCTTTGAATATTTTAAGCGATAGAGACCTAGTTTTTACCACTGAGTTTTGGTGGAGTCTGAAAGAGGCTTTGGGGACACAACGCAGATTAAGCATTGCATATCACCCTCGGACTGATGGATAGACTGAGAGGATGAACAAGATTTCTGAGGACCTACTGAGGATGTGTATTTTGGACTTTTAAGGGACATGACATGATCATTTACCCCTCGTGAAATTCATGTATAATAATAGCTTCTAGACCAGCATTGGTATGATACCCTTCAAGGCCTTGTATGGACGACCCTACAAATCCACGACATAATGATGGGATTTGACAAAAAGACCGCTTCTTAGGCCGAAAATGATTAGAGGTACTCCGATAAGGTTGATTTGATTTGGAGGAGGATGAAGGCAACACATGATAAATAAAAGTCGTATGCTGACAAAAGAAGGTTTGAGCTAAAGTTAGCTAGTCGGCATTTTTTTCATTAAGGTTTCACCATTAAGGAATGTGTTGAGGTTTGGCTCCATAGGTAAGTTAGCACCGAGGTTCGTTGGACCGTTCCCGGTAATGGAGGGACTAAGGCAGATGGCGTATAGGGTTCGACTACCGGAGAGGTTATCGGGTGTTCATAATGTCTTTCATGTTTTGCACTTTCGAAAGTGCTTGACTCAATACTAGTGGTGGAGCATAGTTGATTGGAGGACGTGGAGCTTGAGCGTGAGACCTCTATTCGACGAGTACCTATACATATCCTTGATTTTGAGACCAGGAAGCTGAGGAATAAAGAGGTAAGGCTTGTAAAGGTGCAGTGGGAAGACGATGATAGAGAAGCTACTTGGGAACCATAGGAGAAGATGCGTGTTTCTTATCCTTATCCTTTTTGATGGTACGTTCCAATATTTTTCCATCTTTAAGTTCTTGAATAAGCTATGCCTTTTAAATCCCTTTGAACTCAATCTTAGGAGAAACCTATGGATGGTAGGATATGGATGAAACGTGTTAATAGAGAATGTTATGTTTGATGGATGTAAATGATGCAAGTGTTTGCAAGTGGATGTATTGGATGCATACATACACACACACTAGGCACTATGATCGGCTAATTGGACACTTGGACATGCATATGGATGTTTGCGCATTTTTTATAGGTGATATAAATGGATGTTATCATATGGTTGTTGCATATGAATGATGGTTGAAGCACATGTATAGAACTATTTATTATCAATTGGACTTTGTGCATACATTCGGATACATTGCACAAACATATTTGCATAAAAGTAGGTCAACTGAATCAGTAGACCGCCAAATCTTTTGCTTTAGTTAAGGACATATACACTACACTATTGAATAAGCACATAAATTGCCTAAGACAAATTAAGAACAATGTCTGTTAGTGAATGATGGATGTAGAAAACTCTTATCTTATTCTTCTACCTTTGAGATTTCTGGGATGAAATCCTTTTAAAAAGGGAAGAATTTAACAATCCAAATTTTAATATGAAAATTGTTAATTTAAAATATAAGTTGTTAAACTATGGGGAATTTGGCTACGGTATTTGTGCCATTGTGTTTGTTACAGATTTCTAGTTCAGATAAACATTTGATTTGCGTAAAATAGACTTAAAATGAAGAAGTTATGGAAAATAGAAGTTTGAAATTCAAATTCGAAATTTGAAATAAAAAACGTATGTAAATAAGTACGATTAATAATGCTTTAATTTCGGTGCAACTAGGATGACCCAGTCCTTGGCAGGGTCGACCCAAGCCATAGATAGGTCTATCCCTATGTCGACCCACCCAGGTGATGGGTCGACCCAGTAACACAAGCCGACACTACAACAAAAAATGCTTTTAACAGCGTTTCAAAAACGCTGTGGTAGGATATTACAGCGTTTTGATAAACGCTGTATAACGACATGCTGTCGTAGGCCCATAATTTTCAAAAAGCTGTTAATACTTTATGCACAACGGTTTTTCTGAGCTGTTAATAGTTTTCAAGTGTGTGTTACTTCCTTTTTATCAGCAATTGGCAAACGTTGTTAATAAATTTAACAGCGTTTTCATTTTGTAGTCAAAAGTTTGCATGGATGTTTCCACAATTTCATCAGCATTTTCTAAACGCTATTATTTTGTGTTAGAAGTAATGACAACATTGAATAAATGCTGTCTTTTCTTGATTCGATTTTAACAGCATTTGTGTTATGTTGTATTATCACGCACACATATCAACAACATTTAAATATAATTCAAACAACCGGTATTCATAACATGTTTGAATCAAACACAAAAATTACCATATAAACACATAACTATTAATCATTTACATAAAACTATATAGCATATAATTCATAAACAAAGACATCGTCTATAAATCATGTTTACATAAACTAAGTTCACACAATATCAATTAAACAAAAATACAACATCTAAAAACACGAGCACAGTATTCTTGAAGCAGTTTGCACCAAATAATGAGAACAAAACGGGCAACCAATATATTTCATATAAGCATACCATGGAAGAACTTGTCGCCTTTTACATTTTCGCAACAATGGTCTTTAGTTACCTACAATGAAGAAATTCACGAGTTAATGATTTTGTTAGTAGCACACGACATGTTCTAACCTTGGCTGAAATTAACATATTGATTCTACTAATAATAAATGACATGTAGAGCAAACATTTTTTTCCCTAGTTTACCATTATTGATTTAATAATCATATTAATGATCCCTTGTTTATAATGAAACTTAGTTAACTTAGTTAAATATTTATAATACTAGGTAAATTTTATAAGCTCGCAAATCTCAACTAATTTGGTTAACATGATTAATTATTATTTTATAATATTTGGTTTATATTTTATAAAACTTAATTAATTTATTATTAGTATTTATAATACTTAATTAACTAAGTTAAATTATTGTTATTATTATAATAAGTTCAGTTAAATTTTGTAAAACTTCGACAAGCTGTTCAATATTTTATGATTTAATATTATTATTTTTATTACAAAGTAAGTTTATTGTTATTATTTAAACTTTTTACTTTTTAGAAAATTTAGAATTTATTATCATTATTATAAAATTATTTATTATAATAATCATCATCATTATAAACATAGTTAATTATTATCATCGTCATCATTATTATAAACTTGTTCATTTTTATAAAGCTTAGTAAAAATTTTATAATACTAAGTTAATTTTTATAAACTTATTTTATTTTATAAATAAGTAACTATTTTTCATAAAATTTAGCTACTTTTTAAATTATTATTACTTTTATTATTTCTATTATATATATATATATTTAATACTTAGTTAATTATTTTATTAATTTATTTAATCCATTATTACTTTTATTTATAAAAAATAATTAATTTAGTTAAACCTTAATTATTATTATTATTATAAGTTTAGTTAATTTTAATAAAACTTAGTTAGCTTGGTTAATAAAACTTAGCTAGCTTGGTTAATATTTACAATTCATTATTGTTATAGATCTGGTTAATCTTTATTAATTTAAAACTTAGTTAAATTATTACTGCTACAAACTTAAGTGATCATCATCATCATTATTATAAACTAGTTAAAACTTAGTAACATAATTAAAATTTTACCATGCCAATTCAAATTTTATAAACTTATTTACTTTTTATATATCAAAGTTAATTTATATAAAATCAACAACTTAGTTAAGTTTTTATAATACTTTGTTAATTTTTATAAATCTAAGTTAATATTTATAAATTTGATTAATTTATTATTATTATTATTATTTATAAAACTTACTTAAATTATTAGTATACAACTTACTTAATTTTTACAGAACATAATTATTTTGATTTCTAGGTAAATGCATCTTTTTCACATTTCTATTTGCAAAATGATTGAAGCCCAGTGCATTTCATCATCTCATCAACAGTTCCATTATGATTGGATTAAAACAACAAGAAATCACTTATAGAACATAGATCTTCAAGAGTAATTCTTGCAGTTATCATTATATATATATTGTATAAACAAATATATCATACAATGAATACTGAAAAATGGTAGGTCAAACCTGCTAATTTTGATGTTCACGTCGACAGTCATGCCCTTAAACTATCCTAAAATGTCACCACAATATAAATTTAAAACTAACAAATGCAGATGTTTTTGTGCCGTTTAAAATTATTGAACCTGTCATTTGCGCTTCAAGTAATATTCAACAGCTACACTAAATTATACAAAACAGGTCTATATCCACATCCCAATTTTGGAAAATTATACGAAACAGGTATGTATCAATAATCAACATTAATGGCAAGTCCATGTTTCTTAAGAAAATGACAATCTTATGTTTCTACACTAAATTTATTAACTATTTTCTGTTAAACAAATGGGTATATCAAATTTTATACTACTATATTAATTTTGCATCCATTTAACTTCCCCTTGGACATAGTTTTACTAAAACCTGCAACACTTCTTTACTAAATTTTTTTTTTTAGTTTGTATTCGTATAACTTCAACACCTGTATCACTTTCAGTTTTGATGCAATAACAAGTGCGCATTTGTTATCATTTTTTCTATCTGCTGTAACTGGACAATTGTCTCTACTATTTTACACACAAATTCATAATATTAAACAAGTAAGACTGTCTAATTATCTACTCTATACATGTTGTATGCCTACTTTTTCAGTTATAAATAATCATTCACTTTGACATAACATAGTAAATTAATAACGTAACACAGTAAATTCAGTTTGGTAAACTCATACTGTATGGACATTTGTAAACACAAATATTTGTAATAACTTTGACATATATTTGCAAACCATAGTAAATTAATAACTTTGACATATATTTGTAAACACAGAATATCATGAGCAGATTCCATATAAGAGCTCAAAAATATTAAATACCTTGTTTCACCGCTTGCGTCATGCAGGGAATTTAGTCATTGAACCAAGCCACTGCCAGCTTGTAGATCCACTACATCTTTATCAGTCTTTAGCTTCAATGCATCACCAAATATTATGCATTACTTCCAGTTGATTTAGATTAAAGCAGGCCATGCTACTATAAATCTAGTTGTACTAATGGATATAATGTATTTCATTAAAAAAAACACTAACCAGAAATCGATACTATGTTAACATAAGCAATAGGTCATGCTACTGTCAAACCAAAGTCATCTGATTTGAATCCATAAATGATGTAGGTGTCCGTAGAGGTGCATTTGGGACTTCTACAATATTTGCACACATTACAGGGGGGGTGTCTTTTCAGATCTTAGCTAGATAAATAGAAGGCCAATTCTAGTCCAATGGGCAAGATTGCCTAGAGCAGCATGCTGTATGTTTTGCCTGCTAGAACTTTAGCTAACGGCTCTAGCACGACTATCCGGCAATGAAATTTGTTGATTAACTACTGTATGCTTACAAGCAAATAAATCGTTTGTGAGGGTTTGATCTTAAATGGAAACTCCTTCCAGATCTTTGCACTCCAGTCTGGAGTAGCTTAAGAACTGTACAAAAATAGCTAATTAGCAATCTAAATAAATATATGAACAAGTGTTTTATCAATTTCAGTTTGAAAACTGATGTGACCCGGTAGAAATGTTATAATAGGACATCAAATAAAAACCATAAACTGACAGCATCGAAGCAATAAAAAACTGACAGCATCAAAGTCATAGATGGTGTATCTGCGTTCGTTCTCTGGAAGAGTAGGCACGAAATCTTCATAGGTCAGATCGGGTTCACCAATCTTCTCAAAGACCACCTGTTTAAGATTTTCATTGATCTTATAAACAATGAATCAATGAGTTCGCTTTGTCTTTAGTTTTAAAATTTTATGCTTGCAATCATCAAGAACAACCATACCTGATGTTGTGTTTCCCTACAAGCTACTTACAAGATATCCAAATAGCTATAAAGATCCAATAGCTGCATACATGAAACCGAAAGAGATGGGAATTAACTAATATGTTGTCTAACATCTAAAGAATAAAATTCATAACATGAAGAATAAAAACTACAAAACAAACATGTATAATACCATGATAACTTAACTTAATGTAAGGAAACTAACTCAATATAAATTTGCTGTATCTAAGACCTACTATGAATTAGTGACCAAACAGACTTTTTGCATGGTACAAGCTTGCTTGATATTTTCCTTCACTTTATTTTCAACATCATGAAAGTAAGATAAAATATTTGCAAAAAAAACTTTCTGTTTTTGAAGCTCATATTCAATGAGAGGCTCAAATAGAATTCTCTTTACCCCAGACCACTTGGTCAGGAAACAGATAGAAAAAGCTAACAAATACACCAATCAAGCTGTCATGTTTTATTGAATTTTCCAAACCAGAAAAAGAAGAAAATATGCTAGCATAAGATCCTATATAAAGTACAAGTTGTAAAATTATATAGAGGATAACTAACGGGCCGATGCAAACAAACCTGAGAATGATTTAATAACAAAACATGCCTCTCCCATAGTATATGAAAATTGCATAAGTACTGAATTTAGATGGTTTAATAACAAAAGAAAGCATTGGAAAATAAGATCACAGGGATTATAAAGTCATACAAGACAACAAGGCAAGAATTAAGAAAAATGAGAATGGGCTCCGCGAAAGAAAATTGTATTAGCAATAAAATGGAATAATCTAGAGTATGTAACGGATGGCATAAAATTGTATTTCATAGTCGATCGTGTATCCAGATCATCTTCATTAATCGTAGTTAAACATTCTTAAAATATGCGTAAGTTATGTTAAATGTATGTACGATATTAATTAATGGTTTCAAAAATGTCTTTGTTTCTATTCTTTTATATTTGATTAATCAAATAAGACAGATATATGTGGATGCATTCAGCATAGTGGGTTCAAACAGGCATTTCGAAACAAAAAAATCCGAGAGATTCTGATGCATTATTATATTCATTCATGATTAGAAAAGGTAAAGGTTAAAGACACAACAAAGCGACGATGATATAAATAGACATTCCCTCGTTGTTACTATTATTTTTATCATTTTACATATAAAAGTAACATAACTAAACAACAATTACATTGATGTGCGATAAGGGAACACCGTACTATGAATAAACTATATTATGTCAAAGCAATACAAAATAGAATAATACTATACATTCGTAGACAAGCTTTATATAGGGTGATTCATTGGAATGATTAAGAAAGATCATCAAATCTTTAGACGTTTTGTTTAATCTTTCATTAACTAATCTGGTCATGCTCGAATTCAAAAAACGTAAAATCATAAGTTTTAAATAGCGTTTCAAATCGAAATGCAGCCCTATCGATTCAAATTTCAGTGTGAATCGGAAAACCTAAAAATCGTACGCGTTAAACAAAAAATCGAAAATATCGAACCTTAATTCAGATCGCGATTCATGTGGAAGACGAAGTATCGATCAATATTGTTTCAGAATTCAAAGTGCATTCGAAGAAGCTTTCTATTCCATCGTCACATATTTCAGAGACGCAAAAGAGGGGGGAAAATACAACCTGCTGCTGTGCGAACTGCGTTGAGGTAAGTGGTCCATATTTATTTTTGTGCTTTGTCTATCATCTTCCTTCTCTTCTCTATTCTGATTTTTTTTTTATTACACTGCTGTCGTGCTGCGCAAATTTGGATTTTGAGAATTAAGGGATATGCCGTCGAATTTTCTAAAATTACTACAGTAATTTTTTAACCGTACAAATTTTACGTACCTACAGATTTTGCAATGAAAAAAAGTTAAAAGTACCTACATCCATAAATATAATAGCCTCATAAAGTTAAAGTGCCCATAGATTACACATCTTCCTAATTAACAATCATCATCTGAATGTTCAGATTTGCCGATGTTTATTCTATGATGCTTGCATATGTATTTACTTGCATTTAACATATTAGTTGATTCTGTAATCGTAATTTTGGTTAACGTAATTCTAGAAACAACTAATATGTAAACTCTGACAAACCTTATTTAATTAGTTATTGCAGTTAGTGTATTAGTTGATTCTACAGTTTATGGTTTATGTTGGTGTTTTGACTTGCTTTATTTCCATCTTTGTAGTATGCAATTATGCATTCTATTTGCAACTTAATCAAGTATTCAATATGAATCTATTTTCTTTACTAATGCAATTAATTAACTTGAGGTGTGATATTAATTTTCGTGAAAGAAAACAAATTAACTAATTACATAGCACGTCATACAAAAGAATAGATAAGAATCATGAGCAATTATTTATTACACATTAAGTACATAAATACAAAAAATGAACTCTTGCACACAATCTTGTAACCTCAATATTGACCTACAAGTGGAAAAAAAATATTATGTTAGCACACTGCCATAAAAAACAAAAAAAAACAATATATATTATATACATGCAATATATAATTATAGTAAAAATCTACAATCTATAATTTGAATCCCATTTCGATTAAAAATTTATGTTTTACGACTAACGATTTAAATCTTAGTTGCATCTACGATTCATGATTCAAATCCCGTTTCGATTCAAATTTTGAACTTTCCGATTTACGATTTGAATCTCATATTAAAATCCTTGCTGGTCATACTAGTGGCAACTTGGCCTGTGGAACCTTCAAAATTTAATTCAGAAATCGCAATGGTTACATTATCAATTGTCTACAAATTTAAGGATTTAAACTGAATAATACAACCCATCTAATACATTATATCAAGATTGTATGGCCATTAACAGGCCTTGCTTAAGATATAACATGCCTCGAAAAAAAAACTGAGGAAAACAAACAAATGACTGGGCACATGACTATAAAAGAGAGTACCTTAACAAATTTTAGGAGATACCTAGGTATTAAGCTCGGGAGTATATTGTGATTGACATTTACGCAAACATCACGTGTGTAGTAAACTTCTCCACCCATAAAACAACCAGCAGCATTTCCATGCATAACTTCATGCCCAACAGTCGATTCAGCACCACCAACATACTCATGCCAAACGACCAAGCAATCATGCAATGTTAATCCAAATATTGATTTATAATAACACTTAAATGTTTTATAGATAATATTAACTGCATTATCAAAATCATGCATCTATATAACTAAGGTTCTATTTACATTCCACGCCCTGCTTCATGAATCTTTTGAAACAATTAATAATTCATGGGTTCTTCATCAAAAATAAATAACTTTTCTTTCTACAAAATTTTATCTTAAATTGCAGAATTCATAACTTGTTGTTACCGCAGCCAATGTAAACAAAGTGTCAGAATTAGAGTGTTGTAAGAGATACAACTGAAATTGCAAACAACAGAGTTATAAAGAAGGTTTTATCCGAACTAATTTGATAAAATTAAACCTCGCCTTTGAAAGTGCCTAACAAATGACTATCTTACCACAAACAAATACTCCATATATGGCAAAAGAGTTCCTAATTCGACTAGAACTGCTCAAATCTGTATGAAAAAAAAAGAAGAAAAAAACCATTGTTTGAATTTACCAAAAGCTTTAAAATAGAACAATCAAATTCAAATGTAGACTTGCTAGTCCCACTCAAAGTAGAATTCAAAATGGACAAAGTGATTTGTTGGCTTTTGGGTTTTTATTTCATGCCCATCACTAACAACAGTGTTCCATACCCTCCGAATTGGCTTTTATATGGCATAATGTAAAAAGGGTATTAGTAAAATAATAAATGAAACAATCCATCAATTTCATGCTATCCTGAGATATATCATATATGAATTAATTAAAATGAAATAAGAGCCCATGTACTAGTTATGGAAAAGAAAACATATACCTTTCCGGCTCTCGTAAGCAACCCCGGATGCTCCTCCTGCCTTTCGGCGAGATATTTGCCTTCATTTGAGCCAGGTGCTTATTTATAAGCCGGCCAAACGAACGGGCGGCGAAGGAACTCGTAGCTAAGAGGGGCGGACCTAGGCACTACACCAAAACAGCAAATTTGGCGCACCGCGATGTAGATATTTGATACGGCTTTAAGCCGTATCAAATTTGATAAGGCTCTTAACCGTGTTAAATTTCTTTGCTACCCCTCTACCTATCCACACCTTCCTCAACCCCTTTAATCTAACCGTTGATCTTGAAGACTTTGGATCGTTCCATTTAATACTGATTTACCCCGTATCAAATCAGATCATATTTTTTTCCCCGTTGATTTTCGTTTCTCACAAACCCAAAAATAGATTGGCCGCTACTTTTCTAATTATCTTTTCCCCATCTTCCCCCTCTGGATGAAAAAAAAAAACCCTACGTACGAAAATAAAATCCTCTCTTCCTCAGTAAGATTCGTTGCGGCTAATGAAGAAGCATTTGTTACTACTTTCATTTTGAAAAATCCCTAACCCTTCGCCTTTGTGTGGTTTCGTTACCTTGGGTTTTCCTACCGTGCTGGAATCAAGCGGAATGTTTTAATTTTTCTAGCTCTAACCCTAGAAGGCATGAATCGATGTGAGTTTTAATTTATTTTCTGTATAGTTTTATTAGACAGTGATCATTGGTGATTATGTGTTATAGTTGAATTATTGGTAAACCCTTGGTGTATTTTTAGATCGATTAACTAGTCTTTGAACAAAACTTGTAAATACTTGTTATATTACACCATCAAATGTTTAGATTTAAACAGATTGTTTGGAACTTTACTTTGGTACAATACTTGTAATAGAAAAAAATGAACATCTTGGTCGCCATTCATTGTTAGAAAGAAAAATAGTGGAATTGATTGTCCTTTTTTGGGCTTATGGATTATTCAGCATATAAACTCTTTGAAAATTTTCAGTTTTCACCTTCCTACAAAGTCATTTCCAGTCCCACGGTAATGTTATCCTCCAACTGGTAAGTTGTGATATCCAGATAGTTTCTATTTTCATAAGAAACCGTCAAATCTAACCTTATTAAATTGAACTTCTTAATCTAGTTACTTGCCACTTGGTTCTCCAGTTCTATTTTGTTGCTTCGATTCAGGGAAAAAAAGGAAAGTGGGGTGGGGGTATATGTTAATTAATCGTCTATTTTGTATACAATTTTTCTTTTAATATATTGATTTGCTCAGATATTACAGTTACTAAATAAACTGCAGAAGATATGCCTAAGTTTTTGGTAATCTGTGCTTGCATATAAATCTGCATAAAACCCCTATTAACAAGAGATGGTTAGAAACTTTCATTCATTTTGCGTTTGTTTGAATTTGGATGTATGATCGTTAAGTCATTATGTATGATTGAGTTGTCCAATTTGGAATGCCCAGTAGTTCGTAGTCTACTTTTCTGAAGGTCTATCAGTAGACACTTAGTATCGTTGAAGCTCGACAGCGGCATTGGAATCACTAACTGTTGATGCATGTAACTTATTGTTTTAGCACAAAGCAAAGTAGTGCATATAGAAAATTAATAAGTGTTTTTAGCTAATAAATTTTCAAACAAAAGAAATAAGGCCTTGAAAACTATGGTTATAAAGTGAATGAGGATGAGTGACTATGATATAGGTATGTATGTTTCTCCACTGTAATTAGTACATGTAGTGCATTCCTATTGGAACAGTCCCTTCTATATATGTCCATGCTTTTATGATGTTGTTTGTCATTACATTAAAAAGTGTAGTTCAACTTCATAAAAAGTGTAGTTCATCTTCTTACCATGAATTTCTATCAGGTTGATTTTTTTTTTTTTTCGGTGAAATTATGGTAGTGTGTTCCTCTTAAGAATTTTAATTTTGTGGATATGAGCGAACTATAAAGCCAAGGTTTGACAGCTTCTGTGTGATTCCAAGTAAAACCGGCTGATATAAATTTTATGCTAAATTTATATTTATAAATGTCTGTTGGAAATATTGATTCTGTTGGAAATCCATCTTTCATTTTAGCCATGCCAATCCTATTTGGGATGGATGAGTATAAGACATTATTACACACACTAGCATATCACATTATCACGTTTTTAATGTATGCCAGTCCTACCATGAATGGTAAGATGACACAGTATAATGATAAAAGATTTAACTTAATTGACCTTTCTTGTACTATAATCGAAGTGTCCAACATTGATGTAATGTATTATCTAATGTATAAGAGGCCACTGGTGGCTTTTTTGTAGCAAGTGATGATATATCAACTGAGAAAATATGTTATAATATTAAAACTAATGGAGGAACACTGAACCATGTCTAGAGTTTGTGATATCAAAAGTACAACTGTTACATAAGAATGTTTGATTTCAAATATTCAACCCACAACCAACGATCTTGGTATAAGAATGTTTGACGCCGCGAACACATTCTATGTTTACCATTCAACTCCATTTAAACACTCCGCTAAAATGGTCCGTTACCGTTTGCCATAAATGCACACTAAGTAAACATGCTTCATATAAGTGTAAAGACTAATTATTACTGTCTGAACTTTGGCTGAAAATTAAAATGGCAAAGGACAGTATCATTCAAACAAGAAATTTATGCATAATGGATTGAACCCTTATATTTGAATATGTACGTACCTACAACCGCCTTGCTACAAATCAATCAGTTAGCAGCAGAATTAGTTGTTGTCAGTGATGAGAAATGGGTAAGAAGCACAAATCAATTACAAATCCAACTGTAATTGGGTAAATTCGGTAATAAAGAAATCAACAGGTGGAGTGAAAGAACTGAATTAGGTTAATAGAAAAAGGAAAGGAAAATTAACGCATACCAATTTATTTCGCACTGTGGCCTTGATATTCATAGCTTTATATTTGAATTCAAGATTCCAAGAGCTAATATTAATGAAGATATTGGTTTCATGTTCCATTATACATAATTATCAACATAATATATTAGCATTTTGCAATTATTGCAGGATCTTTGAGTAATGATTCTGATTAAACAAAGAAAGAAAGAAGAATGCTGGATGGCTCATTATGTTGTTACAATTTACAAGCATGGTATTGAAATATGTTAATAGAGTTATGATGTTATTATTTAGAACTACTGAACTTTTCAGCATTCTTATCAGGTATTTTATGAATAATCTGTTCTCCTTTCCTTACTACTACTATTATTATTATCTACTTTATACTTAATTGTGGTATACGTTTATTTATAATGCTTTAGGTGTGAAAATTGTATTCCATGCAATAGATTTTTAGCTGATGTTCGACCAAAAATTGGAAAATACTTTAAAAAAATAAAAATAAAAAGATCAGAAGAAAGACAATGGTTTTGAAATTTGGATGCAAAAAGTAACAGAAGTTTCTGCTCCTTTAATTGTAACTATTTGTTAACTTGATCAAAGACGCCAATTAAAGTGACAGATAAAATTGATTGGTTTTGCACTGTATATCTCAAAAATGGAGGTTCTGTGCAGTAAAAAAGTAAGTACAAACATCATGTATCATATATGAGTTGTATATGTGTATCCCAGGTCTTCCACAGTTTCTGCTCTATGAGAAGTCAAAGTGAACACTAAGATACATTAATATATATGGAAAATACTTTTTAGAGCGACCTGATTCTATCTATAACATTGTAAAACAACTCATATGTAGACAGACAGAAAGTTACTTTCCAAGCTAATATGGACGATTCCTGGGATGGTTACTTTGGAGTGAATATCGAAACATGTATTTATTTTTGTTTTTGTCACAGACTTGTTTATGTTGCAGTAGAAAACCGAAAAGGACCATTAATGCTCTAACAATTTCTCAGGTTTTAATAATAGAAAAGTGAATGGTTTATCAGTTATCAGTATAATTTATATAATTCTGGTTTCGCTTTTATTATATAATTCTGGTTTCGTTGGCCTTCCTCATGGACTATCAGTTATCAGTATAATTTATACATGATGTGCAGGCGCTGCGAATTGGGGAGAACAAAGAAGTTCGTGTTAATGGAAAGACTCTGGGTTCCCATATCAGACCTCCTCCCTTTGCATATTACAAGGCTACAACTATTATATGGGGTATAATTGTTAGATCTGAGGTAAACGATGTTCGATATACCCTCGTTTTTTTAGAAATATTCTATCATGTACGTTTACTAATTTTATATTAAAATGAGTAGGCCTGAAATATTAATAGTGAGCATAAAAGCTGTTATTAAATCTAGCAATGATTTATATACTAATGAGCAAAATACTCAACCAAGAGCTAGCAATGATACGAATATGGATATGGCTATATGTCAACTGAAGGAAATTACCCTGATTTGCCAGATTTTCTTCATCGGATAATTCTGGCTGCATCTCTGAATAGGATGGGTCTGGTATTATTTGTGTTATAGCCCATTTGCTATGAAGACCTACATCGGAGTGTACATACATGGAAGATGCTTTTGGAACTACCGTAGCTTGGCCGGCGGCGTATGTCATTGCGGAATCAAGTTCTAGTAAGTATTATTTTCATTTTAACAATAATATTATATGAACTTTGCCTATTAGACTGCACATAAACAAACACTACTCGTCTATCATAGCATACTATTAAGTGGGTTATGTGTCTAGGTGTAGTGGAAGTTGATGTCGGTATTTTGATGCTTGGTATGTTGATGTTTACAAATACAACCCACCTCACTACAAGGTCTGTAATGTTTTCAGGCACACTGTGAATCAGTAATGTGCTAAAAGTAGCTATTGTTGTGTCAGTCACTAGTGTAGTCGTTGCTCCTTCGACCTTCGACCCAGCTATCGACTAGTTTTTCTCACCCAATGATGTTTCTGCGTAGGTTTCTCGATCTTAAATTGATCGTTAGGTTGACTGTGTTCTGTCCATACAGTTTGTGGTGCCCAGGTCTTAATGACATTTGACTACATCTTATCACAGTTACTTACAAGAATATTTTACTTCCGAGTCCTATTGTTAATACTATTTATATTCCTTATAAAGAAATGTTAGTTTGGCTTTCTATTGAAGAATTTTATTTCATGTTCACTAGACAGAAATTGATGCAATTCATTCTGAAAAATAAACAGACAAGCGCTGTATAAGTTTAACTCACAACATACAATATCATTAACATAAGTAAATCGTATACAACTCAGTTTGGAGTCCAGTTTGCAACTGAGTCGCAAACTGGACTCAGTTTGCGGCTTCTGTCGCAAACTGAGTTCAGTTTGCGACTTCAGTCGCAATCAGTTTGCGACTTCAGTCGCAAACTGATCCAGTTTGCGACTGAGTTGCAAACTGGACTTAGTTTGGAGTCCAGTTTGCAACTGAGTCACAAACTGGACTCAACTGAGTTCAGTTTGCGACTGAAGTCGCAGTCAGTTTGCGACTTCAGTCGCAAACTGATCCAGTTTGCGGCTGAAATCACAATCAGTTTGCGAACGAAAGTCGCAAATTGGATCAGTTTGCGATAGAAATCGCAAACCGAGTCCAGTTTGCGACTTCTGTCGCAAACTGAGTCCATGTTAGTCCACGGCAAAATGATGCTTGTTATTGTTGTCTTCTTCTTGTTGTTGTGGAGACGGAACTAAACTAATGTTTGTTATTTTAATTTCTTTTCAGGCTTTGGAACAAGCATGAGTTGTATGGGCCTGACAACTGCAGTTTTGTTGTTGTTTTTTTTTTAAGCAAGAACTGTGAACATTATGCTTTGTATATATTGTGTTATGTGGTTTGTATTAACTGAAATTATGGTTTATATATTAATCGAATTATGCTTTGTGTATCTTCTTTATATACTGTTATATGGGTGCAGCGTATCTTCTTTATTGTGCATATATATATATATATATATATATATATATATATATATATATATATCAATGGATATGGTGTTTCTGTATATTGCATATATGATATACCGATTTTGATACGGTTAAAAGCCGTATCTAATTCGTTGATAGCATTGTAGAAATGAAGCATTAAACACGGTTTTAAGCCATATCAGTATAGTAGTTTGATACGGGTTTAAGTCGTATCAAACTGCTAAATTGATACGGCTTTAAACCGTATCGATCTATGAAGTTGACAGTGCTAGCATATTAATTTGATACGGTTTTAAGCCGTATCAAAGCAACAAGGACGCCATTTTTTGATACGGCTTAAAACCGTATCAAATCCATTTTGATACGGGGATGAGCACTGCCAAATTGGCATTTTTGGTGTAGTGAGGGAAGAGTAAACTTCTTACTTTTGTCAGTCGAGTTCTGATCCCAGTATGTCATTTTAATCTCCAGCATTCTTCACAAAGCTCAACGTCACATTGGTAACAGTCTAAACCATATTAGCTTCATTAATTCCGACATTAAAACAAAACTAGTTGGTTATCTATGCAATAGTATAACACACAGGGAACTAAAGGTTTTCCTGTCAAGTAGCTAAACACAACTTTATTTAGATATGCTAGTTTTTAGTGACCTCAACAGGAATGGTTACGTTGATCTTTTCCTGCATTAGCTGAGGCTGTAGGCATAGGATGATAGTTGATTTTCACATGTCCATATTGGACCTAGCACCATACTTTCATGTTAAAGATGGGAAGGCCTTGTGTAAACTAAAAGTGTGTTCGACTACATTGAAAATAATGTGCTGAAAAAGGGACATAACAATGTCCTACGGCCTAGACAATGAAATTATCGAACTAAGGAGAGTACTGAAAGAAAGCATGGAAAAAGGAGATAGAGTACCTGTAGTGAATACGAGAAGGGATATTGATAAGCAAAAAAAGGAACTAATAGAGTTGTACAAATCGGTTTTTCTGAAAATGAGAGAGAAGCATCATGAAGAACATGAAAATAAGGAAGGATGGCAGTACTACCCCTTACTCATAGTTACATTATTTTACTTGGAATATCCAGCAAAGTTTTGTCTTTCTTTGAATTTGTGCCGTACTTTGAAATTTTTACACCTTGTACCATGGATACCATAATCAAATTTATATACGAAAATAATTATATCTGATCTCGATTTCAACAAGATGGTTATTGGAACTACGAAATTTTAGTTAACCAATAATTGGATGTAATGTGTCAAAAATAAATATGCATATAAAAAAACATTTGAAAACATAATAAAATGAAGGCATTCCACCCGCTAAGGTCAAATTTGGCTAGGTTGATAGCTTATAAAATGTAAGGATTTCCAAGATATTTGAGATCTCCTTGATATTGTATCGAGAAAACTTATCTTCTAGTTCCGGTCAGCCTTCCATTTTTCATAAGAAATCTAGCTAGAATTGAAAACATACTAGTATATGTGAAATACATGACATATACAGATTTTTAGAAAATTTTCATTGAACAAATGTGCAGTTTCTTCTTGATGCTGGCACACAATATAAATAAAATAATACTACTTATTCCTAAATCATATGTTAAAATTTGACATGCTTCTGAATAGTAGAATCTTAAATACCCAAACAGTATTGTAAATACTCCGCATAGTGTATATTTATAAAAGGATATATTTATGTATATTTATATACATATGTGCTAATGAATTGTAAATAAGTAGTTCTAAAAAAGTAGGTATTGAAATCAAGGACACGCATTGATTAAAAAACATTTCAACCCTGGGAACTTGTTATTGGAATTCAAACCACGCATTTATTTACATATCAGATTTTTCAAACAAAAATAAAAAATTATTTTTTAATTATTACATTGATTCATTTTTCATATTTAAGCACATTTTTTTGTTTCTTCTTTAAATTAAGCATGAATTGGACAGTGATATTTTTTATTAATGTTCAATAAAATTTCTTTTTATAGTGTCATAAACTTTGATTATTCGTAAGCTAAATATGCATTTTCATGACAATAAAAATAATCGGCTTCTGTAAGAATACATATAACACATTCATAACTTAAATTTTGTGATACACTTACTGAAATCAGAAAGAAGATAACTAAACTGGAAAATAAATTGCATCAAATAAGTTAAGAAAAGGTTTGTACAGTTGTAAGCAATTGGTATTAATCAAAAACTAGGTTAAACCTCGTACTCAGTTTAATAAACAAGATCTTATGATTCACATATATTCGACCACGAACCAAAACTAAGGCTAACAAAAAAACGCTCACCAGTTTCCTGTCCGCCCAGTTTAGGGAAATTGAAACTGAAACCGATGCGAGATCCAGTAAAAGAGAAGCTTAACCAAAATTGATGCAGAGGAAAGAGGAAGACAGGATTTACGATGTTGATATCAAAATCGATGAATGAAAAATGTGAATCTAGAAGGGGAATGAATCCTAGGTTGAAAAAAGGGAAAATGAAATTTTGTCCAAGTAAACGTGAGGTGGCGGCAAATTAAGTAAAAATTAATGTCTTGGTGGCGGCAAACGAAATAATATTTTTCTCAGTGTTATACCCTAGAGACAGTCCTTCTGAGAACACAGACTACCGCATTCAATGTTGAAACGCTGATACTAAAAGCTGTTAAAGCTTACTTGTCTTGTAGTGCGAGCACGATTTCTTGCCTAGCATGAAAAGATGGACGTTCAGATTTTTATTTCCTGGTTTAGGGCAACATATATGGCTAAGAATTGTTAATATTACCAATCTGAATTGACCCAAGGACAGAGCATTTTAGATTGAAAACCTAATATCTGATAGCTGAGGGTCTTCTACTCCAACTATAAACTATCCTCCACCCCTCCCCTATTCCTCACAACCCTTCTCTTCTCCCCTATGCTATGCAAATATTCTTTCTGAAAAATAATGGAGTTTTGAAGTAAAACCCTTTTTTTTACAAGTTATACAGATAATTCTAGGAGGTGGTTTGTATACATATTTTGGAGAGTTGTTTGAATATATTTTGCAATTCTACTAGGGACATATAGGAAGCAACTTTTGGTGAGATTACTGTGATTATTTAGATTTTTGATAAGTTGAAGTAAAATACAATAGTAGTTGTAGATATTTTAGATCTAAATTATCTACTGTTTATTTTCAGATTCAGTTTGTCTAAAGTTTATTTACAGATTCAGTTTGTTTATATTTCTTTTCTTTAAATCCTTCTGTCTGATTCCACGATTTCTGTGCAGTTAATGTTCAGATTTCTGTAAATTCTTATGTTCAGATTTCTTCTCCCTTTTCAACTTTCTAGTTTTGCAGTTTCATTGGGTTATGCCTAAATATGCCAAAAAGGCATACAAATAAGATTTAATTAGGCATAAATCTATATGCTTAAAAGCCTACGATGAATTATTATTCCTTTTCATTTATTCAACGCTTGAATTAGGTTAAATCTAATTGAACTGAAATAATCTAATTGGGGCTAAATTGGATATACTGAAACTACAACTGAATAGGCAATAGTTGGATTAAATTTGATTTGGACCGTATAAATGCCTCTGGAACAAATTATGACAAAAATTAGGATGAAATTAGTATTTGCATAAATATGATAATTAGGAATTCATAACAAACATGTATGGTTAGTTTGCAAATTATAATATGACAGAATGATTGAAAAGATAGTTAGGCTTTAATGTGAACATATTGACTTAAAAAAGTTAAGTTACGAGCATAAGGCTTTAATATGAACACGTTGACTTAAATTGGTTAAGATACGAGCCTAAGGCTTTAATATGGGGATATTGACCTAAGTTACGAGCAAGCATGCTTTAATATAAAAATGTTGACTTAAGTTACGAGCAAGTAGACTTTAATATGGACATATTGATTTACAAGTAGGGTAAATTACGAGCATAAAATTCTATAGCTTGTGGGAGGTCAACTCAAGTGGGGATTTGGACCGAATATTTGTTGGTTGAGATCCATTGCATATAGCATACCCTTTTATCATTTTCAGTCTCAAATAGGAGGTAAAGAAAATGGTTGTAAGTTGGCCCAAGTAGGGGTGGGTACAGGTGCATTCCGGTAGGTCATTGTGCGTGCATTGGTCCAATTATGGAAAATAAGCCATCGTGACATCTATGCATAAGGTTATGTCTTTTGCTGATGGGCTAGGGCCTGATAAACCCAAACCCATAGTAAACATGGATTATTCATGCTCTTGTTTGCAGCCGACCGATTGCGTAGTATTAGGAATTTTTTTTCTAATTATATTTATTGTTCTGAATTTGTAGAAGTGCAAAACAATCATCATTACCAAGTCCTATGAATGAGACAAGTCAATCTTTTATGTCACTTCTACTATCTATATTTCTAATTGTTCACTTTCAGGTGTACACATACACTCACCCTCTTATGACACTAGAACTACTATTTTAACTATTTTTCTTTGCTTATTAATCGTGCTAACAATCACAATAGCATACCAAACTTCATGTTTGACCTGTTTTGCCTTTCCTTCTTTCCTTTTCTTCCCCATGCTCTTAGGAAGGAAGCGCATAGCTTGGATTGCCTATTTGATTATATCTTGGAAGTCTCTTACTGAAGATGTATTGTTTTCTTCCTTTTCATTTACACGGTTTAGTTGTTTCTTTGGCTATTTGAGGAATATTAATAATTATGTACTCTGATGTTATTTCTTTTTCTGGCTGAGATTTGAGACATGATATTCTGAGACAGTTTGGTTTTGCTGAAACAAATGGTTTTATTATGTTAATGTAAATTGTCTTCTTCTTTTGTTGTAAAATTTTTTCATTTATATCTTGTGGAATCTTAGTCTCTGTGATGTTTTATGTCTTTGTACCTACAACGTTTCATATTCCTTAACGGGATTTTATATTTAGATAACATTAAGGGGTGTAGGGTGTTACATTTGTCATTTGACGATAGTGATTCATGGATAGGGGCAAGGTAGCTGTAGTGGATAGTTTTTTCCATGATGTAGAACAGACAACGTTGGGTCATATTGAGACGACTATTGTATAAGGATGGGATCACACCCATTTTTTATGACTTGAAAGGCAATCAATGAGGTTCACGGCAGTGCAGTTCGCCAAGGAAAACCCACTTGTCGATCTATTTCGAAGGGAGTCTTGTGGATAGTTTTAGGATGGATTCTGTTGCAGATAACATGTTTAATGAAGTTATCAGTGCTTGCAATTTTGGTACATCTTTGAGAGAGGGATATAATGATGGGTCAGTGTCAGTTGTAGTATGGTATGGAATAATTGGCCTGGACCCAAGCGCCAATTGCAGTATGGACTGATGAGTCCTGACTCTAACGCTAGTTACAATATAGGATTGTTAGGTTTATCTACTATAGTCTAGTGCAGTTGGACATAGCGATAGTTTAGTGGTGTCCGTTGTAGTAAGGACTACCAGTGCCTCGATGGATTTGGTGACCAAAGTGTTGAGCGTATACTCAACACACTAAGTGAGTGAATGTGAGGATGGATGTTGAATGATATGAATGTTTACTTATTCATCACCATTAGTATTTAGACATCCATGACACCCTCTTTACTTGATGTTTATCATAATGTGTTATATATCGACTGCTACGTGCTAACTCTATACATGTAGAGGCAGGATAGACACGATTCTCCATACCCTCTATTCTATATACACTATTACGACTTTTACAGTACTTTGAGATATGTTTATCGCTCACACAAGACTGTTGTCTGACCTAAGATTTTATTTCTCTTATTACCTTAGCTGCTCATTGACGATGCTAATGAGCAAGCCAAGTTATAGGTACAAGTATTACTTGGAGCTGTGCAAGTGGATCGACAAGAGGCGACATCTTACATATTTATACTTTTATCTTTATTGTTTATTCCGTTGCGTGACACTATGGAGCCTTTACAATGTTTTTTTTTTCTTTTAGAGACAGTTTATTAGTTTGAGTTTATTTATCACTTGTATAAGCTCTAATACTATTCTGTATAACAGCATGAGCCTATGTACCCTAATTCTATGGTTTATATAGTTATTACTGTTAAGTCAGATGCGACGATGAATGAATAGCTGTTATGCACTGGATCAATCATGGCCAATATATATATAGAGAGAGAGAATTTGAAGTACGGTAATCACAATAACAGTAAAGTATAACTATGGTAGAAAATATAAATAACATCAGAGATTTTTACACTGGTTCGGAACTCCGTTCTACTTCTAGTCCCAGACACCTTTCTAGAATTTCCACTAAAAATAAAACCCTCACTTAACTTGGAGGAATAGGTATTAAAAACACCCAAGCAGCAGAACTAGGACCTAAGCAGCAGAACAGGATTTTGCCTCAATAGCCGGAGAGTACTTCTTGCCTAAGCAGCAGAACAAGACTTCAACAAATACAATAAGTTTGTTTGACTGTATATATGTTCCTGATAACACAGATAAGTCACAATTGAGTACACCTTCTACAACTTTCAACAATAGCGATGCAAATTGAGTGCATAGAAGTTAGGAAGTGAAATTTGATTAGATTTGAATATTTGTGGAGTGAAGTGGCGCTGGTCTAATATTTGCTTTGAAATAAGTATGGAATTTGGACTGCTTGGAAGTAATGTTAGAATGATTTAAAGAATAGAGTTGTGTATTTTGTTTTTAGATGATAAGAGGCTTATATAGGAGCAATGGAGGCCAACAAATAGGCGCAGGTCCTCAGAGATTCCACTGGAAAAGGATGCATCCGATTAGAACTTGCAACTTTTCAAAGAGTTGTGCAAATAGTCACTTCTATTCATCTCACACTGGTTATGTATAACCATTAGTAACCCTTATCCCAATTGTAGGCATGGTGCAGTGGTAAGAACGCATGCCTATTTCTGAAGCAGTGCGAGTCTGAGTCCTGGTGGTGCATGACATTATTTTTACTTCCGCCTTTCTTTTGTTTAAATGAATAGCCATTACCATTTCTAACAAAGCATCATTTGGTCAAGTTGGTTAAGGTGTGTGCCTTCTAGCATGCTTATGCGGGTTCAAATCCTAGTGAAGTTGCATTTTTTATTTTATCTGCATTTTGCACCTACTTTAGTTTTATGCATTGCATGGTTTGCTTTGACTAGTGATTTAAAAGTGGCGTACAACCATTTGTTTAATGAACGTGTGTATTGTTCATTTGTTGGGCCACATGTATTTGCTAAGCCACATGCGTTCAATCATTGTGGGTTTAAGTCCCACTACTTCCCATTTTTCTTACAATATTGAGTTTGTTTCGTTTTTCTTTTTTTTCAATGATTTCGATGTCTATGTATTCCTAACGTTTTCCATTATCCTCCATATGGTCGTGCAACCTAGAATCACGTAACAATAACGTTAGCAGCAACATCCTATAGTTGTTATCATCAAAACACCAAAATCGTGTTTTCAACATCCCCCTTTTGATGATGGCAACTATACGAATTTATAAATGAATAATATTATATTACTCTCCCTTAATATTTTCTTCCTTCAAATTTATATGTGCCCCTTGCCAATATGCTCAAATTTATCATCAAAACACCAAAATCGTGTTTTTAACAAATTACTATTCTAGCATGTTTTATACCTTAGATTGTTATTATTATATGTTATCTGATGCGTTGTGAGAAATACGATAGGTTCTGCGATTATTTTTATGTTATGTTCCCTTCCTTCTCTTTTGTTATATTTCCTTCTCTCTTTTCTCTTCTTTTCTACAATTTCATTCTATTGACGATTGTTTTACATCGATTGGGTACTTGCAAGACACAATTTTTTTTGTTATGTGCACTAATGGTTTATAGTGTGTCATTACATTTGGTATCAGAGCTATGTTGCACTGTTTAACCTAAGCAGTATTGAATTCAAGAGTTAACATATACGAGAGAGCACATATTTGGATATATTTTGGTTTTCATATATTAGTAGTATATATAGTATGGGTTGTTTTGCACATGAGTACCACTAGAATGGTTTTCTTTATTAGCGGCTAATCGTCCTAGCCAATTATCTAAGACGATCTAATAAGCGTGAAATACTAGCAATCACTCCGTCTTTGGAGTTGATCGAGGAGGACTGAGAACTAGTATCCCAGATTTAAATTTTATGGTTCCGGAAAAAAATTATATAAAATTTTATCAGAGTTTTTACAGCGGAATTTAAATAAATGAAATTTTAATTAAATAAAATTTATAGATCTTACGATCCAGAGCGCACGCATCTTCAACACTCTCTAACTTCGTCAGCCGCAAAACCTAACCGCAATACTCTGTCTGACCCGAATGTTTATGAAAAACACAAAAACACTCAAGTTACGATTAACTTTATTCAAGTAAATCAATTTCAATAAATAACTAAAATATAACAGTTAATACTAACTTAAACATGTAGTTACTGGTTTTGAATATATATATACCAAACCAAACAACATACATTCAGAAATTCAAGACAAGGCGTGGGTATGATCCAAGTAACAAGACAGCACAAGTACGATTATGTAATTTAAGTTTACCACAAAGCAGCTCAGGTGATTAAAGTCATTCGCAGTATCCGGGTTTAACAAAGGTGAACAAACTGTCTTTCAGGTTTCAAAAGAAAGGTGATAATATGTGCACCACATGCACATAGTTCAAGTTTAAACAAGTATGATTTGTAAGTGTACAAATGTACAGTTATTCTCAACATCATATGTTTCGTGTTTTACAAGATGGGTGACCATTTGTGAACAAAATGCTTTTCATATATGTAATTATGTGTATCACTGCATGCATCAGAGATGCAAGACATGGGATAGCCTGCTCAAATTATAAAATGAACACAACACGCTGACTTCGAGACTGGCAAATCCTTATTGGTAAACTAACCAAAAAGCTTCAACCTTTTTATTAACATAAATGTAGCCAACTACAAACCGTAGAAATCCATTCTTGGATAAAGAGGATCAATATATAGCAGTTTCGACGAGTCACAGATACGAAGTGGAATATCACTTATCAGCTTAATTATATATTGATTCAACCAAATACATGTATACGGGTAATTGGGTATACATATATACATGCATATGATTAAAACATGAAAATGCAGCCAATCCACGTGAAATGACACTACAACAAAACAAAGCCAGAGCTCTACTAGTGCTCCAGTTCCAAAAAATAAGGGAATGCATAAAATATCTCACTCGACAAGGGTTTACAAAGCAACAGGGAAGCAATAACATGACAAAAGCACAAAGGGTCATGGAAAAACAACGTAAGCATGGGTTCAAGTAAATATACAAGGTCAGATCCATCCCATAAAACACAATGCTACACATATACATGCAAATAAAATGAATAAAACATTCGAATATGTGCCTCACTGCAAAAAATCTCGGTCAAAGCATATTTGACATAGCGGTTCCAAGGTAAAATACAACAGGGGTAAATGCCTCAAAATGTACATGTATTTTAAGCTTAGAAACATGGCGAGGTGAGCGTTTGGCTGGTTTGGTCTATCCAATGATGAAAATTGTCAAATCAAATTAAAACCGATAAAAATGAAAATCAAACCAAACCAACCAAATTGAGATTGGTTGGTTCGGTTGGTTATCCGATTTAACTGAACTAAAAATATTTTAGAATTTATGTTCACAAATAGTAACTATAATTTGAAATAAATTATAAATATATGATTAAGATATTATTATTTATGATTCTTATGTTTTCCAAAAGTAATTCCGATACATATGTAATTATTACAATTAAATTAGATAACTAAATTAACCTAAAAAATTTACTATAATATCGATAATTTTGAAAATATATCAAAAGTTCGGTTAATTTGGTTAAACCGATAACCAAACTAAATATTTTTCCGAACCGATTACAAACCGATCTAATTTCAAAACCAAACCAAACCGACCAAATTAAATTGGTTTGTTTGGTTTATCTGGTTTAACCAAATAATGCTCACCCCTGGGCCTAGCGCCACAGTGCATATTCAAGACATAGCACAACAACAAAGGGGTGCCAGCTAAGGCAGGTTCCAAGGAAAAAGGCACAACATCACTACAACAAAAAAACATTTTTCGCAATAGGCAATATCTGTTGTAGTAGGGCAATTGCAACAGACCTGCGCCTGTCTCTATAGCCAAAGTTACAATAGGTCTGCAACAGATTTTTCCTGTTGTAATAAGAAGTTGCAATATACTTTTTTGCAAGAGGCTTTTACTGTTGCAACTGATCCTTTTGCAACTGAACCTTTTGCAATAACAAATGTCAATTGCAAAATAGTTTTATACAATTTTATGCCTATTGCAAAAGAATGTTTCACAACTATTTTTGTCTTTTGCTATTGAATATTCTACAAATTGCAATTTCAACTATTATAAAATCATGATTTCATGAATTAAAATGCATACAATTAAAATATCAACTCAAAGATAATACTACTCTAAAATATTTCATTAAATATTCACAAAAGTTCAAATTTTATTATAATACCTGTAAATACAAGCAAAAACAATACATTGACAAAGATGGTTACAGACATATATTTCAACATTTCTCATCAAGATTACATATCATTTTCAATATAAATTGATCAAAAACTTAGCAACACAAGCATTAACCGTAGAATCATTCCTTTCCCACATCCAAATTCAATGACACAAATTCTATATCCCTACCACCGTGCATTTTAGTCTAATGCATTATGTCTTTCATCCACTCGTCGTGTTTTAAACTATTATCAAACAAAGCCACCGATGCACTTGCTTGAATAATTTGCATAAATATTATATCGAGCGGAATCCTCAATATTTGAAGCCTATTCTCATAGAAAATACCAATACCTAAAGGTGGAAAGGTTCCATCTTTATTGTAACTCGATATTCAAAGCCAACGCCCTTTATACCTTCAGAGAATAGCTGGAAAATTTTCATTTGACCTGACATGAAACCACGGTATGTAGCAAAAAAAAAAAAAAAAAAAAAAAAAAAAAAAAAAAAAAAATCAAAACAAAACAAGTTCCATACCTGAAAATGATGATGTTAAAATAAATCCTTCATTAAGGGACATACCACCGTTGCATTTTGAAGAAATTAACAATGAAGGCTTGATCTTCTCATTCACGATACAAAGCATTTATATGTTTACATACAGCCTAATTTCCAAAAGATATTCTAGGGAATATTCCACCAATTACATCAATTATGCCTAATTACAAGATATTTACCAAAAGATTATATTCCAATCAAATATTCCCAAAAGATATTCTAGGGAATATTCCAATCAAATATTATATTCCAATCAAATTATCATATTCCCGTAATACCCCCCTCAAGTTGGAGCATGAGGATCATGAATGCCCAACTTGGAGAGTAAATTATCAAACTGCATTTTACCAAGCGCCTTAGTAAAAATGTCTGCCAATTGAGAAGATGTAGAGACATGAGATGGAGAAATGAGGCCTTCATTAATTGCATCCCGAACAAAGTGACAGTCAACTTCTATGTGCTTCGTTCTTTCATGAAAAACAGGATTCTTCGCAATATGCAAAGCGGTTTGACTATCACAAAACAACTTAATTGCCTTTGGATGATTCACACCTAAACTCAACAACAAGCCTTTTAACCATTTTAACTCACAAGTGATGGCTGCCATAGACCTGTATTCGGCTTCAGCCGAGGACTTGGAGATTGTATGTTGTTTCTTTGTCTTCCAAGACACAGGAGATTTACCAAGAAACACGAGCCAACCCGTAAGAGAGCGTCGAGTGAGTGGACACGCTGCCCAATCCGAATCACACCAACCCTGTAGAGTTAAATCACAATTTGCACTCAAAAGGATGCCTTGACCTGGTGTCCCTTTCAAATATCGAACGACCCTTAAGGCCGCCTCCCAATGCTCAGTTCTAGGTTCCTGCATGAACTGAGACAAGATATGAACAGAATATGCCAAATCCGGACGAGTAACCGCAAGATATATCAATCGACCAACAAGCCTGCGATATGATTCCGGATCTTTAAGTAAATCTCCACTGGCTAAGCCAAGCTTATGATTTTGTTCAATGGGAAATCCACTTGGCTTTGCTCCTAACAATCCTGCTTCAGAAACAATATCCAGAGTATATTTCCTTTGACATAGAAACAACCCTGCAGAACTTCTAGCAACCTCTATCCCCAGAAAATATTTCAAAGGACCCAAGTCCTTCATTTTAAAACAATCACTAAGATAAGACTTGAAAGTACACAAAGCAGCGGAATCATTCCCAGAAATAATAATATCATCAACATAGGCTAAGACATTAATCTGTATACCTGTCTTAGTATATGTAAATAAAGAGTAATCAGAGTAAGATTGAAGAAAGCCATACTCTTTCAAGGCTGTGGCTAACTTTGCAAACCAACATCTGGGAGCTTGTTTTAATCCATACAAGGACTTTCGCAGTCTGCAAACCATATTAGGATCAGAACACTCAAATCCGGGAGGCAACTTCATGTAGACTTCTTCTTCAAGATCACCGTGCAAGAAGGCATTGTGAACATCCATTTGATGAAGTTCCCAGTTCTTAGATGCAGCAATTGCTAAAAAAGTGCGAACAGCAGTCATTTTAGCGACTGGAGCAAAAGTTTCAGTGTAATCAATACCTGCTTGCTGATGATTCCCAAGTACAACCAGTCTGGATTTCATTCTTTCAATATCACCATTGGACAAAATTTTTGTCCTGTAAACCCATTGACTGCCAAGAGCCCTTTTTCCAGGTGGAAGTGGCTCCAAGGTCCATGTGCCATTGTTTTCAAGAGCTCGTATTTCTTCCTGCATTGACTGCCTCCAACCCTCATATTTCATCGCCTCCTTAAATGATTTAGGATCACTGTTACCAACTACAGCTGCAACAAACTTTCGGTAATTTACAGAAAAATTATCATAATGTATATAATGTGCAAGAGGATACGGAGTACCTGAAGGATGATCAGAAACTGAAGTCGGGAGAGATGGACTATTAGCAAAAACAGTGTGGGTAACGTGATCACGAAGCTTAACTGGCGGATATTTGGTACGAAATCCATGGCCCATATTTTCGGTGGTCTGATTTGAGTCGTCGGGAGCCTCGACTTGCTGCTGTTCTTCGCTGCCAGCATCAATGTGCGTGGCTGGTGCTGTGGTCTGGGGCGGACCGCTGGCAATTGAGGGCTGCAAATTCCCGTGGCTAGGCTGCTCATGCCTCATTGATTCCCCCCCTTGATCATGACTATGTATCTCTACACCACAATCCTCATCACATACACTCAATTCCGCAAAGTCTTCATGTATTTCACCCACATAATCCACATTAGACTCAATATTCACATCATCGGGAGAGCCAAAAGGGAACACATCTTCAATAAATTTGACATCTCTAGAGACAAAAAACTCTGTTGCATCTAAATCATACACTCTCCAACCTTTTTGCCCGAATGGATACCCCACAAACATGCATTTTCTACTCTTACAGCAAACTTGTCTCCTTGTGTTTTCTGATTATGTGCAAAGCAAAGACATCCAAATGTGCGTATAGCATCAAAATTGGGTAATTTATTGAAAAGGATTTCAAAAGGTGTTTTATTTTGTAGGATAGGAGTTGGTGTACGGTTGATGAGATGGGCTGCTGTAAGGACACACTCTCCCCAGAAATAAATAGGCAAATTGGCTTGAAAACGCAATGCTCTCGCCACACTCAAAATGTGTTTATGTTTCCTTTCAACCCTCCCATTTTGTTGAGGTGTACCAACACAAGAAGATTGAAAAATTATACCAGTGGCACGAAAAAAATCAAACAAACATTTAAATTCAGTATCGTTATCACTTTGCACAATCTTAATTTTTTGACCAAATTGTCTATCAACCATAGCCACAAAAGTCA
This sequence comes from Allium sativum, assembly GCA_030737875.1. NCBI lineage: Eukaryota > Viridiplantae > Streptophyta > Magnoliopsida > Asparagales > Amaryllidaceae > Allium > Allium sativum. The sequence continues at coordinate 4,583,235 of JASFAX010000039.1, read as the reverse complement.
TAAACATATGAAAAACTTCTGTTTTATCAACCATCAAATAAAGCCATACAGCTCTTGAAAAATCATCCACAATAGTCAAAAAATAATGAGCACGACATGAGGACTCATGTCTATATGGACCCCACAAATCACAATGAACTTTTTCAAAAATTCTAGAACTATTATTATTACTCAAAGGAAATTTGTCTCTATGATGCTTAGCCCGAAAGCACACTTCGCATCCTTTATTCAAACTATTCTTAGACCTACTAACAGGGGGTAGTAACTTAACTACTTTCTCAGAAGGATGTCCCATTCGCCTATGCCACAATTCCACATCAGATGGAGCATCAATTGCAGACACGACCTCTGGTTTGCTGAAGTAGTATAGTCCATCCCGCCTAACTCCCATTCCAATCAGAGCCTTCATTTGGTCCTGTATCAAACACACATCAGATTTAAATGTGATAATTGATTGTAAATTATCATTTAGTTGCGAAACCGAAAGTAAATTACAACTTAAGTTAGGAACATAAAGAACATGATTCAGAGTGATCGTATCTGACAAATAACTGATCCCTCCATAGATGCAATAACAGTGTCCCCATTAGGTAAACCAACAGGACAATTCAATTGTTTAATGTCAAACAACCAAGATTTTTCTCCAGTTACATGATGAGTTGCTCCTGTATCAATGATCCAAGAAGTATTATCAAACTTACCACTCAAGCGATTTTCCGGTATATTAGAATTACCAAAAAATCCCATGATAGCTTTCCATTGTTCTTCTGCAATCGTACCATCAAGAAAACCAAACTTGCGACGAGCGGAGAGAGCAACTTCAATGGCATGTGACCAAGAATCAAAATTATCAAGTTTCAATCTAATGGGTGTTATGAAATCCCCCGGCCTATCATGTGCGCTGAGGTAAAACGGGTTATTGATTTCGATTTTTGATGGTGGCGGTGGTGGAGCATCGTTATTGCCGGCCATGGCTGACGGAATTCAAGATAATGTAAAAAAAAAATTTTTTTGAGAACCTATGAATTCACTGGCTCTGATACCATGAAGAAATTAACAATGAAGGCTTGATCTTCTCATTCACGATACAAAGCATTTATATGTTTACATACAGCCTAATTCCCAAAAGATATTCTAGGGAATATTCCACCAATTACATCAATTATGCCTAATTACAAGATACTTACCAAAAGATTATATTCCAATCAAATATTCCCAAAAGATATTCTAGGGAATATTCCAATCAAATATTATATTCCAATCAAATTATCATATTCCCGTAATACATTTGCAATGCGAGCTGTCGCCTTAAACATTATAATATATCAGCAAGATTTAAAGGTGCAACTCTTGTGCGGAGATTCAGCCAAATGATCTACATGTATCACATATTGGTAGTAAATTGGCATTGACAATGGTCAATCTTTTGGAAAAAAACACATGCATGAACTTTTCTATCGTGCTTGAATATATGAACGAATGTTCCATAAATGAAAAAATGAAACAGAATTACCTTAAGTGTACAGCAGTGGGATAGTGAGAACTATTACTCTTTTTTGCTGGCAGATTATTGGATGGACTAAAACCTTCATCTATCCTGCAGTGCTTGCTGGAAAAAAAAATACACGCATAAGTATCAATCTTCGTAAATCATATTTTTTTATTTCTGTTGAATTTCTTTAAATGAAATGGTGGTTCAACAATGAAATGGTGATCTGCCACTACTCAAATTACAATTTCCTATCAAAGATACATGACAAGATCCAAAGTTGAAAACTAAAATACTGAATCAGGATTTAGCGATTCATATGCATCTCTGTACCATAAAATGAAAATGCAATATTGATTTATTTTTTCCACAAACCAAAAACAAAAAAGCAACCTCCTACATTATAAAAATAATCGAGATGGAGTGATATACACATTAGTTTGGTAGTAATTAACTAAGATTTCCTTTTGGAAAAATAAAGTTGATTAAACTTTATGTTGCCATCTGAGATGTGGGAACAGATCATAAAATTCAACAAAAAAGAATCAGGTCAAATTACAGAAATAGTCATTCTGTGAGAACTTGTTAACAGTAAACATTATCATTATGTACCTGATATTTACCATTGTCAGTGTGCGTAGCCAAAAGCAATAGAACCTAAACTTTATACTTGAAATCTTTCTAAACTGATCAATCATCCAACTTTTTATTCCCATAGAAGGAACAAAGAAAGCAGCTCCATATATATTGGAATAGAAAATTATGATGCAAAGGTGCATATCTACAATTTAAAAATCCATGGATATATTTGTTCATTTATTAACATCTCATATATGGCAACAGATCATATTCCCACCTTATACCCCTACACAAAATAAAAGTAATTTATAGCAGTCCTCCAATGTCTTGAACATAAAAAGAAATCATTTAATGCCAACTTTGGATGATTTAATAGTAAAGTCTCCTATTGTTCCACGTTCATAGAATTGGATCCAAACTAATGTGCAAATAATATGTTTTTTAAAAGATGAAAACACACACGCAAATACTAAAAAACATGAGATGCATGAATCGACAACCCACAAGTGAAGAAAGACAAAAACTCAAAAGATCATACATTGTTTTCCAGGCATGAGAGAGTCCCAAATTGTTTGTGCAAACAACAAAACACTAATTTGATTTATCGATAAATTAACAAATAAGAAGAACTTAACTTTAGTTTTTAAAGTAAAACACACACCTAGAATACTGTAGCATAGGAGCTGACTCTGTCTCAACACCAAGAACGACATTATTGCTACCATGAACTACGATGGCTTTGTAACCATTCTTTACGGCTTCAATTGCGTATTCTATTGAATTGGAAATTCTGAAATCAAAACAAACCCCCTTCAATGCTCCTCCTCTCTCTTTGATTTCCCAATTGTTACAGGAGGGAATTGGAAATTAATGGAGTAACTGGTAGGGAAAAAGAAAATGACGACGGCAGAAGGTAGTTTTAATGTTATCGATTTTCCAATTTCATGTCAGCTTGTGTTTTTTCAGCGACCTTCTTTTCCTCTTCGTATCATCTCTACGGGTTACTAAGTGCTATGGAAAAAGCTAAGGTTGCGAGAAATAGGTTTTGATTTTAAGAATTGGAGGAAACATGCTTACGGTTGATTGTTTTCAAGAAGCGAGATTGATTTCCAAAAGAAGAAGAAGAAGAGTCTAACGATGGCACGCTGATTTGAGGATAGATGTCACGCGTTTTTGAATTTAATGCCTGCTTTCGATACAAGCAAAAATTTTGGTGTGGAGCCAAAATTTCAAAACGTACGAGCCAAAAAAATTAATGGCTTAGAGCCAAATGAGTTGTAGGTATTTGCGGTTTGTCATTCAAGTAAAGTAGCTAAACAAATCTAATAAAAAAATATTAAACTTTCGTTATTAAACATTAGCCTTGATTAATTGTTAGCTATTTAATATTAATTGTTAGCTATTAGTGTTGATTACTAATTATAAATTATTTAATAATAATACTGATTATTATTCCATTTTCATCAATTATTAATTATTAGTTATTATATCTTAATTATTAATTATTACTTGTGCAAGTGGTGAAAATCATTACTAAAGATATTTTTTGCCACAAGTTTATTGATTACTAATTATTTAATATTAACTATTTATTTATTACTTATTAAATGTAATTAATGATTATTAACTACAATTTATTGATCACTAATAAATAAATATAATATTAGAAATATAAAAATAATTATCAATAATAACTTGAAATTATTAACTGATTCAAAAAAATATCTCTATCAAACACAAATTATAAATTAATTCATACAAGAAATTGTTATTAATTATTAATTACTTCTTAATAGAAATATTAATCTATTATCATTTATTTATTATGAATTTATTAATTATTTAATATATATATATACATATTCATATTTCAAATTAATTGTTAATTGTAATCCATTAGCATTTTATTATTATTTAATATTTATTTATTAATTTTTAAATGTTAATTATTGCTATTTATTAATTGTTAATTATTATTATTTAATTCTAAATAATGAATATCACTTTATAATACTTAAATATTATTTTTAATTAATAATAATTAAATATTAATCTTAATTATTATATAATTACTAGTAGTTAATCATTTAATAGTAACTATTTAAAACTAATGATTAAAAGTTGATGCTTATTTTTAATAGTATGTTTTTCGCAACTGGCTTTACCAGTTGTAAAAAAATACAGTTATTGCAAGTGGCGAAAATTGTTACTAAAGATATTTATTCGCAACTGACTTGGAAGCGCATTTGCAAATAATATGTTTGTTGCAACTGTCATGGAAGCACAGTTGCTAAAAGTATGTTTTTGCAACAGGAAGAGAAACGAAGTTGCTAAAAGTATGTTTTTCACAACAGTAAGAAAAGGTTTGTTGCTAAATCTCATCTATTGCAACCGCTCTAATAGGCCTGTTGCTAAAAATCATTTATTGCAACTGTCTTGCGCCGCCTGTTGCAAATGGCTAGTTGCAAAAGGGTATTTTTCTATATGTTAAATTTCCAAGATAGGCAAAAATTAATGTGATAATAACAGGAAGTGTATAACGTGTTTGCTTCAGTTATTATAGATTGGCACGAAAAATACCAAGGCAGGGATGAATGGAGAAAACGTGTTTTATGTATGCATTTTCAAGTTTAACAAGGCAAGTCAGGAAAATGTTCCTTGTCATGGTATACTAGTCCTGAACATAAATTTAAGAAAGTGCAATATTATGTCAATGCATAAGACAAAGGCAAGATACAAGTACAAAACAACAATGGTGCATGACCCGCAAAGACATGGCCAGTAGAGACATGTGTCAGAGCAAGCCATGTAAAATAGCAAGATTGTGGCAATAACACCAAACATGCAAAGGTCATAGCCAGCAAACAGTGCAGCAACACAAGCACCCAACACTGGCTAGAGCAACATAAATCAGTGTACATAGCAATAAAATGCGCCGGTTTCAAGTGCAGGTCATTACTGGATGATTTTTCAGGCCATTCAAAATATGAAATCCGCATGTGTATATATATATATATGTACACACACACACACACACACATGTATGTCAACGTTGTATATATATGCATGATAACATATATATACATTCATGTGTTGACCTCCATGTATACTTACACTGTCAAAGGTTTCAAATGTCTCAAATTGGCTCAAGGCAGTGATTACAAACATCATATTGCAACAAAAACAAACCTCACTCCAACATGTTCATGTATCCAAAATTTTAAGGTAAATAGGGGTTCACGACTACAAGGAGGCAGCAAGTAAGAGTGATTGACATAACCATTTAACATAGAAAAATTATCAACCTTAAGCTACAAGGTATGGTGTGGAATAACAAGCAACCGCATCCAAATCAACACGTAACAAAATTCACACAGCAACCTCAAAGAAACCGGCATAAACAAAATCAACTATTATAATTTAGTAGCACTAAAGTTGAAAACTTGAATAAAGAAATCGTGAGATAACTCACCTAAGGCCATGTTATCCTAGGGTGCAGCTCTGACCTCATTGGACGAAGGCGATTGTGTTGAGGTGGAACCGAGGCTCGACATTTCTAAAACAATGACGAAACTCTCGAACCCCAGCTAAAGTCGCGGATCTGTAGGTGAATCGGGAGAATCGGTTTGATTTTGAGGAAGGGAAACCGATTTGGGGAAAAGAATTTTTATTCAAAGGAGGAGGAGTCAATTTCTTTACTGCCGTTAACGAGGGAGAAGGGGACTATGGTCATTTTTTTTGGTTTTGGGGAAAGAACGGATTTCAATCAATAAAAACGAAATGGGGGAGAGGCGAAAAGGGATTAAAATGAGGGTGAATAGGGAAAAAAGAAGGATGAGGCCAAGTATTAAAAGTTTCAACAAGATTGGAACAAGGGTCACTCACATGTTTTACACTTTTACAAGTGTTTATTCGAATTGCAAATGTTTACAAGTGTATAATCTCTCCCTTTTTATTATAATTATAATTATTATTTTAGATAAATACAATTTATATCTTAACACTTGATTTTCAAACTCATTTTAAATCCACAAGTTTAAGTACAACATATCAATTTAAATTCTTGTCTTGAAACCAAAATACATGTCAAGTTCTATCCAAAATATATTAGCTCTAAGTTCTTAGGTTAAATTTTTTTCAAGATTCAAGTTTTAAACGTTCAAACAATTAGATTTCAATTAGTTATACTTGATTTAACTAAACCATTCTTATTAAATCTCAACCTTTGTTCATATATAAGATTTTTATAACCAAGTTCAAATAGATTTCAAATGTCGGGGTTGTTTCATTGGTTGCTCCTGAGCCCGTTCCTTCTTCAACTCCTCAAGTGGAGTTCCAAATAATGTTCCTTGTGTGTTGATTCATCGTTCAATATGCAAAGAAGACAATCAATTACCCTCCCAAGGAATCTTACTTAGCGGTGCATATGTGCAACGAAATTTCATTCTAAAGTATATATTAATAATATAAGCATAGTTTTAACTATAATACCACAAGTACGGGCTCTCCTATAAGTATATTATCTCCTCAGGAATTCTCACTTAGGTTAGCTACGCAACCTAAGCTCTGAAACCAAATGCGACGACCGCCCTACACTACCCACACCCAAGTAGTGTGTTGTAATGGTGTTTGACTAACGCAAGGCGATGTTCGAGGTTGGATTAAATAAAATAACTCACAACCTGTCGAATCTCTCACAACGCATGGAATAAAATATGAAACTAACATAAAATATTAAAAACAGGCGAGACGGTATAAGCCGAAATGAATTATAAGAATCAAAGTAGTAGATCCATATCACAACATAATATATAATAAGCCATACATAGATATATCTCCAAAATACTATCTCTAAACAAAGCACTATTATGCACCCAAAAAATGAACAACAGAAGTAAAAGAGGATATAAGAGATATATAACAATACATGGAAAGCCTCATGCGCGTCTCCGGTATGCTACTCGAGCACACCCTACCTGTCTCTAGTGTGATCATTTAAGTGTACCTAAAGTAATAAGAATCAATGCATAAAACTCCATGTTAGACGAAGTCTGGGTGAGCGATAGTAATCATTGCTACTGATAGGGTAACACTATAGGTATGAAGAGTCATATCTGACCTATTCCAACATCCAAAGAGTTAGCACATATGATAATGTACTCTAGTCTAAAATTGAGTGTAAATGGAAGTATGTGTGATAAAGTGGTAATAATCATCCAAACACAACATCCATCCCCACGTTCATTCACTCAGTGCGTTGAGTATATGACACTCAATACTTTGATCACTAAATCTCTCAGGGAACTGGTAGTTCCTACTGCAATGGGCTCTAACCAAATACTTTTATATCCTACTGCAACCTACTATAGCAAATAACCTTACCCAGCCCATATTGCAATTGGTACTGGGGTCGGGGTTAATCGGTCCACACTGTAACTGGTGCGGATTCAATCTTATGCCTCTCCCTCTAAAGTGTGATGAAGTCGTGAGTGCCGATAACTCCTTTGATAGCGTATCCGCAGCGAGGTCCATCTCAAAATTCACCCTTACGGCTCCCTAATTGGAACCTACTTAGTATCTTTCCCATTTTTATTTCCTTCGCATCTCAAACTTAAGTCAGTCATATTGAAGTTCATTTGCCGAAGAGTACAATTATCTTCATGAAGCGGTGCCATGCCATGATAAGCTTCACCCACTATAAGTCCTTCCAGCACATCATGAGAACATCCATGTTTCGGATCGACATAATCGATCAGAATTCGTGTTGGTTTTCGAATTAAATCCGGTTTGATTACCGAACCAGAATTCAGTTTGTATGCTGATCCGGATTCGAATCAGTCATGCTACTCGGGATCCAGTTGGACATAACGAACCAGAGACCCCTCATCCGGTTGGAATAACGAACCAGAGACCCCTCCTCCTCCGCTTCTTCGCTTCTTTCGAGTTTTCCCCTTAGCCAAATCAGAATCGTGGAAGCCATAACTTGACTCTTGAAACTCCAATCGACTAGAAACTTTTCCTACGGCATCTCAGGACCTTCCTTGTCGTCCCTAGTAAGTATCACGCCAATCCCGGCTAATGCCGAACCAGATTAGGCCAAACCAAATTTTGCTGCTTCTTCCTACTTCCATATTCACCATTCATCAGCGTTTACACTCATTTTAGCATTTCTAGGCAAGGTTCTAACATACACAATATACTCAAATAGTCATTAAGTTCAAACAAAGCATAGTAAATCTTCCATAGCCCATGTCCCTATGATAATACCCAACACCTCCTCGAATTCCAGATTTCACATACATTACCACAATCAACCCCAAACTTGCATATATGTAGTTATATGATTAATAATAATTCATGAACCTTTTTTCATATGTTTAGAAGGTGTTTATGAGTTGTTAATACATTCTAATTAGTGAGCAAAGGTACTAATCACTCGCCTTAGTACCCAAAGCTTGATTAGGTTCGAAATGAATAGTGTTTGGCTAGGATCCTTAGGTGTTTCTATAGCTCTAACCTTGATTTGATGTTGATTAGACTTAATATTCACTTAGTGATGTGGTTTAGCTAAACAAAGTACGGTTTAGAGAGGGTTTTAGAGGATAAAAGCCATTAATGGGTGTAGGTTTTATATTGGGAGTTGTGAAATGAGTGGATGATGATTCTCCAACTCATTTCAACCCCCACCAACCTTAATCCAGAAATGGATCCTGGGCCCACATATGATGATAAGTTGTCTAACCCTTTCCAAACCTTATGTTGGCTATTCCTTCCAAACAATAAGTCCATATTTTTGAAGTGGCCACTCTAAGGAATTAGAAATGATCATCGGGATCCATGGATGTGGTCTCAGGTCTAGATTCCTTACCAATCAAAAGTTACAGACGAAACAAGGTTTTCTAAAGGTAAAATGGTTACATTAAAATTTGAAAAAAATGGTAAAGATAATAAATGACCCTAATTAGTCATTTCCCAAAGTTACATGACCATACGACCTCATATGCAATTAATATAAATGTTCTATGATATACTAATACATAGAATAATGGTTATTATAGTTCTCTTCTACCAACTTTGTTTAATTCGTTGATGCATTGTAGTATAAGATATTATTTGTTCTTTAAATTTCGCTTCTTCATTGTTGATAATAAGTTGCTAATCCTATTTACTACAGGGAAATGAAAAAGTAGCACTGTCCCGAAAGCATATTTTGCAATTGAAGTGCCATTAAATTATGACATCACAGGTTATAATGTACAAGAGGTAGAAAAAACATGTAGAACCGTTGACCATAATAGGATAACAGTCCTATGAACTAGTACCTGAGAAGTCAAGGTTACTAATGTAATAGATAAAATACTACGTTTCAGATTTAGTTTTGCCAACAACAATATTTTAGCAAGCAGGCTGTATAAGATACGATAGATCACTGTTACTTGCGTTGTTTGAAATTGTTACAATTTTTACTTACAATATTTGTATATATGATGCCTTGATTACATTTTTTTAAATACAGACATAAGCGATATACTATGTAACACCCCCCACTTTTATCCACCCAATTTTTTGACAAAAAACAAAAGTTAAGCACATCCAAGCATGGAGTGTGTATATCTGGTACCTACAATAAATGAGCATGAGCATAAATAGAGTACGATAAAATAACTCGTAGTGGAAACAAAATAGGATAAACTAGTTTTAACTCAAATAACTACCTTTTTTAAAGTAAGTCACCTTGCCAATACCGAGCATGAGAGAGAACGAGAACCGAAAGCCAAACTTAATCATCTGTGAGAACCCGACCTTCTCTCGGAGACCTGGGAGGTTATAATGAGGAAGGAGGTCAGAACCACAAGTTCTGATGACTAAGAAATGTACAACACAATCCATAACACAGATATATTCCGTTTGGTTCAACCCAAGCCGTATGCCTGAGAAGGTTAGTGATTCTAAACCAACCTTGTTAAAGCTTACACACGACTCTACTACTCTTCCCAATGTAGTATTTCCAAATTATATTACCGAAATAGGACGTTTACATACATTTTTGTGAAGACTTTATACTAAAGCTCAACTGGTTAATTCTATCGAGAGTGGGTTCCCTATCATGGGGTTCCTATTTATATCCTCATTTACAATTCTTTATTATTTAATGCCTCACTATCAATGATAGATAGTGTTGATTCTCCCTGATCACTTAAGACCCTAGGCGGACCTATTGGTCATTTACTATCCCTCGATAATATATTTAGCGTTAACGTAAACTAGAGGGAACTAGCTATGGGCCCTACTAGTTAAGGCTTCTGTCATTCACACATATACCCTTGCCCCGCATAAGGTAAGAGAAGGTATTTTATTGTTCGTTATACCTTCTAGCTGACCTTACTAGATAACCTCCTTAGTCTCTTATTACTTCCGTAGGATAGATGGCTATATCTGACCCTTTTAATTTCCATGTTTGGGTAGGCCCACACACACCTGCCATTTAATATCCGTATACTGAAAAACCTATTCCCAAGTGGATTCTTTGACCCTAGCCACTTAGCCTTTTAGGACCTAGGAAGCGGACTATACGCGAAGGTTATTAGTTCATACCCATTTGTCTTTAACACCTTTCCCTTTTTGGGATAAAGTAGACTATGTTATTAAGTCATTCCCGTTTAGTTCCTCTATACGGAAATTCTATACGTACACCATTTACTTACATCACGGGTTTATATGGTTAATAATGTCTTACATTATTAACCTACTAAATCCCACTATATTTTCTATTTCCATTACTATTAATAAGGAAGGTTATGTTCCTTCTTCCCTATGATATTTATTTAATACCTTCCCTAATTTGGATTAGTGTTTAAACGACAACCACAAATTCCCTTATGATACCCCTTTTTTAACTTTAATAAGGCTTTGAAAAGACACACAATCGTCATGGCGGCCACACAATCATCTCCCTCTTCTTCATCCACCTCCTTCGCCTTCGACACCACCTTCCCTCCTTTACCTTCCTGTCCTTCTCCACTAATTCCCCCAGATCCACCACCGCTTACTGCTACATCCACCTTTTTAGGCAAACCCTCTGAAGCTAATATCAGATCCAATTTTTCGAATCCAGATCTATCCACTTTTAGATCTATTCCTTCTCCAATTGGTTATCGATCTAATTTCAATTCAACATTACCTTCTTCGTCTAATGCTTCCTACCCTTTGTTCACCAAAAAAGACTATGCATCCCTGTTTAATTCTCTTCCATGTTATGCTGGCACCTTCAAACCCCAGCACTTCGACATTCCTAGGGATGGTGTTCCAAAGCATATTCTGGAAATAGTCCGATTTGAGGGAATGAAATACTAGAACGATTACTTGGTGGGTTTCTTTCTAGATGGCACATCTTCCTACTCCAAGGTGGTAAATTTCTGAAACCGTTTTTGGAAATTAATTGGGGATGTTAGCATTAAATCGTGTGGAAAGCATTTCGTTTTCAAATTCTCTAATGAATCAGATAGGGAAAAAAATATTAAAAGCAGATCCTATATTCATTAATGGACGTATGGTCATCATAACAAGTTGGGATCCAACTATAGGTAACTCACAGACTCAAATTAAAAAAGTTCTAGTTTGGGTTCATTTTTATTGTATTCCAACAATTCTCTGGAAATTATTGGGTATTAATTGGTTGGCATGTCATGTGGGGAGATTGATATGCTTTGATAGCAGCACTGAATGGCTGCAGAGGTTTAGGAATGCTAAAGCTTTAATTGAGATTTCAATAGAGTTTGAGCTCCCTGATAAAATAGTGGTAGGTGGTTTAGGTAAGGACTGTCCGTCTGTTAAATTAACATGTGATTGGAGACCCAAAATTTGCACTATTTGTAAGGTTTTTGGTCATGCAACTAGTAGTTGCGAGTTTAACGCCAATGCAGATGTAGATGGTGATAACTATAATAAGGATTTACACAATAATAAAACATATTTTCATAAGCAACCTCAACAATTTAATAGGAAGTCTTCTTCTAATGTTAATCAAAGTGATTGGACATCAGCTAACTCAAAAAATGCCTAGTTCTGGAGAAGGAAAGGAGTACAAAGTAATAAGGCAGTAAATATTAGAAATGATGTTGCAAAGGTTAATGATAATCCGTTTGATGTTTTGGAATCAGCTTTAGAAGATAATTGTACTGTTGAACAAGTTCAAAGCAAAAAAGCTGATAATGCAGATGGTAATGCACATGAGACTGATGTTGGGACAGAAGCTCAAATGACAACTAGTCATGAAAAGGAAGATCATAATATTGAAGTAAGCAAAGAAGCACTGTTAGCATATGATCATACTTCGTTGGGAAATCTCTCTGATGGAAACACTCACATTGAAGAACAAACAACAAACTCAAATAGCACTTCTGGTTCTTTAGGTGAATCTTCTCCTGACTTATCTAGCCCAAACACCACCATGTCTTGTTCTTCGACCTTTAGTCACACTACACCTCCCACTTTAGTTGCTAATGGTTTGAAGACTTCCTCGTCAACATCTCCTCCTGCAAAGGCATCCCCATATGCAAGTTTAAAGCCTCCTCAAAATATCATTCTTCCTCCTTCTATGGTCTCTGGTTGTGGCTTGACTTTCCCAATGGTAAATACTTCTCTATCTTCTTTTTCATCTGTCGTACCTTCAACTTCTCTACCATTCACTAAGACCAATAAACTGAAGGGAAAATTTTAGGATGATTCGGATCTTGATGATGGTATAGACTACATGCCAGAGGATGTATTTCATCTCAGAAACAAGGATAAATCTTCAAAGAGGCATACCAGGAAAAATCCTGGTCCACTTTTTGATCTTGTCATAAACTGATGTATGAGGTTGCTTGTAGATTCATTGGTTATGCTTCTTTCATCTAAGAGATAGGGATCATTGTAATTCAGGGCACATGTTTTCCAATAGTACTTTGTTGGTTCAGTTCATGATGGTTAAGTCTGTAATCAGATGTAGATTGAAACAGTTTTGGTTTCGGGTCTGGTTTTCTTTTGATATTTTGGAAATATGGCTATTTCAGCTTGGTGAGGTTGTTATGATCTTGCGATGCAGTTCAGTGCTGCTGTTATGGTAGTTAGCATCACCATGATAAGTATAATTGTAGGCTCTTTTATAATTTTTTGTTTTTTTGTTAGACCAAGGCTAGAAATTACAAGAATCTGTATTTGAATCTCATCGATGTAACTCTTGAAGTTGTGAATAATAAAGTTTTCACTTGCCTTTCAAAAGTATTTTCCCCAAATCAATATTGTTTACAATGGTTATTTCTTTATTTGCGGTCTCATTTATAGCCGTTAATTGCATTGATTGCTACAAATGGTCACCACAAATATATTAATTCAAAATGGATTATATTTACACATAATTCCATAATTGAACCCTATCCAACATTCAAACATTCCATATAATTTATATTTCACCATTTTACACTGATTTAGATGGATAATATGTATACATTCATTTTTATGTTTTCATGCGGTCAACATAGTTATTAATATTTATTTATTATTTTGCAATACTTATTTTTAAATTAATGATTTGGTCAAATCAATTAACCAACATTCCCTTTTTACATTCAATCTTGCCAAGAAGGTTTCATGTCTAACAAGGACCGTTAGCCGTAATCATTTTAAATCATGCCTATTTTGTGGAATTTGACATATATCCAAATCACAAGAAATATATGTAATGTAATTTTATTTTGGAATAGTCGATGCAAATTACATACAAAAACATGTATTTATTTTTATATGTACCTTTGCACCACTTTTCTCATTTTAATTCTTTTTGTCATACTTCTTATGATTCTAAAATAGTGCCTTTTTATTTAAAAAATGAGGAAAACGACATAATTTACATGCTTAAGCCAAAAGCCCAACAATATTGAATGTAAATAAGGAATATTTCTTTTATTATCACATAATACACAAATTCATCTTTTTACCCAAATTCACATATCCTATATTTCAGCACTGAACTAAAGATCTGGAACATAATTACAACAAATTTATGTTTAATGGGACTGATTTCCAGATCCACGGCGCTATATAACATGTACAACATATTTCATGACATAACTAGAGGAATATGTGGGAGAAATATATAAAAATCACATAATACATGTTATACATAATTACAACTTATCATTTACCAATTTTAAGCATATTCATAATCAGATTTGATGCTATCGTAATTTACAATTGTTTGAATAAAAGATTTGATAGGCATAAAACATAGACTGGATTCAAACGAAATAGATAAATCATTATATCTATATTAGTAAATTTTCCACTCACCTTATAGCTTCTAATTTCTCAGTTTTGAACCCTTTTAGGCTTATAATCCCCAAATTCTTATAAATCTACAATTTGTCTAGAAAAGGGAAAATTCTAGATATGTAGAAATGTAAAAAAAGGGAAAAGATCGAAGAATCTATCGTTGAGCGTCAATTTGCATTCCTTTCCATTAGATCTGCTTGCCCACTCAAATTCATATGAATTGGATTTGATTTGATATGTATGAATATATTTTTATTTTAGAGTTTAGGTTAGGAGAGGGAGAAAAATAGTAGAGCTCCGCTGCCTCTGCAGATTTATGTGGAAAAAGAATGAGGCTTTACCCCTTTATAGGGGTGGAAATGGCCTTGGACCGTCAGATCAGTATTAAGTTATATTTGCCCATTCATATAAAATTTTATATGACAAAACCCTAGTCGTCTCTGCTCGACCAAGCGGTCGCAGCTAGCGCATGACCGTTGGTCGACCGCTTGGTCAACCTGGCAGTGAGGTGGCCAGGCAATTATTTATTACTATATGTACAATATTCCATTTTATTTATTTTCCGTTCATTTTTGTATTTCGCCCGTAACTTCTTCATACGGACTCCGTTCCTGAAACTTCAAACATGAAAGTTGACCAGAATTCTGAGACAAACGCAACGGTTAAAGTTTCGTGGTCAAACTCCATTGTTTGCAGAAATTCCTATTTTTGAGCTTCTAAGTAAATAACTATTTATTGTCAAAATTCCGGGTTGTTACAAATTACGTGCAATCACGTATGAGTTCCAAATAACTTTTAGAATAGGTTCAAACTTTTAGAATAAGCATTATTGAGTTTCTTGGGACATCATCTGTTGCCCTAGATGCAAGGGTGGTTTAGGTTTGCAGAACCCTAGGGACCTCAGTATTGTGTACGCTTGTAAGCTTTTGGTTCATTTTCGTTCAATCAAATCCCTTTGGGCGTCATTTCTCCATGCTAAGTAATGGCGCCTCTTACATTCGGACCTCACGGGATCCCCATCTTATGCTAGTTAGACCTGGAAACGTATGTAGTCAGTTAAGGCCTTTTTTGATTTTTATGGGCATGGAGTTGGCTGGTGTAGGAGTCTGTTTTCCCAAAGGGCTACTTGGAACTTTGCCTGAACCCCTATGCCCAAAAATCCGAATTTCTCCTTCATTTGGGATAGTTGCATCTCTCCCAATGTGTCCATCACTATATGGAAAATCCTATATGTAACACCCTACATTTAATTAAATAATAAATTGGGTAAGAAATAAAGATTGCACACACACACACACACATATATATGCATGAATATAAATGTTGAAATAAAAAGTGCAAGTTAAAACAAAAAGAAATAAATGAATAAATAAATACATGCATGGAAAAGTGACAAGAAATTAGCTACAAATTGAAATAAGACAATGCATTAAAAGGAATAAAATAGTACATTGATAGCCTTATAAATTACATTAGTTATAAAATAGAGCTTGCATGGGAAAGTTACTAATGAATTAATAACCAAAAAAATGCATGCGTATATATACACGCAAATTTGAAATTCAAACTTAAAGGTAAGTTATAACTAGAATATTATAAATCAGATAAGTCATATTAAGATAACAATTAACGTTATTAATCAACATTAAAATTAGAAAACAGAATGGTGCGGAAATCCTGTCTGGACCCAGGATGGGTTGACCCATATGAGAACTGGGTCGACCTAGGGGTCGATCTACCTTAGAGGGGTTGACAAAGGGGTCGACCCAGTCGGCCTTTTCTATGTTATGTGAATTTCTGATATAAAAGGCTCAAATTTTAATTAACCGAATCGGATGGACCAGACTTTCTTGTACACCTATAAATAGACTAGTAGGGCCTAGCTTTAAACTCATATTTTCTGAGATGCTGCCTAGGCTTTGTCATTCTCTTCTTCTTCCAAATCTTTTTAGAAAATTAAAATATTAGTTCATGGGGATTTTGATTCAAGATTTGAAGGTAATAGATATAAATCTACAAATAGGTGTTTACAATTCTGATCAATGTGAGGTAAGCTCTTGAATCTGATTTATTTAGGTTTCTCTCTCTTTTCCTCTTTATTTCGCATCTGATTTGTGAATCGTAATAGATTTAGTTAGAAAAGCTACGGAATAACAGATCTGGATCAGATTCAAGGATTGGAAAGTTGTCATGTGAGTGGATTTGAATTATACCTTTTTAAATAATGGTATATTTACAGTTTTCATTCCCCGTCATTCTTAACATGTTAAATAACTGTAAGTTTTGATAATTGCGGTATAATTCATTTTCAATTATGTTAAGAATATTACTGTTGTATAGGTCTATTCTATAAATCTGTTAATTGGATAAAATCACTATAATACTGGAATTATGGAATTTACAATAAAAGTGAATATGTTACACAAAATGTTGTTAATGACAAGTTGGATATTGTAAATCAAATAATAGTGAAATTGGGAATAATTGAAAAAGAATAGATATGCCTAATTTGTATGTAAAATTTACAGTAGTTGTGAAATTGTAGGTAACCGCACTAAGACACGAGATTAAGGTCAACTTATGGTAGAAGCCTGCCCGAAACCGTCCAACAAATACAACATCCATAAGTGGTCAACTTAATGTGCGAGGTCTGGTGTCTAAACATATATAAAAGTATATGTATATAACAGATAATAAGTAAATAAGTAAATAAATTAGTAATGTCTGTTGGGGTACGACAGATAGATATTTTAGGACTGATGTAATAAAGATATTTCATTGTTAATTAATGTCTTAGGAAACTATGACTGTTAGGTTCATAAGTGACATTAATTGTAATTAACAGAATTAAATGTTACGTGTCAAAATAAACAATACGGTAAAGAAATGGATGCTACATTAGTAAAGGTTTAGTTAAAAATGGAAAATGTGATGAACGGGGAATATAACCTATTATAACATATTATATGAATGAGAATGGAATATAAAAGGTAGGCTTGTCCTAGGGACAAGTGAAAATTATAACGTAGGTATAATGAATCAAAAGGAAACTTATTAATGAATCTTAGTTAAGAGAACTAAGTTAATAAGTAAACAACAACAAGTTGTATTGATAGTGTAAGATGAGGTCATGAATAAATAAGAAAGAATGAGGTAGACTTATGGAATGAAATAAGTTATATTTAATCATATATATTAAGTAACATGTTAATAGAAAACACGTGGATTGGGATAAGATATACCTGATTATACATTAAGTAGAACATGTTATTGTAACCCACAAACATGAAATTGGACAATGAATGAGATGGTAATTATGTAAAAAGGTTGTATATTATTTTTGTTAATTACAATCTAGGGAATAACATGTTGTGGGGTTATTAATGAACTCAAATGGATTAAGTTATATCACTGAATTAATAAGCGAAAGGGGTCCGTTCCTTCGAGATATAGGAGTCTCATAGAAACCTGGTAACTTGAATAAAAAGATAAAATGTGGATAATCAAGTTAATTGGCAATCTAATAAGATAATACAAATATGCGATTAAAAGATTAGACATAGGGTCTAATGACACGTTAGCATGATGCACTTGGACCAGTCCACATGTACAAAGGTGAAGAACCTAACGGGGTAGATCATCGAGGTGTTTGAGGCACGAGAGGAGCACGTCCATCTGATTCTTCTGCTTGATTTTCTGCTTTCTGGCTCTACGGGACTGGAAGGAAGCATGGGACTTCCGAAGGACATGATAGGGTACTCCTGGGTGGTCCTCTGTTGCGGTGCATGCTCAGGCTGTACTCACAGAGGTTAGGTCTGCACGTTACCACCCGATGAGTATACCTTGACTGCAACGGTAGCTAGGTTGTCAAAAGGCTGTGGTGGATGACATTGGGTTATTCGGCGGTTGCCTCACGGGGATGCTGGTCAAGACCAAATAAAGTATAGTAATCGTCGGGTACCTATCATCGGCAGTCAGTGGGATGCGGAAAGACTAGAGCTAAACCTATAGACCATCGATCTATCACTATCGATACTTTGGTTGCGGGAACGCCAATTTGGATGTAGATTGTTTGCTAGGGGTACGCCACTTAGCTCTTGATGTAGTCTTTCACTAGTTGAGGGAGGAGTCGAGATGGGACCATAGCCACCGCGAAAATGCAAACTATAGTTTGAATATATGTACTTTAGGCCCTGATTAGTCGACCTACATGGATGTGGAAAAGGTCCCGACAAAATTTCGTGCATTGGATGCAGCCTTATTATGGCACTCGGGTTACAGTGGACAGTTTGTACATGTGAGGGTCTAGGTCCATGCACACCGCATCGGGTGGTGTATCGTAGACACTAGGGCATTACTTCGTGTTGAGACTTGATTCGACCGAGGAGTTTGGATATGGTAGTCTGTATGCTTACATAGCATAGCGATGGTAGTTCTGTGTGGAACATGGCGTGGTAATATGGACGTTCGTATGTCGTTCGACGTAGAATGAGAGACGCATACACTTCTGAGGCGTGATGGCGAAGACTGTGCGAGAAGGGTACCTTGGGAAGTACCTTGATATTGGGGGTAGCTACATATATGCTATATTAGGTTAATCTAGTGGGAGGCAGATAGGTACGACGTGTGTGTAAAGCCTTGAGTGCTATTAACCCAAATTAACCTAATAAAAAAGAAATATAATTGAACGTTATACGTAGGGTTAATGTGCAATTTAGTCCAATCACCAGAAATTGTGTTCTGACCCCCTCCTCATAACACACTCGCATGTTAGGTTTATGGCAGAGATATGATAGCTTTGGATACTGGTTAGGCAGTATTATTACTTTGGTAAGGCTATGTTTGATTATATTATATTTTATTCCATTCCGCTATGAGATCTTTTTTGAGCTCTGATGTATTTTATACCTTTGTCCTTTCTTCAGGATACCAGACATGCCAACTCGGGTTCCGGTAGATTGGGATTTTTGAAAAAACAAAAGTCAGTCAGTAGGAAATTGTTTGTATTTTTAAAAGTTTACACACACACACACACATCTAGATCCATAAACGAACCCACTAAATAGGAAGAGCAATTGATGCAATAATTGGGATGCCAGTTATGTACACTAAAGGAATGATTATGGAAATTTGAGACACTTAGGTGGTTTGGGTAAGAAGTGTATAATGTAATTGGTAATGAAGAAAGATGTATCCCATATGTTAATGCTTTGAATTAGTGGGTTTGGCAGTTGAGCCTTATAAATTGGGAAAAGGAAAGAAGGAAAATGGACTGGGAATATATATATTTGAGAGAAATGAATTTGTGGGGATAGCAACGACAGTCTAGGTAAGTTGGGAACCCGCTTTGAGTTTAGCACCATTGTTAACTTTTGAGAACTTGAAAAATTAAAAGCTTTTGGGTGATAGTTTATAGTATTTTTCAAGTTTTGATGTTAAAAATTACAATTTTAAAATATGTACTAGCTAAATTGTGTAGAAACAATTTTTGAAAAAAAAGAGACTATTTTTTATGTTTAAAAAAAATTGTAAGGAACATATTTGAAGAAGTACATATTGGGTTTCAGTGAGAAATAAAATAAAAGGGGGTATATTTTGGAAATGATGATTTCTTATGGAATTTTTATCTAAAATGAATTCTTTCAGAAAAAATGTTTACATTATAGAGCGTGTATAGCTCGCTAGTTTCTAAGCTATAAAGTATGAAATAATTGAAAAGAAAAACATAGAAAAGATTGCATTTTTGTTAAAAAACCTAAATTTTTCTATAAGGAAAATTTTGAAAATCTCTATTCTTTTGACAATAATTTTTTATAATTGTTTTGACATAAAACTTTGATGGGTGAACAATGTCACCTCATATCCGTTAATGTCACTCACAAAGGGAATGCGTTAAGTTTCGTGAAGCATTATAGGTAAATAGAATCAGAAATATTACAAGACATATATAAAATGACAACGAAATTAAAAAAATTATTAGTCATAAAGCATCGTGGTTCAAAAACATCACATTTATGAAACACACAAAACAATTACATCATAAAAACTATTGTCTTGTACTTTAAAACATTAGAGTACATAAAAAAAAGCAAAATTCCCCAAATAAAATATAGCCATAGTAGCAAGGATAGGAGCTTGAACCATACATCTAAGCATCTCCAACAAAACGAAAGCAGAATCACGATCAAGCCTGAGTATTCCCACCCTCAGAACCTGAGGGAGGGGGAAACTGAAGAAAGAAGAGGAAACAAAAAGGGTCAGACATAAAGTATGGCGAATCCAGTTACTTTTAGTAAGTAAATAAGTAAAAGTAGCATGATAGGCATATAAAGTGGATAAGAAAGATAACACCATAAAAGGTAGGTATGACAAGGTAAACATAATAGAGTGTATATGCTTCTCTTATGATTACTCTTCACTAATACTAGTATAACCAGAATGAGATGATCCCAACTACTATAAGATGGTAGACTTAGGCATACGTCCCGATGTATCCTAACCACTACCCTAATCGATCGGCTCCCTACCCCGCGTAGATACTCTGTGCCGGCCCCACCATAGGATGTATCACGTCCTATAGTGGCAACCCTTTGCTGATATGCACAACCATATCTACAGGTATCACGGTCGTCTTAGCCTCCGCTACCTGACCCATGCACGCACATGTCCCCAGTTGGTTTGCGCCGCCTACATCGTCCTCCTTGTTTGGATCTCTTACAATCAGCCCAGTAATCATGCCCCAACTCCAACCTAGTTCGGAGTACTCGTTTGATACCTATTAAGAGTTACTGAGTGAAATGGGTCCTACACAATATGATACAAGCTCCCCCTTGTCTTGTATCCCCGCTAGGATTTCCATCGGTTATGTATACCACTAGGTATCTTTAATTACATAACCCTGTCATTTTTACAAGTTATGCTTACGTAAAATGTGTCTTTAATTACATAACTCCAACATTTCCACAGGTTATGCTTACCATTAGATTTCTTTAATTACATAACCCTATCAGGTTAAGTTTTTGGGGCCTATATATAAATATTACGCACCCCCTCAGATTTACTTAACCCACCCACTATCCCAATAAATTTACTTAAATCCTACACAAGTTCATGTTCATACCCTATGGATTCCACTAGGTTAAGTATTCAAGTTTATTACCATGTATTCATTTATGGTTATAATATGCTAGACCTCCCACATTAAGCCTACAATTTGTGGATGTTGGACTTGCCGGGCGGGTCTAGGCAGGCTTATTCCACAAAATGGGCCTAACCTCGTGTCTTAGCACATCTCTTTTTTGTGCACCTAGGCCTCCCACATTAGATTCACCACTTGTGGTCACTGGATATGTCGGTCGGTTCCGGGCAGACTTCCACCACAAGTGCAATCTAACCTCGTGCCTAAGCGCAGTTTACAATTTCAAGTTATTGTAATTTTTGGCATTTTCATGATTAGCCAATCAGTACCTATGTCGTTATAGGTTATAGGTTTCATGCCCCTTTCCCCCAATTATGTTCATAGTGAAATATATGTCCAAATTCATATACATATACATTATTCAAATCATGCCAATTTCACCTTTTTACCAATTATGCCCCAAATTCCCAATTCACAAGATATGTCCAATTTCAATGTTTTTCCCTTCTTTCCCAAACTAACGTAATCGCATAATTTAGCAGCATGCCTAGGCTCGGAAGTAGCCTGACTATATAAAATAAAAGAGAAAGGGGTGAAGGGAAGATGACAGAGATCATTATTCTAATAGAGTTGACATAAACTTTTCATGGTATAATGTTAAGATGAACATATAAGAACAGATCGGTGAATTTGTGATAATAAATGGGTTCTAACATAGTAGGGATGTCATAATAGGCATGATGAAATCTAAACTAGGATTTAGATGTCCAACACTTAACAGATCCAAATTAACCACAACATAATAGGTACATGATGATCTAAATATTGAATTAGATCTATAATCAAAAGTAGATCTGACATGATAATGGTTAAGATCCAAGTCATAATATGCCAAAATATCACAGATTCACCAGTTATTACAGATCTGAAGTGATTCAAGGATTAACATGCATAGATCCAAATTACAGTCCTATCATGTTTACTTTTTATTTACGTAAATCTAAAACCAACCTGAAACTCACAGCGTTTGGATCTAGAAAGGTAGAGGAAGAACAGATCTACACTCGAATCTCTAAATTTGATTGTAGAAGAAGAAAGAGTTTTGATTCAGTCCAGGCACCGGTAGCACTCAGGCCTCCATTGATTTTCAGCGAAGAAAACAAGAGAAATAAAGCCGTATACATAGCTGTCAGTCCCCAGAATTCGACTACCACCTCAACCCTAGGGGGGTCGACTCCCCCTTAGGGGTTCAACCCATGGGTCGACACCCCCCTTGAGGGGTCGACCCCGAGCTCAACACCCCCTTGAAGGGTCGACTCCCCTAGGGCGGGAGATTTGCCACCTCTAAACTTTTGATATTTGAATGCTTATTTTATTTCTAATTTAATTAATATATATATATATATATATATATATATAATTACCTTACGCGTATACAAACTTCAAACCCTCATAACTTCTTCATACGGTGTCTGTTTTACGCAAACCAAATGTCTATCTTAACCGGAATTTCAAGACGAAAGCAATGGCGCAGTCTGTTTTCTTTAATTATGGATATTAAATTAATTATTATTTAATTTATCCTCTTTTATGTTGTTAAAATTACGGGGTGTTACATTCTCCCCTACTCAAAGGATTTCATCCCGAAATCTCCAAGTTAAGAAGAATGTATATCCTACCATCCACATCCATTTACTCATCCACCAATCATAGGAATCCATTGTCCTTAAAAGATTTCTAATGCTTATATGAACATATGCAAAGGTGTGTATATATGTCCCAATACTAATGCGAAGATCAGGCGGTCTACTGATTCAGTCGACCTCCTTAATGCAATGTATGTTACTGCCATGAGTCCAACATGTATGCAAATAACCCTATTATAACATGTAAGTTATATGTGTGCACAATCGTCCATCCAAATGCAACATTCATATGATAATACATCTATTTTCATCCATAAAAGAAGAAAAATGCACACATATCCATATGCAGTATGAGAGTGATTGAGCCGATCTAGTGCCTAAGGTGTGTGTATATGCATCCATGAGCAACCACTAGCAACCACTTGCATCCATCGAACATAACATGTCTCAAACACATGTTTACATCCATGAGGATTTCTACCTAAAGGTCGAAGATTCGATCGATAGGATACACTTTAATGATAGAAACAAGCATAAATAAAAGCTTTGGAAAAGGAGTTAAGAACATACCCTCAAAAAGAAAATGGCGATATCCCAAGTCGCATCCTCTGGGTTATCTCCCCATTAAACCTTTATCAGCTTGACTTCTCTATTGCGTAGCTTCTTAACTTCTGATCCAAGAATACGGGAAGGAACTTGTCTAATTGTTGCCTCCCGTTCCACTTCTACTTCTTCCAATACACTCGGCTCAACTACTTCCGCGGTATCATGCAAACACTTTCGCAAGTGAGAAACATGGAAAACATCATGCATGCCAGTTAATCTCTCAAGTAACTACACTCTATAGGCCATTTGGCCAATTCTTTCAATTATGGGAAATGGCCCTACAAATCTTGGTGCCAACTTCCCTACAGATCCGAAGCAAACCACATTCCTTAAAGGTGACACTATAATGAAAACCATATCTCCTACTTCAAATTCAATGTCAGTCCTTCTCTTGTCTGCATAGTATTTCTGCCTATCTTAAGCGGTCTCCATTCATCGTCTAATGAAATCAATCTTCTTGGATGTTTCTCTGACCATATCCTGTCCAAGTAATAGTCTTTCTGTATATTCCCACCAAAAAGTCAGTGACCTACAGGGTCGTCCGTATAATGCTTTGAAGGGCGTCATGCTAATGCTTGCTTGAAAACTGTTGTTGTAGGCGAACTCCACTAAAGGAAGATGCTCATCCAAAGTCCCTCCGAAGTCTAGGATACACAGCCTTAAAAGATCCTCAAGTATTCTGTTCACCCTCTCCGTCTGTCCATTGGTCTGAGGATGATAAGCGGTGCTCAAATATAATTGCGTACCTAATGCTTCTTGCAAACTCCTCCAAAACTCACTAGTGAAGATGGGGTCATGATCGCTTATAATGTTGGAAGGTACTCCATGAAGACGAACTATCTCACGAACATAAAGTACTACCAACCATGTTGTCGTCCTCTTGCTCTTAACTGGAATGAAATGAGCGCTCTTAGTAAATCTATCTATTACCACCCAAATGCGGGTGTTGCCTTTCTTTGATCTAGGCAAACCATCTATGAAATCCATAGAGATGCTCTCCCACTTCCACTGTGGAACTTCCAAATAACGAAGTAAACCACCGGGTTTCTTTTGTTCAGCTTTGACTTGCTGACAAACTAAACATTGAGAAACAAATTTTGCAACGAATTTCTTCATCCTAGCCTAAAAAGAAAACCCTCTTCATGTCCCTATACATTTTATCACCGCCTGGGTGAATAGTCATCTTAGAATGATGGGCTTCTTCTAGGACTGCCTTTAACAAACTTCTAGTTTGAGGAACAAAAAGCCTTCCATCTCGTTGTAAACACCATTTATCGTTAATGGAACATCACTTGAGGTGACTAGAATCCCCCCTTTACTGAGCCTTTCCAAGATATCTGAAATCTGTTGATCATCTCGCTGCGAAGTTCCTATCTGATCCATAAGAGTAGGTTGTATCTCTAGCGATGCTAACAAACCAGGCAATAACTCGGTGGAGGATTTAAAATCAAAAGTCGATATGAACTCCAAATTTTTCCTTTCCACAAATAGAGGATTTAAGGCCACCCTCTGCCTACTTAGTGCGTCTGCCACCATGTTACCCTTGCCAGGGGTATAAGCAATCTCAAAATCATAAGAAGCTAGAATCTCCATCCACCTTTGTTGCCTTAAATTAAGATCTTTCTACGAGAACAAATACTTGAGAGATTTATGATCGGTGTACAACTCGAATCTCTCTCCCAGCAAATAATGACGCCACATCTTAAGAGCGAATACAATGGCAGCCAGCTCTAAATCATGGGTAGGGTAGTTCTTCTCATGGACTCTTAGCTGTCTACCCCCATAACACACTACCTTCCCTTTTTGCATCAGAACCGCACCAAACCCTATACCACATGCATCAGTGTAAACTTTAAACACTTTATTCCCATCAGGCACGGTCAAGACCGGGGCTATTGTTAGAGCCCTCTTCAGTCGTTGGAAACCAACATCACAATCTATATCCCATGAAAACGCCAAATTCTTCTTCATCAGCCTGGTGAGTGGGGCTGATATATTCATGAAGTCCTTAATGAACTTCCTATAATAGCATGCCAATTCAAGAAAGCTTCTCACCTCTGTTGTATTTTTCGAAACTTGCCAATCTTGAACTGCAACCACCTTTGCGGGATCTACTGCTATCCCTTCTTTAGAAACCACATGCCCTAGGAATCTCACATCTTTTCTCCAAAAATGGCATTTGGAGAACTTTGCCTTAAGCTGATGCACACGGAGAGTTTTCAAAACTTCTCTCAAATGCTGGGCATGCTCTTTCTCACTCTTTGAGAAGATCAAAATATCATCAACAAAGACTACGACAAATTTATTTAGAAACTCTCGAAAAACCATACTCATCAGATCGACAAAATAGGCAGGTGCATTCGTCAACCCAAAAGGCATAACTAGCCATTCAAAGAAACCATCTGGAGTCCTAAAAGCGGTCTTATCCATACTTTCTTCAACCACCCTCAACTGATGAAATCCCGTGGCCAAGTCTAACTGAGAAAATACTGAGGCACCAACAAGTTGGTCAAACAAGTCATTTATCCTCGGAAGTGGGTGTCTGTTCTTCTTAGTGAGTTTGTTCAGCTCTCTATAGTCCACACAAAAACGAAGCGAACCATCTGCCTTAGTCGCGAATACTACTGGAGCACCCCATTCAGATATGCTTCACCTGATAAACCCTTTCTCAAGTAGCTCCCATACTTTCTTGCTAAGCTCCCTCCTTTCCCTTGGAGCCATATGGCGCACTGGTAATGCAACTGGCTTTGCATTATCCACCAGATATATACGAAAATCGATCTCGCACCTTGGAGGTAAGCCCCGTACCTCATCAAAAACATCAGATTGTAGGTCATCGATAGATGCATCAAGAGACTCTAGGAAACTAAGAATAATAGACCCTTGTGGGTCACAAGAAATCTCGAGGGCCCTCCCATGGAAAGTCAACAGTCTAACAACCCTCCTCTCACAATACAGAATGGCACCATACATGGTTAGTCAATCCATCCCTAGAATCAAACCGTAGCCCATAAAACCGAGCATATACACGTCGCATTCAAATTCGACACCTAAGATAGATATTCTCAAACCCCGACAAATCATAGACAAATGAGCCGAACCACCAATGGGGTTTGAGACAACTACGGGATCCACTACCATAGTAGTATTTAAGTGCAGAGATTCAACCATAGAACTAGATATAAATGAATGTGAAGCGCCAGAATCAAAAAGAGTTCTAATAGGATGATTGGAAAGAGAAACCAAACCTTCCATGGAAATTTTCCTACCTCTATCCGGAGCACTGATCGCGAGAGCATGCACCAACCCTGCAGAAGCTCCTGCCTTCTGGCCTTATCCACGTGGTCCTTGTTTCTTTGGGCACTCCCTAGCAAAGTGTCCGACCTCTCCACAATTGAAGCAAGCATTCTTCCTTCTTTTGCAGTCCTTGACCAAGTAACCCTCTCGTCCACAACTGTGGCACTTCCTCTTATCCTTAGCCTTGTCATTCTTTCTGCCTTTCTTTTGCTGATGTTGTTACTGCTGCCCTTTCTTGGGTTATACCTTCTTGTTTTGCGTTGTTTCCTCGGCTTTTACTTCCTTCTTTTCTCACTTGTCTTCCTTATGCAACAAGGCCATATCAACCAGCCTTTCAAAAGTAGCTCCCATTGGAATATGGGACATGGCTAACCTATGTAAGGGTTCATTCGGCCCTTTAGCAAACCGCGAAGCTTTCTTATGCGGAGTATATGCCAATTCCAATCCAAATCTGGCTTGCTGGTTAAACTTATTCACATATTCTTTAACAGTCATGTTTCCTTGTTTGAGCACCAAAAACCTCTCTATTTGCATGCTTTTCTCAGCTTGGGAAAGAATCTTCATTTCAAACCTCTGCCTAAAATCATCCAATGTCTCCACCGGACGTCCAGCTTGGGTTACTTCCCACCAAAATGAAGCTTCATCTTTCAGTAGCCAGGCAGCTAACTGAATATTCTGTGACGACAAAGAATTTCGCTCGGTCCGAACCAGTCGCTAAACCGACCCAGACCGTTCGAAACGCCCTATCGTTTGAGAACAGGACAAATCAGATCGCACACAGAAGAACATTTCATTGTATATTACAACAATGCATCAGATTACAAGAATATACAGAGTATAAATGAATATTACACAGAAATATCAGAGGTTTAAATTACATTTAAATACATAGCAGCGGAAAATAATACAATACACAACTAGAAAGAGATATACGGATACAAAGCTTTCCGGATATCGTTCCAGCTGTAAACCAGGATCCTGTGAATATAAATCTGCAAAACCAAAACTACTAGCTGCCCGTGTCAAAATAGAGGCACCCAGAGTTTAGGTTAAAACAATAAACTCCAGGTCAGTCATGTGACTGGTGTGAGAACTAAAACAGTTATTATTCTTTATTTTAAAAGTTAGGTAAATCAAGGGACCACGCCGTATAACACGGAACGGGTTTCCTCCCAAGAATACCAGTGCATAAAACAAACAGCGCAATGCTAAATAAAGAAAAAATGAAGCTGTTATAAGACCCAGGTCCCATCACACAATGCAACGCAGCCGAGGATAGGGTTTTCCCTTATAACAGCCAAAGAATGCTTGACACGTTTAAAACAAATCGTTTGATACTATTATAAGTGCATAGTGTATAAAACAACTTCAAATCATAAGTATCAATCATAGACGGCATGGGTACCATATATCATGTCGCCATACTAGGTTCTACAAATAAAACCGCAAATGTCACGTATTTGGAAATTGGGTTTCCCTCTATGAACCGAGGCAAAAGATAGTCCTCAACCGATTCGAGACAATCTAGCCCATGTCTCAGGTCCCAGACTCAGGTGGGCCTTGGATCGTCAGGGTCGGTCCACCGATGTGGATTATTATGCCTGAACACTACGTCTCTCCGCCCTATGGGGCGTAAACGAGCCAACAAATGACTCCATCGGACCCGGATCGTCCGATCAAACCGAGGCGCCTCGCAACAGCAACAACCACATAAGTCAAACTCGTCAGGGCGTGTAAAACCACTGACGCCACTTCTAGCTAGAAAGAAACGCAAGTCCTCCCTGATGTCCTCTCCCGTTTTTGGTTCATACCGGGTGTGAAACTCGCGAAGTAAACGTTACACAAAGCTATGCCACACAGGCGGTGCTTTGATCATCACCACAAGACTTTGCTTTTCAACAGAAGCCTCGATCAATTGCCACTTAGGCATGCCACACAGGCAATTCACTCCATGCGTTTGATATCCACCAATATATAACCCCTGAGCTCGTACGTCTCAGAGAAGGGCGTTAAGCAAGAGAATAAATTCTCCGCCGCCAAACAGATATATATTTAATAGAAATCAATCACACAGACTAAAATCCAATGTCAGACACACAGTCCATTTACAAGTCCGTTCTGGGTCTGAACGAAACCGGAGGCACCTAGTACCCCGCATATCCATCGATCTCCAAGTACGTCTGGACGATCACCAACTGTTTCCATCTTCTTGGGTGTACAGCCCAATCAAGATCATCAGTTATCACCCAAACGATGTGAAGACCTCCGGTCTTCGACCATCGTCTTCATCTTCGACTTATCGTCGTATCAGTTATTCAGAATGGGATAAACCCGGTCTTTCCGAATAACTCGCGTATATTTTAAATAAGTGTTACACAAACACAACATACGCCTCATTCCAATTCATTAGTCACTAACCGTAAATTAATCAAGAGAATAATTCCCCAAATATTAACCCCGAAGGCCGAAACCAACATCAGATCAATATCCAGAAAACCATTCTGTTTGGCTAACCGACAGTCAATTTCTAAATTTCACATTTATAGGGAAAGGTTCCCATTAATTTTATCAAAGATAAATTCTTGAATTTATTCTTTAATCTACTTTTGAATATCAATTCAAACTAGTCGGGATTAACGAAACTTACCGAAGTAATCATTTGTTTTAATTTCCCAATCCCAACCTATTTATCCCATGAAGTAAAACTGGTAATACTTCATATCTAACACCTCAGTGTTATCGGTAAATTCAATTACCATTTCACGTTCAAATCTAATTAAAGATTTAACTATCGCCTGGAGCAGAACTGGTGATACTCCATTTTCGACCATTTCAATCTAATTAAAGATTCATTAAAACTCCACTTAGTTTTAATCTTCGACTGGGTTAAAGAATCAGTGTCATTTAAAACACGGTTCACGATAAACCCAAAATCACATTCATTAATTATCGGGTTAAAGAACGAGTGTTATTTAAAACACTGTCCACGATAAACCCAAAAATCAATATCAATTCAATTCCAATTAAACATTATTTAATTGGTACTCTTCATTAAATCTATAATAAAAAGATTTAATCTTTTCTCAACTGGGTTCAAGAACAGTGTTAATGAAGACACCATTCACGACAAACCCAAATCACATTTGATATTAAACACAAGGCTCTGAAGAGAAAATATCCCGGCTTATATTCAATATCAAATTCTACGATTAACAAATGTCGTGCTGGAAATAACGATATGGATATATATATCTTTCAAATTTCCATAACCACATCTGCATAATCACGAATTCCAACATCGAAATATCCCGAAGACAATTTCGATTCAAATCCACTCCAATGCAATCATTGGAAATTATGGTTATTTTTAAAACCCTTTTCTAATTCAATTTATTTATTTAAAAATAAATAGAATTATATTTCTAGTTCAAAACTAGTTCATTTCGATAAAAATTTATTTTTATCTTTTCAAATATGGAGTTTTTCATCCCAAATCTTCACAAATCATTTCTTATGATTTTACACAAATTATTACTATTTTTAATAATTTTATCAAGGCCCGTACAGTCGATTTCCACCAATGGCCATCGAACTGCACTTACAGCGACCTTTTTCAAATTTGATTTGGACATAATTCCAAATCCAACCGTTAGATTTCTAATTTCTCACATTCGTTAGAAAGCTCTCTTCGATACGAACCCAACGGTTCCGGTTTTAGGAGAATCCGACGGTCGGATCTCCCGTAATGTCCGATTGAAATAAATGGTCGAAATTCGCGAACTACCGCGGCGCGGCGCGTTCTATTCAGGCCATTATATTATATATATAATATATATAATATATACTTCGTCGATTTCTATTTAAAACGAATTATATAAATAGTTTTGAATTCGTTTCAAAAACATTTTCAACTTCCATTTCAATTCAAATCAAAATTGAATTCTTCTTTATAAATTCGTTTTAAAATTCATTTCTATTCAATTCAAATTTCAATTCAATTTGAATTCATTTCAATTCACTTTCAATTCAATTCGAATTCGTTTTCAATTCAATTCATTTCGAAATCGTTTTCAATTCCATTCATTTCGAAATCGTTTTCAATTCAATTCATTTCGAAATCACTTTCAATTCAATTCATTTCGAAATCACTTTCAATTCAATTCATTTCGAAATCGCTTTCAATTCAATTCATTTCGAAATCACTTTCAATTCAATTCATTTCGAAATCGTTTTCAATTCCATTCATTTCGAAATCGCTTTCAATTCAATTCATTTCGAAATCACTTTCAATTCAATTCATTTCGAAATCACTTTCAATTCAATTCATTTCGAAATCGCTTTCAATTCAATTCATTTCGAAATCGTTTTCAATTCAATTCATTTCGAAATCACTTTCAATTCAATTCATTTCGAAATCACTTTCAATTCAATTCATTTCGAAATCACTTTCAATTCAATTCATTTCGAAATCACTTTCAATTCAATTCATTTCGAAATCGTTTTCAATTCAATTCATTTCGAAATCGTTTTCAATTCAATTCATTTCGAAATCACTTTCAATTCAATTCATTTCGAAATCGTTTTCAATTCCATTCATTTCGAAATCGTTTTCAATATTCATTTTAAAATGAATAAAATCGATATAAATATCGTTCACGTCAAAATGGCGTCAATCTAATCAACACGGCTTCATAAATTTCTATTTTCAAATATTCCTTATTTTCACGATTGGAATGAGGCCCAATCAATTACCATATAAAGTTAATTATATGGATTTTCATACAACACATGTATATAATAGCAACGATAAATTATCAACCATCAACCAAAGTGCACTACACTGTATAAGCATCAAATATAGATATCTAATGCTTATAACAGCCTGTCAATCAATCGATTGACATATTTAATCAATCAGGATGAGTGAACTTCAAATTTCATCCCAACACCCGTGTGGGGTTTCAAACAATCAAACACAGATTTTATTTGTGCAATTGGGCGATGTGTAAAATTTATCGTCCCAATCAATGTCATTCAAATAGGTGTACATAAACAAACCGTCTGGTTTGTAAATGAATATTTATTTATTCACATCACGTTAAAAATTATATTTTTAACGACAAAACATTTTATTTTTCTAACATATTTTAGAAAATTTCGGCGGCATAACGGCACGATACTAGAAACGGGACGAGGCCTAGCCTTATCCCCGGACTAGTGAAGGCCCACGCCATTCACACATCAATCAAATCAATTTCATTATGCAAACCACAAAATTTGGAGTAAGAGTCTAACCTAGCCTTACTCCTTCGCCTTATAACGGCGCACGTCTAATCCTAACCAATTTATCGATTCGATTTTTCACACCACAAACCGCATTCAAACCAATATCGCAATCAATAACCAAACAGCCAAACAAACAAGTCCATGGTCTGTGGACGATTGTGTCGGGTGCTACTAAACACCGTCTGCATCCTAGTATATATATAACTAGAAAAGAAATTGAAAGGTGAGAAATTCTCACCAATAGCTTTCCAATAACACGATTTTTCTTAATAGAAACCTTCGCCTATTTCGCCTTCTTGTTGCTTTCGTTGACTGTATCCTCTACATAGGTAAAAATCGAATTTTTACTATGTTATTCAATATATAAAGATTGCATTTTGACTTCGCTATTAAATATAAAGATTATATTTTTATTATTCTTATGATGTAACAATTATATTTTTATTGCTTTAAAAATATAAGAATCATACCTTACTACTTCTACTTAACAAAAATTCCATCTTTTCTATTTTTAAAAATATGATCTTTATTTTCAAGTTCAAATCTTTTTCTATTAAAAGATCAAACCCTTTTTCTATTTCAAAGTTTAAACCTTTTTTTTTTTCTTCAAAGTTTAAACCTTTAAAATAATACCAGTTTTTATTTTCTTATCATATCAGTTTTTAAAAATGCAGTTTTTAAAACTCTTTTATAAAAATGCAGTTTTTTTTCTTCTTTTAAAACAGTTTTGCCTTTTTAGAAAAAAAAATCAGTTTTAACTCTTTAAAAATTCTGTTTTTATTTTTCCTTTTAAAACAAACAGTTTTCAATTTTAAATTTCTGTTTTTACATCCTAAAAAAAAAGACAGTTTTCAAAGTTTATAAAAAAAACAGTTTTTAAAACTTTATATATAAAAAAAAACAGTTTTTAAAATTCCCAAAAAAAAAAATCAGTTTTAAAGTTCTTTACAAAAATTCTGTTTTTACATTCATTTATAAAAAATGCAGTTTTTATTTTATAACTAAAAATCAGTTTTTATTTTCTTTTAAAAATGCAGTTTTCAATTTCTTTTAAAAACAGTTTTTAAATTATTTTCAAAAACAGTTTTTGTTTTCTTTTTCTTTTCAAAACAGTTTTTAAAACTCTTTTATAAAAATGCAGTTTTTACCTTATTTAAAAATGCAGTTTTTCCAACTTAAAATAAAAATACAGTTTTATAACTTAAAATAAAAATACAGTAATTAGTTTTAACAAAACAAAATTAAAAATAAAAATAAAGTAAAATGGCTCACCGACAGCTTGCGAAGGGGAGGAGGGAAGAAGAGGGCGGCTCGGCGGCGTTCGGAGGTTCAGAGAGGCGTCGCGATGATGTGTTCGAGGTGGAGGCTCCGATTGGGGGCTGCTTCGATTTGTCGAGGGTAGCGTCGTCTGGAGGGAGGTGGTCGCGAGGCTTCGGGGGCGCTGCTTCGATTGTCGGCGGCAAGGATAAGGCGGCGCGATTTTGGGTTTTTAGGTTTTCTCTTTTTTTTTTTTTTCGTTCTGGTAAATGAATGAGGGATCGGGGGGGCCAAGCAGAAGAGAAAAGGGGGGATTCTATTTTTTTTTATTTTATTTTATTATTTAATTATTAAATTTTTGCCAAAGGGTTGACTTTTACTTATGACCTCGAAACGAGGTCCACCGCCTGTCGTCCATAGCGTTTTACCCCCATTCCGAACACAATGGGATATGAATCGCAAGCTGATTTGATCGCTACAATCAGTTTCCTTTTGAATTTTCATTTAAATCTTTATATTGAATTTTAAACGCACATTTCAAATTACCGGGGTCACATACTAACTAGAAAAATTCCAGAAAAATATTTTCTAGCTTCGTATTGACGATACGGTCCTAACAAAACTAGTTTCGTCGAATTCTGAGATCGTTTGAAAAATGGCCATTTTCCAGTCGATTAAAATCAACTAAAACTGGTCAAACGCGTTTTCCTTTGCCACGCTCACATATTGATTCGAAAAATTATGAAATTTGGAATCTAGCAATAACTTGACATCACGGACCCAACAAAACTGGTTTCGTCGAAATCCGAGGTCGTTTGCAAAATGTCCATTTTTAAGGGCCTGAATTCCATAGCGACTATTCAGAATTTTCAACTGGACATATCTTTTGATTCCCGATATGAAATCTTGATTATTCGGATTCGTTGGGAAGATATTATCAATTAGATCCCATTATTTTTGGTTTCACTAAAATCCGGATTGTTTTGCACCCGGTACATTCAATTGAAGTTTGAAATCGAATTATCGAACTACCGCGCCATTTTCAATTCTATTTATAATTATATATAATTATTTATATTCTAACGACGACGTATATAATATATACGTCGAATTATACTCAAAATAAATTTCTCGTCGATATTATTTAAAATAATCTATTTTAAATATCCAAAATTCGCTGATATTGCCAAAATAAAAATTTTAAACTGGCCCAGAATTTGCGGGTTATTACATATTCCTTCGATCTTCTACTTCAAAGATTACAAACAAGTCCTCAGTCTCCTTGAGCCAATTCCTTGCCCCTACAAATTTTTTGGTTCCACGGAATGGCTTCCCTCCCTTGGCATAGAAATCTTTGCAGATCTTAGCAAAATTATCTGCTCTTGGAGGAGGAGGAACGACGGGTGTAGCTGGGGGAGGAACATCAGCTTGACCTCCGGCAGGTGTCGTGGCCTCTAGATATTTGCGGAACCAGCCTGGTATCGTAACGCCCTAAGAAATATTAGGTTCCCCAAACAAGCTGAAACGAAAGGGAAAGAGATTTAGACAAAGGATCGAAGGACATTACATATGGCTTTATGGAATATGTTTTTCAAAACAGACTTTTCTTTTTGAAAATTGCTTTCTTTAAAAACCTTTTTAAAATAGTTTTCAAAAACCTTTATCTAATCTAGTAACCTTCGGCTTTGATACCAAGTGTGACACCCCACGTCCGTTAATGTCACTCACAAAGGGAATGCGTTAAGTTTCGTGAAGCGTTATAGGTAAACAGAATCAGAAATATTACAAGACTGATATAAAATGTAAGCGGAATTAAAAACTTTATTAGTCATAAAACATCGTGGTTCAAAAACATCACATGTCTGAAGTACACAAACCATTAGATCATAAAAACTAATGTCTTCTACTTTAAAACATCAGAGTACATAAAAGAAGCAAAATTCCCCAAATAAAATATAGCCATAGTAGCAAGGATAGGAGCTTGAGCCATACATATACGCAGCTCCAACATAATGAAAGCAGAATCATGGTCAAGCCTAAGTATTCCCACCCTGAGAACCTGAGGGGAACGGAAGAAAGAAGAGGAAACAAAAAGGGTCAGACATAAAGTCTGACAAATCCATTTACTTTTAGCATGTAAACAAGTAAAAGTAGCATGATAGCCATATAAAGTAGATAAGAAAGATAACACCATAAAAGGTAGGTATGACAAGGTAAACATGATATAGTGTATACGCTTCTCTAATGATTACTCTGCAATAATACTAGTATAACCAGAATGAGATGATCCCAACAACTATAAGATGGTAGACTTAGGCATACGTCCCGATGTATCCTAACCATTACCTAATCGATCGGCTCCCTACTCCGCGTAGATACTTTGTGTCGGCCCCACCATAGGATGTATTACGTCCTATAGTAGCAACCCTTCGCTGGTATGAATAGCCATATCTACAGGTGTCACGGTCATCTTAGCCCCCGCTACTTGGCCCATGCACGCACATGTCCCCGGTTGGTTTGCACTGCCCACAACATCCTCCTTGTTTGGATATCTTACAATCAGCCCAGTAAGTGTGCCCCAACTCCGAACTAGTTCGGAGTACTCGTTTGATACCTATTAAGGGTTACTGACTGAAATGGGTCCCACACAATATGATACAAGCTCCCCCTTTTCTTGTATCTCCGCTAGGATTTCCATTGCTTATGTATACCACTAGGTGTCTTTAATTACATAAGTACATAACCCTATCATTTTTACATGTTATGCTTACCTAAAAGGTGTCTTTAATTACATAACTCCAATATTTCCACAGGTTATGCTTACCACTAGGTGTCTTTAATTACATAACCCTATCAGGTTAAGTTTGTAGGCCTATATATAAATATTACCCACCCCCTCAGATTTACTTAACCCACCCACTATCCCAGTAAATTTACTTAACCCCTACTCAAGTCCATGTTCATACAATCCCTATGGATTCCACTAGGCTAAGTATTCAAGTTTATTACCATGTATTCACTTATGGTTACAATATGCTAGACCTCTCACATTAAGCCTACAATTTGTGGATGTTGGACATGCCGGGCGTGTCCGGGTAGGCTTATTCTCCAAATCGAGCCTAACCTCGTGTCTTAGTACATTTCATACTTATGCACTTAGGCCTTCCACATTAGAATCACCACTTGTGGTCGCTAGATATGTTGGTCGGTTCCGACCAGACTTCCATCACAAGTGCAATCTCAACACGTGCCTAAGCGCAATTTACAATTTCAAGTTATTGTAATTTTTGGCATTTCCATGAATAGCCAATCTTTACCTATGTCGTTATAGGTTTCATGCCCCCTTTTGCCCCAATTATGTTCATAGTGAAATATATGTCCAAATTCATATACATATACACTATATACCCCAAATTCCTAATTCACAAGATATGCCCAATTTCAGTGTTTTTCCCTTCGTTCCCAGACTAACGTAATCGCATAATTTAGCGGCATGCCTAGGGTCGGAAGTAGCCTGACTATATAAAATAAAAGGGAAAGGGGTGAAGGGAAGATGACAGAGATGATTATTCTAACAGATTTGACATAAACATTTCATGGCATAATGTTAAGATGAACATATAAGAACAGATAGGCGAACTTGTGATAATAAATGGGTTCTAACATAGTAGGGATGTCATAATAGGCATGATGAAATATAAACTAGGATTTAGATGCCCAACACTTGACATATCCAAATTAACCACAACATAATAGGTACAGGATGATCTAAATATTGAATTAGATCTATAATCAAAAGTAGATTTGACATGATAAAGGTTAAGATCCAAGTCATAGTATGCCAAAATATCACAGATTCACAAGTTATTACAGATCTGAAGTGATTCAAGGATTAACATGCATAGATCCAAATTACAGTCCTATCATGTTTAATTTTTATTTATTTAAATCTAAAAGCAACTTGAAACTCACAGCGTTTGGATATAGAAAGGTAGAAGAAGAATAGATCTACACTCGAATCTCTAATTTTGATTACAGAAGAAGAAAGAGTTTTGATTCAGTCGAGGAACCGACAGCACTTAGGCCTCCATTGATTTTCAGTGAAGAAAACAAGAGAAATGAAGTCCTATATATAGCAGCCATCCCCCAGAATTCGACTTCCACCTCAACCTTAAGGAGATCGACCCCTCCCCCCTTAGGGGGTCAACCCATGGTTGACACCCCCTTAAGGGGTCGACTCCCCTGGGGAGGGAGATTTGCCGCCTCTAAACTTTTTATTTTTGAATGCTTTTCTGATTTCTGATTTAATTATATATATATATATATATATATAATTACCTTATGCGTATACAAACTTCAAACCCTCATAACTTTTTCATACGGAGTCCATTTTGCGCAAACCAAATATCTATCTTGGCCAAAATTTCGAGACGGACGCAATGGGGCAGTCCGTTTTCTATAATTCCAAATACTAAATTAATTATTATTTAATTTATCCTCTTTTATGTTGTTAAAATTACGGGGCATTACAAACAAAGTAAATTCTTAAGAATTTAGAGTAGATGTTTGCACCTAGATGTCAGTTATTGAACTGACATTGTAAACAAGAACGGTTGTGAAACTAATTGAGAAATAGTTGTCCTTATCTACTCCAGTTTTTGTGATTTGAAAAAAAAAGTGTTTTGCACTTTTTAATGTGCAACAACCCGAGCATTTTCGGCCCTGAAAATCGACATAAATACATTTATCGTATCTCATGCAAGCTTCCAAACACCGAAAACACCAGAACGTTTAAAGAAAGAAATTAGAGGGTGAGATAAGAGTGGAATCAATATAAGAACAAAAGAAGAATAAGAAACAACACAACATAGAATCAGAGTCTTACATCGCAGCGAAACAAAATGTAATACAGTCAGCATAGTACATCATCATTTCTGGACAGTTATAATAATCTGTCCTCACATACTACATACAGCGGAATAAATATTAATACGTTTGAACTCCTCCAGCATGTCTTTTGAACTTCATAGTATCCAATAATCTGGACCCGTACAACCCGGTCTAACCCGAACATTACAAACACTAAGTCAGTCTGGTGAACCAGAGTGAGATAAACACACTAAGTTTAAGGAGAATCATTCAGTTTGATTTTAAAGTTCAAAAACTTTTTGAAAGAAAAGGATAATCATAAGAACAATCCACACATAAATACGGACGGTTTTTACCTTATGATAACCCAAAACATTTTGAAATCGTATATTTCTTCTGATATTATGATAGTGTCTAAATACAAATAAATGGCAATCTAGTGGAACACTTGCATCTCACGCTCCACATATATAGTATACAATTAAAACCACGGGCACTTATTGGGGATTGGATTCCAACTATGACAAGGTATGAAACCACATGCCGATAGTGTATCTCTAGAGGGGAATACACTGGGTTCAACAAGAACGTCTTACAACCCGACCCACACATGACCGACCACTCATTTCTCTTGAGTGTATCGAATGTATATCACCAACTATTGGAATCAACAACCGTTTCTCGAAAAGGGACAGTATCAAAATAGATTAAAGAAGGAAATGGAATTTCTCTAGATAGGTGATTATATATCCTAATAGCCATGTTGCCTGCCCAATTTTTGTCATTTCTCGGTTGTGAGACTTGAGGTTTGAATCACCTTTAGAACATATGACCACCATTTACTTTGAATGCCACATTGTCAGATCCATCAAATCACTAATTGACGTCCACAAAAATAATCTGCAGCTAACAGAAGTACGTTTGTAAAAATCAATGTACGGGATTCTTAAGAAATACTCTGTCAGACATTCGTCCACACAATTCATCCAGGAACAGGATGAACTGAAGGCACCCTCCTACCGCATCCTTATATAGGAATCACCCCAAGGATCAACAACAAGTAGTCCTTGCAATCCGTAGATTCCAATCACGATAGAATCACTGTTAAAATATCTCCGGCCGCTAAATCAGAGATATTCAATTAGTAGTTCTTCCGCTCATGAAGATCAACGGTCTTCAATTGCTCCATCTTCAATCAGCGTATTTCACGTATTTGCTGGTCGGAATGGTTTTCAAATATATATTCGATCCCGGCCTTTCCGTACCAACAATCGTATAGGTCAGATTTGATAGTCGGTGATTTAACTATCAAATAAATAATCAAGAGAGTAAAATAGATTCATTGATTCAATACTCGACATTTCTTGGCCTTTATAATTTTAAAAACAAAATAACTTCTAAATCTTTAAACACGGTATTTACTTCTTATTATAATATAGGGGTATTTTTCAAAACTCTTTTTAAAAGCATTAGAATTCAATCCTATATATATACACTAACTTTACTTTAAATCCTTTTACGTAACATCGTCACGAAATCTCTTTGGTTTCATTACTTGAATACATTAACCCTCCTTTATTCCTTTAGAATAAATCCATTCCCAAACTTAACTTTTCAATTTCCTTCTATATCAGAAATACCATTTATTTCACATAATCTGTTTTTTTCCTTTACTACGGAAATATCATTTTATATATATGTATATACATAAAATATCAAACCTTTCCACTTCCGTTACTTGGGAAATCTCATTATATATTCTTGACTCTTTTATTTACATTGCGTTATTATTTCTCGTATGGAAATAATATATTATTGTTACCCCCTTTCCCATTATAACTAATATCATCCTTAGATAATCCCGAAGTCATTCAAGTTCGGGTATTTATTTACCTCTCAGACCTTGATCAACAACGTTCTTATCTTCATATAGACATCAGTTATAACTCAAAAACCGATATTTATTCTAATACCAAACACCTCTTATATAACTATTTTATTTATAATATGTTTTATAAAGCTTCTTACTTTTGGAAATCTCTTTCTCGAGTATAACTATTATTTCTTGATTCATTGATTAAGAATTTACTTACTAAAATATCACCGTTCCTTTTACTTTTTTAAACAATACATTTTACTGCTCGGATTTTTGTTAAATCCTATTACTCATTTCTTTGCCAAATTCACTTTTAATCTTCCCCCTTGAAAATCTTATTCCACCAATTTCTACTTAATTCCATTAAGAAACGTTAATTAATGGTTTAACGCCACATCTCGTTCTTATAAACTTCGTTTATATCCCGCTGGTTTAATATAAAACCTTATCTCAATTTCTTAATTCAAATATTAACTCAACATTTATTTAAACCATCGTATTTGCTTAAAAGTCCCTTTTTATAACTTTGTTATAAAAATTTGGGTTTTAATATAAAACCCGTTCATAAACTCCTTTACAATTCAATTAGATCCATTTCAGCTTCGACTACTTTTAAATGGATTTCAAATAACAGCAATCTTCTAAATTTTTGTTAATAATAATTTACTTAAGTCATTAACTATTGTAGTAGTAATTAACTTTTTAATTAACTAAAATAAATAGTAAATCCCTTTTTAAATCTTATTAAAATTAAAATAAACATTTACTAGTTTATTCGTTAGATTAATTCAAAAATAATAAATCCTAGTCACATGGTTGACTTACTAAACTCAATACACGATTAATTCTCTAACCAATTTCAATTGGTCCTTCCTTTAAATAAATTAATAATATAATTAATTTAAATAACTCCATTTAATTATTTCTTAACAAAAACAATTATCCAATTCTTAATCATTAGGTTCGGTTCTGCTCGTTTGCTTATAAATCTTATTAACATAAGAATTTACTTTATAAAATCAGTTAATAATCAATTATAAATTTTATTAATAAATAATAAATAATAATTTCCTTTTAACAAATTTTTAATCAAAATAATAGTTTTAAAAATCTATTTCCAGTTATAAAATAAATTTTATAACTTCATTTGTCGATTTACGTGATGGTACATCGATATTTATAAAACGATTGATTTATTGGTCATATACTGCCAATTACTCAACCAATAATACCCATTGGTTTAAACAAAACAAATATTGAATTTCAGGTCAACATTTAATAACCAAATAAACCATCTAATCAAAACAGTTCACATGATGATAATATAAACAACATATGATATGTTTGACCAATAAGGTAAATTACCTTAATTGGGACCAATCATTAAAATAATGATTCGGATTTCACCAAAATTAAAAAAACGTTTAATTTCATCAATTCAATCCATATATGAATGTATATTAAAAAACAGTCAATCATTAGCAAGCATAGCACACAAAAATTAAAAAAAACTGACTTATATAAAATATAAGTGGTAAGAACTGAGTGAGTTTAACTCACCATGATCTGATTCGTTGTTAAAACGCCTTGTTCCAGTTAAATTAAACAAATGTTTAATTTATCTAAAAATTTCAGTTGATTCCAACATGTCCAATTTTGTTCTATAATGTTGATCTCTTCAAGACGATTCCAACGTCTCTAATTCCGTCCAAATCTGACATCCTAGGTAAAAGTTATACACATTATATAAACGATTTAGTTTAAACTAAAAGTTTCTAGATTAACAAATTTAAAACTTAATTACTTTCAATTAACAGTTGATTAGCTTTTCTTTGATCCTCTAGTTCAAAAGATACGGCTCAAACTAGTTCTTCTAACACTGCTATTTCATTCGATAATGGGGCCGACCTTTAAGTTTCCTTAATAAAGATTTAATTAACTAATTATGGGTAAAATTTGGTTAGGCGTCATAATTTGGATTATGCACATTTCAATGCTTGGCCACATTAAATGTTACCAACGTTTATAGATCAGCCATATTTAAAACTGACTAAGCACGCATATAGTTCATTAGCCAAATATAAATCATGATTAGGCATATATGAAATTATACCAGCTTGGTACTGTTCACCTCCTCTTCCTTTCTGATGCTAACGCAACTTCTGTTTCCACCTTGGTTTTAAAACCACCGCTTGCCATTTTCTCCACCAACTACTACAGTGCCATTTCTTCCGACCTGTTACTGCGTATTTACCCCATTCTCTTCATCCACCATTAAGGTGTTGACCAACTTTTCTCTCTTGCTTTACTGTTCTAAAATTAAGGATAAGAACCCATGCCATGCATCCGCTGTACTGTTTTTCTTTCCTTACTCCGACTGACCGTCCCCCATTCACCAGCTCGACAGTAACGCCACTCCCCTGACATGCTTTCAAACCAAAGTCCCCCATTACTATTTGCACAACATGCTGCAGCCATTAGAAATCCCACTCCTCTCAAGCTACACTCCACCGCATGTTTCAATTCTTCTTCCTACACTCAAACACTTTCCACCAGCGTTGCTTCCACTTCTCCGATTATACAAACCATACTGCATGGACCCGTGACCCAGTGGCAATACAACCACCATCACGTCCATCTTCCCTTGTGCATAGCTTCACTCATTGCCTCACTGTACAGTCCCCATTCTGCAAATTCTTTTCATGACCCATTACCCATATTGTTTGAAAACATTGGCCTGCATGTTTGTTTGGATGCTTTAACTTAGGTTAGAAGCTATTCTTTCCATCAGGGTGTATAACCAGGTACGCAGAAGAACAGAGGAATGCTCAGGGTAGGCAAATAGGTTTACATTGTCTAAATTTCAACAGTTGTACAGTTTATATTAGAGTAGACCTGCGTGAATAAGTAATCATATCGTTGTCTCATTGATGATGTACGTGAAAATACAAGACAAGATAGCTTGTATAAATTTTCACTTTATGCTATTGTCAAGCATTAGAAAATAACCAGGGTAACACAGTCCGTTGGCAATCAACAAGGATTGGATGTTATACTCAGGGGTAAAGATTAAATAATTTATTTTATTTTACGGTATTGTATTTTACCATTAACCGTTGTTTTACTGTAACCGTTAAATTCGTACTATTTGACAGAAACTTCAAACACAATGAAAATGGATCCACCGCTACATTTCCACGTTCCGGTCCGAATGAAATTTAATTTGTTGAAAACGGACTCCATTTGCAAAACGACGTTATTTTAATTTATCGGTTCACCCTTCAATTGCACACACAGATAAAATAACCCCGATTGGCTCCAAACTGAAAATTTAGCAATAACTAGTCATACGTATTCCAGTAAAATTTGTTTCGTCGACTTCAAAAACGATTATTTTAAAGCCCTGTATAGTATCGATAAATATAATTAAATCCAAAAATAAATTCTATTTAAATAATAATAAATCATTATTATCATATATATATCCAAATGGAATAACCAATATATTTTCTAAACTCAAAATTCAAAAATTCGGTTTAAACGATATCCAAATATATAGAAATTCCTTTATTTTATTAAATAAACGTTATCGTTTATTAATGAAATTTCATAGCGATTATTTGAAAATTTGAATTGGACATAAATCACAATCTATAAGCTAAAATCTCTATTTTCCCTTCCATTAGAAAATTATAATTAAATCGATCCAGGTAATTCTTCTTTCACAAAGTTTCGATTTAAAACGGATTTTGTATATTCAATTGAAGTTCAAATCATAAATTACGAACTACCGCGACATTTCAGGTTCGTTTTATAATTATATATAAATTATACGTTCAAACATCGTTTAATAAACGAAATATATATTATAAATCCATTTATAAATCCCAAATCGATATTTAAAATGATAAAATATATTAAATATCTGACTATCAAAAATGTGGGACGTTACATAATGGGATGACATTTTTTATGGTTTGGCAAAGGAAATTTTAATGAGGAAAAAAGTTTTAAAACTTTTAATTTTTGAAAGGAAAATGAAATGAGGAAGCCAGATCACATTTTTAAATCATGAAGCAGGTAAGGATTAGTACCTAGGGAAGATGGGAAATATTTTTAGGCTATGAAGTAAATAGCAAGAACTGTTTTGAAATAATGGTAAATTCCTATAGAATGTGCAAGCATTATAGAGGCTAGGTTGTCGCTTGGAAAAGACTGTTA
This sequence comes from Allium sativum, assembly GCA_030737875.1. Taxonomy (NCBI): domain Eukaryota; kingdom Viridiplantae; phylum Streptophyta; class Magnoliopsida; order Asparagales; family Amaryllidaceae; genus Allium; species Allium sativum. The sequence continues at coordinate 4,538,659 of JASFAX010000039.1, read as the reverse complement.
GTACACAGCAAGGACTAGTGGTGACTACTAGATGGTAAAGGGTGAGCAAGTTTTTAAATCCTTTGGTTTGGACTTTTCGTTGTTAGAGGATACATGGTCCTAGAATTCTAATCCCTTGATGGTAGTTGTTTTCCTATTTTAGTTGAAGGATCAGAAGGTGTATTTTAAAAATTAAACTTAGATCATTGGATTAAGTTAAATAAGCTAAGAAAAGTGTAATGACATAAATAAAATGAAAACAACAAATCCAGTAAAGCAACAAACATTTCAGTTGAGAAAAATGGATCTTTCCAAAGAAAATTGAAAAAGAAAATCTATAACAAAGAAAATTTTCTTATGAGAACTGTGCACGAATAGGAAGATAAAGATCTTTATATAATAGTTGCATAAAATACAAGTACGGATAGAAAAGGTACATAAAAGAAAAACGGAAGATGTCAAGTTTTCCGTCTTCCACCTTTTTGTAACATAAGAAATTAAATTAGAAAATTAGATTTTTCTGAAATTCAAAAATTTAAAGTTGGTTAGTAGGGGTTTGGATGCAAAAATTGGATGAATTACGCTCTTTCTTTGTAAGAGTGTAGGAAGATTTGGGTGAAAAAAGTATTTTGATTTTCAAAATATTGCATTTATATAGAAATTGCCAGTTTATTTAGGGTGTGTGCATCATGTTTTCAAAAGATTTTCAAGAAAAATTTGCATCCATATAGGAGGTACCGCTTAGGCACTCATTACATCCATGTATTAATATGTTGTATTACACGTTGCAAAAGTGCACAAATGGTTGAAAATTTGGATGTACACCTGATGGTTGTGAATTATGCGAGGAATACTTAATTTTACCTTACCAAATTTCGGGGATGAAATTTCCTAAGGTGGGAGAATGTAACACTCCACATTTAATTAAATAATAAATTGGGTAAGAAATAAAGATTGCATATAATACATATATATGCATTATCAAAAAGTGCAAGCGTTAAAAACAGAAAGAAATAAATGCATAAATAAATACAAGCATGAATAAGTGGACAAAAAATTAGCTACAAATTTCAATAAGACAATGCATCAAAATGAATAAAACAATACATTGATGGCCTTATAAATTACATTAATTTGGCAGCTATAAAATACAGCTTGCATGGGAAAGTTATTAATAAATTAATACCCAAAAGATTGCATGTGTGTGTGTGTATATATATATATATATATATATATATATATATATATATGCAAATTCGAAATTCAAACTTAAAGGTAAGTTATAACTAGAATATTATAAATCAGATAAGTTATATTAAGAAAGCAATTAACGTTATTAATCAGCATTAAAATCAGAAAACAAAACGGTGTAGAAATCTCATTTGGACCCAGGATGGGTCGACCCATATGAGACATGGGTCAACCCATATGAGACATGGGTTGACCCATATGAGAAATGGGTCGACCTATGTATCGACCCAAGGGTCGACCCACCTTATAGGCGGGTCGATACAGGGGTCGACCCAGTCGGCCCAGATCTATTTTCTGCGTGACGTGGATTTCTGATATAAACGGTTCGAATTTTAATTTATTAAATCCAATGGACCAGACTTTCTTATACACTTATAAATAGACTACCAGGGACTAGATTTAAACTCATATTTTTTGAGGCACTACCTAGGCTCTGCCATTCTCTTCTTCCTCCAAATCTTTTCAAAAAATTAGAATATTAATTCATTAGGGTTCTGATTCGAGATTTGAAGATAAGATATATAAATCTACAAATAAGCGCAACCATCCAATGAGTATACATTGACTGTGATGGTAGTTTGCCAGTCAGAATTCTATGGCAAGTGATGTCGGGTGATTCGGCGGTTCCTCACGGGGAGTTTGGCCAGGACCAAATAAAGGATAGTAATCATCAGGTATCTATCATCGGCAATCAGTGGGATGCGAAAAGACTAGAGCTAAATCTATAGACCATTGATCTTTCACTATTGAGACTTTGGTTGTGGACACGCCAATTTCGATGTAGATTGTTTGCTCGGCGAACGTCACTCAGCTCTTGATGTAGTGTTTCACTAGTTGAGGGAGGGATCGAGGTGGAACCATAGCCATCATGAAAATACAGACCATAGTTTGGATATCTTTACTTTAGGCCCTGATTAGTCGACCTATACAGATATGGAAAAGCTCCTGATTGAGTTCCATGCATTGGATGCAGCCCTATTACGGGACTCGGGGTACATTAGACAGTACATACGTGTGAGGGTCTAGGTACATGCACACCACACCAGGTGGTGTATCATAGACAATAGGGAAATACTTCGTATTGAGACTTGATTCGACAGAGGAGTTTGAATATGACAGTCCATACGTTTACGTAGCATAGCGATGGTAGTTCTGTGCGGAACGTGGCATATTAACATGGAGGTCCGTACGTAGTTTGGCGTAGGATGAGAGTTGCATATGCTTCTGAGGCATGACGGCAGAGACCATGCGAGAAGGGTACCATGGGAAGTACCCTGATATTGGGGGTAGCTACATATATGTTATTTTAGGTTAATTTACTGGAAGGTAGATGGTTACGATGTGTGTGTAAATCCTTGAGTGTTATTAACCTAAACTAACCTAATAAACAAGAAAACGTAATTGAACGGTATATGTAGGATTATTTCAGAATGTGTAATTTAGTCCAGTCACCAGAACTTGTGTTTTCTGACCCTCTCCTCATAAACACTCGCAGGTTAGGTTTATGGGAGAGATATGGTAGCTTTGGATACTGGTTAGGCAGTATTATTACTTTCGTAAGGCTATATTTGATTATATTATATTTTTTCCATTCCTCCATGAGATGTTTTTCGAGATATGATATATTTTATATCTTTGTCTTTTCTACAGTATACCAGACAAGCCAACTCGGGTTCCGATAAATTGAATTTTTTGAAGAAGAAAAATCGGTTGTTCGGAATTCGGGTTGTTACACTACATAAAGTTCTTTAGCTTGACAAGAACCTTATGAGAATCGACATCCCACTTGTGTCTAGGTGCAAGTGTTGCAGATCCAGAGCATTTGATGCGATTTTTCATCTTTTCTGTGAAAGCGATTGTGCTAGGGCTGTTTGGTCTTACTTCGGGGATTTGGTAGGCCAACGAAGGGTCAATTATTCGCCCATCGAGGTGTTTCGTTCCTCGTGGGCTGCGAGATTGGGAATGGATCTTAGAATGATCCTTCTTCGCCTTATTCCAAGCCTCATTTGTTGGCTCTCTTGGTTCTCTTGAAACATGAGATTTACAATGAAACACCGATGATGCGGTCTTCCATCGTTCGTAAGGTTATGGACGATATCTTTTTTCCTTTATAGGTAGGCCATTTAAGGGTGACCTCCATTCTATTTCTTTATCTTTGGCATGTGTCTTTGCTATTACCCGGGGATCTCGTCCGTGAGTGGGTGTAGGGTGGCCTTTTTTCTTTTCTTTTTTCAGGAGATCGTTGGGTTGTGGGCTTTTTTTGCTTTGGTGAGATGGATTGCTTGGTTGGAGCTGTTTCGGCTATAGGGATCCTTCTGCTGTTAGAGGTATCTAGCTGGTAGGGGTTGTGTCGGGTGATCCGAATGTTGGAGCGAGCCTATCTTCTTCGCTCTATTTCTTGGAGTTCCCTTGGTTGCCAAGGCTATGTAGGGGGAGGGTATGCTGTTATTGCTAGTACCTTCTCTGGGACGGTAGTTGCCACTGAATGTGTTTTTGTTTGTTTGGCCGTGTTGGTCATTTTGTGTTTGTCTTATGTTTAATCCGCAGATAAATGGCGAGTTTTTCTCTGCTGTATCTGTTTTTCTAAACCATTAAAGAAAGCTTGTTTTTCTCCTTTTTGTTATATCAACATATTTCTTTTTATCAAAAAAACCTCAATATACGAAAGCTGCATGTGGAAATTGATTGATAAAATCATTATTTCCTATATTTTCACAATCAGACAATTATATTTTATCAACTGTTACATATGTACTAGGAGTAATACAGTTATTCTTTTCACTTTGGATTGACAAAGGAACTTTATCAATGAAGCAAAATACAGAAACTCACTAACGATTGTTGTCATCTCATTAACAGTTGCAACTTATGGTCGTAAATCGACTAACTTAGAACCATCATTCTATCAAATGCTACAATTGCATTCTTATGTTTACTTGGTTTCAAAGGGGGCTTTACATTCATCTCTACGAAGGCAACAAAGATCTACATGGACATTGAATCACCTCACCTAATTGATGTTGGTGCCAGTATAATCGCACTAAAACCATTTGTTCATTGTACAAACAATATTCTTGCCCATGCTATTTTACTTCAATTTTTATTATGGTTAGATCCAAAGAAGATGAAAGTAAGATTTCTTATATAAGCTGCTCTGTATCAAATACAGTTGAACAACAGGAAAATATTGAATGTACACTTTCACATTTGATAAGCGAGGTTCGCCTCGAAAGTTGCAGGGTGCGTTCTCTTACGAACTTATAATTTGCATGGATGCTATATAATAATTTACATGTTTTCTTTGTTACTAACTCCACATTGTTTTTTCCGAGCAACGTATATACATTCTTTAAATATGAAAATTAGTTTATAGTAAATATGATACCCTATTTATGATTAACATTCAATTCTCAACATAAAGACCTTAAAATTGAAAGTAACCTCAATGTTATTTTTAACTACTTTGGTAAGTCGTACCCTTTAGATAGGCAAACAAATATGTAGTACCTGCGACCACTACACCAGAAATGGCTTTTGGTAGCGTTGAAAAAACGCTACCATAACTTGTAGTAGCGTTTTAGAGAACGCTGCGATACGACATGCAACTAAAAGTCTGAAACTTTCTGTTGCGTTACAGTAAACGCTACCAAAAATATCATACTGTTGCGTTTTTGAAACGCAACTAAAGCTTTTCTATATGGTTTACAAAATGCTATCTGTAGCGTTTTTTAAATGCAACTATATAATTTTATCATTACTTTACATTTGCTTTTGTAGCATTTTTAAAACCCTACTAAAAATTGACTTGTACCATTTCCAATAGGCTTGCATAATATACATACTGAAACAACCAATCAATCATAATTTTCATATTCAAATCAACAATTAAATCACATAGTTAACAGATACAATCAAGTAACTAATCAAACACATCATCATCATATTCAAATAATTCAAATAACACGCTAATAACATAATCAAATATAATATCCATAACAATCCGATAGTAGTTTTTTGACAAAATAAGACACATTGTAAAAAAGTATACACAAATAGTACTAACAAAATATGACAAAATATAAAAAAATTAAAGCCATGTTCATTGCTTGGATACTAGCAATTCTTTGTTGTCGATAGTTTTCAATCCGAAATAGCTAATTACCTGCATATAAGTTTAACAGTCAAACAATTATATTAATTCGTAGGACTTCAAGTCTAATATCAAATGTGTGTGCTTGAGTGTGTGTGTGTGCGCACACACACACACACATTATAGTGCTAATATATTGTTGCATGTTGAATTGTTCAGTGAAGAAGCTTATAGAAGCACCACTCAAAACTACTTAAGAAATTAACATCTTAAATAAATAAAACTACTCATAGCATTGCTGTTGAAATAAAGAATAGCTTAGCTTGCTATATCCACACAGCCAGGGTTATAAACGTTGACAATGCTCTCATTACATGTGACATAAATGTATTCATTAGGTGGTAATTATAATTCATCAAACAGACTATGTTTGCACCCTTACATTCCACAGTATTAAATTACAGGTGAAAAAAAATTCATCCCCTCTGCAACTATGAAATACAATAATGTATGCAAAATAGGGGTACGTTCCAAAGATCACTTATGATCTGCTAGCCGCACATGTTATTCAAGCTGTGCTCTTGAATCTATACTATTCCTTAACATATTTGTCACATCTGTTATTTGGCAAAATTCACAGGCAGTTTTGGCATATCATGCGGAGAAAAAACATAAGTCCAAACTAGGAGATCTTCAACAATCCTCATACTTATTGTTGCTCAAATCTATCGCTTATTTATTTATTTTAAATCTGCTGTTTTTTATTTGTTTTCAACAACTTTTATTTGCCTCCCCATCTCGCTTTAGCTTATGAACAGATAGTTGTAAAAACATGGTTTGGTTTAGCAAGATCATGATTTTTACCAAAGTATTGGTTATTTTAAACATGTTGAAGTCTTCATTATGGCTTATAATGATATTTGGATTGGAATTGGTATTTCATTGTTTCCCTCAAGCTGTGTAGTTATTATCTTAAATCATTTGTCCACTTAACAAACTTGGAAATGTGAAAGTCCTCCATGCAACACTGAACAAAAGCAAAACGTTGAAGCTATGGCTTTGTACTCTGGTTGAGATAGAGATACATAGGCATGAAATCATACAGGAGGGAATTTTTGAATCAAATCAGCATGGAATGCTATTACAAGACAAAAAGAGGTTGAATGGAGCATGATTGTTTGGGACAGATCTATCTATCCCAAAACATCTTTTACAACATGTAAAGCAATGCAAGTTTGGGCCTACTCATACTTTCCAATTAGAGGATTATAGAAGACAATTTTTTTGGTTTTTGTAATATGGTAGAAGAAAACCATGATCTTTTTCTTTAGTGCAATTACACTAAAATGGTACTATAAAATGGTGTTTGAGCATACAATATGACTATTCAAGGGAATAATGTCAACGATATTATCATTAACCTGGTCGGGAATCATCAGCGTGAAGAACTTTCGGACTGTAAATGTAGTTTGATTCCAATGACTGCTGCAATAAAAGACTTACAATAGTATCAGTTGACTGTAAACGAAGTAACAACATAAAAGCAAATAATATTAGGCTAATAGTATAAACAGTTTATATGGTACAAATGAAACATAGAAAAAGAGAAAGGTAAACACAGTAGAATTTATCTCTTGCATCAATTGTGACAACTCAATAGCTTTCATAAGCACATATGCAAACACAGTAGAATGTACATGTACAAATGAGAACAAATTTTAGGAAAATGTAGTAATTATTCTAATATACAGACCTATAATCATATATATAGAACTCAGGCAAATGTAAAAATTATTCAAAAAATGGGCAAAATGTTGGTTGTGTTGTGTAGTACCTTGAATACTTTACAGCCCGAAGAACTTTCGGACTAAATGAGAAACATATCTCTGTACTACCACATTGCCAGTTCAACTCGAGTTGCAGTAGAAGCAAAGCTGAAATTAAATTACTCAGTACATATAGCAGCATGATCAGGACAACCGAAATAAGTAAATATGAAATAAAAGATGTAATGAATGTGAGCATTACATTATGAAAACTATTAATTAAGTTCTATACTGTTTGATAGTTATTAGTTCTTGTATTTGATAGTTATTAGTGCAAAATTTTATGAGCTTATATGAATTTGTCAAATAAGTCATCAGTGTGAACTAAAATAAATATGAATAGGCATACATTGGTACCATATAAATTAGACATCTTCAGACATGTGTTTAATGGAATCATCAGAAATACTACTTTAAGAAATGCATTTTACCACCAGGAATCCAAAGTGAAAGAATAATAGTTAAATAGTTAATCAATAGAAACATACAGAGAAAACGTTGCTGACTTTTTTTCATAAAAGAAAACATACAGAGAAGCATATAAACCCATGCAGAAGACATACTAACGTTGCTGACTTTTTTTCATAAAAGAAAACGTTAAAAACAAAAGGCGTCCGACGCACACCATTATTCTAGACAAGCGCTGATACTAAAGATTAATTCACTAAATTTTCCTTCATCAACTACAAGTTTCAAGGTAAACCCATATAAAACGAATTTGGCAGTTAATTCACTGAAGCTAAATAATAAATACTCAATAACAAGATTAGACACAAATGAAATTATGACTATGTGTATTGCATTATTTCTGTTTGGAATTTCAGAATGTCAGATTGAAATTGTGAAAACTTCTAAAAATCTAATAGTCAAAGGAAGTTTCGTTGAAGAAAGAGTAAACAAGTCAAAGCACCAACTATAAAAAGTTTCGATCCCTTAATCGAAACAAAACATATGTGAATAACTTCAGGGATAATCTACACCATTTTTCTAAAACGTACACCATTATTATTGAGAAAATGAAATTGAGAATTCTGCAGTAGAAACCTGAACCAACCTGATATAGTGACTTGATCTTCTACAGTTAGGAGGAAACAGAAAAAAGGAAAGCAGGCCTGCACAAAAACCATTCAAATCAATGAACTCACAAAAAACATACACAAATTAGCTAAAGGCATAATATGTCAGTAGTGCTGTGCAATGACTTCCATTGCATGTTTATCGATTCTGACATTTAATGTAAGTAACCTGGTAGCTTACAATTAAAACATGTACAGTTTATATATCCAATCAGTAAAATTTAAACATGGTACCTTCCCACTCTGGATCCAGTTTCCATTCTCTTTGGCATAAAATTCTAAGCTTAGATCACATGCCAGCAGATAAGCAAAACAATTAAACATGCCTAACCAGACAATTTCGCCGACATTCTCACATATGCCAACAAATAAGCAAAACAATTAAACATGTCTATTTCATTATCAGATTCATCTGCAATGCCACTTCCAATATATAAGTGTTTTGAAGACAGTACTTTTAAGCTCAATGAAAGACTTATAGACTCAGAAACTTCAAGCTATAAATCCCAAAAGAAAAGATATAATAAACCACTCACATAGATGTGCAACCACATGCTTGTCACGATACTAGTGAATTTGCAATAACAAACGAACCAACTCCAAGATCCATCTGTCAGATCGTGTAAACCAATATGTAAAACTGCCATTCTTTAAGGGTGAACATAAAACAGAAAGGAATCATTAATATTATAGGGATTACCAAACCAGTTCCATATGTCTTGGTTTTTGCATAGCATAGCATCTTGGAAAGATTTGTAGTCCACAGCAAGTATGCACATGCATGTTATCAACGCCTAAGATATGTCATTACCTTTGATACATGATTACGTAGATATAAAAGTAAATCAAACCCATTAGAATTTCTAGTGTTCACAATGATAATTGATTTAGTTATCTTTTTGTGTTCTTTTGGTACTATTTAAATCGCATTAGGATAAGTAAGGAAACAATTAAAACTAAAGTAAATTGACGTGTTCGGATGGACAATGGTTCATAATTTGATTTGAAAAGTTATCAATAAATCGTACACAGAAAATGAATTAGCTTTTTTTTTTTTCCCAAACTTTGATGGCCACATCTTAACATAGTTAACTCAAACTATCCAAATGTATCAACTTTTACTATTCACATAAACAAACTTAATAGTTACAATCTGACACTTGTACAGAGTAATTAAAAAAAGGTTGTCAGTAAATGAGAAAGGAAAATTGTTAGTTCCATGATAGCCTTTCTGAACGTCATCATTCACTGTAATTCCAATTTAAGGTATGCAGTGTGTTATTCACGGTTGTAATATGAGCCAATTTGGCATCTTGCGTTATTGACCAAGTCATCCCTCCACAACGTGCACGGGTACTTGATTATTCATATTGCCCTCATACAAAATGCATATTTAACTTAAAACATCGTGTTTGCAAACAAGCAGTTCAAGGAGTTAATAGTTCAGTACTTTAAAATAATAGGAAATATTAGATTATACTCCATTAACAAGTAAAGTAACATATATTTCCGAACTTTGAAAAATTGCTATGAATATATGACTAGCCCAAAATACATCGTATATTTTAATAATTGCAAAATTATATAGAATCTTAAACCAAAAATACTAATAATAATATTGTAGACTTGCACAAACACACGAGTAAGGTACAAATGCTACAGAAAATACAATAGAGAAGGATCAGTTATTTGAATTTTCACCAATATTTAGGCCACAAGGTTCTATATTTAAAACTATAAATCAACAGATCACTCTGATGTGTCACCAGCTTTTAATAGTATCGCTTAAGGTCTAATGCCATATGATATTATCCAATGTTTCTACAAACATGTTAGAAATAGCAACATACTTAGAATATACAAAAGCTTGAATAATAGAAGGCTGCAAACCTTGATAATCTCCACTGGCTAGTCAACACCACTCTCTACAGGAAATATAGGCTTCATATTCATTACTTGCCATATTTATTAAAAATATTAAATTATAGGAACAAAAAATGAAAGCAAAAAACCACTTAGTATGTGCCAGATAAGCAAGCAACACATATAATATAGCAAGTTAAAAAGCATGATACATACATAATATCTGTCCAAAAGACATGAATTATGGAACAACTATACACTGATGTGTAGAGGCATTTCCAAGCATAATTAATAATGCAACAGAAAAATACTGCAAGAGAAACATGCAGTAGATGCCCGAACATTTAAATGGGAACTAAAAGCAGCCCAAATATGTAGCTTATGAGTTTCATCCCCATAAGTCTAGATTTCCCAAGACTTATAGTTTCTTTTTTTAAATACAATTTATGTATTTCTTATCAGTTAAAGGTCAGCTCCTCTCGGGTTAGAACACAGCCAGCATACCACATGTCTTAAGAGAATTATTTAAACAGGCTCCATCCTTTTTCTTTTCTGAGAAAAAGGGTAGGAAAGCTTCTCACCTGGTCATTGATTTGCTCTTTGTTTTTTGGTACGAAGGTGGATATCCTAGTAGTACTTAAAGGTTCACATTCTTACACATCTTTCTTTTCTAATTTGTGACAGAAAAATTTTAGATGTCCCCGCCAGACATAAAAAACCGTGTGAATCTGATACCAAAGTAACATGATGGATGGTTGCACAACTTGTCGAACACATTATAAGAGGATTATTTGTACTTCATAGAGGACAAAGAAAACATATTGATTGACTGAAGAATATACACCATTCTTCACTGACGCAGGTTCTTTAGAATCAAAAGACTGGCTCAAGAATAGCTTATATACTTACATGTCCCAAGAGAAGCTCGGCTAGAACGCAACCGGCAGACCACATATCTATTGAAGTAGTGTATTCTGTAGCTCCAAATATGAGTTCAGGAGCCCTGTATATGAACATACGTATGATATATTAAGCTCGCCTGGGAGCTGAAATAGAGCAAATTAAATATACAGTTAACAAGCTAATCATATTTTGTTTAAACATAATAATGCAAAAATGATTGATTACGCTACGCACCAACAATTTGGCACTACCAAAGTCACAAAGTTTTACTTGATGGCATGGGGATTGACCTGTAAGTGATATCAATATTCGAGTTAATTGATCGAGCAACGATGTAAATTGAAGTTAGTAAAATAAGAGTTAATTTTGGATGAATCAAATTTCACCAAAATCCACAGATGTTGATCATGTTAAAACAAAAATGACATTACGAAACCAAATGAATCAACAATTATCATGATAAGGTTACAACAAAAATGACATTACGAAACAACCAAAATACACATTTTTATCTAGACTTGGATACCCTTTCCATAGCAGTTTCTTTCATATTCACAGCCAAACGTACATGTTGCATATCATAAAGTACCATAACCCTATCCAGTTATCATATATGTCAATAACAAACCTACCTAAAAATTAAAAGAGTCCTAAGAAAAATTACTTTCGACCGGCTGTTATTCACTAATCATCGTTCTAGCTTCTACATCATTATTCCTATTATTCTTGGAAAGGCCGCATTTGAACCATCCAAAATACAGGCACTGTTAATGGAGGAAGATAATGCAGCATTATTATTATTCTCCGCTGCTTGCTGACGTTTACTGTTTTGATGATCGCCAGACTATCAAACCATGTATGTGCCCCCACTCTAACAAAAATGGACCTTATATTAGAATTTTAGCACATCATCTAAATGCAAGCTATTCAAAAAGCTAATAGCAATACGTGCTGGTTTGCAAAATTATTATCAAAATTAGGTGTTAATAACCTTTTATTATTCAAGCTTTTATTATGCCATGTGATATTATCAAGGAGAGAGTGTTCACCAGTTTTGTATATGTGCAAGAAACTGTTTCTACAAAAGTGCTAGAAATAGGAACATGCAATCAAAATGTGTGAACTGAAATATGTAATTAATAATGTACTATCTAATACAATGAAAAGAAGAACATTTATAAATATGAATCTAAAAGAGAAAAAGAAAACCTACATTTAATTGAAATAACTAGCAGTAGAATAAATATCAGACATGCCAGCATAGAAAAACCCATTCATGAAAAACTTAACCAGATCAGAACAATCAGATGTAGCTAGTCGATCATAGACAATATGATAGTTAGTGTTGTTCTTGAAGACTTCTATATAGATATATCATGTTTTATCCAATTTCATTAATATTTCAAACTTGTAAGAGAATATTTGTTATCAGAGTTGACAACTGCAGCAACTGAACATTAGTGTTATACAAGCAACACTGGGATATGTATATATTCTACCAACAATACGCTTTATCAATTTGAATATGTTTTTTCATAAGATGTCTAGGTAAGGTGGTTTTTGTGTTAACGTCAATGACTGAAGTTCACATTATACAGCATTTCCCCATTGGCATTTCAGTATTCAAGATATTACACAGCATGTTATAGATAAACTAATAATTTAGTGCTTGTAGCTGTAACAAAAGATAGCTCGTATATTGTTTATCATGCAAACTTTAGTTCTAAGGTACATTTGTAACTTCCTTTGCATTTTCACTGGATGACCTGTAAAACAAAAAGTCAGATGATCTCTAACATGTTAACTTCCACAGGATAGAAATATAGACATATGTATCACTTACTCTTTCAAGTTTGTTAATTGTCAACTGATACATAATAATTTGCTGCAAAATCCTATTTTGCTTTATACTAGGAACTTCGAAGTAAAGACATTGAAATCAAATCATGTCAAAATATATGACATGGAATACGTTCTAATGTTCAATGCCCCATCACACATAATAAGGAAACTTACCTAAAAATAAATATGAAGATATTGACACATATGGCAGTATCATCTTTATCATGTCACATCATAGCAAAATAAAGTCAATTAAACAAAGCAGAGATGTTTCTTAATACGATGTCACGCCAAGGAGAAAGCAAGTCAGTAAACTAAAAGGAGATGCTTCTTTATATGATTATTTTTTATTCTATATGGAAATGCAGACAAGTTCCACTTACTGAGATTGATGACATGACGAAGGATAACTGTTAAAAAATCTGTAACCAATAGTGCAACTACATCCATATTTATGAGATGAAACAACGCCATCATTTTTTTCAGCCTTCTTGGAAGAAATGGTACCTACAACAGGAACAATTAGGACTATGTCAAAACAACATTCATCTATAGCAAAATTTAGTATGATAGATTCAGGATGAAAAATCTACAGTAGCATTAAACTACGAAACTTTCCCTATATATAGCCCTCTACTACATTGAAATTCAATTTTAGTCTACTGTATAAAACCAGCAATCTACACTGTCTATCCTCAATGTTCTAAGGAAATTTTTATCCTTAATATTAATTGCATTATCCTCTAATGTCACCTTACAAAGCATGGAATTACATTATAATTTCGAACTCTCCAAGGTTAAAATAAAAGAGAGCTGATAACAGAAAAAACAACTCACAACATTAATGCATGAAGCATCTTGTCATACTTATATAGTAACATCGTCGCTAACTTCCTGCGATGGAGTTTTTTGTCCCTGTGAGCATTTCATTTTTGTATTAAAATGCAATTCTACAGTCCTGATGAGTTTTGAATTTTCTTTTTTCAGTTTCTACTTCTCCAGAATTCAACTAAATTGCCAGTTAAGCTATAGAATAGTTTGAAAGAGTTAAATTCAGCTTTCCTAAAAATAGCATCCAGGAAGAAGATAGAACTGAATGTTAAGAACTAAATAGCTCGAGGGTCCGTCTATTAGCACCCCGCAATTTACTCTTCACACCCCGTTGATTAGAAAATAAAATGCACACCCCATCGTTTTCTTTTCCCACCCCGTTTTCTTCCAAAAACGCCCTTACTTTATTTTCATTCATATTTGTTTTTTTTTTTGCTTTTTTCATTTTTTCTTCTTTTCTCCAGCTCGCAAATTGTTAATGCTGCTCTCTTTAAAATCATGATCAAATTAATTAACGTTTGTAGGCGACGTCATTGATTGCATGATGTTGATTATGAAAATTAACGTTGCATACCGCTAACTTTACAGTTTTCAAATTTTTAATCATTATTTGTAATTTTAATGGTTGTTTTATTCATTCTTAATCACTGCTTGTAATTCTTGTCTTAACTTAAAAAAAAAATCACGTATACTATTTTTTATTTTAATTATTGTGTGCGATTTAATCTCAAACATCCATAAATATATATAGTTGATTTTATTATTATTTTTAATCGTCATTTAATATTAGACAAGTTATTAAATTAATTATTAAAGGGTATAAATGGAAATAAGATTTTAAAACTTTAGCTGGGGTGTGAAGAGTAATTAATGGGGTGTCAATAGCCGGACCCATAGCTCGACTGTATATGTAATCAAATTGAAATTAACCTTACTCTTAAACTTCAACAACGATGGCTAATCGCTCCTTGCGATGATGGATATCGACTGACGGCATCAGGAAAGAGTATAAAGGGAATGAATCAACTGCAATAAGGACGAAGATGAAATCGCCAATTTGCTTCCACTAATGCGCTATTGGCAATGATAATTTGGTCTGAGGAAACCAGAATTTTTTTAGTTATGTTTGAATCGGGATGCTAAAGTTTGGGGATTTTCTTTTCACGGATACTTGAAGTAGATCGAGGGAAAGGGGAAATTTTAAACGAATCTCATAACGTTAGGGTTAGGAAACTAGGGAACTTGAGCGCCAAAACAATCCACTCTAACATTGAATCGTTCATAGACACTGTTGGCTTCTGCTAAGAAAATAAGCCTACGGACGGGAGACGAGAAATGTTGAAAAGGGGAAGACGAGAAAGGAGGAAAGTAGATTAGGGGAAAACGAGGAGCGAACTAAATTAGTTTTAGGCGGAAAAAAGGAAATTGAGGAGGGAAGCGAAACGTAAGCGGACCGTTGTTAAACGTAACCAGCATTTTCGGCAATTGTTAAATAAAGGTAACCAAAACCCCTAAATACAAAATTAAAAACCACGTTGGTTGCATATACATACCAAACGCAACCAATAAAAGTAACTGTATGTATATTTTCTTGTAGTGGACCGTTGTAAAATTTAATAGTTCTTTCCATCAAACTATCTTTCCTATCCATTTTGTTTAGCTACGGTTCACTTCGAAGAAACAATATACTTTTGTGGTGGCCGTGATAGAATTTGGTTGACAACCCAATGTATAGTAAATGATGAAACTGTTTCACTATTTTAATTTTGTAACATACACAATATTTCTATTTTTGTTATAAATACGTATTGTTTATCGGTTGATATAGCAACCACTGTCACAACTTTGGGAAGGAAGCTGAAGGGTTACTAGGCCAAAAGGTTCAAGATATGCTAATCAGTTTTAAATAGGTGATTGTTGGAAGAATGAGTAAAGTGGTTGAGGCAAACTAAGTCCCACATCGGGGAAATTTGTGCCTTATGTCACTACTTATACTAATGCTTGATGTATTATATCAATAGAAAGAGGAGATGGAAGAGGGAGAGACAATGACATGATAAAACATTCATGCTAATATTTAAAGGTCAAAGATAAAGGGCCTTGGGCCTTGGGGCTCTTGGGGTCTGTGATTAATTGGGCCTCCGATGGGCTCGCTACGGAGCCGCTATTTTTTGAATTTGACCGCGCGATTGCCAACGGAAATTTCTGTTGGTAAAGGGTCGCAACCTTTCCAACAGTCGTAGCCGTGGCAAATCGAACAGAAGCACCTGTTCATAAGAACATGCCTCTTCCAGCCTATATATAGGCCTGCAGTATTCGAATCAAATCACGAATTTGAAGTCTAATTTCTCTCCTCCTTGTTTTCTTCTTCCTCGCTCTGTTCTGCATCAAATATATACAAAAGCTCTCTTGCGTTCGTCGTCGATTTGTGACTGTAGCGCAACATCACAGATACGGTCCGTTTCATCCTTGGGAAACGATTGCTCATCATCCTTCCGCGCCGTAGAGGGAGCAACTTCGTTTCAAGGAAACAGCGCTCGCTGGACTCGGACAATAGTCGGTATTACTTCTTTCTCTTTCTCTGGATATTTGCTGCATCGGTGCATTCCCTTGCATGCTTGAGGCTGAACTTGGTACTTGCAATTTGCAATATCATTGAATCAGTCTTGCTAACGCTTAAAGGCGTTACTGTTCATAGAAACGGTTTTTGCACGTTTCTAGTGATTGGTTTCTAACAATCTTGAAACGAAGTTTCTAATAGTTGCTTTCATTGCAGACGACAATGTCGCAAAACAGCAACAGCAAATCTGTGCCGACACTGAATGTGCCGCCGGCTCCGCCTCTGGTTCCACCAACTGTCCCATATTCGCATGGCGAGAGACCGGAGAAGTTTAATGGCCAGGATTTCAAACGCTGGCAACAGAAGATGCTTTTCTACCTAACAACCTTGGGCCTGGCCAAATACATTACGGAGGATCCACCGTTTGTTGAAGAATTAGAGCCAGACGCCACCAAAGTTGAGGCTTTTACTGCATGGAAGAATTCTGACTTCATCTGTAAGAATTACATTCTCAACGGATTAGATAACAGTTTATATAATGTATATTGTACCGTTGAGACTGCAAAGGTTCTCTGGTTATCACTTGAAAAGAAGTACAAGACTGAAGATGCCGGAATGAAGAAATTCATTGTCGGAAAGTTTCTTGACTTCAAAATGGTCGATTCCAAAACAGTCGTCAGTCAGATTCAAGAACTCCAGGTTATCATTCATGAAATTCACGATGAAAAGATGGTGTTAAGCGAGTCATTCCAAGTGGCTGCCGCTATCGAAAAGTTGCCACCGTCATGGAAGGATTTCAAAAACTATTTAAAGCATAAGCGCAAGGAAATGACCATGGAGGATCTGATTGTTCGTCTGCGAATCGAAGAAGACAACAGAAAATCAGAGAAAAAGGCCACCAGTTCATTGCAGGCAAAAGCCAACGTGGTTGAGGATGAAAAGACAAATAAAAGAAAGCGCGAGCAGAATCCTAATGCAAAGAAACAAAAGAAGTTTCAAGGATCTTGCCATAATTGTGGGAAGAAAGGCCACAAAGCAGCTGTGTGTCGTGCGCCCAAAAAGAAGAAACCTGAAGCAAATATGGCAGGAAATTCAGAGGATGTCACAGATATGGATTTGTGTGCAGTTGTTTCTGAATGCAACCTTGTTGGCAACAACAAGGAGTGGTTTCTAGACACAGGAGCCACTCGTCATATATGTGCCAACAAGTGGATGTTTACAACCTACAAGCCTGCCACTGATAACGAGCAACTATTCATGGGTAACTTGTCCGCATCAAAGGTTGAAGGCAAGGGAAAGATTGTACTGAAGTTAACTTCTGGAAAGGAACTAAAATTGAATGATGTTCTCCACGTTCCAGAAATCCGCAAGAACCTGATTTCAGGATCGTTGCTCAGCAAGCATGGTTTCAAACTAACATTTGTTGCTGATAAATTTGTAATATCAAAGAACGGAGTGTATGTTGGAAGAGGATATGTGTGTGATGGCTTGTTTAAAGCAAATGTAACCACTGTTGTACCGAACAATGATATGAATAAAAGTGAATCTTCTGCTTATATTGTTGACTCTTCTAACATATGGCATTCTAGATTAGGGCATGTAAATTTTGATACATTGCGAAAATTAATTAATCTAGAATTCATACCAAAATGCAATATAGATTCCAACTATAAATGTCAAGTTTGTGCAGAAGCAAAAATGACTAGAACCTCGTTTCATCACGTTGAACGAGAGACCGAACCTCTATAATTAATACATACTGATGTATGCGATTTGAAAATGTGTCAAACTAGAGGTGGAAAGAGGTACTTTATCACATTCATTGATGATTGTACCAGATACTGTAATGTATATCTCCTTAGAAGTAAGGACGAAGCAATCGATATGTTTAAACAGTATAAGGCAGAAGTTGAGAATCAACTCAATAAGAAAATAAAATCTTTAAGAAGTGATAGAGGAGGAGAATACGAGTCTCCGTTTGAGGAATTTTGTGCTGAGCATGGAATTATACATCAAACTACAGCCCCGTATTCACCTCAATCCAACGGTATAGCCGAACGGAAAAATAGAACTCTTAAAGAAATGATGAATGCCTTACTAATTAGTTCTGGATTGCCAGATAACTTTTGGGGAGAAGCTATTCTTTCGGCAAATCACATCTTGAATAAAATACCACGAAAGAAAACATCAAAATCTCCACATGAACTTTGGAAAAATAGACCACCATCCTACAAATACTTGAAAGTGTGGGGGTGTCTTGCCAAAGTAGAAATACCAAAGCCGAAAAAGGTCAAAATTGGACCAAAGACTATAGATTGCATATTCATTGGATATGCTCATAATAGTAGTGCATATCGATTTTTGGTGTACAAATCTGAAATTGATGATATTCATGAAAACACCATTATCGAGTCTCGAAATGCAAGATTCTTTGAACACATTTATCCTCTAAAGACCTCTACTGAAACTAGTGTTCAAAAGAGGCCAAGAGATTCAGATATTCCCGAGGATAATGCTGATCAAAGAGAAATGAATGATGAAACTGAGATAGAGGAACCGAGAAGGAGCAAGCGACAAAGGACCTCTAAATCCTTTGGACCTGATTTCTATGCATATATGATAGAAAATGAACCTCTAACTTACCAACAAGCAATGTCATCTCCGGATGCTCCTTATTGGAAAGAAGCCGTCAATAGTGAAATAGAATCCATTCTACAAAACCATACGTGGGAACTAGTGGATCTCCCTAAAGGATCAAAACCACTAGGATATAAATGGATATTTAAGAAGAAACTAAAGGCTGATGGCTCAGTAGACAAGTATAAAGCAAGACTTGTAATAAAAGGATTCAGACAAAAGCAAGATCTGGATTACTTTGATACATACTCTCCAGTTACCAGAATAACATCTATTAGGATGCTTATTGCAATCGCATCTATATTGAATTTGGAAATACACCAAATGGATGTGAAAACTGCGTTTTTGAACGGTGAACTGGAAGAGGAAATATATATGCAGCAACCAGAAGGGTTTGTAAACCCAGGAAATGAAAATAAGGTGTGCAAGTTAGTAAAATCTCTTTATGGCCTTAAACAAGCACCAAAACAATGGCATGAGAAATTTGATGAAACTATGTTATCAAATGGATTCAAAATAAATGAATCAGATAAATGCGTATATATAAAATATACGGATATTGGATATGTCATTGTTTGTCTTTATGTTGATGATTTACTAATCCTAGGAAATAATAATGCCATAATAAAATCTACGAAGGATATGTTATCCTCTAGATTCGACATGAAAGACCTAGGAGTGGCTGATGTAATCTTGGGTGTGAAAATTATAAAAACACCACAAGGATATGCCTTATCTCAGTCACATTACATAGCCAAATTACTTGAAAGGTTCAAGCAGTATAATATAACCATTGCAAAATCACCAGTGGATATGAACCAAAATTGGGTAAAGAACACCGGTGATGGAATATATCAACTTGAATATTCTCGCATACTGGGAAGTATCATGTATGTCATGAATTGCACTAGGCCTGATATTGCATACGCTATAAGCAAGCTGAGTAGATATACCAGTAATCCTGGTAAACATCACTGGAAAGCAATAATAAGAGTCCTAGGATATCTGAAGTACACACAAAACTATGTGTTACAATATGAGAAGTATCCTTCAGTGATAGAAGGATATAGTGATGCCAATTGGATAACTGGCTCAAATGACACAAAATCCACAAGTGGATATGTGTTTACATTAGGAAATGGAGCAATCTCATGGAAATCATCCAAACAGACTTGCATAGCAAGGTCAACAATGGAATCTGAGTTCATTGCTCTAGATAAAGCCGCAGAAGAAGCAGATTGGCTTAGGAGTTTCTTGGAAGATATTCCAAACTGGGAAAAACCGGTACCTCCAATATGTATACATTGTGATAGTCAATCTGCTATAGGAAGGGCGAATAGTACATTGTATAATGGTAAGTCTCGACATATTCGTCGTAGACATAAAACCATAAGACAACTTCTCTCTAATGGAGTTATCACTATAGACTATGTAAGGTCAAAGGATAACATAGCGGATCCACTAACCAAAGGCTTGCCAAGAGAGAAAGTTCAAACCTTATCGATGGGAATGGGTTTAAGACCTATGAATTAAAAGTTTTCTAAAATGGAAACCCCACCTAGTTGACTGGAGATCCCAAGATCTAGGTTCAATGGGACAACTAAGTTTAAGATAAACTTGATGGCACTGTTAAATTCAAAACCATTCCTATGATAAGTCAGTGCACTACCCGTCGGAGAATAGGATAAGCTTGACTTTTAATGATGTCTATACTGTGGTGTTATAAAGAACCAAGTGGAGTATTACGGGATACTCTTTATAGAATCACCTATGTGAGTGCGAAGGCGCCGCTTCAAGAAGAATTGTAAGGTCGAATTCTTCAAGCACTCATGAAACCAAGGCGGTGTTCATGGCAAAAACGAACACAAACAGAGAACCAAGGGGTTAAAGAGCATTTATCATGTGTTTTCTTTATAGACTTACACAAACGGCTTACAGTTCAAAGACAGTCCAGTCTACTGATTCGCTAGTTAGTTATAACGATATAACACTAGGAAAAGTTCAAGGCCTCTGTGCTACTTTTACCGATATGATAAATGTTACACAAAGTTTCAGAACAGATTATACAACCACTCACTCATGTGGGGGATTGTTGGAAGAATGAGTAAAGTGGTTGAGGCAAACTAAGTCCCACATCGGGGAAATTTGTGCCTTATGTCACTACTTATACTAATGCTTGATGTATTATATCAATAGAAAGAGGAGATGGAAGAGGGAGAGACAATGACATGATAAAACATTCATGCTAATATTTAAAGGTCAAAGATAAAGGGCCTTGGGCCTTGGGCCTTGGGGCTCTTGGGGTCTGTGATTAATTGGGCCTCCGATGGGCTCGCTACGGAGCCGCTATTTTTTGAATTTGACCGCGCGATTGCCAACGGAAATTTCTGTTGGTAAAGGGTCGCAACCTTTCCAACAGTCGTAGCCGTGGCAAATCGAACAGAAGCACCTGTTCATAAGAACATGCCTCTTCCAGCCTATATATAGGCCTGCAGTATTCGAATCAAATCACGAATTTGAAGTCTAATTTCTCTCCTCCTTGTTTTCTTCTTCCTCGCTCTGTTCTGCATCAAATATATACAAAAGCTCTCTTGCGTTCGTCGTCGATTTGTGACTGTAGCGCAACATCACAGATACGGTCCGTTTCATCCTTGGGAAACGATTGCTCATCATCCTTCCGCGCCGTAGAGGGAGCAACTTCGTTTCAAGGAAACAGCGCTCGCTGGACTCGGACAATAGTCGGTATTACTTCTTTCTCTTTCTCTGGATATTTGCTGCATCGGTGCATTCCCTTGCATGCTTGAGGCTGAACTTGGTACTTGCAATTTGCAATATCATTGAATCAGTCTTGCTAACGCTTAAAGGCGTTACTGTTCATAGAAACGGTTTTTGCACGTTTCTAGTGATTGGTTTCTAACAATCTTGAAACGAAGTTTCTAATAGTTGCTTTCATTGCAGACGACAATGTCGCAAAACAGCAACAGCAAATCTGTGCCGACACTGAATGTGCCGCCGGCTCCGCCTCTGGTTCCACCAACTGTCCCATATTCGCATGGCGAGAGACCGGAGAAGTTTAATGGCCAGGATTTCAAACGCTGGCAACAGAAGATGCTTTTCTACCTAACAACCTTGGGCCTGGCCAAATACATTACGGAGGATCCACCGTTTGTTGAAGAATTAGAGCCAGACGCCACCAAAGTTGAGGCTTTTACTGCATGGAAGAATTCTGACTTCATCTGTAAGAATTACATTCTCAACGGATTAGATAACAGTTTATATAATGTATATTGTACCGTTGAGACTGCAAAGGTTCTCTGGTTATCACTTGAAAAGAAGTACAAGACTGAAGATGCCGGAATGAAGAAATTCATTGTCGGAAAGTTTCTTGACTTCAAAATGGTCGATTCCAAAACAGTCGTCAGTCAGATTCAAGAACTCCAGGTTATCATTCATGAAATTCACGATGAAAAGATGGTGTTAAGCGAGTCATTCCAAGTGGCTGCCGCTATCGAAAAGTTGCCACCGTCATGGAAGGATTTCAAAAACTATTTAAAGCATAAGCGCAAGGAAATGACCATGGAGGATCTGATTGTTCGTCTGCGAATCGAAGAAGACAACAGAAAATCAGAGAAAAAGGCCACCAGTTCATTGCAGGCAAAAGCCAACGTGGTTGAGGATGAAAAGACAAATAAAAGAAAGCGCGAGCAGAATCCTAATGCAAAGAAACAAAAGAAGTTTCAAGGATCTTGCCATAATTGTGGGAAGAAAGGCCACAAAGCAGCTGTGTGTCGTGCGCCCAAAAAGAAGAAACCTGAAGCAAATATGGCAGGAAATTCAGAGGATGTCACAGATATGGATTTGTGTGCAGTTGTTTCTGAATGCAACCTTGTTGGCAACAACAAGGAGTGGTTTCTAGACACAGGAGCCACTCGTCATATATGTGCCAACAAGTGGATGTTTACAACCTACAAGCCTGCCACTGATAACGAGCAACTATTCATGGGTAACTTGTCCGCATCAAAGGTTGAAGGCAAGGGAAAGATTGTACTGAAGTTAACTTCTGGAAAGGAACTAAAATTGAATGATGTTCTCCACGTTCCAGAAATCCGCAAGAACCTGATTTCAGGATCGTTGCTCAGCAAGCATGGTTTCAAACTAACATTTGTTGCTGATAAATTTGTAATATCAAAGAACGGAGTGTATGTTGGAAGAGGATATGTGTGTGATGGCTTGTTTAAAGCAAATGTAACCACTGTTGTACCGAACAATGATATGAATAAAAGTGAATCTTCTGCTTATATTGTTGACTCTTCTAACATATGGCATTCTAGATTAGGGCATGTAAATTTTGATACATTGCGAAAATTAATTAATCTAGAATTCATACCAAAATGCAATATAGATTCCAACTATAAATGTCAAGTTTGTGCAGAAGCAAAAATGACTAGAACCTCGTTTCATCACGTTGAACGAGAGACCGAACCTCTATAATTAATACATACTGATGTATGCGATTTGAAAATGTGTCAAACTAGAGGTGGAAAGAGGTACTTTATCACATTCATTGATGATTGTACCAGATACTGTAATGTATATCTCCTTAGAAGTAAGGACGAAGCAATCGATATGTTTAAACAGTATAAGGCAGAAGTTGAGAATCAACTCAATAAGAAAATAAAATCTTTAAGAAGTGATAGAGGAGGAGAATACGAGTCTCCGTTTGAGGAATTTTGTGCTGAGCATGGAATTATACATCAAACTACAGCCCCGTATTCACCTCAATCCAACGGTATAGCCGAACGGAAAAATAGAACTCTTAAAGAAATGATGAATGCCTTACTAATTAGTTCTGGATTGCCAGATAACTTTTGGGGAGAAGCTATTCTTTCGGCAAATCACATCTTGAATAAAATACCACGAAAGAAAACATCAAAATCTCCACATGAACTTTGGAAAAATAGACCACCATCCTACAAATACTTGAAAGTGTGGGGGTGTCTTGCCAAAGTAGAAATACCAAAGCCGAAAAAGGTCAAAATTGGACCAAAGACTATAGATTGCATATTCATTGGATATGCTCATAATAGTAGTGCATATCGATTTTTGGTGTACAAATCTGAAATTGATGATATTCATGAAAACACCATTATCGAGTCTCGAAATGCAAGATTCTTTGAACACATTTATCCTCTAAAGACCTCTACTGAAACTAGTGTTCAAAAGAGGCCAAGGGATTCAGATATTCCCGAGGATAATGCTGATCAAAGAGAAATGAATGATGAAACTGAGATAGAGGAACCGAGAAGGAGCAAGCGACAAAGGACCTCTAAATCCTTTGGACCTGATTTCTATGCATATATGATAGAAAATGAACCTCTAACTTACCAACAAGCAATGTCATCTCCGGATGCTCCTTATTGGAAAGAAGCCGTCAATAGTGAAATAGAATCCATTCTACAAAACCATACGTGGGAACTAGTGGATCTCCCTAAAGGATCAAAACCACTAGGATATAAATGGATATTTAAGAAGAAACTAAAGGCTGATGGCTCAGTAGACAAGTATAAAGCAAGACTTGTAATAAAAGGATTCAGACAAAAGCAAGATCTGGATTACTTTGATACATACTCTCCAGTTACCAGAATAACATCTATTAGGATGCTTATTGCAATCGCATCTATATTGAATTTGGAAATACACCAAATGGATGTGAAAACTGCGTTTTTGAACGGTGAACTGGAAGAGGAAATATATATGCAGCAACCAGAAGGGTTTGTAAACCCAGGAAATGAAAATAAGGTGTGCAAGTTAGTAAAATCTCTTTATGGCCTTAAACAAGCACCAAAACAATGGCATGAGAAATTTGATGAAACTATGTTATCAAATGGATTCAAAATAAATGAATCAGATAAATGCGTATATATAAAATATACGGATATTGGATATGTCATTGTTTGTCTTTATGTTGATGATTTACTAATCCTAGGAAATAATAATGCCATAATAAAATCTACGAAGGATATGTTATCCTCTAGATTCGACATGAAAGACCTAGGAGTGGCTGATGTAATCTTGGGTGTGAAAATTATAAAAACACCACAAGGATATGCCTTATCTCAGTCACATTACATAGCCAAATTACTTGAAAGGTTCAAGCAGTATAATATAACCATTGCAAAATCACCAGTGGATATGAACCAAAATTGGGTAAAGAACACCGGTGATGGAATATATCAACTTGAATATTCTCGCATACTGGGAAGTATCATGTATGTCATGAATTGCACTAGGCCTGATATTGCATACGCTATAAGCAAGCTGAGTAGATATACCAGTAATCCTGGTAAACATCACTGGAAAGCAATAATAAGAGTCCTAGGATATCTGAAGTACACACAAAACTATGTGTTACAATATGAGAAGTATCCTTCAGTGATAGAAGGATATAGTGATGCCAATTGGATAACTGGCTCAAATGACACAAAATCCACAAGTGGATATGTGTTTACATTAGGAAATGGAGCAATCTCATGGAAATCATCCAAACAGACTTGCATAGCAAGGTCAACAATGGAATCTGAGTTCATTGCTCTAGATAAAGCCGCAGAAGAAGCAGATTGGCTTAGGAGTTTCTTGGAAGATATTCCAAACTGGGAAAAACCGGTACCTCCAATATGTATACATTGTGATAGTCAATCTGCTATAGGAAGGGCGAATAGTACATTGTATAATGGTAAGTCTCGACATATTCGTCGTAGACATAAAACCATAAGACAACTTCTCTCTAATGGAGTTATCACTATAGACTATGTAAGGTCAAAGGATAACATAGCGGATCCACTAACCAAAGGCTTGCCAAGAGAGAAAGTTCAAACCTTATCGATGGGAATGGGTTTAAGACCTATGAATTAAAAGTTTTCTAAAATGGAAACCCCACCTAGTTGACTGGAGATCCCAAGATCTAGGTTCAATGGGACAACTAAGTTTAAGATAAACTTGATGGCACTGTTAAATTCAAAACCATTCCTATGATAAGTCAGTGCACTACCCGTCGGAGAATAGGATAAGCTTGACTTTTAATGATGTCTATACTGTGGTGTTATAAAGAACCAAGTGGAGTATTACGGGATACTCTTTATAGAATCACCTATGTGAGTGCGAAGGCGCCGCTTCAAGAAGAATTGTAAGGTCGAATTCTTCAAGCACTCATGAAACCAAGGCGGTGTTCATGGCAAAAACGAACACAAACAGAGAACCAAGGGGTTAAAGAGCATTTATCATGTGTTTTCTTTATAGACTTACACAAACGGCTTACAGTTCAAAGACAGTCCAGTCTACTGATTCGCTAGTTAGTTATAACGATATAACACTAGGAAAAGTTCAAGGCCTCTGTGCTACTTTTACCGATATGATAAATGTTACACAAAGTTTCAGAACAGATTATACAACCACTCACTCATGTGGGGGATTGTTGGAAGAATGAGTAAAGTGGTTGAGGCAAACTAAGTCCCACATCGGGGAAATTTGTGCCTTATGTCACTACTTATACTAATGCTTGATGTATTATATCAATAGAAAGAGGAGATGGAAGAGGGAGAGACAATGACATGATAAAACATTCATGCTAATATTTAAAGGTCAAAGATAAAGGGCCTTGGGCCTTGGGGCTCTTGGGGTCTGTGATTAATTGGGCCTCCGATGGGCTCGCTACGGAGCCGCTATTTTTTGAATTTGACCGCGCGATTGCCAACGGAAATTTCTGTTGGTAAAGGGTCGCAACCTTTCCAACAGTCGTAGCCGTGGCAAATCGAACAGAAGCACCTGTTCATAAGAACATGCCTCTTCCAGCCTATATATAGGCCTGCAGTATTCGAATCAAATCACGAATTTGAAGTCTAATTTCTCTCCTCCTTGTTTTCTTCTTCCTCGCTCTGTTCTGCATCAAATATATACAAAAGCTCTCTTGCGTTCGTCGTCGATTTGTGACTGTAGCGCAACATCACAGATACGGTCCGTTTCATCCTTGGGAAACGATTGCTCATCATCCTTCCGCGCCGTAGAGGGAGCAACTTCGTTTCAAGGAAACAGCGCTCGCTGGACTCGGACAATAGTCGGTATTACTTCTTTCTCTTTCTCTGGATATTTGCTGCATCGGTGCATTCCCTTGCATGCTTGAGGCTGAACTTGGTACTTGCAATTTGCAATATCATTGAATCAGTCTTGCTAACGCTTAAAGGCGTTACTGTTCATAGAAACGGTTTTTGCACGTTTCTAGTGATTGGTTTCTAACAATCTTGAAACGAAGTTTCTAATAGTTGCTTTCATTGCAGACGACAATGTCGCAAAACAGCAACAGCAAATCTGTGCCGACACTGAATGTGCCGCCGGCTCCGCCTCTGGTTCCACCAACTGTCCCATATTCGCATGGCGAGAGACCGGAGAAGTTTAATGGCCAGGATTTCAAACGCTGGCAACAGAAGATGCTTTTCTACCTAACAACCTTGGGCCTGGCCAAATACATTACGGAGGATCCACCGTTTGTTGAAGAATTAGAGCCAGACGCCACCAAAGTTGAGGCTTTTACT
This sequence comes from Allium sativum, assembly GCA_030737875.1. Taxonomy (NCBI): domain Eukaryota; kingdom Viridiplantae; phylum Streptophyta; class Magnoliopsida; order Asparagales; family Amaryllidaceae; genus Allium; species Allium sativum. The sequence goes on along the minus strand of JASFAX010000039.1, from coordinate 4,511,216 downwards.
GCATGGAAGAATTCTGACTTCATCTGTAAGAATTACATTCTCAACGGATTAGATAACAGTTTATATAATGTATATTGTACCGTTGAGACTGCAAAGGTTCTCTGGTTATCACTTGAAAAGAAGTACAAGACTGAAGATGCCAGAATGAAGAAATTCATTGTCGGAAAGTTTCTTGACTTCAAAATGGTCGATTCCAAAACAGTCGTCAGTCAGATTCAAGAACTCCAGGTTATCATTCATGAAATTCACGATGAAAAGATGGTGTTAAGCGAGTCATTCCAAGTGGCTGCCGCTATCGAAAAGTTGCCACCGTCATGGAAGGATTTCAAAAACTATTTAAAGCATAAGCGCAAGGAAATGACCATGGAGGATCTGATTGTTCGTCTGCGAATCGAAGAAGACAACAGAAAATCAGAGAAAAAGGCCACCAGTTCATTGCAGGCAAAAGCCAACGTGGTTGAGGATGAAAAGACAAATAAAAGAAAGCGCGAGCAGAATCCTAATGCAAAGAAACAAAAGAAGTTTCAAGGATCTTGCCATAATTGTGGGAAGAAAGGCCACAAAGCAGCTGTGTGTCGTGCGCCCAAAAAGAAGAAACCTGAAGCAAATATGGCAGGAAATTCAGAGGATGTCACAGATATGGATTTGTGTGCAGTTGTTTCTGAATGCAACCTTGTTGGCAACAACAAGGAGTGGTTTCTAGACACAGGAGCCACTCGTCATATATGTGCCAACAAGTGGATGTTTACAACCTACAAGCCTGCCACTGATAACGAGCAACTATTCATGGGTAACTTGTCCGCATCAAAGGTTGAAGGCAAGGGAAAGATTGTACTGAAGTTAACTTCTGGAAAGGAACTAAAATTGAATGATGTTCTCCACGTTCCAGAAATCCGCAAGAACCTGATTTCAGGATCGTTGCTCAGCAAGCATGGTTTCAAACTAACATTTGTTGCTGATAAATTTGTAATATCAAAGAACGGAGTGTATGTTGGAAGAGGATATGTGTGTGATGGCTTGTTTAAAGCAAATGTAACCACTGTTGTACCGAACAATGATATGAATAAAAGTGAATCTTCTGCTTATATTGTTGACTCTTCTAACATATGGCATTCTAGATTAGGGCATGTAAATTTTGATACATTGCGAAAATTAATTAATCTAGAATTCATACCAAAATGCAATATAGATTCCAACTATAAATGTCAAGTTTGTGCAGAAGCAAAAATGACTAGAACCTCGTTTCATCACGTTGAACGAGAGACCGAACCTCTATAATTAATACATACTGATGTATGCGATTTGAAAATGTGTCAAACTAGAGGTGGAAAGAGGTACTTTATCACATTCATTGATGATTGTACCAGATACTGTAATGTATATCTCCTTAGAAGTAAGGACGAAGCAATCGATATGTTTAAACAGTATAAGGCAGAAGTTGAGAATCAACTCAATAAGAAAATAAAATCTTTAAGAAGTGATAGAGGAGGAGAATACGAGTCTCCGTTTGAGGAATTTTGTGCTGAGCATGGAATTATACATCAAACTACAGCCCCGTATTCACCTCAATCCAACGGTATAGCCGAACGGAAAAATAGAACTCTTAAAGAAATGATGAATGCCTTACTAATTAGTTCTGGATTGCCAGATAACTTTTGGGGAGAAGCTATTCTTTCGGCAAATCACATCTTGAATAAAATACCACGAAAGAAAACATCAAAATCTCCACATGAACTTTGGAAAAATAGACCACCATCCTACAAATACTTGAAAGTGTGGGGGTGTCTTGCCAAAGTAGAAATACCAAAGCCGAAAAAGGTCAAAATTGGACCAAAGACTATAGATTGCATATTCATTGGATATGCTCATAATAGTAGTGCATATCGATTTTTGGTGTACAAATCTGAAATTGATGATATTCATGAAAACACCATTATCGAGTCTCGAAATGCAAGATTCTTTGAACACATTTATCCTCTAAAGACCTCTACTGAAACTAGTGTTCAAAAGAGGCCAAGAGATTCAGATATTCCCGAGGATAATGCTGATCAAAGAGAAATGAATGATGAAACTGAGATAGAGGAACCGAGAAGGAGCAAGCGACAAAGGACCTCTAAATCCTTTGGACCTGATTTCTATGCATATATGATAGAAAATGAACCTCTAACTTACCAACAAGCAATGTCATCTCCGGATGCTCCTTATTGGAAAGAAGCCGTCAATAGTGAAATAGAATCCATTCTACAAAACCATACGTGGGAACTAGTGGATCTCCCTAAAGGATCAAAACCACTAGGATATAAATGGATATTTAAGAAGAAACTAAAGGCTGATGGCTCAGTAGACAAGTATAAAGCAAGACTTGTAATAAAAGGATTCAGACAAAAGCAAGATCTGGATTACTTTGATACATACTCTCCAGTTACCAGAATAACATCTATTAGGATGCTTATTGCAATCGCATCTATATTGAATTTGGAAATACACCAAATGGATGTGAAAACTGCGTTTTTGAACGGTGAACTGGAAGAGGAAATATATATGCAGCAACCAGAAGGGTTTGTAAACCCAGGAAATGAAAATAAGGTGTGCAAGTTAGTAAAATCTCTTTATGGCCTTAAACAAGCACCAAAACAATGGCATGAGAAATTTGATGAAACTATGTTATCAAATGGATTCAAAATAAATGAATCAGATAAATGCGTATATATAAAATATACGGATATTGGATATGTCATTGTTTGTCTTTATGTTGATGATTTACTAATCCTAGGAAATAATAATGCCATAATAAAATCTACGAAGGATATGTTATCCTCTAGATTCGACATGAAAGACCTAGGAGTGGCTGATGTAATCTTGGGTGTGAAAATTATAAAAACACCACAAGGATATGCCTTATCTCAGTCACATTACATAGCCAAATTACTTGAAAGGTTCAAGCAGTATAATATAACCATTGCAAAATCACCAGTGGATATGAACCAAAATTGGGTAAAGAACACCGGTGATGGAATATATCAACTTGAATATTCTCGCATACTGGGAAGTATCATGTATGTCATGAATTGCACTAGGCCTGATATTGCATACGCTATAAGCAAGCTGAGTAGATATACCAGTAATCCTGGTAAACATCACTGGAAAGCAATAATAAGAGTCCTAGGATATCTGAAGTACACACAAAACTATGTGTTACAATATGAGAAGTATCCTTCAGTGATAGAAGGATATAGTGATGCCAATTGGATAACTGGCTCAAATGACACAAAATCCACAAGTGGATATGTGTTTACATTAGGAAATGGAGCAATCTCATGGAAATCATCCAAACAGACTTGCATAGCAAGGTCAACAATGGAATCTGAGTTCATTGCTCTAGATAAAGCCGCAGAAGAAGCAGATTGGCTTAGGAGTTTCTTGGAAGATATTCCAAACTGGGAAAAACCGGTACCTCCAATATGTATACATTGTGATAGTCAATCTGCTATAGGAAGGGCGAATAGTACATTGTATAATGGTAAGTCTCGACATATTCGTCGTAGACATAAAACCATAAGACAACTTCTCTCTAATGGAGTTATCACTATAGACTATGTAAGGTCAAAGGATAACATAGCGGATCCACTAACCAAAGGCTTGCCAAGAGAGAAAGTTCAAACCTTATCGATGGGAATGGGTTTAAGACCTATGAATTAAAAGTTTTCTAAAATGGAAACCCCACCTAGTTGACTGGAGATCCCAAGATCTAGGTTCAATGGGACAACTAAGTTTAAGATAAACTTGATGGCACTGTTAAATTCAAAACCATTCCTATGATAAGTCAGTGCACTACCCGTCGGAGAATAGGATAAGCTTGACTTTTAATGATGTCTATACTGTGGTGTTATAAAGAACCAAGTGGAGTATTACGGGATACTCTTTATAGAATCACCTATGTGAGTGCGAAGGCGCCGCTTCAAGAAGAATTGTAAGGTCGAATTCTTCAAGCACTCATGAAACCAAGGCGGTGTTCATGGCAAAAACGAACACAAACAGAGAACCAAGGGGTTAAAGAGCATTTATCATGTGTTTTCTTTATAGACTTACACAAACGGCTTACAGTTCAAAGACAGTCCAGTCTACTGATTCGCTAGTTAGTTATAACGATATAACACTAGGAAAAGTTCAAGGCCTCTGTGCTACTTTTACCGATATGATAAATGTTACACAAAGTTTCAGAACAGATTATACAACCACTCACTCATGTGGGGGATTGTTGGAAGAATGAGTAAAGTGGTTGAGGCAAACTAAGTCCCACATCGGGGAAATTTGTGCCTTATGTCACTACTTATACTAATGCTTGATGTATTATATCAATAGAAAGAGGAGATGGAAGAGGGAGAGACAATGACATGATAAAACATTCATGCTAATATTTAAAGGTCAAAGATAAAGGGCCTTGGGCCTTGGGCCTTGGGGCTCTTGGGGTCTGTGATTAATTGGGCCTCCGATGGGCTCGCTACGGAGCCGCTATTTTTTGAATTTGACCGCGCGATTGCCAACGGAAATTTCTGTTGGTAAAGGGTCGCAACCTTTCCAACAGTCGTAGCCGTGGCAAATCGAACAGAAGCACCTGTTCATAAGAACATGCCTCTTCCAGCCTATATATAGGCCTGCAGTATTCGAATCAAATCACGAATTTGAAGTCTAATTTCTCTCCTCCTTGTTTTCTTCTTCCTCGCTCTGTTCTGCATCAAATATATACAAAAGCTCTCTTGCGTTCGTCGTCGATTTGTGACTGTAGCGCAACATCACAGATACGGTTCGTTTCATCCTTGGGAAACGATTGCTCATCATCCTTCCGCGCCGTAGAGGGAGCAACTTCGTTTCAAGGAAACAGCGCTCGCTGGACTCGGACAATAGTCGGTATTACTTCTTTCTCTTTCTCTGGATATTTGCTGCATCGGTGCATTCCCTTGCATGCTTGAGGCTGAACTTGGTACTTGCAATTTGCAATATCATTGAATCAGTCTTGCTAACGCTTAAAGGCGTTACTGTTCATAGAAACGGTTTTTGCACGTTTCTAGTGATTGGTTTCTAACAATCTTGAAACGAAGTTTCTAATAGTTGCTTTCATTGCAGACGACAATGTCGCAAAACAGCAACAGCAAATCTGTGCCGACACTGAATGTGCCGCCGGCTCCGCCTCTGGTTCCACCAACTGTCCCATATTCGCATGGCGAGAGACCGGAGAAGTTTAATGGCCAGGATTTCAAACGCTGGCAACAGAAGATGCTTTTCTACCTAACAACCTTGGGCCTGGCCAAATACATTACGGAGGATCCACCGTTTGTTGAAGAATTAGAGCCAGACGCCACCAAAGTTGAGGCTTTTACTGCATGGAAGAATTCTGACTTCATCTGTAAGAATTACATTCTCAACGGATTAGATAACAGTTTATATAATGTATATTGTACCGTTGAGACTGCAAAGGTTCTCTGGTTATCACTTGAAAAGAAGTACAAGACTGAAGATGCCGGAATGAAGAAATTCATTGTCGGAAAGTTTCTTGACTTCAAAATGGTCGATTCCAAAACAGTCGTCAGTCAGATTCAAGAACTCCAGGTTATCATTCATGAAATTCACGATGAAAAGATGGTGTTAAGCGAGTCATTCCAAGTGGCTGCCGCTATCGAAAAGTTGCCACCGTCATGGAAGGATTTCAAAAACTATTTAAAGCATAAGCGCAAGGAAATGACCATGGAGGATCTGATTGTTCGTCTGCGAATCGAAGAAGACAACAGAAAATCAGAGAAAAAGGCCACCAGTTCATTGCAGGCAAAAGCCAACGTGGTTGAGGATGAAAAGACAAATAAAAGAAAGCGCGAGCAGAATCCTAATGCAAAGAAACAAAAGAAGTTTCAAGGATCTTGCCATAATTGTGGGAAGAAAGGCCACAAAGTAGCTGTGTGTCGTGCGCCCAAAAAGAAGAAACCTGAAGCAAATATGGCAGGAAATTCAGAGGATGTCACAGATATGGATTTGTGTGCAGTTGTTTCTGAATGCAACCTTGTTGGCAACAACAAGGAGTGGTTTCTAGACACAGGAGCCACTCGTCATATATGTGCCAACAAGTGGATGTTTACAACCTACAAGCCTGCCACTGATAACGAGCAACTATTCATGGGTAACTTGTCCGCATCAAAGGTTGAAGGCAAGGGAAAGATTGTACTGAAGTTAACTTCTGGAAAGGAACTAAAATTGAATGATGTTCTCCACGTTCCAGAAATCCGCAAGAACCTGATTTCAGGATCGTTGCTCAGCAAGCATGGTTTCAAACTAACATTTGTTGCTGATAAATTTGTAATATCAAAGAACGGAGTGTATGTTGGAAGAGGATATGTGTGTGATGGCTTGTTTAAAGCAAATGTAACCACTGTTGTACCGAACAATGATATGAATAAAAGTGAATCTTCTGCTTATATTGTTGACTCTTCTAACATATGGCATTCTAGATTAGGGCATGTAAATTTTGATACATTGCGAAAATTAATTAATCTAGAATTCATACCAAAATGCAATATAGATTCCAACTATAAATGTCAAGTTTGTGCAGAAGCAAAAATGACTAGAACCTCGTTTCATCACGTTGAACGAGAGACCGAACCTCTATAATTAATACATACTGATGTATGCGATTTGAAAATGTGTCAAACTAGAGGTGGAAAGAGGTACTTTATCACATTCATTGATGATTGTACCAGATACTGTAATGTATATCTCCTTAGAAGTAAGGACGAAGCAATCGATATGTTTAAACAGTATAAGGCAGAAGTTGAGAATCAACTCAATAAGAAAATAAAATCTTTAAGAAGTGATAGAGGAGGAGAATACGAGTCTCCGTTTGAGGAATTTTGTGCTGAGCATGGAATTATACATCAAACTACAGCCCCGTATTCACCTCAATCCAACGGTATAGCCGAACGGAAAAATAGAACTCTTAAAGAAATGATGAATGCCTTACTAATTAGTTCTGGATTGCCAGATAACTTTTGGGGAGAAGCTATTCTTTCGGCAAATCACATCTTGAATAAAATACCACGAAAGAAAACATCAAAATCTCCACATGAACTTTGGAAAAATAGACCACCATCCTACAAATACTTGAAAGTGTGGGGGTGTCTTGCCAAAGTAGAAATACCAAAGCCGAAAAAGGTCAAAATTGGACCAAAGACTATAGATTGCATATTCATTGGATATGCTCATAATAGTAGTGCATATCGATTTTTGGTGTACAAATCTGAAATTGATGATATTCATGAAAACACCATTATCGAGTCTCGAAATGCAAGATTCTTTGAACACATTTATCCTCTAAAGACCTCTACTGAAACTAGTGTTCAAAAGAGGCCAAGAGATTCAAATATTCCCGAGGATAATGCTGATCAAAGAGAAATGAATGATGAAACTGAGATAGAGGAACCGAGAAGGAGCAAGCGACAAAGGACCTCTAAATCCTTTGGACCTGATTTCTATGCATATATGATAGAAAATGAACCTCTAACTTACCAACAAGCAATGTCATCTCCGGATGCTCCTTATTGGAAAGAAGCCGTCAATAGTGAAATAGAATCCATTCTACAAAACCATACGTGGGAACTAGTGGATCTCCCTAAAGGATCAAAACCACTAGGATATAAATGGATATTTAAGAAGAAACTAAAGGCTGATGGCTCAGTAGACAAGTATAAAGCAAGACTTGTAATAAAAGGATTCAGACAAAAGCAAGATCTGGATTACTTTGATACATACTCTCCAGTTACCAGAATAACATCTATTAGGATGCTTATTGCAATCGCATCTATATTGAATTTGGAAATACACCAAATGGATGTGAAAACTGCGTTTTTGAACGGTGAACTGGAAGAGGAAATATATATGCAGCAACCAGAAGGGTTTGTAAACCCAGGAAATGAAAATAAGGTGTGCAAGTTAGTAAAATCTCTTTATGGCCTTAAACAAGCACCAAAACAATGGCATGAGAAATTTGATGAAACTATGTTATCAAATGGATTCAAAATAAATGAATCAGATAAATGCGTATATATAAAATATACGGATATTGGATATGTCATTGTTTGTCTTTATGTTGATGATTTACTAATCCTAGGAAATAATAATGCCATAATAAAATCTACGAAGGATATGTTATCCTCTAGATTCGACATGAAAGACCTAGGAGTGGCTGATGTAATCTTGGGTGTGAAAATTATAAAAACACCACAAGGATATGCCTTATCTCAGTCACATTACATAGCCAAATTACTTGAAAGGTTCAAGCAGTATAATATAACCATTGCAAAATCACCAGTGGATATGAACCAAAATTGGGTAAAGAACACCGGTGATGGAATATATCAACTTGAATATTCTCGCATACTGGGAAGTATCATGTATGTCATGAATTGCACTAGGCCTGATATTGCATACGCTATAAGCAAGCTGAGTAGATATACCAGTAATCCTGGTAAACATCACTGGAAAGCAATAATAAGAGTCCTAGGATATCTGAAGTACACACAAAACTATGTGTTACAATATGAGAAGTATCCTTCAGTGATAGAAGGATATAGTGATGCCAATTGGATAACTGGCTCAAATGACACAAAATCCACAAGTGGATATGTGTTTACATTAGGAAATGGAGCAATCTCATGGAAATCATCCAAACAGACTTGCATAGCAAGGTCAACAATGGAATCTGAGTTCATTGCTCTAGATAAAGCCGCAGAAGAAGCAGATTGGCTTAGGAGTTTCTTGGAAGATATTCCAAACTGGGAAAAACCGGTACCTCCAATATGTATACATTGTGATAGTCAATCTGCTATAGGAAGGGCGAATAGTACATTGTATAATGGTAAGTCTCGACATATTCGTCGTAGACATAAAACCATAAGACAACTTCTCTCTAATGGAGTTATCACTATAGACTATGTAAGGTCAAAGGATAACATAGCGGATCCACTAACCAAAGGCTTGCCAAGAGAGAAAGTTCAAACCTTATCGATGGGAATGGGTTTAAGACCTATGAATTAAAAGTTTTCTAAAATGGAAACCCCACCTAGTTGACTGGAGATCCCAAGATCTAGGTTCAATGGGACAACTAAGTTTAAGATAAACTTGATGGCACTGTTAAATTCAAAACCATTCCTATGATAAGTCAGTGCACTACCCGTCGGAGAATAGGATAAGCTTGACTTTTAATGATGTCTATACTGTGGTGTTATAAAGAACCAAGTGGAGTATTACGGGATACTCTTTATAGAATCACCTATGTGAGTGCGAAGGCGCCGCTTCAAGAAGAATTGTAAGGTCGAATTCTTCAAGCACTCATGAAACCAAGGCGGTGTTCATGGCAAAAACGAACACAAACAGAGAACCAAGGGGTTAAAGAGCATTTATCATGTGTTTTCTTTATAGACTTACACAAACGGCTTACAGTTCAAAGACAGTCCAGTCTACTGATTCGCTAGTTAGTTATAACGATATAACACTAGGAAAAGTTCAAGGCCTCTGTGCTACTTTTACCGATATGATAAATGTTACACAAAGTTTCAGAACAGATTATACAACCACTCACTCATGTGGGGGATTGTTGGAAGAATGAGTAAAGTGGTTGAGGCAAACTAAGTCCCACATCGGGGAAATTTGTGCCTTATGTCACTACTTATACTAATGCTTGATGTATTATATCAATAGAAAGAGGAGATGGAAGAGGGAGAGACAATGACATGATAAAACATTCATGCTAATATTTAAAGGTCAAAGATAAAGGGCCTTGGGCCTTGGGGCTCTTGGGGTCTGTGATTAATTGGGCCTCCGATGGGCGCTACGGAGCCGCTATTTTTTGAATTTGACCGCGCGATTGCCAACGGAAATTATTGTTGGTAAAGGGTCGCAACCTTTCCAACAGTCGTAGCCGTGGCAAATCGAACAGAAGCACCTGTTCATAAGAACATGCCTCTTCCAGCCTATATATAGGCCTGCAGTATTCGAATCAAATCACGAATTTGAAGTCTAATTTCTCTCCTCCTTGTTTTCTTCTTCCTCGCTCTGTTCTGCATCAAATATATACAAAAGCTCTCTTGCGTTCGTCGTCGATTTGTGACTGTAGCGCAACATCACAGATACGGTCCGTTTCATCCTTGGGAAACGATTGCTCATCATCCTTCCGCGCCGTAGAGGGAGCAACTTCGTTTCAAGGAAACAGCGCTCGCTGGACTCGGACAATAGTCGGTATTACTTCTTTCTCTTTCTCTGGATATTTGCTGCATCGGTGCATTCCCTTGCATGCTTGAGGCTGAACTTGGTACTTGCAATTTGCAATATCATTGAATCAGTCTTGCTAACGCTTAAAGGCGTTACTGTTCATAGAAACGGTTTTTGCACGTTTCTAGTGATTGGTTTCTAACAATCTTGAAACGAAGTTTCTAATAGTTGCTTTCATTGCAGACGACAATGTCGCAAAACAGCAACAGCAAATCTGTGCCGACACTGAATGTGCCGCCGGCTCCGCCTCTGGTTCCACCAACTGTCCCATATTCGCATGGCGAGAGACCGGAGAAGTTTAATGGCCAGGATTTCAAACGCTGGCAACAGAAGATGCTTTTCTACCTAACAACCTTGGGCCTGGCCAAATACATTACGGAGGATCCACCGTTTGTTGAAGAATTAGAGCCAGACGCCACCAAAGTTGAGGCTTTTACTGCATGGAAGAATTCTGACTTCATCTGTAAGATTTACATTCTCAACGGATTAGATAACAGTTTATATAATGTATATTGTACCGTTGAGACTGCAAAGGTTCTCTGGTTATCACTTGAAAAGAAGTACAAGACTGAAGATGCCGGAATGAAGAAATTCATTGTCGGAAAGTTTCTTGACTTCAAAATGGTCGATTCCAAAACAGTCGTCAGTCAGATTCAAGAACTCCAGGTTATCATTCATGAAATTCACGATGAAAAGATGGTGTTAAGCGAGTCATTCCAAGTGGCTGCCGCTATCGAAAAGTTGCCACCGTCATGGAAGGATTTCAAAAACTATTTAAAGCATAAGCGCAAGGAAATGACCATGGAGGATCTGATTGTTCGTCTGCGAATCGAAGAAGACAACAGAAAATCAGAGAAAAAGGCCACCAGTTCATTGCAGGCAAAAGCCAACGTGGTTGAGGATGAAAAGACAAATAAAAGAAAGCGCGAGCAGAATCCTAATGCAAAGAAACAAAAGAAGTTTCAAGGATCTTGCCATAATTGTGGGAAGAAAGGCCACAAAGCAGCTGTGTGTCGTGCGCCCAAAAAGAAGAAACCTGAAGCAAATATGGCAGGAAATTCAGAGGATGTCACAGATATGGATTTGTGTGTAGTTGTTTCTGAATGCAACCTTGTTGGCAACAACAAGGAGTGGTTTCTAGACACAGGAGCCACTCGTCATATATGTGCCAACAAGTGGATGTTTACAACCTACAAGCCTGCCACTGATAACGAGCAACTATTCATGGGTAACTTGTCCGCATCAAAGGTTGAAGGCAAGGGAAAGATTGTACTGAAGTTAACTTCTGGAAAGGAACTAAAATTGAATGATGTTCTCCACGTTCCAGAAATCCGCAAGAACCTGATTTCAGGATCGTTGCTCAGCAAGCATGGTTTCAAACTAACATTTGTTGCTGATAAATTTGTAATATCAAAGAACGGAGTGTATGTTGGAAGAGGATATGTGTGTGATGGCTTGTTTAAAGCAAATGTAACCACTGTTGTACCGAACAATGATATGAATAAAAGTGAATCTTCTGCTTATATTGTTGACTCTTCTAACATATGGCATTCTAGATTAGGGCATGTAAATTTTGATACATTGCGAAAATTAATTAATCTAGAATTCATACCAAAATGCAATATAGATTCCAACTATAAATGTCAAGTTTGTGCAGAAGCAAAAATGACTAGAACCTCGTTTCATCACGTTGAACGAGAGACCGAACCTCTAGAATTAATACATACTGATGTATGCGATTTGAAAATGTGTCAAACTAGAGGTGGAAAGAGGTACTTTATCACATTCATTGATGATTGTACCAGATACTGTAATGTATATCTCCTTAGAAGTAAGGACGAAGCAATCGATATGTTTAAACAGTATAAGGCAGAAGTTGAGAATCAACTCAATAAGAAAATAAAATCTTTAAGAAGTGATAGAGGAGGAGAATACGAGTCTCCGTTTGAGGAATTTTGTGCTGAGCATGGAATTATACATCAAACTACAGCCCCGTATTCACCTCAATCCAACGGTATAGCCGAACGGAAAAATAGAACTCTTAAAGAAATGATGAATGCCTTACTAATTAGTTCTGGATTGCCAGATAACTTTTGGGGAGAAGCTATTCTTTCGGCAAATCACATCTTGAATAAAATACCACGAAAGAAAACATCAAAATCTCCACATGAACTTTGGAAAAATAGACCACCATCCTACAAATACTTGAAAGTGTGGGGGTGTCTTGCCAAAGTAGAAATACCAAAGCCGAAAAAGGTCAAAATTGGACCAAAGACTATAGATTGCATATTCATTGGATATGCTCATAATAGTAGTGCATATCGATTTTTGGTGTACAAATCTGAAATTGATGATATTCATGAAAACACCATTATCGAGTCTCGAAATGCAAGATTCTTTGAACACATTTATCCTCTAAAGACCTCTACTGAAACTAGTGTTCAAAAGAGGCCAAGAGATTCAGATATTCCCGAGGATAATGCTGATCAAAGAGAAATGAATGATGAAACTGAGATAGAGGAACCGAGAAGGAGCAAGCGACAAAGGACCTCTAAATCCTTTGGACCTGATTTTTATGCATATATGATAGAAAGTGAACCTCTAACTTACCAACAAGCAATGTCATCTCCGGATGCTCCTTATTGGAAAGAAGCCGTCAATAGTGAAATAGAATCCATTCTACAAAACCATACGTGGGAACTAGTGGATCTCCCTAAAGGATCAAAACCACTAGGATATAAATGGATATTTAAGAAGAAACTAAAGGCTGATGGCTCAGTAGACAAGTATAAAGCAAGACTTGTAATAAAAGGATTCAGACAAAAGCAAGATCTGGATTACTTTGATACATACTCTCCAGTTACCAGAATAACATCTATTAGGATGCTTATTGCAATCGCATCTATATTGAATTTGGAAATACACCAAATGGATGTGAAAACTGCGTTTTTGAACGGTGAACTGGAAGAGGAAATATATATGCAGCAACCAGAAGGGTTTGTAAACCCAGGAAATGAAAATAAGGTGTGCAAGTTAGTAAAATCTCTTTATGGCCTTAAACAAGCACCAAAACAATGGCATGAGAAATTTGATGAAACTATGTTATCAAATGGATTCAAAATAAATGAATCAGATAAATGCGTATATATAAAATATACGGATATTGGATATGTCATTGTTTGTCTTTATGTTGATGATTTACTAATCCTAGGAAATAATAATGCCATAATAAAATCTACGAAGGATATGTTATCCTCTAGATTCGACATGAAAGACCTAGGAGTGGCTGATGTAATCTTGGGTGTGAAAATTATAAAAACACCACAAGGATATGCCTTATCTCAGTCACATTACATAGCCAAATTACTTGAAAGGTTCAAGCAGTATAATATAACCATTGCAAAATCACCAGTGGATATGAACCAAAATTGGGTAAAGAACACCGGTGATGGAATATATCAACTTGAATATTCTCGCATACTGGGAAGTATCATGTATGTCATGAATTGCACTAGGCCTGATATTGCATACGCTATAAGCAAGCTGAGTAGATATACCAGTAATCCTGGTAAACATCACTGGAAAGCAATAATAAGAGTCCTAGGATATCTGAAGTACACACAAAACTATGTGTTACAATATGAGAAGTATCCTTCAGTGATAGAAGGATATAGTGATGCCAATTGGATAACTGGCTCAAATGACACAAAATCCACAAGTGGATATGTGTTTACATTAGGAAATGGAGCAATCTCATGGAAATCATCCAAACAGACTTGCATAGCAAGGTCAACAATGGAATCTGAGTTCATTGCTCTAGATAAAGCCGCAGAAGAAGCAGATTGGCTTAGGAGTTTCTTGGAAGATATTCCAAACTGGGAAAAACCGGTACCTCCAATATGTATACATTGTGATAGTCAATCTGCTATAGGAAGGGCGAATAGTACATTGTATAATGGTAAGTCTCGACATATTCGTCGTAGACATAAAACCATAAGACAACTTCTCTCTAATGGAGTTATCACTATAGACTATGTAAGGTCAAAGGATAACATAGCGGATCCACTAACCAAAGGCTTGCCAAGAGAGAAAGTTCAAACCTTATCGATGGGAATGGGTTTAAGACCTATGAATTAAAAGTTTTCTAAAATGGAAACCCCACCTAGTTGACTGGAGATCCCAAGATCTAGGTTCAATGGGACAACTAAGTTTAAGATAAACTTGATGGCACTGTTAAATTCAAAACCATTCCTATGATAAGTCAGTGCACTACCCGTCGGAGAATAGGATAAGCTTGACTTTTAATGATGTCTATACTGTGGTGTTATAAAGAACCAAGTGGAGTATTACGGGATACTCTTTATAGAATCACCTATGTGAGTGCGAAGGCGCCGCTTCAAGAAGAATTGTAAGGTCGAATTCTTCAAGCACTCATGAAACCAAGGCGGTGTTCATGGCAAAAACGAACACAAACAGAGAACCAAGGGGTTAAAGAGCATTTATCATGTGTTTTCTTTATAGACTTACACAAACGGCTTACAGTTCAAAGACAGTCCAGTCTACTGATTCGCTAGTTAGTTATAACGATATAACACTAGGAAAAGTTCAAGGCCTCTGTGCTACTTTTACCGATATGATAAATATTACACAAAGTTTCAGAACAGATTATACAACCACTCACTCATGTGGGGGATTGTTGGAAGAATGAGTAAAGTGGTTGAGGCAAACTAAGTCCCACATCGGGGAAATTTGTGCCTTATGTCACTACTTATACTAATGCTTGATGTATTATATCAATAGAAAGAGGAGATGGAAGAGGGAGAGACAATGACATGATAAAACATTCATGCTAATATTTAAAGGTCAAAGATAAAGGGCCTTGGGCCTTGGGGCTCTTGGGGTCTGTGATTAATTGGGCCTCCGATGGGCTCGCTACGGAGCCGCTATTTTTTGAATTTGACCGCGCGATTGCCAACGGAAATTTCTGTTGGTAAAGGGTCGCAACCTTTCCAACAGTCGTAGCCGTGGCAAATCGAACAGAAGCACCTGTTCATAAGAACATGCCTCTTCCAGCCTATATATAGGCCTGCAGTATTCGAATCAAATCACGAATTTGAAGTCTAATTTCTCTCCTCCTTGTTTTCTTCTTCCTCGCTCTGTTCTGCATCAAATATATACAAAAGCTCTCTTGCGTTCGTCGTCGATTTGTGACTGTAGCGCAACATCACAGATACGGTCCGTTTCATCCTTGGGAAACGATTGCTCATCATCCTTCCGCGCCGTAGAGGGAGCAACTTCGTTTCAAGGAAACAGCGCTCGCTGGACTCGGACAATAGTCGGTATTACTTCTTTCTCTTTCTCTGGATATTTGCTGCATCGGTGCATTCCCTTGCATGCTTGAGGCTGAACTTGGTACTTGCAATTTGCAATATCATTGAATCAGTCTTGCTAACGCTTAAAGGCGTTACTGTTCATAGAAACGGTTTTTGCACGTTTCTAGTGATTGGTTTCTAACAGTGATTTCCCAATTCTATGTTCTATGTTTGTTTCCTAAACTACAACATCAATTACTATTTACAACCAACATAAAATCTTCGAGATTAAGATAACAAAACACAAAAATAATTTTTTTCCAATGCTTGTCTCAAAGAAGACATTGTTTTAGTTTAGACCAAATAACTATGAGATGAATAACATTAATGCTTTTCTTACCGCACGGAAAATTAGAAAGCAAATACCTATTTTCAAACATATGACATTCAATACTAGGTAGCTCCACTATAAGTATTGTACAACCCACAATGTACATAGAAGTTTACTATATTACATTTATTTTCTTAATCTAGGTTACTCCACCAAATGATCATGGCACTTCTTTGGACCTGCACTCCTCTACACATACACATATCTCTCATGCGGGATATGACGTCAAAGGAAAAATGAAAATTACTCAGATTAGATTTATCTGCTGTAACAGTGCTATGTACCTATAACCTACAAACTACTTGATCTGATTTATATTATTGTATCAGACTGATGATTGTGTAACTAATATGCTACCACATGGATCTGATCCAAGTAGGGACGACAACGGGGCGAGTTGGGGCGACATTGCCCCAGACCCGTTAAAAACCTTGCCTCTGATCTATCCTAAGACCCGGTGCGAATCTGAAATTTTGCTACGTACCCGAAACCTATACAGATCAGAGTAGACCTGACCCAAGACTCGATGAAATTGTGTACCAATACATACAATTTTATTTATTTCTATTTTTTATTAAATGTTAAATTAAATGCAACTAGTAATGTGTTTACAATGATAGAGAATATAACAAAATGAGTTGTACGATAATAATTTAGAATTGATGCACTAGTTATTGTATAATTATCATTAGTGCAACTAAATACTATGAAAAGTGTATAGTTTATTTATTGAAAATATATAATATTTATGTCATAACCATGTATGCATTAAAAGATTGGCAAGTAATCATTATAGTTGTAAAGGAGTTTAACGATGTTTCACTAATGCGGGTCGGGTTAGGGAGGATTAGCCGTGCTCTAGACCCGACCTAGACCTGGACCTCTCAATGCAGATCGTAGGTCTATCCACTCCGAAGACCCAATAGGGCGGTTCAAAACAGGTTAACATAGAGGCAGATCAACCGGGTTTGGACGTTTGACACGCCCCATTGTCATCCTTAGATCCAAGAAAAATTAAAAAAGGTTAGACGAGGGATTGTAATTCATGTCCATCCATTTTGGTGAAGTATCTTTTTGTTTAGTTCACGTTTTCAGTCTATTACACATGTTTCCCATAACGGGTTTCCTTAATTATGTGTTACTCAATTAAGGATCGATACTGTTATTTAATGTAATCGGACCAAAATCCCCCCTACTCCTTTTTTGGCTTCTCCGTAGGATGAAGACATTTATCAAACTGCGGTAGCAGCACATGGGAACAAAAATAGGTAGAAAAGGCAAAAGCACCAACTTCTTTTATAATTATCAGATCCTATTTTCATGTATACACACACACACACACAAAGTTGGTCGTTCTAATGCCTTGATGATCTTTTAGCCTTTTTTGCTTATATATATAAACCTAAAAATAATGTTTCTACCAGGGTAGGTTTGAATATGTTCTTCTGTTGCACTTCAATCTTTCTTTACCATGTTGTTTGCATGCTATAGTTTTTAAATATTTTAAAATGTTTTTTAGTCTATGAATCTGCTATACACATAAAAGTTGCAAGCCGATGAATATAACAATGAAAGTGGGTGTATCACTCCTTTCACTGTCAGCGTGGAAATAAATTATATGTAATATGTGATATACCTTATGTTTTTGTTTCTTGATAAATTTTGTAGAAATGTAAAATGATGAAAAGAGAACTTTATTATGTTGAGAGTAATGATCACATAATGTAAACTGTATATTGAGATGCTACACCCGATGGGTATTTATATATGTACATACTGGGATTTCTATACCCAGCAGCTATACTACTAAATACAAAGGCTATGTTATAATGTCGCATAACCAGTACACACTCTTAACACCCCTTCTCAAATTAGGGTTTGGATTTTTTGAAACCCTAGTTTGCTATGGAGGTTGGAGAAAATATACCCTTTTGAAGATAAAATTTGTGAAATCTGAAGCTTAGATCCTAAAAAGGCCCAATACGATGTTGTAGAATGTAAAGGCGGACTCGATGGACAAATTTTTGGCATTGATTTGAAGCAAACTTATCAAATCTGAGTTTAAAGAAGCTTTATCATCTTTGGAGCTTCAGATCAGGCTGTACTACTCCTTTTTATGCTTAATTCATCTATGAATCAAGTGAAGTTCTTAAATGACAATGCATTAGTAAAAATATCTGCGTTTTGTTTAAATGTTGGTATGTAATTGACTTGTAGATTCTTCCTTTGCACTTGTTCTCCCATAAAATAGATGTATATTTCTATATGCTTCAACCTTGCATGTAGAACTGAATCTGCAGATGTATTTATTGTACTTTGGTTGTCACACCAGATAATCAACTTCTTATCAGTTAGAAGCTTTAGTTCTTTTAGTATTGATTGTAGCCATATAATTTCACTAGTAGTACTAGGCACAATTCTATACTCAGCCTCTGTGCTTGACCTTGAGATGGTAGTTTGCTTGTCAAAGCATAAAAAATAAATTTGTCACCAATGTACACACACAGTATCCTATCACAAAATTTCTATCATCACTATCTACAACCCAATCTGAATCGCTATAGGCAGTGATGTTGAGATGTTTGGTAGCCCTTAGTATTAAACCATAATCAGTTGTCCCCTTTAAGTATCTGAGAATTCTCTTTACAGCTTCTTAGTGCTCTTCAAGAGGATTCTGCAAAAATTGAGACATTTTGTTAACTCTAAATGCAATATCAGGTCGTGTTATAGTTGCATATTGTAATTCCCCCACAATGCTTCTATACTGTTTAATGTTATTTATGACTTCTCCTATGTTTTTAGAATAATGTTGGTTGGATATCATTAGAGTAGGTTGTGGCTTTACTTCATTCATATTGGCTTTTATCAGTAATTTAGAAATATATTTCTTTTCACAAAGATGTATTTTTGGATCTGATTGCCTTGTCGCTTCAATTCCAAGAAAGTATGAAATATCACCCAAGTCTTTAATGGAAACATGTTTGTTCAGGTGTCCAATTATTTGCCTAATTTCATCCTCATTGTTGCCTGTAATAATTAGATCATCAACATATACAAGTATGTATACAGTGAGTAAGTTATTAATTTTAGTAATGAGAGATGAGTCTGATTTTGTGGGCTGATAACCCATTGACATTAAAGTGGCTTATAGCTTATTAAACCACACTCTTGGAGCTTTCTGTAGTCTATGGATAGCTTTCTTCAGTTTGCAAATTTAATCTAAGTTTTGTGAGAACCCTTGTGGCTGCTCCATATAGATTTCTTCTTGTAACTCACCATTCAAGAATGCATAGTTTACATCTAAGTTTTTGATCTTCCATTTGTTGTTTAGAGCAAATGTAAATACAAGTTTGATTATGGATGGCTTGACCATAGAAGAGAAAGTGTCACTGAAATCAATAACATATTCTTGTGTGAATCTTTTAGAACAAGTCAAGCTTTATGTTTGTTGAGGGAACCATTTGGATTTTTCTTTAACCTATAAGTCCATTTGCATCCAATTATGTTTTGTTGCTTGACGGATGCACCAGTTCCCCTGTATTGTTTTTAATAAGGGCATTGTATTCTTTCTTCATTGCATTTCTCCAATCTTTATATTCACTGCTTGACTGTTGTTTTCTGGTTCACTTAGAATGGCAGTGGCAGTGCAAGTTTTTGGCTTGAAAATACCACTTTTGGTCATTATTATCATTGGGTGACCAGTTTATGTTTGTGGAGAGTTGTCTGGTGGGTTACTTTGAGTATTATTATTACTTTCTTCATTGTTATCAGTGCTTTGATTACCATTGAGATCCTCTAAACTTATGCTTCACTCTCATCAATAACAAGTTGTTGCATGGCATGGCTGACAGACTCGGTTTGATGCTAGCTTGGTTGGTTAGTTGTATTCTAATGGTCACTCTGAGTGTTAACAGCCTCAGCACTAGTAGGTTTTTCCCAAACATCAACGATGATTGATGGATCAGGTATAACCACTTTTGGGTTATATTCTTTCATTGAAGTTTTCACTTCAGAGTTTTTATATGGAAAAGTAGTTTCATCAAAGATAACATGCCTGCTTATATAGATTTTACCATTGGCACCGATGCACTTGTATCCTTTTTTATGTGTACAATAACCAATAAAGGTACATGGCAGACCTATAGTCAAGCTTACTTGTATTGAATGACCTTAGGTGAGGGAAGCATAAGCAACCAATTTTTTTAAGGTTATTGTAATCTGGCTTAATATTATATAGTTTCTCTAAGGGACTTATTCCACTTAAAATTTTGGTTGGCATTCTGTTTATTAAGAAAAAGCTGAACTGGATAATTAGACCAAAATTTTAAGGGTAAAGATTCTTGAGCTAATAATGTTAAGTCAGTTTCCACCATATGTCAGTGCTTCTTTTCCACTAAGCCATTATGTTCAAATGTGTGAGGGCATGTAATTCTGTTTATTATTCCCTTTTTCTAAAAAGATCATTAAGGGGTTTGAAATCAGTTCCTCCATCAATCTGAATTACCTTGATTGTACCGTTGACTTGATTTTCAACCATTTTAATGAAATTCAGCACAAGTGTTATAAGTGTCAGATTATGACTTTAACAGATATATCCATGTGTACCTTGTGCATGCATCACAAATGATATAATACTTATATCCACAATCATAACTTATTGGGGTTGGACCCCATAGATCTGTAGAGATTAGATCAAGAGGCTTATAGTGTTGAGTCGTATAATTAGTGAATGGTAGTTTATGACTTTTCCCATTTGGCAATAAGTGCAAACATAGGGTAAAGTAATATTAACAAAGGGTATCCTATTATCTAGAAGAATTTTCTTTACATTGGGATGACCTAATTTGTAATGCCATATATCAAAGACAGATTTCCTATCACACATATTATCTATTACAGACAGATTGCAACATGTTTGGATCTTTGCAGTGTTATTATGGTTATTAAAATTGAACTTGAACAGTCCCTTCACTAGATTATCCTGCAAAAGTATATCCTTAGTAGTATGTCTCTAATTAAGCAATATTAAGGGAAGAACTTAAAATTCATAATATTGTCTTTGGCAAATCATGATACACTAATAATATTCTTCTTAATTTTGGGTACCCTTAATAAGTTGTGTAAGAGCAACTATCTTTTACCATTTATACTACCATCACCTATATGAGATATATTGATGCACTTACCATTTCCCAATGAAATTGACTGATAACCTTTATATACTCCCTGTTGTCAAGATTTAAGTTTTCAATGTTGTTGGTTATGTGATTGGTTACCCCTGAATTCGAAAACTAGCTGTCATCATTTAAGTGGTCCACTCTATAACTTTTATTATGGTTTCTTGATGTTTCAGCTTGAGCATTTAAATCATATTGAACTTGTGCCAGATTTGCACTTGGGTTTGATTCCCTTTAACTGTTGGTATTCTGGTTCACAACATAGTTGACATTGAATCTGAAGCAGCATATTGGTGCAGTGTGTCCAATTTCCTCACATATTTGACATTTTGGTCTGTTGTTGTTACTGCTCTATCTGCCTCTTCCCCTACCTATGGTTGGTGGGCCACTTCTTTGAAAGGTTTGGTCAATTCTATTACTTTGATTTCTGTTTTTAATACTGGCTGCAACATAGTTAACATTTGTGTAACTTTCTTGAGTCTTTTTACTTTTAAGTCTGACTTCATGGGATAATTAAGAGAATAACATGAATACCACCAATTGGTGAGAATTAATTTGAGATGTGATAATGGTTCCAAAGCCTCATATTCATCACTTAGGCCATTTAGAATAACAAGAATTTGCTCAGATTTTAGTAGTTTGTGACCTGCAACATCAAGCATATCACAAATAAATTTGATTTTGCTTAGGTGCTCTTTTATAGTAATATTATCTTTCTTGATTTTGGGGAGTTGCCTCTTATAGAACATCACTTTGGCTGCAGATTGACTATTGAATGTCTTTTCCATAGTTTGTCAAATGTTATTAGTTGATTACATCCTAAAATTTGTGGCAATAGATTTTGAGTGATTGATGATGGAAGCCAAGAATTAATCAGTCTATCTTGCCTATGATGCTTGTTGTATTCTTCATTAGTAATAACACTGCCTGTTTGATCAGTAGAGAATTTTGGTGGTATTGCCACGGTTCCTATGGTAAAGCCTTCAAGGCCATAACCCTGTATTGTTGTCTCTTTTTGTAGTTTCCAAAGAAGATAATTATTTTCATCGAGTTTAACTGTGATAAGTTGTGATTTGGAACTTAGCACGACTTTTATTAAATTGTTTGCAGTACCTCCACTATCTGCAACTGAAGGATTTGAAGTTGTAGTAAAATTGTTGTTAGCCATGATGTTGAAAAACAGGAATGAAAGAAATAAAACCGAAGATTCATTTTGCATTGTACCTGTATATTTGCGCTCGTTCCGATGAGTTGATTTGCAATATCAAAATACTGAATCGAATTAACGCTGCTAAGCAATAACTCCGAGCTTTGATATCATTCATAAGTTTGTAGAAATGCAAAATGATGAAGAGAGAACTCTAGTATGTTGAGAGTAATGATTACAGAATGTAAATTGTATATTGAGTGTTATACCCGATGAGTATTTATATATGTACATACTGGGCTTTGTATACCCAGCTGCCCAACAACTAAATACAAAGGCTATGTTATAAAGCCTCATAACATAGTATACTTAACACGCGCACTCTTAACATTTGTCCTACTCACTTTTTGCTGCATTGATTTTTGAGGTATCTCTATTTTCATTTGGTATAGTATGTACAACAAAAAGTACATAGTTCTGTTTGTTGATTCCAAATATAGTGAACGCTTAATAGAACAACAATGTCTATACTTTACAGAGCCATTAATATATATATATATATATATATATATATATGCACTATAATGTGTAAACTGGATGCTTACTTTATGTATTCACCATGTACACGTTTGCTCTTTTTCCATTTCCCTAAGAACACCGCTTAATGCTTATTATAGTTTCTCCTTATAAATATTAAATGGTACTTCATACTGTTAATCGGTCTTCACTGATACCAACGCTCTACTTCGTTCATTCTATGTTACATTTAATATTCCTTACAATCATGGATATGTGTTGGCTCCTGTAAACTTCAACTGATATCCACGAGATTGAGTTTGTTCACACTAGTGTGAACAAAACACCACTTCTAATTGGTGTAAATCAATGGATCTCACACTAGTGTGAACAAAACATCACATCGAATTAGTGGAGATCAGGGAGTTTCGTATGAAACTATCTGATTTTCACCAATCAGAGGTGGTATTTTATTCACACACTCCTATTCTTAAATCATTCTCAACTCAGTTTGGGTTGAGATCCAACCGACCCCCAACATGGGGTCGGTGGAACTCTTTAGGGTTGCTTTACCAACCCTGAAAGTTGCAAATTAATTTTGTTTAACAGATCAAAAGAAAGTCGATTAATAAAAAATGTATTTAGCTGGTTAACTTTTAATTGACTAAGATTTCTATTTAAGATTTTTTTTTTTATAAAAAAAAACCGGTTAAGAAAAAGCCGATTAAGAAACATTTTTTTTTATTCTGTGTTCGAGGTTGGTAGAGGGTCAATCTACTTGGATTGGATCCTGACCCAACCAGGAATGGCCTGATATCCGCTGACCGGTAGCCGTTTATGAATGTCCATCCTTGAAAGTGGAAAGTCACAATTTTCAATATGGTATTCAACCTGATTATTTCCTCCTATTCCTTAGTCCTTACATTTTCACTAGATAGTCCAAACAGCTACATTCCGTGCACCTTTTATGACCTTTGGGGTGTAGAATAAGTCATGGACGAAAATGAATATGAAAATGGAAGTAATTATTGAAATATTAAAGGGGCCTAAGAGAAAAGGAATATAAGAACGAAGAGAGAATAGAACGGTCCAACGTTCAATTTTATATGCAGTAGAATAGATTTCAGAATAAAGCTTTTGAAACCATTGTCAACACGTCTGCTTTCTGTCAACCATCTTCCTCCCTGAAGCTTAGGGTTGCTGCAAAATCTGAAAATAGAAGAGAAACTAACCAATTTTACCTCTGAATCCTATATTTTTCGATTCAGGTTTGACGTTGCTGCTTCTTCCTATTCCTCATTCTTTTTTGATTTCTTTTTTTATTATTCTTTTTGCTGAATCGTGATCACGGTGCCGAACTAAATCTGTTTATATTTTGTTTCAATTCAATTCGATGTTTAAATTGAAATCGCGATTCAGCTTTGGATTCCGGTATTTTCTTTCTGAAATAGCCTCGTAGATTTTACACGGGTTGCAATCAATTCAACTGTTGTATTGGGAAGGCTGCGATTCCTTCTAAATCGCGCTTTCAAACGTATGATCTCGCGATCTTGCAATCACTGTATGATATGAACGTTTGAAAAAGTAAAACACTACATTACAATGTATATTTTGATGCTAGAGGGAATGCTATAGCAGTAAAATTAAGTGAGAAACACGGTGCATGTCTGATGATGAACTCACAGCGATTCTATTGTGCTTGTCTGATGATGAGCTCATAGAGACTTTATTGTGCATATCGGATGATGAACTCGCAGTGATTTTATTATGCAATTTGCTTTTCAAGTGATGTACAGCGTTTATCATTACAAACACCTAATATCTGAGTTCCAATGTAAAATTTATTATAGATTTGGTCTATCTAGTTTATGTTTTTACTCAAACTTTATCCATGTTTATTTCTCCTTCAGCTAAAAAATAAGCTTTAATAATATTTATGGAAATTGAATTATTCCATGCAGTAGAATAATTGCCAGTCTGAAAGTCGAACAGAGGATCTCATCATAGAGAGGCATTTGCATAGCCACTTAGACAAAGCAGAAATTAGTTAAACAATACAGCGGACTATTCATAACTTAACACTAGTTTAAAAAAGTTAATGTTCTACCAACTTGTTGCTCCCGTTCCAGGGTGTCTCCCTAGGCGGCTGCCTGGGCCTGGAACCAGGCCTGGTTCCACCTTGCTGCTGATGACTGTAAGAAAAAAGGGAATAAACTCAACCGTCTGCTGAGTAGCCCCCTAAAGTTCAGTAGAAATGAGAAAACCTGCCATTTGCTGAGTTACAGTAGTCTCCCATTCAATTTTAAAAAATAATAATCAATAATACCTCGTAGTGGCTTGACGTGGCATGGTGCCATAAAAGCACCACGTAGTGGGAACCACGCAATGCCCCTGCGTGGTTCCTTAAAAAACCACATAGAGCCGCTATGAGGTAGACTAAAAAAAAGGGACAGTTTCGTTCTTGATTTTTTTTTTTATAAATTAGGGGCTACTCAGCAGATTCATGTGTCTAAATAGAATTTGCCATTTTAATAATGGCAGGTGATGGAGTCAAGTAATTCTAGGCAATGTGATGATAGAGATCTGAATTTGAAGAGTAATCACTTAAAAATGTCCTGAAGAGTCAAATGAGTCAAATATGTGTCTTTCTAATAATATGGAATCTCTATTTGTACTTCGTCCTTGGTGTTTTCTAAATACAGTGTCGATATGATTGGAAGAGCATTTGAATACTCTATTTTTTCTTTCGGTAACTTGAATTCTGAGAAGAAATTGCTACTATGACCGAAACCTGATTAGTAATTTTATGTGGGAGAAATCGGGACTGTCAGATTTGCTGAATCCCCTTGATTTCCACTGTCAAATCCAGATCTGCATATTTTTACGTAATTTAGGTATTATAGAAGTCTCCATTCTGAAAATATGTCCTCACTCATATTTGCTTGTTTCTGTGTTATCCCAGATAGCTGTAACAGTGTAATGGATAGTTATCTGTGACTGAACCTAGTCTTATGTGTCGTGAATCCCCTATTCGAGTTGATGAGCTTGTTGAAGAAGAGGGTGTTCATCAAGATCTCTTTAGGAGTAGAAGTCTTTCTCATGGTTGCCACTTGACACTTTAGTCCGCATGAACGGCGAAGTAAGGGTGAGCAATATTCGGCTTAAACCGAATTAACCGAACAGACCGGTTCATTTCGGTCCGTTTTGTTCGGTTTTAAAACTAAATCGGTTTAAATTCGGTTTATAAAACATTTTTTGTTTGGTTATCGGTTTAACCGAATTAACCGAATTTTTGATTTATTATCTAATTTTACGGTATTGTGGTACTTTAAATCATTAGTTTTGTTATATAACACAAAGATATTTGTTGCAAATAGATCTAAATATTATAATAAACATAAAATTTACCATATAAAATTTCTTCAAACATGAATTTATGTTTTACTTTGAGTGAATCCATCATTTGAATAATAATACATCCTTCAAGTTCGGTTAAATCGGTTACCGACTGAATTAACCGAAATTAATTTGGTTAGGTTTGGATTGAAAATTTCCGGTTTCAATTCAGTTAAGTTTTTTTTTACCTCCAAACCAACCGAACGCTTACCCCTACGAAGAAGGAAGCATTAACTGCGTATGGAGAGTTGGTTATCATGCAATTTAAATTACAGAAGAAAAAATATCTTTATTACAACAAAGTTTCTTAAAATGCATTTGATATTTTGATTGACCAAGTATTACTTCTAACTACAAAGACGTCAATCATATACAAAGATGTCAAAGACTATGCCGGGGAGCCGATGGGGAATTAATAATGACGAACAAACAACAAACATCCAGAATATGTACTTTAGAATGCTGATATGTAGATATATCGCCCCAGTTCAATATTGATAAACATATTAAATGGCGTCAAAGCATTAGACTTAATTTAGAGGTTTAAATTGTGGATACAATTATGCAAATTTAGAATTCATTTCCTTGGCTACCTGTTTCAAAGTTTTCCAAAAAGGTTATCTATACAATTATTTACCAACTAACAACGATTAGGTCAGTTATCTAATAAAAAATGTGTCCATAGCCAGTGAGGTTCAATCATACACAAGTTGGGTCTGCTTGTTATACTGCTTTTCAAGTAGCAAGTAAGAACAAAAGACTAGGACGTCATTTAGCGTTGTCAAAGCATGTGGCATATATAGCATGCTATAGCAAAAAATAACGGACAACGAAGGTTTTTTTTTTTTTAAATGTCTGGATGGTGCATTAAGCCCAATCTGATCTATTTCCATTCAGAGTTGAATAATAACACAATGGTATTTTTTTTTCCTTTCTAATTCAGCTCAAACTCACATTATATTGCAGCTTTCGATTTAAGGCAAAATTTCTTCTTTCACAAACCAATATCAACTACTGAAAACAGGTCATCAAAGCACGCGCTATAGCAAAAAATAGTGCATAGCGCAGGACTTGTGCTATTTTATTTCTAATAGTGCAGGGGTTCCCTATGGCCTAAGAATAGCGTGCTATTTTATCATAACACATAGTTCTAAATAGCACGCTATTTACTTTTTCCGTTTTTTAATGTTTGGACAGTGCATAAAGTCCAGTCTAACCTGTTTCTTTCAGAATTGGATAATAACACGATGGTACGTTTTGTTTTCTAATTCAGCTCTCAACTCACGTGATATTACAGCTTCCGATTTAAGGCAAATTTTCTTCTTTCTCAAATCAACATCAACTATTGAAAAGCAGAAGCTGACTCGATTAAACTTTACATGTTCTTTTTTATTCATTTAATTTCATAGTTGAATTTTCTTTTTGTTTTATCTTTCTTTTCGTATTTGAACCACAATTGTTTAGTACCAATTCATGAGATATTTTTCCCTCTTTTCTTCTTCTTTATTCTGAATTGGGCTATAATATAGTTTCTACTTTCTAGTATCATTAGGAATGAAGATTGAATCATGAATTTTACTCAAACATAGCGTTTTTTTAGTACAAAATTATTTATATTTGCTGCTAACTGAAGAAGCAAATTGTTTATGTAGTAAATTAAATTTCAATTATGAATAATATGCATGATTATTTGTAAAAAAAAAAAAAAAAAACAAAAACAAAAACAAATAGTGTGTGCTATAGCACATAGCGCAGACTTTGCACTCTTTGGTATTTGACTACTCTGATTCAAAACCAAAAGTTGTCTCAATTAAACTTTACATGTTTGTTTGTTCATTTAATTTCATAATCGAGGTTTCCTTTTGTTTTATTTTTGTTCTCATATTTGAACCACAATTGTTTAGTACCGATTCATGAGATATTTTTCCCTCTTTTTTTCTTTTCTTTATTTTGAATCGGGCCATAATATAGTTTCTACTTCCTAGTAACATTAGGAATGAAGATTGAATCATTAATTTAACTCAAATTTAGCGTTGTTTCAGTGAAGTGTTATTTATATTTGCTGTTAAATGAAGAAACAAAGTGTTTATGTAGTAAATTAAATTTCAATTATGAATAATATACATGATTATTTGTATAAATAAAACGGCAAAAAAAAAAAAAAAAAAAAAAAAAAAAAACAAAATAAAAAAACAAAAACAAAAACAAAAACAACCCCATGCTAGAGCACATAGATCAAGCCTTGCACTATTTGCTATTGACTACTCTGCATTGGTTCCTCCATGTAGTACATTTTGAATAGGTGCTATTTGGTGAAACAAAGTGGCCTGTAATGATTCAATTTATGGTTTCAATGTTCAAAGTGGCCTGGAATGATTCAATTTATGGTTTCAACGTTCAAACATAAGTAAATGGACCTTATACATATGACCATATATTAAATCAATAATTCAGCGTTCAAACATAAGGGGAATGAGTGACCACAATTGTTTAGTACTGATTCATGAGATATTTTCCCTCTTTTTTCTTTTTTTTCTTTTTTCTGAATCTGACTATAATATAGTTTCTACTTTCTAGTAACATTAGGAATGAAGATTGGCTCATGAATTTAACTCAAATTTAGCATTGTTTTTGTAAAGTAATTTATATTTGCTGCTACCTTCTGAAATAAAACCAAAAAATAAAAAACAATACAAAAGCAGAAACACGCATCAGAACCCAAAGCCCACATGAATATTTGCAAACCTTCTGAACAGGCACGAGATGATCATAATCTCGTGGTTCCGGCTGAAACCTTTAACCATGGTTTTGTCAGAACGTTATATTGTTTCCTTTATTCTAGAATAAAGAAATTTAATATAATCAATGGATATTTATTTATTTATCATTGGGGTTGATGGACTAAGTTAGATGGATAGGTACATCAAATACTTAATACTTATTTCAGTTTTGCAACTAAATTTATCACATCTATAACATATTTACTCACAAATTTTTGGATTTTACTATCCACTTTAAGCTGTATAAAAGTTACTATTCAAAATTCCTTTTGGGCAGCTGTAAAATAAGTTGTTTCCAAATGGCCTCGTAATGTAAAACAGTTTAAGGGATACATAAGTTATTCTTATTACAGCAAAATCATTATGACTTGCAGGATGGCAGCCTGTCTACTAAACGGAGGTGCTAATTTGTGTTATGGGAGTAATAACATATATGCCTACAAATCTCAACTGCACCCTTCAAAGTCTTGTAGCTTGGCATTCAAGACTTGCTTACAGTTTGATCTTTCAAGGTGTGTGCCTATGTATAGTAGATTATTTTCTTCATACATCACTGATATTGTAATACTGCTGTATGATCAAAAACTTGTTAGTTGTTTCTGTTAAGTGTAGTATTTTTTCTGAAACCTTTACTGGTTGTGATTTTAAGCAGTTTAGCATCATCTTCTCAATTCCTAACCGCCAAGAAACACGTTGGGCTCGGTGCTTCTGTTAATCACAATATTTCATCTACCAGAATATCATGCATGCAAGAATATAAATCAAAACATTTTGACTTTGTGGTAATTGGGAGTGGCGTAGCAGGACTAAAGTATGCTCTGGAAGTTTCTAAACACGGAACTGTTGCTATCATTACAAAAGCGGAGCCTCAAGAATGCAATACGAACTATGCACAAGGTGGAGTTAGCGCAGTTTTGTGCCCAACTGACTCTGTGGAGAATCACATGCGTGATACTATTGTTGCAGGAGCTTACTTATGCGATGAAGAGACAGTCAGGGTATTTTTTTTTTTTTTGTATGAAAAGCTATATATTCGTGTCTTTTAGAGGACTTGATTGCATTCGAATAGGTCAATGATACATGGGCCCCACTAGTGATGAACTAGACAACCATATGAGATGGATCAACAATCGAAAGTGGTTAAAATCTGATGTCTAATTTCTATGAAATAATTTAAGTATAATATACAGCAGTACAATTTTGTTCACACTATTACGAACAAAACACTGCTTTGTTGGTTGTGTGAATTTGATCCACATGAAAAATCACAACAGTAGAAGGTGATATTTATTCACGGTGGCTTGAATGAAATTGCACTCAATATGCTATAGCTAAATTTCTTTTAATCAATAATACAAAATTTGGAGAAAGTCGTTTAATCGTCAAGGCCATTACATGGTTTTTCTGTGGATCTTGAATGTCATTTAAAGCCTTAAATTTGTTGATTGTTGTCAGTATATGCGATATCAATGATACTTTTTAAATGTATTGAGAAATATGCTATCTGGGCAGGTAGTGTGCACGGAAGGACCCGACAGAGTAAAAGAGCTTATCGCAATTGGAGCGTCATTTGATCATGGAGATGATGGAAAACTACACCTTGCAAGAGAAGGCGGACATTCTCATCGTAGAATAGTTCATGCAGCTGATATGACAGGAAGAGAGATTGAGCGAGCTTTATTGAAGGCTGTAGGGGGTGATCCAAATATATTCATTTATGGTCATCACTTTGCAATTGATCTTCTTACTTCTCAGGTTTCCACTAGCACAACTACTCAAATAGTAAATGTTTGTTACAAATATTTGGGTTACATCACTTTGTTGTAGTTTTATAGATGCTCATAATACAAGGTTGTGTTACAGTCAGTTTATTTACACATACCACATATTATAAGCAGTACTGTTCAAGTAAATAGCCTAACTAACTGGATTTATTATTAAGGTAACAAAATAAAACTTAAGGCTGAGCTTAAAAAGAACTGAAAGCATGAAATCACTACTTGTATGTGGTTCTTTGAAACAAAGGTTGTACATTTTGTTTAATTTAAATTTAGTTTTCTTCTCTAGTTTGTACTAGTCAGGATCATAAATTTTTTTCATATTGCAAATGACATTGTTCAGATGATATTTTGCAGGATGACCAAGGAATTTACTGCCATGGTGTTGATGCATTTAATACTGAGACTCAACAGGTTGCACGACTGATATAAAATTCATCATTGTTCATCCCTTTTCTATGGCATTTTCAATTTTAACTTGTCAACAATATGTATTATATTAGGTTGTTCGGTTCATATCAAAAGTAACTCTGCTTGCATCAGGGGGAGTTGGGCATATATATCCCTCGACTACAAATCCACCGGTAATTTATTGTGCTTTGTTTTAAGAAAATAAAAATGAAATCTTCATTTGATTGAACTGAATTAATTAGAACAAGCAGCTCAATTCCCCCTTGATGATGTAA
Source organism: Allium sativum (assembly GCA_030737875.1). NCBI lineage: Eukaryota > Viridiplantae > Streptophyta > Magnoliopsida > Asparagales > Amaryllidaceae > Allium > Allium sativum. The sequence goes on along the minus strand of JASFAX010000039.1, from coordinate 4,479,722 downwards.
TCGACAAATACAGGTAGCAACAGGTGATGGCATTGCAATGGCACAACGTGCTCAAGCTGTCATATCCAATATGGAGTGAGTATTTTCTCTTTGTTTCCATACTACACATGTAACCCATGCATTGCACACTGCAATATTGTTAAATATGGTATTTATAATTTTAGATGTTAAACTTTGGTGTGTAATTTATAAAAAATGTAGTAAATAAATGAACTACAAATTAATTTTATCGTTATGTTATGTATAATTCATGTTGATGTTATATAGTTTATATATCTTTATTTTTGAGTTAAAAATTGATTTTATGGTTTTTGATCTTATGATTGTGTAATATGCATATTAAAACCAGTACATTTGAATGAATTATTAAATGAACTAGCAAATGTTATTTAACTAATTTTTTGATATATTAAATTCAAAATTATGTAATTAGTTCAAAAACAGACTTAAGAGTAAATAGTACGAAAGAACTAACACATTATTTAAAAATAAATTAGTGGCTCTCCTTGAGGTGCAAAAGAGGTGCCACAAAAGAAGGGTGTCATATAACCCTCCTCTCTCTCTCTCTCTCTCTCTCTCTCTCTCTCTCTCTATATATATATATATATATATATATATATATATATATATATATATATATATATATATAATTTGACCGTTGTTTCTTAGGATTTGTTACAAAAATAGTGTAATATTAATTTAGATAATTTAAATAGTTTAAATTTGATATTCTATAAAATAAATAAATACATAAGACTTTTATAAGGATATTAAGAAAAAAATATAGGGGGTTATAAATAATCGTAGAAATGTTGAAATGTAGGTTTCTAAGATGAAAATAGAATTTTATGCAGTGTATGATAAAGTTATTAGGATAAATGAATAATAATTTATGATATGTGATATATATCCTTATATATTTGAATAAACATAATAATTTCACCTCTCTTGTTGATGTGAACTTGGCTTACATACTGAAACAGACATATTTTGGGATCTATTAGATGAATTAATGAATATTTAATAATTGCATTTATTCAAACAATTCAAATGCAAGATTACATGACCAATAAACTTATTGATCTAAACGTACAGTATTAGGCGATACTAAACAGAGTTTTGCATGCAGTTGTAAATGTTTCAAAACTAGGTACTAAACGATACATTTTTTATGACGCAAATAAATATATTGATATATTACGTATACGTCATGTGATTGATGTATTTATATATCTAACTGAATTTTATCCCATTTTTATTATTACAAACATGATTCAAATTAAAAAAAAAAGAATCTTATGCTTATAACTCATTGTTAAAACTAATGAATATTTCATTGTATTATTAAGATAGTTTTAAGATCACATGATTAATTATAATATATTAAGTTAAATGTACAATATTAGAAGGGAATTGAAAGAATTTTGTAAATGGTTACAGAAACTTAAAACGAAGGCATAAAAAAATAAAAAAAATTGTATTGTTCTACATATATGATGAATTCATTGAGTTAAATGAATTACAGATTGAATTTGCTATTCTTGTTTATGTGCTATGTATCTTAATTTAGTAAAAAAATCTTATAACTCATTGTTAAAACCAATGAATATTTTATTGTATTATTAAGATAGTTTTAAGATCACATGATTGATTATAATATATTAAGTTAAATGTACAATATTAGAAGGGAATTGAAAGAATTTTGTAAATGGTTATAGAAACTTAAAACGAAGGCATAAAAAGGTAAAAAAAAAAAAAAATTGTATTGTTCTACATATATGATGAATTCATTGAGTTAAATGAATTACATATTGAATTTGCTATTCTTATTTATGTGCTATGTATCTTAATTTAGTAAAGAAAAATATTTTTAACTATTTTTCTTAATATGAGTGGCACACAAGTATTGAAATTTTCATATTTTGGTAGACAAATCAACAAAAGATCGTTTTATTATATTTGTCTAATTAGTTTAAATTTAATATCACATAATTTATTTAAATATATGGACTGAAAACATAAACTATAAATAGAAAAGTGAGGTGAATTTTGTAAATAACTATGTAATTTCAAATTTAGATATCTAAAGTTAAAAAGTAGAATTTTACAATGCAATATATGATAAACTTATTATGGCAAATGAATTACAAATTAAATCTGTATAATTGTTTTATGTGATGTATATATCGTGATCGAATAAAAAAAAGGCTTTACCGTTTTAGTTGGTACAAATTGATATACATTTTGCAACTGACTTTTTAAAAAATATTTATTAGAAATATTAATTAAATAAATTTATTTAAATTGTTCAAATTCTCTTTTATACGTTTACCCTAAATATATGGACTTTAACATACAATGCTGGAAGGTAATTAATGAATTATTTTATATAATTTCAAATATATATACACGAAAACATAAGATGAGGTGAGAGAGTTGGTAAAATAAGTGTACATGTACAAAATAAACAAATTGAAAATAAAATATGAGAAGAGAATTATAATTAATGGGATGGCTAGAAAGCAGAGAGTCTCTCCTTTGCCACATTGAATCACATCCATTCAGTTTCTCGTATACATTTCTTTTTTCGTGTCAACTATAAATATTCAACGTATGTTTGGGGCACAAGTATATTCTTCATATTTTACTTCAATAGGTTTTGTTATATCAACCAATGATCACTAGCAAAAACAATAAGGCTTGTAGGTAAAAGGTTTGGGGTGTACAAAATTATAACTAGAAAATGTGAAAATTTGGTTCAATGCCTCTGTTCCATTATTGCCTTGTCCCTGGTCATGCATCACAACAATGAGCAAATTGACGAGTTAGTGGAACAAAAGATCATTATAGTATATACATGGGACTGACAAATGTGGGACAAGATTTGAGCTGGTAAAAAGAATTAAGTTGAAGGCCTTCTCACTTAGAACTTTAGAATAATCAGTTTTAAGAATATATACATATACAAAGGAGCGTTCCGGGGCACCCCTGTTTTATAGCATCCATACCCGTTTGTGAGCTACACCAATTCAAATCCAACAAGATTTGTAGATATTCAATCTACACATATATAATCATCTATCCAAAATTTGAGCTCAATTCGACATTCGCAACATTTTCAAAATATTAGCTCAGTTATTTACTGTTCAGATATTTATTCGAACCATTAAATTTAAACATCAAATATATTATTCTACGAATATCGAAACGAGCTCAAATTTTGAATAGATGATTATATATATGGATTGAACATGTACAAATTCTTGTTGGATTTGGATTAGTGTAGCTCACGTACAGATAGGAGTGCTATAAAATAGGGGTTCCCCTGCTCGCTTCTTATATATATGGGTGGTTGGGGGGAGCAATTCAATGACACCCCAAACAACACTAGCACCCCTTTAGACTCCGCTATTTTCCACCGTACATCCATTTTTCTCTCTCTTCCGCCACTACCTTATTCTGATGTAAATGGAAGGTAGAAATAGAGGGGCCAAAGGGGTGCTTCAATTTTGGGGTGTCATTGAATACTGCTCTGTATATTATACACTCACACACACACACACACACATAGGGCTGTTATGGTAATGGTTACCGTTACCATTTAGCAAATACCGTCACCATATTGTTTTTACTGATAAGCCAGAATTACTTACTGTTACCGTTACCAATCGACTGGTATACTGATAATCTGGTAACCGTTACACTTGTAATGGTAAATTACCGTTTGTCCATCAAAATTTATATTTTGACGTAAGTGCATCTTTATTATACTATATGCCGTGTTAATTTAAAAAACATATATGAGAAAGAAAATAAGTGTAATTGGAATTATTTCACCTGATTATTGAACTAAATATAATCATTTATTTGGTTCTAAATGTATATGTAATAAAACATATCAGATGAATATACATATGCTTAAATTAACTGGTAAAATTACCATTACCGCTAATATTGAAGAAATATTACCGATAATTTACCGTTAAAATGGTAAATTTACTGTTATCATATCGTTTTAACTGGTATACCAATTTCAATTAAAAATGGTTACCGATTGACTGGTAATGGTAAATTTACCATTACCATAACAACCACACAACTTAATATTTTTTTTTTTTTTTTAAATTCCATGGCAAAATGATGTTTAAGAAGTGTTTAAGAAATTTATTATCCTGTGCTAGGAAGTCCTTTTGCAGAAAGTTTCTGAACATGCTAAATTTTCCACTTGGCAGGTTTGTACAATTCCATCCGACGGCCCTAGCAGATGAAGGCCTCCCTATCAAACCCTTAAAACCACGGGACAATGCCTTCCTAATAACTGAAGCCGTCCGCGGAGATGGTGGCATCCTCTACAACCAGTCCTACGAACGCTTCATGCCATCCTACGACTCACGGGCCGAGCTCTCGCCACGTGACGTCGTGGCTCGAAGCATCGACGACCAACTCAAAAAACGGGGGGAGAAGTACGTGCTCCTCGACATAAGCCACCGCCCTCGGGACTCCATCCTCTCCCACTTCCCGAACATCGCATCAGAGTGCCTGAAACATGGACTCGACATCACCCGACATCCCATCCCAGTCGTCCCTGCCGCCCACTACATGTGTGGCGGCGTCCGCGCTGGCTTGCACGGCGAGACCAACGTCTCCGGGCTCTTTGTAGCCGGCGAGGTCGCCTGCACCGGCCTCCATGGCGCCAACCGCCTCGCCAGCAACTCCCTCCTTGAGGCCTTGGTGTTCGCCCAACGGGCTGTGCAGCCTTCGGTCCATCGGTCCAAGTCCATCGGTTCAACAACAACCACCACAAATCCTGAATCCTGGGCCTGGCCCAAGCTTCCACGAATGCTCGATGGTGACACGGTGAAGGAGATGGACGGATATACGAGGAAGGTGAGGAGGGAGTTGCAGTCGATAATGTGGGGCTACGTGGGGATTGTGAGGTCGACGAGGAGGTTGAAGACGGCGGAGTCTAGGTTGGAGGACTTGGAGGCGGAATGGGAGGAGTACTTGTTAAGGAGAGGATGGGGGAAGACGATGGTCGGAGTGGAGGTTTGCGAGATGAGGAATCTCTTTTGTTGCTCGAAGCTCGTTGTTAGTAGCGCGCTTGCCAGGAGGGAGAGTCGAGGCTTGCATTACACCGTGGATTTTCCTTACCTTGAAGAGAGTAGGAGGAAGCCTACTATCATATTTCCGCCTTATTTTTCCACAGCCAAGGCGAAATCAGAGGCCAGTTCGGTAGCAAGTTCATAAAAAAGGTTGGAACACAGATAATTGATTGATTATACGTTCAAGTGCATAGAATTGATTATACATTCAAGTGCATAGAATTATTCTTTGTGTTATAGTGAAAATAGCTATACTTGTGCAAACAAATTGCGTAATAAAGAGTTTTTGCCGACTGGTTGACTGACTTCTGTTTCAATCTGGCAGTGTAATAATGAATGCGATGATTAATTTTCGTTTTGCTGAGGTGATATTATGTGTGCACTTAATATTTATATGATCATATATAAAATAGGCTGTGCACAAGCTGGGTTTTTTTATTCGTAAATGTAATTTCTACTGCTACCACGTTGCTGGATATTGTCTCTGTTGGTATGATCAAGTCTCCCGTTTGATCTTCATGAATCTCCTGCTATCGTATATAGCTTTTCTTTTATAGTATACTTACCGAATTTGTATCCCAAGTAACATGCCGTTTTAGGGTGCCTTTTTTTTAATCGGAAAGGGCAAATTAAGAAGGTAAGCGAAAGGAAACCACGAAAGGGAGAATTTATTATTTGTTTATTTTATTTATGTTAATTATTTTTAAATATAAAATACATAATACAACATATGAAATAAGAAGGCATATTTCAAAATACATAATATAAATGTAGAAATAAAAGCAGTGAATAACAAAAGCTGAAAATAAAATACAAAACAAACTATATGGTCATTCTTCTAACAAGAAAAACAACTTTCTTCCTAAGCTGCTCAGGGTTGTCCAGCAATACATACAAAGGATTGTTACTTTTGCTATCATAATCAATCAAAAATATCATGACTTTCCACTGCTTGTACTCATCGCCCTCTTGTCTCGCTGTCGTGCACCTTTCGAAAATATGATCGTGCAAAGAACGCTAGCAGCTCTAAACGGACTACCAGATGTCTGCGATATAAACTGCGACTGGTAATTCTCGTAGATAGTCATCATAGATCTGTGCATCAAACTGCAGCTGTAACGGTGATGTTGTCGATTGACGAACTGACATTTGTCAATTTGCATAAAACCACCAAATATCACATCCGACTGCCTAAATCAAGCAGACAAGGCATGTTTGTACTTTCGATATCTCGATGTAGGTGTATCCCACCACTCGTTGGATCCATCGAACGTTTCCACTTTCTCATTCTAGTAGCCACATGAAATCTGTAGCAGCTTGTTTCACGGGTTCTACTCACACTTTAACTTGTCGAACTTTTTTTTCATTTGTCCAACATTGTAGTCTAGGCCAGTTCGTTTGTTGAATATAGCAGCAATCTCCTGATACAACTGCGTAACGCGATGAGCAGGCTTATCGATGTTTGTTATCGATAAACGTGTTTGTCCAGTCAACGATGGTGCAGGTCGATGGAACAACAGATTGGTTAGACATTCTTATTAAAAAACAATTCAGAAAAAATTGGAAAAAATATATATGGAAGATAAGAGTATGAAAAACACGAATGTACAAAATTTTAGTTAAACTGTTCGACGACAAAGCTTGAAAAATCACTTGAATTTTCGAATTGTACGTGTTCTGTTTGATGAGTTAGAAAATGAAATAGAATCACATATATATATATATATATATATATATATATATATATATATATATATATATATATATAGAGAGAGAGAGAGAGAGAGAGCGAAAAGTTCGCATCGGACACCGTTTGACTCTTCGGACGTGTCTAACGCGAACATATAATATTTCAATATTCATTTGACTGATAGTTCAGTGGGTTTCATGCAGGCCCGGCCCAAGACATAGGCGGGCTAGGCCGCCGCCTAGAGCAGCACCGCCGGAGGCGGTGCTGGAGGGCAGCGAGTTGGTGTTTGTGTATTTAAAAATACTGTTGTATATCAGTTCTAGAGCAACAAGTCAATGAGAGTAGTAGTGGCTTGGTGGTATGATGCTCAAGTAATTCTGAGGCAACCCGGGATCGATTCGTAGGATGTACATCTGTTTTCTCCGCTTGTTTTGCCCTCTCAATCTCGCCTAGGGCATCATGCGGGCTTGGGCCGGCACTGGTTTCATGTGCGATGCATTGGATGCTGACACCAAATATTTATAGCACAAATTGGCGTAAAGCTACCTATTGTCTAAATAGGTATGTTAATTGGGATTCAAATACATCATAAAATAAAAGCTATATACGTTATAATAAATGAAAAGGTCCCCTATTATTCTATAAACCGAACGTGCGGCTCCTTTTCTTTTTTGCATTTGAGCCTTTTGCATTTGAGCCTTTGTACCAGTGGCATGAAAAGGGGAAATGTGATCGATCTCCACTTTTATTGTCTTTCTTGTGCTTCAACGGGAATTTGTGTCTGATGCAAATATGAAAGTGATAATTGTTTCCACTTTTTTAAGGTTGTGAATTTCTCAAATGGTTTTCGAAAAGCTGTCGGTTCCTAAATGGTTTCAGAGCTATCTGGATACAGATAATTTTATTTTAACATTATATACACTAAATTGTTTTTTGAGAATCATGTAGTGTTTAGATGATTTTAGAAGAACATTTGATATAAAATACACTGAACTTTATTTGAAAGTCAATCGGTTAATTTTTTTCTTTTTTTTTAAAGGAAAATCAAATAGTTAATCTTTTTTTCTTTCTTTTTTTAAGAAAAAAAAAAAAATCAGATTTGTTGTTCGAATGGATGTCTACCAAGTACCAATCTTTTCCTTTCTCGTGCTTTAAGGGAGTATTGGAGATTTCTCATTGGCAATAGTTGTCTATTTTCTTGTAAGTTACACGTGCAATCTTTAAATCTGTCTTTTTAGCAATTAGCAAGTTTTCAAATGAATTTCCCCGTAATCAGCTATTTCTATTAGGTAGTAAAACATTGTCTTCTTTTTCATAATTTTTTTTAATTTTGTTTTCTTATCATCATTTAAAAATGATTTCAAATTAACCTCATTTTTAACACCGCCTCTTTTAAAATATAGGTGCGATCACCTTTTTGGTAACTTCTCTAACTAACTTGAAAACATTTTATTTGCTTTATTTAGTTGCTTGGGACATTATCACACAAATATAATTACACTAAAATTATTATCTAGTAATTTTTACAAGTTTGTCATTCTTTTCTAGATCACAATGTTATATTTATATTTATCATAAGGTAGTTCTTCATATTCATCATTTTGGTGCAATCGGTGGAGTCAAACTCAACTTAATTTATATATATTTCTGCTTTGAATTTCACCCCAAAATCAACTAAAAACAAACCGAAATACTGCTTAAAATCCAAATGAAAATGCTAGGGATTATATTTATTTATTTTTGTCCAAAATGCTGCTTAAAAATAAACTTGAAGAATTGTCCAAAGACAAACTCAAAAAATAGCATAAAATACGGGAAAAGTCAACATGAATTTTGCTTATACAAGCCCAAAGTTATACAAAGGACAAATCAAAGGCGTTGACATAAGAGTCCTAGATCACGCAACGGTCTAGCCCGTTTCCAACCAAATGGCGCACTTCGAAGTATAAATCACTTGGAGTTCAAACTAACCCCATGATATCAACGTCTTGAGATCGTCCCATGCATGTACAGGCTCCCGATATGATCTCATATTGTCAAAATGTTTGAGTTTAATTGTTTTAAAGTGCATTCGGTCAAGAAATCCTACATGTGCTTGACTTAGGCCAGCCATAAACTTGACTCGAAGCACGCTTTGGTACTCAACACTAAAGCTTGACCTGAGTTTTCAAAGTGCACGACCCATAGCTTTATAGATCGAGTGCACTTGACAATGAATAATTTGGTCCAAATTTCAAAAAACTTCTCTAACTAAATTAAAAGACCGAATCTTATAATGGTTAATGACAATAAATTGGTGTATTAAATTTTAATACCTTATAATTTTAACAATACTAAAGATGATAAATTAAAGAATAACTAAATAAATATTCAGAATTAAGTGAAATGGACTGCTCCATTACGTTTGTCTCAGAATTCTGGTCAAAATAGACACCTGATTTGCGTAAAACGGACAACGTATGAAGAAGTTATTAATGTTTGAAGTTTGTACATGTATAGGAATATATATATATATATATATATATATATATATATATAACAAGCCCAGAATTCAAAATCAGTTCAAAATAATTCAAAATCGCAGAAAAAGGGGGGAGCAGGAAAAATCCCGCCCCAGGGGTGTCGACCGCATAAGGGGGGTGTCGACCCATGGGTCGACCCCATAAAGGGAGGGGAGTCGACCCCCTTACGACAGATTTGGGCAGAATTCTTCTGGCTGAATGTGGACTCCTTTCTTGACATGGTTCATTGGCTTTAGGCTATGAATAAGGCCCCATTTCTCTACACCTAAAACAATGGAGAACTAGATGCTGCCTCTGCCCAGATTAAATCTAGTCTTTTCTTCTTCAAAAACCAAGTCATTCAAGTTTAGAGATCTATGATTCAACATCATCAATCCCTTTTCTATTTTTCTAGATCCAATCACAGTGAGTCTATGTTAATTTTAGATCTAAATAATTAAAAGTTAATCTTAACATGACTATAACTTGGATCTAAGCCCGTGACTAATTGAATCATATCAGGTCTGCTATAACCTGTGTATTTATGTTATTCTGACATGACTATGAATTACATCTAAGCCTATACCTATTTATCATGTCAGATCTGCCACTGTTAGTTGATCTAATTCATTGTTTAGATCTTATCATGCCTGTTTATGATGTCCCTATTATGTTAAAATCAGTTCTATTGTCACATGTTCATCAGATCTGTTCCTATATGCCTATCTTGTCATTATGCCACTGTATGTTTATGCCTATTTCTGCCATTATATGTCATTCTTGTTAGTATGATCATTTTTGTCCTCTTCCCTTCATCTTTTCCCTTTTATTTTACAGCCAGGCTACCTTCGAGTCTAGGCATGCCGCTGAAATATGCAAACACATTAAAATTGGGAATGAGGGGGAAATGGTAAAATTGGGGCATAATTTGTAATTGGAAATTTGGGAATAACTTGAATGAAATATATAAATAGGAATTTGGGGCATATGGTTATTTTGAACATAACTTGGGAAAGGGGAACGAAAACCTATAATGACATAGGAATAATTGGTTAATAACGGAAATGCCTAAAATTACAGTAATTAGAAAATGTTACCACGCCTAGACGCGAGGTTAGATTACACTTGTGGTGGAAGTCTGCCCGGAACCAACTGGCATATCCAGCGACCACAAGTGGTGAATCTAATGTGAGGGGTCTAAGTGCATAAACATGTGACGTGCTAAGACACGAGGTTAAGCCCGACTTATGGAAGAAGTCTGCCCGAAACCGCCCGGCATATCCAGCATCCATAAGTTGTAGATTTAGTGTGGGAGGTCTAGTACACTATAACCATAAATGAATATGGTAATGAACTTGAATACTTAACCTAGTTGAATCCATAGGGATTGTATATGTTAACTTGAGTAGGGGTTAAGTAAAATTGTATGAAACAGTGGGAGAGTTAAGTATATCTTGGGTTGGTGGGTAATATTTATATATGGGCCCACAAACTTAACCTGTGGTTATGCAATCTTTTACTCCGGTATGGCATAACCTGTAGAAAACCTAGTGGGGATGCAAGTGTAGAGGGAAGCTTGTGTCATCTTGTATGTGGGACCTGTAACATTCAGTAACCCATATATAGGTATCAAACGAGCACTCTGAACTAGGTCGGAGTCGGGGAATGCTTACTGGGCTGATTGTAAGAGATCCAAATGAAGGGGTGGTATGTGCGGCGCGTTCTGACGGGGTTATGTGTGTGCATAGGTCCGGCAAAGGAGGTTTAGACGTCGTGACATCAGTAGATATGGTTGTGCACATCCTGAAAACAAAGGCTTGCCACTTTAGGAAGTGATACATCCTGTCGTGGGGCACAGGGTATCTACGGAGCCAATCGATTGGGGTAGTAATTAGGGTACATCTAGACTCTGGCATGTTTAGGAGCCTGTTATTATCCTTAGGGGTAACTCCGGTATGTTGGACTGTTTGTTGATTATATGAGGTTAAAACCTCTCACTAGAAATACGCCTAAGTCTACCATCTTATAGTTGTTGGGATCATCTCATCTTGGTTATACTAGTATTGGTGCAGAGAGAAAGAGAAAGTACTAGAGAAGCGCAATATACTCTATCATGTTATTCCTGTTTACCTTGTCATACCTGTCTTTTATGATGTTATCTCTCTTATCCACTTTATATGTCTATCATGATATTTTTACTTATTTATATGCTAAAAGTAATTGGACTTACCAGACTTTATGTTTGATATATTTTATTCCCACTTTTTTCTCTTTCGTTCCCTCCTCTCTCCCCCTCCCCCGATTCTCAAGGTGGGAATAGTCAAGCTTGATCAGGACACTGCTTTCATCTTGCTTGGAGCTGTTTTAGATGTACGGCTTGATTTCATATCTCTCTACTATGGCTATGTTTTGGGGATTATGCTTCTTTTATTGTACTCTGATGTTTTAAGTACAAGAAAGAAATTTTAATAATATACCGGGTTTTATGCATTTCAGACATATTATGTAATCATGTTTTGAACTACGATGTTTTCTTCTTAATAAAATTTTAAATTCCGCTGCTATCTATTATCCATCTTATAATGTTTCTATTTCTGTTTACCTATAATGCTTCACGAAACTTAATGCATTCTCTTAATGAGTGACATTAGCGGACGTGGGTTGTCACACTTGGTATCAGAGCTGAAGGTTACCAGATCAGACAAAAGATTTTGAAAATTATTTTCAAAATGGTTTTAAAAGAAAGCATTTTCAAAAGAAAAGTCTGTTTTGAAAAACATATTCCCCAAAGCCATATGTAATATCTTTCGATTCTCTATTTGAATCCCTTTTCCTTTTCTTTTCAGCATGTCTATGGAACCTATTGTTCCTGAGGGCGTTACGATACCAGGCTGGTTCCATAGGTATCTAGAGGCCACGACACCTTCCAGTGGTCCAGCAAACGTTCCTCCCAGCTACACCCACTGTTCCTTCCCCTCCTCCTTTGTGAGCAGATAATTTCTTTAAGATTGCAAAGATTTCTGTGCTACGGGTGGAAATCCATTCCGAGGAACCGAAACTTTCATAGAAGCAAGGAATTGGCTTAAAGAGACGGAGGACTTATTTAGAATTTTCGAAGTGGACGATCGTAGGAAGATTCAGCTAGCCGCTGAACGATGAGGCTTCGTTCTAGTGGGAAATGATGCAAGCAGGGAGTCCAGTGGAGACTTGGGATGATTTTCGATAGAGGTTTGAAATGAAGTTTCTTTCTCAAGCTGAAAAAAGCATGCAAATGGAAAGATTTCTGGCATTCGAGCAAGGAGGCATGACTGTCAAAGAGTACGTTAACAAATTCAATAAACTAGCGAGGTTTGGGTTGGAGCTAGTGGATACTCCGCATAAGAAAGCTTTGCAGTTTGCTAAAGGACTGAGTGAACCTCTCCATGAGTTAGCTATGACTCATATTCCGATGGGAGCAAATTTTGGGAGGCTAGTTGATATGGCATTAATGCGAGAAGAAAGAAACTAAGGTGGAGAAAACACAAAATAAGAAAGTATGGCCCAAGAAGGGACAACAACAACAGCAAAAGAAAGGCGGAAAGAATGACAAGGTTAAGGATAAGAGGAAGTGCCATAATTGCGGATGTGAGGGTCACTTGGTAAAGGACTGCAAAAGAAGGAAGAATGCTTGCTTCAGTTGTGGAGAGGTCAGACACTTTTCTAAGGAGTGCCCGAAGAAGCAAGGATAAGGTCAAAGGGCAGGAGCTTCTGGAGGGCAAGTGCATGCTCTCGTGACCAGTGCTCCCGATAAAGGTAGGAAATTTTATGTGGAAGGTTTGATTTCTCTCTCCAATCATCCTATTACAATTCTTTTTTATTTTGGCGCTTCACATTCTTTTATATCTGATTCTGTGGTTGAGTCTCTACACCTTAGTGCTAGTATGGTAGTGGATCCCGTTGTTGTCTCAAACCCCATTGGTGGTATGGCTCATTTATCTATGATTTGTTGGGGTTTGAGAATATCTGTGTTAGGGGTCGAATTTGAATGCAACGCATATATGCTCTGTTTTATAGGCTATGGTTTGATTCTAGGGATGGATTGGCTAGCCTTGTATGGTTCCATTCTGGATTATGAGAGGAGGGTCGTTAGACTTTTGACTTTCCATGGGAGGACCCTCGAGATTTCTTGTGACCTAAAGGGGTCTGTCATGCTTAGTTCCCTAGAGTCACTTGATGCATCTATCGATGATCTGTGATCTATACCAGTAGTCCGTGAGTATCCTGATGTTTTTGAGGAGGTTCGGGGCTTACCTCCGAGGCACGAGATCGATTTTCGTATATACTTGGTGGACAATGCAAAGCCAATTGCATTGCCTGTGCGCCACATGGCTCCAAGGGAAAGAAAGGAGCTTAGCAAGCAAGTAGGGGAGCTACTTGAGAAATGGTTTATTAGGCAGAGCATACCTAAATGGGGTGCTTTGGTGGTATTCGCAACTAAGGCGGATGGTTCACTTCGCTTATGTGTAGACTATAGAGAGCTGAATAAACTCACCAAGAAGAACATGCACTCATTCCGAAGGATAGATGATATGTTTGACCAGCGTGTTGGTGCATTAGTTTTCTCTCAGTTAGATTTGGCCACGGGGTTTCATCACTTGAGGGTGGCCAATGACAGTATAGACAAGACCGCCTTTAGGACTCCAGATAGTTTCTTTTAATGGCTCATTATGCCTTTTGGGTTGACGAATGCACCCGAATATTTTGTTGATCTGATGAGTAGGGTATTTCTAGAGTTCCTAAATAAATTTGTTGTGGTCTTTGTTGATGACATCTTAATTTTCTCAAAGAGCGAGAAAGAACATGTCTTACATATAAGGGAGGTTTTGAAAACTCTGTGTGCACATTAGCTTAAGACGAAATTCTCCAAATGCCATTTTTGAAGAAAAATGTGAGATTTCTAGGGCATGTAGTCTCCAAAGATGGGATAGCAGTAGATTCCGCAAAGATAGTTGCAATTCAAGATTGGAAAATCCCAAATAATGCAACAGAGGTGAGAAGTTTTCTTAGATTGGCAGGCTATTATAGGAAGTTCATTAAGGACTTCGCAAAGATATCATCACCAATCACTAGGCTGACGAAGAAGAATCTGACGTTTTCATGGGATATAGATTGTGATGTTGCTTTCCAACGATTGAAGAGGGCTCTGACAACAGCCCCAGTCTTGACCTTGCTCGATGGGAATAAAGTGTTTGTAGTATACATTGATGCATGTGGTACAAGGCTTGGTGCAGTTCTGATGAAAGAGGGAAGGGTAGTATGTTATGGAGGTAGACAGTTAAGGGTTCATGAGAAGAACTACCCTACCCATGACTTAGAGCTAGCTGCCATAGTTTTCACGCTTAAGACTTGGCGCCATTATCTGCTTGGAGAGAAGTTCGAGTTGTACACTGATCATAAATCTCCTAAGTACTTGTTCTAGCAGAAGGATGTTAATTTAAGGCAACAAAGGTGGATGGAGTTCCTAGCATCTTATGACTTCAAGATTGCTTATACCCTAACAAGGATAATGCGGTGGCAGAGAACTGAGTAGGCTTACGATGGCCTTAATTCCTCTGTTTGTGGAGAGGAAAAGCTTGGAGTTTATATCGACTTTTGACTTTAAACCCTCCAATGAGTTTTTTCCTGGTTTATTTGCATCACTGGAGGTGCGACCTACTCTTATGGATCAGATAGGAGCTTCGCAGCGAGAGGATCCACAGATTTTAGACATGTTGGATAGGCTTAATAATGGGGATACTTCTAGTTACCTCAGTAAATATTCCACAGACGATAGAGGGTGGTTGCGACGAGATGGAAGGCTTTGTGTTCCCCAAGTTGGGAGTTTGTTGAAGATAGTCCTTGAGGAAGCCCATCATTCTAAGATGACTATTCATCCACATGGTGATAAAATGTATATAGGTATGAAGAGGGTTTTCTTTTGGGCTGGGATGAAGAAAGATGTGGCGGAGTTTGTTTCTCAATGTTTGATTTTCCAGCGAGTCAAAGCTTAGCAAAAAAAGCCCGGTGGTTTACTTCATCCTTTGGAGGTCCCACAGTGGAAGTGAGAGAGCGTCTCTATGGATTTCATCGATGGTTTGCTTAGATAAAGAAAGGGAAACACCAGTATTTGGGTTATAGTAGACAGACTTACAAAGAGCCACATTTCATTAGAGTTAAGAGTAAGAAGACGACAACATGGTTGACAACAATTTACGTTCGTGAGATAGTCCGTCTTCATGGAGTACCTTCCAGTATCATAAGTGATCGTGACCCCATTCTCACCAGTGGATTTTGGAGGAGCTTGCAAGAAGCATTAGGTACACAGTTGTGTTTGAGCACCGCTTATCACCCTCGGACTGATGTACAGACAGAAAGGGTGAACATAGTTCTTGAGGATATTTTAAGACTGTGTATCCTAGACTTCAGAGGGACTTGAGAAGAGCATCTTCCTTTAGCTAGAGTTCGCCTACAACAACAGTAATCAAGCTTGTATTGGCGTGACACCCTTCGAAGCATTATACGGATGACCCTGAGTTTACAGAAAGACCTCTACTTGGACCAGATATGGTTAGAGAAACTTCTGAAAAGGTTGATCTTATTAGACGACGAATGAAGACAGCTCAGGATAGGCAGAAGTCCTAAGCAGACAAGAGAAGGACCGACATTGAATTTAAGGCGAGAAACATGGTTTTCATTAAGGTATCACCATTAAAAAATGTGGTTCGTTTTGGATCTGTAAGGAAATTACCACCAAGATTTGTAGGGTCATTTCCCGTAACAGAAAGGATTGGCCAAATGGCCTATAGAGTAAAGCTACCAGAAAGATTATCCGGCGTCGATGATGTTTTCCACATTTCTCATTTGCGGAAGTGCTTGCATGATACCGCAGAAGTAGTTGAGCCGAGTATTTTGGAGGAAGTAGAGGCGGAACGTAAGGTGATAGTTAGACGAGACTCATATTCTTGGATCATAAGTTAAGAAGCCACTCACAGAGAAGTCAAGTTGATGAAAGTTCATTGGGAGACAACCAAGAGGATGCAACTTGGGAGACCGAAGACAAGATTCGCGCTTCGTACCCTTTACTTTTCAAGGGTATGTTCTTAAATTCCTTTCCCAAGCTTTTATTCATGCATTTTTCTAACATTTAAGTATATTCTATCGATTGAATCTTCGACCTTTAGGTAGGAATCCCATGGATGTAAACATGTGTTTGAGACATGTTATGTTTGATGGATACAAGTGGATGCAAATGTTTGCTAGTGGTTGCTTGTGGATGCATATACACACACATTAGGCACTAGATCGGCTCAATCACTCACATACTGCATATGGATATGTGTGCATTTTTCTTCTTTTTATGGATGAAAATGGATGTATCATCATATGGATGGTGCATTTGGATGAATGATTGTGCACACATATAGAACTTACATATTATAATAGGATTATTTGCATACATGATGGATTCATGGCACCATTATACATTGCATTAAGAAGGTCGACTGAATCAGTAGACCGCCCGATCTTTCGCATTAGTATAAGGACACACACACACACCTTTGCATATGTTCATATAAACATTAGAAATCTTTTAAGGACAATGGATGCTTGTGATTAGTGGATGAGTAGATGGATGTGGATGTTAGGATATACATTCTCCTTAACTTGGAGATTTCGGGACGAAATCCTTTGAGTAAGGGAGAATGTAACAACCCGTAATTTTAACAACACTAAAGATGAAAAATTAAAGGATAATTAAATAAATGTTCAGAATTAAGTGAAACGGACTGCACCATTGCGTTCGTCTCAGAATTCTGGTCAAAATAGACACATAGTTTGCGTAAAACGGACACCGTATGAAGAAGTTATTATGGTTTGAAGTTTGTATACGCATAAGAAGAATATATATATATATATATATATATATATATAATAAGCCCAGAATGCAAAATTAGTTCAAAACAATTCAAAATCGCAGAAAAAGGGGAGAGCGGGGAAATCCCGCCCAGGTGTGTTGACCACATCAAGGGGGTGTCGACTCCTGAGTCGACCGCATAAGAGGGGTGTCGACCCATGGGTCGACTGTATAAGGGCGGCTCGACCCCCTTACATCAGATCTAGGCAGAATGCTTCTGGCTGAATGCGGACTCCTTTCTTGACTTGGTTCATTGGCTTTAGGCTATAAATAGGACCTTATTTCTCTTGTTTCTCCACACCTAAAAAAATGGGTAATTAGATGTTGCCTCTGCCCAGATTAAATCAAGTCTTTTCTCTTCAGAAACCAAGTCATTCAAGTTTAGAGATCTATGATTCAGCATCAGCAATCCCTTTTCTATGTTTCTACATCCAATCACACTGAGTCTATGTTAATTTTAGATCTAAAGAATTAAAAGTTAATCTTGATATGACTATAACTTGGATCTAAGCCTATGACTAATTGAATCATATCAGATCTGCTATAACCTATGTATTTATGTTATTCTGACATGACTATGAACTAGATCTAAGCTTATACCTATTTATCATGTCATATCTGCCATTGTTAGTTGATCTAATTCATTGTTTAGATCTTATCATGCCAGTTTGTGATGTCCTTATTATGTTAGAATTAGTTCTATTGTCTCATGTTCACCAGATCTGTTCCTATATGCCTATCTTGTCATTATGCCACTGTATGTTTATGCCAATTTCTGCCATTATATGTCAGTCTTGTTAGTATGACAATTTCTGTCCTCTTACTTTCGTCATATCTACCATTACTAGTTGATCTAATTCATTGTTTAGATCTTATCATGCATGTTTGTGATGTCCCTATTATGTTAGAATCAGTTCAATTGCCACATGTTCATCAGATATGTTCCTATATGCATATCTTGTCATTATGCCACTGTATGTTTATGCACATTTCTGCCATTATATGTCAATCTTGTTAGTATGACCATTTCTGTCATCTTCCTTTCATCCTCTCCCTTTTATTTTTATAGCCAGGCTACCTTCGAGCCTAGGCATGCCGCTGAAATATGCGAACGCGTTAAAATTGGGAATGAGGGGAAAGCAGTAAAATTGGAGCCTAATTTGTAATTGAAAATTTGGGCATAACTTGAATGAAATATATGAATATGAATTTGGGGCATATGGTTATTTTGAGTATAACTTGGGAAAGGGGAACGAAAACCTATAATGACATAGGAATAATTGGTTAATAACGGAAATGCCTAGAATTACAGTAATTAGAAACTGTTACCGCGCCTAGACACGAGGTTAGATTACACTTGTGATGGAAGTCTGCCCGAAACCAACTGACATATCCAGCAGTGGTGAATCTAATGTGAGGGGCCTAAGTGCATAAACACGTGACGTGTTAAGACACGAGGTTAAACCCGACTTGTGGAAGAAGTCTTCCCGGAACCGCCCAACATATCCATCATCCACAAGTTGTAGGTTCAATGTGGGAGGTCTAGTACACTATAACCATAAATGAATATGGTAATGAACTTGAATACTTAACCTAGTTGAATTCATAGGGATTGTATATGTTAACTTGAGTAGGGGTTAAGTAAAATTGTATGAAACAGTGGAGGGGGGTTAAGTATATCTTGGGTTGGTGGGTACTATTTATATATAGACCCACAAACATAACCTGTGGGGGTTATGCAATCTTTTACTCTGGTATGACATAACTTGTAGAAAACCTAGCGGGGATGCAAGCGTAGGGGGAAGCTTGTATCATCTTGTGTGTGGGACCCGTATCAGTCAGTAACCCATATATAGGTATCAAACGAGTACTCCGAACTAGGCCGGAGTCGGGGCACGCTTACTGGGCTGATTGTAAGAGATCGAAACAAAGGGGTGGTGTGGGCGGCGCATTCCGACGTGGTCATGTGTGTGAATGGGTCCGACAGGGGAGGTTTAGATGCCCTGACATCAGTAGATATGGTTGTGCACATCCTGAAAACGAAGGGTTGCCACTTTAGAAAGTGATACATCCTACTGTGGGGCCAGCACAGGGTATCTACGGAGCCGATCGATTGAAGTAGTAATTAGGATACATCTAGACTCTGGCATGTTTAGGAGCCCGTTATTATCCTTAGGGGTAATTCCGGTATGTTGGGCTGCCTTTTGATTGTATGGGGTTAAAACCTCTCACTAGAAGTACGCCTAGGTTTACCATCTTATAGTGGTTGGGATCATCTCATCTTGGTTAAAGAATTGGTGCAGAGAGAAAGAGAAAGTACTAGAGAAGCGCAATATACTTTATCATGTTATTCCTGTTTACCTTGTCATACCTGCCTTTTATGATGTTATCTCTCTTATCCACTTTATATGCTTGTCATAATACTTTTACTTATTTATATGCTAAAAGTAACTGGACTCGCCAGACTTTATGTCTGAGTATTTTGTTTCCTCTTCTTTATCTTCTGTCCCCCCTCCCACCGCTTGATCAGGACTCTGCTTTCGTCTTGCTTGGAGCTGTTTTAGATGTACGGCCTGATTTCATATCTCTTAACTATGGCTATGTTTTGGGGATTATGCTTCTTTTATTGTACTCTGATGTTTTAAGTACAATACAGAAATTTTAATGATGTACTGGGTTTTATGCATTTCAGACATATAATGTTACTATATTTTGAACTACGATGTTGTCTGCTTAATAAAATTTCAAATTCCGCTGTTATTTGTTATCTGTCTTGTAATCTTTCTGTTTCTGTTTCTGTTTACCTATAACGCTTCACGAAACTTAATGTATTCTCTTAATGTGTGGCATTAACGGACGTGGGCTGTCACATAGATTATATGTAATTCATTGAAAATTACATTTACGCATGCTCTTGATAATAAATTGGTGTGTTAAAACATATTTTTTTGGTAAGGCCAACCTGTTTTTAAAGTGTTCTGTATTTGTAACACTTTGTGTTAAAGCATACACAATGCATTGAAATATATTTGTAAGGTTTTGTTAGGTATGTTAATGCTAACAAATCAATGCATTAAATCGTATTAAGTGCATTGAAAGGTACTCAAAAGGTTTCATTTATGGTTAAATTTATTTTAAAATTCTCATCATTTCTTAAAGCATACCTTTCTTAATAGAATTTCCAAACATACTTCACTGTTACGTTAATGTGTGTGTGTGTGTGTGTAAAGTATAAATATATAAGTGTATATATGAGCATATAGTGATTAAAATATGCACTACAGAAACAAGGCAATTTAGGGACGTTTAGAAGGTGGTTTTGAGTTGTTTGTAAGAGCACAACCAACAATGGATTATTTAATGAACGAAATGAAAAGAATTAAATACAACGTAACCAAGTATGGCTTGTTTTGATTGGTCCAATTAAATTTTGTGGCTAGTTGAAAAAAGGGTAGATAAAACAACAAAGTGTTTATCATTTTATAGAAAAATGAGTTAAAATGGCATAGTTTTCATCACTTTATTTAACTTTTGCAATATATATTGAATAAAATGTCAAAGATTTTGATGTTTCATTTAATATTTAATACTTGCAATAAAATGGTAACGTATTTTCCATTTTATTTACTTGTGAATTTCTTTTAGATTGGTTCATCGTTGGTTTTCCCTCTTTCGGTTGTAGATCTCGTTTGTTCAGTGCAAAGTAAGAGAGATGGTATGTGAACGTATATTTTGTTGGTAATGGTCTAAACATCTTATCACACATCGATACCGTAATAAGTGTCGATGTAAAATATATGAAAAAGTATTCTGACTGTAACAACCCAAAATTCGACAGACTGGCTTTTTTTCCTTCAAAAATTCCAATCTATCAAAACTCAAATTAGCTTTTCTGGTGTCCTGCAAAAAAGACAGAGATAACAAATATATCAGAGCTCGATAAAAACCTCACAGTGGAATGGATAATATATAATAATCAAATATAACCCTACCGAAATAATAACATCGTCTAGCAAGTGTCCAAAGGCTACCAAATCTCTGCCATAAACATAATCTGCGAGTATGTTATGAGGATGGGTCAGAACACAAAATTCTGGTAAATGGACAAATTATACATTATGAAATAACCCTGCATATACAGTTCAGTTACCTTTTCCTAATTATTATGTTATTTGGGTTGACAACACTCAAGGCTTTGCACTCACATCTTGCCCATCTACTCCCCAATAGATCAACCTAATATATGTAAAAATGTAGCTATACCCAACATCTTAAAGTACTTCCCATAGTACCCTCCTTGTACGACCTCCACCGTCATGCCACGAAAGCGTATGCAACATTCATCTTACGCCGTACGACGTATGGAAATCTAAATCATTACGCCACATAATCGCATAGAACCACCATAGTTATGCCACATAAGCGTACAGGTCATAATATCTGAATTCCTCGGTTGAATCACATTTCAACACCGAGTAATGCCCTATTATCTGTAATACACCACGCAGTGCATATATCTAAACCCTCACATGAACTACCTATCTATTATAATCCAAGTCCCGTAATAGGGTTGCATCCAATGCACGAAGCTCGGTCGGGACCTATCAATATCTGTAAAGGGCACTTCATTAGGCCTACAATACAGATATCCAAGTATGGTCTATATTTTCATGGTGGCTATGGCCGCACGCTGGCCCCTCCCTCAACTAGTGAAAGACTACATCAAGAGCTAAGTGACGTGCCTCTATCAACCAATCTAACATCCAATTTGGGGTGTCCCGTAGACAACGTCTCCATAGTGAAAGGTCGATGGTCTATAGGTTTAGCTCTATTCTTTCTGCATCGCACTGACTACCAATGACAAGTACCCGGCGATTACTATGTTTAATTTGGTCCTGATCCGCCTCTCCCGATGCAAACTGCCGAATCACACATTGCCATCCGCCGCAGCCTTATGACTGCTAAACTACAGTTGTAGTCAAGGTTTACTCATCGGGTGGTACCGCACAGACCAAACCAATGTGAGTACAGCCTGAGCATGTACAACACAAAGGACCACTACAGAGCACCCTACCACATCCCCTGAAGTCATGTGCTTCCTTCTAGTGCCGAAGAATAATTGGTTGGACGAGCTCGTGTCTCCAGGCACCACGATGATCTACCCCGTTGGGTTCTTTACCTTCAAATGTACGGACTGGCCCAAGCGCATCACGCCAACGTGTTATTAGAACCTATGTCTAATCTTTTAATAAGGCGCTCGTTTTATCTCTTCACGTTGCTAATTAACTTGATTATCCATATATTCACTTTTTATTCAAGTTACTTGGTTCATTAGCTCACAATTGACTGCTTACTCCCTTTATTCAACCCTACGCCGTTGGAGCAGACTTCTGCTTATTTTTTTTTACAATTATAAGACTTAATACTTTCAATTATGAGTCTACCAATAATAAACCTACTTTATTCTTTCTTATTTAATCGTAACCTTGTCTTACACTACTATCACAACTTGTTGTTGTTTACTTATTAATTTAGTTCTCTTAATCAAGGTTTACTAATAAGTTTTCTTTTCTAAATTATAGCTTATTTTATAATTTATCTTGTCCCTAAGACAAGTCTACCTATTATATTTCATTTCCATTTACATAATCAATTATAATATATTATATTCCATGTTCATCACAATCATTTTTAGGTTCCTTAATATGAACCATCTTTTACTGTTGTAACCTTTCTTTCAATACCATTATGTACATTCTTATTATTTAAGGAAAATACCTCGCATACATCATTACATTGTCTAACGGAAAGATATAAAGATATATTTCCATAATGTGTATCAAAATTAGGTCTGTAAATGCAAGTTATTTCTTTTATTTTCTTTGTGGACATATGATTTGAATTAGTGTGCAATACGGTAAAAGAACCCTATTTCAACTAATCCCCTTTTCCTTTCTTTTCTTGCAACTACGTTCTTAGTAATTTTGCTGTTATGGAAATACATCAATTCTTCCCAATTCCAACTAACTCAATCCACTACTAATTTTCTTCTTTTTATTTTTTTAACTAGATGTCAATTCTTGTTTTTTATTACCGTTTCCAACTACTATTAATTTTCTCTATAGAATTAGGAATATCAATTCTTTTTCCATTTTCACAGTTTCACTGTAATTCAATTCAGTACATCCAATTTGTCATAAAATAACGTTCTTAAGAACATATTCAGGTTTACTGTAAATTCCACAATTCTAGTATTACAATAATTCTTAATTCAAACAAAAGATTATTGGGATAGATTTGTACAACAATAATATTCTTAAAATTAGATTATATATCAATTACCACGAATTACAATTATTTATCATGTTAAGAATTACGGGGAATGTAAACGATAAATATACTATTACCAAAAGGTATAATTTTAAATCAACTTCCAATTCTTGAATCCGATTCAGATCTACTATTCCGTGGTCCTTTTAATTGAATCTAATATTAAGATAACCACGAATTTACAAATCTGATGCTTAAAAAAAGAAGGAAAGAAAGAAACCTATATAATCCATATTTACAGGATTTACGTCACGTTGACAAGAAACCTGAACACCTATGTTGTAGATTTACATTCTTCATCTTCAAATCATGAATCAGAACTTCTAAAAGCTAATATTCTAGTTTTTGGAAGATTTGAAGAGGAAAGAAAATGGCAGAGCCTTGGCATCGTCTTAGAAAAATATGAATTGGTGGCTGGGCTTTGCTAGTCTACTACTCTGGTATGTCAGACTTAATGATATAAAATCCAAACTGCACTAGCCAAGAAACACACGTCACAAAAATCCATATCTGGCCCCTAGTGAATTGACCCATGTGTCAACCCACCTTCATGGTGTGTTGACCACATGGTCGACCCATGTAATGTCTGGGTTGAACCACGACTTAGGTCTTTAACGTTGATTTTGATTCTTGTTTAACATTAGCACGTTCATTTTATTTCTAAATATCCCTTATGTGAATTATTATATTCCACTTATAACACATATCTAATTTCAAATTTCAAACTTATGCGCATATATACACGTACAACCTAGTTGTCCACTTAATTCCATTTATAGCACTATCAATTCATTGTTTCTTCCTTTTAATATATATTCAAATTTCAGATGCAGCTATCTTCTTGCCGATTTTTCATTCATTATACATTTATTACTTCCGGCTCTTAAATTATACTGTTAATTTCAACTTTTGAATTTATGTGTATATATTTACCCGTAATCTTCATTTCTTTTCAAAATTCAAATGACACTATGCCGTCATTTATTTCTTACTTGGTTTGATTGATTGCAAGTTACTTTTTGAATTTTTATTCATATATATATATATATATATTTACACATGCATACACATATATACATATACATATATATATATATACACACTCACTTATATGTATAATTTTCCTTATGTGTACATTTATATATATTTTCTTTAAGAACATGCATTTCTATAGTCGTTCCTCTAAAATTAAAAATATGACACTATCGAGACTCAAACTTGCACCATTCACAAAGGAGAGACATGCCTTTACCAACTCACATACTTAGCCTTTTGTTTACAAGACTAAAATCATTGGTATTTATTATTCTTTTTAGTGTTCTTCTATATCTTCTTTTCACGTTTGTTCTAATACTTCATTTAACGATATCCTTTTCATTTTAAATTTGTTTTTTTACAAAAAATAGGTCTGACTTGATCAGAAAATCGACACGAACGCAATGACGATAATTCCATAAACAAATACTGAAAACTTTTCAAAATTTTACTTTATTATTTAATTAAAAATGCGGGGTATCACATTCTCCTACCTTAGGAAATTTCGTCCCTAAAATTTGGTAAGGGTAAAATTAATTAATTCCTTGCATAATTTACATCCATCATATGTACATCCAATTTTGCAACCATTTGTGCACTTATGCAAAGTGTCATACAATATAATAATAAGTGAATGCAATGAGTGCCTAAGTGGTACCCCCTATATGATTGTTAATTTTTCTTGGAAACTTCTTAAAAACATGAAGCATACAACATAAATATACTGGCAATTTCTATATGAATGCAATATTTTGAAAATTAAAAGACCTTTTTATCCAATTTCCCTACACTCTTACAGGTTAAGAGCGTAGTCCATCCAATTTTTGCATCCAAACCCTACCAACCAAGTTAACTTTGTGTGTTTTTTAGTTAATTCTAATTTTCTAAATTCAACCTCTTATGTTATAAAATGTAGAAAATAGAAAACTTCACATATTCCGTTTTCCTTTTATGTACCTTTTCTATCTATACTTGGATTTTATGCAACTATTATATAAAGATGTCTTATCTCCTTATCCAAGCACAATTTACATAAGAGAATTTTCTTTGTTATAAATTTTATTTTCCAACTTACTTTGGGAAAGTCCATTTTTTTCTATTTCTTGATATTTTACACTTTTCTAAATTTTCATATTTGTTGCTTTATTGGATTTTTTGTTTTCTTCTAGTTATGTCATTACCTTTTTCCTTATCTTGTTTAACTTAATTCACAAACCTAAGCTTAATTTCAAATAAGCTTATTAATTCTTTAAAAACTAAAATAAGAAAACAAGCTCACTACACAGCTACTACTAAGGGCTAGGAATCGTAGGACCATGTCCCCACCGACAAAGAAAAGTTCAAACCATAGGATCTAAACAACTTGCATGCCATCTAATCCCAAAAACTAACATTTTAGATACTAACCTATGGCCCCATCTCTTCTATGTTTAACTTAATGCAATCTCTTCTATATAGTATGCTTTGCCTTCTTCGTTATTATATATCTCGTGTTGCCACTATTATATATGCTTGTATGCCGATGTATGCTAAGTAACGTTGCTTTTTACTTGTTGTTTTGGCTGTTATGTAAATCATGTGGTTGTTGCTACCAGTTGGGCATATCAACTGGGCTAAGTATTATATATATATATATATATATATATATATATATATATATATATATTAATCGGCTGTGTAGTTCCACGCTACACAACCATTTCTCTCAAAAAAAAATATTGAGCTACACATGCTCTATAATGTACACATTTTTCTAAAAGAATTCATTTTAGACAAAAATTTCATAAGAAATCACCCTTTCCGAAGTACACCCCATTTTATTTATATTTTTCTCCAAAACCCAGTATGTACTTATCAAATATGTTTCTTACACATTTTTTTCAAACGTAAAAAATACCTCTTTTTGTACTAAAAATTTCTTCTACACAATTTAGCTATTAAATAATTTAGGATTGTAAAATTTTAAGGTCAAAACTTGAAAAACATCATAAACTATCACCCAAAAGCTTTTAAATTTTCATGTTCTTAAAAGTTAACGATGGGGCTAGACTCAAAGTGGTTTCTCACTTGCTTAGACTTTTCCTAAACATTCCCACAAAGTCGTTTCTTTCAAATATATATATTCTTAATCCATTTTCCTTTTTACTCTTTCCCAATTTATACGGCTTAATTGTCAAACCCACTAATCCGAAATACTAACATTTTAGATACTAACCTATGGCCCCATGTTTTTCATTACAATACCACTGCAACAAAAGTACCATATTACAATTGTAGGTTTACAACTGTCACAAAATCCCAGTTGTAATAAGTGTCTTTTACACTCTTTTTTTCGAAAGTTGTCAACAACCATTTTATTCTGCAAGTTGTAATACATGTCGATTACAACTTTCATTTCTTTTGAGTTGTAGTAGATGCATATTTTTTAAAATAATAAATAATAATATATGAAATAGTTTTTACTAATAATTAGTAATTAATAATTAATTAATACCAATGAGTTAAATAAATAATAAATATTTAATTAATAATTTATAAATAACGATTATTATTAAATAATAGTAACTAATAATTAATATTTAATTATTATTATTACTATTATTATTTAATAATTTTAACTTCTTCTTAATCAAACCAAAAGATATTACGTTTTTTGGAAAAAAAGTAAGCATAAGAATGGCGACTTTTGGTGATTGTGATTGATGGCGAATTTTACTTATGCTTCTTCTTTTTCCTTCAATCCCGGTTCTTTCCCCCCAATTCCACCCTCTATACCTTATGATCCTCCTCCTTCTGTCCCTTTTCAAGGAATTTCTTCCGGTGCTAATCAATCTGGTGATGGTTCTCCAGATATGGCTTCAAATGTTAAATCGGATTATGCTTCACTTTTTAAAGCGCTTCCAAGAAACGCTGGTACTTACAAGCCGATGCACTTTGACATTTGTAATGACCCGAAAATCCGGTCTAATTTGAGCTGACTAAATAACACAAGTCCAACCCAAATTGTATTGGAAAACAGGAAACTAATAGAAAGAAAATAGAGGGTGAGGAAAGATAAGATAGAAACTTAGAATAAAAGAAGAAGAAGAACACAACATCAGAGTCACACGAACCTCACAACGGAACGAATAACATATAATAGATAACATATCCTTGAAATAAAATCAGTATATGTATACAATAACATTATCAGAGTACAATACTTTCAACACAGCGGAAATAAACTATAGCTATATGATCCTGAAGCCTCCTGCTCCAGCTCTTCAAGTATATGTAAATCCCGACTACTTGACTGCCCGTACAAAATTGGGCACCCAAGAGTTTAGGGAAAACAAAACAAAACAAACTCCGGGTCAATCATGGGACTGGTATGAGTAAAACGGTTTAAAACAGTTCGAACAAGTAAACGATATCTCAAAAGACCACGGCGTACAACGAAACGGGTTTTTCCCTTATGAGAATCCAAAATATCTTTATATCAAAAACCTTTTGATATTATAATAATGTCTATCAACCACAATAATAATTATAATCATCTAGCAGAAATGCTTTCGTCTCACGTTCTACATATATAGTATACAATCAAAACCACAAGCACGTATTGGGTAATGGATTTCCAACTATGACAAGGTATGGAACCACCTTTCGCTAGTGTACCTCTAGAAAGGAATACACTGGGTTCAACAAGAACATCTTGCAACCCGGACACACATGACTGACCACTCATTTCTCTTGAGTGTATCGAATGTATATCACCAACGGTTGGGATCGGCAACCGTTTCCCGAATGGGACAACATCAACAATAGATTTTTTAGAAGTAAATGAAACTCTAGATCAGGTGATTATACACCCTAATAGGTGCGACCTACATAGCCATGCTGCCTGCCCGATTTCTGTCATTTGCCGTTTATTGAGGCTTGAGGTTATGCTTTATCATCACATCAGAGTCACTTCGAATGCCACATTGTCAGATCCATCGAAAATCACTAATTAACGTCTATAATAGTACATTACGTTTTAGCTAAAGAAGTCTCCTTCTTCGCTTCCACTCTTGGTACGGTTGAAGAAATCAATGTACGTGACCTTTCTGGAAATACTCTGTCAGACATTCATCCATACAAGTCATCCAGGAATAGGATGAACCGAAGGCACTATTCAGTACATCCATCTTAGGCACTGTTATCTAAGACTTATACAATAGCCCTTGCACTTTACTCTGTCTTCAATTATCTTTGGCATATATGATTCACAACGCTTATGCCAATACAGAGTGGTTCTTTGGATAATAATCCAACCGGTCTCTCCATATTAACAATGTTAAAATGGTCAAAACTTCGATAGTCTGTGATTTAACCATCAAAGAAAACAGGTGTGCAAACAACGATATTATTTCCAAATGGAAATTCTATCAATCAATCGTCAATCATATATATATATATATATATATATATATATCCTTATTTTCTATGTTTAGAAAATATACGTTATTAACACTGGAAAACATTTCCATTGTTTATTTACATATCACTATCATTTCACAACTATCAGTCCCTGACTGTAAACTACTAGGAGAACAATTCTCTAAGTATAAACCCCGAAGGCCGAAACCAACATTAGATCGACACTTAGAAAACCATTCAATTAACTAATCTCTAGTCAGTTTCTAATTTTGCTTAACTCTATTTAATTTACTCTGTTCGATTAACTTGATTCGATTAACTCTTCTATTTATTTTCTAAATAGAAAATCCTTTATTCCATTTATTTTTCTTAACATCTCTTTTATAACTTATTCAATTTCTAACTCAATATTCCTTTAACATAACTTATTCATTTCCTAAATAAATAATCCGTTTAATATCCTATTCATTTATTCTAAATATTTCCTTTAATAACTCTATTTATTTATCAAATAAATATGTCCTTTCCTTATTCTATTTATTTAACAAATAAATAAATCCATTATCTTATCCTATTTATTTAACAAATAAATATCTCACTTATTATCTCCTATATATTTTCTAAGTAAATAGTCCATTTTATAACAACATATTTATATATCCTAAATAAATAATTCACTTTATAATTATTCAAATTTATAAATATTTCTTATTTATAAATATTCCAATTTATACATATTCTGTTTTCAATATCACTTTGAAAATCTCCTTTTCCCATTCCGATATTTTATGGTACTTAACACATCATATCATGATGACCAATATCGTCCAAACATATATAATCAACCACAGATTATAAACCACATCATATATCACAATATATGAAAAACAATAAAATAACTGTTGAGGAAATCAGTCGGATTCCTCCAACATGTCTCCCTGCATCCATAGATGTTATACAATAAAATCAACATCACTTTCAGTTCCATATGATATATTCTGTTAAACAGAATCAATACAGAAATTCAATTAACTGACTAGCAGTTCAATCAAACAGTCAACACACAGTTAATCAGCCAATATTTAACAGTTCTAAAAATACAACATGAAATATAACTGTTCAGAGTTAGTGAGATTTACTCACATTTGCAGTTCATCGTTAAAGAACGATAAACTGTTTGTTTGATTTGAATCAAACAATTTATTTCGCCATAAATTCAAACGAGCTCCAATCCACTCCCAGTCAGTTCCATTGGGTAGTGTCCGTCCATACGATCCCAACGCAACTTGTTTCACTGAATTCCGATCTCGTATGAGGTAGTTACGATATTACAAAGTTATTATACATTTTAAATTAACTAAAACTTTGGATTTATAAATTTTTGGGCTCACCCTTCATCCATATCGGCCCATTTAAACATTCGAAAGCCAGACCCGTTAAAAATCATTCCTTTTCTTGTCTACAGCAAACGCCACTCCTCCCCTACCCTTTTCCTCAACCATTTAAAACACGATTCCAATTTAATACCCCGACCATTTCTGCTTCTTTCTTCTACCTGATTTTCGCACCTCTCCCAGTACCAAAACTCACGTCGGCCTTATTACACCATGACCAATTGATCAAACAACACTTCTCACACAACAATTCATGAGCAATCTTCCATTTTTGCCTCTCCCCCACAATTCACTCTTCCCAAATCGAGATCTGCTCGTTCCTTCAGTAAACTCCACGACGCCAAGAACATGGCCATTACCAACAACAGATCGTGACTCCTCTTCAACCTGTACGTCATTCTTCCACCAGAAAGCTATCATCATCGAAGACTACGACTACCCCACCTCCTACATCAGCCTACTATTAGGAAAACGCGAGCTCATCGCTACAGTGCGACATCAAGGTCTTAAACCTGCTGTACACGATGATGTTTCGACATCAACACCACGGATTCTAACCCAGAATTTGTCTCGAGGAGCTAAACTTTGTGATAAACTCGAAAACCATCACCAAATCATGGATTAAAGCTTCAATCACCCACTATCTCGAACCCTAGCTTACATCGACCCACGCTGGAAAGAAAAGGTGTGACATCTGATGATTTCGAACCCCCCAAAATTGCCACTACGTTTTAGAGGATCGATTCACGAGTGTGAATATATTTGTATTTTGATTTATGGAGTTTAATTCGATTTCTTCCAATTTTCCCAAACCCATGGTTTTGCTGAAATAAGAAGAGAACGGCGGATATTTTTGGTTGGCTGTGGAAATGATTTAGGTTAGAGGCTTAAAAGGTATTATATAGGGATAAACTTGGTTTGAAGCTTCATTCACTTTTATCAATTAAAGGCTGTTATCGACAAAAATAAAAATACCAGTGAGACTAGCAATGTCCCATGATCCCAAAAATATAATAATATCGGTAGATTAACTCATATTTCGAAACCCAAAAATGTTGGTTAAGGGTGCAAAATACTCCAAATAAAAAGTTGCTTATTTAATTAATTAAAAATTTCAATAAAATTCTAAAAATTAAATTATCGTTATGTCCCAAAAGAACCTTGTCTAAATTCAAACCCGATATTCAAATATATTTGAATAACCGTTATGGCCACGAACGAATATACTGTTGTTTTTCTGAGTATTTAATTTGGACATAACTCAAAATCTACACGATGAAATCCCGATTTTTCTCTTCCACTAGAAAAATATACTTTACTAGCTCTGAATGTTTCTTGTTTCGCAGAAATCTGACTTAGAACGACTTCTATATATTCGTTTAAAGTTCGAATCGCCAAATTACGAACTGTAGCGCCATTTCGAGCTCGATTATAATTATATTATAATTCTACGTTCAAACTGTCGTTTATATAATATATTCGTTATCCTAATTCAATTCTAAACTGAATTAAATATCACAGATGATCCCGTTCACACCATATTGTGAATTCCACTATTTCTGACTATTTCAGAAATTAAATATATTATTACTTTAATTAAATATTCACCATTATTTAATTCCACGACCATGAAATCCTTTTAATCACCCTTTAAATAATTAAATAAATTAATTATTATATCGCTGAAAATGCGGGTCATTACATTCTTCCCTACTTAAAATAATTTCGTCCTCGAAATTGCTAAGGTAGAAAACAACTATATTAACTGATTATAACTTATTTGTTCACTTCTTAACTTCAGTTTCCAACTGGACCAATTAAATTTCAATTTAATATTATTTAATTTTTATCAACGAAAATTTTCAAAAATCCTGAAAATTTTCTAATGCCTTAATTTTTTTTGAAAAATTTCGCCATAACCTCCTTTCTACTAGTCAATAGGTCAAACTCCAATTCGCCTCTCTGGGCCATCTCCATCCCAAAAGAAAATCAAACAGCCAAGCGACTTGCCAATTTGGCTCATAAATCTTATATCCAATAGAAATATAAACTTGTACCTTTTTCTGGCATATCATTATATCCTTTCCACCTGTTATCAATTCAGCGGATACAAGGGTCATCCCAATCGAATTCCAATTTGCTTTTATCCACAACACAACCATTAGCTTATATCCGAGCCAAATATCATTTCAACTCGAGTTTCTTCTCGATTCCCAACTCTTAACTTGATTATCACATTACACTTCAAATTTGAATCTCACAATCCAATTTTTCATGATATCGTTCTAATTCAATCTCAGTTACCACTTTACTGGCTTTACTTTAATTCAAATATGCTTTCACAAATTTCTATTAAATTTGTTTTTAACTCAAACAGTCTTTCCCTGGGAGTTTTTATACAGTTTACTCTTTTCAAAAATCAAAATTTCCTTTTTGAAATTCAACACAACTTGTCTTTCCCAAAATAAATTCAAAACAGTATCTCTGGTAGTAATTCGTCACTTACAACTCGAAAATGAATACTGATTATGCAGCTGTCATCATTAGAATCTATTTTCCAGCGATCGAAGTGAGTTCAATACTATAAAACTATTTCTAATTATTTCCACTTTGAAATTCATTTCAAAATATAATTCACACTACTTGTAAAACAATTTAAAAATCTCCCAGGATCTTAAATTTTCCTTATTTTTAATCCAAATCCATTTACAAACACTTATCCAGTCTCCCAGAATTTTAATCAATTTCTGGTTTAAATTTCAGATTTAACTCATTTGATTTCACGTATTTCATTTATATGAATTCTGATTGGTTATTTACATAACCATTTAATTTATAATTTTTACTCGATTATAATAACAACCAATATATCCATTATATTATAATTTTGATATATATATCTTCTCTATATCAAGATATACCTTGGGTAAACTTATTTTAATTTACCCTTTTTTCAAAACATATCGTGTCAACCCATCGTATTCGAGTGTTTATAAACTCCTACAGATACAGTGGATCAAACTGATCGACCAGAACCCATAAACAACTCAACCAATGAATCTCCACAATATAAAACCACTTTAAATCAAATTACAAGTATGCACTCGTATATATACACTCAAACTCAATCTAGGGTATAATTAACCCTATCTCTACCGAGTCACGCCACAGAGCCAAGGTAATTCACTTAACCTTAAGCTCTGATACCAACTGTAATGACCCGAAAATCCGGTCTAATTTGAGCTGACTAAATAACACAAGTCCAACCCAAATTGTACTGGAAAACAGGAAACTAACAGAAAGAAAACAGAGGGTGAGGAAAGATAAGATAAAACTTAGAAAAGAAGAAGAACACAACATCAGAGTAACACGAACCTCACAGCGGAACGAATAACATATAATAGATAACATATCCTTGAAATAAAATCAGTATATGTATACAATAACATTATCAGAGTACAATACTTACAACACAACGGAAATAAACTATAGCTATATGATCCTGAAGCCTCCCGCTCCAGCTCTTCAAGTATATGTAAATCTCGACTACTTGACTGCCCGTACAAAATTGGGCACCCAAGAGTTTAGGGAAAACAAAACAAAATAAACTCCGGGTCAGTCATGGGACTAGTATGAGTAAAACGGTTTAAAACAGTTCAAACAAGTAAACGATATCTCATAAGACCACGCCGTATAACGGAAAGGTTTTTCCCTGATGAGAATCCAAAATATCTTTATATCATAAACCTTTTGATATTATAATAATGTCTATCAACCACAATAATAATAATAATCATCTAGCAGAAATGCTTTCATCTCACGTTCTACATAAATAGTATATAATCAAAACCGCAAGCACGTACTGGGTAATGGATTTCTAACCATGACAAGGTATGGAACCACCTTTCGCTAGTGTACCTCTAGAAAGGAATACACTAGGTTCAACAAGAACATCTTGCAACCCGGCCACACATGACCGACCACTCATTTCGCTTGAGTGTATCGAATGTATATCACCAACGGTTGGGATCAGCAACCGTTTTCCGAATGGGACAATATCAACAATAGATTTTTAGAAGTAAATGAAACTCTAGATCAGGTGATTATACACCCTAATAGGTGCGACCTACATAGCCATGCTGCCTACCCGATTTCTGTCATTTACCGGTTGATGAAGGTTGAGGTTACGCTTTATCATCACATCAGATTCACTTCGAATGCCACATTGTCAGATCCATCGAAAATCACTAATTGACGTCTACAACAGTACATTACGTGTTAGCTAAAGAAGCTTCCTTCAACGCTTCCACTCTTGGTACGGTTGAAGAAATCAATGTACGTGACCTTTTTGGAAATACTCTGTCAGACATTCATCCATACAAGTCATCCAGGAATAGGATGAACCGAAGGCACTATTCAGTACATCCATCTTAGGCACTGTTATCTAAGACTTATACAATAGCCCTTGCACTTTACTTTGTCTTTGATTATCTTTGGCATATATGATTCTCAACGCTTATGCCAATATAGAGTGGTTCTCTGGATAATAATCCAACCGGTCTCTCCATATTAACAACGTTAAAATGGTCAAAACTTCGATAGTCTGTGATTTAACCATCAAAGAAAAACAGGTGTGCAAACAACGATATTATTTCCAAATGGAAATTCTATCAATCAATCATATATATATATATATCCTTATTTTCTATGTTTAGAAAATATACGTTATTAACACTGGAAAACATTTCCATTGTTTATTTACATATCACTATCATTTCACAACTATCAGTCCCTGACTATAAACTAGTAGGAGAATAATTCTCTAAGTATAAACCCCGAAGGCCGAAACCAACATCAGATCGACACTTAGAAAACCATTCAATTAACTAATCTCTAGTCAGTTTCTAATTTTGCTTAACTCTATTTAATTTACTCTGTTTGTAACACCCCACTCCCGCTATGATCACTCACTAAGGGAATGCCATAGCATCGGTGGAGTATTTTAGTGAATATAGAACAGAAAAATTACAACAAGACAGATATAAATAGTACTTGAAATTTTAAAACATCATCTCATAACAGCGGAAGTAAAACATGTCTGGTTACATCATAAAACCACAATAAAGGTCAAGTACAATATCCATCAAAATAAAGAAGTACATAATCCCACTCTCATACAATAGCCAAACAAAAGAAAAGATAACTGGATAACTGGAGCTTTACATCTATCCAAGCTCCTAAAGACTGGAACAGCAATCCGATCAAGCTCCACTACTGCTAGGATCCACCGTAGGACCTGAGGGTTGGGAAAAAGATAAAAACAACAGGGTCAGACATAAGTCTGAGCGAGTCCTATAACTTTAACAATACAATCGTTAAAGTAACCAGAGAAGACATAAACTGATATACGGTAACATATAGGGATGAATGGCTACCCTAAGCAGTCAACTAAACGAAGATAAAGGATAAAGACGCATCTACCCTCCCTAAGGTAAATTACTAAACTGCACCACACCAGTCGTTCCTAACTTAAAGGTTGATCCCACCCAAGGACTTATAAAATTTACTAATTAGTACCTGCGTACCCCTAGGTGACCAAGTAGGCGCCACGGGGCCCTACAATCCACTAGGTGTACACACTACTTCCCATTCGATCGGCTCCCTAACGTAGATACCCGTGCTGGCCCCACCGTGGGATGTATCATTCCCCAATGTGGCAACCTGATGAAACTAAAGGTGCACGGCTTATATCTACTCGATGCAACAACGGCTTACCTACCAGCCCGGGCCCACTCACGCATATGAAGCCCGTTGGACTTGCGTTGCCACCGCTAACCCGTTTGCCTCTTACAGTCAAGCCCAGTATGCGTGTCCCGTCCTCGACATGGGTCGAGCCCACAAAGATACGTATGGGTTACTGGTTGAAATGGGCCTCCACAAGCTACCCACCTAAGCTTGTCCCTTTTTCTAGTATATCCCACTTAACCCTTTAATCATGTTTTAATTACATGTTCTATTTTGGTTAAGTATTCTAATCGTATTTTCTATTGCCACCCAAGGCAACCACTAGATTTTCTCATGCCACCCGAGGCACCCACTTAACCCCTCATGTCCCTCTACATGCTAATGTGGTTAAGTGTTTCTTAATTAATTAATTAAGAACGTAACCTTTGTAAAGACCTCTCACATTAGACTGTCTTTTATGACCGCTGGTTAAGCCGGTTGGGTCCGGGCAGCCTTATGTCATAACAGAGTCTAACCTCGTGTCTTTACATTAATTACGTATTTAGTTTGTGCCTAAGACCTCTCACATTGGGCTAACATTTGTAGCAACTGGTTAAGCCGGTTGGGTCCGGGCAGTTTTACGCTACAACTGAGTCCAACCTCGTGTCTTAGTCAATTAATTACACCTAATTAATCACCCTCATAATTTTATATTAATTATCCCTAATTAATCAAGTTTTCTTAACATGGGTAGACCTAACTTAATAGGTAAATTCCCATGGGGTAGACCTAACTCAATAGGTAAATTCCCAACACATAGTATGGGTACACCTAACCAAATAGGCAAATTCCCATACTATGTTTATTTATTTTGTGTTATGCATAATTATATTAATTTCACACAATCTTATTAACTTATGCATTTAATTACCCCATCGTTCCCACGTAATTTCGTTCATGATATAACACATATAAAAGGTGTCAACTTGCATATGAATGAACATGTTTCAAAGGTGCCATCTTGCATATTAACAAACACATAACTTGCATATGAACTTGCATAACATGTCACATAACTTGCATATAATATGTCACATAACTTACATATTCATTTTGCATAACAAACTTGCATATTAGCTTATAGACTTGCATAATGTGTCATCATGAACTTGCATATTAATAAACATGTAACTTGCATATTTACATACATGTAACTCGCATATTAACAAACATGTAACTTGCATATAAAGAAACATGTAACTTGCATATTTACATACATGTAACTTGCATATTAACAAACATGTAACTTGCATATTAACAAACATGTAACTTGCATATTTACATACATGTAACTTGCATATTAACAAACATGTAACTTGCATATTAACAAACATGTAACTTGCATATTTACATACATGTAACTTGCATATTAACAAACATGTAACTTGCATATTAACAAACATGTAACTTGCATAGCATATTACCATGAACTTGCATAACATGCATATGATTACATAGCCCACAACTTGCATATTTAGCATCATGCAAACATAACATACATCATATTAAACTTGCATAAGCTTACATACTCAACATGCATAAACATAAGATTAATGCTAACATCATATCATATGATTCAAAGCTCATTAACCCACATACAAAACCATAAATCTCATCACATCTCATCTAATTAGTTTACCAAAAGATCATCAAAGTGATAGAAACTCACAACTAGCAACTTTGAACACCAAATGAAG
Organism: Allium sativum; assembly: GCA_030737875.1. Classification (NCBI taxonomy): domain Eukaryota; kingdom Viridiplantae; phylum Streptophyta; class Magnoliopsida; order Asparagales; family Amaryllidaceae; genus Allium; species Allium sativum. Next base: position 4,441,855 of record JASFAX010000039.1, on the reverse strand, counting down.
AAGATTAAGATGCTAAGAAGGGATTAGAAGTTGATTAGAGAGTGATTAGTATGCAACCCTCTTCATAAAATTAGTGGAGGCCATGAGAGCTAGCATTTTGCCATAGTTTAGTCACTAGGTTTAATTATGAATGAATTAGGGTAGGTTAGGGTCTTATTTATAGATTAGGCAAGTGTTTTAGGCCATAGGATTAACCCTAGATTCAATCCAAGCCATCAAAGCATGTCTTGGGGAAGAAGTCAAGTGTAGGAACCATCTAGGGCCTTTAGATTAAAGATGGACCATGAGAACCATTCAAATGCAAAATCTGCACTTGAGCGAATCGGCCCACGGGTTGACAGCCAAACACCCTGGATTAACCCCTAGTCGACCCAGCGGGCTCGGGTCGACTTCAAAAATCGGCCGGTTCGGTTATTCCCCTCTCCCAATTCGCTGTTTTGAGCATTTTTGCATATTTATTTATTAAATTTTCAATTATATATATATATATATCTACACAACCCATTTCACTTAATTAAGTATACTTTAATTTGGGAATTTTCGTGAAACTTCGCGAGGCCATATCTTGGTCATACGGACTCCGATTTTCGAAAACTCGGACTCTATTTCGCGTATTTTTCCGAGACGAACACAATGGCATAGCCCGTTTCCCTTGATTCCCATTTTAGAATTAAATTCTGCCTCGATTTATGTTATTACAGGTTATTGAAAATACGGGTTGTTACATTCTCCCCTCCTTAAAGGATTTCGTCCCCGAAATCTTCAAGTTAGGAAGAACGTATCCTACCATCCAATCATCCATCTACTCAAAGCATCATCCACGAGCAATCATTGTCCTTACAAGATTCTAAATGCTGGATGGATATATGCAAAAGTGTGTGTATATGTACTTACCTAATGCGAAAATCAGGCGGTTACTGATACAGTAAACCTCCTTAATGCAAACCATGATAGTGCCATGCATCCAATATGTATGCGAAACCCTATTGACACATACAAATTTCTACATGCGTGCACAACCATACACAAAAATGCATCATCCATATGATAACACAGCCATGATACATCCATCAATCTAACTACCACATCCATTTATGCAATATGCAACATGAAGTGACTGAGCCGATCTAGTGCCTAATGTGTGTGTATATGCATCCACGAGCAACCACTAGCAAACAATTGCATCCATATGCATCCATCAACCATAACATGTTTCAAACACATGTTTCAACCATAGGTTTTACCCTATCTAAAGGTCATAGGTATTAGCGAGAGGATATACTAAAGATAAGATAAGTACTAGACAAGCAATAAAGGAGAAGTTAAAAGACATACTCTCAAAAAGAAATGGATACAAAGAACGCATCTTTGCTTCCGTCTCCCAAGTAGCATTGCTTTCGTCATCTCCCCATTGCACTTTAACTAGCTGAACTTCTCTGTTCCTCAACTTCCTAGTTTCTGACCCAAGGATGCGAGTAGGAGCTCGTCGAATCGTCGCATCACGCTCTACCTCTACATCTCTAAGCAAGCTCGGCTCTACCACCTCCGCGGTCTCATGTAAGCACTTCCTCAAATGTGATACATGGAATACATCATGAACACCACTAAGTCTGTCGGGCAACTCCACCCTATATGCCATCCGTCCAATCCTTTCCTTAATAGGAAACGACCCAACAAATCTCGGTGCTAACTTCCCTACGGACCCAAAGCGAACAACATTTCTCAATGGAGATACTTTGACAAAAACCATGTCCCCAACCTCAAACTCAAGATCCGTCCTTCTCCGATCCGCATAAGATTTCTGTCTATCTTGCGCTGCTTTCATCCTTTTTCGAATTAAATCAATCTTCTCTGAAGTCTCTCTAACCATATCCGGCCCAAGCAAGATCTTATCCGTAGATTCCCACCAACATGTAGGAGATCGACAAGGCCTTCCATAAAGAGCTTCGAAAGGAGCCATACCAATACTGGACTGAAAGCTGTTATTATATGCGAACTCCACCAAAGGAAGATGTTCTTCCCATGTACCTCCAAAATCCAAGATACAAAGCCTCAAAAGATCTTCTAAGATACGGTTCACCCTCTCGGTCTGACCGTCCGTCTGAGGATGATATGCGGTGCTCAAACACAACTGAGTCCCTACCGCCTCTTGCAAACTTCTCCAAAACTCACTAGTGAAAATAGGATCTCGATCACTCACAATGCTGGATGGTACGCCATGCAATCTAACAATCTCTCTAACATAGACTGAAGCAAGCCATGGAGCGGTCCTCTTACTCTTTACGGGTATAAAATGGGCACTCTTGGTAAGTCTGTCTACCACAACCCAAATTCCCGTATTGCCCTTCCTCGATCTCGGTAACCCGTCGATGAAATCCATCGAGACACTATCCCACTTCCACTGTGGAACTTCCAATGGGTGTAGCAACCCACCGGGTTTCCTTTGCTCCACTTTAACTTGTTGGCACACTAAGCATCTAGCCACATACTCGGCCACATCTTTCTTCATACCGGCCCAGAAGAAAACTCTCTTCATGTCTTGGTACATTTTGTCTCCACCGGGATGAATAGTCATTCTTGAACGATGTGCATCATCCAAAATAGCCTTCTTCAAACCCTCATCTTGCGGTACACAAAGTCTACCGTCTCTATGCAACCATCCCTTATCATCTATGGTGTATCTACCCAAATGGCTGGACGACTCCCCTCTTATAAGCTTCTCTACCAACACAACCAACTGTGGGTCGTCTCGCTGAGCCTCGCCAATCCGTCTCAAAAGAGTAGGTCTAACCTCCAAGGATGCCAACAAACCAGGTACAAAATCAACAGAAGGTCTGAAGTCAAACAAAGAAAGAAACTCCAAGCTTCGTCGTTCCACGAACAATGGACTCAAAGATAGCCTTTTTCTACTTAAGGCGTCTGCCACCACGTTACCCTTACCAGGGGTATACGCTATCTCGAAATCATAGGATGCTAAGAACTCCATCCACCTTTGCTGTCTTAAGTTTAAATCCTTCTGAGAGAATAAGTACTTCAATGATTTATGGTCGGTGAACAACTCGAATCTCTCACCAAGAAGATAATGGCGCCAAGACTTAAGTGCGAAAACAATCGCGGCCAACTCTAGATCATGGGTAGGGTAATTCTTCTCATGCACTCTCAATTGTCTCCCTCCATAGGCTATTACCCTTCCCTCCTGCATCAAGACTGCGCCTAATCCTGTTCCACAAGCATCGGTATAAACAACAAACGGCTTACTCCCATCTGGAAGCACTAAAACTGGAGCGGTGGTCAAAGCTCTCTTTAACCGTCGGAAAGCATCATCACAATCTACATCCCATGAGAAAACCAGATTCTTCTTCGTCAAGCGGGTTAATGGGGCTGATATCTTCGCGAAGTCTTTGATGAACTTCCTATAATATCCTGCCAACCCCAAGAAACTTCTTACCTCGGTAGCATTTCTAGGAACTTTCCAATCCTGGATAGATACTATCTTTGCGGGATCCACAGCTATCCCTTCCTTAGAGACCACATGCCCTAAGAATCGCACTTCTCTTCTCCAAAAATGGCATTTAGAGAATTTAGCTTTAAGACTATGCGCTCGAAGAGTCTCCAACACTTCCTTGAGATGTAAGGCATGCTCTTCTTCATTCTTGGAAAAGACCAAGATGTCATCCACAAAAACTACTACAAACTTATTCAGATACTCTCTGAACACTCTACTCATGAGATCAACAAAGTATGCGGGGGCGTTTGTCAACCCAAATGGCATCACTAGCCACTCATAAAAACCATCCGGAGTCCGGAAAGCAGTCTTCTCTATACTGTCCTCCGCCACTCTTAACTGATGAAACCCTGTAGCTAAGTCCATCTGCGAAAATACTGACGCGCCAACCAACTGATCAAAGAGATCATCTATCCTCGGTAATGGGTGTCTATTCTTCTTCGTGAGCTTATTAAGTTCCCTATAATCCACACAAAGTCTGAGGGACCCATCCGCCTTCGTGGCAAACACTACTGGAGCTCCCCACTCCGATATACTTCGCCTTATGAACCCCTTCTCAAGCAACTCCCCTACTTGCTTATGAAGTTCTCTTCTCTCACGAGGAGCCATGTGGCGTACTGGCAAAGACACTGGTTTGGCATTATCCACCAAATAAATTCGGAAATCTATCTCCCGCTTCGGAGGCAAACCCTTTACTTCTTCAAACACATCCGGATATTCCCGGACTACTCTGACAGAACACAAACTTTCGACCGAAGCATCGAGCGATTCAAGATAACTTAGCAAAACAGATTCCATGGGATTGCAAGAGATCTCGAGAGTGTTACCCAAGCGGGTCATGAGCCTGACAACTCTCCTTTCGCAATCAAGAACGGCACCATTACTGGATAACCAGTCCATGCCCAAGATCAACCCATAGCCCGTGAAGCCCAATACAAAAGCATCACATCTATACTCAACGCTAAGTATAGAAATCTTCAAACCCAAACATATCATAGACAGATATATGGAGCCCCCAATTGGGTTTGAGACAACCAAGGGATCATCAACTAGACTGGTGTCTAAGTGCAGTGACTCAACTAACGATGATGAGATAAAAGAATGCGATGCGCCAGAGTCAAACAAAGTACGAACTGGATGATCAAACAGAAAAACCAGACTTTCAACGGAAATAGTTCTACCTCTCTGCTGAATCGGTGGAACTGAGAGAACCTGAACTTGCCCCCCTGACTGAGGTGGTGCTATAAGAGCTTGCACCTGGCCTCCTGAGGTAGACCCCGTCTTCTGCCCCTTCTTTGGGCAGTTTTTCACAAGATGCCCTGCTTCACCACAATGAAAGCAACCGGTCTTCTTCTTTTTGCGACAATCCTTACTGAGGTGTCCTGGTGTTCCACAATTGAAGCACTTCTTCTTCGTCTTCTTTTTGTCACCATTGCCTTTTCCGCCCTTGCCTTGTTGTTGCTGTTGCGGTTTCTTCTGATCCCCCTTTTTCTCTGGTGCCTTAGAATTCTTATCATCCTCATGCATAAGTGCCATGTAGACAAGCTTCTCAAAAGTGGCCCCCATAGGAATGTGAGTCATAGCTATTCCTTGCAATGGTTCGTTCAAGCCTCTAACGAACCTCAAAGCCTTCTTCTCCGGTGTATTCACCAACTCTATGCCAAACCTTGCTAATTGATTGAATTTGTTGACATATTCTTTCACCGTGAGATTCCCTTGCTTCAAATTCAAGAACTTCTCCATAAACAGATTCTCTTCCGCCCTTGAGAGAAACTTAGCCCCAAACCTTTGCTTAAAATCTGCCCAAGAGTCAACAGGGCGTTCTCCATTAGTGACCTCCCACCAGAATGAGGCCTCTCCCTTCATTAACCAAGCCGCCAACTTGACTTTCTTTCCCTCTTCCACTTCAAAGATATCTAGCAACTCTTCCACTTCCTTAAGCCAATCTCTAGCCTCTACGAAAGTCTCTGAACCAAGAAAAGGTTTTCCTCCTATAGCCTTGAACTCCTTGCAAACCTTAGCAAAATTATCCACTCTAGGCTGAGGAGGAGGAGCGGTTGTCTCTGGTGTAGTAGCATTGGCCGGACCCGCAGCCGCGGCCCTAGCCTCTTGCAACCTCCTATACCATAGTGGTATAACTAAACCCTCCGGGATGTTAAGATCTTCAGCCATGCTGAAACGAAAGAGGAAAGATTCAAAAAGGAGATTCCGAAAGATAAAGATATGGCTATTGGGGATTATGCTTTTCTTTTTCAAAAACTTTTTCTCTTAGAAGACATGCTTTTAAAAATACTTTCTTCGAAAATACTCTTAGAAAGTAGTTATAGGACTCGCTCAGACTTATGTCTGACCCTGTTGTTTTTATCTTTTTCCCAACCCTCAGGTCCTACGGTGGATCCTAGCAGTAGTGGAGCTTGATCGGATTGCTGTTCCAGTCTTTAGGAGCTTGGATAGATGTAAAGCTCCAGTTATCCAGTTATCTTTTCTTTTGTTTGGCTATTGTATGAGAGTGGGATTATGTACTTCTTTATTTTGATGGATATTGTACTTGACCTTTATTGTGGTTTTATGATGTAACCAGACATGTTTTACTTCCGCTGTTATGAGATGATGTTTTAAAATTTCAAGTACTATTTATATCTGTCTTGTTGTAATTTTTCTGTTCTATATTCACTAAAATACTCCACCGATGCTATGGCATTCCCTTAGTGAGTGATCATAGCGGGAGTGGGGTGTTACACTGTTCGCTTAACTTGATTCGATTAACTCTTCTATTTATTTTCTAAATTGAAAATCCTTTATTCCATTTATTTTGCTTAACATCTCTTTTATAACTTATTCAATTTCTAACTCAATATCCCTTTATCATAACTTATTCATTTCCTAAATAAATAATCCGTTTAATATCCTATTCATTTATTCTAAATGTTTCCTTTAATAACTCTATTTATTTAACAAATAAATATGTCCTTTCCTTATTCTATTTATTTAACAAATAAATAAATCCATTATCTTATCCTATTTATTTAACAAATAAATATATCACTTATTATCTCCTTTTTATTTTCTAAGTAAATAGTCCATTTTATAACATCTTATTTATTTATCCAAAATAAATAATTTACTTTATAATTATTCCAATTTACAGATATTTCTTATTTATAAACATTCCAATTTATACATATTCTGTTTTCAATATCACTTTGAAAATCTCCTTTTCCCATTTTGATCATTTATGGTACTTAACACATCATATCACGATGACCAATATCGTCCAAACACATATAATCAACCACAGATTATAAACCACATCATATATCAAAATATATGTAAAACAATAAAATAACTGTTGAGGAATCCAGTCGGATTCCTCCAACCTGTCTCCCTGCATCCACAGATTTTATACAATAAAATCAACATCACTTTCAGTTCCATATGATATATTCTGTTAAACAGAATCAATATAGAATTTCAACTAACTGACTAGTAGTTCAATCAAACAGTCAACACACAGTCAATCAGCCAATATTTAACAGTTTTAAAAATACAACATGAAATATAACTGTTCAGAGTTAGTGAAATTTACTCACATTTGCAGTTCATCGTTAAAGAACGATAAACTGTTTGTTTGATTTGAATCAAATAATTTATTTTGCCATAAATTCAAACGAGCTCCAATCCACTCCCAGTCAGTTACGTTGGGCAGTGTTCGTCCATACGATCCCAACGCAACTTTTTTCACTGAATTCCGATCTCGTATGTGGTAGTTACGATATTACAAAGTTATTATACATTTTAAATAAAAATAAAACTTTGGATTTATAAATTTTTGGGCTCACCCTTCTTCCATACCGGCCCATTTAAACATTCACAAGCCAGACCTGTTAAAAATCATTCCTTTCTTGTCTACAGCAAACGCCACTCCTCCCCTACCCTTTTCCTCAATCATTTAAAACACGATTCCAATTTAATACCCCGACCATTTCTGCTTCTTTCTTCTACCTGATTTTCGCATCTCTCCCAGTACCAAAACTCACGTCGGCCTTATTACACCATGCCCAATTGATCACACAACACTTCTCACACAACAGTTCATGCGCAACCTTCCATTTTTGCCTCTCCCCACACAATTCACTCTTCCCAAATCGAGATCTGCTCGTTCCTTCAGTAAACTCCACGACGCCAAGAACATGGCCATTACCAACAACAGATCGCGACTCCTCTTCAACCTGTACGTCATTCTCCCACCAGAAACGAAGCTCTCATCACTGAAGACCACGACTACCCCACCTCCTACATCAGCCCACCATTAGAGAAAACTCGAGCTCATCGCTACAGTGCGACATCAAGGTCTTAAACATGCTATACGTGATGATGTTTTGACATCAAGACCACGGATTCTAACCCAGAATTTGTCTCGAGGAGCTAAACTTTGTGATAAACCCGAAAACCATCACCAAATCATGGATTAAAGCTTCAATCACCCACTGTCTCGAACCCTAGCTTACATCGACCCACACTAGAAAGAAAAGGTGTGACATCTGATGATTTTGAACCCCACAAAATTGCTACTATGTTGAAGAGGATCGATTCACGAGTGTGAATATATTTGTATTTTGATTTATGGAGTTTAATTCGATTTCTTCCGATTTTCCCAAACCCACGGTTTTGCTGAAAGAAGAAGAGAACGACGGCTATTTTTGGTTGGCTGTGGAATGATTTAGGTTGGAGGCTTAAAAGGTATTATATAGGGATAAACTTGGTTTGAAGCTTCATTCATTTTTATCAATTAAAGACCGTTATCGACAAAAATAAAAATACCAGTGAGACTAGCAATGTCCCATGATCCCAAAAATATAATAATACCGGTAGATTAACTCATATTTTGAAACCCAAAAATGTTGGTTAAGGGTGCAAAATACTCCAAATAAAAAGTTTCTTATTTAATTAATTAAAAATTTCAATAAAATTCTAAAAATTAAATTATTGTTATGTCCCAAAAGAACCTTGTCTAAATTCAAACCCGATATTCAAATATATTTGAATAACCGCTATGGCCACGAACGAATATACCGCTGTTTTTCTGAATATTTAATTTGGACATAACTCAAAATCTTCACGATGAAATCCCGATTTTTCTCTTCCACTAGAAAAATATACTTCACTAGCTCTGAATGTTTCTTGTTTCGCAGAAATCCGACTTAGAACGGCTTCTATATATTCGTTTAAAGTTCGAATCACCAAATTACGAACTGCAACACCATTTCAAGCTCGATTATAATTATATTATAATTCTATGTTCAAACTGTCGTTTATATAATATATTCGTTATTCTAATTCAATTCTAAACTGAATTAAATATCACAGATGATCCCGTTCACACCATATTGTGAATTCCACTATTTCTGACTATTTCAGAAATTAAATATATTATTATATTATAACTTTAATTAAATATTCACCATTATTTAATTCCACGACCATGAAATCCTTTTAATCACCCTTTAAATAATTAAATTAATTAATTATTATATCGCTGAAAATGTGGGTCATTACAACATTGTTAGGGATGGATCTCTGAAAGTGATTATAGATCTTGTTAAGGAGGAAGGAGTTAAGTTTTGGAGTAATCATTTGGCTGGATTCTTATTGGACGGTACTCTTCCCTATCTTATTGTTGTTAATTTTCTAAAAAAATATTGGAAACTTCTTGGTGACTTCTGTGCTAAATCAGATGGTAGGAATTTTATTCTCATTTTACTAATGATTTAGATAGAATCAAAATTCTACAATCCGATCTAATCTTTATTAGAGGTAGAATGTTTGTTATCACATGTTAGATCCAAAAATGGCTCTAACACCCAAATTATCTGATTATGCAGATATAAATATCTAGAATTGCAAGAAAAACACAGAAAACACACAAGATTTATAGTGGTTCAGCGTTAACGAGCCTACATCCACTTTATATCTTTGATTATACATAAGATTCAAGTACAACCAATGATTTCTCTCTCAATCTCACTTTTACAATGGTGATTCACTCAATAATTTCGAGCGAAGACTGATAAGAAATAACAGAATAGCAGTAATGGTGGAAACAACACTCCAAACTGTCAAAAAGATCCTAAAAAATGCCAAGCACTGGGCTATTTATAGATGATGTTTACAGACGGATCATGGTCATACGTGGCACAAATCCTGAGGATCTCGGACTGGTTCGTGAACAAATGGAGAAATAGTCAAAATGGCTATTATGGACAGATGTCATGAGATCCAAGCCTTTCGAGTCGTGGTAGACTAGTTCGTTGCTTCCATTCTTTAGCTGTGAGGATCCGACAGTGAAGAAGGACCAAGTCGCGGAGCATTGGATAAGAGGGATCGGGTCGCGGATGGTGCCACGAGTCGGAGAAGATGAGGTGACCACGATCGGGTTCCTGAGGGTTCTGACGAGTAAGGCTCCATATTTTCTTTGTGTGCGAACCTTGGTGGCTTGATCAAAAAGCTAGCCAACATTTTGCCCCCTCGAAGGATTTTTATCAAGGATGGAACATGCTTCGAATTTGCTGAAATATTACTTCATGAAACGACAAATTAATAGTCGCGTTTGTTTGGAACTCGTACTATTTCAAAGAATCATGTTCTTTGATGGGTATAAATATCAAATCGAATCCTTCGATCATTTCCTCACTTGTTGGGTAACTTTCTTCTCTCGAATTCCGGAGGATATCGTAATCAACTTATCAGGTAAGCTTTAAAACTTTTTGTGGGAAATAGTGTTTAATAACTTTCATATTCTATAAGGATGAGACCCTAGCTTTTCGATCTATTAATCACTTTGGGATTTGGATTGTCATTTCAAACCACGGGTCGCGGCAGGCTATCCAACACATTCAAGTAGGGCTGTCCTACAGGCCTCGGACCGTTATCTGGGGGGCCCGTGTATGAACCTTGGTGGGCTTACCACACGCTCGTGGCTCATCATGGCCTGGCGATCCATATGAGACAAAGAAGGGAAGACCAAAAGTCTTCTCCTTGGCTATATAAGTTGTTTTAACCTCCTCCTTTTACCTTTTCACTTTTCATAGCCGCCGCTTCTCTTTTTCTTTCTCAATTCTGAAAAGGTAATTTCAAACAAAATCCTCTTGGTGTCAATTCAAATGTTAGTTAATCCTTTTATCTTTAACTCCATCGAGTTGACAATGGAACCGTCGCTGGTAAGCAGCAGTAGTGGCTATGAAATTTGTGGCGTTAAGGCCTTAAGGCGACTATGCATTGCCCCCATGCAACTTCATCCTAATGCTTACGCGGCTTTGTATACTCTATGTATTGTGTATGCAGATATTCTATAGACTGAGCTCACTTTCAAGGATTTAAAATTCTATTATCTCTTCAAACACTGTTCCACAGCGACTCCAAACTTCACCTTCTTTGAATCAGTAGCCAACAAGAAGGTTTTGTCGGAGGGTCACAGCAACATAGGGGATCCCAAAGCTGATTGGTTTTACATAAAAAACAAGGCCGGGTGTGCGAGGAAGTGGCTAAAGTCAAGTAAGCCTTAAGTCTCTTGATGCATGATCTAGTTGCATAATCAAAGTGCTAACATGTTTCCTTTTCCTATGCAGATCACATTTTTCGAAAAACAGAAGGTTCAATACATGAAGATCGACTGTTTCGTCTTCTCAAAAGCGCATCTGATTTCTTAAAAATCAAGAAATGTATCACCGGCGAGAATCTCCACAAACACCGTCTTTTGGACATAAGATATGGGCTTGGTTTAGGTGGTAGGCCTTACAAGTACGTGCTCCCTACTGGCAGGGAGTCTAGCAGCGTGCCCCCGGCTAGGGGAGAGGGGACCACAGAAGCCACAAAGGTGGTTGAGATCCCTAAAAGTCCTTCACCTTTGATTGACCAAGATGACGAGGATCTCAATGTGTATAAGGGAGGTGAAACTCTAATTAGTGATCCGGAAGACAGCCCTTCCTCTAAAGGACAGTCTCCCGCGAAGACTCCACCACCAATCGAACCCTCATTGACAGATGAGCAGATACGTGAGGGTTTATAAAAGATTCCCCTACCAGATGACCTCTATACCTCTGGAGATTTTGGAGGGGAACCATTCTTTCCTACCTCCGAGGGAGAAAACTCTCATGTTAAAGATAAAGAAACCGTGCAGACAAGCCAGACTTCGGGCCCTGGTGTGGTAGGGGGATTACACGGGCACACACACACATACCACATGCACCACTTATCATGACACTTTTACACTAACCATATTCGTAATCTTGATTTCCGTTTATTATTTTCTGCAGGAAGCATGCCTCGTCGTCATTCCCACTCCTACCGCGCTCTTCGCGAGAATACTACAAGGCTTTCTTCCATGTCCGAGCATGACCGCAGTGACAGTCGTGGGAGGGATAGTCAAAGACGTTCTGATTCCTATCAACCTCATTCCCCACGCTCTCGATCTCCTTTTAAACAAGATCTTGGTAAATCCCACAATTGCGAACCGCCACATACTGGGGGTAAAGAGGTTCCTAGGGCGCCAACTCCTCCAAGGTGCTTACCTCCACACAACAAATCTTCTAAAAAGTCTCATGATCCCAAGGGAAAACAAAAGGAACCAAGCAAAGGTAAAGAGCAAGAGAAAATAACTCTCGTTTCTTCGGGTCAGCAACATTTAGAGTCCTTTACTACGCAAGAAGTAGCCCTGGCTCCTGATAATAAGGCAAAACTGGAGCGCTTGCGGAAGCAATTTCCCGAAATCTATTTTGAGAGGATGGTCTTCATCCCAGACCTAGAGCCGGTTCCTGAGGATTGGGATGACGAAGTTGTGGGACGCGTCGCCCATGTAGCCAAGCAATATAGGGTGATGAAAAAACATGCTAAGAATCTTTCGGATGTTATCCATACTCTAGAGACGGATGCAGCTAGGGCTATGGTAAAGATTGATAATGACACCAGGGCCAGGAATAAAGCAATAAAGGATCTTGAGGATGCACAGGCTCTTCTTGCGATAGCTCAGCGGGATGCTGACAATCATAAGACCGAGCTAGAGAATGCCACGAAACTCTTCCACCTTGAGCTTGATTCAAATAGTCAAGAGCGCGTGGCCTTGAAGAAGGAGGTGGAGGACCTAAAACTTGCTAATGTTGAATTGAAAGCTGCACAAGATCGAATTGCTATAGAAAGGGCCGCTTGGGAAGAGGAGAGAACAACCTTGAACCATAGACTCGCCCATGCCGAAGAAAGGGTAGCTCTTGCCGAGAGTAATACCAATGCTGCTCTTGAGTCGGCTTCCACTGCCACTACTCGCCTTGCTGTAGCCGAGAAGGAGATTGAAGGGTTTGAGGAGCTACTTATGGACTATTTTGCTCAGGTTATCCGCACCCAAGATATCTCCTGGATCCAAGATTATAACAAAACTCTGGTTAATGTCTGGGATATGATCATCGAGGGGGAGGAGCAGCGGTTGAAGGTTGATGAGATCGACGAATGCAAACTTATGGAGACTTTCCTTAAGGGTGGAGAGCCTAAGGCCATGGAAGAAGGTAGACGTATGATCCGTGAGGCCATGGAGAAATAAAAAATCGATCTCAAGGGCAAAACTAAAACCGACGATGAGGGTACCGGCTTAGCATCGGAGCCTAAAACTTCTGAAGTTGAGGAATACAATCCCGACGATCCCTTGATCTCCGGAATTCTAGTCCCTCATGCCGTTGGAGCTTCCACTGCGGCTTCGACTGAAGGACCAGCGGAAGGTATCTCCACATTTTCTCCACAGTTTGTCAAAGCCGTTATAACTTGTCTTCATGATACAGAGTAGTCAATTGAGATGACCATACTTTCCCCTAAACTAATAGCTATTGCTTCTCATAATGTAGGCGACAAATCTACCGAGACGGTTGCAGAGAAGCCAGTTGAGGTCGGGAAGATCAGTGTGCCTTCAGTCATCGAGGTCATTCCCGAAGATCCAAAGTAGTCCGAAGCCGGAAAGACTAAGGAAACTGTTGAGGCATCAGGTAAGGATGCCCCAACGGACGCTGAAATTATCGGAGCTTTGGATGACATTGATGATAGCCACGAGGATGAAGAGGAGGATATTGACATCATGGGAGAAATCAAAGATACCGAGAATGATACTCTGGCCGAGATGAAGGCGAGGAAGGATAAGAAGTTGTCTTTGAAAATAGAGGAACAGGAGCCTCTGAATGTGCCTCCTATCACTGCTGCTGATCCCAAAACTCGGTTAGTCATAAGGTTCCCCTCTAAGTCGATAACTTCGCAGCTCGCAAGCCTGTCTACCGACCTTCCAGTGGATCCTCCTTCCGACAAAAGGAAGAGGAAAAAGCATGATAAAGCCGACGTTGACAAGGAGGAGGAGACGGGGAAGAAAAAGAAGGAGAAGAGGTTGAGGTCATCCCGAAAACCCAAGTAGTGCCAATTTAGTTATGCTTTTCTTTTTAGTATATGCACTAGCCTTATGATGTAGCCGCGAGTATGGACCTTTCCTTTTGGTTAGCTTCATTTTGTAATTCTGCACTTAGTAAATGAAAATTTGTTTCTTTTGTATCCTCGCATACCTGCAAGTTTACCATATCTGCAGAATTTATTATTCTGAATCATAGAACTTAAAACTAATATAAACAATCATAACTAAATACTGAAGTCATGAATGATAATACTTGAAAAGTTTATGCACTATGTAAATACACAGTGTCGTATGTGTATGCACCCCCCAATCAATCATCATCATAATGCCTGGCCAGGACTTATTGAAGATTGATTAGAGTTACAATTATGTTACCCCCTATGTTCGGAAATGAGGGGGTCGAGCTCAGCTTTCATTCTCATTCCCAATCCAGCAGCGGGATAGGAACCCTTAAGCGGCATTTAGTTAAAACACCTTTATACTCTCCTGTCGTATGCCCAGGATAGAGTTTGAACTCAGCTTTCAATTTGTTCCCCGATCCTTCAGCGGGATAAGAGTTCTTTTGTGGTGCCTGGTCTCTGACACCTTTATACTCCCTCGTCGAATGCCAAGGGTAGAGTTTTGATTGAGACAGTCTTTAAAATCATGGTGCACCTTTACGTCTCGCGGACAATTTAATTCTTTGTCCTTATGTACTTCTTCTCAGGTCCTGAGAAGTAGAGCTTTAACAGTTGTGTCGTTTACTTTATCGCCTTCTTGGTACCTGCATAATGTTAGTAACTACATAGTTTATGATAAATTTATAAGAATTGTGACAATTCATACACATGAGAATATAGTAAATAATGGTGCGATAAAAGTAAATGACATATGATATTTTATAGTGGTTCAGTCGAATCATGACCTACGTCCACTTTATAATCTTTTGCTTATATAACTGGACTGTTCTAGGCAAGTCAAGCCTTATTACATGGTCCTACAAACAAAAGAATAAGAATTTGACAGTTTCACGTCAAATAGTGCCGCAAATGCTGGGAATTCCCAACTCTGGGGATTTCAATTTCGTCCACGGTCGTTAGCTTGAAGGATCCATTATCAAGCCTCCGTAGGATGGCATAGGGCCCTTCCCACTTCGGCCCCAAATGCACTGGGGGTGGAAATACATGCTTTAGAACTAAGTCTTTGGGTTCAAAGGTTCGAGCTCGGACTCTTTTGTTGTAGTACCGAGCAACTTATTGCTTGTGCCTCAAGGCACGTAGATCCACTTCGTCTCTCTTTTCTTCTACCATATCCAGGGATTTGAGAAGTAGCTCGTTATTAGTCATTGGGTCATAATAAGTGACCTTGTGGGACAGTACTTCTAGGTCTATCGGGATGACTGCTTCCGACCCGAAAGCAAGGGAGAAAGGAGTATGCCCGGTAGCTGATTTGAAAGTTGTTCGGTAGGCCCACAGAGCCAAAGGTAGCTCATCGACCCACATGGCCTTGGTCCGTTTTAGTCGCTTCTTCAAAATGGACTTGATTCTTTGTTTGCCGCTTCTACCTACCCATTTGACTGTGGGTGTGCCACAGCCGTGAACCTCTTCTTGGTATGGTATCTTTGACAAAAATCAAGGAACTTAGAGCTATCGAATTGGGTTCCATTATCAGTTATGTTAACTTTCGGGATTCCAAACCGACATATGATATTTCTCATGACGAAGTTGATCATCTTCTTGGTTGAAATTTTGTTGTCCGCGCTTCTGCTTAAACCCATTTTGTAAAGTAATCAACAACCACTATAGCAAACTTTGCTCCGCCCTTCGCTAGGGGGAGACTTCCGATGATATCAACTCCCTACACCGCGAAAGGCCACGGAATCAACATTATCTTTAATTGGTTAGGAGGTGCGCTGGAGATCTTTGAGAATTTCTGGCATGCGTCGCAGTGTCGAGCGTACTTAGCTGCATCCTTATTTACAGTGGGCCAAAAATATCCGTATCATAGTATCTTCTTTGATAGTGTTTGTCCTCCAGTGCGGTCACCCATTCTCCATCGTGAACTTCTTTTAATACCCTTTCTATATCGTCATGGACTATACACCGAAGGACCGACATCGAGAACCTTTGCCGATATAGAACTTCACCTTGCATGACATATCACGAAGCTTTCCAAATCACGGCACGTCTCTCACTTTTCTTGGTTGGGAGTGTTCCATTGACTATGAAATTCTTCAAGGGTGTCATCAATGACTCCCTTTTCGGCTCAGTCTCTAGCACAGGATCAATTTCCATCTGACCGATGCTTGGAGTATGAAGTGTCTCTACCGGGACCATCTCCGTGTCCTCAGGATTATCAGAACTAGCCATTTTAGCTAGCTTATCGGCCCTCTGAGAGGGATTTGTGTAATGCTATAATGTTCTAAGCTACTCAGCATTTCCTTTACTTTCTTTAGATATGACACCAGTCTCAGCCCTTTAGCTTGGAATTCCCCATTGACCTGATTCACAACTATCTTCGAATCACTGAAGATACCCAACTTTGTTATTCCCAACTCCTTAGCAAGCCTAAGCCCGACAATCAGGGCTTCATATTCCGAATCGTTATTCGTGGCATGGAACTCCAACCTTAGAGCATAATATATTGATCGCTTCTCGGGGGTTTCCAATACAATTCCTGAACCTGATCTTCTATCATTCCTGGCTCCGTCGGTACATAGTCTCCATGCTTTAGGGTCAAGGAGTTGTTTTGGAGTATCAGTTTATTCACTCACTTCATTATCTTCAGGAATGGTAAATTCTGCTATAAAGTCTGCCAGTACTTGCCCCCTTATCGATCTTCGGGACTGGAAGTTTAGGTCAAACTGACTCAATTCAATATTCCATTTTAATAGCCTTCCCAACGCCTCGGGTTTTTGCAATACTTGTCTTAGCGGATGATCCATATATACTATAATGGGATGAGCCTGAAAATATTGACGAAGTTTCCTTGATGCGATTAGCAGGCTATATGCAAGCTTTTCTATCTTTGGATAATTTCGCTCTATGGCTGCTAACTTCTTGCTTACGTAATACACGAGCCTTTGAAATTTATCCTCTTCTCTTACCAAGGCTGAACTTATGGCATGGGACGATACTGCTAAGTATATGAACAAATCCTCATGATCCACTGGCTTAGACAGTATCGGAGTTTTTTCCAAATGATCCAATAGGTTCTGAAACGCTTCCACAGAATCAGGAGTCCATTTAAAGTTGCGTTTGGCTCGCTTGATCAGATTGAAGAATGGGATGCATTTATCTGTAGCTTTGGAGATGAATCTACTCAATGCAGCTACTTTTCCGGTGAGACTCTGCACATCTTTAATTTGCCTTGGTTCATGAATGTTTTGGATTGTTGTAATCTGATATGGATTGATCTCAATTCCTCGCGAACTAACAATAAAACCTAAAAACTTTCCAGAAGCAGCTCCAAACGAACACTTCAAAGGGATGAGCTTCATTCCATATCGCCTGAGTATATCGAACATTTCAGCTAGATCGGCAGTGTGATTCATTGACTTTCTAGACTTTACTAGCATATCATCTACATATACCTCCATCGTCTTCCCGATCTGGTTATAAAACATTCTGTTAACCAGCCTTTGGTAAGTCGCTCCAGCGTTCTTTAGGCTGAAAGGCATCACCACGTAACAATATAATCCCAAATCTGTGATAAAGCTGGTATGTTCCTGATCCAGAACATGCATGAGAATTTGGTTATATCCAGAATAAGCGTCCATAAAGGAGAGGAGCTCGTGACCTGTTGTTGATTCCACCAATTGGTCAATTTGGGGAAGTGGAAAGCTATCCTTCGAGCAAGCCTTGTTCAAGTCAGAGAAATCGATACATGTACGCCATTTTCCGTTGGTCCTTTTTACCAAAACCGGGTTTGAAATCCAATCCGGGTAAGTCGAATCTCTTACAAACCCGTTGCTCCTCAACTTCTCAACTTCTTCTTTTAAGGTAGCCGACATCTCTGGGCCCGGCATTCGCCTTTTCTGCTTGACGGGTGGATGCTTCGGATTAATAATTAGTGAATGGCGCATGATTAATGGAGATATGCCACACATATCAGCATGAGTCCAGGCAAACACATCCAGGTTGGCCTTCAGAAAGTCAGTCAGTTCCTTTGCACGAACAGGGTCCAACTGGGACCCGATCTTTAAGACCTTCATTGGGTCATTATCATCGATCGGAACGTCCTCAGTTATTTCGTTAGGAGTCGCCATTCTGCCCCCGGGTTCCTCGTCCTCTCTAGGATCTATATCCTCGGGTAGTTCCTTTGGCGACTCCCTTGGAATTGTCTTTAATTGCTATGTTGTATTCTACTTTGAGGGCGGAGAAGTATACTTTGGGTCGATATTTAATCCCTTGAGTAACAATTTCAATTCTGCTATATAGCGAGCTCTTCCTGTGACTTGATTGCCCCTAACTACTCCCACTCCCGCATTTGTTAGGAATTTTAACAATAGGCACCAGGACGCAATACAGGCCCTGAATTCTGCTAGGGCCAGTCGGTCCAAGAAAGCGTTATAAGGCGGCTCAATATCCAACACTACAAATGTGAGGATTCTCACTCTCTGGCGATCTCCCTCTCCAAGACTAACTGGCAAATCTACATATTCGATCGGGAATGTGGAGGCTCCGTTGAAGCCATATATCCATCCATCACAGGGCTTCAAATATTTCGATCCCAATTGCATCTGATCGAATGCTTTTTTGAAGAGTATATTTACCGAACTTCCATTATCCACCAAAACTTTGTGGACTAATGCAGGGCCAATATTTATGGTGATCAATAGAGGATCCTTAGTAGGGGAATGAATTCCAACATTATCTCTGTCGCGAAAGACGACATCATCAACATAGTTTTTTGCTGTTTCACTGGGGCTACAACTTTAGGATTACTACACTCCCCTACTTCATGATGTTTGGATGCATTTACATATTGATCCATTGCCCTAAAGCTGTGTCCAGCAGGATGAGGTCCTCCTACTATAGAGTTAATGACGATGTTCTTTCCTTTCTGTTGAGCGGTAGGTCGGGTGGTAGGTTAATTCTGATTCGGGGGTTGTCCAGCTTGCCCCCTGTCTCTCGGCGTAATCTTATACTCGTCCAACTTTCCCTCACGAAGTAACTTCTCAACAACATCCCTCAAATGTCAGCATTCGTTGCTGGAGTGTTCGTGGGTTTGATGGAAAAGACAGAGCTTCCCCGACTCTCGTTCTTTCATTGTAGAATCCCTAGGTGGGGGCCTCTTATACTGGAGGACGTTGTAAGTATCCATAAAGATATTTTCTAAGGTATTATTTAATGGGGTGAAACTCTCGAATGGCTGGTATCGAGGCCTCTTCTGTGAGTTATTTCCTTGATTCCTTCTCTTGTTACCGTTCCCAGATTGATGGCCATTCCCCTGGTTTTTATTCCCTACGTTCATTTCCACCTTTCCAGAGTTGTCCCTAGTTTGTTTGATAGCCACATTACTCTGTATATCTTCCTTGTCAGTGGCCTTCCTCTTTCGGTTGGCGTAGATTTCTTCTTGACGCAGGCGGGTGTTGGCTTTTTCATAAAATATTCCCCTGGTCAGTGGTGGCTTGCCAGCCAAGTATCTTCCAAACTCTGTATCCTTATCCACTCCGTTGATCAAGGCCATCAAAACAGTTTGTTCATGGGGATCTCTAACCTCTGTGACTGCTAGATTAAAGCGATCTAGATAGGATCTCAAAGATTCGTCCAGGCGTTGCTTAATGTGGGATAATTCAATGACATTCTTAGATCTTTGAGTATGCAGCCGGAACTGTTTCACGAACTGTTCACTTAATTCCCTAAAACTGGAGATCAATCGCGCTGGCAAACGAGTAAACCACATTAACGCCGTATCCTCCAGAAATATCAGGAATGTCTTACACTTTACAGCGTCAAAGGCGGCAGGTGCATTCATGTACCATAAATATCTCATTAGGTGCTGGATTGGATCCGCCCTTCCTGCATAACGGTTCATAGGTAGCATGTTAAATTTCCTTGGGAATCGAACTTCTAATATGTCATCCGTGAAAGGCGTATGGCTGCAGCCTATACCCCAATCTTCATTCCTTTGTCCGCGACTTTCTACCATCATTTGTTTGATCATGGCTTCGACATCTGCATGGGTCAGGGTAGATTCAGGATCAGCACTTCTTGACCTACGGGCTTCTCCAGCATTTCTTTGACGTGCTGCTGTAAAGTTTGGGGCCTGAGCAGAACTCCCTTGCCCCTATTACCGCGGTCAATCATGCGACGAGATGGAGGAATGGGTTGATTCTGAGCAGGGTCAACGATGTCTCCATTCCTAGGTGGTAGAACTGGCTCATTTAAGTTACGGTTATGAGTTCCCTGATTAAGCGCCTCTTCTTCTCGAGAAGGAAGTGACCCAAATCGAAGCTGCTCTATGTTCTCAGCCCATTCTAATGGGGGCCATCGCCGGTTTCTTCGAGGCTCTTCGAACGAGGATGAGTGTTCTGGGGTAAAAGGGTGAGCTGGCGGAGGTGACACCTGCCTTTGGATATCATCAATCTATCTTTCTAAAGCAGTAATATTCTGATGCAGGAACGAGCTCTCTCGCCTTTAAGCGGACAATTCATCAGTTATTCTGTCCAATGCTTCAATTATGCGAGAGCGGTCTCCTTCAGTTACTGGGACTGAAGAGTTGAAATGGTCATCAACTTCTTCTCTTATAAGTAAGGAACCCGAGCCAGGTCGAGCAGAAGCACCAGCACGAGCAGAACGAGCCATAATTTCCTTCCCAGGCCGAGTAGTGGTCTGATTATCATTTCGGTTCATGGCCACCCTATGCTGGTGGCTCGTGGTACCCTCTTGGCATCGACTCATGGTGGTCCCCTGATGTCGGATCGTGGTAATGGCGGCGTTGTCCTGGGATCGGGTCGTTACACCCTTAGCCACTCGAGTCGCGTTACCACCATCGAGTCGGGTCCCCCCTGGTCACCGCGATCTAGGGAATCCACGTCGACCTGCTCTTGAATGCTATCTCCATGAGCTTCGTTTGTAGCTTCACCGACTTGCGAAGCTCGCACATCCTTGGACTTCTTTCCAGACATAATACTTTGAGTTTGCTGAGTTCTTCAAAAATCAAAACAGTGAAAATTCGGACTATCTTCTTCGGACTTGAGTATCCAAATAGTAGAGCGATAACCCGATATGCTGAGACTTCAGTTCTTAGTGAAAGCACCAAAATGTTGGATCCAAAAATGACTCTAACACCCAAATTATCTGATTATGCAGAGATAAATATTTTTGTAAGAAAAACACAGATAACACACAAGATTTATAGTGGTTCGGCGTTAACAAGCCTACGTCCACTTTATATCTCTGATTATATGTAAGACTCAAGTACAACCAATGATTTCTCTCTCAATCTCACTTTTACAACGGTGATTCACTCAATAATTTCGAGCTAAGACTGATAAGAAATAATAGAATAACGGTAATGGTGGAAACAACATTCCAAACTGCCAAAAAGATCCTAAAAAATGCCAAGCACTAGGCTATTTATAGGTTATGTTTGCAGACGGATCGTGGTCATACGTGGCACAAATTCCGAGGATCTCGGACTGGTTCGTGAACAAATGGAGAAATAGTCAAAATGGCTGTTATGGACAGATGTCATGAGATCCGAGCCTTTCGGGTCGTGGTAGACTAGTTCGTTGCTTCCATTCTTTAGCTGTGAGGATCCGATAGTGAAGAGGGACCGGGTCACGGAGCATTGGCTAAGAGGGATCGGGTCGCGGATAGGTGCCACGAGTCGGAGAAGATGAGGTGACCACGATCGAGTTCCTGAGGGTTCTGACGAGTGAGGCTCCATATTTTCTTTATGTGCGAACCTTAGCGGCTTGATCAAAAAGCTAGCCAACATCACAAAATGGGATCCATCTGTTGGTAATTCTTTGATGCAAATCAAGAAAGTTCCGATCTGGATACATTTATATCAAATTCCTGCAATCCTATGGACACTAATGGGTATCAATTGGCTAGTGTGGCATATAGGAAAACTAATCTGTTTTGACAATAGTACAGAAAAGATTCAAAGGTTTAGATATGCTAAGGCTTTAGTGGAAATTTTGCCTGATGTTGTGTTACCTGATTATATAGAATTGGAAGATTTAAGTGGTTGTCCACCTGTATGAATATCTTATGATTGGAGGCCGAATAATTGTACCACTCGAAAATGATTGGGTATAAAACATGTGAATGTGATAAGTTTGTGAGGGAGGGTTTTTCTAATGAAACTCAAGATGAGGTTCACAAAGGAAAACAACACACAGTGAAGATGAAGGATAACCAGGATAAGAATAATTCTGTTGCAAATGAATATGGTTGGACAAGGGTTACAGTCAAGAAAAATATGATGTGGAGGAGGAAAAATGATTGTGTAAAGGAAGACGATGTTGCTAAAAATACTAATAATGAAGATCAAGTTGCTGATGGACAACAGACTATTGAGGAAGCTAATGCTTCTGGTAGTGATTTTGGTAATCAGGCAAATGTGGGTGTTGGAAATACTAAGTCTCAAGTAAATATGGATTCATCACATAATGTTGTAAAGCCAGAGTTCCTAGCCTCAAGTGTATTATCTGATACTACGATTTTGGCATCCACTGCTAATGTATTGTCGAGCACATCTATGCCTATTAAAAATTCAACTCCTAATTTTTCTAGTTCCACTTCTCCATCTATTCCTATTTTTTCTAGTTTCAATTCTCCATTTAATGCTAGCATTTATGGAGAGGAGAATAGTGCTGATGAGCAGAGTGGAAGGATGTCAAAGAGTAGTAAGAGGAGGGCTAAAAGAAAAAAGGCAGCAGAATTAAAGGAGCTGAAAGTGGGTAAAGGGGTTATGAATGAGGAGGTGATTCCTAGTAACTTTAAGAACTCAGTTCTAAGGCATACTAGGAGTAACCCAGTTTGAATGCTTCATGCTTTGGTTTTGATGCAAAGTTGAGTAAAAGTTGCTGGTTAGTTAAGTTTTTACATTGGAGATCTTTTGATGTGATATGGTCTTAAGTTTTTCCATTTATTGCTATGAAGTGGTAATACAGAGCTTTGTTAATGTAGTGTTAATGCAAGGATGGGTGACGGAATCTTTGTTTTGAGGATACCGTGCTTCTTTCTGTAAGCTCGTGCATGGGAAAACGTTTGGCTTATACTTATGAATTCAGTAATAATGGTAATTCTTAAACTGGAAAAGCAACATGTTGAAGAAGGACTCATGATTTTTTGTTATAGCTGATATGTAATAATGGTTTAGCAGTATTGAGTTTTTTTGGGGTTTTATGTGCATCACTCTTTGTTTTTTTTTCTCGTTACTATTAGCCATGTGATTTAATTCTTGTTTAGTCAGTGTGAAGTTTGTAGTGTATTCTTGTATATACTTTGTAATCGTTTCATAGTGTTAATAATATTTTACTTTCCTTTCAAAAAATATTTAATATTTTTTATAATAAATAATAATTAAAAGTTAAAAATCAATATTAAATAATAATGATAAATAATTGAAATAATAATAACGGGTAACTAATAAAATAATTAATATTAGATAATAGTAATAATAATTAAATATTAATATCTAATTTCTAATAAATACTGCTAGATAGTAAAATTTTAAAAGTGAATTTGAAACATAAATCAATTAAAATAAATAATTATTAATTAATAATCAATTAATTTTCAATAGTAAATAAATAAATATTAAAAACTTAATATTTAATTAATAATATATAATTTATAAATAATTCACAACTAAATTCTAATAATTAACGTTGGTTATTTAATAAATAATATATAATAGTTTATAATTAGTAACTATAAAATGATAAACAACATCATTAGTCATTTATAATTTACTATAACAAATGATTATTCGTAAATTATTTAAAATTAATAATTAATAACTTATGATAATACTTTTTTAGTTCCCTCTTTTTCTAAGTGTGACGTTAAACAATCCCACAACTTCGTCATATAGGACATAGTTTAAACTTCCCACCTCCTCGTCTTACTACAAATCAAACTTCCATACCCTTAATTTTCAATTCCAGCTTCTATGTTTCGTTTCCTGCCTTTCGCCGCCTACATACTAATTTTCTAGAAAACCTAATATTCTCAAACTCTCAATCATCGATCTGCCTAAGTTGGTGAATCAATTTCCCTTCCTTCCTCCAAATTCCAGACCACAAGTAGCCTAAAACACGTTGCATTTACACACCAAATCCATCTCCTGTTTCATTACTTTCTTCTATTTAGGTCGCTTCTCTTTCTTTTGCCTCCAAATTCCAGACCACAAGTAACTGATTTCTTCCCATCACAGCCGTGATTTGACAGGGCTAGCCACTACATGTTGTCATGCCCCGTGGCCTGATGCTGGCCTGAAGAATTTGTAGAAACCGTAAATTGTTGACATTGTTGTTGTATAGATATGTTTTCCGTGCCAAGGTTACAAGTTGGAAACCATCTTCATCAATCAGAGGTGGTAGAGGAACAATTAGGGAAGGAGGCACTGTCTGATCAGAGGAGGAGGGAGGCTCTGACTGCAATGATGTCTGGCCCTGCATCGATTTCCTGGAGGATGACATCTTGTTACAGTTTCATATGTATTGCACTAGCCGAAGAGAATGGGTACAAAAATTTTACGGTTATTTACTATATTTTATGGAATCAACACAATTATTTTTTGTTTTATAGTTATTTACTTTGATATCTGTTAGATCCAAAATTGGCTCTAACACCCAAACTAGCAAAGATTATAATAGGATGAAAACTAAAACGAAGAAAACACACAATTTATAGTGGTTCTGCGTTAATTAGCCTACTTCCACTTTTCTTCTTTTTTGATTGATATCTTGAAAGAGAGAACAACAATGATTTTCACTCAAATCTCACTCATTTCATACATTGATTCACTCAATTTCCTTTCTAATATGACCCGAAAGATGATTGTAGGCTGAATAAGTTGGTGGAATTCGGGTTACAAAAGAGTTTCAATACTGAAAATGCCAAAAGATCCTTCCAAATGCCTCTTGATGGTGTATTTATAGGTGGAAAAAGCTTCTGAAACCAGATCTGTTTGGATCCACGTGGCGTCCATCCCATCACTTTCGGGTTCGGATGGGTTCTGGTGCTGACAGCACATCTGGTTAGTGGCAATTGTGGGTAGAACGTGTACATAACCGCCCTGATTCTTAAGGAGAACGTGGAGTGAAGCAAACTGAAATTCTGGGTTTCAGATCGGATAAGCTGATGACTGGGGGTTCAGATCAGCTTCGTCTCCTCCGATCCGGTCAGTGTTGCATTCGTTCCTTTATAGCTTTGTGTTGATTTGTCTCTGCCCAAGGAAGCCCGATCTGATCCGATTGTTTAGCAGGGTGTTCTTCATAATTTGATCTTCTAGCTTTGTGTAGCCTAGTTCACAAAGTAGGCTAACATTTTTCCTCCTCAAGGGATGCTTCTATCGAAGATGGAGCATGCCTTGACATCGTTTGTTCATTGGTCTTTGAATTCGAATCGTTAAATAGTCATCTCCGTTCGTTTACAAGGACGTGTTGCTTCATAAAAACCGGGTGTAACACCCTGCCTCCGCTAGGGTCACTCGCACAGGAATGCACTAACTTTAGAGGGGCATTATTGGTAAACATGCACAGAAATATCACAAGACATAACATATATAAATAGCGGAAGTAAAATCAAACTTTCATAACATGAATAAATAAGGTCTAAAGCCTTTTACATCAGAGTACATCAAAACCTGTCTTGCAATAGTAAAGAAGCATAAAGACTTTTTAATAAATTATTCCCCAAGTAAAACAGTAAAGTAGCCATAGCCAAGAGAAGTCCAAGCCATCCATGATGACCTTCAAGCAGAAGAAGTCCGAACTAAACAGCATTGTTTCCTCCCTGAAACCTAGGGGGGGGGGGGAACGGAAGAAAAGAGGCGAAACAAAACGGGTCAGTCAAAAAGACTGAGTAAGTCCTATCTACTTCCAGTATAAAAACAGGTAAAGGTAACATGACATGCATAAACTGAAAGTAAACATAAGGATAACTACAAGATAGATAAACCAGGATAGCCGGTTGAACTACTGCGGCAAGGTAAACTAAGGTATCATGATAAACTACGGTGTTATGATAAGTCAAGGTATCACATCATCAGATTTTTGTCGAGTACATTATCCTAAGGTATCTACCCCGTCTAACATCCCACGGTTATGTATGTTCTTCCTAGTTCTAACATGTATATTTGCTCTGCACCTCTCGTACTAGTATCCCTACCCGCGTCATGTGTTAACCATGAATGTCCCTTGCTCAAAGTCGTGTAATGGTCCTTGTCAACCTAATATATCGCATATATAGGTTACTCAAATCATATGTTTCTTTCCATGTATATAAGTTCAGTCCTTTGCCGTACCTCGTACGGGCTTCCTCATGTCGTATTATCCTTGAAATCGTTTGGACTGTCATCCTTGTTCTAGCTAGGCTCTTCCATATGAATCATCGTTTGAACTACTAGGACTTACGCCACCTAGCACCACTAGGGATTACGCTCACCTATTGCACGCTTTCGTATTTCGGTTTGGGTTAAACCACCTAGGCCACTAGGGATTACGCTAACCCTCAACCGCGCCCCTTTTTCCCTCGCATTCATCGTGAATCGTTTTTTCTATGACTGTATGCACATGTATCACATCGTTCCATCCGAGTCCTGTCACAGGGCAAAACAAGAAATACAGGACTCGGTCGGGAGCTTTAGATTTATCTGCCGATGCAGATACTAAGGTCTGCTTTTCTACACGTGGCTATGGTCCCACGAGACCCCTCCCTCAACTAATGAAAGGCAACACAAGAGAAAATCTTGCATGAGAACTACACTCCGGCCAGCCCACATCCTACGGCCTACCTCACCCATAATTAGATAGCAAATCATGGTCTGTTGGGTGTTCCCTGCCTTTCCGTACGTACACGCTTGACTCAAGATGGTAGATGATCGACGAACTTGCTATCTCGGGCACCTTATGTATTCGCCGACTCACTGCTATCCACCCCAGTCTTTAGGTCGCTCGCATAGCAACCAAGGCATATTCTTGGTTCTTCTACCGCAGACCTCAACCTCTCGTGAGCCTAGTATAATGACCTGGCAGCTCACAGAGGGATCCCAAGAATATCCTCACGTTCCTCGAAGCCGCTGCTTCGTTACCCAGTTCGTTGGAGCCTTTATCTAAATCAGATAGCCTGCTCCTACACGCATAATTAAACGTATCGGGTTACTAATCTATCTAAGAAATGGTCCAAATTTCCTTGACTAAGAATTATTACTTAGTTTCCCTTAACTAAGGTTTACCACTTAGCCTTATTTCCATAATCCTTGTTAACTATGGTTATTTACCTAATCCTCCGAATTAGGGTTTATCTAATGGGTTAAGTGTCACTTAAGTTCATAACTTAGCCCGTCTACAACCCATGTCAAAATTGGCTAAGTATCCAAGTCCAAGACTTAACCCTACAAACCATGTGTTAAGTTGGCTAAGTATATCAAGCAATCCATGACTTAACCTCGTCTAATTATCATTTTAGATTGGTTAAGTATATGTTAATTTGACCTTATCAAATTACCGAGTCAAATCGGTCAAGCGTATTCGAAACGATTCGTGACTTAGCCTTATCATGTTTTCACGTTAGATTGGTTAAGTATAGGTTAACTTAACCTCATCAAATTAACGAGTTAGATTGGTTAAGTATAGGTCACTTAACCTCATCCAATCATCGTGTTAAATTAGTTAAGTGTTTAACTTAACCCCATCGAATTACCGTGTTTAGATTAGTTAAGTGTGGATTACTTAACCCCATCTAATTACCGTGGTTAGGTTAGTTAAGTCTTAATTACTTAACCCCATCTAATTACCGTGGTTAGGTTAGTTAAGTCTTAATTACTTAACCCCATCTAATTACCGTGGTTAGGTTAGTTAAGTCTTAATTACTTAACCCCATCTAATTACCCAGTCGGATTAGTTAAGTGTAAATTACTTAACCCCATCTCCTAATCATCTTGCATGGTTAAGTGTCATTAAGGAATCAAGTCCGGTCCCACTTAACCTACCCATTCGTGTCATATCGGTTAAGTGTCATTAGTCAAATTTACTTAACCTTATCATGTGGCATTAATTTAATTAATGCACTCTTAACCTCTCACATTAGACCTTGTTGTGGTTACTAGTTAAGCCGGGCGGGTCCGGGTAGATTTACACCACAACTTAGTCTAACCTCGGGTCTTAAGCGCGACATGACCAACTTCTCACATTGGATCCTATTGTTTGTAGCTACTAGTTAAGCCGGGCGGGTCCGGGTAGATTTATGCTACAAACTCAACCCAACCTCGAGTTGGCCACACTTATATTATCTAAGTTCATCATGTTTCCAAAACACGTTACAAGTTTTCAAGCATTTGGGTAGACCTAACTTAATAGGTAAATTCCCAAAGGGTAGACCTAACTTAATAGGTAAATTCCCAAGCTCATGTTTTTATGCATACTTACATGCCAACTTCCATGTTATCTTTCAAGTCATAATTTCAAGTATAAACACATGTCATATTCAAGTTAAGATTTTGCGACATGTTCATGTTTATCTAACTACCCAAAATCGTGTTTTCCCAACGCAAGCAAAGCGAGTCAACATAGTAAGGATACTATGTCACATATTGGTCTCAAAACATGCATGATGCCAAAAGGGCTTGGCTTCCACATGCATAACATCATAACGAGATTGGCCATAAACATGCATAGTGTCATAAGGTAATTTGGCCACAAACATGCATATTATCAAAAAGGGTTTAGCCATAAACATGCACAACTTAAAAGAGGGGATTGGCCATGAGCATGCATAATCTCATAAAGGATTTGGCCACAAACTTGCATGTTACCCTAAGGGGTTTGGGTTCATAAACATGCATAAGCCCCAAAATCTTGTCTTAGCCAATGTTTCACACATAAAGTGGTTCCTAAAGGTTCATGCTAGCATTTCATGCATAAAGATCCAAACTTGCAAGTTAAACTAGGTTATGCATAGCATGAGAGGCATGATTAAGTCACTCACATGGCCTAAAATCATAATCATGAACATAAGAGGCAAGGTAAGGCTCATATAGGTTCGCATAATCATGTTTAGCCTCATTTTATCCCATGTCATTATCAAAACTACCGTTTCCATCTAAAAGTAGCTAGAACTTACATAGTTAGGCCTAGGGAAAGAAGCATGAATCATCTTGGCTAAGAAAGGTGCCTCCTTTGTAGAAGAATCGTCATGGAACTCGCATAGCAATGTTGATTTGGCCTTGATTTGGTGTAGCAAGCTTGCACCTTTTGATTTGAACTTGATTTGGATGCATAGGCTCTAGGGATTTGAGATGGAGGCCATGAGAGTAGAAATTTGGCCATAGTTTAGTTACATGAGTGAATAATGAGGGTTTAGGGGTAGGTTTAGGGTCTTTTTATAGAGATTAGGATAGTTTTAGGCCCTTAGATTAACCCTAGGATAGATCCAAGCCCTCAAAAATCGTCACAAGCCTCCAAAACAAGACCAAGGGCCAAAACAGGTGCACCGGGCCAGCCAGGGTCAAGCCAGAAGGCTGTGCAGGTTTCTGGCTCGACACGGGCGCACTTCCCAAGTGCGCCAGTGTATTCTTGTGCTGGCGCACTTCACAAGTGCGCCAGTGCATTCTGGCTTGTTTTCGGTTTTTCTGCCTAACTTCGTTCGTCCATATCTTCTTCATACGGACTCCGACTTACGAAATTTCGGACTCTATTTCGCGTATTTTTCCGAGACGAACGCAATGGCGCAACCCGTTTATCCTGATTCAGATTTTATAATTTAATTCTGCCTTGATTCTTGTCTTTACATGTTATCGAAATACGGGTTGTTACATTCTCCCCACCTTTGAGGATTTCGTCCCCGAAATCTCCAAGTTAGAAAGAACATATCCTACCATCCATCATTCATCTACTCAAAACATCATCCACAAGCAACCATTGTCCTTAGATGATTTCTAATGCTGTATGAATAGATGCAAAACGTGTGTGTACATGTTCCTTAGCTAATGCAAATGATCAGGCCTGAATAATCTTTCTGATGCAAAATATGTATAGTGCCATGAATCCAACATGTATGCAAATAGTCCTAGTCATATAGATACTATATGCGTGCACAATCATTCATTCATATGCAACAACCGCATGATAACACATTCGATTTCATCCATAAACAAGTATAAATACTCGTGCATATGCAATATGAAACGTGACCGAGTCGAGCTAATATCTAATGTAAATTCGCGCATCCACGAGCAACCACTTGCAATCATTTGCAACCATATCAACCATAACATGTTTCAAATACATGTTTACATCCATAGGGTTCTACCTAAGATTCCCTGAAACAGGGTCGAGAAGATAAACAAGACAAACTCCGTACGGGGTTTGTAACAGAGACAGGACCGAGAGGATGTCCATAAAAGATAGCCTACAAGCAAGCTCAATAGAGAAACAGGGATCGAGGATATATTCCCAAAAGAGATATCATGCACGTATTTAGTCTTCAGTCTCCTGAGTCGCATTACCTTGAGCTTAGTTCCATCGTGCCTTGACCGCCCCTTTTTCTTCACGATTTCGCAGCTTCTTATTTCCTGTTTCCATAACATGAGTTGGAACTCATTCCCTCGTCGCCTCTCGTTCCTCTTGCACTTATCCTTTTCCTAGAATACTTGACGCAAACATGACTACGTACTCATGATCTCATGCAAGCTTTCCAAAATTCACTAGTGAATCTCGGACCTCGTACCATAAGGTATTCCACGTAGAAGAACTTTCTCTTGGAAGTAAACAGATGCAAACCAGGTTATCAAGCGCACTTACTAGGGTGATTTCTATAACCCATGCATAAGTGAAATAAACCATCCGTCTTATCGGCGAACACCACTCGATCGGGCTTCAAATTTCCAATAGAGGTATCCAGGGATTCTAGGTAACTAATCATGACCAAACCCCAAAGGTTACACGAGACTTCGAGGGTATTACCAAGGCTAGTCAAGAGTCTAACTACCCTCCTATCAAAACCGAGGGTGGCACCCCTTACTGGATAACCACTTCATCCCTAGAATCCATCCACAACTTATAAGCATTATTTCCAAGCTCAACACTTGATATAGACATTCTCAAATCCAAACAAGCCATGAGTAAATGGACCGATCTTCCCATAGAACTTGAGACAAAAACGGGATCCTCTACTACGCTAGTACTAAGGTGCAGAGACTCAACTATCGAAACGGACTTAAAAGATGCGGTGATCAAAACAAAGTCCTGACAGGATGATAGAGAAGAAAAGCTAAACCTTTAACAAGATCGTTACCCTCCTTCTGAGGTACCCTAGAAATGAGAGCATACTATTGCCCTCCGAATGATCTTGTCCCTGTTCCATGATACTTAACTATCCGTCCCGTTTCACCATGCCAAAGGTACTCTCTCGTCATGGGTTTCATTGTTCATCTTTCTCCCTCCTTTTAGGACTCAGCCATACCAACATGTTGCTTATCCCTGAGCTCGTATCCTTTATCCTTGTTCTTACTATCCTTTCATGCATAACTCTGCAACGGTCTCTCGAGAACCACCTCCATCGTACGGGAAACACTTACGCAGCTAGAAAGACTAGTCGCAGTCAAAACCACTGTGACTACAGATGGAGGAAAGAAAGGAAAAGAGATTCAATCAAGGAAACAAGGATAATGCTAATGGCCTTTGGGGAATAGCCTTTTTCTTTTTAAAAGAAAATTTTCTTGAAAAATGCTTCTTTGTAAACGGTTTTTTTTCAAATAGTTTTCAGAAGGTCTTTAAAAACTTTTGCCCAGTCTGGTAACCTTCTGCTCTGATACCAAATGTAACACCCCGCCTCCGCTAGGGTCACTCGCACAGGAATGCACTAACTTTAGAGGGGCATTATTGGTAAACATGCACAGAAATATCACAAGACATAACATATATAAATAGCGGAAGTAAAATCAAACTTTCATAACATGAATAAATAAGGTCTAAAGCCTTTTACATCAGAGTACATCAAAACCTGTCTTGCAATAGTAAAGAAGCATAAAGACTTTTTAATAAATTATTCCCCAAGTAAAACAGTAAAGTA
The DNA here is from genome assembly GCA_030737875.1 of Allium sativum. Lineage (NCBI taxonomy): Eukaryota > Viridiplantae > Streptophyta > Magnoliopsida > Asparagales > Amaryllidaceae > Allium > Allium sativum. The sequence goes on along the minus strand of JASFAX010000039.1, from coordinate 4,409,682 downwards.
GCCATAGCCAAGAGAAGTCCAAGCCATCCATGATGACCTTCAAGCAGAAGAAGTCCGAACTAAACAGCATTGTTTCCTCCCTGAAACCTGGGGGGGGGGGGGGGGGAAACGGAAGAAAAGAGGCGAAACAAAACGGGTCAGTCAAAAAGACTGAGTAAGTCCTATCTACTTCCAGTATAAAAACAGGTAAAGGTAACATGACATGCATAAACTGAAAGTAAACATAAGGATAACTACAAGATAGATAAACCAGGATAGCCGGTTGAACTACTGCGGCAAGGTAAACTAAGGTATCATGATAAACTACAGTGTTATGATAAGTCAAGGTATCACATCATCAGATTTTTGTCGAGTACATTATCCTAAGGTATCTACCCCGTCTAACATCCCACGGTTATGTATGTTCTTCCTAGTTCTAACATGTATATTTGCTCTGCACCTCTCGTACTAGTATCCCTACCCGCGTCATGTGTTAACCATGAATGTCCCTTGCTCAAAGTCGTGTAATGGTCCTTGTCAACCTAATATATCGCATATATAGGTTACTCAAATCATATGTTTCTTTCCATGTATATAAGTTCAGTCCTTTGCCGTACCTCGTACGGGCTTCCTCATGTCGTATTATCCTTGAAATCGTTTGGACTGTCATCCTTGTTCTAGCTAGGCTCTTCCATATGAATCATCGTTTGAACTACTAGGACTTACGCCACCTAGCACCACTAGGGATTACGCTCACCTATTGCACGCTTTCGTATTTCGGTTTGGGTTAAACCACCTAGGCCACTAGGGATTACGCTAACCCTCAACCGCTCCCCTTTTTCCCTCGCATTCATCGTGAATCGTTTTTCTATGACTGTATGCACATGTATCACATCGTGCCATCCGAGTCTTGTCATAGGGCAAAACAAGAAATACAGGACTCGGTCGGGAGCTTTAGATTTATCTGCCGATGCAGATACTAAGGTCTGCTTTTCTACACGTGGCTATGGTCCCACGAGACCCCTCCCTCAACTAATGAAAGGCAACACAAGAGAAAATCTTGCATGAGAACTACACTCCGGCCAGCCCACATCCTACGGCCTACCTCACCCATAATTAGATAGCAAATCATGGTCTGTTGGGTGTTCCCTGCCTTTCCGTACGTACACGCTTGACTCAAGATGGTAGATGATCGACGAACTTGCTATCTCGGGCACCTTATGTATTCGCCGACTCACTGCTATCCACCCCAGTCTTTAGGTCGCTCGCATAGCAACCAAGGCATATTCTTGGTTCTTCTACCGCAGACCTCAACCTCTCGTGAGCCTAGTATAATGACCTGGCAGCTCACAGAGGGATCCCAAGAATATCCTCACGTTCCCCGAAGCCGCTGCTTCGTTACCCAGTTCGTTGGAGCCTTTATCTAAATCAGATAGCCTGCTCCTACACGCATAATTAAACGTATCGGGTTACTAATCTATCTAAGAAATGGTCCAAATTTCCTTGACTAAGAATTATTACTTAGTTTCCCTTAACTAAGGTTTACCACTTAGCCTTATTTCCATAATCCTTGTTAACTATGGTTATTTACCTAATCCTCCGAATTAGGGTTTATCTAATGGGTTAAGTGTCACTTAAGTTCATAACTTAGCCCGTCTACAACCCATGTCAAAATTGGCTAAGTATCCAAGTCCAAGACTTAACCCTACAAACCATGTGTTAAGTTGGCTAAGTATATCAAGCAATCCATGACTTAACCTCGTCTAATTATCATTTTAGATTGGTTAAGTATATGTTAATTTGACCTTATCAAATTACCGAGTCAAATCGGTCAAGCGTATTCGAAACGATTCGTGACTTAGCCTTATCATGTTTTCACGTTAGATTGGTTAAGTATAGGTTAACTTAACCTCATCAAATTAACGAGTTAGATTGGTTAAGTATAGGTCACTTAACCTCATCCAATCATCGTGTTAAATTAGTTAAGTGTTTAACTTAACCCCATCGAATTACCGTGTTTAGATTAGTTAAGTGTGGATTACTTAACCCCATCTAATTACCGTGGTTAGGTTAGTTAAGTCTTAATTACTTAACCCCATCTAATTACCGTGGTTAGGTTAGTTAAGTCTTAATTACTTAACCCCATCTAATTACCGTGGTTAGGTTAGTTAAGTCTTAATTACTTAACCCCATCTAATTACCCAGTCGGATTAGTTAAGTGTAAATTACTTAACCCCATCTCCTAATCATCTTGCATGGTTAAGTGTCATTAAGGAATCAAGTCCGGTCCCACTTAACCTACCCATTCGTGTCATATCGGTTAAGTGTCATTAGTCAAATTTACTTAACCTTATCATGTGGCATTAATTTAATTAATGCACTCTTAACCTCTCACATTAGACCTTGTTGTGGTTACTAGTTAAGCCGGGCGGGTCCGGGTAGATTTACACCACAACTTAGTCTAACCTCGGGTCTTAAGCGCGACATGACCAACTTCTCACATTGGATCCTATTGTTTGTAGCTACTAGTTAAGCCGGGCGGGTCCGGGTAGATTTATGCTACAAACTCAACCCAACCTCGAGTTGGCCACACTTATATTATCTAAGTTCATCATGTTTCCAAAACACGTTACAAGTTTTCAAGCATTTGGGTAGACCTAACTTAATAGGTAAATTCCCAAAGGGTAGACCTAACTTAATAGGTAAATTCCCAAGCTCATGTTTTTATGCATACTTACATGCCAACTTCCATGTTATCTTTCAAGTCATAATTTCAAGTATAAACACATGTCATATTCAAGTTAAGATTTTGCGACATGTTCATGTTTATCTAACTACCCAAAATCGTGTTTTCCCAACGCAAGCAAAGCGAGTCAACATAGTAAGGATACTATGTCACATATTGGTCTCAAAACATGCATGATGCCAAAAGGGCTTGGCTTCCACATGCATAACATCATAAAGAGATTGGCCATAAACATGCATAGTGTCATAAGGTAATTTGGCCACAAACATGCATATTATCAAAAAGGGTTTAGCCATAAACATGCACAACTTAAAAGAGGGGATTGGCCATGAGCATGCATAATCTCATAAAGGATTTGGCCACAAACTTGCATGTTACCCTAAGGGGTTTGGGTTCATAAACATGCATAAGCCCCAAAATCTTGTCTTAGCCAATGTTTCACACATAAAGTGGTTCCTAAAGGTTCATGCTAGCATTTCATGCATAAAGATCCAAACTTGCAAGTTAAACTAGGTTATGCATAGCATGAGAGGCATGATTAAGTCACTCACATGGCCTAAAATCATAATCATGAACATAAGAGGCAAGGTAAGGCTCATATAGGTTCGCATAATCATGTTTAGCCTCATTTTATCCCATGTCATTATCAAAACTACCGTTTCCATCTAAAAGTAGCTAGAACTTACATAGTTAGGCCTAGGGAAAGAAGCATGAATCATCTTGGCTAAGAAAGGTGCCTCCTTTGTAGAAGAATCGTCATGGAACTCGCATAGCAATGTTGATTTGGCCTTGATTTGGTGTAGCAAGCTTGCACCTTTTGATTTGAACTTGATTTGGATGCATAGGCTCTAGGGATTTGAGATGGAGGCCATGAGAGTAGAAATTTGGCCATAGTTTAGTTACATGAGTGAATAATGAGGGTTTAGGAGTAGGTTTAGGGTCTTTTTATAGAGATTAGGATAGTTTTAGGCCCTTAGATTAACCCTAGGATAGATCCAAGCCCTCAAAAATCGTCACAAGCCTCCAAAACAAGACCAAGGGCCAAAACAGGTGCACTAGGCCAGCCAGGGTCAAGCCAGAAGGCTGTGCAGGTTTCTGGCTCGACACGGGCGCACTTCCCAAGTGCGCCAGTGTATTCTTGTGCTGGCGCACTTCACAAGTGCGCCAGTGCATTCTGGCTTCTTTTCGGTTTTTCTGCCTAACTTCGTTCGTCCATATCTTCTTCATACGGACTCCGATTTACGAAATTTCGGACTCTATTTCGCGTATTTTTCCGAGACGAACGCAATGGCGCAACCCGTTTATCCTGATTCAGAGTTTATAATTTAATTCTGCCTTGATTCTTGTCTTTACATGTTATCGAAATATGGGTTGTTACACCGGGTCTCTCATCGTCTATATATGTGTCATGCCACATATGAATTTCCTTTTTCATTTTAAACAAATTTAGGAACTCTTCTTGATTTCCAGCGGTCCATCCAGGTAACCTTTTTCTTTATTTTTCCTTGAGTTCAATTCAATTTATATGCCAAGTGAAATGTGCATAATCCCATTCGGTTCGGACCCCAACTTGAACGGCTTTTCATCTTTTCTTGCTTATCACTAGGTTGACAGGTCAGAATGCCTTTGTGGGCATGTATCCCGGTCCGAGCGGGAAAAGAGGCTAGGAATACGATTGGTCACGATAAGCCTATATAAACCCGCTGCCATCCTCCTTTTTCCTCTTCCTTTTTTTATTGTTCTTGTCTAACAAACTTTGCACTGAAACTCAAGCTTCCGAAAAACTCCAAAACTCTCTCGTTAATCTTCAAATTAAGCATGCTGGTAGGTTTATATCTCGATTATCTTAAAATAGCCGATTTCAGTTTTAATTTGGGATCAACTTTGAGCAATTTGGTCATGGCATCTGCTCGGCTTCGACGCCGTGGCTCCCTCTCTCGTCGCCGTCGTCGTTGGTGGTTCTGCCAGCACCTCGAGGCGTTGGGGAAGGGATTTGGCATGGTAGGAAATATATAGATCCATGAGGGTTTCGTTGCGACTAATTTCTTAAAGATAAACGGTTTTCCTGAGGGAAATGGGTTCGGTGTTAGTTGAGTGGAGTAGAGGATGGAGAGGGAGAAGAGGAAAGGAGGTTAGAGCTTGGGATCGGTTCGGGTGGAGAGGCATGGAAGTGGAGATGGAAATGAGTTTCAACTGACCGGATCGGGTCGGATTAGAAAGCAAAGAGGGGGGACACAAATCGCTTTACTGGTTCCGATTAGAATGAGAACTAAGGAGATGGAGCAGCACGACTATTCAAATCAATCCGAACCACTCCGAAAGCCCACTTCTGATCTGATCCAGTTTTTGTGCGATAGGCGTGAATATTTGCTGCAGACCATAACAAGGCTCCCCCCGATCTGATCCCAAGCTCTACATCCGAACGGAACCGAATCAGTCCAACTCAATACACAAGAATATTTTCAACTGGATAAAATAATATTTGACATAATCTTCAACTTGATGGACAGTTAGGATAGCGCCTTACGAACATAAACGAACATTAAGGATTATTTTGTACATTACTGCTTTATTGAACCTTTGCATCACGATCTCATTTGTTTACTTTGCATCTTTTGCACACGTAGCACACACTTTAGTTCACATACACACACGGGGGGGGGGGGGGATGCGGGCTATCTTACTCCAACTTATGTTATTGCTTCTTCAGTAGTCTAGTGATCATGGCCGAGAGACGTTCATTTAGGTTAACAAAGAAGGTAGAAGTTGCGGAAACTTATGAGAAATTTGCTCTTGATGACATATCATCATCCTCAGACCCTGAATGGGACGATGAAGGCCCAGATTATGAAGTAGGAGCACATAATAGTGAAACACTTTCCGATAGTGAAGTTTCTCTGGGCGATGAAGAGGAAGGAGGGATAGGAGATAATCGAGCTCCTGAATGAGTTTGAGTCTGCCATTATATTGTAGTTACCCAAAGATTCTGTTGAATCGACGATTGATGACGACAGACTTGTTCGAATATGTCTAAAGCATGAGATACTGAAAAGAGATACCCTAGTACCATCGAAAGCTGATCGTCCCCACAATCCCCCGGAAGGATTTATGGCAGTTACCGGATTGATGTGTATGGTTGGGGCTATTCCACCGTTTTCGCCTTTTGTTGTCGACTTTCTGAGACAGATGCGGATTGCCCCCACGCAGTTACACCCCAACTCCTATGCTTATTTATATAACTTATATATAGCATACAGAGAGGTTTTAGGTATAGAGCTTACTTTCGATGATGTCCACTTTTTTTATAATTTCAAGCATCGGACTCAAGAGACTCCTTCCTTCTCCTATTTTGAATCAGTCCCAAAAAGGAAATTTATTTCAGCTCCATTTAGCAACAAGGCCGGAGATTCTAAGCTCGAATGGTCTTATATCAGGCAACAGCCGGGGTGCGCAAGGAGATGGACCAAATCAAGTAAAGCACCGATTTTCTACATCTCCATTTTGAATGTTCATGCCAACACATTGACCTGCTTTCTTTTTTATTTGCAGTTGATAACCCAAAACATATATCGGATCAATTGTACTTTGATCGGTTGCATCGGCTTCTCAATGGCGATCAAAAGTTTCCAGCCATCGATGAAGTTCTTAAGGATGAGTATCTCCATCATCACGGGTTACTATCCATTACCCGGAGCATAGGTGATGGGTCGGGTCCATATGTATACATACCCCCAGTAGACATTATTCATGAAACGGGCGAGGGCTCGAAAAGTCCAACAATACCTCTTTGGACTTCACCTTCTCCATCTTCAACTCAGGACGATGAGTTAGCCAACATAGCTGAAAAGCACAGAGAAGGGTATACCGTCCCTGCTGATGCTATTTCTCCTAAGAAGTCAACGTCCCCTAAAGAGCTGCCAACAGACGCTTCTCAAGGAGATGTCCCTACTACCGACGATTCCACATTTCAGGGTTTAGGAGATCTCCCCTTGCCCAAAACCATCAATACTTCATAGGACTTTGGCACAAATCCTTTAGCTTTCACTTCTTCAGAGGATACTACTCCCGTGAAGGCCAAAGAGCCCACTCGCGCTATTCTGGCTTCAAGCTCGGGTTTGTTAGGGGGAACACCACTTAGGATGCACTTAAAATGTTAGCACCACACATCACAGCACCCACTTTTTGTGTGAACACTGATTCTGAATTCCACTTACATTGCTGCACAGGTACAATGTCTCGCCCTTACTATGATGTCTGAAAAATACACCGTAGCATGTCTAGACCTCCTTCTGATGTCGAGCATGATCACCGTGAGAGACGGGGCAGAGATGACAGAAGGCCTCATGATTCTTATCGACTACATACCTCGCGCTCTCATTCCTCCGTCCGGTCAGATCCAGATAGATATAAGAGCTACCAGAGTCGTCGAGGGGAAGATACATCGCAGCCTAAAGACCGAACTTCTCCTCAAGACAAATACAGTCGGGAAAAAAGTCCATCGAAATATACCGATTCACAAGACAAACACAAGGTTTCTGAGAAGCGGTCTGGAAAGGGCGATACAACCATCCTCCCAACCAAGCGAAAAGACACTGAACCAACATACTGCAAACCTCTACCACTGGATGCTGAGTCCAAAGTTAAGCTGGCATATCTGGAGAAGCATTTCCCATATCATTACTTTGAGAACCTGACTTTTTTACCGGCACTCGAGCCCATTTCCTCAAAGTGGGCCGATGAGGCTAAAGCAAAGATTGACGCAGTCGAGAAGCAATACTCGGAGATGTTCAAATATTCACGCAATCTCTCCAAAATTATTCAGACTTTAATTACAGATGTTAATTCGATGAAAAAGACTGCAGATGCCGATGAAAAGGCCTTGAAAAATTTGGAGAAGGACCTTGAGGGGACACAGATTCAACTTGTCATCGCTCAACGAGACGCTAACAACTTCAAACAACAATTTGAGGAGTTATAGAAGCATTATCATGACTTGCTGGAATCTCGTAGTCAAGAGCGTTTGGAGTTGAAGAAACAAGCGGAAGACGCTAAATCGGACAATGTCAAAATGCAACTGGCTTACAATACTCTTGAGCAAGAAAAAGCCGAGTTAGCGAGAAAAAATGCTGAACTGGAGAAATGAAACGCTGACTTGGAGACCAAGTTAATGGAAGCCGAGAATAGGGCCGCCCTAGCTGAGGGGAATGTGGAAAATGTCATTAAGTCTGCTGAAGAGACCCGTAAACAGCTATCAGAGGCTCAAGAAGAAGTGCACGGTTTTGGCGAATTACTGATTGATTCTTTGCGCACATAATTTGTCGTCGAAACATCTCTTGGATTGAAGACTATCTAACTACCTTAGTTCACGTATGGAGTCAAATCATCGAATGGGAGAAAGAGGAACTTAAAGTAGACTTCGTTAACGAAGATAAACTTATGGAAAAGTATATGAGAGATGATGAAACGACATGCCTGGCCGAGGGGCGTCGCCTCATTGCCGCTGTTATGGAGGAGGAGAAGCGGATGGCCAAGCAAAAGAATATCCCTGAGGCTGGTTTTCTTACGCTACCGCTGAAACTACTAAAGTCGAGGGATATGATCCCGAGAATCCAGGGAACCCTCAGGCGTCTCTTTTATCTCCTATACTCGAATCAGCGTCAGAGACGGTAGTCACTCCAATTGAGAGACCATCGGAAGGTATTTCTACCTTTTCACCTCAATTCGTCAAAGCCATCTTCACCTTTCACCACATAATTGGGCAATCAATGGAGGATCCCTTATTTTCTCCTGAGTTGATAACTGTTGCTTCTCATTCTGTAGGTGTTGAACCGACCGAGAAGACTGACATGCATCAGGGAACCACCACTGGGGAAAAATCTGTGGAAAAGACTCAAGGAGAACAGGATAAGGCTACCATTGTTGAGTCAGGAGGGGGAGCTGAACTGTCTAAGGCCGACACTTCTCATTATGACGAGATGATAGATGCCTTGAAAGACGATGGTGGTAGCGAGGGGCATGAAGAAGATCCTGATGTGGCTATAATTGGGGATTCAAAAAGTGCGGATGACATCACTTTGGCTGAAATGAAAGCCGAACAAGACAAATGTATGCAGCTAAAAGTTGAAGACTTGAACCCCGAAAGCCTTAAACCCCTTGCAGTGGTGGATCCTGGATCAAGGTTAGTCGTTAAGCTTTTAACTAGGTCTATTACAGAAGAGCTTGCTAAAAAATCTTCTCTTGATTGCAGTGTTCCGACTCCTGGGAAAAAATCAACCGATTATAGCACTTCGACTGCAGAGAAAAAAAGGCCGAAGCGCATTACGACTGATGCTGAAAAAGAGGCTAGGGCTACTCATAAAGCTGCCAAAAAATCCAAGTCCGCTCTAAAGCCGAAGTGATGGAGTGCTTTGTTTTACTTTGGCATTTAATTGGTCCGCAATTGTTGCTGCGAGTGCGGCCCTTGCATCCTTTGCTTGATTTCCCTGTACAAACTCACGTGTTTGTAAATAAAAATAATTTATTACCTGCATTGTCCAATAGTTGTTAGTTTAGTACTTGAGTAAAAATGCAAGAGCATGTCATATTACAGTTATATAATGAAGTCATTATTGAGGGGAATATGTGTACACAAGTATGCCTCCAGTCAATCTTGGATAACTAAGCAAGAATTATTCAAGATTGATTAAATTCAAAGTCCAATTGCCCCCAATTCTCCGACGGGGCCATATTCCTTTCATCATTGATGCCTATTCTTTCTAGCATCTTTATACTCTCCTTTCTCATAACTAGGTTAGAGTATCGTTGAGGCGGTCTTTCATCTAAGTGCACCTTCACGCCTCAAGGGACGTCGTCTTCCCGTCCTTTATACTCTCTCTCGATTCTTGAGAGTTAGAGTTAAGAATGTTATCTTCCCATTCTTTTGTGTTTTTATTCGTGCAAACGGTCATTTTATTTGTTCCTGCACATAGGTCATCTCCAACTTTCCAAATCTAATTTAATATTTCGTGTTTCATGGTCATGATAGAATAATTGTTGAAGATATAAATAATGCAGAAAAGTAAATGACACATGATATTTTTATAGTGGTTCAGCTAAGTCGTAGCCTACATCCACTTCATAATCCTTTGTTCATATAAACAGACTTTTTAAGGCAAGTCGTGCCATTTTACACATCTTATAAAAACAAAAATGATGACATTTCATATTTAGCTCAGATACCGTCGTAAGTGCTGAGCGTTCCAAGCACTGGGAATCTCCTCACCGTCCACGGTCGTTAGCTTGAATGCTCCTGTATCAAGCTTCCGTTGGATGGTGTATGGCCCTTCCCATTTTGGACCCAATTGGGTCGAAGGCGGGAAGACTTGTTTCAGTACTAGGTCTCCTGGTTCAAAAGTTTTGAAGCGAACTTTCCGGTCATAAAACGAGCTACTTGATGTCGATGTCTCGAGGCACATAAGTCGGCTTCATCTATTTTTTCTTCAATCATATCAAGAGATTCTAGGAGGAGTGCTTTATTTGTCGTCGGGTCATAATACGCAACTCGATGAGAAGGGACTTCTAATTCAACTGGGATCACTGTTTCTGACCCAAAGGAAAGTGAATAGGGAGTATGGCCGGTAGCCATCTTAAAGGTTGTCCTATAGGCCCATAAAGCTAGTGGCAACTCGTCTACCCATCTAGCTTTGGCCCGCTCCAACCGCTTCTTCAGAATTGATTTAATGACCATGTTTATGGCTTCGACCTAGCCATTTGACTGCGGGTGAGCTACTGCAGTGTATCGTTTATCAATCTTGTATTTCTGGCAGAAGTTTCTGAACTCGATGCTGTCGAACTACGTCCCATTATCAGTTATGATGGTCTTCGGTATCCCAAGTCGACAAATAATGTTTCTGACCACAAAACTGATCACCTTCCTCGCTGTGATGGTTGTTAAAGGTTCAACTTCCACCCATTTTGTGAAGTAGTCCACGACAACGATCGCGTACTTAGCTCCTCCTCTAGCAATAGATAACATTCCAATGATGTCAATTCCCCACATGGCAAATGACCATGGGCTTACCATCGACTTGAGCTGAGTTGGAGGCGCTCTGGGAACTTTGGCAAATCTTTGACATCTATCGCAGCGTCGTGAATAATCAGCCGCGTCTTTATTCACGGTAGGCCAGAAATATCCATACCGTAATACCCTCTTTGCTAGGGTTTGGCCCCCCAGTGTGGTCTCCACACTCACCTTTATGTACTTCTTGCAGTACACGTCTAATGCTGTCGTGTGCGATACACCGTAATAGGGGCACCGAAAACCCTTAGCGATAAAGGACGTCGTCCTGTAAAACATATCTTGCAGCCTTGCGTCTTACAGCTCGTCTTTCGCTTTTTTTCAATGGGAGGGTTCCATTCTTGAGAAAATTCTTAATCGATGTCATCCAGGATTCTCTCTTTGGTTCAACTTCCAAGGCTAGCTCTGCTTCTATTAGGTCGAAACTCGGTGATTCCAAAACCTCTATCGAACCATTTCAGTTTCTTTAGGATTATCAGAACTTGCTAGCTTCGCTAGTCGATCGGCTTTCTGATTTTCCGTTCTTGGAATGTGCGTTATGCTATAATGCTCCAAACTTCCCAACAATTCCTTTACCTTTTTGAGATAAGTAATGAGTCGAGGTCCTTTATCAGTAAATTCTTCCCGAACTTGGCATACAACTATCTTGGAATCGCAATATATATCTAGTGTCTTCACTCCCAATTCTTTGGAGAATTTCAGCCCGACAATCAGGGCTTCAAACTAGGAATCATTGTTAGTAGCAGCAAACTCTAATCGTAATGCATAGTAAACAGATCGTCCTTCAGGAGTTATTAAAACAACTCCGGCGCCGGACTTTCGATCATTTTTGGCTCCGTTCGTATATAGTTTCCACGGACTAAGCTCTAACTCTCGATCCAAAGTAACTACCTTGTTACCCACCGTTTCCTCTTCGTAAATTCAGCTATAAAATCAGCCAACGCCTGCCCCTTTATTGATCTTCATGGCTGAAAGTTCAAATCAAATTGACTCAGCTCAATATTCCATTTAAGTTACCACCCCGATGCTTCGGGTTTTTGCAACACTTATCTCAAAGGTTGATCGGTATATACAACTATCGGGTGTGCCTGAAAATAATGGCGAAGTTTGCGGGAAGCAATCAGGAGGCTATAAGCATGCTTTTCTATCTTTGGATAATTACGTTCTGCAGCAGCTAGTTTTTTGCTCACGTAATATACAGGTTTCTGGACTTTATCCTCTTCATGTACTAATGCCGTACTGACGGCGTGAGATGATACCGCCAAGTAGACGAACAAATCCTCATGTTCTACAGGCTTTGATAATATTGGAGGCTTTTCTAAGAAGTCTAATAGATTTTGGAACGCCTCTGCATAGTCGGGAGTCCACTCAAAATTTCGCTTTCCCCGTTTTATGAGATCGAAGAAAGGTACACATCTATCTGTAGCTTTGGAAATAAACCTACTCAATGCAGCAACTTTTCCGGCCAAGCTTTGAACGTCTTTGATCTTGCGTGGTTCTTCAATGTCACGTATTACTGCTATTTGTTTAGGATTTATCTCAATTCCTCGGGAACTCACAATAAACCCCAGGAATTTTCCAGATGCGACCCCAAACGAACATTTGAGGGGGTTTAACTTCATCCCATACCTTCGAAGAATATTAAAAATTTCAGCTAAGTCCCTTGTATGATCGGAAGACTTTTTAGACTTCACAAGCATGTCATCCACATAAACCTCCATGGTTTTCCCAATTTGATTGTAAAACATGCGGTTGACTAGGCGTTGATACGTGGCTCCCGCATTCTTTAACCTAAATGGCATTACCACGTAACAATACAACCCCAAGTCTATGATGAAGCTTGTATGCTCTTGATCTGGTATGTGCATGAGAATTTGATTATACCCGGAATAGGCATCCATAAAGGATAAAAGCTCATGCCCAGCCATCGAATCTACTAGCTGATCAATTCTGGGGAGAGGAAAGCTATCCTTCGGGCAAGCTTTGTTAAAATCAGAAAAGTCGATACATGTTCGCCACTTCCCGTTTGACTTTTTGACCAGGACAGGATTCGATATCTAGTCAGGATATTTCGAATCCTTAATGAATCCATTATCTTTTAATTTCTCTACCTCTTCTTTTAGAGCTGCTAACCGCGCTGGGCCTAACATCCATCTCTTCTGCTTGATTGATGGGTGCTTTGGATTAATACACAAAGAGTGACTCATAATGGCAGGCGAAATCCCACGCATGTCAGCGTGAATCCAGGCAAATACATCCAGATTTTCCTTTAAGAAATCAGCCAAATCTCTCGCTCGAACTGGATCTAGTTGTGAGCTGATCTTTAGTACTTTTGTTGAATCTGTTTCATCAATAGGTATATCTACTGTTATTTTGTTGGGAGTTGCCTTCCTGTCCCTGGGTTCTATATCCTCTCTGGGATCTATATCCTTGAGCACGTCAAAGGGCGACTCTCTTGGGACAGGACCCCTTAATTGCTATGCTGAGTTCTCCACTGGAGGGGCGGAATCGTCCTTAGCTTCTATATTCTACCCCTTCATTAACATCTTTAACTCTGTCATGTAACAAGCTCGTCATGTAGCTTGGTTGCCCCTCATCACCCCAATTCCTGAGTCAGTCAGGAATTAAAGCAGCAAGCACCAAGGTGCAATACATGCCCTAAACTTGGCAAGGGTCGGTCGGCCTAGGAAGGCATTGTAGGGCGACTCCACATCCAAAACTACAAATGGCAGGATCCTTACTCTCTGGCGATCTCCTTGTCCTAATGTGATTGGTAATTCCACATAGCCCATCGGAGTCGTCGACGCTGCGGTGATGCCACGTATCCATCCTTTGCATGGCATTAAATCTTTTGCTTCGAGTCTTATCTGTTCGAAAGCTTTCTTGAAGAGGATATTGACCGAGCTCCTGTTGTCCACTAACACTTATGGACTAAAGCAGGGCCAATTGTTGTGGTAATCACTAGCGGATCGTCGGTTGGAGATTGAACTCCGGAATCATCTCTATTGAGGAATATGACGTCGTCTGACATTGTCTTTTGTTGTTTTACTGGAGTAATGTCTTCGAGGCTACTGCATTCTCCTACCTCAAAATGTTTGGCGGCGTTGACGTACTGATCCATTGCTTTAAAACCAGGACCAACTAGGTGAGGTCCACCTTTAATAGTATTAATGACGATCCCCTTACCTTTTTACTGGGCTGTGGGTTTTGAAGTAGGCTGGATTTGGTCCGGGGCTTGTCCCACTTGCCCCCTGTCCCTTGGGGTGACCTTGTACTCGTCTAACTTCCCTTCCCGCAGCAATCTTTAGACAATATCTCTCAAATGACATCATTCATTGGTGGAATGACCGTGGGTTCCATGAAACAAGCAAAACTTTTCTGTTGCAATCTCTTTCTCAGTGGAGTTTCTGGGTGGTGGTTTTTTGTACTACAATATGCTATATGTATCTAAATAAATATTCTCCAACATATCATTTAACGGCGTATAATTTTCAAAAGTCTGGAATCTAGGTCTTTTACTAGAGCTATTCCCTCGGTTTTCGTTTCTTCTATTGCCGTTCCCATTTCTGTTGCTATTACCCCCACTCTGGTTGCCAACATTTACTTCCACCTTCCCTGAACTGTCACCAGATTATTTCACAGCAATGTTACTCTTGACATCTTCCCTCGAGGCCCCTTCGGACTTTCTCTTCCGATTTGCGTGAGCTTCTTCTCGCCTTAAGCGAGTATTAGCTTTTTCATAAAACAATTCTCTAGTAGGAGGCGGTTTCCCAAACAAGTAATCCCCGAACTCTGTGTCAAGGTCTACCCCTTCTATCAAAGCCGTTAGGATAGTGGGCTCATGGGGATCACTAACTTCGGTGACGGCCAGGTTGAAGCGATCCAAATATGACTTCAAAGATTCTACCTGGGATTGTTTAATCCGTGACAATTCTATGATGCTCTTGGACTTTCGGGCATGAAGTCGAAACTGATTCATGAAGCGCTCACTCAATTCTGTGAAATTTGATATCGACCGAGGAGGGAGTCAGGTGAACCACATTAACGCCACGTCTTCAAGATAAATTGGAAAAGCTTTGCATTTTATGGCATCTGGAGCTGTTTCCGCATTCATGAACCATGCATACCTCATCAGATGCTGCCCTGGGTCTGTTCTTCCTGAATATCGATCCATCTGAGGCATGTTGAATCGCCAAGGGAACTGGAAATCCAGTATATCATCCGTGAAGGGGGTATGACTTCGCTCAATGCCCTAATCTTCATTAGTATACCGCCGGCTTTCGGACATAATCTGGCGTACCATTGCCCATACATCGACATTTGTTAATGTCTGCACAAGCTCTCTAGGTCTGATGTTTGGATTACCTCTGGGTTCCTGGTCAGGGGATAATCTCCTGTTTCTAGCAACAACTACTCTATATTGCTCTCTGCGCTCCCGGTCGATCTCAGGAGGTAGAGGTTGGAGAAGCTGTTGCGTAGGATTGGTAATATTAGGATCCCTGGGTAGGACGTGGGATCCGCGCATGGGTAGCAACATAGGTTGTTGCAGGCTTGGGTCATCAGGGCGCAATACACGAGCGGCGTCTTCTCGGGATCCTAAAGATCCAAAAGTCAACTGATCGAGGTTCTGAGGTCGTTCAAGCGGCCTTCTCTCACGAGGGCGTCCCTCGTCCGAAGAAGACGAATCATCTGTAGCAAGGCAACATGTTGGGGAAGGAGTCTTCTGCCTCCGGAGCTCCTGTAGTTCTCTACCCATAGTGATCATGTTTTCCTGCATGCGAAGGCTGTCACGCCTTTGGGCTTCCAATGCTTCCTTAGTGCTCTGGAGCATGTCAAGAAAACGTGAAAAATATCCCTGTGTAATGGATGTAGATGGATCAGGTTGAACATTAGTCATCGTGGCTGGAATCGGAGCGTTGGAGGGAGCTCGAGTAGAAGTTACAGCTTCATTCTGATTCAAATCGGATCGGTGTGCAGTGGCCTGGCCGGAGCGGTTCGGATGGGGAGAGTGAGTGCCCTCAACCTCATTAGACCGGATCAGATCGGTGTCCTCCATCCGGTGATCCTTCTGGTTGGAGCAGTCTGCTCCAGAGCCTTGAGCATGCGACCTCGTTAATACGATTGCTTGTTGATCTTCTTTAGCATCTTTTCCCCTAGCGCCTTGAACTTCTTTTCCTTTTGTCTTAGCCATAATACTCGATTCTTCAACAGTTAATCAACAAGTACTTAAAGATGTCAGAAACAGAGGATTAACTTCTTTGAACATGAGAGTCCAAATAGTAGAATGATAATCCCAAAAGGCTGAGAATTCGAAGATTTCTCAGTGAAAGCACCAAAATGTTAGATCCAAAATTGGCTCTAACACCCAAACTAGCAAAGATTATAATAGGATGAAAACTAAAACGAAGAAAACACACAATTTATAGTGGTTCGGCATTAATTAGCCTACGTCCAATTTTCTTCTTTTTTGATTGATATCTTGAAAACGAGAACAACAATGATTTTCACTCAAATCTCACTCATTTCATACATTGATTCACTCAATTTACTTTTTTAATATGACTCGAAAGATGATTGTAGGCTGAATAAGTTGGTGGAATTCGGGTTACAAAAGAGTTTCAATACTGAAAATGCCAAAAGATCCTTCCAAATGCCTCTTGATGGTGTATTTATACGTGGAAAAAGCTTCTGAAACCAGATTGGTTCTGATCCACGTGGCGTCCATCCCATCACTATCGGGTTCGGATGGGTTTTGGTGATTACAACACATCTGGTTAGTGGCAATTGTGGGTAGAACGTATACATAACCGCCCCAATTCTTAAGGAAAACGTGGAGTGAAGCAACTGAAATTCTGGGTTCGGATCGGATAAGCTGATGGCTGGAGGTTCGGATCAACTTCGTCTCCTCCGATCCGGTCAGTGTTGCGCTCTTTCCTTTATAGCTTTATGTTGGTTTGTCTGTGCCCAAGGAAGCCCGATCCGATTGTTTGGCAGGGTGTTCTTCATAATTTGATCTTCTAGCTTTGTGTAGCCTAGTTCACAAAGTAGGCTAACAATATCGATGATAGAATTTCCAATTTAGGTGTAAATGCTGATCTTCTGTGAGTATCAACAAAAGGGTGCCAAGTTTCCTAATTATCAATACATTTAGCTAATATTAATAATTATAATTTACGAAGAGTTGGACACTTTGTTTGTCTCTAACGTCTGTAAAGTTTTTTAATCATTTTAGGATTTTTGTTTTATCACTCATTTTGGATGGAGTGAAAATCCGTGTGTGTTAGAGGTATGCATAAGCTTGAGTATGAACTACTATTATGAGATCTTCTGTTATTGTCTTTTGTATCATACACATGGTGTAAATTATTATCTTGGTAGAACTGTAAACATTAATCATTTTATTTATCATAGTACACCTAATATAAATTTGTCTTGCAATAATCTGGGTGGATGGTATTCGGGAGTTGATACCCTCATATCCGCAACCGTATCCGTATTTTTGCATATCAAATATGGCTTCAAAAATTTTGGATGCCCGTTTAGGGTATCTAGGACTTTGGACATCCCATTTACCAAAATATCTTCTGAAAATTGGATGTATTATTCGACAGACCCACTGCCTCAATGAATAAGTTGTGCGCTCTTTATGAAGTTTATCAATAATCACAAAATTTGCATTTGTATTGATAATGATTTAAAAAAGATGATAATATCTATACCATGAAGTATTTCTACTTAAATATAGAGAGAGTCCTAAGCAATTATCTTAAGATCTTGTTAGAACAAGTAGATTTTGATTTGTTTTCAAGTTCTATTGTCTTTTCACTCTGTAACTATGAACAATTTGGTTGCCTTCAAATCTGCCTTGTCAAATACAAGCACTCTATAGGAGCAAAAGCAACTTAGGAGGAACTTGCTTCAGGTGGCTTTTGAAAATAAACTAAAAGCACTAGCAGCTCAAAAGTTTACAAAAATGATCACTAATGCTATAGGTGACTTGATTTTGTGTCATTTTAAAAAAATAAAATAAAGATTTAATGTTCATATCTTCTCTCACATGACCACATTTGTCTACATATTCTTTCAAACAATTTTTCTTCTTTGATTCTTGTTGAGTAAAAAATACCAAGATATTTATTTGTATGTAAAATTCAGCTTTCTAGGTTTCAAAGGCAAATAAGCATTGTAGATTTTAGAGGCAATTCTTAATGTGAATAGAAGATATGAGGATAACATTAGGTGGAGACCAATTACATTTCAGAGGCAAGTGAATTTTGCAATTGGGTTAAAGGCTTTCAGAGGCAAATAAGGAGGACAGTTGTAATTTTATACATTTTTATATGGTATATGATTTATACTTTGTACTTTGGATATAAAGTTGTGATTTTTAATTAATGAATGCATCATGATTCCTTTAAACTTACATCACCATTTCTTATGTTACTTATCTATTTATTGTTGCACATATATAATATATATATAGATTTTTATACATATAATGTGTGGATATATTACAGTTGTAAAATAATTGTTACAATAAAATATATCACAACGGTCATAAATAGTTGTAAAAATTATAACAACAACGGTGCATAATAGTTGTAACAAAATTTATTACAACAATGCAAAACAGTTGTAAAATATGCATATCATAATGGTGTCGCAACGGTGCAAAACAGTTGTAAAAGATTTTAGTCTCTTACAATTTCTTAATATACGATGGTTGCCCGCCCGTCGTATAATGTATTTTACAATGGTTTTCCACCGTTGTAATATGGTCAGTTTGTTGTAGTGACACATTGTACACTTTTCAGCCAAACCACCTAAGGGTCTCTTATTCTCAAATTTCCATAACTGCCACTTTAGTGCACATAACTAATATCCCAATTCTTTCCATATGCCGCTCTTCCTATTTAGTGGGTTCTTTTGTGGATCTAGGTGTATATATATTATTTATATTTTTAAAAATATAAATACGTTCACTTGCTATATATACAGGAATCTGAAACCTAAGCTCTGATATCAGATGTAATAACCCAGATTTCGACAAACCGACTTTTTCTGAAAAATCCCAATTTATCGAAGCTCGGGTTGGCTTGTGTGGTGCTGAAAAGACAGAGGTAATAAGTAGATCAGAGCTCGATAAAATATCTCACAATGGAATGGATAAAATATAATAATCAAATATAGCCTTATCAAAATAAGAACACTGTCAACAAGTGTCCAAAGATCACCAAATCTCTGTCATAAACCTAATATGCGAGTATGTTATGAGGAGGAGTCAGAACACAAAGTTATGGTGAATGGACAAATTATACATTCTGAAATAACCCTACATATACCGTTCAGTTATGTTTTCTTATTATTGGGTTTTTTAGGTTAACATCACTCGAGGCTCCGCACTCACGTCGTACCCATATACTCCATAGTAGATTAACATAACATGGTATAAATATAGCTATACCCAACATCTCAAGGTACTTCCCATAGTTACCTCGTAAGGTCTCGGCCGTCACGCACGGAAGCGTATGCAACTTTTTCCTACGCCGAATGGCGTACAAAAATCTAAATCATTACGCTCCATAATCGCGTAGAATTGCCATTGCTATGCCACGTAAGCATACAAATCATCGTATCTGAACTCCTCAGTCAACATGGAGTAATGTCCTACCGTCTACAATACACCACCCAATGTGTGTATCTGGGCCCTCACGCAATGTATTGTCTAGTGTAAACCGAGTCTCGTAATAGGGCTACATCCAATGCAAGAAACTCGGTCGGGAACTTTCAATATCTGTAAAGGTCTGCTTCATTAGGCCTACAATACAGATATCCAAGTTTGGTCTGTATTTTCATAGTGGCTATGGCCCCACCCTATCACCTCCCTCAACTAGTGAAAGGCTACATCAAGAGCTAAGTGACGTGCCCTTATCTACCAATCTAACATCCAATTTGGCTTGTCCTGCAACCAATGTCTCGATAGTGAAAGATCGATGGTCTATAGGTTTAGCTCTAGTCTTTCCGCATCACACTAACTACCGATGAAAGGTATCCGATGATAATTGTCGTTAATTTGGTCTTGACGTACCTCTCGAGGCAAACTAACGATCCACCCAATGCCATCGGCTACAAACTTCTGACTGCCAAACTACATTTGTAGTCAAGCTATAATCACTAGTTGGTACCATACAGATCAAACTGCTACGAGTACAGCCTGAGAATATATTGCATAGATAACCACCACGGAGTACCCTACCACATACCGTAGAAGCCATGTGCTTCCCTCTAGTCCTATAGAATAATCAGTTGGATGTGCTCCTCTTGAGTCTCTAGGCACCATGAAGATCTATCCTGTTGAGTTCTTCACCTTTAGACGTACAGACTGGTCCAAGCGCATCACGCCAACGTGTTATTAAAACCTATATCTATTTTTTTATTTAGATGCTTGCTTTATCTCATCACATTGCTAATTAACTTGATTATCCGCATATTTACTTTTTATTCAAGTTACTTGGTTTATTAGCTCACAATTTGCTGCTTACTCTCTTTATTCAGCCCTATGCCACCGGAGCAGACTTCCACTTATTATTTATTACAATTATTATACTTAATACTTTCAATTATAACTCTACCAGTAATAAACCTACTTTATTATTTTTTATTTAATTGTAACCTTCTCTTACACTACTATCACAACTGCTTGTTGTTGTTGTTGTTTACTTATTAACTTAGTTCTCTTAACTAAAGTTCACTAATAAGTTTTCTTTTCTAAATTATAACCTATTTTGTATTTTCTCTTGTCCCTAAGACAAGTCTACCTATTATATTTCATTTCCATTCATATAATCAATTATAATAATTTAGATTCCTCATTCATCACAATCCTTTTTTAGGTTCCTTAACATGAACCAACTTTTACTGTTGTAACCATTCTTTAATTACCGTCATGTACATTGCTATTATTTCAGGAAAATACTTCACACACTTCATTACATTGGGTATAACTACTCATTTTCTTCTTTTTATTTTCCTAAATCCAACTAACTCAATCCACTACTAATTTTCTTCTTTTTATTTTTTTAATTCGATGTTAATTCCTCTTTTCTATTACAGTTTCCAACAACTGTAAATTTACTCTATAGAATTAGGAATATCAATTCTATTTCCATTTTCCAAATTTCATTGTAATTATATTTACAGTATATCCAATTTGTGATAAAATAACAATCTTAAGAGCATATTCAAGTTTATTGTAAATTCCACAATTCCAGTATTACAATAATTCTTAGTTCAAACAAAAGATTAACGGGATAGATTTGTACACCAAAAATATTCTTAAAAATACATTATATGGAAATTACCATGAATTCCAACTATTTATCATGTTAAGATTATAGGGAATGTAAATGATAAATATACCGCTACCAAAAGGTATAAATTTAAATCCACTCACCTGACTGCTTTCCAATCCTTTAATGTGATTCAGATATGCTATTTCATGGTTATTCTAATTGAATTTAGTATTAAGGTAGCAAAAGATTTACAAATTTGATGTTAAAAGAAGAAGGAAAGAAAGAAACCTAAATAATTCAAAATCATGGGATTTACCTCACGTTGACAAGAAATCTGAACACCTATGTTGTATAATTACATTCTTTGTCTTCAAATTTGGAATCAGAACTTCTAAAAGCTAATATTCTAAGTTTTGAAAGATCTGGAGATGAAAGAAAATGTCAAATCCTTGGCATTGTCTCAGAAAAATATGAGTTGGCGGCTACGCTTTGCTAGTATATTTATAGATGCATAGGAAATTCTGGTCTATTAGATTTAATAATATATATTCCGAACCGTACATGCCAAGAAGCACGCGTCACAAAAAATCCAGATTGTCCCCTGGTTGGTCGACCCACCTTCAAAGGGTATCGACCCCATGGTTGACCCACGTAATGTTTGGGTCGACCCACGACCTGGGTCTTTAACGTTTGTTTCGCTGGTTTTAATTCTTACTTAACGTTAGTATTAACGTTCATTTTATTTATAAACATCCCTTATGTGAATTATTATCTTCCACTTATAACACATATCTAATTTCATATTTCAAACTTATGCGTATATATACGCGTACAATCATTTAAATCTTTGTCCATTAATATCTGTCCAATTAATGTTATTAGTAACGCTATCAATTCACTGTTTCTTCCTTTTAATATATATATTCAAATTTTAAATGCAGCCACCTTCTTGCCCATTTTTCATTTATTATACATTTATTACTTCCCTCTCTTAAATTACACTTTTAATCTCAACTTTTGAATATATGTGTATATATTTACGCACAATTCATTTCTTTTCAAAATTCAAAAGGCGTTATGGCACCATTTATTTCTTACTCCATTTGATTGATTGCAAATTACTTTTTGATTTTCTTATTCGTATATATATATATATATATATATATATATATATATATAAGAACATGCATTTCTATAGTCGTCCCTTTAAAATGGAAATATGACGCTATCAGGACTCGAACTTGCACCACTCACAAGGAAGAGACATGCCTCTACCAATTCACATACTTAGCCTTTTGTTCATAAGACTAAGAACACTGGTATTTATTATTCTGTTTAATGTACTTCTATATCTTCTTTTCACGTTTCTTCTAATACTTCATTTAAAGATATTTTTTCATATTAAATTCGTTTTTTTGCACACCATAGGTCCAAATTGATCAGAAAATCGCCATAGACGCAATGACGGTAATTCCGTCACCAAATTCTAAAAACTTTTCAAATTTTTATTTTATTATTAAATTAAAAAGTGGGGTGTTACACTGACGCCTTAAAGATATCTTACATGTAGTTGTTAGTGATGCTACATTTACGATGACTTTCCAATGCAATCGCAACACCTTGTCGATTACTATTAAGATTGTGGAATTTGCATTTTCCATTGTCCTTTCGACTACATTTCCAAGATCAAAGGATATCTGATTAAATAGTTAAAATCAATTTTTCAATGCATTTTTGGAGATGTTCCAACATCCTAGCAATGTTCAATTAAATTGTTAAAATGGGATTTTTCGAACACCATTCAAATGTCATGCCAACAACTTTGCCGAAACATATTGCAAACTCTACCGTGTTTCCATCTGCTATCACACATTCAAATATATAAAATATCTATTCACCTTAGCATAACGTATTGATATCTTAAATTCATATATCGTACTATCACACACTACCAAATTCATATAACAAAACATAATAGTATCATGAATATTATTCAAAGTCATAGTATTTAAGCAATACCATCATAATACCAATCAAATATCCAAGCAGTATCATCATAATAGAAACCAAATATCCAAGCATTATCATCATAATATATACAAACCGAACCTCAAAACAATAACAACACAAATACTTCCTACTCCCTTGAACCATACAACCATCACCATCTCCATCATTATCACCGTCACAAAAAAATATCCTCATTCGGAAAACGACACAAAAAAGCATCCATAAGAAATCCAAGCTTCTTTAGCTTATCGACATGTGAGTTCAACATCATTTTCTTCGTGTACAACATCACTAACTATAACAACTCTATCTAATGAATATTTCTACATTTTAATCAAACTTATTTGTTCATAAAAAGTAATTTTTTGTTTTAACTATCGCATTTATTGAATTTATTTTTAAAATTTGTGTGAGTCATATTTTTGTTTAATTAATTAGGCGATTTAACTTATATATTTATTGAGTGATTTATAAAAATGAGCATTTGCCTCAAATAAACTCTTATTTAATTTTTTGAAATAAAATTGGTAAATTAACTCAAATATATGTATATTTGTTTAATTTATTGCATGATTTAAAAAATATAAAGTTTAACTCGAATAATCTATTGAATAATTTATTGAACGTAAATTTATAACATTACACATATTTGCATGTGCCCGCGCACACATTCATATATGTATAATTAAGTGACTTGACTTATACAAATATACTTATGGTTTAATTTGTTGAAACAAAATTTACACTTCTAACATAATTATGTGTATATTAATTGAATTTATTGAATAATTTATATATTTGTTCACTACTAGAACTACAATATATAGCCACGAACAATTTCCAATGGCGGTACACCGGTTTGCAATGACCCGTTATTTTCGTGGTAAAACTGCTATTTTAATAAACTATCTATTGGCAGTCGTTGCTATTGAAGCCGTTTGGGACTGTTGATTGCCCTTGCTATTGAAGCCGTTTGCAGCCATTGGTAGACATTGCAAATTGCCTATATACTTTCCAGCTAGCAAAATCATTCTTTTCCACAACTCAAAAAAACATAAAAACCCATCATTCCCTCCTCCCCAAACGCTACCACCACTCCAAACCGCCTTTAGACTACCTCCAACGCCACCAAGTTGCACATGCTACCCCTCTCCACCCTTCAATCTTCTCAAAATTAGTTTTTTTACATAAACCCTAGTTATTTAGGTCTTCTATTTAGCCGTAATTTTGTACTGAACTTGTTTCAAATAGTTGTGGAACGTCTGTTACATCAAATTACATCTTAATTACTATTATTATCATCAAAATGTTCAAATTATTACTAATTGTTAGGTTTTCAAATTGAGCCCTATTGTATATATGTTTAAAATGGTTTTTTGGGGATTAAGCATAAGTGTATGATAAGTTTTGCATACAATATAATTTATGCGAACATATGTTATATTATATTAGGATTGATCGTAGTTTTGAATCATTTTTGCGAGCATGAATTATATCATTATATGGACACGTGAATTGATCTCGTTTTTAATAAGTTTTGGATAATTTCGGATGATTTTTGTTAGTATCAATCGTAGTTAGAATTTCTCAAATAGTATAACTTAGTATATATAAAATTATATATTTAAATTAATATATAATGTACTACATAAGAAAAAAATGAGCTATATATTATGCGAAATAGTCAAAATCATATAACTTAGTACATATGTAATACAACGCTAAAATATAAACAAATTAATGCATAATGTGCTTTATTTTTTTAAATTTAACATAAAAACTTTTTAATCCCTTGGATATTACTTGACCTCGTCTGACCGGTGTTGTATATGATTGTTATATGGGTATTAGTTTTTTTACAGAAAGGACATCCCTATTCATATGATACAGCGATTTTTGGTTTTGTCCCTGTATTGGACGAATTACAAACACTACGAAGTAACTACGTTTGGTAGACCATTTCATTTAAATGGTTCACAAAATTTTGATGATATTTCATTTTCTTTCCTTGTGTACATGCATTTGTGTACTATACAAGGAACATGGTGGATGTACAACCAAAATTTTAGAAAATCGTTTAAAATGGTATGATTTAAGGAATGTAATTACTATTTTGTTTGTAATGGGAAGTAGGATGTCTGACCACCATAAAGAGCACAAATGTCAGTGAACCCTTAATTGTTTATTTCAAATCAAGTTTGGTACAACATTCTGCGTCACATGCTATACATTTTTTGTAATATAATTTATCTAGTACATTTAAAAAATTATTTACATAATTTTGTATGTATATAAACATGGATTATTATATAATTTGTGAAGTTGTAAAAATCATATATAATTTCGTATATGTTGACTAAAATGGTAAAATATAAACAAAATTTAAAACGAACAATCAATAACTTTTTTTTACTATTTATCATAGGTTTTAAAGTAGGAAAAACGATCAATTATTTTATTGATCGGAGTTGGATGTATCAAAGCAGGGAAATCAAAGGCTCAATAAGTGAATATTTTCTTAATGGGGTACATGTGTTTATCGAATTTTCTTTAAGTAATATTGGAAACGATGTAGAAATTCGTTGCCTATGTAGTAAGTGCAGATTGTTGAAGCATTTAATACCGGATATGGCTAAGATTCATTTGCACCAATATGGTTTCCTATCCAATTAGTTGGTATGGGATCGTCATGGAGAAACTATTTTCCCTAATCAAGAACAGTCAGTAAGGGTCGTTGGTGATTAAGTTAGTACGCCGAATCTCATAGAACATATAGTTGAAGATGCAACACGATCAATGTTTCCTACTGTTGAAATTGATAACGATGATGTTAATGTCGAAGGGGAACCAAATGTTGGAGTGAAAAATATATATGATTTATTGGATGCTGCTAAGAAACCCCTTTGGGATGAATGTACAAGAGGCACTGAATTATCCTTAACTACAAAGTACATTGCAATGAAATCAAAATACAACCATGTGGAAGTCGGATTTACGGCGATTGTTTAGGCTGCTAAACGTCGTATGCCATCTGATATTTTAATGTGTGAAAATTATGAAGTGAAAAAACTTATGTCATCTTTTGGTTTGCCATACTGGAAAATAGATACATGTTTAAATGGTTGCATGTTGTTTTTGAAATAAGACATCGATCTTAGGAATTGTAAAATATGTAATCAAGAAGATACAAACCAAGGAAAAAGAAGGGAAAAGAAGTTACATATAAGCGTACGCATTATTTATCTATCACTCCTAATGTTCAAAGGTTATATGCATCATCTGTAACAGCGCATCACATGAGATAACATAGTGTTAGAACACCTGAAAAAGGTACATTAACAGAAGCAAGAAACCGGTAACTCATCGTGGAGGACCAAGTCTTTCCAGCATCAACGTGGGAACTTGGTAAATTTATCGACCAGTTATTACATTTGTATATTGACCATTTTACTAATTAGCAATGTGGAATCTAAATATATAATTTATCTATTCCAGAAAAGAGCACATGGACATCCTATGTCCTACATGGACGTATTGTCGGCTTGCTTTTGGACCAAGCCACCAAGGTTCACACACAAAGGAAATATGAAGCCTCACATGTCAAGACCCTTAAAGACTTGATCGTGGTCACCTCGTCCTCCCCGACTTGTAGCGCCTAACTGCGATCTGATCCCACCACATCAATGCTCCACGGCCCGATCCCTTTCTACGATCGGATCCTCATGGCTAAAAGATGGAAGCAATGAACTAGTCAATCACGACCCGAAAGGTCCGGATCGTGTGACATCTGTCCACAATGTCCATTTTGACCATTTCCGCATCCGCTCACGAACCAATCCGAGATCCTCGGGATTTGTGCCACGTATGACCACGATCCGCCTACAAACATCGCCTATAAATAGCCCAGCACTTGGCATTTTTCAAGATCTTTTGGTAGTTTTAAGTGTTGTTCCCACTATTATTGTTATCTCATAATTTCTTATTAGTTTTAGCTCGAGATTTTTGAGTGAATCATCATTGTACAAGTGAGATTGAGAGAAAAATCATTGATTATACTTGAATCTTACGTATAATCATAGATATAAAATGGACGTAGGCTCGTTAACGCCGAACCATAATAAATCTCGTGTGTTTTTTATTTTTTCTTGCATTTCTAGACACTAATCTCTGCATATTTAGATAATTTGCATGTTAGAGCCAAATTTTGGTGCTTTCACTAAGAACGAAGTCTCAGCATATTGGATTGTTGCTCTATTGTTTGGATATTCAAGTCCTAAGAAAATAGTCCAAAACCCCACTGTTTCGATTTGTGAAGATTTCAGCAAAGCTCGGATATCATGGCTGGAAAGAAGTCTAAAGAAGTATGACTTTCGCAAGCAAATGAAGTTGCAAACGAAGCCGTAGAAGAGAGCGTTCAGGAGCAGGTTGAAGTTCCATTCCCGGATCGTAGTGAGGAGGGAGCGATCCTACCCGAATAGTGTGTCATGGCCCGAGTGACTGAAGGCGTCACGACTCGATCTCAAGATAACGCCACTCTACTTTCTGCCAATGCTTCCACGATCCGAACCCATGGAACTACCACGAGCCGACGCCAGGAGGGTACCACGAGCCACCAACATAGGGCGACTACGACTCGAAATGACAACCAGACTACAACTCGACTTGGAAAGGAGATCATGGTTCGTCACACTCGTACTAGCACTTCTGCTCAACCTGGCTCAGGTTTCTTGCGTATAAGAGAGGATGTTGATGACCAGTTCAATCCTTCTGCCCCAGCTACAGAAGGAGATCTCACTCGCATAATTGAAGCATTGGACAGACAAACTAATGAATTGGCCTCTCAAAGGCGAGAAAGCTCGTTGCTGCGTCAGAATATTATTGCCTTAGGTAGACGAATTGATGATATCCAGAGGCAGGTGTCACCACCGCCAGCACACCCGTTTACCCCAGAATACTCATCCTCGTCTGAAGAACCTCAAAGAAACCAACGATGGACTCCGTTAGAAAGGGCTGCGAACCAAGAGCAGCTTCAATTTGGGTCACCTCCTTCTCAAGAAGAAGAGGCGCTTAATCAGGGAACTACTAATCGTAACTTAAATGAGCCCGTCCTACCACCTAGGAATGGAGACGTCGTTGACCCTGCTCAGAATCAACCCATTCCACCCACTCGTCACGTGACTGACCACGGCAATAGGGAGCAAGGAATTTCTGCTCAGGCCCCAGACTTTGCAGCAACACGTCAAAGAAATGCTAGAGGGGCCCGTAGGGCAAGCAGTGTTGATCCTGAATCCACCCTGACCCACGCAGATGTTGAGGCCATGATTAGACAAATGATGGTAGAAAACCACGGACAAAGAAATGAAGATTGGTGTATAGGACGCAGTCATACGCCCTTCACGGATGACATATTATAGGTTCGATTCCACAGGAAATTCAACATGCCTCCTATGAACCGTTATGCAGGACGGGCGGATCCAGTCCAGCACCCAATGAGATATTCATGGTATATGAATGCAGCTGCCGCCTCCGACGCTGTAAAGTGTAAGCCATTCCCGATATTTCTGGAGCATACGACATTAATGTGGTTTACTCGTTTACCAGCGCGTTCGATCTTCAGTTTTAGGGAATTAAGCGAACAGTTCGTGAATCAGTTCCGACTGCATACTCAGAGATCTAAGAATGTCATCGAATTATACCTCATTAAGCAACGTCCGGATGAATCTTTGAGGTCCTATCTAGATCGCTTTAATCTAGCAGTCACGGAGGTTAGAGATCCCCATGAACAAACTGTTTTGATGGCCTTGATTGACGGAGTGGATAAGGATACTAAGTTTGGGAGATACTTGGTCGGTAAGACACCGTTGACCTGGGAAATGTTTTATGAAAAGGCCAATATCCTCCTGCGTCAAGAAGAAATCTATGCCAACCGAAAGAGGAAGGCCACTGGCAAGGAAGATATACAAAGTAATGTGGCAATCAAACAGACAGGAAACAGCTCAAGAAAGGTTGAAGTCAATGTCGGGAACAAGAATCAAAGAAGTGGCCGCCAATCGGGGAATAACAACAATAACAATAATCGGAAGAGAAACTGAGGGAATGACTCTCAGAGAAGATCTCGACCCAGACCATTTGAAAATTTCACACCATTAAATGATACATTGGAGAATATCTTCCGGGATACGTACAATGTCCTTCAGTATCGGAGGCCTCCTCTGAGAGATTCGACGGAAAAGGAACGTGAGACTGGAAAATTTTGTCTTTTTCACCAAACTAATTGTCACACCACAAATGAATGTCGCCATCTGAGAGATGTGGTCGAAAATCTAGCTACTCCGAGACGGAAAGCTTGATAAGTATAAGGTGACTCCTAGGGACAGGGGGAAGCTATACAGGCCCCAAACCAGAACCATAACTAACCTGCTGCCAGGCCAACGGCTCAACAGAAAGGAAAGAACCTCGTCATCAATACCATAGTCGAAGGGCTTTATCTGGCTGGGCATAATTTCAAGCCAATGGATCAGTTTGTGAACGCAGCTAAACAATACCTCGAAGTAGGAGAATGTAGCAATCCTGAGGATAATGCCCTGATTAAGCAACAAAAGACGATGTCTGGTGACGTCATATTTCACGATCGAGAGAGTATTGGAGTTCACTCCCCAACCGAAGACCCATTAGTGATCACCGTCTCCATCGGTCCAGCTATAGTCCATAAAGTTCTAGTGGATAACGGGAGTTCGGTTAACAATCTGTTCAAGAAAGCATTCGACCAAATGAAACTCGAGCCGAAGGATTTGAAACCATGCGAAGGTTGGATACGTGGATTTAATGAAGCCTCAACCGCTCCGATGGGATACGTGGAACTGTCAGTAACCCTTGGGGAATGAGAACGCCAGAGAGTGAGAATCCTCCCCTTTGTGGTTCTGGATATTGAGTCACCGTACAATGCCTTTTCGGGCCGACCGGCCCAAGCCAAATTCAGGGCCTGCATTGCACCCTGGAGCTTGTTGCTGAAGTTACCGACGGATGCTGGTGTAGGTATAGTCAGAGGTGATCAAGTTGTTTCATGAGCATGCTACATAGCGGAGCTGAAGTTGCTCCGCAAAGGAAGAGATGTAGAAACAAAGGGAGCTTCGCCCCCCTCCCTCCCCCCCCCCCAAGGGAGGAAACGTCATAGCAACTAAAGAAAGTAACTCTGGGAGGGTCTCCCAGAGAGTTGCCCAAGGACATAATACCAAAGAGGATGAAGAGCCTGGGGGCAGAATGGCGACTCCCAATGAAACAACTTTGATGTACCAAACGATGATAGTGACCCAGAGAAGGTCCTGAAGATTGGATCCCTGTTGAACCCTGTTCGAGCCAAAGAATTGACAAATTTCTTGAAAGTTAACTTGGATGTATTCGCCTGGACCCATGTGGACATGTGTGGAATATCTCCCTCAGTTATGAGTCATTCATTAAGCATCAACCCGAAGAATCCTCCCGTCAAACAGAAAAGGCGAATGCTTGGCCCAGAGTGGTTTGCTTCCTTGAAGGAAGAAGTCGAAAAGCTGAGAAGTAACAGGTTCATTAAAGACTCAACCTACCCTGAATGGATTTCAAATCCGGTTTTGGTAAAGAAGGCCAATGGAAAGTGGCACACATGCATTGACTTCTCAGACCTAAACAAAGCCTGCCAAAAGGATAGCTTTCCGCTACCTAGAATTAATCAGCTAATGGATTCAACGGTGGGTCACGAGCTTCTTTCTTTCATGGATGCCTACTCAGGGTACAACCAAATCCCCATGCACGTCCCGGACCAAGAGCATACCAGCTTCATTACGGATCTAGGACTATACTATTACGTAATGATGCCTTTCGGACTGAAGAATGCCTGTGCTACATATCAGCGATTGGTGAATAGAATGTTCTACAACTAAATCGGGAAAACGATGGAGGTATATGCCGACGACATGTTGGTAAAGTTCAAATAATCATCCGACTATACTGCCGATTTAACAGAGATGTTTGAAATTCTCCGGAAATATAGGATGAAACTAAATCCTTTGAAATGCTCATTTAGGGTAGCATCTGGAAAATTCCTAGGATTCATCGTCAGCTCGCGTGGGATCGAGATCAATCCAGATCAAATTGCGACAATCTGAGACATCCAGAAACCAAGACAAATCAAAGATGTGCAAAGCCTCGCAGGGAAAGTAGCCGCACTAAGCAGATTCTTCTCCAAAGCTACGGACAAATGTATTCCTTTCTTTGAATTAATAAAGCGAGGAAAGCGCAATTTCGAATGGACTCCTTATTGTGTAGAAGCATTTCAAAACCTTTTGAATCATCTGGAAAGACCCCCGATACTGTCTAAGCCCGTGGATCGGGAGGATTTGTTTGTGTACTTAGCAGTGTCATCCCATGCGATCAGTTTAGCCTTAGTGAGAGAGGAGGATAAGGTGCAGAGACCAGTATACTATGTGAGTAAGAAATTGGCGGCAGAGCAAAACTACCCAAGAATAGAAAAGCTTGTGTATAGCTTGCTAATCGCATCTAGGAAACTTCGCCTTTATTTCTAGGCTCGTCCCATTGCTGTGTACACTGATCACCCACTCAAACAAGTTCTACAAAGGCCAGAAGCATCAGGAAGTCTACTCTAGTGGAACATTGAGCTGAGTTAATTCGATTTGAACTTCCAGCCCCGAAGGTCGATAAGGGGGCAAGTACGGGTAGATTTTATAGCAGAATTCACTATCCTAGGAGATGATGTAGTAAGTGAAGAAGCCGACCCACCAAAACCACTCCTCAACCCCAATGCCGGGAAATTGTACACTGATGGAGCTAAGAACGACAGACGATCCGGTGCCGGAGTGGTGCTTGAAACTCCAGAGAAATGGTTAATATACTATGCTCTTAGATTGGAGTTTCACGCCACTAATAACGACTCCGGTTACGAAGCTCTAATTGCCGGGCTGAAGCTCACAAAGCAGTTAGAGATCATGAAGCTGGACATCTTTTGCGATTCCAAGATAGTCGTGAACCAGGTCACTGGAGAGTTT
Organism: Allium sativum; assembly: GCA_030737875.1. NCBI lineage: Eukaryota > Viridiplantae > Streptophyta > Magnoliopsida > Asparagales > Amaryllidaceae > Allium > Allium sativum. The sequence goes on along the minus strand of JASFAX010000039.1, from coordinate 4,377,561 downwards.
TAGGCCAAGAGTCCAAGGCTAATATCATATTTGGAAAAAGTGAAGAAGTTGCTGGATGGTTTTGATCACCACAGCATATCTCATATTCTCCGAGTGGAGAATTAAAAGGCAGACAAGTTAGCGAAGATGGCTAGTTCTGATAATCCTGAAAATACGGAGCTAGTCTTGATTGAAGTGCTACAGTCCCCTAGTATAGATCAGATGGAAACTGATCTGGTACTAGAGATTGAAACCGAGAGGGAGTCATAGATGACTCCTCTAAAGAATTTATTGATGAATGGAACGCTTCCAACAAAGAAAAGTGAGAGGCGTGCAGTTATCTGAAAGGCTTCCCGATATGTATTGCAAGGAGAAGTCCTGTACAGACAAGGTTTCTCGATGCCCCTCCTCCGGTGCATCGCCCATGATGACATCAAGTGTGTACTGAAAGAGATCCATGAAGGTGAATGTGGCGACCACACTGGAGGGCAAACGTTGGTAAAGAAGATATTGCAGCATGGCTATTTCTGTCCCACCACAAACAAGGATCCAACCAAGTATGCACGACGTTGTGATGCGTGTCAGAAAATTTTCAAGATCCCTAGGGCACCTCCTAGCCAGTTGAAGACGATAATGAGCCCGTGGCCCTATGCTGTTTGGGGAATTGATATTATTGGAAGTCTCCCCATAGTTAAGGGCGAAGCAAAGTTCACCATTGTGGCCGTGGATTACTTCACCAAATGGGTCGAAGGTGAGCCATTGACCACGATTACAACCAAGCGAGTGATCAACTTTGTCGTCAAGAATATTATATGCCGGTTTGGGATACCAAAAGTCGTCAAAACCGATAATGGAACCCAGTTTGATAGCACCGAGTTTCGATATTTCTGCCAGAAGTATCATATCGAGAAAAGATACACCTTTGTGGCACATCCGCAATTGAACGGATAGGTCGAAGCGGCGAAAAAAGTGATTAAATCTATTCTGAAGAAAAGATTGAAGCATGCCAAAGCCATGTGGGTTGATGAATTACCCTTGGCACTATGGACCTACAGGACAACATACAAGTCAGCGACGGGTCACACACCCTTTTCCCTTGCTTTTGGAGCCGAAGCGGTCATCCCGATCAAGTTAAAAGTACCATCTCATCGAATCACTTCTTATGACCCGATGACCAACAATGAGTTGCTCCTTGAATCCCTGGACATGGTTGAAGAAAAAAGGGACGAACCCGATCTACGCGCCTTAAGGCACAAGCAACAGGTCGCTCGGTATTACAACAAAAAATTCTGAGCTCGAACCTTTGAACCCGGAGACTTGGTTCTGAAACATGTCTTTCCACCCCCAGTACATATGGGCCCGAAATGGGAAGGACCGTATTCCATTTTATGAAGACTTGATAATGGAACCTTCAAGCTAGCAACCGTGGATGGAGATGAAATCCCCAGAGTGTGGAATGCCCATCATTTGCAGCCTTATCTGACGTGAAATTGTCAGTTTTACTCTTTTGGTTTTTAGGACCATGAAAAAGGCATGACTTGCCTTGAACAGTCTGGTTACTTGAGCAAAAGATTATAAGTGGACGTAGGTCATGATTCAACTGAACCACTATAAAAATATCGCGTGTCATTTACCTTTATTGCACCATTTCTGATATGCTCTTTTATTTTAATTAACATAAATCATTACCATTTCGAGGTTTGTTATAAACTATGCAGCGATCTCGAAACACCTAATTCAAAGTTCCACCTATCAGATTGGAAGACTAACGGTAACTAAAGCTCCAAAAGGAGCAGCGAGGTAAATCACACTACTACTTACGCTCTAACTCTCGAGATTGGAAAAAGAGTATAAAGGACAGGAAGTAACATCCCTAAGGCGTGAAGGTGCACCATGATAAAACCGCCTTGATAACACTCCACCCCGCTAAATGATCGGGAGAGTATAAAGGCGCTGGAGAGTTAGCGCCCCAGAACTTCTGCCCCGCTAAAGGATCTGTGAGCAGACTAAGAACCGAGCTCGAACTATAACCCGTTGAAGGATCGGGAGAGTAGAAAGGTGCTAGAGACTTGGCGCCACGAGAATTCGTATCCGCGCCGAAGGATCGGGAAAGTATAAAGGCACAGTGACATATGCCACCAAACGACTCGAACCCCTCATGTCTAGAAATGAGGGACAGCACACATATGACTCTAATCAATCTTCAATAAGCCCTAGCCAGGCATCATATTAATGAATGATTGGGGGAATATATATACACATATTTGTGCAATTACAGAAATTTTGAATTTTTTTGTTGCAATGCTTCATGGTTCGATTTTAACTTAGTTATGATCTAAATGTTTATGACTAAGTACAATAAGTTAAACTTGCAGGTACGCAATGGTGCAAAAGAAACAAATTTTCATTCACTAAAAGCAGGTTTACAAGACCATAAAGCTAAACAAAAGTGAGGGCCATTCTCACAACTACATTTCTTGGCCAGTAGAAAGCCTAAAAGAAAAATGTGAGCTACTAAGTGCATCCTATTTACGCTTGGGAGACGATTTTGATTTCTTCTCCTTCTTCTATTTCTCCAACTCCTCCTTGTCAGCATCAGAGTCGTCATCCTTCTTCCTCTTCCTCTTATCAATGGGAGGATCCCGGGGAGAATTAGAAAGCTGGGAGGCAAGCTGTGAAGTTATTGATCTGGAGGAGAATTTTATGACCAACCCAGTCCTGGGATCAACCTCTGAGATTGGAGGCACATATGAAGGGTCCCGCTCCTCCATCTTTAAAGCCAACTGTTTCTCTTTCCTAGCTTGCATGCCAGCCAAAGTCTCGTTATCGTCATCCTTGATTTCTTCTTTGATGACTACATCATCCTCTTCATCTCCATAACCACCATCGGTGTCTTGCAAATCCCCAATAATGTAATGGCGCGTTTTGTTAGCTGTCGAATAATTAATTTATTTAATTATTTATATATCGATTTGGCGATATCGATAACTTAAAGTAAAACGTTGAACTTATAATTTATAATTATAATTAAAACGAACCTGAAACGTCGCGGCAGTTCGCAATTTGGCGATTTGAACTTCAACTGAATGTACATGATCCATTTTAAGCCGGATTTCTGTGAAACAAGAAACGTGTGGAGCTGGTGGAGTATATCTTTCTAGTGGAAGAGAAAGATCGGGATTTCGTCGTGTAGATTTTGAGTTACGTCCAAATCAAATTCTCAGAGATGCAGCGCCCTGACCATAACGATTTAATTATATTTTTAATAAGGGTTTAAATAGAAATCGAGCGCCGATATAACTCTGACGATGTAATATCGAGTTGTAAATATATACAGGAATATTATGGAGCTGTATGGTATCCCACTGTGAATATAGACGATAATATTTAATTTTTAATAATTAATTTAATTATATTTAAATATATTTAAATATTTAAATAGGCTATTTAGAGCGTTAAAAATAGCCACTTTTGCAAATGAAGTCGGAATTCGACGAAACCAGTTTTGTTGGATCCGCAATATCAAATAGTTGTTAGATTTCCAGTTTCGTGATTTTTAGAGTCACTGTGTGGTCGTACGGATTTTTAGAGTGAAGAACAGTCAGTATTTCGACAGTTAAAAATACGCTGTGTGAGCAGACGGAGTCGGAATTCGACGAAACCAGTTTCGTTGGGACCGTAATGTCGAGCTCTAGCTACACGTCCAGTTTGGTGATTTTTGGGTATCACATGTGACTACAGGAATTTTTAGAGTGCGAAATCAAGTATAAATAAATATAAAAATCAAATTGTGAATATTCCTCCCATTTTTCTATGATCCGACAGAGGCCACACAACCTCTCTTCTCAGCCACGAACGAAACCAACCATCACTACAACTATATATAACGCCACTGGGTGTTCACAGTGAAATTTCACACACCAAAAACCAAAGTAAAATCCAAAGAAAATTCATTAAATCACAATAGAGTTGGATTCGGAATCCCTGTGAGTAGCTCTTCGACTTGGCGTGAGTTGTGTGGGGTGCGACTTGCATTCGCTGGAGCTCAAAAACGTCCAGTGGACTTAGGGTTTGCTGTAACTTGGAGGTGGGGCACCGATTGGAGGAGTAAAATTCGTAATCGGGTTGGGAGTAGGATTTGGCTTCGGTGGTGGTAATGGTGTGAAACTCGGTTGTGAGTTTGGGTCGCGAGCTGGGTGACGAGCTCGAAGAGCTGTTGTCGTTTGGGTCTCGAGTTGGAAGCGATGGGTACGAGAAGGAAGGGTTCGCGAAGGGGGATGGACCGGTGGTAGTCACGGTGATCTTTGATGGACGGAGGGACGTGAAGTAGTGGTCAAAAGGGGGGTCAACGGTGGGTATTTTGATACTGGAAATTGCAAAAATCAATTTGGGGAAGATGATGGAAGTATGTCGGGTTTTAAAACACGCGGGTGGGCTGAAGTGTTAAATGGGTAAGGGCCCATTAGAAATATAATTAAGTTTTTATTTAAATTTAATTATTGTATAAACTTCGAACGGGAATAACTATTTCATACGGTATCGGTTTTCAGTGAAACGAGATCCGACAGGATCGTATGGACGGACACTACCCAATGGGACAGACTGGGAGTGGAGTGGAGCTCATTTGAAATTATGGCGAAATAAATTGTTTGATTCAAATCAAACAACAGTTTATCGTTCTTTAACGATGAACTGCCAAAGTGAGTAAAATCTCACTAACTCTGAACAGTTTATAATTTCATGTTGCATTGTTAGAACTGTTAAAATTGTCTGTTTGACTGTGTGTTGATTGGTTGATTAAACTGCTAGTCAGTTAGTTAAATTTCTATATTGATTCTGTTTACCAGAATATATCATATGGAACTGAAAGTGATGTTATCTATATTGTCTAACATCTGTGATGCAGGGAGACAGGTTGGAGGAATCCGACTGGATTCCTTAACAGTTATTTTATTGTTTTTCATATATTGTTATATGATGTGATATAAAATCTGTGGGCGATTATATGTGCTTGGACGATATTGAACATCGTGATTTGACATGATTGAATACCATAACATACCGAATGTTGATAAGGGGATTTTCAATGTTTATATTGAAAATGAATCTTATTTATAAAATCGATAGGATTTTATAAAAGGAAAACATTTATTTAATTTGAAAATAAATAAATGAAAAAGGAAACATTTATTTAGAAAATAAATGAAATAAAATAGAAACATTTATTTAGAAAATAAATGAATTAGGATATAAAGGAATATTTATTTAGGAAATAAATAAAGGAACATTTATTTAGATTATAAATAAATGGAATAAAGGAATATTTATTTAGGCAATAAATAAAGGAACACTTGTTTGGAAAATAAATAGAATTATACAAGGATAGATTTAAACACGTGCTTCGCACACGGTATAACACGATATGGATTTAAATGAGATATTAAGTAGGAAATCTGTTTTAAACAGATAAATTGAAGTAGTTTAATTTATAAATAATGTTTTATAAATTAAATAAATTATTTATCGTTGATAAATGGAATATATATAAGTCTGGACTTATATAGAGAAGTAGAAACGTTATTTAAAGGACATTTATAAAGTGAAGAACCGTTACTGAAAGTAAATCTTTATAAATGGATAAACGTTGTAAAAAGTAAATCTTTATCAATGGATAAACATTGTAAAAAGGAAATCTTTTGAAATGAATAAACGTTAATAAAAGGAGTTAATCGAATTTAGTTATTCGAAATGAGTTATTCGAATTAGATATTTGAATAGAGTTAAACCCATTAGAGTGATTCGAATTACTCATTCGAATAGAGTTAAACAAAGTAATTTGTTAGGTTAACCAAAGCAAGTTAGTCGAGTTAATCAAAGTAATTGGTTAAGTTAACCAAAGTGAGTTAGTCGAGTAAATCAAAGTAATTGGTTAAGTTAACCAAAGTAAATTAGTTAAGATAAACTAAGCGGTTAATCGAAGTGAATTAGTTAAGTTAAACTAATTGGTAAATCAAAGTGAATTAGTTGCGTCAAACTAAGTGACTTAGTTAAGTTAAACTAATTTGTAAATCAAAGTGAATTAGTTGCGTCAAACTAAGTGAATTAACTAAGTTAAACTAAGTGGATTAGTTCAGTTAATCGAGACAAGTAAATCAAGTTAGGTTAAACCATTTGAGTTAACCAGTTAGGTTAAACCATTTGAGTTAACCAGTTAAAGTTTACCAGTTAAAGATAAACAGTTAGAGTTGACCAGTTAAAGTTGGCCAGTTAGAGTTGACCAGTTAGAGTTATCCAAGTGGAGTTAATCGAGTAGAGTTACCGAATATTATTTATTCGAAGAGTAAATCGAATATTAGTTATTCAAAGGTAAGTTATTTGAATTAGTTATTCGAATAGAGTTAAACACGTAAGAGTTAATTGAATATTAGTTATTCAATTTGAGTTAATCGAATTTAGTGATTCGAGAAGAGTTAAATCAAATTTAGTTATTCGAAAGGAGTTAATCAATTTCAGTTAAGTTAATTGATTTGAATTAAGTTGAATCGAAATGGAGTAAATCGATTAGAATTTAGTTAACCGAGTTAGAGTAAATCGAATATTAGTTATTCGAAGGTAAGTTATTCGAATTAGTTATTCGAAGGAGTTAATCAATTAAGTTATTCGAATGAGTTATTCGAAGGAGTAAATCAGATTAAGTTAATCGATTTGAGTTGAGTTAATCGATTTGGGTTAAGTTAAGTAATCGAGTTGAGAAATCGAATTGAGATAATCGAGTTAAGAAAATCAAGTGAGTTAATCGAATAAGTTATTCGATAAGAGTAAATCCATTTAAGTTAAATCGGATGTTAGTTATTCGATAAGAATTGACACCTTTAAGAAAATCGAATATTTGTTATTCGATAAGAGTTAATGAAATAGAGCCAACCAAGAAGAGTTATTCGAATATTAGTTATTCGACAGGAGTTAATCGAAATAGAGTTTATCGAATATAAGTTATTAAAAAGGGAGAGTTAATCGAATAGGGATTACTCGAAAGAGAGTTATACGTCGAATTCGATTTTAGCGAATTCGGGAAAGTACTATTTACTTTCCAGGGTTTAAATCAAGATTTAGTTATTGATTTAGAAATTAGGTGTCTGTTAAATTTTTCGAGTTAGGAGATAAAGTTATAATTTAGGTTAGACATTGCAGAAGTAGGAATTATAACGTTATAGTTATAATCAAACGTTTTCATATAAGAAGTAGATTCGTAACCTGAATCCGAGAATTTGTGTAAATAGATGATTGGAAAAAGTGAGTGACGAGCTTCATCTATTTCACAGTAAAGGACGTTGTTCAATTAAGGTCTGAGAGGTAATTATACCCCAACTTGATTGACTTCAGAATTGACAAAGGAATAGTTGTGGTTCGATAGAAAAGGTTGATTTGAAATATAGTTAAGTAATAAGCGATTAATGGATTAAGCATAACGATATTTTATACAACGTTCATTGGAAATCCGTAAATGAGTTTTGGAAACGTTTTCCAAATATAGTCAGATATGTTTTCTAAACATAGAAAATGAAATGTTTTCATGATAAGAATTTAAGAAATAGAGTTAAGCAAATTTCAGAAACTAACTGGAGAGGGTAAGTTGAACGGTTTTCTAAGTGACGATCTGATGTTGGTTTCGACCTTCCGGATTGATACTTAGAGAATTGTTCTCATACTAGTTACAGTTAGGGACTGATAGTTGCGAAATAATAGTGATGTGAAAATAAGCTATGGAAATGTTTTCCAATGATTAATAACATATATTTTCTAAATATATGAAATAAGGAAATATGAACATATGATGATTGATCGATCGAATTTCCATTTGGAAATAAGATCGTTGTTTGTACACCGACATGTTTTCATTTGATAGTTGAATCACAGACTATCAAAGTTTTTACCATTTTAACGTTGTTAATATGGAGAGACCGGTTGGATTATTATCCAAAGAACCACTCTGTATTGGCATAAGCGTTGCGAGCAATATATGCCAAAGATAAATTGAAGACGGAGTAAAGTGCAAGGGCTGTTGTATAAGTCTTAGATAACAGTGACTAAGATGGATATACTGAATAGTGCCTTCGGTTTGTCCAGTCCTAGGACAACGTATATGGAAGAAGGTCTGACAGAGTATATCCAATGGATCGCGTAAGTTGATCTGTTCAAACGTATTCACGTTTGGTGGCGGAGGAATTCGTTTCTCTTAGCTATATACCCGTGTTATTTTTGGATATGTCAATTTGTGATTTGGCGGGTATGACGATGTGGCATTCAAAGTGAATGGTGATCAGATGTTCTGGAGATAGACGTAGCTTCTAGCCTCACACCGGGAAGTAACAAAAGTTGGGCTAGGCAGCATGGCTAGTTGGGTCATCCCCAAGCAGGGTGTATTGTCACCGATCTAGGGAATATTCATATTTATACTTCTTTTTGATTCTGTATCTTCGGATGATGGTTTGATGGCCTATAACCGCGGTGGCAATATATTCGCGACACTCAAGCTAAATGAGTGAGCGGTCATGTGTGGCCGGGTTGCAAGACGTTCTTGTTGAACCTGAGTGTATCACCTCTAGAGTACACTATTCAGAAGGTGCTCCCATACCTTGTCTGTTGGAATCCATTCTCCGATAAGCGCCCTGCGGTTTATGATTTTATACTATGTATGTAGAACGTGAGATGCAAGCGTTTCTGCTAGATTGATACCTATTTGTACTTAGACATTATTATAATATCACAATGATATTGCTTGTCAAAGTTGTTTAGATACTCATAAGGAAAAACCCGTTCCGTATTCACGGCGTGGTCTTATGAGATATCATATACCTGTTCAATTGTTTTAAATTGTTTTACTCATACCAGTCCCATGACTGACCCGGAGTTTACTTTGTTGTTTTCCCTAAACTCTTGGGTGCCTAAATTTGTACGGGCAGTCAAGTAGTCGGGATTTACAGATATACTTGGAGAGCTTGGAGCAGGAGACTTCAAGATTCTATAGCTATAGTTATTTCCGCTGTGTTGTAAGTGTTGTACTCTGATAAATGCTATTGTATATATATAACTGTTTACTTCAAAGCTATGTTATATATTATATGTTATTCGTTCCGCTGTGAGATTCGTGTTACTCTGATGATTCTGATGTTCTTCTTCTTCTATTCTATTAGTTCTATCTTTTCCTTCTCACCTTCTAAATTCTTTCACTAACGTCGCGGAATTTTCGACTCTCGAGGAGTCGAAAATTTCCTGCCGTTACAGTTGGTATCAGAGCTTAAGTTAAGTGATTACCTTGGCTCTGTGGCATAACTCGATAGAGATGGGATTTGTAATATCCTAGATTGAGTTTGAGTGTATATATATGAGCACGTAATTGTTATTCAATATAAAATGGTTTTATATTGTGGAGACTCATTGGTTGAGTGGCTTATGAATTCTGGTCGATCAGTTTGATCCACTGTATCGATAAGGGTTACTAAACACTCGAATACGATGAACCGTCATGGTATGTTTTGAAAGAGGGTAAATGAAATAATTTTTCCCAAAATATATTTTTTATAGAAGAAATATATATCTTGAAATTATTATAGTATATTGGTTGTGTTGGTTGTTATTATAATCGAATAAGATTATAAAAGGGTGAAATGGTTATAAATGACCAATCAGAATTCATATGAATGTAATATATGAAATAGTTTGAATTAAATATGAATTTAAATCAGAATTTGGAATTTAAAATAAGGAAATTTTAAGTTCCTGGGAGATTTTGAAAATGTTTTTCAAATTGAAAATGATATAGTATTGAACTCACTTCGATAGCTGGAAAATAGATTCTGATGATGAATCTAGACATCATCAGTGTTCATTTTCAAGTTCTAAGTGACGGATTACTACCAAAGGTTTTGTTTTTGAATTGTTTTGAGGAAACAAGTTGTTTAGAAATTCAAAGGTTTTGAATTGGCATTATGATTTCAAATTGATTTGAAAGAAACCCAGGAACTTAAGTTCTGGAATTAAAATTTAACTAATGAAGTTAAATAAAATGAGATGGTAAAAATAAATTGAAATTTAACTTGAACCAAGTTAAATAAAATTGAATTGGATTAGGGATAATCTAGAATGGAACCAAATTGATAAGTCAATAATTTGGAATTTGATATTGGAGTTCGAATGAAATTCGATTTGGATTTGAGGATATGAACTGATTAGAGATCAATTGGAATGGATAACGTTGGTATATGTTGAAGTGGTAGCAGATGAAAGGGATAAAGTTAAATGCCCGACAAAAAGGTACAAGTTTATATCATATATGAGTTTGGATTTTATGAGCCGAATTAGCAAGCCGCTTGGCTATTTTGGTTTCCTTTTGGATTGGAGGAGGCCTAGAGAGGCGAGTTGTGGTTTGACGTATTGAGCCGTACAAAGGAGGTTATGGCGAAATTTTTCGAAAATTTAAGGTGTTAGAAAATTTTCAGGATTTTTGAAAATTTAGTTAGTCGAAATAAATTAATATTTTAGTCGATATTAATTGGTTCAGTTGAAAACTGAAATTTAGAGGTAAACAAAAAAGGATTTTTAAATCTAGTTAGTAGAGTAAGTAGCATTTTTCTAACTTAGCAATTTCGAGGACGAAATTATTTTAAGAGGGGAAGTCTGTAATGGCGCGTTTTGTTAGCTGTCGAATAATTAATTTATTTAATTATTTATATATCGATTTGGCGATATCGATAACTTAAAGTAAAACGTTCGAACTTATAATTTATAATTATAATTAAAACGAACCTGAAACGTCGCGGCAGTTCGCAATTTGGCGATTTGAACTTCAACTGAATGTACATGATCCATTTTAAGCCGGATTTCTGTGAAACAAGAAACGTGTGGAGCTGGTGGAGTATATCTTTCTAGTGGAAGAGAAAGATCGGGATTTCGTCGTGTAGATTTTGAGTTACGTCCAAATCAAATTCTCAGAGATGCAGCGCCCTGACCATAACGATTTAATTATATTTTTAATAAGGGTTTAAATAGAAATCGAGCGCCGATATAACTCTGACGATGTAATATCGAGTTGTAAATATATACAGGAATATTATGGAGCTGTATGGTATCCCACTGTGAATATAGACGATAATATTTAATTTTTAATAATTAATTTAATTATATTTAAATATATTTATATATTTAAATAGGCTATTTAGAGCGTTAAAAATAGCCACTTTTGCAAATGAAGTCGGAATTCGACGAAACCAGTTTTGTTGGATCCGCAATATCAAATAGTTGTTAGATTTCCAGTTTCATGATTTTTAGAGTCACTGTGTGGTCGTACGGATTTTTAGAGTGAAGAACAGTCAGTATTTCGACAGTTAAAAATACGCTGTGTGAGCAGACGGAGTCGGAATTCGACGAAACCAGTTTCGTTGGGACCGTAATGTCGAGCTCTAGCTACACGTCCAGTTTGGTGATTTTTGGGTATCACATGTGACTACAGGAATTTTTAGAGTGCGAAATCAAGTATAAATAAATATAAAAATCAAATTGTGAATATTCCTCCCATTTTTCTGTGATCCGACAGAGGCCACACAACCTCTCTTCTCAGCCACGAACGAAACCAACCATCACTACAACTATATATAACGCCACTGGGTGTTCACAGTGAAATTTCACACACCAAAAACCAAAGTAAAATCCAAAGAAAATTCATTAAATCACAATAGAGTTGGATTCGGAATCCCTGTGAGTAGTTCTTCGACTTGGCGTGAGTTGTGTGGGGTGCGACTTGCATTCGCTGGAGCTCAAAAACGTCCAGTGGACTTAGGGTTTGCTGTAACTTGGAGGTGGGGCACTGATTGGAGGAGTAAAATTCGTAATCGGGTTGGGAGTAGGATTTGGCTTCGGTGGTGGTAATGGTGTGAAACTCGGTTGTGAGTTTGGGTCGCGAGCTGGGTGACGAGCTCGAAGAGCTGTTGTCGTTTGGGTCTCGAGTTGGAAGCGATGGGTACGAGAAGGAAGGGTTCGCGAAGGGGGATGGACCGGTGGTAGTCACGGTGATCTTTGATGGATGGAGGGACGTGAAGTAGTGGTCAAAAGGGGGGTCAACGGTGGGTATTTTGATACTGGAAATTGCGAAAATCAATTTGGGGAAGATGATGGAAGTATGTCGGGTTTTAAAACACGCGGGTGGGCTGAAGTGTTAAATGGGTAAGGGCCCATTAGAAATATAATTAAGTTTTTATTTAAATTTAATTTTCGTATAAACTTCGAACGGGAATAACTATTTCATACGGTATCGGTTTTCAGTGAAACGAGATCCGATAGGATCGTATGGACGGACACTACCCAATGGGACAGACTGGGAGTGGAGTGGAGCTCATTTGAAATTATGGCGAAATAAACTGTTTGATTAAAATCAAACAACAGTTTATCGTTCTTTAACGATGAACTGCCAAAGTGAGTAAAATCTCACTAACTCTGAACAGTTTATAATTTCATGTTGCATTGTTAGAACTGTTAAAATTGTCTGTTTGACTGTGTGTTGATTGGTTGATTAAACTGCTAGTCAGTTAGTTAAATTTCTATCTTGATTCTGCTTAACAGAATATATCATATGGAACTGAAAGTGATGTTATCTATATTGTCTAACATCTGTGATGCAGGGAGACAGGTTGGAGGAATCCGACTGGATTCCTCAACAGTTATTTTATTGTTTTTCACATATTGTTATATGATGTGATATAAAATCTGTGGGCGATTATATGTGCTTGGACGATATTGAACATCGTGATTTGACATGATTGAATACCATAACATACCGAATGTTGATAAGGGGATTTTCAATGTTTATATTGAAAATGAATCTTATTTATAAAATCGATAGGATTTTATAAAAGGAAAACATTTATTTAATTTGAAAATAAATAAATGAAAAAGGAAACATTTATTTAGAAAATAAATGAAATAAAATAGAAACATTTATTTAGAAAATAAATGAATTAGGATATAAAGGAATATTTATTTAGGAAATAAATAAAGGAACATTTATTTAGATTATAAATAAATGGAATAAAGGAATATTTATTTAGGCAATAAATAAAGGAACACTTGTTTGGAAAATAAATAGAATTATACAAGGATAGATTTAAACACGTGCTTCGCACACGGTATAACACGATATGGATTTAAATGAGATATTAAGTAGGAAATCTGTTTTAAACAGATAAATTGAAGTAGTTTAATTTATAAATAATGTTTTATAAATTAAATAAATTATTTATCGTTGATAAATGGAATATATATAAGTCTGGACTTATATAGAGAAGTAGAAACGTTATTTAAAGGACATTTATAAAGTGAAGAACCGTTACTGAAAGTAAATCTTTATAAATGGATAAACGTTGTAAAAAGTAAATCTTTATCAATGGATAAACATTGTAAAAAGGAAATCTTTTGAAATGAATAAACGTTAATAAAAGGAGTTAATCGAATTTAGTTATTCGAAATGAGTTATTCGAATTAGATATTTGAATAGAGTTAAACCCATTAGAGTGATTCGAATTACTCATTCGAATAGAGTTAAACAAAGTAATTTGTTAGGTTAACCAAAGCAAGTTAGTCGAGTTAATCAAAGTAATTGGTTAAGTTAACCAAAGTGAGTTAGTCGAGTAAATCAAAGTAATTGGTTAAGTTAACCAAAGTAAATTAGTTAAGATAAACTAAGCGGTTAATCGAAGTGAATTAGTTAAGTTAAACTAATTGGTAAATCAAAGTGAATTAGTTGCGTCAAACTAAGTGACTTAGTTAAGTTAAACTAATTTGTAAATCAAAGTGAATTAGTTGCGTCAAACTAAGTGAATTAACTAAGTTAAACTAAGTGGATTAGTTCAGTTAATCGAGACAAGTAAATCAAGTTAGGTTAAACCATTTGAGTTAACCAGTTAGGTTAAACCATTTGAGTTAACCAGTTAAAGTTTACCAGTTAAAGATAAACAGTTAGAGTTGACCAGTTAAAGTTGGCCAGTTAGAGTTGACCAGTTAGAGTTATCCAAGTGGAGTTAATCGAGTAGAGTTACCGAATATTATTTATTCGAAGAGTAAATCGAATATTAGTTATTCAAAGGTAAGTTATTTGAATTAGTTATTCGAATAGAGTTAAACACGTAAGAGTTAATTGAATATTAGTTATTCAATTTGAGTTAATCGAATTTAGTGATTCGAGAAGAGTTAAATCAAATTTAGTTATTCGAAAGGAGTTAATCAATTTCAGTTAAGTTAATTGATTTGAATTAAGTTGAATCGAAATGGAGTAAATCGATTAGAATTTAGTTAACCGAGTTAGAGTAAATCGAATATTAGTTATTCGAAGGTAAGTTATTCGAATTAGTTATTCGAAGGAGTTAATCAATTAAGTTATTCGAATGAGTTATTCGAAGGAGTAAATCAGATTAAGTTAATCGATTTGAGTTGAGTTAATCGATTTGGGTTAAGTTAAGTAATCGAGTTGAGAAATCGAATTGAGATAATCGAGTTAAGAAAATCAAGTGAGTTAATCGAATAAGTTATTCGATAAGAGTAAATCCATTTAAGTTAAATCGGATGTTAGTTATTCGATAAGAATTGACACCTTTAAGAAAATCGAATATTTGTTATTCGATAAGAGTTAATGAAATAGAGCCAACCAAGAAGAGTTATTCGAATATTAGTTATTCGACAGGAGTTAATCGAAATAGAGTTTATCGAATATAAGTTATTAAAAAGGGAGAGTTAATCGAATAGGGATTACTCGAAAGAGAGTTATACGTCGAATTCGATTTTAGCGAATTCGGGAAAGTACTATTTACTTTCCAGGGTTTAAATCAAGATTTAGTTATTGATTTAGAAATTAGGTGTCTGTTAAATTTTTCGAGTTAGGAGATAAAGTTATAATTTAGGTTAGACATTGCAGAAGTAGGAATTATAACGTTATAGTTATAATCAAACGTTTTCATATAAGAAGTAGATTCGTAACCTGAATCCGAGAATTTGTGTAAATAGATGATTGGAAAAAGTGAGTGACGAGCTTCATCTATTTCACAGTAAAGGACGTTGTTCAATTAAGGTCTGAGAGGTAATTATACCCCAACTTGATTGACTTCAGAATTGACAAAGGAATAGTTGTGGTTCGATAGAAAAGGTTGATTTGAAATATAGTTAAGTAATAAGCGATTAATGGATTAAGCATAACGATATTTTATACAACGTTCATTGGAAATCCGTAAATGAGTTTTGGAAACGTTTTCCAAATATAGTCAGATATGTTTTCTAAACATAGAAAATGAAATGTTTTCATGATAAGAATTTAAGAAATAGAGTTAAGCAAATTTCAGAAACTAACTGGAGAGGGTAAGTTGAACGGTTTTCTAAGTGACGATCTGATGTTGGTTTCGACCTTCCGGATTGATACTTAGAGAATTGTTCTCATACTAGTTACAGTTAGGGACTGATAGTTGCGAAATAATAGTGATGTGAAAATAAGCTATGGAAATGTTTTCCAATGATTAATAACATATATTTTCTAAATATATGAAATAAGGAAATATGAACATATGATGATTGATCGATCGAATTTCCATTTGGAAATAAGATCGTTGTTTGTACACCGACATGTTTTCATTTGATAGTTGAGTCACAGACTATCAAAGTTTTTAATATGGAGAGACCGGTTGGATTATTATCCAAAGAACCACTCTGTATTGGCATAAGCGTTGCGAGCAATATATGCCAAAGATAAATTGAAGACGGAGTAAAGTGCAAGGGCTGTTGTATAAGTCTTAGATAACAGTGACTAAGATGGATATACTGAATAGTGCCTTCGGTTTGTCCAGTCCCAGGACAACGTATATGGAAGAAGGTCTGACAGAGTATATCCAATGGATCGCGTAACTTGATCTGTTCAAACGTATTCACGTTTGGTGGCGGAGGAATTCGTTTCTCTTAGCTATATACCCGTGTTATTTTTGGATAAGTCAATTTGTGATTTGGCGGGTATGACGATGTGGCATTCAAAGTGAATGGTGATCAGATGTTCTGAAGATAGACGTAGCTTCTAGCCTCACACCGGGAAGTAACAAAAGTTGGGCTAGGCAGCATGGCTAGTTGGGCCATCCCCAAGCAGGGTGTATTGTCACCGATCTAGGGAATATTCATATTTATACTTCTTTTTGATTCTGTATCTTCGGATGACGGTTTGATGGCCTATAACCACGGTGGCAATATATTCGCGACACTCAAGCTAAATGAGTGAGCGGTCATGTGTGGCCGGGTTGCAAGACGTTCTTGTTGAACCTGAGTGTATCACCTCTAGAGTACACTATTCAGAAGGTGCTCCCATACCTTGTCTGTTGGAATCCATTCTCCGATAAGCGCCCTGCGGTTTATGATTTTATACTATGTATGTAGAACGTGAGATGCAAGCGTTTCTGCTAGATTGATACCTATTTGTACTTAGACATTATTATAATATCACAATGATATTGCTTGTCAAAGTTGTTTAGATACTCATAAGGAAAAACCCGTTCCGTATTCACGGCGTGGTCTTATGAGATATCATATACATGTTCAATTGTTTTAAATTGTTTTACTCATACCAGTCCCATGACTGACCCGGAGTTTACTTTGTTGTTTTCCCTAAACTCTTGGGTGCCTAAATTTGTACGGGCAGTCAAGTAGTCGGGATTTACAGATATACTTGGAGAGCTTGGAGCAGGAGACTTCAAGATTCTATAGCTATAGTTATTTCCGCTGTGTTGTAAGTGTTGTACTCTGATAAATGCTATTGTATATATATAACTGTTTACTTCAAATCTATGTTATATATTATATGTTATTCGTTCCGCTGTGAGATTCGTGTTACTCTGATGATTCTGATGTTCTTCTTCTTCTTCTATTCTATTAGTTCTATCTTTTCCTTCTCACCTTCTAAATTCTTTCACTAACGTCGCGGAATTTTCGACTCTCGAGGAGTCGAAAATTTCCTGCCGTTACAAATAACTTCGGCATCTGCAGGAGCATCAGTGTCAGGTGCCATGGGTGCCACAGTAGCCTTCTCACTTATTGTACCCACGGTTTTCTTTGGAACCTCAGGGACTTCAGCACCACCACTTGACGGAACACTAACTTTCTCTACCTCTGCTTTCTCTTCCTCATCCTTCTCGATCAGCTTTCCACCTATGTCATGAGAAGCAAATGTTAGTGATTTGGGAGAGAATGTGGTCATCTCAGTTGTCTGTCCCGCTAGACGATGACAAGTTATAACTGCTTTGACGAACTATGGAGAGAATATGGAGATACCTTCAGCCGACTCCTCGCCCAGATTTGTAATAATAGCTCCAACAACTGGAGGGGTTGGAGCCAAGGGAATCAACAGATCATCAGGATCATATTCCTCAATTTTAGAGGCCTTGGGCTCCACAACCGAGCTAGAGCCTTCATCAATTTTATTCTTTCCCTTGAGCTTTGTTTCTCTTTCTCGATTTCCTCTTGGATTAGATGTCTGCCTATCTCCAAAGCCTCGGACTCTTCACCTTTGAGATAAGTATGTATGAGCTGTTTTTCATCAAATTCCTCGACTTTCAATCGCCGCTTTTCACCCTCAACGATCATATCCACACATTGTCCAAAGTAATGTGATAATTTTGAATCCAAGAGATGTCTCGAGTCTTAATAACTTGACCGAAAAAGTCGAATAGTAGTTCATCGAAACTTTCTATCCCTTTTTCAGTTGCAGCAAGTTTTTCAGTAGTGACGGAGTCCGATTTAAGAGCGTTGTTAGCATTACTTTCAGCAAGAGCTGCATGCTCCTCGGCATGGGTAAGTTGATCGTTTAGAACTTCTTTCTCATTTTCAGCAAGAGCAAGGATGTCTTTGAGGCTCGCTTTCTCTTTCTCCCAAGCAACCTTCTCAGTAGAAAAATGGTCATGTGCCGTCTTTAAATCAGTATTGATCATTCTAAGGTCTTCTATTTCCTTTTTTAGAGCTACGCGCTCTTGGTTGTTTGAGTCGAGCTCAGTGTGGAAACGCTTCCTGGCACTTTCTAGCTCCGATTTGTAATTCATGCATCTCGCTGAGCTAAAGCGAGTTGAGCTTGTGCATCCTCTAGTTCTTTTTCGATTTTACTCCTGGCCCTAGCCTCATTGTCAATCTTCACTCTGGTTCTGGCTGCTTCTGTCTCTGGGTGACGAATGGCAGCAGAAAGAGTGGTGGCGTACTTCTTCATCGCCCTATATTGTTTGGCCACATGATTCACCTGCCCTATGACCTCTACATCCCACTCCTCGGGAACCAGTTCAAGACCTGGAACAAACATCATCCTTTCGAAGAAAATGTCAGGAAACTGCTTTCTCAAACACTCTAGCTTGACCTGATTCTCAGAGGTGTAGACGACATCTTGTGCAGCGGTAGTATCCAAATCGCGCTGACTAGAGAGGATAATAGCTATTTTCTCCTTTTCTAAATCCTTGCTCGGATCTTTGTTTTTATCTTTCAGCTCATGGTGTTTTTTGGAAGACTTGCTATGAGAAGGTGTACTTTTCGGAGGAGTCAAGTCTTTGGGAAGTTGCTTACCCCCCGACGGTGGCACTGGACAACCGTGGGGCTTCCCAGGATCTTGCTTTGATGGAGAACGAGCTCGTGTAGAACGAGACTGATAAGAGTCACGAGGTCGATAACTATCTCTCCCCCGACTGTCACTACGAGCAAGCTCAGGATTAGAAAGGAGCCTTGGTGTGCTTGCTCAGAGAGAACGATAAGAATAGGTTTGTTTATGAGGCATTT
Source organism: Allium sativum (assembly GCA_030737875.1). NCBI lineage: Eukaryota > Viridiplantae > Streptophyta > Magnoliopsida > Asparagales > Amaryllidaceae > Allium > Allium sativum. Next base: position 4,358,757 of record JASFAX010000039.1, on the reverse strand, counting down.
TCCCTGCAAAGAAAACAAATGTGTATTAGAATCATGAATACTGATGGTGTAGAAGTGTTGTGACAAGTGGTGCAGGAGATTTGTGCATCCCGTGTAATCCCCCCTAACAAACCAGGGCCCGAAGTCTGGCTTGTCTGCACGGTTTCTTTATCTTTAACTGGAGAAGTTTCTCCCTCAAAGGTAGGGAAAAATGGTTCCCCTTAAAAATCTTTGGAGGTATAGAGGTCATCCGGTAAGGGAATCTTTTCTAAACCCTCACATATTTGCTCATCTGTCAGCAAGGGTTCTACTGGTGGTGGATTCTTTGCGGGAGACTGTCCTTCAGAGGAAGGGTTATCTTCTAGCTCGCCAGTTCGAGTTTCACCTCCCTTGTATACATTAAGATCCACGTCATCTTGGTTAATCAAAGGTGAAGGACTTTTAGGGATCTCAATAACCTTTGCGGCTTCCGTGATCCCCTCTCCCCCAGCCGGGGGCATGCTGCTAGACTCCCCACCAGTAGGGGGAATATACTTGTAAGGCCTACCACCTAAGCCAAGCCTATATCTTATGTCCAAAAGATGGTGTTTGTGAAGATTCTCATCGGTGATACATTTCTTGATTTTTAAGAAATCAGATTTGCTTTTGATAAGGCGGGACAGTCGATCATCATAAACCGAGCCTTCTGTTTTTGGGAAAATGTGATCTGCACAGAGAAAAGAAACATGTTAACATTTTGATTATGTGATTAGGTAATGCATCGAAAGACTTAAGGCTTACTTGACTTTAGCTATTTTCTCGCGCACCCAACCTGGAGTTTTATGTAAAACCAATCAGCTTTGGGATCCCCTATATTGCTGTGGCCCTCCGATAAAACCTCCTATTGGCTATTGATTCGAAGAAAGTGAAGTTTGGAGTCGTTGTGGAACGGTGTTAGAAGAGATAATAGAATTTCAAATCTTTGAAGGTGAGCTCAGTCTGTAGAATCTCCGCATACGCAATGCATAGAGTTCACAAGGTCGCGTAAGCATTAGGATGAAGCTGCATAGGGGCAATGCGCAATTGTCTTAAGGTCTCAACAATGGTTGGTGGAAATGGAGGAATAGCACCTACCCAGCACATTAGCCTACTGACGGTCATGTACCTGGCGGGGCAGAATGAGGTCTATCATCACTTCCTGGAGTCTTAACATCATCCCAAGGGATCCTGTGTCTTAAGCATATTTTCTTAAGCTTTATGTCATCTAATTTGGAAGCCAAAGAATCAGTGAGTTTCTTTTGCTCAACTTCCTCAACACCGGGAATTTCATCAGGAGCTCGGTCATCTTCTTCTTCCTCCTCCTCAAGCGAAGTACTCTCAGAAGAATTCATTTCTGTATCTATCTCATATTCGAACTCAGAGTCCTCACCCTCTATATCAGCTGGGAGCACATTGGGATTAATCTATTTTGACAACTCCGGGTTCGCCTTCATTTCAGATATTCTAGAGGAACGACTATCTGACATAGCTGTTTTAGCAAGCAAACATGAAAGGTTAGGATGTAGTAACCCGTGAACCCTGTGTGTGCAAGTGCTAGTGTGTGCAAGCGTGTATAACACTGGAAAAGAAAAATCACAAAGTAAATTGGATGAACGTAGTAATTATGCCGTAAAGTCACGATTCTCTTCGATTCGGAAAGTTCATCTTGAAGGCTCTAACCTAACTGTCCAATATATTGTGATTATGATGCATTACTTAAGTCAAATATGTGTCGGGGATCGTTGACAAATTTAGTTCGTTGAAATCTTGGGGATCAGATCGCATCTTAACTCGGTTCGTGGAACTCGTGTTGGATCATAAAAGCCAGATCGTCCCACGGTCTCGCTAATGGATGGACCTTAGGTTCGCAGGGCAGTTCGATTCGTGGTATCTGAACGGATCGTGAAATACCTCCCACGACCCATCTTACGGTCCAGTACCACGATCCGACCTATTCTAGCATCCCAATCTGATTCGCTGCCCAGTTTTACGCCACCGCTTCCTTCCTGGTCTTTTTGTTTCCACGAACCGAGCCGAAACCTCGCCCACGAACCGACTCGGCCTGCTCCTTCTTCTTCTTCCTCGTTTCTCCTCTCCATCCATGAACCCATGAATTGGAATCCAACGTCCTCGCCTTTTCCATAGCCACATGACGAAAATTCGACGGAAATAAAGAAGAATGAAAAAGGGGCCAAATGAAAGGGGAAACAAGCCTAATACCATTACCTTTTTATTGAAAGAAACTCTCAGTTTTGTTGAAAGTCTGCTAGGGCTTTGGAGTTAAAAGGTAAGAAAAGTGGCGGCCAGTAAAAAAGGAAGTAAAAGGTGAAAGAAAGAGAGTAAATCAATTTATATAGCCGGAGAAAAGACTCTTGATATTCCTTTCTTTGTCGCATATGGCTCGCCGGGCCATCATGGGCCATAAGCAGGTGGAAAGCTCACCAAGGATCGTACATGGGCCCCCAGGCCACGGTTCGAAGCACAGTATGACTCTACTTAAAGGTATGGGATAGTCCACTACGGCCCGTTGCTTGAAGTGGCGATCCAAGCTCTAGCGTGACCAATGGATCGGAAAAGCAGGGTTCCATATGTACAAGAATTTAAAAGTTTACATGGCGAGTTGATTGCGATGTCCTCAGGAATTTAAGAGATAAAAATTAACCACCAAATGAATAAATGAGTGAAAGATTCAGCTTGATATTTATACCCGCCAAAGAATACGATTTCCTGAAGTTGTGCGATGTTTCAGGCGAACACGACTTTTGATTTACATCGCTTCATGAAAAGATAGGTTTGTAATTTCGAAGCATGTTCCATCCTCGATAAAACATAATTCGAGGGGGAAAAATGTTGGCTAGCTTTTGGACCAAGCCACCAAGGTTCACACACAAAGGAAATATGAAGCCTCACATGTCAAGACCCTTAAAGACTCGATCGTGTTCACCTCGTCCTCCCCGACTCATGGCGCCTAACTTCGATCTGATCCCACCACACCAATGCTCCACGACCCGATCCCTTTCCACGATCGGATCCTCACGGCTAAAAGATAGAAGCAATGAACTAGTCAATCACGACCCAAAAGGCCCGGTTACCATGACATCTGTCCACAACGGCCATTTTGACCATTTCCACATGCACTCACAAACCAGTCCGAGATCCTTGGGATTTACGCCACGTATGACCACGATCCGCCTGCAAACATCGCCTATTAATAGCCCAGCACTTGGCATTTTTTAGGATCTGTTGGCAGTTCTAAGTGTTGTTTCCACCATTATTGTTATCTCATAATATCTTATCAGTTTTAGCTCGAGATTATTGAGTGAATCATCATTGTACAAGTGAGATTGAGAGAAAAATCATTGATTGTACTTGAATCTTACGTATAATCATAGATATAAAGTGGACGTAGGCTCGTTAACGCCAAACCACTATAAATCTCGTGTGTTTTCTGTGTTTTCTTGCATTTCTGGACATTAATCTCTGCATATTTAGATAATTTGGGTGTTAGAGTAATATTTTGGTTTAACATGTATTAACTCACACCCACACATTAAAGCAAACTGACGACGATGGTAACATTACATATCAGTGGGATGATCAGGTTAAGTCAACGATTTCAAATGTATGCATTTTTTAAACTCTATTATTAACATCGATAAGTTTAGTTACTAGCTATGTAAAATAAAAATAATATTCTAATATATTTCAACTTTAATTGTTTTTGCATTATAGGCAAAGTTTTAGGAGGCATGGACACAGCTGCTTGAGGGATCTGATCGTGATAAGTTGACGAGGGATGAGGAAAATGCTATGTTCAGCTCCATTATGGATCTGATGCAACGGAATAGACATTATGGTTATGGGAACCAAGCAGTAATTAATCCTTTTGTATATATACACAACAAATTAACATATAGATATAGTGTACTATGATATTTATATGCTGGCAACCCAATTAGAAATAAAGTGATAAGATGTATACATGATTCAAGTTTCTTCTCAATTTGATGACACTTGACAGAAAACAATAATCTAACGTAACCTCTAAAATTTCATATATATGTCAGATTTAATCCTTTTACATGTGTTATTTTTCATTTTTATGTATTAGTATTTGTTTGTGATTTTAAACTAGTTTATTATCTTTCTTTTTTATGAATATCTTTCATTCTATTTGTAGGCTAGCTCAAAAGGCATATGAAAAAGCTCAGGACAAAACTGAAATAAAAGAGCTTAGTGCAATGGTTAAGCAGCTGCAGGAGGAGAATCATCTTCTAGCTATACATATGGAGCTGCTGAATCAAAAGCTAGCGGAGTACGTTCAACAGCATGGTTCCATTTCTTCTTCGTTTAGTGCTTCCAGAAGCAAGAAGATCCTTGAGAGGTATGTTTTATTGTGTTTGTGATTGCATGATATACATATTGACTTGGATTGGTGAGAATTGCAGTTTAATGTTGTATATATGGTTTGAAGTTGGTGAGGTGCTATTTTGGATGTATTTTGATGGTATACATTTGGTTTGTTGATGCATGAAGTTAATGATTTGGTTTGAGATGTTTGGATAGTTTATTTTGTATATATTGATGTTGATTTGATTTATTTTGATTGTTTATGTTGTTATTCTATATATGTGTTATATATGTGTTGTATATGTATGGAATGAAATGGAAGTGGTGTGGCTGGAAGGTAATAGGCTTGCTATTATAAAAAAATACCCGGATTACCAACTGCTATCAATGATTAGTAACAATTTTCGGTTCATACTTTTCCAGTGGCTACCAACGATTACCAACGGCTCCATTGGTAGCCATTGGAAAGTGTCCGTTGTTTCCATTGGAAATCGTTTTAAGTCGTAAACCATATACCGATGGCTATTCCAACGGCCGCCAATGGCTCTGAGCTATTGGAATAGCCATGTTATCTTGTATTGGTTCAATTTATTATGTGATATAAAAAATTCGTAATTTAACTCCTATGAGTTCTTGTATAATTTCTTAAACAAAATTTATAATTTAACCTAGTTATACATATATATATATATATAAAGTAGAAATGAAATAAGCTTCGGTTGACAAAAGACAATATATATTACATTATATAATAAAGTCGAAGCCCATTTACTGAAGCCCAATACATCATATAGACCCAAAGTCCTTTCTATTCTCTCGTTTGTACAATGCATATATAAAGAGGCAATCTATAAACACTTTTATGTATCAAAATCATTGATTCTGAAACATTAAATAAAAGCAATTCAGTCTAGTTTATTACATTTATTCTTCCGCTCAATAATTACAATAAAAAATACATAAAAATTCTTATATGGTATCAGAGCTAAAAAGCTTTACAGCAAATCTATTGTAACCAAATATCTGATTGGTAGACAAGATAAACCCATCAGAGAATTATCATCATTTGGTTTCATCCTCTCATCTGAGTCGAAAACTCATCATTTGAGAGTTGGCCTTCATCGAATCAGTGCCTTTCCAAATCATTGGATTGGCTGCATCAGATCTGAATTGTGCAAGCTTGAACAGTTAAAAGATCAAAGAAATGTTTATCTTCAGTTGCCAAGAAAACAAGAAATTAACTTAAGAAAGCGCCATACCAAAGTCAGTCATCAGACAATTGTCATCACTTGATAGACAATTGATTGCAACATACCTGAGTATTATTCAAGCCTTCAGCATCAAGAAGGTAATCTGTCTTCAAATCTATGTTGTTCTTGATTTCTGAACACTTGGTTCATATTTGTTCATCATGGTGGACTCGTCTCCTGCTAATGTGTCAACTGCTCATGGGTAACTGCGAACTCAAATCCACCTTTACCCCCACCAACAACAGTTGATCAACTTGTCAAAAATGTGATAAGCCCGCAAAGCCAACTCATCACAACCAAAATTTATGAAAACAACTATCTGTTGTGGAAGTTTCAGGTTAGAACTGCAATTGAAGGATATGGACTGGAGGGACATCTGTATGGAACTCTGCAAATTCCAGCAAAACTCATCACTGAACAAGATAATAGGTTTGTAGTGAATGAAGAATATACAAAGTATCGTAGGCAAGATAGGCTAATAAGTGCATTGTTGCTATCATCAATAAGCAACAATCTTCTGTCTCAAGTAATATAATGTAACTCTACAAATGAAATATGGGATAACATTGAAAATAACTTCAACTCACAATCTTCTGCAAAAATCATGCACTATAGAAGGCAATTGCACATTCAAGAAAGGATAATAGCAATATGAGAGAATATCTTGCAAAGATAAAAAACAAATGTGATAAGTTAGAGACCGCTGGACAAAAGTTACTAGAATCTGAACATGTTATAACAATTTTACATGGGTTAGGAAATGAATATGAAGCCGTTGAGGCTATCATTTCCTCTCAAAGAATAACACCTCCAATAGAAGAGGTGCATTCAATTCTCGTGGCACATGAAGCAAGATTGGAAAGAAAGAAACCATAAGAATCAGACCTATCAATTAACTATGCTAACAACACTAAAGGAAAAGACACAAGAAACAACAATCAGACTCTAAGAGGTGGTTTCAGTGGTCGAGCCAGAGGTAGAGGCAGAAACATCAATACAAGGAACAGGCCAAAATGTCAGATTTGTGAGAGAATTGGACATACAGCTTTCAAATGCTATTTTAGGTTCAATCAGAATTATACTCCAAATCAAACTACTTCAAATCAAAGAAATCATAATGTGAATGTGGCAAATGTTCAATCAGATCAAAGTACACAAAGTGACAACAATGGTCAATCAGACATTGCAAAGATTGAGCATATAAATGATGAAAGTTGGTACCCTAATCCAGGAGCTACAAATCACTTAACTAGAAATCTCGAGAATTTAAACACTGGATGCAAGGACTATAGAGGTAATAAATCCGTTAGCATGGGAAATGGTGAGTCAATTCCTATTACTCATACTGGTAGTGGTTATATCAATGGCAATAAACAGTTAATATTGAACAATCCATTAAGAGTCCCTGGTATTAAGTAAAATCTCTTAAATGTATCTCAGTTTGCAAATGATAACCAAGTATATTTTGAATTTCACCCAAAGTATTGCTTGGTTAGGGACATACTTACTAAAAATATTTTATTGCAGGGCAATTAGATAAAGGTCTTGTACAAGTTCTCTGCCAACACTACAATAACCATATGAAGGAAAGTGTACTGTGTAATCACAGTGAAATCAGTGATGAAAATCAATGCAGTATTTTAAATGTGTGGCATAATAAACTTGGCCATCCAAGTTATGATATTGTAAGAAAAAATCTTGTTGAGAACAACGTTAAATTTGATAAAGAACATATATCATCTGTTTGCAAGTACTATCAGATGGGTAAAAGTCATAGATTGCCTTTTAATGCATCAGAATCAGAATATACAGAACCCCTGGATCTAATTGCCACTGATTTATGGGGTCCTGCACTAATCAGTTCAGATTACGGATACAAATATTATATAGCATTTAGATGCATTTAGTAGGTACACATGGATTTATTTTATGAAATCCAAATCCAAAACCTGTGATATAGTCATACACTTTATAACTCATGCAGAAAAACAAACTCACATATGAAAAAAATTCAGTCTGATGGAGGAACTGAGTACAAACCCCTAAAAGAATATTTTTCTAAAAGAGGAATAGTTCATAGAATCACTTGTCCATACACATCTGAGCAAAACGGTCTTGTTGAAAGAAAACACAGGCACATTGTAGAAACTGGTTTGACACTCCTAGCAAATGCTAAAGTGCCACTAAATTTTTGGCTAGAATCTTTTAGTACAGTTGTTTATTTGATAAATAGACTACCTACTAAAGTTCTCAAGGGAAACAATCCATATGAAAAGCTGTTTAATGTCAAACCAGATTATAAATACTTGAAAACTTTTGGATGTCTATGCTATCCATATATTAGACCATACAATAGACATAAATTAGAGTTCAAGTCAAGACCATGCACTTTTATAGGGTATGCTCAAAATCAAACGGGATATATGTGTCTAGATGAAAATGGTAAAGTTTTCATAAGCAGACATGTTGTGTTTAATGAAGAAATATTTCCCTATCAGCCTGAAAATATGAAAACTACAAATAATGTATATGACATAAGTGTATCCATACCATCCATATCTGTATATTTAGAAACAATAAGTGCAGGTGAACCAATGCATAGCAATGACAAACCAGCATCACCAAATAATGATATTGATCAGTACTCAAGCCATAGCAGGGGAACACCGATAAGAGATGACAATAATCATGACTTCAGCAATGAACAAAACACTGATGAAGAAGAAAACAATCAAAGTGAAAATCAAGTTGAACAAACTTAGTGTATACCTCAAGCAACATCCATACACCCAATGATAACAAGAGCAAAAAGTGGGATTTTTAAACCCAAACTCTTTACAGCTGTTACTTTACTAGAAGAACCAACAAGTTATGAACAAGCTAAAACCGATAGCAAGTGGAAAGCAGCTATGAATGAAGAGTACCAAGCACTTATGCAAAATAAGACATGGAGCTTAGTAAAGCCACCAAAAGACAAAAACATAATTGGGTGTAAATGGACATATAGGATCAAAAAGAATCCAGATGGATGTATAAATAGATACAAAGCTAGATTGGTTGCAAAGGGATATACTCAATAGCAAGGCTTTGATTACAAAGAAACATTCTATCCTATGGTAAAATCATCTACTATCAGAATTATTCTTAGTATTGCTATAAGTAAAGGATGGTCATTAAGACAACTTGATGTTAGTAACGCATTTCTTAATGGAGTTCTCAAAGAGGATGTGTACATGACTCAACCATAGGGTTATTGTGAAAAAACTGATTATGTTTGCAAGCTAAACAAAGCAATATATGAGCTAAAGCAGGCCCCACGAGTATGGTTTGACAAATTGAAAAACACATTGTATTCAATGAATTTTCAATCTGCCAGATCAGATAACTCCTTATTCATAAAAGATAGCAAACACTCTACTATATACATTCTAATATATGTTGATGATCTTGTTGTGACAGGTAATAATACAGATGAAATTAACTCAATAGTCAAGAAATTGGACAAGGAATTCTCAGTTAAAGACCTTGGACAACTAAACTATTTCTTGGGAATAGAAGTCATAAGAAAATCATCAACAGAAGCTCTCTTATCTCAAAAGAAATACATAGCTGAATTACTTGAAAAGACTCAAATGAGCAATGCAAAAGGAATGCCTACACCTATGATTAGCAGTCAACACTACTCAAAACACAGGGGAGAACCCATATACAACATTAAACAATACAGAAGTGTAGTTGGTGCTTTACAATATGCAACTATCACTAGACCAGATATTGTGTTTAGTGTCAATAAAGTTTGTCAATTTATGCAGGCACCTATGGACAATCATTGGAAAGCAGTGAAGAGAATCTTAAGATACTTGAAAGCTACAATAAGCTACGGACTGCATATAAAGGCAAGCAACAACTACAATATAACTGGTTATGCTGATGCAGACTGGGCATCATACCCTGATGACAGGAAATCTACAACAGGATATTGCATTTTCATGGGAAACAACATTGTATCATGGGGTTCTAAGAAGCAATCTACAATATCTAGATCAAGTGCAGAAGCAGAATACAGAAGTGTGGTTAGTGCTACAGCTGAAATAATGTGGATTACTTCACTATTATCTGAGTTAAATATCAAGACAGACAAATCGATATTATGGTGTGACAATTAGAGTGTCGTGTACATGTCATCTAATCCAGTATTACATTCAAGAACTAAGCACATTGAAATAGATCAGAATTTTGTCAGAGAACAAGTAATCAGAGGGAACATAAAAGGCATGTACGTGGTACTTACCAATGTGCAGATACCCTAACGAAGGCCCTATCACTTCAGAACTTTACAAGGTTTCGCGATGAACTAAAAGTTGTTGAAATTACTCATTGTAATGACCACCAAAGCTCAGCAGAGGTCATCAGACAAACACAAACAGGAAAAACCTAAGCTTTACTTCAAGAAACCCTAAAATCAACAAGACAAACAAAGATGTAATCAGCAAAGCTTAGATCTATAGATCCAAAGGAAAACAGAGTGAAGAAGGAAGTAAGGAAGCTATTTCATCTTTCAAATTGAAGACTGAAGTGAAGAAATCATCAGATCGACACAGCAAAGGGCACAAAGAAGAAAACACTAATCTCGATTTGAGGGGGAGTAAAAATAGAAATGAAATAACCTTCGGCTGACGAAAGACAATATATATTACATTATATAATAAAGCCGAAGCCCATTTATTGAAGCCCAATACATCATATAGACCCAAAGTCATTACTATTCTCTCGTTTGTACAATGCTTATATAAAGAGGCAATCTGTAAACACTTTTATGTATCAAAATCGTTGTTTCTGAAAGATTAAATAAAAGCAATTCAGTTCGAATTATTACATTTACTCTTCCGCTCAATAATTACAATAAGAAATACATCAAAATTCTTATATATATATATATATATATATATATATATATATATATATATATATATATATATATATATATATATATATAGGGATCGGCAGCACCCAAAAAATGGAGCACCCCAAATGCCCCCTGATATACACCACTGATTTATATTAAAGAAAGCGAGTGGGAAGTGAGAGAATTAGTGGAAGGAGAGAGAAGGAGAAATGCTTGGTGGAAAATGAGGGGCATTTGGGTGCTGCACTGTTACGGGTGCCCCCTGCCTCTCTCTCTCTCTCTCTCTATATATATATATATATATACACACACACACACACACACACACACACACACACACAGAGAGAGACACACACTTGCATACATATACACATAAATAATTTATTGAGTACTTCAGCTTATACAACATAATCTTGCGTAACTTACTAAAATAATTTATAATTTAACAGAGTTATATGTACATTGGTTTAACTTATTAAGTAATTTAATTTCTATATTTGTTTACTTTATTGTACGAGTAAAAAAACTGCATCTCTTGGTTGATTTATACAAACAAAATGTATAATTTAAGATAATTATACATTTATTTAATTTACTGAGCGACTTAACTTGTATATTTTGACTCAAACTTTATCTATTTTTAAAATGAAAGTTTCTGGGATACATATAACATACATGTAGTTCCTGGAATTAAAAATAATTCAAACTTAATTATACTAACCATTCATATGATAAACATACATATATACATGTGATTCACGGGATTTGAAACCAACTTATACGTACGTATTAGTATACTGTGCATATGTATATGATTTGTGTAACTTACTTTTAGCAAAGCTAAGGTGAACCGTATTTATTAAAAGTAAAAAAACAAGTGTTCTACACCTATATATTGAAATTATAGAGTAATAAGCACATGAGTTTGATAACACCAAAAGATACTAAATATATGAGTTCGCAGATGAGGAGCCATTGCCTTCACCCGAAAAGCCAGACCTAATAACATGAAAGTTCCCTGTGAACAAAGAAACTACGAAAGGAACTTAATCAACCAAATCTAAGCAGAAAAAATGTTTTCTATCCCAAATTTAATCTTCTAAAAGAGACATATTACTCTGACCAGGCTAACCCATAAAGTAAACTGATGGATCATCTATCTAATAATACATCTGCTTACTCTCTCTATCACCATTAATGAGAACTTGTAGAAACTGTCCTACTTCGGGTTATATCTCATTCCTGAGTTTTCATGAATCCATGGTTGCTCAACCGAACTCCATAGTATATCATTGGGAAACATTTCAGATCCGAGATTAATAAAGCAAGAACCTCCAACTCAAACACATGTACGTAACTACTCATCTCGATTCTCTTTTCTAGGGAAGACATCAAGTCCAGGCCATGGACGTGGAAGAGTCCAACTCAAACACATGAGTGGATGGACCAGTCCATATTCCATAAGAACACCAGGAGCGTGAGCAGTTTAAATGAATGGTGGCATCATATGTGTGCCATTGATATTATGATGTGATGAGTAGGAACCTCCATGCCTGATGATTGAAAGCTTTATTGTGATTTTGAGATGTTACTAATTTATCTCAATTATGTAATTAGCAATGAAAGAAACTAGAATAGTTGTACATAGCGCGGATTATTCTGCTATTTATAGCAGTAAAAAGAAATAAAATAGGAAATGGGCCAAGGCCAATGTGCGTGGCCTTGCACCGAAATATAAAACAATACTAAGTAACTAAACCGAACAACTACTCTAACATTCCCCCTCAATTCGAAATGAGGTTTAGGGTTTTTCTTTGTTGTCAATGAGACGACGTAGATAATTCATGGCAATTGAGTGCTAGAAAGTGACGATTTGAGTAGAACAAAGCTAGAATGAGGAAGATAGGACTTCCAGCAGACTGGATCCGATCGATTGAGGCTCTGGTGAAGGATTTATGAAGAATCTCCTTCAACAACAAAAAACCGACACTGAAAAGTTTGAAATCTTTAGCTTTCCTTGTTGGATTCTTTGGTGGCATAAATTTCTTTAACCTTTTATTCTGATCTGAGTATCTGAAAGTTTGTAATTGATAGAGCCTTTGTTAATACGTCTGCCTTTTGATAGTAAGTTGCTACATGGTTGACTTGTAGTTTTCCTTGAATATTTTTTTGGTAAAGCCAGCGGGGAGAAGGCCCATACCTTATATTCGAATCATAAGAAGATCTTACAATGAGAATAGCACATATACATTGCGCAAATACATAGCATACATAAGAAAGAGAAAGGAAAAGTCATATCCATTTAAGTTTGATAAAAGTATCAAAACCATATGGAGACATTTGGATTTGTTTGCTTATATCGTTACAAGCAGCATGATATATACCAGTTCTTGTATTTTGCACTCGTCCAAAAACTCTTGCATTCTGTTCACACCAGATTTCATTGAGAACTACTTTGAGCATTATGAGGAGCTCATAGGTAGATGATGCTTTCCATCTTGTTGCTTTGTAGCTCATAGGTAGATGATCCGTTCACAACAGTTTTCCTTCTATATTTGTTCTTGAACAAAGTGTAGATCGATTTCTATATGCTTTGTTCGAAAATGAAGAACTGAGTTGCTTAATATATACACCGTGCATTGATTGTCACACAATGAAGTAACTTTGCTTTCATTTTTAATTTTCAGCTCCATCATCAGTGATTATAACCACATAATTTCAAGCAGTGGCACTAGCCACACTTCTGGATTTAAAAATTGTTGATTGATTTTTAGAACTCTATGATATTAAAATGTCACTAAGATAGATACAGTAGCCTGCTACTGATTTTCTGTCATCTACATCTCCTTCCCAGTCATCATCACTATATCCCACCAAGTTAAGATCTTTGCCTTTTTTGATGTGCAGTCCAAAATTTATAGTTCGTTTTAATTATTTGAGAACCCTTTTAATAGCTTTCCAATAATTATCCAGTGGATTCTGCATAAATTGAGATAATTTGTTGATACTAAAGATATATATGGTCTTGTAATAGTAACATATTGAAGAGCACCAATGATGCTTCTAATAATGTTTAGCATTTATTATGGATTCTCCCCTGTTTTTAGAGTAATTTTGACTGCCAATCATTGGAGTGGGTTGGGAGTTTGTATTAATCATCTTAGGGTTTTCCAACAGCTCTGTAATATATTTCTTTTAACTTAGAATTATGCTGGTTTGAGATGGTCTTATAACTTCTATGCCCAGAAAATAATTTATATCACCAAGGTCATTTAACGAAAATTGTTGATGCAAGTGCTTGATTAATCACTGATTTGCATGCTATCATTATATGTAATAATCAGATCATCGACACATATAAGAATATAGATTGATGAGTTAGCATGATGTTAATAAACTGTGAGCTGTCTAATTTGGTAAACCGAAAGCCTTTATTAATAAGAGTTTCTTCCAGTTTATCAAACCACACTCTATGTGCTTGTTTAAGCCCATAAATTGCCTTTTTGAGTTTGCATACAGGATTTTTATCTTGTGCATACAAGATTTTTATCTTTTGCATAGCCTTGTGGATGATGCATATAGATTTCTTCTTGTAGTTCACCAACTAAAAAGGCATTGTTAACATCTAACTGCCTTATTATCTAGTTTCTATGAATAGCAACAGTAAGAACAAGTCAAATTGTAGTGGGTTTCATCACTAGAGAAAAGGTTTCATTGAAGTCAAACTCATATTCTTGTGTATATCCCTTTTCCATCAACCTTGCTTTGTATTTATTCACACTATCATTAGAATTTCTTTTTAGCCTATAAGTCCATCTGTAATTAACTACATTTTTATTGTCTGGTGGTTCAATTAACTACCATGTCTTGTTTCCAACAAGAGCATTGAACTCTTCATCCATAGTTGTCTTCCAGTTTGTGTTATTTACAGCCTGGATGAAGTTTTCAGGCTTATTGTCAATGGATGTAGCCATGTACAATTTTGGCTTGAATATTCCACTTTTAGATCTTGTAATCATGGGATGTTCAGTTCTGGTAGGTACAGTCTCAAGTGGAACATTTTCTTCACTCCTTTCCTCTGTGTTAATTTCAGTACTGTTAGGGATCACGGAATGGATCGTTAAGGCAAAACAAACTCTAGAGGGGGTTGAATAGTGTTTTTCAGAATTTAAACAAAATCTAAAATTATATGAACTACTATATGAATCAAACACCATAGAAATAATCACAAACACAGAATCAACACAAATGCAAAGATAAACAAAAGTAAAGTGCAGAAAAGGAAATAACACAATGGATTTTATACTGGTTCAGAATTTCTCCTACGTCTAGTCCCGCACGATGCTGGATTATGCACAATTTTTTACTATATTAATATCCAATTACAACCTCCTTGATTTCACGGCTACAAGGGAAACCACCGATTCCCACCTCCTTGATTTCATGGCTATAAGGGATACCACCAATTACCCATCCTCGATTTCACGGCTAGAAGGGATACCACCGATTACTTACACAACCAAACAATTACAAACAGCCCTATAACTCTTCAATAGCACTTGATTCAGAGAGTAATGAGTGTAGAGAGAAGAAGTTTAAAGAAAACATATTGAACTCGGCAGAGTATATGTGTAGAAATCATAAAAATGATAAAGAATAATAGTGTAATGAAAGAAGATGAAGATGGAAAAGAAGAAGTAATAAAAAAATTCAAAATTAGCCTTTATTTATAACATTTTAAAGGGTTGCAACGTTTCTGAACTGTCACAAATAGTGAAAAGACACTTTCTTTCAATTTCGAAAAAGTGACAGTTATATGTCGACATGCTATATATATATATATATGTCGACATATGCATGCACAAAATTGAAATTTGAATATTTTTCAAGTGTTTTGATATGTATATAAATCTGGAAATTCTTGAATTAAAATATAGCGCTATAAATAAATATTATAAGTAGAAAATCATACGAAAACATAAATATAAACTATATAAACAAATTTATAAAATTATAGAGTTTAAAACTATATATATATAAAGCATATAAAATGTAAATATATAAAACTTATAAAGTAAAAACTTATAAAACTTAAGTTTAAAATCAAATTAAAATAGAAAGTAAAATAGAGAAGGTAGAGGTTGAAGATAGAATTTGAAAACAAAATTTGAAATTATTTTGAATTTGAACCCGGAGTGCTATTCAGAGTCTTACATAATCTAAACTCTATAACTATATTTATCTCGAACTCTTGAAATCTTGAATACTCGTGAGTCTTGAATCATCTCTGAATTCTGAATCTTTAATATCTTTAAACTGTATAGTCTTCAGCAAAATTTCCTATATACAATTTTGCATATGTATGTATGTATATTCTAGACAAAAGTGTTAGTATATATTTTATAATCAATTAATATTGAAATAAGGTTGTTGTCATCAAAACTCCATTCTCCAACAATCTCCCCCTTTTTGATGATGACAACCTTAGTTTATAAAATATCATACCTGTATATACCTGTTGATGATGATCCTTCAAATACTTCCCATGTCTATATAAATCCTATAAACTATGCCTACATTTTATAATTTCCCCCCTTTGGCATTATCAAAAAGAAATTCTTAAATTACTCCCCCTAAATCGTTTAACTATCAAAACAGAGTACTCCTTTAATCTATATAATCCTATAATAGAAATTTCTAACATCATGATTATCAATACAAACCAAATAGTATTATAATTACATATGTTTGATGTTAAGTATACAAAGCAAATCAAATTAAAGCACACCACATCATATGTTTAATATACAAGTTTCAAGTTATATAATTCAATTCAAACAAATCGATCAAATCAACCATGCCAATTAATTAAACGTTTTTTGGGACTTCAACCCAACTGTCTTCTCCAAAGATTGGATCCTTCTTAATGACTTCCCAGTCTTCATCTTCTTTGGTTGGTGGAGTGTTTGCGAGATTATTATCTTCATCTCTGAAAAGAGAAGAGATTAGCCACTGAATTGCATCAAAATGTTTCTCTTGTTGCTTAAACATCTTTATTTGGCTTAGTTCGAGATGACGCTGATTTCGTAGAATTATAGAGAGGATATTCTTGAAATAATTCAAGGTTTCTTCGAGATTTTCACTAAGATTATGAATTGGATTTTCCATGAAGTTGATAAGAAATGAATAAGGAAGAAGGAGAAATAGAACAATGAATTTCTCTAGAAGAAATATGCTTAAATAGGGTCTGGAATTTGTTGGATTTTGAATGGACATGAGTTAGTTATTTAATTTTAAAATTTAAAACAATTTGAAAATCTGGCAGTTATATGTCGACATATACATAAATGTATGTCGACATAGCCATTAATTTTTTTCTAAAAAATTTCAAATTTTGAATCTTTTGAACTTATATTAAACTATAATTAATTCTAAATTTTTTATAGAGACCTAAAATTAATTTTATCATAAATAAAACTCCATTGATTACTTAATAGAAAGCAAATACATCCAACTAATTAAGACACACTAAATACGAGGTTCGAAAGCAAATACAAGGAAATATAAACAAATATATAAAGGTAAATAAAACTACATAGGCTAGTTTTCAATGGATGATGAGGAAGATGTTCCAAGTTTTCTTCCTATCTTAACCATGAACTTGGACATTTTTGGAAAGTTTTTCTTAAGCTTCTTTTGATTGTTGACAATCTTGACTTGATTTTGAACAATTGTCTCTTTGGAAATGTTTCTAGTGTTGGCTAGACAATCAACACTTTCTAAGGAAGTCTCTTCGTCTTCTTCGACTTCCATTGGCGCTTGTTCTTGTTGCATTTGAGCTTGTCTGGCCTCAAATGTCTCATATGGTTTGAAAGTGAGAGGAATTTGCATGAGATGTATTTTTGAAGAGTGAAACACTTTTCTAGGCACAAATTCTTCTCCATGAAGATCAACTCCAAAGTATTTGAAAATATGAGTGAGATAAACACCATAGTAGATATTGTTTTCTCTTGAGGACAATTCTATGGGCTTGATTTCATTTAAAATCATGTCGGCCCAATTGATGGAATAGCCACCCATAATAGCAAAGAGAATCTTTTGGACTTTGAGATTGGATTGTTTAAATTTCCGGAACGAGGAGTGATGGTATGTTGAAGGAGAAGGTTCATGATTCTTGTTTTTGGATGGAAGAAGCGATTTTTGAACCCCATTGGAGCATCGTCTTCAAATATGTTGTGGTAGGTCTCTAAATCGGTTTCATCCATTTTCAAATCCAAAAAATCCGAGTTCGTGCTTCTACAATTTGAATAGTGCCTAAGATTTCGGCATCGAGAACAATTTGCGTGCTTTTAACGCTACTCCAAATTTGGTTTTCGTTACCTTCGTAAAATTCATGATTAAGATTCGGGTAGAAATCTTGATAAGTTTGGGATAACACACTTTGTCGTTATCACGAGAGTCAATTAGACTCAAGACTTCTTTATGTTGAAAGAGAGAGGTAAGATCATAAGAGGGAAAATTTGTAACAGCCCATATTTTACGTATTGGAAGATCATAAAATACTTTTAATTTATTCCCTGAGGGTTGGATCATTCCCGTCTTTTAATATGTTGCTTATAGGGATGTGAGACGTGTCCATAATTTCTAATAATTTTGTTTCTGATCGTTTTTTCCCTATCAGTCTTGTATAGGGCATAACTTTTGACTCGGGTCGAATCAGAGGGTGAGACCTGTGCCATTGGAAAGGAATTGTATTGCCTTTCCGTAGAGTGGTTACATTAAAGATTTGGCTCAGCGGTTTGGGAGGAATCACTATTTTAAGGTTTTTCAGTTGGCTGTTTAGGTTTTGGGAGCCTAATGGGCTGTATTAGGGAGGCCCATCAGTGGGTTAGTGGAAACCATAATTAGGGGATGAGGGGTATGGGGAAGAGGTTACTTCTCCCATTCTCTCATTTGGTGGCCTTGAGCTCCTTCTTCCTCTAACAGCTTTCCACCATTAAAAATCCAAATATAAGGAGGGAAATCATAGATCTACATCGTTTCAAGGGCGAATTCATCAAATCGAGGAGTTTGGTTCGAATTGCTCGTTCTCCGGATTCATATTTTTATCATTTTAGCTTTTTTTGGAGAATCGGTTAGTGGTTTCCATCTCTCACATAAATTCAATAAAGTGTATGAGTGTTTGATGATGTTTTTCATCAAGTTTAAGTGTTTAACCAAAGATCTAAGCCATATTTAGTCCATTTTCATATGAATCAGCTTGTGATCCCATTTAGTAAGTTTAGATTGATGATTCTATGTTAATTCATATGTTTGGGTAGGTTAGATCTATTGTTTTGTTCATATGACCATTCATTATGATTTTGGAATGATTTGCATGATTTGGTTAAAACTTTTGTTTTCATGTTGTTCGTAGATTCATACCGTGTTTTTGACCATACTTGATGGATTGGACAAGTTGGTTTCATCTATATAATCGTTTAGCGAAGTTTTAGTCAAAATAGTGATTTTTGGATCAGCTGCCACAATGATCGTTCGCGTGCTACATTGATCGGTCGCATGCTACATTGATCGGTCGCATGCTATGGTGTTTTGAAGATTGCTACAGTGTCTGTAACAACCCTCATTCTACGCATCGGTGGATCGTAGAATATTTATTTCTTTCACATACGAAGTCGTATGGTCATGTAACTTTGGGAGACGACTATTGGGGTCATTTCCTATGTTCATGATTTTTATCGATTTTTAAATGACCATTTTGCCCCCATCCGATCTTGTTTCATCCATAACTTTTGATTGGTAAGGATTTTTGACCTAAAACCACTTCCAGTAGATTCGGATGATGGTTTACCTTTCCGTAGATTGGTCACATTAGCCAAACGGACTCACCGTTTGGGAGATATGCCTGAAACAAGGTTTAGAAGGTGAAAACCAGCTTAACCGGGCCTAATTAGGGTGATTAGCAAGAGGACCCATAACCCATTTCGGGATAAGGTTATGGGGAGGCTGAGAACAGTAGGAAAACGAATTTTATTTCACTTTTCAGCCACCTCAAACATTTCTCTAACACTAGCCGTGGCCTCCACCTTCTAATTTCATCCCAAATCGCCTCTAATCACTTTCTAATCGAAGATTAAGCAAAACTACATCAAATCAAGGTAGGTTAGCACCAAATCAGAGAGAGAGTTACTGGAATACATTAGAATTTGACCCAAATAGAGAATCATTTCAAATCTATAGTTTACTTTGTGGCAAAGGTGAGTGATTTGCATTGTTTTTCACTAATTACGGCTAATTAGGGTAATTAGCGAAGATTAGCGAAACTATAACTCAGAAAAATCAAGAAAAAATTTGTAAAATCCCATAATATTATTTTATGCCTCTGATATGAATTTGGGTTAATTTGGACTAATTTTGCTAATCTCGGAATTTAGGGGATTAAGGGGGTGATTAGTGATAATTAGCGAAATTATGCGTCATAAAAATCTGGAAAAATATTCAAAAATTCTAAAATATTGTTTTAGACCTTTGTTAGAAAATTTGGCTAATTTGGTTAAGTTTTACTAATCCTATCATTAATTGTTGTTGAACATGTTTAAGGGGAAAATATGGGGTTTTGGCTATGTTTGATCCATTTTAACCTATCATATTGATGTTTTGGTGTTTGAGGTCACTTTTACTTGTTATTATGACTGTATGGTATGCTTTGTGATTGATTAGAATAGATAGAATGGTCGAAAACGTCGTCGAATGGCGTAAAATGCTCGTTGGAAAAGTTGCAGAAAAACAGTGTAGGTTTTCGGATCGGATCGGAGGAATGGGCTCGGACCGAATAGAGGACTGGGCAAGGGATCACCGAACCGAACTGAGGCTTGGTACAAGGGGAAAGTGTGGAAAAAGAAAGGCCAAAATGGTTGAACTGGGATTGGATCGAGCTAGAGAAGGGGGGATCGGATCGGAGCGGATGGGAATAGGAATGGGGATCGGATCGGACCAGAAGATCAAGCAAGGGACAGAAGGAAGATAGTTGGCGAACCGACCCGATGTGACATGGAGGACCCGAACCGACCCGATGTGACATGGAGGACCCGAACCGACCCGATGTGACATGGAGGATCCGAACCGACGTACTGCTAAGGGACTTGGAGACCCCCGACCCGAACCGAAGCACTTGGAGGATACCGATCTAAGCTGACAGAGAAGAAGGACAGAGAAACGAACCGATCCAGTGATGACCAATAACCCGAGATGCAAAGGAAGTCCAAATGGAAGTTAGAGCTCAGGATCCAGTTGGGAACCAACGAGTCGACTTCATGAGTTGGGCTTTGCTGCGGGACGTGTGCGAAGGGGTTGTCGGTATTCATAACTCTGGTTCACCATTGAGAGGCGGAAATTGGGCTTGTAGTGATAGTTGTACGGGATTGGATTCCATCATGGCCCAATGGATAGGTGACCAAGGTAGTGGATATCGTATGCTTTACGCACTGAGTGAGAGATGTGAGGATGGTTGCTATGTTTGATTTGTTTGCCATCACTATGACATGCACAACCCCCCCCCCCCCCCCCCCGGTATTCTTTACACCATCTGTTTAGTGGCACCTTAAAGTATTGTACATTATGTAGTGCTAACTCTTTGGTTGCAGGTCCAGGTTCAGGTATGATTGGATTATACCTGTTATTGTTCTGTTTTGTTGCTTATCGCTCATACCAGACTTTTTGTCTGACCCAGAGTTTTATGTCTCTTCTTATTACTCTGGGTGCTCACACGAGCAGACTAGAGACAGGTTAGCCAGTGATGCGCGAGTAGCAGATTCGGAGGCGAGCAGGAGGCTTCCACGTATCATATACATAGATATTCTCCCTGTGTCATTGTTGGTCACTACTTTGGGCATTAGTAGTGTACCTTACTTGTTTAGCTTTTTGAGACAGTTTTTAAAAGTTGTAATAATGTTGGCTTTGGATCATAAGCTCTACTTTGGATTTTCCGCTACTATGATAGTTTGTTTTCAGCTTATGCACTGTCTCACCTGTTTTATGTCAAGTATGTTGTTATTATATTTTGTTCTATGTGCTGTGAGACATTCTACAGGCTCCTTGTTGATTCTTCATCTTCTTTCTTTCCTTCCTTCTGACGACCGTTCCGTGCTAACTGGACATGTGTACAGCGCACTTTTGGAGTAAATGTCGGTTGGTGGGGGGCGCGTTGTCACATTTGGTATCAAAGCTCTAGGTTGCGTAGTTAACCTAGGGAAAGACACTAGCGAGAGATAGTATACGTATATGAGAGCGCGTATTTGTGATTATTTTGGTTTTCAAAAGCTATATATATATACTATTAGTAGTATAAGGATGAAGTCGCACTGCACTAGCACCACTATGGAGATGGTTAATCGTTTTCTCTTTACAGATTGAACGATGAGCCGATACGCAAGAGGTGCCGGTAGAGGTGCAAATAATGGGAATGTTGCTGACATGAGGACGATGTTTACTGACCTCATGAGAGAAATGCTTAGGGATGTACAGAGGGCAGCTCCCAATGGTGGTAATGGTGGTGGTCCAGTAGTGCAGGCGCCTATGGCCGATTTCACCAAGCTAAATAAGGATTGTACTAGTCTTGGTGGGAAGCCGTTCCACGGAACGGAGTCGGCCACGGATGTTCAAGATTGGTTGGATAGTTGTCATCGTATATTCGACGGCTTGGGTATCGAGGATGCGATGAAGAGAAGGCTAGCGTCTCGTCAGCTACAAGGGCGAGCGATGAATTGGTGGAATGCTGTTAAGACAGCCACTCTAGAAGATCAGGTTACTTGGGATCAGTTTAAGGCTCGCTTTAGCGACAAGTTTATCCCAGCTGCTCAGAAGTCGGAATTGTTTAGAAAGTTCTTGGAGCTTAAACAGAATGGTAAGGCAGTCTCGGACTATATTGCTGAGTTCGACACTTTGTCGAAGTATGGATTATCCCTTATCGATACTCCTGAGAAGAAGAACGAGAAGTTTATAACAGGCTTGGATTAGTGATTGGGGGAAAAGCTTATTAACCACATCAATGAGACGTTTGAATCGATTGTGGGGAAAGCATTGAGGTCAGGGAGTCTTTACCCTAAGCCAAAGACTGAGGTTGCTATTGCATCTACAGAGAAGCCAAAGCCGCAAGCAGGCGGTGGAGGCAAGAATAATTCCCAGGACAAGAGGAAACAAGACCAAACCGTGGATGGTCAGAATAAGAAAAATAAGAAAGATGGCGAGTGCTTTAGCTATGGTAAGAAGGGCCACTATGCCAGAGATTGTCGGGAAAAGCCTAGGGAAAGGAAGTGCTTTAATTGTGGCCAAGTGGGACATCACAAGAATGAATGTCCACAACCTCCTAGGGAGAAGCAGATCGTGAAAGCATATGCTATCAACGTTGTTCCTTCTTCGTCAAATGCCCCAACTGCGGCGCAAAAGGAAAAAGGTGTCGTTATTAGTGCTTTCTATTTAAGATGTTTTTGATCGAGTTTTGTTTGACAAACCTGAGTTAGTCGATAGACCTTTAGTAGTGACAAACCCGATAGGTGGTTTGACTAGCCTTTGTAGGATTTGTCGTAATTTGGTCTTATGGAGTCATGGATGTATGTTTGTTGTGATTGCTTTATCTTGAGCTTTACTAGGTCTAGCTTGATTTTGGGAGCCGATTGTCCTCAAAGGTATAGAGTGATAGTAGATTGTGAAGAGTCTTTGACGACCATTATAATGAATGATGGACGAAAGATGGTATTGGATCGCCTACCTTTTGATGAAGATGATAACGGGAGTTAGAGGAGTGAATGTTCATTGGATGTACATCAGTTTGGTCAGGACTTGGCCATGCGATCGACGATAGTCTCAAGCGAGATTGGCAAGGATAGCCAGAGTTAGTTATGGATGCTTGAGTGTTTGGATGTTTTGCTAGTATACTCACATGGATTGTCCGAATTCGGAGGAGATGCTCCTTAGGTGCTTGTCTGATATTGGTTTAGGCCTTTGGGGCTGGTGCTTGGGGAATGTCGAGTTCGATTAGGATGGTTCGCGTAAGAGATAAATAGTTGTTGCGATTTTTCATTGGATGATATCTTGGTTTACTCGAGGAGTAATGGGCAGCTGTGACAGGATAAGACTATTCAGTAGTATGGACTGCCCCGAGTTAGACTCGATAGGGTTATGAGATGACTCGAGTGGGACTCGAGATAGATGCAAAGTAATGGATTGTTTAGGACCTTATGTTGATGTTCTTTTTGAAGAAATAGGATGTATTCGTCGATCATGGAAGATGCAACGAAGATTAGGATGATTCAAGTTGGACTTGAACCCGTAAAAGAAAATGGGTGTTCGTTGATCTTGGAGATGCAACGAATAGGGAGAGGACTCACGTTGGACTAGGGTCTGTAGGTAATGGATACTCAAGACTGGGCCTGAGTTTATGGGTAATAGATTGACTCGAGTTGGACTCGAGAAGGCTGCAAGGAATTGGATTGGCTCGAGTTGGACTCGAGAGGGCAGCAAGATAATGGATAGACTTGGTTGGGACTCGAGTGTTTCAAGCGGACTAAAAGCAGGGGTATCTGGGGATGTCCACTTACCTTGGATCCGTTGGACGTGATCTAGTTACCCTTGGAGGATAAATGTACGTTGGACGTACGGTAGTCCGTTTGGAGGCAGAGTTTCCATTAGTTATTGATGTTGGTTGGACCAGACATATAGGTATCGACGTATTCATGGCTTTAGCAGGTGATAGATATGATTTGTTTGATGGATGCTATGATTGTTGTGTTTGCTCCTACATTTCTTCTCTTGAGTATCACCTGTAGGATCCTG
The DNA here is from genome assembly GCA_030737875.1 of Allium sativum. NCBI lineage: Eukaryota > Viridiplantae > Streptophyta > Magnoliopsida > Asparagales > Amaryllidaceae > Allium > Allium sativum. Next base: position 4,334,424 of record JASFAX010000039.1, on the reverse strand, counting down.
TTAAATGGAAATAGTACAAGTTCGTTGATCATGGTGATATGACGGGCGTAAGATACTTTACGTTAGACTTGAAGTATGTTGGGCATTGCGGAGCGTCCGTTGACCTTGGAGATTCAGCGGACATAGGAGCTTCAAGTTGGACTTGGACTCGAAGGTAGAGTGCCTAGATTCATTGGATGAGTCTAGTTCACCTTTAGAAGGTGAATGTACGTTGGACGTGCAGTACGAGTATAAGTGGAGTACCTAGGTTCATTGGATGGGTCTAGTTTGCCTCTAGGAGGTGAATGTACGTTGGACGTGCAGTACGAATGTAGGAAGGACTCAAGTTGGACTTGAAAGGACATTTGGAATGTAGTTGGAAATTTGGCATATAGGGTTGGATTACTTAAGAAGATGACAGTATAGACGGATGCCATAGTGCCGGACTAGGTGCGGTAGCTGATGCATTGGGTAGGAGACATGCCAGTTTATAGGCTATGTTTCTGAAATGGAAGCAACTAGAGTATATCATGGGATATGACTTCAGACTTAAATGTGAATTGGATTCAGAAACACTAATAAGCTTGACGATTAGATCAATCTAGTTAAGTGGATTGGTTCCAGTCAGAGGGACAATCCCAACCTATTGGAAATTACCTCTGGAGTAGAGATGGGAATCGATGGCGAGGGAACGACTGTACTTGGGAAGTAGAGAATGACATAAGAAAGTTGTATCCAAAGCTCTTTGCCTAGTAAGATTTACTATGCAATTTAGTTATTCCGCATGCTAGGATAGACTTGTTTTGCTTGTTTGATTGTTGTTTTATGACTGATAGGCATGCAGGACCTTTTGTGTGTTTTGGTTAGGGAATTTCGGGGGCGAAATTTCTTTGGGGGGGGGGGGGGGGGGAGGGGGAATGTAACAATCCGCATTCTACGCATCGGATGATCGTAGAATATTTATTTCTTTCACATACGAAGTCGTATGGTCATGTAACTTTGGGAGACGACTATTGGGGTCATTTCCCATGTTCATGATTTTTGTCAATTTTTAAATGAACATTTTGCCCCTAGCTGATCTTGTTTCAGCCATAACTTTTGATTGGTAAGGATTTTTGACCTGAAACCACTTCCAGTAGATCCAGATGATGGTTTACCTTTCCGTAGAGTGGTCACATTAGCCAAACGGACTCACTGTTTGGGAGATATGGCTGAAACAAGGTTAAGAAGGTGAAAAACAGCTTAACCGAGCCTAATTAGGGTGATTAGCAAGAGGGCCCATAACCCATTTCGGGATTAAGGTTATGGGGAGGTCGAGAACAATAGGAAAACGAATTTTATTTCATTTTTCAGCCGCCTCAAACATTTCTCTAACCCTAGCCATGGCCTCCACCTTCTAATTTCATCCCAAATCGCCTCTAATCACTTTCTAATCGAAGATTAAGCAAAACTACATCAAATCAAGGGAGGTTAGCACCAAATCAGAGAGAGAGAGTTGCTGGAATACATTAGAATTTGACCCAAACAGAGAATCATTTCAGATCTATAGTTTACTTTGTGGCAAAGGTGAGTGATTTGCATTGTTTTTCACTAATTACGGCTAATTAGGGTAATTAGCGAAGATTAGCGAAATTATAACCCAGAAAAATCTAGAAATTTTTTGTAAAATCTCAGAATATTATTTTATGCCTCTGATATGAATTTGGGTGAATTTGGACTAATTTTCCTAATCCCAGAATTAAGGGGATTAAGGGGTGATTAGTGATAATTAGCAAAATTATGCGTCATAAAAATCTGGAAAAATATTCTAAAATTCTAAAATATTGTTTTAGACCTCTGTTAGAAAATTTGGCTAATTTAGTTAAGTTTTACTAATCCTATCATTAGTTGTTGTTGAACATGTTTAAGGGTAAAATATGGGGTTTTGGCTATGTTTGATCCATTTTAACCTATCATATTGATGTTTTGGTGTTTGAGGTCACTTTTACTTGTTGCTATGAGTGTATGGTATGCTTTGTGATTGATTAGAATAAATAGAATGGTTGAAAATGTCGTCGAATGGCGTAAGATGCTCGCTGGAAAAGTTGCAGAAAAACAGTGCAGGTTTTCGGATCGGATCGGAGGAATGGGCTCGGACCGAATAGAGGACTGGGCAAGGGATCACCGAACCGAACCGAACCAAGGCTTGGTACAAGGGGAAAGTGTGGCAAAAAGGAAGGCCAAAATGGTTGAACTGGGATCGGATTGAGCTAGAGAAGGGGGGATCGGATCGGAGCGGATGGGAATAGGAATAGGGATCAGATCGGACAAGAAGATCAAGCAAGGGACGGAAGGAAGACAGTTGGCGAACCGACCCGATGTGACATGGAGGACCCGAACCGACCCGATGTGACATGGAGGACCCGAACCGACCCGATGTGACATGGAGGATCTGAACCGAACCGACGTACTGCTAAGGGATTTGGAGACCCCCGACCCAAACCGAAGCACTTGGAGGATACAGATCCGAGCCGACAGAGAAGAAGGACAGAGAACCGAACCGATCCAGTGATGACCAATAACCCGAGATGCAAAGGTAGTTCAAATGGAAGTTAGAGCTCAGGATCCAGTTGGGAACCAACGAGTCGACTTCATGAGTTGGGCTTTGCTGCGGGACATGTGCGAAGGGGTTGTCGGTATTCATAACTCTGGTTCACCGTTGAGAGGGGATAGTGGGCTTGTAGTGATAGTTGTACGGGATTGGATTCTGTCATGGCCCAATGGATAGGTGACCAAGGTAGTGGATATCGTATGCTTTACGCACTGAGTGAGAGATGTGAGGATGATTGCTATGTTTGATTTGTTTGCCATCACTATGACTGCAAAACCCCACCCTCGTATTCTTTACACCATCTGTTTAGTGGCACCTTAGAGTACTGTACAGTATGTAGTGCTAACTCTTTGGTTGCAGGTCCAGGTTCAGGTATGATTGGATTATACCTGTTACTGTTCTTTTTTTTTTTTTTTTTGGCTTATCGCTCATACCAGACTTTTTGTCTGACCCAGAGTTTTATGTCTCTTCTTATTACTCTGGGTGCTCACACGAGTAGACTAGAGACATGTTAGCTGGTGATGCGCGAGTAGCAGATTCGGAGGCGAGCAGGAGGCTTCCACGTATGATATACATAGATATTCTTCCTGTGTCGTTGCTGCTCACTACTTTGGGCATTAGTAGTGTACCTTACTTGTTTAGCTTTTTGAGACAGTTTTTAAAAGTTGTAATAATATTGGCTTTGGATCATAAGTTGTACTTTGGATTTTCCGCTGCTATGATAGTTTGTTTTCAGCTTATGCACTGTCTCAGCTGTTTTATATCAAGTATGTTGTTATTATATTTTGTTCTATGCGCTGTGATACGTTCTACATGTTCCTTGTTGATTCTTTGTCTTCTTTCTTTCCTTCCTTCTGACGACTGCTTCGTGCTAACTGGACATGTGTACGACGCACTTTTAGAGTAAATGTCGGTTGGTGCAGGGCGGGTTGTCACAGTGTCGATCGGTCGCGTGCTACAGCAGTTGATCGCTTTGTTGCTACAGTGTTTTGAGGATTACTACAGTGTCGATCGGTCGCGTGCTACAATGGTCAATCGTTCTGTCGCTACGGTGTTTTGAAGATTGCTACAGTGTCAGTCGGTCGCGTTCTACAGTGGTCGGTCGCTCTGTCGCTACAGTGTTTTGGAGTTGCTACGGTGTCGGTCGCGTGCTACAGTGGTCGATCGCCCTTTTGCTATAGTGTTTTGGAGATTGCTACAGTGATCGGTCGCATTCGTGCTACAGTGATCGATCGTTCATGCTACAATGTTTTGGAGTTGCTACAGTGATCGGTCGCGCTCGTGCTACAGTACGATCGTTCATGCTACAGTACGATTGTTCATGATACGGTGATTGCTAGAAGTGATGTGAAGTGTTTGTTGTTCGTCGTATGTAACGAATGTGGAAACGACTCAAGAATGTATTGAGTTCGTGCGAAGTGATTGCTCTAAAGCGTTTTGAGCCAATAAATAGTCGTAATTGATAATGACTAGGGATGAGAAGGCCGAGGAAGTTCCATTGTCGTAGGTTCCAGCGGACTCAAAACAGGGGTACAATTGAAGACCATTGTAGGTCGAGTGTCCTGGGCGTCGTGTATGGACTAGACGCATGTTGAGGATAGCATGTACTACGTGTTGTGTATAGCATATGGGAATTTGCTAGAACCGGGGCATCGTGTGTGGTCCTTGACAATTGATGGCAAGTTGTTAGCCAGTCATATGATAACGAGAGTTCCAAAGTAAGGTTGGCAATGATAGCCAGGGTCTTTCATGGATGTTTGAATGCTTATTGTACTAATGGCTGAGTTGTTATTACTATGTCTGAACGATTGATTTGGTTGCCATGGATAAATTGTTATTCTTTTGGATGTATGGATCATAAAGGCCATCATTGTCCGGTGTGGGGGAAGGTAGGTGTAAGTTCTTCTCTGGAGATGGGTAGATTAGTTGTTTATTTACTCATTCTCATATACTTTATTGATGAAGTTTGTTAGTTGTTTTACCGCTCACTAAGATTGTTGTTTGACTCAAGGTTTTATGTTTCCTCTTATTACCTTGGGCTATTCATCCGGTTGTGGATGGGAAGACCGAGTAGCAGGTGACACGTTATGCTTTAGTGAGGACGATGATGCTGATCGATGGCGAGCAGGAGGCTCACGTACCTGTTTTATTACAATCTAGTTTTAGTTTCCACTGTTTGTTATTTCTTTGAGTGTTGTAGTGAGGCAAATTGCACAAACACTATTGTTGATATCCATGTGTATGGGAATACTTTCTAGTTGTCATGAAAGCTTAGTGCTTTTCTGGTTCACTATCACTACCTATTGTACATGTTTTATTATGTTTTATCCATGCGCTGTGAGTTTATGATAGGTTCCGCTTATGTATCATACCTTGATGATCGTCCATAGCTGTCGTGCACACCTTTCAGTGCATTATTCCTCTTGTATAGTGCAGGGGCTGTGGGCGGTCTTCACATTTGGTATCAGAGCTGTGGTCATCGATTGTGATCAAAGTTCAAGGACGTAATTACGTATGAGAGACGTATTTGTAGATTTCAGTTGGATGCTTACTATATATATATTATCATACATAGTAGTAACGATTGTATTCCTTTAGCAGTTTTCTTGAAAGTGGCTAATCATTCTAATTTGCAGATTTAGAACGAGTCGATGCTATACGAGAAATTCTGCTAGGGAAGAAGCTGTACCTGGAGGGGGTAATGGCAGGGCAACCGATTACCCGGCCATGTTTGAAGCTATGATGGAAGCATGCCTTCGAAGGAACCCCGCTCCAGTGGTATCTACAGTTGACGTTGGAGTCCAAGTGCCAAGAGCTGTAGAATTTGCAAAGCTACGCAAATACTTTTCTTCACTGGGAGGAAAACAGTTCAAGGGCACTGGACCAGCTGAAGAAGTCCAGATATGGATGGATACATGTGTTCGAACCTTCAAGGACTTGGATATTGATGGTGCAACAAAGGGAAACTTGCATCAAGGCAGTTAGTGGGCAGAGCGATGGACTGGTGGAACTCTGTCGCACTTGAGACCCCTGAAGAGGATATTTTATGTGAGTTGTTCCAAGCTAAGTTTGAAGCAAATTTATCTCCAATGCACAGAAGTCTGTTCTGTTTAAGAGATTCATGGAGTTAAACAGAATGTTCGCCCAGTTCTTGATTATATTTCTGACTTTGAGGCTTTGTCGAAGTATGCTCGTTCATATATGGATACTCCTTATCAAAAGAACGAGAAGTTTGTCTTGGGATTAGATGAATATCTTGGGAGTCATCTAGTGGATCATCTCGATGATAGCTTTGGGAAGATCATCAAGAAGGCTTTGAGGCATGAAAGTCTATTTCCCAAGAAGATGTCTATTGTTGCAACTAAAGAGGAGCAGAAACCACAATAGGGTGGTAATAACAAGAAGAGGAAGCAACAACAACGGAAAGGGATGGATGGCCAAAAGAAGCAGAAGGGAGAAGTGACTTGCTTCAATTGTTGGCAGAAGGGCCATTTTGCAAGTGAATGCAAGAATCCTAAAGCTGAAAAGAAGTGCTTAAAGTGTGGGAAGCCGAGACATGAGAAGAAAGATTGTCAACAATCAACTCAAGGTAAGCAAGTGCTTAAGGCTTATGCTTTAGGGGCAGTTCCGTCTTCTTTGAAAACCCCTACTGCAGAGGAGAAGGGAAAGGGTGTCATGGTGCAAGGTACTCATTCTACTCATGATGTTTCGGTTAGAGTTTTGTTTGATACTGGAGCATCGCATTCATTCATTTGCAATGAGCTTATGTGTCGCTTGAGTTTGGAACCCGAGATTTGTGATAGACCATTGATCGTGACTAATCCAGTTGGGGGTTCTTCTAGTTTGATAGACCATTGTGTGTGATTGCTTTGTTCTTAACTTCGCTGGATTTGGGATCATCTTGGGCATGGATTAGCTCAAGAGGTATGCGACAAGGGTGAATTGCGAGAAGCTAGAGGTGAGAGTTGGGGACGTGGAAGCGAGAAAGGTGTTGATAAAGTGTAAGCATGAAGAGGGTGTCTTCGTTAGCTATCTATATTCGCTTGTTATTCCACAAGAAGACTTGTCATCTGTGTTGATTGCTAAGGAGTATGAGGATGTCTTTGACGAGGTCAAAGGGTTGTCGTTGCATCGTGAGATCGAGTTTAGGATTGATTTGGTCGAGGGTGCTAGACCAATCATTATGCCTCTAGGGCGGATGGCGCCTAAGGAACAACGAGAGTTGGAGGTGCAAGTTCGAGACCTTCTTAGGAAGGGGTTCATTCGGAGGAGTGTTTCCAAATGGGTTGCACCAGTCGTGTTTGCAAATAAGGCAGATGAATCGTTAAGATTGTATGTGGACTATCGTGAGCTGAACAAGGTGACTAAAAAGAATAAGTACCCGTTGCCAAGGAATGATGACTTGTTCGATCAGCTTCAATTAGCCAAAGTGTTTTCTCAGATGAATCTGGCAACGGGATTTCACCAGTTAAGGGTGGCTAAGGATAGTGTGCCAAAGACTGCTTTTAGGACACCATCCGATTTCTTCGAGTAGTTGGTGATGCCATTCAGGTTGACTAACGCGCCAATGTATTTCGTGGATCTTATGAATAAAGTATTCAGATATCAGTTGAATAAGTTTGTTCTTGTGTTCGTGGATGATATTCTGGTTTACTCCAGGAATAAGGAATAACACAAGACGCACTTGAGAATTGTGTTAGAGATCTTGCGAAAGCATCAGCTAAAAGCTAAGTTCTCGAAGTGCCACTTCTAGAAGGATAAAGTGAGATTCTTAAGCCACGTAGTTTTTGGAAATGGGATAGCGGTTGACCCCGCAAAAGTAGAAGTAATCCAGGACTGGGATAGACCTAAGAATGCGACAGATGTATGGAGTTTCCTTGGGTTGGCTGGTTATTACCGACGGTTTACCAAGGATTTCTCCAAGATAGCTACATCATTGACGGGATTGACGAATAAGAACCAAATGTTCACATGGGATGTAAAGTGCAAACAAGCATTCGAAATCCTGAAAGAGAGATTGACGAGTGCATCTGTGTTGACAATTCCAAGCAGGAATGAAGAGATGGTGGTGCATACCGATGCATGTGGTACTGGACTTGGAGCAGTGCTAATGGAAAAGAATAAGGTTGTGGCCTACGCGAGTCGACAGCTGAAGCCGCATGAGAAGAACTACCCAACTCATGATTTAGAATTGGCGGTGATTGTGTTTGCTCTGAAGATGTGGAGGCATTACCTGTTAGGAGTTCGATTCGAGTTATTTACGGATCACAAGTCGTTAAAGTATCTTTTCTCCCAAAAGGATTTGAATCTTCGGCAACAACGATGGTTGGAGTTTCTGGCATCGTATGATTTCGATATAGCCTATACTCCTGGCAAAGGTAACGCAGTTGAAGATGCGTTGAGCCGAAGACAAGCAAGTTTGGGGGAGATGTTTTCAGAATGGAAGAGCCTTGAGTATTTGGCATGATTTGATTTCAGGCCACGATGTGAATTGGAACCTGAAATGTTGGCAAGCTTATCGTTAAGACCTAATCTTATCGAAAGAATTGGCAAGAGCCAAAAGCACGATGTAAAGCTTGTCAAGTTTATCAAGAAGTTGGAACCAGAGAATAAAGAGTTAGAAGTCGATCGAGAAGGTTGGCTTTGAAAGCAAGTGCGATTAGTTGTTCCTGATATCGACGGATTGAGAGATGAGGTTCTAAGGGAATGTCATCACACGAAGTTGACAATTCATCCTAGTGGTAATAAGATGTATCAGGACATGAAGCGAGGTTACTACTGGGAGGGGATGAAGTGAGATATTGGAAAGTTCATTTCCAAGTGCATGAATTGTCAGTTGGTGAGAGCTAAACAGAAAAAGCTAAGTAGTTTGCTTCAACCATTGGAAGTCCAACGTGGAAGTGGGAGCAAGTATCGATGGATTTTATTGATGGACTGCCTAGAACCAATAGGAAATGAAGGGATTTGGGTCATCGTGGATTGCTTGACTAAAAGTGCAAGGTTCATTCCTGTCAAGTCGACTAGGACAGTGTCGAAATTGGCTGAACTTTATCTAAAATGGATAGTTCGGTTCCATGGAACCCAAAGAGTATAGTGAGTGACCGAGATCCGTTGTTTGCTAACGGATTTTGGAGGAGTTTACAAGAATCTTCGGGAACCGAGTTGTGTTTGAGTACGGCATATCATCCTCAAACCGATGGTCAGACCGAGAGAGTCAATCGAGTTTTGGAAGATCTCTTGAGGGCTTGTGTGTTAGACTTCGGAGGATTGTGGGAGGACCATCTACATCTAGTTGAGTTTGCTTATAATAATAGCTACCAGTCGGGTATTGGGATGGCACCATACGAGGCATTGTATGGATGACCATGTAATTCTCCGTCTTGTTGGCTAGAAACTGGAGACAAGTTGATACTTGGGCCAGAGATGATAAGAGAATCCTCGGATTGTATCGAGATCATTCGGCAACGAATGAAGGCAGTTAAATATCGTCAGAAGAGTTACGCTCATAAGCACCGAAAGGATTAGGAATTCGACGTGGGCGATATGGTTTTTGTAAAAAATTGTCATTGAAGCATGTTGTTCGATTTGAAAATAAATGAAAGTTAGCTCCTAGGTTCGTTGGACCATTTCCGATAGTCGAGCGAATTGGAAAGCTCGCATATAGATTGGAGTTACTTGAGAAGATGTCGAATGTGCATAATGCGTTCCATGTGACGTTTCTACGGAAGTTTGTGCATGACTCGAATGTGATGGTATCTCCAGAGCAGTATGAAGACTTGGAAGTTGAGACGGTAGTTGTGAAACCTCGTAAGCTGCTTCCTGTTGTGGGGAATGACACGAAACAGCTTAGGAGAAAGACGGTTAAGCTAGTCAAGGTACAATGGAGTGAAGATGGTGACGATTGTACGTGGGAGACGGAAGAGAACATGAAAGTGACTCACTCAGAACTCTTCGTCGGTAGGACCCTTTGTATAGTCGTTATTTCGTTGTAACTTGTTGATTGTTTGATAAAATTCCGCATGCTAGGATAAGGCTATGGATGCATGGCTTGACGGTAGCTAGTTTGGATGATAGAATTTGCTTTTCATGGATGATAGGCATGCAGAATTGTTGTGATCGCTTATGTTTGCATGGAATTTAGGGGGCGAAATTCTTAAGCGGGGAGAATGTAACAGCCCGTATTTTACGTATTGGAAGATCGTAAAATATTTTTATTTTATTCCCTGAGGGTTGGATCATTCCCATCTTTTAATATGTTGCTTATGGGGATGTGAGACATGTCCATAATTTTTACCAATTTTGTTTGTGACCATTTTTCCCCTATCAGCCTTGTACATGGCATAACTTTGACTCAGGTCGAATCAGAAGGTGAGACCTGTGCCATTGGAAAGGAACTGATGATTGCCTTTCCATAGAGTGGTTACATTAAAGATTTGGCTCAGCGGTTTGGGAGGAATCGTTGTTTAAAGGTTTTTCAGATGGCTGCTCAGGTTTAGGGAGCCTAATGGGCTGAATTAGGGAGGCCCATTAGTGGGTTGGTGGAAACTATAAATAGGAGGTGAGGGGTATGGAGAAAAGGTTACTTCTCACATTATCTCATTTGGTGGCCTTGAGCTCCTTCCTCGTCTAACACCTTTCCATTATTAAAAATCCAAATATAAGGAGGGAAATCATAGATCTACACCATTGGAAGCTAGATCTACATCGTTTCAAGGGCGAATTCATTGGATCGAGGAGTTTGGTTTGAATCGCTCGCTGTTCGGATTCATATTTCAATCATTTTAGCTTGTTTTTGGAGAATCGGTGAGTAGTTTACATCTCTCACGTGGACTCAATGAAGTGTATGAGTGTTTGATCATGTTTTTCATCAAGTTTAAGTGTTTAACCATAGATCTATGCCATATTTAGTCCATTTGCATATGAGTCACCCTATGATCCCATTTTGTAAGTTTAGAATGATGATTCTATGTTAGTTCATATGTTTTGGTAGGTTAGATCTATATATTTGTTCATATGACCATTCATTATGATTTTGGAGTGATTTGCATGATTTGGTGAAAACTTCTGTTTTTATGTTGTTTTTGGATTCTACCGTGTTTTTGATCATACTTGATGGATTGGACAAGTTGGTTTCATCGATATAATCGTTTGGCGAAGTTTTGGTCAAAATAGTGATTTTTGGATCAGCTGCCACAGTGATCGTTCGCATGCTACAGTGATCGTTCGTGTGCTACAGTGTTTTGAAGATTGCTATAGTGTCGATCGGTTGCGTGCTACAGTGGTCGATCGCTCTGTCGCTACAGTGTTTTGAAGATTGTTACAGTGTCGATCGGTCGTGCGCTACATTGGTCGATCGCTCTGTCGCTACAGTGTTTTGAAGATTGCAACAGTGTCGGATGGTCGCGTGCTACAGTGGTCGATTGCTCTGTCGCTACAACGTTTTGAAGTTGCTACAGTGTTGGTCGCGTGCTACAGTGGTCGATTGCTCTGTTGCTATAGTGTTTTGCTGCAGTGATCGGTCGCGCTCATGCTATAGTGATCGATTGTTCATGCTACAGTGTTTTGGAGTTGCTACAGTGAACGGTCGTGCTCGTGCTACAGTACGATCATTCATGCTACAGTGATTGCTGGGAAGTGAAGTGCAGTGTTCGTTGTTCGTCATATGCAACGAATGTGGAAACAACTCAAGGATGTATTGAGTTCATGCGAAGTGATTGCTCTAAGGCGTTCTGAGCCAATAAATAGTCGTAATTGATAACGACTAGGGATGAGAAGGCCGACGAAGTTCCGTTGTCGTAGGTTCTAGCGGACTCAAGGCAAGGGTACAATTGAAGACCAATTGTAGGCCGAGTGCCCTGGCCGTCGTGTATGGCCTCGACACGTGTTGAGGATAGCGTGTAACATGTGTTGTGTATAGTGTGTGGGGTTTTTGCTAGACCGAGGCATCGTTTATGGTCCTTGACAATTAACGATAAGTTGTTAGCCAGTCATACGATAATGAGGGTTCCAAAGTAAGGTTGGCAGTGATAGCCAGGGTCTGTCATGGATGTTTGAATGCTTATTGTACTAATGGCTGAGTTGTTATTGCTATGTGTTAATGATTGTTTTGGTTGACATGGATAAATTGTTATTCGTTTGAATGTATGGACCGTAAAGGCCATCACTATCAGGTGTGGGGAAGGCATTTGTAAGTTCTTCTCTGGAGATGGATAGGCTAGTTTTTTATTTACCCATTCTCATATACTTTATTGATGAAGTTTGTTAGTTGTTTTACCGCTCACAAAGATTGTTGTCTGACTCAAGGTTTTATGTTTCCTCTTATTACCTTGGGCTGTTCATCCGGTTGTGGATGGGTAGACTGAGTAGCAGGTGACAGGTCATGCTTTAGTGAGGACGATGATGCTGATCGATGGCGAGCAGGAGGCTCACGTACTAGTGCTATTACTGTCTAGTATTTGTTTCCTCTGTTTGTTATTTCTCTGAGTGTTGTAGCGAGGCAAATTGTACAAACACTATTGTTGATATCCACGTGTATGGGAATACTTTCTAGTTGTCAGAAAAGCTTAGTGTTTTTCTGCTTCATTATCACTACCTGTTGTATACGTTTTATTATATTTTATCCATGCGCTGTGATTTACGAAAGGTTCCGCTTATGTATCATACCTTGATGATCATCCATAGCTGCCGTGCACACCTTTCAGTGCATTATTCCTCTTGTATAGTGCAGGGGTTGTGGGCAGTCATCACAAAATCACTAAATATGGCGAAAGCAGCCTTGTTAACTTTAGCATTTGCTAAGTAGTTAACATAGGTTTTGATAGCCTCTTTGTCATTATGAAGATAACCTTTAATGGTTTTGGTTATTTTCAATTTTTGAGATGAACTTGAGGAAGCCATTGAATTGATAATATTGAAGAGAATAGATATGAAGAAAATTATTTGAATTGTGAATGAAAGATAGATAGAGTAAGTGTATATATAAAAATTGAATGGGCACATCTTTTCAGACTTAATGACACCTTTTCAGACCTTAGGAGTTGGTGAAAAGTTGGAAGGAAGTTTGAAAGTTTAAAAATTCAAAATTCAATTTTCAAATTACTGGTCAAATATGTCGACATATGTACCTATTTTCAAAGGAAATCTGCTTTTTGTGAAATGTGATCTAAATTATCGATTTATGTTTCAGGTTTAACGATTTCCTGAAATAATTCTAATCCTATCAAACACAAAAATCATTTATTTTATTGTTTTATTTGTTATTTATTATTATATTATTATTTTGAATTTCAAAATTCAAATTTCAAATTTGAATTTCAAATTTCAAATTTGAATTTCAAATTTGAATTTCAAATTTCAAATTTGAATTTCAAATTTCAAATTTGAATTTCAAATTTCACGTTTATATATTAAAGTTTTTAAATTCAAATCAAAGCAAACAAACAAAGCAACTACTCAACCAAATAAAATTTAAATCGAATTAAGGCGTACCTGGTTTTTAGATCCTTTTCTTCAAAATTATCTAAAATCTGAATTGTCGTAAAGCATATATTTGAATTTCCGGTTTTGGCTCTTCATCACTTGATGATGAATCTGAATCATCTAATGTTGCTGCATATGCTTTCTTTCTCTTTCTCTTCGAATTGTTGTTGTCCATTTGTTGAGTTGATTTATCTGGATATGGGCATGTTTTCTTTATATGGCCTGCTTTGTTACAATTATAACATCGACCATCATTAGTTTTTGAACTTCTTGGTTATAATTTTTCCGTCTACGTCTCAGAAATTTCCTAAAATGATTTTTCATAAGAGTTGTTTCTTCATCATCTTCACTACTCGAGTCAGAATCATTTGATGTTGCTTTTAATGTAATGGATTTCTTCTCAGTTAAGTTGTTTTCTTTTCTCTTTTGTAATTGAATTTCATAAGACATCAGATTTCCAGTTGACTCCTCAACCTTCATTTCATTAAGATCATTGGCTTCTTCAATTGCCAAAGTTTTTTGATCTCATTCTGGAGTTAATGAAGTCAATATTTTTCTGACTTGATCTGTTTTAGAATAGGTCTTTCTAGATGTTGTTAATGAATTCACTATCTCTTGAAATCTGCAATACATATCGGAAATAGACTCGTTCCGTTCATTTTTAATAATTCAAATTGATTAGCTAACATTGCTATTTTAGTTCGTTTAAATTTACTAGTTCCTTCGCGAGTAACACGTAAAGTTCTCCAAATTTCATAAGCAGTTTTACATTTTGACACTCTATTAAACTCATTTCTATCTAATGAACAAAATAACATGTTCATGGTTTTAGAATTGCTTTATGCAGCAGTCTTTTATTCATTTGTCCATTATGAAAAAGTAGTTGTGGGTTCAACAAATTCATTTTGTGTACTATCCAATGTGTCTAATCCTACTGATTGTAAATGTATCTTCATTCTATATGCCCAATATGAATAATTACTGCCAGTGGACCGACCCTCAACAAAAGAACCATTATTGCTACCAGTGTTGGTTGCCATTATCACTATTTTCAAAAATCAGATTATGAACTTTTTGAAAGACCTTGCTCTAGGGATTGCGGAATGGATCGTTAAGGAAAAACAAACACTAAAGGGGGAGGGTGAATGGTGTTTTTGAGAATTTAAACAAAATCTAAACTTATATGAAATACTATATGAATTAAACACCACAAAAACAATCACAGACACATAACCAAACACAAATGCAAAGATAAAAAAAAGTAAAGTGCAGAAAAGGAAAGAACACACCGGATTTTACACTGTTTCGGAATTGCTCCTACGTCCAGTCCCGCACAACGCTGGATTGTGCAAAGTTTTATTACTATATCAATATCCAATTACAATGTGACACCCACGTCCATTAATGTAACTCTTTATCAGAATGCATTAAGTTACGTGAAGCGTTATAGGTAAAGAGTAACAAAAACATTACACGATAGATATAAAATAACAACAGAATTAAAACTTTATTAAATAGAAAAGCTTCCTGGTTCAAACCCAATTACATAATAAGTCTGGAATACTGAAAACGTAAAACTTCTGCCTTGTACAAAAATCAGAGTACAATGATATAAAAAGAGCATAATCCCCAAAATATAGCCATAGTAGAGCAAATGTGAAGTCAAGCAATACATCTAAGCATCTCCAAGCAGAAAAGAGAATCATGATCAAGCTTGATTATTCTTACCCTAAGAACCTGTGGGGGAGGGGGTGGAAGAGAAAGAAAAGGAAACAAAATGGGTCAAACATAAAGTCTGTCGAGTCTAGTTACTTTTAGTATATAAATAAGTAAAAGCATCATGACAGACATATAAGTTGGAGAGAGATAACATTGTCATAAGGCAGGTAAACAAGATAAACAGAACAGAACATGCATTGTGCTTCTATAATACTTTTTTCTCTCTCTCTCTGTCTCTCTGCACAAATACTAGTATCACAAGAACAAGATGATCCCAACAAGTACAATATGGTAGACTTAGGTGTACTTCTAGTGAGAGGTTTTACCCCATACAATAACTTATAGCCCAACAGAACTGATGGGTGTTACCCCCAACGATAATAACGGGCTCCTAAACAAGCAAGACTAGATGCCCCCTAATTACTACCCTAATCGAACGGTTCCCTAACTCATAGATACCCTGTGCTAGCCCCACAATAGTATGTATCACTTCCTAAAGTGGCAACCCTTTGTTTACAAGATGTGCACAAACCATATCAACAGGTGTCACGGCGTCTTAACCTCCCTGGATCGGACCCATGCACGCACGTGACCCCACCAGAATGCGCCGTCCACACCATCCCTCAAGTGACCTCTTATAATCAGCTCAGTAAGCGTGCCCAGATCCCGACCTAGTTCGGGGTTCCCCATTTGATACCAAGATGGGTTACTGACTGAACGGGTCCCGCACAACAAATGATACAAGCTTCCCCCTAGGCTTGCATCCCCAATACTAGGATTTCAATAGGTTATGTGTACCAGTTTAACAAGATTGCATAACCTCAACAGGTTAAGTATGTCAGGTTTATATATGTATAACCCGTCCCCACATATGTAACAGGATTAATTTAACCCTCATACTGATTCAAGCAAGTTTACTTAACCCCTACTCAAGTTAACAGGTTCATGTAATGCGCTAGACCTCCCACATTAAGTCTATAACTTGTGGATGCTGGATATGCCAGTTGGGTTCGGGCGGACTTCTTCCATAAGTCGGACTTAACCTCATGTTTTAGCACGTTACGTGTTTATGTACTTAGAACCCTCACATTAGATTTACCACTTCTGAACGCTGGATATGTCGGGCGTCTCCGGGTAGACTTCTACCACAAGTGTAATCTAACCTCGTGTCTAAGCGCGGTTACAGTTTCTAATTACTGTAAATCTAGGCATTTTCATTATTAACCAATTATCATGTTTATTATGCCTCGAATTCCCGTCCAATCTACGATACAAGTTATGCCCCAGATTAAGGTTTAGATTAAGATATACATTATGCCCCCAAATCTCATGTTTTGTCTCAAGGTACAAATTATGACCAAAAATTCCTAATCATGCTTACAATATGAATTATGCCCCCAAACTAGTCATTCCTAATCGTTCCTATATTCGCATGTTCGCATATTTCAGCGACTGGTCTTGGCTTGAAGGTAGCCTGGCTATAAAACAAAAAGGAAAGAAGGAAGAGAAGAGAACAAGAATAGGCATAGTAAATAAAACTGACATATGATGATAGAACTGGTCATGCTAACAGAATAGGCATACAGTGACACGATTAGGCGAACTAACATAATAGGCATATGGAGACATGATTAGGCAAACTAACAGGATAGGGATATAGTGGACGGACATATGAGATCTAAATAGTAAATTAGATATAAAAGTAATGATAGATCTGTTGTGATTCAGATTTCTAACAGGCATAGGCTTAGATCCAAACTTATAAACATGTCAAGATTACATTTTAGGTGTTTATATCTAAAAGCAACATAAACTCACTGTGATTGGATCTAAAGAACAGAGAAATTGATTGTAGATGTTGTAGCACAGATTTCTGAATATGTATGACTTATTGTTGAAGGAGAATAAGCTATTTTACTCTGAGTTGGGGCAGCACCTTGTTGTCGCCATTGATTTAGATGAATAAAACAATGCGATTAAGGTCATATTTATAGCCTAGTGTCAATGAATCTAGTCAAGAAACGAGTCCACGTTCATCAACTTGCATCCTCTTGGTCATCTTCCCACTGAACTTTCATCAACTTGACCTCTCGGTTTCGTAGCTTCCTTACCTCTGATCCAAGAATACGGGTAGGAACTCGTCTAACTGTCGCCTCCCGTTCCACTTCTACTTCCTCAAGCATACTCGGCTCAACTACTTCTGCAGTATCATGCAAACATTTCCTTAAATGAGAGACATGAAAAACATCATGAGCGTTGGACAATCTCTCTGGTAGCTTTACTCAATAGGCCATTTGGCCAATCCTTTCTAGTATGGGAAATGTCCATATAAACCTTGGTGCCAATTTCCCTACAGATCCAAAATGAACCACATTCCTCAAAGGTGATACCTTGATGAAAACCATATCTCCCACCTCAAACTCAATGTCAGTCCTTCTCCTATCTGCGTAGGACTTCTGCCTGTCCTGAGCTATCTTCATGCGCCTATGGATAAGATCAGTCTTTTATGAAGTTTCTCTAACCATCTCAGGTCCAAGTAAAAGCCTTTCTGTAGATTCCTACCAACAAATCGGTGATCTACAGGGTCATCCGTATAATGCTTCGAAGGGTGCCATGCCAATACTAGCCTTGTAACTATTGTTGTAGGCGAACTCTACTAAAGGAAGATGCTCTTCCCAAGTCCCTCCGAAGTCTAGGATACACAGTCTTAAAAGATCCTTGAGGACTCTATTCACCCTTTCCGTATACCCATCGGTCTGAGGGTGATAAGCGGTGCTCAAACACAACTGTGTACCTAACACTTCTTGCAAGCTCCTCCAAAACTCACAGGTGAATATGGGGTCACGATCACTCACGATAATGGAAGGTACTCCATGCAGGCGGAATATCTCAGGAAGATAAACTGCTGCCAATCATGCTGCTATCTTCTTACTCTTAACAGGGATGAAATGAGCACTCTTAGTGAGCCTGTCAACTACAACCCAAATACTGGTGTTGCCTTTCCTTGATCTAGGCAAATCATCAATAAAATCCATAGAGATGCTCGTCCATTTCCACTGTGGGACTTCCATAGGATTAAGTAAATCACTGGGCTTCCTTTGCTCAGACTTGACTTGTTGACAAATCAAACATTGAAACAAACTCTGCCACATCTTTCTTCATCCCAGCCCAAAAGAAAACCCTCTTCATATCTCTATACATCTTATCACCGCCTGGATGAATAGTCATCTTTGAATGATGGGTTTCCCCAAGGACTGTCTTCAACAAACTCCCAACTCGGGGAACTCAAAGCCTTCCATCTCGTTGTAACCACCCTCTGTCATCTGTGGAATATATATGAGGTGACTAGAAGTCTCCCCTCTACCGATTCTATCCAAGAGTTCTGCTAGCTGTGGGTCCTCTCGCTGCGAAGTCCTTATCTGGTCCAAAAGAGTGGGTCACACCTCTAATGATGACAATAAACCAGGTGTGAACTCGGTGGAGTGTCTGAAATCAAAAGTTAATATAAACTCCAAGCTTTTCCTATCCACAAACATAGGACTCAAGGTCATCCTCTGCCTACTCAATGCGTCTGCCACCACATTACCCTTGCCAGGAGTATAAGCAATCTCAATATCATAGGATGCTAGGAACTCCATCCATCTTTGTTGCCTTAAATTAAGATCCTTCTGTGGGAACAAGCACTTGAGAGATTTATGATTGGTGTACAAATCAAACTTCTCTCCAAGTAGATAATTGCACCAAGTCTGAAGCGCGAATACTATGGCAGCTAACTCTAAGTCATGGGTAGGGTAGTTCTTCTCATGAACTCTTAGCTATCTACCTCCATAACATACTACCCTTCCCTCTTGCATCAGAACCGCACCAAGCCATGTACCGCATGCATCATTGTATACTATGAATACGGGTTGTTGTCAGAGCCCTCTTCAATCGCTGAAAAGCATCATCACATCTATATCCCAAGAAAATGTCAGATTCTTCTTCGTCAGTCTGATGAGTGGGGCTGATATCTTTGCAAACTCCTTAGTGAACTTCCTATAATTGCCCACTAAACCAAGAAAACTCCTCACCTCCATTGCATTCTTTGGGATCTACCAATCTTGAACTGCAACTACCTTCGCGGGATCTACTGCTATCCTATCTTTAGGGACCACATGTCCTAGAATTCTCACTTCTTTTCTCTAAAAACAATATTTGGAAAATTTTACCTTAAGCTGATGCGCACAGAGAGTTTTCAAAACCTCCCTTAAATGTCGGGCATGCTCATCCTTGCTCCTCGAGAAAATCAAGATGTCATCAACAAAGACCACAACGAACTTATTTTGAAACTCCAGAAACACCCTACTCATCAGATCAACAAAATAGGCGGGTGCATTCATCAACCCAAAAGGCATAATGAGCTACTCGAAGAAACCATCTGGAGTTCTAAAAGCAGTCTTATCTATACAGGCCTCGGCCACCCTTAACCGATGAAACCCCATGGCCAAGTCTAACTGAGAGAAAACAGATGCACCAACAAGCTGGTCAAACAGATCATCTATCCTCGGAAGTGGGTGTCTATTCTTCTTAGTGAGTTTATTCAACTCTCTATGGTCCATACATAAGCGAAGCGAACCATCCGCCTTAGTGGCGAATACCACTGGAGCACCCCATTCAGATATGCTTCATCTAATAAACCCTTTCTCAAGTAGCTCCCCTACTTACTTGCTGATCTCCCTCCTTTCTGCTGGAGCTATATGGCGCACAGGCAATGCATCTGGTTTTGCATTATCCACCAAGTATATATGGAAATCAATCTCGCACCTCGGAGGTAAGCCTCGAACCTCCTCAAAGACATTAGGATACTCACAGACTACAGGTACAGATCGTAAATCAAAGATAGATGCATCAAGCGAATCTAGGAAATTAAGCATGACAGACCCTTTAGGGTCACAAGAAATCTCGAGGGTCCTCCCATAGCAAGTCAAAAGTCTTACGACCCTCTTCTTGCAATCCAGAATGTACCATACATGGCTAGCCAATCCATCGCTAGAATCAAATCATAGCCCATGAAACCAAGCACGTATGTGTCGCATTCATACTTGATGCCTAACACATATTCTCAAACTTCGACAAATCATAGACAGATGAGCCGTACCCCCAATGGGGTTTGAGACAACAATGAGATCCATAACCATACTAGTACTAAGGTGCAGAGACTCAACATAGAATTAGATATAAAAGAATGTGAAGCGCCATAATAAAAAAGAGTTCAAAAAGGACGATTGAAAAGAGAAATCAAACCTTCAACAAAAACTTTCCTACCATTATCCGGTACACTGGCCATGAGAGCATGCACTTGCCCTCCAAAAGATCTTGCCCTTTGGCCCTGTCTTTGCTTCTTCGGGCATTCACCAATATATTGTCCAACTTCACCACAGTTGAAACAAGCGTTCTTCCTTTTTCGGCAATCTTTGACCAAATGACCCAAGCGCTTACAACCATGACATTTCTTAAAGGAATTACATACTCGCGGTGGTGGAGGAACAACGGCTGCAGTTGGGGGAGGGACGTTTTCTTGGCTCCCGGTAGGTGTCGTAGCCTTAACATACCTACGGAACCAATCAGATACTTGAACGTCAATATTCGGTTTCCTAGACATGCTGAAATGAAAAGGAAGAAGGAATTCAAATAGAGAATCGAGAGATAATTTATATGGCTTTGGGGAATATGTTTTGCAAAACAAACTTTTCTTTTGAAAATGCTTTCTTTTAAAACCTTTTTGAAAATAATTTTCAAAATCTTTTATCCAATTTGGTAATCTTTAGCTCTGATACCAAATGTGACACCCCACGTCCGTTAATGTCAATCTTTATCAGAATGCATTAAGTTTCATGAAGCGTTATAGGTAAACAGTAACAGAAACATTACAAGATAGATATAAAATGATAGGGAATTAAAACTTTATTAAATAGAAAAGCTTCACGGTTCAAACCCAATTACATAATAAGTATGGAATACTAAAAATATAAAACTACTGCCTTGTACAAAAATCATCATCGAAGTACAATGATATAAAAAGAGCATGATCCCTAAAATATAGCTATAGTAGAGCAAATGTGAAATCGAGCAATACATCAAAGCAGCTCCAAGAAGAAAAGAAGAATCCTGATCAAGCTTGAGTATTCCCACCCTGAGAACCTGGGGAGAAACAAAAGAGAAAGAAGAGGAAACAAAATGGGTCAGACATAAAGTCTGGCGAGTCCAGTTACTTTTAGAATATAAATAAGTAAAAGCATCATTATAGGCGTATAAGTTGGAGAGAGATAATAGTGTCATAAGGCAGGTATAAAATGCTAAACAGGGCAAACATAACAAAACATGTGTTGTGCTTCTATAATACTTTTCTCTCTATCCCTGCACCAATACTAATATCACAAGAACAAGATAATCCCAACAAGTACAAGATGGTAGACTTAGGTGTACTTCTATTGAGAGGTTTTGTTGTATATAACAGTGTTGTATACACAATTATATGATTTTTGTTTGATGATAACAACCAAATATATTTTTATTATTGAATGTGTTTGTAAATACACTGATACAGAAATTTGAACAATCACACAGTATTTTATAAAAATATTTTATTTCAATATCAAAAGTACATCTTTTTACTCCACTATTTGACATATTACATTTCATTCATACAACTCTGTCACTCACTCTATACAACTAAACATACAAACACTATTCACACATTGACATTTTTTTACTGTCTTCTATCGTCCATCTTCAGTCTATACAGCCTTCAGTCCAGTCACCATCTTCTCACCTGTCACATGCAGAAGAAAACACACAGTAGACTGCAACAAAAACAAAATTCAATACAAACAAATAAAATTTATTTTTAAATTTTATTTGCCTCAGAATTACGGTGTGTTTCTCATCATTTTTCTAGACCTGGTCTGATATGCAGGGACATAAAAACTCGTCTGGATGGCTGCATATACACACGTGTATACACGTGTGCACTGCCACGCCAATCCAGTGTCGCGACTGAGGAGTAGCCATAAAGACCATCTCAACTCAGTGTACATATGAAAATAATTCAATGTAAAATCAATAAAAACTCAAAGTGGTCGTGACAGCTCAGCACAAGGCCAAGGCAACATATTTGGATAACTGTTCAAAAATGGTCGAGCACATTACTAGTACACAAAACAATGCAGTAACATACAAGCCACAAGTGAACAATGATATACAGTAAAGCCATACAAGTCAAAGATGGAGCAAGCACAACAAATGATGAACACAACAAAACCACAAGATTAAATACAGCATCCATTCATATCAGTTTTTTTTAAAAAAAAATGTCAAACCAGTTTATACAGCATAGAGCATGGTGATCGAGCCTGTTTAAGTTATCATGGTGCTAAAATACATAGCAGTGGGGATAATGCAACTGCAAGTGTAAAATAGTCCAACTGACAATGCAACAGCCAAGTAAACATGAATTCAAGTGAACAGATGGAGTCAAGTACATAGGAGGTAGCATGTCAAAACAATGGTGCAACCAACTCAACTCAGTTTTGTATAAATGAATTAATTATGTCCAAAAGTCCATTCAAGTCAAGCAAGGAGCAAGTACTACATGAAGCAGCTAAGGAGTACTCGGTTTTAACAAAACAGCGCAAGTGTATGATCAATCAAGGGTCAAGTAAAGCTCCTGTTCTTATCAGTTCAAATAAACAGAAGAGTTCAAAGCGAAGTATTAAGTATAGTAGTGAAATCACTTGGATGGTGCAAGAATGACAAGAGTATCAAGAATAATATCTTGTTCAAATATATGGCAGAACAAGTTGAGTATCTGTTCATCAAGTCATGGCTAATAAGAATAACGTCGGTTCAGACAAGTTATACAAAGTTAAAACTGTATAACCGCAAAGAACAGATCAAGAATATACAACAAATCAGCAAAAATTAAAGTGAAGCAACAGATTAAACTCGGAGAAATCTAAGTAACAGTGTAAACATTGCCAAGGGCCTACATCAATGCACAAAGAAGGACAACAGGTGCACGGCTGAATCAAGGTATAACAGAGCATGAATTTCAAGTGCCTAAACAATATGGCAAAATAAAGCATAGTATCTGTTCTTATCATTACTCAAGTATTCACGACAGTCAAAGTATCAGTCTATAGTCTGTGGCAAAACAAAGAGAATGATTGGTCATATTTTTAAAGCAGATTTTTTTGAAGATATTTCAGTTTAAAAGCATGTTGAAAAAGTATAATCGAATCTTCAGAAAAATTGTTTTAAGGGTGTAATAGGTAAAGACCAATTCAAGTCAGACAGTTCACACGCAAGGTCGAAGAATTCAAATTCCAGAAATCACGCCAAAGACCAAGATTTAAGCAATATACTTTTCAGCCCCAAATCAAAGAAATAAACAGAACAATTCAAAGCAAAACCAAAATTCTCGTAATACTATAGCCAAGTCTCAAGGTCGAAATCAGAGCAAAAATTTTAGGGATTTTAACCCTATATATATAACACCCAATCGTCATCGGCAATACATCATCGAAGAAAAAGCACATCTATATCAAAAATCGAATAGTGAAAACCATACCAGAAATCAAGAGAAGACGGAAACCAAATCAGTTCCTATAAATTCGATCGCAAAAGATACAAGCCGCCAGAGATTGAAGAGAAGGAGAATCGCGCAGCAGAAAACTAAGTTTCATCAATCAGCGATCACAATTTAAGCACCTTCAGAGAAACCCTAGTTGTTTTGAGCCGCCATTTCTATTTTCAGGAAGAGACAAAGGAAGCTAGGGCTAAAGAGTATAAGCGGTGGAGCAATTAAAAGGGAGCCGCCTCTTTTATGTTAAAAGGGGATAACCCTAACTATTTTAAAAAACCTAGGGTTTCATTTTCTTTTTATTTTATTTTTTTTTGTTTAAATTTTTTTTTTTTTTTTTTTGATTCCTTAAAGTCAATAACTACTAGTGTGAGTAGTTTGAAAAATCACAACATAAGAGGTCGAGTTGTGTCAAGGTCTTGAGCGTAGGGTTTTAACAGTCGGGAGCGAAGGTCGCAAGTTTACAAGAGTCTGTAAGCGAAGAGATTGTTTAAAATTCCTAGTAGAAACCTTGAATACAGCAGTAGGCATAGTTTTTGCCGAAGCTGGGTATTTTCTGTGTGTGATTTTTTTATTTCTGCAATTATTTTAAATATACTTAATTTGCAATAAACCCTATTCACCCCCCCCCCCTCTAGGGTTAATTTAGATCCTACAGGTTTTACCCCATACAATAACTGGTAGCCCAACAGAACTGATGCGTGTTACCCCCAACGATAATAATGGGCTCCTAAACAAGCAAGACTAGATGTACCCTCATTATTACCCTAATCGATCGGCTCCCTAACTCATAGATACACTATGCTGGCCCTACAGTAGGATGTATCACTTCCTAAAGTGGCAACCCTTTGTTTACATGACGTGCACAAACCATATCTACAGGTGTCTCGACGTCTTAACCTCCTTGGATCAGACCCATGCATGCACATGACCCCGTCGGAATGTGTCACCCACACCATCCCTCAAGTGACCTCTTATAATCAGCTCAGTAAGCATGCCCAGACCCCGACCTAGTTCGGGGTTCCCCATTTGATACCAAGATGGGTTACTGACTGAACGGGTCCCACACAATAGATGATACAAGCTTCCCCTAGGCTTGCATCCCCACTACTAGGATTTCAATAGGTTATGCCTACCAGTTTAACAAGATTGCATAACCCCAACCGGTTAAGTTTATCGGGTTTATGTGTATGACCCGTCCACACATATTTAACAAGATTAACTTAACCCTCCTGATTCAAGCAAGTTTACTTAGCCCCTACTCAAGTTAACAGGTTCATGTAATCCTTATGGATTCAAACAGGTTAAGTATTACTAGTTCATCACCATTCATTCATTTGTGGTTATAATGCGCTAGACCTTCCACATTAAGTTTACAACTTGTGGATGCTGGATATGTCGATTGGGTCTGGGCAGACTTTTCCATAAGTCGAACTTAACCTCGTGTCTTATCATGTTACGTTTTTATGCACTTAGACCCCTCACGTTAGATTTACCACTTGTGGACGCTGGATATGCCGGGCAGTTCCGGGCAGACTTCTACCACAAGTGTAATCTAACCTCGTGTCTAAGCGCGGTTACAGTTTCTAATTACTGTAAATCTAGGCATATTCATTATTAACCAATTACCACGTTTATTATGCCTCAAATCTCCGTTCGATCTACGATACAAGTTTTGCCCCAGATTAAGGTTTAGATTAAGATATAGATTATGCCCCCAAATCTCAAGTTTTGGCTCAAGGTACAAATTATGCCCAAAATTCCCATTCATGCTTACAATATGAATTATACCCCAAATTAATCATTCCCAATCATTCCCAAATTCGTGCATTCGCGTATTTCAGCGATTGGCCTAGGCTCGAATGTAGCCTAACTATAAAACAAAAAAGGAAGAAGGGAGAGAACAAGAATAGGCATAGTAAATAAAACTGGCATATGATGATAGAATGGTCATGCTAATAGAATAGGCATATAGTGACATGACTAGGCGAACTAACATAATAGGCATATGGTGACATGATTAGGCAAACTAACAGGATAGGGATATCGTGAAGACATATGAGATCTAAACAGTAAATTAGATATACAAGTAATGACAGATCTGTTGTGATTTAAATTTCTAACGGGCATAGGCTTAGATCCAAACTTATAAACATGTCAATATTACATTTTAGGTGTTTATATCTAAAAGCAACATAAACTCATTGTGATTGGATCTAAAGAACAGAATATTTGATTGCAGATGTTGCAGCATAGATTTCTGAATATGTATGACTTGTTGTTGAAGAAGAATAAGCTATTTTACTCTAAGTCGGGGCAGCACCTCGTTGTCGCCATTGTTTAGATGAATAAAACAATGGGATTAAGGTATTGTTTATAGTCTAGGGTCAATGAATCTAGTCAAGAAACGAGTCCACGTTCAGAAACTAAATTCTGCCCAGATCTCGGGAGGGAGGGGGTCGACACCCCTGTTGTGGTGTCGACACCCCTAGGAATGGGGTGGACCCCTAAAGGGCCAATTTCCCCTATTTTTCCCACCTCTGATTTTTGATTTTTGGAATAGTTATATATATATATAAATGTTTTATATGTATATAAACTTCAAACCTTAATATCTTCTTCAAACTATATCCGTTTTACGCATATTCGGAGTCTATCCTAAGCAGAATTCTGAGACAAACGCAATGGCATAGTCCATTTTACTTAACACCAAATATTTAATTAAGTATTCTTCAATTTATCATTTTAATATTTTAGAATTACAGGGTGTTAGATACGATCTCCTTGATTTCATGGCTACAAGGAATACCACCAATTCCAACCTCCTTGATTTCACGGCTACAAGCGATACCACTGATTACCCATTCTTGATTTCACAGCTACAAGGGATACCACCGATTATTTACACAACCAAACAATTATAAACAGTCCTATAACTCTTTGATAGCACTTGATTCAGGGTGTAATGAGTAGAGAGTGTAGATAGAAGAAGTTTAATGAAAACATAATATAATTCGGTAGAGTATAAGTGTAGAAATCATAAAAATGATAAAGAATGATGGTGTAGTGAAAGGAGATGAAGATGGAGAAGAAGAAGTAATAAAAAATTTGAAATCAGCCTCTATTTATAACATTTGAAAGGCTGCAACGTTTCCGTACCGTCACAAACAGCGAAAAGGCACTTCCTTTAAATTTTGAAAAAAATGATAGTTATATGTCGACATGTATATATATGTATGTCGACATATACATGTACAAAATTGAAATTTGAATATTTTTCTAGTGTTTTGATATGTATATAATTCTAGAAATTCTTGAACTAAAATATAGTGTTATAAATAAATATTATAAGTAGAAAATCATATGAAAACATAAATATAAACTATATAAACATATTTATAAAAGTATAGAGTTTAAAACTATATAAATATAAAGTATATAAAATGTAAATATATAAAACTTATAAAGTATAAACTTATAAAACTTAAGTTTAAAATCAAATTAAAATAGAAAGTAAAATAGAGAAGATAGAGGTTGAAGATAGAATTTGAGAAAAAAATTGAAATTATTTTGAATTTGAACCAGAAGTGCTATTCGGAGTCTTAATAATCTAGACTTTATAACTATATTTATCTTGAATTCTTGAAGTCTTGAAATCTTGAATACTCATGAGTCTTGAATCATTTCTGAATTTTGAATCTCTAATATCTTTAAACTATACAGTCTTCAGTAATATTTCCAGTATATAAATCCTGCATATGTGTGTGTGTGTGTGTGTGTGTGTGTGTGTGTATTCTAGACAAAAGTGTTAGTGTATATTTTATAATAAATTAATATTGAAATAAGGTTATTGTCATCAAAATTCCATTCTCCAACAAGTAGTTTTATTTCTCTTTGAACTTTGATTTATGCTTCTTGGTGGCATGTCAGAAATTGATTAGAGTGACTTGTTAAGCTTTTAGATTCATCTGGCCCATGTAGCAATGTGTGTGAGATCCTGATAAGCTAATGGTCCTTTCAGTTTCCATGCTTTTGATAAGATCTGAGTACAGAGGTATGTCTGGAATGTACCCTTTTGGATTGTATATTTTTCCTGTTGTTCTTACGGTTTGTGTTTTAAAAGGAAACACACTCTCATTAAAAACGGCTTACTACTAGTAATCACTATTCCCTGTTCATCCAAGCATTTATATCCCTTTTGGTTGATTCCATAACCAATAAAAGTATGCGACTTAGACCTAAAATTAAGTTTATTTTTATTATAAGGCCTAAGGCAAGGGAAACACAAACATCCAAAAGTTTTAAGCATCTTGTAATCTGTCTTAATACCAAGCAATTTTTCTATTGGACATGATCCATTTAACACTTTTGTAGGTAGTATGTTTATTAAATAGACTGCTATGTTAAATGCATCAGGCCAAAATTTTAGATGCATTGATGCTTGTGCCAACAGGCTTAAGCCAGATTCAACAATATGCCTTTGTTTCATTTCAGCCAATCCATTTTGCTTAGATGTATAAGGGCAAGTAACTCTGTGAATTATCCCTTTTAGAGGAAAAATCATTGAGCGTTTTGTATTCACTACCGCAATCAATTTGAAACATTTTAAATTGACTATTAGTCTGTTTTTCCTGCCATAGTTATAAAATTAATAACATCATTCTTGACTTCAGATTTCAATTTTAAAAAATAGATCCAAGTATGCCTAGAATATGAGTCAATGGATGATATGTAATACCTATATCCATAATCAGAATTAATAGTTGCTGGACCCCATAAGTCATATGCAACCATTTCAAGTGGTTTCTTATAAGTTGTAGTATGTGCAAAGGATAATTTATGACTTTTGCCTAATTGGAAATAGGTGCATACATAAGGAGACACACAACTATCAAACGAGATATTACTTTCTAAGAGTATTTTCATAATTGTATTCTCATTAGGATGTCCCAATTTGTTATGCCATATATCAAAGACATTCATGCATCTACCATCACTAGTTATTTCAGACATATTACAATTACTGCTATTTTAACATATTTCTTGCATATTACAGAGTTGAATTTATATAAGCCCTTATCAGCATCACCCTGTAATAAAATTTCTCTAGTTAGTATGTCTTTAACTAGACAATATTTTGGATAAAACTCAAAAAATCCATTGTTACCTTTAGCAGATTAAGACACGCTAATGTGATTTTTTCTTATTTTTTGGGTACTCTTAGAAGATTATTTAAGTGTAACGTTCTAACTCCTTTGATATGTGCATTTCCCGTGTGTGTAATCTTTATGCATTCACAATTACCTAAGCAAATAAGTTTCTTACCTTTGTATTCCCGGTTGCCAGCATTAAAGTTTTTTAGGCTGTTGGTAACATGATTCGTTGCCCCAGTGTCTGGATACCATGCATCATCAAGAATATGCTCAACTTTGCTACTTCACTTAGTTGACAGCATTTTGTTCCACCTTGTTGATCTGCGTCATCTTTAGCTAAAGTAAGATTAGCACTACCATTATTATTCATTTGATTTGCAGAACTTTGACCTGGCATATAATCTTGAGTAAACCTGAAATAGCATTTTGCTACTGTATGCCCAAGTTTTCCAAAAATTTGACATTTGGGTCTTGCATTAGTATTCCATCTCCCCCTTCCTCTTGACCTATTAGAGAAACCACCTCTTTAATTTTCTGATAGTTTCTTGAGTCTTTACCCTTATTATTTGCGGCATAGTTAATTGATATGTCATTGTTTAAAGATCTGCTGTGGTCAGTTCTTGCTCCATGAGCAAGAAGAGTGGAGTGCATGAATTGCATATAAAAACGGATGAAGGCTTATGAATATGTGCTGACATGTATGCATTTATTGGTTATAAATGCTGAAATGTAAGCAACAATGCTTAAAAATGGTGTATGGTTGAAAAAACAGGCGATGATTGAATTATTGCATCAAACGATGCATTTATACAGTATTACTACATTCATTTCTGCAGTAATACTGCATTTTGATGCATAACTGCAATTGCTGCAGAAATGTATGCAACAATCGCAAATAAGTGCATCGTTTGTGCAATATACTAGAGATTCACTGTTTTTTTTTTCGATGCTTTTTTTGGTGGTTTTAATGTCTGAATTTGACGACGATTAGTTGCTGCATTTAATTATGAATTTACATGATTTTTTGAAAAATAAGGACCTAATTTATATCAAAATTAGGGAGGGATGTCACGTGAATTTCGAAACCTATTAGGGATGTGAACCAAACTTACCCTTTCTTGTATTTTGTAACCCTCGTTTATAATGCATTGCTTTTGCTGTAGACTGAGCACTGAAAACTCTCTCTGTAGTTGACCATATTTCATTAGCTGATGTATAACCAATAACTTGTGGGAAAAGATTTGAACTAATCGAGGATAACAACCAAGAACTTATTAATCTGTCTTGCCTGTAGTAATTTGTATACTCATTGTTACTGACAATTTTGTTCTCATTATCAGTGATGAACTTAGGTGGTACAGGCAGGGTTCCATGGATGAAACCTTTCAACCCATATTCTTGAACTGTTGTTTCGACTTGTAGTCTCCAAAGAAGATAATTGTCTTCCTCTATATGCACTGTAATCAGTTGAATTTGTAGACTAATTACAATTTTGATTAGGTTGTCGGCATCGAGGGTAAGCTCTAGTTGATTTGGCTGAGGTGGTACAGATGAAGCAAGAAATGGATCAACATGCCCATCGTTGATTGACTATCTCCAGACATGAAATAATGCAGATTCAGAAAACAAAGAATCAAGAAATCACTCTAGCCTGCAGGTAAGAACTATCTTTTCAAAAATATGATGAAACACTAATGATTAGACACAACCAATTTCGATTAGGACGGCTCTAATCTTTCTGATTTCTTGAAAAGTATGGTTTATTATCTGTACTGGCTTTCTTGATTTCAAAAAGTAGTCATCTTCAGAAATTTTATCGCAGCCAATAACACTAGATGTTTTGGAAGGGTACCTAATTACTGATGAATAACTGCTTCACTCCCAATGATGAGACTGATTCTGATGGGAGAATAACTTTCAACACACCAATGTTCATGAATTGATTTCTTGAAACTTTTTGAAATGAAATGGTTGGAGAATAGTGACACACTCAGAAATTTGTTTAATTCTCAGAGAAGTTGCAGGATCTTGATTGCTGTGAAGCTTTGTTGCTTTGATACCATGAAAGCTTTATTGTGATTTTGAGATGTTATTGATGTATCTCAATTATGTAATTAGCAAAGAAAGAAACCAGAAATGAAGAATTGTATTATTTCGAATAGCTGTACATATCGAAATGTTCTGCTATTTATAGCAGCAGAAACAAATAAAATAGGAAATTGGCCAAGGCCCAATATGTGTGGCCTTGCACCGAAATATAAAACAATACTAAGTAACTAAACCAAATAGCTATTCTAACAAGATGATGCGCCGCTTTGGTTTGATCATAAGCCACTACAACCATGTTAGCACCAAATAGACATATATATTATAATAATGCACATAGAAATGTATACTATATAACAATGAATGATAAATCCATCTTCGTATTACCAAATCGACATGAATTACACCCAAAATTACTTTCGTATTCTTCTTCTAAGTGCACCGTAATTAGTTAACTTTGTAGACTAACTACAGTTTTAACCAATTGTTGTACAGCTATTCCAATGGGGTTGTCAGGGTTAACTCCAGTAGTGGAGGTGGTGGATCTTGTCTCATCTCCCATGATTGTAGCTAAAAATGGTGATAAAGGGAATAGAAAGGAAAGAGACATTGAACAAGTGCTAAAGTTGATCAAAAAAGTAAAGAAACAACAGTTTCAGGTAAGTAGCTGCCTGAGAATCTTCAATGATGAGTTGAGCATTTGAAATGTACTCAATAAGGAGATTTCTGGTGAGGCTCTTATCTAATTTGTTGCGTTCTTGGCTTTCTTGAATAACTTCTTGGTGGTTGTGATACGTATCTTAGAGAATGCAGTAACTGAGAATCAAGTTGCAGTCGGATTTGAAACAAAATTCAGGCGAGGCACTGATGATCTTGCTACGTTCTCTCTCAAATGATGAGTGATAACTCTGATGAAAAAATACCCAAATGATGAAACTTAATTGATGTAACACAACACAGGCGCTAGAAGTAAATATTTTGTTGTGACATTATTTGGTTCTCCTTTATTATATATTGCTCAGTTAATTATAACTTCGTACGGTGCGGAGTACAAATTTTGCCTGGAAAAGTTGCCAGTATCCATGTAGTGAATTCATGTATTGAATTGAAAAAAAGAAAAGATAACTTGTCTATATGGACCTTTTCCAATATAACGTTTTGTCAATTTGTGCCCGTAAAGTTGTCGACACTACTATGCCATTGTACTATCATGTACCTCACGCTTTTTATATGCATACATGACTGATTGGAAAGTTGTGTGGCTGATGCTATTTGTATTTCATAATTGGCTATTGAGATATACTTTTGATTATAAAGCTAAAAGGGTGAAAAATATAATTTTTTTTGGTTCGTTTGTTTACTATCATATTGAAGGTTTGCTTACTTTAAAATTGGTTTTTATTTTCTTTTTGAAAACAAATTGTATGACAAAAGATGCTTGCAAAGCATATGTTTAGTACAAATGGAGATGAAGACACTGCCCTGATCATTTCGGCCTAGTCGATCAATATTTCGTATTTTTATACAATTTTTATATTTCATCATCTTAGCTTTGATGAGTAAGGGTTTGTATGGTGGTTGCTCTGGATATTCGAATTCGAATGAAAAATTTATGTTAAATGTTATTGTAGAGATAATATTAACAAGGAAAATATATACTGAGAAGTAAGAAGGATTTTTGAGAGTGGAGGAGAAAATGATTTGTGGAATAGAAGAAGAATGCGGTGCCACGTTAAGCCGCCTAAACTTAATAAAATAGTTTCGAGTACAATAGTATTGTTTTAAAAATTGTTATTATCGAACCCAACTTTGTGAAGGTCTACAGTCAACTCAAGGCCAAGTCACTTTCCATCTCTGTTTCAGAAAGCCAAATTCCAATCGTACCCTCACAAAAAAGTACACCCAATGGACAACCAAAGGGTACTTCAATACTTTCGTAATGATCCAAGCCTCACCGTCCCAATCGCCAATCCCCGCCCTTTCGTTTTCCATCATTTTTTTCAAATATGGCGTCAGCAGCCAACAATTGCACAATAATTCTCACTAGCATTAGATGCCGTCAGCGATTCACATCCTGACGTCATTTTCACGCCGCCTGACGACGCTAGGATGGAAGTGCTACGTGGCTGCTTCTCTGACGCTGCTTATGGCGGCCTCCGTTATGTTTCGGTCTTCTGCTTTGAGTCCGGTCACCGCTCGGTTATCCTTCTCCCCGTCTGATGGCAACTCTAGCAGTCGAGATACAAAGGCACCTCCTTTTTTATATTTTCCGTGCTTATGTATTTCTGGACTTAGCTGGAGTTTACTAAATTGCCTTCTTCTTCAATTTTTTCTTTTTTTCTTTTTTTTCTGTTTAATTCTTTTAGCTGGTGAACTTTACTGGCAGCGTAGTGGCTGCGCCGCCTCTAGTTATGGAGGTAATTTAGTACTTTCACTTCTTTTTTGTAACATGAAATTCCCGGAGTATTTGGGTAATTTTAACAATTTCAACTTAGGCTCTTTTAGGATAGTATATGTTTATAGTTTTAGTGATCTCACCGTGAAATCCAAAATAAATAAATAAAAAGGATGTAATTCACAATCAATTTAGGCGATGAAGCTTATGATGTGTCTTGTAGTATATATACAGCATTTTATACTTTCTAAAATATCCTTGTATATATATGGAACTCATGCATGTAATTCGCAGTCAATTTAGGAGATGCAGCTTATGATGTGTTTTGTAATGTGCACGTCCATGAACGTATATAGACCTCATGCATCTAAATCGCAATCAATTTATCATCATCTTGCACCTTTCAACGTGTGTGGTACAATGCTCTGTTCTTATAACCATACAGGGACTTTTGAAAGTTGTGTGGTACAATGCTCTTTTATACGTCCATGAACGTATATTGATATGCACAATCAAGTAAATTTGAAAACCTCACTTCTATTGAGAGTACAACCAGTAATGACTCCATATGTTCTGCCTAATGCATCCTGGATTATGCATGAAATATTGTTTCACTCTATTCAAAATTTGTATGTTTCAGATTTCGATTAGCGGTACTAGTTTGAGTAAGTTCCCTCCTTTGCTTGCCCCAGTTTATAACTCAACTAATGTGTTAGAACATGGTGGTGGCAATCCAGACATACCGCCTTTGCAAGAGGTATGTGATGTCCGTATTTTCTTATGTCCTTTTGTGATCATTCTTTACAGAGAAATTTTCCCTATTGAATTCCTGATTTGTCAGGTTTCTATTTTATTTATAGGTGATAAGAGTGTATCTCAGCTTTAAAATAATAAATCTTTATGTGTTACAAAACAAAGGAAGAACAAAAGAGATTAGAGAGAGAAGCCATTATTATTCATTCAGTTGACTTTACAATATACACAAGCTCTCTATTTATAGACCTCAGATGTCTCAGCAATTACAATAATGTCCCTTGCACTAAGCGTATTCACCCTTAAATAACATATATTACAACACTCCCCCTTGAATATGCGTATGCAAAGATGATAAGATTGATTGCCTCATTAAAAACCTTTTTATGAAAAACCCTGTGGGGAAAATCATAAACAAAGAAAAGAGTACAATTTTCATCTCTAGGTAACATATTGACAATGTTCCAATGAGGGTTGATACTTCTGGATCAAAATAATGCCTCGTTAAAAACCTTACTAACAAAAACCCAGTGGGAAAAATATTAGTGAAGGAAAAGAGTACACTATAGCAATATATATGCTCCCCCTGATTCGTAACGCATTATTCAAATAGTTTGGTGATGCAAACGACGCATACCAATTTTATAGACCATCTTCTGAAATGTTGACTTTGGAAGTGCTTTGGTGAATAAATCTGCTGGATTTTCTTGAGATTAAATTTGCTTCACTTCTATCTTATTGTCTTTTTGAAGTTCATGTGTGAAGAAAAATTTGGGAGAAATATGCTTCGTCCTATCACCCTTGATGTATCCTGCTTGAATCTGAGCTACGCATGCGGCATTGTCTTCATAAATAATGGTTGATCTTTCTGTAGTTGAGGGAAGTTGACATGTGTTTCGGATATGTTTGATTAATGATCTTAACCAAATACATTCTCGGCTTGCTTCATGTAGTGCTAGTATTTCAGAATGATTAGATGATGTTGCTACCAATGTTTGCTTTGTAGATCGCCATGAAATAGCTGCATTGCTGTTAGTAAACATCCAGTTTGTGATCTTGCTTTATGTGGATCAGAAAGGTAACCTGCATCAGCATAACCAACTAGAATCGGATTATTGCCTGTGTTAGAATAAAATAAGCCCAAATCTGTGGTTCCTCGCAGATATCTCATGATATGTTTTATGCCATTCCAGTGTCTTTTAGTTGGTGCAGAACTATATCTTGCTAGAAGATTGACTGAAAATGCAATATCTGGTCTCGTGCATTGGGCTAAATATAACAATGCATCAATTGCACTGAGATATGGTACTTCTGGACCAAGTATATTTTCATCATCTTCTTTTGGTCGGTAAGGGTCCTTTTTAATATCTAGTGATCTGACAACCATAGGTGTACTAAGTGGATATGCTTTATCCATTTGAAAACGCTTCAGGATTTTCTCATTGTAATTTGATTGATGGATTAATATACCATTTTTACTGTGCTCAATTTGTAGACCAAGACAGTATTTGGTTTTTCCAAGATCTTTCATTTCAAATTCCTGTTTTAGGTAATCTATTGTTTCATTGATCTCTTCTGGAGTTCCAATCAAATTTATATCATCAACGTATACCGCTAAGATAACAAATCCCTTTGCCGATTTCTTTATAAAGACACATGGACAAATGAGGTTGTTTTTGTATCCAGCTTTTACTAAATATTCACTAAGACGGTTATACCACATTCTTCCAGATTATTTCAAAACGTATAGTGATCGTCTCAATTTTAATGAATACATTGACTTTGATTTTGCTTCAGGCAATTTATATCCGTCTGGGATTTTCATGTAAATATTGGTATCTAATTCACCGTATAGATAAGCTGTCACAACATCAGTCAATCTTATGTCAAGCTTCTCAGAAACTACAAGGCTTATTAAATATCGAAATGTTATAACATCCATAACAGGAGAGTACGTTTCTTTGAAGTCAAAACCTGGTCTCTGCAGGAAACCTTCTGCAACAAGCCTTGCTTTGTATCTCACAACTTCATTTTTATCATTTCGTTTTCTAACGAATACCCATTTGTAACTGACTGGTTTAACACCTTCTGGTGTTTTCTCTATTGGTCCAAATACACCATGTTTTTGAAGTGAATCTAACTCAACCTGAATAGCATCTTTCCACTTTGGCCAATCTTGTCTTTTTCGACATTTATTTATGCTAGTTGGTTCATTATCATTATTCTTATTATAGTCATGACTTTCAGTTATTTCAGTAGCTACTGCGAGTGAGAATACATCATCAATTGTTATTTTACTTCGATCCCACATTTCTCCATAATTCGTATAGAATATCGAGATCTCATTATTATTAGGTACCATTTTGTTTTCGGAAGCTTCTATTACTTCTTCTGGGATAATAGTTCCTTCACTGATTTTTGGGGAATTGGAATCTTCTTTTGAGTTATCCTTTGGATCATTTATAACCTCTTCGGGAGGTTTGCTAATTGATGATTTTTCATTAGACTTTCTTTTATAGGCGCCAAGTCTTTTGAACCTATCGGTCTTCCACGTTTTTGTCTAGCTTTAGATTCATTTGCTGCTATTGGTCCTTCGGGGATTTCAATTCTAGCTGGTGTATTTGCTGCTGGAATGTGAGATTTAGTTATTTTTGCAGCATCGTTAAATGCATTTGGCATTTGATTTGCAATATTTTGAATATGCAAAATTATTTGTACCTCGTATTGACATTGTTTGGTACGTGGATCCAAATGAAACATAGAGGGATTATTCCATGAAATTTCACGCCGTTCTACTGGAACGGTCTTTTCTCCCCCTAACGGCGGGAAATTTGACTCATCAAATTTGCAATCTGCAAATCTTGCAGTAAATACATCACTCGTAAGAGGTTCAAGATAACGAATTATCGAAGGTGAGTCAAATCCCACGTAAATTCCCAACCTTCTTTGAGGACCCATTTTAGTACGAAGTGGGGGACTAATGGGTACATGCACAGCGCAACCAAATTTTCGTAGATGTGAAATATTTGGTTGGGATCCAGTTAAAAGCTGTGATGGTGAGAACTGATGATAAGCCGTTGGTCTAATTTTAATCAATTTGGATGCATGCAAAATTGCATGTCCCCAAGCTGTAACAGACAACTTTGTTTGCATAAGTAAAGGTCTTGCAATAAGTTGCAAACGCTTAATTAATGATTCTGCCAGACCATTTTGAGTATGAACATGAGCTACTGGATGTTCAACTTCAATTCCCAGTGATAAACAATAATCATCAAATACTTGAGAAGTGAATTCTCCTGCATTATCTAGCCGTATTGATTTGATTTGATGATCGGGGAAATGTGCTCTTAATTTAATTATTTGAGCAAGTAATTTGGCAAATGCCATGTTTCTAGTAGATAGCAAACATACATGTGACCAACGAGTTGATGCATCAATTAACACCATAAAATATCTAAATGGCCCGCAAGCGGGATGAATCGGACCATATATATCACCTTGAATTCTTTGCAAAAATGCTGGAGATTCAGAGGTGATCTTACTGTATGAATTTCGAGTAATTAATTTTCCTTGTGCACATGATGTACACATGTAATCATTTGGCAAATTCAACTGATTTGGTAAATCATGCCCATTTGAGTTCTTGGCAATTTTACGCATCATAGTTGATCCATGATGACCTAAACGATCATGCCAAAGAATCAATTTCTTTGTATTTGTGAGCTTCTGGCTCATGTTTATAAAATGAGATTCAACTATACCAATTTTGGTAAAGTATAATCCAGTTGAAATTGTACCAATTTTTTCTAAAATAAGCTTCTGGCTTTCAATTTTAGAAATAACACAAAGGTATTCTTTGTTGTTTTCATTTATAGTTTCAATATGATATCCATTCATTCTTATATCTTCGAAACTAAACAGATTTCTTTTAGAATTGCTGGAATATAGTGCATTTTGAATGAATATATGTGTACCATTTGGTAACACTATATGGGTTCTTCCGGACCCTTCAATTATATTGGTTGAACCAACTATAGTTGAAACTTTATATGAAATATTTTCAGATAATTCAGAGAAAAACTATGATGCGTAAAATTGTCAAGAACTCAAATGGGCATATATTACAACATTAGTCTCTATTTATAGACTTCAGATGTCTCAGCAATTACAATAATGTCCCTTGCATTAAGCGTATTCACCCTTAAATAACATATATTACAACATTATGTTTTAATTTTCCTTGTTGATGCAGCTTCCTCAAGTGCCTACTAGTGTATTATCTCCTGCAATTTTAACTCTCTCCCCTTCCCCTGAGCCATCCATCAAGAGCAAGGTATATATTAGTTAAGACTGTGAGTATAATTTAAACTACTGAACCAGATGTTATTTTAACAGTTTGTTCTTCTTATAAATACTTTTTAAAGAAGAAAAAGTGCACATATTTTGATTCACATGAACCATATGATCTCATGTCTAAATGTTGAATCCTTTCTCCTAGTTTGCTATAAAAAGAGATGTGATGCCAACTACCTAGTTTTCTTGAATATCGTCTTGTTGATTGGTTTGGTTCTATATGTTATTTAATATTTAGTAAAATATAGAAATATTCATATATTTATAAATTACCGCTTGTAAGTTGCTTGTTGCTGCAGCAGTCAACTACTAGTCTTACGCTCAACAATATTACTTTACCCAGTAGCCCAAGTTCAGAAGCACCACCACCTTCACAACTCAAGGTTGTCAATATTTTTTTATTTTCAATCTTGCGCTACTGACACTTCTATATCTGCATATGGATCATTTATCATTTTACAATGTAAATTTTTTAGAAACTTGTAGCTTTGACGGAAGTGGACAGGGAACTCATCTATGCTAAAATGGAAATAGCTAATGCACCACCTATTTCGCATGACCCTGATCTTCATGCTCCACTCTTCAAAAATGTTTCCACGTTCAAAAGGCAAGCAACAAAGCAATTTACTTCCCATATCCTCCAAGACCTTAAAATTTAACATTATTTGTACCTCTGTAGGAGCTATGAGCTAATGGAGAAAATACTCAAAGTGTACATATACAGAGATGGACGAAGACCTATATTTCACACCCCTGTACTCCAAGGCATTTATGCTTCGGAGGGATGGTTTCTTAAACTTATGGAGGCAAATGTGAATTTTGTAGTCAAAGATCCCAAGAAGGCACATTTGTTCTACCTTCCTTACAATTCACGTCAATTACAAGCTTATGTTTATAAACCGAACTCGCATG
The DNA here is from genome assembly GCA_030737875.1 of Allium sativum. Classification (NCBI taxonomy): domain Eukaryota; kingdom Viridiplantae; phylum Streptophyta; class Magnoliopsida; order Asparagales; family Amaryllidaceae; genus Allium; species Allium sativum. The sequence goes on along the minus strand of JASFAX010000039.1, from coordinate 4,295,425 downwards.
ATTTAAAACCACTAGCAGTCTACATGAAGGACTACGTTGCATGGATCTCGAGTAGGTACCCATTTTGGAATCGAACCAAAGGGGCCGACCATTTTTTAGTTGCTTGTCACGATTGGGTATGGCCTTTTTTTTTTTTTTTTTTTTTTTTTTTTTTTTTTTTTTTTTTTTTTTTTGAACTTGGTTATAGTGTGTAGAGTTTGTTTCAGCTTATTTCATTGTGCTATATAGGGGCCATATACCACAAGATTACATCCAGAGTTGAACAAAAACACAATCAAGGCTCTATGCAATGCAGACCTAACTGAAGAGTTTGTGAAGGGAAAAGATGCTTCTCTACCTGAAACTTACATTAGGAACCCAAGAAAACTATCAAATGACCTTGGCGGCAAACGTGTCTCTAAAAGATCAATACTAGCTTTCTTTGCTGGGAGAATGCATGGCCGTGTTAGACCTGTACTGATCAGTCAGTGGCTTGGCAAGGATGAAAGTATGAAAATTTACGAGACCATACCGGCAAAAATTGCTAAGAAAATGTCCTACATACAACACATGAAGTCGAGTAAATTTTGCATTTGTCCGATGGGGTATGAAGTAAATAGTCCGAGAATTGTAGAAGCAATACACTATGAATGTGTACCGGTCATAATAGCGGATAATTTTGTGCTTCCTTTTTATGAAGTGTTAGACTGGAGTGCGTTCTCGATTGTGGTGGCAGAGAGCGATATAGCTAATTTGAAAAATATATTATTGGGGATTTCTAGGAGGAAATATTTTGCTATGCATGAGAATGTAAGGAGGTTGAGGAAACATTTTGTTTGGCATTTGAGTCCGGAGAAGTATGACATATTTCACATGATTTTGCACTCAGTCTGGTATAATAGGTTAAATCAGGTACAACATGGTCAGTAATTTGCAAAAGAATGGTGTTTTGTACCGCTATGTGAATTTGTTTGGCAATATCAGAACAAGCATAAATTGTAGTCACATAAGCAAACTAATGATTTGGAACATACATCATGCATAACAATATCAGCATATTTTCTGTAAAAGCGTTTACATGATAGTTACAAAAGATACTAATTTGCAAAAGAATGGCGTTTTGTACCGCTATGTTAATTTGTTTGGCAATATCAGAACAAGCATAAATTGTAATCACTTAAGCAAACTAATGATTTGGAACATACAAACATGCATAACAATATCAGCATATTTTCGTTTTCTGTAAAAGCGTTTACGTGATAGTTACAAAAGATACTCATCAATATTTACAAAGGAGTTTTCTTCCGTAAAATTCACTGCGTACAGGAAAATAAATCAATCATTTGAATATATGAACCAATAATTAGAAGTTTACAACCAGATCTCTGTATCTGTATGTAATTGGAAGTGTACAACCAAATCTCTCTATTAATATATACGAGATGAGAAGAGTCTATATGCAGAGATCAGCGAGCTGAAAGCAAATGCAATGAATGCAAGGAAAGATATTACAACCGAGGCAGTAATCATTGTAGGAAAAGGGTCATTACCCCAATTCGCAACCCAATAATTTGTTCGAGAGCTTGCAGAAGATGATGATGATATCAAAAGATAAGTTAGTACCTGCACGATTTGCAAACATATAAGATGCACAAAGAAATAATAAAAATTTATTTACTAGGTAAAGATCAAGGGCAGACCTAGGAGCTAGGAATAAATAAAAAGGGCAAAAGGGTGGGCTGACTTTGAAGTTGATTTCTTTTAAAGCTATAGTGCAATTTAAATTGCTACAACAAACAGTAATAAAAATTAAAGAAATTAAAAATCTCAAAAATAATCAAGTGGATTCGTGTTTAACTTTCAAATACATAACATTTAGCCTTCTCCACGAGTGTTAACAGTCAAACTCTTTAATTGTAGAATTCTTTAAATGTAGAAATCAGTCATTTTCAAACTTTTCACATAAACTGCTTCCACAAAAGCCTAATTTAACAGAAAAAATAAAATTAGGATATCATTTAAATTTTCAAGCAAAAATCATTTGGTTTGACTGTCATTTAGAGAAAACAATAAAACATGGTTAGTTAAAATGTTTGCAAATTACGATATAGTTAATGATTTAGCAAAACACATTATTTAAACCTGGAAATAGAAGAAACCAATTAGCCTACACTCCACAAGTAACCTGTTGTATGCAATAATTATAATGCAAACAAAAGTCGAATTTGAAATTTGAGACATGAGAAACCTAACTACTAGGTTTTTTTGTTTTTTTGGTATTTTTTTTTTTTTTTTTTTCATTTAAACTGCTAGTGCTGACTGCTAATTTGCGAACAACATAAATTAGACAAATAGAAAATCACCTGAATGACCAAACTAATCTCTTTATTAAGCTAGAGTTGGCATAGACAAACAAGTTTTTTTTCCACCTACATGTGAACGAGTGAATCGCGATAGGGTTGAAGAGTTAACTTTCCAACTTCACGTGGGGAGTAGTGAATCGTGATGCAGGAATTGAAAAATGAAACAAACGTAGGCAAAGCTTCTTTTACTTTGGACTAGACCAGGCTAGGAAGCATTGGTGCGGGTGCACGGATGAGGGTGTGCGGTACGAGAATATGGGAATTTGGCAAATTCAAAAATATGAGGATTCGAGCACGGAGGGATACGACCTACAAAGCAGGGGTGCTTCAATTATGCGAAGAATTGCGCACCGATACGTATGGGGTGCGGGGGTGCGGGGGGGTGCGGCAAAATTCGTACGGGGTGCGCCACGCGGCGTGTCCCCGTATTTCCAGAAGTGGGTGCGGCGAGATACTTAAAATGGGGTGCGGCGAGGGTAGAAACGTAATATTTTCTGTGACTAAAGTTACATACCGCTTCGGTTTGAATAATCACGCTCGTTTTATTTCCAATAGGAAGCGACTGAAGCCCTAATCCCTAATTTCTCCAGCCTCGTCGCTCCTCCCTGAGTCGAATCGACCATCGCCACCGCGCCTCGACCATCGCCACCGCCCTCATCGCCCTCATCGCCCTCTGGCCTCTGGCCTCGCCCTCATCTCATCTCGATTTCCTCGTTCGTTGCTGTCTCGCTGTCGCTGGTATGTATAAAATTGAAGCGATTGTTTTTTTTTTTTGAAGGGCATTCGATTTGTAGGGGTGACAGCAGGCATCGATGTGTATTCTTTTTTTTTTTTTTTTTTTTGACTAATTATTTGGCTCCGCTCAGTCAATAGAGGTAACAGTAGGTAGGGCATTTGGGTTTATTTTTTTGGACTAATTTTTTATTAGAGGTAGCTGATTTTTTTTTCTACAGTAATTTTTTTTATGGACTGTTTTTTTTTTTTTTTATGCACTGATTTTTTTTTAACTCTTTTAGTTATGGAAACTACCTCATCTACCAATTCAACTACAAATGTGGAAGCTTCTCAAAGTCAACAAAGTGACGTTGAATTTAGTTTATGGAAGCATGTTACAAAAGTTGTAAAATTAAAAGAAAGAGGCGGAAATACTAAATTTAGATGCAATTTTTGTAACATTGAATTCACCGGTTCATATTCAAGGGTGAAAGCGCATTTGTTGAAGATTAAAGGGGTTGGAATTGCGGTTTGTTTAAAAGTCACTTCCGAACTTTTAAGTGAATTTCAAAAGGAGTTGGCGGAGGCCGAAGAGAGGAGGAAACCAATAGATATTCCACTACCTCCTTCGAATGTAAGCCAAACTCAATCTTGTAGTAGTGCTTGGGGCGGAAAAGAGAGAAATCCAAGTCAACCTCAATCAAAAAAAAGGGTGGTTGATCCAAGCAATCCAATCAACAAAGCATATAGAATGGAGATGAGAAATCAATTGGATGGTGAGATTGCAAGGGCATTTTATTCTGGGGGCTTACCTTTTCATTTTGCTAGAAATCCCCATTACATCAAGTCATATACTATGGCTTCGGATTTCAATCTTTCTAGCTATATTCCTCCCACTTATAATGCTTTGCGCACTACTTTGTTGCAAAAGGAGAAGGCGAATGTTGAAAGATTATTGGATCCTATCAAGACAACATGGAAGGAGAAAGGTGTGACCGTAGTTTCTGATGGGTGGAGTGATAGCCAAAGAAGACCTTTGATAAATTTTATGGCAGTCACTGAGCTTGGTCCTATGTTCATAAAAGCGGTTAATTGTGAAGGCAATGTCAAAGATAAGTTTTATATGGCAAACTTAATCAAGGAGGTGATCATTGAAGTGGGACATCAAAATGTGGTTCAAGTTATTACTGATAATGCTCCAGTTTGTAAGGCGGCAGGTACTATAACATATGTTCAAACTTTTCAAATTTATTTAGTGTTTGCATTTCCATCTAAATAAATTATGCAACACTTTATTTATTATTAGGTATGATCATTGAGACTCAATATCTTCACATCTTCTGGACTCCATGCGTAGTGCACACTCTTAATTTGGCACTAAAGAATATTTGTGATCCTAGTCAAATTGAGTCTAATATGAATGCCTTCATTGAGTGTCGTTGGATTACAGAAGTGGCTAATAGAGCATTAATGATTAAGAATTTTATTCTTAATCATAACATGGTGTTGACAATGTTCAACAATATTGCTCCTTTGAAGCTTCTTGGAGTTGCTGAAACAAGATTTGCATCAGTAATCATCATGCTCAAAAGAATTAAACTTCTGAAAAGTGCTTTAGAAAGGTTGGTGCTTAGTGAGGAGTGGAGCACATACCGTGAGTGTGATCAAGCCAAAGCCGCCCTCATAAAGACTTCAATTCTTGATGAAATATGGTGGGATAAGGTTGATTACATTCTTGAGTTTACTGCTCCTATATATAGTATGCTCCGCTTTGCAGATACAGATAAGCCTTCACTTCACTTGGTATATGATATGTGGGATGAAATGATTGAGAAAGTGAAGTCTATCGTATATAGGCATGAAAGGAAAGATCTCGTTGAGGAGTCTACATTTTATGATGTAGTTTATGGCATTCTCATTGATAGATGGACTAAGAGTTCTTCACCACTTCATTGCTTAGCTCATTCACTCAACCCAAGGTAAACTCACAAATTTTCAAAATTATGCAACACTTTAATGAAGTTTGGTTTTACTAATTTATTACTTGAACTTGATTCTTTTCTTTACTATGGTATAGGTATTATAGTGAGGCATGACTTAGTGGAGCTCCAGGTCGCCAACCTCCTCATCGAGATATTGAGCTATCTGTGGAACGAAACAAGTGTATCAAAAGATATTTTGATGGAGAGGCAAGAAAAACTGTGAATGGTGAATTTGCTCGATTTTCAGGCATGTTGGATATTTTTGGTAGTGCTGACTCGATAGATGATAGAGGCACTGAGGATCCTAAGGTTTGGTGGCTTATACATGGAGCTTCGGCTCCAAATCTTCAAAAAATTGCTTTGAAGCTATTAGGACAACCATGCTCTTCTTCTTGTTGCGAACGAAATTGGAGTACTTATTCTTTTATTCACTCGGTTAAAAGGAATAAGATTCTACCTACTCGGGCGGAAGACTTGGTTTATGTCCACACCAATCTTCGGCTCCTTTCTAGAAAAAGTGACTTATACATGAAAGGTGAGTCAAAATTGTGGGATATCGGAGGTGATCGGTTTGATCCACTTGATGGGGCCGAGGAGCTTGAGATAGCTAGTCTTTCTCTTGATGAGCCGGAGATGGAAGTTGTGATCATTCAAGATGAATGAAGTGCTTTAATTATTATGTTTAATTTTGTGTGTTTTAATTAGTAACGATGATGGATTATGTATTTCGCTACTTAGGATGTTGAACCTATTTATTTAACTATTTTGTTTGACTATTTTGTTTATTTAAAATGCATATGTTGGATTATATTTATATGTATAATATATTTTTAATATTTTAATATTTGCCGTATCTCGCCGCACCCGAATCCTCATATTTTTTAATTTGCCGAATTCATGTATCCCCGTATCACGCACCCGCACCCCCGCACCCGTATCCTTGCTTCCTAGGATACGACAAATATTAAAAATATATTATATATATAAATATAACCCAAGAGATGCATTTTAATTAAAAATAGTAGTCAAATAATTAAGTTCAACATCCTAAGTAGCCAAATCCAATTTAGAAGTAAAGGCCTTCACCTTGATTTTTTGCATGGTGATTGATTGAGTTGGTTAGAACGCCGTTGTACTTGTAATCATGGTTCAAAATTCTGGCTTTTCTTTCCGTTCCGTTCATCAAAATAAAATAAAATTTCGATTCCATTTCAGATATTTCGGAAATTCCATTTTAGTTTCGGACCGCAAATTCCAGTATCTTTTATGTAAATACGCTGATAAATATGCAAATTATACAAGTTAAATTTATCTAAGAGAATAAAATTGAACAATTTAAGTTAGCCGACCAAGACATAGAATTGAAACCAATTCCAATTTATTTATACAAAGCCAATTTAAGTTATTTCAGCTGAGCCAAGACATAGAACTGAAACGATTTCCAATTAATTTATACAAAGCATTGACAAAATCTAAAAGAGGTCAGCCCATCAAATAATGAAATGTGATTTTACTTCAAAATAATTAGTTCAAGACTTCAAATACAAACACTACCATATTTTATGCATGTATTACATATTATTTTTTATGTAAAATGTAATTATATTATAGAAAATTTGATAAGTTCATAATGTACATTCAAAATAATTGATGGATATAATATATTTGTCTTACAAATTTGAAATTTATTCTTATAATTGCGAGTTATAATGAAATTTATTTCTGTTTATCAATTATGATGATATAAAATTCTAAGAAAAAAAACATGAAAATATACTTCTGTACAAATTGTTTTTTTTTTAAATCTACTAACAAGTACTAAGAAAAAAATTATAAATAAAAAAAGTTGTAAAGTGAAAATAAAATCAAATGAAAATAATGTATGAAGTCTACAATAACAAGATTCAAATAAACAAAAGTTAAAGGTAATTCGAGTGTACAATAACAAAACAAAGAAATTATATTATGCTTCTAAATTTTTATAACATAATCACTAGTTTTATCTAAATCATAACCATTAATAATTATTTAAACGATCCTCAATTTCTTCTTCTTTCGAGTCCTACTCTATGGCATTTTTCCTTTTGAGTCGTTATAAATACAATAGCGTGCTATTTTGGGCCTAATCCACTTTCCAAATATTTAGGCAAAAACAAAATAGCGTGCTATTTTGCGCTATGATAAAATAGCGCCATATTTTTGCGCTATAGGAAACTTTTGCGCTATTATAAGTACAATAGCGTAAGCACTGTGCTATGCACTATTTGTCGCTATAGCGCGCTTTGTTAACACAGTCATGAAATACGGGGACACGCCTCATAAACCACCCCATTCGAATCCCGTCACACTCCCGCACCCCGTACGAATTCCGTGCGCAGTTCTCCTGCTGGGTGCCACACTCATGCTTTGTAGGGGCCATGTAATAAAATTCAGACTTTCCTTTTTTTTTGGGGCTCTGGGCTACAACCAGCTGAGCCCACGATTGGGTATGCCCTTGGTAAAGATGATGGAAGAATTATCGTACTTCTATTACCTCTATCGTATATCATACAAATCACCTTGTCTAATTCCTATTACCTTTACCATATAATAAATCAATGAGTCAGGAGCATCCCAATCAAATCAAATTGAATGATAGTTTATTGATCTTTTTTTTTTTATATGCAGTGGACAATAATAATCTTGATTTGATTTGTGGTCAGCAACTTTTCTTTTTCTATGTACTTGGTTACTGCTTTACTGTGTTGATGTAGTACTTTATACTTTCGAATTTTATTACATTGGTAATTTAATTGTTATGCATATTTTTATATGATTATTTACTATTAACCAACACACAGCACACGGTGTGTGCACACACTATCTCCCCTTCCCCATTTCCTTTCTTTTTCAAAGGACGAAAGAGAAGTTCAAAATCGTTCATTTTCTGATAACAACGCTATAAAAGTATATACGAAAGAGAAGTTAAAAGTGATTTCATTATTTTTTTAGCATGGCCTGAAGTTTTGGTCTCAATCATTTGGATATTTTGATGAATTAAAAATAGTTGGAAGCTTTATTTTGATTAAAAATAATTTTAAATATTATATTAAAATTTCTTAACGGATCATACCCAAATTGGACCATAACAAACCCTAATTAAGCATTATCAAATATTAGTAATCATAAATATTAAGTCAACATATCGACAATATTAATCGTATGTAACCCAACCCTAAATAAATAGCAACCAAACATCATTAACAAACTCAGCCCAAACCAAGTACTGGTAAACCCGACTGATATTGCTAACAAATTTTAAGCCCTTCACCGTTAATCTTTGTTCCCGCTTTAGAGAAAGATTACGGTTACAAAGTTAGCTACTTGATTTCGATTCAGTTTCCAAAGTAAACATAGGATTACCAACTTAACTATTCTACTTCGATTCAATTTCCAACTGTCGCGAGGAAATGTTGTGACTTATTTTTTAACCATTTCACAGATTCTTCTGGTTGTGCTTTTCATTTATGATATCTTGGTTCTCTTTTGATTTTATTTTTTTCCTTCCCTTCCGTCTGCACCGTATACTCAAAAAGTCATTCCTTACCAGTTAGAACAGGAATGGCTTAAATGAAGTTTTATATTATGATAATTGATGCTTACCTAACTGTCACATTATTTACATGGGCTTTTAATGGATACAACAATGCTACTTTTATCAGTTGAAATTTTAATTTGTGCCTCTTATAACCCTTAGCAATAGTTTTTAGTTTACATACTTGACACATATAAAATTTATTACTGTGTATCAATTAATAACCTACGTGTTACTTAACTACACTCCTATATTTTTATCCTTCTTATTTTTCTTCATAATTTTGTTTCATCTCCAAGATGCATCAAGGGAGACGTAATGCAAAAGGAAGTGATTCAAGAGTTCACATGTAACACCAGTTAGTTGTTTTTTTGTTACCAACTACAATTAATTTAAACAACATGCTTTCAAAAGACCAACGGCTATGATGGTTGATTTAGCCCCACTTGTATGATTCAAAACTTTATTATAGGATACAGAATTATCTTGTTTTTTTAATCATTTCATCCATAACAATGGTAATGACACTACTTAAAGTAGCATTCAACTTTTAGTATTTTATCCTTTCATCCATAACAACGGTAACCACACTACTTAAAGCAGCATTCAACTTTTAGTATATCTCCATTCTGTTTTTAAAGTTATTATTAAAACAAATAATATCCAGTTAAATTTTGCATGCTTTCATCATGACTTTACTGTTATACTTGTATCTCACTCATTGTGTAATCAAATCACGTGCAATGCAAGTTTACATATACTATTAGAATATGTGTTCTATTCATATATGTAAATGTGGATGTTTCAAAACAGCCCTTATATACAATTTTCTTTTTTAAATTTTGCTCTTATAATTTATGCTAAAAAGTAGCATCTGCATCTCCCGAATGTAAGCTACCAAAAACACTCTTTTATATATATCACAACTATTTATATCCCTTAAAAATAGGATGTAAGAACCATGGTATGAGGTCTCGTCCGGAACCGCGAGATCCGTTGATCTCGTACTGGTTCCGGCAGTCACCGAGACGAAACCATGGTAGAATCTCGTTCCGTTTATACAAGGGTAAAAAAAAAAAAAACCTAATTTGCGATTTCATTTACAGCAAGAAGAAAACGAGACCGGGAAGGAAATTCGAAAACAAAAACTTACCGCATTCGATCTGTTTAGCGATTTCGATCTTCGTGTTCAATCTCAGCGAAGTCAAGCATAGAAAATTCGAGCACAACAAAACCCCCAAATCGATTTAGGAAGTTTCAATCCTTTTTCGATTGTTTTCTCAGGCGAGAAGCGAAAAGCTTTCCCCCCTCTTTCCCTCTTCGTATTTTTGATCTTTTTTTTGATTTACGTGTGGAACCTAAGACTTCACTCAAGCCATTGCTTGTCGGTCTTAGTAAACCCCGCGGGTAGTGATATACCCCGATTTTTCAACGCCTTCACACTACCTAGGTAGTCACCCCTAGAAATTGGCAGAGGTGGCCCTCGAACCTGAGACCTATGTCTCATCCCAATTCGCCCACCTCTGACCAACTGAGCTAGGAGTGTCGGGTGTATTTTTGATCTTTTTATTTTCTCTGGTCATGTTTTTGTGGATCGTGAATATTAGAAGATACTAGATAGGCTAACTGTGGTTGAATGATGGTTGGGGTGTTCTTGGTATGGGCCGGGTTGAGATTTGTGGTGCTAAGGATTGCTTCTGGTTATTATAGGTCTTGATCTAGCAAACTCGGCAACATTTAGCATTACTATATTTTCGTAGACTATATTTCTATGTGGATTTGCAATATTTATCATTAACTTCTTCATAAAAAACATAAAAGTATGATTTTTTGACGGAAACCGTCCAAAACTAGTAAATTTTCAAATGACCGAAAGTAGTCCAAAACCGAAACCGAGTTTTTCGAACCTTGGTAAGAACTAAATTTTCTTTTGAAAATCAAAATACCCCTAAATAGTAAATACTAATAACTTAAATATACGATCTAACAATTGAACTTCTACAATTTCGAGACCCTCGTCTAAAAATATTGTCGTATCTTATTCCTTAAAAATAGGATTTAACAAATAAACATTCTTCATAGATTTATAATATATATAAAAATAAACTAATAGAAGTTGGATGTTATAACGTAGAAATAAAAAATCAAACCAACTAAACTTGATTTCAACGTAAAAATATGGTTATTTTTTATGTGAAAATCATTATTTTAATGAGTTAAAGATATCTAGTTTATGTTTAAAAAAATTGCACGAAGAGTGTTCCATCATCACATGCTAAGCACGTTCTGTAACGCTCGTGATCACAAAACAAATGAATTGGAGCGGACGATGCTCGCTTTTGATGGAAATCAAACAAACTGACATCTCACATCAGCACCAAAATTGGTCAACATAATACAAATCCTACACTAATGCATTTAAAAACACAAAATTAAAAATACGATAATAAAATTAGTTTTAAGTAACGAATATTCATTTATACATATGAAATTAATTTATTACCTTGATAAAAAAGAAGTAAATATCAATTATTGTAGATATACTAAAATGGATGTAATATAAACAATTCTATTGACAAAAGCCAAAGGATAATTTTCAAGTGCGGAAACTACCATATCCATGCAAATATCTTTTCTTTTTTTTTAAAAAAAAAATCTTAGATATTTTTCAATTTTTGAATAAGGATACAGACAAATTTAAAATTTTAAAGTAAAGATGCAACCCCATTTTAACTCTATTTTTATCACTAGATTGATGCATCTTGTATTATATTTGTTTTCAAATCATTACAGATACCAATCATTCTATATAATAAAATATATATAATATGAATTATTATGTTGATAAAAGCCAAAAGATAATTTTCAGTTGTGGAAACCATCATATCTGCACTGACATTCAATTTTTTTAAAGGTATTTTCCAATTTTTTAATAAGGGTGTTATTTTTTAGTGTCTATCAACAACCCTATATTATCTTTTTTTCCAATCTCTAGACTGTTGCATCGAATATTTTCATTTGTTTTCAAATCATTACAAATATTTTATCATCTTGCTTTACTGCATTATTATTTAAAAGCATAGTGATTCATGCTTAAGTTGCTATATTTAGCACTGATAACAAGTTAGCAACATTTGCTTCTTAATTACTTTATAACATACATCTACTGAGTTAAGTTTGTCTCTAAAATACAAAGTTTTTTGCATATTGAATACTACCATGTTTCTCGCATATTACCTATTATACATTTTATGAAGTTTGGATGCATCTTCACCAATGCTTGAAGAATAGCAAATAAAGCAAACATTTTTTCTCTATATAAAACCTTGTTTTAACTAACAATAATTTCAAAAAAAAAAAAAAAAAAAAAAAAGTTACTCTTATGCTTCATTTCATTAGTATTTCCTATGTTAAAATTGTCTTAAGCTTTGCCACGTCCTACAATATTAGTATATGCATTATCATCAAAGCTGTCACCTAGCTCTTTAAAATTATACAACTCAAGTATTAAGTTATTATATATCTAAAATTGTTATCTTGTTGCATCATTTTATCTTTGCTGCGTATGCGTGCACACTAGTTAAACAGAATTTTTTTGAACTCTACTTTTACAGGTATTAATATATGTCATTATCATGTTTTATGTTTCGGGTTATAATCCAAAACAAATTCTGTTTACTTTCAGTTCTGCTTGCATATATTTACAAAATTAAAGCTCCATTGATTTGGCGCTTTCCTCTTTGTCCATTGACGATAGACTATAATTCTCTTTTTCCTTACCAATGTATCAACCATCAACAAATTTTCATAGCTCATTATCAAAATGAGATACTTATGCAATAATGTCACATTTGTAACGCACAAGCCCAAGGTTCCTTCTAGTATAAGCTTTAGGGTAAGTTATCTCAAATGGTTAAGTAGTACAACAATTGACAACTAAAGCGATGACCTTTAACATGAGTTTTTATCATCATCATCTTTGTTCCAATCTATATAGTTTATTGCATTATATTCATAAGCGGACCCAACTGTGGTCAAACCATGAAAAACATCAGACCCTAGACCACGACGGTCAGGAGTTGAATTGGGACTCGCCCATGCGTAGACCATCAGCTAAACCTTAGATTTGTGGTTAGACCACATTTTGACAAGCCATTTCTCTTCAACCGTGCCTTAGCACGTTCTTTTTTCCATGGTTTTGTCAAAGGTTTCCAGAACCTGAATCCCTAAATTGACGCCGCCATCGATGCTATTCTCTGTTCATGATGCAAGTCAACGTGTAGAGTCTACTTGTAGGTTTATCAAACTACATATTGCACGAGCAGAGGGCAATTGGGTTTGTTCAGAGGAATCAAAACACAAATTTTGAGGATGCCAAATAGATGGGGTTGAATGTACGAACAATAAGCATGGGGATCCGAAGCTGCACATTTTGAAGGACAACAAAAGAAAATGTCTTTTGATTTCCTATTTCAAGAAAAGAGATCCGCTGGAGATTATATTTATAAAAAATATTTAGCTTATCTGGAAATTACGGCCTATAGCATTAAATAAAGGTACTCCGTACTCGATAACATTTTTATTACATTTTTTACTATGATCCAGAAAGTATAAAATAGCACCTTCTCATTCCTTGCCTTCACATTTTGTATTTGTTAATTTGAATATATTGTTTCTAAGCTATTATTTGGCATAACATTTATGCAAGGATGGCAATGGTACATGTATACGTATTTTTAAGGTATAGAGCTACTAATGTAAAACAATGGTAAAACCATAAACCATCAAGTGTTTGAAAAACTCTAGCTGATGAAATCGAAGATAGAGCCAGGGAACTCGATTGCTCGCCACGCTGGGTCCCTTTTTAGCTTGCACGACAAAAGCATCAACTCCCAACCCTATTTGTATGCACGAGTGTTACGGCACGTACTTCGCGTGTGACCATGACAAATACTTTGTGCGTGAATTGTGTTTTTAAAAAATATATACATTTAGCATGTTCATGATAAAATAATATGCATGGATATTTAATTATATTTTTGCATTGAAATCATGTCTAGTTGGTTTGAAATTTATCTCCAAGCTATAATACCTAAATTTTTATTAGTTTTAATGTTTATATATGTTTTAATTAAAAAAATGATATTATAAAGACTAATTATTTGTTAGATTATATTTTTAAGTGTTATTAGGATTTGTTAGCATTTGTAAAAATTCAGTTTGAATCTGTAAAAAAAAAACTGATTGTTACACCCTATTTTAAAGAGATATAAAGATAAATGCATGTACAAGAATGGTCATGATACATGTTTTGCGGTTAAATTTATATGTTTAGCACATTGAAGAGAAAATAATTACACGAATATTTAGTTATATTTTTGCGTGAAATCGTGTATAATTATTTAATTTTTTATTTTAACTTCCAATATCTAAATTTTTATTAGTGTGTTGTTAATTAACAAATAATAATGATGTAAAAAATAACTATTGAATAAATCCTATTTCCAAGTGATAGTAAAATTTGTTAATATGTGTAGAATGTGTTTGAAAGTGTAAAGATACTTAATATTAGATTTTATTTCTAAGTGATATATAAGATTACATATATGTAAGGGCATATTTGGAACTTCACGGTCGGACCAAAAGTTAACGCTTTCAACGCAACAATTAATAAAGATAATAGGGGATAACAATTTCCGCCTTAAGAGATACAAAGCTCAGAGGGCTAGGACTTGAACATGCGACCTCAAGAACCTTTGGTTCATGGTCACTGAGCAGTCCTCACTGAATGAGCTATGCACACGAGCTAAGCGGCTCTCACCGAATAGAGCTCCAAATGTATTACTAAGATATATATATATATGTGTGTGTGTGTGTGTGTGTGTGTTGTGTGTGTGTATGTGTATATGTGTGTGTGTGTGTGTGTGTATATATATATGTATGTATGTATGTGTGTGTGTGTGTATTATAGGAAACATTTTAAGATTGCATGGTTGCAACATAGATGCACGGTTCTGACGGTTCAACCGGTAGGACCATCAAAACCTTAGATCATAAGTCGTCACGTTTCAACTCAAGGTCGGGTCCTTAAAACATTAATTTATTGTCAATAGCATCTCAAACTGACCTGATCAATTGCAAAATCGACATAGAACACATTCTTTCGTCTCTTATATGCCTCGGAAGCTGCCTGAACCCCGGCATACACAAATCCAATCACATTCACAGACAAGCAGTACCTGCAGAATAAAGGAAAAACTGTTTAAATGCAAAAATCTACTTGAAGAAAGCAATAGATTTTCTCCATAACCAATAATTATCGAGGTTCACCAAACCAGAGCATTTGGTAGGGTTGCGGATATTGATGTGTGAATGTGATTAGCAACCCGATAAGAAACGATATCGGTAATGTTTCCTTGTTTTGTGCTTATCTAATCACAATCTTCTACAATTGGGTAATGAGTGACCATTTCCCGAAAGTACCTAACTTTGAGCAAGTGGTTCCTACTTATGCAGCCATAATATTAGTGCTTAAATTTGTATAGGTTAATATCTGTGCTTAGGTAACTGATATGCTTATGAATAATTCTGGATTTAATATTTCAAATTGATTTTTTTACTTATAATGTTAATTATTTTGAATATAATATAAACATAATATATAAAAGCATTAACATAAACAAAAGAAAATTGCATTCAAATTCTATAGATAGACAAAACATTATGAAGATCAAAAGAACTACCACTGCATAGATAACATTCAAAATAAAATTACTGTATATACACACACACACATGTATGTGTGTGTGTATATATATATAGGGGCAGGTTCAATGGCACCCCAAATAGTGAGCACCCCTTTAGCCTACTACTTTTCCACCACAAATTTCCTCCCTCTCTCCTTCCACTCATTCTCTCACCTTCCACTCACTTTTTTTAATATAAATGTGTGGTTGAAATTGGGGTGCAAATGGGAGGCTAAAATTCAGGGGGGGCCTCCCTGATCCTATCCCATCTATATATATATATATATATATATATATATATATATATATATATATATATATATATGGCAAGCGTTCCGTGGCACCCCAAAAATGGAGCACCCCAAAAGCCCCCTGATTTCCACCTCATTTATATTGAAAAAAGTGAGTGGAAAGTGAGAGAGTTAGTGGAAGGAGAGAGAAGAGGGAGTTAGTGGGAAATGAGTGGTGGAAAAGTGGTAGACTAAAGGGGTGCTCACTATTTGAGGTGTCATTGAACCTGCCTCTCTCTCTCTCTCTATATATATATATATATATATATATATATATATATATATATATATATATATATATAACACAAATTTCAAACTTCTTTTAATCCCCTTTAATGCAGCTCTACTTGCTATTCCATTTATTTTTTCTACTTGTCACTAATTCGCCAACAAGTTGATTCAAATAAAGGTAGAATGCACAAATAAAAGTCAAACTAGCAATAAAATTGAACATTCCCCCCCCCCCCCCCCCCCCTTTTTAGCTTTTCATGAAGTTAACCATGGGCCCAAAAATTGATAGAATGTTGAGATGGAGGAGGATAAAATCAAAGAATGGTGAAATGGTTCAAATATGAATGGTAAAGGTAAACTGGAAGTTCCAATGGTAAGACATAAGCACCTACTGGAAGTTTAGAACATACAGGCAAGTTGTCGATGTGACAAATTGGCAATCCATAGGGTTTTAAATTACAAACACTGATGTCGAAATATCTGAACTTGGTACCTAGTCTCCACTCCTAAAGCTGCAATTGAGTTGCAGCATCCACCACATTATACTCAAAACTCTAAATTGCATATCCAGTTGGAATTCTCTTAGTAACTGATTAGATTGTAAAGTTACAGACTAATACCGGTACAATTAGCAGAATCTTACAGCACAACCCTCCTCAAATTCCAGAAAAAAGTATTACCTGTACTCGGCATACCGATCAAAGGAATCAAGAGTCCAGCCTTTATTCTTATCCGCCGCCATAACAGAAAACGAAACCATACACAACGCTGCTGCCAAAACCCTAACCGCGACAGCATATCTCTCAGTGACCGCTGCTAACGCTGTGTTCCTAGTTCCAATCGATGCCCCGAATTGGGTTTCAGGAGGCGCAAGGGTGCCAACACGTGCAGTATCAGAAGAGGGTAGCTCTGCGTGTGTGGGAAACGCATCGAATCGTGGTGGAGATGGGGTGGAGCCTGTGAGGTAGGAAACGGGGGAGCGGAAGGGTGATTGTGGTTTAAGGGTTGGGACCGCCATGGCGAATTAGAGTTAAAGTTTTGGAGAGAGAAACAAAAAAGGAGGAAGTTGGAAGTTGCGACAATCCCACTTCTGTTACTTTTGGGCTGTACAATTCATTTGCTGGAAGTGCACTAAAGGAATTGCACTTAAATCATCTTGAAAGGGTGATCACAAACTAACCCAGTTTCCGAAAATATGAATAATATCCGATATCCGTCTGAATCCGTATCCGAAAATATGAATAATATCCGATATCCGAAAATATTTCCGGATACGAATACAGATATGACGCTATCCGTATTCGAAAATTATCCAACCGTTATGGAATTAAATATCTATTTTTTTTTTAAATTATTCAGCCCAATTTTAGGATGCAGCCCAATTCAAGGTCCAGCCCACATTTACCAAGGTAACCAAACCCAAACCCTAGCAAGTAACGTTCAGGTACTCCTTACCAAAAGAAAAAAAAAATTGCCGAGGTAACCAAACCCTAGCAAGTAACAGCAGCCGCCTCCTCTAAAATTCCAATTCACGTTTGGAAAAAAAAAAACCTAAAGAAAATAAATGGCGGCTACTCCCTCTCCCCTTCGATAATTTGGTTTCAGCATCTCCGAGCTCCATGGCGGCTACTCCCTCTCCCCTTCGATAATTCGGTTTCAGCATCTCTGAGCTCCCAACAAATCAGCAATCGAGCATCCCCTTCGATAATTTCGAGCTGCTAGCCAGTTACTCCAGCAATCGCCGGACGCCGCCTGTACTCGAGATAGACTGATAGTGGTATGAAAATATAAATTCAAAGCCTTTTTCTTCTTGTTTATTTATTATTTATTTTATGATTTTGAAGAACCTGGTACTCTCTTAGATGTTATGTGTAGTATATGCTTAAAACTACATGCATAAAACAGTAAAATTATATGCTTAAAACAGTAAAATTATATGCATAAAACTGATGAAATTATATGCATAAAACTGATGAAATTATATGCTTAAAACTGTGAAATTATTTCTGAAAATAGTATATGCATTTACTATTTCTGGAAACTATACCGAAATGTATTTGCACTATTTTCATAAATGTATAATTTTATGTATTTATACGTTTTATATATTATCGGCTAAAAGCATATAATTTTCTGAAAACAGTTGCATTTATACATTTCTGAAAATAGTAAAATTATATGCTTAAAACAGTTGCATAGTTAGCCGATAACAAATCCATATGTTATGCGTAGTCGAGATAGACTGATACTATATGTAGATTGCATGTAAAAATAATTTCACATTTTTTTTTAATATGTAGCTTGCAAAAATGACAAATACATCATCAAGTTGCAGTAGCAAATCCATTCAGTGTTCAACAATGAATAATGCTAACGTCGTTGATAATATGCCTACTGTGCAAGAAACTCAAAATCAAAATGTGGACAATAATTTGCAACAAAATCTAGATATTTCAACCACTTCGGATAAAAATGAACCTGTAGTAAGACCCTTAAAATCTGATGTGTGGAAGGATTTTGATAGAACAATAGTTGTGGTAGATAGAATCACCCGAATTAAGGCCACGTGCAAACATTGTACTAGGATATTTAATGGGGCTACCACTATGGGAACAACCCATTTAAAAAACCATTTGAAATCTTGTCCAAGAAATGCTGATAGTAAGAGGCTTGCAGGACAGCAAATACTGACTACTAATCATTCACCCAATAAGCCTTTCAAATTAACAAGTTGGAAACTTGATCAAAATCGAATCCGAATGTGTTTTGCTTGTATGGTTGCTAAGCATGATTACCCGTTTAATATGACCGAGCATGTTTATTTTCAAGATTATGTTAGAAGCATTAATCCAACGGTCAAAATGTTTTTTAGAAATACAATTAAATGTGATGTTCTAAAACTTTATGTTGAGATGAGAGCAAAAGTACAAGATACGTTGGATTGTTTATCGTCTCGTGTTAGTCTTACTACGGATTTATGGACATCGGAACATCAAAATCTAGGTTATTGTTGCATAACATGCCATTATATTAACGATGATTGGAAATTACAAAAAAAAAAAAAAAAAAAAAAAAAAAAAAAAAAAAAAAAAATCATTGCTTATCACGAGTTGCCTCCTCCACACACAGGATTGACACTAAGTGCTGCCATGAAGGAAAAGATGTTGCATTGGAATATCGATAAAAAGTTATTTGCACTTACAGTTGATAATGCTTCGAATAACGATGTTCTTATAAAAGATTTTAAAGAATGGCTAGTTTGTAAAGGTGTTTTGCCTTTAGGTGGTGCGTTATTTTATATGCGTTGTTGCACGCACATATTAAATTTGATTGTACAAGACGGTTTAAAAGTTGTGCACGGCCTAATTGAAAAAATAAGAGAAAGTGACAATTTTACCAAATCATCCCAAAGTAGGAAACAATGTTGGGAAAATGCATTAGCACAATCTAGATTAAGTGGAAAAGGAGTTTGTTATGATGTTCCAACACAATGGAATTCGACTTTTCTTATGCTTGAAAGTGCACTTAAACTGCGTCCTGCATTTGAGCGATTGGTTGATTTGACATATGATTATAAATCGTTGCCGTCAAGTGAAGAATGAGAGATTGGGAAAGAAGTTAGTGAATGTTTGAGAATTTTTTATGATATTACTCTTACATTTTCCGGTGTCAAGTATCCAACGGCTAATCTATATTTCAAAAATGTGTGTGATGTTTATGAGAACATTATAAGTTGGGAGTTAAATGAGCATGAGTATATTCAATCAATGGCACAAAAGATGAGAATTAAATTTGACAAATATTGGAGCACTTTTAACCTAATGATGAGTCTTGGTATAGTTTTTGATCCCCGTTATAAGATGACTTACATCGAGTTTTTCTTTGGTTTGGTTTATGGAGAAAATTCACATATTCATGTTGGAAAAATATTAACATCTTTGAGAACGCTCTTTTATTTATATGAAAAGGAAAGAACTTCATCCATGAATGCATCTACCCATTATTGTTCTAATACGGTGGATTCATCTACTAATCTTCCTAAAAAGAAACAAAAAAATGATTCACAATGGAGAAACTACATCGACAAGAAAGTTGTAAGTTCACTAGTTATAAAGACGGAACTTGATAAGTATTTGGATGATGGATTGTTGCCAATGGGTGAAGATGAGGATAATTTTGATGTGGTGGAAAACTAATAGCCCCACTTTTCCCGTTCTTGGAAAGATTGCTCGTGACTTCTTAGCAGTTCCGGTATCGACTGTAGCATCTGAATCTGCTTTTAGTAGCGGTGGAAGGGTAATTACGGAGAATAGATCTTCATTGTCTTCGGATATAGTAGAAGCATTGATGTGTATAAAAGATTGGTTACCATCTGATATTGGTTAGTTTTTCAATTTGTCTAAATGCAATAATTATTTCGTATAGTTATTCAGTTCTTCTTTTTATAGGAAATAATGTTGAGCTTGTCGACGATGCATCAGTTATTATGTAGTCTATATGCACTCTTCACATATGGTAGGTATAATTCTTATGCTTCATTCTTGTAAACAATTTAAACTACTTTGTGTAGCATTATCAATTTTAACATTGTTTTTTATTTAGCAGATATGGTATGATTCTTATGATTTGAAGTGATGTCCTACACAAGTTAGTTCATGGTTCTTCATTTTATCATTACCTAGTAAATTCTCATTCCATAGTAATTTTTAACAGTTCATGGTTCATGGTCTTGCAAACAGCACTTCAGTTGCAAACTGAAGTGGCACTTCAGTTGCAAACTGAAGTGGCACTTCAGTTGCAAACTGAAGTGGCACTTCAGTTGCGTTGCAAACTGAAGTGACACTTCAGTTGCATTGCTAACTGAAGTGGCACTTGCAAACAGCAGTTTGCCACTGCTGTGCAAACAGCTGTTTGCAAACAACAATCTGCTCGCAAACAGCAGTCCGCAAACTGCTGTTTGCACAGCAGTCCGCGGACTGCTGTTTGCAAACAGCAGTTTGCCACTGGTGTTGCAAACAGCAGTTTGCCACTGCTGTTTGCAAACAGCAGTTCGCAAACTGCTGTTTGCACAGCAGTGGCAAACTGCTGTTTGCAAACAGCAGTCCGCGGACTGCTGTTGCAAACAGCAGTTCGCAAACTGCTGTTTGCAACACCAGTGGCAAACAGCAGTTTGCCACTGTTGTGCAAACAGCAGTTTGCCACTGCTGTGCAAACAGCAGTTCGCAAACTGCTGTTTGCACAGCAGTGGCAAACTGCTGTTTGCAAACAGCAGTCCGCGGACTGCTGTTTGCGAGCAGCAGTCTGTTTGCAAACAGCAGTTGGCAAACTGCTGTTTACACAGCAGTTCGCGGACTGCTGTTTGCAACAGCAGTCCGCGAACTGTTGTGCAAACTGCTGTTTGCAAACAGCAGTGGCAAACTGCTGTTTGCAAACAGCAGTGGCAAACTATTGTTTGCAAACTGCAGTTCGCGACTGCTGTTTGCAAACAACAATTGTTTGCAAACAGCAGTTTGCAAACTGAAAGTTTGCAACTGAGTTGCAAACTAAAATTTTGCAACTCAGTTGCTAAAAGTTTGCAGGTTATCTGAAAATTCAATCAAATATTTAAATCCTACACTAAAAATTCTCTAAAAAATGAATGCAGGTTATGTTGTTTAGTGGGCTTTGAAGATTCCATGGAAAAATGAATGCAAACGTTCTTTTTTGGACGTGTGTTATTAAATTATGTGTTATTTAGATGATTTTTGGTATTTGCTATAATTCATGACATGTATGATGTATTTATGTTTACGATTTATGTTGTTTTAGGATATGACTACGAATGTGATGTATTTGCTTTCTAGTTTTTATGGTGTATTTGCAGTGTTTTATGAATTTTCTATTATGATGAATTTGCTGGAAGTATGTATTTGCTGCAAATTATGAGTTATGCAATTTTGGATATGTAATTTTAAATTCGGATACGGATATTTTCGGATATTCGAAAATATCCGTATTCGTTGAACCGGATACGGATGTTTTCGGATATCCGCGGATACGGATACGGATATTATTTAAATGATATCCGCGGATATCGGATTCGGATATTGATTTTTTTTTCGGATACGGATTCGGATATAGCATTATTCGTATCCGACTGCATCCGTTGACAGGCCTAACCCCAGTCCGACCTCTATATTTGTCAATTCATTTGTAAATTATGTTGTACATTCTCTTTTTTATATAATGCTCTCTTTTACGTGTTTCTTTTCAAGCAAAGTGTTTGTTAAAGCATGTATTAGATACAATCAAGGGCGGAGGGAAGGTTAGACCAGATAGGACACGTGCCCTAGCAGAATTTTCCACTTTTTTTTTTATAAAACATAAGGTAATGATCATTTTGCCCTATCTTAAATAATAATTAGGCCATATCTGAAACTCCGCCCTAGCCGATGAAGGATGCTAGCTTCGCCACTGCATATAGTAATAATCAGGAAAATATTCACAAGGACAAAATTAAAGGCTTTTTTAACCATAAGGACAGCTCACTAAAATTTACTTAAAAGGACAATAAACTAATTCTTTTCTTCTTTACGTGCTTTGATTTCTTCTTCCTCAACAATCTGACTCGCGCAAATTTCTCGATCTCCTCTATGATTTCCAACGCGGTTTTTTTTTTCTTTCATATTTCAATCTTCAGCAATCCTCTTCAAAATCCATATCGATCGAGCTCCTTTATTGATTCGATTTGCCATAATTTTATCGTTTCAATCGTCTTCGTCGATTCATGAAGGTTCCATGGATTTTGATTCGTTTGGCAGTAAATATGATTTCGTGGTTTTTTTGATTTCGTGAATTCGTCGTAGAAAATCGAACGAGAGAGATGAACGAGAAAAAAATCGCTGGAAAAAACTTTTTTTTTTATGGTGAAGTTAGCAGCAGTTTTTAGGTATCAGTTTGCTATTTTGTAGGTATCACTTTTCGTGTTTTTACAATATTATGCTTTTGTGTTTATAATTTTGATGCTATATTAGTTTTGTACTTGTACTGTTGCATTAGATTTGCAACTCAATCGAAATTATGTCATTTTAATCAATGAAAGTGGGATGTAAACAATTTTTTTATTAGTTTTCCTTTAAAATATCAAAGCAGTTTCTAGGTATCAGTTCTATATTTTGTTAGGTATCAGTTTTATATTTTCTAGTTGAATTTAAATCATAACAAGTTTTAGGTATCAATTTTATATTTTTTTTAGGTATCAGTTTTATATTTTCTAGCTGAATTTACATCATAGCAGTTTTTAGGTATCAGTTTTATATTTTTTTAAGTATCAGTTTTATATTTTCTTGTTGAATTTACATCATAGCAGTTTCTAGTTATCAGTTTTATATTTTTTTTAAGTATCAGTTTTATATTTTCTAGTTGAATTTACATCATAGCAGTTTTTAGGTACCATTTTTATAATTTTTTAGGTATCAGTTTTATATTTTCTAGTTGAATTTACATTATTATGTTGGTATAAGTTTTGATTGGGTATGAAATTCTTGCAGATACTGCATGCTGCTGGAATTTACTTGAATTCAAGACTGGATTAAGTACAAGTAAAAGTAAATGCATGAATGCATGCTTGGAATGGAGAGCAGTGTTGTATGTACTTATATTGTGCAGGAAAACAACGTATCCTAGTATATCAGTTATGTATAGTTGTAGGTATCATATGATACAAGTGGGTATTATTGTGTATTATTGAGAATAATCTCATTTTTGTGATAATTGAATTGAATTGATTGCTATTTTTCTTTAACCAGTAGGTATTATTGATCATAAATATTATTTTTGTGAGATTTGAATTGAGTAGGTGGGTGTTATTTTTCTATCAGTGGGTATCAGTTAGAATTAATGTTGTGTATCAAAAAAAGTCAATTACCAAAGCAAACAACTCAAATCTACCTACTTGCCACAGTTCTCATACATTAAACCATAAAACTGATACCTAAAAAAACACAAAACTGATACCTAAAAACTGCTTTCAAATTTTAACGAAAAAAGTAATACAAAAAATGTTTGAATCACAATTTGATTGATTAAAATGAAATAAATTAAATTGAATTACAAAGCTAGTGCAACAGTACAACAACAAAATTAATACAGTACAAAAAGTCACTAAAAAAACATAGCACAGTGAATACAGTAAAAATGATACCCAAAAAAATATAAAAATGATATCTAAAAACTGATGTAATGTTTTAAATAAAAAAGTAACACAAAAAAATACTTACATTACAGTTTGGTTGATTATAACGAAATAAGTTCGACTGTAATACATAGATAATGCAACAATACAACTACAAAATAAATACAACATTAAAACACAACAAACGAATATAAAACAGTGTTAAATAAACAAAAATGATATCTAAAAAAATATAAAACTAATACCCAACTGCTGAAAAGTTGAACATTAAAATTGCAGAACCAAGAGAAGTCATGAATCACCGATAGAAATTTAAAAAAAAAAACTAATCGCAAAGATGAACATTAAACTATAACGATTAATATAAAAAAAAAAACAATCGATGTTAATCTCCAAAATCGAATTAGGGTTTCGTGATTTTGTGATTTTTAATGAATTAGGGTTTCGTGATTTTGTGATTTTTCATGAATTAGGGTTTCGTGATCGATTGCTTTATTTCCTGAAAGATGATTTCATGATTACGTTATTGCTTGATTTTGTGATTGCGTGATTGTGAAAGATGAATTCATGATTTCATGATGGCGTGATTTCCTGATTGCGTTATTGCGTGATTTCCTAATTAGGCGTCTGTCCTTTTAGATAAAATATTAGGCGGCTGTCCTTATGGATAAAATTTAGTAGGTTGTTGTCCTTGTCGTTAATTGTCCCTAGTAATAATTTATGACAAATAATAATATGGACTCATGTTTGATTAATAAAATTATCCAAATATTTTAGAATTACACTTATATAAATACAAGGATGTATGTCAAAATCATTTTAAAATTTTTATTACCAGCTAACTAAATCAAATACTTTAGTCATTCATCTTTTATTTTTCTTCTATTAGTGATAATTCACTTCTCTCTTTTTCTCTGATCAACATTCAAATACATATTTCTTCATTTAATATGTTAAATCGGTTTTCTTCTTCGTACATATATACGTATATGTGTGTGTATGCGTGCATATGAATCTAGCTAATCTTTTTATGACTAAGTTGTTATGGACTTTAAATGTAGGTATATTTTTTGTTATTTTGTAAATTGTGTTACCATAAGTATGGTTAACAAAGTAAAAAAGTAATTTGCATCTTAATTGTAGGATAAAATAAAGAACTCAATAAGTGTGGTCAATATAGTAATCAATGATATGATATACTCAAATATAGTTAATTTCGTTATCTTTTCACTATAAAATTAACGGGATTACAAAATATTGATTTGCATACATCTTTTAAATAAAATTAAATATCTTAATTCGTTAAGTTCTAAGTTGAAGATGATAACATATTTTTGCTTACATTATTCATTTCATTTTATTTTATCACTAACGGTTGATATGATTAAAGACAATTATATTTGTTGATTTGGTGTCATTTTATTCTACATTGTTGTGTTATGTATAACCAAACTCGTTTACTTCTAGATCTTGTTCCAAGTTTAATGTGGTTTTTGAAGTATGTTTTACGACCTAATTTTTTAAAATGTTTAAGCGGTGTTGGTAAGTTTTTAGTTTGGTATAAATTGCACAACCCTTGTTAAATAGATGCGAATAATCTGAAATTCATCTTGTTTATATTAGAAAATAGCAAAATATTTGTAGTTTGAAAAAAGGATCTAAATACATATGTGATTTGTATTCGAAAATAGATTATACTATATCTACTTTACTATGTAAAATGATCAGGTTTTTTATTGATGTATACTTTTGTATAAAAAATTTGAAGAAGTAATTTTGTAGTGTGCATATAAATGAATATTTTTGGCAAAGCAGATATATAAATAAATATTTTGTTGCTTAAAACTACATCTTTCCATCATGTTTTGTTGTTTCTTACATCTTTATCAGTATTCTACACTTAAAAAATATGTTGACACCAAACTTGTTTATGCCTTCAAGTGTATTAATTGTGAGCAAATATAATTTGATATTGCATATATCCACATAGCAGATTTTTAATATCCTAAGATTATTTGGATATGGATTCGAGTATGACACCATCTGCATTCGAAAAAATCTATCAATAGACCTACTATGAATTTAGCTATGTGAATTCACTATGATTTTTGTTGTGCAAAAATTGCTCTGATACCAAATTGTTGGGGTTTTGTGTGCGCGGCAGAAGCTTGACAAAACACCAAGAAAAATTGGATCTTTATCACCCAATCACTTGAAGATGAATTGGATTGAAAAAAAAACACAAATAATATCGGAAATATGAGCACACGATATTCCACCCAACCACCCTCTTTATTGATTCACTAATAAAAATTGTTTACAAATGACCTCAACTATCGTTACAAACAATTACAACTTGAACCAATAAACTTACTGAGAAATAGGTAGAGAATATCTAATGGCTAAAAATTTGAGGAGAAAGATAATGAAGAATAATGACAAATTTTCCACACCTAATGAAGAGATTAGCTAGCCCTTTTTATAGTGAGAATTGCTTCATGCCCAAGAAAAACTTGGCTTCATGCCCAAGAAAACTTGGCTCCCAAATATCTTCATATATGTTATAAAACTATTTGGTTAAACACCAAATATCCTTGCAATAAATGTCCACAAATATAGCAACCAATATCTCTCCATAAAATCTAGCATCAAATCTCTTCATCAAATCTAACAACAAATCTCTCCACAAAATATGTAAGATTATTTGTTGCCCAAAATTGTGATTTACGTATCATCAATTTTAACACTCCACCTTGATACCAAATCACATCTCCTCCACTCAAACAATAGCCCCTTATCTCTCACTTTCAACCTTTCTTTCTCAATTAACACCATTACAAACCTCCACCATCGCCAACTAATCATGCACCTCCCTTATCCGTGCACCATGCCACTAGCGATCTTCCAAAAACATTTGTAATACCACAAAGACCTCCATCTCATCTTTGTGGATTTCACAACTCGACATCCGTCTTCCGCTTGACATGATCTCTTCATCTCCGGGATCCCTCGAGCATCATCAACATCTAGACCCTTGTTGATACCATGATCCTCTACCTTAGGACCATCAGCAGTGACCATATTAACCTCTCCACCTTGCTGTGGACTAGGTTCTTCAACCGTCACCCGCCTTTCATTATTGACCACCGAACCGACCAAACTATATAGGTTTCCCTCATCCAAAACTCCTCGCACCATCACACGACCACCCTTCTTCACTCTCAAAACTCCACCTCGAGTCTCATAAGTGCAACCGCGGCGATCTAACTGACCGAGAGATATGAGGTTATGCGAACAAGTGGGTATGTGCCTCACACCAGCCACTTCTCTCACCACTCCATCATGCATCCGAAACCTAACTGCTCCAACTCTACAAATTGGTAGCTCTACTCCATTGGCCGTCTTTATCATGCCAACACTCTTCTCATATGAAGAAAAACTTTTCACATCACGACATATGTGAAAACTGGCTCCTGAATCCATCTTCCAAGGCTCCACAACACTAAATAGGACATCACATGAAGAATCGCTTTCAGTACCTTCAGCAAAACCTGCTTGTGTCAATTCACTATTATTATCACCTTGTTCCTTCTTCTTATCCCTCTGATAAGCTTAACAATCATTGCGCTTGTGGCCTTTCTTACCACAATAGTAACAAGCACCTTTACTATTATCCCCTTTCTTCTTCCTTCTTGTATCTTTCCCCTAGTCCCTTGCTACCATCGCCTCAGTTTGAACCGATTTCAACTCCGACCCTTTTCTCCTTAGCTCCTCATTCAAAAGACTGCTTCGAACCGTTTCTAAAGAGATAATTCCATTAGCAATGGAATTACTCAATGAAACAACCAAAGTCTCCCAACTTTCCGAAAGAGAACTCATCAACAAAAGAGCCTGCAACTCATCATCAAAATTGACCTTCATATTTGCCAATTGATTGATGACATCCTGAAACTCATTCAAATGCTCTACAACAGACTTCTCCTCATCCAATCGAAGTTGCACCAACTTTCGAACTAGAAAAGCCTTACTTGTAGCACTTCTCGACTCATACAAAGATACTAATTTGTCCCAAAACGCCTTCGCGGATTCACAACTAGCCACATGGTGGAATACAGAATCATCCAAATATTGACGAATCAACGCAATCGCCTTTTTGTCCATTTTCTTCCACTTTCCCTCATCCATATTCGAGGGTTTCACCCCATCTCCATCAATGGGATCATGCAAATCATTGAGATATAGAATGTCATCCATCTTAGGCTTCCATATACCCCAATTCTTCCCATTTAAAATAGCCATCTTTGAAAACGTCATCATCTCCGACATCTCCCATTTTCAATCCAAAAAACACTCCAAGCTATGCGATGATCTAGCTCTGATACCAAACTGTTGTGCAAAAATTGCTCTGATACCAAATTGTTGGGGTTTTGTGTGCGCGGCAGAAGCTTGACAAAACACCAAGAAAAATTGGATCTTTATCACCCAATCACTTGAAGATGAATTGGATTGAAAAAAAAAACACAAATAATATCGGAAATATGAGCACACGATATTCCACCCAACCACCCTCTTTATTGATTCACTAATAAAAATTGTTTACAAACGACCTCAACTATCGTTACAAACAATTACAACTTGAACCAATAACCTTATTGAGAAATAGGTAGAGAATATCTAATGGCTAAAAATTTGAGGAGAAAGATAATGAAGAATAATGACAAATTTTCCACACCTAATGAAGAGATTAGCTAGCCCTTTTTATAGTGAGAATTGCTTCATACCCAAGAAAAACTTGGCTTCATGCCCAAGAAAACTTGGCTCCCAAATATCTTCATATATGTTATAAAACTATTTGGTTAAGCACCAAATATCCTTGCAATAAATGTCCACAAATATAGCAACCAATATCTCTCCATAAAACCTAGCAACAAATCTCTTCATCAAATCTAACAACAAATCTTTCCACAAAATATGTAAGATTATTTGTTGCCCAAAATTGTGATTTGCGTATCATCAATTTCAACAATTTTAGCCTTAGGTTACATGGTACTGCTTATCTATAGGTGATGTAGATTAAATGCTTTAAGAACTTGGGACCGAAAAAGGGAGACAGACAGCTTTATATGTTGGAGGTACGAAAGAACAAAATGAAAGAGCTACTGTATTTGTTGTCCTTTTAGAACAAGATCCCAAGTCAAAAAGCAACTTCTTTGGATGGTAATAGAGCAGTCTCTTATAATTTTAGGTATAATGTTAGATGGTTATCGATCAATCTGCTTTTGTGTAAATGTATATTACTAGTGTATGCTTGGACATATTAAAAAGTTCAAGACATACACAGTCATCAAAGTTAAATGTACCGAACGAAGAAATAAATCATAACTACAAATTTATCTTATATTTTTGGATATGCTATTTATTTCAGTGTTCATAGTTGATTGATATTAGTTCGATAAATATGCATATATGTATTTATGTGTGTGTGTGTACATACGTGTGTATATATGTGAATGTGTATGTGTGTGTATACATATATATAATATTTGTAGATTAGAAGGGGAACAACGACAGAGTACTAACAGATGATGCTAGTTTAAATATTAACATAAATTAAAATCCGTCGCCAATCCCTTGGCAATTTGTAAGGATTTACCAACACCTTCTATAAATAATAAATTATTATAAATTACTTATCCGTTGGTAAATAGTCGGTAAATAAATTAAAATTAAATTAATAAATAAAAATATATTTTTATTATATAAATAGTATAATAACGGAAAATTGTCGTAAAACTCACGCTAAATTCCGTCGCTAAATTTTGACACAAATACTGTCATGGTTTTACAGGAAATCCGTCGCTAAGACTAATAAAGCGACGGATTGGAAACGATTTTGTCGCTGCTATTTGCGGTTTTTCTTGTAGTGAAAAACAAACTCGACACCAAAGGAGATTCGTACTCAACATGGGTATAGGATGCATTCATGTTATTTCAGGACCTAAGTAAAGCAAGAAGCGCTAGGATCATAACAACCTTTTTAATGATAATCAATAAGGATCAAAAGCTACTTGAATTATAAGGTTTTCGGGTTTCTAGATTTGGCTTCAAATTGGACAAGCCAACCCTACAAGGAAATTCTCATCCCAACATGCATGAGGAAAACAACCATACAACAATTAGAAATCAAGATGTATTATCAACATCTCGTGCACCTCTATACAAAAGATGCTCGATAGTCATAAGCGGCACACAGTTACGCTCAGACAAGTGATGGATAAGGTTAGCGCATATATGTAAAAATCCATTTAACAACAATGGATGTAGATTTTAATATAATTAAACAGGTCATTTCCGTCTTATAGAAAACTTTCAAGTAAAGTTATTTAATTAATAAGCACATGATCAATCATGATTTCTTAGGTTATGTCCCAGGTTCTTCAAATATGGATGGGTCCCTCGCACCCGTATTAGAAAAACCCCAACTAAAAGAATTCAAAGGATAGAAGAAATTATTAAAACAGAAAAAGATACCTTCAGACTGTGAGGGTCTACCAAGGGGATTTTTTGCAACGAATGCTTTAGTATTAACCTTGTTATGCAGTCTAGGGCACGAAAATATCTTATGCCCCTCTTTCTTGCACTAGCGGCACATAAGAGGTTTGGGGCAATCCGAGCACGATGACTGATAGAACAGAAATTATAGCATGACTTTTGTCCAAGGTATACTACACTAGATGGGCATTGGTATACACGTGTAACGACCCAAACTTCCCCGTAAAGGAAATCCCGGATTGTAGTGAGAACACGACAAATCAGGACACAAACAGAAAAACATTTCAATGCTTATTACAACAATTTACATCCGAGTACAAGAATATACAGGGTATGAACAAATAATGCACATTTGATAACTATCAGAGATTTACAAATTAAAATGCAGCGGAAAAATAATGCATAACACCACTGAAACAAATACACGAATACAGAGCTTTCTGAATATCATTCCAGCTGTAAACTAGGATCCTGTAAGAATAAATCTGCAAAACCAAAACTACTAGCTGCCCGTGTGGAAAATAGGGGCACCCAAAGTTTAGGTTAAAACAATAAACTCCAGGTCAGTCATGTGACTGGTGTGAAACTAAAACAGTTATTTAAAACTTTACTTTAAAAGAGAGTAAATCAAGGGACCATACTGTATAACACGGAATGGGTTTGCTCCCAAGAATACTAGTGTAGAGAATAAACAACGCAATGCTTTTTGGAAAAATGAAGCTATTATAAGACCCATATCCCATCACACAATGCAACGCAAGCCGGAGGATAGGGGTTTCCCTTATAATAGCAAAACATGCTTGGTACGTTTAAAACAAATCATTTGATACTATTATAAGTGTATAGTGTCAAAACAACTTCAAATATAAATGTATCAATCCTAAACGGCATGGGTACCATATACTATGTCGCCAGACTAGGCTCTACAATCAAAACCGAAATATCACATTGGATTTCCATCATGAGTCTAGGCAAGAGATGTACTCCTTTCTGCTTCGAGACACTCTAGCAAATGCCTCGGGACTACACACTCTGGGTAACCCCTGGATCTTGCAGGGCCGGTCCACACTTACGTTAGTGGATTGGCAATTTCTGAACACACGTTTCCCGGTCCTATTGGAACTATCCATCGACTCCGTAGAGACCGATATATCCGAGGCGCCTCGCATTCCAACAACCACAAAGATAAAAATAATATAAATGTCTGGGCTTGCAAAACCCCGACACCACCCATAGCTAGAAAGAAACATCATGTTCTCCCTGCTGTCCCTTATCCCGTTTTTGACTCATACCGAGGTGTGAGGCTCGCGAATTAACGCTATACACAAAATTATGCTATATTAAAGCTGTGCTTTGATCATTAGCCACAAGACTATACATTTCAACAGAAGCCTTGATCCTTTGCATCTCAGCATGCCACACAGGCAATTCACGCCACGCAACTGATGTCTATCGATATATAACCTCTGAGCTTGTACGTCTCAGAGAAGGGCGTTAAGCAAGAGAATAAATTCTCCCCGCCAAATAGATAGATATTTAATAAAGATCAATCAACATAGAATAAAATCCAATGTCAGACACACGGTCCATTTACAAGTTCGTTCTGGGTCTGAATGAAACCGGAGGCACCTTATTCCTTGTCCCATATGTTCAATACAGGAGAGAGGCCCTTGCATATCCGTCGATCTCCAAGTACGTCTGGACGATCACCACTTATTACCTTGTCTTGGGTGTACAGCCCAATCAAGACATCAGTAATCATCCAAACGATGTGAAGACCTCCGGTCTTCAACCACCGTCTTCATCTTCGACTTATCGTCGAATCAGTTATTCAAAATGGGTGTAAACCCGGCCTTTCCGAATAACTCGCGTATATAATAAATATGTGCTATAAAAACACAACATAGGTCTCATTCCAATTCTGAATATTCTTTTATTTAAATATTCATATCCCTTGGGAAAGGTTCCCATTAATTTTATCAATGATAAATTCTTTAAATTTATTCTTTAATCTTCCTTTGGATATCAATTCAAACCATATTAAGGTTTTCCAAACTAGTCGGGATTCACGCACCTTACCGAAGTAACCATTTGTTTTATTTCCCAATCCTAACCTATTCATCCCATGGAGAAAAACTGGTAATATTCCATATCTAACACCACGGTGTTATCGGTAAATTTAATTACCATTTTCCATTCAAATCTAATTAAAGATTTAACTATCGCTTGGAGCAAAACTGGTGATACTCCATTCTCGATCAATTCCCAAATTTGATAATTTTAATTATCACATTCACTTTTCAATCTAATCAAAGATTCATTAAAACTCCATTTAGTTTTAATCTTCCTAAAAATCAATATTAATAATTATTCAAAGCTAAGAAATTAATCTTATCATTAATTGGGTTAAAGAACTAATGTCATTTAAAACACGGTTCACGATAAACCCAAAATCACATTCCATTTTATTCCAATTACTAAATATAACTGGAAATTCTAATAATCTTAATTAAAAGATTTATTCTTTTCACACAGGGTTTAAGAACAGTGTTACTGAAGACACCATTCCATCAGTCTCTAACCGTAAATTAGTAAAAGAACAATTCCCTACGTATTAATCCTGAAGGCCGAAACCAACATCAGATCAATACCCAGGAAACCATTCAACTTAGCTAATCTCCAGTTAGTTTCTAATTTTCTTAACTCCATTGGGTTTTAAAGATACCATTCACGACAAACCCAAAATTCAATTCAATTCAGTTCTATTCCAATTAAATATTAATTAATTGGTAAACTTCATTAAATCTTAATAAAAAGATTTAATCTTTCCTCAATTGGGTTTAAGAACAGTGTTAGTGAAGACACCATTCACGACCAACCCAAAATTCCATTTGATATTAAATACAAGGCTCTGAATATAAAATATATCGGCTTATATTCAATATTAAATTCTGAAACCAACAAATATCGTTTTGGAATAACGATATATATATCTTCCAAATTTCTCCACAATATCCGTATAATCACGGAATCCAATATCGAAATATTCTGATGATAATTTTGATTCAAATCCATTCCAATTCATATATTGGAAATTCTGGTTATTTTTAAAACCATTCACGAATCCAATTTATTTATTTAAAAATATTGGATTATAATTCTAGTTCATAACTAGTTCATTTTGATAAAAATATATTTTTATCATTTCAAATATGGAATTTTTCATCTCAATTCCGTCCAAATCATTTATTATTATTTTTCACTAATTATTGATATTTTTAATAATTTTATTAAGGTCCGTACAGTCGATTTCTATAAACGGTCATCGAACTGCACTTACAGCGACCTTTTACAAATTTGATTTGGACATAATTCCAATCCAACCGTTAGATTTCAAATCTCTTGTATTCGTTGGAAAGCTCTTTTCGATACGAACCCAACGGTTCTGGTTTTAGGAGAATCCGATGGTCGGATCTCCCGTAATGTCAATTCGAAGTCAATGGTCGAAATTCGCGAACTGCCGCGGCGCGTTCTATTCAGGCCATTAAATATATATATTATGTTTATTTCGTCGATTTCCATTTAAAACATATCTTATAAATCGTTTTAAATTCGTTTTCAAAACGATTTCAACTTCATATTCAATTTCAAATCAAAATTGAATATTCCATATCATTAATATATAAATGATAATATTTTCAAAGCATTAGATTTTGAAATCACTTCCTTTTAAATATTCATTATAAAAATGAATAAATTCGATATAAATATCGTTCACGTCAAAATGGCGTTAGTCTAATCAACGCGACTTTATATATTTAAATATTTTCGTTTCCATCCTAAATCAGACATCAAAATCAGATTTCGATATTTTATTGAATATTATTTTAAAATATTCATTATTTTAAAATATTTGTTATTTTAAAATACTCATTCTTTCTGAACTGGAATCAGACATAGTCAATTACCATATAATATTATTTATATGGATTTCATACAAGACATGTATATAACAACAATGATAAACAATCAACCATCATCCAGAGTGCATTCTACACTGCATAAGCATTAAATATAAATATTCAATGCTTACACAGCTTGTCAACCAACCGATTGACATACAACTAAACAAATGGGATTAGTGTACATCAAATATCATCCCAATACCCGTGTAGGGTTTTCAAACAACAAACACATATTTTTTTGTGTAGTTGGGCGATGTGTAAAATATATCGTCCCAATCCATACCAGTCGAACGTGTGTACAAATCAATTCGTCCGATTTGTAATTGAATATTTATTTTATTCATATACACGTTAAAAAAAATTATTTTTAACTATAAAATATTTATTTCAACACATGAATAATTTATTTCCCATTTCACATAACAATCACAATCAATTATCACCACAATCATACAATCAAAGAAGTCGTCCATGGTCTGTGAACGACGGGGAGAATTTCATATATGCTGTTATAAAATAAATAACTGTACAAAGAATTCAGTGAGGGAGTTCTCACCTTTGGGATCCACTCCTCCAGTTTTATTTTTGAATTTCTGAATCATTCAGATTTGTCCAAAATTCCAACGCAGTCCTTTCCACACTGTTCATTATAAAAATCACATTTTTAATATGATGTTTATATATTAAAAATCATATTTTTACTTCTAATCTACATCATAAAAATCAGATTTTTACAACGCTACTTTCTATATAAAAATTATATTTTTATATCGTTATTTCATATATAAATTTTATATTTTTATTTTGCTATTTCATATATAAAAATTATATTTTTATTTCGCTATTTCATATATAAAAATTACATTTTTATTTCTCTACAACATATTATAAAAATCGAATCTTTATTTGAATAAAAATCATATTTTTATCTCATTAAAAATCTCATCTTTATATTATTAACAATCTGAACTTTCCATATATAAAAATCTAATCTTTTCACATTTTAAAATCATAACTTTTCGCATTTAAAAATCTAAGCTTTCCGCATTAATAAATCTAATCTTCTTGTTATTAGAAATCTAACCCCTTTCATTCATAAAAATAAGATTTTTACAAAATAAAATAAAATAAACAAATAAAAAGCTTACAGCATTTTTCTTCTAGGGTTTCATCGCCGGAGACGGAGGATCGGAGCTCGCAGGTGGAGGCGTCAGGTGGTAGTGGTGGTCGACAGCCTCTTTCTGGCGGCGACGGTGATTGTTTTCATGAGGGGGAGGGGGTTTAAAGGGGTCATGGATTTACAGAGGGGAGCTGGGGAGAGGGAAGAGGAGGTGAGGGGGGCGCGCCGATCGTTGGAGGGCGGTGGCGTCGCGATTTTGTTGGGGGGGGGGGGGTTCCTGAGAACGACGGGTTCGATCCCCTTTTTTTATTTCTAATGTTCTGAGTAAGAGGAAGGGAGATAAGGGTAATATATAATAATATATATATATATATTAATTTAATTTATTTTGAAAAAGCAACTTTTTAATTCGATCTCCGATTCAAACCCAACGACTGTCGCCTCTAGCTAATTACCCCCATTCCGAACACAATGGGATATGTCCCGTTAACCAATTCGACTATTACGACCAATTTTCATTTAAATTAAAATATAAATCAATATATTGAATTTAAACGTACATTTTAATTTACCGGAGCCACATACTGATCCCAAAAATTCCAGAAAAATAAATCTAGCTATGTTTTGACGATACGGTCCTAACAAAACTAATTTCGTCGAATTTGGAGTCTATTTGAAAAATGGTCATTTTTCAATCGATTAAATTCAAACTGAATTTACCAAACACGTTTAAATTCCCCATGCTCACATATTGATTCCAAAAATTATAAAAATTGGAATCAAGCAATAACCTGGCATTTCGGATCCAACAAAAGTGGTCTCATCGAAAACGGAGGTCGTTTGCAAAATCGCTATTTTTAAGCGCTATTTTTCCGTAGCGATTATTCTGAATTTTTAACTGGGCATAACTTTTTATTCCCACTATGAAATTTGGATTTTTTAGATTCGTTGGAAAGATATTTTCACACAGATTCAAATATTTCTGGTTTCACTAAAATCCGATTTATTTTGAATCTTGTATATTCATTTGAAATTTGAAATCGAATTTTCAAACTGCCGCGCCATTTCCAATTCCTTTTATAATTAAAATAAATATTTATATTCTAACTTCAATTTAAATAAATTTATACGTTCTAATTCTATTCAAAATAAATTTCTAGTCGTTATTATTTAAAATAAATCATTTTAAATGTTCAAAATTCATTAAAATTGTCAAAATAAAATTTTTAAATTGGTTCTGATTTTCCAAGTTGTTACAATCTCCCCCACTTAAAATTTTTTCGTCCTCGAAAAGGAATGGAGCTGAAAGTTGTTTTACTAATCAACTCAACTTTCAGTTTGGCTTTCATTCTTCAAATTTTCAGTTTCTAATAATTTTCCAATTCTTCAAAAATTTGGCTAACGCCCTAAATTTTTGAAAAATTCGCCGTAACCTCCTTTGTACAGAGAGACATTTAAAACCGCAACTAGCGTCACAGGGCCCTCACCTATCCAAAGGAAAAAGAAAATGCCAAGCGGCCAGCCTTAGACTCATAAAATCTTTTAAAAGAAAAGGAGTTGCCAAGCGGTCGGCCTTAGGCTCATAAACATTTAAAAGCAAAAGAAAATTGCCAAGCGGTCAGCCTTAGGCTCATAAACCTTTAAAAGCAAAAGAAAATTGCCAAGCGGCTAGCCTTAGGCTCATAAACCTTTAAAAGCAAAAGAAAATTACCAAGCGGCCAGCTTTAGGCTCATAAACTCTTTTAAAAGAAAAGGAAAAGTTGCCAAGCGGCTAGCCTTAGGCTCATAAACATTTAAAAGCAAAAGAAAATTGCCAAGCGGCCAGCCTTAGGCTCATAAACCTTTAAAAGCAAAAGAAAATTGCCAAGCGGCCAGCCTTAGGCTCATAAACCTTTAAAAGCAAAAGAAAATTGCCAAGCGGCCAGTCTTAGGCTTATAAACCTTTAAAAGCAAAAGAAAATTGCCAAGCGGCCAGCCTTAGGCTCATAAACCATTAAAAGCAAAAGAAAATTAGTAAGCACGTACCTATTTGTCGGGCATAAAATTTTATTTCTCTTCTTAGCAGTTTATCCATAACCTGTTCAATAATGTGTATATATACATGTGTGCATTTCTAAACAATTTCCAACTCAGTACAATATTTGATTCAATTTGACTTAATGGTTCAAAATTTTAATTAATCAAACCAATAGTCAAACAACACGACCAGCAATCAATTAGTTGATTATCTTTTCAGATTCATAATTAATTATATATATATATATATATATAAATCCATTTTTGATGCCAAATCACAACAAATAAATCCTATCTAATTTTGGTTCTCACACCGTCAACTGGAAATATATAGATATCCCACTTTAGAAACCCGAACATAAGCTTTGATGATGCCATGGTCATTATCAGAATCATCTCCGAGCGACTAGAGTGTGATTCTATATCTATCCAGTAT
The DNA here is from genome assembly GCA_030737875.1 of Allium sativum. Lineage (NCBI taxonomy): Eukaryota > Viridiplantae > Streptophyta > Magnoliopsida > Asparagales > Amaryllidaceae > Allium > Allium sativum. Next base: position 4,257,284 of record JASFAX010000039.1, on the reverse strand, counting down.
ATTAAAACTTCGAATACACGTTTGCAAGCATATATGCAAAATCTGTATATACTTGATTGTCCAAATTCAACACAAATAAATATTCAAATACATTGAATAAGGTTTAAATTTTCAAAACAATATTTGTTTTTAATTTTAATTTTAAAAACACTACTCTTCACACTCGTTCTAGGATACTACTGATCCTATCTCTAATGAGTCATTCTCATTGGATATTACTAATCCAATCTCTGATGAATTCTTTTGTTTTGGTTCTAATGTGCCTTGTTCTCTAGCTCTGTAAAACCAAAGCTCTGATACCGCGTGTAACGACCCAAACTTCCCAGTAAAGGAAAGCCTGGATTGTAATGAGAACACGACAAATCAGGACATAAACAGAAGAACATTTCATCGCTTATTACAACAATTTACATCCGAGTACAAGAATATACAAAGTATAAACAAATAATGCACATTTGATAACTATCAGAGATTTACAAATTACAATGCAGCAGAAAAATAATACATAACACCACTGAAACAAACACATGGATACAGAGCTTTTCGAATATCATTCTAGCTGTAAACCAGGATCCTATAAGAATAAATCTGCAAAACCAAAACTACTAGCTGCCCGTGTGGAAAATAGGGGCACCTAGATTTTAGGTTAAAACAATAAACTCCAAGTCGGTCATGTGACTGGTGTGAGAACTAAAACAGTTATTTAAAATTTTACTTTAAAAGAGAGTAAATCAAGGGACCACGCCGTATAACACGGAACGAGTTTCCTCCCAAGAATACTAGTGCAGATAATAAACAACGCAATGCTTTTTGGAAAAATGAAGCTATTATAAGACCCAGGTCCCTCACACAATGCAACGCAAGCCGGAGGATAGGGTTTTCCCTTATAATAGCCAAACATGCTGTAACACCCCACCTCCGCCAGGGTGGCTCTTGCAAGAACTCTGACTTTGGAGGGGCGTTTGAATCAGGTAAACATGCATAATGATATATCAAGGCAGAACAAGAACATATGTATATATGTAAACAGAGTAAATAACAAAGATAAAACAGCGGAAGATTTCAAACCATTTCAAAACAAGTCTGGTACAACATAATGTCAACTTTCCAAATACACAAGTCTAGATAAAAACAACATTACTGAAAGACTGAAATACATAAGTACTATCCCCAAAATAAGTGATAACCATAGCTAGCTTCATGTCAAGACCGTACATGAGCTAAAATCCCACAAGCAAGCGATCAGAAATCCAAGCTAAGCTCCAATATTCCCACCCTGAGAACCTGGGGGGGGGGGGGGGGAACGGAAGAAAAGAGGCGAAAGTAAAACAGGTCAGTCAAAAAGACTGAGTAAGCCCTACTACAATCAATGTAAACTGATAAAGTTAACTGGCATGAGAAGCAGGGATGATCACAAGGATAACTACATACTAGCATGATGATTAACTAACAAGGTAGATAAAGGTGTCATCGCATAATCAGGTTTAAGGTTTTTGCACTACAGGTGTACTAGCAAACTAACATGACTTGAATAAACAAGTATTGATCCCTTGGCCCAAGCTTTGGCCCAATAACATGAAGTGACCCTAATACGAGGTCCAATAACATGAGATGACCCTAATACGAGGTCCAACCAAACGATCTAGTCGATCGGCTCCCTATAAGCCTAACTCGTCACGTGTTGGTGTCAATACGGCCCAAACATAATTGTAGTCAGACTGTGCCGGGTCTCCCTTCGGGTGTATCAAGCCCTAGGGTGTCAACCCCTGGACACCATAAACATGAGTGCACAGTCTCGATCTACTGGTACCCATGCTTGACTTCTCCAAATACGGACTACGTGCACGACCATAGTCCGTCCGGAACTACATCGGCGTACCACTCTACCGTCGCTTTTGGTCACTTACCTCAAGTCCAGTAATCGTGCCCCCTCCCTAGCCTAGTCCCTAGGGTCTTAATGATACAAACTTGGGATTACTGCTGGAGTGGACCCCCATTGCTAGGATTTTCTAGTGGGTTAAGTACGGTTTAACCCTCTTGCTAATCATGGATTAACTTGGTTAAGTGTAACGATGAGTTCACGACTTAACCTTGATTAATCTACCAAGCCCGCATTGATTAAGTATTAAGTGGACCATGACTTAAACCCTAATCATGAGGCATTAATTAATTAATGTGCCTTAACCTCTCACATTAGACCTTGTTGTGGTTACTAGTTAAGCCGGGCGGGTCCGGGTAGCTTTACACCACAACTTGGTCTAACCTCGGGTTCAAGGTACAACATGACCAACTTCTCACATTGGGTCCTATTGTTTGTAGCAACTAGTTAAGCCGGTCGGTTCTGGGTAGGTTTACGCTACAAGCTCAACCCAACCTCGAGTTGGTCACACTTATCTTTTCTAAGTGTCATGTCCATCATGTTTCCAAAACATGTTACAAGTTTTCAAAAATTTGGGTAGACCTAACTTAATAGGTAAATTCCCAATGGGTAGACCTAACTTAATAGGTAAATTCCCAATCTTATGTTTTTATGTCTTTTAAGTTTACCCAACCCCAAACGCAATCCCATCGCTTACATATCGCAATAGCGCATAAAGGATAGAAAGAGGGAACTTGGCATAATTATGACATAAAGGTGTTGAAGCCACAAGTTTTAACATAGTGGCATATGAAATGTACATATGTTCATATACTTGCATATTGCATCATTAGGCCTCAAAAGCATGCATAAAACCAAACTTAGCATATTGGTGATACATGGTGATAAATGACATGTAGAAATGGCCATAAGTTCGCATTTAGCCTCACATGCAAGTTATCATAAGAGATATGATAACTTACATGTTGCCAAAATGCAACCTTTAGCATAAAGCTTGAAGCTTTAGGCTCATAAACCCAAGATAAGCTTGCATAACATGATAACATGAGTAAGATGATCAACCCAAACTTGCATACATAACATGGCAACTTGCATATCATAACATAGCAAACTTGCATAACATAACATGGCAACTTGCATATCATAACATAGCAAACTTGCATACATAACATGATAGACTTGCATAACACATCATAGTAAACTTGCATATCATAATGATCAAACACAACTTGCATCATTCATTAACTTTAGAGTTTAAATATGAAAGTAGAAAAGGGCTTACAATGCTTATGAAGACTCAAATGAGTATAAGCAAATATAAGATTGAGACAAAGCCCTTATGCAATCCAATAGACCCAAAATGCAAGCTCCAATAGAAAAACCCTTGAGAAAAAATGATCAAAACCCTTGCTTTATGATGTAAATATGGAAACTTGACTTGAATGCAAGCTAATGACACTCATACAAGCTTGAAAACACTTGTATGCATGGAAAATCTCATAGAAATTTATTTAGGAATTTTATGAAGAGAGTGGAGGCCATAAGAGGAATGATTTTGCCATAGTTTAGTTGTAGGGTTGATTAATGATGATTTAGGGTTAGGTTAGGGGCTTATTTATAGAGATTAGGATTAGTTTCAACCTTAGGATTAAACCCTAATCCCAATCTCAGCCCTTAAAACCGAATCTGGCCCCCAAACTCAACACAACTCCAAAATGGTGCACCAGGCAAAACTGCCCGGCTGAGCCAAGTCGACAGCCAAGTCGACAGGGCTGTCGACTTGGGTCAACCAAGTCGACTCCCAAGTCGACAGGGCTGTCGACTTGGGTGCTCTGGCGGGAATTCTCCCGCCTGCCCCAATCTGACCTAATTTTCCAAATTCAAACTTGAATTTGAAATCTGTTTTTACTTTGAAATTTTCTGAAAACTTCGTTGGGCCTTAATCGGGTCATACGGACTTCGATTTTCGAAAACTCGGACTCTATTTCGCGTATTTTTCCAAGACGAACGCAATGGCATAGCCCGTTTCCCTTGATTCAGATTTATAAATTAAATTCTGCCTCGATTTATGTTATAATAGGTTATTGAAAATACGGGTTGTTACATTCTCCCCTCCTTAAAGGATTTCGTCCCCGAAATCTTCAAGTTAGGAAGAACATATCCTACCATCCAACATCCATCTACTCAAAACATCATCCACGAGCAATCATTGTCCTTACAAGATTCTAAATGTTGTATGAACATATGCGAAGGTGTGTGTATATGTACTTATCTAATGCAAATATCATCAATGCAAATTATGTCAGTGAAATGAATCCATATGTATGCAATTCCTAACATAATGTATAACATCTATATGTGTGCACATAACATATATCCATATGCAACATCCATGTGATAACACAAAAATTTTCATCCATGAATAAGCATAAACACTCATGCATATGCAATATGAGGAGTGTGTGAGCCGATCTAGTGCCTAACGTGTATAATGCATCCACGAGTAACCACTTGCAAACACTTGCAACCACTTGCAAACATCAAGCATAACATGTTTCAAACACATGTTTCATCCAAAGGGTTTCTACCTAAGGTTCTCATGACAAGATTTACACGATAAACTAGATAAACATGGATAGCAAAGAGAAAGATATGCTAACAAAGAAAAGAGATTGAGAGTGTACCCTCAAAAAGGAATGGATAAAGCCCACGCATCTTCTCCTCGGTTTCCCAAGTTGCGTCTTCTTCGGCTTCACCCCATTGAACCTTCACCAACCTGACCTCTCGATTCCTTAGCTTCTTGGTCTCCGTCCCCAAGATACGAATCAGAGCTCTCCTCAAGGTAGCCTCTTTCTCCACTTCCACATCTTTCAGAACACTTGGCTCAACTACCTCTGCTGATTCATGTAAACACTTCCGGAGATGCGAGACATGAAAAACATCGTGTACTCCGGCAAGCTTCTCGGGCAACTCCACTCTATAAGCCATCTGCCCGATCCTCTCTATAATAGGGAATGGTCCAACAAACCTCGGTGCTAACTTCCCAACGGCTCCAAATCGGACCACATTCCGCAAAGGAGAAACCTTCACGAAAACCATATCCCCAACATCAAACTCCAAATCAGTTCTTCGCTTATCAGCATAGGATTTCTGTCGGTCTTGGGCCGCTTTCATCCGTCTCCGAATCAACTCGACCTTCTCGGATGTATCTCTGATCATATCAGGCCCAAGTATAAGCTCATCTGTAGTCTCCCACCAACATGTAGGCGACTTGCACGGCCTCCCATATAAAGCTTCAAATGGTGTCATCCCTATGCTTGCCTGATAACTGTTATTATATGCAAACTCAACAAGAGGAAGATGGTCTTCTCAAGTACCACCAAAATCCAGAATACAAAGCCTCAACAGATCCTCGAGTACCCTATTCACCCTTTCGGTTTGACCGTCCGTCTGTGGGTGATAAGCCGTACTTAGATTCAACCTCGTGCCCATAGCTTCTTGCAAGCTATTCCAGAATTGACTTGTAAAGATTGAGTCACGGTCACTGACTATACTAGAAGGGACTCCATGTAGTCTCACAATCTCACGAAGATATACAGACGCTAGCCAAGATGCGGTCCTCTTGCTCTTCACCGGAATGAAATGAGAACTCTTCGTAAGTCTATCCACAATAACCTAAATGCTCGTATTCCCTTTCCTTGACCTTGGTAGCCCATCGATAAAATCCATGGAAATACTCTCCCACTTCCAAAGTGGAACGTCTAGAGGATGCAATAGCCCACCGGGCTTCTTCGACTCGGCCTTAACTTGCTGGCAAATGATACATCTAGTGACAAACTCTGCCACATCCTTCTTCATCCCAGGCCAAAAGAAAATGCGCTTCATATCTTTATACATCTTATCTCCGCCCGGATGTATAGTCAACTTAGAGCGATGCGCTTCCTCAAGAACTTTTCTTACTAAATCTTCTACCATTGGAACACATAACCTTCCGTCTCTCCTCAGCCAACCCTTGTCATCAATAGAATATCGAGCAAGATGACTAGACGCCTCTCCTCGAATCAGCTTATCCATAATCTCAACTATCTGAGGGTCTTCTCTCTGCGAAGCCCCAACTTGATCAAAAAGGGTAGGTCTGAGTTCCAGAGATGCTAAAGAACCGGTCATCGACTCAATCGCCAAAGAGAAATCAAAGGTTGCCACATACTCTAAATTCTTCATCTCAACGAATAGAGGACTCAGAGTCAACCTTTTTCTACTCAATGCATCTGCTACCACATTCCCCTTGCCAGGGGTATAAGCTATCTCAAAATAGTAGGACGCCAAGAATTCCATCCATCTTTGTTTCCTCAGATTCAGATCCTTCTGAGAAAAGAGATACTTCAATGACTTGTGATCGGTATAAAGCTCAAATCTTTCTCCCAGAAGATAATGGCGCCAAGCCTTGAGTGCATATACTATTGCTGCCAACTCTAAGTCATGAGTGGGATAATTCTTCTCATGCACTTTGAGTTGTCTACCGCCAAAGCATATCACTCTTCCTTCTTGCATCAGAACAGCTCCTAACCCCGTGCCACATGCATCGATGTATACTGTAAATAACTTCCCTCCATCGGGCAAAGCTAGTACAGGTGCTGATGTGAGAGCTCTCTTGAGCTTCTGAAAAGCAAGCTCGCATTCTATGCTCCAAGCAAAAACTAAATTCTTCTTCGTCAATTTAGTGAGAGGAACAGAAATCTTCGTGAAGTCCTTGATGAACTTCCGGTAAAAGCCTGCAAGACCTAGAAAACTTCTCACTTCGGTTGCATTCCTTGGAGTCTTCCAATCCTGAACTGCAACTACCTTAGCGGGATCCACTGCTAAGCCTTGCTTAGATACTATATGCCTAAGGAATCTAACTTCCCTTCTCCAAAAGTGACACTTGGTGTAACGACCCGCATTCTACGCATCATAGGATCGTAGGACATTTATTTCTGTCACATACGAAGTCGCATGGTCGTGTAACTTTGGGAGACGACTATTGGGGTCATTTCCCATGTTCCTGATTTTTCTCGATTTTTAAATGACCATTTTACCCCTAGTTATCACTGTTTTGGCCATAACTTTTGACTGGAAAGGAATTTTGACCTGAAACCACTTCCATTGGCTTCGGATGATGGTTTCTCTTTCCGTAGAGTGGTCACATTAACCAAACGGACTTACCGTTTGGGAGATATGGCTGAAACAAGTTGCAGATGGTGAAAAACAGCTTAATTGGGCTTAACCGGGTGATTAGCAGCTAGGCCCAAGGGGAATTTCGGGTTTAGAGGTATAGGAGGACTGATTAGGGTTAGGTTTTCACTTTCATTTCAGTTTTGAGCCGCCACAAACCTTCTTGAGAACTTGGTAATGGCCTCCATCCTCTAAAACCACACCAAAACACATTTTTAGTGAAGATTAAGCCTAAACTACATCAAAACAAGGCCAAATAGCAACAAAGCAAGGTTGGAGCTGCTGCTATACATTGGAATTCGTGCAAATCAGAGGTCCACTTCAGGTCCGAAAGTTTTATAGTGGCAAAGGTGAGTGATTTGCATAGTTTTTGCACTAATTACAGTTAATTAAGGGTAATTAGTGAAGATTAGCGAATTTATACGTAAATAAATTCTGGAAAAATTCTTAAAATTCTAAAATAATGTTTTAAGGCTCTGTTAGAAATTTGGGTTAATTTCGATGTGTTTTGCTAATCGTATGCTTAAACATGATTAAGAGGGATTATAGGAAAATGTGAGGTTTTGGCCACTTTTGATCCATTTGGATTCATTTAAATTGTTGTTTGTTGCTTGTGGTTGCTATTACATGTTGCTATGACTCTGTGGCATGTTTTATGATTCATTAGAATAGCTAGATTGGTCAAAGACGCCGTCTTATGGCGCGAAACACTCGCTAGAAAAGCTGCAGGAAATGCTACAGAGATCCGGATCGGATCGGGTAGGGGATCAGATCGGGTAGGGATCGGATCGGACATATCCGAACCGGACCGGGGCGTGGTACTTTCTGGAGCATGACGTGAAGAGGCAACAAGGAAGGCCTGGTCGGATCGGAGGGGCGTAGCGTGGGATCGGAAGGAACAAGGAGGACTGAAGTGGAAGAAAGAGGAGCATGGATACCATATTCCGAACCGAACCAAGAGCAATATCCGAACCGAACCGCATGAGGGAGAAGGACCCGAACCCAGAGAATGGTGGCACTCCGAACCGAACCGGGGAACGTATCCGACCCGAACCGAGCATGGGGAACTGGACGTGTACTTTTACTACTTTGTGATGACTCTTCTGAAGACCAACTCCAATTCGACCAAACCCGAGATGCAAAGGAAGTCCAAATGAGGAGTTAGAGCTCAAGATTCAGATGGGAATCAACGAGTTCGCTTCATGGTTGGGCTTTGCTGCGGGACGCGTGCCAAGGGGTTATCGACGTCTATAGCTTTGGACCACTATGGTAGGAGGTGCGAAGGCGGATTCAGGGCCATTATGGCATCGGTAGAACCAAGGGCTACGACCAATGAAGTGGGTCATTGAAATGTTTGGTCATGACTCCAAGTGTTTGGCTTGGTCACAGCAGGGTTTCTACAAGTCGGGATTCGTCGTTACCTCGGTTTGTCTAGTGTTCCAAAGTGGTAGATGTCGCGTGCTTTACGCACTGAACGAGAGATGTGAGGATGGTTGCTATGGATGATTTGTTTGCTATCATTGTGACATGTACACCCCACCCCCGTATTCTTACACTATTTACTATTGGCACCTTGGAGTATCGTACGGTATGTGGTACTAACTCTTTGGTTGCAGGTCCAGATTCAGGTATGGTTTAGTATACCTGTTATTACTCTGTTTAGATGCTTATCGCTCATACCAGGCTTTATGTCTGACCCAGAGTTTTATGTCTCTTCTTATTACTCTGGGTGCTCACACGAGCAGACTAGAGACAGGTTAGCTGGTGATGCACGGGTAGATGATCCGGAGACGAGCAGGAGGCTTCCACGTACTATATACATAATATTCTCCCTGTGTTGTTGAAGATCACTGCTTGGGCATTGTTGGTGTATCTTCTACTTTAGCTTTCTTTTGCTTAGAGACAGTAAATTTGGAAAAGTTGTAATAAGCTGTATTTGGATTTCCGCTGCTCTGTTGTTGACATTGACTATTAGTTATCAGCTTATGCACTGTCTCGCCTGTTTTATGTCAAGTATGTTATTATTATATTTTATTCCATGCGCTGTGAGACATTTTACAGGTTCTTTGGTTAGTTCATTCCCTTCTTTCCTTTCTTATGACGACCGTCTTGTGCTAGTTGGGCATGTGTACAGCGCACTTTTGGAGGAAATGCAGGCTGGTGCAGGGCGGGCCGTCACACTTGGTATCAGAGCTCTAGGTTGCGTAGTTAACCTAGGGAAGTTATCAGGGAGAGATAATACACGTATACGAGAGAGCGTATTTGTGATTACTTTGGTTTTTAAAAGCTATATATATACTGTTAGTAGTATAAGGATGAAGTCGTACTGCACTAGCACCACTATGGAATCGTTAATCGTTTCTTTTTTCAGATTGACGATGAGCCGAGATACTAGAGGTGCTGGTAGGGGAACCAATAATGGGAATGCTGCTGACATGAGGACAATGTTTACTGACCTCATGAGAGAGATGCTTAGAGATGTGCAGAGGGCAGCTCCCAATGATGGAAATGGTGGTGGTCCAATGGTGCAGGCGCCAAGAGTCGACTTCGCCAAGCTGAATAAGGATTATACTAGTCTTGGTGGGAAATCATTCCACGGAACGGAGTCGGCTACGGACGTTCAGGATTGGTTGGATAGTTGCGAACGTATCTTCGAGGATTTGGGTATCGAGGATGCGATGAAGAGAAAGCTAGCGTCTCGTCAGCTGCAAGGGCGGGCAATGAATTGGTGGAATGCTATAAAGGCAGCTACTCCCGAAGACCAGATTACTTGGGAGCAGTTTAAGGCTCGCTTTAGTGAGAAGTTCATTCCAGCTGCTCAGAAGTCAATGTTGTTTAAGAAGTTCTTGGAGCTCAAGCAGAATGGCAGAGCTGTCTCGGAGTATATTGCTGAATTTGTCACTTTGTCAAAATATGGGTTATCTCTTATTGATACTGCCGAGAAAAAGAATGAGAAATTCATAACTGGTTTGGATCAGTACTTGGGGGAAAAACTTATTAACCACATCGATGAGACGTTTGAATCGATTGTGGGGAAAGCGTTAAGATCGGAAAGTCTCTACCCTAAGTCGAAGACTGAGGTTGCATCCGCAGATGAGCCAAAACCACAAGCTAGTGGTGGAGGCAAAGGTGGTTCTCAGAATAAGAGAAAGCAGAATCAGGCTAAGGACGGCCAGAAGAAAAAGAATAAGCAAGATGTGGAGTGCTTCAGCTGTGGTAAGAAGGGCCATTATGCTAGTAATTGTCGGGCCAAGCCAGCGGATAGGAAGTGCTTCAACTGTGGCCAAATGGGACATCACAAAGACAAGTGTCCACAGCCCCCTAAAGAAAAGCAAATGGTGAAAGCATATGCCCTTAATGCTATTACTTCTTCGTCGAATGCCCCAACTGCGGCGGAGAAGGGAAAGAATGTCGTCATTCAAGGTATGCTTTCTGTTTATGATGTTCCTGTTAGAGTTTTGTTTGATACCGGAGCTTCCAGTTCTTTCATATCTAGTGACCTGGTAGATAGATTGGGATTGGAGCCCGAGATTTTCGATAGGCCTTTAGTAGTGACGAACCCGATTGGTGGTTCGACTAGCCTTAGCATGATTTGTCGCAATGTGGTCTTATCGAGTCATGGATGCATGTTTGTTTGTGATTGCTTTGTTTTGGGCTTTACTGGGTTTGGCATTATTTTGGGAGTAGATTGGCTCCAAAGATACGGGGTGGTGGTAGACTGTGAGGGCTTGTTGGTGACAGCTAGAGCGGATGATGGGCGGAGGATAGTGTTTGGTGGTCTACCCAGTAAGGGGGTATTGGCTAGTTTTCTAAACTCCCTCGACATTCCGCATAGTGAGTTGTCAGGTTTGCCCGTGGTTGGCCAGTATCCGGATGTTTTCGAAGAAGTGACCGGACTTCCACCACACCGAGAGATTGAGTTCCGTATTGATTTGGTAAAAGATGCCAGACCTATAGTGATGCCACTTCGTCGTATGGCACCAAGAGAGCAGCGTGAGCTCGAGGTGCAAGTCAGCGATCTTTTGAAGAAGGGATTTATCAGAAGGAGTGTTTCTGAATGGGGAGCACCAGTTGTGTTTGCTACCAAGGCGGATGGTTCCCTTCGTTTGTGTGTAGACTACCGCGAGTTGAATAAAGTGACGAGGAAGAACAAGTATCCTCTACCGCGGATAGATGATTTGTTTGATCAGTTGAGTGGCGCGAAAGTATTTTCTCAGTTGGATCTCGCGACAGGTTTTCATCAGCTTAGAGTGGAAGCTGAGAGTATAGCTAAAACGGCATTTCGGACGCCGTCTGGGTTTTATGAGTGGTTGGTCATGCCATTCGGGCTGACCAATGCCCCAGCATATTTTGTGGATCTTATGAATAGGGTATTCAGAGATCAGTTGAATAAGTTTGTCCTTGTGTTCGTTGATGATATTTTGGTCTATTCGAGGACAGAGGAAGAACACAAGGAACATTTAAGAGTAGTGATGGAGGCGTTGAGAAAACACCAATTGAAAGCAAAGTTTTCTAAGTGTCACTTCTGGAAGAGGGAAGTGAGGTTCTTGGGCCATGTTGTATCAGAGAATGGTATTGCCGTGGACCCGGCAAAGGTGGCTACGGTACAGGATTGGCCTACGCCCAAGAATGCAACAGATGTAAGAAGTTTCTTGGGGTTAGCGGGATATTATCGTAAGTTTATCCAAGGTTTCTCCAAGATAGCAGCACCATTGACCCAGTTGACCAAGAAGAATCAAGCTTTTGTCTGGAATGAAAGGTGCGAGAATGCATTCAAAAGTCTAAAGGACAAGTTGACAAGCGCACCAGTGTTAGTCATTCCTAAGGGGGATGAAGAGATGACGGTATACACGGATGCCTGTGGTACCGGACTGGGTGCTGTATTGATGCAAGGCGGCAGGGTTGTAGCTTACGCAAGTCGGCAATTGAAACCGCACGAGAGAAGATACCCTACCCATGATTTAGAATTGGCAGCAATCGTGTTCGCGTTAAAGATGTGGAGACACTATCTCTTGGGAGAAAGATTTGAGCTGTTTACAGACCATAAGTCGTTAAAATATCTCTTCTCCCAGAAGGATTTAAATCTCCGTCAGCAGAGGTGGTTAGAGTTCTTAGCTTCCTATGATTTTGACATCGCATACACACCAGGAAAGGGAAATGCGGTGGCTGATGCATTGAGTAGAAGACATGCCAGCTTAGGGGCTATGTTCCTTGAATGGAAGCAACTGGAGTTTATCGCGGGGTTTGATTTCAGACCAAAGTGCGAATTGGATCCAGAAATGTTAGCAAGTTTGACGATCAGACCCACTTTGATTGAGCGGATCGGCTCTAGTCAGAGGGACGATCCTAACCTATTGGAAATCATCTCCAAGTTAGAGATGGGTATCGATGAGGAGATGAACAAGTATAGGCTTGATCGAGAAAGATGGCTTAGAAAGAATGGAAAGCTTGTTGTACCCAATGTCAATGGATTGAGAGATGAAGTGCTTAGAGAATGTCATCACTCAAAGCTAACTATACACCCCGGTGGTAATAAGATGTATCGAGATATGAAGCAGACTTACTACTGGGAAGGGATGAAAAGAGACGTTGGGAAGTTTATATCCAAGTGCAGGAATTGCCAGCTAGTTAAAGCCGAGCAAAAGAAGCCTAGTGGGTTGTTGCAACCATTAGAAACTCCCGAATGGAAATGGGAGCAAGTCTCGATGGATTTCATCGATGGTTTACCAAGGACTAGATCGGGATATGACAGCATTTGGGTAATTGTAGATCGACTGACTAAAAGTGCAAGGTTTATACCAGTCAAATCGACTAGAACGGCAGCTAAGTTAGCAGAATTGTATATGAAGTGGATAGTGAGATTTCATGGAGTACCTAAGAGCATTGTGAGCGACCGAGACCCGTTGTTCACTGGTGGGTTTTGGAAGAGCTTACAAGAGGCTTTAGGGTCAGAGTTACATCTCAGTACCGCATATCATCCTCAGACTGACGGTCAGACGGAGAGGGTGAACCGTATTTTGGAAGATCTCTTGAGAGCATGTATATTGGATTTCGGTGGATCATGGGATGACCATTTGCATCTAGTAGAGTTTGCATATAATAATAGCTACCAATCCAGTATCGGTATGGCTCCGTTTGAAGCTTTGTACGGAAGACCATGCAACTCACCATCATGTTGGATAGAGACTGGCGAGAAGTTTGTGCTTGGACCAGATGTGGTGAGAGAAACGTCGGATAAGATCAAGATCATTCAACAACGAATGAAGGCTGCCCAAGATAGGCAGAAGAGTTATGCTGATAAGAGGAGAAGAGACTTAAAATTCTCCGTTGGAGACTTGGTGTTTGTCAAGATTTCCCCGTGGAAGAGCGTAATACGATTTGGCAGGAGAGGCAAGTTGGCACCAAGGTTTGTTGGCCCATTCCCTGTTCTTGAACTAGTCGGGAATTTGGCATATAGAATTAACTTACCAGAGAAGATGGCGGGAGTTCATAACGTATTTCATGTTTCCCAACTAAGGAAGTTCGTTCACGACTCAGATATGACTATTTCACCTGATCAGTTAGAAGACTTCGAAGTAGAGCCCGAGGCGGTTGGGAACCGCGAGCCGGCCCGTATTGTCGAGCACGACATGAAGCAACTTCGAAGGAAGGCGGTGAAGCTAGTCAAGGTACAGTGGAGCGAGGACGAGAATGATTGTACTTGGGAGACAGAGGAGAACATTAGGAAGACATACCCAGAACTCTTTGCCTGGTAAGATTTTGACTTCGATTTAGTTTTCCGCATGCTAGGATAGGCTTGTTTGCTTGTTGTGCATGTTTGATTGTTTTATGTGGTTGTTAGGCATGCAGGAACCTTTGTATGTTTAGGGTTAAGGAATTTCGGGGACGAAATTTCTTAAGGGGGGGAGAATGTAACGACCCGCATTCTACGCATCATAGGATCGTAGGACATTTATTTCTGTCACATACGAAGTCGCATGGTCGTGTAACTTTGGGAGACGACTATTGGGGTCATTTCCCATGTTCATGATTTTTCTCGATTTTTAAATGACCATTTTACCCCTAGTTATCACTGTTTTGGCCATAACTTTTGACTGGAAAGGAATTTTGACCTGAAACCACTTCCATTGGCTTCGGATGATGGTTTCTCTTTCCGTAGAGTGGTCACATTAACCAAACGGACTTACCGTTTGGGAGATATGGCTGAAACAAGTTGCAGATGGTGAAAAACAGCTTAATTGGGCTTAACCGGGTGATTAGCAGCTAGGCCCAAGGGGAATTTCGGGTTTAGAGGTATAGGAGGACTGATTAGGGTTAGGTTTTCACTTTCATTTCAGTTTTGAGCCGCCACAAACCTTCTTGAGAACTTGGTAATGGCCTCCATCCTCTAAAACCACACCAAAACACATTTTTAGTGAAGATTAAGCCTAAACTACATCAAAACAAGGCCAAATAGCAACAAAGCAAGGTTGGAGCTGCTGCTATACATTGGAATTCGTGCAAATCAGAGGTCCGCTTCAGGTCCGAAAGTTTTATAGTGGCAAAGGTGAGTGATTTGCATAGTTTTTGCACTAATTACAGTTAATTAAGGGTAATTAGTGAAGATTAGCGAATTTATACGTAAATAAATTCTGGAAAAATTCTTAAAATTCTAAAATAATGTTTTAAGGCTCTGTTAGAAATTTGGGTTAATTTCGATGTGTTTTGCTAATTGTATGCTTAAACATGATTAAGAGGGATTATAGGAAAATGTGAGGTTTTGGCCACTTTTGATCCATTTGGATTCATTTAAATTGTTGTTTGTTGCTTGTGGTTGCTATTACATGTTGCTATGACTCTGTGGCATGTTTTATGATTCATTAGAATAGCTAGATTGGTCAAAGACGCCGTCTTATGGCACGAAACACTCGCTAGAAAAGCTGCAGGAAATGCTACAGAGATCCGGATCGGATCGGGTAGGGGATCAGATCGGGTAGGGATCGGATCGGACATATCCGAACCGGACTGGGGCGTGGTACTTTCTGGAGCATGACGTGAAGAGGCAACAAGGAAGGCCTGGTCGGATCGGAGGGGCGTAGCGTGGGATCGGAAGGAACAAGGAGGACTGAAGTGGAAGAAAGAGGAGCATGGATACCATATTCCGAACCGAACCAAGAGCAATATCCGAACCGAACCGCATGAGGGAGGGCACCGAACCGAACCGCATGAGGGAGAAGGACCCGAACCCAGAGAATGGTGGCACTCCGAACCGAACCGGGGAACGTATCCGACCCGAACCGAGCATGGGGAACTGGACGTGTACTTTTACTACTTTGTGATGACTCTTCTGAAGACCAACTCCAATTCGACCAAACCCGAGATGCAAAGGAAGTCCAAATGAGGAGTTAGAGCTCAAGATTCAGATGGGAATCAACGAGTTCGCTTCATGGTTGGGCTTTGCTGCGGGACGCGTGCCAAGGGGTTATCGACGTCTATAGCTTTGGACCACTATGGTAGGAGGTGCGAAGGCGGATTCAGGGCCATTATGGCATCGGTAGAACCAAGGGCTACGACCAATGAAGTGGGTCATTGAAATGTTTGGTCATGACTCCAAGTGTTTGGCTTGGTCACAGCAGGGTTTCTACAAGTCGGGATTCGTCGTTACCTCGGTTTGTCTAGTGTTCCAAAGTGGTAGATGTCGCGTGCTTTACGCACTGAACGAGAGATGTGAGGATGGTTGCTATGGATGATTTGTTTGCTATCATTGTGACATGTACACCCCACCCCCGTATTCTTACACTATTTACTATTGGCACCTTGGAGTATCGTACGGTATGTGGTACTAACTCTTTCGTTGCAGGTCCAGGTTCAGGTATGGTTTAGTATACCTGTTATTACTCTGTTTAGATGCTTATCGCTCATACCAGGCTTTATGTCTGACCCAGAGTTTTATGTCTCTTCTTATTACTCTGGGTGCTCACACGAGCAGACTAGAGACAGGTTAGCTGGTGATGCACGGGTAGATGATCCGGAGACGAGCAGGAGGCTTCCACGTACTATATACATAATATTCTCCCTGTGTTGTTGAAGATCACTGCTTGGGCATTGTTGGTGTATCTTCTACTTTAGCTTTCTTTTGCTTAGAGACAGTAAATTTGGAAAAGTTGTAATAAGCTGTATTTGGATTTCCGCTGCTCTGTTGTTGACATTGACTATTAGTTATCAGCTTATGCACTGTCTCGCCTGTTTTATGTCAAGTATGTTATTATTATATTTTATTCCATGCGCTGTGAGACATTTTACAGGTTCTTTGGTTAGTTCATTCCCTTCTTTCCTTTCTTATGACGACCGTCTTGTGCTAGTTGGGCATGTGTACAGCGCACTTTTGGAGGAAATGCAGGCTGGTGCAGGGCGGGCCGTCACACTTGGAGAACTTGGCCTTCAACTGATGCGCTCTAAGCGTATCCATCACCTCCACGAGATGCCTTGCGTGCTCTTCCTCATCCTTAGAGAAGATCAGAACATCATCTACGAAGACCACGACAAACTTGTTCAAGAACTCCCTGAACACCCTACTCATCAAGTCCACGAAATATGCGGGTGCATTAGTCAAGCCGAACGGCATGACAAGCCATTCGAAGAATCCATCTAGCGTTCTGAACGCGGTCTTGTCTATACTATCTTCAGCTACCCTGAGCTGATGGAATCCAGTAGCAAGATCAAGCTGGGAGAAAACATAAGCACCGATAAGCTGGTCAAAGAGATCATCAATCCTCGGTAACGGGTGTCTGTTCTTCTTAGTCAGCTTATTCAACTCTCGATAGTCAACATAAAGTCGGAGAGAACCATCTGCCTTGGTAGCAAATACCACAGGCGCTCCCCATTCAGATATACTTCGTCTAATGAAGTTCTTCTCAAGCAACTCCTTCACTTTGTTACTTAGCTCCCACCTTTCACGCGGAGTCATGTGCCGAACGGGCAAAGAAACCGGCTTTGCATTATCCACCAGATAAATGCGGAAATCAATCTCTCGCTTAGGGGGCAACCCCCTAACTTCATCGAAAACATCCGGATACTCTCGAACCACTCTCACAGACTGAAGAGTTTCCATTGACGAGTCGAGTGATTCAAGATAGCACAACATGACGGGACCTCTCGGATTACAAGAAATTTCTAGGGTGTTTCCGAGGCGAGTCACGAGCCTCACAACCCTATGCTCACAATCAAGGATGGCTCCATATCTGGACAACCAATCCATGCCCAATATCAATCCGTATCCCCTAAAACCAAGAACATAAGCACTACACAAGAACTCTACACTCAGTATAGAGATCCTCAAATCCCCACATATCATAGACAGATGGGCAGAACCCCCAATAGGATTTGAGACACAGACGGGATCATCTACCAAGCTAGTACTAAGGTGCAAACTATCAACAAGATCAGAGGAGATAAAGCTATGCGATGCACCAGAATCAAACAAGGTACGAACTGGAAAATCAGAAATATATACAAGGCTCTCAACAGAAATACTACCTTGATCGGGAACTGGAGCGGTATTGAGAGCATGAACTTGCCCTCCTGAAGGTCCAGCACGCTGAGTCTGACCCTGGCCTTGCCCTTGCTTCTTCGGGCAATCCTTACTGAAATGTCCAGTCTCACCGCAGAAAAAGCATTCACCATTCTTCCTTTTCCTCTTCTTACAATCCTTAATAAGATGCCCAACTGAACCGCAATAATGGCACTTCCCCTTGTTGTTATTGCCCTTGTTGTTGTTCCCCTTGTTACCTTGACTCTTGTTCTTGTTCTTGTTCTGATTGCCTTGACTGCTCTGACCACTTGGATTACCCTGATTTCCTTTCCACTGGGAATCAGTCTTCTTGGCTTGAGTATCATTCATCTTGATCTCTTTCTTGACATCTCCCTGAAGTAACGCCATATCAACCAAGCTCTCAAACGTGGCCCCATGGGGAATATGTGACATAGCCAATCCCTGCAACGGCTCATTCAATCCTCTAGCAAAACGAAGAGCCTTCTTCTGAGGAGTACTCACCATATCCAAGCCAAAACGAGCTAACTGATTGAACTTGTTCACATATTCTTTGACAGACATATCTCCTTGTTTCAAAGTTATGAACCTCTCCATTTGCAGATTCTCCTCATTAGAAGATAGAAACTTAAGCACGAACCTTGCCCTGAAATCGGCCCAAGTCTCAACAGGCCTAGTACCATTGGTGACTTCCCACCAATAAGCGGCTTCATCCTTCATAAGCCAAACCGCCAACAAGATCTTCCTCTGATCGTCTAACCCAAAGATAGCAAATAAATCCTCGGTCTCTTTCAACCAATTTCTGGCCTCTACAAAAGTATCAGTGCCTTGAAAGTTCTTGCCACCCATTGCTTTGAAATCTTTGCAAGTCTTTGCGAAGTCATCTTGAGGATGCTGAGGGGGAGGAGGAAGAGGAACCTCAGCGACAGGAGGAGGAGGAACATTAACTACTGGAGGAGGAGGAGGAGCATCTGTGGGGCCGGCTTCGGTCGCCCTAGCCTCCAAAAGTCTCCTATACCAAACAGGTACGTGTACTCCCTCCGGAATAGCAAAGTTATCGGCCATACAGAAAACGAAGAAAAAGACAGATTCAGAATGGAGAAAAACGAAGGAATTTTGCTAATGGCTTTTTGGGGAATAGCCTTTAAAATAAACTAGACTTTTCTTTGGAAAATACTTTATACTTGGTTTTGAAAATAGTTTTCCAAAAGTTTTCTAAAAACCTTTTTGTTCCTTCTCGTAAACCATATGCTCTGATACCAAATGTAACACCCCACCTCCGCCAGGGTGGCTCTTGCAAGCACTCTGACTTTGGAGGGGCGTTTGAATCAGGTAAACATGCATAATGATATATCAAGGCAGAACAAGAACATATGTATATATGTAAACAGAGTAAATAACATAGATAAAACAGCGGAAGATTTCAAACCATTTCAAAACAAGTCTGGTACAACATAATGTCAACTTTCCAAATACACAAGTCTAGATAAAAACAACATTACTGAAAGACTGAAATACATAAGTACTATCCCCAAAATAAGTGATAACCATAGCTAGCTTCATGTCAAGACCGTACATGAGCTAAAATCCCAAAAGCAAGCGATCAGAAATCCAAGCTAAGCTCCAATATTCTCACCCTGAGAACCTGGGGGGGGGGGGGAACGGAAGAAAAGAGGCGAAAGAAAAACCGGTCAGTCAAAAAGCCTGAGTAAGCCCTACTACAATCAATGTAAACTGATAAAGTTAACTGGCATGAGAAGCAGGGATGATCACAAGGATAACTACATACTAGCATGATGATTAACTAACAAGGTAGATAAATGTGTCATCGCATAATCAGGTTTAAGGTTTTTGCACCACAGGTGTACTAGCAAACTAACATGACTTGAATAAACAAGTATTGATCCCCTGGCCCAAGCTTTGGCCCAATAACATGAACTGACCCTAATACGAGGTCCAATAACATGAGATGACCCTAATACGAGGTCCAACCAAACGGTCTAGTCGATCGGCTCCCTATAAGCCTAACTCGTCACGTGTTGGTGTCAATACGGCCCAAACATAATTGTAGTCAGACTGTGCCGGGTCTCCCGTCGGGTGTATCAAGCCCTAGGGTGTCAACCCCTGGACACCATAAACATGAGTGCACAGTCTCGATCTACTGGTACCCATGCTTGACTTCTCCAAATACGGACTACGTGCACGACCATAGTCCGTCCAGAACTACATCGGCGTACCACTCTGCCGTCGCTTTTGGTCACTTACCTCAAGTCCAGTAATCGTGCCCCTCCCTAACCTAGTCCCTAGGGT
Organism: Allium sativum; assembly: GCA_030737875.1. Classification (NCBI taxonomy): domain Eukaryota; kingdom Viridiplantae; phylum Streptophyta; class Magnoliopsida; order Asparagales; family Amaryllidaceae; genus Allium; species Allium sativum. The sequence goes on along the minus strand of JASFAX010000039.1, from coordinate 4,237,356 downwards.
CTTAATGATACAAACTTGGGATTACTGCTGGAGTGGACCCCCATTGCTAGGATTTTCTAGTGGGTCGGTTTAACCCTCTTGCTAATCATGGATTAACTTGGTTAAGTGTAACGATGAGTTCACGACTTAACCCTGATTAATCTACCAAGCCCGCATTGATTAAGTATTAAGTAGACCATGACTTAAACCCTAATCATGAGGCATTAATTAATTAATGTGCCTTAACCTCTCACATTAGACCTTGTTGTGGTTACTAGTTAAGTCGGGCGGGTCCGGGTAGCTTTACACCACAACTTGGTCTAACCTCGGGTTCAAGGTACAACATGACCAACTTCTCACATTGGGTCATATTGTTTGTAGCAACTAGTTAAGCCGGTCGGTTCCGGGTAGGTTTACGCTACAAGCTCAACCCAACCTCGAGTTGGTCACACTTATCTTTTCTAAGTGTCATGTCCATCATGTTTCCAAAACATGTTACAAGTTTTCAAGAATTTGGGTAGACCTAACTTAATAGGTAAATTCCCAATGGGTAGACCTAACTTAATAGGTAAATTCCCAATCTTATGTTTTTATGTCTTTTAAGTTTACCCAACCCCAAACGCAATCCCATCGCTTACATATCGCAATAGTGCATAAAGGATAGAAAGAGGGAACTTGGCATAATTATGACATAAAGGTGTTGAAGCCACAAGTTTTAACATGGTGGCATATGAAATGTACATATGTTCATATACTTGCATATTGCATCATTAGGCCTCAAAAGCATGCATAAAACCAAACTTAGCATATTGGTGATACATGGTGATAAATGACATGTAGAAATGGCCATAAGTTCGCATTTAGCCTCACATGCAAGTTATCATAAGAGATATGATAACTTACATGTTGCCAAAATGCAACCTTTAGCATAAAGCTTGAAGCTTTAGGCTCATAAACCCAAGATAAGCTTGCATAACATGATAACATGAGTAAGATGATCAACCCAAACTTGCATACATAACATGGCAACTTGCATATCATAACATAGCAAACTTGCATAACATAACATGGCAACTTGCATATCATAACATAGCAAACTTGCATACAAAACATGATAGACTTGCATAACACATCATAGTAAACTTGCATATCATAATGATCAAACACAACTTGCATCATTCATTAACTTTAGAGTTTAAATATGAAAGTAGAAAAGGGCTTACAATGCTTATGAAGACTCAAATGAGTATAAGCAAATATAAGATTGAGACAAAGCCCTCATGCAATCCAATAAACCCAAAATGCAAGCTCCAATAGAAAAACCCTTGAGCAAAAATGATCAAAACCCTTGCTTTATGATGTAAATATGGAAACTTGACTTGAATGCAAGCTAATGACACTCATACAAGCTTGAAAACACTTATATGCATGGAAAATCTCATAGAAATTTATTTAGGAATTTTATGAAGAGAGTGGAGGCTATAAGAGGAATGATTTTGCCATAGTTTAGTTGTAGGGTTGATTAATGATGATTTAGGGTTAGGTTAGGGGCTTATTTATAGAGATTAGGATTAGTTTCAACCTTAGGATTAAACCCTAATTCCAATCTCAGCCCTTAAAACCGAATCTGGCCCCCAAACTCAACACAACTCCAAAATGGTGCACCAGGCAAAACTGCCCGGCTGAGCCAAGTCGACAGCCAAGTCGACAGGGCTGTCGACTTGGGTCAACCAAGTCGACTCCCAAGTCGACAGTGCTGTCGACTTGGGTGCTCTGGCGGGAATTCTCCCGCCTGCCCCAATCTGACCTAATTTTCCAAATTCAAACTTGAATTTGAAATCTGTTTTTACTTTGAAATTCTGTGAAAACTTCGTTGGGCCTTAATCGGGTCATACGGACTTCGATTTTCGAAAACTCGGACTCTATTTCGCGTATTTTCCGAGACGAACGCAATGGCATAGCCCGTTTCCCTTGATTCAGATTTATAAATTAAATTCTGCCTCGATTTATGTTATAACAGGTTATTGAAAATACGGGTTGTTATACATGCTTAGTACGTTTAAAACAAATCATTTGATACTATTATAAGTGTATAGTGTCAAAACAACTTCAAATATAAATGTATCAATCCTAGACGGCATGGGTACCATATATCATGTCGCCATACTAGGCTCTATAATCAAAACCAAAATGTCATGTATTGGAAATTGGATTTCCATCATGAGTCTAGGCAAGGGATGTACTCCTTTCCACTTCGAGACACTCTAGCAAATGCCTCGGGACTACACACTCTGGATAACCCCTAGATCTTGCAGGGCCGGTCCACACTTACGTTAGTGGATTGGCAATTCCTGAACACACGTTTCCCGGTCCTATCGGACCTATCCATTGGCCCCGTAGAGACCAATATATCCGAGGCGCCTCGCATTCCAAAATCGCAAAGGTAAAAATAATATAAATGTCCGGGCTTTCAAAACCCCAACACCATCCATAGCTAGAAAGAAACGTCATGTTATCCCTGCTGTCCCTTATCCCATTTTTGACTCATACCGAGGTGTGAGGCTCGCGAATTAACGTTATACACAAAGCTATGCTATATTAAAGCCGTGCTTTGATCATCATCCATAAGACTCTGCTTTTCAACAGAAGCCTTGATCTTTTGCATCTCAGCATGCCACACAGGCAATTCACGCCATGCGACTGATGTCTATCGATATATAACCTCTGAGCTCGTACATCTTAGAGAAGAGCGTTAAGCAAGAGAATAAATTCTCCACCGCCAAACAGATAGATATTTAATAGAGATCAATCAACACAGAATAATTAAAATCCAATGTCAGACACACAATCCATTTACAAGTTCGTTCTGGATCTGAACAAAACCGGAGGCACCTTATTCCTCGTCCTGTATGTTCAATACAGGAGAGAGGCCCTCGCATATCCGTCGATCTCCAAGTACGTCTGGACGATCACCACTTATTACCTTGTCTTGGGTGTACAGCCCAATCAGGACATCAGTAATCATCCAAACGATGTGAAGACCTCCAGTCTTCAACCACCGTCTTCATCTTCGACTTATCGTCGAATCAGTTATTCAAAATGAGTATAAACCCGGCCTTTCTGAATAACTCGCGTATATAATAAACAAGTGCTTTAAAAACACCACATAGGCCTCATTCCAATTTTGAATATTCTTTTATTTAAATATCCATATCCTTTGGGAAAGGTTCCCATTAATTTATCAAAGATAAATTCTTTAAATTTATTCTTTAATCTTCCTTTGGATATCAATTCAAACCATATTAAGGTTTTCCAAACTAGCCGGGATTAACGTACCTTACCGAAGTAACCATTTGTTTTATTTCCAATCCCAACCTATTTATCCCATGGAGCAAAACTGGTAATACTCCACATCTAACACCACAGTGTTATCGGTAAATTTAATTACCATTTCCCATTCAAATCTAATTAAAGATTTAACTATCGCTTGGAGCAAAACTGGCGATACTCCATTCTCGATCAATTCCCAAATTTGATAATTTTAATTATCACATTCACTTTTCAATCTAATCAAAGATTCATTAAAACTCCATTTAGTTTTAATCTTCCCAAAAATCAATATTAATGATTATTCAAAGCTAAGAAATTAATCTTAACTTTAACTGGGTTAAAGAACTAGTGTCATTTAAAACACGGTTCACGATAAACCCAAAATCACATTCCTTTTTATTCCAATTACTAAATATAACTGGAAATTCTAATAATCTTAATTAAAAGATTTATTCTTTTCATAGGGGGTTTAAGAACAGTGTTACTGAAGACACCATTCCATCAGTCTCTAACCGTAAATTAGTAAAAGAACAATTCCGTAAGTATTAATCCCGAAGGCCGAAACCAACATCCGATCAATACCCAGGAAACCATTCAACTTAGCTAATCTCCAGTTAGTTTCTAATTTTCTTAACTCCATTGGGTTTAAGAACAGCATTTTTAAAGATACCATTCACGACAAACCCAAAATTCAATTCAATTCTATTCCAATTAAATATTAATTAATTGGTAAACTTCATTAAATCTTAATAAAAAGATTTAACCTTTTCTCAACTGGGTTTAAGAACAGTGTTAGTGAAGACACCGTTCACGACCAACCCAAAATCCTAATTGATATTAAATACAAGGCTCTGAATAGAAAATATATCGGCTTATATTCAATATTAAATTCTGAAACCAACAAATATCGTATTGGAATAACGATATATATATCTTCCAAATTCCTCCACAATATCCGTATAATCACGGAATCCAATATCAAAATATTCTGATGATAATTTCGATTCAAATCCATTCCAATTCATATATTGGAAATTCTGGTTATTTTTAAAACCATTCACAAATACAATTTATTTATTTAAAAACATTGGATTATAATTCTAGTTCATAACTAGTTCATTTCGATAAAAAAAATATTTTTATCTTTTCAAATATGGAATTTTTCATCCCAATTCTTTCCAAATCATTTATTATGATTTTACACTAATTATTGATATTTTTAATAATTTTATCAAGGCCCGTACAGTCGATTTCCATAAACGGTCATCGAACTGCACTTACAGCGACCTTTTCCAAATTTGATTTGGACATAATTCCAAATCCAACCGTTAGATTTCAAATCTCTTATATTCGTTGGAAAGCTCTTTTCGATACGAACCCAACGGTTCTGGTTTTGGGAGAATCTGACGGTCGGATCTCCCGTAATGTCAATTCGAAGTCAATGTACGAAATTCACGAACTGTCGCGGCGCGACGCGTTCTATTCAGGCCATTAAATATATAATATATATATTATATATTTTGTCGATTTCCATTTAAAACGTATCTTTTAAATCGTTTTAAATTCGTTTTCAAAATGATTTCAACTTCATATTCAATTTCAAATCAAAATTGAATATTCCATATCATTAATATATAAATGATAATATTTTCAAAACATTAGATTTTGAAATCACTTCCTTTTAAATATTCATTATAAAAATGAATAAATTCGATATAAATATCGTTCACGTCAAAATGGCATTAGTCTAATCAACACGACTTATATATTTAAATATTTTCGTTTCCATCCCAAATCGGAGTTCAAAATCAGATTTCGATCTTTTAATGAATATTATATTAAAATATTCATTATTTAAAAATATTTGTTATTTTAAAATATTCATTCTTTCTGAATTGGAATCAAACATAGTCAATTACCATATAATGTTATTTATGTCAATTTCATACAATACATGTATATAACAACAATGATAAACAATCAACCATCATCCAAAGTGCATTCTACACTGCATAAGCATTAAATATAAATATTCAATGCTTACACAGCTTGTCAACCAATCGTTGACATACAACTAAACAATTGGGATTAGTGTATGTCAAATATCATCCCAATACCCGTGTGGGGATTTCAAACAACAAACACAGATTTATTTGTGCAGTTGGGCGATGTGTAAAATATATCGTCCCAATCCATACCAGTCAAATGTGTGTTCAAATACAAATCGTCTGATTTGTAATTGAATATTTATTTTATTTATATACATGTTAAAAAAATTATATTTTTAACTATAAAATATTTTTTTCAACGCATGAATAATTTATTTTCCATTTCACATAACAATCACAATCAATTATCACCACATCATACAATCAAACAAGTTGTCCATGGTCTGTGGACGACGAGGAGCAATTCATATATGCAGTTATAAAATAAATAACTTGTACAAAGAATTCAGTGAGAGAGTTCTCACCTTTGGGATCCACTCCTCCAGTTTTATTTCTGAATTTCTGTATCGTTCGGATTTGTCCGAAATTCCAACGTAGTCCTTTCCACGCTGTTGATAATAAAAATCATATTTTTAATATGATGTTTATATATTAAAAATCATATTTTTACTTCTAATCTACATCATAAAAATCAGATTTTTACAACGCTACTTTCTATATAAAAATTATATTTTTATATCGTTATTTCATATATAAAAATTATAGTTTTATTTTGCTATTTCATATATAAAAATTATATTTTTATTTCGCTATTTCATATATAAAAATTATATTTTTATTTCTCTACAACATATTATAAAAATCGAATCTTTATTTGAATAAAAATCATATTTTTATTTCTCTACAACATATTATAAAAATCGAATCTTTATTTGAATAAAAATCATATTTTTATCTCATTAAAAATCTCATCTTTATATTATTAAAAATCTAAACTTTCCATATATAAAAATCTAATCTTTTCACATTTTAAAATCATAACTTTTCGCATTTAAAAATCTAAGCTTTCCGCATTAATAATTCTAATCTTCATGTTATTAGAAATCTAACCCTTTTCATTCATAAAAATAAGATTTTTATAAAATAAAATAAACAAATAAAAAGCTTACAACATTTTTCTTCTAGGGTTTCATCGTCGGAGACGGAGGATCGGAGCTCGTTGGTGGAGGCGGCAGGTGGTAGTGGTGGTCGACGACCTCTTTTTCGCGGCGGCAACGATTGTTTTCACAAGGGGGGTTTAAAGGGGTCGCGGATTTACAGAGGGGAGCTGGGGAGAGAGGAAGAGGTGGTGAGGGGGGGCCGATCGTAGGAGAGCGGTGGCCTCTTAGGGTGGCGAGGTCGCGATTTTTTTGGGGGGGAGGGGGGGTTTCCAGAAAACGACGGGTTTGATCCCCCTTTTTTTATTTCATCGAATTTGGAGACCGTTTGAAAAATGGTCATTTTTCAGTCGATTAAATTCAAACTGAATTTACCAAACACGTTTATATTCACCACGCTCACATATTGATTCCAAAAATTATAAAATTGGAATCAAGAAATAACCTGACATTCCGGATCCAACAAAAGTGGTCTCGTCGAAAACGGAGGTCATTTGCAAAATCGCTATTTTTAAGGGCTATATTTACATAGCGGCTATTCTGAATTTTCAACTGGGCATAACTTTTTATTCCCACTATGAAATTTGGATTTTTCAGATTCTTGGAAAGATATTTTCACACAGATTCAAATATTTATGGTTTCACTGAAATCCGGTTTATTTTGAATCCTGTACATTCATTTGAAATTTGAAATTGAATTTTCAAACTAGCGCGCCATTTCCAATTCCTTTTATAATTAAAATAAATATTTATTTTCTAACTTCGATTTAAATAAATTTATACGTACTAATTCTATTCAAAATAAATTTCTAGTCATTATTATTTAAAATAAATCATTTTAAATATTCAAAATTCATTAAAATTACCAAAATAAAAATTTTAATTTGGTTTTGATTTTCTGGGTTGTTACAACATGCTTCCCTTCTTACTGAGTGAGGAAGATCTGAATTCACTGGGAGGAAGCCTTTTATTGCTCAAACCTTTTGAGCTACTGAATCATTCGTAGGCTCTTTCCCTTTCTCAACTGCTTCATACCGAAGGGTCACACCAACTGGCTCCCCATCAGAGATTTTGAGCTGGAGTGTTACTTCTTATGCGAAGGAGATGACTAGTAAGAAGCTGAAGATTATGGACTACGAATCATTCCCATAAACTATTCAACGAACAAGTGAATCCTATCTGGAGGTAGTTCACATGTTGCATGTTGCTGCGGTTACCATCACACACCTTCTCAGCCATAAGCTGAAAAGTCAAAACAAAATAAGATTATTCACAGGTCAAGATACTGATTAAATTCAATAGGAAAGGAATACTATGGAATAAGGACAACGTCCCTAGACGTATTCCTCAAAGATACAAGGAAAACTAATGACTTAGGTAGAAATGACTTAAGATGGGGATAATATTTTGTTTGTATTGTACCCTAATATAATGTATTATGTATATTGTTCTGCATTTCTACATTTTTTTTGAACCATTCTATGATACCATGTGTAACGTCCTACCTGGAGACCAACCCTACTAAAGCGTATTACTAGGTAATACTATTTATTAGAGCAGAGAATATGGCTGTTTAAGAGAGACCATCCCTAGTCTTGTATCACCAAGTCTTAAGCACCTCGAAATGTGATATTTTTTTCTTTTACTCAAGAGATACGACATACTTAATACTTATATAATACAATTCTATGATGGCTATAGAATCAGTTCAGAACAAGACATATATAGCATAATAATTCATAGTCCCCAAAACAGTACAATCGCACAATTACAGACATACACAGAACATTGGGTACAATACAAAATCATACATAGATACATCCCCATAAAAGAATAGGTAAAACAAAAATTGCCTAGCATAAGTCAAAATACAAGCTAAACTCGTTTAAAGCGAGCAAGAAGGAAAATAGATCATCATAAGTACAACTATGCAGAGAAGTACCTCTTCAAGTATCACCTGCAAGATCTCGATCTGACCCGAGCATTAACACTCACGGGTCAGTCATGTTAACAGTGAGTATAAATATAATAATATCATATGCCATGAATAACAATAATAATAACTCTTCGTTAAGAAGAGTCGAAAGAGTAATAGCACAAATGTACTAAAGTTGAAAATCAATACCTTGTAGCAACGATGAAGTTACAACGAGGTTATGTACTTGGCCATACACAATGTACACACTTGGCTATAAGCAAAACACACAACATCATTAAATAATAACAACTAGGCTTAATACATCAATTTTGCCTAAAGATGTTATTTATATAAATTCAAAGAGTCCAATGATTAAATGTCATCATAAACACCAAACACTGGGGATTAACAATAGGTATGGCAGAGAATCCAATATTACCACCGCCATGGTCAGGAGAACATATCATCAATACATATATATATATATATATATATATATATATATATATATATATAAACCAAGGTCATTATTATCAAGTGATAACACCTCAATATATATAACCAAGGTCTTATGCATCAAAGTAATTCACTAAACAACAATTTATAAATCAACAATCATTAAATAATAACTTGGATCTGAAAACATCATGATATACTACACATGCGTATAGCTCCTCTTCGAGCTTGTCCCTATTTCGATTAATAAATCGACCGACTTAGCCTCCCTTTTCTTATTATTGGTTTGCCTCTATAATTGCTACATGCATGACTAGCACTGCCACTCCATGGTGTATGGTACGATATTTAGATAGCTTATTCACTTGCTTTCCAGTTCGCCAGAGGTACCCCTGTTTTTATTTAGATTTGGTTCTTGGTTTGTTTCACCTTAGATTGAAGTGATAGAGTTTTGGTTTTCTTGTTTCAACTTGCTTTTACCACTATTTTCTGTTATTATTGTGCAACCTGTGATTTCATTGTTGCCAGATCATCTGCTTCCTTGTCGCAACCCTACCCCCTCTACAAGCGCCTTTTCTCGCCTCCCGCGCATCGTTACCCACTTGAGTTCCTCAAATTTCACGCAGCACACTCTCTCGTGGATCCTTTCTTTTTCAAGATGTGATGTCACCAGGTGTGTTTTAACCCTTAGTTGTCCTTGTTCCCTTTTTTGCTTAGTCTCACACAAAAAGGCAGGCCATCAGTTGTAGATTGATTTATCGACGTGATGGTGCACGATTGACTCAGCATTGCTCGAACGATGGTGTTTTTTATGTTCAAATGTGTATGGTTGTTGTTGGTTGGACATGCAAGTTTTTTTTGTGGTTCTATTGAGTGTTGTAATCTCAGAATGCTTCGTCTTAGGTTGTTTTGTGGGTGGTTGACATTCATGTGTGCTTATTTTGGAAGTGGTTTTTTTTTTCTGTTGTTATTAATGTTGGATATGACATTTCTAGTAAATGCTTTATTCTTATGTGATTGCTTTTATGCAACGTCCTGTGTCAGATGTTAGAATGTGCTACCGTTGTGTTGATTTGTAACTTCACTCCCTCCGTAGAGTTAGGAAAATAGCTTGTGATATACTTGTGCTACCTTTTGTTTTTAGTGATAGATTTATGCGCGGAGTTTTGAATGTTCACCCTAGGAGGTGATCTAGTGGTGTAGGCAAGTAAGCAAATCCCTTGTTCTGTAATAGCGTAGTTTTACGATTTAGTAGTTAGACGTTCAGCCTAACTCTTAGATCCTATACGTATTTACTAATCGTTGTAAAGAAAAAATGAATTGGCCTTACCAAAAATATTCAAAGGAACTTTTGACCTCACTCTAAAGCAACCTCAAATATATATATATATATATATATATATATATATATATATATATATATATGTATGTATATGTGTGTGTGTGTGTGTATGTATGTATGTATTTATGTATGTATGTATGTGTGTGTGTGTGTGTGTGTGTGTATATATATATATATATATATATATATATATATATATATATATAGGCAAGGGTTTGGTTGCACCCCAAAAATAGAGCACCCTAAATGCCCCCTGATTTCCTCCTCTCACTTATATTAAAGAAAATGAGTGGAAGGTGAGAGAATGAGTGGAAGGAGAAAGGGAGGAGAGAGCGAGAAAATATGTGGTGGAAAAGTGGTAGACTAAAGGGGTGCTAAGTTTTTAGGGTGCCATTGAACATGCCTCACACGTACATACATACATACATACATACATACATACATATATATATATATATATATATATATATATATATATATGAAACCTAAGGATAATATGGTGAGTCATATATGGAAAGTCAATCATCTCGTATATAGCACTAAAAGCGGATGAGTAAACCAACTCTTCATCTGTGAGATCTGTAATTTATTCTAGGTGAGGGATATAATAAGGCTAAAATATCAGAAAAGTGATCGATATGAGAAGAGTTGACTTATATAAATGAGTCATGTTTAATCTAGTATATGGGCCATTTGCAAGCTTATACACTCTTTTTAGACAGTAGGCATCTCACTATTAAGAACTAGGCCTAAAATTTGACTCAGAAAGTAGATATTGCATACATAAGTTTCTCGATAAGGACTTGGATACTTGTAGCATACCTCTAAAGAACCAGAATAGAGTTAACCAGAAACTTCTGCTTAGTCTTGGAGACACCGGTTCATTATAAGTATAATTTATCTAAACACTCCAAACAAATAACTTTGTAATGGAACTTTTATAAAATATGCTATGGAGTTATACTATTCTTTCTGAGGGTGATTTCAAAATGGGAGATAGCAATTTGAAATGTTTGTTTGATCCCAGAACAACTTTTATGGATGGATGCTATTATTGCATTATTTCCTGGAACGCGTTGATAACATTCCAAGATAGTTTGTGTAACAATGCAAAACTTAAGTATAATTGATTAAGAATTTTGAAAATTAAAAGTTAACGTTATATAAACAAAATGTTACTGAATAATAAACTGAATTAATTAAAATGTTAACAGTAATGTTGTAAAATATGAAACGGAAGTTAATTAAAGGTTAACGTTGTATATGCATAACATTAAAAGTTAATAAAAGGATTAACTTACAAATGCTAACAAGCGTGTTTGAATTTGGAAATCTAACACACATCATAAAAACAGAAATGAAAGCGAAGATAAATAAAATTTATCAAAAGCTAACCAGTAGTTAAAGAATTAATAAAATAATAAAATAAGTTTGTGAAATTATCATAATTAGGCATGGGAGTTAACTATAAACAAGAAAAGAATCTAAAAAGAAAATTAATGCAAAAGTCCAAATTTGACAATGAAACCTTTTCCATTGTGTCCGCGACAATTTTATGAGCAATTACACACACACACACACATACACACACACACACACACACACACACACACACACATATATATATATATATATATATATATATATATAACCTCTCAAAATCAGAGTTAATACGAAGAAGTTATTAAAGAAATAAGAATCAAAATACAATGTAACAATTCAGAAAAAATAAATATATAGGTCGACCTGACCTAGTAAACGTCAACCATAAGGTCGACCCCCACCAAGCATGGGTCGACCCGCATATTGCTTTGGATGTGATTATATCCAAGTACATGCCGAATGAATATTTTTTAAGTTTTTAAAATAACATGGCTTAATCTGGAGCTTTTGTTTGCAAATCTAAAGACTAAAACTGAACGTGTGACATGTTTAGGCTGAATTAAATCTTTACATCAATAGTCTTAGATCTCTAGACTTCACTATAAATAAGACTCTAGGTCTAGCTCTTCATCTACAACATAAATCTTTTCCCATTAGGTTCTCTTTTAATCAAGACATACCTAGAACATAATTTTTTTTCTATGGGAAGAGATTTGTAAAAATAAAAATATTACTAATCAACCAAAATACGGAACATGGGAATGTTGCATGCTCCAAAAGCTAAGATCTATAGTTGTGTGTTGTAATTATTCAGATTTTTGGGTAATTTAGGAAATAGAGTTTATAATAATTGTACTTTTTTTTACAGTTTCTCTTATAGTTTTCCTTACAGATTTTAGTAGTTTTTCTTTAAGTTAGTTTTTCTTTAAGTTATTCTCTAAATTACCTTTTGTAAGTATTTCTCTATTCTTTCTTGCAGTTTCTTTTTAAATTGAATTCTGTAAGTCAATCTTTCAACCCTCTTCCCCTTTTAATTGTGTTATTCTTGTTAAATATTCATAATTTCTACAATATTTCAAACTGTTTCTTAAGCATGTCTAGTTCCGTAAATGTTAGTTGATTAACACATGATTTAATCCTCTTTGTGTGCATGGAAAATAAAAATTAAAAGTAATAACTTTGCAAACATGGATTAAAAGAGTGTACTAAATTTACAGAAATATAAGCATAAGGAAATTAATAACATGCTCACTAAAATCTGATTATATATATATATATATATATATATATATATATATATATATATATACACACATATATATTAAACACTTTCAGAGTCGGTTTTTCCATCGTTATACGGTTATATTAATAACCATGTTCTTTGCCCCATAAACCAGTCCACTTTTCTGTGTGTATATAAAGATAATGTGGTGCTAAAGACACCTCAATTTCCTCTTTCTATTACCACAACTAAAAAATACCACAAAAATTACCCTTCCACTCTTCCTATTACCTCACATTAAAAAATAAGGGTTATCACTGTTTATACTTATTTCTCTTTCTCGGCTTCAATTCATCCATTCTTTCTCTTTCGAAAACCCTAGACTCCCATGATTTTTGTTTCTGATGCGTTCATCCATCTTTTTCTTCACCGTATTCTACGCTACTACAAGAACGAACGCGTGAATGCAACTAAAAAAGTTGTGAACGAAGATTGAATTTAGCAAAATAGAAGAAGTAAAGATGAGTTTTGAAGTATGAAAAACGGCGGCGATAAAGGAGCAAACGAATTAGAGTTTTAGGTTAGGGTTGAATACGTGATTATTTCGACAATCAATGGTTGAATGAGAGATTAGAAAGAGATCAATGTGGTATTATGAAACATAAAAAAATTAATTTGTCTTAACTTTTTAGTTGTGTTAATAGAGAGAGAAAATTGGGGTGTCTTCAGCATCACACAAAAGATAATAGCGACCTATACGGTTTTTACTATTATTCAATTTATTTGGAACTTGCTTGTACGATATACTTGGAACCTGTCTACACGGCAAGGCTAAGGATAATATTCGAATCAACGATTGAGGAAGGCAAAGGCTAACCGGTCTTTCTACAAGTTTCACGGATTTACAATTTTATCCCTGCACTAGGTCGGTTTTCTGCTATATATATTCCCAATTGCTCCTCTTTCTAATCATCGTTCTACGGAATAACAAGAAGGAAAGTTGGAAATACTTCAGCAAGGTTGGTTTTTCTTTTTAATTACTGTTTTTGATCGTTTATCATCATTTTTTATTTTTGATTGGATTTGTTTAATGTTCGAGCCTGTGATTTTTACATATGAACCGTAAATAACCCCTAATCTAGGGTTATGTTGATTTAATCTGAAATTGGTCAAGAATTATTGAAAAACCGCTCAATCGTGAACTCTGATAAATGAAACGATCCTTGGATTGGGGATTCATAAAAGTAGTTTAATCAGTATCCATGTATCTGTAATATAGCATGTAGGATTTGTCGCTTGTACGTATTTGTGATTTATAACCTTGAAATTAAAGCGCTGTGGCACTGCATATCCATGGGCTGTAGCTTCGTTTTTATATTTCTTTTTGATCGATCGACCGACGGTTCAGAATTTTTGAATTTTATGCAGCAGTTACGTAACTATCCCTACGTATCATAAACAAACCAAGTATATCGAAGTTTTGTTCCAGTGAACGTATTCTCCTCGTCCTGAACCTGTATATTCCTTTGTAGTCTTAGTTGCTGTGATTTATTTATCATGTACAAGCATGTTGATTTGATCATGTACATCTAACTGAAATACTGGTTTCAATTTTACATCCTTGAACAACGATGTTTAAAACAGCTACTGTTTAGTTAGGTATGAATCAAATAATGTAATGGATGCATTATTTGCTAAGTCAAATTGGCCTTGAATGCTAAGGTATAGCCTCATTTGAATTTCATATAATCGAACTCTGATAAATGAATTGATCCTTGGATTAGGGATTCATAAAAGTAGTTTAATCAGTATCCATGTATCTGTAATATAGCATATAGGATTCGTCGGTTGTATGGATTTGTGATTTATAACCTTGGAATTAAAGCGCTGTCCGTGGGTTGCGGCTTTGTTTTTATATTTCTTTCTGATCGATCGGTTGTTCAGAGTTTTCGAATTTTATGCCGCAGTTACGTAACTATTCCTGGCTTTGTATCATAAACAAACCAAGTATATCGAATTTTGTTCCAGTGAACATGTTCTTCTCGTTGACCTGAACCTGTATATTCATTTGTAGCCTTAGCTGCTGTGATTTTCTCATCATGTACAAGCATGTTAATTTGATCATGTACGTTAGAAATACTGGGTTTAATCTTGCATAATTGAACAATGCTATTCAAAACAGCTAAAATAGAGTTAAATATCAATTAAATCATGAAATGGGGGCACTATTTGCCAACTCAAATTGGCCTTGAATATATAGATATTGCATCATTTGAGTTTTTATCTATTTGTTTTGGACTTGTCCAAAACGTTTTATTGTTTATATAGCTCAATTGAGTTATTGAAAATGAAATTATGGATCACTTTGCATGATCCTACCCTAGATTAACTTGCATCTTATGTGGCCGTATGTGGTAGAGACTTGATAATGTTGAACATGGTATTAATATTCTAGTTGAACTAATTGTGTGATGCAAAATGTTTGTGCCTT
The DNA here is from genome assembly GCA_030737875.1 of Allium sativum. Classification (NCBI taxonomy): domain Eukaryota; kingdom Viridiplantae; phylum Streptophyta; class Magnoliopsida; order Asparagales; family Amaryllidaceae; genus Allium; species Allium sativum. The sequence goes on along the minus strand of JASFAX010000039.1, from coordinate 4,222,129 downwards.
AGTTTAGTTGTATTGAGTTGTGTAATCAAATTTGCTCATGAGATGCGGTTGTAGGATGATTTGGGTTAATTCTTGTAGGCATGCATCCACATTTGGATCTTTAAGATTGGTTTGAAATGTATTTAGCCTTGGTTAAGGTTAAGTCGGTAAGTCACTAGGTGGTTTCTGACAATATTGTTGTTGTTGATACAATGCAGATGCAGATATTCGTCAAGACACTGACAGGAAAGACCATCACTCTAGAGGTAGAGAGCTCGGATACGATAGACAATGTAAAAGCGAAGATACAAGACAAAGAGGGAATCCCACCTGACCAGCAGCGCCTTATATTTGCGGGTAAACAGCTTGAAGATGGGAGAACTCTAGCAGATTATAATATCCAGAAAGAATCAACCCTCCACTTGGTTCTGAGATTGAGAGGAGGTATGCAGATATTTGTGAAGACCCTGACAGGAAAGACCATAACGCTCGAGGTAGAAAGCTCGGACACCATAGACAATGTGAAGGCGAAAATCCAGGACAAGGAAGGCATTCCTCCCGATCAGCAGAGGTTGATATTTGCTGGAAAACAGCTAGAGGATGGCCGTACTCTTGCTGACTACAACATCCAGAAGGAATCCACCTTGCATCTGGTGCTGAGGCTCAGGGGTGGCATGCAGATTTTTGTGAAGACATTGACAGGCAAGACTATTACTTTGGAGGTGGAGAGCTCAGACACCATTGATAACGTGAAGGCGAAGATTCAGGACAAGGAAGGGATTCCTCCGGACCAGCAGAGACTGATCTTTGCTGGCAAACAATTAGAAGATGGAAGAACATTAGCGGACTACAACATTCAGAAAGAGTCGACTCTTCATCTTGTTCTGAGGCTTAGGGGAGGAATGCAAATATTTGTGAAGACTCTCACTGGAAAGACGATTACACTGGAAGTGGAAAGCTCGGATACCATAGATAATGTGAAGGCGAAGATACAAGACAAGGAAGGGATTCCACCAGATCAGCAGAGGTTGATATTTGCAGGGAAGCAGCTTGAAGATGGAAGGACCCTTGCTGACTACAACATTCAAAAGGAGTCTACCCTTCATCTTGTCCTTCGTCTTCGTGGTGGTTGCGATGTTTGATTTCCCATTTGTTTTCACCTTCTGATGTCTGTAATAAATAAGAACCTATGTGATGTGCGTTTGTTTGGTAGTGTGGTTTGTGTGGCTGGAAGACAATATTATGTTGGGTTGTGTGGCTTGTGGATTGACTTCCGCCTGTTGGTATGCTAAACAATTCTACATCATTTCTACATCATGTTCTTGATCAAAGGTTATCTTCTTGTGCGCAATTATCGTTTTTTAGCTGTCTTGGGTTATTTGTATTGGATAACTTGATAATGATATAATCTGAGTTGTGGCACTTAGATTATGTGTATATTTGGTTTGAATTCATGTTGCCCTGTACATCTTAACTTGTTTTGTTTATGTGGTATAGCTTGCTATTTTAAGTTTTGTATTGGATTGCGCTTGAGCTTGTTGCTATTTTATGTTTACTGATCTCATACCGTAAGTTTTCGTAGATTTTGGGAAAACACTATGAATTAAAATGATACATACCCAAACAATTGTATAGATTTAAAAAAAATGAAACTGAAATTTTAGGATTTAGGTTGAAATGATAAATATTCAAAATTTAAATTAAACGGATTGGAATGATACATATCCGTATTACTTACCTAGACAAAAAATTATATATGGATACCGTGCTTTAATTTGAAGTATTTTCTAAAATTCTATAAAAATATTTTGACTTATGAAAAATTATTTTAAATTTGTAAATTAAGATTTTAATAAAACTTAGATTTTGATCTAGCTTAATAAAGACTTTACTTTAAGGTTCAAAGATATGGTCTTTTAAAGATTTAAACTATAAATTTACATATTTTAAAATACAAAATTCAGATGTTTGAAATATAATGCTAGTTAGTTTAAACTATAAGAAATTGTATAATACTTAATAAATTAAGTTAATAAGAAATTATATAATAGTTAATAAAATAAGTTAATAACTACTTTAATATATAATAAAAAACTTATGAAATAAATATTTGATATTTAATGCATAATATAATAAATGATAAGATTTATGTATTAAAATGGTGTTAAGACTTTTTATAAATTATTCTAAAAATTCATTATAAGACTTATTTTATAACTTTATACATTTGTATTATAGTTAAAGAATGAAGTTAGGTTAAGATTTATTAAGTTAGTTTTAAAATTTTATTTGATTATAATATTTTGGGATTTATAACTTCAGTTAAAGTAAAATTTAACAAGTTGACTTTAAGTATGGTAAATGAATGTAATGATTTTAAGTTAATGAAATTTTAAGTTATATTTGCAGTTATGATATTGAAATTGATTTAATGGGATTTATTAAGTAAAATTGATTTTTAAAAAGTATGAGGTTTCGAAACACACGCGCGCGCGCGCGCACACATACATATATATGTATATATAATTCGAGTTAAGTAAAAGCAAAATAACATGACTTTATCGAATAAACGAATTGAATGGTTTATGTTAGAGCAATGTCAAGAGACACTTATAGTTAACATTTTGAAATAGAATTTTTTTTAAGATGTAACCATATTGAAGTTTATTAAGCTAAGTCAAGTTAGGTTCATAAGTTATGTATGACTAAGTGATTTGATAAGAATATGACCAAATGAATGCTTTGGAATATATACACACATAAAGAAGAAAAATATGGTGGAATTATATATTAAGCCATGGTTTTATTAACTAAGACATTATGAAACGATCACGGTGTGAAATAAGTGATTGGTTGTCAAAGTGACTGGAGTCAATATTGACATACTCTGCCTATACCGATATCACTTCGACAGTTGTGTACGTGATGGAGAATCCATAATGAAGTAGGATGGATTTAACGAACTCTATTGGAACGAAGTAATAGAACGATGATGGAATAGCTTTGACGTTCAGGTCATAATTAAAATGACTAAAATAAAAGTCATACTCGGGCCAAGTGAGATCGCTCCTCTTATCGAACATGCTTCTTCGATACCATCTCTCTTACCATATGATTGATTTGGAGTCCCTTTGAATATGAGAATATTGTTTAATGTAGGCATCATTTATGGCTATGCGTTAACACCAGCCCAGGTCTGCAATCTGGTAGACTACTATTGGGTACAGCCTTAGTGCCATATCATATTTTTTTCAAATCGAGCCCCCTATGATTTTGATTTGGTGTTGCTTTCTATGGAATGCCCTCTGGTAACACCAATGCAGTGAATCAGTGATGAAGCCAAAAAAAATAAAAAAATTGATGAGGTCACATAGTTCAGGGATTCCGTGACAATAACAAAAAAAGGAGATTGACAACTATTTGATTTACTATAAGAAAATTTCATAATAATTTTTTGACAGTTAGAGACAAAACAACCACCAAAATCAAAATTTGTAAGAAAAAAAGATTATCTTAGTTTGTTTCAATCTCAATTTGTAAACAAAACAATGACCAAAATCAAAATTAGGGTTTACCTATCGAAACCAAATAGTAATTCGGGACAACCACAGGGAAGCGAAGAATGCTACTACACTGCACCCGTGGCAGCGATAAGCATCCGTTATTTAGAAGCGAAGTTGGATTTAAGAAAAAACTGAGAAAGACGCTGCTTTCTTTCCGCTCTCCGTTTGCTGAAGTAACCTCATTTGTTTGTTTTTCTCCTTTTCTTCTTCCTTTGGCTTACCAACGAAAACCAGATAGCAATCAGAGGCTCCAAAGCCATGAAAAAAGCCACCACTGCACTGCACCACCAGCATCGAGCAACAACGATAAGCATCATCGATTAATAAGCGAAATTGGTAAGAAATATGGATATTTCATAGCTCGCGCGTGCTCTAGATCTGTAGAGAATTGAGAAAGATGCTGCTTTCTTCCCTTTTTGCTCTCCGTTTTGACATTTTATTTTACTGCTTTCTTCCATTTTTGCTCCATGTTTGACACTTCTTTTTTTTTCCTTTCTACGCCTTTTTCCTATATGCCTGCTGACTGCTGAACCTATTTCGTTTTTTTTTTCTTTTTCTTTTTTCAGGTGAGGTCACGTGACCTCACCAGCTCAAACGTGCCTCCTTCCCTGCAGTGAACTTACGGTACTATATAGGCTGCAATACACATAAATTTTATAAGCGTAAAAATGTAATTTTGCTTACGATATTTTCAATACTTCACCTTACTAAATATATGTTATTATAATAGCGTATATATTATATGCATTAGTTTCATGAATCCTTAAAGGATGGAATCCCAAACATCCTTTAAGTTATTGTGCATTTCTGTTAACATTTCACTTGAGTTTTGAATGAGAATGTTAACCCTAACTTAAGTGTTTATTTTTTGCGTAATGCTCGAGTCAACCCGAGTGTCATAGGATTTCGTGATGCATCCTTTAGAGCTTGGATTCATGTTGAATTTGTACTAGCCTATCAGCTTTTGGGTACTCTCCGTTATTCGTCTCTGTTAGTTGTATATATGTATGTATTATCAAACATCTGCGTATGGATTTTTTGGTTGTATGAACTTATGACTCTATTTGTGTACATATATGTATCATGTATTTTGGGTTACAGCTTATGTACAATTAAGGTTTTGTTTTACTTTCGCTACTAGTTACTTTGCTTCTGTGTTCTGATTTGTATATACCTCAAATAAAATTAACAATTCATTGTTTTGAACGATTCAAGTCTGACATGTATGGATTATTGTCGATTTGAATAGTTCGAAATAGTAGGTCATTACATATTAAGTTTATGACAAATGTTTCATATTTGCTGGAAAGAAAGTATTTTTTTTTTTGGTCTTTTTGTAAGCTATAAAACTTCAACCCAACTCTTATACAAACTCATCGCCATCAATTAACATCAAGCACCATTATGACACCAAATATAATTTTGAACTCAAAACACAAATCATGACTAATTCTAACTTCCTTATCTATGTTGCAAGCTCACCGAAACCTTAGCCAGCTCTATTATCTTATTAGGAAAAAGGAAAATGTTGACTGTCTTTTGACAATGCCTTCAAGTTCATGGACATTCATAGTCAAGGGTATTCTGACTCAAAAGCAACTTTAGCTCGACGCAAAATCCAATTCGGCCAGACCCCGATCAACTAAGCCATCGGGAGACAAAATCGGGTTCATCCATACATCCGGTTCGATCAAGCTGAAGAGTGAAGTTCTGGATCGACTAAAGCTCGGTTTGACAAAGCTAGATGAAGGGAACTCCAGTTCGACCAACATCCCGTTCAACCATGCTGAACCGAACTCATGCCAAACCGGATTGGGAGTTACAGATGATGTGGCCCATTAATTTCTTTCGCTCCATTTACTCCTATAATCTCGTGCATGTTTCATGCCAAACCGAATCCGTCCCTCGGCCATAAATAGCCGCTTAGGGCATTTGGAAAAGGATTTTTGAATTCTCTTACGCCGTTTATTTTATTGCAATTTTGTTACACTCGGTATTTATTCACTCCCAACTCTTGTAATCTCCTTTCTAAGCAAGAATTAAGAGAAGTTATAAAGTGGATGTGAGAAATTCATGCCGAACCACTATAAATTGCACTGTTCTTCATTTTCATTGAATGTTTTCTTCATTTTATTCCTTTTCATTATAATTTTTGGGTGTTTGGACAATTTTTGGTGCTTTCACTAAGAAAGTTTGAATTCTCAGCATTCAAGGTCTTTTAATGTAGGAGTGAGCATTATTTGGTTTAAACCGAATTAACCGAACCGAATTAATTTGGTCGGTTCGGTGCGGTTGCCTTTGCTGTTCAGTTGGATTAGGTTCTTATTTTTAGGTCAATTAGGTTTATGGATTGGTTTTGGATTTAAAGCGACAAACTTCGGTTCAACCGATATAACGGAAGTATGCGCGCCAAGAAAATTTTTGCGTTTTCATTTTCAAAACCTTCATTATTTCCTGACATCCTTTTTTTGTTTGTTGAGCCAAAGCCAACTTTTCAAATTGAAGATGAAGAATATGAAGCACTCCTTCACAATCCAATATTTCAATTCATTCCCATCTTATATCTGCATTAATTTTCTCGTCCTCTCCACGAACTGAATCCCCGAATATTCAATTTTTCCGTCAGCGGTTCAGTAAAAAAAATCGAACTTGGTATTTCGAAATTCAATTTGGGTTTCCTATGCGCTCGATATTTCAGATCTGCGCCTACACCCTCCCGGTCTAGAGGTGTTTTACTCTTCCTATCCAGGATCCAGAACTCTCGAATTCGGGTTTTTTGGAAAACGAGTTTGAATTATTGCATTTTTTTTTTTGAGATTTTGATTGTTGATTGGAAATTTTTGAGCAGGTAAATAACTTGTGTTGACATCTTCTATTTTCTATTTTGCTGTACCAAATGTCATTGAGCTTTTGAGCAAGTACAGGCTAAAAGCAAAGGTTGATTAAAGTGTGGAAAAAAATGTACTGCAAAGCTTTTCAGCTACAGCTTCTATTTGTTTATCCTACTAAAAATTGAATATATATATATATATATATATAACCTTTCAAAAGAATAAGTAAAGTTAAAACATATTTTGTTTCATGCCACTTTCCAAATCATGTATCATTGAATGTCCCGCGAAAATGGTTACTTGGAGCACCATCGGCTAGTCCACTGGCTTTTGTGTAATTGTTCTTACCAGGTCATGTTTTTCTTACCTCCTTCATATGGTGTTTCTGTTTCACGTATGATGCCTTCTGTTTCATGTGTAATAACTGCAAGTGCTTGAGCATATACGTATGCAATATGAATGTGTTTTGATAGTCTTATACTAAAATTTGTAAGGCCGGTAACTGCCTATGCAAAATGAATGTGTTTTGGGTTACAAATACACGTTTATATGAATTTGATTAATGTATTTGGTCATTGCAAAATGTATTCGTTTTGGTTTTGTTTTCTATTAAATTTGGAAGGCCTGTAGTTATAACTGAATATTAATCTACTTTTGTTAATGATTGTTGGCATTGTGTTTGTTCGTTTTATGTACAAGGTGAATTTAATTTAATTAGTTAAAGCAGAATAACCGAACAAACTGACCGAACTGAACCATTCTAATTTGGTTTGATTCAAGTTTGGTTTCAATTTAAATTGGATTGGTTTGGTTTGGTTAAAATATTATTTGGTTTTGAAATTTTTATGTAAAACTAAACCGAACCGACCGTTTGCCCACCCCTATTTTAATCTACTTTTGGATCGTCAAGTCCGAAGAGAAGATTTTTTCCCTCATTTCCGTATGAAAATATGGTATCCAAGAGAAAAGCTAACTTCTCCAAGCCTTCCAGCTTCTCCTAAGTAGACACGAATCAACTTGCTGCCAATCCAAAATTCGATACGACTACGCCAAATCGGATGCAAAGTGCTCCTACGACTACTGCTGCACCCACTGCTTAAGCTCCAACATCTTCATTCGTGACCTGTGACAACTTCATGGAACTCATGTCGAAGTTGAATGAGACGACTACTACGTTAAATGAGACAATGCGTGAGAACATAGCCCTAAGGCAAGATATGAACAGGATGACGACGTAGTGCAATGATTTCAGGAATCAGAGAGATCCTACCCCACCATGTCATCAGGCAGAAGAGTCAACCTCGTCAGGAAGAAATAGGTATTCAGTGCAGCAGCAATTCACTCAAACCTAAAACGCGTAAGAAATCTGGTTTGGTCACCTCCCCGTTTGGCATGCTGAACCAGCCCTGCTCGAACATGCCAAATCAGATGTTGTCCCACTAACTCATGACCATCCTCCATGCGATCGTGGTTCTCTAAGAACTTCTCACACTCCCGTGCTTCCCCCTCGCATCCTGTGATTGACTGGGACAACATGAGCCAAGGAAGTACCGCTTCGACGCGACTCAGGCGAAGTTGCCTGCATTGGAAGCGAGAAGAGATGGGGTTACAATAATGAAGACTAGGGAATCAACCATAGCCATACCCGGTTTACCAATGTTATCTTACAAGTGTATTTCCCTCGAAGGTTCAGCTTGACTCAAATGAATCATTATTCGAGCAGGACTGATTCCAGTCTGCATTTAATGAGGTGTACTTGGTATATGGACTTGGTAGTGGCTCCAGATGCTATTAAATGCAAGGCATTTCCTATCTACCTAAATGGAGTGGTGGTTAACCAGATTGCCTCCGAGATAGGTGCCTTTGTTCAAAGATCTAAGTGGGAAGTTTATGAATCAGTTCCATCTTCATGACTCCAAGTTGAATCATGTGTTGACCCTTTCCCACATAAACCAAGATCAAGGGGAGTCACCCAAGGTTTATCTTGAGCACTTCAACATTCTGTGACCGAAGTCGCCAACCCTAATGATGAAACTAAACTGATGACACTGGTTGATGGCACTGACCACGACATTGAGTTTGAAAAATGGCTAACTGGAAAGTCTCTGTCCACTTTAGATCAATTTTATCAGAAGGCCAATTAGTTTCTGCGAATTGAGGAGGCGGAAAGGACTCGAAAAAGGAGAACCAGCTACACAGTGAATAAAGGAATCCAAAGTAACGTAGTAGTGAGATAGTCTAGGGAAAATCTAGGAAAAGTTCAGGTTAACATCCAAAACCAGAACAAGAGAAGTAATAGCCAGCGTAGAGGCAACAACTACAGAGGCTGTAGTCAGAAAAGGGATGCTAAGAAGCAACCCTAGTTCTATACTTTCGACAATTATATGCCTTTGAGTGACACTTTGGAGAATGAATTTGTAGACACCTCTAATGTAATGCAGTATAAGAAACCCTCTTCGTGGGAATCTTTGGAGAAAGAAAAGAAGACATGGAAGTTTTGTCTGCTCCATGAGATCTACGACCATACGACTAAGGAATGTCGTCACCTTCGGGACATCATGGAGAAACTAATTTAAGAAGGAAAGCTCAGTGAATATCGAGTAAGCTTATGGGATAGGGGGTAGGGGACTTTGGACCCCAATCATCAAGGTCAGGCTGCTCCTAGAGCTTCCACACAGCAACAAAATAAAGGATTTGTTATCAACACCATCGTCGGAGGACCGCATCCGACTGGTTTTAGTCTTCGAAAAATATAGCTATATGTTAATGCAGTGAAGCATGTCGAGTCGAAGAGTGCAACACTACAGAGGAGGCTGCTCACATAAAGCAAAAGAGGACAACGTTGGACTATGTCGTCTTTAGAAATAGAGACGCGAATCGGGTGGAGGCCCCGAGTGTTGACCCACTAGTGATTTTGTCCATAATTGGCCCTGCTTTGGTACGAAAGGTCCTTGTTGACTCAGAAGTTCTATGAATATTCTGTTTAAGAGAGCCTACGACCAAATAATGTTGGAGGCAAAAGACTTAAAGCCATGTAAGGCTAGAAACATGACTTCAATGAATGAACTAGTGGGAATGGACGAATTAATGGTAGAGCTGGGTGGGGGTTTCCATAAGGGAGTGAGGGTTCTCTAATTTCTTGTGTTGGACATTAATTCTCTATATAATGCCTTCTTGGGCTGACCGATCCTCGTTGAATTAGAGCATGCATAGCTCCTTGGTGCTTGCTATTGTAGTTTTCAGTTGAAATGACATCGAAATTGTATGAGGAGATCAAGTAGAAGGATGGGAATGCTACTTAGCTGGAGGAAGAAAAACCATAGCAAGGATAAGGGAAAGGCTGTAGATAATTCTCTTTGCATCAGGGGTGCTGCTGCATAGCAAGTAAAGGGCAATTCCTAGCCAGAGCAGTGTAGTTGTCAATTCGAAGACATTGATCCAAGGAAAGACGAGGAGGTAGGATATTAGAGGGTGACCCCCAAACTAACAACGATGGAGATTTCGATTGATAACGACGACCCTTCTAAGGTCTTGAAAATCGAATCCCATCTTGGACCCTTCTGGATGAGGGAACTGACAAACTTCCTTTGCGCAAACCTTGAAGTGTTTACTTAGACCCAAAATGACATGTATGGGATATCGCAGATCATCATGAGTCACTTGCTCAACATTGATCCGAAGTATGTCCCACTGAAGTAGAAGAGGCGTATCTCGATCTTAAGAGGTCGACATCAACTAAGGAAGAATTAGAGAGGCTCAAAAGCAATGGGTTTATGCGAGACTCGCTCTAGCTTGACTGGATATCGAATCTGGTACTGGTGAAAAATTCTAACGGAAAGTAGCGGACATTCATTGATTTATCAAACCTGAACAAGGCATGTCCCAAGGATAGGTTTCCACTTCCTAGACTTGATCAGCTCGTAGGACAACAACTGGACACGAGCTTCTCTCCTTTATGGATGCATACTATGGATACAATCTGATCCTGATGCATGTGTCTGACCAGGAACACGCTAGCTTTATAACAAACCGTGGGTTACACTACTATATGGTCTTGACGTTTGGATCAAAGAATGTTGGAGCGATATATCAGTGGTTGGTCTACCGCATTTTCCAAAATCAATTTGGGAGGTTAATGGAAGTCTACATAAATGACATTCTTGTGAAGTTGCGACAATCATCCAACCATGTTGATAACTTAGTAGAAACTTTCAATGTTCTCCTCCAATTCGAGATGAAACACAACTCTTTGAAATGCTCTTTCGGCATTGCGCCAGGGAAATTTTTGAGTTTCATCATTAACTCTTATGGGATCAAAGTCAACCCTGAGCAGATTAAGACCATATAGAACATCCAAGAGCCTCGAAAGATCAGGGATGTGCAAAGCCTGAATGGGAAGGTGGCGACATTATGCAGATTTATATCCAAAGTCACCAACAAGTGCATTCCTTTCTTAGACTTAATAATATGATGAAGAGAAACTTTGCCTAGACCCCAGAATGTGTCGAAGCCTTTCGGAATCTGTTGAATCATTTGGAGAGGCCTCCCATATTACTGAAGTCAATCGATCACGAGGACTTATTTGTATATTTAGTGGTATCCTCGCATGCCATTAGCTCAACACTTATTCGTGAAGAAAATCGGGTTCAATGACCTCGTACTATGTAAGCAAGAGATTGACGGGGGAAGATCATAATTCCTTGAAAATCGAAAAGCTTACTTAAAGCCCCCTAATAACATCGAGAAAGCTACGTCACTACTTCTATGCTCATCCTGTTAAGGTGTATACTAACCAGTGTGACAGGTCCTTTAGCGACTTGAGGTGTCTGGGAAGTTGATCAAGTGCAATATTGAAATAAGTCTGTTTCATATTGCATTCATTCCTCAGAGAGTAATTCAGGGACATGCATTGGCGGACTTTATCGCAGAATTCATAGCTCCAGATGACAACACTAAAGGGGTTGATCCGTCCACTTCTATATGGAAGCATTCAATGATGAAGGTAATAAAGATCAGTTCTCTAGTACCGAATTTGTTTTATTAACTCCTAAAGAGCGGTCGATCTGTTACGTGTTGAATTTGGATTTCTCGACTATCAATAATGAAGCCGAGTACGAAGCCCAGATTGCTGGGCTTAAGCTTACAAAATAACCTAGAGTTAGAGTAATAGACGTCTTTTGTTACTCATAAATCATAGTATTTCAGATTAGTAGGGAATTCCAGACAAAGGCGGCATGGCTTGCCGCCTATCTTGATTGGATTGAAGAGCTATATGTCGGATTCGAATATTAACATATATCGTACATCCCATGGGATCAAAATGGCAAAGCTGAATCTTTGGCAAAGAAAACTAGCTCGGAGAATCCGACACAGACGGAGTTGGTCCCGATAGAGATATTGGCCACCCCGAGCTCATATTAAATGGAGGCCAATCGGGTGTTGGATGTTGAACCTGAGAAGGAATCATGGATGACACCCATTAAGAACTTCCTTCTACATGGAACCTTACTTGAGTGAAATAATGAGAAGTGTGCTCTACTACGTAAAGTTTAAAGGTATATCATTTATGGAGACATGTTATATCGAAAGGGTTTCTCTGTCCCTCTGCTCCAGTTTGTATCTCATGATGAATCCAAGACAGTATTGCAAGAAGTGCACGAAGGAGAATATGGTGATCATATCGAGGGGTAAATTTTGGAAAAGAAGGTACTTCGGTACAACAATTTTCGTCCTACCATCAACTGAGATACAACTGATTATTCATGACATTGCAACAAATTCTAAATGTTTGCTAAGATTTCAAGGGCTCCACTAACTCAAATAGCCCAAATGGTCAGTCCTTGGCCATTCACGGTATGGGGAGTATACATCATTGGTAGTCTTTTGATATCCAAGGGTAGAGCCAAGTACGCTATCCTGGCAGTCAACTATTTTACGTAGTTGGCTGAAGTTGAACTACTGACCACGACCTCGACAAAGCGAGTGATCAATTTCATCGTCAAGAACATCATATGTCGATATGGACTCCATAAAACCATCATAACTGATAACGGGACCCATTTTGATACCTCAGAGTTCAAAGATTTCGGTCGTCGTCATCACATCGAGAAAAGATATATGGCAGTGGACCACCCACAATCGAATGGACAGGTCGAAGTTGTGAACAAGATCATAAGGTCCATCTTGAAGAAGAGACTGGAGAAGGCTAGAGGAAAGTGGGTTGACAATCTTCCGTTATCCCTCTAGATGTATCGGTCGACCTATAAGTCAGTGATTGGCCACACTCCATTGGCGATGTCCTATGGCTCTAAAGCATCCATTCTAGTAGAGCTCGAAGTCCCTTCTCACTGAACTTCTTATTGTGATCCTTTGACTAATAAAGAAATCCTCCTACAATCCCTCAACATGATTGATAAGAAAAGAGGTCGACTTGCGAGCTATGGCGTACAAACACCAGGTCTCCCGATACTACAACACAAAGGTTCAGCCTAAAACATATGACCTCGACGACCTCATCCTGAAGCATGTATTTCCTGGCCCCATCCATATGGGACCGAAGTGGGAAGGACCTTACGTCATCCAACATAAACTTGATAATATTGCTTTTAGGTTAACGACTACTGATGGTGACCGACTCCCAAGAGCATGAATGTTAAGCATCTGCGACACTATATTACTTAAGCTTTTTATTTATGTAATTTCATAAATACACTTTAATTCCAATCTATGTAATAAAGCGTGACTCGCCGATTTCCATTGTGCTATAAATAAAATCATCTTCCACGCTCTATGACTATGTGTAATTATACGACTAAGTGTTGTGATTCGACTAGCCTATGCCGAAAATCAGAAAAAGGGAACGATCGATTCCCCAACGATGTACATTTTCACAAGTTACTACGAGTTTTCTCAACTCTATGACTAGTCAGATAAGAGTTAACAAAGTTATCCTCACTTTAAAGACTAAAGTGTAGGAAAAATGCTCAAGCGAATGTGAAATAACCGTTCGCACGTCCAACTCTAACTCTCATGACTTGAGAGAGTATAAAAAAATTGGATTAGCGTGAACGATGCACCATGACTTACGATCGCTTAACCCACAACTTTAACTTGATTCACGGCAGGAGAGTGTAAATCTCAAGGACCAGACATCCAATGTTGAAACTAACTTTCCTTAGACTGGGGGCATAAGTGCAGTCTTGAAAATTAACTTTGAATACACCCTAGACATGGCGCGTGACTCAAAGTTAATTTGGGGCATAGATATTGCCCCCCACTAGATCACTTAAACATTTGCTCAATTTAAGCAAAACTGCTTAAAAGTTGGTTAAGGCTTGGTAAACTCGTGAGTACACTGAATGAAAAGTGGAGTAAACTTATAAGAAAAAACTATTTTATACACAAATAAAATGCATATTTATGTAAAAATCAAAGACAAAACGCAAGGGCCACACTGACACCAACACAACAGACCAACAAAAAATAAAAAACTGCATTTACATCAGAGAATAGTGACTAACTCTTTGGGTTTTACTTATGTTTTTCCAGGTTGGACTCTTTTACAATTCTCTTCTTGGGTTTATTGGTGAAGGACTCCTCAGCCCTTGAGGTAGGAGGCTATGCTTCCTTTTGGACATCCTCTCCTTCCCGGAACACTTTGTCTCTTCTGTCGACACTCCCGTGCTAGAGACCCCTGGTTGTAACTCAATGGGAGGGAGGATAACTTGCAAACGATCATCGAGATAGTCCTTAACTCAGTTTTTATTTCCATGAGCTTCCCAGCATGTATCACCTCCATTTTTGCCATTCTTATAACACCTTTCTTTCCGGATTCCCCGACACATCTTCATCACCTTCAATATGGGTTTCTTTGTCATCTAAGTTTTCTAAGGCATTGATCACCCCATAATCCTTTGCAGTGTCATCACCAGGTAGCACTTGAAGCTCGTTCGCCTCCTTTTCCTCCATCCTAGGAGCCACCTTGACTTGTGCGGTACCTAAAGCAGGAAGAGGAATAACTATTAGTCCTCATGGGATAACTGGTCTCTCGATTGGTAATCCAACCGCCAGATGACATGCCACGATACTTTCATGAACTATGGAGAAAGTAAATAAATACCTTCTATGGAGCCATCACCAGGAGTCGTTAGAGTTTTCATTTCGACGATCGAGGTTAGAGGTTTATGTGCACTAAGGTTGGTTCATCCGAGTTGTACTCATATACCCTCTCAAAGCCTTGAGCTAAGGAAGGCAGAACAACGACTTGAGATGCAGGATGATCCATGACATGAGTGGTATATCCAGCTAAGTGGGGAAAAAAGTTCCCCCCGCAACCATGTTGGAACACTCTCCTATTATGGCTTTTCCCTTAACCCAATGTCGCTCTACATCCTCCTCCTCTTTCTACAGCCGCTGGCCCTAGGGTACAACTTCGTACTCATCAACCCTCGGAAATTTATCCGTTGGCTCCTCCTCATTCATCGATCTCTTGTTGGAAGCAAGCCTCTCCTCCTCGAAGAATCGATTCCAAGTGTTAGCTAGAGTCATTGGGTAGTTATCGACCCGTGTTAGGTCCGGGTATTAGAGGAATTGAGCGTAGAAGTTGTGCACTTAAGAGCCAAATTCCTCCTCCATTATATCCACATCAATCATTTTAGCCTTTAGCTCCTGAATCTCTATGTCGTATTGAGATTTGGAATTCACACCAGATTCAAGAGCCGTGTGAGCAGTTTCATAGGCTCTCTTCTTCCCTTCCTCGGAGGCAGCAAACTAGGCCCTGAGCCTTTCATTCCCTATGACATATCTCTCTTCCTCTTTCTTTAATGCATCATTATCAACCTTGAGATATATACTACCTGGGTGATCACCTCAGATCATCCTCAAATGACTTGGTCTTGAGCGACTATAAGTTAAGCTCACTATGGAACCAGGCTTGCAGCTTCTAGAGCACCATTTCAGATTTCTCCTATTACTTCTTAGGGATTGCAAGGTTGGACTCAATATCGGCTAAGTGTTTCTTATAGTGCATGAGTTTTTTTCATTGTACCACAACCTGTTCATGTTGTTTATGTCGAGCTAAAGACTCAGGATAACCTTAGACAACATTCTTGATTACTTGACCATGTAACACCCCGCATTTTTAAGTTAAATAATAAAATAAAAATTTGTAAAATTTTCGAAATTTAGTCATGGAAGTAGTGTTATTGCATCCGTAACGATTTTCTGATCAATTTAGACCTATGGTGTGTAGCAAATGGATTTAAAACAAAGAAGATATCTTTGAATGAAGTTTTAGAACAAACATGAAAAAGAAGATATATGTGACACCCCACATCCGTTAATGTCACTCATTAAGAGAATGCATTAAGTTTCGTGAAGCATTATAGGTAAACAGAAACAGAAACATTACAAGACAAATATAAAATAGCAGCGGAATTAAAAACTTAATTAATCATAAAGCATCGTAGTTCAAAACATGGTTACATCATATGTATGAAATGCATAAAACCCAGTACATCATTAAAAATTATGTCTTGTACTTAAAATATCAGAGTACATTAATAAAAGAAGCATAATCCCCAAAACATAGCCATAGTAGAGAGACAAGAAATCGAGCAATACATCTAAGCAGCTCCAAGCAAGATGAAAGCAGAGAATCCAAATCAAGCCCGAGTATTCCCACCCTGAGAACATTGGTGGAGGGGGGGCGGAAACCGAAGAGAGAGAAGTGGAAACAAAATGGGTCAGACATAAAGTCTGGCGATTCCAGTTACTTTTAGCATATAAATAAGTAAAAGCATCATGACAGACATATAAAGTGGAGAGTGAGATAACAGTATCATAAGGCAGGTATAACAGGATAACAGAACGGGATATGTTGCGCTTCTTAACTACTTTTCTTTGCACTAATACTAGTATAACAGATATGTAATAGGATTATATACTCCCTAATTGCTTAACAAAAACAAGATGATCCGAACAGAAATATAATGATAGTTTTAGGTGTACTCTAGTAATGGATTTTAACCCAAATAGAATTAACCGGTACCTAAACAGAAATAATGGGTTTTAGACCAGACAGAAACACAAGTACCCCACAGAAACAGACAGGACTAGATGTACACTATTATTACCCCCTAATCGATCGGCTCTCTATCCCGTAAATACCCTGTGTCGGCCACACAGTTCCTAAAGTGGCAACCTACAGAAGGACATAGACCTATTTACTGATGCTAAAGAGGCTTATTTTCCAAGATGCAGGTCGTACTCATGCACTCACATGAGTCCGTTGGAACGCACCAGTACACACCTCCTCTCAGATGAACCTATTACAATCAGTTCATTAAGCGTGCCCTAACCTCTTTTCCTAGTGTGGGGTCCCCCTTTAATACCAGAATGGGTTACTGACTAATATGGGTCCCACACAACAGATGACACAAGCCAACCCTTACAGATCTTGTGTCCCCAACTAACTAGAATTTTGATAGGTTATGCCAACAGATTTAACATATTCACATAACCCCTACAGATTTACGGGCTAAACTTTACAAGTTAACGGGTCCATATAACCCCAACAGGTTTAATAGGTTAAGTTTCCTAAATTAACAGGTTCGTATAACCCCCACATGTTTAATAGGTTTACTTAACCCCACAGATTTAACAGGTTTACTTAATCCCACCGATTTAACATGTTTACTTAACCCCACTGTTTTAACTGGCTTACTTAACCCTACATATTTAATTGGT
Source organism: Allium sativum (assembly GCA_030737875.1). Taxonomy (NCBI): domain Eukaryota; kingdom Viridiplantae; phylum Streptophyta; class Magnoliopsida; order Asparagales; family Amaryllidaceae; genus Allium; species Allium sativum. The sequence continues at coordinate 4,205,010 of JASFAX010000039.1, read as the reverse complement.
TTACATAACCCCGCAGATTTAACAAGCTCATACAATCCTTATGGATTCAAACAGGTTAAGTATTACAAGTTCATTACCATACATTCATTTATGGTTATAATGCGCTAGATCTTCCATATTAAGTCTACCACTTGTGGATGCTGGATATGCCGATCGGGTCCGGGCAGACTTCTTCCACAAGTCGGACTTAATCTCGTGTCTTAGCACCATCACGTGTTTATGCACTTAGACCCCTCACATTAGATTCACCACTTGTGGGTGCTGGATATGCTGGCCGGGTCCGGGCAGACTTCCACCATAAGTGTAATCTAACCTCATGTCTAAGCGCGGTTGCAGTTTTCTAATTACTGTAATTCTATGCATCTTCATTCATTAACAAGTATTCCTATTTCATTATAGGTTTTCATGCCCCTTTCCCAAGTCATATTCATCATGTGTTATACGCCCAAATTAAGATCTTTAATCACAGTTTGGTTTATGCCCTAAATCCATATTCGTGCTTTCAATTCAGGTACTACCCCAAATTTCCCAATGCAAGTTATGCCCCAATTTTAACGGATTAAACAAGCTTCACAGATTCTTTACAGTTCTAGTAACATGTTTCGCTTAATCTTAAATTAAGCCTACAGATTTTTATGTCCCAAAGCATAAGTCATAATTTATCATATAAATCATTCCATAATTTTTAGTCCAATTTCACAATATAGTTTATGCCCCCAGATCGTAATCGTGATTCAAAGTAGAAGCTATGCCCCTAAATTACCATTTCCAATCATTCCTAATTTAACCCAATTTTGTTCGTATGCATATTTCAGTGATATCGGTCAAGGCTCGAAAGTAGTTCGACTAAAAAAATAAAAAGGGAACGAGAGAGAGAAGGACAGAATAGGCACAAAACCAACAGTAACAGAGATGGGCATATGATAGCAGAAATAAGCATATAAGAATTGATCTGATGAATAAATATAGGCATATAAGAACAGGTCTGATGAACGTGCAATAGCAGGACTGATTATGCATAGTGTCATGATCATAAACAGGCATGATGAGATCTAATCAGTGAATTAGATATACAAATATGTAGATCTGATATGATTCCAATAGTCACAGGCTTAGATCTAATTCATAAGCATGTCAAGATTACATTTTAATTATTTTTATCTAAAATAACGTAGACTCACAGAGAATAGATCTAAGAGACAGAAGAATAGTTGCGGATGTTGAATCGTAGATCTCTAAACTTGAATGACTCTAGTTGATTGTTGAAGAAGAAAAAACTTGATTTATTTTGGGTAGAGGCAACATCTAGTTCACCATTGTTTTAGGTGTGGAGAAACAAGAGAAATGGGTCTTATTTATAGCCTAGGGTCAATGAATCTAGTCAAGAAAGGAGTCCACGTGCGAAAACTGAATTCTTCCCAGATCTGTATGGGGGTCGACCCTGGGGTCAACCCATGGGTCGACCCCAAAGAGCCTGGGTCGACCCCCAAAATGGGGAGGTTCAGCTATTCCCCCTCCCAATTTGCTGTTTTGATTTTTTTTATATATATATTTTAATTTGTTTGTATATATATAATTCTCTTGTGCGTATAAAAACTTCAAACCTTAATAACTTCTTCATATGTGTCCGTTTTACGCAAACCAGGTGTCTATTTTGACCAGAATTCCGAGATGAACGTAATGGTGAAATCCGTTTCACTTAATTTCGAATATTAAATTAATACTTATTTAATTTATCATCTTTAATGTTGTTAAAATTATGGGGGTGTTACATTCTTCCCTACTCAAAGAATTTCGTCCCCGAAATCTCCAAGTTAAGAAGAATGTATATCCTATCATCCATCACCTATCTACTCATCCACCAATCACAGGCATCCATTGTCCTTAAAAGATTTCTTATGCTTATATGAACACATGCAAAGGTGTGTGTATATGTCCTTATACTAATGCGAAGATCAGGCGGTCTACTGATTCAGTCGACCTCCTTAACGCAATATATGTTAGTGCCATGAATCCAACATGTATGCAAATAATCCTATTATAACATGTAAGTTTTATATGTGTGCACAATCATCCATCCAAATGCAACATCCATATGATGATACATCACTTTCATCCATTAAAAGAAGAAAAATGCACACATATCCATATGCAGTATGAGAGTGATTGAGTCGATCTAGTGCCTAATGTGTGTGTATATGCATCCACGAGCAACCACTAGCAAACACTTGCATCCATCAAACATAACATGTCTTAATCACATGTTTATATCCATGAGATTTCTATATAAAGGTCGAAGGTTCGATCGATAGGATAAACACGAATGACAGAAGTAAGTACGAATAAAAGCTTGGAAAAAGAAGTTAAGAACATAGTCCCAAAAAGGAAAGGGTATGAAGCGCGATCCTTGTCTTCAGTCTCCCAAGTCGCATCCTCGTTGTCTTCTCCCTATTGCACTTTTATTAACTTAATCTCTCTGTTGCGCATTTTCTTAACCTCTGTTCCAATTATGCGGGTAGGAACTCGTCTAATTGTCGCCTCCGTTCTACCTGTACTTCCTCAAGCATTTTCGGCTCAACTACCTCTACTGTATCATGCAGACACTTCCATAAATCAGAAATGTGGAAAAACATCATGAATATCCACAAATAAGCGAAGCGGGTTGTACGCCTTAGTTGCAAAGACGACCGGAGCACCCCATTCTGATATGCTTCACCTAACCAACACCTTTTTCAAGTAGCTCCCCTATTTGTTTGCAGAGCTCCCTCCTTTCCTTAGGAGTCATGTGGCGCACAGGTAATGCGACTGGCTTCACATTATCTACCAAGTATATCCAGAAATCATTCTCGCGCTCGGAGGTAAGTCCTTAACCTCCACAAAAACATCTGGATACTCACAAACTACAGGTATAGATCACAAATCATCGAAAAAAGCATCAAGTGACTATGGGAAACTAGCATGCTAGAACCTCTTGGGTCACAAGAAATCTCGAGAGTCCTCCCACGGAAAGTCAGAAATTTAACGACCCTCCTCTATCAATCTAGAATGGCACCATACATGGCTTGCCAATCCATCCCTAGAATCAAACAGTATCCCATAAAACCAAGTACATATGCGTCGCACTCAAACTTGACACCTAACACAGATATTCTCAAACCCCGACAACTCATAGACAGATGAGCCATGCCACCAATGGGGTTTGAAACAACAACGAGATCCAAAACCATACTAGTACTAAGGTGCAGAGACTCAACTACAGAATCAGATATAAAAGAGTGAGAAGCGCCAGAATAAAAAAGAGTCCTAACTGGATGACCGGAAAGAGAAATCAAACCTTCAATGGAAACTTTCATACCTCTGTCCGGTACACTGGCCTCGAGAGCGTGCATCTACACTCTTGAAGGTCCTGGCCTTTGGCCCTATCCTTGCTTCTTCTGGCACTCCCTAGTATAGTGTCCGACTTCACCATAGTTGAAGCAAGCATTCTTCTTTTTTCTGCGGTCTTTGACCAAATGACCCATGTTCCCGCAACCATGACATTTATTTTTGCCTTGAGCTTTGTTATGCTTTCCGCCCTCTTGTTGTTATTCTTTCTTGGGCCAAACTTTCTTATTTTGTGTTTCCACAACCTTAACTTCCTTTTTTTCAGCTTTTTCTTCCTCATGCATCAATGCCATATCAATGAGCCTTTCAAAAGTTGCTCCCATCGGGATATGGGACATGACTAACCCATGGAGGGATTCATTTAGTCCTTTAACAAACCGCAAATCTTTCTTATGCGGGTTATCTACTAGCTCTAACCCAATCCTCATTAGTTGGTTAAATTTGTTAACATACTCTTTGATAGTCGTGCCTCCTTGCTTGAGTGCCAGAAACCTTTCCATTTGCATGCTTTTCTCCGCTTGAGAAGGAAATTTCATTTCAAAACTTTGCCGAAAATCATCCTAAATATCCATTGGACACCCTGCTTGCGTCACTTCCCACTCGAATGAAGCTTCATCTTTTAGTAGCCAGGCGGCTAACTGAATCTTCCTACGATCGTCCACTTCGAAAATTCCAAACAGATCCTCCGTCTCTTTTAGCCAATTTCTTACCTCTACAAAAGTCTCGGTTCCACGAAATGGCCATCCTCCCATAGCACAAAAATATTTGCAGACCTTAGAGAAATTATTTGCACGCGGACGAGGAGGATGAGGAATGGTGGGTGCAGCTGGGGGAGGAACGTCTGCTTGGCCACCGACAGGCGCCGTGGCTTCTAGATACCTATGAAACCCGCCTGGTATCGTAACGCCCTCAGGAATATTTGGTTCCCCAGACATGCTGAAAAGAAAAGGAAAAGGGATTCAAACAAAGAATCGAAAGATATTCCATATGGCTTTTGGGAATATGTTTCTCAAAACAGACTTTTCTTTTGGAATTGCTTTCTTTTAAAACCTTTTTGAAAATAATTTTCAAAATCTTTATCCGATCTGGTAACATTAGCTCTGATACCAATTATGACACCCAACATCCATTAATATCACTCATTAAGTTTCGTGAAGCGTTATTGGTAAACAGAAACATAATCATTACATGATAAATATAAAATAGCAGCGGAATTAAAAATTTTATCAATCATAAAGTATCATAGTTCAAAACATGGTTACATCATATGTCTGAAATGCATAAAACCCAGCACAATATTAAAACTTCTGTCTTGTACTTAAAATATCAGAGTACAATAATAAAAGTAGCATAATCCCCAAAACATAGCCATAATAGAGAGACAAAAAATCGAGCAATACATCTAAGCAGCTCCAAGTAAGATGCAGAGAATACAAATCAAGCCCGAGTATTCCCACCCTGAGAACCTGGGGAGGGGGAACAGAAGAGAGAGAAGAGGAAACAAAATGGGTCAGACATAAAGTCTAGCGAGTTTAGTTGCTTTTAACATATAAATAAGTAAAAGCATCGTGACAGTCATATAAAGTGGAGAGTGAGGTAACAGTGTCATAAGGCAGGTATACCAGGATAACAGAACTGGACATGTTGCGCTTCTTAAGTACTTTTCTCTGCACCAATACTAGTATAACAGATATGTAACAGGATTACATACTCCCTATTTGCTTAACAGAAGCAGGATGATCCCAACAGAAATATAATGGTAGTTTTAGGTGTAGTATAGTAATGGGTTTTAACCCAAACAGAATTAACCGGTACCTAAATAGAAATAATGGGTGTTAGCCCAGACAAGAAACACAGGTACCCCACAGAAACAGACATGACTAGATGTACCCTATTTACTACCCTCCAATCGATCGACTCTCTATCCCGTAAATACCCTGTGTCGACCCCACAGTATGGTGTATTACTTCCTAAAGTGGCAACCTATAGAAGGACACAAACCTATTTACTAGTGCTACATCGGCTTATTTTCCCAAATGCAGGTTGTACTCATGCACGCACATGAGTCCGTTGGAACACGCCAGTACGCACCTCCTCTCAGATGAACCTCTTACAATCAGTTCAATAAGCGTGCCCTGACCCCTACCTACTGTGGGGTCCCGCTTTAATACCAGAATGGGTTACTGACTCATATGGGTCCCACACAATAGATGACACAAGCCAACCCTTACAGATCTTGTGTCCCCAACTAACCAGGATTTTGATAGGTTATGCCTAACAGAATTAACAGATTCACATAACCACCTATAGATTTACGGGTTAAACTTTACAAGTTAACGGGTCCATATAACAAAACAGATTTAACAGGTTAAGTTTTCTAAATTAATAGGTTCGTATAACCCCACCGGTTTAACAGGTTTACTTAACCCCACCGATTTAATAGGTTTACTTAACCCCACTGTTTTAACAGGCTTACTTAATCCCATATATTTAATAGGTTTACTTAACCCCACAGATTTAACAGGCTCATACAATCCTTATCGATTTAAACAAGTTAAGTATTACACGTTCATTACCATACATTCATTTATGGTTATAATGCGCTAGACCTCCCATATTAAGTCTACCACTTGTGGATGCTAGATATGCTGGTGGGGTCAGGGTAGACTTCTTCCACAAGTCGGACTTAACCTCGTGTCTTAGCACCGTCACATGTTTATGCACTTAGACTCCTCACATTAGATTCACCACTTGTGGTCGCTGGATATGTCGCTCGGGTCCGGGAAGACTTCCACCACAAGTGTAATCTAACCTCGTGTCTAAGCGCAGTTACAGTTTTCTAATTATTGTAATTCTAGGCATCTTCATTCATTAACAAGTATTCATATTTCATTATAGGTTTTCATGCCCCTTTCCCAAGTCATATTCATCATGTGTTATATGCCCAAATTAAGATCTTTAATCACAGTTTGACTTATGCCCCAAATACATATTCATGCTTTCAATTCAAGTTCTGCCCCAAATTTCCCAATACAAGTTATGCCCCAATTTTAATGGATTAAACAGCCTTCACAGATCTTTACAGTTCCAGTAACATGTTTCTCTTAATCTTAAATTAAGCCTATAGATTTTTATGTCCCAAACCACAAGTCATAATTTACCATTTGAATCGTGCCCCAATTTTTAGTCCAATTTCAGAATGTAGTTTATGCCCCCAGATCCTAATCATGATTCAAAGTAGAAGTTATGCCCCCAATTTACCATTTCCAATCATTCCCAATTTAACCCAATTTCGTTCATACGCATATTTCAGTGATATTGGCCTAGGCTCGAAAGTAACCTGACTATAAAAATATAAAGGGAATGAGAGAGAGAAGGACACGAATAGGCATAAAACCAACATTAACAGAGATGGGAATATGATAGCAGAAATAGGCATATAAGAATAGATCTGATGAACAGATATAGGCATATAAGAACGTATCTGATGAACATGTAATAATAAGGCTGATTATGCATAGTGTCATGATCATATACATGCATGATGAGATCTAATCAGTGAATTAGATATTCAAATATAGCAGATCTGATATGATTCCAATAGTCACAGGCTTAGATTTAACTCATAGGCATGTCAATATTGCATTTTAATTATTTTTATCTAAAAATAACGTAGACTCACAAAGAATAGATCTAAGAGACAAAAGAATAGTTGCAGATGTTAAATCACAGATCTCTAAACCTGAATGACTCTAGTTGATTGTTGAAGAAGAAAAGACTTGATTTATTCCAGGCAGAGGCAGCATCTAGTTCTCCATTGTTTTAGCTATGGAGAAACAAGAGAAATGGGGTCTTATTTATAGCCTAGAGTCAATGAATCTAGTCAAGAAAGGATTACACATGCAAAAACTGAATTCTGCCCAGATCTGTATGGGGGTCGACCCCCCTTGGTTGTCGACCCCTCCTTGGGTGTCGATCCCCCTTGGGTGTCGACCCCAGGGTCGACCCATGGGTCGACCCAAAGAGCCTTGGTCAACCCCCGGGTCGACCCCCAAAATGGGGTGGTTCAGCTATTCCTCCTCCCGATTCGCTGTTTTGATTTTTTTATATATATTTTAATTTGTTTGTATGTATATAATTCTCTTGTACATATATAAACTTCAAACCTTAATAACTTCTTCATACGGTGTCCGTTTTACGCAAACCAATTGTCTATTTTGACCAGAATTCCGAGACGAACGCAATTGTGTAGTCTTTTTCACTTAGTTCTGAATATTAAATTAATTATTCTTTAATTTATCATATTTAATGTTGTTAAAATTACGGGGTGTTACAATATAATACAAGATCAATAGCTACCAATATTTTAATCTTATGAACAAAAACTAAGTTAGGAGAGTTGGTAAAGTATGCACTTCCCAAGGTGGAGGTTAGGAGTTCGAGTCCCACTAGCATTATTTTTTAAATTTTAAATAAACCAACAAAAAAGATGCATGTTCTAAGAGAAATATATATACATATAAGGAAAAATTGTATATATATGGGTGTGTGCATGTGTATATATAAGTGTATATATATAGGCATTCAAAATTAACATGCTTTTTTGAGATATATCATATAGATGCCTTTTACGGGGCTTAATTTTTGGAAATGACGACAGGCGACTTACATCTTTCTCTACTTCAATCTTCCTCCCCCCTTCTTTTAACTCCACCCATCTGCATTCTTCCCACCATATCAACGCCTGCTTTTGCCATGCCTGGAATCTAGCTACCTATCGCTTCTCAATCCCTATACCACATTGCTCAGATCTACTCGACTTTCTAACCCTATGCCCTCACTTACTACTGATGAACTGTATGATTGAAGCTTGCACGGTGACTCAAGCTCTTCAGCCTCAACTAGGCCTTCCTAATTTTCATTCAAGACTCACACACGAAATTGTTTTTTAGCTAATGTGGGTCTGGGGTGTTTTTGGTGTTGGCTCTGTTGGTAATTTGGGTCTGACTGTGATCTTTAATTTGTACGTTTGTTTGCGTCTCGAGCTTTTGTGTGGGTATTGGTGTTATGATTGTTGGTAGATCTGCTTTTTCTGGGTTTGAGATGGTGATTTGCTGGGGTTGGTTGTGATGTTCTTCATTTTGCTGAGCTATCTTGTTGAGGTAGTTTATACCCTTTTTGCAACCTCCCTCAGAAAATTATGTCCTTACTTTAGTTTAACATGGGATGTTTTTCTACATTGAGCTTCTTGCAATGGTTTGTTAGTTTATGCAATGTTTCGTGATATGTCATTATGGGTCAATATACTGTGGTTGTTCTCTCCACCATGGTTTGGCTTCTCTGGCTATGCTTGGCTACTACTACTGAATTGGCTGAGCAAGTTGTGACCATGTTGCGTGACAACCTATTCATGTCAGATTGAAATGAAAGCACGTAAGCATGTTGCTGCTCCCATATCGTGTCACATCTCTTCTTGCCTGGTCCTAGTTACCACAATGTTCAGCTACTTGAAGTACTTTGTTTCTTTGATTATGCTATGCTCTATTTTTCTGTTGTGAGTAATGTAATAAACAATGATATTTAACTACTGTTGTAGTATGTAATATTGTAGTCTAGTAATTTAGCTAGCTCCAGTGTTGTAAGCCTAATAGGTAGAGTGGATGGAACACTATAAACTCCGTAGGCGGTGGACGGTCCACCTTAAAAACCAAACTAGTTAATTGTAACCATAATCACCTGTACTATAGTGTATTTTATTATTGGTTATAATAAAAAAGTGTTACGGATCACTATAAAAACCGGCTGGGCTTGCCAAAAAAAATTAACATGCAATAATTAAAAATAAGCAAGAAGTAAATGCTAGAAGAGCGCTATTTGAATTTTGAAAATAAATGGAGTTATGCGTAAATATGTACGCATAGATTCAAAAATTGAAATTAAGTGTATATTAAGGGCGGAAGATAATAATGGAATGAATGTTCACATTTATTTATGCGTGTGAACACGCGTTAAAAAGACTAGAAATAATCAAATAGATTAGAAAGAATTTTGGCAAAAGAACAACGTTAATAATGATATTTATTGTGTAGCTATTATGAACACAAGTTTATAAAGTTATGTGCGAATGTATGCGCGCAAGTTTGAATTTGAAGTCTTAAATGTGGTTTATAAATGGAAGAGTTTAATATAGGGAAGAATAACAGGCAAGAAAAACAATGTTGATTGAAAACGTTGAACAAGAAACTAATAGCTGCGAAATTCACGTTCACGATCCAGTATATGGGTTGACCCATGCTCTATGTAGGTCGACTCAGGGGTCGACCCATTATAGGACTGGGTCGACCCAGGGGTCGATCTACCTGGAGCCCGCATCGACCCAACACTGGGCAAAGTGACATGTTCCCACCAATTTCTATGGATCAGATTTTACTTATTTCAATCCAACGAATGATGTTCTTCTAGCACCTATAAACAAACCAGTAGGGCCTAGCCTCCCCAACTCATATTTTATGAGAGGGCGCTAGAACTCTGCCATTTCTTTTCTCCTCCAAACTCTTCAGAAAATAAATATATTAGTTTTAGGATTTCCGATTCAAAATTTGGGAATAAAAGATAACAGATTTAAGCTATAGATGCTCAGATCCTTCGTTCATACAATTCTACAAATCTAAACCAAAATGGAAAGCAGCGCAGCTCGAAATCAGATTCAAGAATTGTATGTAGTCAGATGAGTGTATTAAAATATATTTTTCAATAACAGTGTTTTTGTATCATTTGATTCCTGCTAAAATTTACAATATGTCCTCTTCTTCTCCCCTTTTCTAGTTCAGAATATACCGTTTATGTCAAATTTTGATTATGCGCAAAAATTTAATAAAATTGCGATTACACAAAAATTGGATGATTGAATTATGGATAGGCGCAAAATTATTGAATTGTAGTTCAACTGACATTATAAACAAAAAGGGGAAATTTTAGTTATTTGAGGCAAAAAAGAACATATTGTTACTATATTGTAATAAATAAAGGATTTGTGAATTTACAAATTATTTCAAAGAAATCCCTTTTCATATTTAAATAGGAATAGTGCAGGAATTGCACGGATTAAAAGAAAGAAAAAAGAAGTGTAAATAAATCATGCTAAATTTTATTGTAATTATGCAAAATAAAATGAAGAAAACAAGTTAGAGATAGTAATTAATACATATTAATCAAATCTGAAAGTTTGTAGCAGTCAAGATTGATTGGTTAGGAAAGAAGAAGAGATGTATTTGCATAGTTTGAGTAGACAAAGGAAAATAGGAAACATGATGGCAAAATTAAATTATGAATAAATAAAGATTATTGTGAAACATAGAGTTAACCGTATTGCGCAATAAATTGATGACCTCTATTACTACCAAAATTAACTTCGGAACAGACTGACGACGAAGGGGGTGTGGATTGTCATCGACACAAGAAATGTCTTTGGAAGCAAAAGCCAAATACTAGAAAGTACCGAAAGCATGAAGGAATAATCTGAGAGCTGCATAAACTGACACCTTCTTAGGAGAAAGGAGCTCAAAATCTATAAAATTCCAGCAAAGTGTATCCGATAGGGGGTATTCGATAGGGTCTATCCGACAAGGCGTATCCGGCAGTGTGGTTCTACAACGAGAGGTCATCTAAGTCAGAAGCTAAGAAAGAGGGAGGCAAGAGCTCCGCTAATCAAAACCCAGAAAGATGGAAGGGTTGTCGGTATTAACCCGCTTAACACCGATACACCAGGAGACAAAGGCATTAAAGATACTAAGCCTAAAGCGCCCAGGGGCTATCCAGAACTAGCGCCCGAAATATTCAAGCACCGGGAGGTCATTCTATTAAACAATAGGTAAAACACCGGAAGCTACCCTTCGGAAGGATAGACTTCATCCGAAAGCTCCACCGGAAGGCAAACCGAAACCCTAGAAGGAACACAGGCTATTCATACTAATACTCCTAACACTGGCACAACCAGGGGTTCCAAACCGGCCGCTATTACATACATCACGACGGCAAGATCCTCAAAGTATTCATGAGAAAACCAAAAGCCTACACTCGGAAGCCACAATCGGGAGCATAAATGTATTTCGAAGGCCATTTTTATCAACAAGCTCATATCCATCTCGAAGATGCTTCAATCGACCGGGACCCTCACTCTGGAAGTATAATCAGCACCACAAATGCGGCCGGAAGCTAAACATCTGAGACCAAGGAGAAAAAGGCCTATAGAGGCTTCTGCACGCCCAATAGCAGAAGGGGCCCTGAATTCTCTATAAATAAGACCCCAAGGGTCACATTTTGGGGGACGAATTCTTCATTTTCTCAAATTTCTTCTTCTTTGAGGAGCAAACCCTAATTTCCAAATCGAATTAGAGATTTCTTTAACTCTTGTAATACATCTACAATTTATGAATGGAGAAGTTCAGGACTTAAACATCTTGTGATTTGATAATCGTGTTGTGCCATTTATGATGAAATAGGGAGTTAACACTAACTTTTCGTATGAAAGAGTTGTTCACGCCACCTTCATAAAAAGGAAGGGCTTCGTGGAAACCCGAAGCCTTTCCCTTTTATCTTAAGGGTTGGCAACGTGAATCAACCCTTTCATAATGAGCCTAATGCTACTCGACTCTGGGAAAAGGTTGACTACAGGCTTATGACTTGATCACTGATGCAACCAAAGCCCTTTGAACTGGCTCGATGCAGAAAGATCATTTGAGTTAATAAGTATTGCAATACCCCAATCCCTAAATATTGGGAAGCATTAGCCTGTTTTCCTCCTATCACAATGTATATCATTTTACTCATGATCTAAAAGGTAGCTGATCGCGTAAGGCTTCAGTTGTGCCAAACTAAATAAACCTTTCTTCAGGGTACTATAGAACTCCATAGTCCAATAAGCGTGATATTCACCTCTTGAGGGAAGAATAACTAATCATCAGAATGGAGATTTATAAGAAATAGTAGATTTAGGAGCGTTGATCCTAGATTGTTTTTCAGTAACTTTAGATCGCTGCTGCACCAATTTTCCTTGATATATGCTCTATACAACTTATTCCGGGTGTTGACAGAAAATATCGTCAACATTTTGGCGCTAGAAGGAGGGCCTGAACCTCTGTCCTTGCGGTTAATACATCAAAAATTAACTTGGTAAACTTATTACTCCATGGCAGGAAAGGATGAAACCAAAGAAATTGGGAAAAGTACCAGCTTCTAAAGCCACTCGCGAAGAAAACGTGGAGTTGACAGTCAATCTAACAATAATGAAGAAGGAGCAACTTCCAGCCCGATACAACCACCAAATCCAAATGCCGTGGAAGATAATGTCGCAATAATTATGGACTTTGAGAAGCAAATCCAAGAGATGCAAGCTCAAATGAATGCTGCTAAAGCGCAGATGTCTTAAAGAATCACCAAGTCCAATCAAAGAGAGACGATTGAATCTCCGAAAAGAAAGGCTCCCATTCAACACTTTGAATTAAAGGAGATGATCAAAGCAACTTCCTCTTAGAAGAAAAGTCCCTTTTGACAGGAGTAGACCACTAAGCAAATCAATGCAAATAGGAACAATCAGGGAGTTCCACTTCTAAAGGTTTTGATCCTAAAAGAGCAAATTATGACAACACAGAAGCTTATCTTAAAGACATTACTCAGAAGACTGTCAAAGACTTGTTGGGAAGCAAGGGGAAGAGGATCCAGGATGATAGGGTTAATGATAATTAAAGAGTATCCCCTTTCATCGATGAAATTATGAACACCACAATACCATCTAGGGTGAAGGTTACCTTGGAACAACTGACCCTGATGATCATCTAATGGCTTTCGACAGCCAGATGGATCTCTACGATGCTTCAGGAGCTGTCAGATATCGTCTTTTCCTGGTGAACTTCCAAGGAGCGGCAACAAAGTGGTATCGTCAGTACAGAGAAAACACCATTTACTCGTGGAAACAGTTCTCCTTCAAGTTTTCAATGCAATTCTGCATTTGCAAAGACCCGACAGTTGACTACACAATCATTGCTAACATCAAGCAGAAGCAAGGGGAGTCTCTAGGAGATTACCTGAAAAGGTTCAACATCGAGGCAATAAAGGCCAAGGATGTAAATGATCGCGACAAATTGATAGCCGTGCATTTAAGGCTAATTGAAAATATCCCCTTTTGGAAAGAATTATACACTCACGGCTGTAAAGATTTACAAGACTTTCACTTCCATGCCGACAAGTTTATTCGCCTAGACGAATTGTACTTCACAAAGATAAAGTTCGGACCTCAAGGGGAAGGAGGAAGGTCAAACTTCGGACGAAAGCTCCAGGAGGGAAACCAAAAGAGATCAAGGTAGGAAGATTCTAATACCAACTTGGATGCTCTAAGTAAGCCCATCTCCTTTGTGTTTGCTATTGCAAAAGAAAGGGTTAACAACTTCCCTATCTCGTTCAAAGCCAAGAATTTCCCGGAACCTTATTCTGGTGGTAAGTATTGCGGATATCACAAAACCAACGGGCATAAGACCGACGAGTGCAAGGTATTGGACGGGATTATTCAGAAGTTAATTAGAGAGGGACATCTAAAAGGATTTGTTTTGAACAAGACAGTATCTTCTCAACATACAAATGGACAACAAAAGGTTTCAACAAATGCAATAGAAACTACTATAGAAGAGGGCAACCTAGACTTGGGTCCTCCCATAAATCGAATTAATGTGATCCATGGTGGACCACACCCTGCTGAAAATTTTCCAAGAGGCAGGAGTCAATATCTAAAGGAAGCTATGGAAGGAATATTCTCCATTCGAGAGGAACCCTCATTAAAGAATGCACATTACACACTCAAAATGCACAAGCTGGTAATTTCTCTAGATGAGATGAAGAAAGGGGTCCGCCACCCACATAACGATCCCATTATGATAACAGCTTAAATCAGACTCCCTGTCGTTTCCAAGATCCTTATGGACACTAGGAGTGCCGTCAATGTCATCTTCAAGCATGCTTTTGATCAAATGGGAATTTCCACTCCACAGGACCTTCGAAACTCTCTTCGTTGTGATCGATCAACCATCCTATTACAACGCCTTCTTTGAGTGACCTGCTTTGGAGGAGATGGATGCTTTTGTTTCTTCTAAGTATCTTATGCTAAAGTTCTTAACCAAGCAAGGATGAGGTACAATCAAAGGAGAACAATTTAGTTCTCGCGAGTTGTATTTCGCAACGGTTGACAAATACAAAAGGAAGTGTTCTTCGTACTTTGATTCTTCTACTGTTTTTATACCTTCGAATAGGGGATTCTTACACCCCACATTCGAAGCTAAAGTAAAACTTAATAAATCTAACAAGCATGAAAATGGTTGGTACACTTCTTTGAAAAAAAGGAAGAGAGACGATGATGTAAACTTGATAGAGTATGGAGAAATTATCGCAGATTTGGATTCCAGAGGGGATATTGAATGAGTGAAACCAATAGAAGATTTAGAAGAGGTAAATGTTGATTCAAAGGATAAGGCAAAAGTTGTCAACATAGGGAAAAGGCTGACAGAGACCCTTAAGAGCGACCTAATTCAGTTCCTGCAACTCAATAAAGATGTTTTCGCTTGGACCCATTCGGACATGGTCGGGATCAATTGTTCTATTATGAGTCATGCCTTAAACATTGTTCCTTCTATAATTCTGGTTCGACAAAAGAAAAGACAATACATTAGAGACCGATTAGAAGCCTTAAATGAGGAAGTCAAAAGGTTAGAAACAAACGGGTTTATCCGAGAAGTTCTTTACCCAAAATGGTTAGCCAATCCTATGCTAGTAAAGAAGTCCAGTGGAACATGGAGAACATGTGTTGACTACACGGATTTGAACAAGGCTTGCCCAAAAGATTGTTATCCCCTTCCGCGGATAGACCAGTTGGTCGATGCAACAAGTGGTCACAAGATACTATCCTTTATGGATGCCTACTCGGGGTATAACCAAATTCCGATGCATAAACCCAACGAAGAGCATATGAGCTTTATCACTGGTTGGGAAACATTTTGCTACAAAGTAATGCCCTTTGGATTGAAAAATGGGGGAGCGACATACAAAGGCTAGTAAATAGAATGTTTCAAGAATAGATAGGGCACAACATGGAAGTATACGTGATGACATGCTAATAAAGTCCACCAAAGCAGAGAGCCATTTAAAGGACTTGGAAGAAATGTTCAATGTCTTAAGAAATTACCAAATGAAGTTAAACCCACAAAAGTGTTCTTTTGGAGTTCAATCTGGAAAATTCCTAGGATATGTGGTAAGTGAGCAAGGGATTAAAGCTAGCCCCGACCAAATCCAGGTCATAAAAGACATGGAAGAACCTAGGACGGGCAAAAGAAGTCATGAGCTTGAATGGAAAAGTAGTAGCCCTTAGTAGGTTCATTTCCAAAGCCACTGACAATTGCGTTCATTTCTTCAATGTTATAAAGAAAGAAGAACTTCGAACTGAACGAAGAATGTAGAAGGTTTTCCAAGAATTGAAAGTTTATATGGGAACGCCTCCGATTCTATCCGGTCCCGAGAAAGGAGATCTAAATCTATATATGGTCGTTTCAGAATACGCAGTAAGCTCGGTCCTTATAAGAGAGAGTAATGGAACTCAACACCTAATTTACTACATTAGCAAAAGGCTAAAAGACGCAGAAACTCGATATCCTGTAATGGAAAAACTAGCATATTGACTAGTACTTACCGCACGAAAGCTCATAAGATACTTCCAAGCACACCCCGTTAACGTCTTAACTAGCTTTCCGCTTAAGCAGGTGTTTAGTAAGCCGGAAACCTCAGGAAGGTTAGTCAAATGGGGAATTTAACTTAGCCAATATGAGATTGAGTTTCATCCTCGAGCAGCGATTAAGGGACAAGCTCTCGCAGACTTCGTGAACAAGTGCACAAGCTTCATTACAAAACAATCAACTAAAGAAATTGATTAAAAGGCCAAGTGACAACTTTTTGTAGATGGAACCTCAAACAAACAGGGAGAAGGAGCCAGTTATGTTATAATTACCCCTAATATGCATTACTTGCACTACGCCATGAAGCTAGGATTCCCAGCAACTAACAATGTAGCCGAATATGAGTCGATGATGGCCGGGTTGAATTTGGCACTATAGTTAAAAGTACCTTGAGTATAAATCTTTAGTGATTCGCAGCTAATGGTAAACCAAATAAAGCAAATCTATCAAACCAAGGATGCGCGGTTAACCCTATATGTGAAAAGGATATTGAAGATGCTTTCCCAATTTGAGCATTTTTCAATTCATCAAATACCCCGAGGAGAGAATACCCAAGCAGATTCACTAGCCAAATTAGCCAGTTCCCTAAGGGAACCCAAAACTCGAGTAACTCCTGTAGGTTATCAAGAAAGACTTAGTATAGAGCATGAAGAATTGGAAACGGAAAAAGAATTATTAGTCCTAACTAGATCCCAAGCCTTGAAAAGGGGAGATGAAATTGACAAAAAGGAAAGCTCTGAGGTGGAACCTCCTTTAACGGAGACGAACCGCCATCATAAATTACCTGGATGACTCCCATGGTAGATTACCTCCTAAGCGGAACTTTACCCCCTAGTAAGCAAGACGCAAGAAAGATAAAACACCAAGCTCCTACATTAGTGATTATGGATAGTATACTCTATAAAAAAGGACATTCACTTCCTTACTTAAGATGTGTAAGCTTCGAAAATGGACTTAATCTGTTAAAAGAGGCTCATGAAGGATTGTGTGAAGACCATTTCAATGGGATTAAGCTAGCCAAAAGGGTCATGCGACAAGCCTATTATTGGCCACAGATGGTTAATCAAGAGATTGAATATGTCAAAAAGTGTGAAAATTGTCAAAGGTACTCTAAGATACCTCGCCTTCCTCCTAGCGAGCAAACCACTATCTCAAGCCCCTGGCCATTTGATGTGTGGGGGGTAGATTTAATGATACCCTTACCAATCTCCAAAGGTGGAGCCAAGTATGTTGTAGTAGCCATTGATTACTTTACCAAATGGGTGGAAGAAGAACCCCTTCTAACAATCACGTCTAAAAATGTGTTAGGATTCGTAATAAAGAATATTGTTACTCGCTTTGGAATCCCTTACAAGACAATATCAGATAATGGAACACAATTTGAGAGTGAAGAATTCACTCGGTTTTGTGAGAAAAATAGAATTACCAGAAGCTTTTCCTCGGTAGCCCATCCAAGGGCAAATGGAGTTGTCGAAGCTGCCAACAAAACCATAAAGACAATTCTTAAAAAGCGCCTAAACCAAGCCAAAGGAAATTGGGCCGAAGAGTTACCCTTAGTGCTTTGGGGATATAGAACTTCTGCCAAAACAGCAATGGGACACACTCTCTTTTCCTTGACATATGGATGCGAAGCCATGCATCCAGTTGAGGTTGAAATCCCATCGCATAGAAGGATAGCTTATGCGTTTAATCCCAATCAGGAGTTAAGAAAGGAATCCCCATGTAACACCCCACGCCCGCTATGGTCACTCACTAAGGGAATGCCATAGCATCGGTGGAGTATTTTAGTGAATATAGAACAGAAAAATTACAACAAGACAGATATAATTAGTACTTGAAATTTAAAAATATCATCTCACAACAGCGGAAATAAACATGTCTGGTTACATCATAAAACCATGATAAAAGTCAAGTACAATATCCATCAAAATAAAGAAGTACATAATCCCACTCTCTCTCATACAATAGCCATAACAAAAGAAAAGATAACTGGATAACTGGAGCTTTACATCTACCCAAGCTCCTAAAGACTGGAACAGCAATCCGATCAAGCTCTACTACCGCTAGGATCCACCGTAGGACCTGAGGGTTGGGAAAAAGATAAAAACAACGGGGTCAGACATAAGTCTGAGTGAGTCCTATAACTTTAACAATACAATCATTAAAGTAACCAGAGAAGACATAAACTTGACCTACGGTAATATTTGGGGATGAATGTTACACTAAGCAGCTTGGTGAACTTAGGATAAACTAAGATAACCGTAAGGACGCATCTACCCACCCAAGGATAATTACTAACTGCACCACACCAGTCATTCTCACTTAAAGGTTGATCCCTTCCAAGGACTTAGAAAATTTCCCCAGTAGTTTCATGTACTCCTAGCCCACTACATAGGTGCCGTCTGCCCCTATCTCCACTAGGTGTACTCAGTAATTTTTACCCAGTAGTTTCTTGTACCCCTACATAGGTGCCGTCTGCCCCTATCTTTATTAGGTGTACCCACTACTCCCCATCGATCGGCTCCCTACCGTAGATACCCGTGCTGGTCCCACAGTGGGGTGTATCACTCCCCTAAAGTGGCTACCCAATACTAACGGTACACGGCTTTATATCTACACGATGCAACAACGGCTTATCTACCAGCCCGGGCCCACACACGCATATGAAACCCGTTGGACTTGCGTTGCCACCGCTAACCCGTTTTGGCCTCTTATAATCAAGCCCAATATGCGTGTCCCGTCACTCGACATGGGTCGAGCCCACAAAGATACGTTTGGGATATTGGTTGAAATGGGCCCCCACAAGCTACCCACTTAAGCTTGTCAAATATCTAGTGTATCCCACTTAACCCTTTAATCATGTTTAAATTACATGTTTCTCTTGGTTAAGTATTCTAATCGTATTTTCTATTGCCACCCAAGGCAACCCACTAGATTCCACATGCCACCCAAGGCAACCATTAAATTTCCACATGCCACCCAAGGCACCCACTTAACCCCTCATGTCCCACTACATGCTACTATGGTTAAGTGTTTCTTAATTAATTAAGACCGTGATCTCCCATAAAGACCTCCCACATTAGACTGGCTGTTATGACCGCCTGGTTAAGCCGGTAGAACCCGGGCAGTCTTACGTCATAACAGAGTCTAACCTCGTGTCTTTACCTTAATCACGTATTTAATTTATGGCTAAGACCTCTCACATTGGGCTGACATTTGTAGCAACTGGTGAAGCCGGTCGGGTCCGGGCAGTTTTACACTACAAATGAGTCCAACCTCGTGTCTTAGTCGATTAATTACACCTAATTAATCATCCCCATATTAATTATCCCTAATTAATATCAAGTTTTCCATAACATGGGTAGACCTAACTCAATAGGTAAATTCCCATGGGGTAGACCTAACTCAATAGGTAAATTCCCACTTATGGTAATATATTTTTATGGTATGCTTAATCATACCCAATCATTCATTTATTAACATATTTACCAACCCCATCGTTCCCCCACGTAAATCGTTCTCATTTCATGACATAATAAAAGGGGAAGATCAATCACAAATATTATGGGTTTAGCATATAACTTTGTCATGGGTTAAGAGGATGTCAACTTGCATATATGAGCACATATTAACCCAACTACATTTTACCCAAACTTGCATATTATCATACACATGATTTGCATAACATGTTGCATATGAGCTTGCATATTATCATACACATATCTTGCATAACATGTTGAACTTGCATATAGGCATTCTCATAACTTGCATAACATGTTAAACATGCATTTAAGCATACACATAACTTGCATAAGCATTCACATACTTGCATAAGCATCCACATACTTGCATAAGCATCCACATACTTGCATAAACATGCATAACTTGCATATCATGTCATTTAAGCATATACATATCTTGCATAAGCATTCATATACTCGCATAAGCATGCATAACTTGCATATCACATAAATCTTGCATTTAAACATATACATGACTTGCATAAGCATCCATACACTTGCATAAGCATGCATAACTTGCATATCACATTAAACTTGCATTTAAACATATACTTAACTTGCATAACTCACTTTGTTAAACATGCATAATTCCACTCATTAAATATGCATAAATCCACTTGTTAAGCATGCATAAACCAACTTGTTAAACATGCATAAACCAACTTGTTAAACATGCATAAATCAACTTATTAAGCATGCATAAACCAACTTATCAAATATGCATAAACATAGAACAACATAGAGTAACATATCATTATAAATGATTCAAACTCACTAATCCGCATTTAAGACCATAAGCCTCATTACACCCAATCTACTTACTTTAACAATTGATGTTAAAGTGATAGAAACTCACCAAACTCAAGCTTAACAACCTTATGAAGTAGAATTAGTTGCTAACTATGAAGATAATGATGATTAAAGATTGATTAGAGAGTGATTAGCTTGCAACTTCCTTCATAAATTAGTGGAGGCTCCCCTTAGGATTTAATTTGGCGGCATGAGGCCATCATTTCTATTTTTGGTAAGGATTAAGGGGGGGTTTAGGGTGTATTTATAGATTAGGTGAGTGTTTTAGGCCCTTAGATTAACCCTAGATTAGATTAGGACCCTTAGATTTCGGAAATCTCTAGAACCAGCCCTCCTAGCCAGCCTGAAACCCAACCTGGTGCAACCTGGTGCACCCAGGTTCAATGGATGGCGCGCCCCTGTCGACAGGCAAGTCGACAGGCAAGTCGACACCCCTGTCGACAGGCCTGTCGACAGCCCTGTCGACATGGGTAGGGCGGGAATCTTCCCGCCTGACCCCGCCTGTTCCTTCCCACAATCTGAAATTTTAAATTTTTAAATCTGTTTTAGTTTTGAATTTTTCTGCAAACTTCTTTGGGCCATAACCGGGCCATACGAACTCCGATTCTCGAAAACTCGGACTCTATTTCGCGTATTTTTCCGAGACGAACGCAATAACGCAGCCCGTTACCCCCAATTCCCACGTCTGAGATTATTTATCCTGTAATTAGTGAATTTTAGTATTAACTAAAATTCGGGGTGTTACATTCTCCCCTCCTTAAAGGATTTCATCCCCGAAATCTCTAAGCTAAGGAGAATGCATATCCTACCATCCAAACAACCATCTACTCAAATCATCAACCACGGGCATCCATTGTCCTTAAACAGTTTCTAATGATGTATGAGCATATGCAAACGGTGTGTGTATATGTTCCCTATCTAATGTATGAACATATGCAAACCATGATAGTGCCATGCATCCATTATGTATGCGAGAGAACCCTATCGACACATACAATATCTACATGAGTGCACAATCATTCACCAAAATGCATCATCCATGTGATAACACAACCATTATACATCCATAAATATATTTTCCTACACACAATTTTATGCAATATGCAATATGAAGTGACTGAGCCGATCTAGTGCCTAGAGTGTGTGTATATGCATCCACGAGCAACTACTAGAAAACACTTGCATCCACTTGCATCCATCAACCATAACATGTCTCAAACACATGTTTCAACCATAGGTTTACCCTATCTAAAGGTCAAAGGTACTAACGAGAGGACATACCAAAGATAAGATAAGTACTAGACAAGCGATAAAGGAGAAAGTAAAGACATACCCTCAAAAAGAAATGGGTACAATGAACGCATCTTCGCTTCCGTCTCCCAAGTTGCGTTGCTCTCATCTTCTCCCCACTGTACCTTGACTAGTTGAACCTCTCTGTTTCTCAACTTCCTAGTCTCTGACCCAAGGATGCGAGTAGGAGCTCGTCGAATAGTCGCATCACGCTCTACCTCTACATCTCTAAGCAAGCTCGGCTCTACCACCTCTGCCGTCTCATGTAAGCACTTCCTCAGATGTGATACATGGAATACATCATGAACACCACTAAGTCTGTCGGGCAACTCCACCCTATATGCCATCCGTCCAATCCTTTCCTTAATAGGAAACGGCCCAACAAACCTCGGTGCTAACTTCCCAACGGATCCGAAGCGAACAACATTTCTCAACGGAGATACCTTAACAAAAACCATATCCCCAACCTCAAACTCAAGATCCGTCCTTCTCTTGTCCGCATAAGATTTTTGCCTATCCTGCGCTGCTTTCATCCTTCTTCGAATCAAGTCAATCTTCTCAGAAGTCTCCCTAACCATATCAGGCCCAAGCAAGATCTTATCCGTAGATTCCCACCAACATGTAGGTGATCGACAAGGCCTTCTATAGAGAGCTTCGAAAGGAGCCATACCAATACTGGACTGAAAGCTGTTATTATATGCGAACTCCACCAATGGAAGATGCTCTTCCCATGTACCTCCAAAATCTAAGATACAAAGCCTCAAAAGGTCTTCTAGAACACGATTCACCCTCTCAGTCTGGCCGTCCGTCTGAGGATGATATGCGGTGCTCAGACACAATTGAGTCCCCACTGCTTCTTGCAAACTTCTCCAGAACTCGCTAGTGAAGATAGGATCTCGATCACTCACTATGCTAGAGGGTACCCCATGTAATCGAACTACCTCTCGAAGATATACTGAAGCTAGCCATGGAGCAGTCCTCTTACTCTTCACAGGTATGAAATGGGCGCTCTTAGTAAGTCTATCTACCACCACCCAAATTCCTGTATTACCCTTCCTCGACCTGGGTAACCCGTCAATAAAATCCATCGAGACGCTATCCCATTTCCATTGCGGAACCTCCAATGGGTGAAGCAACCCACCTGGTTTCCTTTGCTCCGCCTTCACTTGCTGGCACACCAAACATCGAGCGACATACTCGGCCACATCTTTCTTCATACCGGCCCAGAAGAAAACCCTCTTCATGTCTTGGTACATCTTATCCCCACCGGGATGAATGGTCATCCTAGAACGGTGTGCATTATCAAGAATAGCCTTCCTCAAACCCTCGTCTTGCGGTACACAAAGTCTACCGTCTCTACGTAAGCACCCCCTATCGTCTAGGGTGTACCTACTCAAATGGCTGGACGACTCCCCCCTCATGAGCTTCTCTACTAACTCAACCAACTGTGGGTCGCCCCTCTGTGATTCTCCAATCCGCCCCAAAAGAGTAGGTCTAACTTCCAAAGAAGCTAGCAAACCGGGTACATAGTCAACGGAAGGTCTGAAATCAAACATCGAGATAAATTCCAAGCTTTGTCGTTCCACGAACAATGGACTCAAGGACAACCTCTTCCTGCTCAAGGCGTCCGCCACCACGTTACCCTTGCCAGGGGTATACGCTATCTCGAAATCATAAGATGCTAAGAACTCCATCCACCTTTGCTGTCTTAAGTTTAAATCCTTCTGAGAGAACAAGTACTTCAATGATTTATGGTCAGTGAACAACTCGAATCTCTCACCAAGAAGATAATGGCGCCAAATCTTAAGTGCAAAAACAATAGCGGCCAGCTCTAGATCATGGGTAGGGTAATTTTTCTCATGTGCCCTCAACTGCCTTCCACCATAGGCTATTACCCTTCCCTCTTGCATTCAGACTGCGCCAAGTCCTGTCCCACAGGCATCGGTATAGACAACAAATGGCTTGCTCCCATCTGGCAACACTAAAACTGGAGCCGTGGTTAAAGCTCTCTTTAACCGTCGGAACGCATCATCACAATCTACGTCCCATGTGAAAACAAGATTCTTCTTCGTTAAGCGGGTTAATGGGGCTGATATCTTCGCGAAGTCTTTGATAAACTTCCTATAATAACCCGCCAACCCCAAGAAACTTCTTACTTCGGTAGCATTCTTCGGAACCTTCCAATCCTGAATTGATACTACCTTCGCGGGATCCACAGCTATCCCTTCCTTGGAGACCACGTGCCCCAAGAACCGTACTTCCTTCCTCCAGAAGTGACATTTAGAGAATTTAGCCTTAAGGCTATTTGCTCGAAGAGTCTTCAACACTTCCCCAAGATGTAGGGCATGCTCTTCTTCACTCTTAGAAAATACTAAGATATCATCCACAAAGACCACCACGAATTTATTAAGGAACTCCCTGAACACCCTACTCATCAAATCAACAAAGTATGCAGGGGCGTTCGTCAACCCAAATGGCATCACCAGCCACTCATAGAAACCATCCGGAGTTCTAAAGGCAGTCTTGTCTATGCTATCCTCAGCCACCCTCAACTGATGAAACCCCGTGGCTAAGTCCAACTGAGAAAATACTGAAGCGCCAACCAACTGATCGAAAAGATCATCAATCCTCGGCAATGGGTGTCTATTCTTCTTTGTGAGCTTGTTGAGTTCTCTATAGTCTACACAATGTCTGAGGGACCCATCCGCCTTCGTAGCAAATACTACTGGAGCACCCCACTCCGATATGCTCCGTCTTATGAACCCCTTCTCAAGCAACTCCCCTACTTGCTTATGGAGTTCCCTCCTCTCACGAGGAGCCATGTGGCGCACTGGTAAAGATACCGGTTTAGCATTATCCACCAAATATATTCGGAAGTCAATCTCCCGCTTCGGAGGTAAGCCCTTCACCTCCTCAAACACATCCGGATATTCCCGGACCACTCTAACAGATTGCAAACTCTCGACCGAAGCGTCAAGCGATTCAAGATAACTTAGCATAACAGAGTCCATGGGATTACAAGAAATCTCGAGAGTGTTACCCAAGCGGGTCATGAGCCTAACAACTCTCCTTTCGCAATCAAGAACGGCACCATTACTGGATAACCAGTCCATGCCCAAAATCAACCCATAGCCCGTGAAGCCCAATACAAAAGCATCACATCTAAACTCAATGCTAAGTATAGAAATCTTCAAACCCAAACATATCATGGACAAATAAGTGGAGCCCCCAATTGGATTTGAAACAACCAGGGGATCATCTACCAGACTGGTGTCTAAGTGCAGTAACTCAACTAATGATGATGAGATAAACGAATGCGATGCGCCTGAATCGAACAATGTACGGACAGGATGGTCAAATAGAAAAACCAGACTTTCAACGGAAATAGTTCTACCTCTCTCCTGAATCGGTGGAACCGCGAGAGCCTGTACTTGCCCCCTAGCCTGACTCGGTGCCATAAGAGCTTGCACCTGTCCTCCTGAGGTAGATCCCGTCCTTTGCCCTTTCTTAGGGCAATCCTTCACTAAATGCCCTGCTTCGCCACAGTGGAAGCAGCCAGTCTTCTTCTTTTTGCGACAATCCTTGCTTAGGTGGCCAGGTGTCCCACAATTGAAACACTTCTTCTTCTTGCCCTTGCCACCGTTGCCTTTCCCACCTTTGCTTTGTTGTTGTTGCTGGGGTCTCTTTTGATCTCCCTTCTTCTCGGGTGCCTTATTAGCATTAGGACCCTTCTCTTCCTCATACCTGAGTGCCATGTCAACTAGCTTCTCAAAGGTGGCCCCCATAGGGATGTGAGTCATAGTCAACCCATGCATCAGTTCATTCAAGCCTTTCACGAACCTCAAAGCCTTCTTCTCTGGTGTATTCACCATGTCTAGGCCAAACCTTGCCAATTGATTAAACTTGTTGACATATTCCTTCACCGAGAGATTTCCTTGCTTTAGAGTCAAGAATCTTTCCATATACAAGTTTTCCTCCGCCCTTGAGAGAAACTTTGCCACAAATCTTTGCCTAAAATCCGCCCAAGAGTCAACGGGGCGTTCTCCATTAGTGACCTCCCACCAGAATGAGGCCTCTCCCTTCATTAACCAAGCAGCCAACTTGACTTTCTTTCCTTCTTCCATCTCAAAGATATCTATCAACTCTTTCACCTCCTTAAGCCAATCTCTAGCCTCCACAAAAGTTTCATATCCTTGAAAAGGTTTCCCTCCCATAGCTTTAAATTCCTTGCAAGTCTTAGCAAAAGTATCCGTGCGAGGAGGAGGGGGAGGAGGAAGATCGGGTGCTACGGTTGGTGGAGGAACATTTGCTGGACCCGTAGTGGTGGCCCTAACCTCCATCAATCTCCTATACCATACTGGTACCGTCACACCCTCCGGAAGATTAAGATTCTCGGCCATGCTGAAACGAAAAAGGAAAGATTCAAAACGGAGGATTCTAAAGATATAGATATGGCTATTGGGGATTATGCTTTTCTTTCAAAAACTTTTCTTTTTTAAAAGACATGTTTTTGAAAATATCCTTTCCAAAAATGTTTTAGAAAAATAGTTTTCTAAAATTTTTATCTGTTCCGGTAACCTCGCTCTGATACCACGTGTAACACCCCACGCCCGCTATGGTCACTCACTAAGGGAATGCCATAGCATCGGTGGAGTATTTTAGTGAATATAGAACAGAAAAATTACAACAAGACAGATATAATTAGTACTTGAAATTTAAAAATATCATCTCACAACAGCGGAAATAAACATGTCTGGTTACATCATAAAACCATGATAAAAGTCAAGTACAATATCCATCAAAATAAAGAAGTACATAATCCCACTCTCTCTCATACAATAGCCATAACAAAAGAAAAGATAACTGGATAACTGGAGCTTTACATCTACCCAAGCTCCTAAAGACTGGAACAGCAATCCGATCAAGCTCTACTACCGCTAGGATCCACCGTAGGACCTGAGGGTTGGGAAAAAGATAAAAACAACGGGGTCAGACATAAGTCTGAGTGAGTCCTATAACTTTAACAATACAATCATTAAAGTAACCAGAGAAGACATAAACTTGACCTACGGTAATATCTGGGGATGAATGGCTACACTAAGCAGCTTGGTGAACTTAGGATAAACTAAGATAACCGTAAGGACGCATCTACCCACCCAAGGATAATTACTAACTGCACCACACCAGTCATTCTCACTTAAAGGTTGATCCCTTCCAAGGACTTAGAAAATTTCCCCAGTAGTTTCATGTACTCCTAGCCCACTACATAGGTGTCGTCTGCCCCTATCTCCACTAGGTGTACTCAGTAATTTTTACCCAGTAGTTTCTTGTACCCCTACATAGGTGCCGTCTTCCCCTATCTTTATTAAGTGTACCCACTACTCCCCATCGATCGGCTCCCTACCGTAGATACCCGTGCTGGTCCCACAGTGGGGTGTATCACTCCCCTAAAGTGGCTACCCAATACTAACGGTGCACGGCTTTATATCTACACGATGAAACAACGGCTTATCTACCAGCCCGGGCCCACACACGCATATGAAACCCGTTGGACTTGCGTTGCCACCGCTAACCCGTTTTGGCCTCTTATAATCAAGCCCAATATGCGTGTCCCGTCACTCGACATGGGTCGAGCCCACAAAGATACGTTTGGGATATTGGTTGAAATGGGCCCCCACAAGCTACCCACTTAAGCTTGTCAAATATCTAGTGTATCCCACTTAACCCTTTAATCATGTTTAAATTACATGTTTCTCTTGGTTAAGTATTCTAATCGTATTTTCTATTGCCACCCAAGGCAACCCACTAGATTCCACATGCCACCCAAGGCAACCATTAAATTTCCACATGCCACCCAAGGCACCCACTTAACCCCTCATGTCCCACTACATGCTACTATGGTTAAGTGTTTCTTAATTAATTAAGACCGTGATCTCCCTTAAAGACCTCCCACATTAGACTGGCTGTTATGACCGCCTGGTTAAGCCGGTAGAACCCGGGCAGTCTTACGTCATAACAGAGTCTAACCTCGTGTCTTTACCTTAATCACGTATTTAATTTATGGCTAAGACCTCTCACATTGGGCTGACATTTGTAGCAACTGGTGAAGCCGGTCGGGTCCGGGCAGTTTTACACTACAAATGAGTCCAACCTCGTGTCTTAGTCGATTAATTACACCTAATTAATCATCCCCATATTAATTATCCCTAATTAATATCAAGTTTTCCATAACATGGGTAGACCTAACTCAATAGGTAAATTCCCATGGGGTAGACCTAACTCAATAGGTAAATTCCCACTTATGGTAATATATTTTTATGGTATGCTTAATCATACCCAATCATTCATTTATTAACATATTTACCAACCCCATCGTTCCCCCACGTAAATCGTTCTCATTTCATGACATAATAAAAGGGGAAGATCCATCACAAATATTATGGGTTTAGCATATAACTTTGTCATGGGTTAAGAGGATGTCAACTTGCATATATGAGCACATATTAACCCAAATACATTTTACCCAAACTTGCATATTATCATACACATGATTTGCATAACATGTTGCATATGAGCTTGCATATTATCATACACATATCTTGCATAACATGTTGAACTTGCATATAGGCATTCTCATAACTTGCATAACATGTTAAACATGCATTTAAGCATACACATAACTTGCATAAGCATTCACATACTTGCATAAGCATCCACATACTTGCATAAGCATCCACATACTTGCATAAACATGCATAACTTGCATATCATGTCATTTAAGCATATACATATCTTGCATAAGCATTCATATACTCGCATAAGCATGCATAACTTGCATATCACATAAATCTTGCATTTAAACATATATATGACTTGCATAAGCATCCATACACTTGCATAAGCATGCATAACTTGCATATCACATTAAACTTGCATTTAAACATATACTTAACTTGCATAACTCACTTTGTTAAACATGCATAATTCCACTCATTAAATATGCATAAATCCACTTGTTAAGCATGCATAAACCAACTTGTTAAACATGCATAAACCAACTTGTTAAACATGCATAAATCAACTTATTAAGCATGCATAAACCAACTTATCAAATATGCATAAACATAGAACAACATAGAGTAACATATCATTATAAATGATTCAAACTCACTAATCCGCATTTAAGACCATAAGCCTCATTACACCCAATCTACTTACTTTAACAATTGATGTTAAAGTGATAGAAACTCACCAAACTCAAGCTTAGCAACCTTATGAAGTAGAATTAGTTGCTAACTATGAAGATAATGATGATTAAAGATTGATTAGAGAGTGATTAGCTTGCAACTTCCTTCATAAATTAGTGGAGGCTCCCCTTAGGATTTAATTTGGCGGCATGAGGCCATCATTTCTATTTTTGGTAAGGATTAAGGGGGGGGGGGGGGGGGTTAGGGTGTATTTATAGATTAGGTGAGTGTTTTAGGCCCTTAGATTAACCCTAGATTAGATTAGGACCCTTAGATTTCGGAAATCTCTAGAACCAGCCCTCCTAGCCAGCCTGAAACCCAACCTGGTGCAACCTGGTGCACCCAGGTTCAATGGACGGCGCGCCCCTGTCGACAGGCAAGTCGACAGGCAAGTCGACACCCCTGTCGATAGGCCTGTCGACAGCCCTGTCGACATGGATAGGGCGGGAATCTTCCCGCCTGACCCCGCCTGTTCCATCCCACAATCTGAAATTTTAAATTTTTAAATCTGTTTTAGTTTTGAATTTTTCTGCAAACTTCTTTGGGCCATAACCGGGCCATACGGACTCCGATTCTCGAAAACTCGGACTCTATTTCGCGTATTTTTCCAAGACGAACGCAATAACGCAGCCCGTTACCCCCAATTCCCACGTCTGAGATTATTTATCCTATAATTAGTGAATTTTAGTATTAACTAAAATTCGGGGTGTTACACCCCAGACCTAATACAAGGATTGAGAGATGAGGCTGCAATCAGAACAACTGAATATCAAAGGAGAATCATGAAATGCTACAACACAAAGGTCAAGACTAGAACCTTCTCAAAAGGAGAATTAGTTTTACGAAGAGTAATGGATAACATAAATAACCCAACGGATGGCCCGCTTGGCTCAAATTGGGAGGGACTCTTGGTCGTCCACTAAGAAATTATGCCCAAAACATATTGATTATGCAGACCCAATGGTGATCTTGTTTCGAGAACATGGAACTCGGAACATTTAAGACCCTACTTCTCAATGATAAATGAGTGAAAGAAGTTTTCCTCTAAGAATGATCACATAGCTAAGGGCATGGAAAACCTTTCAAAGCTTATAGAAACCCAAAATGGGTTAAACCACAAATGGATCAAATCCCTTGTCATCACCAAAATTGGTCAGGACAAGGCTTCCCTTGGAGGGGGATGGTGTGTTAGTCTTTCTCCATGCCCAAATTAGAGGGGCTAGATTAAAGCTTCAAAAGCGTAAGCCTTCGTTTCACACCAGAAATGGTCATGGCAGAGCATCTAAAGTTAGCACGCCTTGCCTTTGCTAGCAGAAGAGTACGCCCTACCTCTACTATGAACTAAGAACGTTCTACCTTTGCTTGCAGAAGAGCACGTCCTACCTCTGCTTATGTTCTGCGTTACCTGCGGAAGGGAATGCAACCCCTATCATTGCCTATGATGGTCAGTATAAGGCACCCCGGGGGTGGTGTATAAGCCTCTATCAGTACCTATGATGGTCATTACATAGCATCAAAAGAGTAAACCTTAATTCCGTGTCTATGGTGGCCCGGTTTAAGTTTCTAAGACCTTATCATCACCTACGATGGTCAGGATAAGGCACCTCCTAGGAGGTCGGGTAAGTTCTTGGGCCCTGTTTATGGATAAGCTAGCCAAGCGCACCGGACGCACAGGCCCAGAGAATGGCCAACAAAGTATGTACATCCTCTGCTTTAACATCAAAAGACCAGAGAGTGGCTTAAGAAGCACATACAACCTCTTCTTCACAAATCAAATCCAAGGGGGAAACCAAAACATTAATACCAGAAGAGGATTTCTGGTCTTAAATCTTTAATTACCCGAACAAGGGTTGATTCACGACTTCTATTAATACCAGAGCAGGATTTCTGGTCTTCAATCTTTAATTACCCGAACAAGGGTTGGTTCGGGACTTCTATTAATACCTGAAGAGGATTTCTGGTCTTCAATCTTTAATTACCCAAACAAGGGTTGGTTCGGGACTATTATTAATGCCAGAAGAGGATTTCTGGTCTTCATTCTTTAATTACCCAAACAAGGGTCGGCTCAGGACTTCTATTAATACAAGAAGTGGATTTCTGGTCTTTAATCTTTAAAATTACCTGAGTAAGGTTTGGTTTAAAGCTACTGTCAGGACATGAAATCGGTTATCAGCTTTCAATCTTTAACGGTCAAGTAAAGACTGACACGGAAACAGTATCATGGAGGTTTCGTTATGCAATCCAATGTTAAAGATGATTCACAAATAGAATGAGAAAGAATCTAGAAAGAAGAGTTTTACTTGGAAAGTCAAAAACATCCCTTTACTAAGGGGGCAAATGTTACAATTAAAATTAACTCCGGAATAGACTAACAGTGAATGGGCAGTGGATTGTCATCAACACAAGAAATGTCTTCGAAAGCAAAAGCTAAATACTAGAAAGGACCGAAAGCATGAAGGAATAATTCGAGAGCTGCATAAACCGACACCTTCTTAGGAGAAAGGAGCTCAAAATCTATAGAATACCAGTAGAGTGTATCCGACAGGGTCTATCCGGCAGGGGGTATCCAATAGGGTCTATCCGACAAAGTGGTTCTATAACGAGAGGTTATTTAAGTCAGAAGCTAAGAAAGAGGGAGGCAAGAGCTCCGCTAATCAAAACCCAAAAAGACGGAAGGGTTATCGGTATTAACTTGCTTAACACCGATACATCAGGAGACAAAGGCATTAAAGATACTAAGCCTAAAGCGCCCAGGGGCTATCCGGAACTAGCCCCCAAATATTTAAGCACCGGGAGGTCATTCTATTAAACAATAGGTAAAATACCAGAAGCTACCCTCCGGAAGGCTAGACTTCACCCAAAAGCTCCACCGGAAGGAAAATCGAAACCCTAGAGGGGACACAGGCTATACATACTAATCCGCCTAGTGCTAACACCGACAGGGCTTCCGAATCGACAGCTATCTACATACATCACGAGGGCAAGCTCCTCAAAGTATTCATGAGAAAACCGAAAGCCAACACCCGTAAGCCAAACCGGGATCACAAATGCCTTTCGAAGGACATTTACATTGACAAGCTCATATCCATCTCGAAGAAGCTTCAATCGACCGCGACCCTCACTCTGGAAGCTATAATCAGCACCCTAAAGGCAGCCGGAAGCTAAACATCTGAGACCGAGGAGAAAAGCGGTCGATAGAGGCTTCTACAAGCCCAATATCCCAACAGCAGAAGGGAACCCTAATTCTCTATAAACAAGACCCCAGGGGTCACATTTTAGGGGACGAATTCTTCATTTTTTTAATCTTGTTTCTTTTTCTCTGAGGAGCAAACCTTAATTTCCAAATCGGATTGGGTATTTCTTCAACTCTTGTAATACATCTACAATTTATAAATGCAGAAGTTCGTGACTTAAACATCTTATGATTTGATAATCATGTTGTGCCATTTATGATGAAACATGGAGTTAACACTGACCTTTCATGTGAAAGAGTTGTTCACGTCACCTTCATAAAGAGGAAGGGCTTCGTGTAAACCCGAAGGCTTCCCCCTTTATCTTAAGGGTTGGCAACGAGAATCAACCCTCTCGTAATGAGCCTAATGCTACTCAACTCCGGGAAAAAGATTGACTATAGGCTTATGAATTGATCATGGATGCAATCAAAACCCTTCGGGCTGGCTCGATGCGGAAGGATCATTTGAGTTAGTAAGTATTGCAGTACCCCAATCCCCCGAATATTAGGAAGCATTAGCCTATTTTCCTCCTATCACAATGTATATCATTTTACTTGTGATCTAAAAGGTAGTTGATCGCGCATGGCTTCAGTTGTGCCAAACTAAATAAACCTTTCTTAAAGGTACTACAGAACTCCATAGTCCTATAAGCGTGATATTCACCTCTTGAGGGAAGAATAACTAATCTTCAGAACGGAGATCTTGGTACTTAAGTAACAATAGATATACCTAAGAAGCGTTGATCCCAGATTGTTTTTCAGTAACCTTAGATCGCTGCTACACCAATTTTCCTTGATATATGCTATATATAGCTTATTCCGCATGTTGACGGAAAATATCGTCAACAACCTCAAAAATAAGAATTTTTTTTGCAAACATAGGTTCCTATTATAGTAATTACCTAAAACTGTGTAAATGGATTTTATTACTAATTTGGTAACCGATAAATTTTTGATAGGCCTAACTTCCTATAAAGAATAAATGATAAAGATGAGAAAGAAGGGTAAAATAACTAAAAGAGGTTATGAAAAGAAAAGGAGATATAAAAGGTTTATTGTGTAAACTTACAAAGACGGTAAGTTGGTTAATGTCATAACTATAAGGGTTACATTAATTAATAAGAAACCTGTTAAATATGTAATGAATGGGAATGTAACCTATTATAATATATGGGAATGTAATATAATAGGTAGACTTGCCATAAGGACAAGTAGGGTAATAACACATAATTAAAAGATGAAATCGGGAGTAAGAGTCTTATTATAATTAAACTTGGACAACAGGGAATAAGTTTAATAAGCAAACTCATAATTTATTATAACACGATGTAATAATCAAATGGAAAAGAGTAGAGTAGGCTTATTATTAGTAAATTTATAATCGAAGGAAATTAAGTTTAATGAGTATGATTATAAGCGATGGTCCTTTCCGACAGTGAGAGCTGATTAGGATAAATAAACGGCCAACCAAGGGTAATAAAAAAATTACTTGAATGCAGAATAAACAATGTGGCATTTAAGTTTATTAGCAATGCGGTAAGTAAAACAAGTGCGTAGTTGAAGATTACACATAGGGTCTAATAACATAATGATGAGGTGGGCGTGGAGCAGTCCATACGTATTTGGGATGAAGTGCTCAACGATGCAGATCGTCGTGGGTGTCTGGAGACATGAGTAAAGCACGTCCAACTTATTCGATAGGACTAGAAGGAAGTGTGGGACTTCTACGGGACATGAGGATACTCTGTGATGGCCCTTTGTGGTAAGGCTAATGAAGATGTACCCATGGAAGTATGGTTTGTACGGTTCCATTCGGTGAGTATGCCTTCGCTGCATCTTGGATGATGGACAACCTAAAGACTGACTGGGATGATCTTAGGATGATTCGGCGGCTATCTTAAGGAGGGAGGCTTCGTGATCATGTCCCAACAAGGATAGTAGGTCATTGGATACCTGTCATCTTCAGTCGATGCGTGTGCAAGAAAGATATGAGCTAAGCCAATAGGCCAACATTCTTCACTAGTGGGTCATTGGATGATGGACCACATGTTTGTTTAGATTGGATGGTAGGGTGGTCATTTAGCTCTTTTAAATAGTCTTTCATTAGTTGGAGGTAGGCTGGAGTGGGGCCTTGGAGAACCACTGAAGAGACAAACCTAAATTTGGATACTTGTACCGTAGGCCTAACGACGTTGTCCTTTACAAGTATGTGTAATGCTCCCAACTGAGTTTTATGGAGAAAAACTCAGGGGTTAGGGCGCCCTTATGGCACAACGATAGAGGCTTATTTGCTTTCGCAGCATTGCCTAGTACGCTTTCGTAGCGTCGAGATGGAGGTCCAGTACATTTTTGTAGTATGACATTGGGGACCACTCGAGGAGGGTACTGTGGAAAGTACCTCGATATTAGGTATATAACTACATATATATTATTTATTAGGTTAATCTACTGGGGAGTATATGGGTGCGATTTATGTGGAGAAATCAAAATGTATTGCGAAATTAACCCGAACAACTTAATAAATATGAACCAGTGATAGAACGATATATGCAGTGTTATTTGTAGAAAGTATAATTTATCCATTCATCAGAACTTTTGTTCTGACCACCCTCCTCGTAACAAACCCACAAGTTAGACAGCTGGCTGAGATTTTGCATCTTAGAGACATTTATTAGATAGTGTCAGCATTCACCAATAGCACAACACCATCCAACATCCCCAACCAATGCCTTCTACCTCCAAGTGGGATTTACCTCTTAAAGATCCCACCTTTGCTCCAAAAATCACATTTTTATGCCTTAAACCACATTAAAACCTTAGATCCAAGCCAACTGGACCCTACATGAGCCATCATTGCCCCTACACCTCCCCCCGCCGCGTGGCATCCCCCAACAGCCGCCTCACCCTAGGACATGGGTCCCACATCCCTTAATCGATCCTTAAACCACTAAAGATCCCACCTTTCTTCTCTTGAATGCAAATAAAATTATATATACTAGTATATGTGGTGTTCGTGAAGTGTTTGAAGCTGAAAAGGTGACAACTTGGTTGCTATATGGAGTTCAAAGTTGTTGTGAAATTAGAAATGTCCTACCTTTAAAGAATGACGTAGTGGAAAACCTATGGTGCGCACGCTTTGCTTACATTTGGTTAACTTTTGTAGATAGTGTAGCTAATTATGCTATGTATGATAATTTCTAATATGTTGAGAGTAATTTTAGGTTTAATGACGTTAATGGATGTTAGAAAAGTAAATTACTTAGTAGTTTAGTAATTAAAGTGAATACCCTAATGATTATGAAGTTAATCCGTCAACCAAATGATCGGTTAATTTGTTTGATAACGTGATTGTTATGTTATGGATGAATAGTGACATCAACGAATTTTGATGTGACATTGGTTGAGAACTTAATGTGATGTGTGTTAATGTTAATTTGACAAGATTGGATTTGCTAATAATAGCAAATAAATTATTAATGATAGTTAATATTTAGTTAAAGTGATCTAAAATAGTAATTAAGTGTTAATGACCTTAACGCTTATGTTAATGATGCTATTATGTGATAGTTGGATATGAAGGATTGTTCGTGATTGTTAATTGATGTTAATGATGCGTTGAACCCATATAAGTTGAATTATCTGGTGAATGATTGAGTTTTATTCCAAATCGGAATTTAATTAAATATTTTATTAATTAAATAATAAGAGAAAAATAAAAGTTTAAATTTTTAATCCAAAGTGATTTGGAAAGATAGTTTAAGTAATTACGAATAGTTTTCGTAAAAGTGGAACATTTATTTGAATAAGTTTCCAAGTAATTAAGGCAAGTTTTAAATTTGAATTTGAAAATGAATACTAACTTTAAAAAGTGAAGTTTGGTTTGGATATCCAGAAAATGTTTTAATTGGAATTTATTATCCAAACTATCTTATTTATTTTTATATGGGTTTCAAGAAAGTTTGGATTTCAAAAGATGAAGTTGAAAAATAGTATTATTTTAATGATTTAAATAATATTATAATATTTAAACAAAGAAATATATGAATTTAAAGTTAAATATCAGAAATATAGTTTCTAGAAGTTATTATATAATTAAAAAATATTTTGAAAGCAATTCGATTCGATTTTAAATATAAATCGAAGTTTGACCTGAATATGACTAGTCACGCTGCGGTAGTTCACGAATTTTGACGTTAACTTTAAATTGACGTACAGAGAGATCCGTCCATCGGATTTTCCCGAAATGAAAAAAACGTTTGGTTCGTAATGAAATGAATTTTCGAATTCAAAGGAAAGTTTTATAATCCAATGGCTAGATTTTGAAATAAGTTCGAATCAAATTTGAATAAAAACAACGTTAGTGCTGTTTGGAACCCGAAATTGGATTTTTAAGAAATAAGTTATTTTTAAATTACTTAAAATATAAATAAATTATGATAAATCATAAATACGGTTTAAAGTGATTAGGATTGAATATACAAGTTTAGAAAAGTTGTAAAACTATTTTATGAAAATGAGCCGTTTTAGCAACGCTATTTGCAATAGGTTTTTGGAATGGGTTGAAATAAAAAGTTTGATACAATCAATGGTATCCAAAGGTTTTGCGAATATATATAAAGGATTGAAATGAGGATTTTAAAATATTTTGGGATTTGGGAAGTGTGTAATGAAGTTAAATTTTCCAATTAACGAATTAAATTGTAACTGAATTGGAATCGATTTGGAGATAGCTGGGATAAGTCTCTATGGATGAAGACCTTTACTATTTAAGGAATTTAAAAGGCTTTGCCACTATTCCAGTTATGATGTTAGTTCGATACTGGAATTTACATCGATTGAGCTAATTTTCCGAGTTTAAGTCGAAGAGTAAACTTTAATAAATTTGAATATAAAGATTTAATGAAAGAGTTTCCCTCTTAGCAAACGATAATGGGAACAAATTTAAGGATCGCTTAAAAGAAGATAAATGTGTTTTTCACATAAAGATAAGATTGAATCTTGAATAAGATTTTGGGATAAAGAAAGAAGTTTGAACTTGGTTGTTTTATCGTTGAGTTGGGTGATCTTTTGGGTGTTTGATCTGATGTTAGTTTAGGCCTTCGGGGTCATGCACTTGATATATTATTCTCTTGGCATTGTTCAATCGAGAACTAATTATGGTTAATAAATGGTTTTTCCTAAACGATATGATTAAAAAATCATAAATACGATTTTGGGTTAGAGATATAATCAAGGAAAGCGAAAGTAATTTACCCTATTAATGATCAATGAATGAGTTGGGTTTGGGTAAATATGTTTTCCCGTAAAGATAAAAGAAATATTTAATTGGATTTGGATTGAAATAATGGAATCAATAAAGGTAATTAAACTTACCAAAATACGAGGGCAACTAGATATGCGGTACTACCTGTTTTGCTCCATGGGATGAATAGGATAGGAATGGGATAATAATTTGAGAAATTACCTTTTTGTGAGGTTTGATAATCCCTATAAAGCGTAGAAAACTAAATTTGAGTTAATGTTGTAAACAAGATTTCATAATCATTTGAAATGATTTCCTAGGGAAGATTTAAACAAGAGTTTAAAATGTGTAAATTTTTGATAAGATTTAAATGGGGTATACCCAATATAAAGAATGAATTGAGTAATAGAATGTTCTGAGATGGAATGAGACTCGCGATATTTTTGGTATATGTATTATGGTTTGTAAAGATGTGCTAGTTTTTCGAAAAGACAGGGTTCCAAGCCATTCTAAATAAATATACAATGAGCATTGAAGATATTTGAAGAAAGGTTGTTGAAGACAAGGGATCTTCAGATCGTTTGGATTAGTTGATAATGCCTCGATTGAGAGGTACCCCTTCGACGATGTTATAAGTGGAAGTGGTCCGGATATACTTGAAGATTTTCCGGATTTGCAAGGGCCTCTCTACATTATTGGACGAGGAATAAGGCTCCTTTGGCTTCGTTCACAACCTATAATGAACTTGAAAATGGATGTGTGTCTGACATTGTACTTTACGACATAATAAATTGATTTTATATACCAGTTAGTGGTGGAGGATTTATCCATTTAGCTTAACACCCTCTTCTAGGAAATATGTACTTAGAGGGTTATATATTAATAGACATTGATTATATATTGTGAATTGACAATGTGGCATGCTAAATTCTGAACTATCGATGATCAAAGCTTTTTGTTGAAAAGAAGAGCTTTGTATGGAAGTGTGACTTCAAGACCACACAACCGGAATAAGAAGAAACAGGATGAAGTACCGAAGAGTTAAGGACTAACGTTTCCTTCTAGTTGAGAATGTGATGCTATGGTGTGAAGTCCAGGCAATTTATTTAGTGGATGATAGATTGAGGCGCCTTAGATAATGGTCGGCAATGATCGATAGACGTTATGTTCAGGAGAAACCTGAACTACACCTGGTATAGGTGGGCCAGCTTTGTTGCTACAGAAAGAAGCATTTGTTGATCCTGGGTTATCCTGCTAGAGGTGTACTCGAATCACAGTTAAGGAATATCCTTTCCTTGGACATTGATGGAATCCAACCTCCAATACGAACCTTTAAGGTTTTAATTGTACTCTATGTATGTAAATGTAATATATGGGTACCGATGTCTGCTAAGATTGATACATTTATTTTGAAAATGTTTTCAAAGATAGACACTAGTGATAATATCAAATGATTCTCGTGTATCAAGCATTTTTGGTTATTCTAAGGTAAAAATTTCTCCTAATAGCTTGTGTTTGCATTATGTGATGGGATGCGGGTCTTATGATAGCTTCATTTCCACAAAGTATGAACAAAGTTTTGAAACCCCTTTTGATGATTGTTTGATATATGTATGACTTGTTATCTAGTTCTCAAGCTAGTTAATCCAAGCTTGACTCAAGCATTTGAAACTCAGCTTAGATCTGAGTGTATTTTAGGTTTAGACAGATTTCAAGGAGTTCCCAAATGATTCCAGAGGAGCTGGTGATCTTTGTAAGAAGGCAGGGCATATTCTTCTATCTATACTTGGATGTCGTGGTTGTATTATGTGAGGTTGATGTTTATAACTATCCATGATGTTTTCACTCTGGTATTCTAAATGTTTTCCCCTATAAAGTTATATTGAATATTATACTTGTTCTATTCCACGGTCTGATTCTATTCTTGTATCTTGTTCTGTTCCGATGCGTTAGCTCTGATAAAATCATGATGGATTGAGTTTGCGAGATTTAGTTTTGCGGTACGTGAACATCGTGAATGTGTTAAGTATCGACTATCGAAGATCAAAAATTCAGTTTATCGAAGGACTTTTTGTGGATGCTTACTTTTTGGACTGGACTTGTGTGGTTTATATTCGGTTCAAAGGGCGAGGGTCTGCGGGTCATCACATTCTTTTTGCTCTTATAATCTTGTGCACGTTCCATGCCGAACTGGATCTGTACCTTAGCAATAAATATCCCCATTAGGGCAATTAGAAAGGAACTTTTAACTTCTCCTACATCCTTTATTTTAGTATAAACCTGTTGTACTCGGGATTCCTTCATTTCCAACTCTTGTAATCTTCATTCTAAGTAAGAATTAAGAGAAGTTATAAATTGGTTGTAGGCAACTCATGCCGAAACATTATAAATTGTCTTGTTCCTCATTTTCATTTATTGTTTTCTTTATTTTGTTCTTTTCATTAGAATTTCTAGGTGTTTGGATCATTTTTTTGTAAACAGAAAGCAACAATCAAATTAGAAATGGAAAATTAAACTAGCACCTAATAAGCATAATGCATTAAATTAATTTATTTATATAATTAAACAAGATGCTAAATCAAATTAACAATAGGTAAATTAAAATAACACTCGTTTTCACTATTACATTAAAAAATTGAAAAAGCATCGAATATATAAATTGTTACAATTCTATGATTTCGATAAATATATTTGCTTTTATACCCATGCCTTCCTCCATTTCCTCTTCTCTTATCCAATATTGTTCCAATCCGTTCAACAATGTCATGTCGTCTACTCTCCTCTATGCACGAAGTGTCTGTCTCATTCAGCTTCCCTTGCATTCTAGGCTCGAAACTAATCTTCTTCATTGACTCTTAACTCTATTCATCCCATTCTAATTGAGGCTTAATGCAACCTTTATATTTCAACATGTGTGCAATTTTATGCGGAGGTTATTAGATCGCATTCTTTAATCCTTGACCATTTACATTCTTCTTACCTTTTTAAACAAAAAAATAATAATATATAGAAAAGGGGAGAATAAAGCCATTCTCCAATAGCATACAAAACTATAATGTAGTGATAGATGACTACAATTACTGTGAATCCAAAAGGATATACAACGTAACACAAAACCAACAACGAGATGAAGTCCCTCAGCATAAGGAAAAAGCTAGGGAACTGCAACTGACCAAAGGAGGACTAAGACAAGCCAATTACACACTCCGTCAAAGACAAAAAACAAAAATAAAATCTGGCACCTAAGCCACCTGCACTAGCCCCAGCCTGATCCACACTAAAAAGAGGCAGCTGCTCCAGAGTTCCAAAACCAATCCAAAAATCTAGCTCTATCTTTACAACGCATCGAAGAGACCCAATGACCAAGGAAGCACAAAATACATAAGGCAAGAGCCAGCTTAACCGACACCTGCACAAAGAAACAACATAGTAAGCATGGGGGTGACGGGAGTGTGGGTGTAGGGAGGCATCTAGGAGATACACAAGAACACAAACAAGGAACATTCGGGATTTCCAACACACCCTTGAATGGTTTACAACGAAAAGATGCCAATAGATAAGGCAAGCAATCAAACGAAAAAGAATAGATCGAAGGGATTTCTCAGATATTCCAGCCCACGATAGATGAAGTAAATCTCCCGAAGAAAGGGCATTTCCTCAGAGACCCACCAGGTTCCCGAAAAAATACCAAACAACGATGGCACAAGAACCTCTGAAGAAAAAATGAGAACTGGATTCCACATCTCCTGCTCTACAACAGGGACACGAAAGGAATGCCGATGCTACGAAGGTTATCGTCAAGTGGTAAACCATTATGAAGGGTTTTCCACATAAAAAGAGAGACCTTTGGAGGAATACGAACATCCAATATGAAAGAGAAATCCCTAATTCTTGGAACTGGCATTCTAGCCGAGTTCCAAGCTGCCCGTACCGAGAACGGACCTCCGTCCCACCCTATGCCTCCCCCGTGAGAGTCGGAGAAGGATTTCACAGATTGCATACGTTTCCACGTCTCACTTGCATAGGACGAGGATCCAGAGAAATTCATGAGAATCAGGCTATGGTACTTGGCATGAAGGAACAACTTCCACAGAGAGTTGTTAGAGATGAACCGAACCCATAATTTACAAGCGTAGGTCGTGCAAATATTCTTTTGATTCCAAAGGTCCAAACTACCCTCTCTTTTGGGACGATAAATGACTTCCCAGGAAACCCAATGATGACATTTAGAATTGTATTTTTCCCCCTAAAAAGATGTTGCCAGCGATCGATATAAGAACGAAAAAAGGAGAGAGGGGGAATCATGGAAGCAAAGAATACGATCCAATAAAGTTAAATAAAACTTAATGAGAACAAGTCTGCCTGCTTGAGAAGGAAGAGTTGCATTCCAATGAATAATCTTTCCCCTAGCTATGCCAGTCAGGGGTTCAAATATAGCATTAAATTTCCTCCCTCTATAAATAACAATACCAAAGTACGACAAAAGGAGAGACGTCACCTTGAATCTGTAGAAGGTATCAATCCAATAGATCCACTCCGAATACAAGTGCGTACATGGGATGTAATATCTCTTAGAATAGTTGACGAGTTGGACAGAACACCTTTCGTACTGATAGATAAAAGTTATGAGACAGTGGAAGGAACAACTGTTGTCGTTAGAGAAAATGATAATATCATCCTCATAGGATAAATACAAGATAAGCGGGCAACCACCCGGAATGCCAAATCTTTGAATTTGGCCCACAATCATAAGCGAATACTAACCACTAATGAAAGCCTCCACGACGATGACAAACAAAGTAGAGGATAGGGGATCCCCCCAGCAGAGACCCTACCTGTCTTGAAGTATCAGTTGGCTGATCCATTGATTAGAATGGAAAACCGATAGTTCGAGATGAGCCTCCAAACTAGGTCTATAAGAAGCTTAGGAAAATTGGAAGCCCTAAGGACTTTAATGATGAAAAACCAAGACATGCGGTCATATGCCTTAGCCATGTTGAGCTTGACAACCACATTGGAGCCCCTGATCTTGCGATCAATCTGACAAACCAGCTCCTAAACTAGAAGGACATTGTCTGTGATAAGGCGACCTTTCACAAAACCAGTTTAAGAGGAGGGAATAATGCAATCCAAAAAAGGTCTAACCCAGCAGTTATCACCTTAGATATAATCTTGCTGGTGAAATTACACAGACTAATGGGATGAAAATCCGAGCACGAACGGGGACTCTCGCACTTAAGGATAAGGACCAAGTTGGTGGAAGTCCAACCTTGTTGAAGCTCACCACCCGAGAAAGAAAATTGGATAGCTTGGAAAAGGTCCGGCTGAATGATCGGCCAAACACTTCTGAAGAACACCCCATTGAAACCGCCCGACCCACTCGCACTATCCTTACTCAATGCAAACATGCAGGAACGATTTTTCTTAGGAGTAGGAGGACAAAAAAGATCATCGCTCTCGGCTGGAATAATAATTCGAGGAATAAAAGCCAACAAGGCTGGATCAGAAAAGGGGACAGAAGGGCAACCAAGAAAAGACTGGAAGTGGGAAAGAATTGTTTCTTTGACTTCCATCGGTGTGGAACCCAAGGATTGATCAAGTCGAAGGATTTGGTGGATCGACAGAGGTTGTTCTTCTTCCGTATAAACGAATGAAAGAACTTGGAGTTCGAATATCCATCTACGATCCACTTAATCCAAGCCTTTTGGCAAAGGAAGTCATTCTCAATACAAAACTCCGAAGAGAAGGCGATTTGGCCAAGGACCCATGCCTCCTTGTTAGAGGAAGAAGGGTCCTCACCCAAAGAAGCTTTCACTGAAACAAGAATTTCTTTAGCCGCTCTGACATGGGCTTGAAAACTTGCATGTTACAGACCTTAAGACAGGTTTTGATGCGCTTAAGTTTGCACGAAAACACAAAAAAAGAATTAACTAAAGCCGGAAAAGACCAAAATTCTTCCACCACTCGATGGAACGTGCGGTGGGATCTCTACATTGCTTGAAATTGGAATGAAGACGGTCCTGACAAGGCGAAGGGCGAACAATGAAGAATCATCAGAGCATGATCCGAAAAAGCTCGATGAAGGTGGGAAATAGAGAATGAGAAAGGGAGGTTAAACAAGCCCTCTGATTCGAACACTCTTTCAAGCCAAAAGAGGATCCGGCTAGGTAAGCCGAACCGATGAAAGGAACCTCAGAAAGACCATATTCGATGACAAACGAGTTTAAATCCCCAACCGC
Organism: Allium sativum; assembly: GCA_030737875.1. Lineage (NCBI taxonomy): Eukaryota > Viridiplantae > Streptophyta > Magnoliopsida > Asparagales > Amaryllidaceae > Allium > Allium sativum. The sequence continues at coordinate 4,161,275 of JASFAX010000039.1, read as the reverse complement.
TGCCAGGTTTATAGTGGATCTACCCCGCTTCTTGGCTTGGAAGGAGACTCCGTTAATGTTGCCTTCTATGACCGACGCAACAAACCCCAGATTAGAAAGTGAGAGAATATCGGACCAAAGGTCTAACCTCTCAATCCGATCACGCTTAGCGTAAACCGCCGAAAATAGAAAGGACCCAGAGAATGCAGGAAGCGAGCAAGCCATAGAAAGAAGCTGAATTGAATCAAAAATGGGATGAACGACGACGTCTTTTGACCAAAGAATCCAAATCTTATTGGATACGTCGGCTAAAGCACCCCCAAAGCCCAGAGAAAAAAATAGAACTGGTGATCACCTTTAGTCCCATAAATGGCTCCAGAAGTGCCACTAGACATACCGAGTACTTCTTGCTGATGCCACAAACATTCCAATACAAGAAGTTCATGATACAAACAGAAGATTGGAACTAGACAGAGACAGGAGAAAGAATCGAAAGACCAAGAGAAAGACCAACCAACTCAAACAAGATAAAGGGTGTAATGAGTAGATCTAACGATTTGCTTAGCCACCTCTATAGAGTGTGTGCGAAAGGTACGGGGAGTGTGAGAAACTGATCTCGGACTCCAATGCAGAGAACGAGAAGGAAGGCCTGAAGTACGATCTAGCGCCTTCCACTAAGCGGAGGGCGCAATGGTCAACCGTAGAAGTGGACGAGACGAAGTGGAAATCGCCACACCGAACTTGGAAGGGAAAGAATTCTCAGTAAGGTGAGAGAGACAATCGTTAATGATCAAAATATCCTCGCTAAGAAGAGGGACATCATGCAGACAAGAAGAAATAGAGCTGCCAGAGTATGGGGGAAAAGCACCGAAGAAATAAGAGCAACAAGGATAGAAATGAATGTAGCAGCGCATAGGACTTGCGACTCCGATTGCTGCATGGTCAATACCAGAGTCGGGTTGTCACTGATTTAATAACCTCATGAAAGTGATAATTACTAACTACTGATCGAGGACCAAACCAACGAAGATAGTTGGACGCGAGGGTATCAAACGGGCTCTAGAAAACTGCAGTATGCTAGATCAACAACAGTTGGAAATCACCACGGTAGACCGTATAGAGAACCACACTAAGTATCTCTATATGGCCATGCCAGGTAGACCACCATAACCTAGATGATACCAACCTATGAAACCACCCACAATCCCTGCATAGGCCCAAGACCGAACACAAGAAGCAACTGTCACAAATAACACGAAAAAGGCCTTATCATGACAGCACAATACTAAATGGCTTGAACTAACAAAACCAATAGCAAAAAGACCCAAACAACTGACAACTAGTGACATACCAACCCCAAAGGGAAGACACCCCAAGTGGAAACAAATAGCGAAGAAGGCCAAAAACCCAAGGTTACCAAATGAACCTGAGAAGCCAACGTTGTCAAAGCAGTACATAAGCTATGAATACAAAGAACAACCGATATTCATAACTAAGATAGCCAAAATAGGCCACCTAGAGTCCACGACATCAAACTAGGCAAGACTAAACCCAAAGGGTACACAAGAATCACTACAACAAAAGTAGTCATCCAGGGGGACCGGAAGACGATAAAGCCAACCCCTACACAAACAGAAACTGGGAAGTAAGCAGAAAAAATCCAAAAGAAGAAACTAAAAAGGCAATAGATTGCATAACCTGACAAAGGAGATGAGAGCCAACCAAAAAGCGCTGGCAACCAAAGACCACAGATCCTACAAGATCCAAAGAGTCAATCTCCACTGCCATGCCAAGTGCCTTACACATTGGTTGCAAATGGAGACACGTTAGACTCCTCTTCCCACTAACAACCAACAAAACAGAACTGTGCCACAACCGTACCCTGGGCCCACTAGCTAGACACGGAACTCGAATCGCAGAATGGGCCGGGCCATCCGACTCAGTTTCCACTCCATCTCCATCACGGAGAGGTTGTAAACTTCGGCTAACCAGATCCCATCTTCGAGACCCAAGGGAGGCACAAGAATTTCTCCTCCTCCAATCCCAACTGCCCCCAACCATAGCTAGCACAGAGGGGCAAAAGAGGAGGTGCTATCCCTTCCTCATCCTCGACAACCTCAGACACAAGAACACCAAAGTAATTGAAGATACTTAAAGCTGAAGGAGCCTGAGCGCTAGCACCAACCACTGGACCAACACTATCTAACTGCGAGCTATAAACCATAGTGAGGGAGGCTGGAACAAACTTTATATCCTTTTTCAAACATTATGAAGGACGTCGATGACGGAGCCGTGGAGCAAGTTGGCCATGAACCCCCAACTTCGGCCTCGACGAAGTAGATAAGGATAGCGATGACAACCTTCTAGGAAGGTATCAGATAGGGGGTGCCAAATCCCCTACACCAATAGCCTCTGCTAATGGCACAACCCTCGCAATGGAACAAGGAGAAATACCAAACCATACAGAGCCAACAAGATAACTGAAAATCGGAGCTGCAGAATGACCCACTACACAACCAAACAACAATCGAGGCACAAAAGGGTGGTGAAATCCCCCTTGCTAGGATTAACAGTAGGAAAACTATTCACAATCAGACTAACTACCGATGACGAGCAGCGTCCCCTCCACAGAGGAGGTAGAGAGGGCATTGCAAGCTCTCCGACATAATAAGGTGACAATTCTAAGAAAAAACAGAAACCAATAAGAATCGATGCCTCGTCAGAGATCTAAAGTACTCCAAAGCTCCAACTTGAAAAAAATAGATGAAGCACCAAATACAACAACTGCTGCCGGTCCTTCAGATATAGCCAACATGGATTTAGAGATCAATCGAACTTCAGGACAATGCCGGGGGAAAGATCCCTAATAAGGAAGATGCCACAGCCAACAATCGGATCCATAACCCTAATCACTAACGACAAGACAGAAAGTAGCGCTTCTTCCAAGAGAATAGGGCGACAGCAAAATCAAAGCAAGATCCGATAATAGAAACAGAAAATCGAAGCGTAGAACACACGAGACAGAAAAAGGGGAAGAATGCAAGATGGTTAGGAGACAATTGCCATTAATAATGCAATTGGAGTTTTTATTTATTTATTTTTTATGTTTTTCTATCTCAGTTTAATGTACACTCTTCTTACCCAATGTTGGTTGCTCATGATTCTATTTCGAACTCAAATTAAAAATTTAGATAATAACTTCTTTTGATAGATGCATGGCAATTCATATAACCAAAATTAAATCTGAAAGGAAATGCTTTCATCTTAGCCTAGGGAGCTACATAAAGAAAGAGTATAGGAACGTGCTTGTATAATTTGGCTATGGAAATAGGGATCATTCCTCTCTCGCTGCATCCGATGTAAAGTGAAAAAAATATGGCCTCGCATACCAAGTCATTTTGAACCGCAAAAATAAGATCATGATGTTATCTCATCTTCCCTTTATCCCAAGATGGATCCTCATGTTAATTTCATATGTGTTGAACCCTAAAAAATTATATCATTTTCTAATTGTACTTCTATTGTCATTAGGGTTTACTTTCCTCGTCTGCTGGAAAACTACATCCTTATTCACTCTCTAATACATATTATTTTTACGGTTGCAAGCGGGCTTTGGTTAAATGAAACCTGTGCCACTGTTTGGAGTTATGTTTTAGTTAGGTGTCTTGGCGCATTATCCATCATTCTAATGATTCCTTCTTTGTTTTCTTCCCATCCTGCCATCTTTTGGATATTACTCCCATAAAAAAATTCTTCTTTACGGATAACATTATGGTAATTTCTCGCTAACGGCCTACTAGACGTGAATGATAGAATCTTGAATTTTTCCTTACTTCTTAGGTATGTTTTACTAACATTCTAGAGTATCAACATGAGGATGAAGATCTTAGGACTATGCTCTCTTCAATTAGCGAGTTTTTTGTGGCTGATCATAGCACGTAGGCGATGGTAGACCATAGGTTCACTTCCTTTATAATTTATTTTTATGAAGCGACAAAGATCTTTAGGTCTTTGGTCATTGATGGCATATAGGAACTTTTTTCATTATTCATGAGCTCTAGATTCACCATCACCCTTTTATTCTTCCTTAACACATCTTTCTCGGTGACATAGACAACTTGATCTTCTAGGCTGGAAAACCAGTCCTTTTGTCCAACATTTGGATCTTAAGATACAGACTTCAGCTCCTTCGCTATCATTAAGTTTCATTGATAATGGAAGAGGCTATCATCCGGAATAAAAAAAATGACATTATGGCAGGCAAGCTTGTTAATGTCATAGTAATACACTATAAATGCACTCTAGTTAGGTAGGCAGTTAAATTAAGAATAATTTATGAAAATATAACAAATCGAAAGTATGGATATTTATTACATGGGAATTTGGCCACGAAAAGATGAGATTCTAATCCGTTTGATACTTTATTTGTCAAAAATGGAGTTTGCATAAAGAAAATGCGCACATAACAAAGTTTGAATATAAAATAATAATAAATAATAAGAATATATATTTAAATTTTAAGTTTATGGGTAAAAAAGAAATTAAATAATATTGGCAAAAAGGAATATTCCTTATTCAAATTCAAAGTTTTATGTATATACACGTAATAATAGGGGCGCATTTTAAGAGAAAGGAAATGAATTATATTACATTAATTAACGATACAAAACGAGTACATGAATTAAATTCATGTTGGCCAGCCTAGAAGCGGAGTTAAACACTCCATTAGGAGTGGGGTCGATGCCTAGTCAACCATCCTCCTAGGGTGGAGGTCGACCGCTTCGAGCCCAGAAGTGTTGTCGTGGTTAGGTTTTGTTTTGATTTATTAGGTTTTTGGTATCAACGGATGACTTGGATTTTATAATTTAAATCCAATGGTTCCTGCACACTTTGACACCTATAAATAGAGCCTTAGTCCTTCCTTTCTCAATCACATATTCTGGGGCTTTCTACCTCTATTCTCTTTTTCTTCGTCTTTGTTGGTGTTGATATCCAGTTAAAGTGGAATTTATTTCTTCCTCTTTTCCCTCCTATTCTGTCTTGTTTATTTTATTAGAATTATTGGATCTAACATCTATAATTTTTAAAGAATAAGAATTGGTGAGCATTTGTGCATGGCTATAATCCAGATTTAGATTTAGTTTAAGTTTTCTCTCTCTTTTGTATGATAGATGGCATTCTTTAAGTTTAACTAATTTATGTAGTTTTTTATTATTGATACTGGATTGATTATGCCTATGGAGATTTGGGATTTCATGAAAATAAAACATTCAAAATCCTCTAAATCTCTATTATAAAATTGCCAATCTAAGTTATTGTTTGGGTTTTTGATTGCAAATGTAAATGGATTTTCACTTTTTTAATCATATATAAATTCATAATTCGGTCTATTTTACATTCCCTTCCTTTCTAATTTAAAATCATAAATTAACATAAAAATGTGGATTTAGGTACTACAACTTATATGTTTTTAATTATTAATTTTATATAAAATAATAGATTTAGCTATAATAAAACATATATGACCAAAATCTTAGCTTTTGTGTACAAATCACGCAAAGATTAATAAAATAGTACTAGAAAGAATATACATATAATATTGTTTATTCATCTTGTCCCTTCTTATTCATTGACGTAATCTTAAAAGCCTAGGATTACTAGTTTTCCTTTTATTATGTTATGTTTATTACCCTATTAATGTTTCAATTTTGAAATGTAGATTTATGTACTGTATTATGAATTTGAAAAAATATGACTTATATATCTTTTATGTAGATAAAAAAATTGATATTTCATCATTTAGTATGCTTTCTTTTACGTGAGCAACTAATTATTCCTTTTTAATTATGTAATAATTAAGTATTGTAATCCATGTATCTTTAATCCATATTTATTGTATTAAAAGTAAATTCATATTAAGCATCGTTATTAGGTAATTTATGTGTTGTGCTTGAGTTAATGGCCTTCAGAAAAATTAAAGGAAATGTGGATGTGAGGTTCACCCTTCCTTGTAGTAGAAGCTTGCCAAAAGTCAGGTTAATGTAAGACATATAGTGTCATAGTCCATTTAGCATGTGCTAGGCCTGCCTCAAGAAGGTATTAAGTGGTTGATCCACCTTATAAGGGTACTAAGTGGTTGGAATTGGTTAGCTCCTAAGGGCCCATCCTTTGGGTTTGGACTAAAGTCATAGAACCCACCCTTATTGGGTATTAAGAGAACTGTGGGTCCGCCTTTCTCTAATAATTAGAAGGTATCAAAATGGTCTTGAATAAATTATTAAACGGTCTCGAATAAGTAGGTTAGTTCTCTGGAAGTTATCTGCTTCTTATCTAGGGGCCATGTGAGGGCATACTTAAGGATGGGTTATTAAGGGTTTCACCGGAACCTCTTGTCTAATGGAAGTACTAAGTGGCCAGAAGTTCACCTTTAATATCATCCTGATAGTAATGTAGGGTCTGCGGCAGTGTCATAAATGGCATAAAGTGTCTAGCTAAAACCCAGTATTAAGTGACTGATTACAATCTCTCACATTACATTGAGAGAATATATACGTGTGTGTGTATATATAACATAATCTACATATTTAACAACTCGGGTTTTTGGGTACCCGAGACAGACTATTTATAATGTGTTTTGACATCTAAAGTTGGAGAAATACAAGTTCAAGAGCCAAACTTGTATAACTTGTAAGATGAGTAAATAAGGAATTTGGGAGTTTATGAGTAATTGTGTGGCCTGAAATAAGTTGAATTCAAATAATGTATAAAAGAAATTTATTTCAATCTGTATTTGCTAAATAAATTTAAGAAGAAAATAATAAAACTTGTGAAATCTTCTAAAATGTGTTTAAAAGGTTCATTTTATCAAATGTAATAATTGATAAATTATTACATAGCTACCTTTTAGTTATTAAAGCGAATTTATAAAATATCGATTTGGAATTAATATTTAAGTGTTAATTTTTTATGTGAGTTACTAAGTTGTTTAAAATACTTAAATGGGTACTTAGGGAACTTTGATGTAGAAATTATAAAATAAAAGAAAGCAATGTTTGAAACCATGTTGAAAATGGTAAAATAATTTTATTGAGTAATAATTTTATTAAAGGTGTGTCAAGATGTATTCATAATAAATATTGTTCAGCTCGAAATCAATACACTACATCACGAAAACAAGCTTTCATCCAACCTTGGAAATGGCATCTAGATCGCCTCTTTCTTCCTCCTTTCTCTCTCGCACACCTCTCTCTTTCTTCCCTTCGATCCTTTTTCCTTTAGATCTAGTTTACGCTGCGTCTGGGGTTATCACTGTGAGCGCTCCTCTCAACTGTAACACCCCACCTCCATTAATGTCACTAACAAAGGGAATGCATTTAACTTTAGTGAAGCATTATAGGTAAAAGATGCAGATAAATTACAAGACAGACAAATAAAGCAGCGGAAAACAAAGTCATTTTATAAGCAACGTAGTTCGGTCAAGCTTTTACAACAATTGACTCAATCATACTTAAAAGTACTACATAAAACTTCTGTCTTGATTCAAAAACTTCCAAGTATATAAGAAGCATAAAACATAGCAAAGTAGCATAAGTCCCCAAATTAAAGTGCAAACACAGCCATAGCCAAAGATAAGAGGATCCAAGCAATACATCAAAGAACCTTCAAGCTTGGAAAGAGAAACGGTCCAAACTGATCTGAGCTATTCCCTCCCGGACTACCTGGGGGGAGAAAAACGGAAGAAAAGAAGACGAAAGAAAACAGGTCAAACATAAAGCCTGGTAAGTCCGGTGACTTTCAATATGTAAACATGTAAAAGAACCATGACATGAATAAACTGAATATAAGACAATACACTGATAAGAGAGATAACAAGATAAGATTAGCATAAGATATGATAAGGCAAGATAAACTGAATGCGCTTCTACTTTTTCTCTGCTTCGCTACTACCCTGTTATTCTGGTTTCTATATCTCTGCACCACCTAACTAGTGTCCCAACTAGAAATCTGTATAAAATGATAATGTGATCCCAATCCCCGCAATTGTGGCAGCCTTCAGGTGTACATCTATTATGAGGATCCCACCTCAATCTGCCTAATTGCCATGGATATGTTAGATATACCCTTACTACCCTATTGATCGGCTCTCTAACTCGCATATATGTATTACTTGTGTCATTTGATCTCGCTTGTATGCATTCATTACTTGTGTCATTCAGCCCCGCTTGTATGTAGATACTGTGCTGGCCCCATAATGGGGTGTATCAATTACCATGATGGCAACCCGACACGATTCAAGATGCACAGTGTATACTACTGATGCCCAGTGCCTGCTTTTCCACTCCGGAGCACGTGCATGCCCATACTCCGTCGGAACTACACTGCTGCACCACCCGCCGCTATTTGACCACTTATAATCAGCCCAGTAATCGTGCCCCACCCTGCCTAGCTCAGGGTACCATGATACAACTATGTGGGTTACTGCTGAAATGGGTCCCCGTTACTAGGGTTTCTTAATCAACATGTTTTAATGGTTAAGTGTTCTCAATTTAACTTAACCTCACCCATTTGCTTAATTAACATGTTGTACTGGTTAAGTGTTGCCTATTCATATGTTACTTAACCTTCTCACTGATTCACACATGTTTATTTAATGGTTAAGTTTGTGGGCCTATATATACTAATATTACCCACTTACCCAAGATTTACTTAACCCTTCCCCTTATCAAGTCCATATGTATTATTGGTTAGGCTTGCGTTAACCCTACCCACTTTGTTCATATAATATTGGTTAAGTTGTCTTCTTGTCCATGTTAATTTAACCCACCCACCTAACATGTCACATTGGTTAAGTGTTTCTTGTTAACTTAACCCTTCCCATTCATCATGTTGTATTGGTTAAGTGTTTCCTATTAACTAAACCCTGTTCATTGATCATGTTATATTGGTTAAGTGTTTCCCCTTGACTTAACCCTACTCATTCATCATGTTATGTTGGTTAACTTAACCCTACTCATTCATCATGTTGAATTTGGTTAAGTGTTTCCTATTAACTTAACCAAGTTCATTCATCATGTTATATGGGTTAAGTGTTTCCCCTTGACTTAACCCTACTCATTCATCATGTTATGTTGGTTAACTTAACCCTGCTCATTCATCATGTTGAATTTGGTTAAGTGTTTCCTATTAACTTAACCCTTCCACTTGTCATGTTACCTTGGTTAAGCGTTGCCCTATCACACATCATGTTATATTGGTTAAGTGTTGCCCTCTTGTGTTAAGTTAACCCTACCATTCTTAGCATGTCCGTTCATTAGCATTAATTCATTCATTAATGCCTCAACCTCTCACATTAGAACTGTTGTTTGCAGTTGCTGGATGTGCCGGGTGGTTCCGGGCAAACTTCTACTGCAAACTCATTCTAACCCCGGGTTTTGGGCTTTATGCGCTAACCTCTCACATTAGATCTATATTGTTGCGGTCGCTGGATGTGTCGGGCGATTCCGGGCAGTTTTACACCACAACTCAATCTAACCTCAGGTTAGGCACGTTCATCTTTAGCCAATTTACATATTTACCATTCATGTCCAAGTCTAGAATTTTATATGCTAATTATCCCAAATTCACTAAACTAGTCATTTTCCAATTCCCAAGTTATGTCAAACAAATTCAATTGCAAGTTATTACTCAAAATAGGTTACACCCAATCCTCCCAAATTTGCAATAATAATCATGCCCTAAAATCGCAATATACATTATGCTTGGCGTCCCAACCAATAGTTATGCCCAATCTAGATTTAATATTTCAATTTACAGTTTTCGTCCAATCTAGATTTAATATTTCAGTTTACCCCAAGTTTGCAACAATAACAATTATGCCCCCCAATCACAAGTTACAAATTATGTTCCACTATTACCAAATAGATTATCCCCCAATATCAATTACAAGTTATGCCCAACAATTTCACCAAAATGGGCTATACCCAAATATTCCCCATATTCCAATCGTTCGTATTTCGCAATTTCAGCCTAGGTTCGAAGGTAACCCAGGTTCATAAAAGAAAACGGAAATATGGGAAGAGAGAGATGAGCATAAAATAAGAATAGGCATAAAAATAGGCATGTAACAACAGACCCAATACAAGAAATTTAGATCCAATAAAGATAGATTCTTGGATAAGCTGATACAATCATTATCGCAGGCATAAGAATAACATCATGAACCAAAAAGGATTATATATTCGATGTTCAACAAAGATAGGCATGATTGAATTGATATAATAACTTCTTAGGCGTGTAAAATCATAGATTCAAATAGAAAGATAGGGGTAAATCCGAAAAGATTGTCTCATCATCAAGCATAGACTTAGATCCATTTTATTACATGCCAAGATTACTATTAGGTGTTTAAACCTTACAATAACATGAACTTACAGAAAAAACGGATCTTGTATTCTGTGATCTGATTTCTGAATTTGTTAAGCTATCCTTTGATGTAGACGTTTGATTCTCTAGTTTGTATTTGGTTTGGAGCTTTCTAGCTTGATTTCTAATTTGGAGAAGATGGAGGCTAGGCTAGCTTAGGCATGGACAACATGACGACTTCATATAATGAGATTGTGAGGTTTAGGGTTAAGGTATAGAAGTCTAGGATTAATTCTAGCCTTTAGATTAGTCTAGGAGAAATCAGAGTCATCAAACCAAAGAGATGTGTCATCCAGCCAACAATAGCACGACACATAAGCCATAATATCTCAGAAATTAGTCATCGGCCAATCAGAGAAGGCCATATCAGCTCAGGGCTATAAAAATTTGTCACTGGATCTGGATCAGAAAGGTGTCGACTCCCCCTGGGGGGGGGGGGGGGGGTCGACACCTCTGAACGGGAAATTTCCCGCTTAGCTCGCTCTAACTGAATTTGGAATTTTGAACAGTTTTGACTTTCAATTATTATTTTAATTTAATTTCTGATTACACTTGAGATCTTCTGAACTCCATAATTTCTTCATACGGAGCCCGATTTACGCAAACTCGGACTCTACCTCAAGCAGAATTCCAAGATGAACGCAATGGCGTAACCCGTTTCACCCAATTCTTCTTTTAAAAATTAAGTGTTCTTGGATTTGTTAAATTTAATATTTAAAATTACGGGGTGTTACATTCTCCCCTCCTTAAAGGATTTCGTCCCCGAAATCTCCAAGTCAAGAAAAATGTATATCCTACCATCTAACATCCATCTACTCAACCATTCAATCACAGGCATCCATTGTCCTTAAAAGATTTCTAATGCTTTCATGATCATATGCATAGTGCGTGTATATGTCCTTATCTAATGCAAAATCAGGCGGTCTACTGATTCAGTTGACCTCCTTAATGCGAATTATGTCAGTGCCATGAGTCCATTATGTATCCAATTATTCCTAATCATACCTTATAACCTCTACATGAGTGCACAATCATTCATACAAATGCAACATCCATATGATAACATATCAAGTTTCAATCCATATCTAAATACATATATGCATATGCAATATGAAAGTGACTGAGCCGATCTAGTACCTAATGTGTGTGTATATGCATCCACGAGCAACCATTAGTAACCACTTGCAACCATCAATCATAACATGTTTCAAATACATGTTTACATCCATTGGTTTCTACCGAAGGATTAAGAATAGGACCGAGGAGATATGCTTAAGAGAAAGATACAAGCATGCATAAATTTATGGAAAAAGAGATCAAGGATGTACCCTCAAAAAGAAAAGGGTAGGATGCGCGTATCTTGTCTTCAGTCTCCTAAGTTGCGTCTTCTTCAATGTCACTTCATTGTACTTTAACTAGCTTGACTTCACGATTTCAAAGCTTCTTGACCTCCATTTCCAAAACTCACTAGTAAAGATAGGATCTCGATCACTTACTATGCTAGAGGGTATCCCATGTAGTCGGACTATCTTTCCAAGATAAACAGATGTTAACCGTGATACTAAGTGTATGTACTAAGATGATTAGAGGTCTCTCCTCTACTTAGCTTGTCCATCATGTCACAAATCTGAGGGTCTTCATGTTACGCCGCTCCTATCTGATCCAAAAGCGTAGGCCGCTCTTCTAGCAATGCTAACAAACCAGGTACAAACTTGACTCGGGTCTAAAGCTAAAGGTTGCTATGTACTTCAAACTTTACCCTACTTAAGGTCAGTCTCTTTCTACTTAGGGCGCCTTCCGCAACATTACCCTTGCTAGGGGTATAAGCAATCTCAAGGTCGTGTGAGGCAAGAAATTCCATCTATCGTTGTTGCCTCAAATTTCAAATCTTTTTGCGAGAACGAATATTTTAAGGACTTAGGATCCGTATATAGTTCAAACTTTCTCTCTTAAAAGATAATGATGCCATGACTTAAAAACGAACACTATAACAGCTAATTCCAAGTCGTGGGTAGGATAGTCTTTCTCATGTACTTTCAGCTGTCTTCTTCCATAACTAACTACCCTTTCTTTTAGCATTAAAACATCGCCTAGCCCTTTCCCGCATGCATCCGTATAAACTGTAAACGTCTTGTTCTTTTCGGGCAATGCCATGACTGGGGTTTTTGTCAGGGTTCTCTTCAATGGTTGGAATGCAACATCACGAATCAAATCCCAAGCAAAAGTTAGATTCTTCTTCGTCAATCTAGTAAGTGGCGTTGATACCTTCGCAAAGTCCTTAATTAACTTCCTATACCAGCCCGCTAATTCAAGAAAACTTTTTACTCCCGTTGCATTTCTTGGGACCTTCTAATCTTGCACCGCAACTACTTTTGCGGGATCTACTGTTATCCCTTCCTTGGATATCACATGTCTTAGAAACCTTACTTCTTCTCTCCAAAAATGATATTTGGAGAATCTAGCCTTAAGCTGATGCGCTTGGAGGGTACCCGAGATTTCCCTTAGATACAAAGCATGGTCTTCCCCACTCTTAGAGAAAACCAAAATATCATCTATGCACAAGCGAAGTGAACCATCCGCCTTTGTAGCAAAAATAACTGGAGCACCCCATTCAGAAATAGTTCGCCTTATGAACCCTTTCTCAAGTAACTCTTTTTCTTCTTTACTGAGCCCTTACTTTCCCTTGGAATCATGTGTCGTACAGGTAATGCAACTGGCTTTTAATTGTCAACTAGATATATGCGGAAGTCTATCTTGCGTTTTAGGGGACAAACCCCTAAACATCTGCGTACTCATGGACTACTCTAACGGATCGCAAATCGTCGATACATGCATCAAGTGATTCTAGGTAGCTAAGCCAAACTGATCCCTTAGGATCGCACGAAATCTCGAGGGTGTTCCTGAGGCAAGTCAAAAGCCTAACTACCCTCCTTTACCAATTACTAGCTAACCAATCCATGCCTAGAATCAACCCATAGCCCATGAAACCAAAAACATAAGCATTACACTTAAACTTAATACTTAATATAGCTTTTCTCAAATCCTTACAAACCAAAGATAAATGAGCCGAACCACCAATTGGATTTGAGACAATAATGGGATCTTCTACTATACAAGTACTAAGGTGCAGAGATTCAACTATGGAAGCAGATATAACCGAATGTGAAGCGCTAAAATCAAAAAGAGCACTAACAGGATGATCAAAAATAAAAACTAAACTTTCTCAACAGAAACTGTACTACCTCTCTCTCTGGTACGTTGGCGGTGAGAGCATGCACTTGCTCTCCTAAAAATCCTGTCCTTTGTTCTTTCCCTTGTCCTTAATTATATGACCCGTTATACCTTAATAAAGACACTTCCCCTTGCCTTAGGTTTTACTATTCCTTCCTCCCTTCTTGTTCTGTGATTCTTCCACTTACACCTCTTTCTTTTACCTCATTTGTGAACCAAGTCCATATTCATGAGTTTCTCATCCTTGGGTTGTGCTCCTTAGCCAAACTCCCTCATTCTCATCTTTACCATCCTTGTGTAACATGTTGACAAGTCTCTCGAAAGCTGCCTCCATCGCACGGAAAACCCTACAAAGCTTGAAAGAAAATTAGCCGCAGGTGAAACTACTACGGCTATATATGGAAGTTGGGCACTTCTTCGCCCTTTGACAGGTGTCGTAGTCTCATCAAGCCTACGAAACCATGCCGCGATGAGGTTGCCTCCTATAAAGCCAGGAGCCTTGAAGACTCAGAAAAGAAGGAAACAAGGATTCAAAACAAAGGATAGAAAGATAGTGCATATGGATTTGGGGATTATGCCTTTAAAATAAAACAACACTTTTCTTGAAAATGCTTCTTTAAAATTTCTTTTTGAAAATAATTTTTCAAAAACTTTTATCTGATCCGGTAAACCATCGCTCTGATACCAAGTGTAACACCCCACCTCCATTAATGTCACTCGCAAAGGGAATGCATTAACTTCAGTGAAGCGTTATAGGTAAAAGATGCAGATAAATTACAAGACAAACAAATAAAGCAGCGAAAAACAAAGTCATTTTATAAGCAACGTAGTTCGGTCAAGCTTTTACAACAATTGACTCAATTATACTTAAAAGCACTGCATAAAACTTCTGTCTTGATTCAAAAACTTCCTAGTATATAAGAAGCATAAAACATAGTAAAGTAGCATAAGTCCCCAAATTAAAATGCAAACACAGCCATGCCAAAGATAAGAGGATCCAAGCAATACATCAAAGAATCTTCAAGCTTGGAAAGAGAAACGGTCCAAACTGGGCTGAGTTATTTCCTCCCTAACTACCTGGGGGAGAAATGGAAGAAAAGAAGACGAAAGAAAACGGGTCAGACATAAAGCCTGGTAAGTCCAGTGACTTTCAGTATGTAAATAGGTAAAAGCAACATGACATGAATAAACTGAATATAAGATAATACCGTGATAAGAGGGATAACAAGATAAGATTAGCATAAGATATGATAAGGCAAGATAAACTTAATGCACTTCTACTTTTTCTCTGCTTTGCTACTACCCTGTTATTTTGGTTTCTATATCTCTGTACCACCTAACTAGTGTCCCAACTAGAAATCTGCATAAAATGATAATGTGATCCCAATCCCCGCAATTGTGGCAGCCTTCAAATGTACATCTATTATGAGGATCCCACCTCAATCTGCCTAATTGCCATGGATATGTTAGATGTACCCTTACTACCTTATTGATCGGCTCCCTAACTCGCATGTATGCATTACTTGTGTCATTTGACCTCGCTTGTATGCATTCAATACTTGTGTCATTCGACCCCGCTTGTATGTAGATACCTGTGCTGGCCACATCATGGGGTGTATCAATTCCCATGATTGCAACCCGACACGATTCGAGATGCACAGTGTATACTACTGATGTCCAGTGCCTGCTTTTCCACTTTGGAGCACGTGCACGCTCATACTCCGCCGAAACTACACTGCTGCACCATCCGCCGCTATTTTGACCGCTTATAATCAGCCCAGTAATCATGCCGCACCCTGCCTAGCTCAGGGTACCATGATACATCTATGTGGGTTACTGCTGAAATGGGTCCCCGTTACTAGGGTTTCTTAATCAACATGTTTTAATGGTTAAGTGTTCTCAATTTAACTTAACCCCACCCATTTGCTTAATTAACATGTTGTACTGGTTAAGTGTTGCTTATTCATATGTTACTTAACCTTCTCACTGATTTACACATGTTTATTTAACGGTTAAGTTTGTGGGCCTATATATATAATATTACCCACTTAACCAAGATTTACCTAACCCTTCCCCTTATCAAGTCCATATGTATTATTGGTTAAGCTTGCGTTATCCCTATCCACTTTGTTTATATAATATTGGTTAAGTTGTCTTCTTGTCCATGTTAACTTAAACCACCCATCTAACATGTCATATTGGTTATGTGTTTCTTATTAACTTAACCCTTCCCATTCATCATGTTGTATTGGTTAAGTGTTTCCTATTAACTTAACCGTGTTCATTGATCATGTTATAGTGGTTAAGTGTCTCCCCTTGACTTAACCCTACTCATTCATCATGTTATGTTGGTTAACTTACCTCTACTCATTCATCATGTTGAATTTGGTTAAGTGCTTCCTATTAACTTAACCTTGTTCATTCATCATGTTATATTGGTTAAGTGTTTCCCGTTGACTTAACCCTACTCGTTCATCCTGTTATGATGGTTAATTTAACCCGACTCATTCATCATGTTGAATTTGGTTAAGTGTTTCCTGTTAACTTAACCCTTCAACTTGACATGTTGCCTTGGTTAAGCATTGCCCTATCACACATTATGTTATATTGGTTAAGTGTTGCCCTCTTGTGTTAACTTAACCCTACCATTCTTAGCATGTCCGTTCATTAGCATTAATTCATTCATTAATGCCTCAACCTCTCACATTAGAACTGTTGTTTGCGGTTGCTGGATGTGCCGGGCGATTCCGAGCAGAATTCTACCACAAACTCATTCTAACCTCGGGTTTTGGGATTAATGCGCTAACCTCTCACATTAGATCTATATTGTTGCGGTCGATGGATATGCCGGGAGGTCCCGGGCAGTCTTACACCGCAACTCAATCTAACCTTGGGTTATGCATGCTCATCTTTAGCCAATTTACAAATTTACCATTCATGTCCGAGTCTAGAATTTTATATGCTAATTATCCCAAATTCACCAAACTAGTCATGTTCCAATTCCCAAGTTATGCCCAACAAATTCAATTACAAGTTGTTACTCAAAATAGGTTACACCTAATCCTCCCAAATTTGCAATAATAGTCATGCCCCAAAATCGCAATATACATTATGCTTGGCGTCCCAACCAATAGTTATGCCCAATCTAGATTTAATATTTCAATTTACAGTTTTCCTCTAATCTAGATTTAATATTTCAATTTACCCCAAGTTTACAATAATAACAATTATGCCCCAAAATCACAAGTTACAAATTATGTTACACTGTTACCAAATAGATTATTTTCCAATATCAATTACAAGTTATGCCCAACAATTTCACCAAAATAGGTTATACCCAAATATTTCCCGTATTCAAATCGTTCGTATTTCGTGATTTCAGCCTAGGTTCGAAGGTAACCCAGGTTCATAAAAGAAAAAGGAGATAGGAGAAGAGAGAAGGAGCATAAAATAAGAATAGGCATAAAAATAGGCATGTAACAACAGACATAATACAAGAAATTTGGATCCAACAAAGATAGATTCTTGGATAAGCTGATACAATCATTATCGCAGGCATAAGAATAGCATCATGAACCAAAAAGGATTATATATTTGATGTTCAACAAAGATAGGCAAGATTGAATCGATATAATAACTTTTTAGGCATGTAAAATCATATATTCAAATAGAAAGATAGGGGTAATCTGAAAAGATTGTCTCATCATCAAGCATAGACTTAGATCCATTTTATTACATGCCAAGACTACTATTAGGTATTTAAATCTGAAAATAACATGATCTTACAGAAAAAGAACGGATCTTGTATTCTGGGATCTGATTTTTGAATTTGTTAAGCTATCCTTTGATGTAGACGTTTGATTCTCTAGTTTGGATTTGGTTTGGAGCTTTCTAACTTGATTTCTGATTTGGAGAAGATGAAGGCTAGGCTAGCTTAGGGATGGACAACATGACGGCTTCATAGAATGAGATTGTGAGGTTTAGGGTTAAGGTTTGGGGTGTTTATATAGAATTCTAGGATTAATTCTAGCCTTTAGATTAGTCTAGGAGAAATCAGAGCCATCAAGCCAAAGAGATGTGTCATCCAGCTAACCATCGCACGACACATAAGCCCTATTACCTCAGAAATTAGTCATCGGCCAATCAGAGAAGGCCACATTAGCTTAGGGCTATAAAAATTCATCACTGGATCTGGATCAAAAAGGGGTCGACTCCCTACGGGGGTGGGGGGGGGGTCGACACCTCTGAGCAGGATTTCCCGCTCGGCCCGCTCTGACCGAATTCGGAATTTTGAACAGTTTTGACTTTTAATTATTATTTTAATTTAATTTCTGATTACACTTGAGATCTTTTGAACTCCATAACTTCTTTATACGGAGCTCGATTTACGCAAACTCGGACTCTATCTCAAGCAGAATTCCCAGACGAACGCAATGGCGTAACCCATTTCACCTAGTTCTTCTTATAAAAATTTAGTGTTCTTAGATTTGTTAAATTTAATATTTAAAATTACGGGGTTTTACATCAACCATGCACCTTTATCTTAGATCTACTTTCTGATTTGTTTTTAACTTAGGCCCACTGTTTTGATGATCCACCTAAGATCGGATCTTGCGCGGAGACACTATCTCTCAAGAACTTTGCCTCTTCATTCGCCCTCCAAGCATTTTCTCTTATTGAGACTGTATTACAAGTAAAAAAGGTTTGTTATCTAGGAGGTTATGGCTGTGGTTTTTTTTGGTGAGCTTGTTGATGTCTGTGACCTTCATTGTCTTGTGTGATTTGCCTCTCTTGTAAAAGGACTTTTAAGCTAGCATTCTGTTATTAGATCTGTATTTTCCTTAGTTGTTGGTGCTTTGAAGATTTAGGTTGTGCTGTATTTTTTGGAGTAACACTTCGTTTTGTTATCATCGTCCACGGCGAAAGCCTTTTGCTTCGGTAGTGCTGATGTTATAGCTCGTTGGTGATGCTTATTATCTCCATTTCCCCATTTTTTGAAAGTCGGGTTGATGAAGTGTGTTGTTATGTGATGGCATTCCTTATTGGATGATGTGCTGTCTTGGTTTACTTTAGGTTGTTCGATGTGTTGTGCCCACGAATTTGATGTAAATATAGTTGTGGTCATTACACTATGTAAGCTTCAATGATGGCAATCTCTCCTTTATCCTGCTATACTCTCTATGTCCAAGCTCCATGACGATGTTATAGTGTTTGTAGGTTTGGCGATATTGCTTTGGATGTTTGGCTGTTAGTTTAATTTGTAATTTGCTCACCTGCTTTGGTACATGTTACATATCATTTGTATGCCTGTTGGCAGCAATCAAGTTATAGTTTACGTCATGCAATGTTGCATGCAGCACGATGCAGTTTCGAATTTTAGTATTCTACTCGGTTAGGTTAGCTGCTGTACTATGAGCTTGTGTAGCAGTAGTGGACGGACAACTATAAATTCTGTATGTGGTGGATGGTCCACCTTAAAAACCGATATTAGTAGATTGGCGATCTTCCAATCTCCTGTACTTACTACAATTATTATTTATTATACTAATAAGTGTTATAAATCACTATAAAAACCGGTCAGCTATACCAAAAAATGATGTATTAATAATTTTGTAAGTAGTTAAAATGAATTTTCTTGTGATAACAACAATATTTGTGAATCTTTGTGTTGATATTAAAATAGGAAATTTGAATATTTACTTAGAATCAATAACTAAGCGTTACAAACATATTTATAGAGTTGTAATGTTATTTTCTTTAGAAATAATGAAATTGTACAAATTTTGTTGTTTAAAATATGTGAGTTTTGAATAAAAATAAAGAGAAAACAATCATTTTTACAAACATGTAAATAATAATCTAGTTAAATATAAATTATATAAAAATGAGTTAGAAATATTTTATTATATGTTATTATAGTTTGTGTAGTTTTTATAATATTAAGTATACCAAAGAAATGATGACAATGTGTTAAGTTGTTATACTTTGCGTTGTTTTGATAAGCATAAAATTTGCAACACAAAGAGTTTTATAACACTTGAGCTTTTGAGGATAGTGGATATAGGGGATTTGAACCAAAAGCCCAAAAGAAGTATCTATTGACCAATTTTTAGTATTACCTTCTCCTTTCAACTCAATATCCCCATCTTGGGAAACATATACTGAGAAAGAAGGGAAATGGCTCCTTCCTCCTAAATATTCCAAGATCCAAATCAATTTTAGAGATCAAAAATATAAAAGAGAAGAAAGAAGATTTTCTATCATCTAAGGAATTTATACTAACAATCTTCTCAAAAAAGTTTCAGAAATTAGGGATGATCAATTACAGTAATTCTATATTGCATGTCAAAATTCTCCATCCAATAGGTTTTACATGCTTCCTCCTTACAATTAATTCAGGCCAAATCTCTTCTAATCCTATAAAGGTGAGTAGTTACACTCACTCCTTTTATTTAAGCATTTATTTGTGTTCAATCCGAGCCCTTTTATGGTGAAAATCATAAGTTACAGTAAGATGTTATGCGTAAATTATTAGTTTAGTGAAATCAGTGCTTGGGTTCAACTTTAAGGCACTATATCACCCTCATTACTTGGTGAAATTACTTGATTCCTTTTCCAATTCATATCTTGTATATTGTAGTTCATCCATGTCAATTCTCAAATCAAACTGGATATGTTAGGATTAGGAAAGCAGTTCTAGAAATTAGGTTTTGAGCATTTAGTTTCCACCTGTAGATCGCGTCTAGGTGGGTTGACTCATCCCTAACTTGGGTTGACCCTTGTGTCGACCCAAGCCATGTTATAGGTCTACCTAATGGGCAAGTTGTCTGGGTATTTCGCTATGCTATATTTCTTGTGTTTCGAGTTGTTTTGCCAAGTGCTGAAGCACTATTCTAATGGATTTCCGCTTAGTTTCCCTAGTATTGTGTAGCTTGATTAATGTTTTACATGGGGTTAATTAAAGCCAATATTATAGTGTATTTGTATTCATACTGAAGAATTTTTATGTGAATTTTGTATATTAGTTTTGTGAATTCGATGACTCAGTGCACATTTTGAATATTTCAATTTTAAAGAGATTTTCTGTATATATAACGCTTTGAGATACGTTTTCCAAAAATTATGGTTTACAAATAAAATTATCTCATATATATATTATGTATTACACACACACACACACACACACACACACACATATATATATATATATATATAACCACAAGTTTTAACACCCTTTGAGTAGGGGAGCTTGTGATTAGATGAGGTGGTAACCTCATGGTAAGGGGCACGAGGGTATATTATATCCGTTAGTTTTAGACTCATCCAATTTAAGCTATTGATTTTACTATGGAATTGGCTCTCGGTTAGTGAATCAATAAGTGAGATGATGTGGTATGGGACGCACTGTAACCACTATTCGGGTTGCTATCTGAGAGTTTGTGTCACATTCCTAGAGTTTTGATGTGCCAGTACATGCTTTCTGAGAAAGTTAGTCCTAGGGTGGAGGGTCTTATATACGTATTTACTAGGTCATAGGCCAAAATACAGTCATCCAGGAGTTTAAGTGTTTGGCAGTGATATTCACTTGGTCCGGACCAAGTTACACTATACTATGGGTCATTCG
Organism: Allium sativum; assembly: GCA_030737875.1. Lineage (NCBI taxonomy): Eukaryota > Viridiplantae > Streptophyta > Magnoliopsida > Asparagales > Amaryllidaceae > Allium > Allium sativum. Next base: position 4,140,019 of record JASFAX010000039.1, on the reverse strand, counting down.
CCTGAATATGTATATAGTACTAGGCAAAGCTCGAGGAGCTATATCTTCTATATACGTGCAATTTTGGGTTTTGATTCTCTTTATGATTATTTTGATGATTTTATCTCTCCATGCTGCTTTACATCCAATTTTTGAGAATTTGAAATTTACTTAATACCTTTCTATAACTGAGAGCTATCTTAGGTCTTATGTAGTTGAGAGATATCTTGAGTCTTATATATATTTAGTGATTACTTACATGTGAATATACTCTGGCATAGGATAAATTGGCATTTTATGTGTTTATCGTTGTTATTTTAGGGATTTAGAGGTTTTATATTCATGCCTAGTTTGGATGCTTAGCACTCGTTGTTAATGGTAAAACCTTTCATGTGTTTGTATCACTCATGAGTAATCTAAGAAATATAAATCTATGAATTTATCTTTTGAGAAATCTATAGTTCCGAGTTTATATTATTCCTTTTTGATAAAAAAGGAATTATCATATCTATATCTTGAGATAATCTATGATTATGAGATTCATTTTATTATAAAAAGGAATTATGCTAATTAGCTGATATTATATTTCACTTATCATATTATTAATTATAGTTTAAGCAAGATTAACCCATGTATTTTATACTCGGGCCGGACCAAGTTGTTTCAGGTATATCTGTAGATATGAGCTTGCTCCACTTTCATGTGGCTTGACCTTTTTGGAGCTATTACTTGAGTCGTGTAGTTGAGAGTTTGAGTCATATGATGTATATTCATTTTGGGATTCATTGTATTAGTTTATGGTGTTTTGAATCGTTTGAGTATGAACATATGTATTGTTATAATTCCGTTGTCTATAAATATATTTAGTCTATTATATGATATGTTAGAAGTGTTTGTATCTATACTCTATTCTGAGTATGTTCATTAGCCACCGAAATATTATATTAGACATGAATTGAGTACGTCGATCCACATAACGTAAGAAAGAAAAAATTATATACCCCGATTGTCGTATTTGATAATCATTTAATGTAAGGCTATAGATGATCACTCCTAACCATACCTATTCTTCGCTCTAATAGACGACATTACTCATTAATGCTCTTTATTAGGGTGAGTCTCAAGGGTGGAGTATTAAAAAATGGTACCTGATCAAAATTCAAAACTATCAAAGCAAAATTGTGAAAAAGTGCAATAGTCACATAACATAACTGGAATACTACATTGCAAAAGGGAAGGATAACATTCGTGTCTACTTTTATCACTTTCATTGTTATCCTTAACTTGTGTCCTTATCATCTGAATCTTGAGTAAATCTCAGCTTCGGGAATACTTCAAGGAATGTATTTCATTTCGTAGTATTCCATAAGGTTGATCCATATTATCTATAGTTTATCGTTATAGACATTTCCATCCTCTTAGATCCTTTGGGTGTATAAATCATGGTTTTGAATTTGATGAAACTTGAATTCTGTCCTTTAGAGTGAAGTTGATGGTTGAGTTAAATAAAATGAATCGAGATGGGTAAACGAATTAAATCCAAGATAATATTAGTGGAATTCATGTTGAAATAAAGGGGAAAAAATTGGAAAAAAAATCAGAGTTGAGCAGGAAAAATAAATGGATTATTTCGGCTATGCTAAGTTTAATAAATTTAGATGTAGGATTAAAGGGATGAAACTAAATTGGATGACTAATTATTGGGACTTAATGGTGGGTTGTATTTATTTAAAATAGAATAAGAGTACTTCTGATAACAGGATAATAAATATAACCTTAAGTAAACCAAAATATGTGATTATCCTCTGTACTGAATTATCCATTGGGTATTTTATGGGTTCTAGTCGATATGTCAAATAAACGTGATCGATAATAAATTCTTAAAAACCTATGAGACGACCAAGCACATTATTTCTAGTAATAAAGTAAATTTTGGGAAAAAGTAACGTAAAATATTTACGTAAGAATAGTGTTTAACTACTATATGAGATGAGAATGGTAGGAAAGATGACGAGGTAGTGGCGATATTATATTGACTTTATAGCCAATAAAAAGGAGAATCATTATAAATTTGGTAGTTTAATATTATTTGAAATGAAATATAGAACAATTAAGTGAAAATTTGTGTTTTGAGAAAAATTAAGATAGATAGTTCAATTATTTTTTAGTATACAGAGTTGTTTTAAGCAAGTATTTATATTTAATATGAGCAATATTTTTGAAATATAACAGCATTCTTGAGTTCAAAAGATGGTTTGCAACCATCAAGTTGTTAATAATAAACAGTAATAGTAAGGCTATTTGATTTAATAATTACAATAGAAGCAATCGTTCGAATAATTAATACAAAGTTAACGGCGAGGTAACGTTATTCACTGATAAGAAATTGGGAAACGATGTGTATGTATTTTAAATATATGTTTCGTGAAAGATATGGTGTAGTAACTTAAATCTTTTGGGTATATTATTCGATTTGAGTGTTAAAACTTTTGTAAACAGTGTACTCAAAGTTTGGAGCTTTGTTGTTCTAAGTTATGTGAATTGGTAAAGAGTAACAAAAGTTTCAAACACTATATGTATGGTAACTTAAACTAAAAAAAATTCTAAGGAAATAAATTATCTTTGAGTTGTTGCAAGGATTCAATTTCTTTAAGAGGGTAGTGTAACAAACTTGGTCTTTGGGTAGCCGGGGCATACTGTTTATAACATGTTTCGAAATTTAAATCTGAGAAATACAAGTTTAAGAGCCAAACTTATATAACTTGTAAGATGAGAAAAAAGTAATTTGGGAATTTATGAGAAATTGTGTGGCTAGAAATAAGTTAAATTCTAATAATGTAAAAAAGAAATTTGTTTTAACCTATATTTGCTAAATAAATATAAGATAAAAATATTAAAACTGGTGAAATCTTATAAATTGAGTTTAAAAGGTCCATTTTATCAAATGTAATCATTGGTAAATAATTACATAACAACTTTTTAGTTATTATAGCGAATATTAAAGATATAAAATATTGATTCGAAATCAATACTTTAGTGTTAAATATATTTTATGTGAGTTATTAAGTTATTTAAATTACTTGAATGTGTACTTAAAGAATTTTGTTGTAGAAATTATAAAATATAAAAGATTCATTTAAAACCATGTTGTCAAGATGTATCGATAATTCTATAAGTTTCTGTTGAAATGAATTTTTTTATGATAATTGTGAATCTTTGTGTTGATATTAAAATAAAAAATATGAATATTGATTTAGAAACAATATCTAACAGTTAAAAAATATAATAAAATTGTAAAGTTTTTTTTCTTGGAAACAAGGAAGTTGTAAAAAAATGTTGTTTAAATATATGAGTTCTGAATTAAAGAAAGAAAAAATATTCATTTTTACTAACATGTAAATATAATGTGGTTATATATAAATAATATTAAAATGAGTTGAAAATATTTTGTTACATGTTTTTATAACTTTGAAGGGTTTTTACAGTGTTAAGTATGATAAAGTAATGGTGATAATGTGTTAGGTTGATAAGAGTAAAATTTGCAACACTTAGAATTTTGTAATACTTGATCTTTTGGGTTAATGGATAAAGAGAATATAAACCCAAAGATCAAGAGAAGTATTTAGTGATGAAGTTTTAGTATGTATCTTCTCCTTTCAACTCCTGGTAAAAATATACCGAGAAAGGAGGAAAATGGCCCATTCCTCTTACATATTCCAAGAACCAAATCAATTTTACAAATAAAAAATATAAAACAAAGGGACTTGGTCAATCAACAAACAAATTCATGTTAAAAATCTACTTAGCAAAGTTTCAAATTTTGAAGAGGATCAATTACAGTAACTATCTTTGCTGCATGTCAAAATTCTCCATCATAATAGGTTTCTAATGTTATAGGTTTCCTCCTTGAAACTAATTTAGGACAAATCCTTTCTAATCCTATCAAGGTGAGTTGTAACACTTACTCTTTCTATTTAAACATTTATTTGTGTTAATTCGAGTCTCTGTGATGAAAACCGTAAGTTATAGTAAATTGTTCTGTGTATATTCTGGGTTAGTAAAATCAATGTCTGGATTCAAATTTGAGGCACCATATCTCCCTCTTTACTTGCTAAAATTACATGATTCTTTTTCCAATTCATAGCCTGCATACTATAATTCGTGCATGTAAATTTTTAGGTCAATCTGATCATGTTAGGATGTGAAATCAATGCTTGAAATTGGGTTCGAAGCATGTAGTCTCCACCCAAAAATCGCGTCCAGGTGGGATGACCCATCCATAACTTGGATCGACCCTTGTGTCGACCCAAGCCATGTTATAGGTTGATCCAATGAGGATGTTTCCTGGGTATTTCGTTGTGCTTTGTTTCTTTGTTTTTTGAGTTTCTTTGCCAAGTGCTAAAGCACTATTCTAACCAATTTCCACTTAGTTTTCCTATTGTTATATAACTTGGTGAATGATTTTACTTTGACTTAATCAAAGCCAATATTATAGTAAATTTGTATTTATATTTAAGAAGTTTCATGTGAATTTCCTGTGTTGATTTCGTGAATTCGATGACTTAGTGCATGTTTTGTACATCCGTTTTTTGAAGAAATTTTCTGTATATATAAGTAATACTTTGGGATACGATTCCCTAAAAATATGGTTTATAAATAAAATAATCTAGAAGTTGTATTTATATTTCTAGTAAAGTGGTTTTTAAATATAAAAAAATCCAAATGGTTTCCAAAATTGTTTTAGCTCGTTTTCTCAAATTAAGCATATTTTCTTATATATAAAAGCACATGTTTTTGAACCTTTCGAGAAGGCGAGGTTATTATTAAATGATGTTAAACCTCGTGGTATGGGACACAAAGGTATATTATATCGACTAATTCCATACTCATCTAATTGAAGCATTGATTTTAGTATGGAATTTGTTATCAGTTAGTAAACCGATAATTGAGAACTTGTAGTCTAGGACACACTATAACCTCTATTCGAGTTGTTGTCTAGGAGTTCGTAATACATTCCTAGATGTATGATGTGCCGGTACTTGATTTTAGGGAAAGCCAAGTCTGGGGGTCTTTATATACATATTTACTTGGTCAGAGGTATAGACACACTCGGTCGTGGGTCGTAGTTTTAGGCGCTCATGTTCACTTGGTCGGGGACCAAGTAATACTCAACCAGGGGTCGTAGAGTCACAGGCTTGGATACATATATAGTACTAAGCAAAACTCAAGGAGCTATATCTTATATATATGTGTAATTTATGGTTTGGTTCCTCTTTATGGTTATTTTTATAATTTATCTCTCTATGCTACTTTGGATCCAATTTTTGAGAATTTGAGATTTACTTAATTTCCTCCTATAGATGAGAGCTATTTTGAGGCTATATGAGAGCTATCTTGAGGCTTGCACACCCACACACACACAAACACACACACACACACACACACACACACACACACACACACACACACACATATATATATATATATACAGTGATCAGTAACATGTGAATACACTTTCGCATAGTATTTATATATTGCCATTTGATGTATTTGCATTCAACAATAAGAAATGTGAAAATTTGAAAAGAGCACTAGATGGTCAATAAATAAAATGATATTAGAAACAAAAAATATTACTAAGGCAATTATAAGTGTTTACAAGAAGATAAGAATATTTTACTTTAAGTAATAATTAAATGTTCATAAGAACACGCACTACTTAAATGGAAATAATGTACATTTACCAAGGTAGCAATTAGGAATGTCAAAAAATGGAATAATAAGAACAAGGAAGAAAGGATTAAAGAAAAGAGACAGACTTTCAAAGAAAAGTGGATATCAATCTCTATCAAAATGATAAAAGGTTTAGTGAAAAAGAGTAAGTATGTTTTTTACGATTTAGCCAAAGAATTTTCTTAGAAACCAACAAAAAATGGTTTTTATAATAACACCAAGTTATTTATAAAATGGAATTTTGAAAGGAAATTTTAAACATTTTATAGATAAGATTAAGTTACTATATTTTTCCTATTTGGGAAGAAGTTTAAAATAAGATTCTCGGAAACACAAATATTTCTATATGACACTGGAAAATTTTACCATTACTTCTGGTGGTCAAATTAGAAGTGTAAATTTTTAAGAAAATAGAAAATGAATTCTTTATAAAGGACAACGGTTAATTGTAAACTTTTTTTTGTTCATAAACTTTAAGAAAAATAGAAAAGAAATGTAAGTTCTTTAAAAAGAGGCAAACATTGAATAATTTTAAAGGGAAAATTTATTTCTGTCACAGCTTTCATGTTACAGCTTGTAAAATTTAAATGAATTAAAAGCTTCCAACTTTTCTTGTTTTACCTATATTTTATGTGTTAAGTTTTACATGAAATAAATGGATTTAAAAATATTCTTTCCTTCAAGAATTTGCGCTAGTTATGAAAATAGATTTAAGATTTAATTCGTAATAAAGAAGATAGAAAAGTAGATTGTCTAAACGTTCGGTAGGATAAACAGAAAATATATATTCATTTCAAAGAAAATAATAAAAAAGTATTACTGGAATTCAGGTAGGAATGGAATGGTTAATACTTCCATACTAAAGACTATAAGAGACAGTAAAAATAGGAGTAGAACAAACGACAATTGATTACACCAAATAAATTGGTCTTCCTTAACAATCGGAAAATGGTATAAGGTAGTGAAAGTAATGTATCCCAATTTATGCTTGTGTTGATTAGGATTTAAAACCACTTTGCAAACTTTATTGTGAGTAATAAATGTTCTATAGGGACATGTAATGTCCCGACTTTTTCCGAGTATTGACATTTGATTTTAATGAGAAAATTAAAATAAATGATGATTGTTTAGGCAAAGTAAAAACAATTTAAAACATATATATAAGTATAATTGAACATGGAAACAAAAGTAAGAACTTTGAAAATAAATCCTTAATTTTCACTTAGGGATGATTACTTAAATACATATAAAAAGGAGTATGGATCACTTTAAAAATAAAGGACCTTGCAACAAAACAAAGTAAGCCATATAAAGTCAATATCTTAATGTGATGTAACTATGAATAGTGTCACTAAATATAGGCTATACCTATTACCTAAGACACAACAACACAAGTAGAGAATAATATAATTCTTCTTTGCAAAAATATCTCACACTTAAAGGCCAAGGAAACCATTTTATATTGGCTTAAAATCTGAGAAGGATATGCAGCATTTAATGAAAGTATGGTAGGATATTGTGTGCTTCTAAAAGCCCAAACATAGGACAAATTTATTGGCCAAATATCTAGTAGACTAATATTTTCTTACATGAGAGTATCCCTTGAATTATGCCGTAGGAACTAAAACAAGGGGTGAGGCTATTATAGAAAACACTGCAGTGAATAGGAGAGGAAATTGATTTTAAAACACATGAGTTTTGGCTATAAATACCACCCAAGAAGCTGCATCTTCTTCACTGCAAACACTAAGTTTAGAACTAAAATTTTTGAAATCATTCTAGCAGGAATTTGGAAACATTCAGGTGAGTAAACTCTCCTTTATTTGATTATTGATTATGATGTTTATATGTTTCTACATGTGTGTTTAAGTTAGATTAATTGAGAACCATTTGTAGCAGCCAAGTAAACTCCACTGTTATTTTTGTTTTAACAGTGATAATAAACAAGTTTGTTATGAGCAAAGTCTTTAGAACCCTTTACTGATTATAGTGTATATTAAACTTAATTACAATGGGTATTATATCATACATATATAGATAAGATATAGATTAGCATTTAGTTGTAAGCATATTGTTATGTAATCTCGGAAATTCAAATAACAGTATATTTTAAGCAAACTTCACTTAAACTTCCATTAAGTTTATACTATGGAATGCATACTGCATTATATGAGTGAATGGACTGGTATATGAGGAGCTATAACCTTTAGAACTAAATGGCAATAAACACAAAATCTGGAACAAATGGTAATAGAAATTCTAAACTGAAGTAAAAACTGAAAACAGGGGACAAAATTATGTGAGTAAACTATCTCATCTTATTCACAAATTTGGTTATGATATAAATATATTTATGTGTTTGTGGTAGCCTGCATATGTGTAGTGGGTAAATTCGAAGCTGGATATCATTCGAATGAACCTGGAAGCTAAAGAATTTAAACAGTAAACACTGACTGTAGATAAAACAATTGGGATGACTGCAATCAGTTTTACTGATACCATTTTTATTATCCACCAAAGTTGTAAAACAAAGGTTCCTTATAAAATATATTTTTGATGAAAATTTGCTCAATCTGTATATGATTTCCGCTCCTCATTGTATGTATACTAAGTACGTGTATACTGCATAGATAGGGCATGCCTAAATGTAACTAGAATGTTGTTCCTGCAAATTTCGCCTTCTTTCTAATGATGTTAAGTTTATACAAATGCTCGGCTACATTAGCATTCTGAATAGATATCACAATTAGGTTGCCTCCACCATGAGACCGCCAGTTTGAACAAACCTTTGATCGGTTTTGTAGACATATTTAGATCTGAAATTTATACACTATGAAGGCATACAAACGATAGTAGCAAAAGGGCCATTCCTTGCACACATTGCCTGTAAGAAATCAGATTATGATTTCGTTATTTTCTTGTTTAAGCGAGATGAGAGAAAATGTAAAATGTAAATGAACTAAACTGTATTTTCTGTATTGCATTTGTCACAGCCTAAGCCGTATTATATAATACATTACATAAATGGGCCTTAAATGATAAAGCAGCCCATTAACATAAGCCTGAGATCATTTTTCTTATATGTGCCGATTACACTATCGTGTACATTAATACCCCCCGTCAAAATGAGCTAGGGTTTCATCTTATTCTCTTCAGCGCCGCCACCAAAAACCTTCAGCTCTTTTCTTAATCTCTCAAAATTAGGTCTCGATAAGGCCTTTGTCAAAATATCCGCCTTCTGGTAGTATGCTGGAAGGTGTTTAATCTCAAGTTCACCAGCTTCTGTCTTCTCTCTCACGAAATGAAGATCAATCTCGATGTGTTTCGTCCTTGAGTGATGAATCGGGTTAATAGAGAGAGAGACGGTGCTCTTGTTGTCACACCAGAGTTTTGGCTTCATGGAAAATTGTAACCCTAATTCTTTAATCAGAGCTTCGACCCATACAATTTCTGATGTCGCTGATGCTATTGCCCTGTATTCCGCTTCAGTACTGGATCTAGAAACCGTCGCTTGCTTCTTTGTACACCAGGAAATCGGATTTGTTCCCATGAATAAACAGTACCCAGACGTTGATCGACGGTCATCTGGGTCGTTTGCCCAGTCTGCATCGCTGTAAGCATTTATATTAATGTCTTTGTTTGCTTGTAAACTGATGCCGTAGTCTATGGTTCCTTGTATATATCGTAAAATACGTTTGACTGCTATCCAGTGTTTATTTAGAGGATTTGCCATAAACTGACACACTTTATTGACACTATAACAAATTTCTGGTCTTGTTATAGTTAGATACTGTAGGGCACCCACAATACTGCGATATTGCTTGCAATTTTCAATGGCTTCTCCATCATATTTAGACAGTTTTAAGTTGCTTGTCATAGGAGTACTGATTGGCCTTGCTTTGTCCATGTTTGCTCTGGCAAGAATCTCTGATGCATAATTTCTTTGTGATAGAAATATTTCTGATTTGGATTTCCTTTGAATATGTATTCCCAGGAAATAATTTACTTCTCCCATGTCTTTGATAGCAAAAGTCTGGTTTAGTTGAGTCACCACTTTATCAATTTCTGATGTGTCATTTCCTGTCATCAGAATATCATCAACATATACTAGGATGTAGGTTGTACTCTAATTCATGATTTTAGTGTATAGAGAGTTGTCTGAAACAGTTGCTTTGTAACCCATATTCATAAGTGTGTCCTTCAGTCTCACATACCAAGCTCTGGATGCTTGTTTTAGACCGTATATGGCCTTATTCAGCTTGCACACATGATCTTCTTTGCCCTTGCATATGTATCCTATTGGTTGTTTCATGTATACATCCTCATTTAGATTTCCATTTAGAAATGCATTGCACACATCCAGCTGCCGTATATTCCAACCATGGTAGAGAGCCACAGTTAGGATTACTCTGATCGTAGTTGGTTTGACCACTGGTGAGAAAGTCTCTTTGAAATCAAATCCATATTGTTGTGAAAACCCTTTAGCAACAAGCCTGGCCTTGTGTTTGCATATGTTTCCCTTAGCATCCTTCTTTAGCTTGTAGGTCCATTTACACCCCACAATGTTTCTATCTTTTGGTGCAGTAACTAGAGTCCAGGTATTGTTCATGACCAAGGCTTGGTACTCTTCATCCATGGCTTCACGCCATTCTCTTTGTTTTGCTGCCTGATCATATGTAACTGGTTCTGTTGTCTGTTTTATGTTGTTTTTGTCTTTAATGTTTGCATTGTAGATTTTTGGTTTGAAAATGCCACTCTTATCTCTAGTCATCATGTGATGTCTGACTTGTGTTTGAGGTTCTTCAGTGTCACTGTTGCTAGCATCAGATGCTGTAGTGTCATTTCCATTATCACCTTGATTGTTCATGTTGTCATTTATATGCAGATCATCATCTGTCATGTGATTACTCGAGCTGTATCCAGACCTAGTACTGGGTACAGTTGAAGTGTCATGTAAGTCATCATCTGTCATGTGATCACTTGAGCTGTATCCAGTCCTGGTGCTGGGTATAGTTGAAGTGTCATGTGGTAGCCTTGATGCTTCATTTTCCCTTGTGTCTGTTGTGTATTCTGACAGTGTTGGTATAGTGCCCATCATTAACTTTGTTTGTTCACCGCCTTGTCTATTCTCCTTTCCCTTTTCTGCAAAAGGAAACACATTTTCATTAAATACCACATGCCTAGAAACAACAATCTTTCCTTTGTTATCCATGCATTTGTAGCCTTTTTGATTGCTGCTATAACCAATGAAGGTACATTTACATGATCTCAAAGATAGTTTATGATTATTATAAGGTCTGAGGCATGGGAAACATAGACAACCAAATGTTCTCATGACGTTATAATCAGGTTTCCTTTCATGTATCATCTCATGAGGACACTTGTACTGTAGGACCTTAGTTGGCATCCTATTTATCAAGTACACAGCTGTTTCAAATGCCTCAGTCCAGTATTTCAATGGCATAGAGGCCTTTGATAGTAAGGTTAAACCTGTTTCAGTTATATGCCTGTGTTTTCTTTCTACTATGCCATTTTGTTCAGATGTGTAAGGACAAGTGGTTCTATGTATGATCCCTTTGGTATTGAAATATCCTTTTAAAGGAAAGAACTCACTTCCTCCATCTGTTTGTATGACTTTTACGTTACAGTTCATTTGTCTTTCAGCATGATTAATGAACTGTAGCATAGCATCATGTGTATCTGACTTAGCTTTTAGAAAGAAAATCCATGTATATCGACTGTATGCATCTACAATGGATAAATAGTACCTGTAACCTTGTCTTGAGGAAATTGGTGCAGGACCCCATAGGTCTGCAGTCAGCAATTCAAGGGGTTTGCTATACACAGTGTGTGACCTGCCAAAAGGTAATTTGTGGCTCTTGCCAATTTGGCAATGTGTGCATTTGCCAGAGACAGGTATATGTTTATAGGGAATGTTGTTGTCATTTAAAATTCTTGTCACGATATCATAACTGGGATGTCCAAGCTTATAGTGCCAAACATCAAGATCATTACAGTCATTGTTATCATTAGAATCACTATTATTGTCAACAGTACACTTTGAATTATCAGTTTCAGTTACATTGTTGACATTAGAAAATTGAATACTAGCATTGCAACACCAACTGTCATTGATATTTTCCAGTTTTGACTGCAAATTGCTGAACCTGTATAGGCCATTGTCCAGTTTACCCTGTAATAATATATTCTTGTTTAGAGAGTCTCTAACAAGACAGTAATTGGGGTGAAACTCGAAATATACCTGATTATCATTAGTGAATTGTGACACACTGATTAGATTTTTCTTGACGTTTGGTACCCTAAATAGATTGTTAAGGAATAGGTTTCTCTTTCCCTTAACAACACCTGTCCCAGTGTGAGATATATTCATAGTTTCACCGTTACATGTGTGTATAACTTGTGTACCTGAATAGTTTTTGTTGCCAAGATTCAAGTTTTGCAAATTATTGGTGATGTGGTTGGTTGCACCTGAATCTGGGAACCAATCTTCGCTGTCAAGATCCTCAACCTTGCTTGAACCATCAGTATTACTTGCACTGGTTGAGTTTTCAGCATTTGATCTGATCTGGTTTGCTTGTGCTAAGTTAGCACTTGCGTTTCTTTGGTTGAATTGAGGTTGCTGAGCATTGTTTACGTCAGTATTAAATCTGAAATAGCATCTGTTTGCTCCATGTCCAGGTTTGTCACATATTTGACATCTGATTCTTGGTGCATTGCTGGATCTGCCTCTCCCTCTCCCTCTTTGATTTGGATTTCCTCTCTGTCCCTGATTGTTACCCCTGCCAAGGCCAGGTATGTTTCTTGAATTATTTGGGTTTCTTGATGCTGAGGCAAGATTAATGCTAAAATCGCTTTGAATAGCTTTTCTCTGCTCTACCCTACCCTCATGGGCTAATAGAGCTGAGTATACATTTTGAATATCTGGCAAAACAGTTTGGGTAGCAATAAAGGTAACCAATGATTCGTACTCCTCATCTAATCCATTTGTTAGCGTAAGAATTTGCTCATTGTCGGATATTTGATGTCCCACAGCCTTTAGTTTATCACACAAAGTTTTAACCTTTGATATGTATTCACGCATAGGCATATCACCCTTTCTTGAATTCTGAAGCTCTCTTCTGTAGTGCATAATTCTCGCGGACGACTGTGAATTGAATATTTGTTGTATAGTAGTCCATATCTCATGAGATGTATTGCAACCTATAACTTGTGATAGTAGATTTGTACTAATTGATGACAGTAACCAGGATGATAGGAGACTATCTTGTTTTCGGTGGTGAATATATTCTGGATTACTGATCATAACTCCATCTTTGTTGACTTTCATTGCAGATGGCACTGGTCTGGTTCCATTGACATAATCTTGAAGGTCATATCCCTTCAAGGCTGTTTCAATCTGGAATTTCCATAAAAGAAAGTTTTCTTCGTCAAGTGGGACGGTGATGACTTGGCTTTTGGGTTTCACAAGAATGAGGGAAGGAGGGGTGGGTTCAGCTGTTCCTGTGCCGGAGTTGGCTGTCGACTGATCGTTACTTGATCCTGTCATGGTTGTGGAGAGGATGAACAAATGCGTAAGGCGAGGTTACCTGAATATCTAGGTAGCAGCCTGCGCAAGACAAGATGCAAAAATGAGTCAGTGATGATTCTTGCTTTCTTTTGGATGCAAGAATCAGATGATCTGAGAGCGAAGATCAAATGAAGAGATTATCAGTCTCTGATAATCAGAAACCGATTGTTGTAGCCGCCGTGAATGTAATTCCGGCTTGGCACGCACAATCTTGATAAGGATAACTGCTGTGCGATCGGAAAGGTAGCTCTCCGATGATGAAATCAAAACTGAGGAGACAACAAACTACTTCTCCCTCAATCAGCGGTTAAGCGCTTCAGTATGACCGTTAGGCTAGAGCTCTGATACCATGTAAGAAATCAGATTATGATTTCGTTATTTTCTTGTTTAAGCGAGATGAGAGAAAATGTAAAATGTAAATGAACTAAACTGTATTTTCTGTATTGCATTTGTCACAGCCTAAGCCGTATTATATAATACATTACATAAATGGGCCTTAAATGATAAAGCAGCCCATTAACATAAGCCTGAGATCATTTTGCTTATATGTGCCGATTACACTATCGTGTACATTAATATTGCCAAGTATGAAGAGGGAGAATTTGCTACTGTGCCAAGATTACCCTGCATGCTATTATGGATAAGAAAGAAAGAAGAAGAAATGAAAGAAATAGGAGAAACAAAAGACGTGCAGGGAAAGGTATGAATGGTTAAGCTAAACATTCTTGTACCTGGAAGTAATAACCGGCAGCATCCAGTAGTGATGCATGCGGATACCCATGAATGAAAAAAAAAAAAAAAAAAAAAAATTAAAGTAAGGAGTAGAGGGGCGCAACAGGTAATAGAAGAGAGAAGCAGGAATAGGAAGGGGGTAGTAGAAAATAAGGAAGAAAAAGAAGGGGGTACTGTGCTAAGAAGGTGGGGACGTCAAACAAGTTAAATAAAGGAGAAGCTGAAGTTTAAATGGTAGGCTATAGTCGGAAACCTGGGCTGCGACGATGATAGGTGCTAAGCGATGGTCGAGGGGGGAGACTATGCATGGGCACAAGTGCACGCTGTGTACTGTAATGTGCAGACTGAGAAATAAGTAATAACAGGAGGAGGGTTGGTATACACGCTGGAACGGGAAGAATAGGTGTTTAGTTAGCATATTAGCATGTTAGTCTTTCACCAAATTAGGAATCTATCTATTTACATTATATGAAAGCAGAATCTTTGCTCCAAGGCCTTTCAGATCCAGATTCTTCTAAAAATTCACAAATGGACACGTGTACAGGTTTCAATCTTCACCGTCCAGTAGAGTACCCGTCTTAACTCGCAACTCTTCAGTGACCGCATATACCCTGTATCTTCTCCGCTTCCCTGTGATTCCCCCCTACGTTATTTTCCTCCACCCTCTCTTCCCAACTCCATCGGCTGATAGTAGCTGTTCTTCCCCATGTTTCCGCTTTTAAACCCTACGGCAATAACAGCTCCCTCAATCGCAATCATCTTCCAGCCCTTCCGCCTCAGCATTTTCTGAGACCGACGATTACGTTTTTTTGTGCTTCCGTTCGTTCCTACCTCTCACCAGTGCATCAACGTTACCTTTACCAGATCCCCTTTCCTTCCAAACAATACGCGCCCCCTTCTCGAATCCTACCTGAGCAATTTTAGATCGAGCCCCCAACATTTGCCTCACCCATCGTTCACTCCTACCAGGCAGCGAATTCTCTGTTGGCCGACCATCTTCTTGATTTCAACCCTTGACGATTTCTTCTCCTCAAATCGTTGTGCCCTTTGTGCTTTCCTCTCGATTTATGCTGTCATGCCATTTATTAACGTGTTCCAAGCAACTAATGTGGCAAGGTATCATGAACGTCAATTTATGTTTTTTATATCATCCTCACACTAATTTCTGTTATTTTGTTCCTCCTGTTTACATATCGAGTTCTATTTGCTGCTCTACCATTAGTTGCATTATCTCGATTCTTGAAGACGATGTTTCTTATTTGTTTGATTCATTTAGTTTTGGGATATAGTTGATATTACAATTCATTGGATTTAACCAGTTTACATCATTTTTTGATGTTTCTGTGTTTTTTGCTTGCAGGTTTTGGGACGATTTCACTAATTACTATGACCTGAAATTTAATTCTATAGTGTAGTTGGCAACATATTATTTACAGCTAAAAACAAAAATATGATTAAAAAAATATAAAGAATGTATTTTTACTGAGTTGTTTTCCCAAATTATGCGTAGATAACATTTGTAATTTCAATAACCATGCAAACCAATATAAATAAACCATTTTCAAGTTGTCAGTTTAATTTATACCATCATATTTTAAACTCGACCAACCTACTATAACAATGCTTGAAACAAACATTTGTACCACTTTAACTTATCTCGCTTTTTAAAATGATAGATAAAATTTCAGGTCATCCTGGCATTGGACTAATGACGCACATGTTAAAGAGGATTAAATAGCCCATGCTTCTTTAACGACATGTGTGGAGGTAATAAGCTATGAAGTGGAGGTACAGTATAAACATAATAGCGAAGCTATTTATAGTAAATGTGAAGCAGGTTTACATAAAGTATCATCCTCTGAAACCGTAATTTGAATAAAATATATGATGTCCCATCTTTTCAATTTAAAATGTTTGGATGTTGGAGAAAAATTCTACCTTGCAAAACATTTAATAATGCATAGTGTAGCTTTATACGATGGGTTATTCAATATGTGTGTATGTGTGTGTGTTTCCTGGGTTCGGTGTATACATTATGCAAGTAATAGCTTACATGATTGTGAAATAAAATTTAAGGGTATGGAATGATCTATTAGAAAACATTATTTAAGAATATATTTTTCCAAAGATAGCAAGATGATGTGCAAATGCATGAAAAATAGTTAACAATTTATACGTTTCTTTACTCATGGATAGTTGCCAAACATGCTCTAAATATGCTTTTATATGTGAGTTTGTAAAGCTGGTCGCCTTTCTTTTTTGCGGTCCTTTATTTCCAGTACTGTCTTACTCTTATTATAATGTGTTGTTGCTTTTTTATTTCTTTCTGTCTTTTTTGTCTTTGTTTTGTATAGATATTGGTACTGAAGTGTCATCAATTTGTTATAATTACACTTTGAAAATTTATTAGCCGTGGTTGGTTTCTTTTATAATTTACGTGGATTTTTTATTTTTATTTTGAAAACAGATATTGTACATGGGAATTTCAATTTGAGAAGTTAACTTGCAGCATTATTTTCAACTTTTAAACAAATCAAAACAATCTTTTTTAAATCTGGTAACACGAAATTTGTGGGACAATTTTCGATTTTAGTCCTATAACCAAAAATAGAATTTGTTGATTTTAAAAAACACAAAAGAAATAATAGACGTCAAACTAAGAAATTATAGTTTGCAAAGACCAAATTTAATATGTAGGCTTGAAACCAAAGGTATATGTATGATAATTTACAAACCTCAACGCAAAGCATCAATTGTGTTGTGAGTTATTTTACACTAATTTATTTATTTATTACAATTCTGGTGAAAAACTGTTGTCTTTTTTATTTTTCTTTCAAATAAAGATTGATTTGTAACTTTGTTTTATTGCGCATTTAGTTAAATGCTTTATATTTGTTGCCTTATTTGCAAAGTGCTTAATGTGTGACGTTAGCAGTAATAGTTTATTTCCTTGACATATCATATTACTATCATTCTTGGGAATATTAAAATAAAAATTGTATGAGATGGATTAATTAATGTTCATGTGTAAACTAATGTGTCTTGCTTTTAATCTATATACATTTTTTGTTCCTACATGATGTGATGCAAATATAACCTTTAAACTTTACATTAAAAAACGTTGGAATATCAACGAATCCTCTAGAAGAAGAAATATAAATAAAATTTCATTAATTCTATGATTGTTTGATTATATTATATGATAATTTTATATTTATAGACTATTTTGCTTGGTGGTGTACACCTTACAGATAGAGCGTTTTTTCTACTTATGACTGTAAAACATAGTCTTTTAAGCTTAAACCTGTCAGATTTGGCTAACTTTCAGAACACATATGGCATGCAGGTAGATTTAAAGCCTTTTAGCAAATGCACATTCACTTGGGGATTAATGAACGCTGAATCAAAGCATTTTCTTCGTTGTCTTACCCTGTAGCCAAAGCTGCAGCTTTTTTAGTTTACACAAATTTGTTTTTCTACAAACATAAGTTGCTATTTTGATGATGTAATTATTTCTTGCAGTCACCCTGTCAGCTTTTCGTTTCATATGCTGTGTCATATAACGCTTGGAATGGGATGCTCAAGCTCTTTATCATTTGAGATTTGGAGCTGTAAAAGAAGTAAGAATTTAGTGATAAAACCAAATCATACACTTCAATAATATTGATTTGTAGTATTTTCATTACCTCATTTATGTTTTGAGTTCTATTTCTATTCTTAACATTATCTTGGTTGGTATGGACTATGCATGACTGCTGAATTGTTATATATGCATTGCTAAATAATTCAACTAAACTATTATAGAAAACGTATAATTCGTATGTATACTTTGTGGTTAGTTGCTGCATCGATTATTTCAACATTCTTAATTGAAAATAAAATAAAATTTTATGAACGTGTAATATAACAAAGTTGGTGAATGGTTCGATTTTGGAAGCACTCTATTTTTATTATATGAAGTAGTAATATAACGATCAAATCTGAATTTGTTTATTTTGAACAAATGTATGAATGTGACATGTGAACGGAGATTTCCAGTCCCATTGTAGATGAGAAAGAAGGCAACATATACTAAATAAAATATACATATTCTTTCCAAGAAAACTCACTTTGCGAGATGTTAATTTCTCACAAATAAATCTCACTGCCTACAATCTTATTTTATATTGAAATTACAAGAACCAAAGTTCATAATGAAATGCTCATATGACAACTTAGAGTTATCTTAAATTAGAACAATAGTTTCAATTGATAATTAGTGTTGCGCCAATTCAATGTTGATGATTTATTATTTTTTATAATGTACTATGTCATGATAATGTACAATAATGAACACCATAATATTTTAAAAAAATGTACTGATGTATGCAGAAGCAAAAAAAAAAAAAAAAAAAAAAAAGGTGGAATACTACAAATTTGCTATGTTGTTTCCTCATTTTATATTAAATATGCAAAAGATTTGTTGGGTATCAATATATTTTGTACAATCCAATCAGCTTTCATAATTTAGTTTTGGCGGCCTCCCTGATCAGATTTGTTTGTCGTTTTATGACATCTCCAAAGCTTCGATGCATATATGAAAGCTCATATCATCCTTGAACCAGAGGATTAAGCAAAACCAAAGAATATAATTATTATAGTTATATATATGTATCGTATAATAGCTTCAAATAGATTGATAGCAAAGCTTTCATCATCTTCAAATAACTTTCATATTTTTACAATGATATTATTCTTCTTAGATGCCTAATTCCTTAATATAAATTAGTCATAGGCAACATAAATATTGTTTTCTACTGGTATGTATCACTTTTCACATGAGGAAATTGATCAACCTTTCACTAATTTGACAATAACTGGTAAATTAATGACAAATGACGCATTACAAAGGGAGGACGACTTTTATAATTTAGTACTTTCACCAAATATTTTTTAACTTTATGTAAAAATTGATGGTGCTGAAGAAACTCTTTTGCTAACAAGTATTAAGTACATGATTAATTCCTTTTCATCAACTCGCCTTTCGGTTCATTTATTTTTGTAGGTTACTTGAGTTTAAACTATCATTTCAGTATAGTAATCATGTGAAATCCTTCTAATACTCGAACAAGCAATCAATTACCAATTAGTGTCGAAACTTTATATCAAATAAACAACGATATTCTTTATACATGTATCACAATTAAGCGGACTACCATATGCACAGAACTATACCACTTCGTAGGACTGTTGTCATCTCTCTTTTTTCACTAATTTGAAGTTTCTGTCGGTTAATTGAAATATAAGTAATAGCAAGTGGCAGACCAACCTTTGGATTTTTGTTAGATCCTGTACTCAAAATAGGTACATTCTACTTTTTAGGATCTGTGATTCAATATTTAAATAAAATTTAGCAGCTCCTTTCGATGAGGTACCAAACGGTAATTCATTTTATTAGTTTTCATTTTTTGCACTTAGGTATCATTCGAATTTTCGTACATCATGTTTGATTGCAATTTTGATCAGACCTTTAGTTCTCTCATTTGGATTTTTTTAATTCTATTGCATTTTTTTGCGGAATGATTATCAATTTTGCTTGCACAAGAATATATCATCATTTTATGTTATATCTCATGTGTTTTTGGATTTAATTTACTTCAACTATTTTAACTCCCATAGTGAATCAAAATAAAAGCATTTTTGTGCATAAATTATATTCCATTATGTTTATTGTTTGAATCAATACAAAATTTCATTGTGATTTAACTTATTATCCGTTCATGAATGAATTATCTAACTGTTTTCTGTTGTACATAATAAATACGAACTATCATACATCTTTGAGGAAGAAGAAATATAGGCATTCAAAAAAAATTGGTTTAAAGGTCATAATGAATTCATGATATTATTTTCCATTTAAGCCAGTGGGACAAAGTTTCAAGCATTGCTGCAAGCGAGTTAGGAAAATTGCGTGTGATTTCTTCTTTTCATTAGCCTTTTCTAGATTTGGTCCCGTAGTAGAATTTGAGAAACTAATAAAATCTGCATATAACGATAGCTCTAATTAACAACATATGACAAAACGAGATAACTATACTTCTTTTAGAAAGATACCAAATTTAAAAGCAAAAGATTGCAAGTAAAGGATCGTATTTATTCGATATGCACGTACGACGTAGACAAGAAGAATGTGTTGCAATTTTGATGTCTACTATGATGGTTATGATTTGTATTTTCCAAATAATTTTAAGATTAACTATGTTTTATAGCTACATATGCTAGAAAACTAAATCATATTCTTTTGAGCTAAACAATGTCATCTTTGATCACATGCTTGTGAATACAAATTCCCAACTTAACGTATGGCTTTTTTAGCTTCTTGCAATTGCCAAATCAAGGATCTTCAAATTTGCAAATAAAAATTAAACTTTCATTGTTTTAAATGTTTGAGAGGACAATTTCATAAGTTTATAAAACGTTTTAATTAAATATGGCTATTATCATACTGTTGATCTAAAAACTTTAAGATGGGCTCAGAGATATTCTATTAAACAAAGCATGGTTCTTAACTATTTTTTCTTTTAGTATTATATTTACTACGATCTATGTTTATTTTATTCGTATAAGCATTTGTGTGGAATGAGGGTTTGAACTTCATTATTTGATGCATTATTTTTGAATTAGCAATGTTGCATGATTTTTGTAACTTGCAGTCTATACATTTTCTGGTATCTTCTACTTTGCATACTTTGTTGGGCAAGGCAATGCATTAAGAAGAAACAAATCCGAAGTTTAGAGGCCTTTATAGCTTATTTTAATTTCTTATTTAAATCCTAAATTCCTGGAGAAATGTTATAGTGCTACTTGAAAAATGTGCAAAATAATTTTTTCCTTCGTATTTTCTGTTTACGTAGATTGATGAAGTTCCATTCAGATGGTTAAGTGTAAAAACTATGCATTATATGACGTTTGGTTAAATAAGTAATATAATATGGTATGTTAAGTTGTAGAATTGATATGTGAGTTGTGATTATATTCTTCAACAACACGAGTTATATAATCCAGAAAAAATTGTGGATGTCTATGGTTAGATTTACTCTCTTGAGCCACATGATGCATGGTAAACAATGTTTTTTCTCTCCCTCTCTTTCGTCTGTTTTTATTTTATGGTGAACTACAGCGCCAGGTGTGGTGCTAATGACTTTGTATGTATTATTCTGTTTGTTTTCTATTCTTTTTTCATTTGGTATGCTCGTGGATGCATGCTAAACTTCATTATCATAATGATCATGATAAGCGGATATGTCTTATGGAATAATTTTTGTTAAGTGGATGCGTTTTAGTTGATGGGTAATATGGCTTACCAATTTGCTTAACAAAAAGAATCATGCTTTTGTACGTATATCCAAATTTGAAATAATGATGATGGTAAATGTATTATTTTCTACTATTGTACTCCCGATTAATGCATTCTCATTCTTTTCACATTGATGTATTGACGGGTTCCATCCTACAGGTCAAAAAAAACATTTCGCTTAATCTTTAAGGGTGTCTATGAATTCTATTCAAATTAGGAATATTTGTGAATTTTTATTTTTTTTAAGTGGCCCTGTATTTTGCTTAAACGTTAGCATTTGAGATGGTTACAAACCATTTGTTTTGACATATCTCTTATTTGAATTAACTTTGCTCAAATACAAAATAACCAGTAGTTTGTATGAAATAAGAAATTACAAGAATTTGATACCATAATCCTCCTCACTGTAGACTTTGAAATTAGGAAATGCTTTGTTCAAATGCTTTAAAAAAATGATTATTCTAATGCATTCTCACAGCTTATGCCGATTTGTTTTCTTCTCACCGTTTGGAAACAAATCTATTTTATTTCGCAAGTTATACATATATTTAAACATTTTGATAGTTCAGTGGAGTTCAAAGGATTGGTTATGGAGTAGAAAAACAACCCTTTAAAGAGTTATTTATCTTATCTTAAAGTGCCTTCATCACTATTTTCTGAAAATAAAACAATATGCACTATTGTTTTTGATAGCATTCCAAGGACAAATTTAAATGGATGGGATATAAGATATCGTAACCTATGATGATGATGAATAAAAAGAGATCAGTGAGAAGCATAGGAAATGCAGTAAAAATGAAAAGCTTTCATCTATCAAATACTGTATTTTTAAAATTGGAAATATCCTGATTACTCTAATAAATATTTTGATATAGGACTTCCTTGCCATTGTACTGACAAACGATAATGAAACTACATTTATTTTGCAACATCCGTATGCGAAGCACGGGTGCGAACTAGTTACAGAGTAAAAAACTGAAACCATTTTAGTAACAAGATAATTTGATTATGAGCCGATTCATAACCATGTTAAGTGCAAAGTGCAGACAAATATTTGTCATACTTAGGTACAGTGAACATTTCCTTGAATAATGTTTTTCCAGTAGCCTCATGCTAGTTGTTGGTCATGCCGAGCAATATGTTTGTGAGAAAAATAAAATAAAATAATAGGAAAGTGAAAATAATTAATGGAAATAGGAGGGGAATGGCTCAAAAGGAGATCGATACAGGGAAATAACGGGGGAGCAGATTGTAGCGTGCTGTGTGGAAGCTGGGCTGAAGTGAAGGATAAGGAGTTTGGTATTTGGTACTTTGCGACTAATGGAACTGGTACTTTGCGATGAATGGAACTGGTACTTTGCGAAGAAAGGAAGTGGTATTTTGCGAAGCAAGGAAGTGGTACTTTGCAAAGTGATCGGGCAGTAGGTACTTTGGCGGAGCGTGGAGTTTTGAGCCGAATTAGCTTGCGAAACGCGGCATTTTTAAAAGTGGCACTTGCGAAACTGGTACTTTGGCAAATACGCAGTCAAAGGAGATTCTGAACGAAGTTTTAATTAAAATTAATTTTAATTAAAACAAAAATAAAATAAAATAAAAAAAGAAATTAATAAATAAATAAAAAGAGAATTTTTATTTAAATATCATAGGCAAGTGGAAGGAAGACCGTAGCAAGAAGATCGAGGACAGAAGCTTGACTGTTGAAGATTGACCAGTTTTGAAAATAGAAATATAAAAGGAATAATTAAAATAAATTATTATTTAATTTTTTTTATGATAAATTAGAAGTAAGAAAATAATTTATGAGGACAACTGGAGTATTAAACATCGAAATTACATCAATGACAAATGAAGTAAAATACCGTGTGCGACGCACTCGCTTTATTTGCTCATTTCTAAATGATGGTTAAAACTGTATAAAATACCGTGTGCGACGCACACACTTAAATGATTCGTATATAAACGATAATCAGAATATCCAAATGTGAACAATGCAAACATATACTGTTTGTTTGATAATAAAGAATGTGTAAACTGGATTATAATCATGTTAGGCCGATAATTATTTATCGACTATAAAAGACATTTCGTACATTGTTTTGAAGAGTTCGGAATAAATATTCCACTTCGACTCAAAGTATACGACGCGTGTCAGAAATATTGAAGATGAAGATATACAAGGACTATTTTAAATAGTACCTTCGGTCTGTTTTGTCCCAGGACAAACCTGAATGGACGAGTGTCTGACAACGTTTATCAATTAGATTCTACACATCGACTTACGTAAGTATATTACGTTGGTGGCAAAGAAATTCGTTTCTTTTAGCTTTATTGCCCGCAATATATTTGGGTAATCGAATGAGTGTTTCTGACGGATATGACGATGTGACATTCAAAGTAATTGAAGAAATAATCTGTCAGAACGATAAACGTGACTTCAAACCTCACAACCAGGAAATGACAAAAAACCGGGCAAGGCAGCATGGCTAGTTGGGTCATACCCAAGTAGGGTGTATTATCACCATCTAGAGACATTCCTTTTGTTTTCTCATCTCTTTTCACTGCTGCAGCATTCAGTATCGGTTGCTGATCCCAACCGTGGAGGTGGTAATGTATTCGTTACACTCAAGCTAAATGAGTGGACGGTCATGTGAGGCCGGGTTGCAAGACGTTCTTGTTGAACCCTAGTGTATCGTCTCTAGAGTACACTAATCGGCAGGTGCTCCCCTACCTTGTCTGTTGGAATCCGATGTCCAATAAGCGCTCTGCGGTTTTAGATTTTATAATATATACGTGAACGTGAGATGCAAGCGTTTCACTAGATGATTATTTATTTGGTAAAAACTATCGTAATATCAAATGTTCTAATATAAAATATTTGGGTCATAATCCATATATTAGTTACGGATTGGTCTAAAGATTTCTAAAGTTAAATGAATCTGTCCAATGTGAAAAACTTTATTCTTTGTTTTTTAATCTATTTAATTGTGTTTACTCACACCAGTCACATGACTGACCCAGAGTTTATTTTCTGTGTTTCCTAAACTCTTGGGTACTCATAACAATTGTTATGGGTAGACAAGTGATCCAGGTGATGAATGGAAATCCTTTGAAGTATTTTGGACCAGAAAGTCATGGAGTCAGCTTATCAGTTATATCTATGTCTAAGTATCAAGATGATTGTTTGTGTTGGGCCAGTATCCATGTAAGATGTATGAAGTATTCTGTGATGTAACAAACTCTGATATGTAATATATGATGTGATATTAGATTTGTTAAATTCCGCTGTGAGACTCTGATGTTCTTCTTACTCTTCTATTCTATTAGTTCTATCTTTTCTATCTCATCTTCTAAATTCTTTCAATAATGACACGACTTTCGAGGCATCGAAAATCGGCGTCGTTACAGGACATTTAACTAGCGGTTTACCGCATATAGAATTTGAAAGTTAATAAGGGACTTAAATTAGCGACCCATAACAAGGAATGCCACGATCTCATAATTTTGGAATATCAAATGAAAGGAAGTCTAACTTATAGAATGTCATCCTCCAAAATAAGAATTGAATAATAGGATTAAGATATAGACCTAAATGTAGGATTTGTGTAAATTGCTTTTTTTTTGTTTGAATCTATCTATGTTCTAGTTTTTTAAATACATTTATTTAATTTTTATAAGCTAGCCCAGTTGTCCTTTTTGCAAAAAGAATATATTTGAAATTATAAGGAATGCGCCCAAAATATAAAGGAAGGGAGGTGTGAATTTATGTGTTCATGCGTAGTTTATACAACCGATTCCAAATAAATGAACACTCATTTCTTGTAATTTTAATATGTCGATATTCTTTCCTTATTAGCATTTGGGAAATTTTATGGAAATTTTGGCAAAGTAACTTTAATAAAGTTTGAATTTTGACAAATCAGAATATAGAAAGATCATTATAGTTTTTAGTATGGACTAGAATATCAATTAGTTAAATTTAGAAAATTAGGTTTATAAAATTCATTAAATC
Organism: Allium sativum; assembly: GCA_030737875.1. Classification (NCBI taxonomy): domain Eukaryota; kingdom Viridiplantae; phylum Streptophyta; class Magnoliopsida; order Asparagales; family Amaryllidaceae; genus Allium; species Allium sativum. The sequence continues at coordinate 4,114,642 of JASFAX010000039.1, read as the reverse complement.
TTAGGATTGCTCATCAATTGTAGATAGTAGGAATAATATTTATCTTTATCCGATTAGCATAGTGACCTTTTTAGTAACTGGTGGCGCTCTTGAAGTACTTCAAGGAAGCAAAACAAATCACTAGAGTGTTAATGGGACAACAATCAACAAATTTCTACTCGACCCAAATTTGTGATAAGTGACTTTGGAATAAGTGCAATTTGATCAAGTAGCTTGTGAAGGTTTCAAAAGTTGGCAAGATATTTTTGGGGCTTTCCAATATTTGGGAGGTAAGAGAGGTTACTCGTAAGTGGAGCCCACGAATTTTTATACTGTTATATCTAAGCTACCTTTATACTATAACAAATTTTGGTAGGGCCTAATCAGGAAATATGAACTAAGACAGAACACTTGGCATCTTGTTCCATAACAAATATTTTGGAGCAAGAAACCATAATGCTTTGCAACGCTGAGTTAGATTGGTTCGAGCGCATTAGACAGAAAATCCGATCGAAGGCATGGAAATTTTAAAATTTGTAGCTTTCCTCTCGAAAATTTTAGGTTCTAAGATTGCATTGCAGTTTCAAGATTGGATGGTTAGAATTGGTTGTGACATAAATACACCGAGCAGTCATGTAGAAATTATATGCATAATAGGACATTTTGCATACATACAACATCACAAATTACACTTCCACAGTAAGACTAAGCTCACTTTAGCGAGTCTGCAACACATAATCACATTGAGTAGGGTCGTTCTCTGGATGTATAAATAAATAACTTGGTTGTATAACATATTTGTTAAAATGAGTTGTGTTCTTCATCCCTTCAAAAACATTTAAATATGAGGGAGGGAGGAGCGAATGTAATACCCTGTAAAATACACTCTAATTTGACATAGGTATTTAAGTTAAGAATAATTAGTAATAATCGATGAAAATAATAACAAGCTGAAAATATGAACATTCAATACATGGAAATTTGGCCATGAAAGTATCATTATTGTGCTCGTGGCAAGATTTTGACCCGTATTAATATTTTATTTATTAAAAAATGGAGTTCGTATGAAGAAGATACGCACATAACAAAGTTTGAATATATATAAAAAAAAAAATAAGGCAGATTTGAATTCGAAATTTATTGGATAAACAAGGAATAAAATAAATACCATTGGCATAAAGGAATATTCCTTATTCAAACTAAAAGTGGTGTGTGTTTACATATATAAGTATTTAAGGGACACATTATTTTAAAAAATAAAATGAATTAATTACATTAATTAACAGTTCAAAATGAATGCGTGAATTAAATTCTTGCTGCCCAGCCTAGAAGGGTGGTCGTCTGCCCCCATCTGGGGAGAGGTCGACCTCCTAGTTGACTAACTTCCTAGGGTGGAGGCCGACCGCTTCGAGCCTTGGTGGTTTGGTGATGGTTAAATTTTGTTTTGATATATTAGTTTTTGGTGCCAACGGATGGCTTGGATTTTATAATTTAAATCCAATGGTTCCTACAGATTTGACATTTATAAATAGAACCTTAGCCCATCCTCTCTTCGTCATATATTCTTGGGCTTTCTACCTCTATTCTCTTCTTCTTCGTTTCTATTAGTATTAGGATCTAGTTCAAGCGGTGGTTAGTTCTTCTTCTTTTCAATCCTCATATTTTATTCTATTTGATTCTATTCGATTTATTTTGTTAGAATTACAAGATATAACATCTATAATTTTTAAAGGAAGAAAAATTCAGAAGCGTTTGTGTGTGGTTATAATCTAGATGTAGATTTAGCTCACAATTTTCTCTCTTTTTGTACTGTAATTGGGATTCTTTAAGTTTACCTAATTTCTATAGTTTATTAGTATAAATCTGGGTTTATTATGCCTATATAGATTCGGGATTTCATAAAAGTAAAACATACAAAATCTCCTAAATCTCTAATATAATGGAATTGTCGATCAAAGTTATTGTTTGAGTTTTTGATTGCGTATGTAAAGGGATTTTCTCTATTTCTATTTGTATGTAAATTCATAATTTGGTCTCTTTTACTTTCCCTTCCTTTCTATTTGTAAATCATAAATTAATATAAAAAGCATCGATTTAGGTCTTATAAATTATATGTGTTTAAGTCTCTATTTTTATATAAAATAGTAAATTTAGGCATAATAAAACACATGTGAACAAAATCTTTGCTTTTGTGTATAAATCACTCAAAGGGAAGTAAAATAGTACTAGAAGGAATATACATGTAATATTATTTATTCATCTTGTCCTTTTTTTATTTATGTAATCTAATAAGTTTAGGATTGCAAGTTAACATTTTACTGTGTTATGTTTATTTCCCTATTAATGCTTTTATTTTGAAATGAAGATTGTTGTGCCATATTACAGATTTGGGAACGGTGACTTATATACCTTCTGTTTGAAGAAAAGACTGACATTTCATTATTTAATATGCTTTGTTTTACGTGTTCCACTAATAACACCTTTTATATATGTAATTACTAAATATCGTAATTCATGCATCTTTGATTCATATGTATTGCGTTAACTTAGAAATTCGTATAAAATGTCCCCATTAGTAAATTTTTCTGTTGTACATGAGTTAACGACCTCTAGAAATAATAGATGCCATGTGGGCGCGAGGTCAGCGCCTACTTGTAGTAAAAGTCTGCCTGGATAGCCCGAGAAATCCAACAGCTACAAGAAATTGTGTTAGTGTTAGTATAGTGCCATGGGTCATTTAGCATGTGACAGGCTTGTCTCAAGAAGGTATTTATTGTCTGATCCACAATATGTGGGTATTAAGTGGTTGGACTTAGTCAGCTTGTAACAACCTAGTTTTCTCTGTCAAAATTTGTGTATTTGATTAAAGTAAAAGCGTAAAATTTGAATTTTGACGGTTTTATTAACTAATAGACAAAATTAAATAAAACTGTTTGCGATATTAAATGATTTTATTACATATATATAAACACACACAAAGGAAATAAATGTGAATATAATTATATTGAATATTGGATTATTAATAAATAAAATATTAAGCGTTGGGCTAAATAAAGTTGTCTACTAGCAACAAACAAATTATCAAACATGATGTGAATCACATTGTAATAGATATGAAATAGTTTTGGAATTATTAAATAATTTTATATAATTAAAACAATAAGAGAAGAGCTATTTTATTGAACGTTGAATTAATAAATGAATAGGCAAGCGTCAAATTAATTAAATTATCAATTGACAGGATTGTAAATTGTAAAAGAGGATGTGAATAAACTTATACTATATTAAAAATCCACTTGAGAACTAAAACATATAATCATGAGAAATCAATTAAAACTAAAATAAAGTAAAATAGGCTCAAACCAATTTCAGCCCAAAGCTTAGAACATGTTATTCATTTTCGTGGTTTGTCTGGAAACATCCTTGCCGACCGAACTTCACATAAGAAAAGGGAAATCCATTTTCTCGTACTCCCCATTCCTAGATCCCTAATTTCACATCAGGGAAAAAAGTCGCGAATTGAAAAAAAAGAAAAGGGGGGACCGATTCGCGATTCGAACAGACTAGGGAAGAGGTGACTAGCAGGAAGGCCTCGCAATCTCAGGCGTCAATCCTTCCAAGGCGTGATTTTGTTTGTGACTATTCCTAGGCATACGAGCTCGAGGTAGCGATGATGGCCAGCGTGTGTTATCTCACCAGTAGCTGAGTTGGGAGAAGGTTGTGTTGCATGTGAAGGCGATGGTGACGAAGAGAGGCGACAATAGCAAGAACCGTTGATTTGGGTTTTCAATGCGTTGTTTGGTGAGTTTCTTCCCCATTCGCATCTATGTTTTCTTCCATAATAGTTATTTATATTTCCATGTTACCAATCGTATTGGATTGAATTCTTTGCATGGCTAAATTGGTTTGAATTTCTTGGACGATTGTGTGGTTGAATTTATATTGTTATCAATGATTGAATTGGTTGTTGGATACTATTTGATGTTGGGATTTTGACTGGAATGAATGGTAGAATTGTGTGATATTAAATTTGTTCGATGCGATTACATCTTTCACCGTCGGTGCATTGGATTTGTTGGGTGTTGAAAATACAAAACAGGCGCTGTCCATTTTATTTTTGAATTGTAATCCGTTTCAAATTATGTAATTTTCTGAATATTGACATTCAGTTAATTTATGATCATAAGTATATTCCTTGTTTTCCAAATATTGTTTTATTATTTGAAACTACAAATGGTTTTATATTTCGAACAAATATGAGCATTTTAATTTATATTGTAACAAATATGCAAGTAAAATAAATTAAATCGATTGTTTAAATTTTCTAAATGTTTATCGAAGTTGAAAATTTACACTTCAAACAATTTTACTTGCTATTAACCGAACCATATTTAGTTTTTGTCATGTTATATTATAAGTTTACACTATCTTAGATTTCTATGTACAAATCATTATAGTCTTAATAAGAAACTTATTTAACAAAATGATTTTATTATATATATATATATACACTTATATTTATTTATGTCTTAAATGTCTAAATATTCTTTAAAGAAAGTTTTATAAATGTTATTATTATGATTTAGAATTATTTTGCTTTCAAGATTGTTTGTAGATTTGAATATGATCTCCATTGTATGATTTCTTTTATTTTTCCCTTACTTTGTTTGTATTTGTTTTCTTTTATATGAATATTGAGGCTATGAATGATTCACTGTTGATATTGGTTTGGTTTATGACTTAAATATGATGCAGTGATGACATCTTTTAAATGATTATAAAATTTATATTCTATGTAACGAGAAATTTGAATAAATGGTTTGGTGAAACCGACTGGTACGGGACTTTCGGTGTGATCATCCAGGTTATTCATTAGACTTCTTATATAGAGTATTGACGGAAAAGTGCAGTATAAACATTGTCTATACTGAGAAGTCCTGAGCGTCTATCTCCTTGCCAGTACTAGATAGTCCTGAGAGGCTATCGAGGTGGTCATGAGTGACTATGCCATATTGGACCTGAGAGTCTAACTTATGGAGATCTGAGTATCTTCCATTATAGGCATCAAAATTGTATAGTATTGGTATATGATATTTTCGTTGCATATGTGGCGTTGCTGAGTATCGCCAATGTTGATATGCGTGCGGCATTGCTGAGTCTCGCCAATGTTGATATGCGTGCAGCGTTACTGGGTCTCGCCAATATTGATAGGGATCCATATGATTTTTTTCTTATATTTCGATGTGATTTACATATATGATTCTCGTTTATGCTTTTATCATGTTATTGTATTTTGATGGCCTATGAGCTATCGTGTGATTGAGATGATTCTTGTTTATGATTTCATCGTGTTATTGTATTTTGATAGCCTATGAGCTATTGGGTGATTGTGATATTTTTGCGATTTCATAGTGCGTTATAACTCTTTAATGGGATTCATTTGAATAAGATAATGTTGTCATTTGCATATATTCTTTTATGGTAATGCTCCCATAATATTTTAGCCATGAGGCATGGATCATTAATGTCGATATTTGAGTGAACCTAATGATTAGGTTGATGACTTAAATGATCATTCTGGATTAAATAATGTTGTTCATCTTTATGTTATTATTCTTGTTTAGAGCATCCAAACAATTTATATTAACTATAATGGATTTAAACATAGAACGATCCATTTATTATCTATATAATACCGGGTCAGACCGAGACATTACAGGTTCAGGGACATTGAGACAAGCTTGCATTTATTGGGCTTAGAAGAGTATAGTAACTTAGTATATCATTTACTATCGTGTATTGTATGGATTGATGTATATATTGATGTGTAATAAGTAAAAATGTATAAAACGTTAAATATTAAAGAATATATTTTATCGATGCGATTAACTCTGTGATCTATGTATTCATGTATATTTTGTATTGTTCTATCCTAGAGGCACACGTGTACTTGTTTTGTACCAACATTGAGTACGTAAGAGTAAGGGATAATTCAGAAATTTTAATACGTATTAGTGTTAGTTGTAACACCCAGAATTTTCTGTGTCTATTAAAGGAACGAATTAAAGAATACTTAATTTTTAAGGTGAGAATTATGGGAAACAGGTTACGCCATTGCGTTCATCTCGAAATTCTGCTTGGAATAGAGTCCAAGTTTTCGTAAATCGGACTTTGTATAAGGGAGTTATGGCCCTCAGAAGTTTCAGGAATTTAAATAAATTAAAAACAGTTCAGAGTCAAAATTCAAAATTCAAACGAAAGACGAAGAAGCGGGCTGGGCGGGATATTTCCCACCCCGGGCCAGGTAGACCAGAGGGTCGACCTTACCCTCCCTCGCCCAGATCCAAAACTGTGACTATTCTGACTTGTTGTTGAGTCTTTTCTGACCTGTTGCTGAGTCACTAGGGCATAGGTGGCAATTCTGGATAACTCTATCTAGTCTGGACGGTTGTGATTGCTCCTAGAATGATCTAACATCTCTCATAAGATTAAACTTCTATAAAAGCAACCCTAGTCCTTAAACCATAAATCACACAAATTCATTCCAAGGAGCCACCATGCTGTCCATGATCGTTCTAGCCTAGCCACCATTTCTTCTTCAATTAGAAAACAAGTTAAAAGCTACGAATCAAAATTAACTTAGAGAATTGATAGTCTTCTTCAAGGGATTGCTTTTCAGTTTCAGAAAACAAATCCTAGAGAACAAGACTTTCTTTTATTTGTAAGTCCTGTTATTATTTAGATGTGAACGATTAAAAGTTATGATTTGTAATAAAGTGAAAACTAGCGTTATTCCTAGTTGTAAGATAATGATGATGCTGATTCATGTCTATTCTTGTATTGATTCTATCGTATATGCTTATGAGACTATTGTGGTTATTATGCTGGTGTTAAACCAATCATGTATTTTGTAGATTTAGTGACTTATTCATGTTATGTTACATGCAAGTTGTTAGGCTATTGTGGTTATTATGTTGATGTTAAACCAATCATGCAAATTTGGCGACTTTTCCATGTTATGTTACATGCAAGTTGTTAGGCTAAGACATGTATTATGTTTAGATCTACATTTAGATCTATGAAAATTGGATCCAAGATAAAAGTTCACACTCACATGCCTAGTTGAACTTGTGTAAAACCATATGCTTAAGATTCATGTGTATTGGATCCAAAATAAAAGTTCATATCTACATGCCTAGTTGAACTTGTGTAATTCCATATGCTTAAGTTTCATGTTTATTGGATCCAAAATAAAAGTTTACATTCACATGCCTAGTTGAACTTGTGTAATTCTATATGCTTAAGATTCATATTTATTGGATCCAAATTGCAAGTTTACATTTACATGCCTAGTTGGATTTGGGTAATTTCATATGCTTAAGACTCACGTTAATTGGATCCAAAAATGCAAGTTCATTGTTTTATGCCAAAATTTTTATGACACATGTTTAGTTAGATCCTTATTATGTTGTATGAATGGCACATGTTCCCTTCTTTCCCCTTTTGTATATAAGTTAGGCCAAGTTACGAGCCTAACATTCTATGTGAATTTTGCGAACGTATGACCGGGGTAACGTTGGAAAAAAACCTTAAATTTATATTATTGGCATAATTTGGCCCATAAATATATGAATGATTAGTGGCATAAAAATGGTATAATTTATATACCAAAAATTTTGAATATGATTTAGAGGGAAAATTGGGCATGACTTGAATGCCAATAATTGTGGAAAATTTACATATAAATTTGAAAAGTAAATATGTAAATTAAGTAAAAGACAAACATGCCTAACCCGAGGTTAGATTGAGTTACAGTGTAAGACTGCCCGGAACCGCCCGGCACATCTAGCAACTGTAACAATATATATCTAATGTGAGAGGTTAGTGCATCAAGCCCGAAAGAACCCGAGGTTAGATTGAGTTGCAGTGTAAGACTGCCCGGAACCTACCGGCACATCCAGTAACTGCAACAATACATATCTAATGTGAGTGGTTGGTGCTTTAATGAATGAATTAATGCTAAGACAGGAATGGTAGGGTTAAGTTAATTAAGGCAACACTTAACCAATGCAACATGTTAACTAAACTGATGGGTGGGGTTAGGTTAATTTGAGAACACTTAACCATTTTAACATGTTGATTAGGAAACCCTAGTAACGGGGACCCATTTCAGCAGTAACCCACATAGATGTATCATGGTATCCTGAACTAGGCAGGGTGGGGCACGATTACTGGGCTGATTATAAGCGGTCAAAACAACGGCGGGTGGTGCGTCAGTTTAGGTTATGACGGAGTGCGGTCGTGCACGTACTCCGGAGTGGAAAAGCAGGCACTGGGCATCAGTAGTTATACTCTGTGCATCTTGAATTGTGTCAGGTTGCCACCATAGAATTTGTAACACCCCATGGTGGGACCAGCACAGGTATCTACAATCATGCGGGGCCGAATGACACAAGTGGTAAACGTATACGAGTAGGAGCCGATCGATAAAAAGGGTATCATCTATCTTAAACACATGGTGCTAGTTGAAACACTTGTAAGGGGGTGCAGAAAAGTGAAATGAGTGTGATAGCATATTCAACCTTATTATCTTATTTCTAGAATGTTGTACTAGATTCAGTTTATTCATGTCATAACCCTTTTTCTTGTTTACATGCTAAATAGTCACTGGACTTACCAGACTCATGTCTGACCCATTTTCTTTCGTCTTCTTTTCTTCCATTTCCCCCCAGGTCCGCAGGGAGGAAATACTTCAGCTTAGATCGGATCATTTCCAGCTTGAAGACAATAGATATATTGCTTGGAATCTTTTTCCTTGAGCTATGGCTTTGGGTACTCTCTTATTGGGGATTTATGGTGCCTTACTATTGTTTTAATGCTTCTTTATGTTTTAATTCAAGAAAGAGATTTTGTTGTAATAATTTGGAAGTTGGTTTGAGACAATTGTTGTAATGTTTTAACTAAACCACGTGCTTATGAAATAAATTTAGTTTTTCCGTTGTTTATATGTCTGTCTTGTAAATTATCTGTATCTTTTACCTATAATGCTCCACCGAAGTTAAGGCATTCCCTTTGTGAGTGACCTTATCGGAGGTGGGGTGTTTCACTTGGTATCAGAGCTGATGGTTGCCAGATTAGATAAAAAAAATTGGAAACTAATTTTCAAAAAGAAGTGTTTTCAAGAAAAAAGTGTTGTTTTAAAAAGGCATAATTTCCCCCAAAGCCATATGCACTATCTTCCTATCCTTTGTTTTGAATCTTTTTCTTTTTTGTTTCAGCATGTCTGGGGATCTTAACCTTTCAGAGGGTGTACCGGTACCTGGCTGGTTCAGAAGGTACCCAGAGGCTGGGGCTAATTATACAGGCCCAGCAGACGTTACTCCTCCCCCAGTCACAGTTGTTCCTCCTCCTCCTCCTCGTATAAATGCTTTCTCCAAGATATGTAGGGATTTTCGAGCCATGGGTGGAAAGAACTTTAATGGGACCGAGTCATTTGTAGAAGCAAGGAACTGGCTCAAAGAAACTGAGGACTTGTTTGTTATCTTCGAAGTGGACGATAGGCAGAAGATACAGTTGGCCGTGTGGTTGCTTAAAGACGAAGCCTCTTATTGGTGGGAAGTTACTAATATTGAGAGACCAGTTGAAACTTAGGAGGATTTCAGAATGAGGTTTGAAATGAAATTCCTCTCACAAGCTGAAAGTAGCCTACAGATGGAGAAATTCTTAGCTCTCAAATAGGGAAGTATGTCGGTCAAGGAATACATTAACCAATTCAACCAGCTGGCTAGATTCGGACTGGAGTTAGTGAACACTCCCCGTAAGAAGGCCCTCCGTTTTGTTAAAGGGTTGAATGAGCCACTGCACAGCCTAGCTATGTCCCATATACCTATGGGTGCAACTTATGAGAGACCGGTGGACATGGCACTGCTACAGGAGGAAGACAAGGATGGCAAGAAAGAGGCAAAGGTGGAAGTACCTCAAAATAAGAAAGTGGAAGGATCCCAGAATAAGAAGACTGACTCAAAGAAGGGCAGGAAGAACAACAAACCCCGTGATAAGAGGAAGTGTAATTTTTGTGGCATTCCTGGACATCTGATTAAGGACTACAGAAAGAAAAAGAGGAAGATGGGTGGTTGTTTTCACTACGGCGAGACAGGACACATGGCTAAGGACTGCCCAAGAAAGCAAGGGCAAGGGCAGAGGACTGGATCTACTTCAGGAGGGCAGGTTCACGCTCTCATTGCACCTCCACAAGAACGAGGTAGAAATATTTCTGTTGAGAGTTTAGTTTATCTTTTTGATCATCCTGTTCGTACACACTTTGATTCTGGCGCATCGCACTCTTTTATATCCACTGCTTTAGTTGAATCTCTGCACCTAGACACCAGTATAGTAGAGGATCCTTTGGTTGTTTCAAATCCAATTGGGGGCTCGGCCTATTTGTCAATGATTTGTTTGGATTTGGAAATTTCTATACTAAGCATTGGGTTTAGATGTAATGCCTATGTTTTGGGCTTCACGGGCTATGGGTTGATTCTAGGTATGGATTGGTTATCTAGTAATGGTGCTATCCTTGTTTGTGAAAAGAGAGTGGTTAGACTTATGACTCGCCTCGGTAACACTCTCGAAATCTCTTGTAATCCGATACATTCTGTTATGCTTCGCTACCTAGAATCTCTTGATGCGTCTGTTGAAAACTTGCAGTTTGTTAGAGCAGTCCGTGAATACTCAGATGTATTTGAAGAGGTGAAGGGCTTACATCCGAAACGGGAGATAGACTTCCGCATATACCTTGTTGATAATGCAAAACCCATAGCTCTACCCGTTAGACACATGGCTCCAAGGGAGAGAAAAGAGCTCAGCAAGCAAGTCAGAGAGCTACTCGAAAAAGGGTTTATATGGTAGAGTATTTCTGAATAGGGTGCTCCAGTAGTATTCGCAACCAAAGAGGATGGTCCACTTCGCCTATGCGTTGACTATAGGGAGCTAAGCAAGCCGACTAAGAAGAATATTCACCCACTTCCAAGAATAGGCGACTTGTTTGATCAGCTTGTAGGTGCGTCGGTTTTCTCCTAACTAGATCTAGCTACCGGGTTTCATCAGCTTAGAGTGGTTGAAGATAGCATTGAGAAGACCGTGTTCAGAACCCCGGATGGTTTCTTCGAATGGCTTGTCATGCCTTTCGGCTTGACAAACGCACCCGCTTATTTCGTTGATTTGATGAGCAGGGTGTTCCTTAATAAGTTTGTGGTGGTCTTCGTAGACGACATTTTGATTTTCTCGAAGAATGAAGAAGAGCATGCTTTGCATTTAAGGGAAGTCATGGATACTCTTCATGCACATCAGCTAAAAGCCAAATTCTCCACATGCCATTTCTGGAGAGAAGAAGTGAGGTTTCTTGGACATGTGGTATCCAAAGAGGACCCCGCAAAAGTAGTTGTGGTGCAAGATTGGAAGGTTCCACGGAATGCAACCGAAGTCTGAAGCTTTCTCGGGCTAGCTGGATTTTACCGAAAGTTCATTAAAGACTTTGCGAAAATATCAGCCCCACTCACAAGATTGACAAAGAAGAACCTAACTTTCGCTTGGGAAGAAAAGGGCTCTAACAACAGCCCCAGTTCTGACATTGCCTGATGGGAGCAAAATGTTTACCGTATACACAAACGCATGTGGTACAGGATTAGGCGCTGTCTTGATGCAAGAAGGCAAGGTAGTTTGTTATGGGGGAAGGCAATTTAAGGTACATCAGAAGAACTACCCAACTCATGATTTGGAGCTAGCTGCCATTATTTTCTCTCTTAAGTCATGGCGTCATTATCTGCTAGGAGAAAGGTTTGAATTGTTTACTGACCATAAATCGTTAAAGTATCTTTTCTCACAGAAAGATCTTAACTTAAGACAACAAAGGTGGATGGAATTTCTGGCCTCATATGATTTTGAGATTTCCTATACCCCTGGCAAGGGCAATGTAGTAGCAGACGCCTTGAGCAGAAAGAAGCTGACCTTAAGTCCTCTCTTTGTAGAAAGGCAAAGCTTGGAGTACATACAAACTTTAACTTTAGACCCTCCTCTGAAATTGTATCTGGTCTGTTAGCATCGCTAGAGGTGCGGCCTACTCTTTTAGACTCAATAGGAACCGCGCAACGAGAAGACCCTCAGCTAGTTGATATGATGGATAAGCTAATTAGGGGTGATACTTCTAGTCACCTCAATAGATACTCTATCGATAATAAGGGTTGGTTGAGACGGGATGGAAGACTATGCGTCCTACAAGCAAGGGATTTGGTGAAGATGGTTCTCGAAGGAGCACACCATTCTAAGATGACCATACACCCAGGTGGAGACAAGATGTATAAAGACATAAAAAGGGTTTTCTTCTGGAATGGCATGAAGAGGGATGTAGGTGAGTTCATCGCTAAGTGCTTGATATGCCAGCAAGTCAAAGCGGAGCAGAAGAAGCCTGGTGGTCTGCTTCATCCTCTATAGGTCCCACAGTGGAAATGGGATAGCATTTCAATGGACTTTGTGGATGGGCTACCTAGGTCAAGAAGGGGCAATACCAGTATTTGGGTAATAGCGGACATGCTCACTAAAAGCGCTCACTTTATACCTGTTAAGAGTAGAAGTATTGCCTCGTCCCTAGCATCCATTTATCTTAAAGAGATAGTTCGGCTCCATGGGATACCCTCCAGCATAGTGAGTGATCAAGATCCTATCTTTACGAGCGTGTTTTGGAAGAGTTTGTGGGAGGCTGTAGGCACACAATTATGCTTAAGCACGGCCTATCACCCCCAAATCGATGGTCAGGCGGAAAGGGTGAATAGAGTATTGGAAGACCTCTTGATATTGTGCATTCTCGACTTTGGAGGAACATGGGAGGATCATCTTCCTTTGGTTGAATTCGCTTACAACAATAGCTAACAAGCCACCATAGGCATGGCACCCTTCGAGGCTTTATATGGAAGACCATGTCGATCACCAACTTGTTGGTGGGAGTCTACAGACAAGCTCTTACTTGGGCCAGACATGATTGGAGAAACCTCAGAAAAGGTGGACTTGATAAGAAGACGGATGAAGGCTGCACAAGATAGACAGAAGTCCTACGTAGACAAAAGAAGGACCGACGTTGAGTTTGATGTTGGAGATAAGGTGTTCCTTAAAGTATCTCCTTTGAGGAATGTCATTCACTTTGGGTCCGTAGGAAAGCTAGCACCAAGATTTGTAGGACCATTTCCTATCATTGAAAGGATTAGGACGATGGTTTACAGACTAGAGCTACCCGAAAGACTGGCTGGAGTTCATAATGTTTTTCATATTTCTCAACTACGAAAGTGCTTACATTAGTCCACGGAAGTTGTGGAGCCAAGTATACTAGAGGAAGTAGAAGTGGAACGAGAAGCGACTGTGCGAAGAGTTCCAACTCGTATCTTGGGTATGGAAGTCAAAAATCTACGCAACCGAGATGTTAAGCTTGTTAAAGTTCAATGGAGTGACGCTGAGGAAGACGCTACTTGGGAAACTGAGAGAAAAATACGCGTAGTCTACCCTTTTCTTTTTTAGGTTACCTCCTTGATCTCTTTTTCCATAAGTTTATTCATGCTTATATCTATCTTTTAAGTATATCTCCTCGGTCTTATTCTTTATCCTTAGGTAGAAACCAATGGATGTAAACATGTATTTGAAACATGTTATGATTGATGGTTGCGAGTGGTTGCAAGTGGTTGCTAGTGGTTGCTCGTGGATGCATATACACACACATTAGGTACTAGATCGGCTCAGTCACTTTCATATTGCATATGTATATATGTATTTGTATATGGATTGAAACTTGGAATGTTATCATATGGATGTTTTATTTGTATGAATGATTGTGCACTCATGTAGAAAGTATGATTAGGAATAATTGCATGCATAATGGACTCATGGCACTGACATGATTCACATTAAGGAGGTCAACTGAATCAGTAGACCGCCTGATTTTGCATTAGATAAGGACATGTACACACACTATGCATATGATCATGAAAGCATTAGAAGTCTTTTAAGGACAATGGACGCCTGTGTTTGATGGTTGAGTAGATGGACGATTGGATGGTAGGATATACATTCTTCGTGACTTGAAGATTTCGGGGACGAAATCCTTTAAGGAGGGGAGAATGTAACACCCTGAAATTTCTGTTTCTATTAAAAGAACGAATTAAAGAAAACTTAATTTTTAAAGTGAGAATTATGGGAAACGGGTTACGCCATTGCGTTCGTCTCGAAATTCTGCTTGGAATAGAGTCCAAGTTTTCGTAAATCGGACTTCGTATGAGGGAGTTATGGCCCTCAGAAGTTTCAGGAATTTAAATAAATTAAAAACAGTTCAGAGTTAAAATTCAAAATTAAAACAAAAGATGAGGAGCGGGCTGGGCGGGATATTTCCCGCCCCGGGCCAGGTCGACCAAAGGGTCGACCTCCCCTATACAGGTCGACCAGGGGGTCGACCTACCCCCCTCACCCAGATCCAAAACTGTGATGATTCTGACTTGTTGCTGAGTCTTTTCTGATCTGTTGCTGAGTCACTAGGGCATAGGTGGCAATTCTAGATAACTTTATCTAGTCAGGACGGTTGTGATTGCTCCTAGAATGATCTAACGGCTCATATAAGATTAAACTTCTATAAAAGCAACCCTAGTCCTCAAACCGTAAATCACACAAATTCATTCCAAGGAGCCATCATGTTGTCCATGATCGTTCTAGCCTAGCCACCATTTCTTCTTCAATTAGAAAACAAGTTAAATGCTACGAATCAAAACTAACTTAGAGAATTGATAGTCTTCTTCAAGGGATTGCTTTTCAGTTTCAGAAAACAGATCCCAGAAAACAAGACTTTCTTTTGTTTGTAAGTCCTGTGATTATTTAGATGTGAACAATTAAAAGTTATGATTTGTAATAAAGTGAAAACTAGCGTAATTCCTAGTTGAAAGATAATGATGATGCTGATTCATGTCTATTCTTGTATTGATTCTATCGTATATGCTTATGAGACTATTGTAGTTATTATGTTGGTGTTAAACCAATCATGTATTATGTAAATTTGGTGACTTATTCATGTCATGTTACATGCAAGTTTTTAGCCTATTGTGGTTATTATGTTAACAATTCATGCAAATTTGGTGACTTTTCCATGTTATGTTACATGCAAGTTGTTAGGCTAAGACATGTATTATGTTTAGATCTATATTTAGACCTATGAAAATTGGATCCAAGATAAAAGTTCACACTCACATGCCTAGTTGAACTTGTGTAAAACCATATGCTTAAGATTCATGTTTATTGGATCAAAATAAAAGTTCACATCCACATGCCTAGTTGAACTTGTGTAATTCCATATGCTTAAGATTCATGTTTGTTGGATCCAAAATAAAAGTTTACATTCACATGCCTAGATGAACTTGTGTTATTCTATATGCTTAAGATTCATATTTATTGGATCCAAATTGCAAGTTTACATTTACATGCCTAGTTGGATTTGGGTAATTTCATATGCTTAAGACTCATGTTAATTGGATCCAAAAATGCAAGTTCATTGTTTTATGCCAAAATTTATATGACACATGTTTAGTTAGATCCTTATTATGTTGTATGAATGGCACATGTTCCCTTCTATCCCCTTTTGTACATAAGTTAGACTAAGTTACGAACCTAACATTCTATGTGAATTTTGCGAACGTATGACGGGGGTAATGTTGGGGAAAAAAACCTTAAATTTATATTATTGGCATAATTTGGCCCATAAATATATGAATGATTATTGGCATAAAAATGGTATAATTTACATACCAAAATTTTTGAATATGATTTAGAGGAAAAATTGGGCATGACTTGAATGGAAATAATTGTGGAAAATTTACATATAAAAATGAAAAGTAAATATGTAAATTAAGTAAAAGACGAATATGCCTAACCCCAGGTTAGATTGAGTTACGGTGTAAGACTGCCCGGAACCGCCCGGCACATCCAGCAACCGTAACAGTATATATCTAATGTGAGAGGTTAGTGCATCAAGCCCAAAAGAACCCGAGGTTAGATTAAGTTGCGGTGTAAGACTGACCGGAACCGACCGGCACATCCAGCAACGCAACAATACATATCTAATGTGAGTGGTTGGTGCTTTAATGAATGAATTAAAGCTAAGACAGGAATGGTGGGGTTAAGTTAATTAAGGAAACAATTAACCAATGCAACATGTTAACTAAACTGATGGGTGGGGTTAGGTTAATTTGAGAACACTTAACCATTTTAACATGTTGATTAGGAAACCTTAGTAACGGGGAAGCATTTCAGCAGTAACCCACATAGATGGATCATGGTACCCTGAACTAGGTAGGGTGGGGCACGATTACTAGGCTGATTATAAGCGGTCAAAACAACGGCGGGTGGTGCGTCAGTGTAGGTTCCGACGGAGTTCGGTCGTGCACGTACTCCGGAGTGGAAAAAGCAGGCACTGGGCATCAGTAGTTATACTCTGTGCATCTTAAGTTGTGTCGGGTTGCCACCATAGGATTTGATACACCCCATGGTGGGACCAGCACAGGTATCTACAATCATGCGGGGCCGAATGACACAAGTGGTAAACGTATACGAGTAGAAGTCGATCGATAAAAAGGGGATCATCTATCTTGAACACATGGTGCTAGTTGAAACACTTGTAAGGGGGTGTAGAAAAGTGAAATGAGTGCGATAACATATTCAGCCTTATTATGGTATTTCTAGGGTGCTGTCCTAGATTCAGTTTATTCATGTCATAACTCTTTTTCATGTTTACATGTTAAATAGTCACCGGACTGACCAGACTCATGTCTGACCCATTTTCTTTCGTCTTCTTTTCTTTCGTTCCCCCAGGTCCGTAGGGAGGAAATACTTCATCTTAGATCAGATCATTTCCAGCTTGAAGAGAGTAGATTTATTGCTTGGAATCTTTTTCCTTGGGCTATGGCTTTGGATACTCTCTTATTGGGGATTTATGCTGCCTTACTATTGTTTTAATGCTTCTTTATGTTTTAATTCAAGACAGAGATTTTGTTGTAATAATTTGGAAGTTGGTTTGAGACAGTTGTTGTAATGTTTTAACTGAATCACGTGCTTATGAAATCAATTTAGTTTTTACACTGTTTATATGTCTGTCTTGTAAATTGTCTGTATATTTTACCTATAATGCTCCACCGAAGTTAAAGCATTCCCTTTGTGAGTGACCTTAACGGAGGTGGGGGTGTTTTACTTGGTATCAGAGCTGATGGTTTCCAGATCAGATAAATTTTTTTGGAAATTAATTTTCAAAAAGAAGTTTAAAGAAGCGTTTTCAAGAAAAAGTGTTGTTTTAAAAAGGCATAATTTCCCCCCCAAAGCCATATGCACTATCTTCCTATCCTTTGTTTTGAATCTTTTCTTTTTCGTTTCAACATGTCTGGGGATCTTAACCTTCCAGAGGGTGTACCAGTACCTGGCTGGTTCAAAAGGGTACCCAGAGGCTAGGGCTAATGATGCAGGCCCAGCAGACGTTACTCCTCCCCCAGTCATAGCTGTTCCTCCTCCTCCTCCTCCTCGTACAAATGCTTTCTCAAGATATGTAGGGATTTTCGAGCCATGGGTGGAAAGAACTTTAATGGGACCGGGTCATTTGTAGAAGCAAGGAACTGGTTTAAAGAAACCGAGGACTTGTTTGTTATCTTCTAAGTGGACGATAGGCAGAAGATACAGTTGGCTGTGTGGTTGCTTAAAGACGAAGCCTCTTATTGGTGGGAAGTTACTAATGTTGAGAGACCAGTTAAAACTTTGGAGTATTTCAGAATGAGGTTTGAAATGAAATTCCTCTCACAAGCTGAACGTAGCCTACAGATGGAGAAATTCGTAGCTCTCAAATAGGCGCATGTGTTCCTTCTAAGTTTAAGGCGCATGTGTGCCTTGTAATGATGAACATACTTAAGATGGCTAACATGCTAACTAAAAAGTGTAGGGTTTCATGTTTTTGAACTGTACTGATTCTTATTCACACCTTTTTTACAATGTTACTTTATATTTTATGTTCAGCTCTGTTCTCCACTAATTTTTGGATTATAAGGAATATTTCTAATCTTTTACTTATCCTGCTTTAGGTTACCTGCTTAGCTTCATGTCCTATGGCTCTTCTTTCCTTAATTTTTGTTTGGAAATTTTGCTTGAATGGAAAGATAAATGTTTTGATGGCAAGGGAAAGTCATATCTAACGGTGGCTATTGGAGTTTTATATTATTTTTCCTCTTGGACGTGAAAAAAATTTCATTGAGCCTTTCTTCATCCACGATGTTGTTCAACTATAATCTAAGGAGAGCAACATAAGTGTTAACAATGTTCATCCTTGTACGTTTATACATGGGTTGTGGTTTGCTATACTTGTTGTATTGCACATTAAATTCTATATTTTCTTGATTTTATTTGGACTTATTTGAACTTATTATTTTTCTCCTCTTTCTTGTTCATATTTCATGACTACTAATTAGGTCTGTTAGTCAGTCGCACTTCTATTTTCTATGTTATTCATATGGTTGTATGACAGGTCATATATCATATTTTGCAAAAAATGCAATTTTTACCATTTAAAAAATGGTAACTTAAATTATTATTATACATGCACAAGTCATGCAATGAAGAAATTTTCTTAAAACCATTTTATCTTAATTACCTTTATAAAGAAGAAATTTTTGAACTGCCTCGAATTGTAAGCTCTTATATCATGATATAGTCTTTAAAGCTTTACTTAATAAAAAAAAGATTTCAAATCTCAGGTTTTCTTTGCCACTTTTCAAATATGTATATCCATGTTATCATGGCCTTGCATTTAAAATGCTTTACACATCATGTTGGCAGGAAAACGTGGAATCGATGATTGTACCATTTTAATGCAACGTGTATACATTAGGTATAAATATGAATGAGAAAATAATGATAGTGCTAGAATTGAAACTTGATTTCTTGGTAACTTCTTTCAAATTATATTAAAAATTGACGATTGACAACCAATGGCATGGTACATTCCTATAAAAAGATGAATAACTTGAAATTTAATATTTTTATAACCAAAATAAATGGATTTTAACCGTAATAATTTTACGAGTAATCCAGAATAAAGAATATATAAATTCCAATTTTGTTTCTGCTCGACACACATATTTTCACAATACCCGATGTATTATCCCTCATTTTATAAAACATTATTCAGGATATTTAATTAAATGAATTAATTAAGAATAATGTTGGGAGATTTTTGAGTTGAAATTCGTACATAGGAACAAATAATAGTGTGGTTCGACCGAGAGATAAATAAGGTATGAACGGGGAACAATGTTAACAATTAATCTCCTATATAAGATATTTTCTTCCTGTTCTCTCTCATTTTTCTCGTTCTTTCCAAAATTAAAGTAACCTTAGAGGAGCCCAACCATTAAAAGAAAGCGAAAGAAGAAGAAAACCTAAAAGTGAGCATGAGATTAAAGCTTAGTAAATCAACTTGTACAAATCTCAATCTCTCAATCTAAACAAGGTGAATAATAATCTCTATCATTATTTTCATTCAGCAATTTGCTTACGCTCGAAATGGTAGTGTTTTTACATGATTTTTCGTGTTCTATGGCTGCTACTTGATTGTTTAGCAATATACATGTTTTCTTTTGTGATTATATGCATGTTGAACATGAAAAAGAACAGGGTTAATGGAAAAAAATATTGTTAGAGAACTCTAAAACGTTATGGAATTTGGATATGTTGTTATTTTACATGAATTCATATATGACTTACTGATTTCATAATTTTTTGAGTAATTAGGAATATTCTGTGATTTCCTAAGGAAGATTGTTTGGGTATAGTTAGTTAAAGGGGTTAATTAATTATTTTAGACCTGAAACTTTTATAAACGATAGAGGAAGATATCCCTTTTGTTCTGCCAAATCTGGAGATTTTCCCATGCACTTTTTATTTGATATAAATTTCCTATGGTTGTTTTTGCTTAGGAAAGCTTATACATTGAATTGGGTGTTAACGCATAAGTACAAACATTTTATAGTTTGAACGCAACAAATTACATAATGTACCGTACTTTGATCAGAGTGTCTCTTTTGGTACAATGAAATTTCAATATGTGTAAAGGAGTTGACCGATTTTCCATTTTATTTATGGTCAACGCCATCGTCCTGAAGAGAAAAACATCTTTCTTGTATTTTGGAAAGGTCGAAAGCATCTTTCGCTTCCTTCCCATAAATATCAAATACTTGTAACGTCATAGGTTGGAAATGAAGCTGTAACACCCCGTAATTTTAAAGAATACTATAATGATAAACTAAAGAATGCTTAATTAAATATTAGAAACTAAGTAAATCGGACTGTGCCATTGCGTTCGTCTTGGAATTTTGCTTAAGATAGACTCTGAATTTGTGTGAAACGGACATCGTATGAAGAAGATATTAAACCTAGGAGTTTGTATACGCACAAGAGAACTATATATATACAAATCAACCTAGAAATTCAAAATAATTCAAAACAGCGAAGCGGGAAGAGCAAGAGCGGAATCGACCTGTTGGTTGGGTCGACCCGAAACCCGTCTGGGTTGACCCAGGGTGTTTGTGGTCGATCCATGGGTCGACCCTAGGGTCAACACCAAAAGAGGGGGTCGACCCCTATACAGATCTGAGCAGATTTGAATTTCTGAACCTGGACGCATTTCTTTACCTGATTCGTTGGCTTGAGGCTATGAATAAGACCTCATTTCAATTGTTTTATTCACGCAAAACAATGGAGACAACGAGATGCTGCCCCAACTCAGATTGAATTAACCTATTATTCTACAACAACGATTTATCTGTATACAAGAATCTCAGCTACAACATCAATAGTCATTTCTCTATTCTTTAGATCCAGTCCCTGTGAGTTTATGTTGCTTTTAGATATAAACATTTAATAAGTAATATTGGCATGTTTATAAGTTTGGATCTAAAACTATTCATGTTAATAACTTGAACCATAATTAAACAGATCTTCCATTACTTGTAAACCTGATATATTGTTCAGTTCTCATTTGTCCAAATCTATCATCATATTCCTATTATTCTATTATGTCCAATTCTAAAATCATATGCCTGTTTTGTTATTATGCATATTTCTGTTCTCTTCTCTCTTTCCTTCCTTTTTTAGCTTTATAGTCAGGCTACCTTCAAGCCTAGGCCTATCACTGAAATATGCGAACGAACGAAATTGGGAATGGTCGGGAATGATAAATTGGGGCATAACTTGTATTATGAATCATGACTGGGGGTTTTGTGGCATAACCTATACGGTACAATTTGACTAAAACTTGGGGCAAATGTTATATTGTGAATTATGACTGTAATTTGGGTTATATAAATCTTTAGGTTTAATTTAAGATTAAGCGTAACATGTTAATGAAACGCTAAGTAACCTGCTGTAACTTGCGGAGATGTTTAATCTGTTACAATGACTAATCTGTTGAAATCTATTGAAACTGAATACTTTAATTGAAAAACCTATGATGGGCACGAGTAATTCCTAAATAGTGTTATTATAGAATTTTTTTTTAATACAATTATGGCAATTAAGAAATTGTAACCGCACTTAGACACGAGGTTAAATTCAACTTGTGGTAGGAGTCTGCCCGGAACCGCCCGACAAATCCAGCATCCACAAGCGGTTAATTTAATGTGAGGGGTCTAGTGCGTAAATATACAAGTAACGGTGCTAAGACACGAGGTTAAGTCCATCTTGTGGTAGAAGTATGCCTAGAACCGTCTGGCATATCTAGCATCCACAAGTGATCAACTTAATGTTAGACATCTGGTGCATTAGCATACATGAACGGAGAATGATAACAACCTATTATAATTAATTACATTAATGAGAATGTTATTTAATAGGTAGACTTGTCCTAGGGACAAGTGGAAATTATAACATAAGTTATAATAAATGAAAAGGAAACTTATTAGTTAACCTAAGTTAAGAGAACTAAGTTAATAAGTAAACAACGATAAGTTGTAGTGACAGTGTAAGACGGAATTATGATCAAATAAGAAAGAAAGTGGTTAATACATGAGGTATTATAAGTTATATTTAATCATAAATAATAAGTGACATGTTAAACAGAAAACATGGAAATTGAGATGAAGTATATTTAATTACATATTAAGTAAAACATGCTATTGTAACTATGGAATCAGATAATGAATAAAAAAAGGGATTGTACATTATTTTCGTTAATTACAATCCGGGGATAAGAGATTGTAGATTACTTTCATTAATTACAATATAGAGAATAACATGTGATTGGCTTATTAATAAACTTAAATGGATTAAGTTATATATATATATATATATATATATATATGAAATTAATAAGCAAGAGGAACTTGGTAACTTGAAAAGAAGTCAATGTTAATGGGAATAACCTGTTAACCTGTAATACTTAACCTATTTAAATCTGTGGGGGATATATGAACCTGTCAAAATTGTGTAAGGGTTAAGTAAACTTGCTTGAATCAATGAGGGGTTAAGTAAATCTGTTAAATCTGTGGCGGGTTATATAAACCCGATAAACTTAACCTATTTTATATGGTGGGGTCATGCACGCTTGTTAATCTGTTAGGCATAACCTGCCAAAATCCCAGTAGTGGGGATGCAATCCTTGGGGCGACTTGTATCATCTGTTGTGTGGGACCTGTACCAGTCAGTAACCTATCTTGGTATCAAAAGGGGAACCTCGAATTAGGTAGGGGTCCGGGCATGCTTATTGAGTTGATTACAAGAGGTTCATTTAAGTGTGGTGTTGACGGCGTATTCCCTTGGGCTCATTTGCATGCATGAATCCACTTGAGTTGGGATAATAAGACGTTGTGATATCAGTAGATAAATGTGCCTCTCGAAAATAAAGGGGATGTTATTTTAGGAAGTGATACATCCTACTATGGGGCCAGCATAGGGTATCTACATGATAAGGAGCCGATCGATTAGGGTAGTAATTAGGGTACATCTAGTCTTGCTTGTTTAGAAGCCCATTATTATCGTTGGGGGTAACACCTGTCATTTTTGTTGGGCTGCTTGTTATTATTGTTGGGGGTAAAACCCGTCACTAGAAGTACACCTAAGTCTACCATCTGTTTCTATAGGGATCATTCTATTTCTGTTATACTAGTATTGGTACAGAGAAAAGTATTTGGGAAGCGCAATATTTTCTGTTCTGTTTATGCTGCTCAATCTGTTATACCTGTCTTATGATATTATTTTCTCTTTCATCCAGTTTATATGTCTGTCATGATGCTTTTACTTATTTATATGCTAAAAATAACTGGACTTGCTAGACTTTATGTCTGACCCGTTTTGTTTCATTTTCTCTCTCTCTCTCTCTCTCTTCCTTTCCCTCCAAGCTCTCAAGTTGGGAATACTCAGGCTTTATTCGAATTCTCTCTTCTGTTTCTACTTGGAGCTACTTA
Source organism: Allium sativum (assembly GCA_030737875.1). NCBI lineage: Eukaryota > Viridiplantae > Streptophyta > Magnoliopsida > Asparagales > Amaryllidaceae > Allium > Allium sativum. The sequence continues at coordinate 4,091,153 of JASFAX010000039.1, read as the reverse complement.
GATGTACCACTTTGATTTCTTATCTATCTTGCTATGGCAATTTTGGGGGAATATGCTTTTATATTATTGTACTCTGATGATTTTAGTACAAAGCAGATATTTTAATTTGATGTAATGGGTTTTCTGTATTTCAGACTTATGTTGTAACTGGATTATGGACCACGATGTTTTCTATTTGGAAAATAAAGTTTTAAATTCCGCTATTATTTTATATCTGTATTGTGATGTCTGTTTCTGTTTACCAATAACGCTTCACGAAACATAATGCATTCTGTTAAAGAGTGACAGTAACGGACGTGGGGTGTCACATTTAGTATCAGAGATGAAGGTTACCATATCAGATAAAAGGTTTTGAAAATTGCTTTCAAAAGGTTTTAAAAGAAAGCATTTTCAAAAGAAAAGTCTGTTTTGAAAAACATATTCCCTACAGCCATATAAATTATCTCTCGGTTCTCTATTTAAATCCTTCTTTCTTTTCATTTCAGCATGTCTGGGGAACCGAATGTTCCCGAGGGCGTTGAAGTACCGGATTGGTTCCGTAGGTACCTTAAGGCTACGACACCTACTGGAAGCGAAAGAGACGTCCCTTCCCCAGCTGCAGCCGTTGTTTTTCCACCATCGTGAGTAGGTAATTCCTCTAAGAAATGCCATGGTTTTAAGCACGTGGGTCACTTGTCCAAAGATTGCCAACGAAGGAAGAACACTTGCTTCAACTATGTTAAAGTTGGACACTATATTAAGGATTGCCTGAAGAAGCAAGGATAGGGCCAAAGGGCAGGATCTTCTGGAGGGCAGGTGCATGCTCTCATGGCCGGTGTACCGGATAGAGGTGGGAAAGTTTCTGTTGAAGGTTTCATTTCTCTTTTCCGTCATCATATTAGAACTGTTTTTGATTCTGGCTGTTCAGATTCTTTTATTTCTGATTCTATAGTTGATTCTCTGCACCTTAGTACTAGTATGGTTCTGGATCCCGTTGTGGTCTTAAACCCCATTAGGGGCACGACTCATCTGTTTATGATTTGTCGGGGTTTGAGAATATCTGTGTTGGGCATCGAGTTTGAGTGCGACGCATATGTGCTTGGTTTCATGGGCTATGGTTTGATTCTACAGATGGATTGGCTAGCCAAGTATTGTGCCATTCTAGACTGTGAGAGGAGGGTTGTTAGACTTTTGACTTGCCATGGGAGGACTCTCAAAATTTCATGTGACCCAAAAGGGTCTATCATGCTTAGTTTCCTAGAATCGATTGATGTATCTATCGATGATTTACGATCTATACTAGAAGTCTGTGAGTATCTTGATGTTTTTGAGGAAGTTCGTGGCTTACCTTCGAGCGTAAGATTGATTTCCGGATATACTTGGTGGACAATGCAAAGCCAGATGCATTGCTTGTGCGCCATATGGCTCCAAGAGAAAGGAGGGAGCTCAGCAATCAAGTAAGGGAGCTACTTGAGAAAGGATTTATTAGGCAAACCATATTTGAATGAGGTGCTCCAGTACTATTTGCCACTAAGGTGGATGGTTCGCTTCTCTTATGCGTGGATTACAGGGAGTTGAATAAGCTCACTAAGAAAATTAGGCACCCACTTCCGAGGATAGATGATCTGTTTGACCATCCTATTGGTGCATCTGTTTTCTCTTAGTTAGACTTAGCCATGGGGTTTCATCAGTTGAGGGTGGCCGAGGACAGTATGGAAAATAGTACTTTTAGAACTCTAAATGGTTTCTTCGAGTGGCTTGTCATGCCTTTTGGGTGGACGAATGCACCCGCCTATTTTGTGGATCTGATGAGTAGGATGTTTCGAGAGTTTCTAAATAAGTTCGTTGTGGTCTTTGTTGATGACATCTTGATTTTCTCGAAGAATGAGGAAGAGCATGCCCTACATTAAGGGAGGTTTTGAAGACTCTCCGAGAGCAGCAGCTTAAGGTAAAATTCTCAAAACGTCATTTTTGGAGAAAGAAAGTGAGATTTCTTGGGCATGTTGTCTCTAAAGATGGGATAGTAATGGATCCCGCGAAAGTAGTTGCAGTTCAAGATTGGCAGATTCCAAAGAATGCAACAGAGGTGAGGAGTTTTCTTGGTTTAGCGGGCTATTAAAGAAAGTTCATTAAGGACTTCGCGAAGATATCATCCCCACTCACAAGATTAGCGAAGAAGAATCTGACATTTTCTTGGGGTGTTGACTATGAGGAAGTTTTTCAGCGATTGAACAGAGGTCTAACAACAACCCGAGTCTTGACTTTGCCTAATGGAAACAAAGTGTTCACAGTATACATTGATGCATGTGGTACAGGGATTGGTGTTGTTTTAATGCAAGAGGGAAGGGTAGTATGTTATGGCGGTAGATAGCTGAGAGTTCATGAGAAGAACTACCCTAACCATGTTTCGGAATTAGCTGCTATAGTATTCACGCGTAAGACTTGGCTGTAGTATCTACTTGGAGAAAGGTTTAAGTTATACACGGACCATAAGTCACTCAAGTATCTATTCTCGCAAAAGGATCTCAAATTGAGACATCATAGATAGGCTTCTGCTTGGACCTGAGATGATTAGAGAAACCTTAGAAAAGATTGACCTTACCCGTAGATGCATTATGACAGCTCAGGATAGGCAGAAGTCATATGCAGATAAGAGAAGGACCGATATTGAATCTTGAAGTGGGAGACATGGTTCTCATCATGGTATCACTTCTAGAAAAGGTGGTTCGTTTTGGATCGGTAGGGAGATTGGCGCCAAGGTTTATAGGACCATTTCCCATAATGGAAAGAATAAGTCAACTGGCTTGTAGGGTAAAGCTACCAGAGAGAGTAGAAGGTGTTCATGATGTTTTCCACATTTCTCATTTGCTGAAGTGTCTACATAATATCGCAGAAGTAGTTGATCCAAGTATGCTTGAGGAAGTAGAGGTGGAACGGGAGACGAGAGTCAGATGAGTTCCTAACTGTATTCTTTGATCAAAGGTCAGGAAGCTACACAACCGAGAAGTCAAGTTAATGAAAGTTAAGTGGGAAGATAACCATGAGGATGCAACTTGGGAGACTGAAGACAAGATTTACGCTTCGTACCCTTTTCTTTTCAAGGGTATGTTCTTAACTTATTTTTCCAAAGCTTTTATTCGTACTTACATCTGTCACTTAGGTATATCCTATCGATCAAATCTTTAACCATTGGATAAGGAACTAATGGATGTAAACATGTATTTGAAACATGTTATGTTTTATGGATGCAAGGGTTTGCAAGTGGCTACTCGTGGATGTATATACATACATATTAGGCACTAGATCGGCTCAATCACTCTCAAACTGCATATGGATGTGTGTGCATTTTAAATTTTATGGATGAAAATGGGTGTATCATAATGTGGATGCTGCATTTGGATAAATGATTGTGCACACATATAGAACTTGCATATTATACTAGGATTATTTGCGAACATTTTGATTACATGGCACGAACAAAAATTGCATTAAGGAGGTCAACTGAATCAGTCGACCTCCTGATTTCTCGCATTAGCATGGGGACATATACACACACCTTTGCATATGTTCATATAAATATTAGAAATCTTTTAAGGACAATGGATGCTTGTGATTGGTAGATGAGTAGATGGATGATGGATGTCAGGATATGCATTCTTCTTAACTTGGAGGTTTCGAGGATGAAATCCTTTAAGTAGGGGAGAATGGAACACCCCGTAATTTAAAAAAAATACTACAATGATAAAGTAAAGAATACTTAATTAAATATTGGAAATTAAGTAAAACAGACTACGCCATTGCGTTCGTCTCGGAATTTTTCTTAAGATAGACTCTGAGTTTGCGTGAAACGGACAATGTATGAAGAAGTTATTAAGCCTAAATGTTTGTATACACACAAGAGAACTAGATATATACAAATCAACCTAGAAATTCAAAATAATTCAAAACAGCGAAGCGGGAAGGGAAGAAGCGGAATCGATTCGTTGGAGGGGTCGACCCGAGACCCATCTGGGTCGACCCCGGGATTGACCCATGGGTCAACCCTGGGGTCGACACCAAAAAGGGGGTCGACACTTATGCAGATCTAGGAAGATTTGAATTTCTGAACCTGGACGCGTTTCTTGACCTGATTCGTTAGCTTGAGGCTACAAATAGGACATCATTTCTATTGTTTTATTCACCCAAAACAATGGAGACAACGAGATGCTTCCCCAACTCAGATTGAATTAGCCTATTCTTCTGCAACAACGATTTATGCGTATACAAGAATCCCAGCTACAACATCAACAGTCATTTCTCTGTTCTTTAGATCCAGTCCCTGTGAGTTTATGTTGCTTTTAGATATAAATATTTAATAAGTAATCTTGGCATGTTTATAAGTTTGGATCTAAACCTATGCCTGTTAATAACCTGAACCATAATTAAACAGATCTGCCATTACTTGTACGCCTTATTTACTGTCCAGTTCTCATTTGTCCAATTCTATCATCAAATGCCTATTCTGCTATTGTGTCCAATTCTATCATCATCTGCCTATTTTGTTATTATGCCTATTTCTGTTCTCTTCTCTCCCCCCTTCCCTTTTTATTTTTATAGTCAGGCTACCTTCAAGCCTAGGCCTATTGCTGAAATATGCGAACGAACGAAATTGGGAATGGTTAGGAAAGATAAATTGGGGCATAACTTGTATTTTAAAACATGACTGGGATTTGGGGGCATAATCTATATCTTGATCTAAAACTTTAATTTGGGAATAATTTGTATTATGAATCATGATTGGTATTTTTGGGGAATAACCTATATGGTACAATTTGACTAAAACTTGGGGCAAATGTTATATTGTGAATTGTGACCGTAATTTGGGGTATATAAATCTTTGGGTTTAATTTAAGTTTAAGCATAACATGTTAATGAAACGGTAAGTAACCTGATGTAACTTGCAAAGATGTTTAATCTATTAAAATTACTAATCTGCTGAAATCTATTGAAGCTGAATATTTTAATTAAAAAACCTATGATGGGCATGAGTAATTCCTGAATAGGATTATTAGTCTAAAAATATTTTTAATACAATTATGGAAAATAAGAAATTGTGTAAGGGTTAAGTATAAGAATAGGATTATTAGACTAAAAATATTTTTAATACAATTATGGCATATCCAGCATCCACAAGTGGTCAACTTAATGTTAGACATCTGGTGCATTAGCATACATGAACGGAGAATGATAACAACCTATTGTAATTAATTACATTAATGAGAATGTTATTTAATAGGTAGACTTGTCCTAGGGACAAGTAAAAATTATAACACAAGTTATAATAAATGAGAAGGAAATTTATTAGTAAACCTTAGTTAAGAGAACTAAGTTAATAAGTAAACAAGGATAAGTTGTAGTGATAGTGTAAGACGGAACTATGATTAAATAAGAAAGAACAAGGTTAATACATGAGGTATAATAAATTATATTTAACCATAAATAATAAGTGACATGTTAAAAAAAACAGGTGAATTGAGATGAAGTGTACTTAATTACATATTAAGTAAAACATGTTATTGTAACTGTGGAATCAGACAATGAATAATATATAGGGATTGTAGATTACTTTCGTTAATTACAATCCGGAGATAAGAGATTGTAGATTACTTTCATTAATTACAATCTAGAGAATAATATGTGATAGGCTTATTAATAAACTTAAATGGATTAAGTTATATTTATATGAAATTAATAAGCAAGAGGAACTTGGTAACTTAAAAAGAAGTCAATGTGAATGGGAATAACCTGTTAACCTATAATACTTAATTGTTTAAATCTGTGGGGTTTATATGAACCTGCCAAAATTGTGTAAGGGTTAAGTAAAATTGCTTGAATCAATGAGGGGTTAAGTAAGTTTATTAAACCTGTGGGGGCGGGTTATATAAACCCGATAAACTTAACCTATTTTATATCGTGGGGTTATGCACGCTTATTAATCTGTTAGGCATAACCTTCAAAACCCTAGTAGTGGGGATGCAATCCTAGGGGGCGGCTTGTTTCGTCTGTTGTGAGGGACCCGTATCAGTGAGTAACCTATCTTGGTATCAAAAAGGGAATCCCGAACTAGGTAGGGGTCAGGGCACGCTTACTGAGTTGATTATAAAAGGTTTATTTGAGTGGAGGTGTTAACGGCGCGTTCCGTCGGACTCACGTGCGTGCATGAATCCGCTTGAGTTGGGATAATAAGACATTGTGACATCAGTAGATGGTTGTGCCTCTCGAAAGTAAATGGGGTTGCCACTTTAGGAAGTGATACATCCTACTGTGGGGCTAGCACAGACAGGACATAGAGCCGATCGATTGGGGTAGTAATTAGGGTACATCTAGTCTTCCTTCTTTAGAAGCCCGTTATTATCGTTGGGGGGTAACAACTGTCATTTTTGTTGGGCTGCCTGTTATTATTATTGTTGGGGGTAAAACCTGCCACTAAAAGTACACCTAAGTCTACCATATGTTTATGTAGGGATCGTTATGTTTCTGTTATACTAGTATTGGTGCAGAGAAAAGTATTTGGGAAGCGCAATATATTTTGTTCTATTTATTCTGTTTATGCTGCTCAGTCTGTTATACCTGTCTTATGATATTATTATCTCTCTCATCCAGTTTATATGTCTGTCATGATGCTTTTACTTATTTATATGCTAAAAGTAACTGGACTCGCCAAACTTTATGTCTGACCCGTTATGTTTCTTTTCTCTCTCTTCCTTCCCCCCAGGTTCTCAGGGTGGGAATACTCAGGCTTCATTAGGATTCCCTCTTCTGTTTCTGCTTGGAGTTGCTTAGATATACCGCTTTGATTTCCTGTCTATCTTGTTATGGCTATTTTTGGGGACTATGCTTTTATATTACTGTACTCTGGTGATTTTAGTACAAGGCGGATATTTTAATTTGATGTAATGGGTTTTCTTTATTTCAGACTTAGGTTTTAACTGGCTTATTGACCACGATGTTTTCTATTTGGAAAATAAAGCTTTAAATGCCGCTGTTATTTTATATCTGTCTTGTGATGTTTCCGTCTCTGTTTACCGATAACGCTTCACAAAACTTAATACATTGTGTTAAAGAGTGACATTAACGGACGTAGGGTGTCACAGAAGCATTCACACTTCCACTTCCTTGTATGAGGCTTAGGACTTTAGGTTTCATCTTGGGTCATTGGCTTTAAGTTTTAAAGCATTAACACCTATAAAGCCTATCACATTCACATAAGGGCATTGGCCGTTGTGTTGAGTCGATGAGACTATTTTCTTAAAAAGCATGTTTTGTGAATAAGCCTAATGTGTAAAACCTTAGTACTCTTCAGCATGGTCGAGGGGTTATTTTTCGTAATCATATGGTTTTGTAAAGATTACAGGCGTATAACCTTAGAGACCTTCAGGCTATGAAAGGAGCTTATTTTGACTTTATCATATGAGGGAATCAAGACTATTTCCTAATGCGTTTCGATGCAGTCGAAGGGATTTATTTTCCTTCCTATCGTTTTTAAGATTAAAGGACTTATTCTTTGGCACTTTTCGATGGTGTTAAATTATGCTTGATTCTCCAGAACATGGAGTATAATAAAATGATAGCACAAATCCTGGAAAGGTTAATGCCTCCAAACCCATCAATGGAGATGATGGGATTGACTATGTAAAGGTTTTGAATATGAAGGATTTCCTTAAAGTATATAAAGCTATCGCCTTCACACCTTTCATGGGTAATGAAAGGAGTGGGATTTTATAAAATTTTCCATTATATAGAAGTAAGGGGCATAATGCTTGAGTTCCTATGACGAACTTGGAAGAATCACATTATTAAGGGTTGTTATGTTAAAGTTTTTTACTTTATAAAAGAGAGATGGGTTATCGTCCTGGTATCCCTCGACAGAGTCGAAGAGATATAGTTTCGGAAACTATGTTCGGAAGGAATTCAGATAATAGAGCTTTCATGCCTTCCAATGGAGTTGAAAGGATTCCTTCAGTTTGATTGTTGAACAGGCAAGATGTTGGAGTGAGACTGCCGCCTCAACGCCCTTCGAAGAAATCATAGGTATTTGTCATGAAAAAGACTCTTCTTTTATAAAAAGTAAGAGGCTATCACTTGGATGTCTTCCGGGGGAACAAAAAGTGGTTCTGTTTTGTAAACCATAAAACTTAGAGTAGAGGTTATGGACTTATTACCCCTTTGGTGGATTCAAATGGGTAGGTCTTTCAATATATTTTGTTTATTGGCTGTAGTTATCTTATGGGATTGTTGCCTATGAAACTTGCCAACATATTTGGTTGTGATTTATTGCCTCAAAGTCATGTCGATCGGAGAATTGTCCGCAAGGTTTCAAGGAAGTCCACATTGGCATGTTACCTTAGTTTTCTTTTATCTCCTTTTGCTGTTGAAGGGATTGAATTGCTGAGTGTATTTATAAACTAAGGTCTTTTCCTATGTTCTGGTCGACACCGTTAGTGTCGTAAGTTGGTTTGTATTTTTTTTTGAAACTCTTGAAATCAACTTCCTATGATGATAGACCTTTGTATTGAGGTTTTTTCCTCCATACCATGTTCTCGTCAATACCATTATGAAGGAGTATCTTATTGCTTTGATGATAGTTGGAGGTTGTCGTCTCTATGCCTGTCACCTTAGTTTATGTCACCAAGTTATGATCACTTGCTTGTTTGCATGATGCGGATAGGGCTTTCTCTATCACTTGGGATGTTGTAACTTCGAATTTTAAGGAAAGAGTCAAAGGGGTTTTACTTTCGAAACCCGAATGTAAGAGGAAGAGGTTGTCGCCTCAATACCCTTCAACAGAACGGAAGGGAATGAGTTCAAGCCTTAGGTTGTTGAAAAACTTGATTATTGTATGTTTACTTAATCTTGTTTACTTGCAAAGGTTGTTGTTTGTATTTTTTTCTCATGGGGGTACCATTTGACTTTAACACCTAAGGAAGGAGTCGAAAGGGATTAGGATCAGAAGGGGATTTTTCAATTCCATCAATTATGAATGCTTTCGGCAGTCAGCTACAATCATCATTATCACCTATTATATCCATCCTTCCAAAGGTTTGGTTTTTGTTTGAATAATGGTAGGAAACTATATATGCCATTGCATTTAAAAGAACACACTAGGGGTACCAATGGGATGGATGAAGTGGGGATTACGAATTTGACAAGAACACTTGTCGGGGAGGCAAGTATAAAATATTTTGACAGGTTCTTAGTAAACATAGGGTAAAACTATAAGATGTCGATAGGGATTCCGCATCAGGTACAATTTTGACTAAGGGTTCGTGGTTTCTAGTTATCCCATGGTACAATTTTGACTAAAGGTTTACAGTAACACTACGAATAAATCCGTACAATTTTGACTAAGGGTTTATAATCATCCCATAGCATAAAACCATAAAATTTTTGGTCATCCTATGGGAAAAACTATGAGATGTGTGATAGATAATCCACATCTTGTTTTGGGGTTTCTAGTTATCCCATGGTATAAAATTACCCGGCTCTTAGTCACTATGGAAGCTAAGAGGATACCAGACAATTAGTTAGCCAACATCCAATGGAATGGTTTCTAGTCATCCCACGATATAATACTACTCGGTTCTGATTAAACCTATGGGAATCTGTAGGTCGAAAGGTATATGAAGGCACCGTTAAGACGGTTAGTCAGTATAATGGAAGGGATGGGTAATCCATGACATGATTGAATATTGTATTTGCTTATCATATTTCTTTAGTTATTATTTTGTATTTGGCTTACCATTGAGTGCAGAAGCACAGGATTGGCTACTGTGTTTCAATATTAGCTAGGGAAATATGTTATGCTAAGTGGCATAGTTTCACTGGTTACCTTTTGGTTTTGGGTAAAAATGATATTATTATTCATGTCACTGTGTCAGACTGACCCGTATTTTTTGTTTTCCCCTCTAACTCTCAGGTGATCATTTGAGTAGACTAAGAGTTAAGGTCATTAGGTTTTCCTTCTTTAATTGAGCTTTCAGAGACGAGAAGAGACTATAATTAATAAGGAGTTTTCTATTGTATGTTTATTCATCTTTTATGAGAAAGGTAAAGGCTAAGGTGTTTAATGCCTTTTACCAAGATTCTGATCATCCAGGAGTGCACCTTCATATGTTGCTTTCGTGTTTTGTAATATTTATATTTTCTCTATACGGGTTATGCAAAAGGGGATATGTTATAATGGTTATTGAATACATGTTATTTCATTCCTTTTAATACTCACGTTCTCTTGGAAGTTTTGTATTTATTAACTCATCATTTTCTATCATTATAAGTTAACATTATAAATGATTGCAACATCTGTAGAGCTTGGCTTTGGGCCTTAGAAAATGGGGTGTTACAACTTCGTATTGGAGCATGGGTTTGTGTAAAATATAAAATATTTTCATACAAAAGTTTTCAATAAATACCCAATGATCAAAGAAATATCTCAGGGTATGTGATAATGATTTATGACATACTTGTATTTGTATAATATAAGTATATATACTTCCACCTTCTTATTCCATCCTTCGGTATGCCACAAAGGTTTGTGTGGAAGATAAGAAGGGTAAGACATGTAGAGAAGAGATGGAAGGGTGTATCTCAGTGGCAGAGGCGCTACTACTAATGGAAATGCTAGATGCAGGGTTTAAGGAGACCAGGATCGAAGACGTGATGAGGATAGCAATGCTACAACACCATTGATGGATGAGAGGAGTATGTCCCGTTTCTTCATTCACATGATGCAAGTTGAAGTTATGAATGATTTTATGGGAGCAATTGTTGTTATATCTAGAGGAATCGATCTAATAGCATAAGTTCATGAAGGTTATGCCAGAATCAGCCAAGGGTTCAATTTTGTATCTCGAGAAGAAACCGGGTGATACCTCGAATCTTTAAAGATGTAAATGGAAGTTCTTTCAGGATCTGGAGTCTTACAAGAAAGACAAAATCAAGTAGAGCGAAGATGAGATCAACTACTTCAAGAATGGCCAGATGGATCCTTGTGTTATGGAATATTGGTTAGGAAAAAAAAAGGATTAACTAACAGAAGGTAGTAGGTGCGATGCTTCTATGATGATTCATGTGGAGGATTGTTAATGACACCACCGATTCGGTTAAGGGGTGTCATTTTGTTAAGGGGAAACCAACGTTGGAAAATTTGTTAAGGGGCAACATCTGGCAAACTTTTACTGGACAAAAATAGCCCTGTAAAAACGGTAAGAGTATACCGGTTTTATTTAATAAAAACGGTTTCATTAGAACATATTTTCTATTTCTATAAGAAACTTTAACAAACAACGAAAACGGTAAGAGTATACCGTTTTCAGTTTAAGGGTATTTTGGTCTTATTATTTCGTATTGTTAAGGGGTGTCTAGCCTGTAGCGTTCGCCCCTTAACAAAAGTTGAAAAAGCCACTTTCGTGACACCCCTTAACCAAAAAAGGATTGTCATTAACAATCCCCTTCATGTGGGCACCGTAAGGATAAGTGTCTAAGGGAGATGAAGGATAAAGCAGTTGCTTTAGAGCCGTCATCTTTTAGGCCGACTTCCACGAATATGAGAAGTAGAAAGGAAGGTAGGAATTAAAATGATATAATATTACGATATTATGCCACAATACGAAAGTGCCTTTTGCTATTGGCAGGTATCGATTTTCTACCCAAAAGAGATGGAAAAAATTGCAAAGAAGATCGTGACGATTCAGGATCGATGATAGGAAGCCAGAGTGGGAAGAGTATATATGCAAACATAAGGCGTCAGTAGGAATGGTGCTTTGCTCATAATATCACTGGTAGAGTGTGTTCTACATTGATTTATACGACTAATGACTAGTGGGTTGCAATAGCGTAGATAACATAGTATGTTGCTTTTTTGTGTTTGTTTTTCTTGAACTTCAAGGATGAAACTCTTTAAGGAGTGAAGGATGCAACGACCCTTATTTTTTTTAAAACATTACTCATGATATTTATTTAAATGAATTAATTAAGTAAGAATGATATTAATAGAATTTTGAATTGATATTTGTACATATGAACAAATAATAGTGTGGTTCGGCTGAGATAATAAATAAGGTATGAAATGGGCACAATTGTAATATTTGACCTCCTATATAATATCTTTTTTATATCTTCACTCCCATTTTTTTAATTCTCTTCAAAATTAAAAAAAAAAACTAAGAGGCGGCTGGCTATTAAAAGAAAGAGGAAGAAGAAGAAAACATAAAATAAAGCAAGAGATTAAAGCTTAGGAAATCAACTTCTACAAATCTTAAGCTCTTAATCCAAACAAGGTGAATAATAATCTCTACCCATGTTTTTACACGGCTATTTGCTTATACCCAATTGGTTTTGTTTTGACATGATTGTTTTTATGGTCTATGCCTGCTACTTGATTATCTAGTAATACCCATGTTTTTGTTTTGATTATATGCTTATTTTTCCTGAAAACGAATAAGTATTAGGGCAAAACCTATACTTATGTATCTTCAAATGTTATGAAATTTGGATATGTTGTTTGTTACTGTAACGATCCGGAAAATTCGATGCTTGAATTTTTGACAATAATACATAATTCTGTATTACTTTCCAGAAACCCAAATATCGAAAACCAGATTGTTAATAGAAAGAAATTAGAGGGTGAGTAAAGAAAGAAATATTAGAATAGAAGAATAAGAAGATCAGAATCTTACAGCGTAACGAATAAAATATATCAAAATTCTTTACAAAAAAGAAACTGTATATATGTAATTACAACATCATAGTATACATTAATTTCAATACAACATACACATTGGAAAATAATCTATTACCAGAAAATATGGATATACATCTTGACTCTAGTTTCCCTTCTGAAGCTCCAAGCGAACCTAACCTGATAATATACTCGATCTGACCTAAGTACATTTAAAGAAAAGAAAAATTCACCCGGATCAGTCTGGAATACTTTCAGTGATAAATTCATAACAACCAACTTGTTAACTTTAGAAAATCCTTTTAAGAGAATGGAACTTTCATAAGAAACAACCACACATAAACATGGCACGTGTTGTTACCTTACGATAGCCATAACACTTTTTATAGCAAAGTCCGATGATATTATAATAAAGTCTATCAATTAACAATATAAATAAGAATATAGTATTAAAGCTTGCATCTCACTTTCCAACATCGTTGGTATACAACTAAAGACATACGACTCATATTGGAGTTTGGATTTCCAACATGACAAGGTATGGGACCGCCTCCCAAGTAGTGTACCACTAGAGACAATACACTAGGATTCAACAAGAACATCTTGCAACCCGGTCACATATGACCCACCACTCATTCAACTTGATTGTATCGAATATATTGTCACCACGTTTGGTAGCGACCCAAATCGTAATCTCATAAGATACAGAAACAATAAAAGAAGAATAAATGATATTTCTCTAGGTGGTGATAATACACCCTAATGTTAATGACCCACATAGCCATCCTACCTGCCCGATTTCTGTCATTTCCCAACTGAAGAGGCTTGAGGTTTCAATTACCTTTCAGAAAACATCACATTAATTTTGAATGCCACAGCGTCAGATCCATCAAACCACTAATTAACGTCCACAAATATACTCTGCGTGTTAAGATAAGAGAAGTTTCCTTCTCCACCACCAAACTTGGTATATTTGTTAAAATCAACATACGTAATCATCAAGAAATACTTTGTCAGACATTCATTCGTACAAGTCTTCCAGGAACAGGATGAACCAAAGGCACCCTTCTGCCGCATCCTATATAGGAATCACCCCAAAGATCAGTAGCGAGTAGTCCATACAATCTGAAGATTTCAATGATGACAAAATCACAAGTCATCATAACTATGGCGACCAAACCAGAGAAATTGAACAAATAGTTCTTCCACTCATGAAGATCCACGGTCTTCAATGCTCCATCATTTAATCCTGCAAGTTAGTCTCGATAACATAGTCGGTTTGAAGTGGTTTTGGTTCTAGCTCTCATCCCAGTATCTTCAAACTAACTCGTCAAAGGTCCAAACAATATTCATTGACAGTTGGGGTTTAAAAAAAAGTATAGTTTTTGCTTCGGTAGCTTAGGTCCATTTCATTTAAAACCATTCATTTAAAAAATTCTACTGATTATTACAAATCGATTGTTTAACTCATCGAAACCAATCTCTTTTGTTTCCATTACTTAAAAACAAAAATCAACCCTTGTCCTTTTTAATATAAACACGTTCAAAAAACTCATCTTGTTATTTCCTTTATCTCGAAATATAGCTATATTTCACAAAGCCTCTTTTCTTTCCATTATCTTGGAAATATCATTATATACACCTTTAATTAATCAGTATAGTTTAATTGCCAAAATTTATCTGAGTCAAAATAATGTCAAGCGAGGTACTCTTATAATATAACAATAGCGATTAACTTTAACTTAAAGACTCTCATCAATTATTGTTTACAATCTTGCTTATGGAAATTATAATTATATTTCCAATATCCAATTTCATTTCAAAACCCATATAACCTTTTATTCTCATTTCCCAAAACCAAACCATTGGAAAAAAAAGCATATCTTTTACCTTTTATAATAGGCGCACTCATAATTCCTTTTTATTTTCCTTTACAGAGAAAATATCACTGTACTTCATAAACCCATTTACACTTCTTTACTTTGGAAATATCGTTATATATTTTTCAAACCCTTTTTGCATTTCCTTTGCTTTGGAAATACCATTATATATGTATTCAAAATTTCCTTTTTCTCCTTTTACTTCGGAAAAAACGTTCTATTTACATAACCAAATGGTATAATCTAATTACCAATCTTATATGTGGACCACAACGATGTCGATTGGCACGTTGTTTAAAATATAACTCCAAATAGTTTATTTATCTTCCAAACTCTTGGATTAATGTTAATGATATGGAAATATTATTTTAAATTTCTAGTACTCATTTCCTTCTCAACACTATGTAACTTCTTATTTCATCTTTTCCAAAATCTCAACCATTTACTTATTTCATTAAATAGGTGTAATATAAAACATACTATTTCAATTATTTAGAAAATAGTTCCATTTTCTTAGGTGAATGGTATAAGTAGTCACACTCTATATCCAATCCAAACAATGTCATATGGTACATTGCTTATTATAAACCTGATAGTCTTATTTATTTTCCTGAACCTTGCAAACAAAGCTACAATGTTATTTCCCTTATGGAAACAATAAAATAATTCCAACATCTTACCATAAAAGACTGATACAATCCTTAAATCGTTCAAGTTGGGATATTTTATTACCTCTCAGACCTTGATCGACAACGTTCTTATCTTCGGATAGATAAAAGCTGAAACTAAAATACCGATATTACTTATAATATCAATCAAATCTTATTTTCTATTTTATTTAAATTATGGTTTAAAAAACCATATCCTTACTTTTGAAAATCACTGTTAATTACGACCACTTTTACTTAATTCGTTGATTAAGTAAAATGTTTATTAAAACACTTAACTTTTCATTTTAAAATCTTTTTATAAAATTTCATTTACAACTTGGATTATATTATAATAATCCACTTTCCAAATCCTTTGCCGAAATCATTTAATATTTTATTATAAAACTTAATTTGGATCCTTTTATCAAAGTCTAATTACATCCTTTTTAATCTCAATGTTTACTTAATTCAATCCTTAAGTGATCGTCGAATCTAAAATCATTTCCTTAACTTTTAAAACTTCATTTATAACTTGGATTTAATATAAACCCTTTAGACACATTTTCTTGCATTCTTGCCAATCCCGTTTTTATTTCGATTTTTTTTACTCAATCAAATATTATGTAAAACATCGCATTAACTTAAAATTCCTTTTATAAATTTTGTTTATAAAACTCAGACTTTATTATAAAAATATGTTTATGAACTCCTTTCAAAATCCAACTAGATTTCATTACGAACCCGATTACTTTCATTAGAAAATAATCACTTTAACTACTAATAATAATTAACTTCATCGTTAACCAAAATAAAAGTAGTTAATTGCGTTATTAGCTAAATATAAAATAATTAATTTCTTCTAAATGGTTAATAAATAATAATTAATTTTATTATTAACAAACTACTCGACAATTATCTTAATATGGTTAATTCAAGATTAATTAAACTTTCAGAATATTCGTTAAGTTAATGATTATTCGTAAGAATTATTTCTATTAGATTAATTGAAAAACAGATTAACTAATAATCAATTTCAAATAAAACAGTTGACGCGAAAAGTAGAAAAATTGAAATCAAAACGATTATGCTTCCACTGTGCCTATCCAGGCCACGTGGCAAGTCAATGCAGAAATGCAAAGATTTTCTTTCGATGTGGATTTTTTGGGAATACGCAAAAAGCTGCTCTCGTTGATCCTCTAAGAAGAATGTGTTAATCACTTCGACAGCAGCACCTGCCCCTGCGAATTCCTCTGCAACTATCAAATCCATTCCTCTCTCCGCGCACGTGCCAGCCATCAATGAAAAACCTTCTCTCCACGTCGAATCATCCACTCAGCTTAAATCCCATTCGTCTGCACCCATTCCTCTTCACAACCCTAATTCTTCACCGCTATCCTCTCTCTTTTCTTCAGAAATGGTGTTTCCAGCAAATGCTCCGAACCTCGTCAAGGTTGCGATTCTCAACGGTTACTGGAATTTCCACTCAGTGCGAACCACCCTCACTGACTTCTTCTGCCACCGGGACTGGGAGATCTTCATTCTCTCTGACCATGCTTACCTCATCCAGTTCCTAAATGTTGACCTTTACAACACGGCGCTTAACCGCCAATTTATTTTCCGTCATGGCGGTTCGCTGGCGCTACAGGCCTGGTCGCCTGCTATCGAGGTGGTGGATCGCGAATTCTGGCCCATGTCATAGGTGCGAATTAAAGGATTTCTAGTGCACCACCACAACAGTCCCGACCATCTTACCGCTGCGCTCTATCCAGTAGGCCTCTTACTCAGGATGGACGACTGCAATTGGGCACAAAAAGACTTACGCTACGTATTTGCGAAGCAAGGGTGCTAAAGGAGGTGACTTTAACCACTACATACTCCGTCCATCTCGGGAACGCTCATTATGGTATCAGGATCGAAGACTGGGACCATTTCCACCCATCTCTGAATCCCGAAGACCTGCTTTTGGGCAATCAATGGGAGAACAACCGCGAGTTCTTAATGGAGCCTTTCAACTTTAGTTTTCCGATGCCGGACCCGAAACCTCGTTTTGACGCCATGCAGATTGAATCAACTTTGCCAGCACCCACCCATTTTTTACCTTACCCAGAATCACCCACCAACAACCCGACAGCTCCTTAGAAGTCATTATCCCCCTTGGCTGGAACCCCTGGCCTTCTCCGGAATGCAATTGGGACCCAATCACCGATTTGACATAGACATAGACCTCTCCAGCCCCAACCAGCTCATGGACCCCGTTGAGCAGCCACCCATTCAGGACAACACCCCACCACCACCACCTCCTCCACTCCTTAATAGCCTCTCACTCATAATTTCACCAGCTTTGTCAAGCTCCGCTGTTCGACGAAGTGCACACATTCAAGCTTCAAACTCAGGTACACCGTCGGCACCTTTCATACCAACTCTACTGGATACCGCCATCATGTGGGACGAGTCTGAAGGAAGCACCGACGCTGGCGATGCCCAGTTGCGCCGTCACTACCCTCGTCCATGGTAAGTACATCTTGTGCCGCACACTCTCTCGCTACAGGCAAACTTTTTTGTGTCTTTTGGCTTGTGGATGTTGATGATTTACTTGATCATGCGAGGAGTTGTGTTAGTGGTGTTAGTTTGTGGTATTTAGAAGTATGTTTGGCTTCATTAGCATAATATGTAATTAATCGCATTATGCGCTAAAACTACCTGCATGCATTATTAGTACTAATGCTATCGGTCAGGGTTGTTGGCCGTATATTTTATTATTAATATTATCTAATCGGGTGTGTAGAGCCGCTCTATACAACCGTTATGCTCAAAAAAATAGAACAGTTGACTACGTCGACTAGTAAACATCATTTAACAAGTTAACTTATTTCCATTAATCCTTTCGATCAAATTAATTAAAATTAAATTAATTTAATAATTCCAGTTAATTGTTTTCTCAAAACAATTATTTCAAAACATTAACCCCTTGGGTTAATTTCTAAGTTCATTGCTCATAAAACTTACTAAAACAGCAAACCAAATCTTTTATAATTATTTATAAAAATCAACATTAATTTATTTATAAAACTTATAATAGAATTTAAAATCTTACTTTAGTTATGAAAATAAATTTCATAACTTCAATTGCATCAATTCGCTTGACGACAAATCAACGTCTAAAAAGATGGGATTAGGCCACTTGCTGCCAATTACTTAATCAATATCATCCATGGACTAAAAATGCAATGGTCATTGAATTAAAACTCAATGATCAACATCCAATCTGGATACAACATTATTTGGGATGAACAATACATATATGAACGATATGAATAACAATCAACATACAATTTATTTGAGGAATCCAGCTGGATTCCTCCAACGTGTTCTTCTCTTCGTCACAGTTCATAATATCATATAATAGTAACATATGGAATAATTTATAATCTAAACATTAAACAATGGAATTATAAATATCGACAAACATCGATTAATAACAACCAATAATCATCCATAGCATCCAATCATCCAATTTATATTATCAACGATAGATTTTAGTTATATGAATTTAACCACATCATAGAATTCCCGAAAGTGTAAGAATTAACTCACTGTTTTATTTTCGATTGACGATGTTTCTTTTTTTCATTTAATTTTAAAAAAGCTTTTAAAATTACACGAAATTCCAATTGCTTCCAATCCCAACCCAGCCAGCTCGACTGCGAAGCCTTCGCTTCTACGATTCCAACATCTCTTGTTTCATCGAATTTTGGTATCATATGAACATGTTATACTAATTACAAGTTTTATATAGATTCAATGATTATAAATGGTTATTATAAAAATTTATTAATTAATTAACCTTGATTATCACCTTAATTATGGTGATTAAGGATATAATCTTCGTTCCCCAAATCGCTGTAACTCTATACCCCAACTCAAACAAATCACCGATCACCCTTGACGCCTTCCCGCGCCGCCATCGTCAACCCAGACGTCCACCCAATACCTCCTTCGTCATCTCTCTTTCCAAGCACCCCCTCGCCAATGAAATCGACCTCCCATCTTGTCACCATGACATCCAAAAACGAGCATGAACAGACTACAAATACTCCGACCACACATCACCTAAGTCGACCGCACCACCTCCATCTCCTTCCTCCGCCTTCAAACCCCCAACCATGAATCTCCACCGATCGTCATCAATTAACTAAGATCTGATCACAACTCCTCGTATAAAATATCCAATTAACTCCGTCTCGCTGCTGCCACACACTACCAGAGGCCCCCGCCTAAACATTAAAGTTGTAGAACATCCTCCCCTCTCCAACTATCCTTTAGACATCATCACCCAACACAGACCCCAACTCCTCAAATTTCATGAAATACATAAATAACAATCTTGCTATCTATGGAGATTTTTAGTCACCATAAGCGACCGTTGGCTACCAAATTTGGTTAGTAGGTTTGCCTCACTACGATCTCCAACTTTGCAGTCAGCCACTATGTCTAATTCTTTTTTTTCGACATAACTCACTTATATATATATATATATATATATATATATAACAGAAAGGAGAATCTGGCCGTTCTTCAATGACTCACAAAAACAGGTCTGTAGAAAAAGCTACAAGATCTGTGCACACACAATATAGACAAAGTTGTAATACAAACAAAAAGGGGCGAAGCATAAATACAAGTGAAAAAACAACAAGAAGCAGATGACCACCAAAGCCAAAGCAGATGGTAAGAGGAATGGTGACTACCTAATCAAGCCGCCCAAATGATACAACCCTCAAAACAGGGGCTAGGAGTCAAGAGATGGTCAACCTACTCCATACGCTGAGGAAACTAGGAAACCCAAGCATCTGAAGGCTTCAAAACCAAGATAACTACTTTAGCACCAACAGATCTAAAGCCACATGTTCCTATAAGAACCTAAAAATCCAGGCCTTGCAGTACTCGTAAACAGAGTCAAAACCAAAAAGGGGGGAGGTGTGGAGAGGAAAGTGGAACCGATCTCACTCACCTAAAAAGTGAGAAATCAACCATCTCGTCCCGGTGGGTGGTTGGCACCGATGTAACACCAAAGGCGCCAGCCAACCACCTGGAGCAGAAACTAAAAGAACCTCTAAAAGGTCTGTCATGAAAAGCAAGGAACACATCATTCCTTACCCTCCGTATGATGGTAGGAGGGTCCATGGGAACATCATTAAAAATTGCCTTATTCTACGAGCACCATAAGTGCCAACAGAAAAGACACAGGATCAACCTGAAAAGGATCGATCGGAACGACTTCCCTGATATTTCCGCCAACCAGAACCTCAGTAAGTCAGTGAGAGAAGACGTGTAACAACGAAGACCAACCAAGTTTCCATGTAAATCCAAATATCTTTGGCAGTAAAGCCAAAGAAAAACAAGTGAGCTATGGATTCCGTGTTACCATACCCACAACACCTGCATCGGGACACTATAGGGATGCAAATCCTCTAGAGGTTCTCATCTATTGGTAGCCCATTATGCAGGGTCCGCCACATAAACAGAGAAACCTTCGGTGGAATACGGACTTTCTAGAAGAAGGAGAAGAGGTAGAGACGTGGAGCTAGCGACCTTGTGAGTTCCATGTCGCTCTTAACGAAAATGGGCTACCATCCCATCCGGCTCCACTACCATGTGAATCCGAAACGACCTTTATGGATTGCATCTGTTTCCACGTCTCACTCGCATAGGACAGGCTAACATGAAAGTTCGCGAGCTAAAGCCTGCGGTACTTGGCATAAAGGAACGTCGCCCATAAGGAGTCCCTCGTGTTAAATCTAGCCCACAGCTTTCATGCAAAGGCAATGCATGTATCCTTTGGATTTCTAAGGCCTAAACCCCCTTCATTTTTGGGACGACTGATGATGTCCCAAGAAATTCAATAGTGACGTTTAGCATTGTCATTTTTACACTAGAAAAAGGACGAAGCCAAAGAGCGACAAGAACAGAAGAAAGAGGCGGTAGGAGTTATAGCAGCAAAAACGTGTGATCCTAAAGAGTCATGCATAGACATGAGGAGAACCAGCCTACCAGCCTGAGAAAGAAGCGCCACATTCTATCGAATGTTCTTACCCCTGGCTCTATCGGTCAGGGGTCGAAGATGGCGTTGAGCTTATGACCTTTGTATAGAACAATACAGAGTATGATAGGGGAAGGGAGGCCGCCTGGAATCTGGTGAAAGTCTCAATCCACGAGGATCTAACAGAAGATAGGTACTTCATCGGCATGAAGTAACTTTTAGCAGAGTTAACGAGTTGGCCCGAACACCTCTCGTACTGCTGAATGAGACTGACTAGACGACAGAAAGAGTGACGACTACCATTCGTGAAAATGATAATGTCGTCAGCGAAAGATAAGGAAGAAATGAGAGGGCAGCCAGAACGGATGCCAAACCAATGAATTTGATTTGCTATTGTAAGTGCATGAAATCCACGTATGAAAGCCTCAACAGCGATAATGAACAAAGAAAGAGGATCTCCCTGACGAAGTCCCCTATCCGCCCTAAAATAACCGCTGGCTGATCCGTTAATGAGAACAGAAAACCAACAGTTGGAAATGAGCCTCCAGATAATATCAATAAGGGGTTCGTGAAACCCAAAAGCCCTTAGAACCTTAATGATGAAAAACCAGGACATTCGATCGTAAGCTTTAGCCATGTCCAGTTTGACGACAACATTAGAACCTCAGACCTTCCTATCGATCCGGGACACCAGTACCTGGGATAAAAGGATGTTATCCGTGATTAACTGTCCTTTTACAAACCTAGCTTGAGAAGAGGAGATAATACGCTGAAGAAACAGAGCCAGTCTAGTGGCTAGGATCTTAGATATAACCTTGCTAGAGAAGTTACACAAGCTAATAGGGCGAAAATCCGCACACGTGCAAGGATTTTCATACTTAGGGATGAGGACCAAATTGGTGGAAGTCCAGCCGTAAGGCAAATCTCCACTAGAGAAGAAATACCGAATAGCTAGGCAGAAATCCGACTAGATGATTGGCCAGACACTCCGATAGAAGAACTCGTTGAAGCCATCAGGCCCACTGGCACTATCCTTACAGAGGGCGAAGACACAAGCCTGTGTCTCCTTAGAAGATGGAGGAACAGCCAGGTCAGCACTCTCTGAAGGAAGAACCAAAATTTGTGACTTGTTTCGGAGATATAAATTAAAGTTGAAAATGAGCTTATTTCCAAAATTAGACTGTTGTTGAATTAGGGATGAGGGTTTAGGCTGAAATTACGAATATATATATATATATATATTTAGGGTAGATATATATTATTTTATCTTAAAGTGATTAATGATATTTTATTGAAAACGACTAACGATATTTATTTATGTCTGTCGCCATTTCCAATCGTTGTTTATTGATTCATATGATCATATACGAACTCCATTCACGACAAAAATGGACATCATACTATAGTTTGATATTTCAAACCCAATGAAACTTGTTTTGTCGAAATCCGAGCCTGGCTCAAATAGCGCTAGTTTGAATCCAAATTATCGATTTATTTATATTTTAATTTAGTACACTCACAAAACAACTTAGATTGGCACAAAACTTGAAATCTAGTAATAATTAGTTGTTATGAATCTAATAAAAAAAATTAATTGAAATCCGAGATCGTTTGAATAGAAGCGATTTTATAGGGTCCAGTTAAATCGATACACATCAATTTCAAAACAATCCAATATAATAATAATAAATTATTATTATCGGATATATTCAAATAGGATATCATATAGGTTCAAAATAAACTAATTTAGGTTTCAAATATTCAAATTTCAAGTTAAAACAATATTAAATTTATAATAAACTTCCTTTTATTATATTAAATAAATCGTTATGGTTTTTAAACGATTCCATAGTGACCCTTTTGAATATTTGATTTGGACATAGCTAAAAATCTATAATATAAAAACTCAAGTTTTCTCTTTCATTAGAAAATTATTATCCAATATATCCGGATGGTTCTTGTTTCAAATAATTCTGACTTGTATGGGATTATGTACATCCATTTAAAATTCAAAACATAAAACTACGAACTACCATGATGCTGCGGGTTCGTTTCAAATTAAATTATAAACTATACATTCAAATGTCATTTGACAAACGAATTCATTATTATAATTCAAATCTAACTCAATTAAACCCTTTTATGTTGTCCAATATATACAGTACAACAATTTTGACTAATTCCACTATTTCAGAATTAAATTATTATTATATTATTTATACTAATAAAATGCTCAAACCATTGAATTCAAGTTATTTAAATTCCAAATCAAAATTTAAAACCAATTTTAAATGTAAAATTAAATGGTTAAAAATCCAGGTTGTTACAGTTACATTAATTCAGAGATTGTTTTCAAATTTCATGATTTTCTGAGTACAAATATTCTATGAATTTTCTAAGGAAGATTGTTTTTTGTTAACCTGTTTACTTAATCAAAGGGGAAAATTAATTGTTTCAAACCTGAAACTTTTATGAACAATAGTGGAGGATATCCGCTTCATTTTATCAAATTTTGGTATTTTTCCCATTTGTTTTCTATTTGACATGAATTTCCCAATGTTGCTTTTTCCTAGGGAAGCTTATGAATTGAAGATGGTGTTAACGCATAGGTACAAATATTATATACTTTGAACAGGGCAAAGTACAAGAAGTACTATACTTTGGTCAGAGAGTTCCTCTTTTGGTCCAATGACAATTCGACCAATGCAAAGGAGTTGATGAGTTTTTCTTCTTATTTATAGTAAATGCCATCATCCTAAAGAGAAATAACATCTTTCTTGTCTTTCGAAATGGTTAGAATCATCTTTTGCTTCCTTCCAATAAGTATCAGATGCTTGTGTTATGAAACAATGGTCGGAACTAATCCCTTCCTTCCACACAGGGCGCATGCATATGAGTTGGCACACACATCCTTGTAACAAAAGAAATCCCTGTTGTTACGTGCCTACCAACTCATGTTTGTACTTTACTCCTTCAATTTACTCTGTGATGTGGGATTGTTTATTCAAACCATCATTCCTATCTCAACAACATGCGAGACAATCCTAACAGTCTCCCCTTTGACTCGCATCCTATGAGTATCTTTTGAGAGCACTACCTTACCTACATGACCCAATCCGTAACCTTCTGCTCTGATACCATTGTTATGTAATGAAGGATAGAAAAAGATCCCCTTACGCCAGCATAGGGCGCATGCGTATGAGTTGGAACTCACATCCTTGTAACAAAAGGAATGCCTGATGTTATGTGCTTACCAACTCATGTTTGTACTCCACTCCTTCAATTTATTCTGTGATGTAGGACTATTTATTCAAACTGTCATTCCTACCTTAAAAACATGCGAGACAATCCTAACAGCTTGTAATATCACTGGTTGACATATGCAAGGTTTTAAATCTCGGATATCGCATTTTGTCTCAGGGATTTTATAGACTTGATCTCGTATCGGGGGAGATCTTAAACAAGATGAGCCTAACTCGGGAGTTCATCTCGGATTTCCATCGAGTCTGAAAATCCATATCGGAACAATCTCGGGGGGCATGATATGTTTAAAAATAATATTTTCACAAAATGATTTTTATGAATGCTATTAAAAACATAGTAACTTAAACTTGAATTGCAAAATAACTTTATTATTCTTTATTTTCAAAAGATCATTCATACTCTAAATCATAATATGCTTAAAACAAAAATATTGTTAGACATAAAACATCAGAAGGATCCAAAACATTAAAAAATTCAGCAAAAATAGACAATAAAATGCATAATTTTATAGGTAACATGTATGTAAAAAAGATGAGTATGAAAATCGTAAGCATTGTAGAACATACATGAACATACAATATGGTCACTTAACATGCAAAATGTAAAATACAAAAGATTATCATGGCTAGATTTGAGTTATATAATTATTGTTCTAGTTTAGGCACAGGTTTAAATTTTAATAAAAAAACCAAGATCTCAGATGATATTCCAGTATTTCGTCTCGGTTGATATATCGTTCGATATTGCAATATCTCGGGCGATATGTTCGAAAGGAGATTTAGAATGATATTTGCTATTTCGTTTTGGAAGGAGCCCAAAACGAGATCTCCAAGGAGATCTCAAGCGATATTTGCGAGATTTGAAACAATGGGTGTAACAACCCGGAAATGCGAGCCAGTTTAAAATTTTTATTTTGGCAATTTCGATGAATTTCCTATATTTAAAATAGATTATTTTAAATAATATCGACAAGAAATTTATTTTGAATAGAATTAGAATGTATATATTTATACGCGTCGTCGTTAGAATATAAAATTTTATTTTAATTATAAATAGAATTGAAAATGGTGCGGTAGTTCGATAATTCGATTTCAAAATTCAAATGAATGTACCGGGTGCAAAACAAACCGAATTTTAGTGAAACCAAAAATGATAGAATCTAATAGAGAATATCTTTCCAACGAATCAAAAAAATCAAAATTTCATAGCGGGGATAAAAAGATATGTCCAGTTGAAAATTCAGAATAGTCGCTATGGAATTATGGCCCTTAAAAATAGGAATTTTGCAAACGACCTCGGATCTTGACGAAACCACTTTTGTTGGATCCGTGATGTCAAGTTATTGCTAGATTCCAAATTTCATAATTTTTTGAATCGATATGTGAGCGTGGAAAAGGAAAACGCGTTTGACTAGTTTCAGTTGATTTTAATCGACTGGCAAATGGCCATTTTTCAAACGGTCTTAGAATTCGACGAAACTAGTTTTGTTAGCACCGTATCATCAATACGAAGCCAGAAAATATTTTTCTGGAATATTTAGAGTTCATACGTGGCCCCGGTAAATTAAAATGCGCATTCAAATTCAATATATAGAGTTATATGTTGATTTTGACGAAAACTGATCGAAACGGTCGAATCAGCTTACGATACATATCCCATTGTGTTCGGAATGGGGGTAATTAGCTAGAGGCGACAGTCGGTAGGTACGATTTGGAGGTCGAAACATTAACAAAGTAAATTTGAAATTAAATATTAATATATATAATATATATAATATATAAAATCCTATCTCCCCTTTATAACCCTAGGTCAATGCTTATACGGGGTCAACCCATTAGAAACCGCGCCCCCAATTGAAAAAGGAAATCGATCCCTCCTCAGCAGCTCGTCGCCCCCTTTCGCCGCCGTCCCACGTCATCGCCCACCCCCTCTTGTCGGCCATTGCCCTCCAACGTCCAACCCCCTCGAACTCGCGAAGCCAACGCCACCTCGCACCCAACCACCTCTTCGAACCGTCCCTGAACCGTGAGCTCGAAGCACGCGCCACGCTCAGACCCGCCTACACCAGCCCAGCTCCGTCGAGCACTGTTCTGACACACCTGGCCAACGCGCAGACGCCCACACCCCCTCCTGAAGACCGCCAAGCCCCTCCATGGATTGGAAAAACAGTGAGTCTCGTTTTTTTTTAATCAGCTAAAACTGAGATTTTTAATTAGTCGAAGTTTAGATTTTTAATTGGTTAAAAAAGAAGAAGAAAAAATTGATTTTTATATGAAGAAAAATTAGATTTTGATAGGAATGTTAAAAATATAATTTTTATATGATAGGAATGCTAAAAATATAATTTTTATATGATAGGAATGTTAAAAATATAATTTTTATATGATAGGAATGTTAAAAATATAATCTTTATATCATAGGAATAATAAAAATATGATTTTTATCATATGTGAAATATAAAAACATTATCTTTATATATGTAATGAAATAAAAATTCGATCTTTATATATGAAATAGAAATATAATCTTTATTATATGAACATCGATGTAAAAATAGAATTTTTATCTATATAGTAGCGTTGTAAAAATATATATATATATATATATATATATGAAGTAGAAATAAAAATATGATTTTTATTTATTGAATGAAGCAATAAAAATATAATTTTTATTTGAACAGCGTGAAAAGATTGCATTGGAATTTCAAACCGATCCAGACGGTTCAGCAGTGCAACAGCAAAGCACAGCGGAGTGGAACCCTCTATGAGAACTTCTCACTTTAAATCTTGTTTTTCTAGTTAAATTATATACTAGAATGTAGACGGTGCTTAGTAGCACCCAACACCCGTCGTCCACAGACCATGGACGACTTGTATGCTTGTTTGATGTGTTGTGAAATTTGTTTGTGATGTTGATGTGAAATCGATAATAAAATGTTGATGGTTGGAATAAATTAATTATCGTTAAAAATATAATTTTTAACGTGAATGTGAATAAATAAATATTCATTTACATACCGGACGGTTTGTTTATGTACACCTATTTGAAGGATATTGATTGGGACGATAAATTTTACACATCGCCCAACTGCACAAATAAAAATCTGTGTTTGATTGTTTGAAACCCCACACGGGTGTTGGGATGATATTTGAAGTCCACTCATCCCGATTGATTAGTTATATCTCGTTGACAGGCTGTTATAAGCGTTAATTATTTATATTTAATGCTTATGCAGTTGTGTGGTGCACTTTGGATGATGATTGATTATTTATCGTTGTGATTATATACATGTGTTGTATGGAATCCATATAATTAACATTATATGGTAATTGATTGGGCCTCATTCCAATTGGGAAAATAAAAAATAATCATGTGTTGAAAGAAATATATATTCATGTGTTGAATAGAATAAATATTCATTTGTTGAATAAAATAACGAATTTATTGAAATATATAAAGCCGTGTTGATTAGAGATGCGCCATTTTGACGTGAATGATATTTATATCGATTTTATCCATTTTTTTTATGAATATCGAAAAGTGATTTCAAAATCGAATATATAGAAATGAATAGAATTGAAATTGAATTGAAATGAATTCGAATTGAAATCAAATAGAATTGAAATAGAATTGAAATGAATTCGAATTGAATTCGAATTGAACTAAAAATCGACTTGAATTGAATATAAAATCGATTTGAATTGAAATCAATTTGAAATGAATTTAAAACGAATTTATATTGGAAAATTCAATTTTGATTTGAATTTGAGATGGAAGTTGAAATCGTTTTGAAAATGAATTTAAAACGGTTTTTAAAATACGTTTTGAAAGGAAATCGACGAAATATATATAATATATATATTATATATATAGAATGGCCTGAATAGAACATGCCGCGCCGCAGCCGTTCGTGAATTTCGACCATTTACTTCGAATGGATATTGCGGGAGATCCGACAATCAGATTCTCCTAAAACCGAAACCGTTGGGTTCGTATCGAAAAGAGCTTTCTAACGAATATTAGAAATTAGAAGTCTAACGGTTGGATTTGGAATTATGTCCAAATCAAATTTGGAAAAGGTCGTTGTAAGTGCAATTCGATGGCCGTTGATGGAAATCGACTGTACGGGCCTTGATAAAATTATTAAAAATAGTAATAATTTGTGTAAAATCATAAGAAATGAATTGTGAAGAATTGGGATGAAAAACTCCAGATTTGAAAAGATAAAAATAGATTTTTATTGAAATGAACTAGTTTGAACTAGAATTATAATTCTATTTATTTTTAAATAAATAAATTGAATTTAAAAAGGGTTTTAAAGGTAACCAGATTTTCCAATAATTGAATTGGAATGGATTTGAATCAAAATCATCTTCGGAATAGTTCGATGTTGGATTTCGTGATCATACAGATGTTGTTATGGAAATTTGAAAGATATATATATATCGTTATTTCCAATACAATATTTGTTGGTCGTAGAATTTGATATTGAATATGAGCCAGTATATTTTCTATTCAGAGCCTTGTATTTAATATCAAATGTGATTTGGGTTTGTCGTGAATGGTGTCTTCATTAACACTGTTCTTAAGCCCAATAGAGGAAAAGATTAAATCTTTTTATTTAGATTTAATGAAGTGTACCAATTAAATAATATTTAATTGGAATTGAATTGGTATTGATTTTTGGGTTTATCGTGAACAGTGTTTTAAATAACGCTTGTTCTTTAACCCGATAATTAATGGAATGTGATTTTGGGTTTATCGTGAACCGTATTTTAAATGACACTGGTTCTTTAACCCAGTTAAAGATTAAAACTAAGTGGAGTTTTAATGAATCTTTAATTAGATTGAAAAGATCGAGAATGGAGTATCACCAGTTTTACTCCAGGCGGTAGTTAAATCTTTAATTAGATTTGAACGTGAAATGGTAATTGAATTTACCGATAACACCGTGGTGTTAGATATGAAGTATGACCAGTTTTACTTCATGGGATGAATAGGTTGGGATTGGGAAATAAAACAAATGATTACTTCGGTAAGGTTCGTTAATCCCGACTAGTTTGAAGTGATATTCAAAAGAAGATTAAAGAATAAATTTAAAGAATTTATCTTTGAGAAAATCAATGGGAATCTTTCCCAAAGTATAAGAATATTTGAATAAAAGAATATTCTGAATTGGAATGAGGCGTATGTTGTGTTTGTGTAACACTTGTTTATTATATACGCGAGTTATTCAGAAAGACCAGGTTTATCCCATTCTGAATAACTAATTCGACGTGGTGTCGAAGATGAAGACGGTGGTTGAAGACCGGAGGTCTTCACATCGTTTGGGTGATTGCTGATGATCTTGATTGGGCCGTACACCTAAGAGGAGGGAATCAGTTAGTGATCGTCCAGACGTACTTGGAGATCGATGGATATGCGGGGTACTAGGTGCCTCCGGTTTCGTTCAGACCCAGAACGAACTTGTAAATGGACTGTGTGTCTGACATTGGATTTTAGTCTGTGTGATTGATTTCTATTAAATATATATATGTTTGGCGGCGGAGAATTTATTCTCTTGCTTAACGCCCTTCTCTGAGACGTACGAGCTCAGGAGTTATATATTGATGGATATCAAACGCATGGAGTGAATGGCCTGTGTGGCATGCCTAAGTGGCAAATGATCAAGGCTTCTGTTGAAAAGCAAAGTCTTGTGGTTGATGATCAAAGCACGGCCTGTGTGGCGCAGCTTTGTGTATAACGTGAATTCGCGAGCCTCACACCCCGGTGTGAACCAAAAACGGGAGAGGACATCAAGGAGGGCATGCGTTTCTTTCTAGCTAGAAGTGGTGTCAGTGGTTTTACACGCCCTGACGAGTTTGACTTATGTGGTTGTTGTTGTTGCGAGGCGCCTCGGTTTGATCGGACGATCCGGGTCCGATGGAGTCATTCGTTGGCTCATTTGCACCCCATAGGGCGGGAAAACGCATGTTCAGGGTTTAAGTTTAATCCACATCGGTGGACTGGCCCTGAGGATCCAAGGGACACTCGAGCTCTGTTCCTGAGACATGGTAGGCTAGATTGTCTCGAATCGGTAGTGGACTATCTTTTGCCTCGGTTCATGACGGAAATCCAATTTCCAAATACGTGATTGTGCGGTTTTGATTGTATACCTATATATAGCGACATAGTGGTATGGGGCATTAATGCCGTCTATGATTGATACTTATGATTTGAAGTTGTTTTATACACTATGCACTTATAATAGTATCAAATGATTTGTTTTAAACGTATCAAGCATTCTTGGCTATTATAAGGTAAAAACCCTATCCTCCGGCTTGCGTTGCATTGTGTGATGGGACCTGGGTCTTATAATGGCTTCAATGTTCTTTATTTAGCATTGCGCTGTTGTTTTATGCACTGGTGTTCTTGGGAGGAAACCCGTTCCGTGTTATACGGCGTGGTCCCTTGATTTACCTAACTTTGAAATAAAGATTAATAATTGTTTTAGTTCTCACATCAGTTACATGACTGACTTGGAGTTTATTGTTTCAACCTAAACTCTGGGTGCCCCTATTTGCACACGGGCAGCTAGTAGTTTTGGTTTTGCAGATTTATATTCGCAGGATTCTGATTTACAGCTAGAACGATGCTCGGAAAGCTCTGTATCCGTGTATCACTTTCAGTTGTGTTTTGCATTATTTTTCCGCTGCTATGTAAATTATTATAATCTCTGATATTTATCGAATGTATTTTATTCATTCATACTCTGTATATTCTTGTATTCTGATGGATTTGTTGTAATAAGCAATGAAATGTTCTTCTGTTCGCGTTCTATT
The DNA here is from genome assembly GCA_030737875.1 of Allium sativum. Taxonomy (NCBI): domain Eukaryota; kingdom Viridiplantae; phylum Streptophyta; class Magnoliopsida; order Asparagales; family Amaryllidaceae; genus Allium; species Allium sativum. The sequence continues at coordinate 4,059,801 of JASFAX010000039.1, read as the reverse complement.
TTGTCTTGTCCTCAACGCAATCCGGACTTTCCTTATCGGGGAAGTTTGGGTCGTGTCAATGGGCATATGAAGCATTCAGACGTTTGCTTCCTTGTATAAGGATTCCGTCTTAGGCTTTCATCTTGGGACATCAATAATTGGATTTAAGTTTTAAGGCGTTAAGTCCATTAGAGTTTATCGCCTCTGCATATGGCTTCGGCCGTTGTGCTGAGTCAATGGGAATATTTACTTAAAGAAGAAGGTTTTATGAATAAACCTAAAGCGTGAAACCTTAATACCCTTCGGCATGGTCAAAGGATATTTTCCATAAAGATATGGTTTTGTAAAGATTAATGGCATGCAACCTTATTTTGACTTTATCATACAAGGGAATTGGGGACTATGTTCCAATTCCCTTCGATGAGATCAAAGGGAGTTATTTCGCTTCCTATCATTTTTAAGAATAATGGACTTATTCTTTGGAACTTTTTGATGGTGTTGAATTTTGCTCGATTCTCCAGAACAAGGTGTATTTTAAAATTAGAGAATAATGCCTATAAAGGGTAATGCCTTCAATCCCTTCGACCGAGATGAAGGGATTGGTTATATAAAGGTTTTAAATATAAAGGATTTGCTTAAAGTATATAAGGCTATCGCCTCCATACCTTTTGTGGATAACGAAAAGAGTGGAGTTTTATAAAAATTTCCTTTATATAAAAGTAAAGGGCTTAATGCCTGAGTTCCTGTGACGAAGTCGGAAGAATCCCCTTGTTCAAGGCTTTTTTATTAAAGTTGTTTTACTTAATAAAAGAAAAGAAGAGTTATCATCCAAATATCTCTTGACAAAGTCGAAAAGATATAGTTTCGACAACTATGTTTGGAAGGAATTTGAAGCATATAACTTTCGTGCCTTCCAACGGAGTTAGAAGGATTCCTTCAGTTTGTTAGTTGAATATTCTATCTTTGACATTGATGTGAGGATGTCACCTTTACCCTCTTCAGAGGAACCATAGGGATTTGTCATGATAAAGACTCTACTTTTATATAGAATAAGATGTTATCACCTCACTCATTTAGGGGGAACTGGAAGGGAGTTCTATTTTGCAAACCTTGAAACTTAGAGTAAAGGTTATGGCCTCCTCACCCTTAAGAGGATTCTAAACGATGGTTTTTACTATATATTCTAATTATTAGTTGTTGTTGGTTTATGAGCTTATTGCCTATGAAATTTGTCGATATAGTTGATGTTTTCAAGGAATCATTATGACCGATTTATTTAGGGTTGCGTCGACAGGGGAAATGTTGATAAGTTTTAATTGAAGTCCATGTTGGCTTGTTATCTCAGTTTTCCTTTATTTCTATTGCTGCCAAAGAGATTAAATTGCCAAATCTGTTTTATTAACCAAGGCCTTTGCCTATGTTCAGGTTAACACCATTCGTGTCGAAAGGGTGGTTTAATTTTTTTTTCGAAACTCTTGAAGTCGATTGTCTATGATGACATGTCTTTTTATTTATGCTTTGGCTCTGTGACTATTGGTGCCGACAACATTATCAAGGAGTAACTTGCTGCTTTGAAAATATTTGAAGGGTGTCTCCTCCATACCTGTCGCCTTAGTTTATGTCAGCAGGTTATGATCACTTATTTGTTTTCGTGATTTCGATAGGGATTTGTCTACTATTCAGGATGTAGTAACTTTGAATCTTAGAAAAGAGAAAAAGAGGGTTTACTTTCGGAACCCGGATGTAGGAGAAAGTGGTCATCACCTCGGTACACTTCAGCAGAATTAACGGGAATGAGTTCAAGCCTTAGGTTGTTGAACAACTTGTTTTTTGTATGTTTACTTATGCTTGTTTGCTTGCAATGATTGTTACTTGTTTTCTTCTTCTCATGGGGGTATCATTTGACTTCTACACCTAAGGAAGGAGTTAAAAGGGATTAGGATCTTAAGGGAGTTTTCTGAGTCCATTGATTGTGGAAGCTTTCACCAGTTGGCTGCAAGAATCATTATCACTGTTATATCAAATTCACATGTTAGAATTTATCTCCAGAATTAAGCAAGTTATTTTGGGCATGGAATAATTTTTTTATTTCCAGAAATACAAGTTTGATTCATAATTTTAAGACATTCTAGAAATCACGCAAGGGCCACGAAACAGGTTTATTTGTTTCCGGAAAATTCAATTAAGGCAACAAAAAGCAACAAATCAGACAATCGATCATGCATGTTTTTCAAATATTAGCCGCCTCCAAAACATGGCAGTCAACCGAACAGTCAAATCCAAACAAGTTTTCGTATTCTAGTTTCAATTGAAATTTAAAATACTTGAATAAAACTAAATTGTGAGTGGGTACTCACATTAACAGCAGCAGGAAGAAGGCGTGGCAGTGGACTCGATATAGTGGCTTGCGCGAAGACATACGGTTCGATCGAAGGTGAAGGAGCTGGGCTGGCTTCGACTATGGACGATGGGGTCTCGATGATTGGAAGGCGACGTGTTCACAAGTGGAGCTGCGTTGATTCCAAGATCGTGTAGCATGGTTGGTGGGTTCGGAGGAAAGCAACAATGATTCAGCGATTTATGATGGCTGATTAGGCTTCGGTGGCCATTATTTTAATTAGGGAAAGGAAACGATTTGTATTTTGAGGAGAGATCTTGGGGCTGCAGCCATGGAAATCGAAAAGAAGGATATGATTTTTCTGTTGAAGAATTTGAGGAAAACTGATTTTTATAGAGGCAAAGCTTGAAGATTAGAATGAAGTAATTTCATAGGGTTTAGGGAATTGCACATTATTAAGAGATATAGGTCGGTGTAGTTTAAACTGAGGTAGGTGATATTCGTTTAGTTTATTATTATATTCAACCATAAATTACCACGTAATGCTCTGAATTCGTACCACCAACGAAATCTCCAAAATGCAACGAAATTGGGCATACCTCTATATTTCAATGTCCTGAATCCAACAAAGTTTGTCTGGTTGTAATTTGACTCCTTTTTTTACTTTATTTTAAAAATATTTATTGGTTCAACGATTTTATTCTGTTTGTCTACCAATAACTCTGTTCGGTTCCAAATTTGAAACGTTGAATTTCAGTTTCTTTTTTTATATATATATATATATATATATATATATATGAATACATACACGTCTAAGCCAATTTCTCATATATTTCAACAAATAAAATCTACAATTTGTTTAACGTCACTAACGTTTATTTTTAAATGTAATCAATTTAATTCTTAAGTCGAACGTCAAATCCAATTCAAATATCCAACCAAATCCAATTCAAATATTTAACCAAAATCAATCAGACATTCAAAAATAAATATTCAATTCCCAATCAAACATTCTGAATTAATATCGAATTGAATTCGTACCAAAAAAAAATATATTTGATTTTGAATCTCAATATCAATATAAAATTGATTATTAATAGTTAAATCTTTAATTAATTCCATATTCCAGTTATCGAAATTTCTGGGACATTACAATATCACCCCCTTTAGAACTTTTCATCCCCGAAAAGGAGAGATTGTCAAAGTTATACCAATGTATACTTCAAATTTTTTCACAACTAATTTAAATATCGATATTTAAGCCATCGATCCTCTTTTTTTCTCCATCATATTCAACTAACTCAGAAAATCAAATTTTCTTCCTTGTAATTAGAGATCAATTTTGATCAAACACGATTTCCTTTATCTTCTGAATCGGGTTTTATTTATTGCCATACTTTCTAACTATATTAAATTTTCGTAGACCCATTTCTATCTCAAATTGTTTTAAGATATCAACTAATTTCTCATTTTATCTAATCTTCTAAGAGACTCAAAATCATATAATTTCCTTTCAAAACCAATATTTTTTCAATTTCTACAAAAGTTGGTTTTATGCATCTCAAATTATTCCAATTTTCCTTATAAACCTCATCTGTCAATTTTACTTATGCATTGCTGCACTTATTCCTTACAATCCAAGTTCAACTAAATCTCCTTACATTCAATCCATTTACTCTTTCCCCACACTCATTGAAGAGTGTAAATAACATATCCTCTTCAAGCTACAAATTGTCGACTTGAAAATTTCCAAAATTCAGAATATTTTATAACTTTTATACAAAATACGAAATTCATGCAGAAAATATTTGCATTATTACTCCAGAGCTATGAACTTGAAAATAATTAGAAATCCTTTTTATTAACTCATTAAGTTGGGTATATTTTAGTTGATTTGATAATAATTATTAACTCGAAGTTTGGCAAGTATATTTTCGTTCTCACAGATGTTAAGCATACGCTGGCCAGGCGCACGACTAAAATCTCCAAGTACTAAATATCCTCGCTTCAACCCCCCCAGTGAAAATATTTTAAAAATTCTTTTTATAAAAGAAAACAGATACAGAAAGTACCAATGTGATATTGATGTTCATGAATCGCGGATAAACAATGGTTTCGTCTGGATCCCCCAGAAAACATCGTTATCCGTAGTAAATCACTTCCCTGCGAATTTTGCCATAGACAGATCAATAAAAGATATTTAGGAATCAAAAGAAAATTTGAGGTCACAGAGCGTTGGTTGCTCTATCCCAATATCACGAAAAAAATCATAAAAATAGATAAAGACAAGATGATCAATCAAGTCATAAAGATAAATCATGTCAAGAAGACAAATCAAGTCACGAAGACACAGTATTGCATCAAACAGGTGGCTCAGCATCACTAATATATCTCAAAAAATTACCTGACTCCATTCTACCTGTAGTACCTCTTGTGGTTGCATCTTTCACTTGTAGATATGCCATGTGTACCACAAGTGTACAATGGTTACGCCTGGGTCCCCCAGGAAACATCCATACTTGTAAGCTTTCACAGCTTTGTAGATTACGCCCTTATCATGAATGTAGATCGCAGCAGACACAATGCTAACGCTTGGTTCATCCAAGAAACATCCTTCTGCCATAGGCCATCTACAGCCTTGCGAATTTCGCTATAAGGTCGTGTTCTTCCAGGAATTTAAGATAACTCGAGTTTTATGTCCGGACAATCTACTGCCACCAACAGCATATCTCAACTAAGCTCGAAATTCAAAGGAGAAGGAAAGTACTTCCCTTATCTTGATTTGAAAACATATAGTACTTTATTTCATACCCCTCATAAATCATACTTATGTCAACTTACATAAGATTTCCTTTCCAAATCAAATATCTCATTCTTATATAAATTAGATTTTATCTCAATTCATTACCTTCCAAATCAATCATTTCCGAATTCGCTATATTCTTATATATTTTTCATGTAAGTTTCGGAAACTTCCATATCCACTATCAAAATCGAATATCCTCATATTTCCGTTCAAAATTCAAAATTTTAGTTTCGATCTCTTAATCAATTCAGATATTTGATATCTTCCCAAACTCAGATTTATGAACCACATTTTCTTCCAAATTTCCAATTATTAAGTTTATCACTTAATTCAGATCTTTATGCTCTCAAAATTTCAGAAATTTTCATCTTATAACTAATTTCTCTTTCATGCAACATTACTCTTCCATATTCACATCCTTCGACCATAAATTAGCAAGCGAACAAGTCCCTAAGTATCAACCCTGAAGGCCTAAACCAACATCAGATCAACACTTGGGAAGTCATCCAACTTGACCAATCTCCAGTTATTTTTCAATTTCCTTAATTCCATTTCTTAATTTCTTATCAAATCATTTCCTACGCAACTCTCGGATTCAATTTACGAATCCACTTCCCTTACGTTCTACCGCCCTTCGTTCTCAACATGCGATGCTTTGTTCTTTAGTTCTTATCGTTCTAATTTATCAAAACCCATTAGCCTCTCACGATCTTTTGAAAAACATTTTCAATTATCACATTTACTTTCTATAGTTCTAGAAAATCTCTTATTACCATTGGAAAACATTTCCATATATTCGCAAATCTTTATTTTCTATAGAAAATATACTTTATTCTCATGGGAAACATTTCTAAATTCGTTATTTGGACTAAAATAGATGTTAAATAAAACATCACTACGCCCACTAAACTGTTGACAATCCTTAACTTACTTCACTTAACCAACTCTTGATATCGAACCTTAACCATTTCTTAGTCAATAATGAAGTCAATCAAGTTGAGGTATAATTATACCTCAGACCTTAAATGAACAACATTATTAACTTTGAAATAGATCAAGTTCACAACTTGGAATACTAACAAAACATTTATTCTCGTAATTTCCGAATTTAAGTTAAAAATCTATCGTTGATTATAACAATAATTCACACCTTCGAAATGTTTAACATCAAAATATACTTTATTCATTAATCTAAATACATAAATAATTAATAATATATTAAATTTTGATTAAAAATGGAAAGTAAATAGTACTTTCCCGGAATTCACCATAGTTGACTCCTTGAAAAACTTCCTTTCGAATAACCTCTTATTCGATAACATATTCCGAGCTTTAAAGAAATATCATTTGATTTATATTCCGAACTTCGGAATAATCTCACCGTACTGATCAACACTATTTCCTTTATTCCCAATTTCATTTGCAACATTTTTACCTTCAAATGTTATTTACTTCTAAAAATTGAATATTATTCCCATTATAGGAATTTGGACCCATCACAACAAACAGTTTCATATTTCTTTAAAATTTTCACCCAAATTTAGCTTCATTTACAACCCTCGCCCACAATTCACTTCTTGTTAATTAATTAACAATTTTATAACTTACTATCGAATTCATATATTCGATTATACATTAACCAACTATAATTTATCTTGTCATGTTCTAGATAATCTAAATAGATTTTTAATAAAATTTGACACATTCGAATTCCAATTATAACCTTCTTAATTTTAAAGTTCATTAACTTATATTCTGAATATCGAAATAAAATTCATCGTTTCAACTTTGAAATGATTTCAAATTTATTTATTTTTGATTCAAATTCCCATCTGAATTCTTATTTCCAATCAATTTCAGTTATCCCTGATTACTAAAATACACAATTAGAGAAATCGATTCGTTGATTCTCTTATACTTATCTTCCCTTGATACCATTTAATGAAGGATTCGAGATTCAACCCTAAGGGGACTTATCGAAGAATTGGCTCTTGCAAATCTAAGTTCGAAGACTAGGGATTCTAGAAGAAAAAAAAATTAAATCTCAAAATAATTTTTGTTTCCACTGTATTAGTTTCAAAATAATAACTTTCAAAATATACTATATTTCCAATATAAATTCCCTTTCAATTTTTTTTTCAAAATACTTTTTAATTTTTAAGATCCGCATTTTCTAGTGTCAATTCCACTCATTTTAAACCTGGTAAGCTAAGGTTTGAATAAACCAAAATTCTGATACCACCTGTAACGGCTCGCCTTTTTGACTGCTTCAAATTGGTAATTAAACCAACTTAAAACGTTCAAATCGACGGGTCGTTATTTACCTTACAGAGTTAAAAAACAGAATCAACATAGAAAACACAAAATAAATGAATAACACAGTATTGAACAACAAAATATTTTTTATATATATAATCAGAATTTGATACAATATTTTTTTCTGTATAGAGGAATTTAGAAACAATTTGAATACAAAAAAAAAAATCTTTATTGTTTAAATTTTCAGAGTGTACATGTCTTCGGAATCCCTCAGCTTTGCCAGTCTTCAAATCCTAAGCTGTAATCTCTAAATCTGTAACACTCGGGTCTGACCCGAGTGTTCCATGCAAAAACATAAAACACTCGAGTTAGAGTTAATCATTTGTTCAAGTAAATTAATTTCAATATAAACCAAGTAAAATAGTTAATCCTAACAACCAATAAATTTCGAGTACATCGAATCCATGAGAAACTGCCGAATTATAGCATGACAACTTGGGATAAACAAATCAAAATAACATGTATATATGTGTGTACACGTATGACGACAATACGTATATACACATACAATAGTTTGTATATACACATATGCATCGCTGCCACATGTATACAAGAAATGCAAAACTGGTTACGAGGCAGTTTATGTGCATTGGCCAGAAGGGATGACTAATACATGCAGCAGATGTATGGCATGCAATTAGTGAGTAACTCAAAGAACGAAGGGAATAACCAATAAATTTTAGGTTACAAAATATATCATAGCAATTACAACCAGCATGGGAACAACCACTCAATATGTTGTGGTGCCAAGAGAAATGTAGTATTAGCCTTTATAAAATTCAGCAAACAGATGTATTATCATTTTTTAGCAAACAGATGGAGTATTGGCTTTTAGAAAACCAATGGAGTATCAGCTTTTATAATTGGGATAATGTAGCATCAGAGTTAAGAGCTATATATAACATACTTGAGCTCATATATATACATATTTATATACCTGCATCACTATATATTCAATCAATAATAGGTTCAAATGGGTAAAGAGGATTTTCTCACTATATTTGCTAACCATTTCTCTACTTTTAGGTACCCTATTTGTTCTCAGTCTTTATTTACCCTAGGTATTCCTGTTAGATTTGGATCAAAAATATTTAGTACACTCAAAAGCGTACATGCCCATGTGCATTAGCATCATACATATTATAACTTACATAAGCATCCAAATAGATACGGTTAACTTATCAACATACTTTTATTATTTTTTCGATTTTTATTTAATTCCTTCCATCATTTAGTGACAGTTTAAAATCATGGAACAAGTCCTCAAGAATATTTATTCAGTTCAAACATTATTTCCCAAAGAAGAGAGAGGTGTTAACATGTAGCAAACTTAATTTTCAAAGACTAATTTTAGTGTGTATTTGGAACCAACCGGGCAAAAATGTGGCTAATACATTTCAGCTGCCAAATCACTAAACAGGCCAGCCCATAATTTAAATGCACCATGTTCCATACATGTATACAAACATGCACATATTTACACACACACACACACACACACACACACACACACACACACACACACACAAACACACACACACACACACACACACACACACACACACACACACACACATATATATATATATATATATATATATATATATTAGAACATGAGGTCCGGTATGCAGGTTAACAAGTACAGCGTCCCGGCAACTGATCACAGCAGCATACCAATTCACGACATGCTAAACAAGTTCAATACATGTGCAATATATAGTTTTGAACGTAATAAATGCACAGAATGCAAAACAAGTAGCAAGCGTATACATGCAATGGCCAGTGAAAGTAGGACATGGGACAATACTTATACACAACAACTTCCATTCACTTTGATTAATATGTACCGTTACACTATGGATATAAGATGGAAAATAACCATCTACACTTGCATATATTAATGCACTCATGACTAAATCTATGTCAACCCTTTATATCACGTATGGTTACTAAGTTTGAAGTCACCGGTGTACGATGTGATATTGACCGGTTAATAATGAATATGTTCATATACAACATGTGTAAAATAAATAATAGAAAAGATCTTAGATGAATCAACTCATTACAGTGGTGATATGGAAGCCCAATATAGGATTTCTAGAGCTGGGTATATTAACAGCTCAAGGTTTATTGCCAATGAAAACAAAGGATGGAAAAGGCACTATTGATGCTTACTGTGTAGCAAAATATGGACAAAAGTGGGTTAGAACAAGGACCATTCTTGATAGATTCATCCCAAAATAGAACGAACAGTATACGTGGGAAGTTTTTAACCCTTGTACAGTAATAACAATTAGTGTATACAATGCAAACACGGCAATAACAGAAGCATCGATAATTCATCTTACATGAAATCAATTGTTACGAAGAAAATCCCACATGTATTTTTGACAATAACAAATTCACATGTTAGAATTTATCTCCAGAATTGAGCAAGTTATTTTGGGCATGGAACAAATTGTTTTATTTTCAAAAATACAAGTTTGATTCATGATTTTAAGACACTCCAGAAATCATGCAAGGGCCACGAAACAGATTTATTTGTTTCCAGAAAATTTAATGAAGGCAACAAAAAGCAACAAATCAGACAATCGATCATGCATGTTTTTCAAATATTAGCCACCTCCAAAACATGGCAGTCAACCGAACAGTCAGCGCACAAATCCAAACAAGTTTTCATATTCTATTTTTAATTGAAATTTAAAATACTTAAATAAAACTTAATCGTGAGTGGGTACTCACATTAACAGCAGCAGGAAGAAGATGTGGCAGTAGGCTTGATGCAGTGGCTTGCGCAAAGACGTACAGTTCAATCGAAGGTGAAGGAGCTGGGCTGAATTCAACTCGAGACGATGGGGTCCGGACGATTGGAAGGCGAATTGTTCACAAGTGGGGATGCGCTGATTCCAAGATCGAGTAGCGTGGTTGGTGGGTTCGGAGGAAAGAAACAGTGATTCAGCGACGGATGATGGCCGATTTCGGCTTCGGTGGCCACTATTTTAATAGGGAAAGGAAACGATTTTTATTTTGGGTAGAGGATCAAATTTGGGGCTACAACCATTGAAATCGAAAAGAAGGATATGATTTTTCTGTTGAATAAATTTGGGGAAAACTGATTTTTACAGAGGCAAAGCTTGAAAATAAGAATGAAGTAATTTCATAGAGTTTAGGTAGTTGCGCATTATTCATAGATATAGGCCGGTGCAGTTTAAACTGAGGTAGGTGATATTCCTTTAATTTAATATTGAATTCAACCATGAATTACCATGTAACGTTCTGAAATCGTACCGCCAACGAAATCTCCAAACACAACAAAATTTGACGTACCTCTATGTTTCAGTGTTCTGAATCCAATAAAATTTATCTTATTGTAATTCGACTTCAATTGTTATTTTATTTTTAAATTATTTATCGGTTCACCGATTTTATTCCGTTTGTCTACCTACAACTCAGTTCGCTTCCAAATTTGGAACATTTAATTTCAATTTCTTTATATATATGAATACACATATCTAAGACAATTTCCCTTATATTTCAACAAATAAAATCTATAAATTTTTTTAACTTCAATAACGTTTATTTTTAAATCTAATCAATTAAATTCTTAAGTCAAATTTCAAATCCAATTCAAGTATTCAGCCAAACCCAATTCAAATATTCAACCAAATTCAATTCAGATATTCAACAATAAATTTTCAATTCCCAACCAAAGATTCCGAATTAATATCAAATTCAATTCATACTTAAAACAATATATTTGATTTTTATTCTCAATATCAATATAAAATTGATTATTAATAGTTAAATCTTTAATTAATGCCATATTCCAATTGTCGAAATTTCTGGGATGTTACACTTGTCGAGGAGATAAGTATAAAAATCTGATGGGTTCTTTGTAAACTTAGGGTAAAACTATGAGATACCGAATGAGGTTTCGCATTTGGTATAAAAATTTATGGTAATTCTATGGATAAAGCTACATAATTTTGACTAAGGGTTTATAGTCATCTCAAGTCATGAAACTACCAGGTTCTTAGTCATCATACGTGAAAAACTATGAGATGTGCGATAGATTGTCCACACTAGGTTTCATGGTTTCTAGTTATCCTACGGTATATGACTACTTGGTTATTATTCATCCAACAGGAAAAACTAAGAGGATGCCTGGAAGTTATCCAACATCCAATGGAAGAATCTCTAGTTATCCCGTGGTATAAAACTACACGGTTCTTAATCAACCAACGAATAAATCTGAGAGGGTGCGTGGTAGTTAACCGACGTCCATTGAAAGGGTTACTTCATAAATTTATTGGAAAAGGTTAATCTAAATGCCAACGGAGGGTTTCTCATCGTTGAATAAAAGAATAGTTTTTATAAATGAGTTAGGGAACTATAATGATACCTACGTAAATTTGTAGGTCGAAAGGCATTGTTAAGATGGTTAGTTGGTATAACGAGAGGGATGGGTAATCCACAACACAATTGCCTATTGCATACACATATCGTATTGCTTTTGTCATTGTTTTGTACTGAGATAAACATGAGTGTATGAGCACATGGTTGATTGATATATTTTGGTATTAGTCGGGGGAATCACGTTCCACTAAGCGATGTGATCTCGTTAGTTACCTTTCGGATTCAAGGAGAGAGGATATAATTATTCACGCCAATTTGTTTGACTGACTTGTAGTTTTTGGTTTCTCCCTTAATTCTAGGGTACTCGTTTGAGTATACTAAGAGTTAAGGTCTTTCAGGTTTTGCTTCTTCGATTGAGCTTCTGTAGCCGAGTAGGAGGCTATAGTTAATAAGGAGTTTTCCATTGTATGTTTTTTTATCTTTTATGAGAAAGGTAGAGGCAAAGATATTTAATTCGTTTTACGTAGTCCCTGATCATACGAAAGGGCATCTTCATACGTCGTTCCCGTGTTTTGTGATGTTTATATTTTCTTTATATGGGTTATGCGAAATGGAATATGTAACGACTGTAGTTGAATAAATGTTATTTCAATCTTTTTCATATTCATTTGCTCTCGAAAATTTTTGATTTATTAATTTGTCATTTTCTATCACTGAAAGTTGACATATAGTTGATTGTAACATCTATAGCATTTAGCTACTACAACAAAAAAGGCTTTTAACAGCCTTTCAAAAACGCTGTTAAAAATTATAACAGCGTTAGTACAAACGCTGTATAATGACATGCTGTCGTAGGCCCCTAATTTTCAACAGCAGAAAATAAATGTTGTTAAAAAGTATGTTTCACAGCATTTTTTCTGAGCCGTTAATACTTTATGAACAACATTTTTCTGAGCTATTAATACTTTATGCACAGCATTTATAACGAGTTGTTAATAGCTTTCAAGTGTGTGTTGCTTCCATTTTCAACAGCGGATTATAAACGCTGTTACTATTATTCACAACGTTTTTCTTATGCTGTTATAGTGAATATACTTTGTCTTTTCATAGAACTGACAGCGTTATATAAACGCTGTCGTTAGTTCCTGGTATTTTTACTCCACTACTTCCACGTTCCATTGCAATATTTATATCAATAATCTACACTCATTTCATCATATTTCAACTAAAAATATACATAACATCGTATCAAAGTAGAAACTAACATATGAAAATATAATTATTAATCATTTTCAGAAAGTAATACGAATACAATATCCGTAGACAAAATTTACATACATTCATAAACAAACGTCATACAACATTGGACAAACTTATGAAAATAAACCTATTTACGATGCATGTTAAAAACATACATATTTGTTATCCCTTCAACCTTTGGTTCTGGCACATACCGCTTAAGCATGTCGTTTATTGCTTACTTTTAGTCCACACTTCAGATTGCTCCGTTGTTCGTCTCTTTAGTGCTTCAAGTCGACTTGAGCTTCAACACTCCTCATATATACCTTTGAAGAATTAAAATAGTTAAGTGAGTAGGTTAATTATAAATGAGCCTACTATGGTGCTTGCGGCATATGCATCTCAAAGTGCATGCCATGATGCTTCAAATATAAATGAGTAAAATATTCTTTTGCAACCAAACTTTCCTATTAACTAAAACTATAAGTTCATAATCTTTGAAATTAAAAGTAACTTGCATTGTTTGAAAGTTGTTTATTTAGCAAGCATAAAAGTAACTTGTGCGTTAGTTCAAAAACGATATAACAGCAGCTAAGTTGCATCCGTAAATCTGAGCATTTACCATTATGAACACTTTGTTATGGTTTTATGATTTGCTAATTCCTTGCTTTATTTTTATTACTGAACCCAATACGATTTCAGCTAGAATCATTGCTGCATCGTACAACTGTGTGGTACATCAAAAGCACGTGGTCTTGTGTGTCTCAACCCGTAAAGGTTATTCATTCTTCTACAATGTCTAGCTATGAATTGTCAGCAACTCAGGAAACATAACAGATATTATTTCGGTGCCATTGCATTTACAGGTCATTACTCAATTCATTCTTCTATAATGAGTGTCATGCTTATTTAAACTACTGGTTTTTATATATTTCAGGTTAAGCATTAATTGCTTTTTAATTGAGGTTAGGAAAGTTCCCTGTTAATAAATATTCATATTTAATTTTATTTTAACCAAGGATAGGTAACATTTATTGTATATCCATGTTGAACTTTAAATGACGTCTCACTACAAAAATTGTATTCATATTTAACAATACAAGGTGTTCTTCTGTTCATAATCACTATCGGTAGAGTTTCTATAAACTACAAGTGCAAGTTCTGGATAATGACAGTAATATAAATTACAACGCCAGTTTTAGTCCAATCACTTTATAACTATAGATTGTCTATCTAATGCGTAGTTAATAAAATGTTCTTTAGCTTCTAACCTGTGTTTCGGGAACAATTGTAACAGTAAATTATTTTGGATATAAATAATGCCGGCTACCTACAGTAAGATTTAAAATAATCCTCATTGAATGTACAAAGATCCCTTACTAAATATTTAATATTATTTTAGTTTTGTGCACATTCAATACTTGAATCCTTGAAGGATATGGATGGATACTTTTCTAAAACTAATTTACTATTTCAATAAACTTAGCTATATTCTCAATTTCAATAAACTCAGCTATTGCTCGGCTTTTTTAAACTGAGCATATGCTTAGTTTTTGAAACTGAGATACATACTCGGCTACAAAAAGTGAGCTATGCTTAGCACCAAAAACCTGCGCACTGCTCAGTTTTTGAATTGAATTCCTTTTTTGGCAAAAAAACAACTTAGCACAATTCAAAAAACTGAGTATTTCAAAAATTGAAAAACTAAGTTAGCTCGGCTTAGAAACTGAGCATTAGCTCAGTTCAAAATACCAAGTATACCAAGTTTAGGTCCAAACTTAGCATTAAAATTAAGTCCTTATTTTACTTTGCGTCTGTTTTTTAGCATGCGGATTTTGAAAACGCATGTAATATAAAAAAAAAATGAATTTGCTCTTGTAAAAATCTAAAATTTTCTCTTGACATTTTTAAAATATACAATTGTAATAAGACGCTGGTAAGTGAAAAAATATGTTTATTTTCATAACAACTTTCTGTTATGAAAAATTGCGCCTTTGCGGAAGAACAATAAGCATGATCTAGATTTGCCAATTGAACACCAATCTAATCTGATAGCAATTATTCTATTACATCAACAAAATAGTAAATAACCATTGCAGAGAAACAAAGAGACACAATATTTACACTGGTTCCACTATCCTCGAGATAGTGTACGTCCAGTCCAACAGAGAGAGATTTTATTCCACATGAGAGAATTACAAGAGATTACAAAATAAGAGTTTACATATCCAAACCTCAATCAGGTTTAACAAGAAGAGACGCCATTGGGGATCACTGGCTCCAAGCCAGGATTGGTTTACACTAAAGTCTACCCCTAAATATATAGCCAGTGCAAATCTATGTGAGTCATCAATTAAATTACCAACATATGGTAATAATATAATGGAGGCAAATTACCATAACAACAAATGTGCAAACATAGGAAGTAAATCAATCCGTTTCTTTAGCATATATGGAAGAAATTAATCCCTTCATTTATTTCTCTACAACCTCATCAAATGCAATCAATGCATTCTCATTATAAAAATATTTACTTTCCATTCTTTGCAAATTTGTTCCAATCAATTTGTGATTTTGTATCACCAAATTTAACACTCCACCTTGATGCAAAATCACATATCTGCAACACCCCACCTCCAATCAAATTCTCTTCGCAACATAAAACTCTTTAACAGAACCCCACCTTCAATCAAAATCTCACAACGAGATACACCAAAAAATGAATATTTACCAAATGGATTCCAGCAAAGCCACCCCCCATCACACAATTGTTAACGAGCTCAGACTACGTCCCCGCCCGCCAACAAAATGTTGCAAATATCCAAAATAACAAAGAAGGCAGACACCAAAGTAATCTCAACACCGCCAAGGCCTTAATTAATTCTCTCAATCACCAATTCAAATATAGAGCCAAAATCCAAATCTCTGTAAGCACAAAAATTCTCTCTTCTACCACTTAGTTATTACGAACTTCACCCACCGCCTACAAAAGATGCATCTACCACCATGAGCTGCACCACGCATAAACCAACGGTCTAAAAGTACTTGCAATAACATCAACACCCGTCTAACACTTGACTTGAGCTCCTTCCTCAATCACCCCGGATCCCTTGAGCATCATCAACGTGAAGACCCCTGTCTAAACCACAATGATCTCTGTCTCGACACCCGTCTATCACTTGACCTGAGTTCCTTTCCTGATCAACTTGGATCCTTCGAGCATCATCACCATGAAGACCCCTGTCAGAAACATGATCAAAACTTCCCAAATCCAATAATCCCTTTAACGCAATAAACTCCATATCACGTCAAAGTTCCCAAATTGGAACGCTCTTCACTCTCAACATAATCTCCTCCACCAAAGTCTTCTTTATTTCCCCAAAATAGTAATAGCATAATTACCACTGAATCTACCAACCTTTGTAGAAATAATTGATGCACAATTTAAAACAAATCGCCTCGCTCTGATACCAAACTGTTATGAAAAATTGCGCCTTTGCGGAAGAACAATAAGCATGATCTAGATTTGCCAATTGAACACCAATCTAATCTGATAGCAATTATTCTATTACATCAACAAAATAGTAAATAACTATAGCAGAGAAATAAAGAGACACAATATTTATACCGGTTCCACTATCCTCGAGATAGTGTACGTCCAGTCCAACAGAGAGAGATTTTATTCCACATGAGAGAATTACAAGAGATTACAAAATAAGAGTTTACATATCCAAACCTCAATCAGGTTTAACAAGAAGAGACGCCATTGGGGATCACTGGCTCCAAGCCAGGATGGGTTTACACTAAAGTCTACCCCTAAATATATAGCCAGTGCAAATCTATGTGAGTCATCAATTAAATTACCAATATATGGTAATACTATAATGGAGGCAAATTACCATAACAACAAATGTGCAAACATAGGAAGTAAATCAATCTGTTTCTTTAGCATAGATGGAAGAAATTAATCCCTTCATTTATTTCTCTACCACCTCATCAAATGCAATCAATGCATTCTCATTATAAAAATATTTACTTTCCATTCTTTGCAAATTTGTTCCAATCAATTTGTGATTTTGTATCACCAAATTTAACACTTTCCAACATGGCCATCACTTGACATATGTTTTTACATAAGTGCATAAAAAATGATTGTCTAGAAAAATTGAAAGAAGTTTGATTCAATTCAATACCTGGGTCTTCCTTATTTGCACACTATCATCTGGAGCTCCAAAATTGCTTTACTGATACATTTTGTAGCATCTTCCGGATTTCTACAAGAAATGCATTGATCAACCCAAGACTGATTAAAAATTATAAAGATCAGTAGTAAAGTAAATATAATTTAGTAGACATAAAAATAAATATAATCTCTCCAGCAAGTTCATACAATTATTCATCCAGTGTTCTCTACATAATATTGCACAATTTTCCATTATTCAATCATGTGATATTATATTGTATAAAGGTGAAGAAGACTGATATTAGACCATTTCAATGAATGAATTAGCATACTTGCAGCAAGCATGGAGCACAATACTGGCTCACAACAGGGCCCCGTAGTTTTGCAATCACATGAAATATGTCCAACTAACTATTTACACATAAATATTAGACATAATTGATGCAAGCATACCTTAAATAAATTATGAAAAAAAAACTACTGTAAAAAGAACCTGCTGTAAAAAATAAATAAAATTTAGAGGCAATGTGACATGATGAAAAAGAAAATGGGTTTCAAGCTATTCAATTAAAAGTTAAACTGTTAACTTGTTTCTGATGACATAGAACAACACCAATGAAAAATTGCACACATAATTACATAATCAAAACCAATGAAGTAGCATAAATGTGTACCCAAAACTAAACTATAATGTGCTCCAGTTAAATTACCAGTTAAATGGAGGGGACGGTGTTCCATATAAGCAAGGTATTATATTCTGAAGAGAGAAATATGTTCCGGTAGTTATGATACATGTCTTGGTAAATAAATAGAATTCAATTCATTTCTAAGAATCAAAGACTACATCTCATTTCCAATTTTATGATTCACCTACTTGACTACCTTTTGGGGATATACTACTGTGACATGTATAGAATGAAATACAGGTGAAAAAATGTGCTAAAATTATTGTAGAACACCTACCATCATAATAATAATAGTAACTGAAAATTTAACCCATAATAAAATGAAATTAATCATTTACGGCCTTAGCATAATAAACTAACATGAAACAAAATCTTACAGCACTGTTTGCAAGAGCTCTAATTTTTGGCAGCGGTATAAAACCAGTGTCATCGGCAAGAGCACAGAACTAATGTCATCGGCAATAGCACAAAACAAAAGCGCTCCAAACACCCTGCATCAGCAAAATGAAATTGGTATATATTATCAAGAACTAATGGCAATCAAAAAATATCAAACGCATACACAACAGCCAAAGTAGCAGGGATGAAAAGAAGTGCCATTAAGACCATAATGATGACGAAATGCATAGCGCCCAGCCATATGATGAGAGCTGACAGTTGATCAAATCAGTCAGATGGGGACAGTCACACATAGCTTAGTAATACTAATACTAATAACCTGAATATCATATGGAGAACAAATAGATACTTCCTAAGTAATAGCAACTTGATTTCCTTCTTCTCCAAGGTTCATAACCTAATAAAAATAAAAATTGTCATGCAAATACTTCAGCGAGCAATGAAACTGTACCATTACAATAAAAGTTTCACAGCTTTTATAGTTGTAAAAAACTAAGGGAGAGCTCTTAGGCTTGTTTTCGAAACAGCAAGTGCAATTGCGGTTCTGAACAGAAAGCCTGCGATTGCTATTCCGAACAGCAAGTGCTTAGGCTTGCTGTTCCGAACTGCAAGCTCTTAGGCTTGCTGTTCCGAACAGCAAGCCATTGCTATTCCGAACAGCAAGCCAGAGCTTGTTGTTCCGAACTGCAAGCTCTTAGGCTTGCTATCAAAATAGCAAGCCTGCGCTTACTGTCGAAACAGCAAGCCTGTGCCAGCTGTTTCGAACAGCAAGCTCTTTGGCTTGCTGTTTTGAAATAGCAAGCCATTGCTGTTCCGAATAGCAAGCCCGTGCTTGCTGTTTCGAAACAGGCAGCTCATATTCTCTATAAAAATTATAGAAAAAGTACTCGAAAAATCATGATATCAAACAAATTCGGATGTGGTCCATTGACGAACAAAATTACATAAAACCATTGTTTTGTAATTTCTCATATTTTTCTCTTTGTACCTTAACATAACTTTTTTTATTGTTTCCTATTAGGTTGGACTGAAAGTACTTACATTTTACGAACGGAAACAACTAAATATGATAATATTAAATTAGTTCATCCAATAAACTGTCTAGTACTAACATGAAATGTTTCATAAATGGATGAGCAGATTATAAAAGCATATTATTTGTAAGAAAATCACTTACATATTCATTTCCTTGCATATGTTTCTAAAGACCCTTCTCCAGTTAGACTTTTCTTTTTCCAGTGACATAGTTCAATGTGAGATTTTGATCCTAGTAGAAGCACCAATGATTCTAAACTTGCTTGTTTTATATTAGCTTTGTAAGAACTTCAGCATATACATGCATAAATAATAAGCGTACGCATATAAAATCAATTAAATAAATAAAGAGAAGAAAGTAGAATAACCGACCTTAAAGAAGAAGAAGTCACTGAATAGAGAAACAGTTCAAGAAAAGCCCCAGCCTTTCATTTTCTCTCCCTACGTTTTCTTTCCTTTCAGAACTGCAAATATTTGCATTTTTAACAAAATTAAAAATAAAGATGAATTTTGAAACTTGTTTCTGGGAATAGACACTATGTATAAAACTTAAAGAATTACCTGTCCTTTACGATTAAACATGCGACCAACGCTGAACCTCCGACCTCTGTGAGCAGAAGGGCTCTCTATCTATAGAATAAGATAATCCAATATGATTATTCACAAACAAATTAGTGGCAGACAAATTTTACATTTGTACTTACAACATATAATATCCAATCATCGCCTCTAGCAGGCCTGCGGAACCACATTCTGGCAATCAAAAACCAAAAACAAATTAATGAAATTTCAATTTTCAAGAAACAATCAATATGACATAAGCATATTGTAGGTTTTAAAATAATAGTCACAAGACGCACATTGAAGAGTGGCATAACACCAGACATGTAAAATACATAAAAGATAGGACTATGAAACTATCTGAGACGTGTAAAATACATAAAAGATGGGAATTTTTACTAAGATTAAGTTGAATTAGAATTAATTGGTACACACACATTTTATTTTAGCATAGAAAGTTGTTGATATTATTATTCTAGAGAGCTGCTATGGCTACTCACTCATATGTGTGTCCAGTAGCACATCCTGACAATTGTCATCCAAACAAAAATCAAAAGTAAGCGGTTTCATTTGCAACTTACCATGGACTTATGTGAAGACATGTGACCTTATAATTCTTCTCTCACATTATACATTGTTTAATTTTGTCTATTCACATGTTCAGTTATGAACGACATTTCCCCAATCACTGTCCAAATGTTCTTCTGTAAAATTAATAAGTATTTCCTTGGTACATTTTGAAAATAAAATTTAAAAATATCTAATTTGGTACAGGTTACCTTAGTAATGAAAGCTTATCGCGCTGCTGGAGCTCAGATGCGAAAAGTGCAGCAATGAAACTGGGAGTACTAACAGACGCTCCATCATCCTTCTCCTAAAATTCTTTGACCCACTAAAATGTGGATAAGATATTGAATCTAATCAAAATTTAATTTGAAAATAAATTAGTACAAAAAATATGAGTGAACGGTAGTACAAGAATATGAGATAATCAGTCCGAAGTTAGTGACTATTTCTACATGGTCAATTACGATATATGCGTGAAAACAAAGCTAAGTTATCCTTCAATTAAAATGACATATGGTTGTGGAAGATTCACTCCACGGACATACAGTTCATGTAAGCAGCGGCAAGATCCGGTGGGTGTAGTCTAAATCAAAACAGTGCAGAAAAAATTGTTGCTCCCACAAGCAGCAACAACATCGGGCTGCTGCTGCATGTTTAATTTAAGAAAAAAAAACTGTTGAGGCCAGTTTACAAAATTGAGGGCTATGTTTGAAGGTTGCTCATGTCTTGATACAACATCGGGTTGATCCTGATAATAGAAACATGCGGGTGACTTTTCAGATAAATTTATGGCCTCATGCTAGTTAATGGATTAATTATTTATCATCATCATGTAACTTTTATCACAATTCATTCTATAGATCCACTTGGTCATTACAAGCATTCATTTAATTGTATATAACATCTGATTATTCTAATTTTCATGTGGAATATGGGGGTATATATTTCAATAAAATACTCATTTGAATTTATTCATTTCAACGAAAATATCAACACATGTTACATTGGTTAGTGATTTACCAAAATATACGTGAAATATATAAGCGACATATTCAACCTCAAGACTAATTTAATGAACTTCTAAAGCAGCTTACACTATTTATATTCTCTTTTGTTTCATAATTCATTTGTTAACAGTGCTTTATAACTCTTTGCATGTTTAATTCCACTGGATGTTCAAAATGATCTTACTAATGATAAATCTTTGATTTGTAACTTAAATTTCATGTCATAATAAATGACAACTAAACTATAGCGCAGTTCTTTCATGTGAAATAGAATATTCCATGCAATGTTGATTAATAAAGAGGAAAACATATTTTCTCACCACTCTAACAGTTCTCTAAAGGCATTTGATTTCAACTTTAAATCATACATATCATCTTTATCTTTTGCACTCTCTCCCAGTGTCTTCAATTGTAGTTTCAAGTCTTCTTTCTTCACTCTTTACCTAGCGTATGATTAACATAAAAATAGCATAATAAATATTTCACTAAAAGTACACCAATACAACACCAAATACATAATCCAGATATCACTTCAAGTAGCAGTCAAGTAAAAGAAAACCACTACTTCAAAAAGTATAAATTAACATCTTAACATTTGGTTGTGCATGCCTCTTTCATTTTTGATTCATCTCCGCGTTGTTCAGTGTAAATAACTAATTTAGTTACCCCTATCGTTTAAGTTTTTGGATTTAATTTCAAGTTATTGTGCTTGAGAAATACAAATAAAATAATTTTGTAAGGAAATACTCATGTCATGAATTGACCTCCGCTAAACCTTTGGTACACTTACTCTTTGCCAAAAAAAAGAAGATAAAAGACTATGATTGAAACAGTACTCAAAATACAAACCATGAATAGTGAATGATGTATAAATTAAGAGTTACAAACTCTTTTTTTTCAATTAGTATGCATGCATTGTAAAATATAAAGGAAAAAACGATTTGTTGTTCTTTATAGGAGAAACAATATCCGAGCATAGAAAAATAATTAAAACTAAATTCAGTATAAAATAGGAATGCATACAATTCTTAACCAAAAATTGATGGCCAAGTGTAAGCAGCTTATCTTTATTTCACATATACAATAATCAATAATTATCTGTGCAGTACAAGATTTGGTTACTCATAGTGCAACCTTCAAGCAAATCCAAAATGACCTCAGTACATCAAAGTTGAAAAAGTAGTTCTATCATATTTAAGCCAATGTTTTCTAAACAAGCAAAGAAAAAACAAAAGCTAGGAAACAACAAGTGTGAAGTCCATAATATCGTTATATAATTGTTTTATAATAATATTTGATTATGGTTTGTACAACTGTAAGGAAATAGTTATACATAATCAGTACATTTCTGAATATTTACAGTTAACTAGCAAGTGTCTTCTCTCTAACGTAGATGAATACTACCAAAATAATGTTAAATATTTACTCAAACTTAATAAATTACTAAGAAAATGTTTTATATTTTAAAATCTAAAAGCATAATCGGTACATTTTTGAAATCTAACATCATCACCTGATTTTTGTTTTTTGCTTAAGTGAACTACAAAAAAATAGGTAATCTTTGAAGTAGATTCAATAACCAGCAATGATTTGAAATCGAGTTAAAAGCTGAAATAAAATAGCTTACCAAGTTTCTGTTCTCCGTCAAGTGAAGCGCAACCAAAGATAGGGCGAAGGGCGAAGATAATCCGCCGGGTTTAGGGCAAAAGTTGGTAGGGAAATCGAAGAGGAAAATGAAATCGCCGAGCTAAGCTAGCGATGGAAAAATTCATGAGGAGGAGGATGGGATTACAATCGAAATCGATTTTGGGGGAAACTGAAATTGAGGAAGAGGAAGTGAATACTTTGCAAACAAATGGAAAAAAAGGCGGAACTATTTTCTAACTTATTGGGAAAATGAAAATCGTGTTAAGCGGGGAACGAAAAGATTTTTGTCAGCGTTAACCCTTAAAAACAATATGGCCACAAACATATTCCACGACTTTCACTCCAAAAACGCTGATCTTAATTGATGTGGAAACTTAGTTTTCTTGCACGCGCCTTAGAAAATAGGGTATTACACCTGATAAAGTAACTAAATATAGGATAAAAAAGTTAGTAAGGAGACGTTGAAAACTGAATTCATTTTGTAAAAATTATTTATTAGAAAAATGTTTGGAGAAAAAACAAACTCATTATTGACATATTAATATTTTGCAAAAGGAATAAAAACATATCCATTACATGCAACATAATATATTATGAAGTAGAATTGAAAAATACAAAAACAATGATTGAAGTAACTTAATAAAAAAATAGGCTTTAGAAAAATACAATGAACTTTATATGTGTATAAGGATATTTATCCCATTGTAAAAATATAATTGTATGTACATGTTTACATGCAGCTATATGGATGCAATATCCAACATGACATCAAATCTAATCAGATATGTATAGATGCAAGAATAAATCTAATACAATATAATAATTTGATCTAAAAGGAAATCTAATCAGGTACTTATGAATGTAAAGGACAATCAAGTTCCAAACATAACTAGGTACCTATGGAAATTCGTCCGTGCCCAGATATATAATGTAACTGAGCAAACCATGCAATGTAAAAGACATATTGATGCCAAACCTAATCGATACTTATGGATGTAAAGGACAATCGAATTTCAAGCCTGATCGAATACTAATGGAAATTATTTGTAACTAATATATATTGTTTAATAAAGCCAACCGTGAAATGCAAAAGTCATCAGGATGCCAATCAAGGCCAACCAATTGTCAAACATACTTGTGTACATATGGAAACTAATCTATAACCAACATATATTGTTTAATCGAGTAGATCCCTGAATGTAAAAGCTAACCGGATGTCAAAACTAATGGGTACATGTGGATGCAACAACCAATCGCATTTCAAACCTATTTGGGTATGTATGGACACAAAAGCAAACCAGAATCTACTATGTATGGATGTAGAAACAAACCTAATATTAAACCTAATCTAATGTCCAGTGGCATATTTATGATAGATCCAAAGATAATTTAATATAACACTATTGTTAGAGACTGAGATATTGATGGTGATGGTTTTGATGACAACAACCTTGTTTCAACATTGTCTCAATTATTATTATAAAATATATACTAACACTATTATCTAGAATATACATATATATATATATATAAATATATACGTATGTATGTATATATGTATGTATATATAGGAAATCTACGCAAGTAGTGATTATTGAAGACTGTGCAGTTCAAAGAATCAAGATTTCAAAGTAGAAGAGTTCAAGTTTCAGGACTCATGAGGATCATGAATTCAAGAGTTTAAGAAATATAGAGTAATTATGTCTAGATATATTGTTAAAACTCTGGTTAGCACTTAATTCTGATTTCAAACTTAATTCTGATTTCAAATTCCTTTTCAAATGATTTCAAAATTATTTCCTTGTTTTTAAATCTATTTTTCAAATGATTTCAAAATTACTTCCTTATTTTAAATTTATACTTCTTTATTTTTAAGAAATATTTTAACTCCTATACTTAATATATTTTAACTCCTAATTTAAATAAGTTTACTTATAAATTTAATACTAATTTTATTATAGTTAATCATATTTTAAATTTCCTTTGTTATATTAAGTTTTAATATATTTCATAATTTTATATTTATACTTTTATATCATATTGTAATTATTTTTTAAAATTCATTTTAATATATGTTTCTAAATATATTTTTGACTTAATGTACTATATGTCAATACAAAGGAAAATAATTTGTTTTAATTCAGGAATTTCCATAATTTATTTAAACACTATTTGATTTAGTATAAAATGTAATTTTTGAAAACTTTCTAAGGGGTGTCGATATATAACTTTTGTGATGTCGACATAGGAGCGTTAAGTTGTTTTTAAACTTTGAAAAGTTGTGTCTTTTGAATTCAAATCTTTCCTGAAAGGATGTGGCTGTTGGAAAATTACATAAAGGCTTCAGAATTCAAAAATTTTAATCACTTGTCATCTCCTTCTTCTTCCCTAATCATTCTACCATTATTCTTCTTAATTTCTTAATTTTCTACACTTATTCTCTTCTGATTTCCATAGAAATTACATCATTCTTCTTCTCTTTTAATTCTAAATCAAACTCTCTCTAAAATCAAGGATGTGGTAGTGTTCCGTATAAATCTACTTGGTGCGATTGTGTCTCGAAAATCGATTGGGTATAAATTTGTGGCTCGAAAATAACCTAAGTCTCACTGTACTTGGAATCAGTTGGGGTATGCCCTTGTAGCTCTGAAATCAAGGATTACAATTGGATTTGTTCAATAAAAATCCATATCAACCCAACGTTGTGTGGGACTGGATGTAGGGGAGTCCTGAACCAGTATAAAATCCTGGTGCGTACTTTCTTTGTACTTTTTTAACTTTACTTTCTAAATCTGTGATTGATTCTGTGATTCTTGATATTTATGATTTGCATAACATACTATTTAATTCAAAAAGAATTCAAGAAATTCGATATATTCCATAAAACATTATTTACGCCCTCTAGTGTTTGATATTCCTTAAGATCCTTAATTCGCATCCCCAACAATAGGTATTAGAGCATTGGCTTACAAAGTTTTCATAATATGAATTTTGAAAAGTTTATGTTAACCCAAGAAATATGGCTCATGAATACTTAATAAGGTTAGGTCGTACTCATTGCATAGCTTTAGGTCGTTAGTCTGTAGGTTGGGAAAGGATCCGCTAAAGACATACCATAGATCGTTAAAGGCAGTAATCAACTGAGCTCCTTAGGTCATCCGCCTTTAATAATTTGTCAAACTCCTTAGCCTGTTCATCATTTTTGGGTCGTCCAGATCTCTTTAGGTTATTCAGCTTCTTTAGTCCACAAAAAACTCTTGGAACACCAAGAGTACAAGTCCGCGGAGGCCTACAATGCAGCTTGCTCCTAAGGTCACCCAATCTTTAGCTCACCCCGCCTTTTAGCTCAGAAGGCTCCTTAGCCCGCACTGCCATCCAAAAAGAAGACTTTGGGCCACTCCGCTTCGCTTTAATCCGTTCTTCCTAAGCCTGGGTCGTTCCGCACCAAATTAGCATGTTCCGCCCTAAGCCTGGCTAGTTTAGGCTGTAAAACATGAATATGAGGTCCTTTGGGTCGGCTGACGATCTAAAGAAGGCTCAAGATAATTACAATTATGCCACCTGGTTTGAAGTTCACCTATAAATACCCCCTTATTCCTTCATGGAGAGGGACATAATTTCATGACCCCAAAGGGCTTCCTAAGTGCACTCTGTACCGATTCAAGCCATTCTAACATCTAATCATGATCATTCAACGAAGATCATCCATTCAATTCACCAAGGAATTCATCGAAATCTCTTTACTTCCCGAAAGCTCATAGATCTACCATCATATTTCTACTCTCCAAAGGCCTCTCTTCTATTTCTTCTATTAATCCTTAGTGTTCTAGTTGGATAATTTGATGGATTGCAAAGATGGATGTAACTGAAATGATTGTACGCATTGTAACCATTGTGAAAGTAATGAGAGTGGATCCTAAAGTGGATGTAGATCAAGTTTGATCGAACCACTATAAAATTTTTTGCCCTTTACTTGCATTTCTATTATTTTGTGGTTCCACTTTTTCTACTTAACATCTTAAAGTACATTTTAGTACCTATGGTGTTAATTCCAATTTTGGGATTAACATTTGGCGCCCACCGTGGGGCCGCATTCGCTCTTCCTTTTCTCTCACACTCTCTCACAACGTTGAAGGCCTTGCATTGAGGTTTTAAGACTACTTTTGTCATAGATCCTACAAGACTACAATCTAAACCAACCAACGAATTTGCTTTCAAATTCAAGTCCTTGTCCGAGATCATGAGTAGACCATCGAAGAAGACTGCCTACAAAAACGGTCGAAGAGATTGACAACACCGCCAACAAAGAAAATAATCCGCCAACCAACCAATTCGAAGTTGGAGAAACTTCTAAGGCTGGAACGGCCGTCATGAGAAGAGAGTTGGATGAAGTTGTTGCGGGTTTAACAAGCCATATGGACATTGTAAACACTGCTATGATAAGGAAGCTTGAGTCCATGTTTGCTATGCAGGCCGCTACTACAAAGTTTACCATGGATGTCGCTCATGATAAATCCTCTCAAACAAATTATACGGAAAATGCGGGTTCTTCCTTCTCAAGTCCAATTCAAGGAAATTCTGTCCAAGAGGATGCAAATCCCAATGATCCTCAACATAAAGAAGCTAAACCGCCTATGCGCAACCACTCCGATAAAATGACCTCTCAACAAGCACTTGGAACCACCAAAGAGGGCACCTCCGCAAACGGAAGGATTAGGGCCCCGGAATCCAATCTAAGATCGTTTGCTTAGGCAAATATCCAACAAGGATAAAGGCGTCATCCCTGTGGACTAGCTCAATGAAGAGGAGCGCATATCGGAAATTGTCCGCAAAATTATGAAAAAAAAGTTTGAGAACGCAAGACAATGAGAAGGAGTGGGGCTTTGCTCCTACCAAAACCCCATTCGCAGAAAAGCTCAAGATGGCCCCGTATCCAAATAAGTTCAAACCCCTGACAGTGCAAGCCTACAATCGGACCAGTGATCCCAACGTTTTCTTGGTCAAATATGATCAGCATATGGATGGGGCACGAGCCATAGATAGGTTGAAGTGCTCGTACTTTCCAACTTAACTTAAAAGGGTGGCCTTGCTTTGGTTCACAAAGTTACCACCTAAGTCCGTAGATGATTTTGCTACCTTGGCCAAGCTTTTCAAAGAGCAATTCAGGCTCCAAGCTACAAAAGTGCATGATGTCATGGAATTGAATGAACTTGACCAAAGACCAGGAGAGCCCATCAGAGCTTTTCTAACCCACTTCAACACTGCTGCAGTGGGAATTGGGAATTACGAGCTCCATTTGGCATTAATGGCTTTGAAGGGAGCCATAAACAAGAAAACTAAGCTTGGACGATGGATTAAGAATAAGAAACCAAGTACGCTTGAGTAAATGTTTGACAAAGCTAAAGAGTACATAGATGTGGATGAAGATCCAGCTTATGCCATGGATGTTCCTGAAAGCCGCGTGCAACCTAAGAAGAAAAATAATGGTGCAGAGGGTGGTCAAAAAATTCTGGTAGTCAAAAGAGGGGGAATAATGGAAAAGATAACCGTGCCAAAAAGAAATTTTGCTTCTTTAAAAATTCGAAACTGACACCTCTTAATGACACCATGGAGAACATCTTCATGGCAACTAAAGATACTGAAGATTACCCAACACCGAAGCAAATGACGGTCAGTGATGCTACCATTAAATCGGGGAGGTTCTGCCGATTCCATAACCAGCTAGGTCACAATACAAATGAATGCTGTCACCTAAAAAACTTAATTGAGGAACTGATAAGGAAGAATAGACTTCAGCAATATGCAAAGAACCCACAAGTCACTCAAGCTGCTCAGGGTCAAGGAACATCGGCGGGGCAACCTAAGCAGAATGAGAATGCTTCAGTCGCTGTCATTCCAAGGATGATCGTCAATACCATGTCAAGTGGTCCTCACCCAGTCGGAAGAAGTTGGGGAGACATTGTGAAGTACGTGAATGAAATGAAGAGCCTTTCGAAAGGAGAAGAACTCATGATCATGAATGAAGCCTATTTGGCAAAAATGCCAAGGACTTCATGGGATGATATTGTATTCAAAGAGCAAGACTCAGACAGACTATTAACGCCAATGGTAGATCCAATGGTAATAACCATCGGCTTAGGTCCAACCACTATTAAAAGAGTCTTGGTTGGTAGTGGCGCATCCGTCAACATCCTTTTCATCAATGCATTTAATAGGATGAACCTTTCCATGGACGATGTGAAAGCTTGCCAGAACAAAATCCATGGGTTTACGGGGCAAGCCGTTCAACCAATTGGCATCATCAATTTTCTTGTTGAGCTCGGAGAAGGGGATCAGAAGGTTGTATTAAGGAAGGATTTTGGTATAATTGATGACCTATTTCTTATAATGCTTTCCTTGGAAGACCAACCCTCGCGGCATTTAGAATAACAATGGCTCTGTGGTGCCTGACAATGAAGTTTCCAACCAAAAACATAGTTGGCATAGTAAAAGGGGACCAATAAGCAGAAAGAGAATGTTATCTGGCTGAACTTGCTGAGGCAAGGAAGAAGGAAGTTAAGAAGGATGCGGAGCCTCCGCTCCGCATTCATGATTCCCCCTTATAGCAATTAAGGCGTGGGCCCTCATACTGGCGAACATAGCCGAGCACAGAAGGAACTTGTTCCAAGAAAAGCCAGTATGGGGGAAAATAGAACGGCACCAGTTGAAGGCGCCATCTCTATTCCGATACATGATAAAGATCCCGACCGAGTCTTGAAAATAGGTTCTCAGCTGGGCCTAAAGCAGCAGAAAGATTTGATATTGTTTTGGAAAGCAAATTTAGATGTTTTCGCTTGGACGCATTCCGACATGTGCGGAATATCACCCGATGTACTTGTTCATAAATTGAATATTAATCCTAATTTGACTCCTGTAAAACAAAAAAGACGAATTCAAGGATTTGAAAGATTTGTGGCATTAAAAGAAGAGGTAGATATGCTATTTAGAAATAACTTCATACGAGAATCTACATATCCCGATTGGGTTTCCAATCCAGTCCTTGTTAAAAAATCCAATGGCAAGTGGAGATGTGCATAGACTATTCGGATCTCAATGAAGCATGTCCCAAAGATAGCTTCCCATTACCTAAAATTGACCAACTTGTCGATGCTACGACGGGACACAAATTGTTGTCCTTCATGGATGCATACTCTGGGTACAATCAAATTACAATGCATAAGCCAGACGAAAAGAACACAAGTTTCATAACTGATAGAGGCTTGTATTGCTATAAAGTTATGCCGCTCGGACTAAAAAATGCAGGAGCAACGTACCAACGCCTCGTAAATTCCATGTTCAAATCCCAAATTGGGAACACTATGGAGGTTTATGTGGATGATATGCTGGTAATCCATGAAAGCCGACGACCATTTGGAAATCTAACCGAGATGTTCCATATTCTCAGAAAATATGGCATGAAGCTAAATCCTCTTAAGTGCTCATTAGGGGTCTCATCCGGAAAATTTATCACGTTCACGGCCAATACTAGGAGCATTGAGGCAATTCCCTCTCAAGTCATCGCCTTATGACAAATGCGTGCTCCAAGGACAAAGAAAGAGCTTCAAAGCCTAAATGGGAAAGTAGCAGCACTTAACCGATTCATCGCAAAGGCAACATATCGGTGTATTCCACTCTTCGATGCCTTGAAGAAGGGAAGAAAAGAGTTGTAACACCCCGAATTTTTAACGACATTAAGGTGGATAAATTAAAGAATAATTAATTTAATATGCATAATTAAGGGAAACGGACTGCCATTGCGTCCGTCTCGAAATTCTAGTCAAGATAGACACCTGGTTTGCGTAAATGGATAACGTATGAAGAAGTTATGGACGATAGAAGTTTGGCAGAAAAAGTAGAAATTCCCGACACACTTGACAAGTGTGCCCATGTATTTTTACACTGGAGCACCTGTAAAGTGCGCCCATGTATGTTTTTGGGCATCCGGACCCAATTGGGTGTCGGCCCGTGGCCTGATTCAATCTAGGGCTGGTGGCATCCGAATTCTGAAACCTAGAAGCTATAAATATACCTCAATTCCTATGTTTTCTTTACAAAGAAACAATGGCGGCTAAACTCTACTGGAAAGCGAATTAAGATGGATTCGTTTTCTTCAACAATGTACAATATTTCAGTTTTGCAAATCAAATCCAGAAATTCAAGATCCATTCTCTCTATTCTAAACCTAATGTTGTGAGTTCTAGTTGCTTTTAGGTTTAGATAAATAAAAGTAAATTATGAAAGACTGTGATTTGGATATGTGTAAACCATGAATCTATGCTATTATCATATCTTATGCTATGTCATGATAGATCTATTTCTCTAGATCCCATTTCAATAATTTTATTCTACTATGTTATTATTGTGGATCTTGGTTTGTAACTATATTATGGTTAATATAAATCTGTTAATTTGGACAGTTATATCATTGGATAGATCTAATCATTTATGTAAACCATGAACATATGTCACCTTGAATTGGTTAGGATTGGATCTAAGTCTTTATCTAAATTGTAACTTCTATGACATGCTATGATGTGGATTTGTGTAGATCTATTTCTAAACTAGTAGATCTAATTTATATGGACATTGAAACTGTTAGTCAGATCTAGATTATCATCTTGTGTTATCATGTTAGATCAATTTTAATCGCTAGATCTGATTATGTGATCTACTTTATCACCTTGTGTTATCATGTTAGATCCATTTTAGTCGCTAGATCTGAATTATGTGATCTACTTTATCACCTTGTGCTATCATGTTAGATCTATTTTAACCTCTAGATCTGAATTATGTGATCTAATTTATCGCCTTGTGTTATCATGTTAGATCTAAACCAATTGGACATCTAAATTGCAAATTTAGATCTTACTATGCTTATTGTGACATCATAATTATGTTAGAATCAATTGCACCAGTTTTATGTCCACCTTTTTATGATGACAATTTCATGTCCAGGCCAGTATGAATGTTCACCTTATCATCATGCTAAGTTTATGTTTATACCAAGATGATCACTTTGGTTATATTCCCATTATTTTCCCTATTATCGTTTATGACTAGGCTATTGTGTAGCCTAGGCATACTGCCAATTTTGTGAGGGCGCTAATTAAGGAACGGGGGAAAAAGGGTTAATAATGGCATAGTTTGAATATAGACATTTTTGGATATATAATTCAAACTATTGGGTAAAGCAGGCATTAACACCTATAAAGGGAAAGGATTAATTAATTGGTTAATTAATTAAAAATGGAATGACTAGTAATTACAATTAGGAATTGTAATTGTACTTATGACACGAGGTTAGGTTGCATTAGTGGTGGAAGTCTGCCCGGACCCGACCGGCATATCCAGCAGCCACTAATGTTGAACCTAATGTGGGAGGTTTAAGTACGCAAATATGAATCGGGCTAAGACACGAGGTTAGGCCCAACTGTGGAATAAGACTGCCCAGACCTGACTGGCATATCCAGCATCCACATGTTGTAGGCCTAACATGGGAGGTCTAGCCCATTATAAACCATAAATGGACATGGTAATGAATTGGACTACTTAGCCAAATCTAATCCATACGGATTGTACGATATTGAACTAAGGTTAGAGTTAAGTGAATTGATTGGAATAGTGGATGGGTTAAGTAAATCTTGGGTAAGTGGGCAATATTTGTATATATAGGCCTACACATGGTAATGAATTGGACTACTTAACCAAATATAATCCATAGGGATTGTACGATATTGAACTAAGGTTAGGTTTAAGTAAATTGATTGGAATAGTGGATGGGTTAAGTAAATCTTGGGTAAGTGGGTAATATTTGTATATATATGCGTACAAACTTAACCGTTAAATAAACATGCTTGAATATATATAGGCCTACACATGGTAATGAATTGGACTACTTAACCAAATCTAATCCATAGTGATTGTACGATATTGAACTAAGGTTAGGGTTAAGTAAATTGATTGGAATAGTGGATGGGTTAAGTAAATCTTGGGTAAGTGGGTAATATTTGTATATATAGGCCTACAAACTTAACCATAAAAAAAACATGCTTGAATCAGCGGGAGGGTTAAGTAAATGTTGGGTATGTTGGTAATAATAGTATATATAGGCCCACAAACTTAACCGTTAAACAAGCATGCTTGAATCAGTGGGTGGGTTAAGTAGATTTAAGGGGGTGGGTAAAATTTACATATAAGCCCACGAACTTAACCTAATAAGGTTATGTAATTAAAGACACCTAGTGGTATACATAACCAGTCGAAAATATAAAAGGTTATGTAATTAAAGACACCTAGAGGTATACATAACCTGTGGAAAATATAAAAGGTTATGTAATTAAAGACACCTAGAGGTATACATAACCGGTGGAAAATATAAAAGTTATGTAATTAAAGACACCTTTTAGGGTAAGCATAACTGGTATAGGGCTATGTAATTAAAGACACCTAGTGGTATACATGGTCTATAAAAACATAGTGGGGATACAAGACAAAGGGGGAAGCTTGTATCATATTGTGTGGGACCCATTTCAGTCAGTAACCCGGAGTAGGTATCAAATAAAGTACTCCGTACTAGGCGGAGAAGGGGAACACTTACTGACTGATTGTAAGAGATCCAAACGTGACGGACGGTGTGGGCGACGCAAACCGACTGGGCTTTGTGCATGCGTGGGCTGGGCGGAAGGGGATAAGACGACCGTGACACCAGTAGATATGGTTGTGCACATCTTGCGAAATTAAGGGTTGCCACTTTAGGAAGTGATACCTCCTACTGTGGGGCCAGCACAGTGTATCTACGGGGTAGGGAGCCGATCGATTAGGGTAGAAGTTAGGATACAATTGGACGTATGCCTATGTCTACCATCCTATAGTGGAAAGGATCATTTCATTCTAGTTATACTATAGAGAAGCGTATACACCTTATCTTGTCTACCTTGTCACACCTACCTTTTATGTAGCTATCTCTCTCTTATCCACTTTATATGCATGTCATGCTACTTTTATTTATTTACTTGCTAAAAGTCACTAGACTCGCCAAACTTTATGTCTGACCCTTTTTGTTTCCTCTTCTTTCTTCTGTTTCCCCCCTCCCCCCAAGGTTCTCAAGGGAGGGAATTCTCAGGCTTAGCCAGGATTCTGCTATCATCTTGCTTGGAGCTTCTAGATGTATTGCTCAAGCTTCTATCTTTGCTACTATGGCTTATGATTTGGGGATTATGCTTCTTTGTTATTGTACTCTGATATTTAAAGTACAAGACAGAAGTTTAAATGATGCACTGAGTTTACGTATTTTCAGACATATGGTGTAACCATGCTTTATGATTAATAAAAGTTTTTAATTCCGCTGCTATTTTATATCTGTCTTATAATGTTTCTATTCTGATTACCTATATCGCTTCACGAAACTTAATGCAATCCCTTAGTGAGTGACACTAACGGACGTGGGTGTCACAAGAGTTCCAATGGACTCCAGAATGCCAAACAGCCTTTGAAGAGTTGATCAAACATATGGAGCCACCGCCGATGCTCTCTAAGCCCAAATATGGAAAGGATTTGTTCCTATATTTGGTCGTCTCATCACATGCCTTAAGCGTCGCGCTTGTCCGAGAAGAAGCCAAGGTCCAATGGTCGGTTTATTACATCAGTAAGAGGCTTGCTGGGGCAGAGTTAAACTACCCAAAATTAGAGAAACTTGTGTATCGTCTTCTCATCGCCTCAAAGAATCTAAGGCCGTATTTCCAATCCTATCCTATAGAAGTTCTCACTGACCAACCACTAAGACAGGTTCTCTTTCGCCCAGAAACTTCGGGAAGGTTATTAAAGTGGAATATAGAGCTCATTCAATACGATATCACTTATCACCCTCGAAGGGCTATTAATGGGCAAGCCATAGTGGATTTCATCGCCATGTTCATGGATAAGGGAGAGGAAATAGAGGAACTAACAGAGGCCTTTGAATAGTTGGAAGTTATACATCGATGGATCCCGAAATGATTATTGTTCAGGGGCAGGAATCGTCATAGAAATCCCAGATGGCCATTCTCTATGCTATGCCCTAAGATTGGAATTTCCATCGACTAATAATGAGGCTGAATATGAAGCTTTAATCGCAGGTCTAAAGTTGGCAAAGGAATTGAATTTGAGAACTCTACAAATTTTCAGTGACTCACAGCTAGTGGTATGTTAAGTCTTGAAGGAATTCCAGATCAAACTTGGAAACCTTCCTTCTTATCTCATCAAAGTCATGGAACTTCTCAACAACTTCAATCACTATACTATATCTCATATTATAAGAGAGGAAAACTCAAAGGCAGACTCTCTCGCCAAGTACGCCAGTTGCTCAGATGCAGAGTTGCTAGGCTTAATTCCCATTGAAGTCCTTTCAACCCCCACCATTGCAGAAGCAGATGTATACTGGATTATGGAAACTGTTGAAGAACCTATATCCTGGATGACTCCAATCAAGAAATACATCCTCAACGGAACTCTCCCTAAAGAGCCAAAAAAGCGAAGAAAGGTGTTGCGCAAAGCTCCATATACCTTATCCAGGATGGAAGGTTGTATAGGCGAGGATTCTCCATGCCATTACTGTGATGTATAAGAAAGAGGAGTCTAAAGCAATCTTGGAAGAATTGCATGAAGGAGAATGCGGAGGTCACACAGGTGGTCAGACATTAGCCAAGAAGATTCTGCGATATGGCTACTTTTGGCCCGACGTGAACCTGGATGCAATGACCTATGTTAAGAAGTGTGACGGATGCCAAAGGTTCGCAAAGATTCCGAGAGTACCCCCCACTGAGTTGACTCAAATGGTTAGTCCATGGTCGTTCGTCGTTTGGGGCATAGATTTGATTGGGGCATTGCCTATAGCCAAGTCAAATATGAAACATGCAATCGTAGCAGTGGACTATTTCACTAAATGGGCTGAAGTTGAACCATTAGCGACCATTACTTTAAAGAAGGTGATCAATTTTGTTCAAAAGAACATTATCTGCCGATTTGGGGTACCTCAGAAAATAATTACCGACAACGGAACTCAATTTGAGAGCGGAGAATTTCTAGATTTCTGCACTAAGTACAAGATTAAGAAGAGTTTTGCAGCTGTTGCTCATCCGCAGGCCAATGGGCAGGTCGAAACAATCAACAAAATTTTGAAGTCAACCATCAAGAGGTGCCTAGAAAAAGAAAAAGGTGGTTAGGTAGATGTGACGACTGCCCACAGCCCCCGCACTATACAAGAGAAATAATGCGCTGAAGGGTGTGTCAGACAGCTATGGGCGATCATCAAGTTATGGTATATAACCGAAACCTGTTGTAAACTCACAGCGCAAGGATAAAATATAATAGAAATTATACAATAGGTAGTGATAGTGAAGCAGAAAACACTAAACTTTCATAACAACTAGAAAGTATTTCCCATACACATGGATAGCAACAATAGTGTCTGTACAATTTTCCTTACTACAATACTCAGAGAAATAGAAAACAGCGGAAATCCAATTATTAGATAGTACGCCATCCTCCTGCTCTTCATCGATCAGCATCATCGCTCCCACTAAGGCATCACCTGCTACTTAGTCTGTCCATCCAACAATTGGATGAACAACCCATGGTAATAAGAGGGAAACATAAAACCTTGAGTCAGATAACAGTCATAGAAAGCGATAAAACAACTAACAAACTTCTTCAATAAAGTATATGAGAATGGATAAATAAACAACTAATCTACCCAGCTCTAGAGAAGAACTTACACCTGCCTTCCCCACACCTGACAGTGATAGCCTTTACTATCAGTAAATCAAAAGGGACAACAATTCAACCACAGCAATTAGAAAAACCATTCATACATGGCAAAAGCAACTCATACAACATCAAGTTATATCTCATGGAAATCACCTTAATAGAACTTGGTATTCCATAAGCACAAGCCCCAGAGGCCGAAACCAATATCAGACAAGCACCCAAGGAACACCTTATTCGAAGTCAGAAAATCTCCGTGGGATGATACAACCAAAGCAACCAAGAATTCTAATGTCCATGACTGACTCTGGCTATCACTGCCATCCTCGCTTTGGAATCCTCGTTATCGTATGACTGGCTAAACAATTTGCCATCAATTGTGAGGACCATACACGACGCCCTGGTTCTAGCAAAACTCCACATGCTATACTCAACACATGCTACACGCTATACTCAACACGTGTCTAGGCTATACACGACACCCAAGGCACTCGACCTACAATCGGTCTTAATTGTACCTCTGCTTTGAGTCCGCTAGAACCTACGACAACGATAATTCCTTGGCCTTCGTCTCTCTAGTCGTTATCAACTACGACTATTAATTAGCTCAGAACACAGTAGAGCTGTCATTTCACACGAACTCAATACATCCTTGGGATGTCTCCCCATTCGTTGTTTTACGCCGATCAACGAACACTTTTCAACACTTCAAAACTTGCTAACTGAATTCTTGAAGTCACATCATCACCGGAAATGTCCGACTAGAAATAGCTGACCAGAGATGGTGGAAATGGCTAATCAGAAATGGCTGACTAGAATAGGCCGACCCAACTTTAGTTCGACCCATCTTTATGCCGACCCAGCTTTGGTCCGACCCTGTTAACCGGCTTTTTGATCCGATTCCCAGGAGAGCATTAGACACGCTGAACACAACGTACCTCGTAAAGTTGAGGCCGAAAGGGGATGCTCAGGAGTGCAGGAAACAGGATCAAGAATGGACTACACTGCTTGTAACC
Source organism: Allium sativum (assembly GCA_030737875.1). NCBI lineage: Eukaryota > Viridiplantae > Streptophyta > Magnoliopsida > Asparagales > Amaryllidaceae > Allium > Allium sativum. The sequence continues at coordinate 4,021,884 of JASFAX010000039.1, read as the reverse complement.
TCACGGCATCCAGAAGACATCTGCAAACCAAGGCATCGGACCCCGAAGGAGCCACGAACCCCAATTACCCAGTCCCGAGATCCTCACGCCCCTTGGAAGGACTTCACGCCAGGCATGACGCAGAATCCACACGCAGCCAGGTGCGAAATCTCGCACCCATGCTTGGGTTCGAAATTTTGAACACATTCCTGGGTTCGAAATTTCGAACCAGTGGGTGCGGAATTTCAGACCCAGCAGGTGCGAAATCTCGCACCCATGGCAGGGTTCGATATTCTGAACCCAGCAGGAGCGAGATTTCTCACCTAGGCCTGGGTTCAAAATTTTGAACGCATGCTTGGGTTCGAAATTTTGAACCCAGTGGGTGCGAAAAAGCGGGTGCGAAATCTCGCACCCATGGCTGGGTTCGAGATTCCGAACCCAGCAGGAGCGATATTTCTCACCCATGTCAGGGTTCGAAGTTTTGAACCCAGCGGGTTCGAAATTTCGAACCCAGCAGTCTTGAAATTTCGAACCCGTGCACGGGTTCGAAATTCTGAGGCGCGCAAGTGGTAGGTTCGAAATTCTGCTAGTGGTCCCCTATTTCTACCTACTACTACCTAATCCTACCTACCCGCACTCCTATAAATAGCCCATGGCTTCACCCTTCTAAGGGGTTAGATTTTCTTCACTTGAGACCTTCCTGGAGCTTCATGAGCCTCATTAATGGCATCTCCTATTTGAGGAAGAAGCAGAATTAAATATTCTTTTTCCCAAATGCCTAGCATATGACAATTATAAAAGCGAATGTAATGAGCATGGCTCTACCTTGTAATTCTTAAGTGATTAATAAAAATTCAACATCCTTCCAAAGTGGACGTAGGCCTGATCCACGGCCGAACAACTATAAATTCTCGTGTCATTTACCGCTTTCTCTAACTTAGTCTTGCGACCAAATTAACTATTCCTAGTAATAGGAATCTTTGGTGTTTACGATTGCCGTTAACATTTGGTGCTTTCACTGAGAATCTGAATTCAAGACTTACGTCTTTCTTCCACATTATCATCTCGACATCGATGAGCTTAAGATTCCTTGCTCAACCTACTGTCGAGTCCACTTATGATGGTAAAGAAGTCAAAGAACGTAATGGTCGTCTCTTCAGCCGCAACCGAGGCTGAAACCTCCCAACAACCTCAACCGGTATATGTCCCGGCCACTAATGAAACCGTCCCTCCTTTTGTGGACCCCGAAGGGCCCGTTATCCAAGCTCAAATTCGCGCACTTAATGAGAGATATGAGAACACCGCGATCGAGCTCAACCAAGCATTAAGGGATATCATCGGCCTTATGCGGCAACTTCAAGAAAGTCAATGCATCGTCGCCCGACTTCAATTTACTCGGAACAATGCTCGACCCTGACCAACTGCATCAGAAACTTCCTCTTTCGAGTCAAGGGGCCTAGACCAAAGGAGGAGGTACACCCTCATCAACAACGTCGTCGCTCGTACCAATGCCCTCGATAACGGTAACGGTCATGCCAACGGGAATGGGAACGGCAACAGCGACCGAACTACGGTCACATACAACAAGGGGGCACAGTACCGAGACCGCTCTCGCTTGATTATCAATGACAGACCTAATCCTACAAACCAACCTCTTCCTCGACACAACCCAATGGTCGCTAATCAGGGTGAAGGGCCCGCTATCCCAACGGCCTGCGCTGCTGTAGAACAGGATCGGCATCACCCCGCTCCACCTCAACGTCCGAACATAGACCCAATCATAGATGTTGAGGACATGGAGGAAGACGATTCGGACATCCATCATAGAAGACGACCTCGCAATAGGACTCCGGAACCGCATCAAAACCCATGGATCCCGATTGAGGATCCACACCCGACCTATCTCCCCAACATGATACGAAGGGTCATGAGGGAAATACGAGGAGGCGCACACGGCGCATGGGAAGCTCACATTAGGCGTAACCCCTTCACAAGAAAAGTAAATGAAGTGGAGTGGCCAAGGCGCTTCAGCATGCCACAAATGCCACTCTATGATGGTACCACAGATCCTTGTGCCTTATTGAATCGATATGAATGGCAAATGGACTCAAGTCAGGGTAATGACCCAACCAAGTGCAAATGCTTCCCGGTTTTCCTATCCGGTACCGCTTTACTTTGGTTCTCTTGATTCCATTAACAACTTTGAACAATTAGCAACGGAGCTAGTCAAGCAATTTAGGGTGCATATCCCAACTCCGAAGAATGCCCTCACTCTGCCCAACCTATACCAGGGCCCAGCTAAATAACTCAAAAGCTACCTTTCCCGGTTTATCGTAGCTCTCGCCGAGGTCGAGGATCCAGATTCTCGCACCGTACTCTTTCAGCTAGCGAAGGGTGTCCTCCCTACTTCAGTGTTCGGGGCCTGGATCGATCGAAAGTAGCCAAAGAGCCTCGGCGCCTTCTATGAGAAGGTAGATCAATACTTGTGCCAAGAAGAAGCAAGGCGGAACCAGCTTTCCACCACAAGTTGTCCCAATGATTCCCAAGCGGATACCGCCAACAACCACTTCAGAGGAAGACAGGGCGGGGAGCCCTTTGACCAAAACAGGGGGAAGGTCCCTAAAGGAAAAAACCAAACAATGGCAGGCCAAATGGACAAAACAATGGGAAAGCCCCAGCGGAATTGAGAAAGCCCAGCCCTCGCCAAGCTTTCAACTCCTACACCCCATTGAATGAAGTCATAGAGACATTCTACTTAGAAACGTGTAACACCTTGCCATACAAGAAGCTGCGCGTCAGAGAATCAACTGACCGCTAGAAGAACACCGGGAGGTACTGTCGATACCACGACATTTACGGGAACAACACCAATGAATGCCGCCAACTTAGGGATGCAATCGAGAAACTTATTCGTGAGAAATGGCTCGACCAATATGTCCAAGAGCCCTTTCCCTCGGAAGCAAACTCGCAGGCTCCAGCGCCAGGACCACAAGCAGCCGCCAATGGGGCTCTAGGACCGTCTAACCCAAGGTGAGGAATCGTGATCAACACCATATGTGGTGGACCTTACCCCACACATAATAGTTTTCGAAAAATGGAGGAATATGTGAGTTCCATAAAGTATGCTACTTACGAAGCCTGCTCCGCTCTCCCTGAGTCCATCCCATCCAAGCTACAAAAAACCATGAGGGATGACATCGTCTTCCGAGAAAGAGAATCGACAGGGGTTGAAATCCCAACCACCGAGCCATTAGTCATCACTGCCCAAATCAGTGCCACTTATGTTCGGAAGGTTTTATTCGACTCAGGGAGCTCGGTAAACATCATCTTCAAGGCCGCCTACGACCAGATGAAATTGGAAACAAATGACTTGAAGCCATGTCACGCCGCAATTCACGGCTTCAATGGGGCCTCTAGTTCCCCCGTAGGAATGATCGACCTACCTGTAGAACAGGGTGAGGGGGACCGAAGCCGAGTTTGAATCTCACTTTCATGGTCATAGACATCGACTCCCCCTACAACGCTTTCCTAGGGAGCCCCTTTCTCACCGAATTCCGAGTTTACATGGCTCCATAGTCTCTGCTAATGAAATTCTCGACGGAAAATGGGATTGGAACTGTTAAGGGCAACCAAGTAAGCGCCAGGGAATGTTACACAGTAGAATGGAAGAACGCATATAATAAAGATAAGGGCAAAACCCTGCCCGCGCCTTCTTGCGCGAAAAAGTCTCAGAATAGCAATCAGCGGCGTCTGGGCCTTGGCTTAGGCGCCACTCCCATATTTTCGATGACCTCGACCCACAGAAGGACGAAGAGCTCGAGTACGAGAGGGCTACTCCGGTCGAATCCACAGTGGATGTTCCTGTCAACCTCGACGACCCAACAAGGGTATTGAAGGTAGGGTCACAACTCCACCCAGCAATTAAAGAAGATCTCATATGCTTCTTGAAAGCCAATTTAGATGTGTCTGCATGGACATACTCCAACATGAAGGGCATCGACCCCGCAATTTCTTGCCATTCCCTTTGCTTAGATCCCAAAATTCCTTCAGTCAAACAGAAGCGCCGCTTCTTGGGGCCCGAGAGGTCCAAAGCACTCGAAGAAGAGGTAGACCATCTGCTCAACAATAGCTTCACCCGCGGAGCTGACTATCCCGAGTGGATTTACAATCCAGTTCTGGTTAAAAAAGCCAACGGTAAATGGAGAACGTGCATCGACTTCTCTGATCTGAACAAGGCATGTCCCAAAGACAGCTTTCCGCTCCTGAAGATCGATCGGCTAGTCGACTTGACTGCCGGATACCAGCTACTATCTTTCATGGACGCCTACTCGGGCTACAACCAGATCCCGATGAGCCTCCGCGACCAAGATCATACCTCTTTCATAACTGACCTCAGGCTCTACTGCTACCGTGTTATGCCCTTCGGCCTCAAAAATGCCAGCGCCACTTATCAACAAATGGTTAACTGGCTCTTTAAAAATCAGATTGGAAAGTTTATGGAGGTGTACGTGGACGATATGCTGGTAAAATCTAAAATATCAAGCGATCACGTCCACGACCTCTCCGAAATGTTCGATGTCCTCCGCCAGTACGACATGAAACTCATCCCCCAGAAATGCTCCTTCGGGGTCGCTTCGAGAAAATTCTTAGGTTTCATTGTCAATTCTCGGGGCATCGAAGCTAATCCAGAAAAAAATCCAAGCTATTCGGGACACCGAGTCCCCAAGAACAATAGGGATGTCCAAAGTCTAAACGGGAAGGTCGCCGCTTTAAGTCAGTTCATCTCCAAGGCCACCGACAAATGCATCCCCTTCTTCGATTTACTCCGAAAAAGGTAACGCAACCTCGAGTGGACCCCCGAATGCGTCTTCGCATTCAAGGAACTTTTAGATCACTTAGAGCGACCACCTATCCATTCTAAGCTCATAGACCATGAGGACTTGTATATTCACATGGCTGTTTCTGCACAGGCAATCGGCTCGGCACTAATACACCTCAAAGATCGAACTCAATGGCCCATCTACTATATCAGCAAGCGATTGATGGGGGCAGAGAAGAATTACCCGAAGCTAGAAAAGCTGGCATTCTGCTTATTGATTTCCTCTAGAAAGATCCGACCGTACTTCCAGTAGCATCCCATAAAAGTTTTCACTGACCAGCCACTGCGTCCGGTCCTACAGCGACCCGAGGCGTCAGGGGGATTACTAAAGTGGAGCATAGAGTTAAGCCAGTTCGAGATAACCTTCATCCCCCGACGAGCCATCCTCGGCCAAGCTCTTGTAGATTTCATCGTGGAGTTCACAGCCCCCGAGGAGGATCCCACTGAGAACGCTGGGACCCCCGACACCTAGTGGAAGTTGTTCGTAGACGGCTCTTCTAACAGAAAGTGCTCCGAGGCCGGAGTCGTGCTCATCACCCCTGAAGAACGCCCGATGTATTACGCGTTGAGGCTAAATTTCCCTGCTACTAACAACGACGTGGAGTACGAGGCCTTAATCGTCGGGCTTAGAATCGCGATCGAACTCAAGCTGGAAATCATCCACATCTTCTCCAATTCGCAGCTTATGGTCCCACAAGTACGGGGAGAGTATCAAGCGAAAGAGGGACGGCTTGCCCAGTACCTGGCCCGGGTCAGGGGCAACTCGCCTACCTCGAGCATTTCACCATCACCCATATCCCACGCAAGAAAAATGAAAAGCGGATTCCCTCGCCAGAATGGCGAGCTCTGAAGATCCGCAGCTTAACGGGTTCTCCCTGGTTGAAGTACTCAACTCTCCAAGCATCAAGCCAGGGCAAGACGAGACAATCATGAGCATCGAACCCGAGCCCGAGTCCTGGATGACGCTAATCAGAAATTACTTGCAACACGAGATCCTACCAAAGCTCTACAAGGAAAGGCGCGCACTCACTCGCCAGTCGGCCCGTTACCTTCTTATGAACGGGGTACTCTACCGCCGAGGTTTTTCCGTTCTCCTACTCTGGTGCGTAGCTCACGGCGACACCCTCCAAGTGCTAAGCAGTGTGCATGAAAGAGAATGTGGCGATCACACTGGGGGGCAGACCCTGGCCAGAAAGATTCTCAGACATGGTTATCACTGGCCCACGCTTGATCAAGATGCCGCGGACTACACTCGTAAGTGCGGTAAGTGCCAGCGCTTCTCCAAGATCCCAAGAGCCCCGCCTACTGAATTGTCTCAAATGGTCAGCCGATGGTCGTTCGCCATGTGGGGAATCGACATCATCAGAACTCTTCTAATGGCCAGAGGCGGGGCACGATACGCCGTCATCGCAGTGGACTATTTCGCCAAGTAGGCATAAGCTGAAGCTCTCGCCACCATTACCACGAAGAACATGATCAACTTTGTTGTCCGCAACATCATTACCCGCTATGGAGTGCCTCAAGCTATCTCTCTGATAATGACACTCAATTCGAGAGCACCGAGTTTAAAGTCTTCTGCCAGTGCCATGGCATCGATAAAAGATTCTCAGCGATGGCTCATCCCAAGCCAATGGGCAAGTCGAGGTGGTTAACAAAGTCATCAAGTCCATCATCAAGAAGTGTCTGGAAAAGGCTGGGGGAATGTGGGTAGACGAACTTCCTCTAGCTCTATGGGCTTACCGCCCCACCCATAAGACACCAACCGGTCATACTTCTTCCCCCCTTGCATATGGATTTGAAGCCTTCATTCCCATTGAGCTCAAGCTTCAGTCCCATCGAGTCACATACTTCGATCCAAAGACAAACCAGGATTTACTTATGGGATCACTCGACTTGCTGGAAGAAAAAAGGAACGAGGCCGATATCAGAGCCGCCGCCCAACGACAGCGAGTAGCCCGATACTTCAATTCTAGGGTCCGCCACGAGGACCTCAACATCGGCGACTTCGTTCTAAAGCGAGTTTTTCCTCTGCCAACAGGCCTCGTGCCTCGCTGGGAAGGCCCGTACTCCATACATCGAAAGCTCAACGATGCAACTTTCAGACTTGGCACCGTCGATGGTGCTGAACTCCCAAGGGCATGGAACAACGAACATCTCCTCCGCTACTTTACATAACTCAGTCTATGGCTGTTTATGCTTTTCAAACAATGTTCTGTTTTTTGTCAGAAATCCAAGGTAGTGTAAAGGCTATTACTGCCAAAGTTATTAGTAGAAATGATGTTCAATTTCCTATCTCCTTGTTGTTTGCTTCTCACATAATGCGTCTCGTTAGTTCCAACAACCAGCTCGATTCACGCCTACGACCGCCGCATCGGCACCCCAAGCACGGGAGCCGGCACGACCATTTCAATTTATAGGCAACATCGAGTCTGAGACACTTGGCTACGCCTGGCACCCCAAGCACGGGAGCCGGCAAAGCTACTCGAATCGCCGGCCCGCAGCGCGACCGAGTCTAAACAACCTCTAACTCAAACCTCGGCCCAGTGCCGAGGCCAAGGATAAATCATTCCACGTCCTAGTCCAGGCGGCTTGGCGCCACTCAGCGACCGACTAAGATCGATGCAAATCTTTATTCGCCAGCTGCGGGTGCCGGTCGAATCTTGGCGCAGCACCAAGACCGGCCTTAAATTGTTTCTTCCCCTAAGCTCTCAAGGCTTGGGGGCAGCCCGTAGCCACGATCGGACCTTACGAGCTGATGATCGAGGCTGAAAACTACGCCGGCGAATAAACGACGTCTGGCGGGTCGCCACAACCCGATGAACGACGGAAGAGCCACCCACCTGGCGGAACGCACAGCGCGATGCCCTACGCCTTCGCTATACTTGGGTTTAACCCTGGGCCACCCAAAATAGCAGGCGCATAGCCTGGTTTCACAAACTACGGGTTCCCTGAGCTGAGGGGAACTTACTGAAACTAGCGCTCTACCTCACCTCTTTGGAATAATTCACCCAGAGACGGCCCCTGATCGCTTTTGTGACAAGTGTAACGATAAGTAAGTTTATGCAAGTACAAGACACTGGAAAACATAAAAAGAACATCCGAACACTTGACATAAACAACGATCTTTACTAATTTATATTTCCTTTTCACACACACACACACTAAACAAACTACATGTCTAACACTTTTACTTTCTAATGATAGGGTGTACATGTGAACCACACCGTGTCTTGAAAAACCAAAAGCGAGGGCCGTACTCGCGTAAACTATCGGCCTACACTACCAAAATAATGGTAACTCCTACTAAGGTTGCTGATGCTAATCATGTTTCTTCCTCGTGTTCTTGTGTTTGTTCTTTTTTTCAGATTCGGCGCTTGACGTCTCTCCCCTCGCACCAGCACTAGACCTCCTCCTGCTCGACCCACTCCTATTTAACCGACCCTTCGGAGGAGTGATTGATTCATGAGTGATAGAGAGGCGACGAATCCCAGCACCATCACCGCTGGAGATCTCTGTGACATCAGTGGTAATAGCAAGCGGCGTAGGCACGGGGGCACTCCCGGCAGTAGGACCAACCACGATCTCGCTCCTCTTTGGGTTCTCTTTTCCTTCCCTCTCAGCCTTCTCTTTGGCCTCTCTAACGGCCTGTCGCTCTGCAAGCTTCCAAGACTTGTGCGGTATGATGTCAGCAGCCTTGGTTTTCTCGAGGGTCTCCGCGTCCCTCATCGTAGACACATCGGCACCCACTAGACCTCTGGCCAGGGCACTCTGTCCGTTGACCACCTCTCCTTCCTCGTTGATAATGTTCACCATGTTAGGAGTAACTCTTATGTCAGAAAAGGTGTCAAGTTGGTCGCCGCCCTCTCCAGCCTATGTCCCTATGAGGCCCGACCCAGTTTCAGTCACTTGGGGATCACAGGGTCGGGGTCCGCTGCTGTTGTAGACTCAGGAGAACTGCATAGCAAAGACACAACCTTTTTAGTCCATAAATTCGGTAATCACTTCATTCTCAAGGATGCAAGGTAAAAGGAGATTACCTATGCTCAAGGGTGGCGTAGGAATAATAGGAAGGGTGCTAGTGGAAATAGGTAAGGTGAGACTGGTATCCCCCAGTGACGGGAAGTTGGATTGTACTCGGTAGCGGTTTGGGCCGAAGCCTCAGGACCACTCACCATAGCAAACCCGGGGTCCAGAGTTGATAGGAGCTCCCCCCTGCAAATGTTTCTGTCACCACCACGCTATCGGTCGGCACGAACTTCCCCTTCTCCTTAGCGAGCCTCGCCAACCTCTCATTCTCAGCATCCTCTCGCAACAGCCTCCTTCCTTCCTCCATCTTCTCACGTTCACCACTGTCCAGAAGAACATTTGCAAGCTGGTGCTCATCTAAAGTGCTTACGTCCACTTGACGCAAGAAGGCCTCATAAGGGATTAACCTCTCCCAAGTTCTAGCAAGCTCACGGGGATAGTCTTCGACCCACAAAATCCCTCGGAATCTCAATGCCTTGACGTACATATTATGGATACTCTCCTCGAAGGAGGACCCAACATGAAACTCCGCGTCGTTCAGCTGTCCCCTCAGTAGCTCTATCTCCCTTAAATATTCAGCCTTTATACCCTCGGATTCACTCAGCACATCCATGTTGCTAGCTTCGGCATCCTCCTTCACCTTTCTCATCACATTGAGCTATCTCTTCAACTCAGTGACTTCGGCAATCTCAGCCCGCACCTCTTATTTGCCTCCCTCAAAACGGCGTTGTTACTCTGGAGTTCGATGACCCTCGCATTGTCTTTTTCCAAAACATCGCACGCTTGCTTTAGATCAGCTTTGTCCCTTTTTAGAGCCGTGGTCTCGGTGGTTAGATCAACCACGGTGGCTTTATAATTCGAGATGGTATTCCCTGACTCCCTCTTCAGTGTATCGTAAGCCTGCGTCATCTCAGCTACAACAATAGAGCTAACATTAAGGGGTCTGACAATGCATAAAAGAGAACTTATGATGCGGGGAATGGGCGTACCTATCTTCTTATTCAAAGCTTCGACGGTGGCCTTCTCGGCAGCAAGCTGCAGGTTCTTCTTTCTGATTAGTTCTGAAAGCTAGAGGGAATACTTGGTAAACTCGTTGGTTTGGTGATATGAAGCTTTCACATGCATCCACCCCTCCCCAGACTCTCTGTCAGGAGCTGGACGGAGATCGGGGACGAATCTCAACTTATCAAAATAGTGCCGGGGGGAATGGTGTTTCAGGAACGCCCTACGCTCCTCTATCGATAGCCCTTAAAACTGAGGTTCTGTCAAGTATGGAACCTCTATCTCAGTCTCTCTCTCTGACCTCGACTGGCCAAAATATGCTTCCTCTTCCCTAACAAGATGAGCGGGGGGCGAAGGAGTGATAGATGGGGGAGTTGTCGAAGGTAAAGATCGAGACCCACCTATGTTGAGCCAAGTATCTCCTACGGATACGCGAATAGGAGGAGGAGGTATCGGAGATCATCTAGATCGATCCCGGTCTCGATGACCGCTGCCTTGTTCTAACAGAGGTGGAGCGTCGTAAAAGCTGACGGATCTTCGGAATCTCTCGAAAGAAGAACTCAGGGGAGGCTGGTGATCCCCTCGCCCATAACTTTGTCCGCCACATCCTCCTGCTATGACCCTGCCAATGGAACATGCCGAAGTTAGTCAAGTAATTCACGTAGGCAAACATCTATGCTATGCAATTTTATGGATGTATGCCCTAGGTGTTCTCTCAACAGACCAGATTATGGTCCGATCGAGGGAGTTAAACCCTCAGCAGCACAGGAAAGTTCTTCCAGGCTCGTCGTATTCGGCCATGGGGTCACTACTAAAACAAGTCCCTTTAATCCATCATACTGGCCCGCGGGCTCAAGCGAGGCAGTGGCCCCTGAGTGAGTCGCAGGAGATTGCGGTCTAGCCAACACTCCTCCCCCCTCCCCCCTGTCGGAGGCGGGACGGGAGTGCTCGGCAACCCCTCATCCCCGACAACCTCATCCTGACCATGTACCTCGCCTCCGCACACATCTCCTTGAGGCGGAGCAGTCCTTTGCAATTCTCCTCCTGCTGGGGGTATTTTCCTCTTCTTCCCAATAGGGGTAGAGCCTGCCACAACTCCCTCCTTTGGCACACTAATAGCAACCGCGGGCCTGATCAGGTCTTAGTTGTTCGGCAGCAACCCAACGAGGCGGAGGCGATCCTGACTTGTCATGGTACTGGTATCGCGGAGATTCTCTAGTAGCGACCGCAAAGCATTAAGGCGTTGCCAATATTCATCCCCTGTGGGTGCCTTTGGATTTCCTGTCATATTCCATTTAAAACCATGAATAAAGGAAGGAATCCTAAAATCATGGCACAGAACGGAGTTAGAGAAACACTTACTTCCCTCAATCCACCTTCTGGAAAATCTGGGAGGGCAACTAACAAAGAACCACTCGCGCTTAAACACAAATAGCCTGGGCCATGTCCCGACAAAGAATTTTGTAGCAGCTGTCGCTTCTAGAGACCATTAAGAGGGAGAGGCCACGCTCGTTTTCCTTAAGTGAAAGAAGTATCGAATATCTTCGCCAGTGGCCTCCCTGTTCAAAAACCCGCAGAAGAGAACGTAAGTACCCAGAAGAGAAGAGTAAGCATTAGGGTGTAGCTATGATGGCATGAGACCAAAATGGAATAGCATATCTCGAATGAAGTCATTAGCCGGGAGAACAAACCTAGCAAGGCAAGCTTGTCGGTTCCAGGCAGTGAGACCCTCGGGCAGCACATGGGCTCTGTCATCTCTCCCGGGGGCATGAGCATCGTCCACCGGTATGTTAAATCGTGCCGCCATTTTCCTGACCGTTGTAGCATCCATGCACGACTGCACTGAGTCAGTAGGATTATCCAAAACCATCGCATTAGGCAACATGTCCTATGATATCTACATTCTCATCCTCTTTAGTCACGACCGAGGAATATTGCCACTCAAGTTGCTCCCCGTGCTCAGACGTTTCGGGCGAGCTGGTCGAATGAGAATGAGTCGATCTCTCGGTGGTCTCAAGCTCACTGCCAGATGAGCTACCTCCAGGGGTAGGGTCGGATGTGTGTAAGGTGGGCTGGGAAGCCTCGGATTCCATAGTCTTTCCGATCCTTGATCTGGTCTCCATCTCTAGCTACACTTTAACGAATCAGTATAAGAACGGGCAGTAAAGTGACCTGTACCACCCGTGTTGGTGACAACAAATACGTATGAGAAATGCTATGCAAAAATAAGCTACATAAAGAAAGTCTAGAACAATTCGAAACAGTCCAAGTCCCAGTCCGGTTGTATGCTCTATCCTATGTGAACAATCCTAAAACCCCGCTCGCACGGTTAACAACTTAAGCATCAACACTAAGTATGCAAATCCAGAGACGAGTATTCAAAAGTCAAAGTCCATCGGCGTGACAGATTGGAAACCCGGCACGTAAAAGGCCATGTCCCAAACCATGTCGGGCTCGAAATTTCGAGCTCCAGGTTCGAAATTTCGAACCCAGAAGGGTTCGAAATTCTAAACCAAACTAGGTTTGAAAATTCTAGCCCCTCCGGGTTTGTAATTTTGAACCCAGAAAGGGGGCTCGGGAATTCGAACCCACGGGGTTCGAAAATCCGAACCTAGAAGGGTTCGATGCTTCGAATCCGTGTGGGTTCATGACTTCGAAGTTGGTGGGTACGAAAATACAAACCTACTAAGGTTCGAAAATTCGAACCCACGGGGGGTTCGAGGCAACAAACTTGGCTGGGTTCGAAAAATTGAACCCATGAGGTCTCGAGGTCTCCGCCATGGCCCTTCGACCTCCTCCCCTTCTCACCTCCTCGAGTCAAGGCCTTAGCTAATTCGATTCGAAATTTTCGGGTTCGATGTTATCGGGTTCGAAGCTTTCAGCAATGGCGGCCAAAGAAAGAAGAGTTAGAAGGAGAAAAGTGAGGGGGGTTTTTATAAAAGAAAAAATATGTCACTTCGCATTCCAGTACGGGTTCGAAATTTCGAACCTCATGGGTTCGATTTTCCGAACCCCTGGGCTCGAAATTACGAACCTCATGGGCTCGAAATTTCGAACCCCCAAGGGATCGAATTTCGGAAACCCTAGGCTCGAAATTTCAAACCTCATGGGCTCGAAATTTTGAACCCCCAGGGGATCGAATTTGCGAACCCCTGGGTTTGAAATTTCGATCCCCCAGGGCTCGAAATTCCGAAACTCCTGGGGTTCCGACCCAGACAAAAAAAAATGATGGTGACGATGGTCATACCCCCAGGATCGGAAGTGACGTGACACATTCTCTCGCGTACGTGCTCCGTGCATGTGCATGCCGACTCCCATGCATCCACGGGGGCTACGCACTACGGACACTTAACGATTTGAGCGCGGCGCATCCTCCGAACTATGGCTCATCTATGCCGCCAGGGAGAACGAACCCTATAGCTAACACTTATGTGTCTTTTGAAATTACAGGAAAAATTAACAGCTTCACCACTATCTCAACCTACACAAAGCACATCATGTCAAAGACAAGACGTACTTTGGGGGGCAAATGTTAACCGGCTTTTTGGTCCAGTTCCCAGGAGAGCATTAGACACGCTCAAATCAACGTAACTCGTGAAGCTGAGGCCGAAAGGGGACGCTCAAGAGTGCAGGAAACAGGATCAAGAAGGGACTACACTGCTTGTAACCTCATGGCATCCAGAAGACATCCACAAATCAAGGCCTCTGACCCCAAAGGAGCCATGATCCCCAATCACCCGGTCCCGGGATCCTCAAGCCCCTCGGAAGGACTTCACGCCAGGCATGACGCAAAATCCACAAGCAGCCGGGTGCGAAATCTCGCACCTATGCCTGGGTTCGAAATTTTGAACCCATGCCTAGGTTCGAAACTTTGAACCCAGTGGGTGTGGAATTTTGGACCCAGCGGGTGCAAAATCTCGCATCCATGACTGGGTTCGAGATTCCGAACCCAGCGGGAGCGAGATTTCTCACCCAGGCCTGGGTTCGAAATTTCGAACCCATGCCTGGGTTCGAAATTTCAAACCCAGTGGGTGCGAAATTTCGAACCTAGCGGGTGCGAAATCTCGCACCCATGGCTGGGTTCGAGATTCCGAACCCAGCGGGAGCGAGATTTCTCACCCGTGCCTGGGTTCGAAGTTTCGAACCCAGTGGGCTCAAAATTTCGAACCCGTGCCCGGCTTCGAAATTCTGAGGCACGCGGTTGGTGGGCTCGAAATTATGCTAGTAGTCCCTTATTTCTACCTACTCCTACCTACCCCCACTCCTATAAATACCCTATGGCCTCACCCTTCAAAGTGGTTGGATTTTCTTCACTTGAGACCTTCCTAGAGATTCATAAGCCTCATTAATGGCATCTCCAATTTGAGGAAGAAGGAGAATTAAATATTCTTTTTCCCAAATACCTAGCATATGACAATTATAAAAGCTAATGTAATGAGCATGGCTCTACCTTGTAATTATTAAGTGATTAATAAAAGTTCAAACTCCTTCCAAAGTGGACGTAGGCCTAATTCGCGACCGAACCACTATAAATTCTCATGTCGTTTACCGCTTTCTCTTACTTAGTCTTGTGACCAAATTAACTATTCCTAGTAATAGGAATCTTTGGTGTTTACGACATTTTTTGCCGTAAACAGACCCAACTTTAGTCCAGCCCAACTTTGGTCCGACCCAACTTTAGTCTGACCCAACTTTGGTCCGACCCAACTTTTGGTCCTACCCGACTTTAGTCCGACCCAACTTTGGGCCGACCCACTTTGTGTTGAACTAAGTTTGTGCTGACCCAACTATATGCCAACCCACTTATGGCCGATCCAACTTATGGCTGATCCAACTTATGGCCGACCCAAAACCTGCATATGGCAATACAACTCCGATTTTGACCAAAACTTCGCCAAACGATAAATCCAATGAAACTAACTCATCCAATTCATCAAAAAGGATTACAAGCATGTTATGAAATCAACAATATCATCAATATGACAATTCTATCAACGATAATGTCAAATTCACCAAAATCACCAAAAATATGCATATGAACAAAAATCATGGATCTAACTTGCACATTCATATGAAATATCATAGAAATTACCTATCTAAATGTGCTAAATCAGATCCTAGGGTGATCTATATGAAAATGAACTTACCAACGCATAGATCTAAGGAAAAACAATTGAATTTGATGAAAAACATGATCTACTACTCATACACTTCATTGAATCCATGTGAGAGATGTAAATCACTCACCGATTTTCCAAAACAAGCTAAAATGGTAGAAATAAGAATCTGGACAACAAGCCCCTCACACCAAACACCTTGCTCCGATGAATCCCTGCTTTTATTGATGTAGATCTAGACTCCAATGGTGTAAATCTATGATTTCCCTCCTTGGATTTGGATTTTTAATGGTGGAAAGGTGTTAGAGGAAGAAGGAGATCAGTGCCCCCAAATGAGAGAATGGGAAAGTAAACTTTTCCCTCCTCTCTTATCCCCTATTTATAGGTTTCCACCAGCCCACTAATGGGCCTTCCCAACTCAGCCTACTAAGGCTCCAAAACCTGAACAGCCAACTGTTAACCTTAAAACATCGATTCCTCCCAAACCATTGAGCCAAGTCTTTAATGTAACCACTCTACGAAAAGTCAATCATCAATTCCTTTCCAATGGCACAGGTCTCATCCTCTGATTCGACCTGAGTCAAAAGTTATTTCCTATACAAGACTAACAGGGGCAAAATGGTCACAAACAAAATTGGTAAAAATTATGGACATGTCTTACATCCCCATAAACAACATACTAAAAGATGAGAATGATCCAACCCTCAGGGAATAAAATAAAAGTATTTTACGATATTCCGATACATAAAATGCAAGATGTTACAGTAGACGATCTTCCATTTGCACTATGGGCATACCGTACCACTCGTAAAACTGTGACAGGGCACACTCCATTGTCGCTTGCATTTGGATCCGGAGCTATGATTCCAGTGGAACTAGAAGTTCCCACTCACCGAAGAACCCACTTCAATCAAGAGAAGAATGAGAGGTTGGAACTCGAGGCTCTTGACTTGCTTGAGGAAAGAAGAACTCAAGTCATTACACATCAGAGAAGAATAGCTTCCCATTTCAATGCTATAGTAAAACGAAGAACTTTCCAAGTTGGGGACCTTGTTGTGAAAAGGATCATGACAGGAACTAGAGTGTTAGGACCCAATTGGGAAGGGTCGTATATGATAAGCCAAAAATTCTCAGACGACACATTCGAGTTAAAAACGACAGATGGGAGAACAACATCCATCTTCGACATTACTTCATTTATTAATTCTTTCATTTTATAAATTGTAAACATCCATGCAATGTTGTTACAAGTTCAGTACATATTGATGAAAGAAATTACTTTTCTTGCCTAAATTGTACATTTGCAAACTCTTGTTTACAAGTCGTTTAAATTCGATCTGATTGCAGGGACCTTAAAAGAACGTTGATGCATCCAAGACCTAATAAAACTTGGTGACAGTTAAAGCACATCCCGATTAGGATAGCTCAACGCCTGTTGCTCAAGGCTAAAAGTTTCACTCGCAATAAATGTTAAGGTGTGAAACACAACATAGCAAAAAAGGGACAGCAAAAATTGGACGGTCAAATAATGTGGCGTTCAAGTTACAAATAAGGTTGTTAGCTTTACCAAAGGGGAACCTTCTTAATTGCGAGGTTCACGACCTAGGTTCCAACAAATTGGGGTAAGACCCAATGAATGAACTAGCCTCCACCCTATGGAAAAGTGCAATATTAAACCGAAGACCTCCCCGCGGGGCACCCGGTTAATCGTCGATTCCATTGATACATGGCCAGATTGCAGCACAAACACTGGGCTATTAAACCAAAGACCTTCGCGAGGGGAACCCGGTTAATCGTCGATGCCATTAATACATGGACGAATTGCGATAAAAACACTAGGCTATTAAACCAAAGATCTCCCTAAGGGGCACCAGGTTGATCGTCGGTGCTATTTATACATGGCCCGATTACTACAAACCCCAGGATTTAAAAGACCCCCCGGGGGCATCCGACCATAAGCCGAATCCACCAAGATTCGGTAAATGATGGACCAAAAGACCTTTCGAAGGCTCCCTACAAATGCTACAAGTGGCTAAATCATTCATCCATAACAAATAACGGGTTTACAAAACACCTCTTTGGAGGTGCGAAAACCAAGACCTCTCCGGGGGCCTATGTTCAAATCAAATCTCCGAAGGGCCTGGACTGTCAGGCCAGCGAGAAATGAAATTGAATGTATTAAAAATATAAGACCTCTCAGGAAGGGGCATAGTGACAAAGATTCTCCCTCACTGAAAGTCAATAATGCTTACTTGAACATACCACAAACTCGTCATAACTTTGCATTAAGAATTTGGTACCTACAAAGGTTGTTTGACCAATAAATTTGAATCTCAGAATAGCTAAGGCAAACTCAAAGACTTCGATGATGTGATAAGCACAAAAGTGGTTAGTCACAAGAAAGAAGTCTCGGGTATTGCCCCAGTTAAAATTAAACAAAGTCGGTGAAGATAATCCAGCCAGTATTGATTCAAGGCTACAACTAAAAAATCAAGTTACAACAACGAAGAAGAAGAAAGTTTGAAATACAAAACAGTAGAGTACGATGAAGCTAAAATGAAAGCTTAAAGTGCAGCAAGCGACCATCAGTTCAAAACCTTATCCGCCAAAAGGTTCGCGACAATCCGTAGGTGCAAAACAAGGCGTGAGAACTTGCTTGCACGAGACAAATCATACGAGTTCGTAAGCATGAGGAACACATAAAAAGGATGGCATAAATTAGCTAGCCAAATTGATAAAGTGTTCAGAAAGCAAGTGCAGTGCATGAAGAATTGTGTGCAAAAATAACATACTACAACAGCCGAGTGAACAGTCACGGTGCAACATCCAAAATATTGTTTCAAGCATACCAACATATGCGTAAGTCGCAACACAAACCAACTTAAAGTTAAATGTGAGGATCGACACTCGCTTGTACAACCGATCTAAAGCATAGTGCACAAAAGAGAAGCGATCATAGGCAAGGTAAGAAGACTACAAATACTTGTTCTTCCTAGGCTTACCAACCTTTCTGTTAACCTGAGTAGAGCAAGACGGGGGTTAACCAGCTAAGGGATTTTCACGTTCTGGACCTGCCAACTCAACGTCTCCTTGAGCAAAAGAGGCAACAACACTGTCCCAGGATCTGAGAGTCTGGATTAACTTCGCCTTATCGTTCTCTAGGATGGAGATGCGCTCAAGATTATCCCCGTGCAGCTTTTGGAGATCGCAAGCTAGTGTGTGCCAACCACTCATTTGTTTAGCAGTGTGATCCTTGAGCATATCCATTTGCTTCCCAAACTAGTATGCGACGGTCTCAAATTGAGTAAGCATCTGGGTTTTGGCAACGTTCATATCACTAGAAATTGCTTGTTGGTCAGATGGAGATACGTCCATGTCAGAAGACACTCCTTGCAAACTCCAGCCTCTAAATCATTTGGCAATCTTAGAATAGCATGGCCTTGGGGAATAACGAGGCCTGCAAATAATTGTTTGAAGCTCTACATGAGTTGGACTAACAAAGGGAGAATTCACATAAGGTTGGCCAATCGTCTGAACTTCAGTCGTCTGAGCATCTAAATCGAAAAACTTATCCCTCCTACGTTGGTTCGAAGAAGGTTCCATCATGCATAAATAGTGGTGTTTGAAAGTAAATAACAGGCGCAAGGACTAAGTTGCAAAAAATGTAAAATGTCTGAACATTTGGATTTCAAAATTCAGGCATTCAAGTTTCAAGTCGTTCAAAGAATTAGAAGCTTTAGGTCGCTACTATAATTTTAGGTTGTTCTAGGGCTTGGAGAGTCAGATCGTTAGGAGGTTCTAAGCTTAAGGCTGTCATCTGATCTCAAAAGTTGCAAATCCTCTCAACGACCTAAAACCTTCCAACACCCAAATGATTTATAATCGTGATCTTCGTATTCGGGTCGCTTGTTTTGTCCCAGGTCATAGGTCATCCTCAATCTAGAGCCTTATGTCATATTTATGGAAAATATCTATGATGACCTAGAGCTTTGGATGGAGGCAATGACCTAAAGACCCAAATGAGATGGTGATGACCCAAGGTTCGGGGCTTAAGTAATAACCTAATGTTCTTAACTGTAACAACGACTTAGGACGGGAAATGTCTAAGAGCAATTTAAAATCCGAAGTTTGGCTATTTAGACCGCGGTAACAACATAGCTTCATATCAGATCGCATATATTGAGCAATTGAAAATCACATATGGAAGTTCAAAATTATATGCAATCTATCGAAATTAAAAGTTACATATGGAAAATTACTCCGACATTGTCGCCGAACACATGAACAAATTATGATGATTCACAATTTCTCAAGTTACAACGATGTCGAATTCGATCCAAAACGGCTTGCATAATGGAAATCCTTGAATGATATTCAAAAATCAAAGAGAAGTCGAACCTGTTTTTGATGGCAAAATTCAGGATCTGCGCGGCTTGATCTTTGAATCGGGATGTGAGAATTGCCTGAGTTTTTTGAAAATCAGAAGTTGTCTGAATTCGGAGATCCAGCAAGAATAAACGATGGTGTTTGAGATCTAAGAGGGTCTTTCGAGAACTAATTGGTTCTCAAAGATAAGATGCAACCATTAATGAGTCTTGAGCTGAAGAAATGTTAAAGAAAGGAAATGACAACCTAAAGAGAAGATATAAAAGGAGTTTAAGCAAACGGACCAAGTTCGAAAGGCCCACGACAACCTAACAGCGGTACAAAGCCCAAAGTGATCTAAAGCGTCACACAACTTGAGGCCCTACGAGACTTAGCATTACATATGAGTAATAACAGCCTAGCACATGTTAAAGATGTTAAGATCAGAGCTTGATTTATTTTCAATAAATAAAAACTTCGAGGGGCAAATGTTAACCCATGAAATATGGCTCATGAATACATAACAAGGTTAGGTCGTACTCATTGCATAGCTTTAGGTCGTTAGTCCTTAGGTCAGGAAAGGATCCGCTAAAGAAATACCATTGATTGTTAAAGGCAGTAATCAATTGAGCTCCTTAGGCTGTCCGTCTTTAATAGTTTGTCAGACTCCTTAGCCCATTCAGTATTTTTGGATCGTCCAGATCTCTTTAGGTTGTCCAGCTTCTCTAGTCCGTAAAAAACTCTTGGAACGCCAAGAGTACAAGTCCACGGAGGCCTAAAGTGCACCCTGCTCCTAAGGTATCCTAATCTTTAGCTCGTCCCACCTTTTAGCTCAAAAGACTCCTTAGCCCGCCCCGCAATCCAAAAGGAAGACTTTGGGCCGCTCTGCTTCGCTTTAATCCGTTCTTCCTGAGCCTGGGTCATTCCGCACCAAATTAGCACTTTCCACCCTAAGCCTGGCTAGTTTAGGCCATAAAACATGAATATGAGGCCCTTTGAGTCAACAAACAATCTAAAGAAGGTTCAGGATAATTATAACTCTGCCACCTGGTCCGAAGTTCACCTATAAATACCCCCTCATTCCTTCATGGAGAGGGACGAAATTTCATGACCCCAAAGGGCTTCCCAAGTGCACTCTCTACTGATTCAAGCCATTCTAACATCTAATCATGATCATTCAACGAAGATCATCCATTCAATTCACCAAGGAATTCATCGGAATCTCTTTACTTCCCGAAAGCTCATAGATCTACCATCATATTTATACTCTCCAAAGGCCTCTCTTCTATTTCTTCTATTAATCCTTAGTGTTCTAGTTGGATAATTTGAGATCTATTTCTTCTGTTTATCCCTAGTGATCTAGTTGGATAATTTGAGAGATTGCAAAGATGGATATAATTGAAATGATTGTACGCATTGTGAAAGTAATGAGAATGGATCCTAAAGTGGATGTAGATCAAGTTTGATCGAACCACTATAAATTTTCGTGCCCTTTACTTGCATTTCTATTATTTTGTGGCTCCACTTTTTCTACTTAACATCTAAAGAAGTACATTTTAGTACCTTTGGTGTTAATTCCAATTTTGGTATTAACAATTTAAATGGCAATTTTCGAAGATTTTTATAACACTAGTTCAAAAGTATGCATTTCATCATTGTTTCATAAGTTTGCATTTAATTATTGTGAAGGGTCAAGTTATTTATCGAATCAGTGTGTTGTACAAGAACAGAGGTGTTACTTGGCGATTAATGATTCAAAACTTAATGGTCAATTGGCACAAATCAATAGATATAAATGGATATTGGATATTGGTTGTTCGAGGCGTATGACAGAAAATCCAGAATTACTAAACAATATAATCTATGAAGATGGTGGAATGGTCAATTTTGGTGATAACTTGAAAGGATATGTGATTGGCATTGGCAATGTTGGTAATTCTAAAACTTCTACTATTTCTGATGTTTTATTAGTTAGGAATTTGAAACATAACTTGCTTAGTATGAGTGATTTATGCAATAAACGCTATAAAATTAAATTTGAAAAAGATAAGTGCTTTATTGAAGATAATAATTCAAACATAATTTTTGAAGGAACCAAAAAGAAAATTATTTACATCTTAAATATGAAAATTTCAAATGATAATTTGGCATAAGAGATTTGGTCATTTGAATTTCAAACATCTATCTAAATTCTCTAAATTATATTTAGTTAGAGGTTTGCCCAAAATAAATTTAAATTAGACAATTTATGTGATGCTTGCCAATTAAGGAAATTAAGAAAAATTTCATTCAAATCAAAAGATGAGATTAGGAGTTAAAATCTATTAGAATTACTTTATATGGATTTATTTGGTCCATCTCAAACACAATCAATAAACCATAGTAAACACATTTTCATAATTATCGATGATTTCTTTAGATTTACTTGGACGTTATTTCTTAATCATAAAAGTGATGCCTTTGAGTTATATATTACCTTTTCTAAGAGAATTCAACATCTATTATCACTAAAAATTAAAACTATACATAGTGATCACAGTGGAGAATATGAATATGAAAATTTTGAGAAATTATATAATAAAAAGGGTAGTACTCATAATTTTTCTTTTCCAGTGGTTCCTCAGCAAAATAGAGTAGTTGAGGGTAAAATTAGGATAATACAAGGGTGTGTGATAACTATGTTATCCGATAGTAGTTTACCAAAAAGTTTTTGGTCTGAAGCAGTTGCTACGGCTTGTTATGTTTTTAGTAGAATCTTAATTAGAACATTAACTAACAAAACTCTATATGAACTTCTGTATAAAAAGAAACCGAAGGTATCTTATTTCCGAATTTTTGGGAGTGAATGCTTTCATTTTAAATACTAAAGAAAATCTAGATAAATTTGATCCAAAATTAGAAAAAGTTATACTTATTGGATATTCAAATAGAAGTAAAGCATATAGAGTTTTCAATTTAAAAACTAATATTATTGAAGAAACTTTAGATGTATCATTTAATGAAAATTGTAAAGATTTAAATCGAAATAAAGTTGAATTTGATAATAATAATAATAATGAATCAAATGAAACAAATAATGAAATTAATAAACCGAATAAAAGAATTAGGCTTTTAAGACATCATCCTATAGAGGATATACTGAATATGTAGTTAGAACCATAAATCAATTAAATAATATGAGTTATATAGCATTTATATCAATTATTGAACCCAAAAATCCAAAGGAAGCAACATCTGATGATTCATGGATACTTGTTATGTAAGAGGAATTGAATCAGTTCACTAGAAATGATGCATGGGAACTTGTTCCTAGACCAAAGGATAAACCTATAATTCGGACTAAATGGGCGTATAATAATATAATGAACAAACTTGGTGAGGTCATTAGAAATACATCATGATTAGTTGATCAAGGATATTGCAAAGAAGAAGGATAAATTACGATGAAACCTTTTCCTCCGTAGCAAGACTAGAAGCTATTAGAATTCTACTTGCTTTCGCTAATCATAATAGTTTCAAATTATTCCAAATGGATGTAAAAAGTGATTTTCTAAATGGATTCGTTACAGAAGACATTTATGATGACCAACCCCCTTTATTCGAGGATAAAAAAATTCCTTATCACGTTTATAAGTTAAAGAAAGCCTTGTACGTTTAAAACAAAGCTCTAAAGCCTGGTATGACCGATTAAGTACTTGCTTATTATAACCAAACTTTGAAATTGGTAAAGTAGATAATACACTATTTATTAAAAGAAATGAAAAGGATATTCAATTAGTACAAACCTATGTAGATGATATAATTTTTGGATCAACTAATAATAGAATGAAAATCAAGACAAAAGAATTTGAAATGAGTCATATGGGAGAGCTTACTTCTTCTTAGGATTACAAATTAGACAATTAGATAATGAAATATTTACTAATCAAGAAAAATATGCTAGGGATTTAATTAATAAATTTAATATAGGTAGTACTAAAGAAAAACCCGCTCCTATGGCAACCAATGAAGCCTTAAGTAAAGATGATTCTTAAAAAGATGTAGATCAGAAACTATATAGAGGAATGATAGGATCCTTACTATATATAAATGCGAGTAGACCAAACATAATGAATAATGTTTTTCTTTGCGCTATATATCAATCAGAACCTAAGGAAACTCACTTAAAATTCAAAAAACATATTCCAATATGTCAAACATACATTAGACTTTGGCTTATTCTATCCTAAGAATGATACATTCGATTTAATTTCGTAATATGATGCTGACTATGCTGGTTGTAAATTAGACCAAAAAAGTACAAGTGGAACTTGTCACTTTTTGGGTCATTCCCTAGTTTCCTGGTTTGGTAAAAAGCAACATACTGTTTCCTTGCCAACAACTAAAGCGCAATATATATATATATATATATATATATATATATATATATATATAAATGCATATATATGTATATATGCTGCTTGGTTTGTTCTCAAGTAATTTATAAGAGATAAAATTTAAGAGAATTTGATTTGAATATAACAAAATCACCAATTTACTACGATAATACGAGTGTATAAATCTATCTAAAAATCCTACATATTATGCTAAAACAAAACATATTGATGTGGGACATCATTTTATAAGAGATAACATAAATAAAGAAATATTACACTAGAATTTATTAACATAGAAAATCAAATTGCAGATATATTAACTAAACCATTAAACGAAGCAACATTTACTAAATTAAGAAGAGAACAAGAATTTGTTCTCTAAACGAAGTAGAATAATTAAATATATTAGTATAAATTATAAGGAAAATATTTTTTTTCTCAAAATAAACATATATGCCGACATATATAAAGTGGGATGTCGACATGTAACAAAAAAAATTTAGGATAAAAATTCTCTCCGAAGTTAGTTATTACTCTTATTAAAATTCTCCACTTTAAAAATTCTTCTCTTCTCACTCATTTTCTTTGTAATAAAAATTCTGAAATTATAAAACAATGGCTTCCACTTCAAACAATAACAAAAACAAATCTTTTTCATTTCCCACGCCTACCCAAGGCCCGTTTCAACATTCTACACACTCAAGGGTTATCAAACTAGAAGAATCTATAAAAGATACCCTACAATTGCTCGCTGAAATCCAACTTCTTCAACTCTGGATGACAAAAGAGAGGGAAAGCAAGGGAAGTTCATTAGGAATATTCAGAAATATATAATGGATAACCAAGAAAATCCAATTATTATTGAAGATGATTCCTCCAACATTCAAGTCCATAATCCCATGGAGGAAGATGAAGAAGAAGAAGAGGAAGAGAAAGAGGTTGAAGAAGAAGAGGAAGTAGAGGATCAAAATCAAGGAATAGATGAAGACGACCAAGTAATCTTTATCGGTGAAGTCTGTTTCGATAATAATGGGAATGTGATTGGAAAAAATGGAGAATTATGTCTCCATTACATAAATTGTCCAATTCACAATCCTCGATTGTTAAAAACAATTAATAATTAAGTTTGTGTATTTGTAAATGCTATTGTACGTGAATGTTTGTGTATACATTCATTGAAAAATACTTATGTATTTGTAAAATAAAATTAAAAAATATATTTTTGTATCGAAGTTCCTTAGTTTTATAATATTTAGTTTTCTTAGTATCTATATGGTAGTATTTATACCTAAAGATATTATTAGACTATTTACTTAGTTTGGAATAGGATAGTTTTAGGTTTGTTAGTCTTAGTTTTAGACATTAGAATTATGTCTTAGCTTTAGAGGGAGTATTGTAGTTTAGATAGGATTATATAGTTTTTATCGATGACAAGGGGGGAGAATTAAAAATAAGGCTTAGTTTAAGAGGGAGTTAGTTTTTTTAAAAGGAAGATAATGAAGTAAGGGGATAACTGGAGATTCAAGACATCAGATATAATCAAGTATGAATATTTTATAACCAAGGTTGTCATCATAAAAAAAAGGGGAGATTGTTAGAGACTGAGATATTGATGGTGATGGTTTTGATGACAACAACCTTGTTTCAACTTTATTTCAATTATTATTACAAAATATATACTAACACTGATATCTAGAACACATACACACACACACACACACACACACACACACACATATATATATATATTCGAAATTGGTACACTTTTATTAAATACCAATCATATGTTTTCCTTATATGCCTCATCAAAACCTTATAACCCCCCTACTGGGTACTTTATAAGGGAAAAGAGTACATACAAGCTCCATATATTAACAGTACATAGGATGATTATACAAGCCCGAATACATATTAATAACTTAAACGAAATATAAAACACAAATAAAAGACAATCCAACAGGCCCACGGCCCAAACTCCAAACTCTCTTGAAGATCATCTTCCTACTAGCCAGTGTCATTGAGTTCAATCTCTCATTGCCGAAGAAACATAACATTAAAATCCGTTCTGGAGGATCGGCTGCCATTGTGTCGAAGAAAAAAAATAAATCTCTCTTTTAATCAGTGCGAGCTTTGTAGAATAGGAAATTGATTTGTTGGAAAACAGACGAGAATTCCTTTCATGCCAAATAAAATAAGCCATTGTGGTAAAAGCTCCAAACGCTATGTCTCTGAGTTGATCTTTGTGGCGGAACGTCGTTAAAAGGAGGTTGGCTTCATCGTCGATTGTAGGTAAAACTGAGAGCTGAAGGAATAATCGACACTTCAAAGATGTCCACATGAACAAGAATAATCACAGGAAAAGAATAGATGTTGTGTTGTTTCTTCTTGTTTATTACACAGTGAACACAATGTATTTGAGAGTATGCCAAAGAGATACAGTCTACGCTGTCCAAAGATGCAAGATAGGAGATGAACGCCATCCTCTTGCTGTTCTTTGGATTCCAGATAACATTAAAAATGGGCTTAGTGATACCTCATTTTATCATCTTATTCCACACTTCATGGAAGGAGAAATTGGAACCGTCACACCATTGATAGAAATCTTCATGCTGGTCTAGGAAGACAAAAACATGTCGCAGTTCCGTTGATATCTTCTAGTAGCAGGATGAAGTGAAGGCTCAATTGAGTTATCCCGAATAACTAGATTGACGGTTTCATTAGGATGACTGATAGCCTGATATCTACATATGCCAAGAAGATTGACCAGGCACTTGCAGTTCACCCAAGGTTCAAACCACAAAGAGGTAAATCTGCCATTTACAATCGCTTTATTAAATAATTGAGAAGAGGTTATACGAAAACGTAGCACAGATTTCTAGGTCGAAAATGCATTGTTATCAATATGCATATTCCAGAAATGCTTATTATGGTAATGACATCTTTTCATCCATCTACTCCATAAGTTTTGCTTAGAAAAATAATTCCATAGCAGTTTAATGCAAGCCGCTGATTTTAAATCGGTTAGTAGTTTAAAACCAACCCCCCTTCGATATTAGGCCTACACAGCTACTGCCAAGCCACTTTATGCTTCGAATCACCCCAAAAAAAATCTGCACATATAGATTGCAATTTTTCCAAAGTGAACTTGGGTATTCGATACACAAATAAACAGTAAAGAATAATGGGGGTAAGCATCGAATGTATAATTTCAGCGCATCCAACTAAGCTTAATAATTTAGATTTCCATGCCTATAACTTACTTTGGACTTTATGTATCAATGCATTACACTCGGAATAGTGTAAATAATTTGATGAAAGTGGCACTCCTAGATACTTAACTGGAAGATGACCAACATCGTAGGACAGGATATCTAGAACCTCTTGAGTATTACGACTACACGAACTGAAAAAATCTTGGATTTGGAGTCATTGACATTGAGCCCTGCATATATACTCTGATTCTGGAAAACTAATCTTAACGTATAAGCATTCTGAATAGATGATTTACCGAACACCATTAGATCATCCGCGTAAAGTAGGTGAGTAATAATTGGATCAAAGCCGAAAACTGGTTGATATAGGTTTTTTGAGAAGACCTCTTTCATCATGAATGAAAAATATTGCATAACGACTGTGAATAGGTAAGGGGATAAGGGATCCCCTTGTCGAATTCCACGGTTGGAAGATATAAAACCCTTAGGCACCCTTGAAACAAAATAGAAAAATTAGGAGTAGAAATACACTCGTAAATAATATTGACAAGGTGCAGTGGAAATCCCACACAAGTCATAAGATAGCATATTAGTTCTTTATTCACCATATCATAAGCCTTTTGAAGGTCCACTTTAACACAAAATTTAGAGACTTGCTATTTCTTAAAGTCCCGTAGTAACTCATGAGCTAGAAGGTTATTATCACCAACGCTTCTTCTGGGAATAAAAGCACATCGACTTTCAGAAATTAGGTGAATTAAGAAAGATTTAATTCTGTTGCACATGATCTTTGAGTTAATTTTATAATATACGTTGCAACAGGCTATTGGTATGTAATGAGTGATGTTTGCGGGCTTGTCATTTTTGGGGATAAGAGTAAGAAAAGTGTGATTACACCCCTTCGGTAGCTTGGCAGAGTTAAAAATACCATTCATGGCCGTTAATAGGTCACATTTGATAACCTTCCGATGTAATTTATAAAATTTAGAATTCATGCCATCAGGCCCGGGACTTGAATCATAATGAATGGAGAATAATGCTTTTTTAATTTCTTGCAAAGAAATATCTTGAAGTAGGTACAATGGACCATCCCTGTTAATCATATATAAGCTCTAAAAGTGAGGAAAATGTGTACGAACATTACCATTAAACAGGAAAGTGTAATATTCTAAAGCTTCCACTTCAATGTCTGAATCTCTGTACAAAAGCTGACCATCTGGCTTTATGAATGCTCTGATATTATTACCAAATTTCCTGGATGTCATTTTTGAGTGAATTTTTTTGGAGTTTGTGTCTCCTTGCTGAAGCCAAGAGACTTTAGCCTTTTGCTTTAAACCCCAAAGCTGAATGGCCTGTTGAATTTGATATTGATTTCTGGCAGTAAGCATATCATCATATAAACCAATGTTAGTAGGCTCATTGTCGACAACAATCTCTAAAGCTTTAAGTTGAGCCACCAATTCATGCAAATGATCATCATGCTTCCTCCTCAGTTTAGGCCATTTCTTTAACTCTTGCTTGCATGAAAATAGCTTGTGTAGGAAAAGATAACTCGGAAAGCCCCATGAAACTAATGTCAGACACGTAAATATGCATTGATTATAGCCTTCTTCCATGTGCCAGTCATTACAATATTTAAAGGGGTAACCCTTTTGCTTAACAGTGGGGATTAAGTCAGACAGTAAGGGATTATGATAACTTGTTAGCTGCGACAGTGAGAGAGATTTAAAGTTTAAAAATTTCCGAATAAGCAAATTGTTAGCCAAGATATTATCAATGTGAGTGGCTAATCCTCGTCTCGTCCATGTGGACGAAAAACCAATGGGTTTTATTTCTACTAAACCAGAATGCATTACACATTTTTGAAAACATCTTATATGCTGAAAAAGTATTAAAAGGCCACCTTGTTTGTCTTTCAGTAAAAGCACGTTGTAAAAATCCCCCATCAAGAGCCATTCATCATCAAGGTTGTTTGCTTGAGCAATGAGGCTATCTCATAGCAATTGTCTGTCTGCAAGTATGTTACTTCCGTAAATAACTGTAAAAATGAGTGTAAGCCCTTTAGAGTTCTTTGCTGAGGTGGTAATATGTTGAGTAGACGTAGACAACAATTGCATAGACCATACTGACGTATCCCAAAGAAGTAAGATATGCCCAGTACACACATCAGAGTCATTAGTTATGATGCTCCAATTAGGCAATAACTTTCTACAGAATACTTTCAAGTTACTTGAGTTTAACTTCGTTTCTACTAAACCAACCACAGTTGGTTTAAACTGTGTCAGAAGAGTAAATACATCAGTCATACGTGCTGATGTGTTCATTCCCCTGACGTTCCACATAAGGAATGTCATTTCGAGGAAGAAGAACTCCTCAGGACCCTTTTAGGAGGAGTTGGTGCACTACATTTTTCTTTGCAACATCCAGGTAGGAGGAATTTCTAGAAACCATCCTTGATACATCAACAGTTTCCTCAGAAGTAACTGTATCTTGGATGACTTCTGCCACAAGTTGAATCTCATCTTGTTGAAGATCATCTGGTAAATCTTTGTCGAGGAAAGATAAATCAGCAGGTTGAGAAACATTGGAATTCGCATTCAGATTGGAAGCAGAGGTTAAAGGTTGATCAGTTGAATTCTTGACCCACTTTGGAACAGTAGAAACATCATGCACTGAAGTCTTGTATCAAAAATTTTACATTTATCACATTTATATGGTACGTATTCATATTCCACTGATACTACATGCTTTATGTCGTTGGGAAGAGGAACTGGTATAGTTGTTTTAAGGTCTGTATTCAAGTCAATAGCAATCTAAACTTGACCATACTTAGTGAACTTTCTATCTGCAGTGTTATCATCAATGCGAAGGGGTATACCAATGAAACTAGAAATTATCTGCAAAGCCTCCAAAGACCACATCTCCATACGTAAATTATGAAGGCGGATCCAAATATGAACTTCAGTTGCTGAAAATTTTGAGTGGTCATAACCTGGAACCCATTCGTCCATCAGCAATAGTTTACCAAAATGGGAGTAAGTGGTACATTCCAAAATTCTCATGTAGTCTTTATTCTTATCAAATTGTACCGCAAACTTGAATTCAGGAGCAAGATGAATATGAAAACTGCCAGACGGTTTCCATATGCGAGCAATATAATCCTTCAGTTTTACAAATGGGAGTTGCAGTCGATCAGATGTAAAACACTGGTATTAATCCAAATTTCCTCAGATTTTTGAATGGCAGTCTTAGGAAGGAACACGTACTCTGATTGTGGTGGGACAAATTTTAGTGATCGGGTTGGAGGAACTGGTTGTGAATGGGATGGAAGTGGAGGAACAGTAGTGGTGGTCGAAGTTGATGGTGAAGCCTGAGGATCTGGCGGTTGTTGAGAGAACGTGGGTGGGAAGTTATTTGCACTATCCGCCATGTTTTCATTCAGTTTATATATATATATATATATATATATATATATATATATATATAGGAAATCAATGCAGGTAATGATTATTGAAGACTGTATAGTTCAAAGAATCAAGATTACAAAGTAAAAGAGTTTAAGGTTCAAGACTCATGAGTCTCAAGAATTCAAGAGTTCAAGAAATATAGAGTAATTGTGTCTAGATATATTGTTAAAACTCTGGTTAGCACTAAATTTTGATTTCAAACTTAATTTTGATTTCAAATTCCTTTTCAAATGATTTCAAAATTATTTCCTTGATTTTAAATCTATTTTTCAAATGATTTCAAAATTACTTCCTTATTTTAAATTTATACTTCTTTATTTTTTAGAAATATTTTAACTCCTAAAATTTATTTTAACGCCTATACTTAATATATTTTAAATCCTAATTTAAAAAAGGTTTACATATAAATTTAATACTAATTTTAATATAGTTAATCATTTTTTTAATTTCCTTTTATATTAAGTTTTAGTGTATTTCATAGTTTTATATTTATACTTTTATATCATTTTATATTTAGATTTTAATCATTTTTTAAAAGTCATTTTAATTTATGTATTTAAATATATTTTTAGTTAATATACTCTGTTTCAATACAAAGGAAAATAGTTTGTTTTAACTCAGGAATTTCCATAATTTATTTAAACACTATTTGATTTAGTTTAAAATTTTCATTTTTGTGAACTTTCTAAGGGATGTTGACATATCGCTTTTGTGATGCCGACACAGGAGCCATTAAATTGTTTTGCAAATTTTGAAAAGTTGCGTCTTTTGAATTCAAATCTTTTTTCTGAAAGGATGTGGCCGTAGACTATATAATGGCTTTAGAATTCGAAATTTTTAATCAATTTTCATCTCCTTCTTCTCTAATAATTCTACCATTATTCTTCTTAATTTCTTAACTTTGTGCACCTATACTCTACCGATTTCCATAGAAACTACATCATTCTTCTACTCTTTCAAATATAAATCAAACTCTCCCTAAAATTCTAGTGATGCTCAAGAGTTGTAGGCTATTGTAATCAAAGATCTCAAGATCAAGTTCTATCGAGTCAATACTACAAAAACTGATAAGAGAAGGGTGTGTTGTGTCCCATATAAATCTACTGGGTGCGATTGTGTCCCGGGAATCGATTGTGTGTAAAGTTGTGGCCTGGAAATCAACTAAGTCTCACTGTACTTGGAGTCGATTGGGCTGTGCCCTTGTAGCCCTATAATCAAGGATTGTAATTGGATTTATTGAATAAAAATCCACATCAACCCAAAGTTGTGTGGGATTGGATGCAAGGGAGTCCCGAACTAGTATAAAATCCCTCTGTGTGCCATCATTTTACTGCTTTTTATTTTACTTTCTGCATATGTGTTTGAATCTGTGATTCGTGATATTTGTGATTTACATAGTATTATGTTTAATTCAAAAAGAATTCACGAAAGTTAATATATTCCATAAAACACGATTCACCCTCCCTCTAGTGTTTAATCTGCCTTAAGATCCTTAATCTGCATCCCGACAACCTTCACTATGAAATCCACTAACAAGATTTAAAATGTAAAATGATAATTTGATCAAGAAATTTGTACAAGATGTAGTAGCAAATTTGTTATTTGTGAAATGATAGTTTTATATGACACATTAACTATGAAATCTATTAAACATTTTATAATATTAAAATTGATAGCTTAGCGTAGCATTTTTACATTGTCTACTAGCATGTTTATGGTATTCGAAACGGTAGTACGCTGCCGCATTTTAGCTAAGAAGTCTACTAGGTTGTTTTAATTATGCAAAGTGATAGTTTAATATAGCATTCTAGTTGTAAGATTCAGTTGTTTTATACGATATTTGAAATGATAGTCTGATGTGACATTTAAAATCAAGTTTTTTGCATTATGATAATTGTACATTGCATTTTAGTATAATTAAAAGTAATAGGAATACACATATTGTTATGTAATTTGAAGTTATATTATATACTTTTGCAAGTGTCCTGCATTTCATCATTCTAGGAATATGATATTTGACTTCATACTTTGTAGGAGGTCATGAGTTCGACTCTCGTTTTTTAGGGTTGAACTCACTTGTTATGTAGTACGTATCTTAACCAGTTTGGATAAGGTACTTGTCCCTGTAAATATTTGTATTATGAATAGCATTAACAACATATATTGTTGAGTACTTTGAATTATTCAAAAAAATTAATACACCTGTAAATTGCACAATATTTATGAATGTTTCAAATTGTTAGTTATTAAAATGAAATGTTATATGCATCTAGCATTACAATTTATCAAATTCAACAACAACCTATAGCTTAACAGAAATACAATCAACATCAAATACAACATCTAAAGTTAAAAAAAGAACCATTCAAAATTAGATACCAAATAATAAATCAATAATATTAAT
Source organism: Allium sativum (assembly GCA_030737875.1). Taxonomy (NCBI): domain Eukaryota; kingdom Viridiplantae; phylum Streptophyta; class Magnoliopsida; order Asparagales; family Amaryllidaceae; genus Allium; species Allium sativum. The sequence goes on along the minus strand of JASFAX010000039.1, from coordinate 3,989,057 downwards.
TTGCAAAGTAATGGAGTATAAAAAAATGATAGTTTCATATATCATGATAATATAAAAGATACAATAAACACATATCAAAAGACGTGACAAATCAGAAGTAATTTCATTACATGACAAACCTCCAACTAAAATCAATATCGCGTCATAACTCCCGATTATTCACAAGTAGGCGACACATTGAAACTCCCTTCATGTCAGATGAATTAAAAAGGCTTACGACAACATCTCCGAGTGCGATTTTGTTTACATCTTTTAAGGAATGTGAATAAAACACTCGGTCCCCATTGGTGGAAATCGGGAGGTACATACATCCTAGAAAGGATGTGAACAAAATCCTATTCAACATCTCCTATTCTCAGCCTCACAAAGAACAACGAGAACTGAAAACTCAACTCAAGCAATCTAGAATATGGCAGCGACGATCTCGATCCCTTTTGAGAAAAATGGTAAAGTGAGATGCATTTCGAGTCGGCATCTCAGACAAACAATAATGGTTACTTTGGGCAGATAGAGCAGCAAAATCCATTCAAGGCGAAACAGTGGCCGATTCATTTTTTTGTATTGGTTCGATTTGAGATCGAAATCGAAGAAGTAAGATTAAATTTTTCGTAAACATTTCCATTGAGTCAAATCTATAACAGCCGTGTTCTTCTCATGTAAAAATAATAGTTGCATCCTTCAGTCCAAAAACAAAGATAGTTTTTCGTACAACGAATGTTTTTGTATGTATGAAAATAAGAGAGCGAAAAAGCGTCTCATCCAAACTGACTACACATATGGACATGATGAAAGAAGTCAGGGGTTCGATCCGCGCTTAGCGAGGTCTAATCCACTTATCATGTGGTATGCTATATACTACGAACTTATATATTACCAGTTCACACAAAACCAAAAAAAGAAAAATAAGAGCAACCTGTAGGGATTTTACTATTATTTAAGGAGCAGTTTTACTAAGGTCTCAGTTAAGTTTCAAAATACACCAAAACTCATTGTTTAAAATTTTGTAAATAATGCCTTTGTTTTTCGAGAATCATCGTAAAAAATCAAAAATCAACGTAAAAAACAATCAACTTCAAAACTTAATTCAATATATAATCATTTTTGTATTCATGAGAAGAAATACAAAAATTGCTTTTAAAACAAAAAAAATCACGTTCAACCAAAATGTAGGAAATCCTGCAATTTTTGTAAACTTGCAGACATCGTAGTAATTATATCAAAAGTATTGCATGATTTTATACAATTTTTGCTAATTGTTTCAAACTTTCAAATTCAATGTCGACACTTATTCAAATAGAACATTGTTGCAGAAAAATCTTCAAAAAATGATGAATATTGCATACGAACGAAAACTATACCACTTCTTGTAAAATTGTAGAAAATAAAACAACTAAACGGAAAAATTGCAGATATATCTGTAATTTTTCTATACGTTGAGTCATGTCTGCAATACACGGTAGAATAGTTGCAGATATGTCTGCACTTAATCATAATAAGTGCAGATATTTCTACACCATTTTTTTCTTACCTACAATATACTATGTGAATAATTGTAGATATGTCTGTATTTATTCACAATAAATGCAGAAATTTATACAACTTTTTTTTTGCTAGTATTCCGTCGACGTTTATAATTTTTTAAATTCTTTTTTATAAGTAGCAGCGCAAAAAGAAACAAATATAAATTGTTATAGAAAAATAGAGATATGTTTTGCATATAAACCTACAAAGGGATCCGCATTTAATTGTGTTTCATTTTAAGCATGGCTTCATAATAGTCACGTTATTTTTTCTATTTATAAGTTGCTTATACGGTATTAGGGGTGAGCGCGGTTCGGTTTGATACGGTTTGTAGCCCAAACCCACCAAACCACTTCCGCACTGCATCAAAGCATTGATAAAAAATACGAACAATTATACTAACCATTCAAATGTTTCGGTTCGGTTTTATTATAATACAGTCCGATTTTGGTTCGGTCCGGTTTGAACCCATATTAAATATGAAATAAAAGAATTATTTCCGTCAACATTCAATTTATAATTGTATGGCGTTGTCACTTAAAGGTTAAAACACACCGTGTAATCCAGAATTGAAACATTAGTTTCAAACTGCATGAATACTTCAATTTTACGTTTAATGAAAAGTAAAATTGTTTTAGTAATTAACCAAGCATCAGAGTTTATAAATACATAAACATTAGCTAAGATAACTCAAATAAGATTATAACTAGCATTATCCAAAAAATTGATACATAAACTATTATATTGAAACTATAAATTTTTCCTTTGTGATAACGATTATTATTAATATAACAACAACATACATCGAAAATAGAATATACATTGTTAAAATAAAAAATTAAATAGTAATTAATTATATTTTTATCATAAAATTATTAGTATAAGTATTTGGTTCGGTTCGGTTTAATGCGGCTGTGTTAATATTTCAAACCGTAACCGAACCGTATCATTGCAGATCGGTTCGGTTTGAGTATTTGCTTTAAAGAGAGGATTCGTGGTTTTCCGTACCATATTTACGGTTCGATCTGTGTGGTTTCCATTCTCCGGCGCGGTTTACGCTCACGGGTAATAATTAAATATGGATGAAAAACTGGGATCTAAGGTTGAATTCAGGGGACGTTTTATTATTTAACGGCAGAGATGAATTGGCTCCACCATCTGATTGGTGAAAATTAGAGGGACTCATATGCACTTCCTGATTTCCACCAATGGAAGGCCGAAGTCATGGTGAATAAAGTGGTGTGAACACTGACTCTCAAGAATTTGGGCTCATTCCCTGGCTCGATTCTTCCAACCTTCTAGAATTACTGATATTTTAATCAACGATTGGAAAGCAAAGGCTAACAGGTCTTTTTACGAGTTTCACAAATTTACAATTTTATTCCTGCAAAAGGTTGGTCTTCTGCTATAAGTATTACCCAATTGCTTCCTCTTCGTCGTCATCATTTTGGAATAACAAGAAGGAAAGTTGGGAATATTTCAACAAGGTTCGATTTCTTTTTCTATTATTGTTTCTAATTGTTTGTCATCAATTTTGATATTTGATCGGATTTGCATGAAGTTGGGGCCTATGATTTTTAGATATGAACAATAAATAACTTCTTGCTATGATCCAAATCTGAGTTAGACATTTTAGCAAATGTTTGATGAAATTCTTATTAACAGAGTACAATAAAAATGGTAAATGCAGACGAAGGGGAAAGTAGAGTAAGGAACAGAAGAGGGAGATTGGGTTTAGATTAGAAGAAATAGGGGATACAGTAGGAAATTCAAATAGCAATTAGATGAAATTAGGGATTGAGATGTAGAAGAAAATTTGGGTAAGAGTGTTGACAGAATTAAGAACAGGTGAAAACAGCAAGAAAGATTTCATTTAGTAAAAATTTCTGATGCATACATTGCTTATCTCGTGGCCTTTATATAGCCTGAACTAGGACACACGGTCACATGAACATGTGCAGAATCATAACACGTGACTAATACAATTTGGGCTTAAATTAATTTACATGCACCGCTGAACTTGTGCACGTGCACACTCAGGTTGGCTACTGAATTGCTTCATGGTTGACTGTTTCCTCCTCATGAGCCACTGCAGGTGCCAGAACATCGATGTCCACCGCCTCTGATGATCTGATGGTCGGAGAATGGCCCCCTATGGTTTGCCAACGTAATTTCTTCATAGATAATTGGGCAATTTGTTTAGAAATGTTACAATTCCCTCCCCCATTAAAAATAGATCTTGTCTCAATATCTAAAGTGGGGAACCTCTGGATTAAAGGCCAGTAATCCTCCCACGTAGCTTTATCGTCATGACGACCTTTCCACTTGACCAAAACCTGCACAACAGCCTTTCCATTCCTTGGTACCATTCTGCGATCTATGATTTTATCTGGCTGGAGTACTTCTTCTGCCTCGTAGCTAGGAGCATCCTCCTGATTCACGACATGACTTCCCACCTTTTTCTTTAATTGAGAAACATGAAAGACCGGATGAATTTTAATATAATCAGGAAATTTCAGCTTATAAGCAACAGAGCCTATCCTCTCTTCGATCTGATATGGACCATAGTATCTTGGTGAAAACTTATGCGTTCTCTGATCTCTTGCAGTGATTTGTTTACAGGGTTGTAACTTCAAGTAGACCCAATCATTCACAACAAATTCTCTTTTTGTTCTTCGTAGGTCAGCATATCGTTTCATTCTTTCCTGAGCTGCTCGCAAACTGTCTTTAATGAATTCTAATGTGATGTCTCGACTAAATAGCGTCTCCTCTACCGCCTCTACTTTAGCTGCGTTAGGTACATATGATAGTAGATTAGGAGGTTCTCGTCCATAAACAACTTTGTATGGAGTGGTATTTGTTGACACCTTCCAAGAAGTATTATACCAGAATTACGCCAATGTTAACCAGTTAACCCATTCATGTGATCTATGACTCACAAAACACCTTAAATAACATTCAAGTATTTTATTGATTATTTCGGTTTGGCCATCACTTTGAGGGTGATAGGAGGAACTTAATCTTAAACTACAACCCTGTAACTTAAACAACTCTTGCCAAAACGCACTTGTAAACATAGAATCTCGATCACTCATTATAGTTTTTGGCAGTCCATGCAACTTGAAAACTCCATTAAAGAAGACCTTGGCAACTTCCCTGACTGTATATGGATGTTTTAAAGCAAAGAAGTGGGAGTACTTGCTAAGTCGATCTACTACCACAAATATAACAGTGCAGTGTTTGCTTTTTGGAAGGCATGTTATGAAATCCATTGATAAATCTTCCTGTATGTTATTGGGAATGGGAAGGGGATTTAATAGTCCAGGCATGGGTACATTCTCGCTTTTACTTCTTTGGCAAACATCACACTCCTTAACAAACTTCTCCACGGTTCTCTTTAAATGTTTCCAATAAAACACTTGCTTGACTTTCTTAATGGTTCCCTTAATCCCAGTATGGCCACCGAGAGGTGTTGAATGATGCTCATTCACAATAATTTGTAGTAGAGATTCCAAATGGTGATCAATTAAAATTTTTCCTTTGTAAAATATTAGTTCATCTACTAATTTGTACTTACCCTCATTCACCTCTTTATTTACTATCTTCTTTTTTAATGCATGGTACCATTCTGAGTTCTGCAAATTGTTCTTCAACTCATCGAACCAGGGAGTTTGGACTATGGATATAGCATGCACTTGCATTGGCTCAGTAATTGCTTCATTCCTTCTAGACAAGGCATCCGCAACAACATTATCTTTGCCTTTTTTATATTCTACAATGTAATCAAAACCGTGTAACTTGGCCAACCATTTGTTCTGGACCCCAGTATGAAGCTTCTGACTTAACAGGAACTTGAGGCTTTGATGATCTGTTCTGATTATGAATTGTCTCCCCAGAAGGTATTGAGCCCATTTTTTGTAGCTATAATTATTGCCATTAGCTCTTTTTCATAGGTAGATAATGCGAGATTCCTCCCATGCAGCGCCTTGCTTAAATAAGCAATTGGTTTGCCTTGCTGAGTTAATACGGCTCCTACACCGATACCACATGCATCACACTCCAGAACAAAAGGTTGTGAAATCCGGCATGGAGAGAACTGGTGGTTGCATCAGGCATTGTTTTAGTTGTTCAAAGGCCTGGGTAGCTTTGTCAGTCCATATGAAGGCGTTTTTCTTTAACAGTTCAGTGAGGGGTTGTGCAATCAATCCATAACTCCTTATAAACTTTCTATAATATCTAGTCAAACCCAAAAATCCCCTTAATGACTTCAAGTTCGTGGGTAAAGGCCAGTCTTTGATTGCCTCAATTTTCTTCGGATCAACAGATAACCCTTGATTTGAAATGATGTGGCCGAGATATTCAATGCTCTTTTGTAAAAAACTGCATTTATATGGCTTGATCACTAGCTGATTCCCTTTTAATACCTGAAAAGTAATCCTAATGTGTTCTAAATGCTCAGACAGTGTCTGGCTATAAATTAGTATATCATCAAAAAAAACAAGCACAAACTTCCTTAAGTAAGGTCTAAATATTTCATTCATAAGGGATTGAAATGTCGAGGGTGCATTAGCTAGTCCAAATGGCATGACAGTGAATTTGTAGTGTCCTTCATGAGTTCTAAAAGCAGTTTTATGAATATCTGGTTCGTACATCCTAATCTGATGGTATCCTGACTTCAAATCGATTTTTGAAAAATATTCAGAATCAAATAACTCATCAAATAGATCATCAATCAAAGGGATGAGATACTTATATTTGATAGTTAAGGCATTGAGACTTCTATAATCAATGCAAAGCCTCCAAGATCCATCCCTCTTCCTAACCATTACCACCGGAGAAGAGTAGGGGCTGGTGCTGTGCCTAATGACTCCAGATTCTAGCATTTCTTTGATAATCTTCTCCAGTTCATTCTTTATGTGAAATGAGTGCCTGTACGGTTTTAAGCATACAGGTTTGGCTTCAGTCACTAAAGGGATGTGGTGATCATGATTTCTTGGAGGAGGTAGGAGTTCAGCATTGTTTGTGATCTCTGGAAACAGATCTAGAATTCTCTGTACTTCAGGATGAACCTGGGTTTCCTTCCCAGTTGCGCCAGCAATTGGTACTTCATGGGTACACACCATCATAGTAATTTGACCTTGCATGTGTTCTTTACTTAAAGATTTATTATCAACCAACTTCACATCTTGTTGTGTAATTCCTTTCCAGGTATATGTCTTATTGCCATAAACAAACTTAACTGTCAGTTCATCCACGTTCAGAGTTACCTCTCCCAAGCTTTTCATCCATTGAGCTCCTAACACCACTTGACAGCCTTCTAGGGGTAGCAACAATAAATCTACATGCATTTTGCTGCCTTGACAACTGATGTTAGCATTGTAGCATATCCCCGATCCTTGTAATTTCTCCCCATTAGCCACCATAACATTATATACTTTGGATGCATCAATTTTTAACTTGAGTTTGCGGGCAAGCGGTTCATCTATGAAACTATGCGTGGAGCCTGAGTCAATTAAGATTTGGACAGGCTTACCCTTAATATTCCCTTGAACTTTTATCGTAGATAAGGCTGGTATTCCACACATGGCTTGCAAAGTAAGGAGTGAGTTTCTTGGGTATGGGTGTCTTCGTTTTCTGTTTCATTTCCTAAGTCTTCCTCTGTAATTTCTTCAAACTGCATTTCTCCCTCTAAAACATGTATTCTTGGAGTCTTACACTTATGTTCCCTGCTCCATTGTTCCCCACACCCATAGCACTTATTCTATCTTCTCATATCAAGTAGTTGCTGTGGGGTTAAGCCTTTACTTTTGGCTAATTTGTCAATATTGGTAGGGTTTCTTTCATTGTTGGGTGTCACGGCTTTGGGATAAGTGGAGGTTGGAATGGAGTTTCCCTTAGAAAAGACACGCGTAGCCTTGCCTTTCTTGGATAAATTCCAGACTCTCTCGAACATTTTAGCTAGTGCTACCGTTTGCTTAAAATTTGTAGGCCGAGAGGTAAAGACATCGTATCTTATTTCTTCTTTGAGGCCACTTATGAATCTATCTAATAGAAATTGTGCTGGCAGAGTTTCAATAAGGGCTTGAAGGCTTTCAAATCGGGTCAGGTAAGCAGAGACAGTGGTAGTTTGTTTTAGTTTACATAGAGTTTCATATGGATTCTCCATGTCTTCAGGGTTAAATCGGGTCAAGATTTCTTCTTTAAAGATTGTCCAAGATTCCCAATTGTCAACATTCTTGGTGTACCACCCATACCATTTCAGTGCATCATTACGAAAGTAAAAAGAGGAAATGGCCACCCATAAGTGGTCAGCTGTCTGATGAAACTTGAAGAATTGCTCTGCCTGGTTCATCCATTCCAAGACCATATCATCACCATTGTAAGTCGGGAAATCTAACTTAAGATTTGGAAATGGTGAGTTCTTGTTCCATAACATAATGTCAGTGTGGTGGTTGGAGGTTGTGGGTAATGATGGATCGATATTCATGGGTAGTACATCACTGGAATTGGATGTAAGGGATGTAGTCGCTGGAGGAATAGTGGAGGAATTATTTCTAGGTGGTGGATATGTTACTGGAGGAATGACAGAAGAGGTAGCTGGTCGGTTATGTGGATTTACTGCAAGAATTCCTTGAAGAGGATGGGTGTTTGTGTGACCATTTGAAGGTTTCCTTTTAATTTGCTGAACATCCTGTGCTATGGCCTGCAGCATGTTGTAGATACCCTCAAATTTCTGTTTATCATCTTTCATATTCTGATCGATTTTGTCATTGAGACTCGTTAGGGTTTGCGAAACCTTATTGTTAATTTCTTCTTGATGAATTCTGAACTCTTCTTGATCTTGGAGAAAGGCGAGGAAAGCAGGGTTCGCATCGGTCGGCTGAGGGTCTGACTCATGCTCAGCCACTTGCTCTGCTACCACTTTGCTATGATCCAAATCTGAGTTAGACATTTTAGCAAATGTTTGATGAAATTCTTATTAACAGAGTACAATAAAAATGGTAAATGCAGACGAAAGGGAAAGTAGAGTAAGGAACAGAAGAGGGAGATTGGGTTTAGATTAGAAGAAATAGGGGATACAGTAGGAAATTCAGATAGCAATTAGATGAAATTAGGGATTGAGATGTAGAAGAAAATTTGGGTAAGAGTGCTGACAGAATTAAGAACAGGGGAAAACAGCAAGAAAGATTTCATTTAGTAAAATTTTCTGATGCATACATTGCTTATCTCGTGGTCTTTATATAGCCTGAACTAGTGCACACGGTCACATGAACATGTGCAGAATCATAACACGTGACTAATACAATTTGGGCTTAAATTAATTTGCATGCACCGCTGAACTTGTGCACGTGCACACTCAGGTTGGCTACTGAATTGCTTCATGGTTGACTGTTTCCTCCTCATGAGCCACTGCAGGTGCCAGAACATCGATGTCCACCGCCTCTGATGATCTGATGGTCGGAGAATGGCCCCCTATGGTTTGCCAAGGTAATTTCTTCATAGATAATTGGGCAATTTGTTTAGAAATGTTACACTTCTAAGCTAGGGTTATGTTGATTTTGCCTGAAATTGGACATGAATTATCGGATTTTTTGGAAAAGCAACTCAATCGTAAACTCTGATAAACGAAATGTTCCTCGGATTAAGGATTCATAAAAGTAGTTTAATCAGTCCATGTATCTGTAGTATAGCATATACGATTCGTCGCTTGTACGGATTTGTGATTCATAACCTTGAAATTGAAGCGCTGTGGCAGTATGTATGTCCGTGGGCTGTGGCTTCGTTTTTATATTTCCTTCTGATCGATCAATCGATTGTTCAGAATTTCTGAATTTTATGCAGCAGTTATGTAACTATCCCTAGTCCCTACGTATCATAAACAAACCAAGCATATCGAAGTTTTGTTCCAGTGAACATATTTTCCTCGTCTTGACCTGAACCTGTATATTCCTTTGTAATCTTAGCTGCTGTGATTTTCTTATCATGTACAAGCATGTTAATTTGATCATGTACATCTAACTGAATACTGGTTTTAGTTTTACATCCTTGAACAACGCTGTTTAAAATAGCCACTGTTGAGTTGTATGAATTAAATAATGAAGTGGAGGGCACTATTTGCCAACTCAAATTGGCCTTGAATTCACGGATAGTGCCTCAGTTGAGTTTTTATATATTTGTTTTGGACTTGCCTAAAACGTTTTATTGTTTCTATAGCTCAATTGAGTTCCAGTCATAGTTTTGATATTGAAAATGAAATTATGGGTTACTTTGCATGATCCTGTCCTAGATGGTTTTCTTATGTGGACGTATATGGTAGAGACTAGATAATGTTGAACATGGTATTAATATTTTAGTTGAACCAATTGTGTAATGCAAAATGTTTGTGCCTTAGTTTAGTTGTATTGAGTTGTGTAATGAAATTTGCTCATGAGATGCGGTTGTAGGATGATTTGGGTTTTATTCTTGTAGGCATGCATCCACATTTGGATCTTTAAGATTGGTTTGAAATGTATTTAGCCTTGGTTAAGGTTAAGTCGGTAAGTCACTAGGTGGTTTCTGACAATATTGTTGTTGTTGATACAATGCAGATGCAGATATTCGTCAAGACACTGACTGGAAAGACCATCACTCTAGAGGTAGAGAGCTCGGATACGATAGACAATGTAAAAGCGAAGATACAAGACAAAGAGGGAATCCCACCTGACCAGCAGCGCCTTATATTTGCGGGTAAACAGCTTGAAGATGGGAGAACTCTAGCAGGTTATAATATCCAGAAAGAATCAACCCTCCACTTGGTTCTGAGATTGAGAGGAGGTATGCAGATATTTGTGAAGACCCTGACAGGAAAGACCATAACGCTCGAGGTAGAAAGCTCGGACACCATAGACAATGTGAAGGCGAAAATCCAGGACAAGGAAGGCATTCCTCCCGATCAGCAGAGGTTGATATTTGCTGGAAAACAGCTGGAGGATGGTCGTACCCTTGCTGACTACAACATCCATAAGGAATCCACCTTGCATCTGGTGCTGAGGCTCAGGGGTGGCATGCAGATATTTGTGAAGACATTGACAGGCAAGACTATTACCTTGGAGGTGGAGAGCTCAGACACCATTGATAACGTGAAGGCGAAGATTCAGGACAAGGAAGGGATTCCTCCGGACCAGCAGAGACTGATCTTTGCTGGCAAACAATTAGAAGATGGAAGAACATTAGCGGACTACAACATTCAGAAAGAGTCGACCCTTCATCTTGTTCTGAGGCTTAGGGGAGGAATGCAAATATTTGTGAAAACTCTCACCGGAAAGACGATTACATTGAAAGTGGAAAACTCGGATACCATTGATAATGTGAAGGCGAAGATACAAGACAAGGAAGGGATTCCACCAGATCAGCAGAGGTTGATATTTGCAGGGAAGCAGCTTGAAGATGGAAGGACCCTTGCTGACTACAACATTCAAAAGGAGTCTACCCTTCATCTTGTTCTTCGTCTTCGTGGTGGTTGCTATATTTGATTTCCCTTTGCTTTCACCTTCTAATCTCTGTAATAAATAAGAACCTATGTGATGTGCGTTTGTTTTGGTAGTGTGGTTTGTGTGGCTGGAAGACGTGTTATGTTGGGTTGTGTGACTTGTGGGTTGATTTCCTCTTTCTGTTGGTATGCTAAATAATTCTACATCATTTTCTTTGCTAGCCTAGGGTGGTTTTTATCGTTGGTCATTACAACACGCAATTACTCCCGTTTAGACACTGATTACATTACCGTCAATTATGTTCTTTTGTTGTCTTCGGTTATCTGAATTTCAAGCGTGTAATGTTAGCATTCTTGGATTATTTGTATTGCATTCTCTGGAAAAAAAAAAAAGGGGTTTGTTGAGCTTGGTTGATAACTTGATAACGATATAGTCTGGGTTGTGGCACTTTAATTGTCGATTGGTGCATATTTGGCTTGAATTTATGTTGACTTGTACATCTTAATTTGTTTTGTTTATGTGGTTTATGTCTTGCTATTTGAAGTTTTGTATAGGACTGCGCTTGAGATTGTTGCTTGGCCTAAGTTTGCAATTTGCCAAGTTAAAGGTGAAAAATACTGTTGGGATAGTGTGTTCCAATTTCCTTCGGAAAGGAAACAAAGAAATGAGAGTTTGACATTCATCTATTTTTATCTATAGGTGGTTGATTTTTTGTATTGTTCATAGTCGTTAGTGTTATCGTGCCTTTGTGTTTGCTTCAGCTTATCGCCTTTACTCATTTCGACAAAAGATGAATGTTAGACGACTTTAGAAAATTCACAAAATTATGTCATTTAACTTGTGCACATGTGACACGTACACAGTGACATTAAATAGAATTACTTGTTATACCATGTGTTGATTCAAATGTAGTTTCTAAATATTATGTTTATTCTCTCACACCGCAAGTTCCCATGGATTTTGGAAAAACACTATGAATTGAAATCATATGTATCCGAACAATTATATAGATTTAAGTAAAATGAAACTGAATTTTTAGGATTTAGGTTGAAATGATAAATACTCAAAATTTAAATTAAACGGACTGAAATGATACATATCCGTTACCTGATCTAGATAGAAAATTATATATGGATACTGTGTTTTATTTTGAAGTATTTTCTAAAATTTTATAAAAATATTTTGACTTAATAAAAATTTATTTTAAAATTGTAAATTATAATAAAACTTAGATTAGCTTAATAAAGACGTTAGGTTCATAACTTAGATTAGCTTTAAGGTTCAAAGATATAATCTTTTAAAGATTTAAATTATAAATTTGCATATTATAAATTCAAAATTCGAATTTTTGAAATATAATACCGGGTAGTTTAAAATATAAGAAATTATATAATACTTAATAAAATAAGTTAATGAGAAACTGTATTATACTTGATAAAATAAGTTAATAACTACTTTAATATATAACAAAAAATTTAAGAAATTAACATTTGATATTTGATACATAATATAATAAATGATAAGATTTATGTATTAAAATGGTTTAAAGACTTTATATAAATTATACTAAAAATTCATTATAAGACATTTTTTATAACTTTATATATATGTAATATAGTTAAAGAATGAAGCTGGGTTACGATTTATTAAGTTAGTTCTAAAATTTTATTTAAGTACAATATTTTTGAATTTATAACTTCAGTTAAAGTTAAATTTAACAATTTGACTTTAAGTATGGTAAATGAATGTAATGATTTTAAGTTAATGATTTTTTAAGATATATTTGCGGTTATGATATTTATATTAGAGCAATGTCAAGAGATGCTTATAGTTATCATTTTGAAATAGAATTTTTTAAAGATTGACCATACTGAAGTATATTAAGCTATGTCACGTTAGGTTCATAAGTTATGTATGACTAAGTGATTCAATAAGAATGTGACCAGATGAATGTTTTGGAATATATATATACACATACATATATACATATATACATATATATATATATATATATATATATATATATAGACACACACACACACACACACACACACAAAAATAAGAAGAAAAATATGGTGGAATTATACAGTAAGTCATGATTTTATTAACTAAGATTTTATGAAACGATCACGGTGTGAAATAATCGATTAGTTATCAAAATGACCAGAGTTAGTATTAACATACTCTCTGTCAATACTGATACCACTTCGACAACTGTGTACGTGGTGGAAATTCATAATGAAGTAGGATGGATTTAACTCTACTGGACGAAGTAAGAGAACGATGATGGAATAGTTTTAACGTTCGGGTCATAATTAAAATGACTAAAATAAGAGTCATGCTCGGGCCAAGTGAGATCGCTCCTCCTATCGAACATGCTTCTTCGATACCATCTCTCTTGCCATGTGATTGATTTGGGGTCCCTTTGAATATGAGAATGTTGTTCAATGTAGGCAGCATTTGTGGTTATGCGTTAACACCAACCCAGGTCTGCAATCTGGTAGAATCCCACCGATTACCATTGGATATAGCCTTAGTGATCTATCATTTTTTTCTGATCGAGCCCCCGATGAATTTGATTTGGTGTTGCTTTTTATGGAGTGCCCTCTGATAACACCAGTGCAGTGAATTTACAGTACTATATAGGCTGCAATACTTATAAATCTAAGGGTAAAAATGTAATTCTACTTACGTTATTTTCAATACTTCACCTTACTAAATAGATGTCATTATAATAGCGTATATATTATATGCATTAGTTTCATGGATCCTTTAAGGATGCAATCCCAAACATCCTTTAAGTTATTGTGCATTTTAGTGAACATTTCACTTGAGTTTTGAATGAGAATGTTAACACTGACTCAAGTATTTTGTTTTTAGCACAATGCTCGAGTCAGCCTGAGTATCACAGGCTTTCGTGATGCATCCTCTAAAGCTTGGATTCTTGTTGGATCTATATTAGTCTATCATCTTTTGGGTTCTCTCAGTTATTCATCTCTGCTAGTTGTATATATATGTATGTATTATCAAACATCATGTTTTTTGGGTTATAGCTTATGTACAATTAAGGTTTTGTTTTACTTCCGCTACTAGTTGCTTTGCTTCTGTGTTCTGATTTGTATTTATCTCAAATAAAATTAGCAGTTCCTTGTTTTGGACGATTCGAGTTTGACATGTACGGATTATTTTCGATTTGAATAGTTTGAAATAGTAGGTCATTACAAATTAAGTTAATGACAAATGTTTCATATTCGCTAGAAAGTTTTTTTTTTTTTTTTTGGTTTCTTGTAAGCTATAAAACTTCAACCCAACTCTTATACAAACTCATCGCCATTAATTGACATCAAGCACCATTAGTGACACCAAAAACCATCTTGAACTCAAAACACAAATCATGACTAATTCTAATTCATATTCGCTAGAAAGTTTTTTTTTTTTTTTGGTTTCTTGTAAGCTATAAAACTTCAACCCAACTCTTATACAAACTCATCGCCATTAATTGACATCAAGCACCATTAGTGACACCAAAAACCATCTTGAACTCAAAACACAAATCATGACTAATTCTAACTTCCTCATTTATGTTGCAAGCTCAATGAAACCTTAGCCCACTCTATTTTCTTAATAAGAAAAAGGAAAATGTTGACCTGCCTTTTGACAAGGCCTTCAAGTTCAATGAGATTCATAGTCAAGGGTATTCTGAATTGAAAGCAACTTCAGCTCAGCGCAAAATCCTGTTCTACCAGAGCTCGATCGACTAAGCCATCTAGAGACAAAATCTGATTCATCCATACATCCGGTTCGGTCAAGCTGAAGAGTGAAGTTCTGGATCGACTAAACCCCGGTTTGACAAAGCTAAATGAAGGGAACTCCTGTTCGACCAACATCCGGCTCAACCATGCCGAACCGAATTGGAAGTTACGCATAATGTGGCCTACTAATTTCTTTCGCTCCATTTACTCCTATAATCCTGGCACGTTTCATGCCGAACCGAATATGTCCCTCAGTTATAAATAGCCGCTTAGGGCTTCTGGAAAGGGATTTTTGACTTCACTTACGCCATTTATTTTATTATAATTCTATTGTACTCGGGATTTATTCACTCCGAACTCTTGTAATCTCCATTCTAAGTAAGAATTAAGAGAAGTTATAAAGTGAATGTGAGATATTCATGCCGTACCACTATAAATTGCAGCGTTCCTCATTTTCATTTACTGCTTTCTTCATTTTATTCTTTTAATTATAATTTTTGGGTATTTGGACAATTTTGGTGCTTTCGCCAAGAAAGTTTGAGTTCTCAGCATTCAAGGTCTTTTAATCTACTTTTGGATAGTCAAGCCCGAAGAGAAGACCATTTCCCTAAATTCTATCTAGAAAAAATGTTGTCCAAGAAAAAAGCTACCTTCTCCAGGCCATCCAGCTGCTCCTAAGAAGACATGGATCAACTTGCTACCAATTCAAAATTTGGTTCGACTATGCCAAATCGGACGGAAAGTACTCCTACAACAATTGATACACCCACTGCTTAATCTCCAACCTCTTCATTCGTGATCCGTGACGACATCATGGAACTCATGTCAAAGTTGAACGAGACGGCTATTGCAATGAATGAGCAAATGCGTGAGAACATAGCCCCAAGGAAATATATGAACTGGATGGCGACGTAGTGCAATGATTTCAGGAATCAGAGAGCTCCTACCCCACCATGTCATCAGGTATAAGAGTCAACCTCATCGGGAAGAAGCGGGTATGCAGTGCAACAAAAATTCACTAGGTCCCAGAATGCGCAAGAAATCTGGTTTGGTAACCTCCCAGTTTGGCATGTCGAACCGGACCGACTCGACCATGGCGAGTCGGATGTTGTCCCACCAACTCATAACCATCCTCTATGAGATCATGGTTCTCCAAGAACCTCTTGCGCTCCCATGCTTCCCCCTCATGTCCTGTGATCGACCGGGACAATAGGAGCCAAGGAAGTACCGCTTGGACGGCGGCATAGGCGATGTTGCCTGCAGTGAAAGCGAGAAGGGACGGAGTTATAGTAATGAAGATTAGGGAATTGACCATAGCCATACACCATTTGCCAGCGATATCTCGCAAGAGGATTTCTCCTGAAGGTTCAGCTTGCCTCAAATGAACCATTATTCGGGCAGGACTAATTCCAGTGCACATTTAGTGAGCTGTACTTGGTATACGAACTCGGTAGTGGCTCCAGATGCTATTAAATGCAAGGCATTTCCTATCTACCTAAATGGACTGGTGGTTTGTAGATTGCCTCCGAGACTGGTGCCTTGTTCGAAGATCTTAGTAGGAAGTTTATGAATATCAGTTTCGCCTTCACAATGCCAAGTCGAATCATGTATTGACCCTTTCCCACTTAAACCAAGCTCAAGGAGAGTCATCCAAGGATTATATTGAGCGCTTCAACATTCTGTGATCGAAGTCGCCAACCCTAATGATGATATTATTCCGATGACATTGGTTGATGCCGTTGACTACAACAGTGAGTTTGGAAAATGGCTAACTGGAAAGCCTCACTCCACTTTAGATTACTTTTATGAGAAGGCCAACTAGTTTTTGTGAATTGAGGAGGTAGAAAGGACTCAAAAAAGGAGAATCAATGATACAGTGAATGTAGGCATCCAAACTAACGTTGTAGTGAGACAGTTTGAGGAAAATCTAGGAAAAGTTCAGGTTAACATCCAAAATCAGAACAAGAGAAGTAATAGCTAGTGTAGACGCGGCAAATGTGGAGGCCATAGTCAGAACGGGGATGCTAAGAAGTAACCCCAGTTCCAGACTTTCGACAATCATACGTCTTTGAGTGACAATTTGGAGAATGAATTTAAGGAACCCTCTTCATGGGAATTTTCGAACAAAGAAAAGCAAACATGGAAGTTTTATCTGCTCCATGAGATCTATGGCCATGCGACTAAGGAATGTCATCACCTTTGGGATATCGTGGAGAAATTGATTCAAGAAGGAAAGCTCAGTGAATTTCGAGTAACCTTACGGGACAGGGGACTTTGGACCACAATCATCAAGGTCAGGCAGCTCATAGAGCTTTCACGTAGCAAAAAACAAAGGATTTGTTATCAACACCATCGTCAGAGGATCGCATCCGGCTAGTTTCAGTCTTCAGAAAGTATAGCTATATGTTAATGTAGTGAAGCATGTCGAGTCGAAAAGTGTAACACTTCAGAGGAGGCTGCTCCCATAAAGCAAAAGAGGACAACGTTGACTATGTCATCTTCAGAAATAAAGACGTGAACGGGGTAGAGGCCCCAAATGTTGACCCACTAGTGATTTTGTCCATAATTGTCCCTGCTTTGGTATGAAAGGTCCTTTTTGACTTGGAAGTTCTATTAATATTTTGTTTAAGAGAGCCTACGACTAAATGATGTTTGAGGCGAAAGACTTAAAGCCGTGTAAGGCTAGGATCATGGTTTGAATGAACTGGTGGGAATGGTCAAATTACCGATCGAGCTGGATGAGGGAGACAATACGGGAGTGAGGATTCTCCCATTTCTTGTGTTGGACATTAATTCTCCATATAATGCCTTCTTGGGCGGACCGACCATCGTTGAATTAGAGAATGCATAGTTACTTGGTGATTGCTAGTGAAGTTTTCGATTAAGAATGGCATCGAAGTTGTACGAGGAGATCAAGTAGCCAGACGGGAATGCTACCTAGCTGGAGAAAGGAAACCAGTAACAAGAAGAAGGGAAAGGCTTTGGATAATTCCCTTCGCATCAGGGGTGCTACTGCATAGCAAGTAAAGGGAAATACCTAGCCCGAACAATATAGTTGTCAATTTGAAGACATTGATCCAAGGAAAGACGAGGAACTAGGATATTAGAGGGTGATCCCCCAACTAATAACTATAGCGATTTCGATTGATAACGACGACCCTTCTAAGGTCTTGAAAATCGAATCCCATCTTGGACCCTTCTAGACGAGGAAACTAGAAAACTTCCTTTATGCAAACCCTGAAGTGTTTACTTGGACCCAAGCTGACATGTCTGGGATATCACCGACCATCATGAGTCACTCGCTCAACATTGATCCAAAGAATGTCCTAGTGAAGCATAAATGGCATATGCTCGATCTTGAGAGGTCAACATCGACTAAGAAAGAAGTAGAGAGGCTCAAAAGCAATGGGTTTATGCGAGGCTCGCTCTATCCCGACTGGATATTGAATCTGGTACTCGTGAAAAAGTCCAACGGAAAGTAGTAAACATGCATTGATTTATCAGACTTGAGCAAGGCATGTCCCAAGGATAGGTTCCCACTTCCTAGAATTGGTCAGCTCGTAGGCCAACAGCTGGACACAAGCTTCTCTCCTTTATGGATGCATACTCTGGATACAATCTGATCCCGATGCATGTGTCTGATCAGGAACATGCTATCTTTGTAACAAACCTTGGGTTGTACTACTATATGATAATGCCGTTTGGACCAAAGAATGCCACAGCGATATATCAGTGGTTGGTCAACCGCATGTTCCAAAATCAAATTGAGAGGTCAATTGAAGTCTACATAAATGACATTCTTGTGAAATTTGCGACAACCGACCAACTATGTTGATGACTTAGCAGATATTTTCAGTGTTCTCCTCCAATTCGATATTAAACTCAATGCTTTCAAATGCTCTCTTTCGGCATTGCAGCAAGGAAATTTCCGAGTTTCATCATCAACTCTCACAGGATCAAAGCCAACCCTAAGCAAATTAAGACCATATAGAACATCCAAGAGCCTCAAAAGATCAGGGACGTCCAAAGCCTGAATGGGAAGGTGGTGGCACTAAGCATATTTATATCCAGAGTCACCAACAAGTGCATTCCTTTCTTAAACTTAATAAAATGAGGGAAGAGAAACTTTTCCTAGACTCTAGAATGTGTCGAAGCCTTTCAGAATTTGTTAAATCATTTGGATAGGCCTCCCATATTACCGAAGTCGATAGATCACGAGGACTTATTCATATATCTAGCGGTATATTCGCATGCCATTAGCTCAGCGCACATTCGTGAAGAAAATCGGATTTAACGACCTGCGTACTATGTTAGCAAGAGATTGACAGGGAAGACCATAATTCCTCGAAAATTGAAAAACTTGCTTATAGCCTTCTAATAGCCTCGAGAAATTTACATCACTACTTCCAAGCTCATCCCGTCAAGGTGTATACTGACCAGTATGACAGGTCCTTTAGCGACATGAGGCATATGGAAGGTTAATCAAATGGAATATTGAATTAAGTCAGTATAATATTACATTCATTCCTCGGAGAGTAAATCAGAGACAGGCATTGGCAGACTTTATCACGGAATTCACAGCTTCATATGTCAACACTAAAGAGGTTGATTCGTCCACTACCATATGGAAGTGTTCACTAATGAAGCTCGTAAAGATCGATGCTCTAGTGCCGGATTTTTGTTATTAACTCTTGAAGAGCGGTCGATCTGTTATGCGTTGAATTTGGATTTCCCGGCTATCAATAATGAAGTCGAATACGAAGCACTGATTGCCAGGCTTAAACTCGCAAAAGAACCTGGAGTTAAAGCAATAGACATCTTCTGTGACTCACAAATCGTAGTATTTCAGGTCAGGAGTGAATTCCAACAAAGGCAGCATAGCTTGATTCCTATCTTGATCGGATTAAAGAGCTACTAGTCGGGTTCGAATACTAACGTATATCGTACATCCTACGAGATCAAACTGGAAAAGCTGACTCTTTGGCAAAGCTATCTAGCTCGGAGAATCCGACGTAGACAGAGTTGGTCCCGTTGCAGATATTGCCACCCTGAGCATATATCAAATGGAGTTCGATCAAGTGCTGGATGTTGAACCTGAGAAGGAATCATGGATGACACCCATCAAGAACTTCCTCCTACATGGAACCTTACTCGAGTGAAAGAATAAGAAGCGTGCTCTACTACGTAAAGATTCAAGATATATCATTCAGGGAGACACGTTATATCGAAAGGGTTTCTCCTGCCCTCTGCTCTAGTATGTATCTCACGATGATGCCAAGAGAGTATTTCGAGAAGTGCACGAAGGTGAATGCGGTGATCATATCGAAGGGAAAACTTTGGAAAAGAAGGTACTTCGGTACAGCAATTTTCGGCCTACCGTCAACCGAGATGTAGCCGATTATTCACGACACTACATCTAATTCCAGAGGTTTTCTAAGATTTCGAGGGCTCCACTAACTCAAATCACCCAAATGGTCAGTCCTTGGCCATTTACAGTATGGCTTTTAGACATCATCGGTAGTCTTTTGATATCCAAGGGTGAAGCCAAGTACCTTGTGGCAGTCAACTATTTTACAAAGTGGGTTAAAGATGAACTACTGACCACGACCTTGACAAAGAGGGTGATCAAATTCATTGTTAAGAACATCAAATGTCGATTTGGACTCACCCAAACCATCATAACTGATAACAGGACCCATTTCGAAAGCTCAAAGTTCAAAGATTTCGGCCAACGTCATCACATCGAGAAAAGATATATGACAGTAGACCACCCGCAATTGAATGGACAGGTCAAAGCTATGAACAAGATCATAAAGTCCATCTTGAAGAAGAGATTGGAGAAGGCTAGAGGAAAGTGGGTCGACGATCTACCGTTATCTCTTTGGACATACCGGTCGACCCATAAGTCCTCCTCGGATAACGGGTCTCTCAATTGGTAATCCAACCGCCCAACGAAATGCCATGATACTTTCGCGAACTATGCAAAAAGTAAATAAATACCTTATATGAGCCATTGCCGGGAGTCATTGGAGTTTTCATTTCCACGATTGAGGTTAGAGGCTTATGTGCACCAAGGCTTGGTTTATCCAATTTATACGCATCAACCCTCTCGAAGCCTTGAGCTAAGGAAGGAAGAACAACGACTTGAGACGCAGGCTGTTCCATGACATGAGTGGTATATCCAGCTGAGTGGGGAGAAGAAGTGCCACCCTCAGCCATGTCAAAACACTCTCCTATTATGGCTTTGTCTTTAACACGAAGACGCTCTATATGATCCTCCTCTTTCTACAGTTGTCGGCCCTAGGCTAGAACTTCATGCTCATCAACCCTTAGAAATTTAGCCCTTGGTACCTCCTCATCCATCGATCCATTCTTATAAGAAAGCCTCTCCTCTTCTAAGAATCGGTCCTAAGTGTTAGCTAGAGTCGTTGGGTTGTCATCGACCCATGTTAGGTCCCGGTACTTGAGGACTTGGGCGTAGAAGCTGTGCACTTAAGAGCCGAATTCCTTCTCCATTATATCCACATCAGTCGCTTTAGCTTTAGCTCTTAAATCTTAATGTCATATTGAGATTTGGAATTCGCACCAGATTCAGGAGCCGTGTGAGCGGTTTCATAAGCTCTCTTTTTCCCTTCCTCGGAGGCAACGAGCTAGGCCCTGATCCTTTCATTCCCTAGGACTAGGGCTGTCAATGGGTCGTGTTCGGGTTGATTTCAGGTCATGTCAGCTCAACCCGTTTATTAAACGGGTCGGTTTCGGGTTAACCCGTTTATAATCGTGCAGGTTTCGGGTTTGATTCGTGTAACCCGTTAAGAAATTTTTTTGTATAAAAAGATGAAAACATGAAAGAAGGGTGTTGTCGTCATTCACTTGTTGCAAGCTAAGATGAGAATAAAAATGTAAAAAGTTGTTAATGTGGGAATAAACATGAAAATGTGAAGGAGTTAATCAGTGAAGTGGTAGAACCGCAGAAATTAGAATGACTAAATGAGTGGTGGCTTGGTAATTGGTAAATTAGGGTAAAGCGGCAAATGGGTAGTGGACTGGGATAGGCCTATGTTTTGTAGATTATAGAGTAATAAAATTATGTTTTATATTAAATGGGTCATGACGGGTCAGAAACGGGTTCACGGGTCGGGTCGGGTCAACCCGTTTATTAAACGGGTTAGAGTGGGTTGACCCGAAATTGACCCGTTTATAAATGGGTCGGGTTTTTTTCGTGTGGGTTACGAGTCGTGTTTTGGGTCGTGTTAGAAATTGACGTCCCTACCTAGGACGTATCTCTCTTCCTCTTTCTTCAATGCCTTATTCTCAGTCTTGAGATATATATTTTTTCCTGGGTGATCACCCTCAGATCATCCTCAAATGACTTGGTCTTGAGCGACCATAATTTAAGCTTACTATGGAGCCATGCTTGAAGCTTCTGAAGCGCCGTTTGAGATTTCTCCTCTGACTTCTTAGGGGCTGCAAGTTTGGCCTCGATGTTGGCTAAGTATTTCTTATAGTGCATGAGTTTTTGTCATTGTACCAAGCTGGTTTATGTTGTCTATATCGAGCTCAAGACTCCGGATAACCTTAGACAACCTCCTCGAGTACTTGACCATGTAACACTCCGCATTTTTAAACTAAATAATAAAAAAAAATTGTAAATATTTTAGAATTTGCTCATGTAACTAGTGTTATTGCGTCCGGCGATTTTTTGATCAATTTAGACCTATGGTTTGTAGAAAATGGATTTAAAACAAAGAAGATATATTTAAATGAAGTTTTAGAACAAAGAAGATATGAGACAAGATTAATAGCGACTAATGTTTTAATCTTATGAACAAAAACTAAGTTAGGAGACTTGGTAAAGCATGCACTTCCCAAGGTGGTTAGGAGTTCGAATCCCACTAGCATTATGTTTTAAATTTTAAGAAGGCCAACTAAAAAGGATGCATAATCTTAGAGAAAATTACATATATATATGTACATATAAGGAAAAAATTATATATAGATGAGTGTGTGTATGTATGTATATATATATATATATATGTAAGTGTGTGTGTGTGTGTATATAGGCATTCAAAGTAACATGCAATTTATTAAAAATAAGTAAGAAGTAAATGTCGAAAAAGCACTATTTGCATTTTGAAAATAAATGTTATGCGTAAATATGTATGCATAGATTCAAAAATTGAAATTAAAGTGTAAATTAAGGGCATAAGATAATAATGGAATGAAAGCGCACATTTATGTACGCGTGTGAACACATGTTAAAAAGATGGGAAATAATCAAATAGATTGAAAGAAATTTGGCAAAAGAACAACATTAATAATGACGTTTATTGCGTAGCTATTAACGAACACAAGTTTATGAAGTTACGTGCGAATATATACGCGCAAGTTTTAATTTGAAATCTAAAATGCGCGTTATAAATGGAAGAAATTAATATAGGGAAGAATAACATGCAAGAAAAACAACGTTGATTGAAAATGTTAAACAAGGAACTAAGAGTAGCGAAATTCACATTCACAACCCATTATATGGGTCAACCCATGCTCTGTGTAGGTCGACCCATTATAGGGCCGGGTCGACCTAGGGGTCGACCCACCTGGAGCTCGGGTTGACCCAATACCAGGCAAAGTGACATGTTTTCATCGATTTCTATGTCTTGAATTTCATTTATTTCAATCCAACGGACAAGATTCTTCTGAGCGCCTATAAACAAACCAGTAAGGCCTAGCCTTCAGCTCATATTTTCTGAGAGGGCGTCAGAGCTCTACCATTTCTTTTCTCCTCTAAACTCTTCAGAAAATAAATATATTAGTTTTAGGATTTCTGATTCAAGATTTGGGGAGAAAAGATAATAGATTTAAGTTATAGATGCTAAGATCCTCCGTTGGGACAAATCTGAATCAAAATAGAAAGCAGCGCAGATCCAAATAAGACTCAAGAATTATGCGCAGTCAAGTGAGTGGATTAAATTATATTTTTCAATAATAGTGTTTTTGTATCTTTTGATTCCTACTAAAATTTACAATATATCCTCCTCTTGTTCTTCTTCTTTTCCCCTCTTCTGCTTCAAACTATACCGTTTATGTCAAATTTTGGTTATGCACGAAAATTTAATAAAATTGGGACTATGCGAAAATTGGATAATTGAATTATGGATCGACGCAAAATTATTGAATTGTAGTTATGTGCAATTTAACTGACATTACAAACTAAAAGGGGAATTTTTAGTGATTTGAGGCTAAAAAGAACATATTGTGACAATATTATAATAAATGAAGGATTTGTAAATTTACAAATTATTTCAAAAAAAATCCCTTTTCAGATTTTAATGAGAAAAATGCAGAAATTATATGGATTAAAAGAAAGAAAAAAGAAGTGTAATTAAATTGTGTCAAATTTTACTGTAATTGTGCAAAATAAGAAGAAGAAACCAAGTTAGAGATAGTAATTAATACATATTAATCAAATCTAAAGGTTTGTAGTAGTCTAGATAGATTGGTTATGAAAGGAATGTATTTGTATAGTTTGAGTAAGCAAAGAAAAATAGGAAACATGGTTGCAAACTGAAATTATCAATGAATAAAGATTAGTGTGAAATATAAAGTTAATCGTATTGCACAATAAACTGATGACCTCAAAAATAAGAAAAGAAATGTATTGCAATCATGGGTTCCTATTATAGTAATTACCTGAAACTATGTAAATGGATTATATTACTGATTTGGTAATCAATCAATTTGGAATAAGCCTAACTTCCTAAAAAGAACAAATTATAAAGATGAGAAAGAAGGGTAACATAACTAAAAGAGGTTATGAAAAGAAAAAGAGATATAAAAGGTTTATAGTGTAAACTTACAAAGACGGTAAGCAGATTAAGGTCATAACTATAAGGGTTATAATTAGTAAGAAACCTGTGAAATATGTAATAAATGGGGAATGTTACCTATTATAATAGACGAGAATGTATATAATAGGTAGACTTCTCATAAGGACAAGTAGGGTAATAACACACGGGTTATAGTTAAAAGATGAAATGCTGGGTAAGAGCGCTTATTATAATTAAGCTTAGACAACAGGGCATAAGTTTAGTAAGCAAACTCACAATTACAATTGTAGTAATATTGTAACACGTGGTTATAATTAAATGGAAAATAGTAGAGTAGGTTTATTATTAGTAAATTTATAATCGAAGGAAACTAAGTTTAATGAATATAATAATAAGCGATGGTCCTTTCCGACAATAAGAGATGATTAGGGAAAATAAGCAGCCAACTAGGGGTAATAAAAAAATAACTTAAATGCAAAATAAACAATGTAATGTTTAAGTTTATTAGCAATAAGGTAAGTAAAACAAGCACGTAGTTAAAGATTAGACATAGTGTCTAATAATGTAATGATGAGGTGTGTGTGGACCAGTCCCTACGTATTTGGGATAAAGAGCTCAATGCAGCATATCATCGTGGGTGTCTGCGGACACAAGGGAAGCACGTCCAGCTTATCCGATGGGACTGGAAGGAAGTGCGTGAATTTTACAGAACGTTAGGATACTCCATGATGGATCTATGGTAGGCCTAATGAATATGCACCCAATAGACATGGTCTGTATGGTTCCATTCGGTGAGTATGCCTTGGATCATCTTGGATGATGGACAACCTAAAGACTGATTGGGATGATCTTAGGATGATTCGATGGCTTCCTTAATGAGGGAGGCTTCGTGCTAAGGACCCAACAAGGATAGTAGATAGTCAGATACCTGTCATCGTCAGTCGGAGCGTGTGCGAGAAAGACTGGAGCTAAGACAATAGGCCAACGATCTTCATTATCAGGTCATTGGATGAGGGACCACATGTTTGTTTAGATTGGATGGTAGGGAGGTCATTTAGCTCTTTTGAATAGTCTTTTATTAGATTGGAGGTAGGCTGGAATGGGGCCTTGGAGAACCACCAAAGAGAAAAACCTAAATTTGAATATCTGTACTGTAGGCCTAGTGATGCTGTCCTTTACGGTATATGCAAAGCCCCCGACTGAGTTTCATGGAGAAAAACTTAGGGATTAGGGAGCCCTTATGGTGCAATGAAAAAGGCTTATTCGCTTTTACCGCATAGTCTAGTATGCTTTTGTAGCATGGAGATGGAGGTCCAATACGTTTTCGTAGTATGACATTGGGGACCACTCGAGGAGGGTACTGTGGGAAGTATCTCGATATTGGGTATATAAATACATATATATTATTTATTAGAGAGTAGATGGGTACAATTTATGTGGAGAAATTAAAAGTGTATTGTGAAATAAACCCAAACAACTTAATAAATATAAACCAATGATATAACGATATATGTATTGCTATTTGTAGAAAGTACGATTCATTAGAAATTTTGTTCAGACCACCCTCCTCGTAACAAACCCGCATGTTAGATAGGTCGTTGAGATTTTGCAGCTTAGAGACATTTGTTAGATAGTGTCATTATACTGTTTAGTATATACTTACCATTTTATTTTATTCCTTCCCATTGTGAGATGTCTATTATGAGTTTTGGTATATTTATCTTTGACTTTTGCAGGATACCAGATAAACCAGCTCAGATTTCAATAGATTGGATTTTTGAAAAAAAATTGGTCTGTCGGAATTCGGGTTGCTACAAACCATCTCCTAGTATTGAGTTAACAATTCACAAACCCTGATTTCAATTGAGCATCGAAGGATTTAGGTATCGCATGTAGTTGAGGCAAGAAGCTGATTCGAGAAAAACAATGCCGAGGAAAAGCTTTCTTCAGCTCTTTTTTGCACTGCATAAGGGTGAGGTCATGTTCTTTAGAGAAGCAGACCTAAGGCTCTTTCTAATTCCGCCTTCCAGGCATGACAACTCCTTTGCCTTTTAGTGAAGCCTACTTAGATTGTGGGGTTAGATTAATTGGAGGTGCGACGAACCCTAATTTGTGAGTGCTCGCTGGAAGATTTATCGTGCGAGCGGGAAGCCTTGTGGTGGGAAAGGGTAACATAGTCACGGTGGTACCTTTCTGTCTCGTGCTCCCTTTCTCGTTCGTGCTCGCGCTCTTTTCCATTGCGGTCTATCTCTTCCCTATTGCGCCTTTCCAAGCATTCTTGTTTAGATAAGCTTTTGGAAGTGGGACCACTCCTTGAAAGGCTGGAGCCGAAGTGTCTGTGATACTTTCTTCCTTTGGTCATCAAGCCTATAATTCAAGAGAAAGACTTGAGTCAGAATTCAGTAATTGCATAGTAAATGAGTGCTGTGATGTGAAGTTCTCATGCTATGGGTGTCCTAGTGATCTCCCAATGGATCCAAGCCCGTAGTTTGACTAGTTGGAGTGGTCTTCCCGACTTTGGCCGGTGGTCTCTTCTTCAAAGGTTGGGAAGAATGTCACATATTCTAAGTTTTGAGTAGAATATTGCACGTTTGGTAATGAAAGATCGCTTAGACCCCTAAGTAGAGACTCTGTGTCTTTCGATCCGCCGCCATGAACAGGTGCTTTAGCTAGAGAATGAGTTTTGGAAGGTGGCTCTTCGGTGGGAAGCTTCTTTGGAGGGGGACTCACATTCCCTTCCTCAACCTCTTACTCCGATGACTTTTCTTGGTCTCCCCGCTTTCTCACTTCCCCCGTAGGGTCTCAACTGGGACTGAGGGCAACCATTTCTTTATCAATGCCCTCATCTTGGGCTTGGACTTGTGGTTTGATTGCTAAAGGTCCTCGACTGAGGGCATGACTACAAGAGCCCTGGGGTCGCCTCTTCCCACTCATGTAGTTGGGGTACCGCCTGTGCCTAAGCTTCGTTTATATAAAGTAAATAAAGTTGGTGCATAAATTCTCTAGAGATGCACCTCCAAACGCTTCTGTCGCCTACCAAAAAATTCCTCAGAGTAGTCAAAGTCGTGTAATGGACGTTGGTAGTAGGCTTGGTTGGGCTTTCAATTGTATAAAGAAATAAAGTTTTAGACACATTCCAGTGATTTTGGAAGAAGCAAATGACTTTGTAACACTTACTACACTAGATCCACCTTCTGCTAAAGCCTTCTTGTTGAGGGACGAAATACCGGTCCAACTTAACATTCCCTAGCTTGTTATATACGTCCATGATGACTCAATTTCCCAAAGTTGCTTCAAAACAAGTGAGGGATGGGGTGCCTTTATGATGATTAAAATTGAAGAAGAAGATAATGCCCTCGAATTTGGGCTCTCGATCCAAGTGCTCTCCCTATAGTATTTACATTGCAAAGAGACAAGATATTCTATGGGATGCAGCTGCATGGGTGCCAGCCTCATGCAACAGAGAAAGTTCTAGATAAATAAGATGAATGAAGGAATGCACCCTACAAAGCACATCTATCAACTTCACGTCATAATGCCCTCTAGAGGATTATGAGGAGTCTCGCCTAGGGCCGGAACAAAAATTTGTAAAAAAGGATCCTTTGCTCCGCACATAGCCTTCTTAACTTTGCCTCATCCATTGAAGAAGGCTAAGAATTGATCGGCTTCTCTAGAAAGACCATCTCAGACAGTGTGCCAAGGGCACCATCTTTGTTCTTCCTCTCTTGAAGAGCTCGATTTCCAAGACGTTGAAGTCGACTGCTCGTTGTGAGGTTGGACCTTGAATCACGAATCTTCGATGTATGACTGTATTCCAGAGTTAGATTTTGAGTCGGGTTCTGGTAATCTACGTTTTTTTTCCAGTCTCGGAAGATCTTATGGGTATCTTCTTGACATTATAACTACGTTACCCAAGAAATATCACCGGTTGTAATAAACCTATGCCCCTCTGTGAATAAACTAGTGAAGTGTATGCAATGTGATGCAAAGACTATGTAGTGACATCAATAGAAGTAAAGCATTAAATTGTGATGATGAATGACAATTCGTTGGAATGTCTTTCCCAACAGTCATCGAATCATCTCCTAAGTAATTCCAGATTATAGACTTTGCTAGGAATGAGTTCCAATTATTTGGGTTGTTTTGTGTTATGTTTGTATATGCGTAGTCCTAACTGTCCAGAAGTCCTAGTGTATGATTACAGTTTTAAGTCATTTTTATCCTTCGTGAGTCGTCTAATCTGAAGGTTGCTCAAGAATGATAATGAAAGTCCATGATCAACATTTTAAAGTTTAGATTGGGTAAAGTGTCGATTTGATCTTGTCAGGATCGACAAATCTGGATCGACCTTCCCACATCGTTCAACTCTGAATCGACTTTTTTAGATGGATCGATCGATTCCAGATTGACCTTTTTGGAACGATCATATCCATTTTGGCATCTTCCTATCGATCAACTTTTGACCGATCTTTGACTTAGTCGGTCCAAAGACTAACCAGAAACACATTTGTCCTTCAGTTCTTCCCTGGTTTCTCTATCGTCTTCTTGAATCTTTCATGTCGTCTCTTCCATCCAAACTTAGATCAACAGAAACCTCGACTTCTCCGATCACTACCACGTCTCCATGACGGCCCTACAATCACCACCATCGCCTCTAACTCCAGGACAATGACCCTATCCACGATGCTCGAAATTGAATCAAAACTCAATTAAAAAACCATATGATTCTAATCAAACACACCTATTTCGATTCGATGTCAAGATTTCAAGGTGTTGCCGAATAATGGTTCGAAGTCGGTTCGGGTTAAATCAGAGTTTGGAGAAGATAAAAATTTCTTCGGTTGGACAATGGAAAAGTGAAAGTAAAAAATGAAAAAGGTACGTGAGCCCGGTATATATATGCGAAAGACAGAGAATCTTCATATTCTACTACTGATTTGACAAGCTGGCATTCCAGTTCGGCCATGCCAATCTGGGATCCGCTTCGATCATCGAACCGAAAACAAAAAAGTCAGAAGGAGATAATAGGGAAGAGGAATTCTGACATTCCTTTGACTTAGTCGGTAACTTCACGTATGAACTCACATGAAACATTGACTTGACTTGACAACACGAACGACTTGCACAAAGAACGACTTTGTGTGGAAACGACCTGCATGTGTGTTATCACACGCAAGAGCTAACATCTCAACACAACATGACTATATAGAAAAAGAATTCAACCTCTTGACCCGATGAGGATTGAGTAATTAGTATGTCTCTCGGTTAACTGAGTAAAAATTCTGTCTTGACAGGTGCCGCTAAGCAAAGTATGAAGTATATCTAGCTATTTATGTAGAAAATAAAAATTTGATTGTCGTGACTACTACAAAGGACACGACTATTTGTCATTACTCTTCTAAAGGCAAATGACCTTCCAGGGAGATGCAACTCAACTGATTCCAAGCACGCCCCATTCTCAATGCGAGTTACTTTTGGGAGTAAAACGTTGACTTGCCTTTTGACAAGGCCGTAAAGTTCATGGAGATTCATAGTCAATTGTATTCTGACTCAAAAGTAACTCAGCTTAGCACAAAATCAAGTTCGACTGGACCTTTGATCAACTGAAACACCTGGACACAAAATCCGGTTCGACCATATACCCGGTTTGGCCAAGCTGAAGTGTGAAGTTCCAGATCGATTAAAGCCTGGTTCAACCAAGCTAAATGAAGGGAACTCCGGTTCGGCCAACATACGGCTCAACTATGTCGAACTGGATTCATGCCAAATCGGATTGGTAGTTAAGCATGACGTGGCCCATCAAATCCTCTTGCTCTTTGTAATGACCCATATTTTAATCAATTTAAAATATGAATTTTAAATTGATTTTTAGTGGATTTTAAATGGTCAAATATTGAATCTGGACTTGAAAACTATTAAAAATGAAATCTTACTTTGTTATGTATGTTACTAAAGTTAAAATAAGGTTAGTGAACATTTAAAATTGATTTAAAAACAAACATATTAAAATTCGATAATTTAATATTATTTTAATAGCCTAAAAATAGACATTTTGTAAATGATCTCGAATTTCAATGAAATCCGCTTCATCGGATCTGGAACATTAAAATATATTAAGGTTTCAAATTTCGTATCGATCGGACTTACGATTTGATCGTGCAAGTTGAAAACGTGTAGTGGTCGTTTAATTTAATTCAAGATAAAACAAATCAAATCAATTAATTTAACAACTTCCTATATCTCTCCCATTTTGACGCCTCACACCCTCTCCCCTCCACTTGTCCCTTTCCTATGCATTGCAAGCTTCCTAAGTTACTTGGCTAAGTAATGATTTCGTTTTATTTATTTTTCATTTTCTCTCTTCCTTCTCGTCTTCCTCTCCTTCCTCTCCTTCCTCCTTTCCTCTAATGGATGCCACCACCTCATCGCTGCCCTCAACATCCCAGCGCAGCCTTTCCCCTCCCCACGTGGTACCTCCTTTCTTTCTTTAAACCCAAAACACCGCCTTTTCTCCATATTTACACCACCCAAGCTCTTCTTACCACTACCGCACCTGCCCCAAACCCCACACCAATGCACGCACCACCCAAAAACTCCTATCATCGCCTACTATCCCTCCAAGTAGGCCTCAACTTTTAAAGATCTCACCTTTGCTTCAAAAATCACATTTTTATGCCCTAAACTACCTTAAAACCTTAGATCCAAGCCAACTAACCCTACTTGATCCACCACCGCCCTTACACCCACCTTACCATGTGGCATCCCCCAACAGCCCCTTCACCCTATCTCGTGGATTCCATACCCCTTAACCGAGCTTTAAACCACCAAAGATCTCAACTTTCTTCTCTTAAATGCTAATAATATTATATATGCTAGTATATGTAGTGTTCGTGAAGTGTTTGAAGTTAAAAGGTGATAACTTGGTTGCTATGTGGAGTTAAAAGTTATAGTGAAGTTAGAAGAGTCCTACCTTTAAAGAATCACAGAGTGGAAAACCTATGGTGAGCACACTTTGCTCACATTTAGTTAAATTTTGTGTTAGTGTAGCTAATTATGCTATGTATGATAATTGCTAATATGTTGAGTAGTTTTGGGTTTAATGATGTTAATTGAAGTTAGAAAAGTTAATTACTTAGTAGTTTAGCAACTAAAGTGAATACCCCAGTGATTATGAAGTTAAACTATAAAAAATGATCAGTTAGTTTGGTTGATAATGTGATTATTATGTTATGGATGAATAGTGACATCAATAAATTTGATGTGACATTTATTGATAACTTGATGTGTGTTGATATTAATTTAACAAGATTCGATCGGCTAACAATAGCAAATAAATTATTAACGATAGTTAATAATTTAGTTAAAGTGATTTGAAATAGTATTTAAGTGTCAATGACCTTAACGCTTATGTTAACGATGCCATTATGTGATAATTGGATGTTGATAACTGTTAATGATTGTTAACCGATGTTAATGATGTGTTAAAACCATATAAGTTGAATTATATGGTGATTGATTGAGTTTTATTCCAAATTGGAATTAAATTAAATATTTTATTAATTAAATAATAAGGGGAAAATAAAATTTTGATTTTTTAATCCTAAGTGATTTTTATAGATAGTTTAAGTAATTACGAACAGTCTTTGTAATGGTGGAATATTTATTTGAATAAGTTTTCAAGTAATTAAGGCATGTTCTAAATTTTTTTGGCAAGACCGACTGGTTTTTAAGGTGACCATAAACACCGTTTATTATTAAGTTAAGAACTGGTACTCTACACATGTACAAAGTAACACGTTTGGTTTGAATTGTCCATTCACTGTCATTACATCAAAATAACAAAAAGATACAACATATAAAGGGAAATAACCTACTAGTCAACTCCAACGTCGTAGAAAAATCCGGTGTAAGGAGTCATATTTTGCTTAAAGATCCAAAAGCGAAGAGCCTCATTCACATTGAGAGGACCCAATAGATGATTTCGATCCCACGAAAGATCCTTCATAATAACCTCATTGTTTCTCCAACTGCACCGTCTTTTCTCATAATTAGTTTGCCATTATCGGGTGAGAAGAATAAACGATTAAGATCTTCCACCATATTATCAATAAATATGAAGAAGACATCATTCGTGTCACAGTGCATTCCAGAAGGGGCATGCACCCAAGCAGCTTCCTTCTCATTCCAGGAGATATAAGGATCAAGAGGAACATCAGGCAAAATAGGAGCCGATTGCTCTTCCTCTTCATCTTCCTCCACTACCGTAGTTGATATCATCCTACCCGTAGGGACCCATACACGTACAGGAGGCTTAGGTAGGGGAGATTCAATAGGGAGTGGCAAGTTTACTTCATGCTAACAGGTATCGGAACAATGACCAAAGGATTTGCAGGTTGTCCAGATTTCAGGATGCCATCTATACGTCACATCCAATTAATGAACTCGATTTTCTAAAATGACTTTGATTTGAGTAGGCAAAGGTTTATCAAGAGTTATCTCTATTAGGGACCTAGCATAAACTAAGTTTCTTCTTGCAACAGTATTAGCGTTAAAGCATTTGAGTTTACTGATATGACATCTAAGCCAATTTAATCCAAGAAGAGGTTGAAGCACGGATGGAATATGGGTGAACTGCACCCAAACTGGGATCGATAGGACCCGTTCACGGACTCTATCAATTGAAGCACTCCATGATGTCACAATGAAAGGCATCCCATCAATGACTGATGGCGCTGCTTCCTAAACATGTCTCCTTTCATCCATTGAGGAGAACTTGAAATAATAAAGACCGTCAACATACATCATTTTCAATGATGCATGGATACGCCAGCAATTACGACATGCTGTAAGTATATTTACGTTCGGATGTTTGGAATCCAAGAAAAATCCAACAAGGTGATCGTTTCAGAATTTTGTAGCTTCATCATGGATATCTTGCGGAGGGATAGAGCCAGCCTCATCATGGAGGATATTAAATTCTACTGGCATGTACTCCCCTTGTAACAACCCAGAAAATCTGAGATAATTTAAATTTTTTATTTTGGTGATTTTAATGAATTTTGAATATTTAAAATGGATTATTTTAAATAATAACGACGGAAAATTTATTTTCGATGAATTTAAAATGAATAAATTTATTTTAATTATAATTCGAGCCTGAAATGGCGCGGCAATTCAAAAATTTGATTTCGAATTTCAAATGAATATACAGAATTCAATATAAGTCAGAATTGAACGAAACAAGAAATATTTGAATCTGTTTGATGATATTTTTCTAACGAAGTTAAGGAACTAAGATTTCACTTTAGAAGTTGAAAGATATGTCCAGTTTAGAATTCAGAAAAGTCGCTGTGGAATTTATATTTTTTTAATATATATAAGGGCCCTTAAAAATGAAAATTTTGCAAACGACCTTCGTTTTCGACGAAACCACCTTTGTTGGATCCGAGATGTCAAATTATTGCCCTGATACCACGATGAAACGACCTGAAATCCCCCTTACGGGAAATCACGGATTGAGTTGAGGACAAGACGAATCAGAACACAAACAGAAGAACATTTCATTGTTTATTACAACAATTCCATCAGAATACAAGAATATACAGAGTATGAATAAATATTACACATCATAAATTATCAGAGATTTAAATACATTACTGCAGCGGAAAATAATACAAAACACAACTGGAAGTAATACACGGATACAGAAATTTCCGAATATTGCTTCTGCTGTAAATCAGGATCCTATGAATATAAATCTGCAAAACCAAAACTACTAGCTGCCCGTGTCAAAATAAGGGCACCCAGAGTTTAGGTTAAAACAATAAACACCATGTCAGTCATGAGACTGGTGTGAGAACTAAAACAGTTATTAATCTTTATTTTAAAGTTAGGTAAATCAAGGGACCACGCCGTATAACACGGAACGGGTTTCCTCCCAAGAATACTAGTGCATAAAACAAACAGCGCAATGCTAAATAAAGAACAATGAAGCTATTATAAGACCCAGGTCCCATCACACAATGCAACGCAAGCCGGAGGATAGGGTGTTTACCTTATAATAGCCAAAGAATGCTTGATACGTTTAAAACAGATTATTTTGATAGTACTATAAGTGTATAGTGTCAAAAACAATTTCAGTCATAAGTATCAATCATAAACAACAGGAATGCCCCATACCACTATGCCGCCAAATATAGGTTTACAATTAAAACCGCAAAGCTCGTATTGGAAATTGGGTTTCCTTCTGTGAACCGAGGCAAAAGATAGTCCTCTACCGATTTCGAGACAATCTAGCCCATGTCTCAGGCAAGTACTCAGTCAAGCCTTTGGATCGTCAGGTTCGGTCCACCGATGTGAATTAAAATGCTTGAACACCGCGTTTCCCCACCCTTCGGGGTGTAAATGAGACAAATGACTCCATCGGCTCCATACAGTCACTGATATATCTGAGGCGCCTCGTAATCCAACAACCACATAAGTCAAACTCGTTAGGGCGTGTAAAACCACTGACACCACTTCTAGCTAGAAGGAAACACATGCCCTCCCTGATGTCCTCTCCCGTTTTTGGTTCACAACCGGGGTGTGAGGCTCGCGAATCAATGCTACACAAAGCTATGCCACACAGGCCGTGCTTTGATCATCAACCACAAGACTTTGCTTTTCAACATAAGCCTTGATCATTTGCCACTTAGGCATGCCACACAGGCAATTCACTCCATGCGATTGATATCCATCAATATATAACCTCTGAGCTTGTACGTCTCAGAGAAGGGCGTTAAGCAAGAGAATAAATTCTCCGCCGCCAAACATATATATATTTAATAGAAATCAATCACACAGAATAAAATCCAATGTCAGACACACAGTCCATTTACAAGTTCGTTCAGGGTCTGAACGAAACCGGAGGCACCTTGTACCTCGCATATCCATCGATCTCCAAGCACGTCTGGACGATCACCAACTGATTCCCTCCTCTTGGGTGTACAGCCAAATCAATATCATTAGTAATCACCCAAACGATGTGAAGACCTCTGGTCTTCGACCTCCGTCTTCATCCTTGACACATCGTCGAATCAGTTATTCAGAATGGGATAAACCTGGTCTTTTTGAATAACTCGCGTATATAATAAACAAGTGTTATACGAACACAACATACGACTCATTCCAATTCATCAGTCACTAATCGTAAATTAGTAAGAGAACAACTTCCCAAATATTAACCCCGAAGGCCGAAACCAACATCAGATCAATACCCGGGAAACCATTCATCTTAACTAATCTTCAGTGAGTTTCTAAATTTCACATTCTTAGGGGAAAGGTTCCCATTAATTTTATCAAAGATAAATTCTTTTAAATTTATACTTTAATCTTCCTTTGGATATCAAACCAAATTAAAGTTTATCCAAACTAGTCGGGATTAACGAACCTTACCGAAGTAATCATTTGTTTTAATTTCCCAGTCCCAACCTATTCATCCCATGAAGTAAAACTGGTAATACTTCATATCTAACACCACTGTGTTACCGGTAAATTCAATTACCATTTCACGTTCAAATCTAATTAAAGATTTAACTGTCGCCTGGAGAAAAACTGGTGATACTCCATTCTCGATCATTTCAATCTAATTAAAGATTCATTAAAACTCCACTTGGTTTTAATCTTCCCGATAATCACTATCAATGATTATTTAACTTGGGAAATCATCTCCTATCTTTAACTAGGTTAAAGAACCAATGTCTTTTAAAACACAGTTCACGATAAACCCAAAATCACATTCTATTCCATCAGCCTTTAACCGTAAATTAGCAAGTGAACAATTCCCTAAGTAATAACCCCGATGGTTGAAACCAACATCATATCAATACCCAAGAAACCATTCAACTTAACTAATATTTAGTTAGTTTCTGATTTTCTTAACTCCGTTGGGTCTAAGAATAGTATTATTGAAGATACCGTTCACGACAACCCAAAATCACATTCCAATAATTATCGGGTTAAAGAACAAGTGTTATTTAAAACACCGTTCACGATAAACCCAAAAATCAATTCAAATTCAATTCCAATTAAATAGCATTTAATTGGTACACTTCATTAAATCTAAATAAAAAGATTTAATCTTTTTCTCAACTGGGTTTAAGAACAGTGTTAATGAAGATACCATTCACGACAAACCCAATTCCCATTTGATATTAAACACAAGGCTCTGAATAGAAAATATATCGCCTTATATTCAATATCAAATTCTATGACCAACAAATATCGTATTGGAAATAACGATATAAATATATCTTTCAAATTTCCATAACAATATCTGCATAATCACGAAATCCAACATCGAAATATTCCAAAGACAATTTCGATTCAAATCCATTTCCACTTTATATATATACTGGAAATTCTGGTTATTTTCAAAACCATTTCAAATCCACTTTATTTATTTTAAAAATAAATGGGATTATAATTCTAGTTCAAAACTAGTTCATTTCGATAAAAATCTATTTTTATCTTTTCAAATTTGGAATTTTTCATCTCAATTCTTCACAAATCGGTATCAGAGCTTTGGTTTACAGAGCTCGGAGAATAAGACACGTTAGAACTAAACGAAAGAATTCATCAGAGATTGGATTAGTAATATCCAATAAGAATGACTCGTTAGAGATGGGATTAGTAGTATCCTAGAATGAGTGTGAAGAGTGATATTTTGAAAATAAAATTGAAAGCAAATTTTGTTTTGAAAAATTAAATTCAATTATTCGTATTTGAATATTTATTTGTACTGATTTGGACAATCCAGTATATAAAGATTTTTCATATACATCTGATCCGCGTGTATTTGAAGTTTTAATATACTGGATAGATATAGAATCACACTCTAGTCGCCCGGGGATGATATTGGTAATTGTGATCACATTACCATGATTTATGTTCGAGTTTCGAAAGTGGGATGTTTATATATTTCCATTAGACTGGTGTGAGAACCAAAACTAGATAGGGCTTATTGTTGTGAATTGGCATCAAAAATCTGATTTTTAGATTATGTATCAAAGTTATGAATTTGAAAAGCTAATCAATTAATTGATTGCTG
This sequence comes from Allium sativum, assembly GCA_030737875.1. Lineage (NCBI taxonomy): Eukaryota > Viridiplantae > Streptophyta > Magnoliopsida > Asparagales > Amaryllidaceae > Allium > Allium sativum. Next base: position 3,951,403 of record JASFAX010000039.1, on the reverse strand, counting down.
GTTGTGTTGTTTGATTAATTAAATGTTGAACCTTTAGCCAAATTGTATCAATTATTGAAGTGAATTGAAAATTGTTTGAAATTGCATACATATACATGTACTTACATTGAACAGGTCATAGCAAGGAGGCTAGAGAAGAGGAATAAAATTGTTTCCCAGACAAATAGGTACATGTTTATTGTATTTCTTGGGCTTTGGATGATTTTATGAGCCGATTGGCTAGCTGCTTGGCTTCTTCCTTTTCTTTTGGATTGGTGAGGGCCATGGGAGGCTATTTGAAATATCCCGAAGCTCCCGGTACAAGGGAGGTTATAGAGAAATTTTTCGAAAATTTAACGTGTTAGCCAAATTTTTGAAAAATTTGGAAAGTTCTTAGAAACTGAAAAGTTGAAGAACTTAAGCCATAAAGAAAATAATGAAAGTTGAGTTGGTTAGTAAAACAACTTTCAGCTTCGTTCCTTTTCGGAGACGAAAAGTATTAAGTGGGGGAGATAGAGCAATGTGGGGAAGTGAATCGAATAATGTCATCCATTTCTTCGATGGATTCGCAGTTGGGATATTATTTGCTTCAATGCAACCTAGGGAAGCATATCCATGGGGATTATTGCTAGTATTGTTTATTGAAGGGGAGATAGGAGTGTCACAACGTTCTGGAATTTGACTAGCTGTGTTATTATTTGCTTGATTGAGTGAGGAATTTTGTCGAACGGTTGTTGGGTGTTGATTTTCTAAGCAGGCTACAGAGCTGGAGGCTCGAGTGTCATTCAATCCAACATTCACAAGCTTACCACAACCACCATTGAAACCCATCGCAGCTTTATCAGGGACCGTGGTTTGTCTCAAATTCGAAGGAGACATAGCAGTCTCACCCAATACCGAACCCAAGTTAACAAGTAGAGAAAAACCAGCTTTCTCATTCACGTTAGAGCCTGGAAGATGCCAATCAGACGCAATGCGATCAAGCAAAGGAGATAAGGGCGACATACCCTTCGCAGGAGTGTTCGTCGATGGCCCAGCTGCATTAATTTCTGATATCAGTTTGTTTAGTGGATGAATATCAAGCAAGGAAAAAGTGATCTTGTAGGAGGGGAAGCTTCAGATTCTTGGTCAGCATCAGAATCAGATAGCGATTGCAGTGATTTGGTGCGGCTTCCAGATCTGGTTGTTATAGAAGAGGGGAGACGAGGTTTGGTTTTACGACTCTTGGCCATAACATGGAGGGAAGAGTAGCGGGAGAAGAGGAGGTGATTAAAGAGCGGAGACGCAAGAAACATAGATCTGGAATGCCGCTTGGAGGAAAAAGTAGCCCGCCATTGTTTTCTTTTTAAAAGATTCTCTATGAACAGCTTTGGGGCATGTTTTAAATTTGAGTTTGAAAACGAATAGTAACTTTAAAAAATGAAGTTTGGTTTGGATATCTAGAAAATGTTTTAACTAGATTTTATTATCCAGACTATCTTATTTATTTTTATTATGGGTTTCAGTAAAGTTTGGATTTCAAAAGATGAAGTTTGAAAAATAATATTATTTTAATGATTTAAATAATATTATAATATTTAAATAAAGGAATATTTGAATTTAAAGTTAAATATTGGGAATATAGTTTCCAAAAATTATTATATAATCAATAAACTATTTTGAAAGCAATTCGTTTCAATTTTGAATGTAAATAGAAGTTTCCTCTGAATAGGACTAATCGCGCCGCGGTAGTTCGCGAATTTCAACCGTTGACTTCAAATTGACGTACCGGGAGATCCGACCATCAAATTTTCCCAAATCGAAAAAACGTTTAGTTCGAAATGAAAAGAGTTTCCAAATGCAAAGGAAAATTTTATAATACAACGGTTAGATTTTTGAAAAGTTTGAATCAAATTTGAATAAAAACAACGCTAGTGCCGTTTGGGATCCAAAATTGGATTTTTAAGAAATAAGCTATTTTTAATTTATTAAAAATAGGGATAAATTATGTTAAATCATAATAAATGGTTTGAAAATGATTTTGATTGAATATACCAAGTTTTGAAAAGATAAAAAGCTATTTTATGAAAATGAGTCGTTTTAGCAACGTTATTTGGAATGGGTTGAAATAAAAGTTTTGAAACAATCAATGATATCCAAAGGTTTTTCAAACATATCTAAAGGATTAAAATGAGGATTTTAAGATATTCTGGGATTTGAGAAGTACGTAATGAAGTTAAGTTTTCCAATTAACTAATTATATTGGAAATGAATGGGAATCGATTTGGAGATCGATGGGATAAGTCTCTGTGGAAAAATACCGTTACTATTTAAGGAATTTAAAAGGCTTTGCTGTTATTCCTCTTATAGTATTAGTCCAACATGGGAATTTATATCGATTATGAGCTAATATGGTTTCCGTGAAGATTTCATTCAGAATGAAAGTATGAATTTGGGGTTTATTGTGAACAATGTCTTAAATAACATTTGTTCTGTACCGTTTAAAGGAAAGATGATTTTCCGAGATTAAGTAGAAGAGTAATCTTTGTAAAATTTTAATATATAGATTTAATGAAAGAGTTTCCCCTAGCAAACGATAATAGGAATAAAATTTAGTAATCGCTTAAATGAAGATAAGCGTATTTTCACGTAAAGATCAGATTGAATCTTAAATAAGATTTTGGGATAAAAAAAGAAGTTAGAACTTGATTGTTTTATCGTTGAGTTGGGTAATCTTCTAGGTGTTTGATCTGATGTTGGTTTAGGCCTTCGGGGTCATACACTTGATAGGTTATTCTCTTGGCATTGCGCAATCAAGAACTAATTATGATTAATAAATGGTTTTCCCTAAATGATATGATTTAGAAATCATAAGTACGATTTTGGGATACATATATGATCAAGGAAAGAGAAAGTAATTTACCCTAACTAAGGATCAATGAATGGGTTGGGTTTGGGTAAATATGTTTTCCCGTAAAAATAAAAGAAATTTTTAATCATATTTGGTTTGAAAGAATGGAATCAATAAAGGAAATTAAACTTAATAAAATACGAGGGTAACTAGATATGGAGTACTACCAGTTTTTCTCCAGGGGATGAATAGGATGGAAATGGTATAATAATATGAGAAATTACCTTTTTGTGAGGTTCAATAATCCCGATAAAGTGTACAAAACTTAATTCGAGTCAAATTGTGAAATGACATTTCATAATCATTTGAAATGATTTCCAAGGAAAGATTTAAACAAGAGTTTGAAATGTGTAAATCTTTGTTAAGACTTAAATGGGTATACCCAATATATAGAATGGTTTGAGTAAAAAAAATATTCCGATATGGAATGAGACTCATGATATTTTTGGTGTATCTATTATGGTTTGTATAGATGCGCTAGTTACTCGGAAAGACCGGGTTCCAACCCATTTTGAATAACTATACGACGAGCATTGAAGATATTTGAAGGTGGTGGACCAGGGATCTTCACATCGTTTGGATTAATTGTTGATGTCTCGATTGGGAGGTACCCCTAAGACGAGATTATAAGTGGCAGTGGTCCGGACATAATTGGAGATTGTTCGTATTTGCAACGGCCTCTCTCCTTTATTTAAAGAGGAATAAGATGCCTTTGATTTTGTACATAACCCAAAACGAACTTGTAAATGGATATGTGTTTGACATTGTACTTTATGGAATAATAAATTGGTTTGTATTGATGATATATCAGTTGGTGGCGGAGGATTTATCCTTTTAGCTTAACACCCACCTCTGGGACATATGTACTTAGAGGGATATATATTAATAGACACCGATTATATGTTGTGAATTGACAATGTGGCATGCTAAGTGCTGAGCTATTAATGATCAAAGCTCTTTGCTGAAAAGAAGAGCTTTGTATGGAAGCATGACTTTAGGGCCTCACAACCGGAAGAGACAAAACAGGATGAAGTACCGCCGAGTTAAGGACTAACATTTCCTTCTAGTTGAGAAAGTGATGCTATGGTATAAAAACCAGGCAATTTAATTAGTGGATGATAGATCAAGGCGCCTCAGATAGTGGTCGGTTATGACCTGGAGACGTTATATTCAGGAGAAATTCGAACTACACCCGGTATAGGTGGGCTGGTTTTGCCGCTACAGAAAGAAGTATTTGTTGATCTCGTGTCATCCCACAAGAGGCATACCCAAATCGCGATTAAGGAAGATTCTTTTCCTTAATCATCGATGGAATCCAACCTCCAATACGAACCTTTATGGTTTTGTTTGTACTCTATGTATGTAGATGTAATATATGGGTACCTACGTTGCTAAGATTGATAAATTTATTTTGAAAAAGTTTTCGAAGATAAACATTAATGATAATATCAAATTATTCTTGAGTATCAATCATATTTGGTTATCGTAAGGTAAAACTTGCTCCTAATAGTGTATGTTTGCATTGTGTGATGGGACGTGGGTCTTATGCTAGCTTCATTTTCCAAAAAGCATAAACGAATTTTTGAAACCCCTTTTGATGATTGTTTGATATATGTATGACTTGTTATCTAGTTCTCAAGCTGGTTAATCCAAGATAGACTCGAGTGTTTGACACTCAGGAGTTCTCAGACGATTCCAGAGGAGATGGTGACCTTCGTCAGAAGGCCGGGCGTATTCTTCTACCTATTCTTGGATGTCATGGTTGTATTATGTGAGGATTGTTTTTATAACTATCCATGGTATGTTCACTCTGATATTCTAAATGTTTTCTGCTGTAAAGTTATACTGAATATTATATTTGTTCCATTCCGCTCTAAGATTCTATGTAACGACCCGGATTTTTCGACTATTTGAATTCGAATATTTAAATATATTTTGAATATTTTATTTGAATTATTTATGGATTTTAATATTGAATTCGTTAATTAAACGACGATAGAACATTTATATTTATATTTGATATAAAACGAGCTCGAAATGTCGCGGCAGTTCGTAATATTGGGTTTTGAACTTCAATTGATTATACAAAATCCGTTTTAAGCCGTAATCCTATGAAACAAGAAACATCAAAATCAAATTATTTATAGTTTTCTAATGAAAGAGAAAAATCGTAATTTTATCGTATATATTGTAAGTTATGTCTAAATCAAATTTTGAAATAGTCGCTATGGATTTCGTTAATAAACGAGAATGTTTATTTAATAAATTTAATAAGGAATTTCTATATATTTGGACATCGTGTAACTCGAAAATATTAATGTTGATTTGTAAATTCATATTGGTTTAATTTGAAGTGATAAATTATTTTATTTAGGGATATCAATAATAATAATTTATTATTATTTTATTTAATTGTTTTGGATTTAATTTATAATATTATATCGATATTATATAAGCCGTATAAATATTTGTATTTCAAACAACCTCCATTTTGGGCAAAACAAATTTTATTGGAATACGTGTCACTAGTTATTGCTATATTTCCAGTTTGGGGTTAATTGAAGTTATTTTGTGAGCAGACAATATTTTAACCATGAACCGATGCAATAATTCGGAATTAAAATAAGCTTTTTTTGCAAACGGAGTCAGAATTCGACCAAACAAGTTTCATTGGGACCGTATCGTCAAGATGTAGCAGCACGTCCATTTTCACTACGTTTGGAGATCGTATGTGATAGTGTGATTATTAAACGTGAACCTTGTATAGTAATAATTCAACCATTTAAATAATAATAAAATAAAAAGAATAAACTATTCTAAATCCTTTTCCATGCTTTGCAACCCAAAGCTTCTCAATTCCTTGGCAGCCAAACAACTTCATTTCCAAGTATACATGATTATCACTGTGTCTCCACTATATATACAGTGACTTTCCCTCACAATTCTTCTTGCTGAAACAATACCATCCATCTTCACAAATAAATTTTTAAATGCCAATCCGTTTAGTTTTAGGCTAATGCTCCAATTAAGAAAACATCGGGAGGGATGAGATCTAGCCACGCCTGAAATCTGGTAGGGTGTGGTGGTGTATGGCGGCGGCTGTAGGTGTTTTCAGATCCGGGTTGTTGTTTATTGGTAGTAATTCAATTTGGATTTTTATAAAATCATTGAATCTGAATTAGAGTTGGTGACCTGAAGTAAAGATGGAGTCTGGGTCGAGGCGGATCTATTGGAGGTTGTGCGGCGGTGTCCGACGTCCTAGTGATAATGTTAGAGGAGTTTGACGGCAACAGTTTTTTTAATTTTAGATGCATTCGAATTTTGATTTTTTTTAAGTCAAGGAGGCCGAATTAGGATGGAAGTTCTGAAGGGGAAGGGTAGAGGAGATCGAGGCGATGCCTACGGTGGTGGGTGCAGACTCTCAAGCAATGTGGTGGTGGCGTTAGAAGCAGATGAATGGGAATGAGCAACTTGCGGTTTCTAGCCTCGTGTGGGACCTACGGGGAGAGTTTGAGGTGAGGCTGGGTCGAGGTGGAAGGGGAAAAGGCGGCGCGTCTGTCAGTGGCGATCGGCGGGGGTCCGGTGGCCTTAGCAGGTGATGGCGATGGTTTAAATTTGGTGGAGCAGCTCGCGTTTTACTGGAGAGTGGTTTCTGTCATGTTTTGGTGATCTGCGGGACCCATAGGTGGTTGGAGAGGCTAAGATCTGTCGGAGGTGAATGATAGAGGGGTGGCGGTCAGGTGGGCATCGAAGTGGCGAGGTCCGGTGGGAGTGGAAACGTCGGCGAGCGGTTGAAGTTCGGTGGTCTTCGCGTTTTTGAAATTAGAGAAGAAATCGCATTTTATTGTACCGGTAGAAGAAATTTTTTGGAGCAGGTCGGTTTCTTTAGCTTGGACTGAATTGGATTGGGCCAGTTTTATGAAAAATAAAAAAGATTGGGAAAGAAAATAACGAATTGGGAAAGGTCGGCTTGTTTGGCAAAACAAGTAACGCTGGCCTCTTTTATCCTTTGAATGGAACGGAGAAAACTGTAACAGACACCAAGACACTGTACCGGCCGAGTAAATTTTGAAACATACAATTAGTTTATTACTAGCGAATAATATTAAATAACTATAATTAGGAATATTTTAGTTAAACTAAGATATGTAACGCATAATATTTATAGCTTGTTCATATTATCAGAATCAGACTAAACGAGATATGCTAGAACCGTATCGATGAGCACAACGTGATGAGGCGGGTTTGGTCAGCGCTAGCAGCTACTGGAGTCTCTGATAAAATTAAACAACCGTTTAATTTTATTTAAACGACTTGTTTTAATCGACGAAAAACCAAGGTGAGTTTAACTCACTCATTTATCCCATTTATATTTTATATAAATCGGGTTTTAATATTTGTGTGCCATGTTGCTATTAATTGACCGATGGATGACTGTTTGGTTGTTTGCTGAATATTTTTATATATTGTTTAAATTAAACGGTTGTTTAATTTAAATGAAATGAAATGAAATCTTTATTTTTAATGATTAGTTCCAATAGAGGTAACTTACCTTGTTGGTTACGTTTATAACAATATAAACGTTTAAAATTGAATTGGGTGCTTGAACTGTTGTTATTTATTGACCATTCCCAGTTGAATTGATTATTCATGTTTATTTTATATCATCATTATATGAACATTCCCAGTTGAATTGACTATTCATGTTTATTTTATATCATCATTATATGAATTGTTTACTGGATATGATTGGATGATTTATTGTTGAATCCAAATTCAACAGTTATTTTGATATCAACCAATGGACAATATTGGTTGAGAAATTGTCAGTTGATGGCCTAAATTTTAAATATTTTACAAAAGACAGATTTACCGTTAGGTAAATCGATAAAAATGAAGTTATAAAATTTATTTTATAACTGAATATAGAATTTTAAATATATTATTTAAATTGAAGTTTATAATAAGAAAAATATATTGTGTGCGAAGCACACACATATAATGATTGTTTTAACAAGAAATATCATTTTTGTATCAAAAAAATACCGTGTGCAAAGCCCACGCATATAATGATTGTTTTAACAACAAATATCATTTTTGTATCAAAAATATACCGTGTGCGAAGCACACACATATATTAATTGTTTTAAAAACAAATACCATTTTTGTATCAAAAATATACCGTGTGCGAAGCACATGCATATAATGATTGTTTTAACAACAAATACAAGTTTTGTACCAAAAATATACCATGTGCGAAGCACATGCCGTGTGCGAAGCACATGCCGTGTGCGAAGCAAGTAAGCAAGGATTTATGTAACGATTAATAACTGAGATTAATTGTTTTAAATAACAATTAAAATGGATTATATTGAATCAATTATTATTTATTTATTAATAATCGGAAAAATGTGATTATTTAAATTAACTATAATATTAATTAATTTAAATGAAAAAGATGAGTTAGAGTTGATCAACGAGTTAATCATGTTTTGAAGTTGACTAAGTCAACTATTTTAATGGAAACTGATTATTATATTAAATGAGTTTGTGCTTAATTCAATGAAATCATTTAACGAACGGTTTAACTTTATAAGAATTAAAAAAATTGGATATTTATTTCAGTTAATGATAAAGTAACTAATAATAATTTAAAGAAATTATTTCTTAAACAAAGTTCATTTAAGTATGTGATCGAAGTTAGTAATGAAATATAATTGGATTTCAAAGTGGGTTTATAAACGGGTTTATATTTAAACCGAATTTGGTAAATGAAGTTATAAAGTGATTTTAAGCGAATACGATAAGCTTAAATTAAATGTTACGTAATATTGGAATTAAGTAAAGAAAATCAAGATGGAAAAAGGGTTTTATATTAAACCAGAATTGTATAAACGAGTTGGTAAAGGAAATGGAGAGTTAAAGCGTTAATTTAAATTAACGTTATTTAATAATCACATTAAGTGAAATGGATAAGTTTTGAAAGGAGGTTTCCAAAGAGGAAATGATTAAAAGGTTTAGAAACAAAGATTTTGTACTTGAATTTGGTAAAAGATCAAGTAAAAGGATTTGTAATAAAATCCTGATAATGAAACAAATAGTTTAAAGAAGCCGAGGTTTAAAAGTTGATATTTTATTTATCATTTACTAAATCAACGAATTTAGTAATAATAATATATTTAAAAAGGAAATTTCAGAAGTAAGGAGGTTTTATAAAACCATAATTTAAATAAATAGTAAAGGGGTATTTGTTGGTATTAGAATGAATATGGGTTTTTGAATTATGATTTGTATCTATCTTAAGATAAGAATGTTGTTGATCAAGGTATGAGAGGTAATTAAAATACCCCAACTTGAACGACTTCAGGATTATCAGTGGATGATATTAATTGTAATGTTAAAGATGTTAAAAGCGATTTATTACGAGAAATAATAATTCGACATTATTCGAAGAATTGGTTAATAAATATAATGGGATTTCAAGTTAAAGGAAATAAAATAATTTGGGGAAATATGTATTGATATTTCCAACGTAATGGTAATATAAAGGGCTAGAAAATATGGAATGATATTTTCATAATCATGGTAATAAAAGGAGTTGTGAAAATATAATGATAATTTCGAAGTAAAGAGATGAGTTTAGAATGAGTTTTTCTAAAGGAATAAGGGACTTGTAACACCCCACGTTCATTAATGTCACTCTCAAAGGGAATGCATTAACTTTCATGGAGTATTATTGGTGTATAGAACAGAATATAACAAGGCAGATACATATATTGGTACTTGAAAAATTAAAACAACTTTTATTGCAGTGGAGAAGTAGTTTGGTTACAACAACATCAAAGGCCAACAATAAAACCAAGTACACTTAATATCCATCTTGACAAATTATTTTCTGAGTACATAAAGTAAAAAGCATAACCCCAACATAAGTAGCCATAAAAGAGAGAAGCTGAATTTTACTTTCAGCAATCCAAACACTTCCAAAAGAGAGAGAAAGAGGTCCAAATCAAGCTCCACTAGCACTAGTCCCACCCTAAGAACCTGGGGGGGGGGGAGGAAGAAAAGAGGCGAAAACAAAGGGGGTCAGACATAAAGTCTGGCGAGTCCAATAACTTTAACAATATAATTATTAAAGTAATTAGGATAAGGCATAAATTGGTAAAACAAGGAATGACTGTGAAGTAAATGGGCATGACAAAACCAACAAGAGGAATAAGATAACGTTAATTGCATTCCTAATCACTATAGGATAATTACTATACTGCACCAATACTAGTCACCCTAAAGGTTGATCCCGCCTACTGAACAAAATAACAATAATGGTAGTTTTGTGTACCCCTAGCTGTCTTCATAGGTGCTGCCTGCTTCTATCTCCATTAGTTGTACCCACTACCCTCCCCATTCTAATTACAACATTTATTCATAATATGGTAGTTGGACTCCTAGCTGTCTTCATAGGTGCCGCCTGCTCCTATCTCCGCTAGTCGTACCCACTACCTTCCCATTCGATCGGCTCCCTAACTCGTAGATACCCGTGATGGTCCCACAGTGGGGTGTATCACTTCCCAAAGTGACAACCCGATACTACTAAAGATGCACGGCTTATGTAACAACCCGTAAAATGCGAGCCAGTTTGAAATTTTTATTTTGGCAATTTTAGCAAATTTTGATTATTTAAAATGAATTATTTTAAATAATATCGACGAGAAATTTATTTTGAATATAATTCGAACGTATATATTATACGCGTCGTCGTTAGAATATAAATATTTATATATAATTATAAATAGAATTGAAAATGGCGCGGTAGTTCGATAATTCGATTTCAAACTTCAATTGAATGTACCGGGAGCAAAACAATCCAGATTTTAGTGAAACCAAAAATAATGGAATCTAATTGATAATATCTTTCTAACGAATCCGACCAATCGAAATTTGATAGCGGGAATCAAAAGATATGTCCAGTTGTAAATTCTGAATAGTCGCTATGGAATTCAGGCCCTTAAAAATGGACATTTTGCAAATGACCTCGGATTTCGACGAAACCACTTTTGTTGGGTCCGCAGTGTAAAGTTATTGCTAGATTTCAAATTTCATAATTTTTCGAATCAATATGTGAGCGTGGTAAAGGAAAACGTGTTTTGACCATTTCAGTTGATTTTAATCGACTGGAAATTGGCCATTTTTCAAACGGTCTCAGAATTCGACGAAACTAGTTTTGTTAGGACCGTATCGTCAATATGAAGCTAGAAAATATTTTTCTGGAATTTTTCTAGTCAGTATGTGGCCCCGGTAATTTGAAAAGTACGTTTAAAATTCAATATAGTGATTTAAATGAAAATTCAAAAGGAAACCGATTGTAACGATCAAACCAGCTTGCGATACATATCCCATTGTGTTCGAAATGGGGGTTAAACGCTATGGACGACAGGCAGTGGGCCTCGTTTCGAGGTCGTGGATGAAAGTCAACCTTTTTTCGAAATTTAATAATTAAATAATAAAAAAAAAATCATTTCCCTCTCCCCCTTTTCCTTCTGCTTGCCCCCCCCCCCCCCCCCCGTTCAATATAACTTCAAACAGAATAAAGAAAAAAAAAAAAAAAAAAAAAAACCTAAAGCCAGCGACACCGCCCCCCCTGAATCGATCCACCGCCTACTCCTCCAAGCCCACGCCGCCGCCTCCCCTCAGATCACCGAACACCCCCCCCCCTCCATGGATCGAAGAGCCGAAGCCCTCGAGCCTCGACGCAAATCGTAGCCATCGCGAGCCCCGTTCGAATCGAAGCCGCCGCCTGCCCCTCCAGCCGCCGACGAAGACGAGCATCGCCCCTCCCCTTCTTCGCAGTTCGGTGAGCGTTTCCTTTTTTTTTTTATTTTTTATTTTTATGTATTTTATTTTCTTTTTTATTTTTATTTTATTTTAATCTGTAAAACTGATTTGATTTTATGAAATAAAAAAAAAAAAAAACTGTTTTAAAAATAAAGTAAAAACTGAATTTTTATAAAATTAAAACTGATTATATAAAATATTAAAAACCGATTTGTTTAAAAAGAATTGAAATACTGATTTTATAAAAGTATTTTAAAACTGAAATGAATTTTAAAGTATTTTAAAACTGGATTTTTAAAAAGTATTTTAAAACTGGATTTTTAAAAAGTATTTTAAAACTGAAATGATTTTTTTTATAAAAGTATAAAGAAAAAAACTGAAACTGATTTTTGTTTTAAGTTTTAAAAACAGAATTTTTAAAGGATATGAAAACTGATTTTTTTCTAAAAAGGCAAAACTGTTTTTAAAAGATTTAAAAAACTGCATTTTTTTTAAAAGAAAAAAAAAACTGTATTTTGAAAAAGATATAAAAACTGCATTTTCAAAAAGATAAAAGAAAAAGGGTTGATCTCTTAATAGAAAAAGATTGGAACTTGAAAATAAAAATCATATTTTTAAAAAACAGAAAAGATGGAATTTTTGTTAAGTAGAAGAAGTAAGATGTGATTCTTATATTTTTAAAGTAATAAAAATATAATTTTTACATCATAGAAATATTAAAAATATAATCTTTGTTTTTAAAATATAATCTTTATAAATTGAATAACATAGTAAAAATTCGATTTTTACTTATGTAGAGAATAAGGGAAACGAAAGCGACAAGAAGACGAAATAGACGAAGATTTCCATAAAGGAAGAGTCGTGCAGTTGGATAGCTATTGGTGAGAATTTCTCACCTTTCAATTTATTTTTCTAGTTATATATATATATACTAGGATGCAGACGGTGCTTATTAGAAGCACCCGACACCCGTCCACAGACCATGGACTTGTTTGATTGGTTGTGTAGTTGGTTAGATTATTTGATTTGGATTTGATTGTTTTGGTGAAATTGAAATTGATATGATTGATGTGTGAATGGCGTGGGCCTTCACTAGACCGGGGATAAGGCTAGGCCTTGTCCCGTTTCTAGTATCGTGCCGTTATGCCGCCGAAATTTTCTAAAAATATGTTAGAGAAATAAAAATATCATTTTATTGTGTAAATGAATTGAATAGAAATTCATAGGTTGAAATAAAATGTTTTATCGTTAAAAATATAATTTTTAACGTGAAGTGAATAAAATAAAATATTCATTTATAAACCGGACGGTTTGTTTATGTACACCTATTTGAATGACATTGATTGGGACGATAAATTTTACACATGCCCAACTGCACAAATAAAATATGCGTTTGATTGTTTGAAACCCCACACGGGTGTTGGGATGAAATTTGAAGTTCACTCATCCTGATTGGTTAAATGTGTCGATCGATTGATTGACAGGCTGTTATAAGCGTTGAATATCTATATTTGATGCTTATACAGTGTAGTGCACTTTGGTTGATGGTTGATTATTTTTCAAAGTAATTATATACATGTGTTGTATGAAAATCCATATAATTAACTTTATATGGTAATTGATTGGGCCTCATTCCAATTTGAAAAATAAAGAATATTATAAAATAAAAGTTCATGTGTTGACAGTACTCATTCATTGAGATTGGTCATGTGTTGAACGAAATATTTTAGTAATAAAATTTACATCTTTATCGATATAAAATAAAAGTTCATGTGTTGACAGTACTCATTCATTGAGATTGGTCATGTGTTGAACGAAATATTTTGATAATAACAACTATTTTGAAAAAGAAATATTTGAAATAGAATATTTGAAAATAGAAATTTATGAAGCCGTGTTGATTAGATTGACGCCATTTTGACGTGAACGATATTTATATCGATTTTAAACGATTTCGAAATGAATTGAATTGAAAACGATTTCGAAATGAATTGAATTGAAAACGATTTCGAAATGAATTGAATTGAAAACGATTTCGAAATGAATTGAATTGAAAACGATTTCGAAATGAATTGAATTGAAAACGATTTCGAAATGAATTGAATTGAAAACGATTTCGAAATGAATTGAATTGAAAACGATTTCGAAATGAATTGAATTGAAAACGATTTCGAAATGAATTGAATTGAAAACGATTTCGAAATGAATTGAATTGAAAACGATTTCGAAATGAATTGAATTGAAAACGATTTCGAAATGAATTGAATTGAAAACGAATTCAAATTGAATTGAAAGCAAATTGAAATGAATTCAAATTGAATTGAAATTTGAATTGAAATTTGAATTGAATAGGAATGAATTTTGAAACGAATTTATAAAGAAGAATTCAATTTTGATTTGAATTGAAAAGGAAGTTGAAATTGCTTTTGAAACGAATTCAAAACTATTTATAAAATTCGTTTTAAATAGAAATCGACGAAATATATATTATATATATTTTATATATAATATAATGGCCTGAATAGAACGCGCCGCGCCGCGGCAGTTCGCGAATTTCGACCATTTATTTCAAACGGACATTACGGGAGATCCGACCGTCGGATTCTCCTAAAACCGGAACCGTTGGGTTCGTATCGAAAAGAGCTTTCTAGCGAATGTTAGAAATTTGAAATCTAACGGTTGGATTTGGAATTATGTCCAAATCAAATTCGAAAAAGGTCGCTGTAAGTGCAGTTCGATGGCCATTGATGGAAATCGACTGTACGGGCCTTGATAAAATTATTAAAAATAGTAATAATTTGTGTAAAATCATAAGAAATGATTTAGAAAGAATTGGGATGAAAAACTCCCTATTTGGAAAGATAAAAATAGATTTTTATCGAAATGAACTAGTTTTGAACTAGAATTATAATTCTATTTATTTTTAAATAAATAAATTGAATTTGAAAAGGGTTTTGAAAATAACCAAAATTTCCAATGATTGCATTGGAGTGGATTTGAATCGAAATTGTCTTCGGAATATTTCGATGTTGGAATTTGTGATTATACGGATGTTGTTACGGAAATTTGAAAGATATATATTTATATCGTTATTTCCAATACGACATTTGTTAATCGTAGAATTTGATATTGAATATAAGCCGATATATTTTCTATTCAGAGCCTTATATTGAATATCAAATGGGATTTGGGTTTGTCGTGAATGGTGTCTTCACTAACACTGTTCTTGAACCCAGTTGAGAAAAGATTAAATCTTTTTATTTAGATTTAATGAAGTGTACCAATTAAATGATATTTAATTGGAATTGAATTGATATTGATTTTTGGGTTTATCGTGAACAGTGTTTTAAATAACACTTGTTCTTTAACCCGATAATTAATGGGATGTGACTTTGGGTTTGGCGTGAATGGTGTTTTCACTAACACTGTTCTTGAACCCAGCTGAGAAAAGATTAAATCTTTTGATTTAGATTTAATAAAGTGTACCAATTAAATAATATTTAATTGGAATTGAATTGATATTGATTTTTGGGTTTATCGTGAACAGTGTTTTAAATAACACTTGTTCTTTAACCCGATAATTAATGAATGTGATTTGGGTTTGTCGTGAATGGTGTTTTCACTAACACTGTTCTTGAACCCAGCTGAGAAAAGATTAAATCTTTTGATTTAGATTTAATAAAGTGTACCAATTAAATAATATTTAATTGGAATTGAATGGATATTGATTTTTGGGTTTATCGTGAACAGTGTTTTAAATAACACTTGTTCTTTAACCCGATAATTAATGGGATGTGACTTTGGGTTTATCGTGGACCGTGTTTTAAATGACACTGATTCTTTAACCCAGTCACAGATTAAAACTAAGTGGAGTTTTAATGAATCTTTAATTAGATTGAAAAGATCGAGAATGGAGTATCACCAGTTTTGCTCCAGGCGATAGTTAAATCTTTAATTAGATTTGAACGTGAAATTTAGAAACTAACTGTCGGTTAGCTAAGTAGAATGGTTTTCTGGATATTGATCTGATGTTGGTTTCGGCCTTCGGGGTTAATATTTGGGGAATTATTCTCTTGATTAATTTACGGTTAATGACTAATGAGTTGGAATGAGGCGTATGTTGTGTTTGTGTAACACTTTTATAATATATACGCGAGTTATTCGGAAAGGCCGGGTTTATCCCATTCTGAATAACTGATACGACGATAAGTCGAAGATGAAGACGATGGTCGAAGACCGGAAGTCTTCACGTCGTTTGGGTGGTAACTGATGATCTTGATTGGGCTGTACACCCAAGAAGATGGAAACAGTTGGTGATCGTCCAGACGTACTTGGAGATCGATGGATATGCGGGGTACTAGGTGCCTCCGGTTTCGTTCAGACCCAGAACGGACTTGTAAATGGACTGTGTGTCTGACATCGGATTTCATTCTGTGTGACTGATATCGGTTGCATAGGATGGTTTGCCTGTGTGGCATGCTAAGATGCAAATGATCAAGGCTTCTGTTGAAAAGCAAAGTCTTGTGGTTGATGATCAAAGCACGGCCTTTGTGGCGTAGCTTTGTGTAACGTTTACCTCGCGTGTTTCACACCAGGTATGAACCAAAAACGGGAGACGGACCTCAGGGAGGGCCTGCGTTTCCTCCTAGCTAGAAGTGGCGTCAGTGGTTTTACACGCCCTGACGAGTTTGACTTATGTGGTTGTTGCTGTTGCGAGGCGCCTCGGTTATATCGGTTTCGGCCGAATGCATCCTGGTCGGCTGACGGACCAGACTTACGCCCCAAAGGGCGGCGAAACGCAGTGTCCAGGGTTTAAGTTTAATCCACTCCGTGTGGACCGGCCCTGTCGCTCCAAGGGTCGATGCGTTCTGATCCTGAGACTCGGGCTAGGCAGTCTCGAATCGGTTGAGGACTATCTTTTGCCTCGGTTCATAGACGGAAATCCAATTTCCAAATACGTGATTTTGCGGTTTTATTTGTAAACCTATATATGGCGACATGATATATGGTACCCATGCTGCCTATGATTGATACTTATGATTTGAAGTTGTTTTATACACTATGCACTTATAATAGTATCAAATGATTTGTTTTAAACGTATCAAGCATTCTTTGGCTGTTATAAGGGAAAACCCTATCCCCCAGCTTGCGTTGCATTGTGTGATAGGACCTGGGTCTTATAACAGCTTCATTTTTCTTTATTTAGCATTGCGCTGTTTGTTTTATGCACTGGTATTCTTGGGAGGAAACCCGTTCCGTGTTATACGGCGTGGTCCCTTGATTTACCTAACTTTGAAATAAAGATTAACTGTTTTAGTTCTCACACCAGTCACATGACTGACCTGGAGTTTATTGTTTTAACCTAAACTCTGGGTGCCCCTATTTTGACACGGGCAGCTAGTAGTTTTGGTTTTGCAGATTTATATTCACAGGATCCTGGTTTACAGCTGGAACGATATCCGGAAAGCTTTGTATCCGTATATCTCTTCTAGTTGTATATTGTATTATTTTCCGCTGCTATGTATTTAAATGTAATTTAAATCTCTGATATTTCTGTGTAATATTCATTTATACTCTGTATATTCTTGTAATCTGATGCATTGTTGTAATATACAATGAAATGTTCTTCTGTATGCGTTCTGTTGTGGCTTGTTCTCGAACTATCCGACACTTTCCTTTACGGGGAAGTTGCGGGTTTTCACAGTTGGTATCAGAGCTTTGGTTTACAAAGCTAGAGAACAAGACACATTAGAACCTTACGAAAGAATTCATCAGATATTGGATTAGTAATATCCAATGAGGATGACTCGTTAGAGATGGGATCAGTAGTGTCCTAGAACGAGTCGAAAGAGTGTTGTTTTTGAAAATAAAAGTGAAAACCCACTTTGTTTTGGAAATTCAAATCTTAAGTATTCGTATTTGAATAGTCTATTTAAATTGAATTTGGGCAATCGAATATATAAAGATTTTGCATACACGCTTAGCGGCTTGTATTCGAAGTTTTAATATATTGGGTAGATATAGGATCACATTCTAGTTGCCCGGGGATGATTCTGATGATGAGGCATCGTCATCTGTGTTGTGTTCGACTGGCGAGAGTGGGTTATCTATATATTTCCATATAGACTGGTGTGAGAACCGAAACTAGATAGGGCCTATTGTTGTGATTTGGCATCAAAAAAATCTGATTTTTGTATATATATCAAATTATGAATTTGAAATTCTAATTCACTAATTGATTGATGTTTGTGTTGGCTGTTTAATTGTTTGATAATTTTGAACCATTATGCCTAATTTGATCGAATATTGAATTGTATTGAAAATTGGTCGCATTTGCTTGCATATACATATATATCATTGAACAGGTCATAGCAAGGAGGCTAGAGCAGAGAATAAAATTTGTTTGCCCGACAAATAGGTACATGTTTACTACATAATTTCCTGTTTTGTTTGGGTGATGATGATTTTGTGAGCCTATTGGCTAGCCGCTTGGCTTTTTCTTTTTCTTTTTGAGATCTGAAGGACCGGGGAAGCTATTTGAAATTCCCCGATGCTCCCATTGCAGGGGAGGTTATGGCGAAATTTTTCAAAAATTTAGGGTGTTAGCCAAATTTTTGAAAATTTGAAAATTCTCAGAAACTGAAAAGTTGGAGAATGGAAGCCAAATCGAGCGTAGAGTTGATTAATCAAACCACTTTCGACTTTGTTCCTTTTCGGGGACGAAAAGTTTTAAGTGGGGGAGATTGTAACAACCCGTAAAATGCGAGCCAGTTTGAAATTTTTATTTTGGCAATTTTAGCAAATTTTGATTATTTAAAATGAATTATTTTAAATAATATCGACGAGAAATTTATTTTGAATATAATTCGAACGTATATATTATACGCGTCGTCGTTAGAATATAAATATTTATATATAATTATAAATAGAATTGAAAATGGCGCGGTAGTTCGATAATTCGATTTCAAACTTCAATTGAATGTACCGGGAGCAAAACAATCCAGATTTTAGTGAAACCAAAAATAATGGAATCTAATTGATAATATCTTTCTAACGAATCCGACCAATCGAAATTTGATAGCGGGAATCAAAAGATATGTCCAGTTGTAAATTCTGAATAGTCGCTATGGAATTCAGGCCCTTAAAAATGGACATTTTGCAAATGACCTCGGATTTCGACGAAACCACTTTTGTTGGGTCCGCAGTGTAAAGTTATTGCTAGATTTCAAATTTCATAATTTTTCGAATCAATATGTGAGCGTGGTAAAGGAAAACGTGTTTTGACCATTTCAGTTGATTTTAATCGACTGGAAATTGGCCATTTTTCAAACGGTCTCAGAATTCGACGAAACTAGTTTTGTTAGGACCGTATCGTCAATATGAAGCTAGAAAATATTTTTCTGGAATTTTTCTAGTCAGTATGTGGCCCCGGTAATTTGAAAAGTACGTTTAAAATTCAATATAGTGATTTAAATGAAAATTCAAAAGGAAACCGATTGTAACGATCAAACCAGCTTGCGATACATATCCCATTGTGTTCGAAATGGGGGTTAAACGCTATGGACGACAGGCAGTGGGCCTCGTTTCGAGGTCGTGGATGAAAGTCAACCTTTTTTCGAAATTTAATAATTAAATAATAAAAAAAAAATCATTTCCCTCTCCCCCTTTTCCTTCTGCTTGGCCCCCCCCCGTTCAATATAACTTCAAACAGAATAAAGAAAAAAAAAAAAAAAAAAAAAAAAAACCTAAAGCCAGCGACACCGCCCCCCCTGAATCGATCCACCGCCTACTCCTCCAAGCCCACGCCGCCGCCTCCCCTCAGATCACCGAACACCCCCCCCTCCATGGATCGAAGAGCCGAAGCCCTCGAGCCTCGACGCAAATCGTAGCCATCGCGAGCCCCGTTCGAATCGAAGCCGCCGCCTGCCCCTCCAGCCGCCGACGAAGACGAGCATCGCCCCTCCCCTTCTTCGCAGTTCGGTGAGCGTTTCCTTTTTTTTTATTTTTTATTTTTATGTATTTTATTTTCTTTTTTATTTTTATTTTATTTTAATCTGTAAAACTGATTTGATTTTATGAAATAATAAAAAAAAAAAAAAACTGTTTTAAAAATAAAGTAAAAACTGAATTTTTATAAAATTAAAACTGATTATATAAAATATTAAAAACCGATTTGTTTAAAAAGAATTGAAATACTGATTTTATAAAAGTATTTTAAAACTGAAATGAATTTTAAAGTATTTTAAAACTGGATTTTTAAAAAGTATTTTAAAACTGGATTTTTAAAAAGTATTTTAAAACTGAAATGATTTTTTTTATAAAAGTATAAAGAAAAAAACTGAAACTGATTTTTGTTTTAAGTTTTAAAAACAGAATTTTTAAAGGATATGAAAACTGATTTTTTTCTAAAAAGGCAAAACTGTTTTTAAAAGATTTAAAAAACTGCATTTTTTTTAAAAGAAAAAAAAAACTGTATTTTGAAAAAGATATAAAAACTGCATTTTCAAAAAGATAAAAGAAAAAGGGTTGATCTCTTAATAGAAAAAGATTGGAACTTGAAAATAAAAATCATATTTTTAAAAAACAGAAAAGATGGAATTTTTGTTAAGTAGAAGAAGTAAGATGTGATTCTTATATTTTTAAAGTAATAAAAATATAATTTTTACATCATAGAAATATTAAAAATATAATCTTTGTTTTTAAAATATAATCTTTATAAATTGAATAACATAGTAAAAATTCGATTTTTACTTATGTAGAGAATAAGGGAAACGAAAGCGACAAGAAGACGAAATAGACGAAGATTTCCATAAAGAAAGAGTCGTGCAGTTGGATAGCTATTGGTGAGAATTTCTCACCTTTCAATTTATTTTTCTAGTTATATATATATATACTAGGATGCAGACGGTGCTTATTAGAAGCACCCGACACCCGTCCACAGACCATGGACTTGTTTGATTGGTTGTGTAGTTGGTTAGATTATTTGATTTGGATTTGATTGTTTTGGTGAAATTGAAATTGATATGATTGATGTGTGAATGGCGTGGGCCTTCACTAGACCGGGGATAAGGCTAGGCCTTGTCCCGTTTCTAGTATCGTGCCGTTATGCCGCCGAAATTTTCTAAAAATATGTTAGAGAAATAAAAATATCATTTTATTGTGTAAATGAATTGAATAGAAATTCATAGGTTGAAATAAAATGTTTTATCGTTAAAAATATAATTTTTAACGTGAAGTGAATAAAATAAAATATTCATTTATAAACCGGACGGTTTGTTTATGTACACCTATTTGAATGACATTGATTGGGACGATAAATTTTACACATGCCCAACTGCACAAATAAAATATGCGTTTGATTGTTTGAAACCCCACACGGGTGTTGGGATGAAATTTGAAGTTCACTCATCCTGATTGGTTAAATGTGTCGATCGATTGATTGACAGGCTGTTATAAGCGTTGAATATCTATATTTGATGCTTATACAGTGTAGTGCACTTTGGTTGATGGTTGATTATTTTTCAAAGTAATTATATACATGTGTTGTATGAAAATCCATATAATTAACTTTATATGGTAATTGATTGGGCCTCATTCCAATTTGAAAAATAAAGAATATTATAAAATAAAAGTTCATGTGTTGACAGTACTCATTCATTGAGATTGGTCATGTGTTGAACGAAATATTTTAGTAATAAAATTTACATCTTTATCGATATAAAATAAAAGTTCATGTGTTGACAGTACTCATTCATTGAGATTGGTCATGTGTTGAACGAAATATTTTGATAATAACAACTATTTTGAAAAAGAAATATTTGAAATAGAATATTTGAAAATAGAAATTTATGAAGCCGTGTTGATTAGATTGACGCCATTTTGACGTGAACGATATTTATATCGATTTTAAACGATTTCGAAATGAATTGAATTGAAAACGATTTCGAAATGAATTGAATTGAAAACGATTTCGAAATGAATTGAATTGAAAACGATTTCGAAATGAATTGAATTGAAAACGATTTCGAATAGAATTGAATTGAAAACGATTTCGAAATGAATTGAATTGAAAACGATTTCGAAATGAATTGAATTGAAAACGATTTCGAAATGAATTGAATTGAAAACGATTTCGAAATGAATTGAATTGAAAACGATTTCGAAATGAATTGAATTGAAAACGATTTCGAAATGAATTGAATTGAAAACGATTTCGAAATGAATTGAATTGAAAACGATTTCGAAATGAATTGAATTGAAAACGAATTCAAATTGAATTGAAAGCAAATTGAAATGAATTCAAATTGAATTGAAATTTGAATTGAAATTTGAATTGAATAGGAATGAATTTTGAAACGAATTTATAAAGAAGAATTCAATTTTGATTTGAATTGAAAAGGAAGTTGAAATTGCTTTTGAAACGAATTCAAAACTATTTATAAAATTCGTTTTAAATAGAAATCGACGAAATATATATTATATATATTTTATATATAATATAATGGCCTGAATAGAACGCGCCGCGCCGCGGCAGTTCGCGAATTTCGACCATTTATTTCAAACGGACATTACGGGAGATCCGACCGTCGGATTCTCCTAAAACCGGAACCGTTGGGTTCGTATCGAAAAGAGCTTTCTAGCGAATGTTAGAAATTTGAAATCTAACGGTTGGATTTGGAATTATGTCCAAATCAAATTCGAAAAAGGTCGCTGTAAGTGCAGTTCGATGGCCATTGATGGAAATCGACTGTACGGGCCTTGATAAAATTATTAAAAATAGTAATAATTTGTGTAAAATCATAAGAAATGATTTAGAAAGAATTGGGATGAAAAACTCCCTATTTGGAAAGATAAAAATAGATTTTTATCGAAATGAACTAGTTTTGAACTAGAATTATAATTCTATTTATTTTTAAATAAATAAATTGAATTTGAAAAGGGTTTTGAAAATAACCAAAATTTCCAATGATTGCATTGGAGTGGATTTGAATCGAAATTGTCTTCGGAATATTTCGATGTTGGAATTTGTGATTATACGGATGTTGTTACGGAAATTTGAAAGATATATATTTATATCGTTATTTCCAATACGACATTTGTTAATCGTAGAATTTGATATTGAATATAAGCCGATATATTTTCTATTCAGAGCCTTATATTGAATATCAAATGGGATTTGGGTTTGTCGTGAATGGTGTCTTCACTAACACTGTTCTTGAACCCAGTTGAGAAAAGATTAAATCTTTTTATTTAGATTTAATGAAGTGTACCAATTAAATGATATTTAATTGGAATTGAATTGATATTGATTTTTGGGTTTATCGTGAACAGTGTTTTAAATAACACTTGTTCTTTAACCCGATAATTAATGGGATGTGACTTTGGGTTTGGCGTGAATGGTGTTTTCACTAACACTGTTCTTGAACCCAGCTGAGAAAAGATTAAATCTTTTGATTTAGATTTAATAAAGTGTACCAATTAAATAATATTTAATTGGAATTGAATTGATATTGATTTTTGGGTTTATCGTGAACAGTGTTTTAAATAACACTTGTTCTTTAACCCGATAATTAATGAATGTGATTTGGGTTTGTCGTGAATGGTGTTTTCACTAACACTGTTCTTGAACCCAGCTGAGAAAAGATTAAATCTTTTGATTTAGATTTAATAAAGTGTACCAATTAAATAATATTTAATTGGAATTGAATGGATATTGATTTTTGGGTTTATCGTGAACAGTGTTTTAAATAACACTTGTTCTTTAACCCGATAATTAATGGGATGTGACTTTGGGTTTATCGTGGACCGTGTTTTAAATGACACTGATTCTTTAACCCAGTCACAGATTAAAACTAAGTGGAGTTTTAATGAATCTTTAATTAGATTGAAAAGATCGAGAATGGAGTATCACCAGTTTTGCTCCAGGCGATAGTTAAATCTTTAATTAGATTTGAACGTGAAATTTAGAAACTAACTGTCGGTTAGCTAAGTAGAATGGTTTTCTGGATATTGATCTGATGTTGGTTTCGGCCTTCGGGGTTAATATTTGGGGAATTATTCTCTTGATTAATTTACGGTTAATGACTAATGAGTTGGAATGAGGCGTATGTTGTGTTTGTGTAACACTTTTATAATATATACGCGAGTTATTCGGAAAGGCCGGGTTTATCCCATTCTGAATAACTGATACGACGATAAGTCGAAGATGAAGACGATGGTCGAAGACCGGAAGTCTTCACGTCGTTTGGGTGGTAACTGATGATCTTGATTGGGCTGTACACCCAAGAAGATGGAAACAGTTGGTGATCGTCCAGACGTACTTGGAGATCGATGGATATGCGGGGTACTAGGTGCCTCCGGTTTCGTTCAGACCCAGAACGGACTTGTAAATGGACTGTGTGTCTGACATCGGATTTCATTCTGTGTGACTGATATCGGTTGCATAGGATGGTTTGCCTGTGTGGCATGCTAAGATGCAAATGATCAAGGCTTCTGTTGAAAAGCAAAGTCTTGTGGTTGATGATCAAAGCACGGCCTTTGTGGCGTAGCTTTGTGTAACGTTTACCTCGCGTGTTTCACACCAGGTATGAACCAAAAACGGGAGACGGACCTCAGGGAGGGCCTGCGTTTCCTCCTAGCTAGAAGTGGCGTCAGTGGTTTTACACGCCCTGACGAGTTTGACTTATGTGGTTGTTGCTGTTGCGAGGCGCCTCGGTTATATCGGTTTCGGCCGAATGCATCCTGGTCGGCTGACGGACCAGACTTACGCCCCAAAGGGCGGCGAAACGCAGTGTCCAGGGTTTAAGTTTAATCCACTCCGTGTGGACCGGCCCTGTCGCTCCAAGGGTCGATGCGTTCTGATCCTGAGACTCGGGCTAGGCAGTCTCGAATCGGTTGAGGACTATCTTTTGCCTCGGTTCATAGACGGAAATCCAATTTCCAAATACGTGATTTTGCGGTTTTATTTGTAAACCTATATATGGCGACATGATATATGGTACCCATGCTGCCTATGATTGATACTTATGATTTGAAGTTGTTTTATACACTATGCACTTATAATAGTATCAAATGATTTGTTTTAAACGTATCAAGCATTCTTTGGCTGTTATAAGGGAAAACCCTATCCCCCAGCTTGCGTTGCATTGTGTGATAGGACCTGGGTCTTATAACAGCTTCATTTTTCTTTATTTAGCATTGCGCTGTTTGTTTTATGCACTGGTATTCTTGGGAGGAAACCCGTTCCGTGTTATACGGCGTGGTCCCTTGATTTACCTAACTTTGAAATAAAGATTAACTGTTTTAGTTCTCACACCAGTCACATGACTGACCTGGAGTTTATTGTTTTAACCTAAACTCTGGGTGCCCCTATTTTGACACGGGCAGCTAGTAGTTTTGGTTTTGCAGATTTATATTCACAGGATCCTGGTTTACAGCTGGAACGATATCCGGAAAGCTTTGTATCCGTATATCTCTTCTAGTTGTATATTGTATTATTTTCCGCTGCTATGTATTTAAATGTAATTTAAATCTCTGATATTTCTGTGTAATATTCATTTATACTCTGTATATTCTTGTAATCTGATGCATTGTTGTAATATACAATGAAATGTTCTTCTGTATGCGTTCTGTTGTGGCTTGTTCTCGAACTATCCGACACTTTCCTTTACGGGGAAGTTGCGGGTTTTCACAGCTTATACCTACACGATGCAACAACGTCTTACCTACTGGCTCGGGCCCACGCACGCACATGACCCGTTGGACTTGTGTTGCCATCGCTAACCCGTTTTGACCTCTTATAATCAAACCCAGTAAGCGTGTCCCGTCCTCGATCTAGATCGAGCTCACTTAGGTACTAAATGGGTTACTGGTTGAAAAGGGTCCCCACGCTTGACACAAGCTTTCCACCTATGCTTGGTCGCCACTAAGATTTCCCACTTAACCCCCTCTTATTAATGTCTTCTTACATGTTTCAACTTGGTTAAGTGTTTATAATTATATCCCACATGTCACCCATGTTACCCACTTATCAAATCAACATGTGTTATTGGTTAAGCTTGTCTTAACCCTATCTGCTTATCAGATCAATATATATATATATATATATATATATATTATTGCTTAAGCTGGTCTTAACCCTATCCACTTATATATTATTGGTTAAGTTGGTCTTAACCCTCTCCACTTATCAGATCAATATGTATTATTGGTTAAGTTTGTCTTAACCCTATCCACTTATCAGATTAATATATATTATTGGTTAAGCTGGTCTTAACCCTACCCACTTATCAAATTAATATATACTATTGGTTAAGCTGGTCTTAACCCTATCCACTTATCATGTTTTATGTATCATATATATATATATATATATATATATATATATATATATATATATATATATATCGTACAACATGTTTTACTTAATTTATGATTAAGTACATCTTAGTTCACAGATACATTGGTTAAGAGAATAACTCCCTAAGTATCAACCCCGAAGACCAAAATCAACATCAGATTGGTACTCAGAGAATTACTCAGCGCAACCAAACTTCTGTTTGTCATTCATATTCGTCTTTGATCATCATTAATTAATTAATAATGCACAGACCTCTCACATTAAGTCGATTGCTTGTGATCGCTGGATATGCCGGGCGGTTCCGGGCAGACTTCCACCACAAGCCAGACTTAACCTCGTGTCTAAGCATCTTTTAATTATGCCTACGACCTCTCACATTAGACTGTCGTTTGCGGTTGTTGGATGTGCCAGGCGGGTCCGTGCAGTCTTATACCACAAACGAGTCTAACCTCGTGTCTTAGGCATTTATTACGCATTTAATTTATGCCTTTGACCTCTCACATTAGACTACCGTTTGTGGTTACTGGATTTGCCGGGCGGGTCCAGGCAGTCTTATACCACAAACGAGTCTAACCTCGTGTCATAGGCATTTATTATTACACATTATTATTCAACCCCAATTTGAATTGATATCCCTATTTCAGATTGTCAATAACTTCCAATTTTTAATCCATGTCCATAATTGTCACTTAAATTATGTCCATAATTTTCAGGTATATAAATTATACCAATTAATGTCTCAAATTAATTATACGCTTTTAAAGCCATTTTATGCCGATTCACAATATGTATTATTTAATATTTTCCCATTATCCTCACGTCGTTCATACGTTTAACATGAAATATGTTAGACTCGCAAATAGTCTAACTCATAAAAAAGAAAAGCAACATCAAAACTTGCATAACACATAAAATAGATCTAACTTGCGAATAAGAATTATAACATAAGTTTGCATAGCCAATAACTTGCATAGGCAACGAACATATAGAACATAAATTTGCATAAACTACCATGGATCTAAATATAGATCTAAACATGAAATTGTGATCTTGCATATATGAATATGGGTTTCACCTAAACTTGCACATGTGAATATGGTTTTCACCTAAACTTGTATATGTGAATATAGTTTTCACCCAAACTTGCATATGAATTCCTACAAACTTGCATATGAATTTAAACATGTAAACTAATATCACATGTTTTGCATAGAAACTAGCATATGTATATACTTGATTCACATATAAACTTGTGTATAATTCGCATATAGACTTGCATAAGATTCACATACAAACTAGCATATGTAGAAACAGACTTGCATAAGATTCACATACAAACTAGCATATGATTTACATCCCAAACTTGCATATAAACTGTCATAAAATGAATCAAGTTAAACATATGTGATTGGACATATGAAATAGATCTACCAACATAAGTTAACAAAATTGTCATATGTTCACCAACAGACGATAACAAAGTTAGATAACATCACATGATTCAACAGACATGTTATCATAATCCAAATTATAACTCATCATAATTAATTTATTAATTATTTTGTGAAAGAAATTGTATTTACAAAGATGGATTAGAGAAGAGAATAATTCGTTCGTCGTTTGTATTAGAATCCTGACTTGTAATTCCTAAGCTTTAAGGAGAAGAACTATTCTAGTAGCAGCATGGAGGCCAAGAGATTAATTTAGTTTAGGTTTAGATCTTGAGTCTATGCGTGCTTATATAGAAGTTTAAATCAATATAAGCCGTTAGATTATCATAGGAGCAAATCAGAACCATTCAGACTAGATAGAGTTATCCAGAATTGCCACATATGCCCTAGTGACTCAGCAACAGGTCAGAAAAGACTCACCAACAAGTCAGGATCGTCTCATTTCAGATCTGCCCCGGGTAGGGGGGGTAGGTCGACCCCCAGGTCGACCTGTATAGAGGAGGTCGACCCCCTGATCGACCCCTTGGTCGACCTGGCCTGGGGCGGGAGAAATCCTGCCCAGCCCGCTTCCTCATTTGAATTTTGAATTTTGATCTGAACTGTTTTTAATTTATTTAAATTACTTAAACATCTGAGGTCCATAGCTTCCTCATACGAAGTCCGATTTATGAAAACTTGGACTCTATTCCAAGCAGAATTCCGAGACGAACGCAATGGCGTAACCCATTTCCCTTAATTCTTCTCCTAAAAATTAAGTGTTCTTAAATTTGTTAATTTTAATATTTAAAATTACGGGGTGTTACAGGACTATTACTGTTTCAAATAACGAAACAAAAAGGAGATATCGTAACGATTGTTTCACGAATGATAAGAGTCGAGTCGATTTTCCGAATTTGGATAATAAGAAATGTCGTAACGATAGATTTGAAATGATAAATGAGAAATTTGATATGATATCAGATATTTTTCTAAGTATTAAAAAGAAATGGTTTAAGAATATTTGTATACAAAATTAGAAGTGAATATTGTGTTGAAAGGTTTAGAAGTTTTAAATAAACCATTCTTTAATTATTTTTAATTAAAAAGGCCAAGTAACGCTGTGTACTCAACCAGTAGATCCATTTCATTTTTGCTTATTTGATAGTTAAATAACCAACTATCAAATTTTATCCATACGATTATTTGTACGGAAAGACCGGGATCGAATTTATATTCGAAAACCATTCCGTCTAATAAATACGAATACGTGAAGGATGTTAATCAAGCTGGAGCAATTGAAGACCGTGGATCTTCATAAAACGGAAGAATCACTTACAATCTCTAGCTGATCCCTGGAGATATATGTGGTTCTGTCGTGGTTGAAATCTTCGGATTGCAAGGACTACTCGCTATTGATCTTAGGGGTGATACCTATATAGGATGTGATAGGAGGGTGCCTTCGGTTCATCCTGTTCCTGGATGACTTGTATGGATGAGTGTATGATAGAGTATTTCCAAAGGAGTCACGTACATTGATTTCTACAAATGTACCAAGTTGATGATAGAGAATGGCCAACTTAACACCCAAGGTATTTTTGTGGACGTCAATTAGTGATATCTGGTGGATCTGACAATGTGGCATTCAAACTGGATGGAGATATGCTATGCTGAAGAATACGCTTAACTTCTAGCCTCATCAACTGGGAAATGGTATAAAATCAGGTAGGTCGCATGGCTATGTGGGTCGCACCCATCAAATGGGTATATCATTACCTGATCTGGAGAAATCAAATGCCTTCGGTTGTCCCTTTTTATTTATGTATGTATGCTATCGGTTCGGTTGGCTGGCCCCCAACCGTGGTGATGATATATTTGGTACTCTCAAGCGAAGTGAGGAGCCGGTCATGTTTAGCCTGGGTTGCAAGATGTTCTTGTTGAACCCCAATGTATTCATCTTCGGAGATACATTATCGGGAAGGTGGTCTCATACCTTGCCAGGAAATCCATTCTCTAATAATCGCCCGGGGTTTTGATCGTATACTATATATGTGGAGCGTGAGATGCAAGTGTTCTGCTAGATTGATATTAACTTGTATTTAGACACTATCATAATATCAGAATAATATTGTTTTCAAAAATGTTTTGGGTTATTGTAAGGTAAAAACCGTCCGTATTTATGTGTGGATTTGGTCTTACGATTATCCTTTTCTTTCGAAAATATTTTGACTTTAAAATCAAGTTGTATGATACCGTTAAACTTAATGTGTTTCTCTCACTTTGGTTCACCAGACTGACCCGTCGTTTGTAATGCTTGGGTTAGATCGGGTTGTATAGGTTCAGGTTATCGGGGGTGATGAAGTCCCAGGGGCTTGCTGGAGATGTTCAGACGTATGATATTATATTCCGCTGTATGATTGCATATGAGAACAGATTATTATAACTATCCAGACGTGTGATGTACTCTGATGATTATAAGTTTTATTTTAAGTTCTCAGTAAAGATTTATTTCAATATTATGTTTTGTTCCGCTGCGATGTGAGACTCTAATTCTGTGTTGTGTTCTTCTTCTTCTTACTCTTATATTCGAATAGCTCTTTCTTTCTTATCTCACCCTCTAATTTCTTTCTAATAACTGTCTGATTTTCAGTGCATTTTGGGTTGGACGTGAGTTGTGATTCTCGACCCAAAAGGTACAGGAAAGTCAGCATGTTACATTCTATTTTTGTCTCTTGCTCTGTTCCCATGTTTTTCCTCTGTAAAACCCGTGTATGTGTTAAGTATCGACTAGTGGAGATCGAAAATTCGGTTTATCGCACGACTTTTCATGGATGCTTTCTTTTTGGACTAGACTTGTGTGGTTTATAGTCGGTTCAATGGGCGAGGGTCTGGGGGTCATCACATGTGGTATCAGAGCTCTGGTTTAGCGATTAACCTTGGCTCTGTGGAGTAAAGTCCCATCAAATATGAGATCAGTAGTATCCTAGGATGAGTAACTCATTAGAGATAGGATTAGTAACACCCTAGAATAAGTTGAGAGTATTATATATGAGAGACGTATTTGTGATTTTCATATACAAAGGATATTTATTTTAAAGGTACATTTTATATACAAAAGGATTATGTTTTGATAGCATGAAAGTTATGTTTGAAAAGTTAATCAACTAATTAATTGTTGGATGTGATGTGTGATAACTAGTCTAATTAGTTAAGAAAAGTATAAGTATACTTAAGAAAGAAGTAAAGGATTGGTTAAGTTGTGAATATGGAACTTGAATTCTTAATAAAAGAATCGACTTGTTTCTAGGCAATAAATATATGTTCAAATATGATTGGGCCAAATTAAAAAGTGAACTAATTAAGGAATTAATTAGTAAATTGAATGTAGTGTTGAATTGATTTAGAAATTAGTTGGAATTGGACGTATACATTAAACATGTTACGAATGGGAAGCTAAGGTGAGGGATAAAATTGAATGCTAGTTCAAAAGGTACATGTTTACTGTATTAATTAGATTTGATGATTTTATGAGCCTAGTTGGCAAGCTGCTTTCCTTTTCGATTTCTTTTTGATTGGTAAGTGCCTATAGAGGTGTTTTGAGGTTATACCGGTTAAGCCACGCATAGGAGGTTATGGCGAATTTTTCGAAATTTAAGGCATTAGAAAATTTCGAGAATTAGGAAATTTTTAGGAAACTTAAAAGCTGAAAAACCTAAGTTAAGTCATAAACCAATTGGGTTAAGGTAAGAAATTGGGATTCCCGTATATTTTGGGTAGTTGATAAGTTCTGAAATATGCTTAAGTTGCTGATGAAATATTTGGGTTGGATAAAGAAGGAAAAACAATAGGAATAACTATGTGAGTTTATGTGGATCATTTCCTCAAATTGATATTATTCAAGCGCAGAACTTAGAGGTGTATTTACATTGATCCGAGAGAGGATTTATCACTCGATGTTTGAAGACGAACTTGAATGAGGGTTTTGTGGTTAGTTTCTTGAATTTTCTATCATAATTGTGAGCTATGTAAGGAAAGCTAGAGTTTGCTGATCAAAGAAGCCTGATCAGTGTCTGTACTAAGGGATCAAAGGATCAATACTAGTTTAGAGATAAGCTGTGTGTTCCAATAGAATCAAAATAGATATTCCACATCGATGATCTATGTATAACTTATAGAGTTAAGTTTGGAGTGAGTTTGATAGGATATGGCTTTGTTGGTTAATTAAACGACCTTCAGTTTCATCTTCGATTTCGAGGACGAAATCTTTTTAAGTTGAGGAGACTATAACGACCTGTATTTTTAGTCAGTTTAAAAATGAATTTTAAATTGATTTTTAGTGGATTTTAAATGGCTAAATATTGAATCTGGACCTAAAAACTATTGAAAATAAAATCTAAATTTGTTTTATATTTTTCTAAAGTTAAAGTAAGGTTTGTGAACATTCAAAATTGATTTAAAAGTAAATATATTAAATTTTAATAATTTATATTATTTTAATAGCCTAAAAATAGACATTTTGCAAACGATCTCGGATTTTGACGAAACCGGTTTGTCGGATTCGGAACATTAGAATATGGCAAGGTTTCAAATTTCGTATCAATCGAAGTTAGTATGTGAGCGTGCGCAATGTAAATGCATGTTGAAAGATTGGTTGAAATTTAAAAATAGCCCAGAAATAGGTCATTTTGCATATAGTCTTAGAATTCGACGAGATCGATTTTATTGGATCTGTATCTGTGAAATATAGTTGGATTTCAAATTTAGTATTGAGCAGACTTACGACTTTATCGTGCGAGTTGAAAACGTGTAGAGGTCATTTAATGTAATTCAAGATAAAACAAATTAAACCAATTCATTTCACAACTTCCTTTATCTCTCTCATTTTGACACCACACGCCCTCTCCCCTCCACTCGTACTTCTCCTATGCTTTGCCATCTTCCTAAATTACTTAGCTAAGTTAAGTAATGATTTCATTTTATTTGTTTTTTATTTTTCATTTTCCCTCTTCCTTCTCATCTTCTTCTCCTTCCTCTCCTTCCTCCTCTCCGCTAATAGCCGCCACTACCTCATCACCACCCCTACCTGCTTAATGCAGTCCTTCCCCTTCCCCTCGTAGGCCCCCTTGCCAAAGCTCCTTCCTTTCTTCCTTTAAACCCAAAAAACAACCATTTTCTCCATTAAACACCATGCAAGCTCTTCCTACCACCACCACACCTCCCTGGACACCACACTAGGCACACACCACCCAACATCCCCTACCGACGCCTCCTACCACTCCACGTGGGTCCCCTCTTAAAGATCCCAACTTTGCTCCAAAAATCACATTTTATACCTTAAACCACCTTAAAACCTTAGATCAAAGCCAAGCAGACCCTATATGAGCCACCGCATCCCCTACACCTCCCCCCGCCACGTGCTATCATCACCCAACAGCCTCCTCATCCTAGGACGTTGGTCCTACACCGCTTAACCGAGTCTTAAACCACTAATGATCCCACATTTCTTCTCTTAAATGCAAATAAAATTATACATACTAGTATATGTAGTGTCCGTGAAGAGTTTGAAGTTGAAAAGGTTACAACTTGGTTGCTACATGGAGTTCAAAGTTGTAGTGAAGTTAGAAGAGTCCTACCTTTAATAAATGGCAGAGTGGAAAACCTATGGTAAGCACACTTTGCTCACGTTTGGCTAACTTTTGTAGTTAGTGTAGTTAATTATGCTCTGTATGATAATTGCTAATATGTTGAGTAATTTTGGATTTAATAATGTTAATAGAAATTATAAAAGTTAATTACTTAACAGTTTAGTAATTAAAGTGAATACCCTAATGATTATGAAGTTAATCCATAAAAAATGATCATTTAGTTTGGTTGATAACGTGATTGTTATGTTATGGATGAATAGTGACATCAATTAATTTTGATGTGACATTGGTTGACAAATTAATGTGATGTGTGTTGATCATAATTTGACAAGATTGGATTTGCTAATAATAGCAAATAAATTAATAACGATAGTTAATAATTGACGACCACCTTGTATCTCCTACACTGAATTAAGCAAAAGTGCACCGTGTGACGTGCCAGGCCGATATGGGACGATCATCAGGGTAAAATTACTCGAAATGTTACCTATCATACAACTCACAACGCATGGATAATATATAATAATAAAGTATACAATAGGTATAACAATGAAGCATAACTGAACAGAAAATCATATCTTCATAAAGCCATAGAATCTCGAGTACAATACATCTGAGTACATTAATCTCTGGATACAATATGCCTCACTACATCCTTCAGAGTCTCAATAACCATCAACAAACACTGGAAATAGAAAAGAAATGTCTAAATAGATAGTAATAGTACTCCAGCTCATCAGCGCACATCATCAACGACACCAAACCTGCTACTTGCTACTCATTCTACTCATCAACAACATTGATAAATAGCCCAAGGTAATAAGAGGGAAACATAAAACATTGAGTCATACAATAGTCTTAGTAAACGATAAAATAGCTAACAACGGTTGCACAAGATAATATGAGTATAGGCGGATCAACTGTTTGATATGCCCAACAACCATCAAGTTAACACGTGAAAACCATCCATCACATGCCATTACATAATAGGAAAGGACAAACCCCGATCCCGCTTCTCTTCGACATCCTACTGTGATAGCCTACCCAGATAAAAACAGAGAAGAATGCACATAATCAACCATAGCATCCATAACATCCAATATCTTATATATCACTGACTACAACCTTAAATCGATGGATAGTCAAAATTGCTTTCAATGATCAAAAGGGCTAATGGAAACTCCGGCTCTAACCGAACTACCATACGTTGTCGTGACTGGTATGTTTGCCTTACTCAATGAAGACAACTAGGCCTATTATGACTACCTAGGGTACACGATCTATCGAATTTGATCCTAACGGGCTTCCCCACGGTACCCCGGCTTTGAGTCTGTTAGAACACTTCTATTACCGATGATTCCTTGGCACATCAAATCTGTCAAGCCTTTCATCTCGGCAACTCAATCCATTTCTCAAGTCATTCCATTATCATCCATGAATGACTAACATGATGTCAATCCATCATCATACTAGAGCGTATATCAGATCACGACCAGTGTCACATCAATCCAAATCCGACTATTCCAACGCGAGTTAACAATCGAAGAACCATCCATCATTGAGTTGCACATCGATTAACTGAAGTCCATTTGCCACCAAACTTCACTAGCAACCTCCAGAAGTCACTACAATCAAGCTCCCGAAAAATCAAGTGTACTAGGCCTACCCTTATGGGTCAGTGCACCGACCCATCATGGGTCAGAATCAACCTATCTACTTAGCCTGTGTGGCTAAGTAGTTTGCCTCTATCCAGCCTCATTTCGGTCCATTCCCCGATCGTTTCGACGTTCATGTTAAAGTTTCTTCCAGTTCATTCATATCTCAAGTAATCAGTCTTCGACCCATCACAAAACAACCCCGAGTGACCTGAAATTTTTTCCAATATTCGTATTATCACCATGATTCTTCCCATAAATTTTCACCTTCATTCAACTTAAGGTGATGGGTCAGTGCCGACCCCTTATAGGTCGGTGCCAACCCATATACTTAGTGAATTCTAATAAACAACTCAAATAACACAATCAATTCAGTCAATACAAACATTGATTCATACAACACCGAACATAAAAACATGAACAAATCACAATAATGCCATAAACATATCATAAACATAAGATCTAGCATGATTTGGATCCAAACATATGTATAAGCATGATTAATCTAACAATTACCTAGTTAATATTATCAAATTAGGTTTCCTAGGATTTCTAAATCAACATTAAACATATATGATCAGATCTAAGGTAATTATAACGTCTATGAATGAAATTAACATAAATCTAAGCCATCCAACCCTCTGCCTCTGTGTGAGGGATATCTATCACTCACCAATATCTAGATCCAATACAAACTTAGTGAATTCAAATCTAGACAGCAATGATGTTCCACAAATTTGATGCAATTTTATGTGATTTAATCTCTCTTGATGATGATCTATCTTCTAGATGCAATCTACGATGAATTTGACTGAATAGAATGGAGAAATAGGGCTTTAGGTTGAACTGGAGAATCACAGATTCCCAACCTAAAGCTTGAAATGAAGAGAGTAACCCTAGTTCTCTCCCCAAGTACCCCTATTTATATTTGCAGGTCAATATCCTAATGGGCTTGGTTGATCAGCCCATTAGTTACTAATCAGTCTGCCTAACTGCAGCTGAAACTTAAAACATCGATTCCTCCCAAACCGCTGAACGAAATTCTTCATATGACCACTCTACGGAGTCGTAAACAACCATTCCGATCATATGAGACCGATTTTGACACCTGATTCGATCCTTATCAAAAGTTATGGCCCATACAGTAAACTAAGGGCAAAATGGTCATACTTTAATTCAGTAAAAATCATGGACATATCTCACATCCCCATGAACAACATACTAAAACCTGAGAATGACCCGACCACTAGGGAATAAAATATAATTATTTTACGATCGGTAGATACATAAAATACGGGTCGTTACATTCTCCTCCCCCCCCCCCTTTAGGAATTTTGCCTTGAAATTCCCAGCGAACACGAGAAAACAAGGTATTCCACATGCCTACCATCCACGAGCAGCCAACCTACCATGCAATTTAGCATCCAGCAACCCATGCATCCAAAAATACAATCCTAGCATGTAGAACTCCTAACGATGCAGGACGCAATGGTACAAGTAAGATACGATATATGGGACATACCACTCAAAAAGTTCTATATGGGTCAACACCATACTCTCTTTTGTTTCCTACGTGCAAACATCATCATCCTTGCTCCATTGTATCTTGACTAGCTTAACAACCTTCCTCCTAAGTTGTTTTGTGTCATTCCCTATGATGCGAAGCGACTTACGAAGCTTAGAAACTTCGAGCTCGACTTCAAAATCTTCAAACAAATCAAGAGATAACCGTAACATTCGAGTTATGCACAAACTTCCGTAGAAATGATACATAAAACATGTTATGCACACTCGCCATCTTCTCAGGTAGGTTCAATTTATAAGCGAACTTTCCAATACGCTCGACAATCGGAAACGGCCTAACAAACCTTGGTGCTAACTTTCCTTTCTTTCCAAAACGAATAACATTCCGTAGAGGCAAAATCTCTACAAAAACCAAATCTCCAACTGAGAATTCCAAGCTTTTCCGTTGCTTGTTGGCATTACCCTTCTGACGATCGTGGGCTTCCTTCATTCGTTGCCGAATGACTCAGATATTATCCGTTGGCTCCCTTATCATTTCTAGCCCAAGTTCCAACTTATCACAAGTTTATAACCAACAAGATGGAGAATTACACGGTCTAATGTATCACACCTCATATGGTGTCATTCCAATACTCGATTGGTAGCTGTTGTTATAAGCAAACTCGACTAAATGTAGATGATCTTCCCACGATCCTCCAAAATCCAAGACATAAGCTCTAAGAAGATCTTCTAATGCTCGATTAACTCTTTCAGTCTGATCGTTTGTTTAGGGATGATAAGTTGTGCTCAAACATAGCTCGATTCCCAACATATCTTGCAACTTTCCCAAAATCCACTAGTGAATAATGGATCTTGATCGCTAACTATACTCTTCGGAATCCCATGGAATCGAACTATCCACTTAAGATATAACTCTGCCAACTTCGATGTCGTCCTAGTTGATCTGACAAGAATAAACCTTGCGCTCTTGGTCAAACGATCCATGACAAGCCAAATACTACCATTTATTGTCCTTGTCCTAGGCAATCCATCAATAAAATCCATCGACACTTTCACCCACTTCCACGTAAGAACTTCCAATGTCTGTAACAACCCGCTTGGTTTTTCTGCTTGGCTTAACCAATTGACGGTTCATACATTTCAAGATGAATTTTCCGACATCCCTTTTCATATCCTCGCAGTAGTAAACTCGTTTCATATCTCGATACATCTTATTACCACCAGGATGAATCATCAATCTAGAGTGATGACATCCCCTCAAAACCTCATCTCCCAATCCATCTATATCAAGAACAACCAAACGCCCATTCTAATGAAGTCAATTATCTCGATCAACTTCGAAATTCTTAATATCCTCTGGTTCTACTCTCAACTCTATCCTTTGAATGATTTCCATAACCTTATCGTCTCGCTTTTGGCTTTCGCCAATCCTTTTGATGAGAATCGGTCTAATCCATAAGCTGGATAACATATCGGGTTCAAAAATGAGATCTAAAATCAAATCCAGCTAAATACTCGAGATACTTCCATTTTGAAAACATGGCTCCCAAACTAGCATGTCTTGTAAATAATGCATCGGCCACTACATTACCTTTTCATGAAGTATGGGCTATACTAACATCACATGACGCCAAAGACTCTAACTATCGTTATTGTCGAAGATTTAAATCCTTCTGGGAGAAAAGATACTTTAACAACTTATGATCCGTGAACAACTCAAATCTAACTCCTAAAAAATAGTGCATCCAAATATTCAGAGCAAATATATCGTCGCTAACTCCAAATCCTGAGTCGGGTAATTACTTTCTTGCGGCTTCAGTGGTTGGATCGCATAATCCACGACTCTATCTTTTTGCATTAGCACTACTCTATGTCTGGTGCCACATGGATCGGTATATACTATCATCTCCTCATTTCCACTTGGAATAGTTAAAATAGGAGCACTCGTCGGTCTTTTTTCAGAATTTCAATAGCTTGCTCACACTTTGCACCCCACGCGAAGACCTCATTCTTCCTCGTTAATCCGGTTAATGGTGCAACTATCTTAGAAAAATCTTTGATAAATCGTCAATAGTATCCAGTTAAACCAAGGAAATTTCTAACATTCGTCGCATTCTTAGGTCGATCCTAATATTGTATTGCTGCTACCTTGGCGGGAACCACCACTATTCCTTGTCCTAACACGACATAACCCAAAAATCTCACTTCTTCCTTCCAGAAGTGACGTTTCGAAAACTTTTCCCTCAGCTGATGTTTTCGCAAGACTTCCAAAACAATTCTCAGGTGCATCTTGTGTTCCTCCTCAGTCCTGGAATAAACCAATATATCGTCCACGAACACAAGTATGAACTTATTCAACCAATCTCTAAAGACTCGGTTCATAAGATCCACAAAATATGCTGGTGCATTAGTTAGTCCACTATCCTTAGCCCCTCTCAATTGGTGAAATCCCGTCGCCAAATCCACTGCTCAAATAGGTCATCTATTCTCAGAAATGGGTACTTGTTTTTCTTAGTCGTCTTGTTCAGCTCACGATAATCCATACATAATCGCAATGATCCATCAGCCTTGGTCGCAAATACAACTAGTGCATCCCATTTGGATACGCTTCTCTGAATGAATCCTTAACTCAAAAGGTCATTCACTTGCACCTCTAACTCTCATTGTTTTTTAGGCGCCATTCACTTAATAAGCATAAAAATAGGTCTGGCTACGTCCATTAAATCAATCCAGAACTCAATCTTTCACTGCGGCAACAATCCCCTGACCTCATCAAACACATTAGAAAACTCTCATACAATTGGCACAGATGACAACCGATCCCGTAAAATCACAAGCAAATTTTGAAAGATAACCAGAACTCTATCCTCTAGTAAATAACATATCACTATCGTTTTCCCTTCCACATTCCCGATTATCACCTCAAGCCTCTCACAATCCACAACAGCCGCATACTTCTTAAGCCAGCCCATACCCAAAATAATTTCAAACCCAGCGAAATTCAAAAAAAGCAATCACACACAAAAGGGCAACCATGAGTCGATAAAACTAGACCACGACAAAGCATGCAAAGACTAGACGAACCCCCTACTGGATTAGTCAGGACTAATGGTCTATCAACAATTTCAGTTTCTAAACATAACTTGCAAACAAACTCATTACAGATAAAAGAATGTGATACTCCAGTGATAAACAAAACTCGAACAGAAACATCTCTGATAGAAAGCGTACCTTGCACAGAAACATTATTCCCCTTTTCCTCAGCAGTCGGACCCCTCGAGGAAGATGGCACAACATCCAAAGCATATGCCCTCACAACCTGCTTATCCTTCGGTGGTTCCGGACAATTTTCTTCATATGCTCGGGCTTATCACAGTTAAAATACTTCTTTTCCACCTTAGCGCTCTTAACATCCTTAGAGAGATGGCCTTTCTATTGACAGTTATAACAAGTAACTTCACTCATCGGTTTCTTCTGGCCATTCTTTCCTTGTTGTTGCTATTTTCGTTTACCATTCCACTTTTTCTTATTATCACCACGTTGTTGTAGTTTTGAATCCTCCTTTTATTCTCAACAGCAACCTCAATGTTTTGCAGAAACAAGATTTCCTTCCTCAAAGACTTTTCAACTTACTTCTTAAAAAAGTCATCAATATGGTCGATAAGTTCCTTTCCAGTATTCTCGTCTAATCCTAAAATAAATTTCTCGTTCTTCTGATAAGAAGTCACAATATATGAATGAGCGTACTTAGATAGAGCTTCAGACTCGGCCACATACTCAAACACTGGTCGACCTCCTCACTTAAACATAACAAACTTCTTAAACAACACCGATTTCTACACTGCAGAAATGAACTTCTCTCAAATTTAGTTCTAAACTGATCCCAAGTGATTTGGTCCTATAGAGTCTCCAAAGTTTTAGAATTCCACTAATCAATCGCTCAAACTTGTAGTTGCCTCGATGCAAGTTTCTTCTTAGTTGCATCATCAATTCCTAAGTCTCTAAAGATTCGAACATAGGTATCTGGCCAATTCTGAACTTCAACCGTCGCATCTGTCCCAAAAACGGATTGCCCTAAGAGAAGTATAATCCATAACTTAGCGAAATCCACCGCACTAGGTGCCTGCACAGGAATACCACCATCTATTACTAATCCTGGAGTGGGCATCCTACTCATGATCGTTGATATCATGGCCTCGAACATAGAAAGATAATCAGGCATAGCAGCTGCAGCTCCCGACTGGCTATTGTCGCCTACCCCTCTAGTCGTAGGCTCATCCCTAGCAGTGCGTCTCGTAGTTCGTCAACTCATTCTTACTCTGAAACGAGAGTTAATTCACATTAGAGAAAGCCTCATTGGTGTTCAGGTGCTTAATAACCTATTATAATATACTATATGAAAGGAGTGCTAGAGTAGGATCGAGTAATATGGATTGATATTAATATGTGGAAGCTTAGATAATGTGATATATATTAAACTTATGCAAGTAAAATTTTAATAACTAAGCATAACGATATCACAGATAAGCAATATGTAAAAACAGTAAAGTAAAGTAAATGACACCAGTAATACCCTCAATTCACCCAAAGGAACAGGTTAACAACACATCCACGCAACCACAACGGGTTTTCACACCTGAGTAAATCGATCAAGACTTCAACACCATGCCTGAGCAACTGAACAAGACTTCAACAATACAATAAGAGTTTTTACTTTTGAATGTGTTCTAAATGACTTTGATTAACCAACGATTTGAGTACACCATTCCTATAATCTTATACTCAGATAATGAATGTGTTTGTGAAGATTTGAAGGAAGTAGATTTCTTATTGAATCAAGAGATATGAAATTAAATCAATGATTCAAAGGCAATTTGAATATTTTCGAATGCTTTAATGCAAGAGTATACAGAAATTAAAATCAGAAAATAGAAGAAGAATTGGTGATTTGGAAATTAAGTTTGTGATGTATAGATAGCACTAGAAGAGTGGTAACCTTTCATGAAAAACTCCGATGAAAAGAAGCAACCATTTCTATTCAGAAATGAAGGGGAAACCTTTCATAAAAGAAGGTGTCTTTTCATAAGAATGACCGTTATAGTCGGATCAATCGACTGGTCAAAAATTATCAGTCAACTGATTAAAAGAAAAACATATATATTTTAAATATACACGTAAGGAGCCAAAACTACGGTTTTTTTTACCCTACCAGTCAGCTGGTTTTTTTTAAACCAGTCGAATGGTTGGTGTTAAAACCTACAGTCTTGGCACTTTTGTGCCATTATTATATATGTATGCTTATGTATTTGCATTTGTGTTATGATATATGAGCATAGTTTTTGACAATTTTTAACATAACTAAAACATAAACAAATAACTCTTCGTTTGATCTTCATTTTTTCGTTGTCGTGAATCAAAAATCTCATGAATAAACATTCTTCCTCTTTTTAGATTGATGACAACCTGTTGCAATTTCTTATAGAAAATTTATCACTCCCCCTGAATGTATGTTGTATATGCATTATCTAATCTCCCCATGAATATAACATTCTTGCAACAATTTGTTAGTGTACTTACCATTTTCTCCCCCTTAGTCATCGATTAAAAAGTTCAAGTAATATGATAAATAACGTAATAACCATCATATACTAGAGTTGATAATCAAGTACCAGATAATTTTCACAAGCAAAAGCAAATACTAGACAAAGTTCAAAAGAAAAGATAATAGAGTTCAGCGTGCAAGAGAGACTATTTACTACAAGTCTCTTAGATTATAGAAATATTAAAGTTACTTACTATCGTACCACCAAATCAAAAGGTACCCGAGCTCGTGCTTTCAGAAGTAGTCCAATTGATTGGTGAAGCAGGTCTCTTTCCTGGATCCTGCACCTGAGTAGAAGTTGAGAAAGAAATAGCATTCCACATGTTTCAAAAAATATCTTAATTTTGTCGAACTTCTTATCCATTTTTATCCATTCACTGGAGTCGAGCTTCGAGTAAGAGTTGATTCCTTGCCACAACATCAATAGCTTCATAAGTAGTTTGAGATTGAGTGGTGAGTCACACATCTTCCGGATGTTCTTGAATATGAGTAGCAGATGATTTTCCTCTATTCGGTTGCTTCCACTCATCTAAACTCATGATGGCAACACTTGTCAGAGGTAGCTTCATAATTTTCAAATTCTTGCTATCCAAAATTTTCACTTCTATCTTATCGGATGTCGGTTCGGGAATGTCGGCACTGGCAAGTAATCTCATAAGATATTCCCTGTAGAAAAAATATCTCAAAATTCCATCAATGAATAATAAAATGCAAT
Source organism: Allium sativum (assembly GCA_030737875.1). NCBI lineage: Eukaryota > Viridiplantae > Streptophyta > Magnoliopsida > Asparagales > Amaryllidaceae > Allium > Allium sativum. Next base: position 3,908,775 of record JASFAX010000039.1, on the reverse strand, counting down.
TCATAATTGGTTGCATCCAATTTATTTGTACGTTACATAGATTGAATACAAGGCTCGGAAAGTTTCGGCATATACCAAGTCAAAAATGCCCATTCGCCGTAAAATAATGTGTTTTATAACATGGTGTAATAATCAAGCACTAGGACGCAAGCCCTTATTCGTGAGCTATCCAAGTCGTCGTCGATAAATAATGGCTTAGTTCGTTCTGGACAGGAAGATCACAAGTTAAATCATCAAGCGGTATGCCATTGTGAGGTGAATTTAAAATATCACCCGTTCTTGCTAAATAAAAGAAGATGGGTTTTCCACAAACTAAACTCCATACGCAATTATTTGGATTTCTAGGAGTTTGATGATCTAAATTAAGATTGGCAAGAAACAATTTTACCATTACAACAATGATCTTCAATTGTTTTGCACGTAGTCCATAAATGATTCAAGTCTTCCTCTTTGAACTAAGCCTTGTAATCCATATGTTTCAAGATCCAGAAATTTGACGAATACTTATTGATAAACTTGAGTTTTTCATTTTATGCCATCTTTCAACAGCGATGTCATTGTGTATCCATTGAGATATATAAGGATCAATGGGTTTTTGTGATGACGGAGAAGAGCCTCTCTTTGACTTTTTGGTTGGAGGAGCCATTGTGAGTTAATTTGAGGGAGAAAAAAAATCAAAATTTTGCTACTTAGGAATTAGGGTTTTTGTCTACAAAATTTTGGTTTTTGAAAATGAAAGAGGAATAAAGTGATTTGGGGTTTTTTTTTATAAAGGCAACGGCAAAAAAAATTTGCCTTCTACAGTCGACTGGTAGAAAGTTACCACTCGAGTGACTATTAAACCGGTTTTTCTATTTTTTATTTTGCACTAAATTTATATATATATATATATATAAATATTTTCCTATTTATAATTTTATATATATGTATTTATGCTATATGTATGAGTTAAGTATAACATCGATTATTTCATTTTAACGCATTTGAATGATGATATCAATTAGGATATACATATATTATTCATTCAAAGATGTGTAAAAAAACATACGATTTCTTTTTGCATTATATCAATGCAACATTATTACATGTAGGAACAAGTAAACAACAACGGGAAATGATTCTTCATCTGAATCCGAAGATATTGATTTCTTCTTAGGTGTCTCTTTCCTAGCTTCCTCATTGTTCGCATAATTTCAATCCCACGAATTTGGGCTACAAGGTGGACGAGTTGGTTTTATCTTCCATGGACTCCATGAAGTTGTTGGTTGTTCCGGAGTAATGGATAGAGGATAATGATGAGGTTCGAGTACAGTCGGTTTACCACATACTCGTATTACCAATTGCTCTAGAAAGCTTAAACGTCGTGCCGTAACTTTTTGCTCAAAATATTATTCTCTTTGTAATTCAAGCTGTTGTTGTTGGTAATGATGAATCTCATCGATTTTGTATTTGGTGGATGGAGAAACGGAAAGTTGACGTTTGTTTTTCTTTGCATCCGGTGTAACCGGCATAGTAGTTTCCCCACTTTGTTTTTGGTTATTTGTCCGGATTGGGAGAGACAAGAATTTCAATGGATTCAGATGATTATTATTCATTTGATTTTATCAGAGTATTTTTGGAAGATGACGATTTGTTTGATATTGACATTATTTTGTTGTTTCTTTTATATTGAAATAATAGTATGAAAGTTTGTGTATAAAATATGAAAACTTAAGTATATTTCTAAGAGAATTTCCTTAGAAATAGCAACAGGAAAATTTGAATGATAGGTAGATTAGATTTTAGCCACTTATTATTTTAGTAAGTTAGTTAGTTTGTTAATTTAGAAAGTGAATTCTGTGGCCTATAATATAATATGAATCCAATGTATATATTTGAATAAGAAACATAACGTAACTCATTTGGAAAGTATACTCAGCTCACTATCAAGGCACCTGGGTTCGACACCTAGCTGACACATATATTTTTATTTTTGAAATTTTATTTTTGAACTTGAAACCTTATAATTTTTTTATAAATATTTATATGAAACTATTCCTAGTTCTCTTCTATGTTTAATAAAAGTATTTTCTTGTAGTAGTTTAATAAAAATATGGGTAATATGGTTTTCAGCATTTACAAATTCTAAGTTTATAATCTCTTTTTCGATGTTATCTCGTAGAAAATGATGTCTTATATTTATATTTAGTTCTCGAATGGGTTGCCGAATTTTGAGATAAATTTATTGCACTTGTGTTGTCACAATAAATAGTCGAATTATTTAAATTTACATTAAAATCTTTTAAGTGTTTGTTGCATATATATTACTTATGCACAAGCCAATGCTGCTGATATATATTTAGCTTCAAACGTAGATAGTGAAACACAATTTTGTTTCTTGCTAAACCAAGATATTAATGATTTGCCAATAAAATGGCAAGCACCACTTGTACTTTTTTGATCCATCCATGATCCTCCAAAATCAGCATCGCTGTATGATACTAATCCAAAGGAACATTCTTTCGGATAGAAAAGTCCAAAATCTTTGGTATTGCTTAGATAACACAATATACGTTTAACTGCTCATAAGTGTGATTCTTTGGGATTGGCTTGAAAATGAGCACACGAACAATCACTCATCATTATATTTAGTCAACTTGCTATTAAATATAATAATGATTCTATCATACTACGGTATAATTTTTGATCGGTGCTTTTACCATTTTCATCTTTTTCCAAATGTGTTGGTGTAATAGGAGTCGGTTTACTTGACGTATTTTCCATACCTGTAACACCCCATATTTTAATACACTATAACCATACATTAAGATGATAAATTGGGTATAACTTGGTAAATATTCAGAATTAAGTGAAACCAGCATTACCCTTGCGTTTTTCTCGGAATTCTGGTTTAGATAGACCCCAAGTTTGCATAAAACAGATAAAGTATGAAGAAGTTATGGGATTAGAAGTTTGTATACATATGAGTTTATATGTAAATATAATATATAAATAATTTCAAAATTTTCGAACGAAAAGAGGCAGGAAAATAAGCGGGAACAGGACCACTGTGGGACCCACACCCGGCCTGGGTCGATCCTAGACCATGGTCGATTGGGTCGATCCTAGGGTCAACCCTATGGGTGCGTGGGTTGACCCACCGCAGATCTAGGCAGATTTGTTCAGTGATTCTGGATGGATTTTTAGACTATATTCGTTCCTTACTCAGCTCTATGTGCGCGGTTTGGATTTAAACCCTATAATCTAAAGGCTGTGGTTGACTCTTTGAATCTATAAATAGGTGGCTTTTCCCATTCCGATTTACACCATTTCTTTGCACCTTTTGCCCCCGTAAATCTATTCTAAAAATATAAACATACAATAGGAGAATGCTACTGAGATTCAGATCTACAGAGACAAAATTTAGGACTTGCATACATACAACTGAAAGGATTGGACTGGACTTTTTCTACGACATATTGTTACATATATAAGAGACTTAAATCTCTTCCTCGCCAAGATCCACTGTGAGTTCCCTATTATTTTCAAATTTGATATCTTAGACTATAACATGACAGTTAAATAAAACTAGGTTACGATTTATAGTGTTTATAAAATAAAAGGTTATGCATGTTTTTCACTGTAAATCACTTATGTCGTAGTAATAGTAAAACATATGTCATACATGTTAAACATATGCATGTACTGTTGGATAATTAACAGGTATTATGTATCTATCTTCCTTATCCCCTTTTCTATGTTTTGCGTTTATTTCCATTGTTGCCTATATGCCCATGTGATTTGATTCTGTTCTTCTTCCTCTATTTTCCTTTTTTGTTTTATGCTAAGCTTAGGCCTTTGGAAGCCTAGGCCATACCCGATTTGAGTGTGCGTATAATTGGGGCAATAATGACATAAAACGAGGAATATAAGCATGCTATTAAATTGGGACCGGTTAACTATAATTTGGGAAAAAGGATAATATACGCATGTTTAGACTTTCTGTAAACTGATAAAAAAGGATAATGTGTATATACTTGCTGTAAATCGATAGAAGTGGATAATATGCATAAACATTTATATGTTGTAATTTGGAAACATAGTTAATAAATAATATGCATATTAATTGGACATATTGCATTTGACATAAAACAAACATTACGTAAATGACATGTTAGAATATGTAAGTACCAAATGTAGGTTAATAATGTGTAATGCTATGGGTATTGTATACATCTGGGCAGGTGTTTTGGGGTAGAGTTGTATACACATAATGACATGTTATATTACAACCATGCTTGTTACAAAACCTAAATCTGCTAGGCTAAACATGAGTATTAATAAGATAATTGGTCACTTGTGTTGTTGTTGTATCGGGTTTTGGGGACTCTTAAATCCTACTTTTGGGGGCACAAGCTTAGGGGGTTTGGCTTGTGTCAATCTGTTGTTTGGAACCCATATAAGTTAGTATCCCTGTTAGTATCTTGTTAGAGGGGGCCTCGCACTAGGTATGGGTAAGGGCACGCTTTACTGAACTGGATACTAAGAGGTTCACATGGGGGTGAGTATGGGTGCGTTCCGGCGAAGTCATGAGCGTGCATGGGTCCGACTAGAGAAGATAAGCCGCTGTAACACCTGTATATAGGTCTGTGTCATATAATTGCGTGGTTAAAGAGTGATACACCATACTGTTGCGGCTGACACAGGGTATTTACGTAGTTGAGAGTCAATCACTTGGGTACTAACTAGGGTACAGATAATTCTGCTATTGTGTAATTAGTTTAACACCTAATTTGGTTATGTAATTAGGGTACGCCTAATCCGGCTGTTTAATCCTGCTGTTTGATTATGCTGTTATTCTTGTTGAACTTGTTGTACTAGTATTGGTGCAGACATACATGTTTTAGGGATGTAAATGTAAAGCATTACTCGATCATAGTTTATTCCTTTCCATCATGCTATTCTGTTTAGTTTAGTTTAGTTTACCTTATATGGCATTGTACCTTTCTCATCTAGTCATATTTACCTGTCTTGGCATTTCTATTTTATGTACATTTGAAAATAACTGGAAGTCGCCAGACTTTATGTATGACCCTTTTTCTTTCGCCCCTTTCTTCCTTTTCCCCTCTAGGTCCTCCGAGTGGAAGCACTCAACAGTGATTAGAACTTCTCATATATCTTGGACTTGGATTACTTGAGATGTACCGTTTTCAGCTTACTCTCTATTCTATTATGGCTTATGGCGAGGGATATGATTTTATGCACTCTGATGCTAGTTTTATGAGATGTTTTTATGAGATAGATTTGATATAACTAGTTTTGTTGTAACTATTTGAGTTGAATAATAAAGCTGAAAGATTTTGCTGTTTATTTTATATCTATCTTGTAAATTTTCTGTGTTGTTAACCCTTTGCGCTTCACAGAACTTAATGCATTCTCTTATAAGTGACATTAACGGACGTGGGGTGTCACATTTGGTGTCAGAGATGAAGGTTACAAGATCGGAGAAAAAGTTTTTAAAACTGTTTTCAAAAGCAAAGTATTTTCAAATAAAAATCTGTTTAAAAATAAAAATATCTCCTCAAGCTATAGTCAATATTCTCTCAATTTCTTGTTGAATCCTTTTTCTTTTCTTTTCACCATGTTTGGGACACCCAATCTTCCTGAGGGGATTCTACAACCGACATGGTTCCGTAGGTATCATGAGGCTACGATACTTGCCAGAGGTCAAGGAGATGCCCCTCCCCCAGCTGCAGCCGCTGTTGCTTCTCCACAAGTAGATAACTTTTCTAAGTTATGCAAAAACTTCTGCGCTATGGGATGAAAACCATTTCATGGTATCGAGAGCTTTGTTGAAGCACGGAATTGGGCTACGAGATACGAAGAACTTGTCTGGTCTTTTCGAGATCGACGACTGAAGGAAGATATAGTTGTCTGCATAGCAACTAAAGGATGACGCTTCCTACTGGTGGGAAGTAACGCAAGCTGGATAACTAGTAGCTACTTGGGATGATTTTAAGCAGAGATTCGAGATGAAATTCCTATCTCAGGTGGAAGAGGGATTACTGATGGAGAGATTCTTGGCTTTGAAGCATGGGGACATGACTGTTAAGGATTATGTGAATAAGTTCAATCAGTTGGCAAGATTTGGACTAGACTTGGTGAATACGCCCCACAATACGGAGCTTAGGTTTGCGAGAGGGTTGAATCAACCTCTCTAAGGACTTTCTTTATCTCATATACCGATGGGGGCGACGTTTGAAAGGATGGTTGATATGGCTCTTATGCACGAAGATGGCAAGGATGAGAAGAAAGATACTAAGACTAAGGAGTCTCAGGTTAAGGGCAAGAAACGGAAATGGTGTCCCAAGAAAGGAAATCAAAAGAAAGGTGGAAAGTCTGACAAGGCTTAGATCAAGAAGGATATCAAGTGTCTGGTTGCAGAGTTATGGGTCATTTTGTGAAGGATTGCAGAAAGACGAAGAAAGTCTGCATTAATTGTGGATAGGGAGTACACTTCAGCAAGCAATGCCCTAGCAATCAAGGACAAGGGGCGGGAACTTATGGTCAAGTACATGCTTTAGAAGCTAGTGGAGATGATTGAGGTAGGAAAGTCACAGTTGAAGGTTTGATTTCCCTTTTTGACTATCCTGTTCGAACCCTGTTTGATTCTGGCGCTTCACATTCATTTATATCCAGTTCTTTAGTAGATTGTCTGCACCTTAATACTATATAGTCTCCAATCCTGTAGTGGTCTCAAACCCCATAGGAGGATCGGCTCATTTATCCATAATGTGTAAGGTTTTGAGAATTTTTATCCTAGGCGTCGAGTTTGAATGCAACACATACGAGCTAGGCTTTATGTGCTATGGTTTGATTCTAGGTATGAATTGGCTAGCCACGTATGGTGCCATCCTTTATTGCAAAAAGTGAGTGGTTAGACTTCTTACTTGTGATGGTAGGACTCTCAAGATTTCCTGCGACCCACGGGAATCAGTGATGCTCAGTTTTCTAGAATCACCTGATACTTCTGTTGATGATTTACGATCTATGCCCATAGTCGGAGATTTCCTGGATGTGTTTGAGGAGGTTAAGGGTTTACCTTCAAGATGTGAGATAGACTTCCGGATTTATTGGTAGAGAACGCAAAGGTGGTTGCTCTACCAGTGCGCCACATGGCTCCTAGGGAAAGGAGGGAGCTTAGCAAGAAAGTAGGGGAGGTATTCGAGAAAGGTTTTATTATGCAAACATTTCAAAGTGGGGAGCTCCAGTCATCTTCGCAACTAAGGAAGATGGCTCACTTCGTCTATATGTGGATTATAGGGAGCTTGATATGCTCACCAAGAAGAATAAGCACCCGCTACCAAGAATTGATGGCCTGTTTGATCAGCTAGTATGCGCATCGGTTTTCTCTCAAATGGATTTAGCCATGAGATTTCATCAGCTAAGGGTGGAAGAGGATAGCATTGATAAGACTGTATTTAGAACTCCAGATGGTTTGGTTGGTTATGCCTTTTGGGCTAACCAATACACCCGCCTATTTTGTTGACTTGATGAGTAGGGTGTTTTGGGAGTTTCTGAACAAGTTCGTGGTGGTCTTTATGGATGACATTCTGATCTTCTCAACGAATGAGGAGGAGCATGCCCAACACTTAGGAGAAGTTCCACGTACTCTCAAGTCACATAAATTCGAGATGAAGTTTTCTTAGTGCCACTTTTGGAGAAAGGAAGTAAGGTTCCTAGGGCATGTGCTCTCCAAAGACGAGATAGCGGTGGAACCCGCGAAAGTTGTTGTTGTTCAAGATTGGAGGGCTCCAAAGAATGCAACGGAGGTGAGAAATTTTCTAGGGTTGGCGGACTATTGTAGAAAGATTATCAAGGACTTTTCAAGGGTATCGGCCCTGCTCACTCGATTGTCGAAGAAGAACTTGGCTTTTTCGTAGAGCATCAATTGTGAGGGTGCCTTTTGGAGGTTGAAAAGGGCTCTGACAACAACCCCAGTTCTGACTCTCCCGGAAGGAAGCAAGACATTCACAGTCTACACAAATGCCTATGGCACAGGGCTTGGTGTCGTTCTGATGCAAAAGGGAATGGTAGTATGCTATGGTAGAAGACAGTTGAGGGTTCGTGAGAAGAACTACCGTACCCATGATCTAGAGTTGGCTGCTATAGTGTTCGTATTAAAGTCTTGGCAACACTATCTACTTGGAGAAAGATTTGAGCTATACACGGATCATAAGTTGCTCAAGTACTTGTTCTCGCAGAAGGATCTCAACCTTAGGGAGCAACGGTGGATGAAGTTCCTAGCGTCCTACGACTTCAAGATAGCTTATACCCCAGGCAAGGGTAATGTAGTGTCGGACGCATTGAGTAGTCAGAGGATGACTTTAAATCCTCTACTCGTAGGAAGGCGAAGCTTGGGTATACCTGGACCTTTGATTTTAAGCCATCTACGGATTTCATAGTTGGATCGTTACCATCTTTGGAGTGCGACCGACTCTATTGGAGCATATTGGATCTATGCAGTGGGAGGACCCATAGATTTCAGACATCTTGGACAGGCTTGGTAGAGGAGAGACTTCTAGTCAACTTGTTAGATGTACTGTATATGAGAAAGGGTGGCTAAGGCGAGATGGAAGGCTATGTGTCCCTAAGATCGGGGAGTTGCTTGAGGAAGCTCATCATTCTCGGATGACTATCCATCTGGGCAGTGATAAAATGTATCGAGACATTAACAGGGCTTTCTTTTGGACTGGCACGAAGAAGGATGTGGTGGAATTTGTAGCTCGATGCTTGACTTGCCAAAGAGTAAAGGCTGAACAAAAGAAACAAGCGAATTGCTTCAGCCCTTGGATATCCCACAATGGAAGTAAGCACATAACCAAGGATCGTTACCTTTGGCTAGTGAGCACATATCTGGATTAATATTAACTTTCATATGTAAAACATAAATATTTTTGTCTCTATTACCTTTGAAAACAAGATATGGATTTTTATCAAAAATACGACATTTATTTTCAGAAAATTATATTTTAAAACCTTTGTTGTAACAAACTAATACTTAATATATTATGTTTTAAATTTTAACTAGCAAAACATCAGTAATAAGTAGTAAATTAGATAACCATAGTTGCTCACATCGCCTTTGCTGATGATATATCCTTTGGAATTATCTCTAGATGTGACAGTTCCTCATTTTGAGTAGATAGTATTTGTTAGCATTTCCTTATTCCCTGTCATATGTTTTGAGCAACCATTGTCAAGTACTCATTTTCCTGTTTTTTTGAGTGTTGCCTGCAAAAAATATGTAATGATGTTGGTACCCACTTCCATCTTTAGGGTCCTAAGAGTTAGGTCTTAGGAAAGAAAACCCAAGAGGGTTTAGTGTTCCTTTTAAAGATATAATTCTTATTATTATGAATAGTTTCTAAGAATGTTTTGATATATTTATTCCTAATCAAATAATTATTCTTTTCAGGAACCCATATACTAACAGTTTTAGAAATCTTCTTATTAATAGAAATTTTTTGTGGCTTCTTTATAGAAGGTTTTCTGGTTTGCTACTATTATGTTTGCTAGGTTTAGATACCTTTTTCTTGGATTTCTTAGAAATGTTAGTTTTCTGGATATATCCTAGTCCATTTTTACTAGTTGTAGATTCAGAATTTTCTATAATTTTAGATAAATTCTATCTTCCTTCATTAAAGTTATTGACATTTCTTGTAATATCATCTAATTTAATTTTAAGACTAAAGTTACCTATTTCTGTAATTTTGATCCAAATATTTAACTCATGATTTTCAGAAGCAAGCAAATTGTTCGTTTCTTTTTGAGTTTCAATTTCTTGACTCAATAAGGAAAGTTGAGAGTTTTCATTAGATAGAGATTCTTGAATTTTTCTAATTTCGTCTTCTAATATCTCTTTTCCATCTTTCAGCAAATCTCTTTCAAATTCTTCCTTTTTCTTTTCCTCATTTTCTTGTTTAAATTTCCTTTTAAAATTATTTCTAGATTCTAATATTTCTGTATTAATTTCTACCATATCTTCGAATGTAAAATCACTAACCTCATTTTCTTTAGCCATGAGCACATGTTAGCTTGTTCGTTATCACTTTCACTATCACTATCAGAAGATGAAGAGTCTGAATCATCCCAATTTTTCGAGAAAGATCATTTCTTATTATTTTTTTCCTTCTTTTTTTGTGTGTTGTTCCTTCTTTTGTTCTGGAAAATACTTTTGATAATGTCCCATTTTGTGACAACCAAAAAATTCAACTGAAGATTGAGCAGTTTTATTATTAATATTCTTGATATTCTTCTTTCCATTGTTCTTGAATCTCTTCTTGTATTTCAGAAATTTTCTAATATTTTTGGCAATGAAATCTTGGTCTTATTCATCATCTGAATCTAATTCATCCTTTTCAGCATAAAAAGCTAAATTCTTTTTTTTCTTGCGCATGAACCTTTTTAGCATACAAATTTACTTCATACGACATTAGATTTCCTGTTAACTCTTCGGGCTCCATGGCTGAAAGATCATTAGCTTCTTCGATAGCTAAGACCTTCCTTTCCCAATTTTACATCAAAGAGTTTAGGAGCTTTAATACTGTATCAAAATCAGAATATTTTTCACCTAAGCCCAATAGTGAATAATAAATGCTTTGAAATCTAGATTACATATCATTAATCATTCATTTTGAATTTCTGAAATGTATATTTAAGCATGGATATCTTGCTTTGTTTAACCTTGCTAGTTCCTTCGTGTGTAACGTGGAGTGTTCGCCAAATTTCATACGTAGTATTACACATACAAATTCGGTTAAACTCATTTCTATTCAAGGCACAATGCAACTTATTCATGGCATTAGCAGTAGCTTCTGCTTTTTCATTGGTTGACCACTAGAAATAATTTGTAGTAGGGGTTGTATATTCTTTTTGAGTAATATTCCAAGTCATAACCATTTTCTTGCATAAAAATTCTCATATGTGTAGCCCAATAATTATAGTTCATGCCATTGAAAAATGGAGGTCGTGCAGTGGATTGTCCTTCAGTGAAACTTGTGTTATTACTGGTGTTCGTGTTGTTATCCATATTATTGAGTATCAAATAACTGTTTTACGGTTATAAGATGTCCTACTCTAATACCAAATGGAAAGAGTGTTATAGTAGAATCGAGTAATATGGATTGATATTAATATGCAGAAGCTTAGATAATGTGATATATAATAAACTTATACAATAGTTATGCGAGTAAAAATTTAATAAACTAAATATAATGATATCACAGATAAGCAATATGTAAAAGAAGTAAAGTAATGTAAATGACACCAGGAATTTTTATACTAGTTCGGAGCACCCATCTAGTCGCAGAATCCTTTTGGAATTTCACTAGCAACACCCTCATTTCACCCGGAGGAATAGGTTAACAACACACCTGCGCAACCACAACGGGATTTCATGCCTGAGAAAATCGAACAGGACTTCAACATTACGCCTGAGAAATTGAATAGGACTTCAGTAGTACAATAAGAGTTTTGATATCTGAATGTGTTCTTAGTTATACCGATTAGCCAACGATTTGAGTACACCCTTCTTGTAATCTTATCCTCAGATATTGAATATGTTTGTGAAGATTTGTAGGAAGCAGATTGCTTATTGAATCAATAGATATGAAATAAATTCAATGATTAAATAGAAATTTGAATATTTTAGAATGCTTTTCAAATGCAAGAGTATATAGAAATTAAGATCAGAAAATAGAAGAAGAATCGGTGATTTGGAAATGAAGTTTGTGATGTATAAATAGTAGTAGAAGAGTGGTAACCTTTCATGAAAAATCTGATGAAAAGAAGCAACCATTTCTATTTAGAAGTGAATAGAAAACCTTTCATGAAAGAAGGTGTGTTTTCACAAAAATGAACGTTATAGTCGAATCATTCGACTGGTCAAAAATTATCAGTCAACTGGTTAAAAGGAAAACATATATATTTTAAATATGCACGTAAGGAGCCAAAACTGTGGGTTTATTACCCTACCAGTCGACCGGTGTTTTTTAAAGCAGTCGACTGGTTGGTGTTAAAACCTGCAGTCTTGGCACTTGTGTGACATTAATATATATATATATATATATATATATATATATGTGTGTATATATATATATATGTGTGTGTGTGTGTGTGTGTGTGTGCGCGCGTGCGCGCTAATGTATTTGTGTTTGTGTTATGATATATGAGGATAAATTTTGACCATTTCTAACATAACTAAAGCACAAAAAATAACTCTTAGTTTGATCTTCATTTATTTGTTGCCGTGAATCAAAAATATCATGAATCAACACTATATACGTATATAATATAGTAATGATCCAAATAAAATTACAAGTATGTCTCTCATATGCGTTTACATTCACGAACTTTGGGTAAAATCAATAAACCTCGCTCTGATACCAAATGTGACGATCGCCCTATATCTCCTGCACCGAACTAAGGAAAACTGCACTGTGTGACATGTCAGGCCGATACGGGATGATCATCAAGGTAGAATCACTCGAAATGAAACTTGTCGTATAACTCACAGCGCATGGATAATATATAATAATAAAGTATACAACATGGTATAGCAGTGAAGTATAACAGAACAGAAAATCAAATCTTCATAAAGCCATAGAATCTCGAGTACAATACATCTAAGTGCATTAATATCTGAATACAATATGCCTCACTACATCCTTTATAGTCTCAATAACCATTAAAAAACAACGAAAATAGAAAAGAAATGTCTAAATAGACAGTAATAGTACGCTAACCTCCTGCTTGTCACTGCACAGCATCAATGGCACCAAACCTGCTACCTGTTACTCAGTCTGCTCATCAACAACATTGAAGAACATTCCAAGGTAATACGACATAAAAATAAAACCTTGAGCCAGACAATAGTCTTAGTGAACGATAAAATAACTAACAACAGTTACATAGGATAATATGAGTATAGGCGGATTGACTATCTGATATGCCCAGCAACCATCAAATTAACACATATGAAAACCATCCATCATGTGCCATTACAGAATAGGGAAGGACAAACTCCGATCCCGCTTCTTTTCGACATTCTACGATTATAGCCTACCCAGACAAAAATAGAGAAGAATGCATACATCAACCATAGCATCCATAACATTCAATATCCTAGCTATCACCAACTACAGCCTTGAATATATCGATATTCGAACTTGCTTTCAATGATCAAAAGAGCTAATAGAGACCCCGGCTCTAGCCGAACTACCATGCTCCATCGTGACTTATATTTTTGCCTTACTCGACGAAGAGAACTAGGTCCATAATGACTACCCAGGGTACACGATCTATCGAATCTGATCCTAACAAGCGCCGCATGATACCCCTTCTTTGAGTCCGCTAGAACACTTCAATTACTAACAATTCCTTGGCGCATCAAAATTTTCAAGCCTTTCATCTCGGCAACTCAATCTATTTCTTGAATCATTAGATTATCATCCATGATTGACTCTCATCCGGTAAACCCATCATCATACTGGATCGTATATCGAATCACGACCACTGTCACATTAATCCGGCTTCGACCACTCCAACACGAGTTCACAATCAAAGCATCATCCATCATTGAGTTGCACATCGACTATCTGAAGTCCATTCATCACCAAACTTCACAAGCAACCTCCAAAAGCCACTACAATCAAACACCACAAAAATCAAGTGTACTAAGATTGCCCTTATGGGTCGCTGTCGACCCATCTACTTAGCTAATTTTGGCTAAGTAGTTGGCCTCTATCCATCCTCGTCTCGAGCATACCCTTCCGGCCTATTCTCTGATCATTTCGAAGTTCATATTTAAGTTTCTGCCAGCTCATTCATATCTCGAATAACTATTCTTCGACCCATCACAAAACAACCCCAAATGACCTGAAAATTTTCCGGTAGCCTCGAATTATCACCACGACGCTTCCCACAAATTTTCACCTTCATCCGACCTAAGGTGATGTGTCGATGCTGACTCATTTTAGATCGGTGTCGACTCATTTTAGGTCGGTGTCGACCTATATACTTAGTGTATTTTAGCATGAGATTTCTCGTGCTGCCTTCTTTCGTCTTCCTGAGCGCCTCTGCCAAGTTTTGTCTGAATCTAGTTTTTGTTCCTCCAATTTGCTCTATTCTTCCATCTTAAGATTTACGACAACCAATTCTAACAAACAACTCAAATAACGCAATCAATTCAATCAAAACAAACATTGATTCATACCACACTAAACATACAAACATGAACAAATCAAAATTATGGCATAATCATATCATAAACATAAGATCTAGCATGATTTAGATATAACCATGTGTACAACCATGATTAATCTAACAATTATCCAGTTAATATGATCAAATTTGGTTTCTTAGGATTTCTAAATCAGAATTAAACATATATGATCAGATCTAAGGTGATTAAAACATCTATGAATGAAATTAACACAGATCTAACACATACAACCCTCTGCCTCTGTGTGAGAGATATCTATCACTCATCAATTTCTAGATCCAATGCATACTTAGTGAATTTAGATCTGGACAGCAATGATGTTCCCCAAATTTGATGCAATTTGATGTAATCTAATCTCCCTTGATGATGATCTATATTCTAGATGCAGTCTATGATGAATTTGATTGAAGAGAATGAAAAAATAGAGCTTTAGGATGAACCGGGTAATCACATACACCCAAATTAAAGTTTTGAATGAAGTGAGTAACCCTACTTCTCTCCCCAAGTCCCCCTATTTATATCTATAGGTCAATATCCCAATGGGCTTGGTTGATCAGCCCATTAGTTACAAATTAGTCTATCTAATTGCAGCTGAAACTTAAAACAACGATTCCTCCCAAACCGCTGAACCAAATTCTTCATGTGACCACTCTAAGGAATCGTAAACAACCATTTTGATCTGATGAGACCTATTTCAGTACCTCATTCAATCCCTATAAAAAGTTATGGCCAAAACAATAAACTTAAGGGTAAAACGGTCATACTTGAATTCGGTAAAAGTCATTGACTTGTCTCACATCCCAATGAACAACATATTAAAATATGAGAATGATCTAACCACTAGAGAATTTTATGATTGGTCGATACGTAAATACAGGTCGTTACATTAATAATTAAGTTAAAGTAATTTGAAATAGTAATTAAGTGTTAATGACCTTAACGCTTATGTTAATGATGCCATTATATGATAATTGGATATAGATGACTGTTAATGATTGTTAATGGATGTTAATGATGTGTTAAACCCAAGAATTATATGGTGATTTAATGAGTTTTATTCCAAATCGGAATTTAATTAAATATTTTATTAATAAAATAAATAAGAGAAAAATAAAAGTTTGAATTTTTAATCCAAAGTGATTGGGAAAGATAGTTTAAGTAATTACAAATAGTTTTCGTAAATGTGAGTAATTAAGGCATGTTTTAAATTTGAATTTGAAAATGAATAGTAACTTTAAAAAGTGAAGTTCGGTTTAGATATCTAGAAAATGTTTTAACTAGATTTTATTATCCAAACTATCTTATTTATTTTTATATGGGTTTCAAGAAAGTATGGATTTCAAAATATGAAGTTTGAAAAATAATATTATTTAAATAATATTATAATATTTAAATAAAGGAATATCTAAATTTAAAGTTAAATATTGAAAATATTGTTTCTAGAAATATTATATAATTAATAAACTATTTTGAAAGCAATTTGATTCGATTTTAAATATAAATCGAAGTTTGGTCTGAATAGGATTAGTCATGCAGCGGTAGTTCGCAAATTTCAACAGTTGACTTCAAATTGACGTATCAGGAGATCCGACCATCGGATTTTCCCAAAACGAAAACGTTTGGTTCTAAATGAAAAGAGTTTTCAAATGCAAAGAAAAGTTTTATAATCCAATAGTTATATTTTGAAATAAGTTTAAATCAAATTTGAATAAAAACAGCGCTACTACTGTTTGGGACCCGAAATTGAATTTTTAAGAAATATGCTATTTTTAAATTACTAAAAATAGGGATAAATTGTGATAAATCATAATAAATGGTTTGAAAGTGATTTGGATTGAATATACCAAGTTTTGAAAAGATAAAAAGCTATTTTATGTAAATGAGTCGTTTTAGCAACGCTATTTGCAATGGGTTTTTGGAAAGGGTTTAAATAAAAGATTTTGACGCAACAAATGATATCCAAAGGTTTTGCATGCATATCTAAAGGATTGAAATAAGGATTTTAAGATATTTCAGGATTTAAGAAGTGTTAACCTGCATTTTACTTTGGTTCCCAAGGAGTACACAAGACCCAGTCGACTCGACCTATCGCGTGGCACTAAAGCTCGAAATGTTGCCAAGACGCTGAAGATTCAAGCCGAGAAGTTGTCGGGCGAGTGATGGCCTCACAACTCTACACAAGGCTCGCATCGCCTCACACCAACTCGCCTTGCACCACTCACATCGTTTCACAACAACTCGCCTCACACCAACTCGCCCTGCACCACCCACATCTATCCTCGCATCACATCCACCAAGATGCGATGGCAACCGCATCTCTCGGGTGCGATGGACTCGCATCCTTCGGGGTGCGATGCCATCGCATCCTTCTGGATGGGACTCCATCGCATCACTCGAGATGCGAAGCCACTGCATCCAACATGATGTGATGCCATCGCATCCTATGGGACGCGAGGCCATCACATCAACCGGATGTGATGTCATCGCATCCAACCAATGTGATGTCATGAAATCTAAAGGATGCGGCACTCCTGTGCATACAACGCATCCCTCTGGGATGCGATTTTCGCATCCTTTGGGTCGTATAAATCGCATCCCATACAGGGGATGCGAATTTTCTTCCTACCAACCACATGTGATGCGATTTTCTGGTGTGTGCAATCCCGTGATGCGATTTTCTGCTGTGTGGTCTCCGTATCCTACCTACTCCCACCTAACCCTTCCACTATAAATAATCCCATGCTCATTCATTACAGGGGTTGGATTTTTGCTGATTTGACATATTTATAGGTCCAAGAACTCATTAATGGTAGCTTTGCTTTGCGGAAGAAGAAGCATAATAACCACTTTTTCCTAAGTTTCACATATGACAACTATGACTCCAAATTACATGGAAACACTTGTAATTAAATGCCTAGATGATGTTCAAAGCTAGTAATCAATTGTTATGAATAAATTATTAGCGAACTCCCTCAAAGTGGACGTAGGCCCTTCACGGGACCGAACCACTATAAATCTACTGTGTTATTTACTGCTTTCAACACTTTCTTTCCCATGCGAAATATTATTCTTAAGTAATTAAGAATCCTTCGGTGTTATGACATTTTTTCCGTCAACATTCTGGTGCTTTCACTAGAAGACTTAGACTTACTTCTTTGTCGCACATTTTTATCTTGACTTCGATGCGCTACTCTGGTTTCTTCCTAACCTAACGCTCAAATCCTTTTATTATGGTTAAGCGAGCAAAGAACCTAATAATTGGAACTTCTATAGTAGCCGAAATTACTACTAATCAACAACCTCAGTCGGTGGCAAATTCAGCCGAAGCAGACATCCTTCTTCCTATGGACTCCGATGCTCCGACAACTCAAGCGCAAATCTACGCGCTTAACAAAAGGCTAGAGAACAGATCACTCGAGCTCAACGATGCATTAAAAAACAACATCGACCTTATGTGTCAGCTTTAAGAAAGTAAATGCCTCGTCGCTCGACTACAGCTAACACAGAACCGCGCACACGCGTAAGACACCTCTTCGTAAATTGCCTCTTCTGAAACTCGGGGCCGAAGCCAGAGAAGGAGATTCACTCTCAATACAAATGCTGCTACCCACGCTAATACCCATACAAACACCAACGGTAATGGAAATGACAATGGTAATGGAACTACCATTACCATCAGTGAGGTAATGCGTCAACGCGACCATTCCCGATTGGTTATCAACGATGAACCAGGTCCGAGTAACCGACCCCCTCTTCGACAGAACCAACTGTCGCCGCTCTAAACTTGGGGCCTGCGCGTCTAACTACCCAATAGGCCCAAGTCCTACCTGATTAGAATCTGCGTTAACCCTCTCAACCTCATCAGCAATACCAGAACCAGGTCAATAGTGACGATGACATGGATGAGGATGAACCTAATGATCACCACAGGCGATGCCCACTAAGAGTGAGCGTTCAGTCGGTTCGGTTGGTTTTGAGGTAAAAAACTCAAACCTAATTGAAACCGAAAATTTCCAAACTGAACCAAACCAAATTAATTTTGGTTAATTTGGTTGATAACTGATTTAATCGAACTTGAAGGAAAATTTATTATTCAAATGATGAATTCAATCAAAATAAAACAAAAGTTCATATTTGTAGAAATTCTAAATAGTAAATTTTAAGTTTATAATGAAATTCGACACGTTTGCAACACATGTCTTTATATTTTATCACTAAATTAGTTATTTGAAGTACTACAACACTGTAAAATTAGATAACAAATTAAAAGTTCGGTTAATTTAGTTAAACCGATAACCAAACTAAATTATTTTACAAACCGATTTGGTTTTTAAATCGAACCGAACTGACTAAATGAACTGGTTTGGTCTGTTGATTAGGTTTGAACCGAATTTTGCTAACCCCTAACGTCTACGGCCCAGAACCCCCGAGGCGAACCACAATCGTAGGATCCTGCCAGAGAATGTTCAACCGGCATATCTCCCCGAGATGATAAGAACAACCATGAGGAATATGCAAGGGAATGTCAACAATGTGTGGGAAACCCACTTGAGATGTAATCCCTTCACCTAGGTCGTGCACGAAGCCGAGTGGAAACGATGCTTCAACAAGCCACAACTTGCGGTTTACGGAGGAACCACCGACCCATATGCTTTTGTGAACTGCTACGGGTGGCACATGGACTCTAGCCGGGCCATTGATGCAGTCAAATGTAAATGATTCCCAATCTTTTTGTAAGGCACAACCTTACTTTGGTCCACCTACCTTCCACTTGATTCCATCAGCAACTTTGACCAACAGGCAACCGAGATGTTTAGACAGTTCAGGATGCACGTTCCTACATCGAAGAACTCTTTCACCCTTTCCAACCTCTACCAGGGCCCGACAGAAAGCCTCAAGAGCTACCTCGACTGCTTCAACACCACCCTCGCCGAGGTTGATGATCAGGAACCCCGCACAATCCTCGTCCAGCTCGCCAAAGGTGTCCACACTAACTTCAAATTCGGGGCATGGATAGACAGAAGGAAACCTAAGACTTTGGAAACCTTCTACGAAAAGGCTGGACAATTCCTATGCTAAGAGGAAGCTCGACGCAACAGGGTTACTCGAAGGAGTCACCCCAGCAACCCTCACACTGGCACCGTCGAAGACAGTGTCAAAGGGAAACACGTCGGGGAATGTTCTAACAAGGATAAGAGACAGCCCCGTACAAGCCCAAACCAAACAACGAAAAGACGGGCGGTCGTAACGATCAAGCTCTTGGTGACCCCAAGAAGCACGATCGCTACCAAAATTACAAGAAATACACTCCACTCAATCAAGATACAACCATAATCTATTAGATACCTTCAACACTCACCGGTACAAGAAGCCCAACACCCGGGAATCCACGGAAAAATAGAAAAACTTCGGGAAGTATTGCAAATTCCACGACATGTATGGGCACAACACCAACGACCGCTGCCACCTCAAGGATGCGATTGAAAAACTCATCCGTGAGAAACGCCTGGAGAAATACGTCCAGGATGGAGGATGGGGGATAGAGGATGGAGGTTGGAGGATGGCATCGTGATCAATACTATCTGCAATGAACCTCACCCTACGTACGAGAGCTTCCGAAAGATGGAGGAATATGTCAACTTCATAAAGCATGCCAGCTACGAAGCATGCTCTACTTTGGACGAATATGTCCTCGGTAAGCTTCAGAAGACAATGCAGGACGATATCGTCTTCCGCAAAAGGGAATCTACGGGAATTGAGATCCCAACCATAGACCCACTCCTCATCTCTGCTCAAATTGGCCCCGCCTTCATTTGAAGAATTCTAATCGATTTAGGAATATCGGTTAACATCATCTTTAAAGCAGTCTACGATCAAATGAAACTTGAAGCCAAAGACTAGTACCCCTACCATGTTATTATTCATGGCTTCAACGGTTCTTCCAACCAACCCATGGGCATGATCGAACTCCCAGTAGAACTTGGAGAAGGGGATCAGAGACAGGTCTGAATCCTCACCTTCGTGGTCATCGACGTTATCTTTCCGTATAGCATCTTCTTTGGGAATCCTTTTCCACGTAGAGTTCAAAGTATGCATGTCTCTGTAGTCCTTTCTGATGAAATTTTCGATAGAAAACGAGATCAGCACAATCAAGGGCGACCAAGCAACCACAAGAGCTTTCTACCTCACAGAGTGGAAGAACGCGTGCAATAAGGATAAAGGCAAGACAATTCCTGCACCTTCTTGCGTCAAGACCATCTCCGCATAACAATCAGAGGTGTCTGGGTCCTAGCTCAGGCGCTACTGCCGCCTTACTGAAGATCTCGATCTGAGGGAAGATGAGAGCCCGGCTTCGAGAGTGATACCGTGGTAGAACCAACGGTGGACATTTTGATCATCCTCCTTACCCGACAAAGGTCTTGAAAGTTGGATCGCAACTTCACCCAGCAATAAAGGAAGAGCTTGTGGAATTCTTAAGGGCCAACCTTGACGTGTTCGCCTGGATCCACTCCGACATGTGTGGCATCAATTCAGGAATCGCTTGTCACATGCTCAATATCGACCCTTGGCAACTCCCAGTCAAACAAAAGCGTTGAATCTTTGGAATCAAAAGATCGAGTACAATTAGAGAGGAGGTGGATATGCTACTTGATAACGGCTTTACTGTGACACCTTCTACCCTGAGTAGGTCTCCAACCTAGTCCTGGTCAAGAAAGCAAACGGCATGTGGTGAACATGTGTCGACTTCTCAGACTTGAACAAAGCATGCCCCAAAGATAGCTTCTCACTTCCAAAGATTGACCAACTTGTTGATTCGACCACCGGCTACAAGCTTCTGTCCTTCATGGATGCGTACTCAGGCTACAATAAAACTCTAATGTACCTTCCAGACCAGGAACATACTTCCTTCATAACCGACCTCGGGCCATACTGCTAAGACGCCATGCCCTTCGGTCTTAAGAATGCTGCAGCCACCTACCAACGACTGGTCAACGACATGTGCAAGGACTAGATCATGAGATCTAAGAAGGTCTACGTGGACGATATGCTTGTGAAAACAAGGGTGTCGAACGACCAGGTTAGCGACCTTGTCTAATTGTTCGGTATCCTCCACAAATATGGCATGAAGCTCAATCCCTACAAATGCTCCTTCGGCGTTGCATCGGGAAAATTCTTAGGCTTCATTGTCAATTCACTCGGCATCGAAGCCAATCTAGGTAAGAATAAAGCTATCCGAGACATCCAAGGCCTTCAGAGCATCAACGATGCTCAAAGTTTAAATAGGAAGGTCATCGCCCTAAGTCAATTCATCTCCAAAGCTACAAACAAGTGCATTCCCTTTTTTGACTTGCTCAAGAAGGGGAAGCACAACCTCACATGGACACCGAAGTGCATTGCCGCTTTCCAGGACCTACTGAATCACTTAGAGCGACTAACTATCTTGTTCAAACATGCAGATCATGAGGACTTATATATTTGTTTGGTTGTTTTCATGCAGGCAATCAGCTCAGCGCTTGTGCGCATTGAAGACCATGTCCAACGACCTGTTTACGATATCACCAAGAGATTAACAGGGGCAGAAAAGAACTTTCCAAAGCTCTAGAAGTTAGCCTACTGTCTATTGATCTCCTCCTAGAAGCTGAGCCCCTATTTCAGTCCCATCCAATCAGAGTCTTCACTGACCAACCGCAACGACATGTCCTGCAACGACCTAAGGCGTCTGGGCGACTTTTGAAATGGAACATAGAACTGAGCCAGTACGAGATCACATTCATCACCCTTCGAACCATCCTCGGCCAAGCCCTCGTAGATTTCTTACTGGAGTTCACAATTCCAAAAGGTTCTCCTTCGAAAGACATTGAGACTCCAGACATTAAGTTGAAGCTATTCATGGATGGATCCTCCAACAATCAGTGTTCTGGTGCTGGAGTGATGCTCGTTACTCCTGAGGAATGCTCGATATGCTATGCTTTGAATCTTGACTTTATTGCCACCAATAACGATGTGAATACGAAACCTTGATCTTTGGACTCCGTATCTAACATCAAGGCCATCCAGATCTGATTTGACTCATAGCTCATCGTATGCAAGGTGCAAGGAGAATACCAAGCCAAGGGGGCACGCCTCACTCTATATCTTGCTTAGCTTCGCGAACTGCTTACTAACTTCGACCACTACATCATCACGCACATCCCTCAAGGACAAAAAGAAAAGGCTGACTCTCTAGCCAAATTCGCAAGCTTCCGGGATGCGCAACTCATGGACCTAGCCCCAGTCAAAGTTCTCGACTGTCCAAGCATCAAAAAATGCAGACTGATTCAGTAGCAACAACGGAGACCGGGCTCGAGTCTTGGATGATGCCGATCAACAACTACTTACAGCACGGAATCCTCCCAGATCGCTACAAGAAAAATGAGCACTCTCCTAGAAGTCAACTCGATATATCATTCAGAATGGGGTGCTCTACCGAAGAGGATTCTCTGTTCCACTCCTCCGATGTGTATCCCACAACGATGTCGATCATGTGTTGACTGATGTGCATGAAGCCGAGTGTAGTGATCGCACTGGGGGGCAAAGCCTAAGCCTAGCAAGGAAGATTCTTAGATATGGTTAGTTCTGGCCCACACTCGATTAAGATGCTGCAAACTACGCCCGCAAGTGTGACAAGTGCCAGAGTTTCTCCCAAATTCCAAGAGCTCCGC
Source organism: Allium sativum (assembly GCA_030737875.1). Taxonomy (NCBI): domain Eukaryota; kingdom Viridiplantae; phylum Streptophyta; class Magnoliopsida; order Asparagales; family Amaryllidaceae; genus Allium; species Allium sativum. Next base: position 3,885,810 of record JASFAX010000039.1, on the reverse strand, counting down.
CAACCAAGATAACATAGATGATCAGCCTTTGGCCATTCACCATTTGAGAAATAGATACCATCGGAACTCTTCCAATGGCCAGAGCGAGGAATGTTATGTTATCTTCATAGTTGATTACTTCACCAAATGGGCTGAAGCCGAGTCCCTCACTACAAACACTACCAAGAAAGTGATCAATTTCGTCGTCCACAACATCATCACTTGATATGGAGTCCCCTAACCTATCGTTTCCAACAATGGGACCCAGTTCGAGAGTGCTGAGTTCAAGACTTTCTGCAAACAATACAATATCGAGAAGAGAATCTCTACAGTAGCTCATCTGCAAGCCAATGGGAAAGTCGAGGCTATTAACAACGTGTTCAAGTCCATCATCAAGAAGCGTTTGGAAAAGGCCGGAGGCTTATGGGTAGACGAGCTCCCTCTGGCCTTATGGGCCTATCGGACCACGCATAAGTCAGTGCTTGGCCATACTCCCTTTGCTCTTGCCTATGGATCTGAAGTCGTTATCCCCATTGAGCTCAAACTCCAATCTCACCAGGTCACTTACTACGATCCAAAGACCAAACAAGATCTCTTCCTAGAGTAACCCGACTTACTTGAAGAGAAAAGGGATGAGGCTAAACTCAGAGCTATCGCCTAGCGCCAACGAGTCGCCCGATACTTCGACTCCGGAGTCCACCTTAGGGACCTCAACATCACGATGTCATGTTGAAATGGATCTTTCCCACATCGACTGGTTTTAGTCCACGCTGGGAAGGCCCGTACGTCATACAACGGAGGCTTGTAGATGGAACTTTCAAACTACAACCGTTGATGGCGCAGAACTTCTAAGGGCATGGAATATCGAACATCTCCATCGTTACTTCACATAACTTAGTTTACAGACTTATCGCTTTCCAACAATGTTTTGTTTTCTTTAAATTTAAAGGTTGTAAAGGCCATAACTGCCACCGTTATTAGTAAAGATAGTTTTCAGTTCCCTATGCTCTTGGTGTTTTACTTTATGCATAATATGTCTATTTAACCATTACAACTGACTTGCATGCATGAGCACACAACACTGGATCGGTACTTCGGAGCGTGGAACCGATCCTACCTAACTCGAACCTCAAATCAACAACGAGGCCGAGTACAAACAACTAGGGATGTTCATTTACTTGAATATCGTACCTTGCTTTCAAGCCTCCAAACTTGGGGGTAGCTCATCAACCAAATGAATGTGACATCGACCACATGTTTGGTTCCATCTGACCCAAAGGGTCCGGATCCGGGCAACAACCGGCTAACCAACGACGCCCACAAACTCTAATTCGAAAGAAACGATGGGAAAGTCTAAAGGACGAATCAATGACGTCCATGCAATATCACGACTCGGGACCAACGACCTCAGGGAGGTCCCGAGGGAGAAGGCACCAAAGCCGAACCTCGCGCGACTCGAAACTTCTGAGAGCGAAGTCTGCATTCATGCATTCTCATGACTTGGGACCAACATCCTCAGGGAGGTCCCGAGAGAGAAGGTACCAAAACCAAACTTAGCATGACTCGGAGCTCCTGACCAAGGGGGATTCCAAGAGCGAAGTCTGCTCTTATAATCTACGCACGATTTGGATCCCCAGACCAAAGGAGATTCCCAGAGCGAAGTCCACGCTTACAATCTTTGCACGACTCGGAGCTCCTGACCAAAGGAGATTCCAAGAGAGAAGTCCCCGCTTACATTCTTCGCATGACTCGGAGCTCCTGACCAAAGGAGATTCCGAGAGAAATGTCTGCGCTTACAATCTTCGCACGACTCAGGGACTCCTAACCAAAGGAGATAACAAGAGCGAAGACATGGATAATGCTCGCTTAAGTATAACGACAAGTACCTTTATGCAAGTACGAGAAACGGAAAGCATAAACGAACATCTGAATGCTTAACACAATTTATGACATAAGAAAATGCAACTAATACTTTCATTCATAACCAGAGCAAGCTACATATATCAATCTGTTTATTCTTTCTAACGACATGACATACAGTAAACCATGCCATGCCTACAAAAGCGAGGGTCGTACTCGCGTATACTATCGGCCAACATCACCAAAAGACAACTTTTACAATTACTTGGGTAGCTTGCCCTCTTCCACTTCCTTGGGATCCTTCTCTTTCTCGTTCTGTTTCTTCTTCTTGCTCGAGTCGTCGCTCGATGGGTCATCACCCCTCCTTTTCCTCCACCTCCTGGAGCTGCTCCCTCTTTTTCTCTTCTTTCCTTTGGATGGAGAAGAGGACCTGAGAGATGCCAATGGGATCTCCTCCTCGTCATCACCGCTCATGATCACCGTGATCTCATCCTCGGGCGGGATCTCTCTCAAGGGTGGCGGAGCAACCTCGCTAGAAAGCACAAGAACTGTCGGTATGTCCTCTTTTACTTTCGGTCCAATCTTCGCAACCACTTTTTGTCGTCCTGCCTTCCCTGCCGTAAGTTTCTTGGCCTTCTCTTTCTGCAACTGCTTGTACACCTCTTCATATTTTTCTTAGAAGCCTCAGCGTCAGCTTTCTTCTTTAAATCCTCCTGCTTCTTGGCTGCGGCTTCCTTGTCTTTCTGAATCTTAGCTGTGGCCTCTCGCTCATCCTTCCGCCTAGCCTCTACCGATGCCGTCTGTTGGGCCAACTTGTCATCTTCCTTCTTTTGCTCCTGTTCCTCGGCCTTGACACATAGCCCAGCCTATTGCTCTTTGATCATCTCGTGCATGGTGTGATCACTCACTTCGACAGTCTCCGCCACTTGTCCCTCCTGCCCGTCTCTTCCTACAAAGGACTTAAAGAGCGCCAACTCCTCCTCAGAGAATGTAAACTCCGTACCAACTCCTTCGCCAAGCTGACCCATGAAGCCCTTCATTCCTATCCCGGGCTATCCGAACTATGCCAGATCTAAGGTCATTGTCACTTCTGCTCCGAGAGGACCTGCACAACCAAAAGAAAGGCTTATTAGTCCGCTTAGTTACCACGTGGCCAAACTTCTAAGAACTTGTGAGATTGTGACTTTACCTATCGACACCTAAGGCGCAACTCCAAAAGGCACTATGCTTCCACCTGCTGCTTGAGTTAAACTCTCAAGTCCCAACCCCAGTTGATCAGGATTGTATGCAACTAAGATGGGGGTTGGGACTTGCGAGCTAGTTGTTGAGGCGAATGGCACAGCTGGTTGTTGAGAAGAGCTACCTATACTAAACTCGTGTGCCACCACGAAACTATCGGTAAGTACCATTTTCCCCTTCGCAGCAATCAACTCTACCCACCTTGCCGTTTGAGCGTCATCTCTCAACAACTTCCATCTCTCCTATTTCGTCAAACGTTCCTTCTCGTTCAAGTGGGAGAACATGAAGTTGACTTCGACTATAGCCTCCTCCTCATGTAAGTCGGCCTCAAACTCCATGAGTCTATCCCACACCGTGGTCAGTCCCTTGGGGTTGTCATCGACCCACGAGAGATCACAGTACTTTAGCACTTTGTATCCTCAGCCTTTTCCTTATCTTTCTTGGCCTCCTCATGCTGCCACTTCAACACAGCATTCTCCTGCAATAGCCTCTGGGTCTCCGCATTTTCAACCTTCAACTTTTCGTTCTCCTTTAGCAAAGCTTCGTTATCTTTCTCAAGCTGGAACACTCTGTCATTGACCTTCGTCAAGTGAGCATTTTCCTTTATCAGCTCAGAGTTGTCCTCCTTGAACTGCGTGTTCTCTACCGCCAATGACGCTACAGTGTCCATATTTATTCCAGATTCAGGACACTGTCCTGCTTAGCCTTGAGAGCCAATCTTAGTTCTGCAAGTATACATTCTTATTCCAGATCAAGCCCGATAGGTGCCTAGCATACTTATTGAATTCTGCGGCTTGGTGATAGGCATGACACACTTTTTTCCATACGTAAGCAGTGTTTTCGTGAGAAATCAAACTAAGATTTGGCACCCACTTCAACTCTTCAAAGTAATGCTTTGGGAATTGCTCTTTCAAGATGGCCATCTTCTCCTCGTTGGTAAGTTGTGTAGCTTCCGGCCCTCTCATCGACGTACCCATATTCGATGGCCCGTGATCTACCAACTGTACAGCTTGACTGGTAGATTTATGAATAGGCATTACGGCAGGGTAGGAAGAGGGAACATCAAAACTTGTGGTATGGTGCCCGTAGTCTCAAGCCTTGAATCCGTCCTCGACGATTGAAGAGGTGGTGGGGATTCTGAATGCCTTGGATATTGGTGATTGTCCCCGCGACCACGAGAGCGAGAGGACTAGGGCAGTTTAGCCCCTTTCTTAAAGCTACTCACGATCGAGCTCTTTTGTAGCCGTTGGCTTTCCGACCCATGATCTCGATGTCTTTCACCATTGCTTCCATGAACCATTTCACCTGCATAAAAAAAATTAAGGTTAGAATTAAGGCCCTCGCACACATAAGCAAATTTATGTTATGATGTGTTTATGGGTGTGTGCCCTCAGTGCTCTCTCCACAGACCAGATCGAGGCCCGATTGAAGGTGTTATCTCCCCAACGGTTAAAGTCAAGCTTCTAGAGCTTGTGCCACAAGGCTAAGATGGGGGAATATCGATTGGAACTTCGTCAAACCCCTTAAATTGATCCACCCTCTCCAGCGATGTAGTGGTCCCAGAGGTAGTTATGGGAGAAACCGACCCTGCTGATACTCCTATCCCTATCTTGACATTCGTTGACAGGACAAGAGTTGTCGGTAGGCCTACTTCTCCAACAACCATCTCCCCCACCACCAGCACTGCTCGCACTAGCTCCTTCCTGAGTTTTTGCGGCTTTTGGTCGCTTAGTCATGACAGGAAGAGTTTTCCTCTTATGACCCGGAGAACTCCCTTCTCCCTCAGGATCCACCATTCCCTTTCCAGCGATAGCTACTTGAATTATTGTACGCTTTTTTGGGAGTAAGCCAGTCTAGCAAAGAGCCTCTTCATCCAAGATTTTCTCTATAGAGCGAACTTCCTTCGGGATAACTCTCAACTATGCAAGACGCCCTTGATACACATCAACCTTCAGTGCCAGAGGGATCTTTATCAATTTTTTTTCCAAAGATTAACGTAAGGTCCAGGACTTAGTAAATTTCAAGCTAGGAGTAGCTAAGTATACTAATTCCTTCCAACCAGCATCTTGTGAACCCCGGGGGACAGCGCACGAAGAACCACTCGTGCTTAAACATGCCTATTCTGCTCCACAACCCTTCAATGAACCGTGTGTTGTGAACCGCCTCTAGGAAGTATAAAGAAGGCACATCTTTGGGTCTCCTCTTGATCTGAAACAAGAAACTGATGTACTCAATAGTGGGTTCCATGTGCATGTATTCTCTAAACGAACAACAGATACCGAGGAAAAAGGCATACCCGTTTGGGTAAAGTTGCGTAGGTGCTAAGCAGAAGTAATGCAGCATGTCGCAGATGAAACCACAAGATGGCGAACATACAACCAGAGATGCACATGTGCTTGTTCCATGCGGTGTTTCCTTCTAGTGGAGCGTGCGCTAGGTCTTCCTTCCGGGGAACTTGAACTTCAGTCCATGGTATGTTGAACCTTGCACAAATGGGCCTTAGCGCAGTTTCATCCACGCTCGAAGGTCCCGAATCCAGTGGGTTATCAATTATGATGGCACCTACCATTGCATCCAGAGCCTCAGAGGCATCACTCCTATCAATATCTACGTCCTCCTCCTTAGGTTTCTCCTCAACTACAACAGCCCCTCCCGGCATCGACGGTTCAGCCGAGTGTTAGGTCGTCTATTGTCCTTCTAACTGTAAGCCACGGCCGGGTGCTTTCGGCAAATCTATGGTATGGAAGGGGGTGGACTACGAAGAAGTCTCAAGCTTGCTATCCCTAGAACTAGTGCTATTAATTGAGCCGAAATGGGACAGTGAGTGCTGTGACGGCCGGCTCTGAACCAGCCGATATTTCCCTGAAGTGCGTTGAGCTGATGCCCGACTAGCATGGGACGGTCGTCAAAGGAAAGGGATTTGAAACAACTAATCATCAATGAACTTGTAGTATATCTCACAACACATGGAATAAAATATAAAAATAACATAACCTAACATAAAACAGTCGAGACAGTGCATAAGCTGAAAACTAAACCATCATAGCAGCGGAATCCAAAGTATAGCTTATGATCCAAACCATTATTACAACTTCAAAATACTGTCTCTAAAGAAAAATAGAAAAGGTACACTACTAATGCCTAAAGCAGCGACTAGCAACAACACAGGGAGAATATATGTAAATAGTACGTGGAAGCCTCCTGCTCGTCTCTGGACAGCTACTCGTTCATACCACCTAACATGTCTCTAGTCTGCTCATTTAAGAGCACCCAGAGTAATAAGAAGAGACATAAAACTCTAGGTCAGACAAAAGTCTGGTATGAGCGATAGCAGCAAAACAGAACAATAACAGGTATAAACAATCATACCTGAACCTGGACCTGCAACCAAAGAGTTAGCACAACAAGATGTACAGTACTCTAAGGTAACACTAGCATAAAGTGCAAAAGTAATATGGGAGTGTGCATGACATGGTGATAGCAAACATCAAACATAGCTACCATCCTCACATCTCTCACTCAGTGCGTAAAGCATGCGATATCCACCACTTTAGTCACCCAATCCTTTGCTATGATCACTTTGCCCTTGGGAGTCACAATGACCCCATTGCGTTGATCCATAGCCAATAATCCTTCTCTCAATGGTGAGCCAAAATTATGGATATCGATAACCCCTTTGCACATGTCCCACAGCAAAGTCCATCTTTAGAAGTTGACTAGTTGATCCCCATTTGGATCCTGAGTGATAACTTCACATATGGACTTCCTTTGCATCTCGGGTTTCAGTCTTCACCACAGTTCGGTTCGAAATCAACTTCTCCAAGTCTCGGTTTGTAAGCCTCGACTCGACAACTAGGTGGTTTGGTTCGTTCTCTTCCTCCATTCAGATCGGTTCGTGGGTCCTTGCACCGGTTCATGGTGCACCTTGCATCGGCTCGCGACTCGCCTCCTGACATCAGTTCGTGACTCCTAGGTCCGCTCATGGTGTTCCACCGGCTCGTGGTTGTCCTCCTTCTTCCGGTTTGTGGTCATGCTCGCGGATCATGGGGCACATTCGGTTCGTGGCTCATGGAGGGTGGTCGACTCGTGAGGTGGGTAAATGACCGGGGTCGGGTTGTGGTCGTGATATGCCTCACGATCGGGGACCTGCACCAATTTCCTACAACTTTCCAACAAGCAATTTACGTCACACGACGGCGTTTTCGACCATTCTAACTTTACTAAGAAATCACAAAGCATATCATACAGTAATAGCAACATGTACAATCAACCATAAACACCAAAACAACAATTTATCATGTTAATATGGATCAAACATACCCAAAACCTATGTTTTCCCCTTAATCCTCTTAATCATGATTTAACCATACGATTAGCAAACTTAATCGAAATTGACCCAAATTTCTAACAGTGGCATAAAATAATATTTAGAATTTCTACATATTTCTCCAGATTTTTATAATGCATGATTTCGTAAATTATCACTAATCACCCTAATTAGCCGTAATTAGTGAAAAACAATGCAAATCACTCACCTTAGTCACAAATAAATCTCAGATCTGAAAATATGACTGATATGGCACAAATCCCAATACAAGACAACAGATCTACTTCCAATTAGACGTTAATTTGCCTTGATTTGATGTTGATTAGCTTAATATTGGATTAGAAAGTGATTAAAGATGAATTTAGAAGGTGGAGGCCATTGCTAGGTTTCAAGAGATGTAAGTGGCCGTTAGAAAACTGAATAAAACTGATTTCCCAAACCCTATCAGCCTCCCCATAACCCTAATCCTGAAATGGGTTATGGGCCTAGCTGCTAATCACCTTATTTGGCCCAATTAGCTATTTTTCACCTTCCAAACCTTATTTCAGCCATAGCTTCCAAACGGTAAGTCCATTTGATTAATATGACCACTCTACGGAAAGGTAAACCATCACCTGAATCCAATGGAAGTGGTTTCAGATCAAAACTCCTTACCAATCAAAACTTATAGGCAAAACAAGACTCACTAGGGGCAAAACGGCCAGCAAAAATTGTGAACATGGGAAATGACCCCAATATTCGTTTCCCAAAGCTGCACGACCATTCAACTTCATATGAAAAAGAGATAAATATTCTATGATCCTCCCATACGTAGAATGCGGGTTTTACACTTTCCCCCCCTTAAGAAATTTTGCCCCCGAAATTCCTTAACCAAAACATACAAAGGATGTCGCATGCTTATCAATCATTTGCAACAATCAAACATACACAACAAGCCTATCCTAGCGTGCAGTTTACTAACAAGGGAATATTATATTGATATTAAAACCGTATCAGGTAAAGAGCTCTGAATACGACTTCCTTATGTTCTTCTCGGTTTTCCAAGTACAGTCATTCTCATTATCACACCACTTCATATATAGTTCTGCTAACTTAGCTACTGCTCTAATCAACTTGACGAGTATAAACCTTGCACTTTGGTCAATCGATCCACAATCACCCAAATACTATCATGGCCGGATCTAGTCCTTGATAAACCATCGATGAAGTCCATTGAGACTTGTTCCCATTTCCATTTGGGAATTTCCAATGGTTGTAACAAACCAATAGGCTTCTTTTGCTCAGCTTTAACTAACTGGCAATTCATTTCCTTGGAGAAAAACTTCCCAACATCCCTCTTCATCCCTTTCCGGTGGTAGGTTTGCTTCATGTCTCGATATATTTTGTTACCACTGGGATGTATAGTCAATTTCGAGTGATGACATTCTCTAAGCACTTCGTCTCTCAATCCACTAACGTTGGGTACAACTAGTCTCCCATTCTTTCGAAGCCATCCTTCTCTATCAAGTCCATACTTGTTCATTTTCTCACCCATCGATATTCATCTCTTCCTTGGAGATGATTTATATTAGGTTAGGATCGTCCCTCCGACTAGAACCAATCCGCTCAATCAAGGTCAGTCTAATCGTCAAACTTGCTAGCATCTTTGGACCCAATCCATACTTAGGTCTGAAATCATATCTCACGATATACTCCAGTTACTTCCATTCAAGAAACATAGCATCTGAATTGGCATGTCTCTTACTCAGTGCATCAGCTATCGCACCTAGTTCGGTAGCACAGATATCCATGTATACCGTCATCTCTTCATTTCCCATCGGCAGAATCCTACAGGTGATAGTCTACTCAAAACAAGAAAATAGGAACAAACATAGCATCCATCGGACAAGTCCTATCTATCACCTGCTAAATTTATGAATATGTCGATACCTGTATTACTGGTCCAACCAATATCAAGGGCCCATGAAAGCCCCAGCTCCACTCTGACTATCGCACGTCCAACATATGTTTATCCTCCAAGGAAACTAGATCACGTCCAATGGATTCAAGGTAAATGGGCATCCCCAGATACCCCTACTTCGAGTCCACCTAGAACACTCCAAACTATCGACGATACCTTGGCACCTCATCAGAAGAGCTATCCATAACTCCATCTTCAACTAGAGTCTAATCCAAGTCAATCCATATTCTTGTAACCTTCTCGAGTCCCACTCGAGTCATATCATAGCTCTATGAAGAACAACTCGGGGAAGTCCAAATCATTGAACAGTCTTATCATGTCACGGCTGCCTATCACTCCTTGAGTAAACCAATACATCATTCAATGGAAATCACAACAACTACTTATATCTCACGCAAACCATCCTAGTCGAACTCGACATTCCCCAAGCACAAGCCCCAAAGTCCTAAACCAATATCAGACAAGCACTCAAGGAACATCTCCTCCGAATCCAGAAAATCTACATGAGATGATATGAACACTCGAGCACTCATAACTAACTCTGGCTATCCTTGCCAATCCTGCTTCGAAACTATCATTGATCGCATGACGGCCTATGCCATATGTCAAAGGTAAATAGCAACCCTATCTCTAACCAGACTACTGCACGTTTAACATACATTTTCCTCCTAGAGACTACTAGAACTTAGGACGACTATCTACAAACTCAGACCCAGTCTCGAGTATCCATTAGCCACAAAATCAAGTCCAACATGAGCCGTCTCCCTAATCGTTGCATCTCCAAGATTAACGAACAACCATTGTTTACGAGTTCAAGTCCAAGTTGACTCGTCCTAACCTTCGTTGCTTCCCCACGATCAACAAACACATCTTATCGCTTTGAGATTTCCCCTTGAATTTACTTTGAAGTTATTACAATTGTTGAACCAAAGAGAACATCAACATAAAGTCCTAAACAATCCATAACAATCACTCATTTACTACGGAATACCACAACGCTCATGCTATTCCCCACATCGTTTAAAAATGCTTCCAAAGGCCCTTCCTTCACGAGCATAGCTGACCCAAATCTCTTTGTTCCCCTAGTTCCAGTTATTATTGCCATCACTAGGCAGGTACCCAATATCACCCTATAACTTTTGAGCCAATCGACTCCCAAAATAATGCCAAACACAGTAAAGCCCAAAACAACGCAAATACAAGCAAACATACATTCATGACTCGATAAGATAATATTACAACAAATCATACTAAGGCGAGTCAAACCACCAATCGGTGTGGTCACAACAAAAGGTCTATCGACTATCTCGGGTTCCAATCCCAACCTATCTACTAGGTCACTAGATACGAAGGAATGGGAAGCCCCAGTATTAAACAATACTCGAACTGGGACATCATAAATAGAAAGCATACCTTGAATAATGACACCCTTTCCCTTATGCGCCGCAGTTGGGGCATTCAATGAAGAAGGAGCAGCGCTGATAGCATATGCTTTCACGATATGCTTCTCTTTAGGGGGTTGCGGACATTTATACTTGTGATGTCCCGCTTGGCCGCAATTGAAGCACTTCCTTTCCCCAGGCTTTTCCCGATAATTTATGGCATAGTTGCCCTTCTTGGCACAACTAAAGCACTCGCCATCTTTCTTATTCTTCCTTTTCTAATCATCCTTGGTTTGGTCTTGTTTCCTCTTATTCTGGGAATTATTCTTACCTCCACCGCTTGCCTGAGGCTTTGGCTCCTCTGCAGATGTAATAGCAACCTCGGTCTTCGACTTAGGGTAAAGGCTCTCAGATCTCAACACCTGTCCCATAATAGATTCAAAAGTTTAATTAATATGGCTTGTGAGTCTCTCCCCCAACTACTCATTTAGGCCAGTTACGAACTTCTCGTTCTTCTTCTCGACCATATCGATAAGGGACAATCCATAATTCAATGAGGTATCAAATTCAGCAATATACACCGACTGCCCTACCATTCGGTTTAAGCTCCAAGAATTTCCTAAACAATTTTGTTTTCTGAGCGGCTGGAATAAACTTATCACTGAATTGGGCCTTAACCTGATTCCAAGTAACTTGATCTTTAGGAGTAGCTGCTTTAATAACATTCCACCAATTCATCGCATGTCCTTGAAGCTGACGCGATGCTAGCTTTCTCTTCATCGCATCATCGATTTCCAAATCCTGGAAGATGCACTCACAACTATCAAGCCAATCTTGAACCTCTGTAGCTGATTCCGTTCCGTGGAACGGCTTCCCACCAAGACTAGTATAATCCTTGCATAGATAGGCGAAATTGGATCTAGGCGTCTGCACCGCTACACCACCACCGTTAGCAGCATTAGGAGTTTCTCCCTGAGCATCCCTAAGCATCTCTCTAATGTAGGTAGTAAACATCGTCCTTATATCAGGGACATTCCTATTATTGGCCCCTGAACCCGTATTCCTCGTATATCGGCTCATCGTTCAATCTGTAAAGAGAAAACGATTAACCATCTCCTTAGTGGTGCCTGTAACACCCCGAATTTTTAACGGCACTAAAAGAGGATAAATTAAATTATAATTAATTTAATATTCATAATTAAGGAAAACGGACTGCGCCATTGCATCCATCTCAAAATTTTGGTCAAGATAGACATTTGGTTTGCATAAAATGGACACCGTATGAAGGAGTTATGAGGATTTTAAGTTTGTATACGCGCAGAAAGATTATATATATACACATGAGTCAAAGATGAGTCAGAATCTTATCCAAAATGGTTCGAATTTGAAAAATAAAAAGTGGCGGCATATTTCCCGCTCCAAGGGGTCGACCCCCTAGATACGTGTCGACACCAGGGTCGACCCCCTAGATAGGTGTCGGCACCAGGGTCGACCCACCCACAGGGGGTGTCGACACCCCTAGTGCTAATGTGGCATTCAGTTTCGGGGGCCCTAGTAGCTATATATACGTGTTCATTTCTCTTGTTTTCTTCATTGAGAATTCATGGTGGCCAAACTCTACCAGTGGGTGAACTAAACTGGATCCCTTATCTCCTACAACTATCAACTTTGCAAATCAAACTTAGAGATTCAAGATCCATTCTTCTTCTATTTACTAATCCTAACACTATGAGTTTCTAGTTTCTTTTAGATTTGAATATTTAAAAGTAAATATGACACGACTATGAATTGGACTTGTTCATATGCCTAGATTGTATCAGATCCATTGTAAATTGTGATTATATGACATTTTGAATTGGTTAGGATTTGGATCTAAACCTATATCTAGACGAATCTACTGTAACTTATATGACATGCCATGATGTGAACCTTAAACCTTATTTGTGTAGATCCACATTTAAACTATTGGATCTAAATTGTGTGGACATTTAAATTGTTATTCAGATATAGTTTATCATCTTGTGCCTATTAGGTTAGATTTGAATAGTTGGACATCTAAATGGTTAATTTAGATCTTATTATGCTCACTATGACATCATAGTTATGTTAGAACTAATAATTGCTACAAGTTCACCAGATTTATGCTTATATGTCCACCTTATTATGATGTCAATTATATGTCCATGCCAGTATGTATGTATATGTTCACCTCATCACCACGCTAGTTTATGTTTATGCTAAGCTATGATAAGACAATCACTTTTTTCGTATTCCTATTATTTTTCCCTTTTATTGTTTATGACTAGGCTATTATCTAGCCTAGACATGCCGCCAATTTTGTGAGTGCGCTAGTTAAGGAATGGGGGAAAAAGGTTAATATTGGCATAATTTGAATATAAACATCATTGGACATATAACTCAAAATGGGAAATGGGGGGCATAATCACCTATATAGACATAGGTAAGAATAGGATAAGAATGGAATATTTAATAATTACAATTAGGAATTGTAATTGCACTTATGATGTGAGGTTAGGTTGCATTATTGGTGGAAGTCTGCCCGAACCCGACCGGCATATCCAACAACCACTAATGTTGAACCTAATGTGAGAGGTCTAAGTGCGCAAATACGAATTGGGCTATGACACGAGGTTAGGCCCAACTTGTGGAATAAGACTGCCCGGACCCGACCGGCATATCCAGCATCCACAAGTTGTAGGCCTAATGTGGGAGGTCCAGCCTATTATAAATCATAAATGGACATGGTAATAAATTGGACTACTTAACCAAATCTAATCCATAGGGATTGTATGATTGTGAACTAAAGTTAAGGTTAAGTAAAATTGTTTGGATAGTGGATGGGTTAAGCAAATCTGGGGGGGGGGTGGATAATATTTACGTATAGGCCCACAAATTTAACCCAATAAGGTTATGTAATTAAAGACACCTATTGGTATACATGACCGGTTGGAATAATAAAGTTATGTAATTAAAGACACCTTTTAGTGTAAGCATAACTTGTAGAAATAATAGGGTTATGTAATTAAAGACACCTAGTGGTATACATAGCCAAATAAAACCTAGTGGGGATAGAAAACAAGGGGGAAGCTTGTATCATATCATGTGGGATCCATTTCATCCAGTAACCCAAAGTAGGCGTCGAAACATGTACTTCGTACTAAGTTGGAGAAGGGGCACGCTTACTGGACTGATTGTAAGAGATCGAAACGTGGAGGATGGTGTGGGTGGCGCAAACCGACCGGGCCATGTGCGTGCATGAGCCGAGCAGAAAGGGATAAGACGACCATGAAACCTGTAGATATGGGGCTGTGCACATCAGCGAGGGGTTGCCAGTTTAGGATGTGATACATCCTACTATGGGGCTGGCACAGAGTATCTATGGAGTTGGGAGTCGATTGATTAGGGTAGTGGTTAGGGTACATGTGGACGTATGCCTAAGTCTACCACCTTATAGTAGAAGGGACCATCTCTTTCTGGCTATACTGGTAATAGTGCAGAGTAATCATTAGAGAAGTGTATACACCTTATCCTGTCTACCATGTCACACTTGCCATTTATGTAGTGATCTCTCTTATCCACTTTATATGCCTGTCATGCTACTTTTATTTATTTACTAGCTAAAAGTAACCAGACTCGCCAGACTTCATGTCTGACCCTTTTGTTTTCTCTTCTTTCTTCCATCCCCCTCCTCCCATGTTCTCAGGGAGGAAACACTCCGACTTAATCAGGGCTCAGTTATCATCTTTCTAGAGCTACTTTTGAAGTATGGCTCTTATCTCTGCAATGGCTTAACTCTTTTTCTTGGTGAATTATGTTGTACTTTTTATATTTATATACTCTGATGGTACAAGACAGAAGTAATGTTATTGTAATGTTTTTTGTGACTTATGGTATTTTGGACCACGATGTATGATTTGTGTTTGGAATAAAAAAGTTGAATTTCTGCTGCTATCTTATTAATATCTATCTTGTAATATTCTGTGTCTGTTTACCTATAACGCTTCACGAAACTTAATGCATTCCCTTTGTGAGTGACATTAACGGACGTGAGGTGTAATACTTGGTATCAGAGCTTGAGGTTACCAGATTGGATAAAAGTTTTTGAAAATTATTTTCAAAGAGGTTTAAAAGAAAGCATTTTCAAAAAGAAAAGTCTGTTTTGGAAAACATTCCCCAAAAAACCATACGTAATATCCTTTGGTCCTTTGTCTAAATCTCTTCCTTTTCCTTTTTCAGCATGTCTGGGGAACAAAACATTCTTGATAGCCCCGAGGGCATCACGGTACCCGGATGGTTCCGTAGGTATTTGGAGGCCATGGCGCCTGCCGAATGCCAAGGAAACGTTCCTCTCCCAGCTACACCAATCATTCCTCCTCCTCCCCCTCCCCCTCCAAGGGCAAATAATTTCTCTAAGATCTGCAAGGACTTCCATGCTATGGGTGGGAAGTCGTTCCATGGGAACGAGACATTCGTAGAAGCGCGAAATTAGCTCAAGGAGACCAAGGACTTGTTTGTAATCTTTGAAGTAGAGGATAGAAGGAAGATTCAGTTAGTTGCTTGGCTACTGAAAGACGAAGCCTCTTTTTGTTGGGAAGTCACCTAAGCTGGACGTCTGGTGAAAACTTTGGAAGATTTTGGACAAAGATTTGAAATGAAATTACTCTCCCAAGCTGAGAGAAGCATGCAGATGGAGAGATTCTTAGCACTCAAACAAGGAAACTTGACGGTGAAAGAGTATGTTAACAAATTCAACCAGCTAGCAAGGTTCGGGTTAGAGCTGGTGGATACGCCACACAAAAGGGCTTTGCGATTTGCTAAAGGGCTGAATGAACCCCTTCATGTGTTAGCCATGTCCCATATTCCAATGGGGGCCACTTTTCATAAGCTTGTCGATATGGCCCTAATGCATTAGGAAGACAAGGGAGAAAAGAAGGAAGCAAAGGCTGAGGAAACATTGCAAAATAAGAAGGTGTGGCCCAAGAAGGGGCAACGACAACAACAACAGAAGAAAGATGGAAAGAATGAAAAAGGCAAGGATAAGAGAAAATGTCCCAATTGTGGGAAAGAGGGTCACTTGGCCAAAGATTGTAAGCGAAATAAGAACTCTTGCTACCATTGTAGAGAGGTCGGACACTTTTCTAGGGAGTGCGCGAAGAAACAGGGATATCAGGGACAAGGTCAAAGGGCAGGAACTTCTGGAGGACAGGTGCATGCTATCGCGATCAGTGCTCCTGATAGAGGTAGAACAATTTATGTGGAAGGTTTAATTTCTCTGTCAAACCATCCTATTAGAACATTTTTTGATTCTAGCGCTTCATAATCATTTATATCAAGTTCTGTTGTTGAATCTCTGCACTTAATTACTAGTATGGTAGTGGATCCCGTAGTTGTTTCAAACCCCATTGGTAGTTCGGCTCATTTATCTATGATTTGTCGGGGTTTGAAAATATCTATGTTAGGCGTCGAGTTTGAATGTGATGCGTATGTGCTCGGGTTTATGGGCTATGGGTTGATTCTAGGAATGGATTGGATTACCACGTATGGTTCCATTCTAGATTATGAGAGGAGGGTCGTTAGACTTCTGACTTGTCATGCAAGGACCTCAAGATTTCTTGTGACCCATAAGGGTCGATTATGCTTAGTTTCTTACAGTCTCTTGATGCATCTATCGATGATCTGCAATCTGTTCCAGTTGTCTGGGATTATTCTAATGTTTTTTATGAGGTATGGGGCTTACTTCCGAGGCGTGAGAGCGATTTCCGTATATATTTGGTGGACAATGCAAAGCCAGTTGCATTACTAGTACGCCATATGGCTCCAAGGGATAGGAGGGAGATGAGTAAGCAAGTAGGGGGGCTACTTGAGAAGGGGTTTATCAGATGAAGCATGTCTGAATGGGGTGCTCTAGTTGTATTCGCAACTAAGGCGGATGGCTCGCTTCGTTTGTATGTTGACTATAGAGAGTTGAATAAACTAACTAAGAAGAAAAGGCATCCGCTCCTGAGGATTGATGATTTATTTGATCAGCTTGTTGGTGCCTTGGTATTTCCCAGTTAGACTTGGCCACGGGATTTCATCAATTGAGGGTGGCTGAAGACAACATAGATAAAACCGCTTTTAGAACTCCGGATGGTTTCTTCGAATGGCTAGTTTTGCCTTTTGGGTTGACGAATGCACCCACCTATTTTATTATTTTGATGAGTAGGGTGTTTCGGGAGTTTCTAAACAAATTTTCCGTGGTCTTTGTTGATGATACCTTGATCTTCTCCAAAAGTGAAGAAGAGCATGCCCAACATTTGAGAGAAGTCTTGAAGACTCTCTGTGCGCATCAGCTTAAGGCGAAGTTCTCCAAATGCCATTTTTGGAGAAAAGAGGTGAGATTCGTAGGGCATGTGGTCTTCAAAGAAAGGATAGCTGTAGATCCCTCGAAGGTGGTTGTAGTGGAAGATTGGCAGATTCCTAAAAATGCAACTTAGGTGAGAAGCTTTCTTGGGTTGGCAGGTTATTATAGGAAGTTCATTAAGGACTTCGCAAAGATATCAGCCCCACTCACCAGGATGACAAAGAAAAATTTGGTGTTTTCATGGGACATAGATTGTGACGTTGCTATCCAACGACTGGAGAGGGCTCTAACAACAGCCCTGGTCTTGACCTTGCCTGATGGAAGTAAGGTGTTTACCATTTATATTGATGCATGTTGTACAGGGCTTGGTGTGGTTCTAATGCAAGAAGGGAAAGTAGTGTGTTATCGGGGTAAACAGTTGAGAGTTCATAAGAAGAACTACCCCACCCATGATCTGGAGCTAGCTGCCATAGTATTCGCGCTTAAGACGTGGCGCCATTATTTACTTGGAGAGAAGTTCCAGTTATACACTGATTATAAATCTCTCAAGTATTTGTTCTCGCAGAAGGATCTCAATTTAAGGCAACAATGGTGGATGGAATTCCTAGCTTCTTATGATTTTGAGATTGCTTATACCCCTGGCAAGGGTAATGTGGTGGCAAACGCGCTAAGTAGGCATAAGATGGCCTTGAGTCCTCTGTTTGTGGAGAGGAAGAGCTTGGAGTTCATACCAGCTTTTGATTTTAGACCCTCCATCAAGATTTTGCCTGATTTTTTTGCATCCTTAGAGGTATGACCAACTCTTATAGATCAAATAGGGGCTTCGCAACAAGGTGACCCACATATTTTAGACATCATGGAAAAGCTCAAAAAAGGGGAGACTTATAGTCACCTCAGTAGATATGCCAAAGATGAAAAGGGGTTGTTACGACGAGATGGAAGGCTTTGTTTTCCTTAATCTGGACGCTTTATAAAAGCAGTCCTAGAAGAAGCCCACCATTCTAAGATGACCATTTGTCCAAGCGATGATAAAATGTACAGAGACATGAAGAGGGTTTTCTTTTTGGTTAGGATGAAGAAAGATGTGGCAGAATTTATTTCTCAATGTCTAGTTTGCCAGCAAGTTAAAGCTGAGCAAAAGTAGCCCATTGGTTTACTTCATCCTTTGGAGGTTCCTCGGTTGAAATGGGAGGGCGTCTCTATGAATTTCATAGATGGTTTTCCAGATCGAAGAAAGGCAACACCAGTATCTGGATTGTGGTAGATAGACTCACTAAGAGCGCTCACTTTATTCCAGTTAAGAGCAAGAGGACGGCATCATGGTTGGCAGCAATTTATGTTCGTGAGATAGTTTGTCTTCATGGAGTACCTTCCAGCATTGTAAGCGATCGCGACCCCATCTTTACTAGTGAATTTTGGAGGAGATTGCAATAAGCATTAGGAACACAGTTATGTTTGAGCATCACTTATCATCCTCAGACCGATGGGCAGACGGAGAGGGTGAACAAAATTCTAGAGGATCTTTTGAGGCTATGTATCCTAGATTTCGGAGGGACTTGGGAAGAGCACCTTCCTTTAGTAGAGTTTTCCTATAACAACAGTTATCAATCTAGCATCGGCATGGCACCCTTCGAAGCATTATACAGACGACCCTGTAAGTCACCAACTTTTTGGTGGGAATCTACAAAAAGATTATTACTTGGACCAGATATGCCTAGGGAAACATCCGAAAAGATTGACCTCATTCGACGGTGGATGAAGACAACTCAAGATAGGCAGAAGTCCTATGCAGACAAGAGAAGGACTGACATCGAATTTAAAGTGGGAGACTTGTTTTTTTATCAAAGTATCACCTCTGAGGAATGTGGTTCGCTTCGGATCAGCAGGGAAGTTGGAACCTAGTTTTGTGGGACCATTCCCCATAACCGAGAGGATTGGATAGATGGCCTATAGAGTAAAGCTCCCAGAAAATCTATCCGGTGTTCATGATGTTTTCCACGTTTCCCATCTGCGGAAGTGCTTGCATGACACCACGGAAGTCGTTGAGCCAAGTATATTAGAGGAAATGGAAATGGAACAGGAGGCGACAGTCAGGCGGGTTCCTTCCCGTATCCTTGGATCAGAAGTTAAGAATCTACGCAATAAAGAGATTAAGTTGTTAAAGGTTCAATGGGGAGATAACCCAAAGGATGCGACTTGGGAATCCGAAGACAAGATTCATGCTTCATACCCTTTCCTTTTTGAGGGTATGTTCTTAACTCCATTTTCTAAAGTTTTATCTATGCTTGTTTCTATCATGTGAGTACATCTTATCCATAGTATTTTTGACCTTTATCCTATGGATGTAAACATGTGTTTGAGACATGTTATGTTTGATGGATGCAAGTGGATGCAAGTGTTTGCTAGTGGCTTCCTGTGGATGTATTTACACACACATTAGGCACTAGATCGGCTCAATCACTCTCATACTGCATATGGATGTGTGTGCATTTTCTTTTCTTTTATGGATGGAAATGGATGTATTACCATGTGGATGTTGCACTTGGACGAATGAGTGTGCACACATATAGAACTTACATGTTAGAATAGGTTTATTTGCGTACATATTGGATTCATGGCACTAACATACATTGCATTAAGGAGGTCAACTGAATCAGTAGACCGCCTGATCTTCGCATTAGTATTGGGACATAGGCACACATCTCTGCATATATTCATATAAGCATTAGAAGTCTTTAAGGACAATGGATGTCAGTGATTGATGGATGAGTAGATGGGTGATGGATGGTAGGATATGCATTCTTCTCAAACTTAGAGATTTCGGGACGAAATCCTTTGAGTAGGGGAGAATGTAACACCCCGAATTTTTAACGACACTAAAAGAGGATAAATTAAATTATAATTAATTTAATATTCGGAATTAAGGAAAATGGACTATGGAATTGCGTCCGTCTTGAAATTCTGGTCAAGATAGACATTTAGTTTGCGTAAAACGGATACCGTACGAAGGAGTTATGAGGGTTTTAAGTTTGTATACGTGCAGAAAGATTATATATATACAAATGAGTCAGAGATGAGTCAGAATCTTATCCAAAACGGTTCGAATTTGAAAAATAAAAAGTGGCGATAGATTTACCACTCTAGGGGGTCAACCCCCTAGAGGGGTGTTGACAACGGGGTCCACCCCCTTTAAGGGGTGTCAACACCAGGGTCGACCCACCCATAGGGGTGTCGACACCCCTAGGGCTGACATGGCAGTCGGTTTCAGAGGCCTGGCAGCTATGTATACGTAGTCATTTCTCTTGTTTTCGTCATTGAGAATTCATGATGGCCAAACTCAGCCGGTGTCTGAATTGAACTAGATCTGTTATCTACTACAACTATCAGCTTTGCAAATCAAACTTAGAGATTCAAGATCCATTCTTCTTCTATTTTCTAATCCTAACACTGTGAGTTTCTAGTTTCTTTTGGATTTGAATATTTAAAAGTAAATATGGAACGACATGACTTGGACTTGTTCGTATGCCTAGATGGTATCAGATCCATTGTAAATTGTGATTATATGACATTCTGAATTGGTTAGGATTTGGATCTAAACCTATATCTAGACGAATCTATTGTAACTTCTATGACATGCCATGATGTGAACCTTAAACCTTATTTGTGTAGATCCACATTTAAACTATTGGATCTGAATTGTGTGGACATTTAAATTGTTAATCAGATCTAGTTTATCATCTTGTGCCTATTAGGTTAGATCTGAATAGTTGGACATCTAAATGGTTAATTTAGATCTTATTATGCTCACTATGACATCGTAGTTATGTTAGAACTAGTAATTGCTACAAGTTCACCAAATTTATGCTTATATATCCATCTCATTATGATGTCAATTACATGTCCATGCTAGTATGTATGTCTATGTTCACCTCATCACCATGCTAGTTTATGTTTATGCCAAGTTATGATAAAACAATCACTTTTGTTATATTCTTATTATTTTTCCCTTTTATCGTTTATGACTAGGCTATTATCTAGCCTAGACATGCCGACAATTTTGTGAGTGCGCTAGTTAAGGAACGGGGAAAAAAGGTTAATACTGGCATAATTTGAATATAAACATCACTGGACAAATAATTCAAAATGGGAAATGGGGGCATAATCACCTATAAAGACATAGGTAAGAATTGGATAAGAATGGAATGTTTAATAATTACAATTAGGAATTGTAATTGCACTTACAACACGAGGTTAAGTTGCATTATTGGTGGAAGTCTGCCCGGACCCGACCGACATATCCAACAGTCACTAATGTTGAACATAATGTGAGAGGTCTAAGTGCGCAAATATGAATCAGGCTATGACACGAGGTTAGACCCAACTCGTAGAATAAGACTGCCCGGACCCGACCGACATATCCAGGATCCACAAGTTGTAGGCCTAATGTGGGAGGTCTAGTCCATTATAAACCATAAATGGACATGGTAATAAATTGGACTACTTAACCAAATCTAATCCATAGGGATTGTATGATTATGAACTAAAGTTAGGGTTAAGTAAAATTGGTTGGAGAGTGGATGGGTTAAGCAAATCTGGAGGGGGTGAGTAATATTTACATATAGGCCCACAAACTTAACCCGATAAGGTTAGGTAATTAAAGACACCTAGTGGTATACATGACCGGTTGGAATAATAAAGTTATGTAATTAAAGACACCTTGTAGGGTAAGCATAACTTGTAGAAATAATAGGGTTATATAATTAAAGACACCTAGTGGTATACATATCTAGAGAAAATCTAGTGGGGATACAAGACAAGGAGGAGAGCTTGTATCATATTTTGTGGGATCTGTTTCATCCAGTAACCCGGAGTAGGTACCGAAACATGTACTCCATACTAGGTCGGAGAAGGGGCACGCTTACTGGACTGATTGTAAGAGATCCAATCGTGGAGGACGGTGTGGGTGACGCAAACCGACCGGGCCATGTGCGTGCATGAGCCGGGCAGAAGGGGATAAGACGACTGTAACACATGTAGATATGGGGCTGTGCTCATCAGCGAGGGGTTGCCACTTTAGGACGTGATACATCCTATTGTAGGACCGACACAGAGTATCTACGGAGTAGGGAGCCGATCGATTAGGGTAGTAGTTAGGGTACATGTGGAAGTATGCCTAAGTCAACCACCTTATAGTGGAAGGGATCATCACATTTTGGTTATACTAGTAATAGTGCAAAGTAATCATTAGAGAAGCGTATACACCTTATCCTATCTACCTTGTCACACCTTCCATTTATGTAGTGATCTCTCTTATCCACTTTATATGTCTGTCATGCTACTTTATTTATTCACTTGCTAAAAGTTACTAGACTCGCCAAACTTCATGTCTGACCCTTTTGTTTCCTCTTCTTTTTTCCGTTCCCCTTCCCCCTCCCCCCAGGTTCTCAGGGAGGAAACACTCAGGCTTAGTCGGGACTCAGTTATCATCTTGCTAGAGCTGCTTTCGAAGTATGGCTCAAGTTCTTATCTCTGCTATGGCTTAGCTCTTTTTATTGGGGAATTATGTTATGCTTTTTATATTTATGCACTCTGATGGTACAAGACAGAAGTTATGTTATTGTAATGGTTTTTGTGACTTATGGTATTTTGGACCACGATGTATGATTCGCGTTTGAAATAAAAATTTGAATTTCCACTGCTATCTTATTTATATCTGTCTTGTAATATTCTGTGTCTGTTTACCTATAACTCTTCACGAAACTTAATGCATTCCCAATGTGACTGACATTAACGGACGTGGTATGTCACAGCGTCATTGCAGCGCGACTTCATCCTTAGCTATACTAATAGTAAACATATATATCTAGCTTTTGAAAAACAAAATATCACAAATATGCGCTCTCATATACGTATACTATCTCTCCCTGATGTCTTCCCCTGGGTAAACTACGTAACCTAGGCTCTGATACTAAGTGTGACGGCCTGCCCCAAACCAACCGACATTACCCCGAAATGCGCTGGGCTAATGCCCGACTAGCACGGGCCGGTCATCAAAGGAAAGGGATTTGAAACGAATAATCATCAATGAACCTGTAGTATATCTCATAGCGCATAAACTAAAATAAAATAATACCACAACTTGACATAAAACAAGCGATATAGTGCATAAGCTGAAAACTAAACCATCATAGCAGCGGAATCCAAAATACAGCTTATGATTCAAACCATTATTACAACATCAAAATACTGTCTCTAAAGAAAAATAGAAAAGGTACACTACTAAAGCCCAAAGCAGTGACCAGCAACAACACAGGGAGAATATATGTAAATAGTACGTGGAAGCCTCATGCTCGTCTCCGGACAGCTACTCGTGCATACCACCTAACCTGTCTCTAGTCTGCTCGTTTAGGAGCACACAGAGTAATAAGAAGAGACATAAAACTCGGGGTCAGACAAAAGTCTGGTATGAGCGATAACAACAAAACAGAACAATAACGGGTATAAATAATCATACCTAAACCTGGACCTGCAACCAAAGAGTTAGCACAACAAGATGTACAGTACTTTAAGGTATCACTAACATAAAATGCAAAAGTAATATGGGAGTGTGCATGACATGGTGATAGCAAACATCAAACATAGCAACCATCCTCACATCTCTCACTCAGTGCGTAAAGCATACGATATCCACCACTTTAGTCACCCAATCCTTTGCTATGATCACTTTGCCCTTGGGAGTCATAATGACCCTATTGCGTTGATTAATAGCCACTAATCCTTCTCTCAGTGGTGAACAAAAATTATGGATATCAATAACCCCTTTGCACACGTCGGCAGCAAATTCCATCTTTAGAAGTTGACTCATTGATCCCCATTTGGATCCTGAGTGATAACTTCCCATCTGGACTTCTTTTGCATCTCGGGTTTTAGTCTTCACCTCAGTTCGGTTCGAAATCAACTTCTCCAAGTCTCAGTTCGTGAGCCTCGACTCGACAACTAGGCGGTTCGGTTCATGCTCTTCCTACATCCAGACCGGTTCGTGGGGGACATCCGGTTCGTGGCTCGTGGAGGGTGGTTAGCTCATGGGGGACATCCGGTTCGTGGCTCGTGGAGGGTGGTCAGCTCGTGGGGGACATCCGGTTCGTGGCTCGTGGAGGGTGGTCGGCTCGTGATGTGGGTACAAGATCGGGGTCGGGTCGTGGTCGTGATATTCCTCACGATCGGGGACCTGCTCGAATTTTCTGCAACTTTCCAACAAGCAATTTACGCCATACGACGATGTTTTCGACCATTCTAACTTTACTAACCAGTCACAAAACATACCATACAGTAACAGCAACATGTATAATCAACCATAAACACGAAAACAACAATTTAACACGTTTATATGGATCAAACATACCCAAAACCCATGTTTTCCCCTTAATCCTCTTAATCATGATTTAATCATATGATTAGCAAACTTAATCGAACTTGACCCAAATTTCTAACAGTGGCATAAAATAATATTTAGAATTTCTACATATTTTTCCAGGTTTTTATAATGCATGATTTCGTTAATTATCACTAATCACACCTAATTAGCCGTAATTAGTGAAAAACAATGCAAATCACTCACCTTAGCCACAAATAAATCTCAGATCTGAAAATATGACTGATATGGCACAAATCCCAATGCAGCACAGCAGATCTACTTCCAATTTGACGTTAATTTGCCTTGATTTGATGTTGATTAGCATAATATTGGATTAGAAAGTGATTAAAGATGAATTTAGAAGGTGGAGGCCATTGCTAGGTTTCAAGAGATGTAAGTGGCGGCTAGAAAACTGAACAAAACTGATTTCCTAAAACCTTTCAGCCTCCCCATAACCCTTATCCCGAAATGGGTTATGGGCCCAGCTGCTAATCACCCTATTTGGCCAGACTAGTTATTTTTCACCTTCCAAACCTTATTTCAGCCATATCTTCCAAACGGTAAGTCTGTTTGATTAATGTGACCAGTCTACGGAAAGGTAAACCATCACTTGAATCCAATGGAAGTGGTTTCAGATTAAAACTCCTTACCAATCGAAACTTATAGGCGAAACAAGATTCGCCAGGGGCAAAATGGCCGGCAAAAATCCTGAACATGAGAAATGAACCCAATATTCATTTCCTAAAGTTGCACGATCATACGACTTCATATGAAAAAGAGATAAATATTCTACGATCCTCCCATACATAGAATGCGGTTCGTTACACTCTCCCCCTCCTTAAGAAATTTTTCCCCCGAAATTCCTTAACCAAAACATAAAAAGGATGCTGCATGCCTATCAATCATTTGCAACAATCAAACATACACAACAAGCCTATCCTAGCGTGCAATTTACTAACAAGGGAGTACTATATTGATATTAAAATTGTATCAGGTAAAGAGCTCTGAATATGAATTCCTTATGTTCTTCTCGGTTTCCCAAGTACAGTCATTCTCATTATCACACCACTTCATATACAGTTCTGCTAACTTAGCTACCGCTCTAAACGACTTGACGGGTATAAACCTTGCACTTTTGGTCAATCGATCCACAATCACCCAAATACTATCATGGCCGGATCTAGTCCTTGGTAAACCATCGATAAAGTCCATTGAGACTTGTTCCCATTTCCATTCGGGAATTTCCAACGGTTGTAACAAACCACTAGGCTTCTTTTGCTCAGCTTTAACTAACTGTCAATTCATTCCCTTGAAGAAAAACTTCCCAACGTCCCTCTTCATCCCTTTTCGGTGGTAGGTTTGCTTCATGTCTCGATATATTTTGTTACAACCGGGATGTATAGTCAATTTCGAGTGATGACATTCTCTAAGCACTTCATCTCTCAATCCATTAATGTTGGGCACAACTAGTCTCCCATTCTTTCGAAGCCATCCTTCTCTATCAAGTCCATATTTGTTCATTTTCTCACCCATCGTTATTCATCTCTTCCTTGGAGATGATTTATATTAGGTTAGGATCGTCCCTCCGACTGGAACCAATCTGCTCAACCAAGATCAGTCTAATCGTCAAACTTGCTAGCATCTCTGGACCCAATCCATACTTAGGTCTGAAATCATATCCCACGATATACTATCATTGCTTCCATTCAAGAAACATAGCATCTAAACTGGCATGTCTCCTACTCAATGCATCAGCTATCGCACCTAGTCCGGTAGCACAGGTATCAGTGTAAACCGTCATCTCCTCATTTCCCATCGCCAAAATCCTACAGGTGATAGTCTACTCAAGAGAAGAAAATATGAACAAACATAGCAACCATAACATCCATCAAACAAGTCCTATCTATCACCTGCTAAAGTCATGAATACGTCGATACCTGTATGACTGGTCCAATCAATATCAAGGGCCCATGGAAGCCCCAGCTCCAAACGGACTACCGCATGTCCAACGTACGTTTATCCTCCAAGGATAACTATATCACATCCAACGGATCCAAGGTAAATGGGCGTCCTCGGATACCCCTGCTTCGAGTCCGCTGAGAACACTCCAAACTATCGATGATTCCTTCGCACCTCATCAGAAGAGCTATCCACAACTCAATCTTCAAATCGATTCCAACCCAAGTCAATCCATTATCTTGCAACCTTCTCGAGTCCCACTCGAGTCATCTTATAGCCCAATCGAGTCCAACTCGGGGTAGTCCACATCATCGAACAGTCCTATCATGTCACGGCTACCCATCACTCCTCGAGTAAACCAAGACATCATTCAATGGAAATCACAACAACTACTTATATCTCACGCAAATCATCCTAGTCGAACTCGACTTTCCCCAAGCACAAGCCCAAAGGCCTAAACAAATATCAGACAAGCACTTAAGGAACATCTCCTCCGAATCCAGACAATCTACATGAGATGATATGAACAAAACAACCAAACACTCGAGCACTCATAACTAACTCTAGCTATCCTCGTCAATCCTGCTTTGAAACTATCGTTGTCGCATGACGGCCCATGCCATATGTCAAGGGTAAATAGCAACCCCAGTTATAACCAGACTACTGCACATCCAACGTACATTTGCCTTCCACAGACTACTAGAACATAAGATAACAATAATCTCTCTATAACTCTAGTCGGCATCGCCGATGACTATCCACAAACTCAAACCCAGTCTCGAGTATCCATTACCCACAAACTCAAGTCCAAAATGAGTCGTCTCCCTACTTTTTGCATCTCCAAGATTAACGAACAACCATTATTTACCAGTTCAAGTCCAACTTGAATCGTCCTAACCTTTGTTGCACGATCAACAAACACATCTTATCACTTCGAGATTTCCCCATTGAATTTACTCCGAAGTTATTACCATTCTTAAACCAAAGAGAACATTAACATAAAGTCCTAAACAATCCATAGCAATAATTCAGCTACTACGAAATACCACAATGCTCATGCCATTCACCACATCATTTAAAAATGCTTCCAAAGGCCCTTCCTTCACGAGTCATGGCCGACCCAAATCTCTTCGTTCCCCTAGTTCCAGTTATTGCCATCACTAGGTAGATACCCAATACCACCATATACCCTTGGAGCCAATCAACTCCCAAAATAATGTCAAACCCAGTAAAGCCCAAAACAAAGCAATCACAAGCAAACATACATCCATGACACGATAAGACCACATTACAATAAATCATACTAAGGCAAGTCGAACCACCAATTGGGTTCTTCACAACTAAAGGTCAATCAACTATCTCGGGTTCCAATCCTAACCTATCTACTAGGTCACTAGATATGAAGGAATGGGAAGCCCCGGTATTAAACAATAATTGAACAGGAACATCATAAATAGAAAGCATACCCTGAATAACGACACCCTTTCCCTTCTGCGCGACAGTTGGGGCATTCAATGAAGAAGGAACAATGTTGATAGCATATGCTTTCATGATCTGCTTCTCTTTAGGGGGTTGCAGACATTTATTCTTGTGATGTCTCGCTTGGCCGCAACTGAAGCACTTCCTTTCCCCAGGCTTTTCCCGACAATTTCTTGCATAGTGTCCCTTCTTGCCACAACTAAAGAACTCGCCATCTTTCTTATTCTTTTTTTTCTGACCATCCTTGGTTTGGTCTTGTTTCCTCTTATTCTGGGAATTATTCTTGCCTCCACCGCTTGCCTGTGGCTTTGGCTCCTCTGCAGATGTAATAGCAACCTCGGTTTTCGAATTAGGGTAAAGGCTCTTAGATCTCAATGCCTTTCGCACAATAGATTCGAAAGTCTCATCGATATGGTTTATGAGTCTCTCCCCCAAGTATTCATCTAGGCCAGTTATGAACTTGTCGTTCTTCTTCTCGACCGAATCGATAAGGGACAATCCATAATTCAATAAGGTATCAAACTCAGCAATATACTCCGAGACTGCCCTACCATTCTGCTTAAGCTCCAAGAATTACCTAAACAATTCCGATTTCTGAGTGGCCGGAATAAACTTATCACTGAATTGGGCCTTAAACTGATTCCAAGTAACTTGATCTTCAGGAGTAGCTGCTTTAATAGCATTCCATCAATTCATCGCCCATCCTTGAAGCTGATGCGATGCTAGCTTTCTCTTCATCGCATCATCGATTCCCAAATCCTTGAAGATGCGCTCACAAATATCAAGCCAATCTTGAACCTCTGTAGCCGATTACGTTCCATGGAACGGCTTCCCACCAAGGCTAGTATAATCCTTGCATTACTTGGTGAAATCGGCTCTAGGCGCTTGCACCACTGCACCACCACCATTAGCAGCATTAGGAACTGTTCCCTAAGCATCCCTAAGCATCTCTCTCATGAAGGTAGTAAACATCATCCTTATATCAGGGACATTCCTATTATGGGCCCCTAAACCCGTACTCCTCGTATATCGGCTCATCGTTCAATCTGTAAAGAGAAAACAATTAACCATCTCCTTAGTGGTGTCAGTGTAGTACGACTTCATCCTTAGCTATACTAATAGTATACATATATATATATATATCTAGCTTTTGAAAACCAAAATATCACCAATACGCGCTCTCATATACGTATACTATCTCTCCCTGATGTCTTCCCCTTGGTTAACTATGCAACCTAGGCTCTGGTACCAAGTGTGACGGTCCGCCCCGAACCGGCCGACATTTCCCCGAAATGCATTGTGCTAATGCCCAACTAGCACAGGACAGTCGTCAAAGGAAAGGGATTTGAAACGACTAATCATCAGTGAACATGTAGTATGTCTCACAGCGCTTGGAATAAAATATAATAATAACATAACCTGACATAAAACAGGCGAGACAGTGCATAAGCTGAAAACTAAACCATCATAGCAGCGGAATCCAAAATACAGCTTCTGATCCAATCCATTATTACAACTTCAAAATAATATCTCTAAAGATAAATAGAAAAGGTACACTACTAATACCCAAAGCAGTGACTAGCAACAACACGTGGAGAATATATGTAAATAGTAAGTGGAAGCCTCCTACTCGTCTCCAGACAGTTACTCGTGCATACCACCTAATCTATCTCTGGTCTGCTCATTTGGGAGCAACCAGAGTAATAAGAAGAGAAATAAAACTCTGGGTCAGACAAAAGTCTGGTATGAGCGATAGCAGCAAAACAGAACAATAACAGGTATAAATAATCATACCTGAACCTGGACCTACAACCAAAGAGTTAGCACAATAAGATGTACAGTACTCTAAGGTAACACTAACATAAAGTGCAAAAGTAATATGGGAGTGTACATGACATGGTGATAGAAAACATCAAACATAGCAACCATCATCACATCTCTCACTCAGTGCGTAAAGCATGCGATATCCACCACTTTAGTCACCCAATCCTTTGCTATGATCACTTTGCCCTTGGGAGTCACAATGACCCCATTGCGTTGATCCATAACCACTAATCCTTCTCTCAGTGGTGAATCAAAATTATGGATATCAATAACCCCTTTGCACACGTCCCGCAGAAAAGTCCATCTTTAGAAGTTGACTCGTTGATCCCCATTTGGATCCTAAGTGATAACTTCTCATCTGGACTTCCTTTGCATCTTAGGTTTCACCTCAGCTCAGTTCGAAATCAACTTCTCCAAGTCTCGGTTCGTGAGCCTCGACTCGATAATTAGGTGGTTCGGTTCGTTCTCTTCCTCCATCCAGATCGGTTCACGGGTCCATGCACCAGTTCGTGGTGCACCCTGCATCGGCTGCCGACTCGCCCCCTAACATCGTTCGTGACTCCTAGGTCCGCTTGTGGTGTTCCACCAGCTCGTGGTGGTCCTCCTTCTTCCGGTTCGTGGTCATGCTCGCAGCTCTTGGGGGACATCCGGTTCGTGGCTCGTGGAGGGTGCTCGGCTCGTGATGTGGGTACACGACCGGGGTCAGGTCGTGGTCGTGATATGCCTCACGATCGAGGACCTGCTCCAATTTCCTGCAACTTTCCAACAAGCAATTTACGCCATACAACGGCGTTTTCGACTATTCTAACTTTACTAAGCAATCACAAAGCATACCATACAGTAATGGAAACATGTATAACCAACCATAAGCACCAAAACAACAATTTAACATGTTCATATGGATCAAACATACCCAAAACCCATGTTTCCCCCTTAATCCTCCTAATTAGCCGTAATTAGTGAAAAACAATGCAAATCACTCACTTTAGCCACAAATAAATTTCAGATCTGAAAATATGACTGATATGGCATGAATCCCAATGCAACACAGAAGCTCTACTTCCAATTTGACGTTAATTTGCCTTGATTTGATGCTGATTACCTTAATATTGGAATAAAAAGTGATTAAAGATGAATTTAGAAGGTGGAGGCCATTGCTAGGTTTCAACAGATGTAAGTGGCGACTAGAAAACTGAATAAAACCGATTTCCCAAACCATATCAGCCTCCCCATATGGGCCTAGCTGCTAATCACCCTATTTGGCCTGACTTAGTTGTTTTTCACCTTTCAAACCTTATTTCGGCCATATCTCCCAAACGGTAAGTCCGTTTGATTAATGTGACCACTCTACGAAAAGGTAAATCATCATCTGAATCCAACGGAAGTGGTTTCAGGTAAAACTCCTTACCAATCAAAAGTTATAGGCGAAACAAGATTTTTCAGGTGCAAAACAATCATTTAAAATTTGGCAAAAATCATGAACATGGGAAATGACCCCAATATTCATTTCCCAAAGTTGCACGACCATACGCTTCATGTGAAAAAGAGATAAATATCCTATGATCCTCCGATACGTAGAATGTGGGTCATTACAAGTGCTGAGAAGCTTCAGCTTCTAAGTGCTGCTGTGTTTTATAACGTGTCTTTATTGCTAGCTATATTTCAATATAGTTGCATTAGACATCGTATTTAAAACATATACCCCACATATTATTTTAAGCTAACATGTAAACATGCAGTGAAATGCAGTGATAATACGATTATAAGAAGATAGATTTGGGACAGAGTGACGATCGATGTCTCTTTAAACAACCATCGTCTCATCGACCGACATCGTCGGATTCGCATTGAGTAGCAATTCTAATCGGGAAACAGTAGTCCAAGTTCTTGTCCATAGTCCGAGTTATATGCTCTAAACCCTATGCGCAAATTCCAAATCTCATCCAATCACTAGAACATCGCGAAAACAACGCGAGACAAGGCATCCTGCATCAAACAGATGCAAGGAATCGGTTTACCTGAGTGATGCGAGATCGCATCCATTGTGACGTGAAATCTCGCAACACTAGAGTGATGCGAGATCGCATCACCAAGATGTGAGACCTCACATCACCCAGATGTTAAGCCTCGCATCCACGAGTGATACGAGATCTCGCATCACCAGGATGCGAGATCTCGCATCACCAGGATGCTTGACCTTGCACAGATGCGAAGCCTCGCTTCCACAAGTGATGCAAGATCTCGCATCATTAGGATGCGAAACCTCGCATCACCCAGATGCGAAGTCTCACATACCTTGTGATGCGGGGTCTCACACCACCGAAGTGATACGATGAACTGGCATCACCAGGATGCGAGCCGCTAACCACGAGAGAGGCGATACGCCTCCCGCCTCTTTTGCTCCCACTCCATTCTTTCTCCTCCTCCACCATTAATTCCAAAACCTGGCTCCAATCGAGCTTTGGAACTTGAGCTCGTGAACTCGAAATCATCAACTTCAGACATGAACTCGATTTCGAACTCAACTCCAACGACTAATTCATCATCTTTAAGAATCTAACGCCCACCTATGAGTTTGAATCGGGTTCGTTTTTCTTAGACAAAAATGTGGTGGATCTGATGCAAATTAAGGCAAGAAAAAGTGAGAGAAAAGAGGGAGGTGGGGTTTATACGGCAAGAGTAGAGAAAAACGGGCCTCATCCTACTGGGGACCCATTGCACATCGTTGCAGATGCGATTGCTCGCATCCCCCCGGGATGCGATCCCTCACATCCTATCCCGGGATGCAAAGAACTCCTCAATATATATATATATATATATATATATATATATATACATGTATGTATGTATTTGTACATACATACGTTTACATGATACATGCGTGTGTATACGTGTTCATGCATCGTATCCCTAGTACGCATATACATATGTTAAGTAAAACAATGGATGACTGAGAACAAAGTTCTCAAACTCCAAGGTATTTTCAACTTGCAATTCCAGTTATGACCACAAGTCCGAGTTTTTGACATCCTGTTGATCGAGGCCGATTTGGCTTGATAACTGATGTAATGCTCGTAAGTCTAAACGACTAGAGAGCACGCATCAGGCACTCAAATCAACGACTCGATAGCGCTCCTTGAAACCCCACTCGCATGGTTGTAAGCCAACAACACAGTTATTACCCATACTTTGTTCTCAAATACCGATTGCATCACGCAAAGGAATGTGAAAG
Source organism: Allium sativum (assembly GCA_030737875.1). Classification (NCBI taxonomy): domain Eukaryota; kingdom Viridiplantae; phylum Streptophyta; class Magnoliopsida; order Asparagales; family Amaryllidaceae; genus Allium; species Allium sativum. Next base: position 3,852,791 of record JASFAX010000039.1, on the reverse strand, counting down.
CATGTGAGTGTACACACAATGCGGTGTCGACAATGACTTGTTTACATTACGATGTATACGAGAGTCGACAACTGACGTTTAAATTTACTAGTAAGCAGGAATTAGATATTCAAACGAGCTACCGATGAACCAGAGTTCTCAACATGATCAGCGGAATGATTGCGATCAGATAATCATATTCAAACGAGCTACCGATGAACCAGAGTTCTCACCATGCTCAGCGGAACAATCGCGATCAAATAATCAGCAACCTAGAGATTTCACCATTTTCCAAGACTGGTTTTTTTCCAACTTAAAGCAGATCATGTCAAGACAAGACGTACTTTGAGGGGCAAATGTTAACCGACATTTTAATGATCCGGTTCCTCAAAAGTACACAAGACCTACTCGACTCAACATATCGCGTGGCACCAAAGCTCGAAGTGTTACCAAGACACTAAAGATTCAAGCCGAGAAGAGGTTAAGTGAGCGATGGCCTCACAGCTCCTCACAAGGCTCGCATCGCCTCACCCCAACCCGCCCAGCACCACTTGCATCGCTTCACAACAACTCTCCTCACACCAACACTTCCCGCAACACTCGCATCACTCCACCCGCACCTCCCCACGCATTGCATCCGTCAAGATGTGATGGCAATCGCATCTCTCGGGTGCGATGGACTCGCATCCTTCGATATGCGATGTCAACACATCCCTTTGGCTGCGACTCCATCGCATCACTTGAGATGCGATGCCACCACATCCAATGAGATGCGATTCCATCACATCCTACGAGATGTAAGGCCATCGCATCAACCGGATGTGATGTCATCGCATCCCCCCGATGCGATGTCATCACATCCAAAGGATGCGACACTCCTATGCACAAAACACATCCCTCTGGGATGCGATTTTCGCATCCTTTGGGATGTAAAAATGACATCCCATACGAGGGATGCAAATTTTCTTCCTACCAACCACATGTGATGCGATTTTCTGGTGTGTGCGATCCCGTGATGCAAATTTCTGCTGTGTGGTCCCCAAATCCTACCTACTCCCACTTAACCCTTCCACTATAAATGCCTCCATGCTCATTCATTATAAGTGTGATAACCCCAAACTTCCACGGAATGAAAGTAAGGAATAAACATTTGGAATACAACATAAATACAACAATACAGATCACATATACAACATAGCACAAGAAAACTATATAATAACAACATCATAGCAGCGGAAAATATGAATGTCATCAAATACAGAATTCCACAGTCACAGATTTCTAAATTATTACATCAGGTTTCAGCAAAAAGGAAATAGTTTCAACTTCAAGATGGAACAACTGGAAATAAAATAAGTTTGGATGTCTCAGAGTCTAAATATAAAATGCAAACAGAAGATAAATGATAGGAAGTCTTCGTGGTCCAACATAAGCACCTCCAAATAAGCAACACCAAGATAGATACGCAGCTCCAAGATAGCAACTCCAAAGAAAGCTAAACCTGTTACTTGGCTGCCCGTGTGGAAAAGAGGGCACCCGAGTTTGCAAAGGTGAAAAACAAACTACGAGTCAGTCATGGGACTGGTGTGAGAATTCTTAACTAATTTAACAAATAGTAATAAAGCAAATCCAAAGACCACGCCGCTAATGCGGAACGGGTTTTATTCCATTGGATTGCCATGCATAATTTAAGGTGACTGGACATATAAATAAGTAAATCGTAAAACAACGCAATGCTTTTGGAAAAATGGAATCATCATAGGAATCAAGTCCCATCACACAATGCAACGCAAACCAGAGGATAGAGTTTTACCTTATGATGATTAAACATGCTTGGTACGATAAAAACGAATTTGATATTATTATTAGTATACGTATAAACATTTCAAAATAAATGTATCAATCCTAGGAAGCATGGCTACCATATACTATGCCTCCATACTAATAATACAATCAAATCCGTAGGGTCGTATCGGGAATTTGGTTTTCCATCATGAGTCAAGGCTAGGAACGATCTCCTTACCGATTCGAGACACTCTAGCTAATGTCCCAGGATCCCCCGCAGTGAACCCTTGGAAAGCTATAGGGTCGGTCCGCACATACGATTTTGCGGATTAGTTATTCCTGAACACACGTTTCTCGGTCCTATAGGACCTAATATCCGAGGCGCCTCATTCCACCATCCACATAAGTAAAATGTCGGGCCGTGTAAAACCCAAACACCACTTCTAGCTAGAAAGAAATGTGCTGCTCTCCCTGCGTTCCCTTGCTCCGTTTTAGACTCAACCGGGTTGTGAGGCTCGTGAAGCTACGTAATACACAAAGCTATGCTAATTCAAGTTGTGCTTTGATCGTCACCACAAGGTTTTGCTTTTCAACAAGAAACCTTGATCATTGCATCTTGGTATGCCACACTGTCAATCCATATAAAACTATCAATCTTTTGCCAAAATATATAAAAGGGTGTTAAGCAAGAGAATAAATTCTCCGCCACCAAACATTCATACACTTGGCAGAAAATCAATAAATACGATATAAAGGAATACAATGTCGGACACACATTCCATTTATAAGCCCGTTCTAGGTCTGAACGAAACTGGAGATACTCTCGTCCCGTATGTTCAGTACGGAAAGGAGGTACCCGCATATCCGTGCAATCAACATGTTCGTTTGGACAATTACCATGACCCTTGAATTGGGAGCAAGTCAATTCAGGGCCTCGATCGTTGTCCATTCGATGGGAAGATTGACGGTCTTCAATCGCCATCTTCAAACTTCAATTCTTAAAACGTCGTCTGATTATTTGGAATGAGTTTAAACTCGGACTTCCCAATAATTCTCGCATATATAATTTGAGAAAAACCCTTCCATATCGTTATATTATTTTATCATGATTAAATTTTTTTACCTTTAATTATTTAAAATAATTTGACCTTTTATTTAACGACGCTTCGGGTCAAAGAGCGACCCTAGCGCTGTTTTCAACCAATTTTGATTTACACCTTTCTCAACATCTAACCGTTGGATTTTAACGTAGTTTATATCATTGGAAAAATCTTCCCAAAGCGGTCCTAACGGTTTCCGTTTTGGGAAAATCCGACGGCCGGATCTTTCGATATAGTCGTTTAAAGGTACGATTCCAAAACGTGAACTACTGCACTCGATTCGTTTAAATTTATTTATATTTACATATAAATATATAAATATAAACCGTTAACCATAATAACGTTGTTCAATTTAACAACGAGCTCAACAACTACCGATCTCCATTCAATTTTAATTCACTTAAAAATGAAGACAATATTTCAACATCTTAAATACATTCTTTTATTCCTATATTTACATTAAAAAATGTAAATTATAATTCAAAGTCCAATTTTTTCCTTTATTCTTTAATTCTTATATTTACATAGAAATGTAAATTATATTACAATTTTGAATTCCATTCTTTTAATTACACTGTAAAATCTTCCCTTTAATTACAATGTAAATTGTAATTAACATGATAGTGTAAAATTCCTACCTTTTAACTACAATGTGAAATCTTATTTTTAACTACATTAAAAATGTAATTAACATTCCATGTTACATTTTCCATCTTTTTAATTACATTAAATTCTTATCTTTTTAAATTATAAAAAAAATGTAATTTTGATTCCAATGTCCAATTCTTCTTTTTAATTACATAAAAATGTAATTAATATCACGGTGAAAAATTCTATCTTTACAAATTACATTAAAAATGTAATTTTATTTACAACGTCAAATTATACTTTTTAATTACATTAAAAATATAATTAACATAACATGTCAAATCTTGCTTTTTGATTTACAATGTAAAATCCTATTCTTTAATTACCTATAGATGTAATTTTATTTTCAATGCAAATTCTCATTCTTAAGTTACATATAAAAAGGTAATTTTATTTTACATGTAAATTCTATCTCTTTAATTACATAAAAAAATGTAATTCTATTTATGCGGTATAAATTTCATGTCTTTTAATTACATATAAAAATGTAATTTTCTATGCGGTATAAATTTCATGTCTTTTAATTACATATAAAAATGTAATTACATATAAAAATGTAATTTTCTATGCGGTATAAATTTCATGTCTTTTAATTACATATAAAAATGTAATTTTCTATGTGGTATAAATTTCATGTCTTTTGTAAAAACCTAATCTTTTTATTTACAATGTAAAAATCTAATCTTTTTATTTACAATGTAAAAATCTAATCTTTTTATTTACAATGTAAAAATATAATCTTTTTATTCACAATGTAAAAATCTAATCTTTTTATTCACAATGTAAAAATCTAATCTTTTTATTTACAATGTAAAAATCTAATCTTTTTATTTACAATGTAAAAATATAATCTTTTTATTTACAATGTAAAAATCTAATTTTTTATTTACAATGTAAAAATCTAATCTTTTTATTTACAATGTAAAAATCTAATCTTTTTATTTACATTGAGAGAAAATGTAATTTATATTGCATCGCAAAATCATACTTTTATTTATCTCCTACAAATGTAATTTTTATTGCGGTGAAAAATTCATGTCCTAATTACATTAAATATAAATGTAATTTCTTTCATATCGTCATATTTCAATCCTACAAACATCATATCAATATTATATTTGAACTAAAAAGGTCTAGTCAAATCAAATAACAACAAGGTGGTGTTGAATTGAAATTTTCTAGTTCAATTCAAAGACATGAACAAGGTGATATTTTTTATAAATACATGATTCATAAAATATCAACAAAACATGATTCGACAAAATTAAACAAAATGATTATTCAAATTTTCCATCGCATACAGATTTGAAATTTTTAACTAGCAGATCTGGAATTATACACATAGATAAACCAAACAATCATTCAGAATATTATCACATCTCAGATCTACTTCATTCACCATTCAATTATTTAAATAATAAAGGAAAATTAATAATTAATTTAATTATTTAATATAGAATCTCACCTTGGTTGGATAAGAATTTGTCCCAATTGCTTTTTAAAAAGTCGTATTTGAAGTCACGGTTCTCTCGGATCTTAAATTTTTTGGTTTGAAGTTCATATGAACAAATTATCAATTACTTTTCACAACTGCTACTGTAACAGATAAAAGCGTTGCAAAATATGAAATGTTCATACCTTTATAATTCAGTTTTGTTCAAAACTTTGGATCCGATTTGCAGAAAATATACTCAACGATTTTCAGAACGGATTGCGCGACGCCGGAGGGACAGGAGAGGGGTAGGTTCGCCGGAAAGGGGGGAGGGTGCGGCGGCGTGTGATGGGGCTGGGGGGGTGCAACAGCAGCGGGTTTGGGAGGTTGGGCGGCGGCTACAAGCCACGAGAGGCTTTGATTCCGGTCTAGAGTCGAAGAACAGGAAAGTCTCTTCGAAAAGTTGTACTACGGCAAAGAATTTCGTTGAGAAACGAAGGAGAAATCGAAGGAAGAAGAATTGATAGGAATGGGTTAGGCGGCGGTGAACGAACGGGAAGAAGAAGTGAACAGTAGCGTGCGGTGTTTATACTAGTATTCTGAGTGTATTTTTTTTATTTAATTAAATCCAAAATTAGGGTTTTTCCGTTCGATCTCCAAACGGAGCCCGACGACCGTCGAACAATATGTTTTGACGTCTTCTGAACACAATGGCACTAGTGCCGAAGTCTAATTCTGAAGTTTACAGCATGTTTCTTTTATTTTAAAATAAATCTTTAATATTAAATTCGAACGCACTTTTTAATCTTACCGGGGTCACATACGAACTCAGAAAAATCTAGAAAAATTATTTCTGGCTTTGTTTTGACGATACGGTCCTGACAAAATTAATTTCGTCGAATTCTGAGATTGTTTGAAAAATGGCCTTTTTCAAGTCGATTAAAATTGACCGAAATTGACCAAACTGAAATCTTTTTGCCACGGTCACAAATTAATTCTAAAAATTATGAAAAATTGAACTTAGCAATAATTTGACATTCCGAATCCAACAAAAGTGGTTTCTTCGAAAACAGAGGTCGTTTGAAAAATGGCTATTTTTAATATTAAAATATATATAGAAATTCTACAGCGACTATTCTGAAATTTCAACTGGCCATTACTTTTAATTCCCGCTATGAATTTTCGATTTTTCGGATTCGTTAGAAAGATATTTTTAAATAGATTCTAATATTTTTGGTTTCACCAAAATCCGATTTATTCTGCATCCTGTACAGTCAGTCAAAGTTCAGATTTGACTTTTCAAACTACCGTGCTATTTCTAATTCCTTTTATAATTAAATTAAATATATCCGTATTAACTTTGATTAAAATAAATTTCTAGTCGTTATTATTTGAAATAATTTATTTCAAATATTCAAAATCCCTTAAAATTTCTAAAATAAAAATTTTAAATTGGCCCCAAATTCCAGGTTGTTACAATCTCCCCCGCTTAAGAACTTCTCGTCCTCGAAAAGGAAAAAGGAAAAATAGAAGAGTAGGAATCAACACAGAGAATGTAAAATATTTTAAGCGTACCTCAAAAAAAAATCTAATCGGAGGTATCCACCCTGCAATTGGGATAGGCTTGTTTGATACTCTCCTCAGTTTCCCAAGTGCAGTCTCTGGGATCACCGCTCCATTGCACTTTGACTAGGTTGATTCTTTTATTTCTCAGCTCTTTAGTCTCTTTGCCAATAATTTTCAGTGGCTCCCTTCTCACTGCAAGGCTTGGGGTAATCTCCAAATCTTGTTGTGCTGCTTCCTCCACAACTAGATCCGGATCATGGATATACCTTTGAAGTTGAGATATATGGAATACATCGTGCACCCCAGGCAACCAGTCGGGCAACTGAATTCTATAAGCTAGGGTACCAATCTTCTCAAGAATAGGAAAGGGGCCGATGAATTTAGGTGCTAATTTTTCTGTCTTTCCAAAACGGATTACACCTCGCATTGGAGCAACTTTCAAATAGACAAAGTCACCCACTTCAAAAGCCAACTCCCTTCTCCTTAAGTCTGCATAGCTCTTTTGTCTGCTTTGGGCCACCAATAATCGCTTCTTAATATAATCAACTTTGTCTGAAGCTTCTCGAACCATGTCAGGACCCAAAACAAGACGATTTCCTTTTTCAACCCAGCATGCCGGCGATCTACATGGCCTACCGTATATGGCTTCAAATGGAGACATTTTCAAACTTGCTTGATAGCTATTGTTATATGAGAATTTAACTAAGTGCAAGTGATCCTCCCAAGATCCTCCAAAATCAAGCATACAAGGTCGCAACAAATCCTTAAGAATGCGGTTCACCCTCTCAGTTTGGCCATCTGTCTGAGGATGATATGCGGTGCTAAGATTTAACTTCGTTCCCAACTCATTTTGGAATGCTTCCCAAAACTTGCTAGCGAAAATAGGATCACAGTCGCTAACAATGCAACTAGGAACTCTGTTTTAAAAACAAAAGATTATTCTTTTATTATTATTTAGAAAATGGAAATTCTTATTCAGATAATGATGAAAAGGAAAGATTTAGTTTTATTACCTATGTAGCCTGACTATGTCTTTGCAATAAATTTGCGCCAGCCTTTGAGCAGTTCTAGTGGACTTGACAGGTATGAAATGAGCGGTCTTGGTGAAGCGATCCACGATCACCCATATGCTGTCATTTCCTCTCCTAGTACGGGGCAAACCATCTATAAAATCCATGGAAATTTGGCCCCACTTCCAATTTGGAACCTCCAATGGTTGCAACAATCCTGCCAGCCTTTGTTGATCGCTCTTTACTTGTTGGCATGTGGGACATATACTTACATAAATGGATATATCTCTCTTCATAGATCTCCACCAAAACGTGCGCTTTAGATCTTGATACATCTTGCTCACGCCTAGAAGGATGCTAAGCTTTGATGTGTGACCTTCATCTAAAACTTCCCTTATGAGTTCTGGGATATGTGGAACACAAATCTGCCCTTACAATCTAAGAATTCCCTTGCCATCTATTTGGAAGCTCATGTTTTCACCTTCTTGAATATTCTTAATAATTCTTTGAATAAACTCATCATCCTTCTGAAGAGAAGAAATTTTATCAATCAAAGAAGGGGTAATGATGAGGCTTGCGACAATGGCATTCTTTCTACTGAGTGCGTCCGCACAACATTGGCTTTCCCTGGCGTATATAAGATGTCAAGATCGTATGCCGCAAGAAATTCTAGCCATCGTTGCTGCCTTAAATTCAAATCCTTTTGATCGTAGAGATATTTCAAATATTGATGGTCTGTGAATAATTCAAACTTTTCGCCTAAAAGATAATGTCTCCAAATTTTCAAAGCAAAAACTACGGCCAACAACTCTAAGTCATGGACACGATAATTTTTCTCATGCGGCTTTAATTGACGATTTGCATAAGCAACAACTTTGCCCCTTTGCATCAGTACTGCGCCAAGACCACCACTTTGAGAAGCATCGGTGTAGACGGCTAAATCTTGGTTGCCATCGATGATGGTAAGTATGGGAGCAGTGGTCAAACTCACCTTTAGCTTTTGGAAGGCCTCCTCAAACTCCGTTGTCCATATGAACTTGGTGTGTTTCTTGGTGAGCTTTGTTAATGGGCCAAACAGTTTGGAGAAGTCTTTGACGAATTTCCTATAATATCCAGCCAATCCTAGGAAGCTTCTTACTTCAGTGGGTGTACTGGGTTGCTTCCAATCTCGAATGGCGGCAATTTTACTTGGATCAACAACAATTCCTTTTTTCGACACAACATGGCCCAAGAATTTTACTTCCTCTTGCCAAAATGTGCATTTGGAAAATTTTTCTTTTAGAACATTTCTTCGCAGAATCTCCAATACTTCTCTTAAATGTCCTTCATGCTCCTCCTTAATTTTAGAATAGATTAAGATATCATCAATGAAGACTAGGACGAATTTGTTTAAAAGATCTCGGAAGACTCTATTCATCAAGTCAACAAAGTAGGCTGGAGCATTGCATAGGCTGAACGACACTACCAACCATTCATAGAATATGTCAGGACCTCTAAAGGCTATCAAAGGTATGCATTCTTTGGATATGCGTAGTTGATGGAAACCTGTGGCTAGGTCCATCTTAGAAAACACCTTGGCTCCATTCAATTGGTCCATTAAATCATCTATGCAAGGAAAGGGGTATTTGTTCTTCAATGTTTGCTTATTAAGGTCGCGGTAATCCACACAGAGCCTTAGAGTACCGTAAGACTTAGGAACAAACACCACAGCTGCACCCCAATTGGAAAAACTAGGTCGGATGAGTCCCTTCCATAAGAGCTGCTTAGTTTGGGTTTTCAACTCTTCTTTTTCTTTAGGGGTCATCCTTCGGATAGCATGGACTACAGGCCTTGCATTTGGAACAAGATCAATTCTGAAATCAATTTCTCTTCGCGGTGGTAAATTGTCTACTTCTTCAAATACGTCCGCATAATTTTTGACTACAGGAATATTTTCTAAAGAAATGGGAGTGATCTCAAGAGAAGACCAAAATGCATTTCTATCAGATTTTGAACCATGGCAAGGTATAGCAATAGTATTTCTGAATCCTGTTTTCGCCTTCACTACTCTTTCTGAGCATAGCACTTCAGAGCCATATTTTGTTAGCCAATCAAGACCAAGGATGATATCAAACTCAGAAAAATTCATAATAATCAAGTTAAATGGAAATTGGAAATTGGAGTAGGATACAGGCACTTTACAGAATAAATCTAGAGTGATAGAACCCCCTACAGGATTATGGACATCGATTGGCTCCTTAAGACATCTTTGTTTTAATTTTAATTTCTTAACTGTGTCGCTAGAGATAAAACTTCTTGATTCACCCGTATCAAACAAAGCAGTAACAGGAATGTTTTTAACAGAAATGGTACCATCTAAAACATCAGGCTTACCTGCTCCTTCAGAAGAAGTAGGTGCGGAAGAAGATGGTGCATTTGCCCCCTCGTACACATGTGCAATCTAAGCTCCTCTCAACAGTGAACAATTAGGCTTGTTATGACCCTTTTTGTGGCAGTTATTGCATTCTTTAGTGTCATTGCTTCTGGCCTTCTTTGGATTTCTGCAGTCCTTGCTGTAGTGTCCAAACTTCTGGTAGTTGTAGCATTGCACCTTTGTCTTATCATGGGTTTTAGCAGCTCCAGAACTGCTTCCTTCATTCTTCTTTTCGGCTTGCTTCCTCTTATTATTACTGTTGGCCAAGCTCCTTTCTCTATCTTATTGTGAAACCCTTTTGTCGTTCTCCTCATAGCAACAAGCAAACTTAATCAGCTTACTGAAAGAAAGGTCAATGTGAGCAGTAACCCTGTCAGTGTACTTTCTAGTAAGTCCATTAATAAACCTCTTGTTCTTTTGAAAATCATCCTGAATCAATTCTGGGGCATAGCGAGAGAGGTCTTCAAATCTTCTTACATACTCCGAGATAGTTTTGTCGCCTTGTTTCAAGTTGGCGAACTCGTCATGCAGCCTTTCCACTTCTTGCCTTGGAACATATTTTTCATTGAACAACTCTTTAAACTTGGTCCAAGTCACATTTTCTTCATCACCTCCTATATTGACCAATTCCCACCAATTCTGTGCTTCACTTTGGAGCAGCCATGAAGCCGTAAATCTCTTCCTTTGATTTAAGCCATGCTTGAGCCTGTGTCACGGTCTTCGTACCAAAGAATGGAACTCCACCTAAATTCTTGAACTTCTTCGCTACCTTATCCATGTCAAAGGGCTGCGGTGGTGGTGGCTGTTGAACTGTGGCCTCCTCAGTTTCAGCAGCATTTTGCCTCCTTGCTCTAGCTCTAGCGGCTCTAGCAGTAGCAGTACTCATTTTTAGTTAGTTCTGTACGATCAAGGAAAGAGTCAGAACAACTGTAATGGTGATCTTAAGAAATGATAAAGATAAAAGGATGGACAAAAAAAATAAAGATGGCGATAAAATGACTGACTATTATGTAACTCTAATGAACTGGTCGCCATAGAATATTAGTGATTCTATGTTAACGAATTGTTATAAATATGTTATATTCCAAAGCTAAGTTTAACCAAAGCTCTGATACCAACTGTGATAACTCCAAACTTCCACGAAATGAAAGTAAGGAATGATCATTTGGAATACAACATAAATACAACAATACAGATCACAGATACAACATAGCACAGGAAAACTATATAATAACAACATCATAGAAGCGGAAAATATGAATGTCATCAAATACAGAATTCCATAGTCACAGAGTTCTAAATTATTACATCAGGTTTCAGCAAAAAGGAAATAGTTTCAACTTCAAGATGTAACAAACGAAAATAAAATAAGTTTGGATGCCTCAGAGTCTAAAGAAAATGCAAACAGAAGATAAATGATAGGTAGTCTTCGTGGTCCAACATGAGCACCTCCAAATAAGCAACACCAAGATAGATACGCAGCTCCAAAGAAAGCTAAACCTGTTACTTGGCTGCCCGTGTGGAAAAGAGGGCACCCTAGTTTGCAAAGGTGAAAAACAAACTACGAGTCAGTCATAGGACTGGGGTGAGAATTCTTAACTAATTTAACTAATAGTAATAAAGCAAATCCAAAGACCACGCCGCTAATGTGGAACGGGTTTTATTCCAATGGATTGCCGTGCATAATTTAAGGTGACTGGACATATAAATAAGTAAATCGTAAAACAACGCAATGCTTTTGGAAAAATGGAATCATCATAAGACTCAAGTCCCATCACACAATGCAACACAAACCATAGGATAGAGTTTTACCATATGATGATTAAACATGCTTGGTACGATAAAAACGAATTTAATATTATTATTAGTATACATATAAACATTTCAAAATAAATGTATCAATCCTAGGAAGCATAGCTACCATAAACTATGCCTCCATACTAGTAATACAATCAAATCCGTAGGGTCGTATCGGGAATTTGGTTTTCCATCATGAGTCAAGGCTAGGAACGATCTCCTTACCGATTCGAGACACTCTAGCTAATGTCCCAGGATCCCCTGTAGTGAACCCTTGGAAAGCTACAGGGTCGGTCCGCACATACAATTTTGCGGATTAGTTATTCCTGAACACACGTTTCCCAGTCCTATAGGACCTAATATCCGAGGCGCCTCATTCCATCATCCACATAAGTAAAATGTCGGGCCGTGTAAAACCCAAATACCACTTTTAGCTAGAAAGAAACGAGTTGCTCTCCCTGCGTTCCCTTACTCCGTTTTAGACTCAACCCGGTTGTGAAGCTCGTGAAGCTACGTAATACACAAAGCTATGCTTATTCAAGCCGTGCAATCAACATGTTCATTTGGAGAATTACCATGACCCTTAAATTGGGAGCAAGTCAATTCAGGGCCTCGATTGTTGTCCATTCGATGGGAAGATTGACGGTCTTCAATCGCCGTCTTCAAACTTCAATTCTTAAAACGTCGTCTGATTATTTGGAATGAGTTTAAACTCGGACTTCCCAATAATTCTCGTATATATAATTTGAGAATAACCCTTCCATATCGTTATATTATTTTATCACGATTAAATTTTTTTACCTTTAATTATTTAAAATAATTTGACCTTTTATTTAACGACGCTTCGGGTCAAAGAGCGACCCTGGCACTGTTTTCAACCAATTTTGATTTACACCTTTCTCAACATCTAACCATTGGATTTTAACGTAGTTTATATCGTTGGAAAGATCTTCCCAAAGCGGTCCTAACGGTTTCCGTTTTGGGAAAATCCGACGGTTGGATCTTTCGATATAGTCGTTTAAAGGTACGATTCCAAAACGTGAACTACCGCGCTCGATTCGTTTAAATTTATTTATATTTATATATAAATATATAAATATTATCCGTTAACCATAATAACGTCATTCAATTTAACAACGAGCTCAACAACTACCGATCTCCATTCAACTTTAATTCACTTAAAAATGAAGACAATATTTCAACATCTTAAATACATTCTTTTATTCCTATATTTACATTAAAAATGTAAATTATAATTCAAAGTCCAATTTCTTCCTTTATTCTTTAATTCTTATATTTATATAGAAATGTAAATTATATTACAATGTTGAATTCCATTCTTTTAATTACACTGTAAAATCTTCCCTTTAATTACAATGTAAATTGTAATTAACATGATAGTGTAAAATTCCTACCTTTTAACTACAATGTGAAATCTCCTTTTTAACTACATTAAAAATGTAATTAACATTCCATGTTACATTTTCTATCTTTTTAATTACATTAAATTCTTATCTTTTTAAATTATAGAAAAATGTAATTTTTATTCCAATGTCCAATTCTTCTTTTTAATTACATAAAAATGTAATTAATATCACGGTGAAAAAGTCTATCTTTATAAATTACATTAAAAATGTAATTTTATTTACAACGTCAAATTCTACATTTTAATTACATTAAAAATGTAATTAACATAACATGTCAAATCTTGCTTTTTGATTTACAATGTAAAATCCTATTCTTTAATTACCTATAGAAATGCAATTTTATTTTCAATGCAAATTCTCATTCTTAAGTTACATATAAAAATGTAATTTTATTTTACATGTAAATTCTATTTCTTTAGTTACATAAAAAAATTGTAATTCTATTTATGCGGTATAAATTTCATGTCTTTTAATTACATATAAAAATGTAATTTCTATGCGGTATAAATTTCATGTCTTTTAATTACATATAAAAATGTAATTTTCTATGCGGTATAAATATCATGTCCTTTAATTACATATAAAAATGTAATTTTCTATGCGGTATAAATTTCATGCCTTTTAATTACATATAAAAATGTAATTTTCTATGCGGTACAAATTTCATGTCTTTTAATTACATATAAAAATGTAATTTTCTATGCGGTATAAATTTCATGTATTTTGTAAAAATCTAATATTTTTATTTACAATGTAAAAATCTAATCTTTTTATTTACAATGTAAAAATCTAATCTTTTTATTTACAATGTAAAAGTCTAATTTTTTTATTTACTGTGTAAAAATCTAATCTTTTTATTTACAATGTAAAAATCTAATCTTTTTATTTATAATGTAAAAATCTAATCTTTTTATTTACAATCTAAAAATCTAATCTTTTTATTTACATTGAGAGAAAATGTAATTTATATTGCATCGCAAAATGATACTTTTATTTATCTCCTACAAATGTAATTTTTATTGCGGTGAAAAATTCATGTCCTAATTACATTAAATATAAATGTAATTTCTTTCATATCATCATATTTCAATCCTACAAACATCATATCAATATTATATTTGAACTAAAAAGGTCTAGTCAAATCAAATAACAACAAGGTGGTGTTGAATTGAAATTTTCTAGTTCAATTCAAAGACATGAACAAGGTGATATTTTTATAAATACATGATTCATAAAATATCAACAAAACATGATTCGATAAAATTAAACAAAATGATTATTCAAATTTTCCATCGCATACAGATCTGAAATTTTTAACTAGCAGATCTGGAATTATACACATAGATAAACCAAACAATCATTCAGAATATTATCACATCTCAGATCTACTTCATTCACCATTCAATTATTTAAATAACAAAGGAAAATTAATAATTAAATTAATTTAATTATTTAATATAGAATCTCACCTTGATTGGATAAATTTGTCCCAATCGCTTTTTAAAAAGTCGTATTTGAAGTCAAAGTTCTCTCGGATCTAAAATTTTTCGGTTTGAAGTTCATATGAACAAATTATCAATTACTTTTCACAACTGCTACTGTAACAAATAAAAGCGTTGCAAAACCTGAAATGTTCTTACCTTTACAATTCAGTTTTGTTCAAAACTTTGGATCCGATTTGCAGAAAATTTACTCAACAATTTTCAGAATGGATTGCGCGACGTCGGAGGGCCAGGAGAGGGGGACATTCGCCGGAAAGGGGGGAGGGTGCGGCGGCGTGTGGTGGGGCTGGGGGGAGGGTGCGACGACGGCGGGTTTGGTAGGTTGGGGCGGCGACTACAGGCCACGAGAGGCTTTTATTCCGGTCTAGAATCGAAGAACATGAAACTCTCTTCGAAAAGTTGTACTACGGCGAAGAATTTCGTTAAGAAACGAAGGAGAAATCGAAAGAAGAAGAATTGATAGGAATGGGTTAGTCGGCGGTGAACGAACGGGAAGAAGAAGTGAACAGTAGCGTGCGGTATTTATACTAGTATTCTGAGTGTATTTTCTTTTTTATTTATTTAATTAAATCCAAAATTTGAGTTTTTCCATCCGATCTCCAAACGGAGCCCAACGAATGTCGAACAATATGTTTTGACGTCTTCTGAACGAAATGGCGCTAGTGCCGAAGTCTAATTCTGAAGTTTACAACATGTTTCTTTTATTTTAAAATAATTCTTTAATATTAAATTCGAACGCACTTTTTAATCTTACCGGGGTCACATACGATCTCAGAAAAATATAGAAAAATTATTTCTGGCTTTGTTTTGATGATACGGTCCTGACAAAATTAATTTTGTCGAATTCTGAGACTGTTTGAAAAATGGTTTTTTTCAAGTCGATTAAAATTGACCGAAATTGACCAAACTGAAATCTTTTTGCCACGGTCACAAATTAATTCTAAAAATTATGAAAAATTAAACTTAGCAATAATTTGACATTCCGAATCCAACAAAAGTGGTTTCGTCGAAAATAGAGGTAGTTTGAAAAATGGCTATTTTTAATATTAAAATATATATAGAAATTCTACAGCGACTATTCTGAAATTTCAACTCGCCATAACTTTCAATTCCCGCTATGAATTTTCAATTTTTCGGATTCGTTGGAAAGATATTTTTAAATAGATTCTGATATTTTTGGTTTCATTAAAATCCGATTTATTTTGCATCCTATATAGTCAGTCAAAGTTCAGATTTGACTTTTCAAACTACTGTGCTATTTCTAATTCCTTTTATAATTAAATTAAATATATTCGTATTAACTTTGATTAAAATAAATTTCTAGTCGTTATTATTTGAAATAATTTATTTCAAATATTGAAAATCCCTTAAAATTTCTAAAATAAAAATTTTAAATTGGCCCCAAATTCCGGGTTGTTACAATAAGGGTTGGATTTTTGCTGATTTGACATCTCTTAGAGCTCCAAGAATTCATTAATGGTAGCCTTGCTTTAAGGAAAAAGAAGCATAAAACCCACTTTTTACCAAGTTTTACATATGTTAACTATGACTCCAAATTTCATGGAAACACTTTTAATTAAATGACTAGATGATGTTCCAAGCTTATAATCTATTGGTATGAATAAAATATCAGCGAACTCCTTCAAAGTGGACATGGACCCCTCACGGGACCGAACCACTATAAATCTATTGTGTTATTACTTCTTTCTGCACTTCCTTTCCCATGCGAAACATTATTCTTATGTAATTAAGAATCCTTGAGTGTTACGACATTTTTTTCCATCAACAAGAAGTATGTAACGAAGTTAAATTTTCCAGTTAACAAATTAAATATGAATTTAATGGGAATCGATTTGGAGATAGTTGGGATGTGGATGAAGACCTTTACTATTTAAGGAGTTTAAAAGGTTTTACCAATATTCCGCTTATAGTATTAGTCTGATATGGGAATTTATATCGACTATGAGATGATATGATTTTGGGGTTTATTGTGAACGATGTCTTAATAACATTTATTCTATAACCCATTTAAAGGAAAGATGATTTTTTGAGATTAAGTCGAAGTGTAATCTTTATTAAATTTGAATATAAAGATTTAATGAAATAGTTTCCCCTAACAAACGATAATGGGAACAAAGTTTAAGGATCGCTTAAAAGAAGACAAGCGTGTTTTCACGTAAAGATAAGATCGAATCTTAAATAAGATTTTAGGATAAAGGAAGTAGTTGAAACTTGATTGTTTTATCGTTGAGTTGGTTGACCTTCTGGGCGTTAGATCTGATGTTGGTTTAGGCCTTCAAGGTCATACACTTGATAGATTATTCTTTTGGCATTGTGCAATCAAGAATTAATTATGGTTAATAAATGGTTTTGCCTAAATGATATGATTACCAAATTGTAAGTAAGATTTTAGGCTAGAGATATAATCAAGGAAAGAGAAAGTAATTTACCCTAATTAATGATCAGTGAATGGGTTGGGTTTGGGTAAATATGTTTTCCTATAAAGATAAAAGAAAATTTTAATCAAATTTGGATTGAAAGAATGGAATCAATAAAGGTAATTAAACTTACCAAAATACGAGGGCAACTAGATATGGGGTACCACCAGTTTTGCTCCATGGGATGAATAGGATGGGAATGGGATACTAATTTGAGAAATTACCTTTTTTTGATGTTCGATAATGCTGATAAAGCTTAGAAAATTTAACTTGATTTTAATTTATGAAATGAGATTTCATAATCATTTGAAATGATTTCCAAGGAAAGATTTAAACCTGAGTTTAAACATGTAAATCTTTGATAAGATTTAAATGGTTATACCCAATATAAAGAACGATTTGAGTAAAAGAACATTCCAAGATGGAATGAGACTCACGATATTTTTGGTATATCTATTATGGTTTGTAAAGTTGCGCTAGTTATTCGGAAAGATCGGGTTCCAACACATTCTAAATAACTATACGATGAACATTGAAGATATTTGATGACGGTGGTTGAAGATCGGGGATCTTCATATCTTTTGGACTAATTGTTGATGTCTTGATTGAGCGGTACCCCCAAGACGAGGTTATAAGTGGCAATGGTCCGGACGTACTTGGAGATTGTCCGAATTCGCAAGGGCCTCTCCCCTTTATTGTATGAGGAATAAGATGCCTTTGGTTTTGTTCACAACACAAAACGAACTTTTAAATTGATGTGTACCTAACATTGTACTTTACGGTGTAGTAAATTGGTTTATATTGGTGAAATACCAGTTGGTGGTGGAGGATTTATCCTTTTAGCTTAACACCCTCTTATGGGACATATGTACTCAGAGGGTTATACATTAATAGACACTAATTATATGTTGCAAACTGGCAATGTAGCATGATAAGTGCTAAGCTATTAATGATTAAACCTTTTTGTTGAAAAGCAGACCTTTGTGTGGAAGCGTAACTTCAGGACCTCACAACCGAAATGAGTCAAAACATGATGAAGTACCGTAGAATTAAGGACTAAGGTTTCCTTCTAGTTAAGAAAGTGATGCTATAGTATGGAGCCTGGGCAATTTATTTAGTGGATGATAGATCGAAGTGCCTCGGATAATGGTCGGTAACGACTGGGAGACGTTATGTTTCGTAGAAACCCGAACTACACACGGTATAAGTAGGCCAGCTTTTCTGCTACAAAAATGGGCATTTGTTGATCCTAGGTCATCACGCGAGGTGTACCTGAATCACAGTTATGGAAGATCCTTTGCCTTGGTCATTGATGGAATCCAACCTCCAATGCGAACCTTTACGGTTTCAATTGTACTCTATGTATGTAAACGTAATATATGGGTACCTATGTCTGCTAAGATTATTACGTTTATTTTGGAAAAAAAATCAAAGATAGACACTAATGGTAATATCAAGTGATTCTCACATGTCAAGCATATTTGGTTATCCTAAGGTAAAACTTACTCCTAGCAGCGTGTGCTTGCACTGTGTGATGGGATGCAGGTCTTATGGTAGCTTCATTTTCCAAAAAGCATGAACGAAGTTTTGAAACCCCTTTTGATGATTGTTTGGTATATTTATGACTTGTTATCTAGTTCTCAAGATGGTTTATCCAAGCCTGACTCGAGTGTTAAGTTTGACACCAGGATCAGATCCGAGTGTATTTTAGGTTCAAACAGGATTTAAGGAGATCCTAGACAATTCCAGAGGAGCTGATGATCTTCTTCAAAAGGAAGGGCATATTCTTCTATTTATACTTGGATGTCGTGGTTGTATTATGTGAGGATGGTGTTTATAACTATATCTCCATGGTATGTTCACTTTGATATTCTAAATGTTTTCCACTGTAAAGTTATATTGAATATTATATTTGTTCTATTCCGCTCTCAGATTATATTCTTGTATCTTGTTATGTTACACTATGTTTGCTCTAATAAAACCCTGATGGATTGAGCTTGCGAGATTTAATTTGGCAGCACATGAACACCGTGGACATATTAAGTTTCGACTATTGAAGATCGGAAATTTCGTTTATCGAAGGAATTTCCGTGGATGCTTACTTTTTGAACTAGATTTGTGTGGTTTATTGTCGGTTCAAAGGGCGAGGGTCTACGGGTCGTCACACTCTTTTTGCACCTATAATCCCGTGCACGTTCCATGCTGAATTGGATCCGTTCCACAGATATAAATATTCCCCTAGAGCAGTTGGAAAGAAATTCTAACTTCCCTTACGCCCTTTATTTTATTGTAATCCTATTGTACTCGAGATTCATTCATTTCCAACTCTTGTAACCTCCATTCTAAGTAAGAACTATGAGAAGTTATAAATTGGATGTAGGCAATTCATGCCGAAATACTATAAACAACTACCGACCATAGGAGCCAATCTGGTAGGACCAAGACAAGCAAATTCCACATTCCGCCAAAGACAAAAAAACCACAATAGCATCCGACAACTAAGCCACCCGCACTAGCCCCAGCCCGGTCCACACCAAAAAGAGGCAGCTACTCTAGAGTTCCAAAACCAATCCAGAACTCTAACTCCATATTTACAGCGCATCGGAGAGACCAAATGGCCAAGGAACCCCAAAAGCTCGAAGGCAAGAGCCGGCTAAACCGTCACCTGCACAAAGAAACAACGAAGTAAGCCTAGGAGTAAGGGAGTGAGGGTGCAGGGAGGAGACCAGGAGATACACAGGAATAATATAGGGGACATTCGGGATTTCCACCTATCCGTGCATGGGCAGGAGAATAACCCGACGTATATAAAAAACACGAGCCAAATTGCGCTAGCGGGAATGGATGGCACCCATAAACTGCCTACCACAAAAAGAAAGGAAGGCATCTTTCTTAACCCTATGAATGATGATAGAAAGGTCCATAGGAGTCTCACCGAAAACTGCCTCGTTCCATGAGCACCAAAGATGTTTTAGATAAGACAAGGAATTAGACAAAAAAGAATAGATCGGAGGGATTTCCTAGATATTCCATCCCATCATAGATGAAGCAAATCTCCCAAAGAAATTCCATTTCCTCGGAGACCTACCAAGTTCCCAAAAAAATACTAGACAACGATGGCACAAGAACCCCCAAAGAAAAAATGAGCACTAGATTCCATATCTCCTGCTCTACAACACCTACAACAGGACACGAAAGGAATGCTGATCCTACTGATGTTATCGTCAAGTGGTAAACCATTATGAAGGGGTTTTAACATAAAAAAAAAGAGACCTTGGGAGCTGAAAGAGAAATCCCAAATTCTTGGAACTAACATTATAGCCGAGTTCCAAGCTGCCCCTACCGAGAATGGACCTCCGTCCCACCCTGTACCTCCCCTGTGGGAGTCGGAGAAGGACTTCACAGATTGCATCGGTTTCCACGTCTCACTTGCGTAGGATGGGCATCCAGAGAAATTCATGGGAATCAGGATGCAGTACTTGACATGATGGAAGAACGTCCATTAAGAGTTGTTAGAGCTGAACCGAACCCACAACTTACAAGCGTAGGCCGTGCAGTTATCTTTTGGATTCCGAAGGTCCAGACCACCTTCTCTTTTGGGACGACAAATGATGTCCCAAGAAACCCAATGATGACGTTTAGCATTGTCTTTTACCCAGAAAAAAGACGATGCCGACGATTGATAAGTACAAAAAAAGGAGGAAGTGGGAGTCATGGCAGCGAAGACATGCGATCCAATAAAGTCAAGTACAGACTCAATGAGAACAAGTCTTCTTGCTTGAGAAAGAAGAGGCACATTCCAACGAATAATCTTTCCCCCAACTATGTCAGTTAGGGGATCAAATATAGCGTTAAGTTTCCTTCCTCTGTAAAGAGAAGTACCGAGGTATGGAAAAAGGAGAGATGCTACCTTGAATTCGGAAAAGATCTTAATCCAATAGATCCTGTCCAAAGACAAGTGGTTTTCTGGGACGAAATAGCTCTCAGAAGAGTTGACAAGTTGGCCAGAACACCTCTCGTACTGATGGATAAAAGCTATAAGACATCAGAAGGAACGATAGTTTCCTTTAGAGAAAATGATAATATCATCCGCAAAGGATAAGGACGAGATAAGCAGGCAACCACTCAGAATGTCGAATCTTTGAATTTGTCCTGCAATCGTAAGCGAATGCAAACCACAAATGAAAGCCTCTGCGACCATGACAAAAAAGAGGGGTTAGGGGATCTCCTCGGCGAAGACCCCTACATGACTTGAAGTATCCGTCGGCTGATCCGTTAATTAGAATAAAAAACCAGTAGTTCGAGATGAGCCTCCAAACAAGGTCTATAAGAGGCTCAGGGAAACTGATAGCCTTAAGGACTTTAATGACGAAAAACCAAGAGATACAGTCATATGCCTTAGCCATTCGAGCTTGACAACCACATTGGAGACCATGTTCTTACGATCAATTTGAGAAACTAGCTCCTGAACTAGAAGGACGTTGTCCGTGATAAGGTGACCTTTCACAAAGCTAGCTTGAGATGAGAAAATAAAACGATCCATAAAAGGTGCTAACCTAGAAGTTATCACCTTATATATAAACTTGCTAGTGAAATTACACAGACTATTAGGATGAAAAGCTGAGCATGAAAGGGGACTCTTGCACTTAGGGATAAGAACCAAGTTGGTGGATGTCCAACCTTGTGGAAACTCACCACCAGTGAAGGAAAATTGGATAGCCAAGCAAAGGTCAGGCTGAATGATCAGTCAAATACTTCTGGAAAACACCCATTGGAGCCATTCGGCTTGCTCGCACTATCCTTACACAATGCGAACACGCATGAACGAATTTCCTCAGGAGTGGGAGGACAGAAAACATAACCGCTCCCGGCTGGAAGAATAATCCGAGGAATAAAAGCCAATAAGGCCAGATCAGAAAAGGAGACAGAGGGGCAACCAAGAAAAGACTGGAAGTGGGAAGGGATTGTCTCTTTGACTTCCACCGGAGTGGAACCCAAGGATTGATCCGGACAAAGGATTTGGTGGATCGACAAGAGGTTCTTCTTCTTCCATATAGACGAAAGAAAGAACTTGAAGTTCGAATGTCCATCTACGATCCACTTAATCCTAATCTTTTGGCGAAGGTAGTCGTTCTCAATACAAAGCTTTGAAGATAAGGAGATTTGGGCAAGGGCCCATGCCTCCTTGTTAGAGGAAGAAGGATCCTCATCGAAAGCAGCTTCCGCGGAAACAAGAATTTCTTCAGCCGCTCTGACACGGTCAAAGATATTCTTGAAAACCTGCACGTTCTAGACCGTAAGACAGGCTTTGAGGTGCTTAAGTTTGCGCGAAAACACATCAAAAGAATTACCCGAAGCAAGAGAAGACCAGGATTCTTCCACCAATTGATGGAACGTGTGGTGGGATCTCCACATTGAATGGAACCGGAAAGAAGGCGGCCCTGACAAGGCAAAGGGAGAATGTCGAAGAATCATCGAAGCATGATCCAAAAAAGCTTGATGAAGTTGGTAAACAGAGAATGAGAAAGGGAGGTTAAACCAACCCTCTGATCTGGACATCTTGTCAAGTGGAGAGAGGATCCGGCTAGGTCCATCCTGGTTATTACCCCCAAGTAAAAGTCGAACCGAGGAAAGGAACCTCAGAAAGACCGAAGTTGATGACTAACAAGTTAAAGTCCCTAACCGCAGCCCGGTTTGCAGAGGATCCGCCCTGCTTCTCGGCTTGGAACGATACTACATTAATGTCGCCTTCTACGAACGACGCAACAAACCCCAGATTAGAAAGTGAGAGAAAATCGGGCCAAAGGTCCAAACTCTCAATACGATCACACTTAGCTTAAACCACCAAAAACAGAAAGGACCCAGAGAAAGCAAAAAAGCAAGCATGCCACAAAAAGAAGCTAAACATAATTGAAAATGGGACGAACGATGACTTCTTTTGTCCAAAGAATCCAAATCTTATTGGATACATTGGATAAAGCACCTCTAAAGCCCAGAGAATGAACATAACTGGTGATCACCTCTAGTCCCATAAATGGCTCCAGAAGTGCCATCAGACAGACTGGGTACTTCTTGACGATGTGCTTCAGTCTCACCAAAGAAGCATCGTTGCCAAATAGATACAGGAGAAAGAATCAAAATACTAAGAGGAAGACTAACCAACTCAAACAGGATAAAGGGTGTAACGAAAAGATTTAACGATCTGCTCGGACGCCGCTATAAAGCGTGTGTGAATGGTGGGGGGAGTGTGAGAAACTAATCTCAGACTCCGATGTGGAGAATGAGAAGGAAGGCCTAAAGTATGATCTAGTACCTTCCGCTTAGCAGAGGGCGCAACGGCAATCCCAGAAGCGGACGAGACGAAGTGGAAATCGTCACACCTGAAAGGACAAGAATTCTTAGTAAGGCGAGAGAGATGATCATTAATGATCAAAATATCTTCCTTGTTAAGAAGAGGTACAACATGTAAAAAAGAAGAAACATAAATGTCGAAGGATAGGGGAAATAGTACCAAAGAAACAGGAGCAACAAGGCTAGAAACGAATGTAGGAGCGCACAGGACTCGCAACTTCATTTGTTGTGTGGTCAACACCAAAGCCAAGTTGTCGACAAATAAATAACCCCACACAAGAGTAATTCTCAACTAATGATCGGGGACCTAAACCAACGAAGATAGTTGGACGCGAGGATATCAAACGGGCTCTAGAAGACTGCAGTATGCTGGATCAACAATACTTGGCAATCACCACGGTAGACCGTACAGAGAACTGCACTAGGGATCTCTATACAGCCACACCCGGTAGACCACCACACCCAAGATGATACCAACCTATGCCACCACCCACAGGCCCTGCACAAGATCTAGGACCGAACACAAGAAGCGACTGTCACAAACAACACAAGAAAAACCTCGCCGTGACAACACAGCACCAAATGGCTCGAACTGACAAAACCAACGGCAACAAAACCCCAACAACTAATGACTAGTGGCATATTATCCCCAAAGGGAAGGCACCCCAATTGGAAACAAATAGTGAAGAAGGCCGGAAACCCGAGGTTGCCAAATGAACCTGAGAAGCCAACTTTGTCGAAGTAGTGCATAAGCTGCAAATACAAATACTACAAGAAATATGTCTATTCACAGCATTGAAAAAACGTTGTTATAGCCTTTAACAGCGTTTTGATGAGCGCTGTCTACCAACGTGCAGTTATAGGTCCGTGGATATATTACAACATTTTCAAAAATATTGTAGAAAATTGCCATATTACAGCGTTTCAAATGGTGTTGTCCTTATGTGTATACAGAGTTTTATATTGTTTCAGAAATGTTGTTATCTTCCCTTTTCTATAGCGTTTAGCCACATATCACAGCATATCTTGAAGTTTACAAGTTCTTTACTATCATAGCGTTTTGCCACATATCACAGCGTTTCTGGAAGTTTACATGTTCTTTACTATCATAGCGTTTTGCCACATATCACAACATTTTCTGCATCTATCACGGCATTTACATATTGTAGTATTAAAATATTCATGCACAAACATATCAACATGTAAATATATATCAACCAACTAATTATATAACACAATATTCATACACAAAGACATCATCAATAAACCAACTTTACATAATTTTCATAAAAAGTAACACCATAAACTAAATTTACACAATATCCGTCGAACAAAGTCACGATATCTATAAATAAAACATAATATCCATAAAACATGTTTGCGCCGAATACCAACAAAATGAACATCTAAAAGTTACCGCTTTCTTCGTAATCAGTTGCCACAAGCGGTCTTGTTGAGGAATCTTCAGAAGCGCCTAATGATATTCTGATTATAGCTAAATGCACAACGATGCTCATCTCCAATACCTATACGTTCATGTTAGCAATTGGTCTTGCTTTCATATTTTTTAATTATTGCTATTATTATTATAGAATACTTGGTAATACTTTATGTTTGTATATACTTAGCTAACTTTTATAAACTAAACTTCTTAATTTTTACAAAATTAGTAAACTTAGTTAATTTCTTATAATAATTAGTTAATTTTTTAATACTTAGTTAATTTTTAATAATTGCTATTATTATTATAGAATACTTAGTAATATTTTATATTTTTTTATACTTAGTTAACTTTTTATAAACTAAACTTCATAATTTTAATAAAATTAGTAAACTTAATTAATTTTTTATAATAGTTAGTTAATTTTTATAATACTTTGTTAATTTTATAATACTTAGTTAATTTTATAATACATAATACTTAGTTAATTTTATAATACTTAGTTATTTTTTTATAAAATT
Organism: Allium sativum; assembly: GCA_030737875.1. Classification (NCBI taxonomy): domain Eukaryota; kingdom Viridiplantae; phylum Streptophyta; class Magnoliopsida; order Asparagales; family Amaryllidaceae; genus Allium; species Allium sativum. The sequence goes on along the minus strand of JASFAX010000039.1, from coordinate 3,827,381 downwards.
AGTAAACTTAATTATTTTTATAATACTTAGTTAATTTTTATAATAGTGAGTTAATTTTTATAATAGTTAGTTAATTTTTATAAAATTAGTAAACTTAATTAATTTTTTATAATAGTTATTTAATTTTTATAATACTTAGCTAATTTTTAGTTATTACTATTATTATTACAGAATACTTGGTAATATTTATATTTTTATATACTTAGTTAACTTTTATAAACTAAACTTCTTAATTTTTATAAAACTAGTAAACAGAGTTAATTTTTTATAATACATAGATAATTTTTAATTCTTACTATTATTATTATAGAATACTTGGTAATATTTTATATTTTTATATACTTAGTTAACTTTTATAAACTACTTCTTCGTTTTTATGAAATTAGTAAACTTAGTTAAATTTTTATACTATTTAGTTAATTTTAATAATACATAGTTAATTTTTATATTTTTTTTATAAATCTTAGTTAATTACTACTATTATAAATCTTATTATTATTACTATTATAGAAGTTCGCTTATGTTTTGTATTTTTATGTACTTTGTTAATCCTACATGAATGCCATGAACATGAAGTGTGATGAATATAATTACTTACAAAAAAATATGCAGAAGCATTGTCATCATCATCGTCGTTGGAAATGCTCAAGGCATGTCTCATTAACAAAAGGGCCATAAGCTGCACAAGAAAAACAAGTAATAAGTTGACATCACATACAACCAACCGGTCGATAGAGGTCAAAGTAGAAACAACAACAAATTTCAGACGTCTGAACTTATTTTCAGACATCTGACTTGGTTCAGATGTCTGAAAATTGGTTTCAAACGACTGAAATGGATTTCGGCCAATGCCCTGAGACCATTTCAGACGTCTGAAATTTATTTCAGACGTCTGAAAATGTTCTCGGGCAATTCCTAGGCTTGGTTCAGACATCTGAAATTTATTTTAGACGTCTTACCTGCTCTTATATTGTTTTCCACATGGACCTTTAACATGGTAATCAACACAAAAATAAATAAATAAACCGAACCTGTTCCATGCACTCATCTTTGCTTCAGAATTCCTATGTTATACCCATACGTCTAGGTTGCAACTTCAATGATTCATTTCAATCTATAACTTCAAACGACCAATCGTCTTTGTCTTTACTATGGTGATAAAATTCTATTTAGTTTGGATATATTGTGTCATATATTTTAACAACTCAAGCTTCAAGGTGACAACTACAAACAGATAGTTCAACTATTCTAGCACCAGGTTTGCATGATCAAAATAAAAACAAATAAACAATCAAAAATGTCCTTAAGTGGACCACTAGCATTTACTTGTTCCAATTCCAAATGAAACAACCAATACTTTCAGCTTTGCCCAGAAAATAATTAAGTTACAAGCTCACTTATAATTCTCGACCAGGTCCTCAACTTCCTGCGATTTTTGTTTGTCAGTGCAAATATGAAGAATTTAGACCATTGAATTATAGGGTCCATTTCCCAAAGGCATTGTTAACTGGCCTAAAAATAATCAAAAGCAAACATACCTTCTGTGTACTTTGAACTCTTGGCATACTTCAATCTGTTCCTATTTTGTTATATTGGTCGTTCCCTTCAAAAATATTTAAGGAAATAAATTAGATAGGTATAAGTAAATAAATAAGTTAGGATATGCGAGAACATGAGCATAATAACTAAATGTATTCAGTGATGGCTATAATGACTACAGACTAGTCATATTACCAAAGAAGAACTTGACCTCAAAACCATAGTCATTATAACCATAGTACTCGCAGGTGTTTGCAATATTAGAAGATGATGGAGGAAGAGTTGACTTAGTTTCTAAGAGTTACCTCAGTTTCTAACAGTTCTTCTCAAGCAACTTCTTCAGAGCTCTCTCCATCATGCCTTTGATCAACTCCCTGAAAAGTAATACAGGACATCACAAATAAATTAAGAGAGTATTAAAGCTGGATAGTCCTCTACATCATACTCAATCGGAACATTATTTGTTGTAGCGTCCGATAACGTCGATAATAAGTTCAGACAAAATAGACTATAAGTGGACTATAAGTGGACACATGCGTATATTGATCTAAGATCATGTCTAGTTTTGCGTCTAAATAGGCTATCCCTGTGTATGCACGCAACATGCACGTGCATGACAAAATAGACATAGTCATCTGCACTAAACAAACATGATTTGCACTACTATTATAAACTGCAAATATCTATCCTGAATTTGCACAAATTCTCCTAAAATGCATAAGCGCAGGCACAGGCAAGGTTTGCACAATCTACTTAAAACACAAAATTGTAAACAATGACAGTTTGAGTGTAGATTAATGCAAATATTTATGTTATACGCTTCAAATTGTGAATACACACCTACCACTTCCAAAGCCATACCTAATTCATGCATGCTTTTATGTTTTTTTCTTGAATTTTTTCTGTAAGCAACCCATTTTGGGAGCCAGGGACATTTTTTGAAGTTAGTTATGGGAACCCTTGACTTATAAATGAAGGCAGCTAGAAAAATTGTATAATCTTTGTATTTTCAATGAAAAATAACACTGTAAATAACAGTGAAATTTAATGAGGATGGAATACATTTTTGTGAAGTCTCAAACACAAGAGCATATCAATCTATAAATGCCCACACAAAAAGTTCTACTACAGTACTACTATGTGTGGGTGTGTAGTGCTTAAAAAAGTATGAAATACTTTGAGCATGGCCAATAGAATCCTCCAGTGGAAATACTAAAAATTAAGGAGTAACATTTCTCATTAAAAACCAAAGCCCGTAAACTTAAACATTAAAACCCAAGCAATTACACATAAGGACAAATCAACATTAATATACCACAAAAAATTGTCAGATCCAATTCCTTGGATTCCTTCAAGGAATTGAAGACAAAAATCAATCAACTTATTTCAGAGTAACTATAGTCTATAGGCATGCTCAAAAGTTCCATTCAGTTGTGTTTAGAGTTCAAATTGACATAATAGTGAACTCTGCTAGCAAGTTACTCTATTGTCACAATTAACACGATCTAACACTCGGATTAAACTACCAATAGTGAAGGGCACACTAAACTTTGATGATACTAAAAATTGTATTAATTTAAATCTTTGAATATAAATTGGGACTAAAATGAAGTATTAAATATAGAATGGAATCACATTTTAAGATCTTATGTAGCTGCTGGGAATTAATACAACCAAACCAATTCGCATGAAACCCCAACCAACAGACCACAAGAGCATACCAATCGCTATAAACCTAACCCAAGGTTCTGTTGTGCATGCATAGATTGCTCAAGAAATATTAAATACCTTGTGTGGCAGTGGAACCAATTCCTCCAAGGAGAGATCCGCCTCTTATTAAAAGCAAGAAAAAATTATCAAAGACGTACCACTATAAATTAACAGCTGAGAAGAAAATTTAAAATTTTCTAACATAGTATTGAATATAAATATTAAAAAATAACCTCAAATCGGCATTCAGAAGAGGATCAATCGACATGGCACTCCTAGTTATCGATACAAATGATCAGGGCTCGAGAAACTTGGATGTTGCTGGTGGAATTACGGCATGAACAAAATTTTATTGGAGATTCAAACGTTTTTAATTAGGTTGAAGAGGGAAATTAATTTTGAGAAAAGGACTGTATTTTTAATTGAGAAAAGGAGCGTGATTTTTGGTTGAAGAGGGAAATAAATTTTGCACGCCTTTGAAAATTTCGGCGGGACGTTCCTTTGGGAAATAATTGAATGAAGATCTCAACGTTTTGCATAGTTGTGTTTGGTTTTCTTTGGTTTTTCTTATGTTCAAAAACCATTTAAGATGACAAAGAGGGGAAAATGCTGTAATTTGGTATTGTTGATAGTCACTTTTCTTGTAGTGAAAGAACAACGATAACCAGAACTGAGCTAGCCAAACCGGGCCAACCCAGAGTCCTTGGCATCAAAGTAGGCAAGAATAAAGCTAAAGGGTACACGAGAATCACTACAATAGAATCAGTCATCCGGGGGGACCCGAAGAAGATAAAGCCAACCCTCACACAAAAGGAAACTGGGAAGTAAGCAGAAACAATCCCAAAAGAAGAAATTAAAAGGGCAACAGATTGCCTAACCTAATAAAGGAGCTAACAGCCAACCACAAAGCGCTGGCAGCCAAAGACCACAAACCCTGCCAGATCCAAAGAGTCGATCTCCGCAGCCATGCCGAATGCCTTGTACAATGGCTGCAAACGGAGACACGTCGGACCCCTCTTCCCTCCAACAACCAACGGAATAGAACCATACACTGCCGAACTTTGGCCCCACTAGCCAGATAAGGGACCAGAGTCATAGAGAATGGATCGGGCCTTACGACTCAGTTTCCACGACATCCGTCACAAAGAGGTTGTAAACTTCTGTTAACCAGATCACATCTACGAGACCCAAGGGAGGCACAAGAACTGCTCCTCCTCCAATCCCAACCGCCCCCAACCAAAGCTAATGCAGAGGGGATAGAAGAGGAGTCGCAATACCCTTCCTCATCCTCGACAACCACAGAAACAAGAATGACAATGCTATTAAAGATACTTAAAGATGGAGGAGCCTGAGCGCTAACACCAACCACTAGACTAACAATGTCCAACTACAAGCCATAAACCGTAGTTAAGGAGGTTGGAACAACCTTTACAGGCTTCTTCAAATGTCATGAAGGACTTCGACGACAGAGCTGTGGAGAAGTTTGGCCACAAACCCCCAACTTTGGCCTCGGCGGAGCAGATAAGGATAGTGGTGGCAAACTTCTAGGAAGATATCATATGGGGGTGTCAAGTACCCTACACCAATAGCTTCCGCTAATGGTACAACCCTCGCAACGGAACAAGGAGAAACACCACAACAACCAAAGCCAACCAGAAAACAAAAATCGGAGTCGTAGAATGGACCACTTCACACCAAACAGCAATCAAGGCACAAAAGGGGTGGTGATATCCCCTTGATAGGATTAACAGTAGGAAAACCATTCACAACCAAACCAACTACCTATGACAAGTAGCGCCCCCTCCACAGAGGAGATAGAGAAGGCATTGCAAACTCTCTGGCATAATAAGATGACAATTCCATGAACAAACCAGAAACCGACAAGAATCGATGCCTCGTTAAAGACCTAAATTACTCCAAAGACTCCAACTTGATAAAAATAGACGAAGCACCAACTATGGTAGCCACCGACGGTTCTTCGGATATAGCTGAGATGGATTCAGAGATCAATCGAACTTCAGGATAATGCCTGAGGAAAGATCCCCAAATAAGGAAGCCACCACATTCAGCAATTGGATCCATAACCCTAATCACAAATGGCAAGAAAGAAACCAGTGGCGCCCCCAAGAGAATAGAGCGACAACGAAATCTGAGCAAGATCCAATAATAGGAGCAGAAAATCGAAGCGTAGAACACACGAGAAAGAAAAAGAGGAAGAACGCAAGAGGGTTAGGAGACGGTCACCATTAATAATGCCATTGGAGTTTTTTGTCATTTTCTATCTCATTTTATTGCACACTCTTCTTACCTAATGTTGGTTGCTCGTGATTCTATTTCTATCTCAAATTCAAACTAAGATAATAACTTCTTTTGATAGATGCATGGCGGTTCATGTAGCTAAAATTAAATCTGAAAGGGAATGCTTTCGTCTTGGCCTAGGAGCTACATGGAGAAAGGGTATAGGAACACGCTTCTATGCTTTGCCTATGGAAAGAGGGATCATTTCTCTTCTCTCACTGCATTCGATGTAATGTTAAAAAAAAACTGGCCTCGCGTATCAAGTCATTTTGAACCGCACAAATAAGATCATGATGTTCTCTCTTCTTCCCTTAATCCTAAGATGGATCCTCATGTTAATTTCGTCTGTGTTGAAACCTCAGAAATTAAATCATTTTCTAATTGTACTTTGACGTCATTAAGGTTTTCTCTCCTCTTCTGCATGTTATTTTTACGGTTGTAAGCAGGTTGTGGTTAAAAGAAGACCTGTGCCACTATTTGGAGTTATGTTTCTGTAACAACCTGCATTCTACGTATTGGAGGATCGTATAATATTTATTTTATCTTCATTCGAAGTCGTATGGTCGTGTAACTTTGGGGAACGACTGTTGGAGTCATTTCTCATGTTCACAATTTTTGCCGAATTTTAAATGATCGTTTTATCCTTGGCGAATCTTGTTTCGCCTATAACTTTTGATTGGTAAGGATTTTTGACCTGAAACTATTTCCATTGGATTCAGATGATGGTTAACCTTTCCGTAGAGTGGTCACAATAACCAAACGGACTTACCGTTTGGGAGATATGGCTGAAATAAGGTTTGAAAGGAGAAAAAACAGCATAATTGAGCTTAACCGGGCGATTAGTAGCTAAGCCCATAACCCATTTCGGGATTAGGGTTATGGGAGGGCTAATAGAGTTTAGAAAATCGGTTTTATTCATTTTTCTAGACGTCATTTACCTTCCTCTAACCCTAGCAATGGCCTCCAACTCCCAAGTCACCTTTTAATCACTTTCTAATCACATATTAAGCAAAACTACGTCAAATCAAGGCGGATTAGCATCAAATCAGAGATAGAGCTGCTGAAATACAAAGGAATTCAACCCAAATCAGTTGAGCTTTCAGATCTATAATTTATTTGTGGCTAAGGTAAGTGATTAATATGTTTTTACACTAATTACGGCTAATTAGGGGTGATTAGTGATAATTAGTGATAATTAGCGAAATTATGACTCAGAAAAATATGGAAAAATATGCATGAATTCTAAAATATTATTTTATGTCTCTGATAAAAATTTGGGTTAATTTGGATTAAGTTTGCTAATCCTATAGTTAAAACATGCTTAAGGGGATTAAGGAGAAAATCATGTTTTTTGGGTATGTTTGATCTAAAATTACCTATATGCTTGATGTTTTTATCTTGTTGGTTAAACCTATATGTTGTTACATTTGTTTGAGATGTTTTGTGATTGTTTAGTAAAGTTAAAATGATTGAAAACGTCGTCGTATGGCGAGAATGCACGAAGAATGGCTTGTAGGATAAGTGTCGTAATTCCGGATTGGATCGGATGAGGGGGATCAGATCAGATCTAATAGACTGAACCGAACCGACGTTGTGGCCTCTTCAGCGGTGGGTAAATGCATGGGCAACAAGGAAGGCCCGGCTAGGATCGAATTAGAATGGAGCTGGAACTGGATCGGGCTATAGTAGAGCAGACTGGAGCCTAGCGTTGGAACGGATCAGAGTACCCAACCGAACCAGATGACCGAACCAGCCCGATGGAAAAGTATGACCCGACCCAAACCGGTGTGATGACCACGAACCCAACTAAGGACCCGAATCGAACCGAGGAGGTGATCCAATGATGAATCGAACCGAACCAGGGTGACAAGCCGAACCAAACCGGATGCGTACTTCTATTTATACACGACGACTCTTCTGAAGACCAACTCCAATTCGACCAAAATCCGAGATGCAAAGGAAGTCCAAATGGGAAGTTATTACTTAGGTTCCAGATGGGAACCAATGTATTAACTTCATGAGTTGGACTCTTCTGCGGGACGTGTGCAAAGGGGTTATCGGTATCTATAACTTTGATTCACTATTGATGGGAGGGGCATTGACTATGGACCAGTGCGGTGGGGTCAAAGTTATATGGAGTCGAACTCCATCAGGACCCCCAAGGGCAAAGTGGTCGTAGTAAGGTTTGTATGGAGCACTACACCAAAACAGTGGATTCCCAACAAGTATAGGTGTTACAAATAATTTCTGTAACACTTTTATGTGTCACTAACAGCCTGTGAGGAACTTCCTGTAACACTTATAAGTGTTACAAGCAGAGTAACTGCTAACACTTGTAAGTGTTACAAGAAGAGTAACTGCTAACACTTATAAGTGCTACAAGAAGACCAACTGCTAACACTTATAAGTTTTACGAACAGAGTAACTTCTAACACTTATCAGTGTTACAAACATATTTATTGCTAACACTTATAAATGTTGGAACTATAATATATGGTAACACTTATAAGAGTTACAGACATATTCTGTAACAACCCGAACTTTTAATAACATGTTAAAACAAGAAATCAGAGCAGAATAAAATCATAAGTTAAGAATCAATGGGAACGGGTTACGTCATTGCGTTCATCTCGAAATTCTGCTTGAAAACGAGTCCGAAATTTCGTAAATCGAAGTCCGTATGACCAAGATATGGCCCATAGAAGATTTCAGAAAATTCAAAATTCAGCCAGAAGAAGATTGGGCGGGAAAATTTCCCGCCCTACCCCAGGTCGACTGGGGGGTCGACCTGCCCCCCCCAGGTCGACTGGGGAGTCGACCTGGGTGTCGACCTGGGGGTCAACCTCCCTGGTCGGACCCTGTTGGTCTGGTGCACCAGTTTGCTCCTTTGGTCTGCTCAGCTAGCCTGTGACGGGATTTGATGGTTCAAATCTAAACTAGGGTTAATCCTATGGCCTAAACTAGTCTCTACACCTACAAAAACTCCCTAATACCTAGCCTAAACCATCACAAATCATCCTAACAACTAAATTCTGCCAAAATGCTCCCTAATCATGGCCTCCATCTTCATCTTGAGAGGTTCTAAGGCAATAAGGAGCAATCTTTCTTTATCAAATCAAAGGAGCTACTTATTCTCAAGGCTTCTAGTGTTGCTATATCATTCCTAGAGCTTCTACAACGTCTCTATCTTTTCAATTTGGTTCTAGTTCTCATAGCCACGCTTTGTAAGCCCCACTCTACTCTTAGATTTAAACTATGAGGTTAATATGAACATGTAGCAAGTTGAAATGGGATTTTTGGTGTAATACTTGTCTTGGGCTATATTTGTATGCATAGATCCATGTATGACACTTTTGATCTATGATTGTGGAACTATCATGAACCTAGTACCGTTCATCTTGATTTTTGGGTAGAAAGCTATGAGCTTTATTTGTGGATTATGCATAATGCAACCTAGAACCCCTCATAACCTTGATGTTAACTTGCATATGATGTTAAACTACATGCTACCCACAAGTTTATCACTCTATGTCAACTATTATCATGTTATCACCTTTGCCTATGATGTTGAACTACATGCTACCCACAAGTTTATTTGCTAAGTTGGATGTCATACATGTTTTGAGGCCAATAATCCTATATGCTAGTTGTGATGAACACCTTTGCATCAAATATCATCATGTTTAACTTATGACCAACTTTACCACCTTATGCCCATCTTGGTCATATTTTTATGTTCCTTGATTCACTTGTGTTGATGCGAATTTACGTGCGAATGGGAATACGTTATGGGTAGTTAGGAAAACTTGAAATGACATGAAAAACATGACTTGAAACGTGACATGAAACTTGATTATGCTTGAAAACTTGAATGTGGTCATGACATGTAGAAAACCATAAAGTGGCCAACTCGAGGTTGGGTTGAGTTTGTAGCGTAAATCTGCCCGGAACTGCCCGGCAAATCCAGTGGCTACAAACAATAGGATCCAATGTGAGAAGTTGGTCACATCGCACTTGAAACTCGAGGTTAGACTAGGTTGTGGTGTAAAGCTGCCCGGACCCGCCCGACATATCCAGTAACCGCAACAAAGTCTAATGTGAGAGGTTGGGTGCATTAAATTAATTAATGCCACATGTTAGGGTTAAGTCATGAGCCACTTGGATACACTTAACCAACTTGAAACATGATTGGATAGGGTTAACCACACTTTACCCATTAGAAACCCTAGTTACGTGGTCCTTTTCAGCAGTAATCCTCTGGGATGTATCACGATACCCTAGGGACTAGGCTAGGATGGGGCACGATTACTGGGCTGATTGTAAGCGACCAGAACAACAGCTGAGTAGGTGCGCCGGTGTAGGTTCAGGCGGACTATGGTCGTGCACATAGTCCGGAGTTGAAAAAGCAGACACGGGCACTAGTAGGTTTAGACTGTGCGTGCTTGATTCGTGTCAGTGGTTGGCACCCAAGGACTTGATACACCCTAGGGTGGACCTAGCACAGTTTGACTACATTCTGTGATTGGGCTGTATGACACCGACACTCGACGAGTTAGGCTTATAGGGAGCCGATCGACTAGACCATGTGGCCAAGGGATCATTTCTTGTTTATACTTGACATGGGTTGGATTACTAGTACTATTGGTGCAAAACTAAACCTTGTATATGCGATGCCACACTTGATCTACCTTGTTATCTATTTATCATGCCAGTTAGTTACCATCTTTATGTTTCATCTCAGTTTCTCATGTTTAGTTAACTTTATTAGTTTTTATACTAATAGTAGGTAGGACTTACCAGTCTTTATGACTGACCCTTTTTCTTTCGCCTCTTTTCTTCCGTTCCCCCCCCCCCCCAAGGTTCTCAGGGAGGGAACACTAGTGCTTAGCTTGGACATTTGGCTTGCTTTCTTGACAGCTCATGTACGGTTTGGACTTGAGCTTGCTATGGCTTCACCACATCTATCTTGGGGATAGTTTACTTTATGTTATTTTCAGTTTATGCTTTCTAGACTTGTGGTAGTTGGAAAATAATGACTAAGTACTTTGATGTAAGTTGACTATTTGGTTTTGAAATGGTTAAGTATGGTTTTTAAATTTCTACCACTGCTTTACTTATTTATTTATCTATGTTCTGTCTTGTGATATCTCTGTGCATGTTTACCTAGACAACACCCCTCCAAAGCTAGTGCATTCTCTTGTGAATGGCCCTGGCGGAGGTGGGGTGTTACATATTCATTGCTAACACTTATAAATGTTGGAACTATAAGAGATGGTAACACTTATAAGAGTTACAAACATATTCATTGCTAACACTTATAAATGTTGGAACCATAAGATATGGTAACACTTATAAATGTCAGTATCATAATCCTACTAACTCTTATAAATGTTGGCATACATAAATTGCTAACACTTATATAACATGTTTTTATGATTTTCAATCACATATATAACTCAACATACCAATTCAAATAAAAGTATTTAGTACACTTCCATATTCCAAATTCCAATAATGTCACTTTTGCATAATGCTTTCAATTTCAAAATGCCATAATATCAAGTTCAAATTACAAAAAAAAATACAAAGTTTTACTAAAGATACATAGAATTTTAGATATTATGAAGGCAAAACAGGGACCATATCACAAAGCCTCCATCTGAAAATTCACAAAGCTTGTAGTGTCCGTTTTGAGGACCATCGTAAATTGGTGCTTCCGGATCTAAAACTTCTGTTATCCAAACAACTTTCTCAACATCTGGCACTATCTCTCTAAAATGACACATGGTTTGCGTACCAATATAAGCTTTTGCTACATTCTTCATATCTTGTGATAATAGCATTACAAATTGTTTTCCTTTTGTTGATGATCCAACATCATTTGTCGGAATAACCGAATTAGCAATTCCAACGTTCGGTGTAGATTTATCCAAATTAGAAGCGGTTTCTGTCATAGGCGTCATAACACCGCCATTAACGTTATGTTGCAATCCCGGTACCATAGTAAGAAAGGATGAAGTAAATGATTTAAGAGCATCGTTGATTTGGATTGACACTTGACTCGCCACTTGACTTGCAACTTGATTTTGTAATTCCATAGACCATTGACGAAAATCATCCTTTTTATTCTTGTCGGCAATTGCTTTTGATGCTTGCATTATCTTTACGTGCTTTACGGAAGAAGAGGAGCTAATTGCATGACAATAATTTTTTCTTTTATCAGAACCAAAAACTTTGGCGATAGGATCATTGTTAAAATCAAACATGTTTGCATGCTCGTTGCTATTACATTCCAACTCCTGTTTTTTTTCCTCCTCCTCCACAAGTGCCTACAAAATATAAACGCACTCAGTTTTAAAGAAATAACAAATTGCAAGTCAAGATTCTGAAAATGACAATGCCAATTTCTGAAAATAAACATCTAAAAATGATGTTACGAAACTTATATGGTACCATAGTTATGAAACTGAAGCTGAGCAATGCTCAGTTTCGAGTTCCGAGTACTCGAAACTGGGCAATGCTCAGTTTCAGTTTCGAGCTCGAAACTGAACCTGAACAGTTTCAGTTTCGAGCTTGAAACTGAAACTGAACAGTTTCAGTTTCAGTTCTCGAAACTGAAACTGAACAGTTTCAGTTTCTAGTGGCATTGCTCAGTCTCGATAGTAAAACAATTATAAATGGTAACACAATATGTTTGTGCATATCTGAAGCTAAAGTGCAATCCAGTGAAGTGCTCTAGGTAATTAATGTCAATGCCAATTTCTGAAAATAAACATCTAAAAATGATGTTATGAAACTTATATGGTACCATAGTTACGAAACTGAAGCTGAGCAATGCTCAGTTTCGAGTTCCGAGTACTCGAAACTGGGCAATGCTCAGTTTCAGTTTCGAGCTAGAAACTGAAACTGAACAGTTTCAGTTTCGAGCTCGAAACTGAAAGTGAACAATTTCAGTTTCAGTTCTCGAAACTGAAACTGAACAGTTTCAGTTTCAGTTTCTAGTGGCATTGCTCAGTCTCGATAGTAAAACAATTATAAATGGTAACACAATATGTTTATGCATGTCTGAAGCTAAAGTGCAATCCAGTGATACCATTCATTACCCAAGCAATAGTGCAATAAAACAAGTTAGCCAAAATACCCAAGCAATTGTTAAATGTTAAATGTTATACATATAGCAGCAACAAGTTAACCAAAATACCAAAGCAATTGTTAAATGTAAAATGTTATACATATAGTAGCAACAAGTTAACCAAAATACCCAAGCAATTGTTAAATGTTAAACTCTATTGAAAATCCTAGTGATACCATTACCAAGGAAGAATCCCAGTGTTTGATGAAAGAGCTCTTGCATAGACGATGACTAAACTAGAAATTTCAACTAAAATCAATCTAATAAACTAGCTAAACGTTGTTGATCCCTGAGGGTTGCCCAGTTTCGAGTTCTCGAAACTGAAACTGAGCATTGCCCAGTTTCGAGTACTCGGAACCCGAAACTGAGCATTGCTCAGTTTCAGTTTCGCAGTTTCGAGAACTCGAAACTGAACATTGCTCAGTTTCAGTTTCGAGTTCTTGAAACTGAAACTGATCAGTTTCGAGTTCTCGAAACTGAACTGAACATTGCCCAGTTTCGAGTATGCATGCATAGGGACAGCCGATGATGTCAACACCGACATGAGAACTTCAATACATAAATGGGACAGCTGACAAATGGTACCGAACAAACATTAACAGCTACAGTTTCGAGTACTCGGAACTCAAAACCGAGCATTGCTCAGTTTCAGTTTCGCAGTTTCGAGAACTTGAAACTGAAACTGAAACTAAGCATAAAACATAAAACATGACAGGTAAGAAAACTAACAATAACTTAAACTGATCTAACCTTTCCTCATTGTGCTTGATAAAACATAAAACATGACAATAAGACAACTTATGCATTAGAAGTTAAACAAAAATATAAAAGACACTAAGGTTTTAACTTGTTTGAATTACAATCATTGATCTGTTCATGTATTTTTTTCAGTTGCTTGTAGTTTAAATTCCGCGGCTCTCGATACTACATTTCAAATGTAAGTGAAAAGAAAACTTTGGACATATAGAAGAGACGTGCAAGTGCCAAGTTAAATGAGCCAACAATAAGCAACGTATGCATGCATAGGGACAGCCGATGATGTCAACACCGACATGAGAACTTCAATACATGAATGGGACAGCTGACAAATGGTACCGAACAAACATTAACAGCTACAGTTTCGAGTACTCGGAACTCGAAACCGAGCATTGCTCAGTTTTAGTTTCGCAGTTTCGAGAACTTGAAACTGAAACTGAGCATAAAACATAAAACAAGACAGGTAAGAAAACTAACAATAACTTAAACCGATCTAACCTTTCCTCATTGTGCTTGATAAAACATAAAACATGACAATGAGACAACTTATGCATTAGAGGTTAAACAAAAATATAAAAGACACTAAGGTTTTAACTTGTTTGAATTACAATCATTGATCTGTTCATGTATTTTTTTTCATTTGTTTGTAGTTTAAATTCCGTGGCTCTCGATACTACATTTCAAATGTAAGTGAAAAGAGAACTTTGGACATATAGAAGAGAGGTGCAAGTGCCAAGTTAAATGAGCCAGCAACAAGCAACGTATGCATGCATAGAGACAACCGATGATGTCAACCCCGACATGAGAACTTCAATACATAAATGGGACAGCTGACAAATGGTACCGAACAAACATTAACAGCTAAGTTCCAAAAGCATAGGTCACTGCTATGCAAGTATGGAGTAATTCAGGGAAGCAAACAATAAGAAACAGCGAACCTTTCTTCGCAAATCACCTAAACTGAGTCGATTTAGAGGACGTAAATCATAGGTTTTGAAAAACTTGATAATCGTTTGACTTCAGGGTTAAATTGCAAGAACAAGGATCATAGGACAACATTTATATACTTATACACACATACAGTCATACACTATATAAGAATAGAAATAGTTAAGCGCACTAGTATATGTCATGTCCAAATCTTCATCAGTTACACTTGGCTTTCAACCAACTATATATATATATGTGATGGTCCAATGTTGTGAAAGATGTCGACCCTAGCTGCTTTGTTGCTAAATGCATGTAACAGTAGTTAACAAACTGTTGAACATTGCTCAGTTTCGAGTTCTCGAAACTGAACTGAACATTGTCCAGTTTCGAGTACTCGGAACTCGAAACTGAGCATTGCCCAGTTTCAGTTTCGAGTTCTCGAAACTGAAACTGAGCATTGCCCAGTTTCGAGTACTCGGAACTCGAAACTGAGCATTGCTCAGTTTCAGTTTCGTAGTTTCGAGAACTCGAAACTGAAACTGAACATTGCGCAGTTTCAGTTTCGAGTTCTCGAAACTGAAACTGAACATTGCTCAGTTTCAGTTTCGAGTTCTCGAAACTGAACTGAACATTGCCCAGTTTCGAGTACTCGTCAACATGCCATCATATTTTTTTTCGAAAATGAGATAATTAAACTAAGCACAAAAAATCGTTTTCTCTTTTAAACATCTCGATCATAATAAGTACCCAATAAAAAAGTTTTCACCTTGATAAAAAGTTGGATTGGTGTAAACTTACATAGGTTTTTGCTGCTGATGGAATAACTTGTCCAGTTTTCTTATTTTTATGTCCCTTCTTCCGAACCATTGTCCTCGTAACTTTCACCTCCGGATTTTTCTGAACCTGCAATAAGAAATATTATTAAACTAATTAACTATTTATTAATAGTATTCACAAGAAATATTTTTACTATGATTGCTTACCATTTCATCATAAACTTTACGGTATGATTTTCTTCCTAGCGTGTGAGTGATAGTATTATTAGCTTTGGCTTGGGCATTTCTCTTACATTGCTCTTTTTTCTTATCAGTGTATTCGTTGTCTACAAACTTCTCCCACCATACTTTGTCAATGTCTGAAGGACATTTAGTGATAGCGATATTCTTGGGTATGATGGTTCCTTTGACTCTAAGCAATCTGTTTCGCAAAGTAGACTTTACCGCACGAAAATATCGTGGAAACGTTTTTTCTAAAATTGGCCGAGCTAGATCAGGATCGATGTCCATGTCAAATTCATTCTGTTTTAACAAAGAAATTTCAATACAAAGAATAAATTTTATGCAGAAAGTAAATAATTAAATAAGGTGAATTTGTGACATACCAATAGTTCTCACCACAAAATATCTTTATAGTAACCATCAACATTTCTCCACTCGCCATAGCCAATTGGTATATGACAACGAATTAGCGCTCCGCATTTGGTGCCCCATTTAGCTTCATCATTACCTTTAACACCATCAAAGTCAACTATTATTGAGTATTTTTTATCACTTGGTGAAGGACAGTTATTTGCCTCAAGCTCCTCATTTGTAACTTCATTTGCACTACCAATGCAATTGTTCGACATTCTGCATTAAAAAGAATTAATTTGCATATTGAAACTAATATGTGTGCTTGATTTGATTTTACAAATGGATGATGAATATGAACAAAGCAAAATCCAAAAAGCAAAATCATTTAATGCACTTCACCTAAATAAGAAAAACAATACAAATATTCATTTCAAAATTACATCTCTTTCATTTAAATACATTTCAACAATGGTACTAAATTCTGTTGTTCTCTCAAAACATACTGAAAATCGGTTGGTATGGTGTAGTCATCTACGTTGTCTGTCATGCGCTTTGGAGAACGTCGAACAATGGACCAATCAGAATTTTGAGTGTCTTGCACATAGAAAACTTGACATGCTTCAGTTGCTAGAATAGCTGGCTCGTCATACTCCCCATTCCCAGTTTTGAGCCTATTCAAGTTCACCATCAACAAATGGGAATAGGTGCAAATCTTACAACCATTTGTCTTATCCGCAATGTTTACCCAATCACAATAGAATACAACATGTTGGAAATCATAATAATCAACCTCTATGATTTCTTTAATGATACCATACCAAGTAGTGTCATCATCCGTAGGATTTATATCTTTTGCACTTGCAACAAATGTGGTGATTGCATCCATGCAAACACCGCTATCTTGGATTGAATGACTGTCATCATAACGTTGAGGAGAAAATATATATCCATTCACTCTGTACTTAAGATAACTTTTAGATTCCCACTTTGGACCACTAACATATTGCCATAACATTGTATTCATGCATTTTTCTTATAGAAGCTGCCATGAATGAACAAAATTGAACGTCCAACATAAAAAGAACAAAACTTACAATTTTCATACATATTGAAATAATATACCTTTTTGTGTAACCAATCAATAAATTCGGTTTGAACGATTACTTCTGTCATTGTGGTAACTTTTCTTTTACCGCGAGAAACATCTTCTAAGGACGAGCGATATGCACTACAAATTAGATATTATCATGTAAATATATTTCATATTTAATGTTATTGGTATCTATTAAAATATAGAGAAAATTCATACATATAATATTCGTCTCTTTCAGGAATATCGATACTAAAAAGTAACCACCTTCGAATTTGAACACGTTGCACCCTAGTTAGCTTAATACATTTGCCTTCAATGATGGGACGTTCATATATATCATCACCATCATCTAAAAAAGATGCTTGTGTCGAACTATGATTTCCATCATGTGGGTTCGGCATATACTCCATTGCATATCTAACTGATTCTGAAACAAGGTATGCTTCAGCAATTGATCCTTCTATGTAGCGCTTATTGCTAGGTATATTTTTGCATTCTTTCATTGCTCTAAAAATAGCACACATGCACATATATTTAGAAATTATCACTTTGAAATAACATTCATAAAATTTGTAACAAAATTATATCACCTTTCAAATGGATACATCCATATGTAGTTTGCAGGTCCACATAGCAAAGCTTGGTCGGCTAGATGCACCATAAGATGAATACTTATATCAAAGAAGTCCGTCGAAAAATAATGCACTAGCACACATAATGCCTCTGAAATCATATCTTTGGCAGCTTGAACATGTTCTCGAACTAAAACTTTTGAGCATATCAAGTTAAAATACAAACTCACTTGTAAAATAGCTCGACGTAAATCACGGTGCTTCGGATATGCATGTTGAACCATTATAGGAAGTAAGTATTGCATTACAATATGATACTCATATGTTTTTTTAAGGTGCAAAGTAGGTGGTTGAACAGTAACAAGACTACCAAATCTAGTTGCAAGGCACGATGGAAGTTTTGTATCTTGTAGAACTTCACAACATTTTGTTTTATGAATCTTATCGAATGCAAACTTAGATGATTGCTTTAACCTATCAAACAATAAATTGAGAAGATGCTCTGTGACATTCTTCTTTGTATGCATCACATCAATAGTATGTCGTACTTTATGACTACTCCAATAAATTAAATTATAGAAAATTGACTTCTTATACCAAGGAGATTTTTCTACGTCACTACCTTCAGTCATTAAGGAACATTCATTACTAGCTTCAATTATTGTTCGCTTCTTATTCCTTGGTAATTTTCCAGGATAATAACTTATACGATCAAGCTTTTCCAAAAAGGATGGTCCTCTTAACCTTGTTGGCGGTTCTTTATCTTCGCTATCCTTATACCATCCATATTTGATGCATCTATATGGATGATCATCCTTCAAAAATCTTATATACTTTGGGTAAACAATCTTGTTACCTATGTACTCCGACTCGGCTCCGAAGCACAAACTGGACAAGCTTTATAACCATGTGTCACACAACCAGATAAATTTCCCAATGCTGGAAAATCGTGGATTCCCCATAATAATATTGCCTTCATCGTAAACATTTCTCTCTTGTCCATATCAAAAGAAGCTACGCCTTCCATCCAAAGTTCCCTTAACTCATCTACAAGAGGTTCTAAATACACATCAATGTCTTGACTTGGTGCTTTCGGTCCAGGAATTAATAAACTTAGCATTTGAAATTGCGATTTCATGCATAATGAAGGAGGTAGATTGTATGGAATCATATTTACCGGCCAACAACTGTAACTATTGGAGAGAACCCCATTCAGATTAACTCCATCAGTAGAGATACCAAGCCAAACATTACGTGCTTCATTTGCAAAGTCCGACCACTTACATTTGATTGATATCCATTCAGCTGAGTCAATGGGATGACGCATGAAATCCCAAGAAGGATCGGCATGCTTATGCCATTGCATTTTACGAGCTATCCACGGTATAGTGTACAATCTAGTCAACCTTGGAATTATAGGGAAGTGTCTTAAAACTTTTCTTGGTTGAGTTGTCATTTTTTTTTACGCCTAACGCATTTGTCTTATCTTTAAATCTTGACGTATTACAATGAGGACATACTAAAATGTTAGCGTTCTCTTTCCAAAATAACATGCAATCGTTTATGCAAGCATGAATGCATTTTACCTTCATTCCCAAATCTTTTAACATTTTTTTCACGGTAGGATACTTGTTAGGTAATGTGTTTTCTTCCGGAAGACATTTTTTAAATAGTTTCAACAATTCTGTCATGCTATTTCCCGACCAATTAAATTCTTTTTTCAAGTTATGAAGCTCTATCATAACACTCAAAGTTGTAAGTCCATCCTTAGAAGAAGGATATAATTTCTCATTTGCTTTGCTTTTGAATTCATGGTACATTTTCTTAACATTTATCTCTTCAAAATTTACTTCACCGCTAACTTGTGGCATATCATGTACTCTAAATGCATCATTAACAAGATTTCCTAGAGTGCCCTCAATAGACTCTTCTATTTGCATTTGGTCTGGAATGTGAGACTCTTGGACAAAATCCGATGTATGAGTCATTTGTATGGTAGTATCATTTCTCTCTCCATGAAAGAACCACACATCATATGTCGGAAGCATACCAAAAAATATCAAGTGTTTCTCAACTATTTCTATTGAAGTTCTCTTAGAGTTTTTGCAATTCTTACAAGGACACACACATAACTGAGTATCATGTGGTAAATGTTGCTTGACGAAGCTGATAAAGTTCTGAACACCGTGTATATATTCATCCTCATTTCTTTGTGTATTTCTAATCCACCTTCTTGATGTTTGTTCAGTCATGACTATCAATCAAAAACATTCAAAAAAATAATTAGTACATCATCTAAGTTCTGTAAGATTGTTACCTTACCAATTAAAAAAAAGGATTATTTACTTTTTATTTATTTTCGTCTTAGTGTTAGAAATTCTTAAGAATCATACCTAATATTTTATAGTGCATTACTTAAGGCCGGACACTATGATATTACAGCTTTGAAAAAAAATTCTACATTTGTTTAAAAAATAAACAGCATATGTTTTATTAAAAAAACTGCACTGCACTTGTTTTAAAAAAAAAATTGCACTGATTTTTTTAAAAGAAAAACTGCACTGTTTTTTTTTTAAAACTACATTTGTTAAAAGTTAAAACTTAAAAAAAAAATTGTTCAAAACAAAAATCTTAATTTGTTACAAAAAAAAACTGAATTTTTTCAAAACTTCACAAAAAAACTGCATTTTAAAACAAATCTGCATTTGTTAAAAAAAAAATACTGCATTTCTTCAAAACCTAATCTGCAAAACTGAGTAAACATTGCTCGACTGGGCAATGCTCAGTTTCGAGCAAAAGTATAAATATGGGCAATGCTCAGTTTTGAGGATATTTTGTTTACTTGTAGAAGAACATCTATTTTGTGTAAGATAATAACATCTATTTGTTTATAATGCTTCATTTACTTTATATTTTTTGACCAAAAGTATAAATGTGAATAAAATTTGTTAAGAACATATAGCAAGTTCCTATTGTATTTTCTTTGTAGTATGAAAGAATTATCAAAGTAACAAATAATACATATAAAAATTTTGTAGAGTAAAATTTGAATGTACCACAATGCTATTTATCAGCAATAAAAATAATAAAATAAAATACTAAATTTACAAAATTATTCCTTAAGAGATTTATAATTTTATAACTAAGTATGTTTTCTAATATTTTCAGGATTGTTTGTCATTATTTAATTTTAAAGCATTTTCAGAAAGAAAAATCTCTTGTATAAATGCATTTTAAATTACAGAATATTATTAAAAAGTGTGATGATCTAATGATTAAAAATTCTCCTAGAACCTACATGATTTATTGAAAAAAGATAACGGCAGCTACCAACACAATTTAGATTACATTTAATATGTGAAATAACAAAGGAAATAGAATAAACTAAAATATGAAATCAAACAAATAATAAATTTTGAGGAATCCAGTTGGATCCCTCCAACCTGTTTCCTGCATCCACATATGTTAGCCAACATTAATAATACCTATCCTGCTTCAAGGCTGGATATCGCGGTATAGAAGGTCATCCACTATCATATTGTGGGGCGCATAGGGTCATCTGCTAATGATACTGCGGGCATCCGCTAATGGTACTGCGGGAAATATCCAACCACCAATATATATATATATATATATATATATATATATAATAGCCACAAGCCTAATAACTAATATATACGCATCTAAAACTGAAATATTCAATAAACATACGCACCTGAAACTGAAATCCAATGAAGGAAGCAAACACAATATGACGAGGTGCAGAAGAAAATAAGCGAATGAGAACTGCAGGAACAATAAATGGTACATTAGATAATCTGGACTTGCATGAGAAAATAAGCGAATGATAAATAGTAAATAAGAAAATAAGCGAATGATGGCAGAATGCATATAAGCAGCGAAATGTACTACAACAACCTTAGAAGGAACCGATATAGATACACGGAGCAAGTCCCATCATGTTCATAGGGCGTAAAAGTTGCAAAAGACGCATGTACAAATGACAGTTTAAGGCTGTCTAAAACACAAGGTATTAATAATGTAAATGTATCTATATCATCTTTATACATCAACTAATCATAGATTAATTGAAAAAGGAAAAAAAAAATCCCATTTTCAGGTTCAGTTTAAGGCCTTTCAACGTGAAGCTTTAGATTCACAAATCTACCTATAAAGGATAATATATACACATGAACCTTAAGTGGTCTAGCAACATATATGGCATCATGGACAGCAATGACAAATTAGAATATGACTTAAAGAATTTATAACCTTGAGAAAACAGAGTTGCAAAAATCAGCAAACAAGCACAGCATGGTCTCAGAACACACAAGCATAACCAAAAGGATTTCATGCCGGTATAATAAGGGATTTACATATGTACTTAGTCCAGGATTTATTAAAAAAAAAAACTGGCACAGACGTGAATGTTTCCTCATGGAAACAACTAGTATAAGGGAGTCCAAGCACACTCATGTATCAGTATTTTGTGGGTTTTCATTTTCATGAGATACGATTCACATAATTCACAACTTCATGGGTTTAATATGCAACACAAGTATTAATGACAGATCTCAATATGAGCAAGTTATTCAAGACTTCATGGGTTTATATGATTCAATAGTGCCAACAAAAAATGGTTAATAAGTCCTACAAAATATACACGTACAGGTGCATGCACAGGTCGGTGTAACAATAAGAGTTCAATAAAAAAAGATGACAGGGAATGATAATATGTGCATCAACGAATTCTAATAAGGCCTTCCCCCTACTTTAAAAGGTAGAGAACAGTATTATGTTGAAAATCTGGAAAAATACAATTTACAAACTAGTGATCTTCACTAAGGATAACAGTTTAAATCCTCTAAAGAAGCAACTCTAAAACCTTCCTATCCTTTTTATGTGCAAAAATGATCGCATTATTCTAAACAGGGTCATTGTCGTAGTCAGTTTGAAATTAACTGAACCCTCCCCTAAAATTTGTAACCAACTACCACACAGTAAGCATTAGACATGTTTTGATTGTAAAAATAGATAACAACTAATGCAATATGAGACGTGTATTGATTATTAACATAACACACAACTAATCTCTTGAAAATGGCATTGGAGAAATACAAATCATGTATCCCAGTTCAATATAAACATCAAGTGGAGCGTAAGTTCTTACAAGTGTATGCAGTATACATGGATGTATATAGATTTATTTTATAGCCTGAACCATCATTCGATATGCTAAGCGAGAAGTAAGGGGGTTGTTCACAGAAAATTACTCACTGTCCTTAAGTTTTCATGTAGATGTCATACACTATTAAACTATACAGTCAAAGGAAGCCTGCAGCATTCATTTGGAATTTCTAAATATGTGCTTATATTATTTTCATGTATGAAGAATGATGCATAGTTTATAAGTCGATTTCTCTTTAAATTCGGTTTGTGTATATTCAGTTTCCAAGAATACACCATACATGTGTATCAAACCCTACATGTAAGTAGCAGACAACATATACATTAAAGGTGTATCATGTCAGTGTATCATATTTCAAGCGTGAAGCATGGTTTTAGCACCCAGAAAAAAATCACAGCAATAAAAGTTAATAATATCGAGTGGCAAGTGTAAGCAAGAACAGACATGCATATTGTGCATGCCAACAGAAAAAAAATCCCAACTCTATAAAGAACAGAGCAGTTAAATTATATATTTCTTATCAGGAATTCTCAAAAAGTTACAGTAAATCAAGGGGGTATCTGTTCATCAAAAATTTATTTTATTTAATATAATATTTTTTTCTTTCCATTTCCTTTTTCTTCTTTTCCCTGTGGATATCTTTGAATGATCAAAACTAAGGTCTGACCACAAATCAAGTAAGATAGCAACACTGGCTCAAAGCACCAATTCACAGTATTCAAATTATCAACTCACGATCCAAGAATACACTAGCGTAATGTTTAAACCATGTTGTGCTTGTTCGCTAATCACATATCATAAACAATGAATAATACCCAAATCGTAGAAACCCAAATCGTAGAAGCCCCAATTGAATTTAAATCCAACAATTGAATTTTCACATATATACATAACCAAATACCTGAAGCCCCAATTCGTAGAATCCCCAATTCGTAGAAGCCCCCAAACCCAAAACGTAGAAGCCCCAAATCGAAGTGATGGAGAGCGGAATTGAGAGGATCGAAGTAGTGGAGACATGATTAGCTACGTATGAAGCGGTCATATGAATTCCCCATTTTTTATTTACGTATGAAGCGGCCGTGAAAGCAATATGTGTTGAGGAATAAGTGTTGAGGTAAGATTAGGGTTATTTGAGATAGTTTACCATTTTTCCCTTAGAAAAGAAAAGTTGACTAGACCTACCAACACATACAAGTGTTAGCACATTTTTAGTGACACATATTTGCTATGGCAACACATATTAGTGTCGCTGGTCTATAACACATATAAATGTTGGAAGTTGAAAAAAATAAGAGTTTCCAAATGGCCATTATGGTGTAGTGGAGCTGGGCTCCATCATGGCCCCAAACAGTTCTGGTGATCAAAGCGGTGGATATCGTATGCTTTACGCACTGAGTGAGAGACGTGAGGATGATTACTATGTTTGATGTTTGTTATCACCATGAAACGCACACTCCCATTTTCACACCATTCGTTAGTATCACCTTAGAGTACTATACATCCTGCTGTGTTAACTCTTTGGTTGCAGGTCTAGGTTCAGGTATGATTATTTATACCTGTTATTGTTTTATTTTGCTACTATCGCTCATACCAGACTTTTGTCTGACCCAGAGTTTTATGTCTCTTCTTGTTACTGTGGGTGCTCCTAAATGAGTAGACTAGAGACAGGATTGGAGGTATGCACGAGTAGCTGTCCGAAGATGAGCAGGAGGCTTCCACGTACTATTTATATATATTCTCCCTGTATTGTTGTTGGTCACTGCTTTGGGCATTAGTAGTGTACCTTTTCTATTTTGCTTCAATGACAGTATTTTGAAGTTGTAATAATGATGATTTGGATCATAAGCTGTATTTTGGATTTCGCTGCCATGATGGTTTAGTTTTCAGCTTATGCAATGTCTCGCCTGTTTTATATCAAGTTATGTTATTATTATATTTTATTCCATGCGCTGTGAGATATACTACAGGTTCTTTGTTAGTTCTTCATCTTAAACCCTTTTCTTTTGGCGACCATCCCGTGCTGGTCAGGCATTGGCACAACGCATTTCGAGGGAAATGTCAACTGGTGTGGGGCGGGCCGTCACACTTTCTGTTGGGTGTCTTGGCTCATTACCCATCATTCTAATCATTCCTTCTTTGTTTGCTACCCCTCCTGTCATCTTTCGAATATTGCCCTCATGAAAACTTTCTTTTATATGGATAACAACATGGTAATTTCTCACCAATGGTCTACCAGGCACGAATGCTAAAATCTTGAATTTTTCAATACTTCTTTTGTATGTTTTACTAACATTCTAGAGTATCTACATGAGGATGAAAATCTTAGGACTATGCTCTCTTCAATTGGCGAGTTTTTTGCAGCTGATCACAACATGTAGGCGATGGCAGAATATAAATTCACTTCCGTTACAATCTATTTTTACGAAGCGACAAAATCTTTAGGGCTTTGGTCACTGATAGCATATGGGAACTTTTTGCTTTACTAACGAGCTCCAGATTCACCATCACCCTCTTATTCTTCCATAACACATCTTTCTCGGTGTCGTGGACAACTTGATCTTCTAGGCTGGAAAACCAGTCCTTTTGTTTAACATTTTAGATCTTAAGATATGGACTTCAGGTCCCTCCCTTCTGTTAAGTTTCATTGATGTTGTGATGATGGAAGAGGCTATCATCCAAAATAAGAAAAATGAAATTATGGTAGGCAAGCTTGTTACTGTCACAGTAATACCTTGTAAAATACACTCTAATCAGGTAGATAGTTAAATTAAGAATAATTAATGAAAATTATTACAAAACCGAAAATATGGATATTAAATACATGGGAATTTGGCCATGAAAAGATGAGATTCTAATCCGTTTCGATACTCTATTTGTCGAATACTGAGTCTGTATAAAGAAAATATGCAATAACAAAGTTTCAATGTAAAATAATAAGTATACAGATTTGAATTTGAAATTTATAGGATAAACAAGGAAGAAAATAAATACTATTGACAAAAAGGAATATTCCTTATTCAAATTCAAAAATTTGTGTGTATATATATACGTAATAATGGTGCGCGTTTTAAGAGAACGGAAACAAATTAATTACAATAATTATCGATCCCAAACGAATATATGAATTAAACTCATGTTGTCCAACCTAAAAGTGGAGTTAACCGCTCTATTAGGAGAGGGGTCGACTGCCTGGTCAACCGCCCTCCTAGGGTGGAGGTTGACCGCTTCGTGCCTACAAGGGTTGGTCGTGGTTAGTTTTTGTTTTGATATATTAGGTTTTTGGTGTCAACAGATGACTTGGATTTTATAATTTAAATACAATGGTTTCTGCACACTTTGAAACCTATAAATAGAGCCTTAGTCCTTCCTCTCTCGGTCACATATTATGTGCTTTCTATATCTATTCTCTTTTTCTTCGCCTTTGTTGGTATTAGTATCCAGTTAATGTGGAATTTATTTCTTCTTCTTTCCCCTCCTCCTATTCTATTAGGCACGTCCGTTGGACGTGTGCAATGATAACCAAGAGTAACTTTATGAATTGTGAAATTCAACCGTATGCATAGATGATACGTAAATACTAATAAATATATGAGTTGAATTCTGTGTAGGTAGTAATTTTATTCACTTTATTACTTATCACACCTCCATATTTTGTCATATATAATCATGCATGCTACTTCTATTCTTGCATACTTATAAAATGTCAAATAATCGGTAATAAATGAAAAAACAAAGTTACATATGATTTTCATCTATATGCATAGATAATGTGTAGATACTAACAAATATATGAGCTAACTTCTATATAGATGCTAATTTAATTCACTTTATTAGTTATCACACGTACATGTTTTGGTCATGCATGATCATGCATTCTACTTCAAGTCTTGCATACTTATAAAATGTTAAATAATCAGTAATAAATGAAAAAAAACAAAGTTATCTATGCTTTTCATTTTCATATAAAAATTAACATTTCTTGTAGTTTGAAATCTAAAAACTTGCTTCACCACTCTCTTAAAAAGTAATTGGTTGTTATTTTCATATACAAAGAATTTTCTTGTCCACCATAGTAATTGCGCTTCCCATGTTACTCTCTTCCACGCTAATCCTCAATAGTTTAGAAGTATAAATTGCTTGTGTAATGACCCGCATTCTACGCATCGGGGGATCGTAGAATATTTATTTCTTTCTTATATGAAGTCGTATGGTCATGTAACTTTGGGAAACATCCAATAGAGTCATTTCCCATGCTTATGATTTTTGTCGATTTTTAAATGACCATTTTGCCCCTAGTTGGTACTGTTTTGGCCATAACTTTTGATTGGAAAGGAATTTTGACCTGAAACCACTTTCATTTGATTCGTTTGATGGTTTACCTTTCCATAGAGTGGTCACAATAGCCAAACGGACTTACCATTTGGGAGATATGGCTGAAATAAGGTTTGGAGGGTGAAAAACTGCTTAACCGGGCCAAATCGGGTGATTAGTGGATAGGCCCATAACCCATTTCGGGATTTGGGTTATGGGGAGGCTGAAATGAGATAGAGGATCATTCTATTTCTGTTTTTTAGCCTCCACTTATCACCAAGGAACCCTAAAAATGGCCTCCAACCTCTAAATCACCTCCAAATCACCTTTTGGTCAAGGATTTGGCTTAGCAACCTCTAATCAAGGAAGATCTTCACCAAAGCAACATTGGAGCTGCTGTTTGGCATTGAGATTCACATCAAATCAGAGAATTATTTCAGATCTTGGTTTATTTGTGGCTAAGGTGAGTGATTTGAATAGTTTTACACTAATTATGGCTAGTTAAGGGTGATTAGTGTTAATTAGCGAATTTAAGCATGATAAAATTCGGGGAAAATGTTTATAATTTTCTAAATGATGTTTTAGACCTCTGATATGAATTTGGGTTAATTTGGTTAAGTTTTGCTAATCCTATCATTAGTTTCACCTAAACATGCTTAAGGGGAAATATGGGATTTTGGGTATGTTTGATCCATTTTAACCTATCATGTTGATGTTTTGATGTTTGTGGTTGATTATGCATGTTGCTATGACTGTATGAAATGCTTTGTGATTGATTTCAATAGTTAGAATGGTCGAAAACGTCGTCGAATGGCGTAAACACTTGCTGGAACAGTTTCAGAAAACAGTCCAGGGTTCGGATCGGATCGGACATAGGGCTCGGATCGGATATGTTGAACTGAGCAAAGAATCCAATCGGATCGGAACCCAACACTTGGGAAAAAGTGGCAAAAAGGAAGGCCACGCTAGCTGAACTGGGATCGGATCGGATCGAGGAGGACGGATCGGATCGAAGAGGACAGATCGGATCGAGGAGGACGGATCGGAGCGAAAGCATGAGGATGGTTCGGATAGGAGCATGTGAAGGACGAGGAGACGGATCGGAATGGAGGCACGAGATGGAGGGGAGATGACACCCGACCCGACCCGAGGTGAAGTACCCGACCCGAACCGATGGAGGACAACCGACCCGAACCGCACTAGGAGAAGACCCGACCCGAACCAATGGAGGATACCCGACCCGAACCGATGGCTTGAAGAGGACCCGATCCGACCCAGTACTGACTAATAACCCGAGATGCAAAGGTAGTCCAATATGGGAAGTTAGAGCTCAGGATCCAGTTGGGAACCAAGGAGTTCACTTCATGGTTGGACTTTGCTGCGGGGCGTGTGCTAAGGAGTTGTCGACGTTCATAACTTCGATTCACCACCGGAAAGGAATGATGGGCTACTTATCAGTGCAATAGGGTCATTATGACCTGAGGGGCAAGGTGATGGTAGCAAGACTACGTTATCAGTGCAGTAGAGTCATTACGACTCGAGGGGCAAAGTGATGCGTAGTAAGACTATGAGCCAGTGCAGTGGGGTTCTTGTGACTCCATGGGGCAGAGTGGACATAGTAAGGATTAGTAAGGCTATGAGCCAGTGCAGTGGGGTTCTTGTGACTCCATGGGGCAGAGTGGACATAGTAAGGATTAGTAAGGCTATGAGCCAGTGTAGTGGGGTTCTTGTGACTCCATGGGGGCAAAGTGGACATAGCGAAGGATTTGTGGCTACGTTATCAGTGCAGTGAAGCCATTTATGACTTAATGTGGCAAAGTGATCGTAGCAAGGTATGTTGGGTGATCGAAGTGGTGAATATCGTATGCTTTACGCACTGAGTGAGAGATGTGAGGATGGATGCTATGCTTGATTGTTTGCCATCATTATGACATGCACACCTTCCCCACCTCCGTATCTTTACACTGCTTGATATGGTACCTTAGAGTGTTGTACAGTATGTAGTGCTAACTCTTTGGTTGCAGGTCCAGGTTCAGGTATGTTTTAGTCTACCTGTTATTGTTCACTTTAGATGCTTATCGCTTATACCAGGCTTTATGTCTGACCCAGAGTTTTATGTCTCCTCTTATTACTCTGGGTGCTCACACGAGCAGACTAGAGACAGGTTAGCTGGTGATGCGCGAGTAGCTGATTCGGAGGCGGACAGGAGGCTTCCACGTATGATATATATATATACACATTCTCCCTGTGTCGTTGGTGGTCGCTACTTGGGCATTAGTAGCGTACCCCCTTTATCTTACTTTTGCTTTGAGACAGTTTGAAAAGTTGTAATAAGCTGTATTTTGGATTTCCGCTGCTATGATGCTTAGTTCTGGTTTTCAGCTTATGCACTGTCTCTCCTGTTTTATGTCAAGTATGTTATTATTATATTTTGTTCTATGCGCTGTGAGACATTCTACAGGTTCTTTGTATGTTCATTTCCTTCTTCCCTTTCCTTCTGACGACCCGTTCTGTGCTAACTGGACATGTGTACAGCGCACTTTTGGAGTAAATGTCGGTTGGTGCGGGGCGGGCCGCCACAGCTTGACATTTAGTATGTTGAAATGTCATTATGAATTTTTTTTAAGATATTATATTATCTAAAGTGATATACTTGAAATAAATCATCATAAAGTGCTAAAATTTTAAATGATTGACTCAAAAAATTAAGATGCATCATTATGATTGTAAAAGTATGTCTGAAGACATAAAAACCTGTATCACTTGAGGAAAAAAAACTTCTTATGGCATTCAAAATCGTGTTGTTTAAAATTTTCTAGTGGTTGCATTGTCTTGTCTTTAATTTATTGCTTCATTAATGGAGGACATCATGGAGGCAGATGAATTTTTTGTAGCAAGTAAATTGCTCCAGTAAAACCTACTTCAAGTAGCTTCTAGGATATATATATATATATATATATATATATATATATATATATATATATATATATATATATATATAGAGAGAGAGAGAGAGAGAGGAGGGTTCCGCTACACCTTTTATATTGCATGTGAACTCTCCTTCTTAATCTCCACCACCCATTTCCCCACTCGTCCTGTCTCTTCTCATTTCAATATTATTTCTTAGTGGGAAGAGAGAGAATGAGTGAAGAAATGGGTGGTGGAGATTAAGGGGGAGAGTTCACGTGCAAAATAAGAGACGTAGCGGAACTCTCCTTATATATATATATATATATATATATATATATATATATATATATATATATATATATATATATATATATATATATATATATATATAAGGCACGCTCTATGGCACCCCATTTGCACTCGAATTGTAGCCACTCATTTATGTTTAAATATGTTAGTAGAAAGAGAGAGAGTTTGTGGGAAGAGAGTAATTGAGGAATATGTGGTGGAAATTAGGGGCCTAAAGGGGTGGCTACACTATATGGGTTGCTCTTGATCCTATATATATATATATATATATATATATATATATATATATATATATATATATATATATATATATATATATATATCATTCCGAGCATTAAATGACTTCAGACTTTAGGAGTGTAGTAATATGGTTTTATGGATTGTTCTATATATCATCTGGAAATAGGACTGGTTAAAGTGGTAATAAAATTGGTCCTACTGCATGTAAGCGGAAGCAGCATAAAGTTGCTAAATAACAACTTTTTTGTCTACATAATTGAACTGCTTTGCTCACTATATCATACAACAAACGAAATGTCACGCAATATTCATCGTCAACAAATACCTCGAAGTTGTCAACTTGACATTGGCTGGTTACATGGTTTCAGGCAACACAATAATTGATTTCGGAAAAGTACAGCAAACCAAGAGAAATAAAATGCATTCCAAATTGTTTTGCAGCTGGTGTACTTCAGTAGATTCAGAAACAGGCACTTGATTTAAAAAGGACAACAACATACTTAACAGTTAACATAAAAAAATACACACATTTCTCTCAAGAGCTTCTCCAACAGTCCATTACATCTCAGAAAATGTAAGATCCGACTCCAAAACACTCAAGTGCGCACTATCCAG
This sequence comes from Allium sativum, assembly GCA_030737875.1. Lineage (NCBI taxonomy): Eukaryota > Viridiplantae > Streptophyta > Magnoliopsida > Asparagales > Amaryllidaceae > Allium > Allium sativum. Next base: position 3,796,426 of record JASFAX010000039.1, on the reverse strand, counting down.
TCGGTTGCAAATTAATACTGAAAGTTTTTGCATAAAGGAAGACAATAAATTAATTTATTCCTCTACAAACAATGAGGAATTCATAATTTCTCCTTTTTCCAGCAATTTGATCAGAATGAAACTAAATAAGCATCAGACTGCCCAATAAATGCTCTATGATCAACGGGTTTGCCCATCCTTCCAAACATGTTAAGTTGAAGCCTAGCTATAGGTTCGTTCCTTTCTCCACACAGGTTTGTAGGCATACCCCGGCGATGAGTCTATAAACTCTCAGTCTCTCAACCTCAAAATAAATGAGCAAATAGTATCAAATGAGTCAAGCAAAAACTTACCTTCCTCCCAGATCAAAAAATAGAAATAAGATGATTATAATGCCTTATCGAGAGTTACACAAAAAATGAGATTTTAAATTTTGTAATAAATAAAAAGGATATGGTAAGAAAATGATGGTGGAAAATTACTCTAAAAAGAAAGGATGTCAAAAATTGGAACTACAAACCCATTATTATCTAGCCACATCACACTGTAGCACAGAAACATAAATTTGAATTCCTCCCTACTTTTGACTATATTTATTATAATTGTAAATTTTGTCCATTCTAAATCTAAATTTAAGTATACCACAATCAAAATCAAGCTAGATTACATGGGAATAAACTCCATTTCCATATAGTAGGGCATCTATGGAAAAAAGTTCATGAACAAAATAAAGAACACAAACAAATTCTTAGTTTGTAGTTGGAGCATGCACCATGTGTGTTCACACAACCCACTCAAAGCATATCAATTGACTTAGAAAAATCACATCTTTTGCAATAAATTTTGAATTAGCCTAAAATGTTTCCCCCCCTAAATATCCGGTGTTTACATTTGTCATAGCTATTAAATGGTTACTCCTTATTTAATTACTTTCTAAACTCAGAAACGTTCAAGTATTAATACATCATTTTAGTGGTTTTAGATAATAATTATTTATAGGAAAAATAAAAATGACACAAATGAGTAATTGAGTATTCACATTATACAGGGGAGGCTTCTATTGAAATAATAAAATTTCTAAATCAAAATCAAGCACTTGGATAATAATAAATAAATAAAAGAAGATGAATCTTTTTTCCATAAAAAGTGCATAATATGGAAAACTGTTAGCTTTTTCAGCATACGAAGTAGTACAACATTCTAGGGAAACATAATATTAAAAAAAAAACACATAAAATTTAAAATTCTCAAAATGAATTTAAATTTTATCCTAACGACTGCAGTTCAACTTTTATCTTTTGATTTAAAGCTAATCTTAAGTTTACTCTTTTTAAAATTTATTTGTACTGTCCAAAGTCTGAGAAGATAGGAATTGTTAATATTGAATGAAAAAAATATAACACCCAAGCATTTCATTAAATTGGACATAGCAGCAAGGCATACAAATATTTCTACTAAAGGAACGGATGGAAATTTTAGCAATAAATATAACAAATATGGTATTTTTTGACCATGGCTAGTAATAAGTGTAAAACGATCCATATCCTGCATGCTCGCTATATTAGAATAATTATAATATCATTTTAACATAAGTAATAATTGTAATAATAGCTAAAATAGTATAATTAAACCGACCGTTAGGGAGGTTTCCCTACTGTAAAAGTCAAAAACAAATTGTCTGAGCCAATAAATTTAGGCATAATTTTTGCTGAACAATAATGTATTCTCGGTCGTTTCCTTCTTTCTTGATTCTTTCCAAAAACATGCGTCCTCTTTCTCTCACGCGATTTTTTATTCCCCTGTTCCGCCTTTCAAATCGTTCCATACAAACGAAGTCTCCTCTCCGATCTTTCTCCTCTCAAATCGGGATTTGTCTCCTTCTTCAATTTCGTTTGCCCGTGTACTCCTTCCCTATTCTTCTCCTTCCATTATCAGATTTCTTCTAGCTCCAGTCATCGCATTTTTCAATCTGATTTCATCTCCTTTAGTCTGACCAATCGTCCATAATTTTTTCCCCTAATTTCCGAAGATTCTGAAGAGAGATCGAATTTTTTATGTTATTCTGAAATCCAGGTAATTTACTTTTTCATTTTGCCTCTATTAGAGATTTTTTTCATTAAATTAACAAAATATACTATATAATCGCGTTCTGTTTCATTTTGCTTATGTTTTGGTTGCTTTTTTCTAGAATTGATTTCTTTTTCATTTTTTCTATCATTTAGCTTTTGGGTTTGCTTTACTAGAATCTATTTAATTTATTCAGATACTTGTATTCATCAGCCTGAAAATTGAGACGACAAGGGTACATTCCAGCCCCCAAGGATAAGAAACCTGAGGTTATTAATTGTTTCCGATAGTTATTCTAAGTTGCTACACTTATACACCTGCCATAAAGCACCTACTTCAGCACATTTCGTCAAAATCTGATATTTTCATTTTTGAAGGGTTATGATGATATTTCTAAGGAGATGCCTGATGCCAAAAAGGTTTGTTTGTTTTTATATCATGTATGTTCTTATAACTGGAATTTGATGTCCGGAGCATTGACACCATTGTTCTTTTATATGTGCTTTTGCAGCGGGAAGACTGGGACGAAGAAGATGGTGAATGGACCGTTCCCACAATCCCAAACCCTGGGTACAACTGGAAGCAAAAGATTTGTTAACTAAAATATACTAATGGAAGTTTTTACCTTATTATTTTAAGTCACTTACTATATGTGTTTTTACTCAGAGAATTAGGAATCCTAACTACAAGGGAATATGGAAGGCACCAATGATTGGCAACCAATGTTTTTAAGGCCCAACATTGTATTCCAATTCTTAGTCAAACATGAACAAAAACTTCACTGCGGTGGAGGTTACATGAGACGATGTTGATTAAAAGAAGTTTTGTGGATATACCCCTTAAAGGTGAGCTTCATATCATATGTGTATTATTATCGTATGCTATATACATGTTTTTATCCACGTATACTAATTCAACACACCCTTGATAATTTCCAGTATTATGTTCGGTCCTGATATTCAATACACGATTTAATTGTACTTTCTTTGCATTTTATAATATTTCTGTTTGTAACATGAGGATACTTGTATTCATCGGACTGAAGATTGGACGACAAGGAGTACATTCCATATATCGAGGATAACAGGTTATTAATTGTTCTCTCGGGTATTGATATTAGTTTAAGAATTAGTGTTTTTTGATTTGTATAGTTCAAAATATTAATTTCTCAATAATAACATTTAATGTTGTCAAGTCATTGAGATTAGAGAATGATAAGATTTAATTTTCAGTTTAAACTTACCTGAATTGGAATTAAAAGTAATCAAAGTCATTTGAAGCCACTTTTCGATATGTATTCCGTAAGATATCATTCTTCACCGTTGGTGTAATTGGTTTGCTGAATTACTTTTTTAGCAATTTATTTGCTTGATTTTTTCATAACATTAATTGCAGTCCTTACATTGTTGGCACAATCTCTGGCTAGTACAATATGATATCCTCCATTCAATTTTTTAAAGCTTTAACTAGGTTGAAACACCATCTTTAAGTGGCTGTCATTGCATTTCTTCTTAACAGAACTAGTTTTCCTTGTATGCTGACTGTTTGCATTGACTTTAAAAGAGCCGATTACTTAGAAAAAAACATTGGCTTAGTTTGTAACTCTCATATGTGATAATTATAATTATAAGGGATTTTTGTCAACGAGATAGATGCTTTTTTCTGTCGACTACGATTCCTTGTTTATTATCAATATTAATGTCTCAATGCCCTTACAAATATTTCATTTTAATTTAAAATTGCCTAAATAAGATTTCTTTATGTGTGTGCGTGTGATTTTTCTACATTTTTGGATGGTCTCCAAAGGATTTCGATGCTCATTTTCAAACTTCATTTTAGATTTGTGGCATGAAGATTGAAGGAAGCTTCACTTTGTAATCCAGTTACCTACCAATGCTTCAATGAAGATTTCAAACTCATAATAACTATACAACAGCAAGTTACTCATGCATTGTAAACTGGTTCGGGCTGACCGATTGGTTGCTTCAATGAACATGGCCCATTGCAGGCTGACTGTAATGCAGGCCGGTATGACTGACATGACTTGAAGGGCGGGATACCTGCTGTACATATGTAGTTGTTACCCTATGATTTGAATTGAGGATAAAGATGAATATTGGAATATAGGAAGCACTTGTGCAGCAATATGTACATGGATCGCCAGCATGGTCCGACACATTCAGGGTAATGTGACTTATATTATCTATTTTTAATTTCTGTTGGCCCATTTCAGATACAAACTAGAACAATAAAAAACACATATTTTGAGATGGAAATGTTTGTAACTTTGGATCATGCTAGGAAAGATAACTTGTACATTTGAAGCATGTCCACTGGCACTGCAAAAAAATTGTGGTTGCCTCAGTGTAGGGAATACGGATCATGAATTGGCCACTGTTGTAAATTTAGCACCAAGGATGGATGCTTTTGCTGCCAGTAGCGCAACACTTGCTAAATGTTTCCAACTGTGTGTGTGTGTAGCATGCATTATAAATTGAGTTTCCTATTAGATGGTATAGTACATAAATACGTACATGGTAGGTACATTATAGTACAGATACCTACATGTAGGTACATTATTTGTAGACTTTGCATTTGTTTAATATGTTTATATTTATTTCTAATAATGCATGTCATTGTTTGAAGAATATATAACAATTTTCTATTAAATTGATAATTCGAACAAGTCTTCTTCTTTTTTCAAATTATATAATCGGACTGCTATTCAGTGTATGACTTGCTGCCCCCTATCGTTTCCCTAAAATTTACTTTGCAAACGAGCTTTGAGTTTTTAGTGTAATCCAGTTACCTACCAATTGCAACAATGAAGGATTATTCAGTGTATAACCGGACTGCTATTCACTTTGCAACAATGTAGAAAAAACTGCAAGTTCGAAGAATGTACATTTGCTACAGATTTTCAAGCATGTGCGTTCTTTGTTGGCAGTCAACGCGGTTCCTACGGTTGAACCGGTCCAACCATCAAAACCTTCGACCATAGATCTCCGCGGTTCAATTCGCGGTTCGGTCATGATAACTATGATATGAAGTTATCTTACATTTTCAGAATGTCCACACTTGTAGAGAAACCGATATATAGGTGTCATACTGATTACTCATTGTACTTCTAGCGCTTAAGCAGCTTTTCCGAGTAATTGTTTAGGTAACATTTTAATTACTTAGACTTTGACAGTTTTTCATGCTTTTATTGACGGTTTTACTTTTTTTTTTGAAAAAAAAATATATATTATTTAATACTAGAATTTGAGGAGATTTATATTTGTCGCCTATGGTAATGGAAGTGTTATTTGTTGATGATTTTAGACTCTATGATCATACGAAAGGTTTCTTACGCTTTAATGTGGATCTAAATTTTTTGGCTTATCCCATATTTACTATCATTAATATCCTTGTGATGTTCATTGCTAGAATTTCACTAATGCTTTGTGTATTTGTATAATGAGTGAAAATACATGTTTCTGGAAATAGCATGCTTTAATTAGGGTTGTTCAGTTTTACCATGTACTGATTCTTTTGATTGTAATCAAGGGTGTAATTTATAGACGTTTGTGATTAGAGGTGAATGAATGACAAATATGATTGCAATCAGCAATTTTAGCTGATGTAATTCAACAATATTTGATTTATTACATTATTCTTATATTTTTCATCTTTTTTGATTAGATATTCACAAATATGATGATATGTTTTCAGCTTATATTTGTTTGATTTGTCATTTTATTATCAAACTGGCTTACATGTTTTAATCTTAATGTAATTTGATGTATAATTTTCTTAATATTTTCATTTTTTTTCAAGGCAGTTATTTTTAATCAAATTCAAAATTAAAAGGAAAAAAAATTGCAAAGATATTTTTTTGGTACTATGCAACTTAACGGTCGGTTTTTCCCACCGTTGTACGGTAATACTAGTACCATGAATACAAAGGAACACATATTAATTTTCTACACATATATTTATGTAAAATTAATGAGAATCAATAACCTTCCATAAAAAGATAGATATAAAAACCTGAGATATATGTGTGCAACTTATGTCACATATTTTGTACCTGATATTAAAATTTAGTAAATAGTGTTCTTTTAATATAGAACAAAGAAATTAAATGTACAGGAAAATTAGAAAGGACGTATTAGTATTTTCTATGTCAGGGTTGAATAAATAAAAGTCTTATATTTGAAAGATTTACTACTAGCTTAACTTCTCCACTTAACACAATTCTCGTTTTTTTTATTAACTCCATTTTATTGAACTTAACTCCATTTTATTTTTGGATATACTACTACCTTAACTGTTAGTTAAGATTCATCGGACGTGTCTGTGCGTCTATACCATTAGCACTGATCCAACTTACAATAACTTTGTATTACACTAATATCAAATGTTAAGTCCAGTAACTATTAATAACTAATTTATTGAAAAACATGTATTTTGAATTGGTTTGCTTTAAACTAAGTCATTAGCTATTATTGAGTTTAGTTTTTATGTCCAAATGCTGATAGCAAGACATTAACATATGCAATAGTTTTCATTAATGTTAGTAGTCAGTAGCATCAATATATACAATAGTCTTCAATAATATATACACTATTAATATATGGGATATATGGAATAAGCTGAGCTAGCGTACAATATTAAAAAGAGAAAAAGACTTACGATCAATATATCCATCGCTTCTGTTACAATTTTTTCTATGAAGTCCCTCGCAATTTTCACGTTCCCTACGACTATTTATCTCAATTTTTTGCTCTTTCTTTGGAGATCCCATCCGTTTTGCTCTGCTTCATTTCCTCGGTCATGTTCTCAGCCTTCCGTACAATTTCATCTGCCTTCTCTTCTATTTCATCTTCAGTTTCCTAATAATCAGATACATCAATGTCACAGTCTTCAAGAAAATGCACAATATGATACACATTTTTTTCAACTATTTACCGGCAACATGATATACATAAATGTAGGCATTGCATTAACCATTGCAGCAAAACTACTAACCATCCTCGTGCTAACTCTGTGATTATTCAAAGTTATTGCATCAAAGCTAGCTTCTTTTATATGTTGGATACCGTAATCAGCAGAAATTGCAGATGATAATAGTAAACAAACCAAGAATTTGATAGCACTTCCAATTCTTGGGTTTTCAAGAGGTTCTTTATGCATAGCCATATGCTTTCTAAATACAAAAATATCAAGTGGTAATACTGTTGTAGAGTAGAATAAAATGACGGGGTGGTCAAATATTGTAGTTGTTCATATTACATCAGACATTTGAACGCACATGGCCAGATCAGCTTAGTTTCTTTTTCCATACTAAATACATGACCAACAACACAGTCAAACTACAATTTAGCAACTATAGGATGGCTAAGAACATTGACTTCCAACGAAATGAACCGTAACATTCGCCAAACGTACTCAAATGAAAAGCCCAAAATTTAATCTTATCAACTAATATTTATTATTGCACTCCAAAAACTATGACCCAACTTATTTTGGAATTGGCTTGCTTATAGCACTTTGTATAATTTATTGAACTTTTATCCAAATATCAAATATCGATTTCCTCCTTAGTCCAGTCCCTACTCAAGTTCTTAGCAAAAAAACAAAATGACAACATATGAAATTCAAGTTATACTCCTACATTATATTTCCCACTCAAATGTTATTTCTGCTCAGAAAGATATCTGCCACTATGTATACATGTATCTGTATGAGCTACATACACTTGAAATGTATAAGTCAATCAGTTAAGTAAATTCCGTATTGCCAATACCACAGAAAGAAACGCATAAGAATAAGCATCATAAAATACCAAAAAATAGCAAACCTAGAGTATTTAGCTAAAGGAAAATATCGTCTGAAGCTTAGTCAAATATGGGTATATGAATTATATCAACGTTTATACTACCAGGGAGTTTCAAATAGCTCAGCTTACTAAACCTGCAACAAAAATGAGTTATAACTAAACTCTAAATACCTCAGATCATAGCCATAGCTTATCAAAATAGATCAGTCTGCTGCTTTCATGGTTCGAAGTAGAAAGAGTTGAGGATCATTAGATCTCTTGTAATCATTTGAACGAATCTACTATGAGAAACATAAAAATTCAAAACCAAAGTTAAATAAAAGAGAAAATTGGTAAATAGTATAAGAATAAGGTATATCAAAAGTACCTTATTTAAGATATATGAAGCGACATCTTGAGGAAGCGGAGGTTGAGCTTCAGCCCTTGATTTGAATATTTTTCATCGAACTTTTAAATATTTGAGAGGCTTAAATTCAGTGACAAGGAAAAAAGATTTGCAGAACATAGTCAAAAGAAACGAAGTTAATCTTATGGCTATAATAGAGCATAAATTATCAAATCATTCTATTGCCAATTATGTGAATAATTTTAACAATTGGAATTTTATCAATAACAATTCTTCTGTGAGTAAAGGCAGAATCTTTGTTGGTTATAATAGAAGATATTGGAGACATCAAGTGATAAGTATAGAAGATCAATGTATTACCTGTGTTTTTGTTCATGCAGGAGGCCTTCAGTTAAATATTTCAGCAGTATATGGTTCGAACTTGCAAAATGAAAGGCTTCAACTTTGGGAACGTCTTCTAGAAATGAAAAATAAAATTACAGGAGCATGGTTAATAGCTGGCGACTTCAATGATATTTTATATTCTACAGACAGAATTAGCCAACACAATTCTAACCTTTCAGGTAGATCTGACTTCTTTCAGTGCATATCTCAACTGAATGTTATGGAGCCACCGACAAAGGGAAATTATTTTACTTGGAGAGGGGGTCTTAACTTCTCTACCCATTCTAAAATTGACAGAGTATTTCTAAATCATGAATATGTAGTTTTATTTCCTACATTGGTCGTTCATTGTTTGAATCACTCTTCCAGTGATCATAATCCTATACTTATCAATCTTATTGCAAACATATTGGAAACAGTAACAATAAAAAACATCCTTTCAGATACATTAACAGTTGGCACATGAGGGAAGATTATTATAATATTGTTTCTCCCATTATTGAAGAGTAGATTCAGAGGAAATACATCATTCCAAGTTATTAACAAGTTGAAGAGCATAAAAGGATATCTTAAAAGGTGGAGTAGAAGTCATATAAACTTTGACAAGCAGATTCAGCAATTAAGAGATGAGAATGAAAGATTATACAACTTATTAATTTCCAATCCTAATGACTATAGTTTGATCAAGTGGTATCAATTAAATGTAAGGAAGCTGGAAGAATTCATATTTCTATAGAGTATTGAACTTAAGCAAAAAGCTAAACTCAAAGATTTAATTGAAGCAGATCTTCCCTCTAAATATTTCTACTCTAAAATGGCTGCGAATAAGGAGAAACTAAAAATAATATTTAGTGGATGACAAGGGCATCTCTAAGATTGATAATGAAGTTTTTTCATGCAAAGCTACCCAATACTTTCAGGAATAATATAATACATCTTTTAACAATTCAAGTTTTCCTGACGTTGTTCCTAAGAAACTTCTTTCAGCAGCCGGGAGAGCTATGCTAGATGGTCATATCAGGATGGAAGAAATTTATGAAGCTATATTTAAAATGAATGATGAGAGCAACCCAGGTCCATATGGTTTTGGTGCTAAATTCTGCAAAATACAATGGAATGAAATTAAAGGGGACTTGCAAGCTTTCAACGATGCTTTCTTAAGAGGTAAACTAATCAGAGAAGTAAATCATACCTTTTTATGTTTAATCTCTAAAAAACAAAATGCTTCTGATCCTGTTGATTTCAGGCCTATTTCGTGTTACAATGTATTATATAAAATAATAAGCAGCATTCTATGCAACAGACTGAAATTAATATTGCCTGAGTTAATATCAGAGAATCAGAATGCTTTTACACCAGGAAGATACATGGCTGAAAATAACTTACTTGCTTATGAGATGGTTAGAGGCTTTAATAGAGCAGGATCAAATAAGATTTGTTTGAAAATTGACCTACAAAAAGCTTATGACAAATTAGATAGAGAATTTATCATTTTTATTATGAACAAGATGAACTTTCCTCCATTATTTTGCATGTTCATTAATAAATGTATCTCTACTCCTACATTTTCTGTTCTAATAAATGAAATTCCTCAAGGATTTATCAGGAGTAATAAAGATCTGCGCCAAGGCGATCCTTTGTCACCTTATTTATTTGCGATTGCTATGGAATATTGCTCTACTCTTTTTGATCTAGAATTTTATAAGGGTAATCTTAGGCCTATCTACAATAACTTACCTATTATTACTCATCTCATATACACCGATTATCTGCTAGTTTTTTCCAAGAGTAATCAAGAGAGCATACTTGCCATTAGAAGAGTATTGAATCAATTATCTGATATCGGGTTGAATGTGAATGAGGAGAAATCAAGAATTTTTCCGAGTAAAGGGAACAAAAGCAAGGAATTTATATGTACTTGCTTAAATTTCCAAATTTCAAATCTCCCAGTGAAATATTTGGGCCTTCCATTATCAAATAGAAAAATCAACAGCAGGGATGCTAGTCACTTACTGGATGTTATAAAAAGTAAGATCAATTGTTGGAGCAACAAATTTTTATCTAAGACTGGTAGAATTGAATTGATCAATTCATCTATATTTCCCATTATCAATTTCTGGATACAGACTGGCCAAATTCCTATTCATACCATTAATAAAATCGAGTCTATTTATGCTAATTTCATATGGAAAAATAAGTACCATGCTGTATCCTGGAAGCATATGTGTATGCCTAAGTGCTATGGTGGAGTGGGTTTGAAAGATATTAAAAATTTACAACGTGCCATGGCCTTAAAGCTGATATGGACCTTTTTACAAGGTAAGACCTTATGGGCTAGGTGGATGAAAGAGAGGTATGCTAAAAATAGAATTTTTTGGATAATGCAGCCGAACAATAATGCATCTTTTACTTCGAATCTGATGTTAAAAGCTAGAGAAGAAAGCAAAAATTTGTTTACTAAAGGTATAGTAAATGGCCAAGATACTCATCGGTATTTTGATCCCTGGATAGATGGAAGAAATTTAGTCTCCTTGTTGGGTTGGCAACACATAGCAAGCAGTGGAATTCAAAATCATAAGGTAGCTGATATCATTCAAGAAGGCAACTGGAGTTTGGATAATCTACATCTTCCTACTAATATTGCAGAGAAAATCAATAAAATTGAATGAAAATGAGCGTACCGATTTTTGGATTTGGAAAGGCAATAAGAACGGCAAATTTTCTCTAAAGTCAGCATATCAGGCTGTTTCTCCTCATTTTAATTATCTACAGTGGGCTGATTTTATTTGGAGAAAGCCTGTTGTTCAAAACTATGCTTTTACTTCATATCTTTCTTGTTCTGACAAATTACCTACTTTTGAAAGGATTTCTAAATGAAACAGTGGTACTCAGAATTATTGTACTCTTTGTAATTGTGAAAGGGAAGATCGGGATCACTTATTTTTCAATTGCCCGTATACATCTTATATATGGAATTTCTTAAAGGCTAATTTGAATATTTTTTTGCCTGATAAGCTTAAGCTGATGGATGTTATTCAAGATAGTATCAAGATTAGTTCAAATGACAATCGAATCAAAATGCTTCATAGGATTGCAATCACTACTACTGTCAGTAAGATCAGGAATGAAAGATGCAAGCATTTATACAATAAAATTTGTACACCTAAGGAGATTAGAAGGCACCTGATTCTTGCAGAAGTCAACGCCTTAATTCACGCTTTCGAGAACAGGAGGAGAAGGGAAGCGAAGCACATCAGGAACTCTATTTCTGTAGTTAATATGGAGGAGAGAACAAGGTCTGGGGACTTGTTTCACTAGATGCCATGGTTGTTTTATTTCGAGGTGTTACGTGGGTAAAGAATAATCAGAGCACGCGGGATTGTATCTTTTATTTTTTGAAGCGTGTGTTTTCCCAGTGGCTTGTACTAATTTTACTTTATTCAGTCTTAGGTGATTATGTCCTTTGGGGTTTTGTACAGTATTTCTTTGGCTTGTTGTTTGATTTTGTTTAATCACCTCAGACGGTCTTGTAATAATTTTATATGTAATAAAGTACCCATTTATTCAAATGAAAAAAACTATAAAAGAAATATATTACTGAAATAAAAATCTTTTATAAAAAAGAAATTGATGAAACTTAAAAAAAAAAGGTACTGATTTGTCTTTGTCCAATTCTTCACATATCTGAACGAAGCCCTCTGTCTTGCCACTCATGCTTGTCAATGGATGCTTCTTGTTCATTGACTGATAATTTGAGCCTATCAAAACATAATCAATGCCCTAGGGATAATAATTTGCGCTTGTCAAAACATAATTAAAGCTCTAGGATATAAAAATTATAAAAGAAATAAGTCAGGATCTTAGCCGAAGTCTGTTGATAATTTAAGGTGATAAGTTAACATTGACAGTGAAAGGAAGAGGAATAATCATTGAACGTGGACGGAAAGGAATGAGAAGATACAACTGTTGGCATAGTTATTGAACGAAAACGTGAAGGAGGAGAGCCGAAATTGAAGAAAATAGAGAAGATGAGGGCGAAACATTTTAGCACAGATATCGAATGAGAACGTGGACAAATAACCAAAATATCCTCACCTCGTTTCACATATTTGAATGGATATTTTGGACATTTCAAAAGCTTCATTTTAGGGTATTCCTATTATATATAGATTATTGAATCTAAAATCTATAATTTTTAAAGAATAAGAATTGGATAGCATTTGTGCATGGCTATAATCCATATTTAGATTTAATTGAAGTTTTCTGTCTCTTTTGTACGATTGATGGGATTCTTTAAGTTTAACTAATTTCTATAGTTTGTTATTATAGATCTGGATTGATTATGCCTATGGAGATGTGGGATTTTACGAAAATAAACATACAAAATCCTCTAAATCTCTATTACGGAATTGCCAATCTAAGTTATTATTAGGGTTTTTGATAGTGAATGAAAATGGATTTTCACTATTTTTTATCATATATAAATTCATAATTTGGTCTATTTTACTTTCCCTTCCTTTCTAATTATAAGTCATAAACTAACATAAAAAGTGTGGATTTAGGTACTACAACTTATATGTGTTTAAATCACTATTTTTATATAAAATAATAGATTTAGCCATGATAAAACAAATGTGACCAAATTCTTTTCTTTTGTGTACAAATCACGCAAAGGTAAGTTAAATAGTACTAGAAATAATATCCACATAACATTGTTTATTCATCTTGTCCCTTCTTATTCATTGACGTAATCTTAAAACCCTGGAATTATAAGTTTACCTTTTATTATGTTATGTGTACTTCCCTATTAATGTTTCAATTTTGAAACGTAGATTTGTGTATCGTATTATGGATTTGAAAAAATATGACTTATATACCTTTATTTGGAGAAAAAATTGATATTTCATCGTTTAGTATGCTTTCTTTTACGTGAGCAAATAATTATGCCTTTTTATTTATGTAATTATTAAGTACCGTAATCCAGTATCTTTAATGCAAATTGTGTTAAAAGTAAATTCGTACTAAGCATCATCATTAGGAAATCTTTGTGTTGTGCTTGAGTTAATGGCCTTTAGAAAAATTAAAGGAAATGTGGATGTGATGTTCACCTCTAATTGTAGTAAAAGCTTGTCGGAAGTCAGGTTAATGTGAGACGTATAGTGCCATAGTCCATTTAGCATGTGATAAGCCGCCTCGAGAAGGTACTAAGTGGTTGATCCACCTTATAAGGGTACTAATTGGTTGGACTTGGTCAGCTCCTAAAGGTCCATCCTTCGGTTTTGGACTAAAGTCATAGGATCCACCCTTATCGGGTATTACGAGAACTGTGGGTCCGACTTTCTCTAATAATAACAAGGTATTAAATGGTCTTTAACAAATTATTAAATGATTCGAATAAGTAAGGTAGTTCTCCGGAAGATGTCCGCTTCTTATCTAAGGGCCATGTGAAGGCAAACCTAAGGATGTAGCTATTAAGGGTTTCACCGAAACCGCCTGTCTAATGGAAATACTAAGTGGCTAGGAGTTCACCTGTAATATCAGCAAGATAGTAATGTAGGGTCTGTGGGAGTGTCATAAATGGCATAAAGTGTCTACCTAAAACCCAGTATTAAGTGGCTGATTACAATATCTCACATTATGTTGAGAACATATATATATATGTGTGTGCGCGCACGCGCGTGTATAGCGTAATTTACATATATAACAACTTGGGTTTTTGGGTACCCGGGGCAGACTATTTATAAAGTGTTTTGACATCTAAAGTTAGAGAAATACAAGTTCAAGAGCCAAGCTTGCATAATTTGTAAGATGAGAAAATAAGGAATTTGGGAGTTTATGAGAAATTGTGTGACTTAAAATAAGTTGAATTCAAATAATGTATAAAGGAAATTTATTTCAATCTGTATTTGTTAAATAAATTTAAGATGAAAATAATAAAACTGGTGAAATCTAATAAAATGTGTTTAAAAGGTTAATTTTATCAAATGTAATTATTGATAAATTATTACATAGCAATCTTTTGGTTATTAAAGCAAATTTTAAAAATACAAAATATCGATTTGGAATCAATATATAAGTATTTTTTTTATGTGAGTTATTAAGTTGTTTAAAATACTTAAATGAGCACTTAGGGAACTTTGTTGTAGAAATTATAAAATAAAAGCAATGTTTGAAGACATGTTGAAAATGGTAAAATAAATGTAGGCAAATTCTATTTCAACTCACTAATTTAGTTAGTAGCCCCCCAAATTATGAAATAATTGGTAAACCCCCAAATTTAGTTAGTAGCCCCCCGTTTTTAAAAAAAAAAACCAAAAATACCCTTCCACGTAGGGGAACTACGTGGTTTTTCAGTGTACCTCGTAGCTATTCTACGTGGTTTGTCAAAGTACCACGTAGATGATCTCCGTGGTTCATTCATGGACCACGTAGGATTACTACGAGGTTCACCGAAAAACCACGTAGTACAACTACGAGGTATTCAAAAAACTGGAAAAAAATTATAACGGAAAAAGGGTATTTTGGTCATCATATTTTTTTGATGAAATGGGGGGCTACTAATTAAATTTCTGGGTTGAAATAGTAACAACTTTTTCAAGGTGTGTCAAGATGTATTCATAATAAATATTGTTCAGATCAAGGAAATCAGTACACTTCATCATGAAAACAAGATTTCAGCCTACCCTGGAAATGATATCTAGATCGCCTTTTTCTTCTTCCTTTCTCTCTCGCATGCCTCCCTCTTTCTTCCCTTCGATCTTTTTTCCTTCAGATCTAGTTTACGCAATGTTTGGGGTTATTGCTGTGAGCGCTCCTCTCAACCATGCACCTTTATCTCAGATCTACTTTTCAATTTGTTTTTAACTCCGGCCTATTGTTCTGATAATCCACCTAAGATCGGATCTTGCGCGTAGACACTAGCTCTCCAGATCTTTGCCTCGCTGTTCGCCCTCCCAGCGTTTACTCTCATGGAGACTATCGTAAAGCTGAACGAGGTTCGTTTTCTAGGAGATTTTGGTTGTGGTATTGTTGGTGAGCTTGTTGTTGTCTGTGAGTTTCGTTGTCTTGTGTAGTTTTCCTCTCTTATAGAAGGATTATTAAGCTAGCATTCCATCATTAGATCTGTTTTTTTTTTCTTAGTTATTTGGTGCTTTGGTGATTTAGGCTGTGTTGTATTTTTTTGGAGCAACACTTCCTTTTGTTATCATAATCCACCGAGAAAGCCTTGTACTTCGGTGGTGCTGATGCTACTTCTTATCTTAATGTCCCTAGCTTCTTGAAAGCCAGATTGATGAATTGAGTTGTTATGTAATGGCATTCCTTGTTGGATGTTGCGCTGTCTTGGTTTACTTCAGGCTATTCGCTATATTGTCCAAGAATTTGATGTGAAGATAACTGTGGTCATTTCACTGTGTAACCTTTAATAATGGCAATCTCCCCTATATCCTGCTATACTCTCTATGTCCAAGCTCTATGATGATGTTCTAGTGTTTGTGGAATATTGCTTTGGATGTTTGGGTTGTTAGTTTAATTTGTAATTTTCTTGCCTGTTTTGGTGTATGTCACATATCAATTGTATGCCTGTTGGCAACAATCAAGTTATTAGTTTATGTCATGTAATGTTGCACCCTGCATGGTGCAGCTTCGAGTTTTAGTAGTCCAGACTATGAGCTTGTATAGTAGCAGTGGACGGACCACTATAAATTCTGTATGTGGTCGACGGTCCATTTTTAAAACCGATATTAGTAGATTGACGATCTTCCAATCTCCTGTACTTACTACAATTGTTATTTATTATAATAATAAGTGTTATAAGTCACTATAAAAATCGGTCAGCTCTGCCAAAAAAATGATGTATTAATAATTTTGCAAGTTGTTGTTAAAATGATTTTTCTTGTGATAACAACAATATTTGTGAATCTTTGTGTTGATATTAAAATAAGAAATATGAATATTGACTTAGAATCAATAGCTAAGGGTTTAAAACATATTAACAGAGTTGTAATGTTATTTTCTTTGAAAACAATGAAGTTGTACAATTTTTTTTGTTTAAAATATGTGAGTTTTGAATTAAAACAAAGAGAAATTTCATTTTTACAAACATGTAAATAATAATATAGTTAATTATTAATTATATGAAAATGAGCTAAAAATATTTTATTATATGTTAGTATAGTTTGTATAATTTTTATAATGTTAAGTATAACAAAGAAATGATGAAAATGTGTTAAGTTGTTAAACTCTGTGTTGAGTTGATAAGAGCAAAATTTGCAACACAGAGTTTTGAAACACTTGAGCTTTTGGGGATAGTGGTTAGAAGGGATTTAAACCGAAAGCCCAAAAGTATTTGGTGAACAATTTTTAGCATGTACCATCTCCTTTCAACTCACTTTCTCCTTCTTGGGAAAAATATACTGAGAAAGAAGGAAAATGGCTCCTTCCTCTTAAATATTCCAAGATCCAAATCCATTTTACAAATCAAAAATTTAAAAGAGAAGAAGGGGAGCTTGTCTATCATCTAAGGAATTCATGCTAGCAATCTTCTCAGCTAAGTTTTAGAAATTAGCGATGATCAATTACAGTAATTATCTCTGCTGCATGTCAAAATTCTCCGTCCTAACAGGTTTTACAAGCTTCCTCCTTGCAATTAATTCCGGTCGAATCTCTTCTAACCCTATAAAGGTGAGTTGTTACACTCACTGCTTCTATTTAAGCATTTATTTGCGTTCAATCCGGGCCTTTTTGTGATGAAAATCATAAGTTATAGTAAGATGTTATGTGTAAATTATTAGTTTAGTGAAATCAGTGCAAGGGCTCAACTTTAAGTCACCATATCACCCTCATTACTTGTTGAAATTACTTGATTTCATTTCCAATTCATAGCTTAGCTTGTATATTGTAGTTCATCCATGTCAATTTTCTAATCAATCTAGATATGTTAGGATTAGGAAATTAGTTCTCGAAATTAGATTTTGAGCATTCAGTTTCCACCTAGAGATCGCGTCCAGGTGGGTAGACTCATCCCTAACTTGGGTTGACCCTTGTGTCGACCCAAGCCATGTTATAAGTCAACCTAATGGGCATGTTGTTCGGGTATTTCGCTATGTTATGTTTCTCTGTGTTCCTAGTTGTTTTGCCAAGTGTTGAAGCACTATTCTAACCGATTTTCGCTTAATTTCCCTAATATTGTGTAGTTTGATTAATATTTTACTTAGGCTTAATCAAATCCAATATTTTAGTATATCTGTATTCAGATTGAAGAATTTTTATGTGAATTTTGTGTGTTAGTTTTGTGAATTCGATGACTCAGTGCACGTTTTGTATATTTCATTTTTAAAGAGATTTTCTATGTATTACGCTTTGAGATGTATTTTATTAAAAATTATGGTTAATAAATAAAATTATCCTAAATATATATATGTATAATATACATATTTCCTAATAAAGTGGTTTTCGAAAAAACAAAATCCAAATGGTTTCCAAAATTGTTTTATAATTTTTTTTCTCAAACTAATTTTATTTTCTTATATATATATATATATATATATATATATATATATATATAACCACAAGTTTTAGCACCCTTTAAGTTAGGGAGCTTGTGATTATACAAGGTGATAAACCTCATGGTATGGGGCACGAGGATATATTATATCCGTTAGTTTTAGACTCAATCAATTTAAGCTATTGATTTTAGTATGGAATTTGTTATCGGTTGGTGAATCGATAAGTGAAAAGCTGTGGTATGGGATGCACTGTAACCACTATTTGGGTTGCTATCTAAGAGTTTATAGCACAATCCTAGAGGTCTGATGTGCCAATACGTGCTTTTTGAGAAAGTCAGTCCCAGGTGGAGGGTCTTATATACGTATTTACTTGGTCGTGGGCTAAAATACACTCGGCCAGGAGTTGAAGTGTTTGGCGTTGATATTCACTTGGTCGGGACCAAGTGCTTTGGATCTAATTTTTGAGAATTTGATATTTACCTAATTTCTTTCTATAGCTGAGAGTTATATTGGGTCTTAATATGCTGGGAGCTATCTTGAGGCTTATATATATATAGTGATCAGTTGCATGTGAATATACTCTGGCATATGATATATTTGCATTCTATGTGTTTGCCATTGTTATTTTGGGGATTTAGGGATTATATATTCATGCCAAGTTTGGATGCTTAGCACTCACTGTTCACGTTAAAACCTTTCATGTGTTCATATCACTCATGAGTAATCTAAGAAATAAATCCATGAATTTATCTTTTGAGAAATCTATAGTTCCGAGTTTATATTATTATTTTTTGACAAAAAGGAATTATCATGTCTATATCTTGAGATAATATGCGATTATGAGATTCATTTACTTACAAAAAGGAAATATGGTCTTAGATGATATTGGATTTCACTTATCTTATTATTACTGATAGTTTAAGCAAGATTGACCCGTGTAATTTATATTCGGGTCAGACCGAGTTGTTTCAGGTATATCTATAGATTTGAGCTTGCTCCATTTTCACGTGGCTTAACCTTTTTGGAGCTATTACTTGAGTCGTGTAGTTGAGTGTAACGACCTGGATTTTTGATCGTTCAAATCGACAATGATCCTCAATCTCGACTTAAACAAATCAAAAATACAGATAGTTATTGGGATTTATATAAGAAAAAGAAGAAAGAAGAAAAACAAACATAGAATCTCACAGCAGAAGGACAAAATCTAATAAATAAATAACAGTTCATGAAGCTGTTAAAACATAAATTTGATTTTATTTTACAACAATTATCAGAGTTAACTATCATAAACATACCAATATTTGCAACGGAAATAAATAATAATACTTCTAGCAAGCTCCATCTTCATATTCAGAACAGTGTCTTTGATAACTGAAACTCAGGTTGACCTGAGCTCAAATGAAAAGATAAAAATACTCGGATCAGAACTAAAATATTCTCATATCAGTTAAATCAAATTCATGTGATAATATGAGTGCAATAACTTAAGAGATGTTACGGGAATTTCCATCTCCTAAGGATCCGTTAAACTAGATACTATATAATATAATACGTTATTATAATAGTGTCTATGTTTAATATAAAATATTAAAATAGCATGAGCGGGATTACCATTATTACCCTTACACCTTTTATACCGTTGTTGTACAGTTTGCATATAACACACCAGTACGTCGGCAGATAAGGATGCGCCGTGATACGAAAACGTTAAATCAAAATCATAGTGGGCTTGATCAGGATATATGACAAGGCACACGAGGAATGCGTAGAGTAGGAATATACTAGTTGCATGTCTTGACTGGTGGTAACGCATGGCCGCGGCTACCGCTACCTCGAAACACACTCCCAAATCATAAATGTGCATCAAATCAAATCAATCAAACCGAACGTTTTAATGTATTTCTTTGAGTTCTCTCATGTTTTTCTTATATGGAGTAGAGTATTGGCCACTGGTAACTTTTATAGACCCTCAAGACTGAGTAGAACTGAATGGTTTAATGTTTTTAAAGCAACGAGATGGAAGACTGCTAAAGTTATGGTGCTTCTCAAAATCTTGAAGTTGTTCATTTTTGAAGTATGGACAGAAAGGAATAGGAGGATATTCAGTGGTGTTTCTTTGAATTTGAATGAATTATATGCTAAAATTCATAGAAGGATTATGTGTAGCTTGAAGCATAACTGATGAACTTGGCTGTAACGACCCGTATTTTTGGCAGTCAAATATTTAATTTAATTTATTATTTTAAATATTATATTTGGTATATTAATGGGTTTTAATATTTAATTCGTTATTGAAAACGAAGTTTAAACGTTAATTTTATTTATAAATATAAAACGAGCTCGAAATGGCGCTGCAGTTCGTAATATGGAATTTTAAACTTCAATTGAATATACAGGATCCGATATAAATCGGATTTGTATGAAAAAAACAAAATTGGGATTGTGTTGATTATAATTTTCACATGGAAGAGAAAAATCCTGATTTTATGTTATAGATTGGTAGTTATGACCAAATTAAAATTTAAAATAGTCGCTATAGAAACATTAATAAATCGATAACATTTATTAAATAAATTTAAGGATTTTTAATATAATTTGGTTACTGTCTAACTCGAAAATGAAAATGCCGAGTTGTCTATTTTATATCTGAAGCTATAAATATATTTTGTTAATAACAGTTTATCTTTATTTAATTGGATTATTTTAGAATTTATATAATATTTTATAGCTTTAAAAATAGCGATTTTGCAAAAGATTCTCAATTTCAATGAAATAAATTTCATTGGAACCGTAAAGTCAAAACGCAGCGGTGTGTTTGTTTCCGTTTCGTTTTGAGCTAGTGTGCGATGGTGCATATAATTAACGTGCGACGTTAAATAACGGTATCTAGTATAATAAAATATCACAACTTTAACTCTTAACAAAACAAATGCACATTCTTCCTTATGAAATCCTACGCCTTCAAAAGCAATGTACAGCTTGTGTATTTCGATATAAATTACAAAAGCTACCTTAAGATGTACCCACAACCATTCTATGTAAATTAAATAAGGCCAATATGCAGCTACAATACATATAAATAGAATAATACTCTGTCAAATCTCTTTGAATTAACACTGCCTTCTATTTCTTTAACATAACACATGCCTCATCACAGACCTACCTAGCTGAGATTCTTCAGCTATTGATAATGAAAGGAGCAAGCAGCTCCTGTTATATAGTATACACCGCCTGTATTTGCACATGCCAAATTGCTCCCATGTCCATTCCAATTTCATGTCATTAATTCTACATCTTTCAAAGCGCTATCAGTCAGACAAGTATATTTGGATCTTAGACCTCCAAGTCCACCCCTATGTTATGCACAGCTACAAACTACCTTACCTCTTCTAAGGCCAACCTATATTTTCCAACCATGCTGCATATCCTGTTACCGTACAGAACAGCTTAGCAGAGAAGCTTTACGCCTAAGGATCATACAGCAATGGGTTTTCAAATCAATAGCTGTCCTGCCTTTATTTGTTTTGTCACGCAGATGCCTACATCTAAACATGGACAGACCTACTTAAATATATGGGCTAAATGATACAACACTGCAAACCTATTTGCCTACCAGCTTTTGCGTGCGTCCCATACTGTGAATCGTGAGTGCCAAGTTACCCTCTTCATGCCATCCAAGTCGTCTTCACTATAAATACAAGCCATGGCATTCGTCCCTTCGATGAGAAAAAAAAAAGGAACCCGGATTTTTCCAGAACTAAGAAATATTCATTCAAACTCAAAATGCTCTTCAAAAAAAAAACTGATGAGTATGAACAATGGCGGGCATATGGAGCTTCGTTCTGGGTGGTAGCATGGTTGTCGAGAAGTCTGAGTTTCGAAAACGAGGAAAGAGGGGTCGGTGAGGCTTGTCTGACCGTTGTCAGGCAGGGCGGGGATGGTGCAGTTCTTGGTCGAAGTGAAGGAAAGCTGTATGGGTAGGAAGCTGTATGAGCATTTTACGCAGTGAAGGGGGATTGGGGAAATGGCGGTAATGGTTTGTTAAAGGGGAGCTTCAGTCAACAGAGCGGTGAAGTGTTCTGGAAATAGTCAGTATTAGTTGCGGAAGAGGAAAAAAATATAAGGCAAGCTGATGATCGGAGAAGGAAGGTAGGCGTGCGTGGGTCCTTCAATTGACAAGCGGTGGAAGCAGGTTGTGTAAGGCGAAGTGCAGGAGTATGGGGAAGAGGTAGAACGGATTGGAGAGTTAAAGCGTGGGAAAAGTGGATGCGTAATAACAGGATACATGAAGGTGAACAGTAGTGGTAAGAGCATCTCCAACAGTGTTACGGGCCGTAACGTTACGGCCCGTAACATTACGGGAGATATCTTTGATATCTCCCAACAGGCGCGAGCTGATTTTATCAGCTCGCGAGCTGATAAAATCAGCTCGTGCCTGTTCCCGAGCCTATATATGGCTCGGGAGGGGGGGGGGTGGTTTGGTTATATTCATTTAATTTTAATTTCCTCCTTTTTAATTTCTTTTTTAATCGTTCCAACGTCGGGATGCCGCCACGCGTGACGAAGAGCGGGAGACGCACAGTTAGAGTTATGTCAGACGACATGTCTGGTCCAGTACACCTTCCTCCACCAGAGGGGACGACGATTGAGGACTTACGTATCCTCCACGAGATGCCACAGGGATTCACCCATCGATCAGTTACCGCGCTGGACACCGTTCAGGTATTAGTTTTACTTTATAGTTTTACGTTATAGTTTAGTGCATGTACGTTCTATGGTCTAGTAGTTTGAACGTCAATAGTCATTTAAATAGTATACATTATTGCACGTACTAGTTAAATATTGATTTAGCTGTTAAATAGTCTTTTAACTGTTAAAACTTTATCATGTAGTAGTTTGTTATACGTTAGTAGTACGAACTTTAATACTCATTTAACTGTTAAATAGTCATTTAGTGCATGCACGTTATCGTTTAGTGCATAGGCGTGCTTGGTTTTATAGTCGTTTAACTGGTATTATTTTAATAGACTCGGTATGTAAACGTTCGCGGGAGTTGGGCGAAGTTTGTAGCATCAGCCTTAGACATATTACCTCTGGATATTCGAGAGAGACTATTTGGCAGTGCATTTGGACGTTTTTTTACGTATTATACCTCCCCAGTCCTTCGATCGACCTTTGGTCGAAGCCTTATCAGAGAGATGGTGGCCTACGACACACACCTTTCACTTCCCGGATTTTGAGCTAGGTATCACCCCAGCCGATTTTTACATGCTTTCGGGGATTGAGATAGGCCTTCCAGATAGAGTCATACCTCCATTTCATTCCCAGTTTGAGTCACCCGAGTCGTACATACAGTATTTGCCAGGTTTGGATGCGGCTCGTGTAGCTAATGGTGCCGTTCCCTGCACATATTTACTTGATTATATTACAGCGCATGTAGATGCGGTAGATTTCCACGACATACTGTACAGGGCTACCATTTTATACCTCCTTGGTTCGACGTTCTTTACGAACCAACAGAGTTCGATTAGGCTTGGCTACCTTGCAGCACTAGTCGATTTAGATCAGCTGCATATGTTTGATTGGGGCTCTGCCATACTGGGTTATCTATACACCGCTCTTGACTCCTATGCTTTTAGAGAGGTTCAGCAGATGTATGGTTTTTGGTACATGTTGCCGTGCTGGTACTACGAGTACACGGCCAACATGCACCCACACATACAGCCCACCGCCAGTCATGCCGCTGAGGCCTTTTTCCCATGGATGCGTAGATGGGAGAGTTTGCACGTAGTTCAGCGTTCTCCTTCTGGTGTGAGACACGACTTGATGGAGGCTCGTACCCAGTTGGATATGAGGGAGAGGGGGAACATATTACGAGCACCTTGGGCTTCTTATTGGATGTTACTTGCAGCCGGTGGCCCAGTACCTGATGCCCATCCATTAGTCATTGCATGCAGCTTATCTACTCGACGTGTCCTCTTCTTCCCACCGGCCCACCTTCCTGTTTGGTACTTGGGAGACCGATGCTATTACCAGAGTACCGGTGAGTTGCGCGTACCCGTAGATCCACCTTTGCCACTTGATATGTTCGGGCCGCAGCGTGTTATAGGGAGACAGTATGTGGCTGGATTGAGACAGTATGCAGCGTGTTATAGGGAGACAGTATGCAGCGTGTTTTGGTACTTTGCCAAGCGCCAAACCTGGTACTTAAATGTTTACATGTTTAAATAACGACGGTAGTGGACGACCCATAGTTTTTAACTCCTTTTTAACTCCTTCGGGTGCGTAAATGTTTAAATCCTTCAATAAACATACACTTAAACCAATAAAGAGACACACAAACCAATAAACATACACTTAAACCAATAAAGAGACACACAAACCAATAAAGAGACACTCAGACCAATAAAGAGACACACAAACCAATAAAGAGACACTCAGACCAATAAAGAGACACACAAACCAATAAAGAGACACTCAGACCAATAAAGAGACACACAAACCAATAAACATACACTCAAACCAATAAAGAGACGCACAAACCAATAAAGAGACACTCAGTCCAATAAAGGAATCTAATAAAGAGACACTCAAATCAAACCTTATATATAACAGCAACATTGTCATACATATCTCAAATCAAAACTTACTAACAAATATAAATGGATTCCAGTTTTACAAAATGCTTGCTGGCTTTTGCTAGCGATTCAGAGGAAGATGAAATCCTTCAAGAGGAAGCAGAAGAAATACAAGAAATACGGGACCTATACCGTGAAGCGTACGGTTCATCGTCCACAACTAGAGGGGGATCGGTTCCTGGAAGGAGGTTTATACACCGAAATCATGCTAAATACCACAAGTCTTTGATGCAAGATTACTTTGATGAGGATTGCACTTACGGGCCTGATATGTTTCGTCGAAGATTCAGGATGCGGAGAAACCTATTTCTTCGGATATTGGCTGGTATTCAAGGTAACAATGATTACTTTAAGTACAAACATAATGCATCGAAGACACAGGGATTGTCCGGTGAACAAAAAATGACGGCAGCTATGAGAATGTTAGCTTATGCCACTCCAGCCGATGCTTTGGACGATGCATACCGCATAGCAGAGAGCACGGCACTAGAAACACTTGAAACTTTCTGTCAAGCAATTGTGGACGTCTACGGAGAAGAATACTTACGGTCTCCAAACGAAGCAGATGTAGTGCGAATCAGAGAGATGCACGAAAGCAGGGGTTGGCCGGGAATGTTAGGAAGTCTGGACTGTATGCACTGGGAATGGAAGAACTGTCCTAAGGGATTACAAGGTGCGTACAACGGCAAGGAAAGACGACCAACCATCATTTTGGAAGCTGTGGCATCGTACGATCTGTGGATATGGCACGCTTTCTTCGGAATGCCCGGGTCTAATAACGACTTAAATGTTGTGGAAAGATCTCATTTGTTCAATGATCTTGCTAAAGGCCAGGTACCTCCTTTAACATTTACCCTAGGCCAAAATACTTACAACCATGGCTATTACCTAGGTGACGGCATTTACCCGAAATGGAGCACCATTGTTAAAACATGTCCAAATCCATTAACTCCTAAACAAGTCATGTTCGCGGCGATGCAAGAGGGACAAAGGAAAGATGTGGAACGTGCTTTCGGTGTTTTACAATCTAGATTTGCAATGATAAGTAATCCATGTCGGCTATGGCGTAGGAGTAAGATGTCTACAATCATGTTTGCTTGCATCGTTCTTTACAACATGATTATAGAAGATGAAAGAGATATGGATGAAGATCAACGTCACTGCGATTACGAGGGTGCTTCGCTACCATCTCCAGTATTCCGACAAAACCAACCACTAACAGAGGAGGACTTCAACGTTCATTTGAGCCGTCAAGTTATCTACAGAGATGCAGAACTCCATAACCGGCTACAGAAGGATCTTATGACTCATTTATGGAACCACCACGGCGATACCTAGTTATGAAGAACCATTACCTGAATGTGTTTTATTTTATGTTTGTCTGAACTTATCGATTATGTATGCAGTAAAGATGTTCCTAAGTTATTAATCATCTATTGTACGAACTCCTTTTCTACTATTACTTCTCTTGTACGAACTCCTAAGTTATTAATCATCGATTATGTTTCATTTCCTAAGATGTTCCTAAGTTATTAATCATCGATTGTGTTTCATTTTCTATTATACAAACTCCTTTTCTTGTATTCGTACGAGTTATTAATCATCTATTATTATGTTCCTAAGTTTATTTTACAAATTACATATCGGTTATGTTTTTGTATACGACAAACTAGGGTAAAACGTTAAAAAAAAAAAAAAATTGGTTTTGCTCTTAGTAATCAAATATTATTATTATGTTTCGAAGTTTATTTTACAAAAAAATTAATGCATTTGGTATTGTATATGGTAAAAATAGGTGGGAAAAAAAAAAGGCCACGAGCTGATTTTATCAGCTCCTGAAGTCGCGAGTTGATAAAATCAGCTCGCGACATCACGAGCTGATAAAATCAGCTCGCGCGCCCTATTACGAACTCTGAATCCAGCCCGTAACATTTGCCTTCATATTACACCGTGTAACAACTGTTGGGTGCAAAAATAAGGGATATTACACCCCTTAACATGAATATCCTCCACTGTTGGAGATGCTCTAAGAGTATTATATGTGCTTATTGAATTTACCTAAACAAAAATATACGGCGTCCCTAATTCCCTATTTACTGTGCTTAATCCAGATTAGCGTAGCCTAATTAATTCGTGACCACTGATTAACGTTATACATGTACACTAGAAAATATAGAATATAAAGAAACTAAAAATGGCAGAAGTATATAACACGCATATACCGGACACGGTCTCAGCAGTGGGAACAAAATTGAACAAGGATTACATATATATAGAAGGCGCAGAAACAATTGAAATCCGAATTTGTTATTTAAAATTATAGGAGATGAGCAATACAATAGTGGAGCCGTTGCAAGTCCAAACTTTGTAGTCAAAATCAACTTGCCTTTCGTAAGTGAACTTGTTTTATACTGACGTGTTTACAAATTTGCGATTTACTCAATGTAACGCTAATAGTGAGAAGTCTAAACTAGAAAAATGATTTATGTTAATTAAGGTTTGTTAATTATATAATTAAGAAGCAAATTTGTAAATTTAAATCGTATGCATACAATGTGTATAACGATATCATACGTGTACAGAATTGGACAATACAAGACATGTTGGAACCATATGCAGAAGCACTATATTATCGAATTTGAAAGGATGGAATTGAAAGCAGCTGGTAGCTCGTAAAATGAACTGTTTTAATATCAGATGGAAATCAAGGTAAGTTAAACTCACTCAGCTTTTCCCATTTATATTTTATATAAATTGGGTTTTTATTCTATGTTCTATGCTTGCTAATGGTTGACTGTTTGCTAGTTATATATTTATTTGTTGATTTAACTGATGAAATTAAACCGTTGTTTAATTTCAATGAAATATCAAATTGTTATTTTAACGATTGGACCCAATGAAGGTAAGTTACCTTTGGCCACGTTTATTTATAAATGTGTTTAATTGTTTGAATTGTTTTGTTGATTGATTGATGTTAAATGGTCGTTATTTGCTGTTATAGAAATTATCAGTTAATGGAATTGATTGACCTGATTTGAGATAACCATTTGAATACAGGGAAGAACAGGTTGGAGGGATCCAACCGGATTCCTCAAATATATTATTTATTTTCATATTATCATATATGAACTGTCATGATTGGGTAATTGATTTTAGTAGTGATCATTGACTGAAAAGTCAATCTGTGTTGTGTTTTAACCAATGGGCTATATTGGTTGAGTAATCGGCAGTAAATGGCCTAAAAGTAAATTGTTTTGTTTATATTGATTTACCGTCAGGTGAATTGATAGAACTGAATTTATGAAATTTATTTTCTGACCAAAGATAGATTTTGAAATATATTATCTGAATAAAGGTTTATAAAAAGGAAATAAATACTTATTTTTATAATTAATTATAAATTGATTTTTATAAAGATAATTCTGATGTTAATCAGATTTGTAAGTGTGAGAATAAGAAAATTAACCTAACGACTAAATTGGATAATTGTTTTGTTAAGAACAATTAAATGGAATTATTTTAAATTAATTATATTATTAATTAATTTAAAGGGAAAACAAATTAAAATCGGTTAACAAGATAACCGTGTTTAGAGTTGACTAAATGGACCATTTTTAACTGGAATGAATTATTATTTTAGTTGTTTGGATTAATCTAATAAAATTTATTTAAAGAATAATTGTTAATTTTAATAGGGTTTTAAAAAGGGGATTAATATTCATTTTAGTTAAAAAAGAAATTTACTACGGAGGTAGAAAATAATGGAAGTAAATTATTATTTTAATAATAAATTAGAGAATTATTTTTAATTGAAATTCATTTAAAAGGTAATCAAGTTGAAAAGAAATCCAATGGATTAGTGAAAGAAGTTTATGAACATGTTTTATTTTTAAAACCTGAGTTTTATGACGAAGTGATAAAGAGCATTTTTAAGCGAACATAGCAGCTTAAAATAAATGTTACTTAATTATTTAAATTAAGTAAATGGAAATTAAGAGAAACAGTTTATTATAAACCAGGGTTTTTATAAGTGAGGATTAAGATGTTAAAGCATTAATTTGACATTTAAGTTGCTTAATAACAAGATTAAGTAAGAAGGGGAAATTATAATAAAATTTCCAAAGCAAGGATGGATGAATGGGTTTGAGGGAGAATTAGTGGAAGTTAAATTGGTAAAAGAATTGGATTATCGGATTTTGTAAACAAAAATCTGAATTATGAAATGAAATTGTTTAAAAAGGGGTAAAGGTTAAAAGTGGTGTTCTATACTAGATTACGTAATTATTAAAGAAAGTAATAATGGTTATACTAGAGAAAGAGATTTCAAAAATTAAAAAGATTTTAGGAAACCGTAATTTGAATAAATTAGTCAAATGGTATTTGTATTGATATTAGAATGGAATATTGGTTTTTAAATTACAACTCGTATCCATCTTGAGATATGAACGTTGTTGATCAAGGTTTGAGAAGTAATTAAAATACCCTAACTTGAACGACTTCAGGATTATCTGAAGATAATATCGGTTGTAATGGTGAAAGAGGTTAGTAGTAATTTATTATTTCATTAGAGAAATAATAACGCAACAATTTGGTGGAAATTTGGGAAATATATACATAATAATGATCCCAAGGGAAAAGGGAAATCAAAGGGGGATGGCGTGAAGGTTTAGCGATATTCGCAAGATTAAAGGGAAATGTAAAGGATGAGTTTTATTCTATCAGAATAAGCATTAGTATTGTTTCAAGTAATGAAATAAATGAGATTTCGTAACATCGTTGAACGAGTAATAAGTTGAAATGATTTCCCAATATTTTATAATATTGTAACAACCCGGAAAATCTAAGCCAATTTAAAAATTTTAATTTGGCTATTTTAGTGAATTTAAAATATTTAAAATAAATATTTTAAATACTAACGACGAAAAGTAAGTTTGAATTGATGTTTGAAAATAAATATAATTATTTCTAATTATAAACAAGGCCTGAAATGGCGTGGTAGTTTCAAAATTGAAATTCAAACTTTGACTGACTGTACCGGGAGCAAAACAAAACGGATTTTAGTGAAACCAAAAATATTTAAATCTGTTAGTGAATATCTTTCTAACGAATCTGAAAAATCGAAGTTTCGTAGCGGGAAGCAAAAGTTATGGCCAAATGAATTATCAGAAAGGTCGCTATAGAGTTTATATAGCCCGTGAAAATGGCCATTTTGCAAACGACCTCAGAATTCGACGAAACCACTTTTGTTGGATCCGGGATGTCAAATTATTGCTAGGTTTCAAATTTCATAATTTTTGAAGCTAGTATGTGAGTGTGGCAAAGGAAAATGTGTTTGGTCGATTTTAGTTAAATTGGATCGACCAGAAAAGGACCATTTTTCAAACGACCTCAGAATTCGACGAAACTAGTTTTGTTGGGACCGTATCGTCAAAACATAGCTGGATTTATTTTTCTGGAATTTTTAGAATCAGTATGTGGCCCCGGCAAATTGAAATGTACGTTTAAATTAAATATTGAATGTGTTATATTTTAATTTGGAGGAAAACTGACTGAAATAGTCAAATGGGCCTATGAAACATATCCCATTGTGTTCGGAATGGGGGTAATTAGCTAGGGACGACAGTCATTGGGTTTGGATTGGAGTTCGTGTGAGGCAAGGGGTATTTTTGGGTTTTTAAAAATATATAAATAAATAAAAAATCCTATTGGTCGACACAGTTTCTCTCTCCCCGATAAACCCTCCAGGCGACGGCAGAAAACAGTTCTGACCTTCTCTCCTCTTTTTCTTCAAATCCACTCAATAAAAGCCCATGGCCCTTTGGAGAATTTTGTAGTACTCCTCACGATCTTCACATCCATATAAAGATTGGATTTTTTTTGTGACATGTAGCGCTCGAATCGAGCTCGAGAAGTCCCAAACTTCCAGCCGCCGCTTCCTGGCTAGATCGAACTGGACCCCACCACCTTGCGCCTGATGCCCTCTCCTCCATCTTCGACGTGGCGTTGGCCGATTCTCCTATAGCGCGGCGGATTGGAAGATAAATGCAAGCCTAGTTTTGAACGATTGTTGAAAGGTAACGGCTGATATTATTTAAACTGTTTAATAGCACTTTAAAGCGCTACGGTTTATGATTTCACTGTAAAAATCATATCTTTTTTGTTTCTTGACGAAATTCAGTGAAACAAGAGACAATGGACTCGTGTGGACGTCTTCTACATTCTAGAAGAAACCGTATATTTTTCTGAGCCTTCTGCTATTTTTGGTGGAGTGGAACCCAATGTGAGATTTCTGAATTATAAACGATATGGAAATGACGATGTATAAATTATATCGAAGTATGAGTTATATAAGCGTTGTACACCTCATGTATAAGCATTGTATAAGTTGTATGTTCGATGTATAAGTTATATATGCGTTGTAAAAATTATATATGTGTTGAAAAGGAAGTGAAATATACTTATAATATATATATATATATATATATATATACAAGCCCCTCGTCCACAAACCATGGACGATATTTATTGGTTGTGATTGGTGTGAAAATTGGTTGATAGCGAATGGTTGATTAGAATTGTTTGTGGTTGAAATTGATTGATTGTGGTTGAAAAATACCCGTTTGTGGTTGAGAATTATTTGGTTGAAACCACATAGGGTTAGTTTGTGGAAAAGAAAAAAATAAACATGTCGCCTACGTGCGAACTAGATGCATGAAATCCCCATTGTCAAAAGCTGCGAAGCTTTAAGGTAGAGTGAGGAGCCGTACTAGGGACAGTTCCGGTTTTAACTACCCTGCCGTTATGCTGTCGAAATTTTCTGAAATATTTCTGTGTTTTATTTAAATTCATGTGTTGAAATGATATTCATGTGTTGAATGTTGAAATAATATTCATGTGTTGAATGTTGAAATAAATTCATGTGTTGAATGGAGTTTGTGTATTGAATAAATTCTTTGAAAAATAAAATTAACATTTTTACCTTATATATAAACTATATAAAATAATCATGTTTTGAAATAAATTGTTTTGCAAAAAAAATAACATTTTTACCTTATATATAAACTATATAAAATAATCGTGTTTTGAAATAAATCGTTTTGCAATAAAAATCACATTTTTATTATATATAAACTATATAAATTATTCATGTGTTGAATGGTGAAATAAAAATTCATGTGTTGAATAGAAATTCTTGTGTGGAGATAAAATAAACAAAATTCATGTGTTGAAGAGAAATTCCTGTGTGGAGATAAAATAAACAAAATTCATGTGTTGAAATAAATATCTGTTGGATAAAAATATCGTTTTATCAAATATGTGAAGTGAAAATAGTTTTGAAATCGAAGAATCGATTATATTTATATATATATATATAATTGAAATATATCGAATAACGACGCTGTAGTTCGTGTTTTGAAACCGTGATTTCAAACGATTAGTAGGGGAGATCCGACCGTCGGATTTTCCCGAAATCGAAACCGTTGGGTTCGCTTTGGAAATATCTTTCCAACGATACCCACTTTGTGAAAATCCAACGGTTGGATTGTCTGGAATGTTTAATTCAAATCTGAAGAAAAACAGCGCCAGAATCGATTATATAAATATATATAATTAAATTAAATTGAATAACGACGCTGCAGTTCGTATTTTGAAATCGAAACTTCAAACGAGTGTACCGGGAGATCCGACCGTCGGATTTTCCCAAAACTGAAGCCGTTGGATTCGTTTTGAAAAGATCTTTCTAATGGTATAAAATTTGTGAAGATATGTGTAAATCAAATCTAAAGAAAAACAGCGCCACGGCCGCGTTATGGCCTGAAGCGTCGTTTGAATGAATTGGCTATTTTTAAATAAATAAAAATAACGATAAATTGTTATAAAATATTATAAACGATATGGAATGGAAATAAACCGAATTTACCCGGTTTAGTGGATATTTTATGGTTGAATGTGTGTGGCGTGAATAGTTGTCGAATAATTTAACCATTGAAATAAATTGATTTAAATTCTAAATATACGTGAATTATTTGAAAAGGCCGAGTTAAATCTCATTTCAAATAATTGATCGGCGATAAGAAGTCGATGATGAAGACGGTGGTTAAAGGCCGGAGATCTTCACCTCGGTTGGATGATAACTGACGTCTTGCTTGGGAGGCATCCCGAAATATAGATAATAAGTGGTGATCATCCAGACGTACGTGGAGATCGATGGGTATGCGAGGTATATAGTGCCTCCGGTTTCGTTCAGACCCAGAACGAACTTGCAAATGGACCGTGTGTCCGACATTGGATTTTGTTCTGTGCTGATTGATCTCTATTAAATATATATCTGTTTGGCGGCGGAGAATTTATTCTCTTGCTTAACGCCCTTCTTTGAGACGTACGAGCTCAGAGGTTATATATCGATAGAAATCGGTCGCATAGCGTGAATTGCTTGTGTGGCACGCCTAAGTGGCAGATGATCAAGGCTTCTGTTGAAAAGCAAAGTCTTGTGGTTGATGATCAAAGCACGGCCTGTGTGGCATAGCTTTGTGTGTAACGTTGATTCGCGAGCCTCACACCCCGGTATGAACCAGAAATGGAAGAGGACACCAGGGAGGGCATGCGTTTCCTTCTAGCTAGAGGTGGTGTCAGTGCTTAAACTGGCTGACATATATATTATTTTCACCTATGTGGTTGTTGCTGTTGGGAGGCGCCTCAGATATATCGGTGACTATGTAGAGCCGATGGAGTCATTTGTTGGCTCATTTACGCCCCAAAGGGCGGGGAAACGTAGTGTTCAGGCATTTTAATCCACATCGGTGGACCGACCCTGACGATCCAAGGGTCACTCGAGCTCTGATCCTGAGGCTCGGGCTAGACAGTCTTGAAGTCGGTAAGGACTATCTTTTGCCTTGGTTCATGACGGAAATCCAATTTCCAAATACGACATCGTGCAGTTTTGATTGTAAACCTATATTTGGCGACATAGTGGCATGGGACGCTCATGTCGTCTATGGTTGATATTTATGATTGTATATAAAATTAGAAACTAACTGGAAATGAGCTAAGATAGGTGGTTTCCTGGGTATTGGTCTGATGTTGATTTCAGCCTTCGGGGTTAATACTTAGGGAATCGTTCTCTTACTAATTTACGGTTGGAGTCTGATTAAGAATTAAACGACAAAATTAACATTTTAAGTGATTTTACTTTACACGTATTAAGCATATCTTAGTCGATATAAGGTAAAACTCTATCCTCCGGTTTGCGTTGCATTGTGTGATGTGACTTGAGTCTTATATCGGCTTCATTCTTTCTAAAAAAATCATTGCGTTGTTTTAAAAAAGATTTACTTTGTTACCTGCACTGGAAATCACTAGAGTAGACCCATTCCGCGAAAGTGGCGTGGTCCTATAATTTGCAGTATTACTATTGTTTAACCAGTTAAGTAGATTTCTCATACCAGTCCCATGACCGACTCGTAGTTTGTTTCACTTGCAAACTCGGGTGCCCTTATTTCTACACAAGCAGCCTTGTCTACAGGTTTTAGCAGACTCATTCTGGATAGCTATGGAGCTGGAGCTGAAGATGGATTCTATCATTTATCTCTTTTTATGCTGTTCAGCTCCTATTGTGCATATTATGTTTGTTTTCCGCTGTAGACATTTATGTATAGCTGAACTGTATTTGTACTAAGTATGATCCTGTATACTGTGTAACTCTGATGATTATGTTTATCTAGTGTATTATTTGTACATTATCTGGTGTATTTATTTAATTATGTTCTGCTATTATCTGTTTAGTGTTATATTCCAAAGATTACCCTTACCACCGTCGTACGGGGTTTTGGGGTCGTCACAAATAACGTGGCTAATGTTTGAAAGTGAAAATAGAAACTAAATATGATATAAGATTTTCCTAAGTGTTAAAATGAATTTGTTTTTAGAATAATCTTATGTTAAATAAGAAGCAAGAAAACTGTATTTATAATATCGAAATATTTAAGAGTTTGAATTTACATTTGTTTTAATTAATAGGACAAGTGGTGCTGAATGTTGAACCAGTGAACTCATTGGGTTACATGATTGAAACACTATTTATTTTGATAGTTAAATCACCGACTATCAAAT
This sequence comes from Allium sativum, assembly GCA_030737875.1. Taxonomy (NCBI): domain Eukaryota; kingdom Viridiplantae; phylum Streptophyta; class Magnoliopsida; order Asparagales; family Amaryllidaceae; genus Allium; species Allium sativum. The sequence continues at coordinate 3,761,572 of JASFAX010000039.1, read as the reverse complement.
CTGTCCAATACGATTGTTGGCACAGAAAGACCGGGATCGAATTTATATTCGAAAACCATTCCGACCAACAAATACGTGGAGATATTAGAAGATGACCGAGAAGTAGCATTGAAGACCGTAGATCTTCACAAACGGAAGAACCGCTACTAATCTCCGGTTTAGCAGCCAGAGATAAACTGTGGTTCTGTCGTTGTTGAAATCTACGGGTTGCAAGGACTTCTCGGTACTGATCCATGGGGTGATTCCTATAATGGATGCAGTAGGAGAGTACCTTCGGTTCATCCTGTTCCTGGATGACTTGTATGGACGAATATCTGACGGATTATTTCCTCAAAACCACGTATGTTGATTTTTACAAATATACCAAGTTGGTGGCGAAGAATGGACCTTCTTTAAAACCTAGAGTATATTTGTGGACGTCAATTAGTGATTTGACGGATCTGACAATGTGGTATTCAAAGTGAATGGTAATCAGATGTTCAAAAGATTTTAACCTCAAGCCTCACAACCGGGAAATGACAAAAATCGGGCAGACAGCATGGCTATGTGGGTCGCTCCCATTAGGGTGTATAATCACCTATCTAGAGAAATTCCATTTGCTTCTTTAATCTATTTCGATGTTGTCCCTTTTTGGGAAACAGTGGTTTGAGCCCAACCGTTGGTGATATACATTCGATACACTCAAGCGAAATAAGTGGTCGGTCATGTGAGGGCTGGGTTGCAAGACATTCTTTTTGAACCCAGTGTATTCGCCTCTAGAGATACAATATCGGCAGGTGGTCCCATACCTTGTCATAGTCGGAATCAAATCTCCAATAAGCGCTCGCGGTTTTGATTGTATACTATATATGTGGAGCGCGAGATGCAAGCGTTCCGCTAGATTGTTATTTACTTGTATTTAGAAACTATTATAATATCAGAAAAGATATTGATTTCAAAAGTGTTTTGGGTTATCGTAAAGTAAAAACCGTCTGTATTTATGTGTGGATTCGGTCTTACGATTATCCTTTTCTTTTGAAAAGATTTTGAACTTTAAAAATCAAGTTGTGTGATACCTTAATACTATGCGAGATTTTTCTCACTCTTGTTCACCAGACTGATCCGGTGTTTTGTAAATGCTCGGGTTAGCCCAGGGTGTACAGGTCCAGGTTATCAGATGCTGCGAAGTCTAGAGACGAGCTGGGGATGTTCAGACGTACGATATTATATAGCAACTATTCCGCTGTGTGTTGTATATGAGGATAGGTTATTATAACTGTCCAGGTGTGTGCTGTACTCTAATAAATGTAAGTATTTTTAAAAGCTCTCAATAAAGATTTACTTCTGTATTGTATTTTGTTCCGCTGCGATGTGAGACTCTGTGTTGTGTTGTTTCTTCTTCTTCTATTCTAATATTTCTTTCTTTCTTATCTCACCCTCTAAATTCTTTCTAATAACATTCCAGTGTTTTTGGTGTTTGGAAGGTCGACATGAGGTACGGGAGATGTATTTATGTCGATTTTCAGGGCCGAAAATCCTTGGGTCGTTACATTGGCTCGATATATTATATGTGGTATGGTCTTGGTGGTTCTGAAGATAAGGAAATGGCGTGTTGTTTGACACAGAGCAGTTTTGAGTTTTTTCTGTACATCAATGTTAATATGTTATAGTTTTTTTTCTCATTACTGTCGATTGTATTGTAATTGGTGTATAGTTTTTGTAGCTTTGTTGAACGCTTGTAACTGTTTGCATAGTGAATAAAGTTTTATTTGCCTTTCAAAAATCAATCAAACCGAGCGACTATAATATAAAGGAAGAAGTGTTGACGATGGAGGTAGCTAACCTCACTTGGTCCGGTATAGCCCTGTTTTAGTCATTTTAATTATGACCGAAGTTCAAGGACATCCATAATCGTTCTCTTACTCATTCCAGTAGCGTTTTCCAAACCAACCTACTTTGTTCTGGAACTCCACCGCGTACACAGCTGTTAAAGTGGTTTTCGGCATTGGCAAAGAGTACGACAATAGTCGATCACAGTCCTTTTAACAACCAAACGTTTACATTTTTCACACAAGGTCAGTTCTTTTATATTTCAAAGAGATTCATACTTCATATCAAAATATCAGATTTTTCTTTAAACACGTTTCAATAGTCAAAATAGAATATTTCATATTAAAATCTCCATTTAAAACCAAACTTAAAATCTTGAAATAATTCCAACTTTAAAATAATTTGGATATTAAAATAGTTTAGATATATAATTGAAATAGTTTGAAAATAAATAGTTTGTATTTAAAATAGAATTATCAGATTTAGTAAAATTCATAGTTAAAATATTAAAGTGGTTTATAAAATAAATATTTAATTATTAAAATTTTTTATTTAAAATAGTTAATAAAAATAAAAGAGTTGTAATGTAAAATAGTTTATAAAGAAAAATAATTATTATTAAAATAGTTTATAAAACGGTTTAAAATACTATAGTTGGAATTACAATCGTTTCTAAAAAAACAAAGTGGAATCATATTCAAGTTTCAAATCAACTCGACTAAATTTCGATATCTCAATTCAAAAGGACTCAACTTCCCATTTCTATTTCAATTCGATTCAACAGTTCAATTCAAACAATTTGACTTAACAATTCAAGTCAAATATTTGAAATTTCAATTATAATTCTCACTTTGAATTATTTCAACTTATAAAATCTCAAGTTCACAATTTAAATAAAACTTTAAATTAAGTTAATTTAAAGCAAATTTCAAAGATGGATAACGAATTCAATTTCGATATATTCATTTTATATTCAATTCATTTTAACTTCAATTTACAAGATCAAAAATTTACTTTAGCTTTTATATTTCAAAATCCAACCTTCAAGTTCAAAAGAAATCGATTTATAAAACAACGTATATAATGTCTTTAAAGCAAAATTTCAAGAGTCATAGTTAAAACAAATTTTATTTAACCAACCAATGTCCGTATATAATTTTCTATCCTATGGCCAAGAAATACTTAAAATTTAATTTTAGTATTTTGGGAAAGGATATATATCATATCAATCCAAATCAGGGTCACAGGTATTTATCATTTCAACCTACATTTTTAATTCATTTCAATGATTAATCCCGGGTTTATTTGATGCTCGTAACATCTAGGATAATGTTTGGGATTAACCAACAAAAATCAATAACATATATAAACAATGTCGATAACAAGATTTACATATCAATACATTAAATATATAAATTCAAGGCATCCATCAAAATCAAAACATCTAAACAGTTCAATATAATATCAGTTACTAGTCATCAGATATGAGGTTTTAAACTAGAAATTAAATTCTTACTATACAATTTATAACAACAATTAAATTAAATTATACTGTCTATGTCGATTAACACCAGTAAACAGTTTAAACAATCAAACAACAAACAATACAATAATATCATAACATAAATTTAATTTAACTAACAATCAAATATTTTAGTTAGGTGTTAGTGGGTTTAATCACTCACCTTTGATTTCAAACGAGACTGAAATTCAAATCTGAGCCCAAAACTCAACAGTCTCAGAATCTGTCCAAACAAGCATCATCGCGAAGTGCTCGTCGATACGATTCCAACGCACTTTATTTCTTCCAAATCCGACCTCGTAGCAAAAAGTTATACACATTTGAACGTATGGATTTTAAATTATATAAAATAAAACCTCACCAATACAACTTCAACACGTCAGCCTCTCTCTCCCCGTTAACTTCTACATCGCGCACCTCTTCAGCAAAATCAACGAACCCAAAAACGTCCATGCCCATTACAAAACACACCTTCCACATGGCATCTGAACCACGATCAGACACCACCAGGGGTTGCGCCTCCCTTGACTCTTCTTGCGCTCCAAATCATACCACCTCTTCTCCCGCCATTGGCCACCAATTCATTGAAAACTACACTGTCTTCATGTCCAAATCCTGGCGATTCTATGCACCATCAATCATGATCCGCCGTATGGATTGGAAGATCTCGTCGAGAGCAACAATTTTCATGTTGGAATTGTCTTGAATCATTGAATAGATTATGATAAATTAAAGGAGGAAGATCGTAGAATTTCTGCCATTGGAATAATAAGAATGGCCGCCTGAAAATTTAGGGTTCCAAAAAATATAAAATAATATTATATTCATCGTTTTGCGTGTTTTAAAGCTAAAACGGGTCGGAGTCCAAACCATGCCTGCTCACGGCCTAATAATAGTTTTGACGCCTTTTGAACGCAATGGGATAGGTTTCAAATCCCAATTCCAAAGTGTCTAGCAGTTTTATAAATATGATTATTTAGTTAAATTATACACACAAATTCCTATACGTTTAAAATTATTACGATCAAATGATAACTCCGACGGCTACGAAATTTTAGACCTTACAATAATTTGCAATTCCGAATCCAATAAAAAATTTCATCAAATTCCGAGATCGTTTGCAAAATGGCATTTTAACCGGTTCAATAATATATTAAATTATTCATTTTTTTGTTAATACGCTTTTAAAGTAAATCCAAAGGTTTATAAATTCTATTCAAATCAAAATAAAATTCATATAAATTTACAAGTCAACAAATTGTTTACTGTGAATTCAAAATTCATTATTTACAAATTCAAATTTTATTTGTGAATTCAAAATTCATTATTTACAAATTCAAATTTATTTCAATTATTAATTACACCAATCAATTTCGTTTATATATTAATATTATATTCCAACCTTCAATGTTAACTAATATAAACAAGATCATAAAATTATTTACAACCAATACATGTTATACTTATCAAAATAAGTTAAAATTAATTAATTAAACAATTTATTTAAGTTTCCCTCAAACATTTTTGCAATTTCAATAATTAAAGTTAAATTATAAATTTATTGACTAAATTAAATCCAACTAATTCAATATTAATTTCAACCCTCAATAATTACAATACAAACCAATTCATAACTACCTTTACAATAAATGCATATAATTATATTTACTACAAGTTACAATTTCATTGCACAATCAAACTGATATATATCAATTCCATAAATTATAATTATTAATATAAAATAAATCTCAAAATCAGTTAACCCATTTTATGTTGTTAATTCAATATAAATTTCAAATTCCGTTATAAATACATTATCAAACACGGTCATTATCATACATAGCTATTGCAGTTCATTTTCAACAAGTCAATTTTAGTTCATACCTTATCAATATACGACATAAATAATTAATTTTAATATTTTAAACAATTTTGTTCAAAATCACATTAAATTTAATATTTTAAATTATCGCAAAATATTGGGATGTTACACTCTCCCCCACTCAAAACTTTTCCTCCCCGAAAAGGAACGTAGTAATGAAGTGGCAAAATAAAATTAAAATAATATAAAATTGCTACTAAACTTTGAAAACATTTACTTAAATATATAGAAAATATGAGTTTGAAAACAAATTTCACAAAATTTTCTTAGTCTAGATTTCACAAAAAATTTCGGCAGAGTCTCTTTTGTACGAAGGGATCTGGAAAATAACAATATATATAATATCACAAATATGCATCCCATCTCAATGATGGGGCATCCCAAAACATGGGGAATAATATAATCCAAACATAATATAAAAACCGTTATACGTACCTTTCATTAGCGTTTTCATTGGGGGGTTATTTTTTCATAGCATCCTACCTTTATTTTAAGCGAGTAAAAGAGAAGCATGAAGCGCAAGCGTCCTCTAAGCGAGTGGATTCCATCAGTACCTGCTACTAAACTCAATAACAAAATGTAACACAATATATATATATATATATATATATATATATATATATATATATATATATATATATATATATAAGGGAATAATCCACTATATATGCAACAACCATACATGACTAATAATTGTTGCAAAGTAATAAAAGAACATCCAAACCAACACATTCATTTGGAATAAAACATAAATTTCAAGTTAAGTTCACCATTTGTTTTATACATTGATTCCAAAGCATCCAATTCAAATTAATCCATTGATTCCAATAAATATTATATTTTAGTTAATCTTACTTGATTAAATTTAATTCCCTAATATTTATTAAGCACACATATACCTATTTATTTATTTCCACTACCTAAACTTTCTACACATTTATTTTATGTCATTTATCTATATTTCCAACAATTATGGATATTAACTATTGACACTAAAGCAGTTAAATTTATATTATTCCATATATTTGTATACTTATTTTCCTACTCATTTAATATGTCTATTTTTTTATAACTATTGAACAATATTAACTTTCAAATTAATTCTCTTATGCAATATCTTGTCTCTTATCCCAAACTCCTTAACTTTTATATAATTTAGGCAAGTTATGTTCATGTTTAGAATAAAACCTTATATTACATTTTTTCTCTCCATTTATTTAAACCAAAGCACGCAAATTATATAAATTTAATATTTCACTACTTAAGTATTACTGCCCATATATAATAATTATGTATGTTTACAATCATTTTAACCTCTACACTAATATATAGCGTATATACTTTAATTTCAGTTTTTAGCTGTTTCTAATAATCTCAATATTCCATTCATTTAAGGTTGTTCTCATATTATTAATTAACCGAAGTTAAGAATTCCAACACCGGACCATTTTCATATCGTTGAAAATAATTATGATTATTCTTTTACATACTAAATATATCAAATCATGTTTCTAAAGCTTTAACAAACTTAGGTTTTAAAGAAAATTCGTAGCACAGCTACACAATGTTCCGACCCACTCAGAACTTGAAAATAAATATTGATAATGTGTGCACCCATTACCAACATTATTTCCTAGCAACAAATGGAGGAGTACTTAATAACTTTTACGCTATATCCTGAATAACTTTTGTAATGTCCCATATTTTTGGACATTAATTACGAATATTAAAATCCGTTTTAAGTAATGATTTGGTGATATAAATGGATTTTATATCGAATTTATTTATTTAAAATGGAGTTCGAATTTATATATTTATAATTTAATTATAAAACGAGTTGCGGCGGTGCGGTAGTTCGAAATTTACGATTTAAACTTCAACTGAATATACCGGATCCGATATAAGTCGGATTTCTACCAAATAAGAACCGCTTAAATCGAATTGATTGTATTTTGCTAATGGAAAAGAAAAATCGAGAGTTCATCATATATATAGTAAGATATGGCCAAATCAAATTTTCAGAAAATCGTTATGGAATCGATTATAAACCGTAACGTTAATTTAATATAATTAAATATTTGTTTCGAATCTGGTCAAGATCTTTAAGGCGTAGTTATAATTTATTTATTTTTGAATTTTACTGTAATTGTTAATTAATTAAATATGCAACTTTTTATTTGGAGTATTTTGCACCCTATATCAGCATTTTGGGGATTTACAATATAATTTAACTTATCTATATTATTATATTTTTGGGATCGTGGGGCATTGCTCGACACAACGGTATTTTTTTTTTGGTCAGTAGCGGTCCTTAAATAATAAATTTTTGTATAGTAGAGTACCAATAAAAAATCTAACTCTACAATCAAATCTCATTTAAAGCTGCACGTCCTTTCATTTCTGTCCGTCCTCGCTACTATTAGGCCATGCTGGACAATTCTCTTTGTCTAATCTTTTCAAAATCTCGCCTAAATCTTGCCTCTAGCAAATCCTACCCTATTTGTTGCAGGTCTCAACACATGCCATGCCATGTACAAGGTAAAACACGTACAAAATAAAACCTGTAGAAAGCCATGTGCATGCCAATACCAAATCATAGCACATCATCTAATAATCCTTCCCATTAAATTTTCACGCCAGTATACTGTTTTTCCCAGATCAGCACATGCAAACAACCTAAAATATCTAGTATGAAATAGTTATGTTTCTGTAAATCCCTATACGAAATCCATGTGCATTCTTATCTGGTCTTGGAAAAGAAAAATACAATCGTACTTGCGTGCCCATACCTTTCATTTCAGTAATCTATTTGCCCCAGCTATAGTTTGAAATGTTAGGATTTCAGTATACTTTAACAATACCCAATTGTGAAACCCTAGATCTGAATATGTAACCATATTGATTTAATCGAGAACAAATTAGAAAATAGATAACTTGATTAGCGGAAGCGTACCTGAATCTGTATTTAATTATTGCTATACCTGAATCCCATAATTGGTTGCCACGGAGAAGATTATCTGTTGTAGAAGATTAAGAATTTGGTTCGGTCTTCCAAATTGACACAAACCCTAGATTAGATTCAGCTCTCCGTAGAAGAGGTTAGAGAGTTGCTAAGGCTTGTGTAATTCGGGGACCATAACCCTTTATTTATAGAGTTGGCATTTTGTAATTCGGCCCTTCAACAAATTATAAAATGCCCCGGTATCTACAAATTAGGCCCATGATAACTTAAACTTTAAGCCTATTAATTCTAATAAAAAATTAGATCACTTTACTTAGGCTTTACACCAAAATAGCATAACACATTTTGTTTTACATATGTGACCCAATTGTCGAAATATTCCAACAATCTCCCCCTGGGCCGCATATGAAATAACCTTGAAATGTGTAACTTTATGAGCTCCAAAATTTGCTATTTATAACATACGGTGTATCTGAAACAATCTCGTCCATTAATTGGGTTGACAAAGGATCAAAGCGGCATTCGTTACATTTATCGTAACTAAACCCATCAATGGTCACATATATCAATACAATCAAACGACATAGATCAATCATGGATGTGTAGCATGGAAATTACATGAAATGTGATCTATACATGTCTATTTCCAACTGGTCCTTCTTTAGTGAGATCAAATGTTTAATATTTAAACAACCTGAGTGTAAAGAAAAATTCATTACTTTATTTCTGATCAGAAAAAGAACTTGATATGCATATATCTGTAACTGAAGCATAGAGCAATGAGTCATATGACAATACCAAATACAAACTCCCCCTGAACCAAAATATCCTTACATAAAAGTTACACCAACTGAGCTACATGCTCATGAAAGACCTTAGGTGATAACCTTTTGGTAAGCGGATCCGCCATAATGTAGTTTGTCTAAGTGCGCTCTATGAATTACAATACATTTTGCACTCTTCCCTTATTGGAAAATAATATATTCTTTTCTGTCACAATATTACTTGGTCTTTCAATTCTTTATCTATAACTGGAGTATTGTGACAAAATTTCATTATTATTTTCCATATTTGGATGTCTTATAATTAACCAAAGACGATATTTTCAAAATGGCGAAAACTATAAGTGCCTAAATGACACTTTCCCCTTATATAGTTTCACCCATAAAATATATTATCATTGCTAGAAGTGGATCTTTTACAGTAATGACATCCAAAATATCTGGATCGTAATTCTTTATGATCTCCAACCGATCTGATCTTTTATCTATGAGCATATGATCTTTTATTTTATTCCTTAAAGATATCTCATAACCATTTTGGCTACTAAATCAGTGATCCACTTTTAATATCAGTAAAGTATCTGCCAAATAATACACGCATATCCATATGTGTATATTCATTAGTATGCATTAGAATTCACACTGCAAATGCATGAGAAATCTTTTGCATTTCTTTAATTTCAAGGATGGTAGCATTTATCTGTTTGGTAAAAGAAAAACAACTGAATCGCAGTTTACATACCAAATCTTTTAAGCATTTATCTTCCTAATTCTTTTGTAATAATCCAAATATCACTCCATGAACAATAATGGTGTATTTGAATCCCAAATACAAAAGACTAATCCATAAATGAGTTTCTTAAGTGGTTTCACCAACGTCTCCGTTGAGAAACATAACTTTAATCTTCATCAGATAATGCTCAAAAGTACAAAATGTAGTAAGCTCCAAAGCGATCGATTCTAAAGAATCGTTTACTAAGTCCAAAATGAAACATTCTTTAAAGAAAATAAAATTTCCTTTTAATAATAGTGATTTCAATAAAAGTGCCTTATAAAATTCAATATTACCCACTTGATCCCTTTTGGCTTTGAATAGTTATTCATAACCAATGATCTTATTACTTAAGTTAGAGGGAGATTTCAAACTTTATTATCCATATAGATTTATGTTATATGTTCATTTCTTAAATCCACATTTTAAATTAGTACCTTACATGGATTGATGTAAGTCCATAGCATCATCTTTATCAATCCATTATTTATCTTTATGAAGAAATACTACACAATAATCTAAAATAGCATTTCTTCCCATTTAGGTGGATTTCCATAGTGATCTTTGCATTTTGAGGTTGTTGAGTTTGTTTTCTTGAAACAGTAACCTTAGCTTATAGAAAAAATTATCTTCAACATCGTCTTATTATGGTTCTTAATTTACTTCTTCTTAGTAAAAGAAAACAAATCTTAAACTTTAAGCGAAGAAGCAACCGCAATTGAATCAAAGACAATGATTCTCTTTAAAGACAATGATATTACTTTATTTCTCCCCCCAAACTCAACATCCTCAAAATAACTATTACAATTCCCGCTTTAAAACTTTTACTTACTGTGGGTTCATAAAGAATTATAAACTTTAAATCCTTTAGAATATCAATAAAGCATTTTCTATATTTATGATACCTCAATCTATAATTCCTCAGAAAACTGAAACAAAAAATATATTAGTCACCAAAACAAGATTTGAGATATCATTACAAGCTATTTAGCATAAGTAGCCATAACTTATATATCAGACATTAAGAACTTCAATTACATAAAAATTTTGATTTTTTTTTTTCATAAATCAACACTATTATTACTTGATGAATATGTTCATATTAGAAATATAAAACCGAAATCTGTCTAAACGACAGCATAAAAAATATCAAATAAATTCAAGTAGTTTGACTTAAATCTCAATAATAACTTTATATGTCTGTATATCCCAATAAAGAAATAACTATAAATATATCCTTATGTTATTTCTTTTCTTTGAGATCCTTAGCGACTTCTTAATCCTTACATACATTTATTTACAATGTATATCAAATGAGTACTTTTCAACCATAAAAACTTCAATCTCTATTTTAATTACCAAAGCGCTAAATTAGCCCAATAAAATAACATATTATTCTTAAAATAATTTTAATCTTTAAATGAATATACTGAAGATAGCACCAAACATAACGATACCTTGAGCGTCTTTAGCTTTTGAAGCAATATCCTTTTCCGTATAGTACTCATGTATATTTCTTTTACTTTGACTTTATGTAATCAAGTACTACAAAGAGTGCTTGATTTCCCTTATTGTTTTCACAAAAACCGTTTCCATTCTCAGTAGATAACTTATACAAAATTAGTTATCGTTACCTATAACACATCCTTGAAAACTTCTGAAGTATTTACTTAATGATCGTTTTACTCTTGCCTTTGAATTCTATCACCTTTCAATATTCTTCATAACATTATAAGAATATTTAACCATAGTAGGGTTGGCTGTAACCCTCTTAGTTAAGAGTTAAATCTATAAAGTCAAGAACAAATAACATGCTCTCATACAATTCCTTATATTTATCCCACAACAAGATGGAAATATTCTTTAAATTGACAGATAATTCAGAACAAAAATAAAATGAAGATTGACCGTATATGCTCATAGCCAAATATCAACCATAGTAAATTCAAATAATTGGTAAGTCTCTTCTCAAGATACCTAGTACACATTAATATCAAGTCTTTGGACAGTAATATTAACTGTAAGTGGTATTCTTGTTGTAATGATCAAACATCGATAATAAATTCAAGTCAAATAACAACCTTCCTTTGGGCCAATTAATTATTCACTCGAAAAACTTTATAATTGCCGCGTATTTATCATCACACATGTGTAAGTGATTCGGCCAAACATTAGCCTTCCTTTGGGCCGACTAATATTCACATGAATAACTACACACAAATATTAAATATTTTCATGAACCACCAAAATATAGAGGTCATTTTGGTGACATATTATTTTAAAGTTAATTCACTACTAATGTAAAATATTTACAGCTGTAAAGAGACGCCAAAATTATATTTGAATTTATCCTTAATATATGTACAATATATTTTGAGTGTTATAAAACACTTCGCTTTAGGTCCATATGACAACTAAAATATCAAAAATTATAACCATAGCACGATAGATTTTTAATTATAGTTGTCATAATCTTTTGCTTTAGGTATGTGATTATATTCATGATATCCCTGAAATAAATACGATGATATAAAACATCATAAGTGTACCACATGACAAATGTCCTTGATTAATGTCAGACTTAAATATCATCTCAGATTAAAAACAAAGGACGAAAAATTCTCAAACTGAATACCATGGATAAACGCAAGGTCATATAATATATATATTATATGCTGACTTTAAAAAAAAAACATTCCTTGCGTAAAAATTTTACCGTACTTATCAAGTATCATAGCAGCAAAATATTCAGTGTATGACAATGTAATTACTAGATTTCTGCATATTGTCATGGTTAGAATAAAAAAAAATGACTTACAAGAACTTGAATTTCAAAACCTAACAGTAAAAAAAGAAAAAAGAAAAAACAACAACAATGTGGATGCAGTGTTCCATGTGTGGTATGCCCAATTCATATATTTCGGTGAACAAAGTAAATAGTCTGTAGTCTGCACTAACCCATTCGAAAGCATGGACAAAACATAAATAAAATATCATAGCCACGTGTTTATGTGGCCTGCCCTCAGTTCCTAAGTTTCTGCATGGAAATATCCTTATATTTTAAGTATCCTTATATTTCGGATCTTGAAGAAATATTCAGTCAAAAGGTTGTCATGGGTTTTAATGCAGTCTGATTCGTTAATTACGCTGGAAGAATCATAAAGCAAGGAGATACTAATTTTCGAAATTCAAACATTGTTCTCTGAATAAATTTACCGATTCAACAAAACATCCTATCAACACCCATATGCAGAAAGACTACAAATGCATAATTGCATTCACATAAAATGAATAAATAAATAAAAAACCATCATGTCCATCATGTAATCCATGATTGCATATTTACCAAAAGAAAAAAGCATATAGCAGCAAATAAGAAAATAAGGAGACCTTTCATTCCTTCTTTGACTTTTCTAATGAGAAGGTGATAAGCTGAATTCATAATTTGCTGGATAACTTGCAGGTTGGTTGGATTTTTAGACTAGGCATACAATAGATACTCACATAAATTTTAATACTATCGCACTGAGTCCATAGTTGTTGACACTAAACATATATTATAAATCAAATTCTATGGGACATAATGACACTGATGTATGCACAGTATCACCGAGAATACATAATAAAATTCAACAGAAAACTTTGTAAGTTGGACATGATGAAATAGCTAGTCCAAACATAATTAATTTCTCAAAATAAATCAATAATGGGTGGCTCCGATACCACTTGTTAGGATTTCAGTATACTTTAACAATACCCAATTGTGAAACCCTAGATCTGAATATGTAACCATATTGATTTAATCGAGAACAAATTAGAAAATAGATAACTTGATTAGCGGAAGCGTACCTGAATCTGTATTTAATTATTGCTATACCTGAATCCCATAATTGGTTGCCACGGAGAAGATTATCTGTTGTAGAAGATTAAGAATTTGGTTCGGTCTTCCAAATTGACACAAACCCTAGATTAGATTCAGCTCTCCGTAGAAGAGGTTAGAGAGTTGCTAAGGCTTGTGTAATTCGGGGACCATAACCCTTTATTTATAGAGTTGGCATTTTGTAATTCGGCCCTTCAACAAATTATAATGCCCCGGTATCTACACATTAGGCCCATGATGACTTAAACTTTAAGCCTATTAATTCTAATAAAAAATTAGATCATTTTACTTGGGCTTTACACCAAAATAGCATAACACATTTTATTTTACATATGTGACCCAATTGTCGAAATATTCCAACATGAAAAATACCATCCTACGTTGTACCCAATTGATAACTGACCTTCTTCTTTATCTTTAATTCTTCCCTATAAATACATTAGCAGCCACTAGCCAGACCTTTCTGAAACGAAGCAAAACACCTTTTCCTCTCTAAAAAAAAAAAAAAAAAAAAAAAAAAAAAAAAAAAACTCCATATAATACCATCATCTCCAGCATATCGATTCCTTCAGTAAAACAGAGTTTGCTCTTCAAAAAAAAAACATATAATACCATCATCTCCAGCATATCGATTCCTTCAGTAAAACAGAGTTTGCTCTTCAAAAAAAAAAAAAAAAAAAAAAAAGGAATCTAAATTTACGAATGTCGGATTTGCAACACTAGTTCAACTCGTGTTTGTGTATTGATGGGCTCACGCAAACAAGAAGACAGCAACAGAGCGGTAAGCTGTCGGATGGTCATTTTCAAATAGACTGAGTTGAAGGGGTTTCACTGATGGCGTCTGTGTACCGTTGGTGCGTGAAGGTTCGGTGAAGAATATGGGAAGGTGTATATGTAAGTGGGAGTTCATTATTGTTTACACGTGTGAAAGTGAAAAAGGACATTTGAAGCTGTTGCATGGGAAGTGGCGGAAGTGTGGGTATACTATTACTCTCTGGTCAAACGAGACAGTGAGGACCCAAAAGGAAGACAAGAGTGCTATTTCAGGAAGAAGCAATGTAGTATGTGGGCTGTCTGTAAGTTAACGAAGTTAATGAAGTTGTTAATTAATGTCTATTTAAAACAATTAAATAGTATCATTAAGTTAATGAAGTTAACCGACGGGTTAGGGAATTGGAATAATTGTTTATTTAAAACAATTAAATAGTATCATTAAGTTAATGAAGTTGTTAATTAATTTAAAAGGTTGCATTAGTATAAATCCATTAATTAATGTCTATAAGTTGGCAAAACCAATTGATTAATGAAGACAGAATATTAGATTAATTTAATCTAATAATCATATGATCAGTCGTTAAGATTTAACGAATGTTCTAAGTAGTTAATTTATCTTTAATTAACTACGGTTTAAAGTTGTTTAATTATTTATTTATAGAGTATTATTATTTAATAACCTTTCTAATAATGAATTATTAGTCTATGATTAGTTAATATTGAGGTAAACTATATTTACTTCAAATTTGATAATAAAGATTTATAAAGTGATTTACTTTTTAAATGACTTCATTCAAGAAGAAAGTAAGAGTAATAGGATTCTAAATTAGATCGGGTAAAATGAATTAAAATAGTTTGTAAACTAAATTGACAAAAGGTCAGAACAAAATGGAATGCTTTGCAAATGAACTTTTATTTAAATTTAAGAAGATGGTTAACGATTTTAGGATTAAAACCAGTTAAGTTATAGTAAGTTATTAAACATGGATTTGCGTAAGGATGCGACGAATGAATCGAATAAAAAAATCCAAGTTATAAATGAAGTTGTATAAAAAGATTTTAAGCAAAGTGCTAGTAAATGATTTACTTAATTAACCAATTAAGTAAAATGAATTAGAATATAAGGTGGGTTTCAAATGAAAAAAAAATGGTTTCTAAAACCATATTTAATTGAATAGTAAATGGAAACGGGGATAATATAGTGGATTTTTGGATTTCAAACTTTTATTATCTTAAGGCAAAAACGTTGTCGATCAAAGTCTGAGAGGTAATTAAAATAACCCAACTTGAATGACTTCGCTATTATCGATGGATGGTACTAGTTTGTAACGGAAAGGGATATCGGGGTTAGTTTATAAAGGAAATATTGAATTTGCAAGCTTTCAAAATATAATTATACTTATGGGTTTTAAAAAAATAAACAATGTATAAGTTAACATTTGTTTTGACCCAAGTTTGGAAAGTAACGAGATATTATTGTTTGGAATGCACTTATTCCAAGTAATAAGTGAACAACGATGTTTTCCGAAGAAATGGAAATAGTTATGTTGAATGAGAACCAAAGAAAATATTTGAATTATATAATGACTTGAATCAAGGGTAATATTTGAAGTTTGAGTTTAAATAAAACTAAATGGTTTATATAATAACTAAAACGTCGCTTGACGTTGTTTTGGCCATACGAGAATTAATAATTGGAGCTATACCATTAAGCGGGTAATATATCGAAGTAAAGTAAAAAGGGGAATCTGGAGAATATAAAGTAATATTTTCAAGACAAAGGAAATGGAAAGGGAGTATGTTACTAAAACGATATTAAGTCAATATAATGGTTTAAAGGAAATAATTTTTATCAAAGGGTATGAGCTGTCAGTATACTTGACCGTAATGTTTGACATTGATAGTTAAAACACCAAACTATCAATGGAATATTCTATTGGACCTTTTAACGGGTTGTTTCGAAGAGACCGCGACGGGAAGTAGACCCTAAACCAATTCGATCTAACGTTGTGTACGAAACTAACTCGCAGCGAATGAAGATGGAGCACTGAAAGCCGTAGATCTTCATGAAATAGAAGAACTATTTAAAATCTCTGGGTAGCTCCCATAAAAAGAGATAAACTGTGGTTACGTCGTGATTGGAATTTACGGATTGCAAGGACTACTCACTACTGATCCTTGGGGTGATTCCTATATAAGGATGCGGTAGGAGGGTGCCTTCGGTTCATCTTGTTCCTGGATGACTTGTATGGACGATTGCCTGACAGAGTATTTCTTAAGAATCACATACATTGATTTTTACAAACGTGCCTCTGTCAGCTGTAGAGTATTTTTGTGGACGTCAATTAGTGTTTTGATGGAATTTGACAATGTGCATTCAAAGTGGATGGAGACGTGCTGTTTTGAAGCATAAGTTAATCTCTAGCCTCATCAAATGGGAAATGGCACAAAATCGGGTAGGCAACATGGCTATGTGGGTCGCACCCATAAAAAGGGTATATCATTACCTGATCTGGAGAAATCAAATGCCTTCGATTGTCCCTTTATTTTTATATGTATGCTATCGGTTTGGTTGGCTGACCCCCAACCGTGGTGATGATATATTCGGCACTCTCAAGAGAAATGAGGGGTCGGTCATGTGTAGCCGGGTTGCAAGACGTTCTTGTTGAACCCCAATGTATTCATCTCCGGATGTAAATTGTCGGCAGGTGGTCCCATACCTTGCCAGGAAATCCGTTTTCCAATAAGCGCCGCGGTTTTGATTGTATACTATATATGTAGAGCGTGAGATGCAAGCGTTCGGCTAGATTATTATTTGTGATTTGATTGACACTAGTACAATATCAGAGAAGATATTGATTTCAAAAATGCTTTGGGTTATAGTAAGGTAAAAACCGTCCGTGTTTATGTGTGGGCTGGTCTTACTATTATCCTTTTCTTTCAAAAGGATTTCTAAAGTTAAACAAGTTGTTTTTGCTGGGAATTTATCACTGAAAGTATTCCAGACTGATCCGGGTGAATTTTGCTTTGCTTCAAATGTGCTCGGATCAGACCGAGTATAATTTCAGTTCAGGTTTTTGCTGGAGTTTCAGGAGCTGGAAGCTAGAGGCTTCACCATTAGTTATTTAAGGCTATCTTCCACTGTGACAGATATGTGTTGTACTCTGATGATTGGTATGTATATATAGTTTTCTTTTTGTAAAGAGATTTGATATATTATATTTATTCGTTCTGCTGTGAGATTCTGATGTTCTTCTTATTCTTCTATTCTAATATTTCTTTTTTTTCTATTTCTCATCCTCTAATCTCCTTCTAATAACTTTCTGGATGTTCGGTACTCGAGTTTGGACACGGGATGTGGTTGTGTAGAAATTCGAGCATCGAATTTTCCAGTTCGTTACAACTTTATACAAAATACCATTTTATAGTACTTATAAAATTTCAAAATCTTAAAAAAGAAAAATTTCAAAGGAAATAGTGCTATATTTATATAATATAACTCAAAACAATATTATGTCAATGAGCCATATTCGAATGTTTAGAAAGCCCTATCGATGCCTTGGCGTCCCAAGTACCGACCAGATTTCATAAATACTCAACGGAACAAACCAACATTATACAAAATCATTTTATATCGAAATTACGAGTACGCTCACTCATATACACTCAAACTCATTCTAGGGTATTACTACCCTATCTCTAATGAGTTAATCCCTAATAGTGCCAAGGTTTTCGCTAAACCAAAGCTCTAATACCAAATGTAACGACTTGGATTTTTGACCGTTCAAATCGACAATGATCGTCAATGTCGACTTAAACAAATCAAAAATACAGATAGTTATTAGGATTTATATAAGAAAAGGAAGAAAAACAAACACATAATCTCACAATGGAAGGACAAAATATAATAAATAAATAACAGTTCATGAAGCTGTTAAAACATTCATTTGATTTTATTTTACAACAATTATCAGAGTTAACTATCATAAACATACTAATATTTGCAGCAGAAATAAATAATAATACTTCTAGCAAGCCCCATCTTCATCTTCAAAAAAAGTGTCTTCGATAACTGAAACTCAAGCTGACCCAAGCACAACTGAAAAGACAAAAATACTCGGACCAGAACTAAAATATTCTCGTATCGTTAAATCAAATTCATGTGATAATATGAGTGCAATAACTTAAGAGATGTTACGGGAATTTCCATCTCCTAAGGCTCCATTAAACTAGATACTATATAATATAATACGCTATTATAATAGTGTCTATGGTTAAATATAAAATAACATAAGCGGGATTACCATTATTACCTTTACACCGTTTATAACGTTGCCATACAGTTTGCATATAACAGACCAAAATGTCGGCAGATAGGAATGCGCCGTGGTGCGACAACATTAAATTAAAATCGTAGGGGGATTGATTAGGATAATATGACAAGGAACACGAGAAATGTCCAGAGTAGGAATATACTAGTTGCAATCCCGGACTGGTGGTTACGCATAGCTGCGGCTGCCGCCCACCTCGAACAACACTCTCAAATTACATATGCACATCAAATCAAATCAATCAAACCGAGGGACTATAGTTATAAAGGAAGAAGTGTTGCCGATGGAGGTACCTATAACCCCACTTGGCCTGGTATAGCCCTGTTTTAGTCATTTTAATTATCACCTGAAGGTCAAGGACATCCATCATTGTTCTCTTACTTCATTCCAGTAGCGTTCGCCAAACCAACCTACTTCATTCTAGAACTCAACCGCATACACAGTTGTTAAAGTGGTTTTCGGTATCGGCAAAGAATATGACAATATCCGATAACAATCAAGCGTTTACATTTTTCACACCGGTCAGTTGTTTTACACTTCAAAGAGATTCATACTTCATATCAAAATATCATATTTTTCTTTAAATGCGTTTCAATAGTCAAAATAGAATATTTCATATTAAAATCTCCATTTAAAACCAAATTTAAAATCTTGAAACAATTGCAACTTTAAAATAATTTGGATATTAAAATAGTTAAAAGTATATTAAAATAGTTTAGATATATAACTGAAATAGTTTGAAAATAAATAGTTTGTAATTAAAATAGAATTATCAGATTTAGTAAAATCTATAGTTAAAATATTAAAGTGGTTTATAAAATAAATAGTTAATTATTACCATGGTTTATCTAAAATAATTAATAAAAATAAAATAGTTATAAGGTAAAATAGTTTATAAAGAAAAATAATTATTTTTAAAATAGTTTGTAAAATGGTTTAAAATACTGTAGTTGAAATTATAATCGTTTCTAAAAAACAAAGTGGAATCGTATTCCATTTTCAAATCAACTCGATTAAATTTCGGTATCTCAATTCAAAAGGACTCAACTTCCCATTTCTATTTCAATTCGATTCAACAGTTCAATTCAAACAATTTGACTTAACAATTCAATTCAAATATTTGAAATTTCAATTATAATTCTCACTTTGAATTATTTCAACTTATAAAATCTCAAGTTCACAATTTAAATAGAACTTTAAATCAAATAAATTTAAAGTAAATTTCAAAGATGGATAACGAAATCAATTTCGATAAATTCAATTTATATTCAATTCATTTTAACTTCAATTTACAACATCAAAAATTTACTTTAGCTTTTATATTTCAAAATCCAACCTTCAAGTTCAGAAGAAATTGATTTATAAAACGTCTATAATGTCTTTAAAACAATATTTCTAGTGTCATGGTTAAAATAAATTTTATTTAACCAACCGGTGTCCGTATATAATTTTCTACCCGATGGCCAAGTAATACTTAAAATTTAATTTTAGTATTTTGGGAAAGGATATATATCATTTCAATCCAAATTAGGGTCATAGGTATTTATCATTTCAACCTACGTTCTTAATTCATTTCAATGATTGATCCCAGGTTTATTTGATGCCCGTAACATCTAGGATAATGGTTAGGATTAATCACCAAAAATCAATAACATATATAAACATTGTCGATAACAAGATGAATTACATATCAATACATTAAATATATAAATTCAAGGCATTCATCAAAATCAACACATCTAAACAGTTCAATATAATATCAGTTACTAGTCGTCAGGTATGAGGTTTTTAAACTAGAAATCAAATTCTAACTGTACAATTTATAACAACAATTAAATTAAATTATATTGTCTATGCCGATTAACATGTGTAAGCAGTTTAAACAATCAAACAACAAATACAATCATATCATAACATAAATTTAATTTAACTAACAATCAAATATTTTAGTTAGGTGTGAGTGGGTTTAATCACTCACATTTGATTTCAAATGAGATTGAAATTCAAATCTTAACCCAAAAATCAAGTCTTAGAATCTTTCTAAACCAACGCCATCGCGAAGAGCTCGTCGATATAATTCCAACACAATTTATTTCGTCCAAATCCGATCTCGTAGCAGAAAGTTATTCACATTTGAGCATATGGAATTTAAATTGTATAAAATAAAATAAAATAAAATAAAATAAAACCTCGCCAACACAACTTTAACACGTCAGCCTCTCTCTCCCCGCTATCTTCTACATGGCGCACCATCTTCACCAAAATGAAAGAACCCAAAACCGTTCATGCCCATTACAAAACACACCTCCCACACGGCCTCTGAACCACGATCAGACACCACCAGGGATTGCGCCTCCCTTGACTCTTCCTGCGCTCCAAATTTGACCACCTCTAATCCCGCCATTGGCCACCAATTCATTGAAAACCGCACCGCCTTCATGTCGAAATCCTGGCGATTTTAAGCACCATCAATCACGATCGCCGTACGGATTGGAAGATCTCGTCGAGAGCAACAATTTTCGTGCTGGAATTGTCTTGAATCGTTGAATAAATTAAGAGAAATTAAAGGAGGAAGATCGTAGAATTCAGGCCTTGGAATAATAAGAATGGCGACCTGAAAATTTAGGGTTCTAAAAATTACAAAATAATATTATTTTTATCGTTTTGTGTGTTTTAAAGCTGAAAACGGGCCGGAGTCCAAATCAGGCCTGCTCATAGCCTAACGATAGGTTTTGACGCCTTTTGAATGCAATGGAATAGGTTTCAAAGCCCAATTCCAAAGTCTTTTCTTCTAAGACTCGATTATTTAATTAAATTATACACACAAATTCCTATACGTTTTAAATTATTACGATCAAATGATAACTCCGATGGCTACGAAATTTTAGACCTTACAGTAATTTACAATTCCGGATCCAATAAAATTAATTTCACCGAATTCCGAAACCGTTTGCAAAATGACAATTTTAACCAGTTCATTAATATATTAAAATATTCATTTTTCGTTTATTCGCTTTTAAAGTAAATTCAAAGGTTTATAAATTCTATTCGAATCAAAATAAAATTCATATAAATTTACAAGTCAACAAATCGGTTACTGTGAATTCAAAATTCATTATTTACAAATTAAAATTTTATTTCAATTATTAATTACACTAATCAGTTTCATTAAATATATTAATATTAAATTCCAACGTTCAATGTTAACCAATATAAACAAGATCACAAAATTATTTACAACCAATACACGTTATAATTATCAAAATAATTTAAAATTAATTACTTAAACAATTTGTTTAAGTTTCCCTCATACATTTATGTAATTTCAATAATTAAGTTAAATTATAAATTTATTGACTAAATTAAATCCAATTAATTCAATATTAATTTCAACCCTCAATAATTACAATACAAACCAATTTATAACTACCTTTACGATAAATGCATATAATCATATTTACTACGAGTTAGAATTTCACTGCACAATCAAATTGACATATATATCAATTCCGTATTCCATAAATTATAATTATCAATATAAAATAAAATTCAAAATTATTTATCCATTTTATATTGTTAATTCAATATAAATTTCAAATTCCATTATAAATAGATTACCGATCACTGTCGTTATCATACATAGCTATTGCAGTTCATTTTTCAACAAGTCAATTTTAGTTCATACCTTATCAATATACTACATAAATCATTAATTTTAATATTCAAAACATTTTTGTTCAAAATCACATTAAATTAATATTTTAAAGTATCGCAAAATCTCGGGATGTTACACTGAGAGTTTGAGTCATATGATGTATATTCATTTTTGGATTCATTGTATTAATTTATGGTATTTTCAACCGTTCGAGTATATACATATATGTTGTTATAATTCCATTGTCTATAAATATATTTAATTTATTATGTCATATGTTAGAAGTTTGTGTATTTACACTATATTCTGAGTATGTTCATTAGCCACCGAATAATGTATTAAACATTAATTGAGTACGTCGATCCACATAAGGTAATAATGAAAAATTATATACCCCGATCAATGTATTCAATAATCATTTAATATAAGGCTATAGATGGTCGCTCCTAACTGTATCTATTCTTCTCTCTAATAGACGACATTACTCGTTAATGCTCTTTATTAAGGCGAGTCTCGAGGGTGGAGCCTTAAAAAATGGTGTTAGATCAAATGTCAAAACTATCAGAGAGAAAATATGATAAAAGTGCAATAATCACATAACAAAACCAGAACACTACATGTGTTGCAACAAGGAAGGATAACAATTGGGTATACTTTTATCACTTCCATTGTTATCCTTAACTTGTGTCCCTTATCATTTGAGTCTTGAGTAAATCTCATCTTTGGAAATACTTCTAAGAATGTATTTCATTTCGTAGTATTCCATAAGGTTGAGTCAGCTTTTCTATAGTTTATCACTACAGACATTTCCATTCTCTTAGATCCTTTGGGTGTATAAATCATGGTTTTGAAATTGATGAAACTTGAATTCTGTCCTTTAGATTGAAGTTGATGGTTGAGTTAAATAAAATGAATTGGGACAGGTAAATGAATTAAATCCAAGATAATATTAGTGAAACTCATATTGATATAAAGGGGAATAAATTGGGAAAAAAAATCAGAGTTGCACAGCAGAAATAAATGGATTGTTTTCGGCTATGCTAAGTTTAATAAATTTAGATGTGGGATTAAAGGGATGAGAATAAAATGGATGACTAATTATTGAGACTTAGTGGTAGCTTTTATTTATTTAAAATAGAATAAGAATACTTGTGATAATAGGATAATAAACTAGTGTGAACCCGTGCTACGCACACGGGCTTCGTTTCATGGCTTTTAATAATGAGTGGTGAATAAAGTTTATTGTCCGAAAATGTTGTACAAATCCAAAAAGCTAGAAAAAAATGAAAACAAACATTATAGTTAATTCAATAGTTCAAAACTTAACATGCACTCATTCAGTTTTTCAAAATAGCGCATGTGTAAAAACCATCTCCAAAAACAGTATGTGACGTGCACAATGTCTACTTTTCTAAATACACGGGCTCTCTGTAGCTTTAGAACAGTCATAATTGCAAACATGTATTCCAAAAGCAACTTATATATAAAGAAAAAATTATATACACAGTAAACAGTACATATCAAAATTACTATATACACAATAAATCTCTCAGATAATATAACTTATATCCTCGTACAAACTCTTCAACTTGCCACATAATCACACACATGGTCAACTATACATTACTAAAACAGTGAAAGGAAACAGTGAACAGAAAGAATTTAATTGGTTTAACATATAAATATTTTTTCTGTACAAACTTACTATTTGTGCACCATGTTTCATGCTATAGAATAAAACCCATAACGTTTGCTAACATCTTGAACAATGTGTTAGCTGCAAAATAGCAAATACAATAGCAGTTTATATTAGAATTGAAAAGAAAATATATACGATCAATGCAATACTGATAAATTGAACGAAAATCAAGAAGGAAATATAAAAGAAAATTTACAGACTTAATGCTCTAAGATAGAGTAATTTGGAGCTGATATGGCAAAGATATCTCAAATGAGTTTGTAAAAAAAAAAAAAAATAGGAAAATAAGTCAAAATTGGACCATGATTCACGTAATGGAGATATTAGCAACCATGAACTACAAACATCATGTACACATATCATAACGACAATGAGATGTCAGCATGTCTGATATTATTCACACATGGTAAAAGAATTGGTGAATCATTGCCATGTTTGTAATAGTAGGCCAAGAAATTTCATATAACATTCTAGTCATTAAAATTATTTCAATCAATGTTTAAAGCTAAATCCAAGAACAAATTTGTAGATAAATATTTGTTTAAATAAGGTAACTTTTCTTTTTTACTTTGTCTAAATTTATGTATTCATACTACCGTATTTTTCTTGTATAAGGCATGATAAACATTTAACACAGACAATAATTCCAAAAGCATTCCTAGGCAGAGCAGCAATAAGAATATGACAAAGCATGGATGCAATCAGAAATTTGACTGGACACCTAGTAACTTACATTTTTTTGCTTTATAGCATTCTCTATCTGATTCCAAATAAACCTGTCACCTGATGAACCAAATCAGCTATGTAAGCATCGTAGTCATAATAAACTAATAGGGAAATTGGGGACATCAATTTGTTTGGATATTAGAAATCATCATATGGAGAAAAAAAATCTTCAACACTCCGAATATAAAGCGCAGATTATCCTTTAAACATATTGCTAAATAGAAAAATTTAAAAACTATAATGATATTATCTGCTTCATACGTTTTCTGAATAATCTATTCTCCAACAGAATAAACAGAAACAAATTATTGTCATATTTTTTTCTCAATTAGTAACTTTTATTTCAGACAAAATGGCTTAACATAAGAGTACAACTAGTAACCATGCACACAATTTTTGTAACAGATTCTTTATATTTGGTTGTTCCAAGCATTTGAATCCTACTGATAAGACAAAAATGATATGTAGGATCCATGGCGAAAATTTTATCATCTACGTAGATCTATCCAAAAACCTATATATTGATGATTGGGAAATATTGGTCTCACAAATACAATCGTAGAGAATAATGATCTATACATACACACATACACACACGCATGCATGCACGCACGCGCGCGCGCACACACACACACACACACACACATATATATATATATATATATACATTATACATACATACATGTATAAATAAATAAATATATATATATAAAAACATATCATTGAACAAAACATATTAGAATGAAGGTACGAAACTTTACAATATAAGCCTAAACGAAACCAAATTATGATAAAACAATTAAGTATTTAGACCAATTTTTATAAAGTCACAAATATCAATTATTTATAATGCAGCAAGAAATATAATGCATGTTAGCATGATGTAAGAGGTCCTTGAACGCTTTGACCGCTTATATGTAATGGACCAAAAAATAAATAAAAGAGCAACTTATTTGTACAAAATCAACAATTTTATATGCCTTTATCAAATTTAGACGATAGAAGCACTAAAAATACAAAAGGTAGAGTTAATACTTGAAATAGTTAAAAAATCGAATCATTAATTGCAATATGAAGAACTAACGATGGATTCTTGGCTATTTGGGTTCAAAATAGTTTAGGATTTTTATATGAAAGTACAACTAAAGAAACTTTTGTACTTACAGCCATAAATGGCAGGTTTAATTAAAACCAAATTTAAACTAATATGTATACATAATTCTTAAAAGATTTTGGATTGGTGTTAAATTAAAATCTTTGTCTCATGATATAGTTGGTACTTCAGTGATTGGGAGGAGATATCTAATCAGATTTTATGTTGGTGTAATGCTGATGGGGTCTTGCTCTACATGTTCAATTGGTTTAAAGTATTATGAGGTTTAAGAAAATTTGTAATTTTTCCCTGCACAAATTGTTTACTTTTAACTGATTATGATGGAAAACCACTTTAAATGCTACTCCCTAAAGTTCACTCAGATAGAAATTAACCTTCAGTATGTGACCATCATGTATGATTTAGTCGATTAAAGATTTCAAGTATGGAATGATGTATGAGATGGATGCAAGTGAGAGGAAGTGGAATAGCTGAGGCAGTAAAGAAGAAAAAAATATTGTATCACCAGTTTCTAAAAATAGAAATTTTACCATGACTGCATTCTACCAGTAAATTTTTTATATGCAAATCAATCAATTTTATGCTAATATGTAGTTTACATATAAAAAATTATGATGTTTGTAATGTATAAAAATACCGTACAAAAAATTCATGTATGCAACCTTTTTAACTTCCTTTTTACTCTACCAGCATATAAAATGACCATATTTTGGCCGTAATTAAGTTTTCATTCCTTTTTATTTTGTTAGATATTAAACATTATGTTAGCTGTACAGTTGGGACAAATATAGAATGCAAGATGCTTAAGCTAAAAGCATCTCAAATAGTTCTTTATTTAGTCAGTATATTCAGTTTTGGAGATCTAACAAATTAATTCAAACGTGCGAATATTTAGAAGGCATCATCTAATCTGAACATTTGTTAAATAACCATTTTTATTATTATTTGTCTAATCAAAAATAACTCATAATGTTAAAGATCCGGAATAGCTAAAGGTATGCTCTGATAGTGCTAAGTATGTAAAAAGTTCACCAGATATACTAATGCATCTGCCTATGAAAAATTGTACTTACTCTATTATCGTCAGCATCGTTATCAGTGTTACTAATCATTTTAGCAGTGTATTCATTCTCAAATTTCAGGCTATTACCAAGACACTTTGCCTCATATGTTAACAGTCATGTTTGGTGACTCTATCGAAAAAGCAAGGTGAGTGTTAATAAAGGCTTATCTGAAAAAATGTTTTTAATTTAGCTGTTAAAAATAGACGCATATTAAAAAATAAAGAAATAAAAATAGTCACCAGGTACTGTTCGATTTTTTAGTTCAAAACCTTAAAATCTTATTAAGTTGTGGATATAACATATATCATTTTCTATTAATGAAAAAACTAACATAAATACAAAATCGACATTCATAAAGAAAGAAAAAAAATCTATAGTAAGCCTTTATAAACTGAAATTAGTCCTTTAAAAGAAAAAAAATTGACGCTTTAGTAACTTTGGATTTGTAAATGCTTTCAATACTGAAATTACCAAAAAGATATAATAGTTGAAACAAAAGTCTAAAGATTTTTTTTCCATAGCTCATGATATTGAATAAATAGTATCCATATAAGAACTCAATCAGACATGTTAAAAATTGAGGATTACTTCTCACACAACTCACATTAAAAATTATAAGGCCTCCATTGAAAAGGTCAGGTTCAGGTGATTAGTAACTTTTATCAAATGCGTAGACCATCATCTTGCTAATGCTAACGAATATCTATGCTATATATTATAATAACATATTCTATTATAAAATGCACTCACCTACAAATCTGCAGACTATGACAGAATCAGCCTGAGAAAAAACACGAGAAAGAGACCGGAAAATAGTACTGAAAAAGGCAGAGAGTGACCGAGCTTCCCTCGAAGGACTCACACTGACAACAACTTACAACTATCAACGATCCACCTTATGTTTAATTTGACGCAGCCCAACTGTGATTCTCAAACTTGTTGCAGCTATGGAGGAAAAAGATTCAATGATTTTGTTTGTAAAATGCAAAGCTAAACTGACAATATCAAAGTACAAACATAAAAAATGTATATAAAATTACCACCAAGAAATGGATAAACATATTCAGCTTCCTTGGCCACAAACAGCTTTCCATGACTCCATTTTGGAATCTGGATATAAGAGAACCAAAATAAGAATAATGCTGTAATTAAAATCATATTCCCTTTTTAATGTGCTTAACAAATTATATATTACTATAACACGACATATAGTACAAAGAGACTACGATTTTCTCTTGTTATGGATAAAGATAATAGTATTTGAGTAAACGAAATCACCTTCATGTAAAAAAGAGCCTGTAAACCTTTCGTCATTCAAATAGTCTAACCAATCAATCAGTCTAAGCATTCATTTTTCATGTGCTTTATCAACAACCATGGACAAAATATCAAGAGAACATTGGTACAAGCTGCCTTTTTTTGCAGGTTCCAAAAGGTTGATTATGCGAAGTGATTCAAAATTAAATCAAGATCACCATGAAATCTTTTTAGTATGAACATTTAGAAAGAAAACCCAAATTAACAACATTTGAGAACCTTCTAATCTTAATTAATCAACATTTGGAAAAAAATCAGAGAGAAAATAGTTGATATGATTATTAAAACTAATTCATAGCAACATGAAAAATCAACCATCCAAATGCATAGAATGGTGCAAAATTTAGGGTTAGCATCCAACTTTAGATAAGTTAGTAAATATAGAATTTCGTAAAACAAATAATTGAAAAATCAATTCAGCTAAAAAGCATACCAAAATGGATATGAAAATTAATTTAATATAAAGCTAAAGCAACAAAATATCCATTCTATGAAGAAATCAACCAAATAATTTATAATTGAACAAAAGTTCAAAGAAAAAAGAGATGACATAATTCTTAAAAGCTAATTCATAGCAACGTCATTGATCAACCTTCGAAATGCGAAGGATGGTGTAAAATTTTTGGTTAATATCCAAGCTCAGAACCATTAATAAATATAGAATGTCAGAAGACAAAAAACTAAGAAATCAATTTAGCAGGAAAGCATAACAAAATGGATATGAAAATTAACAAATCTTGAATCAATACCTTGGAGCTATGTTTTTTCAAATAGCTAGGTGGATTATGCAAGTTGCTGATATGCAAATCAAGAAAGGCAAATAAAAATGATGCGGCGAAATGATAAAGAGCCAACGTTATAATCCAACTATTGACGACGATAAGTGAAGCTCCAATCGCCTTCTTGCATAGTTACCTGGCCACACAGATTGGTGTATGAGTAGTGAAAAATCAATTTAAGAATAAATTGATGGAAGGAGGCATGGAAGCAACATATTATATTGTAATATGTACTCACCTACAAATTGACAGGCTATGACATAATCAGGAAGAACAAATGTGATAAATAGATCGGAGAATAATGCTGGAGGAAGAGGAGAGTGATCGAGCTTCCCTAGAATGACTGCATTCGCATTGACGACAACTTGCGACCACTAAAGATCCACCTTAGGGTCAATTTGATGCAACCTCCACTACGATTCTCAAACTTTTTACAGCTATAAAGGAAAAAGATTCAATGTTTTATTTAGTAAAATGAAAAGATAGACTAATGATATCAAAGTAGCAACATCAAAAATTTGTATATAATCCATCTAGAAATGGGTAAAAACATTCAATTGCCCTGGCCAGAAACAAATTTCTTTTTCTCCATTTTGGAATCTGGGTGTAAGAGGACTAAAATAAGAATAATGCGGTAATTAAAATCGTATTCCATTTTAATGTGCTTAGCAAATTATATCAAACTGTAATAAGACATGTAATATAAAGTGATTATGAATTGTTCTTGTTATAAATAATGGTAATAATATTCGAGTGAATGAATTCACTCTCATGTAAAAGGCCCGTAAACCATTCCTCATTAAAATATTCTAACCAATCAATCATTTAAAGTATTTGTTTTCCATGCTCTTTACCAACATCCATGAACAACATATCTATAGAATAGTGGTACAAGCTACCATTGTTTTTTGTAGGTTACAAAAGGTTGATGATGCGAAGCAATTCAAAATTAAACCAAGATCACCATGAATTCTTAATAACCCAAACATTCAGAATACCAAAATTAGTAACATTTAAGAAACTTCTAATCTTAATTAATCAACGTTTGAAAAAAAAATCTGAGAGAAAAGAGTTGATATGATTATTAAAAATTGATTCATAGCAACCTCAATAATCAACCATCCAAATCACAGGATGGTGCAAAATTTAGGGTTAACATCTAAGTTTAGAACCATTAATAAATATAGAATGACGAAAAAAACAATCAATTGAGAAATCAATTTAGCTCAAAAGCATACCAAAATGGATATGAAAATTAATTTAATAAAAAATCATAGCAAAAAATATCCAGCCTATGAACAAATCAGTGAAATAATGTATAAGTTATACAAGAATTAAAAAAAAAACGGGATGACATGATTTTTAAACCCTAATTCATAGCAATATCAACGACCAAACTTCCAAATGCAAAGGAT
Source organism: Allium sativum (assembly GCA_030737875.1). Taxonomy (NCBI): domain Eukaryota; kingdom Viridiplantae; phylum Streptophyta; class Magnoliopsida; order Asparagales; family Amaryllidaceae; genus Allium; species Allium sativum. Next base: position 3,731,089 of record JASFAX010000039.1, on the reverse strand, counting down.
GGTGCAAAATTTTGGGTTCACATCCAGGATCAGAACTGTTAATAAATACAAAATGTCAAAAAACAAAAATTCGAGAAATCAATTTAGCAAAAAATCGTACCAAAATGGATATGAAAAATAACAAACCTTGAAACAATACCTTGAAGCTATGTTTTTTCGAATAGCCAAGTTGATTATGCAGAGTTGAGGCAAACAAAAAAATGATGCGGCGAAACGACAGAGAAGAACCTATTCCGACTACGGATTATAAGCAAAGCTCCAATCGCCTGCTTGAAGAGTTATTGTCTCCATAGAGTAGTATATAAGTAGCGAATAATAAATTTAAGAATAAATTGGTGAAAGGAGACATGGAGGCAAGTTATTTAGTAGAGGTAAGAATAATTTGGTGGAAGGAGGCATGGAGGAAAGTTGGATTGGAAGAAATCAAGTGACATTAGGGTTCGGCGAAGAAAGGGGGAAAAACAAATGTATATACATGCGGAAAGAAATAAAACGTGGGAGATAATGCTATGACAGTTCAGTTTCGGAATACAAATGGCATAATCTAATTCAATTTTGCGTGGAGATGAAGGGCTGGATTTGAAGAATGGCTGAGAGCTCACCATTCTCTACTGAGCTTTAATAGTATAGTATAGATATAACCATGAGTAAACCAAAATCTATGATTATCCTTTGTGTTGAATTGTCCATTGGGTATTTTAAGGGTTTTGATCGATATGTCAAATAAATGTGATCGATAAGAAATTCTTAGAAACTTATGAGATGATCGAGCACATTATTTCTAGCAATAAAATAAATTTTGGGAAAGAGTAATGTAAAATGTTCATGTGAGTATAGCGTTTAACCACAATATGAGATGAGAATGGTAGGAAAGATGACTAGGTAGCGTGATAATATATCGACTTTATAGCCAAATCATTATAAATTTGGTAGTTTAATATTATTCGAAATGAATTACAGAACTGTTAAATGAAAATTTTGTGTTTTGAGAAAAATTAAGAGAAATAGTTCGATTGTTTTTTAGTATAGGGAGTTGTTTTAAATAAGTATTTATCTTGAATATGAGCAATATTTTTGAAATATAAAATCATTTTTGAGTTCGAAAGATCATTTTCCACCATCAAGTTGTTACTAACAAACAGTAATGGCAAGGATGTTTGATTTACTAACCACAATAGCAGCGATCACTCGAGTAATTAATACAAGTTAACGGCGAGGTGACATTATTCCCTGATCAGAAATTAGGAAATGATGTGTGTGTATTTTAAATATATGCTTTGTGAAACATATGGTGTAGTAACTTAAATCTTTTTGGTATATTATTCGGTATGAGTGTTAAAGTTTTTGTAAACAGTGTACTCAAAGTTTGGAACTTTGTTGTTTTGAGTTATGTGAATTGGTAAAGAGCATTAAAAGTTTCAAACACTATATGTATGGTAAATTAAACTAAAAAAGTTTGTATTGAGCAGCTAAATTTGAGTACGTGAATGTATTATCATAAAATATTTGCAAGGACACAATTTCTTTAAGAGGAAAGTGTAACAAACCGGGTCTTTGGGACCAGGGGCAGACTGTTTATAACATGTTTCGAAATTTAAAATTTGAGAAATATAAGTTTAAGAGCCAAACTTGTATAACTTGTAAGATGAGAAAAAAGTAATTTGGGAATTCATGAGAAATTGTGTGTCTTAAAATAAGTTAAATTCTAATAATATAAAAAAGGAATTTATTTCAGCTTGTGCTTGCTAAATAAATTTAAGATAAAAATATTAAAACTGGAGAAATCTTATAAATTGTGTTTATAAGGTTCATGTTATCAAATGTAATAATTGGTAAATTGTTACATAACAACTTTTTAGTTATCATAGAGAATATTAAAAATATAAAATACCGATTTGGAATCAATATTTTAGTGTTAAATATTTTTTGTGTGAGTTATTAAGTTATTTAAAGTACTTAAATGTGTACTTGGGGAATTCTGTCGTAGAAAATATAAATAATAAAAGATGCATTTAAAACCATGTTGGGAATGGTTAAATAAATTTATTGAGTAACAAAATAATTTTTGGAAGTGTCAAGATGTATTCATAATTATGTAAGTTGTTGTTAAAATGAATTTTTTTATGATAACAACAATATTTGTGAATCTTTGTGTTGATATTAAAATAAAAAATATGAATACTGATTTAGAAACAATATCAAAGGGCTAAAAAAATATTAATAAAATTGTAAAATAATTTTTTTTGGAAACAAGGAAGTTGTAAAAAAAATTATTGTTTAAAATATATGAGTTTTGAATCAAAGAAAGAAAAAATATTTATTTTTACAAACATGTAAATATTAATGTGGTTATATATAAATAATATTAAAATGGTTGAAAATATTTTGTTACATGTTTTTATAACTTTGAAGGTTTTTTTTATTGCTAAGTATAATAAAGAAATGGTGAAAATGTGTTAAGTTGTGTTGTGTTGATAAGAGTAAAATTTGCAACACTTAGAATTTTGGAATACTTGAGCTTTTGGGTTAATGGATAAAGGGAATATGAACCCAAAGATCAAGAGAAGTATCTAGTGAATAATTTTTAGTACGTATCTCCTTTCAACTCACTTTCTTCTTCTTGGGAAAAATATACCGAGAAAGGAGGAAAATGGCCCCCCTCCTCTTAAATATTCCAAGACCCAAATCGATTTTACAAATCAAAAATATAAAACAAAGGGACCTAGTCTATCAGCAAACAAATTCATGCTAACAATCTTCTTAACAAAGTTTCAAAAATTGGAGAGGATCAATTATAGTAACTATCTCTGCTGCATGTCAAAATTCTCCATCATAACAAGTTTCTAATGCTATAGGTTTCCCCCTTGAAAAAAATTCAGTACAAATCCTTTCTAATCCTAGTAAGGTGAGTTGTAACACTCACTCTTTCTAGTTAAACATTTATTTGTGTTTATTCTGGGTCTTTGTAATGAAAACCATGAGTTATAGTAAACTGTTCTGTGTAGATTCTAGGTTTAGTGAAATCAATGCCTGGATTCAAATATGAGGCACCATATCTCCCTTTTTACTTGTTGAAATTGCATGATTCTTTTTCCAATTCATAGACTGTATACTGTAATTCGTGCATGTAAATTTTCAGGTTAATCCAATCATGTTAGGTTGGGAAATCAATGATTGAAATTGGATTTGAAGCATGCAGTCTCCACCCGAAAATAGCGTCCAGGTGGGTTGACCCATCCATAACTTGGATCGACCCTTGTGTCGACCCAAGCCATGTTACCCTTGTTACTTTGTTTTCTGAGTTGCTTTGACAAGTGCTAAAGCACTATTCTGACCAATTTCCACTTAGTTTTCCTATTATTATGTAGCTTGATGAATGATTTTACTTTGTCTTAATCAAAGCCAAGATTATAGTAAATCTGTATTTAGATTTAAGAGCTTTTATGTAAATTTCCTGTGTTGATTTCATGAATTCGATGACTTAGTGCATGTTTTGTATACCCGATTTTCGAAGAAAACTTCTATATATATGTAAGTAACGTTTTGAGATATGATTTCCCAAAAATTATGGTTTATAAATATAATAATCTGAAAGTTGTATACATACTTTTCTAATTAAGTGGTTTTTTTAAAAACAAAATCCAAATGGTTTCCAAAATTGTTTTAGCTCATTTTCTCAAACTAAGCATATTTTCTTATATATAAAACTACACATTCTAGAACCCTTCAAGAACGCGAGGTTATTATTAAATGATGTAATAAACCTCGTGGTATAAGACACAAAGGTATATTATATCGACTAATTCAGACTCATCTAATTGAAGCACTGACTTTAGTATGGAATTTGCTATCGGTTAGTAAACCGATAAGTGAGAACGTGCGGTATGAGACACACTGTAACCACTATTCGAGTTGATGTATGGGAGTTTGTAATACATTCCTAGATGTATGATGTGCCTATACATGATTTTGGCGAAAGCCAGGTCTGGGGGTCTTTTATACATATTTACTCGGTTAGGGGTATAGTCACACTCGGTCGGGGGTCGTAGTTTTAGGTGCTCATGTTCACTTGGCCGGAGACCAAGTTATACTCAATTGGGAGTCGTAGAGTCGCGGGCTTTGATACATATATAGTATTAAGAAAAACTTAAGGAGCTATATCTTCTATATATGTGTAATTTGTGGTTTTGGATCCTCTTTATGGTGATTTTTATGATTTATCTCTCTATGCTACTTTGGATCCAATTTCTGAGAATTTGAGATTTATTGAATTTCCACCTATAGCTGAGAGCTGTCTTGAGGCTTGCATATATATATATATATATATATATATATATATATATATATATATATATATATATATATATATATATATGATCACTAACATGTGAATACACTCTCGCATGGTATTTATATATTGCCATTTGATGTATTTGCCTTCAGTAATAAGAAATATGAAAATTTGAAAAGAGCACTAAATGGTCAATAAATAAATTGATATCAAAAACAAAAAATATTACTAAGGAAATTATAATTGTTTACATGAAGATATGAATATTTTATTTTAAATAAAAATTAAATGTTCATAAGAACGAGCATTACTTAAGTGGATATAAAGTACATTTATAAAGGCAGCAATTAGGAATGTCAAAAAATGGAATAATAAGAACATGGAAGAAAGGATTTAAGAAAAGAGACAAACTTCCGTAGAAAAGTGGATATCAATCTCTATCAAAAAGATAAAAGGTTAGTGAAAAAGAGTAAGTATGTTTTTATGATTTAGCCAAAGAATTTTCTTAGAAACCAACAAAAAATGGTTTTTATAATACCACCAAATTATTTGTAAAAATGAAACTTTAAAGAAAATTTGAAACATTTAGAAGATAAGCTTAAGTAATGAAATTTTTCCTATTTGGGAAGAAGTTGAATATAAGATTCTAGGAAACACAAGTATTTCTAGATGACATTGGAAAATTTTACCATTACTTCTGATGAACAAATTAGAAGTGTAAATTTATGAGAAAATAGAAAAAGAATTCTTTAATAAGGACAAATAGTTAATTGTAAACTATTTTTTTCCGTTCATGAAATTTAAGAAAAATAGAAAAGAAATGTAAGTTCTTTAAAATGCGACAAGCATTGAATAATTTTAAATGGAAATTTTATTTCCATCACATCATTCATGTTACAGCTTCTAAAATTTTAATGAATTAAAAGCTTCCAACTTTTTCTTGTTTTACCCACATTTTATGTGTTAAGTGTTACATGAAATAAATGGATTTAAAAAGATACGCTCCATCAAGAATTTTCGCTAGTCATGGAAATAGATTTGAGATTTAATTTGTAATAAAGAAGATTGAAAAGTAGATTGTTTAAACGTCCAGTAGGATAGACAAAAAATATATACTCATCTGAAAGAAAATGATAAAAAATTATTACTAGAATTCAGGTTGGAATGGAATGGTTAATACTTCCATATTAAAGAGTATATGAGAAAGTAAAAATAGGAGTAGAACAAACGACAATTGATTACTCCAAATAAGTTAGTCTTCCTTGACGATTGGAAAATGGTATATGGTAGTGAAAGTAATGTATCCCTATTCATACTTGTGTTGATTACGATTTAAAATCACTTTGAAAACTTTATTATGAGTAAGAAATTTTTTATAGGGACATTTAACTAGCGGTTAACCACATATAGAATTTGGAAGTTAATAAGGGACTTAGATTAGCAATCCATAACAAGGAATGACTCGATCTCATAATTTTGGAATATTGAATGAAAGGAAGTCTAGCTTCTAGAATGTCATCCTCCGGAATAAGAATTGAATACATTTGTTGATGTGGGAAGTTGTCCTGGACTCAACACATGCCAACACCCGAATGTATGTTTAAAGTGAACACAATAATCCAAAGATGTAGTAAAGTAAATGTGGGAGACACAACTTTTTATAGTGGTTCAACACTAATGCATACGTCCACTTTATAGTAATCATTCATCATATAGTATTCGATTACAATTGTTGTATGAGTTCAGACAATAGTTGAGTACAAATTGTTACAATTGAACAACAGTATCCTTGTTAATTCTAAACTTTGACTATAATTCCCTTTGTCTTCTTCGTTGAGTAGAAAATGCATAGACTCAGTCAACTGTGTCCAAAAATTAGCTTCAATGTTCAAGAAATCCAAAAATGTCCAATTCAGTACAAAAACAGTGTAATTATGCTTGTATATGTCCAAAAGTGATGGAAAACGTTTGTACAAGTTTTAGTTGTGCATGCCATGTCCAATGGTCATGAAGAAGGAGATGCCAGCCATTAATGAGGGTTTTGGAGCTCTAGAAGTCCAAAAGTTCAAGGAAAAAAAGGATCCAAATGAAGGCCATGCTTGGGGCTATTTATAGGAGTGGTTAGGTAGTGGGGTAGGTAGGAAAAAGGCCTATGCAGCAGAATTTCGTATCACTGGAGGCCATCATCTGAAATTTTGAGTCCTCCATATGTGTACCCGAAGATTTCATATCCCACAAGAGGGATATGAATTTCATATCCCAAGGGATACAAAATTCATATCCCAAGGGATACAAAATTCATATCCCTTGGAATACGGTTTCTTCGTATCCCCCAGGGGATACGGCTTCTTCGTATCCCCGGGGGGATACGAATTTCGTATCCCCGTAGGGATACAAATTTTTATCCCAAGGGATACAGTTTTTTCGTATCCCTTAGGGATACAAATTTTCTTATCCCAGGGTTACGTTGCGGAGGCCTAAAGGGACGAATTCGAAATACTGATAGAGGGATCCAAATTTCTTGTTTGTAGGATGAGGGAGTTGAAAACGTGAGGGACACGAAATGTTGGAGGTGAGGGATCCGAAATTTCTGCACAAGTTCACGGAAACAAGCATAACTTTCAAACTGTAAGTCCATTTGGGCCAAACAAAAGTTGTATCTGAAGCTAATTCAAAGGGCTACAAAAGTGATTGTGCGGCGCACCGTAATTGATGTTTTTGGGCCCAAAAGAGGTCATCTAAAGGGGTTTTGGGCCATTTTTATGCTTACGACGCGACTTCAACCAAATTGCTTCATGTTTTCTAATGATGTTATTGACGCTTGAGCAGGTTTCTAACCAAAATTTTGACGTGTGACAGCTTTAACTAAAAAGCATGTCAACATTTTGCCCCCCAAAACATATCTTTCTTGCCGAAGGAAGATGTGTTTTGCAAGAAGACCAGAAACCAAAGCCAGGAAAAGTCTGGAGTAAACTTCTATAACCATGAAACCAAAGAGCCACAATCATGCCGGATCGTATTTACCAGAAATTCAAAGCCAATAAATCAGAAAATCTGAAATCTTGAATTCCAATGAAAGCTGACGATCGCCTGGTCGTTTTGAGAGATAACCAGAATACCAGAATAACCAGATATACTAGAATATCCAGAATAACTAGAGGAATCGCTTTGTCAGGATGATCCAATAGCCAAATGAAAAGGGTACATCGACTGGATGCTTAAGACCCGAGAGTCGCCACAAATCGAGGCAATCTTGTCAAAGTAGGACAAGAATCCAAGATAGCCACGAGTGTATAATCTTGTCGCGTCACTGACAAGTCCACCCGATGTAATCCAAGATCGTCATGACAGGACGACCCTATAGCCAAACGAGCAGGATTTTCCGACCATGTGCACAAGGACCAAAATTCGCCACAAATCAAGGCAATCTTGTCGTGGAGGGACAAAAGGCCAAGATAGCCGGACGATTATTAGAGTTTGCAATCCTGTTGTCGATTTCATACTTTACAAGCAAGCGTCCTTACTATGCGAAGTAATTTTATTGAAGTTTTAAAAATTAGGAATTTTTAGTAAAACTAGAAGAAAACTCAACGGTTCGTCATCCGTAAAGAGTATGCTTAGGGAGTTGACCTTCCCCCGTGCATGGGTAGGAGGACTTGGCCATTTTCTGATTCCAAATTCATTCGTGAAGGAAAGCGAATGGTTTATCGTTGATGAAGAGAATGCCTAGGATCTCGCTGGTTCCTATTACATGGGTAAACAAACATAACCATTAAAAATCCTAAGCCGGGAAAGGTAAACTTTTCATTAATAACCAGAGGGGGTTATCGTATTTTGTCGCGCAAAGAGCATGCCTAGAGATTATAACAGCTCTCATACATGGGTATACTGACTCAGCCATCTTACAGCTAAAATAACCAAAAGGAAGGATACATCTAAAGGACCAGAGTCCTTAAAGCCAAAACCATGGGATAAAGCCCAAATAATCAAGTCTAGAGAAAGCCGAGAGAGACAAACCAAGAGTCCGGAAAGTTCAGAAATCCACGATTCAAAGGACCAGAATGAAAAAGCCACAAGTGAGGAGCTCATTATTCGAAAGCCATAAAACGTAGAATCCAAGAAACCAAATGAAGCCACATCCAAAACCTAAGCGCCGAAGGCTACAGAACCAAAATCCAAGAATCCATAGAAGATCAAAACCAAGAATCCAAAAGTAACCAAACCGAGATACCACAAAATCCAAGACCAAACATTTATAGGAGTCAACTCCACATCCAGAAGACCAAGCAAATCCAAGACCAAGTATCCAAAATATCCACAAAGCTGAAAGATCAAAAGCCAAAAACCATATGATACTGAAGCCAATGAGACTTGCATCCAAGACATAAGAGCTAGTAAGGGGTTAACTGATAACAATGCCACTGGGATGATTACTAGTCCCAGGCATATCCCGATTCCTTTGAGGAGGCTATGCCTATCCTCGCATCACAACACGAGTCCGAACAAATCGTGCCAGCTCTCCACGTTTGACACGTTCTTCAATCATATCCCTGAGATGTCAACAATTTTTCGTATCATGACCATCGAGATCGTGAAATATGTAATGTCGAGTAGTATCCCTTCTCTTTGAGTCGACTCCTGTGCGGGAGGCTTTCTGAAAGAAGCAGCGGGATGAACCTCTTGATAAATCTCCTTGAGGGTACGAGTGAGCTCCGAATAAGATGGGAACTTTGGTTGCCTCCAAGCCTTGTTACGGACATTCCCCGAGGAGATTTGCTTAGCTGGAGTAGTGTCTTTAGCCTTTTCAGAAGCGGACGGTTTCCCGCCCTTAGCAGCATTAACATTAAGAATCTTTTTGTCAGTTCTCGCATCCTCTTCCCGAAGGAATCTTTCAGCTTCGAAATAAAATTCTTCGAGATCCCTTGTTGGGTCCCAGTGCAGTGAAGTCTTGAAATCATATTTATCCAAAACACCTGAAAGTGCGGCCATTAAAACCATAGAAGGGTCATGCCTGTCGACTGAAGCGACCGCAACATTGAATCAATTCAAGAATTTATGCAGAGTTTCGTTGGACTTCTGCCTAATGCCATTAAGAGTCATCACGCTTTTTGGAACTGTTCCACAAATCGGGTAATCAAAGCATTCTAAGAAGTAATGAAGCCCACTTCTAGCTTCCTAAACCACACTGTAGTTATATCTGTTAAGTAAAATGAAAAGAACTTCGCCATGACATTTTCTAATGCAGAGAGGACTTCCATATTTCGGATATATCTCATCAAGTGGGTAGTCGGACCCTTCCGACCATCATAGGGGTCCAGTACTGGTAGCTTGAAATCCAGTGGGTTACGAGAGTTCCTGATAACCAAATAATGTGGACTACGTGTCACAAAATCCAAGTCCGTAGAAGAAGAGGCACTGCCTCGTGTGAATCGATGGATGACGTCCACGATCTGAGATCCATTGCCAAAAGCAAGCAACTTATAAAGGTTATCTAAAGCAACACTAGTTCCCCCAGTGTTTAAGTCCATATGAGGAATCAGTTGCTGGGAAAGAGGAATATCTAGTTAAATTCCCACCAAAGGGCCATATCGGGCATAATTATGACTCCTGGAACTGTGGGAGCACTACCATCCAAAGTTACGCGCGCGCACTGGCGCTTGAACAACATTTCCAATAGCGGATCCCGCTACTCATCCAACCAAAGCATCATGGGCAGGGGCAGCATCGAGATTAGGGGTACCCCCCGAGTGTAGCGGGACCGACACTATTCCTAGGAGTGGCGTTGGCTTGCTAGTTAGTTTGCGGGGTTGCCTGCAAGTCCCGAGAAGTAGGTAGACGAACATTGTGCTAGTTCCAACAATGTCTACCTGTCCATTCGGCCTTAAATCACTTCTTATCCTATCTTCAACCCAAGCAAGAAAGGTGTTAAAAGCGTCTTCTAGTTGCTCGAGTCGAGCGTTCAAATCCGTATCCAAGTTCTTAATCATTCCATCGATATCTTTCTGAGTGACGTAGTTCGATGGAACTCCAGTTGAGGAGAGTTCTTAGCTTCTTCCTCCTTCTGTACCTTGAGCTTCAGCGATAGTGTTGAGCTTCTTGCGCTTAACCATGTAGAGAAGAGAGTAACAAAATCAAAGTTGAAAATGGAAACTGGGGTAAAAATACGAGAATGTAATCCGAAGCAGAGGTCAAAGCTATGCGCCCCCTTCTTGGCACGCCAAAATGTTAACGTATGAAGTTGTCGTGAACTCAACGCACGCCAACACCCGAAGGTATGTTTATGTGAACACAATAATCCAAAGATGTAGTAAAGTAAATGCGGGAGACGTAGCTTTTATAGTGGTTCGGCACTAACGGATACATCCACTTTATAATAATCATTCATCATATAGTATCCAATAACAAATATTGTATGAGTTCAGACAATAGTTGACTACAAAATGTTACAATAGAACAATAATATCCTTGTTAATTCTAAACTTTGACTAAAATGCCCTTTGTCTTCTGCATTGAGTAGAAAATGCGTTAACTCGGTCAACTATGTCAAAAAATTAGCTTTAATATTCAAGAAATCCAAAAATGTCCAATTCAGTCCAAAAACAGTGTAATTATGCTTGTAGATGTCCAAAAAGTGACGGAAAACGTTTGTACAACGTTTTAATTGTTTATGTTATGTCCAGTGGCCATGAAGAAGGAGATGTCAACCATTAATGAGGGCTTTGGAGCTCTAGAAATCAAAAGTTCAAGGAAAAAAAGGATCCAAATGAAGGCTATGTTTGGGGGTGTTTATAGAAGTGGTTAGGTAGTGCGGTAGGCAGGAAATGAGGCCCATGTACCACCACTTGAAATTTTGAATCCCCTGTATGTGTACCCGAAGATTTTGTATCCCATAGGAGGATATGAATTTCGTATCCCAAGGGATACAAAATTTGTATTCCTTGGTATACGGTTTCTTCGTAACCCCTAGGGGGATACGGCTTCTTAGTATCCCCCGGGGGATACGGCTTCTTCGTATCCCCCAGGGATATGAATTTCGTATCTCCTTAGGGATACGGTTTTTTCGTATCCCTTAGGGATACAAATTTTAATTCGTATCCCAGGGGATATGGTCTTTTCGTATTCCTTAGGGATACGAAATTTCGTATCCTAAGGATATGTTGCGGAGGATTGAATGGAGGGATTCAGAATACTGATAGAGGGATCGAATTTCTTGTTTGCAGGATGAGGGAGTCGAAAACGTGAGGGACACAAAATATTGGATGTGAGGGATCCGAAATTTCTACACATGTTCACGGAAACAGGCGTAACATTCAAACCGTAAGTCCGTTTGGACCAAACGAAAGTTGTACCTGAAGCTAGTTTAGAGGGCTACAAGAGTTATTGTGATGAGCACTATAATTGATTTTTTTTGGGCCCAAAAGAGTCATCTAAAAGGGTTTCGGGCCATTTTCATGCTTATGACGCGACTTTGACCAAATTGCTTCGTGTTTTCTGATGATGTTATTGACGCTTGAGCGCGTTGCTAACCAAAATTCTGACATGTGACTGCTTTAACCAAAAATCATTTCAATAACATTGGATTAAGATATAGACTTAAATACAAGATTTTTGTAAATTGCCTTTTGGTTTGAATTTATATGTGTTTTGGTTTTTTTAAACACATCTATTTAATTTTTATAAGTTAGGCTTGTTGTCCCTTTTTGCAAAAAGACTATATTTGAAATTATAAGGAATGCACACAAAATATAAAGGAAAGGTGGTGTAAATTTATGTGTTTGCGCGTAGTTTATACTATATATTCCAAATAAATGAACTCTCATTTCTTGTAATTTTATTATGTCAATATTCTTTCCTTATTAGTGTTTGGGCAATTTTATGGAAATTATGGCAAAGTAACTTTAATAAAGTTTGAATTTTAACAAATCAGAATATAGAAATATTGTTCTAGTTTTTAATATGGAGTAGAATATCAACTAGTTAAATTTTGAAAATTAGGTTTATAAAATTCATTGAATCTTAGGATTTCTCATCAATTGTTGATAGTAGGAATAATATTTATCTTTATAGGATTAGCTTAGTGACCTTCTTGATAATTGGTGGCGCTCTTGAAGTATTTCAAGGAGGCCACATAAATCACCATAGCGTTAATGGGACAACCATCGATAAATTTCTACTCGAACCAAATTTGTGATTAAAAGTGTAGTTTGATCAGGAAGCTTGTGAAGGTTTGAAATGTTGACATGATATTTTTGGGGCTTTCCACTATTTGGGAAGTAAGAGTGATTGTTCATAATTGGATCCAATGACTTTTTTATACTTTTATATTTAAATACCTTCACACTATGGAAAATTTTTATAGGGCCTAATAAGAAAATAACTAAGATGGAACACTTGGCGTCTTGTTCCACAACAAATATTTTGGAGCATATAACTATAAGGCTTTGCAATGCTGAGTTAGATCGGTTAGAGTGCATTAGAGAGAAAATTCGATAGAAGGCACAGAAATTTGTAGCATTCCTCTCGGAAATTTTAGAATCCTATGATTGCGTTGTGGTTGCTAGATTGGATGGTTAGAATTGGTTGTGACACGAATAGACTGAGCAATCATGTAGAAATTATATGAATAATAGGATATTTTACATACATACAACATCACAAATTGCACTTCCATAGTAGGACTAAGCTCACTTTAGTGAGTCTGCAACATATAATCACATTGAGTATGGTTTTTCAATGGATGTATAAATAAATAATTTGGTTGTATAACATGTTTGTTAAAATGAGTTGTGTTCTTTGTCCCTTCAAAAAGACTTCTGAATGGGGAGGGGATGTAATACCCTGTAAAATACACTCTAATTAGGCATAGGTATTTAAATTAAGAAAATTAGTAATAATTACTGAAAATAATAACAAGCTGAAAATATGAATATTCAATACGTGGAAATTTGGCCACGAAAGTATCATTATTGTGCTTGAAGCGAGATTCTAACTCGTTGTAATATTTATATCATTTGTTGAAAATGGAGTCCGTATGAAGAACATTGGCACATAACAAAATTTGAATATAAAATAATAATAAATAATAAGATAGATTTGAATTTGAAATTTATGGGATAAACAGGGAATAAAATAAATACCATTGGCATAAGGGAAAATTCCTAATTCAAACTCAAAGTTGTGTGTGTTTATATATATAAGTAATTAAGAGAAACATTATTTTAAAAAAGGAAACAAATTAGTTACATTAATTAACAGTTCAAAATGAACGCATGAATTAGGTTCACCTGCCCAGCCTAGAAGGGTGGTCGTATGCCCTAATCTAGAGAGAGGTTGACCTCCCAGTTGACCGCTTTCCTAGGGTGGAGGTCGACAGCTTCGAGCCTGGGAGGTTTGGCGATGGTTAAGCTTTGCTTTGATATATTAGTTTTTGGTGCCAACGGATGGCTTGGATTTATAATTTAAATCCAATGGTTCCGACATATTTGACATTTATAAATATAGCCTTAGCCCATCCTCTTTTCGTCACATATTCTGATGTTTTCTACCTCTATTCTCTTCTTCTTATTCGTTTCTATCAGTATTAGTATCCAGTTCAGGCAGAGGTTGGTTCTTCTTCTTTTCAGTCCTTATATTCTATTGTCTTCGATTATATTATGTTTATTTTATTAGAATTACAAGATATAACTTCTATAATTTTTAAAGGAAGAAGAATTCGAGACAGTTTTCTCTCTCTTTTGTACTGTAAGGGGGATTCTTTAAGTTTACCTAATTACTATATTTTGTTAGTATAAATATAGGTTTCTTATGCCTATATAGATTTGGGATTTCATAAAAATAAAACAACAAAATCCCCCAAATCTCTAATATTATGAAATTGTTGATCAAAGTTATTGTTTGAGTTTTAATAAAGTATGTAAAGGGATTTTCAATATTTCTAATCGTATGTAAATTCATAATTTGGTCTCTTTTACTTTCCCTTCCTTTCTATTTGTAAATCATAAATTAATATAAAAAGCGTCAATTTAGGTACCATAAATTATAGGGTCCGTTTGGCACAGGTCCCTATTAAGTTTCAAAATTAGGCTCACATCCGGTCTAACTTTTCATGTAAATTAGGTCCCTATTTTTTGAAAATTCATTAAAAAAATAAAAAAATAATAAAAAAACACGAAAAATCATTATTAAATAAAACAAGTGCACGCCCAAAAAATCATGCGTTAAAACAATAGAAAACCAGATCAAAACCCAAAATAACACAAAACAGCGAAAAATGCAGTAAAATGCATGAAAACATGCACATATTTCAAATAGTTGCATACATGTATGCATCTATTTCAATTCCGCATCATAGAGCAGCATATATGCATACATGTATGCAGATTTTCTGAAATACATGCATGATTTCATGCAAGTATTCGGTTTCCGCATGAAAAGCACGCATGCTTGCATATGTGCATACGAGCATGCAGTTATGCAGAAAATATGCATTCAAGTATGCACATATTGTCACGCCTTCGGCCTTCAACGCATTACTGCATACATGTATGCAGCTATTCTGAATAACAGCATACTTGTATGCAATTATTCAGCAGGCTTGCGGATTTTATTTGCATGTGTATTTAAAAAGTTGCATACATGTATGCAACTATCAGCAATAGTTGCATACATGTATGCAACTTTTTTTTTTGATTTGCGTGGGCTCCTGGGATTATTTCCAGATTTTAGAATTTTTTTTTTTTTATGCATGAGCGCTTTTTTTTTTGGCCAGAAATTGAAAAAGGCGAAGGGGACATGAGGAGCAGGCGAAGGGATCAAAAATTTTGGGCGGCATCTAATTTTAGGGACCGGAAACGTATGGAAAACTTTGGCTGGACGTGGCTTTAATTTTGAAACTTTTTAGGGATGTGAGCCTAATTTTCACTAAATTATATGTGTTTAGGTCTTTATTTTCATATAAAATAGTAGATTTAGGCATAATAAAACACATGTGAACAAAATCTTTGCTTTTGTGTACAAATCACTCAAAGGGAAGTAAAATAGTACTAGAAGGAATATACATATAATATTATTTATTCATCTTGTCCCTTTTTGTTTATTTATGTAATCTTATAAGTTTAGGATTACAAGTTTACATTTTGTTGTGTTATGTTTATTTCCCTATTAATGATTCAATTTTGAAATGAAGATTATTGTCGTATTACAGTTTTGGGAACTATGACTTATATACCTCCCGTTTGAAGAAAAGACTGACATTTCATTATTTAATACGCTTTCCTTTATGTGCACCACTAATTTCACCGTTTTATATATGTAATTATTAAATATCATAATTCATGCATTTTTTATTCGTATTTATTGTGTTAACTTAGGAAATTTGTATGAAATATCTCCATTAGAAAAATTTTGTTATGTGCATGAGTTAATGGCCTCAAGAAATATTAAATGCCATATGGACATGAGGTCAGCGCCTACCTGTAGTAGAAGTCTACCCGGAAAACTCGGTAGATCCAACAGCTATAAGAAGTCGGGTTAATGTGAGACATCTAGTGCCGTGAGTCATATGGCATGTGACCGGCTTGCCTCAAGAAGGTATTAATTGTCTAATCCACATTATCAGGGTATTAAGTGTTTGGATTTAGTCGGCTCTTAAGAGTCCATCCCTTGGGTTTGGTATAAAGTCATAAGGCCCGCCCTTATTAGATATTAAGAGACCTATGTGTCCGCCTTTCAGTAATAATTATAAGGTATTAAATGGTATCGAATAAGGTATTAAACAGTCTTGGATAAGTAAGGTAGTTCTTTGAAAGTTGTCTGCTCCTTATCTAGGGGTTATATGAGGGTATACCTTAAGGATGAGCTACAAAGGTTTCATCGGAATTGCCTATTTAAAGGAAGTATTAAGTGACTATGAGTTCACCTGTAATGTCAGGAAGATAGTAACACGGCGTCTGCCAAGAGGGTCATAAATGGCATTAAGTGTCTACCTCAAACCGGATATTAAGTGGCTGATTACCATCTCCCACATTACGTTGAGAGAATATATGTATATATATAGCGTAATCTACTAGGAAATGAGGACATAAGTGACTAGAATCCGCCAAATGGTATTAAGTGATAATAGGAATCCACCCACATTTCTGATGCCTTAAGTGACCAAGAAGGGTTCAATTCTTTCCATTAAATGTAGTAATTCATATATGCGTATTTATATTCGCCTAGACATAAACCTGATATGTTTTACACTGCCAAGTGTAGAAAATAGGTTCCCTTTTTAAGATTAAAGAATTTTATTCGCCAGAACTGTTGTTCTAACCCCCTCCTTTTAACAATATAGGTTAGGCAGGATGGTAGAGAATGCTAGATGATGATGAAGCTTGGTGTTGGCGACTATTATATAGTTTACTATTAGAGTTTGATTGTATTTCAGTTATCATTATGATGTACCTTGACTTGTTTGATGTACCCTAAGGTGGAGAATTTCGATTGACTTTGAATGTTAATGGTTCCTTCTATAGAAAGAGTCATCATCATTTCTACAATTTCCCTAGTATGTACCTAAATTTTAACAATGTCATACCTCGTAAATTACACTCTAATTAGACATAGGAATTTAAATTCAGAATAATTAGTAATAATTAATGAAAATAATAACAAGCTGAAAATATGAATGTTCAATACATGGAAATTTGGCCATAAAAGTATCATTATTGTGCTCGTGGCGAGATTCTAACCCATTTTAATATTTTATTTGTTGAAAAGGGAATCCGTATGAAGAAGATATGCACATAACAAAGTTTGAATATAAAATAATAATAAACATTAAGATAGATTTGAATTTAAAATTTGTGGGACAAACAAGGAATAAAATAAATACCATTGGCATAAAGGAAAATTCCTTATTCAAACTCAAAGTTGTGTGTGTTTATATATAAGTAATTAAGAGACATGTTATTTTAAGAAAAGAAACAAATTAATTACATTAATTAACAGCTCAAAATGAATGCATGAATTAAGTTCACGCTGCCCAGCCTAGAAGGGTGGTCGTATGTCCCCATTTGGAGAGAGACCGACGTCCCAGTTGGTTGCCTTCCTAGGGTGGAGGTCGACCGCTTCGAGCCTAGGAGGTTTGGAAGTGGTTAAGTTTTGTTTTGATATATTAGGTTTTGATACCAACGGATGGCTTGGATTTTATAATTTAAATCCAATGGTTCCGATAGATTTGACATTTATAAATAGAGCCTTAGCCCATCCTCTCTTCGTCACATATTATAAGGCTTTCTACCTCTATCTCTTCTTCTTCGTTTCTATCAGTGTTAGTATCCAGTTCAAGCGTATGTTAGTTCTTCTTCTTTTCAATCGTCATATTCTATTACATTTGATTCTATTATGTTTATTTTAATAGAATTATTAGATATAACATCTATAATTTCTAAAGGAAGAATAAGTCGGGAGCGTTTGTGCGTGACTACCAATTTTGTTAACAATAGGGGCATTATACCAAGGGCAAAAAAAGGAAATCGCCTCGACTCACAACTAATTAGGGGCAAAATAGCAGTTAGCCTCTATTAATAATAATTAAGGCAGATTTGATTGCCTTAATAGCCGATCCAATTCCACCTCAGATTTTATCACTAAAAAAGAGCGGCTGGAAATTTCACTTTCCTCCAATTTGTGTTTTCTTCCTAAATACCTCGTTTCTTTTTTCTCACTGGCAAAATCTTCAGATCAGTAAAAAGGTACATTTCCCCTAATTATGCTTATTAATGATACTTTAATTAATCAATTGTAATTAAATATTCAATAAAAGCTGTGTGGCCCCATTTTTACCTTTTCAAAAAATAGTAAATGGTCAGAGACATTCATGAATCCACGAACTTACAAATTCTCTAAGATCTGTTAAATATACGTCTTCCTTCATCGATTACTATTCTCAATCTATAAATTTTGTTCTCGATTTATGTTAATTTTGTTCTCGATTTATGTTAATTTTGAATTCATGGATGAATAGGAAATTATGTCATCGTCGTTCCAGCTGGTTTCGTGCTATGTTGTCAAGGATTTCGTGCATCTTAACCTAGTTGCTGTCGATTTCATCGCAACTAATAGGATTTTTGGTATGTGTTTTTCTCTTTTATTTTGTTTCCGAATTCATCAATATTATACAACTGACGCATTAATTTCTCTGATTTGACACTGGTTAATCATGCTCATGTAACCTTATTGTTTGATAATTATGAAATTAACGATTTAGAATGAAAATTTTAATTCTAGCTGTAGCATAGATTATAGTTTTAATGACTTGTCTTGGGCTGATGTTCATTGCTACTGTTGCAACAGCAGTCTAATTTTATTTTATTTTAATGCCACTACACATCTTAATTCTGTTTTTTTTTTTTTTTTGGGAGAAAAATGAAGTTTATAACAAATGTTATTCGCCGTTTACTGCTCCAAGCAACTTGTGTTAACAAATTTCAGCGAGCTTTTAAAAACATCCAAAACTAAGCATGAAATCAGTAAAAAAGAAAAGCAATAAACTTGCAGTTTGAACCCAGGCATCTACAGATTTAAACAGTGCTGTTATATTTGCAACAACTTTGTCAAGCATATCAATTAAAGTATGCTCTGCTAGACAGAAATATGATGAAATGTCAATCAATGGCTTCATTGATTGTTACTTTTCAGTTTCCTAATTGCTCGAGTGGTAATTAATGTTATCACTAAAATTATTGCATACCACTTTCACTTATGGATTTATTCGGGTTGTTTCTTCTTTTTACATGGTATAAATAATTAAATTGACGGAAAAAAGTTAGACTACTATTCTTTGGTCCACATTTAATGATAATTAACACTAAATAACAGTGTCATGAATGGTATCAGTCAAAGTAAACTAATAGAATTTAGGATACTGCTTTTTTTTAATGACTGAATGCTTCGCTGAAAGGTGGCTAGAAAAAGACCAGCATTCAACTAGTGTCAGTACATAAGAAATTGTTATTTATCTATTAATCTTAAAAGGATGCATTTTTGAAGTAGGTGCTGGTACTATCATTGTTAAATGACTCACTAGATTCATACCTTTTGAATATAGTGAGGATGTTCTCTAAGGACATTTCATGGACATGTAACACCTTCATTTAGGAAGAGTCATGTGCATTACACTTTTGTTGTTGCAAATACAAATATTTGTATGAATAAAACTAAATAAATTTCAGAATTTGTGACTATCAAATAGATAAGAAAGTTTCTTTTTTTTTTTGGTGAGGTTTCTTAACCAAACTTGGTACCATTCATCATGTTTTAGCTGGTTTTCTCTTGTTGAAAGTGACAGTGCCATTACTACCTCTTCAGTTCTTTCTTTTTAGTTTGTCAGTTACTCTTTTCCATATTACCCAAAAAAACTATGATTGATTACCTCATGGTTTTTCAATATTATTTTAGCAAGTGTTTCACCTCATTGTACACTACATATTATTCTCTGCACATTCTAGTAATTAAATTATTGGTAACCGACTTATCAACTTTGAAGCTAAGAATGTGTATAAGCTCATAATTTTGCAAGTATCTTATATAAAATGCTCAGTTCTCCTTCAATATATTTTTTGCTTCTCTTTTCAGGTACTTTGTTTCTCTGCAAGGTCGACAGCATTAGCGGATATCTTCCAGGCCAAAAGTGTTTTCTGGGGTAACTATCAGTTCACATACAGTTTTTATTTTTTTATTTTTTTATTAATAGAATGCTTAAGATATAAGAATCACATGTCAAAAGCATCGTACTTATATGTTAATAATCATCATTTGCATACTTTCTTAAACGCCACACACTACAAGAAAAATACCCTATTGCAACTAGCTATTTGCAACAGGCAACAAAAAACAGTTGCAGTAAATGACATTTAGCAACGGACCTATTATAACAGTTGCAATAGATAAGATTTAGCAACAGGCATTTTCTTTCTGTTGCGAAAAACATATTTTTAGCAACTGCGCTTCTCTTCCTGTTGCAAATACATACTTTTAGCAACTGTGCTTCCATAACAGTTGCACAAACATATTATTTGCAACAACGCTTCCAAGCCAGTTGCGAATAAATATCTTTAGCAACTGTTTTCGCCTGTTGCAATAACTATATTTTCTACAACTGGTAAAGCCAGTTGCAAAAAAACATACTAAAAATAAGTATAAGCTTTTAATGATTAACTTTTAATAATTAATTTTAAATAGTTACTGTTTAATGATTACCTACTAGTAATTATAACTAAGATTAATATTTAATATTTAATATTTAATAACTATTAATTAATAATAAAATTTAAGCATTGTAAAGTGATATTTATAACTGATAATTAAACAATACTAATTAACAAATAATAATAAATAACATCTAAAAAATATTAAAATAAATAAATAATTATTAGATAATAATAAATTAATTGTAAAAAAACTAATGGATGATAATTAATAATTAATTTGAAATATGAATATGTTTAAATATTAAATAAGTAGTAGATAATTAAATAATTAAATAATTAATAAATTCATAATAAATAATTACTATTAAATTCAAAAGTACGTAGTAATAGGTAATATTTAGTGATAATTTGATAAGTATTAAGTAATATTATTTAATTGAAATCAATTAATACGTTAATAATTTATCATGGTTAGTTATTAATAGTGTGTAAATTATATTTAACAATTATTAATTACATTTAATAATTAATAATTCATAGTAGTAAGGTTATATGACAAAAAGATAAAGTATGTTCGGCCTTTGGTCTAAATTTTAAGACCTTCACGTTTTAATGAAAATTGCATGTCTTGCAACCTATTTTCCACTCTAGAAAAAATATTTCTTTAATAAATTTAATCATGCATCATGTATAGACTATAAAAATATGATTGTTTTATTTGTTGTATTGGACCTTGTACGCAATTCATGAATTGAGGGGATCGTCTGTATTGTTATTTAAATCCACCCCGAGGAAAATTGGAATGGGCTGGTGAATCATATAACTTTGACAGGTCAACTTCAAAAAATCTATTGGATCTTCATGATGCTAGATAAATTCATGTTAGCATTCAACAGGGTTCCTACGAGTGCTATGCTAGAGTTTATCATTATTTTGCTAAGCCTTAGATAAATATTGCAATATATTTTTTATAACTGCTTTGGATATTTCAAACATTATTCACCTACCGATTTTGATCCTCTTAAACTAGTTTTGAATCATAAAAAGGAGAAAGCACAAAAAAAGAATCAATAATCCAAATTTGGTACTTAAGAAGAAAAGGTAATTTGTAACAAATGCAGCATACAAAGAACTAGTTAGGTTTCAATAATTTTTCTTTGAATGGCGTGGGTACCAACAGAATATAAATTTAAATAGAAACAAAAATTCAATCTTAGATAAAGAATAAAAACAAAATTAGTTGATAATGAGTGAAAAATTGTCCTTTATTCAATCGTAAATAAAGAATATAACATCTAAATGTTAAAAAGTAAATGCTAGTAGGTTACATGATACTAATTTCATGGTTCAAAACATTAATGTTGTCATTAACACTATTCTTTCGCACATTAATTATATGAATAATATATTATATATAAGTTGTAGAAGACTGATTAACATTCTTTGATTTACACATGGAGCAAAGCGACAGATTTGGGTTATATAGATATATAAAGAAAATGATATATACATATATAGTAATAAAATAAATGGAAGATTACACAAATTGAAAATTACTTCAAATTAAACATTTAATTCCCTGAATTGTCCATTACAAACCAAAGGAATGACGTTACTTTGTATTAGTGGCATGCTTTGAACAATATATACATATATAGTAATAAAATAAATGGCAGATTACACAAATTGAAAATTACTTCAAATTAAACATTTAATTCCCTGAATTGTCCATTACAAACAAAAGGAATGACGTTACTTTGTATTAGTGGCATGCTTTGAACATTAAAGGTATTATTGATATCATGCTTTCCTATATTATGTAAATGAATTACAAAGAGGGCATGGGGTAATTTGCTTCCAAGCCACATCCTTATTTACTGCCTGAACCATGCCATAATTGATGAAGAAAAACAAACTAAAAGTTCAAAACAAAAAACAAATCAACACAAAAGAAATCATATTATTAAATAAATAATGATTTGTTTTTGTTTTTGTTCATAAATTTAAACCGCAGTACTCATTATGATTTGTTTTTGTTCGATGATATTATAATAGTTAATTTCCATTTTATAATAACAAATAAATATAATTTATAATCAATTATCAAATAAATAATGTTAAATACTCAATAAATAAAAATTAACTTTAATACTTAATAATAATAGTGCATAAATAAATAGTAATATATACTCAGTATTTAATAAATAATAAACTGTATCGTTAATTTGATAAACCTCCTATGTTCCGCCCGAAATTTGTATCCCGCCTAAAATTTCGTATCCCGCCTCAATACGTTTCAGAAATTTCAGCGACTCTCCTGTTCTTTTCAGAACCCTCGTTTCCAAATTATCTCCTATGCATTCTCTCCTCTCCTCTTAATTCCCATGTATGCCCTATGAAATTAATTTCTCTTTTAATTCGATTTTTCTTCCTTCCCGTCGATGCAATTTCATCTCTCATCCACCACCTGAAGCAGTAACAGGTTGAAAAGCATTGCCTTTCTACTTCCGTGTTAACGCCTGGATGCTTACTGCTACTTGAATTCGGTATCGGCTACTTCTATGATGACTCGCTTTTCAAGAAACAAGCAACTTCTTGAATCAGGTGAACAGTCCCTTTTTTCCTTTGCTTCTAAAAACAAGATCTGCTTCTGAAAAGTCTTTATCGGGAATCTGAAAGAAACCGAGCGATTTTGAATATCCATTGTTATTTCGAATGATAATTTTTCTTTTAAATCAATGGTTGTCTAACATTTTTGAAGTTTATTTCAAGTGGATGGATTTTTGTTTCTGTTCGATGGACACTTCTTAAATCCTCTTGTATTCATACGATATTTATAGCGAATACCGATTTTTTTTTTATTCTAGTAGCATTTAGCAGTAGTTTTAGAAAATGTAACCTACTGAGATCTGCTATTATAAAGTTCAATGTAGCGGTTGTTGGAGACTAACCGCTGATGATAATTTGACAAATTATTGAGGCTTCTAGCTTAACGGAGGGAGCATACTTAAGTCTCCTGCACTCATTATGTTATTGTCATAACTGAAGCACGATTATACCATTATTCTTGAATTGGAATTTGTTATTTGGTCTAACGTTTTGGTCAGTTTATTTACATTTAATCATCTTTGAGCTTGGCTGCATAACAATGCATGGAGGTTGATAATTCTCATAAAGGGATTAGCATCAACTTATCCTTGTTCCTACACCAAATTTGAGTCAGATAAGAACATTACATCTTATTTTGTGTTTTGGTTTTGATCTTTGGTTGTTACCTTTATGACTTTCGGATCTGTTTGCTCCATTCAGTAATTTGAAAATGCAGGGTTCATTTCAATTTCGATCATCATTCTTTTTGTTTAGCTTGCAGTGTAGGAATCCGTTAATTGTCCTTTCGAGCAAATTTGCTCAAACAAAGGAAGGTCGCACCAAAAGATCAGAAGCATTAATGCCAAGATAGGAAGTAATGAATTCTTTTCGCTTGTTTCCTTTGCTGAGGAGCAAATATTTGCATTTAAGCTGATTTCATTTCATTTGGAGAAACAACACAACTTGTACAAGTGACTGGAAAAGTTTCAACATACTCGGTAGGTATTTCTCTATTGTTATCACTCAACTTTTTTCCCATGTTAGTAGATTTATTGATTGTGTTATTATTATCCATAGGCAAATAGCTGTCGTTAGTCACTTTTGTATTTGCAACATCTACATCCATGCAACTTTCCCTGAGAGAACTAAAAAATGAGGAAAAAGGGTACTTATAAAATTATTGAGGTAACCACTGTCTGTTGTCTCTTCTTGTTAATTTATTGATATTGTATATAATAATTGCATGTTTTTGTAGCAGATCGCAATTCTAGAAATTTCAATGGAGATCAGAAAAGGATGGACTAGAAAAAGCTTTTGAATGTGCATGTTCATGATAGACAACAATCTTGGTGCATGAACTGCAGATTTGTTCTAGTGAACAAATGATATTTATTCTCTTGTTATAGTATATGTATGATAGAGTAGAAATATGATTACAAAGTAATCTATTCGAAAAAAAATGTGTTGCGTGAGAGAAGAAATTGTTGTACATGAATGATGTATGAAAATTATAGAAATTTTTGTTGTAATTGTTTGTACTATTAAAACTTTGTTAAAATAAATTTTTTATTTGTTTATTTTAGTCTGTGATATACACTATTACTAAAACAAATACATTTAATATGTAATATCTATAATCTGTAAAAAAAATTTTTTTATAGATTTATGAATCTATTGCAACGGGCATATACTGTTGCAACAGCAACAGCCTGTTGCAAAAAAGTATATCGCAACATCTTATTGCAACAGGCAGAAAATGTTGCGGACTTTTTGCAACTTCGGCTATACCAACAGGCGCAGGCCTGTTGCAATAGGTCTACTGCAACAGATATCGTCTGTTGCGAAAAGTTTTTTTGTTGTAGAGACAGAAACTTCTTTTTTGTTGTCATAGTCCTCTAAAACACAGATATTGTTAAAATGGAGGTCTATCCATGTTTGTGTGGGCACTCATTAGATACACTGAGCTGAGAATATAGATATAGATGAAGGCGTATTTTTTCAAACTAATATTTTCTTCGGAAAAGAGCAACCTTAAAATTTATTAAGTAAACAATATTGTTTTTATAAGCTGCAAATTCAACTATGTTATTTGTGTATGAAGTTATATTGTTGGAAGTCCCATATATTACTTGTATTATTTTTTATTTTACTGGACAGTTCATTAATATTAACATTGTATAATCATATTCATGTTGAAAAAGTCAAATGCACATCTCGATGTATGTATTATGTTACAAAATCTATAAACTTCATCTCCATTGTATAGTTACGGATCCTGTAAATATAATAAGTTTACGTAACTAAACAGTTTTTCCTGATTTCTATTTTTCCATAATATATTAGGATCTTAAATATACCTAAAAAAGGGAGGAATGATAATGGATCGAGGAGTCAAAAACTGAATTAAAGATAACTAGGAACCTATTGACCCTATCCCATGTCAGTTGGTTAAGTTCTCTGATTATTTTAGATCTATCGTTGGCATGACTTGGCTTGTGTTTGGTTTAACTGCAAGTGGTTCAATCACCTTTTAACGTTGGCTAGTATAAGCAAGCATCTAAGATATGTAAGAAGGTTAGAGTTATGCTCAGTCATCTCATGTGGCATTGTCATGAACTGAAATCAACCATAAACGATAGCATATAACCATGATATTTTTTTATAGAAATTTACACAGGTAATATAAACTGGTCCATATGTTATATCTGTAATCTACATATTGATCTTATAATTAAGTCATTATTGATTTATTCTTTCTGTGTGCGCCTGTTATGTGAAACCGTTTGAATAAAATAGTGGCATGAGTGTTGCAAATTATAGTAAAATAACATGAGCAAATAAAAGTTTGTTATTTCTATCACGTTGATATATTTTGAACATACAAGACTAAAAGCATGTTTTATGCAAAAACGTGTTTGTATTCACAATCAATATGAATACTACTTTAGTATGTGTTAGAAAAAAAAAGTACCTTGCATTGTATATGCAGTTTTATGTAATTTAATTTATGTTGTTATACTGTATATGCTAAAAAAAATTACTATCTGTAGGCTATATTTTTTATACAATATTCAACTTTTACTCTTAAGGTATTTTATAGTGCAGGTTGTCTTTTGAAAATTTTATTTTGTATATTGTAGTATAACCTTGCTTACGTGATATTTGTTGCTCTTCTGCATTCATATATCAATATGTGTTGTTGTGAATAAAATTCATCATTTTTTAATTTAACTTTACGAAATTGAAGTGGCTTTCATTTATTGCCAACTATAGAAGTTCACAACTTTATCTGATTTCTTAATTTTGTCTTGATATTTTATTCCCTTTCGACATTTGCAACATGTTTACTGTCATTGACATGTATCCTTTTGATGCACACCCGCGATTTTAACCATTGATAGTTTTGCCAAAATTAAAGTAAATATTTATGCTTCAAACCTTTACTTTAAGCAATCATTTTATTTGAAATTGTGCCAAACATTGTTCTTTGCTTAAATTACAATACTTAAATTACAAAACCATACATTTTCAGGTTTTACCACATCTTTTTTACTTAAGTTTGAAACCTATATAAAAAATTGGCCAAAATATTTGACACCTATATCTTGAATAAATATTGTTTTTAAACTATATGTAACATTCATGAAAGTAGCAAGCCAAAACAGAATGTTTCAGCAAATGGCCTGATCCCAACCAAAGTTATCGAGTTTGAGGGAAAGATCATTAGATATGTGATAAGGACTATTTTCATAAAACAATGCTAGTTCACTAGCACAACCAGGAACGCCTGTCAGCCAAATCACTATTGGGTCCACTTTCTTCTATCTTGATTCAAAAAAGTAGAATAACATGCACATGTACAAATGTTAAGGTGTAAATTTTATTTTTTGAATTGTTACGCTGAATTACTTAAGAATTTTTGTTTTTTTGCTTAAGCTAGTGCAGTGAAAATGATTGCATTTCATTATAGTTTTTGACCAGGTCGGTTGATTTTAAAGATGGTAATAATGACCCAAAGAAACTTCCATAGGGTTTCTAATATTTGATATTGCAAGATTATGATGTATGATTATGTTTGATGTTCCTGGCATTGCAAATCATTTGCTTAAGCTTAAGATTAAAATTCATAGAGATTATAGGAAAGATTTTGTTGTACTGAAATTTTTGGATTTGTTGTAGTTATTAAATTTATGCACTTAAAAATCCACATAAAAACTTGAATGAAGGATAGCGCATGAGGGTTAAAGTGATTATTAGCACTACCAAATATGTCACTGTTAGGGGCACACAAGTATACACAAATTAGGGAAAATGCCCATTAGATGCAGGCTTAATTAAGCTACCCGAAAAAGTCCATACCATCAAAAACTTGTTGGTTTGTAGAAGTTGTTACATTGTTAAAATTGCAGTTCGTTATATAGAAGAAGAAGAAAATTTTGAGTAGAAAAATATATTATATTAGTGTATATAATGTTTTATTAATGTTTTTCCTCTAGACTAAACTTTTGAAGCACTGTATTTAGTTCAAAATTTTTATTTAACTTTGTCATTTTAAGTTAAAAATATTATATGCAACACCGATGATGGAGGTGGAGTGGAACTGTATGGACTTTTCGATTTAGGATTAATATCATTGGCAGCTTGTCTTAATATTAATGATTTTACTTGACATGGTTTCCTCATTCTCCTTGTAAATAAATAGTAACATGCATCAAAGAATGGACTTGATTTTCGTATATATAATATGGTAAAGAATAGTTTTGCTAGTTATGCATTGTTTGGTTTAGATATGCATATGCATATATATATATATATATATACATATATATATATATATACATACACATATACATTTATATGTGTGTGTGTGTGTGTGACAATAGCTAATTTTGCATTAATTTGTTTGCAGCGTGAGGAGCTTCTGTTCAAAGATCTTCAATATTGATTGTGCGATATTGGCAGTCGAGGGTATTTAAAGACGGTAATTTTTTTCACTGTACTCTTTAATTTATAATTTACTACTTAAGCATGTAAGAATATGCAATACAATCGATTTATCTTTCGTGTGCATATGATATTGTTGTGTGTCTTATGTTGCCACTGTAATCCATCTCTCAACTCTCGAATGAAAAATTTAGTTATAAAGTAACATCAGTCGATAATGAAGAAAAATGTTAAATGGACATTGTGCATACAACATAATATGAAATTAATTGGATTGTTAAGATAATATTAAATGATTTTTTTGCAAACAGTCTACTTACTGCTGTGCAGTCACTGTAGCTACGAAATTCTTGCACCATATGTGAAATTTGTATTAGGCTCTTAACAAAGACGAATCCAACAATTTATAAAATAAAGATTAAAAATAATAACTGTCGGACACAATTAATGCATTTTTTATATTTAATTATCTTGAAAGACGTTGATGCTTTGCATACATGTTTGTAGTTGGCATTTTACTTTTGCATTTTCTTTGTAAAAAATGTTAATTTATATTCTTTTTTACTGATTTGTCATGATATGTATGATCGAATAAATTTGTGAATTATGAAAATTATGATAACATAAAAATATAAACTATTAAATAATAACCAATATCAATCTAATTTCCTACTCTGCTACATTCACACTATCACTATCATATTTAGGATATCAAAGAAGCAATAATCGCAATGTTAGACCTTCTAAATTATGAAGTAGATAGATTTTTTTTTACTAGAGTTAAAGATTTTGAAGTTACAATTTGTATTTTATGAAATTTTATATTTATACCATTAAAAGATATAAAATCATAAAATTTTATTTAGTGATTAATTTAATATGTTATTGTGGCAGTTATACTATTCAATGGACAAAAGTTGGGTAAATATGGATCGGAATTCATATGAGTATAAAAAAAAGATGGAACTTTTTTTGGATGAAGCCTTTTCTAAATCCGTTTGTCAAAACAAGATTATATGTCCTTGTAAGAAATGTTGCAACCGTTATTATTATGACAGAATTACCGTTGGAGATCATCTTCTTTGGTATGGTATGGATCCTATATATATGACAGCTCGTTGGACACATCATGGTGAAACCTATCTCGACGAGTCTAATACAGAAGGTGAAACTTATGCGGATATGGTTAATGATGCACAAGTCGATATTATGGGTGAAAATGAGAGAGGTGATATGTATAATTTTCTTACTGAAACATTCGTGCAACCTACACAAAATGTAGGTTCATCAATGCATCATTCTACCATCGAAGGTCGAACAGCTGAGGCAGAATGCTTCTATAAGTTGTTAAATGAAGCAGATAAGAGGTTGTACAATGGAAGTAAGTATAAGAAATTGGACGTGATTGTAAAATTATACCAGATCAAGTGTTTGGGCAATGTGAGCAACTCAACTTGTTCTTTGTTTCTAGAAGCATTCAAAGATATGTTACCTGAAGATAATTGTTTACCGAAATCAAATGCTCAAGCAAAAAAAATTATTGATGATTTGGGTCTGACATATGAAAAGATTGATGCTTGAGTAAATGATTGCATGTTATACTGGAAAGAAACTTCAAATTTGGATTCTTGCTCTCGTTGCGGGGTTTCAAGGTACAAAGTAAATAAAGAAGATATTAATGATGAGAAAAAAGTATCGGCTAAGGTTCTTCGTTATTTTCCCTTAATTCCTAGATTGAAAAGGCTATATCTTTCAAAGCATACGGCGGAACATATGAGATGGCATTCAGTAGGTCGTTTGGATGATGGTTTCATGAGACATCCAGTGGATTCTCTAGCCTGGAAGCATCTAGATTCAATGTATCCTGATTTTGTCATTGAAATTCGCAATGTTCGATTAGGACTTGCAAGCGATGGGTTTAACCCATTTGCACACATGAATAGTAAACATAGCACTTGGCCAGTTATTATATCTGTTTATAATTTACCTCCATGGCTGTGTATGAAGCAACCTTATCTTCTTATGTCACTGCTAATTCCTGGACCTCATGAGCCGGGTAAGGACATTGAAATATATGTGCAACCATTAATTGATGAGTTAAAGGAGTTATGGGAAGTTGGCACCCACGCATATGATGTTTTAACCAATCAAACATTTAATATGAGAGCAACTGTTTTATGGACTATAAATGATTTACCAGCATATGCTAATTTATCCGGATGGAGCACATCAGGAAAGCTTGCATGCCCGCATTGTAATCACCAAACATGTTCGGTGCGCTTACCGAATAGTAAAAAGCAAGCTTATTTGGGAAGTCGGAGATTTTTACCTATAACACATAGGTTTCGGTTTGATGTATCCTCATTTAATGGGAAGCGTGTGGAAGATATTGCACCTAAACCATTAACTGGAATTGAATGTCTGATGCAACTATCCAATTTAAAATTTGTGTTTGGTAAAACACTAATGGTTGAGCCGATTGCTGGAAAAAAATGAAGGAATATCAATGCCACTAGGGAACCAAGAGTTACTGGACCATGGAAAAAAAGCATGTTCTTTACATTGCCTTATTGGCAACATCTTCTGATGCGACATAACATAGATGTTATGCATTTGAAAAAAAACGCGAGTGAAAATTTTGGGGACGTTACTTGGCATGTCCAAAAAAGGAAAGGATGGAATTAATGCTCGAGCTGATTTAGAAACTTTTAATATAAGAAAATCTCTTCAACCTGTTCGTGAAGGAAATAGGACATATATACCTCCAGCGATATTTTTCACAACCAATGATGAAAAAATGTTGTTTTGTAAAGTTTTTTCAAATGTGCATGTCCCATATGGATATTCTACTAACATCGCACGTTGTGTGGATACGAAGGAGAAAAAACTAGTAGGCTTGAAAATCCATGACCATCATGTAATCATGCAACATTTACTACCGTTGGCAGTACGACGAGTTCTCCCTAGACCACTTAATCTTGTTTTGCTCGAGTTATCTGCAATATTTAGACAACTATGTAGTAAAAAGCAGCATGCATCATCGATTAGTCATCTTAAATATAGGATAGCATTAGTCTTATGCATGATGGAAAAGATGTTCCCACCATCGTTTTTCACCATATCCGTTCATTTAATAATGCATTTAGCTGACGAAGTTGCAGTTGCTGGACCAGTGCACTATCGTTGGATGTACCCAATTGAAAGGTAATATATCAAAATTTAATTCACTTGTTAAATCAATGCATCATTAAATCGTGTCCTCACAAATACCTAAAAGATATTTGCTAACATTGAAAATAACCCTTTTGGAAGAATTATATTTTGTTCTTTTCCATAGGTATTTGCAAACACTAAAGAGATATGTTCGCAACAAAAGTAACCCAGAAGGAAGTATCGCTGTAGGATATCTTGCAGAAGAGTGTGTCTCTTTTTGTTCGATGTATTTGACAGGTGTTGAAACCCGTCACACTCGATGTGGGAGAAACCCCGATACATCATTGCCTAGAAATATTGAAGGGGGTTTATCGATTTTTGCAAACTCTGGTCATCACTTAGGAAAATGTACAGAAATTCATCTGGAAAATGGTGTTTGGGAACAATGTCATACTTCTATCTTATTCAACTGTAATGAAGTGGCTGTCTTTCTAGAGTAAGATCACATTCATTAACATCAAAAATGTACTTTTAACATGCAACAATTAACGTAGTTATATTTTGTTACTTGACATATGTTTTGGCAGTAAAAGATTGAGGGAGTGACGTAGAATTCATCAACGTAAAACCATTCGAGAAGTAGAAAGTTTGAGAAATAAAGAATTTTCTACTTGGTTTCGGCATCATGTAAGTATCTTTCTCAGGTTATACATGGTATTTTAAATTATTAATGATAACATATTCTTATCTTTATAGGTAAATAATCTTTATGCTATGGAAAATTCTTCGGTATCAAAAGATTTACTTCGACTAGCAAATGGTCCGAATATGATAGTTAAGGAATATAAGAAGCATGTTATAAATGGCTATCGTTTTCGTACTAAATCAATAGATGATAGATATAAGAATCAAAATTGTGGTGTCTTTGTGAATGCTGAAACATCAAGTTATGCAAGTGTAAGAGATTTTAGTCCAATTGCTGGTAGCGTTGATTATTATGGGGTTTTAAAGAACATTTATGAGTTTGATTACAGAGTTCCCGGTGAAAGCGATGATCAAGCTTGCAATGTTGTTTTACTTGAATGTGACTGGGTAAATAGTTCAGGTAAAAAGAGAGATAGGTATGGGTTCAACTTAGTGAACTTCAATCGGGTGGCACAAAGCAAGGATAGGTTTATTCTGGCATCACAAGCCATTCAAGTATTTTATGTTGTTGATCCAAAAGACCCTGATTGGAGTGTTGTAGTTAAAACAAAACCTAGAGATTTCTATGATCTAATGGAAGATAACGATGGATTCGAGATAGATGACTATTATGC
This sequence comes from Allium sativum, assembly GCA_030737875.1. Classification (NCBI taxonomy): domain Eukaryota; kingdom Viridiplantae; phylum Streptophyta; class Magnoliopsida; order Asparagales; family Amaryllidaceae; genus Allium; species Allium sativum. Next base: position 3,698,600 of record JASFAX010000039.1, on the reverse strand, counting down.
TACCCCAAATCTTGATGATCCAAATTTGGATAATGAAGAATTACAAATAAGGACAGATGTTCGTGGTGTTTATGTTAATAAAGTTTTACCAGTGGCCATGGTAGATGATTCTACACTTGAAGAGGATGCCTTTAATGAAGAAGAAAATGAAAGCGAGAGTGATGATGAAATCGAGTAATAGAAACGATGTTTAAATTTGTGATATGCTTCCTTATTTTAGCTCTATCCAAAACTGGTTTTTTTCTCTCGCTATTTATGACATGTTTTTTTTATTTTCTGTTTGCATATTCATTGAGTGTTATTTTTCCTTTAGTAAGAAATTGTACTTCCATTAAAGCATGCTTAACTTATTAATTTAATGTTACATGATTTTGTTGTATCAAATGTATTATTGTCAATTAGATAGGCACCTACGGATATTCCAGTTCTAATGGAGATATAGAAGAAAACGATAGCTCACAAAATGATGGTGTGTTCTTGTAATTTATAATTAATTATTTACATGTCCATATACATTAGTTGTTATTCATAATATGGTTTACGCTATTTTTCACCTAATAGGGTTAATAAAGAGAAAAGGAAGAGGCTACAACAAACCTAACTAGGGAAAATCAGGCAAGGAGAGCATTGAGTTCACAGAAGATGGATTATGTGTTGATCCGAAAGATCGTAAGTTGGGAAGCTTCTTGGGTAGCTTGGCCAGAAACTACAATCTTATTCCACTTTCTCCAAAGGATTGGAGAGTGTATGATAATGAAGAAACAAAGAACATTTGGAAAGTAATATCGGTAAGTTGGAACTCAATCTCATTGCTTTTTTTTTTGGTGTGGGAAATTGTTACTTTATATACAATTATAAGTAGTATATAACATACTGCATGGAAAGTGGGTTGAATCTCACAAGGTGGTTTGAATCCGTGACATCTCACATTAGGCATAACATGAACTTGCCACATTATTTTGACAAAAAATTGATCCACGGCTTTATCTGCTTCCAAACTTAAACGTGTACGACAATATTCTTCGTTGAATCCAAATAGGAGACCACTCAAAATTCCAACCCACCATCTTTGACAAAGCATCTTCTAACAGTTTACTTCTATTGACCATAGTTTGTATTGGACTTTGACATCATTTTGTTCACTGAATGATTAAGAGTTTAGTTTCAATGCCTAATTTGCTAGATGGCTTGATTAGTTGCTTTGGAAATTCAGTATTTTTGTCATGATGCGATCCATCATCAAAACTTTAGTACTGGCAAAAATGTATTTTAACTAACAATAATCTAGACAGTTATTCAAAAAAAAAAAAAAATCCAGACACTATAATAGCCTAAAATTGTCTATATAGGCATAAGCAAATTCTGGAAGCTTAATGAGTGCAATGAATGTTGAAGGGCAAACTAGAAAAGAAGTAGCTAGCCACTTATATGTTTAAGCATTATTGATGAGCTTATGTAAATTTGATTTTATTATGCAAGAATTTGGTCTTTACCCCGTACTGAAATAGAAATAACGATCTCTCTTATTTTGTGTCTATATTCTAGTTGTCTTTTAATGTAAATAGTTTACACTCGTTGAACCAAAATCTCATCACCACTGACCACTAATAAGTAACTGACTAGCAGCAATCATATAGCATTTGATTATTCTATATCTTTCAGAACCTTTTAATCATGATACTAATATATCATCATATTTGATTTCCTGTTGATGTTCCTATATCACAACACACACACACACGCACACGCACACACACACACACACACACACACACACACTCATACATACATATATATATATATATATATATATATATATATATATATATATATATATATGCGCTGAACTTCTAACCTAACACTAATTTCGTATCTAGTTTATCATTCATTTCAAAGTCATAGAATATACCAGTCATTATAAGCAACAAAACTATATTTGAGGTTTTTTTTTACCACAAACTACGGTAAGGAACAGGGAATGATTGATTACATTCATAGCTGGATTTTTTCAAAAAAATAAAAAAGACTAATTTTATCCTAAAAGGCTGAAATACAATGGACAAAATGAAGCAAGTGGATTGTATTTGCTTTTTGCATACGGTTTCATTATTTCAGTGTACAGGTTGGTCTGCCACAGAAAATAACTTTCATATCATTTTATAAGTTACTTGACTTGGACATGCATATCATTTCAAAATGAAACCAGAAGTTATTTTCAGATTCTTTTTTTTAATGCATGAGTATGTTTGAAGTTTTAATATGAAACTATACAATCGGATGTAATATGATTTATGTTTGTTTCAAGGATACTATTGATTGGCGTTCTGAAGATATTCCTAACATTCCGTAAATTCGACATTCGCTACTAAAGAGACTATCCAGAAGAGTACGAAACAATCGTTCCGATTTAAAAGATAAATATTACACTCCACATATTGGTTCACCTTCCCGTTTTACATGTGGAGATGATCGCGTAGACAATGATCAGTGGAGGGAAATGGTAAATTTCTGGGACAACGATTCTCAAAATAATGTAAGAGATGTATATATTTATATATCTTATTTTTCAATATACATGCAAAGAGATATACAATTATCATGATGCAAATAAATTTCATGTAAGGGTTGAAAAAAATACTGAGAATCGCAAGAAGCTGAAAATGAGTCACACCGGTGGGTCCAAGAGTTTCGTGAGACATTATGCTGAATATGTAAGTAATCATGTTATCTTTACATTCTAATGACATAATCATATTATTTTTATATGCACAAGCAATTTGCTATTTTTTTTAATTTTACGGTAGATTGCTTCTACGGTAAATTTTCAGATTGTTTATTTATAACATAATACTAACGGTTGTTCATGTTCTTTAACTATTAAAATAAAACTCCTATTTTGAAGTGTTGTCCAGTTTTTCTAATAACAGTTATAACTATACATAGACCCTATCTCAACTTCTGTAATTTATTTGACTGTACAAATTACTAATATTACAGTATCATCATTAAATACTGTTTTAGCTGAAACAATATACAGCTTCTATGCAGCATTTCTTTTGTTTGTGAATATTATGAGTCTTTTGTTGAAACAGGAAAAAAAGCATGGCCACAAACCTGATCCAATTGAGGCATACGAATTAGTTCATAAAAGAAGGGGCGGGCAAGGTAGTTGTATTGATGATGCTTCAGAGCAAATGGGGGTAAGTTTATCGTTTCTGAGCCTAATTTTGCAAACTTTTGAGTATTTATTTCTTTAGATTTAGGTATGTGGCATCATTTTTATATGTTGATTTGACCAAAAGATTAGCGAAAGCTACTATAAACATTAACTTCGTTGGAGCACATCCAATGGCGCTATCATATGCTTAAACAATGCATTGCTTGCATAGGTTTTTTTTTATTATTGGAGCACATTAACTTTGTCATTGCTTGCATAACTTTATTCTTTTTGGCTTGCACAAATGTATGGTGCCTTTTTTTATTGGAGCACATTAACCGTGATAAAACATTGATTTTGTTGGAGCACATTAACTTTGTATATTCCTGCAGCAGAATGCTCATGACAGTAGCATCGCTGCTTCTGCTACGAGCAGCAGCCTCTTGCTGCGAATTATATATATATATATATATATATATATACACACACATATATAGTATACTTATATTTTTCAAAGAAAAGGAATACGTTACATGAAGACATGATTACAAATGAAGAATAATGATAAATACATTAATTAAATGAGCGTATGAATAGTTCAAAATAAAAAAATGACTAAAAGTTAATAGAGAATGAAGTTTCCAGTAAAAATTTCAATACACACAGCGGTACAAATGAAAATGGAAATATGTGCAGTTAATTGATGGTTTTGAAGATGTTTGTTTTCATTTTTTTTCCCTCCTTGTAACCATGATGTCAAATTTTCCTTTTTATTACGTCATCAACACCCTGGTGATAGTATCAGGATATTATTATAATTTAGATGAATAGTTTCATAATAATAAATTGTAGATAAGTAGCAATAAGTTAGCATGCAAATATATTATACTTTTGTTCCCCCAGACATTTTGTACAAGATAGTCCAAATTGTAATCAATTCATGATATTTGTAAAATTTCCTACATCATTTTTCTCCAAAGAGGTTTATGTCAAATAAAACTTGACTACATAAATAAATAAATCTAAAATGACATGTCTAATTCGATAAAGATAGACATATGCCTATGGTGAAATCCAGAGCCGGTTCTGAGGTTTATAATGCCTAGTGCGAATTTGCAAATGATGCCCCTTGTGGAAAATTGCTCAAAGATATTAAGTGAAGGTCTTATTTATAAGAAACCACTCTTTATTTTGTGAAGAATGAATACAACAAAGTGTACAATCTTTCAGGTTAAAATTGGATTAACTGTTATATTGTGAAGAAAGTAGAACTTCTTATGTACTAACATTGCAGACAAATGAAAGATCTAAATAAAATAGCGCATTTAATGCAAAAAATCAATAGTAATAAGTTGTAGTATATCAAAAATATTTATATACAAGAGTTGAAGTATTATAGGAATCATAACTCTCTTTTTCGTACAATGGAAAATACTGACACTTCATAAGCAAATTAAGATAGACGTAACCTGTTACCTACAGGGAATTTATTAAAATAAGGGAAGACGTCAAACACCATTATTTTAAAACAAACAATACAATTAGCTAGTGTATACAGTGCATGACTTCTGACTTTTTTGTATGCGAAAAGTTCATCTCAAATGTTTTCATTTTGCATTTTGGAAAGAAAATCTTCAACTATATCTTCATATTAAGCGGTTTCCAATTTTTTTTATTTTTGATCCTCTTTCGGCTGAACTGTTGTGGTATCTAAATGGTTTGGAAATCAAAACCAGAGAGATTAAATGTTCAATAGTTTCTAAAGCTGTAACTGAATCTTAATTTTACCCAGTTTGAAGACACGATTGGTGCTTGAAGAATCAATATTTATAAATCTTCCGAGTTGTTATATAATTCATCTTAAAATATAGCTTTTTTAATTCAAAAGATGTTACTTTAAAGCAGTTTTTACAACAGCAATTATTCAAGGACAAACCTTGAAGTATCATAAATAATAGCAGCCATATAATCTTCTAAGTATGAAATTGCAATATACTGAATTAGAAGAAAGATTACTAGAATTAAAACCAAAACTTGAGAATCACTGCCACCTTATTGGATAAAGAAGTGATTGAAGCATGAATGAACTGATTCTACAAGTAAGCAGCCACTTGCGTCAACCATTCGTTATGAAAACTCAAACTTTGACTCATCTTTCTACTATGAAAACTCATCTTTGTTATAAAAAGTCAGATGAAAACCCCATTTTGTTATCCTTCATGTGTTTTTTTTCTTTTTTCTTTTACTAGACTTTGTGCGTTAAATATATTTGCTGCCCCCTTATTTGTGATGCCCTGTGCATAGGCACAGTTGGCACTGGGCCTAAACCGGCCATGGTGAAATCAATTAAAAACACAATTCTATTTTTATTGTTCGCAATATTTATTGCAAATATTTAAAACAAAGCTTCAAATAATTACAATTTATATTGCAAATACTTACAATACAAACTTTCAATATTAGTATACATATATTTAGCATGTCGATTCCTGACCTAGCTTTTTTGTCAATTTGATCTTTTTTATTTATTTACGTGTAGTTTAGTTAAAAAATATATGAAAGTTCAGTATCTTACACATATAAATGTAACTCTTGAAATGCAAACCTCTAAAGCACACACATCAAAATAACTTAAGGTAGATCTTGAGAGGTTGAACTTGATAGGATTTGTTTATGCGATGTTTACTGTTGAAGCTTGATTTTGGTTAATACTTGTGCTCTGCGGTTGGTGCCTTGATGGTGAGCGGTGATGTGTGAAGTAGGAATTTAGTTGAAATGACATATTATGTTCATGATTTTTTTTTTGGGCAAATGTTTGAAGCTTGTAGTATCATATTTTGTGATTAAATGAAATGCTGTTAAGGTGTTTGGTATTTCATGACACTAGCATCACCCTTTTATGATCAAGCTAAGCACCATGTTACTGCAGTAAATTAAAGAAAAAATGGTTATGATATATGTAACAACCCGTGTTTCTGATAACCTGTTATATCATAAATCGAGGCAGAATTTAATTTATAAATCTGAATCAAGGGAAACGGGCTATGCCATTGCGTTCGTCTCGGAAAAATACGCGAAATAGAGTCCAAGTTTTCGAAAATCGGAGTCCGTATGACCCGGTTAAGGCTCGAAGAAGTTTTCTGAAAATTCAAAGTTCAAAACAGATTTAAAATTCAGGTTCAAATTTCGAAATTGGGGTCATTGGGCGCAGGTGGGAAAATTCCCGCCTAACTACCCCAGTCGACAGGCCTGTCGACTGGGCAGTCGACTTGGCTAGGACCAAGTCGACAGCCCTGTCGACTTGGGTGTCGACAGGGGTGCTCGGCCAGTTTGGCCTGATGCACCATTTTTGGGTTGGGCTGTGTTTTGGGGCTGTTTTCTGAAAGCTTCCGAGATCTGATGGTCCTAATCTAACCTAGGGTTAATCTAAGGGTCTAAAACACATCCTAATCCTATAAATAAGCCCCTAACCTAACCCTAAATCATCATTATTCATTCAAGTAACTAAACTATGGCAAAATCATTCCTCTCATGGCCTCCACTCTCTTCATAAAATTCTAAATAAATTTCTATGAGAGATTTTCCATGCATACAAGTGTTTTCAAGCTTGTATGAGTATCATTAGCTTGCATTCAAGTCAAGTTTCCACATTTACATCATAAAGCAAGGGTTTTGATCATTTTTGCTCAAGGGTTTTTCTAGTGGAGCTTGCATTTTGGGTTTATTTGATTGCATAAGGGTTTTGTCTCAATCTTGTATTTGCTTATACTCATTTGAGTCTTCATAAGCATTGTAAGCCCTTTTCTACTTTCATATTTAAACTCTAAAGTTAAATGAATGATGCAAGTTGTGGTTGATCATTATGATATGCAAGTTTATCATGTTATGATGTGCAAGTATGCCATGTTATGATATGCAAGTTTACCATGTTATGCTATGCAAGTATGCCATGTTATGATATGCAAGTTTACCATGTTATGCTATGCAAGTATGCCATGTTATGATATGCAAGTTTACCATGTTATGCTATGCAAGTTTGCCATGTTATGATATGCAAGTTTACCATGTTATGCTATGCAAGTTTGCCATGTTATGATATGCAAGTTTATCATGTTATGTTATGCAAGTTTGCTATGTTATGATATGCAAGTTTGTCATATGATATGCAAGTTATGTTATGCAAGTTTGGGTTGATCATTTTGTTCATGTTATCATGTTATGCAAGCTTATCTTGGGTTTATGAGCTTAAAGCTTCAAGCTTTATGCTAAAGGTTGCATTTTGGCAACATGTAAGTTATCACATCTCTTATGATAACTTGCATGTGAGGCTAAATGCAAACTTATGGCAACTTTTACATGTCATTTATCACCATGTATCACCAATATGCTAAGTTTGGTTTTATGCATGCTTTTGAGGCCTAAAAATGTAATATGCAAGTATATGAACATATGTACATTTCATATGCCACCATGTTAAACTTGTGGCTTCAACACCTTTATGTCATGATTATGCCAAGTTCCCTCTTTCTATCCTTTATGCGCTATTGCGATATGTAAGCGATGGGATTGCGTTTGGGGTTGGGTAAACTTAAAAGACATGAAAAAATGAGATTGGGAATTTACCTATTAAGTTAGGTCTACCCATTAGGAATTTACCTATTAAGTTAGGTCTACCCAAATGCTTGAAAACTGGTAATATGTTTGGTAAACATAATGGACATGACACTTAGAAAATATAAGTGTGACCAACTCGAGGTTGGGTTGAGTTTGTAGCGTAAAACTACCCGGAACCGACCGACATAACTAGTTGCTACAAACAATAGGACCCAATGTGAGAAGTTGGTCATGTTGTACCCTGAACCCGAGGTTAGACCAAGTTGTGGTGTAAAGCTACCCGGAACCGACCAGCTTAACTAGTAACCGCAACAAAGTCTAATGTGAGAGGTTAAGGCACATTAATTAATTAATGCCTCATGATTAGGGTTAAGTCATGGTCCACTTAATACTTAACCAATTTGGACTTGGTGGATTAATCGGGGTTAAGTCGTGAACCCATCGTTACACTTAACCAAGTTAATCCATGATTAGTAAAAGGGTTAAGTTAACCTACACTTAGCCAATCTGAACTCGGTAATTTAACGGGGTTAAGTTGAACTATACTTAACCAATCCAACTCGGTAATTTGATAAGGCTGAGAACCGATTTGATACCTGGTCTGGATAAACTAACCTGATTGATAAATTAAACGAATCTGTTTTGCGGATATGTAGGACCAACACCAAGTTAGGCAAGTTTGTAAATCTGTTATCTGATCCATTAGTCTGAAAACTGATCGTCTGAACTTTGTATGTCTGAACTCTGTTAATAAGTTAATCTGAATCTGATAGTCTGGGGACACAAGGGGGAATACTTGTGTCATTTGTTGTTTGGGATCCATATTAGTCAGTAACCCTTTCTGGTATCAAAACTCTGACCCGACTATAGGTAGGGTCCGGGCACGCATACTGAACTAATTATAAGTGGTTCATTCTGATAAAGGCGATGGGTGTTGATAGTGCGTTCCAACCGGGTCATGTGCGTGCATGGATCCCGGTCTGCCTCTGAGGATGTAAGATGCCGTGACATCTGTAAATATGCCTGTGCCAATTGGTTGTCACTTTAGGGAGTGATTCACCCTATCGTGTGGCCGACACAGGGTATTTATGTATTAGGGAGCCGATCGCTTGGGTAGGATTTAGGGTACACTTAGCTCTGTCTGATTCTGTTGGTACCGTCTGTTTTATTGGGTGGTAACACCCGTCTGTTTCTGCGTGGTACCGTCTGTTAGGGTGGTAAAGGCCCACTACTAGTGTACACCTAATTGTAGTATTCCGTTTCTGTACTCTGTTCTGTTAGGGTGGTAAAGGCCCATTATTGTTAGCATTCCAGTTCTGTACCCTGTTCTGTTAGGGTGGTAAAGGCCCATTATTGTTAGCATTCCGTTTCTGTATTTTATCTGTTAGGGTGGTAAAAGCCCATTTTTTCCAAACTCTATCTCTGTATGGACCATTCTGTTCCGTCCTGTTTCGATGTAAACATTGGGGTAACACCTAATCCTGTTATACTAGAATTGGTACCAAGAAGTTGGATCTTGATTTAAGTCAAACACCTGATACTGGGCCAAGTTTAGGCCAAGGGATAAATTCTTGTTTATACATGCCATGTTAGAATGCTGGTACATCTGTGGTGCGAAAACCTTAAACCTGATTATGCGATGACACCTTTATCTACCTTGTTGGTTAATCATCATGCTAGTATGTTGTTATCCTTATGTTCATCCTTGCTTCTCATGCCAGTTAACTTTATCAGTTTACATTGATTGTAGTAGGGCTTACTCAGTCTTTTTGACTGACCTGTTTTTCTTTCGCCTCTTTTCTTCCGTCCCCCCCCCCCCCCCCCCCAAGGTTCTCAGGGTGGGAATATTGGAGCTTAGCCTGGATTTATGATCGCTTGCTTGTGGGATTTTAGCTCATGTACGGTTTTGACATGAAGCTAGCTATGGTTATCACTTATTTTGGGGATAGTACTTATGTATTTCAGTTTTTCAGTGATGTTGTTTTTATCTAGACTTGTGTATTTGGAAAGTTGACATTATGTTGTACCAGACTTGTTTTGAAATAGTTTGAAATCTTCCGCTGTTTTACTTATCTTATTTACTCTGTTTACATATATACATATGTTCTTGTTCTGCCTTGATATATCATTATGCATGTTTACCTGTTTTAACGCCCCTCCAAAGTCAGAGTGCTTGCAAGAGCCACCCTGGCGGAGGTGGGGTGTTACATTTGGTATCAGAGCATATGGTTTACGAGAAGGAACAAAAAGGTTTTTAGAAAACTTTTGGAGAACTATTTTCAAAACCAAGTATAAAGTATTTTCCAAAGAAAAGTCTAGTTTATTTTAAAGGCTATTCCCCAAAAGGCCATTAGCAATATTCCTTCCTCTTTCTCCATTCTGAATCTATCTTTTCCTTCGTTTCAGTATGGCAAATAACTTTGTTATCCCAGAGGGAGTGCAAGTTCCTGTTTGGTATAGGAGACTTATGGAGGCTAGGGCGACCGAAGCCGGCCCCGCAAATGTTACTCCTCCTCCGGTGGTTAATGTTCCTCCTCCTCCTGTCGCTGAGGTTCCTCCTCCTCCTCCCCCTCAGCATCCTCCAGTAGAGTTCATGAAGATTTGCAAGGACTTCAAAGCAATGGGTGGCAAGAACTTCCTAGGTACCGAGACTTTTGTAGAGGCCCGGAATTGGTTGAAAGAGACCGAGGATTTATTCGCTATCTTTGGATTAGATGATTAGAGAAAGATCTTGTTGGCGGTTTGGCTTATGAAGGATGAAGCCGCTTATTGGTGGGAGATCACCACCGCGACTAGGCCCGTTGAGACTTGGGCCGATTTCAGGACAAGATTCGGGCTTAAGTTTCTGTCTTCTGCTGAAGAGAATTTGCAAATGGAGAGGTTTATTGCTTTGAAGCAAGGAGACATGTCTGTCAAAGAATATGTGAACAAGTTCAATCAGTTGGCTCGTTTTGGCTTGGATATGGTGAGTACTACTCAGAAGAAGGCTCTTCGTTTTGCTAGAGGATTGAATGAGCTGTTACAGGAGTTAGCTATGTCTCATGTGCCCATGGGGGCCACGTTTGAGAGTTTGGTAGATATGGCCCTACTCAATGAAGAGAACAAGAGTGCAAAGAAGGAGGTCAAGGTGAATGAGTCTCAAAACAAGAAAACGGGGCCCAAAAAGGAAATGCAAAAGAAGGAAGAGAAGTCTGAAGATAAGAAGGAAAAGAAGTGCTTTACTTGTGGAAGCTCAAATCATCTAAACAAGAATTGCAGAAAGAGGAAGGGCACTTGCTTTAACTGTGGAGAGATGGGGCACTTCACTAGGGACTGCCCGAAGAAGAAAGTGACTACATCGGAAGGAACGGTGAATACTCGCATGGCGAGTGAATAGATTAGGGCTAGAATAATTTGTCTGTAGGATGTTTAATTTTCCTTGTCTGATTTTCAGTTTCAAACTCTTTTTTTCTGGTATTTTGATTCTGTAATGGAAACTCGGTACTTTAATGCTAGTCTTGCTTCTGATCTGGTAATAGTCTCAAACTCCCTGAGAGTTATAACTCATCTGTTTGTGATAAATTGGGGTTTGAGAGTATCTGTGTTGGGCATGAGGGTGACTATGACGAATACATTCTGGGTTTCTACCATGCTTAGTTTCCTAAGAATCATTTGGGGAAATCTGATCTGTACTAGTAGTCTGTAAGTATATGTACCAAGTTTTTGTTTTATCTGTACTCGCTTCCATCACTCGACTGTATCTTGTTGAGATAGGAATCCTATGGATGTAAACATGTGTTTGAGACATGTTATGTTTGATGGTTGCAAATGGATGCAAGTGGTTGCTAGTGGTTGCTCGTGGATGCATAAACACACACTAGGCACTAGATCGGCTTGAAATACACTCTCATATTGCATATGGACGTGTGTACATTTTCAATTCTTATGGTTGCAAGATGGTGAATTCAGCACATGGATGTTGCATATGGATGTATGTTATGTGCACACATATAGATATTATACAGTATGTTAGGAATTGCATACATATGGATTCATTTCACTAACATAATTTGCATTGAGGATCCTTGCATTAGATAAGAATATATACACACACCTTTTGCATATGTTCATACCGCATTAGAATCTTTAAGGACAATGATTGCTCGTGAATGATGATTTGAGTAGATGGATGATGGATGGTAGGATGCGTTCTTCCTAACTTGAAGATTTCGAGGACGAAATCCTTTAAGGAGGGGAGAATGTAACAACCCGTGTTTCTGATAACCTGTTATATCGTAAATCGAGGCAGAATTTAATTTATAAATCTGAATCAAGGGAAACGGGCTATGCCATTGCGTTCGTCTCGGAAAAATACGCGAAATAGAGTCCGAGTTTTCGAAAATCGGAGTCCGTATGACCCGGTTAAGGCCCGAAGAAGTTTTCTGAAAATTCAAAGTTCAAAACAGATTTAAAATTCAGGTTTTTCGAAATTGGGGCCATTGGGCGCAGGTGGGAAAATTCCCGCCTAACTACCCCAGTCGATAGGCCTGTCGACTGGGCAGTCGACTTGGCTAGGACCAAGTCGACAGCCCTGTCGACTTGGGTGTCGACAGGGGTGCTCGGCCAGTTTGGCCTGATGCACCATTTTTGGGTTGGGCTGTGTTTTGGGGCTGTTTTCTGGAAGCTTCCGAGATCTGATGGTCCTAATCTAACCTAGGGTTAATCTAAGGGTCTAAAACACATCCTAATCCTATAAATAAGCCCCTAACCTAACCCTAAATCATCATTATTCATTCAAGTAACTAAACTATGGCAAAATCATTCCTCTCATGGCCTCCACTCTCTTCATAAAATTCTAAATAAATTTCTATGAGAGATTTTCCATGCATACAAGTGTTTTCAAGCTTGTATGAGTATCATTAGCTTGCATTCAAGTCAAGTTTCCACATTTACATCATAAAGCAAGGGTTTTGATCATTTTTGCTCAAGGGTTTTTCTAGTGGAGCTTGCATTTTGGGTTTATTTGATTGCATAAGGGTTTTGTCTCAATCTTGTATTTGCTTATACTCATTTGAGTCTTCATAAGCATTGTAAGCCCTTTTCTACTTTCATATTTAAACTCTAAAGTTAAATGAATGATGCAAGTTGTGGTTGATCATTATGATATGCAAGTTTATCATGTTATGATGTGCAAGTATGCCATGTTATGATATGCAAGTTTACCATGTTATGCTATGCAAGTATGCCATGTTATGATATGCAAGTTTACCATGTTATGCTATGCAAGTATGCCATGTTATGATATGCAAGTTTACCATGTTATGCTATGCAAGTTTGCCATGTTATGATATGCAAGTTTACCATGTTATGCTATGCAAGTTTGCCATGTTATGATATGCAAGTTTGTCATATGATATGCAAGTTATGTTATGCAAGTTTGGGTTGATCATTTTGTTCATGTTATCATGTTATGCAAGCTTATCTTGGGTTTATGAGCTTAAAGCTTCAAGCTTTATACTAAAGGTTGCATTTTGGCAACATGTAAGTTATCACATCTCTTATGATAACTTGCATGTGAGGCTAAATGCGAACTTATGGCAACTTTTACATGTCATTTATCACCATGTATCACCAATATGCTGAGTTTGGTTTTATGCATGCTTTTGAGGCCTAAAAATGTAATATGCAAGTATATGAACATATGTACATTTCATATGCCACCATGTTAAACTTGTGGCTTCAACACCTTTATGTCATGATTATGCCAAGTTCCCTCTTTCTATCCTTTATGCGCTATTGCGATATGTAAGCGATGGGATTGCGTTTGGGGTTGGGTAAACTTAAAAGACATGAAAACATGAGATTGGGAATTTACCTATTAAGTTAGGTCTACCCATTGGGAATTTACCTATTAAGTTAGGTCTACCCAAATGCTTGAAAACTGGTAATATGTTTGGTAAACATAATGGACATGACACTTAGAAAATATAAGTGTGACCAACTCGAGGTTGGGTTGAGTTTGTAGCGTAAAACTACCCGGAACCGACCGGCTTAACTAGTTGCTACAAACAATAGGACCCAATGTGAGAAGTTGGTCATGTTGTACCCTGAACCCGAGGTTATACCAAGTTGTGGTGTAAAGCTACCCGGAACCGACCGGCTTAACTAGTAACCGCAACAAAGTCTAATGTGAGAGGTTAAGGCACATTAATTAATTAATGCCTCATGATTAGGGTTAAGTCATGGTCCACTTAATACTTAACCAATTTGGACTTGGTGGATTAATCGGGGTTAAGTCGTGAACCCATCGTTACACTTAACCAAGTTAATCCATGATTAGTAAAAGGGTTAAGTTAACCTACACTTAGCCAATCTGAACTCGGTAATTTAACGGGGTTAAGTTGAACTATACTTAACCAATCCAACTCAGTAATTTGATAAGGCTGAGAACCGATTTGATACCTGGTTTGGATAAACTAACCTGATTGATAAATTAAACGAACCTGTTTTGCGGATCTGTAGGACCCACACCAAGTTAGGCAAGTTTGTAAATCTGTTATCTGATCCGTTAGTCTGAAAACTGATCGTCTGAACTTTGTATGTCTGAACTCTGTTAATAAGTTAATCTGAATCTGATAGTCTGGGGACACAAGGGGTAATACTTGTGTCATTTGTTGTTTGGGACCCATATTAGTCAGTAACCCTTTCTGGTATCAAAACTTTGACCCGACTGTAGGTAGTGTCCGGGCACGCTTACTGAACTAATTATAAGTGGTTCATTCTGATAATGGCGATGGGTGTTGATGGTGCGTTCCAACCGGGTCATGTGCGTGCATGGATCCCGGTCTGCCTCTGAGGATGTAAGACGCCGTGACATCTGTAAATATGCCTGTGCCAATTGGTTGCCACTTTAGGGAGTGATACACCCTATCGTGGGGCCGACACAGGGTATTTATGTATTAGGGAGCCGATCGCTTGGGTAGGATTTAGGGTACACTTAGCTCTGTCTGATTCTGTTGGTACCGTCTGTTTTGTTGGGTGGTAACACCCGTCTGTTTCTGCGTGGTACCGTCTGTTAGGGTGGTAAAGGCCCACTACTAGTATACACCTAATTGTAGTATTCCATTTATGTACTCTGTTCTGTTAGGGTGGTAAAGGCCCATTATTGTTAGCATTCCGTTTCTGTACCCTGTTCTGTTAGGGTGGTAAAGGCCCATTATTGTTAGCATTCCGTTTCTGTACTTTATCTGTTAGGGTGGTAAAAGCCCATTTTTCCCAAACTCTATCTCTGTATGGACCATTCTGTTCCGTCCTGTTTCGATGTAAACATTGGGGTAACACCTAATCCTGTTATACTAGAATTGGTACCAAGAAGTTGGATATTGATTTAAGTCAAACACCTGATACTGGGCCAAGTTTAGGCCAAGGGATAAATTCTTGTTTATACATGCCATGTTAGAATGCTGGTACATCTGTGGTGCGAAAACCTTAAACCTGATTATGCGATGACACCTTTATCTACCTTGTTGGTTAATCATCATGCTAGTATGTTGTTATCCTTATGTTCATCCCTGCTTCTCATGCTAGTTAACTTTATCAGTTTACATTGATTGTAGTAGGGCTTACTCAGTCTTTTTGACTGACCTGTTTTTCTTTCGCCTCTTTTCTTCCGTTCCCCCCCCCCCCAGGTTCTCAGGGTGAGAATATTGGAGCTTAGCCTGGATTTCTGATCGCTTGCTTGTGGGATTTTAGCTCATGTACGGTCTTGACATGAAGCTAGCTATGGTTATCACTTATTTTGGGGATAGTACTTATGTATTTCAGTTTTTCAGTGATGTTGTTTTTATCTAGACTTGTGTATTTGGAAAGTTGACATTATGTTGTACCAGACTTGTTTTGAAATAGTTTGAAATCTTCCGTTGTTTTACTTATCTTATTTACTCTGTTTACATATATACATATGTTCTTGTTCTGCCTTGATATATCATTATGCATGTTTACCTGTTTTAACGCCCCTCCAAAGTCAGAGTGCTTGCAAGAGCCACCCTGGCGGAGGTGGGGTGTTACAATATATATGAAGAGTAAAGAATAAAAGAGTGATGACATCACTAGTCATTAGTATTGTGTATATTCATAAATGGTCATACTGTAGACTATTGTTACCCATGACAAAAAAGTTATATTTAACCTTTATGTTAATGTGAAATTTTGTAGGCGCTAATATCACAAAAGATAGATGAATTAAATGATAGTAACGACGATGCAACACCAGAAGTTAGGTTACAAGCGTATGTAGCGGCAAGGGGATTGGAAACTGGTGGTAGAGTTCGCGGTTACGGAGAACTAGTAACACCAGACATGGTTCCTTGGGTTCAAAAAACTCAGCCAACGTCAACGGTTCGGAGATCACGCAGAGGTCGAGCTTATGCTTTACTAGAATCTGAATGCTTGAGTCTAAGAGAGATGTATGAAAAACAACAAAGCATTAACGAGAAACAAGGAAAGGAGATAGAAGAGCTGCGGCGTATGATTCTGTCTTCTCAAAATTTGCCATCAGTTCCTCAATCTCTACCACCATCTACCCAAGACGTGCCTCTTAACCCAAGCCACCAACCAATAACCCAAACTCAACCACTTAACCAACATAATTCACCCTCCCAAACACCGTCATTTCTCCAACAAAATTTACCTTATTCGCAGTTTCAGCCTCCTTATTATCCACATCCATATCATCCGTCAATGTATGCTCCGGTGCCTCATCCAACAAGAGACTTTACATCGACTCTTAATGATATGGACTTTTTGCAGTTCATGGTTCGGGGCTCCGGTTCAGATAATTAATTGATCTATAGGGTTTGATGTTTGTTGCATATTTTCTTTTGAAATTTGGTTTCCTGTTGTATTTAGGACTCGCTGTTTCTAGTTTGTGAATGCTAATAGACATTTGTTGTTCTGTTTTAGTTGAATGTGCTGTATGTATTAGTGCACTCTATAACATTAATTTTTTCAATTCCATGCGTAAGATTTGTTGTCTCAATTCAATGTATATTTGTTTTTCTGGTTATTGTTTGGAAACAGTTCTCTGCCTTCAAAACATGCTCTGGTACGGTTTTATTTTTTTAATTATATATTCAGCTGCTTTTCAATGCTTAGTCGAATGGCTATATAATGCAAATTATACTACATGCAGGCTTTTTAGTACATATGGTGTACATACAGTACGGGCGGTTTTTTTGGCCTTAAATGTGTAGTCAGATTGTCAGCATTGCAGTCGTTTTTGTTTGCCTTTGTTTCAGTTTTTTGAGGCAGTTTTTTTGGTCCCTACTGAGATGTGTTGCGTGTCCAGCCTCTATAATCGAAGGCAAATATAAAATCACAAATGCCGCTGTATGTTAATGGCGGCATCGTTTTTAGGGGCTGTTCTTAGTCTGCCTCTCTTTGTTTTTAAAGGCAAATTAATAAATTTTTTGCCTCTGGTAAGAATACTGAGGGCTGTTTTGTTTTGCCTTTACTAGTTCTATTTTCTGTAGTGGTGGCTATAATCCAAATCTAGATTTAGTTCATAGTTTTCTCCCTCTTTTGTACTGTAAGTGTGATTCTTTAAGTTTACCTCATTTCTATAGTTTTTTAGTATAAATCTGGGTTTATTAAGCCTATGTAGATTTGGGATTTCATAAAAATAAAACATATAAAATCCCCCAAATCTCTAATATTATGGAATTGTCGATGAAAGTTATTGTTTGAGTTTTTATTGCGTATGTAAAGGGATTTTCACTATTTCTAATCGTATGTAAATTCATAATTTGGTCTCTTTTACTTTCCCTTCCTTTCTATTTGTAAATCATAAATCAATATAAAAAGTGTCAATTTAGGTACTATAAATTATATGTGTAAGTCTCTATTTAAGTATAAAATAGTAGATTTAGGGATAATAAAACACATGTAAACAAAATTTTTGCTTTTCTGTACAAATCACTCAAAGGGAAATAAAATAGTACTAGAAGGCATATACATATAATATTATTTATTCATCTTATCCCTTTTTGTTTATTTATGTAATCTTATAAGTTTTGGGTCGCAAATTTACATTTTACTATGTTATGTTTATTTCCATATTAATGCTTCAATTTTGAAATGAAGATTATTGTGCCATATTACAAATTTGGGAACTATGACTTGTATGCATTCCGTTTGAAGAAAAACTAACATTTCATTGTTTAATATGCTTTCTTTTACGTGCGCCACTAATCACACCTTTTTATATATGTAATTATTTAATTTCGTAATTCATGCATCTTTAATTCGTATTTATTGCGTTGACTTAGGAAATTCATATAAAACATTCCTATCAGTAATTTTTTGTGTTGTGCATGAGTTAATGGCCTCTAGAAATATTAAATGCTATGTGGACACGAGGTCAGCGCCTATTTGTAGTAGAAGTCTACCCTGACAACCCAGTAAGTCCAACATCTACAAGAAGTTGGGTTAATGTAAGACATCTAGTGTGTTGGGACATTTAGTATGTGATAGGCTTGCCTCAAGAAGGTATTAACTGTCTTATCCACATTATAAGGGTATTAAGTGGTTGGACTTAGTCAGCTCCTAAGAGTCCATCCCTTGGGTTTGGACAAAAGTCATAAGGCCTTCCCATATTAGATATTAAGGATCTATGGTACTAAATGGTCTCGAATAAGGTACTACACATCTCGGATAAGTAAGGTAGTTCTCTGAAAGTTGTCCGCTCCTTATCTAGGGGCTATATGAGGGCATACCTAGGGATAAGCTACTAAGGGTTTCATTAGAATTACCTATTTCAAGGAAGTATTAAGTGACTATGAGTTCACCTGTAATGTCAGCAAGATAGTAACACGGGGACTGCCAGGAGGATCATAAATGGCATTAAGTGTTTATCTCTAACCCGATATTAAGTGGCTGATTACCATCTCCCACATTACCTTGAGAGAATATATATAGCGTAATCTACTAGGAAACGAGGTCATAAGTGACTAGAATTCGTCAAATGCTATTAAGTGATAATAGGAATTCGCTCACATTTCTAATGCCTTAAGTGACTAAGAAGTGTTCACCTCTTTCCATTAAATTTATTAATTCATATATGTGTATTTATATTTTCCTAGACATAAACCTGGTAGGTTTTATACTGCTAAGTCTAGGAAATAGTTTCCTTTTTAAGATTAAAGAATTTTATTCACCAGAACTATTTTTATGACCCCCTCCTCTTAACAATATAGGTTAGGCAAGATGGTGGAGAATGCTAGATGATGATGTGTATGATGGAGCTTGGCGTTGGCGACTATTATATAGTTTACTATTATTATTTGATTGTATCTCAGTTATCATTATGATGTACCTTGACTTGTTTTATGTACCCTGAGGTGGAGAATTTCCATCGGCTTTGAATGTTGATGGTTCCTTCTGTAGAAAAAGTCTTTATCACTTCTACAATTTACCTAGTATGTACCTAAATTTTAACTTTTTTTTAAAACCTTAATGTGCCTCCTAAGTTTAAGGCGCATGTGCACCTTATAATGATGAACAAACTTAAGATGGCTGACGTGCTAGCTAAAAAGTGTGTAGGGTTTCATGTTTTCGAACTGTACGAATTCTTATTCACACATTTTTTACAATGTTACTTTGGATTTTATGTTCAGCTCTGTTCTCTACTAATCTTAGGATTATAAAGAATATTTCTAATCTTTTACTTTTCCAGCTTTAGGCTACCTACTCAACTTCTTGTCCTTTGGATCTTCTTTCCTTAAATTTTTGATGGGAAATTCTGCTTGAATGGAATGATAGATGTTTTAATGGCAAGGGAAAGTCATATCTATCGGTGAATATTGGAGTTATATATTAGTTTTCCTATTGGATAAGAAAAAATTTCATTGATCCTTTCTTCATCCACGATGTTGTTCCACTAGAATCTGAGGAGAGCAACGTAATTGTTAACAATGCTCATACTTGTACGTTTATGCATGGGTTATTGTTATTGTATTACATTTTAAATTCTGTATTTTCTTGATTTTATTTGGACTTATTTTAACTTGTTATTTTGCTCCTCTTGCTTGTACATATTTCATGACTACTAATTATGTCTGTTAGTCGGTCGCACTTCTATTTTCTATGTTATGCACATGGTTGTATGACATGATCATATATCATTTTTGTAAAAAAAATGCTTATTTTTACCGTTAAAGAAATGATAAATTAAATTATTGTTATACATGCACAAGTCATGTGATGAAGAAATTTTCTTAAAACCATTCTATCTTAATTACCTTATAAAGAAGAAGTGTTTTGAACTGCCTCTAATTGTAAGATTTTATATTATGTGTTGGCTTGCATTGTGACCAAGCTACCCAAAGTTTAAGGGATCAACGATCACTTGAATGAAGTAATAAAATCTTGGAAAAAACTTGGTTCATATATACATGGAGGCCCCGGGGTCAGATTCTTTCCTTGGATCGGTCCTTGCCTCGGTTCGGATCTAACTGTGTGGCTCAAAGCAACAGCCCCAAGTCGGAGCTTGGGGTCGGATTGGTTCGAGGTACTTCTACCTCTCCTTCAGTGGAAAAGAATTCGGATTGGATAGGAACAATAACACCGGTTCGGGTCGGATTAACTCACATCCGATCCACCTGTACAAATGAATATGACTTGATTCTCTGGCATACATCTCCGGATCGGATTGGACCATTCAGGTCGGATGGCTTCACTGCTTCATTATTTGTCGATTGCTTTCGGTTCGAATTGAATAAAGGATGACCCGATCCCATGTCCACACAGCAGAAGCGGTTACCAAGTCTCCACTCACTCCACTACTTTCGAGATTTACTCTGAAGCTGCCACGTGGCCACTTAGCCCTAACCGAATTTCTACCTATAAATACATGAATTCGCAGCCATTTTCGGGGGCTTTTTGGCAGTTATCTTCTTCATGGCTTCTATGGCCGAATTCTTCTACTGAAAATGACCAACTTCTTCAATAGATTCAATGAATTCAGAGAGAATTATTCGTTGAATTTGAGCGATTGAGTGATTAAATTCATTGTAATTGTAATCCATGAATGAAATGAGAAACTATGAAGTGGATGTAGGCTTGTTAACGCCGAACCACTATAAATCTCGTGTCTTTACTTGATTTTTTACGTTTTAGATTATTATTCCTCACAAATCCTAGACAATTGGGTGTTAGTGCCATTTTTTGGTCTAACATTTTGGTGCTTTCACTGAGAAATGAAGATTCTGAACATATAGGGATTCTCCATTCTACTATTGGATCGCCAAGTCCAATGAAGAAATCCTGCAAATTCAACATTTCTAATGACTTTCCAGTTCGAAGAAGTCTTTGGATCGGATGCGGGTGACCAGCAGATTGGATTGAGTTGATGCAGAATCGCATGGCTTCGGTTCGGATAGCCCCACTCAGTTCGGGTCGGGTCCGACCCGACCCCACTAAGTTATACACTCAGACCCTGGAACAAGTAATAGCAGCATCGGTTCGGATCAAATGACCAGGGGTCCGATCCAACCCTAATAAAATGAAAAATTCAATCCGACCCGAACCGTAGGAAAAGACCCGAACCGGCCAGTTAATGATGCTCCGATCCGGTTCGGAGGAACTAGTCCGACCCGACCCAACGTGAAGACGACTCTAAACCGCTACTGGAAGGCATGATCCGATCCGAACCGAAACAGCTGTTTTTGGGGAAAAAATACATTTTTCTGATCATTTCAGAAAAGGCTTCATCGTCCAAAATCGAAAAAATCGTGTGGTGCCCACATTTTCGACCTAACCGGTTAGGTCGATCACCGTCGGGACTGTAGGGCCCCGGACCCCCACCGGCGCTGCGCCCGGACCCATTGACGGCCTCGCCTTCGGCTCAGCGTACATTTTAGCTAACAATAGTTATCAAAGCTTGTCAATGAAGATTAGACAGATAGTTTGAGAATATCACAGCAAGTTGGAAACGACTGGGATTCTTCCCAGAGCCATGACACTTATTTACATCGGTAAGCCAATTTGAGGAGCTATTGATCAAGATTCGGCTTGTTATTAAGGACAGTATACAAGACAATGATTGCCTCATAGCATCTTTCTCTTCCTTAGTTCTGATGGTGTATATATGTCACCAATGCAACCGATGTTGCTCGCTAACGCGTAGTGACCATCTAATTTATGCGACTTGAACTTGTCCAATCGACGGGGCATCGGATGATGGTTATATGGAACGGTCCGAGCACTACTCCAAAGATAATTCCTATGATCTTAGTGACCACGATTGTCAATAAGGGGATACCAGAAAGCAGCTAAGGATCTTAATGTCCCAAAGCTACACTTCAATTGTATGATGTGATGAATGAAATATGTCCTGCGGTTAGCCTTCTGAAGAACTTGGCGAACCTTTGCAATTGCTGTTTGATGTCAACTGCATCGAGGAAGACTGATTTCCATCGAATACGGGTTAAGTCAACATACTTTGGAACCTATAGTTAGGTACTAGTTGAACCACCACACGCCACGATTGGACCTATGGATCATTTCCTGGATTATGGCAACTTGATTGCTCACCAGCCACCATACGACCTTGGTCAAATGATGAGAGCTCGAGATTAAAAAAAATATGAATCAACCATTAGCTCTCTACTTCTTATTTCAGTTGTGATGTAACACATGAATATTACTTAAAGCCTCGCAAGTTGTGCTATCATACTCAAGTTTATCTGATTAAGGTCTAGACCAAACAGCTCCAGCAGAATTCAGAGCTTACATTTCACCCTAGTGTCTACTGCTCAATTCCCAAACATTAGCCGAATCCATCGCTAAATTTACCATTCCCGAAGAGGATATGTTAGATGAAGAAGATGGACCTTCAAAATGAAAAATGAATACAAGCACCCATTACTGTATACCGACGGTGCAATGAATGATCGATGACCCGGTGTTGGAGATGTATTGATTCGAAGGAAATTCCAGATGAAGGGACTATAACTCGTAGCTTTCCTAGAACAGGTAGAAGAGTTGTTGGATGGATTAGAAAGTTACAGCATATCTTACATCCTACGAACGGAAAATCAAAAAGTCAATAATCCGGCCAAGTTAGACAGTTCCGACAACTCAGAAAAGAGTCATCGACAACTCCATGATGAACTTCCTGCCGCGCGGAATGCATTTAGCAAGGAGAAGTGAAAGGCATGCCATAGCTCTTTATGCCTCAAGATATGACATGCAAGGCGACAATGCTTATTTCCCTTGGAAGGTTGTCCCAAGACAGACACCAACGAGACTCGTTGCTGAATTCACCGCCCTGAATGATTGGACAAAATCACTAATCAGCCTTCCGCTAGATGGGAGATGAACGCGAATGAAACTTTTGACAAACGACGTTTTGGAGTTAGAAAGTGAAGATTTACAATTTCACTGCCTTCATCGAGTATTAGTCAAGTAACTCGTGTCCCAGACATTGGGTGCAACCGGAGATTCGAACGTCGATTGCTCATGATTACATCATCTAATTCAAAGCTGATACATGATAGGCTTGCATGACTCCCTGACATTCAACCCTTGCCCTTAGCATGGGGGAAAAAAGGCGATTTAAAGGAGACATGACCTTGTCATTTGCTTACAGTATTTTCCTAGTTGTCTTTGTCACTCCAAGACCACAATCAAGCCATCCCTGGCAGAGATTGGGCAAGGCAAAATGGACATGCAGATAGCATGCAATGCCATTTTCACACAGAATCATATTCATTCCTTTAACATGACTACTCTTTAACCATGACTCTTATATTTGCATCCTTTATGAGTTATTGATGTAATTAACTCAGATGAAATAATATGTGGATGGTGTAGGTACCTAGGATTTGATACCGATCAGACTTCTAACACCCGCATATAGAGTTATGGAGCAATATCATGACAAGCTTGACTGAACCGCTCGTTTAAAAGGTCACACTCTCCGCCTAAAAGAGCCGGCCGTACCAAGGGTAATTAGTTTGTTCAGGTGCGGAATTAAATTATAATCAAATTGCATTAGGTCGGTTACCAATGTCAGTAATTGAAGATTACACAATTCAAACAATTATGAATTCCGGTCAAATCAAAATGGATAAAGAATAGGTATGATACGGCGAGTTCGGGATTGATCCCCGATAATGGATTAGATTGCACCAATATCAACCCTTTTTTTGCGAAAGTGGTTGTATAGCTGAAGGTGGATCTGAGATGACATCCATTCCTAGAATCATACGTGGAAGAGCTAAAGATAATTATGCATTGACTTTTGCATTTTAAAGTTGGAATTCGATTTCAGATAGATGCAATTCGACTGTCTACATGACTCAGTCCTATGTCTGACACCATCAGATTACGTGAATCCAAATAAAGTAGACAGCATTGCCTCTTGATATTCTTACTTTTTAATCATTCAATTTACTCTTACATGCTTCCTGAATTATTGACATGACTAATTCATGCGATATGAATGATGCAGGTACCCGAAGGTCAGTGCTAATCACTCCTCCCATAGATTGATCGGAGGAACGCAAAGCTTCTGCAAACATTTTCCGATTGTTTGCTAGGCTAACTCTTACCCTCAGAGATTGAATAGAAGTACCCATCAAGGATGAATGTGATGGGCGCGCCATGATTAAAGACCACTCGATCCATGGCTCTGGCTTTCATGATTTGAGAGAACATTTGAAGGGCGATATTGTAGTGTCTAACCGAACTCCATCCCATAAGTCGACGGGACGAGAGAGACTTGATTATTGCAAATGTCCACCTCTACCCATGAATCAGGGATTATGAGGTAGCGCCTCGGCGAGTGTGATCCGACCGCTTTCCCGAAAAAACTCCATCTGCCAGAGTGAAGTGCGGAGTAAGGACTAAAACCGAGTTTGAGAACGACACTCGACACAGTGGACTCCCGCTCTTGGAAATAGAGTGTAGAAGGAGCGTCGGGGCGAATGATATGCTTGTTCGCCTAAATAACTCTAACCCCATGACTTGAGGAAGAGTATAAAGGACGGGAAGACGACGTCCACAGGGCGTGAAGGTGCACCACGATTAAAGACCGCCTTGATTCCACTCTACCCTTGGTATTCGACAGGAGAATATAAAGGCGCCAAGGACTGAGTGCTGCAAATGAACTCCTACCCCACTGAAGGATTGGGGGCAGACTGAAAGATGAGTTCGAACTCTATCCTGGGCATACGACAGGAGAGTATAAAGGCATTGCGATTAAATGCCATGGAAGGGCTCCTTCCCCGCTGCAAGATAGGGGGCAAGAATGAAAGCTGAGCCCGAACCCCTTATTTCTAGACATGGGGGGCAATACACTATCGATCCTAATCAATCCCAAAAGCCCTGGCCAGGCACTTATTCACTATTGATCGGGGACATACACACAAATCACACCCCTATGATGGCCGCAATATGATATGCTATTTATTTGCAGGGATACTGAATTGATACCCTTATCTGATTTGTGATGCGATTTATTGCTTTCTACTCAGTGTACTAATGCTATGACTACAAGTATATTTGATTGAAATATATATAACAAGCTTGCAAATGTATGATATTGCAGGAATACCGCTTTGTTTGCTTTTGGTAGATTTACAGACGATAACTAGTCAAGAACACTAGCCCGCACTCGCAATAATAGCAGGCTAGTAGAAAACAAGTAAAGGGCCATGTCCAGAAGGCTAACGCTGATGCCCAATGCTAAACTTCTCACGCGACTCAAGGCGACGACCAAAAGGAGGCCTTGAGAGTGAGTTGTTTAATGACATGTCACACAACTTAAGGCAACGACCGAAAGGAGACCCTAAGAGTGATATATCAAACCAACATACAACTGGCTATAGTCCAAGTGCAACGACAAGTGCCACCTCGCAAATACACTCAATGAAAATCCCAATGACTCGAGCACTTGGATAACTCAACCACTTAAGTTTTGAAAGCAATGTCTCTTTTCCATGCATCTATGTCCAAATTTGAAAGGGATGTGATACAACTACCGACCTTTCGCCATTACCCCTGAACTGGGGGGCATAACTACTGAAAGTACTTACAAATGCATAACTTATTGGTCTTTGTCTAATTTATGTTTTAATCCTGGCAGGCTTCTTAAGAACCACAAAGCGGATGCAGAGTGAACGTCCATTTGCTAAGTCCCGACCGCCTTCCCGATTGGATGGCTTTGGACAAGGGGGCACGCCATTGCTTCAACTTATAGCTTGCAAGGAAAAAGATTCCTTTATACTCCGACTCAAGGGTTAAAAAGAAGGAAGATATAACCTTCTTCCATGCTGAGGATGCTGGCACAAGAGGTGCTACGAATGAAGGAGGTCAGAAGATTTCCTCTCGCGGTGATCCCTCAGCATATTAGACTAGATATGAAACAGATGGAGCCATTGCTGAGTTGAGAACCCAGAGGGTTCGGCAAAATGAACTTCTCCGAAAGCGACAAAAAATGATGGATAACTTAGCTCGATCATTACCTGTTCCGCTGTGTAGATCGCATGAGGCCCTAGGATGAGCCGGCAACGTCGTCTTGGATAAAACAATATGCAATCAACCTCCTCCCAGACATGTGCAGCATGCAATTTCCGACAATAAGATTTTGGATGAGAACGATGACAAACAAGGGTCAATGGAAACTTAAACGAAGTCCGACCAACCCTTGCTTCGAATCAGATGAATGCTTCAAATCCAACTCAACTTCAACATGAAGTTCCCCATTCCTTAATGAAGGGGGCAAGTGGAAGCATTTGAAGAGACTATAATTTGACCTTATCACCACCCAACTCCGATCCTTAGAACTTGGATGGGAGACCAAAGACTAACATGAGGTGGACATGTACAAAACATTTTGTATGAAAATTTAACTCATGACTTGATGGGGGAGTAAGAATTGAGGGAAGACATGGATTTAATGCTTACCGCTTAACAAAACCCCCATGGATGGGGAGCATGGGATGTGAGCTTCGAGCAACGTAATTCGACTATCTGCCGACTTTATGCACATTTACTATCATCGGAGTGCTGCAAGATCCAAGACTGTAACCAAAGGAATAACTCGTTAAGCCTAACCCGCATACGTCCTAGCAGCGGATCACCATCTAGAATTAAAGGACGGAAGCCTGATTGACGACTGTTAAGTGTGCGGAACCAAGAAGCCAGAGACCGGCTTCCACCCGCTTCAAGACTTCATGCTAGGGATGCCAACCCTAAATTGGACAATTGGCGACAACTTCTCAAAGACGAAGGCTAGAATGCCGATGTTAATTGATGCTTCAACAGTGGTGGCACACCTCAAAGCCGGCGTGAGCCACGTCAATTAAAACTCTTTCACACGAGACATCAGGGACTTCAGCAATCACCCACACTTCAAGCCACTATTTATAACTCTTGACTTATATTGTTGCTAAACTGTTTTGGTGGCATGCACCTGAATCGATCAACCGCTGAAACGCCTTGGTCACCCACTTCATCGAACAGTCAGTTGTCCACATATATCGACCCAAGAACGTTGGGTTACTCATTTCAGTTAAACAGTGACCTGACGGGACCCTGCATTCATTCCGAGAAAGATTCAACGCCGTAGTGGAATCGAAAAATCGACTTGAACCGTCTACGGTGTTGATGGCGGCAGTACCAGTATTCTGGATAACTCTGACTTCGAAGTCTCTCTATATCGAGACTCACCAGGAGGCCTTAGCGAATCCACCTTTGACACAGACAGATTCGTGCAACCAGAGGATACTAACGTTGAGATGGATAGTCTCAATGTTATCATTACAAAGGATGGAGGACCATCTGACTCTTGAAATGATAAAGACAAAAGAAAATCCCCGAAAAAGACAAACATGAATGCGCAATTCCAGGAAGGACCAATTTCATTGATCGAGCCCCCGATCTTGATTGTTAGGCTCAATGGAACCAAGCATGAGAAATAGACTCAACAAGATAATGATGGCTATTTCATATTATGCAAAGATGAACAAAAGAGCTCGAATATCTCCCTAACGATGTTCACTCGATTGCATGATTGACGATCTTACTTAACTCTGTGGCTAATGCAAGGAGAGTATCTAAGTTCACTGACACTCGATGAGGCAATACTTGCTTTCTAACTAAAGAAATGGGATGACACCGAAGCGAATGTGATTCAACTATTAATGTATACAATTCCAACCCTTGACGTATTGAGAAAGAGCAAAGAATGACATAGGTTGGCTAAGATTGTTGAACCTGCAGCTCTAACCCGATGTGAAGAAAGAAAGTTTAAAGGCTAGAAGACTGGATGTCCGATTGACTTTGTCCAACCCCAAACGCCGATGGGAGCATAAGCGCTAGCTTCGCTCATCCTCCATTGATGCAGGGAGCATGAGCTTCAACTGACATACAAATTTTGAACATGATCCTTACTCGACGCTTGATTCAGAACATATAAACTGGATCTCCGGAATATGATATGATTCGTCTTGACCGTTAAAGAAAGACTGACTCAGTAATACACTTGACTTGCATAGGAAGACAACATTGTTCGGTATTAATTTGTACACGTATGATCTCACACGGAAGCCAACGATCCTACTTGACTTATGATGAAGGAATTCAATCTCTTGATTTGACGAGATCTAGATGATTACTTGATCATCTTAACCACTCTAGCCATGGAATTTGGCCCGGTAAGCATCAACGGAAGTTGTGCGATATATGACAAGCCATTTATATAGGAAAAAATCCATATGATGGAACTACTCAATAGGACACAACAATCTAGTAAAGCTTCCTCAATAGTGGATGAAGTTTCAAAAAGATTCAGCTCGACTAATACAAAGCACATCTCATCTGCGATAAGATGTACTTTGGGGGGCAAAATGTTAGCTTGCTTTGTGACCAAGCTACACAAAGTTTAAGGGATCAACGATCACTTGAATGAAGTAATAAAGGCTTGGAAAAAACTTGGTTCACATATACATGGAGGCCCCGGGGTCAGATTCTTTCCTCGGATCGGTCCTTGCCTCGGTTCGGATCTAACTGTGTGGCTCAAAGCAACAACCCCAAGTCGGAGCTTGGGGTCGGATTGGTTCGAGGTACTTCTACCTCTCCTTCAGTGGAAAAGAATTCGGATCGGATAGGAACAATAACACCAGTTCGGGTCGGATTAACTCACATCCGATCCACCTGTACAAATGAATATGACATGATTCTCTGGCATACATCTCCGGATCGGATTGGACCATTCAGGTCGGATGGTTTCACTGCTTCATTATTTGCAGATTGCTTTCGGTTCGGATTGAATAAAGGCTGACCCGATCCCATGTCCACACAACAGAAGCGGTTACCAAGTCTCCACTCACTCCACTACTTTCGAGATTTACTCTGAAGCTGCCACGTGGCCACTCAGCGCTTACCGAATTTCTGCCTATAAATACATGAATTCGCAGCCATTTTGGGGGGCTTTTTGGCAGTTATCTTCTTCATGGCATCTATGGCCGAATTCTTCTATTGAAAATGACCAACTTCTTCAATATATTCAATGAATTCAGAAAGAATTATTCATTGAATTTGAGCGATTGAGTGATTAAATTCATTGTAATTGTAATCCATGAATGAAATGAGAAACTATGAAGTGGATGTAGGCTTGTTAACGCCGAACCACTATAAATCTTGTGTCTTTACTTGATTTTTTACGTTTTAGATTATTATTCCTCACAAATCCTAAACAATTGGGTGTTAGTGCCATTTTTTGATCTAACATTATGATATAGCCTTTAAAGCTTTACTTAATAAAAAAAGGTTTTAACTCCCAGATTTTCTTTGCCACTTTTAAAATTTGTATATGATAGAATGCTTTACACATCATGCTGGCAGGAAAACATGGGATCGCAATTTAATGCAATGTGTAGACTTTAGGTATAAAGATGAATGAGAAAATAACGGTAGTGCTAGAATTGAACACTTATTTCTTTGTATCTTCTTTCAAATTATATTAAAAATTGACGATTGACATACAATGACATGGTACATTCAAATTTAATATTTTTATAACCAAAATAAATGGATTTTACCCATGATAATTTTGCGAGTAATCCGTAATAGAAAATGTATAACTTCCAATTTTGTTTCTACTCCACACTCATATTTTCACGACACCTGATGTATTGTCCCTCATTTTATAAAACATTATTCAAGATATTTAATTAAATGAATTAATTACGTAAGAATGATGTTGGTAGATTTTTTAGTTTAAATTCGTACATAGGAATAAATAATAGTGTGGTTCGACTAAGAGATAAATAAGTATGAAAGGGGAACAATGGTAACATTTGATCTCCTATATAAGATATTTTCTACCTAATCTCTCATTTTTCTCATTCTTTCCAAAATTAAAGAAACCCTAGAGGCTCTCGGCCATTACACGAAAGAGGAGGGAGAAGAAAACCTATAAGCGAGCAAGAGATTAAAGCTTAGTAAATCAACTTGTACAAATCTCAAGCTCTCAATCTAAACAAGGTGAATAATAATATCTATTCTTATTTTCATTCGACAATTTGCTTATGCTCGAAATGGTTGTGTTTTTACATGATGTTTTCATGTTCTATGGTTGCTACTTGCTTGTTTAGCAATATACATGTTTTCTTTTGTGATTATATGCCTGTTGCACATGAAAAAGAATAGGTTTAGGGAAAAACCTACAGTTAGAGAACTCTAAAACGTTATAGAGTTTGGATATGTTACTTTTTACATGAATTCATAGATGAATTTTTAATTTCATAATTTTTTGAGTAATTAGGAATATTCTGTGATTTCGTAAGGAAGATTGTTTGGTATAACTAATTAAAGGGGTTAATTAATTGTTTCAAACCTGAAACTTTTATGAATGATAGAGGAAGATATCCTCTGTGGTTTTTCAAATTTGGAGATTATCTCATGCATTTTCTATTTGATATAAATTCCCTAAGGTTGTTTTCGCTTAGGTAAGCTTATGCGTTGAACTGGGTGTTAACATACAAGTACAAATATTCTATACTTTGAACGCGGTAAATTACAGAAAGTATCGTACTTTGATCAGAGTGTCTCTTTTGGTACAATGAAAATTCAATATGTGTAAAGAAGTTGACCAGTTTTCCATTTTATTTACAGTCAATGCCATCAGCCTGAAGAGAAAAATATCTTCCTTGTATTTCAGAACAGTCAAAAGCGTCTTTCGCTTCCTTCCGATAAATATCAGATGCTTGTAATGTCATGGGTTGGAAATGAAGCATTCTTACTTCCACTTCCTTGTACGAGGCTTAGGACTTTGGCTTTCATCATAGGACATTGGCAATTGGCTTTAAGTTTTAAAGCATTAACTCCTATAAAGCCTATCTCCTTTACATATGGGCATTGGCTGTTGAGTTGAGTTGATGAGACTATTTTATTAAAAAAACATGTTTTATGAATAAACCTAAGGTGTGAAACCTTAGTACTCTTCAGCACGATCGAGGGGTTATTTTTTGTAAACATATGGTTTTGTAAAGATTAAAGGCATGTAGCCTTAGAGACCTTCAGGCAATGAAAGGAGCATATTTTGACTTTATCATATGAGAGAATCGGGACTATTTCTCAATGCCTTTTGACGTAGTCGAAGGGATTTGTTTTCCTTCCTATCGTTTTTAAGATTAAGGGACTTATTTTTTGGCACTTTTCAATGGTGTTGAATTATGCTTGATTCTCCATCACATGGAGTATAATAAAATGATAGCACAATGCCTAGAAAGATAATGCCTTCAAACCCACTGATGGAGATGATGTGAGATTGGCTATGTAAAAGTTTTGAATATGAGGGATTTCCTTAAAGTATATAAAGTTATCGCCTCCACACCTTTCGTGGGTAATGAAAGGAGTGGGATTTTATAAAAAAAATCATTGTATAAAAATAAGAGGCATAATGCTTGTGTTCCTATGACAAAGTTGGTAGAATCACATTATTAAGGGCTGTTACGTTAAAGTTTTTTACTTTATAAAAGAGAGGCAGGATATCGTCCTGGTACCTCTCGACAAAGTCGAAGAGATATAGTTTCGGTAACTATGCTCGGAAGGAATTCAGATCATAGAGCTTTCATGCCCTCCAATGGAGTTGAAAGGATTTCTTCAGTTTGATGGTTGAATAGTTTAACTATGATATTGGAGTGAGACTGCCGCCTCAACGCCCTTTGGAGAAACCATAAGGATTTGTCATGATAAAGACTCTACTTTTATAAAAAAGAAGAGGTTATCACCTGGTTGTCTTTTGGGGGAATTAAAAGGTGGTTGTGTTTTGTAAACCATAAAACTTAGAGTAGAGGTTATGCCTTATTACCCTTTGGTGGATTCAAAAGGATATGTCTTTCAATATATTTTGTTTATTGGTTGTTGTTAGCTTATGGGATTGTTGCCTATGAAACTTGCCAACATGGTTGTGATTTGTTGCCTCAGAATCATGTTGATAGGAGAAATGTCGGGAAGTTTTAATGGAAGTACAAGTTGGCTTGTTACCTCGGTTTTTTTATCACCTTTGTCATTAAAGGGATTGAATTGCTGAGTTTGTTTTATAAACCAAGGTCTTTACCCATGTTCTGGTCGACACCGTTAATGTCATAAGGTTAGTTTGTATTTGTTTTTGAAACTCCTGAAGTCGACATCCTATGATGATATACCTTTATATTGAGGCTTTTGCCTCTATCGTTTATTGGTGTCAATACAATTATGAAGAAGTATGTTGTTGCTTTGATCATAGTTGTAGATTGTCGTCTATATGCCTGTCACCTTAGTTTATGTCGGCAGGTTATGATTACTTGCTTGTTTTCATGATGTAAACAGGGATTTTCCTATCACTTGGGATGTGTAACTTCGAATCTTAAGGAAAGAGTCAAAGGGGTTTCACTTTCGAAACCCGAAAGTAAGAGGAAGAGGTTGTTGCCTAAACAGCGGAACCAAAGGGAATGAGTCCAAGCCTTAGGTTGTTGAAAAACTTGATTGTTGTATGTTTACTTAGGCTTGTTTACTTGCAATGGTTGTTGCTTGTGTTTTTTTCTCATGGGGGTACCATTTGACTTCAACACCTAAGGAAGGAGTCGAAAGGGATTAGGCTCAGAAAGGGGTTTTTCGATTCCATTAATTATGGATGCTTTCGGCAGTTAGCTACAATTATCATTATCACCTATTATATCAAGCCTTCTAAAGGTTGGGCTTTTGTTTGAATAATGGTAGGAAACCATATACGCCATTGCCTTTGACTGAACATATTGGGGGTAGCAATAGGAGGGATAAAGTGGGGATTACCAATTTGACATGAACACTTGTCGGGGAGGCAAGTATAAAATAATTTGATAGGTTCCTATTAAACATAGGGTAAAACTATAAGATGTCAACAGGGGTTCCGCATTAGGCACAATTTTGACTAAGTGTTTGTGGCTTCTAGTTAACCTGTGGCATAATTTTGACTAAAGGTTTATAGTAACACTTCGGATAAAACCATACAATTTGGACTAAGGGTTTATAGTCATCCTACGGCATAAAACCACAAAATTTTTTGTCATCATATGGGAAAAACTGTGAGATGTGTGATAGATAATCCGCATCAGGTTTCGGGGTTTCTAGTTATCCCATGATATTAAAATACTTTGTTCTTAGTCATCCAACGGTTAAAACTAAGAGGGTACCAGGAAATTAGTTAGCCAACATCCAATGGAAGGGTTTCTAGTTATCCCACGATATAAAACTACTCGGTTCTTAGTCAACCAACGGATAAAACCGAGAGGGTGCCTAGTGGATAGCCAACATCCATTGAAGAGTTTACTTCATAAATTTTTTATGGACGGTTAATTTATAAGCAAAGGGAGGGTATCTCATCACAAAATAAAAGAACATTTCTTATAAATGAGCTAGGGAGATATAACGCCACCTATGGGAATCAGTAGGTTGAAAGGCATATGAAGGCATTGTTAAGACAATTAGTCAGTATAAAGGAAGGGATGGGTAATCCATGACACGATTGAATATTGTATTTGCATATCATATTGCTTTAGTTATTGTTTTATATTGGGCTAACCATTGAGTGCAGAAGCACAAGATTGGTTACTACGTTTCAGTATTAGCGAGGGGAATATGTTACGCTAAGCAGCGTAGTCTCGCTAGTTACCTTTTGGTTTTAGGTAGAAAGGATATTATTATTCATATCAGTCTATTTGACTTCCCCTCTAACTCTCAGGTACTCATTTGAGTAGACCGAGAGTTAGGGTCATTTAGGTTTTGCTTCTTCAATTGAGCTTTTAGAGACAAGCAAAAGGCTGTAATTAATAAGGATTTTTCTATTGTATGTTTATTTATCTTTTATGAGAAAGGTAGAGGCAAAGGTGTTTAATGCCTTTTATCAAGTTTCTGATCATTTGGGAGTGCATCTTCATATGTTGCTCTTGTGTTTTGTATATTTATATTTTCTCCATACGGGTTATGCAAAAGGGAATATGTTATAAGGGTTATTAAGTACATGTTATTACAATCTTTTTCATACTCACATGCTCTTGAATGTTTTTTATTTATTAACTCGTCATTTTTTATCATTGTAAGTTGACATTATAGATAATTGTAGCATCCGTAAAGGTTGGCTTTGGGCCTTAGAAAATGGGGTGTTACAACTTCGTATTAGAGCATAGGTCTGTGTAAAATTTAAAAATATTTTCATACAAAAGTATTCAATAAATACCCAAAGATCAGAGAAATATTTCAAGGTATAGGATAACGATTTATGATATACTTGTATTTGTATAATATAAGTTATATATACTTCCACCTTCTTATTCCATCCTTCGGTATCTCACAAAGGTTTGTGTGGCAGATAAGAAGGGTAAGGCATGTGGAGAAGAGATGGAAGGGTGTGTCTCAGTGGAAGAGGCGCTACTACTAACGTAAATACTAAATACAAGGTTTAAGGAGATCAAGATCGAAGAGGTGATGAGGATAACAATGCTACAACACCATCGATGGATGAGAGGAGTATGTCCCGTCCCTTTATTCGCAGGATGCAAGTTGGAGTTACTAATGATTTTATAGGAGCAAGTGTTGTTATAGCTAGAGGAGTCCATCTAGTGGCCCAAGTCCGTGAAGGTTATGCCAGAATCGGTTATGGGTTCAGTATTGTATCTCGATAGGCAAACCAGATGATATCTCGAATTTTCAAAGATGTAAATGGAAGTTCTTCCAAGAATCGGAGTCCTACAAGAAAGAGAAAATCAGGTGGAGTGAATCCGAGATCACTTACTTCAAGAATGGCCGGATGGATCCTTATGTTATGGAATGTTGGTTAGGAAAAAATGGACCGACTAACAGAAGTCAGCAGGTGCGATACTTCTATGATGATTCATGTGGGCACCATAAGGATAAGTGTCCAAGGGAGGTAAAGGGAAAGCAGTTGCTTTGGAACCTTCGTCTTTTAGGCCGAATTCCGCGGATGTAGGAAGTAGAAAGTGTTAGAGTTTATGCCCTAAAGGCAATCCCTTTGATGTGATTAATAACGCTATTGATGTTATTATTTTATTTGGAATAAAAATATTATGTTATGTTATATTTACTGCGTAATATAAATATTAACATAATAAAAGTCCTTAGAATAATAATACGGAATTATATATAGTTCAAGTAAGTGACTTGAACATGAGATTATATAATATATTAAGTATTATAATTCTTAAAAGTCCCTAGTCAAGTTTTATTATATACATAGGACAATAATAAAACATTCAGACTAGTATGTCGATTGACTGATGATCACATCCCATTGATCACTGATATACATGATATTAATGTCAACACATAAATATGTATTGGAAAATAGCGTATTGATCTGACCCAACATGAGAAAACTACATAGAATATAATTAACAGCATCATAAGTTATTCTTATAGTGACAGTGATGTAATGGTCCTTAGACCTGAAATCATTATAATTTTATTTGAGGATATTTATGTTTTTATACCATCAAAAGTTACTTTTAACCGAGTAGACGATAAAGATGACTATTGGATACATCTCGAATCGAATGAAAATCGTGAATGATCTAGATGGAATTTAACCCTACAATATTTGTAGTGATATCCATGGACCTCTTGATTGAGTGAGACTATGAAATGCATGGCCATGCTCAAATACTGATTTTTTTCAAATAGTCTACTCATCGATCAAGATAAAATGATTAAATTGTAAAGATGGTGATACATTCCGTTCCTCGAGTTTAATCCTGGATATATTGGTTAAAAATATTATATTATATTGAGACACTGGTCACAGAAAAGGTTGTATCAAAACATTGGTCTTATTATAACTTGGGTAGCAGCGACGTATTACTAGATGCCAATCACTGTTTATGATTTTAAATACGATTTAAAATCGTTGCCAATGTTGTAATAACCTATAGGGTCACACAATTAGAGCATTATGAAGGGAAAAACCATTTATTGCATAAATAAAATAACAATATGTTGACATTCTTGTTTAGCATTGAAATGGTATACCGATGGGTTTTTATTTTATGGTTAAATGTTTGTTTAAGAGGAAAATTTTATTTTCCTTTTAGTATACATGGTTGTACTCAGATTTGCATAAGATCGAATCAAAAGAAAATAGAAAACCCTAATGGCGGCGGCTGGTAACGCAACCTTTCTTCCTTTCGATTCGTAAGACAGTCGAGAGGAAATTCGCTCGTGTCGACTTCAATAAGGGATTGACACGTGGAGGGTTTAATCGATTCATCCCAATCGCGATTCCTCTCATATGCTTGTGGATTAAAGAACAAAGAGCAAAGGTATACTGTTAACCCAATTTCGAATTCAAATATGCAAATTAGGACGATTAATTTTGTTTATTCCGCCGACAACCAATCTAATAATTCCTTTTAATGGTATCGGAGCCTAGAGTTTTAAGAATTTGATTAGTTTGGGTTGGTTGTATATACAATAATCATGATAAATTAGGGTTTTTAAACATTGATACTAATTAGAAATTCGTAATAACTAGAAGTTAGTTCTGATCTGAAATGATTTCCATGTAAAAAAAATTTGTTTTGTTACAAAACCTAAATAGAACCGTGACTAATATTTGATATTAATTTAATTAAGTTACCATTCTTGTTATTTGAAGCAGTATAAAAAAATTTAAGTTGCAAAATCCCATTTTAGTGAAAATACATTTATATTAAATATAAATTTGGAATATGATAGACAAATTTGTTTGAACACAATAAAATAATATTTTATTTCAATCAAATTTGTTTATTATAAATTTCAGTACAATTTTTCCATTCTATACATTTGTTCCTCACTACAACTCTTTTGACTCAGTACATTCAATTCCTCACTACATATCACTCGGTTATATACAAACACAGTTATACATTCACTGACATTGACACTGACAAACTGAATCTTCACGCGCTCCAGATCCAGTTCCGCTATCAGTCACCATCTGCTTACCTGCCACATGAAACACACACAGTACACTGCAATAAAAATAAATCTAAAGTGCGTACAAATATAAATTTATCTTTGAATTTTATTTTCCTCAGATTTTCTCTCATCATTTTTCTAACTTGGTTTGATATACAAAGACAGTAAAATTGTTCTGAATGGCTGCATATGCACACATGTATAAATATACACGCATGCATTGCCTCGCCAATCAAAATGCAGTATAGTAACTGAGGAGCAGCAACATGGAACAACTCGACTCAGTGCGCATGAAAAAAAAAATTACAAGTGCAAAGTTGTCGAGCACAAGTCAAAATGGTACAAGGACAGGAATGCACAAGTTCATTTCAAAGCAACAAGGAAACCAAATATACAAGAGCAAGGTAAAATACATGTTTCAAGAAAATGGTCCAGTAACATAGATATAGTAATACAGTACAAAGAAAAGAGTGAATCAGGAAAATACACAGTAGGTCTGCCAAGAGAAGCAAGCACAAGAGTACACATAAGAATATATAAGCATAAAACATGGGAGATGCAAGTTCAAAGAGATACATGAAAGTGGCAAGTTTGATCAAGTTTTATCTACGAACTTAACTGATTGCAAATGGGAAAATAGCAAAAGGTTCAGGATTTTTAAATCTAACCAACAATGTTATGTAACAAGTGTCAAGTACAACAGTTCAGGCACAAGCACAACCAAGGCTGGAGCAAGTAACAGTTCAGATGGATACAGTACCTCAATGTATAAGTAGTTCAACACAAATAAAAGTAACATGGTACAACATGGTCGGGTCAAGACTAACTCAGTCAACATCACTATACGGGCAGATCAAACAACAACATGGTGCATGAGCTATCGACACAGGCAACACAAGTATGAATCTATGGTGCAAGCAAATGTGAATGACTACTACAAGAAGTCATAACAGTATCGACAGATTTTAAATAGTCAAGGGGCCACAAGCATAGCAAGGCAGTAAAATGGGACAGTTTTTTTAAAGTAAAGTTCTGACTAAATGAACGTAAGAATGCAAGTGTGCAAAGATGGTACAAAAAGGTCATGGTACAGGTCCAAGTAGTAAGATAGTGCAGTGCACAAACGAATCAAGTGCAGTATCAGTTCTGGTCATAACAGTTTCAAAATGGTATATGCATGTTCATGTTCAAGCTAAAAGATTGTTCAAGCCTAAGACATAAATACAAAACCGGACAAATGTAGAAACAGTGATGAACAAGGCAATATCAAAGAAATATTAAAGGTTCAGAAATGATCAAGAAAAGCATATTTTCAACATCATCTATGAAGCACACGACAAAGTTCAAAGAGCAGTACTTGTTTAATTTTGTTCAAAGGGAAATAGAGTGGCATGTGTTCTAATCAGTTTAAAATTTTTAAGACAAGCATCAGTTTAAATGTGTTCATATATAGAAACTTCAAGGTAAAGGAAATATTATTTTTTTAAAGTTCCAGAAATCAAAGAAACCAATTTCAAAGTTAAGGAGGACCATTTCAAAATTAAAGAATTCCTCATGCAAGTTTTGTTTCCAGAAAGTTTGAAGAATTCAAACTCTACAAATTCAAAGTTCAGATTTCAACACGCAACAATTCCAGAATATTAGAAGATTTCAACCCAAAAATTTCGTGAATATCAAACCAAGTCTAACACGAAATCTGAGATATTTGTGGATTTTAGACCCTATAAAAACACCCAATTCATCACTGGCATATTCATCCAAGTTCAAACAAATAAGAGCATAAAATCGAAATGCAAATTCATACCAGAGAAAGGGGCAAGCTTAGATCCAGTTCTACGTTCAATTGAAGAAGAGATTTTTTCTGGAAATTCGAGATCATCACATGACAGAGCGGCGGCCTTGAGATTAAAAGAGAATCAAAACCCTAACGTCAATCGCCACTTTAACCTTCAGATTATAAGAGAATTGAAACCCTAAAGTCAATCGCCACTTTACCCTTTAGATTAAAAGAGAATCGAAACCCTAAAGTCAATCGCCACTTTAATCTTCAGAAGGAAAGCCTAATTTGAAGCCGCCATTTTCAAGCAAGAAAGGAAAGTGATCGGGTGATCAAACAAAAGGGTGTAACCAATTCAAAAGAAGCCGACAAAGCATCTAAGTGAAAAAGGGTATAACCCTTTATATTTAAATCCTAGGGTTTTTCTATTTTTAATTTATATTTGTTTTTTTTAATTTGTGTTGTAAAAACAAAGGAATAGTTTCTAGGTCTGTAAAATCTAGTGGAACGAATTACGGGATTTGTAATTCGGGGAAATCTGGTGTCGGGGATAGAAACCAGTGCAAGGTTTTGATCATAGGGTTAAGAACAGTTAGGAGCGAGTGTCGCAAATTTACAGGGGATTGTAAGCATAGAGGATTTTTTAACTCCTAGTAGAGACCTTGGGGAATGCAGTAGTAGGCAGGGTTTTGCCGAATCTGGGTATATCTGTGTGTTATTTATTTTCTACATTTACTCTGATTATTATCTGTATTGTTATTTTTTAATTACTTTGCGAGAATCCATGATAAACCCTATTCACCCCCCTCTAGGGTTAATTTAGATCCTATAAGTGGTATCAAAGCAGGTATTTTTTATTTTATTTTAACTCTAGAGTCATGAATATGTCGAATAACGCCTTTTCTGAGGGTCAGTCCATAGCTGGGCCACCAATGTTTAATGGAACTGATTATGCTTATTGGAAAGCTAGGATGAAAATTTATTTGAGTTCAGTCGATTATGATGTGTGCGATATTATTGAAACGGGTTATAAATCTCCCACTGTTATTGTTAATGGTATTGAAGTTCCGAAATCAAAAGACAGATGGGATGCTAATGATAAAAAATTGTTTTCAACTAATGCCAAAGCGATGAATGCTTTAATCTGTGCTCTTAATAAAATAGAATTTAATCGAATTTCTCATTGTGAAACTGCACAGGAAATATGGCATACGTTTGAGGTCACACACGAAGGTACTTCTCAAGTTAAGGAATCTCGTCTCGCTCTACTCAACAACGAATATGAAAATTTCTCTATGAAAAAAGACGAAAATATAAAATAGATGTATGGACGCTTCTCGTCACTAGTCAACAATGCAAAAGCTCTTATCAAAACTTATACCGAAGTGGAATTGATCAGCATAATATTGAGAGTGCTACCGATGAATTTTGAAGCTAAGGTGACGACAATACAAGAATCAAAAAATCTGAATAAAATAAGCATGGAAGAGTTGATCAGAAATCTGATTACTTACGAGATGGAGTTAAAAGCAAGAGAAGAACAAAAGAATTCTGAATCAAAGAAAAAGACGAGCGCTCTAAATAATACTATTGAAAGTGATTATGAAGTTCCCGCTGAAGAGCTAGCCATGGTTTTGAGAAAGTGGGCCAAAGGAAATTACAAGTCGCAAAAGAAGAATTCAAAAACTAACAAGTCCGGATGTTCAGAAAGTTCAAACGATGAAGTGTTTTGCTACAATTGCAAGAAACCCGGACATATCAAACCAAATTGCCCACAGCTTAAAAATGAAAAGAAGAAGAAGTTCAGAAGAAAGAAGAAGGCTTTTGCTGCTACATGGGATGACGAGGAAGGAGAAGAAGTTTCTGAAAGTGATGAAGAGAAGATAATTTGTGTCTTATGGCACGATCTGATTCGGAAAGTAGTGAAGAGGATTCAAGCGAGGTATCGAATTTTACTTATAAAGATTTAATTTTAATGTGTCACGATCTCACAAAAACCATTAATTCTCTTGAACTAAAAGTTAAGAAATTGAAACATGATAGGTTAAAACCAGTTCAAGAAAATAACAATTTAGAAAGAAAACTTGAAAAAGTTAAAAATTCACCGTTTTCAGAATGCGAAAAATGTCAAATTTTGAGTAATGATCCTTTAAAATTCAAAAATAATTTTGACAAGGAGATTGAAAAGCTTCGAGAATCTGAAAAACTTGATTTTGAAAAGCGAAAACAATTTGAAATTGAAATTTCTAAGTCCAATGCTAAAATCAAAGCACTTGAAAATGAAAATTTGGTTTTAAAAAAAAACTGATGCTGAAAAGAGGAAAATCGCTATTAATCATTGTTCAAATTTAATGAAAGAAAATAACGATCTTAAATTTAAAATTCAATGACTTGAGTCAACTTTGACTAAATTTTCTAAAGGAGAGAAATCGTTGAGTATGTTATTAAAAACCAATTTTTTGTTCAAAATAACAAGGGACTTGGTTTTGGATTTGATCCAGTTGAAAAATAAAATCCTAATGATTTTAAAAATCCTTTAAATGGCTTTGAAAATGATCGAATTGAAAATTTGAAATCTAATAATCTCAAAGGGTTTTCAAATCATAAACAAAATGATAACTCGTTTAAAAACAATTCATTTAAACTTGTTTGGATTCCAAAAAATAACAGAATGCTTTTGAATAAGTCTAAACGAATTTGGGTTCCAAAGGGTACGCTAGTAGATAGTAATGGATTGTTATATAAACGAGTTTGGGTACCAAAAGGTATACACGAAGCTACGAGTGGTAAAACAACCTTTGTTAGATCACTCGATCCTAGAAACATTTAGGTACCGAGGGAGGCTAAGGAACAACTGTGCTTAGGAGAGATAAAATTCAAATTAATTCATATTATCGAATTATTTGGAGTTCCTTAGCCATAGATTCTGAGTTAGAGATTCATTGGTTCACATTGATTATGGTAAGATAGGTATAATCTCTAAACTCTTGTTTTTATTTTATTCCCTTTTAATTCTATTTTTTTATTTTTTATGTTGATTTATGTTGACAGGGTCATAACATTTTGAGCACATCTTGAACACTGTAAACCAGAATTTTAAAATTTATAATGTTCTCGAATGCTAATGAAATTTCACTCATTTTTTGTTGTTTTGAGTTTCTTCTTTTTCACTTTGGAAAAGATTGAAAAATCGAACTCTATACAGTAGACTACTTGAAAGCCATGATTGACTAGTTATGAAAATTTCATTTTTTTTACTTGGCTTGATTATATTGATTTTGAAATTATTCGTGATTGACTGTTGAATTTCTTGGATTATAAAATTTTTGTTTTTCCAAGTGATTTCAAATAATTATCTTCAGATTTGATCGTTGACTGTTTCTTGTGCTTGTTTAAAAATTCACTTGTGATTCTTGCGTTAAAAATGATTTTGTGCTGCTCTAATAAGGAAATTGATTTGATTCGCTTGAATACCTTGGCGATTGAATGATGAGTTGGAAAATTAGTGACTGGATTTCTTTAAATTCTGTAGACAATTTGAATTTCATATGCAAGTGGTTTTAAAATTGTCTAGGAACAATCAGTATTAGAAATATTAGAAAATTTTCATATTTTACTGATTGATTTTTGAAACTGATTTCCGAACTTGGTTTGATATTTCAAGAACCCCATTTGAAATTGATATTTTCAATTTTTAAAATCATTTTTGATTATTTATTCTAAAACTGAAATTATTGACAAATTTGAACCATCTTGGAACCCATCAAAATTATTAATAGATTTATGAAATTGTGTTGGGTTGTGACTGTGGTATAATTCATAACTAGAGGAGATGTTATTTTAAAATCTCATGATGATTGGACAGATTTTATAATATCTTTGAATTTGAGCTTATTTAACGGCCATCTTCTATATCTACCACATTTCTGTCATTAATCATGGTTTTATTTAATTTGGGGAGTTCAAATTATTCTTGGAAATAAAAATAAAAATAAAAGAAGAGAAAAAGATATATATATATATATATATATATAATTTATCCTTGGTATTCACTCCCATTTAAAAGTCCTCGCGGTTACGCTTGGGTGAATTACCTTAATCTCTATATGCTTCCATTCTCACTTAAAAGACCTTTGGTGTAACATCCCACATCCATTAATGTCACTCACTAAGTGAATGCATTAACTTTCATGGAGTATTATAAGAGTATAGAACATAATATCACAAGACAGATATATAAAATGGTACTTAAGAAAATTCAAAATTGATTCATTGTAGCGGAAAAGCAAAACATGTTTGGTTACAACATCAAAACCACATACTAGAGTCAAATACATAAATATCCATCTTGAACGAACTTATTATCAGAGTACATAAAAGAAAAATCATAATCCCACTCCAGATAGCCATAATGGAAAAGAGATAAAGCTGAGCATTACTCTCAACACTTCCAAGTAATTCAAGGAGAAAGAAATCCAAGTTAAGCTCCACTAGTCCCGCCCTGAGCACCTTGGGGGGGGGGGAGAAGGAAAGAAAAGAGGCGAAACAAAACAGGTCAGACATAAAGTCTGGCGAGTCCAGTGACTTTAACTATGTAATTAGTAAAGTAACAGGATAAGAACATAAACTAGATAAAAGAAATGACTGTAACATAAGCAAGTATGACAAGGTGAATAAGATGAACAAGATATAACGTTGATTGCGCTTCTAATCACTATAAGATAATTCCTACACCACACCAATGCTAATTTCACCGCAGCATTACTAGTCCCATACTGAAAGTTGATCCCTCTTACTAATCATAATAATAATAATGGTAGTTTCGTGTACTCCTAGCTGCTGTCATAGGTGTCGCCTGCTCCTATCTCCACTAGTTGTACCCACTACCCTCCCCATTCGATCGGCTTCCTAACTCGTAGATACCCGTGCTGGTCCCATTGTAGGGTGTATCACTCCCTAAAGTGGCAACCCGATACTACTAAAAATGCACGGCTTATACCTACATGATGCAACAACGTCTTACCTACCAGCCCGGACCCACGCACGCACATGACTTCGTTGGACTTGCATATTGGTACCGCTAACTTTTTATTGACCCCTTACAATCAAACCCAGTAAGTGTGTCCTGTCCTCGACCTAGTTCGAGCTCACATAGATACAGAATGGGTTACTGGTTGAAAAGGGTCCACACAATTGACACAAGCTTCCCTCCTAAGCTTGGTCCCCACTAGGAATTCCCACTCAACCC
Source organism: Allium sativum (assembly GCA_030737875.1). Taxonomy (NCBI): domain Eukaryota; kingdom Viridiplantae; phylum Streptophyta; class Magnoliopsida; order Asparagales; family Amaryllidaceae; genus Allium; species Allium sativum. Next base: position 3,654,329 of record JASFAX010000039.1, on the reverse strand, counting down.
CTTTTTATTCCCATGTCTTCTTACACGTTTCACCATGGATAAGTGCTTTAAATTATATTTCACGTGTCACCCATATCACCCACTTAACCCCCATGTCTTACTACATATCTTATCTTGGTTAAGTGTTTATTAATTCATTATAACCGTAATCTTGAAAGACCTCCCACATTAGATTGTCGTCTTGCGGTTGCTGGATATGTCGGGTGATTCTGGGCGGTCTTATACCGCAATCCGAATCTAACCTCGTGTCTTTGCATTACTACGTATCTGATTTCTTCCTTTGACCACTCACATTAGATTACAAAATTGCATTGCTGGATGTGCCGGGCGGTTCCGGGCAGTCTTCTACCGCAATTCGAATCTAACCTCGTGTCTTAGGCGTTCATTATCACTTTCTCAATTCATGTCCCAAATTTCAAGTCTTGGATTATAATATATATACCCATAATTTCCAATCTAAATTATGTTCATCATTTTAATCCAAATTTATGTCCATAATCTCATGTAAACAAATTGTACCAATTCAAGCCCCAAATGAATTACATGATTTCAAGTCTTTTTATGCCCAACTGCATATTATTCAATAATTTCCCCAAACTTTTCCCACAAAGTTCCCACGTCATTCGTACGTATAATAATATGTTAGGCTCGCAGTTAGCCAAATCTCATAAAAAAGGAAAAGAAGAGAAGAAGGGAAGAGAACCATGACATCAAAACTGGCATAAAAATAAGCATAAGAAGTATGAACTGGCATAGAACAACAAAATAGATCTAATTAGGCATATGAACTAGCATAAAGCAACAAAACGGATCTAATTAGCATATGGAACATAAACTGACATAGGACAATAAGATAAATCCAATTAGCATTTGGAACATAAACTGGCATAGAACAATAAGTTAGATCCAATAAGGAATATGGAACATGAACTTTAGGTATGAATCTAAAAGATAAGAATTCATCAATCATGATATGATTCATCTTACAGGCATGTTCATATAGTCCAATTCACAAACTTATCACAATTATTTTTAATTAATTATAAGTGAAAGTAACGTGGACTCACGGTAGTAGAAGAGCAAATAGATCTGAATTCTGTATTCTGAATTTGATTAGCTAAACTGTTGTTGTAGAATTTGATTCTTGTCTTCCTATATGAATACTCTATTCCGATTTGCTTTAGTGTAAAAGAAAGACTAGTTTAGGTTGTGGCAGCATGGAGGCACCATGGATTTGCTTAATGAAACTAGGGTTAGGTCTAGGTGTGTTTATATAGGTGTATTAGGTGAACTAGCGCCTTTAGATTAGGTTAGGATCCATCTAAACCATCCAAATCAGAAAAACACATCACCTAGCCAATCAGAGAACACCACATAAGCCCTAATTCTCCAAAATTCGTCACTGCCCAGATTTTGTCGATGGGGTCGACCCCTACAGGGGGGGTCGACACCTATGTCGATACCCCTATAGGGGGGTCAACACCAATGTCGACTTCCCTAGGGGGGTCGACACCCTAGAGCGGGATAATTCCCGCCCATCCCGCTTCTTGCTGATTTGAATTTCGAGTTTGATTTTGATTATTATTTTAATTCTGGTTTAAACTGAAATCTTCTAAGCTCCGTAACTTCTTCATACTGTATCTGTTTTACGCAAACTCAGACTCTATCTCAAGTAGAATTCCGAGACGAACGCAATGGCGCAACCTGTTTCCCTTAATTCTTCTTATAAAAATTAAGTATTCTTTAATTTGTCAATTTTAATATTATAAAATTATGGGGTGTTACATTCTCCCTTCCTCAAAGGATTTTGTTCTCGAAATCTCCAAGTTAAAAAGAATGTATCCTACCATCCAATCATTCATCTACTCATCCATCATCCACCAGCATCCATTGTCCTTAAAAGATTTCTCATGCTATATGAAAATATGCAAAAGTGTGTGTATATGTTCCTTATCTAATGTAAAGATCAGGCAGTCTACTGATTCAGTTGACCTCCTTAATGCAAAACATGATAGTACCATGCATCCATTATATATGCAAAAGAATCCTAATGATGCAAATTATTTTTATATAAGCACACAACAATTCATTCAAATGCAATATCCATATGATAACACATTCAATATACATCCATTAACTTAAATATGCACATTAATTCATATGCAATATGAAAGTGATTGAGCCGATCTAGTGCCTAATGTGTGTGTAAATGCATCCACAAGCAACCACTAGGAAACACTTACATCCACTTGCATCCACCAAACATAACATGTCTCAAACACATGTTTACAACCATAGGGGTTTCTACCTAAAGATCGAAGATATAATCGAGAGGATACACTAAACGATAGAACAAGTATAAACAAAGTGATAGAAAAAGGAGAAGTTAAGAACATACCCTCAAAAAGGAAAGGGTACGACGCACGTATCTTGTCTTCAGTCTCCCAAGTCGCGTCTCCTTGATCATCTCCCCATTGGACTTTAACCAACTTGACCTCTCGGTTGCTTAATTTCTTAACCTCCGATCCAAGTATGCATGTAGAAGCTGGTCTAATCGTGGCTTCTCGCTCTACTTCCACTTCTCTAAGCATGCTCGGCTCTACTACTTCCGCAGTATCATGTAAACACTTCCTCAAATGCGACACATGAAATACGTCATGCACACCACTAAGCTTCTCGGGCAACTTCACTCTGTAGTCCATCTGTCCAATTCGCTCTGTAATGGGGAATGGCCCTACGAACCTTGGTGCCAATTTCCCTACAGCTCCAAAGCGAACTACATTCCTCAACGGTGATACTTTAATAAAGACCATGTCTCCAACATCAAACTCAAGATCGGTCCTTCTCTTATCAGCATATGACTTTTGTCGGTCCTGTGCCGTTTTCATGCGTCTTCGAATCGAGTCTATCTTCCCCGAAGTTTCCCTAATCATCTCGGGCCCAAGCAAAATCTTATCCGTAGATTCCCACCAACAAGTCGGTGATCGGCAAGGTCGCCCATATAAAGCCTCAAAAGGTGCCATGCCGATACTAGTCTGATAGCTGTTGTCGTAGGCGAACTCTACTAATGGAAGATGTTCCTCCCATGTTCCTCCAGAGTCCAAGATGCATAACCTCAAAAGATCTTCTAGAATCCGATTCAGTCTTTCTGTCTGGCCATCCGTCTGAGGGTGATAAGCGGTACTCAAACACAATTGCATTCCAACCGCCTCTTGCAAGCTCTTTCGAAACTCACTAGTGAAAATGGGATCTCGATCGCTTACAATACTAGAAGGTATGCCATGTAGACGAACTATCTCTTGGAGATAAACAGATGCTAACCATGCCGTTGTCATTTTACTCTTAACAGGAATGAAATGGGCTCCCCCGTATTACCTTTCCTTGACCTCGGCAACCCGTCAACGAAATCCATGGAAACACTTTCCTATTTCCATTGTGGAACCTCTAAAAGGTGAAGCAACCCGTCTGGCTTCTTTTGCTCAGCCTTAACTTGCTGGCACACTAAGCATCTAGAAACGAACTCAGCCACATCCTTCTTCATTTCGGCCCAAAAGAAAACCCGCTTCATGTCCCTATACATCTTGTCACCACCGGGATGTATGGTCATCTTAGAACAATGTGCCTCTTTAAGGATTGTCCTTCTCAAACTATCATCTCGTGATATGCAAAGTCTTCTATCCCTACGCAACCAACCTCTCTCATTTTATGGTATACCTACTAAGATTGCTCGAAGACTCCCCTCTTATGAGCTTATCTACTATCTCCATCAACTGTGGGTCATCTCGCTCTGCTGCACCTATCTGTCCCAAAAACGTAGGTCTCACCTCTAACGATGCCAACAAACCGGGTACATAATCAATAGAGGGTCTAAAGTAAAAGGTAGAGATATGCTCTAAGCTCTGTCACTCGACAAACAAAGGACTCAAAGTCAACTTCTTTCTACTCAAGGCGTCCGCTACAACGTTACCCTTTCCAGGGGTATATGCAATCTCAAAATCGTAGGATGCTAAGAACTCCATTCACCTCTGTTGCCTTAAGTTTAGATCTTTTTGAGAGAACAAGTATTTAAGCAACTTATAGTCTATATACAACTCAAACCTCTCTCCAAGAAAATAGTGACGCCAAGACTTAAGCGCAAGAACTATGGCCGCTAACTCCAAGTCGTGGGTAGGGTAATTCTTCTCATTGACCTTCAACTGTCTTCCACCATAGCATATCACCCTTCCCTCTTGCATCAAAACTGCGCCAAGCCCTGTCCCGCAAGCATCGGTATACACTGTGAACGGTTTACTCCCATCCGGCAAAACTAAAACTGGAGCCGTCGTCAATGCCCTCTTCAAACGTTGGAAAGCATCGTCACTGTCAACATCCCAAGAAAAGGTCAAATTTCTTTTTGTCAACCGTGTAAGTGGGGTTGATATCTTAGCAAAGTCCTTGATGAACTTTCTGTAATAGCCTGCTAAACCAAGAAAACTTCTTACTTTTGTTGTATTCTTAGGAATCTTCCAATCTTGGATTGTCACTACCTTCGCGGGATCCACAGCTATCCCTTCCTTAGAGATCACATGCCCTAAGAACCTCACTTCCTTCATCCAAAAATGACATTGGGGGAACTTGGATTTGAGTTGATGTGCTCGAAGGGTCTCTCATACTTCCCTAAGATGTAGGGCATGCTCTTCCTCGCTTCTAGAAAATATCGAAATATCATCCATAAAGACCACCACAAACTTATTTAGAAACTCCCCAAACACCCTACTCATCAAGTCCACGAAATATGCGGGTGCATTCGTCAAACCAAAAGGCATGACGAGCCACTCGAAGAAACCGTCGGGTGTCCTAAAATCAGTCTTATCTATACTATCCTCAGCTATTCTCAACTGATGAAATCCTGTAGCTAAGTCTAACTGCGAGAAAACTGAAGCACCAACCAACTGATCGAACAGATCATCTATCCTCGGCAACGGGTGTCTGTTTTTCTTCGTGAACTTATTCAACTCCCTATAGTCCACGCACAATCTAAGCGAACCATCAGCCTTCGTAGCAAAAACAACTGGAGCACCCCACTCCGAGATACATCATATGAACCATTTTTCAAGCAACTCTTTCACTTGTTTACTCAGCTCCCTCCTTTCTCTTGGAGCCATGTGGCGCACCAGCAATGCAACTGGCTTTGCATTGTCCACCAAGTATATATGGAAATCTATCTAGCATTTTGGAGGTAAGCCCCTAACCTCCTCAAAGACATCTGCATACTCACGAACTACTCGAACAGATTGCAAATCATCAATAGATGTGTCAAGAGATTCTAGGTAGCTAAGCATAACAGAACCCTTAGGGTCGCATGAGATATCGAGAGTATTACCCAAACTAGTCAACAGCCTAACTACCCTCTTTTCACAATCGAGAATGGCACCATACCTGGTTAGCCAATCCATTCCTAGAATCAACCCATAGCTCGTGAAGCCAAGCACATAAGCGTTGCATTCGAACTCAACGCCATACACATATATTCTCAAATCCCGACGTAACATAGAAAGAAGAGTCGTTCCACCAATAGGATTTGAGACTACAACGGGATCCATAACTAGACTGGTATTTAGGTGCAGTGTTTCAACTAATGAAGGAGATATAAACGAATCTGAAGCGCTAGAATCAAATAAAGTTCGAACAGTATGATCAAAAAGGAAAATCAAACTTTCAACAGAAATGTTTCTACCTCTCTCTTGCGTAGGTGACATGAGAGCATGAACATGCCCTCCAGAAGTAGATCATGTCCTCTGTCCTTTCCCTTGTCCTTGCCTCCTTGGGCGGTCTTTAATCATATGTCCTGCCTCACCACATTGGAAGCAACCCATCTTCTTCTTCTTCCTACATTCCTTGCTCAAGTGGCCCGGTGTTCCACAATTAAAACACCTTTTCTTCCCTTTGCCCTTGTTATCCTTACCACCTTTCTTTTGTTGTTGTTGTGCCTTCTTTGGATCCCCTTTCTTATCCTGTGCCTTATCTACATTAGCACCTTTCTTCTCTTCATGAATCAAAGCCATGTCAACAAGTTTCTCGAAAGTAGCCCCTATAGGAAGGTGGGACATAACTAATCCGTGCAATGGTTCATTTAGACCCTTATCAAATCTCAAGGCCTTCTTATGTGGTGTGTTAACAAATTCCATACCAAATCTTACTAACTGGTTAAATTTGTTAACGTACTCCTTCATAGACAAAATCCCTTGTTTCAAAGCCAAGAACCTCTCCATGTGTAAACTCTCCTCTGCCTGTGAAAGAAATTACAACTCGAACCTTCGTCTAAAGTCTATCCACATCTCCACTGGACGCCCTCCATTAGTTACTTACCACCAAAAGGAAGCTTCGTCGTTCATCAACCAAGCAGCTAGCTGAACCTTCCTTCCATCATCTATCAAAGATACCCAGCAAGTCCTCCACTTCCTTGAGCCAATTTCTAGCCTCGACAAACGTCTTAGTCCCATGAAACGGTTTTCCGCCCATCGCACGGAAGTCTTTGCATATCTTCGAAAAAGCGTCCACATGAGGAAGGGGAGGAGTAGCGGCTGCAGCTGAGGGAGGAGGAATGTCTGTTGGGCCTGTGGCGGTAACCCTAGCCTCTAGATAGAACCATCCCAGTATCTGTATGCCCTCTGGAAGATTAGGATCCCCAGACATGCTGAAACGAAAGAAAAAGAGATTCAAAATAGAGAATCGAGAGATAGATATATGGCTTTTGGGGGTTATGTTTTTCAAAATAAACTTTCCTTTTGAAAATACTTCCTTTTAAAACCTTTTTGAAAATAGTTTTCAAAAACTTTTATCTAATCTGGTAACCTTCAGCTCTGATACCACATGTAACACCCCATGTCCATTAATGTCACTCACTAAGGGAATACATTAACCTTCATGGAGTATTATAAGAGTATAGAACAGAATATCACAAGGCAGATATATAAAATAGTACTTAAGAAAATTCAAAATTGATTCATTGTAGCGGAAAAGCAAACATGTTTGGTTACAACATCAAAACCACATACTAGAGTCAAGTACGTAAATATCCATCTTGAACGAACTTATTATCAGAGTACATAAAAGTAAAATCATAATCCCACTCCAAATAGCCATAATGGAAAAGATATAAAGCTGAGCATTACTTTCAACACTTCCAAGTACTTCAAGGTGAAGGAAATCCAAGTCAAGCTCCACTAGTCCCACCCTGAGCACCTGGGGGTGGGGAAGGAAAGAAAAGAGGCGAAACAAAACAGGTCAGACATAAAGTCTGGCGAGTCCAGTAACTTTAACTGTATAATTAGTAAAGTAACAGGATAAGGACATAAACTGGATATAAGAAATGATAGTAACATAAGCAAGTATGACAAGGTGAACAAGATGAACAAGATATAACGTTGACTGCGCTACTAATCACTATAAGATAATTCCTACACCACACCAATGCTAATTTCACTGCACCATTACTAGTCCCACACTGAAAATTGATCCCTCTTACTAATCATAATAATAATAATGATAGCTTCGTGTACTCCTAGCTATTGTCATAGGTGCCGCCTGCTCCTATCTCCACTAGTTGTACCCACTACCCTCCCCATTCGATCGGCTCCCTAACTCGTAGATACCCGTGCTGGTCCCCCAGTAGGGTGTATCATTCCCTAAAGTGGCAACCCGATACTACTAAAAATGCACGGGTTATACCTACACGATGCAACAACTATTACCTACCGGCCAGGACCCACGCACGCACATGACTCCGTTGGACTTGTGTTGCCACTGCTAACTCTTTATTGACCTCTTTAAATCAAACCCAGTAAGCGTGTCCCGTCCTCGACCTAGTTCGAGCTCACATAGATACAGAATGGGTTACTGGTTGAAAAGGGTCCACACACTTGACACAAGCTTCCCTCCTAAGCTTGGTCCCCACTAGGAATTCCCACTCAACCCCTTTTTATTCCCATGTCTTCTTACATGTTTCATCATGGTTAAGTGCTTCAAATTATACTTCACATGTCAGCCATTCACCCACTTGACCCCCATGTCTTACTACATGTCTTATCTTAGTTAAGTGTTTATTAATTCATTATAACCGTAATCTTGCAAGACCTCCCACATTAGATTGCCATCTTGCGGTTGCTGGATATGTCGGGCGGTTCCGGGAAGTCTTATACCGCAATCTGAATCTAACCTCGTGTCTTTGCATTATTACGTATCTAATTCCTGCCTTCGACCTCTCACATTAGATTGCAAAATTGTGGTTGCTTGATGTGCGAGGCGGTTCCGGGCAGTCTTATACCGCAATTCGAATCTAACCTCTTGTCTTAGGCGTTCATTATCACTTTCTCAATTCATGTCCCCAATTTCAAGTCTTGGATTATAATATATATACCCATAATTTCCAATCTAAATTATATTCATCATTTTAATTCAAATTTTTGTCCATAATCTCATGTGTACCAATTCATGCCCCAAATCAATTACATGATTTCAAGTCTTTTTATGCCCAACTGCATATTATTCAATAATTTCCCCAAACTTTTCCCACAACGTTCCCACGTCATTTGTACATATAATAATATATTAGGCTCGCAGTTAGCCTAATCTCATAAAAAAGGAAAAGAAGAGAAGAGAGGAAGAGAATCATGACATAAAAACTGGCATAAAAATAAGCATAAGAAGTATGAACTGGCATAGAACAACAAAATAGATCTAATTAGGCATATGAACTGGCATAGAGCAATAAAATAGATCTAATTAGCATATGGAACATAAACTGACATAGGACAATAAGATTAGGGGTGAGCATTATTCGGTTAAACCAAATAAACCAACCAAACCAATTTATTTTGGTTGGTTTGGTTCGGTTTTGAAATTAAATCAGTTTGTAATCGGCCCAAAAAAATATTAAGTTCGGTTATCGGTTTAACCAAATTAACCAAACTTTTACTATATATTCAAAATTATCGGTATTATAATAAATATTTTAGTTTAGTTTAGTTATTTAAGCATATATTAATCATCACCTATGTGTCAAAATTAATATTAAAAAGCATAAAAATCAAAAATAATAATATTGTAATCATATATTTATAATTCGTTTCAAATTATAGTGAATATTTCAGACACAAAGTTTAAAACATTTTTAGTTCGGTTTAATCGGATAACCAACCGAACTAACCAAACTTAATTTGGTTGGTTTGGTTTTCATTTTTATTGGTTTTAGTTTGGTTTGAAAAATTTATCATCGGATAAACCAAACCAACCAAACGCTCACCCCTAAATAAGATAGATCTAATTAGCATTTGGAACATAAACTGGCATAGAACAATAAGATAGATCCGATAAGGCATATGGAACATGAACTTTGGGTATGAATCTAAAAGATAAGAATTCACCAATCATGATATGATTCATCTTACAGGCATGTTCATATAGTTCAATTCACAAACCTATCACAATTATTTTTAATTAATTATAAGTGAAAGTAACGTGGACTCACAGTGGTAGAAGAGAAAATAGATCTGAATTCTGTATTCTGAATTTGATTAGCTAAACCGTTGTTGTAGAATTTTATTCTTGTCTTCCTATATGAATACTCTATTCCAATTTTCTTTAGTGTAGAAGAAAGACTAGTTTAGGTTGTGGCAGCATAGAGGCGCCATGGATTTGTTTAATGAAATTAGGGTTAGGTCTAGGTATGTTTATATAGGTGTATTAGGTGAATTAGGGCCTTTAGATTAGGTTAGGATCCATCTAAACCATCCAAACTAGAAAAACACATCACCTAGCCAATCAGAGAACGCCACATAAGCCTTAATTCTCCAAAATTCATCACTGCCCAGATCTAGCCGATGGGGTCGACCTCTACAGGGGGTCGACACCTATGTCGACACCCCTGTAGGGGGGTCGACATCTATGTCGACTCTCCTAGGGGGGTCGACACCCTAGAGCGGGATAATTCCCGCCCATCCCGCTTCTTGCTGATTTGAATTTCGAATTTGATTTTGATTATTATTTTAATTCCGGTTTAAATTGAAATCTTGTAAGCTCCATAACATCTTCATACTGTATCCGTTTTATGCAAATTCAGACTCTATCTCAAGCAGAATTCTGAGACGAACGCAATGGCGCAACTCGTTTTCCTTAATTCTTCTTATAAAAATTAAGTATTCTTTAATTTGTCAATTTTAATATTATAAACTTACGGGGTGTTACATTTGGGCTGTGCATGGATGGAACTCAGTAGAGAGGATAAAGTTAAGTTACTACTAATCCCATTTAAAAGACCATTGGGCTATGCGCGGTTAGCAAGTGCTTAACACATTTTGAGCATATTTAAAATCTTCGAAATTCATATTCAAATATTCAATTTTTCTTGAACTCTCCTCATTCTATAAAATCCATCATAAATCCATTCATTCTGAAAGTGAAATTTTCTTCTGATTTAAAGATTATTATGATTTTTGTTTGATTCAATAAGATTTGCGATATATATTCTCTCTTTCAATTTGAATTTATATCTATGGTCTATATTCGTCATTATTTCAATCTCTATTACTCTTTTGATGATAACAAAAGGGGGAGAATGGTCAAGATTTTGATTGATGGGTATATAATTCAAGAATATTTTAAGATTGGAAATTAAATATCTAGATGGAGAATGGTCAATTGAATTTCGTTACTCATATTTTCAACATATATAGGGGGAGTTCAGTTGTAGGGGGAGCAAACAAATAGAAGGAGTAATATATTTCACGTTCAAACACATTTAACACATTCAAAAATCTTGTATATGTTTGTCATCATCAAAAGGGGGGATTTTGGACACAACAATGTGTTGTATGATTTTTGTTTGATGATAACAAACATATAATATTATTTAAATGTGTTTGTAACTACACTATTTTATATTTCATTTCACAAAAATAAATATTTATTGAATAATATATTTTTATACACAATCGAATATATTCACAGTATATTTATTCAATTAAATATTTTATTTCAAATAGTACAACATTCTAATCCACTATTGTATATTCACAGTTATAACATTCTACATGGAATTGTACTTCTGAATTAATTTGAATATGATAGACAAAATGTTTGAACACAATAAAATAATATTTTATTTCAATCAAATTTGTTTATTATAAATATCAGTACAATTTTTCCATTCTATACATTTATTCCTCACTACAACTCTTATCACTCAGTACATTCAATTCCTCACTACATATCACTCGATCACTCGGTTATATACAGACACAGTTATACATTCACTGACACTGACACACTGAATCTTCACGTGCTCCAGATCCAGTTCAGCTATCGGTCACCATCTGCTTACCTATCACATGAAACACATACAGTACACTCAATAAAAATAAATCTGAAGTGCATACAAATATAAATTTATTTTTAAATTTTATTTGCCTTAGATTTTTGGTTTGTTTCTCATCATTTTTCTGACTTGGTCTGATATACAAAGACAGGAAAATTATTCTGAATGGCTACATATACACACTTGTATAAATATACACGTGTGCACTGCCTCGCCAATCAAAATGCAGTATAGCAACTGAGGAAAAGCCACGTGGAATAACTCGACTCGGTGCACATTAAAAAAAAACAAATTACAAGTGCAAAGTGGTCGAGCACAAGTCAAAATGGTACAAGGGCAGGAATGCACAAGTTCATTTCAAAGCAGTAAGGAAATCAAATATACAAGAGCAAGGCAAAATACATGTTTCAAGAAAATGGTCCAGTAACATAGATATAGTAATACAGTACAAAGCAAAGAGTGGATTAGGAAAATACAAAATAGGTCTCCCAAGAGAAGCATGCACAAGAGTACACATAAGAATGTATAAGTATAAAACATGGGAGATGCAACTTCAAAGAGACACATGAAAGTGGAAAGTTTGATCAAGTTTTATCTACGAACTCAACTGATTGCAAATGGGAAAATAGCAAAAGGTTCAGGATTTTTAAATCTAACCAACAATGTTATGTAACAAGTGTCAAGTACAACAGTTCAGGCACAAACACAACTAAGGGTGGAGCAAGTAACAGTTCAGATGGATACAGTACCTCAATGTATAAGTAGTTCAACACAAATAAAAGTAACATGGCATAGCATGGTCAAGTCAAGACTAACTTAGTCAACATCACTATACAGGAAGATCAAACAACAACATGGTGCATGAGCTATGGACACAGGCAACACAAGTATGAATCTATGGTGCAAGCAAATGTGAATGACTATTACAAGAAGTCATAACAGTACGGACAGATTTCCAATAGTCAAGGGGCCACAAGCATAGCAAGGCAGTAAAATGGGACAATTTTTTTAAAGTAAAGTTCAAACTAAATGAACATAAGAATGCAATTGTGCAAAGATGGTACAATAAGGTCATGGTACAAGTCCAAGCAGTAAGACAATGCAGTGCACAAACGAATTAAGTGCAGTATCAGTTCTGGTCGTAACAGTTTCAAAAAGGTATATGCATGTTCATGTTCAAGCTAAAAGATTGTGCAAGCCCAAGACGTAAATACAAAACTGGACAAATGTAGAAACAGTGATGAACAAGGCAATATCAAAGCAATATTAAAGGTTCAGAAATGATCAAGAACATCACCTGTTCAACATCATCTATGAAGCACACAGTAAAGTTCAAAGAGCAGTACTTGTTTTAATTTGTTCAAAGGGAAATAGTGTGGCATGTGTTCTAATCAGTTTAAATTTTTTAAAACAAGCATCAGTTTAAATGTGTTCATACATAGAAACTTCAAGGAAAAGGAATTTTTTTTAAGTTGCAGAAATCAAAGAAACCGATTTTAAAGTCAAGGAGGACCATTTCAAAATTAAAGAATTCCTCGTGCAAGTTTTATTTCCATAAAGTTTGAAGAATTCAAACTCTACAAATTCAAAGTCCAGATTTCAACACGCAACAATTCCAGAATATTAGAAGATTTCAACCCAAAAATTTCGTGAATATCAAACCAAGTCTAACACGAAATCAGAGATATTTATGGATTTTAGACCCTAGTAAAACACCCAATTCATCAATGGCGTATTCATCCAAGTTCAAACAAATCAAAGCATAAAATCAAATAGCAAATTCATACCAGAAAAAGGGGCAAGTTTGGATCCAATTCTTTGTTCAATTGAAGAAGAGATTGTTACTGGAAATTCGAGATCATCACACAACAGAGCGGCGACCTTCAGATTAAAAGAGAATCGAAACCCTAAAGTCAATCACCACTTTAACCTTCAGATTAAAAGAGAATCGAAACCCTAAAGTCAATTGCCACTTTAAACTTCAGATTAAAAGAGAGTAGAAAACCTAAAGTCAGTCGCTACTTTAATCTTCAGAAGGAAACCCTAGATTTGAAGCCGCCATTTTCAAGCAAGAAAGGAAAGTGACCGGGAGATTAAACAAAAGGGTGTAACTAATTCAAAAGAGGCCGACTAAGCATCTAAGTGAAAAAGGGGATAACCATTTATATTTAAATCCTAGGGTTTTTATATATTTAATTTATATTTGTTTTTTTAATTTGTGTTGTAAAAACAAACGAACAGTTTCGAGGTCTGTAAAATCTAGGGGAACGAATTACGGGATTTGTAATTCAGGGAAATACGGTTTCGGGGATAGAAACCAGTGCAAGGTTTTGAGCGTAGGGGGAAAGTGTCGTGGGTTTACAGGGGATTGTAAGCGTAGAGATTGTTTTAACTCCTAGTAGAAACATTGGGGAATGCAGCAGTACGCAGGGTTTTGCCGAAGCTGGGTATATCTGTATGTTATTTATTTTCCGTATTTACTCTGATTGTTATTTGTGTTGTTATTATTTAATTACTCTGCGAAAATCTGTGATAAACCCTATTCACCCCCCTCTATGGTTAATTTAGATCCTACAGAGCTATGGTAATCTGGGTTTATTTTATAGTGGAATTGGAATTAAGAATTTGACTTTTGAAATTTTGATTCCTCTTATTGAAAAACACAAACAAAAGTTCTGTTTTGTTATATGAAATGAACCTTGAATAAATATTTGATATTAATTTTGTCATGTCTGTAAAGATTACCAGTTCTACTTGTCAAACTATGTAACTAGGATTATTTTTAACATTTGGATGATTTTAATCATCTTGGCTTTGTTTAAGACAAGTTTCCTTTCATGATAATTTTAGCACAATGACTGTATAATATAAGTCATGTAAATCACCACTACATACATATAGTTGCGTGTTGAATAAAATTTTAATTTGCTAAATTTATATGCAAAATTATTTAACATTTGAGTGCTTTTAAAAGGGGCATACAACAAATGGTTGCTAATGTTATTTTGATAATACAGCAAATTGTTTGCATGCGTCCGTAATAATAACCAAACGGTTAAGGACTTGCACCATGGTAACAGTGGTGCGGGTTCGAAACCCGGAATGGCATGCTAAGAGCTTACCACACGCATACACTAAGATCAGCCACTTATGTGGTGCTCGCGGACCAGGCTAGGTGCACTAGGGAGGATTTTATGACTCCGGTCGGTTTCCGTTCTGAACAAATTCAAAAAAAAAAAGTTTACATGCCCTGTTTAGCCTTTATACTATTAGAAAACATAACAGTATAAAGATACTGAGCAGTCTTACAAACGCCTATCATATATATATATATATATATATATATATATATATATATATATATAGGAACCTTGTTCTTGTATGATATTTTTTTTGGTTGCAAATATGCATTAATGAATACAAAGTGATTTGCAAAATTAACTCTTCTATGTACAATTTTTTTTAATGTAAATTCAGCCTTATGATAGCTGTGTAAAATATGTTAAAAACTTGACATAGATTTCTGCAAATACGATTTGCAGCTTTACTGCATAAATCCTATTTTATAGATTATTAATATTTATAAATCTGTTTTCGATTAGATCGCAAAACATAACAGTGACATAACCACATGTGTTTTTAACTGTTGTATGAATGTTTATATGAGTTAACAATGTTGAACTTATCATCAAAATTTGTTTGACTCATAAATATCAAAGATCTAACTTTATCATACTTTCCTCCTTTTAATCAAAACCAAGTTTTACTGATTGACGAATCAATAATATGGTTTTAATTATATTTGATTTGATGAAATCCATTATAAGAAAATTTGTTAAGACAATTTTATTTTGGTTTTGATCATTTAACATGGATATAAAATCAGAACTTTTGAATTTTTTTTGGTGAGTATAATGCATATGTGCATTGACAGACATGTGCTTGACATGTTATGAAGAAATGCATTTAGACATTAATGCACTGATCATATGTTAATAATGGTATATATATATGTAATCATACTACAGTTAGTTCTAAATTACAGAAAATATGATTTTCTGCCATGTTTTTAAAACTATTTGTATATATGTGGCTTGCCGGGACACACACACACACATACATACATACATACATCCTATTATATATATAAAATCTTCAACATGTTCGTATTAATACCTACATCTGGTAGACATTTGAGTACCACAATATCGTGAATGACTGTTAGTTTAATTTATAAGAATCTGTACATTTTCATTGTCTAGATTGATACAGATTTAAACTTGCTTCACAACAAGTAATATATATATATAGCTTGAATTTTAATACATGCATGCCCTAAAATGTGTGTGTGTGTGTGTGTGTGTGTATATATATATATATATATATATATATATGAATGCATACTTTATTGGTTATGTATTCAATAATATATATATATATATATATTCTATCAGGTTATATATATATAATAGGTATTCCTTACATATCACATATACCATTTGAAGCTAAGCCTAAGTTATATATATTTTTATATGATGCTAGTTAGGCCAGAAATACATCTCACCTCCCTTTTATACACACACACACATTGCATTTGTAAATAAACATATGCAAAGATATAGTTGCAATCCTATAATAAGTTGAGATGGTTTCAAAACATGTTTAAATACTATGACAATGACATTTATTCCTGCATATATGATATGCCTGGATAAACATGTAAGTATATGATTGCATGTCATGTTAAATGACACTACTTACTTTATATATAAAGATATATATGAATATGTGTGTGTATGACATATATATGTAACCAGATATAAAGTTAAGATAAAACAGAGTTATATACATTTATATTTGATATATGTATATGTATATGTATATATTTATATGTTGGTAATATGAATTATAATCCACAACAATAATAACTTAATGATTGATTTTGTATTGATTGTATATCGATGCTAAATTGATACTAAAATCAATTTACAAGTTATTGCATAAATATGAATGCTTGATTCATAGTGCTTGCGGCTCGGCTTAGATAAGTTCATATACATTTGATGTATTTGACCTATTTCCTAAACATTATATACATTTGATGTATTAAATTTACTGCATACATATCAAATACATTTGATGTATTAACACTATGAGTTAAAACTTGTTTAACAGGGGCTACAGGTAATCATAAGCTAACTATTGAAATGTTTCAATAGAAGAAGCAACAAAGATACACGGGCTAGCACTGCAGATATACATACAGCATGTATACACACAAGTATGACTTGATGTTTTAAATATACATATATTTATGTTTATTTTCTGGGAACAATAGAAGGCTCGTATGAAAATTTTTGTATTCCTATGTATGATTTGATATATGTTACAGTTTATGAGCCTCTGTATGTGTGTGTGTATGGTTCTATCATGCCTGTACAACACGTAAGCTTTATGTATAATTTTATATAGTTGAATGTACAACAGATGTCAGGTCATGTATGTTATTGAATAATCGGATGCTGCAAGTAAATATAACGTAGCTAGCAAGAAGTGTTCATGGACATGCCATTCATATTTATATATTAGTCATTGTTATGTTGTGCATACTGTTTGTTACATTTGAAAATCTTTTAAATGCTTATGGCTTGTGGTGTTATATTTACATGAATAAGCTTTAACCTGTAAAGACATATTGGGCCTTAAAAATCTGGATTAAAACTTTGTAAGGCCTTACATTTTGTAAAATTAGCATATAAATAACGTGAGCTATATTTGTTTGATCCTTTCCAAAAGGACATGTTCACATTAATGACACCAGTTTTGTTGATGTGACTTACGGGATTAAAATTATAGTTTAAACCCACAGAAATATATATGTATATATATATATATATATATGTGTGTGTATGTATGTATGTATGTATGTATGTATGTATTCAAAATATGCCCATTCATATTTGTATAAGTTTATAGTTCCTAGTAACTTTGAAACATTCAAGACCGTTTATATTGAATTGTTCAAAAGGAAAAAAAGGCATACTACCTACATAATGTTGAATTTAAATAGACATATGTGATTTTTTTTTTTTAAATCCAATTACTATTCCAACATAAAATACATATATTTTGATTTCACACTGATATTGTTTGCTAATCCATTTACAACAAGTTTTGTTATATTAAGTCATGGTGACGTCTTCCAATATATACACCCATCAATGCCAGAATCACTGGATGTAGGTAATGCCAAAGCATTATGCATTCTTTATTTTGGTTATATGTGGTAGGGTAATTGTGATACTCGACTGTATTATTGTCTGATTAACTAGGCTGTAATAGGATTATGGCCTTATAGACAAAGAGCATGCATTATTCTATATTTTGAGCAAATGAATAATACTATGAACAAATGTTCATCATGTGATCCAAGAATTATATATGCGATATAATTAACATAAGATGTCTACCTAAAAGGTTGTGTTTTGGGGATTAGCCAAAGCTAGGTCAAAGCATGATTAGATATGGATCTTCGACCACCATTATACACACACATACACAAATATATATATATATATATATATATATATATATATATATATATATATATATATAGAGAGAGAGAGAGAGAGAGAGAGGGCGTTAATTTGAGTGGGAGCGTATTTTAGTTTAAATTATACACTTATATTATTTTATGTAATTTTGATTGTCAAAATTTGTACAAATATATTGCAAAACTTCTACCTTTGTTTTATTATTTATTATCTACTGTAAATATTAAATGAAAACAACTCCAATAATTTATTACTAAAATTAATACTTGAGAAGGATAAATTGAATTGAATCAAATTTCCTGACTAACATTGAAATTTGAGGATTGTCCTCTAAAAATTAAAATGTAACTATTTTACAAATAAAGAAGATCTAAAATGATGAATTGAAGTATGACTTCAACCGAGTAAGATATACATGTTATAACAATCTACTTATACATCTCTAGTATTAGATACTTGATATGAATCATATATATGTATGTGAATTTGCAAGAATTGCAGAATGAGTAGAAATCTGACATAAGGACAAGTGGACTTATGGTTGAAAATGAAGCAAATGTTGTTGCATTATCCATAGCAAGTTGCTTCTTGTCCTAAAATACCGATTTAATTGAAGAATTAAAATATTATTGTTATAAAATTCCATTTAAAATAAATGTTATTATGTATCTTGTTTATACAAGCTTGAATTTCATTTTTAATAAAAGGACAATTGTTGTTCATCTTATTTAAATGAAATATCTTATGGAAATGTGAAATTAGTTAAGGATTTTATAAATTTTTAACTATGATGTGCTTGACATAAATACTGAGTCGATTAAATTTGATGATTTAAATCCAGTGTACCTTTGGCATTGTCAGTTAGCCCATATAAACAAGAAAAGCATATCAAAACTCCATAATGATGGAATTTTGGAATCATTTGATTTCGAATCATATGAAAATGCAAATCTTGTTTATTAAGCAAAATAATTGAATCACCTTTTACTTGACCCAGTGAATGGGCTAGTAAGTATTTGGTCTCATACATAATGATGTGTATGGAACAATGAATACATAAGCTAGAGGTAGGTTTTATTACTTCATTACAATTACTGATGATGTTAGTAGATATAGATATGTGTATCTTATGAAACACAAATCGAAATCCTTTGAAAAGTTCAAAAAATTAAAAAAAATGAAGTTCAAAACCAAATTTTGATAGAAAATAAATACTCTTCGAACAGATCGAGAGAATATTTAAGCCAATAATTCAATGACTATCCAAATGAGTGTGAAATTGTTTCACAACTCACTCCAACTAGAACACCATATTAAAATGGTCTGTCTGAAAGGAGAAGTCGCACCATATAAGATATGGTACGATCAATGATGAGTCATACAAATCTTCCAATAAAATTTGGGATTATCCCCTTAAAACAATTTATATTTAATTGTAATCCTACTAAAACGATTCTGAAAAACTAGGAAACGTCCTAGTGTGTCTGTTGTAAAGGTTTGGGATGTGAAGCGTTTGTTAAACGTCTTGCCTCTGATAAGATCAGATCCAAATCTGATAATTATTTTATGGAACATCCAAAAGAAGCAAAAGGATATTATTTCTATAAATCCTCAGAGAATAAAATGTTTATTTCTCGAATTGTCATCCATTTAAAAGAGACCCAGTCTCTAAGATACCGATGAGAATGAAATAGAATTCGAAATATCTCGAGAACCAAAAAATACCATTAAACCTTGTATAGACAAGAAATTGAGTGGGAGTGACACAATAATTCTAATGATATATATTAATAACACATTAATTATTGTGAATAATGTTATTTTTATGATAAGAAATAGATATTGATTCTAAGAAAGAAAATGTTTGGTTTAAGAAGTTCATAATTGAACTTAATTCATTATTGATCCAATGATTTACATTGTGATAACAATGGGGAAATTGCTCAGGCCTAAAACGTTGAACTCGTTATCGATCCAAACATATATTTAAGAAATATAATTTCTGATGTGAAGTTGTTCATAGAGGAAATAAACATATCTGCAAAGTTAAAAAAGGTTGTAACGCTGCAGACCTACTGACTTAAACTCTGTCGCAGCATAAGCTTAATAGTCACACTAGTTTCATGGGTATACGATACATGAATGATTGACTTTAATGCAATTGGGAGATTGTTAGAGTTTATGCCCTGGAGGCAATCCCTTTGATGTGATTAATAACACTGCTAATGTTGTTGTTTTATGTGGAATAAAAATATTTTGTTATGTTATGTTTTACTGCTTAATATGAATATTAACATAATAGAACCCTTAGAATAACTATACGAAATTATATATAGTTCAAGTAAGTGACTTGAACATGATATTATGTAATATATTAAGTATTATAATTCTTAAAAGTCCCTAGTAAAATTTTACTATTTACATAGGAAAATAATAAAACATTCAGACTAGTATGTTGATTGACTGGTGATCACATCTCATTGATCATTAATATATGTGATACTGATGTCAACACATAAATACGTATTGGAGAATAGTGTATTAGACTGACCCAACATGAGAAAACCACATGGAATATAATTAACAATATCATAAGTTATTCTCATGGTGAAGTGATGTAATGGTCCTCAGACCTGAAATTATTATAATTTTATTCGAGGATATTTGTTTTTTGATATCATCAAAAGTTACTTTTAACCGAGTAGATGATAAAGGTGATTATTGGATACATCTCAAATCGAATGAAAATTATGAATTATCTAGATGGAATTTAACCCTTATAATATTTGTAGCGATATCCATGGTCCTCTTGATTGAGTGAGACTATGAATGCATGGCCATGCTCAAATATTGATTTGTTTTAAATAGTCTACTCATCAATCAAGATAAAAGGATTAAATTATAAAGATGGTGATACGTTTTATGCCTCGAGTTTAATCCTAGATATATTGGTTAAACAGATTATATTACATTGAGACACTGATCATAGAAAAGGTTGTATCGAATTATTTATTTTATTATAACTTGGGAAGCAACGACGTATTACTAGATGCCAATCACTGCTTATGATTTTAAATACGATTTAAAATCATTGCCAATGTTGTAATAACCTCTAGGGTCACACACTTAGAGCATTATGAAGGGAAATACCATTCATTGCATAAATAAAATATCAATCTGTTGATTCCTATTTTATGGTTAAACGTTTGTTTAAGAGGGATATATTATTTTCCTTTTAATATATACAGCTATACTTAGATTTGTATAAGATCGGATAAAAAGAAAATAGAAAACCCTAATGGCGATGACTAGTAACACAACCTTTCTTTCCTTCGATTCATAAAAAAATCGTGAGGAAATTCGCTCATGTGGACTTCTATGGAAGCTCGACAATTGAAGGGCTTGTATCGATTCAACCTAACCGCGATTCCTCTCATATGCTTGTGGATTGAAGAACAAAGGGAAAAGATATATCGTTAACCCAATTTCGAATTCAAATATGCAAACTAGGACGATTAATTTTGTTTATTTCGCTGACAACCGATCTAATAATTCCTTTCAAAAAGGAAGGTAGGAATTAAAACGAATATTATTAAGATATACCGCTACAATATGAAAGTGCCTTTTGCGATTGGCAGATGGTATATATCGATTTTCTACCCAAAAGAGGTGGAAAAAACTACAAAGAAGATCGTGACGATTCAGGATCGACAACAGGAAGACAAAGTGGAAAGAGTATATATGCATGCATAAGGATATAGAATCTCAGTAGAGATGGTGCTTTTCTCGTAGTATCACTAGTAGAGTGTGTTCAACATTGATTTATAGGACTAGTGACTAGTGGGTTGCAATAGTATAGATAACACAGTATGTTGCTTTTTATGTTTTTTTCTTAAACTTCAAGGACGAAACTCTTTAAGGAGGGAAGGATGCAACATCCCACATTTTTGTAAAACATTAATGATGATATTTATTTAAGTGAATTAATTAAATAAGAATGATATTAATAGAATGTTGAGTTGATATTTGTACATATTGACAAATAATAGTGTAGGTCGGCCGAGATAACTGATAAGGTATGAAACGGGCACAATCGTAACGTTTGACCTCCTATATAATATCCTTTTTGTCTCTTCCTCCCATTTTTCTCATTCTCTCCAAAATTAAAATAACCTAAGAGGTGGCTGGCTATTAAAAGAAAGAAGAAGAAGAAAACCTAAAATAAAGCAAGATATTAAAGCTTAGGAAATCAACTTCTATAAATCTTAAGCTCTCAATCCAAATAAGGTGAATAATAATATCTACCCATATTTTTACTTGTCTATTTGCTTATACCCAATTGGTTGTGTTTGACATGATTGTTTTTATGTTATATGCCTGCTACTTGATTATATAGCAATTCCCATGTTTATGTTTTGATTATATGCTTGTTTTTCATGACAACGGATAAGTATTAGGGAAAAACCTAAAGTTAGTTATCTTCAAATGTTATGAAATTTGGATATTTTTCTTGTTACTGTAACAACCCAGAAAATTCAATGCTCGAATTTTCGACAATAATACATAATCCTGTATTACTTGCTAAAAACCCAAGTATCGAAAACCCAGATTGCTAATAGAAAGAAATTAACGGGTAAGAAAAGAAAGAAATATTAGAATATAAGAATAAGAAGATCAGAATCTCATAGCAGAACGAATAAAATAAAATATATCAAAATTCTCTACACAAAAGAAACTGTATATATCTGATTACAAAATCAAAGTATACATTCATTTCAATACAACACACATATTGGAAAATAACCTATTACCAGAAAATAGGGATATGCATATTGATTCAAGTTTCCCTTCTGAAGCTCCAAGCAAACCTAACCTAAACTGATAATATACTTAGTCTGACCCGAGTACATTTGAAGCAAAGAAACATTCACTCGGATCAGTCTGGAATAATTTCAGTGATAAATTCATAACACAACCAGCTTAACTTTAAAAAATCCTTTTGAAAGAATGGAACTTTCATAAGAGATGGCTACACATAAACATTCATGTGTTTTTACCTTATGATAACTCAAAACATTTTCATAACAAATTCCAATGATATTATAATAATGTCTATCAATTCACAATATAAATAAGAATATAGCCGAAAATCTTGCATCTCACTTTCCAACATAGTTAGTATATAAATAAAAGCGTATAGCTCGTATTGGAGTTTGTTCCAACATGACAAGGTATATGACCACCTCCTGATTAGTGTACCTCTAGAGACAATATACTAAGGTTCAACAAGAACACCTTGCAACCTGGCCATACATGACCGACCACTCATTCAACTTGAGCATATCGAATATATTGTCACCATGGTTGGTAGCGTCCCAAACCGTATTACCATAGGATACAAAAAGGATAGAAGAAGAACAAATGATATTTCTCTAGACGGTGACAATACCCCATAATGGGAGTGACCCACAAAGCCATGCTACCTGCCCGATTTCTGCCATTTCCCGGTTGACGAGGCTTGAGGTTTCGATTACGTTTCAAAGATCATCACATTAATTTTGAACACCACATTGTCAAATTCATCAAACCACTTATTAACGTCCACAAATATACTCTGGGTGTTAAGCTAAGAGAAATTTTCTTCTTCGCCACCAAACTTGGTATATTTGTTAAAATCAACATACGTGATGCTCAAGAAATACTCTGTCATACATTCATCTATACAAGTCATCCAGGAACTGGATGAACCGAAGGCACCCTCCTACCGCATCTTATATAGGAATCACCCCAAGGATCAATAGCGAGTAGGACTTGTAATCCGAAGATTTCAATCACGACAGAATCACAGGTCATCATAACTATGGTAGCCCAACCAGAGAAATTCAACAATTAGTTCTTCCTCTTATGAAGACCCACTGTCTTTAATGCTCCATCTTCATAAGCTTGCAAGTTAGTCTCGAACACATAATTAGTTCGAAGTGGTTTTGGGTCTAGTTCCCATCTCGGTATCTTCGAACTAACTCATCAAAGGTCCAAACAATATTCATTGATAGTTGGGGTTTTAACTATCAATTCACATAGTATAGATTAGTATGCTTCGGCAGTTCAGGCCCGTTTCATTTAAAACCATTCATTTAAAAAAATTCTATCAATTATTACAAATCAATTCTTTAACTCATCTCAACCAATCTCTTTTGTTTCTGTTAGTTGAAAATAAAATCAACCCTTATCCTTTTTAGCATAAACACCTTCAAAAAACTCATCTTGTTATTTCCTTTATCTTGAAATATAGCTATATTTCACAAAGCCTCTTTTCTTTCCATTATCTAGGAAATATCATTACATATACCTTTAATCAATCGGTATAGTTTAATTGCCAAAACTTATCTGAGTCAAAATAACGTCAGACGTATTCTTATAATATAACCATAACGGTTAACTTTAACTTAAAGACTCTTATCAATTATTGTTTACAATCTTGCTAATGGAAATTATAATACTATTTCCATTATCCAATTTCTTTTAAAAACCCATATAACCTTTTATTCTCATTTCCCGAAACCAAACCATTGAAAAACAAAACCATACCTTTTACCTTTTATAATAGATGCATTCCAAATTTCCTTTTTATTTTCCTTTACAGCGAAAATAACACTATACTTCATAAACCCATTTACACTTCCTAACTTTGGAAATATCGTTTTATATTTTTCAAACCCGTTTTTGTATTTCCTTTTCTTTGGAAATATCATTATATGTTTAAATTTTCCTTATACTCCCTTTAATTTGGAAAAAAACGTTCTATTTACTTAACCAAATGGTATAATCTAATTACCACTCTTATATGTGGACCACAACGATGTCAATTGACAAGTTGTTTAAAATATAACTCCAAATAGTTTATTTATCTTCCAAACTCTTGGATTAATATTAGCGTTATGGAAATATTATTTTAAATTTCCAATATTCATTTTCGTCTCAACACTATGTAACTTCTTATTCCATCTTTTCCAAAATCTCAACCATTTACCTATTTCATTAAATAAGTGTAATATAAAACATACTATTTCTATTATTTAGAAAATAGTGCCATTTTCTTAACCAAATGTTACAAGTAGAGTCACACTCTATATCCAATCCAAACAATGTCATATAGTACACTGTATATTATAAACCAGATAATTTTGTTTTGTTTTATTTTCTTAAACCTTGCAAACAAAGCTGCGATATTATTTCTCTAATGGAAACAATAAAATAATTCCAACATCTTACCATTACAAACTGATACCATCCTCAGATAATCCTGAAATCGTTCAAGTTGGGGTACTTTATTACCTCTCAGACCTTGATTGACAACGTTCTTATCTTCGGATAGATAAAAGTTGTAACTCAAATACCGATATTACTTATAATATAAATCAAATCTTATTTTCTGTTTTATTTAAATTATGGTTTTAAAAAACCATAACCTTACTTTTGAAAATCACTTTCATTACAACCATTTTTACTTAATTCGTTGATTAAGTAAAATGTTTAATAAAACACTTAACTTTCCATTTTAAAATCTCTTTATACAATTCTACTTATAATTTGGATTATATTATAATAATTCACTTTCCAAATCCTTCGCAGAAATCATTTAATATTTTATTATAAAATTTAATTTGGATCCTTTTACTAAAATCTAATTACATCCTTTTTAATCTCAACGTTTACTTAATTCAATCCTTAAGTAATCGTCGAATCTAAAATCATTGTGTTAACTTTTAAAACTTCATTTATAACTTGGTTTATAACTTGGATTTAATATAAACCCTTTAGACACATTTTCTTGCATTCTTGCCAATCCCCTTTTTATTTCGATTCTTTTTACTCAATTAAATATTAAGTAAAACATCGCATTGACTTAAAATCTCTTCTGTAAACTTTGTTTACAAAACTCAGGTTTTATTATAAAAATCTGTTCGTGAATTCCTTTCAAAATCCAACTAGATTTTATTATGAACCCGATTACTTTCAATAAAAAGTAATCACTTTAACTATTAATAATAATTAACTTCATCATTAACCAAGATAAAAGTAGTTACTTACGTTGTTAGCTAAAAATAGAATAATTAATTCCTTATAAAAGGTTATTAAATAATAATTAATTTTATTAATAACAAACTACTTAACAATTATCTTAATATGGTTAATTCAAGATTAATTAACCTTTTAAAACATTTGTTAAGTTAATGATTATTTGTAAGAACTATTTCTATTAGATTAATTGAAAAACAAATTAATCTAATAATCAATTCAAATGAAACAGTTGACTACGTCAACTAGTAAACATTAGTTAACATGTTAACTAATTTCCATTAATCCTTTTTATTAAATTAATTAAAAATTTAATTAATTTAATAATTCCTTTATTTGTTTTCTTGAAACCATTATTTCAAAACATTAACCCATTGGGTTAATTTCTGACTTCATTTTTCATAAAACTTATTAAAACAACAAACCAAATCACTTATAATTATTTATAAAAATCAATATTGATTTATTTATAAAAATTATAATAGAATTAAAAATCTTACTTTAGTTATGAAAATAAATTTCATATCTTCAATTGCGTCAATCCGCTTAACGACAAATCAACGTCTAAAAAGATGAAATTAGGCCATTTGCTGCCAACCACTTAATCACTACTGTCTATTGATTAAAAACACAATGATCGTTGAATTAAAGTTCAACGATCATCATCCAACAAACAATCAACATCTAATCAGGATATAACGTTATTTGGGATGAACAATCCATATATGAATAATACGAATAATAATCAACATACAATTTATTTTTTGGAATCTAGTTGGATTCCTCAAACCTGTTTTTCCCTACATCATAGTTCACAATATAAACATTAAACAACGGAATTGTAAATATCGACAAACGTTGATTAACAACAACCAATAATCATCCATAGCATCCCATCATCCAATTTATATTAGTAACGATAGATTTTAGTTATATGAATTTAACTACATATAAATCCAGAAAGCATGAGAATTAACTCGCCATTTTATTTTCGATTGACGATATTGCTTTATTTCGTTTAATTTTAAACAATCGTATAAAATTACACGAAATTCCAATTGCTTCTGATCCCAGCCCAACCAGCTCGACTTCATAGCCTTCGCCTTTGCTATTCCAATGTCTCTTGTTTCATTAAATTCTGATGTCATATGAACACGTTATACTAATTACAAGTTTTATACAGATTTAATAATTATATATTGTTATAATAAAAATTAGTTAACCTTGATTATCACCTTAATTATGGTGATCAAGGATATAATCTTCGTTCCCCAAATCATTGTAACCCAATATCCCAACTCACCCTTGATGCCTTCCAGCGCTGCCATCGTCAACCCAGACACCTACCCAACACCTCCTTTGTCATCCCTCTTTCTAGCCCCTCCCCGTCGAAGAACTCGACCCCCAGCTCGCCACCATAATGTCCAAAAACGAGCATGAGCGAAACACGAACAAACCACAAATACTCTGACCACACATCACCTTAGTCGACCGCAATACCTCCATCCTGACCATCTTTCATCCCCGCTTCTTCCTCCTTTAGACCCCCGACCATGAAACTCCACCCATCGTCGTCAATTAACCAACATTTGGTTGCAACTCCTTATATTAACAATCTCCGATCAACTCCGTCTCACCGCCGCCACGCACCACCAGAGGTTGCTGCTCCAACATCAATGTTGTAGAACATCCTCCCCTCTCCACCTGTTCTTTAGACATCATCACCAAACACGGACCCCAACTCCTCGAATTTCATGAAATACAAAAATGACAGTCTTGCTGTCTCTGGCGAATTCCGGCCACCACAAGTGACCGTTGGCCACCAAATATGGTTAGTAGGTTTGCCTCACTACGATCTCTAAATTTTCAATTGGCGGATTCCTTTAATTCGTGACAGTTTAGGAGATATAAATTAAAATTGAAAATGAACTTATTAGCAAAATTAGACTGCTGCTGGATTGGCGCTGAGGGTTTAGGCTAATATTAAGGATATATATATGGTAGATATATTTCATTTTATCTTGAAGTGACTAACGATATTTTATTGAAAACGACTGACAATACTTATTTGCGCCTATCATCATTTCCGATCAACGTTTATTGATTCATATGATCACATACAGTTGACGTTAAAAGTTGGCCTAATGAAAATCAACACAAATTGTGTTATCCACACACGATTGTAATCACGGAATGCAAGAAAAAGTAAATGAACACAAGAGACACAATATTTTTATAGTGATTCGGCTTCAATCAAGCCTACGTCCACTTTATAATCTCTGTTTATACTGACGATTATAGGTTATAGTTGTTTTTGATTGAAAGAAAGTAGAGAAAGAAGTTGTTTATACACAAAATCCTTGTGTTATGGTTGGAGTATACAACATGCTATTTCTAGAATGCCAAATAGGAGCTTTTTTCCATTAGTTTCAGATGCCTTTCCATTTTTGGCAGTTGGTGTTTTATAGGCGAGACGGTGGGCCGAATTTGAATACAATGTGGCATGCATCTTTTTCGAGATCGGTCGCGTGTAACTTGATCCTATAAAGTAGTTATAAGCGGAGGGACCTGGTCTCCTGCTGATGAATAGTTCTCCTTGAGAATTGTGGCATACATGGAACTTGAATTCTGGTGCATGAAAAGTGTTGGTCAAAGCTGACTGCTTCTATAGCCTTGGGAATAGGCCTTCACCCTATAGCGTATAATTTGGCCTGATATTTCCTATCTAACATTCTAGGCTTGATCTAATCTTCCAGTAGTGACTCGATCGATCGATTGATCGATTTTGATTTCGAAAGTGTTCGCCAGTCCTGGAGGACGATTGGTTGATTTTCCATCTCGATGTTGGCATATTTTTGTCGGAGGAATATATCGGCTTCGCAATAGAAGTCCCCAATGTCTCTAGAAGGTACCTTTAGAGGGAGATCTTGAAATCAATCTGATACAAGACACCAGCCATGGTGCCATAAGCACCATCGATGGTTCAGGTCAATCGACCGATGCTACTGCTACGTTGAATCTTTATAGGAAGGAACATAGGGTCTCGCTGGACCGCTGCTTGATGGATGTAAGGAACATGGCACTCTTCGGTCGAGAGATGTGAACTCTGAACTGCTCAATGAAGAGGGTGACCAGCATATTCCAGTGGTTGATCGATTCAGTTGTTAACTACCGAAACCACATGCTAGCAATATCGGTGAGAAAGAGAGGGAAGCACTTGGTCATGACATTTACCGATGCTGATAGTACTTCTATGTGACGAATGTATCGCATGAGATGTATGGTCAGGTCGTTCCTACCATTATAGGGTTCCAAGACCGAAAGCTTGAAGTTAGCTGGATTTCAGGAGTTCTTGATCTCCCGTGTGAATGGACTACGATCGTCGTTATCCACGTCCTGTCGAAAAGAGGTGCCTCTGGTGAAGCGTTTGATGATACTTGCAATTTGACTTCCATCACAAGGAGTTGTTGCCACGAATCCAATTCTACATTGCGGACGTTGGTGAGAGTCCCAGTACTGGGTGGAAGCAATCCGTAAGTTCTTGGGGTCAGTTGGGTACGACCCACGAGTGATGGGTGGAGGTGGTCTCCAGCCCCAGCTATTGGTTTGAGATTGGCTGGAGCTGCATGGGTGTAATGCATATTGGGTTTAACCATATCCGTGTCGGTAGGATTGGACTGGTTCGGGTGAACGTTATCAACTCAGGGCTCAGTACTGCCCCCACTCGAGGAGATGTCATTGTGATTTTTTGTAGCGTTTTCCTCCGTCCTTCCTGGAGCTGGTAGGATGGTCTTGTTGGGATAGAGGGTTTCTATCCTCAGCTAAACTTGGATCGTCGTGCTAGGAAGGTTGAGCAGGAGGCGACACAAGACGGTTTGTGGTGAGATACTAAGTCAGACCGGAGGTTGAATCGATCTATGTTCTGGTCGATCCAGGAGTTGCACCAATTCGAGAGCTGCTTGTCCAGGGAGGTTAGTCGAATCCTGGACTAGAGGCAAAATGGTCGATCGATATGGGGATTGGCCTTGGCCGTCCTGAGAATCTGCAGCTACTCCAGCTTCTTTGGTTGTCGGAAGTAATGATCTTAGAATTGGATGATCGAGAAGTGAAGTTGAACTAGGTGGGAGCATAGCTATAGACCTATTTGGGGCTTGGATTTCATTAGATTGAAGATTAACTGTTGCCCCAGCTTCACTTCGTGCAGTAAGTGATGCTGATTGCTAGGTCTCCCTTCCATCCAAGCGAGGAAATCATTCATCATTTACTGCTGCTTCGCGAGGAGTCCATCCTGGTGTGCCATTTGAGCTCTAAGTTAGTCCAAAACTTTATCCATCTCATACCTAGTTAAGTATTGGGATGGGTATTCGTGGGAGGAAGACTCCTTGCTTACCTCCATTGTTGTTGCGTCTGTTGCACCAGCAGGTTAAGATTGAGCGTGAAAAGGTGTTGCATCCTTCTTCTGTCTTGCCATTGCTTCTTTAGGAGTTGTCGAAGGTCGTAGGTTCGACTCCTTCCTGGCATGCCAAAGTGCTGACGTCAAAAGTTGTTCAAATGACAATCAACCCCCAAAGTGTGTTATCCATACACGATTATAATCATAGAGTGCGAGAAAAAGAAAATGAACACAAGAGACACGATATTTTTATAGTGGTTCGGCTTCAACCAAGCTTGCGTCCACTTTATAATCTCTGTTTATATTGTCGATTACAGGTTAAAGTTGTTTTTGATTAAAAGAAAGTGGAGAAAGAAGTGGTTTATACACAAAATCCTTGTGTTATGGTTGGAGTATACAACATGCTATTTTTGGAATGCCAAATAGGAGCTTTTTTCCCTTTGGTTTCAGATGCCTTTCCAATTTTGGAAGTTGGTGTATTTATAGCGAGATGGTGGGCCGAATTTGAATGCAACGTGGCATGCATCTTTTTCGGGGTCGGCCAGATGGAACTTGATCCTACAAAGTAGTTGTAGGCGGAGGGACCCGATCTCCCGCTGATGAATAGTTCTCCTTGAGAATTGTGGCATATGTGGAACTTGAATTCTGGTGCATGAAAAGTAGTGCTGGTCAAAGCTGATCGATTTTGTAGCCTTGGGAGTAGGAATTCTCCCTATAGCGTATAATTTGGCTTGATATTTTCGATTCGACATTCTAGGCTTGCTCCGATCTTCCAGTAGTGACTCAATCAATTAATTGGTTTTGACTTCGAAAGTGTTCGCTTTTGCCAAAGGTGGCTCAGTTTGAATTGTAATTGATTGAGTATGAAAGACGATTCCAAGGTCGGAAGGTTGGATCGGTATTTGATAATGGGTCTCGGTCTTGGATTGTGATGGCTTTTGCCAAAAAGCTAGTCAACCCATATGAACTCCATTCATGACGAAAATGGACATCATGCTATAGTTCGATATTTCAGACCCAATGAAACTTGTTTTATACAAATCCGAGTATATTTGCTCAGATAATGCTAGTTTGAGTCCAAACTATTGATCTATTTATATTTTAATAGACGTACGCTCATAAAATAACTCTGAATGGCATGAAACTTGAAATCTTTTAATAATTAGTTATTACATATTTTAAAAAACACTGTTGAAATCCGAGATCGTTTGAATCGAAGCTATTTTTAAGGGTCTAATTTAATCGATACAAATCAAATTCAAAACAATCCAATATAATAATAAAAAATTATTATTATCGAGTATATTCAAATAGAATATTAGCTTCAAAATAAACTAGTTTAGATTTCAAATATTCAAATTCCAAGTTAAAACGATATTAAATTTGTAATAAACTTCCTTTTATTTTATTAAATAAATCGTTATGATCTTTTAAACGATTCAATAACAACCCTTTTGAAAATTTTATTTAGACATAACTAAAGATCAACAATATGAAAACTTAATTTTTCTCTATCATTAGAAAATTATTATCCAATAGATTTGGACGATTCTTGTTTCAAAGAATTCTAACTTATATGGGATCATGTACTTCCATTTAAAGTTCAAATGGAAAACTACGAACTACTGTGACGTAGCAGGTTCGTTTTAAATTAAATTATAAATTATACATTCAAATGTCGTTTAATAAATGAATTCATCATTATAATTCAAATCTGACTCAATTAAACCCTTTTATGTTGTCCAATTTATAGAGCACAACATTTGACTATTTCAGAATTAAATTATTATTATATTACTTATATTAATAAAATACTCCGACCATTGAATTCAAGTTATTAAATTCCAAATCAGCATTTAAAACCAATTTTAGATGTTAAATTAAATGGTTAAAAATCCAGGTTATTACAGTGATATTAATTCAAAGATGGTTTTCTGATTTCATAATTTTCTGAGTACTTTGGAATATTCTATGATTTTTTTAAGGAAGATTATGTTTGTTGTTAACTTGTGTATTTAATCAAAGGTGTTAATTAATTGTTACAAACCTAAAACTATTATGAAAGATAAAGGTGGATGCCCCCTTCATTTCATCAAATTTGGAGATTTTTCCCATTTGTTTTCTGGTTGAAATGAATTTCCCAAGGTTGATTTTTCTTAGGGAAGCTTATGCATTGAACACGGTGTTAACGCATAAGTACAAATATTCGATACTTTGGATTGGGAAAAGTACAAGAAGTACTATACTTTGGTCAGAGAGTTTCTCTTTTGGTCCAATGACAATTTGACCAGTGCAAAGGAGTTAATCAGTTTTCCTTCTTATTTATGGTCAGTGCTATCATCCTAAAGAGAAATAACATCTTTCTTGTCTTTCAGAATGGTCAGAATCATCTTTTTCTTCCTTCCGATAAGTATTGTATGCTTGTAATATCACTAGTTGGCATATGAAGCATTCATATGTCCTCTTCCTTGTATAAGGCTTCAGCCTTAGGCTTTCATCTTGGGACATCGGTAGTTGCCTTTAAGTTTTAAACTGTAAGTCTATTAGAGCTTATCGCCTCTGCGCATGGCTTTGGCCGTTGTGTTGAGTCAACAGGACTATTAACTTAAAGAAGAATGTTTTATGAATAAACCTAAAGCGTGAAACCTTAATAACCTTCGTCATGGTCAAAAATTATTTTCCATAAGGATATGGTTTTGTAAAGATTCAAGGCATGCAACCTTCAATCCCTTCAAGTAATGAAAGGTGCTTATTTTGACTTTATCATGTAAGGGAAATAGCGACTATGTTTTAATTCCATTCGATGCGGTTGGAGGGAGTTATTTCGCTTCCTATCGCTTTAAAAATAAGGGATTTATTCTTTGGAACTTTTAGACAGTGTTGAATAATGCTTGATTCTTCAGAATAGGGAGTATTATAAAATTAGAGAATAATGTGTATAAAGGATAATGCCTCCAAACCCTTCGATTGAGATGAATGGATTGGCTATGTAAAGGTTTTAAATATGAAGGATTTCCTTTATGTATATAAGGCTATCGCCTCCATACCTTTTATAGACAACGAAAAGAGTGGAATTTTATAAAAAGGTTCCTTTATATAAAAGTAAGAGGCATAATGCCTGGGTTCCTATAACGAAGTTGGAAGAATCCCCTTGTTCAAGGTTGTTTTATTAAAGTTGTTTTACTTTATAAAAGACAAGATTAGTTATTATCCCAATATCTCTCGACAGAGTCAAAGGGATATAGTTTCGACAACTATGTTTGGAAGGAATTTGAAGCATATAGCTTTCGTAACTTCCAATGGAGTTGGAAGGGCTCCTTTAGTTTGTTAGTTGAATAGTCTAACTTTGACATTGGTGTGAGAATGTCGCCTTTACCCCCCCCCCCCCCTTTAGAGGAACCATAGGTACTTGTCATGATAAAGACTCTACTTTTATATAGAATAAGATGTTATCACCTCACTGTCTTTCGGGGAAACTAGAAGGGAGTTCTGTTTTGCAAACCTTAAAACTTAGATTAGAGGTTATGGCCTCACCACCCTTAAGTGGATTCAAAAGGGCGGTTTTTACAATATATTTTGATTATCGGTCGTTGTTGGTTTATGAGCTTATTGCCTATGAAATTTGCCGATACAATTGATGTTTTCGAGGAATCATTATGACCAATTTATTTAGAGTCACTTCGACGTGGGAAATGTCGACAAAGTTTAATTGAAGTCCATGTTGGCTTGTTACCTCAGTTTTCCTTCGTCGCCATTGCTGCCAAAGGGATTGAATTGCCAAGTTTGTTTTATTAACCAAGGCCTTTGCCTATGTTTAGGTTGGCACCGTTAGTCTCAGAAGGGTGGTTTAATTTTTTTTTAAACTCTTAAAGTCGACTGTCTATGATGACATGTCTTTTCATTTACGATGTTGGCTCTGTCACTATTGGTGTCGATAACACTATTAAGGAATATCTTGTTGCTTTGAAGATAGTTGAAGGGTGTCGCCTCTATGCATGTCGCCTTAGTTTATGTCGGCAGGTTATGATCACTTTCTTGTTTGCGTGATGCCGATAGGGATTTGTCTACCATTCAGGATGTTGTACCTTTGAATCTTAGGAAAGAGACGAAGGGGGTTTACTTTCAGAACCCAGACGTAGGAGAAAGTGCTTGTCGCCTCTGTACGCTTTGGTAGAATCAATGGGAATGAGTTCAAGCATTAGGTTGTTGAATAACTTGTTTGTTTTATGTTTACTTATGCTTGTTTGCTTGCAATGATTGCTGCTTGTATTTTTTTCTCGTGGGAGTATCATATGACTTCAACACCTAAGGAAGGAGTTGAAAGGGATTAGGATCTTAAGGGGGTTTTCCGAGTCCATTGATTGCGGATGTTTTCAGCAGTTGACTGCAAGCATCATTATACTGTTATGTCCAACTTTTGTAAGAATGGACTTTTGTTTGAATAATTGTAGAGAACCATATATGTCATTGCATATGACCGAACACATCGAGGGTACCAATAGGAGGGATAAATTGGGTTTTACTAATCTGACATGATCACTTGTCGAGGCAATAAGTATAAAAATCTGATGGGTTCTTAGTAAACCTAGGGCAAAACTATGAGATACCGACTGGGTTTTCGCATTTGGCATAAAGGTTTACGGTAACTCTATGGATAAAGCTACATAATTTTGACTAAAGGTTTATAGTCATCTCATGTCATGAAACTACCAGGTTCATAGTCATCCTACCTGAAAAACTATAAGATATGTGATAGATAATCCACATCAGGTTTTGGGATTTCTAGTTATCCTACGGTATATGACTACTTGGTTCTTAGTCATCCAACGTAAAAACTAAGAGGATGCCAGGCAGTTAACAAACATCCAGTGGAAGAATCTCTAGTTTTCCCATGCTATAAAACTACACGGTTCTTAGTTAACCAACGAATAAATCTGAGAGGGTGCATGGTGGTTAATCGACGTCCACTGAAAGTGTTACTTCATAATTTTATTGGAGAAGGTTAATCCAGATGCCAATGGACGGTATCCCTTCGTTGAATAAAAGAATAGTTCTTATAAATGAGTTAGGGAACTATAACGACACCTACGGAAATTTGTAGGTCGAAAGGCATATAAAGGCACTGTTAAAATGGTTAATTAGTATTACAAGAGGGATGAGTAATCCACGACACGATTGCTTATTGCATACACATATCATATTGCTTTCATTATTGTTTTGTACATGAGTGTAGGAGCACATGGTTAGTTAATATATTTCGGTATTAGTGAGGGGAAACACGTTCCACTAAGCGGCGTCTCGTTGGTTACCATTGAGTTTTGAGGAGAGAGGATATGATTATTCACGCCAATCTGTTTGACTGACTTGTAGTTTTTGGTTTCCCCTTTAATTTAGGGTACTCGTTTGAGTAGAATAAGAGTTAGGGTCTTTTAGGTTTTGCTTCTTCGATTAAGCTTCTGTAGACAAGTTGGAGGCAATAGTTAATAAGAAGTTTTCCATTGTATGCTTATTTATCTTTTATGAGAAAGGTAGAGGCTCAGGTGTTTTAATTCCTTTTACGTAGTCCCTGATCATCTAGAAGGGAATCTTCATATGTCACTCTTGTGCTTTATAATATTTATATTTTCTCTATATGGGTTATGCGAAATGGAATATGTAATGACTGTAATTGAATAAATGTTCTTTCAATCTTTTTTATATTCACTTGAGCTCGATAGTTTTTGATTTATTAATTCGTCGTTTTCTATCACTGAAAGTTGACAATATAGTTGATTGTTACATCTATAGAATTTAGTTATGGGCCTTAGAAAATGGGGTATTACACCCGATAAAGTAACTAAATATAAGATAAAAAATTAGTAAGGAGAAGTTATCATTTTGTATTACTTATTTACTAGAAAAAGTTTAAGGGAAACCGGAGTCATTATTGACATATTAATAATTTTCAAAAGGAAAGAAAACATATTCAATACATGCAACATAATTTATTATGAAGTATGATTGAACAACACAAAAAGAATCACTGAAGTAACTTAATAGAAATGAGGCTTTAAAAAAATACAATGAACTTTATATGTGTATAAGGATATTTATGCCAATCGTATAAAATATAACTGTATGTACACGTTTACATATAGCAGTATGAATGCAATATCCAACATGACGTCAAATCTAATCATGTGTCCAAATATTCAATACATGCAAACCATGCAATGTAAAAGACAACCTAATCAGGTACATACGAATGTAAAAGACAATCTAGTTCCAAACATAATTGGGTAACTATGCAAATTCGTCTGTGTCCAGATATATAATGTAACTAAGCAAACAATGCAATGTAAAAGACATCCTGACATCAAACCTAATCGACTACCTATGGATGTAAAGGACAATCGAATTTCAAGCCTGATTGAATACCAATGGAGATGACTTGTAACCAAGATATATTGTTTAATCGAGCCAACCGTGAAATGCAAAAATCATCAAGATGCCAAATCTAATCAAGGCTAACCAATTGTCAAACGTGATTTTGTACATATGGAAACTAATCTATAACCAATATATATTGTTTAATCGAGCAGATACCTGAATGTAAAAGCTAACCGGATGTCAAAACTAATGGGTACAAGTGGATGCAACAACTAATCGAATTTCAAACCTAATTGGGTATGTATGGACACGAAAGCAAACCAGAATCTACTATGTACGAATGCAGAAATAAACCTAATTTAAACCTAATCAAATGTCCAGTTGCGTATTTACGATAGATCAAAAGATAATTTAATATAACACTTTTATTAGAGACTAAGATATTGATGGTGATGGTTTTGATGACAACAACTTTGTTTCAATTATTATTATAAAATATATACTAACATCGTTATCCAGAATATATATATATATATATATATATATGCATGTATATAAAGGAAATCTATGCTTGTAATGATTATTGAAGACTGTACAGTTCATAAAATTAAGATTTCAAAGTAAAAGAGTTCAAGTTTCAAGACCCATGAGTATCAAGAATTCAAGAGTTCAAGAATATACAGTAATTATGTCTAGATATATTGTTAAAACTCTGGTTAACACCGAATTCTGATTTCATACTTAATTCTAATTTCAAAATCCTTTTCAAATGATTTCAAAATTATTTACTTATTTTTAAATCTATTTTTAAAATATTTCAAAATTGCTTCCTTATTTTAAATGTATACTTCTTTATTTTTAAGAAATATTTTTAACTTTGAAATATATTTTAACTCCTAATTTAAATAAGTTTTATATATAAATTTAATACTAGTTTTATTATAGTTAATCATACTTTTAATTTATTTTTTTACATTAATTCTAATATATTTCATAGTTTTATACTCATACTTTTATATCATTTTATATTTAGATTTTAATCAATTTTTAAAACTCATTTTAATGTATGTTTTAAAAATATTTTTACTTATACAAAGGAAAATAGTTTGTTTTAACTCAGGAATTTCCATACTTTATTTAAACACTATTTGATTTTGTTTAAAATTTTCATTTTTGAAAACTTTCTAAGGGATGTCTATATATCACTTTTGTGATGTCGACATAGAAGCTGTTAAATTGTTTTTATATTTTGAAAAAAGTTGTGTTTTTTGAATTCAAATCTTTTCTGAAAGGATGTAGTTGTTGGAAAACTATATAAAGGCTTCAGAATTCAAAAATTTTAACCATTTTTCATCTCCTTCTTCTTCCCTAATCATTCTACCATTATTCTTCTTAATTTCTTAACTTTCTGCACTTATACTCTGCCGATTTCCATAGAAATTACACCATTCTTCTTCTCTTTTAATTCTAAATCAAACTCTTTTTTAAATTCAAGTGTTATAGGTTGTTTGCAATAAAAGATCTCAAGATCAATCCCTATTGAGTCAATACTGCAAAAACTGATAAGAGAATAGTGTGGTAGTGTCCCGTATAAATCTAATGGGTGCGATTTTGTCCCGAAAATCGATTGAGTGTAAAGTTATGGCCCAAAAATCCACTAAGTCTCATTGTACTTGGAATCAGTTGGGGTGTGCCCTTGTAGCCATGAAATCAAGGATTGTAATTGGGTTCGTTGAATAAAAATACACATCAACCCAACGTTGTGTGGGACTAGATGTAGGGGAGTCCCGAATCAGTATAAAATCCTGGTGTGTACTTTCCTTTTATAGCTTTTTATTTTACTTTCTGCATCTGTGATTGTTTCTGTGATTTGTAATATTTGTGATTTGCATAATATTCTGTTTAATTCAAACAGAATTCAAGAAATTTAATATATTGCATAAAACACTATTCACCCCCCTCTAGTGATTAATCTGCCTTAAGATCCTTAATTCGCATCCTGAACAATTGGTATCAGAGCACTGGTCTTCAAAGTTTTCATAATCTAAATTTTGAAAAGTTTAAATGGTAATTTTTGAAGATTTTTGTAACACTAGTTCAAAAGTATGCATTTCTTCATTGTTTCATAAGTCTGCATTTAATTATTGTGAAGGGTCAAGTTGTCTATCGAATCAGTGTGTTGTACAGGAACAGAGGAATTACCGAGCTATTGATGTTCAAAACTTAACGGTCAATTGGTGTAAATCAAAAGATATAAATGGGTATTGTATAGTGGGTGTTTGAGGCGTATGACGGAAAATCCAGAATTACTAAACAATATATTCTATGAAGATGGTGGAATGGTCAATTTTTGTGATAACTCGAAAGGATATGTGATTTGCATCGGCAGTGTCGGTAATTCTAAAACTCCTACTATTTATGATGTTTTATTTGAAACATAACTTGCTTAGTATATGTCAATTATGAGATAAAGGCTTTAAAATTAAATTTGAAAAAGATAAGTGCTTTATTGAAGATAATAATTTGAACATAATTTTTGAAGGAATTAAAAAGAAAAATATTTACATCTTAAGTATGAAAATTTCAAATGATAATTTGTGTCTTTTGGCCAACACAAGGGACTCTTGAATTTGGCATAAGAGATTTGGTCATTTGAATTTCAAACATTTATCTAAAATCTTTAAATTAGATTTAGTTAGAGGTTTATCCAAAATGAATTTTGAATTAGATAATTTGTGTGATGCTTTCTAATTAGGAAAATTAAGAAAAGGTTCATTCAAATCAAAAGATGAGATTATCACTTCAAATCCATTAGAACTACTTCATATGTATTTATTTGGTACATCTCAAACACAATCAATAAACTATAGTAAATACGTTTTCGTAATTATCGATGATTTCTCTAGATATACTTGGGCGTTGTTTCTTAAACATAAAAGTGATGCTTTTGAATTATTTAAAACCTTTGCTTAGAGAATTCAAAATCTATTATCATTAAAAATTAAAACTACACGTAGTGATCATGGTGGAGAATTTAAAAATGAAAATTTTGAGAAATTTTGTAATAAAAAGGGAATTATTCATAATTTTTCTTTTCCAAGGACTCCTCGGCAAAACAGAGTAGTTGAGCATAAAAATAGGACGATACAAGAGTGTGCGATAACTATGTTATCCGATAGCAGTTTACTAAAAAAAAATCGGCTGAAGTAGTTGTTATATTTTAAATAGAATCTTAATTAGACCATTAACTAACAAAACTCCATATGAACTTCTGTATAAAAAGAAACCGAAGGTATCTTATTTCAGAATTTTGTGGGAGTAAATGCTTTTATTTTAAATACTAAAGAAATTCTAGATAAATTCGATTCAAAATCAGATAAAGGAATATTTATTTGATATTCAAATAGAAGTAAAGCATATAGAGTTTTCAATTTAAAAACTAATACTATTGGAGAAACTTTAAATGTATCATTTAATGAAAATTATAATGACTTAAATCAAAATGAAGATGAATTTGATAACAATATTAACGAATCAAATGAAATAA
Source organism: Allium sativum (assembly GCA_030737875.1). Taxonomy (NCBI): domain Eukaryota; kingdom Viridiplantae; phylum Streptophyta; class Magnoliopsida; order Asparagales; family Amaryllidaceae; genus Allium; species Allium sativum. The sequence goes on along the minus strand of JASFAX010000039.1, from coordinate 3,614,034 downwards.
ATAATGAAATTAATCAACCGAATGAAAGAATTGGGCTTTTAAGAGATCATCCTGTAGAGAATATACTAGAAGATATTGAATCTGTAGTTAGAACCAGAAATCAATTAAATAATATGAGTAATATAGCATTTATATCAACTATTTAACCCAAAAATCCAAAGGAAGCATCATTTGATGATTCATGGATACTTGCTATGCAAAACGAATTGAATCAGTTCACCAAAAATGATGCATGTGAACTTGTTTCTGGACTAGAGGATAAACCTATAATTGGAAATAAATGGGTGTATAAAATTGAAATGAACAAACTTGGTGAGGTCGTTAAAAATAAAGCACGATTAGTTGCTCAAAGATATTGTCAAGAAGAAGGAATAGATTACGACAAAACATTTTTCCCTCCGTAGCAAGACTAGAAGCTATTAGAATTCTACTTGCTTTCGCTAATCATAATAGTTTCAAATTATTTCAAATGGATGTAAAAAGTGCTTTTCCAAATGGATTCGTTAAAGAAGACATTTATGCTGAACAACCCTCATTATTCAAGGATGAAAAATTTCCTAATCACGTTTATAAGTCAAAGAAAGCCATATACGGTTTAAAACCCTCATAAAGCCTGGTATGATCGATTAAGAACTTATTTATTACAATCAAACTTTGAAATTGGTAAAGTTGATAATACATTATTTATTAAAAGAAATGAATATGATATTCAATTAGTACAAACCTATGTAGACGATATAATTTTTGGATCAATGAATAATATAATGAAAATCATGACAAAAGAATTTGAAATGAGTCATATGGGAGAGCTTACCTTCTTCTTAGGATTACAAATTAGACAATCAGATAATGGAATATTTATTAATCAAGAAAAGTATGCTAGGGATTTAATTAATAAATTTAATATGACTAGTACTAAAGGAAAACCCATTCCTATGGCAACCAATGAAGCCTTTAAGTAACGATGATTCTTCAAAAGATGTCGATCAGAAACTATATAAAAAGAAAGATAGGATCCTTACTATATATAATTGCGAGTATACCTAACATAACACGCATTGTTTGTCTTTGCGCTAGATAACAATCACAACCTAGGAAACTCACTTAGAATCTATAAAACATATTCTACGATATATCAAACATACATTAGACTTTGGCTTATTTTATCCTAAGAATGATTCAGTCGATTTAATTTCGTATTGTGATGCTGACTATATCGGTTGTAAATCAGACCGAAAAAGCACAAGTTGAACCTGTCACTTTTTGGGTCATTCCCTGGTTTCTTGGTTTAGTAAAAAGAAAAATACAGTTTCCTTGTCAGCAACTGAAGAATAATATATAGCTGCTGCTTTGGCTTGTTCTCAAGTAGTATATATGCAACAAACTCTAAGAGATTTTGGTTTAAATATAACCAAATCACCAATTTACTACGACAATATGAGTGTTATTAATCTATCTAAAATTCCTACACATCACGCTAAAACAAAACATATTGATGTGAGACATCATTTTCTAAGAGATAATGTAAATAAAGAAAATATTACACTAGATGTTATAACATAGAAAATCAAATTGCAGATATATTAACTAAACCATTAAACGAAGCAACATTTACTAAATTAAGAAGAGAACTAGAATTTGTTCTCTAAACAAAGTAAAATAATTAAATATATTAATATAAATTATAAGGAAAATAATTTTTTCAGAATAAACATATATATATATATATATGTATATATATAGGGGATTTTTCCCACAAGGACAAACTCACCAAATTATTTACCCAAAAGGACAACCACCAAAAATTTTGTCCAAAAGTTTTACCACCAAAAACTTGTCCTTTTGGGCAAAATTTTTGGTGGTTGTCCATTTGGGCAAATAATTTGGTGAGTTTGTCCTTGTGGGAAAAATCCCCAAACAGGAAAAAATTGTGAAGGACAAAAAAACCAAAAAAATTGCCCAAAAGGACAAGAGGCAAAAAACTTGTCCTTTTGGGCAAAATTTTTGGTGGTTGTCCTTTTGGGCAAATAATTTGGTGAGTTTGTCCTTGTGGGAAAAATCCCCACAGGAAAAAATTGTGAAGGACAAAAAAACCAAAAAAATTGCCCAAAAGGACAAGAGGCAAAAAACTTGTCCAAAAGGACAAGTTTTAGTGCAAAGTGGAAAAACATGGAACCCCCCTGAAATTCACCATTTGCACTAAAACTTGTCCTTTTGGGCAAAATTTTTGGTGGTTGTCCTTTTGGGCAAATAATTTGGTGAGTTTGTCCTTGTGGGAAAAATCCCCTATTCATAAATAGGCGATGCATTGAAACTCCCTTCATGTCAGATGGATTAAAAAGGTTTACGGCAACATTCTTATTCTCAGCCTCACAAAGCACAACGAGAATGGAAAACTCAACTCAAGCAATCTAGAACATCGTGGAGACAATCTTGATCTTTATTTGAGAAAAATGGTAAAGTGAGATGCAACTTCGAGTCGACATCTTAAACAAACAATGATAGTTACTTTGGGCAGACAGAGCAGCAAAATCTATTCAAGGCAAAACCGAGGCCGATTCTTTTTTTGTAGTCTGCTCGATTTGAGATGAGATCGAAGAAGTAAGACTTAATTTTTTGCAAACATTTCCATTGCATCAAATTTATAACAACCGCGTACTTCTCACGTAAAAATAATAACTGCATCCTTCAGTCCAAAAACCAAGAAAAGTTTTTCAAACAACGAACGTTTTTATATATATGAAAATAAGAGAGCGAAAAAGCACCTTGTCCAAACTGACTAGACATGTGGACATGATGAAATAATTCAACGGTTCGATCCGCGCTTAGCAAGGTCTTATCCACTTATCATGTAGTATGCCATATACTAGGAACTTGTATATTATCAATTCGCACAAAACGAAAAAAAGAAAAATAAGAGCAACCTGTAGAGTTTTTACTATTAGTTAAGGAGCAGTTTGACTATGGTCTCAATTAAGTTTCAAAATACACAAAAACTCACTATTTTAAAATTTTGTAAATTATGCCTTTATTTTTCAAGAATCATCATAAAAAATCAAAAGTCAACGTAAAAACTATCAACTTCAAAACTTAATTCAATATATAATCATTTTCGTATTCATGAAAAGAAATACAGTAAATGCTTTAAAAACAAAAAAAATCACGTTCAGCCAATATGTAGGAACTATGCAGTTTTTGTAAACTTGTAGACATCGTAGTAATTATATCAAAAGTGTTGCATGATTTTATATAATTTTTGCTGATTGTTTCAAACTTTAAAATTCAATGTCTGCACTTATTCAAATAGAATATTATTGCAGAAAAAATTTCAAAAAAATGATGAATGTTGCGTACAAGCGAAAAATATATCACTTCTAGTAAAACTGCAGAAAATGAAACAACTAAACGAAAAAATTGCAGATATGTCTATAATTTTTGTATACGTTGAGTCATGTATGCAATACACTGTAGAATAGTACCAGATATGTCTGCCCTTATTCATAATAAGTACAGATATTTCTACAACATTTTTTTACTTACAATATACTATGTGAATAATGACAGATCTGTTTGTATTTATTTACAATAAATGCAGAAATTTCTGCAACTTTTTTTGCTAGTAGTCTTCTGTTAATGTTTATAATGTTATTTTTTTAAGTAGCAGCGCAAAAAGACACATATAAATTGTTATAGAAAAAAAGAGATCTGTTTTACATATTATAAACCTATAGAGGGATCTGCATTTAATTGTGTTTCATTTTAAGCATGGCTTCCGTAATATTCATATTACGTTTTCTATTTATAAGTTGCTTATACTGTTATACCGCATATTTGTAACTTGTTTGATTGGCAAAGCGAAGGATAATATTATAATCTGCAAATGCTAGAAAGCCCAAAGGAATTTAGGGCAAATTATCAGGGTTGAAGAATAACCGGTTCAGGTTTAATTTATTTTAAAAAATTAAGGTTTCCCCGTGAATTGCGGTAAAAACCGCACATCCCTGGCATTGATTTCCGGGCTCTATAGCATATCTCATTTTAATCAAGGATTTTTTTCGATTCGGCCACCTTTTAAAAACTTATCACTGAAATAGCCTAGTTTTAAAACTTATTACGACCGTAGCCTGGTTTTGGTCACATCAGTCAAAACGGTTATTTAATGAGAGCATCATTTTGTATAACACAAGGGAGCAATTTTTGGGACGACGCTGGTATTTTTTTTTTTTTTTTGAACTCACAGAGCGTCATTTAAGATGTCGCTACTCCACGTCATCTAAAATGACGCTCAGACGTGGTATACAGAGATCTCTTGTTCTCTTCCTCTTCACTTTTTCCATTCCTCTACTTCTTCAAAACCGAACCCAAAAAGCTTCTAACCCTAGTTCTGCCCCATAGCACCAAAATTTTAATTTTTTTTTGATCAAAAATCGATACCATGGCAAGCTCATCAACATAGAAGCTTCAGAAGGTTAAAAAAACACAATTTTTATTGATTTTTTCAGAAATTTATGGTTTCTTTATGATTGAGGAAACTTGTGAATAAGCTAGTATTTGTTTTCATGGGATCAATGTAGTTGAAATCTTATAGTTTTCAGCATGTTTGTGGTTTTGTTCGCTACGTCTGGGTAGCACTAATGTTGTTTAGAATATGATTTGTGTAGAGATTATTGAGATGGAACCGAGACCTGTAGATGGTACTATTCTATACTTGCAAGAAAGGCATAGATCGAACAATATTGAATTGATGTCGGTATGTTTTTCGGTGTACGTTTGTTCGCCTAATTATATTTCTTAGTGTTTTGTACGTATTTCTTACATTGCATGTAAAAAAATTTATAGAAAAAAACTCCCGTTAAGATTGTAAATCACACATCCTCTGTTAGCTTGGTGACGTCCACTCATCCAAGAGTATTGGCTTTACTTGATCATGCAGGATTCCAACTAGTATACGGGTTGGAATACGTCCAACTGGATCGCGATCTGATCACAGCATTAGTCGATAGATGGAGACCGGAGACATCGACATTCAATCTTAGAGTTGGTGAGATGACCATCACTTTAGGTGATGTGGCGGTCCTGCTAGGCTTGCCTATTGATGGTGCTCCGTTGAGGAATCCGGAGACAGGAGACTACATGGAGATGTGTCAGCGGTTTTTAGGTATTACCCCTCCCGTCGACTAGTGGATGGGAAATGAGCAAATTGTGACTAGTTGGTATAGAATGTAGTTTCAGCAAGACATTGCGCAGGATGTCACGCAAGAGCAGACATAACAGCGTGCTAGAGCTATCATACTTCATACATTACTCAACGCTTGATTTGCGATCATTCGAAGACTTAGGTGTGGCTGAGATGGCTGCATTTTCTGGAGGATTTTGATCAGTGTCGGCAATATTCTTGGGGCAGTGCTACATTAGCATACACATACACGGAACTTATCGGGGTCGCTTTGTCGATAATATTCTTGGCCGTCTTAACTTCCTCCCGAAGTTTACGATACTCAACCTCTTCTGATGCACATGCCGCCGCATAAAATAAACTCGTCAAATGTTGATCTCTAAAGCCAACGGCTTGAAAATTTGCTTTTAGATACCTAGCACAAAATCTATGCTTATGTGGCGCTAACCATCTTTCCTGCAATGCGATAGGAATTCCTTTCATTCTATCAGATATGAAAGTTATACGTCGATTGTTTACACTATGTATAAACTGCCTCATATAGGAAAATAAAAACCAACCCCATGAGTTAGTCGATTCAGCCTCAACAATGGCATATGCCACCGGATAAAGTTGATCATTCGCATCAACTGCCGTAGCTACGAGTAGTGTACCTTTGTATTTGCCACACAAATGTGTGTCATCGATACAAAGCAATGAGCGACAATGTAGAAATCCTTCAATAGAAAGGCCAAATGCCCAAAATGCACGTTCGAATACACCAACAACATCTGTTACTATATGGCTTACACTACTGGGATTTGATCTTTTAATTTCTTCAAAATATGATCGTAACAATGAATATGACTTGGCCCAATCCCCATAAGCCATAACAATTGTCGTGCTCAGTGATCTTCACGCATTCATATAACCAATCTTAATAAACAATTGTTCCTCCACCAGCACTCTAGCTGTTATGTTTAAATCTAACTTCACAAAAGACATAATCTTCAAAACCAAAATTGTTGATGTTGCTTGCCGATTGCTTGAATTTACTACTGGTTTAACGCAAGTGTGCTTCCCCCTATATTTTTTAACAACCCACAATCCCGACTGGGATTTTTTAGAATTAATGGCATGAATTCTCCATTGGCATTTACCGTCGACATTGCAAATGGCGGTATACATTTCTTTGTTCGACCTGATGGGCTTAAAAGAAATGGCACGTAAAATAGACCACTCACATGATTGTTGCAAAAATTTAGCTTTGCTCTCGAAAACAAGACCAGCTTTAAAACCAATTTGAATGCATGAGGACTAGAATATTTCTCCAATGCATTGCAAGTTTGCAACAACAGATCTAGTTAAAATTTGCGCAGTGCACATGTCCTCGTCAAGCGGAATCTCCAATTCGGGATCTTCATTACTTCCATCTTCATCATCATCCATCTCTTCACCTTCGAAGTCAAAATTCAGTGAGTCATTATTTACTTGCATGCTGTCAACCCATGTGCGATTGTTATCGGGTACCGAAGCAACCGTCATGCTATCAAAAGCAGGTCCAGGATTCATTTGCACGTCTACATTTCCATCTACTTGACTAGCGTCATTGCATGCATTCTCTTCGAAGAGCGATTGCTCTTCCATGAACTGTTGCGGAAAGCTGTGTCATGAAAATATTAAACCTTTAGCATACAATTACACACGACTCAAATAACATTTTATTTCAAAGAATACCAACTTTTGACTCATATGATATAACTCAGAAAGCGTTGGCTACAACAATTCCGGTACTTGTGTAGTCGGTCCAGCATTATTTTGCGTAAGATGATAGTAAAGAACAAAATTATACGATACAAGACAATTAATATCAAAAATTCGGAGAATCATAATATAACATGTTTAGATATACTTCCAAGTTGGGCGCACCTTTGACTCATGCATGCAATACTTTCTTGCGTGGGATATGGAAATATACAATGCGGATTATGTGTATAATTCAAATACGAGGGGTAAGCATAGAACATTTGTTGTCGTCCATACTCCGGTATGTTTGAAGGAGGACTACTAATGGTGATGGAATCGGCGGAGTTGGGCAGAATGGTGCCGCTCGAACAGGTCTTGAAGCAGTTGGTGGTTCTACCACTAATTTGACCGTTTTCACAACAAATAACTCTATAGACTTACAAGCGGCAAAAAACATTAACTCAACATCATCATCGTCTACAATTTTAATTGCCTTAGAACCAGAATCAGTGACCAGTTGCAAACTAACTCAATATCAAATTGCTCTGTATTAATCTTTGACTTGTATATTGAAGCTTTTAATTGCATCAAGTTACAAACTTTGAGAACTTTTACCGGTTTGTAAGATCCGCCTTCGTATTTCCCACACTTTCGATCATCAATGACCAACTCACCATCGAAATAGCATATAAACGCAATAAAATTATGAGTCATTCTAATTTACAACGACAAAAGTGAATATATTACTCAAAATTAAAGATCCAAAAAAGCTTTGCTTTAGGGTTTTGAAAACATTGTACCGATTCAAATGACGAAGGTAGAATACCGTTGAAGTAAATCTGAAAATGCTGATGATCTGAGCTACAATTAACGAAGGATTTAATTTCTCTGATTTGAAATTTTGGGTTTCTTTTTTTCAGTTTTAAGTAGAGTTAGTAAGTGACGAAGGATTTAAGACGCGTGATGCGTCATTTGGAATACCGCTACCAGCGGTATTCAAAAAGGCGCAAGTTTATTTGTATAAACTTTGTGACTAGTCTAAGTATTATTTAAAATAACGCTGGTGAGTGTCTTCCCAATTGACGTGTGTTTTCAGTTTATTTAGTTGCAGAATAATCAGTGTGTCATCCAAAAAGCCGTTCATTTGCGTTATCCTAAATGACGCTTTCATTAAATAACCGTTTTGACTGATGTGATCAAAACCAGGCTACGGCCGCAATAAGTTTTAAATCTTGGCTATTTTAATAATAAGTTTTTAAAAGGCCGCCGAATGGAGAAAAAAAAATCTTTAATCAACTATCGAGGAAAGCAAAGGCTGTCCGGTTTTTCTAGAAGTTTCACGAATTTACAACTTTATCCCTGCAGAAGGTCGGTCTTCTGTTATAAATATTCCCCAATCGCTTCCTCTTCGTCGTCATCATTTTACGGAATAACAAGAAGGAAAGTTGGGAATATTTCAGCAAGGTTCGATTTCGTTTTCTATTATTGTTTCTAATTGTTTGTCATCAATTTTGGTATTTGATCGGATTTGTATGAAGTTCGAACCTGTGATTTTTAGATATGAACAATAAATAACTTCTAAGCTAGGGTTATGTTGATTTTATCTGAAATTGGACATGAATATCGGATTTTTTTGGAAAAGCACCTCAATCGTGAACTCTGATAAACGAAATGATCTTCGGATTAGGGATTCATAAAAGTAGTTTAATCAGTATCCATGTATCTGTAGTATAGCATATAGGATTCGTCGCTTGTACGGATTTGTGATTTATATCCTTGAAATTAAAGCGCTGTGGCAGTATGAATATCCGTGGGCTGTGGCTTCGTTTTTTATATTTCTTTCTGATCGATCGATCGTTCAATATTTTTGAATTTTATGCAGCAGTCATGTAACTATCCCGACGTATCATAAACAAACCAAGTATATCGAAGTTTTGTTCCAGTGAACATATTCTCCTTGACTTGACCTGAACCTGTATATTCCTTTGTAGTCTTAGCTGCTGTAATTTCCTTATCATTTACAAGCATATTGATTTGATCATGTACATCTAACTGAAATACTGGTTTTAATTTTACATCCTTGAACAACGCCGTTTAAAACAGCTACTGTTGAGTTAGGTATGAATTAAAAAATGAAATGGGTGCGCTATTTCCCAAGTCAAATTGGCCTTAAATGCTAAGGTATAGCCTCATTTGAATTTATATATTTGTTTTGGACTTGTTCAAAAAAAATTATTGTCTGTACAGCTCAATTGAGTTCCAGACAGATATAGTTTTGATATTGAAAATGAAATTATGGATCACATTGCATGATCCTATCCTAGATTAGAGATCTTATGTGGGCGTATGTGGTAGTGCCTTGATAATGTTGAACATGGCATTAATATTTTAGTTGGACTAATTGTGTAATGCAACCAATAATGTTGTGCCTTAGCTGTTTTGAGTTGTTTAATTAAATTTGCTCATGAGATGCGGTTTTAGGATGGTTTGGGTTACTTCATGTAGGCTTGCATCCACATGTGGATCTTTAAAATTGGTTTGAAATGTACGTAGCCTTGGTTAAGGTTAAGTCGGTAAGTCACTAGGTGGTTTCTGACAATATTGTTGTTGTTGATACAATTCAGATGCAGATATTCGTCAAGACACTGACAGGAAAGACCATCACTCTAGAGGTAGAGAGCTCAGATACAATAGACAATGTAAAAGCGAAGATACAAGACAAGGAGGGAATCCCACCTGATCAGCAGCGCCTTATATTTGCGGGTAAACAGCTTGAAGATGGGAGAACTCTGGCTGATTATAATATCCAGAAAGAATCAACCCTCCACTTGGTTCTGAGATTGAGAGGAGGTATGCAGATATTTGTGAAGACGCTGACAGGAAAGACGATAACACTGGAGGTAGAGAGTTCGGACACAATAGACAATGTAAAGGCAAAAATACAGGACAAAGAAGGAATACCTCCAGATCAGCAGAGGTTGATATTTGCTGGAAAACAGCTGGAGGATGGTCGTACCCTTGCTGACTACAATATCCAGAAGGAATCCACCTTGCATCTGGTGCTGAGGCTCAGGGGTGGCATGCAGATATTTGTAAAGACTTTGACAGGCAAGACTATCACACTTGAAGTGGAGAGCTCAGACACAATTGACAATGTGAAGGCTAAAATTCAAGATAAAGAAGGCATTCCTCCGGACCAGCAGAGACTGATCTTTGCTGGCAAACAATTAGAAGATGGGAGAACATTAGCGGACTACAACATTCAGAAAGAGTCGACTCTTCATCTTGTTCTGAGGCTTAGGGGAGGAATGCAAATATTCGTGAAGACTCTCACTGGAAAGACGATTACACTGGAAGTGGAAAGCTCGGATACCATTGATAATGTGAAGGCGAAGATACAAGACAAAGAAGGGATTCCACCAGATCAGCAGAGGTTGATATTTGCGGGGAAGCAGCTTGAAGATGGAAGGACCCTTGCTGACTACAACATTCAAAAGGAGTCTACTCTTCATCTTGTTCTTCGTCTTCGTGGTGGTTGCTATATTTGATTTCCCTTTTGCTTTCACCTTCTGATCTCTGTAATAAATAAGAACCTATGTGATGTGCGTTTGTTTTGGTAGTGTGGTTTGTGTGTCTAGAAGACCATGTTATGTTGGGTTGTGTGACTTGTGGGTTAACTTCATCTTTCTGTTGGTATGCTAAATAAACCTACATCATTTCTTCATCATTTTCTTGTGCGCAATTGCTAGCTAGCCGTTATAACGCGCAGTAATCGTTTTGACGCTTGCTACATTACCATCAATTGCCTTCTTTTGTTGTCTCGGGTGTATCTGAATTTCAAGTTTGTTACTTTAGCTGTCTTGGATTATTTGTATAGGATTTTCTGAGTAAAAAAAGCTAAATTGAGCTTGGTTGATAACTAGTATTACCGCAGAACCGTGGGGAAAACCGACCGTTAAAATATTTAATATATAAAATCTAAAATTATTTATTTAAATTTATTTTATGTCAGATTGTAATGAAAAATTTATAGTGTAGTTTAAGAGTAAATATATGTAATTGAAAAGGTATAAATCTAATTACATTATGAATTGTACATATAAACCAATTTAAAAGCAAGAATATGCTATCGATGTATTGATGTGAATCACTCATAAGTACATACATACATTTTTATTATATATAAGTATGATCAATGTAGCATTGATGTTTAGCTTTTTGCAGCCCTAAACAATTAATTGGATTAAAAAATAAAGAAGAAATGAAATAAATGTAAGCTCAAAATATATTATCATATTCATGAAAAAATAATTAAAATAAAAAAAATACAAGAGTTAATGTTATAAGTAAATCATAAATTGCTAAACTAATTTATTTAAATAATTTACTTAAAAGTACTATTGTTATTTGAAAAATCTAAAGTGCTAAAACAAAAAAATGAAGATAAAATTAAATGTTCAACTTTGTTATTATGATGATAAAATTAAATGTTCAACAAAAAAATGAAGATAAAATTAAATGTTCAACTTTGAAAAATCTAAAGTGCTAAAGTGCTAAAACAAAAAAATGAAGACAAAGAACTATATGAGCAAAAACACTACATTAGTAGTTATGGCTATACTACGATTATTATCCTATTGACAATATGACAACTCGACTTGCTATGAGAATTTATATGCCTTAGTGGTTATAAAATTCTGCATCAGTTTGGCTTGTTCCGACCTTTGAACAAGATGCCACTTGAATACAAATAACAAGTAAAATTTGGAGGTTAAAACAATGGAAACAGGCGAGGTCTCTATCAGGCATAACAATTTTACTATCTTTTGTCGAAGAGGAAGAGGACACCACCGATGCTCCGCAATCCGTTCAGAGTGGTGTGAGTGATCCGATTGATTCTTCTCTGATCCCTAGGAATTTGTGTACGATGGACATGGTTCTGAGATTTTCCATACAATTTATTACTCCCTCCGTTTTAATATATAAGATGTTTTGCTTGTTTGCACAAGAATTAAGAAGCTAATCAATGTTGCCTTATTCTTTTAAATTACTTCTTTTCATGCACCACTTTTTTAAAAAGAAGAAAAAAAGTCATTAACAAAGGAACAATTAGTGGTTGGGAACATGGATAGATGCATAAAAAGTATCATTATTTATTATGCATCACGGATAAAGAGAGCATGAAACCTTAAACATCTTATATTTTGAAACACACCAAACTTGCTAAAACATCTTATATATAGGAACGGAGGGAGTACTTGGCATCTCTGTGAGGAGTAGAGGAACGGTAATTATTGGTTATTTTGTATGTGTATGTGGGGATTAATTTATATTTCTGAACTTATCAATCATATGGTTGGCATGCTATGTTGGTGCATATTCCAATAAATGGTCCTAGTGTAAATGCTCTTGTTATTTGCCATTGTAGTAATTGTGTAAAAGGATTAAAGAAATACATGAAGTTATTTATCGAAGGGCTTACAGCGGTAAAAAAAAAGTTTAGTGCATTGGATTAGCCTTAATGGCTTACAATTTTTATACTTCATTTCAGTATGAAGGAGACTATTAATGGCAACATTAAGAAAATATGTACCTTGTTTAAATTTTTTTTTGTAAACTGCATATAACAAATCAAGAAATCTATTTCGAGTAAAGGATTTTATCTCTCCAAGCATTCCAAAATCATAGTAGATGAGTGATCCATCTTTGTCGATAACAAGATTTCTTGGATGATGATCAGCATGAAAGAAACCAGTCTTCAATATCTGGTTATCACCAATTTGTGATTAGTGTATAACCAGTTTATAACTACATATATTTGAATAGAAAAACGAAAAAAATGGGAGATGTGCTCCATGGCTAGGATATACATATTTATTTGCATTCTATATGCTAGTATAAGACGTTATGCAACATGTCTGCCATTAAAGTTAGGAATCATGATCAAATAGTTGCACAAGTTTTGCCCTGCTTTGTTTTTCATTATAAGGTAAAGAAATAATTATACTAGTATTGATACTCATGCTACAGTGTCAAATCAGAAAATCAATAGATTTGGCAAAATATCATTGTTCAATAAACAAAAACAAATAAACAAAAATTGAATCGGATTTTTACTTTTCCACCATAATAACAGTACAAAAGAGGAATAAAAGCATCTGATGCTCTTAGATGCATAATTAAGAGTATCATAAAAAATTACCTGAATCAAGTATGATTCGATCATTCTACAGGCAAGCTCAGAGCTACAGTAACCCATGGAATCGTTTGATCCAATCTACTATTTTTTATGCCTGCCCAAGAATATATAACCTTAGCATATTCTGAGTTTCATAACCAAATGCATAGTTTCCCTTACTTTACTAGGTAAGTAATGCCATCATGTAACTATTTCTATTTCATCATTTCAAAAAAAAAAAAAAAAAAAAAAAAAAAAAAAAAAAAAAATCAAACCTGGAACATACTCCAAATTTAACACCTTAGACGAACTATAATCCTAATTGGTAAGCTGCTATGTAGACAAAATGTTTTTTATGTTAGTTTGATAAACAGATCTTAAAATGTATCTCTCCTACAAAGAGAAATAAGTAGCACATACTGGTATTCGGACCCATTTTATGTTCTGGAAATCTCGATGAAACCCATCGGCATTCTTTCTTTATTTATGTAGTCAATTTGTTCATATAAAATCCTTTTATATTCCGCACCAATAAATATTTGATACTTTGTATCCACGAAAAAGGACAGCATTTAGAGCCCATTACTTCGAACATTCATTATATATGCCTAATCAGTCCCTTGTTGGTCCACCAAATGTTTCACTTGTCTGGAAATATCCTGCTATAAAATTTAAATTCTCCGCACTCAAGAAGGTAACACAAATGGTATGTTATTATACCATATTTAATACAAATTCTGGAACCATGTTAAGCAGAAAACGTCTTAAATTAGTTGACATATGACATGCATTAAAGATAGCAGTATGAATTAGTTGACAATTGTAATGTAAATTGAGGTATGAATCTAAAACGCAAACACAATACTGATAGATTGTGTCAAACGTAACAAAAGGAAAGGTGATCATTCACAATAATCTATAATCTCAAGTAACTTAAGCCACGGAGTAAGGATGGTAAACAATATGTTAACCATTAAACTAACAAATAATGATGATATTATTATCCAAAGTAAACAAATCAATAGCTATACTGCCACAAAAATGTATTATACTTAACCAGTAATTTACTAATTGCAAATAGTTGCTTAAAATGAATCCAATCAAAGAAAAATCACATAAATAGATAGAATCGGTCATTTATGCTAAGAAATACGTAGATACATGTAAAATAAATTCAACATTAAAATAAAATTCTGAATTAACATTAACAAAAGTGTAATGATCAAATCAAACTAAAAGTTGAATTTCAAGTTCACATCACATAAATAGTTGGCATGGCGTCAGAAATTAATGGCAAGCCCGTATATTTTCAATGCCGACAGAATAAATATGATGCGAGAAATGATACACAAAACCCAGTAAAAGTCGGATCTGGGAAATATAAAAAATCATAAAAATGAATTACTCTTTTGGCAGCATCTTGGATCGACGGAGGAGGATATTTGTTCTTCAACCGAATACCCATTTCATAAGAAATCGAACCAGAAAATTTTAATAAGGAATTCAGCGCTGAAATCATGAAATAATCAGTAAACCCACGAATCATGAAATAATCAGTAAACCCACAAATTTAGTTAGTAACCCCCTTTTTTTTATATAAAAAAAAATTACTATTCCACGTAGAGGGACTACGTGGTTTTTCACTGTACCTCGTAGTTGCCCTACGTGGTTCATCAAAGTACCACGTAGATGATCTCCGTGGTTCATTCATGGACCACGTAGACATACTACGAGGTACACCAAAAAACCACGTAATGCAACTACGAGGTGTTCAAAAAACTGGAAAAAAAAATATAACGGTAAAAGGGCAGTTTGGTAATCGTATTTTTTTGATAAAATGGGGGGCTACTAACTAATTATGTGGGTTGAAATAGAATTTGCCATAAAAAAAATAAGCTCGCTAAAATGAAACAAGTGAAGTTTAAGAAACAGTCAAACTAGAATTACCGAGATATATGAAGAAGAAATAGGAACAAGCAGAAATCGAGAGAAATCAGGAGTGCGTTGATTTGGATGGCGGAGGAATTTGCGCATTGATTTGTGTAGAGAGGAAGAAACGGAGTAGAACAGAGAGAATGACGCGGAATTTAGATTTTTCAGTCGATATTGTTTTGTTTAAGAAACGGTCTTAACTTGTTTTGTTTATGTGGCTTGTGTCTTGCTATTTGAATTTTTGTAGAGGATTACGCTTGAGCTTGTTGCTTGGCTTAAGTTGTTTGTGTTAATTTGTGATGCAAAGTTCATAAGAACTAGTCTAGCATATGCACAAATACAGGGCGATATGCAGATCATGTTTTGCCTCAAATTAGCCTCTTTTCACGTTGTGATTGTGAGCAGATCCTGTTTTTACTCTTTCTTCAGCCACCTCATGTTGTGATATTTTCCATGGTGATATTTTTTCCCTTTTTTGCTGCATGAACTACAAATATAGCTTTCTGCTATTTTTTGAATGCAAGTAGCATGTAAAATTGAAGTAAAATTAATGTAGTCTGCCTTTTCTTCTGTGGTTTTTTCCCGCAAAGGGTTTTCTACATTAAATCCTGTTGTGCTACTGTTTTTGCTTGTTTCCACTATACCATAATGGCAAATTGGCAACTCTTACTTTTTTCAACTGCCAACACTTATATGTGTTGTAGACTAGTGACATTAATATGTGTTGCGGTAGCAAAAATGTGCCACCAAAAATGTGCCAACACTTTTATGTGTTGTTATGCTTGGTCAACTCTTCTTTTCTAAAGGTAAAAGGGTAAGTTACCAAACATAACCCTAATCGTATGCTCAACGCTTAGTCCTCAACATTTATTCCTTCCAGCCCGCAACATACGCAAATAAACATAATGGAATTGGAAGATTGAAATCTGCGATTAGCTCATCAACATCAGAGACACAGCGGCTATGAACTCGAAGAATTGAAATCTGCGATTAAAAGAATGGACTTCGAATTGGGGCTTCTAGGAATCACGATAAGAGGTAAAAACAATGGTATGATAATTGTCATTTTCATCGATTTGGGATTTAGTTCATGCTTCGATTTACTTGGGCATGCTTCGATTAATTGGGGATATAGTTCTTTCAAATCTACGGTTACCAGGAATTCATTTAGGATAACTGTTTTACATTACACCATGTAAAACAAAACACTTGATTTAATTTGCACGACTGTTCAGTGCAAAACTTCATATGGAAAATGTTTTTACACCTTAGGTGCAAAACGAGTCACTGGTTTGATTTACAAAGAGTTTGGCATCGTATTAAATGGTGTATCATTGTTTGGAAAATTTCTGGTGATTACACCCGTTTTTTTCAGATTTCTTTGACTGAAGATGGTGTAGCTGTGTTGTTTGTAATTATATGCCTATAGTTTCTACAATTGGTCCTTTGCCGTGTTTTACAGGCTCATACTCAACGCACTGGATTTTTACATTACTGCTTTTCCTACATTTGATTGTTGGCAACAGGTGATAAATAAGTCCATGGTTGGCTGAGTGTTGGGAGTTTGGTATCTGATCGCTACTTTCCTATGAATTAGAAAAACACGAATTTTTAATTAAATACTGCAAGCGCACAGGTCGCGTAATATGCAGGTCGAATCACAGGGAGGTGTTTAAATCTTATTATTTATCTATTCTTAGGCGAGTTAGGCAAATTTTGGAGAAGTTTTTGTTTGAATTAATGTTATTGAAACTACTACGAATCTGAATCTAATCAGACCGATGTCAAATTCAGCAACTGAAAAGAAATGAATCAATTACTAGAAAAAGACAATAATAACTAGAACAATAACAGAAAATTAAAAGCAGAATGTACCGTTGAATCTAATCAAATGGACATTCGTTAACATGCAGTAATAAAAGAAAATAACAATATGTGTTCTATCAAAACTAATTGAGTAGACACACAAATCGTTATAGAAGAAAAAGACAGTCAACTAACATGAAGAAAAACTTTTTATTAATAAACGAGAATACAAAATAGTGGAGAGAAAAATTGGAATACTTTTTACAATGATACAATGGTCCTTTTATACAGGATGTAGCATTCTCCTTTTATTTGAATACAAGGCCCACAAAATAAATATATGAAAATATCCTTTCCAAAGATAAAGGAATAATCCTTTCATGACGCTTGATTGGCGACCTGTAATCAATGTCCTTCCTTTTGATGCATTGCACGGTCAGTGAGAAGATAAAGATGTGTTTAATTGAAGATGTGTAATTAAAACTTTCCCCTTCTCTTTGCATGATAATCAAATGTGATTTATTGGATCTCAATTCTTGAGAGGGTTACGCCAAAATTTAAAAAATCCTCATTAAGTGCATATTATATATATATATATATATATATATATATATATATAGATGCATTATTATGACTATATATATAATATCACTTAGTTCATTTATTTTTCAAAACGCATAAGGCAGGGTGTGAATGCATTCATGTTCCTTTCTTCAAAAAAATATAGCACTTGCCAAGGATCGAACTCAAACCACTTTGTACACATTTCTATGTCTTTACCAGTGGGCTACAACTTCTTTTGCAATTGAGAAGTCTTTGATATGGGGAAGTAGCTTTTTTTCTTTGTAGTTGGCCTTTAATTTGAAACGAAGGAGGCATCACTTGAAATCTGTAAAAACACATAAAAATACCCAAAGTATCATTTATTTATTTACAAAATATAAAATATAAGAACATAAAATAAACACATTTTTATGTTAATCAAATACCCCCACACTTATCTTTTACTCGTCCTCGAGTGAAAAGAAAGAAAAATAAAAAAAATTGAAAAACTAAACTAGATAGGTCACACTTTCGTAGGAAACACGATTGCATTGAGCGTATGCAACAAGCCGTTAAACCTCTACGTGTCCCTAGTAGGATGAGTGGTGTCTCGTGAGGGTTTTCAGCGGATAATACCCACAAAATCCAAATGCAGTATGTGTGGATCTAATGCAACTACATGAATGCAATGAATATATACAATAAAAAAAACAAAAATGACAACACGACTTGTTTCAGAAAAGTGGTACAACAAATTAAGTTAACAATTTCTAGTCAGTTGATTTTATTTTAGATACCTTAATTTTTCACAAATTTTCAATATAATTCAAGTTTTCAAATGTTAAATTCCAATTTAGCCAGTTGGTTCGGTCGATAACATAGTGCAACCATAAAATAAATTCTTAGTTTGCTTGTCACAGTTTGTAAAGTGGTATTCTAATTTCCTTGTGTATGGCTAGTCGAATCAATAAGGTCAAGAAATGTTTAGGCATCATCGCTTATTCTCTATCTCTATAAAAGTTAAAATTTATGATTAATTACATACACCTAACTTAAAAGACCAAGGTTTACCACCCATGCACTGCCTCGCGGACTAACGGAGAGTGGGTAAAGAGCTTGGTGGATTGTGCAAACCGACTTTGACTTTGTCAACAACGTGTCGGTACTCCTTAGGTGTCCAATCTCATAATATGAGACCAAGATATTCCGACGCTGACTTTGTCAACAACATGTCAGATAGAGCTTGGCGGGTTTGCACACCAACGCTAGATATACAAGCAATGTTGGATACCCTTGGATTGCTATTATTGTTATTGAAAATATAAGAACAAGAGAGAGTTACACAAATTCAGCTTAACACAACTTAGTTTTAAAGATTCGAAAAGCCAATATAAGTATTTTAAGTCCTCCACTTATTTAAACAAAGACTACAATATAGAATAAACTTCATGGCCATCACCTAAGAATCTCCCTATGTAGCGGTTACACTATTATCCCTCAAAATTAAACTTTTCATTATATTTCTTATTCGATCAAAGTTGAGAGAAAAAAAATACTATCAACTGACTAAAAATTGTAAACTTATTTTGCAGTATCATTCTAAAATGAGACGTGTTTGTGTGTGTGTGTGTGTGTGTGTGTGTGTTTTTTGATGTAATGCAGACTTGACTCCCCCACACTAGATTGAGACAGTGTCCCAACTGTCTAAGGTATGCAGACCAAAATGGAAGAAGAAAAAAAATGAAAAATAAAAGAAAACATGTACTACCTTATTTCATGGTGGATGATCAGGCTCATGAAGATCGATAAGCTCATCGTCCTCGTATTGCTCGAATTCCAAAAATGGTTTCAGTCGTTGACCGTTCACTTTGAAGACTTTTCCATCCTTAGGATTTTCAATTTCGACTGCTCCATGAGGATATATTGTTTTCACAACATAAGGTCCAGTCCATCGAGATCTAAGTTTTCCTAGAAACAAGTGAAGTCTAGAGTTGTATAAAAGAACTTTTTGACCTACGTTGAATTCCTTACGAAGTATGTTCTTATCGTGTTGGGCTTTGGTTCTTTCTTTATAGATTTTCGCATCTTCATATGCTTCATTTCTTATTTCCTCTAATTCTGAAATCTGTAACTTCCTATGTGAACCGGCTTTGTCTAAGTCAAAATTCAAAAATTTTATAGCCCAAAGAGCATGATGCTCCAATTCAAGAGGTAAGTGACAGGACTTTCCAAAGACTAATCGATATGGTGACATCCCTATATTGGTCTTGTAAGCAGTGCGAAATGCCCAAAGTGCATCAACCAGTTTTATGGACCAATCTTTTCTGTTGGAATTCACGGTTTTTTCAAGGATTTGTTTGATTTGTCTATTGGAAACTTCTACTTGCCCACTAGTTTGTGGATGGTAAGGGGTAGACAGCTTATGTGTGATTGAGTATTTCTTGAGCAAGGATTCAAAAGCACGATTACAGAAGTGAGTGCCATTATCGCTAATGATAGCTCGAGGTGTGCCAAAGCGTGAAAAGATGTTTTCTTTGAGGAATTTGATAACAACCTTGTTATCGTTGGTTTTGGTTGGGATGGCTTCAACCCATTTTGAGACATAGTCTACCACAAGCAAGATGTATAGATTCCCAAATGAGTTAGGGAATGGTCCCATGAAATCGATGCCCCAAACATCGAATAACTCAACCACTAAAATGGGGTTGAGAGGCATCATGTTTCGCTTAGTGATTCGACCCGTTTTTTGACATCGATCGCATTTAGAGCAAAATTCGAAAGCGTCACAGAAGAGTGTGGGCCAATAAAAACCGCTTTGCAATACTTTTGCAGCAGTTTTTCTTGCTCCAAAATGACCGCCACAAGCATGGTCATGTGAAAAAGAGAGAATACTTTGGTGTTCATGATCGGGTACACACCTTCGAATGATTTGGTCTGGACAGTATTTAAAAAGATATGGGTCATCCCAATAGAAGTTCCGAACTTTAGAGAGAAATTTTTGTTTATCTTGTTTCGACCATTCAACGGGTGTTTGCTGTGTGACAAGATAATTCACAATGTCTGCGTACCAAGGAGTGTTTGAGATCGAAAGGATTTGTTCGTCAGGAAAATAGTCATCGATTTGGGTGTCATCAACATTTTCGTGCATAATTCGAGAGAGATGATCTGCTACAACATTCTCAGAACCCTTTTTATCTCGTATTTCTATATCGAATTCTTGAAGAAGAAGAATCCAACAAATCAAGCGGGCCTTGGTATCCTTTTTAGAAAGTAAATATCGTAAGGCAGCATGGTCAGTGTAAACTATGACTTTGGATCCGATGAGATATGGTCTGAATTTCTCAAGAGCAAAGACAACTGCCAAAAATTCCTTTTCAGTAGTTGAGTATTTCAATTGGGCCTCGTTTAAGGTTTTGCTAGCGTAATAAATGACTTGAGGGAGTTTATCGATTCGCTGACCCAAGATGGCTCCAATTGCAAAGTCAGAAGCGTCGCACATAAGTTCGAAGGGTTGAGTCCAATCAGGAGGTTGAATGATGGGAGTAGTGGTCAAGATTGACTTAAGAGTTTCAAAAGATGTTTTGCAGTCATTGGAGAATTCAAACTTGACGTCTTTGGCAAGTAAGTTCGAGAGAGGTTTTGAAATTTTTGAGAAGTCCTTAATGAATCTTCTATAGAATCCCGCGTGGCCAAGAAATGAACGAACATCCTTAACAGACTTAGGAGGAGGTAGATTAGCGATCAAATCGATTTTGGATTTATCAACTTCAAGGCCATCTTTTGAGACGACATGACCTAGAACTATCCCTCTTTTTACCATGAAATGACATTTTCCCCAATTAAGCACGAGTGATTTTTCCTTACAACGTTTTAGGACGAGTTCTAAATGAGTGAGACATTGGGAAAAAGATGATCCATAGATTGAAAAATCATCCATAAATATTTCCAAGAATTCTTCCACCATATCAGAAAAGATACTCATCATACACCTTTGGAAAGTCGCGGGGGCATTACAAAGACCAAAAGGCATGCGACGATAAGCAAATGTTCCAAAGGGACAAGTAAAGGTGGTCTTATGTTGATCTTCTATAGCAACAAGGATTTGGTTATAGCCAGAGTATCCATCGAGAAAACAATAGTACTCATGTCCCGCTAAGCGTTCGAGCATTTGGTCAATAAAAGGTAAGGGAAAATGGTCTTTTCGTGTTGCTGAGTTGAGCTTTCGATAGTCGATACACACGCGCCATTTTGGTTTGATTTTTGTTGGGATGAGCTCATTACTTTCATTTTTGATCACTGTGACTCCGTACATCTTTGGTACAACTTGTACCGGACTCACCCAAGTACTATCAGAGATGGGATAGATGATATTATTGTCTAGACATTTGATTATCTCCTCCTTGACCACTTCTCTCATGTTTGTGTTTAATCGCCTTTGAGCCTCACGTGTAGGTTTAGCCTCATCAACTAAATGTATGCAATGTTCTACGATTGATGGGCTAATACCTTTTATATCGCTAATTTCCCACCCCAACGCGTCTTTATTTTCCCGCAAGATTTCCAAAAGTTTTTCTTCTTGGTCCTTGGTAAGATCGGAGGCCAAGATTACGTGAAAAGTTTCTGAGGAGTCTAAATAAGCATACTTAAGGTCTGGTGGCAAGGGTTTGAGGTCTAACTTAGGATGTTCGTGTGTGTTAACATTGGTTAACATTCCTTGGTTAGATTCAGATGATGAAGGGTTAGAGTCAAGAATTTCATTTAGTTCAGAAATGTATTCGAGTTCATCGAAATCGGAGTCAAAATGGTCAAGACACATTTTCAAGGCTTCAAAAGTGTCATTAGAGGTTTCATCAACTGTGGTTTGAATCATGTCAATTTCATTGATCTCAAAATCCCTAGGTTGTTTGTTGAGATTAAAGATGTTTAACTCAATGGTTAGGTGCCCGAAGGAAAGTCGAAGTTGACCATTCCTACAATTAATGACAGCGTTTGAGGTTGCTAAGAAAGGGTATCCTAAAATCAATGGTATTTGAACTTTGGGATTTGAGACAGGCTCTATTTCTGGAACTATAAAATCGATAGGGAAGTAAAACTGTTCGATCTGTATCAAGACGTCTTCGATTATTCCCAATGGCTTTTTGATAGATCGATCAGCTAGCTGAAGAGTGGTGTTTATTGGTTTAATCTCCCCTAGTCCAAGTTGACGATAAACAGTACAAGGAAGAAGATTGACACTGGCACCAAGATCGAGTAGGGCACGAGAGATGTGAGTGTTTCCTATTTTACAATCAATCGTAGGGCAGCCGGGGTCTTTGTACTTGACTGGGGCAAGATTTGAAAGAATAGAGCTTGTGTTCGCAGTTAGAAAGGCGGTTTTTGGGACATTAGTTGCACGTTTTTATGTGCACAATTCCTTGAGACATTTAGCATATTGAGGAATTTGTTCAATGGTGTCCAAAAGAGGAATGTTCACACGGACTTGCTTGAAAATTTCCAAAATTTTATCGAAATTTGCCGCTTTCTTCTTATTATTGAGTCTATGGGGAAATGGAACTATGGGTTTTTCGACTCTACGATCAGTTTCATCATTCGACGATGAAGATTTAGCCATGGAAGAAGAAGGTGGTAAGGGAATAGAAGATGAAATATTGGTATTGCCAACATCGATTTCAGAAGGTGAGTCGGGTTTGCCGATACTAGGGGAAGAACTGTTGGGATTGTTAACATTTAAGGAAGATGGAGGTTTAGAAGAACTGGCATTTGTAGCCATTAAGTGATCATCAAGCTTTTGTATTTGAGTTGAGTTCGAAGGTTTGTCAGGGTCGCCAACATTATAATCAATCCTCTTTTTAGATCGAAGGGTTGTAACAACATTGACCGGGTTGTGGTTTTCATCCTCACAAGAATTTAGAGCACGAGAGTTATATTTTGGATTCACCTCGGGTTGACTAGGCAACTTTCCTTTCTCATTACTTTTCATTAGTTCCTTCATCATATTCATCATTTGTTCGAGTTCAACATCTTGATTATTTATTTGTTTTTCTAATCGAACAATATCTTGTGACGGTTGAGAGGATTGGTTTGATGATTGAAAATTGGGGTGCCTATAAGGTTGTTTGGATTGAGGTGCAGCTTGAGAGGTTTGAGACTTGGGAGATGAAGCTTGGTAATTCGGGTTGGGGATAAAGGGTTGCATGTGAGATGGGTTTGCCGAATTATTATGGTTTGACCAAGAAAATTTTGGGTGGTTTCTCCAACCAGGATTGTACGTGGATGAGTAAGGATTATTTTGAGCTATAGCATTGGCTTGGTCCTGAGAGTAATAGTGGGGTAACCCTTCTCCGGCTTGAGGAGTTTGATTTTCTAAAGTAATTTGGCTTGGGCCGGCGACATGCACTCCTCTAGTAGAAGTACGAATGGGAACACGAATCGATTCTCATTGCATGTCCTTTTCAGAATAGTCTTCTAAGAACCGCCAAGCTTCATCGGCTGTTTTAAACATAAAATCTCCTCCACACATTGGTTCTAGTTGAGTTCTAGATTGATAGTTAAGTCCTTCATATGCAATTTGACATAAGTGGTCTTTTAGAATTCCATGAAGAGTGATTAACATAGAAATGTGTTTATTTTATGCTCTTATATTTTATCTTTTGTAAATAAATAAATGATACTTTGGGTACTTTTATGTGTATTTACAGATTGTAAAGTGAGGCCTCTTTCATTTCAAATTAAAGGCCAACTACAAAGAAAAAGCTACTTCCTTATGTCAACACCTTCTCAATCCCAAAAGAAGTTGCAGCTCACTGGTAAAGGCATAGGAGTTTGCGCAGAGAGACCTGAGTTCGATTCCCGTCAAGCTCCCTTTTTTTTTGCTGAACATTCACACTGCCTCCTCTGCCTTGAAAAATACATGGATTGGTGTCATATTATAAATATATACATATATTCATATGTATGTATGTATGCATGATATACACTAATAAAAGGAATAAACAAATTCTTATCATGGAAATCAATTCAGAACATTCATTTTTCAAATTCCAATTAGAAGAATTTCTGATAAAAATATTGCCAAGAAAAGATCAATTTTGAAGATTTTATCCCTTGTTGCCTTTGGAGTCTAATGAGTATCCTTGTTTGAAAGAATTAATCACATACAATCTGCTCATCAATCAATCAATCAATTTGCCACATGGAAGATAGGGAAGATTTGGAAGATATTCACCGTGATTTGCTTTCCAATCAAGCTTGGTCAAGGAAGGCAAGAGATTTGATATTACTTCTTGGGAAAAGCGGGCCATTTAGTCATTGATTTGATTAGGATTTGGTCTACATCTCTATAAATATACATGATGTCCCATTGTAAATGCCATTCATTCAATTTTCTATTCTGTATTCTCTTTTGTTCTAATAAAAGTCTTTTCTTTTCTAGTTTTATTGTTATTTTAATTTCATAACAGTTTGTGTTATCTACCTAATTAGGTTTGGGTAGAACACATATTGTTATTTTCTTTTATTACTGCTTGTTAGCGATTCACTGTTTGATTAGTTTCAACAGGAATTCTACTTTTAATTACTGCTATTGTTCTAGTCGTTATTCTCTTTTTCTAGTAATTGTTCCTTTTCTTTTCAATTGTTGAATTTGATACTGATTAGATTCAGAGTAATTTCAACAACATAAAAAAACAACAACCCCAAACTTTGTCTAACTCGCCCAAGAATAAATAGATAATAATTTTTAATTACACCTCCCTGTGTTCGACCTGTATGCTACACACCTGTATGCTTGCAGAATTTAATTTAAATGTCGCGCTTTTCTAATTCATAGATTAGCGTCGATCAAGTTTTTGGCGCCGTTGCCGGGGAGGTAACGTTAAATTTTATTATTTATTTAATTCTGATTCGTGTTAGTTTTTTTCTTCTTGTTTTTGTTTTGTATTGTTTAGTAAAAAAAAAAATAGAAACAAATTTTCTTTTCTTTCCTGCTTTCCTCTCTGTCGCCAATAAAGCACCTGCCATTTTCACCTTTTCACCATCTTTAAAAAAAAACTTGCATTCTTTTTTTATTTATTGCTTTCCAATTACAACTCTCTCTCTCATTTCTCTTTTCATTTATTTTCAATTGTTTCTTTCCTATTCTCCCTTTCTCAATAAAAAATAAATAAATAAATTCCGATTTCCTATTTCCTTATTTCTTCCCTTAATTTTGTTTTTCTTCTTTATAAAAGACCTTTTCAATCATCTACCATCATCGACCATTTTCTTCCTTAACCAACCTCCTGCATCAACAACAGATCCACTTCATCACACATACGCAAGCCACGTTCACAGCCTCCCATCGTTCAAATCCGAAACCCACCATACCATTTCAACATTCATCCACCGCCCATACATCTTCCTGCGCCAGTAAAAGCCTTCCTTCACAGCAACCTTCCCATCCCACTTCTAAATCACCACACAAAGTTTCCACCAGCTCAAACCCACATCTGCCAATACCCACAAAACATTCACCAAATCCAATTCAACGCACAAACCTTCGTCCATTTTTCAATACTCCACCGTACTTCATCCTCAATTCACAACACCATCAAAAAGTCGACAGCCTCCCATACCAGCGCTCGCATCCGCCCCCGTCGAACACAAAAACCCATAAACCTAGTTCGAATATCCATCCTCAATCACCAACAGACCATCATTCGCACCCATCGAAGAACCCACAACCGAGTTAAAAAGCCACCCACCTGAATCGTTATTCAAAAACCTGGTTCGAAATACCCCAAAGCCCAAAAACTCGATTCGATTTCTGAAAAGAAATTTAAAGAAGAAGAAGAAGGTGCATTAATTTTTGTTTTTGGGCGTGATTGCATTCTTAGAAATACAGAAGGGGGCGTGAGTTTGTTTTTAAAGAGGACGGATCTCTTTTGTTCTGTTGAGAACCTGGCATCTGGACGCGTGAGCTCTCTTTTGAGTGCGAATTTTTGGTTCGTGGTTTGTAGTGTGATCCGTGACTTTGTTTTTGTGGAGGCATTTGTTGAGCCTTATTTTTGTTGGTGTTAAGGCCTTATTTCCTCTGTATTTCTTAAACTCAGTTTCAGTTTTTGTTGAGTATTGTTCTTAGTTTTTTGTTTGTTAGGTTAGTTCTTTTATTTTTGTTGAGTCGGTTGGGGTAGTTTATTTTATTTCTTTTGTTTTTGTTGAGAGCAGTGTAGTTCGAGTCTAGTTTTTATTTTGTGATTGAGTCAGTTGGTTTATTTCATTTTATTTTATTTTGGTTTTAGTTTCTAGTTAGTTTTTTAAAAAAAAATTAGTTGTGTTATTTATTTTGCCTACAAAAAAAAAGGACTCTCAAACAAAGGCCAAAGTGAAGAATTCAAGCAAACGAACAAGGGATTCACAGATCTGCAAGTTGAATTGTCAGAGCGGTTGCACACCAAGTGGGGCGTGAACGCGCTAGCGCTACCCAATTTCACTGGAGGACTGTCGATCAAGGTGAGAAATTTTTAAAACTCTACAGGTGCTCTACTGCAAAAGAAAAAAAATATAGTCAATTGTTGTAAAAAAATTCTGCAGGGACAGCGGCTTGAATGTAAAAAGATTTAATTTCTGCAATTAAATTGTGTGATTGTTGTTATTTCTGCACTTTTTATTCATTTTGTTAAGGGCAATACCCCAATTCACATAAGGTGAGGGATTTCATCACCCTTTCCTTAGCCCACAAATTGCATTTCATCGTAGAATCTGACTAATAATAACGGTTAGACACTGGCCTTAAGGGAGTCACGGGCTCATCTAGGGCTTAATTGTATTGTGATAGTTGATTCATTTGGAACGAATTATTTCTTGGTGTCTAGACTACGGCAGAGAAATAACCGTTTATAAATATTACGGTGATTCGTAAATATTATACCGGTTGTTACTCTGAAGGTACTTAAACCTTCGGCTGCATTGCTAGGGTGATTCCTGGTGCACCGATAACTCCTGTCCGTTAACTGGCTGAGAAATCTTTTGATCTAAGTAATCAAACGCATCACTTTATAATTTTGGGTTAGGAGCCAATAAGGACATAAAATTTCATTGTAGCTAATTTCTGTGCTTGCATTTAACAACAATGAGTGAAAAAAGTGTTAGCCAACAAAATTCTCCTAGGGGTTCTCGAATCAACCAAAATTTTCCAACCGGATTGGATCAAAATCGAGTGAATCAAAATTTTCCAAACTTTGGGGATCAAAAACAAATAAATCAAAATTTTCAAAAACTCAATATCCAAATGGATAGACCCTTGTCTCTTCGTGATCGATGTTATCCTACTAGGACCGTTCAACCATCTGTCATTGTGTTCCCACCAGCTGAAGGAAACAATTTTGAGCTAAAACACTCTTTTATTCAAGGGGTACCAAAATTTACTGGGTCTGAAAATGCTTATGAATTTCTAAGTGAATTTGAATTGTATGCTTCCACAACAAAAATGCAACAATTATCTAACGAATCGATCAAGCTAAGGCTAATCCCATTTGCACTACTTGAAAGCGCTAAAAGATGGCTAAATTCTCTTCCACGACATTCCATAAGAAGTTGGGATGAATTTGTCACTGCATTCTTGAAAAAGTTTTTCCCTTTCCATAAAACTCTAAAAATCCGAACCGAGATAAATCAATTTTGTCAAAATGAGGGGGAAACTTTTTCAAAATACATTGAGAGATTCAACCAGCTATTATATAGTTGTCCTCATCATGGAATTCTAAAAGATCACTTATGTCAAATTGCATATGAAGGGCTAAACTATCAGACTAGAACTCAACTAGAATCAATGTGTGGAGGAGATTTTATGTCTAAGACGGCCGATGAAGCTTAGTGGTTTTTAGAAGACTATTCTGAAAAGGACATGCAATGGGAATCGATTCGTGTTCCCATTCGTACTTCTACTAGAGGAGTGCATGTCGTAGACCCAAATCAAATTCCTTTAGAAAATCAAACTCCTCAAGTCGGAGAAGGGTTACCCCACTATTACTCTCAGGACCAAGCCAATGCTATAGCTCAAAATAATCCTTACTCATCCACATACAATCCTGGTTGGAGGAACCACCCAAATTTTTCTTGGTCAAACCCCAATAATTCAGCTAACCCATCTCACGTGCAACCCTTTATTCCCAACCCAAATTATCAAGCTCCACCACCAATTTCTCAAACCTCTCAAACAACATCTTAATCCAAACAACCTTATAGACACCCCAATTTTCAATCATCGAACCAATCTTCTCAACCGTCACAAGAAATTGTGCATTTAGAAAAACAGTTGAGCTCTTACGAAGCTAAAATAAACTCGCAAGACGCTAAAATGGACCAAATGATGAATATGATAATGGAAATGGCGAAAAATAATGAGAAGGGAAAGTTGCCGAGTCAACCTGAGGTGAATCCAAAATATAACTCTCGTGCTGTGAATTCTTGTGAGAACAAAAACCATAATCCAGTCAACGCTATTACAACCCTTCGATCTGGAAAGAGGATTGATAATAACGTGGGCGACCCTGACGTACCTTCATACTCGACCCCAATGCCAAATCTTGATAATCACCCATCGGCTTCGAATACCAATTCCTCTAAACCTCAAGTTTCCTTAAATGTTGGCAATCCCAACAATTCTTCTTCCAGTGTCGGCAAACCCGACCCACCTTCGAAAATTAATGTTGGCAATACCAACATTCCATCTTCTACGACCTTACCACCTTCTATTTCCTTGGATAAACCTTCTTCCTCGAATGATGAAACTCATCACAGAGTTGAAAAACCAATAGCTCCATTTCCCCATAGGCTCAACAATAAGAAGAAAGCGGTAAACTTCGATAAAATCTTGGAAATTTTCAAACAAGTCCGTGTGAACATTCCCCTTTTAGACACAATTGAACAAATTCCTCAATATGCCAAATGTCTTAAGGAATTGTGCACACAAAAACGTGCAACTAATGTTCCAAAAACCGCCTTTCCAACTGCGAATACAAGCTCTGCTCTTTCGAATCTTACCCCAGTCAAGTACAAAGACCCTGGCTGCCCTACGATTGATTGCAAAATAGGAAACACCCATATCTCTCGTGCTCTACTCGACCTTGGTGCCAGTGTCAATCTTCTTCCTTATACTGTTTATCGTCAACTTGGACTAGGGGAGATTAAACCAATAAAACATCACTCTTCAGCTAGCTGATCGATCTGTCAAAAAGCCATTGGGAATTATCGAAGACGTCTTGATACAGATCGATCAGTTTTACTTCCCTGTCGATTTCATAATTTTAGACACAGAGCCTGTCTCAAATCCCAAAGTTCAAATACCGTTGATTTTAGGACGGCCCTTCTTAGCAACCTCAAATGCTGTCATTAATTGTAGGAACGGTCAACTTCGACTTTCCTTCGGGCACCTAACCATTGAGCTAAACATCTTTAACCTCAACAAACAACCTAGGGATTTTGAGACCGATGAAATCGACATGATTCAAACAATAGTTGACGAAACCTCTAATGACACTTCTGAAGCCTTGAAAATGTGTCTGGAACATTTCGACTCTGATTTCGACGAACTTGAATACATTTCTGAACTGAATGAATTTCTTGACTTAAATCCTTCGTCTTTTGACTCTGACCAAGGAATGTTAACCAATGTTAACACTCAAGAACATCCTAAGTTAAATCTCAAACCCTTGCCACAAGACCTTAAGTACGCATACTTAGACTCCTCAGAAACTCTTCCCATAATCTTGGCCTCTGATCTTACCGAGGACCAAGAAGAAAAACTCTTAGAAGTTTTGCGGGAAAATAAAGACGCCTTGGGATGGGAGCTGAGCGATATAAAAGGAATTAGCCCATCAATTGTGGAACATCGCATACACTTAGTTGATGAGGCTAAACCCATCCGTGAGTCTCAAAGGCGATTAAACCCAAACATGAGAGAAGTGGTCAAGGAGGAGATAATCAAATGTCTAGACAATAACATCATCTATCCCATCTCTGATAGTACCTGGGTGAGTCCGGTACAAGTCGTACCAAAGAAATCAGGAGTCACAGTGATCAAAAATGAAAGTAATGAGCTTGTCCCAACAAAAATCAAAACAAAATGGCGTGTATGTATCGACTATTGGAAGCTCAACGCAGCCACAGGAAAAGACCATTTCCCCTTACCTTTTATTGACCAAATGCTCGAACACTTAGCGGGTCATGAGTACTATTGTTTTCTCGATGAATACTCTGGCTATAACCAAATCCCTGTTGCTTTCGAGGATCAACACAAGACCGCCTTTACTTGTCCCTTTGGAACCTTTGCGTATCGTCGCATGCCTTTTGGTCTTTGTAATGCCCCCGCGACTTTCCAAAGGTGTATGATGAGTATCTTCTCTGATATGGTGGACGAATGCTTGGAAATATTCATGGATGATTTTTCAATTTATGGATCATCTTTTTCCCAATGCCTCACTCATTTAGAACTCGTCCTAAAACGTTGTAAGGAAAAATCACTCGTGCTTAATTGGGAAAAATGTCACTTCATGGTAAAAAGGGGGATAGTTCTGGGTCATGTCGTCTCCAAAGATGGCCTTGAAGTCGACAAATCTAAAATCGATTTGATTGCGAATCTACCTCCTCCTAAGTCTGTTAAAGATGTTCGTTCCTTTCTTGTCCACGCGGGATTCTATAGAAGATTCATTAAGGATTTCTTGAAATTTTCAAAACCTCTCTCAAATTTACTTGCCAAAGACGTTAAGTTCGAATTCTCCAATGACTGCAAAACATCTTTTGAAACTCTTAAGTCAATCTTGACCACAGCTCCCATCATTCAACCTCCTGATTGGACTCAGCCCTTCGAACTTATGTGCGACGCTTCTGACTTTGCAATTGGAGCCATCTTAGGTCAGCGTATCGATAAACTCCCTCGAGTCATTTATTACGCTAGCAAAACCTTGAACGAGGCCCAATTGAATTACTCAACTACTAAAAAGGAATTTTTGGCAGTTGTCTTCGCTCTTGAGAAATTCAGACCATATCTCATAGGATCCAAAGTCATAGTTTACACTGACCATGCGGCCTTACGATATTTGCTTTCTAAAAAGGATGCCAAGGCCCGCTTGATTCGTTGGATCCTTCTTCTTCAAGAATTCGATACAGAAATACAAGATAAAAAGGGTTCTGAAAATATCGTAGCTGATCATCTCTCTCGAATTGTGCACGAAAATGTTAACGACACCCAAATCGATGACTATTTTCCTGACGAACAAATTCTTTCCATCGCTAACACCCCTTGGTACGCTGACATTGTGAATTATCTTGTCACACAACAAATGCCCGCTGAATGGTCGAAACAAGATAAACAAAAATTTCTCTCGAAAGTTCGAAACTTCTATTGGGACGACCCATATCTTTTCAAGTACTGTCCAGACCAAATCATTCGAAGGTGTGTGCCCGATCATGAACACCAAAGTATTCTCTCTTTCTCACATGACCATGCTTGTGGCGGTCATTTTGGAGCAAGAAAAACTGCTACAAAAGTTTTGCAAAGCAGTTTCTATTGGCCTACACTCTTCCGTGACGCGTTCGAATTTTGCTCTAAATGCGATCGATGTCAATGAACGGGTCGAATCACTAAGCGAAACATGATGCCTCTCAACCCCATTTTAGTGATTGAGTTATTCGATGTTTGGGGCATCGATTTCATGGGACCATTCCCTTATTCATTTGGGAATCTTTACATCTTGCTTGCGGTAGATTATGTCTCCAAATGGGTTGAAGCCATTCCGACCAAAACCAACGACAACAAGGTTGTTGTCAAATTCCTCAAAGAAAACATCTTTTCATGCTTTGGCAAACCTCGAGCTATCATTAGTGATAATGGCACTCATTTCTGTAATCGTGCTTTTGAGTCCTTGCTCAAGAAATACTCAATCACACACAAGCTGTCAACACCTTACCATCCACAAACTAGTGGACAAATAGAAGTTTCCAATAGACAAATCAAACAAATTCTTGAGAAAACCGTGAATTCCAATAGAAAAGATTGGTCCGTAAAACTGATTGATGCACTTTGGGCTTTTCGCACTGCTTATAAAACCAATCTAGGGATGTCACCATATCGATTAGTCTTTGGAAAGGCCTGTCACTTACCTCTTGAATTGGAGCATCGTGCCCTTTGGGCCATAAAATTTTTGAATTTTGACTTAGTGAAAGCCGGCTCACACAGGAAGTTACAAATTTCTGAATTAGAGGAATTAAGAAATGAGGCGTATGAAAATGCGAAAATCTACAAAGAAAGAACCAAAGCCCAACACTATAAAAACATACTCCGTAAGGAATTCAACGTAGGTCAAAAAGTTCTTTTATACGACTCTAGACTTCACTTGTTTCCAGGAAAACTCAGATCTCGATGGACTGGACCTTATGTCGTGAAAACAGTATATCCTCATGGAGCGGTTGAAATTGAAAATCCTAGGGATGGAAAAGTCTTCAAAGTAAACGGTCAACGACTGAAACCATTTTTGGAATTCGAGCAATATGACGAAGACGACCCTATCGATCTGCATGAGCCTGATCATCCACCATGAAATCAGGTGGTACACGTTCTTTTTCTGTTATTTTTCTTTTTCATTTTTTTTATTTTATTTTTGTTTTTCTACCTGAGACAGTTGGGACACTGTCTCAATCAAGTGTGGGTGGGAGTCTGCATTGCATTCTTTTGATTTTTCTTTAATTTTTCTTTCTTTTCATGTAGGACCATCATACATTTTATATCGTAGTAACATACCATAAAAATTTTATTTTTTTAAAATACGACTCATTTTCAATTGATACAACAAAATAAGTTTACAATTTTTAGCCAGTTGATAGTATTTTTTCTCTCAACTTAGATCGAATAAGAAATATAATGAAAAGTTTAATTTTGAGGGATAATAGTGTAACCGGTACATAGGGAGATTCTTAGGTGATGGCTATGAAATCTATTCTATATTGTAGACTTTGTTTAAATAAGTGGAGGACTTAAAATACTTATAATGGCTTTCAAATCTTTAAAACTAAGTTGTGCTAAGTTGAATTCGCTTAACTCTCTTTTTTTGTGCTTATAAATTCAATAATAATAATAATAATCCAAGGGTATCCAACATTGCTTGTATATCGAGCGTTGGTGTGCAAACCCGCCAAGCTCTATCCGACATGTTGTTGACAAAGTCAGCGTTGGAATATCTTGGTCTCATTTTACGAGATTGGACACCTAAGGATTACCGACACGTTGTTGACAAAGTAAAAGTCGGCCTGCACAATCCGCCAAGATCTTTACCCACTCTCCGTTAGTCCGCGGGGCAGTGCATGGGTGGTAAACCTTGGTCTTCTAAGTTAGGTGTATGTACTTAATCATAAATTTTAAAATTTTATAGAATAAAGAATAAGCGATGATGCCCAAACACTTCTTGACCTTATTGATTTGACTAGCCATACATGAGAAAATTAGAATACCACTTTGCAAACTGTGCCAAGCAAACTAAGAATTTATTTCATGGCTGCACTATGTTATCGACCGAACTAACTGGCCAAACTGGAATTTAACATTTGAAAACTTGATTTATATTGAAAAATTTGTGACAAGTTGAGGTATCTAAAATAAAATCAACTGATCAGAAATTGTTAACTTAATTTGTTGTACCACTTTCCTGAAATAAGTCATGTTTTCATTTTTCGTTTTTATTTGCATATGTCCATTGCATTCATGTAGTTTCATTAGAATCATAGCATACTGCATTTGGATTTTGTGGGTAGTATCCGCTGAAAACCCTCATGAGACACCACTCGTCCTACTAGGGACACCTAGAGGTTTAACGGCTTGTTGCATGCGCTCAATGCAATCGTGTTTCCTATGAAAGTGCGACCAATCTAGTTAGTTTTTCATTTTCTTTTTACTCGAGGACGAGTAAAAGATAAGTGTGGGGGTATTTGATTAACATAGAAATGTGTTTATTTTATGCTCTTATATTTTATCTTTTGTAAATAAATAAATGATACTTTGGGTATTTTTATGTGTATTTACAGATTGTCAAGTGAGGCCTCTTTCATTTCAAATTAAAGGCCAACTACAAAGAAAAAGCTACTTCCTTATGTCAACACCTTCTCAATCCCAAAAGAAGTTGCAGCTCACTGGTAAAGGCATAGGAGTTTGCGCAGAGAGACCTGAGTTCGATTCCCGTTAAGCTCCCTTTTTTTTGCTGAACATTCACACTACCTCCTCTGCCGTGAAAAATACATGGATTGGTGTCATATTATAAATATATACATATATTCATATGTATGTATGTATGCATGATATACACTAATAAAAGGAATAAACAAATTCTTATCATGGAAATCAATTCAGAACATTCATTTTTCAAATTCCAATTAGAAGAATTTCTGATAAAAATATTGCCAAGAAAAGATCAATTTTGAAGATTTTATCCCTTGTTGCCTTTGGAGTCTAATGAGTATCCTTGTTTGAAAGAATTAATCACATACAATCTGCTCATCAATCAATCAATCAATTTGCCACATGGAAGATAGGGAAGATTTGGAAGATATTCACCGTGATTTGCTTTCCAATCAAGCTTGGTCAAGGAAGGCAAGAGATTTGATATTACTTCTTGGGAAAAGAGGGCCATTTAGTCATTGATTTGATTAGGATTTGGTCTACATCTCTATAAATATACATGATGTCCCATTGTAAATGCCATTCATTCAATTTTCTATTTTGTATTCTCTTTTGTTCTAATAAAAGTCTTTTCTTTTCTAGTTTTATTGTTATTTTAATTTCATAACAGTTTGTGTTATCTACCTAATTAGGTTTGGGTAGAACACATATTGTTATTTTCTTTTATTACTGCTTGTTAGCGATTCACTGTTTGATTAGTTTCAACAGGAATTCTACTTTTAATTTCTGCTATTGTTCTAGTCGTTATTCTCTTTTTCTAGTAATTGTTCCTTTTCTTTTCAATTGTTGAATTTGATACTGATTAGATTCAGAGTAATTTCAACAACATAAAAAAACAACAACCCCAAACTTCGTCTAACTCGCCCAAGAATAAATAGATAATAATTTTTAATTACACCTCCCTGTGTTCGACCTGTATGCTACACACCTGTATGCTTGCAGAATTTAATTTAAATGTCGCGCTTTTCTAATTCATAGATTAGCGTCGATCAATGAGGACAACTATACAATAGTTGGTTGAATCTCTCAAAATATTTTGAAAAAGTTTCCCCCTCATTTTGACAGAATTGGTTTATCTCAGTTCGAATTTTAAGAGTTTTATGGAAAGGGAAAAACTTTTTCAAGAATATAGTGACAAATTCATCCCAACTTCTTATGGAATGTTTTGGAAGAGAATTTAGCCATCTTTTAGCGCTTTCAAGTAGTGCAAATGGGATTAGCCTTAGCTTGATCGATTCGTTAGACAATTGTTGCATTTTTGTTGTGGACGCATACAATTCAAATTCACTTAGAAATTCATAAGCATTTTCAGACCCAGTAAATTTTGGTACCCCTTGAATAAAAGAGTGTTTTAGTTCAAAATTGTTTCCTTCAGCTGGTGGGAACACGATGACAGAGGGTTGGACGGTCCTAGTCGGATAACATCGATCAAGAAGAGACAAGGGTCTATCCATTTGGATATTGAGATTTTGAAATTTTTGATTTATTTGATTTTGATCTATCTCGTTTTGAAAGTTTTGGTTTATTTGAGAACCCCTGGGAGAATTATTTTGGCTAACACTTTTTTCACTCATTGTTGTTAAATGCAAGCACAGAAATCTGCTACAATGATATTTTCGGTCCATAATGGCTCCTAACCCAAAATTATAAAGTGACGCGTTTGATTATTTAGATCAAAAGATTTCTCAGACAGTTAACGGACAGGAGTTATCGGTGCACCAGGAATCACCCTAGCAATGCAGCCGAAGGTTTAAGTACCTTCAGAGTAACAACCGATATAATATTTACAAATCACCGTAATATTTATAAACAGCTATTTCTCTGCCGTAGTCTAGACACCAAGAAATAATTCGTTCCAAATGAATCAACTATCACAATACAATTAAGCCCTAGATGAGCCCGTGACTCCCTTAAGTCCAACGTCTAACCGTTATTATTAGTCAGATTCTACGATGAAATGCAATTTGTGGGCTAAGGAAAGGGTGATGAAATCCCTCACCTTATGTGAATTGGGGTATTGCCCTTAACAGAATGAATAAAAAGTGCAGAAATAACAACAATCACACAATTTAATTGCAGAAATTAAAAATTGCACATTTAAGCCGCTGCCCCTGCAGAAATTTTTTACAACAATTGTCTATATTTTTTTCTTTTGCAGCAGAGCACCTGTAGAGTTTTAAAAATTTCTCACCTTGATCGGCAGTCCGTCCAGTGAATTTGGGTAGCGCTAGCGCGTTCACACCCCACTTGTTGTGCAACCGCTCCGACAATTCAATTTCTGTTGCTTGCAGATCCGTTAACTTTTGAATTCTTTGTCGCTTGCTCGAATCTTCACTTCGCCTTGGCTTTAGATTTCTTTTTTTTTTTGGTAGCAAATTTAACAAAACTCAACTCAACTTAGAATAAAAAAAAACTAAAAAAAAAAGGAAAGAAGACCTAAAACAAAAACTTAGAATTGTACTCGACAAAAACTAAAACTGAGCTGAAAGAAAAACAAAAGAACTATGGCCTAACACAAACAAAAACAAGACTCAATTAAACAGCAGCACTCAAGAGTCAATGCACGAACAAGTCAAACCCACAAACAAATATTTCCCAGATTCAAATACACGTCATTCCCAAATATAAAAGATACACCTCTTGTTATTCTCAGTAACCACAATAAAAACTCAAATCACGCCCCCCTACTACAAATTACAACCGAACCCGCCAAAACGAAACAAAACTCACGCCCTCAAATCTTGCACCAAAAAATCAAGTCGGATATTCTTGTTTTTTCTGGTTTCGGAAACCGATTAAGGGGTTCGATTGTGTGGACGTGTAAATGGTTTGGCAGAGGAGTATTGAAAACAGGTTTGGCTTTCACGTGTGGGATTGTAGAGATGATGTGAGAAAGATGTAGCAACACGTGGAAAGGGAAAGTTGAGAGGTGAATTATGGTGAGGATGATGGAATGATGTTATTATGTAGATGATGAAAGATTTGTGGAAACAAAAGGCAAGAAATCAAACAGGGAAAGAAATAAAAAGAAATAATTGCAGAAGAAGAAACTTTTATCTTTTTTTTTTTAAAAGGGTAAGAGATTTGCAACAGAAAGAGATTTGTTTAGAAGAAAATATAAGAAAATGGAAAGAACTTGTATAATGGAAAGAATTTAATGACAAGAATTTTCTTTTTTTTCTGATTTGTAAAAGAAGAAAGAGAACGTAGAAGATTGGGAAAAGAAATGGAAAGATGGAAAGAAATAAAGCAAAAATTGAAAGGTTTTTTTTTTTTTTAGAATTGAAAAGAAGGAAGAATTTATAAAAGAAAAGAAAGAGATTGAGAAATAAAAAGGAAATAAATAAATGAAAGAAAAAAAAGGAAATAAAGTCAAGAAAATTTGGAAAGTTCTTTTTATTTGTCTAAAGTAGGAATGAATTTGCAAGAGGGAAACAAACAAATGCAAAAATTTGGAAGGAAGGAAATAGATGAGATTGAAGAAAAGAAACTAAGAGACAAAAGTTGTAAGATTTTTTTTTTCTCTTCTCTTGTTTAGATGATTCTAGCACCAATGTTTGATACAAAATCAACTAATAAAGAGATTTTTTTTAACAAAACAAAAACAAAAATAAAAATAAAAACTAACACGAATCAGAAATTAAATAAACAATAAAATTTAATCGTTACCTCCCCGGCAACGGCGCCAAAAACTTGATCGCTACTTTCCTATGAATTAGAAAAGCGCGAATTTTTAATTAAATACTGCAAGCGCACAGGTCACGTAATATGCAGGTCGGATCACAGGGAGGTGTTTAAATCTTATTATTTATCTATTCTTATGCGAGTTAGGCAAATTTTGGAGAAATTTTTGTTTGAATTAATGTTATTGAAACTACTACGAATCTGAATCTAATCAGACCGATGTCAAATTCAACAACTGAAAAGAAAGGAATCAATTACTAGAAAAAGACAATAATAACTAGAACAATAACAGAAAATTAAAAGAAGAATGTACCGTTGAATCTAATCAAATGGACATTTGCTAACATGCAGTGTAACGACCCGTATTCTACGCATCATAGGATCGTAGAATATTTATTTCTTTCACTCACGAAGTCGTATGGTCATGTAACTTTGGGAGACGACTATTGGGGTCATTTCCCATGTTCATGATTTTTGTCGATTTTTAAATCACCATTTTACCCCTAGTTGGTACTGTTTTGGCCATAACCATTGACTGGAAAGTAATTTTGACCTAAAACCACTTCCATTGGCTCCGGATGATGGTTTACAATTCCGTAGAGTGGTCACATTAGCCAAACGGACTCACCGTTTAGGAGATATGGCTGAAACAAGTTTCAGATGGTGAAAAACAGCTTAATTGGGCTTAACCGGGTGATCAACAGCTAGGCCCAATGGGGGATTTCGAGATTAGGGTTAGAAGGAGGCTGAAATTAGTTAGAGAATGATCTTATCCTCATTTCCCAGCCACCACTTTCATTCTTGAACCCTAACAATGGCCGCCAACATCTAGAAACATCCCCAAATCACCTTCTAATCGAGTTTTGGCTTAATCTACATCAAATTAAGGAGAGGAAACAAGAAAGCAAGATTAGAGCTGCTGTTAGACGTTAGAATTCACCCAAATCAGCGAGGTTTCAGTTCTGAGAATTTCATTTGTGGCCAAGGTGAGTGATTAGCATTGTTTTGACACTAATTACAGTTAATTAAGGGTAATTAGTGAAGATTAGCGAATTTACACACTAATAAATTCTGGAAAAATATCTATAAATTCGAAAATAATATTTTATGCCTCTGGTAGAAATTTGGTTAAGTTTTGTTAACCCTATGATTAGTTTTGCTTAAACATGCTTAAGGGAAAATATGGGGTTTTAGGTATATTTGATCCATTTTGACATGTAAATTCATTGTTTTGGTGTTTGTGGTTATTTTGCCATGTTGCTATGACTGTTTGAAACGATTTGTGATTGATTAGAATAGTTAAATTGGTCGAAAACGTCGTCGAATGGCGTAAAACACTTGCTGGAAAAGTTGCAGGAAAAGTGCAGGTTCTGGACCGGATCGGATAGGAGAGCTGGGCAAGGAATCTGACCCGAACTAAAGTCTGGCACAAAGGAAGTTTGGCAAGACGGAAGGCCACTGCTTAAAGTTGGAGTTGGACAGAGGATCGGATCGGAGCTATGGGGCAAGATCGGATCGGAGTAGGCTAGAGAGCGGATCGGATCGGAGTAGGCTAGGGAGCGGATCGGATCGGAGCAAGCAAGCGAGTGGGATCGGATCGGGCAAATGGAGAAGAACAGGATCGGATCTGGGAACTTAGAAGGGAGCAACCACCAAACCAAGCAGAGGATGGGCACTACACTTCCGAACCGAACCGAGAAGAGATGGAGCATTGATCCATGCATGGACTAGGAGCACCGAACCGAACCGAGCAGGAAGGTTACACCGAACCGAGCTAGACGAGGAGCAACGAACCGAACCGTACGTGGGCTATTACTACTACGCGATTACTTTTCTGAAGACCAACTCCAATTCGATCAAAATCCGAGATGCAAAGGAAGTCCAAATGAGGAGCTTTGACTCAGGATCCAGCTGGGAACCAATGAGTGAGCTTCATGATTGGGCTTTGCTGCGGGACGTGTGCCAAGGGGCTATCGATGTCTATGACTTTGGATCACTATGTATGGGAGGTACGTGAACGGATTCAGGGCCGTAGTGGCCTAGGTACGACTAAAGGGCTATAGACCAAAGAAGTGGGGTCATTTGTAAAGATTTGGTCATGACTCCATGTGGTAAGCTTGGTAGTAGCAGTAGTTGTACAAGTTGAACTCCGTCACTACTTCGATAGGTCTAGTGATTGACAGTGGTGGACATCGTATGCTTTACGCACTGAGTGAGAGATGTGAGGATGGTTGCTATGGTTGATTTGTTTGCCATCATTACGACATACACACCTCACCCCCGTATTCTTTACACTATCTATTATGGCACCCTAGAGTATTGTACGGTATGTGGTACTAACTCTTTGGTTGCAGGTCCAGGTTCAGGTATGGTTTAGTATACCTATTATTGTTCTGTTTAGATGCTTACCGCTCATACCAGGCTTTATGTCTGACCC
The DNA here is from genome assembly GCA_030737875.1 of Allium sativum. Taxonomy (NCBI): domain Eukaryota; kingdom Viridiplantae; phylum Streptophyta; class Magnoliopsida; order Asparagales; family Amaryllidaceae; genus Allium; species Allium sativum. The sequence continues at coordinate 3,573,350 of JASFAX010000039.1, read as the reverse complement.
AGAGTTTTATGTCTCTTCTTATTACTCTGGGTGCTCACACGAGCAGACTAGAGACAGGTTAGTTGGTGATGCACGGGTAGATGATCCGGAGACGAGCAGGAGGCTTCCACGTATGATAAGTATTCTTCCTATGTTGTTGAAGATCACTGCTTGGGCATTAGTAGTGCATCTTCTACTTCAGTTTTCTTTTGTTTTAGAGACAGTAAATTTGGGAAGTTGTAATAAGCTGTACTTGGATTTCCGCTGCTCTGATGTTGATGTTGATTTTAGTTATCAGCTTATGCACTGTCTTACCAGTTTTATGTCAAATATGTTATTATTATTATATTTTACTCCATGCGTTGTGAGACATTCTACAGGTTCCTCGTTAGTTAATTCCTTTCTTTCCTTTCTTTGATGACCGTTCCGTGCTAGTCGGGCATGTGTACAACGCACTTTTGGAGGAAATGCCGGCTGGTGCGGGGCGGGCCGTCACACTTGGTATCAGAGCTCTAGGTTGCGTAGTTAACCTAGGGAAGTTATCAGGGAGAGATAATATACGTATACGAGAGAGCGTATTTGTGATTACTTTGGTTTTTAAAAGCTATATATGTATATACTATTAGTAGTATAAGGGTGAAGTCATACTGCACTAGCACCACTATGGGGTCGTTAATCGTTTCCTTTTACAGATTGACGATGAGCCGATATACTAGAGGTGCTGGTAGGGGAGCCAATAATGGGAATGCTGCTGACATGAGGACGATGTTTACTGACCTCATGAGAGAGATGCTTAGAGATGTGCAGAGGGCAGCTCCCAATGGTGGAAATGGTGGTGGTCCAATAGTGCAGGCGTCGAGGGTCGACTTCGCCAAGCTGAATAAGGATTATACTAGCCTTGGTGGGAAGTCGTTCCACGGAACGGAGTCGGCTACGGATGTTCAGGATTGGTTGGATAGTTGCGAACGTATCTTCAAGGATTTAGGTATCGAGGATGCGATGAAGAGAAAGCTAGCGTCCCGTCAGCTGCAAGGGCGGGCATTGAATTGGTGGAATGCTATAAAGGCAGCTACTCCCGAAGATCAGATTACTTGGGAGCATTTTAAGGTTCGCTTTAGCGAGAAGTTCATTCAAGCTGCTCAGAAGTCAGTGCTGTTTAAGAAGTTCTTGGAGCTCAAGCAGAATGGCAGAGCTGTCTCGGAGTATATCGCTGAGTTTGACACTTTGTCGAAGTATGGGTTATCTCTTATTGATACTGCCGAGAAGAAGAATGAGAAATTCATAACTGGTTTGGATCAGTACTTGGGGGAAAGGCTTATTAACCACATCGATGAGACGTTTGAATCGATTGTAGGGAAAGCATTGAGATCAGAAAGTCCCTTCCCTAAGTCGAGGAGAGGTTGTATCTGCGGAGGAGCCAAAGCCACATCAAGTGGTGGAGGCAAGGGTGGTTCCCAGAATAAGAGAAAGCAGAATCATACTAAGGATGGCAGAAGAAAAAGAATAAGCAAGATGTTGAGTGCTTCAGCTGTGGTAAGAAAGGCCATTATGCTAGCAATTGTCGGGCCAAGCAAGCGGATAGGTGGTGCTTCAACTGTGGCCAAATGGGACATCACAAGGACAAGTGTCCGCAACTCCCCAAAGAAAAGCAAATGGTGAAAGCATATGCCCTTAATGCTATTCCTTCTTCGTCGAATGCCCCAACTGCGGCGGAGAAAGGAAAGAATGTCGTCATTCAAGGTATGCTTTCTGTTTATGATGTTCCTGTTAGAGTTTTGTTTGATACCGGAGCTTCCAGTTCTTTCATATCTAGCGACCTGGTAGATAGATTGGGATTGGAGCCCGAGATTGTCGATAGACCTTTAGTAGTGACGAACCCGATTGGTGGTTCGACTAGCCTTAGCATGATTTGTCGTAATGTGGTCTTATCGAGTCATGGATGCATGTTTGTTTGTGATTGCTTTGTTTTGGGATTTACTGGGTTTGGCATTATTTTGGGAGTAGATTGGCTCCGAAGATACGGGGTGGTGGTAGACTGTGAGGGCTTTTTGGTGACAGCTAGAGCGGATGGTGGGCGGAGGATAGTGTTTGGTGGCCTACCTAGTGAGGGGGTATTGGCTAGTTTTCTAAACTCCCTCGACATTCCGCATAGTGAGTTGTCAGGTTTGCCCGTGGTTGGCCAGTATCCGGATGTTTTCGAAGAAGTGACCGGGCTTCCACCACATCGAGAGATTGAGTTCCGTATTGATTTGGTGAAAGATGCCAGACCTATAGTGATGCCACTTCGTCGTATGGCACCAAGGGAGCAGCGAGAGCTCGAGGTGCAAGTCAGCGATCTTTTGAAGAAGTGATTTATCAGAAGGAGTGTTTCTGAATGGGGAGCACCAGTTGTGTTTGCTACCAAGGCGAATGGTTCCCTTCGTTTGTGTGTAGACTACTGCGAGTTGAATAAAGTGACGAGGAAGAACAAGTACCCTCTACCGCGGATAGATGATTTGTTCGATCAGTTGAGTGGCGCGAGAGTATTTTCTCAGTTGGATCTCGCGACAGGTTTTCATCAGCTTAGAGTGGAAGCTGAGAGTATAGCTAAAACGGCGTTTCGGACGCCGTCTGGATTTTATGAGTGGTAGGTCATGCCATTCGGGCTGACCAATGCCCCATCATATTTTGTGGATCTTATGAATAGGGTATTCAGAGATCAGTTGAATAAGTTTGTCCTTGTATTCATTGATGATATTTTGGTCTACTCAAGGACAGAGGAAGAACACAAGGAACATTTAAGAATAGTGATGGAGGTGTTGAGCAAACACTAATTGAAAGCAAAGTTTTCTTAGTGTCACTTCTGGAGGAGGGAAGTGAGGTTCTTGGGTCATATTGTTTCCGAGAATGGTATTGCCGTGGACCCTGCGAAGGTGGCTACGGTACAGGATTGGCCTACGCCCAAGAATGCAACAGATGTAAGAAGTTTCTTGGGGTTAGATGGATATTATCGTAAGTTTATCCAAGGTTTCTCCAAGATAGCAGCACCATTGACCCAGTTGACCAAGAAGAATCAAGCTTTTATCTGGGATGAAAGGTGCGAGAATGCATTAAAGAGTCTAAAGGACAAGTTGAGGTGTGCACCAGTGTTAGTCATTCCTAAGGGGAATGAAGAGATGACGGTATACACGGATGCTTATGGTACCGGACTAGGTGTTGTATTGATGCAAGGAGGTAAGGTTGTAGCTTATGCAAGTCGGCAATTGAAACCGCATGAGAAGAAGTATCCTACCCATGATTTGGAACTGGCAGCGATTGTGTACGCATTAAAGATGTGGAGACACTATCTCTTGGGAGAAAGATTTGAGCTGTTTACAGGTCATAAGTCGTTGAAGTATCTCTTCTCTCAGAAAGATCTGAATCTCCGTCAGCAGAGATGGTTAGAGTTCTTGGCTTCCTATGATTTTGACATCGCATATACACCGGGAAAGGGCAATGCGGTGGCCGATGCCTTGAGTAGGAGACATGCCAGTTTAGGGGCTATGTTTCTTGAATGGAAGCAGGTGGAGTACATCGCTGGGTATGATTTCAGACCAAAGTGCGAATTGGATCCAGAAATGTTAGCAAGTTTGATGATCAGACCCACTTTGATTGAGCGGATCGGCTCTAGTCAGAGGGACGATCCTAACCTATTGGAAATCATCTCCAAGTTAGAGATGGGTATCGATGAGGAGATGAACAAGTATGGGCTTGATCGAGAGGGATGGCTTAGAAAGAATGGAAAGCTTGTTGTACCCAATGTCAATGGATTGAGGTATGAAGTGCTTAGAGAGTGTCATCACTCAAAACTGACTATACACCCCGGTGGTAATAAGATTTATCGAGACATGAAGCAGACTTACTACTGGGAAGGGATGAAAAGAGACGTTGGGAAATTTATATCCAAATGCATGAATTGCCAGCTAGTTAAAGCCGAGCAAAAGAAGCCTAGTGGGTTGTTGCAACCATTAGAAATTCCCGAATGGAAATGGGAGCAAGTCTCGATGGATTTCATCGATGGTTTACCAAGGACTAGATCGGGACATGATAGCATTTGGGTAATCGTGGATCGATTGACTAAGAGTGCAAGATTCATACCAGTCAAATCGACCAGAACGGCAGCTAAATTAGCAGAATTATATATGAAGTGGGTAGTGAGATTTCATGGAGTACCTAAAAGCATTGTGAGTGACCGAGACCCGTTGTTCACTAGTGGGTTTTGGAAGAGCTTACAAGAGGCTCTGGGGTCAGAATTACATCTCAGTACTGCGTATCATCCTCAGACCGACGGTCAGACGGAGAGGGTGAATCGTATATTGGAAGACCTCTTGAGAGCTTGTGTACTGGATTTTGGTGGATCATGGGATGACCATTTGCATCTAGTAGAGTTTGCATATAATAATAGCTACCAATCCAGTATCGGTATGGCTCCATATGAAGCTTTGTACGGAAGACCGTGCAACTCACCATCATGTTGGATAGAGACTGGCGAGAAGTTTATGCTTGGACCAGATGTGGTGAGGGAAACTTCAGATAAGATTAAGATCATTCAACAACGAATGAGGGCTGCCCAAGATAGGCAGAAGAGTTATGCTGATAAGAGGAGAAGAGACTTAAAATTCTCCGTTGGTGACTTGGTGTTTGTCAAGATTTCTCCGTTGAAGAGCGTGATACGATTTGGCAGGAGAGGCAAGTTGGCACCAAGATTTGTTGGCCCATTCCCTGTTCTTGAACTAGTCGGGAATTTGGCATATAGAGTTGACTTACCAGAGAAGATGGCGGGAGTTCACAACGTATTTCATGTTTCCCAACTAAGGAAATTCGTTCACGAACCAGATATGACTATCTCACCTGATCAGTTAGAGGACTTCGAAGTAGAACCCGAGGCGGTTGGGAACCGCAAGCCGATCCGTATTGTCGAGCACGATATGAAGCAACTTCGAAGGAAGGCGGTGAAGCTAGTCAAGGTTCAGTGGGGCGAGAACGAGAATGATTGTACTTGGGAGACAGAGGAGAACATTAGAAAGACATATCCAGAACTCTTCGCCTGGTAAGATTTTAACTTCGATTTAGTTTTTCGCATGCTAGGATAGGCTTGTTTGCTTGTTTTGCATGTTTGATTGTTGTATGTGGATGTTAGGCATGCAAGATCCTTTGTATGTTTAGGGTTAAGGAATTTCGGGGACGAAATTTCTTAAGGGGAGGAGAGTGTAACAACCCGTATTCTACGCATCATAGGATCGTAGAATATTTATTTCTTTCACTCACGAAGTCGTATGGTCATGTAACTTTGGGGGACGACTATTGGGGTCATTTCCCATGTTCATGATTTTTGTCGATTTTTAAATGACCATTTTACCCCTAGTTGGTACTGTTTTGGCCATAACTTTTGACTGGAAAGGAATTTTGACCTAAAATCACTTCCATTGGCTCCGGATGATGGTTTACAATTCCGTAGAGTGGTCACATTAGCCAAACGGACTCACCGTTTGGGAGATATGGCTGAAACAAGTTTCAGATGGTGAAAAACAGCTTAATTGGGCTTAACCGGGTGATCAACAGCTAGGCCCAATGGGGGATTTCGGGATTAGGGTAAGAAGGAGGCTGAAATCAGTTAGAGAATGATCATATCCTCATTTCCCAGCCGCCACTTTCATTCTTGAACCCTAACAATGGCCGCCAACATCTAGAAACATCCCCAAATCACCTTCTAATCGAGTTTTGGCTTAATCTACATCAAATTAAGGAGAGGAAACACGAAAGCAAGATTAGAGCTACTGTTAGATGTTAGAATTCACCCAAATCAGCGAGGTTTTAGTTCTGAGAATTTCATTTGTGGCCAAGGTGAGTGATTAGCAATGTTTTGACACTAGTTACAGTTAATTAAAGGTAAATAGTGAAGATTAGCGAATTTACACACTAATAAATTCTGGAAAAATATCTATAAATTCGAAAATAATATTTTATGCCTCTGGTAGAAATTTAGTTTAATTTGGTTAAGTTTTGTTAACCCTATGATTAGTTTTGCTTAAACATGCTTAAGGGAAAATATGGGGTTTTAGGTATATTTGATCCATTTTGACATGTAAATTCATTGTTTTGGTGTTTGTGGTTATTTTGCCATGTTGCTATGACTGTTTGAAACTATTTGTGATTGATTAGAATAGTTAAATTGGTCGAAAACGTCGTCGAATGGCGTAAAACACTTGCTGGAAAAGTTGCAGGAAAAGTGCAGGTTCTGGACCGGATCGGATATGGAGGCTCGGATCGGATAGGAGAGCTGGGCAAGGAATCTGACCCGAACTGAAGTCTGGCACAAAGGAAGTTTGGCAAGAAGGAAGGCCACTGCTTAAAGTTGGAGTTGGACGGAGGATCGGATCGGAGCTATGGAGCAGGATCAGATCGGAGTAGGCTAGAGAGCGGATCGGATCGGAGTAGGCTAGGGAGCGGATCGGAGCAAGCAAGCGAGTGGGATCGGATCGGGCAAATGGAGAAGAACAGGATTGGATCTGGGAACTTAGAAGGGAGCAACCACTGAACCAAGCAGAGGATGGGCACTACACTTCCGAACCGAACCGAGAAGAGATGGAGCACTGATCCAGGCATGGACTAGGACCACCGAACCGAACCGAGCAGGAAGGTTACACCGAACCGAACCGAGCTAGACGAGGAGCACCGAACCGAACCGTACGTGGGCTATTACTACTACGTGATGAATTTTCTGAAGACCAACTCCAATTCGATCAAAACCCGAGATGCAAAGGAAGTCCAAATGAGGAGCTTTGACTCAGGATCCAACTGGGAACCAATGAGTGAGCTTCATGATTGGGCTTTGCCGCGGGACGTGTGCCAAGGGGCTATCGATGTCTATGACTTTGGATCACTATGTATGGGAGGTACGTGAACGGATTCAGGGCCGCAGTGGCCTAGGTACGACTAAAGGGCTATAGACCAATGAAGTGGGGTCATTTGTAAAGATTTGGTCATGACTCCATGTGGTAAGCTTGGTAGTAGCAGTAGTTGTACAAGTCGAACTCCGTCACTACTTCGATGGATCTAGTGATTGACAGTGGTGGACATCGTATGCTTTACGCACTGAGTGAGAGATGTGAGGATGGCTGCCATGGTTGATTTGTTTGCCATCATTACGACATACACACCCCACCCCCGTATTCTTTACATTATCTATTATGGCACCCTAGAGTATTGTACGGTATGTGGTACTAACTCTTTGGTTGCAGGTTCAGGTATGGTTTAGTATACCTGTTATTGTTCTGTTTAGATGCTTACTGCTCATACCAGGCTTTATGTCTGACCCAGAGTTTTATGTCTCTTCTTATTACTCTGGGTGCTTACACGAGCAGACTAGAGACAGGTTAGCTTTGTGATGCACGGGTAGATGATCCGGAGACGAGCCAGAGGCTTCCACGTATGATATATATAGTATTCTCCCTGTGTTGTTGAAGATCACTGCTTGGGCATTAGTAGTGCATCTTCTACTTCAGTTTTCTTTTGTTTTAGAGACAGTAAATTTGGGAAGTTGTAATAAGCTGTACTTGGATTTCCGCTGCTCTGATGTTGATGTTGATTTTAGTTATCAGCTTATGCATTGTCTCACCTGTTTTATGTCAAATATGTTATTATTATTATATTTTACTCCATGCGCTGTGAGACATTCTACAGGTTCCTCGTTAGTTAATTCCCTTCTTTCCTTTCTTTGACGACCGTTCTGTGCTAGTCGGGCATGTGTACAGCGCACTTTCGGAGGAAATATCGACTGGTGCGGGGCGGGCCGTCACATGCAGTAATAAAAGAAAATAACAATATGTGTTCTATCAAAACTAATTGAGTAGACACACAAATCGTTATAGAAGAAAAAGACAGTCAACTAACATGAAGAAAAACTTTTTATTAATAAACGAGAATACAAAATAGTGGAGAGAAAAATTGGAATACTTTTTACAATGATACCATGGTCCTTTTATACAGGATGTAGCCTTCTCCTTTTATTTGAATACAAGGCCCACAAAATAAATATATGAAAATATCCTTTCCAAAGATGAAGGAATAATCCTTTCATGACGCTTGATTGGTGACCTGTAATCAATGTCCTTCCTTTTGATGCATTGCACGGTCAGTGAGAAGATAAGGATGTGTTTAATTGAAGATGTGTAATTAAAACTTTCCCCTTCTCTTTGCATGATAATCAAATGTGATTTATTGGATTTCAATTCTTGAGAGGATTACGCCAAAATTTAAAATATCCTCATTAAGTGCATATTATATATATATATATATATATATATAAAGATAGATGCATTATTATGACTATATATATATAATATCACTTAGTTCATTTATTCTTCAAAACGCATAAGGTAGGGTGTGAATGCATTCATGTTCCTTTCTTCAAAAAAATATAGCACTTGCCAAGAATCGAACTCAGGCCACTCTGTACACATTTCTATGTCTTTACCAGTGGGCTACAACTTCTTTTGCAATTGAGATGGCTTTGATATGGGTAAGTAGATTTTTTTCTTTGTAGTTGGCCTTTAATTTGAAACGAAGGAGGCATCACTTGAAATCTGTAAAAACACATAAAAATACCCAAAGTATCATTTATTTATTTACAAAAGATAAAATATAAGAACATAAAATAAACACATTTTTATGTTAATCAGTATCACTGTCTAATATCCTACCAAAATATCGGAAAATGAAATTTGATAACCCTTTTACATTTCAAGATATTGCTTAATGTAAACGAAACTTTGGATTAGATGCTCAAACATTTGGTAAATTTTATACTAAAACCCAATTTATATCCTCAGTATCAACACTGGACGTAAACCGCAAATACATGATTGTTGAGTCTAGTTCATGACCAGAAATTTATTGGAATGTTGTGCTATGTTTCAAAAGCGGAGTTGAACTTGCTTGAAACTCAGTTCATTATTCTTTCAATTCCTCCCCTCTTTTGATTTTTCCGTCTTCTCTTACACCCAAAATTTTCTTTTTCGTTCATTGATGAGGATTCGTCATCTTATCTGTATGGTAAAACAAATTGATGTTGATATGAATCTTCATCACATTAATCAGATTTCGATTGAAATTTTCTTACTGCCAACCTGCTATAAATACCTTCTAGTGTTCATCACTCATCAGTACTCATCATTACCTCCCAGTTGTTCATCACTCATCAGTATTCATCATTACTGTGATTTACTAAATGGCTGATTATGCAGCAATGGCTGATGACCAAGCTTTCCCAGATCGTCAGCTGACTATTCTGTCAGTTGATGACAGCTTAGTTTGCTTGAGAATCTTGGAAGCTAAGCTGCTCCAGTGTAATATCATGGTTTGTTAAATTTATTTCATTTTTTAAATTTATTTTTATACTGATTTTTAGGACACTTCTTAATTGCGAATGATCAGATTAAGTTTATTATGTTACTGAAATTTACTGCTTTGATCATTGAATAGAATTAAAGATGAAAATATAAAAATTAATCAATGTATGTAGTATCATTAATTTTTACTTAACATTGTTGTGATTTACCATGCATGATCATAATTTAGTTGTATTTGTATCATTTTGTAGTGATATCAACCAGTTCAGCTGCTGAAGCATTGAGCGTCCTGAAGCATTGAGCCATCTTCAGGCAAGTTTTATTAAACTATTTAATAGCTTGCAGCATTACTTGTGCCGTTGGATCAACGATACTAGAATACATACTGGTAATTTCTTAGAAACTTGAAATGGTTTCCGATTAGCCTCACAACACATAATTCGAGCATATGATTGTGGCCTTCCCTTCTCTATAGATCGCTTGAACTCACAAATTTTCTTTCCATTTGTAGCTTTAATTAGCATAAATATAAATATAGTTGATAATTTCTGGGAATAAAGGCATAAACTTCATTTATTTCTCACTGTTTAATTTCTGTAGATCAGTTTTTTGCCTAATTTATTAGGAGTAATGTAGCATAACACTAATTAATATATTATGCTGGACTTCTTTTATTGTTAAGAGATCACCGAGAAGAATTATTAACTTGGTTAGGTTTGATGTTGTATCTATGCTATTGCAAATTAATTCTATACTTAATATTCAATTCTATGTCATGCTACTAGAAACAGTTTTACAGAATGTCTACCAATTTTCATCGTGACATGCATGAAAAAAAGATTAGTAGGCAATTTTCATCGTGACATGTATTACACAGTTGATCAACAACTAGGTTTGATAGAATTTGCACTGAGCTTTCTCAGACGAGTACAAGCATATGACTGTTGGAACAAGTTTTTAATACTCATGGAAAATTCACAACATTGGCTGTTGAAACTTTGCTCACATTTTTGTATGTTGCTTTACTCTTTATACTTTAATGTATTGTTGTTGTAACCTCAAGTAGCGTATTTTATATTTAGTAGCTTGGTAATTTCTGCAGAATCAACATTTCATGCATAGTTTCCCTTTGTAGCCTTGCTAATGTTGACCCAATCGATGTTGCTTGAAACAATGCAGGATCGAATATTGAGACGCATTTGGATAATTTTTTATTCATCTTAACAGCTCAGGTGCGTATACGATCATTGAACTAAGGTTTTTCTTTTATTTCATGTATTTACAAGTGCCATTTTTTATAATCGAATTATTTTGACCCATCATGGCTGTTTCAAAGACGATCTCAACAGCTGAAACCATTTGCCCGAATTTATAAAATTATCTAAGTTTAATAGAAAAAATAAGTTCATAAAATATATTTCATTGCAATTAGTATCAAATAATAAGTTCATAAACCATAGACCATAACTATATTTCATTGCAACTAGTAACAATTTTACGATTTTCTACACTTGAAGAGTATAGACGGTAAATATAGCTATAAAAAGAATTACTAATCTACCTTGGTCATGAAACATGCAAGAAATTTACTACTCACCATAGCTCTGTGTAATGGGTTTCCAAGTATTTGTTATGCAAAAAATAGTTGACTACCATGCTTTATAATTCAAGAAAATCGAAGGCATTGATCTTTTAAAGGATAAGAAAGCACTTCCAAATAGTTGGCCAACAACGGTATTATTATTCGGATGTCGCATTTCTTCGATTTTTTACTATATCATATCTAACTTTAAAACGATCCTGGTAGATGACCTCCAATAATATTACTTTTTTTTACCCCGTTCTTCGAGTTCGTGCCTTCTATCATTAAATGTTATCTAGTTTAAGTATTCACTGAAGGGTAATATGAAATATTGACAATAATGGGAACTAATATGTTTTTAATACTCATGGAAAATTCACAACATTGTCTGTTGAAACTTTGCTCACATTTTTATATGCTTGTTTACTCTTTATACTTGAATGTATTGCTATAGTAACCTCAAGGAGCATATTTGATATTTAGTAGCTTGGTAATTTCTGCAGAATTGACATTTCATGCATAGTTTCCCTTTGTAGCCTTGCTAATGTTGACCCAATCGATGTTGCTTGAAACTTTGCAGGATCGAATATTGAGACGCATTTGGGTAATTTTTTATTCATCTTAACAGCTCAGGTGCATATACGATCATTGGATTAAGTTTTTTCTTTTATTTCATGTATTTACAAGCGCCGTTTTTCATAATCGAATTATTTTGACCCATCATGGCTGTTTCAAAGACGATCTCAACAGCTGAAACCATTTGCCCGAATTTATAAAATTATCTAAGTTTAATAGAAAAAATAAGTTCATAAAATATATTTCATTGCAATTAGTATCAAAAAATAAGTTCATAAACCATAGACCATAACTGTATTTCATTGCAACTAGTATCAGTCTTACGATTTTCTGTACTTGAAGAGTATAGACGGTAACTAGTATCAATTTTAACCGATATTAAGGTATTAACCTATTATTTTATAGAAATCAATGTGGAAAACGATGGTTTAACTTATACAATCCCCTCTGTTAAACATATGTTAACATTCAACAAACATAGATATTCCAAAAGAAAATAAGAAATAAGGATCGTACACTTATTATTCACATAGGAAGTAAAACTGGTAAGAAATAAGCTGAGGGTATCATATACATCAAGTAATACGCTACCAGATGATGCTACTGCTGCATTATAACTGATCTAGGTAAACGTACAAACACTGATTAGCTAACCAACCAGCATATAAGGCTAGAAAGATGATTTTCAGATGGCTTTTCGCATTATAAGTTGATCAATGCATCCTCATGCAAACATATTGCTCTCTAATTTATATCCATTTTCATAAAATACCCGACAGCAAGCAACTATATACACTTCTAAAATTAGAAAGTGAAGACTAGTTAATAAAATATAATAGGAAACATGCAAATGGGTGTTAAAACAGATTATTAATGTAAAATTACTGAACTCTGTCCGCAATTAGGTGCTTTGATCCTGATTTAGTACTAATCGCTTAGAGATCTGAAATAGACAGCTACCACTTCTCTACTAGTATCATGTGCAATTTTCTAGTGATTAAATTATATTCCATGCGTACTTAGTATTCGGATAATGACTTTAACATTTAATCTGTTCAGACTTATATTTTTCCTAGTATAATGGGGAGAGGGAAGATTGGGATTAGTATATGACGACAAAGTATATGATTCAAGCTTTCTTTCATCGTTATTTTCAAATTAAATATTTGATAGTTAGATTTTATGTATGATGACTAGAATTTAAGGATTCCTGGAGCAAGTTAAAGAATTGCATATATTATATAATGATTTACTTTTTAATTTACATGTGTTGCTAGCATAGAAATACCATGGTTATGCACGTGTACCAAATTACCATGCACCACTTGGTTTGGCCAACTGTTTTGTGCCAAAACTGAGCAGCTCAGTTTTCGCGTCAAAACTGAACTGAGCAGCTCAGTTTTTGCGCGAAAACTGAGCCGAGCAGCTCAGTTTTGCTATCATTTCGCAGCACCATCTTTTGTATTTGGAAGTTTGATCGTTAATGTTGCTATGAATTAGGGTTTAAAAATCGGGTCAAATCTTTTCTCTTTGATCTTTTGTACAAATTATACATTATTTGGCTGATTTGTTCATAGGCTGGAGTTTTTTTTTTCATGAAATGATAGGATACATGTGCGTTTTGGATGGTTGATCATTGATGTTGCTATGAATTAGGTTTTAAGAATCATGTCAACTCTTTTCTCTTTGAATTTTTGTTCAATTATACATTATTTGGCTGATTTCTTCATAGGATGGATATTTTGTTACTTTATTTTTATACAAGATTTATTTTTATATCCATTTCGGTATGCTTTTTAGCTGAATTGATTTTTCAATTATTTGTTTATCGACATTATATATTTATTAACTTTTCTAAAGTTGGATGTTAACCTAAAATTTTGCACCATTCTGTGCATTTGGATGGTTGATAGTTAATGTTGCTATGAATCAGGTTTTAATAATCATATCTACTCTTTTCTCTCTGGTATTTTTTTGAATATCGATTAGTTATGATTAGAAGTTTCTCAAATGTTATTAATTTGGGTTCTCTGAATGTTCATGCTAAAAATAATTCATGGTGATCTTGATTTAATTTTGAATTGCGCATCATCAACCTTTTGGAACTAGCAAAAAACAATGGCAGCATGTATCACTGTTCTCTTGATATGTTGTCCATGGTTTTTGATAAAGCACATGGAAAATGAATACTTTGAATGATTGATTGGTTAGACTATTCGAATGACGAATGCTTTATGGGCCTTTTTTTTACATGAGAGTGAATTCATTTACTCGAATATACTATTATCTTTACCCATAACAAGAGAAAATCATAGTCTCTTTACACTATATACTGTGTTACAGTTTGATATAATTTGCTAAGCACATTAAAAATGGAATATAATTTTAATTACAACATTATTCTTATTATGATTCTCTTATATCCAGATTCCAAAATAGAGAAATGGAAAGCTGTTTGTGGCCAAGGAAGTTGGATATGTTTATCCATTTCTTTATGGTAATTTTATATATACGTTTTTGCTTTGATATCAATAGTTTATCTTTTTATTTTACCAACAAAATCATTGAATTTTTTTCCTCCATAGTTGTAACAAGTTAGAAAATCACGGTTGGGGCTGCGTCAAATTAAACCTACGGCGGATCGTTGATGGTTGCAAGTTGTCATCAGTGTGAACGTAGTCCTTTGAGCGAAGCTCAGTCGCCTTTCTTCAATACTATTTTCCGATCTCTTTCTCGCGTTTGCTCAGGCTGATTTCGTCATAGCCTGCAGATTTCTAGGTGAGTGCATTTTATATAATATAATAGTTATTATAATATAGCATAGATATTGGTCAGCATTAGAATGGAGATGTCTAAGTATTTGATAAAAGTCATTAATCACCCGAACCTGGCCATTTCAATGGAGGCCTTACAATTTTTAATGTGAGTTGTGAGAGAAATAATCCTCTTATCTAATATGTTTGATTTTGTTCTTATGGGGGTAATATATATTCAAATGTCATAAGCTGTGAAAAAATTTGTAGGCTTTACTTTCAACTTTTATGTCTTTTAGGAAATTTCAGTATTAAAAGCATTCACAAATCCAAAGTTATACCATCTTAAAGGTCAAGATTTTGTTCTATTAAAGGACTAATTTCAGTGTATAAAGACTCACTATAGATTTCTTTTTATAAAATCTGAATGTTGGTTTTGTATTTATATTAGTTTTTGTATTAATACAAAATGATATATCATATATGTTATATCCACATCTTTAGTCAGATTTTAAGGATTTGAATAAAAATATCGGATTGTACTGGTGACTATTTTTATTTCTTCATTTCATATGCTTCTATTTTTAACAACTGAATTTAAAAAGTTTTTTTAGATAAACCTTTATTAGCACTCACCCTGCTTTTTCTGTAGAGTTAACAAAATTAGGATTGTTAGCATGAGGCAGAGTGTCTTTGCAATAGCTTGAAATATAAGAATGAATACACTACTAAAATTATTAGTAATACTGTTAACGATGACGACGATAATAAAGAGGTACAGAAATATTTAGCAAAGACTGAATACTCATTTTACCTTTTACGTTAAACACTTTTTTTTAAGCTAACTGTTTCATATGATTTTATCATTTCTAAATACTAATTTACAACATAATTTATTTGGATGATCCGCATAATGATTCAAAAACAATTCATCTTTTGCTTTAGCTTTCAATCTAAATGGATTTGGCTCATTGAATGTGCCAAGGTAGCATGTCCTTTCTGTAAAAAAACTTCCATAAAATACTTATAGTATATCCATATTTTTCAGTAATGGAATTAGTACTTGACAAAACATGTTCAAAATTGAATTTTTTTTCATATTGCTAGCCATTTTTTTAAAATATTTTGTTCAGGAAACCGACTTTATTTAATTTCTATAATACATTGTGTTGATAGTTTTCTTGAAAGAACGAAAAGCTTCAACACATATATTCATGGCCAAGATCTATACACAGATGTCTGGAAAACGAGTAGTATAAATTGGCGAATGCAGAGGGTGCACCATAATCGACATAGTCAGGTAATTTCAACTTTACTACCTTTCCCATTAGCTTCCCTCTATTTTCCTTTTGTCTGCAAGTTGAATATTTTTATCCCTATATATTAAAGAAGCTTGATTGTTTATGTTGCAGTTAATAATAATTTTGATTAGTTTATTTTGCAAATGCTAATATTCAAGCGAATGAAGCAGAAATTTAACTAAAATAATCTAAATCTAAATTTCATTTACTCTGTCTTAAACTATCTAAATCAATATTCTATCTGTTTAGAGTACTGTAATTATTATTGAATAAATGTAACCTCAAAGCTCAATGCACCGGTGAGTGAATTTGGATGTTTGTGTCATAGCGTTTAAAAATCTACTAAATTTTGACTTAACCAGTAGGTACTTGCGAAGTTTGTTCATTAGAACTATTGCCATATATATAATCACATATGGTATCATAAATAACAAGTTTAACTCCAATAATATTATAGTTGGTTTGAAATTAAATTATTTTTAAAGAGCAAGAGGTGATGTAGGTGACATGATCCATCATATACCATATGTTAACAATGAATAAATATTATGTGATTTATGTTCGTAAATATGAGAACAAGGATTTTATATTTAGTTGCATTAGCATATTCTCCTAGGCTTGGTAGCTGTTAAGTTTGCAATTCATGTATTTTAATACCTACATTCCATATAAAAAATAAATTACGTGTTTTATACTATAAATTCAATTCACACGTAATAAAACTATGATTTAAGCTTGAAGCTATTTATCGACATAGCATAACAGTGTTTAAATTATACCTGAAATTACATTATTCTTGAACTGTACATCAAACAAACTGACAATGACTGAGGTTCAGAATTAAGATTTCCAAGTAACTTATCTATGATTATTAACTAATTCACTGCGTTGTAACTAACAATATATATGTTTAATGAAGTAGCATCAAGCTACATGGCCTAGAGAAACAAACCAAAGCACTTTTTATTAACTATTATATGTAAATTCCCTATTCACCATCTTGATTGATGAATTTGCAAATACTTATATTTTTAATGTCCCAGGATGAATGACGATAATGAATTAAGGTAATATAAGATTTGAATATAAAATAAATTACCTTCAACACATGATCAAAGATTAAAGGCCAAAAAATATATATCAATGATAGTGCTTTCTTAATTTCTCACCAACAATGATTAAAGTAAGCTACAAGCCTTTTTCATATGAAAATTAGGGATTTTCAGAAAATTAGGGAATGGTTTAAGATGTATGGGTGTGACAAAATAAGGTTGAGCATGAAAATTAAGAAGAAGAAGACTACAAGAAGGAAGCACAAATGAATAGATAGTCTAAGTTGTTTTCATGATAAATGGATCAGAGGTGAAGGAATAACTGATCTAGCAATGAACAAAGTTTGACCGAAATGGCTAAAAAGTTTGAATGAATTAGGGAAAATAAATTCTTTTGATTTTACTGATACAAAAGTTATATTTTCATACTAAAACACTCTGCCTGTTACATAATCTCCTTAAAAAGAGAAAAAAAATGGGAACTATATCAAATGCTCAATGATGTACAAAATGTAAAGCTGTAACAACATTTCCATATATTTGGTAGAATAACCTGCTTCTTCTTGAGTGTCTAAGCTGAAAGATCTGCAAAAGCATAGAATCTGTTACTCATTTTAGCCGCCAACAACGGTTTTACAAACTCACCAATGGAAATTATAAATATTGCATGTTTACCCTCAGTACCATATAGGGAGATGAGTTGTGCACTTTGCTCCAGAGTTCGGTTTATACATAACATGTCGTAATCAAGAAAACTATATATATATGGATTAAACTAAATAGAACGGGCTGAAACAATCAAACCAAAATTAGTGTTACTAAGTATATGAGCTAAATGTTCAATACTTTTAAATGAAACTTTCAATAATTGAATAATGTGAATGTTTGTTTGACCTGAGTTCAACTAAATGTATGAATAAGAGTTTGTGTGACAAACATAATATAGACATGAGACTGTTTTGCATTTTTTGCTGCCCTTTATGCTACAAGCTGATGGATATTGTAATTACATATATAATTTTGAATAATTACATTTGCCTATTAGGTATACTGAACATTGAAGAATATATGCTGACGATATTACTAAACATTTAAGAAAATTTATCTAGCCTGTGCAATAAATTGTTAAAACACCATGCAGTTGTACCGTTAATATCAGTTCCTATCTACTGTATCATTAGTATATGGTTTAGGAGTTAGGACACATGTACTGTAAATTTTGAATAATACCATTAGCATTTATTCCTGTTATTTACGGACCTGCAGTTTTATGCCTTTATGTTGATCATGTTAACTACTAAACAAAAGTACGACATAATTGGAACATAATGCGTTTACAATAAATTTTTAATTATCCTAATTAATGTTTGTTCCTAGCTATTTATGGACCTGCAGTTGTATGCCTTTCTACTAACCATTTAACCATGTTAATCACTGAACAAAAGAAGGAAATAAAATATAATATATGCTCAAATAATAGTAGGTCAATAAATGATGGATGTTTTTGTATTTAAAGAATTTGCCACTATATATAGTAGAGCATAAATGAACTCACGATTCTGGTTCATTTCTCTTACTCTGAATTTATGGTGTTCTCAATGCTTTATACATAAACATGGCATGCTTACAGATTAATATACCTCTTTTCATAAGATATTTCCATATTTCTTCTTTTTAACCTGCAAATAGCTGAAACTATAAGATGTTCATGTCAAAAGAAAAATGCATGCTTATGAATTCTAAAATGAGAGGCAGTTGTGACCATGATCCTCCCGACTTATCCCTTGAATATTTTTTAGTAAATTTTTTTAGTTTGTCTCTTTCGAATTTGTGTTGGATTTTAGTTTATTATTATTTTCCTTTCAATTCTTCTTAATAATTTCACCGTTGAACTATTTACAAAGAAATTGTTTTCACATGTCAAGACAATTTTTTTTTATGATTTAATGTGTATAATTTTAATGTTTTTGTTATGGTTGTGAGAAAATTAGGTTAGTCATAATGGAAAAAATATATTATATACGAGTGATAATGTTAGAAATGTCAAATTTTCATATTGAACTTAAATATGATGTAATGGTAATTATTTCTCTCAGTGAATTTCGATTCTCACGAATTAATATTGACTAACTCGGTAGGTATAAGTAAACATACTGTTAAAATATGATTTAAAGGAATTTAATGGTTAATAAATACCAACTTTAATTACCAAAATAATTTGTCTTATGAGTAAATATCATTTAGTGTGCTAATGGAATAGAATAATTTTTCAAACAGGTACCATAAAACTATGCAATTAGATAATTTAGGTATACATATAGAAAATAGATAAAAAAAAACTTTGATAATTTTACAAAAGTCAAAACTAGGCTAAAGGGCTCCTCATTTAATTACACGCTTTTGAATAATTAGTTTCTAGGACAATTTGCAAAAGAACAATAACTTCGTTTATCTTTTTAAGCTACAAAGGAAAATAATGAATTCATTTTCTTTTTCTCTATAACTGAAAATGATCACTTTGTTTACCATTTTCTTTTAAATTGTTCTCAAAACAATTTTTCCAACAGTGTAACAGTGTTGTCCTTAAAACTTATTACCTTGAATTAAGAATCCCTTTGAGTGGAAATCTCTTTACAGAGTATATTCCGTGTTGTCAAAGGTTAATTATTTTGTTGCTTATAAAGTGATCATTTTTTCCTAATCATTAATTTGTATGAATTTTGAAACTTCCAGTAAATAGGTTTTACCTCAATTACTCAAAAGGTTATTACCTTTCCTTCAAATTAAATTTTAATTTGCACAAAGTCGTGACTTCATAATTGTAACTGCATTTTATTTCTTACAAAAACTATACTTTGTATACTTGATTTTTCATTTTACTTTATATTAGATGCACTACTTTTTATATTATGGTAAAAGGATTATATTTTCTATTAGTGTTGAGCCAAAGTTATGGTATGAAATATAAAATTTTAGATTTCTATAAAGGTTTCCCTTGCTTATTGTTGAACTTTGGTATAAATTTCACTAACGGTTGTTTCTATTTATAAAGTTGGCTAATGAATTGATATAACTCTGGCAATATATGCTAAATTGCACGTGGTAGACGTGGTATAAATCTGGCTGATGACTATTTCTATGTATTGCTTGACGTTTTATCAATTACTACAAGGGAAAGTTGTTAATTTAGTGATCGTCGCTTTCCTATGAATTAGAAAAGCGCGAATTTTAATTTAATTTCTGCAAGCGTATAGGTGTGTAGTATGCAGGTTGAACACAGGGAGGAGAAATAAAATTTTGTTATTTATATATTCCTTGGGCGAGTTAGACAAAATTGGAGGGTGATTAAAATTGAAATTGCAACTTGGTTCAAAACAAAACTAATTGAATCAACGACCAAATTACAATTATCAATAAAACAAATTAAAACTGCGATTGAATTCACAACAGATTCGAATCTAATCGAATCTATAATCAATTCAATGATTAGGAAATAAACTGATTGCTGGAAATAGACTTGCAAAATAGAAATAAATTAACAGGAAAATAAAATTTCAATAATAATTGTGTTCTAGCAAATCTAATTAAGTAGACAACACCACTTGTCATGAAAATAAAAATGCAGAAAAGAGAAAATAGAGAAAACTTTATTGATTCCCGGATCCTCTTTACAATGAGAGTACAACGATATTTATAAGATAAAATGCCAACCTCAAACCTTAATCCAATATATGCATATATGGCCCTTTTAATAGCAACTATTTCTCTTATATTAATCAGCAATTATTCCTCCTATGTTAATCGACACTTATTCCTCCAATCAGCAATTATTCTTCCCATCAGCAATTATTCCTCCCATATCTTCCTTGTTTGACATGTGATTAATTGAACGGAGATAAGATCGCATGCGATTAATTCTTCCAAACAAGGACGTTTATTAGATTCCAAAGGCAACGTAGGATAATATATTCAAAATTGGTCATCTTCTTGTATAATATTTTGCTTTTCGGGGTGCATGAGAATTGATGAACAAACTGTGAAAATATATAAAAATACCCAATGTAAAATTTATTTATTTACAATAAAGATAAATTATAAGCATAAAAAATTAACACTTTTACATGTTAATCACTTAGAAAAGCCATCCATGTACAGACATAGGCAACTGTGTTATTTGTTCACAAATTTGAATATTTTGTAAATAGTCTGCTCTTTGAGTTTCATTGAAAAAAAATATGTATATAGCAGTGGGTGTTTCAGACTTTCAGTTTACTTATTTTGGTTCCAATATGATTTATTTTTTCTAATTCATGCATACATGCAATGAAACTTTGTTATAAACTTATAATGATATTTTTACAGCTTAAGTGCTCTTATTTTGCTTACAATTTTTTTTTCTTTCCATAAGGTGGCAGTTCCTCATCCGTGAAACATTTGCTCCTATTGTGCATTAACTATTGTAATACTTGAATTAAAGGATGTTGATCTAGCAGGTATTTGGTATAGATTCATGCCTTCGTAAACCTCTGATTATATTATTATACAACATCCTATATTTGGTTATCTTACAATTCTTTGATATTAGGTAGATTAACTAGGTAATGTAGACAAATCTTATCACAACAAGTTTACAGTTCTATACAATACTTATTATAAGGTATTTAAATATTTATGAGCATTTTTACAGCTGCTTATTTGTATTGCTCTATCAGTTGCTTATTTCAAGATTCTTCAATGTTTCTTATAACTGTGATAAGGTTAGCTGATTTTGAGTAACAATTTTGTTGGCATCCAACTTCTAAGGTAAAACTGTCTCATAGAATATTGCATTACACATTAGTTCATTGAATATTTCCTCACAAAATATATATTTTTCTTGAAAGTTTCTTTCTTTAATTAATCTTTCACCATTAACTGGTATTAGTTCACTGAATATTTCCTCACAAAATATTTTTTTTCTTGAAAGTTTCTTTCTTTAATTAATCTTTCACCATTAACTGGTATCAACTTATAACTAGGAAATACAAGTTTAGCAGTTATCATATTTTTATTTTTTGAATTTGTGAAGATTGTGCCCGATAATCTGTAAATGAAATTTTTGACATAATATTTTCTACTTTAATTTCGATAAAATTTTGTTGTCATCTGCATTTGTTCATACTCTACAAAATCCATAATATTTCCAATACTTCAATTTTACCACCGATGCATCGAGAAATTTATTTGAAATTCAAATTCCAAAAAAAACTCAATTCTTAGAAATACGTGTAATTTCGGTTTTTATACTTTTCAGTTATTTTGCATATTTAAGTGATTGGTTTGCGGAAGTGCATTATTTAACCAATTTTTTATTAGATTCTTTCATTAAGAAGTCGGGCGTGAAAGTTTGTTTTGTTCTATTTAAGTCTAACTGTATCTCTAAGTCAGATCAATTTTCTTCTAAGGGTGATACCTTAATTTTGCTTAAAATTGTTGTGAACATTTATATAATTTAATGTTTTCTAGCCTCTAGATTTTTTTCCTTCACATTTCTGTCATTAATATAATTAAGGACAATATTTATTGCATTTTTATCCTCCTGCCTGTTATACTTAAAGATAATAATTGTGGTGTAGTATTTACCCAAATGTTCCGATTTATAGTTAAGATACTAACATGGAGTATTATTCATATTCATTTGGGATTTCTTTTTTTATTTTAAATCATGCATCATAAGAGAATATTTAATGGCTCATTCTCTCATAATAGTAAAATATTTCTAGCTTTGATTATTTATGCTCTGATTCGAGCCAGCTATCTTTAGACCGCATAGCATTTGGGAATAAATATTCATGTTGCTTGAATAAACATTGGTTAACTGCTTAATGTGTTTCTTATTCTTTAACCTTGACCATAAAAGTAGACTGATCTTTTTTATAACGAAGAGCAACGTTTTTAGATATGGGAAAACTACCAAAATGCACATTTGTCTAAGTGCAAAAATAGCATGACACACCCTGGTTTAAAGGAAGGAGTGAAATATGTTTGGCTGAACATAGATGAGAAAATTACTGGATTAAATTGCAATTTTTTTCGCTTGTTGAGATAGATGAACTAAATTGCTTTTGCATGAAATGCAGGCCACGGTTTGAACCGAATGTACTCCATTTGACAAGGAGCAATCAAAAAATGAAGATGAGTTGGGTTGACAAGCGGACCTGAGTTTATATGGTATATAACTCTAAATAAGACAGAATACAACCATGACCTTAATATGGATCAATGAAAAAAAAGAATGTATTTGCAATTGGAATATCATAATTACTGCCTTTTGTTATAGTTTACATGAATAACATTTTTTAAACCAGGTTCTTTTATTTTTGTTATTTAATAGATGTAAAATAATTTGTTTAATCAAACATTTGAAACCAATTATTAGTTCAATGATAGGTTATTTCAATGTATAATTTTCTTTAATGTGATCTCTATTGAATTAGCATGTTTTACTGAATAGGCTAACTTGATTGGCATAGCCAATGAATGGTCTCTTTATAAATTTACGCTTATGGCATGTTCATTGCATTTATTTTTCTTAACTTTTGTCTTATTTTTTGATGTAAGTTTCAAGGTGGTGTAACTTAATTTGGTAATCTTTTTTGTGATATAAGTGCCAAAAACATGTAATCTAATATAGCAATATTATTTTTGTTGGATGTTAGTGCCAACTCATGATGAATTCAACATGCGTTGCAATGACTAATTATTTTCCATACATAAAAGAGGGCATTACCGCAAATACATATAGTGCATGTTTGCATGGCTTTTACGTATATTTTCAATGTAAATACTAAATAGTGATTTCAATGCATCAAATCAATGTTTCTAGATAATAGCTAAATGTTGTATGTGAAAACTATCACGATATAAATAATCAATCAATTTACACTAAAGGAAAACAGTGCACATAGCATAGGTACATTACAGTTTGGAGCATGCAATTCAACAAATCTATGTCAGCAAGAAAACAAATTGTTTTGGAAAAAAAATTCAAACAAACAAAGATGAACTAATTGTTTTAAAGAGTAATATAGGCGAAATTGTTTCTGTTAGTTTAAATGTCTATTATAGGATGAGGCAAATTCTTAGTAGAAAAAAATGAACCGAATATACAAGCAAAACAAAGATACATTAATTAATAATTTAAAAAAAAAAATTACTACAGCCCGTGTGCGAAGCACGGGTTCACACTAGTTTAAATTTAAAAGCTATGTATGTAAAACAATCGTTGCAGGAAAAAATTTCCAATATCTTTTACTGCATTAGATTTACAAGGAAATTACCCTCAACAAGTTTATGGAAAACATAACGTAATATTACAGTGCTTTTAACTCCACATTTATGTATTACTAATGACCATCTCAAGCCAAGGAAAATGAAATGAGAAAATGATTTCTACAACTATATTTTATTTCTAACGGATTACTTAGAAGCTAAAGCTATTGATAGTAGCGCAATTTTTGGTGCATTGACTTAGAAGTTTATAAAACTATTTATACTTTTTGATGCACTTACTTAGAAGTTTATAAAACTATCTAGTTTATTGAGCTCAAAAATAACGTTTTACACAATATTTGTTAATTATTTATGTTTACTGCATTGTAATATGCTTTATGAATCGGAAATATATCATTTGAAACAGTTAAAATGTTTTTCTAATTTATTTAGCATTAGTTTGCGATAATAAATATGACGACCCCAAAACCCCGTACGCCGGTGTTAAGGGTAATCTTTGGAATATAACACATAAACAGATAATAGCAGAACAGAAATAAATAAATACACCAGATAATGAACAAATAATACACTGGATACGAAATCATCAGAGTTACACAGTATACAGGATCATACTCAGTACAAATACAGTTCAGCTATACATAAATGTCTACAGCGAAAAACAAACATAATATGTACAATAGGAGCTGAACAGCATAAAAAGAGATAAATAATAGAATCCATCTTCAGCTCCAGCTATCCAGAAAGAGCCTGCTAAAACCTGAATACAAGGCTGCCCGTGTAGAAAAAGGGGCACCCGAGTTTGGAAGTGAAACAAACTACGAGTCAGTCATGGGACTGGTATGAGAAATCTACTTAACACATTATAATTTGACTAATCACAGGACCACGCCACTTTCGCGGAACGGGTTTACTCCATTGGATTGGCAGTTCTTTAAAACAATTAAATCTTTTAAACATCGCAATGTTTTTTATAAAAATGAAGCCATTATAAGACTCAGTTCCCATCACACAATTCAACGCAAACCGGAGAATGGAGTTTTACCTTATAATGGCCAAAATATGCTTGATACGAATAAAACAAAGGAATTCTTAATCAGACTCCAACTGTAAAATAGTAAGAGAACGATTCCATAGGTATTAACCCCGAAGGCCGAAACCAACATCGGACCAATACCCAGGAAACCACCCATCTTAGCTCGTTTCCAGTTAGTTTCTAATTTTATAAAACAATCATAAATATCAATCATAGACGACATTAATGCCCCATACCACTATGTCGCCATATATAGGTATACAATCAAAACCGCACAGTCACGTATTTGGAAATTGGATTTCCGTCATGAACCAAGGCAAAAGATAGTCCTTACCGACTTCGAGACTGCCTAGCCCGAGTCTCAGGATCAGAGCTCGAGTGACCCTTGGATCGTCAGGGCCGGTCCGCCGATGTGGATTAAAATCCCTGAACACTGCGTTTCCCCGCCCTTTGGGGCGTAAGTGAGCCAACGAATGATTTCATCAGTCCCGGATCGACCGATATATCCAAGGCGCCTCGCAACAGCAACAACCACATAGGTGAAAATAATATAAATGTCAGTCAGTTTAAGCACTGACACCACCTCTAGCTAGGAAGAAACGCATGTCCTCCCTGAGGTCCTCTCCCGTTTCTGGTTCATACCGGGGTGTGAGGCTCGCGAATTCACGTTATACACAAAGCTACGCCACACAGGTGGTGCTTTGATCATCAACCACAAGACTTTTCTTTTCAACAGAAGCCCTGATCACTGCATCTTAGCATGACACACAGGCAATTCACACTGTGCAACTGATGACTATCAATTACACAGAATGAATTCCAATGTCAGACACACCGTCCTTTTACTAGTCCGTTCGGGGTCTGAACGAAACCGGAGGCACTATATACCTCGCATATCCATCGATCTCCATGTACGCCTGGACGATCGCCACTCATTATCCATATTTCGGGATGCCTTGCAATCAGGACATCAATTACCATCCAAACGAGGTGAAAATCTCCGGTCTTCGACCACCGTCTTCATCTTCGATTTCTTATCGTCGATATAGTTATTCAGAATGGGATAAACCCGGTCTTTCTGAGCAACTCGCGTATATAATAAACAAGTGCTACACAAACACAACATACGCCTTATTTCAATTCATTAGTCACTAACCGTCAATCAGTAAGAGAACGATTTCCCAAGTATTAACCCCGAAGGCCGAAACCAACATCAGATCAAAACCCAAGAAACCATTCGACTTAGCCAACCTTCAGTTAGTTTCTAAATTTCATATTCCATATCGTTTATAGTATTTTATAACGATTTATCGCTATTTTTATTTATTTGAAAATGGTCAATTTATTCAAACGACGCTTCAGGCCATAACGCGGCCGTGGCGCTGTTTTTTCTTCAGATTTGATTTACACATCTCTGAAAATCTAACCGTTGGATCTTCACAAAATTTACATCATTAGAAATATCTTTTCAAAACGAATCCAATGGTTCCAGTTTTGGGAAAATCCGACGGTCGAATCTCCCGGTACAATCGTTTGAAGTTTCGATTTCAAAATACGAACTACAGCCGTCGTTATTCGATTTATTTTAATTATATTTATATATATATATATATATATATATATAATCGATTCTAGCGCTGTTTTTCTTCAGATTTGAATTAAACATTCCAAACAATCCAACCGTTGGATCTTTACAAAGTTGGTGTCATTGGAAAGATATTTCCAAAGCGAACCCAACGGTTTCGGTTTCGGGAAAATCCGATGGTCGGATCTCCGGCACTAATCGTTTGAAATCACGGTTTCAAAATACGAACTGCAGCTTCGTTATTCGATTCATTTTAATTATATATATATATATATATATATATATATATATATATATATATAAATATAATCGATTCTTCGATTTCAAAACCATATTCTTTTCATAACTTTGATAAAAATGATATTTTTATCCAACTGACTTCTATTTCAACACTTCACTATTTTTAACAATTCATGCATATAGTAAAAATGTGATTTTTATTATAAAACAATTTCTTTCAAAACACGACTATTTTATATAGTTCATATAGATGATAAAAATATGATTTTTATTATAAAACAATTTATTTCAAAACACGAATACCATCCAACACATGAATTTCTAGTCAACGAATGAATTTCTATTCAACACATGAAGGTTTTCTATAGTTTATATATATATATATAATAAAAATGTGATTTTTGTGGCAAAACAATTTATTTCAAAACATGACTACTTTATATAGTTCATATAGATGATAGAAATATGATTTTTATTATGAAACAATTTATTTCAAAACATGAATGTCATTCAATACATGAATTTCTATTCAACACACGAATATAGTTTCAACACATGAAAATAATTCTAACACATGAATATTATTCAAAATTTCGGCAGCATAACGGCAGGGTAGTTAAAACCGGGGCCGTCCCTAGTACGGCTCCTCGCTCTACCTTAAAGCCTCGCAACTTTTGACAATGGGGATTTCATGCATCTAATTCGCACGCAGGCGGCATGTATATTTTTTCCATTTCCACAAACTAATCCTATGTGGTTTCAACCAAATAATTCTCAATCACAAACGGGTATTTTTCAATCACAATCAATCAAATCCAACCACAAACAATTCAAATCAACCATTCGCTATCAACCAATTTTCACACAATCACAACCAATAAATATCATCCATGGTTTGTGGACGAGGGGCGTGTGTGTATATATATATATATATAAGCATTTCACTTCTATTTCAACACATATATAATTTTTACAACACGTATATAACTTATATATCGAACGTACAACTTATACAACGTTTATACAAGAGGTGTACAACGCTTATATAACCCATACATCGACTATATAATTTATACATCGTCGCTTTCCATATCGTTTATAATTTAGAAATCTCACATTGGGTTCCACTCCACCAAAAATAGCAGGAGGCTCAGAAAAATATGCGGTCTCTTCTAGAATGTAAAAGACGTCCACACGAGTCCACTGTCTCTTATTTCACTGAATTTCGTCAACAACGAAAAAGATATGATTTTTACAGTGAAATCAAAAACTGTAGTGCTTTAAACTGCTATTAAATAGTTGAAATTAAAATAGGCCGTTACCTCAGCTATTCGTTCAAAACTAGGTTTTGATTTTTAGCAAAAACGGTTGCACGATGTTGGAATCGGGTTTGACCATGGCCTAGAGCCTGGAAAGGCGCGCCTGTCGATGGTAAGGGGGCCCCACTCGACGTCTTGAATCACGGGCGGCTGCGTGATGAAGGTCGGATCTTTGACTGTTTTAGTCAGTTTTCTTTCAAATTAAAATATATAAACCCCTAGCTAAATACCCCCATTCCGAACACAATGGGATATGTTTCGTAGGCTCATTTGACTGTTTTAGTCAGTTTTCTTTCAAATTAAAATATAAAACATTCAATATTTGATTTGAACGTACATTTCAATTTGTCAGGGCCACAAACTGATTCGAAAAATTACAGAAAAATAAATCTAGCTATGTTTTGACGATACGGTCCCAATAAAACTAGTATCGTCGAATTCTGAGATCGTTTGAAAAATGGCCCATTTCTGGTCGATCTAATTTAACTGTAATTGACCAAAACACGTTTTCCTTTGCCACGCTCACATATTAACTTCAAAAATTATGAAATTGGAAATCTAGCATTAGTTTAACATCCCAGATCCAAAAAATGTGGTTTCGTCGAATTCCGAGGTCGTTTGCAAAATGGCCATTTTCACGGGCTATATATATTATATAGCGACCTTTCTGAAAATTCATTTGGCTATAACTTTTGCTTCCCGCTATGAAACTTCGATTTTTCAGATTCGTTAGAAAGATATTCACTAACAAATTTAAATATTTTTGGTTTTGCTCAAATCCGTTTTGTTTTGCACCCGGTACAGTCAGTCAAAGTTTGAATTCAAATTTTGAAACTACCGCGCCATTTCAGGCCTTGTTTATAATTAGAAATAATTTTATTTATTTTCAAATGACTCAAACTTACTTTTCATCGTTATTATTTAAAATATTTATTTTAAATATTTAAAATCCACTAAAATAGCCAATTTAAAATTTTTAAATTGGTTCAGATTTTCCGGGTCGTTACAATAAACGTATTAATGAAAATGTTAGAATACTGTTTATATAAACCAGTTTTAATATGTTATTTCACATTCAACATGATTTCTTTATTCCATATCTATGGAATACTATTATGTGAATATTTGGCTTAGGTTCTTGAAATCAAACTTAATATATGAAATCTCCTTCCCATAAAAAGATTGTAAATTATATTCCTAAAATTTAATTACCAAATAATTGCATACATTTATATTATTATTCTATGAATAATTATAGAGTTGATGCAGCTATATCCAAAAATTGTATAAACATCTATAATTATTTAGTGAATAACTGCAAATATTTCCGTAATTGTTTTGTGAATAATGGAGGAAACTTCAGCAAATTTTCATTGAATAATTACAGAAATGTCCGTAATTTTGGATATAATTGCATAAGTGTGCAATTACTCAGTGAATAATTGCATAAAATTATGCAATTATTCAATAACTTAATTTTAGGAACCTAATTTACGTCTTTATTTGGCAAAGATGTTTACTGTGTTTTGAGACTTAACAATGACTTTAACCAAATTGTACCTATTATTATCAAACTGAATACGTGTATATTTGAATTTATACTCTATATAAAATGAACCTGTTTGGAACTTTAGCATCACTTAAATTAATAAATATGCTCAGTAATGTAATTTTCCAAGCAAAAAATAGTTGACATGTGATGTTAATTTTTTTATGAATCCATTATTTTTTGGAAAAAATTGCAATATAATTTGTGCATCAAGATTACTTAAGCTGATTAGTTAATAAACACTTTACAATGATGTTCAAAAAGTAAGCCAAATCAAAATAAACTCAGGTTACAAATGTACATTTTCATCTTTATTTAAGTAAAATATAAAAATATACCATTATACGAAATTTCGTCGAAGCCCGTTGCGGAGCAAGGGTTCGCACTTGTATATATATATGGGTAGCATCCCGCTACACCTCTTATATTGCACGTGAATTCTCCCCCTGAATATCAGTCACTCATTCCGATCACTAAGAAAGAATTTTAAAATCAAAATGAGTGGCTGATATTCAGGTGGAGAATTCACGTGCAGTATAAGAGGTGTAACGAAACGCTGTCCTATATATATAATTCAAGTGAAGTAAAAGAAAAATTACTTGACTTTGTAGAATAAACGAATTGAATGGTTTAAATTAGAGCAATGTCAAGAGACACTCATAGTTAACATTTTGAAAAAGATTTTTTTTTAAGATGTAACCATACTGAAGTTTATTAAGCTAAGTCAAGTTAGGTTCATAAGTTATGTATGACTAAGTGATTTGGTAAGAATATGACCAAATGAACATTTTGGGATATATATATATATTACAAAAAAAATGGAAGAAACATATGGTGGAATCATATAGTAAGTCATGGTTTTATTAACTAAGATTTTATGAAACGATCACGGTGTGAAATAAGTGATTGGTTGTTAAAGTGACCGGATTCAGTATTGACATACTCGACAATATCTATACCACTTCGACAGTTGTGTACATGGTGGAGAATCCATAATGAAGTAGGATGGATTTAACGAACTCTACTGGAACGAAGTAAGAGAACAATGATGGAATAGCTTTGACGTTCGGGTCATAATTAAAATGACTAAAGTGATAGTCATACTCAGGCCAAGTGAGATCGCTCCTCTTATCAAACATGCTTATTCGATACCATCTCTCTTACCATGTGATTGATTTGGGGTCCCTTTCAATATGGGAATGTAGTTCAATGTAGGCGACATTTGTAGCTATGCGTTAACACCGGCCCAGGTCTGCAATCTGGAAGAATCATACCATTGGGTATAGCCTTAGTGCCCGGTCATATTTTTTCTGATCGAACCTCCTATGATTTTGATTTGGTGTCGCTTTCTATGAAGTGACCAATGATAGCACTAGTGCAATGAATTTATGGTACTATGTAGGCTGCAATACATATAAATGGTGTAAGGGTAAAAATGTAATTCTACTTAAGGTATTTTCAATACTTCACCTTACTAAATAGATGTTATTATAATAACTTATATATTATTTGCATTAGTTTCATAGATCCTTAAAGGATGGAATCCCAAACATCCTTTAAGTTATTGAGCATTTTTGTGAACATTTCACTTGATTTTTGAATGAGAATGTTAACCCTGACTCAAATGTTTTGTTTTTTGCACAATTCTCGAGTCAGCCTGAGTACCACAGGCTTTCGTGATGCATCCTTTAGAGCTTGGATTTTTGTTGGATCTGTATTAGTCTATCAGCTTTTGGATTCTCTTAGTTATTCGTCTCTGTTAGTTATATATATGTATGTATTATCAAACATATATGTATGGATTTTGTGTTGTATAAGCTTATGACTCTATTTGTGTACATATTTGGTATCAAGTATTTTGGGATATAGCTTATGTACAATTAAGGTTTTGTTTTACTTCCGCTGCTAGTTACTTTACTTCTGTGTATGTGATTCTGTGTTCTGATTTGTATTTACTTCAAATAAAATTAACAATTCGTTGTTTCAAACGATTCAAGTCTAACATGTATGGATTATTGTCAATTTGAATAGTTCGAAATAGTAGGTCAATTTGAACGATTCAACCATGCATGGATTGTTGTCAATTTGAACGACTCAAGGTAAATGAAGGGAACTCCGGTTCGACCAACATCCGGTTAAACCATGCCGAACTGAACTCATGCCAAAACGGATTGGGCATTATGCATGATGTGGCCTATTAATTTCTTTCACTCCATTTACTCTTATAATCCCGTGCAGGTTTCATGCCGAACTGAATCCATCCCTCGGCTATAAATAGTCACCTAGCGCTTCTGGAAAGGGATTTTTGACTTCTCTTATGCTATTTATTTTATTGTAATTCTTTTGTACTCGGGATTTATTCACTCCCAACTCTTGTAATATCCATTCTAAGCAAGAATTAAGAGAAGTTCTAAAGTGGATGTGAGAAATTCACGCCGAACCACTATAAATTGCAGTATTCCTCATTTTCATTTACTGTTTTCTTCATTTTATTCTTTTCATTATAATTTTTGGGTGTTTGGACAATTTTTGATGCTTTCACTAAGAAAGTATGAATTCTCCGCATTCAAGGTCTTTTAATCTACTTTTGGATCATCAAGTCGTTTTAATATACATTTTTAAATATATTTTTAGTTAATATACTATATTTCAATATAAAGGAAAATAGTTTGTTTTAACTCAAGAATTTCCATAATTTATTTAAACACCTTTTGATTTAGTTTCAAATTTTCATTTTTGAAAACTTTCTAAGGGATGTCGACATATCACTTTTGTGATGCCGACATAGGAGTCGTTAAATAGTTTTTTAAATTTTGAAAAGTTGTTTCTTTTGAATTCAGATCTTTTCTGAGAGGATGTGGCTGTTGGAAAACTATATAAAGGCTTTCAAATTCGAAATTTTTAATCACTTTTCGTGTCCTTCTTCTTCCCTAATCATACTACCATTATTCTTCTTAATTTCTTAACTTTCTACACTTATACTCTCCCGATTTCCATAGAACCTACATCATTCTTCTTCTCTTTCAATTCTAAATCAAACTCTCTGAAATTCCAGTGGTACTCAAGAGTTATAGGCTGTTTGTAATCAAAGATCTCAAGATCATGTCCTATCGAGTCAATACTACAAAAACTGATAAGAGAAGGATGTGGTAGTGTCCCATATAAATCTACCGGGAGCGATTGTGTCCTGGAAAATCGATTGGGGTGTAAAGTTGTGGCTCGGAAATCAACTGAGTCTCACTGTACTTGGAGCTAGTTGGGGTG
The DNA here is from genome assembly GCA_030737875.1 of Allium sativum. Classification (NCBI taxonomy): domain Eukaryota; kingdom Viridiplantae; phylum Streptophyta; class Magnoliopsida; order Asparagales; family Amaryllidaceae; genus Allium; species Allium sativum. The sequence goes on along the minus strand of JASFAX010000039.1, from coordinate 3,540,474 downwards.
TGCCCTTGTAGCCCTGAAATCAAGAATTGTAATTGGGTTTGTTGAATAAAAATCCACATCAATCCGGCATTGTGCGAGACTAGATGTAGGTGAGTCCCGAACTGGTATAAAATCCCAGTGTGTACTTTCATTTTATTGCTTTTTATTTTACTTTCTACATATGTGATTGATTATGTTATTCATGATATTTGTGATTTGCATAGTATCCTATTTAATTCAAAAAGAATTCATGAAATTTAATATATTTCATAAAACACGATTCATCCTCCCTCTGGTGTTTAATCTGCCTTACGATCCTTAATCTGCGTCCCGACAACCTTAACTATGAAATCCACTAACAAGATTTAAATTGTAAAATGATAATTTGATCAAGAAATTTGTACAAGATGTAGTAGTATTTTGTGATATGTGAAATGATAGTTTCATATGACATATTAACTATGAAATCTATCAAATATTTCCTAATATTAAAACTGATAGCTTAGCGTAGCATTTTTACATAGTCTACTAGCATGTTTATGGCATTCGAAATGATAGTCCACTATTTTATTTTAGCTAAGAAGTCCACCAAGCTGTTTTAATTATGCGAAGTGGTAGCTTAATGTAGCGTTGTAGTTATAAGGCTCAGTTGTACTTATACGGTATTTAAAATGATAGTTTGATGTGACATTTAAAATCAAGTTTTTTGCATTATGATAATTGTATATTGCTTTTCAGTATAATTGAAAGTAATATGAATACACATATTGTTTTGTAATTTAAAGCTATATTATATACTTTTGCAAGTACCCTACATTTCATCATTCTAGGAATATTATATTTGACTTCATACTTTGCAGGAGATCATGAGTTCGATTCTCGCCTTACAGGGTCGAACCCACTTGTCATGTAGTATGTATCCTAACCAGTTTGGACAAGGTACTTTTCCCTGTAAATGTTTGTATTATGGATATCATAAACAACATATATTGTTGAGTACTTTGAATTATTCAAAAATATTTAATATGCCTGTAAATTGCAAATATTTAAGGATGATACACATAGTTAGATATTAAAATGAAATGTTATATACATTTAGCATTACAATTTATTAAATTCAACAACAGCCTATAGCTTACCAGCAATACAATCAACATCAAATACAATGTCTAAAGCTAAAAAAAGCAACATTCAAAATCAAATACAAAATAATAAAACAATAATATTAATTTGCAAAGTATGCAAAAAAATGCTAGTTTCATATATATAAAAGATACGATAAACACATATCAGAAGATGTGACAAATCAGAAGTAATTTCATAGGCGACGCATTGAAACTCCCTTTACGTCAGATGCATTGAAAAGGCTTACGGCGACATCTTCTATGTAGCGCTCCGAAATCTCCCGATCCCCGAAGAGACGGAAAAACGTGGATTGCGTGAGAACATGATGCATCAGAACACAAACAGAAGAATGTTTCATTGCTATTACAACAATTTATATTAGAGTATAAGATATCAGAGTTCAAATAAATAATATACTACGAAAAATAATATTAGAGATCTAAATTACAAAACAGCGGAAAATAAAATACATGAATACAATGTGCAACGGAAATACATCAGCTAGCACAATTGAAAGAAATATATGGATACAAAACATTCCGAATATAGCTCCAACCATAATCCATGATCCTGCGAAATAGAAATTTGCAAAACCAAAACTACTAGCTGCCCATGTTGAAAATATGGGAACCCGGAGTTTAGGCGAAAACAATAAACTCTGAGTCAGTCATGGGACTGGTGTGAGAACTTAAAACAGTTATTAAACTTTTACTTTAAAAGTGGGAAAACTCATGGGACCACGCTTTGTAACACGGAACGGGTTTACTCCACATGAATATCAGTTTAAAATAAAAACAACACAATACTTTGAAAAATGAAGCTATTATAAGACTCAGTCCCATCACACAATGCAACACAAACCAGAGGATAGAGTTTTACCTTATAATAGCCAAACATGCATGATACGCTTTAAAACAAATCATTTTTATATTACAATAAGTGCATCGTGTCAAAACAACTTCGAATATAAATGTATCAATCATAGACGACATAATACCCCATCCTACTATGTCGCCATATAGGTTTACAACTAAAATCGAACGATGTCATATTGGAAATTGGATTTCCATCATGAGTCAATGCAAGGGATGGTCTCCTCACCGATTCGGACCACCTCTAGCAAGATGACCCTGGATCACACCTATGAGCAACCCTTGGATCATGTAGTGTCGGTCCTCTCTTACTGTTAAGGATCAGTTATTCCTGAACAATATGTTCCCGGTCATGTCGGACCTATCACTCGAACCTTTTAGTCGGCTCTATATCTGAGGCGCCTCGCAATCTATCATCCACATGAATAAAAATGTCTGGGCTCTATACCATGATACAACTTCTAGCTAGAAAGAAACGTATGTACTCACTGTGTCCCTTATCCCGTTTTTGACTCATACCGGGGTGTGAGGCTCACGAATTAACGCTATACACAAAGCTATGCTACTTAAAGCTGTGCTTTGATCATCATCCACAAGACTCTGCTTTTCAACAAAAGCCTTGATCTTAGCATCTCAGCATACTACATTGACAATTCATGCCATACAACCGATGTCTATCAATATATAACCTCTAAGCTTGTACGTCTCAGGGAAGGGTGTTAAGCAAGAGAATAAATTCTCCACCACCAAACAGATATATATTTAATAGAAATCAATCAAAATAGAAAAAAATACACTACACAATCCATTTACAAGTTCGTTCTGGGTCTAAACGAAACCAGAAGCACCTTATTCCTCGTCCCAAATATCCAATACAAGAGAGAGGCCCTCGCATATCCGGTCGATCACCAAGTATGTCTGGACGATCACCACTTTTACCTCATCTTAGGTGTACATCGCAATAAAGACATCAGTAATCATCCAAACGATGTGAAGACCTCCGGTCTTCAACAACCATCTTCGAATCTTCGACTTTTAGTCGTCTTATCAGTTATTCAAAATGGGTTAAACCCATACTTTCCGAATAACTCGCATTTCTTATAATCAAGTGCCATAAAAACACATCATACACCTCATTCCAACCTGATTATTCTTTTGTTCATATATTCATTACAATGGGAATCATTCCCATAAATCATATCAAAGATTTAATTCATTTAAACCTCTTGTTTAAATCTTTCTTTGAAAACCATTGCAAAAAAATTTGTGTTATCTTGTAACAATCTAAAACCAAGTTAAGGTTTATCAAACTGGTCGGCATTTACGAGCCATACCAAAGTAATCATTCATTTTATTATCCCAATCCCAACCTATTCATCCCATGGAGCAAAATTGGCAGTACTCCATATCTATTCCCCACTATGTTATCGGTAAATTTAATTACCATTTCGCGTTCAAATCTAATTAAAGATTTAACTATCACATGGAGTAAAACTGCGTTATTCCATTCTCGTATACTTTTCTAATTTGATAAATTTACTTATTGCATTCTCATTTTAATCTACTTAAAGGTTCATTAAAAATCTAACTTGGTTTTAATCTCAAAAACCATTGCTTAATGATTATTCAACTTTAGGAAACTAATCTTGCCTTTAACTAGGTTAAAGAACCAATGTCATTTAAAACAAAGTTCAGGATAAACCCAAAATCCTCTTCCATTAAAATGGAATTTTCACTCAATTCTAGTTTAATGTATTACATTGGAAAACTTTACTTTAGAAAATTTCTTTAAATCTTAGTTAAAAGATTTATAAATTCCAAATCATATCTTCACTGTTAATTGGGTTTTAAGAACAAATGTTATTTAAAACATCGTTCACAATAAACCCAAAATCAACTTCTATTTAATTCCAATTATTTGTATTAATTGGAAAACTTCATTAATCTCAATTAAAAGATTTATCCTTTTCTTTACTGGGTTTAAAACAGTGTTATTGAAGACACCATTCACGATAAACCCAAAATCCAATTTGATATCGAATACAAGGCTCTGAATAGAAATTATATCGACTTATATTCAATATCGAATTCTGAAACTAATAGATATCTTATTGGGAATAATAATATATATGTTTTCCAAATTCCTCAACAATATCCGTATAATCACGGAATCCAATATCGAAATATTCCGAAGATTATTTCCATTCAGATCCTTCCCAATCCAAGTGTTGGAAAAATTCCGGTTATACTAAACCATATCAATTCATTATTCTAGTTGTTAACCATTTCATTCAGAGAAACGTATCTTTTAACTTTTCAAACTTGGATTATTTCATCCAAAATTATTTCAATATTTTCATATCCATCCAAAATCGGACATCAAAATTATATTTTAATTCTTCACTTAATATTATTTTAAAATATTCATTATTTTTGAATTGGAATCAGACTCAATCAATTACCATATAATTTTATTTATATGGACTCCATACATCGCATGTATTCAAAAATAGTGATAAACAACTATTAAACATTCAATTCACATACAGAGTGCAATTTGCAACTGCCTAAGCATTAAACAATTAAATAACACTTAAGACATTCTGTCAATCAATCGGTTGACATACAATTAAATCCAATGGAGATGTGAATTAATTATCATCCCTAGACCCGTATGGGTTTTCAACCATCAAACAAATATTATTATTTGTATACTTGGGTGAGGTGTAAAATTATCGTCCCAATACCCATGTGGGGTTCACATCACAATCCATGTGAATTTATCCATTATTTGGGAGACAGATGGGTAAATTGTCATCCAATAATAATTCATAATATAAGTGTTTATTTTTAACATCACACATATATTCACAGTTTGATGATAATAACATTAAAACTATAACCAACCGTCAACCACCAAACAACATTACAATCACAAACAAACAATATATATTCAGTTATAAAAATACATAACTGTAAAAAAATACTTGAGTGAGAGAGTTCTCACCATTGGTTTTCACTCTGTCATTCTTTAATTGATGATTTATAAAACGATTTCATAAGAATCGGGCTGCTGAAATCTATGAATCGGAGAAACTAAAAATCACAAACAAAGGCGAAATGAGCCAAAACTCGACCGGAAAAGAGCCTGAATGGACCTAAACTATTGACCGTGGTCTCCACCTGAAAATTCAGACGTCTGACCTAAAAATTCAGACATCTGAATTTCCTTTGATTTGAACCCGCAAGAATTTAGTTCAATTTGGTACTATTTCAGACGTATGTTGCTTCGATTCAGACGTCTGACCTGAAGCAAATAATTCTTTGGCTTGCCTGAGAGGTTTTTCAAACATCTGTTGCTTCGGTTCAGACGTCTGATCTGAAGCAAATAATTATATTCCTCAGCTAAATCAGACGTATGTTGCTTCGGTTCAGATGTCTGACCTGAAGCAAAATGCAAGATTTCTCCTAGGCACTAATTTGCGGTTGGTCTTGGACGAGCCCGGATCAATGGTGATGGCTTATAATGTTTCCTAAGTGAGAATGAAGCCTCTTTAGCTTGCCAAAACCACTCAAGAACACATGCACAAACGTATATACATGAGATTTCAATGATTTTGATTATAAACTCCAAAATGACTAAATTATTTAGCCAAAGCAATCAAATGCTATATAAGCGAATTGTGAAGTCTTAGAACTTGCCAGTGCAACAACGGAGCTTCACATTACCAACAAAATAACTCATAGTATGTGCATACGATTGTATGTACAATCTAAACGAAAAATTCCAATTTAATCAAACTAAAACTAATGAACCGGAAAGTGTATACTTATCTAACCAATTCATATGCATATTCACAAATCAAAATGAAGCTAAATTACACTTTACAAGCCTATAGGCTTGTTGTGGCATATATATGAGCTCATAAAGATCTCATCTTTGCTTGTTTAGAAACAAGAAATCAATCCAATGACAAACTAGAGCAACCTCTCTTCCAATATAGCTTGATAATCTTCAATCTACATGAATGCACAAATTTCCTAGAAGTTAGGTCATAGGAAATACCGAAAGTTGAAGAGGAAACAAGATGGAGAAGATAGAGAAGATGGAGAAGCTTTTCCAAGTCTCTACACTTGATTTCCTCTTGATTTGAGCTTTTAAATGCAAAACCTAGCTTAGGAATTTCTATTTTCCATTCCCTATTTTCTAAGTTCTTTGAAGTGAGTAAGTGAACGAAGGAGGAAAGGCTGATGGGGCACTTAAGTGAGTGGGCTAGGTTTAGCCAACCAAGATCCATCCAAGGTGCCAAATCTCCGAAGCTCGGAATATATCGAAGTTTATAGCTTTCGAACATGTAAACGACATTTTGAACTCAACGGAAGTGGTTTCGAGTCCAAATTCGTCCCTATGTAAAAAGTGATATTTTGGTCATACATCCAATGAAAAGACCAAATTTCACCAACTCCAAAAGTATCGATGTTTATAGTTTTAAAAGTCACAAACGGCATTTTGAACTCAATGGAAGTGGTTTTGAGTCCAAATTCTTCCGTATGCAAAATGGCTATTTTAATTGGCTATATATAATATTAATATATATGTGTGTGTATATATATATATATATATGTATATTCCATAGCGACTATTCTAAATTTTAATTTAGACATAACTTACAATTTATAAAGTGAAATCTCAATTTCTTACAGTCGTTAGAAAATTACAATTCAAAGTCTAAAACCAAATTTTCAAACTACCGCGCCATTTCAAGCTCGTTTTAATTAAATTTTAAACTTATACGTTCCAACTTGAATTAAAATAAGTTTTAAGTCGTTTATTTTCGAAATAATCCATCTAAAATATGTAATTTCTATGAAAATCATTTAAAAATAAATTTTAAATTGGTTCCAAAAATACGGCTTGTTACATCCTATTCTCAGCCTCACAAAGCACAGCGAGAACGGAAAACTCAACTCAAGCAATCTAGAACATGGCAGCGATGATCTTGATTTTTATTTGAGAAAAATGGTAAAGTGAGATGCATCTTCAAGTCGGCATCTCAGATAAACAACAATCATTACTTTGGGCAGACAGAGCAGTAAAATCCATTCAAGTCGAAACTGAGGCCGATTCATTTTTTTTGTAATCGGCTCGATTTGAGATCGAGATCGAAGAAGTAAGATTTAACTTTTCGTTAACATATCCATTGCGTCAAATTTATAACAGCCACGTTCTTCTCATGTAAAAATAATAACTGAATCCTTCAGTCCAAAAACCAAGATAGGTTTTTCATACAGCGATCATTCTGTATATATATGGAAATGAGAGAGCAAAAAAGCATCTCCAAACTGACTAGACATGTGGACATTACGAAAAAAGTGAAGGGTTCGATTCGCACTTAGCTATGTCTAACCCACTTATCATGTAGTATGTTATGTACTACGAACTTGTATATTATCAATTCACATAAAACAAAAAAAGAAAAGAAAATAAGAGCAACTTCTAGGGTTTTTACTATGATTTAAGGAGTAGTTTGACTATGATCTCAGTTAAGTTTCAAAATACAAAAAAACTCACTATTCTAAAATTTTGTAAATTATGCCTTTGTTTTCGAGAATCATCGTAAAAAATAAAAAATCAACGTAAAAAACTATCAAATTCAAAACTTATTTCAATATATAATCATTTTCGTACTCATGAAAAGAAATACAAAAAATGCTTTAAAACCAAAAAAAATCACATTCAGCCAAAATGTAGGAAATTCTACAATTTTTGTAGACTTGTAGACATTGTAGTAATTATACCAAAAGTATTGCATGATTTTATACAGTTGTTGCTGATTGTTTTGAACTTCCGAACTCAATGTCTACATTTATTCAAATAGAACATTATTGCTGAAAAATCTTAAAAAAAATAATGAATATTGCATACGAGTGAAAAATATATCACTTCTAGTTAAATTGCAAAAAATGAAACAATTAAACGGAAAAATTGCAGATATGTCTGTAATTTTTCTATACGTTGAGTCATGTCTGCAATACACTGTAGAATAGTTGCAGCTATGTTTGCACTTATTCATAAAAAATGCAAATATTTCTACACTAATTTTTTTCTTACCTACAGTATACTATGTGAATAATTGCAGATATATCTATATTTATTCACAATAAATGCAAAAAATTCTGCAACTTTTTTTTGCTGGTAGTTTTCCGTCGATGTTTATAATTTTTTTAAATTCTTTTTTAAGTAGCAATGCAAAAGGATACGAATATAAATTGTTATAGAAAAATAGAGATCTTGTTTGCTTATAAACCTACAAACAGATCCACATGTAATTGTGTTTCATTTTAAGCATAGAATGGCTTCCGTAATATTCACATTATTTTTTTCTATTTATAAGTTGCTTATACAGTATATTTGTAACTTATTTGATTGGAAAAGCAAAGGATAATATTTTAGGGTACTTTTGGCATAGGTCATTATTACGGTTCAAAATGCACGAAAAAGTCCTCTACTAAATTTCAGTGTAAATTAGGTCCCTTTTTTTATCTCCGATTGTTGTAAACATATCAGCAACATTTTATAAAAGTTGCTGACATATCAACAACTTTTCTGTACATGGTATAAAATTTGTCGATATATCAGCAATTATTTACAAAAGTTTTTGACATTTCAACAATAATTTTTCACTTTTCTGTACACTATACAAAAGTTGCTGTAAGGACCAGGGATTTTCGACCCTGAAATCAACACAAAACCCATGTTGACTATTCAAGCACCGAAAATACCAGATCATTAGTGGAAAGAAGTTAGAGGGTGAGAAAAAGAAAGAAATTAGAATAGAAGAAGAAGAGCACAACTAAATAAAATCAGAGTAAACACGAATCTCACAGCGAAACGAATAAAATATATTATATAACATAACTTTGAAATACAAAACTTTGTTTGTACTTACATATCATCAGAGTACATCACATATATATCACAGTGGAAAGAACTCTATATATCTAACTCTGAAGCCTCCTGCTCCGACTCCTCCAAGTATATCTGAAAAATCCCGACTACTTGACTGCCCATACAAATTTGGGCACCCAAGAGTTTAGTGAAAACAAAACAAAATAAACTCTGTGTCAGTCATGTGACCGGTGTGAGTAAGCTCCAATCATTTCAGTTTAACTTTTCAAAATCCTTTTCAAAGGAATGATCATCGTAAGACTGATCCACACATCAAAACGGATGGTTTTTTTCTTACGATTATCCAAAACATACTCTTCTAAAACAATACTGTTCTAATATTATTATGATGTCTAAATCAAGTAAATAACAATCTAGCATAACACTTTCATCTCATGCTCTACATATATAATATACAATAAAAAATCGTGGGTACTTATTGGGTAATGGATTTCCAACTATGACAAGGTATGGAATCACCTTCCTATCAGTGTACTCTAGAAACGATACATTGGAGTTCAACAAGAACATCATGTAACTCAGCCACACATGACCGGATATTCATTTCGCTTGAATGTTCCGAATATATTGTCACCTTACAGTTGGTATACCAACATAACCGTTCCGCAGAGATATAGAATTGAAAGAAGTAACAAATATGAATATTCTCTAGATGGTGACAATATACCCTCATTAGGTGCAACCCACTTAGCCATGCTGCCATGCCCGATTTTTGTCATTCCTCGGTTGATGAGGCTTGAGGTCATAACCTATACTTTGACAGATCACACCATCGTCTACTTTGAATGCCACATCGTCATACCCGCCAAATCACAAATTGATTTCCCCAAAAATACCATGAGTATAAAGCAAAGAGAAACGAATTCCTCCGCCACCAACGTCAATACGTTTGAAGAGGTCAACTTACGTGACTTATTAGATATTACTCTGTCAGACATTCGTCCACACAAGTTGTCCTAGGACTGGACAAACCTAAGGCACTATTCTGTAAATCCATCTTAGGCAATTTTTACCTAGGATTGCCAGATCAGCCCTTGCATAAACTCTGTCTTCAATTATCCTTATCATATTTGCTTCACAATGCTAATGCCCATACGAAGTGGTTTTCAGATATAAACTTGATCCCGGTCTCTCCCTATTGGCAGTGGAAAAATGGTCAAAAAACTTTGATAGCCGGTTATTTAACTATCAAAGGAAAACATACATACAAACAACAGTCGTATTTCCAAATGGAAATCTTACCGATCAATCATCAATCAACACCGAGCCCCTTTAATTTAATTTATCGTTAAATTATTCATTTCCCCATTTTCCTTTCAATATCTTTACCCAAATATTTTTCCAACTCGTTTAGCCTCTCACGATTTTTGGAAAACGTCTCCATCTATTTTAAACTATTTATTTTCTATATTTCAGAAAATGTTTCTTATTAACATTGGAAAAACATTTCCATTTCTTATTCACGCATCTTAACTCTCCCACATCCATTAGTCTCCAACTGTAAACTAGTAAGAGAACAACTCCCTAAGTATTAACCCCAAAGGTCGAAACCAACATCAGATCAATATTCAGAAAGCTATTCAACTTAACTGATTTCCAGTCAGTTTCTAATTCCTTAGCTTCATTTCTTATTCTTTTTATCAAATCATTTCTTACGAAAATCTCGGATTCAGTTTACGAATCTATTTCCTTTACCAAAAAAATTTGATTGTAACGATAGAATTATAATCTCTACTTCCAAAATATTCAACTTTATAATACAACTTTGATTCTTTACTTTAAATAAATAATATTTAATTAATTAAATAAATAATCTTGATTTAAAAACGAAAGGTAAATATTACCTTCCTGAATTCGATATAATCGAATTTCAACTTATAATCTTCTTTCGAATAATCTTTATCTGATTAAAGTTCCGAATACCGGAACAAATTTAACTGTTCAGGTCAACTCGATTTCTAAATTCACGTCTGAATTTATCACTTCAAATATTTACCAATTTCCTCTTTATAACCAATTAAAACTGCAAATTGTTTGCTTTTAAGCCGTTATTCACTTTAAACCATGAATATCGTTCCTTTACAGAAATCCCAACTCGTTTTATCAAATCAAATCTTGATTTGTATTCATGAATACCATTACAGGTTCACACATTGTTCATCAAGTTATTTTATAAATTCATACTCATAATTCATTTCATAAATTCCATTTACATGCCAACTTCTGGTTAATTATATATTAAGTTTATATCGTAATCTCTGTTTCATATTCGAATATAAATTATTGGTTTCAAGTTTCAACCCAAATGTTAGCTATCTTTTAAAATTCTAAATTATATTATATAATTTCTAAAGATAAATTATTTTTATAATATTCGACATCGTCGAATTTTGATTATAAAACCTTATGAATTTATTCTATTCATATTTCAAATATCGAAATAATTTTATCGTTTTTTCTTTCTAAACGATTTTCCTTTTTCTTTTAAATAAATTCATTTCTTGAATTTATATTTTAAAATTATTTAATAATAATCATTTCGCTTCATTTATAAATATCTTTTACAAATCAAATTACTTGTTTTAATTAAAACAAGTTATTACTTTCCAATTAAAATCAAATTTCAATTTCTAATTTAAAAATAGATTTTCCCTTTTTAAAACCCCAAATTCTTTTCCAATATATTCGATTATAATTTACGATATTTATATACCAATTACTTCAGGTCAATGTTATTCAACACCCCAACACACAATAATCAACACTAGGTTATTTGTCACATCATATAATACAATATATGAAAAACCACAATATAATTGTTGAGGAATCCAATTGGATCCCTTCAACCTGTTTCCCTGCATCCACATATGTTAATCAACATAAATATCATTAATTTCATATCAATATGAAATATTATAATAAATAGAATCAATATTTAAACAACGTTTTATATATATTGGTATCTATATTTTCAACCAGTTAATTAGCAAAATCATCCAAACAACCATCACACACAAGATTTAATCATTTTTTATCAATATTAAATAACATTTATAAAACTATAAAACTGGACAGAGTTAGTGAGTTTACTCACTTTGGTTGTTAATCGTTAAATAACGATTAATGGTTGATTTGATCGAACCAGGCATTTTATTCTGCCAAAAATCCCAATAAGCTTCAAATCCTACCTAACCAGCTTGATAACGTAGTATTCTTCGATACAATTCCAACGGCACCTTCTTTGCGTAATTTTATACATGTATGTTCCAGATATTAAAATAAGTTATAATATGTTATTGAATTAAATTTTTGAACTTTAAATTATATAAATTATGGGCTTTACCCATTTTTTTCTTCCGGCCCATCAAGCTAATCCCTAGGCCTTCAACTGTGAACGCTACAGTACCCTTTCGTCCACAACTTATTCCCGCCGCCTTTACATGCCAGTAACGCATCTCCTTGGCCTTCTTGACCCCAAACTTTCAATGAAAATACCACCCCAAACGAACTTCCCAAAATATTTAACTTCAACACTCTATGTTGCGTTCATTACAGGTATTCATACTGCTCTGATGAACCCCATGACTACAAACCAAACAAACACTACAAAATCCATGCGCCTCCTCTTGAGCCATCCCCACCGTAATCAATCACACGCTCCTGTACTCCTTTTTTCTTTTCTTTTTAAGTCAGGTACACTTCCATGGTGTCGCCTTCTCCTTACGTTCTCTACGGTTGTAACGTCCCGTATTTTTGGTAGCCAAATTTTTTATTTAATTTATTATTTTAAATATTATATCTGGGATATTAATGAATTTTAATATTTAATTTGTTATTAAAACAAAGTTTGAATGTTATATATTTATATAATTATAAATTGAGCTCGAAATGGCGCTCCAGTTCGTAATATAGAGTTTTGAACTTTAACCGGATATACAGAAGCCAATATAAGTCAGATTTCTATGAAACGAGAAACGTCAGAATCTTGTTGATGATAATTTTCATATGGAAGAGAAAAATCCAGATTTCGTGTTATAGATAGTAAGTTATAGCCAAATCAAATTTTAAAATAGTCGCTGTGAAAATCGTTATTTAAAATATAGGCCTTTAAAATAGCCATTTTGCAAACGGTCTCTGTTTTCGATGAAATCAGTTTCATTGAAACCGTATCGTTAAACTATTGTAACAAATCAAACTGCGTGGCAAACCGATGTCGTATGTGACTATGGTAGCCGTAAACGCCCGTTCAATTTCTATAGCGCGAAGTTAATTCAACAAAGGAGTTTTTGAGTGTAACTTGAGCAGATGATTTAATTAGTCCACGATACCAGTTTCGTTGAGTTCATATCATCGATTATAATCAAGATAGGTATATAGTTTGTTATTTTTGGGGACCGTGTAATTTGGTGTCTAAAATGGCATTGCGGTGCGCGTAAAAATAGCCTACCGGGGAAACAATCTCAGAATGCGACGAAACTGGTGCCGTTGGGTTCGTATTGAAGAATTATTATAGGATTGCAAGGTTTCAAGTTGATTTGATTTATTTAGTGATCGTGAAAAATTAAAACGCGTGTTTATTTCTGGTTTTATAAAAGAAATTTTTTCATACGACCTCGGATTTCGACGAAACTTGTCCCATTGGGTCCGAAATATCTTTTTACACTATGACTGGTTTTTTTTGTCGGAAGACGGAAGTCATTTGTGGTGGTTTCTGCGTGTTACTTCGTGTCGAAGTTTCGTTTAATAATATTATATTTTAACCTATCCCTATATATACCCCAAAAGCATCAATAACCCTAAACTAACGTGAAAACCACAATTCGTGGTCAACCTATCTGTGAGCTGCCGCTCAAGAAAATTTACGAACCAAATGATTCAATTTCTTCCACCTTAAATCTGAAAATCTGTTGACAAATTCCCCATACATCCAACTAGTAGAATGCTAAGCATCTCGACATCCTTGTTCTGTACGGTCAAGATCGGAAGTGGAGCTTTCTGGTGATTAGTTTTGCAGCAAGAAGGCACTGAGGTTGATCCGACTTTTTGAAGCCAGCTTGATGTCGGGTTGCGAGCTGGTTGAGGTGAGGGACGGCGGTGGTAGGGCCCATTTGATCCAGGTCCGATTGCCGGACAAGGTGCAGCAGGCGAATGGAGGTCGGGGTTGAGTTAACACAGGAGAAATGGAAAAAGGTAGTATTCGATAAATGAAGGGAAATGTTGGAGTGCGGTGGAGTTAAGGTGCTGTAGCATTTGAGGTATGGTACTGTTCTGAAATGGAGAGGGACGTGTTGTTCTCAAGGGTCTGGAACAAGATGGAGCAGTCTCGTGAAGGACGGGCACGATGGCAACTAGAGAAATGAACAGAAGAAAACAACGGCCAGTTGAGGAAACCGTGATCTGCGTGAAGACCTAGGAAGCCTTCAAGTTGGACAGATTTTATACATATGTGGTGAGAAGCAGTAAACAAACGAAGGGTTAGTTTCAAAACCTAGAGCAATGGATTTGCGCAGTGAAGTAATAATCGAGGCCAGTAAGGAACGAGATCGGCCTGATCTAGTTCTAACGTAAATTGTAAATTTTGAAGTTTTATTTTTAATTACGTAATTAATAGATTGTTTAAAACTGATTTAAATTGCTGTGCAGGGTTCCGAACAAACTGGGAAGGAAACGAGAGAGAGGGAGACAGTGAAGTTCGACCCTGGTTGGTTATTAACAAAGTTATCAGTTACTGAATTTCATAAATTTTGGATTTTTTTAATTTAATTAAGACCGCGCAACTTTATAATGATTGCAGAACAAATGGGAACATGGGGAACCAATAAAGCAGTTGAACTGTAGCTGAACGATCGGCCTGTTCACCGTGTAATGAAAATGATCAAGGTTTTATTAGTTATTAATAAATAATTAGGAAAGTTAATTAAACTTTTAAAACCATACTTATAATCGTTATAATTTGTGCAGTTTCGAATAAGGCAACGTGCTGAGTATTCAAGTTGAACGCTGCAAGGCACAAGAGAACTGTCGGTCTGTTAACGGGAAATTAACGTAATTAGTTGATTTATTAGTTTAATTAAGAATGAATTATTTTAGTTTAAAAACCATGAACATATATTATCTATAACTTATGATTATATTATCAGAATTGGACCATACTAGGGATGTCGGGACCATATGGACGAACTTTATATTTTGGAACTAGTTGGAACAGAATTGGACTCAATTAGAATCAACGAGATTTTCAGTTAAATTTAACATTATTTAATTTAATTGCAACGAGCTGTTGACAACATAATCAAATCAAGGTGAGTTAAACGCACTCAGTTTTTCCCATTTATATTTTATATAAATTAGGTTTTTATTTTGAGTGTTCTGTTTGATAATGGTTGACTGTTTGCTAGTATTATATTTATTTATTGATACGACTGATGAAATTAAACCGTTGTTTAATTTCAGTGAAATACCAAATCGTTATTTTAACGATTGGTTCCAATAAAGGTAACTCACCTTGGTTGGTCACATTTATAAAATACACGTGTTTAAATTGTTGAATTGTTTGAATTGCGTGTGGTTAATGTTAAATGGTCGTTATTTATTGCTATCAGTTAAGTGAAACTGAATGATCTGCTTTGTGATAACCGTTTTGAATACAGGGAAGAACATGTTGGAGGGATCCAACGGGATTCCTCAATATATATTATTTATTTCATATTATCAACATATGAACTGTCATGTTTGGGTGATTGATTTGATTATGGATTGTTGACTAAAAATTCAAATCTGTCTAGTTTAAACTAATGGGCAATATTGGTTGAGTATTTGGCAACATATGGCCTATAAAATCAATCATTTTATAAATATTGATTCACCGTCAGGTGCGTCCATAGAGATAAAATTATAAAATTTATTTTATAACTGGGTGTAGATTTTGAATATATTATTTTGAATAAAAGTTATTTAAAGGGAATAAATATTTATCATGTAAGTTTATAATTAATTATAAATTGATTTTATAAGAAACTTCTGATGTTAGTCAAATTTATAAACTCATGGATAGAAATTTATCTAACGATTAAATTTGGATAATTGGTTTGTTAAGAAATAATTAAATGGAATTATTTAAATTAATTATTTCATTAATTAATTTAAAGTGAGGACTAATTGGAATCGGTTAACGAGGTAATCGAATTTTGAGTTAACAAAGTCGACCGTTTTACTGGAATCGACTATTAAATTAGTTTGTTTTGAATTTAAGCAATAAAATAGTTTAAAGAATAGTGTTGTAACTTTAATAAGATTTTTCTAAAGGAATTTACTATTTATTTTAGTTAATAAAGAAATTAACTACTGAAGTACTTAACGATTGAAATAAATTATTATTTTGGTTAATAATAATGTAGGAATTACTTTTAAATGGAAATTCATTAAAAAGTAATCGAAGTTAAATGAAATCTAGTGAAATGGTGAAAGGAGTTTATGAATGGGCTTTATATTTAAACCTGAATCTTTATAACGAAGTTATAAAAGGAATTTTTAAGCGATTATTCTAGTTTAAGATAAATGTTACTTAATTGTTTGGATTAAGTAAAAGGAAATTTAGATAAAAGGGTTTTATAATAAACCAGAGTTATGTAAAGGAGGTTTGAGGCGTTATATCATTAATTCTAAATTAACGTTACTAAAAAAATGAGATTAAGTAAAAATGAGAAACTGAAATGCGATTTCCAAAGCGGGATATAGTTGAATGGAATTGAAACGGGATTGATAAAAGTGAATTTGGTAGGAGAAGTGAATCATAAGAGGAGAACCAATCCGAATTATAAAGTGAAATTCCTTTAAAAGAGGGAGGTGTTAAAAGTGGCGTTTGATAAGAAGTTGCTAATTATTGAATTAAGAAAGAATGGTTATTGCCGAGAAAGAGATTTTCAAAATGGTAAGATGGTTTATGAAACCATATTTTGGATAAAATAGTTAAATGGAATTTGATTTGAGTTTGAAATGAAATATTGGTTTTTGGATTACAGCTCGTATCTATCTTAAGATATGAACGTTGTTGATCAAGGTTTGAGAGGTAATTAAAATACCCCAACTTGAACGACATCAGGATTATCTGAGGACGGTATTAGTTGGTAATGGTGAAAGGGGTTAGTAATAATTTATTATTTCCATTAAAGGAATAATAATGCAATGTTTATTGGACATTTGGTATATACATATAATGAAGATTCCAAAGTAAAAGGGGAACAAAGGGCGTTGCGTGAAATTATTACGATATTTTTAAGTTAGAAGGAAACATGAAGTTGAGTCTTATTCTCTCATAATAAGCATTTGTATTGTTTCAAGTAATGAAATGTATAATATTTCGTAACATCGTTTTACGGGTAATAAGTTAAAATGATTTCCCAATATTATAATAACGTGGCTAATGTTTGAAAGTGGAAATAGACAACTGAATATGATATAGGATTTCCTAAGTATTAAATGAATTTGTTTGAAGAATAACCTTATGTTAAATAAGAAGCGTAAAGCTATATTCGTGATATCGAAATATTTAAAGGTTTTTAATTTATATTTGTTTTAAATAAAAAAGGCCAAGTGATTCCGGATACTGAACCAGTGAACTCATTGGGTTGCCATGATTGAAACACTGTTTATTTTGATAGTTAAATCACCGACTATCAAATTTGTCCAACACGATTGTTGGTACGGAAAGACCGGGATCGAATTTATATTCGAAAACCATTCCGACCAAGAAATATGTGAAGAGATCAGAAGATGATCGAGATGGAGCATTGAAGGCCGTAGACTTTCGTAAACAGAAGAACCGCTAATAATCTTTGGTTAGCTCCCAGAGACAAACTGTGGTTCTGTCGTGGTTGGAATCTACGAGTTGCAAGGACTTCTCGCTACTGATCCATGGGGTGATTCCTATATTGGATGCAGTAGGAGAGTGCCTTCGGTTCATCCTGTTCCTGGATGGCTTGTATGGGCGAATGTTTGACAGAGTATTTCCTGAAACCACGTACGTTGATTTTTACAAATATACCGAGTGGTGACAAAGAGGGGCACTTCTTTTATACCCAGAGTGTATTTGTGGACGTCAATTAGTGACTTGACGGATTTGACAATGTGGCATTCAAAGTGAATGGTGACCAGGTGTTCAAAAGATTATAACCTCAAGCCTCACAACCAGGAAATGACAGAAATCGGGCAGGCAACATGGCTATGTGGGTCACTCCCATTAGGTTATATAATCACCTATCTAGAGAAAATCCATTTGCTTTTTAAATCTATTTCGATGCTGTCCCTTTTTGGGAAACGGTGGGTCGCACCCAACCGTTGGTGATATACATTCGATACACTCAAGCGAAATGAGTGGTCGGTCATGTGAGGGTCGGGTTGCAAGACGTTCTTGTTGAACCCAGTGTATTCGCCTCTAGAGATACACTATGGGCAGGTGGTCCCATACCTTGTCATAGTCGGAATCCAATCTCCAATAAGTGCCCGCGGTTTTGATTGTATACTATATATGTGGAGCGTGAGATGCAAGCGTTCTACTAGATTCTATTTACTTGTATTTAGACACTATTATAATATCAGAAAAGATATTGATTTCAAAATGTTTTGGGTTATCGTAAGGTAAAAACCGTCCGTATTTATGTGTGGATTTGGTCTTACGATTATCCTTTTCTTTCGAAAAGATTTTAATGTTAGCATCAAGTTGTGTGATACCCTTAATACTGTGCGAGTTTTTCTCACTCTGGCTCACCAGACTGACCCGGTGTTTTGTAAATGCTCGGGGTTAGCCCGGGGTGTACAGGTTCAGGTTATCGAATGCTGTGAAGTCCAGAGACGAGCGGGAGATGTTCAGAAGTATGATATTATATAGCTACTATTCCGCTGTGTGTTGTATATGGGAACATGTTATTATAACTGTCTCATTGTGTGATGTACTCTGATATTGTAAGTATTTTTAAAGCTCTCAGTAAAGATTTGATTTTGTATTACATTTTGTTCCGCTGCGATGTGAGACTCTGGGTTGTGTTGTTTCTTCTTCTTCTATTCTAATATTTCTTTCTTTCTTATCTCACCGTCTAATTTATTTCTAATAACTATCCAGTGTTTTCGGTGTTTGGAAGGTTGGCATGATTTACGGTAAAGGTATTTATGTCAATTTTCGTGGTCGAAAATCCCTGGGTTGTTACAACAGTTTTCATGACAGTGCCCCAACATGCGAACACTTGTGTTCTAACTCCTTCTTTCATCTATTCACATTATATTCTCCTTGCAAACAAAATTTCGCTTCTCATTTCAAAACTTTCCAGCGCCATCGCTCTTTAACTCTTTCTCCTTTCCTATCATCCCCACGTACAACAAGAACACCAACCCGAAGACGCCGGCCTTTACTACTATAACACGTTGCACAACATACCTCTCACTGCCATGGAAGTAGCGACGTACTTCCATTCAGAAATGTACAGATATTTGGGCGTGATGACAAATCATGCATGGACAGTCCCGCATACTCTACGTACAACGAGAACACCAACCCGAAGAAAATTCGCTAACACCAAATCACGCATGGACAGTCCCGCATACTCCATGTGAATGTCTATGTTCAGCTTGTCTTCACGTGTGTACCTTTGTTTTGTTTCATGGCATTGATTTTGTATTTTCCAGTGCAATACGAAATATAGATGGATAGGAGATGTATATTTATATAGTTTAAATTCCTTGGTGGCAAAGGAAATGTAAGACTGACGTGATGTGGAGGAAAGGCACTGCAAATGGTAGGTCAGAACGAAAGTGTTTTGAATGCTAAGGAAAAAGTGTACATCGTGTAACATTAAATGGATGGGAGGTGAGGTGTACATATGAAAAGTTTTATGTCTAAGTTAATGCATGTTATATAACATCAACGTGGCTTCTTAACTAAGGAATGAATACCTTGAAGATAAGGAACAGAAAGAAGGAAAAAAAGACAATACAGAAGTATTTTAATATATTTGCCTATACTTCTATACTAAGTCATGGTACCAGTGCAGCGCTTAAATGTCCATTGTGAAAACTTTGTATATTTCTGGTGATCAAATGAAATGAAACTTAGATATAAATGTAGTGTGCACTTGCCTAAATACGATCCATGTCTGAATCAATAAAAGTCCTTGATAGTCCAGGTACTCGTTAAAATTAGAAGTATGTATTTGATATATTGGTGCAAATTTTGTTATAAAACATTGGATTTTTATATTTGTGTACCCCGCTACATAAAAACTCCATTCTTTTACGGACCTCTATCGATAAAAATAAAATACCGTTGTGACAAGCAGTGTGCCCCGATCTCAAAAATATAACTTATTCTTTGAAACCCCAAAATGCTGATTTAGGGTGCAAAATATGTTAAACGGAAAGTTGCTTATTTTTCAAAATAAAAATTACAGAAAAATTATATAAATTAAATTAAGAATACGCCTTAAGAGTCTTATCCAAATTCGAAACCAATATATAATTATATTAAATTTATCGTTGTGGTTTATAATCGATTCCATAGCGACTATTTGAAAATTTGATTTAGATATAACTTACAACCTATAAGCTGAAATCTTGATTTTTCACTTCCATTAGAAAAATATAATTCAACTAATCCTAATGTTTCTTTTTTCAAAGAAATCCGACTTATAATGAATCATGTATACTCAGTTGAAGTTCAAATCGTCGAATTACAAACTACCGCGACGTTTCGAGCTCGATTATAATTATATTATAATTAATACAAAACTTTTTTAAATAATATGTTCGTTATTATAATTTGAATATAAACTAAGTTAAATCTATTAAATTATCCAATTCACTCGATATTGCTAATTCAGCTATTTCCGATCATTTCGGAAATAAATTTTATTATTCCATAATTTATATTAATTAAATATTCAAAATATTTGGATTCAAACCATTTAAATTATCAAACCAATAGATTGAAATAATTAAATTATTAAATCTCTAAAATTCTGGGACGTTACAGTTGCTGGCATACCAGCAATTATTTGTAAAAGTTGCTAACATTTCAGCAATAATTTTCCTTTGTTTCTGAAAAACAGGAGGCAGATTTACAATGAAAATTTACGAGTGAAAGTTGCTGACATATCAACAATTATTTATAAAAATTGCTGACATGTCAGCAATAATTTTCTTTGTTTTAGACAATAGGAACCGGATTTATAATGAAACTTTGATAAATACCGACTTTACAATATGAAAGTATAATAGGTGATCAACGCTTTCTATGAATTAGAAAAGCATGAATATTATAATAATAACTGCAAGCGCACAGGTGTGTAGTATGCAAGTCGAACACAGGGAGGAATTTTAAATTTATTATTTATGTAATCTTGTGGGTGAATTAGACAATATTTAGAGATGTGATTTGAAATAATGCTATTGAATTTATTATAGATTCGAATCTAATCGGATCTATACTAAATTCAATAATCAAGATAAAAATAACAAATTACTGGAAAAGAAACAACGAACAGAAAATTAAAATTAGAATTACCATTGAATTTAACCAAACGGTCAATCGCTAACATGCAAATAATAAATAACAATTTGTGTTCTACCAAAACTAATTGAGTAGAAAACACATATTGTTATGAAAGAAAAGAACAATAAGCTGAAATAAAATAACTTTATTAAGAAGAAGAATAGAATACAGAATAATGAACATCCTTTTAGAATGAATACAGTAGGTATTTATAGGGGAAGTAGTCTCCCATCTCTATGTGAATATAAGGCCAAAATAAATATATGAAAAAAATTCTTTCCAAAGATAAAGGAATATTTCTTTCATGGCACTTGATTGAAGATTTGTAATCAATGCATTTCTTTTGATGTATGACACTGTCAGTGGGAAGATAAGCATATGCTTAATTGGAGATTTGTAATCAAAGCCTTCCCTTTCTTTTTGCATGGGAATTAAATACAATTGATTGGATTTGAATTCTTTGAGAGGAATATGCCATAAAATCTTTATTAAGTGCATATTATATATATATATATATATATATATATATATATATGATGCATAAATATGACTATATATAATATATCACTTAGTTCATTTATTCTTCAAAACACATAAGGCGGGGTGTGAAGCATTCGTGTTCCTTTCTTCATAAAAATAGTATTTGATACGGATTGAACTCGGAACACTTCACCAACTTTATAGGCCTTTACCAGTGTGCTACAACATCCTTTGCAAATTAAAACTTATTGATTCCAAGAAGTAGCACTTTTCATGCAATTGGTCTTTAATTGGGACAGAGGAGACTTTTATTTACAATATGTAAAAAACACATAAAAATACCCAAAGTTTCATTTATTTATGTACAATAAAGATAAGATATGAGCATAAAAATAAACAATTTTACACCATAGGATGTCTCCTTGGTTTTCACAATATTTTAATAAACGATCGAGGAAAGCAAAAGCTAACCGGTCTTTCTACAAGTTTCACGAATTCACAATTTTATCCCAGCAGTAGGTCGGTCTTCTGCTATAAATATTTCCCAATTGCTTCCTCTTCGTCGTCATCATTTTACGAAATAACAAGAAGGAAGATTGGGAATATTTCAGAAAGGTTTGATTTCTTTTTCTATTATTGTTTCTAATTGATTGTCATCGATTTTGATATTTGATCTTATTTATATGAAGTTCGAGCCTAAGATTTTTAGATATGAACAATAAATAACTTCTAAGCTAGGGCTGTGTTGATTTTATCTGAAACTGGACATGAATTATCGGATTTTTTGGAAAAGGAACTTGATCGTGAACTCTGATAAACGAAATGATCCCCGGAATAGGGATTCATAAAAGCGCTGTATCTGTAGTATAACATATACAATTCATCTCTTGTACGAATTTGTGATTTATAACCTTAAAATAAAAGCGTTGTGGCAGTATGTGTGTCCGTGGGCTGTGGCTTCATTTTTATATTTCCTTTTGATCTATCAATCGATTGGTCAGAATTTTTGAATTTTATGCAGCAGATATGTAACTATCCCTACGTATCATAAGCAAAACAAGCATATCGAAGTCTTGTTCCAGTGAACATATTTTCCTCGTCTAGACCTGAACCTGTATGTTTCTTTGTAATCTTAGCTGCTGTGATTTTTTTTATCATGTACAAGCATGTTAATTTGATCAAGTATATCTAATTGAATACTGATTTTAGTTTTACATCCTTGAACAACACTATTTAAAATAGCCGATGTTCAGTTGTATGAATTAAACAATGAAGCGGAGGGCACTATTTGACAACTCAAATTGGCCTTGAATTCACATATATTGCCTCAGTTGAGTTTTTATATATTTGTTTGACTTGCCTAAAACGTTTTATTGTTTCTATAGCTCAATTGAGTTCCAGTCATAGTTTTGATATTGAAAATGAAATTATGGGTCACTTTGCATGATACTATCCTAGATAGTTATCTCATGTGGACGTATGTGGTAGAGACTTGATAATGTTGAAGATTGGCATTAATATTTTTGTTGAACTAATCGTGTGATGCAAGTGCAACCAATAATGTTTGTGCCTTAGTTTAGTTGTATTGAGCTATGTAATAAAATTTGCTCATGATATGTTATTGTAGGATGATTTGGGTTACTTTATGCACGCATACATCCACGTGTGGATCTTTAAGATTGCTTTAAAATGTATGAAACCTTGGTTAAGGTTTAGTCGGTAAGTCACTAGGTGGTTTCTGACAATATTGTTGTTGTTGATACAATGCAGATGCAGATATTCGTCAAGACTCTGATAGGAAAGACCACCACTCTAGAAGTAGAGAGCTCAGATACAATAGACAACGTAAAAGCGAAGATACAAGACAAGAGGGGAACCCACCTGACCAGCAATGCCTTATATGTAACCAGTTTAAAATTAGAATTTTTATTACTTAATTCGAATTTAAATATGAATTTGACACACATATATATGGTTTAGAATATTTAATAATTTTGATAAGTTATATGATAGATTTTACTTGAATTATAAATGAGAATGATTATTAATAAGTTTGGATTTATTGATACTATTTGTCGTTTGATCGGATTTGTCAAACCATAACATGAATTAATAGCGTTAGAACTAAGTGTTACCCTTAGTTTTCATAGAATTTTAAAGGAAATGCCACCAAAAAATCACTTTTCCTCCTTAAGACAAGTGTAAGGACGCTTGTATTTTTGTACGCCTCCTTCCATTCATTCCTTACACTTGCCCCTTTAGGTGTCACTACCTCCTTAACCTTCCATTCTTATATAAGGAGGTCTTTCCTCCATTTTTTAACCATTCCACTCCATTTTCTTCTTTTCATCTTCTTCTTAAAGCTTATGGTCATGGTTTCCATGACATAAGTCTTCTTCTTTTCCACCGTCACCTTGCCGAAGTTCGTTGTCATCCTTCTCTTATGATTGAGAGAGAGATTAGCGTGTGTGTGTGTGTGTGTGTGTGTATATATATATTAGTGAAGAAGACATTGCGCCGAAATACTATGCGACGGTTCGCTCAGCTAGGATCGCCTACTAGGAAATTTGGAAAGTTGTTTGGTGAGAACTCTTTAACCCTGGTTTATATATTTAATTAGTAGTTAGACTAATTTAAATATAGTGATGAATTATTAGTGGTTAATGATGGTTGATGTTTGTTGTGATGGATGATGGATGCGTAGTTTAGAACACACTATTAAGCGTTAGTGTTATAACGCTTGTGCACAGTTATGATTTATTTAATTATGTTGATGATGTTTGCCATAGATGTTTATAATGGTTGTTGATGTTGTTTCGCACACACTATGACACAACAATTATGGTATCACGTTGGTGATCGACAAATCTCCTTAGTAATTAGAAGCAATATCATTATTGAAGTTAAAGGTTAATAATTGGGAAAGACCATATGTGAGAATTCATATATATTGATAAAGTTCTTTAAATGAATAAATAAATACCGGAACATTCTAGGATGACAGAGAGGATAGTGTCTAGGCTTGGGTTTGGAAAATATTGTTTCCTGCTCTCCCTGGCTATCCCTAACTGATCCGACGAATGGGATGGTTAATTTGAAGTCATTTGAATTTAGAAATGAACTGGAATTTGATTTATTAAATAAAAAAATAAAAGTTGAATTTTGAACACAAAATAATTTGGAAAGTCAATGTAAATTACTTTAAATGATTTTAAAACGTTTATATAAGTATGTAATGATTTTCTAAGGTATTTTGAAGTATTGAAGAATAATTTCTATTTCGGTCAAAATAGAGCTTGTCGTATAATGGCAAATTCACGTGTTTTAGTTACAAACTGTAAATGCTATAACTTTTGCAATTCTAATCGGATTTCCATGAAATGAAAAACGTTTGATTTCCATTAACAAGAACTTTCAAATGAGCAAAAGCAGATTTTAAATTCGATTTATAATTTTCAAGTTATGTTTGAAACCATTTTGGAAATGGTCGTTGTAAGAACAATTGTTGACCATAATTATAAACAGCTGTTTTTAAATGTTTAAAAGTATGGAAAAAAATTGTAAAATCATTACAAATTATGAAAAGGTAATTTGAATTGTAAAGTTTAAGTTTTGGCAAAGATAAACGATATTTTGATCAAAATAGTTAAGATAACTGTTTTGTAGCGCTTTTGTAACACTTTCGAAACGCTATTGTAACGCTTTCTTCGAAAACAATCTATTTTGAAGTTTTAACCCGTAAACTATCTTCCGAACTATAAGTAATGATTTGTGGAATGTTTTCAAAGGTTTAAAAGTATTAGAAATATTTTATATGGAATTTAAAAGTTTGTTCGTTGTTATTCCGCTTATAGTTTGAGTTGGATACGGAGATTAATATTGAGGATAAGTTGATAGTATTTTTATCCAGATCTAATGTCAAAGAGTTGGATAAATCTTTTAATTAAGATATGGGTTTCCCAGTTTGATTGGGATAAGTTGGATAGAAATAATCCTCGGATATTTGGTGTAAACGTATACTATTTGAGGAATTTGGAAGATATTTTTATTATATCGTTATTTCGCTTATAGTATTCGTTGATTATGAGAATAGATATCGAATATAAGTTGATACAATTTCTGTGTAACTTATGTTCAATATCGATTGATTTGGGTTTTGTCGTGAATCATTTCTTCAACAATATCATTCTTGAAGCCCAATGAGATTGAGTTGTGGAGATTCATATCGTAAATTGGGATTTAATCAAACCTTTGATTTGAGAAAATTAAAAATAAGAAATTGGGAACCATGTATAATCTTTTAGTTAAGATTAAAGTGAATGTTGGAAAATCAATCTAATTGGAAACTATGGTTGAAATATGGATTAAAGGATTTTCAAAGTAAACTGAGTTTTGATAACGAGTTATCGAACGGAAAATTAATTAAGGCTTTGGGGCTAGATTATCTTTGATTTAAGGGATGTGTTTTAAAGAAGAAGGGTTAAACATGGATTTTGTTAAAGATAATTTGAGAATGGGTTTAAAGAAATTTAATTTAACAAAATCTAATATGGAAGGAGATTTTGTTGAAAGCCTATGTGTTCCGTAATTGTGCTTTAAAAATTACGCTTATTATTTAGGAAGACCGGGATCAGATGTTTGTCTGAAAACCATTCCAAGTAGTAATACGACGTTGTGAAGCAATTGAAGACATTGAAGACCGGGACCCTTCATATCGCAAGGACGACTTGCTGAATGTCTCAAATGGGTAGCTCCCATTTGCAGATGGATTTTATATTAGCTAAGTGGCAAGAAGCCCAAACGTATGTGAAGGGATTTCAGATTGTTGTTTCGTTCTGACCCATAACGGACATTTATGGATTGTGTGTTTGACATTGTAATTGATTGCGTAGCACTGATCTCTGTTAAATATATATTTGTTTGGTGGCGGATAATTTATTCTCTTGCTTAACACCCTTCTCTAAGACTTATGAGCTTAGAGGTTATATATCGATAGAAATCAGTGATGTGTTGTGAATGGACAATGTGGCATACTTAAGTTATGTGGTGAGCTTTGGATGATCAAAGCATGGCTTATTTAAACGTAGCTTTGTGTATATCAGGACCTCGGCAAGCCTCACACCCCGGTAAATGGCCAAAACATGAAGAAATGCAGCAGGTTATGGGGTGTTATCTCTGTACTATGGTATGGAGCCCAAGTATTAATCTACGTGGTAAAAGCATCTACTTTTGTGGTTGTTGTTGGCGCGCGCTCAGAAAGGTCGGTAACGACTGGGAGATGACATACTCAGGCGTACTCTGAGTTACCCAGTTAAGTGGTAACTTGGCCTTGTGTTGGCATGAGGAGCATCATTGTTGATCCTCGGACATCCCTCTAGAGGTGTTCAAAATTCGGTTCGAAAGGAAGTTCCTTTGCCTGGTCATTGTTGGAAACCCAATCTCCGGTACAAGCCCGTACGATTTTGACTGTATAC
This sequence comes from Allium sativum, assembly GCA_030737875.1. Classification (NCBI taxonomy): domain Eukaryota; kingdom Viridiplantae; phylum Streptophyta; class Magnoliopsida; order Asparagales; family Amaryllidaceae; genus Allium; species Allium sativum. The sequence continues at coordinate 3,513,036 of JASFAX010000039.1, read as the reverse complement.
CATACGTCAATATAGTATATGGTACCTATGCTAGCTAGGATTGATACATTTACTTTCGAAATTGTTTTCGCACTATATTATAGTATTGGAAGAGGATTTTCACGTATCAAGCATTTTTGACTGCATAAGGAGAAACCTTGCCCATGTGTGCGTTTGCATTGTGTGTGTGCCGCAAAACCATATGTTAGTTTCATTTTTCAAAAAATCATTGCAAATTTATTTGCATTGGTATTCACATGGAGTAAACCTGTTCCGCATTAGCGGCGTGGTCTGGTGAATTACCTAACTTTAAAATAAACCCTAAAAACAATTGTTTTGAGTTCTCACACCAGTCCCATGACTGACCTGGAGTTTATTGTTCCCACAGCTAAACTCTGGGTGCCCATAATTTTTGCATGGGCAGCCTAGTAGTTTGGTTCGCTGATTTAGTCTTGGAGTTGGTTAGAGAAGGATGCTGGTTTAGCTGGAGCTATTATATCTTGGAGCATGCATATTCTTCCGCTGAGTTTAGTGTCTTTTCCGCTATATAATCGATGTACTTTGATGTTTCTCAGGTAACTCTGATGTAATATTATTGTAATGATAATGGAAAAGTTCTTTTTATTTTGTGCAATTGTGTAAGTACCCCTAACAATCTGTCTTTATGAACGGTTTAAGTTGGTTTAATTACCAGCGAAAACCGGACAAAAAGCCGGGTCGTTACATTTTTGGTATCAGAGCTTTGGTTTATATAAAGCAATGGGGTACGACACATTTGAACAAAAGGAAAGACTCATCAGAGTTATATATCTCATTAGAGATAGGGTTAGTAATTCCATTCCAAGTAATAATACGACGTTATGGAGCAATTCAAGACTTGGAAAAACGACGATTGAAGACTGAGATTCTTTGAATTGTTTGGATTAATTGCTGATGTCTCGGTTGGGTTGGCCACCCGATACGAGGTTATAAGTAGCATGAGGTTTGAATATATTTGGAGACATTGACTTAAGGAAGAAAACACTAATAATATCTTAAGGAGGAAGGTACTAAGCATGCATAAGATAAGTATCAAGGAGCTTAAGGAGGAAGGCACTAAGAATTGGCTTCCAAGATAAGCCACCAAGAATTGGCTTCTAAGAGAAGCTAAATATGTGTAAGAAGACAATTTGGTTTTTTTCTTCCTTAACGTTATGGCTTCTTAAGGAAGCCTTAGATGACAAATTGGATTTTTCTTCCTTAAGCTTTTGGCTTCTTAAAGAAGCCTTAACACATGTACACTTAAATGTTAAGTAATGGTAGGAGCATGACAAGTGTCCTTAGGTTAATGACATAAATGCCCTTAAACAAGCCTATAAAAAGGCACCTACACTCAGCAAGAGGGAATAGTAAGAAGAAATTACCTAAACTGAAACATTTAGGCAAGCTGAGTTCAGAGATGATCAAGTTTTTCATGTAATGAATAATAGTAAATTTTGGAAACTGAAAAGGAATAAGTTTCATAAGCATTGTATTTGCAAGATGAGATCTAAGAGAATAAATTTATAACTCTGAATTTTCTTGAAGGAGGTAAATGGTTAAGTATAAGTAATTCGCCTAGTAAATGATGAATCGAATATAATGGGTGATTGGAAGATATCGTTGGATGACATGTAAATATAGTTATCCATAAATATGTGTGTTAGAATATTCTACCCGGTATATCCATTATGAGAACGGGGAGCTTTGGTATAAAGAATTTTAATCTTGTGTCTGAAAATCTACAAGATGTCAAATGAATAATTGTGATTCCCTTTCCTTTTCGAGGACGAAATTTTTCAAGGGGGGATGAATGTAACGATCGAGAATTTCTAACCAAATTAAAATTGGAATTTTTACTACTTAATATGAATTTAAATTTGAATTTCACATACATATATATGGTTTAGAATATTTAATAATTTTGATAAGTTATATGATAGATTTTACTTGAATTATAAATGAATGATTATTAATATGTTTGGATTTATTGATACTATTTGTCGTTTGATCGGATTTGTCAAACCATAACATGAATTAGTAGCGTTAGAACTAAGTGTTGTCCTTAGTTTTCATAGCATTTTAAAGGAAATGCTACCAAAAGATCACTTTCCATCCTTGAGACAAGTGTAACGACATTTGTATTTTTGCATGCCTCCTTCCATGCATGCCTTACACTTTTCCCCTTAGGGGTCACTACCTCCTTAACCTTCCATTCTTATATAAGGAGGCCTTTCCTCCATTTTTTAACCATTCCACTCCATTTTCTTCTTTTCATCTTCTTCTTCAAACTTATGATCATGGTTTCCATGGCATAAGTCTTCTACTTTTCCACCATCACCTTGCCGAAGTTTGTCATCATCCTCCTCTTACGATAGAGAAAGAGATTAATATATATATATATATATATATATATTAGTGAAGAAGACGTTGCACCGAAATACTGTGCGACAGATCGCTCACCTAGGATCGCCTACTAGGAAATTTGGAAAGTTGTTTGGTGAGAACTCTTTAACTTTATATATTTAATTAGTAGTTAGACTAATTTAAATATAGTGATGAATTATTAGTGGTTAATGATGATTGATGTTTGTTGTGATGGATGATAGATGCGTAGTTTAGAACACACACTATTAAGCATTATTGTTATAACGCTTGTGCACAGTTACGATTTATTTAATTATGTTGATGATGGTTGTCATAGATGTTTATAATGGTTGTTGATGTTGTTTCGCACACACTATGACACAACAATTATGGTATCACGTTGGTGATCGACAAATCTCCTTCGTAATTAGAAGCAATATCATTATTGAGGTTAAAGGTTAATAATTGGGAGACCATACGTATGAATTCATATATATATTGATAAAGTTCTTTAAATGAATAAATAAATACCAGAACATTCTAGGATGACAGAGAGGATAGTGTCTAGGCTTGGGTTTGGAAAATATAGTTTCCTGCTCTCCCTGGCTATCCCTAACTAATCCGTCGAATGGGGTGGTTAATTTGAAGTTATTTGAATTTAGAAATGAATTGGAATTTGATTTATTAAGTAAAAAAATAATATTTGAATTTTGAACACAAACTAATTTGGAAATTCAATGTAAAATACTTTAAATGATTTTAAAATGTTTGTATAAGTATATAATGGTTTTCTAAGGTATTTGAAGTATTGAAGAATAATTTCTAATTCGGTCAAAATAGAGCTTGTCGTACAATGGCAAATTCGTGCGTTTTAGTTACAAACTGCAAATGCTATAACTTTTGCAATTCAAATCGGATTTCCATGAAATGAAAAACGTTTGATTTCCATTAACAAGAACTTTCAAACGAGTGAATGCATATTTTAAATTCGAGTTATAATTTTCAAGTTATTTTTGAAACCATTTTGTAAAAGGTCATTGTAAGAACAATTGTTGACCATAACTATAAACACTTGTCTTTAAATGTTTAAAAATATTGAAAAATTTTGTAAAATCATTACAAATTATGAAAAGGTGTTTTGAATTGTAAAGTTTAAGTTTTGGCTAAGATAAACAATATTTTGATCAAAATAGTTAAGATAACTGTTTTGTAGCGCTTTTGTAACACTTTTGAAACGCTGTTGTAACGCTTTCTTCGAAAACAATCTATTTTGAAGTTTTAACCCGTAAACTATCTTCCAAACTATAAGTAATGATTTGTGGAATGTTTTCAAAGGTTTAAAAATATTAAAAATATTTTATATGGAATTTAAAAGGTAGTTCACTGATATTCTTCTTATAGTGTGAGTTGGATACAGAGATTAATATTGAGGATAAGTTGATAGTATTTTTATCCAGATCTAATGTCAAAGAGTTGGATAAATCTTTTAATAAAGATATGGGTTTCCAGATTTGATTGGGATAAGTTGGATAGAAATAATCCTCAGATATTTGATATGAAATTCTATGGTGTAAACGTATACTATTTGAGGAATTTGGAAGACATTATTATTATATCGTTATTCCACTTATAGTATTCGTTAATTATGAGAATTGATATTGAATAAAGTACAATTTCTGTGTAAATTATGTTCAATATCGATTGATTTGGGTTTTGTCGTGAATCATATGTTCAACAATATCATTCTTGAAGCCCAATGGGATTGAGTTGTGGAAATTCATATTGTAAATTGGGATTTAATCAAACCTTTGATTTGAGAAAATTAAAAATAAGAAATTAGGAACCAAGTATAATCTTCTAGTTAAGATTAAAGAATTGAATGTTGGAAAACCTATCTAATTGGAAACTATGGTAGAAATATGGATTAAAGGATTTTCAAAGGAAACTGGGTTTTGATAACGAGTTATCAAACGGAAAATTAATTAAGGCTTTGGGGCTATATTATATTTGATTTAAGGGATGTGTTTTAAAGAAAAGGGTTAAATATGGATTTTGTTAAAGATAATTTGAAAATGGGTTTAAAGAAATTTAATTTAACAAAATTTAAGATGGAAGGAGATTTGGATGAAAGGCTGTGTGTTCCGTAATTTTGTTTTAAAAATTACGCTTATTATTTGGGAAGACCGGGATCAGATGTATGTCCGAAAACCATTCCAAGTAATAATATGACGTTGTGGAGCAATTGAAGACAACATTGAAGACCGAGACCCTTCATATCGTACGGATGACTTGCTGAATGTCTCAAAAGGGTAGCTCCCATTTGCAGATGGATTTTATATCAGCTGAGTGGCAAGAAGTCCAAACGTATGTGAAGGAATTTCGTATTGTTGTTTCGTTCAGACCCAGAACGGACATTTATGGATTGTGTGTCTAACATTGCAATTGACTGCATAGCGCTGATCTCTATTAAATATATATTTGTTTGGTGGCGGAGAATTTATTCTCTTGCTTAGTACCCTTCTCTAAGACGTATGAGCTTAGAGGTTGTATATCGATAGAAATCAGTGATGCATTGTGAATGGACAATGTGGCATACTTAAGTTATGTGGTGAGCTTTGGATGATCAAAGCATGGCTTATTTAAGCATGGCTTATTTAAGCATAGCTTTGTGTATATCGGGACCTCGGCACGCCTCACACCCTGATAAATGGCCAAAACAGGAAGAAATGCAACAGGTTTATGGGGTGTGGTCTCCTTCTAGATAAAAGGGGTACTATGGTATGGAGCCTAGGTACTAACCTACGTGGTAAAAGCATCTGCTTTTGTGGTTGTTGTTGGCGAGCACTCGGAAAGGTCGGTAACGACCGGGAGATGACATACTCAGGTGTACTCTAAGTTACCCAGTTAAAGGGTAACCCGGCCTTGTGTTGGCATAAGGAGCATCATTGTTGATCCTCGGACATCCCTCTAAAGGTGTTCAAAATTCATTTTGCAAGGAAGTTCCTTTGCCTGGTCATTGTTGGAAACCCAATCTCCAGTATGAGCCCATACGATTTTTATTGTATACCATACGTCAGTATAGTATATGGTACCTATGCTGGCTAGGATTGATACATTTACTTTCGAAATTGTTTGCGCACTATATTATAGCATTGAAAGAGGATTTTCACGTATCAAGCATTTTTGACTGCATAAGGAGATACCTCGCCCATGTGTGCGTTTGCATTGTATGTGCGCCGCAAGACCTTATGTTAGTTTCATTTTTCAAAAAATCATTGCGAAATTCTATGCACTAATGTTCACTTTGAGTAAACCCGTTCCGCATTAGCGGCGTAGTCTGGTGAATTACTTAACTTTAAAATAAACCCTATAAACAACAGTTTTGAGTTCTCACACCAGTCTCATGATTGACCTGTAGTTTATTGTTCCCGCACCTAAACTCCGGATGCCCATAATTTTTGCATGGGCAGCCTAGTTGTTTGGTTCGCAGATTTAGTCGTGGAGTTGGTTAGAGCAGGATGCTGGTTTAGCTGGAGCTATTATATCTTTGAGTACGCATATTCTTCTGCTGAGTTTAGTATCTTTTCCGCTGTGTAATCGACGTACTCTGATGTTTCTCCGGTAAATTTGATGTAATATTATTGTAATGATAATGGAAAAGTTCTTTTTATTTTGTGCAAATGTGTAAGTACCCCGAACAATCCGTCTTTATGAACGGTTTAAGTTGGTTTAATTACCAGCGAAAACCGGGCAAAAAGTCGAGTCGTTACGTTTTTGGTATCAGAACTTTGGTTTATACAAAGCAATGGGGTACAACACATTTGAACAAAAGGAAAGACTCATCAGAGTTATATAGCTCATTAGAGATAGGGTTAGTAATGCCATTTCAAGTAATAATACGACGTTATGGAGCAATTCAAGACTTGGAAAAACGACGATTGAAGATCGGGATTCTTTGTATTGTTTGGATTAATTGCTGATGTCTCGGTTGGGTGGGCCACCCGATACGAGGTTATAAGTAGCATGAGGTTTGAATAAATTTGGAGACATTGACTTAAGGAAGAAAACACTAAGAATATCTTAAGGAAGAAGGTACAAAGCATGCATAAGATAAGTATCAAGGAGCTTAAGGAGGATGGCACTAAGAATTGGCTTCCAAGATAAGCCACCAAGAATTGGCTTCTAAGAGAAGCTAAATATGTGCAAGAAGACAATTTGGTTATTTCTTCCTTAACATTATGGCTTCTTAAGGAAGCCTTAGAAGACAAATTGGATTTTTCTTCCTTAAGATTTTGGGTTCTTAAGGAAGCCTTAACACATGTACACTTAAATGTTAAGTAATGGTAGGAGCATGACAAGTGTCCTTAGGTTAATGACATAAATGCCCTTAAACAAGCCTATAAAAAGGCACCTACACTCTTCTCATTTTCATTCCTTCCTTACCTCTTTTCTTCTCCTCCTTCTCTTTCACCATAAAGCTCCTCAATCCATGGGTTTCCATGGCCGAAAATAACATATAAAATAAAAAAAAACTAAAGAAAGAAGAAGAAAAGGAAGTAAAGGAGGTAGATCTTGGAGCTAGAGGTCGTTAGGCAAAGCTTGGACTTCACGGGGTGAGAAAAACTAAACTTTAAAGGGTTTTTGTTGCTTGATTTAATGATTGCATGTAAGGTGTTTATTGAAATATTTCTTAGATTTTGATGGTGAATTCATGGATGACTTGATGGTATATGATTGGTAAAAATTCCTAAATAGGTTCATGAAGTTAAAATGGCAACTTGTTTGGAGTTTGAAGTGAAAACCTTTATGTTAGGCTCACAAAATTGTACCTTTATGAAATATCATATATATACATGCCTTGATTTAATTTTGGTAATATGTTCGAGTTATTAGTAAGTGATCTGATGTGGTTAAAGACGTTAAAACCTTAAAGATTTGATCTTTATGGATAAACTCACATAAAGGTGTGATCTTTAGGTGAAAATCCATGAATACATAAAAGAAAACCAAGATTTTTATGGAAGATTAGATATATACATGCCTTTGTTGATTTGTAGTGGTATGTTTGAATTATTTGCAAGTGATTTGATGTGGTAAAAAAAAATTAAACCCTTAAAGATTCAATCTTTAAGTAGAATTTAGGTAGTCACTTAAGTATGTGCGAAGCTATTAACCGATTGAGGGCTAGTTTGATATCAATAATTGTTAGTGAACTTATATGATTATATGATCATTAGTGGTTGATAATACAAGTTCATTATTGTGATCGATTGATTGTTTGGATTGTGCTCTACCAGTTTATGAGCAAATATGCTTTTACATTTAGCATGGGGTTGGGTAGATAATACTTGTATGCTAACACCTTGTGAAACACTTCACGATTTGACTATGAGGTGTTTAGCATTGTTTTTGGGTTCATCTCAATTTACTGAATGGATTTTTAAATGAGATTTTCATTAGAGAAAGGAAATGTTTTTCCTAATTTTGGATTGGAAATGTTTTATAAAAATGTTACAAGACATAAAGGATTTCGACGACTAAACCCGATGATTTGAAATGATTTGGAAATGGAAATCGATATAGATTTGGTTGTACTTGTGATTATTATTGGTGTAAATGGTTTTCCCCACTTAGGGATATAGAAATGATTTATGTGTGTTACTAATGATCGGGTAACAACATTGGTGGTGAAAAGTCGGGAATGTGAGGACTACGGTCCATGGAAGGTATGGTTCGCTCTCGGGTTGGGGAGTGGGCGTACCTGGATTATTATTATGATGATGAGGTGTACCTAGAGCCAGGTCATCAGGGGAACCTATCGATTAGGTGGCACATATTTTGATATGCTTGTATAGTAGATATTTGAGGTTTTCAAATATGCTTTGGTTTGAGATCCGAAGTGAAAGCTAATTTGATATGAAAGCTATATATGTATTTCAAATGATTTGAAATAAGAATTCGGGTATAAAGTCCAAAAAAATAATTTCTGTAAAGTTAATTGGATTTTGAAAACCTAAGTTTGGGAATTAAACCTAAATGGGTAGATTGAGAAATTGCATATTGTTTGTTGCATTTTTGGCTTCATAAGTCTATTTTTTGGTAGTTGGTTGTGCACGTATCCTTGGGAGGAAACCTGTTTCATGACATGCAGCGTGGTCCCGAGATACCTTATTCAAAATAAGGCTAAGTATCATATTAGTAATAAAAGTTTTCTCACACCAGTCCCAAGACTGACTCGTAGTTTGTTTTTCCCTTGCAAACTGCGGGTGCCCACAATTTCCACACGGGCAGTCTGGTAGTTTGTTTTTCAGTATCGAGATTGGGCTCAAGCTTGAAGACATGGAGCTCCAGAGAGAGCTGGAGTTTCATATGAAGGCCAGACGTACTCTACTATCGGTATATTATGTTAAGTCTTCATGGAGTAATGGTATGTAAAATCAGATTTGTATTCAAAAATGTTTCCGCTGCAATAATATATTCTTATTATATTTTATCTGTTCTGCTGTGAGTTTTGTATTCCACTGTGTTTTGCTCTGGTAAATCCTAACGAAACGTAATTTTTCTTACCTTGAATTGACGAGGGTTCAGTTTTTGGTCGGTTGGAAGTGAGTGGAAGTGTGGGTTGTTACATTATATTTGCGGGTAAACAGCTTGAAGATGGGAGAACACTAGCGGATTATAATATCCTGAAAGAATCAACCCTCCACTTGGTTCTGAGATTGAGTGGAGGTATGTAGATATTTGTGAAGACACTGACTGGAAAGACCATAACCCTCGAGGTAGAAAGCTCGGACACCATAGACAATGTGAAGGCGAAAATCCAGGGCAAGAAAGGCATTCCTTCTTATCAGCAAAGGTTGATATTCGCTAGAAAAAAGCTAGAGGATGGTACGTACTCTTGCTGACTACAACATCCAGAAGGAATCCACCTTGCATCTGGTGCTGAAGCTCAGGGGTGGCATGTAGATATTTGTGAAGAAATTGACGGGAAAGACTATTATTGTGACAACCCTAATTTCGACAGACCGAATTTTTTTCAAAATTCCAATCTATCGAAACTCGGAGTGGTTTGCTCTGGTATCGTGCAGAAAAGAAAGAGACATAAAACATTTCAGAGCTCAGAAATTATCTCACAGCGAAATGAATAAAATATAATATAATCAAAATATAGCCTTACCATATTAATAATACTGCCTAACCAATATCCAAGGCTATCATGTCCATGCCACAAATCTAACCTGCGAGTATGTTATGAGGAGGGGGTCAGAACACAAGTTATGATAACTGAATTTAAACTATACACTTTGGATAATCCTACATATACCGTTCAATCATATTTTCTTATTTATTAGGTTACTTGAGTTAACAACGCTCAAGGCTTACACACGCGTCACACCCATTTACTTCCCAGTGGATTAACCTAATACAGTATATGTGTAGCTACCCCCAAACTGAGGTATACCCCATGGTACCTCACTCGCGCGGTCTCCAGCGTAATGCCACATAAATGCTCGCAGTCACTCATCCTACGCCGGAGTGATGTACAGATCTCTATATAACGATGTTACGACCAGCATATATCTGCCATCACTATGCTACGTAAGCGCATAGACTGCCACCCTCGATTGAATCATATCTCATACCGGAGTAATGCCCTCAAGTCTACGATACACCACCCAAAGCAGATATGCATGTATCTAGACTTTCCCTCCTACATACTGTTAATTGTAGCTCGATGCCTCAATCGCATGTCCTCTAATGTGCACCTGAGTTCCGTAGAAGGGGGATACAAGAAACATGGAATTCCCTCGAGAGCTTTTCCATATCTGTACAGGCCCGTCTTTAAAGAGCCTCTATATACAGATATATCTAGGGTCTATTTTCATGGTGGGTATGGCCCCACCTTGGCCCCTCCCTCAACTAGTAAATACTACAAGAGCTAAGCGACTGCCCGTACGCAAACAATCTAAACATCCATGCGGCGTCTCTCCTTTACCCCTTACCCCGATAGTGAAGGGTGAATGGTATCTTGGGTTTAGCTCTAGTCTTTTCGCATCCCACTGGCTCCCGATGACGGGTATCCGACGATCTACTATCCTTGGTCTTGACCCTCCGCCTCCCCGTTGAGGCGACCGCCGAATCAACCTAGTGTCACCGTGTCACAACATTATGACTTCATAGCTACTTCTAAAGTCAAGTCCCACCCACCTAGTAGTTACGCGCAGACCCAACCTCTGCGAGTACAGCCTAAGTCATCTGTCACCGCATAGAGGACTACTAGGAGCACCTTACATACCTAAGGAGGCCGCGTGCTTCCACTTCCAGTCCTTAGGAGCCATCATAACAATCAGATGAATGTACGCTCCCCTCGTGCCTTATAACACCACGATGAACTACCCCGTTGGGTTATTCACCCTCAAACATGCGGACTCATCCAAGCGCCTCAATTTAATATGTTGTTAGACCCTATGTCTAAACATTCTTTTACGCGCTTGCCTCACCTCATCAGGTTTCCATTTAACTTGGTTATTTCCATTCATATTGAATTCTTATTCAAACTACCAAGTTTCTCTTGCTTATTAATTTCATTCATATAACTTAACCCATTTAAGTTTACTAATAAGCCCACAACATGTTATTCTCTAGATTGTGGCCCAAGGTCTGTAATCCACAATCTCTAATATATTCTTGTTTAATTACAACAACATTTGTTACTTAATATGTAATTAATTATATCTCAATTCACATGTTTTCCATTTAACATGTCACTTACCATTTAAGTTTCTCTACCCATTTAGTATAATCTATGTTATAATTTCCCCTTGTCCCTAGGACAAGTCTGAACATGTTATTCTTATCAGTGGGTTTCAAACTTTCTAGTTTACGGATTACTTATTTTATAATTAAGTACAATATATTTTCCCCCTTTTCTTAACTGGTTTTAGGTTTTCCCTTTTTTCTGATTACTTAATTTACAATTAATTGTCCCTTAACTCAATTCACCAGTTATCCCATTCCCGTAATAGTTTATTATAACCTAAGTTATAATCCCCACTTGCCCCTAGGATAAACCTACCTATTATACAACATTTTCATTAATGTTATTTATTTATAGTAGGTGATTATCATTTCTACAAGTTATGCTTACCCTAAAAGGTGTCTTTAATTACCTAACTTTACTATTTCTACCGATTATGTATACCACTAGGTGTCTTTAATTACATAACCTTATCGAGCAAAGTTTGCGGGCCTATATGTAAATATTACCCACCCCTTCGGATTTGCTTAGCCCACCCACTGTCTAACTAATTTTACTTAACCCTAACTTTAGTTCATATTCATACAATCTCTATGGATTAGATTAGGTTAAGTAGTCCAATTCATTACCATGTCCATTTATGGTTTATAATGGGCTAGATCTCCCACATTAGGCCTACAACTTGTGGATGCTGGATATGTCGGTCGGGTTCCGGCAGACTTCTTCCACAAGTTGGGCCTAACCTCATGTCATAGCCCGTCTCGTATTTGCGCACTTAGACCTCTCACGTTAGGTTCAACATTAGTGGCTGCTGGATATGCCGGTCGGGTCCGGGCAGACTTCCACCACTAATGCAACCTAACCTCATGTCATAAGTACAATTATAATTTCTAATTGTAATCTTAGGCATTCATTATTAATCAATTATTTAAGCCTATGCCTTTATAGGTGTTTATGCCTATTTACCCAATTATATTCATGATGGATTATATGTCTAAATTCATATTATTCAAATTATGCCAATTCATATTTTACATATGATTCCATTAGCGCCCGAATCATTTTTCTATACAAAATGATCCAATTTAAGATCTTTAAACATAATTTGGTCGATGCCCCAAACCCGTATTTATTTATTCAATTCTATGTTAACATGAAACCATATAATCATATACTTACTCTGATTATTTCATGTATACATTTGGGACAAATTAACATGTAACAAGAACAGTTACAGTTGATACCCATATTCTAACAAGTTCATAATCATGTAAACTTTTTTTGCACTACAACTAATTCAATATATGAATTTTCCAACATGTTCATATTAATAAAACATGTAAACATTCCAACTGATTCATATTAACAATTTGACGTTATATCATGTTAATCATTCCCGCATGTCATATACCACTTTAATCATTATTAGCATATGTTTAGACATCTTAACATGTCATATTACAATTTGTTATAATGGGGAATGCTAAACAGTAATATACCATTATCTAAAATAATATGGTTTAAATCCACTCACCTTTCATGATTTCCCCAAATTTTGGATCTGATCCGTTCTATCATCCATGGTTTTCCTTCCCCTTTAATTTGATTAGAAACCTTACTCCCGTGATTCAATAATCTTCTTATTAATGTTTATTCTCTCTCTTCCAGATTTGGATTCATAATTTTCCTAGGCTATTTTAATTTTCAGAATAGATTTGAGAAGAGAGAGAGAGAGAGAGAAAGTAATGGCAGAGCTCCAGCATCGTCACCAAATTATGAGGGTTAGGGTTAGGTCTAGGGTCTTATTTATAGGAGTATGGAGCAACCAGGACCCCCAGATTTGCCCAAAAGCCATCCAAATCATAAAAATATCAAAAAACCCTAATCTGCCAAAATCTGCCGTAGGTGGGTAGACACCTCTTTAAGGGGGTCGACACTGGGGTCAACACCCCTTTGAGTGGGTCGACACCGGGGACGACACCCCTTAGGGAAGTCGACACCTCCTAGCGGGAAATCTGACGCTTTCTAAAAATTCGAATTTTGTACCGATTTTCAAATTTTTGGACCCATTTTTGAATTCTGAACCTAATATATACATATATTCTTCCTGCGTGTATACAAACTTCGAACCTTAATAACTTCTTCATACGGTGTCTGATTTACGCAAACCTGATGTCGATCTTAACCAGAATTTCGAGACGAACGCAATGGCGTAGTCCGTTTTACTTAATTATGAATATTTAATTAAGTTATTATTATTTTATTACCATACATAAAAAATACTGGGTGTTACATTCTCCCACCCTTAGGAAATTTCGTCCCCGAAATTTGATAAGGGTAAAATAAATTAACCCCCGCATAATATACATACATCATGTGTGCATCCAATTTTTGCAAACATTGTGCACTTGTGCAAAGTAAAGTACAACATAATAATGCATGCATGCCTAAGCGGTACCTCCTATGTGTATGCAATTTTTTCAAAAATCCTTTTAAAATATGATTGTAACGACCCGGCTTTTTGCTCGGTTTTCGCCGGTAATTTAACCAACGTAAACCGTTCATAAAGACGGATTGTTATGGGTACTAACATATCTGCACAAAAATAACAGAACTTTTCATTTTATTACCAGAATATAACATCAGAGTTACAAGGAGTACATCGATTACACAGCGGAAAAGATACTAAACTCAGTGGAAGAATGCGAATGCTCCAAGTCATAATAGCTTCAGCTAAAACCAGAATCCTGCTCGAACTAACTCCAAGGCTACATCTGCGAACCAAACTACTAGGCTGCCCGTGTAAAAATTATGGGAACCTAGAGTTTAAGTAAGGGCACAATAAACTCCAGGTCAGTCATGGGACTGGTGTGAGAACTCAAAATAGTTGTCTTTAGGGTTTATTTTAAAGTTAGGTAATTCACTGGACCACGCTGCTAATGCGGAACGGGTTTACTCCATGTAGATACCAATGCATAGAAATCCGCAACGACTTTTTGAAAAATGAAGCTATCATTAGCTCGTCCCACATCGCAAAATGCAAGCGCACACCAGATGGGCGAGTTTTGCCTTATGATAACCAAAAATGCATTCATACGTGAAAATCCTCTTTTACTATTATATATAGTGTGAAAAACCTTTTCACAAATAAATATATTAATCCTATCCATCATAATGCCCCATCCCATTATAGTTACAATCATGCCGGTAACCAACAGGCTATACAATCAAAACCATACAGGCTCGTAGTGGAGCTTGGGTTTCGAACATGATGGTTCCTGGTATGAAAGATCATTCGTGGGCTCACAAACTTTCTTGCGTGCATCATCCCAGTACTCGCAGATAACGTCCAGACTCGGACTCCGTTATACTAACCCACCATACATGAATCAGAGTACCCAACAAATAGCGTCCCAGACTGGGGACTTCGCAGTACCCTTTCATCATCACATCCCGGTGCACCGAACATACGAAACGAACATAAAAATCTGACCACCAGTTTACAATCAATCCGGGGTGTGAGGTTCGTCGAGGTCACGATATACACAAAGCTACGCTTAAATAAGTCATGCTTTGATCGTCCATAGCTCATCTCATAACTTAAGTATGCCACATTGTCCATTTACTACGCATCACTGATTTTCATCAGTATATAACCTCTAAGCTCATACGTCTTAGAGAAGAGTGTTAAGCAAGAGAAGAAATTCTCCGCCACCAAGCAGATATATATTTAACAAAGATTAGTGCTACGCAGTCAATTACAATGGTATACACACAATCCATACAAGTCTGTTATGGGTCTGAATGAAACCACAATCCAGAATTCCTTCACATACGTTCGGGCCTCTTGCCACTTAACTGGTATAAAATCCATCTGCTAATGGGAGCAACCCATTCGAGACATTCAGCAATTCGTCCTTACGACATGAAGGGTCCCGGTCTTCAATGTCGTCTCCAATGTCTTCAATTGCTCCACAACTTCGTATTATCACTTGTAATGGTTTTCAGACATACATCTGATCCCGGTCTTTCCAAATAATAGACGCAATTTAAAAAAACACACTTATAGAACACAAAGGCTTTCTACCAATCTCCTTCCGTCTTGGATTTTGTCAAAATTAAACTTCTTTAAACTCATTCTCAAATTATTAAAAAAATCCATATTTAACCTTTCTTTTTTAAAACACATCCCTTAAATCAAAGATGATTTAGCCTTAAAGCCTTAATTAATCTTCCGTTTGATAACTCGTTATCAAAATCCAGTTTCCTTTGAAAATCCTTAATCCACATTTCAACCATAGTTTCCAATTAAATTGATTTTCCAACATTCCATTCTTTAATCTTAACTAAAAGATTATACTTTCTTTCTAATTCCTCACTTTTAATTTCCTCAAATCAAAGATCTGATTAAATCCTCAAATTGCGATATGAATTTCCATAACTCAATGTCATGGGGTTTCAAGAATGATATTATTGAAGATATGATTCATGACAAAACCCAATCTGATATTGAACATAAGTTACACAGAAATTGTATCTACTTATATTCGATGTCTATTCTCATAATCAATGAATACTATAAGTGGAATAATGATATAATAATATCTTCCAAATTCCTCAAATAGTATACATTTACACCACAGAATTTCATATCAAATATCTGAAGATTAATTCTATCTAACTTATCCCAGTCAACTTAGGAAACTCGTATCTTAATTAAAAGATTTATCCAACTCTTATTAGATCTGGATAGCAATACCATCAACTTATACTTAATATTAATCTCAATATCCAACTCACACTATAAGCGAAATAATGGTGAACTACCTTTTAAATTCCACAAATAGTAAGAATCATCATCTACCGAATTAATATCAACCATCCGAAGATTTATCTCCAACCATATCCAATTATTTAAAATTGAAAACACATTTTAATTATTAAATAAATCAATTTAAATTCCAAACAAATTATTTTCAATACTTTTAAACCATTGAAAACATTCAAAAAATCATTTACAAATGATTACTTATAGTTCGGAAAACATTTAGCAGTTTAAATACTTCAAATTAGGTTATTTTCAAAGAAAGCGTTACAATAGTGCTTCAAAAGTGTTACAAAAGCGTTACAAAATAGTTATCTTAACTACTTTAATAAAAACATCGTTTATCTTAGCCAAAACTTAAAATTTACAATTCAAAACACCTTTTCATAATTTGTAATGATTTTACAAATTTTTTCCATATTTTTAAACATTTAAAAATAGATGTTTATAGTTATGGTCAACAATTGTTCTTACATCGATCTTTTCCAAAACGGTTTCAAACATAACATGAAAATTATAACTCGAATTTAAAATCTGCTTTCACTCATTTGAAAGTTCTTGTTAATGGAAATCAAACGTTTTTCATTTTATGGAAATTCGATTTAGATTCCAAAAGTTATAAGCGTTTAAAGTTTGCATCTAAAATACGTAAATTGCTGTTATGCGACAAGCTCTATTTTGACCATAATAACCATTATTCTATGATACTTCAAAATATCTTAGAAAACCATTATATCCTTATATAACCCTTTTAAAATCATTTAAATTTACTTTTCAAATTATTTTGGATCTAAAATTCAACTTTCATAAATTCCAATTCATTTCTAAATTCAAATAACTTCAAATTAACCTTCTCATTCGTCGGATCAGTTAGGGATAGCCAGGGAGAGCAGGAAACTTCATTTCCAAACCCAATCCTAGACACTATCCTCTCTGTCATCCTAGAATGTTCCGGTATTTATTTATTCATTTAAAGGACTTTAACAATATATAAGAATTCATACATATGGTCTTTTCCAATTATTAACCTTCAATTTCAATAATGATATTGCTTTTAATTATGAAGGAGATTTTTCGATCACCAATGTGATATCATAATTGTTGTGTCATAGTGTGTGCAAAACAACAACAACCATTTAAACATCCATAGCAACCATCATCAACATGATTCAATAAATCATAATTGCGCACAAGCGTTATAACACTAACGCTTAATAGTGTGTGTTCTAATTTTTGCATCCATCATCCATCACAACAAATATCATTCATCATTAACCAATAATAATTCATCACTATATTTAAATTAGTCTAGCTACTAATTAAATATATAAACCGTGGTTAAAGAGTTCTCACCTAACAGCTTTCCAAATCTTCACGGTAGGCGAGCCTAATTGAACGAACCCTTAGACAGTATTTTCGCGCACCATCTTCTTTGCCAATATATATATATAAATATATTAATCTTATCTCTTTATAAGAGGAGGAGGACGAACTTTGGCAAGGTGGTGGTGGAAAAGAGGACGACTTATGCCGTGGAAACTATGGCCAGAAGCTTTAAGAAGAAGAGAGAAAGAAAAGAAGTGAGAATGAATGAAAAAGTGGAAGGAAAGGGTGGTATTTTTAGTAAAAGAGGAGTAAGGAGAGAGTGACACATCATAGGACAAGTGTATTTTATGCATGGAATGTTGTATGCAAAATTACAAGTGTCTTAACACTTGTAAAAAGGAGAAGGAATGTGTTTTTAATAGCATTTACCTTAAATGTAATGAAAACAAAGAGCAACTCATAATACTAATGCTATTAATTTATGTTGTCTTTTGACAAATCCGATCAAACGACAAATAATATCAGTAGATCCAAACTTATTAATAATCATTTCCATTTATAATTGTTATAATTCAAATAAAACCTATTGTTTAACCTATCAAAATTATTAAATGTTCTCAAACTTATTTTATGTTCAGAAAATTTAAATTAAGTATTAAAAATTCCAATTTCAAATTGGTTCAAAATTCTGGATCATTACAATGATGCTCACATCCTAAATATACTGGAAGTTCTACATGAATGCAATATTTTGAAAATCAAAAATGCTTTTTCATCCAAATTTTCCCACACTCCTACTGAGTAAGAGCGTTGTTCATCCAATTGTTGCATCCATAACCTTACCAACCAATTTCAGAAAAATCTAATTTTTTAAATTCGATTTCTTATGTTACAAAAAGGTGGAAAACGAAAAATTTCACATCTTTTGTTTTTCTTTTATGTACATTTTTCCAATCGTACTTGGATTTTATGTAACTATTTGTAAAGATTCCTTATTTTTCTATCTAAGCACAGCCTACATAAGAAAATTTTCTTTGTTATTGATTTTCTTTTTCATCTTATCTTGGAAATTTTTGTTCTTATCCATCTTTTCTCATAATTTTCCATTTTTGTTGCTTTATTGAATTTTCTATTTCCTTTTTAGTTGTACTTATTTTTCTTTTCCTTAGCTAATTATTTAATTATCTGACCTTAGTTTAAATCTAAATAAGCTTATAGTCTTCCAACTAAAACAGGAAAACATGCACCCTACATAGCTACTATTATTGGCCAAGAATCTCGGGACTATGTTCCCTTCAGACAGAAAAGTCCAAACTATGGGATCCACGACAGGTTTAGATGTTACCCTAACTACCCAAGAAGAACTAAATAATGGAACGATCCCAACAAGAGTGTAGTAACGGGTTTTACCCCTAACATGACAATTAGCAACAAGATATAAACACTTACTTGCCCTTTACTATCTAGTAACCACTACTAATTCTGGCTGTGTACCAACAATTATTTCAAGCAACACCCAAGGCTTTCCAATGCTTACGCATTCTACGGGAACTCACTATTATTCTAAGATAATTCTCGCTATTTACTTTATAGCCCCAAAACTTTTCCCGTCTTCCCTAGGCACTAATCCTTACTTATTCCATACTTTTTAAAACATGATTTGGACCTTTTCATTTAAATTTCCTTCCCAAAATTAAAAGTGTCAAAACTTTATTTTCCTCATAAAAACTTTCTTTTTCCAAACCATAAAAAAAACATATTATTTAAAAAAATGTAAATCATCATTTTTTTTTTCAAATCACAGAAACTGGAGTAGATACGGACAACTATTTTCTCAATCGGGTATATGACTTGTTCTTACCTATAAGGTCGGTTTAGTCTCTTACTACAAGGTGCCAACATCCACTTTATTCATAATTTCCACACTTATTTTGTCCACCCAACAAAAGTTATCTTGTCAAAATAATTTATCCAAAAAGGATTGTCATAAGAATAGAGGTTTCGAATCTTTCTTTATTAAAAACTCTTGTATGAAATATAACAAGAAAACTAGCAAGCCATACATGCTCTATAATATGAACCTTTTTACTGAGAGAATTTTACTTTTAAACTCAATATGTACTTCTTTACATATTTTAAAACTACAATTTTTATGATTAAAACTTGAAAACACCATAAACCTTTTTCCAAAACTTTTATAATTTCAAGTTTTTAAAAGTTAACAATGGGGTTAGGCTTAAAGCGGGTTTCCAATTTTCTTCTAGGCTTTCCGAAATACCCTCCCCCTCCCCCAAGTTCAATTCTCTCAACTATATATATTCCTAATCCATTTTTCTCTTTTTTACCTTTTCCAATTTATAAGGTTTTCAAGCCCACTAACCCAAAATGCTAATCATATGGGATTCACTTTCCTTCCATACAAAGTATGTTGTACACTATCTACCCAATTTACCTAAGGGTCTTGAATTTCCATATTCATCCCTTTAGTGTACAAAACAACATCCCATTTTTTACCATATTATACTCTTTCTGTTCAGTGGGTTCCTCTATGGATCTAGGTATATATATATATATATATATATATATATATATATATATATATATAATATATTTATATATTTAAAAAATATGTTCACTCAGTGTTTATATAGGAATCCTAAACCTAAGCTCTGATACCAGATGTGACAACCCCAATTTCGACAGACTGGATTTTTTTCGAAATTCCATTCTATCGAAACTCGGATTGGTTTGCTCTAGTATCCTACAGAAAAGACAAAGACATAAAAACATGTTAGAGCTTAGAAATTATCTCACAGTGGAATGGATAAAATATAATATAATCAAAATATAGCCTTACCATATTAATAATACTGCCTAACCAGTATCCAAGGCTATCATGTCTGTGCCACAAATCTAACCTGCGAGTATGTTATGAGCAGGGGGTCAAAACACAAGTTCTACTGACTGAATTTAAACTATACACTTTGGATAATCCTACATATACCGTTCATTCATATTTTCTTATTTATTAGGTTACTTGGGTTAACAGTGCTCAAGGACACGCGTCGCACCCATTTACTTCCCAGTGGATTAACCTAACACAGTATATGTGAAACTACCCCCAATATCGAGGTACACCCATGGTACCACACTCGCACGGCCTCCAGTGTAATGCCACTGAAATGCTCACAATCCCTCATCCTATGCCGGAGTGACGTACGGATCTCTATATAATGATGTTACGACCAGCATATATCTGTCATCACTACGCTACGTAAGCGTATGGACTGCCACCCTCGTTAAAATCGGATCTCATACCAGACTAATGCCCTCAAGTCGACGATACACCACCCAGAGTAGATATGCATGTATCTAGACTATCCCTCGTACATACTGTTAATTGTAGCTCCATGCCTCAATCGCACGTACTCTAATGTGCACCGAGTTCCGTAGCACGACGATACAAGAAACACAGAACTCGGTCGAAAGCTTTTCCATATCTGTACAGGCCCGTCTTTAAAGAGTCTCTATATACAGATATACCTAGGGTCTGTTTTCATGGTGGTTATGGCCCCACCTCGGCCCTTCCCTCAACTAGTAAAGACTACAAGAGCTAAGTGACTGCCCCTACGCAAAAAATCTAAACATCCATGCGGCGTCTCCCCTCAACCCCTTACCCCGATAGTGAAGGATGAATGGTATCTTGGGTTTAGCTCTAGTCTTTTCGCATCCCACTGGCTGTCGGTGATGGGTATCCGACGATCTACTATCCTTGGTCTTGACCCTCCGCCTCCCCATTAAGGCAACCATGGAATCACCCTAGTGTCACCGCGTCACAGTATTCTGACTGCATAGCTACTTCTACAGTCAAGGCCCACCCGCCTAGTAGTTACGCGCAGATCCAACCTCTGCGAGTACAACCTAAGTCATTTGTCACCGCACAGAGGACTACTAGGAGCACCTTACGTACCTCAGGAAGCCGCGTGCTTCCAATTCTAGTCCTTCAGAGCCACAAGAACAATTAGATGAATGTACGCTCTCCTCGTGCCTTATAACACCACGATGATCTACCCCGTTGGGTTATTCACCCTCAAACATGCGGACTCGTCCAAGCGCCTCAATTTAATATGTTGTTAGACCCTATGTCTAAACATTATTTTACGCGCTTGCCTCACCTCATCAAGTTTCCAGTTAACTTGGTTATTCCCATTCATATTGAATTCTTATTCAAACTACCAAGTTTCTCTTGCTTATTAATTTCAGTCATATAACTTAACCCATTTAAGTTTATTAATAAGCCCATAACATGTTATTCTCTAGATTGTGGCCCAAGGTCTGTAATCCACAATCTCTCTTATATTCTTGTTTGATTACAATAACATGTTTTACTTAATATGTAATTATGTATATCTCAATTCACATGTTTCCCAATTAACATGTCACTTACGATTTATGATTAAATGTAACTTATTTCATAAGTTCTCCTCATTCTTTATCTTTTAATCATAATTCCTCTTTAGATCGTCAATACAACTTATCACTGTTTACTTATAAACTTAGTTCTATTAACTAAGGCCCATTAATAAGTTTCTCTACCCTTTTATTATAACCTATGTTATAATTTCCCTTTGTCCCTAGGACAAGTCTGAACATGTTATTCTTATCAGCAGGTTTCAGACTTCTTAGTTTATGGATTACTTAATTTATAATTAAGTACAACATATTTTCTCCCTTTTCTTAACTGGTTTCAGGTTTTCCCTTTTTCTGATTACTTAATTTACAATTAAGTGTCCCTTAACTCAATTCACTAGTTGTCCCATTCCCTTGCTAGTTTATTATAACCTAAGTTATAATCCCCACTTGTCCTTAGGATAAGTCTACCTATTATACAACATTTTCATTAATGTTATTTATTTATAGTTGATGATTATCATTTATACAATTTATGCTTAACCTAAAAGGTGTCTTTAATTACATAACTTTATTATTCCTACCAGTTATGTATACCACTACGTGTCTTTAATTACATAACCTTATCGTGCTAAGTTTGCGGGCCTATATGTAAATATTACCCACCACCTCAGATTTGCTTATCCCACCCACTGTCCAACTAATTTTACTTAGCCCTAATTTTAGTTCATATTCATACAATCCATATGGATTAGATTAGGTTAAGTAGTCTAATTCATTACCATGTCCATTTATGGTTTATAATGGGATGGACCTCCCACATTAGGCTTACAACTTATGGATGCTGGCTATGCCGGTCGGGTCCAGGCAGACTTCTTCCACAAGTTGGACCTAACCTCGTGTCATATCCCGTCTCGTATTTGCGCACTTAGACCTCTCACATTAGGTTCTACATTAGTGCCTGCTGGATATGCCGGTCGGGTCCGGGCAGACTTCCACCACCAATGCAACCTAACCTCGTGTCATAAGTACATTACAGTTTCTAATTGTAATCCTAGGCATTCATTATTAATCAATTATTTAAGCCTATGCCTTTATAGGTGTTAATGCCCATTTACCCAATTATATTCATGATGGATTATATGTCTAAATTCATATTATTCAAATTATACCAATTCATATTTTACATATGATTCCATTAGCGCCCAAATCATTTTTCTATACTTATGATCCAATTTAAGATCTTTAAACATAATTTGGTCAATGCCCCAAACCCATATTTATTTATTCAATTCTATGTTAACATGAAACCATACAATCGTATACTTACTCCAATTATTTCATGTATACATTTGGGACAAATTAACACGTAATAAGAACAGTCACAGTTGATACCTATATTCTAACAAGTTCATTAAACTTTTTTGCTCTACAACTAATTCAATATATGAATTTTTCAACATGTTCATATTAATATAACATGTAAACGTTCCAACATTTCAACTGATTCATATTAACAATTTGACGTTATATCATGCTAATCATTCCCGCATATCATATACCACTTTAATCATTATTAGCATATGTTTAGGCATCTTAACATGTCATATTCAAATTTGTTATAATGGGGAATGCTAAATGGTAATATACCATTATCTAAAATAATATGGTTTACATCCACTCACCTTTCATGCTTTCCCTAAATTTTGGATCTGATCTGTTCTATCATCCATAGTTTTCCTTTCCCCTTTAATTTGATTGGAAATCGTATTCCCATGATTCAATAATCTTCTTATTAATGTTGATTCTCTCTCTTCCAGATTTGGATTCATAATTTTCCTAGGCTATTTTAATTTCTGAATAGATTTGAGAAGAGAGAGAGAGAGAAATTAATGGCAGAGCTCCAGCGTAGCCACTAAACTATAAGGGTTAGGGTTAGATCCAGGGTCTTACTTATAGGAGTGTAGAGCAACCAGGACTCTCAGATTTGCCCAAAAGCCATTCGATTCATCAAAATATCAAAAAAAAACCTAATCTATTAAAATCTGCCGTAGGTGGGTCCACACCCCTTTGAGGGGGGTCGACACCCCTTTGAGGGGTCGACACCCCCTTAGGGGGGTCGACACCCCCTGGCGGGAAATCTGACGCCTTCTGAAAATTCAAATTTTGAACCGATTTTCGAACTTTTGGACCCATTTTTGAATTCTAAACCTAATATATATACATATATTCTTCCTACGTGTATACGAATTTCGAACCTTAATAACTTCTTCGTACGGTGTCCGATTTACGCAAACCAGGTGTCGATCTTGACCAGAACTTCGAGATGGCCGCATTGGCACTGTCCGTTTTACTTAATTCTGAATATTTAATTAAGTTATTCTTATTTTATTATCTTACACTAAAAATACGGGGTGTTACAATTACTTTGGAGGTGGAAAGCTCAGACACCATTGATAACGTCAGAAGTTGGTCACTAGTGACAATCAACCCCCAATTATGTGGAAAGCACACGAATAATGATTATGAAATGCTAGAAAGTAAAGAAAATAGGGAACACACAAGGATTTTTATAATGGTTTGGCAAAGATGGTGCCTACTTCCACTTTATATGTATTAACATTTTCTTTTTGGTTACAAATACAATGCTTTTTCTTTTTTGAGGAAGAAGTAGCTATCTTTTACCTCAGCCATAGAGAGGCTTTGAATTAGGAGGAGAGGTTCAGCCGAAAGTTGAAGGAGCCGAAAAAGAAGTCCCTTTCCCATTTTAAGCATGGGTGTATTTATAGGTGAAGAAGTGGGCTGAGCAGACAGCAACGTAGCTTTCCTCTTTTTCGGAGCTTGTACACTTTGAGCTCGATCAGTGGAAGTAGTTGCGGTGGTGGGACCCGGCCTACTGCTGATTAATAGTATCCTCGAAAATAGTGGCTTATGTGGCACTCGAGGTGAGGTTTATCCAAAGTAGAGCTTTGTCCGGAGATGGTTGACCACTTTTATTGCCTCCAGAGTCGGGCTGAGTATTTGAAAGACTCAGCTGGATATTTCTAGATGGATCCGAGATAGCCGGTCGATCCGATTTTAGAGGAAGCGGCTAACTCGGTCAGTTGAGGGGATCGATTCTTCCAGGCTCGATAAGTCGCTGCCTGAGGGAGACTTGCTCGAGTCAGCCTTGGTTCGGGTTGTTCTTGAAGGAAGCTGGCGTAGCCCTGACTTTGTCTAGGTTTTGCTAAAGTGTGGGCCGCTCAAACTGGTCAATTTACCGATGCTGGGAGATGAAACTCGGGGTATTGGGCCTCGATCTGGTCTTTGATAGCGTTTTGTCATAAAGTTAGTCAACACTTTGCCCCTCAGAATACATCTTTCTTGGTAAAGGAGGTGTGTTTTGATCCTTGCATCGAAGTCTAATATGCGAGTAGAGATGGTTGCGCCGAACCATATTAAGGCCAGAAATCCGGGGTCTCGATGGTTGTATGAAGACCAGAAAACCGACGATCGAAATAGATCGTATTAAGGCCAGAAAACCAACAACCATCGAGGACCGTATTTTGACCAAGAAAGAAATCGTCGATCATGGTTGTGGGATCCAATACCTGCAGAGATTGTATAGGCCATTCTCGGTCTAGAGAAGGCTTTTACTTTATTTGGATGGCGAGTATTAACCACACTCGGCTTACGGAGGTGATGAGTATTGACCATACTCGACTTACAGAGGTGGCAGGTATTAACCATACTTGCCTTATGGCAAGTGTTATTCATGCACTCCTTGTATAAGGCCATTTCGATAAATCTTTGGAGGGGCGAGTATAGTCCATACTCGGCTTAAATCATTCAAACATAATCCTTCTTTGCAAAAGAAAGATCACTATTTACTAAGGAATTATTTACAAGAAATAAATTCTAAGAAGACGAACGTTGATTCCATAGCATGCCTAGGAGCTAAATCCTAACCCCGTACATGTGTACATCAACATAGCCTTTTTATTGAAAGAAACAAAAATACAATGGAAATAAAAAGTTTGAATTTTATTGATTGATGATGATGTTGCGAGTGCTTGTCTCGGGGTCCTTTCCGTCCTTAGGAGCTCGAAGACCGACTTGAGGAGCTCGGGCTGAAGATTATGGCTGCATGGCCTGTGGGTTCCTCTTGACATACTCGGGAAGCTCCCCTCGCCTGACCCTATTCTCGATGAGATCGCGCAAGTGCGTGTATTCATTGGTGATGTAGCCAGCGATGTTGTGAAACATGCAGTGCTTTTGTAACAACCCGGAATTTGGGGCCAATTTAAAATTTTCATTTTAGAGATTTTAGGGGTGTTTAAATATTTAAAATAAATTATTTCAAATAAAAATGAATGGGAATTTATTTTGAGCAAAGTTAATGCAAATATATTCAAATAAATTACATAAGGAATTAGAAATAGGATGGTAGTTTGAAAAGTCAAACTTGAACTTTGACTAACTACACAGGATGCAGGATAAACCGGATTTTGTTGAAACAAAAAATATTTAAATCTGTTAATGAATATCTTTCTAACGAATCTGAAAAATCGAAGTTTCGTAGCAGAAATCAAAAGTTATGGCCAACTGAATTTTCAGAAAGGTCGCTATAGAAAATATATCGCCCTTGAAAATCGACATTTTGCATACGACCTCGGAATTCGAAGAAACCACTTTTGTTGGATCTGGAATGTAAAATTATTGCTAGGTTTCAAATTTCATGATTTTTTAAGCTAGTATGTGAGCGTAGCAAAAGAAACCTTGTTTTGTCAATTTCGGTCAAAATTAATTGACTGAAAAATAGCCATTTTTCAAACAGTCTCAGAATTCGACGAAATAAATTTTGTTAGGATCGTATCGTCATAAGAAAGCCAAAAATGATTTTTCTGGATTTTTCTGACTTCGTACGTGACCCCGGTAAAATTAGAAAGTATGTTCGAATTAAAAATAAAAGAATTAATTTGAAAATAAAAGAAACATGCTTTTAACTTCAGAATTGGACTTCGACAATAGCGCCATTGCGTTCAGAAGGCGTCAAAACCTATTATTCGACAGTCGTTGAGCGCGAATTGGAGTTTGAACGAGAAAACCCTATTTTCCGGAATTAAATAAATTAAATAAAATAGAAATACGTGGAAAATACTAGTATATATAGCGTCTTCTTCCCCGTTCGCATAACCCATAGCCGCCCCTGTTTTTGAAAGTTCATCTCCATTTTCCCATCAATCCACTCACAATTAGACTTAGCCGTAGTTGAACTTTTTGAAGCTCTTCCCTTCCTCTCCAATCTCCGACAAGTTTCATTCAATTTCACGCCCTGTAGCTCTCGAAATTAATGCCCCAACCCGCAGCTTTTAAGCCGCCGCCGCCCCCTGTACAGCCCGCCGCACCCCCCTAGATTCCCGGCGTGGATGCGCCTCTCGTAGCTCTCCAATCTCCCGCAAACCGTTCGCAAAACCGTCGACTACAGCTCCCGAAATCCGAATTCAAAGTTTTGAACATTTCTGAAAATTTAAGGTATGAATATTTCAGATTTTGCGACGCGTTTAAGCGTTACAGCGACAGTTGTTAAAAGTCAGTTCTGATTTATTCATATGATCTTCGAATTGAAATCTTTCAGATCTGTAACTGCCGTGACTTTGAACACGAGATCTGATTGAACCCGAACCTTCATCTCAAATCCAAGCTAGGTGAGAATTTATTTATTTTTATATTTAATTAATTTAAATATTATTATTATTATGGCGTTATGTAGAATTGAAAGTCAAGAACAATTGAATTTGCGATGAAATGTTACCATGGGATGGATTCAAATTGTTGTGATGCTATGATTGTAGATCCATTATTTTTATTCATAGATCTGTTAATTATAAACATAGATCGGTAGGAAAAATTAGATTTTTCCTCGTTTAAATTTGTTGAAGTATGCCTTGTGGATATGAATCATATATAAATCTATCATCATATACGTCGTTATGCAATTCACATTATTTTAACGTGAATTAAAGTAGGAAATTCGCATCGTCGTGAAATTTACATCATTATGCAATTTACATTATTTTTATTGTGAATTAAAATAGGAAAATTTACATTTTTATAATGTTAAATTAAAGTAGATTTTGCATTATGTTAAAAATCACATTTTTCTTTGTAATTAAAAGGTGAATTTCATCGTATGTCAAAATTTACATTTTTACATGTAAATTATAAAGTGAATTAATGTTGTATGTTAAAAATCACATTTTTCTTTGTAATTAAAAGGTGAATTTCATCGTATGTCAAAATTTACATTTTTACATGTAAATTATAAAGTGAATTAAGGTTGTATGTTAAAAATCACATTTTTCTTTGTAATTAAAAGGTGAATTTCATCGTATGTCAAAATTTACATTTTTATATGTAAATTATAAAGTGAATTAATGTTGTATGTTAAAAATCACACTTTTTCTTTGTAATTAAAAGGTGAATTTCATCGTATGTCAAAACTTACATTTTTATATATAAATTATAAAGTGAATTTATGTTGTATGTAAAAAAAATTACATTTTTCTTTGTAATTACCATGGAAATTTCATCGTATGTTAAAATTTACATTTTTATATGTAAATTATATAGGGAATTACACCGTTGGATAAAATTACATTTTTTATATGTAATTAAAACATGAATTTACATTGTGTGTTAAATATTACATTTTTATATGTAATGTCTATAGGAAAGTATACCGTAGGACAAAACTACATTTTTCTATGTAATTAAAGGATGAAATTTCATTGTATGATAGAATTTACATTTTTTTTTCTTTTGATATATATATGTAACATAATATGGGAATGAACATTAGATATAAAATTTATTTATTTTTACAATGTGAATTAGATATAGTGTTGCATTGTAATTAAAAGTCATATTTTTACAATGTGAATTAGATGTAGTGTTTGCATTGTAATTAAAGATCATATTTTTACAATGTGAATTACATGTAGTGTTTGCATTGTAATTAAAAATCATATTTTTACAATGTGAATTAGATGTAGTGTTTGCATTGTAATTAAAAATCATATTTTTACAATGTGAATTAGATGTAGTGTTTGCATTGTAATTAAAAATCATATTTTTACAATGTGAATTAGATGTAGTGTTTTACAATGTGATTTAGATGTAGTGTTTGCATTGTAATTAAAAATCATATTTTTACATTGTGAATTAGACGTAGTGTTTGCATTGTAATTAAAAATCATATTTTTACAATGTGAATTAGATGTAGTGTTTACATTGTAATTAAAAATCATATTTTTACAATGTGAATTAGATGTAGTGTTTGCATTGTAATTAAAAATCATATTTTTACAATGTGAATTAGACGTAGTGTTTGCATTGTAATTAAAGATCATATTTTTACAATGTGAAGTAGATGTAGTGTTTGCATTGTAATTAAAAATCATATTTTTACAATGTGAATTAGATGTAGTGCTTGCATTGTAATTACAAATCATGTTTTTACAGTGTGAATTAGATGTAGTGTTTGCATTGTAATTAAAAATCATATTTTTACACTGTGAATTAGATGTAGTGTTTGCATTGTGATTAAAAATCATATTTTTACAATGTGAATTAGAAGTAGTGTTTGCATTGTAATTAAAAATCATATTTTTACAATGTGAAGTAGATGTAGTGTTTGCATTGTAATTAAAAATCATGTTTTTACAATGTGAATTAAGAGTAGAGTTTGCATTGTCATTAAAAATTATATTTTTATATGTAATTTAAAAGTAGGATTTTGAGTGTATCAAAATTTACATTTTCAATGTAAGTAAAAGAATGAATTTAGGATGCGGTAATATTATTTTCATTTTTAAATGAATTAAAAATATGGTAAGTATTGGTAGTTGTGTAGAGCCTCGTTTTAATCAAACGACGTTATTACGATTCAATGATTATATATATATATAATTAAAATTAAACGAATAGGGCATGGTAGTTCGCGTTTTGAAATCGTACTTTTAAACGACTATACAAGAAGATCCGACCGTCGGATTTTCTTGAAACTGAAACCGTTAGGACCGTCTTGGAAAAATATTTCCAACGATATATATTACGTTAAGATCCAACGGTTAGATTCTTAGAAATGTGAAAATCAAAATTGTTTGAATGCAGCGCCATAGTCGCCCATGGACTTAAGGCGTCGTTATATAAAAATTTAATTATTTTAAATAATTAAAATAGGAATGAATCATTAATAAAAATAATTATTAATGTGTAAGAGGCACTACAACAAAATTACCCTATTACAACGTTCATTTTACAACGGGCACAAGTTGCCCGTTGTAATAGAATGCTATTACAACGGTCACTTTCTGAACCGTTGTAATAGATGCCTTTACAACACCCTTTTACAACGGGCATAAATTGCCCGTTGTAATAGTATGCTATTACAACGGTCTTTTTTAGACAGTTGTAATATATATTCTTTACAACACTATTTTTACAACGGGTAAATACTACATGTTGTAATAGAATGCTATTACAACGGTTATTTAAGGCCCGTTGTAATAGATGTCAAACGTTCAAAAATGTCCATTGAAATAGATGTATTTTTTACAACGATCACAATATATCCGTTGTAATAGGTGTCAATTTTCGACAGTCAATAATTAATAATTACAATATTTCCGTAAAATTAGTACTGATTATGTTTTTATTTAATTAATCATTAATCATATATTACTAATTATTAACTGTAATATTATATTACTAATTATTAACTATAATATTATATTACTAATTATTAACTATAATTTTATATTACTTGTTACTAATCATTAATTATATTATATTATTTATTAATACTTGATAATTAATCATTAATGATATATATTTAATTATTAATCATTAATAATAATTATTAACAATAATATTATATTATTTATATTTATAACATCATTGTAAAAGTAATAATATCTACAATGTCTACCCAAATAACTAAGGATTTGTGACGGAATTTAATACAATGGCCAAATTTAACTATAAAATATGGCGAAATGAAATATGAGAATTTAATACGACAGCCAACTTGAACGATATCGACTTAACGGTTTGTTTTTTATTTTGAAATAAACAAAAAATTTAATGGAAAAAATTAAAACTTAAATCAGCTTTTTCTGGTAGTATTTATTTATTTGAAAATTAAAATCACTATTAAATAATTCAAAAGCGATAACTAATATGCGTGACTAATAATTAATAATTAATAAATGATATTTATTTATTTGAAAATAAGAGAAATACCATAAATTATTAATCTTTTATAATCAAGCGGTAGTGTTTATCTCTTAGAATTTAACATTTAATAATTATAACTGATAATTATGTTTAACATGTCATTATTTCTAGAAGTTCTAAATATTGTAATTTAGTAAGATACTCAAATTTGCTCGAAATGTTAAAAAAATTGAAATTCAATGGTATAAGTATTACATTTTACTTTCATATATTATCATTTCTGGAAAGTAATTAATTCCTTCCCCTTAGAAAAGTAACGTTGAAAATTTTCGGTTCCATCATTTTCATTCGTTCCTCAAATATTTGGCTCCAATCCGTAAAATTTTGGCTCCAAACATGTCAAGATCTGAAAAATCTACGCTTATTCCCAGATCTGAAAAATCTACGCTCTCAAACCCTAATCCCTCGTTCCAAACATGTCAGTCGCCACCCCTACTTCCACCGTCAAAGAGCAAGCGACCTCCAATCCCGTCCCTGCTTCCACCGTCGAAGAACAAGCGACCTCCGATCTCGCTCCTACTTCCATTGTCGAAGAACAAGCGACCTCCGATCCTGTCCCTGCTTCCACCGTCGAAGAACTCTTCAGGTATTATCATTAATATTGAGCATGTTTTCCTTTCTCTGTTTTTTGGATTCGAGTGTTATTGAGATTTGAACTAGATCTGAAATTTTTTGGCTTGACTCGCATGCCTATATCTTAAGTAGATTTAACGAGGGCCTTGAATTGTTAAAAGTGAATTATTTGAAATTATCAAAATAGGAATTCTTTAAATTTTGGTTTTTGGGTAAATCTTTGAAGTGTGGTTGTTTAGTATTGTAAGGCGAAGGTGGTCTGAAACATTGAAATAATGGTCAAGATTGGTCATTTGGATTACTCAATACAGAACTAATTGTTCTAGTTAAAATAGTTCAGAGTCGTATTATGTGTTAGTCTGCTCTTTTGTGCTTGTTAATGGAGATGAGATAGCATGTCCCCATGTTCCACATGATCACCATCGTCCATTTTGAATCTAGTAATTAATCAATTTAATCTAGTTTAGAATATTTTGGTTTAAACGGGCATGTGTTATGTCAGGCATGTATCATATATGATCTGAAACGAAATGATTGTTGGTAATCTGGTCGTGTGACTATGTGAGCTACATTTATTATGGATTTTTATGTCAATTTCTCTTTAATAATTTGCAACTTGATTAAAACCTTAATATCGTTTCATTTCAACTAGTGCTTAAAAATGGAAATAAACCGCTCAAATCTGTCTGAGTTTGTTGCATGTTCTTGAAAGAGGATTTCTTTTCTCCTTTAATTGTTGTTTATTGACTTTCTCAATCAAACCGATCTAATGTCTGCTTTCCCTTTTTCTATGCAATGAAGTCAATTTTTTTACCCTTTTCAATCTGGAACCGGATTTATTCTTTAATTCCGTCTCGGTCAACGCCAGATCCGGAACGGAAGTGAAGAAATTCCGTCATGCCGGACAAAATCTCGAACCAATTTTAAAGTACCTTTCTAAATCGGTAAAAATAGGGTGGAACGTCATTCATGTATTCAGCATTATTCAATGCTTATGCAATCATATCCAAACAAAATGAAACAGACGAATTTTTCAAAATTTTGAAACTGTAAAAGATGGAGTCAACTGATCAGTTGACTTACATATCGCGTTGTATGTTACCACAAATTAATTTATGAACATCCAAAAGGAATTCATGCACTCCAAGAGTTACATATTCCAAGTATAACATGTACAAAGTCAAACATTCATTCATGTTCTTTTCTTCAGGGAAAAAAAATGAATGGGGAAAGGGAGGCGTTGAACACTTCAGACATAGCAACTTTGGGGTTGCTTATGTGTTGATGTTGTGTTAAATGTTCCAGAATTGCATCTTTTAAACAGTACAGATGAGAAAAAGGCATACACAGAGCAGCTTGATGCTTCTTCTCCTAATAAGGTTTGTTTTTCTTTCTTTGTTCTATCAATTCCATACAGCTTAAATTACAGTTTTCCACGTATCATCAATGAATGAAATTACACATGATTCAGTAATTTTAAACAGCTTAGGTTCAAATAGTACTTATGAAGATCCCATTTCGCTAATATATGTTTTGTGTTCACAACTTCGTTATACTATGCACCGTGTGTCATGTGTACAAAGTTTTTGTAATGTATTTTTGTTTGGTTTGTTCTTAAATTGAAATGAATATGAACATAGTTACATGAAAATTGGTGAATATCATGCACACTATAGAATATAATGTATAAGAGCTAGTGTTTCAATCATCGTATGTAGAAATTCTGGGAAGCTAGTGGAAACTGCAACTTGGATATTGCAGCTTCAAGACTTGGACTGCGAGTTAATGCAGTCGGCCATGTAGGAAATGATAATTTTGGCCATTTCCTTCTTGATGTGCTGAAAGATGAAGGAATAAATTTTATTGGAAGGAATGAGAATTATGAAGATGAAAAATAGTCAACAGTTTGCTGGGTTCTAGTGGATCCCTGAAATTATAATCTGTATGTATTTTACGTTGAAATTGCTTTATTTTGCATAATTACATGTACATCTATCTTTATTATATGATCTCCTTATAATTATTAATATCGTTCAATGCTAATAATAAGTTGTCCCACTAATAAAAACTTCTTAGTTCAAAAAATTGGACCAGAGTTTGTCCAACTTGTATTGGTTTGCCCATAAAATTGGACCAGAGTTTGTACGAAAAATGTTTCTCAAAGGTGAAAAAAAAGAAAAGAATAATAAACAAATAAATGTCACTTGAAGCAGTCTATAGATTTGTATATTGTTCTTTATATGTTAAGTAGTTCACAAAGTATGATTATCCTTAGATATAGTTCAACTTGTTGAAAATTGCAATAAATTTGAAGTTGGAAGTGTACAACTAACGTGGGAGTGACAAATCAAAATAACGTGCGAAACATTATTTCATTTTTGTGTTCTTTTTGTATTCAACGTACATATTATGCTTACAAGTTAATTGTGACTTCTACAATTAAAATTAAAAGTGCAATTTTCCAGTAAGCATGCATAAACATTAGAGCAATGCTGTAAGGGAAACCCCGAAGTTTTGGACGAATATATCATATTATAATAGTCTTGGTCTTACAAATGAGTGTGATCCAAGTTTTCGCAAATCATGTATGTTTCGACAGCCTCTTCTTATGTATGTCTCCCTCGTGTTTTGATTTCTTTATTGACCAAAAAGAAATTACATGGATGTGCATGAATTACTTGTTGCCATATTTAAACCATTAATTACATGGACACGCACCATGCTTGGTGAATCTTGTAGTACGTACACTAAGGTGGTTCTCCTCACACTGACCTGCATGTATACTGTGACCTGGTTCGGGAAAAGAAAAAAAATATAGAAAGAAAGAAAATAGGAACCTGGTTTTACTACTTATTCACCTTGTCACCTGCTCGTGGTTTCAGTCATATATATCTATATGCAAGAAGGTGTATGTGTATTCCTTGAACACTTAGATGTTTTAGGCTTGCAATTATTTTTAGATCTCCGCATTTCATAAGGAATATGGACATTTTTAAGTTTGCATGAGAATTAAGGATGGATTAGGAACTGTTCTTCATGCCTTTTTGTAGCTTGGATTTCTAAATCTATTGCATGCATGTTCAAGTTAAAGCAGCTTGGGTACTTGAATATATGGGTTTGCACCAATTGTCATACTTGCCTGCACATATCATATTTCGAAATATCCACCTATTGTTTTTTTTTTCAACTTGAAATTGCTAGTCCATGTTAACTTTTAACGCCACTTCATGCAAATCATCCCACATATTTATATTTAAGCTGTTTGGAGACCTGGGCACATATTGTTTTAAGAAATATAGGTTCCAGGCACCTTAAACGTGGAAATTGAACTGGGTAACCCCATGGATGTTGTATGTTGGATGATATATGCATATGTAACTTATTTGTTTGTTGCATGGTGTTAGGCCTATGTACATTTTTTATCATACTTTGAAGCGGGTACATCATTAACCATGCTACATAAAACTTTTAATGTCGCCATTCTATTATTGTTGCATGCAAATATTTTGATCCATTAGGGCATATATTTAGGTAACTTCATGGTTATTGTGATTGAATTATTTAACTAATTGTTTTGATTGACTATTTTATTTATGTTTTTATTGAAGTCGCTCACTTGAAATAAGTTAAATCATGAACCGGGTATTTTGTGTTTTTGCATGGAACGCTCGGGTCAAGCCCCAAGTGTTACAGATGCAAACATTTAGCTCTTAAAGAGGAGAGGCATGTGAAGACGGATATGCGCGCAAGCCCAACTAAAAGCGTAAACTTTTATTCACCTTAAAATTCATGTATACATTTTTTTCCGCTGTATAAACATTTTAAAACTCTGAAATTTGTATAAAAGTTTATGTTACAATTATATTGGTTGTGATTCTATGTTAGATTCCATTTTAAACTCCACAAGCCAATAACAATCCGTCGTTTTGGGCGCTTCGAGTTGGTTTAACTACTGATTTGTGGCGGTTAAAATGACGGGTTGTTACATAACCAAATGCAATCAGTTGGAATTTTTACATTCCTTGCATGTTTTATTAATTTTGTAGATGCTACTATTAGCCTCAGTGAGTCGGTGTTTTACATTGCTTACATGTTTTTATTAACCAAATGCATTATTTTTTGTAGATGGTGCAGGGAACCGATCGGTATCATTATTTTCCGCTATGAGTCTAAACATTGAAGTCTTGCGGACATTCAAGTAAGTTCTCATGTGTATGTTAAATGGATTTTGTAACTCGATCTTTTGCACTTGGATCCACTCAATTTTGACTTCTTGATCTTGTCATCAGTAAAAAGAAATCGGTGTTAAGATACCAAAAGCAACTTACTTGGCTTAACACTTCAAATTCATACCATGCTTCTCATCTTTTTAAACTTTCAAATAAGCACATTCTATTTCAATGTTACTGTAGTATGCTTATCATTATTCAGAATTGCAAATTAAGATTTCATTACCGCCCTGGTTCCTTTTTTAATTCGATATTTGCTTATGCAAACCGGGAAAAACCAATACAAACCTCTAACCATACTAGCAACATATCTAAACATATCCACATCATGTACAAAACACACATACAATGACACATCTCACAACGAACTAAATACTATGTGAAAAACAGGAGGAAAACTGGAACTTTGGACTCGGGACTCACTTGGCCAACTTGGACTGAGTTGCTACAGACACGATCCACAGTCGACTGACAATTTGAGTGAAGGATGGACGATGATGCGGGTCTGCTGCCCAGCATTGCTCCATTAACCTTTTCCGTTCTGCATCACATGATGCCGGGACAGGTGGCTCAGTGTATTGTTTACGATACCACCTGCATTTTCCAATTTAATGTTTAAAAATCCACCTAACATATATGACAAACTAATGAACCAATCTCAGCATCTGTTAGCAGAGTGTGTTTATAGCCTAAGATCAACAATAAATAAACAAACATGGTCCATATAGCATAAATTTAGGAACTAAAAAAACACACACTTCCCTTTTTATAAATGAGAGTGATACACTAAAGCTCTGAACTTTGTGTTTATAAATAGAACTATGTAAGCATGAATACCTATGATGGCACTGCTTATTTTATTCTGACAGGTACGACTGGACAAAATCAAGAGCAAGAATTCAAAGATTTAAAATAGAGTGAAGCATCTTGTTTATTAGCTATTTATGTATTTAACTAAGGTGAATTTGGAGAAGGTTAATTAAGGTATCAGGTATCTCATGTTTTTATTCCTCAGAACATTCACTTATACAAACTTTATTCCAAGTTTTAATGTACGTTGCCCTGCTCATTGCATGTTTTTTAACTTGTTTGTCCTTCATCTAGTTCTTTTAATGCACATTTTGGATCAATCACCGAAGACGAAGACATTGAGCATGAGAAGTTGTGAGTGAGTGTAACTAAGTGTATGTAGTGAAATAATATTTGTACAAATGAGTATTTTCATATTTTGTATAGTAATTGTGTAATAGAAAGAAATAAAACTATGTATTGTTCAAGAGTGTAATAAAATAAGAAATTTTTAGTTCAATATTTTTATATTACTACGATCAGTTTTTTTTTTAAAATAGACTTTTTACAACGGGCTATGCCTGTTGTAATATAATGTATTACAACGGGCAGAAGCCGCTTGTAATTTATTAGCTATTGCAACGGGTTTGTAGCCATTGTCATAGAGTCGTTGCACGTGTCAAAGCACGTTATTACAACGGTCTTTTACAACAGTCGCTGACCATTGTAATTTAGTTGGGACCTATTACGACGACGCATATTAGGACAGGTTTTTGCCCGTTGTGAAAAGCATATAACAACGGTTTTTGCCCGTTGTAAAATGACTATTTTGTTGTAGTGAGGGATTTTAAAATATATATATATACAAGAATTATTTGGAAAGTCTGAGTTCTCTCATTCTAAATAATCAAACGACGTTAATTGAAGTATAAAGATGGTGAATGAAGACCGTAAATCTTCCCTCGGATGGACAACGATCGAGGCCTTGATTTGACTTGCTCCCAATTCAAAGGTCATGGTCATTGCCCAAACGTACGTGTTGATTTCACGGGTTTGGCTTTCGCTCAGACCCAGAGCATAAGCTACTAAATGGATTGTGTGTCTGACATCATACTTTATCAAATATCATGTTATTGATCTTTTGTCGAATGTATGGATGTTTAGTGGCGGGGAATTTATTCTCTTGCTTAACACATGTTTATATATTTCGGCAAACGGTTGGTAGTACGATATGGAGTGATGATGTGGCATGCTAAGATGCATAGAATCAAGGTTTTATTGAAAAGCAGGCCTTGTGGGATGATCAAAGCATAGTCTGTTTAGGCATAGCTTTGTGTACAACGTGACTTCGTGAGCCTCACACACCGGCGGAGTCTAATACGGGAGAAGGGAACGCAGGGAGTGCAGCACGTTTCTTTCTAGCTAGAAGCGGTGATTGGATTTTAACACGGCCCAACATTTTACTTATGTGGATGATGAAATGAGGCGCCTCGGATGATAGGTCCTATAGGACTGGGAAACGTGTGTTCAGGAATAACTAATCCGCAACTCGTATGGTGGACCGGCCCTGCAGCTTTCCAAGGGTTCACTGCGGGGGATCCTGAGACATTAGCTAGAGTGTCTCGAATCGGTAGGAACTCCTCCCTAGCCTTGACTCATGATGGAAACCAAAATCCAAATACGACCCTACGAATTTGATTGTATTACTAGTATGGAGGCATAGTAGTATGGGATACTATTCTTCTTAGGATTTATACATTTACTTTGAAAACGTTTTGATAATATACTAATAATAATATTAAACTCGTATTTGCCATATTTAGCTTGCTTAATCACTATAAGGTAAAACCCTATCCTCTGGTTTGTGTTGCATTGTGTGATGGGACCTGGGTCTTATGGTGATTCCATTTTTCTAAAAAGCATAACGTTGTTGTACAATTTACTTATCATTTATTCTGACACTTTTATGCACGGCAATCCATTGGAGTAAACCCGTTCCGCGTTAGCGGCGTGGTCTTTGGATTTGTCCTATTAATAGTGATTAAGTAGTTAAGAATTCTCACACCAGTCCCACGACTGACCCGTTGTTTGTTTCCCCCTTTTTGCAAACTCGGGTGCCCTCCTTTCTACATGGGCAGCCAAGTAAACAGGTTTATTCTTCGCTTGGAGTCTTTTCTTGGAGCTGCTTATTATCTTTCTTGGATTTGCTTGTGGAGAGGTGATGACTAGAAGCTTGAAGACACTTATCATTCACAGCTTTTTCATTTTTCTCTTTCTTTTTATTCCAGACATTAAATTTGGTTTATTCCACGTTGTTTAAGTTGGAGTTGGAACTTATTTCTTTTTCTGCAAACTTGATGTAATAATGTAGAATTCTGTGACTGTGGATTTTCTGTGATTGATGACATTATATTTCCGCTGCTATGATGTTGTTACTCTATGAATTTCCTATGCTATGTTGTATATGTGATATGTATTATTGTATTTATGTTGTATTCCAAATGATTATTCCTTACTTTCATTCTCGTGGAAGTTTGGGGTCATCACAGCTTTCCTGAGTTGAGCTCTTTCTAGGTTGGCTCTCTTCGAGGTGGTCTTAGGAAAGGCAGGGACCCTCGTACGTCAAGATAGATGTCGAGCAAGAAAGGATTGAGCTCGGTATACTGATCATACTTATCCTCTCTTCGAGGTTATACGTTGCATTCATTCTTCTCTGGGGCCTTTCCTCTTCCTTTATTTTGGAAATTTGTGTGAGATGGACCTCCTTGTTTGGTGGCTGGGACATCGAGGCTCTCCATCTCAATGCTGGCGTCTTCTTGTTGGAGAAATCGTTCGGCCTCTATATAGAAATCTTTTATGTCCTTGGGAGGATCTCTGGTCAAAGAGATTGAGAATTCTGATCGGTTTTGAAAACCTACAATGGCGGCCATAAGCACCATCGATAGCTCGGGTCGATCGATGGATGCTACAGCCGTATTGAATCTTTTGAGGAAGGACCGAAGTGTTTTTCCTGGATGTTGCTTGATGGAGATCAAGAACATGACACTCTTCAGTTGAGAAATATGAACTCTGAACTGCTCGACAAAGCGGGTGACCAGTGTGTTCCAGCTGTTGATCGACTCCATCATTAGCTATCAAAACCACATGCCAGCTATATCTATGAGGAAGAGTGGGAAGCATTTTGCTGTAACATTGGTCGATGCATCAAGCACTTCCTTATGGCGCATATATCGCATGAGGTGGATGTCGGATCGGTCCGACCATTGTAAGGTTCAATGGCAGGAAACTTGAAGTCCGAAGAATTATGGGAGTTCCTGATTTACCTAGTGAAGGGGCTTCGATGGATGTTATCTATATCTTGTTGAGAAGAATTTCCCCAAGTGAATCGTCGGACGATGCTTGCAAGCTGGCTTCCATCTCCGAGGAGTCGTTGCGATGAATCCAGCTCTACATTCGGAAGAGTTCCAGCACTAGGGTCTAACTAAAGCAAGCTCGGAAGGGTGGTCATTGGTTGGGCCGGACCTCCGAGAGTTGAGTGAAGATGAGGGCGAGGGTTCATACAGTCATTATTTCTTGCCAGACTGGCCCCTCTTGAACCTGATGAGGATTGGACCGAGCTGTACCCATGACTGAAGGTTCGGGCTGATCCAGCATAACATGTGATGTTCGAGGCTCTTAGATGCCTTCGCCCGAGGTGATGCTAGGAGGGTCTATAGTAGCATTTTCATCCACCAATCTAGGAACCGGTATGGTAGAGTGCTCTCCCTGGTTCGAAGGGAAAGCTCCACTAGCTCTTCGTTGAAGGAAAGGCGGCATAAGACGAGTATGCCAAAGATACTGGTTTGTAATGGGAATTACGTTGATCCTGACTGGCCCCGCGATTGCTCGACTGGTCCGGGGATCGAGCTATCCCCAATAGTGGAGGCAAAGTGGTTGAACGACCTAGATCTTGATCGCGGGCCTCCTGTGAATCTACAACTGCGGCTGCGCTGGTCGCTGGAAGCGGTGCCCCTGGTTGTGATTGGTCGGGAGGTGGAGCCGAGCCAGGAGGTAGCAAATGTGTGATCTGATTAGTGGCCTGATTCTGTGCAGATCGGAGATCGGTTATTGCCCCAGTCCCAGTCGGTGGAGGAATTGATGTTGAAGCATTTAATCTCATCTTTACCTGACCAAGAAAGTGATCCATCAATTGTTGTTGTCGTTCGAGTAGTTTACCCTGAGATGTTATATGGCCTTTGAAGTCGGTCATAATCTTATTCATGTCATCCCGGGTGAGATATCGGGACATGTCTTCATGAGAGGAGGCTTCCTGACTTGCCTCTGCGGCATTTGTATCGGTTGTATCGACATTCGTGGGATGGGAAGACATTGCATCTTTCTTCCGCTTGTTCACCATAGTTCGGAATTAGCAGAAGGTCGAAGGGTATGTCAGTGCGTGCCCCTACCTCGCGCGCCAAAGTGTTGACGTCAGAAGTTGGTCACTAGTGACAGTCAACCCACAATTGTATGGAGAGCGCACGATTAATGATTATGAAATGCAAGAAAGTGAAGAAAACAGGGAACATACTAGGCTTTTTATAGTGGTTCGGCAAAGATGGTGCCTGCGTCCACTTTATATGTATTGACATTTTCTTTTTGGCTACAAATACAATGTTTTTTCTATTTTGAGGAAGAAGAAAAAGTAACTATCTTTTAACTTAGCCGCAGAGAAGCTTTGAATTAGGAAGAGAGGTTCAGCTGAAAGTTGAAGAAGTTAAAAAAGAAGTCCCTTTCCCATTTTAAGCATGAGAGTATTTATAGGTAAAGAAGTGGGTTG
The DNA here is from genome assembly GCA_030737875.1 of Allium sativum. Classification (NCBI taxonomy): domain Eukaryota; kingdom Viridiplantae; phylum Streptophyta; class Magnoliopsida; order Asparagales; family Amaryllidaceae; genus Allium; species Allium sativum. The sequence continues at coordinate 3,471,667 of JASFAX010000039.1, read as the reverse complement.
AGCGGGTCGCCACATGGGTTTCCTCTTTTTCGGAGCTTGGACACGTGAAGCTCGATCATTGGAAGTAGTTGCGGCGGTGGGAACGGGTCTACTGCTGATTAATAGTATCCTCGAAAATAGTGGCTTACGTTGCACTCGAGGTGAGGTGTATCAAAAGTAGAGCTTTGTCCGGAGATGGTTGACCGTCTTTATTGCCTCGAGAGTCGGGCGGAGTATTTGAAAGACTCGGCTGGATATTTCTAGATGGATCTGAGATATCCAGCTGATTCAATTTTAGAGGAAGTGGCTAACTCAGTCGATTAAGGGGAGCGATTCTTCCGGACTCGATAAGTCGCTGTTTGAGGGATTTCTGCTCGAGTCAACCTTGGTTCGGGTTGTTCTTGAAGGAAGCTGACATAGCCCTAACTTTATCTGGGTTTTGTAAAGTGTGGGCCGCTCGAAGTGGTTGATCGACCGATGCTGGGAGACGAAATTCGGGGTATTGGGCTTCAATCTGGTCTTTGATAGCTTTTTGCCAAAAAGTTGGTCAACACCATTGATAACGTGAAGGCGAAGATTCGAGACAAGGAAGGCATTCCTCCAGACCAGCAAAGACTGATCTTTGCTGGCAAACAATTAAAAGATGGAAAAACATTAGCAAACTACAACATTTAGAAATAGTCAACTCTTTATCTTGTTTTGAAGCTTAGGGGAGGAATGCAAATATTTGTGAAGATGATTACACTGGAAGTGGAAAGCTCGGATACCATCGATAATGCGAAGGCGAAGATACAAGACAAAGAAGGGATTCCACTAGATCAGATGTTGATATTTGCAGGGAAGCAGCTTGAAGATAGAAGGACCCTTGCTGACTACAACATTCAAAAGGAGTCTACCTTCATCTTGTTCTTCGTCTTCGTGGTGGTTGCTATATTGATTTCCCTTTTGCTTTCACCTTCTGATCTCTGTAATAAATAAGAACCTATGTGATGTGTGTTTGTTTTGGTAGTGTGGTTTGTGTGGCTGGAAGACGATGTTATGTTGGGTTGCGTGACTTGTGGGTTGACTTCCTCTTTCTGTTGGTATGCTAAATATTTCTGCTTCACTTCCACGTCATTTTGTCGATCATACATTACTTTCTTGTGAGCAATTGCTAGCAAGACATTATAAAACGCAGTAATCGTTTTGATGCATAGTACATTCCCATCAGTTGCGTTCTTTTTTTTTTGTATCGGGTGTATCTGAATTTCAAGCTTGTAATTTTAGCCGTCTTGGATAGGATTCTCTGAATAAAAAAAAAGGTTTACTGAGCTTGGTTGAAAATGATATAAGTGAAAATTTTGAGTTGTCTGTAGATGTGCGAGCGATCAGAATATTAACTGAGGCCGAATCAAACTGAACCGTATGAGTTTCAGGTTCTGTTGATTAAAAAAGGGTTTTGCGGGCTTTGCTGGGGAAAAATATAGCCTTTTGTATAGGTGAGTTTTACCACTTTAGTTTGGTTTTCATCTAAGCCATCGGAATGTGATTTCATCTAAGCTCCTCTGAACCTCCCAAGCTCCGACCATCCACCTCCAGTACCCTACCAGTCTCCCTTTGCTTTTTCTCTTCCATTCAGCAAAACCGAGCTAGGTTAAAAAAAGCCTATTAGTCTCCGTCCAACTGCTACCTTCATCGGTGACGAGCCCCGACCGCTACCTTCATTGGTGACGACTGACGAGCTTCGACACCTCAAATTGCCAGCACCTGTGGCTCGCAAACTCTCTCTCTCTCTCTACTTTTCTTCATCTCTTCCATATATACTCATATAAAATAAAATAAAATAATTTCTTTATAGAGTTTAAACTTGCTGAAAACACCCTGGAGCTAAGAATGGTAATGTGCAATTTGCTAAAACAATAATCTGAGTTGTGGCACTTAGATGGTCGATTGGTGTATATTTGGCTTGAATTCATGTTGCCTTTAACACCTGAACTTGTTTTATTTATGTGTCTTGTATCTTGCTATTTGAAGTTTTGTATAGGATTATGCTTGAATTTGTTGCTTGGCCAAAGTTGTTTGCAATTTGCCAAGTTAAAGGTGAAAAACATTGTGGAGAGATAGTGTTTCGATTTCCTTTGGAAAGGAAATAAAGAAAAGAGAGTTTGGCATTCATCTATTTTTGTTTATAGGTGGTTGTTTCTTGTTTTGTTTATGGTCGTTAGCGTTATCATGCTTGTTGCGCCTTTGTGTTTGCTTCACTTTATCGCTAAGATCAGCCACCTATGTGGTGCTCGCGGACCAGTCTAGGAGCACTAGGGAGGATTTTGTGGCTCCGTTCGGTTTCCCTCTTGAACAAATTCAAAAAAAAGGTGTAGGTTGAGTTCATAAAATTCACCAAAATTTACCATATAACTTACATACATGTGACGCGTACACAGTGACATTTATTACACAGAACTGCTTGTTATGCCGTGTGTTGATTCAAATGTAGTTTCCGTAATATTATGTTTTATTTATTGTTCTCTAAATCTGTATGGGTTGAAATGATATATACTGAACGATTGTATAGATTTTAGGAAAATGAAACTGAAATTTTGGGTTTGAAAAGGTCGGGTGTGCACGACTTATGCAGGATCTATAATATGGCTATGCGGAAAGTCTGTGATATACTAACTTGTATATTTACAATAGTTATGCAGGTAAATATTTAATGTAAAAAGATCTCACAGAAGCAATATCACAGATAAGCAAGTATAGCAAATGCAGTATATAGGAAAAATCACACCAGGGATTTTTATACTGGTTCGGAGCACCGTCCTACATCCAGTCCCAGACTTCTATCTGGATTTTCACTAAACAACAACCTCACTTCACCCGGAGGAAACAGGTTTACAATACCCGAGCAGCCGAACGGGATTTCACGCCTCTAACAACACGAGGACTTCAACACTTGCCTCTTATAACACGAGGACTTCAACACTTGCCTCTTATAACATGAGGACTTCAACACTTGCCTCTTATAACACGAGGACTTCAACACTTGCCTCTTACAACACCGAGGACTTCAACAATAATAAGATTTTGACTTTGAATGTGTTCTTCCTTCAACACTGATTTGTCAACAATTGAGTACACCCTTCCTATAATCTTATCCTCAAATGTAATTTGATGTTTAGTAAGATTAGGAAGTAAAATATCGAGTTGAATCACAAGTGTATGAAATATGCTTGGTGATTCAAACGATTATTGAATGCTTTTGAGTGCTTTTTGAGTGAAAAGAATAATGCAAGATAGATCAGAAAATAGAGAGTAAATTCGGTAATTTGGATGATTGTAAAATCATGTATTTATAGAGATCGAGAGGTTGCAAATGTTGGTGAAAAGATGCATCTAAAAGGAGTGATTATTCATGAAGAAAAATGGATGCAACTCTTGAAGAAAGAAGATGACTTTTCAATATAACGGTCAAAATTCAAAAACCTGTTGACCTATAGAATTTTATAGGTCGACATGTTTTTAGCCGTTGGAATTCAAAAACCTGTTGACCTATAAAATTTTGTAGGTCGACCTATTTTTGACCGTTACAATTTAAAAACCTGTTGACCTATAAAAAATTGTAGGTCGACATGTTTTCGGTCATATGCATAAAAAATGTCTTCATGAGTAGTATTTTCAAACAATTAGAAGTATGATTATTTGAGGATAGATTTTAACATTTTATAACTCTAAATAATCGACTTCTAACCTATGAAGTCATCTTGTCTTCTTTTTGTCGATGTAGAAGCTTCTTCTTGTCATAAATCAAAATAACCATCGACGCTTCGACTCAACATTCTCCCCCTTTTTGATTGATGACAACCTGGCATAATAAAGGTATTGTTCCTTGTATATTGCTCCCCCTGTATATATGCTCTCCCTGAATCATATATATAATCTGCATAACAATCGTTAGTAATATTTCTCCCCCTTTGTCATCGACAAAAAGGGTATATAGTATTGCAAAAATGATAGTAACAACAATATTACTATAAGGTTTTCTTCCTCTGAATATAAAGCTCCCCCTGAATTTCTGCAACATTTGTTATATAATAAAATATCTAACCTTTTGATTCCTGCATTAACAAATGTTAGCACACATATACTTTTAACATATTAAGCATATAATAATTTTTTAAATAGCATATGTAACCGGTCGACAGGAAGTTTAAAGGCGGTCGATAGGAAATAGTTCTGAATGAATTTATATAGGCCAGTTTACCTGGACCGGTCGACAGCTTTATTAGGGGCGGTCGACAGCTTTATGTTCTGATTGAAAATAAAAAACAAGTTTAACTAAGACCGGTCGACAGGTAAGAAAATAGACGGTCGACCGATTAATTCTCTGGTTGGAAATAAAAAACATAATGGACAAGACCGGTCGACAGCATAATTTGGGGTGGTCGACAGGTTTTGAATAATTTTGTTTCTCTCCTTCTCTTTTGAATTTTCAAACTCCAACAACACTTATTATATATGCGTATTTCTCCCTCTTTGTCATTGATAAAAAAGAATAAAAATCATGATAGAACAGTAATCGAATATAAGACATAATTTAAAGTACCTTCGGGAGATATCAAAATTGTCTTCTTTTTGTTGTGGTGTACCTGCAAAGAATATGATGTATATACCTTTGGTACCCACTTGCTTTGTTTGGGTCCATGGGTTAGATGGAAGGTAACCAAACCCAAGAGGGTTTAACGGAACCTTTAAAGATAAAATTTTCGTTATTAACAACCGAATCAAAATAATCATCGATATATTTTTCTCTGTTTTTCCAACTTACAGGAACCCAAATACTTAAGTAATCTCTATTGATATTCCTTTTCGTACTTCTAGATCTATTATACAGATCTCTAGTCATAGAAGTATTCAAATTTCTATAATAACTGGATCTAGGATGAGCATTAGTACTAGTAGTAATATTTTTATTGTACATGAAGGCATATCTAGTACTATTTCTAAGATTAGTTTTATTATATCCTAAACCACTTTTGTCATGTAAAGGTCGAGATCTAGATAAAATCATATTTAAATCATTTTGACCTTTATTAAATTTTGCGAACTTATTTGCACTTTTATCAAATTTATTTCCAAAGCCGCTATTGACATTTTCAAAAGAAATTTTGTTATTCTTTAAATCATCAATTTCCTTATTTAATTCAGAATTTTTCCTTTTTAAACACTACACCAAACAGCCTATTTTGTCACATTTTTTCGGACCTTGATTGTAATGGTTATAACCGTTATAAATTGATCACGCTTATTACCGTTATAACATGTTATAATGGTTATAACCGTTATAAGGTCCTGTAGTACGGTGAATAAGTGGAAGGAAGATGGATCATATAGTAATTTTACGTTTACCTCACCTATAACGCATATTTCCTTTCGTTAGAACACGTACTAACTTCGCCTAGGGTTTTTCTACTTCGTTTCTTCGCCGCCACCGACGTTCAAATCTTGATCAGATCGACCTCGTTCTGTCACCTTCCTCCTCATCCATTCGATTGCTCAGGTAATTTATATATCGTTGAATGTTTTTTCCCTTGTGTGTTTGAAATTTAGTGGGTTAGGGTTTGTGACTAATTTGCGGTAGTCGTTCGAAACTTGGACTTGGCTTAAATCGTTTAATCGCAGCATCCAGATCTTCAATAATAACAAAGGTTTGAATTCCAACTTTGTTTTTGTTTGTAATCCTGTACATCCGTCCGATTTCTGTTTGGTTTAATCAATTTTTTCGTTCATCGATCATATTTGCGCATATCTTGAGATAAATCCATTTAATAACCCATAATTGGCATTGTTGTTACCATGTTATTGAATTTAGGTTTTAGATTTACATTTTTCCTTTACTGAATCGAGTTGACTTTATTTTTTCTTTTCAATATATTAGCTTTGTTCAGAATGTTTTTTCTGTGTTAATTGTCAAATGACTTCTTAGTTTATATTGTCACACACACGCATATATATTCGATACTTTATTCGATTTTCAATGAAGTAACAAAACCTAAAGTAAATTATTTTTTGTGAGATTACAGTGGATAATTTGAATAGAAGAGGAGAGAAAAGATAACCGTACTATGAACTGAATGGCTAAAAAGTAAATTTATGTATTGCAATATTTATATCGTCAGTTACCATCACCTTCTTCGACATATCTTTTTCAGCACAACTTTCTGAGTGACTTGAATTCACATATGTGTGTGTATGTGTATGTGTGTGTATCTATATGTATATGTATATATAGAGAGAGAGGATATTCCCAGCTGTTTTTACCCTACCTTTGGTTAATTGATCTGGATTTCAAATTTTATATTGCTATTCTTAGTTCCATTTAGTGAGCATATGTTATCTCATCTTGAGCTGTGCTTCGACGGAGAAGCTCCTATCTATATATTTACCAAAACCTTTCCACTTTGTTATTTTATGTTTAACAGAGGTTTATTGGATCTCCTTTTCTGGGTATTACACTGCTCCATCGGGAAAGAAACTGAGGTCAATGGTTGGTGTGCATAGGTTTGTATTGAAAAATTCCATACTATGTTTTTAGTGATTACAATTCTTTTCAGGCCTTAAATCGTCGTTACCATCATAACCTTAAACCTGTGAATTCAAGTCACTGGATATTTGAAAGTAAATAGCATGATAAATCTGCTAGAACATGTTTGTTTTCTGAATGTTGTCGACTCTAAGTTCACTTCACTTCCTTGTGTACTTGCAGGAAATTCATAGAAAATCCTATGTATGCTTCACAAGGGGTACAATCCTCTCAGTTTTCATTCCAGATCCCAAGACCTTTTCAGGAGAACTATGTGAGGGACATTTTGCAAAAGCATCGAATCCTACTGATAATAGTCATGTTCCAGTTCCCTGGAACCAGAAGAAGGTGTGTAATATACATTTGTTTTGTTATATAAAATTATATTGCTAATATCTTGCCAAGAAATGTATCTCATGGTTTATATCAAGTTGTATGTAAGTTTCTGTTTGACCAAGTTCTTAAAATTTGGGATAGCGTTTGAATTATTTTGACATCATATTTAAAAAGTCCATATTGGAAGTGATTGCATGCAGTCTGCAAGAAAGTGCATGACATATCTGTATGAGCAGTCACCTTATTGAAGTGGTTGTTTTGTAGTATATTATTCAAAGCCCCAGACATTATCATGTTTTGTCGTTATTGAAAATGCACTTAGTCGAATATGCATGATCTCACACATTTTCTTATTCTGTCATGTTCATTAATACATAGAAATGTGTGAAAATATCGATGCATTTTTTAGGTAATATTTAAGTGCTTAGCATACATGTGCAAAGGATGTATATCAATATAAAAGCAAACAATTTCCCTTCAATTAACAATCATAATTTATAAATACTGAATAAACTAGCACTGAAGTAAGATGTCAATTAAATTAGTAGCATGTATATCAAGTTTAGCTTTTAGTTACAGTGCTTTTTATTGTTATATGCTTGTCTTATTATTCTTGATTTAATCAGTGAATCCTTTAACTTGGGTTGACCCGACAGATGAAGACAGGGGTCAGATTTAATAAGCGATATTTTATAAAATTTTGGAAGAGTTGGATATTACACAGGATATATAAGTGTTGAAAAAAATTAGAGGGCAGCAGCTTACAGGGCTGCTGCCTAGCAATAGCAGTGTACTGTTGCAATAGCAGGAGCACAGGCTGCTGCTCAGGGGCCAGGTCATTGGCCTGGCTACATTTTTGGTTTCCTGGCCACACTGTTCGACCAGAGGGCACTGGGCCAAACCCACTCACAGTAAAAAAAAAAAAAAGCAGAGAGAGAGAGTTCTATTTGAAGATATTGTATTGTATGGCTGTTGTTTTGTTTTGTGTATGACTGTTCATGTGTATTGCTCTGTGGGTGTGTGCACATTGTGGTGTGTGTGTGGCAGACTTTGTGTGTATGTATCTTGTGTTCATTGTTTCTTTTTAAATAGAGGGGGAGTATATGCTAAATCTATGTTAACAAAATGTTAAATTCTGAATTTCAAGTATTTGATTATTATTGGAAGCTATCTATACTTAATATAACTGAATATAAAGTTGTTTAATTTAGTTTGATTTCCACAAAAAAAAAAAAAAAAAAAAAAAAAAAATCAATCTAGCCTACTGAAACCTGAGTTTCAGGTTTCAGTTTCATGAAACAACTGAAACCGAGCGGCTCAGTTTCGGCTGAAATAAACTATAGTCTTCACAAAAATTGGACACATAATTTTTAGATTGTGTTTACACCTATTATAAAGGACATCAAATGTTCGTCTACTTTTCATACATGGATGGAAGAAGTTTGGATTCTGGGGTTTCTTTTTATAATAAATTACTATTTTAATGAACATTTTCTCTTCTGTAGCCATTGGCTATTGTTAAATTGAGGGTTCGCGAGATGATGATCTGTACTCAACCCATTTTTTGTTTTCTACCAAAGTAACATATTTCATATCAAAGGACCATTCAGTTTTTGTGTTATCCAATTTTTTTTTGCAGTTGTTGAACGTGACATAACTGTAATAAGTGTTGATTGAAATAACTTTAACACAATCTATTCTGCCGGTTGAGCCGCTCGGTATGGAGTATCATAAAAAAACATGTTAACATGTCTGACAGTGGAATATATAGTTTTGTTAACATGTATTAATTTATTGTTTTATACAGTATGGAGTAGCATCAGACTGTGAAAGCATACGTGGAAGGCTGGAACTACTTACTAATTTTATCTAATAATATGAAAACAAACTTTACTTTGGAAAAACATGGTCTTAAACATCATGCTGTTAAGGTGCCTTCCCTGAAAACTTCCATCTCTATTGAGTTACTGACATCGATCTTATGCCCTAACCGAGATATGTCCAACCTCACCTACATGGCATCGATCTAACTTCCATCGCCAGAGCTGTTGCCTTTGAATAAGAACCTTGAGTCAATTCCGCCTTCATATTCATCTGTTAGGTTGATACAGCACCGCCATAGATTCAGGTATTTTCATTGAATCTTAGTTTGACTTTTGTATCTCAAATTTTGATTCTAATTCATAAGTTGCCTTGATTCGAAACATAGAGTTCGATTGAAAATTCGAAATTTGAATTGAAGGCAAACAAAGATTTCTATTTGGTTGCTTATGTTTCACGCATCCAAGGCAGGTCATTGTTCATACTAGATATGGTTTGCAGCATAAAGAAATCCCTACTTGTACATTACATAAATGGGAAACTATATGTAAGTAATTGGATGGTACATCGATTTTTAAAGATATAAGGTCTACAGGTTTTTTCTAATTTTTTTTTAAATAATGTTTGCAATTCCATACAGGCTAATATTGATAGACAATGGTCATTCAGTAACCAGCTCTATGAGCCACATACAAATTGCAATGTTTGGTTAAGCACAATATATTACTTACACATCATTATTCACTACGTGTTTCATATATGACTTGATTTTTTATAGAAATATCTGTAATGACTTCATTTTTTCCTTTCGAAGACTATGGATAACTAATTTGATTTGGTTAGCTGCTACACTGAAAGAAATAATATATTTGTAAATTGCATAGATTAATACTACAGATAAACTAGGTTCAACACTTTGAAATTCATATCATTTTTATGATAAGGTAATCATATGATATAATTTAATGAACTAAGTTTTTTTGGATTGTACACCAGAGGACAATAAGATACACTGGTTATAAATTCTGCATATTTCAAAAATATTATTTTGTTAATGTTGAAGTACAAAACATAGGTTTTGTATTCTAATCATTGTAAATGTAGCGAGAAGAATAATAAAAGTAATTCACAATCCAATCCTTGTTGAACGTGATATTCTGATTTACAGGCCATAATTTCTTCACACTCATGCTTTTGTCAAGCCTTAGACTTACTTAATTATGGATATTCTAGAATTGTCAGGAGTATATAAAAATGTCATACGAACAACAAATTTACCTTTTTTTTTTTCTTATATTATACGAGAGCTTAAACAACAAGATAATGCGATCTAGTTTTTGTGTTAAATAACTTAAATTACTATAAAAAAAATTAAAGTTTGTCTAGTGTTTTGTATTTAAGTAGTAAATTATTACAATGATTATTACAATCTAGGTGGGTTTGATCCTAATTAATGCCATCAGAAGAAAGGGAGATGGCATCAGTGAATTATTAAGAGTTAAACTAAAGCTTTGACTTTTAGACAATAAAAGTTCGATATCCTTGTGTTATTCGTATTGTTTTTCTCAAGGATGCATTCAAAACAAATTCCAGGTCATATATGAAACTTAATATGGTATACTATTTTCATCTCTGGAAGAAAAATAAATAAGAAGTGCAATATCAATGGAATTATTCTTTGGGTTTTATTTCAAACATTCACAGAAAAGTTTGGTACTTTCATGGATACATTTATTTAAAAAGCTTAGGCTCGGTACAGTTAAGCCTACACTAAAGCTCAGTTGCAAAACTGAGCCTAAGATCAAGCCTAGTTGCAAATGAGCCTAAAGGATAAGCTCAGTTGTACCTGAGTCTGGTCAGTTTGAACTAGGCTATGCTCAAGTGTAAAATTGAGCTAGCAGACTTGTAAAATTGAGCCAAGCTGGGTTGTAAACTTGAGCTTCAGCCGAGTTGTAAAACCAAGATAGCCGAGTTTATAAGTCTAAGCTTGCTCGATTTAAAATAAAGTGAGCAAATCTGGAAATTATTATGAGTACATTCTCAGTTAGCAATACATGTTTTAACATGTTCATATTTACCGACCATGTTTTACACCGGTCTCTGGCACATTCTGAGTTACCAATACCATGTTTTGGCATGCTCTTCATCCTATTTACTCATCTGTGTTCAGATCCTATTGTATTTCCTCTCACAGGATTTATAGCATATATACAGACACGCAGACACACAGTAGAGCTTTAAATGTTAATTCACTGTCATTTTGGATTGTAGTGTTATTCTATGAACTGATAGTTTTATTTGCAGCAATCATTAGTTTCATGAATCGATTCTTTAATTTTCTGAAACTGAGCATCGCTTGGTTTCGGGCACTGAGTTCGGTTTTAGGAAGCTGCATGATACCGAGCAACGCTCGGTTTTAAGGAGCTGGAACCGAGCATCGCTCGGTTTCAGGAAACTGAAACTGAGTTTCAGGTTTCAGTTTGCTGAAACCAAGCGAAGCTCGGTTTCAGTAATAATAGAGCTTTGCTGAAACCAAGCGATACTCGGTTTCAAGTTTGCAGTAGTGAAATTTTCTTTGAGAATGTCTAGCTGCTTGAACATGTTGTCAGGGTCTGTAATTTTAGAATAATATTACTAAGGTTTGCCAAGTTTTTTCTATTTATATAGAAAGTAGGGAAGTTAACAAATGAAGTGGAGCTTCCTGAAAATTTTGCAGGAGTTCAAAATGTTTCCTATGTATCAAACTTTAGGAAATGCCTTCATAATTTGGCTATTGAAGTATAGCCGAATCCGTTAGAGGAATTAAATGTTGAGGGAGTGTCAATTGTCTGTCTTGCACCTATATTATTGTTCAGCATGTGACAACCGACTTCACATCAAAGTAATTAATCTTTTTTAGGGTCAAGCAAGGAGATGGTATGTCTAGATGCACTGGGAGCCGGAGGAAAAAATCCAGACCACCCATCGGTGCTTTATATGTGTACGTTTCCATTTATGTTAGTGTAGTTACCTATAAAGTTGATATTTAACTTGATACATTTAATATATACGAGTGTTTGTATGTTAGGCATAGTTGTAAGCGTGTCACAAGGACAAATCTTTGATTATGCTAATGGATACATTTTCTTTTTGGTACAAGACATTTTACTATGCTTTTTCACTTGATTAGTAATCAAAGTGTATGATTGCTATGTTGTACATCTACTTGGTATTTTGTTATTTGGATAATCTTTTTATCTCTGTTGATTTATCTGTACATTATGCAACTTCTATTACATGTTCCGTCTTGATGTGATCATGCAATAATCCGTTGTCTTTCTCTTGTTTTCTGCTCATCTGTGTTACTTCAGACTATTATTATTATAATTTGTATTAGAAGGGGTAATATGCATTGTTTTCACGTCTTAACTCATATTATTATATCTGTTAAATATCGTAGTCTTTGGTTGAGGCAGAGGAAGCAAGACAAAGATCAGAAGCTGATGGAACTCAAAGTCCAAATAATTTTGAGAAATATTCCATTGTTGAAGCTTTTGGATATGACAAAAGAAGCTGTTGTTGTAGTACTATTGACGCACCGCAAAATGGTATGCATATGCTATCTGGTCTTGTCGATAGTGGGTTTGTAATTTAGCTCATTTATCGTTTGCGTTTTGTGTAATGGTTGTATATTAAATTATGATACTTCGTTATTAATTAATATTTGTTATGGATGATGAATGGTTCTATGCTAAATTGTGATAGTTTGATGTTTGTCGAAATGAAATTTTTCTTTAGGATACAAATAGTAATATGTTATTCTATTTTCTTTGAGAAATTGTTATATTATATGTTGTCTATTCTTTATGAAATTGTTTGGAACCTATTATGATTGTTACTTATTTAAAGGAATTACCAACTACAGCCCTGGTATAATATTCACGTTTGTAACAGTTATAAATGTTATTAAATTTATTGTATAAAATAGTCAGTTTTACATACTAACAGTAATAACTGTTACATATTTCATATTTGTAACATTTATTAGTGTTGCAAAAATAAATATTATAACGGTTATAAGTGTTATAAAAATTTCAATCTCAACAGTTATAGCTGTGACAAAATCATAATTTCGTAACAGTAATAACTGTTATGATATGCACACTTTGTAATGGTTATAACCGTTACAATATTCGTTACAACAGTTTGTAACGTATGTCGTAGTAACGGTTATAACTGTTACAAAGTAAGTTAGTAACAATAATAACTGTTAGAAAACCCCTTTTCTGGTGTTGTGAAAGTACCATTCTCAGTTTTGAGACCTAAAATTTGAGATTCTGAATTATCTAAAGAAGATTGTAACTTTTCAAAATTTTCTTTTGAGTCAGAAATTTCATTTTGCAAAATATTATTATTCACCTTAAAAAACTCACATTCTTTAGATAGTTCTAAATTCTTTTCAGTTAAAGCTCCATTCTCTTTTTCAAGAGACGAAATTAAAGAACTAGAATTATTTAAAGAATCTTCTAATGATATATTTCTATTTTGCAAAAGATCGATTTCCTTTAAAAGAACATTGTTTTTATCTTCTAGTTGCTCATTTTCTTTTTGAAGGAAATCTTTTTGAGAAACAAGCTCTTCTAAGGTATCTTCAAAACATTTGGCTTGTTTTACCAAACGATTGTTTTCTTCTTTTAATTTGGAATTTTCTTCCTTATACTTTTTTGACATAGCTAAAACAATTTTATGGAGTTTCAATAATTTTTCATGGTCTAACATAAGATCTTTATATAATGAATCTGTACATACCGATTGTGATCTGACTTTAGCCATGAGACATTTGTTTCCTTGCTCTCCTGATTCTGCTTTGTTGCTCTTCCATTTTCTATATCCCTGACTAGATTTCTTTATTGCCATTTGTTCTAAGATGTTGTTACGATCTCTAGAACAACCTTGCTCTGATACCAATTGAAAAGGTCGGGTGTGCACGACTTATGCAGGATCTATAATATGGCTATGCGGAAAGTCTGTGATATACTAACTTGTATATTTACAATAGTTATGCAGGTAAATATTTAATGTAAAAAGATCTCACAGAAGCAATATCACAGATAAGCAAGTATAGCAAATGCAGTAAATAGGAAAAATCACACCAGGGATTTTTATACTGGTTCGGAGCACCGTCCTACGTCCAGTCCCAGACTTCTATCTGGATTTTCACTAAATAACAACCTCACTTCACCCGGAGGAAACAGGTTTACAATACCCGAGCAGCCGAACGGGATTTCACGCCTCTAACAACACGAGGACTTCAACACTTGCCTCTTATAACACGAGGACTTCAACACTTGCCTCTTATAACACGAGGACTTCAACACTTGCCTCTTACAACACCGAGGACTTCAACAATAATAAGATTTTTACTTTGAATGTGTTCTTCCTTCAACACTGATTTGTCAACAATTGAGTACACCCTTCCTATAATCTTATCCTCAAATGTAATTTGATGTTTAGTAAGATTAGGAAGTAAAATATCGAGTTGAATCACAAGTGTATGAAATATGCTTGGTGATTCAAACGATTATTGAATGCTTTTGAGTGCTTTTTGAGTGAAAAGAATAATGCAAGATAGATCAGAAAATAGAGAGTAAATTCGGTAATTTGGATGATTGTAAAATCATGTATTTATAGAGATCGAGAGGTTGCAAATGTTGGTGAAAAGATGCATATAAAAGGAGTGATTATTCATGAAGAAAAATGGATGCAACTCTTGAAGAAAGAAGATGACTTTTCAATATAACGGTCAAAATTCAAAAACCTGTTGACCTATAGAATTTTATAGGTCGGCATGTTTTTAGCCGTTGGAATTCAAAAACCTGTTGACCTATAAAATTTTGTAGGTCGACCTATTTTTGACCGTTACAATTTAAAAACCTGTTGACCTATAAAAAATTGTAGGTCGACATGTTTTCGGTCATATGCATAAAAAATGTCTTCATGAGTAGTATTTTCAAACAATTAGAAGTATGATTATTTGAGGATAGATTTTAACATTTTATAACTCTAAATAATCGACTTCTAACCTATGAAGTCATCTTGTCTTCTTTTTGTCGATGTAGAAGCTTCTTCTTGTCATAAATCAAAATAACCATCGACGCTTCGACTCAACAGGGTTTTTTGTAGAAATGATAAATACCCAAAATTTAAATTAAATGTATTGAAATGATACATATACAAACGATATAATAGATTATAGGAAAAATGAAACTGAAATTTTGGGATTCAAGTTGAAATAATAAATACCTGAAATTTAAATTAAACGGATTGAAATGATGTATATCTGTATTACTCAGGCAGAACATTATATATGGACACTATAGTCTATTTTCAAGTATTTTCTAAAATTTTATAAATATGTTTTGACTTAATAAAAAATTATTTTAAAATTGTAAATTAAGATTTTATTAAAATTTAGATTTCGATTTAATTTAATAAAGATTTGAATTTAAGTTTCAAAGACATAAAGATATGTTATAAAGATTTAAATTATAAATTTATATATTTTAAAATACAAAACTCATATTTTTGAAATATAATACTAGTTTGTTTAAAATATAAGAAATAATGTAATAGTTAATAAAATAAGTTAATAACTACTTAGTATAAGAAATTTTGTAATACTTATTAAAAATAAGTTAATAACTACTTTAATATATAACATAGATTTTATGAAATAAATATTTGATGTTTAATACATAAAATAATAAATGGTAAGATTTAAGTATTAAAATGGTTTTAAGACTTTATATAAATTATTCTAAAATTTTATTATAAAACTTATTTTATTATGTAACATAGTTAAAGAATGAAGTTAGGTTAAGATTTATTAAGTTAGTTTAAAACTTTAATGTAAGTATAATATTTTGGAATTTATAACTTGAGTTAGATTGTAAAATTTCAAATTGACTTTAATTATGGTAAGTGAATGGAATGATTTAAGTTAACGAATTTGTAAGATATATCTAAGGTTATGAAATTAAAATTGATTTAATGGGATTTATTAAGTCAAATTGATTCTTAAAAAGGTAAGAGGTTTTGAAATATGGTGTGCACGCGCGCGCGCACAGACACACACACACACATATATAATTCGAATTAGGTAAAAGCAAAATAACTTGACTTTGTCGATTAAATTAATTGAATGGTTTAAGTTAAACTAATGCTAAAGTCAAACGACACTTATAGTTAACATTTTGAAATAGATTTGTTAAGATATAACCATAAAGAAGTTTATTAAGCTGAGCCAAGTTAATTTTCTAAGATATAACCAAGTGAACATTTTGGAATATATATATATAAGAAGAAAAATACAGTGGAATGATATACTAAGTTATGATTTAATTAAAATTTTATGAAACGACCATGGTGTGACATAAGCAACTGGTTGTCAAAGAGGCCAGAGTTGGTATGACATACTCTCTGTCAATAATGATACCACTTTGACAACCCTGTACATGGTGAAGAATTCAGAATGAAGTAGGATGGATTTGATGAACGCTGCTGAAATGAAGTAAGAAAACGATAATCGAGTAGCTTTGACCTTCAGGTCATAATTAAAAATTGATAATGAAATAGCTTTGACCTTCGGGTCATAATTAAAATGACTAAAACAGGTTCCGTAGCCGGGCCAAGTGAGGTTGCTCCTCCTATCGAACACGCTTCTTCGATGCTATCTCCTTTACTATGTGATTGATCTGGGACCCCTTTAAATATGGAAGTGTTGTGCAAGGTAGGTGGTAGTTGTGGCTATGCGTTGCCACTAATCCGGTAGAAACCTACCATTGGGTAACCTCGATGCATTGTCACATTTATCTTAATCGAGCCCTACGATTTTGATTTGGTATTGATTTCTATGGAGTGCACTCTAGTAACACCAGTACGGTGAATTTATGGTACTGTATAGGCTGCAAAACGTATAAATGATATAAGGCTAAAAAATGCAATCCCGCTTATGCTATTTTCAATAATTTACTTCAATAAATAGACATTAATATAATATCATATTGTATTATATGTATTAGTTTCATGGATCCTTAAAGGATGGAATCCGAACATCTTTTAAGTTATTGTGCATTTCTGTGAACATTTCACTTGAGTTGGTTTACTTAAATGGGAATGTTAGCCCTAACTTGAGTGTTTTTTATCATGAGTCAAACTGAGTATCACAACCTTTCATGGCATATTTTTTTGGAGCTTGGAGTCTTGTTGGATACATATCAGTCTATCAGCTTTTGGGTTGTCTCGGTTGTTCATCTCTATCAGTTGTATGTGTGTGTGTGTATTATCAAACATCTATATATGGATTTTGTGTTGTATAAGCTTATAACTTTGTTTGTGTACATAAATGGGATCATGTATTTTTTTTCTTTGGTATAACATATGGGATCATGTATTTAATTGTACCTTATGTGCTATATGGTTTTAATTTATTTCTACTGCGAGTTACGCTACTTCTGTGTACGTGATTATGTGTTCTAATTTGTATTTACCTCAAATAAAATTAACGACTCATTGTTTTGAACGATTCAACATGTATGGTTTATTATCGATTTGAATAGTTTGAAATAGTGGGTTATTACAAGTTGGCATCAAAGCTTTAGTCTAACCTTAGCTTTTAGGAAAATAACTAATAGAGATAGGGTAGAGGTACCTTAAAATGAGTAAAATCAGTATTAGAATCGATCCTTACGAGAGAGCGTATTTTAAAGTTTAAATAGTCTGGAAAATGATATAAAAGGTTTTTAAAGCATAAATAGTTTGAAAATAATATAAAAGGTTTTCAAAGTATTTTAAGATATAAAGTCATGGATTGAAATCGGTTTTTTTCTCCTTTTGATTTCATTTTTTAATTAGAACTCTTTTAAGGGTAATGGACTTTTAAGGGCTTAAATATTTATATTTGGGGTTTTAAGAGTCTTAAAGTACTTCTTTGTTTGAATTCGTCTTTTGTTTAGAACTCGATCCATTTACTTAGTCAAACTCTTTGATTAGGATTTACCTTAAAGTTTGAATCGATCTTTAACTTCATTCTAAAATTTGTTCTTGAATATTCCATGTGATTACCGGATGAAATGCTGCTAGAGGTAGAGATAGGGGTTGTGGAGGTACCCTAGTTGAGCCTAATCCAATTATCGCTCCATCTCAGCCAGTTAAGTCAGGAAAATTTACACAATCGTGCAAGGAGTACACCCAGCTTTTGGGTACTAAGCTTTCTGGTTTTGAGTCGATTATTGAAGCCCAACAATGGAAAAAAGTTTGGGGAGAATATTCATGGTCCAATAATGGCTAAAAAGTCAGGTGGCCACTTTGAAGCTTCAGGATGCTGCATAGGACTCGTAGCAGTCCTCTTTGCTCATTCGACCGAGGCCGACTTTTCATGGCAGTAGTTTAGGTATAAATCTTTAGTAAATCGTATCTCGCTAAGTATTTTTCCTTTGAATCTATTCTAAACTTAAGAAACTTTAGGTATGCTTTCGTGGCAAAATGGATACTAGAAGTAGGAAAAACCCAGTTTTATCGAGAATTCATGGGTCTTAAGCAGGGAGGCATGACCTTCGTAGAGTATGAGAGAAAATTCAAGGAGATATCCAAATTTGGCCCTAATTTGATCAATACGCCTCTTCAGAAAAACGAAAAGTTCATACTTGGTGCATGTTTAAAGTTATACGATAGGTTAATGAACCATATTAAGAACCCTTCCCAATCTCATGAATATGGCCACCCGATTTGAAAATTCATCAAATATCAAAGGAAAGCAAGCCATTCGTGTACCATAATATCATGGATCCTTCAACAATTCAAAGAAAAGGAAGTTCGGTTTTTAGCAGCAAAAGAAGAGGTGGAAAATTTAACAAGATATTGGATATCAAGTCCAGAAGCCTTATGTAGATCTTTCTTTCATCACTTGCTTTAAGTGTAACCAACAAGGCCATTATTCCACTAGCTGTCATAACTCGACTAGAGTTTCTATTCTGCCAGACCAAAGGCCTGGAAACAACATCTATCTTGCTTATCTTCAACTCAAACTTTTTAAGAAAGAATGTCCTACCTAGAGTAAGGGAAAGACGTCCAAAGCTTTTTCTTTAACAACTTTTTTACTCCTCCTACTGGTGATGAAGCTAAGGATACGCTTTGAAGTAACTTTACCTTATTTTCTCATCCTATTCGCAATTTATTTGACATTGGTGCCTTATATAGTTTCATTTCTACTGATCTCTGTAATAAGTTTAAACTCTTGTTAAACCCTGATCATGTAGTTGAATCCTTGTGTGAGTTTAATCCAATTGGCATCCCTACCAATATTATTATGATTTGTAAAGTGGTTAAAGTCCATTACCAAAGGCATAGCTTTATTGATAACTTCTACGTGCTTGGCTTTGACGCCTTTGGTATTCTTCTTAGAGGGTGGCTGGTTGAAAAAGTATGAGGTGGACATTTCTTGTAAGAAAAGAACTATTTCCTTAGTTGACAATAAAGAAATACTTTGATAATCGAATGTCGTATGTTGTAACGATCTGGAACTTATGATTAGTTAAACAATTAATTTAGATGAATTTATAGATTCAATAAATTAAAATTTGAAATACTATAATTAAATAAAAACAAGTTGTTTAGAATTATAAAGTATAGTTGGAAACTATATTGTCAAAATATGTTAGCTTTTGATTTTTAATGGTAAAGTATACATTGAAATATGGTCACATTTATAACTTATAAGCGTTACATATGCCACGGGAGTATGTCGGCAGCTTTACTTTCTCTCCTCGCTCCTGTGAACTTAGCTCCACCCTAGTCGTACTCTTTTCCCGATCTGTTTGGTGAAGTTAAGTCTCTCCCTTTAGGGCTGTCAATGAATACCCGAAAAATCCGATATCCGTTTGATTCGTATTCGAAAATATCTGTTATCCGGCATTATCCGAAAAGCGGATATGGATATCCGATATCCGAAAAGCTTTTCAGGTACGGATATGGTTATAGTGGTATCCGTATTCGAAAAATATCCGTTCGACTGATTGATGTAATATATATAACTCAAAACAGGAAAATAGATTTAATAATTATTTTGTAACTGTTGTATGTTGCTATGATATAATTTTTTGTCCATTTTTAGTTAAAAAAAATGGTAGTTTTAGTGTTTAATTTTGGAACATTTTTGGATATGCTTATGGATATCAGTATAAAACAATGTTTCATCATTACACTTCTTTATTTCCTTTTTTTATAAACATTAGTATAAAAATCATTTTATGTTGATCCAAACTTTTTTATTTATACTCTTAAATTTATTAATTACAGGTGGAGTGGATAAATATCCGATATCCGTCCGTATCCGAAAATTAAGCGGATACATATATTCGATATCCGAAAATTAAACGAATATGGATATTCGATATCCGAAAATAATTTTGGATACGGATATGACACTATCCGTATCCGAAATCATCCGTTGACAGACCTATCTCCCTTCAAAGCGAGAAATTGAATTCCGTATAGATCTAGTCATAGGAACATGTCTAGTGATTCTTCCTCCACGAAGAATGGCACTAAGGAAAAAGCTGAATTGAAGATGAAAGTAGAAGATTTATTCTCTAAGGGACTAATTATGCCAAGTTGTTCAAAATAGGGAGTTGCATTCGTATTAATGACTAAGTATGATGCCTCTTTATGTATGTGTGTGGATTATCGAGAGTTAAACAAGCTTACCTTGAAGAATAGATATGCGATGCCTCAAATTAACAACATTTTCGACCAACTCTATGGAGCTAAGGTGTTTTCTTAGCTTGTTCTTGCTACTGGCTTCCACTAGCTTAAAGTGATTGAGGAAAGAATCCTCAAAACCACTTTTCAAATAGAGAATGATTTCTACGAGTGATTAGTTAAGCCTTTTGGCTTAAATAACACTTATCAAGAATTATGCTTTTCATGATTTTCTCAACCGATTTGTTCTCGTCTTCGTCGGTGACAACCTCATATTTTCCAAAACCAAGGAAGAGCACGAGTCATATTTGAAACACCCCATCTCCGTTAAGGTCACTCACAAAGGGAATGCCTTAATTTTGGTGGAGCATTATAGGTAAAAGACACAGAAAATTTACAAGACAGAAATATAAGCAGCGGAAAACAACATTTATTTCATACGTGGTTCATAACAAAAGCATTACAGCAAACTGTCTCAAAGCAACTTCCAAATCATTACATCAAAATATCTGTCTTGCTTAAAACATAAAGAAGCATAAAACATAAATAAAACTGCATAAATCCCCAAGTCTAGTGTGTCCAAAGCCATGGCATAAGATAATAGATTCCAAGCCGTACATCACAGAGTCTTCAAGCTTGGAAAGATGAACGGTCCAAATTAAGCTGAGCTATTCCCTCCCTGGCTACCTGAGGGGAGGAACGGAAGAAAAGAAGACGAAAGAAAAATGGGTCAGACATAAGTTTGAGTAAGTCCAGTGACTTTTCAGTGTGTGAATAAGGAAAAGGCACTGATAGGAATAAACTGAAAATATGACAGTACCAGAACAACAAACTAACATAAAACTATATAAGGCAGGATAAACCGAATATACATCGCACCCATGTCTAATTCTCTACACCTACTTATACTTATCCAACTAGCACCACGTGTTCATGGTGATTTGATCCCCTTATATTGATCGGCTCCTACTCGCATGCATTTATCACGTGTGTTATTCGGCCCCCGCTTGACTGTAGATACCTGTGCTGGTCCCACCACGGGGTGTATCAAATCCTATGGTGGCAACCTGACACGATTCAAGATGCACAGTGTATGACTACTGATGCCCAGTGCCTGCTTTTTCCACTCCGGAGTACGTGCATGTCCGTACTCCGTCGGAACCTACACTGACGCACCACCCGCCGAGGTTTTGACCGCTTACAATTCAGCCCAGTAATCGTGCCCCACCATGCCTAGTTTAGGGTTCCATGATACATCTATGTGGGTTACTGCTGAAATGGGTCCTCGTTACTAGGGTTTTCTAGCCAACATGTTAAATTGGTTAAGTGTCCTAACCCCACCCATCAGTTTAGTTAACATGTTGAATTGGTTAAGTGCTTCCTTAATTGACTTAACTCTACCAATCTTGACTTAGCTTTATTAAAGCACCAACCACTCACCTTAGATAGGTATTGTTATGGTCACTAGATGTGTCAGTCGGTTCCGGGCAGTTTTACACCACAACTCAGTCTAACCTCGGGTCCTTTTTGGGCTCAATGCACTAACCACCCACATTAGACAGGTATTGTTGTGGTCACTGGATGTGCCGGTTGGTTCCGGGCAGTACACCACAACTCAGTCTAACCTCGGGTTAGGCATATTCGTCTTTTCTATATTTACATATTTATCCTTTTATGCTTATATGTAAATTTGTCAACAATTTATTGTCATGGCCCACTTTCCTTCTAAACCAAATTCATAATTTTTTGTATGTAAATTATACCATTTCAATGCCATACCATTTACATGGTTATGAGCCAAATATGTCAATTACATATAGTTTCATGTTTTCCCCCAACGTTACCCCCATTGTACGTTCGCAAAGTTTCATAGAATTTTAGGCTCGACATTTTTGCCTAACTTATAAACTAAAAGGGAAAAAAGAGGAACTTGCAACATTCCAACATCGTACAAAAATATGGATCTCACTACAGATGTGTCACATGAACTTGGCATAATATACTTTTAATTATGAACTTGCAAACTAGATCTATGCAACATGAATCATAAAATAATAGTTTTACATAGAACTAATAAAACTTAAATAGACATGTAGTGGTGAATTTGCATAGGGGTTGAATCATGCTAACATAGATCTAACGTAGAGGCATATGGATCTAACATATAAAGTGTAGGTCTAAACATATAGGTTTACATAATCATGTTTTTAACCTATAAACTTGCATGTATTCATAACATGATAGCATCACCTAACTTGTATAAACATGGCATAATTGACATACGACATATAGATGTCATCACCAAATTATACAACATGACATGTCATCGCCCATTTAACATACAACACATAGGTTCATTGCCAAGCCTTTAACAATGGTAGTTTTATCATCAAACTACATACAACATGATCGCAAATTTACCATGATAAACCACAATAGTTCATAGGCAAACATGATAGAATGGACATGAATAGACATGAATCAGCATCACATATAACTTGGTTCAAATTCTATTTCACAATTCATTACAAATCATGTCTTTAATTTATTCACATCTGAAAGGTAACTACACTTACAACCAAAAAGGAATTCTTGAGTTCTGGGATCTGTATTCTGAAACAGAATTGCTCGCCTTTGATGTAGATAGTTGAATTCTCTTAGTTGAATTAGATTAGATTTGATTTGATTTTGATGTAGCTTCTATCTTGCCTTTGAGTTGAAAGAGATGACGGCTATTCTAGGTTCACCATTGACGGCATGACGGCTCTTGGAATGAATTAGTGTGATTTTAGGTTGAGAGTTAGGTTGCTTATATAGAGTTTTATTAATTTAGACCCGTCAGATTAACCCTAGAAGCAATCAAGACATCCAGTCAAGATAAGATAACACCTCAGCCCTAATGACTCAGCAATGACTCACTGTTCGAATCATAACACTCCAGAAATTTGTGCAGGTATTTAGCCCGACATGGGCGCACTTGGCAGGTGCGCCAGTGCATTTTTGTACTGGCGCACTTGTGAAGTGCGCCAGTGCATTCTGGTCAACTTCCGGTTTTCTTCTTAACTTCTTCGTCCATATCTCCTTCATATGGTGTCTATTTTATGCAAACTCGGACTTTATGTCAAGCAGAATTCCGAGACGAACGCAATGGCGTAACTCGTTTCCCTTAATTCTCACATTTGAAATTAATTATTCTTTAAATTTGTTAATATTAATATTTAAAATCACGGGGTGTTACATTCTCTCCTCCTTAGAGAATTTCGCTCCCGAAATCTCCAAGTTAAGGAGAATGTACATCCTAACATCCAATCATTTATCTACTCAACCATCAAACACAGGCATCCATTGTCCTTACATGATTTCTAATGCCGTATGAACATATGCAAAAAGTGTGTGTATATGTTCCTTATTTAATGCAAAATCAGGCGGTCTACTAATTCAGTTGACCTCCTTAATGCAAATCAGGATAGTGCCATGCATTCATTGTGTATGTGAAAGAATCCTAACGGCACATATTATTTGTATATGTGTGCACAGCCATTCATCTAAACGCAGCATCCATATGATAACACAACCATTATACATCCATAAATTTAGATATGCACACACATTTATATGCAATATGAAGGTGATTGAGCCGATCTAGTGCCTAAAGTGTGTGTACATGCATCCACGAGCAACCACTTGTAACCACTTGCAACCATCAATCATAACATGTTTCAAATACATGTTTACATCCATCGGTTTCTACCTAAGGATAAAGAATAGGACCGAGGAGATATACTTGAAAGATAGATTTAAGCATGAATAAACTTATGGAAAAAGAGATCAAGGAGGTACCCTCAAAGCGAAAAGGGTAGGCTGCGCGTATTTTCTTATCAGTTTCCCAAGTCGCGTCTTCCTCAGCATCACTCCATTGAAGTTTAACAAGCTTGACTTCACGGTTGCGTAACTTTTTGACTTCCGAACCCAAGATTCGAGTCGGAAATCTTCTCACGGTCGCTTCTCGTTCCACTTCTACTTCCTCTAGTATATTCGGCTCTACCACTTCCGCAGATTCATGTAAGCACTTTCGTAGTTGAGAAACAAGAAAAACATTATGGACTCCAGCCAGTCTCTCGGGTAGCTCTACGCTGTAAGCCATCATCCCAATCCTTTCAATGATAGGAAATGGACCTACAAATCTTGGTGCTAGCTTTCCTACGGACCCAAAGCGAATGAAATTCCTCAAAGGAGATACTTTAAGGAACACCCTATCTCTAACCTTAAATTCAAGGTCGGTCCTTCTTTTGTCTGCATAGGACTTCTGTCTATCTTGTGCAGCCTTCATCCATCTTCTTATCAAGTCCACCTTTTCTGAGGTCTCTCTAATCATGTCCGGTCCAAGTACGAGTTTGTCTGTAGACTCCCACCAACAAGTTGGTGACCGGCATGGTCTTCCATATAAAGCTTCGAAGGGTGCCATGCCTATGGTGGCTTGGTAGCTATTGTTGTAAGCGAATTCCATCAAAGGAAGATGATCCTCCCATGTACCTCCAAAGTCAAGAATGCATAGTCTCAAGAGGTCTTCTAATACTCTGTTCACTCTTTCCGTCTAACCATCGGTTTGGGGGTGATAGGCCGTGCTTAAGCATAACTGTGTGCCTATAGCTTCTTGCAAACTCCTCCAAAACTCGCTTGTAAAGATAGGATCTCGGTCACTCACTATGCTGGAGGGTAACCCATGGAGTCGAACTATCTCTTTAAGATATATGGATGCTAGAGATGAGGCAGTCCTTCTACTCTTAACGGGTATGAAGTGAGCGTTTTTTTGTGAACCTGTCCACTATTACCCAAATACTGGTATTGCCTCTTCTTGACCTAGGCAGCCCATCAATAAAGTCCATCGAGATGCTATCCCATTTCCACTGTGGTACCTCTAGAGGATGAAGCAAACCACCAGGCTTCTTCTGCTCCGCCTTGACTAGTTGGCATATCATGCACTTAGAAACGAATTCAGCTACATCCCTCTTTATGCCATTCCAAAAGAAAACCCTTTTGATGTCTTTGTACATTTTGTCTCCACCGAACATGTATGGTCAACTTGGAATGGTGTGCTTCTTCAAGAATTTTTTTCACCAAATCCCTTGCTTGTGGGACACATAGTCTTCCATCCCGCCTCAACCAACCCTTGTCATCGATGGAGTATCTATTGAGGTGACTAGAAGTCTCACCCCTACTCAGCTTATCTATCACATCAACTAGCTGAGGGTCTTCACGTTGTGCGGTCCCTATTAAGTCCAAAAGAGTAGGCCGCACCTCTAGCGATGCTAACAAACCAGTCACATAATCGACAGAGGGTCTAAAGTCAAAGTTGGCTATGTACTCCAAGCTTTGCCTTTCTACAAAGAGAGGGCTTAAGGTCAGCTTCTTTCTACTCAAGGCGTCTGCTACTACATTGCCCTTGCCAGGAGTATAGGAAATCTCAAAATCATATGAGGCAAGAAACTCCATCCATCTTTGCTGCCTAAAGTTGAGATCTTTCTACGAGAAAAGGTACTTCAACGATTTATGGTCAGTAAAGAATTCAAACTTCTCACCTAGGAGATAATGGTGCCAAGACTTAAGCGCAAAGACAATGGCAGCCAACTCTAGATCGTGGGTTGGGTAGTTTTTCTCATGTACTCTCAACTGCCTTCCACCATAAGCTACTACCTTCCCTTCTTGCATCAAAACAGCGCCTAGTCCCATACCGCTTGTATATACAGTAAATATCTTGCTTCCATCCGGCAATGTCAGAACTGGGGTTGTTGTCAGATCCCATTTCAAGCGTTGGAAAGCAATATCGCAATCCAAATCCCAAGTGAAAGTTAAGTTCTTCTTTGTCAACCTTGCAAGTGAAGCTAAGATTTTCGCAAAATCTTTGATGAACTTTCGATAAAAGCCTGCTAGCCTGAGAAAGCTTCGGACTTCGGTTGCATTCCGTGGGACCTTCCAATCTTGCACCACAACTACTTTTGCAGGGTCCACAGCTAATCCCTCTTTGGACACCACATGTCCAAGAAACCTTACTTCTTCTCTCCAGAAATGATATTTGGAGAATTTGGCTTTTAACTGATGTGCACGAAGAGTGTCCTTGACTTCCTTTAGATGCTGAGCATGCTCTTCCTCACTCTTCGAGAAAATCAAAATGCCATCCATGAAGACCACTACAAACTTATTGAGGAACTCCCTAAACATCCTGCTCATCAAATCGACGAAATAAGCAAGTGCGTTTGTCAAGCCGAAAGGCATGACAAGCCACTCGAAGAATCCATCCGGAGTTCTGAATGCGGTCTTATCAATGCTGTCTTCAGCCACTCTTAGCTGATGAAACCCGGTAGACAAATCTAGTTGGGAGAAAACCGATGCACCTACAAGCTGATCGAACAAGTCGTCTATTCTTGGGAGTGAGTGCCTATTTTTCTCGGTCAGCTTGTTTAGCTCCCTATAATCAACGCATAGGCGAAGCAAACTGTCCGCTTTAGTTGCGAAAACTACTGGAGCACCCCATTTAGAAATACTCCGCCTTATAAACCCCTTTTCTAACAGCTCTTTAACTTGCTTGCTGAGCTCTTTCCGCTCCCTTGGAGCCATGTGCCTAACGGGTAAGGCGACGGGTTTTGCATTATCAATGAGGTATACGCGGAAGTCTATCTTCTGCTTCGGAGGTAAGCCTTTCACCTCTTCAAACACATCTGA
The DNA here is from genome assembly GCA_030737875.1 of Allium sativum. NCBI lineage: Eukaryota > Viridiplantae > Streptophyta > Magnoliopsida > Asparagales > Amaryllidaceae > Allium > Allium sativum. The sequence goes on along the minus strand of JASFAX010000039.1, from coordinate 3,444,516 downwards.
GTATTCACAGACTACTCTAACAGACTGCAAGTTCTCAACAGACGCATCAAGAGACTCTAGATAACTAATCACAATAGAGTTCATGGGATTACAAGAAATTTCGAGAGTGTTACCGAGGCGAGTCATGAGTCTAACCACTCTCTTTACACAATCAAGGACGGCACCATTACTGGATAGCCAATCCATGCCTAGAATCAACCCATAGCCCGTAAAGCCCAAAACATAGGCGTTACATCTAAACCCAACGCTTAGTATAGAAATTTTCAAATCTAAACAAACCATTGACAAATAAGCTGAGCCCCCGATTGGATTTAGAACAACCAAGGGATCTTCTACTACACTGGTGTCTAGGTGCAGAGATTCAACTAAAGCAGTAGATACAAAAGAGTACGATGCGCCGGAATCAAAGAATGTACGAACAGGATGATGAAAAAGATAAACTAAACTCTCAACAGAAATATTTCTACCTCATTCTTGCGGAGGTGCTATGAGAGCGTGAATCTGCCCTCCAGAAGTAGAACCAGCCCTCTGCCCTTGCTTTCTTGGGCAGTCCTTAGCCATGTGTCATGTCTCGCCGCAATGGAAACAACCACCCATCTTCCTCTTCTTCTTCCTGCAGTCCTTAACCAGATGTCCAGGAATGCCACAGAAATTGCACTTCCTCTTGTCACGGGGTTTGTTGTTCTTCCCGCCTTTCTTTGAATTTGTCTTCTTGTTCGGTGACCCCTCCGCTTTCTTGCTTTGAGGCACCTCAACTTTTCCTCTTTCTTGCCCTTGTCTTCCTCGTGTAACAATGCCATGTCCACCAGTCTCTCATAAGTCGCCCCCATGGGTATGTGGGTCATAGCTAGACTGTGTTGTGGCTCATTCAGTCCCTTAACAAAACGGAGAGCCTTCTTATGAGGAGTGTTCACTAAATCCAATCCGAATCTGGCCAACTGGTTGAACTGGTTGACGTTTTCTTTGACCGTCATAATTCCTTGCTTAAGAGATAAGAAACTTTTCCACCTGTAGACTTCGTTCAGCTTATGAGAGAATTTCATTTCAAACCTCATTCTGAAATCTTCCCAAGTTTCAACCGGTCTCTCAGCATTGGTGACCTCCCACCAATAAGAAGCTTCGTCTTTAAGCAACCGTACCGCTAACTGTATCTTTTGCCTATTATCCACCTCGAAGATAACGAATAGATCCTCAGTTTCTTTGAGCCAGTTCCTTGCTTCCACGAATGATTCAGTTCCATTGAAATTCTTTCCACCCATGGCTCTAAAGTCTCTGCAAATCTTTGAGAAAGCATTTGCACGAGGAGGAGGAGGAACCGCTGCAGCTGGGGGAGGAGGAATTTATGTTGGGCCTGCGTCATTGGCCCTAGCCTCTAGGTACCTCCTGAACCAGCCAGGTATCGGTACACCCTATGGAAGGTTAAGATTCCCAGACATGCTGAAACGAAAAAGGAAAGATTCAAAACAAAGGATAGAAAGATAATGCACATGGCTTTGGGGGATTATGCCTTTTAAAGTAAAATAACATTTTTTTCTTGAAAAATACTTCTTTATATTTTTTTTTGAAAATAGTTTTCAAAAACTTTTATCTCATCTAGTAAACCTTTGCTCTGATACCAAGTGAAACACCCCATCTCCGTTAAGGTCACTCACAAAGGAAATTCCTTAATTTTGGTAGAGCATTATAGGTAAAAGACACATAAAATTTACAAGAGAGAAATATAAGTAGCAGAAAACAACATTTATTTCATACGTGGTTCATAACAAAAGAAATACAGCAAACTATCTCAAAGCAACTTCCAAACCATTACATCAAAATATATGTCTTGCTTAAAACATAAAGAAGCATAAAACATAAATAAAACTGCATAAATCCCAAGTCTAGTGTGTCCAAAGCCATGGCCAAAGATAATAGGTTCCAAGCCGTACATCACAGAGTCTTCAAGCTTGGAAAGATGAATGGTCCAAATTAAGCTGAGCTATTCCCTCCCTGGCTACCTAAAGGGGGAGGGGAAACGAAAGAAAAGAAGACGAAAGAATAATGGGTCAGACATAAGTCTGAGTAAGTCCAGTGACTTTTCAGTGTATGAATAAGGAAAAGGTCATGATAGGAATAAACTGAAAATAGGACAGTACCGGAACAACAAACTAACATAAAACTATATAAGGCAGGATAAACCGAATATACATCGCACCCATGTCTAATTATCTGCACCTACTTATATTTGTCCAACTAGCACCACGTGTTCATGGTGAAATGATCCCCTTATATCAATCGGCTCCTACTCGTACGCATTTATCACGTGTGTCACTCGGCCCCCGCTTGACTGTAGATACCTGTGTTGGTCCCACCACGGGGTGTATCAAATCCTATGGTGGCAACCCGAAACGATTCAAGATGCACAGTGTATGACTATTGATGCCGAGTGCCTGCTTTTTCCATTCCGGAGTACGTGCACGCCCGTACTCCGTCGGAACCTACACTGATGCACCACCCGCCAACGTTTTGACCGCTTACAATTCAGCCCAGTAATCGTGCCCCACCCTGCCTAGTTCAGGGTTCCATGATACATTTATGTGGGTTACTGCTGAAATGGGTCCCCGTTACTAGGGTTTTCTAGCCAACATGTTAAATTGGTTAAGTGTCCAACCTCACCCATCAGTTTAGTTAACACGTTGAATTGGTTAAGTGTTTCCTTAATTGACTTAACCCTACCAATCTTGACTTAGCTTTATAAAAGCACCAACCACTCACATTAGACAGGTATTGTTGTGGTCACTGGATGTGCCGGTCGGTTCCGGGAAGTTTTACACCACAACTCAGTCTAACCTCGAATCCTTTTTGGGCTCAATGCACTAACCATCCACATTAGACAGGTATTGTTGTGGTCACTGGATGTGTCGGTCGGTTCCAGGTAATTTTACACCATAACTCAGTCTAACCTCGGGTTAGGCATATTCGTCTTTTCTAAATTTACATATTTATCCTTTTATGCTTATATGTAAATTTGTCAACAATTTATTTTCATGGCCCACTTTCCTTCTAAATCAAATTCAAAATTTTTGGTATGTAAATTATACCATTTCAATGCCATACCATTTACATGGTTATGAGCCAAATATGTCAATTACATGTAGTTTCATGTTTTCCCCCAACGTTACCCCCGTTGTATGTTCGCAAGGTTTCATAGAATGTTAGGCTCGACATTTTATCCTAACTTATAAAGTAAAAGGGGAAAAAGAGGAACTTGCAACATTCCAACATCATACAAAAATATGGATCTCACTACAGATGTGTCACATGAACTTGGCATAATATACTTTTAATTATGAACTTGCAAACTAGATCTATGCAACATGAATCATAAAATAATAGTTTTACATAGAACTACCAAAACTTAATTAGACATGTAGTGGTGAACTTGCATGGGGGTTGAATCATGCTAATATAGATCTAACATAGAGGCATATGGATCTAACATATAAAGTGTAGGTCTAAACATATAGGTTTACATAATCATGTTTTTAACCTATAAACTTGCATGTATTCATAACATGGTAGCATCACCTAACTTGTATAAACATGGCATAATTGACATACGACATATAGATGTCATCACCAAATTATACAACATGACATGTCATCGCCCATTTAACATACAACACATAGGTTCATTGCCAAGCCTTTAACAATGGTAGTTTTATCATCAAACTACATACAACATGATCGCAAATTTAACATGATAAACCACAATAGTTCATAGGCAAACATGATAGAATGGACATGAATAGACATGAATCAGCATCACATATAACTTGGTTCAAATTCTATTTCACAATTCACTACAAATCATGTCTTTAATTTATTCACATCTGAAAGGTAACTACACTTACAACCAAAAAGGAATTCTTGAGTTCTGGGATCTATATTCTGAAACTGAATTGCTCGCCTTTGATGTAGTTCGTTGAATTCTCTTAGTTGAATTAGATTAGATTTTATTTGATTTTGATGTAGCTTCTATCTTGCCATTGAGTTGAAAGAGATGACGGCTATTCTAGGTTCACCATTGATGGCATGGCGGCTCTTGGAATGAATTAGTGTGATTTTAGGTTGAAAGTTAGGTTGCTTATATAGAGTTTTAATTAATTTAGAGCTGTCAGATTAACCCTAGAAGCAATCAAGACCATCCAGTCAAGATAGGATAACACCTCAGCCCTAATGACTCAGCAATGACTCACGGTTCAGATCAGAACAATCCAGAAATCTGTGCAGGTCTTTAGCCCGACATGGGCGCACTTGGCAGGTGAGCCAGTGCATTTTTGTACTGGTGCACTTGTGAAGTGCGCCAGTGCATTGTGGTCGACTTCCTGTTTTCTGCCTAACTTCGTTCGTCCATATCTCCTTCATACGGTGTCCGTTTTACGCAAACTCGTACTCTATCTCAAGCAGAATTCCGAGACAAACGCAATGGCGTAAGCCGTTTCCCTTAATTTTCACATTTGAAATTAAGTATTCTTTAAACTAGTTAATATTAATATTTAAAATCACGGGGTGTTACAATATTTTTGGTATGTTCTTGGAACGTTAAAGAGTTACCAATTGAGCTAATTTTTCAATATGTCATTTCTGGCAGAATGAGGTCCGTCATCTTGGTCATATTGTTTATGAGAATGGAGTATCGGTCGATTCAGTGAAGATAGCTGCAATCGATGTAAGTCGTATTCATTTCTTTCTTTTGTTTTAAAGCTTTATATCCTTTGTTGAATCTAAATTTCTTGTTCTATTTTCAGGATTGGAAAAAAACTAAGACTCCAACTGATATCCGTAACTTCTTAGGCTTCGTGAGATACTATCATAGATTCATAGATAAATTTGCTCATATTTCCGTGCCTTGACTGCTCCAAATCTTAAGAAAGCTAAGTTTGTTTGGAGCAACAAATGTGAGGATGCATTTAATGAGTTGAAACAAAAGCTCACTTCAGCTTCAGTTCTTACTATCCTAAATGAGAATGAAGGATTCACTTTTTATGCGGATGCTTGTAGGGAGGGTTCAGGAGCAGTGTCGATGCATAACGGGAAGATGATTGCTTGTACCAGTCACCAGCTGAAGAATCATGAAGTTAATTATGAAACCCATGATTCGGAACTACCCATTATTGTATTCATGCTGAAATTATGGAGAGATCACCTTCTAGGAACAAAATTTAAGCTATTTACCGACCATCAGACTCTCAAATATATTTTCCCAGAAAGTTTTGAATTTTCAGATGGTTCTAAATTTTAGCTTCCTACGATCTTGATGTTAATTACACACTCAGGAAGGAAGATGTAATCGGCAATGCAATAAAATGAAAGAAGGCAACATTGTGTCAAATTTCAGCCTCATCACCTCTTATGGATCGCATCACAGCTAATGTAGATGAGGATGGGATGCTCAAACTCATCAAAGAGAATGTTCAAAATTGAACGGGTAGTGATCTTATTAAGATGGGTGCTCAAATTGATGGCAAAGGGATTCTAAGGATCAATGGTCGTATATATGCTCCAAATGTCGATGGCTTAAGGCATGAAGTGTTACGACAAGATTACCAGTCCTGGCTTTCTATTCATCCAAGTGAAATAAAATTGTTTCAGAACATGAAGAAACTATACTGGTGGAATGGTATGAAGCAAGACGTTTCTCGTTATGTTAGTAGATGTGTGACATGCCAGCAGATTAAGGAAGGTCATCATAAGTTAGCTAGATTATTGCAACCCTCCTGAGATCCCAAGTAGGAAGCGAAAATAGGTTTCTGTGGATTTAGTCGACGGTCTTCCAAGGATATGGAAAGGCAACGAAAGCATATGAGTTATAGTCGATAGATTGACCAATTCAACTCATTTACTTCCGATCAGAGCTAACCGTACTGCTCTAAGTTTGGCCGAGCTTTATATGAGAGAGATCGATAGATTGCACGGCGTTCCTTCTAGTATTGTCTGTGATCGATATCCCATCTTTACTAATAGGTTTTGGAGAGCATTTCGGAAAGCTTTGGGAACTCGATTGAATCTTAATACAACTTGCCATACGCAGATCGACGGTCCAATGGAGAGGTTAAAACAGATTTTGGAAGATCTCCATTGTGCCTGTATCCTTGATTATGGAGGATCATGGGAAGATCACCTTTATCTCGTCGAACTCAATTATAACAATAGTAATCATGCAAGTTCTTTGATTCAGATCTAAAACTATCATAAGTGTACATTTTTAAATCCTATCTTCTAAATCCATTCTTTTGAATCTAGACAAGCATTAAGACATCTCCATTTTTTGGGTTTGTATAGGCGACTGTGAAGATCCCCTGCTGGTTGGATCGAATCTAGGTATCAACTTATTCTTGGGCCAGATATGATATTAGAGGCTTCCGAGAAGGTTGCAAATATCAGGAATAAGATAAGGATTGCCCATGACCATAAGAAGAAGTATGCTGATAAGAGAAGAAGAAGTTTGAAGTTCTCAGTTAGTGATCAGGTTTTCTTGAAGATCTCACCACTGAAAAATGTAATTCGATTTGGTCGGAGGGAAGCTGGCTCTGAGATTCATTGACTCATTCCATATTTCTAAGAGAGTTGGCCTCTTGGTGTATTATGTGGAGCTAATAGAGAAGCTTGCGGGGGTACACAACGTGTTTCACTTATCCCACTTTTGCAAGTATTTGCATGGTCCATCCCTATTCGTTCAGTCTGCTGCATTGGATAACTTGAATATCGATCCTAGTCTGACCATTGAAAGGAAACATCTTCGTATTGTTGATAGAATTACGAAGCAGTTAAGAAGAAATCAATCTTGTCAAGGTGCGGTGGAGTGTAGATGATCGAGATAGTACGTGGGAGTCGGAGGATAGCATGTGTGCTTCAAATCTTAAAGTATTCATTCCATGGATTATTCGTTGAATCTGTCTATCTTATCTATATCAGTTCTTTTATCTCGTTCATTTTTGTGGCTGAAAAGCTTTGAGTAAGGGAGAGTGTAACGATATAAAAAATTAAACTATTTGAAATATAAAATTTAAATTTAAATATTGAAACCAGAGTTAAAAATATGAATTACTGAATAATAGGTTTTACCAAATCTATTTTAAAACAAAATTATTAGAAATAGTCAATTTTGGTCAAATTTAGATGACAACTGAATTTGTGTGAAAATTAAAAGTTCCAAAGTATGAAAAATTCTTTTTATTGTGATTCTATATTTAATTATTAATGCTCTAACATTTTTATTTCATTTTCATTTGTTCATAATTCACGCTTTACAATGGTGAAAAACACACAGATCTTCCGTTCATGTATCTTAATCCGTATTTCATTTGTATTCCTCTTATATGTATTCACATAAATGCTCTCCTATCCAGCATAAGAACAAAGGAATAAAATTTAAAATCAATAAAATACACTTGTTAAGTTGAGTTAATAAGTAAGACACTTGTTTAAATTAAACAATGCTAAAGGACCGCTTGTAGTATTGGGCCAAGAGAAGAGAACCACTTGTCAAAATTTACTTCTGAAAATTAAACATGCTTTCTTTCTTCTGCGTCCTCTTCTTCTCCTGTTTCCAATAAAGAGAAGGCTACACTATAAGAAAATTGATTTTTTATTGCAAAAATCAGTGGCGTTTCTTCGCAAATGCAAACAAAGTTGTTTTCTCTCACAATATAAACGCGACAAAAAAATTTCAGACTCCCGCCTTCGTAAAAATAAACGTGGCCAGCTATTCTCTATTCTTCTCCCCTTCATACTTCAAAATTTTTGACCCTCGTTCCCTTTACTCTAGACTGTTTTCTGCCTAATAAATTGAATCCTCCCCCTTTAATCGTGCTAAAATTTCATCGCACTGAGTGAATTTCTCTTTTCATGATTAACTCTCATTTGTACTCCACTTAACATCGTCATTTTTTTCATTAATTTGATCCGCCGCCTTTTCTTGCTTTTTCGTAAAAACCCTAGTTTTTGTCACTTTCGTTTATTCAATCGAAGCTCGATGGGTCTGACTTAGAGGACTGGAAGTTCATCGGAGGGCCTTCTCCATCATTGACCATCTGCATCATCAAGGTTTTCTGTAATTATTTTTTATTATATTCATAATTGTTGTAGTCGAATCATGTTGAATTACTTTACAAATTTATGATTTGCGCACGAAAAACAGTTTTATCACCCCTGCAAATTACATACATCAGATCCCTTTTCAAAAACCAGGTTGAGAATGAGGTGTCCCTATTTACTTACCACTATCTATAGTCAACTATCCCTGTTTGCCAGCGTTAATTCATGTTCTTTTTTTATACTAATTCTAATTTTTGTAGTTAACACAAGTACTACATCTGTAGTGTTTATAATTTACTCAGGAAATTGATATTTCTGTATCTTGAGAGCATGGATAGTTTTGACTGATCAATTACTAATTTTACAACTCAATTCTGTTGATCCAAAGTTTTTCTAAATTTTATATGTTAAAATCATAACATTAGGACTATGGAGTGCTATTAGTTATGAGTACAGAATAATCCTTTTTGGAACTATAATTAATAGGATTGATCGGTTGTTAATAAGTTTTTTTAGTCAAACTGGTCAAGTTGTTTGTGTTATCAGTAATGGTAACTCAAAATAAATAGCAATTGATGAGATGTTACAATTTGTAGAAATCAGTTTGCAGTTAATATAGTTGTTACAATTTGTACAATAATTTTACCTTCGTATTAAGCGGTTTACTAGATATTTGCTTATTTGGTGAAGATGTAACTTCTAGTGATGAAACAGTTTATGATCCTGCTGCCACCAAGTAAAACATTTAACTAATGTATTATTTTCTATTCTCAATCCCTTTTAAAACTTATAAAGGTGTTTTAACCATTCACATTCTAATTAACACATCTAAGGGTATATGAAATAGAAAAACCGTTCTACTATATTAATCCATCACAGTAACAACATCACTCTTAAAATATATTAACCGTTCTCATTCTTTTTGTCTATCAAACGGTATAGAATATGGTGGGTTTTATTTTATTATAAAGAAAAAACTTCTCGATTATGTTGCAATAGGACGAAAAAGTTACGGGCAAACTATCGAACATTAGAAGAATCACAGGTGAGTAGAAGCCAAAGGGTGGTATATTGTTAAAAAAATAGTAATTGGTTCAAGATTGAAATAAATACATTTTGAAAAGGTTGTTTCACAAAAGTGACTTGCAATGAAAATGCTAGTCTTATAAATGTTATTATAATTTAGTTTGTCTAGCGCCCCCATTTTGATCTGAGACAGCCATGTCAGAAAACATTTGAATTGTATGGAGATAGATGTGCAATTCAGTCCGTCTGTCTCAATTTATGTATGCCTTATACAGAATTGAGACATGCTGCCAGATTGCTCTAGCCATCAAGAAAGAAGTAGATGACTTGGAAGCAGCTGGAATTACTGTAAGCTTGCATGTATTTTCTTTTGTGATTGACATTTGACCATAGTTCAAATTATGTCGTAGTTCAAATTAACAGTTTAATAACACAATAATTGTAGGTTATTCAAATTGATGAAGCTGCTCTCAGAGAGGGGTTTCCTCCTCGCAAGTTCGGAGAATGCATTCTATCTTGACTGGGCTGTACACTCTTTCCGTATTACCAATTTCGGCATTAAGGACACTACTCAGGTTTTCATCATGCCATCATTTATTTTTTACTTTTTATGAATTGGGTTATGTTATCATAGTATAGGCAGAATGAACGATAGATGAGTAACATGCCATGTTTTGTAGATTTATACCCACATGTGCTACTCCAACTTCAACGACATCATGTTCGAAGTTGAAAACAATCAAAGGAAGATAGTTTTATTATAGAAATATCTCATAATCCATATGAAATTATATCGAATAATTTTTTTTTTTTGAACTACACAGTATCACTTGCATAATTTCATAATTAGATTTTGATCAATCTGGTTGTATTTTGTAGTATATGTGACTTACACAAATAGATGCACTATCCTTAAGGGACTTCCCACCAAATATTACTTTTTGGAAAAGATGCAACGTGCAGACTCGATATGATACTTATCCTTATCTTCAAATAAATATTCAAGAAGATTGTTCATGGACTATGATCCACATCTGCTGTTGCGAAGACACAATTATTTTTTCGGTTATCCTATTCTAACGGGTAACTTTTAATTATGTGTTTTTATATTATGATTAAATTTATGATTTATGTCGTAATGGTCATTTATTTATTGTTTCAGCTTTAAAGTTCTAAATAATGAAGGTGCTAAGAAACTAATGATATATTTTTTAGCTGCAAACTTCATACCGGATTCAAATTATTTTGGTTTATCAATACAACCATTCATTTTTAAGCTATGTTTTGCATGAAATTAGGTTACTCAATTATTTAAATAATGCTGCTGTGAACTTGGAAGTCTATGTTCATAAATGATAACTTACTAGGCATATTAAACTTCCTTTGGCCTGAATGTGGCAGTAATCTGCATATGGTGTTATCTAGCCTGGATGTCATTCATGTATTAGGAATAGTTGTTTATCTTCGATCCCACCATCGCACTTGAAAATTTCGTGTTGTTGGTAAATTATCATTAAAAGACACTATACATTGCATGTAGTTACAGTCTCATTATGTACAACTTGGCATTGACGGATTCAATTCAACCTTAGCTATATATACAATTCTCACCATTTATAAGTCTAGATTCGACCATTTATAATTTGATCAAGAAAATAAGTTGTTTTTTAATGAATTGTAGAAGGCACTTTATCTATTCATTTATAACGGTAATCTGAAATTGTTAACATTTTAACCTAAAAAGATATGTGATGCAATGGTAGAAATTCTTATGTTTCCACGCCATCTAGGTTCAAATCCTTTTCCTGGCTTTTTGTTTAATATTTTTCTGATCTTTTCTATAACAAGTAGTAGACTCCTAGCTTCTCATGTTTCTAACTTTATTTTCCTTTGCTCCTAATGTAAATATGCTAGCAAAGCTTTCAATTAAATGATGAGTAGTATAGCTGCCATTTTATCATTTATATTTTTCAAAATAGCTTGTAAGAAAATTATTATTCTCTATTTTGTAGTTACGTGACATGAAATAACTTAATAAACACATTAGTAGCAACATTGTTATCTGACTGTTATCATCGAAATGCTAAAATCATATTTTTAGCACTGTGTTATGATCGCATAAACATATTTATATTTCAAATTTTAGTGGAAAATAATTTTTTGGCATAATTGTTTACATTTTCAGACATTGGGTATCGTGGGTGAGATTCCAGATAAATTCAAAGTTGTGACATTTGCAACAGGGTCCAATGTGACTCTGTTAGCTGATCAAGTATGTATTTCGACAAATATATTAAATAGTGACCTGCAGATGTGATATACTTTCTACTGAGATGTTTGATGTCATTATGCAGATTAAAAGATTCAACCCTCAATTAATCGCAATTAGAAATGATTCATTGGTTAATGAACTGAAAGAAGCAATAAGGGATGTTGAACATAAACACGAAATCACCCCTGGGAAGAAGGTGTTATTGAGATCGGTATTCTACTTTGTAGTTATTGTAAAATGTGTTTATGTTATTTATTTTACTCCATGTTTTCCTTTTAATTTGATGTATTAGGTTGCTCACCAATCAGAGGTTGTTTCTGTAGTTTCTGGAATAGTAGGCTGTGCTGGTTTAAAGGTATGAATAAATTTTGTTCTAGGTACTAGAATTTGAAGTATAATTGTTGTTTTACCGATGCATAAACCGGATAATCTACTCTGGGTCTTCCTACTTTATGTGGTTTGTTTCCTATACGGTTAAAGACCTTTGAGTCGATCATTTGTTTATTTCCTCCCAGTTAAAGACCTTGGTTTATTTCTTATATGGTTAAAGATCTTGGAATTGATTGGATGTTTATTTCCTATACGGCTAAGGACCTTGGTTTCAATGATCAAATGCAGAGATGAACCATGTTGCCAGGTTTATTTCTTATAAGGCCACAGTCTTATCAGTTTATGCTTTGTATAATCTGCTTACTAGTCAACCAAAGTGGAACTCAGGACTTGCTAAGAGCCTCCGCGATGTTCAAACTGATAGCAAGAGCAAGAAAAAAGTTCAAAATCTGGGTATTCTTCTAGTCCAAGCAGGTCAGCCGCCAATATTTCTCAATGTGAAGGGGAAAACCTACTTGATGAGTTCAATGCCATGATTGACGAATATTTTAGACCCGAGGGAGCCAAAACTACGAAAAGAAGGGGCAAAACAATGGTTGAGCTTAAAGGAAAAGTGAACGCACGCCACGAAGAACACAGTCGTAGAGCGGAAAAAAGACTTGTAGAAGCCAAGGAAAGAACAGAAGTTATGAAAAGGTTTGTTGATATGGAAGAGAAGAAGCTACAAATTCTTGCGGATGACTTAGCGCACAAGAAAGAGCAATATGCGTATAAGAAAGAGCAAGATGCGTATAAGAAAGAACAAGAAGAGAATGCTATCATAGACAAAGATCTGACTAGAATGTCTGCGTTGGAGATGGAATTTTGGATGGGGATGAAACATCGTATTCTAACGTCAAGATTTCCGCAGTTATAAGTAGATCACTGACCATTATATGTATTAGTAGTTGCTTGTATTATGTTGATGTAGTAACGTTTTATTTCCCATTGTAGGAACAGTTTTCTTATTAATGCAATGTGTGTTTTATTTATTTTTCTATTGGTATGTTAGTCTGATTGGTTTATACTGTGTACTAAAGTATAAAATTAGAAGAATTTCATAATTTTTTCCATAGGATCATCAAATAAATGGAAGATTCAACAACAAATAAACAAAACCATTAGCCTATTCAGCACCATATCGGGTTAGCCAAATATAACGTAGTTTATAGGCTTCATGGCCAACAAAATCAGTGTCGTACTCTACAAGGTAATGAGAATCAAAAGTTTCCTTAGTTGTTTTAAATATGTTTTCGTCTTCAACTGTCTGTATAATCTTCTGATATCGTTCACAAGCTTCAACTAACCGCCGATGAGCCATATGAATTTCAACAGACGTTCGTGTAGTAGCATAGGTACGATGGTCGTTATGTAAACATGTTATCATGGACCAAAATTCTTCATGGGATAGATCTCCTCCATTTTGCATCAGTAGCAAATCTCTTTTATCAACTTCGATATAGGATTTCACGAGTATAAGTAATTCCTTAGGAGAGAATTTGGCTGTAGTATCACTGGAGCTAGCATTACTTCGATTGTGACGATTATGGTTAACTATTTGCCTCACTGTGTTTTTTCGTGGATGTGTTTCGAGTTTATTAACTTCAACTACTTGTGTATCTGGAACGAATCCACCCTCTTTCTCCACCTCCTTGTTTCGTTCGTACTCATCAAACATTTCATCCATTAGTTCATCACTGATTTCCCGATCATCCATTTAAGCTACAGAAACAAAAAATGTATTGTCTAATACAAAGAAGAACTTGAACACGTAGAAACAAAAAGATTAATGGTTTGTCACCTTAATGTCGTGGTTGATGTAGAAAGCACAAATAATAATTATGGTTGGGAGACGAAGTATGAACTATTTAACAAGTGGGGGTGATTGTTGATAAAGCTCTGTCATCATTACTTGAGCTGTAGCATCGAGACATATGACATGACTACACTATGTCCTCAACAGTTGAGTTGCTCTGGCTCTGCCGTAAAATAGTTGATGTTACTACACACTGCAACCTTTAATAACATGACATGTCCATTGCTTTAATAAAGCAAAACACGAAATCCGGGGACTTGTCAACCTTTACGACCACTTAGCCCTCTACCTTTAAATTCAGCACTCTCGAAGACTTAAGCTATCAATTTATTTATTTTATCTGCCTACCACTTTTCAAGTAGTTCAACATGTCTGCTTGGGATACAATGATGGAACCATGGTCCAAATGTACGATCAATATGAAAGAAATAAGCAACCAATCGAATTTGTGCCCGAAACACAATTGGATGATCAAGTGGAAGCTGGAGAAGTGGAGTCTGAGCTCTTCAGTGCCACGCAATTGAACATTGTCGTTCAACGTATTGGAGCTCTTCAAAAAACCCATAATGCTTGGTAAATGGAAGTAATTACTCGGGAGAACCCAGATAGGTCAAGCTCCAACATGACGGGTCATTCAATACTTTACTACTGCGGAGTAGAATGTAATGTGGTTGTTTCTAAAAGCCAAAGCAATGCAACTCGGCGCTTTTATGGTTGCAAAGCGTACATTACAGCACTTAACTGACAAGGGGTGGAACGTTGTAATTTTTTCTCATGGATCGATCCACCACTTACGGAGATGGGTGTCACGTACGCTCTAGAGATGCAAGCAGAGGTAGGTCGCCTTGAAAGGGTGATTGTTGCAGCAAAGGCTGAAATGTTGTATGGGTTCCACCATGCGTCCGGAAACTAGGGTCTAGCTATATCGTACTATGTCTTATTTCCCTTTATTGTGTTCCACGTTATGTGGCACTATATCGTAGTTGTATGTTGTGTCGAACATACAATGCATACATGTATCTTTGTATTTTTCTATATTGAATGTAGTTTGTACGCAAGTTAAAAGGTATTTTATATATTTACGACTGTAGAATAGTTAAAAACTTGGGCCGTCCCCGTTTAAATAAAACATTTCAATACACAAAGGAGTTAAAAAATAGGGTCGTTCTCATTCACTTGAGCATTAGTGCTGATAAATTCTTTGGAAATCGCATCATGTAAAGCAAAGTGGAACCAGTAACCGTTCACATCGTGACAGTAAGAAAAGCAGATTCCCTACAGTATTACGTCAGGCGAAACAGTGTCGGGCAGTACGTAAAGCACAGCCGTAACAGTGACCGGTAACATCATCATTTATTTTATTGATTTGTACACTACACAGCTATTTATTTCTGTCAATTTACTCACATCTTACCTCACTCAAACAACTTCGTTCCCATTCTTGTACTACCTCCTCCTTTTATCACTCACTCAAAATTCCTTCTTGTCCATCAGCTACAGACTCCGATGAACAGACGTACGAACAGATAAGACTTCAGGAGCTTGAGGACGAATTCCAGTTTCTAAACCAAATAAGACTCCAGGATGAACCATCGCATGAACAGGGGAACGTACATCTTAAATATGAAGCTCAACTATCACATGTTCAACTATCGTACGAACAAGCGCTCGCTCAACCACCATAAGAAGTAGAGTTCTATCGAGTACCACCATATGAACATGAAGTTGATTCTTATCCAGTACGTTGCTATTGCGGTTGAAGTTGTGGTTTGAGCACAGGGCAACAATATCGGTCGGCGCATGCAGAAATGTCCATCATATCCAAATGGATGCGGTTACATGGAATGGATTGACGAACCGTTGTGCCCAAGGGAAATAGTATATGCAAATGAACTCGAACAAGAGATTATGTGTCTCCAAAATGATATTGAACAGTTGCGACTGAACGTAACGAGACTCCCTTGAGATTGAACGTATTACATGATGTTTGCTTTGATGTTTTAGTTGGCATGTACTATTATTAGTTGTTGTATCTTTAATGACCAGTTGTATCTATATGCTTATTATTATGCGAAATACTAGTTGAATCATTTTGATCATAACCACTTGTTTCCGTGTGATTATTACCATGTGGAGCTGAATCCCTCCGGGTTGAACGTAAAAATTAGTTTCGGTTTATGTATTTATTTTCTTGTTTTATTTCGGTCTAATCGTTGGTTGTATCGTCTATAGTGTTGGGAAAGGGAGACTTTAATAATGATTAACTATAAAAGGGAGGGGATAAGCCGATTTAATCGGCTTGCCATGTGGTGAGCCGATCAAATTGGCTCGTCCCTGTTGATATCATTCCCCCAATCCCCCCTGAATCATATGGGTCGTAATGTTATGACCCTTAAGTCTGTTGGAGTTGCTCTTATATGGATACAAAAGTGATATCGGCAAATAAATACAAAAAGCAAGTCAGTATGTAGGTTACTTGCAAGTAATCAACAGGAGGGTAGATTCCCTATAATTGATGGTGGATACTCAGTGCCAAAGGCTCCCGTACTCAAGCACGAGAGGACTTCCCAGGTCAGTCTCCCGTCCTGTTACTATTCTCACGGCTTTCCGGGCTCTGGAGTGGTCGATTAGTGCACACAGTCTTTCCCTCACATATGTGAAGAGGTCGGGACTCGAACCAGCACGCTCCAGATTACCAGCCGGATAAACTTACAGTTGCGCCAGGCACCACCTTAGATTCCCTACAATTGATATGTCCAAAATTTATTTTATGCCAAATTAGCGAACGACAATCTCTAATGATGTATCCAACAGTAATAGTTTTGAATATCATAAAAAAATTATCTTAAATAGGAATTTCAAGTGGTAATACCTTTTTTGCTTTTGCATAGAATAAACAGTCTAATAGCTAAAAAGAGAAAGTGCGCAAGGTGGAAGATAGGAAACTATTATTTCACAAATTCGATGTAAGATCATTGGATATTAGTTCATTTATGCAGACATGAAAAGTAAATTGTACAATACGAAAGAAAAAGGTTACGGAAAAAAGGATGGAATACAGTGTAAAAAATGAATAAAATAAAAAGACTTGGCTATTGAGTAGCTACATATTGAGTTCAAACACGTCATTGCTTTTTAGATTTATGGAATCTCATACTTTGCCAACACAGATTGTTGCTCCAATAATGCTCACAGTAAGAGCATCTCCAGCAGTGACTGGAGATGCTCAAATGGGACTGTGCCCCATTTAAAACTCTCTCTCCATGCTCCAGCAGCGCGAATTCGAGCGTAGGGAGAAGGTTTGAATGGGGAAAAGTCCCCCTTTTTTTGAGTGGCGATTAAAAACGGGGTTCAAAACCCCGGTTAGAACATAAACGGGGTTCTAAACCCCGTTTAGTGCAATTACATTAAAAAAAACAAAAAATATGTTATAAATGGGGAAATGATCCATGTTTATAGTCTATAATTTAAAATAAAACTCACGCATATCCCTGTTCACTACTGGAAGAATGGGGATTCTCGTCATTTCTAAAGCCTCTTCCCTACTCCCAATCGACGCAGCTGATGGAGATACTCTAGGCGAATAAAGAGGTGCAGAAATACTATCCATGATCGAGAATAGGAGATGTCATTACGCAGTTTTGGAGAAACGCCTGCTAATGGCATCATGATTTTTCCCCCTTTTTCCTTCTTTTCTTCATCTTCTTCGCACACCACTTTCATTCTCTTTGTTTCCATTTCCTTTGATTTCTACTCTGCTCCATCATGTTTTCGCCAGCGTGGGAGTTTCTCTAAAACCAAATTTAGATCGTCTCGGATCTGAAAGGCTACTCCAAGCCCTTGACTTAAATTCTTAATACCCACCTCCCTTCCTCCTTTAATCTATCAATCCTACTACAATCTGCAACTTTCAACGCGGTGTCCACGACTTCCTCTGTGAATCTTGTAGTTCCGTCTTTATGGATTTTTTCGAAACTCTCCGTACAACTTGCGACCCATAACATGCATCTTTGAGAATCCAGGCGAGTTCGTACTCTCGCATTGCCTGGTGATTATTAACCGAAGTTTATCTAGCCTTTGTCAAGGGGTCTGAGATGCTCTGGGCATTTTGGGGATTTCGGTAAGGATCTGTGCTATGGTTTTGTGGTTTGAATTGATCTGGTTTGACTTGTTGTGTAGTTGCTGATTATCAACTTCGCGGAGTCTATTAGTTACCAGGTTTGGATCTTCACGTCTGTTTGGTTCGTGGCTCCACCAAATATCTGGACAGTTCACTGGTTTCCTTATTTTCCGTTTATGCTCTAAATGGTGAAGCAGATCGCTATCTTTTGCATGGTAAACTTTATTTGAAACTGTTTGGTGGCTGTCTAGATGTTTGGCATGTGTTGGTATAAGTGGTGTGATATTGATGAACCGGGTTCTGGCAATTCGTCTTGGAGTTGGTAACTTGTTGTATGTGGGATTTGATATCTGGAAGGAAGATGGTGAGCGTAGTATTGTTGTTTCTGGGTTTGAAACTAATTTTAACCCTGCATGTGATACTTTAACTTTAAGCTTGCGTAGAAGGAATCTGATATTATCAACTCACCATTTGGTTTGTTCATACACTAGATTTTAAATTCGAGGAAGCATATATTCTCAGCAAACAATTGAATCAAAAGATTTTTGTGATAGCAGATAAAATTTAAAGTAACTTGTAACTTGCACTAACTTGGAATTGAGCCATGCACATTCAGCGACTAGTTTGAAGTCATACCCAAACTAAGAAAGTGGCATGAAATCTACCACAAACTTCACCAAGGTATAAGAAATATGTTAAATTTTCCATTACATAAATGTGATTTATAAACTAAATAAATTTTGTTTCTTAAATGAAGATATTGAATCAGAAACATTGTCACCATTTCATAAAAATATCACATTTGAATCAGGAAATGTAAACGTGGGAGCATGGAGTAATTTTTAAGCAGCGTAGATAAAGATAAAACATACTAAATAGGGAAAGAGTTAGTGAGCTAAAGATCGTAAACAGTGATGAAAGACTTTAGCAATTTGCATTGTAAATGCGTTAATAATAGGGGAGGCCAAAAAATTACAGGATAAGTAGAAAGTGAAATCAATAGGTGTTTGTAACATGCAAGAGTAGAAAGATGTCGTTCGATCTTCTAGCTTGAATAACGTTACATATTCAAATGATTCTTGAGTTTAAGAAAAAAGAATCGAAATGAACCTGAGACCAAGGTAGCTACAAATTTTGAAATATATCACGAAAGACGATTTTTTTTGTAGAATTGGTGTCCTTTAGGCCATTATGTTCGATAAGTATTTTAAGGCCATGGTGTGATGTTGTCCTTGATACAACAACATAAAGTTAACCATAAGAAAAAACCGATCTTGGCAATATACACAAATATTATCCAAAGTATGTCCCTGACATTTATTAATCATCATTGCAAAGCTGACTTTGATTGAAAACTGCAATCGTCGGAGGACGAATGACCATTTTATATTTGATGATGTTATGCACAATTCGAGGTTTCAAAACAGTATACCCAACATTTGCACCAGTGATAATTTCAGCTTGGATGACTTCTGATGCCAACTGGGTGATCACTAAAAGTGTCCCATTACAAAGGCATATACTTTGGTTTAGATTTCTATGAAGCGTTATTGGAATACCCCGCTTGAGATTGAGTTTATTATTAGAAATGCCTGAAATTTGTAGAGTATTTAAACATTTAGAAGGGAATAGTATATGTTGATCCATAATACCTTCTAAAGACGGGCTTAATGTATCCACGCTCAGATATGTATCCGTAGATACCGATAGAGACGATGCTACGTAATTGTTTATTTCTTCAACGTATTGGAAGTTGGATTTCCATATGTGAACCAAGAATACCAGTGCATAAAACAACAGCGCAATGCTAAATAAAGAACAATGAAGCTATTATAAGACTCAGGTCCCATCACACAATGCAACGCAAGCCGGAGGATAGAGTTTTTACCTTATAATAGCCAAGAATGGTTGTTACGTAAAATTTCATGTTTTATTATTACTATAAGTGTATAGTATCAAAACAATTTCAATCATAAGTATCAATCATAGGTAGCATAAGTGCCCCATACCACTATATCGCCATATATAGGTTTACAATTAAAACCGCAAAATGTCATATTGGAAATTGGATTTCCACATGTGAACCAAGGCAAGGGATCGTCCTTACCGAATTCGAGACGCTCTAGCCTGCCCCTCAGGCAAGCCTTGGATCGTCAGGGCCGGTCCACACGGAGTGGATTAAAATGCATGAACAATGCGTTTCCCCACAATATGGGTCGTCAACTGGTCATATCCCGACCAAACTATCAGCCCCGGAACGGCCAATATAACCGAGGAGCCTCACTATCCATCATCCACATAAGTAAAATGTCAGGGCGTGCAAAACGCTGACAACACTCCTAGCTAGAAGGAAACGCATGTCCTCCCAGAAGTCCTCTCTCGTTTCTGGTCCACACCGGAGTGTGAGGCTCGCGAAATTTATGCTACACAAAGCGACGCTATTTTAAAGCTGTGCTTTGATCATCAACCACAAGACTCTGCTTTTCAACAGAATCCCTGATCATTTGCATCTCAGCATGCGACATAGGCAATTCACGCTGTGCAACCGATGTATATCAATCACACAGAATGAAATCCGATGTCAGACACACATCCATTTACAAGTTCGTTCTGGGTCTAAACGAAACCGGAGACACCTTATTCCTCCCCATATGTCCAATACAGGGGAGAAGCCCTCGCATATCCGTCGATCTCCAAGTACGTCTGGACGATCACCACTTATTACCTCGCCTTGGGTGTACAGCCCAATCAAGGCATCGGTAATCATCCAAACGATGTGAAGACCTCCGGACTTCAACCACCACCTTCATCCTCGATACATCGTCGAATCAGTTATTTAGAATGGGATAAACCCGGTCTTTCTGAATAACTCGCGTATATAATAAACAAGTGCTATAAAAACACAACATACGCCTCATTCTAATCCAGAATATTTCTTTATCCAAATATTCACATACTTTGGGAAAGGTTCCCATTAATTTCATCAAAGATAAATTCTTTACATTTATTCTTTAATCTTCCTTTGGATATCAATTCAATCTAATTAAAGATGCATTAAAACTCCACTTGGTTTTAATCTTCCCAGAAATCAATATTAACGATTGCTTAACTTGGGAAATCATATCCTGCCTTTAACAGGGTTAAAGAGTCAATGTCATTTAAAACGCGGGTCACGATAAACCTAAAATCACATTCCATTCCATCAGCCTTTAACTGTAAATTAGCAAGTGAACAAGTCCCCAAGTATTAACCTCGAAGGCCGAAACCAACATCAGATCAATACCCAGGAAACCATTCAACTTAACTAATCTCCAGTTAGTTTCTGATCTTCTTAACTCCATTGGGTCTAAGAACAATATTATTAAAGATACCATTCATGACAACCCAAAATCATATTCATGTCTTTAACCGGGTTAAAGAACCAATGTCCTTTAAAACACGGTTCACGATAAACCCAAAATCACATTCCATTCCATCAGCCTTTAACCGTAAATTAGCAAGTGAACTATTCCCTAAGTATTAACCCCGAAGGCCGAAACCAACATCAGATCAATACCCAAAGAACCATTCAACTTAACTATTCTCCAGTTAGTTTCTGATTTTCATAACTCCATTGGGTCTAAGAACAGTATTATTAAAGATACCATTCACGACAACCCAAAATCTTATTCCATTGTTAATCGGGTTAAAGAACAAGTGTTGTTTAAAACACCGTTCATGATAAACCCAAAGACCAATTTCAATTCCATTCCAATTAAATATCAATTTATTGGTATCCTTCATTAAATCTAAATAAAAAGATTTAATCTTTTCTCAACTGCATTCAAGAACAGTGTTAATGAAGACACCATTCACGACAAACCCAAAATCACATTTAATATTAAATACAAGTCTCTGAATAGAGAATATATCGGCTTATATTCAATATCAAATTCTGGAATCCACAGATACCGTATTAGAATAACGACATATCTATATCTTCCAAATTCCTCCACAATATCCATATAATCATGGAATCCAATATCGAAATATTCCGAAGATAATTTCGATTCAAATCCATTCCAATTCATATATTGCAAATTCGGTTAATTTTAAAACCATTTCAAATCAAATTTATTTATTTAAAAATATTGGATTTCATAATTCTAGTTCATTTCGATAAAAATATATTTTTATCTTTTCAAATATGGAATTTTTCATCCAATTCTTTCCAAATCATTTCTTATGATTTTACACTAATTATTGATATTTTTAATAATTTTATCAAGGCCCGTACAGTCGATTTCCATAAACGACCATCGAACTGCACTTACAACGACCTTTTCCAAATTTGATTTGGACATAATTCCAAATCCAACTGTTAGATTTCAAATCTCAAATATTGTTAGAAAGCTCTTTTCGATACGAACCCAACGGTTCCAGTTTTAGGAGAATCCGACGGCCAGATCCCCCGTAATGTCCATTCAAAGTGAATGGTCGAAATTCGCGAACTACCGCAGCGCGGCGCATTCTATTCAGGCCATTATATTATATATATATAATATATATAACATATATTTCATTGATTTCCATTAAAACGTATTTTATAAATTGTTTTAAATTCGTTTTCAAAACGATTTCAACTTCATATTCAATTTCAAATGATTATGAATATTCCATATCATTAATATATAAATGGTAATATTTTCAAAACATTAGATTTTGAAATCAATTCCTTTTCGATATTCATTATAAAAATGAATAAAATCGATATAAATATCGTTCACGTCAAAATGGCGTTAACCTAATCAATACGGCTTTATATATTTAAATATTTTCGTGTCCATCCCAAATCGGACATCAAAATCAGATTTTGATCTTTTATTGAATATTATTTGAAAATATTCCTTATTTTAAAATATTCATTCTTTCTGAACTGGAATCAGACACAGTCAATTACCATATAATGTGATTTATATGGATTTCATATACACATGTACACAACAGCAATCAAACACAGTCAACCATCATCCAAAGTGCATTCTACACTGCATAAGCATCAAATATAAATATTCAACGCTTACACAACTTGTCAACCAATCGATTGACATACAACTAAATATTGGGATTAGTGTGTATGTCATATTTCATCCCAATACTCGTGTGGGGTTTCAATCAACAAATAATGAATTTTATTTGTGTAGTTGGGCGATGTGTAAAATTTATCGTCCCAATCAATATCTGTCAAATGTGTGTACATAAACAAATCTTCCGATTTGTTTATGGATATTTATTTTATTCATACATGTTAAAAATTATATTTTTAACTATAAAATATTTTTAACTATAAAATATTTTATTCCATCCCACATCACACAATCAACTTTCACAACACAATCAAACAAACAAACAAGTCGTCCATGGTCTGTGGACGACGGGTGTCGGGTGCTGCTAAGCACCATCTGCATCCTAGTATATATTTCTAACTAGAAAATAGAATAAAAGTGAGAAGTTCTCACATTGGGGTTCCACTCCGCTATGCTTTGATTGTCGATCTATGCAGTATCCCTACGTTAAAAATTATATTTTTAACCAATCAATAATTATTTCTTTGTATGATTATTTTATAAATAACATACATAGGCTAAAAATTATATTTTTATCTTTCTAAAAATAATTTCATATTTTTATAACCACGCTACATAGAAAAAAAATCACATTTTTCTATCGCTAATGAATATATAAAAATCACATCTTTATTTCGCTATTATATAAAAATCATATTTTTATTATCTCTATAATATAAAAATCATATTTTCATTATCTCTATAATATAAAAATCATATTTTCATTATCTCTATAATATAAAAATCATATTTTCATTATCTCTATAATACAAAAAACATATTTTCATTATCTCTATAATACAAAAAACATATTTTCGTTATCCCTATAATACAAAAATCATATTTTCGTTATCCCTATAATACAAAAATCATATTTTCGTTATCTCTATAATAAAAATATCATATTTTTATTATCTCTATAATATAAAAATCATATTTTTATAAATCTAACTTCATGATAAAAATTATATTTTTACTATGCTAACTTCACGATAAAGGTTATATTTTTACTACGCTAAATTCACGATAAAAATTACATTTTTACTATGTTAACTTCACGATAAAAATTATATTTTTACTACGCTAATCCCAATATTTAGTTGTATATGCATAAAATAAATACTATAGAGATACAACTAATTGTTCACTTGCTAATTTACGTTTAAAGGCTAATGGAATGGAATGTGATTTTGGGTTTATCGTGAACCGTGTTTTAAAGGACATTGGTTCTTTAACCCAGTTAAAGACATGAATAAGATTTTGGGTTGTCGTGAATGGTATCTTTAATAATACTGTTCTTAGACCCAATGGAGTTAAGAAAATCAGAAACTAACTGGAGATTAGTTAAGTTGAATGGTTTCATAGGTATTGATCTGATGTTGGTTTCGGCCTTCGGGTTAATACTTAGGGAATTGTTCATTTGCTAATTTACGGTTAAAGGCTGATGGAATGGAATGTGATTTTGGGTTTATCGTGAACCGTGTTTTAAATGACATTTGCTCTTTAACCCAGTTAAAGGCAGGATATGATTCCCTAAGTTAAACAATCGTTAATATTCATTTCTGGGAAGATTAAAACCAAGTGCAGTTTTAATGCATCTTTAATTAGATTGAATTGATATCCAAAGGAAGAATAAAGAATAAATTTAAAGAATTTATCTTTGATAAAATTAATGGGAACCTTTTCCAAAGTATATGAATATTTGGATAAAGAAATATTCTGGATTGGAATGAGGTATATGTTGTGTTTTTATAGCACTTGTTTATTATTTACGCGAGTTATTCAGAAAGACCGGGTTTATCCCATTTTGAATAACTGATTCGACGATGTGTCGAGGACGAAGGCGGTGGTTGAAGACCGGAGGTCTTCACATCGTTTGAATGGTTACTTATGTCTTAATTGGGCTGTACACCAAAGGCAAGGTAATAAGTGGTGATCGTCTAGACGTACTTGGAGATCGACGGATATGTAAGGGCCTCTCCCCTGTATTGGACATATGGGGGAGGAATAAGGTACCTCCAGTTTCATTCAGACCCAGAACGAACTTGTAAGTGGATGTGTGTCTGACATCGGATTTCATTCTGTGTGATTGATATACATCGGTTGCATAGCGTGAATTGCGTGTGGCATGCTGAGATGCAAATGATCAGGGCTTCTGTTGAAAAGCAGAGTCTTGTGGTTGATGATCAAAGCACTGCTTTAATATAGCGTAGCTTTGTGTAGCGTTAATTCGCGAGACTCACACCCCGGTGTGGACCAGAAACGGGAGAGGACTACAGGGAGGACATGCATTTCCTTCTAGCTAGGAATGGTGTCAGCGTTTTGCACACCCTGACATTATACTTATGTTGATGATGGTTAGCGAGGCGACTCAGTTATATCGGTGGTTCCGGGGCCGATAGTTTGGTCGGGATATGACCAGTTGACGCCCCATACGGCGGGGAAACGCATTGTTCAGGCATTTTAATCCACTCCGTGCAGACCGGCCCTGACGATCCAAGGCTTGCCTGCGCGCTTGCCCGAGGGGCGGGCTAGAGCGGCTCGAATTCGGTAAGGACGATCCCTGGCCTTGGTTCACCGATGGAAATCCAATTTTCAATATGATATTTTGCGGTTTTAATTGTAAACCTATATATGGCGATATAGTGGTATTGGGGCACTTATGCCGCCTATGGTTGATACTTATAATTGAAATTGTTTTGACACTATACACTTATAGTAATTATAAAACATGAAATTTTATGTACCAAGCATTCTTGGCTATTATAGGGTAAAAACTCTATCCTCGGGCTTGCGTTGCATTGTGTGATGGGTCGCCATATATAGGTTTACAATTGAAACTGCAAAAAGTCGTATTGGAAATTGGATTTCCATCTGTGAACCAAGGCAAGGGATTGTTCTTACCGAATTCGAGACGCTCTAGCCCGCCCCTCAGGCAAGCGCGCATGCAAGCCTTGGATCGTCAGTGCCAGTCCACACGGAGTGGATTAAAATGCATGGACAATGCGTTTCCCCATCCTATGGGGCGTCAAATGGTATTATCCCGACAAAACTATCGGCCCCGGAATGACCGATATAACCGAGGTGCCTCGCTATCCATCATCCACATAAGAAAATTGTCAGGGCGTGAAAAACACTGACACCATTTCTAGCTAGAAGGAAACGCATGTCCTCCCTGAAGTCCTCTCGTCTCGCGTTTCTGGTCCACACCAGAGTGTGAGGCACGCGAATTAACGCTACACAAAGTTATGCTATATTAAAGTAGTGCTTTGATCATCAACCACAAGACTCTGCTTTTCAACAGAAGCCCTGATCATTTGCATCTCAGCATGCCACACAGGCAATTCATGCTATGCAATCGATGTATATCAATCACGCAGAATGAAATCCGATGTCAGACACACATCCATTTACAAGTTTGCTCTGGGTCTGAACGAAACTGAAGGCACCTTATTCCTCCCTTATATGTCCAATACAGGGGATAGGCCCTCGCATATCCGTCGATCTCCAAGTACGTCTGGACGATCACCACTTACTACCTCGCCTTGGGTGTACAACCCAATCAAGACATCAGTAATCATCCAATTGATGTGAAGATCTGCGGTCTTCAACCACTGCCTTCATCCTCGACACATCATCGAATCAATTATTCAAAATGGGATAAACCCGGTCTTTCTAAATAACTCGCGTATATAATAAACAAGTGCTATAAAAACACAACATGCGCCTCATTCCAATCCAGAAAATTTCTTTATCCAAATATTCATATACTTTGGGAAAGGTTCCCATTAATTTTATCAAAGATAAATTCTTTAAATTTATTCTTTAATCTTCCTTTCCCCATCAATTCAATCTAATTAAAGATGCATTAAAACTCCACTTGGTTTTAATCTTCCCAGAAATTAATATTAACGATTGTTTAACTTGGGAAATCATATCCTGCCTTTAACTGGGTTAAAGAGCCAATGTCATTTAAAACACGGTTCACGATAAATCCAAAATCACATTCCATTCCATCAGCCTTTAACCGTAAATTAGCAAGTGAACAATTCCCTAAGTATTAACCCCGAAGGCCGAAACCAACATCGGATCAATACCCCGGAAACCATTCAACTTAACTAATCTCCAGTTTGTTTCTGATTTTCTTAACTCCATTGGGTCTAAGAACAGTATTATTAAAGATACTATTCACGATAACCCAAAATCTTATTCCATTGTTAATCGGGTTAAAGAACAAGTGTTGTTTAAAACACCGTTCACGAAAACCCAAACACCAATTTCAATTCCATTCCAATTAAATATCAAATAATTGGTATCCTTTATTAAATCTAAATAAAAAGATTTAATCTTTTCTCAACTGGTTCAAGAACAGTGTTAGTGAAGACACCATTCACGACAACAAAAAATTTAACATGTATATGAATAAAATAAATATTTATTTACAAATCAAATGATTTGTTTATGTACACCCATTTGAATGATATTGATTGGGACGATAAATTTTACACATCGCCCAACTGCACAAATAAAATTCATTATTTGTAGATTGAAACCCCACACGGGTATTGGGATGATATATTTCATACACTAGTCCCGATAATTAGCTCTATGTCGATCTATGGATTGACAGGCTGTTCTAAGCGTTAAATATTTATATTTGATGCATATGCAGTATAGATAGCACTCTGGATGATGGTTGATTGTTTGTTATTGTTGTTATATACATGTGTTGTATGAAATCCATATAATCAACATTATATGGTAATTGACTGTGTCTGATTCCAGTTCAGAAAGAATGAATATTTTAAAATAACGATTATTTTAAAATAACGAATTTTTTTAAATAATATTCAGAAAAGAATCAAAATATGATTTTGATGTCCGATTTGGGATGGACACGAAATTTAAATATATAAAGCCATGTTGATTAGATTAACGCCATTTTGACGTGAATGATATTTATATCAATTTTATTCATTTATATGATTAATATAGAAAAGGAATTGATTTCCAAATCTAATGTTTTGAAAATACTATCATTTATATATCGATGATATGGAATATTCAATTTTGATTTGAAATTAAATATGAAGTTGAAATCGTTTTGAAAACGAATTTAAAACGATTTATAAAATATGCTTTAAATGGAAATCAATGGAATATATATTATATATATAATATAATGGCCTGAATAAAACGCGTCGCGCTGCGGCAATTCGTGAATTTCGACCATTGACTTCGAGCGGATATTACGGGAGATCCGACCGTCAGATTCTCCTAAAACTGAAACCGTTGGGTTCGTATCGAAAAGAGCTTTCTAACGAATATCAGAGATTTGAAATCTAATAGTTGGATTTGGAATTATGTCCAAATCAAATTTGGAAAAGGTCGTTGTAAGTGCAGTTCGATGGTCATTTATGGAAATCGACTGTACGGGCCTTGATAAAATTATTAAAAGTATCAATAATTTGCGTAAAATCATAATAAATCATTTGGAAAGTATTGGGATGATAAATTCCATATTTGAAAAGATAAAAATAGATTTTTATCGAAATGAACTAGTTATTAACTAGACTTATAATCCAATATTTTTAAATAAATAAATTGGATTTGAAATAGTTTTAAAAAATAATCGGAATTTCCAATATATGAATTGGAATGGATTTGAATCGAAATTATCTTTGGAATATTTCGATATTGGGTACCGTGATTATACGAATATTGTGAAGGAATTTGGAAGATATATATATATATATATCGTTATTCCAATACGGTATTTGTTGATTCCAGAATTTGATATTGAATATAAGCCGATATATTTTCTTTACAGATCCTTGTATTTAATATTAAATGTGATTTTGGGTTTGTCATGAATGGTGTCTTCATTAACACTGTTCTTGAACCCAGTTGACAAAAGATTAAATCTTTTAATTTAGATTTAATGAAATTGGTCTTTGGGTTTATCGTGAACGGTGTTTTAAATAATACTTGTTCTTTAACCCGATTAACAATGGAATAAGATTTTGGGTTGTCGTGAATGGTATCTTTAATAATATTGTTCTTAGACCCAATGGAGTTAAGAAAATCATAAACTAACTGGAAATTAGTTAAGTTGAATGGTTTCCTGGGTATTGATCTGATGTTGGTTTCGGCCTTCGGGGTTAATACTTAGGGAATTGTTCACTTGCTAATTTACGGTTAAAGGCTGATGGAATGGAATGTGATTTTGGGTTTATTGTGAACCGTGTTTTAAAGGACATTGGTTCTTTAACCCAGTTAAAGTCAGGAATAAGATTTTGGGTTGTCGTGAATGGTATCTTTAATGATACTGTTCTTAGACCCAATGGAGTTAAGAAAATCAGAAACTAACTGGAAATTAGTTAAGTTGAATGGTCTCCTGGGTATTGATCTGGTGTTGGTTTCGGCCTTCGGGGTTAATACTTAGGGAATTGTTCACTTGCTAATTTACGGTTAAAGGCTGGTGGAATGGAATGTGATTTTGGGTTTATCGTGAACCGTGTTTTAAAGGACATTGGTTCTTTAACCCAGTTAAAGACAGGAATAAGATTTTGGGTTGTCGTGAATGGTATCTTTAATAATACTGTTCTTAGACCCAATGGAGTTAAGAAAATCATAAACTAATTGGAAATTAGTTAAGTTGAATGGTTTCCTGGGTATTGATCTGATGTTGGTTTCGGCCTTCGGGGTTAATATTTAGGAAATTGTTCACTTGCTAATTTACGGTTAAAGGCTGATGGAATGGAATGTGATTTTGGGTTTATCATGAACCGTGTTCTAAAGGACATTGGTTCTTTAACCCAGATAAAGACAGGAATAAGATTTTAGGTTGTTGTGAATGGTATCTTTAATAATACTGTTCTTAGACCCAATGGAGTTAAGAAAATCAGAAACTAACTGGAGATTAGTTAAGTTGAATGGTTTCCGGGGTATTGATCTGATGTTGGTTTCGGCCTTCGGGGTTAATACTTAGGGAATTGTTCACCTGCTAATTTACGGTTAGAGGCCGGTGAAATGGAATGTAATTTTGGGTTTATCGTGAATCGTTTTTAAATGACATTGGTTCTTTAACCCAGTTAAAGGCAGGATATGACTTCCCAAGTTAAACAATCGTTAATATTGATTTTTGGGAAGATTAAAACCAAGTGGAGTTTTAATGCATCTTTAATTAGATTGAAATGAAATCCAAAAGAAGTTTAAAGAATAAATTTAAAGAATTTATCTTTGATAAAATTAATGGGAACCTTTCCCAAAGTATAAGAATATTTGAATAAAGGAATATTCTGGATTGGAATGAGGCGTATGTTGTGTTTTTATAGATCTTGTTTATTATATACGCGAGTTATTCAGAAAGACCGGGCTTATCCCATTTTGAATAACTGATTCGATGATGTGTCAAAGATGAAGACGGTGGTTGAAGACCGGAGGTCTTCACATCATTTGGATGATCACTGATGTCTTGACTGGGCCGTACACTCAAGACGAGGTAATAAGTGGTGATCGTCCAGACGTACTTGGAGATCGACGGATATGCGAGGGCCTCTCCCCTGTATTGGACATATGGGGGAGTAATAAGGTGCCTCCGGATTCGTTTAGACCCAGAACAAACTTGTAAAGGATGCGTGTCTGACGTTGGATTTCATTCTGTGTGATTGATATACATCGGTTGCATAGCGTGGATTGCCTGTGTGGCATGCTGAGATGCAAATGATCAAGGCTTCTGTTGAAAAGAAGAGTCTTGTAGTTGATGATCAAAGCACGGCTTTGATATAGCGTAGCTTTGTGTAGCGTTGATTCGCGAGCCTCACACCTCGGTGTGAACCAGAAACGGGAGAGGACTTCAGAGAGGACATGCGTTTCTTTCTAGCTAGGAGTGGTGTCAGCGTTTTACTAGCCCTGACATTTTACTTATGTAGATGATGGATTGCGAGGCGTCTCGGTTATATCGGTCATTCCGGGATCGATAGTTTGGTCGGGATATGACCAGTTTACGCCCCATAGGGTGGGAAAACGTAGTGTTCAGGCATTTTAATCCTCATCGAGTGGACCAGCCCTGACGATCCAAAGGCTTGATAGAGTACTTTCCTGAGACATGGTAGGCTAGATTGTCTCGAAGCGGTAAGGACGATCCCTTGCCTTGGTTCATAGATGGAAATCCAACTTCCAATACGTGACATTTGCGGTTTTGATTGTAGAGCCTAGTATTGGCGACATAATATATGGTACCCATTCCGCCTAGGATTGATACATTTATATTTGAAGTTGTTTTATACACTGTGCACTTATAGTAATATCAAATGATTTGTTTTAACGTACCAAGCATGCTTGGCTATTATAAAGGAAAACCCTATCCTCTGGCTTGCGTTGCATTGTGTGATGGGATCTGGGTCTTATAATAGCTTCATTTTTCCAAAACGCATTGCGCTGTTTTGTTATATGCACTGGTATTCTTGGGAGGAAACCCGTTCCGCGTCATACGGCGTGGTCCCTTGATATATCTAATTTAAAGTAAAGTTTTAAATAAATGTTTTAGTTCTCACACCAGTCACATGACTGACCTGGAGTTTATTGTTTTAACCTAAACTCTGGGTGCCCCTATTTTCCGCACGGGCAGCTAATAGTTTTGGTTTTGCATATTTATATTCACAGGATCCTGGTTTACAGCTGGAATGATATTCGGAAAGCTATGTATCCGTATATTCTTTTCAGTTTTATTTTGTATTATTTTCCGCTGCATTGTAACTTATAAATCTCTGATATTTAGTAAATGTGTAATATTTATTCATACTCTGAAAAACCCGAACCTCCCCGTGAAGGAAAGAACGGATTGAATTGAGAACACGACGAATCGGAACACAAACAGAAGAACATTTCATTGCTTATTACAACAATTTCATCAGAATATGAGAATATACAAAGTATGAATAAATATTACACATTTACTAAACATCAGAGATTTACAAGTTACAATGCAGCGGAAAATAATACGAAACACAACTGATGGGAATATACGGATACATAGCTTTCTTAATATCATTCCAGGTATAAACCAGGATCCTATGAATATAAATCTGCAAAACCAAAACTACTAGCTACCCGTACGGAAAATAGGGGTACCTAGAGTTTAGGTTAAAACAATAAACTCCAGGTCAGTCATGTGACTGGTGTGAGAACTAAAACAGTTATTAATCTTTATATTAAAGTTAGGTAATATGAGGGACCACGTCGTATAACACGGAACGGGTTTCCTCCCAAGAGTACCAGTGCATAAAACAACAGCGCAATGCTAAATAAAGAAAAATGAAGCTATTATAAGACTCAGGTCCCATCTCACAATGCAATGCAAGCCGGAGGATAGAGTTTTTACCGTATAATAGCCAAGAATGCTTGGTACGTAAAATTTCATGTTTTATTATTACTATAAGTGTATAGTGTCAAAATAATTTCAGTCATAAGTATCAATCACAGATGGCATAAGTGCCCCATAACACTATGTCTCCATATATAGGTTTACAATTAAAGCTGCAAAATATCGTATTGGAAATTGGATTTCCATCTGTGAAACAAGGCAAGGGATCATCCTTACCGAATTCGAGACGATCTAGCCCGCCCTCAGGCAAGCGCGAAGGCAAGCCTTCGATCGTCAGGGCCGGTCCACACGGAGTGGATTAAAATGCCTAAATAATGCGTTTCCCCTCCCTATGGGGCGTCAACTGGTCATATCCCGACCAAACTATCGGTCCCGGAATGACCGATATAACTGAGACACCTCGCAATCCATCATCCACATAAGTAAAATTTCAGGGCGTGCAAAACGCTGACACCACTCCTAGCTAGAAGGAAACACATGTCCTCCCTGAAGTCCTGTCCCGTTTCTTGTCCACAACAGGGTGATGCTCGCAAATTAACGCTACACAAAGCTACGCTATATTAAAGCCGTGCTTTGATCATCAATCACAAGACTCTGCTTTTCAACATAAGCCCTGATCATTTGCATCTCAGCATGCCACACAGGCAATTCACGCTATGCAACCGATGTATATCAATCACACAGAATGAAATCCGATGTCAGACACACATCCATTTACAAGTTCGTTCTGGGTCTGAACGAAACCGGAGGGACCTTATTCCTCCCCCATATGTCCAATACAGGGGAGAGGCCCTCGCATATCCGTCGATCTCCAAGTACGTCTGGACGATCACCACTTATTACCTCATCTTGGGTGTACAGCCCAATCAAGACATCAGTAATCATCCAAACGACGCGAAGACCTCCGGTCTTCAACCACCGCCTTCATCCTCAACACATCGTCGAATCAGTTATTCAGAATGGGATAGACCCGATCTTTCTGAATAACTCGCGTATATAATAAACAAGTGCTATAAAAACAGAACATACGCCTCATTCCAATCCCGAATATTTCTTTATCCAAATATTCATAAACTTTGGGAAAGGTTCCCATTAATTTTATCAAAGATAAATTCTATAAATTTATTCTTTAATCTTCCTTTGGATATCAATTCAATCTAATTAAAGATGCGTTAAAACTCCACTTGGTTTTAATCTTCCCAGAAATCAATATTAACGATTGTTTAACTTGGGAAATCATATCCAGCCTTTAACTGGGTTAAAGAGCCAATGCCATTTAAAACACGGTTCGCAATAAACCCAAAATCACATTCCATTCCATCATCCTTTAACCGTAAATTAGCAAGTGAACAATTCCCTAAGTATTAACCCCTAAGGCTGAAACCAACATCAGATCAATACCGAGGAAACCATTCAACTTAACTAATCTCCAGTTAGTTTCTAATTTTCTTAACTCCATTGGGTCTAAGGACAGTATTATTAAAGATACCATTCACGACGACCCAAAATCTTATTCCTGTCTTTAACTGGGTTAAAGAACCAATGTCCTTTAAAACACTGTTCACGATAAACCCAAAATCACATTCCATTCCATCAGCCTTTAACCGTAAATTAGCAAGTGAACAATTCCCTAAGTATTAACCCCGAAGGCCGAAACCAACATCAGATCTATTCCCAGGAAACCATTCAACTTAACTAATCTCCAGTTATTTTATGATTTTCATAACTCCCTTGGGTCTAAGAATAGTATTATTAAAGATACCATTCACGACAACCCAAAATCTTATTCTGTTGTTAATCGGGTTAAAGAACAAGTGTTGTTTAAAACACCGTTCACGATAAACCGAAAGACCAATTTCAATTCCATTCCAATTAAATATCAATTAATTGGTATCCTTCATTAAATCTAAATAAATTTTTTTAATCTTTTCTCAACTGGGTTCAAGAACAGTGTTAATGAAGACACCATTCACGACAAACCCAAAATCACGTATAATATTAAATACAAGGCTCTGAATAGAAAATATATCGGCTTATATTCAATATCAAATTCTGGAATCAACAAATACCGTATTGGAATAACGATATATCTATATCTTCCAAATTCCTTCACAATATCCGTATAATCACGGAATCCAATATCGAAATATTCCGAAGATAATTTCGATTCAAATCCATTCCAATTCATATATTGGAAATTCCGGTTATTTTTAAAACCATTTCAAATCCAATTTATTTATTTAAAAATATTGGATTTCATAGTTCTAGTTCATAACTAGTTCATTTCGATAAAAATATATTTTTTCTTTTCAAGTATAGAATTTTTCCATCCCAATTCTTTCCAAATCATTTCTTATGATTTCACACTAATTATTGATATTTTTAATAATTTTATCAAGGCTCGTACAGTCGATTTCCGTAAACGGCCATCGAACTGCACTTACAACGACCTTTTCCAAATTTGATTTGGACATAATTCCAAACCCGACCGTTAGATTTCAAATCTCTAATATTCGTTAGAAAACTCTTTTCGATACGAACCCAACGGTTCTGGTTTTAGGAGAATCTGACGTTCAGATCTCCCGTAATGTCCATTCGAAGTCAATGGTCAAAATTCGCGAACTGCCGCAGCGCGGCGCGTTCTATTCAGGCCATTATATTATATATATAATATATATTTCATCGATTTCCATTTAAAACGTATTTTATAAATCGTTTTAAATTCATTTTCTAAACGATTTCAACTTCATATTCAATTTCAAATCAAAATGAATATTCCATATCATTAATATATAAATGATATTATTTTCAAAACATTAGATTTTGAAATCAATTCCTTTTCGATATTCATTAAAAAAATGAATAAAATCGATATAAATATCGTTCACATCAAAATGGCGTTAATCTAATCAACACGGCTTTATATATTTAAATATTTTAGTGTCCATCCCAAATCGGACATCAAAATCTGATTTTGATCTTTTACTGAATATTATTTGAAAACATTCCTTATTTTAAAATAATCGTTAATTTAAAATGTTCATTCTTTCTGAACTGGAATTAGACACAGTCAATTACCATATAATGTGATTTATATGGATTTTATACACACATGTACACAACAGCAATCAAACACAGTCAACCATCATCCAAAGTGCATTCTACACTGCATAAGCATCAAATATAAATATTCAATGCTTACACAGCTTGTCAACCAATCGATTAATATACAACTAAATATTGGGATTAATGTATGTCATATATCATCTCAATACCCGTGTGGGGTTTCAATCAACAAATAATGAATTTTATTTGTGCAGTTGGGCGATGTGTAAAATTTATCGTCCCAATCAATATCAGTCAAATGTGTGTACATAAACAAATCAACTGATTTGTTTATGTATATTTATTTTATTCATATACACGTTAAAAATTATATTTTTAACTATAAAATATTTTTAACTATAAAATATTTTATTCCATTCCACCTCACACAATCAACTTTCACAACACGATCAAACATACAAACAAGTTGTCCATGGTTTGTGGACGATGGGTGTCTGGTGCTGCTAAGCACCGTTAGCATCCTAGTATATATTTCTAACTAGAAAATAGAATAAAAGTGAGAAGTTCTCACCTTTGGGTTCCACTCCGCCATGCTTTGATTGCCGATCTATGTAGTATACCTACGTTAAAAATTATATTTTTAACCAATCAATAATTATTTCTTTGTATGATTATTTTATAAATAACATACATAGGCTAAAAATTATATTTTTATCTTTCTAAAAATAATTTCATATTTTTATAACCATGCTACATAGATAAAAATCACATTTATTTATCGCTAATGAATATATAAAAATCACATCTTTTTTTCGCTATTATATAAAAATCATATTTTCATTATCTCTATAGTATAAAAAATCATATTTTCATTATCTTTATAGTATAAAAATCATATTTTCATTATCTCTATAGTATAAAAATCATATTTTCATTATCTCAATAATATAAAAATCATATTTTCATTATCTCTATAATATAAAAATCATATTTTTATTATCTCTATAATATAAAAATCATATTTTTATTAATCTAACTTCATGATAAAAATTATATTTTTACTATGCTAACTTCACGATAAAGATTATATTTTTACTACGCTAACTTCACGATAAAAAATATATTTTTACTACGCTTTTTATGTCATACGAATTATAGCTTTTGAACTAAATGAAAATCAAAGTTTTTAAACTAAATAGAAAAAAAAACTTACTTTGAATCGGAGAAACGAGGGGATTTTGCTATTTCGAATTGGAGAGGGGGTTGTGTGGTGTCGTGCTCGCGGAGCTGGCGCGATGAGAAGGGAGGCGCGCGGGTTTTGGGGTGGCGCGACCTAGGGTTTCGCTCCTGGGCTTCGCTCGACGAGGGGGGGGAGAAGAAGGAGGTGAGCGCGCGAGGACGGGAGTTCGTCAGGGGGTGCGACGGCTTTAGAGGGGGCGGCGCCCAAGGAGGCGCGACGGTGGACGAGAGGGGGGGCTGAGCGATCGTGATCCCCTTTTTTTTATATATTTATCTTTTCGATTACTGGAGAATAGAGAGAGAGAGAGGGGAGAGGATATGTATATAAACATATATATATTATTTATTTTTAATTTCCACAAAGTTGATTTTTACTTTGAGCTCCAAACGAGACCCAACGATTGTCACTTCTAGCTAATTACCCCCATTCTGATAATAATGGGATATGTATCGTAAGTCAGGTTGGTTGTTTCGATTAGTTTCCGTCAAAATAAAAATATAAATCTATATATTGAATTTGAACGCACATTTTAATTTACTAGGGCCACATATGAACTCCAAAAATTCCCGAAAAATATTTTCTAGCTTCATATTGACAATACGGTTGTAACAAAACTAATTTCATCAAATTTGGAGACCGTTCGAAAAATGGCCATTTTCTGGTCGATCCAAATTGACTAAAACCGACAAAACATGTTTTCTTTTGCCACACTCACATATTGATTCAGAAAATTACAGATTTTGGAATCTAGCAATTACTTGACATACCGGATCCAACAAAAGTGGTTCCGTCGAAAACGGAGGTCGTTTGCGAAATTTCCATTTTTAAGGGCCAAAATTCCGTAGCGACTATTCTGAATTTTCAACTAGGCATAACTTTTTATTCCCGCTATGAAATTTCGATTTTTCGGATTCGTTGGAAAGATATTTTCAAATAGATTCAAATATTTTTAGTTTCACTAAAATCCGGTTTATTTTGAATCCTGTACATTCATTTGGAATTTGAAATCGAATTTTCAAACTACCGCGCCATTTTCAATTCCTTTTATAATTAAAAATAAATATTTATTCTCTAACGTTGATTCGAATAAATATATATGTTCTAATTCTATTCAAAATAAATTTCTCGTCGTTATTATTTAAAATAATTCATTTTAAATATTCAAAATTCATCAAATTTGCTAGGATAAAATTTTTAAATTGGCTCGGATTTTCCGGGTTGTTACAAAATATTCAATGAAATGCATCAGTAATTTAAAGAATGTTTGGGATTTCCATCCTTTAAGGATCCGTTAAACTAATATCATATAATATAATATGCTATTATAATAGTGTCTATTTAGTAAAATAAAATATCAAAATAGTGTAAGCGGGATTTCCATTATTACCCTTACCCGTTTATACCGTTGCCATACAGTTTGCATATAGCACACCAATGCGTCAGTGGATTGGGATGTGTCATGGTACAACAACGTTAAATCAGAATCGTAGGGGGCTCGATCAAGATAATTATGACAAAGCATCGAGGCAATAACCCTCAGTAGAATTCTACCCGATTGGGAGCCTAGATTAGTGGTAACGTATAGCCATGACTACCGCCCACCTCACACAATACTCCCAAATTCAAAGGTGCACAAATCAGCCACAAAGTAATATATATGGTATCCAAGAAGCATGCCTGCTAAGAGTAGCTGACTCACATTGGCCTGGGTATGACTCTTGTTTTAGTAATTTCAATTATGACCAAAGGTCAAGGCTCTCTTTCTTCAAATCCAGTAATCGCCTCCAAATCATCCTACTTCATTCTGGATTCTCCACCACGTGCACAGTTGTTAAAGTGGTTTTGGTACTGATAGAGAGTATGCTAATACCGACTCCGGTCTCTTTAACAGCCAAACGCTTATTTCACACAGTGGTCATTTATATTTGAAATCATATTTTAAAATATCTTAAATAAGTTAACTCTAAATATTGGTTTTATATTTAAACAATCAAGCTCAGATATTCAAACATCATAAATTTTATTTCAATTGATTCATTGTTTGATTCCATTCAAGGCTTCATATTCCATATTTACAAATAGTTCGTTAACGAGAATTTTATTCGATTTCAAATTTCTATAACAGTTATCATTATTCAAAATCTTCATACAAAACATTTTAGATCTAATAGCTTGGATCGGAAATAGACTTTTATTTAAAATAATTAATATAATATAGAGTAGTTTAATTTTAAAAAAATAGATTTGTATAAAATAAATTGGTTAAAATGATTATAACATACATAATGTAATAGTTGAATAAAATAATTAAATTTTAAAATAATTATAAGCTATTCAATAGTTAAATATAATATAAATAGTTATAAAATAATATTTATATAAAATAATCTAAACTAGTTTTGTATAAAATAATAATAGTTTTAAAAATATAGTTTTATATAATAATCCAATCTGAACCGTATATCTATATGTCCAAGTTCAACTTATAATCAATTCAATTGTCAAAACTTCGATTCAACCTGTTCCAACTTCACAGTATATTCAAATTCTAATACATTACAGATATTATTCAAGTTGGGTTCAAAATTTCTTTTTTGAATCAAATTCTCAAAATTTCAATTTTACTTTAAACCACATTTCTTTCATTTCATGACAATTAAATCTCAAATTTCAAATTTAATCAACTCTTAATATTAGCTTCAATCGTATTTGGATTCAAACCATTCATTTCATAAATTATTATCAAATCTGTTTGAGTTCCATTACCCGAACAAATTTCAAATAAAACTCATTTCATCATTTCTAAATCACATTTTAAATCAATTTATATTAATTGTGAAGTTTCATTTCAATTACGTCATTAACCAAATTAAGATATAATTTAAATTCAAAACCTCTCTTTTAAACCTTTATTAATTAAGGAAATCTATGTTTATATTTTCATAAAACTATATTTGTATATTAATATTAAGCTATAATAAAAGATTTATTAAATTACTTGTAAAATGATTTAAATTATTTAAATTTAAAAAAAATTATAATTAAATATATTTAAAATAGTTTTGTTAAATCAAAATATATTAAACTTGGATAAATATTTTCAAAATAGACCAACGGTGTCCATAAATAATTTTCTACCTAGGTCAAGTGATACAGGTATATTTCATTTTAATCCAAAATTTAAAATTCGAAACCCAAGTATATATCATTTCAACTTGCATCCCAAATCAATTCAATTCCGTTCCTAAATCTATATAGTGATTCAGGTATGTATCATTTCAACCCATAGGGAACTTGCAATGTGAGAACAAATAAATAAACAATACAATAAACTTAACATATCAAACATATACATGAAGTAAACTCAGCTATTCAAATATATACATGAAGTAATACATGTTACATGTGCACATTCATATCATATATATCAGTCGTGTCATAAATGGGTGTCATTAGTGTATAACATATATATATATATATATATATATATAAGGTTTTTTAACAACAATACTATACATTTCATAGCACTTCAAGTGTGTTGAATCTCACTTCTAAAAATATGTAGGTCAAGTGTGAGATAAACTTACCTTTCGTGGCGTTGAATGGAGATGGCAAATGAATAAACAAGGGACAGAATGTTGACATCCAAGCACAACTCAGGATTGGTGACAACTAGATAACCACTCAAAATATTTTATTTTTATAAGAGGAGGAGGGAGTATCTCAACAAAACAAAATGGCAATTGGATTTTTGGAACAATTTTCGAAACTCCTTTTTTCGTAGGTATAAAAAAAAGCAACACCGAACTACACAAAAATTATATTTCCTTATATATATTATATATATATATATAAAACATAGACATCAAACTACTTATATATATTTTTAAAAATCAACTCAACACACATCAACAAACATACAATCCAAACACTTATCAAACCTTTTCGTTTTATAAAAAGAAAACAAAATAAAAACTTAACCCAAACTCACGCGCACACAGCAACTATATGCATATTATATAAATCATACAAACACGCACACACACACACACACACACACAGAGGCGAAATAAAATAAAACGGGCACCCCAAACGAACAAACATACATATATATATATATGTGTGTGTGTGTGTGTATTAAACACAACTCAACACATAAAACTAAAGTAAAATAAACCCACACAAACCCATAACTCGGCACAATGGGCAAGGGAAAGGCATGAAGGATGCATTTAAATTTCTACCAAAAAGTAACAAAACTGGACATAATTTTAACCATTTTAAAAGTAATTTTTGAACAAGTTAAAGTCAGAATTTGGAAAAATCATAAACTGGAAACGTAAATAAATTTATGAATTTAATTTGCATCATAAAATATATAATTCCCCATACTAAGAAGTTTCTAATTTAAAGTATTCAAATCTTCCAAGTTTTTGACAAAACCACACATTCTATACATTTATAAATTCGAAATACCATCGCAATATTTCTTATGTCAATATTTTAGTTTTATTTAAATTTTACAATTCAAATTTAATGAAAATATGAAATTAATTAGTAAGTTTTGAATAAACAAACATTGATATTTCTGTTATTACTTTGTATTCATATCAAAAATCAAATTCATTTAATCCAAAAATTCAAATAAGCTTTAATTTAAATCTAAAATCAAAATTTAAATTAGATTATTAATAAGATTCCTCTTTAAAAATTCAGGTTGTTACATTTACTATTGCTTCGGTTGGATTAGAAATTTTCCCAAGTAGCAATTCCACGGGTATTTTTATCCATGTTGGCTCAGCGCCTGTTTGAACTGCAATAGCAGGAATAATGCTATCACCTACATCTAACACCCACTTGCTGAAGTCTTGAAGTTTTCAAATGGTATGCAATCTGTCGATGATAGACGCATGTTAATAGTTGGTTTGAAAACCTTATATTTTGACCACAATTGAGGTTTTTTAATGCACAACTGAACAATTGCATTTCCTGATCCTTTCGGAATGACTAGGAGAACCTGCTTAGAATCACCTCCCAATACAAAGGTCTTATCCCCAATTACATGTTCAGCTAAACAGTTGACTTCGTTATCCATTATATCTCGTAGTGTTTGATCGAAGGCTTCCAACGAATTTTGATGAACCATAGGAGCTATGTCCCATATGATCAAGTATGTTCACACGATAAATTTTGAAAAATTTGATTGCTTTGGAATATCTCATGTAGTATCTTCTTCAATGTCCATTGGTATTTTAGATCTGGAATGGGTTATTCTACAGCCTGGAAGTAGCAGAGATGCTATGCCGGACTATGCAACTGCCAAAAAAAATCTACTTTTTGACCGCATCGTCGTTATTAGTGTCTTCCAGAGGAAAGTTTTCCTTATACTTCCACTGTCATAGACGAAGGGAAAACCTCTTTTTCATTTACTGATGTGGAGACAACATCAAATATATTCATTTGGTCAACATTTAATTGAGACAACAATGTCGTAGCTTGCAAATTTGTGCAATCATACCTTAATCCTCCTCAATTAGCCTATTATGAAAAGGAAGATGCATTGAAAGGTTTTGGGGTCGGTATACAGGGGAAGTCGTCAAAGAATGATTATTTGAATTATGAATATTTTCAAGATCTATCAAGTAGTAATTCTTTATTTCTTCCTCCGCTAACACTAACGTAGAATTACAACGTACGTGTCATTTATGCCATTGTATATCATCCAACAATAATTCCAATTTGTAGTCTAAAGCTCAAAGGGGTTGGAAATTTCACAAAACAGAAGCATAGTTGCAAACATTTGACGTAAGCCATTTGCAAATGACAATTCTCTGCTTTAGATAGAGCGTCATTCCATTTGTGTTCATTTTTCAGCTAACCAGGTGCAACAAATGCAGATTGAAAATCAGAATAAATTATATCATTTACCATTCTGATGTCCTTATAGCATGTTGGTCCCTTTACAACATTCGCGCATAGAACCGCTCTCCAGATGTAGGATGCGCATAAGATATCTTTCCTATTTAATTGCCTTGTCTTCTTTTCCACTGTTTTTTATCTTTGTACCATACCTACTTTGTTGGAAAATTTACATATTCTGAACTTCTTGCATCTGCATGTAACATATTAGTTCTTATACATTCTATGAACATGATATTTTGAATATTGCATCTACTCACAATTTCAAATATGGTATCATTATCATTGAAAGTAATAGTGTGCTCTCTAGGAAGACGAAAATGTAGTCTTTCTACAGTGTTTACGATATTGCACCTCAAACTCAAATGTACGCCAGCATGCTTTAGAAGCCGAAACATATTGGAAATAAAGATAATATTTAATCTCATCGACTTTTTTGAAAGATTTTTGTTTACCATTGACATTTTCTTTGATATTAATGTGCTATCTACCATAATTTCCTTTGATGTGTGTAGGGAACAACCGCTTTTTGATAACTATAAATTGGGAAACCATCTTTGTCAAAAGTTGTATCGTTGTTAAATGGCTTCGGATAATGTTTTGCACAAACATTACCTTTCAAACATTCTTAACTTCTATAAGCAACACCACGGGGTCCATGTACCGTAAATTGTCCCACTGCATTGTAACCCAAGTTTTAGTGATTACCTGCTATAAGTATTAATGACCCACAAATGAATGTTAGTGAGGTAATTAAGTTGAATCTATCAAATTAAATGGTAAATTTAGCATAAACTATTAAGTTGGTGGTTTATAAATGTATTTTTGGCTTATTGTGTGGAAAATAAGAGATTAATCATTTTTGGATGATTAATTCAAGGTTGGAGGTTATTTTTTTTTTTTAGGAAATATGGTTTTGGGAATCTTGTTGACAAAAGGTGATTTTTGGGCGAAAAGATTAAGTGTTAGGAATTGAAAATAAACCATTTTAAGGGAATTCAAGTTTATTTCAAATGCGATGCGTCAGGATAAAATTTTGATTCTACAATTTAGTTTAATAGATAATTTAATATTTTGTAAATTTTAAAATAAGTTATGAATCATAATGTTGTGGAAGATCATGTTGAAACTATGTGTTTGGAAATTTTGTATGTGAAACGCTTATGGTTTGGTAAATTATGTCAAATTTGTGTGTTAAGGAATTTTGAGAATTTAAATAAGTATTAAACAATTAATTTGAAAAAAATAATTGTTATTATAGCAAATATTATTAAAAGGTAGAAACATAATTTTTACATCCTTTTGATAAATTTTGTACA
Source organism: Allium sativum (assembly GCA_030737875.1). Taxonomy (NCBI): domain Eukaryota; kingdom Viridiplantae; phylum Streptophyta; class Magnoliopsida; order Asparagales; family Amaryllidaceae; genus Allium; species Allium sativum. The sequence goes on along the minus strand of JASFAX010000039.1, from coordinate 3,400,797 downwards.
ATTGTAAAGTTATTGAAAGGTTCAATTTCATACTTCTGTAAAATTTGTACAATTTGTGTCAAAATTATTGTATTTTGTATAAAATTGTGAAATTTTTTGTAAATGCAAAATTTAAGTGTTAAATAAAGAGGTTAAAAATAGTTAAAAAGTGTGATTGCAAGGATTAGTGTTGTTATGGTTTTAACATAGTGTTTGGATCTATAAAAGTGATAAAGCATGGTCAAAAAGTATGTTTATGGCCCAAAATAGTGTTCTAAAGCCTAATTGCCTAGTTAAAGAGCTTAATTAGGCCCTAATGACTTAGTTAGCCTGAGAATTCTCTAGACAACTAAAATCATACATAGTTTTACATGAGAAAAACATTTTCTTCTTCTTCTCTACCTAGTGAGAAATAAGGAAAACCTAGAAAACTTTTACTATAACTTCAATTATAGGTCCTACGAGTTTCTCGTCGTGCCATTCGGTTTGACGAACGCTCCAGCGTACTTTGTCGATCTCATGAATCTGGTATTCCGTAAGTATCTCGATAAGTTTGTTTTGGTGTTTATTGATGATATTCTTGTGTATTCCAAATCTGAAGTGGTTCATGCGAATCAGTTGCGCACTGTCTTAAGTACGCTTTATCGTCGTTAGCTAAAGGCAAAATTATATAAGTGTCACTTTTGGGAGAAGAAAGTCCGCTTTCTTGGCCATGTTGTTTCAGCTGAGGGTATTTCTGTCGATCCTTCTAAGATTGAGGCCATCCAATATTGGAAAATGCTTGGGAATGTCTATGAGATTCACAGCTTCTTGGGTGTAGTCGGGTATTATCATCGCTTTATCAAGGACTTCCGTCGTATCATACTTCCTTTGACTAGTCTCACGAAAAAGGGAGTTCGCTATGTGTGGTCCGATAAGTGTGAGACTTCCTTTCAGAGATTGAAGAAACTTTTCACACGTGCTCATTGTAAAGGCCCGCAAATCTGTACTATCTGAGTCGACTAATAACACCACACGTCCAACTCAAATTGCACATAAATACGAATCATTATTAGAAAGAAGCTAGAGGATGAGAAATAGAAAGAAAGAAATATTAGAATAGAAGCAAATAACGAAGACCACAAACTCACAGCGGAACGAATAAAATATATTATATAACATAACCTTTTGAAATACAAAATTTTCACTGTATAACATACAGTTATCAGAGTACATCATTTACAGCATAGCGGAAAATAAAAATACTATATATCTAACACTGAAGCCTCCTGCTCCAAGCTCCTCCAAGTGAATCTGTAAAATCCCGACTACTTGACTGCCCGTACAAATTTGGGCACCCAAAAGTTTAGGGAAAACAAAACAAAATAAACTCTGGGTCAGTCATGGGACTGGTGTGAGTAAACTCCAACCATTTGTTTAACTTTCAAAATCTTTCGAAAGAAGAGATAATAGTAAGACCAGTCCACACATAAACATGGACGGTTCTTCCCTTACTATAACCCAAAATACTTTGATATGAAACTTCAGTGATATTATAATAATGTCTAGTCAAATAAATAGAATCTAGTGGAACGCTTGCATCTCACGCTCCACATATAATATAAAATCAAAAACCGCAAGGCGCTTATTGGAGATTGGATTTCCAACTATGACAAGGTATGGAACCACCTTCCGATCAGTGTACTCTAGAGGCGATACACTGGGGTTCAACAAGAACGTCTTGCAACCCGGCCCACACATGACCGACCACTCATTTCTCTTGAGTGTATCGAAAGTATATCACCAACGGTTGGGATCAGCAACCGTTTCCCGAATGGGACAGCAGCGAATAGAATAAGAAATTAAATGAATCTCTAGATAGGTGATTATACATCCTAATGGGAGCGACCCACATAGCCATGATGTCTGCCCGATTTTTGTCATTTCCCGGTTGTTGAGGCCTGAGGCTACGATTACTTTCTATTCATTGATAGCACAATCACTTTGAATGCCAAATTGTCAGATCCGTTAATCACTAATTGATTTGCACAAATATTCTGGATGTAATGCTAAGGGAATAAATCCGTTTCAACCATATATATTTATACAGACCAACCCATTTAATTATTGGAAATACTCTGTCAGACATTCGTCCCTTTACGTTCGTTCTGGGATTGAACGAAACCGAAGGCACAATTTCTATTAATAGAAAAAGCCCTTGCACTTTAACCGTCTTCGATTATCTTCATATAATCTGATTCGCAACGCTACTGCCAATACAGAGTGGTTCACGGATAATAATCCAACCGGTCTCTCCATATTGACAACGATATTGGCAAACACTTCGATAGTCGGTGATTTAACTATCGAAGAAAAACAAACAAACATTCAAAACAATCAACTAATCACTGGGCCCCTTGATTACCATTCATTAATAAAATCACCCTTCCATTTCCTTATCAATATTTGTTAAACAAATATTTTCAATTATCATCACGGTCTCTTACATTCTTTGGAAAATCATTTCTATATCTCGCCTTCTATTATTTTCTACACTTAGAAAATATATTATATTCGTAGTTGAAAACATTTCAATCACTTATTTCTTTTCCGGCTACTTTAATTATACTCAGGGAATATTTACTGTAATTCCATCACTTGGATTAAAATGACTGCTGTGTAAAACATCGTTACAACAACCCAAAATATTTTATTCAACTAATTCTTTTTCAAACACTTCTCTTCAAGCCTGGATCCTGGTATATATCAATTAAAAATGAAATTAATCAAGTTGGGGTAAAATTACCTCTCAGACCTTGACTGAAAACATCCTCAACTTCAAAACGGCAAAACCACTAACCTCGAATAAACATACTATAAAACCCAATTATTCATTTTTAAAACATGTACATCGTTCGCTTTCTATTTCAAATTTATAGATTTCCCTTTTTGTTTACAATATTCTTTTTTTCTATTTCGTTTCCTTATCGAATTCTATATATATCATTACATCGATTTCTAACTATCAAATTATCTAAAAATATTCTAACTCCTTAAATTCCCAGAAAAAATTCGCCATAACCTCCCTTGTACCGGGAGCTTCAGGATATTTCAAATAGCCTCCCATGGCCCTCACCAATCCAAAAGAAAAAGAAAAAGCCAAGCGGCCTGCCGATACGGCGCATAAAACCTCATATATGAATTTAAACATGTACCTTTTTGTCGGGCACATAAATTAAAATCTTCATATACTTCATCCCATACCTGTCTAACACATGTTCCCCTGCTTTCAATTCAATTCAACACTATCTAATCGTTTGAATTCAGTTTCGCCCCTTTTATTCTTTAATTAGCTATTTTGCCTATTTCACTTCTTTGTTTGAACATAACATGTTCAAACAAAATATTTAACTTGCTCATAACCAAATTGAATTTCAATCCCAATTCTAGTTTCCTTTTCGATTTCGATCATAAATTTTCAAATCGAATTCACTTATTCAAAGTCCAATATCAATTTAAAATCTCATTAACTAATTACTATTCACATTAGTTAATTCTATTTAATAATCAAAAATTTGATTTCTGTTTCAACAATCAATTCATTACTCTACTTGAGTTCCGATATATTTTATAGCTCAAATCTGGATTTTTCTAGATAGAAATTTGGATTTTATTCGCTTAAAATCCTTTTATAAAATTAAATAAACCATTATGGTTTTTAAATAGTTATGGCGCTGTTTTTCTGAAAATTTGATTTTGATATAACTCAAAATCTATTCGAGGAAATCCAGATTTTTCTCTTTCATTAGAAAACTATTATCAAATCGGTCCTGACGTTTCTTGTTTCAAAGAATTCCGACTTCAATTGAGTCCTGTATATTCAATTGAAGTTCGAATCGCCAATTTACGAACTGCAGCGCTGCGGCGAGTTCGTTTTAATTATATTTATATATATATAAAAACTTTCAAACTTCGTTTAGAATGAATTCAACTCTATTTTAACTCTATTTGAATTTTCTTGATTCAAACTCCATTTTCACTTTTATTTGAATTTTATATTCAAATTCCAATTTCACTTCTATTTGAATCCTATATTCAATTTCCATATTTTAAATTCCATTTGAATTATATATTTAAATCCCATAGTTTAAAATTTCATCTGAATGCTATATTCAAATTCTATAATTTACATTCCATTTGAATTCCTTTCGAATTCTACCTTCAAATTCCCTATTTAATTCTCTTTGAATGCAAATTCCATATTTATTCTATTTGAATTCTATATTCAAATTACATTTGAATTTCTATATTTAACTCCATTTCACTTATATTTTCAAATTCTATATTTTGTATTTCATTTGAACTTTCTTTATTCAAATCCATTTGAATTCCTTTGAATTTAAATTTTATTTGAATTTCTTTGAATTCAAATTCTATTTTAATTCCTATTTGAATTCCAATCTATTTTCAAACTTCGTTTGGATTTCTATATTCAAAACTATTTTCAAACTCCATTCAAATTCTATTTTTCAAATCTCTATATTTAAATTATCTCTTGATAATTTATTCATTTTATTTATAAATATCATTTTATAAATTTCCTTGTTTATTTAAACAAGCCTCCTTCGAAATCCATTTAAAACAAAAGTCTTATTTTGAAAATTCTCTTTGCATTTCTAAATTCAAATTCCATTGAATTTCTCGTATTCAAAATTCTATTTGAATTCCTCATTTGAAATTTCAAATTCTATTTGAATTCCTCATTTGAAATTTCCAATTCTATTTGAATTCCTCATTTGAAATTTCAAAATCTATTTTAATAAAATAGAATTTCCTTTTGAATCTATGAAATTCCTTTTCATGATATTTTTAAATATCAACATTTGGGCCCAGTGATATTTAAACACCAACAACCAATTATTTATTTTGGGTTTTCTAATACATCATATATGACGGAATATATGCAAACAATTAAACAAACAGATAATATATTTTTGAGGAATCCAGCTGGATTCCTCCAACCTGTTTTCCTGCATCCACAGACGTTAGTCAACAAAAATAATACCCATCCTGCTTCATGGCAGGATATCGCGGTATAAAAGGGGATCCACTTATATACGTAGGCGTAGGGTCATCCGCTAATTATACTGCGGGCATCCGCTAACAATACTGCGGGAATCAATCCAACCAATCATCAACCCAATATAACTAATATATTTAAATCAACCAGAAAAATCCAAACAAGCAACAACAATTATTTTTAACAGATAAAATAATTTTGAATAAAAGGTTAGTGAGATTTACTCACCGAGATTATTAATTCGTCGAAAATCCTGTAACTTTTCATATCGTTGTCCATGAATCATCTCGAATGAATTCGCACCTGCGATAAATTTTATTTTAAATTTACCGATTAAATGTTTATTTATTTAAATTAACTATTTAAATAATTAAATTACTTTCCTATAATTTTTTTCCTTTTTTTAGTGGTTACTAAATTAATTCTAACTTAACTAATTTAAACAAACCTATGTATTTTCAAATCACTAAATTAATTAAGGTATTTAATTGAAGTTACCTTAATCTCATTTCCATGTCTATAGGTAAAGAACCATTGCTTTCTCTTTTACCGATGAATTCCAGTTGCTCAAACTCCATTACGCTGACCATTTCCATGTTTGCCACTGTCGCTCCCAGTTTGCCATCGTTGAACCAACAACGCCCCAGTCAATCGTGACCTTGCTACCAATCACTCAGGCTACTTCATCGATCACCAGACTTCAAAAACCAGGCATTTCCCCTTCTCAGCACCTTCGAATCAGACCTCGGATCTCCCTCGACAGTGACGAACAGTACTCGCGCTTTCGAATGTCAAGCTCACTACCCTAACTTCCCAAATCAGTTCAGACGCCTTCATCAGATCGCAACTGCCACCACCGCATCGAGCTTTGATTCCGCCTGCTAAGTACCACCAACGCCCCCACCCAAACTCCTATGTCGAGCGATGCTTCCTCTCCGACATCCCCAAACCGTCATCGCTCCAGTGCCCTAACTCGTGAGCCTGTTGAACTCACGGGAACTCGTGAGCCTGTTGAACTCACGGGAACTCGTGATTCCATGATTTAGTTTTGAGAACGGAAATGAATTAGAGAAGAAAATAATGATTTTGATTTAAGGGATTCGACCCCTTTTTAAATTCAAGACTTAGTTTCGATTTAATCTGAGGAATGAAAATGGAATGAATGAAGAAGAGGTAGTGTATTTAAAAAAGAAAAGGAAGACTTAGGTATTAAGGAATTAGCCTGAGTAAGGTACATCATATTAAATACGATTTGATCTCTGATTTAACTGCGATTTGAATAAAGAGATTTTTATTTATTTTAAACAGATATCGATTTGATTTTGATCCTATCCACTGATCAAATAAATCGTGGTTCATAATTAAAAATCGTGAACCGCTATTTTAGCGTACCGACCATCGTTATAATGTTATAACGCTATTTTGAATTCAACGAAATAGATTATACAATTTAATTTGAACGTATAATTAAAATAGCCATATTAAATCAATTTAAATTCAAAACAAATAAATTCTTCAATAATAAATTTCTATTATCATTGTTTATATTTAAATCTTATATATATATTGATCATCTGAACCGTTTCGATTCAATTATTCCAGATGACTATATTACAATAATTATATATATCAAAAATTAAATCATATATCGATTATTAATCGATACTCAATATAAAAATTCTTTTATATTATCAATTCAATATTTAAAACCATACTAAATATTTAAAATAAATCGGCCAAAAATCCGGGTCGTTACACTCATATTCTTGTGGCTCTGAAAGGGAACCAAGATCTTATCATATATACTGATGTGATTCATTGTGGTTTGGGTGCTGTATTGATGCAACATGACGCAGTCGATGCTTATGCTTCTCGTCGGTTGCAACTAAATGAGGCTAGATATACTACTTGTGATCTTGAGTTGGCTGCTATTGTATTTAATTTGAAGAGTTACCGTCATTATTTGCTTGGTGACCATTTTACCACTTTTACTGATCATAAATCCCTTAAATATATATTTTCTCAGAAGGAACTCAACATGCGGCAACAACATTGGCTTGAATTTCTTGCAGCTTATGACTTCAATATTCAGTATACCCTTGGGAAGGGTAATCGTATAGCAGACGCGCTTAGTTGCAAACATTTAGCAGCAGTTTCTATGATGTTAGCCGAATGGGATATTCTTGAGACCCTATCTCTTTGTGATATTCATGACCGAGCATCCTCGTCTGATTCGCCTATTTTGTTATATAGCTTGGAAGCTCGCCCTTAATTATTTGGTCGTATTTTCAATGCTCAATGGCATGATCCTGAAGTGATGCACGTTATCCAGCTTTGTGAGTCCGGATCCTAGGATGAGGAATCATGGGATTTCTGTATTGATTCTCACGGTTACCTTCGTTTGAGGAGTTGTATTGTAGTGCCATTTGATCCAGCAATTAGGCGTGGCATTTTTTTGATGATTATCATCGTTTTAGGAATACCATTCATCCCAGAAGTAGCAAGATGTACGCCGATATGCATCACATTTATTATTGGAAAGGCATGAAGCGTGACATTGCAAGTTATGTAAGTAATTGCATGACTTGTCATCTTATTGAGGCTGAGCATCAGTACCATCTGGTCTTCTTCATCCTCTTTAGATTATATTGTGTAAATGAGATCATATTAAAATGGACTTCGTGGATGGCCTACCTCGTTTAAGTTCAGGTCATTCGAGTATTTTTATTGATCGCCTCATGAAGTCATCCTACTTTATTCCCATTGAGGCTAATAGGAGTGCACCTCTCCTTGCTAACATATATATGAAGGAAGTCGTTTGACTTCATGGTGTTCCATCTTCAATTGTTTATGATCGTGATCCATTATTCATGAGTCATTTCTAGAGTAGCTTGCAGCAAGCTTTGGGAACAAAGCTTAATTTCTCTACAGCTTACCATTCTCAGTCTGACGGCCAGATTGAACGTGTTAATCATATTCCTGAGGTTCTTCTTTGTGCGTGTATTCTTGATTTTGGTGGCTCTTGGGAGGATCATCTTCCTCTTGTGGAATTCTCCTATAATAAAAGTTTTCAGTGAGTGTTGGTATGGCGCCTTTTGAGGCTCTCTATGGAAGACCTTGTTGTTCGCCTTCATGTTGGCTAAAATATGGAGAGAAACTTGTTCTTGGTCCAGATTCAGTTTGAGATTCTTCGGACAATATTATTCTTATTAAGCAGAGAATGAAAGAGGCACAAAGCCAACAGAATTCCTACGTAGTCAACCGTAGGAAGCCTTTTGAGTTCTCTGAAGGCGACCTTGTTTTTATTCGTATTTCTCCACTGAAGGGAGTTATGCGATTCAGTACAATGGGGAAGTTGGCTCCTCGTTTTATAGGACCGTTCCCTATTACTGAGCGAATAGGATCTGTTGCTTATCAGTATCCCTTCTAACTCATTTGTTAAGGATCCATAATGTTTTTCACGTATCGCAGCTTCGTAAATGCCTTCTGAATTCTGATTCTGTGATTGATCCTTCTGAGCAATTTGAGCTCGAGATCTCCCCCGATTTATCTTTTGTGCAGCATCATGTCCGTGTTATTAATTCGGAGGTGAGGCGCCTTCAAAGCAAGAAAGTACCACTCGTCAAAATACGGTGGTCTGCTAATACCAAGAATTGTACTTGGGAAACCGGAGAGTTCATCGAGAGATCTTATCCTGGTTTCCTTTCTTCTAGTGATGGAGGTGAGATATTTAACTCGAGCTTATTTATTCTATCGATTATTCTATGTCATTATTGGATGGATTGTTGTGTATAGACTTAGCCCTTAGGAAATTGTAAGACATAATTTTTGTAAGTATGGGAGTCTGTAACAATCCGAGTTTTAGTGATTACCTGCTATAAGTATTAAAGACCCATAAATGAATGCTAGTGAGGCAATTAAGTTAAATCTATCAAATTAAATGGTAAATTTAGCATAAACTATTAAGTTGGTGGTTTATAAATGTTTTTATTGCAGGAAAAGTAAAAGAGATTTATCATTTTTGATGATTAATTCAAGGTTGGCGGTTATTAAAATTTGAGGAAATATAGTTTTGGGAATCTTGTTGACAAAAGGTGATTTTGGGGGAAAAGCTTGAGTGTTAGGAATTGAAAATAAACAATTTTAAGCGAATTCAAGTTTATTTTTAATGCGATGCGTTAGGGATAAAATTTTGATTCTACAATTTAGTTTAATAGATAATTTAATATTTTTTAAATTTTAAAATAAGGTATAAATCATAATATTGTGGAAGATCATGTTGAAATTATGTGTTTGGAAATTTTGTATGTGAAACACTTATGGTTTGGTAAATTATGTCGAATTTGTGTGTTAAGGAATGTTGAGAATTTAGATAAGTATAGAATAATTAATTTGAAAATAATAATTGTTATTATTGAAAATATTATTAAAAGGTGGGAAACATAATTTTTATGTCCTTTTGATAAATTGATAATTATAAAGTTATTAAAAGCTTCAATATACTTTTGTAAAAAATTTATAGTTTGTGTCAAAATTATTGTATTTTGTATAAAATTGTGAAATTTGTTGTAAATATAAAATTTAAATGTTAAAAAAAGAGGTTCAAAATAGTTAAAAAGTGTGATTACAAATTTTGATTAATGTTATTATGGTTTTAACATAGTGTTTGGATCTATAAAAGTGATAAAGCATGGTTAAAAAGTATGTTTATGGCCCAAAATAGTGTTCTAATGCCTAATTGCCTAGTTAAAGAGCTAAATTAGGTTACGTAGGCCCTAATGACTTAGTTAGCCTAAGAATTCTCGAGACGTCTAAAATCATACGTAGTTTTACATGAGAAAAACACTTTCCTCTCCACTACAATAAAAACACCATATTACAACTTTAATTTTATAACTGTCATAAAATGCCAGTTGTAATAGACCTTTTTTTACAACTGTCAAGTTGTAATAAACATATTTTTAACAACTTTTTTATTGTGATAGTTGTATTAAATGTCTATTACAACCTTTCTTTCTTACCTGTTGTAATAAGTGACAGATTTTAACCATTAACATTCTATAATTAGTAATTAGTACAATAATTAATAAATAATAAATAATACTAATTATTTCCATTAAACAATCACTAATTAGTAAATAATTTTTAGTAATTAATATTAATAATTAGTATACTAAATAATAAATTATCATTATTATTAAAAAATTAATAATTAATTTTTAGTAATGAACAATTACGAACAAATTATCATCATTCATTACTAAAAATTAATAATTAATTTTTAGTAATGAATAATTACGAAATAACCATTAATATTAATAATTAAAAAATAATAAATGCGAAGTAATATTTAGTATTTAGTAATTAATTTTGGTAATCAATAAATAAAATGATTTTATTAGAAAATTGTACAAATTTGAGTTTTAATAAATGGTGAAGTTTGCCTTAATTAATAGGTAAATCTAAGCAAATAAATTGAAATTTTCCTATTCAAGATAAATAGATATTAGCGCTAAGAGCATTTAAAAAAACATGGTAAGAAAGTTAACAACAATTTTTGATCCTTATACACATTTTACATTTTTTACTTATATAAAATAATAAATGATAATCATTTTACTTACTAAATACTTGAAAATATAGTTATGTCGAATCAAGTCGAATGTAAAACATAATATATAACCATCAAATTCGGATGACCATATCCAAGTCCATATTCTTTTTTGGACATTGGTTAAATTTTAATACAGATATGAACAAATTTCAAATTATATAGTTACTTGTCGACAGCCTTACATTAAACTTAATTTACATAGAATATTACATGTTGAAGGCATTATAATTCCCTTTGGTATTTTAAATATATGATTAATGATGAAAGTATATAAGTTGAAAAGGAGACGGTTGAATCAAAATAATTTTTTTTTCTTTAAGTTTTATTTCTGTTAGAGGGCAATATGAATGTTAAACAATGTTCCATTAAAACACTCAAAGGATTCTACGATATATCAGGTGTAGACGTAGGCCAACATTTATATTTGCAAGGGCTCCAAATTCAATTTTTCCTTGGCTCCAAAACGAAATCTTCGGGCTCGAAGCTAAATTTTCGTGTAATTGCCGCTCCCGCTCCTGATAGCCGAAATTTTCGTGTAATAGCGAAATGTAATTGTCGCTCCTTATCCTTGTTCTCTTAATCTTCCTTTCCTTGCTTTTTAATCACCAACCTCCCTTTGACTTGTTTCCATCCACAAAATCAGATCACTCACCTAATCTATCCGTCCACCTGCCTCTGCCTTCTTCCCTTCATCCGTACTCACGACCTCACTTTACTGTGCCTGTCGCCCACCACCATGACCCTATTAGGTCTATCTAACAACCAGATTGATTTTTTTAATCGCCCAATCCACCATCGCTTGCATCCTCACCAAGCTGCAAACGTCAAATGACCCTATAACCAGATCTGAACCTCAATTTTACTCGCAACCACCTTCTTCCAATGAACCTATTACCAAGCGCCTTCTCCTGAATCGACTCTGCTGCGAAGTCTCCCTCCTTGAATTGAAAATTGTAAAGCTCCCAACTCTTCCTGCTTTTGAAGAAAAAAAGCGAAGGAAGGAAGTAATGATTTCGTTAGACAGGAAAACTAAGATCTAAAAAAGGAAAAAAGAAAGAAATATGTAATCCCCTGATAACCAAGCATAATTTTCTTTTTTAATTGCTAGCGAACTCTAGCTTGGTTAGTTGTTCTATTGGATTTGCAGGTTTGGTATGTTGTTTAAATTTCATTTTAATCTTAGCTCGTTTTTGGTATGTTTAGGAGATGTTCTTGGTATATTGGATTCGCGGGCTAATGGATTCCATGGCTAAGATTGGTGGGTTTACGATCAGGGTTAAGTGTGAGTTAAGATTGCTGTCATGACATTAGTTAAAGACAACAGATGACGATGAGAGGGAATTATTATATTCAGTATCCAGAATGGTATTGATTGGTAATATCACCTTCTCTTTTTAACCCACTGTTTTTTGTCACAACTTCTTCGTTTTCCATGTTTTTATTTTATAACAGATTTTGATATAACTTTCCAACTATTAAATAACTGCATCTTTGCCGCTATCTCTCCAACAAAACGTAGATTGCTATTTGGTGAGAAAAGATTGACATGTTTCGCCACATATATATGTAGTGATTGCAGTAGATTTTCATCTAACTTTATGAATATAACGCCTTCAAATCGCGAACATTATTTGTGCAATCAACATTTTTTGGAATCACTAACCATGTTATGCATTGTGCCAGCTTTGTATACTTAGAAGAGGGGGTGTTTATTGTTATCTTATCTTTCTGTTAGAATGACACATCAGTGCAGCAAGACTATCCATTCTTTGTTTCAGTTTGTGGGTTGAACCATTGCTTTACGTATTTGGAGTAAAAAAATTTCGAATCATATGGAAAGTAAGACAAGAAAATTCAATTAACTCAGTTACTTTGTTTTTATATATTAACCTGTCGTGCTTTTATCATGTTCACTTGTATTTGTTACCTCAAATCCAAACTATGTTGTATTAGCTCTGGAGAGATGGAGTTGCAACGTGTAATACTTTTGTGGCTCTATATTGTTGTTTTGATTCCCTTTGATCTACCTTCTATGGATAGTAGCATTGTGACCAGTAATAATTTTAATGGATCTGACCTTCCACCATTGGTGGTGAAAATACGGGAACTTTCCAAAATATACATTTCGACAGGTGGTCCGTTGCGCAGGAATTCTGGATTATTACTTTCCAGACTTTTAACACGTCAAGATATGCCTAAAGCTTTTAACAGTTTCATTGGATGGACACATGATGTCATGCTATCTGTTGAAGACAATGTTGCCAATCACTTTAAGTTGCTTGGTGTCGTTAAAGCTCTTCTGCGATATTCAAGGTTGGCAGTATCTATTGCTTGGTGTGTTTATTACGGCTTGGAGTGATATTTCCTTAGTAATGAAATTTGCTACTGCAATTCGAAGTCCATTGCTCCGAAAGCTTCTGGTCAAACTATCTCAACGTGTTGGTCTTACTTGTTTGCCCCATCGTAGTCCAACATGGTGCTACATGGTTTGTCAGTTTTCTGTTGTATTTTTTGGGTTACTGGAATGATATTGACATGTCATCGGGTTTCTAGTATATAATGTTTTAAAGTGAGACTTTCTTTGGAAAAAAAGCAAACTATATTGTATTAATCTGGTAGTATCTTTCATGTAGGTGGCATACCATCTTGAGCCTTCTATTTGGACACAATCTGGAAGTGAAGAAACCAAATTGATAAGACAAAGCAAGGTAATATCTGACTTTAGCCAGAGGCCAAATTTGCTATCATCTTCTCCGCAACCAGATCAAGATTTGATGGCTATGAATCATGTTGACTCTTTGGATAAAAAAAAAACCTGGAGAAATAGTCCATGTTAACTCTATGGATCAAAGATCTATAGAAACTGACCATGTTACTCATTTTGGTGGTAGTCCCACAACTTTAAGCAATAATGAATCCTTGGATCCATGTGATAATTCTGGTGCTACATTGAAGGACTCTAACATAGATTTATCAAGTAAAAGAAGCAAGCATAGATTAATGTCTCCATCCAATGAGCCAGGCCATGAGAAGATGAATATGTTAGTTTATTTTTAGTAATTTTATTTCTCAAAAGTCATTGAGATTATGATCCTTGTTTATCATGTGATGTTCACTTAAAAACATATCGATTTTTTCTGTTATTTTAACTTGTGCAGTAATCTAAATTGGCCCCCAAGCTATGAAAGCGGCAGGGAATCACCTTCTACATTTATGTCTTCAAAAACGAATTTGCAGGGGAATAAAGTGGTGATAGGGAACTTAAGGTTATGTTTACAACATGCTTAAGGTTTTTTATATATATATATATATATATATATATATATATATATATATATATATATATATATGCATGTTTCGTGATTGTGCAGGTGGTGTGTCTTGTGGTGGTGGGAAAGTTGAGGAAGTGCAAAGATGAAGCATGCTGATAGTTGAAGCAGAGTTTTTGGATGCTACTGATTTGTAATTATTATTTGTAATGAAGAATTGATATATAACTGTGATGATGTATGATTTATTAGTTTTGTGTTTCGAATATAAAGTTGTAACGTTTTTTGTATGAATGGATCCGTTGCTTTGAATTTATATCAATTTGTTTTCTATTTATCCTGCTTTTGTTGCATTTGCAAAATTTATTCAATTAAAATTATAATAAAGTGTATTACAAATCGGCAGAAATATTTGTAATAATAACGAAGTCACAACGGTGCATAAAAGTTGTAGTAGGTATTACTACAACGGTGCATAAAAGTTGTAGTACGTATTACTACAATGGTGCATAAAAGTTGTAGTAGGTATTACTACAACGGTGCATAAAAGTTGTAATATAGTTTATTGCAACAGTGAATAACAGTTGTAAAATATGAAGCTACAATGGTGCAAAAAAGTTGTAAAAGATATTTATCTATTACAACTTCTTAATGCACGACGGTTGCATTACCGTTGTAAAAGTATATTACAATGGTGTTCCACCGTTGTAATATGGTCAGTTTGTTGTAGTTTCTTCTTCCTTAGTGAGAAACAGGGAAATTCTAGAAAACTTTTACTGTAACTTCAATTTTTGCCTCCAATCTTCTCCAAATTGCTAATTTGAGGTTGCTAATCCTATTTATAGCAAGTAATCTTATTAAAACTTTGATTTCATTAATCAATTTCTATTTTTGTATGAGAATTCACTGTACACTCTTAGGCATGTAGCTGTAGTTAAGAAATCGGGGAAGAAAGCTCCAATCTCTTAGTGCTTTGGCCTCCAAGAGCTTCAAAATTTCCTCTTATTTGCTGCAAATAAAAGGTGAGGGTTCTCTCACACCTTTCTAACTTTATTCAGTAGTTTTCTATGTGAAGTTGGTTGCAACAATCTATAAGTTATGTAAGTTTAATTCTTTGTGTTTCTGAAATGCAAATCCAGATGAAACCATTTTGGGTGTAACTTTCACGTTTCTAGTCAAAATTCAGAAATTCTTTGAAGTTCTGAAGCTATAAATTTGTTGTTTCGAGTTTTGTGTGATTTTGAGGTTTACATAGAGAAAAAACAGAATTCAGAAATTTATGAAGTTTTGGAATCCTTGTAATTTAATCTACAATTTTGTTGTTTTGAGTTTTGTGTGATTTCGAAGTTAGCTTGGTGTAAATATGTTTTCCTCGCTGCCCTATCGTAGACAACACGCATATATTCAAGCTGAAACCAATTCGGTCATATGTTTCACGTTATTGATCGAAATTTGGAAATTTTTGAAGATCTAGAAAGCTCTTAATATATGCCATAAGTTTTATGTTTTGAGTTCTCTATGATTGTGAAGCTAATTTGTTCAAAATTATGCTTTTGTACCGCTGTCTCAAGCACAAATAGACAACCATTCTTTTGTGATTCCGTGACACATGCACCGGTTTTTATAATTCGTTTTCGAAATGTTTTAAGTATGAAAATATAGTTTTGTAACAAAGTATTGTTTTGATAAGGATTTATAAATATATTAGAAATCTTATTTCAATAAGAATTTCCAACTTTAGGTCTCAAAGGTATTTCCATGAAACTATATTATTTTTAAAATTGTTTCCTTAAGTACGTTTTAATATAAGAATCACACGTATTTGCACACTTCGAGAAGACGTGTTGATGATCGAATAATATCGCATACCCCACGGCATGGGACGTGGTGGTATACGATATAATTTAATCCCAGATTCGTCCAATCGAAGCAACGAACCTCAGTGATTCTCAGTGTTCCATCGATTTATGTGATTTAAGGAATCTCAACGATTCTTTGTGTTTCAGTGATCTTCTATGATTCTCTGGGATATTGAGCAATTTCTGTAATTTCTTTTGAATGTTTGTGTTCTCCTATGTGGGGCTGACTTGAAGTGAGTAAACCATTAAGTGAGAAAGTGTGGTATGGGACGCATAATTACCACTTTTCAGGTTACGATTTGAGGGTCCGTGACACATTCCTGTGTGATCGCCAATACTTGTAACATCCCGTAAAATAAACCTAAATATATTATTAATAATATTAATTAATGAAAATAAGCAATTAAATAATAAAATATAAACAGATTGAAAAATTAAATTCTGCAACATTAAGAATTTGGCTACGAAAATCTTTTATTTGGATTCGTGGCAAAATTCTGATTCGTTTTCATATATAATACGTTGAAAGTGATGCTCGTATGAAGAAATTACAATCAAATGAAATTAGATGGTAAACGCATATATATATATATATATATATATATTTGTGTGTGTGTGTGTTTGTGGTTTAATTAATAAAATATATATATCTAAAGGATAAATAAATTGGATAAGAATAATATTCTCTTAGATAAATTTGAATTTCAAATGAGAAGATAAAAATAAGGGGACAAAGATAATCTTTATAAGGTAAGAAATAATCAAATTAATAACGTTATATATAATAAATATATTCAGCTCTATGTAACGCTTATTGGGCAAAACAGCGACCAAGAGGTCGATCGCCTCCTAGAAGGGGTGCCGACCGCTAGTCGACTCCCCTTGTAGAGGGGAGGTCGACTGCTTAGCGGCTGAAATGCCCAATAAGGCTAAATTTGGTTGGGTTTTTGGGCTAATTTATAAAGATAAATAGCCAGGATTAAATCTTAATAATCTGACGGTTCTTGTTTACATAAGCACCAATAAATAACCCTCTTGACTCCATACCTAAACCTGGCCACTCTCTCTGTTTGTGCCTCCACTTTGCTGCCATTGATTCCCGAGGAATTCAAAATAGGTTTTCTTCTTCTTCTACACATCTATTCTTCTTTATTTAATATTTTCTTATAGAATTTAGATTAGAATATAAACCTGGAATCACATGATATATATATATATATATAAGAATTTAATTTATTTGATTCTTATGTATATAGATCTCTAGGGATTGGAGTTCACATCAAATAGGCACAACGATGTCAGATCTACTACATTTTCAATCACTGTGAGTGGAATTAATATTTTCTTAGGCGTATCATACATTTGTAGGTTACTATATGGATTTGTATGCTTTAGGAGATTTGGCATAACGACAACATGAAACAACAAAACCTATAAATCTCATGTTTTTATGTATTTCTCAAAAATTGTCAATTTATATTGGGTTTGTGGATTTTGTTTTAGTAACAGATGATTTAAAATTGGGTGATATACTTTTATTTATTTGATTTATCTCTTTTTCTACATCTTTGATTTTAATGTAAAAAGGTTTAGATTTGATTAGTCTTATTATTTGAATGGGTTCGGTTTCTGTTCTAATTAGATAACTCGAGCGTATTCAGATTTGAAGCCAATAAGATATGAACGTTTTAATTTACAACATAAGAAGATGTAAATTAGATAAATGAAGGTTTATACATATGTGTGTATATATTTACGTATGTTTATGTATGACGTAAGAAATTTGCACCCTATTCTTTATTCATTACTAGAATTATCCTTACAAACCTAGGATGCAAGTTTTAATTGTATGTTGTATTTTTCCATTACTGTTATCTGTAGTTAGCAATTATGTCATTATGCAATGAATGTAGCGGTTGAATGTGGAAATTAACTTGTATGCCTTAAATTAGACCAAGTTGACAATTTTACCTCGTTAAAACGTTCTCTTGTTCATATGAAAACTAGCGTTGTTTATATGTATTAAATATTCTATGTATATAGCATAATTAACGTAATAATGACGTAATAAATGCGATTAGGGTAAGATTCGAATTTGAAATGTCCCATATATTGATTGCTTGTGTGTGCGTGTAGAATGGATTACATATACTAGTGACACACAGACACGAGGTTAGTTGCCATTTGCGATAGAAGTCTGCCCGGGAACCGACTGATAAATCCAGCAACCACAAGTAGGTCTGACTAATGTGAGAGATCTGTGTCTCATGGGCCATTCAAATTTAGTATACTATGACAAGAGGTTAAACCCACCTGTAGTAGAAGCCTTCCTGGAACCGCCCAACATATCCAACTTCTACAGGTAGATGGTTTAATGTGAGAGGTCTAGTGTATGTATGTGTGTGTCTATATATATATAAACTTATTGTGCGTGAAAATAGGAAGGCTTACTACGCCTGGGGAAGGTCTTAAGTGGCTGACTCTCTTCTTATCTAGTTTGGGTCTTAAGTGGTTAGTAACAGGATTCCCTTCGAAGGTTTATTCCTTGGATAGGTACCAAAGTCATGGGACCCACTGTTATTAGCTTCGAAGTAAGTCTATGGGTCCTTCTTTGAAAGTGGTTAGGCATAGCGGTAACGGAATAGGGTAGTTCACGGGGATGTCCACTTCCTCTAGAAGCTTGTAAAGGCTAAACTAGGGACATTTTTGGTTTATATATATGATATGTGGCCATAACATGTTCACTAACTGTCTAAGGAAAGTCTTAAGTGGCATAGGTGTTCTACTGTGATATCTGTTAAGTAGTAACGTTCACAATACAACTTCTCATATTACTTTTGAGAGTATAGACATAAGAATGTTGACGTAGTAGGATGGGGTCTTAAGTAGCTAGCGTCTGCCTCAAGGTTATACGAGATCATCAGAATCTACCTTTAATAGGGCAATAAGTCACGGAGGATGCTCACCTCGTTGGATATTTACCCCAAATGTACTAATGTAGGTCTTAAGCGATTGGTTCAGATATCCACCCCATTGGTTAGATATTTTGTGTACATGTGAATGCATGTGTGTTTCGTAGACATACCTTGATATATGTAACCTGCTAATTTTAGGGTATGGTCTCTAAGTAAATACTAATTTTCGTAGACATACCTTGATAGATATTCTGACCCCTCTCCTTAATATATCCAACAGGTCAGTAAGTGGAGTAGATTCAGTGGACGAAACTATGACGGAGCCTAATGATGGACGAACCATAGCTATTAGGCATTATGGAAGTATTATTTGTTGGGATAATTAATCCTATGTACCAATTATTACATAAGACTCATTTTTATGATGGTTTTAAATTAAAAGTACATCCATTTTGAGTTATTATATTTTATCTCTTCTGCTGTTTGAGATTCTAATTTCGTTTTAATACGCTATCTGTTATACCACTTCCTTATAGCAATCAACGACCCACTTAGGATGGCTCTAAGCTTCGATTCACCTTTTTTGGTCGAATTTTAGGCCCATTTTGTGCGGGTTGTTACATTTGGTATCAGAGCATAGGTTACCCGACTACGGGGAAATATATACATATGAAAGGCATAATTGTTATTTTGAAAAAGGATTTTCAAAAGTTTTACTATATACACACTACAAGAAAATTGATTTTTTGTTGCAAAAATTGGTGGCGTTTATTCTCAAATGCAACAAAAATTGTTTTCACTACCAATATAAGCACGTCAAAAAATATTTCAAATTCCCGCCTTCCTAAAAATAAGTCTGCATGTCCAAAATAAACGTAACCGACTTATTCTCTGTTCCTATCTCATCATACTTAATTTTTTTAACCCTTGTTCCCTTTTCTTGCTTTTTCTGTAAAAAAGCCCAGATTCGAAACACTTTCTCACTGTCACTTATTGTTTCTCAGTTGAATACGATTTCGTGAAGACGATCTCGTTCAACGTTCGTATGGATACCAGTAGAGGCGGTGCATCTCAGCGACATTACAAAATGATTTGATTCAATTCCAAATCTATGCAAGTTCATGAAATCGCAAATGCTCAAAAGGTAAAAAAAAAAAAATCAAACTTGATTTATCTAATTTTGTTTAGATCCTATCGTTTACGGTTTTGAACTGTTAAAATCCGTTGTGTGTTGATTTTTGCAAATTCTCTGCAACCACAAACCAAAATAGTTGATTTCCGCAAGCAATGTTTGTAAATGGGTTTTATATCTAGGATTTTATGTTAGTTTTGAAATCTGGATTTTGACAGTGTACTAGATTAAATTTGTATGCTTGTGACCCCCTGAATGCTTCAAATTTAGATCTAAATATACATATAAATGTTTCATAATAGTATGTATGAAAGCAAATGGTGTGTATACTTGTTTTAATATCTTCCATGTTGTTTGCATCTAAATTGAATGGGTTTTGAACCTGATATATATATATATATATATATATATATATATATATATATATATATATATGTTGATTGCCTGAATTATATGGATTGGAATCTGGACATTGATTTTAAATGTTAACATGTTCATTTAAATTGCTTGATTGGGTACTTGAAGCAAACAAATTACATTGATATATATATATATATATATATATATATATATATAGGAACCTTGCAATGCATGAATTATATATATGAGTTACACAGTATATAAATTGTGCAGCGTATGACTTAAGTAGTAAATGAATTTATCTATATGTGATATTATGAAAGTATATCAGAATGTGTTTATGTTTGTTAATTTAATTTACTTTATTCCATCTTATTTGCATTTATAGGAGTATACATGAATACTGAAATATGTCATATATCTGTTGTGATTGAACATTTAAATCCGAGCTGTGTGCGTGTGTGTATATATATATACATATATATATATATGTATATGTATATATATGTATATATATATATGTGTGTGTGTGTATATAGTGATATACATGAAAGATTACTACTTTTAAATATAGCTAAATAAAGATAGGCTAAACATTATAATTATTAATAGCTGCATACCTTGTGTTTGACATTAGGATATGCAAATGGTATTTATTTTACTTTAATTGTATGCTAGTTTCTTCTGCACATATAATTGGATAACCTGTTATATATGAGCATTATCTAGGCATACTGATCCAATTAAATTTTTCATACGAATGTTTTGTTGTAAACAAAATTAGATAAATATATGTTTAATGTAGGACTTCTACATGAACATGGATATATATATATATATATATATATATATATATATATATAACATGCAATGATTATGAGCATACAAACATACATAGTGTTGGTGATACTATGTTTTGCATATGTGAAGCATGAGAGCATATTTTTATGAGGTTTGTATTTATCAAGTATGCATTTATTGCTAGATGCATATATTAAGTGTGTGCGAACATTTCGAGATTTCTCAAAAATATGAGCAAGTTAATTTTGTGGCCAAGAGGTCTAATGTATACGAGCTGACAATTAATTTGACTTGGGAGTTATTAAATTAAGTTAATTTGACTTGGGAGTTACTACAGCAAGTTAATTTTGTGGCCAAGAGGTCTAACATTTCGAGATCGATTTATTCTGGGAGTTACTAAATTAAGTGACTACATTCAATAGATTGACAATTAATTTGAAACGTAACAGTAACATGGTAGGATCTCCTATCAAAGTTCATTGTTAGTGTATAGTAGTGCTGTCAGAAAGTATATTTTAGGTCCATTTCGGCAGGTGTTTAGTATTTTTAGGATACTACGACTTACTTCCATGAAGGTAGAACACTCACGTGTAATTAAGAAACAAATCACAAGTTCTATGCGTATATGTGGAGGTAAGAGAGGTATTGATCTATCCTTCTGTGGTTTGGTTGAAGAAACACTTCGAAATGATGAAAACTATAAAATAAAGTTTTCAGTCATTAAAAAGCTTTGAAATTTAGTAACTGTTCCGAAGATCAATAGGTTTCAACAAATTAATTTAGTAACTACCAAGATAAATCGACGTTAGGCAGTTTGTTAACCAGGCCAAATTATTAAATAATGAGGGGTAAAAATATTCGTCCATATGATCAACTTTATCATTTCGTAGTGTTTCCTCAACTAGCCCACATAATGCTTGTTCAATACCTCCCTTATCTTCGGGTATACGCATATAACTCATGATTTAGTACTTAATAAAACGTGAATGTTTCAACTTCATGGAATTTGGTCGCAATATCTTAAAGTTACTGAACACCTCATCGACATGGTTCTAGAATATGGCAGTACTACTTAACAGTGCCAGGATCTTCAAAAGTTTAACTTGGCTGTGCCTTTTTTTCCTACTGTGTTGAATGTTACATATCATAAAAATGTCGTACTTACCATAAAAATGTTCATACAAGTGTTACATTGGTTAACAATACAAGGATTGTATAATATATGTTATGTTTATGACTATATAGTTATATAACTGATACATATCATAAAACTTTCACTGCGGTCTTAGGAGAAGCATTATGTTACATAGGGCAACTCAGTTTCTTCTTAACTGATCACCCAAAGGGGACGAAGACAATTTTTTAGGCTCTTGTCCCATCAGTATTAATAATCGAGATTGCATAATTTGTGTTAGTCCATCAATGATCAAGTTGAACCTGAACTGTGTTTGCAATCTCGATATTAATATTGATGAGGCCAGAGAAATCTGAATTGATGTGGTAAACTGAACATAGAAACCCACCTTCTTCTAAGTATTTTATGTGGTTTAGTTTGTATTTAACTGATTAACATAGAAATGTGTTTATTTTATGATCTTGTATCTTATCTTTTGTATATAAATAAATATTACATGGGTGTTATTTTGTCACTTTTACAGATATGCCAAGTAAGCCACATTCAACCATAAAAATAGAGAATAAAGATCAAAATGCTGTGTTTATACATATGAAGATCTGCGAATGAAGACTTCGCATTGTGTTTCTTTTGGAGTTTAAGATATGGTCATCTTTGCTCGAAGAAATCTCCCAAAATCTTATCCCTCTTCAATTAGTCACACACCAAACAAGGGAGATATGGGAGGAACAATTGCTAATTAAGATAGGAGAAATAATTGCTAATTAAGAGGGAGAAATAATTGCTAATTAACAGGCCCATATATGCATAGATTGAATTATGGTTTATGTTGGCAATGTATCCTATAAATACGTACCCTTGTAATCTCATTGAAAAGGTCATCCATGAATTGATAGTTTTCTCTTACTTATTCTCTTTTCTGCATTCTTTTTATTTTCTTAGCAATTAGTGTTGTCTACACAATTAGATTTGGTAGAGCATTATTTGTCTTTTGCACTTATTTTCATTAGTGATTGACCGTTTGATTAGATTCAGCGGTAATCCTAATTTTATTTTATTTTTTTATTTAATTTATGCAATTTTAATTTCTGTTTTTTAATTGTTTTCCTAGATTAAATTGGATTTCATTAGATTCATATCTGATTCATAGTTTTATTTGCTTTTCAATTGAAAATTGTGATTTGATCGTCGGTTCAATTAGATTTATTCTGAATCAAATTACAGTTTCAATTTTTATTATTTTTCAACCCAACCTCCAAGTTTTGTCTAACTCGCCCAAGAAATATATAAGTAATAAAATTTAAAATTCCTCCCTGTGTTCGACCTGCATATTACATGATCTGTGCGCTTGTAGTTATTATTACAAAATTCACGCTTTTCTAGTTCTTAGAAAACGTCGATCAAGTTTTTGACGCCGTTTCCAGGGAGGTAACAATTAAATTTTAATATTTATTTAATTTCTGGTTCATGTTAGTTTTTATTTTTCCTTTTGTTTTCTTATACATATAGAGAAAAAAAATCTTTATTGGTTATATTTGGTATTGTTCAATGATACCGTAATCTTCCAAATAAGAAAAAAAACTTGCCAATTTCTATTTTCAATTTCTTTCCCTTTTTCAATTTATTTCTTTCTCCTTTTTGACTTTTCCCCCCTTTTCTACTTTCAAAACAAAAAAAATTTGCCATTTTTTCTTTAATTTCTTTCCATCTATTCCTTTCTTCCTTGTGCTTCTTTCCAATTGTCAATACATTAGTTCTCTTTCTTTGCAAGATTCTCAAAAAAAAATTCAAATCTTTCTCTTTTCCATTCTCTCTTCTATTCACTGCCATTTATCTCTACCCATATCCTCGCGGCAAACCCGCTCACCATCAACCTTACAAAAATCATCACAAAGACCTCCTGATTTCAGATAGTTGTATCCACCAAATCGCACCCATCGCAAACCACTAAATGACTTTTGATCGTTCTTTGTGGAGTGTTGATTCGAGGATGTGATTCTTTTGTCTTTTTTTCTTTCTGTAATTCTGATTCTAATTGCTTTGGGACGTTTTGATTTCTGAGAAAGTAAAGGGGGGACGGATGTTCTGACGGGTTTGGAAATTCCTTTTCAAGTTTCGGTGTGAGTGTTTTCTGAAAAAAAAAATGATTGTTATACAAGAATTTGGGCGTATGTTTTATGTTTGGGGCTGAGAGCCCTTTGTTTGACTACGTTATTTCTGTGAGTTATTAGGCTTAGGTATAAGTTGGTTTGAATTTATTTTCGAGCTCAGTGAAAAGTAAGTTTGTTTGGCTTGCAAACGCCTGAGTTGTTTTTATTAACTAGTTTGATGATTTTTTGATTGAGTTCAGTTTAGTTTTTTTTCTTTCTTCTTTATTTTCTATTTAGTTTTTTTCTAACCGCTTATTAAAAAAAAAGGAAAAAAAAAAACATTCTTTCATAACAACGGCCAAAGCAAAAACAGTCAAGAAATCATCGGGGAATTCAAAGGTGAACAAATTGCGAGTACTGGGATTTTAATCGCTTAGCCACTCAACTGCTCTTAACAGACTGTCATACCCCACTGTAAAATTTTCTGAACCGTACAGGTGCTGCAGCTACTGAGAAATATATAGAAATTGCTTGTAAAAATCTTCTGTAGGGGCAGCGGCTTGCTTGTAAAAAAAATTTAATTCCTGCAGTTATTATTGTCTGATTGTTGTGGTTGGTTGAAATTTCCGTAATTAAACTCATCATTGTCATCGTTTTTCAATAATAAAAATTTGATTTTCAAAATATTTAACTACTAGAGTGTATTTTGTGAAATCGATTCTCTCAACGGTTTGATCGCGGATATATATTAGTTCAATTTATTGAACTTCTAACAAAAGAGGTTGCATAGTACCCATAAAACATTGGTCGTATCCCTTAGTATTTATACTATATGTAGACGACCATAAGACCCTCTTCCCCCTTCAAACCGAGATTATCGATTAATAAGAAATACCTGAGCACGTTATTTATTTTGTAATAAAATCTACTTGTGTCAATCTTAAGTTTGGATTTTATGCATTTGATAACGATGAATGAAAGCCATTATGATTCTCTTACTTCAATAGACGTGTCTACTATATCTTTTGAAGAACTTTTTGAAGACGAATTTGAACCTTTGAATGACGAGGATGAATATATGGAACATGTCAAACATAATCGTAATTCCATATCATCAAATGAAATTCTTGTTAAACACTCTAGTTTTTGGGATTACGGTAATCTCCAGTTGAATGGTATAAATCATTGTCACGACAGAATTTGCATAGGTAAGATTTTCATTTTAGAATTCACTTACATGCCTATTATACCTCACAAATCATATACGAAATTATCATACATCATTTTCAATAGAAGCAAGTGTGAGGGAAATAGAAAACATTACTTCTCACAAAACATTCACCATCATTATAGATTTCATTTTTCATATAATTGGCACATACATATAGTGGTTAAATTGCACTTCATTTTACAAATCATTTTGCATTTGATCCACCTTTGGGTACTATCTTTCAAATTTAGAAAAATTTTTACAGTGTGGACACTGTTTGTCTAAGTGTGTGTGTGGGGGGGGGGGGGGTGTCTGCACTGCATTCTTTTTATTCTTCTTTAATTTATCTTCTTTTCATTTTCATGCATTTAGATAGGACCATCATGCAATTTTATCGTTTTAACATGCCATTTTTTTTTGGAAATACAACTTATTTTAAATTGATACAGCAAAATAAGTCAACAATTATTAGTCAGTTGATAATATTTTTTTCTCTTAACTAAGATCGAATAAGAAATATAATGAAAAATGAATTTTGAGGGATAATAGTGTAACTGGTACATAGGGATATTTTTAGGTGATGGCCATGAAGTTTATTCTAAATTGTAGTCTTTGTTTAATGAGTGGAGGACTTAAAAATACTCATATTGGTTTTTCGAATCTTTAAAACTAAGTTGTGTTAAGTTGAATTTGCGTAACTCTCTCTTGTTCTTATATTTTCAATAATAATAATAGTAATCCAAGGGTATCCAACATTGCTTATAAAATCTAGCGTTGGTGTGCAAACCCGCCAAGCTCTATCCGACATGTTGTTGGCATAGTCGGCGTCGGTATATCATGGTCTCATTTTATGAGTTGGACACCTAAGGATTACCGACATGTTGTTGACAAAGTCAGCATCGGTCTGCACAATCCGCCAAGCTCTTTCCCAACTCTCCGTTAGTCCGCAAGGTAGTGCATGGGTGGTATACCTTGGTCTTTTAAGTTAGGTGTATGTAATTAATCGTAAATTTTAAATTTTATAAAGACGGAGAATAAGGAATGAGGCTCAAACACTTCTTGACCTTATTGATTTGACTAACCATACACAAGAAATTTAGAATACCACTTTGCGAACTGTGACAAACTGTAATGACCCGAAAATCCAGACCAATTTGAGCTGACCAAATAACACAAGTCCAACCCCAAATTGTACTGGAAATTCAAGAAATTAATAGAAAGAAGATAGAAGGTGAGGATAGATAAGATAGAACTAATAGAATAGAAGAAGAAGAAGAACATCATCATCATCAGAGTAACATGAATCTCACAGCGGAACGAATAAAATATAACATAACTTTTGAAATACAAAACATTTATGTATACAATAACACTTATCAGAGTACATCACTTACAACATTAGCGGAAATAAACTATAGCTACAGAATCCTGAAGCCTCATGCTCCATCTCTTCAGATATATCTGTAAATCCTGACTACTTGACTGCCCGTGCAAATTTAGGCACCCAAGAGTTTAGGGAAAACAAAACAAATAAACTCCAGGTCAGTCATGGGACTGGAATGAGTAAAATAGTTTAAAACAGTTTGAACAAGTAAACGATATCTCACAAGACCACGCCGTATAATGGAACGGGTTTTCCCTTATGAGAATCCAACATCTTTGACAAGCAATATCATTCTGGTATTATAATAATGTCTAAACACAAATAGATATCAATCTAGCAGAAACGCTTTCATCTCACGTTCTACATAAATAATATACAATCAAAATCGCAAGTACGTATTGGGTAAATGGATTTCCAACTATGACAAGGTATGGAACCACCTTCTGATCAGTGTACTCTAGGAACGATACACTGGAGTTCAACAAGAACATCTTGCAACTCAGCCACACATGACCGACCACTCATTTCGCTTGAGTGTATCGAATGTACATCACCAACGGTTGGGATAAGCAACCGTTACCCGTGTATATATATATATATATATATATATGGGACAACATTGATAGATTAAAGAAGCAAATGAATATTCTCTAGGTAGGTGATTATACACCCTACTTCGGTGCGACCGACTTAGCCATGCTGCCTGCCCGATTTCTGTCATTACCGGATGTGAGGCTAGAAGCTACGCTTATCTTTTTCATATCAAATCTTCATTCACTCTGAATGTCACATTGTCATACCCGCTAATATCCATCGGGTTAGACCAAATACTTTATCCGACCCACATAGGTATGGGTTTAAGGTAGCTCAACCCGTACCCGACCCTATATGAGGTTGGATATGGGTTGGGTTGAAGTATGGGTTGGGTCGGGTTAAGTAAGGTTGGGTTGGGTCACTTGAATACAATAAAAAAATGAGAATATGAGGGATTTTTTCTAAAAATTATATCAAAATATTCAGCATAATATATCAGATTTTAGCTAGCATAATGCATTTAAAATAACCGATTCATTACAAGACATATAATTAAAATTTCATTGTAAAACACATCATATGAAATTAATTTACTACATAGTTGAGCAAGTGTTTCATTTTAAAATACATTAAAATGCTCTTTAAAATATATTTATCAAATTCTATCTAGTTTGGATTGACATGAAATAGTTTTTTGTACATTTATTATAGAATACATAAACATTATTCTAGGATTATACTATTCTAATTTTAATTGGATGGATATTAAATTAGTTTTTTTTAAATAGGTTTGGGTTGGGTTAAAATGAGGTTGGGTTGAACAAAATGTCAAACCCGACCCGCATATAGTATGGGTTACAAATTGTAACCCATATCCGACCCGAACTAGGATGGGTTGGGTTGGGTTTATGTGGGTTGGGTCGGGTTGGTGGGTTGGGTCGGGTTGGATATGGGTTGTGTGCAGCCCTAGGTATAAAGCTAAGAGAAACTAATTCCTCCGCCACCAACGTAAATACGTTTGAAACGATCAACTTATGTGATCTACCAGATATACTCTGTCAGACCTTCGTCCATACAAGTTGTCCTGGGACTGGACAAACCGAAGGCACTATTCAGTATATCCATCTTAGGCACTGTTATCTAAGACTTATACAATAGCCCTTGCAATTTACTCCGTCTTAAATTACCTTTGGCATATATGATTCGCAACGCTTATGCCAATACAGAGTGGTTCTCTGGATAATAATCCAACCGGTCTCTCCATATTAACAACGTTAAAATGGTCAAAACTTCGATAGTCGGTGAGTTAACTATCGAAGGAAAATACGTGTACAAACAACGATATTATTTCCAGAAGGAAATTCTATTAATCAATCATCAATCTCTACCATTCCATAACTATCAGAGTCTAACTGTAAACTAATAAGAGAACAACTTCCCAAGTATAAACCTCGAAGGCCGAAACCAACATCGGATCGATACTCAGGAACCCATTCAACTTAATAATTCTAGTCAGTTTCTAATTTTGCTTAACTCTATATCTTTAACTCTATTTGATTAAATCTAGTTCATTTTTAACTCTAACTGATTAATTCTAACTCCTTTTATAATATCATATTTATTTTCTAAATAAATATTTCCTTTATTCTATTTATTTTCTCAAATAAATATTCCTTTATTGTAATTCTATTTATTCCCTAAATAAATAAATAATCCCTTTTAATCTATTTGTAAATGTTCTACAAATATTTCCTTTATTTTATTTGTAAATGGTTTACAAATATTTCTCTTCTTATTTGTTTGACAAATATTTCCTTTTATATTTGTTTTTACAAATATTTCCCCTATATCTGTTTAACAAATTCTTTCCCTTATATTTGATTTACAAATATAATTCCCTTATATTTGATTTACAGATATAATTCCTTTTATTCAAAATCCTTTTTCTTTTTATAATATAAAATCCATTGATTTTATATAAATAAATTATTTTCAAAATATACTTTGAAATCCTCTTTCTACCTTCTGGTATTTCTTATGGTATTTAACACACCATATAACAACGATAACTATCGTCCAAACACACATAATCAACGTCAGATTATATATCACATTATATATCACAATATATAAATCACAGTAAAATAGCTGTTGAGGAATCCAGTTGGATTCCTCCGACCTGTTTCCCTGCATCACAGATGTAAGACAATATAATTAACATTGATTTCACTTCACTGTGAAATATTCTGATAACAGAATCACATATGAATATTTAACGGTTTATATAAATACATATATATATAATTTCTACTAACTCACTAGTAGTTCAATCAAACAGTCAACACACAGTCAAACAGACAATATTTAATAGTTCTAAGAATACGTTGTAAAAATAGAACTGTTCAGAGTTGGTGACTTTTACTCACTTTGGCAGTTCATCGTTAAAGAACGATAAATTGTTGTTTGATTTGAATCAAACAGTTTATTTCGCCATAAATTCAAACGAGCTCCAATCCACTCCCAGTCAGTCTCATTGTGTTGTTCCCGTCCCTACGATCCCAACGCAACTTACGGTTCATCAATCTGATATCGTACGAGGAAGATACGAATTTTACAAGTAATACAATTTTAAATAAACAAACATGAACTTAAATTTATGAAATTTGGGCCTTACTTTAATCCCTTGGCCCATTATCCCCCACGTTAAACCGACCCGCACTATGTTCTTCCCCAATACCACTTGAACCCGATGCTCCTGTATAATTGAATCTCACCATTACGCCTCCTTCTCTCATCTTGTTCTCCTTCTCCACTAAATTTAAAATCAAACAAAATTCACCTAAATTCACCTCGTCACCTCCTCAACCACTCCATCACCAATGCCTTCCAACCGCACTCCTGTGGAAGAAAACGACGTCGCCCTTTCCTGCTGTGCTCGAAGAAAACAGCAACCCTTTTTCTCACGAAGTCCCTCAAAATTGTGCAACGAGATGCTGAATCCAACCTCAAACATGAAAACGATATTCATCGCAACCATTGATGCTTCATTTCCACGAGCAACTCAACCCTAGGTTCCGCTGACATAAATCGAGCACTACAAAACCGAAATCGCAATCAGCAAAATCGATACCGTGATGAAGCTTAGCCATCCAGGAATCCAAGAATACTTGCTTTGGGATTTTTAGACTTTTATTTATATTTCTCTTGAATTTATGAAGATGGAATTGTTTTACTATAAACCAAAGAACAGCGGCGGTTGAGAAAATTATATAGGGGACGAGATTCATTTGTGAGGCTGAAAAGGGGTGGTGCGTGGCCTTGTGTTGATTAGTGAATCAGTTTGGATATTTTAATTTGAATATTTTATTGATTTTTATTATTACTTTATATGGTATTAGCCTTCTAAAAATCGGTACGATTCCATACGATATTCAAAAATCACGAAAATTGACACGCACCTAGAGTTCGACATTACGGTCCCAATGAAACTGGTTTTGTCAAATTCTGACTCCGTATGCTCACACAGCGTATTTTTAACCGTTGAAATACTGACTGTTTTTCACTCTAAAAATCCGTACGGCCACACAGTGACTCTAAAAATCACGAAACTGTAAATCTAACAACTATTTGACATTGTGGATCCAGCAAAACTAGTTTCGTCGAATTCCGACTTCGTTTGCAAAAGTGGCTAATTTTAAAGCTCTAAATAGCCTATTTAAATATATAAATATATTTAAATATAATTGAATTAAATATTTAAAATTAAATATTATCGTATATATTCACATGGAATACCGTACAGCTTTAGAATATTCCTATATAGGTTCTAACTCGATATTACAAATCTGGGTCAACCCGATATTCGATTTATATTGAAATTCCTTTTAAAAATATAAATAATTCCTTTATAAATTATAAAGGAATTCCACAGCGACTTTTCTAAAATTTGATTTGGACGTTCATCAAAATCTACATGACGAAATCTCGATTTTTCTCTTCCACTAGAAAGATATACTCCACCAGCTCCACACGTTTCTTGTTTCATAGAAATCCGATTTAAAACGAATCTTGTACATTTAGTTGAAGTTCGAATTGCCAAATATCGAACTGCAGCGCCATTTCAAGCTCGATTTTAATTATAATATAATTATACGTTCAAACTATCGTTTATATAATATATTCGTTATTCAAATTCAATTCCAAGCTGAATTAAATATCACAGATGATCCAGTTCACACCATATCGCCATTTCAGCCAATTCTGATTATTTCAGAATTAAATATATTATTTAATTTATTATTTTTAATTAAATATTCACCATTATTTAATTCAACGACCATTAAATTCTTTAATTCACCTTTTAAATAATCAAATAAATTAATTATAACACCTCTGCCAATGCGGGTCATTACAATCTTCCCTACTTAAAATAATTTCGTCCTCGAAATTGCTAAGTTAGAGGACGACCCTATCTATTGGAATTCCTAATGTTTGTTTACCCTTTATTTCTGATTTCAACTGAACCAATTAATATCGACTAAAATATTTATTCATTCCGACTAACTAAAATTTTCAAAAATTCTGAAAATTTTCTAACACTTTAAATTTTCGGAAAATTTCGCCATAACCCCCTTTGTACAGCCCTTTCGGTAAAACCACAACTCGCCTCTCTAGGCCATCTCCAATCCAAAAAAAATCAAATAGCCAAGCGGCTTGCCAATTCGGCTCATAAATCTCATGCTTATATCAAATGTAAACTTGTACCTTTTTGTCGGGCATATCAACTCTATTACCTCACATGCTGTCAATTCAGCATATACTAATGTTTTTCCAATCAAACTCCAATCAATTCTTATCCACAAATTCAACCATTCGCTTATACTTAAGTTGAATTAAATTTCCAATCAAAGTCCAATCCTTGATTCCAAATTCTTAACTTACTAGTCCAATATAATTCCAGATTACCCCAAATCAAGTCTAATTCTACTTGACATCAATCTATTTCAATACGATTTTTACTTAACTGGCTTTTAATTCAATCTCAATTCTATTGGATTTTACAAATTTTACTTTAATTTGTTTTAAATTCAAACAGTCTATTCCTGGGATTTTTAAACCGCTTTGTTTTTCTCAAAAATCCAACTTTCCTTTACAAGATTCAAAATAACTTTTTTTCTCTAAACAACTTCAAAAAACGAAATCCTCGGTAGTAATCCGTCACTTATCAACTTGAAAACGAACACTGATGATGCTGCAGTCATCATCAGAGTTTATTTTCCAGCTACAGAAGTGAGTTCAATACTATAGCACTTTCAAAACCCATTTTTTTAAACATTTCCACTTTGAAATCAATTCCAAATATCCTTTTACAATGCTTTAAACAATTTAAAATCTCCCAGGATATTAAAATTTCCTAATACTTAATCCAGATTCTTTTACAAACACCTTTCCAAATCTCCAAGGTTTTAATTTCAATTCTAATTTAAATTCTGATTTAATCCATCTGATTTCACGTATTTCACTTATATGAATTCTGATTGGTTATATATAACCATTTCACATGTTATAATCTTACTCGATTATAATCACAACCTATATGTGATAATATATCACATATCCATACTGTATCGGTCCATCGTATTCAAGTGTTTATTTACTCTTACCGATACAGTGGATCAAACTGATCGAGCAGAACTCATAAACAACTCAACCAATGAATCCCCACAATATAAAACCATTTTTTATATCAAATACAAATACGCACTCTTATATATACACTCAAACTCAATCTAGGGTGTTACTAACCCTATCTCTACCGAGTCACGCCATAGAGCCAAGGTAATTCTTAACTTAAGCTCTGATACCAACTGTAATGACCCGAAAATCCGAACCAATTTGAGCTGACCAAATAACACAAGTCCAACCCCAAATTGTACTGGAAATTCAAGAAATTAATAGAAAGAAGATAGATGGTGAGGATAGATAAGATAGAACTAATAGAATAGAAGAAGAAGAACATCATCATCAGAGTAACACGAATCTCACAGCGGAACGAATAAAATATAACATAACTTTTGAAATACAAAACATTTAGGTATACAATAACACTTATCAGAGTACAGCACTTACAACATCAGCGGAAATAAACTATAGCTATAGAATCCTGAAGCCTCCTGCTCCAGCTCTTCAGATATATCTGTAAATCCTGACTACTTGACTGCCCGTGCAAATTTAGGCACCCAAGAGTTTAGGGAAAACAAAACAAATAAACTCCGGGTCAGTCATGGGACTAGTATGAGTAAAACAGTTTAAAACAGTTTGAACAAGTAAACGATATCTCATAAGACCACGCCGTATAACGGAACGGGTTTTCACTTATGAGAATCCAACATCTTTGACAAGCAATATCATTCTGATATTATAATAATGTCTAAACACAAATAGATATCAATCTAGCAGAAACGCTTTCATCTCACGTTCTACATAAATAATATACAATCAAAATCGCAAGCACGTATTGGGTAAATGGATTTCCAACTATGACAAGGTATGGAACCACCTTCCGATCGGTGTACTCTAGGAACGATACACTGGAGTTCAACAAGAACATCTTGCAACTCAGCCACACATGACCGACCACTTATTTCGCTTAAGTGTATCGAATGTACATCACCAACGGTTGGGATCAGCAACCGTTACCCGTATATATATATGGGACAGCATTGATAGATTAAAGAAGCAAATGAATATTCTCTAGATAGGTGATTATACACCCTACTTTGGTGCGACTGACTTAGCCATGCTGCCTGCCCGATTTCTGTCATTACCGGATGTGAGGCTAGAAGCTACGCTTATCTTTTTCATATCAAATCTTCATTCACTTTGAATGTCACATCGTCATACCCACCAAATCATAAATTGACTTATCCAAAAATACCACGGGTATAAAGCTAAGAGAAACTAATTCCTCCGCCACCAACGTAAATACGTTTGAAACGATCAACTTATGTGATCTACCAAATATACTCTGTCAGACCTTCGCCCATACAAGTTGTCCTGGGACTGGACAAACCGAAGGCACTATTCAGTATATCCAAATTAGGCACTGTTATCTAAGACTTATACAATAGCCCTTGCACTTTACTCCGTCTTAAATTATCTTTGGCATATATGATTCGCAACGCTTATGCCAATACAGAGTGGTTCTCTGGATAATAATCCAACAGGTCTCTCCATATTAACAACGTTAAAATGGTCAAAACTTCGATAGTCGGTGAGTTAACTATCGAAGGAAAATACGTGTACAAACAACGATATTATTTCCAGAAGGAAATTCTATTAATCAATCATCAATCTCTACCATTCCATAACTATCAGAGTCTAACTGTAAACTAATAAGAGAACAACTTCCCAAGTATAAACCCCGAAGGCCGAAACCAACATCAGATCGATACTCAGGAACCCATTCAACTTACTAATTCTAGTCAGTTTCTAATTTTGCTTAACTCTATATCTTTAACTCTATTTGATTAACTCTAGTTCATTTTGAACTCTAAATGATTAATTCTAACTCCTTTTATAATATCGTATTTATTTTCTAAATAAATATTTCCTTTATTCTATTTATTTTCTCAAATAAATATTCCTTTATTCTAATTCTATTTATTCCTAAATAAATAAATAATCCCTTTTAATATATTTGTAAATGTTCTACAAATATTTCCTTTATTTTATTTGTAAATGGTTTACAAATATTTCTCTTCTTATTTGTTTGACAAATATTTCCTTTTATATTTGTTTTTACAAATATTTCCCCTATATTTGTTTAACAAATTCTTTCCCTTATATTTGATTTACAAATATAATTCCCTTATATTTGATTTACAAATATAATTCCTTTTATTCAAAATCCTTTTTCTTTTTATAATATAAAATCCATTGATTTTATATAAATAAATTATTTTCAAAATATACTTTGAAATCCTTTTTCTACCTTCTGGTATTTCTTATGGTATTTAACACACCATATAACAACGATAACTATCGTCCAAACACACATAATCAACGTCAGATTATATATCACATTATATATCACAATATATAAATCACAGTAAAATAACTGCTGAGGAATCCAGTTGGATTCCTCCGACCTGTTTCCCTGCATCACAGATGTTAGACAATATAATTAACATTGATTTCACTTCACTGTGAAATATTCTGATAACAGAATCACATATGAATATCTAACGGTTTATATATATACATATATATATATATATATATAATTTCTACTAACTCACTAGTAGTTCAATCAAACAGTCAACACACAGTCAAACAGACAATATTTAACAGTTCTAAGAATACGTTGTAAAAATAGAACTGTTCAGAGTTGGTGAGTTTTACTCACTCTGGCAGTTCATCGTTAAAGAACGGTAAATTGTTGTTTGATTTGAATCAAACAGTTTATTTCACCATAAATTCAAACGAGCTCCAATCCACTCCCAGTCAGTCTCATTGTGTTGTTCCCGTCCCTACGATCCCAACGCAACTTACGGTTCATCAATCTGATATCGTACGAGGAAGATACGAATTTTACAAGTAATACAATTTTAAATAAACAAACATGAACTTAAATTTATGAAATTTGGGCCTTACTTTAATCCCTTGGCCCATTATCCCCCACGTTAAACCGACCCGCACTATGTTCTTCCCCAATACCACTTGAACCCGACGCTCCTGTATAATTGAATCTCTCCATTACGCCTCCTTCTCTCTTCTTTTTCTCCTTCTCCACTAAATTTAAAATCAAACAAAATTCACCTAAATTCACCTCATCACCTCCTCAACAACTCCATCACCATTGCCTTCCAACCGCGCTCCTCTGGAAGAAAACGACGTCGCCCTTTCCTGCTGTGCTCGAAGAAAACAGCGACCCTTTTTCTCACGAAGTCCCTCAAAATTGTGCAACGAGATGCTGAATCCAACCTCAAACATGAAAACGATATTCATCTCAACCATTGATGCTTCATTTCCACGAGCAACTCAACCCTAGGTTCCGCTGACATAAATCGAGCACTACAAAACCGAAATCGCAATCAGCAAAATCGATACCGTGATGAAGCTTAGCCATCCAGGAATCCAAGAATACTTGCTTTGGGATTTTTAGACTTTTATTTATATTTCTCTTGAATTTATGAAGATGGAATTGTTTTACTGTAAACCAAAGAACAGCGGCGCTTGAGAAAATTATATAGGGGACGAGATTCATTTGTGAGGCTGAAAAGGGGTGGTGTTGGCCTTGTGTTGATCAGTGAATCAGTTTGGATATTTTAATTTGAATATTTTATTGATTTTTATTATTACTTTATATGGTATTAGCCTTCTAAAAATCGGTACGGTTCCATACGATATTCAAAAATCAAGAAAATTGACACACACCTAGAGTTCGACATTACGGTCCCAATGAAACAGGTTTCGTCGAATTCCGACTCCGTATGCTCACACAGCGTATTTTTAATCGTTGAAATACTAACTGTTTTTCACTCTAAAAATCCGTACGACTACACAGTGACTCTAAAAATCACGAAACTGTAAATCTAACAACTATTTGACATTGCGGATCCAACAAAACTAGTTTCGTCGAATTCCAACTTCGTTTGCAAAAGTGGCTATTTTGAAAGCTCTAAATAGCCTATTTAAATATATAAATATATTTAAATATAATTGAATTTAATATTTAAAATTAAATATTATCGTATATATTCACATGGAATACCGTACAGATTTAGAATATTCCTATATAGGTTTCTAACTCGATATTACAAATCTGGGTCAACCCGATATCCGATTTATATTGAAATTCCTTTTAAAAATATAAATAATTCCTTTATAAATTATAAAGGAATTCCACCGCGAATTTTCTAAAATTTGATTTGGACGTACATCAAAATCTACATGACGAAATCCCGATTTTTCTCTTCCACTAGAAAGATATACTCCACCAGCTCCACACGTTTCTTGTTTCACAGAAATCCGATTTAAAACGAATCCTGTACATTCAGTTGAAGTTCGAATTGCCAAATATCGAACTCCAGCGCCATTTCAAGCTCGATTTTAATTATAATATAATTATACGTTCAAACTATCATTTATATAATATATTCGTTATTCAAATTCAATTCCAAGCTGAATTAAATATCACAGATGATCCAGTTCACACCATATCGCCATTTCAGCTAATTCTGATTATTTCAGAATTAAATATACTATTTAATTTATTATTTTTAATTAAATATTCACCATTATTTAATTCAACGACCATTAAATTCTTTAATTCACCTTTTAAATAATTAAATAAATTAATTATAACACCTCTGCCAATGCGGGTCATTACACAAACAAACTAAGAATTTATTTCATGGCTGCACTATGTTATCAACCGAACCAACTGGCCAGACTAGAACATAACATTTGAAAACTTGAATTATATTGAAACTTTGTGATAAGTTGAGGTATCTAAAATAAAATCAACCAACTAGAAATTATTAATTTAATTTGTTGTACCACTTTTCTGGAATAAGTCGTATTTTCATATTTTTTTTGTTTTCATTTGCATATGTTCGTGCATTGATATAGTTGCATTAAAATCATTGCACACTACATTTGGATTTTGTGGGTAGTATCCGCTGAAAACCCTCACGAGACACCACTCGTCCTGCTAGGGACACCCAGAGGTTTAACGGCTTGTTGCATACGCTCAATGCAATCGTGTTTCGTACAAAAGTGTGACGTATCTAGTTTAGTTTTTCATTTTTAATTTACTCGAGGACGAGTAGAAGATAAGTGTAGGGGTATTTGATTAACATAGAAATGTGTTTATTTTATGCTCTTATATCTTATCTTTTGTATATAAATAAATATTACTTGGGTGTTATTTTGTCACTTTTACAGATATGCCAAGTAAGGCACATGCAGCCATAAAAATAGGAAATAAAGATCAAAATGTTGTGTATACACATACGAAGATCTGCGGATGAAGACTTCACATTGTGTTTCTTTTGGAGTTTGAGATATGTTCATCTTTGGTCAAATAAATCTCCTGAAATCTTATCTCTCTTCAATTAGTTATATGCCAAACAAGGAAGATATGGGAAGAATAATTGCTAATTAAGATGGGAGAAATAATTACTAATTAAGACGGGAGAAATAATTGCTAATTAACATGCCCATATATGCATAGATTGAATTATGATTTATGTTGGCTATGTATCCTATAAATACGTACCTTTTTAATCTCATTGAAAATATCATCCATGAATTGAGAGTTTTCTCTTACTTATTCTCTTTTCTGCATTTTTTTTATTTTCTTAACAATTAGTGATGTATACACAATTAGATTTGGTAGAGCACTATTTGTCTTTTGCACTTATTTTCATTAGTGATTGACCATCTAATTAGATTCAGCGGTAATCCTAATTTTATTTTCTATTTGTTATTTAATTTATGCAATTTTAACTTCTGCTTTTTAAATTTTTTTTCCTAGGTTAAATTGGATTTGATTAGATTCAGGCCTGATTCATAGTTTTGTTTGCTTTTCAATTGAAAATTGTGATTTGATCGTTAGTTCAATTAGATTTGTTCTGAATCAAATTACAACTTCAATTTTTATTGTTTTTCAACCCAGCCTCCAAGTTTTTTCTAACTCGCCCAAGAAATATATAAATAATAAAATTTAAAATTCCTCTCTGTGTTCGACCTGCATATTACACGATCTGTGCGCTTGCAGTTATTCTTACAAAATTCTCACTTTTCTAATTCTTAGAAAGCGTCGATCATTAACTTAGAGAGAAAGGTAGTGTTATAGAAGAAATGGTTATACCGTACCAGGGGAGTTTGAGATCTGGTCTTACATTTTCTCCTCAGTATACTTAGTGCAACTTCCAAAGGTACTGTTTTGATATATTAGACATGTGTAAAACATATTTTTAACCATATGGTACTGTTTTGCAATGTTATAACAAGGTCACGTTTATAAAATCTAGTGTTGCAGTGAGTATTTATCATTATTAGGATACATACTGATTCTAAGAATATTTATGTTCCAAGTTGCGATGGCATAAATACAAAATCCGGTGTTGTGGTAAGTATTTAGTATTTACCATTATGTTTATTTTTATTGGCCAAGCATTGATTTATGATAATATAATATCTATATTCCTACTAATTTTTCAGATGGCTGATTTTGATCCTTGTTCGGACAATTATGTTTCTGCTAAATATACCTGCAGTTCAAAAGGCTTTTCATGCAAATATCACAAGTTTGTCGCATCGCTGGGGAACTCTACAGGCATGCCTATTACTTATGAAAACTTCGTCTATTTTGTTAATTTACCATTGTTATATATCTTAATGAAATTTGATTGCTTTTACATAGCTATGATTGCTTATAGTGCTCTTGGATTTTCTACGAGATAAACTGATTTGGTATGATTTCTTCTTTATAACGTATTAGCAAATGTGTTTATCCTTCCCTCTAAATTTACATCTGCAGAGCTTTTTCCCTTAACAATCTGTTGTAAACCCAATTTCTCTATTATATCTATTTGTTTGCACCTAGACCTTTGTTAGCACATATACTCTCTCTACTTTGGTTATTTTGAGGTTGTGTGATTCCTTAAATATCTTATTACTACATGTTAGCGCATTTTATCCTAAAACTAATCCAAAGTTACCCCTGTTTAAACTGTTTTGCGTTCTATTAAAAGAAACACCATTCTTTAGGTTAGATTCTCTTATCCCAGATGACATGTTGAAATTGACCAGGAAACATGGCTGAGTGATGCTGTAATTTATCGAGTTGTGGATACCACGTAACATGGCTGAGTTCATCATTTCAATGGAAGCAAGTTCTCACTTAAACAGTGGGTAGCCTATGCCTAATCTGATGCTCATTTTGTTGTATATTGTTTGACTAATAGGTTATTTAAAATGTCCTTGTGTTAGATAATGTTGATCTAGGAACTACCGGAGGAAAGTACTTACGGGTCTGTTGCCTTAGCATTATCGATCCAGGTTAATTTTCCTTTTGTTTTCCTGAATTGTGCACGCATGTGGATATAAAAAATAAATACATGAGATAACACATTATTGATATGAAATCTGGTTCTCGGACATCTTGTTTTGTATCTTCATGTTTTATTCTTTCAGTTCAAATGTAGTTTATTTCTTTTATAGGATGAACTAAATCACTAGTATATTTATTTGCATTTGCCCACCCATTTAACTCACTACAACTATTACAATTTTTCTTTGCAACTGGCCTAAATTGACTATTGTAATAGATATCTATAACCACTCTTTTATTCCAGCCATCATAATAAATGTAACTTTACCAACTCTATTTATGGAGTACTTATATATGACAACCGCTAATTTCACCTTTCTAAAAAAATTCCACATTCCCTCCATTATTTTCCTTTTACCGTTGGTTTAATTCAACCAAAAAAACGTGGCCGCTACTTCCTAAATTAAACCCTAAAATCAAATCGCAATCCATAGAATCAAATCGCACGCTTTTCATTCAGAAAAACTTCTGCTCGCCTCTTCCTCCAATGCTCATCGCCCGCTGCAAGCTGGTAGCCTTCACTGATTGTCGCTCGCCGTCATCCAGATTTCTCTCCGTTTTCCAGAAAATCGCAATTCAGAGATCCAGAAAACCCTAGATCTTCGTTATTCATCGCTGAAATCGCAATCCATAAGAAAAATCACACTGTATCCCTTAATTACTATAAGTTTGTTAGCACTGGATTATTACGATAAGTTTTTTTTTTTTTTTACAAATAAACAATAATATACAAGAAAAACAAAAAAGGGTATTTGTCTAAAATTTAGGTGACTTTTCTGCCTTGGGTCTTGAACTTGTAATTCTCTTTTATCGCAACTTCATTTAAGCTTTCCTTCTCCGTTCGGTGCCGCCTGCGTCTATGCTGATGAAGAGCAGAGGGAACATTCCTTTTCCTCATATATGGACCGTGGGGGAGGCTCTCAGACTCGATCTAATTGGAATTTCAAGTGTTTGCTCCCTCACTCTTTTACTTCGATGGCAGCTAGTGATGTCTCTGCATTCTGATTGCCAGTTTGCGTGGTCAACTTGCCCTCCTCTAACCCAGATGTAGCCCCTATCCAAAACCTGTTTGCTGCCTTGATAAACGAGATTTATTTGTTGTTCGTTAATAAACATACTATGGGTTTCCTAGTCTATGGTAAGTCCATTGTCTCCTCTATGTTGATCTGTTGGTGACAAGCCTGTAGTTCATGCGGTTGTTGCTATAGTTGAAAGGGGATTTCCAGGGTTACAGTTTGGTGTCAGGATTGGAGCTGGATGCGGTACTGGTCTGGGATTTGGTTATGGTTTGGGTAAAGGAGCCGCTTATAATGAGTATAAGAGGCATTCTAATTTTGGGAAGCTGTTTAAAAGAAGCGGGGCAGGACGATCACTGCAATTTATGAGTGAGTAACTTCTGTATTTATTTGTTAATTGGTTGTTTTATAGCATGTTATCTGTGAATTTGGTTCTCTCTGCCTAGTTTTACCTTCTACTTCGTTGGTAGTATGAAGAGCATAATTCAATTCAGTGTAGAAGGTGCTAACATATTATGTTCATTTTGGCTTTGAAATTTGAAAAAAAAAAGCAGAGAATTTGAAGAAGAAAGAATCATTGTTCAGGTATTTTGAAGTTATAGATGATGCAATGGGGGTGACAGCATGTTTATGTCAACTGTCATGAAGGCCTTAGTTAGCTTCAGTTAGATTAATATTCATACATTTAAATTAAATTGGGGGCATAAGGAAATATCAAAGTTTTAAATTCTGATCGGCACTCTGGAATTCCAGAGATTCCGTTTCAGTTCAAGCATGGACCAGACTAAGGTTTCATCAAAATTTTGTTTCTAGGTTGGACAAATTGACGCACAAATTAGAAAAGTACTCCCATTGAAGAATTCTTCCTCGATCCCGAGCAGTAGGTCGAAGTTGACTTGGATTCATCGATTCTTAGCAGCAGCATCAACAACAAGTGAGTAATTTTCTCCTCTAACA
This sequence comes from Allium sativum, assembly GCA_030737875.1. NCBI lineage: Eukaryota > Viridiplantae > Streptophyta > Magnoliopsida > Asparagales > Amaryllidaceae > Allium > Allium sativum. The sequence continues at coordinate 3,358,360 of JASFAX010000039.1, read as the reverse complement.
TGAACTAATGGAATTTCTAGATTAGGGCAATTGTTCATGGGATAAGAAAGGCATAAAGAGAGGGATGGGTTTCGTGAAGTAAGAAAGTGACGAAGATAGAGCTGGGTTTGACTTTGCAACTGTACGGTTATGTTTTTTGGATTAGGTTGAAAAAATATTAGATAAAATGATTCATATAAATCTGTATAAAATAAGAAATAAAATTTGATGAAATTAACAATAAATATAAAATTATAAGTTAATTTGTGTCAATAATATTTTTTTATAGTTATTTATTTGTAATTTCAGGTAGTTAAATATATTGTGTGAATAATATGTTTTTTCTTCTAAATGATGTTCTTTGCAGGGTTTCGGTAACAGTCCTATCATCCGCGGGGTAGGTAGCAAACCTGTTTTCTCATACCACGGTACATGGTTCTGGTAATAGAAGAGTAACTAAAATGAAGATGATTTCTCTTTCTAATGTTGCGGTTGATATTGGCAGAACTTTGAAGCCGCATGAGTATATTGGCATGGTCAGACGTGAGGTATTACAATAGTGCTAATAATTTTTCAATTTCACTCCTTTTGTGTGTGTTTATACTGAAATATAACTAGTCCTATGAGTGCAAAAGTTTGAAATAGTTTTCTATTCAAATAAATGATCATGCCTTAGCTTAATGAAAGAGGCCTTAATGCGGAATCCTACCGTCTATGGTTCAAGTTCTGCACTTTGTAGGATGAACGTGTATAAGTGTAAACTTCATATGGTTGTTCTAGTTGATTTTTTTATTTATACATGGTTGTACTGCTATGTTTTCAATTAAAGAAACAGAAAATGACTAATCAAAGCATTACCTTGGGCCTCACATCCCACAACATGTATAATGCAGCCGTTTGACAAGAATTGCTTAGTCAGTTAATCCAAGATATGAGTTATCGTTTCTCAAACAAAATCAGCAAACAATGTTATCATATATCCACAGTAACAAATATCCTGATGAGTGGTGGGCGTGTTGTACAAGATACGATGTATGCATTGTTCCTTATGTGGTATGGTACAGATAATATCAGAAAATTATAAGTGTAACTTATTGCAAATGGTATATAAGTAACTCAGATGTGTTGAAAAATATCTCTGAAACTTGTTTTGTTTATTTTGTGTGAACGCACCAGATTATAGCGAGTCTGGAAATATCAATGGGAGAGGTTATTGCCTTCTGCAAAGGACAACCAGATGAAAGGTGCGACTTTACCAATAAATAGCACTGCAATATTGCCATCTCCAGTTCTCTTGTGGAGACTGAAGGTATTTCTCACTAACATGAAGAAAAAAGAGGTCAAACCTTCTAATACTAAGTTGCTTTGTAACGGTCAAGTATGTAATAATGCGCGAAATGTTTTGTAAAACTCATTGTTTGTAATATTGAAAATTTGAGTATTTTAATAAACTAGTTTGCAAATAACTGTAATATTGGTTTTGCTTATGGAGTATTGCTATATTTAGTGTATTGTTCATTTCAGGTGCAAAGGATGTCTATTTTTTAAAATGCACTGTTAATTACAACGGTGCATAACAGTTGTAGTAGATATTATTACAATGTTGCAAAACTGTTGTGATAAATTTTATTACACCGGTGGAAAATAGTTGTAAAATATACATATTACAACGGTGTCGCCACTGTGCAAAAAAGTTGTAAAATATTTTAGTATTATAACTTCTTAATATACGACGGTTATCCCACCGTTGTAAAATGTATTTTGCAACTGTTTTCCACCATTGTAATATAGTCAATTTGTTGTAGTGACTAGTGGTGATGGTACTTGGCCTGCTAAGCCGTGAAAATGTAGGCAATGAAGCATGAGTTGCTGGTTTTTACCATATGTGAGCTGAAACAAGGAGCAATGGAGCTGCAACTAAGCAGGAGTGAGGGGCAATTGGGAGCTAAAGTGATCTGGGAAGAAGCAACAGTGAAGCCAAAGCACACAGCTGCTGCATGAAGCACATAACAGGCATGCGCTTTAGGTAAAATTGATTATTAACAATTTTGTTTTAGTAAGGGGATTGTTAAAGGGACTCCACATTTGGTTAAGGGGAGGACCAATTTTTATTTATTGTATAATTGTTATGGGGAGGACAAAATAAATTAACCACCCCTTAAACATATAAATTAAAATTTCGATATTAACCCCCTATAATCCTCATTAAAATAAACCATGAAACTTAAACCTTAGTTAATCTATCTATTAAATAATAGTAAAGCGGAAACTTTTAAAGCTCCCTCCTTAATTCTAGCCGTTTTCTCTATTCTCCATTATTCTATCTAGATATTTTAGTTTTAGATTAGCTTATCACTTTACACTTATTTACTATTTCTCTCACATTATTTTACTTTTTCTATCATTTTACATTTTTATATGGACATTCCAAAGTTTACATAATTATTTATTCACGATTAGCTCCCAACATTTTACATTTAAGTTCATATATTTAAATTAGTTACATAGTCTTATATTTAAGCAATTTAAACAAATTTAGTTAATTGATATTTCTTTTAAATGCTAAAATGACAAAATTATGCTTTTTAGCTTCAAATACCTACATTTAAAACTTTCTGTATTATTTAAATCTCTCTCAATTCTTTTCTAATAGTTTACATTTAGTACCATATTTTACAATTAATTACATAATATCAAAAATATTTAAATAACTTTAGCAAACTGTTATTTGTTGATTCGTCTTATAAATCACATCAAGATTAACCATATTCATATTAGAAAAAATGAAAAACAAATCAAATATATAAACACGTCAATCATATAACATAAATTATAAACATAAATAACAATCACAAGTTGTTTATGTAAACTATTGAACATAAATAATAATAATACTAATTTTAATTAATAGCTTATATATTTCACGTTAAAATTTATCATATATTGCATAACAAAATCCTCATTTTAACATTAAAAAATAAATACTATTTTTGATAGTATTATCGTGTGCAACGCACATACACACTAGTATTAATAATTTGATAATGCACATAAAAACGAAAAATAAATATATTTAATGTAATGGAGACATAAGAAAGTTTTATGGGTGATCAAAAGGCATCGGATTAGGTAATTAGTTGAAATTTCATATCAGAATTGGTATGGTTAATTTAAAATAAATGCAAAAACGAAAATTTTAATCTAATATGTTGTATCTAATTTGCGTAATTGAGATGTTTAGTAATTCCCAAGTTTGTCATTTGCGTTGAATTTAGTAAGTTAGAGTTTAATATAAGTGACAAGCCATGGGTAGTTCTGTCTCTTTTTCTTTTCTTTTTGAAATAAACCAGACCCCCCTTAACAAAAAAAAAAAAAATTAAGATGGAGTCCCCTTAAAATTATCCTCCCATTAACCAAATGTGGAGTCCCTTTAACAATACCCTTTAGTAATTAATTGTCATTATTTTCTCTGTCTTTTATTCAGTATTTTGTTTACATGTAGATCAACCTTTTTAAAGAAATCAGCAATAACAACACTGCTTATTGATATCTGCTTAGTACCTTGGTTATTTCAGATGTTTATTTCAGTGTTTAATGTACTTAGCTGCATGCAGTTTGGTTATGACATTGTTTATGGTAGTTTGGATGTGTAAATGTATGGCTAACTTTTTGTCTTGACACTATGTTGTGGATGTTTGATTGTGTATGTATGTTGTGGATCTTTGAATGTATACGTATTTTGTGGTTGTTTAATATGTTATATTCAAAAGTGTATTTTGTTTGTGTATTTTATGGTCTGGAATATTATGATACAAATTGGGAACAAACGATATCAGAAAATAATGCGGCGTAAATATTATTTTTTTGTAGCATTCAAACACCGCTATAAACCAGTGATTAAAGTAATCAAGAACCTTTGCGGTGGAATTTGCTAAACGCTACAAAAAAAATTAGTGGACGCCATTAAAATTCGTAATGAAGTGAAAAAACCCTTTTCGGTGGCGTTAAACAAATGCTACAGAAATAACATTCGTATCAATATTTAGTAGTAGTAAAAAAAAGTGCAACTAATACTCAAAGATTTTTAGTGGCATGTTTTCTTGTAATGATTATCGAAACGCCACCAAAAATGCTTGGTAGCGGTTTTTGGATGCTAGAAAAAATCAATTTTCTCATAGTGATATAAGTATATATAAAATTTTAAAGTACAAATATCTTTAGAAAAGAGCATATGTATGTCTTTTTAGAAAAGATTTGGCATTAAATTCTAGAAATAATCTAGAGGCCAAATAGTAATATAGCAACCTCCTTGTCAATTTAGAGACCTCCGAGCATTGGATGATTATAGAATTTGGAGGATGAAAAGGATTGAAATCTCCTTATTTAATAAGTGACAAATGGAAGTTAATTGGATGAATTATCTATCATGGTAAAGAAAACAATTAAATAAATGTCTATTAGGTGAACAATTAATATGGACCAATTTGAGAAATATGTCTGGTTTTGCTAAGAAACATCTTTAATTATTAAGATAAACTTCGAGAATAAAGCTATGAATATCTAAGCTTTCAAAGTAACGTTAAAATGGTCAAAACGGAAAGTATTAATGGGCTTATTTTGACCATTTAGGGTAATGAATATTTGGAAGAGATGTTAAAAATGTCCATAAGAATAAGTAGTATTTAAAATGTTTTAAATGGACATAATGGACATGTATTAGGAATGTGTAGGGATGCGAAAAATTAAAGAATATAGAAGAAAAGAGTTAAAGAAAAGGTATAGACTTCCGCAAATGAAGATACCAACCTTTACTGAAAAGATTGTCGGTGCAGTAAGAAAACTTATAAAGATAAACATGTTTTCCTAATTGACAAAGAAACGTAAAGCCTACAAATATGATTTTCGACATACCATCAATTTATTTTGAAAAATAGAAATTTTAGAAAATACACTTCACTACGATAGTGTGTCAGGAAAATTTAAATGAAAGACCAAGAATATTTTAAAACGCATCAAGATGAATTTTTGATATACTACAAAAAAGTTTGGAATTATAAATGTTCATTAGTTCTTCAATTAGACAAATAATAACTATGAGTTGTATCACATGTAAAAGATGAAAAAGCTAATCGTAGGTGTTTGCAAATAAGAGCTTTAATTAAAAAGAAATTAAAGCAATAAGCACTAAACAATTCAAATGGTTAATTTGAAATTCTCATGATCTTGATGTAACGAGCTTTTAAGTTAAGATTTGAAGATATTCTTTTTTAGAGGGTGATAGTAAATTGGCGAAAAAGAGAAAGAAGACACAACATATAAGCTTGGAAAAATAAAACATCATTGACATACCCAACTAGAAGAGAGTACATAGTAAATTTATTTACTAAAAGTTTGGTAAAGTCGGAATGATAGAATCATTCGAGAAAATAAGAGTACTAAGGGGTAATATAAAGAATGAAAGATTATTCCAAGGAAGTTATTTAGTAATTTTGAATTTATTTATGACCATTAAATTTGATTTTTGAAAGACTTCTCATTGTGCAAATAAAAAGCAATGAATGCGTATGTTCATTTAGGAATTTCAAAATTCATATATATATATATATATATATATATATATATATATATATATATATATATATATAAGAGTTTTAGGTTTGGTGCTAACATGAATGTAGTCGAATGTTTCAATATACATTTGAAAAAAGGTAAACTGAAAATATTGATATGAATGGGAGAATTAATTGCAAATTAATTCAATACTAAAAGATTTAGGTCTCGTTTGCAAATAGAAATGAACATTCCTTTCAAAACAATTGTAATTTTGAAAGTCAATAAAGACTAATCGCTCAGTATGCGAATAAAAGACGAGTGTTGTATAAGGAAAGATATTTTATTCCTAAATGAAGGAATTATGGCCATGTAGCAAATGTTTGTGAAACATTAAAATTGAAATATGATAATGAATGTCAATTAAACATTTTTAGGAAACTTAATGTCTCCTAATTAGGTTTTTGACATTCAATTAAGGTTTTGTTTTTAAATAAGAAGTAGCTTTTGTTTTCATGCAATACCTCAAATGTTTATCATTCCTCTAAGGTATCTATGACAGACATGCAACTAACAGTAAATATAAGAGTTGAAAAAGGAGTACCAAATTTCTTATTGCAACATTTATCTTTGAAAAAAATGCTTTATTAAAATTATGCATGCATTAATATTTTATTTGGTAAGCAATAGAACGGGGAAAGCTGTTCTACTCATAAAAACTAGAGATTTATAAATACGTAGACAATGTTTTCAAAACATTTCAAAAATCCGAAAAGAGACATTTATTAAACACTGATTCGTAAGAAATAATAGAATTATATTTTTGATGTGGAAATTCAAACTTTGAATGCTTCATCATAAAAAAAGGGCATTTAATGCAAATTTTTGGAAACCTTAGTAAGTTGTTATCACAATGGGGTATATATGCATGCATATAAATGACAGTAGTATACAATTGAATTTTCTTAATGTCACTGAAACTAATGTTATTACAAAAGAATTAGGTTTAGTAGTAGTGAATTAGGATTGGGATAGAATAATTTATACAACTAAATTTGAGAATTTTAACGCTAGTCCCAAAAAGGATTATATTTGAAGAGTTGATAAATTTTATAGATTTGAAGAAATAAGATTTGGTTGTAAACCATATTGTCCATGATAGTTAGTCAGGAATTGATACATTAATAATTGTATCTAATGCTTAGTAATATATACAAATATAAAGATATGAGTATAATATAAGCAACGTAATTCGTGATCCCAGGGAATAGAATTCATGACTATTAATTGCAAATTTAATGGACAATGAATTTGTAGTTAATAAGATTAAAAAGAAATTTTGGCGATTGATTTAAAAAGACAAATTGGTTTGGAGTAAGTGGACATATTTCAAGCCTGAAGGATCTTGACGGAATTAAACAAGTATTCAGGGAACAGTTTATTGCCCTATATACATTTTTGAATGGACTGTATTATAAAGAGGACAAAGATGGAAATTTAAAGGTATGGATTTGGCATTTTAAGGATTTGGACTGAAAGTATTAAGACCCCAGTAACTATTTAGACCATTTAATTTTAAGAGAAAACTTCCAAAATTATAATTGGGTTGTGATCGTTAGTTATTCCCCCGTATTGATTGGATAAGGGTATAAACGTGATGAAAGTAATATGTAATAACCCGGAAAATCTGAGCCAGTTTAAAATTTTTATTTTGGCAATTTTAGCGAATTTCAACATTTAAAATGAATTATTTTAAATAATATCGATGAAAATTTATTTTGAATATATTTAGAACGTATATATTTATACGCGTCGTCGTTAGAATATAAATAATTATATATAATTATAAAAGGAATTGAAAATGGCGCGGTAGTTCGATAATTCGATTTCAAACTTTAATTGAATGTACCGGGTAAAAAAAAAAACCGTATTTTAGCGAAACTGAAAACATTAGGATCTAATTGAGAATATATTTCCAACGAATCCGAGAAATCGAAATTTCATAGCGGGAATAAAAAGATGTGCCCAGTTGAAAATTCTGAATAGTTGCAATGGAATTCAGGCCAACGACCTCGGATTTCGACGAAACCACTTTTGTTGGGTCCGTAATGTCAAGTTGTTGCTAGATTCCAAATTTCATAATTTTTCAAATCAATATGTGAGCGTGGCAAAGGAAAACGTGTTTGACCAGTTTCAGTTGATTTTAATCGACTGGAAAATGACCATTTTTCAAACGGTCTCAGAATTCGACGAAACTAGTTTTGTTAGGACCGTATCGTCAATACAAAGCTAGAAAATATTTTTCTGGAATTTTTCGGGTTCGTATGTGACCCCGGTAAATTGAAATGCGCGTTCAAATTCGATATATAGAGTTATATGTTGATTTTAACGGAAACTAATCGAAACGGTCGAATCAGCTTACGGTACATATCCCATTGTGTTCGGAATAGGGGTGAAACGCTATGAACGACAGACGGTGGTAGGCCTGTCAACGGATGCAGTCGGATACGAATAGTGTTGTATCCGAATTCGTATCCGAAAAAATAAAACAATATCCGAATCCGTATCCGATATCCGCGGATATCATTTAAATAATATCCGTATCCGTATCCGCGGATTTCCGAAAACATCCGTATCCGGTTCAACGAATACGGATATTTTCGAATATCCGAAAATATCTGTATCCGAATTTCAAATTACATATTCAAAACTGCATAACTCATAATTTGCAACAAATACATACTTCCAGCAAATTCATCATAATAGCAAATTCATAAAACACTGCAAATACAACATAAAAACTAGAAAGCAAATACATCACATTCGTAGTCATATCCTAAAACAACATAAATCATACACATAAATACATCATGCATGTCTAACACATAATTTAATAGCACACGTCCAAAAATGGATGTTTGCATTCATTTTTCCATGGCATCTTCAAAGCTCACTAAACAAGATAACCTGCATTCATTTTTTAGAGAATTTTTAGTGTAGGATGTAAATATTTGATTGATTTTTCTCAGTCATACATTCATTTTTGGTTCACTGAGTTGCCAACAGAAGTTTGCAACTGAGTTGCCAACATTTTGCATGCAAACTGTTAGCAACTGAGTTGCAAACTTTCTGTTTGCAACTCAGTTGCAAACTTTCAGTTTGGGAACAGCAGTTCGCAAACAACAGTTTGCGAATTGCTGTTTGCAAACTGACAGCAGTTTGGGAACTGCTGTTTGCAAACAGCAGTGCAAACTGTTGTTTGCAAACTGACTGCAGTTCGCAAACTGCTGTTTGCAAACAGCAGTTCCCGAACTGCTGTTTGCAAATAGCAGTGGCACTTCAGTTTGCAACTGAAGTGCCACTTCAGTTGCAAACTGAAGTGTCAGTTGCATTGCAAACTGAAGTGCCACTTCAGTTTGCAATGCAACTGAAGTGCCACTTCAGTTTGAATGCAAACTGAAGTGCCACTTCAGTTTGAATGCAAACTGAAGTGCCACTTCAGTTTGGAATGCAAACTGAAGTGCCACTTCAGTTTGCATTGCAACTGAAGTGCCATTTCAGTTTGCATTGCTGAAGTTCCACTTCAGTTTGCATTGCTGAAGTTCCACTTCAGTTTGCATTGCAGCCGAAGTGCCACTTCAGTTTGCATTGCAACCGAAGTGCCACTTCAGTTTGCAATGCAACCGAAGTGCCACTTCAGTTTGCAATGCAACCGAAGTGCCACTTCAGTTTGCAACTGAAGTGCTGTTTGCAAGAACCATGAACTGTTAAGAATTGCTAGGGGATGAGGATTTACCAGCTAATGCTAAAATGAAGAACCATGAACCGTGAAGGCGTGAACTAACTTGTGTAGGACATCACTTCAAATCATAAGAATCATACCATATCTGCTAAATAAAAACAATGTTAAAATTGATAATGCTACACAAAGTAGTTTAAATTGTTTACAAGAATAAAGCATAAGAATTATACTATATGTGAAGAGTGCATATAGACTATATAATAATTGATGCATCGTTGACAAGCTCAATTATTTTAAGCATATAATTTTAAGGCTTCAGAATTGATACATAATAATTATCGGCTAACTGTTTTAAGCATATAATTTTACTCTCAACTACACATAACATTAACAGAGTAACAGGTTCTTCAAAATCATAAAGTAAATAATAAACAAACCAAAAAAAGGCTTTGAATTTGACTGAACAGAAAAATGAAAAGCCCTCACCAACTGATTCGAGGGGAGACTAGAGAAGATAACAAAGAATACACACGGAACAGAGTTGAATTGAATTGAATTGCTCTAAGTCTATCGGTCTATCAAGCATTGTTGGGATGCTCGTCGCTGCAAATTCTTCATTTAGATCCTTGCCTTCATCTTGTCCTGAGAGAGATAGTTGTCAAATTTTTTTAAAATGAAAAACAATAAATTGCATATCTAAAAGTGAAGCATTATAATTTATAATGTTCTGAACAGATAAAATGCTTAAATTTTTGAGCAGTCAGCTTGTTCCCTACATACATACAACTTTTGGGACAATGAAGTAAAATTTAAAAGTCAAGCAAATTTTTATCGGATCAAGAAGTACTTACAATTTTTTTGCAATGGAAGTGAAAGTTGATTTGGCCAAAGTCGGAGATGCTGAAAATCGGAGATGCTGGAAATCGAAGGATGATGAAGATGCTGGAAATCGAAGGGCCGAAGGGGGGATGAAGATGGTCGGAGACGCTGAAAATCGGATCAATGAATGAGAGCAGTCGCCATTTTTTTTTCTTTTGGAACTAGGTTTTTTTTTCAAGCGAATTGGAATGGAAAGAAGCGGCAGCTCCAGTCCAGAACGTTACTTGAGTCTTGCGTTGCATGTTAGGGTTTGCCACAACATGGGAACATGGGTTGCACGTTAACAATGGGCCATATCATAAAATTGGGCTGAAATTAAGTTTAAAATTTTAGTATAGTTTGAAAAAAAAATGGATATTTAATTCCACAACGGTCGGATAATTTTCGGATACGGATAGTGGCATATCCGTATTCGTATCCGGAAATATTTTCGGATATCGGATATACGTATCCGTTTTTCGGATATCAGATATTATTCATATTTTCGGACACGGATGCGGACGAATATCGGATTTTTCGGGTACTCATTGCCAGCACTAGACGGTGAGCCTCGTTTTGAGGTCGAAAATAAAAGTTGCTTTTTGGAATTAAATAAAATAAATTAAAAATAAAACCCTCTTTCTCCCCTATCTCTTCTCATACCCCCCCCCCCTTCATTTTAGAAATTAAAACAAAAAAAAAACAAAGGAAAAGATCCGTTCAAACCCATGACCCCCCCTTCCTCGTCAACTTCCGCCTCCGCCTGGCACCAGGGCCACTGCTCCACCGTCCGCCGCCCCCCTGAAGGATCGCCGCCCCTTCCGCTAGCAACTCCGGCCATCCCCTACTCCTTCCCGGATTGAAGACCCAAACCCCCCCCCCCCCTCCCTCGAGCAAACTCGACAGACCCCCCCTTCCAACCCGCAACCCGTTAGCACCCAGACCCTCGCCCAAATCGAGATGGCCCCTCCCTCCGTCAGCTCTCCACCACCTCCAGTGAGTTTCCCCTTTCTTTTTATTTTGTTTTATTTTATTTACTATGAGATCTACTTGATCTTTAAACTGAAATTATCATGATTTTTAAACTGAAATTTATTCATATATTTTTGTGATAAAAATCTGAAATTAATATATATAGTTTTGATTTAAAAAGGTAGTATTTAAATGAAAGAACTTTGTTTTAAAAATGTTGATTTTTGAAAATAAATATCATTGGAAAAGCAAGAAGATTTGTTTTTTACAAGTAAAAAGGTTCGATTTTTTTTTTTATATAGAAAGAATAGATTTTTATAAACGAAAAGGTGATTTTCATTTGTAAACACGAGTTATAAAAATAGGATCTTTATTTATAAAAGAGCAAGAAAAAGTGAGGATTTTTATAAGAGAAAGCAAGGATTTTTATAAAAGAAAGTTAGGAATTCTTATGTATTCCAATGGCGAGGAAAAACTGAATTTTTATATATTCAAATAGCGAAGAATAAAAATATAGTTTTTATATTATAGACATATCAAAAATATGATTTTTACATTATAGAAGTGTTAAAAATTTGATCTTTATGTAAGTAGTGAATCAAAAATGTGATTTTTACTTGTGTAGAGTATTAAAAATATGACCTTTATATAGTAGAAGATATAAAAATACTATTTTTATATAAGTAGTATATTGAAAATAAAATTTCTATATAATAGAGAATATAAAAATATAATCTTTATATTTGAAAAGGCGAAGTCTTTATATAGAGAATAGCAATGTAAAAATAGAATTTTTATCTATATAATAGCGATGTAAAAATAGAATTTTTATCTATAGAATAGCGATGCAAAAATAGAATTTTTATCTATTTAATAGCAATGCAAAAATAGAATTTTTATCTATATAATAGCGATGCAAAAATAAAAATTTTATCTATATTTTAGCGATGCAAAAATAGAATTTTTATCTATATAATAGCAATGTAAAAATAGAATTTTTATCTATATAATAGCAATGTAAAAATAGAATTTTTATCTATATAATAGCGATGCAAAAATAGAATTTTTATCTATATAATAGCAATGTAAAAATAGAATTTTTATCTATATAGTAGCGATGTAAAAATGTGATTTTTATATACATGGCAACAATATAAAAATGTGATTTTTATATATGTAGTGGCTACGGGCAACGAAAGTGACAAAAGGCGAGAACAGTGATGATTTCCTACATTGGAAGCATCGTGGAGTTTGGATAGCTTCGGTGAGAACTTCTCACCTTTTATTTTTTCTTATTCTAGTTATATTATAATATATACTAGGATGCAGACGGTGTTTAGTAGCACCCGACACCATCGTCCACAGACCATGGACTTGTTTGGTTGTGTAGTTGGTTAGATTATTTGGTTTGAATTGAATTGTTTGGTGAAATGAAATTGATTTGATTGATATGTGTATGGCGTGGGCCATCACTAGACTAGGGATAAGGCTAGGCCTTGTCCCGTTTCTAGTATCGTGCCGTTATGCTGCCGAAATTTTCTAAAATAAGTTAGAAAAATAAAGATATCATTTTATTTAATAAATGATCCGAATAGAATATTCATAGGTTGAATAAAATAATTTGATCGTTGAAAATATTATTTTTAATGTGAATATGAATATAGTGAATGTGAATAAAATAAATATTCATTTACAATCCAGACGGTTTGTTTATGTACACCTATTTGAAGGATATTGATTGGAACGATAAATTTCACACATCGCCCAACTGCACAAATAAAATCTGTGTTTGATTTTTTGAAACCCCACACGGGTATTGGGATAAAATACGGCATACACTAATCCCAATAATTAGTTGTATGTCGATCGATTGATTGACAGACTGTTATAAGCGTTAGATATCTATATTTGATGCTTGTACAGTGTAGTGCACTTTGGATGATGGTTGATTATGTATCGTTGCTATTATACACATGTGTTGTATGAAATCCATATAATTAACTTTATATGGTAATTGATTGGGCCTCATTCCAATTTAGAAATTAAAGAATATTATAAAATAAAGGTTCATGTGTTGACCGTACTCATCCATTGAGATTATTCATGTGTTGAACGAAATATTTTAACAATAAAATTTACCTCTTTAATATTATAAAATAAATGTTCATGTGTTGACCGTACTCATCCGTTGAGATTAGTCATGTGTTGAACGAAATATTTTAACAATAAAATTTACCTCTTTAATATTATAAAATAAAGGTTCATGTGTTGACCGTACTCATCCGTTGAGATTAGTCATGTGTTGAACGAAATATTTTAACAATAAAATTTACGTCTTTATCATATATAAAATTAGAAACTAATTGGAAAATAGATAAGATGAGTGGTCTCCTGGATATTGATCTGATGTTGGTTTCGGCCTTCGGGGTTAACATTTAGGGAATCGTTCTCTTACTAATTTACGGTTGGAGTCTGATTTGAAATCAAACGATAGATATCACAATTATTATTTTTAAATATATTGAAAAACAAAAATAGTCACACGTGGACAGTACTCATCCGTTGAGATTAGTCATGTGTTGACAAAAATATAGATTCACATATTGAATAGAATAAATATTCATTTGTTGAATAGAATAACAGAATTTTTAAAATATATAAGGCCGTGTTGATTAGAGATGCGCCATTTTGACGCGAACGATATTTATATCGATTATATTCGTTTTCATAATTTGAATTGAATCGAAAACGAATCGAATTTGAACTGAATAGAAAACGAATCGAATTTGAATTGAATAGAAAACGAATTTGAATTGAATTGAATAAAAAACGAATAGAATTTGAATTGAATAGAAAACAAATCGAATTTGAATTGAATAGAAAACGAATCGAATATGAATTGAATAGAAAACGAATCGAATTTGAATTGAATAGAAAAGGAATTTGAATTGAATTGAATAGAAAACGAATTTGAATCGAATTGAATATAAAACAAATTAGAATTGAATTGAAATGAATTTTAAAACGAATTTATAAGGAAAAATTCAATTTTGATTTGAATTTGAAATGAAAGTTGAAATTGTTTTTGAAACGAATTTAAAACAATTTATAAAATTCGGTTTAAATAGAAATCGACGAAATATATATTTTATATATAATATAATGGCCTGAATAGAACGCGTCGCGCCGCGCCGCGGTAGTTCGTAAATTTCGACCATTGACTTCGAATGGACATTACGGGAGATCCGACCGTCAGATTCTCCTAAAACCGGAACCGTTGGGTTCGTATCGAATAGAGCTTTCTAACGAATATTAGAAATTTGAAATCTAACGGTTGGATTTGGAGATACGTCCAAATCAAATTTGGAAAAGGTCGCTGTAAGTGCAGTTCGATGGCCGCTGATGGAAATCGACTGTACGGGCCTTGATAAAATTATTAAAAATAGTAATAATTTGTGTAAAATCATAAGAAATGATTGGGAAAAATTGGGATGAAAAACTCCATATTTGAAAAGATAAAAATAGATTTATATCGAAATGAACTAGTTTTGAACTAAAATTAAAACCCATTTATTTTTAAATAAATAAATTGGATTTGAAATGGGTTGTAAATAGAATTGATTTGTGGGTTTATCGTGAAGGGTGTTTTAAATGACACTTGTTCTTTAACCCGATAATAAATAGAATGTGAATTGGGATTATCGTGAACTGTGTTTTAAATGACATTAGTTCTTTAACACAGAAAAGTGAGTTTTAATGAATCTGCAATTAGATTGAAATGTGAATTGATAATTTAAATTATCAAATTTGGAAAATGAGCGAGAATGGAGTATCACCAGTTTTGCTCCAAAGCGATAGTTAAATCTTTAATTAGATTTGAACGTGGAATGGTAATTAATTTTACCGATAACACTGTGGTGTTAGATATGGAGTATTACCAGTTTTGCTTCATGGGATGGATAGGTTGGGATTAGGAAATAAAATAAGAAATTACTTCGGTGTGGTTCGCTAATCTCGACTAGTTTGGGAAAACCATAATTTGATTTGATATGAAATCCAAAGGAAGATTAAAGAATTTATCTTTGATAAAATTAATGGGAACCTTTCCCTAAGAATTGAAATTTAGAAACTAGCTGTAGGTTAGTTAAGAAGAATGGTTTCCTGGGTATTGATCTGATGTTGGTTTCAGCCTTCGGGGTTAATATTTGGGGAATTGCTCTCTTACTGATTTACGGTTAGTGACTAATGAATTGGAATGAGGCGTTTGTTGTGTTTGTGTAACATTTGTTTTTAATATACGCGGGTTGTTCGAAAAGGCCGGGTTTATACCCATTCTGAATAACCGATTCGATGATAAGTCGAAGATGATGACGGTGATCGAAGACCGGAAGTCTTCACATCGTTTGGATAATTACTGATGATCCTGATTAGGCTGTACACCCAAGAGGATGGAAATCGTTGGTGGTCGTCCAGACGTACTTGGAGATCGATGGATATGCGAGGAAAGTGCCTCCGGTTTCGTTCAGACCCAGAACGAACTTGTAAATGGATTGTGTGTCTGACATTGGACTTTATTCTGTGTTGATTGATCTCTATTAAATATGCATCTGTTTGGCAGCGGAGAATTTATTCTCTTGCTTAACGCCCTTCTCCGAGACGTACGAGCTCAGAGGTTGTATATCGATGGACATCAGTCGCATGGCATGAATTGCCTGTGTGGCATGCTGAGTTGCATGGATCAAGGCTTCTGTTGAAAAGCAAAGTCTTGTGGTTGATGATCAAAGCACAGCTTACGTGGCAGCTTTGTGTATAACGTGAATTTGCGAGCCTCACACCTCGGTATGAGTTAAAAAGGGGACAAGGACTGCAGGGAGAGCACGACGTTTCTTTCTAGCTTTGGTGGTGTCAGTGACTTACCAGCCCTGACATTTATATACTTTTCACCTATGTGGTTGTTGGATGAGGCGCCACGATTTTAGGTCTGTAAGGATCGGGAAACGTGTGTTCAGGAATAACTAATCCTCAAACATAAGAGACGACCGGCCCTGAAGCATCCAGGGGTTACCCAGAGTGTGTAGTCCCGAGGCATTTGCTAGAGTGTCTCGAAGCGGAGAGGAGCTTGCCCCTTGCCTCGACTCATGACGGAAATCCAATTTCCAATACGTGTATTGCGGTTTTAATTGTAGAACTAGTATGACGACATGATATATGGTACCCATGCCGTCTATGATTGATATTTATGATTGAAATTGTTTTGACACTATACACTTATAATAGTATCAAATGATTTGTTTTAAACGTACCAAACATGTTTGGCTATTATAAGGGAAAACCCTATCCTCCGGTTTGCGTTGCATTGTGTGATGGGACCTGGGTCTTATAATAGCTTCATTTTTTCGAAAAAGCATTGCGTTGTTTATTCTATGCACTGGTATTCTTGGGAGGAAACCCGTTCCGTGTTATACGGCGTGGTCCCTTGAATTACTCTCTTTTAAAGTAAAGCTTTAAATAACTGTTTTAGTTCTCACACCAGTCACATGACTGACCTGGAGTTTATTGTTTTAACCTAAACTCTGGGTGCCCCTATTTTCCACACAGGCAGCTAGTAGTTTTGGTTTTGCAGATTTATATTCACAGGATCCTGATTTACAGCTGGAACGATGCTCGGAAAGCTCTGTATCCGTGCATTACTTCTAGTTGTGCTTTTGTATTATTTTCCGCTGCGATGTATTTAAATGTAATTTATTGTAATCTCTGATATTTATCGAATGTATATTTATTCATACTCTGTATATTCCTGTAATCTGATGGAATTGTTGTAATATACAATGAAATGTTCTTCCGTCTGCTTTCATATGTGTGTTGTTCTCAAAGTATCCGCTCTTTCCTTCACGGGGAAGTTACAGGTCCTTTCATTTGGTATCAGAGCGAGGTTTACAGAGCTCGAGAACAAGACACATTAGAGTCATACGAAAAAATTCATCAGATATTGGGTTAGTAATATCCAATTAGAATGAATCGTTAGAGATAGGATCAGTAGTATCCTAGAACGAGTGTGAAGAGTATATTTTTCAATTGAAAACAATTTTGTTATGAAATTTAAAATCGTTTTATACGTATTTGAATATTTATTTAATTTGAATTTGGACAGTCCGATATATAAAGATATTGCATATACGCGTCATGAACGTATATTCGAAGTTTTAATATACCGGATGGATATAGAACCGCACTCTAGTAGCCCGGAGATGTTCTGATGGTGGTTCGAAACATCATCAGCATTTATTCTCGAGTGACGAAGGTGTGATCCATTAGACTAGTGTGAGAACCAAAACTTATATAGATAGATTTATTGTTGTGATTTGGCATCAAAAACACGATTTTTTGTATATATATCAAAATTATGAATTTGAAACGTTAATCCACTAATTGATTGATGTTTGTGTTGTTTGATTATTTGTTTGATAATTTTGAACCATTATGCCTAATAGAATCAAATATTGAACTGTATTGAAAATTGGTCTCATTTGCTTGCATATGCATGTACTTACATTGAACAGGTTATAGCAAGGAGGCTAGAGCAGATAATAAAATTTGTTTGCCCGACAAATAGGTACATGTTTACTATAATTTACTGTTTTGTTTGGGTGATGATGATTTTATGAGCCGATTGGCTAGCCGCTTGGCTTTTTCTTTTTCTTTTTGAGATCAGAAGGCCTATATGACAATTTCGGGATTTTCCCGTGGCTCCCGGTGCAGTGGAGGTTATGGTGAAATTTTTCGAAAATTTAGGGTGTTAGCCAAATTTTTGAAAATTTGAAAAGTTTTTAGAAACTGAAAAGTTGAAGAACTTAAGTCGTAATCAAAATACTGGAAGTTGAGTTGAATTGTTAAACAACTTTCAGCTTCGTTCCTTTTCGGGGACGAAAAGTTAAGTGGGGGAGATTGTAATAACCCGGAAAATCTGAGCCAGTTTAAAATTTTTATTTTGGCAATTTTAGCGAATTTCGAACATTTAAAATGAATTATTTTAAATAATATCGACGAAAATTTATTTTGAATATATTTAGAACGTATATATTTATACGCGTCGTCGTTAGAATATAAATAATTATATATAATTATAAAAGGAATTGAAAATGGCGCGGTAGTTCGATAATTCGATTTCAAACTTCAATTGAATGTACCAGGTGCAAAACAAACCGGATTTTAGCGAAACTGAAAATATTATGATCTAATTGAGAATATCTTTCCAACGAATCCGAGAAATCAAAATTTCATAGCGGGAATCAAAAGATGTGCCCAGTTGAAAATTCTGAATAGTCGCTATGGAATTCAGGCCCTTAAAAATGGAAATTTTGCAAACGACCTCGGATTTCGACGAAACCACTTTTGTTGGGTCCGTGATGTCAAGTTATTGCTAGATTCCAAATTTCATAATTTTTTGAATCAATATGTGAGCGTGGAAAAGGAAAACGTGTTTGACCAGTTTAATTGATTTTAATCGACTGGAAAATGACCATTTTTCAAACGGTCTCAGAATTCGACGAAACTAGTTTTGTTAGGACCGTATCGTCAATACGAAGCTAGAAAATATTTTTCTGGAATTTTTCGGGTTCGTATGTGACACCGGTAAATTGAAATGCGCGTTCAAATTCAATATATAGAGTTATATATTGATTTTAACGGAAACTGATCGAAACGGTCGAATCAGCTTACGGTACATATCTCATTGTGTTCGGAATAGGGGTGAAACGCTATGGACGACAGGCGGTGGGCTTCGTTTTGAGGTCGAAAATAAAAGTTGCTTTTTGGAATTAAATAAAATAAAATAAAAATAAAACCCCCTTTCTCTCCTATCTCTTCTCAGACCCCCCCTTCATTTTAGAAATTAAAACAAAAAAAAACAAAGGAAAAGTTCTGTTCAAACGCACGACCCCCCCCCCCCCCACCTTCCTCGTCGGCTTCCGCCTCCGCCTGGCACCAGGGCCACTACTCCACCGTCCGCCGCCCCACTGAAGGATCGCCGCCCCTTCCCCTAGCAACTCCGGCCATCCCCTACTCCTTCCCCGATTGAAGACCCAAACCCCCCCTCCCAACCCGCAACCCGTTAGCACCCAGACCCGCGCCCAAATCGAGATGGTCCCTCCCTCCGTCAGCTCTCCACCACCTCCAGTGAGTTTCCCCTTTCTTTTTATTTTGTTTTATTTTATTTACTATGAGACCTGCTTGATCTTTAAACTGAAATTATCATGATTTTTAAACTGAAATTTATTCATATATTTTTGTGATAAAAATCTGAAATTAATATATATAGTTTTGATTTAAAAAGGTAGTATTTAAATGAAAGAACTTTGTTTTAAAAATGTTGATTTTTGAAAATAAATATCATTGGAAAAGCAAGAAGATTTGATTTTTACAAGTAAAAAGGTTCGATTTTTTTTATATATAGAAAGAATAGATTTTTATCAATACAAAGAATAGATTTTTATAAACGAAAAGGTGATTTTCATTTGTAAACACGAGTTATAAAAATAGGATCTTTATTTATAAAAGAGCGAGAAAAATCAAGGATTTTTATAAGAGAAAGCAAGGATTTTTATAAAAGAGAGTTAGGAATTCTTATGTATTCCAATGGCGAGGAAAAACTGAATTTTTATATATTCGAATAGCGAAGAATAAAAATATAATTTTTATATTATAGATATATCAAAAATATGATTTTTACATTATAGAAGTGTTAAAAATTTGATCTTTATGTAAGTAGTGAATCAAAAATGTGATTTTTACTTGTGTAGAGTATTAAAAATATGACATTTATATAGTAGAAGATATAAAAATACTATTTTTATATAAGTAGTATATTGAAAATAAAATTTCTTTATAATAGAGAATATAAAAATATAATCTTTATATTTGAAAAGGCGAAATCTTTATATAGAGAATAGCAATGTAAAAATAGAATTTTTATCTATATAATAGCAATGTAAAAATAGAATTTTTATCTATATAATAGCGATGTAAAAATAGAATTTTTATCTATATAATAGCGATGCAAAAATAGAATTTTTATCTATATAATAGCGATGCAAAAATAGAATTTTTATCTATATAATAGCAATGCAAAAATAGAATTTTTATCTATATAATAGCAATGTAAAAATAGAATTTTTATCTATATAATAGCGATGCAAAAATAGAATTTTTATCTATATAATAGCAATGTAAAAATAGAATTTTTATGTATATAGTAGCGATGTAAAAATGTGATTTTTATATACATGGCAACAATATAAAAATGTGATTTTTATATATGTAGTGGCTACGGGCAACGAAAGTGACAAAAGGCGAGAACAGTGATGATTTCCTACATTGGAAGCATCGTGGAGTTTGGATAGCTTCGGTGAGAACTTCTCACCTTTTATTTTTTCTTTTTCTAGTTATATTATAATGTATACTAGGATGCAGACGGTGTTTAGTAGCACCCGACACCATCGTCCACAGACCATGGACTTGTTTGTTTGGTTGTGTAGTTGGTTAGATTATTTGGTTTGAATTGAATTGTTTGGTGAAATGAAATTGATTTGATTGATATGTGTATGGCGTGGGCCATCACTAGACCGGGGATAAGGCTAGGCCTTGTCCCGTTTCTAGTATCGTGTCGTTATGCCGCCGAAATTTTCTAAAATAAGTTAGAAAAATAAAGATATCATTTTATTTAATAAATGAACCGAATAGAATATTCATAGGTTGAATAAAATAATTTGATCGTTGAAAATATAATTTTTAACGTGAATATGAATATAGTGAATGTTCATAAACAAACCGGACGGTTTGTTTATGTACACCTATTTGAAGGATATTGATTGGGACGATAAATTTTACACATCGCCCAACTGCACAAACAAAATTTGTGTTTGATTTTTTGAAACCCCACATGGGTATTGAGATAAAATACGGCATACACTAATCCCAATAATTAGTTGTATGTCGATCGATTGATTGACAGACTGTTATAAGCGTTAGATATCTATATTTGATGCTTGTACAGTGTAGTGCACTTTGGATGATGGTTGATTATGTATCGTTGCTATTATATACATGTGTTGCATGGAACCCATATAATTAACTTTGTATGGTAATTGATTGGGCCTCATTCCAATTTTGAAATTAAAGAATATTATAAAATAAAGGTTCATGTGTTGACCGTACTCATCCGTTGAGATTAGTCATGTGTTGAACGAAATATTTTAACAATAAAATTTACCTCTTTAATATTATAAAATAAAGGTTCATGTGTTGACCGTACTCATCCGTTGAGATTAGTCATGTGTTGAACGAAATATTTTAACAATAAAATTTACCTCTTTAATATTATAAAATAAAGGTTCATGTGTTGACCGTACTCATCCGTTGAGATTAGTCATGTGTTGAACGAAATATTTTAACAATAAAATTTACATCTTTATCATATATAAAATTAGAAACTAATTGGAAAATAGATAAGATGAGTGGTCTCCAGGATATTGATCTGATTTTGGTTTCGGCCTTCGGGGTTAACATTTTGGGAATCGTTCTCTTACTAATTTACGGTTGGAGTCTGATTTGAAATCAGACGATAGATATCATAATTTTTTCTTAAATATATTGAAAAACAAAAATAGTCACACATGGACAGTACTCATCCGTTGAGATTAGTCATGTGTTGACAAAAATATAGATTCGCATATTGAATAGAATAAATATTCATTTGTTGAATAGAATAACGGAATTTTTGAAATATATAAGGCCGTGTTGATTAGAGATGCGCCATTTTGACGCGAACGATATTTATATCGATTATATTCGTTTTTATAATTTGAATTGAATCGAATTTGAATTGAATAGAAAACGAATCGAATTTGAATTGAATAGAAAACGAATTTGAATTGAATTTAATAGAAAACGAATCGAATTTGAATTGAATAGAAAACGAATCAAATTTGAATTGAATAGAAAACGAATCGAATTTGAATTGAATAGAAAACGAATCGAATTTGAATTGAATAGAAAACGAATCGAATTTGAATTGAATAGAAAACGAATCGAATTTGAATTGAATAGAAAACGAATTTGAATTGAATTGAATAGAAAACGAATTTGAATTGAATTGAATATAAAACGAATTAGAATTGAATTGAAATGAATTTTAAAACGAATTTATAAGGAAAAATTCAATTTTGATTTGAATTTGAAATGGAAGTTGAAATTCTTTTTGAAACGAATTTAAAACTATTTATAAAATTCGGTTTAAAAAGAAATCGACGAAATATATATTATATATATTATATATATAATATAATGGCCTGAATAGAACGCGCCGCGCCGCGGTAGTTCGTAAATTTCGACCATTGACTTCGAATGGACATTACGGGAGATCCGACCGTCGGATTCTCCTAAAACCGGAACCTTGGGTTTGTATCGAAAAGAGCTTTCTAACGAATATTAGAAATTTGAAATCTAACGGTTGGATTTGGAGATACGTCCAAATCAAATTTGGAAAAGGTCGCTGTAAGTGCAGTTCGATGGCCGTTGATGGAAATCGACTGTACGGGCCTTGATAAAATTATTAAAAATAGTAATAATTTGTGTAAACTCATAAGAAATGATTTGGGAAAAATTGGGATGAAAAACTCCATATTTGAAAAGATTAAAATAGATTTTTATCGAAATGAACTAGTTTTGAACTAAAATTAAAACCCATTTATTTTTAAATAAATAATTTGGATTTGAAATGGGTTGTAAATAGAATTGATTTGTGGGTTTATCGTGAAGGGTGTTTTAAATGACACTTGTTCTTTAACCCGATAATAAATAGAATGTGATTTGGGTTTATCGTGAAATGCGTTTTAAATGACATTAGTTCTTTAACCCAGAAAAGGGAGTTTTAATGAATCTGCAATTAGATTGAAATGTGAATTGATAATTTAAATTATCAAATTTGGAAAATGAGCGAGAATGGAGTATCACCAGTTTTGCTCCAAAGCGATAGTTAAATCTTTAATTAGATTTGAACGTGGAATGGTAATTAATTTTACCGATAACACTGTGGTGTTAGATATGGGGTATTACCAGTTTTGCTTCATGGGATGGATAGGTTGGGATTGGGAAATAAAATAAGAAATTACTTCGGTGTGGTTCGGTAATCTCGACTAGTTTGGGAAAACCATAATTTGATTTGATATGACATCCAAAGGAAGATTAAAAAATAAATTTAAAGAATTTATCTTTGATAAAATTAATGGAAACCTTTCCCTAAGAATTGAAATTTAGAAACTAGCTGTAGGTTAGTTAAGAAGAATGGTTTCCTGGGTATTGATCTGATGTTGGTTTCGGCCTTCGGGGTTAATATTTGGGGAATTTCTATCTTACTGATTTACGGTTAGTGACTAATGAATTGGAATGAGGCGTATGTTGTGTTTGTGTAACATTTGTTTTTAATATACGCGGATTGTTCTGAAAGGCCAGGTTTATACCCATTCTGAATAACCGATTCGACGATAAGTCGAAGATGATGACGGTGGTCGAAGACCGGAAGTCTTCACATCGTTTGGATAATTACTGATGATCCTGATTGGGCTGTACACCCAAGAGGATGGAAATAGTTGGTGGTCGTCCAGACGTACTTGGAGATCGATGGATATGCGAGGAAAGTGCCTCCGGTTTCGTTCAGACCCAAAACGAACTTGTAAATGGATTGTGTGTCTGACATTGGACTTTATTCTATGTTGATTGATCTCTATTAAATATGCATCTGTTTGGCGGCGGAGAATTTATTCTCTTGCTTAACGCCCTTCTCCGAGATGTACGAGCTCAGAGGTTGTATATCGATGGACATCAGTCGCATGGCATGAATTGCCTGTGTGGCATGCTGAGTTGCATGGATCAAGGCTTCTGTTGAAAAGCAAAGTCTTGTGGTTGATGATCAAAGCACAGCTTACGTGGCAGCTTTGTGTATAACATGAATTCGCGAGCCTCACACCTCGGTATGAGTTAAAAATGGGACAAGGACTGCAGGGAGAGCACGACGTTTCTTTCTAGCTTTGGTGGTGTCAGTGACTTACCAACCCTGACATTTATATACTTTTCACCTATGTGGTTGTTGGATGAGGCGCCTCGATTTTAGGTCTGTAAGGACTGGGAAACGTGTGTTCAGGAATAACTAATCCTC
Organism: Allium sativum; assembly: GCA_030737875.1. Classification (NCBI taxonomy): domain Eukaryota; kingdom Viridiplantae; phylum Streptophyta; class Magnoliopsida; order Asparagales; family Amaryllidaceae; genus Allium; species Allium sativum. The sequence continues at coordinate 3,334,049 of JASFAX010000039.1, read as the reverse complement.
AAACGTAAGAGAGGACCGGCCCTGAAGCATCCAGGGGTTACCCAGAGTGTGTAGTCCCGAGGCATTTACTAGAGTGTCTCGAAGTGGAGAGGAGCTTGCCCCTTGCCTCGACTCATGACGGAAATCCAATTTCCAATACGTGTATTGCGGTTTTAATTGTAGAACTAGTATGGCGACATGATATATGGTACCCATGCCGTCTATGATTGATATTTATGATTGAAATTGTTTTGACACTATACACTTATAATAGTATCAAATGATTTGTTTTAAACGTACCAAACATGTTTGGCTATTATAAGGGAAAACCCTATCCTCCGGCTTACGTTGCATTGTGTGATGGGACCTGGGTCTTATAATAGCTTCATTTTTCAAAAAAGCATTGCGTTATTTATTCTATGCACTGGTATTCTTTGGAGGAAACCCATTCCGTGTTATACGGCGTGGTCCCTTGAATTACTCTCTTTTAAAGTAAAGCTTTAAATAACTGTTTTAGTTCTCACACCAGTCACATGACTGACCTGGAGTTTATTGTTTTAACCTAAACTCTGGGTGCCCCTATTTTCCACACGGGCAGCTAGTAGTTTTGGTTTTGCAGATTTATATTCACAGGATCCTGATTTACAGCTGGAACGATGCTCGGAAAGCTCTGTATCCGTGCATTACTTCTAGTTATGCTTTTGTATTATTTTCCGTTGTGATGTATTTAAATGTAATTTATTGTAATCTCTGATATTTATCGAATGTATATTTATTCATACTCTGTATATTCTTGTAATCTGATGGAATTGTTGTAATATACAATGAAATGTTCTTCCGTCTGCGTTCATTTGTGTGTTGTTCTCAAAGTATCCGCTCTTTCCTTCACGGGGAAGTTACGGGTCCTTTCATAATAAGTCCCTAGATGTTGGGATTTAGAAGGCTTGTTAAATTCTTAAGACAAATGTGTAAGTAGAGGAAGAACCTTATGAGGACATCCAACCTAGCGACTTACTATATCTGGAATTTGGAAGCTAATAACAGAATTGGATTTATATCCTACACAGAGGAAGTGTATTGGTCTTATGGTTTTTGAAAATTTAGCATCATGGAATGCCACCCTCAAGAATAAGGACATAAAATATGAAATACTGGAATTACATTAACCTTTTTGGTTTGAATATGACCGTATTTTGGTTTGTTTAAAGGTATTTTTTAACTTTTATAAATTAGTCCTTTTGTCGTTTTTCAAAAAGAAAAAAAGAAAGAAAGAAATAAAGAGGGACTATATTTAAAATTATGAGGAACATGCTCAAAATGAAAAGAATGTGATGTGTAATTTTTCATGTTTGCATGCAAATTATACTATCCATCCAAAATAAAATAATACCCATTCCTTGTAATGTTAAATATGTCAATATTATTGTTCGGCAAATTTATGAAAATTTTAACAAAAGACCTTACTTAGATTAAAATACAGTGAGTGAATTGGAGCATAGGAAAATATTCTAGTCATTAGTGTAGATTAGACATTAATCAGTTAGATCTAGAAATTTGATTTAATATATTCTTTTTGAGTCAAACTTCATTTGAAGACTGGAAAACAAAATGAAGACAACCAAAGCTTTCTTATCTACAGGATTAACCTCTTACATAATAGGAATAATAATAATATAATATTTATAGGAGTAGCATAATAATCTCTTTGGTAGTTAGTAGGCACTCTTGAAGACAAGTAAGTCACCTAAATTACCGAAGTGTTGATGGAAACCATTGACAAATTTCCACTCAAACCAAAATTTATGGTTAGACTTTAGAAAAAGTCTAATTTGATTAGGAAGATTGTGGAGGATAATGAGTTGATATTATATTTTGGGTTATTTTTCTAGATATATGATATTAGGAACCCATAAAAGTTTTATGTTTGATAAGATACTTCCACTGTACATTGAACCTTTGGTAGGGCCTAATCAAGAAACATGGACAAAGATGGAACCTCGAAAATCTTGTGCCACCATAGATATTTTGGAGCACGGGATTTCGAGACTCCGCATTTTTCAGATTGATTGGTTCAGGTATAGTAAAAAGAAAAATTCGAGAGAAAGCAAGAAAAATTTTAAAAAATTTGAGCCTTCCTTGAAAATTTAGGATTTTGGGTTGCATTGTGGTTGCTAAATTGGATGTTAGGAAATGGATGCAACACAATTGCACAATGCACTCATATAGAACTATATGCATATTAGGTTGTTTTGCATAATATTGAATCACTTATTACACATACACGTTAGGGGTTGAGCTCAGTTTAGTAGTCTGCAGTTCATAGTCACTGCGAGGCATGGATGTTTATGAATGAATTAAAAATAACAAGGGTGTACAACATGGATGTCCAGAGTGAGCTGTGTTTTTTCGCACCTTCAAACAGATTTCGGGACGAAATCTGTTTGAAGGCGTTAAGAATGTAACACCCCATAAAATATACCTAAATATAGTAATGAAAATAAGTAATTAAATAATAAAATATAAACAGGGCTGAAAAATGAGATTTTGCAGAATTAAGAATTTGGCTACGAAAATCTTTTATTTGGATTGGTGGTGAAATTTTGATTCGTTTTCATATATAATATGTTGAAAACGGTGCTCGTATGAAGAAATTACAATAAAATGAAATCAGACGATAAACGCATATACATATGTGTGTGTGTGTGTGGTTTAATTAATAATATATATATATATATATATCTAAGGAACAAATAAATTGGATAAGAATAATATTCTCTTAGATAAATTTGAATTTCAAATGAGAAGATAAAGATAAGGGGATAAAGATAATCTTTATATGGTAAGAAATAATCTAATTAATAATGTTATATATAATAAATATATTCAACCATTCGTAGCGCTTATTGGGAAAAACAACGACCAAGAGGTCGACCACCCCATATAAGGTGTGTCGACCGCCGGTCGACCGCCTTTCTAGAGGTGTGGTTGACTGCTTGGCAGCTGAAATGCCCAATAAGGCTAGATTTGGTTGGGTTTTTGGGTTAATTTATAAAGATGAACAACCTGGATTAAATCTTAATAATCTGACGGTTCTTGCTTAAACAAGCACCTATAAATAACCCTCTAGAACCCATACCTAAACCTGGTCACTCTCTCTATTTGTGCCTCCACTCTACAGCCATTGATTCTAAAGGAATTCAAAACATGTTTTCTTCTTCTTCTTATACACATTTATTCTTCTTTCTCTAATCTTTTCTTATAGAATTTAGATTAGAATATAAACCTGGAATCCCATGATATATATATATATATAAGAATATTAATTATTTGATTCTTATGTATATAGATATATAGGGATTGGAGTTCACATTAAATAGGCAGATCAATGGAATTTCCAATCACTATAAGTGGAATTAGTATTTTCTTAGGCATATTCTACATTTATAGATTACTATATGGATATGTATGCCTAAGGAGATTTGGTACAACGACAATATCAAACAACACCCCCCCCTCCCCCAAATCTCATGTTTTTATGTATTTCGCAAGAAATGTCAATTTATATCTGGTTTATGGATTTTGTTTTAGTAACGGATGAAGAACAATTGGGTGATATACTTTTATTTATTTGATTTATCCCTTTTTCTACATCATCAATTTTAATGTAAAAAGGTTTTGATTTGATTATATTTATTATTTGAATGGGTTTGCGTTTTTGTTCTAATTAGATGACCCGAATGTATTCAGATTCGAATCCATATGAACGTTTTTATGCACAACATAAAAAGGTGTAAATTAGATAAATGAAGGTTTATGCGCGTGTGTGTGTATATTTACATATATTTATGTGTATATATGGATATGTATGATTTAAGAAATCTACACCCTATTCTTGATTCATTACTATAATTATCCTTACAAGCCTAGGGTGCAAGTTTTAATTGAATATTGTATTTTTCCATTACTGCTATATGTAATTATGCAATTATACCATTATGCCATGAATGTAACGGTTGAACGTGGAAATTAACTCGTATGCCTTAAATTAGATCAAGTTGACAATTTTACCTTGTCAAAACGTTCTCTTGTTCATACATTACGTATTAAATATTTTACGTATATAGCGTAATTAATGTAACTAGCGTAATAATGACGTAATAAATGCAATTAGGGTAAGAATTGAATTTGAAATATCCCCATATATTGATTGCTTGTGTGTGCATATGGAATGGCTTACATATATTAATGAATACAGACATGAGGTTAGTTGCACTACACCAGAAATGACCTTTTGTAGCATTGAAAAAACGCTACTAATTCTTATAGTAGCGTTTCGGTAAACGCTACGACACAACATGCAACTAAAAGTCTGAAAGTTTTGGTTGCATTACAGAAAACACTACCAAAAATGAACATATTGTAGCGTTTCTATAACCCTACAAAAGGTTTTTTGGCAGCGACTTAAAAACGCAACTAAAGGGGTACTTGCACCCATATTTTTTATTTTTTGTAGCGTTTTTTCCATCCTACTATAATATTTTTCTGTAGATTACGTTTTCTTCTGTAGCACTTTTGAAACGCTACTAAAACTTGGTGATATGCAACACATTTTAATCGCAGCTTCTTATTGTTAATGGCTTGTATCATTTTCAGCAATCACTTATATATAATAGCCATAGTAAAATAAAAAATCAACCGCGTAATTATCATTTTCAAACCAATGTCGACAATCACTATGTTCAAATAATTAAAAAACACATTTATCGCTTAATCAAGTATTATATCCATAATCATTTCAACAATAGTATTTCAATAAAATAAGTGAATCCATGCACCACAACTATTTACAAATAAGTCTACACCACTAGTAGGAACAAAATATTATATAATACATAATAATTATAGTATCGATCATGCCTTAATTACCAATAGCTCTTTATGAGATTGTTCTTCACTTTTGAAATGCTAATTACCTGTACATAAGTATAACGGTCGACGGTTAAAATTACAAATAAGTCCTAATAATTTACATGTATATATGATCTCGAATTGATATATATCTAGTTATAGATGATGACTTCATATAAATTCTATCGAAATCCATGTAGCAGAGTAGATAATCGGAATAAAACAAAATACCCTATCGACACCCATGTGGCAGCAAAGAGCAGCACCTACCAATCCACCAAATCCAGCCTTCTGGAAGGTCTGCCTATAGAACAACAACCACCATTAGTGTAGCTCATAATTGTTCGCATAATGTAAAGAAACAACTAACAAAGCTCTTTAACATGATATCATTTTTAACTTTACATTATTTGTTTTACTAGTTCAAACTTTCGTTGCCCTTCTCATCCTTGTTTTCTCAGCCCAAAGTGTAGACAGATTCATCATTAAGCTGGACTTAGTTTGTATAAGTCATAACATGTAAAAGTCACGTACCATTTTTTTTTTGAATAAAATCACAGTAAATAACCAATAAATATAAAATTCACCTAAATTACATTTTCAACCCGCACACAGAAATCCCAGAATAAGAAACCCCATGCTCTTTAACTCAAAATTACATACTATACAACAACAACAACACGTAGAATATTACATACTATACAACATCCAACAAAGAAAGGAAGCACAGTCAATCATCAATCTTTCATACATCATGGAGTAGCCGATACCTGACATATTTTGCACCCTTATATCCCTTTAATTTGGAGTCTGGACTAGATTATTGCGTGGATGAATTTTCTGTAGAAACAGAAGCTAATGATGATTCAAGTTCATCAAGCTCGTCATCACTTGTGTGGCATTTTCGGACCACTGATGAACTGCTCCTCTTAAGCTTGGCTGTTGTCCTAACATCTCCAATTATGTTCTCAGTGGAGGACCTTGAAGGGGCAGTGTATGACATTTGACCTGCCTTATATGGGTAGTCTTGTATTTCTTCCTCGTTGCTTTTGTTTGAGTCCTAGACGTGTATTCGGTGTTATTTTCTTTAACAACGTAGAAAGCAAGGAACATTTGCATGCATTTGCTTTAGTAGTCTGCTAAATTGCATCAATTCTAGACAATCAGATCGTTGAACTTAGGGTGAACTCATGTTAATGGTTTCAACCATAATAAATAGATTTATGTTTATATTCTCTTACAGAAGACAAAATAAACGTGCTCTAATGGAACCTGCATTACATGCATTGTGGTGCATACGATGCTAATGTGTTAGAAGTAGAGTTATAAAACATTAAAGAATGTTTTCACTTTCTCGAATTACATAGGTTTTTTATTTGTGCATTTGTTTACCTGCACAAATCAGAAGAAAAAAAACTCAATCGAGAATCAAATGGATATTTATTATTTAAGAAATAGGTAGAAAAATATGTATTATGTTTTAGATGGAAATTATTATGTGCGAAAGTGTCCATTGGAAGTGACTGTTGAGGCTAATGGACATCCTTCGAATCCACACCTCCTGGAGATCCTTTAGTGCTGACACTTCCAATACGCAGAAATTTGTCTGGATAACATTTACAAATGGTATCTCGTTGTATGAGAACATGAACACGTCGATGAAAAGTCCAAAAGATGAATTTCAACAATATCTGGTCTCAATATATATTTACCCAGAAATTTACGGAATTGACCTATTTATATGAGTTAAAAGATAGCAAGGATGACTATTTAACCTCTAAATCTAATGCTTCAAGAGCATCTACAGGGATTTGGTTCGTACAAAATTCATCAGGTGAAAAGTTTACAAGAATTCGCTTGATCATTTTAGCACCAAATGTTTAGCATACCTCTTTCCGTATAGATTTCTCCAAAAGCAGGTCTTTTGGGAGCATTAAAAGGTCGCTTAAACCATGCAAAAGAGAAAAGGATTTGAATGTTTGCACTATATCGTGTAATTCAGCTTGTTGATCCTTGCACTGAGAATATTCATCAGTGTCCATGCCAAATATATCTGTTAGCTATCGCGACCAATTCCCAATGAATTTTTATTAGTTGAGCACCTACAAAGGAAGGCTTAAAAAAATAACTCATGTCAGTTAGCATACATGTTTACCGGTGCAATAATGTAAGTGAATAAATTTTCTTGCATCTTAGATGGTTGTGTTTTGCTAACCCTGTTGATATTCAATTATAAGGTCCAACTCTTATCAGCTTTTGCTCCCATTTCATGAGCACAAAATTCATTTTTTCCAGAGCAAAACTATATGATTAGCAAATTGTGATTAGCACATATTTAGATAAACCTTGTACCTAACTCTAATTGATTAATATCTGATTCCAACCATTTATAAAACAATTTCACCAATCCAATAATCAAAATTTAGCAATAACTCATTGGCAGGAGAGTGTCAGTAGCATGTTTGTTGCTTCATCTTCCTTGTCTAAATAAATTCTCCAACAAATATTACCTGACTTTATGTTCCTTTGAAGGTATGCATTTGAGTATTGGACAAAGAGGTTTGAACCATGTTCCTACATGACCCATAAATTCAATTATGTATCCCTACGCCTCAGCAGCTGCAGCATATGCATATCGAAGCACATAAACCTATTTTCAGCAAAAATCGGAGTTCACAAAAAGATAGCGATAAGCACTCACCTAGTAAGCAACATGAAATAGCTTCAAAAGTGCAATGTCTAAGATTCACGCAACACACACACACTCGCATGCTCTTACCACACGAGCATACGCATAAAAATAATAATATTATGTCCAAAACATATATGATAAAATAATTTGTACATTTTCTCTATAATAAAATAGAAATCGAACTAAATTTTCGAATGTAGATTTGGAAAATATAATTCAGTGCCTATACAATGTTACACACTTCTTTCTCTAGAAATAAGTTTCCGAATAAAGCTGCATGTACTATTTTTTTATTAGCAGAACAATTTGACATGGATCTCACCACTGATTTTTTAATCCTACAACTAAATGACCTGTCTACTATAGCTGAGATAGAGTCGTTCCTTCAATCGACAGAAGATGAGAAAAACTCTCTCGCAAATAAACTCATTGCTCTTTCTGCTGACCTGGCCACTGAGAGAGACCGAGTTCTTAGAATCAGTGCAGACTTTGATAATTTTCAGAAAAAGATAGAGAGGGAATGACAATGCTCAGGGAGAAGTTTTGGAATCTTTGTTGCATGTGCTTGATAATTTTGAGAGAGCAAAATCACAGAAAAAAGTTGAAACAGAAGGAGAAGAGAAGTTTAACAATAGTTACCAAAGCATTTATAAGCAGTTTTTAGAACATCTCCACTCCCTTGGGGTGAAAGCTATTGAAACAGTTGGCACTGCATTTGACCCTCTTCTACATGAGGCGGCGATAATGCCAGAAGAGTCAATAGAGTACGATGAAGGAGTAATAATACAAGAGTTAGAAAAGGATTTAAACTAGGAGATAGGCTTCTGTGTCCAGCTGTACATACACACACATGCACACATATACATACATACACATGCACACACATATATGCATATATATCAGACATAAATACACGTACAAATATATTATTATTATTACAGTTATCACTATTACTACAATTATTATTATAATATTTGGAGCTGATTGCTGCAGTTAATCAAAATGTTGATTCATAACCCCTCATCTCATATTGCATCAATAACAAAAACTTCATGCGTAGACAGTAACTAATCACCATGTCAGTTAGAAATAAAAACTATTAAATTTCATAAGAAGCAGTCAAGAGCCTGAAATATATGCAGAGCCCCATCTCTGATGTTTAAATTTGCATAAGTCATGTTTGAATGCAAGTGCAACAAGTGAAATCAAACCAAACTAGTGCAATGCAAAAATCAACATACTTATGCCTAAGCAGTCAACTCACATCGTAATATGCCAATGGCAACTCACATATGCGCTCAGTAGAAAAGCGATAAACTAGTACACATTAGTTCAACAAAAGTAAGAACCAAACCAATTTGTTCCAGCTCAAGGCAGCATAATGCAAAATTAAAACAATTACAAAGAGGTTCAATAAGATACTTAGCTTTTTGATTAAAATAAGACATATTAAAGATCAAAATGCATAAATTCACCTTCAAATGCAGGAAACTTTATATTTGGCACACTTTTATTTATTTCTGAGAGCCTTGAGATAATTAATCTTGCTTCATTCTCAGCTATACAACACTAGTTTCAATAGTGCTCTCTGCATTGTCGAAAGAGTTAATGTAACACAAATGCATTCCATCTAGAATAATAGGTGCAAAAACTTCTAAAGCATTATAATGAGAATATGCAGCCTAGTCGATGAATATGGTTTCCTTCCTAATGCTTAAAGATAATTAAAACTTCTGTCATTTTACTAATTGCTATAATTGCATTACTAGAACCGTTAATATTATAAATGACTTACCTGAATATCATTCGTAGGGGTAAGTGAAAATATTTTATAAATCATATCATTGTTGTTACATTTTTCCAAAATAAAACTGCAAGAAAATGGAATGTTAGGGGCTTCAATCGTGCCAATGAGATCGGGAACATCTGATGCATCATTAAAGCCAAAATATTCCTACAAATAAATGAAGCATTTTAGCAACCTAAATTATTCAAAAATAAATTAAAGTAAACCCAAAATACTTACAAAGTTTAATAGCCCTCTAACAAAGGTTGTAAAAATGTGGTGCATTCTTCTATTTGGAAGTTGTTCGGAAGTGAAATAGAAGGTGAAAATGAGATATTATGCTCATCAGTAGGCGTTGCAATAAAAGCAATCACGCATTTGTGGCTGTTTCCGCTAGAGCTTATAAGAAAATACTACCACTTAGACAATGAAATAGAAGTGATCTCTTCGTTTAGATGAAGATTGGCATTTGTGTGATTGACTAGACCAAAGCTAGTTGCCTCCCTTAATGGACCAGGTTCCTGGATCAGAACCTATTAAGGAGACTGCTCCAGCAAATTCACTGATGCTAACACTCAACATGTAGTTGATTCTTGTGATTACCTAACAGTATTGCAGGCACTGCGTGATATTTGATAATTATTTGAAATAAAAGTAATATCTTTTAAGAAAAAATAGCTGTTAGCCTGTTCCTCTTTAATAATAGACCGCTGATCAGGGACATATCTATTTGTATGATTACCTGGGCTACAGCCCGAGTGCTGCTCCGGATCTATGAGTGGAAAATAGAAATTTCAAAATGTTACACAAAATTACCTCTATCTGCTGTTCCAAAACATTGTTATCCATTGCGTTCTTCAATTTTTTTCTCGAAATTGAAGCCAACTTTGCTAATTGTTCAACTATATTATGTCTCTAATTTCCACTCTTCTGTAGGTTCGAATTCATGTTCTATTTTACCATATATTTCATCCTTTTCTATTTTAATGTTATAATATGCAACTTGAATCAAGCTTTATAGCAGAACGTCAATTCAGCTTTATAGCTCGAACAAGCTTAATTTTTAAAACTGATTTGAATAATTACAAAATGCAGGTACTTCCAAATATCATTACTACCTGTCGAATTAGGGAAAATTAAGCAAAGTCAAATAGGTATTGAAAATTAAGTTTAAACATGGTGGTATGATAAGTTTGACCATAAAGGTGGATACAAGAGATTACCCTAAATGATTTGTCAATTAAAGTTGCAGTGTGCACTTCCTAGTGTGTTAACATGAACAATTTGAACATGGAACATGAACAATTACTACATGTCATCAATATTGAAAACAAATAGATTACAGCTTGGTTGCCTACTAAACAAAAACACGATAGCGCTTGATGTTCTTAATAATTTTGGGAATTAAGATCCAATATTAGTAAACTGTTGATTGTTGTTTAACTTGCAGTAATATTATTTTAGGTGAAGTTGAGCTCAATAGCATTCAGCTTTCTCCCCTCTAAACAACAGTTTATTCTTCTACAGGTTTCTTAAGATTGTTACCAAATTAATTAGAAACCATATTGTCCAAAAAGAAAAAAATTAAAGGATATTTATCTTTTCTTCCTCACTAAAGCAACAGAAAAGAATTCAACACCATAGTCTCCATTTATCAAGTTGCTGCTCTATATCCATTTACGGACAATTATTTGCAACTGTTGATATTATTTAGCTTTACTCTTTTTCACCTTTTTTTTACCCTATTTTATTTAGCCCAGGTCGGAGTATAATCATGTTCCGTCCCTGCCACTGATAGAGAACACCAACACTCATGAATATATGCAACCCAATAGTCCAGATTAAAGTTAAATTCCAAACGTAACACCAAAATATACTTAAAACGGAAGAAAAAATCGTAAATAAAAAAATTAGAGCTTGGAAAATACCTAGTTGTCTGGATGAGAAAATATCTAGCTAGGATGAGCGATACAAAAATTGGGATCAGCGATTGTGAATCAGGGCTGGGAAGCTGAAGAAGTGGCGGAGAGATTCATAGATGTTGTCTTGAAAATTAAGGTGGAAGGATTGTTGTTTTGAAAATTTGGATGGAGATAGAATTAGGAATTTTGTGGAACGGGAGATTTTCAGAATAGAATTTTCATAGAATGAAAATTAGACAGTGGAAAGCGGGAACGAAAAACTAACTCCCATCTATGTTATATGTAAAATGCAACAATTCAGAGGGCCTAACGGAACAGATGCATTTATGCTTCAAACGTCGCTGTATCATGCATCTAAAAACATATTTTCTTGTAGTGTTGCCATTTGTGGTAGAAGTCTGCCCGAAATAGACCGACAAATCCAGCAACCACAAGTGGGTCAATTAATGTGAGAGGTCAGGGTGTCATGGGCCATTCAAATTTAGTATAATATTACACGAGGTTAAACCCATCTGTAGTAGAAGCCTGCCCAGAACTGCTCGGCATATCCAGTATCTACATGTAAACAGTTTAATGTGAGAAGTCTAGTGTATGTATATACATACGTACATACATACATACATATATATATATATATATATATATATATATAAACTTGTTGTGTGTGAAAATAGACAGGTTTGCTTCGCCTTGGGAAGGTCTTAAGTAACTAACTCTCTTCTTATCTAGTTTGGGTCTTAGGTGGTTAGGACAAGGATCCTCTTCGAAGCTTTATTCCTTTGATAGGTAGGTTTATGGGTCACCCTTTTATGAAAAGTGGTTAAGCATAGCGGTAACAGAGTAGGGTAGTTCACGGGGGATGTCCACTTCCTCCAGAATCTTGTGAAGGCTAAACTAAGGACAAAATTGGTTTTTATATATGATATGTGGTCGTAGCATGCTCACCAACTGTCTAAGGGAGGTCTTAAGCGACGTAGGTTTTCTACCGTAATATCCGTTAAGTAGTAACGTTTTGCAATACCACTTCTCATATTACTTTTGAGAGTATAGACTTAAGAACGTTGATGTATTAGGACAGGATCTTAAGGGGCTAGGGTCCTCCTCAAGGTTATAAGAGATCATCAAAATCAACCTTTAATAGGGCAATAAGTGACTAAGGATACCGACCTCGTTGGGTCTTTACCCTAAATGAACTAATGGAGGTCTTAAGCGATTGATTCTGATATCCACCCCATTGGTTAGATATTTTGTGTACATGTGAATGCTTGTGTGTTTCATAGACATACCTTGATATATGTAATCTACTAAATCTAGGGTATGGTCTTTAAGTAAATACTATTTTCAGTCACACGAGACTTTATGTTCTGACCCTTTCCTTAACATATCCAAAAGGTCAGTAGGTGGGGTGGATTCAATGGACGAAATGATGATGGAGCCTAATGATGAAGGAACCATAGCTATTTGGCATTATGGAAGTATTTTTTGTTGGGATACTTAATTTTGATGTATCAATTATTGCATGAGACTCGTTGTTTATGATGGTTTTAAATTAAAGGTACATCTATTTTGAGTTATTATATTTTATCCCTTCCGCTGTGTGAGATTCTGATTTCGTTTTAATATGCTTTATTATATCTATTATGCCATTTCCTTATAGGAACCAACGATCCTTTTAAGATGGCTCTAAGCTTCGATTCACCTTTTTAGGTCGAAATTTAGGCCCATTTTAGGCTCGTTGATATTGGACCTTCGGGTCAATCCTGTGTGAACCTTATGGACCTTCGGGTCAATCCTGTGTGAACTCTATGGACCTTCGGGTCATTCGGGTACCCCTTATGTGAGATATTAGTACTAGCTATGGCTTTAAGCCATCCTGTGTGATTACACGTGCTGACATAACTTCGTCTTGCCATTCTATATTGGATCCATAACCCGTGTTTCATTATTTTGGGTTTACTAGAGATTTTATTTGCGGCTTTAAACTCTTATCATAGTTTAGTGACTTTATGAATCCATGATTTAGTGTTTTTAGCGAACTCATGGTACGCGATTTTTTGTGTGACTACATTTTGTGAATACCTAAATTTTTCCTACATCTATTGTTATACGAATTACCCCTCATAATAATTAGTATTACTCCTTTATGACCTAAAGGAATATTCTTCTTTGTGATCTAGTTACCTATTGTTCATATAGTGATTAACTATTTCAAGTTAGATTGACCCGTGTGTGTGTTCCTCGGATCAGACCGAGTTATACGTTAGCTTTTTCTACCTCATGCTTAGTTGTTATCTTGGATATCCTGCTTCATTTTTGGAGATGCATAGTTTTTTCTTCTTCTGTTTTTGTGGTTTACCCATGGACCTGACATTGTATATTCGTTTGTGGGGATTTTGATGTATTCATATGTATGTATATTTTGTGTATTGACTATTAGACATCTAGATATATGATGTATTGTACCGGATGTATATGTATACATATGTATATCTGTGTCTGCTGTTCTGTATTCTGTGTTTGATATTATATCGTGCCTTGTTCTGAACAGATCCTGAAGCCACCGTTGTAATGTATTGAGAAAGATTAAATATGTCGATATATACATACATACATACATACATACATACATATATAATCGACATGTTTAATACTTATTCTATACAATATTACGAAAGGTCGCTCCTATTATGCCCTATTCTCCGTATTGGCAGATAGTATTACTAGTTAGTACTTTTTGCTAATATGGGTCTTGGGGCAGAGCGTCACATGCATTGTACCCCTTGGATCGATGAAGGGGTTTGGCACCTCGGCACATACAATCTTGCCGACTGGTAATGGGATTTTTGGTTTGCCCTCAAAATGCGGAAATAACAAGATACGAGCATGTGGTAATTCTCCTTTTGAAATTCAATTGTGTATATGACTGTACGGAAATATGAAGGACAATGATAGAATCGTAGAATAAACAAATTTAGGTAAACGATATTGTAAAATATAAACATCTCCATCGCCCAACTGCACAAATAAATAACATGGATATTGATGTACACCCATTTGACTGATATTGATTGGGACGATAAATTTTCTCCATCGCCCAACTGCACAAATAATAATCAGTATTTGTTGTTTGAAACCCCACGTGGGTATTGGGATAATATTTGACATACACTGATCCCAATAATTAGTAGTATGTCAATCGATGGGTTAACATTCTGTGATGAGCGTTAATTATTTATTTTTAATGCTTATACAGTGGTAAATAACACTATGGATGATGGATGATTGTTTATAACTGTTGTTGTATACATGTGTTGTGTGAAATCCATACAAATAGCATTATATGGTAATTGACTGTGTCTGTTTCCAATTCAGAAATATTTGAAACTATAAGAATATTTGAAATAGAAATATTTGAAAATAGAAATATTTTAAAATAACGAATATTTTAAAATAATATTCAGTAATGGATCAAAATATGATTTTTGATGTCCGATTAGGGATGGACACGAAAATATTTATATATATAAAGCCGTGTTGATTAGATTAATGCCATTTTGACGCAAACGATATTTATATCGATTTTATTCATATTTAAAATGAATATTGAAAAGGAATTGATTTCAAAATCTAATGTTTTGAAAATATTATCATTTATATATTATTGATATGGAATATTCAATTTCGATTTGAAATTGAATATGAAATTGAAATCATTTTGAAAACGAATTTAAAACGATTTATAAAATACGTTTTAAATGGAAATCGATGAAATATATATATATATATTATATATATATATTATATATATATTATATATATATAATATAATGGCCTGAATAGAACGCGCCGCTCTGCGGTAGTTCGCGAATTTCGACCATTGACTTTGAATGGACATTACGGGAGATCCGACCGTCGGATTCTCCTAAAACCGGAACCTTAGGTTCGTATCGAAAAGAGCTTTCCAATGAATATTAGAGATTTGAAATCTAACGGTTGGATTTCGAATTATGTCCAAATCAAATTTGGAAAAGGTCGTTGTAAGTGCAATTTGATGGCCGTTTATGGAAATCGATTGTACGGGCCTTGATAAAATTATTAAAAATATTAATAATTTGTGTAAAATCATAATAAATGATTTGGAAAGAATTGGGATGAAAAATTCCATATTTGGAAAGATAAAAATATATTTTTATCAAAATGCACTAGTTATTAACTAGATATGAAATCCAATAAATTTTAAATAAAATAAATTGGATTTGGGATGGTTTTAAAAATAACCAGGATTTCCAATATGTAAATTGGAATGGATTTGAATCGAAATTGTCTTCAGAATATTTCGATGTTGGATTTCGTGATTATACAGATATTGTTATGGAAATTTGAAAGATATATTTATATCGTTATTTCCAATACAATATTTGTTGGTTGTAGAATTTGATATTGAATATAAGCCGATATATTTTCTATTCAGAGTCTTGTATTTAATATCAAATGGGATTTTGGGTTTGTCGTGAACGGTGTCTTCAGTGACACTGTTCTTGAACCCCAAGTGAAGAGAATAAATCTTTTAATTAAGATTGTTAGAGTTTCCAATTATATTCAATAATTGGAATAAAATGGAACGTGAATTGGGTTTATCATGAACTGTGGATTTACAGGGAAATGTGATTTGGAATTTATAAATCTTTTGTTAAGATTTAAAGGAGATTTTCCAGAGTAAAGTTTTCCAATTTAACATATTAAATTGGAATTGAATGGAATTCGATTTGGTAATAATCGAAGTGAGCTTCTGTAAAGGAAGACTGTTACTATATATGGAATTTAAGAGGCTTTGCCGTTATTCCATTTATAGTATCGGTTGGATATGGAAGTTCATATCGATTATATATATATTGATCTATTTTTCGTGAAGATTCCAATGTTAATGGAATGAGATTTTGGGTTATCGTGAGCTGTGTTTTAAATGACATTAGTTCTTTAACCCAGTTAAAGATAAGATTTATTTCTTAACTTTGAATAATCATTAAGTAATGATTTTTGGAAATTAAAACTGAATCTGAGTTTTAATGAATCTTTAAATAGACTGAAAGGTGAATTTGAAAACTAAAATTATCAAATTCAAGAAATGATCGAGAATGGAGTACCACCAGTTTTACTCCAGGCGATAGTTAAATCTTTAATTAGATTTGAACGTGAAATGGTAATTGAATTTACCGATAACACCGTGGTGTTAGATATGAAGTATTACAAGTTTTGCTTCATGGGATGAATAGGTTGGGATTGGGAAATTAAACAAATGATTACTTCGGTAAGGTGCGCTAATCCTGACTAGTTTGGATAAACCATAATTTGGTTTGAATTGAAATCCAAAAGATGATTAAAGAATAAATTTAAAGAATTTATCTTTGATAAAATTAATGGGAACCTTTCCCAAAGTATAAGAATATTTGAATAAAGGAATATTCTGGATTGGAATGAGGCGTATGTTGTGTTTTTATAGCACTTGTTTATTATATATGCGAGTTATTCAGAAAGACCGGGTTTATCCCATTCTGAATAGACGATAAGTCAACGATGAAGACGGTGGTTGAAGACCGGAGGTCTTCACATCGTTTGGATGATAACTAATGTCTTGATTGGGTTGTACACCCAAGACAAGGTAATAAGTGGTGATCGTCCAGACGTACTTGGAGATCGATCGGATATGCGAGGACCTCTCTCCTGTATTGGACATACGGGACGAGGAATAAGGTGTCTCCGGTTTCGTTCACACCCAGAACGAACTTGTAAATGGATGTGTGTCTGACATCGGATTTCACTCTGTGTGATTGATAGACATCGGTTGCATAGCGTGGATTGCCTGTGTGGCATGCTGAGATGCAAATGATCAAGGCTTCTGTTGAAAAGCAGAGTCTTGCGGTTGATGATCAAAGCACGACTTTAATATAGCATAGCTTTGTGTAGCGTTAATTCGCGAGCCTCGCACCCCGGTGTGAACCAGAAATGGGAGAGGACGTCAAGGAGGACATGCATTCCTTCTAGCTAGGAGTGGTGTCTGGGTTTTGCACGCCCAGACGTTTTACTTATGTGGATGATGGATAGCGAGGCGCCTCGGTTATATCGGTCTCTGGGGAGCCGATGGATGATATGGTCTTTATATAGACCAAATTTACGCCCCATAGGGCGGGGAAATGTAGTGTTCAGGCATTTTAATCCACATCGAGTGGACCGGTCCTGACGATCCAAAGGCTTGACAGAGTACTTGCCTGAGACATGGGCTAGATTGTCTCGAAGTGATAAGGACTATCCCTTGCCTTGGTTCACAGATGGAAATCCAACTTCCAATACGTGATAATTGCGGTTTTGATTGTAGAGCCTAGTATTGGCGACATGATATATGGTACCCATGCCGTCTAGGATTGATACATTTATATTTATACACTATGCACTTATAATAGTATCAAATGATTTGTTTTAAATGTACCAAGTATGTTTGGCTATTATAAGGGAAAACACTATCCTCCGGCTTGCGTTGCATTGTGTGATGGGACCTGGGTCTTATAATAGCCTCATTTTTTCCAAAAAGCATTGCGCTATTTTGTTATATGCACTGGTATTCTTTGGAGGAAACCGGTTCCGTGTTATACGGCGTGGTCCCTTGATATATCTGATTTTAAAGTAAAGTTTTAAATAACTGTTTTAGTTCTCACACCAGTCACATGACTGACCTGGAGTTTATAGTTATAACCTAAAATCCGGGTGTCCCTATTTTCCACAGGGGCAGCTAGTAGTTTTGGTTTTACAGATTTATATTCACTGAATCCTAGTTTACAGCTGGAATGATATTCGGAAAGCTCTGTATCCGTATATTCCTTTCAGTTGTGTTTTGTATTATTTTTCCGCTGCTATGTATTTGAATGAAATATAATCTCTGATATTTAGTACATGTGTAATATTTATTCATACTCTATATATTCTTGTATTCTGGTGAAATTGTTGTAATAAGCAATGAAATGTTCTTCTGTTTGTGTTCTGATTTGTCATGTTCTCATAGTAATCCGTTCTTTTTCTTCTCTTTGGAGACCGGGGAAGTTCGGGTCGTCTCAGGTGGTATCAGAGCTTTGGTTTATAGAGCTCGAGAACAAGACACATTAGAACCAAATGAAAGAATTCATCAGAGATTGGATTAGTAATATCCAAGGAGAATGACTCGTTAGAGATAGGATCAGTAGTATCCTAGAACGAGTCGGAAGAGTGTTATTTTTAAAACAAAAACAAAAACCAATTTTTTTTTGAAAATTTAATCTAATTATAGGTATTTGAGTATATTGTTTTATTTATATTGAATTTGGACATGGCATTGCAAGGAGACTAGAGCAGCGGAATAAAATTGTATGCTCGGTAAATAGGTACATGTTTACAAATTTATTGGGTTTGGATGATTTTATGAGCCGACTGGCTAGCTGCTTGGCTTTTTCTTTTTCTTTTTGAGATGAAAGGGCCCGTGTGGTGGTTTGGGGATTTTTCCGGTGCTCCCCGTACAAAGGAGGTTATGGCGAAATTTTTCGAAAATTTAGTGTGTTAGCCAAATTTTTGAAGAATTGGAAAATTCTTAGAAACTGAAAAGTTGAAGAATAAAAGCCAAACTGAAAGTTGGGTTGGTTAGTTAAACAACTTTCAGCTTCGTTCCTTTTCGAGGACGAAAAGATTTTAAGTGGGTGAGATTGTAACAACCTGGAAAAAAAGAACCAATTTAAAATTTTTATTTTGGCAATTTTAATGAATTTTGGATAATTAAAATGATTTATTTTAAATAATAACGATGAGAAATTTATTTTGAACAGAATTAGAACGTATATATTTATTTGAATCGAAATTAGAATATAAATTTTATTTTAATTATAAAAGGGAATTGAAAATGGCGCGGTAGTTTGAAATTTCGATTTCAAATTTCTAATAAATGTACAGGATTCAAAATAAACCGGAATTTAGCGAAACCAAAAAAACTAGAATCTGTTTGAAAATATCTTTCCAATGAATCCGAAAAGTCAAATTTTCGTAGCGGGAATAAAAAGTTATACCCAGTTGAAAATTCAGAATAGTCGCTATGGAAATATAGCCCTTAAAAATAGCCATTTTGCAAACGACCTCCATTTTCGACGAAACCACTTTTGTTGGGTTCGAGATGTCAAGTTACTGCTAGGCTCCAAAATTCATAATTCTTGGGATTAATATGTGAGCGTGGCGAAAGAAAACGTGTTTTGACAGTTTCAGTCAATTTGGATCGACCAGAAAATGACCATTTTTCAAACGGTCTTCAAATTTGAAGAAATTAGTTTTGTTAGGACCGTATCGTCAATACGAAGCTAGAAATAAATTTTTGGTAATTTTTAGAGTCCATATGTGGACCCGGTAAATTGAAATGTATGTTTAGAATTGAATATATAGATTTACATTTTAATTTCAGCAAAAACTGAGCGAAACAACTGAACTGGCTTACGAAACATATGCTATTGTGTTCGGAATGGTGGTATTTGGTTAGGGGCGACAGTCATTGAGTTTCGTTTGGGGTTAGAAGGTTAAACAAGTAATATATGGATAAAATATTATTAAATATATAAATATATATATATATATCCTTCCTTTGCCAAACCCTAGTCAAACGCTCGGATCAGTCAAACCATGAACAAGCCGCCTCTTCTCTTAATCAACGAACCAAAACCTCAGAAATTTTACCCCATTTTTGCTCCAATCTGATTCGAATTAAACTAAAGTTCTAAAACGAGATTTAAAGAGAAAAGTGTGGTGCTTAATTTCATGTGAGTCTGATGATTTATCGTTGAGTGTTTTGGGGAATTTTCGAGCAAAAAGCCCTACCATTTGCTCATGACTTTAGTCACGATGGCGCTCTCGAGTGGGGAGCCGATCTCGGCGGTGATGGAGGAAGTCGAGGGCGTTGCGATGGAGCTGTCTAATCGAGTGCCAGTCAACTAGGATGGTGTGCGATTCTAAGATTAGGGCTGGAGTTTTGTTCGTGTTTATCACCTGGAGAGTGTCGATGACGATGAAGAAAACCTAAGAAAGGAGGCGTCCTGTGTTTTCTTCTATGGCCAATGAGAATTAATTTAAGGTTAATCATGTAAATTAATTATTTTAAAATAATTATATAATGTAATTAATGTTTAATTAGCTGTATCTTTTCCATACGAAAACAGATTCGAACGAAATCGATTGCGAGGCGCCTCGGTTATATCGGTCTCTGCGGAGCCGATGGATGATATGGTCTTTATACAGACCAGATTTATGCAACATAGTGCAGGGAAACGTACTGTTCAGGCATTTTAATCCACATCGAGTGGACCGGCCCTGACGATCCAAAGGCTTGACAGAGTACTTGCCTGAGACATGGGCTATATTGTACTTGCCTGAGACATGGGCTAGATTGTCTCAAAGCGGTAAGGACGATCCCTTGCCTTGGTTCACAGATGGAAATCCAACTTCCAATACATGACAATTGCGGTTTTGATTGTAGAGCCTAGTATTGGCGACATGATATATGGTACCCATGCCGTCTAGGATTGTTACATTTATATTTGAAGTTGTTTTATACAGTATGCACTTATAATAGTATCAAATGATTTGTTTTAAACGTACCAAGCATGTTTGGCTATTATAAGGGAAAACCCTACCCTCTGGCTTGCGTTGCATTGTGTGATGGGACTTGGGTCTTATAATAGCCTCATTTTTTCCAAAAAGCATTGTGTTGTTTTGTTATATGCACTGGTATTCTTGGAAGGAAACCGTTCCGTGTTATACGGCGTGGTCCCTTGATATATCTGATTTTAAAGTGAAGTTTTAAATAACTGTTTTAGTTCTCACACCAGTCACATGACTGCCCTGGAGTTTATTGTTTTAACCTAAACTTTAGGTGCCCTTATTTTCCACACGGGCAGCTAGTAGTTTTGGTTTTGCAGATTTATATTCACTGGATCCTGGTTTACAGCTGGAATGATATTCGGAAAGCTCTGTATCCGTATATTCCTTTCTGTTGTGTTTTGTATTATTTTTCCGCTGCTACGTATTTAAATGTAATCTAAATCTCTGATATTTAGTAAATGTGTAATATTTATTCATACTCTGTATATTCTTGTATTCTGATGAAATTGTTGTAATAAGCAATGAAATGTTCTTCTATTTGTGTTCTGATTTGTCATGTTCTCATAGCAATCCATTCTTTCTCTTCTTTTCAAAGACTGGGGAAGTTCGGGTCGTCTCAGGGTTTTTTGCATCATTTAATGCTTACAGGTGTTCCTTTTCCTTAGATGAAGCATACCGATGTTTACTATTGTCTTATGTAAATTCCTTTAGGGCAGCTGCCAACGACCTAGATGTTGACTTCTCGTATCTTTTTCGCATTGTTGGAGCAACAAGGGTTGTGTTCGAATTACTTACCAACTGATGGAAGAAACAATCAAGAGAGGGTGGCATGAAAGTCATTCTTTTAATAACTTCATAACAGAATAAAAACATGGCCTTATACTAGAAACAGATGAAGTGATCTGGTCACTTTGGTCATTGGATAACAAAATGGGTCGTTAACAAAGAATGATCCATCTACTTCAATCATCTCAACAGAATTGTTCGAAGTGAAGATTGCCTCTATGTTTGACTTCCTCTTTCTGTTCTTACGACATTGCTATATTGGTAAATAAGATACATCCATAAATGTACCAAATCTATTGCCTTTACTCAACTTAGTTGGATATAGCAGAGGATGCACATCATGACGACACTAAGTAAAAAAATTTGAATCCTAAATACTAATTTGAAACATAGAATGGAAAGTTTCGCAATTAAGGTGAATGTTTTTTCCTTGGTCATTCATAATCACGTCCACACCTAGGAAAAATAGACAAAAAACCTAAGCTGGTAAAAACTAGGTAGCTCGTCGATGATTTGAATAAGCAAAGGTATTAAGTTTGGAAAAGGCCAATAACATAAATCAAATGGAATCCGCAAATTATAACGACATGGTAAATTCAACTGATAGAAGATGAGCTGTCATCATTTCAAATAGGTTTGAGTTGGTAGGCATGTACGAATATTGTTTATGTTATGTCATAGAGAGTACAAAATATATAATTTAATACTGTAATGACCCGAAAATCCCTGCCCTTTGAATCGATCATAAACCACACAGGTCTGATCCAAAAGTTGGAAATCCTCGAATGCACTAACTCTGGGCATACAACACATCAGAACAGATAACAGAAAACTTTTATAAACATTATAATAATGATACATCAGAGTACAGAATATCAGAGTACATCTATATAATAATACAACATTGGAAGATAATTTACAATGAATTTAATACAATGCAGCAGAAGACTATCAATGCTCTGGACACAACTTTAAGCTTCGATCCAGAATCTTGCTCAATATATTTGCAAAATAAGCTACTCGACTGCCCGTGTGGAAAAGAGGGCACCCGAATTTGCAAAGTGAAACAAACTACGAGTTAGTCATGGGACCAGTATGAGAAATCTTTCCTAACTTATCTAACAATATGGCTAATCACAGGACCACGCCGCTAACGCGAAACGGGTTTACTCCATTGGATTGCCAGTGCAGAAATTAAATAAAATTTTATTCAAAACAACACAATGCTTTTTAGAAAAATGAAATCATTATAAGACTCAAGTCTCATCACACAATGCAACGCAAACCGGAGGATAGAGTTTTACCTTATAATGATCAAACATGCTTGATACGTAGAAAATAATATTTTAATATTATCATTAGTGTCTAATCAGTTTTGAAATACTTCAAAGTAAATGTATCAATCCTAGACGGCATAGTACCCTATCCTACCATGTCGCCATATATAGGTTTACAACCAAAACTGTAATGTCGTATTGGAAATTGGGTTTCCGTCATGAGTCAAGGCTAGGGGCGATCTCCTTACCGATTCGAGCCACTCTAGCAATGTCTCAGGATTCGGACGCTGGCAAACCGTTGGATCCTGCAGGGCCGGTCCACGAATACTTTAGTGGATTAGTTATGCCTGAACACACGCTTCCTGGTCCTATTGAACCTATAATTTGGTCACTATCGACCAATAAATCCGAGGTACCTCATAATCCATCAACCACATAAGTAAAATGTCAGGAGCTTGCAAAAACCTGATACCACTTCTAACTAGAAAGAAATGTGTGCACTCCCTGCGTTCCCTTGTCCTGTTTTTGACTCTTACCGGGGTGTGAGGCTCGCAAGGTAACACTATACACAAAGCTATGCCGAAATAGGCTATGCTTTGATCATCAACCACAAGGCTCTGCTTTTCAACAAAAACCTTGATCATCTGCATCTTGGCATGCCACATTGACAATCCACGCCATGCGATCGATAACTACCAATATATAACCTTTGAGCTCGTGCGTCTCAGAGAAGGGTGTTAAGCAAGAGAATAAATTCTCCACCACCAATTAGATATATATTAAATAGAAATCAATTTACATGGAATGAAATCCAATGTCATACACACATCCATTTACAAGTCCGTTCTGGGTCTGAACGAAACCGGAGTCACCTTATTCTTTGTCCCGTATGTCTTCAATCACCGTCTTCTATATCTTCGATTTAAATCGTCGTATAATTATTTGAAATGAGATTGAACTCGGTCTTTTCAAATAATTCTCGAATATATATAATTTAAACCATTTTATATCGTTAATATTATTTTATAACAATTTATCGCTATTTTTATGTATATAAAAATAGCTCAATTTAATTTAACGACGCTTCGGGCCAATAGGCGGCCCTGGCGCTGTTTTTATCAAAATTTGATTTACACATATCTCGAAATCTTACCGTTGGATTTTAACAAAATTTATATCTTGGAAAGATCTTCCCAAAGTGGTCCTAACGGTTCCAGTTTTGGGAAAATCCGACGGTCGGATCTTTCGGTATATTCGTTTAAAGTCACGATTCCGAAACGCAAACTACCCCGTGCGATTCGTTTAATTTTAATTTATATTTATATATATAATTATATATATAAATATAAACCATTTGACGATTCCACTAACATATTTAACACACCAAATAAAAGAATGTTTTAATTTGCATAACCTTTCTACATGTTTATAAAGTCAAATAAAATATATTTTATTTACATGACAATTGAGCTAATGACAAATAAAAAGCCAATTTTTATTTGTATTTCTATTTTTAACTTTAACAAATAAAAAGGAATATTTTATTTGTATATAGTTTCAATGTTGTTTTGACAATAAAAATAATTCATACAAATTCTAATGTGTGTATTGTCCATAAAAATGATTTTTAACTTTGCATACAAATTCTAATATATGCATTGTCAATAAAAATGAATCTTTGACTTTGCATATAAATTCTAATATATGCATTGTCAATAAAATGATATTTTAACTTTGCATATAAATTCTAATATATGCATTGTCAATAAAATGATATTTTAACTTTGCATATAAATTCTAATATATGCATTGTAACTAAAATGATATTTTAACTTTGCATATAAATTCTAATATATGCGTTGTCAATAAAATGATAATTTAACTTTGCATATAAATTCTAATATATGCATTGTCAATAAAAAGATAATTTAACTTTGCATATAAATTCTAATATATGCATTGTTAATAAAATGTTATTTACATATAAATTCTAATATATTCATTGTCAATAAAAAAGATATTTTAACTTTGCATATAAATTCTAATATATGCATTGTCAATAAAATGATAATTTAACTTTGCATATAAATCCTAATATATGCATTGTCAATAAAAAGATATTTTAACTTTGCGTACAAATTCTAATATTATTTAACAAAAATGTAATTTTTGTTTACAACCATTATGTTTTGACAAAGGTCAATTTTTATTTCAACTAATATATTTGATAAAAGTGTATATTTTGTTTCAACTAAGGTACTTTGACGAAAGTGTGCATTTTGTTCCAGCCTTTTTAACTGACAAAAATGTATATTTTTGTTTCAGCCTTTATATTGGACAAAAATATGCATTTTTGTTTCAACCTTTATATTGGACAAAAATGTGCATTTTTGTTTCAACCTTTATATTGGACAAAAATGTGCATTTTTGTTTCAGCCTTTTTAATTGACAAAAATGTGCATTTTTGTTTCAACCTTTATATTGGACAAAAATGTGCATTTTTGTTTCAACCTTTATATGGGACAAAAATGTACATTTTTGTTTCAGCCTTTTTAATTGACAAAAATGTGCATTTTTGTTTCAACCTTTATAATTGACAAAACGTTCATTTTTGTTCAACTAAACTATTAAACAAAAGTGATAATTTTTGTTTCAACTAAACTATTAAACAAAAGTGATAATTTTTATTTCAACTAAACTATTAAACAAAAGTGATAATTTTTGTTTCAACTAAACTATTAAACAAAAGTGATAATTTTTGTTTAAACCAATTTTAATTAACAAAGATGTTAATTTTTGTTTCAACAAACCTAATAAACAAAATTATAAATTTTGTTTAACTATTCTCTAATTAACACAATTGTTAATTTTGAATCAACAAATCTAATAAACAAAATGATGATTTGTTTAACTATTTTCTAATTAACACAATTATTAATTTTAAATCAACAAATCTAATAAACAAAACGATAAATTGTGTTTAACTAATCTCTAGTTAACATTATTGTTATTTTTAAATCAACAAATCTAATAAACAAAATGATGATTTGTAACGACTCGCCTTTTTGACCACTTCAAATTGGTGATTTAACCGACCTAAACGTTCAAATCGACGGTTCGTTATTTAGCTTACCGAGTTCAAAGTAGAATCAATAAAGAAAACACAGAATAAAATAATTAACACAGTATTGGACAAAATAACCTTTCATATATTAATCAAAAAATTTGATACAAAGATTTTTCTGTACAGCGAAATGTAAAAACAGAAAAATATCTACTAATTAGAAATCTTCAGAGTGCGCGTCTCCTGAAACCCCCAGTCCTTGCCAATCTTTGAATCCGCCACTGTAATATCTAAATCTGAAATGCTCGGATCTGACTCGAGCATTCCATGCAAGAACATAAAAATACTCGAGTCAGGATTAATCATAGTTCAGGTAAATTTATTTCAATAAAAACTAAAATATAATAGTTAATCTCCATAAAAAATTTATGTCATATCTCCAAAATACGGTTACATAGCATCTGTTCTATATCGGTTTTCTCTTTCTCAATGCTATGACCCAGGAGCCTGCGTATACACACACGTACAGGTACATGTGTGCACCGCCTCGGCGTCCTTGGAATCATAAATAACAAGTAATTCATGGGTAAACAAGGCCATTACAAATTTTATATATAGGAGAAACATGGACCACATATGAATCTGCTACAGGTCACTAAGAGGGGATTAACGTCACATGTTCATAACGGGACAAATTTTTATATATAGTATATGGTATGAGTGCAAACATGTATAACTGTGTTTGTGGCCAAAGCATATCATGGAACAATATCCATCTCAAGACTACAAGATCAGATAACACTTAAACAAGGTATTCACGCAAAGGTCAGAATGTGTACATATGGTTTCCATCGGCATCCTCTTTACTGTTGGTTCAGGCTTTTTTATTGAACACAAGTCATGAGTCACACCATACTCCAGCTAAAACAGATTATAACAGATCACATCTGAAAACATCTTCCGGTTCAATTGGGTTATACTCAATAGATTTAAAAGTAGGTACACAATGACAACTAAACGAGCAGACTGATAGATTTATTACGAGTTCAAAGTGCCACATTTCTTTTAAATGGGACAGAACATATATAAAGACACATACTGACTATGCATTTAGTTTAACACAATATGGGTTTCATGTAAACAAGTTTCCAGTTTCACATAAATTACACTTATAACTATACTTCCTTTGATGATAGTAGAGACACATAACTAAAGACATAGTCACACATATTTGAAAATATAAGTCCAAACGAAATGATGTCAGTAAAAAAAATGTAGCAGTAATCTCAATCATTATGGGAACAACCAAGATCCAATACATTATTGTGTCAAGACAAATGCAGTATCTACAGATGAATGCAATATCATCTGTTTGGAGTAAAAATGCAGTATCCTCATTTCAGAAATGTTATGCATAAGGCATGCAATATATTATTTAATTTCTCCACTACAGGTTAGTGTAAAAAGGGTCGAGTGGACTAAAAATACTACTATGTAAAAGTTCAGCAGTTGGTATAATATTTCAAATGGCAAGGCTTTTTTTCCAAAGTCTTAATCAACATATATAGGAAATTATAGTGTAACATCTCTGTTCTATGCCATCATATTTGAAGTCATGACAGTATAGGAAACTATATTGAAATGTTCATGCATATTAAACCACCCTTATAGCATATAGAATAAAAACTACTGTATCACAGCAAGTAAGTGAATTAACTATTTTATCATCCTAGATACCGTCGTGACCAGTTTAGTCTTCATAGACTTATCAAAATAGAAAAATAAAACCCGTATTATTAGCAGTCTTAAAAGAATTTGCTCAATATTGAAAAGTATGAAAATACTAGCTTATATATATATATATATATATATATATATATATATATATTTATAAGAGACTGCATGGATGTGGACTCTCAGTTCGGAAAATTGAAAGCATAGTAAATAGCAACAGTAAGGTAGTTGAATTAAGGCACATATGACTCGTGCAGCAAAATGCATAATCCAATTTAAAGACACTACAGGCCAAAAGTATTTAAACTTTTACCTCAAACACAATTCTACTGGTTACAGTTTCAACAAACATTCTTGACACTACACAATCAAGAACACAAAACAAGGTATACTGCATGAACTTCATCTTTATAAACTCTATATGTCAAACACAACATAATTTCCGAAATAGCTAGGGAACTAGTAACAAATGAACAAGGGTATGCAACATTCCAGTATGATGAATACATAGTCAGAGCCAAAGGGGCAAGTCCAGAGATGGGTGCCAGACAATGCACATGTAAAAATCAAAGTTTCCATGCCATATTTGACAAATGATACAGTGCGTTACACAGACACAAGGGACAAACACAGGGTAATTTATCAAGTAATGAATCAGGTTCAAGAAGCTAAATTCAAGTGCAGTACAATTATTATTAGTGATCCGTTCTTATCAGACATTGAGTTGGACTAACTTGCCACCATCCAAATTGCGATGGTAACACAAGACAACTAATCACGAACCCAAGATCAATTATTATACTGTAGCTTAGAATGAAATTAAATTTACTTGAAACACAATTAATCGTGGGTGAGATAACTCACCTACAGATCTGAAAACAAGGCGGCTCAGGTGTTGGTGAACAAGCGTAGGGCTCGGCTTCCATTTGTATATTGTGACGAGGTAGCACAGTGAAGGTCTGTAGGAGGCTTGATGTTGGTGTGAGCTTCAAATTTCAAGGCTTCAGTTTTCGGGTAGGAGGAGATTGACGTGGATCCGGAGGCAAGCGGCTGAACTAATGTTGGTTTCACACTTGAACCGCACCTCATTCCTTAATTTTAGCATGTGACCGTTGCTCCTTATTTCAGCATGTGAACATTGGGTCTTTATAGGAAAGTTCCTTAATTACAGCCCAAATGTTGCTCCTTGATTTTAGCATGTGACCGTTGAGCAATCTTCTATTTATTCTCTCGTTTTGTATCTCTTTCCTGTATCAGAGAAATTACAATTAATAATATATTTCTACTGCATCTCTCCTCTTTATCTCCATTACTTTTCTTTATACTTTCAATATGGTATCAGAGCACCACCGCCGAAAGGCTTAAACACTGAACTGAAAGTCTTATTTCTCCATTGTCTGTTGCATCACTCTTTTCCTCAGTTTTTCAGCTGCAGTTCCGTGCCTCGCAGACCTCTGAACAGCCATGGAAAATAACAACGAAGCCGCCTCTAATGTCTCTGGTAGCGTGGCCCATGATGCTCCGCCAAACTGGCACAACCTAATCAAACCAAAAAGCCATGTCATTACCACATCTCTGGATGAAGACAATTACATATTGTGGAAATATCAAATTGAAATTGCACTCAAAGGATACGGTTTACAAAATTACATAAAAGGTACGATATCTATTCCACCAATTATGATTACTGATCAAGGGGGAAACACCATACCAAACCCCGACTACACAAATTTTCAAAAACAAGATAGTTTGCTATCGTCATGGCTCCTATCATCTATTAGTCCGAATCTACTGTCACAAATCGTGGGGTGCAATTCATTATATGAAATATGGACCACTATAAAGCAGATTTTCAGCTCACAATCCGCCGCACGTGTGATGCAATACAGAAGGGAATTTCAAAACTCAAGAAAAGAGGAAATGAGCATGCAAGAATACTTAAGCAAGATAAAAAATTTGTGTGACAAACTGAATGCAGTGGGACACAAAATAAGTGACAATGAACAAATTCTCTTCATTACCGGCGGATTAGACGAAGAGTACGAGTCATTAGTTACAGTTATTGCGACTCAACAAACATTACCTGACTTACAGTTCGTTAGATCTGCGCTCCTCGCCCATGAAGGGAGAATAGACCAAAGGAAAACTGTACAAGGGGTTTTCTCTGCAAATTATGCTGCGGCTAAAAACAAGCAAATTCAAAGGAACAATAATTCAAATAAACAAGAAAGCCAGTATCAGAGAGGATACCAACCCCAGAGGGGATATCAACCACAGAGAGGCCGTGGACGAGGCAGATGGAACAACAACAACAGGGTAAAGTGCCAAATTTGTCAAAAATTTGGAATATGGCGAACCACCGCTATTTCAGATACAATAGCGACCACAGTGAACCACAAACAGACCAAAACAGCCAAACACCAAGAGCAAACATGGCTGCCATGGACAATCAAAACAAAAGCGCTATTGGGGACAAAGGCAAAGGTCAAACCAGCAATGAAGGCAAGACTGATGAGGATGAACTGGACGACTGGTACCCAGACTCTGGAGCCACATATCATGTCACAAACAGGCTTCAGAACTTAAACATTGGAAGCAAAAGCTATATAGGTACGAAATCACTACACATGGGTAACGGCAACACTGCCAACATCACACACATAGGTAAAGGTACCATGCAGGGAAAAAGGCAACTTATGCTAAACAATTTACTTAGAGTTCCCACTATTAACAAAAATTTATTAAGTGTTTCTAAGTTTGCTAAAGATAATAATGTTTTCTTCGAATTTCACCCCAAGTTTTGTCTAGTCAAGGACCTCCTAAGTCGAGAAATATTGCTACAGGGTGACCTTCACGATGGTCTTTACAAATTTGGCAACTTGAAGACTGGGAATGCGTTGAATAAAGAAATATGGTGCAACAACGTAGACATCAGTAGCAGTTGCAATTATGATTCTCTTAATAATAGGAACAATGGATGTAATGATGATGATAATAATATAGTTGATTCTTGGCATATGAAACTTGGTCATCCCAATTTGAAAACTGTTAGAAATGTTTTAAATAATAATGGCATTTATTTTGAAAATGTACCTGTGAAACACACTTGCACACACTGCCAACTTGGCAAAAGCCACAAACTGCCTTTTATTAAGTCTGAAACCACGTACAACAAACCCCTGGAGCTTGTTGCAGCTGATTTGTGGGGACCAGCACCACTAAACTCATATCAAGGACACAGGTACTATCTATCCCTTGTTGATGCTTATTCAAGATACACGTGGATATACATGCTAAAAAACAAATCAGAAACATGCAGTACAATCATTCAGTTTATAACTTTTATTGAAAAGCAGACCAACTGTAATGTAAAAGCTATACAAACAGATGGTGGGGGTGAGTTCAAACCACTCACAAATTTCTTCATCCAAAAGGGGATAAGACATAGGCTAACCTGCCCCCACACATCTGAACAAAATGGTTTGGTCGAAAGAAAGCACAGACATATAGTTGAAACTGGTTTAACATTGCTATCACAAGGGGCATTACCAATGAAATATTGGAACGAAGCACTCAACACTTCTGTGTATCTCATAAATAAATTACCCACAAAAGTGTTGAACAATAGAACCCCGCATGAAATGATATTCAATGAAAAACCAGACTATAAAATATTGAAAAACTTTGGGTGCCTATGCTTTCCATGCCTAAGGGACTACAACACGCACAAACTTAGCATGAGATCATGCCCATGCACTTTTATTGGTTACCCACAAAATCAAAAGGGTTATAAATGCTTGGCCAAAAATGGAAAAATCTATATATCAAGGCATGTCATATTTGATGAAAATGTTTTTCCACATGCAGATAAACAAGCCACAAAGGAAGAGTGCAGACAAGATCATGGAATCAAAGTTATCAATATGCCACCACTAATGGAGCAAGAGACAAACAATAACAACAACAAAGAGGGACACGACACATGCAACATACACACACATACAAGCAATAATCAAACAAACACAGACGATGGTAACAATGAAGAAACTTACAGTAATCAGCAAGAACATGAGAATGAGGAAAGCAACAGTGACAGAATCAGCCCAGACCATCAACCTCAAGCACAAGAAACACAAACCGGACACCATATGGTGACCAGATCAAAGCATGGGATTTTCAAACCCAAGGTATATAATCTATCAATGAATGAGGTTGAACCTGGAAACTATAGTGAAGCAGCCAAATCTGAAAAGTGGAAACAAGCTATGAATGATGAATACGAGGCATTGATGAAAAATAAAACTTGGAGCTTGGTTGCACCACCCACTCACAAGAACATCATAGGATGCAGATGGACTTACAAAATAAAAAGGAAGGCGGATGGGACCACAGATAAATACAAGGCCAGACTTGTTGCTAAAGGATACGCTCAACAGTTTGGATTTGACTTTAACGAGACTTTTTCACCAGTCATAAAACCCACAACCATTAGAATCATTCTGACTATAGCTTTGTGTAAAAAATGGAATATCAAGCAATTGGATGTGAACAATGCTTTTCTAAACGGCGAGTTAACTGAAGAAGTTTATATGCAACAACCATAGGGATATGAGGTTAACAATGGCGACAAACCTTTAGCATGCAAGCTGCACAAAGCTATATACGGCCTCAAGCAAGCGTCGAGGGCATGGTATGAAAAGTTAAAGCTAACCTTATCTAGAATTGGTTTCTCACAAATAAAATCCGACAACTCCCTATACATGAAAAAGGATAATGAAAATGTCATATACATCCTTGTATACGTGGATGACATGCTAATAACAGGGAATGACACACGGGAAATCAACAGGATCATAAAAGTTCTCGACCAAAGCTTTGCCATCAAAGATCTTGGCGAATTAAACTATTTCTTAGGGATTCAAATCAAAAGAAATGAAAATGAAATGTTCCTATCTCAACAGAATTATATTGCTGAAATCTTACAAAGGACCAACATGCATCAAGCTAAATCGCTACCAACACCTATGACCAGCAGTTCCCGCCTATCTAAATTTAAAGGTGAAGCCATTAATAACGCTACTCAATACAGAAGTATAATTGGATCATTGCAATATGCAACAATTACACGACCAGACATATGCTATAGCGTAAATAAACTAAGCCAATACATGTGAAATCCGTTGTCTGAACATTGGATAGCCGTTAAGAGGTTATTGAGATACTTGCAAGGAACCAGACACCACGGAATAACAATAAGTGCCGATAAAGAAATGAACTTACAAGGATTTAGTGATGCGGACTGGGCTAATGACATTGATGATAGAAGATCCATATCAGGATACTGCGTGTTTCTTGTCACAAATCTTGTCTCATGGTGCACCAAGAAGCAGACAACCACATCGAGGTTAAGTACTGAAGCGGAATAACGTGCCCTTGCTAGCGCCACCGCTGAAATCTCATGGATTGAGTCGCTATTACACGAATTAGGTTTCACTCCTAAAAGAAAACCAGTCATCTGGTGCGACAATAGAGGGACAGTATCCTTGTCTCTCAATCCAACTCAGCACTCAAGATTAAAACACCTCGAGATAGACCTACACTTCGTACGAGAACGAACCCAAAGTGGAAAGTTAATGGTATGCCACATCCCATCATATTATCAGAGAGCTGATGTGCTTACAAAGCCACTATCGACAAAGAATTTTATGAGATTAAAAGAGGAATTAAGGGTGAGCGACAACGGCGGAATGAAGAAGACAGAAAAACCCAGTTTTGTTTGAGGGGAGCTAATGTTGGTTTCACACTTGAACTGCACCTCATTCCTTAATTTTAGCATGTGACCGTTGCTCCTTATTTCAGCATGTGAACATTGGGTCTTTATAGGAAAGTTCCTTAATTACAGCACAAATGTTGCTCCTTGATTTTAGCATGTGACCGTTGAGCAATCTTCTATTTATTCTCTCGTTTTGTATCTCTTTCCTGTATCAGAGAAATTACAATTAATAATATATTTCTACTGCATCTCTCCTCTTTATCTCCATTACTTTTTTTTATACTTTCAATATGAACAACAAATCAAATGAGGGGTTTTCGATTTCGTCTGAAAGAGGACTGATTTTGGGAAGGAGTGATTTAATTTCGGTGGAAGAGAGGGAAATGATTTGGGGAAAATTTGTTAGGGAAAAGAATGCTTTTGCTCAGGAAAATGGTGACAAACACTGGCTTATATAGAAATAAAATTTGAAGATAAAAACGACATCCATCCATAGGTAGGTAGGCTTGCGAGTTTTCAGAACGTAGGACGGCTAAATTTATTTGGTGTAGGTGATATTTAGGGTAGCTGTTAACTGGTTAAACTTTACCGTGAATTATCGTTGAACGATCAAAATTCGTACCCGTCAACCCAAACTCTAAATGTGACCAAAAAATTATACGCACCCCTTTTGTTTCAACGTTTTGAATCCGATAAAATTATTTTAATTGTAATCTGACTTCGTCTATATACAGCGTTATTTTAAATTTTAAACTATTTACCGGTGAACCGATTTTATTTCGTTTGTCCACTGATAACGCAGTTCGTTTTAAAATTTGCAACGTTAAATTCTTTTTCCGCAAATACACACATATACAAACTAATTTTCCATATATAATTTCCAATTCGTTTAACGTCACTAACGCTTATCTGTAAAATTCAACCATTGATACTTTTAGTTGGATTTCTAATCGAATTCAAGTATCTAACAAAATTCAATTCAAAGGTTCAACACAAAATATTTGATTCTCAACCAACCATAATAAATTAAATATTCAATTCATACACAAAACCATATATTTGATTTTAAATCTCTAACCTCAATATCAGTATAAAATTGATTATTCCTTATTTTAGCTAACGAAATTTCTGCAACGTTACATTCTTCCCCCCTTTAAAACTTTTTGTCCTCGAAAAGGAGAGATCACTAGAGTTATATCAACGTATACTCCTAATTTCCATCTTTGGGCGAAAATTTTCCACCACTAATTCAAATATCAATATATAAGCTGTCGATCCTCAATGTTTACCATTATATCCAATTAATTTGGAAATTCACATTTTCTTTCAAAATTAATCAATTCTTAAATTTCAAATCCTGCAAACTATCCCAAATTTCTTTATAATCTCATCTGTCAATATTACTTGTTCATCGTTTCACACGTTCAACTACATTACCATATATTCAGTCCATTTTACTCTCCCCAACATTCATTGAAGAGTGTAATTGTCATTTTCCTTTCAAGTCACAAATTGTCGACTTGAAAATCTCCAAAATATGAAATATTTGTATTAACTTATTAAACTAGGTATAATTTAATCTCAAATTATTTATTTAAAAATACTTGATAACTCGAAGTCTAACAAGTCTATTGTCGTTCTCACAGATGTTAGACATACGCTGGCCAGGCGCACGACTAAAATCTCCAAGTACTAAATATCCTTGTTTCAACTCACAAGTAAAAATATTTCAAAAATTCCTTTTAAAGAAACAGATACGGAAAGTACCAATGTGATATTGATATGTTGATTGTTCATGAATCGCAGATACACAATGGTTTCGTATGGATCCCCCAGAAAACATCTGTATCCGTAGGAAATCACTTCCCTGCGAAATTCGTCATGGACAGATCAACGGAAAATATTTATGAATCAAAAGAAAATCTGAGGTCATTGAGCGTTGACTGCTCTGTCTCAGAACCACAAAACAATCATGGAATCTTGAAGAGACTTCAAGTCACGAGGACAAATCAAGTCATAAAGACAAATCAGGTCATGGAGACCAATCAAGTCACAAAGACACAGTGCTGAATCAAACATGTGGCTCACCATCACTAAGATATCTCAACATCGCATGGCTCCATTCTACCTTCAGTAACTCTAGTGGTTACATCTCTTTCACTTGTAGATTTGCCATGGGGACCGCAGGTACACAATGGTTACGCCTGATTCCCTCAGGAAACGTCCATACCCGTAAGCTTTCACAGCTTTGCGAATTATGCCCTCATAATTCAATTGTAGATCGCAGCAATCACAATGGTTACGCTTGGTTCCCCTAAGAAACATCCGTCTGCCGTAGGCTATCTGCAGCCCTGCGAATTTCGCTACACGGTCGAATTCCAACGACTCTAGATCGCAACGATCACAATGGTTACGCCTGATTCCCTCAAGAAACATCCGACCGCCATAGGCTATCTGCAGCCCTGCGAATTTCGCTAGCAGCCGTGCTCAATGGCAACTCATGAGTTTTATGTCCGGACAACCTACTGCCACCAGCAGCATATCTCGACAAGCTCGAAATTCAAGGAGAAGGAAGGTACTTTCCTTATTTTGCCTTGAAACATATAATACTATATACATATAGTACTTCCTCATAA
This sequence comes from Allium sativum, assembly GCA_030737875.1. Classification (NCBI taxonomy): domain Eukaryota; kingdom Viridiplantae; phylum Streptophyta; class Magnoliopsida; order Asparagales; family Amaryllidaceae; genus Allium; species Allium sativum. The sequence continues at coordinate 3,297,835 of JASFAX010000039.1, read as the reverse complement.
ATCGTATTTACAATTTTCCTTACAAATAATAATTTCAAACATCTCATTCTTATATAAATTCTATTGTATATAAGATTTCATCTCAAATCAATTACCTTCCAATTCAGTAGTTTTCAAATTCTCTAAATTCTTATATATTTTTCATATAAGTTCCGGAACTTTTATATCCAATATCCAAAATCGAATATCCTCATGTTTCCATTCTATTTCAAAAACCTAGTTTTACCTCTTCATTAATTTAGATATTTGATATCTTTTCAAACACAAATTTACGAATCTATTAGCTATAAACAAATTTTCTTCCAATTTTCTGATTATTAAGTTCATCACTTAATTCAAACCTTTATGCTCTCAAATTTTAGAATTTTTCATTCTTATAACAAACTCCTCATTCACGCATTACTACTCCATATTTACACTCTTTGACCATCAATCAGCAAGTGAACAATTTTCTAAGTATCAATCCCGAAGGCCGAAACCAACATCAGATCAACACTCAGAAAGTCATTCAACTTGACTAATCTCCAGTCAATTTCCAATTTTTCTTGACTCCATTTCTTTATTGCTTATCACATCATTGCTTACGCAATTATCGAATTTCAATTTACAAATCTCTTACTCTTACGTTCCTCCGTCCTTCGTTTTCGACGTGCGGATCTTTGTTAATCCGTTACTGCCATTCTGATTTATGTTAACCTCTTGTTCCTTTGAAAACATATCCATATACTCACATATCTTTATTTACTATGGAAAATACACTTTACTCTCAGGGGAAAGCACTTCTAAATCCGTTATTTGAATTAACTAGATAATAAATACAACACCGCTATTTTTCACTTAACTGCTGCCACTCATTTACTTATTTTACTTAACCACTCTTGCTATCGAACCCTATCCATTTCTTAGTCAACAATAAAGCCAATCAAGTTAGGGTATATTTACCTCTCAGACCTTAACTGAACAACATCATCAACTTTGAAATAGATAAGTTCACAACTTCGAATACCAATAAGACATTTGTTCTTGTAATCTTCGAATTCAAGTTAAGCATTTGCTTCTTTTACGAAAATCGTTCATTATACAATAATTTATGCTTACGAAATATTTAACTTTAAAATACACTTTATTTGTTAATCTGAATTCATAAACAATTAATTAATGATATATTAAGTTTTGATTAAAAACGGAAAGTAAATAATACTTTCTTGAAATTCGACATAATTGTCTCCCCTAAATAACTTTCTTTCGAATAATCTGTTATTTGATACCAGATTCCAAACTTCGGAAGATCTCATTTGACTTATTTTCTGAACTTCAGAATATCATCACCCTTCTGGTCAACTCCATTCTCTTTATCCCAATTTCATTTAAATATCGGTTCAAATCCTCTTTAAAACCATCATTCATATTCCGCTTTATTTATAATTCTCATTCACAATTCACTTCTTGTTAATCAATTAACAAGTTTATACTTATCATCGAATTCATATATTCGATTACACCTTATTGGTTTGAAACCAATTACAGTTTATCTTGTCAAATTCTGGATAATCCAAATAAATTAGCAATGTGATTTGACACAATCGATTTCCAATTGTAACCTTCTTGATTTTATTTCCATAAATGTATATTCTGAACATCAAAACATAATTCATTGTTTCACTTTTTTAAATGATTTCAAATTTCTTTTCATTCACACTTCTCATCTGAATATTTATTACCAATCAATTTCAATTATCTAGATTTCTAAATTACATGGTTAGAGAAATTTATTCGTCGATTCTCTAATACTTACCTTCCATTGATACCATTCGTCGATGGAATCAAAATTCAAACCTAAGGGGACCTACCGAAGAATAGCTCTGGCAATCTAGATCCGAAGACTGGGGATTCCGAACAAAATTTCAAATCTCAAAACAATTTTTATTTCCGCTGTATTAGTTCAAAATACTAATTTTCAAAATAATTTTTCTTTCAAAATATATCTTAAAATATATTTTTTTATATACTTTCATAATTTATTTTCCAAAACCTTTTGTTTTCAAGATCCATTTTTAAACCCAATAAGCTAAGCTTTGAATAAACCAAAGCTCTGATACCAACTGTAATGACTCGCCTTTTTGACCGCTTCAAATTGGTGATTTAACCGACTTAAACGTTCAAATCGACGGTTCGTTATTTTGCTTACCGAGTTCAAAGTAGAATCAATACAGAAAACACAGAATAAAATAATTAACACAGTATTGGACAAAATAACCTTTCATATATTAATCAAAAAATTTGATACAAAGATTTTTCTGTACAGCGAAATGTAAAAACAGAATTTTTTTTACTAATTAGAAATCTTCAGAGTGCACGTCCCCTGAAACCCCCAGTCCTTGGCAATCTTTGAATCCGCCACTGTAATATCTAAATCTGAAATGCTCGGATCTGACTCGAGCATTCCATGCAAGAACATAAAAATACTCGAGTCAGGATTAATCATAGTTCAGGTAAATTTATTTCAATAAAAACTAAAATATAACAGTTAATCTCCATAAAAATTTTATGTCATATCTCCAAAATACGGTTACATAGCATCTGTTCTATATCGGTTTTCTCTTTCTCAATGCTATGACCCAGGAGCCTACGTATACACACATGTACAGGTACATGTGTGCACCGCCTCGGCGTCCTTGGAATCATAAATAACAAGTAATTCATGGGTAAACAAGGCCATTACAAATTTTATATATAGGAGAAACATGGACCACATATGAATCTGCTACAGGTCACTAAAAGGGGATTAATGTCACATGTTCATAACGGGACAATTTTTTATATATAGTATATGGTATGAGTGCAAACATGTATAACTGTGTTTGTGGCCAAAGCATATCATGGAACAATATCCATCTCAAGACTACAAGATCAGATAACACTTAAACAAGGTATTCACGCAAAGGTCAGAATGTGTACATATGGTTTCCATCGGCATCCTCTTTACTGTTGGTTCAGGCTTTTTTACTGAACACAAGACATGAGTCACACCATACTCCAGCTAAAATAGATTATAACAGATCATATCTGAAAACATATTCCGGTTCAATTGGGTTATACTCAATAGATTTAAAAGTGGGTACACAATGACAACTAAACGAGCAGACTGATAGATTTATTACGAGTTCAAAGTGCCACATTTCTTTTAAATGGGACAGAACATATATAAAGACACATACTGACTATGCATTCAGTTTAATACAATATGGGTTTCATGTAAACAAGTTTCCAGTTTCACATAAATTACACTTATAACTATACTTCCTCTGATGATAGTAGAGACACATAACTAAAGACATAGTCACACATATTTGAAAATATAAGTCCAACCGAAATGATGTCAGTAAAAAAAAATGTAGCAGTAATCTCAATCATTATGGGAACAACCAAGATCCAATACGTTATTGTGTCAAGACAAATGCAGTATCTACAGATGAATGCAATATCATCTGTTTGGAGTAAAAATGCAGTATCCTCATTTCAGAAATGTTATGCATAAGGCATGCAGTATATTATTTAATTTCTCCACTACAGGTTAGTGTAAAAAGGGTCGAGTGGACTAAAAATACAACTATGTAAAAGTTCAGCAGTTGTTATAATATTTCAAATGGCAAGGCTTTTTTTTCCAAAGTCTTAAACAACATATATAGGAAATTATAGTGTAACATCTCTGTTCTATGCCATCATATTTGAAGTCACGACAGTATAGGAAACTATACTGAAATGTTCATGCATATTAAACCACCCTCATAGCATATAGAATAAAAACTACTGTATCACAGCAAGTAAGTGAATTAACTATTTTATCATCCTAGATACTGTCGTGACCAGTTTAGTCTTCATAGACTTATCAAAATAGAAAAATAAAACCCGTATTATTAGCAGTCTTAAAAGAATTTGCTCAATATTGAAAAGTATGAAAATACTAGCTTACATATATATATATATATATATATATATATATATATATATATATATATATATATATATAAGAGACTGCATGGATGTGGACTCTCAGTTCGGAAAAATGAAAGCATAGTAAATAGCAATAGTAAGGTAGTTGAATTAAGGCACATATGACTCGTGCAGCAAAATGCATAATCCAATTTAAAGACACTACAGGCCAAAAGTATTTAAACTTTTACCTCAAACACAATTCTACCGGTTATAGTTTCAACAAACATGATTGACACTACATAATCAAGAACACAAAACAAGGTATACTGCATGAACTTCATCTTTATAAACTCTACATGTCAAACACAGCATAATTTCCGAAATAGCTAGGGAACTAGTAACAAATGAACAAGGGTATGCAACATTCCAGTATGATGAATACATAGTCAGAGCCAAAGGGGCAAGTCCAGAGATGGGTGCCAGACAATGCACATGTAAAAATCAAAGTTTCCATGCCACATTTGACAAATGATACAGTGCGTTACACAGACACAAGGGACAAACACAGGGTAATTTATCAAGTAATGAATCAGGTTCAAGAAGCTAAATTCAAGTGTAGTACAATTATTTTTAGTGATCTGTTCTTATCAGACATTAAGTTGGACTAACTTGCCACCATCCAAATTGCGATGGTAACGCAAGACAACTAATCACGAACCCAAGATCAATTATTATACTGTAGCTTAGATTGAAATTAAATTTACTTGAAACACGATTAATCGTGGGTGAGATAACTCACCTACAGATCTGAAAACAAGGCGGCTCGGGTGTTGGTGAACAAGCGTAGGGCTCGGCTTCCATTTGTATGTTGTGACGAGGTAGCACAGTGAAGGTCTGTAGGAGGCTTGATGTTGGTGTGAGCTTCGAATTTCAAGGCTTCAGTTTTCAGGTAGGAGGAGATTGACGTGGATCCGGAGGCAAGCGGCTGAACAGCAAATCAAATGAGGGGTTTTCGATTTCGTCTGAAAGAGGACTGATTTTGGGAAGGAGTGATTTAATTTCAGTGGAAGAGAGGGAAATGATTTGGGGAAAATTTGTTAGGGAAAAGAATGCTTTTGCTCAGGAAAATGGTGACGAACGCTGGCTTATATAGAAATAAAATTTGAAGATAAAAACGACGTCCATCCATAGGTAGGTAGGCTTGCGAGTTTTCAGAACTTAGGACCGCTAAATTTATTTGGTGTAGGTGATATTTAGGGTAGCTGTTAACTGGTTAAACTTTACCGTGAATTATCGTTGAACGATCAAAATTCGTACTCGTCAACCCAAACTCTAAATGTGACCAAAAAATTATACGCACCCCTTTTGTTTCAACGTTTTGAATCCAATAAAATTATTTTAATTGTAATCTGACTTCGTCTGTATACAGCGTTATTTTAAATTTTAAACTATTTACTGGTGAACCGATTTTATTTCGTTTGTCCACTGATTACGCAGTTCGTTTTAAAATTTGCAACGTTAAATTATTTTTCCGCAAATACACACATATACAAACTAATTTTCCATATATAATTTCCAATTCGTTTAACGTCACTAGCGCTTATCTGTAAAATTCAACCATGGATACTTTTAGTTGGATTTCTAATCGAATTCAAGTATCTAACCAAATTCAATTCAAAGGTTCAACACAAAATATTTGATTCTCAACCAACCATAATAAATTAAATATTCAATTCATACACAAAACCATATATTCGATTTTAAATCTCTAACCTCAATATCAATATAAAATTGATTATTCCTTATTTTAGCTAACGAAATTTCTGGAACGTTACATGATTTGTTTAACTATTTTCTAATTAACACAATTGTTAATTTTGAATCAAAAAATCTAATAAACAGAATGATGATTCGTTTAATTATTTTCTAATTAACACAATTGTTAATTTTAAATCAACAAATCCAATAAAGAAAATGATAAATTTTGTTTAACTATTCTCTTATTAACACAATTGTTAATTTTAAATCAACAAATCTAATAAACAAAATGATGATTTGTTTAACTATTTTCTAACTAACACAATTATTAATTTTGAATCAACAAATCTAATAAACAAAATGATGATCTATTTAACTATTTTCTAATTAACACAATTGTTAATTTTAACAGATTTACCGAACACACCAATCACAGATCAAATCACGTATAACAAACATCAGAATATTACAGCGTATGAGTAATACTACAACTATGATTAATAAACTTTAATTGTATAATAAAAAGAATAGAATTTCTCACCTTGATTGGTTACTGAAATCGCTTAAGTAACGATTGTTTCCTTTAAATTAAAGTGAACGTTTAATTTCACCAATTTGTAACTAGCTCTGAATTTGACCAAATTGATTCCATCATGTAGATCTTGATTTTACAATTCCATCGCAACTGAATTTCGTATTTTTGAGGTCATATGAAATAGATAGAGTATTGTTAATGACACTCCAAAAATGGTTAATGGGGGGGGGGGGGGTCATTTTTTGTTTTTCTAAAAATTTACTAAGGGGAGAATTATTTAACATAGCCCCCCTTAACAGTTTGTAAAATATAGACCGAAATGCCCTTTAATTAATTTATCCTAATTACATTTTACTGTTCATTAAACCCTAATCATCTTCTTCTTCTCAAAGTATACAATTAATCATTGTTTTCACGGAGAAACTTATTTCTAACAAAATTTCTAATTTTGAAAAAAAAGATAACATGATTTTTACCCAAAAAAGCGAACAATATGTTGAATTTGTTGAAGAAATTACCGAAAATGTAACAATTTACTGCAAAATACGGAGGCCCATTTCGGCCATAAACGTTATATTTGTTGATAACTAGCCGAATTTCGGTATATCCTTGTCAACTTTTACCTTGTTTTGTGTATTTGAATGAAGGGTAAAATCGGAATTTATTTATTTATTTTTCCATTATGTTTGGCCCCCCTTTAACAATTTAATTTTTAATGGAGTGGAAATAAAATATGACCCCCCTTATCCATTTTTGGAGTGGCATTAACAATGATATTGATTTTATAAGGTTTCATAATAATTATAATTATTTTCTTAATTAAAACTAATTACCATTTAATTAAATCAGCCGTCATCTTCGTTGTTGTAACCTAGAAAAAATCGAACCCAACCTTGACTTCGAATCCCTTTCCTCGCGCGAGCCACCAGGTGCATCTCGCACCACCGTGCCACCCAGAAAATCGCTCCAAACCGGCGCCTTTCATGTCTTGATTTCACGCAATTCAGGCAAAGAAAAATGGATCCCCATCGTTGAATGATTAGAGCTCATTGAGTTCTTCATGTTTGCCGCTGAATGATTTGCAAATCGAGGGATGGATTGAAAGAGATTAAAGAGGGAAAAGGAGAGCGTTTTCGGCCATTCATGAAAGATAGAGCGGCGGCTATGAAATGAATTACGGTTTAGAGGAGGAATACGTTAGGAATTTTAATATTATTTATGACCAAAGAAAATGAATGGATGAAGGGTTGATTTAGGCTAGAGTTTAGGAAAGGATTTCAAAGGTTAATTAAATAAATGCACCATTCAATTTTATTAAATATACCAATATTGAATTCTAACTTTCAAACGAAATGAATCACTATATATATTAAATTCCAATTTGAAATGGCCAACGATAAACTCTTCCTATATTACTCTCTTCAATTCAAAGTTTAAATTACATAGAATGTCTTTATTACATTAATTGTACTATGAATAATATGGTAATAAATTTAGACTTATTGGTCTACAAAAATTAATCACCATTAAAGCTTCAACATACGTTTGAAATTAATTTAACGTTTACTACGCCATTTATACTTATAATTTGATAAATTAGTTTTGATGATATGTCACTACACAGATAAAATCCTTGTTTAATATTAAATTAAATTGCATGGTACTTCCTTCTTAACGTTGAAACAAAATAAAATCCTTTTTGGCAGAAAGTTTTAAATTGAGATTATATTCACTATGCCCAAAATAAATGAAAGTTCAAGTTATTTGAAATATTAGCATATACTTCCTTCTTAACCAAATCACAAATATAGTATTAGATTCATTTTTTTTCAGAAATGCTATTAGGCCTGGAAATCAATTTGTCATTGTGTGCGAAAATAATCCAGACCCTTGAATTTTGCATATGCCCATGAATTGCGTGAAAGTTCGTTCAATTACATCCCTTCATTTTCAGATCCGCACAAAATGTCAGGGTTACCTTCGGGCCCTGTAGCACTACTGATTTTTTTTTACTCAAATTACAAAATAAATTAATAACAGTAATAGCTCTTGTTTCCAAAATATTCACATTAAATTCAACCGAGGAGCGTTAAAGATTCACATCAGTTACAAATATAAATATTTATATATTAACAAAAATAGTTTGCTTAAATATCATTTAAAATGGACAAAATTCCAAATATAATATTTATTTGGATAATTTTTTTAAATCTTTCTTTTATTACATAAAAAATGTAATCTTTTATGTTACATCATTTTAAACAAGCTATGAATGAATCATTATTACATAAAAATGTAAATTTTACGTTACAACAAATTTCCTACAATGAATCCTTTGATATGATCCATACATACATTAAAATGTAAATTTTAATGTAAACATCACTTTATTAACTTTTCCTATTCAAACAAATGTTCCTTTTTTTCATATTTTCTCCGTTACAATAAAAATGTAAACTTTTTATTGAACTCATCTTTACTTAAAAAAATGTAAATTTTAATGTAAGAACAAATTTCATTTCAAATAATGATCTTTTTTTTCTTAATTTGCAATAAAAATGTAAATTTTTATGTTAACATATTTTCATTCCAAATAATGAATCTTATTTAATGATTCATTTACATTAAAGATGTAATCATCAAGCAATGGATATATATATAAAAATATTCTGACGCATTTTCTATTTAAAATTTCTTAAAATAAAATTTTAAATTGGTTCTGATTTTCCGGGTTGTTAAAAATGCAGTAATGGACCAATGATAATGAAACATCTAGTTCATAATAATCTCCTATAACTTATATTTTGAGAAGAATTTATATTCCATTGTATATTTATTTCAAATTATTCTCAATGTAAGTAAATACTTTCCTTTTGCATAAAGCTATTTTTACCTTTGTATATAAGCATAAAAAATATCTATTCATAATATTAGTTTACGTTCTTGGTATACATAACCATAATATACATTCATATACATACAGTAAGAGTAAAAGAATTTATTAACAAACCTCACTAATATTATAAAGGTTTCTCCGAATGTGTCCAATATGAAGTTGAATGTTTTTTCAGTGGCAGAAAGTGTTGTTTTGTAAATAGTACATTGTGTAAAACAAAAAAAGAGTAGCTTCATTTGTTCTAATAAAATTTTCCTTGCATTTTAGAGCACATAAATTATGTTCAAAATTGGTATATTTCTATGTAAGCGCACATATGACCGTAGGTGGAAATTTATGAGTCGTTGAAAGCAGCCAAAAACAGAAGAAACACAACCGTATTTAAAACATATTGTTTAAGAAACAAATAGGCAACAAATCTAAAGTTGAGCGGGTAGGAGAATGAAAATACTAATTGAAAAGTTGAGCGGACATGGTAAAATTTTCCTCTAAGTTGAGCGGGTAGTATTAGTAGGCATTACTCGTTAGACATATTTGCATGCATATCCAGTTCATAATCGAGCATAAATAGACAGTTCATTGAAAGTGGTATAGTGAGATGAGGCGGTGTAGGAGAATGAAAATGAGGGTGAGCGGGTAGAGCGATGGTCCAAACCTAAATTTTCAAAGAGAAATTTTATTAAAAAATATTTTATCGGTAAAAATAACGATCCTTGAAATACGTTTACTAACACCAAAGAACTACAATCTATTAAATAATAGTAAAGCGGAAGCTTTTAAAGCCTTCTCCTTAATTCTCTATTTTATCTCTTTTCTCCTTAATTCTCTACCTTATCTCTTCTCTCATTAAAAGTCTCTAGATATTTTATGTTGATTTTTATATTTCATAGATCTTATTTAAGTTCCAATTTCGAAAATTTAATTCTGAGTTTTTTTTAAATCAAAGGTCACAATTTTTATTTCTTTCTTCCCCTGCTCCGTTCTCCACTTTTTCGCGCAGTCTTCTTTTCTCTCGGCTTCTCCCCTTTCTCCTTATTTTCAACCGTAAAAACCTAATAGGTAGAAATTAGGACTAACAAATCTTCCTGCGCATTCTCTTTCTATCTTCATGTTTTTCTATTCCGCCTAGATCCTTGCTGCCCAAGATGGCTGCTCCTCCCCATTTTCCCTGCCACACCGATTCCCAAATCTCTACGAAAGGAAATTTCTTAGGGAATCCTAGATCTCCCTTCGTATTGTTACAAGATTTAGAAAATCGACTATTGGTATCAGGCACAGAAGTTAGGGCCTTCCAGTTGCGCCAATCTATTTCAATCGGTCCAGGTGATACTTCTTACATTACTGGCTTTTGTGTTTCTGGTTTTTTTTTTCTTATCCTACTTCTACCGAATTTAGCAGTTACGGCCTTCTACTGTATGCAAAATTAGACTGAACTTTGTTCTTTAATTTATTGTTATGAGCTGCTGTAATTTAAATTTGGAATAACAAAAAATTAAACTTTTCATAGGTACTAGAGATTATCAAAAGCATGAATGCATAATGGAAAATTATATGGAGAGGAAATGCATCTGTAAGGTTAAGAATTGAAACTAAACACTTGATTTTACTGGAGTATTCTTTTATAAAGTAGATTGATAGTATAATTTCCTTAGGTAATTCTAATGCGTATTAAGTAATTCATATGAAAAAAATGCTTTTAAATTCTTAAGGTTTGCAATGATGGTAAATTTAACATATTTCAATATGAAACTTTTTTTTAATTCTTTCGTCTGTAACCACGACAAAATTTTACTTTATATAAGTCAATAATAGTTTATTTTCTTTAGCTCTTTCTTTATTTGCAATGCTGGGAAGCATGAGCAAACATTATCGCATCGATTCTTATCATCCGCTTTTCTCGATTTTATGTTATTTACATGGTTTTGTTACACAATATATATACTACGATAGATTAAAATATAAATGATCTTTTTTTCGATATAAGGCTTAATGGGTTTTTGTTATATTTAAGTGATTTTTCGTTGGACTTAATTTGGTTTAGTTTACTAATACTGCATATTTATGGTGCTTGGAAAACTTTGTACGCCTGTGTTCCTACTGTCCTTAAAAGATGTTAAGCCATTTGGCAGCAAATTTTAAATGATATCATTCAGTTATTCGAGTTTGGATATTTTCCCCCCAAAAACATGGTTTATCTTAATTCGAGGTTAAAAGATGCCTAAACGTTATGGATACTTAGTAGGTCAAATATGTAATGCACAAACTTTGATATTACTATGAATTTGAAAATTTAACATGTTTTCGGTCTTAGTAAATGAATTTGAGAATTTATTTCCTGATCACTCTAATAATATGGATTTTTCTTGAAAAAGTGGTTATTTTCTTCTCAATTGTTTTTATTTATGTATAATTTGCATATTATTCACTACCGTTCATTATATACATTGGGTTTTTGCTTTCACATTCCTTAGATTAATGCAATTGTTTTCATCATGTTAATCTTTATTTGCTTCTTTGTTTAGGTATGTACGTAAAGTTCCCAGATATAAACATTCATTTTTGCTAAATTTCAGGTTCATCCTTTATTTGTGGCCTCAACTAAAAATTCAAAATAATCGTGTTATTCCTTATATCATCTTGGATCATTACAATATGACTAACCAACGCGTTTATATTATATTTGATTGATTTACGATTATCATGTTGTGTTATTTGAATTTGTGTTGGTTTAAAATAAGTATCAAATGTTTATTTCTTTTACCGTTTCATGAAATATGTTGGAACTATCACAAAGATTGTGAAAATGGCTGCATATTCCATTAATATTTTGCTACCATTTCGTAAATAGATATTTTATATTTCAGGCGATATATCATCTTAGCAAGAAATTTTTTAAGCCAAATAATGCCATATAACATATTATTATTAGTTTTTTTTGTTTCTCAATCAAACCTGGAAAATATCATTTTCATTGTGATTTTGTCTATTAAGCAAATTGGTACTCAATTCGTAGCGAACTCTAGGTGGAACAAAATTCCTCCAAAAATAATGCATTTGGTTGAGAATGCGCCCGATTAAAAATATATTAGTGTAAAGGTACAGAAACATTGATGTCGTTGTTTTCTGGCTTTTGATTTGTAATACGTCTGTTTTGAGCTCTAAATTTTATTTCCCTATAAAAAATTTATGTGAGCAAGTTGTTCCAAGTCAATAATATTTTCATACAATGTGCATATGTTCTATTTCTAAGGCCTACCAAACGCCATTGTGATTAAAATGATGTAACATCCCGATATTTTTGACCATTCAAATCGACAATGATCCTCAATGTCGACATAAACAAATCAAAAATAAGGATAGTTATTGGGATTTATATAAGAAAAAAAAAGAAGAGAAGAAGAAGAACAAATACAGAATCTCGCAGCGGAAGGACAAAATATAATAAATAAATAACAATTCATGAAGCTGATAAAACATACATTTTATTATATTTTACAATGATTATCAGAGTAAATTAACATACAACATAAGAATGCATTGCAGCGGAATAATAATAATAATACGTCTGTTGAGCTCCATCTTCATCTTCATAATGGAATCTTCAAAGCAATGGAATCTTCGCTAACTGCAGCTCGGTCTGACCCGAGCGTATTGCAAAAAGAAGCACAACAAACACTCGGATCAGAACTAAATCATTCTCATATTAGTAAAATCAAATTTCATGTAATAATATGAGTGCAATAAATTAAGAGATGTTACGGGAATTTCCATCTCTTAAGGATCCGTCAAACTAATACTACATAATATAATACGCTATTATAATAATGTCTATGGTTAAATATAACATAATAAAATAATGTAAGCGGGATTACCATTATTACCCTTACACCGTTTATACCATTGCCGTACAGTTTGCATATAACACACCAGTACGTCGGCGGATAGGGATGCGCCGTGATACGACAACGTTAAATCAAAATCGTAGGGGCTCGATCAGGATAAATATGACAAGGCATCGAGGCAATACCCATCAGTAGTGATTCTACCGGATTGCTGACCCAGGTCGGTGGTAACGCATAGCCGCAACTACCGTCCACCCCAGACATACCCTCAAAATCAATCAAAGGCGCCAATCAATCACAAGTATATATGTGGAATCGAAGAAGTATGCCTGCTCAGAGTAGCTAACTCAATTAACTTGGGTATGGCTCCTGTTTTAGTCATTTTAATTATGACCCGAAGGTCAAGGCTATCCATCATCGTTCTCTTTCTTCAAATCCAGTAATCGCCTCCAAATCCATCCAACACCATTTTTGGAACTCCACCACGTACACGGTTGTTAAAGTGGTTTTCGGTATTGACAGAGAGTATGACAATATCCGATCCCGATCTCTTTAACAACCAAACGTTTACATTTTTCACACCGGTCAGTTCTTTTACATTTCAAAGAGGTTCGTACTTCATATCAAAATATCACGTTTCAAAAGTCATTTAATATTCAAGATAGAATATTATTCATACAAAATCTCCATTTAAACCAATTTAAAATCTTGAAACAATTCCAACTTTAAATAATTTGAATATTAAAATAATTAAAAGTATATTTAAAATAGTTTGGATATAGAATTGAAATAGTTTGAAAATAATTGAAAATAAATAGTTAATAAAAATAATTTATAAAATAAAATAGTAATAAATGAAATAGTTTATAAAGAAAATAAAATTATTATTATTAAAATAGTTTATAAAATGGTTTTAAAATACTATAGTTGGAATTAGAATCGTTCCTTTAAAAGTTTCAATTTCACTTACAGTCGTATTTCAATTTCAAGTTAATCAACTCAATTTCAATATTTCACCCGATTAAATTTCCAATTTACATACATTACAACCTAATTAGTTTAATTCAATAGTAAAATTCCAATTTAGATTCCCGTTTTTAATGATTTCAATTTATAACAAATTTCGAGTTCACAATTCATATATAATTCAAATCAATGTTGGTTCATAATAAATTTCAAAGGTGAGTGAAACAATTCAATTTCACCAAATTCGATTTACATTCAATTTCACTTTTATTTAGCTTCAGTTACAACACAATTTTTTTTTTCAAAATTCAAGGTTCAAGTTCACAGGAAATAAATTATAAAACATCGCTTGTATTGTCTTTAAAACAATATTTAAAAGTTCATGGTTAAAACAATTTTATTTAACCAACCGGTGTCCATATATAATTTTCTATCCTATGGCCAAGTGATACTTAAATTTTTCTTAGTATTTTGGGAAAGGATATATATCATTTCAATCCAAATCAAGGTCATAGGTATTTATCATTTCAACCTACGTTCTTAATTCATTTTAATGACTAATCCCGGTTTATTCGATGCCCGTAACATCTGGGTAATGATTGGGGTTAGTCAATATAAACAACCAAGTCAATATCAATATGTCACATATCAAGTCATTACATCCAAAAAAAATAATCAAACAATTCGGTATCACATCATTTATAAATAAATGGGAAGTCAGGTGTTAACTAGCGATTTAAATTCTAATTAATCTAACTGTTAGTTTAAATGCACAATTAAATTAAATCATATATAGTCGATGCAAATCAACACAAACGAACAATTTTGACAGTCAAACGACCATCAATATAATCATACTATGTCAGATGTTAACTAGCGATTTAAATTCAGATTAATCTAACTGGTAGTTTAAATGCACAATTAAATTAAATCATATATAGTCGATGCAAATCAACACAACGAACAATTTTAACAGCCAACCGACCATCAATATAATCATACTATAACATGATTTCAATCTGACTAATATGCGAATATTTTAGTTAGACGTGAGTGGGTTAAATCACTCACCTTGATTCTGAACGCGTTTGAAACTCCAAAATAGGCCCATAATTTGACAGTCTCAGAATCAGTTCAAACCAGCGCCATCGCGAAGATCTCGTCGATACGATTCCAACGCAACAAACCGCGTGTCATTCTGAATTCGTATGAAGAAGTTATGCGAGTTTTAGTGATAGGAAAATTAAATATAAAAAAAAACGAAAATGGAACAAAAATTTGGAAAAACTTGCCACGTCACACCTCATACTTCTTCCTCTCCCTCAAGCAGCAAGTACTCACGAAGCATTCCATGGCATAAAAAGCGTAACTTGAATCTCTTTTATCTCCCACTATTCTCAACGAAATCCAGCGCCGTCAGATCGCTCGAACTTCTCTTCAAAATCTCTACTTTCTCCACACCACCTCGTCCAACTCGGTTCGCCAACACAAAATGCGCCCAAAATACTCACGCACGCTGTACTGTAGTAGTCTCGACAAATTTTTTCTCGAATCGCCTCAAAATTTCCCACATGATGCATTTTTCAACGGTGAACATGAATACAATCTTTAATCCGTGAGTTGAATCCTATATTTCTCCCAAGCATGAACCCTAGTTAGCCTCCTATACACGTCCACTGTCCACATCGGGTGCGCACCTCGCGAGTTCGGTATAGATGCGTAGATCTCGCCGATACTAATCTAATGAAATGAGTTGCAGAATATTTCGTGGAGAGATTATCAAGATTTTAATTTTTAAAGCATAAGAAGAGGCGACCATTTCTATTTCTAAAGAAAATGAAAGATGCGGCTGTAGGAAAAAAAAGTGGGTTTAGGTTAACAAGAGAGAATTAGTTTAAGCGTTAAAAGTGCATTTCTATTTACGGAGAGATATTTTTCGATATTTTCCATATACCGTTATCATTATTATTTGTATGAACATTGATTTAGCCCCTGAAATATTATCTCAGAATCAATGTAATTGCCAAACATACCAAGCAACGTAAAGCTAGTTGACAAAGGTTAAATGCTAGTCCACTCAATTAATTACAGGAAATTAAAGAATTTTTATTTGCCCATTTATTTTTTTACATTACATTCACTGTCAACCTTAATTAGCCCATCGTAAAAGGAAGTATAAGATTTTTTTCTTTCATTGAAATTTGAAATAATAATGTGCATGACAATGCGACCATTTACAACAATTATCATTATATTAAGCAATTCAATTATGTTTTCACCGTCAAATTTCATAAATTAAATCACTTAATATTATTTACAACCATTTAATATCAAAATCATAGTAAATTAAATAATAAAATTTATCGCAAAATCTTGGGATGTTACATTCTCCCCCACTTAAAAACTTTTCGTCCTCGAAAAGGAACGTAGAAATGAAGTGACAAAATAAAGTTGAAATAATATAAAAATTTTACTAAACATAGAAAATTTAACTTATACAAACTCAAATTTTCACAAAATTTTCTAAGTCATAATTTCATGAAAAATTTCGGCAGAGTCTCCTCTGTACGGTTAGGTCCGGAAAACAATAATATATATATATATATAATCATAAATATACATCTCATCTTAGTGATGAGGCATCCCAAAATTGGGGAAAACAATATAAAATGCCAAAATACGGTATATAATTCGATATACGTACCTTTCATTTGCGTTATTAGCGATTTTTTTTTTCAGCAAGCAAAAGCAATTTTATGCGCAAGAAGCTCCAATGCAAGCAAGTTTCCTTCAGTACCTACTAAGCACTCAATAACAATTGAATCATACATATAAAAGAGATAAATATATATGTTTAAAATAAACATTCATGAAATAGCAAATGCAACCAAACAACAAATAAAATATGCAAACAATTATTTGTATGCCTTCATTTGTTCATTCCATTTGTAAACAATCCATATTTCATTGTTCAAGTTACTCACTATCATTTCTTTTTCAATAATTATATTGATTTAGATTCAGCTTTTTTCCTATATCATATCAATTCAATAATTACATTCTTTTATATGGATTTCAATAATTACATGATTTCCCATATGTCAATAACTTTATATGAATCCATTCAAAGGTTAAATGAATGGACTCACTCCAATTGTATTATCCACATACTTATTCTCCTTCAATTATTATAATGGATTCTCTTTTAATTGGTTTTTTTTTTTCTCTTATCGATTTCATTTACATCCTACTTTGTTTGCATCCACATAATTTGCATTCATATAAAATTCCATTTTACAAACAATTTCATTCTAGATTTTTTTTCTAAGCTAACCTATAGTTCATTATATTTTCATTTCACTTATGTTATAGTTTTGCTTTATTACCATTTTACTCTAGTTCACCTAAATGAAAGTTCACATTACAATATGTACTTCATTGATTGACACAATATATGATTTCAAATTTTATGTTAACACTTCTAACTTCCTAACATTTTTGGTAAGTTGTATATGGAAGGAAAGAAGAATAGTATTATACAAGTTTAATATTTCCAATCTATTTCAATTTTACCAATTTCGTATTTCGAAGAGTTTCCAATGTAGTTTATATTTCCTCAAGTACATCTTCTTATTTTACAAGTTAGAACTCTTAATATTTCAAATTTATTCATTTCAATGATTCAAACATCATTAATTATTTAAGACTTGAGAATCTACCTTCGGGTTCATTTCCAAATTAACTTCCAAAATATTTATATATAAACCATACTATATATATATATATATATATTATAAACCATACTACATAAGAGTTGAAATAAAATTTACCATTTCTCAAACAAATTATAAATGTTCCAAGTGTCAATATTTTGACTTATTATTTATTACTTTCTATCATTATTCAAATTGCTTACATTCACTTATTGACGTTTCATTTATCAATAGTTATAGATTTAAATTCAATACATTTTTCTTTTTAGTTGATTCACTTTATTTGTGTTACATATATGCTTATTCACCTCTAATTATTCTAAATCAATTCAATTGATTCGTTATTGCTGTTTTCTTATTAAATCTCATTTACCTTCAACCCTTTCCCTTCCCATTTAACTCAAATGTATTATATTCAAACATTAATTTTCATTTTCGCACTCCAATATCTTCGTCACTTAAGCTTAAGTTAATTATAGCCCAAATTCCTATAAAATTTCAATTTACCATCAAATTCATTTACCTTTCTTAAGTAAATGTTTATTTCATTATTTCTCTTATTTATTTCGTTTAAGTGGTAATATCATTTTATTTTTCATTATACTATAATTCAATTTTTATCGAAGTCCAATTTCATTTACTTTACTAATTCGAATTCAATTTTCATAACAAACAAAGTGTATATCGTTATGGTCATAATTTACGTCTTCTTAAATTTCACAACCTATTAATATAATTTCACCATTTATTACATATTTTTATAATTATGTATTGTGTAATTGTCAATTACTGTAACATTTTCACTTCTTAAATACCATGGTAAGTTATATATGTTATAGAAAAGGTTTAATACCACACAAATTCGATATTACCCAATTTACTTCAATTTTACCATATCACATTCCTAAGAGATAACATTATCTCATATTTCCCATAGGTTCATTTCATTTATTTCCAATCATTATTTAATTGAAAACTTACGAATTCAACTTCAGGTTTATTTCTTAAACAACTTTCAAGATATTATATATATATATATATATATATATATATATATCAAACCATAATTTAAAGTATTTAAAATGGAATCCAAATTTCCAAACGAAGTATAAAATTTTTAAGTGCTCTCCCCCACTTAGTTTCTGAAAAATAATGTCGATAATGCGTGCACTCATCACCGAAATCATTTCCCAAAGGCAAAGGGGAAGTATACACTTATTTCAAAATTCATTTGAAAATAATTTCTATATGAAACAGCCTTTAAAATATAAATATGTTATTTCAAACCATTTGCAAATAAATGTTACAAAATCACCCGAAATCAAATTCTCAAATTCATATTTTACTTCTTATTTTATTACTGATTAATCTTAATATTTTATTTTTCTCTTAACCATTCAACAACCAATTGTCTTAAATATGATTAATCGAGTAATTAAAGATGAAAATTTAATATTATCTTCAACAAAATCAAAATTCATATATTTCAAATAATTCTACATATATTTATATATATAAAAATAATTCAAAATAATATTATGTCGATAAGCCATGTTCGAGTGTTTAGAAATCCCTATCGATACATTGGTGTCCCAAGTACCGACCAGAATTCATAAATACTCAACAGAACAAATCAATACAATAGAAAATCATTTTATATCAAAATTACAAGTATGCTCTCTCATATACACTCAAACTCATTTTAGGGTATTACTACCCTATCTCTAACGAGTTAATCCCAAATAGAGCCAAGGTTTTCGCTGAACCAAAGCTCTGATACCAAATGTAACATCCCGATATTTTTGACCATTCAAATCGACAATGATCCTCAATGTCGACATAAACAAATCAAAAATAAGGATAGTTATTGGGATTTATATAAGAAAAAAAAAAGAAGAGAAGAAGAAGAACAAATACAGAATCTCGCAGCGGAAGGAAAAAATATAATAAATAAATAACAATTCATGAAGCTGATAAAACATACATTTTATTATATTTTACAATGATTATCAGAGTAAATTAACATACAACATACCAATGCATTGTAGTGGAATAATAATAATACGTCTATTGAGCTCCATCTTCATCTTCATAATGGAATCTTCAAAGCAATGGAATCTTCGCTAACTGCAGCTCGGTCTGACCCGAGCGTATTGCAAAAAGAAACACAACAAACACTCGGATCAGAACTAAATCATTCTCATATTAGTTAAATCAAATTTCATGTAATAATATGAGTGCAATAACTTAAGAGATGTTACGGGAATTTCCATCTCTTAAGGATCCGTCAAACTAATACTATATAATACAATACGCTATTATAATAATGTCTATGGTTAAATATAACATAATAAAATAATGTAAGCGGGATTACCATTATTACTCTTACACCGTTTATACCGTTGCCGTACAGTTTGCATATAACACACCAGTACGTCGGCGGATAGGGATGCGCCGTGATACGACAACGTTAAATCAAAATCGTAGGGGCTCGATCAGGATAAATATGACAAGGCATCGAGGCAATACCCATCAGTAGTGATTCTACCGGATTGCTGACCCAGGCCGGTGGTAACGTATAGCCGCAACTACCGCCCACCCCAGACATACCCCCAAAATCAATCAAAGGCGCCAATCAATCACAAGTATATATGTGGAATCGAAGAAGTATGCCTGCTCAGAGTAGCTAACTCAATTAACTTGGGTATGGCTCCTGTTTTAGTCATTTTAATTATGACCCGAAGGTCAAGGCTATCCATCATCGTTCTCTTTCTTCAAATCCAGTAATCGCCTCCAAATCCATCCAACACCATTTCTGGAACTCCACCACGTACACGGTTGTTAAAGTGGTTTTCGGTATTGACAGAGAGTATGACAATATCCGATCCCGGTCTCTTTAACAACCAAACGTTTACATTTTTCACACCGGTCAGTTCTTTTACATTTCAAAGAGGTTCGTACTTCATATCAAAATATCACGTTTCAAAAGTCATTTAATATTCAAGATAGAATATTATTCATACAAAATCTCCATTTAAACCAATTTAAAATCTTGAAACAATTCCAACTTTAAATAATTTGAATATTAAAATAATTAAAAGTATATTTAAAATAGTTTGGATATAGAATTGAAATAGTTTGAAAATAATTGAAAATAAATAGTTAATAAAAATAATTTATAAAATAAAATAGTAATAAATGAAATAATTTATAAAGAAAATAAAATTATTATTATTAAAATAGTTTATAAAATGGTTTTAAAATACTATAGTTGGAATTAGAATCGTTCCTTTAAAAGTTTCAATTTCACTTACAGTCGTATTTCAATTTCAAGTTAATCAACTCAATTTCAATATTTCACCCGATTAAATTTCCAATTTACATACATTACAACCTAATCAGTTTAATTCAATAGTAAAATTCCAATTTAGATTCCCATTTTTAATGATTTCAATTTATAACAAATTTCGAGTTCACAATTCATATATAATTCAAATCAATGTTGGTTCATAATAAATTTCAAAGGTGAGTGAAACAATTCAATTTCACCAAATTCGATTTACATTCAATTTCACTTTTATTTAGCTTCAGTTACAACACATTTTTTTTTTTCAAAATTCAAGGTTCAAGTTCACAGGAAATAAATTATAAAACATTGCTTGTATTGTCTTTAAAACAATATTTAAAAGTTCATGGTTAAAACAATTTTATTTAACCAACCGGTGTCCGTATATAATTTTCTATCCTATGGCCAAGTGATACTTAAATTTTTCTTAGTATTTTGGGAAAGGATATATATCATTTCAATCCAAATCAGGGTCATAGGTATTTATCATTTCAACCTACGTTCTTAATTCATTTTAATGACTAATCCCGGTTTATTCGATGCCCGCAACATCTGGGTAATGATTGGGGTTAGTCAATATAAACAACCAATTCAATATCAATATGTCACATATCAAGTCATTACATCCAAAAAAAATAGTCAAACAATTCAGTATCACATCATTTATAAATAAATGGGAAGTCAGGTGTTAACTAGCGATTTAAATTCAAATTAATCTAACTGTTAGTTTAAATGCACAATTAAATTAAATCATATATAGTCGATGCAAATCAACACAAACGAACAATTTTGACAGTCAAACGACCATCAATGTAATCATACTATGTCAGATGTTAACTAGCGATTTAAATTCAGATTAATCTAACTGGTAGTTTAAATGCACAATTAAATTAAATCATATATAGTCGATGCAAATCAATACAACGAACAATTTTAACAGCCAACCAACCATCAGTATAATCATACTATAACATGATTTCAATCTGACTAATATGCGAATATTTTAGTTAGACGTGAGTGGGTTAAATCACTCACCTTGATTCTGAACGCGTTTGAAACTCCAAAATAGACCCAAAATTTGACAGTCTCAGAATCAGTTCAAACCAGCGCCATCGCGAAGATCTCGTCGATACGATTCCAACGCAACAAACCGCGTGTCATTCTGAATTCGTATGAAGAAGTTATGCGAGTTTTAGTGATAGGAAAATTAAATATAAAAAAAACGAAAATGGAACAAAAATTTGGAAAAACTTGCCACGTCACACCTCATACTTCTTCCTCTCCCTCAAGCAGCAGGTACTCACGAAGCATTCCATGGCATAAAAAGCGTAACTTGAATCTCCCTTATCTCCCACTATTCTCAACGAAATCCAGCGCCGTCAGATCGCTCGAACTTCTCTTCAAAATCTCTACTTTCTCCACACCACCTCGTCCAACTCGGTTCGCCAACACAAAATGTGCCCAAAATACTCACGCACGCTGTACTGTAGTAGTCTCGACAAATTTTTTCTCGAATCGCCTCAAAATTTCCCACATGATGCATTTTTCAACGGTGAACATGAATACAATCTTTAATCCGTGAGTTGAATCCTATATTTCTCCCAAGCATGAACCCTAGTTAGCCTCCTATACACGTCCATTGTCCACATCGGGTGCGCACCTCGCGAGTTCGGTATAGATGCGTAGATCTCGCCGATACTAATCTAATGAAATGAGTTGCAGAATTTTTCGTGGAGAGATTATCAAGATTTTAATTTTTAAAGCATAAGAAGAGGCGACCATTTCTATTTCTAAAGAAAATGAAAGATGCGGCTGTAGGAAAAAAAGTGGGTTCAGGTTAACAAGAGAGAATTAGTTTAAGCGTTAAAAGTGCATTTCTATTTACGGAGAGATATTTTTCGATATTTTCCATATACCGTTATCATTATTATTTGTATGAACATTGATTTAGCCCCTGAAAAATTATCTCAGAATCAATGTAATTGCCAAACATACCAAGCAACGTAAAGCTAGTTGACAAAGGTTAAATGCTGGTCCACTCAATTAATTACAGGAAATTAAAGAATTTTTATTTGCCCGTTTATTTTTTTACATTACATTCACTGTCAACCTTAATTAGCCCATCGTAAAAGGAAGTATAAGATTTTTTTCTTTCATTGAAATTTGAAATAATAATGTGCATGACAATGCGACCATTTACAATAATTATCATTATATTAAGCAATTCAATTATGTTTTCACCGTCAAATTTCATAAATTAAATCACTAAATATTATTTACAACCATTTAATATCAAAATCATAGTAAATTAAATAATAAAATTTATCGCAAAATCTTGGGATGTTACAAATGACCACTGAGGTAGCATACAAACTTTATTTAGTATACAAGTATAATATTTTTCTACGGCCTGTCAAATGCCTGATTATTTGTTCTTCAAATTTTTATTGAGGGGTAAGGGGTGTTTTCTATTAATAAATGGTACGGGAAAAGAGTTCTTTAAAGGATTTCAATAGGTATTATAATTAGAAAATATATCTGTCAAGGTTTGTTAAATTTTTTGAACTATTGATATGACCATCAAAGCTTATGAAGTCAAAATGCTCATAGTCAGTGAAACCAACTTTATATGTGGCAATCTGAGTTGATCAGGTACTAACTTATAATCTACATATCTAGATGATTTAAAAAAATTCTGTAATAGAGCAAGGACCAATTCACAAAGTCTTTTACATGTATTGTATCTTATTCAAATGCACAATGTCTAATAATTCAAATACGTAGTTACCACTGTCCTGATTAAGACCATTTTTGGTAAGCGAACATTCTGCATACATATTGGACGTATAGTACGGACGTCCTACCTAGTTTTGTGACTTTCAAAATCTAATCTGCATTCATAAGGATAAGTTATACATTACAGAAGATTTGAAATCCAGTTTGAATATAATTTTCGTGTATGTTAAGATCATCCAGTTATACATATTTTTGTAGTTGTGTCTTATTAGGTTAATATAAGTATTTGTAATCAGATGTATTGTGCAGTCGTACGAGCTCGAAACATATAGCGTTCAATTTAGAGAATTAAATTAATATAACTGGTTTTAGAAACCTAACTTTTGTATATTAGTCCCATGCTTCGCACACGAGCAATTTATCACGTATTTCAAAGATTGGATTGAGTTTGTGTCAATGACTTTTTCATATGTGCCCACATCATCGTAGATATCAATGTTCTAGGTCTCATATGAAACAATCGCTTACACCTTTTCTGGTAGTCTTTGTACATGATTTCAAATACTGAAATTAGCAATATTAGTGAAGTTTTCCTTAGGAATTAAGTAATGGGAGTAAACATGTGTAGTTGCAATAAAATGTTAAACTCTTGCGATTGTAGTTTCAAAATGATATGGTCATCTGACTTGCGGTGTTGGGGTTCATTGTCTTTGCTGCACAACTTACAGACAGTCAAATACATACAATTAGTAAAGTCAGACATACAATAGATTCTGCTTTATGGATTTAACTTACATCCACATGCTCTTTAGGAAGCTTATTTTGTACTGGTATTGTATTGTTTGTGTTTGCAACTTATGAATGCAAATAATAACTATTTGTAATCCGAACTGAATTGCAACATATCGGCCACATATCAAACACGTGAATAAGTTAATCCACATCCAAGTATCACAACTTCGTAAAAGTACATATTATCATAACAAGTTAATACATATCCCACCTGCTGCATTTCTGCACGTCGTACCCACAGTTTGTGCGTCGTTATTGGATACTTAACTGATTGGTATTTTCTATTTGACATGACCAACTGTTTAATGATTTTTATTCACTTTATTCATCATTGTGGTTCTTTATATTGTTAGATCGGCTGTACAAGTCAATGTTTACTTAAGTTTTCCACCACTTACAGTCAATTATTTTGCACATAAAAAATTCAATATGCAAATGGGGTGTTCCGTTTCAATGTGTTTTTGGACTACAATACAACTTTTTTTTTTTCTCACAAGTCATGAAGATATTCCTTTTTCCTTGATTTTCACTGCACAAATATTCATTGTTGAAGTACACAAACACACAGACGTAGATACACACATGCATTGAACTCATTCAAATAATTCCGTAGACCTATCTGATTCGTAAAATGCAATATGACACCGAATGTATTAAATGGTTGAACTTATGCTTCACATGCAAACACAACCTTTTGTTAATTAATCTGGTTTGCTAGCCAAATGAATATGATTATTTCTTCTAAATACTACTTTGCCATTGTTGTATATCAATATATAATCTCTTCCTTACTTTATTTTTTCTTTTTAAATTTAAACAAGATTTTATAATCATCATCGAGGGAAACTTTTCTGCCACTTTATTGTTTATCTACTTCAAGAAATATGCTTGCGAGTTATCACTCAATTTAATCATTTGTTTATGACAGTTTTCAGGTTGTTAGCTTTGTACAGAAGATTAAAACGTTGAGTGCACTGTTCGTTTACTCCACTGTAGATATGTTCCACAGAGTTACATATATATTCTGCCATAACTGTTCAAAGTAATTGTTCGTAGCAATTCAACGTTGTGCATGTTCGTCGCTGTTAGTTACTAAATTTTCTTTTTTTGGTTAACATGTTGCGATCCTTATTGATGAATAACTGTTCTTTTGGTAGTCGCAAACTTGATGCTTTTTATATGTTTTTTTATCATTTAAAATGCATGTTCAGTTTCTGTCTGTATTACTGAATTACTAATACTTTTGCTTCAACCATTTATTCTTTAGATCATACATTCCGAAAGAAAAGATTGAAGGTTCAATATGTTTGGTTACCCATGTCCTACTTTTTAGTCCTCTCATATTCACTGTCTAAATTTTATGTTTGTATATTAGATGTTTTCTCCATATCAGGTGCAACATACTGAACAGTAAACAGTCATTGACAAGATTAGAGAATTGATGATCACATGTCTTTATAATCTTTTTTGTCATATGTTGAGTACATTTGTTATCTTCTGAAATAGAGAAATGCAATGATTTAGGGATATCTTCAATGTAGCCAAAGGAACACCAAAGTATGACATGTTGCAGTTTACGGGGGGATTCATTTGAGTTAGTTCAAGACACTATTGTTTAAATGGCTAAGATAATCTAGCAAGAAGAACGTGAGATTTTTGACAATTTATTGCTAACCTAGAGAACATAAAAAATCATATAAGTTCTTTTTAATGCAGGCTAAGGATTCAAGATTTGGCTTGGTGAAGCTGATTAAGTCGTTAGCAAAGGCAAGTGGGATGTCTGCATTTAGGATGAGGATACAAACTCTTTGTACCGACTTGATGAGTAAATGCATGCGATAAAGTTTACATTACGCAGGTAATAGCTCATGAGATAATAGTACGCTATCCACAGTGTTATTGCTAGGGATTATGCAACTTGATTACGACATATAGTAAGAGTTCATAACAAGTTTCATTCTGGAGGCAAGTATTCTTGAGATGCTTTTGGAAATGGTGTTGCAAAAAGCCACAGGTCTTAATTAAGAGACGTTAATATGGTTGTCTATCTTGGAGATCAAGGCCAAGTTGGTTTAATCGAGCTTAGCATTTTCTCTTGTGTTGATGAAACTATGAATTGCTTTTAAGACATCGGCAGATATTATCTGCTAGCAGTGCATGTATAATATGATGTTGAGCTTCAGTATGATTCCTTTTTCATAGAAAAAAGTATATTTGCTTATTTCTTTGCCTATACTTGGAGCAGTTAATAATATTTGTTGATATTCATCAAGGATAAACATTGGAGACATAGGATTAAAATGACGGTTCAAAAGACTGCTCTATTAGTTCTGAGCAAGGCACCAAAATAACCAGGGAATGCACTATCAACTTGAGTAGGATTGGAGTGAAATTTACATTGCATATCAGAAATGTATAACTGGATTAAAACATATACAACTTTAAGTTTAGTAAACTTTAAGTATAAACGTTCGCCTTTGTATTCAAATAGGTATATTTAATATTATACACTGGAGTTAATTACAAATCTTAAAACTATAATTAAATTTAGTAAACTATTAGTAGTTGATATGTCAAATAAATCATCAAAAAATGAAATTTTCAATATTTACACAATATTCATATTAAATATATGGTATAAAATTCGTTTGGATATACAAGTACATCAATCGTATAACATAATTATATATGTAAACAATAATCACAAGTTTAGTTTATGATTCATCTGTATTGATACATTAGTGTATTACACTGTAAAATTCTTATTTTAATTTTTTTGAACCAGGTAAAATTCTTATTTTAACTAAAGTGCATACCTTCTGAAATTTCTACAACTGTCAAAAAAAGCACTCAATATCACAATTTTATACATTTACATCCATATATTTTCAATTAATCACATAAATGTTGGTTTTATATTATTTGAATAAATTTAATTAATAATTATTCACTAATTTATCTAATAATTCCTTAAATGTTATGGTTTGAATATGTACATCATACTCATATTAAAAGAAGGGAAAGTCTATCTAGAGACAAAATTTTGGTATAATTGGTGACACAGTTAATCTCCACTATTAGATCACCCCCTGAATTATACCTCTCCATATAAGGATAAAAAGATCCAGCGGCTCAGATCTCTTATGCCACTAACTATGTCTAATTTTATGTTCAAATAGTCTTACTCTTAAAAAAATAGTCAAGTGAAATTTTCATTTAAATATAAAAATATATAATTTAGATATCATAAATAGTATACATGAGCAACATTAACAAAGATAATTTATTATTCATTTATCTCAATAAATTTATCTACATTGTAGAATTTTATTTTTAACTTTAAATATCCATAATTTAACATTTCTATAGTTATGTGCACTTCATCGACTTTTTACTAATTTTTTATACTTAGATCCTATGTACATAAATTGCTTACGAAATCTCGAATTTAAAGTATTTTAATATTCTATATACCAGTCACATATGTAGATTTACATATTAATAAAAATTGTATTTAACTATGTAGATGTATTAATCACATGTGTAAGGACCTGTATTCTACGCATCATAGGATCGTAGGATATTTATTTCTTTCACATACGAAGTCGTATGGTCATGTAACTTTGGGGGACGACTATTGGGGTCATTTCCCATGTTCATGATTTTTCCCGATTTTTAAATGACCATTTTACCCCTAGTTGGCACTGTTTTGGCCATAACTTTTGACTGGAAAGGAATTTTGACCTGAAACCACTTCCATTGGCTCCGGATGATGGTTTCTCTTTCCGTAGAGTGGTTAGGGGTGTAAATCGGTCGGACCGGACCGGACGAAGGTATGTTCAGTTTCTGTCCTAAAAAAAATCGGACCGAACACGGACCGGACCAAATTTTTTCTCGGACAAATTTCGTTGTCCTAATTCGTGTCCTAAATAAAATCGGTCGGACACGGACACGATCGGACTAGTCGGACTCGGTCGGACATGGCTATTTATATCACATTTTGTACATTTTACTAGATTTTCTCTCTACTATACGACGAATTTCAAATAATTCGGACGAATTCGGACGAGCCCGGACCGGACATGATTTTTTCTCGTACAAATCTTGTTGTCCTAACTCGTGTCCTAAATGAAAATCGGACGGACTCGGACGGACGTATTTCGGTCACGGACACGAACGGACGTCGGACATTCGAACAAAATTTACAGCCCTAAGAGTGGTCACATTAGCCAAACGGACTCACCGTTTGGGAGATATGGCTGAAACAAGTTTCAGATGGTGAAAAACAGCTTAATTGGGCTTAACCGGGTGATTAGCCGCTAGGCCCAGAGGGGAATTTCGGGTTTAGGGGTATATAGGGGCTGATTAGGGTTAGAAAACATTTCTTTAGACATTTGCCAGCCGCCACTTTCATTCCTCTTAACCTAGCCATGGCCTCCACTCTCTAAATCTCTCTCAAAACACCCAAAATCACTTCCTAATCAAGGATTAAGGCTTAGAGGCATCAAATTAAGAAGAAAAAGCACCAAAGCAAGGTTAGAGCTGCTGTTGGACATCAGTATTCGCCCAAATCAGAGGAGTTTCAGTTCTGAGGATTTTGTTTGTGGCCAAGGTGAGTGATTAGCATTGTTTTGACACTAATTACAGTTAATCAGAGTGATTAGTGATATTTAGTAAATTCGTACACTATAAAATTCTGGAAAAATATTCTAAATTTCTGAAATGTTGTTTTAGACCTCTGTTAGAAGTTTGTGATGATTTGGTTAGGTTTTGCTAACCGTACCCTTAGATTAGCTTAAACATGCTTAAAGGGAAAAACATGGGTTTTGGTGGTTATGGTCGATTTTATATGTTGCTATGACTGTTTGGAATGATTTATGATTGATTAGAAAAGTTAGATTGGTCAAAAACGTCGTCGGATGGCGTAAATAGCTTGCTGGAAGAGTTGCAGGAATTTGGAGCAGATCGGATCGCCCCCACACCTGGACCGTGGGGTATGACCACGACCCCACACTCGGACCGTGGGGTATGACCACGATCCCACACCCGGACCGTGGGGTATGACCACGACCCCGCACTCGGACCGTGGGGTATGACCACGATCCCACACCCGGACCGTGGGGTATGACCACGATCCCACACTCGGATCGTGGGGTATGACCACGAACCGCACACCTGGAGCGTGACGAAGTATAGCGATCCGCACACCTGGAGCGTGACGAAGTATAGCGATCCACACACCTTGAGCGTGACGAAGTATAGCGATCCGCACACCCGGAGCGTGGAGATGGAGCACGATCCGCACACCTGGAGTGTGAGGAAGACCACGATCCGCACACCGCGACTGTGAGGAAGACCACGATCCGCACACCGCGACCGTGAGGAAGGCAAGGAGCTTGGATACGAGAAGACTAAAACCCGAGATGCAAAGGTAGTCCAAGTTTGAAGTTAGAGCTCAGGATCCAGATGGGAACCAATGAGTTCACTTCATGAGTTGGGCTTTGCTGCGGGACGCGTGCCAAGGGGTTATCGACGTCTATAGCTTTGGACCACTATGGTAGGAGGTACGAAGGCGGATTCAGGGCCATTATGGCATCGGTAGAACCAAGGGCTACGACCAATGAAGTGGGTCATTGAAATGTATGGTCATGACTCCAAGTGTTTGGCTTGGTCACAGCAGGGTTTCTACAAGTCGGGATTCGTCGTTACCTCAGTTTGTCTAGTGTTCCAAAGTGGTAGATGTCGTACGCTTTACGCACTGAGTGAGAGATGTGAGGATGGTTGCTATGGATGATTTGTTTGCTATCATTGTGACATGCACACCCCACCCCCGTATTCTTACACTATTCATTATGGCGCCTTGGAGTATTGTACGGTATGTGGTACTAACTCTTTGGTTGCAGGTCCAGGTTCAGGTATGGTTTAGTGTACCTGTTATTATTCTGTTTAGATGCTTATCGCTCATACCAGGCTTTATGTCTGACCCAGAGTTTTATGTCCCCTCTTATTACTCTGGGTGCTCACACGAGCAGACTAGAGACAGGTTAGCTGGTGGTGCACGGGTAGATGATCCGGATACGAGCAGGAGGCTTCCACGTAAAATATATTCATAATATTCTCCCTGTGTTGTTGAAGATCGCTGCTTGGGCATTGGCGGTGCATCTTCTACTTTAGCTTTCTTTTGTTTTAGAGACAGTAAATTTGGAAAATTGTAATAAGCTGTATTTGGATTTCCGCTGCTCTGATGATTGGTGTTGATTTTAGTTATCAGCTTATGCACTGTCTCACCTGTTTTATGTCAAGTATATTATTATTATATTTTACCCCATGCGCTGTGAGACATTCTACAGGTTCCTTGATTAGTTCATTCCCTTCTTTCCTTTCTTTGGCGACCGTTCCGGGCTAACTGGACATGTATACAGCGCACTTTCGGAGGAAATGCCGGTTGGTACGGAGCGGGCCGTCACACTTGGTATCAGAGCTCTAGGTTGCGTAGTTAACCTAGGGAAGTTATCAGGGAGAGATAATATACGTATACGAGAGAGCGTATTTGTGATTACTTTGGTTTTTAAAAGCTATATATATATATATATTATTGGTAGTATAAGAATGAAGTCGTACTGCACTAGCACCACTATGGAGTCGTTAATCGTTTCCTTTTTCAGATTGACGATGAGCCGATATACTAGAGGTGCTGGTAGGGGAGCCAACAATGGGAATGCTGCTGACATGAGGACGATGTTTACTGACCTCATGAGAGAGATGCTTAGAGATGTACAGAGGGCAGCTCCCAATGGTGGAAATGGTGGTGGTCCAATAGTGCAGGCACCAAGAGTCGACTTCGCCAAGCTGAATAAGGATTATACTAGCCTTGGTGGGAAGCCGTTCCACGGGACGGAGTCGGCTACGGATGTTCAAGATTGGTTAGATAGCTGCGAACGTATCTTCGAGGATTTGGGTATCGAGGATGCGATGAAGAGAAAGCTAGCGTCCCGTCAGCTGCAAGGACGGGCAATGAATTGGTGGAATGCTATAAAGGCAGCTACTCCCGAAGATCAGATTACTTGGGAGCAGTATAAGGCTCGTTTTAGTGAGAAGTTCATTCCGGCTGCTCAGAAGTCAGTGCTGTTCAAGAAATTCTTGGAGCTCAAGCAGAATGGCAGAGCAGTCTCGGAGTATATTGCTGAATTTGACACTTTGTCAAAATATGGGTTATCTCTTATTGATACTGCCGAGAAGAAGAATGAGAAATTCATAACTGGTTTGGATCAGTACTTGGGGGAAAAACTTATTAACCACATCGATGAGACGTTTGAATCGATTGTGGGGAAAGCGTTAAGGTCAGAAAGTCTCTACCCTAGGCCGAAGACTGAGGTTGCATCCGCAGATGAGCCAAAGCCACAAGCAAGTGGTGGAGGCAAAGGTGGTTCCCAGAATAAGAGAAAGCAGAATCAGGCTAAGGATGGCCAGAAGAAAAAGAATAAGCAAGATGTGGAGTGCTTCAGCTGTGGTAAGAAGGGCCATTATGCTAGTAATTGTCGGGCCAAGCCAGCAGATAGGAAGTGCTTCAACTGTGGCCAAATGGGACATCACAAGGACAAGTGTCCACAGCCCCCTAAGGAAAAGCAAATGGTGAAAGCATACGCTCTTAATGCTATTCCTTCTTCGTCGAATGCCCCAACTGCGGCGGAAAAGGGAAAGAATGTCGTCATTCAAGGTATGCTTTCTATTTATGATGTTCCTGTTAGAGTTTTGTTTGATACCGGAGCTTCCAGTTCTTTCATATCTAGTGACCTGGTAGATAGGTTGAGATTGGAGCCCGAGATTGTCGATAGACCTTTAGTAGTGACGAACCCGATTGGTGGTTCGACTAGCCTTAGCATGATTTGTCGTAATGTGGTCTTATCGAGTCATGGATGCATGTTTGTTTGTGATTGCTTTGTTTTGGGCTTTACTGGGTTTGGCATTATTTTGGGAGTAGATTGGCTCCAAAGATACGGGGTGGTGGTAGACTGTGAGGGCTTGTTGGTGACAGCTAGAGCGGATGATGGGCGGAGGATAGTGTTTGGTGGTCTACCCAGTAAAGGGGTATTGGCTAGTTTTCTAAACTCCCTTGACATTCCGCATAGTGAGTTGTCAGGTTTGCCCGTGGTTGGCCAGTATCCGGATGTTTTCGAAGAAGTGACCGGACTTCCACCACACCGAGAGATTGAGTTTCGTATTGATTTGGTAAAGGATGCCAGGCCTATAGTGATGCCACTTCGTCGTATGGCACCAAGGGAGCAGCGAGAGCTCGAGGTGCAAGTCAGCGATCTTTTGAAGAAGGGATTTATCAGAAGGAGTGTTTCTGAATGGGGAGCACCAGTTGTGTTTGCTACCAAGGCGGATGGTTCCCTTCGTTTGTGTGTAGACTACCGCGAGTTGAATAAAGTGACGAGGAAGAACAAGTATCCTCTACCGCGGATAGATGATTTGTTCGATCAGTTGAGTGGCGCGAGAATATTTTCTCAGTTGGATCTCGCGACAGGTTTTCATCAGCTTAGAGTGGAAGCTGAGAGTATAGCTAAAACGGCATTTCGAACGCCGTCTGGATTTTATGAATGGTTGGTTATGCCATTTGGGCTGACTAATGCCCCGGCATATTTTGTGGATCTTATGAATAGGGTATTCAGAGATCAGTTGAATAAGTCTGTCCTTGTGTTCGTTGATGATATTTTGGTTTATTCGAGGACAGAGGAAGAACACAAAGAACATTTGAGAGTAGCGATGGAGGTGTTGAGAAAACACCAATTGAAAGCAAAGTTTTCTAAGTGTCACTTCTGGAAGAGGGAAGTGAGGTTCTTGGGCCATGTTGTATCAGAGAATGGTATTGCCGTGGACCCGGCGAAGGTGGCTACGGTACAAGATTGGCCTACGCCCAAGAACGCAACAGATGTAAGAAGTTTCTTGGGATTAGCCGGATATTATCGTAAGTTTATCCAAGGGTTCTCCAAGATAGCAGCACCATTGACCCAGTTGACCAAGAAGAATCAAGCTTTTGTCTGGGATGAAAGGTGCGAGAATGCATTCAAAGGTCTAAAGGACAAGTTGACAAGCGCACCGGTGTTAGTCATTCCTAAGGGGGATGAAGAGATGACGGTATACACGGATGCCTGTGGTACCGGACTGGGTGTTGTATTGATGCAAGGCGGTAGGGTTGTAGCTTACGCAAGTCGGCAATTGAAACCGCACGAGAGAAGATACCCTACCCATGATTTAGAATTGGCAGCGATCGTGTTCGCATTAAAGATGTGGAGACACTATCTCTTGGGAGAAAGATTTGAGCTGTTTACAGATCATAAGTCATTAAAGTATCTCTTCTCTCAGAAAGATCTGAATCTCCGTCAGCAGAGATGGTTAGAGTTCTTGGCTTCCTATGATTTTGACATCGCATACACACCGGGAAAGGGCAATGCGGTGGCTGATGCATTGAGTAGAAGACATGCCAGCTTAGGGGCTATGTTCCTTGAATGGAAGCAACTGGAGTATATCGCGGGGTTTGATTTCAGACCAAAGTGCGAATTGGATCCAGAAATGTTAGCAAGTTTGACGATCAGACCCACTTTAATTGAGCGGATCGGCTCTAGTCAGAGGGACGACCCTAACCTATTGGAAATCATCTCCAAGTTAGAGATGGGTATCGATGAGGAGATGAACAAGTATAGGCTTGATCGAGATGGATGGCTTAGAAAGAATGGAAGACTAGTCGTACCCAATGTCAATGGATTGAGAGATGAAGTGCTTAGAGAATGTCATCACTCAAAACTGACTATACATCCCGGTGGTAATAAGATGTATCGAGATATGAAGCAGACTTACTACTGGGAAGGGATGAAAAGAGACGTTGGGAAATTTATATCCAAGTGCATGAATTGCCAGCTAGTTAAAGCCGAGCAAAAGAAGCCTAGTGGATTACTGCAACCATTAGAAATTCCCCAATGGAAATGGGAGCAAGTCTCGATGGATTTCATTGATGGTTTGCCAAGGACTAGATCGGGACATGATAGCATTTGGGTAGTTGTGGACCGACTGACTAAAAGTGCAAGATTTATACCCGTCAAATCGACCAGAACGGCAGCCAAGTTGGCAGAATTGTATATGAAGTGGGTAGTGAGATTTCATGGAGTACCCAAAAGCATTGTGAGCGACCGAGACCCGTTGTTCACCAGTGGGTTTTGGAAGAGCTTACAAGAGGCTCTAGGGTCAGAGTTACATCTCAGTACCGCATATCATCCTCAGACCGACGGTCAAACGGAGAGGGTGAATCGTATTTTGGAAGATCTCTTGAGAGCATGTATATTGGATTTTGGTGGATCATGGGATGACCATTTGCATCTAGTAGAGTTTGCATATAATAATAGCTACCAATCCAGTATCGGTATGGCTCCATTTGAAGCTTTGTACGGAAGACCGTGTAACTCACCATCATGTTGGATAGAGACTGGCGAGAAGTTTATGCTTGGACCAGATGTGGTGAGGGAAACTTCAGATAAGATCAAGATCATTCAACAACGAATGAAGGCTGCCCAAGATAGGCAGAAGAGTTATGCCGATAAAAGGAGAAGAGACTTAAAGTTCTCCGTTGGCGACTTGGTGTTTGTCAAGATTTCTCCGTTGAAGAGCGTAATACGATTTGGCAGGAGAGGCAAGTTGGCACCAAGGTTTGTTGGCCCATTCCCTGTTCTTGAACTAGTCGGGAATTTGGCATATAGAATTGACTTACCAGAGAAAATGGCGGGAGTTCACAACGTATTTCATGTTTCCCAACTAAGGAAGTTCGTTCACGACTCAGATATGACTATTTCACCTGATCAGTTAGAGGACTTCGAAGTAGAACCGGAGGCGGTTGGGAACCGCAAGCCGGCCCGTATTGTCGCACACGACATGAAGCAACTTCGAAGGAAGGCGGTGAAGCTAGTCAAGGTACAGTGGAGCGAGGACGAGAATGATTGTACTTGGGAAACAGAGGAGAACATTAGGAAGTCGCACCCAGAACTCTTTGCCTGGTAAGATTTTGACTTCGATTTAGTTTTCCGCATGCTAGGATAGGCTTGTTTGCTTGTTTTGCATGTTTGATTGTTGTATGTGGTTGTTAGGCATGCGGGATCTTTTGTATGTTTTGGGTTAAGGAATTTCGGGGACGAAATTTCTTAAGGGGGGGAGAGTGTAACGACCTGTATTCTACGCATCATAGGATCGTAGGATATTTATTTCTTTCACATACGAAGTCGTATGGTCATGTAACTTTGGGGGACGACTATTGGGGTCATTTCCCATGTTCATGATTTTTCCCGATTTTTAAATGACCATTTTACCCCTAGTTGGCACTGTTTTGGCCATAACTTTTGACTGGAAAGGAATTTTGACCTGAAACCACTTCCATTGGCTCCGGATGATGGTTTCTCTTTCCGTAGAGTGGTCACATTAGCCAAACGGACTCACCGTTTGGGAGATATGGCTGAAACAAGTTTCAGATGGTGAAAAACAGCTTAATTGGGCTTAACCGGGTGATTAGCCGCTAGGCCCAGAGGGGAATTTCGGGTTTAGGGGTATATAGGGGCTGATTAGGGTTAGAAAACATTTCTTTAGACATTTGCCAGCCGCCACTTTCATTCCTCTTTACCTAGCCATGGCCTCCACTCTCTAAATCTCTCTCAAAACACCCAAAATCACTTCCTAATCAAGGATTAAGGCTTAGAGGCATCAAATTAAGAAGAAAAAGCACTAAAGCAAGGTTAGAGCTGCTGTTGGACATCAGTATTCGCCCAAATCAGAGGAGTTTCAGTTCTGAGGATTTTGTTTGTGGCCAAGGTGAGTGATTAGCATTGTTTTGACACTAATTACAGTTAATCAGAGTGATTAGTGATATTTAGTAAATTCGTACACTATAAAATTCTGGAAAAATATTCTAAATTTCTGAAATGTTGTTTTAGACCTCTGTTAGAAGTTTGTGATGATTTGGTTAGGTTTTGCTAACCGTACCCTTAGATTAGCTTAAACATGCTTAAAGGGAAAAACATGGGTTTTGGTGGTTATGGTCGATTTTATATGTTGCTATGACTGTTTGGAATGATTTATGATTGATTAGAAAAGTTAGATTGGTCAAAAACGTCGTCGGATGGCGTAAATAGCTTGCTGGAAGAGTTGCAGGAATTTGGACCAGATCGGATCGCCCCCACACCCGGACCGTGGGGTATGACCACGACCCCACACTCGGACCGTGGGGTATGACCACGACCCCACACTCGGACCGTGGGGTATGACCACGATCCCACACCCGGACCGTGGGGTATGACCACGATCCCACACTCGGATCGTGGGGTATGACCACGAACCGCACACCTGGAGCGTGACGAAGTATAGCGATCCGCACACCTGGAGCGTGACGAAGTATAGCGATCCACACACCTGGAGCGTGACGAAGTATAGCGATCCGCACACCCGGAGCGTGGAGATGGAGCACGATCCGCACACCT
Organism: Allium sativum; assembly: GCA_030737875.1. Classification (NCBI taxonomy): domain Eukaryota; kingdom Viridiplantae; phylum Streptophyta; class Magnoliopsida; order Asparagales; family Amaryllidaceae; genus Allium; species Allium sativum. Next base: position 3,260,800 of record JASFAX010000039.1, on the reverse strand, counting down.
GGAGTGTGAGGAAGACCACGATCCGCACACCGCGACTGTGAGGAAGACCACGATCCGCACACCGCGACCGTGAGGAAGGCAAGGAGCTTGTATACGAGAAGACTAAAACCCGAGATGCAAAGATAGTCCAAGTTTGAAGTTAGAGCTCAGGATCCAGATGGGAACCAATGAGTTCACTTCATGAGTTGGGCTTTGCTGCGGGACGCGTGCCAAGGGGTTATCGACGTCTATAGCTTTGGACCACTATGGTAGGAGGTACGAAGGCGGATTCAGGGCCATTATGGCATCGGTAGAACCAAGGGCTACGACCAATGAAGTGGGTCATTGAAATGTTTGGTCATGACTCCAAGTGTTTGGCTTGGTCACAGCAGGGTTTCTGTAACGGCCCGCCTCGCACCAGCCTGCATTTCCTCCAAGAGTGCGCTGTACACATGCCCGACTAGCACAAGACGGTCGTCAGGAGAAAGGAAAGAAGAGAATGAACTAATCAAAGAACCTGTAGAATGTCTCACAGCGCATGGGATAAAATATAATAATAACATACTTGACATAAAACAGGCGAGACAGTGCATAAGCTGATAACTAATAATCAATGTCAACATCAAAGCAGCGGAAATCCATATACAGCTTATTACAACTTTCCAAATTTACTGTCTCTAACCAAAAGAAAGCTAAAATAGAAGATACACCAACAATGCCCAAGCAGTGATCTTCAACAACACAGGGAGAATATTATGTATATAGTACGTGGAAGCCTCCTGCTCGTCTCCGGACCATCTACCCGTGCATCACCAGCTAACCTGTCTCTAGTCTGCTCGTGTGAGCACCCAGAGTAATAAGAAGAGACATAAAACTCTGGGTCAGACATAAAGCCTGGTATGAGCGATAAACATCTAAACAGAGTAATAACAGGTATACTAGGCCATACCTGAACCTGGACCTGCAACCAAAGAGTTAGTACCACATACCGTACAATACTCCAAGGTGCCATAGTAAATAGTGTAAGAATACGGGGGTGGGGTGTGCATGTCTCAATGATAGCAAACAAATCATCCATAGCAACCATCCTCACATCTCTCACTCAGTGCGTAAAGCGTACGACATCTACCACTTTGGGACACTAGACAAACTGAGGTAACGACGAATCCCGACTTGTAGAAACCCTTGCTGTGACCAAGCCAAACACTTGGAGTCATGACCAAACATTTCAATGACCCACTTCATTGGTCGTAGCCCTTGGTTCTACCGATGCCATAATGGCCCTGAATCCGCCTTCGTACCTCCTACCATAGTGGTCCAAAGCTATAGGTGTCGATAACTCCTTAGCACGCGTCCCGCAGCAAAGCCCAATCATGAAGTGAACTCGTTGATTCCCATCTGAATCTTAAGCTCTAACTTCTCATTTGGACTCCCTTTGCATCTCGGGTTTGGTTGAATTGGAGTGGGTCTTCAGAAAAGTTGTCGTGCAGTAGCAGCTCTAAAATTCGGTTCGGTTCAATCACCCATGCTCGGTTCGGTTCGGTCACCCATGCTCGGTTCGAGTCCTTCTCCTTGTCTCTTCGGGTCGGGCACTTCGCTCCGGGTCGGGTCGGGGTCCTCCTCCAGGTCGGGTCGGGTGTCCTTCTCTCCAGCGCTCCAATCCCTAGCTTATTTCTTCTTTGCTTCCGATCCGAGCCCTGCATCTCCAAGTCGATCCGATCTGGCCTCCAATCTCTCTTCCGATCCGATCCGCTCCGTTCCCTAGCTTACTCCGATCCGATCCGCTCCACCGCTCCGATCCGATCTCCTGTCCAACTCCAACTCTAAGCAATGGCCTTCCTTCCTGCCAAACTTCTTCCAGTGGCAAGTCCTCATCTAGTTCGGATTCCCTTGGTCAGTTCCCTAGTCCGATCCGACCCCTTTCTCCGATCCGAACCGGTTCGGAGCCTGCACACTTCTGCAACTTTCCAGCAAGCTTTCTACGCCATTCGACGACGTTTTCGAGTAATTTAACTATTCTAATCAATCATGAAACATACCATAGAGTCATAGTAACATGTAATAGCAACCACAAACAACAAACAACAATTTAAATGAATCAAAATGGATCAAAAGTGGCCAAAACCTCACATTTTCTTATAATCCCTCCTAATCATGTTTAAGCATACAATTAGCAAAACACATCGAAATCATCTCAAATTTCTAACAGAGCCTTAAAACATTATTTTAGAATTTTAAGAATTTTTCCAGAATTTATTGGTGTATAAATTCGCTAATCTTCACTAATTACCCTTAATTAACCGTAATTAGTGTCAAAATGATGTTATCACTCACCTTGGCCACAAATGAAATTCTCAGAACTGAAACTCCTCTGATTTGGGGCGAATACTGATGTCTAACAGCAGTTCCAACCTTGCTTTGGTGCTTTTTCCCCTTAATTTGGTGTTGCTAAGCCTAATCTTCAATTAGAGAGTGATTTGGGGTGTTTTAGATGTAGGAAGCCATTACTAAGGTGTCAAGGAGGTTTGTGGCGGCTCAAAACTGAAATGAAAGTGATAACCTAACCCTAATCAGACCTCCTATACCTCTAAACCCGAAATTCCCCTTGGGCCTAGCTGCTAATCACCCGGTTAAGCCCAATTAAGCTGTTTTTCACCATCTGAAACTTGTTTCAGCCATATCTCCCAAACGGTAAGTCCGTTTGGCTAATGTGACCACTCTACGGAAAGAGAAACCATCATCCGAAGCCAATGGAAGTGGTTTCAGGTCAAAATTCCTTTCCAGTCAAAAGTTATGGCCAAAACAGTGCCAACTAGGGGTAAAATGGTCATTTAAAAATCGAGAAAAATCATGAACATGGGAAATGACCCCAATAGTCGTCTCCCAAAGTTACATGACCATACGACTTCGTATGTGACAGAAATAAATATTCTACGATTCTATGATGCGTAGAATGCGGGTCGTTACACTCTCCCCTCCTTAAGAAATTTCGCCCCCGAAATTCCTTAACCCAAAACATACAAAGGATCCCGCATGCCTACCAACCACATACAACAATCAAACATGCAAAACAAGCAAGCAAGCCTATCCTAGCATGCGGAAAACTAAATCGAAATCAAAATCTTACCAGGCAAAGAGTTCTGGGTGTGCCTTCCTAATGTTCTCCTCTGTCTCCCAAGTACAATCATTCTCGTCCCTGCTCCACTGAACCTTGACTAACTTCACCGCCTTCCTTCGAAGTTGCTTCACGTCGTGCTCGACAATACGGGCCGGCTTGCGGTTCCCAACCGCCTCGGGTTCTACTTCGAAGTCCTCTAACTGATCAGGTGAAATGGTCATATCTGAGTCGTGAACGAATTTCCTTAGTTGGGAAACATGAAATACGTTATGAACTCCCGCCATCTTCTCTGGTAAGTCAATTCTATATGCCGAATTCCCGACTAGTTCAAGAACAGGGAATGGGCCAACAAACCTTGGTGCCAACTTGCCTCTCCTGCCAAATCGTATTGCGCTCTTCAACGGAGAAATCTTGACAAACACCAAGTCGCCAACGGAGAATTTTAAGTCTCTTCTCCTCTTATCAGCATAACTCTTCTGCCTATCTTGGGCAGCTTTCATTCGTTGCTGAATGATCTTAATCTTATCCGACGTTTCTCTCACCACATCTGGTCCAAGCACAAACTTCTCGCCAGTCTCTATCCAACATGATGGTGAGTTGCACGGTCTTCCGTACAAAGCTTCAAATGGAGCCATACCGATACTGGATTGGTAGCTATTATTATATGCAAACTCTACTAGATGCAAATGGTCATCCCATGATCCACCGAAATCCAATATACATGCTCTCAAGAGATCTTCCAAAATACGGTTCACCCTCTCCGTCTGACCGTCGGTCTGAGGATGATATGCGGTACTGAGATGTAACTCTGACCCTAGAGCCTCTTGTAAGCTCTTCCAAAACCCCCTAGTGAACAACGGGTCTCGGTCACTCACAATGCTTTTAGGTACTCCATGAAATCTCACTATCCACTTCATATACAATTCTGCTAACTTAGCTACCGTTCTAGTCGATTTGACTGGTATAAACCTTGCACTTTTAGTCAGTCGATCTACAATTACCCAAATGCTGTCATATCCCGATCTAGTCCTTGGTAAACCATCGATGAAATCCATCGAGACTTGCTCCCATTTCCATTCGGGAATTTCTAAGGGCTGTAACAACCCACTAGGCTTCTTTTGCTCGGCTTTAACTAGCTGGCAATTCATGCACTTGGATATAAACTTCCCAACGTCTCGTTTCATTCCTTCCCAGTAGTAGGTCTGCTTCATATCTCGATACATCTTATTACCACCGGGGTGTATAGTCAGCTTTGAGTGATGACATTCTCTAAGCACTTCATCTCTCAATCCATTGACATTAGGCACAACAAGCTTTCCATTCTTTCTAAGCCATCTATCTCGATCAAGCCCATACTTGTTCATCTCCTCATCGATACCCATCCCTAACTTGGAGATGATTTCCAATAGGTTAGGATCGTCCCTCTGACTAGAGCCGATTCGTTCAATCAAAGTGGGTCTGATCGTTAAACTTGCTAATATTTCTGGATCCAATTCGCACTTTGGTCTGAAATCAAACCCCGCGATAAACTCCAGTTGCTTCCATTCAAGGAACATAGCCCCTAAGCTGGCATGTCTTCTACTCAATGCATCAGCCACCGCATTGCCCTTTCCTGGTGTGTATGCGATGTCAAAATCATAGGAAGCTAAGAACTCTAACCACCTCTGCTGACGGAGATTCAGATCTTTCTGAGAGAAGAGATACTTTAACGACTTATGATCTGTAAACAGCTCAAATCTTTCTCCCAAGAGATAGTGTCTCCACATCTTTAACGCGAACACGATCGCTGCCAATTCTAAATCATGGGTAGGGTATCTTCTCTCGTGCGGTTTCAATTGCCGACTTGCATAAGCTACAACCCTACCGCCTTGCATCAATACGGCACCCAGTCCGGTACCACAGGCATCCGTGTATACCGTCATCTCTTCATCCCCCTTAGGAATGACTAACACTGGTGCGCTTGTCAACTTGTCCTTTAGACTTTTGAATGCATTCTTGCACCTTTCATCCCAGACAAAAGCTTGATTCTTCTTGGTCAACTGGGTCAACGGTGCTGCTATCTTGGAGAAACCTTGGATAAACTTACGATAATATCCCGCTAACCCCAAGAAACTTCTTACATCTGTTGCATTCTTGGGCGTAGGCCAATCCTGTACCGTAGCGACCTTTGCCGGGTCCACGGCAATACCATTCTCTGATACAACATGGCCCAAGAACCTCACTTCCCTCTTCCAGAAGTGACACTTAGAAAACTTTGCTTTCAATTGGTGTCTTCTCAACACCTCCATCGCTACCCTTAAGTGTTCCTTGTGTTCCTCCTCTGTCCTCGAATAGACCAAAATATCATCAACGAACACAAGGACAAACTTATTCAACTGATCTCTGAATACCCTATTCATAAGATCCACAAAATATGCTGGGGCATTGGTCAGCCCGAATGGCATGACCAACCACTCATAAAACCCAGACGGCGTCCGAAATGCCGTTTTAGCTATACTCTCAGCTTCCACTCTAAGCTGATGAAAACCTGTCGCGAGATCCAACTGAGAAAATACTCTCGCGCCACTCAACTGATCGAACAAATCATCTATCCACGGTAGAGGATACTTGTTCTTCCTCGTCACTTTATTCAACTCGCGGTAGTCTACACACAAACGGAGGGAACCATCTGCCTTGGTGGCAAACACAAATGGTGCTCCCCATTCAGAAACACTTCTTCTGATAAATCCCTTCTTCAAAAGATCGCTGACTTGCACCTCGAGCTCTCGCTGCTCTCTTGGTGCCATACGACGAAGTGGCATCACTATAGGCCTGGCATCTTTTACCAAATCAATACGAAACTCAATCTCTCGGTGTGGTGGAAGTCCGGTCACTTCTTCGAAAACATCCGGATACTGGCCAACCATGGGCAAACCTGACAACTCACTATGCGGAATGTCGAGGGAGTTTAGAAAACTAGCCAATACCCCCTTACTGGGTAGACCACCAAACACTATCCTCCGCCCATCATCCGCTCTAGCTGTCACCAACAAGCCCTCACAGTCTACCACCACCCCATATCTTTGGAGCCAATCTACTCCCAAAATAATGCCAAACCCAGTAAAGCCCAAAACAAAGCAATCACAAACAAACATGCATCCATGACTCGATAAGACCACATTACGACAAATCATGCTAAGGCTAGTTGAACCACCAATCGGGTTCGTCACTACTAAAGGTCTATCGACAATCTCGGGCTCCAATCCCAACCTATCTACCAGGTCACTAGATATGAAAGAACTGGAAGCTCCGGTATCAAACAAAACTCTAACAGGAACATCATAAACAGAAAGCATACCTTGAATGACGACATTCTTTCCCTTCTCCGCCGCTGTTGGGGCATTCGACGAAGAAGGAATAGCATTAAGGGCATATGCTTTCACCATTTGCTTTTCTTTAGGGGGCTGTGGACACTTGTCCTTGTGATGTCCCATCTGGCCACAGTTGAAGCACTTCCTATCCGCTGGCTTGGCCCGACAATTACTAGCATAATGGCCCTTCTTACCACAGCTGAAGCACTCCACATCTTGCTTATTCTTTTTCTTCTGGCCATCCTTAGCCTGATTCAGCTTTCTCTTATTCTGGGAACCACCTTTGCCTCCACCACTTGCTTGTGGCTTTGGCTCTTCTGCAGATGCAACCTCAGTCTTCGACTTAGGGTAGAGACTTTCTGATCTTAATGCTTTCCCCACAATCGATTCAAACGTCTCATCGATGTGGTTAATAAGTTTTTCCCCCAAGTACTGATCCAATCCAGTTATGAATTTCTCATTCTTTTTCTCGGCAGTATCTATAAGAGATAACCCATATTTTGACAAAGTGTCAAATTCAGCAATATACTCCGAGACGGCCCTGCCATTCTGCTTGAGCTCCAAGAATTTCTTAAACAACATTGACTTCTGAGCAGTTGGAATGAACTTCTCACTAAAGCGAGCCTTAAACTGCTCCCAAGTAATCTGGTCTTCGGGAGTAGCTGCCTTTATAGCATTCCACCAATTCATTGCCCGCCCTTGCAGCTGACGGGACGCTAGCTTTCTCTTCATCGCATCCTCGATACCCAAATCCTCGAAGATACGCTCGCAACTATCCAACCAATCCTGAACGTCCGTAGCCGACTCCGTTCCATGGAATGACTTCCCACCAAGACTAGTATAATCCTTATTCAGCTTGGCGAAGTCGACTCTTGGCGCCTGCACTATTGGACCACCACCATTTCCACCATTGGGAGCTGCCCTCTGCACATCTCTAAGCATCTCTCTCATGAGGTCAGTAAACATCGTCCTCATGTCGGCAGCAATCCCATTATTGGCTCCCCTACCAGCACCTCTAGTATCTCGGCTCATCGTCAATCTGAAAAAGGAAACGATTAACGACTCCATAGTGGTGCTAGTGCAGTACGACTCCATCCTTATACTACTAATAGTATATATATATATATATATATATATATATATATATAGCTTCTTAAAAACCAAAGTAATCACAAATACGCTCTCTCGTATACGTGTAATATCTCTCCCTGATAACTTCCCTAGGTTAACTACGCAACCTAGAGCTCTGATACCAAGTGTAACGGCCCGCCTCGCACCAGCCTGCATTTCCTCCAAGAGTGCGCTGTACACATGCCCGACTAGCACAAGACGGTCGTCAGGAGAAAGGAAAGAAGAGAATGAACTAATCAAAGAACCTGTAGAATGTCTCACAGCGCATGGGATAAAATATAATAATAACATACTTGACATAAAACAGGCGAGACAGTGCATAAGCTGATAACTAATAATCAATGTCAACATCAAAGCAGCGGAAATCCATATACAGCTTATTACAACTTTCCAAATTTACTGTCTCTAACCAAAAGAAAGCTAAAATAGAAGATACACCAACAATGCCCAAGCAGTGATCTTCAACAACACAGGGAGAATATTATGTATATAGTACGTGGAAGCCTCCTGCTCGTCTCCGGACCATCTACCCGTGCATCACCAGCTAACCTGTCTCTAGTCTGCTCGTGTGAGCACCCAGAGTAATAAGAAGAGACATAAAACTCTGGGTCAGACATAAAGCCTGGTATGAGCGATAAACATCTAAACAGAGTAATAACAGGTATACTAGGCCATACCTGAACCTGGACCTGCAACCAAAGAGTTAGTACCACATACCGTACAATACTCCAAGGTGCCATAGTAAATAGTGTAAGAATACGGGGGTGGGGTGTGCATGTCTCAATGATAGCAAACAAATCATCCATAGCAACCATCCTCACATCTCTCACTCAGTGCGTAAAGCGTACGACATCTACCACTTTGGGACACTAGACAAACTGAGGTAACGACGAATCCCGACTTGTAGAAACCCTTGCTGTGACCAAGCCAAACACTTGGAGTCATGACCAAACATTTCAATGACCCACTTCATTGGTCGTAGCCCTTGGTTCTACCGATGCCATAATGGCCCTGAATCCGCCTTCGTACCTCCTACCATAGTGGTCCAAAGCTATAGGTGTCGATAACTCCTTAGCACGCGTCCCGCAGCAAAGCCCAATCATGAAGTGAACTCGTTGATTCCCATCTGAATCTTAAGCTCTAACTTCTCATTTGGACTCCCTTTGCATCTCGGGTTTGGTTGAATTGGAGTGGGTCTTCAGAAAAGTTGTCGTGCAGTAGCAGCTCTAAAATTCGGTTCGGTTCAATCACCCATGCTCGGTTCGGTTCGGTCACCCATGCTCGGTTCGAGTCCTTCTCCTTGTCTCTTCGGGTCGGGCACTTCGCTCCGGGTCGGGTCGGGGTCCTCCTCCAGGTCGGGTCGGGTGTCCTTCTCTCCAGCGCTCCAATCCCTAGCTTATTTCTTCTTTGCTTCCGATCCGAGCCCTGCATCTCCAAGTCGATCCGATCTGGCCTCCAATCTCTCTTCCGATCCGATCCGCTCCGTTCCCTAGCTTACTCCGATCCGATCCGCTCCACCGCTCCGATCCGATCTCCTGTCCAACTCCAACTCTAAGCAATGGCCTTCCTTCCTGCCAAACTTCTTCCAGTGGCAAGTCCTCATCTAGTTCGGATTCCCTTGGTCAGTTCCCTAGTCCGATCCGACCCCTTTCTCCGATCCGAACCGGTTCGGAGCCTGCACACTTCTGCAACTTTCCAGCAAGCTTTCTACGCCATTCGACGACGTTTTCGAGTAATTTAACTATTCTAATCAATCATGAAACATACCATAGAGTCATAGTAACATGTAATAGCAACCACAAACAACAAACAACAAACAACAATTTAAATGAATCAAAATGGATCAAAAGTGGCCAAAACCTCACATTTTCTTATAATCCCTCCTAATCATGTTTAAGCATACAATTAGCAAAACACATCGAAATCATCTCAAATTTCTAACAGAGCCTTAAAACATTATTTTAGAATTTTAAGAATTTTTCCAGAATTTATTGGTGTATAAATTCGCTAATCTTCACTAATTACCCTTAATTAACCGTAATTAGTGTCAAAATGATGTTATCACTCACCTTGGCCACAAATGAAATTCTCAGAACTGAAACTCCTCTGATTTGGGGCGAATACTGATGTCTAACAGCAGTTCCAACCTTGCTTTGGTGCTTTTTCCCCTTAATTTGGTGTTGCTAAGCCTAATCTTCAATTAGAGAGTGATTTGGGGTGTTTTAGATGTAGGAAGCCATTACTAAGGTGTCAAGGAGGTTTGTGGCGGCTCAAAACTGAAATGAAAGTGATAACCTAACCCTAATCAGACCTCCTATACCTCTAAACCCGAAATTCCCCTTGGGCCTAGCTGCTAATCACCCGGTTAAGCCCAATTAAGCTGTTTTTCACCATCTGAAACTTGTTTCAGCCATATCTCCCAAACGGTAAGTCCGTTTGGCTAATGTGACCACTCTACGGAAAGAGAAACCATCATCCGAAGCCAATGGAAGTGGTTTCAGGTCAAAATTCCTTTCCAGTCAAAAGTTATGGCCAAAACAGTGCCAACTAGGGGTAAAATGGTCATTTAAAAATCGAGAAAAATCATGAACATGGGAAATGACCCCAATAGTCGTCTCCCAAAGTTACATGACCATACGACTTCGTATGTGACAGAAATAAATATTCTACGATTCTATGATGCGTAGAATGCGGGTCGTTACAGTTTCTACAAGTCGAGATTCGTCGTTACCTCAGTTTGTCTAGTGTTCCAAAGTGGTAGATGTCGTACGCTTTACGCACTGAGTGAGAGATGTGAGGATGGTTGCTATGGATGATTTGTTTGCTATCATTGTGACATGCACACCCCACCCCCGTATTCTTACACTATTCATTATGGCGCCTTGGAGTATTGTACGGTATGTGGTACTAACTCTTTGGTTGCAGGTCCAGGTTCAGGTATGGTTTAGTGTACCTGTTATTATTCTGTTTAGATGCTTATCGCTCATACCAGGCTTTATGTCTGACCCAGAGTTTTATGTCCCCTCTTATTACTCTGGGTGCTCACACGAGCAGACTAGAGACAGGTTAGCTGGTGGTGCACGGGTAGATGATCCGGATACGAGCAGGAGGCTTCCACGTAAAATATATTCATAATATTCTCCCTGTGTTGTTGAAGATCGCTGCTTGGGCATTGGCGGTGCATCTTCTACTTTAGCTTTCTTTTGTTTTAGAGATAGTAAATTTGGAAAATTGTAATAAGCTGTATTTGGATTTCCGCTGCTCTGATGATTGGTGTTGATTTTAGTTATCAGCTTATGCACTGTCTCACCTGTTTTATGTCAAGTATATTATTATTATATTTTACCCCATGCGTTGTGAGACATTCTACAGGTTCCTTGATTAGTTCATTCCCTTCTTTCCTTTCTTTGGCGACCGTTCCGGGCTAACTGGACATGTATACAGCGCACTTTCGGAGGAAATGCCGGTTGGTACGGAGCGGGCCGTCACAACATGCATACATTTATGTAAATAAACAACAACAATAATAAAGTTAATTTGTAAATAACTATCATTGTTTATGTACATAAACAATAAATTTACCGTACACTACGTTAAGAAAAATCCGATTTTTAACTTCAAATAACTCTACTATAAGACCTATATACTTTTGTTATACAATCATTCTCAATTTATTCAGATTATTTACTCTTAAAATAATATATTTTAACCAATTACATAATTTCAAAGTTAACATATTTTTGAAAGAAAGAAATAATATTTTAACATATATATAAAATAAATAAAATATGTTAGTTTCAACATAAACACTTGTTTATAGTAATAAGAACAATAAAATTATTTTTTTACTTCAAACATACATAACACATACCTTATATAATCAACAACAACAATAATAATTTATAGTTTATTTATTTTGTCATATTTATCGTGTTAAATAATATATTTCCAATTTTAAAAATAAAATTATAAATACTATATTTTTAATGTTATCGTGTGCAACGCATGGGTTACACACTAGTATCCATGTGTGCTAAAACCAGTGACCGTGTGGGAGGCACTTAAATAACGTGAATTCCCTAAATTAAGCAGGTCAAATTTCAGTCACCAAACAATACCATTTCCAAATTCATCGAAGAACTTTTCAACTCTTCTTCGTCAACATATTCACGCGGGCAGCTCACCGCCATCCCAGACTTGAGTGGAAACCCACGACAAACACGTAAATCTGAAATATGCTCAGGAAAGAAGAATAAAAAATGAAACTCCTCTTCTTCCTTCTCCTCTTCTTCCCACACTCGTCTTCTGCCACGTGTCCACTCGCCCTTGCCTCCTACTTCATTTCCCCGAACCAAACCCTGACCATCATCGCCGATCTCTTCAACATCGATTCTGGCCAACTCAAATCACGAATCTTGCCGTTCAACAAACAAATCCCTTCCCAAGACTCCATTATCGCTGGCACCCGCGTGAGCATCCCCTTCTCGTGCGACCAATTTACCAGTAACTCCTTCCTATCCCATGATTTTAAGTACACAGTCACGAGCGGTGACACCTACGATTCTATAGCCAAGAGTAAGTACGCGAACTTGACTACTTCAGGGAGTCTTGCTGCGGTGAATACTTATCCGCCTACTAAAATTCCTATCGGGGCAAGTTTGTCTGTTAGTGTGAATTGTAGCTGTGGAAACGAGGAGGATTCTCCGGATTATGGGTTATTCTTAACGTATCCGGTGAGAAGTGGGGAAGACATTAATTCGGTTGCAAAAAGTACTAACTTTACTGACCTGAATTTGTTGAAGAAGTATAATCCCAACTCCGATTTTAAGAGTGGAATAGTGTTTGTTCCAGCAAAAGGTAAGTGATTTATTTATTTAGTGCCTTAAATAAACTTACTGGTCTACTTCTTAATGACTATGGCATGGTAGCTAAACCTGCGTTTGTTTACTAGCTGATTGTTACATAGTTTCATAAGTAGGTATTAATTAAGTTTCTGCCTCATCTTTGTCATATTTCTAGATAAACCTTCAGGAAAAGAACTTGGTTTGATGGTTAATTGCATGCACCTGTTAGAATATAATTCACTACGGATCTGAATATAACCATACTGATTCAATCGAGAATAAACTGAATAAGATCAAAGAGATCAGCGGAAGCCATACCTGAATCCATCGGTGTTTGTTGATGCATAGAATTAGATTGAGTTTTGATCTTCCAAGTTGACACAAGCTCAGATCTATTAATATGTCTCTATAGAAGAGGTAAGAGAACATTCTGCTAACTTGTGTAATTCGGGGACCATAACCCTATATATATACTAGTGTGATATTTTTAGTTCGGCCCTTCAACAAACCAAAATTATCACTTCGGTATCCACACATTATCATATTACATGATAATTATACCCTAAAAGTCCTCAGATATTTATTTCAAACTAGATCACGTATTCGGACTTAGTCATAAGATAGCCAATACATTAGCATATGTGGCCCCAATAAGTTGAATATTTCCAATAATCTCCCCTTGGGCCACATATGTAACTTTATAATGTATTTACTTTATGAGCTCCCAAATAGCTATCATAATAATAAGGTATATCCAAAACAATCTCGTCCATTGATTGTGTTAATATAGGACCAAAGCGGCTTTCGTCACTATCATTGTAACTAAATCCATCAATGATCACATATACTAACATAACCAAATGACATAGATCAGTCATGTATGTGTAGCATGGAAATTACATGAAATGTGATCTTTGCATGCCTATTTCCAACTGGTCTAAGTTTACTTTATTGAAATCAAAATGTTCAATATATATGAATAAATGGAATGCAAAAGAAAAATGACTTTATTTCTGATCAGAAAAATAAAAAAAAAACTAAAGTATGTCCATAACCAAATTATAGAGCAACGTCATAAAAAACTAATTTATTACAAACTCCCCCTGAACCAAAATATCCTTAAATAAAAGATACACCCATTCTAGCAACATGCTTATAAAAGACCTTGGGTGGTAATCCTTTTGTAAGCAGATCCGCCAACATGGAATTTGTCCCAATATGCTCTATGGATATCAAACCATTCTGCATTCTCTCCTTCACAACGAGAAACTTGATGTCAATATAATTTGACTTGCTTGAGCTTCTGTTGTTATTGGAATATAATACTGTTGATTTGTTGTCACAATATAACTTTAACGGTCTTTCAATGTTATCGATAATGCGCAGCCCAGTGACAAAATTTCGCAGCCATTTCTCATGATTAGATGCCTTGTAACAAGCCACAAACTCTGCTTCCATGGTGGAAGAAGCTATGAGTGATTGCTTAACACTCTTCCATGATATGGCTTCCTCACTTAGTAGAAATATATATCCTGAAGTGGATTTTCTAGTATCTGGGAATCCGGCAAAGTCAGAATCAGAATACCCAATGATCTCCAACTGATCTGATCTTCTGTATGTAAGCATATAGTCCTTTGTTCTCTTAAAATACCTCATAACCCTTTTTGTTGCTTTCCGGTGATCCATTCCAGGATTACTAAGATATATACCCAACACTCCTACGATGTATGCAATATCCGGACGCGTACACACCTGAGCATACATCAAACTCCCTACGATAGATGCATAAGGAATTTTCTGCATTTCCTTAGCTTCAAGGATGTTATTAGGGAATTGTTCGAGACAAAATCTATCTCCTTTAGCGATAGGGTTATCTCCTACTTTGCAATCTTGCATTCCAAACCTTTCAAGCACCTTTTCTATATGGCTCTTTTGTGATAATCCAAGAATACCACGTGAACGGTCACGGTGTATTTGGATTCCTAATAGAATAGAAGCTTCGCCAAGATCTTTCATTTCAAAGTTATTTGAAAGAAATCTCTTGGTTTCTTGCAATGTATGTAAGTCATTGCTGGCTAGCAATATGTCATCAACATATAAAAAATCAAGAATGCAAATTTACTCCCACAGAACTTGTGATATACACAGTTGTCAATAATGTTCGCCTCGAAACCTAATGAGGTAATTACATTATGAAATTTGTAGTACCACTGACGAGATGCCTGTTTGAGTCCATAAATGGATTTTTTTTAATTTGCAAACCATATTCTTTGGATCTCCGACCACAAAGTTTTCTGGTTGCACTATATAAATTGTTTCCTTAATGTCTCCATTGAGAAAAACAGTTTTAACATCCATTTGATGTAACTCAAGGTCAAAATGTGCAACAAGCGCCAAAATAATTCTAAAAGAGTCTTTCGATGAAATCGGAGAGAAAGTCTCTTTAAAATCGATGCCTTCCTTTTGAGTAAAATCTTTTGCTACAAGACGTGCCTTATACCTTTCCATTTTACCTTCTGCATCCCTTTTGGTTTTAAATATCCATTTACAACCAATGGGTTTTGCACCTTCAGGCAAAGAGACAAGGTCCCAAACTTTATTGTCTTGCATGGATTTATATTCTTCATTCATAGCCTCAATTTTCTTTTGAGAATTAATACCTTGCATGGCTTGGTGTAAGTTGATAGGATCATCTTCCACCAATCCATTATGTTCCTTTGTTTCTTGAAGAAATACTACATAATCATCTGGAATGACACTTCTTCTATCTCTAGTGGATTAATTCTTGTTGAGGTTGTTGAGTTTGTTCTTGTAGAACATTGTTCTCAACTTGAAAGGGATTTTCTTCAACATTATCTTGTTGAGGTTCCATATTTACTTTTTGATCAATGATAGACACAATAACCGTCGTATCATCTGAAGAAGTAACCTTAATAGATATCACAGGTGATGATTCCTCCTCAAAAGCAATGTTCCTTACTTTATTTCTCCCTCCAAACTCTACATCCTCAAAAAATGTTGCAGTTCCCGTCTCAAAATTTTTCCTTAGTGTGGGACCATAAAATTTATAGCCCCTAGATCGCTCAGAATAACCAATAAAGTGCTCACTGTTTTAGAGTCCAATTTTCTTTCATTGGGCCTATAAGGCCTTGCCTCAACTGGACATCCCCAAACTTGAAAATGCTTTAGAGTGGGCTGTTTGCCTGTCCAAAGCTCATAAGGTGTTTTGACAGCTGCTTTAGTGGGTACCTTATTAAGGATATAAATTGTTGTGTTTAATGCCTCTCCCCAGAGTGATTTTGGTAAGGTAGAATGACAAATCATACTCCTTACCATATCTTTAAGGGTTCGGTTTCGTCTCTCACCAACACCATTCATACTAGGTGAACCTGACATAGTGTATTGCAGGATTATTCCGCATTCCTCTAGGAAGTGCCGAAGTGGGCAAACGGTCCTTGACATTGTTCACCTGATCCGTCAGATTTACCGTAATATTCACCGCCACGGTCATATCTGACAGTTTTTATTCTTTTGTTGAGTTGATTCTCAACCTCTAACTTAAATTTCTTGAACATGTCCAAGGATTCCGATTTATCATGTATAAGATATAGGTAGCCATATCTTGAATAGTTGTCTATGAATGTGATAAAATATTGTTGACCATTCCATGATGCCTTGGGAAATGGCCCACAAATGTCTGTATGTATCAATTTTAAGACTTGCTTTATTGGCACCTATTTTCTTATGTTTGGTCTGTTTTCCCTTGATACACTCTATACAAACATCGAAGTCTGAAAAATCAAGGGATTGCAAAATGCCATCTGACACAAGCCTTTGAATTCTAGCTTTAGATATATGACCTAAGCGCTTGTGCCATAATGCGGCTGAATTTTCTTTATTAGCTTTTCTTTTAGTACCATGTAATTCCACATGCAAGGCTTCATTATAAGATGTATTAACATCAAACATATATAAGTTATCACAAACATTAAGAGAACCAGTTCCAACAAGAGTTGAATTTATTGATAAACTAAAAATACCATTCTCAAATGAACAAGAATAACCAGATTTGTCCAATTTAGAAATAGAAACCAAATTCCGTCTAAATGACGGTATTACAAAAGTATCAAATAAATCCAAATAAAACTGAGTTCCTAATAATAACTTAAAATGCCCAATAGCCTGCACTTGAACCGATTTTCCATCACCCACATAGATGTATCTTTCAGCATCAGTTGGATTTTGGTAGCTTAGGCAACCCTGTATAGAAACACTTATGTGAGTAGAGGCACCTGAATCTATCTACCAAGTGTTTTTAGGTACTGTAGCTAAATTTACTTCAGAACATACCAAAGCAAAAGACATATCTTTCTTGACACGCCAAGCGTGATATTTGGTACAATTTTTCTTTAAATGTCCAGCCTTTTTACAGAAGAAACAACCATCCGTTTCCTTTTATTGTTTCTTTTCCATCGGACCCTTAGCAGCTTCATTATCCTTTTTTCTCTTTTTGTCTTTTCCCTTAGAGGGTATAGGCCAAATGAGCACTTTCAGTCTTATCATGCTTCAACATCTCTTCTTCTTGTACACAGTATGAAATGAGCTCATTAAGAGTCCAGTTCTCCTTCTGACAGTTATAACTGATTTTGAACTGGTTATATTGTGAAGGAAGAGAGATCAATACCAAATGCACGAGCAAATCATCTGAAAGCTCTAACTTAAGTGCCTTAAGTTTTGAAGCAATATTTGACATTTTCATAATGTACTCTCTTACGTTTCCTTTGCTTTGATACTTCATGGAAATCAAGCATTGCAAAAGCGTGCTTGTCTCCACCTTATCGTTTTTGGCAAAACGTTTTTCAATCTCAGCAAGGAACTCTTTGGCATTGGTTATCTTTTCAGACACCGCACCCCTAAATGCCTCCGGAATGCCGCGTTTTATGATCATTAAACTCATGCGGTTTGAACGATCCCACCTCTCAAAGTTCTTCACAGCATCAAAAGAACTTTCATCCGTAAGAGGAGTGAGTGCGTACATCCTAAGTGCAAGGTCAAGATCCATGCAGCCAAGAACAAGCAATATGTTCTCTTTCCAATCCTTAAAGTTTGTTCCAGTCAGAATAGGAATATTGTTAAGATTGGCAGATACCGTAGTCATATTAACTGTAATCAATAAAAGAATCAATTAAGTATGCTTACATTATAAATCAACAGTAGTAAATTCAAATAATTGGTAGTTCTCTTTTCAAGATATCTAGTACAACATTAATATCAAGTCTTTGGATAGTAATATTAATTGCAAGTGATACTCTTGTTGCAACAATCAAATACTGATAATAAGTAAAAGTCGAATAACAACCTTCCTTTGGGCCGATTAGTTACTCACTGTTAAATCCGTATAATTGTCACGTATTTATCATCACACATGTGCAAGTGATTCGGCCAAACATTAGTCTTTCTTTGGGCTGACTAATATTCGCATGAATAAGTACACACAAATATCAAACATTTTCATGAACCATCAAAATAAAAGAGGTCACTTCGGCGACATATTATTTCAGTTAGTTCACTACTAATGTAAAATATTTACAGCTGTAAAGAGACACCAAAAATACATTTGAATTTGTTTGCATATTATTTTAACCCATATGCCTTAAATATCAGTATCAACTTTCTACAAGTTGAAATATGATCTGATGGTCATTAAAAAAAAATGATTTTTTTAATACATATATAAATATAGCAAATCTAAACCAAAGGAAAATATCATGCAGCTTTTAGCATCAGGTTGTTAGACTTGGTCAAAAATTGGATAAACACTTGATACAATATATGGTATTGAATGAAACAATATGTTAACAGCTACAAAAATGAAATGAAGTAAGTGACATGTCATGCATAATAAACTAGCACAGCTGCAACAACATTTAAACGCTGAGTCCATCCGCATATTACAAAGGCAACATAGATCCGAACAAGATACCAGAAAAAAAATGCTTAACATATCTGGTCAGCTTAGATCCGAAGAAAAAGAAGACTATTCACATTAAAAAAAAAACAGAAGTACCATTTTTTTTTTTTTTGAATCGATCATAATAACCAATATGCCACGTGAAAGGATCCATTTAAAAGTTGAAAAATCAAACTACCTTCATACATGCAGTTCCCAGATCCAATTTTTTTTTTGCTCACAGACTCATACATAACATGCCATCATAAACAAAAAGTAAGAAAAAAAATGTACGGCGCTTTGCATGAATCCAACACGTTATGATGGAAATTAACTACATAGACTATATTGTTAATAATATAACATATGCAGGAAGCCTGGAAACATAGTCTTTGCTAAACCAACGTAAGAAATAACGTAATGATGTGAACATAGATCTGAAACTTAACGCAATTTTTTTTTTAATTAGCATCAGTTAATAAACTCAACCAGTTTCAAAATGAGAACATAACACATACACCGTATGAATTGAAAACACAATTCAACCTTTGTTCAGAAATAGCAAAAAATGTATATATAAAAAAAAAATATCCCAATTGAATCAATAATGGTTGACTCTGATACCACTTGTTAGAATATAATTCACTACGGATCTGAATATAACCATACTGATTCAATCGAGAATAAACTGAATAAGATCAAAGAGATCAGCGGTAGCCATACCTGAATCCATCGGTGTTTGTTGATGCGTAGAATTAGGATGAGTTTTGATCTTCCAAATTGACACAAGCTCAGATCTATTAATATGTCTCTATAGAAGAGGTAAGAGAACACTATGATAACTTGTGTAATTCGGGGACCATAACCCTATATATATATATATATATATATATATATATATATATATATATATATATAGATAGTAGTGTGACATTTTTAGTTTGGCCCTTCAACAAACCAAAATTATCACTCCGGTATCCACACATTATTATATTACATGATAATTATACCCTAAAAGTCCTCAGATATTTATTTCAAACTAGATCACGTATTCGGACTTAGTCATAAGATAGCCAATACATTAGCATATGTGGCCCCAATAAGTTGAATATTTCCAACAGCACCTCCCTTGGTTGTTTCAGAAAGCATCAATCTTTGTAGAAATCCCTTTGGTCTTGCAAAATCTAACTTAGATTTACCAATTTTGTCTTGTAATTAATTATTTTTGTTTGTAAATTGCAAATGAATGCTATAACCATGTTTGTTGATGCATCCTATGGTATGAATCATGATGGTGTTGAAATGATGTTTGCCCGAAGACACGTACGTGCATCATTTGTTTATTAAGATATATTTGTCCTCGTCACTGCTCAATTGAATCAGTGTGTGCCAGGTTAGCAAATTCATTTTTCAAGATCAAATGAAGATTGATATTTAATCTTTTTAACCAAATGTATTTGCACAAATGAGATTGACCTCCAATTATCATTTGATATTGGATTGTCAAGCACAAATTATTTAATACATAGTATCACAAAACCTGAAATATCGTTTGTAAAAGGAACTAAAATCGGAGGGAGAGGGAGAGAAGGAAACAACAACCGTGAACAGAAATTAAAAATTTATCGCACAAACGAGTACCTATCTATTGGCTTTGAATAATTGCAATAAAGCAACCTTTCCATTTATCAAGTACGGTCTAGAAAAGCACAGAGGAATTGATCAATATGTTGAATTTTTTAACTCTGGCTTGATGCTTAACCTGTTGTTTTAGTCTAGTTGGGCCTTTCTATCTTTTATTTATTTATTTATTTTTAGAAAAAAAGGTACTTATATAACATTGAAATAGTTACAGAGATTAGATCGAGTTGGATACAAAATACAACTATCGCCTAAACAAACGAATACTATACAACCCAGTAAATCCAACTCGATCTCAAAAACAAAACAAGGCCAACCAAAAACAAACATTAAGAACACAAGCCAAATACTACTGAAAACCAAAAGAAGACACAAAGCATCTTCTACAGAGCAGCAAAAAAATATCCATGCAGAACATAATACTAGATCCAGCTGCAATAATGAATACCAGCATGCACTCCACTACCAAGACAAACAGAGACCATCTAGAAAGCATGCAACCTTCCTACACATTAACTAAACATAACCATTGCATACAAACCACACAAACCCACAAAACAGCCCTTCAACTGATCAAAACAAGGTTGGACACACCAAAGCAGCACCACCTTGAATCATGCTTTCTGAATAAAACCCAGCTAAACAGCAAGAAGCCAACATTGTATAAAACAGTGGAGAAAGATACCAAACTAATCACTTCTTAGCTATTCCTCCATCATTAACTCCACCTGGTTTACTTCCTCCTCCTTTTGCTTTTCTAGTTTTGGATCTATTTTGAAATTGCTGCATAAGTCTCACCCACTCTGGATTATCTTCTACCAAAGGTTCTTTAGATTCAAGGTTATTCCCTTTTTTGTATTTGCTGGATTTCATATTAGTTCTCCTCTTTTTGAAGCTGTTTGTAGAGCTGTAAGAGCAATATGAACCATCAGATTCACTCATAAACAGATCTTTATCTGCCGCATCTTCTTTATTTAGAAAGCTGGTACATTCTCCTACATCTTTTATTTTTATTAATTGTTTTAGTGTTTGTAAGTCTTCATCTCACAACGACAAGGTCTTTTGCGGAAGTCACTAAGTTGTGTGCGAAACAAATGAATTCAATTTCAAATTATCATTTGATGGCAACAAATATAAATCTTGTAATAAATATTACAAGACGTAAAATATGTTTGTAAAAGAAACAATTTTGGGAGAGATGAGAACAAAAATTGTGAAGAAAAGTCAATTTCTAATGAATAAATGAATACTTTTTTATAGGCTTTGAAAGAATGTAGTGAAGAACAATGTCAAGTACAACCCAAATAATGCATAGAAGAAGTGGTCGGTTTTTTTATTTTAGTGGGCGATTAACCTTTGGTTTTATTAGTTGATTGGATTGACTTTTTATCAGTTCTTTTGTTTTCTTTTAACAAAATAAAAATAGCTCAACCAGTTGGTTTCATGAATAACTTGGTAGTTCTCAAAATAAAATAGCTCAATCCATTTCAATAAAGCTTGACCAAAAAATATTAAAAATGCAACTTGGTTCATGTATGCATACTCTTGTCAACATAAAAGCTTGATTCAGTGTCCAGAGGACCTAATTACTTATCCAACTTTATATGTGTGTTTGTACACATACATTTACATACATACACATATATAAATGTAGATACGCACACGCGTGCGCGACACACACACACACACACTCTCTCTCTCACACACACACATGTATAATGTTGTGGAAATTTACGGCTTTTGCAGAAGCATTTATATCAGAATCTTAGTCAGCCAAATCATAAAGAGATAACTTTGATTGAAACAAGACGAAAATACAACCAAAACACAAACACAAGAAATTCCATCTAGCCATGCTTTTTATTGATTCACCAATTTTGTTTACACTTATTGGAACGAGCCAAAATAAACAAATTACAATTGAAATAATAACT
This sequence comes from Allium sativum, assembly GCA_030737875.1. Classification (NCBI taxonomy): domain Eukaryota; kingdom Viridiplantae; phylum Streptophyta; class Magnoliopsida; order Asparagales; family Amaryllidaceae; genus Allium; species Allium sativum. The sequence continues at coordinate 3,238,853 of JASFAX010000039.1, read as the reverse complement.
TAATTGGAAAGAGAAAGAATATCCAGATGACTAATATTGTTGGAGAAAAAACCATAAAGAACGACTAATCTTAGATTATATTTCTCTGGTTTCTAGCAACCCTAATTTCGGTTTTTAATAATCCAATCTCGAAAGTTGCTTATATAGGAGAATAGAAGATTTAGGCAAATATCCAAAGTGCCCCTAAAAAATATCACAAATATATATTATAAAAAAAAGGTCAAAACTAGGAATATTCGCCTTAAACGTTTGACCGGGGTGACCAGATGTCTGGTCAAGCGCTCGAACAACATAATCCCATCAACTCAGATGCCTGGAATGGGGCTTTAGACGTCTAAGTCAATGCTCTGTCCAACTCCTGCTTTCGATTCGTGAACCGTCTTCTCTGCTACAGTCACTTTCCAAAACTAATACACATAGTCGGCTTCAGTGGAAATGTGATGTGATATCATAAATCTTAACACTTCACCTTGATATGAAATCACATCAGCAAACAAGTTATCCGGCTTCAATGGACATGTGATTTAATATCACAAATCACAACACTACACCTTGATATAACATCACATCAACAATTAAGTCACCACTAGCTCTTTCATAAAACCACCTAATCTCAATCAAACTACATTACAATCATCAACTACCATCTACAAGTGATGCATCTCCCTCGTGAGGTGCACTGCACAAACTCGGTCTCAAAAAACGTTTGTAATACCACAAAGATCTCTGTCTTATCTTTGTGGATTTTCCAAGTCGACACCTGTCTATCACTTGACCAGAGTCCATAACCTAATCACTCTGGATCCCTAGAGCATCATTAACATGAAGACCCCTGTCTGAAATACCGAATCATTAAGGTATTGGTGAATCAAAGCAGTCACCTTCTTATCTATCTTTTTCCATTTTCCCTCATCTACATCAGAGGGTTTCTTCCCATCTCCATCAGTCAGATCATGAAGATTGAGGTAAAGAAGATCCTTCATCTTAGGCTTTTAAATCCCTCAATTAAATCCATAAAAATAGTCATCTTTGAAAACGAAATCATATCTGACATCAATTTTGTTTCAAATCAAAATTACTCTATGCTTTGCGATGATCTGCTCTGATACCAACTATTGTGGAAATTTACGGCTTTTGCGGAAGCATTTATACAAAGATCTTAGTCACGCAAATCAAACTTTGATTGAAAGCAAGATATTCTATCTAACCATTTTTTTTTATTGATTAACCAATTTTGTTTACAGTTATTGGAACAAGCCAAAATAAACAAATTACAATTGAATTAATAACCTAATTGAAAAAAGAAAAAAACATCGAATGACTAATATTGTTGAAGAAGAAGAATTATGAAAAACGATGGCTAACCTTAGATCACCTTTTACCAGTTTCTAGCAACCCTAATTTTGGTTTTTAATAATCCAATTGCGAATGCTTCTTATATAGGAGAATAGAAGACCTAGTTAATATTCAAATTACCTTTTAGAAATATCACAAATATATATTTTGGAAAAACTCGATCAAAACCAGGAATATTCGGTTTAGACGTCTAACCGGGTGGCCAGACATCTGGCCAACACTTGGACAACAAAATCTCATCAGCTCGAACGTTTGGAATGAGGCATCAGACGTTTGAGTTGGTGCTCTGTCCAACTCCTGCCTTCGATTTGTGAACCGTCTTCTCCGCTACAAGCTGTGGTCTATAGCGCATAGCGCAAGGCTTGCGCTATTGCGTTTATTTAGAAAAAAAAGTAATCAAGTATATTTTGCCTAAATGTTTTTTGTTTTTGCATATTTTGCGTCATATCCAAACCTTTCAAGACTCCAAAACAAGCACTACCATACTTTATGTATGTACTAAATAATTTTTATGTAAAATGTAATTATATTACATTAATTTGATAAGTTCATATTGTACATTCAAAATAATTGAGGATATACTATATTTATGTCTTACAAATTTGAAATTTATTCATGTAATTGTGAATTATAATGAAATTTATTTTTGTTTATCAATTATGATGATATAAAACTCTAAAAAAAGGCATTAAAATACACTTTTGTACAAAATGTTTAAAAAAAAATCTACTAACAAGTACTAAGAAAAAAATATAAATAAGAAAAGCTGTAAAGTGAAAAAAATATCAATTGAAAATAAATATGAAGTCTACAATAACAAAATTCAAATAAACAAAAGTTAAACATGATTCAAGTGTACAATGACAAAACATAAAATATATTATGCTTCTAAAATTTTAAAACATAGTCACTACTTTCATCTAAATCATAACCATTAATCATTATTTAAACGATCATCAATTTCTTCTTCTTTCAAGTCATACTCTAGGCATTTTTCCTCTGAGTCATTATAAATACAAATAATGTGCTATTTCGGGATTAATTCACTGTCTAAACAGAACATTAAAAAAAAGACAAAAACAAAATAGCGCACTATTTAGAGCTATGCGTTATGATAAAATAGTGTGCTATTTTTGCGCTATTGGGAACTCTTGCGCTATTATAAGTACAATAGCGCAAGCACTGCGCTATTTGTCGCTATAGCGCGCTATAGCACACACTTTGATAACACAAGCTACAAGACCACTTCCAAAAACTAGCATACATCTCCGGCTTCAATGGAAATGTGATGTAATATTACAAATCTTAGTTCTTAACACTCCACCTGATATGAAATCACATCAGCAAACAAGTCATCAGACTTCAATGAACATGTATTTAATATCACAAATCACAACATATAATACATTGCTATTCACCCCATGGCTTCCTTTAAATATTACTCAATCTTAATATCATTCACGTGGCATGTCCACTTAACATCATCATTAATCAATACTCAACCAAAAAAAAAACAAAAAAAAAAAAAAAAAAAAACAAAAAAAAAAACATAAGCAAACTAGATCATTATTTTCTCATAATATGCGAGAAATATTCTTAATTGATTTGAACGCTCACGCGTGGTAAGATGACGAAATTGCAGTCGTAGGTGGACACACAGTGACAATGCAATGAATAACAGTGACAATAAAATATGAAATTCAAACTTTAATTTTTGATTAGAATAGGTTGAAATGAGTCTATGAGACAGCGCAAATTTGGATTTTACGGCTTTGTACTTTTATGGTATTAATTTGCTATCAAGCCGAGTTACTTGAACCAGTCGTTGGTTTTGTAGTGATTTTGGAATTTTGAGTCTCATTTCGGTCTTGGAATTGAGGTCTATGAGTCATATGACTGGTTTGTCGTCTAGAAATATCCCATTCAAAACCCATTGCCGTTTGGCCTTTATTACATATATTCTTCCCATTGTCTATTGAATTTTAGGCATTTAGGGAAGAGGGGATGACATTGGTTGATTGAATGAATGGGTAATTTTAAGAGGGCTTATACCCTCACCCCCCCCCCCCCCGTTTTTCCATTTGGGTAATATGTAAAGGAAATGCTGAGATGAATAGCATTTCCCCATACACAGAGTTTTTTCTCTCGTGCGACATGGCTCTCTCTCTCTTATAGCTAAAAAAATAAAATCCATAACTAAAATTACAGTATATTACAATTTCTTAAAAAAGATTGACAAGCTACTCTTTCTTTTTATGGACAATGAGTGTAATATCAACAAAATGACAGCTTTAAACTGGTAAGGTATTCACTATTCACTATGTTCAAATTTAGGTCCAATCACCTCAGTTCAGTTTCGGCTGGAACCCAAACGAAAACAAGGTGAAACTTAATTTTAGCGAGTTCATTTTATTTTTGCGAATGTTCATGTAAACATTATAAAAATCACTTTTTTTTATCGTAGCAAGTAAAAGTACAATAGTTTACTTCAAACTCACAAGAAGTTACATTGAAGAACATAAAATATGCCAACATCTTTGTAATAATATCAACTTTTAGTCTTTACGACGATAGCAAAAAAATAAAGGAAACGCCTAAAATTCATTGGTCACGTTCTTAAAAAGTTCATCGTTTGATCATTAATTTTATGTATTTAAACTTTAAACTACAATTACTAAAATTTGATTGAGCTAGATTTTTTTTCTTCTTATCATCAAATTCAATGATTGCAACATGAGAAATAAAAATTTAATATGTTGATTGTTAAGCTTAATTTAGTTTGTGGCTTTTGCATGATTGGATTTCATTTTATTTTATTTAATTGATTTGACTTATTTGCTTGTATAAATAATTTTGTTATATCTTTTAATTAAAAACTGTGCTATAATCATTATTTTTATTTATAATTTTAAATTCGAGCATTATTGTATTTTTATAATATGTAGAATGAGTGCTGAAAATTGCATCTGACTATAATTTTTTTTTTTCAAATTTGATTTGACTTTGTTGTAAAAAAATTCTAAAGAATGGTAATCATGATTTGAAACTAGCTTAAGCAATTGCACCAAAAAGAAAAAAGTAGATACCCAGTGTCAAAGGCTCCCGTACTCAAGCGCGAGAGGACTTCCTAGGCAGTCTCCCGTCGGACCCGTCCTATTACTATTCTCATGGCTTTCCAAGTTCTAGGGTGGTCGATTAGTGCGCACAACCTTTCCCTCACATATGTGAAGTGGCCGAGACTCGAACCTGTTTGCATCCAGATTACCAATCTCGTAACCTTACCATTGCGCCAGACACCACCTTTACACCAATAAGAAAGTTTTGGTATATTTGTAAGAACGTGTTATTATGTCGAAAATATCGCAAAACTTTCTGTTAACATAGATATAACACTGATTATACAGAAAAACGAGCCACCAAGAATGAGTGGATAGACAAATTTGACGGGGGCGATGCAATGAGAAGAAAATCAGTTGTACAAACAAAACTTAGTTTGTAGTGTGGATGTTATAGGTTTTGTTGATAATGGATTGCATTGATCGATAATTGTTGATATTGTGATTGGATATATATATATATATATCTCGAACCTATTAAATCTGGATACTACTTAATATGGATATAAATATTTATCAGAAAGCTCCATTGCATTTATGCTACGAATTTGTAAACTTCCTTTGTGGGAGAAGTCTCACCCATGAAGTTGTTAAAACTATTCTCAATCTCAAAAGCAATTGACCGAGCATTCACGTAAAATCGACAGTGCAATTAGTGGATGTCTTGTGGTAATTAATCAACTTGCCAATTGAATTTAAAAAGCAGTTCAACTGCTTTGAGGAATGTGTGTAGCATCATAGTTTATACATATTTCATTCTTCTACTTCACTTATTTGTTTTTGATCCCTCCATTTTATCCAAAATTGCGTTGATTGACATGTTTATACTAGTAAAGGAAACGAAAGTTCGTTATATAAGCATGCGTGCGCGCATACATACACACACAAACACACACACACACACACTCTCTCTCTCTCTCTCACACACACACACGTGTACGCATACACACATACACGTGTGCGTGTTTCATAAAAATTGGTTAGCGATGTCCAAAATCGTAGACCTCTTGGTACACGCTCAAGAGGCCTTAACACCATGCTAATGCATTTGTATGGTTCATTGCTAATTATCCATAAGTGAAGTCTATCGGCATTCGACAATTTAGCTAACAATTAGAAATTGAGTGTTAAAATGAGAGTGATGCTTCAAGAAGACGGTTAAAAAAAAACTAGGGCTAGTCATTAAAAATTATATTGTATTCAATTTACAATTATAATTTGTATCATTAAATATAGTAAAGAAGAATGTTGGTCTGCAACCATTGATCAAATTGATCATGGATGGGTAAAATCTTACATTCTCCATTCAGTTTCTTTTGCTATTTTTTTAGTTACCTTAATGTATTTGTACAAAATATGTTTTTTCACGTTTTTCTATCTTGGAATTCGTTCTGTATTGCATAATGTGGCTGTATATCATTTTCCCTTTTTTTTTTTTTTTTTTTTTTTTTTTACATCTTTTGAATTTCTTAAACTAGCTTTAATTTGTCTTTTTTTTTTAAAGTTGGGTTTTACTTGGTTAGCATCTTGAGGTTCCAGTTTTTCGGAAATGAGTTTGACACCTCTTAATTGGTGGCCATGTCACAGTATCATTGATAAGATGAATCAACCTTTGACCTTTTCAATATGACTATTGATTATGGTATCTGAATGGAGTATTGATACACACAAGGCTTCAAATCTCGGAAATCTTGACTGAGATCTCGTTTTCGAGATCAGACGATTCGAAACAACAAATGTCGGTCATATCTCGTTTGTACTGAAACTCGACTGAGATCTATTAACCAGATCTCGACCGAAACTGTTGTATTTTGAATTTTAATTTCATAATGGGCTGTCTATATTTTTTTTTAATTTCTAGACCTATATCTGCTGTGTTATTTAAATAACAAACTAAAAGCTTCCTATTTCATTTCAAACCATAAAGTCCTGCACCTATACAATAAGGATATGCATGTACAACTAGAACATGCTATCATACATTTGCACAAACAAGACACCACCCTTTGCACATTCCAAATGTTGTCATACACTTGTACAAACAAGAAAATGTTATTTTTATGAATGTTTAGTCACTGACTCGTTGACACTCTTTATTATATAAAACAAGAAATTAATTAGTAATTTCTTAACTATGCATTTCTATTTTAATTTATCTGGTTATATATATTTCTAAATGATTGCGGACTCATTCACAAAAAAAGAAATACACTATTTTCCAAATGATTGCAAATTATACATCTTTTCATCTGATTGTGGTGTTAAACATCCAAAAATTCTAATTATTTATTACCATTGTATAATCTAGATGGTTTTTCAAACTGCAAATCGTTAACAATCAGTGTACTCTTAGTGAAAATCAAGTAAGTTGAACAATTTTTTTGTAATTTGTATTTACAAATTAGTTGCATACTTGAATGTAAACTAATGTTGAAAATATTAAGTAGTCCGAGATCATTTCGAGATGTACATTATGATCCGAGACATAATTCCGAGATGAACACCGATATACATTTCTCGTTTGAGATGAAACGTGACCGAAATCCGAGATTTAAAACCTTGGATACACATTGAAATCATACTGAGTTCAAAATTCAACAAATATATTTTCAATCTGATTATTGATTATGGGCTCTGAATGGAATTTATATACCCTAAATTACAATAATTTCGTAATTCAACAAATGTATTTGTTATTTGATGTTTGAAGTGAAGTTTTGTATTATAAGGGATTGTTAAGGGACTCCAAATTCGGGTAAAGGAAGTATAATTTTAATGGGACTTTGTTATAAAGAGACATGATAACTAAAATAAAATCAAGCGATTTATTTATTGCTTTATTACCTTTATTCAAAACAAATTCAGGGACATCCCATCGAAAAAGACGATGGATGATCTTCCAAAAACTAAATTTGAAGGGTTTTCTCGGAATGAAAATCATAAAATGGTGGGGATTCACCAAAAAACTTGCATCATGGGGGTACTAAGGGAATATATACTTGATTTAATTATGAGAAGATGATTTTTTTGGGGTACTCCTCGTAACAATTTTAAAATATTAAAAAATGGTCATTTCGTCCTACTAAGGGAATATATACGTGTTTCGTCTTCGGGTGGTGAAGGATAAGAGAGCGAAGATTAGTAGGACGAAATGGTGGAAACTCAAAGGAGATGCTTCACGGGAGTTTAAAGATAGAATGATGGGAGAAGGGGCTTGGGATGTAGAAGGAGAAGCAAATGTCATGTGAAATGCGATGTCAACTTGCATTCGCAGAGTGGCTACTGAGGTATTTGGGATAACAAGAGGAAGCAAGCGAGAACCCAAGGATTCGTGGTGGTGGAATGACGAGGTGCAAAAGGCTATCAAAGAGAAGAAGGAATGCTACAAATGCATGCACCATCATAGGAGCGAAGAGAACATGCATAGATACAAAGTGGCAAAGAAGACTGCAAAGAAAGCAGTGAGTGAAGCAAGGGGACGAGCGTACGAGGGTTTGTATCAAAGGCTAAGTACAAAGGAGGGTGAAAAAGACGTATACAGAATAGCTAGGCTATGCGAGAGGAGGACAAGAGACTTCAATCAGGTTAAATGCATTAAGGACGAGAGTGATAGACTTTTGGTGAATGATGATGAGATAAAGAATAGGTGGAGAGAATACTTTGATAAGCTTTTCAACGAAGAAAGTAATAGCTCCTCGACCGACTTGGAAGACTTTGCCGACAACACCAATAGACATTTTGTGCGGAGATTTCTAGAAGCTGAGGTAAAGGGGGCATTGAAACGGATGAAATCAGGCAAGTCGGTAGGTTCTGATGACATTCCTATTGAGGTGTGTAGATGTTTTGGAGATGCAGGGATAACCTGGCTAACTAAGTTGTTTAATAATATTTTCAAATCAAACAAAATGCCAGATGAGTGGAGGAGAAACATTTTAGTTCCAATCTTCAAGAATAAAGGAGATATTCAAAGTTGCACAAACTATAGAGGAATTAAGCTTATGAGTCATACAATGAAGCTTTGGGAGAGAGTTTGCGAGCAACGTTTGAGGAGGTTGACAAGTGTATCTAGGAATCAATTTGGTTTTATGCCTGGAAGGTCAACCACCGAGGCGATTTTCTTGGTTAGGCAACTTATGGAGAGATACAGGGAACAAAAGAAAGGTCTTCACATGGTTTTTATTGACTTGGAGAAAGCTTATGACAGAGTGCCGAGGAAGGTTATGTGGTGGGCGCTAGAAAGGAAGAGAGTGCCATCAAAGTATATTACCCCTATCAAGGATATGTACGAGGGGGTTGTGGCTAGTGTAAGGGCATGCGATGGTGAGACCAGAGACTTCCCAATTAACATAGGGTTACATCAAGGTTCGGCTTTGAGCCCCTATATTTTTGCATTAGTGATGGATGAAATCACGAAAGATATACAAAAGGAGATCCCTTGGTGTATGCTCTTTGCCGATGATGTTGTGCTGATTGATGAAAGTAGAATAGGGGTCAATAGACAACTGGAGTTGTGGAGGGAGACCTTGGAATCAAAGGGTTTCAGGCTTAGCAGAACTAAAACTGAGTATATGAAGTGTGAGTTTAGCGGTGCTAGGTCAGATGACGGAGAGGTCACCTTGGCTGGTAGCGTAGTACCCAAGAAGGAATCGTTTCGATACTTAGGATCTATGTTGCAGTTTGATGGAGAGATTGATAAGGATGTTAGTTTTAGAATTCAAGCAGGATGGGTGAAATAGCGGCTAGCATCTGGCATTCTCTGTGATAGGAAGATTCCTCAGAAGCTTAAAGGAAAGTTCTATAGGACAGCAATCAGGCCTGCAATGTTATATGGTGCAGAATGTTGGCCTACTAAGAGGCAACACATGCAGAAGATAAGTGTAGCAAAGATGCGGATGCTGCGTTGGAGCTGTGGGCATACCAGACGAGATCGGATTAGAAATGAGGATATTCGGGAAAAACTTGGAGTTGCACCTATTGAAGAGAAGTTAGTCCAACACCGCTTGAGATGGTTTGGACATATCCAACGTAGACCACGCGATGCTCCTGTGCACGTTGGAGTTATAGGTCGTGCCGAAGGCCCAAAGAGAGGTAGAGGTCGACCTAAAATGACATGGGAAGAGATAATAAAGAGAGATCTAAGAAATTGGAGTATATATGAAGAGCTTGTGGTAGATAGAAGAGTGCATGAAAGTTGGCAATCCATATACCAGAACCTTAGGATTTTTTTTTTTAAATATATATATATATATATATATATATATATGTTAATTATTATTATTTTTAGATCTGTTTAATTATTTTAATTTAATTTTTTTTTTAGGACTTTATTTCACTTTTATTGAACCTTTTTACTTTAATCTGTTTGGTTATTTTAAACTCTTTTTATATATTATTATTAGTTGTTTTACCTTAATTTTGGGTTCCATATCTAGCCAACCCCAACTTGTTTGGGATATATGGATTTGTTGTTGTTGTTGTTAAAAAATGGTCATTCTTTTTTCTAATTGGGATTCCTTTAACAATGCTTTTATTGTAACACAGTTGGATAGCATATGAGTTTTACCACTTCAAAACTGTTGTGAACATATCTCATGCTAATGTTGTAGATTGATCTATGTGCACATAACATTGACGGTCACATTAAAGCCAATCTTCTTTCCACGTTCAATTATACATTTTTGACAACTAGGTAGAAATGACGTTGAATGAGCGCATTAATGTGAGTTTTAGCAATGTAGCATAAACATCAAATGCATGACATGCGTGGCAGACATGCAAATACAAACCAATACACAATGGTCTTAACATCAAACAACGCTCTTTTCATCTTACACAACTTTACTAAAGTTGAGATGTTTTATGTATCTCAAATCTGTATTTTAGAAATCTAACAAGTGAAAACCGTGAAGACAATAGAAGTAAATTTATTTTCTAAATACTATGAAGAATTAGATGTTATTCTCTACTTTTCTCCATCTAATAACCTATTGATATATCCCTCCATAAGCGAAGGAAGTAAATTTCCATCAACAAATGGTGTGATAATTATTTATTTAACCAGCTGGATTTATTAAGTTCATGCACTGAATGTAAAAATAATATGGGCTTCGGTGTTCTTCTATTTGATATATGTGTGTTGGAGAAGAATATGACATAAGACAACGTGAAGGGGAAAAAAATACAATGGAAGTTCCATTAAATTAATGGAAGAAAGGTTCATCTTTATTGTTAAAAGGAAGGAGGGGAGGGTGTGTCATATAGTTGAGTTTGCTTCTTGTTTTTCTCCTGTGGATTTTCCATGTTAAATATGTCATCTTGGGTTTCTTCTTCTTCTTCTTCACATTTCGACTGTTTTTTCCCTAACAAGTGGTATTAGAGCCAATGATGACATGGGATGAATGAAGGGATGTTAGACAAGAAGAAGAAAAATCTTTGTTGAAAAGAAAGCATACAAGCAAAAGGCAAAAGTGGCGACGAGATAGATGAAGAAGCACGTTAGGAATAATGTCCTTTACTTGTGTCGGAAACGAGGAATTGTCAATGTATATCCCCATAACCGGAGAGACTAACATTATCCATAAACATTGAAAATGTAATTAATTAGTTGAATGCTTGGAATTTTTAGGTTCACGAACCTGAATGGAAAAGCAATATGATCTGGATTCTTCTGTTTGATACACACACATACACACACATACACACACACACACGTACACACACATATACACACACACACATATATATATATACATATATATACACATATATATGCATATATATATATATATATACACACACACATATACACACACGCACACACACACATATATATATATATATATGTATATATATGAGGGTTATATGGCAACCCTATTCCGGAGCATCTCCTTTTGCATTCGAACCGCAGCCACTCGTTTATATTTAAATAATGAGTGAGTGAGGAAGAGATTTAATGGGAAGAGAGAGAAAGAAGATTGTATCGTAGAAATCACGAGGCATTTAGGGGAGCTGTACTGTTTGGGGTGCAACGGAACGCTCCTAATATACATGCATGCATACATACATACACACACACATGTGTTGAAGAATGACATGGTATTAGACAACTCGAAGAAAGTAGCAATGAATAAAATGAACGCTCATCGATTAAATTAGTGGAAGAAGGGTTCATCTTCATCGTCAAATGAAGAGGGACTCTGGTAAGTGAGTGTTTCCATTGTTTGGTGGTCATTATAATATAGCTGAGTTTGGCCATTTATTTTTCATGTTAAATATGTTGTCTTGGATTTCTTTTTCTTCTTTATATTTCTGCTGCTTTATTCCTAACATTGCCAAGTTGAATGGAATTGAATCATGTAAAAGGATTAACATGACAAATAAGAACTAAATGTTCACAACTTATAACGCGTAATCTGTGAATAAGGCTCGAAAAATCATAACTTGAGTAACTTCTAATTACGAATGAAATTAAAGAGAATGAAATGTATTATTGATCTTTTGTTTGTCCAACTTCTAACGTGAAATGAATATAATCAAGTCAACCAGTATAATTAAATCGTCAGAAAAAAATATATCATACACTAGTATGCTCAATTCAGATCTATTTATATGTTTTTTTGCCATATGAATTTTTTTAAGTGCATAACGAACTTGAAGTGGAAATACTTTCATGGCTACAAGGTAATCCCTACTATTCCAACTCCGATATTTCTTGAAAATGCTTTTAAACAAGGGTAAATGTCAGAATTTTTGTTTTCGATATTTTTTATAATAGGATCCAAGTACAGTTAGCATTTATTTTCTTCTGTTTTCACCTATGTACATACGTATAGACATATATATGCACATACATATATGTATATACATACATATATTACTGATACTTCTAATTCTTTTTATCAGTCATTGTTGTGTATTGCATCGATTGTTTAGTACATTTTATTTCCAAACTCTGCATCTGTCTTAATGCATTATTTCCATCTTATTTTTAAGTCTTTTATGTTATATTATTTGTGCCATCATATTTGTAACAATGAACTGCGTCAGTATGAGTTCTTTGGACTTTGGGTTGAGTTTGCACTCCAAAGTACATTAAAGCTACAATGTTACACTCTAGAAAAACATAACTTTATCATTCATTACACTTGTACGCATTTATGATCAGATGCGAGTAGTAGAAAAATATAGAAACGAATCAGTTAACTGGCATATTATATATTGTACATAATGACATATTTTGTTTTGTGCAGATCAGAGTGGAAATTACCCTCCTTTTCTTGCATCAAGGTGAACTTCATAGGATCTTTGTATTCATCTTTTAGCTTCTATGTTTTCTAACATGCTTTATTTTTATTGCAGCAATAAAGGTTATTTCTTACTCATTGAACATATATTAATACGAGAAAGAGACGGAACGAGATGATGTTTCTCGATATTCAAGTCACGTGGCGTGTAACTTACTGCTTCTATTGTATAAGTTAAGCAGGAATTTCTGGAGGTGCAGTAGCTGGAATTATCATAGCTGTGATTATTCTTTTACTTGGAGTGGGCACCTGTTTATATTTTGGGGTCTATAAGAAAAGAAAGGCAAAAAGGTCACAATTGATTCCATCATCTTTGGATGAAAATTCTATTTTGCACAGCAATGGTAATTAGCTAATTTTTTAAGATATACATATCATTTTATGCTTACCATACTGAATCTTGTTTTCTTCCAGTGGCAGTTTGTATGCTCATGATTGTTATCATAACTCACAAAATTTTCATGCCCATCATATCCTTAGAAGTTAACCGTGGTTTCACGCCTACCATATCAATTGGCGCATTACATTTTGAAATTTTATGATGTTTGATAAATTAGGAAATAAGACTTGATTGTGCACTTCACAAAGAAAAGTCCGTCAACAATGTTAAACTTACAAGGTATATAATTAAAAGAAGCAAAGTATGCGGCTGTATCTCTTCAAACCGATACATGGGTACATCAGGGCATATTGCATCAGTGGGCCGAAGCCCATTATCTTTTCTCTAAGCCGCTTGTTTGCTTCAGTGTACATATATAGGAGCACTGTGATGTAATCAAAAAACAATTCAGTTTTTGTAAACAATTTCATTCCGTTTCTCACTTGTATCAAATATTCATATTCATCAATAAAGTCTCAACAATTCAAACTCACAAATTCATCAAAACTTCAACATTGTATCAGAGCTTTACACTTGACAACAGCTCAATTTGTTGATTTTTGATAAAAACTCATTAGAAAATTATCATCACATGAGTTTCTTCTCATCCGAGATCAAACTCATCACCTGAGAGTTGATTCAGCGGCATTTTCATGTGCCTCGCCAATCATATTTAATGGCTGCATCAAGAAATCATTACCGAATCCAGGGAAAAAAAGAAAAACTCAAAAAATCAGATAGCAAACCATCAATAACCAAGAAACCGATTCAAGAAAATGCCTTACCAGGGAAATTCATCAGAAAAACAAAATTCATCACCTAAATCTCCTGCTGGTTGCTTCTAACCTGCATTAAAGATCAGATTTCTTTGATCTTCACTCCTGTCTAAATCTTATTCCTTCACTCGGCTGCTTTCCCTTCATTTCTGATCATCTTGTTGCATCATGGCTGATGAAATGCACTCAACAACATCTGATAATTCTCACAATTCTGATGATCCACCAAGCCAAACTGCAATTCTGTGGACCAACTGGTTAAAATTATTCTTTTAGCTTAACACTCTTCTCTGAAATTTACGAGCTTAGAGGTCATATATTTATTAAAGATCAATTGTTGTGTCATAAAATGTAATGTTAGACTTACAATCCATACAAGTTCGTTATGGGACTGAACGAAACCGAAAACGCTTTATTTTTTGTCCAATGAAGAAGAGAAACCCTTGCAAATTCGGAAATTCTCCAAATACGTCCGGACCACTGCTATAAATAACCTCATAATGAGAGCTACCTGAGACATCAACTAGCAGTCCTTCCGATGTGAAGATCACCGGTTTTCAACTATCGTTTTCAACATCTTCATTTGCTCCATTTTGTCGTATCATTATTCGGAATGGTTTCAGATAGAAATCCTATCCTGGTATTTCCGAATAATGAGCTTTATAAAAAACAATGATGGATACACATGATTTGCTAAGTCTCTTTCCACCTAGATTGGTTAATTAAAAGTCTTTCATTAACTTAGTAAAACTTTAAATCGTTTATTCCATTAGAAATTTATTCCATGCATTCATTCCCTTATCGTTGAACCAAGATTTATTATACCTTAACAAAGATTCATTCTCAACTAACCTCAGAAAACCTTTCAACATATCCATTACTTTATTAATCTTAATCAAAAGAATTATTAAATCTTTAACCAAGATTTATTTCAAACCTTACCTTAAGGGAGATTATCAAATTCATTTAATTTGAAAAGAAAAAAAAAAAACTTTAATCTCAAGTAAAAACTATATTTACTTGTCTTCAATTTGTTTTAAGTATTTTCAATTTCCAAAAACACTTCACTAATCATTCGAAAATGATTACCCAAGATTTGGATAACAATTAATAGGTTTAAAACTTCAAATCTCCACATTGTTGAAAAGTGTAGAAAAAAGCATTACTAAAATCATTGCTGAATGGCTTAGTTTAACTTGTTTGATTCAGACAACTTTTTTAGTGTTCAAACTTTATATTTTCAAATCCCAATCACTTTTAAATCATTTATTATGATTTATCACAATTTTCCCTATTTTTAATAATTTAAAAATAGCCATTTGTAAACATTTTCCAATTTGGTAACCAAACTACAATAAGATCCATAACAACCACGAAACAACCAATATAATCACATTATGATTATAATAAACATCCCAAACATGGCGTAGTTGGGGGTAGGTGTGACTTGGAGGAGGGTGTGGGTGGAGGGGTGTGAGGGAGGGGATGTGGAGGTGGCGTGTAGGAGTGGCGGGGCTCAGGTATGCTGGTGCTAGGGTGGTGGTGTGACCGTAGGTGGAGGTAGGAGGCTGAAATGGTGGTGGTGTGTGGTGGAGGTGTGTGGCCCGAATGGAAGAGGAGATAGAGGTGGTGAAAGGGAGTGGGAGACTTGAGTGAATGGAATGGGGAGGGTGGTAGGCAAGGTTTTCAAAATGAGATTCAAATCGTAAAATTCAAACTATGAATCGAAATGAGATTAAATCGTAAATCGTGGATTCAAAAAACATACATTTTAAAGTCTGCACACACTTTGAAGTTAATTTTGATGTTTAAACTTCTACATCTAAACTTAAAACATCATTTTTTCTCTTGTTCCAATTGGAATTGTAGACCCAAATAGTTATATTGAATATATTAATTTAAATTGAATGATATTTCTAATGTGTAGTATTAGCTTGTTTTGAATCGGAATATAAATCAAATTGTAAAGGGAGATATTCGATTTAAAATGAGATTCAAATCGTAGGATTTTAAGATCTTTGACAACAATGGTGGTAGAGTTTATAAAGGGGTGTAGGAGGGTAATTTAGTAATTTTGGTGAAGGACACATGTCCTCTTAGGTGAATATGGTGATGGCACCTATATGGACACATGCTTCATCCTAAAGCAAGGTAACATGCATGAAGACATGTGTATGGACACATGTCCATGCCTTGGTGAATGAGTAAAGAATAGTATTTTCTAAAGTGCTACGGTTGAGTTTTAATACCTTATTTAAAATGTTATGGTAGGTCTTTAAAAATGCTATAATGGAATGCTATTGTATATCTTAGTTTAGTAACAATGCTCTAACTAACTTGTTTTGATAAAAACTGATATTTTAAATCAGTATAATTCCTAGTCATAGTCTATAATCGTAAATAAATCATCAGATTAGGTAAATCAATTTAGAATATATTTTCAAATGATTAAATCAACTTAAATTTGATATGTTATAAAATTCAATTTTGGATTTTGTACGATAAGTTGGTTAATCACTATAAATTGATAAAAAAATCCCAACTTAATATGAGAATCCAATTTAGCTTATAACAAAATTGAAATTATGTTTCAAATAATATATTCAAAATCATATGCAATATTCAAATTAATTTGGTTTGAAAATTTGGGTCGTTACATTCTTCCATTTTAAGAAATTTCGTCCTCGAAATGGAAATGGAAATGTAGGATATAATACTTTAACAACATGTATAAGCCAACAACAGAATGTCATATCAAAGTAGATACTCCACCAGAGTGCAAAAATGGTACAAGCTGTAATCATTTTGTACCAACCTGAGTAAGTACTACGTACTTGAGGTGGTCTATATACAAAAAGAAAAAAATCCCAATCCAAAAATATATCTTAGTGCTAGTCAGGCACTTAAGATAACGATACATCCAAAACATGTGATCCCCTATCTACACTATGTGCAAAGTCAAATCATACTCATATCCCAGCTAATCGTCTGACTCGTCTGTTGAAGGACCAGACAAATCTAACTCCTCCAACTCCTCGTCAACAAAAAGCCTAATCCTTGATCTCCATGGGATTCTCATCATCATCATCAATGATCTCTCCCATATTGTCATCAAACTCTGGTGCTAAATCCCATTCAGGGATCTCTCCATCTGGAATAGTTTCTGCAAAATCGTCCACCGGCTCGGGAAACTCATCCACTCCATCCTCCTCTATAGGTTCTGCAAAATCATCCACTGGCTCGAGAAACTCATCTATCCTATCTTCCTCCATAGGCTTTGGAGTCATAGACATAGGGCTATCCATCTCCAAAACAATATGCTCGTCTGCCTCCTCATTTATACTCTCGTCGTCTGCTAATAGCCATTTGTCATATCGTCCTGAAATCTCATCTGAGGGCACATACTCAACTGACTCTCTAAAAGTAGCCTCTGTCTCATCCCCTCCATGCTCATTATCATCCTCGCTCAAAGGGTTAGTGATCCACATATCTGAGTCGTCGGATCCCTCATCGCTGCTGGACATGAATCAGGTTAAATATTGTCTTACTCCTAATTGCTTGCCTTTCTATCATTAATAAAAGGGTTTAGAGTCAGAAAATAGTGTGTGTGTATATATATATATTTATATACTTATCTTAACTTGCTACCCTTTATAATTATTCCAAACTCAAAAGTTATAAGCTTATTTCTTTTCAAATTTCAAACTTCTCAAAAATCATTAATATTTAACCCTTAAATATTTTATTTTTCCTAGATATAAAAAGGTTATATCATTTTTCAACTTCTTATTCAAATACCTGGTATTAGATAATATGAAATGCTTTATGTGGCTCCAACGTTACACTACTGACAATTCTCCTTTCATATTGCGTGGCAAACCATGTTTGGGCCATCACATTTGGGTTGTACCTTAACCCAACTATACCTGTATATATAATCATACATTTGTACAGTTCATTCATTATTCAATTCAAGATTACAAATATTATTTCATATCAATTCGCTGAGCATTCCTATATGGTATCAGAGCAACAGTTGCTTAACATCAATTCTTGATCCATATTCCTTAGCAATCTCTCCAGCGATTCAAGCAAGACCATATTCCTCAGCAATCTCTCCAGCGACTCAAGCAAGACCACATTCCTTAGCAATCTCTCCAGCGATTCAAGAAAGAGGGGATTGATTTGCAATCAATCATCATCATTAGGCTTGCGCCGTCCTCGCACAGTTGACCATTGATCAACTGCACCAGTTGCGTCAGTCACCTTCAGCCTCTATGTTTGTCATCACCGCTGTGTCGTCCTCAATTATCAAATACAAGGAAAAATCCTTGTATTTGAATAACCCGGGATCACAACGCTGTTCTTGTAGCAGTTCTTGACTGCTGTTCATCTTTTTTTTCATCAGTTTCCACCCTCTACATCATGGCAGGGACTGATACTCCTGTTACGTCATCAACATCTGTGGCAAAAACAGGCCAGTCAACATCGGATTTTACACAAGAATTAATCAAGGCTACTGTTAAACCCCAAAGCCAACTTATCTCTATTCAATTGGACGAGTCAAACTTCTTGCTATGGAAACTTCAGATTGAGACAGCAGCAAAAGGCTACGGTCTTGAAGAATACCTATATGGTTCAAGAATTATTCCTGCAAAGTATATAAGGGATGCAGAAGAAAAACTTATTCAAAATCCAGAATACATAATGTACCAGAGACAAGATAGTCTGATAAGTTCCTGGATCATGTCGTCAGTTGGGACAAGCTTATTGCCACAACTAATCGGCTGCAATTCCTCTCACGATATCTGGGCAACACTTGAAAGAATTTTCACATCTCAATCCTCTGCAAGGATTCTCCACTACAAAAGACAACTTCTGAATATCAAGAAAGAGAATTCCACCATGAATGAGTATCTTATGAAAGTTAAGAACTTACGTGATCAACTAGCCTGCACTGGTCAAAAGATTACTGAAAATGAACAAGCACTTTACATTGTAAGTGGCCTCGATGATGATTATGAATCAGTTGTTGCATTCATAACATCAATAGAGCCAACCCCATCATTACAGAGTGTGTACTCAATGCTTTTAAGTCATGAAGGCAGAACTCAACAAAAAAAGGAAGCCAATTCTGAAGTTAACCTTACTACTACAAAATTCAAGAATCAAGATCAAGGAAATAACTTCAAGAATCAGTCAAATTCTTACCAAAGAGGTGGACAACCTGGCAGAGGTAGAGGAAGAACTGGAAGAGGTAATAACAACAGACCAAAGTGTCAGATCTGCGACAAGATTGGTCATACTGCCAACAAATGCTATTTTAGGTTCAACAACAACTACAACAACGGTCAAACTGCTAATAACAATAGAAACAACCCTGCAACAAATATGGTGAGTAGTCAAAGTGACAACAAAAGCACTCAAGAAACAGGAAATGAATCAGCAAGCATCTCTGATATTCAAGACGATGCATTGTATCCTAATTCAGGGGCTACCAATCACGTGACCAACAATTTAAACAACCTCAACCTTGGAAACAAGGAATACAGAGGTAAACAACATCTATCCATGGGTAATGGCAACACTGCCTATATCGCACACACTGGCCACACAAGTATCAAGGGTACCAGACATTTATTTTTAAATAATCTACTAAGGGTTCCCAACATAAGAAAAAATCTCATAAGTGTGTCACAGTGTGCTAGAGACAACAATGTCTCATTTGAATTCTACCCCAACCACTGTTTAGTTAGAGATCTCCTAACTAAGGATATTCTCTTGCAGGGTAATGAACATAACGGTCTATACAAGTTTGACGTTGACTCAAGAAATGTTATGATTTTAATCATGATTTTGGATGTAACATGTCTGAATTGAAAAAGGATGAAAACTGTAAGACTTTTGATATATAGCATTGTAAGCTAGGCCATCCTAGCGTGAAAATTGTGAAACAAGTGCTGAATAATAGTAAAATTGCAATCAGTATTCCAGATCATTACTTTTGCTCATACTGTCAACTAGGTAAAAGTCACAAACTAATGTTTCAAAATTCCGAAATTACCTATAAGAAGCCACTTGAACTAGTTGCAGTGGACTTGTGGGGTCCTGCCCCATTGAACACTGATTACAATTATAATATTATATATCATTCATCGATGCTTACTCTAGGCATGTTTGGATTTATTTTATGAAATCTAAATCTGAGACTTATAGTGCAGTGATAAAGTTTATCACAAATGCTGAAAATCAATTTAACAACAGTGTTAAAGTTCTCCAATCTGATGGAGGTAAGGAATTTTTACCATTGAAAGAATTCTTTAATAAAAAAGGAATCACACACATATTAACATGCCCACACACTTCTGAACAGAACGGTCTTATAGAAAGAAAGCATTGACACATCGTTGAAACAGGACTAACACTACTGGCTCAAGCATCACTACCACTTAAGTTTTGGCCTGATGCTTTTGCTACAGCAGTACACCTCATAAATAGATTACCTACAAAGGTACTTGGTTTCAAATGCCCTATTGAAATCATTACTAACACTAAACCAAAGTACAATGAACTGAAAGTCTTTGGATGTCTATGCTTCCCTTATATAAGACCATATAATAAACACAAGCTCGATTTTAGATCAACACCATGTACATTTCTTGGTTATGCTACCAACTATAAAAGGTTACAAGTGTCTAGATAGCAATGACAAAATATATATCTTTAGACATGTGACTTTTAATGAAAGAGTGTTTCCATTTAGTCAAGAGGAATACAAAACAACCAAGAAAGCTTATAATCCAAAAGTTTCTATCCCTACCATACCTGATCTCCATATGGAAGACATTCCAGCATATAAGCAAAGCAGCGAACAGCTGAACCAGCTGCCAGCAGACAACTCAAGTCCTCAACGCACATTAATCAATGATGATTCAGGTCAAGGGTCCATTGAGTCGTATGAAAGTTCAACTAAAAGCTCACAAGATAATGTCAGGGACAATAGTCAAGACAATACCAGATCTCATGAAAGTGATCAAATCATAGAAGATACCGCTGCAAATGCTCAGAACAGGCATCATATGATAACCAGGGGCAAAAGTGGCATATTTAAGCCTAAAATATATCATATAGAAGAATCCTATGATGAACCAACCACTTATCATCAAGCTAAGCTAAACGATAAGTGGATGGATGCCATGCAAGAGGAATTCAATGCTCTCATGAAAAATAATACATGGACACTAGTATCATGTCCTAAAAACAGAAATATTATAGGATGCAAGTGAACATTTAGAATTAAGAAAAATCCTGATGGTTCAATATCAAAGTATAAGGCATGATTAGTGGTAAAAGGTTACTCGCAACAGTATGGTACTGATTTCAAAGAAACTTTCTCACCTGTTGTGAAGCCTACCACTATTCGTATAATACTAACAATCGCCTTACACAAGAGTTGGACCATCAAGCAACTTGACGTTAATAATGCTTTTTTGAATGGTGTACTACAGGAAGAAGTGTACATGGAGCAGCCTGAGGGATTTAAAGTGCAAGGAAAAGAAAAACTTGTGTGCAAACTAAGCAAAGCAATCTATGGTCTCAAACCGGCTCCGAGAGTCTGGTTTGATAAACTCAAAGCAACTCTCTCAAGACTTGGCTACAACCCAACAAAATCTGACAACTCCCTGTTTATCAAATTCCTTAACAATACTGTTTACCTATATACTTATATATGTCGATGATTTTTTTATTACAGGTAACAGTATTGAAGAAATCTAGTATGTAACAAGGCATCTAAACAAGGAGTTCTCAATCAAAGATTTGGGAGACCTAACATATTTTCTAGGAATTGAAGTCAGCAAAAATCATAATGGAGAATTGCAACTAAATCAAGGAAAATATATCAAAGAAATTCTCACGAGAGCAAAAATGGATAAAGCAAATTCATTGCCAACACCAATGGTCAGCAACATTCAACTGAGCAAAGATAAAGAGGGGAGCCTATTGAAAATGAGAGACAATACAGAAGCATAGTGGGTGCTCTACAATATGTGACAATAACACGACCAGATATCACTTACAGTGTAAACAAAGTCAGTCAATACATGCATAAGCCATTAAGTGATCACTGGGTTGCTGTGAAAAGAATACTAAGATACCTAAAAGGAACCATCAACCTATGTCTATGCATGAAACATAGCAAAACCCTAAGCTTAACTGGTTATGCTGATTCAGATTGGGGAAATGACAGAGATGACAGAAAATCAACATCTGGTTATTGCATATTTCTCGGGAGAAGTCCTATTTCATGGTGTGCTAAGAAACAATCAACTGTCTCTAGATCTAGTACGGAGGCAGAATACAGAAGCATAGCAAGTGCAAGTGCAGAATTAATATGGATACAGTCTTTACTAAGTGAACTAAAAATTGAAATCAACGGCAAGCCCACAATTTGGTGTGACAACCTAAGTGCTATTGCTATTACTGCTAATCCTGTTCTACACTCTAGAACAAAACATATGTAGCTAGACATTTATTTCGTTCGAGAACTTGTAATGAGGAATAAAGTTCAGATCAATCACATACCGTCTAATTACCAAGTCGCGGATGTACTAACAAAGCCTCTGTCAAAGCAAAGCTTCATCAAACACAGAGAGAATCTGGGTATTGGCGAGCTAAAGCACAGATCTGAAAATAACAATGACAAAATCGCATCAGGTATAAATTCAAGCTCAAAAGAACTAAATAAACTAGATCTTCAACAAGGAGAAAGACTGAAAACAAAGCTCGACTCAGATCTGCTCAACGCTGATGAATACAGAAGAAATCATCAGCTAGAAGATCTCAAAGACTCAAATCCTTCACTAGAGAAGAAGTGCAGTGGCAACTCATTCTAAAACCGCGAAGAAATCGCAAAGAGCTGAAGAATTTCTTTTGTGTTGAAGCCGCCATCTTTTATGTTGAAGCCGCCATTTTCGAAGGATCAAACCCTAACAGAGAGAACAGGGTTTGAGGGGGCATATTAGATAATATGAAATGCTTTATGCGACTCCAACGTTACACTACTGACAATTCTCCTTTCATATTGCGTGGCAAACCATGTTTGGGCCATCACATTTGGGCTGTACCTTAACCCAACTATACCTGTATATATAATCATACATTTGTACAATTCATTCATTATTCAATTCAAGATTACAAATATTATCTCATATCAATTCGCTGAGCATTCCTATATGGTACAGTTCAAGATTACAAATATTATTTCATATCAATTCGCTGAGCATTCCTATACCCGGATTTAGATAAACTTCTTGCTTTTAATTGCTTTTATTTACTAAATACCTTTTAGTCAAATCGTGAAACATAACCCACAAGGTATTTGTGCATAAGTATTTCATCTTTTATGCAGATATATCCCATAATTTATCGATTGGCCAAAATCGTCGGGAATTCTAGATTGAAACTGCCATTCAAGGCTATGGCTTAGAAGGTTCATCTATGACACACTATCCATTCGACCAAGTTACATAACTAATCAAAAAAACAAAGTCATTGGTAATGAGAAACGCATAAAGTACCACAGACAGGATAGGCTAATAAGTGCATGGTTGTTATCATCAATAAATAACAACTTAATATCTCAAGTTATCGAATGCAAGATTGCCAATGAAATATGGTCAAGTGTTGAAAAGAACAATTCTCAATCTGCTGCAAAGATCATGCACTACAGAAGGCAACTGCAGAGCTCAAGAAAAGAAAACCACGGTACGAAAAAGTACATGTAAAAGATTAGGACATTGTGTGGTCAATTTGAAGCAGCTAACCACAAAATATCTGACTTTGAGCAAGTACTATAAGTATTAAATGGCCTAAGTGATGAATATGAGGCCATTGTAGCCATAATCTCTTCTTAAAAAGTGACCCCCCTATGGAGGAATTGCACTCGATTCTTCTATCTCATGAAGCAATGATAGAAAGTAAAAGAACTCAAGAATTAGAGTTATCTATTAACTATGCTAGCAGTTTCAGAAACAAAGATCAAAAGTCAAATCAATTGACTTAGAGAGGTGGATATAATAACAGGTCAAGGGGCAAAACTAACAACAACAACAAACCCAAATGTCAAATATGCGAAAAAGTGGACACACTGCATTCAAGTGCTGCTTCAGGTTCGATTGGAACTTTACACCTAATCAAAGCAGCAAAAGATAAGAATGAAGTAGGCAGACTTGAACACATCAGTGATGAAGGGTGGTACCCTGAATCAGGGGCTACAAACCACCTAACTAATAATCTTGATAATCTAAATCTTGGATGCAAATAATACAGAGGCAAACAATTAGTTTGCATGGAAGATGGTAAGTCTGTAAATATCACTCACACTAGTAATGGTTACATAAGAGGAACTAGACTGTTACTCTTAAATATTCTACTAAGAGTGCCTAAAATTAAGAAAAATTTCTTAAGTGCTTCAATTTGCTCAAGACAATCAAGTTTACTTTGAGTTTTACCGAAAATATTGCTTAGTTAGGGACGTACTCACTAAAAATGTTTTATTGCAGGGTAATGAATTAAATGGACTATACAAGTTTAATCAAACCAACTGCAGCAGTAATATTACAAGAAAAGTGCACTGTAATTTTAGTGAAAACAAATCTGAGAGTGAAAATTGTGTTTGACTTGTAGCATAATGAACTTGGTCATCCCAATTTAAATGTTGTGAAGGAATTTTTTACTGAAAATAATATTTCTATTGATGATGTTTTTTTTTACCATATGTGTACTTACAATACACAACCTTTAGAAGTAATTGCCATTGATTTATGGGGTCCTACACCAATATATTCTGACTATGGGTATCAAGTACTATATTTCTTTTGTAGATGCTTATAGTAGGTACACATGGATTTATTTTTTAGAGTCTAAATCCGACACATACAATATGGTGATACACTTCATAACACTTGTAGAAAAGCAAACTGACTCACAAGTTAAGGTTATACAGTCTGATGGTGGAACTGAGTATAAGCCCTTGAAAGAATACTTTCATAAAAAAGGAATGACTCATTGAACCAAATATCCATATACATCAGAACAAAATAGGCTTGTAGAAAGAAAACATAGACGCATTGTAGAAACCGACTTAACATTATTAGCACAAGCAAAAATACCACTCAAATTTTGGCCTGGCTCCTTTAATACTGTGGTATATCTAATTAATAGGCTACCAACCAAAGTATTAAAAGGAATTAGTCCACATGAAAAACTATTTAATGCTAAGCCAGACTATAATTATTTTAAAAAAATTAGATGCTTATGTTATCCCTATCTAAGGCCATACAACAAACATAAACTTGAATTCAGATTTAAGCGTTATACTTCCATACGATATGCTCCAAATCATAAAAGTTACAAGTGCTTAGATGATAATGGAAGAGTTTACATTAGCAGATATGTGATGTTTAATGAGAAAATCTTCCCATATAATGATGTAAATATTAAAATATCTAACAAAGTTTATGATGCAAAAAATTTCCATTCCACCAGTACCTGTATACTCAAAATTTTCAAGTAAAGGTGTAACTGAGAAGACCGATGACGAGTCAGCAACACATCAAATCAGATCAAATGAGGCTGAGCAATCATCTAGTTACCAGTCAATCACTTGTAACACAGTCAAGCCAATGTCAAACTGTTAATGAAATGCCCACACAAAGTCAAGGTGGTACTGCTAACAATGCAAAGGAAGAATCACCTTGCATTCAATCTCAAGTCAGATAAACTCATCCAATGATTACAAGATCAAAGAGTGGAATATTTAAGTCTAAAGCATAAACAACATTGATCATGGATGAAGAACCAAGTACCTTTGAACAAGCTATCAAAGACAACAACTGGAGATAAGCAATGGACAGTGATTACCATGCTTTCATGCAAAACCAAACGTGGAAATTAGTTAAACTACCAAGAAATAAAAAAATCATTGGATGCAAATGGACATATAGAATAAAGAAAAATCCCAATAGCTCAGTCTCTAGATACAAGCCAGACTTGTTGCAAAAGGTTACACTCAACAACAATGGTTTGACTACAAAGAAACATTCTCACCAGTGGTGAAGCCATCAACTATAAGAGTTGTTTTATCCATTGCTGTAAGCAAAGGGTGCCCTCTCAAACAATTAGATGTTAACAATGCATTATTAAATGGCATTGTAGAAGAAGTTTATATGGAGCAGCCAAAGGGATACATACAAAAATCCGAATGGGTGCAAGCTCAGCAAAGCTATATGTATGGCATAAAATAAGCAACAAGAGTTTGGTTTGATAGATTAAAAACCACATTAGTTGAAATAGTTTTTCAATCTACCAAATCCGATAACTCTTTGTTTATTAAAATCAATGAATGTTCAGTTATATGTATACTAATATATGTTGATGATTGTATTGTGACAGACAATGATAGTACATAAATCAACAGATTGATTCATCAACTAAACAGGCAATTTTCAATCAAAGATTTGGGATTACCGAACTATTTCTAGGGGATTGAAGTCAGTATGAAGTCTGCAACAGAGATCATATTGTCTTAAAAGTACATAATGGAACTACTTGTTAAGACAAAAATGGGTGGAGCAAAATCTCAACCAATACCTATGATTAGCAATCAACAATTCTCTAAAAACAAGGGAAACCCCCATCGTTAAAACTAAACAATATAGAAGTGTAGTTGGTGCATTTACGGTACGCAATTATCACTAGACCAGATATGACATTTAGTGTTAACAAAGTATGTCAATTTATGCAGGAACCACTAGACACACACTGAAAAGCCGTGAAAAGAATTCTAAGATATCTAAATGGAACACTGGACCATGGATTATCAATAAAAGCAAGCAAAAACTTCAGCATTTCAGTGTTCATCAATGTTGACTGGGCATCAGATCCGGATGATAGAAAATCAACAACAAAGTACTGTATATACATTGGAAAGAACTTAGTGTCATGATGTTCAAAGAAGCAGTCAACTATATCTAGATCTAGCACTGATGCATAGTATCGAAGTGGGACAAACACAACAGTAAAAGCAATATGGTTACAATCACTACTGTCAGAACTCAAAATCAATATTGAATCCAAATCAGTGCTTTGGTGTGACAATCAAAGCACAGTGTACATGGCAGCCAACCCAATACTACATGCTAGGACTAAACACATTGAGATTGATCTATATTTTGTAAGAGAATAAGTTCTAAAAGGAAAATTAGAGGTTAGACATGTACCTACAACTTATCAGTGCACTGGCATGTTGACTAAATCATTATCTGCCTCAAACTTTATACAGTTTCGAGACAGACTTCAAGTAACCAAGATAGAGAAAAAGAACACTCACACCAAGTCACCAGAGACAAAATCAGAGGCGACGACTCAATGCATCACCGAAGACGCTGTTGTTGAATCAACAAAGGTCGTCGAAGACCAAATAAACCTAATTGCAACAAAATCGAGTGTTGAACTAGGTTTACTTGGTGTTGCCATTGTTTTAAACTATGTAGTCAAGGCGCGCGCCTAGGCGCAAAAAAGCACAAAGCGCAACTAGGGGGCTTTTTTTGAGTTTAAGGCGCATCTATTAGTGAAGCGCAAAAAAAAAAAAAAACGTGCTTTTTGCGCTTTTTTGTGCTTTTGCGCCTTGACTGCCCAGGTTTTAAAAAATCCGCTTCGATACTCGCTTCAAGGCTCGCCTCGAGGAAATAAGAGATAAAACGCCTTGAGGCTTATTCCAAAAGGCTTTTTACCTCTAGAACTTACGCCTCAACAACTTGAGGCATACAAAGCGCATAAAGCGTACTTATCACACACCTCAAATAGTTGAGACATATGATTTAAAAAACTTTTTATCTTTAGTTGCAGATATTGACACAGGTAAAAGTCATTAAACTTTAATTATTTAATGGAAATAAAAAAAGATAATTTAAGAAAATAAAATACTTTTCAATTTCAATATCACATGATCAAGTAAGGTTGTTTATGAAATAATGATCATGAGCAATTTAATGAATTTTTTCATTGTTATTTAAATAACGTTTTTAATAAACTTTGTCAAATCTCGAAATAAATTTTGCAACTTGATTTGAATTGATAGAACGTATCAAAATTGGAGCTTGATGTGATCATCAAATAGTTTTAAGAAATCAAAATTTGAATCATATGAGTTTCAATTATTTGTTTTAATCTATAATAAAAATATATACTTTGTAGAAGTCGGATCTTAAATTATTTGTTTTTCATTTTTTGCATTGATTAATTTAAAGTGTCAGAATTTCTTTATTTATTTTACGTTTTATTATTCACCTAAAAAGCTTACGCCTCAACGTGTCGAGGCTTACGCCTCGCCTCGTAGACATGGAAATGCCTCATGTACGCCTTTCGCGTTTTACAACTTTGGGTGTTACTGAAGTAGAAAGCACCCAAATCTCTCCATCACTGCTTCAATTTCACGAAGCATGGGTTAGTCGCCTTTCAGAAACCCTATCTTAATCGGTTTGAGGGGGGAAATAAAAGTTGTAAAGTATGCAGCTGTATCTCTTCAAACCGATATATAGGTACATTAGGGCATATTGCATCAACGGGCCGAAGCCCATTATCTTTTCTCCAAGCGGCTTGTTTGTTCCAGCGTACATATAAATATAGGAGCACTGTGATGTAATCAAAAATCAATTCGGTCTATGTAAACAATTTCATTTTGTTTGTCACTTGTATTAAATATTCATTTTCATCGATAAAATCTCAACAATTCAAACTCTCAAATTCATCAAAATTTCAACATATATTCAGGTTACAGATATCTCAAAAGCTGTCTAAAACTTCCATACAGTATGCCAAACACTTGAGCTTTTGTTTGAGCTAATATAAAGTTTATGGCATGCCATTACACAAAGCACTGTGCTCTTGTTTGCTTTCATACCCACGGAGCAATAACGAGCATGCGTATGGTTCTGACAGTGTTGGACTGGACTGCCAAAACACTTGCACAATAGACCTCAATCCACCCCCCCCCCCCCCCTCTTCCAACTAGTTCATATCATTTCGATCAAGAGATGTAAAATATTATAGGGCTCACAGCTTTTAGTTGTATAAGCTTTACATTGGTTATCCAGTAAACATTATCTTCTACTTAGTTGGCTTTCATTAACCCCATTCATGTGATTATCCTTTTCAGCTGCCACTGATATTGAGTTAAGTTCTGAAGAACGAAATGCATCCATGGTTAGGGGTTTTACGGTAGACAAGTCTGTAGAATTTTCATATGAAGAGCTTGCTAAAGCTACTGATGATTTCAGTATGACACATAAAATCGGCCAAGGTGGTTTTGGAGCTGTGTACTACGCAGAACTTAGAGGAGAGGTAGGTGTTAAAATCATTTGATATCCTTACATACCTCATCACCAATACATACCTCATCACCAAACATAACATGCTTATTGTACCACTCAGTTTTCTGTGTGCATAGCCATGTACATACAGTATACATCAGTGCATGATTAGTTAATTGTAGGTTGGAAAACAAAGCAAATCCAAGTACATGATATTTCAAATACAATAGTTGGAGCTGCATTTGCATGCTTTGTTATAACAAAGTTTCATGTCCATGTTTAAAGGAAACTGTATTTAACACGATTTAGTTGCTGATCCACGACTACTATTAATGACTGTTCGCTACTCAAATCCAATTTTGTGTACGGCATTTATTAACGTAGTCTTATATCATATCCAATCCCTGATTTTTCTATCCAGCTGTGACAAATTTTATGGTAAGAAGCATCGTAGTATTAGTTATAATTTTAGCTTTGTTGATTGCGGTGTTTAAAAATGCTCACCTCAAAGAGTGCTTTAAGGCAAAGGAATGTAAAACACATTGATGCTTGCTTTGAAAGGCTTTTTGTCTTTAAGACTTGCGCCTCAGCTCTCTGTGGCGTGCAAAGCATATGCCACACCACACATGGTTCAGGTCGCTGAGGCGTACCCTTTAAGACAAAATTACCTCAAATTGTAATAGCAACTGGGTCTAACAAAAATTACACAACCCCAATCATTTCATAACGAAGAAAAAAGAAAAGAACAAGATAAAAGGACATAAGCACACATTTTTCTTGATTTGTGAATTTAATATTGGAATTGATATGAAGTAATCATTTCAAATTTGATTTCTTGTTGAAACCAGATTTTGATTTCAATTGAACTCTTTGTTTTATTATTTTTATTTTATAAATGAATCGGAGAGAAAAGAATAGCCTATATCACTTGATACCGTTGTTTATTCATTATTGTTTAGCATGCTGCTATCGCCATATATATGTTGCCAACTTCAATGTTGTAACTTGCTAAATTGTATTGGTGAACACTGCATGCTTACTGTTTAATCAAGAATATATGTTTATTATTTTAATTTTTTTAATCAATGCAGGTTTATCGTTTAACAGTAAGTTGTATATCTAACTGATTTCTTGACATGTTTAATTATCTATTGTGTCATATGTATACGTTTAATATTTACCGGAGGAACCCGTGCCTCAACACCTTGAGGCTTATGCCTTACCTCACGAGCTCAAAAATGCTTCATGTATGCCTTTGTCTTTTAAAATTTTGATTGATTATGATGCACACATGCGCACAAGAACAATTGCACATGCACCTCTTCAAACATCCAGCAGAGGTAGCTAACTAGCAATGTGATATATAGTGATAGTACGAGATTAGAACAACTGTTGTGATAACCAACGGTTTATTAATGCATCTATCAATTAGGAATGGCAATGGGGCGGGTTTCTCATGCCCCAGACCCGACCCGGACTTTTCAAACCCCGCCCCAGACCCGCCTCGTAGACCCGTTGCGGGTCTGGAATTTCGCCCGTAACTGAAACCCGTACGGGTCAGGGTAGACCCGCCCCGCCCCGCCCCGCGACTCAGTGATATTGTGTTTTAATGTACACAAATTTATATATTTATATTTTTATCACTAAATGATAAATTATATACATATTATAATGTGTTCACAAAGATAAGCGAATTTAATAAAATGAGTTGTAAGATAATAGTTCAAAATGTATGCAATTGTTATTATATGGTTATCATTGATGCAACTTAATAATATGAAAATTTTATAGTTTTTTGATTGGAAAAACATAATATTCAAGTTATAACCATGTATATCTAAGAAGATTAACAAATAATCATTATAGTTACAAAGAGTTTTAATGATGTTTCAATCATGCGGGTCGAGTTGGGGCGAGTTAGCCATGCCCCAGACCCGACCCTAAACCCAGACCTCTAAAAGCGGGTCGTTGGTCTATCCGCCCCGAAGACCCTATGGGGCGGGTCTAAATGGGTCAAAACAGGGGCTGATCAAGCGGGTTTGGACCCTAGACCCGCCCCATTGTCACCCCTATCTATCATAGTTGGTAAATGGTAATGCAAATTGAGTGGCTATCTCACTTTTGCATGTAAGAAGTTCTCACTCACATTTTTCTTCTACATTGTGTCAGCGTTGGAGAGTTGCCTATATTGAATGGTTTTCAGTAAGCTGTTTGGTTTACGATTATTTTCGATGATGCATAAAATAATCTTAATCTTTTGATTATGAATTAAAATTGAGCCAAATTAATGCTATTAAGTAAGCTCACTAGACAGGTACAAACCTAACGAATTTAATAACATCATTTTTTAAATTCTTTGTTACAATCGTAGATAATAATGGATCATTATATGATTAATTTCTGTATGGTAGGTTTTACAATTCCACACCAAACGTCAAAACTACGCTGCATGAGAATTAAGGGTGAGTAGATGATTGGTTTGGTTTGAACCGGCAAAAATATTTGAACTACAGAAACCTTTCAACAAACCCAAAAACTTAACTAGATCAGCTGCTTACAATCAAACCAAAAATAATCAGCTTGGTTCGGGTTGTTTAACCGGATGATCCTTAAACATACTTTTTGTTGTTGTTGTCGTCAATATAAAATGAGGTTAATAAAATTCCCAATGGAATGGTAATATTATAAAGATTTATGCAAAAAATATGGTAAGTTTGAATTGTGGAAAATTTTGAAATTACCGACGTGAACTGAAAGAAAAACAATATTGTTTACCATAACAATATGAATAATAATATTGATTCTGATATTCATGTTATCTTTTGTTTAATTTTAATTTCACATTCAATTTGGTAGGTTGGTTAAGCTAAAATACATAAAATAAAATGAAGTGAAAATGATTGAAAAACTATAAATAAATATGAAAATAGAAACGATGTCCAGTCCATTGACTAGCTATATCAAACCAAATCAGCCAAACTTGTTTGGCTTATAAGATTTTTTCAGTCTTAACAAATAAATGTTCACATATAACGAGAATATCATAATTATCAAATTATACCTCGAGATAGTTACCGATACAAAGCTAGTGCTGCTATCCTGTCTCGATTCCAAGTCACAGTCCGTTAATGTAGATGAGGAGAAACTGTGAAGTATTATTTATTTTGATGGGAGAAGTACACAATTGTGAAGATACAAAGACTGCTTATATAGTAGATTCTTCAACGTTATAATCCCAACGTTAACTTGCCCAAAATGAATTCTATCCTAAAATGATATAAATTCCAGCGTGGCATTGATGTGTGAAAAAACCTAAAATGGAGAAAATAAAATCGGTCTAGGTATTATTGTATAGTGAACAAAAAGTGGATCTGGTAAACTGTTAATAGACTCCCTCAAATACATCTAGGTTTCCTTTTCCTCTTTCATTCCGCCGCCATTCTCTACCCTTAGCTCTTCTCGTAGCCGAATGAATTTTTTTGTCGAGAGTGGCTTGGTGAGCACATCTGCTATTTGATAGTACGATGGGACGTGATACACCATCAATTTTCCTGCTTGTGTCCTCTCATGAACAAAATGCAAATCGATTTCCAAGTGCTTCGTTCTAGAGTGTTGAATTGGATTGAGAGAAAATGACACCGTACTTCTGTTGTCACACCAAATCACAGGCTTTCTTTTGGGTGTCAACCCTAGTTCCTGCAAGAGAGATTTGATCCAAGAAATCTCAGCAACAGTGCTGGCAAGCGTCTGCTTCAGTGCTCGATCTGGAGGTGGTGGATTGTTTCTTGGTGCACCACGATATGAGATTTGCGCCTAGGAAGACAGATACTGATCTTCGATCGTCGATGTCATTAGCCCAATCGGCGTCACTGAATCCCTATAAGTTCATGTCCTTGCTTGCCTTAATAGTGATTCTATGATGCTTAGTTCCTTGCAAGTACCTTAGTGTTATCTAGCGGTTCACGTTGACTTAACCCACCCATATATCACGTGAAATTGGTTAAGTGTTATCTATCAGTTCGTGTTGACTTAACCTACATATATATCGTGTCAAATTGGTTAAGTGTTATCTAGTGGTTCACGTTGACTTAACCCACCCATATATCGAGTCAAATTGGTTAAGTGTTATCTAGCGGTTCACGTTGACTTAACCCACCCATATATCGAGTGAAATTGGTTAAGTGTTATCTATCAGTTCGTGTTGACTTAACCTACATATATATCGTGTCAAATTGGTTAAGTGTTATCTAGTAGTTCACGTTGACTTAACCCACCCATATATCGAGTCAAATTGGTTAAGTCTTGTCTAGTATTTCATGTTGACTTAACCTTACTATACTGGCATGTGTCATTAGCATTAATTAATTATTAATGCCCAACCTCTCACATTAGACTTATTGTTGTGGTCATTGGATGTGCCGGTTGGTTCCGGACAGGATTACACCACAACTCAATCTAACATCGGGTTTCAAGCACGTAATGACTACTCATATTAGAACCTATTGTTTACGGTCACTGGATGTGCCGGGCGGTTCCGGGCAGGATTACACCGCAAATTCATTCTAACTTCAAGTTAGCCAGTTTCATGTTTAGTTCATGTCCGTTCTAGATGTTGTATGTCTATTATCAATTTACAAGCATGTTCGTGTTTAATTTAGATGTCATATGTCAATTATCAATTTCATGTCATGTGTCAAGTTCCATAATTACATAAAGACATGGTTTGTCCAACATATTCCATTTTTAATTATGTTTTTAGGATCTTAACGGCATATCCAATTTCCAAGTCTCAAATTCAAGCTTTACCCAAAAACCCTAATTTATCTTCATGCTTATAATCCCATTAATAGGCTATTCCTATTATTCCAATTTTTCCATACATGTGTTCCTAACAGGTTACTATCATTTCTCATATGTTGGTTAAGTTTATTCATATGTCAAGTGCTACTTAACCCATTTCTACTTTACTTATACAACCATTCGTGAAATTATCTTTTTACCCAAATTACTCAGTTATAGCCAAATTCACCAATTCCATGTTATTCATATCCAAACATGCCAATTTTCAAAATCTCATTATACCCAATTTCATAAAATCAATATTTTTCCCAATATATTTCCCTACGTTTATTATACATATAATCTAAT
This sequence comes from Allium sativum, assembly GCA_030737875.1. Classification (NCBI taxonomy): domain Eukaryota; kingdom Viridiplantae; phylum Streptophyta; class Magnoliopsida; order Asparagales; family Amaryllidaceae; genus Allium; species Allium sativum. The sequence continues at coordinate 3,204,404 of JASFAX010000039.1, read as the reverse complement.
TCACTTTTTAGGCTTAATTTCAAGTCACAAACAAATTTCGCCAATTGTCCCAATATTTGCAATAATAATTATTATGCCATAATTCCCCAAAAATTTCAGATTATATTCCTCGATTGCATAAAATAAGTTATGTCCCAATATTCCCGTATTTCAATCGTACGTACGTATAATAAGATTTCGTCTAGGTTCAAGATAACCTAGATCCAAAAAAATAAAAAGGGAAGGAGAATAAAAGAACAATTATTATAACATAAATATTGCATTGAATTTATAACTGGGGAATTGACGAACGATACTTATACCATTATGCAACAAGTTTATTATAATTCCACTCACCTTGACTGGATTGGAGAAATAAGCGATTTGTCGTTGATGTAGAACGCTGATTTAATCTTCTTATTTGATTGTTGGAGAAGAGCACTAATTGTTGATGAAGAACTTTGCTACTTGATTTGATTAAACTCCAAAGTTGATGAAGAACTTGCAATTTAATTTAGAGTTTTGGGGCGGCGACCATGTTTGGTTGAAGTTTGGCGACATGGAGGCATCTTAAGAAATTGTTATGAATTAGGATTAGGTCTTGCTATGTATTTATAGGTGCAGAGAGTGTTTTAGAGCCCTTAGATTGACCTAGAAGCCATCTGATCCGTACAACACATAAAAACACGTCACAGACACTGAAATCACCCAGATCTGGGGATAGGTCGACCTCCCTAGGGGTAGGTCGACCCCCTGGTCGACCTGACCCCCAGGTCGACCTGCCTGGTTTTGATGGGAAATTTCCCGCCAGCTGCCTGGGTCGAATTTCGAACTGTTTTGAATTTTTGTTGAATCTTCTAAAGGTCATAACTCCTTCATACGGAATCCGATTTACGTAAACTTGGACTCTATTCGAAGCAAAATTTCGAGACGAACGCAATGTTGATGTCCGTTTTACTTAATTCCTAATATTTAATTTAAGTATCCTTATTTTATTATCTTTTCCGTTACGTACACTGTTATCGAATTAATCTTTCCTTCTCTTCCATATATTAATTAATTTTCATTATACATCACCATTATTTACCTACCTATGCATATACACATATTTTTAATTATATTAAAAATGCGGGGTGTTACAGTAAGCTAGTATACCTTCATAAGGGGCACACGACGGGTAATTCGGCGGACATGTTTACTAAGACATTACCGATTGGAAAGTTCGAGCATTATATACACATATTTTTAATTATATTAAAAATGTGGGGTGTTACAGTAAGCTAGTATACCTTCATAAGGGGCACACGACGGGTAATTCGGCGGACATGTTTACTAAGACATTACCGATTGGAAAGTTCGAGCATTGCTCGAACTTTATTCGATTGTTGAGGTGCTAGGTGCCACGGGATGACACGGTTTGGAGAGAGTGGTTTTGTTTGTTGACGAGGAGTATCGTTGAGAGGTTTGAAATCTATCTTCTTGGTATGTACTCGTTTACACGCCTGAGTACTTTGTCTTTTGATAAGACTGTCTTGGTTTATATACTTTCAATACTTCGTTAGTGGGCGGTGGGTTCGGCCGGGCTCATGCTCGAGCTCGTTAGAGAAGTATTTGAAGGTAAAGTAGGAGATGCTTGGGTGCATTGGAGTTTGGAGATGATTATAGTATTGATGTGGAGTGTTAAAGTTTATTACGACACTATATGTTGGATTGAAGTGGTCAAAGATAGCTTGAAAATGGTTATAAGACGGTTCGTGAGTTGAAGCTACGAAACTCAAGATATCGCGTGATGAAGTTGGCTAGCTTAGGAGTAGCTGCAGTGGTTTGCAACTCAGCTCAGATGTCTGAGCTTGGATCCAGACGTCTGAGCTATGAGAATGAAATAAATTGTTTCAAATCAGTGCTAAAAAAAACTTAGATTTCGAAAAGATGTGCTTTAACCTAAAAGGTACTTTGCCGGAGAATTAACTTCTATGAAGATTTAGTTCATTGTATATCATATAATAAACAGAGCTATTTTGTGTCTGTACCCCCCCAAAATATGAGCACTCTATTCCAGTAAATTTCTAGAGTCTGCAATTAGATGTTTGTTTCCCAAGTCAGGCATCTGACCTGATGCTACTCTGAGACAGAGCCATGATTCAGACGTCTGAATCATGGCTCAGACATCTGAATCAAGTGACCGGCTATTTTAGCATGCTTTCTTTGCAGAATTTTTTCTGGAGGTTTGAGGGGTAAAAAAGACTTTTGCCTGGATGGGATTCTAACCTATATACACTATTTTCAGTTTTTGAAGAACAAGAGTTTGTTTGATCAAGGGTTTATTCTCAAGAGAAAAACAAGGGTTTATAACCTTGTTATTATTCTTCAATTTTATTCTCCACAAACTCAATTCTAAATTGATTATTAGTGATCATCAATATCAATATCTTGTACTCCTTTAATAGTGGTAACAATGTGATCTTTCCAAGATCGATGTATACTAACAAGTTGTTAGTGAAACCGCTATAAAATTTGTGTGATTTATTTTCATTGCTTTAGTTATTATTGATTGCTTGTGGCTGAGTTAGGCTTGTTTGGATTGGTTGATCAATGTTTTGGTGATTTGAGTTATTGGGATTTGGTTATTTTTACTAATCTACCAACGATCTCGTCTTCCACGGCATGTGGGTTTGAGTTAAATTGGTGTTTGACTTAAATTTCAGAACTACATCGAATACTTATATAATGAGTTAAGTGATCGCCAAGTGAAAGCAACAAAGCTCAACAGAGGGAGAGGATGAAAGCAGGGATCAATGGTGCATGCATAATGAACGTTAGTGTGCTAGTTTTAGATAAATATGGTTCATCGATATTTTTTTATCAAATAAATATTCAGAATTCAAAATCCACAATTGACCAAAACTACTTAAAAACCCTGGGTCTATAATGAATTGTTATTAAATTATCAAACTAGACATTTTATATCTTGTTTTATTTTTACATTGTAATCAAATTGAGATATTTCACTGTGCATTGTTTGCCATATCAGATTATAGTTGCATGCTTACCCTTAAAACTTTCACTGATCACATTACACTTTTTTGATAAAATGTGAGAAAGAAGCAATAAATAAATTATACAAGTTATTAGTGGTGACACATGATTTAAGTTGTTATATTCCATAATTTAACCATAGCCAAATGTTGGGATTTTATGCGCAGTGGAAAAGACAAAACACAAAAAAAGGTTTTTTTCATTCAATCACTTGAAGATGAATTTGAATGAAAATAACAACACAACAAATCTAAAATAATAGCAATGCACAAATATTCCAACCAACCACCTTTATTGATTCACAAAAAACGGGTTTTGTTTACACTCAATGGTTCAAAACAAAATTACAATTGAACCAATAATCTTATTGAGAAAGGAAAAAGATATCTAGAGAACTAAAAATATTGTTGGAAAAAGATATTCTAGAGAACTAAAACTCTTGAATCAACCTGGAAGCACCAACCGCGTTTATCAGCAGTAAATATAAATGACTTCTCCAATCCCTAATTCCCTCATTTTTTCTCTCCAGGGCGCAAGCCCTGAAGGCACACAACCGCTTCAAATATTCTCACATAGTTTCAGATGGCCTGGATCTGATCATGAAGGCTACATATATAGGAGAATAGAATAACTAAACAAATATCCAAATTGCTCATTCAAAATATCTTTAGAATATAAACTTTTATTTCTTTTCTTCTATAATAAAATCAATTAATTAATTACATTCCTCTTCAAAAAATATATTTATATCAACAAATTCAACACTCCACCTTGATTCAAGTATCATATATCTCCAATAATCATCAAAACAAGTCATCGATAGCTCTTTCTCATCTCTAAATTTACAACCCTCGGTCTTAAGGCCACGAGGTACACCTCGCATGTTTCCGGAGTACCGTGAGACTCAATTGATTTTCGTGCTACAATCACACCCAGTCGATTTGAACGGGTTACAACCACACCTTCTCAATTAAAACTATTATAAATACAATCTACCATCTGCAAAAGATGCATCTTCTACCTGAGCTGCACCACACAAAACTAACAATCTCAAAAGCGTTTGTAACACCACAGAAATGTCCATCTTGTGGATTTTCCATATCGACACCTACCTGTCACTTAACCCGAGCTCCTTCCTTGATCACCTTCGATCCCTCGAGCATCATCAATATGAAGACTCTTGTCTGAAACATGAATCAAAACATTAAGGCATTGGCGAATCAAAACAATCGCCTTCTACTTCGTCTTCTTCCATCTTCACTCATCCATATCAGAGGGTTTTTTCTCATCTCCATCAACGAGATCATGAATAACGTTGATGTATAGAACATCCTTCATCTTAAGCTTCCAAATTCCCTAATTTATTCCATCAAAAATAGCCATCATCGAAAATGACATCATCTACAATATTCAATACAAAATCACTTCAAGCTTTGCGATGATCTGAGCTTTAAAACCAATCTGTTGGGGTTTTGTGTGCGACGGAAAAGACAAAAACACCCCAAAAAAAAAATAGATTTTTTTCATCCAGTCACTTGAAGATGAATTTGATTGAAAATAACAACACAATAAATCAAAAATAATAGCAATGCACATATTCCACCCAATCACCCTCTTTATTGATTCACAAAAACGAATTTTGTTGACACTTAATGGATCAAAACAAAAAATAAACAAAATTATAGTTGATCCAATAACCTTATCGAGAAACGGAAAGAATATCTAGATGACTACAAATATTGTAGGAGAAGAAGAACAATGAAGAACGACGACAAACCCTTGAATCAACATGGAGGCACCAACTTCGTCTATCAGCAGTAAATAGGAATAACTTCTCTCAGCCCTAATTCCCTCATTTTCCTCTCCATGGCGCAAGCCCTAGAGGCACACAACTTCTTCGGATGTTCTCACACGGTTTCATATGTTCATTTACAGATAAAATAATGATTTTTTTCCATGAAAACTAAGAGAAAATTATTATGATTGTATCAATTAAGAGTGGTATAGATAATTATTTAAGCACTGACTTGATATGGACGATACAGTGTATTGTTGTTTTTCTACCCGTACTTGATTCCGAAATTGTTGTTCATTGTGGTTAAATTTTTTTTTGGTGGGTTCCACTGGAAGGCATGGTAACTAATGCAATAAGGCCTAAGAGCATCTCCAATGTATTAAAAGGCTTAAGAGCATCTCCAATGTATTAAACATGTAATGTGTAATTTAATCTGTGTGTCCACAATGTCAAACTAATGTAATTAGACAACGCTTTAAAGTAAGAAAAAAAACCCTCAAATGCGAAATGTTATTTAAATAATAATTTAACACCTCTAGCCAATCAAGTTGTGACAAATAATATATTTATTTCAATTAGTTTTATTTAATTAATTGTTATTGGTTTCACATTCTCAAATACAGTGTTCACAACTAGACATTACAATTAACAATCTTTTGTGTTGTGTGCCACATCAAATTAACATTCTATTTTACATTAACGTTGGAGATAAAATTTCACATGAAATTCTAAAGTGCTTGTGTGTAATGTATTTAACATGACAATCACGATAGCATTGAAGATGCTCTAATTCTGATTATCGAGTACAATGTTGTTCAACTGAATTAGCATCTTACTTCTACAAACCTAACAAGACTTAAATTTAAACTTTCAGGTAAAAAAAAAAAAAAAAATCCGGGTACATAAGTAATTTTATGGTGTAGGTGCAACCTATTTGCTGATAAATATGCAAAATTAATTCATTCATCCGTGTATTTTTCTACAAATGTCATTGAAATCTATGACTGAGCAACTTTTTCCCATCCTTTTAGTTCAAGTTTCTTGTAGCCAGTTTTGTTGCTAACAGTATGAGATTGAAACTCAGTATAACATCTTTTTGCTTACTATATTTTGTTAGAAAGCTGCTATAAAGAAAATGGATATGGAGGCGACTAGAGAATTCTTAGCAGAACTCAAAGTTCTAACTAATGTCCATCACTTGAATTTGGTAAACTGCTATTATACGTAAAATGTATATTTTACTTGCACTTTTTTTTTTTTTTTTTCTATTCTCCAAACCCTCACTTGGTGTAACACAAACTTGTAGCACATATTTTTTTTTCTGAAATTAATCATTAACAGTGTAACACTGACTGGGCTGTTATTATTATGTTTGTACATCGAAAGTTGTCAGACTTTATTAATCACCATGCACCCTTGCGAATTTCTCATTGTTTCACCAAATTGTTATTTGAACATTCTGCAGGTTAGGTTGATAGGTTACTGTACTGAATTCAATTTGTTTCTTGTTTACGAATTCATAGAAAATGGAAACTTAAGTCAACATTTACGAGGGTCAGGTATGATATTAATTTTGAGGCTTCATCTTATGATATCTATCATACAACAAATTAATATTCTTAGCATTTCCGTTTTATATTTAAAATACAGACAGGGAACCACTAGAATGGTCTACTAGAGTACAGATTGCCCTCGATTCAGCAAGGGGGTTAGAGTATATTCATGAACATACAGTTCCGGTCTATATCCATCGTGACATTAAGCCAGCAAATATTTTGCTCAACAAGCAATTTCATGCAAAGGTTAGAATAAATTCGAAAATTAGGGTTGACTACCTGTAGTTTAGTTTGTTTAGTTTTGTATGTTTGTAACAGCTGTTGTAATTCAGGTTGCGGATTTTGGATTAACAAAACTTACTGAAGTTGGTGGTATGACCCAACCAACAAGGCTAGTGGGAACATTTGGTTATATGCCTCCAGAGTAAGCCAATTGCTCTTTGGCTGAATTATTCTTTGGACAGTTCCGAGTTATTTTCGTAATAACAGTTATCAAGTATCTGGATTGTCACAAAACTAACAGTAGTACTTGACTTTGCGAAATATTTTTGGTTTCCAATTTTGCTTTGGTGGATTCTGATTTTCTTATTCTTCGTTAATGATCAATAAAGTCTTCCCCTTGTGATTACTTTCATTTATCACACTTTGTATTGGTCGGTTTGTGTAACATATGATCTTACACAACTTACATATTTTTACCTTTTTATTTCCTAAATTTCAATTTTTACCGTTATCGTACAGGAAGCCTCATGCACTGGGTTCCACCTTATTTTCTAAACTTGTCTTTTTTACAAGGCAGGCGTAAAACTATTTTAGAGCTCAGTTTGACGAATAAATGAAAATTACTCTTTTTTACCTACGTGGCTTATGCTTAGTATACAATAGCAATTTGTTTGGAACACTCATGCATTTCCTCTATTATGTGGACTGCTTCGCAAGAGCAAAGGATAATGGCACCATGTATGTACAGTGGTGACACACATCAGTTTACATGTCCAAGCATGCATTATTATTATACACAGATCTGTGCATACAATAACTGGGGTTGCTTATGTTAAGTTCGTGCGTGCATGAATATTGTATTTATCAGGTCCTGCTTAATGATTCAAGAGAATTAACTTTTCTTTCAGTCAAATTTTATGTAAATCTGGCCAGGAAAGTTGAATCAATGCAATTGATATTTTGGTACATTTATGAATCCTTCTGTGGTTACCGATAAAGAGAGGATGCATTATGTAATAATTAGATAATGTTAATCAGATGAAAAACAATTTTTTTTTCATCATATTTTCCTAACTCTAAATTTTGACTATTTTCTTTTGCACCTTTTCTCAAAACTCGGTTAGCATGGCCACTGGTTAAACAAACACTGATTGCTTCACTTTTTTTTCTTCCTTTTTTCTTTTCTGTATAAGCCATGTTCAAGTCAGTTTTCTTGTATCTAAATTTTGTTGGTTACATTTTACTTTTTTTTGCCGCAGATATGCGCAGTTTGGTGATGTTTCTCCAAAGATCGATGTATATGCATTTGGTGTTGTCCTCTATGAGCTCATTTCTGCTAAAGAAGCTGTAGTAAGAGGAGGACCTGGTACTGAATCAATGGGACTGGTTGCTATGGTTAAAATCTTCACTTCACCGTTCATTTGAATTCCTAATTTTGGTTTCAACTGTTTAGAATGCCTCTAATTAGTTTCTTTGTTATAGTTTGAAGAAGCTCTTAACAAGCCTGATCCAAGTGAACATTTGAAACTACTAGTCGATCCAAGACTAGGGAACAATTACCCAGTTGAGTCTGTCCATAAGGTGAAGTTGCATCTCATCTTAAAATCAATACCTCCATAATATTTTTTTCTGCATATTAGTTACGTTTAATCGTTTAGGTTTCGCTTCTTGCCAAGGCTTGCACGCACGAGAACCCTCAGTTGCGTCCGAGTATGAGAACAATTGTTGTAGCGCTGATGACGCTTTCTTCCAACACTGAGGATTGGGATGTTGCATCTTTCTATGGAAATCAAGCTATGCTTAATCTCATGTCTGGGAGATGATATTACCATGAGCTACACCCGTTGTATATTTGTAATAGTCCTTGAACATTTGTAAATATTTATTTAGGAGGCAATTTAATTAAATTATTTGTGACCATCATTTTAATATTGATGGGGTCTGTCTCCCATCCTCAACCCGTGTAAAACTACTCACGCTAGGAGTACATTTTTCAGATTGGTCAATATGAGTTGGTGATTGATTTTTCCACTTTATTCCCTTGAAAGTTTCAAAGTCACTTTGCTTCTCATCTGCCTTGCAATAGTGGGGAGTTCATTTGAACTTGCTTTATGATGTATTACCATGGTGCCACTGAAAACGAGTTTTTTGTTCTTCCCTACCGGGAAAGAAAATAGTTGGATGATTTTCCCTCATCCAGCATGACTTTATATTAAGGTATGAAGTGTTTACTCTGTTACATTACAGATTATGTACTGATAGAGTTTGAGAATGAGGATTATGGCGGATTGTGATACAATGTTAAACAGAAGAGAAATTGAATGAATGGATTTTATTTCATGTAAAATGAATTGATTATTACATTGCTTCGGTTGATGCATGTATATACTAATTTACTCTGGATGTAACAGTTTTCTTTGATGCTTTGGGCTGGTTGACTCAGCCCTGTATGGATGCTGGAATGTTGGACTTGATAACCCAAAACTCTGAAGGGATATATATTATCATTTTAATGCTTCATCCACGTACTTTCACTTGTATAATCCAAATCAAGATAAAGCAGAGCAATTCAGATAAAACATAGCAGTTCAGATTTCTATCACATACGCCCATACAATATTAAACAATATCAACATCGATACCAAATCCAAATATATCATACAAGCATCAGTTCAACACAAATTACATAAACTATGCAACTGAACCCATGTGTAGGAATGGCAATGGGGCGGGTTGGGGCGGGTTTCTCGTGCCTCAGACCCGACCCGGACTTTTTAAACCACGCCCCAGACCCGTCCCGTAGACCCGGTGCGGGTCTGGAATTTAGCCCTGTACCCGAAATCCGTACGGGTCAGGGTAGACCTGACCCGCCCCACGACCCGGTAATATTATGTTCTAATGTACACAAATTTATATACTTATATTTTTTATCACTAAATGATAAATTATATACATATTGTAGTGTTCACACTGATAAGAGAATATAATAAAATGAGTTGTAAGATAATAGTTCAAAATGTATGCATTTGTTATTGTATGATTATCATTGACACAACTTGATACTATGAAAAATTTATAGTTGTTGATCAAAAGAATATAATATTCAAGTTATAACTATGTATACCTAAGAAGATTAACATATAATCATTATAATTATAAAGTTTTTTTTAATAATGTTTCAATCATGCGGGTCGGGTTGGGGCGGGTTGGCCGTGCCCCAGACCCGCCCTAGACCCGGACCTCCAAAAGCGGGTCGCGGGTCTACCCGCCCCGAAGACCCTATGGGGCGGGTCTAAATGGGTCAAAACAGTGGCGGGTCAAGCGGGTTTAGACCCTACACCCGCCCCATTGCCATCCCTACCCATGTGTATAAAAAATACAACAAAATCAACGTTGGCAAAGTTGATTAACCAGGGTTCAATTGAAAGGTGTGCGTATATTTACGTAATATAATAGCAGTCACATATAGAGTTCAGGGCGCTATGATTCTACAAAAATGTAGACATGTGTAGCCCACTCCAAACAAGGCTTCCATTGAACTTGACTGTCTTTCAGTTTGTTCTGATTGTAAATTGTAATGAAGTTGCAAAGTAAACAAATATTGCAAAGTTAACATTAGAAAGTAAACAAACAATTGCACATACTTGTTCAAACATAAGTCATTGCTAATTAAACAAACACAACAATGCAAACTAAACAAACTGGCCTTTCACTCGCAAGACAGGGACGCAAGCGAAAAAGGGCTTAGAATCTTACCCTGAAACTAACGAGTGGGCACTGGTACCCATGTTCTTCCGTGCTCGTAGGCTCTATGCATCCCGGTATCACAAACGTGTGCATGCAGCTGCTTCACTAATGTGAATAGGTTATACAGAAGGGTGGGTTGGTTATATACTGCGCCATCGACTCGTGGCAAGCAACAAGCATAGGAATAAAGAGTGCGAACAACAAGACATGACAATGACAAGTACCAAACAGTTCAACAAAAGCATGTCTGGCATGGCAAGGTAAAAAGCAACAAGCTAGCGACACGGTAACGTGATACAGAGGCTTAAGTACACACTACACAGTGCCATGTTCAAAACAACACTACAAAACATTTAAGTACACACAACACAGTGCCATGTTCAAAACAACATTACAAAACATTTCTAGCATGCAGACAAACTCATGGCATGCAAAGTGCTAGATTGTCAAGCATCTCAGGCTAGTGACAAAGCACCAAAGGCTATGGCATGAAAGTTCATGGATAAGGTTATAAGCAGAGTCAGCTATTGGGGTAGGCCAAATAGCCCACTGCCTACGGCAACCCCCTTAGCCCAGCAACCCCCTCCCATAAAAAATAAAAAAAATCAGAATGCAAAATATCTCGCTTCCTTTCCTTAATTTCGTTTCCATGATTCCATCGAGTTCCGCCTTCTCCAAAAACCAATTTCCGCTTCTCCAAAAATTCCAGAGCTCCGCCTTCTCCAAGGATTTCTGAGTTCCGCATTCTCACAAAATCTCGATCCCGCTTCCTTCAGAAGCCAAACCCTACTTCTCTCTTATCCTTGTTTAGGTATACCCTTTTTCGAATTCTGAAATTGCAGTTTGTATGTAGGCATGTTACGCTTGTAATTATAGGCTTGTAGCTTACCCTTTTTCCAATTTTTGAAATTGCAGTTTGCAGGCTTGTAGTTCTCTCTTAATCGGACCACGTTTTTTCAATAAAGTTCCAAAAATTGCAGTTTGTAGACTTGTAGTTGTAGGCTTGTAACTTATGTTTATAAAATTTAGTTTATGTTAAATACACAAATCAGTTTATACAAATTTCAGTCAATAAAATCTGATTCTTTGAATCAATTATTTATAAATTATTTTAATTGAATATCAAATGTTTAGGAAATATGATGAAGAAGAAGATGATAAAAATCGAATTAGATATCGAAAACAAAACTTTGGAGCTTACAATAAAAGAGTAAAGCAAAAGAAAGACGATCTAGCAAAATCCCTCGTTGGTTCAATTTCTAAGATGTTTGAAGCAAAAACCAAACAATCTCAATGTTCAACTTCAAGTTGGATTAATGAAGCAAGCGATGATAACGAAACTTTGATGATGATGTAGATGTTGATGTTAATGAAACCCAATCTATAGAAGATAATTTTAGGATTACTTACTTTCTTCATATAATTGATCAAGCTCTTACTTCACTTCATGATCGCTTTGAACAATTCGTACTTTATGAAGGAATTTTTGGATTACTTTTGAATGCAAAATTCAAAACCATTGAAGATAATACATTGAAAGAGCAATGTATGGAATTAGAAATGTTTTTAAAACACGATCAAGAGAGTGATATTTGTGGAAAAGAATTATTTCTTGAACTTACACAATTGAGAAGAATAATGCCATTAGAAGTAACAAAATCAAGTGGCATTCTTGATTTCATAAGATCTTATCGTGATGTGAGTGGATTTTTAAATGTATGGGTTGCATATCGAATTTTATTGACGGTTCCGGTTAAGGTGGCTTCAGCGGAAAGAAGTTTTTCGAAGTTGAAGTTGATAAAAAATAATCTTCGAACCACTGACACAAGAACGACTAAGTGGGTTGGCTATGATTTCCATTGAAAAACAATATTTGAACACGTTGAAGTATGATGACATAATTTAAGAGTTTGTTTCTAAAAATACAAGAAGAAGTGGTTTTCGTTGAATAATATTAGTATTAAAGATATGATGACATGTTTATGCTTTTGGTTTTATATCATGTATTTTGTACGTTGATGTGTATGTAAAAATATAGTGCGTACTATTTGTCATACTTTTGGTTTTATATTATATATTTTGTGCCTTTTGTTATGTAAAATATAGTGTAATGAATGATAATGTCCATGTCTACTATTAATTTACTATAGTGTAATGAATGATCGTATTCAGGTTCGTAATTGTAAGCTTCTTATTATAAATGTTGTTTATTATGTCTCTGTTTAATAAATATTCAAGTCTGTGTTGTTTATTATGTAACTGCCACAAGTGCATATAAATTTGTCAAACTAATATCGTGTACTGATGCATAATGTTAATGCATTATCTGATGCATAATGCTCTGGCAATTGGCTCCACATGTCTTGTTATTTGGGTCCTCTACTTATTTTTATTTTTACTTGGTACATATTATGCTTTAGGTATACATAATTGCTTACAAATTTAATGCTAATAAAGTTTTATGTTGTGTACAGAAGGAAGATCCGAATATTATTTTCATGGGATGATAATGTCGCAACAAGTTGGATCTTTTTTGCAGCTACAATGATGTATAACACAAGCTTAGCTTATCTAAATCAAGTAAGAAATTACCAAGCGTCAATGCATTGTTGAAACCATTCAACTCAAAATTAAGACATGGGAGCTGTGCAAGTTTCATCTTTATGACAGGTTCTCAAACTGCAAGCATCTCAAATGTGTTATCTTGGAAAAAAAAATATGAGCAACATTGTTTTCTTTCTTGACTTTCAGTCCAAATTTGGTTTTAACTACTTTTGTATTTGCTGTGTTAAGTGCAAAGTTGTTTATATTTGCAATTGTATAACCTTAGCTGCTCTTGACTTCATATATATGTAGCCTGAATTAACCTTTTTGTCAGCAAATGATGATATGATGTGTGTATTGACAAGATCTGATAGTCCAAAGTTTCATTCCTTTTTTTTCTATTTAAAGGAAACAAATTTGTGAACCGTTTCCGGCATCCAAACTGTCGGAGCCGGTTCTGGTTATAAGCATGCAGCAACAACAACATGGTGAATGAAGAGCGAAGGGAAATGTTATGAAAACTGTGCCTTTGCGGAAGCGTCCAGGATCTTGTTCACCCAATTACTTAAAGATGATTTCTATGGAAACAAACACAGATATGAAATTACACACGCAAACACAAAATATTCCTCCCAACCACCCTCTTTATTGATTCTCAAAACGAATAATGTTTACACTCACTGGTTCAACAACCAACAATAAACAAACTACAAGAATCAAAAACCTTATTGAGAAAGGGAAAGAATATCAAGATGACTACAATTTTGTTGGAGAAGGAGAACAGTGAAGAACGACGGCTAACCCTCTGATTAATTAATTAGGGCTTGATTCCATCATATTTAATCCAACCCTGGATGCTGCTTTTATAGAAGAAAAGAAAGCCTAAGCAAATACCCAATTTGTCCCTTCATTGCTTGCAGAATAAGTCACAGAAGGAACCAGTCAAAACCGCAGAAAACCCGCTCAGACGTCTGACCTACATATGACAGACGTCTGTCATTGCTCTCGGATTGCAATCCCTGACAAGTCAGACGTCTGACCCAGATTGGACAGACGTCTGTCCCCACTCTCGGACTTCAAAACCCTGCACACACAGACGTCTGACCAAAATCCCTCAGACGTCTGTGCTGAAACTGAGAACAACACTGCTCTTCCTTTTGCCTTCTCTCTGCCGCCACTTCATCTCCTCTATCGTCGAGCACATCCACGCCTCGTCTTCTTTAACACATGTGATTTTATGTCACAAATCACAACACTCCACCTTGATATGATATGAAATCACATCAAACAACAAGTCACACCGACTTCCATGGACATGCTTCTATTGTATAAGTTAAGCAGGAATTTCTGGAGGTGCAGTAGCTGGAATTATCATAGCTGTGATTATTCTTTTACTTGGAGTGGGCACCTGTTTATATTTTGGGGTCTATAAGAAAAGAAAGGCAAAAAAGTCACAATTGATTCCATCATCTTTGGATGAAAATTGAAATGGAAATGGAAATGTAGGATATAATACTTTAACAACATGTATAAGCCAACAACAGAATGTCATATCAAAGTAGATACTCCACCAGAGTGCAAAAATGGTACAAGCTGTAATCATTTTGTACCAACCTGAGTAAGTACTACGTACTTGAGGTGGTCTATATACAAAAAGAAAAAAATCCCAATCCAAAAATATATCTTAGTGCTAGTCAGGCACTTAAGATAACGATACATCCAAAACATGTGATCCCCTATCTACACTATGTGCAAAGTCAAATCATACTCATATCCCAGCTAATCGTCTGACTCGTCTGTTGAAGGACCAGACAAATCTAACTCCTCCAACTCCTCGTCAACAAAAAGCCTAATCCTTGATCTCCATGGGATTCTCATCATCATCAATGATCTCTCCCATATTGTCATCAAACTCTGGTGCTAAATCCCATTCAGGGATCTCTCCATCTGGAATAGTTTCTGCAAAATCGTCCACCGGCTCGGGAAACTCATCCACTCCATCCTCCTCTATAGGTTCTGCAAAATCATCCACTGGCTCGAGAAACTCATCTATCCTATCTTCCTCCATAGGCTTTGGAGTCATAGACATAGGGCTATCCATCTCCAAAACAATATGCTCGTCTGCCTCCTCATTTATACTCTCGTCGTCTGCTAATAGCCATTTGTCATATCGTCCTGAAATCTCATCTGAGGGCACAGACTCAACTGACTCTCTAAAATTAGCCTCTGTCTCATCCCCTCCATGCTCATTATCATCCTCGCTCAAAGGGTTAGTGATCCACATATCTGAGTCGTCGGATCCCTCATCGCTCCTGGACATGAATCAGGTTAAATATTGTCTTACTCCTAATTGCTTGCCTTTCTATCATTAATAAAAGGGTTTAGAGTCAGAAAATAGTGTGTGTGTATATATATATATATTTATATACTTATCTTAACTTGCTAACCTTTATAATTATTCCAAACTCAAAAGTTATAAGCTTATTTCTTTTCAAATTTCAAACTTCTCAAAAATCATTAATATTTATCCCTTACATATTTTATTTTTCCTAGATATAAAAAGGTTATATCATTTTTCAACTTCTTATTCAAATACCTGGTATTAGATAATATGAAATGCTTTATGTGGCTCCAACGTTACACTACTGACAATTCTCCTTTCATATTGCGTGGCAAACCATGTTTGGGCCATCACATTTGGGTTGTACCTTAACCCAACTATACCTGTATATATAATCATACATTTGTACAGTTCATTCATTATTCAATTCAAGATTACAAATATTATCTCATATCAATTCGCTGAGCATTCCTATATGGTATAGTTCAAGATTACAAATATTATTTCATATCAATTCGCTGAGCATTCCTATATGGTATCAGAGCAACAGTTGCTTAACATCAATTCTTGATCCATATTCCTTAGCAATCTCTCCAGCGATTCAAGCAAGACCATATTCCTCAGCAATCTCTCCAGCGACTCAAGCAATACCACATTCCTTAGCAATCTCTCCAGCGATTCAAGAAAGAGGGGATTGATTTGCAATCAATCATCATCATTAGGCTTGCGCCGTCCTCGCACAGTTGACCATTGATCAACTGCACCAGTTGCGTCAGTCACCTTCAGCCTCTATGTTTGTCATCACCGCTGTGTCGTCCTCAATTATCAAATACAAGGAAAAATCCTTGTATTTGAATAACCCGGTATCACAACGCTGTTCTTGTAGCAGTTCTTGACTGCTGTTCATCTTTTTTTTTCATCAGTTTCCACCCTCTACATCATGGCAGGGACTGATACTCCTGTTACGTCATCAACATCTGTGGCAAAAACAGGCCAGTCAACATCGGATTTTACACAAGAATTAATCAAGGCTACTGTTAAACCCCAAAGCCAACTTATCTCTATTCAATTGGACGAGTCAAACTTCTTGCTATGGAAACTTCAGATTGAGACAGCAGCAAAAGGCTACGGTCTTGAAGAATACCTATATGGTTCAAGAATTATTCCTGCAAAGTATATAAGGGATGCAGAAGAAAAACTTATTCAAAATCCAGAATACATAATGTACCAGAGACAAGATAGTCTGATAAGTTCCTGGATCATGTCATCAGTTGGGACAAGCTTATTGACACAACTAATCGGCTGCAATTCCTCTCACGATATCTGGGCAACACTTGAAAGAATTTTCACATCTCAATCCTCTGCAAGGATTCTCCACTACAAAAGACAACTTCAGAATATCAAGAAATAGAATTCCACCATGAATGAGTATCTTATGAAAGTTAAGAACTTACGTGATCAACTAGCCTGCACTGGTCAAAAGATTACTGAAAATGAACAAGCACTTTACATTGTAAGTGGCCTCGATGATGATTATGAATCAGTTGTTGCATTCATAACATCAATAGAGCCAACCCCATCATTACAGAGTGTGTACTCAATGCTTTTAAGTCATGAAGGCAGAACTCAGCAAAAAAAGGAAGCAAATTCTGAAGTTAACCTTACTACTACAAAATTCAAGAATCAAGATCAAGGAAATAACTTCAAGAATCAGTCAAATTCTTACCAAAGAGGTGGACAACCTGGCAGAGGTAGAGGAAGAACTGGAAGAGGTAATAACAACAGACCAAAGTGTCAGATCTGCGACAAGATTGGTCATACTGCCAACAAATGCTATTTTAGGTTCAACAACAACTACAACAACGGTCAAACTGCTAATAACAATAGAAACAACCCTGCAACAAATATGGAGAGTAGTCAAAGTGACAACAAAAGCACTCAAGAAACAGGAAATGAATCAGCAAGCATCTCTGATATTCAAGACGATGCATTGTATCCTGATTCAGGGGCTACCAATCACGTGACCAACAATTTAAACAACCTCAACCTTGGAAACAAGGAATACAGAGGTAAACAACATCTATCCATGGGTAATGGCAACACTGCCTATATCGCACACACTGGCCACACAAGTATCAAGGGTACCAGACATTTATTTTTAAATAATCTACTAAGGGTTCCCAACATAAGAAAAAATCTCATAAGTGTGTCACAGTGTGCTAGAGACAACAATGTCTCATTTGAATTCTACCCCAACCACTGTTTGGTTAGAGATCTCCTAACTAAGGATATTCTCTTGCAGGGTAATGAACATAACGGTCTATACAAGTTTGACGTTGACTCAAGAAACTGTTATGATTTTAATCATGATTTTGGATGTAACATGTCTGAATTGAAAAAGGATGAAAACTGTAAGACTTTTGATATATAGCATTGTAAGCTAGGCCATCCTAGCGTGAAAATTGTGAAACAAGTGTTGAATAATAGTAAAATTGCAATCAGTATTCCAGATCATTACTTTTGCTCATACTGTCAACTAGGTAGAAGTCACAAACTAATGTTTCAAAATTCCGAAATTACCTATAAGAAGCCACTTGAACTAGTTGCAGTGGACTTGTGGGGTCCTGCCCCATTGAACACTGATTACAATTATAATATTATATATCATTCATCGATGCTTACTCTAGGCATGTTTGGATTTATTTTATGAAATCTAAATCTGAGACTTATAGTGCAGTGATAAAGTTTATCAAAAATGCTGAAAATCAATTTAACAGCAATGTTAAAGTTCTCCAATCTGATGGAGGTAAGGAATTTTTACCATTGAAAGAATTCTTTAATAAAAAAGGAATCACACACAGATTAACATGCCCACACACTTCTGAACAGAACGGTCTTATAGAAAGAAAGCATAGACACATCGTTGAAACAGGACTAACACTACTGGCTCAAGCATCACTACCACTTAAGTTTTGGCCTGATGCTTTTGCTACAGCAGTACACCTCATAAATAGATTACCTACAAAGGTACTTGGTTTCAAATGCCCTATTGAAATCATTACTAACACTAAACCAAAGTACAATGAACTGAAAGTCTTTGGATGTCTATGCTTCCCTTATATAAGACCATATAATAAACACAAGCTCGATTTTAGATCAACACCATGTACATTTCTTGGTTATGCTACCAACTATAAAAGGTTACAAGTGTCTAGATAGCAATGACAAAATATATATCTTTAGACATGTGACTTTTAATGAAAGAGTATTTCCATTTAGTCAAGAGGAAAACAAAACAACCAAGAAAGCTTATAATCCAAAAGTTTCTATCCCTACCATACCTGATCTCCATATGGAAGACATTCCAGCATATAAGCAAAGCAGCGAACAGCTGAACCAGCTGCTAGCAGACAACTCAAGTCCTCAACGCACATTAATCAATGATGATTTAGGTCAAGGGTCCATTGAGTCGTATGAAAGTTCAACTAAAAGCTCACAAGATAATGTCAGGGACAATAGTCAAGACAATACCAGATCTCATGAAAGTGATCAAATCATAGAAGATACCGCTGCAAATGCTCAGAACAGGCATCATATGATAACCAGGGGCAAAAGTGGCATATTTAAGCCTAAAATATATCATATAGAAGAATCCTATGATGAACCAACCACTTATCATCAAGCTAAGCTAAACGATAAGTGGATGGATGCCATGCAAGAGGAATTCAATGCTCTCATGAAAAATAATACATGGACACTAGTATCATGTCCTAAAAACAAAAATATTATAGGATGCAAGTGAACATTTAGAATTAAGAAAAATCCCGATGGTTCAATATCAAAGTATAAGGCATGATTAGTGGTAAAAGGTTACTCGCAACAGTATGGTACTGATTTCAAAGAAACTTTCTCACCTGTTGTGAAGCCTACCACTATTCGTATAATACTAACAATCGCCTTACACAAGAGTTGGACCATCAAGCAACTTGACGTTAATAATGCTTTTTTGAATGGTGTACTACAGGAAGAAGTGTACATGGAGCAGCCTGAGGGATTTAAAGTGCAAGGAAAAGAAAAACTTGTGTGCAAACTAAGCAAAGCAATCTATGGTCTCAAACCGGCTCCGAGAGTCTGGTTTGATAAACTCAAAGCAACTCTCTCAAGACTTGGCTACAACCCAACAAAATCTGACAACTCCCTGTTTATCAAATTCCTTAACAATACTGTTACCTATATACTTATATATGTCGATGATTTTTTTATTACAGGTAACGGTATTGAAGAAATCTAGTATGTAACAAGGCATCTAAACAAGGAGTTCTCAATCAAAGATTTAGGAGACCTAACATATTTTCTAGGAATTGAAGTCAGCAAAAATCATAATGGAGAATTGCAACTAAATCAAGGAAAATATATCAAAGAAATTCTCACGAGAGCAAAAATGGATAAAGCAAATTCATTGCCAACACCAATGGTCAGCAACATTCAACTGAGCAAAGATAAAGAGGGGAGCCTATTGAAAATGAGAGACAATACAGAAGCATAGTGGGTGCTCTACAGTATGTGACAATAACACGACCAGATATCACTTACAGTGTAAACAAAGTCAGTCAATACATGCATAAGCCATTAAGTGATCACTGGGTTGCTGTGAAAAGAATATTAAGATACCTAAAAGGAACCATCAACCTATGTCTATGCATGAAACATAGCAAAACCCTAAGCTTAACTGGTTATGCTGATTCAGATTAGGGAAATGACAGAGATGACAGAAAATCAACATCTGGTTATTGCATATTTCTCGGGAGAAGTCCTATTTCATGGTGTGCTAAGAAACAATCAACTGTCTCTAGATCTAGTACGGAGGCAGAATACAGAAGCATAGCAAGTGCAAGTGAAGAATTAATATGGATACAGTCTTTACTAAGTGAACTAAAAATTGAAATCAACGGCAAGCCCACAATTTGGTGTGACAACCTAAGTGCTATTGCTATTACTGCTAATCCTGTTCTACACTCTAGAACAAAACATATGTAGCTAGACATTTATTTCGTTCGAGAACTTGTAATGAGGAATAAAGTTCAGATCAATCACATACCGTCTAATTACCAAGTCGCGGATGTACTAACAAAGCCTCTGTCAAAGCAAAGCTTCATCAAACACAGAGAGAATCTGGGTATTGGCGAGCTAAAGCACAGATCTGAAAATAACAATGACAAAATCGCATCAGGTATAAATTCAAGCTCAAAAGAACTAAATAAACTAGATCTTCAACAAGGAGAAAGACTGAAAACAAAGCTCGACTCAGATCTGCTCAACGCTGATGAATACAGAAGAAATCATCAGCTCGAAGATCTCAAAGACTCAAATCCTTCACTAGAGAAGAAGTGCAGTGGCAACTCATTCTAAAACCGCGAACAAATCGCAAAGTGCTGAAGAATTTCTTTTGTGTTGAAGCCGCCATCTTTTATGTTGAAGCCGCCATTTTCGAAGGATCAAACCCTAGCAGAGAGAACAGGGTTTGAGGGGGCATATTTGATAATATGAAATGCTTTATGCGACTCCAACGTTACACTACTGACAATTCTCCTTTCATATTGCGTGGCAAACCATGTTTGGGCCATCACATTTGGGCTGTACCTTAACCCAACTATACCTGTATATATAATCATACATTTGTACAATTCATTCATTATTCAATTCAAGATTACAAATATTATCTCATATCAGTTCGCTGAGCATTCCTATATGGTACAGTTCAAGATTACAAATATTATTTCATATCAATTCGCTGAGCATTCCTATACCTGGATTTAGATAAACTTCTTGCTTTTAATTGCTTTTATTTACTAAATACCTTTTAGTCAAATCGTGAAACATAACCCACAAGGTATTTGTGCATAAGTATTTCATCTTTTATGCAGATATATCCCATAATTGATCGATTGGCCAAAATCGTCGGGAATTCTAGATTGAAACTGTCATTCAAGGCTATGGCTTAGAAGGTTCATCTATGACACACTATCCATTCGACCAAGTTACATAACTAATCAAAAAAACAAAGTCATTGGTAATGAGAAACGCATAAAGTACCACAGACAGGATAAGCTAATAAGTGCATGGTTGTTATCATCAATAAATAACAACTTAATATCTCAAGTTATCTAATGCAAGATTGCCAATGAAATATGGTCAAGTGTTGAAAAGAACAATTCTCAATCTGCTGCAAAGATCATGCACTACAGAAGGCAACTGCAGAGCTCCAGAAAAGAAAACCACGGTATGAAAAAGTACATGTAAAAGATTAGGACATTGTGTGATCAATTTGAAGCAGCTAACCACAAAATATCTGACTTTGAGCAAGTACTATAAGTATTAAATGGCCTAAATGATGAATATGAGGCCATTGTAGCCATAATCTCTTCTTAAAAAGTGACCCCCCTATGGAGGAATTGCACTCGATTCTTCTATCTCATGAAGCAATGATAGAAAGTAAAAGAACTCAAGAATTAGAGTTATCTATTAACTATGCTAGCAGTTTCAGAAACAAAGATCAAAAGTCAAATCAATTGACTTAGAGAGGTGGATATAATAACAGGTCAAGGGGCAAAACTAACAACAACAACAAACCCAAATGTCAAATATGCGAAAAAGTGGACACACTGCATTCAAGTGCTGCTTCAGGTTCGATTGGAACTTTACACCTAATCAAAGCAGCAAAAGATAAGAATGAAGTAGGCAGACTTGAACACATCAGTGATGAAGGGTGGTACCCTGAATCAGGGGCTACAAACCACCTAACTAATAATCTTGATAATCTAAATCTTGGATGCAAATAATACAGAGGCAAACAATTAGTTTGCATGGAAGATGGTAAGTCTGTAAATATCACTCACACTAGTAATGGTTACATAAGAGGAACTAGACTGTTACTCTTAAATATTCTACTAAGAGTGCCTAAAATTAAGAAAAATTTCTTAAGTGCTTCAATTTGCTCAAGACAATCAAGTTTACTTTGAGTTTTACCGAAAATATTGCTTAGTTAGGGACGTACTCACTAAAAATGTTTTATTGCAGGGTAATGAATTAAATGGACTATACAAGTTTAATCAAACCAACTGCAGCGGTAATATTACAAGAAAAGTGCACTGTAATTTTAGTGAAAACAAATCTGAGAGTGAAAATTGTGTTTGACTTGTAGCATAATGAACTTGGTCATCCCAATTTAAATGTTGTGAAGGAATTTTTTTACTGAAAATAATATTTCTATTGATGATGTTTTTTTTTACCATATGTGTACTTACAATACACAACCTTTAGAAGTAATTGCCATTGATTTATGGGGTCCTACACCAATATATTCTGACTATGGGTATCAAGTACTATATTTCTTTTGTAGATGCTTATAGTAGGTACACATGGATTTATTTTTTAGAGTCTAAATCCGACACATACAATATGGTGATACACTTCATAACACTTGTAGAAAAGCAAACTGACTCACAAGTTAAGGTTATACAGTCTGATGGTGGAACTGAGTATAAGCCCTTGAAAGAATACTTTCATAAAAAAGGAATGACTCATTGAACCAAATATCCATATACATCAGAACAAAATAGGCTTGTAGAAAGAAAACATAGACGCATTGTAGAAACCGACTTAACATTATTAGCACAAGCAAAAATACCACTCAAATTTTGGCCTGGCTCCTTTAATACTGTGGTATATCTAATTAATAGGCTACCAACCAAAGTATTAAAAGGAATTAGTCCACATGAAAAACTATTTAATGCTAAGCCAGACTATAATTATTTTAAAAAAATTAGATGCTTATGTTATCCCTATCTAAGGCCATACAACAAACATAAACTTGAATTCAGATCTAAGCGTTATACTTCCATACGATATGCTCCAAATCATAAAAGTTACAAGTGCTTAGATGATAATGGAAGAGTTTACATTAGCAGATATGTGATGTTTAATGAGAAAATCTTCCCATATAATGATGTAAATATTAAAATATCTAACAAAGTTTATGATGCAAAAAATTTCCATTCCACCAGTACCTGTATACTCAAAATTTTCAAGTAAAGGTGTAACTGAGAAGACCGATGACGAGTCAGCAACACATCAAATCAGATCAAATGAGGCTGAGCAATCATCTAGTTACCAGTCAATCACTTGTAACACAGTCAAGCCAATGTCAAACTGTTAATGAAATGCCCACACAAAGTCAAGGTGGTACTGCTAACAATGCAAAGGAAGAATCACCTTGCATTCAATCTCAAGTCAGATAAACTCATCCAATGATTACAAGATCAAAGAGTGGAATATTTAAGTCTAAAGCATAAACAACATTGATCATGGATGAAGAACCAAGTACCTTTGAACAAGCTATCAAAGACAACAACTGGAGATAAGCAATGGACAGTGATTACCATGCTTTCATGCAAAACCAAACGTGGAAATTAGTTAAACTACCAAGAAATAAAAAAATCATTGGATGCAAATGGACATATAGAATAAAGAAAAATCCCAATAGCTCAGTCTCTAGATACAAGCCAGACTTGTTGCAAAAGGTTACACTCAACAACAATGGTTTGACTACAAAGAAACATTCTCACCAGTGGTGAAGCCATCAACTATAAGAGTTGTTTTATCCATTGCTGTAAGCAAAGGGTGCCCTCTCAAACAATTAGATGTTAACAATGCATTATTAAATGGCATTGTAGAAGAAGTTTATATGGAGCAGCCAAAGGGATACATACAAAAATCCGAATGGGTGCAAGCTCAGCAAAGCTATATGTATGGCATAAAATAAGCAACAAGAGTTTGGTTTGATAGATTAAAAACCACATTAGTTGAAATAGTTTTTCAATCTACCAAATCCGATAACTCTTTGTTTATTAAAATCAATGAATGTTCAGTTATATGTATACTAATATATGTTGATGATTGTATTGTGACAGACAATGATAGTACATAAATCAACAGATTGATTCATCAACTAAACAGGCAATTTTCAATCAAAGATTTGGGATTACCGAACTATTTCTAGGGGATTGAAGTCAGTATGAAGTCTGCAACAGAGATCATATTGTCTTAAAAGTACATAATGGAACTACTTGTTAAGACAAAAATGGGTGGAGCAAAATCTCAACCAATACCTATGATTAGCAATCAACAATTCTCTAAAAACAAGGGAAACCCCCATCGTTAAAACTAAACAATATAGAAGTGTAGTTGGTGCATTTACGGTACGCAATTATCACTAGACCAGATATGACATTTAGTGTTAACAAAGTATGTCAATTTATGCAGGAACCACTAGACACACACTGAAAAGCCGTGAAAAGAATTCTAAGATATCTAAATGGAACACTGGACCATGGATTATCAATAAAAGCAAGCAAAAACTTCAGCATTTCAGTGTTCATCAATGTTGACTGGGCATCAGATCCGGATGATAGAAAATCAACAACAAAGTACTGTATATACATTGGAAAGAACTTAGTGTCATGATGTTCAAAGAAGCAGTCAACTATATCTAGATCTAGCACTGATGCATAGTATCGAAGTGGGACAAACACAACAGTAAAAGCAATATGGTTACAATCACTACTGTCAGAACTCAAAATCAATATTGAATCCAAATCAGTGCTTTGGTGTGACAATCAAAGCACAGTGTACATGGCAGCCAACCCAATACTACATGCTAGGACTAAACACATTGAGATTGATCTATATTTTGTAAGAGAATAAGTTCTAAAAGGAAAATTAGAGGTTAGACATGTACCTACAACTTATCAGTGCACTGGCATGTTGACTAAATCATTATCTGCCTCAAACTTTATACAGTTTCGAGACAGACTTCAAGTAACCAAGATAGAGAAAAAGAACACTCACACCAAGTCACCAGAGACAAAATCAGAGGCGACGACTCAATGCATCACCGAAGACGCTGTTGTTGAATCAACAAAGGTCGTCGAAGACCAAATAAACCTAATTGCAACAAAATCGAGTGTTGAACTAGGTTTACTTGGTGTTGCCATTGTTTTAAACTATGTAGTCAAGGCGCGCGCCTAGGCGCAAAAAAGCACAAAGCGCAACTAGGGGGCTTTTTTTGAGTTTAAGGCGCATCTATTAGTGAAGCGCAAAAAAAAAAAAAACGTGCTTTTTGCGCTTTTTTGTGCTTTTGCGCCTTGACTGCCCAGGTTTTAAAAAATCCGCTTCGATACTCGCTTCAAGGCTCGCCTCGAGGAAATAAGAGATAAAACGCCTTGAGGCTTATTCCAAAAGGCTTTTTACCTCTAGAACTTACGCCTCAACAACTTGAGGCATACAAAGCGCATAAAGCGTACTTATCACACACCTCAAATAGTTGAGACATATGATTTAAAAAACTTTTTATCTTTAGTTGCAGATATTGACACAGGTAAAAGTCATTAAACTTTAATTATTTAATGGAAATAAAAAAAGATAATTTAAGAAAATAAAATACTTTTCAATTTCAATATCACATGATCAAGTAAGGTTGTTTATGAAATAATGATCATGAGCAATTTAATGAATTTTTTCATTGTTATTTAAATAACGTTTTTAATAAACTTTGTCAAATCTCGAAATAAATTTTGCAACTTGATTTGAATTGATAGAACGTATCAAAATTGGAGCTTGATGTGATCATCAAATAGTTTTAAGAAATCAAAATTTGAATCATATGAGTTTCAATTATTTGTTTTAATCTATAATAAAAATATATACTTTGTAGAAGTCGGATCTTAAATTATTTGTTTTTCATTTTTTGCATTGATTAATTTAAAGTGTCAGAATTTCTTTATTTATTTTACGTTTTATTATTCACCTAAAAAGCTTACGCCTCAACGTGTCGAGGCTTACGCCTCGCCTCGTAGACATGGAAATGCCTCATGTACGCCTTTCGCGTTTTACAACTTTGGGTGTTACTGAAGTAGAAAGCACCCAAATCTCTCCATCACTGCTTCAATTTCACGAAGCATGGGTTAGTCGCCTTTCAGAAACCCTATCTTAATCGGTTTGAGGGGGGAAATAAAAGTTGTAAAGTATGCAGCTGTATCTCTTCAAACCGATATATAGGTACATTAGGGCATATTGCATCAACGGGCCGAAGCCCATTATCTTTTCTCCAAGCGGCTTGTTTGTTCCAGCGTACATATAAATATAGGAGCACTGTGATGTAATCAAAAATCAATTCGGTCTATGTAAACAATTTCATTTTGTTTGTCACTTGTATTAAATATTCATTTTCATCGATAAAATCTCAACAATTCAGACTCTCAAATTCATCAAAATTTCAACATATATTCAGGTTACAGATATCTCAAAAGCTGTCTAAAACTTCCATACAGTATGCCAAACACTTGAGCTTTTGTTTGAGCTAATATAAAGTTTATGGCATGCCATTACACAAAGCACTGTGCTCTTGTTTGCTTTCATACCCACGGAGCAATAACGAGCATGCGTATGGTTCTGACAGTGTTGGACTGGACTGCCAAAACACTTGCACAATAGACCTCAATCCCCCCCCCCCCCCCCCCCTCTTCCAACTAGTTCATATCATTTCGATCAAGAGATGTAAAATATTATAGGGCTCACAGCTTTTAGTTGTATAAGCTTTACATTGGTTATCCAGTAAACATTATCTTCTACTTAGTTGGCTTTCATTAACCCCATTCATGTGATTATCCTTTTCAGCTGCCACTGATATTGAGTTAAGTTCTGAAGAACGAAATGCATCCATGGTTAGGGGTTTTACGGTAGACAAGTCTGTAGAATTTTCATATGAAGAGCTTGCTAAAGCTACTGATGATTTCAGTATGACACATAAAATCGGCCAAGGTGGTTTTGGAGCTGTGTACTACGCAGAACTTAGAGGAGAGGTAGGTGTTAAAATCATTTGATATCCTTACATACCTCATCACCAATACATACCTCATCACCAAACATAACATGCTTATTGTACCACTCAGTTTTCTGTGTGCATAGCCATGTACATACAGTATACATCAGTGCATGATTAGTTAATTGTAGGTTGGAAAACAAAGCAAATCCAAGTACATGATATTTCAAATACAATAGTTGGAGCTGCATTTGCATGCTTTGTTATAACAAAGTTTCATGTCCATGTTTAAAGGAAACTGTATTTAACACGATTTAGTTGCTGATCCACGACTACTATTAATGACTGTTCGCTACTCAAATCCAATTTTGTGTACGGCATTTATTAACGTAGTCTTATATCATATCCAATCCCTGATTTTTCTATCCAGCTGTGACAAATTTTATGGTAAGAAGCATCGTAGTATTAGTTATAATTTTAGCTTTGTTGATTGCGGTGTTTAAAAATGCTCACCTCAAAGAGTGCTTTAAGGCAAAGGAATGTAAAACACATTGATGCTTGCTTTGAAAGGCTTTTTGTCTTTAAGACTTGCGCCTCAGCTCTCTGTGGCGTGCAAAGCATATGCCACACCACACATGGTTCAGGTCGCTGAGGCGTACCCTTTAAGACAAAATTACCTCAAATTGTAATAGCAACTGGGTCTAACAAAAATTACACAACCCCAATCATTTCATAACGAAGAAAAAAGAAAAGAACAAGATAAAAGGACATAAGCACACATTTTTCTTGATTTGTGAATTTAATATTGGAATTGATATGAAGTAATCATTTCAAATTTGATTTCTTGTTGAAACCAGATTTTGATTTCAATTGAACTCTTTGTTTTATTATTTTTATTTTATAAATGAATCGGTGAGAAAAGAATAGCCTATATCACTTGATACCGTTGTTTATTCATTATTGTTTAGCATGCTGCTATCGCCATATATATGTTGCCAACTTCAATGTTGTAACTTGCTAAATTGTATTGGTGAACACTGCATGCTTACTGTTTAATCAAGAATATATGTTTATTATTTTAATTTTTTTAATCAATGCAGGTTTATCGTTTAACAGTAAGTTGTATATCTAACTGATTTCTTGACATGTTTAATTATCTATTGTGTCATATGTATACGTTTAATATTTACCAGAGGAACCCGTGCCTCAACACCTTGAGGCTTATGCCTTACCTCACGAGCTCAAAAATGCTTCATGTATGCCTTTGTCTTTTAAAATTTTGATTGATTATGATGCACACATGCGCACAAGAACAATTGCACATGCACCTCTTCAAACATCCAGCAGAGGTAGCTAACTAGCAATGTGATATATAGTGATAGTACGAGATTAGAACAACTGTTGTGATAACCAACGGTTTATTAATGCATCTATCAATTAGGAGGAATGGCAATGGGGCGGGTTTCTCATGCCCCAGACCCGACCCGGACTTTTCAAACCCCGCCCCAGACCCGCCTCGTAGACCCGTTGCGGGTCTGGAATTTCGCCCGTAACTGAAACTCGTACGAGTCAGGGTAGACCCGCCCCGCCCCGCCCCGCGACTCAGTGATATTGTGTTTTAATGTACACAAATTTATATATTTATATTTTTATCACTAAATGATAAATTATATACATATTATAATGTGTTCACAAAGATAACCGAATTTAATAAAATGAGTTGTAAGATAATAGTTCAAAATGTATGCAATTGTTATTATATGGTTATCATTGATGCAACTTAATAATATGAAAAATTTATAGTTTTTTGATTGGAAAAATATAATATTCAAGTTATAACCATGTATATCTAAGAAGATTAACAAATAATCATTATAGTTACAAAGAGTTTTAATGATGTTTCAATCATGCGGGTCGAGTTGGGGCGAGTTAGCCATGCCCCAGACCCGACCCTAAACCCAGACATCTAAAAGCGGGTCGCTGGTCTATCCGCCCCGAAGACTCTATGGGGCGGGTCTAAATGGGTCAAAACAGGGGCTGATCAAGCGGGTTTGGACCCTAGACCCGCCCCATTGTCACCCCTATCTATCATAGTTGGTAAATGGTAATGCAAATTGAGTGGCTATCTCACTTTTGCATGTAAGGAGTTCTCACTCACATTTTTCTTCTACATTGTGTCAGCGTTGGAGAGTTGCCTATATTGAATGGTTTTCAGTAAGCTGTTTGGTTTACGATTATTTTCGATGATGCATAAAATAATCTTAATCTTTTGATTATGAATTAAAATTGAGCCAAATTAATGCTATTAAGTAAGCTCACTAGACAGGTACAAACCTAACGAATTTAATAACATCATTTTTTAAATTCTTTGTTACAATCGTATATAATAATGGATCATTATATGATTAATTTCTGTATGGTAGGTTTTACAATTCCACACCAAACGTCAAAACTACGCTGCATGAGAATTAAGGGTGAGTAGATGATTGGTTTGGTTTGAACCGGCAAAAATATTTGAACTACAGAAACCTTTCAACAAACCCAAAAACTTAACTAGATCAGCTGCTTACAATCAAACCAAAAATAATCAGCTTGGTTCGGGTTGTTTAACCGGATGATCCTTAAACATACTTTTGTTTGTTGTTGTCGTCAATATAAAATGAGGTTAATAAAATTCCCAATGGAATGGTAATATTATAAAGATTTATGCAAAAAATATGGTAAGTTTGAATTGTGGAAAATTTTGAAATTACCGACGTGAACTGAAAGAAAAACAATATTGTTTACCATAACAATATGAATAATAATATTGATTCTGATATTCATGTTATCTTTTGTTTAATTTTAATTTCACATTCAATTTGGTAGGTTGGTTAAGCTAAAATACATAAAATAAAATGAAGTGAAAATGATTGAAAAACTATAAATAAATATGAAAATAGAAACCATGTCCAGTCCATTGACTAGCTATGTCAAACCAAATCAGCCAAACTTGTTTGGCTTATAAGATTTTTTCAGTCTTAACAAATAAATGTTCACATATAACGAGAATATCATAATTATCAAATTATACCTCGAGATAGTTACCGATACAAAGCTAGTGCTGCTATCCTGTCTCGATTCCAAGTCACAGTCCGTTAATGTAGATGAGGAGAAACTGTGAAGTATTATTTATTTTGATGGGAGAAGTACACAATTGTGAAGATACAAAGACTGCTTATATAGTAGATTCTTCAACGTTATAATCCCAACGTTAACTTGCCCAAAATGAATTCTATCCTAAAATGATATAAATTCCAGCGTGGCATTGATGTGTGAAAAAACCTAAAATGGAGAAAAGAAAATCGGTCTAGGTATTATTGTATAGTGAACAAAAAGTGGATCTGGTAAACTGTTAATAGACTCCCTCAAACACATCTAGGTTTCCTTTTCCTCTTTCATTCCGCCGCCATTCTCTACCCTTAGCTCTTCTCGTAGCCGAATGAATTTTTTTGTCGAGAGTGGCTTGGTGAGCACATCTGCTATTTGATAGTACGATGGGACGTGATACACCATCAATTTTCCTGCTTGTGTCCCCTCATGAACAAAATGCAAATCGATTTCCAAGTGCTTCGTTCTAGAGTGTTGAATTGGATTGAGAGAAAGTGACACCGTACTTCTGTTGTCACACCAAATCACAGGCTTTCTTTTGGGTATCAACCCTAGTTCCTGCAAGAGAGATTTGATCCAAGAAATCTCAGCAGCAGTGCTGGCAAGCGTCTGCTTCAGTGCTCGATCTGGAGGTGGTGGATTGTTTCTTAGTGCACCACGATATGAGATTTGCGCCTAGGAAGACAGATACTAATCTTCGATCGTCGATGTCATTAGCCCAATCGGCGTCACTGAATCCCTATAAGTTCATGTCCTTGCTTGCCTTAATAGTGATTCTATGATGCTTAGTTCCTTGCAAGTACCTTAGTAATCTTTTTACTGCAACCCAATGTTCAGATAGAGGATTTTGTATGTATTGGCTGAGCTTATTCACGCTATAACATATGTCTGGTCATGTGATTGTTGCATATTGTAATGCTCCAATCACGCTTCTATACTGAGTAGCATTGTTGATTGCTTCCCCTCTAGTTTTAGACAGACGTATGCGGCTAGTCATTGGGGTTGGTAGAGCTTTTGCCTGATGCATGTTGGTTTTTTGTAAAATTTCTACTATGTAGTTGGGTTGAGATAAAAATAATTCAGTTTCACTTCTGTTGTCAATCTGAATCCCTAGGAAGTAGTTCAGCTCACTGAGGTATTTGATAGCAAAATTTTGATTGAGCAACTGTATAACCTTGTTGATTTTTTGACTATTGTTTTTTGTTATCAACATATCATCCACGTATACTAAGATGTAGATAATGTCTTCATTTTCCTTTTTCATGTATAGAGAATTGTCTATCTTTGATTGAGTGAATCCAATTTTTGATAATGTCGACTTTAACTTTTCATACCAATCCCTCAACGCCTGTTTCAGACCGTATATAGCCTTGTGTAGTTTACACACAAGTTGTTTGTTACTACTATTAAGCTCATACCCTTCTGGTTGATGCATATATACTTCTTTTGTCAGCTCCCCATTTAAAAAGGCATTATTAACGTCGAGTTGCTTGATAATCCATCTTTTGCATAGTGCTATGGTAAGTATGACTCTGATAGTTGTCGGTTTTATGACTGGTGAAAATGTCTCATTAAAATCAAAACCGAACTATTGAGCGTATCCTTTTGCGACAAGCCTGGCCTTGTATTTTTCGATGGTCCCATCAGCTCTCCTTTTTATTTTATACGTCCATCTACACCCAATGATATTTTTATGAGTAGGTGGCTCAACCAAGCTCCAACTTTTATTTTTCGTTAATGCTTAATATTCCGTGTCCATTGCTTTCCTCCATTTCTCTATTTTGGCTGCCTGTGTGTAGTTTCTTGGTTCAACCTCATTAAATGACACATTGTATAGTTTAGGCTTGAAAATTCCCTTTTTCGTCCTGGTGACCATGTGATGCCTTGTATGTATGCCTTGTGGTGGTGATTGCTGATCTGTACTAGTTCCGATTGAGTGAATGTTGTTGTTGCTCTCTATATATTCATCCTCACCATCATTACTAGGTGTTGTATTGGCATTGCTTTTGTCTTCATTCGTTGATGCTCCAGCTGCTTTATTAGAATTTAATCGTGTGGAACTGCTTTCTCCATTGTCATTACATGCCGTTCCTTCTGATAAAATTGGCACACTTGTGATTGTGAGTTCTTGTTTTTGCGTATTTTCTTCCCTTGCTGCTCGTTTGTTTGCATGTAGGAAAATATTTTCATCAAAAACGACGTGTCTGGATATGTAAACTCTCGCATTCTTGTCCATGCACTTATAGCCTTTTTGGTTTTGTGAATAACCAATAAAAGTGCATGGGCTCGATCTCATACTGAGTCTATGTTTATTGTAGTCCCTTAAACATGGAAAACATAGGCACCCGAAGGCTTTTAGTATATTATAATCTGGTTTTTCATTGTATACCATTTCATGTGGGGTTTTATTGTTCAACACTTTTGTGGATAATTTGTTTATGAGATACACGGAAATGTTGAATGCTTCATTACAATATTTCATTGGTAATCCCCCTTGTGATAACAATGTCAAACCAGTCTCAACTACGTGCTGTACTTTATCTCGACCAAACCGTTTTGTTCAGACGTGTGGGGCATGTTAGTCTATGTTTTATTCCTTTCTTGATGAAAAAATTTGTGAGAGGCTTGAACTTGCCCTCACCATCTGTTTGTATCGTTTACACATTACAGTTGGTTTGTTTCTCCACCAAATAAATAAACTGAATCACAGTGTTGCATGTTTCTGACTTGTTTTTGAGCATGTAAATCCATGTATATCTTGAGTACGCATCGACGAAAGATAGATAATACCTGTGGCTTTGATATGAGTTTAGTGGTGCTGGTCCCCACAAATCAGCTGCAACAAGCTCATGTGGCTTGTCATATATAGTTTCAGAACGGTTGAAAGGAAGTTTGTAACTTTTGCCAAGTTGGCAGTGTGTGCAAATGTGTTTCACAGGTATGTTTTCAAAATAATTACTGTTATTATTCAGAACAGTTTTGACAGTTTCTAAACTAGGATGATCAAGCTTAACATGCCAAGATTTCACTACATCATTACAGCTGCTATTACAACCATTATTGCTACTGCTAATACCAACTACATTATCATTATTATTAGTGCTATCATTATCACGATTAATACTGCTACTAGTGTCTACACCGTTACACCAAAAATATTTACTCAAAACGTTTCCAGTCTTCAAGTTTTCGAATTTGTATAGTCCATTATGTAGATCACCCTATAGCAATATTTCTTGACTTAGAATGTCCTTAACAAGGCAGAAATTAGGGTGAAATTCAAAGAAAACGTTATTGTCTTTAGCAAATTTAGAAACACTTAGCAAGTTTTTGTTTATGGCCGGAACTCGAAGTAAATTATTTAGCATGAATTGTCTTTTCCCTAAAATAGAGCCTTTGTCGATGTGTGTGATGTAGGCAGTGTTGTCATTTCCCATGTGTAGTGATTTCATACCTGTGTTACCTTGCTTCCAATGTTTAAGTTCTGAAGGTTATTTGTAACATGATGCGTAGTTCTCGAATCTGGATGCCATTCATCTGGGTCGATATCATTATCCTCATTGCTGCTCTAACCTTTGTTCTTGTCACCAGAACCTCTGCCTTGATTATTCAGGACCGCCAAATTAGCCTTAGGTGTAGAGTTGTTCTGGTCTGATTGTGTTGCACTGTAGTCGCTGTTGTATCTGAAATAGCATTTATTTGCTGTATGTCCAAGTTTTTGATAGATTTGACATTTCACCCTATTGTTATTGTTCCATTGGCCTCTACCCGGAACTCTTTGCGGCTGATAGGCTCTCTGGAGTTGATATCCGCTTCGGTATTGACCTTGTTATTGTTGCTCTTGCCTGCTGTAGTTATTGCTCCTTTGGATTTGTTTGTTTCTAGCTACAACACAGTTCGCCGAATATTCTCCTTGTATTGTCTTTCTTTGGTCTGTTCTCCCTTCATCGGCGAGAAGCGCAGATATGACAAACTGTAAGTCAGGTAAACTTTGTTGTGTTGCAATAACTGTAATTAATGATTCATACTCTTCATCCAATCCGCTAGTAATGAACAATATTTGTTCGCTATCACTAATTTTATGTCCAACGGCATTGAGTCTATCACACAAATTCTTTGTTTTGCTTAGATATTCTTTCATACTCATATCTTCCTTTTCTGAATTTTGTAATTCTCTCCTATATTGCATTATACGTGCTGTTGACTAAGAGCTAAATATTTGCTCTATTGTTGTCCATATTTCGTACGATGGATTGCATTCCACGATTTGTGACGGTAGGTTTGAACTGATAGACGATAGAAGCCAAGAAGGTAATAGACTGCCTTGTTTTTGATATTTTGTGTATTCAAGATTTGGAATAGTGTTGTCCTTTGAGTCTGTTATCATGATCGGAGGTACAGTTATCGTTCCTTTTATGTAGTCCTGCAAACCATACCATTTAAGAGCAATTTCAACCTGATATTTCCATAGTATATAATTATCTTCATCGAGCGATGTTGTGACGACTTGACTTTTTGGCTTTATCAGGTTGTTGATAATTGGTGAAGCTGTTGTAGCATTGCTGCCTGATAAGGCGGATGTAGCTTCATTATCATTAGCCATGGCGAGGCAATTTCAATTTGCGGCCAACGTGTTTGGAGACGCAGAAACAACAAGCAATCAAAAAAAAAAAGAAAAAAAAGCAAAGATCACTGCCTGGCACGACAGTCTTGACGCTGAATCTGGTTGCAATGCTTGGCTGGACAATATTGTTGCTGAAGCCGCTTGCAATGCATGGTACGTCAGTGTGATGACTGCGGCCACGTGAGTCTTTCAATGGATCCGGGTGAGAAGGACGTGATGCAGCCAACTGTTGGTTAGGCGAGGCACAATTCCGACGATGATCTGTTTGGATTTGCTACCTCTAAGTCCCGAGAGAAAAACTCCAAAGATGCAATTAACTGAGGAGTAAAAAAAAAAAAAAAAACTCTGGACAGGATAGATAGAAGATGATCAGAATTGATGGTGCCTTTCGGCAGTGGGCTCTGATACCATAATGTAGATGAAGAGAAACTGTAAAGTATTGTTTATTTTGATGGGAGGAGTACACAATTATGAAAATACAAAGACTGCTTATATAGCAGATTCTCCAACATTATAGTCCCAACGTTAACTTGCCTAGAATGAATTCTATCCTAAAATGATATAAATTCCAGCATGGCATTGATGTGTGAAAAAGCCCAAAATGGAGAAAAGAAAATCGGTCCAGGTATTATTGTATAGTGAACAAAAAGTGGATCTGGTAAACTGTTAATATCCGTAATCAATTTTTGATATATATATATATATATATATATATATATATATATATATATATATATATATATATATATATATATGGCGAGCGTTCAATGACACCCCAAACAATGCAGCACCCCTAAATGCCCCCTGATTTCCACCACACATTCCGTTTCTCTCTCCCTCCACTACTTCTCTCTCCTTCCACTAGCTTAATCTATATTAAATGAGAGGATGAGAGAGGAGGGCAAACAGGGTGCTCACTATTTGGTGTGCCATTGAATGCTCCTCTCTCTCTCTTTATATATATATATATATATATATATATATATATATATGTGTGTGTGTGTGTGTGTGTGTGTGTGTGTTTGGGGGGGGGGGGGAGCATCTACTGAGACACAAAATTAGAAAAACGAATCGTGCACCACAAGGTTTGTTTGTCTTTATGTGGAAGGTGTGATTCATGGAGATATCTAGTGGTTGAGATTTTTTGTGTCACCATTTTGTGTCTATATAAAATTTTCCTATTACACTAGTGCGAACCCGTGCTACGCACACATGACTCACCACATAATTTATTTAACAATGTTTGATTTGTTGTTACATAAAGATGAAAACATATGTTTGCTGTTACATAAAGATGAAAACATATGTTTATGATTTGTTTTTTATTCGTAGATTAGCTTTTTTAAAATGTCGTTATAAACATTTTTTGACAAATCTATTTAAATAATATGAAATGCGAGAATTATAAGTAATATTTTTTAGATTGTAATAACTTTAGACAGAAAATGTTAACACAAACTTTCTACCATACTCTACTTTTTTGGCAATTACATTGTTGTGAATTTTTACTACTTTTCAAGTCTAAGCCACATAAGTTCATTTGAGCTTATTTCGTGTTTAACACATAAATTTCAATATGTACATAGTTCGTTACATTAAATAGCATTTTGGATCTAAAATGGAGCAATTACGCTCTAAGCGAAATATTGTTTCAAATTTTGTTGAATGAAGTAAAATTGCAACATTGTCATTATTACACATTTTGTTAAATACAATATTAAAATATTGTGGTAGTTTAGAATTGCAATATTTTCATTACTCATACGACATAATATAAAATAAGAATAACATGTAAAATTTCGTTAAAGATAATAATTAAATCAAACTGTGTAGGGTAATAGTATCAACGAAGCGAAGTACATAAAATATTATTTTTATTATTATTGGAATATATTAATATGAGTGACCATTTTATAGTATAGAGCAAAGTATTCTATAAAATAGACGTCTAACCATGCGTAGAAGCGTCGAATATTGAAATGAATGTAGTAGTGTTGTGTAGTAAAATATTTTTTTATAAAATGCTTGAAATAGACAAAGTTAACTTGTTTTTATTGTAAAGTAAATGTGCAAAAACTATGGTTCTTTAAAGATAATTAATCGTAAAAATTATAGATGCAACTTCATTCAAATTATATGTTTTCTACGTTAAATATAATCGTTATTTTCCTTAAAATTATTTTTAGTAATCTGCATAATAAAATATCTATCATATCTCTCATCATTCTGAAACCAACGACACCGATTAAAAGAAAATGATTGATTAAAAATAATTCGGTAATCTATTAGGATTGATTAAAAAAAAATTCTGATTCTTCTAGTGAATTAATTTAAACTAATGATAATTATTCCTTTACTTTAATTATATACATGTAATCTATTAACTGGGATTTTTTGACATAATTCAAGGCAAAATAACGTATCACCATAGAAATTAACTTGTAGATGCACCTAAAATTAATTTTTAAGTAATTAATTATGGAAACAACTGTAAGGAATTAAATGATTATAGCAAAGTCCTGTAATATATCAGCATCAAAGAAAATAATATGTAACTAACTTTTCCAACTTAGTGAATTACAAATTAAATAGAACTATTATAACTAATTCTTTAATTACTTTGAATTACTTGGTCAAATCAAAAGAAGTTATTTTTTTTTAATTATAGCATGGTAATATTTTATTGTGGTAATAATATTTTTGAAAATCTTAACTGGTTAAAATAGTTCGATTATAGATAATTACATCTTACCAATTAGTTATGAATTAACATTCCCATCATCGTTAAAATTAAAAACATTGTAACATGAAATGAACTTAATAAAAATCATATATATTTTCTTCATTGTTTCCTAATATCACTGATAATAAAGGGGAAGCTATGAATGTGAGTTTTGTGAATATTACATGATATATTAAGCAAACAGTAAAAAAACATAAATGTCAATGGTTATAAACAATAATACTCATATTAACAAAAGATAAAATAAATAGCTAAGACTACAAAAGGAATATTAAAAATCTAATTTTGTAATATATGTAGCTATAACAAACTTTGTACAAAACTTTAAATTTGCCAACTAAAAAGAATACAAAAATGGAAATCTTTAGAGTGCCAACTAAGTTTGTAATTTATGTTTTTCCAATAGATTACTCTATAAGAAACTATTTTTTATACACTTCTAATTGTATTTGACATAATTATGTCCAAAAAGAAAAGACTATTTATTTATATTCGATTATATAGAACAAATGGGGGGGTGTGTGTGTGTGTATTATATAGGTTAATAGACATGATTAATCTCTATAAAATAACTAAATGAACCAAAATCATAATCTTCAATAAAAACAAAAAATCAAATGAAAATGGATTATGATATAAAATATGAAGATTAAAAATTAGTTCAAACTAACAAATAATAAATACTCAAGATAGATATGCATGAATAAATCTTGTAAAATCTACAAAATAAATAAATAAGACCATGTTCTAAGATGTGAAACACGAATAAAATCAAAATTAATTATGCAATATAAAAAGGTAAAAAACCATTAATGAATTCACAAGTTATACCCATGTGAAGGTAGTCATAATGTTGATACATGAAATATTTTTAGAAAGGGACTTAAAGTTATTCCATATTGGTAATTGAATTTTGTTACTATGAAATTAGAGAAAAAGAAGAAGAAAATTGAGAGAATTGAACTTTTAATATAAATAACCGGAGTAGACGAATACATGTTAAAATGAGAAAGAAAAAAGACCAAAGAATAATAAAGTGAAGATGTAAAAGAATGACGGAAATAATATTTTCTCCATCAACAATGTGGAGAAGAGGAAAAGAATGTTGGTTGGATCATTTAAGGATAATGAAGTGCGGAATATAACATGTATTAAGTTTTATTGGAGAACTATTAATTTTATGGAGGGGGATAAATGAATTTTGAACCTCGATCAGATGAGAGAGGAGTTGAGATAATGAGCATGTGAATAGCAAGAGTGGAGAAAAAATGATGAATAATAATGCTGATAGTCAAATATATTATTTTATATAGAATATAATACATTAGGTGAAATAATGAACCTGTGCATTGCAAGAGACTGCTATTAAAGTTTCTCAAGCATGTTTCAACGATAAATTTTATAATTAAATGCTTTGGAATTTTAGAAAAAGCATACAGAAACATGAGTTATTAAATGAAAATAACAATTCTACATCAAAGAAGATTACTGAAATGAGCTAAGAATGAAAGAGGAAATTTTTTAGTTAACTAAAATTTTAATATTCTAAACAATCAAATATTTTTATAATACATTGGGTGAAAAAATTATCCTGTGAATAGCAAGAGTTGAGAAAAAATGATGCATAATAATGCTGATAGTCAAATATATTATTTTATATAGAATATAATACATTAGGTGAAATAATGAACCTGTGCATTGCAAGTAAGGCTATTATATTAATGGTTACCGTTACCATTTGACAAATACCGTTACCGTACCCTTTTTACTGATAGGCCAGAATTGCTTACCGTTACCGACAGACTGCTATACCGATAATCTAGTAACCGTTACACTGGTAATGGTAAATTACCGTTTGTCCATCAAAGTTTATATCTTAAAATATTTTTTGAATACAGTGCATCTTTATTATACTATATGTACTGTTAGTTTATAAAAAAAACAAACATGAAAAAGAAAACAAATGTATATGGAATTATTTCATCTGATCATTGAACTAAATATAATCATTTATTTGGTTCTATGTGCATGTAATAAATCATATCAGATGAGTATATTTAGGTTTTGAATTAATTGGTAAAATTACTGTTACCGCTGGTATTGAAGAAACGTTACCGATAATTTACCGTTAAAAATGGTAAATTTACCGTTATCATACCGTTTTAACTAGTATACCGATTTCAATCAAAAATGGTTACCGATCGACTAGTAATGGTAAATTTACCATTACTGTAACAACCCTAATTGCAAGAGACTGCTATTAAAATTTCTCAAGCATGTTTCAACGATAAATTTTATAATTAAATGTTTTGGAATTTTAGAAAAAGCATACAGAAACATGAGTTATTAAATGAAAATAACAATTCTACATCAAAGAAGATTACTGAAATAAGCTAAGAATGAAAGAGAAAATTTTTTAGTTAACTAAAATTTTAATATTCTAAACAATCAAATATATTTTATAATACATTAGGTGAAATAATGATCCTGTGAATAGTAAGAGTTGAGAAAAAATGATGAATTATAATGCTGATAGTCAAATATATTATTTTATGTAGAATATAATATATTAGGTGAAATAATGAACCTGTGCATTGCAAGAGACTGCTATTAAAGTTTCTCAAGCTTGTTTCAACAATAAATTTTATAATTAAATGCTTTGAAATTTTAGAAAAAGCATACAGAAACATGAATTATTAAATGAAAATAACAATTCTACACCAAAGAAGATTACTGAAATGAGCTAAGAATGAAAGGGGAATTTTTTTAGTTAACTAAAATTTTAATATTCTAAACAATCAAATTGTTGTTATTAAAAAAGCAAATTCCATTCAGATGGAACTAAATCTATTTTTGGTATAAAATTTGAATTTCCTTTATAACATAGAATAGATACAAATTAGTATCCTTAATTGTTGTTATGAATATTTATTGTCGTTAATTTATCAATAAAAATAATTTAGTATCGCAAATGTATAAAGAAATGCATATTTAGACGTATCAAATTCTAATCAAATTATCAAATAAACATTTACCAAAATAAAATAAAATTAGGTAGTAACAATGGACCAGAAAGCATTGAAAAAGGTTCAACAGAGAATTTTCAAGACCTACAACAAATCAACATGAATACATCATAACTTCAGAAATAAATACAAAAAATACTTGATGATTTATTAAAGAATGTTAAAATAAGAAGATAACAAATTAGAGTATA
This sequence comes from Allium sativum, assembly GCA_030737875.1. Taxonomy (NCBI): domain Eukaryota; kingdom Viridiplantae; phylum Streptophyta; class Magnoliopsida; order Asparagales; family Amaryllidaceae; genus Allium; species Allium sativum. The sequence goes on along the minus strand of JASFAX010000039.1, from coordinate 3,163,572 downwards.
ACTTAGCTTTCTGAGCTCCACACAGTCTGAAATAGGAAACAATTCATCTTTTTGATCCGTTAACTTTTTTGAGAGTAGAAGAGCATGCCTGAAATGATGAACAAAAATTAGTGCACTACAAAAGAAAAGAAACAAAAATGTGATTAAAAAGGTAAATGTTTGTTTGAATAACCTCTTAGTAGGTTATCATAGATAATATGCTATTAAATGGAATAATAAACGAAGAATAGCCAGAGACTACAAAACAAATACTTATTTCATCATCATTTTTTGTAATTTAGTTCTTGTCTTTTAAAGAAAAATAAAAAGAAACATGAAAGGCTTAAATGAAAATAACACATGTAGATCAAAAGGAATTGATGATATGAGATGGGAGTGATTAAGGAAAATTTAATACCTTAATTAATATATAATCTTTGTGCTAATAGAATAGGTAGAAAAGAGGGGTTAGGATTTCATAAAATCGGAATAAAAAGTGAGATAAATGCAGATGGAATACATATGTATTTGAGAAAACTTAAGGGTTTGAGTACACAACGAATGTTTGAAATGAAGAATTAATAATGCGTCACTAACTACAATTTATTATTTTAGGGAAGGCTAAGATTTTTTTTTGGTGGAGTAATTGTAAATTTTCATCTAAATGAATGAGGGCGTAAGATTTAAGCGGAGAGACAATATGGTGCAAAGAAAAAGTTAACATCACATTGACTTTCTTATATAATAGAATTGATAATAGATAAAAATGGCAAAGACACTATAAAATGGTAGAGCAGATAAAAAATGTTACAAATAAGTAGTGAAAAATTGATATATAAATGCAATAAACTAAATAAATAAAAATAGTGGCTATAAAAGTCAACATGGAAATTGAATCAAACTTTCTTTCAATTTCTTTATTTTGATATATTTTAGCGAGCAAAACTGATGTAAATCAAGCATTGTAACTTTTTGGAGGAATGACACTTTAAAATTGTGTTTTTCTAGCTATGGAATATAGAGCAAAATAGAATATCACATTGCAATTTTTCGAACTAATCCCTATAAGATAAACTAATATATAGCAGAATAAAATGCTACATATCCAAAATCATGGCTCATGCTATGAACAATGCAAAAGAGAATTTTATAACTATAATCTAGCTAGAAGAAAAGAAAACCAACCAAAAAAGCAAATTTCTACTTTGATGTAAAGGTTAAAAATGTAAAAGTTTTTTTTTATTCTTATGCAAATCAAATTATGTATGCTATGCTTTACTATAGTCTATAGGCATGTCATGAATAAAAAAAAGATATTCGTAGTTGTTAAAATAAATAATTGAAATTTTAAATTACTTTATACAAAATAATGAAATATTATATGTACTTAAAAATAGAAAGAAAAACGGTTCGAGATGCACGTAAGTACCATAGGTATTACAAAATAACCAAATAGATATGAAATGTAACAAATAAAAATTAGTGAAGATTGACATAAAGTTGTTAGAAATTCAAAAATAAATTAAAATTCTTCCTAGTCTCTTTTTTTTGAATTTTCAGCGAACAAATTACCTGCTACCGAAGAAAAGAAACCATATTAACTTTTAACCTGCAACCGAAGAAAAGATACCAACGAAAAAATTAGTGAAGATTGACATAAAGTTGTTAGAAATTCAGCTTTGTCACCAACCATAGGGACATTGTTGTGATCTCTACTCGGTACTAACTATTAGCTAATGTTTGAACTTAAACACCATGTTGGTAAAAAAAAATATTCCTTTCGTGATCTCTACAATTTACGCATCGTTCCCCATGTTGTTAAACTGTAAAGAGTTTCGAATGTTAAAGTTTATTGTGACACTATATATTAGATTGAAGTGGTCGAAGATAGCTTGGAAATGGTTGAAACGGTTGGCGATTTGGAGCTACGGAGCTCAAGATATCGCGTGATGAAGTTGCCTTGCTTTAAAAAGTAGTTGCGGTGGTCAGCAACTCAGCACAGGCGTTTGAGCTTGGATCCAGACGTCCGAGCCAGACCCAGGAAATTTCCAGAGTCTTTAGTCAGATGTCTATTTCCCAGATGTATGACCTGATGCTGCTCTGAAACAGAACATAGATTTAGTTGTTTGAATCAGAGCTCAGACGTCTGAATCGAGTGACGGGCCATTTTAGTTTGTTTTCTTTGGAGAAATTTTTCTGAAGGTTTGAGTGGTAAAACAGACTTTTGCATAAACGGGATTCTAACCTATATAAGGCATTTTTAGTTTTTAAAGAATAATAACTTGCTCTTCATGTAGTCCAAGATGAGCCGATGGACTTTGATGACGTCATGAATTCGAGAGATAGCTCGAAGTGGATTTGCGCCATGGGGGAAGAGATGTAATCATTGATGAAGAACCGAACTTGAGATTTAGTTCCAATTCCTTATGGAAACGTGTTATTGACATTTTTTTAATGGAAACCATGTTATAGAGTGCAAATGAATATATAAGGTGAAGGACGATGAGAGATATAAAGCTGGGCTAGTGGCAAAAGAGTTTGCACAAAGGAAAGAAAAGGAGTACGATGAGATATTCGCACCGGTTATGAGGCATACTTTTATCCGGATTTTATTAGCTGTAGTTGCTATTCATAATTTGGAGTTGGAGCAACTTGATGTGAAAACCGCTTTCTTGCATGGTGACTTGGATAAAGGCATCTACATGGAGCAACCAAAAGGGTTTGTGGTAGATGGTAAGTCAAAATTGGTTTACAAGTTAAAGAAATCATTATATGATTTGAAGCAATCATCTAGAAAATGGTATAAGAAATTTGATAATTTCATGCTTGAAAAGGAATTTTGATGGAAGCATCAAGGATGCTTATGTTTATTTTAAGAGGTTGGGTAATGATTGTTGGATGTATTTACTCTTGTTCGTGGATGATATGTTAATTGCTTTCGAAGATAAAATAAAAATCAATAAGTTAAAGATACTTTTGAAATTGGAATTCAAAATGAAAGATCTTAGAACAACAAAGAAAATTTTGGTAATGGAAATTGAAAGGAACCGAAAGCGTTTTGAGTTGAGATTGACTCAAAAGGAGTACATTAAAAAACTGCTTTGTCGGTTTTAGCATGGAGAATGCAAAAGCATTAAATACACTGTTACCTTTGCATACAAAGCTTTCGTGTAAGGGATCATCTATCAGGGAGAATGACAGGGCTTGTATGGCAAAGATGCCATATGCAAGTGCAGTTGGAAGTTTGATGCATGTCATGGTGTGTACAAGACCCGATATTGCAAATGTTGTCGGGGTGGTTAGTAGATATATGTTTAACCCGAGAAAATCGCATTGGAAAGCAATGACGGCTATTTTGAGATATTTGAGAGGTACAACATCTAATGGTCTTTTTTTACGGTAGTGAAGTGGTGAGTTGCAAGTTGGTTGGTTAACATGACTCGGACTATGCTGGTGATAGGAGTCATAGGAAATCAACTTCCGAATATGCCTTCTCACTTGGTGGTACAACCATTGGAGATTGAGATTGCAAACCATAGTTGCTTTATCCACTACGCACTATGGAGGCGAAGTTGATAGCTGGGGTGGAGGCAACAAAGAAAGCACTCTACTTGAACCGATTGTTATGTAACTTGGGATATGAACATGATAGCATCGATATTCGATGTGATATCCAAAGTGCTATATACTTGGTGGAAAATTTGGCGTTTAGCTTATGGGCTAAGCATATTAAGGTGAGTGAATCATTTCTAGTAGTCATGGATGAAGGTAAGTGTAACAACCCGGATTCCGACATACCGATTTTTTTTCTTCAAAAATCCAATCTATCGAAGCCCGAGTTGGGTGCTCTGGTATCCTGCAGAAAAAGACAGATAAAGAAACATGTCAGAACTCGTAAAGCATCTCACAGCGGAAGAAAATAAAGTATAATATTCAAATATTGCTTTACCTTATTAACAATACTGCTAAACCAGTATCCAAAGCTATATCATCTCTGCCATGAACTTAACCTGGAAGTATAAAATAAGGAGGGGTCAGAACATACGTTCTGTGTGGGTGGACTTAGAATAAACTTCTGTATAATCCTACATATACCGTTCAGTTATATTTTCTTGCTTATTAGTTTATTCGCAATATTAGCTCTCTAGGTTATACTCATGTCCCACTAGTAGGTTAACCTAATACAACGTATATGTAGATACCCCCAACTCGTCTAATCCTTTCCATGTATACATACAGTCCCTTGCCGTATGTCGTACGGGCTTCATCATGTAAATCTATACTACTTCAGTGTAGTGCCACCATTCTCGAAATCATTTGGACTACCCCTCTCGATCTTGCTAGATTCCGTGTATAATCTAGATCTAATCTAAGGTTTACCATCGAGCGCTTCCTAGATTCAACCAGGGTTCACGCTACCCAGGACCACTGAGGTTTATGCTACCTATTGAACGCTTCTCGGATTCAGAGTTTACGCGACCTAGGTCCAACTAGGTATTATGCTACCTATCGAACGATGCCCCCTAGTCTAGGACACACTACCCAGAGCGATATATGTTCCTAGACTTTCCCCACGTACGTGTCGTGAATCGTTATCGATGTCTAGTTGCACATGTCCTCTATATGTGCGGCCCGAGTCCCGTGGCAGGGCTAATCAAGAAACACGGAACTCGGTCGGGAGCCTTAAGTTATCTGCCGACGCAGATGCTAAGGTCTGTTTTTATCTGTGTGTGGCTATGGCCCCACTTGACCCCTTCCTCAACTAATGAAAGACACCCAAGAAAATCAAGAATGAGAACTATACGCAGGTCCCCTATGCCCCCACAAACCTATTGGCCAAACCTCACCCATAACTAGATAGCAAGTATATGGTCTGTTGGAGTTCTCCGCCTTTCCGCTTCACGTACTCGATTGACTCAAGATAATAGGTAGACGACGATGTGCTATCACAGGGCTAATCTAGATATCACCGCCTCACGCTGGTCCATCCTAGTCTTTAGGTTGCCTTATATTGCAACCAAAGCATACTCTTGGTTCTTCTAACACAGACCTTAACCTCTGTGAGCCCAGGAGGATCATCTGCAACCTCACAGAGGGATACCAAGAGTACCCTCACGTCTCCTCGAAGCCGCGTGCTTCGTAACCCAGACCGTTGGAGCCTTCTTCTTGGTCAGACGGACGTTCGCTCCTTCTCGTGTTTTACTTGGCTTTCTTGACTAAGGTTTACTACTTAGTTCTCTTGACTAAGGTTTACTATTTAGTTTCCTGAATCGTTTGTTTTCTTAACTAAGGTTTACTACTTAGTCCTCTAAACTAAGGTTTACTGCTTAGTTTCTCTTAATCGTTCGTTTTATTAACTAAGGTTTACAACTTAGTCCTCTTAACTAAGGTTTACTACTTAGTTCTCTTTCTCGTTATTTACTTAGTTCACTTAACTAAGGTTTATTACTTGGTTCTCTTAACCAAGGTTTGATACTTAGTTTCTGTTACTTAGTTCCCTTTAACTAAGGTTTGTTACTTAGTTCCTTTTAACTAAGGTTTTACCTATGAATTCAAGCATGACTTAAGTTATCTTTATCAAATGATAGCGTGCGGGTGTTCTCCCACATTTCCAGCTTAGATTAACTTATTTCATGGTATAAGTCGTCCCACCCTTCAACTCTTGTATTACATTTTAAGTCATATTCATTTCTTATCCCTAGGATAAGTTTATCCATTATTTAATCTTATCATTCCCCACTTTTCCTTGCTTTGATACTGTTATATTGGTTAAGTTTGCCCATGTGTCCAAGTTGACTTAACCCCCAATCACGTATTCAATTCAACCCACGCGTCATGTTCAATTGGTTAAGTGTTATCCAGCAGTTCACGTTGACTTAACCCACCCACATATCGAGTCAAATTGGTTAAGTGTTATCTAGCGGTTCACGTTGACTTAACCCACCCATATATCATGTGAAATTGGTTAAGTGTTATCTATCAGTTCGTGTTGACTTAACCTACATATATATCGTGTCAAATTGGTTAAGTGTTATCTAGTGGTTCACGTTAACTTAACCCACCCATATATCGAGTCAAATTGGTTAAGTCTTGTCTAGTATTTCATGTTGACTTAACCTTACTATACTGGCATGTGTCATTAGCATTAATTAATTATTAATGCCCAACCTCTCACATTAGACCTATTGTTGTGGTCACTGGATGTGCCAGTTGGTTCCAGGCAGGATTACACCACAACTCAATCTAACCTCGGATTTCAAGCACGTTATGACTAACTTCTCACATTAGAACCTATTGTTTGCGGTCACTGGATGTGTCGGGCGGTTCCGGACAGGATTACACCGCAAACACATTCTAACCTCGAGTTAGTCATGTTTCATGTTTAGTTCATGTCCATTCTAGATGTCGTACGTCAATTATCAATTTACAAGCATGTTCATGTTTATTTGAGATGTCATATGTCAATTATCAATTTCATGTCATGTGTCAAGTTCCATAATTACATAAAAACATGGTTTGTCCAACATATTCCATTTTTAATTATGTTTCTAGGATCTTAACAGCATATCCAATTTCCAAGTCTCAAATTCAAGCTTTACCCAAAAACCCCAATTTATGTTCATGCTTATAATCTCATTAATAGGCTATACCTATTATTCCAATTTTTCCATACATGTGTTCCTAACAGGTTACTATCATTCCTCATATGTTGGTTAAGTTTATTCATATGTCAAGTGCTACTTAACCCATTTCTACTTTGCTTATACAACCATTCGTGAAATAATATTTTTACCCAAATTACTCAATTATAACCAATTCACCAATTCCATGTTATTCATATCCAAACATGCCAATTTCCAAAATCCAATTATACCCAATTTCATAAAATCAATATTTTTCCCAATATATTTCGCCACATTTATACATATAATCTAATTCACCTTTTAGGCTTAATTTCAAGTCACAAACAAATTCCGCCAATTGTCCCAATATTTGCAATAATATTTGTTATGCCACAATTCCCCAAAAATTTCAGATTATATACCTCGAATGCATAAAATAAGTTATGCCCCAATATTCTCATATTTCAATCGTACGTATGTATAATAAGGTTTCATCTAGGTTCGAGATAACCTAGATCCAAAAAAATAAAAAGGGAAGGAGAATAAAAGAACAATTATTATAACATAAATCTTGCATTGAATTTATAACTGGGGAATTGACGAACGATACTTATACCATTATTCAACAAGTTTATTATAATTCAAATCACCTTGACTGGATTGGAGAAATAAGCGATTTGTCGTTTATGTTGAGTTCTGATTTAATCTTCTTATTTGATTGTTGGAGAAGAGCATGAATTGTTGATGAAGAACTTTGCTACTTGATTAAACTCCAAAGTTGATGAAGAACTTGCAATTTAATTTAAGAGTTTTGGGGCGGCGACCTTGTTTGGTTGAAGTTTGGCGGCATGGAGGCATCTTAAGGAATTGTTATGAATTAAGGTTAGGTCTTGCTATGTATTTATAGGTGTAGAGAGTGTTTTAGAGCCCTTAGATTGACCTAGAAGCCATCCGACCCGTACAACACATCAAAACACGTCACAGAAACTGAAATCGCCCAGATCTGGGGATAGGTCGACCCCTGGTCGACCTCCCTAGGGGTAGGTCGACCCCCAGGTCGACCTGCCTGGTTTTGGCGGGAAATTTCCCGTCCAGCTGCCTGCGTCGAATTTCGAACTGTTTTGAATTTTTGTTGAATCTTTTAAAGGACATAACTTCTCCATACGGAGTCAAATTTACGCAAACTTGGACTCTATTCCAAGCATAATTTCGAGACGAACGCAATGGTGATGTCTGTTTTACTTAATTCCTGATATTTAAATTAAGTATCCTTATTTTATTATCTTTTCCGTTACGTACACTGTTATTGAATTAATCTTTCCTTCTCTTCCATATATTAATTATTTTTCATTATACATCACCATTATTTACCTACCTATGCATATACACATATTTTTACATATTTTTAATTATATTAAAAACGCGGGGTGTTACATTCTCCCACCCTTAAAGAATTTCGTCCTCGAAATTCGATAAGAGTAAAAATAGATAACCCCTCGCAATATCCATTCATCAAGTGTGAATCCAATTGTTGCAAACATTGTGCACATGTGCAAAGTGAGATACATCATAGTAAAGTATGTATGCCTAAATTGGATCCACCTGTATGTATGCAAATTTTAAAAACTCTTTCAAAACATGATGCTCACATCCTAAATATACTTGCAGTTCTATATGAATGCAATATTCTTGAAAAATCAACATATTTTTCATCCAAGTTTTTCCACACTCTTATAGAATAAGAGCATAGTTCACCCAATTGTCGCATCCAAAACCCTACCATCCATCATTAAATTCGAAATTTAGAAGAATCTAATTTTCCAAATTTGATTTCCTTATGTTACGAAAAGGTATAAAACGGAAAAATTCACATCCTCCGTTTTTCTTTTCTAATCGTACTTGGATTTTTATATGACTATTCTATGAACATTTCCTATTTTCCTATCCAAGCATAACCACATAAGAAAATTTCTTCTCTTTTTCCACTTATCTTGGAAAATTTCATATTTATTCATCTTTTTCTTAAGATTTCCATTTTCTTTTCCCGTCACATTTGTTGCCTTACTGAATTTATTGTTTCTTGTTAGGTAGGCTTTTCTCTTTCTTAGCTTATTTGACTTAATCCAATTACTTAAGTTTATTATTTCAAATAAGCTTTTTCTGTTTTCAACTCAAACAGCATCCTACACAGCTACTACTATGGGCCAAGAATCTAAGGACTTTTGTCATCTTAGACAATTGCGAGTCCACTCAACAGGATCTACCCACTTACTTGCCATTTACAACTTAGTAGTCACTACTAGTCTTGTTGTGTATTACTAGCCTATCCTTTTTTTTCTTTTTCTCCAGCAACAAACCTAGGTTTCTCAATGCTTATGCATTCTACGGGAAATTTTCCATTAATTTAATATTAGCTAATCCCTGACTGTAAATTGACAAGAGTAACTCCCTAAATATCAACCTCGAAACCGAAATCAACATCAGATTGACACTCAGAGAATTACTCAACTCAACCAATCTCTAGTTGGTTCCAATTGTTTAATTCATAGCTTTAACTTTCTCTCGTTCTATTCTAGGCACTAATCCTTACCTACTCCATTCTTTTTAAGCTGGAGTAGACAAGGATAACTATCGGGCTTACATTGCTTCTAATTACAATGTTAATTTAACTACTCGCTATAAGGTGCATACATCTATTCTATTCCTACAACTTATTTTGTCCACCCAACAAAATTTGTTCGTAAATCAATAATCAAAATTTATTGGTAACAGAATAGAATTTCAAAACTTCTTTTCATATATGAAAACTAGCAAGCTATTTATGCTCCATAATATGCACCTTTTTATGAGAGAATTCTTTTAAAACAAGAAATCATTGTTTTACACAATATACCCCACTTTACTTTAAAACCCAACATGCATTTATCAAAATACTTTTAAGATTAAATCTTGGAAAATACCACAAATCCTTTTACAAATTCAAGTTCTTAAAAGTTTATCATTGGGTTAGACTCAAAGCGGGTCTTCAACACAACTAGGCTTTTCTAGGCACTTTCACGAATTCAATTCTCTTAACTATATATATTCCTAATCCATTTTCCGTATTTCAACCTTTTCTAGTTTTTAAGGTTTCATTTCTAAACCCACTAATCTGAAATACTAATATTTCAGTTTCCATCCTATGAGATACTTTTCTTTCTCTAGCTTCAAGTCATATTGTACACTTTCCCAACCACCTAATGGTTTCCAAATTCCTATGTTCATTCCTTGAGTGTACAAACTAGATATCTCAATTATTTTCATGTCTAGTGGGCTACTATATGGATTTAGGTTTATATATAATATATTTATATTTTAGAAAATACAAATGCGTTCTCTTATTATCTTCCTAAGATCACTAAACCTGGCTCTGATACCAGATGTAACAACCCGGATTCCGACATATCGTTTTTTTTTTTCAAAAATCCAATCTATCGAAGCCCGAGTTGGGTGCTCTGGTATCCTGCAGAAAAAGACAGAGATAAAGAAACATGTTAGAACTCGTAAAGCATCTCACAGCGGAAGGAAATAAAGTATAATATTCAAATATTGTTTTACCTTATTAACAATACTTCTAAACTAGTATCCAAAGCTATACCATCTCTGCCATGAACCTAACCTGGAAGTATGAAATGAGGAGGGGGTTAGAACATAAGTTCTGTGTGAGTGGACTTAGAATAAACTTATGTATAATCCTACATATACCGTTCAGTTATATTTTCTTGCTTATTAGGTTATTCGCGATATTAGCTCTCTAAGCTATACTCATGTCCCACTAGTAGGTTAACCTAATACAACGTATATGTAGATACCCCAAACTCGTCTAATCCTTTCCATGTATATATACAGTCCCTTGCCGTATATCGTACGGGCTTCATCATGTAAATCTACACTACTTCGGTGTAGTGCCACCATTCTCGAAATCGTTTGGACTACCCCTCTCGATCTTGCTAGATTCCGTGTATCATCTAGATCTAATCTAAGGTTTACTATCGAACGCTTCCTAGATTCAACCAGGGTTTACGCTACCCAGGGTCATTGGGGTTTATGCTACTTATTGAACGCTTCTCGGATTCAGGGTTTACGCGACCTAGGTCCGACTAGGGATTATGCTACCTATCGAACGATGCCCCTAGTCTAGGACACACTACCCAAAGCGATATATGTTCCTAGACTTTCCCCACGTACGTGTTGTGAATCGTTATCGATGTCTAGTTGCACATGTCCTCTACATGTGCGGCCCGAGTCCCGTGGCAGGGCTAATCAAGAAACACGGAACTCGGTCGAGAGCTTTAAGTTATCCGCCGACGCAGATGCTAAGGTCTGTTCTTACCTTTGGGTGGCTGTGGTCCCACTTGACCCCTCCCTCAACTAATGAAAGACACCCAAGAAAATCAAGAATGAGAACTATACGCAGGCCCCCTATGCCCCACAAACCTATTGGTCAAACTTCACCCATAACTAGATAGCAAGTATATGGTCTGTTGGAGTTCTCCGCCTTTCCGCTTTACATACTCGATTGACTCAAGATGGTAGGTAGACGACGATGTGCTATCATAGGGCTAATCTAGATATCGCCGCCTCACACTGGTCCATCCTAGTCTTTAGGTTGCCTTATATTGCAACCAAGGCATACTCTTGGTTCTTCTAACGCAGACCTTAATCTCTGTTAGCCCAGGAGGATCATCTGCAACCTCACAGAGGGATACCAAGAGTACATTCACGTCCCCTCGAAGCCGCTTGCTTCGTAACCCAGACCGTTGGAGCCTTCTTCTTGGTCAGACGGACGTACGCTCCATCTCGTGTTCTACTTGGCTTTCTTGACTAAGGTTTACTACTTAGTTCTCTTAACTAAGGTTTACTACTTAGTTTCCTGAATCGTTCGTTTTCTTAACTAAGGTTTACTACTTAGTCCTCTTAACTATGGTTTACTACTTAGTTTCTCTTAATCGTTCGTTTTCTTAACTAAGGTTTACAACTTAGTCCTCTTAACTAAGGTTTACTACTTAGTTCTCTTTCTCGTTATTTACTTAGTTCTCTAAACTAAGGTTTATTACTTGGTTCTCTTAACCAAGGTTTGATACTTAGTTTTTGTTACTTAGTTCCCTTTAACTAAGGTTTGTTACTTAGTTCCTTTTAACTAAGGTTTTACCTATGAATTCAAGCATGACTTAAGTTATCTTTATCAAATGATAGCGTGCGGGTGTTCTCCCACATTTCCAGCTTAGATTAACTTATTTCATGGTATAAGTCGTCCCACCCTTCGACTCTTGTATTACATTTTAAGTCATATTCATTTCTTATCCCTAGGATAAGTTTATCCATTATTTAATCTTATCATTCCCCACTTTTCCTTGCTTTGATACTGTTATATTGGTTAAGTTTGCCCATGTGTCCAAGTTGACTTAACCTCCAATCACGTATTCAATTCAACCCACGCGTCATGTTCAATTGGTTAAGTGTTATCCAGCAGTTCACGTTGACTTAACCCACCCACATATCGAGTCAAATTGGTTAAGTGTTATCTAGCGGTTCACGTTGACTTAACCCACCCATATATCATGTGAAATTGGTTAAGTGTTATCTATCAGTTCGTGTTGACTTAACCTACATATATATCGTGTCAAATTGGTTAAGTGTTATCTAGTGGTTCACGTTGACTTAACCCACCCTTATATCGAGTCAAATTGGTTAAGTCTTGTCTAGTATTTCATGTTGACTTAACCTTACTATACTGGCATGTGTCATTAGCATTAATTAATTATTAATGCCCAACCTCTCACATTAGACTTATTGTTGTGGTCATTGGATGTGCCGGTTGGTTCCGGACAGGATTACACCACAACTCAATCTAACATCGGGTTTCAAGCACGTAATGACTACTCACATTAGAACCTATTGTTTACGGTCACTGGATGTGCCGGGCGGTTCCGGGCAGGATTACACCGCAAACTCATTCTAACTTCGAGTTAGCCAGTTTCATGTTTAGTTCATGTCCATTCTAGATGTTGTATGTCTATTATCAATTTACAAGCATGTTCGTGTTTAATTAAGATGTCATATGTCAATTATCAATTTCATGTCATGTGTCAAGTTCCATAATTACATAAAGACATGGTTTGTCCAACATATTCCATTTTTAATTATGTTTTTAGGATCTTAACGGCATATCCAATTTCCAAGTCTCAAATTCAAGCTTTACCCAAAAACCCTAATTTATCTTCATGCTTATAATCTCATTAATAGGCTATACCTATTATTCCAATTTTTCCATACATGTGTTCCTAACAGGTTACTATCATTTCTCATATGTTGGTTAAGTTTATTCATATGTCAAGTGCTACTTAACCCATTTCTACTTTGCTTATACAACCATTCGTGAAATTATCTTTTTACCCAAATTACCCAATTATAGCCAAATTCACCAATTCCATGTTATTCATATCCAAACATGCCAATTTTCAAAATCTCATTATACCCAATTTCATAAAATCAATATTTTTCCCAATATATTTCCCTACGTTTATTATATATATAATCTAATTCACTTTTTAGGCTTAATTTCAAGTCACAAACAAATTTCGCCAATTGTCTCAATATTTGCAATAATAATTATTATGCCATAATTCCCCAAAAATTTCAGATTATATTCCTCGATTGCATAAAATAAGTTATGTCCCAATATTCCCGTATTTCAATCGTACGTACGTATAATAAGATTTCGCCTAGGTTCAAGATAACCTAGATCCAAAAAAATAAATAGGGAAGGAGAATAAAAGAACGATTATTATAACATAAATATTGCATTGAATTTATAACTGGGGAATTGACGAACGATACTTATACCATTATGCAACAAGTTTATTATAATTCCACTCACCTTGACTGGATTGGAGAAATAAGCGATTTTGTCGTTGATGTAGAACGCTGATTTAATCTTCTTATTTGATTGTTGGAGAAGAGCACTAATTGTTGATGAAGAACTTTGCTACTTGATTTGATTAAACTCCAAAGTTGATGAAGAACTTGCAATTTAATTTAGAGTTTTGGGGCGGCGACCATGTTTGGTTGAAGTTTGGCGACATGGAGGCATCTTAAGGAATTGTTATGAATTAGGGTTAGGTCTTGCTATGTATTTATAGGTGTAGAGAGTGTTTTAGAGCCCCTAGATTGACCTAGAAGCCATCTGATCCGTACAACACATCAAAACACGTCACAGAAACTGAAATCACCCAGATCTGGGGATAGGTCGACCTCCCTAGGGGTAGGTCGACCCCCTGGTCGACCTGACCTCCAAGTCGACCCCCAGGTCGACTTTCCTGGTTTTGACGGGAAATTTCCCGCCAGCTGCCTGGGTCGAATTTCGAACTGTTTTGAATTTTTGTTGAATCTTCTAAAGGTCATAACTCCTTCATACGGAATCCGATTTACGTAAACTTGGACTCTATTCCAAGCAGAATTTCGAGACGAACGCAATGGTGATGTCCGTTTTACTTAATTCCTAATATTTAATTTAAGTATCCTTATTTTATTATCTTTTCCGTTACGTACACTGTTATCGAATTAATCTTTCCTTCTCTTCCATATATTAATTAATTTTCATTATACATCACCATTATTTACCTACCTATGCATATACACATATTTTTAATTACATTAAAAATGCGGGGTGTTACAGTAAGCTAGTATACCTTCATAAGGGGCACACGACGGGTAATTCGGCGGACATGTTTACTAAGACATTACCGATTGGAAAGTTCGAGCATTATATACACATATTTTTAATTATATTAAAAATGTGGGGTGTTACAGTAAGCTAGTATACCTTCATAAGGGGCACACGACGGGTAATTCGGCGGACATGTTTACTAAGACATTACCGATTGGAAAGTTCGAGCATTGCTCGAACTTTATTCGATTGTTGAGGTGCTAGGTGCCACGGGATGACACGGTTTGAAGAGAGTGGTTTTGTTTGTTGACGAGGAGTATCGTTGAGAGGTTTGAAATCTATATTCTTGGTATGTACTCGTTTACACGCCTGAGTACTTTGTCTTTTGATAAGACTGTCTTGGTTTATATACTTTCAATACTTCGTTAGTGGGCGGTGGGTTCGCCGGGGCTCATGCTCGAGCTCGTTAGAGAAGTATTTGAAGGTAAAGTAGGAGATGCTTGGTTGCATTGGAGTTTGGAGATGATTATAGTATTGATGTGGAGTGTTAAAGTTTATTACAACACTATATGTTGGATTGAAGTGGTCAAAGATAGCTTGAAAATGGTTATAAGACGGTTCATGAGTTGAAGCTACGAAACTCAAGATATCGCGTGATGAAGTTGGCTAGCTTAGGAGTAGCTGCAGTGGTTTGCAACTCAGCTCAGATGTCTGAGCTTGGATCCAGACGTCTGAGCTATGAGAATGAAATAAATTGTTTCAAATCAGTGCTAAAAAAAACTTAGATTTCAAAAAGATGTGCTTTAACCTAAAAGGTACTTTGCCGGAGAATTAACTTCTATGAAGATTTAGTTCATTGTATATCATATAATAAACAGAGCTATTTTGTGTCTGTACCCCCCCAAAATATGAGCACTCTATTCCAGTAAATTTCTAGAGTCTGCAATTAGATGTTTGTTTCCCAAGTCAGACATCTGACCTGATGCTACTCTGAGACAGAGCCATGATTCAGACGTCTGAATCATGGCTCAGACATCTGAATCAAGTGACCGGCTATTTTAGCATGCTTTCTTTGCAGAATTTTTTCTGGAGGTTTGAGGGTTAAAAAAGACTTTTGCCTGGATGGGATTCTAACCTATATACACTATTTTCAGTTTTTGAAGAACAAGAGTTTGTTTGATCAAGGGTTTATTCTCAAGAGAAAAACAAGGGTTTATAACCTTGTTATTATTCTTCAATTTTATTCTCCACAAACTCAATTCTAAATTGATTATTAGTGATCATCAATATCAATATCTTGTACTCCTTTAATAGTGGTAACAATATGATCTTTCCAAGATCGATGTATACTAACAAGTTGTTAGTGAAACCGCTATAAAATTTGTGTGATTTATTTTCATTGCTTTAGTTATTATTGATTGCTTGTGGCTGAGTTAGGCTTGTTTGGATTGGTTGATCAATGTTTTGGTGATTTGAGTTATTGGGATTTGGTTATTTTTACTAATCTACCAACGATCTCGTCTTCCACGGCATGTGGGTTTGAGTTAAATTGGTGTTTGACTTAAATTTCAGAACTACATCGAATACTTATATAATGAGTTAAGTGATCGCCAAGTGAAAGCAACAAAGCTCAACAGAGGGAGAGGATGAAAGCAGGGATCAATGGTGCATGCATAATGAACGTTAGTGTGCTAGTTTTAGATAAATATGGTTCATCGATATTTTTTTATCAAATAAATATTCAGAATTCAAAATCCACAATTGACCAAAACTACTTAAAAACCCTGGGTCTATAATGAATTGTTATTAAATTATCAAACTAGACATTTTATATCTTGTTTTATTTTTACATTGTAATCAAATTGAGATATTTCACTGTGCATTGTTTGCCATATCAGATTATAGTTGCATGCTTACCCTTAAAACTTTCACTGATCACATTACACTTTTTTGATAAAATGTGAGAAAGAAGCAATAAATAAATTATACAAGTTATTAGTGGTGACACATGATTTAAGTTGTTATATTCCATAATTTAACCATAGCCAAATGTTGGGATTTTATGCGCAGTGGAAAAGACAAAACACAAAAAAAGGTTTTTTTCATTCAATCACTTGAAGATGAATTTGAATGAAAATAACAACACAACAAATCTAAAATAATAGCAATGCACAAATATTCCAACCAACCACCTTTATTGATTCACAAAAAACGGGTTTTGTTTACACTCAATGGTTCAAAACAAAATTACAATTGAACCAATAATCTTATTGAGAAAGGAAAAAGATATCTAGAGAACTAAAAATATTGTTGGAAAAAGATATTCTAGAGAACTAAAACTCTTGAATCAACCTGGAAGCACCAACCGCGTTTATCAGCAGTAAATATAAATGACTTCTCCAATCCCTAATTCCCTCATTTTTTCTCTCCAGGGCGCAAGCCCTGAAGGCACACAACCGCTTCAAATATTCTCACATAGTTTCAGATGGCCTGGATCTGATCATGAAGGCTACATATATAGGAGAATAGAATAACTAAACAAATATCCAAATTGCTCATTCAAAATATCTTTAGAATATAAACTTTTATTTCTTTTCTTCTATAATAAAATCAATTAATTAATTACATTCCTCTTCAAAAAATATATTTATATCAACAAATTCAACACTCCACCTTGATTCAAGTATCATATATCTCCAATAATCATCAAAACAAGTCATCGATAGCTCTTTCTCATCTCTAAATTTACAACCCTCGGTCTTAAGGCCACGAGGTACACCTCGCATGTTTCCGGAGTACCGTGAGACTCAATTGATTTTCGTGCTACAATCACACCCAGTCGATTTGAACGGGTTACAACCACACCTTCTCAATTAAAACTATTATAAATACAATCTACCATCTGCAAAAGATGCATCTTCTACCTGAGCTGCACCACACAAAACTAACAATCTCAAAAGCGTTTGTAACACCACAGAAATGTCCATCTTGTGGATTTTCCATATCGACACCTACCTGTCACTTAACCCGAGCTCCTTCCTTGATCACCTTCGATCCCTCGAGCATCATCAATATGAAGACTCTTGTCTGAAACATGAATCAAAACATTAAGGCATTGGCGAATCAAAACAATCGCCTTCTACTTCGTCTTCTTCCATCTTCACTCATCCATATCAGAGGGTTTTTTCTCATCTCCATCAACGAGATCATGAATAACGTTGATGTATAGAACATCCTTCATCTTAAGCTTCCAAATTCCCTAATTTATTCCATCAAAAATAGCCATCATCGAAAATGACATCATCTACAATATTCAATACAAAATCACTTCAAGCTTTGCGATGATCTGAGCTTTAAAACCAATCTGTTGGGGTTTTGTGTGCGACGGAAAAGACAAAAACACCCCAAAAAAAAAATAGATTTTTTTCATCCAGTCACTTGAAGATGAATTTGATTGAAAATAACAACACAATAAATCAAAAATAATAGCAATGCACATATTCCACCCAATCACCCTCTTTATTGATTCACAAAAACGAATTTTGTTGACACTTAATGGATCAAAACAAAAAATAAACAAAATTATAGTTGATCCAATAACCTTATCGAGAAACGGAAAGAATATCTAGATGACTACAAATATTGTAGGAGAAGAAGAACAATGAAGAACGACGACAAACCCTTGAATCAACATGGAGGCACCAACTTCGTCTATCAGCAGTAAATAGGAATAACTTCTCTCAGCCCTAATTCCCTCATTTTCCTCTCCATGGCGCAAGCCCTAGAGGCACACAACTTCTTCGGATGTTCTCACACGGTTTCATATGTTCATTTACAGATAAAATAATGATTTTTTTCCATGAAAACTAAGAGAAAATTATTATGATTGTATCAATTAAGAGTGGTATAGATAATTATTTAAGCACTGACTTGATATGGACGATACAGTGTATTGTTGTTTTTCTACCCGTACTTGATTCCGAAATTGTTGTTCATTGTGGTTAAATTTTTTTTTGGTGGGTTCCACTGGAAGGCATGGTAACTAATGCAATAAGGCCTAAGAGCATCTCCAATGTATTAAAAGGCTTAAGAGCATCTCCAATGTATTAAACATGTAATGTGTAATTTAATCTGTGTGTCCACAATGTCAAACTAATGTAATTAGACAACGCTTTAAAGTAAGAAAAAAAACCCTCAAATGCGAAATGTTATTTAAATAATAATTTAACACCTCTAGCCAATCAAGTTGTGACAAATAATATATTTATTTCAATTAGTTTTATTTAATTAATTGTTATTGGTTTCACATTCTCAAATACAGTGTTCACAACTAGACATTACAATTAACAATCTTTTGTGTTGTGTGCCACATCAAATTAACATTCTATTTTACATTAACGTTGGAGATAAAATTTCACATGAAATTCTAAAGTGCTTGTGTGTAATGTATTTAACATGGCAATCACGATAGCATTGAAGATGCTCTAATTCTGATTATCGAGTACAATGTTGTTCAACTGAATTAGCATCTTACTTCTACAAACCTAACAAGACTTAAATTTAAACTTTCAGGTAAAAAAAAAAAAAAAAAATCCGGGTACATAAGTAATTTTATGGTGTAGGTGCAACCTATTTGCTGATAAATATGCAAAATTAATTCATTCATCCGTGTATTTTTCTACAAATGTCATTGAAATCTATGACTGAGCAACTTTTTCCCATCCTTTTAGTTCAAGTTTCTTGTAGCCAGTTTTGTTGCTAACAGTATGAGATTGAAACTCAGTATAACATCTTTTTGCTTACTATATTTTGTTAGAAAGCTGCTATAAAGAAAATGGATATGGAGGCGACTAGAGAATTCTTAGCAGAACTCAAAGTTCTAACTAATGTCCATCACTTGAATTTGGTAAGCTGTTTTCCCAATTGCACTGCTATTATACGTAAAATGTATATTTTACTTGCACTTTTTTTTTTTTTTTTCTATTCTCCAAACCCTCACTTGGTGTAACACAAACTTGTAGCACATATTTTTTTTTCTGAAATTAATCATTAACAGTGTAACACTGACTGGGCTGTTATTATTATGTTTGTACATCGAAAGTTGTCAGACTTTATTAATCACCATGCACCCTTGCGAATTTCTCATTGTTTCACCAAATTGTTATTTGAACATTCTGCAGGTTAGGTTGATAGGTTACTGTACTGAATTCAATTTGTTTCTTGTTTACGAATTCATAGAAAATGGAAACTTAAGTCAACATTTACGAGGGTCAGGTATGATATTAATTTTGAGGCTTCATCTTATGATATCTATCATACAACAAATTAATATTCTTAGCATTTCCGTTTTATATTTAAAATACAGACAGGGAACCACTAGAATGGTCTACTAGAGTACAGATTGCCCTCGATTCAGCAAGGGGGTTAGAGTATATTCATGAACATACAGTTCCGGTCTATATCCATCGTGACATTAAGCCAGCAAATATTTTGCTCAACAAGCAATTTCATGCAAAGGTTAGAATAAATTCGAAAATTAGGGTTGACTACCTGTAGTTTAGTTTGTTTAGTTTTGTATGTTTGTAACAGCTGTTGTAATTCAGGTTGCGGATTTTGGATTAACAAAACTTACTGAAGTTGGTGGTATGACCCAACCAACAAGGCTAGTGGGAACATTTGGTTATATGCCTCCAGAGTAAGCCAATTGCTCTTTGGCTGAATTATTCTTTGGACAGTTCCGAGTTATTTTCGTAATAACAGTTATCAAGTATCTGGATTGTCACAAAACTAACAGTAGTACTTGACTTTGCGAAATATTTTTGGTTTCCAATTTTGCTTTGGTGGATTCTGATTTTCTTATTCTTCGTTAATGATCAATAAAGTCTTCCCCTTGTGATTACTTTCATTTATCACACTTTGTATTGGTCGGTTTGTGTAACATATGATCTTACACAACTTACATATTTTTACCTTTTTATTTCCTAAATTTCAATTTTTACCGTTATCGTACAGGAAGCCTCATGCACTGGGTTCCACCTTATTTTCTAAACTTGTCTTTTTTACAAGGCAGGCTCTAAAACTATTTTAGAGCTCAGTTTGACGAACAAATGAAAATTACTCTTTTTTACCTACGTGGCTTATGCTTAGTATACAATAGCAATTTGTTTGGAACACTCATGCATTTCCTCTATTATGTGGACTGCTTCGCAAGAGCAAAGGATAATGGCACCGTGTATGTACAGTGGTGACACACATCAGTTTACATGTCCAAGCATGCATTATTATTATACACAGATCTGTGCATACAATAACTGGGGTTGCTTATGTTAAGTTCGTGCGTGCATGAATATTGTATTTATCAGGTCCTGCTTAATGATTCAAGAGAATTAACTTTTCTTTCAGTCAAATTTTATGTAAATCTGGCCAGGAAAGTTGAATCAATGCAATTGATATTTTGGTACATTTATGAATCCTTCTGTGGTTACAGATAAAGAGAGGATGCATTATGTAATAATTAGATAATGTTAATCAGATGAAAAACAAATTTTTTTTTTCATCATATTTTTCTAACTCTAAATTTTGACTATTTTCTTTTGCACCTTTTCTCAAAACTCGGTTAGCATGGCCACTGGTTAAACAAACACTGATTGCTTCACTTTTTTTTTTTTTTTTTTCCCTTTTTTCTTTTCAGTATAAGCCATGTTCAAGTCAGTTTTCTTGTATCTAAATTTTGTTGGTTACATTTTACTTTTTTTTGCCGCAGATATGCGCAGTTTGGTGATGTTTCTCCAAAGATCGATGTATATGCATTTGGTGTTGTCCTCTATGAGCTCATTTCTGCTAAAGAAGCTGTAGTACGAGGAGGACCTGGTACTGAATCAATGGGACTGGTTGCTATGGTTAAAATCTTCACTTCACCGTTCATTTGAATTCATAATTTTGGTTTCAACTGTTTAGAATGCATCTAATTAGTTTCTTTGTTATAGTTTGAAGAAGCTCTTAACAAGCCTGATCCAAGTGAACATTTGAAACTACTAGTCGATCCAAGACTAGGGAACAATTACCCAGTTGAGTCTGTCCATAAGGTGAAGTTGCATCTCATCTTAAAATCAATACCTCCATAATATATTTTTCTGCATATTAGTTACGTTTAATCGTTTAGGTTTCGCTTCTTGCCAAGGCTTGCACACACGAGAACCCTCAGTTGCGTCCGAGTATGAGAACAATTGTTGTAGCGCTGATGACGCTTTCTTCCAACACTGAGGATTGGGATGTTGCATCTTTCTATGGAAATCAAGCTATGCTTAATCTCATGTCTGGGAGATGATATTACCATGAGCTACACCCTTTGTATATTTGTAATAGTCCTTGAACATTTGTAAATATTTATTTAGGAGGCAATTTAATTAAATTATTTGTGACCATCATTTTCATATTGATGGGGTCTGTCTCCCATCCTCAACCCGTGTAAAACCACTCACGCTAGGAGTACATTTTTCAGATTGGTCAATATGAGTTGGTGCTTGATTTAGTTTATTCCCTTGAAAGTTTCAAAGTCACTTTGCTTCTCACCTGCCTTGCAATAGTGGGGAGTTCATTTGAACTTGCTGTATGACGTATTACCATGGTGCCACTGAAAACGAGTTTTTTGTTCTTCCCTACCGGGAAAGAAAATAGTTGGATGATTTTCCCTCATCCAGCATGACTTTATATTAAGGTATGAAGTGTTTACTCTGTTACATTACAGATTATGTACTGATAGAGTTTGAGAATAAAGATTATGGTGGATTGTGATACAATGTTAAACAGAAGAGAAATTGAATGAATGGATTTTATTTCATGTAAAATGAATTGATTATTACATTGCTTCGGTTGATGCATGTATATACTAATTTACTCTGGATGTAACAGTTTTCTTTGATGCTTTGGGCTGGTTGACTCAGCCCTGTATGGATGCTGGAATGTTGGACTTGATAACCCAAAACTCCGAAGGGATATATATTATCATTTTAATGCTTCATCCACGTACTTTCACTTGTATAATCCAAATCAAGGTAAAACAGAGCAATTCAGATAAAACATAGCAGTTCAGATTTCTATCACATAAGCCCATACAATATTAAACAATATCAACATCGATACCAAATCCAAATATATCATACAAGCATCAGTTCAACACAAATTACATAAACTATGCAACTGAACCCATGTGTATAAAAAATACAACAAAATCAACGTTGGCAAAGTTGACTAATCAGGGTTCAATTGAAAGGTGTGCGTATATTTACGTAATATAATAGCAGTCACATATAGAGTTCAGGGCGCTATGATTCTACAAACATGTAGACATGTGTAGTCCACTCCAAACAAGGCTTCCATTGAATTTGATTGTCTTTCAGTTTGTTCTGATTGTAAATTGTAATGAAGTTGCAAAGCAAACAAATATTGCAAAGTTAACATTAGAAAGTAAACAAACAATTGCACATACTTGTTCAAACATAAGTCATTGCTAATTAAACAAACACAACAATGCAAACTAAACAAACTGGCCTTTCAATCGCAAGACAGGGACGCAAACGAAAAAGGGTTCAGAATCTTACCCTCAAACTAACGAGTGGGCACGGGTACCCACGTTCTTCCGTGCTCGTAGGCTCTATGCATTCCGGTATCACAAACGTGTGCATGCAGCTGCTTCACTAATGTGAATAGGTTATACAGAAGGGTGGGTTGGTTATATACTGCGTCATCGACTCGTGGCAAGCAACAAGCATAGGAATAAAGAGTGCGAACAACAAGACATGACAATGACAAGTACCAAACAGTTCAACAAAAGCAAGTCTGGCATGGCAAGGTAAAAAGCAACAAGCTAGCGACACGGTAACGTGATACAGAGGCTTAAGTACACACTACACAGTGCCATGTTCAAAACAACGTTACAAAACATTTCTAGCATGCAGACAAACTCATGGCATGCAAAGTGCTAGATTGTCAAGCATCTCAGGCTAGTGACAAAGCACCAAAGGCTATGGCATAAAAGTTCATGGATAAGGTTATAAGTAGAGTCAGCTATTGGGGTAGGCCAAATAGCCCACTGCCTACGACAACCCCCTTAGCCCAGCAACCCCCTCCCATAAAAAAAAAAAAAAAAAAAAAAAAAAAAAAAAAAAAAAAATCAGATGCAAAATATCTCGCTTCCTTTCCTTAATTTCGTTTCCATGATTCCATCGAGTTCCGCCTTTTCCAAAAACCAATTTCCGCTTCTCCAAAAATTCCAGAGCTCCGCCTTCTCCAAGGATTTCTGAGTTCCGCATTCTCACAAAATCTCGATCTCGATCCCGTTTCCTTCAGAAGCCAAACCCTACTTCTCTCTTATCCTTGTTTAGGTATACCCTTTTTCGAATTCTGAAATTGCAGTTTGTTTGTAGGCATGTTACGCTTGTAATTGTAGGCTTGTAGCTTGCCCTTTTTCCAATTTTTGAAATTGGCTTGTAGTTCTCTCTTAATCAGACCACGTTTTTTCAATAAAATTCCAAAAATTGCAGTTTGTAGACTTGTAGTTGTAGGCTTGTAACTTATGTTTATAAAATTTAGTTTATGTTAAATACACAAATCAGTTTATACAAATTTCAGTCAATAAAATCTGATTCTTTGAATCAATTATTTATAAATTATTTTAATTGAATATCAAATGTTTAGGAAATATGACGAAGAATGAAGATGATAAAAATCGAATTAGATATCGAAAACAAAACTTTGGAGCTTACAATAAAAGAGTAAAGCAAAAGAAAGACTATCTAGCAAAATCCCTCGTTGGTTCAATTTCTAAGATGTTTGAAGCAAAAACCAAACAATCTCAATGTTCAACTTCAAGTTGGATTAATGAAGCAAGCGATGATAACGAAACTTTGATGATGATGTAGATGTTGATGTTAATGAAACCCAATCTGTAGAAGATAATTTTAGGATTACTTACTTTCTTCATATAATTGATCAAACTCTTACTTCACTTCATGATCGCTTTGAACAATTCGTACTTTATGAATGAATTTTTGGATTACTTTTGAATGCAAAATTCAAAACCATTGAAGATAATACATTGAAAGAGCAATGTATGGAATTAGAAATGTTTTTAAAACACGATCAAGAGAGTGATATTTGTGGAAAAGGATTATTTCTTGAACTTACACAATTGAGAAGAATAATGCCATTAGAAGTAACAAAATCAAGTGGCATTCTTGATTTCAGAAGATCTTATCGTGATGTGAGTGGATTTTTAAATGTATGGGTTGCATATCGAATTTTATTGACGGTTCCGGTTACGGTGGCTTCAGCGGAAAGAAGTTTTTCGAAGTTGAAGTTGATAAAAAATAATCTTCAAACCACTGACACAAGAACGACTAAGTGGGTTGGCTATGATTTCCATTGAAAAACAATATTTGAACACGTTGAAGTATGATGACGTAATTGAAGAGTTTGCTTCTAAAAATATAAGAAGAAATGGTTTTCGTTGAATAATATTAGTGTTAAAGATATGATGACATGTTTACACTATTATGTGGAACAGAGTGTACAACATAAAGGTATATGCATATGATAGTAGGGAAAACAACCAAGCTTAAAGGCACTGGCAACAATACATTTATCGGCAAAAGAAAGGGGAAAGTGAATACAATACCAAAGTTTTACAAGCCTGACAGAATCAAGTCGTCAATCTGTAACAAGTTTCCTTTTTTGTTACTCCCTTGTAGCCGTTACCCGAATTTGAAACAGTGAATAAATTTTTTTTTTTAAAAAGTAAACTACTGTTGCTCTATCTAACTCTTAACTAAAAATACAATGACAGTCCTTATTTTCAGAAGAAGAGAAAAGCAACAGGATTACAAACCAGGCCTGGCCCTGGGCATAGGCCGCCTAGGGCTCCGGACTGACGAGGAGGAGGAGCATGTGGGACTCAAAATTTCATATTTCTATAAAGATGGATACCTGATTCAGTACGTGAACAAGAATCGGTTGAGTGGTAAATGGTAATGGCTGCTGCTCATGTGCTGTGAGACATGAGTCCGATTCCCAGCAAGGGTAGCTTTTTAGGCAACCGCAGATTTTGTTCTTTGACCTTCTTTTGCGTTTGTTAGATTTGTTTTCGCTTTTGCTTTCATGGTATTCACATAAAATCTGCACCCCCCTCCCCCTTCCGAATTTTTTTGGCCTAGGGCGACAGTTCCTTCAGGGCCGACACTGTTACAAGCATTACATATGGTGTATCACATACGTGAGTCAATCAATCCAACACCTTCACTAGTCATGCTGCGGCAAAATGAAATATCCAGACTTCTCAAATTTTAACTCCTCCCCTCCTGGCAATCGCAACTGTAACCTGTTTGAGATGACCGAAAAACAAAAAAATCTCAGTTTCTGCTAATTGCATGGGGATAAAACTTATGCACACACCAGGTTGATGAAATGCCACTCTTATTCAATTGAAATTTTAGGTCACTTTACTGATTTCGACAAGCAACCTTCACCTTGTCATTGGTATGTTTCTTTCCTTAAGAAGGAATTTCAAAATAGACCCAAACTAGCCAAATTTGATGAAATTGTGAAATAGCAAAAATAACGTGTAACACATAATCCCAGGACATAAGACATTAGAAAATTTCTAATTATAAGAAGCTATATGTTACATAGGCAGTATAAAAAAGAACCATATATGTACGCACCATATCGTAAATCAAAATTGACAGTTTACTATTATTGAAATTCTCTATCAAAATGCAACATGTAAGAATTCACATATTCACTGAATTTCATTTCGTCTTTGAGTAAGTATAGTACATATGTTGGCTTAATAATATGCCGATAGCTTTGTCTAACCTATACATCCTGTTTAAACGAGAATCTGTAGATTCCTCTAATAAAATGCATGACTATAACTTGTATAAGTTCACACTTTAAACATGTCTTGTAAGCTACAAGCTCGGTAAGTTGTTTTCTTATTATAAGGAAAAATACGAAGCAAGATGTATCCTATTTAACAAAAAAAGTGGAAGAAAAAGAAGAACAGCGAGGATGCCTTTTGACTATTGTTAAGGGATATAACACTTGATGATCCTCCTGGTGCTTCTACAAAGGTTATCCCATTAAGGTGAAAGTTCAAGTATAAATACAATGCTCGATAGCATCCCAAAGGTTAGTTGTGTGTGTGTATATATGTATACGTACGTATAGAATAACATAGAATGTAAGCTATCTAATGCACACACCTAAATGCATTACGGTGTAACTTAAGCTTCCAAATTGATCTACAACCATTAGCTAAATGTCCTATTGCAGTATCGTATAACATACTTAAAATTTGAAGATCAAGCGAGAACAAATGTCAGCAATTTTCTCCAATGACTTTGACTGAGGACTAGTCATCTTTCTGCATAAGAAATCAAATCTTTCGGCTACTAGCCAAAGTAAATCTTAAAATGGTATACTGAAATTTTGTTACAAGAAAATGAGAATATCCCCTATTTAAATTACAATAGGATTAAAGTAGCACATATTTTAAATGTTATAATACCAAGATAGTGACAAATGAAATTGATGAAGGTCCATTTCATATAGCAATTGCAACTTTGTTCCAAAGAAATGTTTTTTATCGAATTTGAAGGCATGTATTAACTAACATCTAGAATAGAACGAGACTTATTTCATGATTTAAAGTATTACATTAGGCATAGTTTTAGAAAAGCAATACATGTTCGAAGGTATTACCACTTGAAATTGATATAGGGAAATTCTCCATCACTAAATGCTTACCTCTCAAGAGTAGAAGATTCAAAATGAAAAGAAAAATATTTACCAGCAATCCGTGAACACAAGCGCCTTTATAGTTGAGCCATAGATAGAAAGCAATTTTTTGACAAACTTATTAGTAACAGTCTCAATGCCACCTACCGACAAAATTTCCAAATGCTTAAACTTAATCAAAGAAGGCAGAATCAACATTGGTTTCGCATCTGGGCATTCGTCAATATAAAGCTCTCTCAATACTAATTCTAGCTTATCATCTAAACTAATGATACCAGCTGATGTGATAAGTAAACACTGACTGAGATTTACAGAGCTTAGAAGTGGCGCTAAAGTGGCAATTGCATTTAGCCCATCATCTAAAATACGATAATTCCCCTTGAGAGACATTTTGATCATTGAAGGCATGCTATTTGGAGACTTGGCAAAAATGCCTTTAAGTACATAATCAGGCAAACATTGTCCAGAGAAAATAAGCTCCATTACCTATAAAACAACGTAAAAACTTTGCAAAAGAAATCAATGTGAAAACTCAGTTTGGTTTAACATTCCAAGAGTTGTTGGCTTTAATATATGACTATCAAACTAACTTTAATTCTACTGAAAACTGACTTCAAACCCATCTTAGTTTAGAACTCACATTGTTACAACTTATATACAAGTACAAAACTTGAGAAATTGAAGATTCACCTCTATTGAAAATCAACACCAATGTTAGACATACCAAGATGAACCAAATGTTAAAGTTTATGCCCTAGAGGCAATCCATTTGATGTGATTAATAACGTTGTTGTTTTATTTGGAATAAAAAATATTCTGTTATGTTATATTTACTGCGTAATATAAATATTGATATAATAGAAGTCCTTAGAATAATAATACGGAATTTTATAGTTCGAGTAAGACTTGAACTTGAGATTATATAATATATTGAGTATTATTATTCTTAAATGTCCCTAGTCAAGTTTTATTGTTTATATAGGACAATAATAAAACATTGAGACTAGTATGTTGATTGACTGATGATCACATCTCATTGATCATTAATATACGTGATATTAAAGTCAAGACATAAATACGTATTGGAGAATAGCGTATTGGGCTGACCCACCGTGAGATAACTACATGGAATATAATTAACAGTATCATAAGTTATTCTCATAATGATAGTGATGTAATGGTCCTCAGACCTGAAATCATTATAATTTTATTCGAGGATATTTGTGTTTTGATATCATCTAAAGTTACTCGTAGCAGGGTAACGATAACGGTGATTATTGGATACATCTCGAATCGAATGAAAATTATGAATGATCTAGATGGAATTTAACCCTATAATATATATTTGTAGTGATATCCATGGGCCTCTTGATTGAGTGAGACTGAAAAATGCATGGTCGTGCTCAAATATTGATTTGTTTTATACAGTCTACTCATCGATCAAGATAAACGGATTAAATTATTAAGAGGATGATACAATCCATGTCTCGAGTTTAATCCTGGATATATTGGTTAAAATGATCATATTACATTGATACACTGGTCACTGAAAGGTTGTATCGAATCATTGATTTTATTATAACTTGGGTAGCAGCGATGCATTGCTAGATGCCAATCACTGTTTATGATTTTAAATATCATTTAAAATCATTGCCAACGTTATGGTAACCTATAGGGTCACACATAAGAACGTATGAAAGGATGAAATACCGTTATTAACTAAATGGGTCAAGTGTTGACACTTTCTTTGGTTGAAATGGTAAAAATGGGTAACATGACTCCACTATTATCTCGTGTTGATTAAAATAAAAGGGTCCGACCCTTATTATTATTCTAAGAGGATAAGACAAAATGAAAAACACAACCGAGAGCTCTGGAAAAATGAAAACCCTAATGGTGGCTAGCACCGAGGATCATCCATCTTTAATTCGTTTGACAGAGACGAAGGTGCGTTCGTGGATTACTTATAGAGGCTCTACACATGAAGGGCTCGATTCAAATCAACCGCTTCCAAACCTCCAGTTCAGATCCGTGAATTCAACAGCAAGATCTGATATGATTTTAATTTTGATTTACTTTTAATCGCAAGATCCTGTTATAAATAGATTAGATTTATACATTTTGGGTTTCAATTTGAACGATTTTACCCTACAGTGGTATCAGAGCATGAGTTCTGCGATTTTAGTATTTTGACTTTAGTTCTAGGTTGCATATGTTTGATTTTGTTAATTATAGATAATATAAATATCATAGGATCGAGATACAAACATATGTTCATTGCTGATGTGAAAAATGTTTCACTGATATCATTAAAAGAACTGTAGTGATACAAATTACAAAATTGTTTTATAATTTATATATATAAATTTTATATATTATATAAAACCACATACAGAAAGTTAAAAATGTTAAATTAGTTTAACATTCGTAGTTCATATACTTTGGAACCTGAAAATTTAATCTAAATTCAATTTTTGATTAATCAAGGATATAAGATCCTTTTTGATCAAATTTTGTATAATATTTTAAGTCTGTCAATTAGTGTACATACTATTTGATTAGATTTAAAATAGTTGTGTGTTTACAGGTTAATCTGATTGAATCTGTAAAATCATTTAAAGGGTGAAATTTTGTAAAATTTAATTTCTAATTTTGATTATGAAATGCTAAAACTATTATTGTTTTGTCAAATCTGTTTGGCATCTATTATATATGTATAAAGATATATATATATATATATATATGTATGTATATATATACATACACCATTGTATATACTATTACATATTAAACTGTTTTGAAACTGAATTGTTCAAATACAAATCAGTTTGTTTATGTAATCATTTTGAGCATATTAGATATTTAAATGATTTTGTTATACAAAACAGATTTGTATAATTTTAATTTAATATATATATTACGATATATATTAACTAAACATATAATTGTTTTAAAAGTTGCTAGATGGCACGGTTTCAAAATTATTCTGTTGCTTTTAACAATTGATATATTGACATTGCATACACTTGAAAACTGTTTCATATGTAAGTATCTGGATTAATAAATCAGTAGTATTGTTTTCACATTAATTTTGATTTATTGAAATCAAAAGTTAATGAAATTTGTTAACAGAAGTTTTTCTTGATTTGAGCTTTATACTTGGATATAAAGTCAAAATTTGTTTGATTTAAAATCCTGATCATGTCATGATTCTACTTCTAATTTACAGAAGCCAAAATTTTACTGACTGATAATCAATAATATATATTTTGCTGCTGGGTATGTAGTACCAATATTTTTTTTGGCATATTGTATATGATCTTAATTTAAGTTTTGGATATATATAATTGATATACCCCACTGTGTATGCAATCAAAAGATTTTGTTTTATGTTGTCAACCAAAAACTGGGATATTAAATTCTATCTTGAATTCCCTTTATATTTCATATGATGAAATGGAATTACAATAATATATATACATGTTTATGTACTTAATTGATGGTTGAATTGAAACAAAATCGAGTTTTATCAATAACTTGTCTGTATCCATTATCAATTTTATCTGCAAACTTAAGTTTGCTGCTTGACTATACACTATGGTCTATATGAATATATATGCACTTATTCATGTTATTTGATCAGCCTTAATACTAATGTTTATTGGGTCACCCTGGATCTGATTTGAAGATTTTCACAATATGTTGTGAACAAGCTACAAAGAAAAGGAATCTGAAATTGTTTCATGGCAAAGAAAAATTTGGTTAGTTTTTCTGTACGTGATCTGAATTAATATTTGATATTGGTTTAGAAATATGTATTTAAAATTCCTGTTATGACAGTTTAATACATATGATATAATTTAGGATATGATTCCATGGGTTAATATTGTATTAATCCTACTTTACTATTGCTAATCCATAGTATGACAGAGTGGTGGTAATCTGAGATACCTTATTTAAAGTTTAGAACTTGTTTTTTGAATTATGATTAACAAAATTTGTTTTGTTATTCGAAATGAAATATGAATTAATATAAGATATCCATTCAGTCATGCAGATCAAAATTGTCAATTCTTATTTGTTGATCCCTGTAACAAGAATTGTTTAAAAGAACATATATATGAATCATTGAGTATGTTAATAAATACAACACTCTTACAACTCTGATTCATCAATTTTATTTTGATTTGATCAATCAAATTTCAAACCCTTTTATAATTTGGCCCTCTATGAACATCCTATAATATAATTCTATTGGCGTAATTGAATTAGATGTAATTTCTTTCAGCACTAAATCAAAGTTGTTTGATTTGTGGTAATCTGTTTTGGACAGTTTTTGATTGGCATTCTGATTGGTTTAATGACTGCATATAGAACTAAAAAGCTATATATATATATACACACACATTGATATATATATATATATATATAAGTATATTATGTTAACTGCTGTAAATATTCTCTGTCCGTTTTATAATATTTGCAAGAATGATTTATGATATCAAGGTATTGATCTTGTCAACAAACTAGTAATTATCAAAATGTTGAATTACCAGTTATGGTCCTGCAAATATATTATTGAAGTTACATATATATTGTCAATTTAGATTGCCTGATTTTATATGTATGCTGTATTCATATGAAATGATGTTTTTTTGAACAATCTTTAAAAAAAAAGTGCAAATAGGTTTATTGTTAGCCTGCATAGAAATTTGTTTTATAAACTTGCAGTAACAACTAATTACATGGGTTTGACCTTATTGACATTAAAAGATACATACTCTCACTGTATTCAAAATGTTATAATGATTTAACAGGGATAAGCATGAAGATGCTAAAACATTTTGATGAATGAGACCTTGTATCAGTATGACTGAGTTACAGTACATATTTATGTCCAATTATGGGTGCAAAAGTTTGCAAATTCCAATAGCTATTTTGGGTGCAAAGAGTTTGCAAGTTCCAACAACAAATTTTGGATGCAAAAGTTTGCAGATTCCAGCAACTAGGATATTGGTTTCATAAATTTACAGTTCAATTGTTTATATGATATGTGTATATTTTATATGAAAATTCTATGTATCATTATACATATTTTGTACATTTGGTGTACAAGTGAAACATGTCTTGTATCGTATGAGATGTATAAATATGGACCTGAAATACGTTCATGATAACTATGTTTGAATTCATAGTCTGTCAAGTTATTCGCTTATGACTTATCTAATTAAAGTTAAAAACAAAGTTTGGTCATATAGCCTCTTTCACGCTACTTCTACCGTGTGCAATTTCTTGATAATGTGCAATTTGTATAACAACTATAGATTGTGTGCATATCACTGAGTTTTTGTTCAATAACAAAATGGGTTTTGTTAATATCATGGAAATAATATTGGAATTTGATTTAGTAGGCTTGGGTTTAGGATAGTATAAATAATTATGAAGGGCTTACCTAACATTGCCTGGTCCTAAAATTGTTTAGGCCTGTATATTGTATAAATCTTGAAATGAAATTGGTTACTTGAAATTTATATTAAATTAATAAATATAATTTCTTGGATTCCACATACAGGCTTTAAGTTTATTTTATTTTGAAATGTTCCAATAAAATAAACTTGGTTCTTGTATGACAATGGATTTATATATATATATATATACATACATATACATATATATATATATATATATATATATATATATATATATATATATATATATATATATGTATATGAGATAGGATTAGGAGCACCCCAAGTGCAGCACAACTTTAGCCCCTGATTTCCACCACACATTCTTGTTTCTCTCTTTTCCCACTAATTTTCTCTCCCCCCACTAACTTATTTAAATATAAATGGATGGTCTAGGATGAGGGGCATTTGGAGGGCTATAAATTTGGGGTGCCATAGACCCTCCCTATATATATATATATATATATATATATATATATATATATATATATATATATATATATATAAATGTTTCATATTTTTTTTTTAAATCGTACTTATATTATGAATATAAAATACACATATTTTGATATGTGTAAATAAACACTAATATCGTTCGCTACTACATATTATAAATTCCCTTTAAAGCAAATTTTGTTATATTATGTCTTGGTGACGTCTTCCAATAATATACCCATCACTGTCCATGATCAATGGTTGTAACTAACGCCAAAGCGTTGTTCACCTTTTATTTTGGTTATATGCGATGGAGTTGGTGCTCCAACCTATTATTGGGTCTGACTTAACTAGGCTGCATAATAGGATTATGGCCTTAGAGACAATAGCATGAATTATTCTATATTTTGAGCAAATGAATAATACTGAACAAAATGTTCGTCATGCGATCCAAGAATTATATATGATATAATTGACATAAGATGTCTACCTAAAAGGTTGTGTTTTAAGTTCAGCCAAAGCTGTATGACTAGATATGGATCTTGGAACACCGTTATATATATATATATATATATATATATATATATATATATATATATATATATATATATACTGATATGTATATATAAATAAAGGGATGTTAATTTGAGTGGGAGCGTATTTTAGTTGAAATAATACATTTATGTTAATATAAAGTTATGACTGTCAAAATTTTGTATTAAATAAATATTACAGAATCAGTTATTATTTTATTATCTAATGATGATATTAAATAATAAATTACTCCGATAATTTAAATTAATTCTTAAGAAGGATAAATTGAATTAAATCAAATTTCTTGACTAAAATTGAAATTTGAGGATTGTCCTCAAATAAATTAAAACGTAATTGTTCTAACAAATATGGAGGATCTAAAATAAAAGTTAAAGTGTGACTTCAACTGAATAAGATATAAATGTTATAATAATCTACTTATACATTTCTAGTACTGGATACTAGATATAAATCACATAAATGTATGTTGATTTACAGAAATAGCAGAATAAGTAGAAATCTAATAGAATGACAGGTGGACTTACGAATGGAAATGAAGCAAGTGTTGCTGGATTATCCATAGCAAGTTGATTCTTGTTGATTATACTGGCTTAATTAAATAAATGCAATAATTGTTATAATGAAATTCCACTTAAAATAAATGTTATAAAAGATCTTGTTTAGACAAGTTTGAATTTCATTCATTTTACTTAAATGAAATATCATATGGAATTTCACAAATAGTTAATGATCTTTGTAAATCCTTAACTATAATGTACTTGACATTAATAATGAGTGGATTAAATTTAGTGATTTAAATCCTATATACCTTTAGCATTGTCAGTTAGCCAATATAAACAAGAAACGCATATCAAAACTCCATAATGATGTAATTTTGAGGTCATTTGATTTCGAATCATATGAAGAATGCAAATCTTGTTTATAAGGCAAAATTAACTGAATCACCTTTCACCTGATACAGTGAATGGACTATTATGTATTGGGTCTCATACATAATGATGTATATGGAGCAATGAATACATAAGCTAGATGTAGGTTTTATTACTTCATACATTTACTAATGATGTCAGTGGATATAGATATGTGTATCTTATGATACATAAATTAGAATCCTTTGAAAAGGGTTCATAGAATTCAAAATGAAGTCCAAAACCAAATTTTTTGATAGAAAATATATGCTCTTCGACCAGATCAAGAGAATATTTTAGCAATAATTTAACGACTATCTAAATGAGTTTGAAATTGTTTCACGGCTCACTCCATCTAGAACATCATATTGGAATGGTGTGTCTGAAAGGAGAAATCGTACCTTATAAGATATGGCACGATTAATGATAAGTCATATAGATCTTCCAACAAACTAAATTCAAAACAATTGCATTTAGTCCCACTAAAACGAGTTTAAAGGCGCCGTGTAAGGTATGGACTAGGAAATGTCCTTGGAAGTCTAATAAGAAGATTTGGGAAGTAAGGCGTTTATTAAACGTCCTTCATCAGATTAGATCGGACCCAAATCAAATGACTATTTTGTGTAATATCCACAAGAAACAAATGGATATTATTTCTATAAATTCTCTGAGAATAAAAATGTTTATTGCTCGAATTGGTATCCTTTATAAAGGAGAACCGGTCTCTAAGATACCGATGGGAATAGAATTCGATATGTATCGGAAACCACAAAATGCCATTGAATCTTGTATAGACAAGAAATTGAGTGGGAGTGACACAATAATTCTAATGTTATTCGATAACACAATAATTATTGTAAATAATGTTAGTTTTTTAAAACAAGAAATAAATACTGATTCTAAGAAATAAAATGTTTGGATTAAGAAGTTCATAATTGAACTTAATTCATTGTTAATCCAATGATTTTCATTGTGATAACAATGTGGCTATTGCTCAGGCCTAAATTGTTAAACTCGTTATCGATCCAAACATATATATTTAAGAAATATAATACTTATGTGAAATTGTTCACACAAGAAATTAACATATCTACAAAGTTGCAAAAGTTGTAATGTTGCAGACCTACTGAATTAAACTCTATCGCAGCAGAAGTTTAATAGTCACACTAGTTTCATGAGTATACGATACATGAATGATTGAATCTAGTGCAAGTGGGAGATTGTTAGAGTTTATGCCCTAGAGGCAATCCATTTGATGTGATTAATAACGCTGTTGTTTTATTTGGAATAAAATATATTCTGTTATGTTATATTTACTGCATAATATAAATATTAACATAACAGAAGTCCTTAGAATAATAATACGGAATTATATAGTTCGAGTAAGACTTGAACTTGAGATTATATAGTATATTGAGTATTATTATTCTTAAATGTCCCTAGTCGAGTTTTATTGTTTATATAGGACAATAATAAAACATTGAGACTAGTATGTTGATTGACTGATGATCACATCTCATTGATCATTAATATACGTGATATTAAAGTCAAGACATAAATACGTATTGGAGAATAGCGTATTGGGCTGACCCACCGTGAGATAACTACATGGAATATAATAAACAGTATCATAAGTTATTCTCATAATGACAGTGATGTAATGGTCCTCAGACCTGAAATCATTATAATTTTATTCAAGGATATTTGTGTTTTGATATCATCTAAAGTTACCTGTAACAGGGTAACGATAACGGTGATTATTGGATACATCTCGAATCGAATGAAAATTATGAATGATCTAGATGGAATTTAACCCTACAATATATATTTGTAGTGATATCCATGGGCCTCTTGATTGAGTGAGACTGAAAAATGCATGGCCGTGCTGAAATATTGATTTGTTTTATACAGTATACTCATCGTTCAAGATAAACGGATTAAATTATTAAGAGGATGATACGATCCATGTCTCGAGTTTAATCCTGGATATATTGGTTAAAAGGATCATATTACATTGATACACTAGTCACTGAAAGGTTATATCGAATCATTGATTTTATTATAACTTGGGTAGCAGCGATGCATTGCTTGATGTCAATCACTGTTATGATTTTAAATATCATTTAAAATCATTGCCAACGTTATGGTAACCTATAGGGTCACACATAAGAACGTATGAAAGGATGAAAAACCGTTATTAACTAAATGGGTCAAGTGTTGACACTTTCTTTGGTTGAAATGGTAAAAATGGGTAACATGACTCCACTGTTATCTCGTGTTGATTAAAATAAAAGGGTCCGACCCTTATTATTATTCTAAGAGGATAAGACAAAATGAAAAATACAACCGAGAGCTCTGGAAAAATGAAAACCCTAATGGCGGCTAGCATCAAGGGTCATCCATCTTCAATTCGTTTGACGGAGATGAAGGTGCGTTCGTGGATTACTTATAGAGGCTCTACACATGAAGGGCTCGATTCAAATCAACCGCTTCCAAACCTCCAATTCAGATCCGTGAATTCAACAGCAAGATCTGGTATGATTTTAATTTCGATTTACATTTAATCGCAAGATCCTGTTATAAATAGATTAGATTTATAAATTTTGGGTTTCGATTTGAACGATTTTACCCTACACCAAATGCCATTTCAAATTCTCCCACTGTTGCTAAGGAACAATCACTCATATGTTTCTCTGCAGGCGAACCACTAGAAAGAAGGCCGAGAACTCGAGGGCCCATTTTTCTCACACGACAGAGATGTAAGGCTAATCAATGTCTTAAAGTCGCAGAGATTATGGATTTGTTGCCGAATCGTCACGGTAAGGGTTCGATTAGGGTTAGACTGGGTTTTGAGATAGAGAGATTATCGGGAGTGAGAAAGCGAAAAATAATAAGAAAAGGAAGAGGGAAAATAAATGGTGAAAGAGAAAGTTAAATATAAAATGAACCGGAACACGTAATATTTTCACAGTTACAACAAACAACAAAAATGATAAAATGGACCAAAAAGTAAACTTTTTGACTTCTTCTTCAAACAACAGATAAATATGATCTGAATGCAAAAATAAAATATGAAAGGAAAAAAGTTAAACATTGGACAAATTTTTGAAGAGCAATTTTTTTTTGACCCAAATCTGAGTTTTTAATTACTATAGTCAAACAACATAGAATTATTGTTTGGAACCATATCTAAAATATGAGAGGGGATTAAAAAGTTGACTAATATTTGAAGGGGGAAAATTTTGTGAAGCCAAATCTATTTTTTTTATAACTACAATCAAACAACATATAAATTGTAAAGACCCGGAAATTTGAGTACTTTTGAATATAGTAACTATTTCGAATATTGTTATATGTTATAAATATGATTTTATAACCTTGTTAAACATCATTTAATTAGTAATTAATGATCCTAGACTCATTTTGGAAAAATGTTTAAAAAAATATATTTTTCGGAAAAATATTGATAAAATGACCGAAAATCGTTTTATCAATATATTGTTATTTTCTCAATAAAAGTTGTTGAAAATTTAAATGAGTGTCTAATTATACATTAGGAAAGTAATTAGCAAATAAAAATATTTTTAGTATTTATGGTTAACTAAATATCTGGATGATGTCATGCATGACATAAGCAAAGATATTTAGGAAATGAGCAAAAATGGAAATACTTCATTTGTAAGATAACGGTTTTAAGGGGCTTTTGGTCTTTACCCATCACATACTTAAGGCTATATAAAGGGAGGCATACCCTTAGAAAAATACACACAATTTCTTTTCTTCTTCTTCTTCTTCTTCTTCTTCTTAAGCAATATTAATGGCTTCTTTGTAACAACCCGTATTTTCAATAACCTGTTATAACATAAATCGAGGCAGAATTTAATTTACAAATCTGAATCAAGGGAAACGGGCTATGCCATTGCGTTCGTCTCGGAAAAATACGCGAAATAGAGTCCGAGTTTTCGAAAATCGGAGTC
This sequence comes from Allium sativum, assembly GCA_030737875.1. Lineage (NCBI taxonomy): Eukaryota > Viridiplantae > Streptophyta > Magnoliopsida > Asparagales > Amaryllidaceae > Allium > Allium sativum. The sequence continues at coordinate 3,125,124 of JASFAX010000039.1, read as the reverse complement.
CGTATGACCCGATTAAGGCCCAATGAAGTTTTCAGAAAATTTCAAGTTCAAAACAGATTTCGAATTTCGGGTTCAAAATTCGAAAAAGGGTCAGATTGGGCCAGGCGGAAAAATTCCCGCCAGAGCACCCAAGTCAACAGCCCTGTCGACTTGGAAGTCGACTTGGTTGGACCCAAGTCGACAGCCCTGTCGACTTGGTTCAGCCGGGCAGTTTTGCCTGGTGCACCATTTTGGGGTTTTGGTTAGGTTTTGGGCCAGATTCGGTTTTGAGGGCTGAGATTGGAACTAGGGTTTAATCCTAAGGCCAAAACTAATCCTAATCTCTATAAATAAGCCCCTAACCTAACCCTAAATCATCATTAATCAATCCTACAACTAAACTATGGCAAAATCATTCCTCTCATGGCCTCCACTCTCTTCATAAAATTTCTAAGAGAAATTTTCCATGCATACAAGTGTTTTCAAGCTTGTATGAGTGTCATTAGCTTGCATTCAAGTCAAGTTTCCATATTTACATTATAAAGCAAGGGTTTTGATCATTTTTGCTCAAGGGTTTTTCTATTGGAGCTTGCATTTTGGGTTTATTTGATTGCATAAGGGCTTTGTCTCAATCTATACATATTTTTGTGTCTTCATAAGCATTGTAAGCCCTTTTCTACTTTCATATTTAAACTCTAAAGTTAAATGAATGATGCAAGTTTGGTTGATCATTATGATATGCAAGTTTGCCATGATATGCAAGTTTACTATGTCATGTTATGCAAGTTTGACATGTTATGATATGCAAGTTTACCATGTTATGTTATGCAAGTTTGATATGCAAGTTTGTCATATGATATGCAAGTTATGTTATGCAAGTTTGGGTTGATCATTTTGTTCATGTTATCATGTTATGCAAGCTTATCTTGGGTTTATGAGCTTAAAGCTTCAAGCTTTATGCTAAAGGTTGCATTTTGGCAACATGTAAGTTATCATATCTCTTATGATAACTTGCATGTGAGCCTAAATGCGAACTTATGGCCATTTCTACATGTCATGTAGCACCATGTATCACCAATATGCTAAGTTTGGTTTTATGCATGCTTTTGAGGCCTAAAAATGTAATATGCAAGTATATGAACATATGTACATTTCATATGCCACCATGTTAAACTTGCGGCTTCAACACCTTTATGTCATGATTATGCCAAGTTCCCTCTTTCTATCCTTTATGCGCTATTGCGATATGTAAGCGATGGGATTGCGTTTGGGGTTGGGTAAACTTAAAAGACATAAAAAAACAAGATTGGGAATTTACCTATTAAGTTAGGTCTACCCATTGGGAATTTACCTATTAAGTTAGGTCTACCCAAATTCTTGAAAACTTGTAACATGTTTTGGAAACATGATGGACATGACACTTAGAAAATATAAGTGTGACCAACTCGAGGTTGGGTTGAGTTTGTAGCGTAAAACTACCCGGAACCGACCGGCTTAACTAGTTGCTACGAACAATAGGACCCAATGTGAGAAGTTGGTCATGTTGTACCTTGAACCCGAGGTTAGACCAAGTTGTGGTGTAAAGCTACCCGGACCCGCCCGGCTTAACTAGTAACCACAACAAGGTCTAATGTGAGAGGTTAAGGCGCATTAAATTAATTAATGCCTCATGATTAGGGTTAAGTCATGGTCCACTTAATACTTAACCAATTTGGGCTTGGTAGATTAATCAGGGTTAAGTCGTGAACTCATCGTTACACTTAACCAAGTTAATCCATGATTAGCAAGAGGGTTAAACCGTACTTAACCCACTAGAAAATCCTAGCAATGGGGGTCCACTCTAGCAGTAATCCCAAGTTTGTATCATTAAGACCCTAGGGACTAGGCTAGGGTGGGGGCATGATTACTGGACTTGAGGTAAGTGACCAAAAACGACGGCAGAGTGGTACGCCGATGTAGTTCCGGACGGACTATGGTCGTGCACGTAGTTCGTATTTGGAGAAGTCAAGCATGGGTACCGGTAGATCTAGACTGTGCACTTATGTTTATGGTTTCCAGGGGTTGACACCCTAGGGCTTGATACACCCGACGGGAGACCCGGCACAGTCTGACTACAATTATGTTTGGGCCGTATTGACACCAACACGTGACGAGTTAGGCTTAGGGAGCCGATCGACTAGACCGTTTGGTTGGACCTCGTATTAGGGTCACTTCATGTTATTGGACCTCGTATTAGGGTCACTTCATGTTATTGGGCCAAGGGATCAATACTTGTTTATTCAAGTCATGTTAGTTTGCTAGTACACCTGTGGTGCAAAACCTTAATCCTGATTATGCGATGACACCTTTATCTACCTTGTTAGTTAATCATCATGCTAGTATGTTGTTATCCTTATGTTCATCCCTGCTTCTCATGTCAGTTAACTTTATCAGTTTACATTGATTGTAGTAGGGCTTACTCAGTCTTTTTGACTGACCTGTTTTCTTTCGCCTCTTTTCTTCCGTTTCCCCCCCCCCCAGGTTCTCAGGGTGGGAATATTGGAGCTTAGCTTGGATTTCTGATCGCTTGCTTGTGGGATTTAGCTCATGTACGGTTTGACATGAAGCTAGCTATGGTTATCACTTATTTTGGGGATAGTACTTATGTATTTCAGTTTTTCAGTGATGTTGTTTTTATCTAGACTTATGTATTTGGAAAGTTGACATTATGTTGTACCAGACTTGTTTTGAAATAGTTTGAACTCTTCCGCTGTTTTATCTATGTTATTTACTCTGTTTACATATATACATATGTTCTTGTTCTGCCTTGATATATCATTATGCATGTTTACCTGATTCAAACGCCCCTCCAAAGTCAGAGTGCTTGCAAGAGACACCCTGGCGGAGGTGGGGTGTTACATTTGGTATCAGAGCATATGGTTTACGAGAAGGAACAAAAAGGTTTTTAGAAAACTTTTGGAAAACTATTTTCAAAACCAAGTATAAAGTATTTTCCAAAGAAAAGTCTAGTTTATTTTAAAGGCTATTCCCCAAAAAGCCATTAGCAAAATTCCATCGTTTTTCTCCATTCTGAATCTATCTTTTTCTTCGTTTTCAGTATGGCCAATAACTTTGCCATTCCGGAGGGAGTACACGTACCTGTTTGGTATAGGAGACAGTTGGAGGCTAGAGCGACCGAAGCCGGCCCCGCCGATGTTCCTCCTCCTCCTCCGGTAGTTAATGCTCCTCCTCCTCCTGTTGCTGAGGTTCCTCTTCCTCCTCCCCCTCAGCATCCACAAGAGGATTTCGCGGAGATTTGCAAAGACTTTAAGGCGATGGGTTGCAAGAATTTCATTGGAACCGAGACTTATGTAGAGGCAAGGAATTGGTTGAAAGAAACCGAAGATCTTTTTGCCTTCTTTGATATAGATGACCGTAGGAAGGTTTTATTGGCAGTGTGGTTGCTAAAGGAAGAAGCTGCACGTTGGTGGGTGGTCACCACCGCTACTAGGCCAATTGAGACTTGGGATGACTTTCGGGGAAAGTTTGGACTAAGGTTCCTATCACTGAAGCAAGGGGACATGACTATTAGGGAATACATAAATAAGTTTAATCAACTAGCTCGGGTTGGTTCAGACTTGGTTAACACAGCTCAGAAGAAGGCCCTATACTTTGCTCTAGGATTAAACGAGCCATTACATGGTTTAGCCATGTCTCATATACCCTTGGGGGAAACTTTCGAGAGTTTGGTGAATATGGCCCTACTCAATGAAGAGAATAGGAGTGATAAGAAGGAGGAGAAGTCTGAAGATAAGAAGGAAAAGAAGTGCTTTACTTGTGGAAGCTTGACTCATCTAAACAAGGATTTCAGAAAGAGGAAGGGCACTTGCTTTGACTGTGGAGAAATGGGACACTTCACTAGGGACTGCCCAAAGAAGGGAGGGCCTACGTCGGAAGGAACGGTGAATTCCGGGAAGCAAGGCAAGAACAAGAGTCAAGGCAACAAGGAGAACAACAACAAGGGCAATAACGACAAGAGGAAGTGCCATTATTGCGGTTCAGTTGGACATCTTATTAAGGATTGTAGGAAGAGAAAAAGGAAGAGTGGTGAATGCTTTCATTGTGGTGAGTTTGGACATTTCAGCAAAGATTGCCCGAAGAAGCAAGGGCAAGGTCAGACTCAGTGGGCAAGACCATCTGGAGGGCGAGTTTATCCCCTCAACATCGTTCTTCCAGCTTATGATCGAGGTAGTGTTTCTGTTGAAAATCTTGTTTACATTTCTGATTTTCCTGTTTGTACTTTGGTTGATTCTGGCACATCGCATAGTTTATTTCATCCGATCTAGTTGAAAGTTTGCACCTAAGTACTAGTCTAGTTAATGATCCCGTGTGTGTTTCAAATCCAATTGGGGTTTCCGCCCATTTGTCTATTATCTACGTGGATTTGAAAATCCCTATCTTTAGTGTAGAGTTCTCGTGTGATGCTTATATTCTCGGTTTTATGGGGTATGGGTTGATTTTGGGCGTGGATCGATTGTCCAGTTTTGGAGCCATCCTTGATTTTTGAGCATAGGGTTGTGAGGCTCATGACTCGCCTCGGTAATACCCTAAAAATTTCTAGTAACCCTATGAGTCCCGTCATGTTGTGTTATCTTGAATCCCTCAACTCGTCTATCGATAGTTTGCAATCGGTGAGGGTGGTCCGAGAATATCCTGATATCTTGGGTGAAGTGAAGGGGGTTACCCCTAAGCGAGAGATTGATTTCCGCATTTATCTGGTGGATAATGCAAAGCCGGTTTCTTTGCCCGTTCGGCACATGGCTCCGCGTGAAAGGCGGGAGCTAAGTAAGCAAGTGAAGGAGTTGCTTGAGAAGAACTTCTTTAGACAAAGTATATCTGAATGGGGAGCGCCTGTGGTATTTGCTACCAAGGCAGATGGTTCTCTCCGACTTTGTGTTGACTATCGAGAGTTGAATAAGCTGACTAAGAAGAACAGACACCCGTTACCGAGGATTGATGATCTCTTTGACCAGCTTATCGGTGCTTCTGTTTTCTCTCAGCTTGATCTTGCTACTGGATTCCATCAGCTCAGGGTAGCTGAAGATAGTATAGACAAGACTGCGTTCAGAACTCCAGATGGATTCTTAGAATGACTGGTCATGCCATTCAGTTTGACTAATACACCCGCCTACTTCGTGGACTTGATGAGTAGGGTGTCTAGGGAGTTCCTGAACGAGTTTATGGTAGTCTTTGTAGACGATATCCTGACTTTCTTAAAGAACGAGGAAGAACATGTTAGACATCTTAGGGAGGTGATGGATACGCTTAGAGCGCATCAGTTGAAAGCCAAGTCCTCCAAATGTCATTTTGGAGAAAAAGGAGATAGATTTCTTGGGCACATAGTTCCTAAGCAAGGCTTAGTGGTGGATCCTGCTAAAGTGGTCGCGGTTCAAAACCGAAAAGCTCCGACGAGGACAATTGAAGTAAGAAGTTCTCTCAGTTTAATTAGTTAGTTAGCGTCCCTTGAGCTTAGACCTACCCTTCTGGATCAAGTAGGGACTTCACAGAAAGAAGACCCGCAGTTAGTCGAGATCATGGACAAGTTGATTCGAGGCGAGATGGTAAGTCACCTCGCTATAGATGACCAGGGATGGCTAAGACGCGATGAGAGAAAGAAAGTTCTTGAAGATGCACATCACCCGAGGAGGTGGCCGAGTTTGTCCCAAGGTGCATGTTGTGCCAACAGGTTAAAGGCCGAGTCATAGAAGCCCGGTGGGCTATTGCATCCTCTAGACGTTCCACTATGGAAGTGGGAGAGTATTTCCATGGATTTTATCGATGGGCTACTAAGGTCAAGGAAAGGGAATACGAGCATTTGGGTTATTATGGATAGACTTACGAAGAGTGCTCATTTCATTCCGGTAAAGAACAAGAGGACCGCATCGTGGCTAGCGTCTGTATATCTTCGTGAGATTGTGAGACTACATGGAGTCCCTTCTAGTATAGTCAGTGACCGTGACCCAATCTTTACAAGTCAATTCTGGAATAGCTTGCAAGAAGCTATGGGCACGAGGTTGAATCTAAGTACGGCTTATCACCCACAGACGGACGGTCAAACCGAAAGGGTGAATAGGGTACTCGAGGATCTGTTGAGGCTTTGTATTCTGGATTTTGGTGGTACTTGGGAAGACCATCTTCCTCTTGTTGAGTTTGCATATAATAACAGTTATCAGGCAAGCATAGGGATGGCACCATTTGAAGCTTTATATGGGAGGCCGTGCAAGTCGCCTACATGTTGGTGGGAGACTACAGATGAGCTTATACTTGGGCCTGATATGATCAAAGATACATCCGAGAAGGTCGAGTTGATTCGGAGACGGATGGAAGCGGCCCAAGACCGACAGAAATCCTATGCTGATAAGCGAAGAACTGATTTGGAGTTTGATGTTGGGGATATGGTTTTCGTGAAGGTTCCTCCTTTGCGGAATGTGGTCCGATTTGAAGCCGTTGGGAAGTTAGCACCGAGGTTTGTTGGACCATTCCCTATTATAGAGAGGATCGGGCAGATGGCTTATAGAGTGGAGTTGCCCGAGAAGCTTGCCGGAGTACACGATGTTTTTCATGTCTCGCATCTCCGGAAGTGTTTACATGAATCAGTAGAGGTTGTTGAGCCAAGTGTTCTGAAAGATGTGGAAGTGGAGAAAGAGGCTACCTTGAGGAGAGCTCCGATTCGTATCTTGGGGACGGAGACCAAGAAGCTAAGGAATCGAGAGGTCAAGTTGGTGAAGGTTCAATGGGGTGAAGCCGAAGAAGACGCAACTTGGGAAACCGAGGAGAAGATGCGTGGGCTTTATCCATTCCTTTTTGAGGGTAGACTCTCAATCTCTTTTCTTAGTAGCATATCTTTCTTTTGCTATCTATATCGTGTTAATCTTGTCATGAGAACCTTAGGTAGAAACCCTTTGGATGAAACATGTGTTTGAAACTTGTTATGCTTGATGGTTGCAAGTGGTTGCAAGTGTTTGCAAGTGGTTACTCGTGGATGCATTATACACATTAGGCAATAGATCGGCTCACACACTCCTCATATTGCATATGCATGAGTGTTTATGCTTATTCATGGATGAAAATTTTTGTGTTATCACATGGATGTTGCATATGGATGTATGTTATGTGCACACATATAGATGTTATACATTATGTTAGGAATTGCATACATATGGATTCATTTCACTAACATAATTTGCATTGATGATATTTGCATTAGATAAGTACATATACACACACCTTTGCATATGTTCATGCAACATTTAGAATCTTGTAAGGACAATGATTGCTCGTGGATGATGTTTTGAGTAGATGGATGTTGGATGGTAGGATACGTTCTTCCTAACTTGAAGATTTCGGGGACGAAATCCTTTAAGGAGGGGAGAATGTAACAACCCGTATTTTCAATAACCTGTTATAACATAAATCGAGGCAGAATTTAATTTATAAATCTGAATCAAGGGAAATGGGCTATGCCAATGTGTTCGTCTCGGAAAAATACGCGAAATAGAGTCCGAGTTTTCGAAAATCGGAGTCCGTATGACCCGATTAAGGCCCAATGAAGTTTTCAGAAAATTTCAAGTTCAAAACAGATTTCGAATTTCGGGTTCAAAATTCGAAAAAGGGTCAGATTGGGCCAGGCGGGAAAATTCCCGCCAGAGCACCCAAGTCGACAGCCCTGTCGACTTGGGAGTCGACTTGGTTGGACCCAAGTCGACAGCCCTGTTGACTTGGCTGTCGACTTGGTTCAGCCGGGCAGTTTTGCCTGGTGCACCATTTTGGGGTTTTGGTTAGGTTTTGGGCCAGATTCGGTTTTGAGGGCTGAGATTGGAACTAGGGTTTAATCCTAAGGCCAAAACTAATCCTAATCTCTATAAATAAGCCCCTAACCTAACCCTAAATCATCATTAATCAATCCTACAACTAAACTATGGCAAAATCATTCCTCTCATGGCCTCCACTCTCTTCATAAAATTTCTAAGAGAAATTTTCCATGCATACAAGTGTTTTCAAGCTTGTATGAGTGTCATTAGCTTGCATTCAAGTTAAGTTTCCATATTTACATCATAAAGCAAGGGTTTTGATCATTTTTGCTCAAGGGTTTTTCTATTGGAGCTTGCATTTTGGGTTTATTTGATTGCATAAGGGCTTTGTCTCAATCTATACATATTTTTGTGTCTTCATAAGCATTGTAAGCCCTTTTCTACTTTCATATTTAAACTCTAAAGTTAAATGAATGATGCAAGTTTGGTTGATCATTATGATATGCAAGTTTGCCATGATATGCAAGTTTACTATGTCATGTTATGTAAGTTTGACATGTTATGATATGCAAGTTTACCATGTTATGTTATGCAAGTTTGATATGCAAGTTTGTCATATGATATGCAAGTTATGTTATGCAAGTTTGGGTTGATCATTTTGTTCATGTTATCATGTTATGCAAGCTTATCTTGGGTTTATGAGCTTAAAGCTTCAAGCTTTATGCTAAAGGTTGCATTTTGGCAACATGTAAGTTATCATATCTCTTATGATAACTTGCATGTGAGCCTAAATGCGAACTTATGGCCATTTCTACATGTCATGTAGCACCATGTATCACCAATATGCTAAGTTTGGTTTTATGCATGCTTTTGAGGCCTAAAAATGTAATATGCAAGTATATGAACATATGTACATTTCATATGCCACCATGTTAAACTTGTGGCTTCAACACCTTTATGTCATGATTATGCCAAGTTCCCTCTTTCTATCCTTTATGCGCTATTGCGATATGTAAGCGATGGGATTGCGTTTGGGGTTGGGTAAACTTAAAAGACATAAAAACACAAGATTGGGAATTTACCTATTAAGTTAGGTCTACCCATTGGGAATTTACCTATTAAGTTAGGTCTACCCAAATTCTTAAAAACTTGTAACATGTTTTGGAAACATGATGGACATGACACTTAGAAAATATAAGTGCGACCAACTCGAGGTTGGGTTGAGTTTGTAGCGTAAAACTACCCGGAACCGACCGGCTTAACTAGTTGCTACAAACAATAGGACCCAATGTGAGAAGTTGGTCATGTTGTACCTTGAACCCGAGGTTAGACCAAGTTGTGGTGTAAAGCTACCCGGACCCGCCTGGCTTAACTAGTAACCACAACAAGGTCTAATGTGAGAGGTTAAGGCGCATTAAATTAATTAATGCCTCATGATTAGGGTTAAGTCATGGTCCACTTAATACTTAACCAATTTGGGCTTGGTAGATTAATCAGGGTTAAGTCGTGAACTCATCGTTACACTTAACCAAGTTAATCCATGGTTAGCAAGAGGGTTAAACCGTACTTAACCCACTAGAAAATCCTAGCAATGGGGGTCCACTCCAGCGGTAATCCCAAGTTTGTATCATTAAGACCCTAGGGATTAGGCTAGGGTGGGGGCACGATTACTGGACTTGAGGTAAGTGACCAAAAACGACGGCAGAGTGGTACGCCGATGTAGTTCCGGACGGACTATGGTCGTGCACGTAGTCCGTATTTGGAGAAGTCAAGCATGGGTACCAGTTGATCTAGACTGTGCACTTATGTTTATGGTGTCCAGGGGTTGACACCCTAGGGCTTGATACACCCGACGGGGGACCCGACACAGTCTGACTACAATTATGTTTGGGCCGTATTGACACCAACACGTGACGAGTTAGGCTTAGGGAGCCGATTGACTAGACCGTTTGGTTGGACCTCGTATTAGGGTCACTTCATGTTATTGGACCTCGTATTAGGGTCACTTCATGTTATTGGGCCAAAGCTTGGGCCAAGGGATCAATACTTGTTTATTCAAGTCATGTTAGTTTGCTAGTACACCTGTGGTGCAAAACCTTAATCTTGATTATGCGATGACACCTTTATCTACCTTGTTAGTTAATCATCATGCTAGTATGTTGTTATCCTTATGTTCATCCCTGCTTCTCATGTCAGTTAACTTTATCAGTTTACATTGATTGTAGTAGGGCTTACTCAGTCTTTTTGACTGACCTGTTTTCTTTCGCCTCTTTTCTTCTGTTTCCCCCCCCCCCCCAAGGTTCTCAGGGTGGGAATATTGGAGCTTAGCTTGGATTTCTGATCGCTTGCTTGTGGGATTTAGCTCATGTACGGTTTGACATGAAGCTAGCTATGGTTATCACTTATTTTGGGGATAGTACTTATGTATTTCAGTTTTTCAGTGATGTTGTTTTTATCTAGACTTATGTATTTGGAAAGTTGACATTATGTTGTACCAGACTTGTTTTGAAATAGTTTGAAATCTTCCGCTGTTTTATCTATGTTATTTACTCTGTTTACATATATACATATGTTCTTGTTCTGCCTTGATATATCATTATGCATGTTTACCTGATTCAAACGCCCCTCCAAAGTCAGAGTGCTTGCAAGAGACACCCTGGCGGAGGTGGGGTGTTACATTCTTCATGAGTAATGGTGGTAGAGGAGGAGAGGCATTGGCTTGATTTGGAAGTGCTAAAGATTTGATTTTTAGGCTAATGGTAATAAAAGGAAGTGGTCCTTTTGTTCTTATGGCCTTGTTCTTGGTTAGGTATGGATCTAAGTTATCACTTAGTTATATATTGTTTATATATGTGTTATGTTTGAAGTATAAAGTTAAAGTGACATTAACTAAGTAAAGTTATTTACTTTAGACCCCTCTTGCTTTTGAAATCAAATGACAACTTTATATTATGTAGCATATCTTCTATTGCCCTCTTAAACATGTCTCGTTGATTACTTAACTAGAAAGTAACCGAAATGCATAATTCTAATAAGCCGACGAGTAGGCTTATCTGTTTCTGAGATTCGGTTCGAGGTGCTCAAACTAAGGAGATGTTCAGGAGCAACCAGTGCCCTGGCTCACCTGGCCTCAAAACTGGACGAGGAATAGTTAAGTTGATAATGTCAGAAACGAGTTAAGTATACGAATAATGATAAGTGTTGTTTTATTTATTGATTGTCATTTATCGTTGGTTATTATTGTTTGATTGATTGTGTGATTTATGCCCGATCAGTTTATGAGCAAGTATGCTTTTATATTTAGCATTTGGTTGGGTAGAAAATATTTATGTGCTAATGCCTTGTGACTTATTTCACGATTTGACTGAAAGATGTTTAACGACAATACTGATTCATTTAATTTATGAACATAAATTTAAATGGATGACTTTGAAAGATTGTTTTAATAAAACAATAAGAAATGAAATGTTTGATTCCAGAGAAATAGAAAATATTTGGAAATAAATATTTGGAAGATAATAAATGGTTTATGAAAAGATGTTTTATAAACGACGAGGATCTCGATGGCTTAAATCCCGTTGTTTAAAAGATATTTGAAAGCAACAACGATATGATTGAAAGTATTTGTGATTATTATTATGTAACGATTTATCACTTCAGGATGCTAAATGATTTGTTATCTTACCAAGATTGGGGTAACCCTTGACTAAAGAAAGGTATGAGATGGGTTAAACTCCCAGAAGATGGTCTGCTTTAAGGAGAGACATCATTTATTTGGTATTGATACATGTGAAGGCCATGCCTAGTGGCCTTGTCATTGGGGGAAAACATCTCAATCTGGTGGCATATATTTTGATATACTTGTATTGTAGACATTTGAGATTTTCAAAAGTGATTTGTTCTTAAATCCCGAAGTGAAGTATGATTTGATATAAAAGGAATATATTATTTCAATGATTTGAAATAAAATCGGGATTTTAAGAGCGAAGGGATTATTTTCAAAAGAATGGATTTTGAAAATAAGAAAGCTGATTAGATTATATAAATCTAAATGTGAAGATTAAAATAAAGGGTAATTTGGGAATTGCATTGTTGTTTGTGCATCGTAGGCTCCATGAGTCCTATTTGTGAATAAGAGAACTACGTTGGCTTGATCCTGTATCTAATTGGGTACCCAATTAGACAAGGGTACGTAGGCAGTCAAAAGTGGTAGTGATGCAGCCTCTTAAATAACATAACCTTTTTTTGTTTGTTGTTTATTATTATGCATCTTGTGCTATGGTATCTTTCATGTTTACTTTATTATTCCACATATTATTTATTTGTTGAGTTTGCAGGAGTGGTTATTGCTGTCTATCTCATCAGAGTGGCATAGCGATAGATTTATTTAAGTTTTCTTTTATTATAGCACACCTAGTTTATTAAAAGATCTCTGATAGTTTGTTAATCAAAAATTGCATCCTATACATTTAGCAGTATCGAATATTTATCAAATACTATGTAGTAAGTTGGTAGTTTCCATTAGTAGTTTTACAGCGGGCAAATATTTTGGCAATTTTGACAGTTTCGAAAAATCCGGGTCGTTACATAAAATGTTGTTTGAATGTCATGCATAAAATCTTCATAACATAATGATTTCGGGGTTATGTTAGACAACAGATGATTTTTTTTCATAAGTTATGTAAAAAAGTGGGATAACAAAGAATCCACCTTATGTTGTATGATCAGTGTTGTCTAATTCACTTTGTGGTGTAGTGCATAACCGAATCGCTTACTAAAGGTATGAGTCTTGGCCCACTATCGCTAAATCGAGGACAACTCACTACTGAAGATCATAATTTCCTACCCACTATCGTTACTAAGAACCTCTCATTACCATCGTTATTCTGTATCCTCCCAACAAGTGAACTGTTGGGATCAAATATTAAATCCAGTTAAGTTCAACAATCAACAAGAAAATAAACTGACAAACAATCAATCATGACTTAATAATATTTAAGCTTTGACAAACCATGTTTACCGCCAAGTATAAACTGGTTATGCCATATCACTCCCCCACCTCAAAGCCTGAAACTAAATGCACTTGATGCTGCAGTCATCCACGACATAGGGTGTTATTTATGTATATAATCTAGATGAGACCTCAACACGGTAGGTCACAATCAGGAAAAGTAATTTAATTATCACAATTCTCAATCCTGTTTCGTTCATTGAGGCACAAGATCAAATGGAATGATGAAATTTCAACACCAAACTAAGATGCGTATAGAAACGCCATTGGTGGAAAACATATTATTCGCACCCTTTCATCGAAGGAGATCTCGACGAAACTGAAACGACAATCTATACATATGTCTCCACATTTTGTCCCTAGAGAGCCAGATAAACTACTATATTGGTTGCAAGCTCGAACATCGTGAGTTTCCTCAATCAATTCCTCGAAGCCATAATCCATTCATCGAATGAAATAATCACCTTTCGAGTTGATCGCTCAACCCAACTACAAACTCCAGACTTTGGAGTTACAACGGAGAAAATAACCATACTTCAATAACACATCGAATTTGGTTGCATACTCCAATACAGACATATCATTTAAATCAGTGTACTCGTCAATTCTAAGTGGTCGATACAAATCTCGTTGAAGTGAACCATGAACTGATTTGGGAAGAATCAATTTTAAGAACCTTAAACGATTAGGATTCTCGACCAATTCAGACTCAACCATGGAGTCTTTTAGGAGTAAAATCCTAATCCATTCGACATCTAACCTTAAGTCGTTGAAGAAGTTCTTGTGATAAACCAAACAACTCTCACACCACAACAATCAACTCCATTCCAAGAATGGTTTTTCACATAGATGTATAATTGTACATATAGTCAACTTGCTGCACTTGAGCGCCATAACCAATTAGAGATATTAGAGCATCCCAGATAATGGTTCGTACCATTGCTAGAAACATAAGATGTAAATCGAAGTTGGTAGTCCTCGATTTTGCTCGATTCTCAACTGCAAAGACGGAGTAACTAGTAGTTTTTCCCTTTCACCAAATCATCTCAAGGGTTAGGATAATTAGTCGCTAATAGAGAAAACTATCCTAATGGCACATATGTGAAAACCAATCTATACTATAAAAACTATTATGATGGCACTCGTGTGCAAGACAACATATACTATGCATATCACTAATATATATACAGATATGAAAACCAAAATATATACAAATACATACCCTCTCATTCAAATTCGATGATGCTTAAGTTAAACAATACAACCTATGCTCTAATACCAAATCTGATGACTCGTTATACACCGCCGATTCACATATAACCAAATGTTGCACTGTATGAGCTCCCAACTGATGTACAATGGTTGTCAAGATAAAAAAATAGTGAAGAGTAACAGAAAAGAGAAATAAAAGAAGGGAATAAAAGAGAAGAGAAAGAAAAGAAAATAAAACTCAACCATAGATACTGTCATGTATCTCACAGCGCATCAAATAATATATAATAGTAAGAATCACAAATATAAAACAAACGACATGGTAATAACTATATAAACCATATAATTGGAGTACACATACTTATACAGTTATATAGAACAATAGCAGAGTTTATATAAGATATAAATAAACTCAAATTGATAATTTGTCTCTAACATAGATACCTCTACAATGTCACATAGTAGAATAAACAATAATAATACAAGTTTAAATATGAAAGAAGTCACGTCTTGCTAATCCACCTACATACTTGTTCATGTCACTTGGTCTACTCATTAGCATCGTCGATGGGCATCTAAGGTAATAATAGAAATAAAACCTTGGGTCAGACAACAGTATGATGTAAGCGATAGACAAATCTCAAAGTACTATAAAAGTAGTAACAGTATATATAGCACAGAGGGTATGGATAATCATACTTGTCTTGACCCTGCATCCATAAAGTTAGCACATAACAATAAACATATGCTACGAAATGATAAACATCAAGTAGAGAAGGTGTTATGGATGTTTAAGTACTAAATGGGGATAAATAAGTAAACAACCATGACATCCATCAACCATCCTCACATTTAATCACTTAGTGCGTAAAGCATATGACATCCAATACTTTGGTCACCAAATCGATCGAGGCAATTAAAATCCAACTGCACCGATCTCCACCAAACTATCGTTATGTCCAACTGCACTGGTATATAGCAGATAACCCTACCTAATCCAAACCACAACTAGCTCTAGAGACTAGGCCAATCAGTCCAAACTGCAACTAGCTATGAACCGTCTCCGTGTCTCTCCCTCAAAGGCAGGCCAAAGTCACGAATACCAATGATTCATTTGCACACGTTCTCCACAACGGAATCTCCAAGAAGATTGTCCATAATACTCTCACCTAAAGTCACTCAGCAAGTGGGTTATCCTCGATGAGACCTCATTGACTTCCCTCTAAGTCACAACAACTATGTGTTTGTAACTCCCCACCTCTGTACTTGCATTAGCCAAGGTCACTGCAAACAATGATGTCAACTAACCCAAAGAATAAGGTTGTTGTGGAGCGATCATCCGTATAGTAGCTTTGAGCGAGTGTTAAAAATGTCGGATAATCTGGTCTTACTTTTTGAATCTCATGAGGAAATTCGATACATCTAATTCAAGTTCAAATTTGCTACATAGTGGCTGTATATAATTCGGAATCAATATAAAATACATAACATTATAATCAGAGTCAGACACAGATATTCACGTCACCAAGCCGGAAATAGATATGAATATAACACATAAGTGTAAATACAAAGATAAGGGTCATAGTCGATCCACTATACAACAAAAGAATAGGTACATGTTTTAGCCAAAAGAATATGTATGCATAAAAGTCTCATATGCATATAAGCAAACATCACTACAATGATGATGTAGTTGCCTATAGTCAAGAGATGGTCCCTGCTAAAAATCATGAGAAGCACCTGTAATTCCTTGGTCTGACTCGAGTATTATTCATAAGAAAATAAACGATAAACAAATCAGTTTAGCTGTACTCATCATAATAAACTGAGATAGAGTAAGAGATATAAAGAGATAATGACATATGCACAATAAAATGATGTTCACAGGTAGATGCGAAAGTCGGTAAAGTTTATGTAATATGTCAAAGAAATCTCAGTGCTATATAAGGATATCCCATCCTAAATCATAAAACTACTCCAAAGATAGGGATAGGATATTGCATATCCCGTCAATACGAAATGATTCAAAGATCCTCAGGACGATCCGAAGACCATCCATATAAAGAAATGAACCAAAGTTCCTCGGGATGATCTGAAGATCGTTGATATAATCAAAGGAACCAAAGTCCCTCAAGATGAATCGAAGATCATCGATATAATCAAATGAACCAAAGTTCCTCAAGATGATCCGAAGATCATCGATATAATCAACTGAACCGAAGTTCCTCAAGATGATCCAAAGATCATTGATATAATCAAATGAACCGAAGTTCCTCAAGATGATCAGAAGATCATCGATATAATTAATTGAACAGAAGTTCCTCAAGATAATCCAAAAATCATCAGAGTGACCCGAAGGTCGGAGTGATCACAATTGATCAAGTATAGTGTAAACTACACTAAGATAGTAAATATAAAAGCCTAGCTACATGTCCCATAACCACTTGCTCTACTCGAATATTTACGAACAAGTTGTATATTCCACTAGAAATACGAAATGATCATCGCCACAATTTTCAATTGAACGAGTCTAAGAATTAATCGTCGAATCAAACGCAAGGGTTCATTGTCCATGTTTTTACTAAGGCGCTTAATTAAAATTCTCATATGAACGAGGAAAAGGTTTATATAAATATATACTAGTAGATCAGAAAATAATTTGTAAAATAACTTCATATATTGAAGTAGGATTAGAAACCATTTTGATAAAGGACTTGGTATTTACTAATAATATTAAATCCTTTATAGTTTTTAACTGGTAAATCTCGTATAATATCGATTAAAATAACGATCGTACTCAGGATTCACGTTTTAATAACGCAAATCAAAACCTATGACAATCGATTATAAATTCATTTATTATGAAGGAATCAAAAGTCCATGAAAGATGTTATCGACTCATAAATGGCGATAGAAATCAATTTGGAGGAAGTTGGATGATAAATCTGGAAATATCACAAAGAAAAGGCAAGATGTACACTTTACACCAATTCAACATATGAAATTCTATTTTGGACGTCTGAATTGGAATGAAAAAAAAACATGTTTCTGCTCTGAGTTTCAAACGTCTAAATGGAATAAATCAGCTATCTGAATATGTATTCAAACGTCTGAATTACCCATTCAGCTATCTGAAATACTGATACGCAATATTTTTGAATATCAGTAGTAGGTCAGATGTCTGAATTATATATTCAGATGTTTGAATTATATATTCATATGTCTGAATTATATATTCAGACGTTTGAATATTGCCCTAGGCACTTGTTTGCTCAAGCAGAGAGCTCATATCAAATTCAGACGACACTTAAAGGCTTATAACACTATTCGAGGGAAACTGAGGCTTCAAAGCTTTCCAAAACAACATGAAAACACAAACTTACATACGCACAAAGATCTACTCTAGAATTCATATATAATCGATTTAAACTCTTGAAATGGAATGTTCACACAATCAATCCAAATCACACAATACATAAGCAATACAAACATGTCATAGGCACACTAGACAAGCATATAGCTTAAGGCATAGATGTGAGTTATCCAAGAACTCGACTTTTATCTTGATAAGGAAGGAGAGGCTCCAAAACAAAGCAAGATCAACCTCTCTTCAACTAGAACTTAAGAATCTTCAATCTAAACACATATAAATGAATTTCCTAAGAGTTAGGTTTAAGAGAATCTTAGAAATCGAAGAGAGAACAAGATGGAAAAGATGAAGAAGACGGATATGGACTTACTCAAGCTTTTCCTTTGATTTTCCACTTGATTTGAGCTACTAATTGCAATCCCTAGTTTAGGAAATTTAATTTCTCATTCCCTCTCCCCATTTTCTATTTTTGCTAAGTGTTAGAATGAATGAAGGAGGAGAGGGGGCTGTGGGATTATAAGGGTAGGCTAGGTTGGCTAACCCAAGCTCAACCAAAGTCCCAAATTTCACTAACCCCAATCATATCGATATTTATAGTTTTTATTGTCGTAAAAGGCATTTTGAAGTCAACGGAAGTGATCTCGAGTCCAAATTCATCTGTATGCAAAAAGTGACTTTTTGAACCTATACTTAATTAATGACGTTATATTTAAATATATTATCGTGAAATATGCGGGTTGTTACAGTGTCATCCCATCATATAACAACCACCTTAGTATGACCCAATATCCTCTTTTCTACATCACTGAGAAAACCGTCTGTCGTCGAATGACAAATCATGTATAGAAACGCCATACTCGGTTCACACCAAAGCCACTGATAGTGACCCACCATGTCGAACCAACTGTTGAATGAACCATCATATCCTGCTCTTTGAAATCGCACCATCGTCTATATCAAATTGGATAAAGTGGCCAACAATAATAATAGTCGATATCACCCACTCTATAGTAATCGATAACATCTACTCGGATTATGTAACCAAAATTGGTTAAATGCACATCCAGGGAAATTTTTTGGAATTCGTTGCGAAATCCCACCCATTACCAAGTCCATCCTCCATATTTAGTTCTTCCACTAAGCTCCAGTGTCGCTCAATCTTCAAATCCATCGCCGAGCTAAAATGCTGCTCCCTCGTCGAATTCAACCATGCATATGAAGCTCCTTTGAGAATTTATCTCGTCCGTTCAAGTCTACCAGCCTTGTGTGCTTAATCAATATGCATTAGCATGTGCGTTTGACCGATAAGCACCAAACTCCTACGAATGAAATTTTCCTAATACTGGATCACCCATGCAACCAGTAGTCATAAAAATTCCTAAAATAACATACAAGCATCATAATTATGTTAATAAAACAAATGGAACCTATATATAACAATCAAAGCGAAATAACTGCCAAAATAACCTAAATCTAGTAGTATTGTCAAAATAGCACGCAATATCATGTAAATGAGTAAAATGTGAGAACCATGGGTGAAACTACTTAAATCACTTTTTAGTCTTCTAATTAATTGTTTAGCAAGTTCAACTATCCTAAATATTACATTTTATAGTAAGAAAGCAGTTTAAATCATCATATTTGTACTGTACAAACAAATATAGTTTATTGAGATGTAATATCACTCATCTTAACCAAATTAGCATAAACGTGCTCCACAGTGTAGAGCTTGTCAATACAAGTCTAACAGAAGAAAAGATATCTAAATTTGACCTTATACACAAAAGTTACGAATGATATTAGTTACATGACTCAAATAGATAACATTTCAAATGATTAATTATTTAATTACCAAATTACCCTTGCATCATCTTATCCAAACACCTGTAGCTTGCACATGTACTGGACATTCAAAACCAAATTGTCATTCACTAAATGGAGGTGTTATGGAGCAATAGTTGATGAAATCGAGTGTCGTCTTCACCATTCTCTTTCTATTCTCAAACTTTACATCTGGGTACCTAACACTTGAACCCCGACTCCCTATATCAAATCACGTCTTGGGCATCTTCCTTATGTGATCACCATATACGGAAACGGCCACCATGGACCGAACATGACCAAAATCAAGCGGGAGACGTGCCTCTCGGTCCTTGACCTAATGCCAACCTTCGTTTATCCTATCTCCTCTCCTAACACAATCGATTGGAAACCCAAGTTTTGAATGTTCGAGCTCATCTGTCACTGTTTATGCCGAGACTCACACATGAGGTAAAGCTCCCTTCCACGAGCCCAACAAGATTTACATCATGATTTTTGGAGAAGAATATCAATAGAATTTTTTTTTTGAAGTTGCAAAAAGAAAGGCCATTGCTAAACAATGGAACAATGTTTTTGTGTGAGTGAGGAGGAGAAATGGGTCGGGTCTCACAAACTATTGTAGCATAGGATTAAATTATTATTATTATTTTATTAATTTATCCTCAAACGGACCCGAAAACTTGGAATCTCCAATCGATATGCCTGTTGATAACCATATAAAAAAGCATTCTGAAAACAATGGAACTAGTTTTGAGACCAATTTCGATTGTATATAGAAGCTAGTCTTTAAAACACAAATTATACCACTACAATCCTTTACAGAAATCAACACTTGTTTTAATTTTGAACGACCAAATGATACATCTGATCGCTATAAGACCTCATGGCGTGCAATAACTCACTACTACGACATTAAAAATATAAGTTTCATCATAACCCAACACAACGCCTTTGGAATGATAATTTACCCATATTTCGAGATCGTTTTGACTACCAAACGATTTGAACCTGAAATATAACAATTCATATACTTATTCTTCATGTGATGAACATTCTAAACTCAATGGAGTTGCTTTCGAGTCCTAATTCGGTCGTTTTTGAAGAATCTTATTTTGGAACCATTAATTAAATAATTTACAATCAATATTTAAATAAAATAGTTAAATATCCAATCGCTAAAATATGGGTAGCTATAGTATCTTATCAAATATAAAAGTACAAAATGTTATGGGATCCAATCATCAATTACCTCTCTTATTTTCCTAATATCCCAAAAGATATAATGCCAACTTTTCTAACCTTCACAAGCCGCCTAATCAAATTTGACTTTTTATGAAGTCACTAATCATAAATTTGGTTCAAGTAGAAATTTATGGATGATTTTTCCATCAACATTGGTGATTCGTATGATCTCCTTGAAATACTTCAAGAGTGCCACACCAACTATCAAGTAAGTAACTATGCATATCCAATAAAGATAAATATTATTCCTATTGTCTACAATTGATGAGCAATCTTAAGATTCAACGAATTTTATGAACTTATTTTTTTAAATTTAACTAATCTATGTTCTAGTCCACCCAAATAACTAGAACAATCAATCTATATTCTTATTTGCAGAAATTCAAATCTCGTTAAAGGTCTTTTACCATAATTTATATAGATTTCCTAAACAATAATAAGGAAAGAATATTGACATACTAAAATTATAGGGGATTATTATTTTATTCGGACAGTATAAACTACGCGTAAACCCATAAATTTACACATAGCTTCCTTTATATTTTGTGCATATGCCTTGTAATTCCAAACATAGTCTTTTATGAAGAAAGACAAATGGGATAATTTATAAAAATTAAACAAATGTACTTAAGAAAATCAAAACCCAAATAGATTCAAATCAAAAAGGGCAATTTACACAAGTTCTACACTTACGCCTATCTCTTAATCCCATGTATTTAATTCTTATTATTTAAGGGTGGCTTTTAGGAGCTAAACTTCATCTTCCATAAATATTCCAAAATTATTAGATTTAGTCATTTATCCATTATAGGCATGCCAATCGAACTCTCTAATTAACATCTAGTCTTATATGTGGTTTATCGCTAGTTAAGGGTTCCCATAAAAAATTCTTACTCAAAATAAAATTTACTAAGTGGTTTAAATCTGTAACACCCCGCATTTTATGATAATTTAATAATTAAATAATGCATATGTATGTATGTATGCACATACATAAATGTATATATGAAGAATAAAATAAAGATTAATGCAAATAAAAATGTAATGCATGCATTAAAAGAAAGAAAGGATTAGTTGTATGCAGTGTAAATATGTTGCACGCACTGATTATGCATTAATAATAAAGGAGAAATAAAAGAAAAAGATTCATGCAGTGAAATATTGTAACAAACATGAAAAAAAAGGAATTAGAAGAGAACAATAACTACCATTGTTCTAAGCCTTGTCAACAATAGCTTTAGTAGTCTAGTTGGTCAGAACATGTGACTTGCATACAAAAGGTACAGAGTTCGATCCTAGCCGCCGTCATATTTTTGTTTTAAGAGAACGGCCAAAATAACATATGTTCATGAAAGAAAATATGTATAAACGCACACATAAGGAAAAATATACATATATGGAAGTAAATAAAATTTATATATATATATATATATATATGAGAATATATATGTGTAAATACACACACACAAAAGAGACTGCAATTAAAGAAATATGACAAGAATCAAATAACTGTGCAACACCGTTAGAATTTTGACAATGAAACAAAAGTTGTGCGTATAAATATACGCATAAAATGGTCATTAGAAGATTTGTATACGCATAAGAAGATTACATATAAATATAATAGATAAATAAATTCTAGAAATTCAAACATTTGAAAATCAAATTTCTGCGTCAAAACAGCTCGTAGGACCCATAGTGGGGGTCGATACCTCTGTAGGGGGGTTGACACCCTTAGATCCAGGCAAATTCATTAACGTATCTAGACTGGTTTGTTAACTGGGTTCAATGTTGACTCAGCGCTGCACGTACGATAAGATCTTGAACACCTGTAAATAGGCTAGTAGAGCCTAACCTAAATCTCACATTCTATGAGACAACGTCTAAGATCTGCCATTCTTCCTTCTCCCCAAATCCTTTTAGAAAAATAAGATAATTAGTTTAGGAAAATTCTGAACTAAAATCTGGAGGAAAAGAATGAAAATTAATAAGAAGATGTTCAGAATCATATGCGAAGTAAGGTAAATTCTTAGATCTGGCCTATTCAATTTTCTTCCTCTTTCTTCCCTTTATCTTTTAGTAAGAATTGTGGATCCATGGTTGTTAGGTTCTAAATCCAGTTAGGAAAAACCATGGAATGCTAGATCTGGACCAAGTTCAGGAATTGGAAAGCAATTTAAGTGAGTGGATTTAAGTTTATCATTTTTTATAATGATATATTATCGTTTAACATTCCTCGTTATTATACAATGTAAAGCGATGAAATACTAATATGACATGTTGAAATATTAATATGTTAAAATATTAATATGTTGGAAAACTCATGTAACGAGCCGCATTCTACATATCGGAGGATCGTAGAATATTTATTTTATTTTCATGCGAAATCATATGGTCGTGTAACTTTGGGAAATGACTATTGGGGTCATTTCCCACATTCACGATTTTTGCTGAATTTTAAATGACCATTTTGCCCCTGGCAAATATTGTTTCGCCTATAACTTTTGACTGGTAAGGAATTTTGACCTGAAGCTACTTCCATTGGATTCGGATGATGGTTTCTCATTCCATAGAGTGGTCACATTAATCAAACGGACTTACCGTTTGGGAGATATGGCTGAAATAAGATTTGTAGATGGAAAAACTACTTAATTGGGCTTAGTAGGGTGATTAGCAGCTAGGCCCATAACCCATTTCGGGATTAGGTTATGGGAGGGCTGAAAGGGTTTGGTAAAATATTCCTTTTCATTTTTTCAGCCGCCACAAACATTCCTTGAACCCTAGTAATGACCTTCATCTTCTAAATCTATCCCAAATCACCTTTTTAATCACTAATTAAGCAAATCTACATCAAATCAAGTCGGATTAGCCCCAAATTCGAGGTAGAGCTGTTGCACTACATAGGAATCTAGCCAAATTCGTAAAAGTTTCAGATTTATTATTTGTTTGTGGCTAAGGTGAATGATTAGCATGTTTATTCACTAATTATGGCTAATTAATGGAGATTAGTGATAATTAACGAATTAATGACACAAAAAATATCTAAAAATTCTAAAATATTATTTTATGTCATTGGTATAAATTTGGGTTAAGTTGGATTAAGTTTTCTAATCCTATTGCTAGACATGGTTAAGGGGAAAATCATGGATTTTGGGTATGTTTGATCTAAAATAACCTATATGCTTGATATTTTAATCTTTTTGATTGAAGCTACATGTTGTTACTGCTGTTTGGGATGTTTTATGATTACATAGGAAAGCTAGAATGGTTGAAAACACCGTCGTTTGGCGAAAATAGCTTGTTGGAAAAAAATGCAGAGTTTCAGGTCTAGTTAGGAGGAAGACCCGATTTGAACCGGTTAGGGGGGAGACTCGATACGAGTCGATTATGAGGGAGAACCGAACCGAACCGGATAGGAGGGAGACCTGATCTGAACCGATTAGGAGGGAGACCCGAACCGAACCGGATAGGAGGAAGACCCAAACCAAACCGGATAGGAGGAGGAGACCCAAACCGAACCAGATAGGAGGAAGACCCGAACTTAATCGGATAGGAGGAGGAGACCCGAACCGGATAGGTAGAAGACCCAAACCTAACCGGATAGAGGAGGAGACCCGAATCGAACCGGATAGGAGGAGGAGACCTGAACCGAACCGGATAGGAGGAGGAGACTCGAACCGAACCAGATAGGAGGAGACCCGAGCCGATCCAAAAACTAATTCGACCAAAACCCGAGATGCAAAGGGAGTCCAGATGGGAAGTATTATTCAGGATCCAGATGGGAACCAATAAATTAACTTCTAGAGTTGGGCTTTCTGCGGGACGTGTGCAAAGGAGTTATCGATATCTATAACTTTGGTTCACCGTTGAGAGATGGGGCATGTAGATGAACCAGAGCCAGGGCTGTGTGGATTGGTTAACTCGTTAGGGTTATTAACTATGAACCAGTGCATTGAGGTCAGAGGTTCTATGGAGTGGGACTCCATCAGGGCCCCGAAGAGCAAAGTGGTTGTAGCAATAGTTGTGCGGAGTGGGATTCCGTCATGGCCCTTATGGATCTGGTGATCAAAGTGGAGGACATCGTACGCTTCACGCACTGAGTGAGTAATGTGAGAATGATTGCTATGTTTGAAGTTTGATATCACCATGACACGCACACCCCCATTTTTACACTATATGTTGGTGTTACCTTAGAGTATTATACATCTTGTTATGCTAACTCTTTGGTTGCAGGTCCAGGTTCATGTATGATTATTTATACCTGTTATTGCTTTATTCAGTTATATAGAGTTTCTATCACTCACACCAGACCTTCATCTGACCCAGAGTTTATATCTCTTCTTATTACTCTGGGTGCTCCTAAATGAGCAGACTAGAGATAGGTTAGGTGGTTATGCACGAGTAGCTGTTCGGAGACAAGAAGGAGGCTTCCACGTATTATTTACATATATTCTCCTCTTGTTGTTGTTGGTCACTACTTTGGGCATTAGTAGTGTACCTCTTTCATTTCCTTTTAGAGACAGTATTTTGAAGTTGTAATAATGGCTTGGATCATAAGTGTATTTTGGATTCCGCTACTCTGATGGACATGGTTTAATTTGCAGCTTATGCACCGTCTCGCCTGTTTTATATCAAGTTATGTTATTATTATATTTTATTTCGTGCATAGTGAGATATACTACAGGTTCTTGATGATTCATAGTTTCAAACCCCTTTCTCTTGACGACCGTCTTGTGCTAATCGGGCATTCCCGCAGTGCATTTCAAGGGAAATGTCTGATGGTGTGGGGTGGCCATCACACTTGGTATCAGAGCCTAGGTTGCGTAGTTTAACCTAGGGGAAGACATCAGGGGAAGATAATATTTGTATATGAGTGCGCGTATTTGTATTATTTTGGTTTTCAAAAGTTATATATATATATACTGGTAGTATATCTATGGATGAAGTCGCACTGCATTGGCACCACTAAAGAGATGGTTAATCGTTTTCTCTTTACAGATTGAACGATGAGCCGAAATACGAGGAGTATGATGAGGAACCCCGCATCGGTAGTTGAAGAGGGAGCGGGTTCAGGGCCAACAATAGGGATGTCCTTGATATAAGGACGATGTTTACTTCCTTCATGTGAGAGATGCTTCGGGATGCTCAGGGAGCAGTTCCTAATGCTGCTAACGGTGGTGGTGAAGTAGTGCAGGCACCTAGAACCGATTTCGCCAATCTTAACAAAGAATATACTAGTCTTGGTGGGAAGCCGTTCAATGGAACATAATCAATTATGAAGGTTCAAGATTGGCTTGATAATCGTGAGCGCATCTACGAAGATTTGGGGATCGATGATGCGATGAAGAAAAAGCTAGCATCGCGTCAACTTCAAGGACGGGCAATGAATTGGTGGAATGCTATTAAAGTAGCTACTCCAGAGGATCAAATTACTTGGAATCAGTTCAAGACTCGCTTCAGTGATAAGTTTATCCCAGCTTCCCAGAAATCAGAATTATTTAGGAAATTTTTGGAACTTAAGCAGAATGGTAGAGCAGTCTCGGAATATATTGCTGAATTTGATACCTTATCGAAATACGGATTATCTCTTATCGATACCGCAGAGAAGAAGAACGAGAAGTTCATAATTGGCCTAGATAAGCACTTGGGGGAAAGGCTGATAAATCATATAGATGAGACTTTCGAATCTGTTGTGGGAAAAGCATTGAGATCGGAGAGCCTTTACCCTAAGCCAAAGACTGAGGTTGTTGTTACATCTGCAGAGGAGCCAAAACTGCGGGAAAGCGGTGAAGGCAATAAGAATTCTCAGAATAAGAGAAAATAGAACCAAACCAAGGATGATTAGAAAAAGAAGAATATGAAAGATATCGAGTGCTTTAGCTGTGGAAAGAAGGGCCACTATGCCAGAAATTGTCGAGCAAAGCCAGTGGACAGGAAGTGCTTCAATTGCGGCCAAGTGGGACATCACAAGGATAAATGTCCACATCCTCCTAAGGAGAAGCAGATCATGAAAGCATATGCTATTAACGCTACTCCTTCTTCGTCGAATGCCCCAACAATGGAGGAGAAGGGAAAGGGTGTCGTTATCCAAGGTATGCTTTCTATTTATAATGTTTCTGTTCGAAAACTGTTTAATACCGGGGTTTCCCATTCCTCCGTATCTAGTGACCTGGTAGATAGGTTGGGATTGAAACCCGAGATTGTCGATAGACCTTTAGTTGTGACAAACCCGATCGGTGGTTCGACTAGCCTTTGTATGATTTATCGTAATTTGGTCTTATCGAGTCATGGATGCATGTTTGTTTGTGATTGCTTTGTTTTGGGCTTTACTGGGTTTGGCTTTATTTTGGGAGTCGACTGGCTCCAAAGGTATAGGGTGGTGGTAGACTGTGAGGGGTCTTCGGTGACCATTAGAGCAGATGATGGGTGGATGGTGGTATTGGGTTGCCTACCTAGCGATGGGGTGATGGCTAGTTTTCTAAATTCCCTCGACATCCCGCATGATGAGTTATCAAATGTGCTTATTGCTGGCGAGTATTCAGACATCTTCGGGGAAGTGACCAGACTTCAACCACACCGAGAGATCGAGTTTCGGATTGATTTAGTGAAAGATTCCAAACCTATAGTAATGCCACTACGTCGTATGGCACTAAGGGAGCAGCAAGGGCTCGAAGTGCCTGTAGGCGATCTTTTTAAGAAGGGATTTATTCGAAGAAGTGTCTCCGAGTGGGGAGCACCGGTTGTATTTGCTACCAAGGCCGATGGTACCCTTTGCTTATGCGTAGACTACCATGACTTGAACAAGGCGACTAGGAAGAATAAGTATCCTCTTCCATGGATAGATGATTTGTTCGATCAGCTAAATGGAGCAAGAGTGTTTTTCCAGTTGGATCTCACGATAGGATTTCATCAACACTAAGTAGCAGCTGAGAGTATACCTAAAACGACATTTCAAACGCCGTCTGGATTTTATGAGTGGTTGGTCATGCCATTCCGGTTAACCAATGCACCCACATATTTTGTGGATCTTATGAACAGGGTATTCAGAGGTTAGTTAAATAAGTTTGTTCTCGTGTTCGTGGATGATATCTTGGTTTAGTCGAGGACAGTGATGGAGGTGTTGAGAAAACACCAATTGAAAGTGAAATTTTCTAAGTGTCACTTCTGAAGGAGGGAAGTGAGGTTCTTGGGCCATGTTGTTTCAGAGAATAGTATTGTCGTGGATCCTGCGAAGGTGGCTACGGTACAAGATTGGTCTACACCCAAGAATGCAATGGACGTGAGAAGTTTCTTGGGATTAGCAGAATATTATTGTAAGTTTATCCAAGACTTCTCCAAAATAGCGGCACTGTTAACTCAGTTGACCAAAATGAATTAAGCTTTTGTTTGGGACAAAAGGTGTGAGAATGCATTTAAAACCCTAAAATACAAGTTAACATGTGCACCAGTGTTAGTTATTCTTAATGGGAATGAAGAGATGACGGTATACACGGATGCCTGTGGTACTGGACTAGGTGCTATACTGATGCAAGGAGGTAGGGTTATAGCTTATGCTAGTCAGTAGTTGAAGTCGCATGAGAAAAGATATCCTACCCATGATTTGTAATTGGCAGCGATCGTGTTCACTTTGAAGATGTGGAGATACTATATTTTAGGAGAACAATTCGAGTTGTTTACCGATCATAAGTCTTTAAAGTATCTTTTCTCTCAAAAGGATTTATATCTTCGTTAGCAGAGATGGTTAGAGTTCTTGGCTTCATATGATTTCAATATTGCATACACACCCGGGAAGGGAAATGCGGTAGCTGATGCATTGAGTAGGAGACATGCCAGTTTAGGGGCTATGTTTCTTGAATGGAAGCAACTGGAGTATATCGCGGGATATGATTTCATACCTAAGTGTGAACTGGATCCAGAGATGTTAGAAAGTTTGACGATCAGACTGACTTTGATTGAGCGGATCGGCTCCAGTCAGAGGGATGATCCTAACCTATTGGAAATTGTCTCCAAGGTAGAGATGAGTATCGACAGTAAGGAGATGAAAAAGTATGGGATTGATACAGAGGAATGACTTCGAAAGAACGGAAGACTAGTTGTACCCAACATTAATGGACTGAGAGATGAAGTGCTTAGAGAATATCATCACTCAAAACTGACTATACATCCCGGTGGTAACAAGATGTATCAAGACCTGAAGCAGACCTACTACTAGGTTTGGATGAAGAGAGACATTCAGAAGTTTATATCCAAGTGCATGAACTGCCAGTTAGTTAAAGCCAAGCAAAAGAAGCCTAGTGGTTTGTTACAGCCGCGGGAAATTCCTGAATGGAAATAGGAACAAGTCTCAATGGATTTCTGTAACATCCCGCATTTTGTAACAATTAAATAATTAAACATTGTATATGTGTATATATATGAATTGACATATATATTTAAAAGAAGAAAAATTTGAAGAGCTTCCAGAATTTGGCCATGGGATTAGCGTCATTTTGTTTGTGGCGATTTTCTGGTCAATTTAGACCTATGGATTGCATAAAACTGATTTAAGATGAAAGAGATACCTTTAAATGAAGAGTGTTAGCAAAACATGAAAATAAGGTAAAAGAAGGAGAAAAATGACTACCATTGTTTCTAAACTTATTAACAAATGGCAACACAGCTCAATTGGTTAAGGCATTGGATATGTAACATAGAGGTCAGGGGTTCGAACCTCGATGGCGACATAATTTTTATTTTTGTTTTAGAGAGGGCCAACTGAACATACAAATATGCGTATGCATACAAATTCAAAATTTGAAAGGATAAGAACGTACATTTAAGGAAATAAAGAAAATATATGAATATATATATATATATATATATATATATATACACACACACAAAAATATATGTATACAAAAGAAAAAATTCAAGATAAGGCTATAGTCAATGAAATATAGCAAGAATCAAATAACTATGCAACACTGTTTGAATTTTGAAAATGAAACGAAAATTGTGCGTATATATATACACGTAAAGTGATCTTTAGAATAATTATATATGTATAAGAAAATCACATGTGAATATAACAGTTAAATAAATTCTAGAAAATTCGAACATTTGAAAATCAAATTTTTGCGCCAAAACAATTCAAACATTCGAAATTCAAACTTTTTTTGCCTAATTGGCACATTTAATCGGTAGGAAGTGACAATGCATGCCTTGTTGGCTTTATTCTATTGGTCCAGTTCAAAATTATTGTTGATGTGGCAACTTCCTATTGGCTATATGACATGGAGAGAATAAATTTCATTAAGGAATACAGACGGTTAGCATTGATTTAAGCTACTTATATAAAGGACCATATAGCTCTCCATTCTCATTTGTTATTTCTTCACTCTCTTCTTCTTCCTCCATATAATTTCTAAAAAAAATATTAATTATAATATTGGGGTGCTGCCTAAATGAAGACTAAAGGAAAGAAAA
The DNA here is from genome assembly GCA_030737875.1 of Allium sativum. NCBI lineage: Eukaryota > Viridiplantae > Streptophyta > Magnoliopsida > Asparagales > Amaryllidaceae > Allium > Allium sativum. The sequence goes on along the minus strand of JASFAX010000039.1, from coordinate 3,095,234 downwards.
AGAAAATTTATTGTCAACAATGACAAATTCAGAAAATATGGTGTTTTCAACTACAACAACAGTACAAACTCTTGACTCTCCATATGCAACCAATCCAAAGAGATTCTTTTCTAGATCGGCATATCAAGGTGAGTGGATTTAAGTTATATCATTTTTGATAATGATATATTATTGTTTAACATTCTCCGTTATTGTATAATGTGAATTTACTAGAATAATTGAAAGTATTGAAATGTTACTATGACATGTTCAAATATGATATGTTGAAATGTTTAAACGTATGTTAAAAGGATTAAAGTGGTGAATATGAAATGTTGGAATATTAATATGCTAAGATATTAATATGTGGGAAAATTTATATGTTCAAAGATAAACTTGTCAAAATATGCGTAGCGGTTACTATTGTTTCAATTCCGTGTTAACTTGTGACATTTATGTACCTGGACCATTAATGGTAGAAATTAAGAAAATTACATGTTAGAATAGAATTGATTATATGTTAAAAAGAACACATGACATAAAATAGGCATAATATGATGACATGTAAAATATATATTACAGTGGAAATTTGAAAGAATAGACATGCTTAGATTATACAAAAGATTTATAGTAAATAAGAAACTGTAACCGCGCTTAGACACGAGGTTGGATTACACTTGTGGAAGAAGTCTGCCCAGAACCGCCCGGCATATCCAGCATCCACAAGTGGTAAATCTAATGTAAGAGGTCTAAGTGCATAAATAAAACATGTAACGGTACTAAGACACGATGTTAAATCAATTTGTGGAAGAAGTCTGTCCGGAACCGGCCGACAAATCCAGCATCCACAAGTGTAGGCTTAATGTGAGAGGTCTAGTACATAAACATACATATAAATATATGTATATGGCTGGATTGATAAATGAAATTAATTGAAATTAATGAAAATGAATGAAATTGAATGAAATTGAATGAAAGATAACTACAACAGTAAAAGGAAATGGGAATGAACGGGGAATGATAATAACCTATTATAGATAAATTACATTAATGAGAATGTTATATAATAGGTAGACTTGTCCTAGGGGCAAGTGAAGATTATAACTTAGGTTATAATAAACTAGTAAAGAAATGAGATAACTGGTAAAATGAGATAAGTGGCACTTAAATGTAAATTAAGTAATCAGTAAACGGGGAAGTCTGAAACCAGTTGTTTGTAATAAGTAGAGAAAAGGGGGGAAATTTATGAAATGTAAGAAGTTGTACTTAATTATAAATTAAGTAATCTGTAAACTTGGAAGTCTGAAATCTGCTGATAAAAATAACATATTTAGAACTTGTCCTAGGGACAAGAGGAAATTATAACATTGGTTATAATAAATGGAAAGGAGACTTATCAGTGAACCTTAGTTAAGAGAACTAAGTTAATAAGTAAACAACGATAAGTTATAGTGACAATGTAAGATGGAATTATGATTAAATAGGAAAGAGTGAGGCAAACTTATGAAATGAAATAAGTTATATTTAATCATAAATGATAAGTGATATGTTAGACAGAAAACATGTAAATTGAGATATACTTAATTACGTATTAAATAGAACATGTTATTGTAACCTTGAATCAAACAAGAATATAAAGGGATTGTGGATTACAGACCTTGGCTCACAATCTAGAGAATAACATCTTGTGGGCTAATTAATAAACTTAAATGGGTTAAGTTATATGATTGAAATTAATAGCGAGAGGGGCCCATTCCTTAGAGATATAAGGGGCTAGAAAGAACTTGGCAATATGAATAAAAAGTTAAAATGATAACCAAGTTGAATGAAAACCCGATGAGGTAAAACAAGCGTATAAAAGAATATTTAGACATAGGCTCTAATAACATATTAAAGTGAGGCGCTTGGACCAGTCCGCACGTTTGAGGGTGAATAACCCAACGGGGTAGATCATCGTGGTGTAATAAGGCATGAGGAGAGCGCACGTTCATTTGATTATCCTCTCAGCTCCGAAGGACTGGAAGGGGAAGTACGCAGCTTCCTGAGGTACGTAAGGTGCTCTTGGTAGTCGTCTATGTGGTGGAGGATGTTTAGGCTGTGCTCTCAGAGGTTGAGTCTGCGCGTAACTGCCAGGTAGGTGGGCCTTGACTGCAAAAGTAGCTTTGCAGTCAGAATGTTGTGATGAGGTGACACTAGGGTGATTCGGCAGTCGCCTCAACGAGGAGGCAGAGGGTCACGACCAACAAGGATAGTAGATCGTCGGAAACCCGTCATCGGCAGCCAGTGGAATGCGAAAAGACTAGAGTTAAACCAAATAGACCATTCACCTTTCACTACCGAGGTACGGTGGTTGAGCGGAGATGCCAACTGGATGTTTAGATTGTTTGTTGTTAGAGGCATGTCGCTTAGCTCTTGTAGTCTTTAATAGTTGAGGGAGGGGCCGAGGCGGGGCCATAGCCACCATGAAAAATAGACCCTAGGAATATCTGTATTTTTAGACTCTTAAAGGCAGGCCTGTACAGATATGGAAAAGCTCCTGACTGAGTTCTGTGTTTCTTGTATCGCCCTGCCACGGAACTCGGTGCACATTAGAGGACGTGCAGTTAAGGCATCGAGCTACAATTGACGATACGTACATGGGAAAGTATACATGTATGTCTGCTCTAGGCGGTGTATCGTAGACTTGAGGGCATTACTCTGGTATGGAATCTGATTTGATCGAAGGTGGCAGTCCGTACGCTTACGTAGCATGGAATTGATAGATATATGCGGAACGTAACATTGTTATATAGAGATTTGTAGGTCACTCCGATGTAGGATGAGGGACAGTGTATATTTTGGTGGAGATCATGCGAGTGGGGTACTATTGGGTGTACCTTAATATTGGGGGTTGCTACATATATACTGTATTAGGTTAATCCACTAGGAAGTAAATGGGTACGACATGTGTGTAAGCCTTGAGTGTTATTAACCCAAGTAACCAAATAAATAAGAAAATGTGATTGAACGGTATATGTAGGATTATCCAAAGTGTATATTTTAAGTCCAGTCACGAGAACCTTTGTTCTGGCCCCCTCCTCATAAAGATTTGTGGTAGAGACATGGTAGCTTTGGATACTGGTTAGGCAGTATTATTAATACGGTAAGGCTATACTTTGATTATATTATATTATATCCATTCCGTTGTGAGATATTTTCTGAGCTCTGACGTATTTTATGTTTTTGTCTTTTCTGCAGGTTACTAGAGCAAACCAACAAGAGTTTCCATAGATTAGAATTTCCAAAAAAAATCGGTCTGTCGGAATTTGGGTTGTCACAATTTCATTGACAGTTTGCCAAGGACTAGATCGGGTCATGATAGCATTTGTATGATTGTGGATCGATTGACCAAGAATGCAAGGTTTATACCGGTCAAGTCGAATAGAATGGCAGCTAAGTTAGTGGAACTGTATATAAAGTGGGTAATGAGATTTCATGGAGTACCTAAAGGTATTGTGAGTGACCGAGATCCATTATTTTCTAGTGGGTTTTGGAAGAGCTTACAAGAGGCTTTAGGGTCAGAATTACACCTCAGTACCGCATACCATCCCCAAACCGACGGTCAAACAGAGAGGGTGAATCATGTATTAGAGGATCTCTTGAGAGGTTGTATATTAGATTTTGAGGGTCATGGGATGACCATTTGCATCTGGTTGAGTTTAGTTATCAGTCCAGTATTGGTATGGCTCCATTTGATGCTTTGTACAGAAGACCGTGCAACTCACCATCATGTTGGTTGGAAACCAGTGAGAAATTTGTGCTTGGGCCAGATGTAATACAAGAAACTTTAGATAAGATCAAGGTTATCCAACAGCGAATGAAGGCTGTCCAAGATAGACAGAAGAGTTATGCTGATAAAAGACGAAGAGATTTGTAATTCTCCGTTGGCGACTTGGTATTCGTCAATATTTCTCCGTTGAAGAGTGTGATTCGGTTTGGTAGGAGAGGTAAATTAGCACCAAGGTTTGCTGGTCCATTTCCAGTTCTCGAACAAGTTGGAAATTTAGCATATAAAGTTGGATTTCCTATCAAGATGGCGGGAGTGCACAACGTATTTCATGTTTCTCAGTTAAGAAAGTTTGTGCACGATTCTGATGTGACTACTTCGCCAAATCAGTTGGATGATATCAAGATAGAACCCGAGGCAGTTGGAAACCGTAGACCAGTTCATATTATCAGACAAGATACGAAGCAACTTCGGAGGAAGACGGTGAAACTGGTAAAGGTCCAGTGGGGTGATAACGAGAATGATTGTACTTGGGAAACCGAGGATAACATAAGGAAGTCATATCCAGAGCTCTTTGACTGGTATAATTTTAATCGCGATAGAGTTATTCCCTTGTTAGTAAACCGCATGCTAGGATAGGCTCATTTTGTTTATTATATATGTTTGATTGTTTGTAAATGGTTGATAGGCATGCGGGACACTATTGTGCGCTTCTTGGTTAAGGAATTTCGGGGGCGAACTTTCTTAAGGGGGAAGAGTGTAACGACTTGTATTCTACATATCGGAGGATTGTAGAATATTTATTTTATTTTCATGCGAAGTCATTTGGTCATGTAACATTGGGAAACGACTATTGGGGTCATTTCCCACATTCACGATTTTTATCGAATTTTAAATGACCATTTTGCCCCTGGTCGGCTATAACTTTTATTTGGTAAGGAATTTTAACCTAAAACCACTTCCATTGGATTCGGTTGATGGTTTCCCATTCTGTAGAGTGGTCACATTAATCAAAAGGACTTACCGTTTGGGAGATATGGCTGAAATAAGATTTGAAGATGGAAAAACTACTTAATCGGGCTTAGTAGGGTGATTAGCAGCTAGACCCATAACTCATTTCGGGATTAGGGTTATGGGAGGGCTGAAAGGGTTTGAAAAAACATTCCCTTTTCATTTTTTTTCAGCCGCCACAAACATTCCTTGAGCACTAGTAATGGCCTTCATCTTCTAAATCTATCCCTAATCACCTTTTTAATTACTAATTAAGCAAATCTACATCAAATAAAGTCGGATTAGCACCAAATTCGAGGTAGAGCTGCTGCACTACATAGGAATTCGAGCCAAATAAGTAAAAGTTTCAGATTTATAATTTATTTGTGGCTAAGGTGAGTGATTAGCATGTTCATTCACTAATTATGGCTAATTAGGGGTGATTAGTGAAAATTAACAAATTAATGACTCAGAAAAATATGGAAAAATATGTAAGAATTCTAAAATATTATTTTATTTCACTGATATAAATTTGGTTTAAGTTTGCTAATTCTATTGTTAGACATGGTTAAGGGAAAAATCATGGATTTTGGTATGTTTGATATAAAATAACCTATATGCTTGATTTTTTGATCTTTTTGGTTGAACCTATATGTTGTTACTGTTGTTTGGGATGTTTTATGTTTACATAGGAAAGCTAGAATGGTTGAAAACGCAGTTGTTTGGCGAAAATAGCTTGCTAGAAAAAAATGCAGAGTTTCAGGTCCGGTTAGTAGGAAGACTCGATCCGAACCGGGTAGGAGGAAGATCTGATCCGAACTGGTTAGGAGGGAGACCCGAACTGAACCGGATAGGAGGGAGACTCGATCCGAACCAGTTAGGAGGGAGACTCGAATCGAACCGGATAGGAGGAAGACCCAAACCGAACCGGATAGGAGGAGGAGACCCGAACCGAACAGGATATGAGGAGACCCGAACCGAACCGGATAGGAGGAAGACTCGAACCGAACCAGATAGGAGGAGGAGACCCGAACCGAACCTGATAGGAGGAGGAGAACTGAACCGAACCGGATAGGAGGAGGAGACCCTCATCGACCGGATAGGAGGAGGATACCTGAACCGCACCGCATAGGAGGAGGAGACCCGAACTGGACCGGATAGGAGGACACCCGAACCGAACAAACACTAATTCGACCAAAACCCAAGATGCAAAGGGAGTCCAAATGGGAAGTATTACTTAGGATCCATATGGAAACCAACGAATTAACTTCTAGATTTGGGCTTTGCTGCAGGACGTGTGCAAAGAAGTTATCAATATCTATAACTTTGGTTCACCATTAAGAGAGGGGGCATGTAGACAAACCAGAGCCAGGGCTGTGTTGACTGGTTAACTCGTTAGGGTATTGACTATGGACCAGTGCAGTGGGGTCAAAGGTTATATGGAGTCCAAAGAGCAAAGTGGTCATAGCAATAGTTGTACGGAGTGGGACTCCGTCATGGCCCCAATGGATCTGGTGATCAAAGTGGTGGACATCGTTCGCTTTACGCACTAAGTGAGAGATGTGAGGATGATTTCTATGTTTGATGTTTGTTATCACAATGACACGCACACCCTCATTTTTATAATATATGTTTATGTTACCTTAGAGTATTATACATCTTGTTGCGTTAACTCTTTGGTTGCAGGTCCAGGTCCAGGTATGATTATTTATACCAGTTATTGCTTTATTCAGTTATATAGAGTTGCTATCGCTCACACTAGACCTTCGTCTGACCCAGAGTTTTATGTCTCTTCTTATTACTCTGGGTTCTCCTAAACGAGCAGACTAGAGATAGGTTAGGTGGTTATGCACGAGTAGCTATCCGGAGACGAGCATGAGGCTTCCACATACTATTCACATATATTCTCCTTGTGTTGTTGCTGGTCACTGCTTTGGGAATTAGTAGTGTACCTATTTCATTTCCTTTTAGAGACAATATTTTGAATTTGTAATAATGGTTTGGATCATAAGCTGTATTTTGGGTTCCGCTACTCTGATGGATGTGGTTTAGTTTTCAGCTTATGCAATGTCTCGCCTCTTTTATATCAAGTTATGTTATTATTATATTTTTTCCATGCACTGTTAGATATACTACAGGTTCTTGATGATTCATAGTTTCAAACCTCTTTCTCTTGATGATCGTATCATGCCAATCGGGCATTGGCGCAGCGCATTTCAAGGGAAATGTCTGATGGTGCGGGGTGGCCGTCACAACTCATATGTTGAAATGTGTAATGTGCTTAAATGTTCATATGTTGAAATGCAAACTTGTTAAAATATGTGTAACGATTACTTCTGTAATTAAATTGTTCACTTGTGGCATATTATGTACTTGAATTAATAGTTGTACAATTGAGAAAATGACATTTTAATTAGTTAGATTTGAACAGTTACATGATTAAATGATTACACGTTTAATTACATGATTTGACGATCACATGTCATTTTGAGATTAAATTAATTAATTGTTAGGAAGAACATGTGACATAAAATGGGGTTAATATGGTGACACGTAAAATGGGTTGCAGTAAAAATGTAGAAATAATAACATGCCAATATTTATAGTAAATAGAAAACTGTAACGCATGTAGACACGAGGTTAAATTCAACTTATGGTAGAAGTCTGCCCGGAACCGCTCGGCAAATCCAGCGTCCACGAGTTATTAATTTAATGTGAGAGGTATAGTGCATACATAAACATGTAACGGTGCTAAGACACGAGGTTAAGTCAACTTATGGAAGAAGTCTGCCTGGAATCGCCCAACAAATCCAGCATCCACAAGTGGTAGGCTTAATGTGAGAGGTCTAGTACATAAGCATATATATAAATATATGAACATAAAAGGATAGAGATAAATGGCACTAATTGTGATTCATGGAAGGAATGGAAATGAATGAAAGATAATTACAATAGTAAAGGAATTGGAATGAACAGGGAATGATAATAATCTATTATAAATAAGTTACGTTTATGAGAATGTTATATAATAGGCAGGCTTGTCCTAGGGACAAGTGGATATTATAACTTAGGTTATAATAAATGATAAAGGATATGGAATAACTTATGTAAGAAGATAAATTGTACTTAGTTGTAAATTACGTTATCTGTGAGAACGAAAATCTGAAATATGCTGATGAGGACAACATAAGTTATATTTATAGGAAGGAAACTTATTAATAAACCTTAGTTAAGAGAACTAATTTAATAGGTAAACAACGATAGGTTGTAATGACAATATAAGAGGGAATTATGTTTAAATAAGAAAGAATGAGGCAACTTATGGAATGAAATAAGTTATATTTCATCATAAATGATAAGTGACATGTTAAATAGAAAACATGTGAATTGAGATATACTTAATTACATATTAAGTATAACATGTTATTATAACCTTGAATCAAACAAGAACATAAAGGGATTGTGGATTTCAGACCTTGGATCACAATCTAGAGAATAACATATTGTGGGCTTATTAGTAGGCTTAAATGGGTTAAGTTATGTGAATGAGAATAACTAAGTTAAATGGAAACCTGATGAGATAAAGCAATAGCATAAAGGAATGTTTAGACATAGGGTCTAATAACATATTAAAGTGAGGCGCTTGGACCAGTCCACATGTTTAAGGGTGAATAACCTAATAGGGTAGATCATCATGGTGTCATGAGTCACGAGGGAAGCGCACTCTCGTCTGATTATTCTGTCGGCTCTGAAGGACTGGAAGGGGAAGCACGCGACTTTCTGAGATATGTAAGGTGCTCCTGGTAGTTCTCTATGTAGTGGCAGATGTTTAGGTTGTGCTCGTAGAGGTTGGGTCTGCACGTTACTACCAGGTGGGTGGGCCTTGACTGCAAAAGTAGATTTTTAATCAGAATGCTGTGACAAGCTGATACTAGGGTGATTTGGCGATCGCCTCAATGGGAGGCGAGGTCAAGGCCAACAAGGAAAGTAGATCATCGGGTACCCGTCATCAGCAGCCAGTGGGATGCGAAAAGACTAGAGCTAAACCGAAGACACCATTTGTAACACCCCACTTTCGTTAAGGTCACTCACAAAGGGAATGCCATAACCTCGGTAGAACATTATAAGTAAACGGAACAGAAATTTACAAGATATATATGTAAAGCAGTACTTGAAAATTTTATAACTTTATTACAGCAGAAACAGAAATAAGTTTGGTTACATCACAATACCAAAACCCAAGTACAGAAATATCAGTTTTATACAAAATCCTTCAGAATGCCTAATTTTTAAAGCCATAATCCCCAATAGAGAATGCCATAAATAGGTAGAATCAAAGCCAAGCAATATTTCAAGCACTTCTAGCACTTCAAGCAGATGGAACCTGAATCAGGCTCCTATGTTTCCACCCTGAGAACCTTGGGGGGGGGGGGGAATAGAAGAAAAGAGGAGAAACAAACTAGGTCAGACATAAGTCTGGTGAGTCCAGTGACTTCCACATAGTAGCAGGTTAATAGAAGAGACAAAATGATATAGGCTAAACTAAGCTTGTTACTTGGTTTTCACTTCTCTGCACTAACCCTAGTATAACGGAATTAGGTGTTGTCCTAATATCTAAACAGAAAGCAGAACGATCTCTTCAGAAACACGATGCTAGTAATGGGCCTTTACCACCCGAACAGAGACAGACGGTTTCAGAAACAGAATGCTAATAAAGGGCCTTTACCACCCGAACAGAGACAGACGATTACAGAAACAGAAGCAGAAACGGAATCAGAGACAAACAGAATGTTAGAATTAGGTGTGCACTAGTAATGGGCCTTTACCGCCCTAACAGACGGTAACACATAGAAACAGACAGGTGTTACCACCCCAACAAAAATAGACGGTACCCCAACAGAAACAGACAGAACTAAGTGTACCCTAAATTCTACCCCAAGCGATCGGCTCCCTAATCCATAAATACCCTGTGTCGGCCCCACAGAAGGGTGTATCACTCCCTAAAGTGGCAACCTATAGACACAGGTCTATTTACAAATGTCACGGTGTCTTACATCCTCAGAGCAGACCAGATCCATGCACGCACATGACCCGGTTGGAATGCGCCATCAACACCCCTCGCCATTATCAGAGTGAACCTCTTACAATTAGTTCAATAAGCGTGCCCTGGACCCCTACCTAGTGTTGGGTCATATTTTTTGATACCAGAAAGGGTTACTGACTAATATGGGTCCCAAACAACAGATGACACAAGTAATTGCCCCTCCTAACCTTGTGTCCCCAGACTAACAGATTTCATATTAACTTGCTTACAGATTCCAGATGTACAAAGTTCATATTAACTAGTTCTCAGATCAGACATATAAGTTAACAAGTTTTCAGACTAACAGATCAGATATACAGATTAACAAGTTTTCAGACTTAATTGATCAGGTTACAGACTTATAGATCGTTTCACCTAACCTTGTATTGGGCCTACAAATTTTCAAACGGGTTTATTAGATTCATCAGTCCAGTTGATTTAACCTTATCTACCCAATACGTTTTAGGCATCATATTTATCTTAGATTTGCATTAATTAAATATTAATGCACAGACCTCTCACATTAGGTCTGTAGCTTGTGGCCGCTGGATGTGCCGGGCGGTTCTGGGCAGACTTTTGCCATAAGCCAGACCTAACCTCGTGTCTAAGCATCTTTATGCCTACGACCTCTCACATTAGACTGACAGTTTGTGGTTGCTGGTTAAGCCGGTTGAGTTCGGACAGGCTTGTACCGCAAACAGTGTCTAACGTCGTGTCTCAGCATTCTTATTTTTAGCTAAAGTATTCATTCATAGATTATGCCAATATCAGACTAATTATGCCAATTCAACAAATTAACTTCTTTACAAGTTACAGCAGATTATCCAAAGTTCTATTAACATGTTTTGCTCAATTTTAGATCGAGCCTACAGATTTTCATACTCCAAATTACCGTATACAGTTTCAACAGATTTAGCAGATTAGGCAATTTAACAGATTTAATCATCCCTTAAAATTCTACTGACATACCTCGCTTAATCATAAAATTAAGCCTAATTTTACATGCTCAAATTATGGTCATAATTCTCAATATAACATATGCCCCAAATTCCTAGTAAAATTTACATAGTACAGAATATTCTTCAAAAACCCCAAATCATGATATACAATATGAATTATGCCAAATCATAGCCTTTGGTTTCAGCGTATGTCAAATATCCAAAATCCCTATTTAGGCGTATTCACTATTAATAGTTATCCTATTTTAATATAGATCTTTTACGCCTAAATCATATATCATTTTTCTTCCAAGTCATAGATCGTCATATAAAATATGCCCCCAAATCTAGATCTTAAATTACAACATGTATTATGTCCTCAAAATCAGATCTTGAATTATAACATGCATTATGTTCCCAAATTACAAGTTATATGTTGTCATACAATAATTCTCCTTCTTTCAAATCATAATCCGTCATATATAATATGCCTAGATCTAGATCTTTAAATTACAACATATACCCTTTTCTTAAATCAGTCACAAATCAGTTATGTCCAATTATGCATCATTCATTATTTTCCCCAAATTTAGCGTTCGTGCATCAATCTCTTATGAGATTTGGCTCAGGCTCGTGGTAGCCTGGCTATAGAACAGAAGGAAGGAAGAGATACAAAATAGTTACAATTAATAAGATAGATCTACACAGAAAACAGATCTGATAAACAGGAATAAGATAGATCTACACAGAAAAACAGATCTGATAAACAGGAATATGCATAATCTCCAATTCAGATTTATAACCATGTCAAGATCATAATTAAATTTCATATCTGAAAATAACCGTACTCACCTTGGTTGGATTCTAAAACAAAAAGGGGTTGTAGTTATTCTCTTTTAATCCTATTCAGATTGGAAGAAGAAGGAGCATTTGTTCTAGCTTAGGTTTCAGCAGAGTAACGATGCCATTGATTTATTATAATATGAATTAGGGCAGAGTATAGGCGGAATGAAATTGTGTGGAGAGAAAGTGAGGTTTGGGGGTGTTTAAAATAGCTTAGGAGCAACGAATCTGGTCAGAACAGGCGTCTAAATACAGAAAACGAATCTGTCCACGTATCTGGAAAAGGGGGGAGGTCGACCCCCAGGTCGACCCTATGGTCAACCTGTTCTACCCAGGTTGACCCCCTGGTCGACCTGGGTCCTGGGCGGGAATTTTCTCGCCCAACCCAGATGTGTGATTTGAATTTTAAAACTTTGAATTTGAATTCGGGATGGTTTTTATTTTAAATTTGCTAAAACTTCTAAGCGCCATAACTTCTTCATACGGAGTCCGATTTACGCAAACTCGGACTCTATCTCAAGCAGAATTCCGAGACGAACGCAATGGAGTAACCCGTTTCCCTTAATTATTCTCTTAAAAATTAATTATATTTTGTTTTGTTACTATTATATTCACAGAAAATACGGGGTGTTACACCATTCACCTTTCACTATCGAGGTACGGTGGTTGAGGGGATACGCCAACTGGATGTTTATATTGTTTGTTAGAGGCAAGTCGCTTAGCTCTTGTAGTCTTTACTAGTTGAGGGAGGGGCCAAGGTAGGGCTATAGCCACCATGAAAAACAGACCCGAGGGATATCTGTATTTTAGGGCCCTTAAAGACGGGCTTGTACAGATATGGAAAAGCTCCCGACCGAGTTTCGTGTTTCTTGTATAGCCCTACCACAGAACTCCGTGTACATTAGTGGTTATGTGCGGTTAAGGCATCGAATACGATTGACAATACGTACATGGGAAAGTCTCTAGATACATGCATTTCTGCTCTGGGTGATGTATCGTAGACTTGAGGGCATTACTCTGTGATGGAATCTGATTCGATCGAAGGTGGCAGTCGGTAAGCTTACGTAACATAGTAATGACAGATATATGCGGAATGTAACATTGTTATATAGAGATACGTATGTCACTTCGGCGTAGGATGAGGGACTACGTACATTTCTGTGGCATTACGGTAGAGACCGTGCAAGTGGGGTAGCATGGGGTGTACCTTAATATTGGGGGTAACTACATATATATACTATATTAGGTTAATCCACTGGGAAGTAAATGGGTGCGACGTGTGTGCAAGCCTTGAGTGTTATTCACCCAAGTAACTTAATAAATAAGAAAATGTGATTGAATGATAAATGTAGGGTTATCCAAAATGTATAGTTTAAATCCAGTCATCAGAACTTGTGTTCAGACCCCCTCCTTATAACAAACTCGCAGGTTATATTTGTGGCAGAGATATGATAGCTTTGGATACTGGTTAGGCAGTATTATTCATACGGTAAGGCTATACTTTGATTATATTATATTTTATCCATTCCGTTTTGAGATATTTTCTAAGCTCTGATATATTTTATATCTCTATCTTTTCTGCAGGATACCAAAGCAACCAACACGTGTTTCGATGGATTCGAATTTTAAAAAAAAAATAGGTCTGTCGGAATTGGGGTTGTTACATCTGGTATCAGAGCTTAGGTTTAGGATTCCTGTATAGATAGTGAGTGAACATATTTGTATTTTTAAAAATATAAATATTATATATATACCTAGATCCATAGAGCAACCCACTAAATAGAAAGAGTACAGTATGGTAAGAATTGGGATGTCTGTTTTGTACACTAAAGAATGAATATGGAAATCTGAGACCCTTAGGTAATTTGGGTGGAAGGTGTACAATGTACTTTGTATGGAAGGAAGGTGAATCACATATGATTATTATTTAGGGTTAGTGGGTTTGGCGGTAAAACCTTATAAATCGGAAAAGGTTAAAAAGAGAAAAATGGATTAGGAATATATATAGTTGAGAGAATTGACTTTGTGGGAGTGTCTAGGTAAGCCTAGAAAAATTGGAAACCCGCTTTGAGTCTAACCCTATTGTTAACTTTTAAGAATTTGAAATTGTAAAAGTTTTGGGAAAATGGTATATGGTTTTTTCAAGTTTTAATCTTAAAAGTTATAGTTTTAAAGTATGTAAAGTACATATTGGGTTTTGAAGTAAAATGGGATATATTTTGTAAATAGTGATTTCTTGCGAAAATTTTGTCTAAAGTAAAATTCTCTCAGTAAAAGGTGCATATTATAGAGCATTTATAGCTCGCTAGTTTTCTTGTTATATTGCATGAAAGGATTTAAAAGCAAAACTTTGAAAATATTGCATTTTGTTAAAATTCTTAGTAAATAAAGTTTTGAAATCTATATTCTTTTGACAATCATTTTTGATAAATAGTTTTAAAAAGAGAATTTAGTGGGTAGACAAAATAAATTGTAGAAATTAAGAATAAAGTGGGTGTTTGCACCTTGTAGTGAGAGGCTGAACTGACCTTATAGGCAAGAACAAGTTATAAACCCGATCGAGAAATAATTGTCCTTATCTACTCAATATTTTTTGATTTGAAAAAAAATGATTTACATTTTTTAAAAGAAAAAAAAAACATGTTTTATGGTTTGGCAAAAGTAAGTTTTCATGAGGAAAATAAAAATTTGACACTTCTAATTTTTGGAAGGAAGTTTAAATGAAAAGGCCAAACCGTGTTTTAAAAAGTATGGAGTAGGTATGGATTAGTGGCTAGGGAAGATGGGAAAAGTTTTGAGGCTATATAGTAAATAGCAAGAAGTATCTTGGAATAATGGTAAGTTCTCGTAGAATGCGTAAGCAATGAAAAGCCTAGGATGATGCTTGAAATGATTATTGGTACACAGCTAGAATTAGTGGTGACTACTAGATAGAAAAAGGGCAAGCAAGTGTTTAGATCCTGTTGCTAATTTTCATGTTAGGGGTAAAACCCATTATTACATTTCTGATGGGATCGTTCCGTTATTTTGTTCTTGTTGGGTAATTAGCGTAACACCTAAACCTGTCGTGGATCCCATGGTTTGGACTTTTCTGTCTGAGGGGACATAGTCCCGAGATTCTTAGCCCTTAGTAGTAGCTGTGTAAGGTGTTTGTTTTCCTGTTTTAGTTGAAACACTTGATGGCTTATTTGAAACTAAACTTAGATCTGATGATTAAATAAGCTAAGAAAGAGAAATGGTACAACTAAAAAGAAAATAGCAAATTCAGTAAAGCGTCAAACTTGACAAATTATGAGAAAAGATGAACAAGAGTAAAAAAATAACCCCGAGATAAGATGAAAAAGAAAATCTGTAACATTTTTTTCTTATATGGGTTGTACTTGGATAGGAAAATAAGGAATCTTCATAAATAGTTACATAGAATCCAAGTACGGCTAGAAAAAGGTACATAAAAGAAAAACGGAAGATGTAAAATTTTCGTTTTCCATCTTTTTATAACATAAGAAATCGAATTTAGAAAATTAGTTTTTTCTAAAATTCGAAAAAATAAAGTTGGTTGGTAGGATTTTGGATGCAACAATTGGATGAACTGCGCTCTTGCTCTGCAAGAATGTGGGAAATTTGGATGAAAATATATTTTGATTTTCAAAATATTGCATTCATGTAGAATTGCCAGTATATTTAGGATGTGAGCATCATATTTTAAAAGAATTTTTGAAAATTTGTATACATATAGGAGGTACCGCTTAGGCATACATGCGTTATTATGTTGTATTTCATTTTGTACAAGTGCACAATGTTTGCAAAAATTGGATGCATACATGATGGATGTAAATTATGCGAGGGGTTAATTGATTTTTAGCCTTATCAATTTCGGGGACGAAATTTCCCAAGGGTGGGAGAATGTAACACCACGCATTTTATAACAATTTAATAATTAAATAATGCATATATATGTGTGTGTGTATGCACAGAAACAAATGTATATATGAAGAATAAAATAAAGATCAATGCAAATAAAAATGTAATGCATGCATTAAAAGAAAGAAAAGATTGGTTGCATGCGATGTAAATATGTTGCATGCACTGATTATGCATTAATAATAAAGGAGAAATAAAAGAAAAAGATTCATGCAATGAAGTATTGTAATAAACATGAAAATGAGGAATAAGAAGAAAATAATAACTACCATTGTTTTAAGCCTTGTTAACAATAGTCTTAGTAGTCCAGTTGGTTAGAGCATGTGACTTGCATACAAGAGGTACAGAGTTTGATCCCCGCCGCCATCATATTTTTGTTTTAAGAGAACGGCCAAAATAACACATGTTCATGAGAGAAAATATGTATAAACGCATATATAAGAAAAAATATACATATAAGGAAGTAAAGAAAATATATGTATATATATATATATATATGAGAATATATATGTATATATGTGCAAATATATATATATATATATATATATATATATACACACACACACAAGAGGTAAAGTTTAAAACAAGGCTGCAATTAAAGAAATATGGTAAGAATCAAATAACAGTGCAACACCGTTTTAATTTTGAAAACGAAACAAAAGTTGTGCACATATATATATATATATACACACGTGTAAAATGGTAATTAGAAGATTTGTATATGCATAAGAAGATTACATGTGAATATAACAGATAAATAAATTCCAGAAATTCAAACATTCAAAAATCAATTTTCTGCGCTAAAACAACTCGTGGGACCCATGGAGGGGTCAACACCCTTGTAGGGGGGTCAACACCGGGGTCGACACCCATGTAGAGGGTCGACACTGGGGTCGACACCCCTTAGATCTGGGCAGATTCATTAGCGTATCTAGAATGTTTTCTTAACTGGGTTCAATGCCGACTCAGTGCTGCGTGTACAGTAAGATCCTGAACACCTATAAATTCGCTAGCAGGGCCTAACCTAAATCTCACATTCATTGAGACAACTCTAAGCTCTTCCATTCTTCCTCCTCCTCAAATCACATCAGAAAAATAAGATAATTAGTTTAGGAAAATTCTGAATCAAGATCTGGAGGAAAAGAATGAAAATTAATAAGAAGGTGTTCAGAATCATATGTGAAGTAAGGTAAATTCTTAGATCTAGTATATTCAGTTTTCTTCCTCTTTCTTCCCTTTTTCTTTTAAGAATTGTGTATCCACGGTTAGGTTCTAAATCCCATTAGGGAAAACCATGGAATGTTAGATCTGGACCAGGTTTAGGAATTGGAAAGCAACTTAGGTGCGTGGATTTAAGTTATATCATTTTTTATAGTGATACATTATCGTTTAACTTTCCCCGTTATTATGCAATGTAAAGCGATGAAATGCTAATATGACATGTTGAAATTTTTATATGTTGGAAAATTCTTATGTTGAAACTTTTTGTAACAACCCGGAATTTTGGGACCAATTTAAAAATTTTATTTTAGAAAATTTTAATGAATTTTGACAATATAAAATAATTTATTTAAGTAATAATGATCACAAATTTGATTTAAATCGAAGTTAGAATGAATGATTTAATTTTAATTACCAAAAGAATTAGAAATAACGCGGTAGTTTGAAAAGTCAAACTTGAACTTTGACTGACCGTACAGGATGCAAAATTTAACGGATTTTAGTGAAACCAAAAATATTAGAATCTATTTAAAAATATCTTTCCAACGAATCCGAAAAATCGAAATTTCATAACGGAAATCAAAAGTTATGGCCAATTCAATATTTAGAAAGGTCGCTATGAAATTTATAAGGGCCGAAATGCTACTTTTTGCATATAAAGGAATTTGAACTCGAAACCACTTCCATTGAGTTCAGAATGATGTTTCTACATTGAAAAACAGTAAACACTTATATATTTTGAGTTTCGGGATTTATTTGTTTAAAAATGTATTTTTAATATTAAATATATTGACCTTAAAAATAGTCATTTTTCAAACGACCTCTGTTTTCGACGAAACCACTTTTGTTGGAACCGGAATGTCAAATTATTGTTAGGTTTCAATTTTCAGAATTTTTCGAATTAATATGTGAACGTGGGAAAAGAAAATGTGTTTTGACTATTTCAGTTAAATTTGAACGCCTTAAAAATAGCCATTTTTCAAAAAGTCTCGGAATTCGACGAAATAAATTTTGTTAGAACCATATTGACATAAGAAAACCAAAAATAATTTTTCTGGATTTTTCTGAGTTAATTTGTGTCCCCGGTAAAATTATTTGTACGGAAAAATTAGAAATAAAGGATTTAAATTTTAAAACTGCAAAACGGAGGCCTAGATGACAGTTTGGGCTGATGAGACACGTCTAGATGAGTTCGAAATGGGGGCTAAATGGTAGGAACGACAGTCGTTGGGCCTAAATCGGAGATCGGACCAAAACGGGCTTAAACGGGCTAATTAAATAATAATTAGATTAACCTAATATAATAATATAAAATAAAAGTCGGGCTTCTTCTTCCTCAACGTGATTCAGCCGCACTCTTGAACCCATAATGGCCGAAACTTCTCTCCTCCCTATCTCCCAAACCACTAAGAATTAGACCATGCCGTAGTGAAACTTTTTGAAGCTCTTCTCTTCCTCTTTCTTCTCCAACAAACCTCACATCAAACCGTTGCCCGTAGCTCTCGATTCACCTCCCCGAAACCGCCGCCTTTATGCTGCCGCCGCCCCTTGTACATGTAGCCGCACCCCTCCATTTTCCCGGTGAAGATAGCCCTCTCGTAGCTCTTCAATCTCCCGCAAACCGTTCGTAAAACCGTCGACTATAGCTCCCGAAATCCGCATTCAAAGTTTTGAACATTTCTGAAAATTTGAGGTAAATAGCTTCAGATTTTGTCACGCTTTTAAGCGTCACTGTGTCAGTTGTTAAAGGCCAGAATTCTAATTTTTACATAAATTTCAATTTGAAACCTTTCAGATCCGTAACCGATGTGACGCCTAACACGAGATCTGATTTAAATCACTTCATTTCAGAAACAAGCAAGGTGAGATTCTATATTTTTTTTTATATATATATAATTAATTTAATTTAATTATGTTATCATTATGCAAAATGAATATTGTATGGATTAAATTGTTGTATGGTGGAAATTGATGATTGTGGCCTATATTGTTATTGATGTGTTGTATGATTGGTGTTGGAATTGATTGCGGAAATTGTTATTCGATGACAAGTAGAAAGGTTATAATAAAAAGTTTAATCTTTGGTTTTGATTTGTAAATAAAGTTTAATATTTTATCATGATTGACAAATCAAAGTTTTGATTTTTATTTTGAAATGAATAACATTAATAAAGATTCGATCTTTATAATGAATCTTTGTTTTATTTATAAAACATGAAATCTTTTATTTTTTTATTTATAAAGATTAAAACTTTATAAAAATTTAAACTTTGCTTTTGTTAACAAAGATTACAACTTTGATTTTGTTTGCCAAGATTGCAACTTTGATTTTGGTTACAAAAATTACAACTTTGTTTATTTGATTGTAATAAAAAAGGCTAAATCTTTTTATGTTGAAAATAAGGAGACAATATTTTTATGTTTAAAATAAAAAGACAATCTTTTTATATTGAAAACAAAAAGATGAAATTTTGACGATGAAAATAAAAAGACAATCTTTTTATATTTAAAATAGAAGAAGTTATTATTTTTCATTGTAAAATAGAAGAAGTCATATTTTCATTGTAAAATAGAAGAAGTCATATTTTTTCATTGTAAAATAGAAAAAGTCATATTTTACATTGCAAATAGGAAAATGAATATTTTTACATTGTAAAATAGAAAAGATCATATTTTTACATTGTAAAATAGTAAAGTTGATATTTTTACTTTGTAAAATATAAAAGATCATATTTTTACATCGTAAAATAGTAAAGTTAATATATTATAAATATAAAAAGATGATATTTTTTTCATTGTACATAAAAAGAAGATGTTTTTACATTGTGTGAAATAAAACATATTTTATTATGGAATTTATGAATAAATTTCTACAACATGAAATAAATAACATTTTTATATGTTATTGATGAATGATTTTTCATCGCATGAAATAAATAACATTTTTATATGTTATTTATGAATGATTTTTCATCGTATGAAATAAATAACATTTTTATATGTTATTTATGAATGATTTTTCACCGTATGAAATAAATTACATTTTCTGTATGTTATTTATGAATGAATTTCCACCGTATGAATAAAATTACATTTTTTAGACGTAATTAAAAAGGTGAATTTACTTTGCATAACAAAAGTTACAGTTTTATATGTAATTTATATATGAATTTGCACCGTATGACAAAAATTGCATTTTTCTATGATATAAAAATGTAAATTTACATTGCATGATTTAAATTACATTTTTCTATGTAATTTAGAGATGAATAATAACGGTAGAATGAAAATTACATTTTTTCATGTAATTAAAATGTGAATTTGCATTGTAGGATAAAAACTACATTTTTAGTTATAATTTAAATATGAATTTATGTCGTATGATAGGAATTACATTTTTCTATGTAATTAAAATATGAATTCCCATCGCATAATAAAGATTACATTTTTCTATGTAATTTAGAGGTGAATTAGAACGATAAAATAAAAATGACATTTTTCTATGTAATTTATATATGAGTTATAATGGTATGATAAAAATGTAGAAATATATTTGTTTACATTTTCTTATGTAAGTAAAAGAATAGAAATTGAAAATGCAATTGTTTACATTCTCTTATATAAATAAAAAGAATAGAATTTAGAAATATTTTATCGTCATTTTGTATGCGGTAAAAATAGAATTGTTAATGTTGAGTATTTTATCGTCATTTTGAATGCGGTAAAAATAGAATTGTTAATGTTGAGTATTTTATCGTCATTTTGAATGCGGTAAAAATAGAATTGTTAATGTTGAGTACTTTATCGTCATTTTGAATGCGGTAAAAATAGAATTGTTAATGTTGAGTATTTTATCGTCATTTTGAATGCGGTAAAAATAGAATTGTTAATGTTGAATATTTTATCGTCATTTTGAACGCGGTGAAAATAGAAGTGTTAATGTTGTCATTTTTATCGACATTTTAGTGCGATAAAAATAGACAATGTTAGTGATTCATTTTTACCGACATTTTAGTGCGATAAAAATAGACAATGTTAGTGATTCATTTTTATCGACATTTTTGGTGCGATAAAAATAGACAATGTTAGTGATTCATTTTTATCGACATTTTTAGCGCAATAGAAATAGACAATGTTAGTGATTCATTTTTATCGACATTTTTGGTGCGATAGAAAATAAAAAGAACAGGAACATGAGAATCATTTATTTACAACTCCTATTGTAAAAAAAAAAAAAGTAAAAATATGAGGACCACTTTATTTACAACTTCTTTTGTAAATGAAAAGACCAGAATATGTTGATCATTTTATTGGTATTTCTATGGTAAATAAAAGAACAAGACATGTGAATCCTTTTTATTTTCATTTTATATTGTAAATGAAAAAGAACAACATTCTTGTCAAGACTTGATTAGTGAATTTAAATGGTCATTTTGAGTTAACATGTCAAATTTAGAAAATGAACCTTTCTATACATTAAAAAGGATTAATTAGAAATGAACATTTTGTTCATTAAAAAGGATTAATTAGACATGAACATTTTGTGTCATTAAAAAGAGCTGATTAGAAATGAACACTGGGTGTCATTAAAAAGATTAAATTAAAAATAAACATTTTTTTTATGCATAAGAAAGGAGATTAAAACAAAATACTCATTTTTGTATATTAAAAGTGAATCAGACAAAATGGACATTTTTGGCACATTAAAATGAATGAAGTAAAAATAGACATCTTTATTCATTGAAAAAGATTAGACAAAATTCTCATTTTGTTGCATTAGAAGTTAAGAAACAAAATCTTCATATTTGTTTATGTTGAGAAAAAGAATGGATTTAAAATGTATGTTTTCATACATTAAAGAGAATGAATTAAGGATGTATATCTTTATACATTAAAAATAATGAAGTCAAATATTCATTTTGTCATTAAAATGAATGAGACCAAAAATATGCATTTTTGGTAAATAAATAAAAGTCACGATTTTTATTGTCATATGCTCATAATAAAGATTATTGAAATATTTGCCTGTAATGTTGTATTTTGATGTGTTAAATGTGATGTTAGTATATTCAAAATTGAACATTACACTTCCATTTACAAGTCATCCGACTTGTTTATGTGATTGGGACGATTATTTTTACACATCGCCCAAGTGCACAAATAATTTATTATTTGTTTGTTGGATGAAAACCCCACACGGGTATTGGGACGATACTTGACTGACACAAATCCCAATGTTTAATTATATGTCTATCGATTGATCGACAGGCTGCGATGAGCGTTATTGTTTTATTTTAATGCTCACACAGTTGACATTGTCACTCTGGTTGTTAATGGATGGATTGAGGATTATTTCCTGTTATTACCCTATACATGAAATGTATGAAACCCATATGACTTAAATTATATGGTACATGGTTGAGTCGCATTCCAATGCAGAATTTCTTTTTAAATAATGAATTTTTATAAAATAAAAAGATTTTTGTAAAATAAAAGATTTTGTATTATAAAGAATATGTTACATTCAGAATCTTTTATATATAGAATATTTTATTGATTATTTTAAAAATGTGTTTTTTTTTATATAGTAATGAATTAATATCTTTAAGATAAATCTTTTATTTAAGATTATTAGATTTTAACAATTATGGTTGGTGATTGTTATGTAGATTGGATTTGTAGTGGACGATGTTTTCAATAGCATTTATCCTTTAATCCAATTTACATTGAAATTACTATTGGAAATTTATAAATCTATTTTATAAATTAAATCAAAATTGGAATATTAATAAATCTTTTTAGAAAGATTAAAAATGTAACTTATTTTATCTTTGATAAAATTAATGAGAACCTTTTAACATAAATAATAATTTTTATTTAAAAGGATATTCAAAGTTGGAATGTGGCGTATGGTTGTTTTAATTACAAATACGCGAGTTATTCAGAAAGACCGGGTCTAACCCATTCTGAATAATCATCACGACGATCAAGAGTCGAAGATGAAGACGGTGACTGAAGACCAGAGAGCTTCACATCGTTTGGTTGATGGTGACTAATATCTTGAATTGGGACTGATCCCCCAAGGCAAGGTAAAAGTGATGATCTTCCAGACGTACTGGAGATCGACGGATACGTTGTTTCGTTCAGACCCAGAACGGACTTGTAAATGGATAGCATGCCTGACATTGAAATTTATTTCATGTAATTAAATTGGTTTTTATTTAATATATAAATGCATGGTGGCGGAGGATTTATTCTCTTGCTTAACACCCTTTTGTATGTTAAATATTTACCGATCGCATGATATGAGTTGTTGATGTGGTATGCCAAGTTGCACTTGATCAAGGCTTATTGTTGCAAAGCAGAGCCTTGTGGGATGATCAAAGCACAGTCTATTTAGGCATAGCTTTGTGTATATCGTGACTTCGCGAGCCTCACAGCCCGGTAGAGTTTAAAACGGGAGAAGGGAACGCAGGGAGTGCGCACGTTTCTTTCTAGCTAGAGTGGTGCCAGGGACCTACCAGCGCTGGCATTTATTCATTGTGGTTGTTGGATTGTTCGAGGCCTCGGTTTATGCGGTCGCTACTGGCCGTAGTATAGGTCCAAAAGGACCGGGAAGCGTGTGTTCAGGAATTGCCAATCCACAAAAGTAAGTGTGGACCGGCCCTGCAGGATCCAAGGGTTGGACAGAGTACCAATCCTGGGGCATTGCTAGAGTGTCTCGAATCGGTAAGGATCTCCTCCCTAGCCTTGACTCAGATGGAAACCCAAATTTCCAATACGACATCACGCGGTTTTGATTGTATACCTATATATGGCGACATGGTGGGATGGGGCACTCATGCCGTCTAGGATTAATACATTTACTTTGATGTATTTCAAATTGGTTGCACACTATTATTATATAATACCGTGTTTATCGTATCAAGCATTTTTTTTTGATCATTATAAGGTAAAACCCTATCCTCCGGTTTGCGTTGCATTGTGTGATGGGACTTGGGTCTTATAATGGTTTCATTTTTCTAAAAAAAACATTGCGCTATTTTGACGATTTACTTTAGTCATGCACTGGCAATCCATAGGAGAAAACCCGTTCCGCGAAAGTGGCGTGGTCCTGTGATTAGCCTTATTATATTATATAGGTTAAGTAGAATTCTCACACCAGTCCCATGACTGACCTGTAGTTTTGTCCACTGGCAAACTCGGGTGCCCATATTTTCCACACGGGCAGTCGAGTAGCTATTTTTGCAGATATATTAAACAGGATTCTGGGTTGAAGCTTAAAGCTGTGTCCAGAGATAGAAAGTCTTCCGCTGTGTTCTTCCGTTGCAGTATATTACATTTTTGTATTTATCTTCCGCTGTAATTATATTCCAATGTACTCTGATATGTATATTCTGTACTCTGATGTAACATTATATGATGATATGTTATAAAAGTCTTCTGTTGTTGTTTTAATATGTTGTATGCCCAAAGTTAAAGTATTCGTAGATTTTCACTTTTTGGGTCAGACCTGTGTGGTTTATGGTCGATTCAAAGGGTGGGAATTTGCGGGTCTTTACAGTTGGTATCAGAGCCAGGTTAGCTCAAATCTTTGGGGTACAACTTGTTAGAACTGAACAAAAGACTCATCAGAGATTGGATTAGTAATGTCCAATAAGAATACTCATTAGAGATAGGATCAGCAGTATCCTAGAATGAGTAAACTCGTTAGAGATGGGGTTAGTAATGCCCTAGAACGAGTTCAGAGTTACAATTTTATAATTAACGTATTTTTGATATTTATAATATATTTTGTGAAATATGATTTTTATATATATAAGGTTATGTATATTTTGAAAGGATAATCAACCATTAAAATTTAAAATTAAGATAATTAATTTTACAATTTTTAGCTACGTTCCTTTTCGAGGACGAAAAGTTTTTTAAGTGGGGGTGATTGTAACAACCCGGAATTTTGGGACCAATTTAAAAATTTTATTTTAGAAAATTTTAATGAATTTTGACAATATAAAATAATTTATTTAAGTAATAATGATCACAAATTTGATTTAAATCGAAGTTAGAATGAATGATTTAATTTTAATTACCAAAAGAATTAGAAATAACGCGGTAGTTTGAAAAGTCAAACTTGAACTTTGACTGACCGTACAGGATGCAAAATTTAACGGATTTTAGTGAAACCAAAAATATTAGAATCTATTTAAAAATATCTTTCCAACGAATCCGAAAAATCGAAATTTCATAACGGAAATCAAAAGTTATGGCCAATTCAATATTTAGAAAGGTCGCTATGAAATTTATAAGGGCCGAAATGCTACTTTTTGCATATAAAGGAATTTGAACTCGAAACCACTTCCATTGAGTTCAGAATGATGTTTCTACATTGAAAAACAGTAAACACTTATATATTTTGAGTTTCGGGATTTATTTGTTTAAAAATGTATTTTTAATATTAAATATATTGACCTTAAAAATAGTCATTTTTCAAACGACCTCTGTTTTCGACGAAACCACTTTTGTTGGAACCGGAATGTCAAATTATTGTTAGGTTTCAATTTTCAGAATTTTTCGAATTAATATGTGAACGTGGAAAAAGAAAATGTGTTTTGACTATTTCAGTTAAATTTGAACGCCTTAAAAATAGCCATTTTTCAAAAAGTCTCGGAATTCGACGAAATAACTTTTGTTAGAACCATATTGACATAAGAAAGCCAAAAATAATTTTTCTGGATTTTTCTGAGTTAATTTGTGTCCCCGGTAAAATTATTTGTACGGAAAAATTAGAAATAAAGGACTTAAATTTTAAAACTGCAAAACGGAGGCCTAGATGACAGTTTGGGCTGATGAGACACGTCTAGATGAGTTCGAAATGGGGGCTAAATGGTAGGAACGACAGTCGTTGGGCCTAAATCGGAGTTTGGACCAAAACGGGCTTAAACGGGCTAATTAAATAATAATTAGATTAACCTAATATAATAATATAAAATAAAAGTCGGGCTTCTTCTTCCTCAATGTGATTCAGCCGCACTCTTGAACCCATAATGGCCGAAACTTCTCTCCTCCCTATCTCCCAAACCACTAAGAATTAGACCATGCCGTAGTGAAACTTTTTGAAGCTCTTCTCTTCCTCTTTCTTCTCCAACAAACCTCACATCAAACCGTTGCCCGTAGCTCTCGATTCACCTCCCCGAAACCGCCGCCTTTATGCTGCCGCCGCCCCTTGTACAGGTAGCCGCACCCCTCCATTTTCCCGGTGAAGATAGCCCTCTCGTAGCTCTTCAATCTCCCGCAAACCGTTCGTAAAACCGTCGACTATAGCTCCCGAAATCCGCATTCAAAGTTTTGAACATTTCTGAAAATTTGAGGTAAATAGCTTCAGATTTTGTCACGCTTTTAAGCGTCACTGTGTCAGTTGTTAAAGGCCAGAATTCTAATTTTTACATAAATTTCAATTTGAAACCTTTCAGATCCGTAACCGATGTGACGCCTAACACGAGATCTGATTTAAATCACTTCATTTCAGAAACAAGCAAGGTGAGATTCTATTTTTTTTTTTTATATATATATAATTAATTTAATTTAATTATGTTATCATTATGCAAAATGAATGTTGTATGGATTAAATTGTTGTATGGTGGAAATTGATGATTGTGGCCTATATTGTTATTGATGTGTTGTATGATTGGTGTTGGAATTGATTGCGGAAATTGTTATTCGATGACAAGTAGAAAGGTTATAATAAAAAGTTTAATCTTTGGTTTTGATTTGTAAATAAAGTTTAATATTTTATCATGATTGACAAATCAAAGTTTTGATTTTTATTTTGAAATGAATAACATTAATAAAGATTCGATCTTTATAATGAATCTTTGTTTTATTTATAAAACATGAAATCTTTTATTTTTTTTATTTATAAAGATTAAAACTTTATAAAAATTTAAATTTTGCTTTTGTTAACAAAGATTACAACTTTGATTTTGTTTGCCAAGATTGCAACTTTGATTTTGGTTACAAAAATTACAACTTTGTTTATTTGATTGTAATAAAAAAGGCTAAATCTTTTTATGTTGAAAATAAGGAGACAATATTTTTATGTTTAAAATAAAAAGACAATCTTTTTATATTGAAAACAAAAAGATGAAATTTTGACGATGAAAATAAAAAGACAATCTTTTTATATTTAAAATAGAAGAAGTTATTATTTTTCATTGTAAAATAGAAGAAGTCATATTTTCATTGTAAAATAGAAGAAGTCATATTTTTTCATTGTAAAATAGAAAAAGTCATATTTTACATTGCAAATAGGAAAATGAATATTTTTACATTGTAAAATAGAAAAGATCATATTTTTACATTGTAAAATAGTAAAGTTGATATTTTTACTTTGTAAAATATAAAAGATCATATTTTTACATCGTAAAATAGTAAAGTTAATATATTATAAATATAAAAAGATGATATTTTTTTCATTGTACATAAAAAGAAGATGTTTTTACATTGTGTGAAATAAAACATATTTTATTATGGAATTTATGAATAAATTTCTACAACATGAAATAAATAACATTTTTATATGTTATTGATGAATGATTTTTCATCGCATGAAATAAATAACATTTTTATATGTTATTTATGAATGATTTTTCATCGTATGAAATAAATAACATTTTTATATGTTATTTATGAATGATTTTTCACCGTATGAAATAAATTACATTTTCTGTATGTTATTTATGAATGAATTTCCACCGTATGAATAAAATTACATTTTTTAGACGTAATTAAAAAGGTGAATTTACTTTGCATAATAAAAGTTACAGTTTTATATGTAATTTATATATGAATTTGCACCGTATGACAAAAATTGCATTTTGTATGATATAAAAATGTAAATTTACATTGCATGATTTAAATTACATTTTTCTATGTAATTTAGAGATGAATAATAACGGTAGAATGAAAATTACATTTTTTCATGTAATTAAAATGTGAATTTGCATTGTAGGATAAAAACTACATTTTTAGTTATAATTTAAATATGAATTTATGTCGTATGATAGGAATTACATTTTTCTATGTAATTAAAATATGAATTCCCATCGCATAATAAAGATTACATTTTTCTATGTAATTTAGAGGTGAATTAGAACGATAAAATAAAAATGACATTTTTCTATGTAATTTATATATGAGTTATAACGGTATGATAAAAATGTAGAAATATATTTGTTTACATTTTCTTATGTAAGTAAAAGAATAGAAATTGAAAATGCAATTGTTTACATTCTCTTATATAAATAAAAAGAATAGAATTTAGAAATATTTTATCGTCATTTTGTATGCGGTAAAAATAGAATTGTTAATGTTGAGTATTTTATCGTCATTTTGAATGCGGTAAAAATAGAATTGTTAATGTTGAGTATTTTATCGTCATTTTGAATGCGGTAAAAATAGAATTGTTAATGTTGAGTACTTTATCGTCATTTTGAATGCGGTAAAAATAGAATTGTTAATGTTGAGTATTTTATCGTCATTTTGAATGCGGTAAAAATAGAATTGTTAATGTTGAATATTTTATCGTCATTTTGAACGCGGTGAAAATAGAAGGGTTAATGTTGTCATTTTTATCGACATTTTAGTGCGATAAAAATAGACAATGTTAGTGATTCATTTTTATCGACATTTTAGTGCGATAAAAATAGACAATGTTAGTGATTCATTTTTATCGACATTTTTGGTGCGATAAAAATAGACAATGTTAGTGATTCATTTTTATCGACATTTTTAGCGCGATAGAAATAGACAATGTTAGTGATTCATTTTTATCGACATTTTTGGTGCGATAGAAAATAAAAAGAACAGGAACATGAGAATCATTTATTTACAACTCCTATTGTAAAAAAAAAAAAAAAGTAAAAATATGAGGACCACTTTATTTACAACTTCTTTTGTAAATGAAAAGACCAGAATATGTTGATCATTTTATTGGTATTTCTATGGTAAATAAAAGAACAAGACATGTGAATCCTTTTTATTTTCATTTTATATTGTAAATGAAAAAGAACAACATTCTTGTCAAGACTTGATTAGTGAATTTAAATGGTCATTTTGAGTTAACATGTCAAATTTAGAAAATGAACCTTTCTATACATTAAAAAGGATTAATTAGAAATGAACATTTTGTTCATTAAAAAGGATTAATTAGACATGAACATTTTGTGTCATTAAAAAGAGCTGATTAGAAATGAACACTGGGTGTCATTAAAAAGATTAAATTAAAAATAAACATTTTTTTTATGCATAAGAAAGGAGATTAAAACAAAATACTCATTTTTGTATATTAAAAGTGAATTAGACAAAATGGACATTTTTGGCACATTAAAATGAATGAAGTAAAAATAGACATCTTTATTCATTGAAAAAGATTAGACAAAATTCTCATTTTGTTGCATTAGAAGTTAAGAAACAAAATCTTCATATTTGTTTATGTTGAGAAAAAGAATGGATTTAAAATGTATGTTTTCATACATTAAAGAGAATGAATTAAGGATGTATATCTTTATACATTAAAAATAATGAAGTCAAATATTCATTTTGTCATTAAAATGAATGAGACCAAAAATATGCATTTTTGGTAAATAAATAAAAGTCACGATTTTTATTGTCATATGCTCATAATAAAGATTATTGAAATATTTGCCTGTAATGTTGTATTTTGATGTGTTAAATGTGATGTTAGTATATTCAAAATTGAACATTACACTTCCATTTACAAGTCATCCGACTTGTTTATGTGATTGGGACGATTATTTTTACACATCGCCCAAGTGCACAAATAATTTATTATTTGTTTGTTGGATGAAAACCCCACACGGGTATTGGGACGATACTTGACTGACACAAATCCCAATGTTTAATTATATGTCTATCGATTGATCGACAGGCTGCGATGAGCGTTATTGTTTTATTTTAATGCTCACACAGTTGACATTGTCACTCTGGTTGTTAGTGGATGGATTGAGGATTATTTCCTGTTATTACCCTATACATGAAATGTATGAAACCCATATGACTCAAATTATATGGTACATGGTTGAGTCGCATTCCAATGCAGAATTTCTTTTTAAATAATGAATTTTTATAAAATAAAAAGATTTTTGTAAAATAAAAGATTTTGTATTATAAAGAATATGTTACATTCAGAATCTTTTATATATAGAATATTTTATTGATTATTTTAAAAATGTGTTTTTTTTATATAGTAATGAATTAATATCTTTAAGATAAATCTTTTATTTAAGATTATTAGATTTTAACAATTATGGTTGGTGATTGTTATGTAGATTGGATTTGTAGTGGACGATGTTTTCAATAGCATTTATCCTTTAATCCAATTTACATTGAAATTACTATTGGAAATTTATAAATCTATTTTATAAATTAAATCAAAATTGGAATATTAATAAATCTTTTTAGAAAGATTAAAAATGTAACTTATTTTATCTTTGATAAAATTAATGAGAACCTTTTAACATAAATAATAATTTTTATTTAAAAGGATATTCAAAGTTGGAATGTGGCGTATGGTTGTTTTAATTACAAATACGCGAGTTATTCAGAAAGACCGGGTCTAACCCATTCTGAATAATCATCACGACGATCAAGAGTCGAAGATGAAGACGGTGACTGAAGACCAGAGAGCTTCACATCGTTTGGTTGATGGTGACTAATATCTTGAATTGGGACTGATCCCCCAAGGCAAGGTAAAAGTGATGATCTTCCAGACGTACTGGAGATCGACGGATACGTTGTTTCGTTCAGACCCAGAACGGACTTGTAAATGGATAGCATGCCTGACATTGAAATTTATTTCATGTAATTAAATTGGTTTTTATTTAATATATAAATGCATGGTGGCGGAGGATTTATTCTCTTGCTTAACACCCTTTTGTATGTTAAATATTTACCGATCGCATGATATGAGTTGTTGATGTGGTATGCCAAGTTGCACTTGATCAAGGCTTATTGTTGCAAAGCAGAGCCTTGTGGGATGATCAAAGCACAGTCTATTTAGGCATAGCTTTGTGTATATCGTGACTTCGCGAGCCTCACAGCCCGGTAGAGTCTAAAACGGGAGAAGGGAACGCAGAGAGTGCGCACGTTTCTTTCTAGCTAGAGTGGTGCCAGGGACCTACCAGCGCTGGCATTTATTCATTGTGGTTGTTGGATTGTTCGAGGCCTCGTTTTATGCGGTCGCTACTGGCCGTAGTATAGGTCCAAAAGGACCGGGAAGCGTGTGTTCAGGAATTGCCAATCCACAAAAGTAAGTGTGGACCGGCCCTGCAGGATCCAAGGGTTGGACAGAGTACCAATCCTGGGGCATTGCTAGAGTGTCTCGAATCGGTAAGGATCTCCTCCCTAGCCTTGACTCAGATGGAAACCCAAATTTCCAATACGACATCACGCGGTTTTGATTGTATACCTATATATGGCGACATGGTGGGATGGGGCACTCATGCCGTCTAGGATTAATACATTTACTTTGATGTATTTCAAATTGGTTGCACACTATTATTATATAATACCGTGTTTATCGTATCAAGCATTTTTTTTGATCATTATAAGGTAAAACCCTATCCTCCGGTTTGCGTTGCATTGTGTGATGGGACTTGGGTCTTATAATGGTTTCATTTTTCTAAAAAAACATTGCGCTATTTTGACGATTTACTTTAGTCATGCACTGGCAATCCATAGGAGAAAACCCGTTCCGCGAAAGTGGCGTGGTCCTGTGATTAGCCTTATTATATTATATAGGTTAAGTAGAATTCTCACACCAGTCCCATGACTGACCTGTAGTTTTGTCCACTGGCAAACTCGGGTGCCCATATTTTCCACACGGGCAGTCGAGTAGCTATTTTTGCAGATATATTAAACAGGATTCTGGGTTGAAGCTTAAAGCTGTGTCCAGAGATAGAAAGTCTTCCGCTGTGTTCTTCCGTTGCAGTATATTACATTTTTGTATTTATCTTCCGCTGTAATTATATTCCAATGTACTCTGATATGTATATTCTGTACTCTGATGTAACATTATATGATGATATGTTATAAAAGTCTTCTGTTGTTGTTTTAATATGTTGTATGCCCAAAGTTAAAGTATTCGTAGATTTTCACTTTTTGGGTCAGACCTGTGTGGTTTATGGTCGATTCAAAGGGTGGGAATTTGCGGGTCTTTACACTTTTAATGTGCTGAAATGTTCCTCTGTTGAAATGCAAACTTGTTAAAATATATGTAATGATTACCGTTGTAACTACATGATTCACTTGTGGCATATTATGTACTTGAACTATTAGAAGTAGAATAGAGAAAATGACTTGTAAATTTGAACAGTTACATGGTTGAATGATTACATGTTTAATTACATGACTTGACGACCACATGTTATTTTGAGATGAAATTAATTATATGTTCGGAAGAACATATGACATAAAATGGGCTTAATATGATGACATGTAAAATAGGCTATAGTAAAAATGTGGAAAGAATAAATGCCTTAATTTACAGTAAATAGAAAACTGTAACGCACCTAGACACGAGGTTAAATTCAACTTGTGGTAGAAGTTTGCCTGGAATCGCCCGACAAATCCAACGTCAACAAGTTGTTAATTTAATGTGAGAGGTGTGCGTAAATAAACATGTAACAGTGTTAAGACACGAGGTTAAGTCAACGTGGAAGAAGTTTGCCCAGAACCGCCCGACAAATCCAACATCCACAAGTGGTTGGCTTAATGTGAGAGGTCTAGTACATATATATGAACATAAAATGACAGAGATAAATGGCACTAATTGTGATTAATGGGAATGAATAAGGAGATGAATGAAAGATAATTACAACAGTAAAGGAAGTGGAATGAACATGGAATGATAATAACCTATTATAAATAAGCTACATTAATGAGAATGTTGTACAATAGGTAGGCTTGTCCTAGGGACAAGTGGAAATTATAACTTAGGTTACAATAAACGATAAAGGAGATGGAATAACTTATGTAAGAAGATATGTTTTACTTAGTTGTAAATTAAGTTATCTGTGAGAACGAGAATCTGAAATATGCTAATAAGGACAACATAAGTTATATTTATGGGAAGGAATCTTGTTAGTAAACTTTAGTTAAGAAAACTAAGCTAATAAGTAAACAATGATAAGTTTTAATGACAGCATAAGAGGGAATTATGATTGAATAAGAAAGAATGAGGCAATTTATGAAATGAAATAAGTTATATTTAATCATAAATGGTAAGTGACATGTTAAATAGAAAACATGTGGATTGAGATATACTTAGTTACATATTAAGTAGAACATGTTATTGTAAACTTGAATCACATAAGAACATAAAGGGATTGTGGATTTCAGACCTTGGATCACAATCTAGAGAATAACATGTTGTGGGCTTATTAATAGGCTTAAATGGGTTAAGTTATATGACTGAAATTAATAAGCAAGAGGAACTTGGTAACTTGAATAAGAAGTCAATGTGAATGAGAATAATCAAGTTAAATGTAAACCTGATGAGGTAAAGCAAGTGCGTAAAGGAATGTTTAGACATAGGGTCCAATTATATATTAAAGTGAGGCGCTTGGACCAGTCCGCACGTTATAGGGTGAATAACACAATGGGGTAGATCATCATGGTGTCATGAGGCACGAAGGGAGCGCACGTTCGTCTGATTATTCTGTCGGCTTCAAAGGACTGGAAGGGGAAGCACGCGGCTTCCTGAGATTCGTAAGGTGCTCCTGGTAGTCCTCTGCGCGGTGGCAGATGTTTAGGCTGTGCTCGCAGAGGTTGGGTCTGCGCGTTACTACCAGGTTGGTGGGCCTTGACTGCAAAATTAACTTTGCAGTCAGAATGTTGGGACGAGGTGACACTCGGGTGATTCGGTGATCGCTTCAACGGGAGGCGAGGTCGGGACCAACAAGGATAGTAGATTGTCGGGTACCCGTCATCGGCAGCCAGTGGGATGCGAAAAGACTAGAGCTAAACCCAAGACACCATTCACCTTTCACTATCGAGGTACGATGGTTGAGGGGAGACGCCAACTGGATATTTTGATTGTTTGTTAAGGGCAAGTCGCTTAGCCCTTGTAGTCTTTACTAGTTGAGAGAGGGGCCGAGGTAGGGGCCATGGCCACCATGAAAAACAGATCCGAGGGATATCTGTATTTTGGGACCCTTAAAGGTGGACCTGTATAGATATGGAAAAGCTCCTGACAAAGTTCTGTGTTTCCTGTATGGCCCTGCCACGGAAATCACTACACATTAGAGGTTATGTGCGGTTAAGGCATCGAATACGATTGACGATACATAGGTGGGAAAGTCTAGATACATTCATGTTTGCTCTGAGTGGTGTATCGTAGACTTGAGGGGATTACTCTGTGATGGAATCTGATTCGATCGAAGGTGGTCGTCCATATGCTTACGTAGCATAGTAATGACAGATATATGCAGAACGTAACATTGTTATATAGAGATTCGTACGTCACTCCGGCGTAGGATGAGGGACTGCGTACATTTCTGTGGCATTACGGTGGAGATTGTGCGAGTGGGGTAGCATGGGGTGTACCTTAATATTGGGGGTAGCTACATATATGTACTGTATTAGGTTAATCCACTGGGAGTAAATGGGTACAACATGTGTGTAAGCCTTGAGTGCTATTAACCTAAGTAATCTAATAAATAAGAAAAACTGATTGAACGGTATATATAGGGTTATCCAAAATGTATAGTTTAGATCCAGTCAGCAGAACTTGTGTTCTGACCCCCTCCTCATAACATTCTCGCAGGTTAGATTTGTGGCAGAGATATGATAGCTTTGGATACTAGTTAGGCAGTATTATTCATACGGTAAGGCTATACTTTGATTATATTATACTTTATCCATTCTGCTGTGATATATTTTCTATGCTCTGATATATTTTATATCCCTGTCTTTTCTGCAGATACCAGAGCAACCCACACGGGTTTCGATGGTTTAGAATTTTAAAAAAATTCGCTCTGTCGTAATTCAGGTTGTTACAAAATCCCAATCAACACAAACACAAATAGTAATACATTACTTTCATGACCTTATACCACTATCCAATTATCATGGGAGGCTACTGGTGATCATAATCTCAAAATCTAAGAAAAGAAAATTCTTTTGGAAATTAACACTTATAGTAAGTGGTATAAATAGTGTTGAAATCTGTATTCCATACATAACATATCATTTTATTAAAATTTATTATTCTAAAGTTTCCATTTTTGCTTCTCATAAATATGGTCCATTTATAATCCTAATATATATCATAATAGTCAAAATTGGACCATTTAACAAATCCTTACGTAATTCCTTTAACCGCTTTCGGGTTCGAGAATATATTAATTTCTCTAAATTTAATTCTTTTTCAACCAGTTCCCATAAATTCTCCTTTTCTCTTATCAATTACAAATTTATTTTCCATTAAATTTGCAATTAACACCCATTAATCCTATATTTGAAAATCGCAAATTAATACGTAAATTATGCTATACCTATATATGAATACTTTTAGTTGCTAAACACGGTTACATACATACTATTTTTAAGCTATCTAAAGCAACCTAGTTTACAACTTAAACCTCAATTACTGAAAATCTTTACATTTAACCAATTTTTCAAATAAAGTCCTAGGGACAAATACAGAGATTTACAGATTAGCTTGTATAGCCTATTCTTATCTAATTCAAGGACCTAACTCTGACCTATCTAATTTGCTACCTTTATTTACTCTAATGTTATTTTTGGTTAAAGCATGCTTTTAACAGTGACACAATGAATATATTTACATACTATTGTTATTTATTTATTATTATTGTTATTATCTCAAACAACCCATTAAACCTTGTTGACTTCAAAAATGAGTGTTAATTTCTTATAAAAACTAAAGTGTTGAAATTATAATTTATTTTCGAAATATAAGTCTTTATATAAGAATTCAATGTTTCATAATATATTTTTCTTTTTCTAAATTATGATTGATCCTAATACATTAATATGAAAACATTCCTGATTATAAATTCAATTATTTTTTGTAGAATGTTTCATTGATTGACGAAAAATACCTCTTTTTTTAATTTACAAAGTTTTGAAATCATTTATTAGCAGTTCATAACCTTTTGAATTTCAAAATAAGAGTAAAATGACATCTTTTACTTTTGACATTGTCTTTAATAAAGCTTTTAAATTTTTCAAAAATGACAAATTCATTAATAAATACTTATTCCATTTTGAAAATATAATCTTAACATGGAATTGTTGCGAACTTAATTAAAATGAAATTTTGGTCAATTGATTATGTTTAACAGCATTTATTGCTATTTTTCCTTAAATTATACCATTATTTATTAAAACTATTATTGAACATTTATTCAAAATCTGTATACTCTTTCAATAAATTTCCTTGTGCTATTACATCTTAAAACATTAAAGTCATATGAGTTTTTATACATATTAATACTTGAAACAACCCGAATTTTTGGGTACTCGGGCTAAACAAACCATTGTGTGTTTTCTATATTTTGAATCTGAAAAGAATAAAATATGAGTTGGGAGTCTAACTCGTATAGTGTTTTAAAACAAAAAACTATGGTTTTCATAATTATGTCTTTGGAATAAATTGTATGTTCTTCATTTAATAAGTAATTTATTTCAATGTGTGTTCATAAATCATAACTTGTTGATTAAAGTGAATATTGAAAATATTTAACACTGATTAGAAACCAATATTAGAAGGAAAATATATTTTCAATATTAATGATAAATTGTTGGTTGGAATAATTATTAAACTGCTGGTTTGGGTTTTTAAACGTAAGAAGTATTTCTCGTCATAATAAAGTAGAGAATTGTGTTTTTAAACTATGTTGGAGGATTTAAAATAATAATATAACGTTGGATTTGTTGATAGTTGTTGATAAGTAAATATATGCTTTTCATTTATGATTAAAATTAATGACAATATAAGTGAATTAATTGGGTTGTTATCAATATGACAATATAAATACTGATTGTGAATCGATATTGAGGTTTTGAAATGTTTATTATGGTTGAATGATTTAGTTTGTTAAATCAATGAAGATTATAAACCTTGTTGTAGAAATATAAATATGTTTCAAGAGATAAAATAATTATTGTACTAAACATATTTATATTAGTGTGTTGTGTCTAGATTTATATTTAAAAGTTGTTTAAGAGTTTTAAAGTCAATGTAATAGGTGTGTTTATGTTTTATAAATTAAACACAATCTAATTAGTGTGTGTGTGTGTGTGTCTATATATATATATATATATATGTATATATATATTAGTGAATTTATAAAAAAATGTTTCATAAGTAAAATAACTATTGTGAAAAACATATTTATATTAACGTGTATCTCAAAAATGTTGTTTAAAAGTGTATCAAATCTTGTGTGTTGGGTTTTAAAAGTATTGCACATTTCAGCTTTTGTGTGTGTGCACGCATCAAAAAGGGTGTAAACTTGTGTATATTAGTGTGTAGCCTAACCTAAACAACTTGCCACACTTTTATTTGCAACATCGTGGCTTAATGGGTTTGATTTTTTGAACTAAAACCCATTTGCTATATTTTATTGGCTTTTGGAGAATGAATTGAGGGGTACGACACTTTTATCTTCCCTTTTGATAAAAAAACAGAATTTAGATGAAACAACAGTTTATTATTGAACAATTGTAATACAAGATGATACAAATTGTATAGAGGAGTCCTCTATTTATAATACACGAAATAAATGTAAATAGGCTTGAATAATAGGCATGTGATTGTTGCTTTGTTATAATGGGCATGTGACTGTTGCTTTGTTATAATGGGCACGTGACCATTGCTTTGTCATAATAGGCATGTAACCTTTGCATTGTTATAATGGGCATGTAACCGTTGCTTTTCCATTATTCTTTCTTTCCTTTATTACCGCCCTTCAAATTAGGGTTAGGGTTTTGCAACCCTAATTTGTCATTTCGTGGACTGACGTTGGTAAAGAGTAAGAAATTTCAATCCTTCGTCATACTGGTGAAGATACAGGTATGAAAGTTCAGTCTTTTACTTGGTTTTTTTTTGTAACTCTTGATTCAAGTGCATATCTGAATCTGTGGAAATTTCTGGCTGGGAGTGATTTTGTAAGCATGTCGACCCTCTGATAGTAAGCTAGAATATGACTCACTTGTAAAATTTTCTTTTGAACTTGCCCTCAAACAAAATAGATATCTATTTCTATGTGTTTGGTTTGATCATGCTGAATAGGATCCGTTGTCATGTAGATTATGCTCAAATTGTCACACCAAATTATAGGATTTCTATTAGATGATAGTTTTAGCTCCTTTAACAATGATTATAGCCATAAAATTTCAGTTGTAGTACTAGCAACACTCCTATATTCCGCTTCTGTGCTTGATCTCGAGATGGTTGTTTGCTTTTTAGAGCACTAAGAAATAAAACTTTCTTCTATATAAATGCAATAACCAGAAATTGATTTTCTATCATCTATGTCTGTAGCCCAATCTGCATCTAAATAAGCTACAATATGTTTAAGTCTTTGCTGTCTTTTAATGATAAGCCAAAGTTGATTGTTGCTTTCAAGTATCCGAGTATTGTTTCATTGCTGTCCAATGCTCACTTCTGGGTTCCTGCAAAAATTGAGATACTTTGTTAACACTAAAATAAATATCAGGTCGTGTTATAGTAGCATATTGTAATGCTTCTACAACACTCGTGTACTGTTTGATATTCGAAATAGCTCCCCTCTGTTCTTTGACAAGTGTTGGTTTGATATCATAGGACTTGGTTGACTATTTGCTTCAATCATGTTTGTCTTGTTTAGAATCTCTATAATATACTTTCTTTGGCAAAGATGAATTTCTTCATCCGATTTTCTTGTAACTTCTATTCCAAGGAAATAAGATAATTCACCTAAATCTTTTATTGAGAATGGATTG
The DNA here is from genome assembly GCA_030737875.1 of Allium sativum. Taxonomy (NCBI): domain Eukaryota; kingdom Viridiplantae; phylum Streptophyta; class Magnoliopsida; order Asparagales; family Amaryllidaceae; genus Allium; species Allium sativum. Next base: position 3,056,464 of record JASFAX010000039.1, on the reverse strand, counting down.
TTCAAATAGTCTACCAATTTTCTAATTTCAGTTTCACTGCTGCCTGTGATAATTAAATCATGCACATATATTAATATATAAGTGGTAGGTGATTCACTGATTTTTGTGAATAGGGATATGTCAGATCTGGTAGGTGAATAGCGTAGTGTTGTCAAACTTGCTTTAAGTCTTTCAAACCATATTTTGGGTGCTTGCTTCAGACAATAGATTGATTTATTCAGTTTACATACCAATGTTGGGTATTGTGTTTAGCCTTGTGTTTGTTGCTGAATATCTCTTCATGTAGATTCCCATTTAAGAATGCATTGTTGACATCTAATATCTTGATTTTCCAGTTATTGCTTAATGCTATAATCAATATAAGTCTAATAGTTGTCGGTTTTACCATTGGTGAGAAAGTTTTATTATATTAATCAAAACCAAATTCTTGTGTGAATCCTTTTTCAACAAGTCTTACTTTATATATATTAATGGATCCGTCTGGATTCTTTTTTAGTTAGTGTAATGACCCGAGGAATTCGAAGCCCGAATTAAACAATAATACATAAACCTGTATTACTTGCCAGAACTCAAGTATCGAAATTACCAGATAGTTAATGAAAGAAAATAGAAGGTGATATAAGAAAGAAAGAAATATTAGAAAAAAAGAAGAAGAAGAACACATCAACATCAGAGTCTCACATCGCAGCAGAATAAAATATAATAGAAACAAAACTTTATTGAGAGCTTTGAAATAAAAACTTACAATCATCAGAGTGCATCAATACATCTGGACAGTTATTTTAATCTGTCCTCAAATACAACACACAACGGAAAAATTAGTAGATATCATACATCTGATCACCTTCATCTCATCTTCGGACTTCGCAACATTTGATAACCTGGACCTGCACAACCCAGTCTAACCCGAGCATTTACAAAACGCCGGATCGGTCTGGTGAACCAGAGTGAGAAAACTCGCTAAGTTTAAAAACATCACCCAAATTGATTTTAAAGTCTGTAACACCCCACCTCCATTAAGGTCACTCACAAAGGGAATGCCTTAACTTTAGTGGAGCGTTTTTGGTAAAAAGACACAGAATATCACAAGATAGATATAAAAATTTTGCAGCGGGAAATAAACAACTTTATTAAATCACCAAAATACTTTGTTACATAATACCATGAGTCATAAAACCATTAAAACACTTCTGTCTTACATCATCAGAGTACATAGGTATTTAAAAGAAAAACACATCATTCCCCATATTAAAGAGCAAGCCATATAAGAGACAGAGACTCGAGCCATACTTCAGAAGTAGCTCCTAGGAGATGATATCCAAATCCTGACTAAACCTGGGTCTTTCCTCCCTGAGAACCTGGGGGGAAACGGAAGAAAAGAGGCGAAACAAACTAGGTCAGACATACGTCTGGTGAGTCCAGTAACTTTTATCCAGTAAATAAATAAAGGTAAACATGACATGCATACAAAGTGGATAAGAGGATTCACGGTACAAATGACAGGTATGACAGGACAAATAAGGTAAGGTGTATTCATGCTTCACTACTAACTACTCTACACTATTACTAGTCAAATCAAGATGGGATGATCCCTTCCGCTGATAACGATGGTGGTAGTTTCGTGTATTCCTAGCTGCTGTCATAGGTGCCGCCTGCTCCTATCTCAACTAGTCATACCCACTACCCTCCTACTATAAATTGGTAGACTTAGGGCATATGTCCGGGTATACCCTAACTACTACCCTAACCGATCGGCTCCCTACTCTGTAGATACCCTGTGCTGGTCCCACAACTAGGGGGTATCACTTCCCTAAAGTGGCAACCTAAGGTGTGCACAGTTATACCTACTGGTGTCACGGTCATCTTGTCCCCCTCTGCCCGGCCCATGCACGCACATGTCCCCGGTCGGTTTGCGCCGCCCACACCATCCGTCTCGTTTTGGATCTCTTACAATCAATCAGTAAGCGTGCCCCTTCCCCGCCTAGTACGGAGTTCTTTACTTTGATACCCCTCCGGGTTATTGACTGAAATGGGTCCCACACAACATGATACAAGCTCTCCCCTATGTCTTGTATCCCCACTAGGTTTTCTACTGACTATGTATACCCTAAGGTTTCTTTAATTACATAGCCCTCAATCAGTTATGCGTACCTATAGGTGTCTTTAATACATAACCCCTATTCAACCTATCGGTTATGCGTACCTCTAGGTGTCTTTAATACATAACTCTATCTATTCCCATTAGTTATGCGTACCCCTAAGGGTGTCTTTAATACATAACTTTACTATTTTGCCCCGGTTATGCATACCATTAGGTGTCTTTAATTCCATGACCCTTTTTATCTGATTAAGTTTGTGGGCCTATATGTATTAATATTACCCACCTACCCTTCAGTTGTACTTAACCCTCCCACTGATTTAATCCTATTTATTTAATCGTTAAGTTTGTGGGCCTATATATATATATATATATATATATATATATTAATATTACCCACCTACCCATCAGTTGTACTTAACCCACCTACAATCCAATTCGTTTTGCTTAACCTTAACTTATGTATATCATCATACAGTCCATATGTATTAAGTTGGGTTAAGTAGTCTTTAATCAGCATTAATAAATTATTGAGACACCTAATCGTTTTTCACATGCCACCCAAGGCACCCACTTAATTCCACATGTCCCACTACATGTTTATCTGGTTAAGTGTTTCTTAATTCATTAGGACCGTAACCTTATAAAGACCTCCCACATTAGACTGGCATTTGTGGTAGCTGGATTTGCCGGGCGGGTCCGGGCCATCTTACACCACAAAAGAGCCTAACCTTGTGCCTTTACAACTGTCACGCAATTAATTTATGCCTAAGACCTCCCACATTAGACTGACATTTGTGGCAGCTGGATTTTCCGGGTGGGTCCGGGCAGTCTTACACCACAAAAGAGCCTAACCTCGTGTCTTAGACGATTAATTACACAAAATTAATTATTCCCCAATTTGAATTAATCTCCCTATTCAAATTATCAATCAATTCCAAATTTAACTATGGCCATAATTGACTTAATTATGTCCATCTATTTATGGTATGTAAAATCATACCAATTTCATCACAAATTTATTTTATGCCATTTAAGGCATTTATGCCAATTCTCAATATTAAATCTTCAGACTTCAATTTCTTAAACATTCCTCTTTTGATTAATTAAGTTAATTAATTAATCCTTTCCTTTTTATAGGTTTCAATACCTATCTTATTAACAATTTGAATTTCCTATCCATAAATGGTCATATTCAAATTATACCATTTTTACCCAATTTTACCCATGTCATAATAGGTAATTATTTATATGTTTTCCTACTAGAATCATGTGTCCAATTTACATAATCACTATGCCTATTACAAATTCCCCTTTTTCCCCGTTTCTTAACTAGCGTAACCATTTGCGTTTTTGGCGTCATCGAGGCTACAAGGTAGCCTCGCCATAACAATAAAATAAAGGGAATGACAAGGTGATCGTTTTTAGTACAATTTTGGCATAAGCATGACAACTAGGGAAAATGAGATGATAACTTCGCATATAATTATGATTCACCACATAATTAACAACTTGCATAGATTCATGATTTTGCAACATAACAACTTACATAGGTTCATGAATTAACAACATAATTAATACTAACATAGGTTCATGATTCACAACATAACAACTTGCATAGGTTCATGAATTAAAAACATAATTAACAACTCACATAGATTCATGATTTACAACATATTTAACAACTTGCATAACATAACAACTTGCATAGTTTCATGAATAATAACTTGCATAGGTTCACGAATAATAACTTGTATAGGTGACTTGCATGATCTCATAAAAATTTGCATAGATTCATGATAACAACTTGCATAGATTCATAATAACAACTTGCATAGATTCATGATAACGACTTGCATAGATTCATGAATTCATCACCCAATAACTTACATAATTTCATGATCAACAATAACAATTAACTTGCATAATTTCATGATCCACAACAAAATAAACTTGCATAACTACAAACAACATATACCCAAATCATAGTCTACCACGATTCACTTTTATTTATTTAAACCTAAAAGTGACTAGAACTCACCGAAAAAGGGGTCTTGAGTTTTGGGATCTGAATTCTGTAATTGATTAGCGTTCCCTTGTTGTAGACAAATTCGTTGTTGTAGTTTTAGGCTTGATTTGAATTGAATTGTTGTCTTTAATTTGCTTCTAGTTGGTGGCGGCTACTCTAGGGTTTGGAGTAACAACATGACGGCCATTGATCTAATTTTGATTTGATTTTAGGGTTTGAGTCTACATGTCTTTTTATAGAGTTTAGGATTAGTTTAGGCCGTCCGATCAACCCAGAATTAATCCCAGCCAATTAGAGCAGATCAGAAACCTTAATGAGTCAGCATACAGTCATAAACAGGTCATCACTCAAATCTGCCCGAGGGAGGGAGGGGGGCAGGTCGACCCCCTAGAATTAATCCCAGCCAATCAGAGCAGATCAGAAACCCTAATGAGTCAGCATACAGTCATAAACAGGTCATTACTCAAATTTGCCCGGGGGGGGGGGGCAGGTTGACCCTATGGTCGACCTGGTTAGGGTAGGTCGACCCCCAGGTCGACCCTATGGTCGACCTGGCCCTGGCGGGAATTTTCCCGCCTAGCCCATCTGACTCTAAATTTTGAATTTTCGAAATCTGTTTTGAATTTTCTGAAACTTCCGATGGTCATAACTTCTTCATACGAAGTCAAATTCTAGCAAACTCGGACTCTATCTCAACCAGAATTTCGAGATGAAAACAATGGCGCAACCCATTTCCCTTAATTCTCAAGTCTGAGATTTGTTATTCTTTAATTTGTGAACATTAACATTGAAATTTACGGGGTGTTACATTCTCCCCTCCTTAAAGGATTTAGCCCCCGAAATCTCCAAGTTAAGGAGAATGCATATCCTAACATCCAAACAACCATCTACTCAACCATCAAACAAAGGCATCCATTGTCCTTATAAAATTCCTAATGTTGTATGAACATATGCAAGAAGTGTGTGTATATGTTCTCTGTCTAATGCAAAATCAGGCGGTCTACTGATTCGGTTGACCTCCTTAACGCAAATCATGATAGTGTCATGCGTCCATTATGTATGCGAAGGAATCCTAACATTACATGTTATTTCTACATTTGTGCACAACCATTCATCAAAATGCAGCATCCATATGATAACACAACCATTGTTCATCCATTAACCTAAATATGCACACACATTTATAAGCAATATGAAAGTGATTTGAGCCGATCTAGTGCCTAATGTGTGTGTAAATGCATCCACGAGCAACCACTAGCAAACACTTGCATCCACTTGCAACCATCAAACATAACATGTCCCAAGCACATGTTTACATCCATGGATTTCCTATCTAAAGGTCGAAGATTCGGTCGATGGGATATAAAAAAATGATATAACTAAAATAAAAATTCTGTTTCCATTTGACATCGGTTAAAAGAATAATTCCCTAAGTCTCAGCCCCGAAGACCGAAATCAACATCACACTGACACCCAAAGAATTATCCTCATTAAACAATGTCAAAACTGGAGATCTACTTCATGCTTCGAGTAGAAACCCCTATCCTTCAGAAATATCCAGATACTTACAGACTACTAGTACAGATCAGATTACAGAATGATTCTCAGAAAGCTAAGCATAACGGACCCTTGCGGGTCACAAGAAATTTTGGGGGTCTTCCCATGACAAGTTAGAAACTTAACGACCCTCCTCTCAAAATCTTGAACGACCCTCTACTTAGAAAGCTGGTCCATTTAGAACCAACCCATAGCCCATAAACTTGAGCACACCAATATCACATTCAAATTTTTGATGCCTAACACAGATAATTTCAACCCCTTACAAATCACCAATAAATGACCCGAACCACCAAAGGGGTTTGAAACAACTACGGGATCAGAAATAAGACTAGTATTAAAGTGCTGAGTCTCAATTACAAAGTCAAAATGCCAGAATCCAAAAGAGTCTTAACTTCGTAAGGAAATTAAACCTTTTACATAAATTTTTCCTATCTCTATCCTATCCATCTGCCAAGAGAGCATTCGCCTGCCCTCTAGAATTCCCTTGCGATCCCTGCGCCTTCAGGCATTCCTTGGAGAAGTGTCCGACCTCTCCGCACTTAAAGCAATTGAACTTCCTCCTTTTACATTCTTTGACTAGGTGACCTTCTTTCCCACAATAGTGGCATTTCCTCTTATCCTTTCCCTTGTCATTCTTCTCTCCTTTCTTCTACTGTTGTCGTTGCTGTCCTTTCTTGGGTCCCGCCATCTCATTTTTCAATGTCCCTTCAACTTTTTCCTCTTTCTTTGCTCCTTTGTCCTCTTCATGCATTAGGGCCATATCCACCAGCTTTTCAAAAGTGGCCCCCATGGGAACGTGGGTCATAGCCAATCCGTGTAGCGGCTCATTCAAGCCTTTAACAAATCTCAGAGCCTTCTTCTCAGGTGTGTTCACCAAGTCTAAGCCAAACCTCGCCAACTGATTGAATTTGTTGACGTACTCTTTTACTGACAGATCCCCCTGCTTCAATGCCAAGAACCTTTCCATGTATAGATTTTCTTCTGCTCGTGAGAGAAATTTCGCCTCAAACCTACACCTGAAATCTGGCCATGTATCAACTGGACGCTCTCCATTAGTGACCTCCGACCAAAACGAGGCCTCATCCTTCATTAACCAGGCAGCTAACTGGACCTTTCTTCCATATTCTACCTCAAAGATTCCAAAAAATTCTTCCACCTCCTTTAGCCAATTTCGAGCTTCAACAAACTTCTCCGACCCGTGAAAAGATTTCCCGCCCATTGCCCGAAAGTCCTTACATATCTTTGCAAAAGTATCAACACGAGGAGGGGGAGGAGGAGGAACGGGTGCAGCTGGGGGAGGAGGAACATTTGCTGGACCTGCGGCGGTGACCCTAGCTTCCAAATACCTCCTAAACCATCCTGGTATCGGTACACCCTCTGGAAGGTTAAGATCCTCAGAAATGCCAAGAAGAAAAAGGGAGAGATTTTAGAAAAAGGACCGATAGATACTACATATGGCTTTTCGGGGAATGTTTTTCAAAACAGGCTTTCCTGTTTTGAAAATACTTTCTTTTAAAACCTTTTTGAAAAATATTTTCAAAACTTTTATCTAATCTGGTAACCTTCAGCTCTGATACCAAGTGTAACACCCCACCTCCATTAAGGTCACTCTCAAAGGGAATGCCTTAACTTCAGTGGAGCGTTTTTGGTAAACAGACACAGAATATCACAAGACAGATATAAATTTTTTGCAGCGGGAAATAAACAACTTTATTAAATCACCAAAATACTTTGTTACATAATACCATGAGTTATAAAACCATTAAAACACTTCTGTCTTACATCATCAGAGTACATAGGTATTTAAAAGAAAAACACATCATTCCCCATATTAAAGAGCAAGCCATATAAGAGACAGAGACTCGAGCCATACTTCAGAAGTAGCTCCTAGGAGATGATATCCAAATCCTGACTAAACCTGGGTGTTTCCTCCTTGAGAACCTGGGGGGAAACGGAAGAAAAGAGGCGAAACAAACTAGGTCAGACATACGTATGGTGAGTCCAGTAACTTTTATCCAGTAAATAAATAAAGGTAAACATGACAGACATACAAAGTGGATAAGAGGATTCACGGTACAGATGACAGGTATGACAGGACAAATAAGGTAAGGTGTATTCATGCTTCACTACTAACTACTCTGCACTATTACTAGTCAAATCAAGATGGGATGATCCCTACCACTAATGATAACGATGGTGGTAGTTTCGTGTATTCTTAGCTGCTGTCATAGGTGCCGCCTGCTCCTATCTCAACTAGTCCTACCCACTACCCTCCTACTATAAATTGGTAGACTTAGGGCATACGTCAGGGTATACCCTAACCACTACCCTAATCGATCGGCTCCCTACTCTGTAGATACCCTGTGCTGGTCCCATAACTAAGGGGTATCACTTCCCTAAAGTGGCAACCTAAGGTGTGCACACAATTATACCTACTGGTGTCACTGTCGTCTTGTCCCCCTCTGCCCAGCCCATGCACACACATGTCCCCGGTCAGTTTGCGCTGCCCACACCATCCGTCTCGTTTTGGATCTCTTACAATCAATGAGTAAGCGTACCCCTTCCCCGCCTAGTACGGAGTTCTTTACTTTGATACCCCTCCGGGTTACTGACTGAAATGGGTCCCACACAACATGATACAAGCTCTCCCCTATGTCTTGTATCCCCACTATGTTTTCTACTGACTATGTATACCCTAAGGTGTCTTTAATTACATAGCCCTTAATCAGTTATGCGTACCTATAGGTGTCTTTAATACATAACCCATATTCTACCTATCGGTTATGCGTACCTATAGGTATCTTTAATACATAACTCTATCTATTCCCATTAGTTATGCGTACCCCTAAGGGTGTCTTTAATACATAACTTTACTATTTTGCCCCGGTTATGTATACCATTAGGTATCTTTAATTACATAACCCTTTTTATCCGGTTAAGTTTGTGGGCCTATATGTATTATTATTATCCACCTACCCTTCAGTTGTACTTAACCCTCCCACTGATTTAATCCTATTTATTTAATCGTTAAGTTTGTGGGCCTATATACATTAATATTACCCACCTACCCATTAGTTGTACTTAACCCACCTACAATCCAATTCATTTTGCTTAACCCTAACTTATGTCTATCATCATACAGTCCATATGTATTAAGTTGGGTTAAGTAGTCTTTAATCAGCATTAATCAATTATTGAGACACCTAATCGTATTTCACATGCCACCCAAGGTACCCACTTAATTCCACATGTCCCACTACATGTTTATCTGGTTAAGTGTTTCTTAATTCATTAGGACCGTAGCTTTATAAAGACCTCCCACATTAGACTGGCATTTATGGCAGCTGGATTTGCCGGGCGGGTCCGGCAGTCTTACACCACAAAAGAGCCTAACCTCGTGTCTTTACAACTGTCACGCATTTAATTTATGCCTAAGACCTCCCACATTAGACTGACATTTGTGGCAGCTGGATTTGCCGGGCGGGTCCGGGCAGTCTTACACCACAGAAGAGCCTAACCTCGTGTCTTAGACGATTAATTACACAAAATTAATTATTCCCCAGTTTGAATTAATCTCCCTATTCAAATTATCAATCAATTCCAAATTTAACTATGGCCATAATTGACTTAATTATGTCCATCTATTTATGGTATGTAAAATCATACCAATTTCATCACAAATTTATTTTATGCCATTTAAGGCATTTATGCCAATTCTCAATATTAAATCTTCAGACTTCAATTGCTTAAACATTCCTCTTTTGATTAATTAAGTTAATTAATTAATCCTTTCCTTTTTATAGGTGTCAATACCTATCTTATTAACAATTTGAATTTCCTATCCATAAATGGTCATATTCAAATTATACCATTTTTACCTAATTTTACCTATGTCATAATCGGTAATTATTTATATGTTTCCCTACTAGAACCATGTGTCCAATTTACATAATCACTATGCCTATTACAAATTCCCTTTTTTCACCGTTTCTTAACTAGCGTAACCGTTTGCGTTTTTGGCGTCATCGAGGCTACAAGGTAGCCTCGCCATAACAATAAAATAAAGGGAATGACAAGGTGATCATTTTCAGTACAATTTTGGCATAAGCATGACAACTAGGGAAAATGACATGATAACTTCGCATATAATTATGATTCACCATATAATTAACAACTTGCATAGATTCATGATTTTGCAACATAACTACTTACATAGGTTCATGAATTAACAACATAATTAATACTAACATAGGTTCATGATTCACAACATAACAACTTACATAGGTGACTTGCATAGGTTCATGAATTAACAACATAATTAACAACTCACATAGATTCATGATTTACAACATATTTAACAACTTGCATAACATAACAACTTGCATAGTTTCATGAATAATAACTTGCATAGGTTCATGAATAATAACTTGTATAGGTGACTTGCATAGATTCATGATAACAACTTGCATAGATTCATAATAACAACTTGCATAGATTCATGATAACGACCTGCATAGATTCATGAATTCATCTCCCAATAACTTACATAATTTCATGATCAACAATAACAATAAATGCAACAAAATAAACTTGCATAACTACAAACAACATATACCCAAATCATAGTCTACCACGATTCACTTTTATTTATTTAAACCTAAAAGTGACTAGAACTCACCGAAAAAGGGGTCTTGAGTTCTAGGATCTGAATTCTGTAATTGATTAGCGTTCCCATGTTGTAGGCAATTTCGTTGTTGTAGTTTTAGTCTTGATTTGAATTGAATTGTTGTCTTTAATTTGCTTCTAGTTGGTGGCGGCTACTCTAGGGTTTGGAGTGACAACATGATGGCCATTGATCTAATTTTGATTTGATTTTAGGGTTTGAGTCTACATGTCTTTTTAAAGAGTTTAGGATTAGTTTAGGCCGTCCGATCAACCCAGAATTAATCCCAGCCAATCAGAGCAGATCAGAAACCCTAATGAGTCAGCATACAGTCATAAACATGTCATCACTCAAATCTACCGGGGGGGGGGGGGGGGGGGCAGGTCGACCCTATGGTCGACCTGGTTAGGTTAGGTCGACCCCCAGGTCGACCTGGCCCTGGCGGGAATTTTCCCGCCTAGCCCATCTGACTCTGAATTTTGAATTTTCGAAATCTGTTTTGAATTTTCTGAAACTTCCGTTGACCATAACTTCTTCATACGAAGTCCAATTCACGCAAACTCGGACTCTATCTCAACCAGAATTCCGAGACAAACACAATGGCGCAACCCGTTTCCCATAATTCTCACATCTGAGATTATTTATTCTTTGATTTGTGAACATTAACATTGAAATTTATGGGGTGTTACAAAGTCAAACCATTTCCTTTTGAAATCATTGCTTATTCTGATATTATAATAGTGTCTAAAAACAAATAAACATCGATCTAGCGGAAACGCTTTCATCTCATGCTCCATATATATAGTATACAATCAAAAACCGCGGGCTTTTACTGGAGATTGGATTTCCAACTATGACAATGTATGGGACAACCTTAAGATAGTGCATCTCTAGAGGCGAACACGCTGGGTTCAACAAGAACATCTTGCAACCCGACCATACATGACCGACCACTCATTTCGCTTGAGAGTATTGAATGTATATCACCAACGGTTCGGTGTGACCCACCATTTCTCGATAAGGGACGGCATCAAAATAGATTAAAGAATAAAATGGATTTTCTCTAGATAGGTTATTATACACCCTACTAGGGAGCTACCTACTTAGCCATGCTACCTGCCCGATTTTTGTCATTTCCCAGTTGAAGAGGCTTGAGGTTTAACACTACCTTTAGAACATCACATCACCATTCACTTTGAATGCCAAATTGTCAGATCCGACAACCCCAAAAAATTTCTGGGTGTTAGCTAAAAGAAGGTGTCATCTCCGCCACCAACAGAAATACGTTTGTAGAAATCAACGTAAGTGACTCTTAAGAAATACTCTGTCAGACACTCGTCCATACCAGTCATCCAGGAACATGATGAACCAAAGGCACCCTCCTACCACATCCTAGATATCACCCTATAGGTTAGTAGCGAGTAGTCCTTGCAATTCGTAGATTTCAACCACGATAGGATCGCAGTATATCTCCGGCCGCTAAATCCGAGATTTTAAGTAATTCTAATGTTTTATAAATATCCACAGTCTTCAATTTCTCCATCTCGATCAATATCCGAAATCTTCAACATTCCGTATTTAGTGGTCAGAATGGTTTTGAATACAAATTCGATCCCGGTCTTTCTGTACCAACAATCGTATAGGTCAAATTTGATAGTCGGTTATTTAACTATCAAATAAAGTAGTCATTCAGTCATAAAATAATAGATTTACTGATTTAGTACTCAGCATCACCTGGCTTCTTTAAATAAAAACAATTAAACAATTGGTTAATTTACAACATAAAAATCTTTTTGATATTTCAACATAGCATTTCACTTCTTATTTAATCATAAGATTTTCTTCAAAACTATTTATCATACCATTACACGTTATCTACAATCGGGAAATCACTTTAACTCCCCACTTGTAAAACAACATTACAAAATATCTTTTATTTCATTATTTGAAAACCATAATAAACTCTTATTCTTATAAAAATTTATTTTAAAACCCAACTTATCATTTCCTTTTTCTCTAGAAAATATTATTATAATTTCACGCAATCTTCCTTTGTTCCATTACTTTGGAAATCATATTATATATATTCTCGAGTCCTTTATTCGCGTTATTTTGGAAATTCCAATATATATATTCTCAAATCTTTTTTACTTCATAGTCGGAAATCTTCTTATCACTTATTCACGCACTTCTATACTTCCATATTTCATTAGTCCCTGATAGTAAATTGGTAAGCGAATAATTCCCTGACCGTTATTTTAATTTATGCTCATTTACTTACAGTTCCTATTAACATAAGAATTTTCCTTATAAAATCCTTTTATAATTACTTATAAATTAAAATAACAAATAATAAACATTTATTTCCTTTTTAATAAATTTCTATTCAAAATGATAGATTTTAAAATCTATTCTCAGTTACGAAATATATTTTATAACTCCATTTCTGTCGATTCACCGACGGTAAATCCATATTTATCAAATGATTGATTTATAGACCATGTGATTCCAATTACCTGACCAATGGTTTATATCATAATAAATGTCGAATTTAGATTCAACAATCAGTAAACAAATCAATCATTTAATCAGGTTAGTCATATAGTTCATATAATGGTAATATGAAAATAAACAGTAAGATTTGAGGAATCCAGTTGGATCCCTCCAAGATGTTTCTCCCTGCATTCAAATATGTTACCACAATTTTAATTCAATAAACATATATTATTTTCAACAATAAATAAATTACAGTAATCCAAGCACCCATATTTTAATTTAATACGTTTATATTATTATAAACGTAACCAACGAGGTAAGTTACCTTGTTTGTAAATTAATCGTTAAAAATAACAATTGGTTCAAATTAAATTAAACAAACATTTAATTTAATCAGTTCAGTTCGACACACACACACATGTATATAGCATCCATCAAATAATTAACAAACATAGCACACAAATAATAAACCCGACTTATATAAATATAAGTGGGTAAACTGAGTGAGCTAAACTCACTTTGATCTGATTCAATTTGATTACAATTAAATTAAACACAGTTTAATTTAACTAAAATTCCAGTTATCTCCATCCTTGTCCAAACCAGTTCTAGAATGTTCTGATCATCCATATGATTCCGGCAGATCTTGGTTTTGTAACGACCCGACTTTTCGCTTAGCTTTTGCTAGCATGTAAACCAACTTAAACCGTTCATAAAGACAAATTGTTAGGGGTACTTACACATTTGCGCAAAATAAAAGAACTTTTCCATTATCATTATAATAACATTACATCAGAGTTACCGTAGAAACATCAAATACATCGATTACATAGCGGAAAAGATACTAAACTTAGCGGAAGAATATGCATGCTCCAAGATATAATAGCTCCAGCTAAACCAACATCCTGCTCTAACCAACTCCAAGACTAAATCTGCGAAACAAACTACTAGGCTACCCATGCAAAAATTATGGGCCCCCATAGTTTAGGTGTGGGAACAATAAACTCCAGGTCAGTCATGGGACTGGTGTGAGAACTTAAAACAGTTATTTTTAGGATTTATTTTAAAGCTAGGTAATTCATCGGACCACGCCGCTAATGCAGAACGGGTTTACTCCATGTGAATACCAGTGCATAGAACTTAGCAATGACTTTTTGAAAAATGAAAATAACATAAGGTCTTGTGGAACACACACACAATGCAAACGCACACATCGGCGAGGTTTCTCCTTATGTAGTCAAAAATGCTTGATAGGTGAAAATCCTCTTTCAATACTATAATATAGTGCGAAAACAATTTTGAAAGTAAATGTATCAATCCTAACCAGCATAGGTACCATAAACTATACTGCCGTATGGTATACAATGAAAATCATATGGGCTTGTAGCGGAGATTGGGCTTCCAGCAATGTCCAGGTAAAGGAACTTCCTTCCGAACAGAATTTTGAACACCTCTAGAGGGAAGTCTGAGGATCAACGGTGATACTCCTTATGCCAACACAAGGTCGGGTTATGCCTTAACTGGGTAACTTAGAGTACGCCTGAGTATGTCATCTCCCAGTCATTACCGACCTTTCCGAGCGCGCGCCAACAACAACCACAAAAGTAGATGCTTTTACCACATAGGTTAATACCTGGGCTCCATACCATAGTACACCTTTTATCTAGAAGGAGACAACACCCTATAACCTTGCCGCATTTCATCCTGTTTTGGCCATTTACCGAGGTGTGAGGCTTTCCGAGGTCACGAGATACACAAAGCTATGCTTTGATCATCCAAAGCTCACTATATAACTTAAGTATGCCACATTTTCCGTTCACAACGCATCATTGATTTACATCGATATATAACCTCTAAGCTCATATGTCTTAGTGAAGGGTGTTAAGCAAGAGAATAAATTCTCCGCCACCAAACGGATATATATTTAACAGAGATCAGTGCTGCACAATCAATTACAATGTCAGACACACAATAGATAAATGTCCGTTCTGGGTCTGAATGAAACTACAATCCGAAATACCTTCACATACGTTTGGGCTTCTTGCCACTTAGCTGATATAAAATCCATCTGCAAATGGGAGATACCCATTTGAGACACTCAACAAGTCGCCCTTACGGTATGAAGGGTACCAGTCTTCAATACCGTCTTCAATTGCTCCACAATGTCGTATTATTACTTGGAACGGTTTTCGGATATAAATCTGATCCCGGTCTTCCCAAATAATAAGCATAATTTTAAAAACACAATTACGGAACACACAGACTTTCAACCAAATCTCCTTCCATCTTCGATTTCGTTTAATTAAATTTCTTTAAACCCATTCTCAAATTATCTTTAACAAAATCCATATATTAACCCTTCTTCTTTAAAACAAGTCCCTTAAATCAAAGATAATTTAGCTTAAAATCATGAATTAATTTTCCATTTGATAATTCGTAATCAAAACTCCAGTTTCCTTTAAAAATCCTTATCCACATTTCAGTCATAGTTTCCAATTAAATCAGTTTCCCAACATTCAATTCTTTAATCTTAACTAAAATATTATACCAATTCCTTATTTTTAATTTTCTCAAATCAAAGATTTGATTAAATCCCCAAATTACGATATTAATTTCCATAACTCAATCTCATTGGGTTTCAAGAATGATATTATTGAAGATATGATTCACGACAAAACCCAAATCAATCGATATTGAGCATAAGTTACACATAAATTGTATCTACTTATATTCAATATCAATTCTCATAATCAACGAATACTATAAGCGGAATAATGAGGTAATAATATCTTCCAAAATCCACAAATAGTATATATTTACACAACAGAATTTCACATCAAATATCCGAAGATTATTTCTATCCAACTTATCTCAATCCGATTGGGAAACTTGTATCTTAATTAAATGATTTATCCAACTCTTTGACATCAGGTCTGGATAGAAATACCATCAACTTATCCTCAATATTAATCTCTGTATCTAACTCATATTATAAGCGGAATAATGGTGAACTTCCTTTTAAATTCCTCAGATAGTAGGAGTTGTCATCTACTGAATTAATATCAAACATCCGAAGATTTATCTCCAACCATATCCAGTTATTTAAAATTGAAAACCCATTTTAATATCAATTTAAATTCCATATAAAATAGTTCCAATACTTTTAAACCTTTGAAAACATTCCACAAATCATTACTTATAGTTCGGAAAATAGTTTATGGGTTAAAACTTCAAAATAGATTGTTTTCGAAGAAAGCATTACAATAGCATTTCAAAAGTGTTACAAAAGCGTTACGAAATAGTTATCTTAACTAGTTTGATCAAAATACGTTTATCTTAGCCGAAACTTAAACTTTACAATTCAAAACACCTTTTCCTAACTTGTAATGATTTTACAATTTTTTTTCCATATTTTTAAAATATTTAAAAATAGCTGTTTATAATTATGGTCGACTACTGCTCTTACAACGACCTTTTTAAAAATGGTTTTAAATATAACTTGAAAATTATAACTCGAAAATAAAATCTATTTTCACTCATTTGAAAGCTATTGTTGATGGAAATCAAATGTTTTTCGTTTCTTGGAAATTTGATTTAAATTGCAAAAGTTATAAGCGTTAAAGTTTGCATCTAAAATTCACACATTGCCACATTATCGCTGTGCAACAAGCTCTATTTTGACCATAATAACCATTATTCTGCGATACTTCAAAATACCTTAGAAAACCATTATATCCTTATATAACCCTTTTAAAATCATCTAAATTTACTTTCCAAATTATTTTGGATTTAAAATTCAACTTTTATTTTACACTTAATAAAATATTGAATTAAAATCCAATTTATTTTTAAGTTCAAAAAAACTTCAAATTAACTATCCCATTCGTCGGATCAGTTAGGGATAGCCTGGGAGAGCAGGAAACTATATTTCCAAACCCAACCTAGACACTTTCCTCTCTGTCATCCTAAAATGTTCAAGTATTTATTTATTCATTTCAAGAAACTTTATCAATGTATATAAATTTATACATATGTGTCTTTTCTAATTATTAGCCTTCAATTTCAATATCAATATTGCTTCTAATTACGAAGGAGATTTGTCAATCACCAATGTGATACCGTAATTGTTGTGTCATAGTGTGTGCACAACAACATCAACAACTATTATAAGCATCCATAGCAACCATCATCAATATAACTAAATAAATCATAACTGTGCGCAAGCGTTATAACATTAACGCTTAATAGTATATGTGTGTGTGTGTTCTAAACTACGCATCCATCACCCATCACAACAAACATCAATCATCATTAACCACTAATAATTCAACACTATATTTAAATTAGTCTAACTAATAATTAAATATATAAAATGTGGTTAAAGAGTTCTCACCAAACAGCTTTCCAAATTTCCTGGTAGGCGATCCTACCTGAGCGAACCATCGGATAGTATTTCGGCGCAACGTCTTCTTCACAAATATATATATATATATACACACACACTAGTCTCTCTCTCTCTCTCTATCATAAGAGGAGGAGGAGGAGGATGACGAACTTCGGCAAGATGATGGTGGAAAAGAAGAAGACTTATGCCATAGAAACCATGGCCATAAGCTTTAAGAAGAAGATGAAAAGGAGAAAATGGAGTGGAATGGTTAAAAAATGGAGAAAAATCCTCCTTATATAGGAATGGAGTGTTAAAGAGGGAATGACACATAAGGGGTCAAGTGTAAAACATGCATGAAAGGAGGCATGTAATAATACAAGTGTCCTTACACTTGTCTTAAGGAGGGAAAGTGATCTTTTGGTAACATTTCCTTTGAAATGTTATGAAAACTAAGGTCAGCACTTAGTTCTAATACTACTAATTCATGTTATTGTTTTACAAATCCGATCGAACGACAAATAGTATCATTAAACCAAAACTTATTAATAATCATTCTCATTTATACTTCATATAAAATCTATCATTTAACTTATACTTCAAATAAAATATATCATTTAACTTATCAAAATAATTAAATATTTTTAACCATATATATTTATGTCAAACTCAAATTTAAATTCAAATTGAGTAATAAAAATTCCAATTTTAAATTGGTTAAAAATTCTGGATCATTACATTCACCCCCTTAAAACTTTTCGTCCTTGAAAAGGAAAAGGAATTGCAACTACTCATTTGACATCTTGTAGAATTTCAAGCTCAAGATTAAAATTCTTTATACCAAAGCTCATTGTTCCTATAATGAATATATCGGGTAACATATTCTAATGGACAACCATATCTATCATGTCCTCCAACGATAACTTCCAATTGCCCATTATATTAGATTCATTGTTTACTGGACGAATTACTTATACTCAACCATTTACTGCCTTCCAGAAAACTCAGGGGCATAAATTATTCTCTTTGATCTTATCTTGGAAATACAATGGTTATGGGACTTGTTCCCTTTTAGTTCTCCAAACCTATTATTATTCTTTGCACGTAAAACTCGATCCTCAAAACTCAACATATCTAAACGTTTTAGTTTAGGTAATTTCTTCTTACAATTTCCGCATGCCAAATATTTTTTAATCAAATTATGAAACTTAATTCACAAGGTACTCATGCTCACTTAAACAGTTCCTTTTTGTAACCGCAATAAACTTTAGAACTTATCACCTATCCAAAATTGTCGATAATCCCATATTTTAATTCCTTATATAGTTTTTGCTATTCTCATTAATTATTCCAAATTCAAGGCTATAAAACTTATTTCCTTCAAACTTTAGGGAAACCATTTAGATATATTTTTATTAACATCTTTAACCACCGTAGTCCTTAACCAAAATATCATCAAATATCTTATAGTCATATTGTGAAACTGAATTCTCAAGATATTTGCATTTTAAGTTTAATCAGTTAGGGAGGTGTAACACCCCGTATTTTCTGTGAATATTAAAATTAACAAATCTAATAACACTTAATTTTTATAAAGAATTAAAGGAAACGGGTTACGCCATTGCGTTCGTCACGGAATTTTGCTTGAGATAGAGTCCGAGTTTGCGTGAATCGGACTCCGTATGAAGAAGTTATGGAGTTTAGAAGATTTCAAGAATAAACAGAAAATAATAATTAAATAATAAATCCAGTTCAAAATTCAAAATTCGGGCAGAACAGGCTGAGCGGGAAAATTCCCGCTCAGGGTGTCGACCCCCCCAGGGGGAGTCGACAAAGGTGTCGACCCCCCTATAGGGGAGTTGACATAGGTGTCGACCCCCTATGTAGGGAGTCGACCCCTTTGAGATCTGCTTCCTGTGACGAATTTCTGTAGTCCTGAGATGATGTGGCCTTCTCTGATTGGCCAATGACTAATTTATGAGGTGTTAGGGCTTATGTATCGTGTTATGATTGGCCGGATGACACATCTCTTTGGTTTGATGGCTCTGATTTCTCCTAGACTAATCTAAAGGCTAGAATTAACCTAGACATCTATATATACATAGCCAAACCTAGACCCTAACCTCATAACCCTAAGACTATGGTATCGTCATGCTGTTCATTTACAAGCAAGCCTAGCCTCCTTCACCTTCTCCTAACTAGAAAAAAAAAATCCAAACTAGTAATCGATTAGAAGAACTTCAAATCAAACGTCTACATCAAAGGATAGATTTTCAAATTCAGAAATCAGATCCCAGAATACAATATCCGTCCTTTTTCTGTAAGTTTAGTTATTATTTAGATTTAAACATCTAATAGAAATCGTGACTGTAATAATCGGATCTAGAACGATGCCTAATTCTTATTCGTGCCTATCCTTTTGTCTAATCTAAATTGCTTATGCCTATGAGACTATTGTGATCGATGTAATGGCACCTATCATGCCTATGAGACTGTTGGACTGACATAATAGAACCTATCATGCCTATGAGATAGTTGGACTGACATAATAGAACCTATCATGCCTATGAGACTGTTGGACTGACATAAATGAACCTATCATGCCTGTGAGGCTGTTGTGATTGATAGGATGGAACTTTTCATGTTGTACAATCTATGCCTACGATACTATTGTGATTTATCAAATGGGACTTATCATGTTGTACATTAAATTAGTAATTCTCTTAAGTCCAAATATATCTAATCTTTATACCTATGGTGTGAATTGCTTAGCTTGTCTACACATAGTGCTAAAGTACAATATTGAATCATGATTCTTGAATTTGGTACATCTTTACATGCCCATTTTTTCTTATGTTAATTCTTATGCTCCTTCTCTGTTTTTCCCCTTTTTACTTGCTTTTGTGAATACTAAGTTCATTCAGAACTTAAATTGAATCTCGTTGTACGTGCAATTATAACGCGGCGAAAATTGGGTATAATTTAATTTAGTAAATTTTTGGCATAGCTTGGGAATGTGGAATAAACTTGTATTTACTAGACTTATGGAAAATTTGACACACAGATTTGGACACATATGACAAATGTGTAATTTGGCTAACGATGAACATGCCTAACCCGAGGTTAGATTGAGTTGCGGTGTAAGACTGCCCAGAACAGCCAGGCACATCCAGCTACCGCAACAATATAAATTTAATGTGAGAGGTTAGTGCATTAAGCCCAAAAACCCGAGGTTAGATTGAGTTGCGGTGTAAGACTGTCCGGAACCGCCCGACACATCCAGCGATCGCAACAATATAGATCTGATGTGAGAGGTTGGTGCTTTAATGAATGAATTAAAGACAAGGAATAGACAGACTAAGAATGGTAGGGTTATGTTAATTAAAGCAACACTTAACCAATACAACATGTTTGTTAAACAGATGGGTGGGGTTAGGTAAATTTGAGAGCACTTAGTCGTTATGACATATTGATTAGGAAACCCTAGTAACGGGGACCCATTTCAGCAATAACCAACATAGATGTATCACGGTACCCTGAACTAGGCAGGGTAGGACATGATTACAGGGCTGATTATAAGCGGTCAAAATAGCGGTGGGTGGTGCAGCAGTGTAATTCCGACGGAGTATGGGCATGCACGTACTCCAG
This sequence comes from Allium sativum, assembly GCA_030737875.1. Lineage (NCBI taxonomy): Eukaryota > Viridiplantae > Streptophyta > Magnoliopsida > Asparagales > Amaryllidaceae > Allium > Allium sativum. The sequence goes on along the minus strand of JASFAX010000039.1, from coordinate 3,035,586 downwards.
AGTGGAAAAGCAGGCATTGGGCATCAGTAGTATACACTGTGTATCTTGAATCGTGTCGGGTTGCCATCACGGGAATTGATACACCCTATGATTGGGGCCAGCACAGGTATCTACACACGAGCGGGGCCGAATGACACAAGTAAGAAATGCATGCGAGTAGAAGCCGATCGGAAAGGGACCACTTTGTTATGAACACATGATGGTAGTTGAAACATTCGTTAGTAGGTGCAGAGAAATGGAAATGAGTGCGATAAGTATATTCAGTTTATCTTGCCTTATCTTATGTTATCTTATTTCTATGGCATTGTCCTATGCTCAATTTATTCATATCATGATCCTTTTACTTGTTTACATGCTGAATAATCACTGTACTTACCAAACTTATGTTTGACCTATTTTCTTTCTCCTTCTTTTCTTCCGTTTCCCCCCAGGTCTGCAGGGAGGGAATACTTCATCTTAGTGCAGACCTTTTCCAGTTTGAAGAGAGTTGATGTATTGCTTGGATTCTCTCTTCTTGGGCTATGGCTGTGGTTACACTTTTATTGGGGATTTATGCTTCTTTACTACTGTTTTATGCTTCCTTATGTACTTGGAGTTTTAAATCAAGACAGATGTTTCATTGTAATAATTTAGAAGTCGGGTTTTGAGACAATGCTTGTAATGTTTTGACTGAACCACGCTATTTATGAAATGATTTCAGTTTTCCGCTGTTTATATGTCTGTCTTGTAAATTATCTGTGTCTTTTACCTAAAATGCTTCACCAAAGTTAATGCATTCCCTTTGTGAGTGATCTTAACGGAGGTGGGGTGTTTCACTTGGTATCAGAGCAATGGTTTACTAGATCAGATAAAAGTTTTTGAAAACTATTTTTCAGGGAGAAATTTAAAGAAGCATTTTTAAGAAAAGTGATGTTTTATTTTAAAGGCATAATCCCCAAAGCCATATGCATTAACTTTCTATCCTTTGTTTTGAACATTTTCGTTTCAGCATGTCTGGGGATCTTAATCTTCCCGAGGGCGTACCGATACCTAGCCGGTTCAGAAGGTATCTGGAGGCTAGGGCTAATGACGCAGGCCCAGCAGACGTTCCTCCTCCCCTAGCTGCAGCCGTTCATCCTCCTCCTCCTCCTCCATGGGTGAATGCTTTCTTGAAGATATGAAGGTACTTTCGAGCTATGGGTGGAAAGAACTTTAATGGGACTGAGTAATTTATGGAAGCAAGAAACCGGCTCAAGGAAACATAAGTTTTTTTTGTTATCTTCGAAGTGGATGATAGGCAGAAGATACAATTGGCTGTACGGTTACTTAAGGACGAAGCCTCTTACTTGTGGGAAGTTACTAATGCGGAGAGACCAGTTGAAACTTGGGAGGATTTCAGAAGGAGATTTGAAATGAAGTTCCTCTCGCAAGCTGAATGAAGTCTACAGATGGAGAAGTTCTTATCACTTAAACAAGGATGCCTATCGGTTAAGGAATACGTCAACCAATTCAACCAGCTGGCTAGATTCGGACTGGAGTTAGTAAACACTCCACATAAAAAGGCTCTCCGATTCGTTAAAGGGTTAAATGAGCCACTGCATTGCCTAGCTATGTCCCGTATGCCTATGGGTGCGACTTTTGAGAGGCTGGTGGACATGGCACTGTTACAGGAGGAAGACAAGGATGGCAAGAAAGAGGTAAAGGTGGAAGAACCTCTAGACAAGAAAGTGGAGGGATCGCAGAATAAGAAGACGGATTCAAAGAAAGGCGGGAAGAATAACAAACCCCGTGACAAGAGGAAGTGTAAATTTTGTGGCATACTTGGACATCTGATTAAGGACCGCAGAAAGAAGAAAAGGAAGATGGGTGGTTGCTTTCAATGCGACGAGACATGACATATGGCTAAGGATTGCCCAAAAAGGCAAGGGCAAGGGCAGAGGACTGGATCTACTTCTGGAGGACCGATTCACGCTCTCATGGCACCTCCGCAAGAAAGAGTTAGAAATATTTCTGTTGAGAGTTTAGTTTATCTTTCTGATCATCCAATTCGTACTCTTTTTGATTATGGTGCATCGCACTCTTTTATATCTACTGCTTTAGTTGAATCTCTACACCTAGATACCAGTATAGTAGAGGATCCCATGGTTGTTTCAAATCCAATTGGGGGCTCGGCTTATTTGTCCATGATTTGTTTGGATTTGGAAATTTCTATACTAAGTGTTGGGTTTAGATGTAATGCTTATGTTTTGGGTTTCACGGGCTATGGGTTGATTCTAGGCATGGATTGGTTATCCAGTAATGGTGCCATCCTCGATTGTGAAAAGAGAGTGGTTAGACTTATGACTTGCCTCGGTAACACTCTTGAAATCTCTTGTAATCCCATGAATTCTGTTGCGCTTAGTTACCTAAAATCTCTTGATGCGTCTGTTGAAAACTTGCAATCTGTTAGAGTGGTCCATGAATACTCGGATGTCTTTGAAGAGGTGAAGGGTTTACCTCCGAAGCGAGAGTTAGACTTTCGCATATACCTTGTTGATAACGCAAAACCTGTTGCTTTACCCGTTAGACACATGGCTCCAAGGAAAAGGAAAGAGTTCAGCAAGCAAGTTAAAGATTTGCTTGAAAAGGGGTTCATAAGGCGGAGTATTTCTGAATGGGTGCTCTAGTGGTGTTTGCAACCAAAGCAGATGGTTCACTTCGCCTATGCGTGGACTATAGGGAGCTAAACAAATTGACCAAGAAGAATAGGCACCCACTTCCTAGAATAGATGACTTATTCGACTAGCTCCTATGTGCCTCAGTTTTCTCCCAACTAGATCTAGCCACCGGATTTCATAAGCTAAGAGTGGTTGAGGACAGCATAGATAAGACTGCGCTCAGGACCCCGGATAATTTCTTCGAATGGCTTATCACGCCTTTTGGCTTGGCAAGCGCACCTGCCTACTTCATAGACTTGATGAGTAGGGTATTCAGGGAGTTCCTTAATAAATTTGTAGTGGTTTCCGTGGATGACATTTTGATTTTCTCAAAAAGTGAGGAAGAACATGCTTTGCGTTTAAGGGAAGTTATGGATACTCTTCGTGCACATCAGCTGAAAGCAAAATTCTCCAAATGCCATTTTTGGGGAGATGAAGTAAGGTTTCTTGGACATGTAGTGTCCAAAGAGGGGATAGCTGCTGATCCCGCAAAAGTAGTTGCAGTGCAGGATTGGAAGATCCCACGGAATACAACCGAAGTACAAAGTTTTCTCGGGCTGGCAGGCTTTTACAGAAATTTCATTAAGGACTTTGCGAAGATCTCAGCCCCATTTACTAGGTTAACAAAGAAGAACCTAACTTTTGCTTGGGATTTGTATTGCGATGTTGCTTTCCAACGATTGAAAAGGGCTCTAATAACATCCCCGGTTCTGACATTAACTGATGGGAGTAAGATATTTACAGTGTACACAGACGCATGCAGTATAGGATTGGGCGCTGTCTTGATGCAAGAGGGCAGAGTAGTTTGTTATGGAGGAAGGCAGTTGAAGGTACATGAGAAAAACTACCCAGCTCATGATTTAGAACTAGCTGCCATTGTTTTCTCTCTTAAGTCATGGTGTCGTTACCTGCTAGGATAAAGGTTTGAATTGTTTACTGACCGTAAATCTTTAAAGTAACTTTTCTCACAGAAAGATCTTAACTCAAGGCAACAAAGGTGGATGGAATTTCTTGCCTCATACGATTTTGAGATTGCTTATACCCCTGGAAAGGGCAATGTGGTAGCAGACGCCTTAAGTAGGAAAAAGCTGACCTTAATTCCTCTCTTTGTTGAAAGGCAAAGCTTGGAGTACATAGCAAATTTTGACTTTAGACCCTCCTTTGAATTTGTACCTGGTTATTTAGCATCACTAGAGGTGCGGCCTACTCTTTTGGACTCAATAGGAACCGCGCAACGTGAATACCCTTAACTAGTTGATGTGATGGATAAGCTAATTAGAGGTGAGACTTCTAGTCACCTCAATAGATACTCCATCGATGACAAGGGTTGGTTGAGACGGGATGGAAGACTATGCGTCCAACAAGTAAAGGATTTGGTGAAGACCGTTCTTGAAGAGGCACACCATTCTAAGTTGACCATACACCCAGGCTGGGACAAGATGTATAAAGACATAAAAGGGTTTTCTTCTGGAATGGCATGAAGAAGGATGTAGCTGAGTTTGTCTCTAAATGCTTGATATGCCAGCAAGTCAAGGCAGAGCAGAAGAAGCCTGGTGGTCTGCTTCATCCTCTAGAGGTCCCACAGTGAAAATGGGATAGCATTTCGATGGACTTTATTAATGGGTTGCCTAGATCAAGAAGGGGCAATACCAGTATTTGGTTAATAGTGGACAGGCTCACTAAAAGCGCTCACTTTATACCTGTTAGGAGCAGGAGGACTGCCTCATCGTTAGCATCCATTTATCTTAAAGAGGTAATTTGACTACATGGAATACCCTTCAGCATAGTAAGTGATCGATACCCTATCTTTACGAGCGAGTTTTGGAAGAGTTTGCAAGAGGCTGTAGGCACACAACTATGCTTAAGCACTGTTTATCACCCTCAAACCGATGGTCAGACGGAAAGGGTGAACGGAGTATTAGAAGATCTCTTGAGATTGTGCATTCTTGATTTTGGGGGAACATGGGAGGATCACCTTCCTTTGGTGGAGTTCACCTACAACAATAGCTACCATGCCACCATAGGCATGGCACCCTTTGAGGCTTTATATGGAAGACCACGCCGATCACCAACTTGTTGGTGGGAGTCTACAGACAAGCTCGTACTTGGGCCTGCCATGATCAGAGAAACTTCATAGAAGGTGGACTTGATGCGAAGAAGAATGAAGACCGCACAAGATAGACAGAAGTCCTACGTTGATAAAAGAAGGACCGACCTTGAGTTTGAGGTTGGGGACAGAGTTTTTCTTAAAGTTTCTCCTTTGAGGAATGTCGTTCGCTTTGGGTCCGTAGGAAAATTGGCACCAAAATTTATAGGGTCATTTTCTATCATTGAGAGGATTGGGAAGATGGCTTATAAAGTAGAGCTGCCCAAAAGATTGACTGGAGCACATAATGTCTTTCATGTCTCTCATCTACGAAAGTGCTTACATGAGTCTGCGGAAGTTGTGGAGCCAAGCATACTAGAGGAAATAGAAGTGGAATGAGAAGCAACGGTGAGAAGAGTTCCAACTCGTATCTTGGGTACAGAAGTTAAAAAGCTACGTAATCGTGAGGCCAAGCTAGTTAAAGTACAATGGAGTGATGCTGAGGAAGATGCGACATGGAAGACTGAGGACAAGATACGCGCAGCCTACCCTTATCTTTTTGAGGGTACATTCTTGATCTCTTTTCATAAGTTTATGCATGCTTGTATATCTCCTCGGTCCTATTCTTGATTATTAGGTAGAAACCAATGGATGCAAACATGTATTTGAAACATGTTATGATTGATGGTTGCAAGTGGTTGCTAGTGGTTGCTCGTGGATGCATACACACACACACACACACACACTAGGTACTAGATCGGCTCAGTCACTTTCATATTGCATATGCATATATGAATTTATATATGGGTTGAAACTTGATGTGTTATCATGTGGACGTTGCATTTGTACGAATGATTGTGCACTCATGTAGAAGTTACAAAATACAATTAGGAATAATTGCATACATGATGGACTCGTAGCACTGACATGATTCGCATCAAGGAGGTCAACTGAATCAGTAGACCGCCTGATTTTGCATTAGATAAGGACATATACACACACACATTATGCATATGATCATGAAATCATTAGAAGTTTTTTAAGGATAATGGATGCCTGTGATTGATGGTTGAGTAGATGGATGTTGAATGTTAGGATACATTCTTCTTAACTTAGAGATTTCGGGGACGAAATCATTTAAAGAGGGGTGAATGTAACACCCCGTATTTTCTATAAATATTAAAATTAACAAATCTAATAACACTTAATTTTTATAAAGAACTAAGGGAAACTGGTTACGCTATTGTGTTCGTCTCGGAATTCTGCTTGAGATAAAGTCCGAGTTTGCGTGAATCGGACTCCGTATGAAGAATTTATGGAGTTCAGAAGATTTCAAGAATAAACAGAAAATAATGATTAAATAATAAATCCAGTTCAAAATTCAAAATTCGGACAGAACAGGCTGAGCGGGAAAATTCCCGCTCAGGGTGTCGACCACCCCAGGGGGAGTCGACATAGGTGTCGACCCCCCTGTAGGGAGTCGACCCCTTTGAGATCTACTTCCTGTGATGAATTTTTGTAGTCCTGAGCTGATGTGGCCTTCTCTGATTAGCCAATGACTAATTTCTGAAGTGTTAGGGCTTATGTGTTGTGCTATGATTGGCTGGATGACATATCTCTTTGGTTTGGTGGCTCTGATTTCTCCTAGACTAATCTAAAGGCTAGAATTAATCCTAGACATCTATATATACATAGCCAAACCTAGACCCTAACCTCATAACCCTAAGACTATGGTGTCGTCATGCTGTTCGTCTACAAGCTAGCCTAGCCTTCTTCATCTTCTCCTAACTAGAAAAATAAATCCAAACTAGTAATCGATTAGAAGAACTTCAAATCAGACGTCTACATCAAAGGATAGCTTTTCAAATTCAGAAATCAGATCCCTGAATACAAGATCCGTCCTTTTTCTATAAGTTTAGTTATTATTTAGATTTAAACATCTAATAGAAATCATGACTGTAATAATCAGATCTAGATCGATGCCTAATTCTGATTCGTGCTTATCCTCTTGTCTAATCTAAATTGCTTATGCCTATGAGACTATTGTGATTGATGTAATGGCACCGATCATGCATACCAGACTGTTGGACTGACATAATAGAACCTATCATGCCTATGAGACTGTTGGACTGACATAATAGAACCTATCATGCCTATGAGACTGTTGGACTGACATAAATGAACCTATCATGCCTGTGAGACTGTCGTAATTGATTGGATGGAACTTTTCATGTTGTACAACTTATTCCTATGAGACTATTGTGATTTATCAAATGGGACTTATCATGTTGTACATTAAATTAATAATTCTCTTAAGTCCAGTTCTATCTAATCTTTATACCTATGGTGTGAATTGCTTAGCTTGTCTACACATAGTGTTAATGTACAACATTGAAACATGATTCTTGAATTTGGTACATCTTTACATGCCTATTTTTCCTTATGTCAATTCTTATGCTCCTTCTCTATTTTTTCCCTTTTTACTTGCTTTTGTGAATAATAAGTTCATTCGGAACTTAGGCCGAATCTCGTTGTATGTGCGATTGTAACGCGGGGAAAATTGGATATAATTTAATTTAGTAAATTTGGGGCATAGCTTGGGAATGTGGCATAAACTTATATTTAATAGACTTGTGGAAAATTTGACACATAGATTTGGACACATATGACAAATATGTAATTTGGCTAAAGATGAACAAGCCTAACCCGAGGTTAGATTGAGTTGCGGTGTAAGACTTCCCGGAACCGCCCGACACATCCAGCTACCGCAACAATATAAATCTAATGTGTGAGGTTGGCGCATTAAGCCCAAAAACCTGAGGTTAGATTGAGTTGCGGTGTAAGACTGCCCGGAACTGCCCGGCACATCCAGCGACCGCAACAATATAGATATAATGTGAGAGGTTGGTGCTTTAATGAATGAATTAAAGATAAGGAACATACATACTAAGAATGGTAGGGTTAAGTTAATTAAAGCAACACTTAACCAATACAACATGTTTGTTAAACAGATGGGTGGGGTTAGGTAAATTTGAGAGCACTTAACCGTTATGACATGTTGATTAGGAAACCCTAGTAACGGGGACACATTTCAGCAGTAACCCACATAGATGTATCACGGTAACCTGAACTAGGAAGGGTGGGGCACGATTACTGGGATGATTATAAGCGGTCAAAATAGCGGTGGGTAGTGCAGTAGTTTAGTTCCGACGGAGTATGGGCGTGCACGTACTCCGGAGTGGAAAAGCAGGCACTGGGCATCAGTAATATACACTGTGCATCTTGAATCGTGTCGGGTTGCCATCATGGGTATTGAAACGCCCCATGATTGGGGCCAGCATAGGTATCTACACACGAGCGGGGCCGAACGACACAAGTAAGAAATGCATACGAGTAGAAGCTGATCGGGAAAGGGATCACTTTGTTATGAACACATGATGGTAGTTGAAACATTCGTTAGTAGGTGCAGAGAAATGGAAATGAGTGCGATAAGTATATTCAGTTTATCTTGCCTCATCTTATGTTATCTTATTTCTATGCCATTGTCCTATGCTCAGTTTATTCATGTCATGATCCTTTTACTTGTTTACATGCTGACTAATCACTGTACTTACCAGACTTATGTCTGACCTATTTTCTTTCTCCTTCTTTTCTTCCGTTCCCCCCCCCCCCCCCAGGTCCGCAGGGAGGGAATGTTTCAGCTTAGTGCAGACCTTTTCCAGTTTGAAGAGAGCAGATGTATTGCTTGGATTCTCTCTTCTTGGGATATGGCTGTGGTTACACTTTTATTGGGGATTTATGCTGCTTTACTACTGTTTTATGCTTCCTTATGTACTTGGAGTTTAAACCAAGACAGATGTTTTATTGTAATAATTTAGAAGTTGGGTTTTGAGACAATGCTTGTAATGTTTTGACTGAATCACGCTATTTATGAAATGATTTCAGTTTTCCGCTGTTTATATGTCTGTCTTGTAAATTATCTGTGTCTTTTACCTAAAATGTTTCACCAAAGTTAATGCATTCCCTTTGTGAGTGACCTTAACGGAGGTGGGGTGTTTCAGGAGGACTAATTATCAAATATCCTGATTGATTAATTCCAACTTAGCCTTTAAATCATGCCCAAACTACCTTTTATATTTGGATTGCTTAAGTAAATTATGACTTTACATATACGTCATTTAATTAACTAAGAAATTCTAATCACAAGATGTCCATGCTCAAGTTTTTATTTCCTAATATTTTCAAAGAGACTTTTTCCTTTATATTGGAAATATATTCTTTCAAAATCAATTCCAAAAATTAATTTCAGAGTAATTGCCAATTCTTACTCAAAATTCTTATTTGAGTTTTCAAACTATATATCTTTCCAAAACCATATTTTTGTATCACAAATATACTTTCTCATATACTCTCTACTTAATTTACAGGCTTATCCTTATTACAGGTTTACCTAGTATAATTCTTACAACTCTATCAAATTTTCAAGATCTCGCTTACTTATTCAAATTCACATCAATTTACCCAACATTATCATTGGTTTAAGTATATATTATGTTTTAGCCGGAATCATATAATCATCCCACTTTCGAAAATCAAAAATACACACTGATGATGATGCAGTCATTAATAGAATCATCTTCAAGTGAGTAGAGTGTGATTCTATATCTATCTAGTATACTTAAGACTTCGTATATATGTTAGCTAGGTGTATATTTAAAGTCTTCTTTTACACGATAGTCCAACCTCAACATCGAATACAATACTCAAATTCTAATTCTAATTTCTGACCATATTTATTAGTTACCTTAGAGGAGAATTACCTTAATAAATTTGACCCAATTTTATCAATATTTCGAAATGTTATCCAATGGTGAAATTAAATCCAAAAGGCATTTATACTCGGATCATTTTCCAGTTCAGTGGAAGGGGATTAATTATCATGCCATAAGAAGTATTTTATGTGTGGTTATAATCACAAAATGTAAACTTAATCTTAATCATTTGATTAAGTATCCATGTTATAATTAACAATTTATTTTCAAAATATGTTTCTTTCTTAAAACATAACTTTTCAAAACCCACTTCGTATTTCAAATATGCTCTCTCAAATATAATACTCCAAAATATCATTCTAGGTTATAACTAACCTTATCTCTAATGAGATATTATAACTTTGATGAGTCTTTCCTTTTGTTCCAATGTGTCATACCCATAGCTTTGTATAAACCAAAGCTCTGATACCACAATGTAACGACCCGGTTTTTTGCTCGGTTTTCGCCGATAATTAAGCCAACTTAAACCGTTCATAAAGACGGATTATTAGGGGTACTTACGCATTTGCACAAAATAAAAAGAACTTTTCCATTATCATTACAATAATATTACATCAGAGTTACTGGAGAAACATCAAATTACATCGATTACACAACGGAAAAGATACTAAACTCAGCGGAAGAATATGCATGCTCCAAGATATAACAGCTCCAGCTAAACCAGCAACCTTCTCTAACCAACTCCAAGACTAAATCTACGAACCAAACTACTATGTTGCCCATGCAAAAATTATGGGCACTCAGAGTTTAGCTGTGGGAACAATAAATTCCAGGTTAGTCATGGGACTGGTGTGAGAATTTAAAACAGTTGTTTTTAGGATTTATTTTAAAGTTAGGTAATTCATCGAACTATGCCGCTAATGCGGAATGGGTTTACTCTCTGTGAATACCAGTGCATAGAAATTTACAATGACATTTTGAAAAATGAAACTAACATAAGGTCTCGCGACACACACACACACAATGCAAACACACAAATGGGCAAGGTTTCTCCTTATGTAGTCAAAAATGCTTGATACATGAAAATCCTCTTTCAATACTATAATATAGTGCGAAAATATTTTTGAAAGTAGATGTTATCAATCCAAGCCAGCATAGGTACCATATACTGTACTGACGTATGGTATACAATCAAAATCGTACGGGTTCGTAGCGGAGATTGGGTTTCCAATAATGACCAGGCAAAGGAACTGCCATCCGTACCGAATTTTGAACACCTCTAGAGGGATGTCCGAGGATCAACAATGATGCTCCTCATGCCAACACAAGGTCGGGTTACGCCTTAACTGGGTAACTTAGAGTACGCCTGAGTAAGTCATCTCCCGGTCGTTACAGACCATTTCGAGTGCACGCAAACAACAACCATAAAAGTAGATGCTTTTACCACATAGGTTAATACCTGGGCTCCATACCGTAGTACACCTTCTATCTAGAAGGAGGCGACACCCCATAACCTTGCCGCATTTCTTCCTGTTTTGGCCATTTATTGGGTTGTGAGGCTTGCCAAGGTCATGATAAACACAAAGTTACACTTACATAAGTCGTGCTTTGATCATCCAAAGCTCACCATATAACTTAAGTATGTCACATTGTCCATTCACAACGCATCACTGATTTCTATTGATATATAACCTCTAAGCTCATACGTCTTAAAGACGGGTGTTAAACAAGAGAATAAATTCTCTGCCACCAAACAGATATATATTTAATAGAGATCAGTGCTATGCAGTCAATTACAATGTCAGACACACAATCCATAAATGTCCATTTTGGGTCTGAACAAAACAACAATCCGAAATTCCTTCACATACGTTTGGGCTTCTTGCCACTTGACTGATATAAAATCCATCTGCAAGCGGGAGCTACCCATTTGAGAAATTCAGCAAGTCGTCCTTATGATATGAAGGGTCCCGATCTTCAATACCATCTTCAATGTCTTCAATTGCCCCTACAACGTCGTATAATTACTTGTAATGGTTTTCAGATATAAATCTGATCCAGGTCTTCCTAAATAATAAGCGTAAATTTTAAAACACAATTACGAAACACACAGGCTTTCAACCAAATCTCCTTCCATCTTGGATTTTGTTAAATTAAATTTCTTTAAACCCATTCTCAAATTATCTTTAACAAAATCCATATTTTAACCCTTCTTCTTTAAAACACATCCCCTAAATCAAAGATAATTTAGCCTCAAAGCCATAATTAATTTTCCATTTGATAACGCGTAATCAAAACCCCAGTTTCCTTTGAAAATCCTTACCCACATTTCAGTCGCAGTTTCCAATTAAATCAGTTTCCCAATATTCAATTCTTTAATCTTAACTAAAAGATTATACTTCCCTCCCAATTCCTTTTTTTTAATTTTCTCAAATCAAAGATTTGATTAAATCCCCAAATTACGATATGAATTTCCATAACTCAATCTCATTGGGTTTCAAGAATGATATTATTGAAGATATGATTCACGAAAAAACCCAAATCAATCGATATTGAACATAAGTTACACAGAAATTGTATCTACTTATATTCGATATCAAGTCTCATAATCAACGAACACTATAAGTGGAATAATGAGATAATAATATCTTTCATAATCCACAAATAGTATACGTTTACACCACAGAATTTCATATCAAATATCCGAAGATTAATTCTATCCAACTTATCTTAATCCGATTGGGAAACCCGCATCTTAATTAAAAGATTTATCCAACTCTTTGACATTAAATATGGATAGAAATACCATCAACTTATCCTCAATATTAATCTTTGTATCCAACTAATAATATAAACGAAATAATGGTGAACTTCCTTTTAAATTCCTCAAATAGTAAGAGTCATCATCTACTGAATTAATATTAAACATCCGAAGATTTATCTCCAACATATCCAATTATTTAAAATTGAATACCCATGTTAGTATCAATTTAGATTCCATATAAAATAGTTCCAATACTTTTAAACCATTGAAAACAATCCATAAATCATTACTTATAGTTCGGAAAAAAGTTTACGGGTTAAACTTCAAAATAGATTGTTTTCGAAGAAAGCATTACAATAGCATTTCGAAAGTGTTACAAAAGCGTTACAAAACAGTTATCTTAACTATTTTGATCAAAATATTGTTTATCTTAGCCAAAACTTAAACTTTACAATTCAAAACACCTTTTCATAATTTGTAATGATTTTACAATTTTTTTTATATTTTTAAAACATTTAAAAATCGCTGTTTATAACTATGGTCGAGTACTGCTCATACAGCGACCCTTTTCAAAATGGTTTTAAATATAACTTGAAAATTACAACTCGAAATTAAAATCTGTTTTCACTTGTTTGAAAGCTCTTGTTGATGGAAATCAAATGTTTTTCGTTTCTTGGAAATCCGATTTAAATTGCAAAAGTTATACGCATTAAAGTTTGCATCTAAAATTCACAAATTGCCGCTGTGCGACAAGCTCTATTTTGGCCATAATAACCATTATTCTGCGATACTTCAAAAAACCTTAGAAAACCATTATATCCTTATATAACCCTTTTAAAATCATTTAAATTTACTTTCCAAATTATTTTGGATCTAAAATTCAACTTTTATTTTACACTTAATAAAATATTAAATTAAAATCCAATTTATTTTTAAATTCAAAAAAAACTTCAAATTAACCATCTCATTCGTCGGATCAGTTAGGGATAGCATGGGGGAGCAGGAAACTATATTTCCAAACCCAAGCTTGGACACTATCCTCTCTGTTATCCTAGAACGTTGAGGTATTTATTTATTCATTTCAAGAAACTTTATCAATGTATATGAATTTATACATATGTGTCTTTTCTAATTATTAACCTTCAATTTCAATAATAATATTGTTTCTAATTACGAAGGAGATTTGTCGATCACCAATATGATACAATAATTGTTGTGTCGTAGCGTGTGCGCAATAACATCAACAGCTATTATAAGCATCCATAGCTACCATCATCAACATAATTAAATAAATCATAACTATGCACAAGCGTTATAACATTAACGCTTAATAGTGTGTGTATGTGTGTGTGTTATAAACTACGCATCCATCATCCATCACAATAAACATCAATCATCATTAACCACTAATAATTCATCACTATATTTAAGTTAGTCTAACTACTAATTAAATATATAAATCGTGGTTAAAGAGTTCTCACCAAACAGCTTTCCAAATTTCCTGGTAGGCGATCCTAGCTGAGCGGACCCTCGGATAGTATTTCGGTGCAACGTCTTCTTTACCAATATATATACACTACTCTCTCTCTATCATACTAGGAGGAGGAGGATGACGACGAACTTCGGCAAGGTGATGGTGGAAAAGAAGAAGACTTATGCCATGGAAACCATGGCCATAAGCTTTAAGAAGAAGATGAATAGGAGAAAATGGAGTGGAATGGTTAAAAAATGGAGAAAAGGCCTCCTTATGTAGGAATGGAGGGTTAAAGAGGTAATGACACATAAGGGGGCAAGTGTAAAACATGCATGATAGGAGGCATGCAAAAATACAAGTGTCCTTACACTTGTCCTAAGGAGAGAAAGTGATTTTTTGTAGCATTTCCTTTGAAATGCTATGAAAACTAAGGACAATACTTAGTCCTAATGCTACTAATTCATGTTATAGCTTGACAAATCTGATCGAACAACAGATAGTATCATTAAATCAAAATTTATTAATAATCATTCTCATTTATACTTCAAATAAAATCTATCATTTAACATATACTTCAAATAAAATCTATCATTTAACTTATCAAAATTATTACATATTCTTAACCATATATATTTATGTCAAACTCAAATTTAAATTCAAATTGAGTAATAAAAATTCCAATTTTAAATTGGTTAAAAATTCTGGATCGTTGCAGGTTTGTTAAATTCTGATAACCTAACAGAAAGTTATATGCGGTTTGGTCCACGGTTTAATTCAACTGATAAATTTACGTTAATAAAAATCTTAATAAATTATACTTATAGTGAACGGTCAATATAATTACGGTTTTAAGGAATTAATAGGTCGATCACCTTTTGAAATGAGAAAGCACATGCATGATTACTTCATTGTCTTTGTTTGTTGCTTTCTTGTTTCCACTCCAGCCAGACCAGAATTCCTTTCACCGCGTCTTGTATTGGTCACCACTTCCAATCAAGAATAACTCACCTCCTCTCCATTAAAACCAAAAAGCACGGTTCCCTATTTGTTTAATGGTTACTATGTATTTACATAAATGTGCCCAACTTGTTAAAACTTCCCTTTTGTTTATTAAAATAATTTGCGTATCTTTCTTCCTTTTGTTCTAATGCTACACACGAAATTTCCCAACTATGTTTGTATACTTCTCCACCGCAACAACCCTGTACTTCACGAAAATATGCCTAACAGTTTCTGCTTCATTCCTTCGTGCCTCAGCTTCCCACGTCTTTGCTAAAACAGTGACCAATATTCCATTCCTTCACATAAAAATGCAGGCCCTTTCACTTTAATTCACTGCAAACCATGTTTTGACCCAATCATTCATTTTTTACCACGCTGGCCTCCTTACCTTTAAACTGCTGCATGTCTTCATTTACAACAAAAGCTACTCCATTATGAACAGTACATTTTGATGCATCCCTGCTTCTGCCATGTTATCTTTTTATCCTCTACGTTTTGAACAGTTAGTCCACTTCGTTCCTATCTGCTTTAGTACCCTCACTTCCTCCTTCCCATTTAGAACCATACAGGCCAACTCCATATTTACTGTTTCATCTTCTCTTCGTTCTTCCACTATTGTACACCAAAATCTTCCCAACTCCATTTACTTTGCATGGTTTTTTACCGTTTCACGTTAAAAGAATGCCATTTCTTTCTTTAGTTACCTTCTCCATACTACTGAAGCTCACGTCAGAACCTATATATACCCTGACTGCCACGTTTAAAAAGTTGTTGCCCATCTCCATTTGTGCAAAACAATGGTCCTAATACCCTTTTCTTTATTTATTAAATACATTAGAAAATGTTCTAACCCTTTTTAATGTATTTGCTCCGTTCGAATGCTTCCCGTCCATCGTGTCTTCATTCACAGATCTCGTTTGAAACTGCTCCTTCAACACCTAACCCCGCCACCACTCTGGTCCATTGGTCGACCCCAGAAAGCGTTGTTGGATGCGCCTCCACGTCAGGAACCTCCACCATGAGCTTCGATCGATTCAATGCCACCTTAAGCTCTGAAATTACCTTCAAAGTGGACGGCTTCCTGCTGAAATTCCTCATGAATGGCACACCCATAATTTATCACATCCCATCAAAAACCCGTTCTCACCAAGCTTAAGATAATTATAGTTGACAGTTTTTAATTTTGATGTAAGAATCGTGAGATAATGGAAGAGAATGTATGGAATGTTTCGTTCATTTATAAAAGAGGATGGCGGCCAGTTTCTGTTTTGAACATGCAGGGTATACTTTGACAACAAACGTTTAGGGTTTCATTTATGTATTGGCTATTTATAGGGTTAAATAAATTAATATAATAATGTTCGTGAAACTTTTCACTAAGTATCGCATTAAAACCGCCATATACAGTCTTCGGTTCCGACGAAAATTGTAGTCTAGAATAGAAAAATATTTCGGACATGATGGGATAGGTTGTATTGAATTCCGAGGTCATTTGTGAAAAGTCCTTTATAAATCACACGTGAAAAACACGCGTTTAAATTTCCCATAATCACAAAATAAATCCAAAAGGCTTGAAACTTGGAACACCACTACACCTCATCATTACAGATTTAATAAAATTAGTTTCGCTGAAAGCGGAGTTCGTTTGATAATCCATTATTCCAATTTACGCGTAAAACAACGCTATTTTGGACACCAAAAATACCCAGTCTTCAAAAATAACAAAGTATATATCTATCCTGACTCTAAATGTCAATACGAATTCAACAGAATTTATTTCATAGCTTAATTCTATTGTTGTCTCGAGTTATGATCAAAAACCCATTTTAAATCGATTCAAATTATTAAATTAATCGATATAATTCCATAGCGACTATTTGAAATTTTGAATTGGACATAACTAACAAACTATAACACGAAATCTCCATTTTCTCTTTCATTAGAAAAATATAACCAAATCGATGTTAACATTTCTTATTTCATCGAATTCCGACTTAAAATGGATTCTATATATTCAATTGAAGTTCAAAACTCAATATTACGAACTACCACGCCATTTCGAGCTCGATTTATAATTATATATAAAATAAACATTTAAACTTTGTTATATAAACGAATTGTATATTTTAAATCCGTTTAAAATTCGAAATCAATATTTAAAAAAATAAAATATATTAAGTATCTGACTATGGAAAATACGGGAGGTTACAGTTTGTATACCCACTTGCATCCAATTATAGTCTTGTTGTTTGGTTGACTCACTTGTTCCCATGTACAATTGTTCATCAGTGCTTAATATTCTTCATTCATTGCCTTTCTTCAGTCTTTGTATTTGACTACTTGTTGATAACTATATGGCTCTTCTTCAGTAATGGCTACAGTATAAGTCTTTGGTTTAAACATGCCTCTTTTTAATTTGGTTATCATTGGATGTCCAGTTTAATGTTGTGATAGTTGAGTTGGTCAGTCATTTTGTCTGCTACTGGAGTTTTGATTGTTATCATTGATGATTTCTTCTCTTATTTCTTCCGATTGTGTACAACTTGATTTTGTAGGTGATTTAATGGCATGGCTAGTTTGCTCTGGTAGATCATAATCAGTTTCATTATCACTGTGGTGGCCTTCAAAGTTACTAGCAGCCTTGTCACCATTCGGTTGATGCCATGTATTAGCAATGTTGTGCAGATCAGGTATACTAATCTTTGGATTATATACTTTGGTTGTGGTTTGTATATCTGACCTGCTACAAGGGAAAATATTTTCTTCAAAAATAACATGTCTTCTTGTAAATATTCTACAAGACTTGTCTACACATCTAAACCCATTTTGATATTGCAATAACCTATGAAAGTGCAGGGTTTAAATCTATAGTAAAGTTTATGATTACTATAAGGTCTTAAATAAGGGAAACACAGGCAACCAAATGTTTTTAGACTATTGTAATCAGGTTTGAATTAAATAGCTTTTCTAGAAATGTTATGTCTTTCAGTACTTTAGTGGACATTATATTTATTAGATGCACAACAATGCTCAAAGCATCAGGCCAAAATTTAAGTGGCAAAGATGCTTGGCTAACAAACTTAAACCTGATTCAACTATGTGTCTATGTTTCCTCTCAACTATAGCATTCTATTCAGAAGTATAAGCACATGTTACTCTGTGTATAATACCCTTACTTTTAAAATAATCTGTCAGGGATTTATATTCTAATCCTCCATCAGGTTGCTTGACTTTAGTTTGACAGTTTATTTGGTTTTCAAACATATTGATAAAACTGATGACAACACTTTTAATATCAGATTTAGCTTTTAAAAAGTATATCCAAGTATACCTAGTGTAAGCATCAACAAATGATATGTAGTATTTGTATCCACAATCAGAAAATATAGGAGGACCCTAAATATCAGTGGTAATTAATTGACCATGTTTGGAATACACAGTTAATGAATAAGAGAATGGTTATTTGTGGCCTTTTCCCATCTGGCAATAAGTACATACATAAGGTAATTTTGTAGGAATAAATTTTACTTTATTATCATTAAGAATTTTTTGTTACAATAGTAGCACCATGATGTCCTAACTTATAATGCCATAAGTCAAAAGTACTTCTAGTTTGAACTTCATCAGCTATATCAGTCAGATTAAAATGTAGGTGATTATTGATAGTAGTATTTTGGCTGCTGGGGTTGAATTCATAGAGTCCCTTCATAGCATTACTCGAAAAAGAATTTCCCTAGTTATTATGTCTCTAATTACACAGTATTTAGGGGAAAATTCAAAGTATACATTATTATTTGTAGCAAATTGAGACACATTAATTAGGTTTTCCTTAATAGTGGGTGCTCTTAGTAAATTATGCAAAAATAACTGCCTATTACCAATGATACTACTAGTGCCAGTATGAGAGATTTTAACACGCTTACCATTTCCCATGCTTATAGTTTGAATACCTTTGTATTCTTTGTTTCCAAGTTTTAGGTTGTTCAGATTGTTAATGATATGATGGCTAGCTCCTGAGCCTGGGTACCATGATTCAACTCGAATATGATCAGCGTTGTCAATATGATTAGTTGCATCTCACTGTCCTTGCTCTAAATTGGTAGTGAAATTGGTCTTTCTTTGATTGTTGTTGCTAGCTTGTCATGTTGAGTAGTTTGAATTGAATCTGAAATAGCACTTGATAGCAGTATGGCTAATCTTCTCACATATTTTACACTTTGGTGGATTGTTGTTGTTACTCCAGCGTCCTCTTCCTCTACCACCTCTGCTTCTAGTGGCGGGGTTGCCCCTCTAAAAGGTTTGCACATTTCTGTTATTATTACTTACCTAATTTCTTTTATTGTCATTACATTTATTAACTGCATAGTTAATAGAGAAGTCACTTTCTGGAGCTTCCTTGCCTTCAAGCCAAGCTTCATGTGCTAATAAAACAGAGTGAACATCATTAAGAGACGAGAATTCCTTTTGTGAGGAAATTATGGCTTCTACAGCCCCATATTCTTTACTTACGACATTGAAAATAGTCAAGATTTGCTCAGAATCTTGCACTTTATGGCCAGTAGCTTCTAACATATCACAAACAGATTTAATTTTGCTCAAGTACTCTCTTATGGTAATGTTGTCCTTCTTTATTTTTTGCAATTGTCTCTTAAAAAACATGACTTTAGAAGCTAACTGGTTGTTGAAGGATTTTCCTATTGTTGTCCATGTCCCGTTAGCACTTTTGCAGCCAATCACTTATGGTAGTAAGCATTGATTCATAAAGGATAGTAGCCATGAATTTATTAAACGAACTTGCCTGTGGTATTTCATGTATTCTTCATTACTGACTATTTTATTCTCTTGATTAGTAATGAATTGGTGGAACTGATAACGTCGCCATGATGAAGCCTTCAAGGCCATAACCTTAGATTGCAGTCTCAATCTGAAGTTTCCAAAGAAAGTGATTGTTTTCGTCTAATGGCACTGTAATTAGTTGTGATTGAGGACTAATTATAGTTTTGGTGAGTTTTTCAACATCAATGAGGCTTTCAATCATTCCAGTACCATTTTTAGAAGCTGATGAACCAGAATCATTGGCCACAATGACCAAATGATGAATAATCAGATGGTTGTTAAGCCTTAATGAAGCTCTATGATACCTCGCGTCCGTTAATGTCACTCGTTAAGAGAATGCATTAATTTTCATATAACATTATAGGTAAACAGAAACAGAAACATTACAAGATAGATATAAAACAGTAGCGGAATTTAAAACTTTTATTAAATAGAAAACATCGTGTTTCAAAACATAGTTACATTACAAGTCTGAAATGCATAAAACCCAGTACATCAACTTAAAACTTATGTCTTGTACTTAAATCATCATAGTACAATAATAAAAGAAGCATAATCCCCAAAACATAGCCATAATAGAGAGATATGAAATCAAAAAGTACATCTAAGCAGCTCCGAGCAGAATGAAAGCAGAATCCTAATCAAGCTTGAGTATTCCCACCCTGATAACCTGGTGGGGAGGGGGGGGGACGGAAGATAAAGAAGAGGAAACAAAATAGTTCAGACATAAAGTCTGGCAAGTCCAGTTACTTTTAGCATATAAATAAGTAAAAGTATCATGATAGGCATATAAACTGGAGAGATAGATAACAACACAATAAGGTAGGTATTACGAGGTAAACAGGGTAAACATGATAGAATATATTGCGCTTCTCTAGTACTTTCTTTGCACCAATACTAGTGTCATATGAACAAGTTGATCCCCAAAAAGTATAAGATAGTAGACTTAGGCGTACTTTCAGTGAAAGGTTTTACCTTATACAATAACAGGCAGCCCAACTAAACATTCTGGAGTTATCCCTAAGGATAATAACAGGCTCTTAAACATACCAGAGTCTAGATGTACCCTAATACTACCCCAATCGATCGGCTCTCTACTCCATAGATACCCTGTGCTAGCCCCACAGTAGGATGTATTACTTCCTAAAGTGGCAACCCTTTATTTTCAGGATGTGCACAACTATATCTACTGATGTCATGGCGTCTTAGCCTCCTCCACCGGACCCATGCACGCACATGACCCCGTCGGAATGTGCTGCCCACACCGCCCCTTCATTTGGATCTCTTACAATCAGCCCAGTAAGCGTGCTCTGATTCTGACCTAGTTCGGAGTACTCATTTAATACCTAAATATGGGTTATTGACTGAAATGGGTCCCACACATAAGATGGTACAAGCTTCCCCCTACGCTTGCATCCCCATTACTAGGTTTTCCATAGGTTATGCCATACAAGAGTAAAAAGATTGCATGCCATACTAGAGTTAAAAGATTGCATGCCATACTAGAGTAAAAAGATTGCATAACCCCATAGGTTAAGTCTGTGGGCCTATATATAAATATTACCCACCATCCCAAGATATACTTAACCCTCCCACTATTTCATACTAATTTACTTAACTCCTACTCAAGTTAACATGTTCATGTAATCCCTATGGATTCAACTAGGTTAAGTATTCAAGTTCATTACCATATTAATTTATGGTTATAATGTGCTAGACCTTCCACATTAAGCCTACAACTTGTGGATGTTGGATATACCAGGCTGGTCTGGACAGACTTCTACCACAAGTCAGGCTTAACCTCATGTCTTAGCACGTTATACGTTTATGCACTTAGACCCCTCACATTAGATTCACCACTTATGGTCGCTGGATATGCCGGGCGGGTCTGGGCAGACTTCTACCACAAGTGTAATCTAACCTCATGTCTAAGCGCAGTTACAGTTTCTAATTACTACAATTCTAGGCATTTTCCTTCTTTAACAATTATCCCTATTTCATTATAGGTTTTCATGCCCCTTTTCCAAGTCATATTTATCATGTACCATATGCCCCAAAATTAAGATCTAAATCACAATTTGATTTATGCCCCAAATCCATATTCATGTATTTCATTCAATTTATGCCCAAATTTCCCAATACAATTTATGCCCCAATTTTAACGTTTTCCCCTCGTTCCCAATTTCACACGTTCGCGTATTTCAGCGGTATGCCTAGGCTTGAAGGTAACCTGGCTATAAAATAAAAAGGGAAAAGAAGAAGGGAAGAGAACAGAAATAATCATAATAACAAGATTGACATATGACGACAAAAATAGGCATAGCAACTAATAAGAATACAGTGACAAAATTGGGCATAGTGACAAGAAGGCATATAGAAACAGGTATGATGAACATGTGATAATAAAACTGATTAGGCATAGTGTCATGGTTATAAACAGGCATGATGAGATCTAATTTGTGAATTAGATATACAAATAATGGCAGATCTGACATGATTCAATAGTCACAGGCTTAGATCTAATTCATAGTCATGTCAGAATAACTTAGATACACAGGTTATGGCAGATATGACATGATTTAAATAGTCATAAGCTTAGATCCAATTCATAGTCATGTTTAATAACTTTTGAGTATTTAGATCTAAAAATAACATAGACTCACTATGATTGGATCTAAGAAATTGAAGAGTACTTGCAAATGTTTAATCACAAATCTCAAAACTTGAATGACTTGATTGTTGAAGAAGAAAAGGTTGATTTAATCTGGGCATAGGCAGATCTAGTTCTCCATTGTTTTTTAGTGTGTAAAAACAAGAGAAATGGGGTCTTATTTATAGCCATCAGCCAACGAATCTTGCACAGAAATCAGTCTACGTATGAAACCAGAAATCTGCCCAGATCTGCGAGGGGGTCGACCCCCTTGTGTGTCGACCCAGGGGTCGACACCCCCTTGATGGGGTCGATCCATGGGTCGACACCCCTTGATGGGGTCGACACCCATGGTGGAAATTTTCCCACTCCCCTTCCAGCTATTTGATTTTGAATTATTCTGAATTCTTGACCTATTTTGTTCATATATTTTACTCTTGTGCGTGTACAAACTTCAAACTTTAATATCTTCTTCATGCGGTGTCCATTTTACGCAAACCAGGTGTCTATTTTAACCAAAATTCTGAGACAAACGCAATGGCACAGTCTGCTTCACTTAATTCTGAATATTTAATTAACTATTCTTTAATTTATCATCTTTAGTGTTGTTAAAATTACTGGATGTTACGTTCTCCCCTACTCAAAGGATTTCCTCCCCGAAATCTCTAAGCTAAGAAGAATGTATATCCTAACATCCATCACCTATCTATTCATCCATCAATCATATGCATCCATTGTCCTTAAAGGCTTCTAATTCTTATATGAACATATGCAAAGATGTGTGTATATGTAACACCCCGTATTTTTAACAACACTAAAAGAGGATAAATTAAATAATAATTAATTTAATATTCGGAATTAAGGAAAATAGACTACGCCATTGCATCCGTCTTAAAATTCTGATCAAGATAGACATTGGTTTAATGTAAAACGGACACCATATGAAGGAGTTATGAGGACTTTTAGTTTGTATATGCACAGAGGAATTATATATATATACATATGAGTCAGAACTTATCAAGAAAAGGGTTCAAAAATCAAAATTTCGTAAGGCGACAAAATTCCCGCTCTAGGGGGTCGACCCCCCTGGGGGGTGTCGACACCGGGGTCGACCCCTCTAGGGGGTGTCGACATCGGGGTCGACCCCCCTAGGGCTGATGTGGCAGTTGGTTTCTGGAGGCTGGCAGCTATATATACGGGTCCATTTCTCTTGTTTTCTTCATTGGAATTCAATAGAGGCCAAACGCTGCCTATGTATGAACTGAACTGGATCCGTTATCTTCTACAAATATCAACTTAAGAAAATCAGTTAAAGATTCAAGATCCATTCTTTCTCTATTTTCTAATCCAAACTCTGTGAGTTCTTAGTTGCTTTTAGATTTAAATATTTGAAAGTAAACCTGATATGACTATGGATTGGATTTGTTCATGTGCCTATATTATACTAGATCCATTGTAAATTGTGAACATATAACATTCTAAATTGGTTATAACTTGGATCTAAATCTCTATCTTTTCAGATCTATTTTAACTTCTATGACATTCTATGATGTGGATCTTGACCTTATTTGCCTTAGATCTATTTTTAACTATTGGATCTGAATTATGTGGACATCTAAATTACTAATCAGATCTAGTTTATCACCTTGTGCCTAACATATTAGATCTAAACCAGTTGGACATCTAAATTGTTAATTTAGGTCTTATTATGACATCATAGTTATGTTAGAATTAGTTAACTGCCACAAGTTCATCAGATTTATATTTATGTCCACCTTATTACCATACTAGTTTATGTTTATGCCAGAACAATCACTATAGTCATTTTCCCATCACCTTTCCCCTTTATTGTTTATGGCTAGGCTACTTTCTAGCCTAGATGCCGCCAATATATGCGAACGCGTTAGTTAGGAAACAGGGGAAAAAGGTTAGAATTGACATAATTTAAATAATGTTTATATGAATTGGACATATAATTCAAAATGGGGGAAAAGGGGCATAATCATCTATAAAGACATAGGTAAGAATCGGATAAGAATGAAATGTTTAATAATTACAATTAGAAATTGTAATTGCACTTATGACACGAGGTTAGGTTGCATTAGTGGTGGAAGTCTGCCCGGACCCGACCGGCATATCTAGCTACCACTAATGTTGAACCTAATGTGAGAGGTCTAAGTGCGCAAATACGAGATGGGCTATTACATGAGGTTAGGCCCAACTTGTGGTAGAAGTCTGCTTGGACCCGACCGACATATCAAACATCTACAAGTTGTAGGCCTAATGTGGGAGGTCTAGCCCATTATAAACCATAAATGGCCATGGTAATAAATTGTACTACTTAACCTAATCTAATCCATAGGAATTGTATGATTATGAACTAAAGTTAGGGTTAAGTAAAATTGGTTGGACAGTGGGTGGGTTAAGCAAATCTGAGGGGTTGGGTAATATTTACATATAGGCCCACAAACTTAACCCGATAAAGGTTATGTAATTAAAGACACCTAGTTGTATACATGACTGGTGGGAATAATAAAATTATGTAATTAAAGACTCCTTTTAGGGTAAATATAACTAGCGGAAATGATAGGGTTATGTAATTAAAGACACCTAGTTGTATACATAGCTAATAAAAACCTAGCGGGGGATACAAGACAAAGGTGAGAGCTTGTATCATATTGTATGGGGCCCGTTTCATCCAGTAACCCAGAGTAGGTATCAAACATGTACTCCGAACTAGGTCGGAGAAGGGGCACGCTTACTGGAGTAATTACAAGAGATCCAAACGTGGAGGATGGTGTAGGCGGCGCAAACCGACCGAGCCATGTGCGTGCATGAGCCGGGCAGAAGGGGATAAGACGATCGTGACACCTGTAGACATGGGGCTATGCATATCATCGAGAGGTTGCCATTTTAGGACGTGATACATCCTACGGTGGCGCCGGCATAGAGTATCTATGAGGATTAGGGAGACGATCGATTAAGGTAGTTGTTAGGATACATTTGGACGTATGCCTAAGTCTACCACCTTATAGTGGAAGGGATCATCTCATTCTAGTTATACTAGTAATAGTTCAGAGTAATCATTAGGGAAGCGTATACACCTTATCCTGTCTACCTTGTCACCCCTGTCTTTTATGTAGTAATCTCACTTATCCACTTTATATGCCTATCATGCTACTTTTATTTATTTACTTGCTAAGAGTAACTAGACTCGCCGGACTTTATGTCTGACCCTTTTTGTTTCTCCTTCTTTCTTCTGTTTCTACCCCCTCCCTCCCAGGTTCTCGGGGCGGAAACATTCAGGCTTGACCGTGATTCTGCTTACCTTTGCTGGAGCTGCTGGGATTTACGGCTCAAGCTCCTATCCTTGTTACTATGGCTATATTTTATTTTTGGGGAATTTCAATTTCTTTATATACTGATATTTTTGAAGTACTAGACAGTGGCTTTTATGTTGTAATGGGCTTTTGTATTTCAGACATGTGATGTTTTTGGACCACGGTATATTATGATAAATAAAGTTTCTATTCCACTGTTATTATATATGTATGTCTTGTAATACTTCCGTTCTGTTTACTATAACTCTTCACGAAACTTAATGCATTCCCTTTGTGAGTGACATTAACGGACGTGGGGTGTCACACTAGGCATGTCGCAAATTATGTGAATGCACTAGTTAGGGAACGAAGGGAAAAGGTTAGAATTGGCGTAATTTAAATAATATTTATATGAGTTGGACATATAATTTAAAGTGGGGAAAAAAGGGCATAATCACCTATAAGGACATATGTGAGAATTTGGATAATAATGAAATGCCTAGGACTACAATTAGAAATTTTAACTGCACTTATGGCACGAGGTTAGGTCGCATTAGTGGTGGAAGTCTGCCCGGACCCGATCGGCATATCCAGCAACCACTAATGTTGAACCAAATGTGAGAGGCCTTAGTGAACAAATACGAATCGGGCTAAGATATGAAGTTAGGCCCAACTTATGGAAGAAGTCTGCCCGGACTCGACCGGCATATCCAGCATCTATAAGTTGTAGGCCTAATGTCGGAGGTTTAGCCCATTATAAACCATACATGAACATGGTAATAAATTGGACTACTTAACCTAATCTAATCCATAGGGATTGTATGATTATGAACTAAAGTTAGGGTTAAGTAAAATTGGTTGGACAGTGGGTGGGTCAAGCAAATCTGAGGGGGTGATTAATATTTACATATAGGCCCACAAACTTAACCTGATAAGGTTATGCAATTAAAGACACCTAGTGGTATACATAACTGATGGAAATAATAAAGATATGTAATTAAAGACACCTAGTGGTATACATAATCAAATAGAAAGCCTAGTAGGGGATACAAGACAAAGGGGAGAGCTTATATCATATTGTATGGGACCTATTTCATCCAATAACCCGGAGTAGGTATCAAAACATGTACACCAAACCAGGTCGGAGAAGGGGCACGCTTACTGGACGGATTGTAAGAGATCCAAGCGTGGAGTTCGGTGTGGGCAGCGCAAACCGACCGGGCCATGTGCATGCATGAGCCGGGCAGAGGGGGATAAGACGACCATGACACCTGTAGATATGGGCCTATGCATATCAGAGGAGGGTTGCCACTTTAGGACGTGATACATCCTACGGTGGGGCCGACACAGAGTATCTACGCAGATTAGGGAGCCGATCGATTTGGGTAGTAGTTAGGGTACACTTGGACGTATGCCTCGGTCTACCACCTTATAATGGAAGGGATCATCTCATTCTGGATATACTAGTAATAGTGCAGAGTAATCATTAAGGAAGCGTATACACCTTATCATGTCTACCTTGTCATACCTGCCTTTTATGTAGTTATCTCTCTCTTATCCACTTTGTATGCCTGTCATGCTACTTTTATTTATTTACTTTCTAAAAGTAATTGAACTTGCCAGACTTTATGTCTGACCCTTTTTGTTTCCTCTTCTTTCTTTCGTTTCCCCCTAGGTTCTCAGGGCGGGAACTCTCCGGCTTGACCGTGATTCTGCTTACTTTTGCTGGAGATTCTGATATGTACGGATCAAGATCCTATCCTTGTTGCTATGGCTATATTTTGTTTTTGGGGAATTTTATTTCTTTTATGTACTCTGATATTTTTGAAGTACAAGATAGTAGCTTTTATGTTGTAATAGGATTTTGTATTTCATACATGTGATGTTTCTGGACCACGGTATCTTATGATAAATAAAATTTTTATTCCACTGTTATTTTATATGTCTGTCTTGTAATATTTCCATTCTGTTTACTATAATGCTTCACAAAACTTAATGCATTCCCTTTGTGAGTGACATTAACGGACGTGGGGTGTCACACTTGGTATCAGAGCTGAAGGTTACCAGATTAGATAAAAGTTTTTGAAAGCTATTTTCAAAAAGGTTTTAAAAGAAAGTATTTTCAAAAAGAAAAGTCTATTTTGTAAAACATTCCCCAAAAAGCCATAAGTAATATCTTTCGATCCCTTGACCGAATCTCTTTTGTTTTCTTTCTTAGCATGTTTGGGGAACCTAACATTCTAGAGGGCATTACAATACCAGATGGCTTCTTAGGTATCTGGATGCCACGACGCCTGCCGAAGGCCAAGGAAACATTCCTTCCCCAGCTGCACTCGTTGCTCCTCCTCCTCCGCGTGCAGACAACTTCTCAAAGATCTGCAAAGATTTCCGTGCTATGGGAGGGAAGCCATTCTATGGAACCGAGACGTTTGTGGAAGCAAGGAACTAGCTCAAGGAGACCGAGGACTTGTTTGTAATCTTTGAAGTAGAGGATCGAAGAAAGATTCAGTTAGCTGCTTGGCTATTGAAGGATAAAGCTTCATTTTGGTGGGAGGTAACCTAAGCAGGCCGTCCGGTGGAAACTTGGGATAACTTTAAACAAAGGTTTGAGATGAAATTCTTTTCCCAAGCTGAGAAGAGCATGCAGATGGATAGGTTCTTAGCACTCAAACAAGGGAACCTGACGGTTAAAGAGTGTATGAAGAAATTTAACTAGTTGGCAAGATTTGGACTGGAACTGGTAGACACTCCACATAAGAAGGATTTTCGGTTTGCTAAAGGGCTAAATGAACCCCTTCATGGGTTAGCCATGTCCCATATTCCAATGGGAGCCACTTTTGAAAGGATTGTTGATATGGCCCTAATGTACAAGGAAGACAAGGGAGAAAAGAAGGAAGTAAAGGCCGAGAAAACAACGCAAAATAAAAGGTGTGGCCCAAGAAGGGGAAACAGCAACAACAACAGCAGAAGAAAGGTGGGAAGAATGACAAGGCCAAGGATAAGAGGAAATGCCACATTTGTGGGAAAGAGGGTCACTTGATCAAAGATTGTAAAAGAAGGAAGAACACTTGCTTCAATTGTGGAGAAGTCAGACACTTTGCTAGGGAGTGTTCAAAGAAATAGGGATCACAGGGACAAGGTCAAAGGGCAGGAACTTCTGGAGGCAGGTGTTTGCTCTTGCGATCAGTTCTCCTGATAGTGGTAGAAAAATTTCTGTGGAAGCTTTAATTTCTCTTTCAAACTATCCTATTAGAACACTTTTTGATTCTGGCGATTCACATTCATTTATATCTAGTTATATGGTTGAATCTCTTCCCTTAATTACTAATATGGTAGTGGATCCCGTAGTTATCTAAAACTCCATTGGTGGTTCGGCTCATTTACCTATGATTTTTCGGGGTTTGAGGATATCTGTGTTAGGCGTCGAGTTTGAATGCGACACATATGTGCTCGTGTTTATGGACTATGGGTTGATTCTAGGAATGGATTGGCTTACCACATATGGTGCCATTCTGATTGTGAGAAGAGGGTCGTTAGGCTCCTGACTTGTCATGGTAGGACCCTCGAGATTTCTTGTGGCCCAGAAGGATCGGTTATGCTTAGTTTCCTAGAGTCACTTGATGCATCTATCGATGATCTACAATCTATTCCAGTAGTCCGAGATTAATTTGATATTTTTGATGAGGTACGGGGCTTACCTTCGAGGCGCGAGATCGATTTTCGTATATATCTGGTGGACAATGCAAAGCCAGTTGCATTGCCAGTGCGCCATATGGCTCCAAAGGAAAGGCGGGAAATGAGTAAGCAAGTAGGGGAGCTACTTGAGAAAGGATTTATCAGATGAAGCATATCTGAAAGGGGTGCTCCAGTTGTATTCGCAACTAAGGAGGATGGTTCGCTTCGTTCGTGTGTCGACTGTAGAGAGTTGAATAAACCCACTAAGAAGAATAGGCACAAGCTCCAGAGGATTGATGATTTATTTGATCAGCTTGTTGGTGCCTCGGTAGTCTCTCAATTAGACTTAGCCATGGGGTTTCATCAGTTGAGAGTGGCTGAGGACAGCATAGATAAGATCGCTTTTAGGACTCCAGATAGTTTCTTTGAATGGCTAGTTATGCCTTTTGGGTTGACGAATGCACCCACCTATTTTG
Source organism: Allium sativum (assembly GCA_030737875.1). Taxonomy (NCBI): domain Eukaryota; kingdom Viridiplantae; phylum Streptophyta; class Magnoliopsida; order Asparagales; family Amaryllidaceae; genus Allium; species Allium sativum. The sequence continues at coordinate 3,005,856 of JASFAX010000039.1, read as the reverse complement.
TTGATCTAATGAGTAGGGTGTTTCGGGAGTTCCTAAATAAATTTGTCGTGGTCTTTGTTGATGATATCTTGATCTTCTCTAAAAGCAAAGAAGAGAATGCCCAACATTTGAGAGAAGTTTTGAAAACACTCCGTGCACATCAGCTTAAGGCAAAGTTCTCCAAATGCCATTTTTGGAGAAAAGAGGTGAGATTCTTAGGGCATGTGGTCTCCGAAGAAGGGATAGCTGTAGATCCCGCAAAGGTAGTTGCAATGCAAGATTGGCAAATTCTGAAAAACGCAACAGAGGTAAGAAGCTTTCTTAGGTTGGCAGGTTATTATAGCAAGTTCATTAAAAACATCGCAAAGATATCATCCCATCTCACCAGGCTGACAAAGAAGAATTTGGCGTTTTCATGGGATATAGATTGTGATGTTGCTTTGCAACGACTGAAGAGGGCTCTGACAACAGCCCCAATCTTGACCTTGCCTGATGGAAGTAAAGTATTTACCATTTACACTGATGCATGTGGTACAGGGCTTGGTGCGGTTCTGATGCAAGAAGGGAAAGTAGTGTGTTATGGGTGGAGACAGTTGAGAGTTCATGAGAAGAACTATCCCACCCATGATCTAGAGCTAGCTGCCATAGTATTCGCGCTTAAGACGTGGCAACATTATTTACTTGGAGAGAAGTTCGAGTTATACACCGATCATAAATCTCTCAAGTATCTGTTCTCACAGAAGGATCTTAATTTAAGGGAACAAAGGTGGATGGAGTTCTTAGCTTCTTATGATTTTGAAATCTCTTATACCCCTGACAAGGGTAATGTGGTGGATGATGCACTAAGTAGGCAGAGGATGTCCTTAAGTCCTTTGTTTGTGGAGAGGAAGAGCTTGGAGTTCATATCAACCTTTGACTTTAGACCCTCCATCGAGATTTTGCCTGATTTGTTTGCATTGCTAGAAATACGACCAACTCTTATGGATCAATAAGAGCTTCATAGCATGGTGACCCACATATTTTAGACATCATGGATAAGCTCCGAAAAGGGGAGACTTCTAGTCTCCTCAGTCGATATACCATTGACGAAAAGGGGTGGTTGCGACGAGATGGAAGGCTTTGTGTTCTTCAAACTGGAAGCTTGATAAAAGCAGTCCTAGAAGAAGCCCACCATTCTAAGATGACTATTCATCCGGGTGGTGATAAGTTGTATAAAGACATGAAGAGGGTTTTCTTTTGGGCTGGGATGAAGAAAGATGTGGCTGAATTTGTTTCTCAATGTTTAGTTTGCCAGCAAGTTAAAGCAGACCAAAAGAAGCCCGGTGGTTTACTTCAACCTTTGGAGGTTCCGCAGTGGAAATGGGAGAGCGTCTCCATGGACTTCATAGATGGGTTGCCTAGGTCAAAGAAAGGCAACACCAATATTTGGGTGGTAGTGGACAGATTGACTAAGAGCACTCATTTCATTCCGGTGAGGAGTAAGAGGATAGCATCATGGCTGGCAGCGATTTATGTTCGCGAGATAGTTCATCTTCATGGAGTACCTTCAAGCATCGTAAGCGATTATGACCCCATCTTTACCAGTGAATTTTGGAGGAGCTTATAAGAAGCATTATGTACACAGTTGTGTTTGAGCACTGGTTATCATCCTAAGATCGATGGGCAGACGGAGAGGGTGAACAGAAATCTTAAGGATCTTTTAAGGCTGTGTATCCTAGACTTCGGAGGGACTTGGGAAGAGAACCTTACTTTGGCAGAGTTTGCCTATAACAACAGCTATCAAGTCAACATCGGCATGGCACCCTTTAAAGCATTGTACAGACGACCTGTAGATCACCAACTTGTTCGAAGGCGGATGAACACAGCCCAAGATAGGCAGAAATCCGATGCGGACAGAAGGACAGACATCAAATTCGAAGTGGAAGACTTAGTTTTTATCAAAGTGTCACCTCTGAGGAATGTGGTTCACTTCGGATCGATAGGGAAGTTGGCACCTAGGTTTGTGGGACCATTTCCCATAACCTAGAAGATTGGCCAAATAGAATATAAAGTAAAGCTTCCAGAAAATTTATCCGGTGTTCATGATGTTTTTCACGTTTCTCATCTACGGAAGTGTTTGCATGACAATGAGGAAATTGTTGAGCCAAGTATATTAAAGGAAGTAGAAGTGGAATGGGAGGCAACAGTTAGACGAGTTCCTATCCGTTTTCGTAGATCAGAAGTTAAGAAGCTGCGCAATAAAGAGATCAAGCTGATAAAGGTTCAATGGGGAGATAACCCAGAGGATGCGACTTGGGAGACCGAAGACAAGATTCAGGCTTCGTACCCTTTTCTTTTCGAGGGTATGTTCTTTACTCCTTTTCCAAAAAATTATCTGTGCTTGTTTCTATCATCTTAATTTATCCTATCCATAGTATTTTCGACCTTTAGATAGGAATCCTATGGATGTAAACATGTGTTTGAGACATGTTATGTTTTGTGACACCCCACGTCCTCAATAAGGGAATGAATTAAGTTCCATGAAGCGTTATAGGTAAATAAGAACATAATAGCACAAGACAGACATGTAAAATAGCAGTGGAATTAAATACTTTAAAAAAACTTTATTTAAATCAAAACATCATGGTCCCAAATACTGAGTTTACATCATAAGTAATTAATAATCTATCTTGCCGAAAATATCAGAGTGGTAAAGCATAAAACCATATTTCCCTTGCAAAGCCAAGAGAGTTGACCAGAAGTCAAAGCGATATATCTATACCCACAATCCAAGCTAAGCTGAAAGAATCCAAATCAACTCTAAGCACTTCCACCCTGAGAACCTGGGGGGAACGGAAGAGAGAGAAGAGGAAACAAAAAGGGTCATACATAAAGTCTGGCGAATCCAGTTACTTTTAAATATAAATAAATAAAAGTATCATGGTAGGTATATATAAAACTGGAAGAACAAGATAACAGTAACAATAACTAGTGTGAATTGAGCAAGATAAGATGAACAGGATATATTGCGCTTCTTAAATACATTTCTCTGCACCGCACAGGTACTAGTATATCAGAAGTAGAATAATCCCTACTAATACCGTTCCATTACATTTTCATGATTATTAGGTTACTTGGGTTAATAGCACTCAAGGCCTATACGCGCATCGTACCCATTTACTTTCCCATGGATTCGCCTAATACAATATATGTAGCTATCTCTCAATATTGAGATACACCCCATAGTACCTCACTCACACGGTCTCCACCGTAACAAACGCAGTCCCTCATCCTACGCCGGAGTGACGTACGGATCTCTATATAAAATGTTACACTCTGCATATATCTATCATTACTATGCTACGTAAGCGTACGGACTGCCACCATAGATAAAATCAGATTCTTATCGTAATAATGCCCTCTAGTCTATTATATACCACCCAGAGCAGATATGCATGTATCTAAATTGTCCCACGTATGTACTGTAATTGTAGCTCGATGCCTCAACCGCACGTCCTCTAATGTGCACCGAGTTCCATGGCAGGGCTAAACTAGAAACACGAAACTCGGCCAGGAGCTTTTCCATACCTGTACAGGCCGTCTTTAAGTGCTTCCAAATACAGATATTCCTCGAGTCTGTTTTCCATAGTGGTTATGGCTCCACCTCGGCCCCTCCCTCAACTAGTAAAAACTACAAGAGCGAAGCGACCGCCCCTAATACAACCAATCTAAACATCCATGTGGCGTCTACCCTCAACCCCGTACCTCAATAGTGAAAGGTGAAATGATACCTTGGGTTTAGCTCTAGTATTTTCGCATCCCGCTGGCTGTCGATGACGGATATCCGACGACCTACTATCCTTGTTGGTCGTGACCCTCTCCACCTCGTCGTGAGGCAACCGTCGAATCACCCTCATGTCACCTCGTCATAACATTTTGACTGCATAACAACATTGTAGTCAAGGCCCACCCACCTAGTAGTTACACGCAGACCCAACCTCTGCGATTACAGCCAAAGTCATCTGTCACCGCACAGAGGACTACTAGGAGCACCTTACGTACTTCAGGAAGCCGCATGCTTCCCCTTCCAGTCTTTTGGAGTCGTCATAACAATCAGATGAATGTGCGCTCCCCTCATGTCTTATAACACCTCAATGATCTACCCCGTTGGGTTATTCACCATCAAACGTACAGACTGGTCCAAGCGCCTTTCTTTAATATGTTGTTAGACCCTATGTCTAAACATTCTTTTACGCTCTTGCCTTACCTCACCCGGTTCCTATTAAACTTGGTTATTTCCGTTCATATTGAATTCTTATTCCAATTTACCAAGTTTCTCTTGCTTATTAATTTCAATCATATAACTTAATCATTTAAGTTTATTAATAAGCCCACATCATTTTATTCTCTAGATTGTGGCCCAAGGTCTGTAATCCACAATCTATTTTATTCTCTTGCTTGGTTACAACATTACAATAACATGTTCTCCTTAATACGTTATTAAGTATATCTCCATTCACATGTTTCCTAATTAACATGTCACTTAACATTTACGATTAAATATAACTTATCTATTTTACAAGTTTTCCTCTTTCTCATTTTATCATAAATTCAATTTACACCGTCACTACAACTTATAGTTGTTTACTTAGCAGATTATTACGCATATCTAATTCTATCATTTCTACAAGTTATGCTTACCCTTTTCCAAAATTTTATCTATGCTTGTTTCTATCATCTTAATTTCTCCTATCCATAGTACTTTCGACCTTTAGATAGGAATCCTATTGATGTAAACATGTGTTTGAGACATGTTATGTTTTGTGACCCCCTACGTCCGTTAATGTCACTCAATAAGGGAATGAATTAAGTTCTGTGAAGCGTTATAGGTAAATAAGAACATAATAGCACAAGACATACATGTAAAATAGGAGCAAAATTAAATACTTTAAAAAAACTTTATTTAAATCAAAACATCATGGTCCCAAATACTGAGTTTACATCATAAGTAACTAATTACATTAATAATCCGTCTTGCCGAAAATATCAGAGTGGTAAAGCATAAAACCATATTTCTCTTGCAAAGCCAAGAGAGTTGACCAGAAGTCAAAGCAATACATCTATACTGAAAATCCAAGCTAAGCTGAAAGAATCCAAATCAACTCTAAGCACTTCTACCCTGAGAACCTGGGGGTGAACGGAAGAGAGAGAAGAGGAAACAAAAAAGGTCATACATAAAGTCTATCGAATCCAGTTACTTTTAAATATAAATAAATAAAAGTATCATGGTAGGTATATATAAAACTGGAAGAACAAGATAACAGTAACAATAACAAGTGTGAATTGAGCAAGAAAGATGAACAAGATATATTGCGCTTCATAAATATATTTTTCTGCACCGCACAGATACTAGTATATCAGAAGTAGAATAATCCCTACTAATACCGTTCCATTACATTTTCTTGATTATTAGGTTACTTGGGTTAATAGCACTCAAGACTTATACGCGCATCATACCCATTTACTTTCCCATGGACTCACCTAATACAATATATGTAGTTATCTCTCAATATTGAGATACACCCCACAGTACCCCACTCACATGGTCTCCACCGTAACAAACGCAGTCCCTCATCATACGCCAGAGTGACGTACGGATCTCTATATAAAATGTTACATTCTGCATACATCTATCATTACTATGCTACGTAAGTGTACGGACTGCAATCATCGATCGAATCAGATTACTTATCGGAATAATGCCCTCTAGTCTACGATACAACACCCAGAGCAGATATGCATATCCAAATTGTCCTACGTATGTACTGTAATTGTAGCTCGATGCCTCAATCGTACGTCCTCTAATGTGCACCGAGTTCCATGGCAAGGCTAAACTAGAAACACGTAACTTGGCCGGGAGCTTTCCATACCTGTACAGGCCGTCTTTAAGTGCCTCCAAATACATATATTCCTCGGGTCTGTTTTCCTTTGTGGCTATGGCCCCACCTCGGCCCCTCCCTCAACTAGTTAAGACTACAAGAGCTAAGCAACCGCCCCTAATACAACCAATCTAAACATCCATGTGGCGTCTACCCTCAACCCCGTACCTCGATAGTGAAAGGTGAAATGATACCTTGGGTTTAGCTCTAGTATTTTCGCATCCCACTAGCTATCGATGACGGATATTAGATGGTCTACTATCCTTGTTGGTCGTGACCCTCTCCACCTCGTCGTGAGGCAACCGTCGAATCACCCTCGTCATAACATTCTGACTGCATAACTACATCTGCAGTCAAGGCCCACCCACCTAGTAGTTACGCGCAGACCCAACCTCTGCGAGTACAGCCAAAGACATCTATCACCGCACATAGGACTACTAGGAGCACCTTACGTACTTCAGGAAGCCGCGTGCTTCCCCTTCCAGTCTTTTGCAGCCATCATAACAATCAGATGAATGTGCGCTCCCCTCGTGTCTTATAACACCTCGATGATCTACCCCGTTGGGTTATTCACCCTCAAACGTACAGACTGGTCCAAGCGCCTTTCTTTAATATGTTATTAGACCCTATGTCTAAGCATTCTTTTACGCTCTTGCCTTACCTCGCCCGGTTCCTGTTAAACTTGGTTATTTCCGTTCATATTGAATTCTTATTAGAATTTACCAAGTTTCTCTTGCTTATTCATTTCAATCATATAACTTAATCATTTAAGTTTATTAATAAGCCCACAACATGTTATTCTCTAGATTGTGGCCCAAGGTCTGTAATCCACTATCTATTTTATATTCTAGCTTGGTTACATCACTGCAATAACATGTTCTCCTTAATACGTTATTAAGTATATCTCCATTCACATGTTTCCTAATTAACATGTCACTTAACATTTACGATTAAATATAACTCATTTATTTTATAAGTTTTCCTCATTCTTTCTCATTTTATCATAAATTCTATTTACACTGTCACTACAACTTATCGTTGTTTACTTAGCAGATTATTACGCATATCTATTTTTATCATTTCTACAAGTTATGCTTACCCTACAAGGGTGTCTTTAATTACATAACTTTATTATATTTTCCACTGGTTATGTATACCACTAGGTATCTTTAGTTACATAACCTTATTGGGCTAAGTTCGTGGGCCTATATGTAAATATTACCCACCCCCTCTATTTTACTTAACCCACCCACTACCCATCCAGTTTTACTTAACCCTAACTTAGGTTCATAATCATACAGTTCTTATGGGTTAAATTAGCTTAAGTAGTCCAATTCATTACCATGTCCAATTATGGTTATAATGGGCTAGACCTCCCACATTAGGCCTACAATGTGTGGATGTTGGATAAGCTGGTCGGGTTCGGGCAGTCTTATTCCATAGTTGGGTCTATCCTCGTGTCTTAGCCCGATTCTTATTTGCACACTTAGACCTCTCACGTTAGGATCAACATTAGTGGCTGCTAGATATGTCGGTCGGGTCCGGGCAGACTTCCACCACTAATGCAACCTAACCTCGTGTCATAAGCGCAATTACAATTCCTAATTGTAATTACAAGACATTCCATTTTTATCCAAATCTACCTATGTCATTATAGGTGATTATTTCTCTTTTTTCCCTATATTTAATTATATGCCCAATTCACTATTCAAATCATAGACTTTTACACCCCTTTTCAATTCACCTTTTAATTATGCACCATATGATCTTTTTTCCAAGTTATAAGTCAAGGCATATACATATACATATACATATACATATATATATATATATATATATATGTGTGTGTGTGTGTGTGTGTGTGTTATGCACAAACCCAAATCTACATATTTACCAATTTATGTCCCTAGTCCATATTCACCAATTTCAATACAATTTATACCCAAATCCATATTCACATATTTTCCAATGTATGCCTAAAATTCATATTCACATATGCCCCATTTATGTCCCAAATCAGTACTTACACATGTCCCAATTTATGCTCAAATTATATTTTTCCAACGTATGCCTAAATTCATATTATCCAACAAGACATATGCCTCCAAACCCATATTCGTATATTTCCAAATTTAGATTCATATTTTCCAATATCAATTATGCCACAAATTATGTCTTTCCCCATTATTCCCAATTTCACACGTTCGCATTTTTCAGCGTTAGGCCAAGGCTTGAAGGTAGCCTGGCTATATAAAAATAAAAGGGAAAAGAGGGAGAGAAAAGAATCGAGAACATGCATAATAACGAATCAATAATAGACTAATAGAAATAGGCATAAACTGAATAGGCATATTATGACAGGATTTAACATGGCGGCGGTATGAACATATAAAAGCAGATATGATAGTTATGTCGTAATAGAACTGATTAGGAACCGATTCAAGATCCAGTTTTTATGTACATATCAAGGTTACTATTCAAATATTCAGGTCTAAAAATAACATGAACTCATAGTGAATAGATATAAGGAAATGGATCCAAATTACTGCGAAGAGCATGTTAAATAAGTTGTTGCAGCCATCGCTGAATTTGTTGTAGCAATATCGAATATGTATAATCTTCTTTGAATTGATTTAGAAGAAGAAAGGCCATTTTAATTTTCGTTACAGCAGAGCTTCGCCGTCAGCATTATTTTTAGATGAATAAAACTTAGGTCTATGGTCCTTTATATAGCCTATGGTTCAATGAATCTTGCTCAGATACGTGTCCAGATACAAAAGGAAGTATTTCGCCTAGATTTGTCAGAGGTGGGTCGACCCTCTTTTGAGTGGGTCAACCTAAGGGTCAACCACCATTTGGGTAGGCCAACCTATGGGTTGACCCCCCTTTGAGTAGGTAGACCTACCTTAGCAGGAAATCTGCCGCCTTCCCAAATTTCGAATTTTGAACCGAATTTCGAATTTCTGGACCCATTTTTGAATTTCTGAACTTATTATATATATATATATATATATATTCTTCCTATGTGTATACAAACTTCAAACCTTATTAATTTCTTCATACGGTGTCTGATTTACGCAAACCAGGGGTCTATTTTGACCAGAATTTCGAGAAGGACGCAATGACGCAGTCCGTTTTACTTAATTCTAAATATTGAATTAAGTTTTCCTTAGTTCATTGTTAATAGTGTACTTTACACTAATTATTCTTTAATTCATCATCTTTAGTGTCGTTAAAATTCCGGGGTGTTACATTCTCCCCTTCTCAAAGGATTTCGTCCCCGAAATCTCTAAGTTAAGAAGAACGTATATCCTAACATTCAACAATCATACATCCATCTAGCAATCACTGGCATCCAATGTCCTTAAGGAATTTCTAATGCTTTTATGAACATATGCGGAAGATCAGGCGATCTACTGATTCAGTCGACCTTAATGCAATGTATGTTTGTGCCATGCAACCAAAATGTATGCAAATCATCCTAATCCATGTAAGTTCTATTTTGTGCATAATCATCCATCCAAATGCAAAATCAATGTAATGATACACCCATTTTCATTCATAAAAAATTAAAATGTATACACATCAATATTCAATATGTAAGTGATTGAGCCGATCTAGTGCCTATTGTGTGTGCATTATGCATCCACGAGCAATCACTAACAAACACTTGCATCCATCAAACATAACATGTCTCAAACACATGTTTACATTCATTAGTTTTCTACCTAAAGACTCGATCGATAGGAGATATTCAGACGATAGATACAAATATTAATTCGAAGCTTGGAAACAGATGTTAAGGACATATTCTCGAAAAGGAAAGGATATTAAGCGCGAATCTTGTCTTCAGCCTCCCAAGTATCGTCCTCGCGGTCCTCTCCCCATTTCACTCTTACTAGCGTCACTTCTTTGTTGCACAATTTCTTAACCTCCGATCCAAGTATGCAAGTCGGAACTCGTCTTGTCGTCGCTTCCTTCTCTACTTTCATTTCCTCTCGCAAATTTGGCTCCACTACCTCGACCTCTATACATTTTATCGCCGCTTGGATGAATAACCATCTTAGAATGATGGGCTTCCTCAAGGACTGTCTTCAATAGGTGTCCCTTCCCGATATGACTCACCTATCAAACCACTTCTCAAGTAGCTCCCCTACTTGCTTATCAAGTTCCCTCTTTTCTTTTAGGAGTCACATGTCGCAAATCATCGATAGATATACCAAGAGGTTCTAGGAGACTAAGCACGACAGACCCCTTTGGCGGCATAAGAAATTTCGAGAGTCTTTCTATGGCAAGTCAAAAGTCTAACGACCCTCCTCTCAAAATCTAGAATGGCTCCATATATGGTTAACCCATCCATCCTAGAATCAAGCCGTATCTTATGAAGTTAAGAACGTATGCGTCATAATCAAACTCGACACCTAACACAGAGATTCTCAAACCCGAACAAATCATCGATAAATGAGTTGTACCTCCACTGGGGTTTGAGGCAATAACGGGATCCAAAACCATACTAGTGTCTAGGTGCATAGACTCAATTAAAGGATCAGATATAAAAGATTGCGAAGCGCCAGGAAAAGTTTCCTAACAGGATAATTAGAAATAGAAATCAATCTTTCGACGGAAACTTTCCTATCCCTATCCTATCCACTAGCTATAAGAACATTAGCTTGCCCTCTAGAAGTTCCTACCCTCTAGCCTTGTCTTTGTCCCTTCGGGCACTCCTTAATGAGGTGTCCTGCCTTACCAAAGTGGTAACAAACGCCTTTTCTCTTTCTACAATCCTTTTCTAGATGACCCACCATTCCGAAATTATGGTATTTCCTGTTTTCTTATTTTTATCATCCTTGTGTAACATGCTAACAAGTCTCTTGAAAGCTGCCTCCATCACACAGAAATCCTTATGAGGATTGAGAGAAAATAAGACGTAGGTGAAACCACTACGGCTAAAGATGGAGGTTGGGCACTTCTTTACCCTTCGAAATGTAACATAGTTTTAACATGCCTACGGAACCATGTCAAAATAGGGATACCCTTTCGAGAGGAAACGGTTCCCCGATCAAAAAGGAAAAGAAATCAAGTGGATAATCGAGAAGATATTTATGACTTTGGGAAATGTGCTTTTCAAAAACAGACTTTTTATTTTAAAATACTTTGTTTTTGAGACCTTTCTGAAAAAATTTCAAAATACTTTATCCGATCTTATAACCATATGCTCTGATACCAAATGTGACACCCACGTCCATTAATGTCACTCACTTAGGGAATGCATTAAGTTCCGTGAAGCGTTATAGGTAAATAAGAACATAATAGCACAAGACAGAAATGTAAAATAGCAGCGGAATTAAAAACTTTAAAAAAACATTATTTAAATCAAAACATCATGGTCCCAAATACTGAGTTTACATCATAAGTAACTAATTACACTAATAACATGTCTGGCCAAAAATATTAGAGTGCTAAAGCATAAAAACATATTTCCCTTGCAAAGCCATAAGAGAGTTGACCAGAAGTCAAAGCGATACATCTGTATCCAAAATCCAAGCTAAGCTGAAAGAATCCAAATCAACTCTAAGCACTTCCACCCTGAGAACCTAGGGGGAACGGAAGAGAGAGAAGAGGAAACAAAAGGGTCAGACATAAAGTCTGGCGAGTCCAGTTACTTTTAAATATAAATAAATAAAATTATCATGGTAGGTATATATAAAGTTGGAAGAACAAGATAACAGTAACAATAACAAGTGTGAACTGAGTAAGATAAGATGAACATGATATATTGAGCTCCTTAAATACATTTCTCTGCACCACGCAGATACTAGTATATCAGAAATAGAATGATCCCTACTAATACCATTCCATTACATTTTCTTGATGATTAGGTTACTTGGGTTAATAGCACTCAAAACTTATACGCGCATCGTACCCATTTACTTTCCCATGGATTCACCTAACACAATATATGTAGATATCTCTCAATATTGAGAAACACCCCATGGTACCCCACTCGCACGGTCTCCACCCTAATGAACGCAGTCCCTCATCCTATGCCGGAGTGACGTACGGATCTTTATATAAAATGTTATGTTCCGCGTATATCTATCATTACTATGCTACGTGAGCGTGCGGACTGCCATCATCGATCGAATCAGATTCCTTATCGGAATAATACTCTGTAGTCTACGATACACCACCCAGAGCATATATGCATGTATCTAGACTGTCCCACGTATGTACTGTAATTGTAGCTCGATGCCTCAATCGTTCGTCCTCTAATGTGCACCAAATTTCGTGGCAGGGCTAAACTAGAAACACGGAAATCGGCCAGGAGCTTTTCCATACTTGTACAGGCCGCCTTTAAGTGCCTCCAAATACATATATTCCTCGGGTCTATTTTCCATGGTGGCTATGGCCCCACCTCGGCCCCTCCCTCAACTAGTAAAGACTACAAGAGCTAAGCGACCGACCCTAATACAACCAATCTAAACATCCATGTGGCGTCTATCCTCAACCCCGTAACTCGATAGTGAAAGATGAAATGATATCTTGGGTTTAGCTCTAGTTTTTTGCATCCCGCAGGCTGTCGATGACGGATATCCGACGGTCTACTATCCTTGTTGGTCGTGACCCTCTTTACCTCCTCGTGATGCAACTGTCGAGTCACCCTCGTGTCACCTCGTCATAGCATTCTAACCGCATTGCTACATCCGCAGTCAAGGCCCACCCACCTACTAGTTACGCGTAGACCCAACCTCTGCGAGTACAGCCTAAGACATCTGTCACCGCACAGAGGACTACTACGAGCACCTTACGTACTTTAGGAAGCCGCGTGCTTCCCCTTCTAGTCCTTTGGAGCCGTCATAACAATCAGATGAATGTGTGCTACCCTCATGTCTTATAACACCTCGATGATCTACCCTGTTGGGTTATTCACCCTCAAACGTACGAACTGGTCCAAGCGCCTTTCTTTAATATGTTGTTAGACCCTATGTCTACACATTCTTTTACGCGCTTGCCTTACCTCACCCGGTTCCCATTTGACTTGGTAATTTCCATTCATATTGAATTCTTATTCCAAATTTACCAAGTTTCTCTTACTTATTAATTTCAATCATTTGACTTAATCCATTTAAGTTTATTAATAAGCCCACAGCATGTTATTCTCTAGATTGTGGCCCAAGGTCTGTAATCCACAATCTATTTTATATTCTTGCTTGGTTACATCATTGCAATAATATTCTCTCCTTAATACATTATTAAGTATATCTCCATTCACATGTTTCCAAATCAACATGTCACTTAACATTTATGATTAAATATAACTTTTTTATTTTACAAGTTTTCCTCATTCTTTCTCATTTTATCATAAATTCAATTTACACTGTCACTAAACTTATCGTTGTTCACTTAGCAGATTATTACGCATATCTAATTCTGTCATTTCTACAAGTTATTATTACCCTACAAGGGTGTCTTTAATTACATAACTTTATTATATTTTCCACCAGTTATGTATACCATTAGGTTTCTTTAATTACATAACCTTATTGGGCTAAATTCGTGGGCCTATATGTAAATATTACCCGCCCCCTCAGATTTGCTTAACCCACCCACTGTACCACCAATTTTGCTTGATCCTAACTTTAGTTCATAATCATAAAATCCTTATGGATTAGATTAGGTTAACTAGTCTAATTTATTACCATGTAAATTTATGGTTTATAATGGGCTAGACCTCCCACATTAGGCCTACAACGTGTGGATGCTGGATATGCCGGTCGGGTCCAGACAGTCTTATTCAACAGTTGGGTCTAACCTAGTGTCTTAGCCCGATTCATATTTGCACACTTAGACTTCTCACATTAGGTTCAACATTAGTGGCTGCTGGATATGCCGGTCGGGTCTAGGCAGACTTCCACCACTAATGCAACCTCATCTCATGTCATAAGTGCAACTACAATTCCTAATTGTAATTAATAGACATTCCATTTTTATCCAAATCTACCTATGTCATTATAGGTGATTATTTCTCCTTTTTCCCCATTTTTAATTATATGCCCACTTCACTATTCAAATCATAGACTTTTACACCCCTTTTCAATTCACCTTTTAATTATGCACCATATGCTCTTTTTTCCCAAGTTATAAGTCAAGGCATATACATATATATGTTTTGCACAAACCCAAATATACATATTTTCCAATTTATGTCCCTAGTCCATATCCACCCATTTCAATACAAGTTATACCCAAATCCATATTCGCATATTTTCCAATGTACGCCTAAAATTCATATTCATATACGTCCCAATTTATGTCCCAAATCAGTACTTACACATGTCCCAATTTATGCTTAAATAATATTTTCAAACATATTCCTAAAATCATATTATCCAACAAGAAATATGCCTCAAATTTAGATCCATATTTTCCAATATCAATTATGCCACAAATTATGTCTTTCCCCATTATTCCCAATTTCACATGTTCGCATTTTTCAGCGTTAGGCCTAGGCTTGAAGGTAGCATGGCTATGTAAAAGTAAAAAGGGAAAAGAGGGAGAGAAGAGAATCAAGAACATGCATAATAACGAATCAATGATAAACTGATAGAAATAGGCCTAAACTGAATAGGCATATTATGACAGGATTTAACATGGCGGTGGTATGAACATATAAAAGCAGATCTGATAGTTATGACATAATAGAACCGATTAGGAACTGATTCAAGATCAAATTTTTATATACATATTAAGATTACTATTTAAATATTCAGATCTAAAAATAACATGAACTCACAGTGAATAGATCTAAGGAAATGGAACCAAATTACTGCGAAGAACATGTTGAATAAGTTATTGTAGCCATCGCTAAATTTGTTGTAGCAATCTTCGAATATGTATAATCTTCTTTGAATTGATTTAGAAGAAGAAAGGCCATTTTAATTTTCGTTATAGCAGAGCTTCGCCATTAGCATTATTTTTAGATGAATAAAACTTAGGTCTAAGGTCCTTTATATAGCCTAGGGTTCAAGATCATGTGCGTATACAAACTTCAAACCTTAATAACTTCTTCATACGGTGTCCGATTTACGCAAACTAGGTGTCTATTTTGACCAGAATTTTGGGACAGACGCAATGGCATAATGCATTTTACTTTATTATGAATATTAAATTAAGTTTTCCTTAATTCATTGTTAACATGGTATTTCACACTAATTATTCTTTAATTCATCATCTTTAGTGTCGTTAAAATTCCGGGGTGTTACATGTTTGATGGATGCAAGTGTTTGCTAGTGGCTGCTTGTGGGTGCATATACACACATTAGGCACTAGATCGGCTCAATCACTCTCATACTGCAAATGGATGTGTGTGTGCATTTTCTTTTCTTTTATGGACGGAAATGGATATATTTGCATATGGATGTTGCATTTGGACGAATGAGTGTGCACACATATAGAACTCACATGTCATAATAGGATTATTTGCATACATATTGGATACATGGCACTAACATACACTGCATTAAGGAGGCTGACTGAATCAGTAGACCGCCTAATCTTTGCATTAGTATAGGGGCATATGCACACACCTTTGCATATGTTCATATAAGCTTTAGAAATCTTTAAGTACAGTGGATGCCAATGATTGATGGATGAGTAGATGGATGATGGATGATGGATGGTAGGATATGCATTCTTCTCAACTTAGAGATTTCGGGGACGAAATCCTTTGAGTGGAGGGGGGAAGGGGAATGTAACACCACGTATTTTTAACAACACTAAAAGAGGATAAATTAAATAATAATTAATTTAATATTTGGAATTAAGGGAAACGGACTGCGCCATTGTGTCCGTCTCGAAATTCTAGTCAAGAAAAACATTTGGTTTGCGTAAAACGGACACCATGAAGGAGTTATGAGGATTTTTAAGTTTGTATGTGCAAAGAGGAATTATATATATACATATGAGTCAGAACTTATTCAAAAAAGGGTTCAAAAATGAAAATTTCATAAGGCTGCAAATTTCCCGCTCTAGGGGGTCGACCTCCTAGGGGGTGTCAATACCGGGATCGACCCCCCTACAGGGGTGTCGACACCCCTAGGGATGACGTGATAGTCGGTTTCTAGAGGCTGGCAGCTATATGTACGGGTCCATTTCTCTTGTTTTCTTCACTAGAATTCAATGGAGGTCAAACGCTGCCGGTGTCTGAACTGAACTGGATCTGTTATCTTCTACAACTATCAACTTAAGCAAATCAGTTAGAGATTCAAGATCCATTCTTTCTCTATTTTCTAATCCAAACCCTGTGAGTTCTTAGTTGCTTTTAGATTTAAATATTTAAAAGTAAACCTGATATGACTATAGATTGGATTTGTTCATGTGCCTATATTATACTGGATCCATTGTAAATTGTGAAATATGACATTCTAAATTGGTTATAACTTGGATCTAAATCTCTATTTTGTCAGATCTATTGTAACTTCTACAACATTTTATGATGTGGATCTTGACATTATTTGTGTTAGATCTATTTTTAACTATTGGATCTGAATTACGTGGACATCTAAATTATTAATCAGATCTAGTTTATCACCTTATGACTATCATATTAGATCTAAACCAGTTGGACATCTAAATTGTTAATTTAGATCTTATTATGCTTATTATGACGTCATAGTTATGTTAGAATTAGTTTATTGCCACAAGTTCATCAGATTTATGCTTATATGTCCACCTTATCACCATGTTAGTATATATTTATGCCAGTTATGTTAGAACAATCACCTTTGCCATATTCCTATCACTTTTCTCTTTTTATTGTTTATGACTAGGCTATTATCTAGCCTAGGCATGCCGCAAATTATGTAAATGCGCTAGATAGGGAACGGGGGAAAAAGGTTAGAGTTGACACAATTTAAATAATATTTATATGAGTTGGACATATAATTCAAAGTGGGGAAAAAGGGGAATAATCACCTATAAAGACATAGGTGAGAATTTGGATAATAATGAAATGCCTGGGACTACAATTAGAAATTGTAACTGCACTTATGGCATGAGGTTAGGTTGAATTAGTGGTGGAAGTCTGCCCGGACCCGACCAACATATCTAGCAACCACTAATGTTGAACCTAATGTGAGAGGCCTAAGTGAACAAATACGAATTGGGCTAAGACATGAGGTTAGGCCCAACTTGTGGAAGAAGTCTGCCCGGAACCAATTGGCATATCCAACATCCATAAGTTGTTGGCCTAATGTGGGAGGTCTAGCCCATTATAAACCATAAATGGACATGGTAATAAATTGGACTAGTTAACCTAATCTAATCTATAAGGATTTTATGATTATGAACTAAAGTTAGGATCAAGCAAAATTGGTGGTACAGTGGGTGGGTTAAGCAAATCTGAGGGGGTGGGTAATATTTACATATAGGCCCACAAACTTAACCCGATATGGTTATGTAATTAAAGACACCTAGTTTTATACATAACCGATGGAAATAATAAAGATATGTAATTAAAGACACCTAGTGGTATACATAGCTAATGAAAACCTAGTGGGGGATACAAGACAAAGGGAAGAGCTTATATCATATTGTGCGGGACCTCTTTCATCCAGTAACCCGGAGTAGGTATTAAAACATGTACTCCGAACTAGGTTGGAGAAGGGGCATGCTTACTGGACTGATTGTAAGAGATCCAAACGTGGAGTTTGGTGTGGGCGGTGCAAATCGACCGAGCCATGTGCGTGCATGAGCCAGGCAGAGGGGGATAAGATGACCATGACACCTGTAGATATAGGGCTGTGCATATCAGCGGAGGGTTGCCACTTTAGGACGTGATATTTCCTATGGTGGGGCCGGCACAGAGTATCTACGCGGATTAGGGAGCCGATCGATTTGGGTAATAGTTAGGGTACACTTGGACGTATGCCTAAGTCTACCACCTTATAGTAGAAGGGATCATCTCATTCCGGATATACTAGTAATAGTGCATAGTAATCATTAGGGAAGCATATGCAACTTATCCTGTCTACCTTGTCATACCTGCCTTTTATGTAGTTATCTCTCTCTTATCCACTTTAGATGCCTGTCACGATACTTTTATTTATTTACTTGCTAAAAGTAACTGGACTAGCTAGACTTTATGTCTGACCCTTTTTGTTTCCTCTTCTTTCTTCTGTTTCCCCCCAGGTTCTTAGGGCGGGAACTCTTAGGCTTGACCGTGATTCTGCTTACTTTTGCTGGAGCTGCTAATATGTATGGCTCAAGCTCCTATCTTTGTTGCTATGGCTATATTTTGTTTTTAGGGCATTTTATTTCTTTTATGTACTATGATATTTTTGAAGTACAAGACAATAGCTTTTATGTTGTAATGGGCTTTTGTGTTTCAGACATGTGATGTTTTGGACCACAGTATCTTATGATAAATAAAGTTTTTATTCCGCTGTTATTTTATATGTCTGTCTCATAATATTTCTGTTCTGTTTACTATAACGCTTCACGAAACTTAATGCATTCCCTTAGTGAGTGACACTAACGGACGTGGGGTGTCACAGTATATGTCTCTACACTAATCCGAAAGATCAGGCGGTCTATTGATTCAGTTAACCTCCTTATTGCAATATATGTTAATGCCATGAATCCAAAATGTATGCAAATAATCCTATTACAATGTGTAAGTTCTATATGTGTCTATAATCATTCATTCAAATGCAAAATCCATATGATGATACAACCATTTCCATCCATTAAAAAAAGAAAAATGCACGCGCATCCATATGCAGTATGAGAGTGACTGTGCCGATCTAGTGCCTAATGTGTGTGTATATGCATCCACGAGCAACCACTGGCGAACATTTGCATCCATCAAACATAACATGTCTCAAAACACATGTTTACATCCATGGGATTTCTACCTAAAGGTCGAAGATTCGATCGATAGGATATACTTAAAAGATAAAAACAAGCATAAATAAAAGCTTTGGAAAGGAAGTTAAGAACATACCCTTGAAAAGAAAAGGGTACGAAGCATGAATCTTGTCTTCGGTCTCCCAAGTTGCATCTTATTAGTTATCTCCCTACTGAACCTTCATCAACTTGACCTCTCGATTGCGTACCTTCTTAACTTCTGATCCAAGAATACGGGTAGGAGCTCGCCTAATTGTCGCCTCCCGTTCCACCTCTACTTCCTCAAGCATATTCGGCTCAACTAATTCTGCAGTATCATGCAAGCACTTTCGTAAATGAGAAACGTGGAAAACATCATGAACACCAGATAGTCTCTCTGGTAGCCTTACCCTATAGGCCATTTGGCAAATCCTTTCTGTTATGGGAATTGTCCTTACAAATTTTGTTGCCAGTTTCCCTATAGATCCAAAGCGAACCACATTCCTTAATGGTGATACCTTAATGAAAACCATGTCTCCCACGCCAAACTCAATGTCTGTCCTTCTCTTATCTGCATAGGACTTTTCCTATCCTGAGCTGTCTTCAAACGTCTGCGAATAAGGTCAATCTTTTCGGAAGTTTCTCTAACCATGTTCGGTCCAAGTAGAAGTCTTTCTGTAGACTCCCACTAACAAGTTAGTGATCTACAAGGTCGTCCGTACAATGCTTCGAAGGGTGCCATGCTAATACTAGTTTGATAACCGTTGTTGTAGGCGAACTCTACTAAAAAAGATGCTCTTCCCAAGTCCCTCATAAGTCTAGGATACACAGCCTTAAAAGATCCTCAAGGACTCTATTCACCCTTTCCGTCCGTCCATCGGTCTGAGGGTGATAAGCAGTGCTCAAGCATAACTGTGTACCTAATGCTTCTTACAAGATCCTCCAAAATTCACTGGTGAAAACGAGGTCGCGATCACTTACGATACTGGAAGGTACTCCACGAAGATGAACTATCTTACAAACGTAAATTGCTGTCAACCATGTTGCCATCCTCTTAGTCTTAACTGGAATGAAATGAGTGCTCTTAGTAAGCCTGTCTACTATAACCCAAATGCTGGTGTTGCCTTTTCTCGATCTAAGCAAATCATTGATGGAATCTATAGAGACGCTCTCCACTTCCACTGTGGGACCTCCAAAGGATGAAGTAAACCGTTGGGCTTCTTTTTCTCAGCTTTGACTTGCTGGAAAATAAAAGATTGAGAAGCAAACTTGGCCACATCTTTCTTCATCCCAGCCTAAAAGAAATCCCTCTTCATATATCTATACATCTTATCACTGCCCGGATGAATAGTCATCTTAGGATGATGGGCTTTCTCTAGGACTGTCTTCAACAA
The DNA here is from genome assembly GCA_030737875.1 of Allium sativum. Lineage (NCBI taxonomy): Eukaryota > Viridiplantae > Streptophyta > Magnoliopsida > Asparagales > Amaryllidaceae > Allium > Allium sativum. The sequence continues at coordinate 2,985,680 of JASFAX010000039.1, read as the reverse complement.
ACTCCCAACTCGGGGAACACAAATCCTTCCATCTTGTCGCAACCACCCTCTATCATCCATGGAATATCTACTGAGGTGAATAGAAGTCTCCCTTTTACTGAGTCTATCCAAGATGTCTAAAATCTGTGGATCCTCTCGCTGTGAAGCCCCTATCTGATCCATAAGAGTAGGTCACACCTCCAGTGATGCCAATAAACCAGGTAAAAACTCGGTGGAGGGTCTAAAATCAAAAGTCGATATAAACTCCAAGATTTTCCTCTCCACAAACAGAGGACTTAAGGCCGCCCTCTGCCTACTCAATGCGTCTGCCACTACATTACTCTTTCCAGGGGTATAAGCAATCTCGAAGTCATAGGACGCTTGCAACTCCATCCATCTTTGTTGCCTTAAAATAAGATCCTTTTGCGAGTACAAGTACTTGAGAGATTTATGGTCGGTGTACAACTCAAACTTCTCTCCAAGTAAATAATGACGCCACGTCTTAAGTGCGAATACTATGGCAGCTAGCTCTAAGTCATGGGTAGGGCAGTTCTTCTCATGAACTCTTAGCTGTCTACCTCCATAACATACTACCCTTCCCTCTTGCACTAGGACTACACCAAGACCTATACCACATGCATCAGTTTATACTGTAAACACTTTGCTCCCATCGGGCAAGGTCAAGACTGGGGCTATTGTCAGAGCCCTCTTCAATCGCTGGAAAGCAACATCACAAGCTACATCCCAAGAAAATGTCAGATTCTTCTTCGTTATCCTGGTGAGTGGGGCTGATATCTTTGCGAAGTCCTTAATGAACTTCCTATAATAGCCCGTTAAACCAAGAAAACTTCTCACCTCCGTTGCATTCTTTGAGATCTGCCAATCTTGAACTGCAACTTCCTTCGCGGAATCTACTGCTATCCCATCTTTAGAGACCACATGCCCTATAAATCTCACTTCTTTTCCCCAAAAATGGCATTTGGAGAACTTCGCCTTAAGCTGGTGTGTACGGAGAGTTTTCAAAACCTCCCTTAAATGTTGGGCATGCTATTCCTCGCCCTTCGAGAAAATCAAGATGTCATCAACAAATACCACAACGAACTTATTTAGAAACTCCCGAAACACCCTACTCATCAAATCAACAAAATAGGCGGGTGCATTTTTCAACCCAAGCCATTCAAAGAAACCATCTAGAGTCCTAAAAGCGGTTGTATCTATGCTATCCTTGGCCACCCTCAACTAATGAAACCCTGTGGCCAAGTCTAACTATGAGAAAACAGATGCACCAACAAGCTGGTCAAATAGATCATCTATCCTCGGGAGTGGGTGCCTATTCTTTTTAGTGAGTTTGTTCAACTCTCTATAATCCACACATAAGAGAAGCGAACCATTCGCCTTAGTTGCGAATACCATCGGAGCACCCCATTTAGATATGCTTCTCCTAATAAACCCTTCCTCTAGTAGCTCCCCTACTTGCTTGCTAAGCTCCATCCTTTCTCTCGAAGCCGTATAGCGCATAGACAATGAAATTGGCTTTGCATTGTCCATCAAGTATATATGGAAGTCAATCTCGCGCCTTGGATATAAGCCACGAACCCCCTCAAAAACATCAGGATACTCACAGACTATTGGTACAGATCGTAGAACATCGATAGATGCATTAAGTGACTCTAGGAAACTAAGCATGACAGACCCTTTTGGGTCACAAGAAATCTCAAGGGTCCTCCCATGGCAAGTCAAAAGTCTAACGACCCTCCTCTCATAATCCAGAATGGAACCATACAATGCTAGCCAACACATCCCTGGAATCAAACTATAGCCCATGAAACAAGATATGTGTCACACTTAAACTTGATGCCTAACACGGATATTTTCAAACCCCGACAAATCATAAACAGATGAGTTGTACCCCCAATGGGGTTTGAGACAACTACGGGATCTACAACCATACTAGTACTAAGGTGTAGAGACTCAATCATAGAATAAGATATAAAATAATTTGAAGCGCCAGAATCAAAACAGTTTTAACTAGATGATTGGAAAGAAAAATCAAACCAACAACAAAAACTTTTCTACCTCTGTCCGGTACACTGACCACGAGAACATACACCTGCCCTTTAGAAGATCCTGCTCTTTGGTCCTGTCCTTGTTTCTTCGGGCACTCCCCTTTATAGTGTCCAACCTCACCACAGTTGAAGCAAGCGTTTTTCCTTCTTTGGCAATCTTTGACCAGATGACCCAAGCGCTTACAGCCACGACATTTCTTATAGGATTTAGCTACCCGCGATGGTGGAGGAACAACGACTGCAGCTGGGGGAGGGATGCCTCCTTGGCTCCCGGTAGTTGTCGTAGCCTTGAGATACCTACGGAACCAATCCGGTACTTGAACGCCCTCGATAATATTAGGTTCCCCAGACATGATAAAAAGGAAAAAGGGATTCAAATAGAGAATCGAAAGATATTTCCTATGGCTTTGGTGAATATGCTTTCCAAAATAGACTTTTCTTTAGAAAATGCTTCCTTTTAAAACCTTTTTGAAAAAAAAATCAAAATCTTTTATCCGATCTGGTAACCTTCAGCTCTGATATAAAGTGTGACACCCCATGTCTGTTAATGTCACTCGTTAAGAGAATGCATTAAGTTTCGTGAAGCGTTATAGGTAAACAAAAACAGAAACATTACAAGACAGATATAAAATAGCAGCGGAATTTAAAACTTTTATTAAACAGAAAACTTGGTGTTTCAAAACATAGTTACATCACAAGTCTGAAATGCATAAAACCCAGTACGTCAATTTAAAACTTTTATCTTGTACTTAAATCATCAGAGTACAATAATAAAAGAAGCATGATCCCCAAAACATAGCCATAGTAGAGAGATATGAAATCAAGGAGTACATCTAAGCAACTCCAAGTAGGATGAAAGCAGAATCTGATCAAGCTTGAGTATTCCCACCCTGAGAACCTGGGGGAGGGGGGGCGGAAGAGAAAGAAGAGGAAACAAAATAGGTCAGACATAAATTCTGAGTCCAGTTACCTTTTTAGCATACAAATAAGTAAAAGTATCATGATAGGCATATAAACAGGAGAGATAGATAACAGCACAATAAGACATGTATGACAAAGTAAACAGGATAAAGATGATATAGTATATTGCGCTTCTCTAGTAATTTCTCTGCACCAATACTAGTGTCGTATGAACAAGATGGTCTGCAACAAGTATAAGATAGTAGACTTAGGCGTACTTCTAGTGAGAGGTTTTACCTATACTATAACAGGTAGTCCCACTAAACATTCCAGAGTTACCCCTAAGGATAATAACGAGCTCCTAAACATATCAGAGTCTAGATGTACCCTAACTACTACTCCAATCGATCAACTCCCTACTCCGTAAATACCCTGTGCTAGCTCCAAAGTAGGATGTATCACTTCGTAAAGTGGCAACCCTTTATTTTCAGGATGTGCACAACCATATCTACTGATGTCACGTCGTCTTAGCCTCCTCTGTCGGACCCATGCACGCACATGACCGCGTTGGAATGCGCCTCCCACACCGCCCCTTCGTTTGGATCTCTTACAATCAACCCAGTAAGCGTGCCCCGGCTCCGACCTAATTCAGAGTACTCGTTTGATACCTAAATATGGGTTACTCACTGAAATGGGTCCCATACACAAGATGATACAAGCTTCCCCCTACGCTTGCATGCCCACTACTAAGTTTTCCATAGGTTATGCCATACCAAAGTAAAAAGATTGCATGCCATACCAGAGTAAAAAGATTGCATAACCCTACGGGTTAAGTTTGTGGGCCTATATATAAATATTACCCACCACCCCAAGATATACTTAGCCCTCCCACTATTTCATACTAATTTACTTAACCCCTACTCAAGTTAACATGTTCATGTAATCCCTATGGATTTAACTAGGTTAAGTATTCAAGTTCATTACCATATCCATTTATGGTTATAATATGCTAGACCTCCTACATTAAGCCTACAACTTGTGGATGCTCGATATGTCGGGCGGGTCCGGAAAGACTTCTACCACAAGTCGGACTTAACCTCGTGTCTTACCACGTTACATGTTTATGCACTTAGATCCATCACATTAGATTCACCAATTGTGGTCGCTGGATATGCCGGGCGGGTCCGGGAAGACTTCTACCGCAAGTGTAATCTAACCTCGTGTCTAAGCGCGGTTATAGTTTCTAATTACTGTAATTCTAGGCATTTTCCTTCTTTACCAATTATCCCTATTTCATTATAGGTTTTCATGCCCCTTTTCCAAGTCATATTTATCATGTACCATATGCCCCAAATTTAAGATCTGAATCACAATTTGATTTATGCCCCATATCCATATTCATGTATTTCATTCACTTTATGCCCAAATTTCCTAATACAAGTTATACCCCAATTTTAACGTTTTCCCCTCATTCCCAATTTCATGCGTTCGCATATTTTAGCGGTATGCCTAGGCTCGAAGGTAGCCTGGCTATAAAATAAAAAGGGAAACGAAGAAGGGAAGAGAACAAAAATAATCATAATAACAAGACTGACATATGGCGGCAAAATAGGTATAGCAACTAATAAGCATACAGTGACAAAATAAGGCATAGTGACAAGATATGCATATAGGAACAAGTCTGATGAACATGTGGTAATAGAACTGATTAGGCATAGTGTCATGGTCATAAACAGGCATGATGAGATCTAATTAGTGAATTAGATATACAAATAATGGTAGATCTGACATGATTTAGTAGTCATATGCTTAGATCTAATTAATATTCATGTCAGTGTAACTTAGGTACACATGTTACGGCAGATCTGATATGATTCAAATAGTCATAGGCTTAGATCCAATTCATAGTCATGCCAAAATAACTTTTAAATATTTAGATATAAAATTAACATAGACTCACTGTAATTGGATCTAAGAAATAGAAGAGTAATTGCAGATGTTGAATCATAGATCCCTAAACTTAAATGACTTGACTGTTAAACAAGAAAAGGTTGATTTAATATGGGCAGAGGGAACATCTAGTTCTCCATTTTTTTTGGTGTGTAAAAACAAGAGAAATTGGGTCTTACTTATAGTCATCAGCCAACGAATCTTGCACAGAAATCTGTTATGTACGAAACTAGAAATCTTCCCAGATCTGCGAGGGGGTCGACCTTCCTTGGTGTGTCGACCCAGGGGTCGACGCCCCCTTGATGGGGTTGACACCCATAGGCGGGAATTTTCCTGCTCCCCTTCCAGCTATTCGATTTTGAATTATTTTGAATTCTAGACCTATTTTGTTCATATATACTTCTCTTGTGCGTATACAAACTTCAAACCTTAATATCTTCTTCATACAGTGCCCGTTTTACACAAACTGGGTGTCTATTTTAACCAGAGTTTCGAGATGAATGCAACGGCACAGTCCTTTCACTTAATTTTGAATATTTAATTAAGTTTATTTAATTATCATCTTTAATGTTGTTAAAATTACGGGTCGTTACAAGCTCTGATACCATGATAAAAAACAGAATTGAGATGAAACAGCGGTTTACTATTGAAGAACTGTAATTAAAGATGATACAAATTGTATAAAGGATTCCTCTATTTATAATACAAGAAATATAAATAGGCTTGAATAATAGGCATGTGATCGTTGCTTTGTTATAATGTGCATGTGACTATTTCTTTGTTATAATAGGCAAGTGACTGTTGCTTTGTTATAATAGACATGTGACTGTTGCATTGTTTTAATGGGCATGTGACCGTTGCTTTGTTATAATAGTCATGTGACCGTTGCTTTCCCATTATTCTTTCTTTCCTGTATTACCCCTCCTTTTGCTGAAACCTTCTAAGAAATAATTCATGGCCTCTTCACTCTTTGATAAATCAGAATCAAATACCCCTTCCTAATTTATGCTTTCAATTGGAGAAGAAAAGCTTTTCCTTCCTCAATCAATCTATGTAATCCTCTCCTTAGATTATTTCAGTAGGTGGTAGTTACTGTATCTCAGCTGTTGCATGTCTCTATTCTTCTTCCAGGAAGTTTCAGCTGCTGCAATCCATCTCTAGTAGGAAATCTCGAACCAAATCTACTCAAATCATTCAAGGTGAGTTTGGGGAAACTCACACAATCTAGTTTACTTTTGTTGCATGCTGAAGATCTTTAGATATCTGAGTTATTTGTGTCTTGTTTGTTCTCTGTTGGTACTGGTTTAGTGAATTTTTTTCATATGTTCATCTTAGTTTGTTGCCTAGTTTGAAAAAGAATATCTCCCTCGATTCTTAACGAATTGTTGTCAAACTTGTTTTGGATTTTTGTCTCGATAACTATCTTCATGCATTAAAATTTTCATGTGTTTCTGATGTTGTTTGCACCTTGAAATAAGTCATCGAAGTTGGACACGAACATTTAAAATCACATGTAGCCGAGTTTCTAGTCGCCATCCAAATTTCCCACTAAAAGGGTCGACCTGGGTGTCGACCCCAAAGCAGAAGCGATCGACCATAGTGTCGACCCATTATGAAGTCTTGGTGCACGAGGTTTTTTTCATTAGTGCGGCGCTTGTTCTAGTTCTGGTTTACTTGCTCCAACACACAAATCTTTGAAGTTTTAGTGATTTGTTTAACCCAAGTTGTCGATTTTAATGCATGGGATTAAAATGGCAATCAACTCCAGTACAGAGTGCCAATATTGCTTCAATTTGGGAATCGCATCGACGTTGTTTTGGGGTGAATTTCTGCTTTATAATTGTGTGCTTTTCTATTGGTTACATGCACATTTTATAAGATGTTTTATGTAAAACATTTTTAAGTGATTTCCTAACTCAATAACTATTTATTATATACTTTTTAAATTATTTTATAATTATGATATATATATTTTCCTTGCTATAGAGGGAGGATTTTGAAAGGAAGCGTTTTCGAAAAAATTCGGAAAATTGATTTAAAACCAGTTTTATAAAACAAGTATTTTCAATATATAAATACACACTTTTGCACCCTTCGGGGTGATGCATTTGGGATTAAACAGTAGAGTATATCTTGGGGTATGGGACATGAAGTATATTATATCGGCTAATTATAGACCCGTCTAACAGAAGCAGATGATTTGATGTTTCTGGGAATTGACGTTTTGGTTATTTGACGTTCTGATGCTTTCTGGTGTGGAACCGATGAGCGAATAGTAAACCAGTAATGAGAACGTGTGGGAATGCATAGTTATCACCGTTGGGTTACCTGTCGTAAGCCTATGACACATATCGTGGTTATTGCCAGTATTAGACCTTTGGGTCAACTATACTATGATTCTAGATAGATCCAACAGCTGCACTTTTGGGTAGTTCCAATATTGTGTTATACTTCTAGGTAGATTGAACACAATGCTTGTGATTTTAGGTAGATCCAATATCTTATTGTGATACTGGATAGATCCAACAACTTTAATCTTGGGTAGATCCAACTATGGCCATTCCTGGGTATATCCAACAACTGCAATCTTGGGTACATCCAAATATGCCTATTCCTGGGTAGATTCGAACATTATTATTTTTGGGTAGATCCAAATGATATTCTAGGTAGATCCATATGATTGTGATTCTGGGTAGATCCAAAATTATATTACTTGGTAAATAATTTCCTTTTATTAGTAGTTGTTGATTTGGATCCATTTTATGTTGTCTTGTTTATTTGGTGGTTGATGTGGTTTTGGATCTTATTTTATGATAATGTGTTGATTCTCATTGCCTTAGACCTATCTTGGTGTTGTTTAAATGAGCGTTTCTTTTGTGTTACTTATACTCATATACAAGTTTAAGGGTTGCCTTGGAGTTTTCCTGGTTGTTGTATCCTTGTGCTTATCCTATTGCATAGAACTTTGTTGTTGGAAATAAACCCCTTCTCGTGGTTAATTTAGATGTCATTGAGGTTTTATAGACTTCTTGGCCTCTAGTACCTCATGAGTCGATTGCGCTCTTGAGTTATCTAATTCCTTTCTTGACGAAAGTAATTCTTATCTATATGATTTCATACCTGTTGTCGATTTATAATTAATATGTAAACTAGACTCATCCGTGTATGTAATACTCGGGTCAGACTGAGTTATTTAAGGTTCTGATTATTCGTGGTCTGCTGATATAGCTTGGACTTCTCTTTGAAGCCATTTCCTAGTTGTTCCTCCTTATATTTATATTGTTGCATATTTGTATCTTTGGACACTGTTGTATTCATTATTGTATAATCTTTTGAGATGTGACAAATGTGCATGTTGTATTTAGTGATTGTATCAATATGTATCTTTTTTGTGATCTGTTGACTCTGATGTATTATATATTGTCCTGAAATGATACTTAGACATCGTGGTTTCTTATTAGAAGTATTGAGTAGCCTATCCACTTTAGAAAAGAACAGATAAATTTATATGCCCAATCGACATATTCAGTACTCGTCTAATATGAAATCACGGATAGTCGGCCTTAACCAACCCTATTCTCCACTTTAATAGACGTCATTACTCGTTAATGCTCTTTATTAGGGTAGGTCTCGGGGTAAGGCGTCACAATACTGATCTTTTGAATTTGGAAAAGCTTTTAATATCAATTAATGTTTTTTTCAAAAGAAAACATTTAATTTATTCATGAAATAACTGTTTATTCTAATTATTTTCATCTTAAGGATGCTTCTTAAAATCCATTTAATGGTCATAAATTATCGAATTAGTTTATTTGGAGTAATCAATGGCCATTTTAGTCCTACTCCTGTTATCAATCTCTCATATACTCTTTACTACTGGAAAATTAACCATTCCACTTCTACCTAAATTCCACTAATTAATTCTATATCCTTTTCTTTTAACTGATATATCTTCTCCGTCTATCCAATCATATTAGATGTTCATGCAATTTACTCTTCTATCCTTGTTATTTCCTATTAGGCATTCCTTTTGTTACAACAACTACTATAAAGTTTTGAAGGAAAGAACCCTTTTAAATTTTTACATGCGAAACATAACATGGAAAACAAAGAAAGGCTGAAAACTTTTAATCAACGAATTTTAAGTTCTTTGTAAGATTTTACATTTATTGATTTACAATTAAAACTATTAACCATTTATTCATTAAAGAATTCGTCTTCTGTTTTCTCATAAATTTACACTTCTACTTTATCTAACAGAAATAAGGGTAAATCTCCCCAAAGTTAGTAGTAATATTTATGTTTTCTAGAAATTCCATTTTCAACTCTTTTTTTAAACAGGAAATGTCTCATTTAAGATTATTCATTAAAATATTTCAATTTTTCTTTAAATTTCATTTTTTTAAAATAATTAGTGTAATGCTTCGAAAATTTATCTGAAAACGTTTTTCTAGTTTTCTTATCAAAGCTTTTTGACATAAAAGAAATTCATTGTTGTTTTCTTCCAATCTTTCCTTATGTTGTTACAAAGAATAGGTGCCTATTTTTATATGTGAGTTTTGTCACATTCCTTAAATTGTTTCTTTCGTATTTTAATTATTCTGTTTCTTAACAATCCTTTTTTTGCCTTTATTAATATCCCTTTTTATCCAATTAAATAATGCTTATCCTTATGTATATTTATTTTCTTATTTCGAATAAAATGTTTACATTTTCATATAACTGGCATTAAATTCCTTGTTAATATCTTTCAATTCTTCACCCATTGACCATTTATTCCTTTTCAAAATTCAAATTTCAAATTTCAAATTACAATGTTTCCTCATAGGAAAGTTTATACTTATTAACAAAATATATACTTCTACAACTTATTCAAAACTGGCACATTTATTTACCATGCATATTACTTTGTCTGTATTAATGATTAACCTAATGGACATCTATTTACAATTCAAACTCTTTCTTCGTTTACACCACTAATGACAAACATGTTATTAATTTTCATTTATTGCCTATTGAATAGGGAGCTACAAAATCCTTTACGCTTTTTCAGTCTTATGGTTTATAATATAAGTTGCCAATCATTTGCTACATGACTGCAAGGTATTTGTAAAAAATACTATCAAGATTTATCTTTGTTTATTCTTTCCACTTATAGCCACCTTGCTCATCCTTCCAAGATATAGTTGCAACTATTTGGCGTTTAGAATCCAAATAGCGAAACATGTACTTCAAATATATATATATATATATATGTATGTATGTATGTATGTATGTATGTATGTATGTATATGTATATACTTAAATAAAGTAAAACTTTTTGAAAACAATTTTTCAAATCACAAGTACGTCTCTAATATGTATAATTTTCCAGATTCAGGTAACCTATGCTTTGATACCAAATGTAACAACTTACCTGGAATGGGCATAAATCCTAGTCCAAAACAAACACATAGAACTTAGAGTCACTCTAAGAAATAAACAAAACAGAGGCAAACTATAATGAAATTTGATATCGCAGTGAAATGGAAAAAATACAATAATAAATTAAATATCTCATATCATATAACTAATATATTGTCGGAATAAATCATAGTCAAAATGTCACAAACACTGAATCAAAGGTACATCATCATAATAACTGAGATACAACAAGACACAAAATAAATAAATAAGATAGTAGTCGTCATCTTCAAGCCTATCATCATCATCAAGCTTGCACCCCAAGTCCATCCTATCTAACCTGTGCTATTAAAAGGAAGGGGTTAGAACAACTGTTCTAGTGAGTAAAATCTTAAAGTTTATATAACTTTTTCCAGTACTTAAACATTATAAAAACTATTAAGGGTGTGTCTAGGAAATCGTTACATATACACAAATACTTGTATACTAATACATATACCAATGGAAAAAGGCGGACCTTTCAATCATTTAAGGCCAAATAAAATAAGGGTGGACTGCCACAATCAACTAGTACACCTTAGCTGACCATAGTCACTTAAGACATCATTCCTAGTAGACATTACAAATTTATAAATACTCTCAAGATAGTGCAGGAGATAGTAAGTAGCCACTTTATACTAGTAGACGACTTCCCACTATTTAAGACCCTCCCAACGGACCCCTTCGTTACTATATAGCTAGACGAAGCGAACTCCTAGCCACTTAATACTCTCCTTAGACAGGCGGTTTCCCTTACAGTCAGGTGAAACTCTTAGTAGTTTATTGCCTACATAGACCCTCACCATTATTACCTAGAAGAAGTGAATAACTTTTGGAGAACTACTCAACCCATTTGAGACCATTTAGTTCCTTATAATTATTTTATTGAGGGAGACCCATAGATCACTTAATACCTGATGAGGGTGGTCCCCATGATTACAGTCAGTACTCCTAAGGATAAAACCATTAGGAAAAGTACGAGTCCAAAAATTTAATACACCTAAAAATGTGAATCAATCACTTAATACCTTCATTAAGGCAGGCTTATCCAAACATTAAATCGCCCATGGAACTATACATCTGACATTAACCCATCTTCTTGTTGTTGCCGGTAGCCGGGTTATCTAGAAGACTTCTACTAAAAGGATGGGTTAACCTCGTGTCCTCATGTCATTAAATACTAAGTAAATTCCATTAAAACACATAACAATACAACTCCCCTGGTGCGTACATTTGATTCAAAATTAAAAAATGCAATAGATATGTATTTAAGACACATGAACTATGCTATTACAAAATAGATAAATAAGCAATATATGGTGGCATGTAGAAAGTGTCTAATCGTATGAAATGTCAACCTGCACACATGATTATAGATTTAAAAATCATGTTCCTTGCAATTTATATCATGGCACGAAAGATCCAGATTAAGAATTACAAATTCAGTAGGGCAATAAAAAACAACACATCCCAATGATAGACTTGTGACCCTAGGTTTTTAGATTACTTTAGTAAAGAAATTAGGTAAATTATAAATACAAATTTATATGATTATTTTAGTCCAATTTTGGTTCCTTTCGATTTTTTGTACTTAACCAAAAAGTAGGGATTTCGGTTCCATGTAGTTTTTAGCAGCCGAATCTTTTAGATAAACGGTGATTTGACAACATATGATTTACTGTACTCAAATCCACTAATTTCATGTAAATTAAAGGTTTGAAGTAGAAAAGGAAAGAAAGCAAAATAGACTATTATTTTGATTTATATAAAGAAACAAGAACAGATCCCTTTTTTCATTTACATCCATAATCCAAACCCTAATAAACAAATATAGATTAACACTTCTGTTTAGCTGAAGTTTTGGAGCGGGTTTTATGGTAGGTTTTCATAATCTCTAAATCTCTAAGGCATACACAATCCAAAATTTTAGACTAAAAAAGATATAGAAACAAAGGAAAACATTAAAGATCTCACTTACAGCCTGTGAAGGAGAAAGTTATGTCTAACTCTAGTTAGAATCCTTTTTTCGATTATTGCATGCAAAACGATTCCAGTTCCCCTCCTTTTTTTGGTAAGTGTTGATGTGGGAAATTAGTTTTTTGCGCACGTCAACCCCTAAGTGTAAGTTTAACTATAAACTTGCAATCCAAATATCTAAAGTACGAAAAACGTAAAGGGACGCGTTATAATGGTTCAGCAATAACTCCTACGTCCACTTTGTAGTAATCATTCATCGTATATTCATCGATTACAAATGTTGTACAAGTTCAGAAAATTTGTATGTAGAAAGTTGTATGATAGAATGAAAAATAGCTTGTTAGTTCCAAACTTTGACTAAAATGCCCTTTTTCTTTTTCGTTGAGTCAAACTGTGCTTGAGAAAGCAACAATGTCCAAAAAGTAGCTTCAATGTCCAAGAGTATGCATGTATGTCCAAAAGCAAGCCAAATGTCCAAGTATATGTCAAAAATTTGTAGACAAACTTCTATGTGAAGTTTAGAAGTCCAAGCAATGTCCAAAAGCCATGAAGATGATGATGGCAACCATTAATGATGCCTTGTAGCTCCAATACCATATGCCAAAATGTAGACAAGGTCCAAGAATGCCAACCCTTAAGATTGCCAAGTAAAGGGTTACTTATAGGTGAGGTTTAGAGGCATCGACCTGAATTTTGAATCCCGGGGAGATGTGAAATTCGCATCCCAAAAAGATACCAAAAACCGTGTCGTTTACGAAATTTCACATCTCAGAGCCAAGAAATTTTGCACCCCAGAATTGCTTGAGAAACACAGGCAGATCAAATGAAATAGGGTGATCCGAATGTGGATAATCCGTTTGCCAAATCGCCTTGCAATTTCATATCCTGGCTTTTGCCATGATTTCGTATCCGGTTTCCATGATGCGAACGTGGGAAAATCATATCCCAGCCCGCCTCGATCAGGGATTTCGCATCCCTACTCCTTAGCCAAAAATTGCATCACCTCTACATCGTGCTAAACCCAACTTTGCATCCCAATTTTTGCCACCTGATCCTCGATGAACGCTTGATGATTTCGCATCGTAACCCAGCACACACATGAGACTTTGAGATACTAGATTCGAACCAGGGGATTTAGCATCCCCACTTGTCAAAACGCGGAGCCGCCCAGATCGATGCGCGCTCATGAAAAAGACTGATTTTCCGATGCCGATCGTGTCATTTTAACGTGCCAAATCCCAAACTTTTCCAATTGTAGATCTTTGCCAAGCCAAGTCATGTAGCTATTTTCCCTTGATCATTCAATATCGATCAATTATTTTTGAGTGAGCGAAACCAGAATTTGCCAAAATATAAACATTTTCCATCGACGAGTTTTGCCACGTTATCGGACTGATACACTCATGGATTTTGAGCATATCGGACCGAGTTGATCATGTATTTTTACCATACCATATTTTCCAAGTTTATTGATGTCTTTTTCAATCCAATAACGATGATGTTAGGAATCGACGATATTTCAAACCTTTTTCAAACAAGTCGTGACTTCAACCAAATCGCTTTGTGTTTTCCGATGATGTTCTCGAGACTTAAGTGCGCCGCGAACCAAAATTTTGACATGTGACCGTTTTGCCAAAAAGTTGGTCAATACTTTACCCCCCAAAACATATTTTCACAGGGGAAGAGCTCGACGTCATGGCCAATCCAGGAATGGTTTCACAGTAAAAACACAACCTTTTAGTCTGCAAATTCGGTAATCACGTCATACTTGGGGATACACGGTAAAGGGAATTTACCTCCGGTCAGGGATGGTGTAGGAAGGGTAGAAGGGGAACTTGTCACAGTAGACAATGTGAATCTGGTCTCTCCTATCTCCGTACACTGAGGGTCATACACAGCTGAAACCCTAGCCAAAGGAGCGGGATCGCTCACCATAGCAGATTAAGGGGCCAGTGGCCGATAAGAGCATCCGTCTCCAAATGTCTCTGCTACTACCATGCTCTCGGTTATGGAAAACTTCCCCTTTTCAGCGATGAGCTTCGCTAGCCTCTCTCTCTCAGCATCCTCCAGCAGCAACCTCCTTCCTTCCTTTAACTTTTCACGCTCCTCGTCGCTCAGAAGATCAATCATGAGTTTGCGTTCATTTAAAGTGTTCACATCCACTTGGCGCAGATAGGCTTCATATGGGACTAACCTCTCCCATTTCCGAGCTAGCTCACGGGAGTAATCGTCAACCCATGAGAGTCCACAGAATCTCAAAACCTTAACGTACATATTTTTGATATCTTCCAACACAGACGATTCTACCCAGAACTCCGTATCCTCCAGCTGCTCCCTCGGTTGTTCCACCTCCCTCTGGTGTTCTGCTTTCAATCCATCCACTGTGCTCATCACATCTCAATCGCTGGCCTCTGCGTCTTCCTTTGCCTTCCTCATCTCCTCGAGCTGCCTCTTTAAGCTATCATTCTCCGCTCCTAAAGCATTATTGTCATTCTAGAGCTAGGTGACTCTCGCATTATCCCTTTCCAGATTAGCACAAGCCTTATCCACCTCGGCCTTTTCCCTCTTTAGGGCCATGTTCTCGGAGGTTAGATTAGCTAGACTTTCCATGAAAGAAGAGTGGGAATGATCAGCCTCCCTCCTGAGTGTCTCATACCCTTGCCTCATCTCTGCTGCAAACAACAAGATCCACAAGTTAGTATTCAAAGGCATGGTAATGGAAAACAATACGCCCATGGTACAAAAAGCAAACTCATCTATTTCTACATTCAGATGGCCAAGGATGGTCTTCTTGACATCAGTAGTCAACTTATGATTAGTAAGTTCCATAATTTTCCTCCTGATCAGCTCCGAGAGATGGAAAGAATACTTGGTAAGTTCATTGGATTGATGATATGAAGCCTTCACATGCATCCATACCTCCTTGGACTCCCTAGCAGGAGCTGGACGAATATCAGGGAGAAATATCGGCTCATCAAAGTAATGTCGAAGGAAATGTTGTTTCAAAAACGCTCTCCGCTCATTTGTGGAAAGGTCTTGTATTCCCGTTGTAGTCACTCTGTCCGGCCTTGGCTGGCCAATTAATGACTCTTTCCCCTTAGTAGTCTGAACGAAAGCCAAATAAGCGGTGTGGGAAGGAGTTGTCGACGAAGGACACCTCGACCCCCCTAAGTCGAGTCGAGAATCTCACCCAAACACTCGGATTAGAGGAGGGGAGAAGGAGTCGAAGATTGTCGGGGGCCTATCCTGGTGACGACTCTCGCCACCGCGATCTTGTGAATACGGAGAATCACCGTACAAGCTAGCCCCTCTCCTAAAGAAAATGAGAAAGGCATTCCGAGAGTGTCGGCGGCCTCCATGCCCATGGCCTAGTCCTTCGCGCCCTCTTGCCATTACACCTGTCAAAGAAGCAATTCACGGTCAGATGATTAGTGCATCCTGGTGAATCCTTATGCTATGCAGTGTTTATGAGTGTATGCCCTAAATGTTCTCCCAACAAACTAGATTGTGGTCTGCTCAAAGGAGTTAACCCCTCAGCATCAAGAGCTAGCTCTTCCATACTTGCCGTAACAGACCACGAGGACAATTCTAAGTTGAGTTGATTAAGGCCATCAAACTGGCCTTCCTCCTCGAGCGACCCGGCAGACTCAGCCGGAATCACCAGAGACTGTGGTTTGTCTGACATTCCTCCCCCCGCCTCTCCTGTCAGAAGCGGGACTGGAGCGCTCAACAAACCCTTGACCCCAGCAGCCCGCTCCTGACCACGAACCATGCTTCTGCGCACATCTCTTTGAAAATTGATAGCCATTTTTGGCTTGGGGGCAACATTCTCTTTTGACCAAGGGCCGCAGGTCCTTTTAACACCTTCTCTTTTGGAACATAGCTCGCAATGGCAGGTCTGATTATAGCCCGATTGTCCGGAAGCAACCCGACGTGACGAAGGTGCTCCTGACTTGTCACTGTGTCAGTATTGCGAAACTCCACGAGGATTGCTCGTAGAGCATTTAGGAATTACTGGTACTCATCAATGGTAGGCGACTCTCGACTTCCTAACACAACCAAAACATGACAAAATGAGGCATTGGATCCAAAAAACTATACGATAAGAAGCGAAGTTCAAAAAAATACTCACTCCCTTCTATCCATCTCCTCGCGAACCCAGGAAGGAAGCGCACAAAGAACCACTCGTGTTTGAACGCTGACTGCCTGGGCCACTTCCCAACAACTTTGTGGCAGATGACGCTTCCAGGAACCATTGGAGGGCGACGTGCTCCCCATTCTCCTAAGATGGAAAATGTACCGAATATCCTCCCCGGTATGTTCCAAATGTAGATACTCACAGTAGAGAACATAAGTGCCTAAGAGTGAAGCGTAAGCATTTGGGAGCAGTTGCAATGGTGCAAGGTGGAAATAGCGTAACATGTCTTGAGTAAGGTCATTGGCTGGGGGTACATATCTAGAAAACAAGCCTGCATATTCCAAGTAGTAAAGACCTCGGGTGTCAAGTGAGCCCTACCACCCTCTCCCGGGGCGCGGATATCATCCTCCGGTATGTTTGAAACACAACTCCATTTTCCTAACTGCTGAAGCATCCATGTGCGACGGTACCGAATCCGTCGGGTTTTCTAGAATAATCGCGTCGGATAGCATATCTGGGGCCACTGGGGCCGCCAGTGTGTCCTCACTAATAATATCCGCATTCTCGACCTCCTCATGTGTAACCGGGGACTGTTGTCTCTCAGTTTGCTCTCTGTGTTCGGACACTTCTGGTGAACTAGTCGTTTGGGAAGGAGTTGATCCTTAAGTAATCTCAAGCTCGCTGTCAGTTGAGCAACCAATGTTGGTAGAATGAGATGTCTGTGGCAATGGCGGGGAAGCCTCGACATCTGGGGTTTTTCCAGTCTTCGAAATTGTCTACATCGCTGGCTATACTTTAACACACTAGAATTAGACATCTCAGTGGAGTAAGCAATACCCCTCGTGTTGGTGACATCTAACATGTGTTTGCGGTGTCATGCAAAAATAAGATGCACATAGGATATTTAAACAGTCCAATGGTTCAGTTACAATTCGAGTATATGTGCTATCCTACGTGAAAAATTTGAATCCCTGTCTGCTCAATTATCTACATAGGCATTGGCGCGATCACGCAAGTGTATAGTTTGCAAAATCAGTCAACAACTCGATTATTACCTCATCCAACGCAAAGCACATCATATCTAGATGAGACGTACTTTGGGGGGGCAAATGTTAATCATCTTTCTGGTTCGGTTCCTAAAAGTACATAGGACACGTTCGACTCAATGCATCGCGTGGAGCTAAAGCCGAGAGGCACCCCTAGGAGTATAGGAAACAGGCTGAAGCGGGATCGCGCCAATGGAGACCTCACAGCTCCCCTAACATATCTCCAAACCAAGGCTTCGAACCTCTAGGAGTCGCGAGCTCAAGTCCCGAACTCCTGAGCACCCACCAACATGATCTTCGTACTCCTCGGAGGACGAATTATGTGCCCCTCGGGATGCGTATTTTGTACCCTTAAAGGGTACAAAATTCTCACCCTACAGGGTGCGAAATTCAAACCCAAGGGGTATGAAAATTCGAACCCCTCGGGGTACGAAATTCGTATCCTAAGGGGTTCGAAATTCGAACCCATCAATGTGTGAATTTCGTACCCCTAAAGGGCACGAAATTCGTACCCAACGGGGTACGAAATTCTTGCCCTCTTGGTGTACGAATTTAGTACCCCATGTAGGGGTTCAAAATATGTGATGGCGTGTGCCTGGGGAGGGGGGAGGAGGCTCGAAATTTCGAGGGCCGTGAGCATGTGGCATGAAATTCGGGTTGTGGTCCCCTATTTTCACCTACTCCTACCTAATCATTTCCCTATAAATACCCCTTAGCCTCACACTTCAAAGGGGTGGGATTTTTTAACCTAAGACCTCTTGAGAGCTCCTTTAATGGCATCTCCACTTTAAGGAAGAAGAAGGGCAAAAGTGTCTTTTTCCTAACACATGAAATATATGATAATTATGACATCTTATAACTTAGAAATGAATGTATGGAGATGCCATGTGATAGTCTCAACCTTGTAATCCTTGGTGATAAATAATATTCCAATGACTCTTCAAAGTGGATGCAGGCCTCTCTCAAGGCTGAACCCCTATAAGTCTCTCGTGTTATTTACCGCTTTCCACTCTTGTCTATACGACCGAATTAATAATTCCTAGTAATTGGAATCTTGGGTGTTTACGACATTTTTGTCGTTAACAATTGACATTAAGGAGGATATGTAAATTTGAGAAACATGGTAATTAGTTTTCATGTTAATTGAAACAAATTAGCGAGAATATGTTAATTGGAGGGAACATGAAATTTGTCATTTATGTCCAATTTGATTGAGGAAAATATGTCATCTCTGTTCATTTGATTAGGGAAAAACATGTTAATTAGACAATTATGTTCATTTGAGTTTAATTTTGGAAAAACATATTAATTAGACATTTATGTTCAATCGATGTTAATTAGACATTTATGTTCATTTGATGTTAATTCAGGAAAAACATGTTAATTAGGCATTTATGTTCAATTGGAAAAAGCATTTTATTTGACATCAATTTGTAAACATGTATTTGATATCAATTTGTAAACATGTTAATTTGACACTGACATTGGAAAATATGTTGTTTGACATTAATTTGTAAACATGTTGGTTTGGGATGAAATTGGAAAATATGTTCAATTGGCATTAATTTGAAGACTACGTTAATTCGGCGGTAATACAGAAAACATTTTAATTGTACTTAATAATATGGCATTAAGTAATCTGTATGGTAAAACATGTTAATTGGAATTAATGATACTTAATTGAACAGTAACATGCAAATGGAAAACGTGTGAAGGAGAATCATATGTAAATTAAGTAAAACATGTAACTTAATCTGTAAACATATGAGCATGTGTCTGTGTGATTTGGCGAAGGGTTGTTACATTTAAAATACAACTGGAAAATATAACATATAGTTATAAGTTGCTTATTAATGAACTTAAACCTGCTAAGCTAAACCTGTTAATTAATAAGCTAAGAGATTCCACGTCTGTTGTTAAGACATCATATATTTGGGGGAACTTTTAAAATTGTAGTTTACATTGGGGACTAAGCCTAGTGGTGGCTTGTGTCAATTCTACTGTTGTTTGAAACCCATATCAGCCAGTATCCCTGTTGGTGTCAAATCGGGGTCTCGCACTAGATAGGGGCCAAGGCACGCTTTACCGATCTAGATTGTAAGAGGTTCAAAATCTTAGAGGTGGGTATAGGGATGTTACGGAGGAGTTATGAGCGTCATTGGGTCCGATGGGGGAAACCAAGACGATACAATACCGGTGGATAGGGTTGTGTCTTTAAATTTGACGGGTTAGGGATTGATATCCCTACTTCCGTGGTTGGCACACTATTCATGTCTGTAGGGAGCCGATTAATGGGTAGCATTAGGAAAAATCCCTCATAATTACAAGTTTCTGTCTAAATCTATAGAAGTGCAAAACAGTCAATCTGCCTGATTTGATTTCTATTATTATTATTATCATTGTCTTTTTATAAGAATTGCCAGTCCTTATTATCAGTTCATATCAGTTATTGTTCACCTTTAGATATGTTAAGACGCTTACCCTTTATGACACTAGAATCACTATTTACCTGTTTTACTTAACTTAGCAAGTCGATATAGTAATCACAATAGCTCACCATGCTTTATGTCTGACCCATTTACTTTCTTCCTTTCTCTTTTCTTTCCCCTAGGTTAATAGGGAGAAAGTACATAGTTCATATTTCTTTGTTAGCTTTGTCGTGATGGTTACTGGAAGTTGGATTACTTCCCGTTCTCTTCCTAAGGTTAGGTTGTATTGTTTTGACTATATTTGGAGGATAATGTTATTTTACTCTGATGTTGTTTTTGATTGAGATTTAAAGACATGACATTTTGTAACTGTTTGGTTAAATGAAACAAAGAGCAATTTGTATTTTGTAAGATGAAAGTTTCTTCCTATATTGTAAATTTATATTTTTGTCTTGTGAAATCTTTGTTTTTGTGATGTTTTATGTCTTTATACCTATAATGCTCCATACTTCCTTAATGAAATCCTCATATGGGTGACATTAAGGAACGTGGTGTGTTACATTTGATATAAGAGATTAAGGTTACCAAGATCACTAAAGTTTTGTTCTTAAAAAAGGATTTTCAAAAGAAAACGCAATTTTAAGATATCAAAAGTTACTTCTAAAAATAAAATATACCCTATAGTCAGTTACAACCTTCCTTTGACTCTTTCTAAATCTTTATCGTTTTACTTAAGTTATAAGGCATTCTATCTAAGCTCTCCTTTTTATGTTGAAAATTTGAATAATGGACAAACTCGTTTAGCTTAGTAGTTGGGAAGAGTCGATGTTAAAAAGGAACTTGTTGCTAGATAGATATTAAAAAGGGTTAATCATGTATGGAACTACCTTATTAGTTTAGTGATAAGGAGGATAGTTTGGAAGATAAGAAAAACCTAGATTGATTGGTTAAAGAAAGGGGATGTATTTCCATAGTTTGGTTTGAAATTAACATAAAAAAGTCATTGCAAGAATGAATGGGTTGGTGCGAAATAGAAGTTTTATCGTACTGCGCACTAACCTCCGACTTAAAGATAATTAAAAAGAAATATCTTGCAATCATAGGTTTCTATAAATTAGATTTTGTGATAATCTGGAAATAGTTTTTTATGCATTTTCGGTAACCAATCAATTAGGGAACTTCCAGAAAGGTGAATTTAAGGATGGCAAGTAAAAGGTCAACATGAGTATACTAATGACAAAATGATTATAGGGAATATAAGCAGTAAAATATTGGACATGAAGAGAAAAATGGTAAAAGGAAAGGATTGGTGGAAGAAAGAATGTTATCTATCTTTAGTTCTTGCTAGTTTTCCTATTTTGTTTAGGAACATTCTGTACCTTTTTCATTTGATGTATTGGTTGCGTGGGGACGTAGCCACGATAAGTTGAATCTTATAGAGCGTCTGTATTGTAGGCTTAATAGAGCGGTCCTTTATAGAGAGGGTAAATCCCAGAGGGTGTGATGATTGCACTAGTGACTGTTTTGCACTTATGCCCAGCAGTAGTTTCTGAACCCCGTAGGGATCACTTAACTATCTGTTTATGTAACACCCCACGTCCATTAATGTCACTCATAAAGGGAATGCATTAACTTCCAGGGAGCGTATTTAGTGTATAGAACAGAATATAATAAGACAGATATAAATAATGGTACTGGAAAATTTTAAAACAACTTTTATTGCAGCGGAGAAATGGTTTGATTACAACAAATTCATAAACCAAGTACACATAATATCCATCTTGATAAATTGTTTCAGAGTACATAAAATAAAAAGCATAAACCCCAACACAAGTAGCCATAAAAGAGATGAGCTGAACTATACTTTCAGCAATCCAAGCACTTCCAAAAGAGAGAGAAAGAGATCCGAGATCAAGCTCCACTAGTACTAGTCCCACCTTGAGAACCTAGGGGGGAGGAAGAAAAGAGGAGAAAATAAGGGGGTCAGACATAAAGTTTGGCGAGTATAATAACTTTAACAATATAATTATTAAAGTAACTAGGATAAGGCATAAACTGGTAAGATAAGATATGACCATAAAACAAGTGGGAATGACAAAGCAAATAAGAGGAATATTTTGGCATTAATCTCGTTCCTAATCACCATAGGATAATTACTATACTGCACCACCACTAGTCACCCTAAAAGTTGATCCCGCCTACAGAACTTAATAATGATAATGGTAGTTTCGTGTACCCCTAGCTGCCTTCATAGGTGTCGTCTGCCCCTATCTCCACTAGTTGTACCCACTACCCCCATTCGATCGGCTCCCTAACTCATAGATACCCGTGCTGGACCCATAGTGGGGTGTATCACTCCCCAAAATGGCAACCCGATACCACCAAAGATGCACGGCTTATATCTACACGATGCAACAACGCCTTACCTACCATCCCGGGCCCATGCACGCACATGACCCCGTTGGACTTGCGTTGCCACCGCTAACCCGTTTTGACCTCTTACAATCAAATCCAGTAAGCGTGTCCCGTCCTCGACTTAGGTCGAGCTCACAAAGATACTTAATGGGTTACTGGTTTGAAAAGGGCCCCCATGCATGACACAAGCCTTCCACCTATGCTTGGTCCCCACTAAGGTTTCCCCACTTAACCCCATTCTTATTCATGTCTTCTTACATGTTTCAATCTTGGTTTAGTGCATCTAATCGTATTTCACATGCAACCCAAGGCACACACTTAACCCCTCATGTCCCACCACATGTTTATCTGGTTAAGTGTTACTTAATTCATTAGAACCGTAACCTTGTAAAGACCTCCCACATTAGGCTGACATTTGCGGTTGCTGGATTTGCAGGGCAGGTCCGGGCAGTCTTATACCGCAAACGAGCCTAACCTCGTATCTTTACAATTGTTACGCATTTAATTCGTGCCTTTGACCTCTCACATTAGACTGGCATTTGTGGCTGCTGGATTTGCCGAGCGGGTCCGGGCAGTCTTACACCACAAAAGAGTCTAACCTCGTGTCTTAGACGGTTAATTATTACACATCTTTATTTAACCCCAAATTGGATAAATATCCCTATTCAAATTTGTTAATAAATTCCAAATTTATTTATGTCCATAATTATCTCTTAAAATTATGTCCATAAACACCAATTATGCCATTTAATGTCTCAAATTAATTATATGCCTTTTAAGGTCATTTTATGCCAATTCACAATTTATGTATATTCAATATTATCCCATCATCCCCATGCTATTCGTACGTTTCCATATGACATATGTTAGACTCGCAGATAGTCTAACTTATAAAAAGAAAAACAACATCACATAACACATAAAATAGATCTAAGGATCATGACATAAGATTACATAGCCAACAACTTGCATATGAATTTCATTCAAACTAGCATATTATACAAAACTAGCATAGGTAATGGGCATAAACTTGCATAACTTATGTACTGCTATAGATCCAAACATAAAGGTGTGAACTTGCATATGGATCTAAGCATAAAGATGTAAACATGCATATAGATCTAAACATAAAGATGTAAACTTGCATATAGATCTAAACATAAAGATGCATATGGGTCTAAACATAAAGATGTAAACTTGCATACAGATCTAAACATAAAGATGTAAACTTGCATATAGATCTAAACATAAAGGTTAATGTCACATAAACTAGCATATGCATATACATGTCTCACATATATTTTAACAACCCAAACTTGCATAAGATTCATACATGAATATATGATCCAATCATCACAAACTTGCATAAGATATACGATTCAACTTGCATAAGATTCACATAAGAACTAACATATGATCCAACTTGCATAAGACTAACATATGATTCAACACCACAAACATACATATAATTTACATCACATGATTCAAAATCATATTCTCATAATCCCAATTATATCTTATCATAATTAAATTAATTAATTATTTTGTGAAAGCTATCATACTCACAATTAAAAAGAATAGTCTTGTCTTTCTGGGATTTGTATTCTGAAACTGAATTGATCGCCTTTGATGTAGACTAATCGTTATTTAGATTTGATTTGATTTTGATTCAAGCTTCTATCTTGCTTTAGGGTTGAAAGTTTATGGTGGCTACTCTAGGTTCTCCATTGACGGCATGGCGGCTCTTGTTATGAATTAATGTGATTAGGGTTAGGGGTTTAGGAGTGTTTTTATAGAAGTTTAATTTAATAAGAGTCGTTGGATTAACCTAGGGATATTCAGAACCATCAGGACAACTCAGATGCCATATCAACCCTTAGGGCGAATTGGGCTACGGGTTGACAGCTGAACACCTTGGATCGACCCCTAGTCGACCCAACAGAGCTCGGGTTGACTCCAAAAATGGTGCGGTTCGGCTATTCCCCCTCCCGATTCATTGTTTTGAACTTTTTTTTTGAATATATATATATATTCCTCTCATATGCATACAAACTTCAAGGCTTAATAACTTCTTCATAAGTTATCTGTTTTATGCAAACCAAATGTCTATCTTGACCCAAAATTTTGAGATGAACATAATAGCGCAACCCATTTCACTTAAATCTTCTTCTAAAAATTAAATATACTTTAATTTGTGAATTTTAATGTTATAAAATTACGGGGTGCTACATTCTCCCCTCCTTAAAGGAGTTTGTCCCCGAAATCTATAAGTTAAGAAGAATGTATCCTACCAACCAATCATCCATCTACTCAACCATCATCCACAAGCATCCATTGTCCTTAAAGAAATTTCTAATGCTATATGAACTTATGCAAAAATGTGTGTATATGTTCCTTATCTAATGCAAAGATCAGGCGGTCCACTGATTCAGTTGACCTCCTTAATGCAAATCATGATAGTGCCAGGCGTCCATTATGTATGCGAAAGAATCATATCGATACATATTATTTCTGTTATCCATCTGATCGATCCAAGTGAATGTAGGTCAGTTTTAAGTGTTTTGAAGTAGGGGTCGGTCATATAATTATTATGAGGGATCGGTCGTAGAGCCCAACGCTTGGTCGCTCTGAGAACCAAAGCCTCCGGGTCGCTCCAAAAGGGGAAAGCCTTATGGTCACCCTAGAGACAAAAGGCACCTGGTCGCTCTCTTTTATACGCTGACCCGATCGCTCCAGATCCAGAAGCCACCCGATCGTCCCAAAAGCTAAAGAAAGCTGGTTGTTCCAAACTTGGTCGCCCGCTAGTCTCTGATCGCTCCAAATACAAAGGGCAGCTGATCGTCCTTCTCTAGAGACCGATCCCATGTTTGAGGGAACCAATTCCGATGTGTTCTCAATCCTGGTCGCATAATTCTGGAGGGTATTCATTGGTCGGTCCGCTCCGCATTCTAGCCTCCTGGTCGTCCTTTCCTCTGGCGGAAGCTCCTGGTCGGCTAAAGCGCTAGAAACGACCTGTGAGGGCGTGACAGCTGGAAACAACTGGTGACAACTGGCAGTGGCATTTTCGTAAATACCGAAAAAACGACCAGACCCCTGCATACAAGATTTCAGCCATTTCTCCGCCTATAAATAGGACCCTACCTCCATCATTTTGGGGGGGCTTTTTCTGGAATTACGAGGAGGTGCTGTCTAATTGCTTTCAGGATTTCTCCAAGCATCTCTTCTCTATCATCGATCACAAATCTATGGAGCATTGGAGTATGTGGAGCATGTGGAGCATAGCTTTCATGGAGGAACAAGCATAAACACTCTTCACATTACTTCATTTCTTCTTGATCATCTAAGGAGCTTTTATCCATGGCTTTCATGGAGGGATTGGCATAAAATACGTCAAGCTTTCATCCATTCATTCAATCGGTTGTAGAGATAAATGCATGTCAAAGAAGCTTATATGAATGCATAATGGAGCAAATATTGTAATTTTGTGGCTACTAATGAAATTCAATTTTCAAAGTGGACGTAGGCTCGAATAAGAGTCGAACCACTATAAAATTCTTGTCTTCTTTCTTTATTTTGGTATTTTGATGCTTTTGAATGTTAGATATGGCCTCACACAACTCTAAAGGTTTTCTAACGCCCCGCCACTGAAAAGGTGACGTGCTTTCTAAGCATCTCGCCTCCGATTAGGTAACGTGTTTAGAAATCCCATTTTGGTTGTTATACCAATTTTCGGTATCAACAATTAGGCGCCCACCATGGGGCCAGATCTACTTTCTGGCATCAAGTATACTACGCAGATCTTGAGATCTTGAAGCTAAGCCTTAAAATAGCTCGCTCCAGCTTGCGATTTGGACCTTCTGACGGATTTTCTGCAAAGTTCAAATTGCCTTCTGAAATAATGCCACCAAAAGCAAATAAGGAAGCTAGAATTAGAATCTCTAATGGAGAAAATCGGGATGAGACCCCCGTGGCTAACCGATTTGAAGTGGGAGAGACATCTAATGGAGGTGCGAATGTCACAAGAGGCGAGCTTGATCAGGCTGTCGCTGGATTGACGCAACAGCTAGAGATAGCTAACAAAGCCATGTTGACAAAACTTGATTCTCTCTTTGCACTTCAGGCCGCTACGGCAAAGGTGGCTTCTAAGCCCATTCGTGCAGAGGATGCTGGTTCTTCTTCTTCTAGTCCAAATCGGGAAAAATCTTTTCAAGAAATCTCCGATCCAGATAAAGGAAAGCATGAGGTTTCGAAGCAAGCTGATCGGAACCGCACTACAGGGATCTCTTCTCATCAAGCGGCTAATTCTGCCAAAGGGGCACTTTCCAACCAAGAAAGACCAGGGCCCCTAAGTCTCAACCGCGATGGTTTGCTCAGGCAAGCCTCCGGTCAAGACAAAGGTGTCCGCCCCGCAGATAGCCTCCCTGAGAAGGAACGCCTCAAGAAAATGGTCCAACAGCTTATGAAGGAAAGCCAATCTCGAAACGATAGTGAGGCAGAATGGGAATTCGCACCGTCCAAAACCCCCCTCACTGAAAGGATTAAAAAGACAACTTTCCCACGCAAATTCAAACCTCCTTCAATCCAAGCTTATAACGGGACAGGCGACCCCAATGTGTTCTTGTTTCGATATGATCAGCACATGGATGGGGCACAAGCAACTGACGAACTTAAGTGCTTGTACTTCCCGGTGTATTTGGAAGGGGTTGAGTCATTATGGTTCACAAGGTTGCCTCCCCGATCTATTGATGACTTTGCCACATTGGCAAGATGCTTCCGAGACCAGTTCCGCCTCCAAACAACAAAGGTCGGAGATATCATGTCCCTCAACAAACTAGAATAAGCTCCTGGTGAAACGATAAGGTCTTTCTTGAATCGTTTTAATGCTGCTGCTGCAGAAGTAGGGACCCAAGAGCCAAGGCTAATTCTAATGGCCTTAAAGGGGGGCATTGATAAGCTGTCTGAATTCGGAAGGTGGCTAAAAAGAAAGAAACCTGAGACGCTAGAAAAAATTTATGACAAAGCCGAGGAATATATGTGTCTTGAAGACGATCCTATCTATTCCATTGGCAATGTCAAAGCTAAGGTGGTCCCGGAAAGGAAGGAAGCTCCCAAAAAGAATAGTCAAGAAAATTTTAGGGAAGGTCAAAAGAGAGGAAGCAGTAATGATGCTAGAAATGATAAGGATTCCAAGAAACGGCGTTTCTTCAAGCCAACGGATTTTACTCAGTTGAATGATACAATCGAGCACATATATATGGCAACAAAGGATGCAGAGGGCTATCCGAGCCCAAAGCCAGTAAAGGTGTCCGAAGAAGCTGCAAACTCAGGGAGGTTCTGTCGATTTCACAATCGACCGGGACACGACACTAATGAATGTCGACACCTGAAAAACTTGATTGAAGAATTGATAAGGCAAAATCGTCTCCAGGAGTATGTAAAGCGTTCATCAGATACCGACCCTGTCCAGGGGCAGCAGGTCTATCCAAGTCAAGATAAAAGAGCACCTGCGAATATTCCTCGACCTGTTATCAATATAATCAGTGGCGGACCTCATCCTGCAGGGGATACTTGGGAAGATATGATCAGGTATACTAATGAACCAATAAGCATTCCAAAAGGAGACGGTTTTGAGGTTTGCAATAATTCTCTTCGTCGAAAAATGCCTAAAACATCCTGCGAAGATGTTATCTTCCGGGATCGGGATTCCGACGGAATGTTGGTTCCAACTGTTGACCCAATGGTGATCACCATTGGCTTGGGTCCAGCAATAGTAAAGAAGGTGTTGATTTATAACGGAGCATCCGTGAACTCCTGTTTTACAGTACTTTCTCTAAAATGGGTCTATCCATGGATAATGTGCGAGCTAGCAAAGACAAAATACACGGGTTCACTGGCATACCAACTCAGCCAATAGGTGTGATTGATCTCCTTGTAGAGCTAGGAGAGGGAGAGAGGCAAGTCTCCATGATACAATCTTTCGTTATAATTGACTCACCTTCAGGGTACAATGCATTCTTGGGAAGGCCAGCACTTGCTGACTTCAGGATAGCTCTTGCTCCTTGGTGCTTGATGATGAAGTTCCCGACCGCAAATGGGGTGGGAGTTATCAAAGGGGATCCTCAGGAATCAAGAGAATGCTATATGGCAGAGCTGATTGAAGCTCGGAAATACGAAATCCGGAAGGATGCGGAGACTCCTCTCTGCATCCATGAAGCTCCTTTATAGCAATTAATGACCATCCCCTGCGCTGGAACATATAACGACATGCAGGAAGATATGGACCCACGAAAAATCGGTGCAGGGGATGAAAAGGTAGCACCAGCTGAAGCTACCATTTCCATAGAGATCCATGATAGTGATACAGATAAGCTAATAAAGATAGGCTCCCAATTGGACCCTATGCTGCAAAAGGAATTGATTAGTTTTCTGAAAGCAAATTTGGATGTCTTCGCTTGGAATCACTCAGATATGTGCGGGATACCTCCAGACGTAATAGTGCATAAGCTGAATATTAACCCCAACGTGCGCCCGGTGAAGCAGAAAAGACGGATACAGGGCCCAGAAATGTCTGAAGCTTTGAAAGATGAAATGGATAGGCTATTGACGAATAATTTCATTCGAGAATCCACCTATCCTAATTGGGTGTCCAATCCGGTCCTTGTGAAAAAATCAAACGGCAAATGGCGAGTGTGTGTCGATTATTCTGACTTGAATAAGGCTTGCCCAAAAGATAGTTTCCCCCTACCTCGAATTGATCAACTTGTTGATGCAACGGTGGGGCATGAGCTATTGTCTTTCATGGATGCATATTCTGGATACAATCAGATTATGATGCACAAGCCAGACCAGGATAGTACCAGTTTCATAACTGATCGTGGTTTATATTGTTACAAGGTAATGCCGTTTGGTTTGAAAAATGCAGGTGCCACCTACAACGCTTGGTGAACGCGATGTTCAAAACTCAAATTGGAAAGACTATGGAGGTTTATGTTGACGACATGCTGGTAAAATCCAAAGAAGCAAAGAATCATACAGAGGATCTTGATGAAATGTTCCAAATCCTGAGGAGATACGTCATGAAGCTCAATCCACTTAAGTGCTCATTCGGCGTAGCATCAGGAAAGTTTCTTGGTTTCATGGTAAATGCTCGGGGCATTGAAGCAAACCCAGCACAAGTGATTGCTTTACGGGAAATGCAAGCTCCACGGACTAAGAAAGAACTCCAATGCTTAAACGGCAAGGTAGCAGCATTAAGCCGCTTCATCTTAAGGCCAACGGACAGATGCATTCCCCTATTTGATGCATTAAAAAAGGAAAAGAAAAGCTTCCAGTGGACTCTTGAATGCCAACAAGCATTTGAAGATCTCATCAAGCACATGGAATCCCCTCCGATGCTATCGAAGCCTAGGGATGGGGAAAGCTTGCTCTTATACCTTGCAGTGTCATCCCATGCGTTGAGCGCAACACTCGTTAGGGAGGAAGACAAAGTGCAGTGGCCAGTATACTATATTAGCAAAAGGTTTACTGGGGCAGAGATGAATTATCCAAGGATAGAAAAGCTTGCGTATGCCTTGCTCATCGCATCACAAAAGCTCAGGCCCTATTTCCAATCCCACTCTATTAAAGTCCTTACCGATCAACCCTTGAAACAGGTGTTGTTCCGTCCGGAAACTTCAGGGAGACTCCTAAAATGGAATATTGAACTCAGCCAATATGATATCACTTACTACCCCAGAAAAGCAATAAATGGGCAAGCTCTGGCCGACTTTATTGCTGAATTCACTGACAGGGGAGAGGAAATGGAGGAAACTAACGAATTGGCCGTTAGGTGGAAATTTTTTGTTGATGGCGCTAAGAATGAATATTGTGCTGGGGCGGGGATAGTATTCGAAACCCCAGAAGGACGACATGTATGCTGTGCTCTGCGATTTGATTTCCCCATCACCAACAACGAGGCCGAATATGAAGCGTTACTTGGAGGATTGCGGGTTGCAAAAGAACTAAGCTTGAAAAGTCTACTAATATTCAGCGATTCACAGCTAATGGTTTCTCAAATCAAAGGTGAATTTCAGACTAAGATGGGAAGGCTTCCGACATATCTGCTTAAAGCCAAAGAACTTCTCGACAACTTGGAATATTATTCTATCTCTCATATTCCCCGTAGAGAAAATTGGAAGGCAGATTCCTTATCAAAGCTGGCTAGCACCGGAGATCCTCAAATCTTCGATCTAGTTCCTGTGGAAGTATTATCTAGTTCCAGCATTGAGGAATCCGATATAGACTGGGTTATGGAAGCAACCAACGAGCCCGACTCGTGGATGACCCCTATAAAAAACTATATACTTCACGGAACACTTCCTGAGAAACCAAAGGATCGCAGAAAACTGCTCCGAAAGTCTCGCCTATATCTCGTCCAAGACGGTCATTTATACAGGAGAGGATATTCAATGCCATTACTACGATGTGTGACAAAGGAGTAATCTAAAGCGATTTTGGCGGAGCTACATGAAGGAGATTGCGGAGGTCATGTTGGCGGACAGACTCTTGCCAAAAAGGTCCTTCGATATGGTTATTTTTGGCCCGATGTGAACTTCGACTCAATGACATTCACTAAGAAATGCGACCGGTGCCAGAAATTTGCAAAAATTCCAAGAGCTCCGTCAACTGAGTTGACACAGATGTTGAGTCCTTGGCCATTCGCTGTCTGGGGCATAGACTTGATTGGAGCACTACCTACCGCAAAATCGAGCTTCAAATATGCTATAGTGGCCGTGGATTACTTTACCAAATGGGCTGAAGCTGAACCATTGGCAACTATCACATCAAAGAAGGTAATCAACTTTGTGTTGAAAAATATCATATGCAGGTTTGGGGTTCCGCAGAAAATTATTACTGACAATGGCACACAATTCGAAAGTGATGAATTCAAGGATTTCTGCAACAAATATCATATTCAGAAAAGCTTTGCAGCAGTTGCCCACCCGCAGGCCAACGGGCAAGTTGAGGCAGTCAACAAAATCCTGAAATCCACCATTAAAAAGCGTCTCGAGAAAGCTAAGGGCAACTGGATTGAAGAATTGCCACTTGCCCTATGGGCTTATCGTACGACTCATAAAATTGCAACTGGGCATACTCCGTTCTCCTTGGCATATGGTTCAGAAGCAATGATACCTGTGGAGTTAGAGGTTCCAACTCACCGCAGAATTCATTTTAACCAAGAAGAGAATGAAAAGCTGCAACTTGAGGCTCTTGATTTACTCGAGGAGAAAAGGACTGAATCAGAACTTAGAATGGTCGCCCATCAGAGAAGAATTGCTCGTCACTTCAATCAAAAGGTCAGGCATAGAACATTTGAAATGGAAGACCTGGTGTTAAAGAAAATCATGACTGCAACAGGAGTCTTTGGCCCCAATTGGGAAGGTCCATTTGTCATCGACCAAAAGCTCCTCGACGGTACCTTTAAGCTCAAAACTACAGATGGAGTAGAAATCCCAAGGGCCTGGAATAGTGATCACCTTCGTCGCTATTTCAAATGATTTTCTAACTCATGTACTTTTGTATTTTTCTATGAATATAGTAAATACTTTGTATGAAATTACATGGATATAAATCCAACAACACTTCTAACTCTGTCAAAGCTTCATATTCGCATGCCTTTGATCATATATCCAAAAGACGCATAGCTATGGTTATAGGACACAATACCTCCGTCATCCTGTTTTCCGGCTTGAAACTCGCCATAGCTTTACTGAAGAAATATGGTCCAAAAGCAGGCGCATTCTTAACCTAAACCCTCTCTGAGGATTCTCCGTCGAATAATAAACTGAGTCTTCTCCAGGGGTGCTCGGTCAAATAACCCAAAGTCAGACAAAATCTGATCGCGTTATAACCGAGTTTCTTAACCCAAACCCTCTCCGAGGATTCTCATTCGAATAATAAACTGAGTCTTCTCCAGGGGTGCTCGGTCAAATAACCCAAAGTCAGACAAAATCTGATCGCGTTATAACCGAGTTTCTTAACCCAAACCCTCTCCGAGGATTCTCAGTCGAATAATAAACTGAGTCTTCTCCAGGGGTGCTCGGTCAAATAACCCAAAGTCAGACAAAATCTGATCGCGTTATAACCGAGTTTCTTAACCCAAACCCTCTCCGAGAATTCTCAGTCGAATAATAAACTGAGTCTTCTCTAGGGGTGCTCGGTCAAATAACCCAAAGTCAAACAAAATCTGATCGCGTTATAACCGAGTTTCTTAACCCAAACCCTCTCCGAGAATTCTCAGTCGAATAATAAACTGAGTCTTCTCCAGGGGTGCTCGGTCAAATAACCCAAAGTCAGACAAAATCTGATCGCGTTATAACCGAGTTTCTTAACCCAAACCCTCTCCGGGGATTCTCAGTCGAATAATAAACTGAGTATTCTCCAGGGGTGCTCGGTCAAATAACCCAAAGCCAGACAAAATTTGATCGCGTTATAACCGAGTTTCTTAACCTAAACCCTCTCCGAGGATTCTCAGTCGAATAATAAACTGAGTCTTCTCCAGGGGTGCTCAGTCAATAAATCGAAGTCAGATAAAACTTGACTACGATATTACTGAGTCTTTGACAAGGAAAACCTTTGAGAGGCATCCAAACATTTCTCGAATACCCAACGCATTAGGACGCAAAGGATAAGAGATTATGGATAACACATGCGAAGGACGTATGAAGAATGAAAAAGCTCCAAATGTCACAATGCAATGACAGACGCTTCCTAAATTCTGATCACAGCTTGAAAACGTCCAAATCTCAAATCTATTTTCAATCTATTAAAGTTGAAATGTCCCATTGGTGCGGGGGCATATAGCAAAAGCAGCTCCTTGATTTCTCACATACCAAAGGATCATCTCAACCATTTATAAGCGGGAAATTCATAAATAAGCATAATGTACAAACCAGAATGCGCAGAAGAAAGCAGTAACAAGGTTATAAGCACCAAAACGCAGAACATCGTCACATACACGTACCAAAATAAAACTACCAGTGTCGCGTACACAACCAAAAGTAGGTGGTAAAAAGGGTCATGAAGCGAGGACTGGCACTCGCTTAATACATCTAGTCATACAATATCTACAAACACTGGATCTGAAACCCCCAAGTCAAGCATTCTTACCAAGAGATTTCTCCCCATCATAAGGGGAAGGGGGAAGGACCTCGCTTTCCTGGCCCAAAAGTTCGACAATCGTCTTATCCCTAGACTTGAGAGCTCGAATGAGGAGGGCCTTATCTTCCTCCAAAAGAGCTATACGCTTGAGATGCTCACGATTCAGCCCTGAAAGTTTGTTGACAAGGTCATGCCATCCTGTCAAGTCTTTAGCCAAGTAATTGCTAAGCATGTCAAAATATCTTTCAAGCCAATCTTTCACTTTGTCAAGCTGAGTCAGCCCATCAAGCTGGATAGAGTTCACGTCATCAGCAAGCACTCTATAGTCGGACGGGTGTATATCAGGATTAATGAACACCCCATCCAAGCAGTATCCTTTGAACCGATCAGCAAGCTCGGGGTGACATGGCAAGACACAATATTGGGGTCTATTTATGATAATTCGAAGTTCATTTAGGGAAGGGGTTCTCACAGCAGGATCACTAGTTGCAGAACAAGCTTCAGGCACAGGAGATTTACCAGCTCTGCGCTGTCTTTTAGAATCACTATCCTCCTGTTGGGGGTTTTCTACCATACTATGCTTACCTGTCATCCTGCACAGAAATTTCACAAATTTTTTGGTCAACAATCAAATTCAAGCAAGTCTTGTGAACTAAATTGATCGGTCAAACAAGAATGGTCGGCCTGAAAGTTATCTAAGGCTGATCGCTTTAAAAGTCAAAAACTGGCAAAGCGTCTGATCACTCCAAGTCAGTCAAGCTCCGGTCGCTCTAAGCTGATAGAGCACCTGGTCGCTTCAAGCCAGTCGAGCCCCGGTCGCTCAAGACTGAAAGAGTACCTGGTCGTTCCCAGCCAGTCAAAACCTAATCCCGTAAAATTAGCCTCTTCTGAATCGGTAAAAACATCCCAAGGCTGGTCGATTTATGATTAGTCTGAAAACAATCATACCCTGGTCGGTCAAGATACAAATCCATCTGGATCGTTCATATCGGGTAAAACTAAAGATAGCCTGTTCTGGTCGGTCAAAGGAGGATCGGCTCATCTAAAAACCGACCATACCACTGTTCTAAAAACGACCAGTCTGGTCGCGCAAAGGAAAGGAAAATTGAATTTTCGTTGTGAATGCACAGTAAAAACATCAAAAATAATGATACAAAGAGATGATTCTAGAAGGGAAACCAAAGCATGCATCACAAAAAGATTTCAGACACATCAGTTAGTCAAGCATTTGCACAAACAAGTCGTGACAGCTGCAAAAATGACATAGAAATTGCTCATTTTGAAATCATCACTCCCCTATTCCATTAGGGTGACTCGGTTAAGACCGCACTCAAATGGTTAATGATGTCAACAACGAAGGTTTACAAAGAATTATTGTGGCTTCTTCCTCAAACTCACTCTACTCCAAACTCAAAGTCAACGTTGGAATGCAAGCAACATACCTGGGATTCGGAAGAATAGTTCGGGTTGGCAGCAGCTTGAATCGGCAAGGAAATAAGCTAAAGATCGAGCAATTTGTTTTTTAAAGAATGGAAAGCCACTGTTGATGAAGATTTTGACCAAAAAGGAATGGAGAAGGAAATGACGGGATGAATTAATTATATAGGATTAGTTCGGTCTCTCCGGATTTTTAGAATTGTCTCTTCGTCTTCCAGAATTTGGCTTTTTCGTGCGTTCCAAAACTGGAGAAAAGACCGACCCCCAAGCTAATTCCAGAACCGGCCCATGAAAACTGCATCCAAGACCGACCCGTAATGGAAGCGGATCGATCCACTAATATTTCGAAGCCCACAGTTTTCATAAAAGCTATGATACTTCGAGGGGCAAAATGTTATCCATCTGATCGATACAAGTGAATGTAGGTCGGTTTTAAGTGTTTTGAAGAAGGGGTCGGTCATATAATTATTAAGAGGGATCGGTTGTAGAGCCCAACGCTTGGTCGCTCTGAGAACCAAAGCCTCCGGGTCGCTCCAAAAGGGGAAAGCCTTATGGACGCCCTAGAGACAAAAGGCACCTGGTCGCTCTCTTTTATACGCTGACCCGATCGCTCCAGATCCAGAAGCCACCCGATCGTCCCAAAAGCTAAAGAAAGCTGGTTGTTCCAAACTTGGTCCTCTGCTAGTCTCTGATCGCTCCAAATACAAAGGGCAGCTGATCGTCCTTCTCTAGAGACCGATCCCATGTTTGAGGGAACCAATTCCGATGTGTTCTCAATCCTGGTCGCACAATTATGGAGGGTATTCACTGGTCGGTCCGCTCCGCATTCTAGCCTCCTGGTCGTCCTTTCCTCTGGCGGAAGCTCCTGGTCGGCTAAAGCGCTAGAAACGACCTGTGAGGGCGTGACAGCTGGAAACAACTGGTGACAACTGGCAGTGGCATTTTGGTAAATACCGAAAAAACTGACCAGACCCCTGCATACAAGAATTCAGCCATTTCTCCGCCTATAAATAGGACCCTACCTCCATCATTTTGGGGGGGCTTTTTCTGGAATTACGAGGAGGTGCTGTCTAATTGCTTTCAGGATTTCTCCAAGCATCTCTTCTCTATCATCGATCACAAATCTATGGAGCATTGGAGCATGTGGAGCATGTGGAGCATAGCTTTCATGGAGGAACAAGCATAAGCACTCTTCACATTACTTCATTTCTTCTTGATCATCTAAGGAGCTTTTATCCATGGCTTTCATGGAGGGATTGGCATAAAATACGTCAAGCTTTCATCCATTCTTTCAATCGGTTGTAGAGATAAATGCATGTCAAAGAAGCTTATATGAATGCATAATGGAGCAAATATTGTAATTTTGTGGCTACTAATGAAATTCAATCTTCAAAGTGGACGTAGGCTCGAATAAGAGTCGAACCACTATAAAATTCTTGTCTTCTTTCTTTATTTTGGTATTTTGATGCTTTTGAATGTTAGATATGGCCTCACACAACTCTAAAGGTTTTCTAACGCCCCGC
Source organism: Allium sativum (assembly GCA_030737875.1). NCBI lineage: Eukaryota > Viridiplantae > Streptophyta > Magnoliopsida > Asparagales > Amaryllidaceae > Allium > Allium sativum. The sequence continues at coordinate 2,949,239 of JASFAX010000039.1, read as the reverse complement.
CTCTGAAAAGGTGACGTGCTTTCTAAGCATCTCGCCTCCGATTAGGTAACGTGTTTAGAAATCCCATTTTGGTTGTTATACCAATTTTCGGTATCAACAATTTCTACATGTGTGCACAACCATTCATCAAAATGCAACATCCATATGATAACACAACCATTCTACATCCATTAATTTATATATGCACACGCATTTATATGCAACATGAAGGTGATTGAGCCGATCTAGTGCCTAATGTGTGTGTACATGCATCCACGAGCAACCACTAGCAACCACTTGCATCCATTTGCATCCACCAAACATAACATGTCTCAAACACATGTTTGCAACCATAGGGTTCTTCCTAACTAAAGATCGAATATGTTATCGCAAAGATAATACTAAAAGATAGGACAAGTGTCAACAAAGCGGTAGAAAAAGGAGAAATTAAAACACACCCCCAAAAAGGAAAGGGTACAACGCACGCATTTTGTCTTCCGTCTCCCAAGTCGCGTCTCTTTGATCATCTCCGCATTGCACTTTGACCAACTTGACCTCTTTGTTGCGAAGCTTTTTGACCTCCAATCCGAGAATGCGTGTAGGAGCTCGTCTGATCGTGGCATTGCGCTCTACTTCCACTTATTCGAGTGTGCTCGGCTCTACCACTTCCGCCGTATCGTGTAAACACTTACGCAAATGTGAAACGTGAAACACGTCATGAACTCCGCTGAGCTTCTCTGGTAACTTTACTCTATACGCCATCTATCCAATCCTCTCGGTAATTGGAAAGGGTCCTATGAACCTCGGTGCCAACTTCCCTACTGATCCAAAACGGACTACGTTTCTTAACGGTGACACCTTAACAAAAACCATGTCCCCAATATTGAATTCAAGATTGGTTTGTCTCCTATCAGCATATGACTTCTGTCGGTCATGCGCCGTCTTCATTCGCCGTCGAATCAGGTCTATCTTCTCCGAAGTCTCCCTAATCATGTCAGGTCCAAGAAAAACCTTATCAGTGGATTCCCACCAACATGTAGGTGATCGGCACGGTCGTCCATAAAGAGCCTCAAAAGGTGCCATGACAATGCTAGCCTGAAAACTATTATTATAGGCGAACTCCACTAATGGAAGGTCTTCTTCCCATATTCCTCCAAAGTCTAGGATGCATAGTCTCAGAAGGTCTTCTAGAACCCGATTTACTCTCTCGGTCTGGTTGTCCGTCTGAGGATGATAAGCGGTACTTAAGCATAATTACGTTCCAACCCCCTCTTGTAAGCTTTTCCAAAATTCGCTTGTGAAAATGAGATCTCTATCGCTCACAATGCTAGAGGGTATGTCGTGCAAACGAACTATCTATCGAAGGTAAACAGATGCTAACCACGCGACGGTCCTTCTACTTTTAACGGGAATAAAATGGGCACTTTTGGTAAGTCTGTCTACAATTACACAAATCCCCGTATTACCCTTCCTTAATCTTGGTAACCCATCTACAAAATCCATGGAAACGCTTTCCCATTTCCAAAGCGGAATCTTTAAGGGATGGAGCAAACCTTCAGGCTTCTTTTGCTCCGCCTTGACTTGTTGGCACACTAAGCATCTAGCAACGAACTCGGCTGCGTCCTTCTTCATTCCGACCCAAAAGAAAACTCGCTTCATATCCCTATACATCTTATCACCACCGGGATGTATGGTCATCTTAGAGCGATGTGAGTCTTCAAGAATTGCCTTCTTCAAACTCTCGTCTTGTGGTATGCAAAGTCTTCCATCTCTACGTAGCCAACCTCTCTTATCTATAGCATATCTATCAAGATGACTCGAGGACTCCCCTCCTATAAGCTTGCCTACTATCTCAACCAATTGTGGGTCATTTCGCTGTGCCTCTCCAACTCGACCCAAAAGTGTAGGTTGCACCTCTAACGATGCCAATAATCCGGGTACATAATCGACAGAGGGTCTGAAGTCAAAGGAAGATATATAGTCCAAACTCTGCCGCTCTACGAACAAAGGACTTAAAGTTAACTTCTTTCTACTTAAGGTGTCGGCTACAACGTTACCCTTGCCAGGGGTATATGCGATCTCAAAATCATACGATGCCAAAAACTCCATCCATCTCTATTGCCTCCAGTTTAGGTCCTTCTGAGAGAATAAGTACTTTAGCGACTTATGGTCTGTATACAATTCAAACCTCTTGCCAAGCAAATAATGACGCCATGATTTAAGCGCAAAAACTATGGTCGCTAACTCTAAGTCGTGGGTAGGGTAATTTTTCTCGTGGGCTTTCAACTGTCTTCCACCATAGCATATCACCCTTCCCTCTTGCATTAAAACTACGCCAAGCCCTGTCCCTCAAGCATCGGTATATACAATGAATATCTTACTCCCATCTGGCAAAACTAAAACTGGAGCTGTCGTCAAAGCCTTTTTCAGACGTTGGAAAGCATTGTCACAGTCAACGTCCCAAGTAAAAGTCAAATTCTTCTTCATTAATCGAGTGAGAGGGGCTGATATCTTTGCGAAGTCCTTAATGAACTTCCTATAATAGCCAGCCAGCCCTAAAATGCTTCTTACTTCTGTTGCGTTCTTAGGAGTTATCCAATCTTGGATTGCCACCACCTTGGCGGGATCCACAACTATCCCTTCCTTAGAGACCAAGTGTCCTAAGAACCTCACTTCTTTTCTCCAAAAATGGCACTTGGAGAACTTAGCTTTTAGCTGATGCGCTCATAGGGTCTCTAAGACTTCCCTAAGATGTAGGGCATGCTCTTCTTCATTTTTAGAGAAAACCAGAATATCATCTACAAAGACTACCACAAACTTGTTTGGAAACTCTCTAAACACCCTACTTATTAAGTCAACAAAGTATGCGGGTGCATTCGTCAAACCAAAAGGCATGACGAGCCACTCAAAGAAACCGTTAGGAGTTCTAAAGGCAGTCTTATCGATGCTATCTTCAGCCACCCTTAGCTGATGAAACCCTGTAGCTAAATCCAGTTGCGAGAAAACTAAAGCACCCAACAACTGATCGAATAAATCGTCTATTCTCGGCAATGGGTGCCTGTTCTTCTTTGTTAGCTTATTCAGCTCTCTATAGTCCATGCACAATCTAAGTGAACCATCAGCTTTTGTAGCAAAAACGACTGGAGCACCCCACTTCGAAATACTTCTTCTTATGAACCCTTTCTCAAGCAATTCTTTCACTTGCTTACTGAGTTCTCTTCTCTCTCTCGGAGCCATGTGGCGCACTAGTAATGCAACTGGCTTTGCATTATCTACTAGATATATTCGTAAGTCTATCTCGCGCCTCGGGGGTAAACCTCGAACTTCATCGAAGACGTCACTATATTCATGGACCACACGAACAGATTTCAAATCATCATTGGATGCGTCCAGGGATTCTAGGTAGCTAAGCATTACCGGACCTCAATGGTCACAAGAAATATCAAGGATCTTACCACAACGAGTCAACAATCTAACTACCTTTTTTCACAATCTAGGATGGCACCGTATCTAGTTAGCCAATCCATACCTAGAATCAAGTCGTAGCCCATGAAGCCAAAAACAAAGGCGTTGCATTCAAACCCAACGCCCAAGATAGACACTCTCAAATCCCATCAAATCATAGAAAGATGAGCCGAACCACCAATAGGATTTGAGACTACTATGGGATCCGTAACTAGACTAGTATTTAGGTGCAGTGTTTCAACTAACGAAGCAGATACAAACGAGTGTGAATCGCCAGAGTCAAACAAAGTACGAACATGATGATCAAATAGAAAAACTAAACTTTCAACGGAAATGTTTCTACCTCTCTCCTGTCCTAGTGCCATGAGAGCCTGAATCTTCCCTCTCGCCTGCCCTGGTGCCATGAGAGCCTGAAGCTGCTCTCCAGAAGTTCTTTGCCCTTGCCCATGTTTCCTTGGCAGTCCTTAACAAGATGACCTGCCTCTCCACAGTGGAAATTGCTAGTCTTCTTCTTTTTCCTACAGTCTTTGCTCAGATGGCCTGGTGTCCAACAATTAAAGCACTTCATCTTTCCTTTGCCATTATTTTTCTTCCCGCCTTTCTTGTTTTGATGTTGTGGATTCTACTGATCTCCTTTCTTCTCCGGTGCCTTATTAGCATTCACACCTTTCTCTTCCTCATGCATAAGCACCATGTCAACCAGTTTCTCAAAGGTAGCCCCGATCGGAATGTGGGTCATCGCCAACCCATGTAGTGGCTCATTCAAACCTTTAACCAATCTCAGGGCCTTCTTCTCAGGTGTGTTTATCAATTCCAAGCCAAATCTCGCCAACTGATTGAACTTGTTGACGTACTCCTTTACTGATAAATCCCCTTGCTTTAATGCCAAGAATCTTTCCATATATAAATTCTCTTCTGCTCATGAGAGACACTTCATTTCGAACCTATGCTTGAAATCCATCCATGTCTCCACCGGACGCTCTCCGTTCGTGACCTCCCACCAAAACGAGGCTTCATCTTTCATTAACCAAGTAGTCAATTGGACCTTCCTTCCATTTTCTACTTCGAAAATACCAAATAGAACTTCCACCTCCTTAAGCCAATTTCGAGCTTCAACAAACGTCTCTGATCCGTGAAAAGGTTTCCAGCCCATTGCCCAAAAATCTTTGCATATCTTTGCAAAAGTATCAACACGAGGGGGGGGGGAGGAGGAGCATTTGCTGGGCCTGCGACATTGGCCTTAGCTTCCAAATACCTTCTAAACCATCCTGGTATCGGTATCCCCTCGGGTATCTCGGGAATTCCAGACATGCTGAAAAGAAAATGAAGAGATTCAAAACGGAGAATTCGAAAGAAAGATATATGGCTCTTGGGGGTTATTTTTTTAAAACAAACTTTTCTCTTGAAAATACTTTCCTTAAAACTTACTTTCAGAAGTATTTCTTTATAAAATGCTTTTTGAAAAATAGTTTTTCAAAATTCATATCTGGTCTGGTAACCTTCAGCTCTGATATCGCGTGTAACACCCTACGTCCATTAATGTCACTCACAAAGGGAATGCATTAACTTCCATGGAGCGTATTTAGTGTATAGAACAGAATATAACAAGACAGATATAAATAATGATACTTGAAAATTTTAAAACAACTTTTATTGCAGCGGAGAAATAGTTTGATTACAACAACTTCATAAACCAAGTACACTTAATATCCATCTTGATAAATTGTTTCAGAGTACATAAAATAAAAAGCATAAACCCCAACACAAGTAGCCATAAAAGAGATGAGCTGAACTTTACATTCAGCAATCCAAGCACTTCCAAAAGAAAGAGAAAGAGATCCGAGATCAAGCTCCACTAGTACTAGTCCCACCCTAAGAACCTGGGGGGGGGGGGGAGGGGGGGAAGGAAGAAAAGAGGCGAAAACAAGGGGGTCAGACATAAAGTGTGGCGAGTATAATAACTTTAACAATATAATTATTAAAGTTACTAGGATAAGGCATAAACTGGTAAGATAAGATATGTCCATGAAACAAGTGGGCATGACAAAGAAAATAAGAGGAATATTCTAGCGTTAATCTCGTTCCTAATCACTATAAGATAATTACTATACTACACCACCACTAGTCACCCTAAAAGTTGATCCCGCCTACAGAACTTAATAATGATAATGGTAGTTTCGTGTACCCCTAGCTGCCTTCATAGGTGTCGTCTGCCCCTATCTCCACTAGTTGTACCCACTACCCCCATTCGATCGGCTCCCTAACTCGTAAATACCCGTGCTGGTCCCACAGTGGGGGTGTATCACTCCCCAAAGTGGCAATCCGATACCACCAAAGATGCACAGCTTATATCTACACGATGCAACAACGTCTTACCTACCAGCCCGGGCCCACGCACGCACATGACCCCGTTGGACTTGCGTTGCCACCGCTAACCCGTTTTGACCTCTTACAACCAAATCCAGTAAGCGTTTCCCGTCCTCGAATTGGGTCGAGCTCACAAAGATACTTAATGGGTTACTGGTTTGAAAAGGGCCCCATGCTTGACACAAGTCTTCCACCTATGCTTGGTCCCCACTAAGGTTTCCCCACTTAACCCCATTCTTATTCATGTCTTCTTACATGTTTCAATCTTGGTTTAGTGCATCTAATCGTATTTCACATGCCACCCAAGGCACACACTTAACCCCCCATGTCCCACCACATGTTTATCTGGTTAAATGTTACTTAATTCATTAGAACCGTAACCTTGTAAAGACCTCCCACATTAGGCTGACATTTGCGGTTGCTGGATTTGTCGGGCTGGTCCGGGCAGTCTTATACCGCAAACGAGCCTAACCTCGTGTCTTTACAATTGTTACGCATTTAATTCGTGCCTTTGACCTCTCACATTAGACTGGCATTTGTGGTTGCTGGATTTGCCGGGCAGGTCCGGGCAGTCTTACACCACAAAAGAGTCTAACCTCGTGTCTTAGGCAGTTAATTATTACACATCTTTATTTAACCCCAAATTGGATTAATATCCCTATTCAAATTTGTCAATAAATTCCAAATTTATTTATGTCCATAATTGTCTCTTAAAATTATGTCCATAAATACCAATTATGCCAATTAATGTCTCAAATTAATTATATGCCTTTTAAGGCCATTTTATGCCAATTAACAATTTATGTATATTCAATATTATCCCATCATCCCCACGCTATCGTATGTTTTTATATGACATATGTTAGAGTCGCAAATAGTCTAACTTATAAAAAGAAAAACAACATCACATAACACATAAAATAGATCTAAGGATCATGACATAATATTACATAGCCAATAACTTGCATATGAATTTCATTCAAACTAGCATATGATACAAAACTAGCATAGGTAATGGGCATAAACTTGCATAACTTATGTACTGTTATAGATTCAAACATAAAGGTGTGAACTTGCATATGGATCTAAACATAAAGATGTAAACTTGCATATGGATCTAAACATAAAGATGTAAACTTGCATATAGATCTAAACATAAAGATGTAAACTTGCATATAGATCTAAACATAAAGATGTAAACTTGCATATGGGTCTAAACATAAAGATGTAAAATTGCATATAGATCTAAACATAAAGATGTAAACTTGCATATAGATCTAAACATAAAGGTTAATGTCACATAAACTAGCATATGCATATACATGTCTCACATATATTTTAACAACCCAAACTTGCATAAGATTCATACATGAATATATGATCCAATCATCACAAACTTGCATAAGATAGATGATTCAACTTGCATAAGATTCACATAAGAACTAACTTATGATCCAACTTGCATAAGACTAACATATGGTTCAACACCAAAACATACATATAATTTACATCACATGATTCAAAATCATATTCTCATAATCCCAATTATATCTTATCATAATTAAATTAATTAATTATTTTGTGAAAGCTATCATACTCACAACTAAAAAGAATAGTCTTGTCTTTCTGGGATCTGTATTCTGAAACTGAATTGCTCGCCTTTGATGTAGACTAATCGTTATTTAGATTTGATTTGATTTTTATTCAAGCTTTTATCTTGCTTTAGGGTTGAAAGTGTATGGCGGCTACTCTAGGTTCTCTATTGATGACACGGCGGCTCTTGTTTTGAATTAATGTGATTAGGGTTTGGGGTTTAGGAGTGTTTTTATAGAAGTTTAATTTAATAAGAGCCGTCGGATTAACCTAGGGATAACCAGAACCATCAGGACCACTCAGATGCCACATCAGTCCTTAGGGCGAATCGGGCCATGGGTTGACAGCCAAACACCCTGGATCGACCCCTAGTCGACCCAGCAGGGCTCTGCTATTCCCCCTCCCGATTCGCTGTTTTGAACTTTTTTTTTGAATATTATATATATATATATATATATATATATATGTTTCTCTCATATGCATACAAACTTCAAGGCTTAATAACTTCTTCATAAGTTATCCGTTTTATGCAAACCAAATGTCTATCTTGACCCAAAATTTTGAGACAAACATAATAGCGCAACCCATTTCACTTAATTCTTCTTCTAAAAATTAAGTATACTTTAATTTGTGAATTTTAATGTTATAAAATTACGGGGTGTTACAGTTTATCTCCGTGGTGATTGGGGTTGAAACTAAAATCTTGATGTTTAGCGAATTTCCGGGTATGGATTAGGTTGCCATGATTATGCCTCATATGACATATTGATTTACAAAGAGGGGTAAATTACGAGCCTAGAAGATGGCGTAGGCTTTGATATGACATATGGACTTATATGGAAAAGTTATGGACCTAATATATGTTAATTATTTCTGGGGGCTATTTTGATTGCAAGAAGGGTATGGTTGGTCTAAGTCATGCGATGGACTAATTTTTGAGACTTCTTGCGAGCCGAAGGGTCAGTCATATTGATATTCTTGGTGCATCTCTAGAATGTATCGGTTCAGTTCTCTTTGTGCTATATATATTCTGAATAGTAAGTACTTGAAAGATTATCTCTAGGGGAGAGAGAGATTAGTTTTCGGATCTGAATTTGTACCAATGCTAAGTTTGTAGCATTTTTGGATAAAGCACATGGTTTAAGTGAGGATCTATGCAGTTAAAGCGCGCAGCGGATCCAATGCGGTCGAGGCGTAAAAAGTTGTAGTGGGGATAAAACGAAGAAATAGCAGGATATAGCGGATGAGTCTGAAATAGCATATAAAACTCATATTTAATGCTTTTACAAAAATATGAATGACAAATAAACGGAAAATTATCATTCAACTTAATTATTATTAGTACTTTCTTAATTTTAAATATAAGCATAATCAAATGTCAATAAGTGTTAACTTTTATTCAGCTTGATTAAGTTAAATAGAATATTATAGTATTTTATATTCTAAAAAATATATGTCAAAAAGTTGTTTTAAAAAGATAATTCTATAATGCATAAATTTCATTTTTAATTCATTTCTCTTACAGAAGATATAGCGGAAATAGAAGAATATAGCTGAAATAATGGATATATCGGGAATATCGTAATATAGCAGGGATTAAAGCGAAAAGGTTATTTCAGAGGCTATTTGGAAATAGCATAGTGTTAGAAAACCTATACACGATATAGCGGGGATATGGCAGGGTAATAGTGGGGGCATAAACTGTGCAGGTGAGGATTGAGTTTCATGGTTTTGACTGGAATCTTTCCTAGCTATGAGAATATACCATCAATGAATGGGTTGGAGGCTTAGGAAAGCTATCAATATAATAAGTCGTCTCAGATGTTGGAAAGAAATGGGTTTTCTTAGGGGTACTCAAACTCGAGTGTTGACCTGTGAAGGATTAGTTGGATTGAAATATTTTACTCCCTAAACCCTATCTTTTGAAAAGAATAGTGTGACCCTTATGTTGGAACTTTTCGCATGTATTTTAAGGAAGTATTTGGACTTCAGTTGTAATGGAAATGTTTTCGGAAAAAGCCAAGTAAAAGAATTTTTAATATAATTATGTTCCTAGACAAGAGTGTAACGAGGAGGTGTTTTATGGAAACTTATGGAACCACTTTGAGTCGAAACCCTATATGTGTAAAGTTTTAAAGAACAGAAATTTTGAAAGACTAATGTGTCTTGATATGAATTTGTTTTTTGGAAATTTCATAGAAGCAACTATATATGTTTCAAAAAGACATTTTTGCAACTAAAATTTTGCCTCATTAAGATTTTTTGAATAAGGTTGTGGAAAATTACACACACACACACACATATATATACACACACACACACACACACACATATATATATATGTATATATAAAGTAGGGTGGTAAGCAAGTCTTTATGTGGTTGGGCAATATAAGTGGAATGAGCCAAGGAACACAAGATGGGTAAAGGAAAGACTAGAAATGTGGAAAGGAGGAAAAGTTTGACTTTACTTGTAAGAATAAGGTGAGATTTTGGATTGATTCACTTGAGAGTTTCTTCTCGAATTAACTAAACTAAGTGGGATGAGAGGACTATACCGAGGGATTCAAGATTCTTACCCATATTCTTTTGACAAGTATTTCCTCTTTGATATTCTATTAGTCACTTCTTCCTTTGATTAGGGACTTCCTTCTAGTATATCCTTGGGAATTGTAGATCTTAGGATTTGAGCTTATAGACGATAGGATATGGTTGAAACATGTGTTTGAGACATGTTATGTTTGATGGTTACAAGTGGATGCAAGTGTTTACTAGTGGTTGCCAGTGGACGCATATAGACACACATTAGGAACTAGATCGGCTCAAACAATTACATATGGATGTATGCGCATTTTAATGGATGAAAATGGTTAAATCATCACATGGATGTTGCATTTTGGTGAATGATTGCGCGCACATATAGAATATATAAATACTATTAGGACTCTCTTGCATACGTATTGGATACAAGGCACAGTCATATATTGCATTAATGAGGTCAACTGAATCAGAAGACAACCTGATTTTCGCATTAGCTTAGGGACGTGTACCCGACACCTTTGCATATGTTCGTACAAAGAATTAGAAATTCTAAGGACAATGGATGCCAGTGGATGATGGTTAGGTAGATGAGTGTTGGCATTCATAACATTCTTCTAACCTTAGAGATTTCGGGGATGACATCCTTTAAGTAGGGGAAAATGTAACAATCCAAATTTTTAACAAACAATAATTAATTAATGGATTAATTAATTGAGGAATAAATTGATAAAATAAATATTAATCATAAAAATATTGAAAATTAAATAAAATGGATTTTACCGTTGCATTCATTACGAAATTCTCATTCAGATAGACTTTTAGGTTATGTAAATCGGAGTAAGTATGAACAAGTTATAATCAAAAGAAGTTTGCAAATAAATTAAAAAAAAAGCAATGGTAAATGGGTGACCCAACCATTAACTGGGACGACACATGGGCCTACCCATGTCTAAGGTCGGTCGACCCACCTTCGAGCCTGCTGTAAATAATTGCTTATGTATTGTTGTTGTGTAAAATACGTTGAACTTGGACAATAAATCTAAATGAACCTAGACTATTTTGTGTGTTTTATTCCTTGCTGACTCGGCGTGATGTCTCTTTAACAGTTTCATTTTAAAACCTAATATCCTATGGTTTACATTTTTCCCTAACATGTCTATAAATAGGATAGCAACCTCACTATTTTCATACACACAAACATTTCTTCATCTTCTTCCTCCTCTAAGTTATGTTTTAAAATAAAATTAAGAAAATGTCGAGATGCTTCCAATACATTGATTGAAGGGATAATTCTTTATTTTCTTCTACAACAACTATTTCAAAGGCCTTTTCTAGATTTATAAAAATATTAAGTGAGTATTACTATGATTTTCAGATTTCTTCTAAATTAAAGTTAAATAGATACAATAGTTGTTGTAGTAATCTTAATAAAAATAATTTAAATAATAAAAATATATTGGATCTAAAAAGTAATAGTGTTTACAAATTTATTCTTGTATATTGTTATTTTAATAACTATTAATTAACTATTCATTTTCAGTTATTATCTATTTATATGTACATCTTTCTTCCTTATCCCCTTTCTGTCACTGTTTTATTTACAATCTTATTATGCCTATTTTATTAGTTTTCTCATATCTGAGTTTGGTTATACTTCTCCTTTTGCTTTTATTTTGCGCTGAGCCTAGGCCAACGAGAGTCTAGGCCTTTTTCCATTAGAATTGCGTAAAAGTTGGGATAATTGGAATAGTAAGTAATGTCAATAAAAAGGAAATTTAGGCATTTTGGAATATGAGAACCATCGACTATATAATTGGGGTAATTATAAAAGAAGAATTGTAAACATGTTAATCTGGATAGGTTGAACTTAATTTTATTTTTAGTAGTCATGCCATAGGTATATTTGACATTGATTTGGTGAACATATTATTTGAAATTAATTTGTAGAATGTTAGTATGGCATTAATTGGAAAACATGTAATTGACATTAGCCTATACATATGTTAAGTTAATTTTTCATTCATGTTAATTAACATTAAGGAGGATATGTTAATTTGAGAAACATGGTACTTAGGCATCCATGATTAGGGAGAATATGTTAATTGGAGGAAACATGAAATTAATCATTTATGTCCAATTTTATTGAGGAAAATATGTCAGCTATGTTCATTTGAATAGGGGAAAACATGTTAATTAGACATTTATGTTCATTTCTTGTTAATTTGGAAAAAACATTTTAATTAGACATTTATGTTCAATTGATGTTAATGTTAATTAGACGTTTATGTTCATTTGATGTTAATTTAGGAAAAACATGTTAATTAGGCATTTATATTCAATTGAAAAAAGCATGTTATTTGACACCAATTTGTAAACATGTATTTGACATCAATTTGTAAACATGTTAATTTGGCACCGACATTGGAAAACATATTGTTTGACATTAATTTGTAAACATGTTGGTTTGACATGAAATTAGAAAATTTGTTCAATTGGCGTTAATTTTATGTTAATTCGACGTTAATACTGAAAACACGTTAATAGTATTAACATGGAATTAAGTAATATGTATGGCAAAACATGTTAATTGGAATTAATGATACTTAACTGAACAGTAACACGCAAATGGAAAACATATGAAGGAGAATCATATGTAAATTAAGTAAAAAATGTAACTTAGTCTGTAAACTTCTGAGAAGGTGCCTGTATGATTTGGGGAAGGGTTGTTACATTTAAAATGTCATTTACAACCGGAAAATATAACAAAGGGTTATATGTTGCTAATTAATGAACTTAAACCTACTTAGTTAAAACTATTAATTAATAAGCTAAGAGGTTCCACATCTGTTGTTAAGATGTCATAATTTTTGGGAATTCTTAAAATCCTAGTTTACTTGGAGACCAAGCCTAGGGGTGGCTTGTGTCAATTATGCTGCTGTTTAGAACCCATATTAGTCAATATCCCTATTGGTATCATATCGGGGCCTCGCACTAGGTAGGGGCTGAGGCACGCTTTACTGTTCTGGATTGTAAGAGGTTCAAAATCTTGGAGGTGGGTACGGGGGCGTTCCGGCGCAGTCATGAGCGTGTATGGGTCTGATAGGGGAAACTAAGACGTTGTAACACAGGCGGATAGGGCTGTGTCTTTAAAGTTGACGCGTTAGGGACTGATATCCCTTACTGTCATGGATGGCATAGGTTATTCATGTTTGTATGGAGCCGATCAATGGGTAGCATTAGGAAAAATCCCTCCTAATTACTTGTTTCTGTCTGAATATGTAAAAGTGCAAAACAATCAATCTGCCTGATTTTATTTCTATTATTATTATTATCATCATCATTATCTTTTAATAAAATAGCCAGTCCTTATTATCAATTCATACCAGTTATAGTTCACCTTTAGATACATTCATATAGTTACCCTTTCATGACACTAGAATCACTAGCAAGTCGAGCTAGTAATCACAACATGTTGTATGTTTGACCCATTTCCTTTCTTCCCTTCTGTTTTCTTTCCCCCAGGCTTACAGGGAGAAAGTACATAGTTCAAATTTCTTTGTTAGAAATGTCGTGATGGTTACTACAAGTTTGATTACTTCATGTTCTCTTCCCAAGGTTAGGTTGTATATTTTTGACTATATTTGGGGGATAACATTATTTTACTCTGATGTTGTTTTTATTTGAGATATGACATTTTGTTACTGTTTTGTTAAATGAAATAAAGATGGTTTTGTATTTTGTAAAATGAAAGTTTCTTCTTTCGCTGTAAATTTATATTTTTATGTCTTGTGAAATCTTAGTCTCTGTGTTGTTTTATGTCTTTATACCTATAATGCTCCATACTTCCTTAATGAAATTCTCATATGAGCGACATTAAGGAATGTCAGGTATTACATTTATCGTTCGCGAAGAGCATGCCTAGGATGTTCCTGTTACATGGGTAAGCAAACTTAGCCATCCAAAATTCAAAGCCAAAAAGGTTAGATTTTTAATTAATAGCCATAGGGGGGTGATGTTGCATTGTCAGACAAAGAGCATGCCTAAGGATCATGTCGGTTCTTGTGTATGGGTGGGTCGACCGAATCATTTTATAACCAAAATAACCAAAAAGGATACATCCAAAGGATTGAAGTCCTTAAAGCCAAAATCACGAGCCGAGACCTGAATAATCTAATCCAGGAAAAGCTGGAACAAAACCATAAGCCAATAAATCTAAGAAATCCAAAAGCTGGAGAACCAAAAGTAGGAAATCCATAAGTGAGTAGACCTTTATCCAAAATCCAGAAACCTAAAAGCCAAATAACCAAAGAGCCAAATATCCTAAGAGTCGGAGACCTGGAGAAAGCCAAATGCATAACAACCAAAAAGCAAAGGTGGTAAACCAAGAAGACTAAAAGCCAAAATACCAAAATACAAAGTTGAAGAAAGCCAGAACCAGGAAATAAAAACCAAGACCACGATCCGAAGGACAAAAAAGAATCATAAGCCAAGTAACCAAAGAATCCGCAATGCAGAAGACCAAAAACCACAAGATACTAATGTCCGTGAGACCTGAATCTATGATACCAAAGATAGAATTAAGATCAATTAATAAACGAACCACGAGCACTGGGCCTAGGCATATCCTGAGTAGTACCAGGGGGGTTTCCTATCTAGTCATCACATCCCGAGTCCTAACAAACTATGCCAGCTCACAGCATCTAACACGCTCCTCGATGACGTCCCAAAGATATCGATAGTCGTTTGTCTTATGTCCGTCGAGATCAAGGAATAAACAATGTCGACCAGAATCTCTATGTCTTTGAGTGGGTTCCTTCCTAATAGGCTGTTTGAGTGGAGTGATGGATTGAACCTCCAAAAATATCTCTTCTAGGGTGTGAGTAAGTTTCGAGTAAGACGAGAACTTACATTTCTTCCTAGTCGCCGAGTGATTGTTCCCTGAAGAAGACTTGCCTTTATCAAAACCTTTAGCTCGACTAACCAAAGTTTCCATAACTGCTCTTCCATCGTGATTGTGGATGCCCCTGAGTGTAGCGGGAACAACACTGATCCGAGGATCAACGTTGTCCAACTATAGAGCTTGTGGTGCTTTCCCCAAGTCCCGAGTTGCGGTCTGCGGGACATAAGCACTTGTCCCAACGATGTCTTCTTGGTCGGTTGATCCTCCAGAACCTTCCAGTCTAGCCTCAGTTAGAGCGAGAAAATTATTCATAACCTCCGCTTGCGGATCCAGACAACCAATCAATACCCCATCCAACTCAGCCAAATCCTCTCGAGTTACCAAGTCCAAGAGATCTCCGGTCTTAGAGTGTTCTTGACTTCCCTCGCTACTAGTACTCTGAGACTCAGAGGTAGCGTCGAGCCTTTTTCGCTTAACCATGATGAAAAGTAAAGTCGAATACGAAATCTGAAACCAAATTAGAAAACAAAAACCAAAGGCAAGAACCAAAACTAGAACAGAAATTGAAGTTTTTGCGCCCCCTACCTGGCGCGCCAAAGTGTTGACGTGGAAAATTGGTTATAAGCGCACACCAACCCCCAAGTGTAAGTTTAACAGTAAACTTACAATCCAAATATCCAAAGTATGAGAAATATAAAGGGACACACACTTTTATAGTTGTTCGGCACTAACAACTACGTCCACTTTATAGTAATCATTCATCACATATTTGTTGATTACATATGTTGTACAAGTTCGGACAATTTGTGTGTACAAAGTTGTATGTTAGAATTCCAAATAGCTTGTAAGTTCCAAACTTTGACTAAAACTCCCTTCTTCTTCTTCGTTGAGTCAAAGTGTGCTTGATAAATCAACATCTATGTGAAGTCCAAAAGCAATCCAAATGTCCGAGTAGATGTCAGAAAGTTGTAGAAAAACTTCTATGTGAAGTTTAGAAGTCCAAGCAATGTCCAAAAACCATGAAGATGATGATGTAGCCATTAATGATGCCTTGGAGCTCCAATCATGTATGCCAAAGTGTATTCAAGGTCCAAAATTGCCAAACTTAAGAATTCCAAGCAAGGCGGTATTTATAGTTAAGGTTTGGAGGCATCAACACAAAATTCGTATCCCGAGGGAATGCAAAATTCACATCCCGAAATGATAGCCAAAAAAGCATATTGTTTGCAAAATTTCGCATCCCGAAGCCAAGAAATTTCATATCTCATAATTGCTTGACCAACATATGCAGATCTTCTTAAATAAGGTGATCCGCACATGGAAAACCCCTTTGCTAAATCGCCTTGCCATTTCACATCCTGCCTTTTGCCAAGATTTCATATCCGATTTCCATAATGCGAACATGGGAAAATCGCATCCCAGCCTGCTTCTAAAGGATTTCGCATCCTTACTCTTTAACCAAAAATCGCATTGCCTCTGCACCGTGCCAAACCCGAATTCACATCCTAATTTTCGCACCCTGATCCTTGATGTGCACTTAACGATTTCGCATCGTATCCCAGCATGAGCATGGGACATCGAGATACCAGATTCGAACCAGAGGATTTTGCCTTCCCACTTGCCAAAACGAGAAACCGCCCAGACCGATGCACACTCAAGAAAACGAGTGATTTTCTCATGTCAATCACATCGTTTTGACGCACCAAATCCAAAGCTTTGCCAAGTGTCAGATGTAACACCCTGTAATTCTAACGACACTACAATGATAAATTAAGAATACTTAATTAAATATTGAGAATCAATTAAAATGGCCTGCACCATTGCGTTCATCTAAGAATTCTGCTTACGATAGATACCAAATTTACGTAAAATGGGCATCATATGAAGGAGTTATCAAGGTTAGAAGTTTGTATACGCATAAGATATATATATATATATGCATAACCAAGTCAAAACTATTCAAAATAATTCAAAAACAGAAGCGGGAAGTCTGGGGGGTGGAATCGACCCGTTGGGGGTGACCCACCCTAGGGGTGTCGACCCATGGGTCGACACCATAACAAGGATGTCGACACCCATGTCGACACTTGTAACACCCCATAATTTATAACACATTAAGATGATAAACTAAGGAATACTTAATTAAATATTTGGAATTAAGTGAAATAGACTGCGCCATTACGTTCGTCTCAGAATCCTGCTTAAGATAGACTTCGAGTTTGCGTAAAAAAGACACCGTATGAAGAAGATAATAAGGTATGAAGTTTATATACGCATAAGAGGAAATATATATAAATAAAATAAATCCAGAATTCAAATAAATTCAAAATCGAACAACGAAGGGTAGCGGGAAATTTACCGCCATGGGTGTCGACCCATAGGTCGACCCCATCAAGGGGTTGTCAACCCCTAGGTCGACACACTAAGGGGGGTCGACCCCCATACAGATCTGGGAAGATTCCTGGTTCTGAACATGGACTGAATTCTTGGCTTGGTTCGTTGACACTCGGCTATAATTAGGACCCTATACCCATTGTTTTATTCATCTAAATCAATGGCGATAGCGAGGTGCTGCCCCAACTCAATCTGATCTAGTATATTCTTCTTCAGCAATCAAGTTATTCATATTCAGAGATCTGTGCTACAACATCTGCGATTAATTCTCTGTTCTTTTAGATCCAATCACAGTGATTCTACGTTATTTTTAGATATGAATACTTAAAAGCTAATCTTGACATGTTATGAATTGGATCTAAGCCCATGACTAATTGAATCATACCAGATCTGCCATTATTTGTATATCTAATTCACTGTTTAGATCTCACATGCCTATTTGTGACATCCCTATTATTATACTTGCTTAATCATGTCATTATGCCTAATCAGTTATATTATCGCATGTTCATCAGATCTGTTCTTATATGCCTATATTGTCATTATGTCCAATCCTGTCACTATATGCTTATTCTGTTGCTATGCCTATTTCTGCAATCATATGTCTATCTTTTTATTATGCTTATTTCTGTTCTTTTCCCTCCTTCTTTTCCCTTTTTATTTTATAGCCAGGCTCCCTTTGAGCTTAGGCATACCGCTGAAATATGCGAACGCGTGAAATTGGGAACGAAGGGAAAACATTAAAATTTGGGCATAACTTGTATTGGGAAATTTGGGGAATAACTTGAATTGAAAACATGAATATGTGTGACGACCGCCCACAGCCCCTGCACTATACAAGAGGAATAATGCGTTGAAAGGTGTGCTAGGCAGCTATGGACGATCATTAGAGTAGATAAACACAAGCGGAACCTGTCGTAAATCTCACAGCGCAAGGATAAAATATAATAGAACATATACAACAGGTAATATTAGTGAAGCACATTTGAGAAGAAATCTCAAATTTTCAAAACAAAATGAAAATATATCCTTACACTAGGATTGCAACATATGTCTGTACAAATTTGCCTCATTACAACACTCAGAGTATAATAACCAACAGCAGAAACCCAAATACTATATAGTAAGAGATAGTACGCTAGCCTCTTGCTCGCCATTGATCAGCATCATCGTCCTTACTAAAGCATCACCTATCACCTGCTACTTAGTCTTCCCATCCATAACTGGATGAACAGCCCAAGGTAATGAGAGGAGACATAAAACCTTGAGTCAGACAACAGTCTTACTGAGCATTAAAACAACTAACAAACTTTAACAAAAAAGTGTATGAGAGTAGGCAGATTAACAATCCAATCTACCAATCATCAGAGAAGAACTCAACTCATGTCTTCCCCCACATCGTACGGTGATAGCCTTTACATGAAGAAATTCAACTATTCATCCATGGAAACCAGAACACTCATTCAATCATTGAAAAACACTCATAACATCCAGATTATATGTATCCCATGTAGACCATCCTAATCGAATTCAACATCCCTTAAGTACAAGCCCCAGAGGCCTAAACTAATATCAGCCAAGCACCCAAGAAACATCTCCTTTGACTTTGGACGACCTACATGAGACGGTACAAACAGAATAACCAATCATCCATGACTGACTCTGGCTATCACCGCCAATCCTGCTTTGAAACCATTGTTAATCGTATTACGGCGCATCATGACTGCCATATGTCAAGGGCTAATGGTAACCCCAGTTTTAGCATAACTCCATACCCCTTCATGACTTGTATCTAGGCTCATCATGACTTCCTAGGGTATGTTAGGCCCATCATGACTACCAAGTCTACCCCTTCTTTGAGTCTGCCAAGACTTACGACAACAATGATCTCTCAACCTTTGCATCTCTAGTCGTCATCATCGGCGACTAATCACAAATTCAAGCCCCATTCGAGTAACCATTATCCACAACCTAACACCTTTGAGTTGTCTGCCTATTCGGTGCTTTTCACCGATCAACTAACATATCACATCACTCCAAACATCCCCTTTTGCACTCTCGTCGAAGCCATCATCATTATCAAACCAAACAACATCAATATAAGGTTCAGTATAATCTATAGCATTATTACCCCACTCAGGACACCTTTCAACACTTCCCAATTGAATTCACTTTGAAGTCACATCATCACCGGAAATACCTGACCAGAAATGAAAAAAATGGCTGACCAACCTTTAGGCCGACCCAACTTTATGCCGACCCAACTTTCGTCCAACCCAACTTATGGCCGACCCAACTTCTTCTGACTAAACCGACCCACCTCTGAATGACTAGGCCGACCCATTTTTTTTTGACTAGGCTGACCCACTGTTTCTTAATAGGCCGATCCAACTTATGGTCGATCCAACCTTAGGCCGATCCAAAATTTGGCCGACCCAACTTATAGCCGATCCAAAACCTGCATATTGCAATTCAACTCCAATTTCGACCAAGACTTCGCCAAATGACGAATCCGACGAAACCAACTCAACCAAATCATCAGACACAATCATAAACTTGTCATAACATTGCTAGTCAACAAAAATATGATGATTATCACAAAAATGATGTAAATTTCCCCAAAAACCATTAAAATGAACATATGATCAAAATGAGAGATCTAACTTACATAAACATATGAATCAACATGGAATTAACGGATAAAACTTGCTAATCTTGATCATAGAGTGATTCATATAAAAATGGACATATAATGGTGTAAATCTATGGCAAAACACTTGAATTTGATGAGAAACATGCACAAACACTCATATATTTCATTGCATTCATGTGAGTGATGTAAATCACTCACAGATTCTCCAAAACAAGCTAAAATGATAGTATTATGAATCTGGACAGCGAGTAATTCAAACCAAACTCCTCGATCCGATGAATTCGCCCTTGAAATGGTGTAGATCTAGACTCCAATCTTGTAGATCTATGATTTCCCTCCTTAGGTTTGGATTTTTAATGGTGGAAAGGTGTTAGAGGAAGAAGAAGCACAAGGCCTCTAAATGAGAGAATGGGCAAGAAACCTATTCTCCATACCCCTCACCCCTTATTTATAGTTTTCACCAACCCACTAATGGGCCTCCCCAATTCTGCCCATTAGGCACTCCAAACCTAAACAGCCAATTGAAACACCTTAAAAACAACGATTTCTCCCAAACTACTAAGCCAAATCCTTAATGTAATCACTCCACGGAAAGGCAAACATCAATTCCTTTCCAATAGCACCGGTCTCTCCCTCTGATTCAACCTGAGTAAAAAGATATACCATGAACAAGATTAATAGGGGCAAAATGGTCATTAACAAAATCGGTAAAAATTATGGGCATGTCTCACATCCCCATAAGCAACATATTAGAAGATGAGAATGATCCAACGCTCAGGGAATAAAATAAAAATACTTTAGATCTTCTGATACATAAAATGCGGGCTGTTACATTCTTCCCCCCTTAATAATTTCGCCCCCGAAATTCCGAGCAAACACAAGCAATCACAAAAAATCCGCATGTCTATCATCCATGAGAAGTCAATTCTACTGTAACGAACAGGGATTTTCGGCCTTGAAAATTGACATAAATACCTTTACCGTAACTCATGCCGACCTTCCAAACACCGAAAACACTGGATAGTATTTGAACAAATTTAGAGGGTGAGATAAGAAAGAAAGAAAGAAAGATTAGAATAGAAGAAGAAGCAGAATCAACACAACACAGTATCAGAGTCTCACAACGCAGCGGAACAAAATATAAAATAGAAATAAAACTTTATTGAGAGCTTTAAAAAATACTTACAATATCAGAGTACAACATACATCTGGATATTTATAATAATCTGTCCTCATAACAACACACAGCGGAATAAATACTATATACAATACGTCTGAACACCTCCAGCTCGTCTCTGGACTTCGCAGCATCTGATAACCTGAACATGTACACCCCGGGCTAACCCGAACATTTACAAAACACCGGGTCAGTCTGGTGAACCAGAGTGAGATAATCTCGCGCAGTATTATGGGTAAATCATCCAACATGATTTTAAAGTGTAAAATCCTTCCGAAAGAAAAAGATAATCGTAAGACCAAATCCACACATAAATACGGACGGTTTTACCTTACAAAAACCCAAAACATTTTGAAACCAATATCTTTTCTGATATTACAATAATGTCTAAATACAAGAAAATAAAAATCTAGTGGAACGCTTGCATCTCACGCTCCACGTATATAGTATACAATCAAAACCGCGGGCGCTTAGTGGAGATTGGATTCCGACCATGACAAGGTATGGGACCACCTGCCGATAGTGTATCACTAGAGGTGAATACACCGGGTTTAACAAGAACGTCTTTCAACCCGGTCCACACATGACCGACCACTCATTTCACTTGAGTGTATCGAATGTATATCACCAACGGTTGGACTCAAACCACTGTTTCCCAAAAAGGGACAGCATCGAAATAGATTAAAGAAGCAAAAGGAGTTTCTCTAGATAGGTGATTATACACCCTAATGGGAGCGACCCACATAGCCATGCTGCCTGCCCAATTTTTGTCATTTCCCGGTTGATGAGGCTTGAGGTTTAGCTTAACCTTTTGAACACCTGATCGCCATTCACTTTGAATGCCACATCGTCAGATCCGCCAGATATCACAAATTGACGTTCACAAAAATACTCTAGTTATCAAGCTAAGAGAATGTGCACTTCTCCGCTATCAACTTGGCACGTTTGAAAATATCAACATACACGACTCCTTTGGAAATACTCTGTCAGACATCCGTCCATACAAGTCATCCAGGAACAGAATGAACCGAAGGTACTCTCCTACTGCATCCACTATAGGAATCACCCCATGGATCAATAGCGAGAAGTCCTTGCAACCCGTAGATTTCAACCACGACCGAACCACAGTACATCTTTGGCTGCAGACCGAAGATTATTAGCAGTTCTTCCGTTTATGAATATCTACGGTCTTCAATGCTACATCTCGATCATCTTCTGATATCTTCACGTATTTGTTGGTCGTAATGGTTTTCGAATATAAATTCGATCCCGGTCTTTCCGTGCAAAAAATTGTATTGGACATATTTGATAGTCGGTGATTTAACTATCAAAATAAGTAGTGTTTCAATCATGATAACCCAATGAGTTCACTGGTTCAGCATTCAGCACCACTTGGCCTTTTATTTTAAATAAAATGTAAATTCAAATTCTTAAATATTTCGATATTATAATTATAGCTTATCGCTTCTTATTTAACATAGATTATACTTTAAACAAATTAATCTCTTATATATATTTAGTTTTCTATTTTTCACTTTCAAAACATTTACCACATAATTATCTAATATTGGAAAATCAATCAAATTATTTCTTGTAAAACAATCGTTGAGAAATATCCTTAATTTCAATACTTGAAAACGAAAACCCAATGTTCATTCTGGTCGAATAAAACTTCCCTTTACATTCCCTGTCTAAATCAAACATATCATTATATTTTCACGCCACCACTTTTTATTTTCCTTTCTTTGGAATCATCTTATAATTATTTCTTTCTCTAAATTTTCACCAAACGATTCATTTTTATATCTTTAGTGAAACTAATAAATTATTCCTAACCATTTTGCCATTACAACTAATATCATCCTCAGATAATTCTGATGTCGTTCAAGTTGGGGTATTTTAATTACCTCTCAGAACTTGATCAACAACGTTCATATCCTAAGATAAATACGAGTCGTAATCCAAACCTATATTTTATTCTAATATAAATATAAATTCCATTTAACTATTTGAATCAAAATACGGTATCATATAACCTTCATACCTTTTGGAAATTCTCTTCCTCAGGTATAATCATTATTCCTTAATTCTATAATTAAATAATTCCTTATAAAACACCAATTTTTAACCTTTACCCTTTTTAACAATTTCATTTCATCATTCGGATTTGCTTACAAAATCCCACTTCCTTTACCAAATTTAGTTTCACCAATTCCTTTCCAAATCCTTTCGGCCATTTCCCGCTTTGAATCTCTTATTTCAATTCCCCACCTTTACTTGACCACATTATTAAGTAACGTTAATTTAGAATTAACGATATAACGCCTCATCACATTGTTAAAATCCATTCTGGTTTAGTCTAAACCCTTTCTGTTCACCATTCCCTTTTTACTTGATTCAAAAATTGAATCAATATAATTTAAGCTATCATGGTCGCTTAAATTCCTTATAAAATAAGTTAATAATAGATTATGAATTTAAATAGTAATAATTATTTATTTCCTTTTAAACAAACCTTTATTCAAAATAAAATATATTTCAAAATCTATTTCAAGTTATAAAATAAATTTTATAACAGTTTTATCGATCCACCTGACGGCAAATCAATATAACAAAACAATTTATTCTTAGGCAATTCACTACCGATTACCCAACCACTAATGCCCATTTGTTAAAACAAAACACAGGTTGAATTTTTCAGTCAATGATCACAAATCAAATCAATCACCCAATCATGCCAGTTCATATATGATAATACAAAGATAAATAATATATTTGAGGAATCCGGTTGGATCCCTCCAACCTGTTCTTCCCTGTATACAAATGGTTATCTCCGAACAGATCGTTCAATTTCATTTACCGATAATAATAACTAACGACCATTATTCCCAAACACAAGCAATTCAAACAATTCAACCAATTAAACACGTTTATTTTATAAACATGACCAACAAGGTAAGTTACCTTTATTTGAACCAATCGTTAGAATAACGATTTGGTA
This sequence comes from Allium sativum, assembly GCA_030737875.1. Taxonomy (NCBI): domain Eukaryota; kingdom Viridiplantae; phylum Streptophyta; class Magnoliopsida; order Asparagales; family Amaryllidaceae; genus Allium; species Allium sativum. The sequence goes on along the minus strand of JASFAX010000039.1, from coordinate 2,925,170 downwards.
TTTCACTGAAATTAAACGATGGTTTAATTTCATCAGTTATATCAGCAAATAAATATATAACTAGCAAACAGTCAACCATTGGCAAGTAGAGCACACAAAATAAAAACACAATTTATATAAAAATATAAATGGTAAACTGAGTGAGTTTAACTCACCTGGATTTTATTCGTCGATAACACGGTCTGGTTTAGTCAAGTTAAATGCCATTTAATTTGACTAAAATTCTACAGTTGTTTCCATCACTGACCAGGTCCACGATGAAGTGCCTGTCGACGCGGTTCCGATTCTTCCGATCCCATCAAATTCCTATTTTTTCAGCCCAATATCATCACTTCTCCCTTTCACTGCTATGTAACACTCTCCTTATATTATCCAATTGCAGAAAACACGCAGCCATACTTGTTTTGCTCCCCACATTTGTCTTGCTTTCCAATACTTTATAATTTTTATTTTTTCGCGAGGCCCAAAAGCCCAAGCCTTGACCCACGTCCCCAAATCCAAACTGCCACAGCCTTCTTCCCGAAAATGCATGCTGCCTGTAAATTATTCCCACCACTTGCTCCATTTCTTTTTCCCATGCTTACAATATCCTTCATGCATAGCTGATTCCCCTTATCCAAAATCTTTGCTTCTTTGTCCATTATATCCTTTTTTCTCTCTCTCTTTTTTTGTACTATCGAAGCCCAGGCCCAACTACAAATTAATGGCCCACGTTGATTTGTATTCCTCTCGGAAATCTTGTTCTTCTCCCCAGATTCTCATTTCCAAAAGCTCCATTCTGCTCCTCCATCGTGCACCCGACATACTGACACCACGCGAGACACCCCAAACCACCAAAACAATTATACCAAACAACTTCCCTTCCATTGCTTGTCATGCCGACGCCATTACTCTTCCTCCCGGTGACCTCCTCCATAATCCGACCATGCCCTGTTCTTCTCAGGTCCGACAGTTTTTTGTGGCCAAAAAACCCAAAAAAACCACATAATCACCTCTCCTCGCCGATCTCATCTCCACATTCGGATTCGTGAATAACTTGTTATATGTCAAAATAATCGTAAACCTAGGCGGCGACTTTTGAGACTCAACAATGTTGATCGAATTTTGGAGATGATGAAAATTCAAAGATGGATTTATAGAGTGTATTGCAACTGGAATCATGAATTTAGGGGGTATATATGATTTTTAAAAATTCAAAGAAGATTTGAAATGATAGTTCCCTTCAATGGCTTTTGCGTGAGCTTCCACTGATCGATTCCTGTATTTATAGCATGCGATATTTGGCTCACACGGGTGAGATGGATTGGTAATCAAGGAATTTGTTGGAGAACACGGCATGGTTAATAGCTGTAGGATGGTACCTGCATATGCTAGGCATGTGAAGAACTGAAGGAGATGTTTCCTGATTTGAAAATACAGAAGCCAACAGTAGGTTCAACTCTAGTTGATGGGTCTGCAATGGTGGATATTTAGGCATGTGTAATTGATGAAGATACAACACACAATCTAGTATAGGATAGGCAGTAGGATAGATAAATGTCCATGTGCGGTTTCACTTCACATTAGCTTCTGTAGCATTTCATAGTTGTTGCGTGAGTTATCAATCACTTGGATATGAAGCTGTAGAGCTGTCTATAGCGGGTAGACTAGTCTGCATAATACTGCTCCAAGGCATGTGTAAATACTTAGGCATTAAGGTACAGAGTAGTTGTAGATGGAGCATCTAACTGTAGGCATGTGCTCCTTTGACTATGGGATGATGAAAAGAACGCAGCGATGGTTATATGCTACAGATTAGTACTTGAAATATTTGGTTCTTTCACCTAACCGGCTTATGCGCAACATGGGATGGGAACTTTTTTCCATATTATATTTTATGCTCACCATCTTACTTCCTTTTGCCAGGATATTATATTATCATAGTACTAAATGAAATTAATAAAACTTTCTTAAACTAGTATTAATTCATGATCATTTGGTGTTGTTATATGACATTTGCTGTATTTAGTTCATTGCCAAAACCTGCATGTTTTAGTATTTGCCTTCAATAACAACATATAAACCCTACGACAAAGTCTATTTATATACAATTGGAAACACATTTGAATAAACTGATTGTCATCATTATAGTGTAGGTATGTACTTCTTTTATTCAAGAATTATGTTACATTTTATTTTATTATATATTTTTATATCGTATTAAACTCTATCGCTTCTAACCGTCAACTGACACGTGCGAATTTAAACATAATGATAATGGATACACCGATACGCCTCAGCGTTTCGATTCCAATGAAATCGATTTCATTAAAAACGGACTCTGTTTGCAAAATGGCTATTTTAAAGGCCTATTTTTAAATAATGATTTTCACAGCGATTTTTTTCAAAATTTGATTTGGGAATAAATAACAAACTATAACACAAAATTTGAAATTTTCTCTTTTATATTAAAATTATACTCAACTAGATTCCAACGTTTCTTTTTTCACAGTAATCCAACTTAAATCGGATCCAGTATATTCAATTGAAGTTCAAAGCTCCATATTACGAACTGTAGCGCCATTTTGAGCTCGATTTATATTATATATAAATTATAACGTTCAAACTCCATTTTGATAACGAATTAAATATTTAAAATCCATTAATATACCAAATATAATATTTTAAAATAAATAAATAAATAAATTATTTGACTGCCAAAAATACAGGACGTTACATTCTCCCCCCCCCCCCCCCCTTTAAAATAATTTCGTCCTCGAAATTGCTAAGGTGAGAAAAATGCTACAATTCTATTAATTTCCAAATCCTATTTATTTAATTTCGATATCATCCTTAATTTAATTTTTCACGTAACCAGGCTAAGTTTTCAGTCAAATTTTAATTATATTCAAATCGATCAAACACACTAATATCTCGATAAAATTATTTTCATTTTATACAAAATATAATTTTGGGTAAAATTATTTCATTTACTCTCTTTACAAAACAATATTGTATCCATTAACAGTTCAATGCTTCTTAACACTTGAACCGATCAACAAACACATTACAAACCATTTGTATATAAAATTTACAAATACGCTCTCTTATATATGCACTCAATCTCGATCTAGGGTATTACTAACGCAATCTCTATCGAGTTACACCACAGAGCCAAGGTTATTGCTAAACCAATAGCTCTGATACCACTGTAACGAACAGGGATTTTCGGCCCTGAAAATTGACATAAATACCTTTACCGTAATTCATGCCGACCTTCCAAACACCGAAAACATTGGATAGTATTTGAACGAATTTAGAGGGTGAGATAAGAAAGAAAGAAAGATTAGAATAGAAGAAGAAGAATCAACACAACACAGTATCAGAGTCTCACAACACAGCGGAACAAAATATAATATAGAAATAAAACTTTATTGAGAGCTTTAAAAAATACTTACAATATCAGAGTACAACATACATCTGGACAGTTATAATAATCTGTCCTCATAACAACACACAGCGGAATAAATACTATATACAATACATATGAACACCTCTAGCTCGTCTCTGGACTTCGCAGCATCTGATAACCTGAACCTGTACACCCCGAGCTAACCCGAGCATTTACAAAACACCGGGTCAGTCCGGTGAACCAGAGTGAGATAATCTCGCGTAGTATTAAGGGTAAATCATCCAACATGATTTTAAAGTTTAAAATCCTTCCAAAAGTAAAAGATAATCGTAAGAACAAATCCACACATAAATACGGACTCTTTTACCTTACGATAACCCAAAACATTTTGAAACCAATATCTTTTCTGATATTACAATAATGTCTAAATACAAGTAAATAACAATCTAGTGGAACGCTTTCATCTCACGCTCCACATATATAGTATACAATCAAAACCGCGGGCGCTTAGTGGAGATTGGATTCCGACTATGACAAGGTATGGGACCACCTGCCGATAGTGTATCTCTAGAGGTGAATGCACCGGGTTTAACAAGAACATCTTGCAACCCGGCCCACACATGACCGATCACTCATTTCGCTTGAGTGTATCGAATGTATATCACCAATGGTTGGACTCAAACCACCGTTTCCCGAAAAGGGACAGCATCGAAATAGATTAAAGAAGCAAAAGGAGTTTCTCTAGATAGGTGATTACACATCCTAATGGGAGCGACCCACATAGCCCCGCTGCCTGCCCGATTTTTGTCATTTCCCGGTTGATGAGGCTTGAGGTTTAGCCTAACCTTTTGAACACCTGATCACCATTCACTTTAAATGCCACATCGTCAGATCCGCCAGATATCACTAATTGACGTTCACAAAAATACTCTAATTATCAAGCTAAGAGAATGTGCACTTCTCCGCTATCAACTTGGCACATTTGAAAATATCAACGTACGTGACTCCTTTGGAAATACTCTGTCAGATATCCGTCCATACAAGTCATCCAGGAACAGGATGAACCGAAGGTACTCTCCTACTGCATCCACTATAGGAATCACCCCATGGATCAATAGCGAGAAGTCCTTGCAACCCGTAGATTTCAACCACGACCGAACCACAGTACATCTTTGGCTGCAGACCGAAGAATATTAGCAATTTTTCCGTTTATGAAGATCTACTGTCTTCAATGCTCCATCTCGACCATCTTCTGATATCTTCACGTATTTGTTGGTCGGAATGGTTTTCGAATATAAATTCGATCTCTGTCTTTCCGTGCCAACAATCGTATTGGACATATTTGATAGTCGGTGATTTAACTATCAAAATAAATAGTGTTTCAATCACGATAACCCGATGAGTTCACTAGTTCAACATTCGGCACCACTTGGCCTTTTATTTTAAAACAAATGTAAATTCAAATTCTTAAATATTTCGATATTATAATTATAGCTTATCGCTTCTTAATTAACACAGATTATACTTTAAACAAATTCATCTCTTATATATTCAGTTTTCTATTTTTCACTTTCAAAACATTTACCACATAATTATCTAATATTGGAAAATCAATCAAATTATTTCTCGTAAAACAATCGTTGAGAAATATCCTTAATTTCAATACTTGAAATCAAAAACCCAATGTCCATTCTGGTCGAATAAAACTTCCCTTTACATTCCCTTTCTAACTCAAACATATCATTATATTTTCATGCCACCCCTTTTTATTTTCCTTTCTTTGGAATCATCCTTATAATTATTTCTTTCTCTAAATTTTCACCAAACGATGCATTTTTATATCTTTAGTGAAAATAATAAATTATTCCTAACCATTCTTCCATTACAACTAATATCATCCTCAGATAATCCTGATGTCGTTCAAGTTGGGGTAAATTAATTACCTCTCAGACCTTGATCAACAACGTTCATATCCTAAGATAAACACGAGTCGTAATCCAAACCCATATTTTATTATAATATAAATATAAATTCCATTTAACTATTTGCATCCAAATAAGGTTTCATATAACCTTCATACCTTTTGGAAATTCTCTTCCTCAGGTATAATCATTATTCCTTAATTTTATAATTAAATAATTCCTTATAAAACACCACTTTTTAAATTTTACCCTTTTTAACAATTTCATTTCATCATTCGGATTTGCTTACAAAATCCCACTTCCTTTACCAAATTTAGTTTCACCAATTCCTTTCCAAATCCTTTCGGCCATTTCCCGCTTTGAATCTCTTATTTCAATTCCCCACCTTTACTTGACCACATTATTAAGTAATGTTAATTTAGAATTAACGATATAACGCCTCATCACTTTGTTAAAATTCATTCTGGTTTAGTCTAAACCCTTTCTGTTCACCATTCCCTTTTTACTTGATTCAAATATTGAATCAATCTAATTTAAGCTATGATGGTCGCTTAAATTCCTTATAAAATAAGTTAATAATAGATTATGAATTTAAATAGTAATAATAATTATTTATTTCATTTTAAACAAACCTTTATTCAAAATAAAATATATTTCAAAATCTATTTCCAGTTATAAAATAAATTTTATAACTTCAATTTTAGCGATCCACCTGACGGCATATCAATATAACAAAACAATTTATTCTTAGGCCATTCACTACCGATTACCCAACCAATAATGCCCATTGGTTAAAACAAAACATAGGTTGAATTTTTCATTCAATGATCACAAATCAAATCAATCACCCAATCATGCCAGTTCATATATGATAATTTAAATCCCTCCAACCTGTTCTTCCCTGTATACAAATGGTTATCTCCGAACAGATCGTTTAATTTCATTTACTGATAATAATAAATAACGACCATTAATCCCAACCACAAGCAATTCAAACAATTCAACCAATTAAACATGTTTATTTTATAAACGTGACCAACAAGGTAAGTTACATTTATTTGAACCAATCGTTAGAATAACGATTTGGTATTTCACTGAAATTAAATGACGATTTAATTTCATCAGCTAAATCAACAAATAATTATATAACTAGCAAACAGTCAACAATTGGCAAGCAGAGCACACAAAATAAAAACCCAATTTATATAAAAATATAAATGGGAAACTGAGTGAGTTTAACTCACCTGGATTTTATTCGTCGATAACACGGTCTAGTTTAGTCAAGTTAAATGCCATTTAATTTGACTAAAATTCTACATTTGTTTCCATCACTGACCAGGTCCACGATGAAGTGCCTGTCAATGCGGTTCTGATGCTTCCGATCCCATCAAATTCCTATTTGTTCTGCCCAATATCATCACTTCTCCCTTTCACTGCTATGTAACACTCTCCTTATTTATCCAATTGTAGAAAACACGCAGCCATACTTGTTTTGCTCCCCACGTTTGTCTTTCTTTCCAATACTTTATTATTTTTATTTTTCCGCGAGGCCCAAAAGCCCAAGCCTTGACCCACATCCCCAAATCCAAACTACCACAGTCTTCTTCCCGAAAATGCCTGTTGCCTGTAAATTATTCCCACCACTTGCTCCATTTCTTTTTTCCCAAGCTTACAGTAGCCTTCGTGCATAGCTGATTCCCCTTATCCAAAATCTTTGCTTCTTTGTCCATTATATCCTTTTTTCTCTTTTTTTTGCTATCGAAGCCCAGGACCAACTACAAATTAACGGCCCACGTTGAATTGTATTCCTCCACGAAATCTTGTTCTTCTCCCCTGATTCTCATTTCCAAAAGCTCCATTATGCTCCTCCATCGTGCACCCGACATACTGACACCACACGAGACACCCCAAACCACCAAAACAATTATACCAAACAACTTCCCTTCCAATGCTTGTCATGCCGACGCCATTACACTTCCTCCCGGTGACCTCCTCCATAATCCGACCACGCCCTGTTCTTCCCAGGTCCGACAGTTTTTTTATGGCCAAAAACCCCAAAAAAACACCACATAATCACTTCTCCTCACTGATCTCAGCTCCAGATTCGAATTCGTGAATAACTAGCTATATGTCAAAATAATCGTAAACCTAGGCGGCGACTTTCGAGACTCTACAATGTTGATCGAATTTTGGAGATGACGAAAATTCATAGATGGATTTATAGAGTGTATTGCAACTGGAATCATGACTTTAGGGGGTATATATGATTTTCAAAAATTCAAAGTAGATTTAAAATGTTAGTTCCCTTCAATGGCTTTTGCGTGAGCTTCCACTGATCGATTCCTGTATTTATAGCACGCGATACTTGGCTCGCACGGGTGAGATGGATTGGTAATCAAGGAATTTGTTTGGAGAACACGGCATGGTTAATAGTTGTAGGATGGTACCTGCGTATGCTAGGCATGTGAAGAACTAAAGGAGATGTTTCCTGATTTGAAAATACAGAAGCCAACAGTAGGTTCAACTCTGGTTGATGGGTCTGCAATGGTGGATATTTAGGCATGTGTAATTGATGAAGATACATCACACAATATAGTATAGGATAGGCAGTAGGATAGATAAATGTCCATGCGCAGTTTCACTTCACATTAGCTTTTGTAGCATTTCATAGTTATTGCGTGAGTTATCAATCACTTGGACACGAAGCTGTAGAGCTGTCTATAGGGGGTAGACTAGTCTGCATAATACTGCTCCAAGGCATGTGCAAATAATTAGGCATTAAGGTACAGAGTAGTTGTAGATGGAGCATCTAACTGTAGGCATGTGCTCCTTTGACTATGGGATGATGAAAAGAATGCAGCGATGGTTATATGCTACATATTAGTACTTGAAATATTTGGTTCTTTCACCTAACCGGCTTATGCGCAACATGGGATGGGAACGTTTTTTTCCATGTTATATTTTATGCTCACCATCTTACTTCCTTTTGCCAGGATATTATATTATCATAGTACTAAATGAAATTAATAAAACTTGCTTAAACCAGTATTAATTCACGATCGTTTGGTGTTGTTATATGACATTTGCAGTATTTAGTTCATTGCCAAAACCTGCATGTTTTAGTATTTGCCTTCAATAACAACATATAAACCCTACGACAAAGTCTATTTATATACAATTGGAAACACATTTGAATGAACTGATTTTGATCATTATAGTGTAGGTATGTACTTCTTTTATTCAAGAATTAAGTTACATTTTATTTTATTATATATTTTTATATCGTATTAAACTCTATCGCTTCTAACCGTCAATTGACACGTGCGAATTTAAACATAATGATAATGGATACACCGCTACGCCTCAGCGTTTCGGTTCCAATGAAACCGATTTCATTAAAAACGGTCTTTGTTTGCAAAATGGCTATTTTAAAGGCCTATTTTTAAATAATGATTTTCACAGCGATTTTTTTTCAAAATTTGATTTGGGCATAAATAACAAACTATAACACGAAATTTGAATTTTTCTCTTTTATATTAAAATTAAACTCAACTAGACTCCAACATTTCTTTTTTCACAGAAATTCAACTTAAATCGGATCCAGTATATTCAATTGAAGTTCAAAGCTCTATATTACGAACTGCAGCGCCATTTCGAGCTCGATTTATATTATATATAAATTATAACGTTCAAACTTTGTTTTAATAATGAATTAAATATTTAAAATCCATTAATATACCAAATATAATATTTTAAAATAAATAAATAAATTATTTGACTGCCAAAAATACAGGACGTTACATCTATCACCCAAACTAGCAACCATCAAGCCATGCGTCCATAGCCTTATCCTTGCACGTGGAATTCTATCAAACAACAACAAAGATAGCAACAAAATCAACAAGTAATAATGATTGCGCGATATCAATGGGTCATACGGATGAAGAGTTTAGGAGGATCGTCTTTATACTCTTCCCCGTCTCCCATGTAACATCGTCGCCATCCTCACTCCATTGTACCTTAACTAAATTAAATGTCTTTTCCCCAAGCTGTTTCGTGTCATTCGCCATAACACGAAGCGGATTACAGGATTTCATAACTATGAACTCAACTATAAATTCGACGTACTACTCCGTAGGTACTACCACATCTGGACCATGTGAATATTTTCGAAAAACGACTCATAAAACATTGTGCACACTCTACATCCCTGCGTAAAATCACTCTATACGCGAGCTTTCTGATTTGCTCGTCTATCGGAAACGTTCCAACAACCCATAGCACTTAAGCCACCCACCACAGCGTTTAGAAGCGCTGCTGAAAACTCCTCCAACTTGACCGATCAGCCAGAATACCCAACCGACCGACCCACTTGGACCCAACCGACCAGTGCCTTCCAACCCGGCCGACCCGATCAGTTGTGTTCAACCCCAGATCCTCCCGACCCTGTTATGTCCGACCCGACCTGATGCCTTCACACAGTTCCATCTCGGCCGACCCAAAGGACGACCGATCCGATTAGAATGGCCCGACCCGACCCAAAAGTTTGACTGACCCATTTCCTGGCTTGGTTCTAGGTAGTACATCAATAAAATCCATCGACACTTGCTCCCACTTCCATGTAGGAACTTCCTATAGCTGAAGCAACCCACTCGGCTTCTTCTATTCAGCTTTCACCAATTGACAATTTATGCATTTGGAAATGAACTTTCCTCTATCTCGCTTCATTCCCTTCCAGTAGTAGATTTGCTTCATGTTCAGATACATTTTATTACCACCAGGATGAATCGTCAACTTCAAGTGATGACATTCTCTCAGAACCTCATCTCGCAAGCCATCTATATCAGGAACAACTAATCGTCCTTGCTTTCGAAGCCAAACTTCTCGATCGACTTCGAACTCTTTATCTTCTGTCTAGCTTCTGGATAAACTCGATAGGCTTCACATCTCGCTTTTGGCTTTCGCCAATCCTTTCGACAAGAGTAGGTCTTATAGACAAGCTTACCTACATTTTAGGTTCCGACTCACACCTTGGCCAAAAATCGAATCTTGCCAAATACTCAAGACTCTTCCATTTTGAATACATCGCTCCCAAACTTGCGTGTCTTCGACTTAATGCATCTGCGTTTCCTTTTCCTGGAGTATAGGCTATATAAAAATCGTATGATGCCAGAAATTCTAGCCATCTTTTCTGCCGAAGATTCAAATCCTTTTGGGAGAAAAGATACTTCAACGACTTGTGATCCGTAACCAAGTCGAATCGAACTCCCAATAGGTAATGTCTCTAATCTTCAGAGCAAACAAAATCACCGCCAACTCCAAGTCATGAGTTGGATAGTTTTCTCTCATGCGGCTTTAGCTGTTGACTCGCGTAGGCCATAACCTTATCCTTCTGCATTAGCACTGCTCCAAGTCCAGTACCACATGCATCGGTGTATACCACCATCTCTTCATTCCCAATTGGAATGGTCAACACATGAGCACTTGTTAATCTCTCCTTCAGGATTCCGAACGCGTGTTCACACTTCATCCCATGTGAACATTTGGTTCTTATTTGTCAATCCTATCAACGGTGCAGCTACCTTGGAGAAATCCTTGATAAACCATTGGTAATACCCTTCTAACCCAAGGAAACTCCAAACATGCTTCGCACTCTTAGGTCTATCCCAGTCCTGGATTGCTGCCACTTTAGCGGGGTCAACCGCTATCCATTTCCAGAAACAACATGACCTAAGAACCTCACTTCATTCTTCCAAAAGTAACACTTTGAAAACTTAGCTCTCAACTGATGCTTTCGTAAGATCTCTAACACAACTCTCAAGTGCATCTTATGTTCTTCCTCATTCCTGGAGTAAACTAGAATGTCATCCATGAACACAAGCACAAACTTGTTTAACTGGTCTCAGAATACTCTATTCATAAGATCCACAAAATATGCTGGCGTGTTAGTCAACCCGAATGGCATCACCAACCATTAAAAGAAATCGGATGGTTTCCTAAAAGCAATCTTCGGTACACCATCCTTAGCTACTCTCAACTGGTGAAATCCCATTGCCAAATCCATATGAGAAAGCACATTGAATTCGTAAGCTGATCGAACAAGTCATCTATCCTTGGCAACGGATACCTGTTCTTCTTAGTCACCTTGTTCAGCTCACGATAGTCTACACATAATCTTAATAAACCATCTGCCTTTGTTGCAAACACGACCGGTGCACCCTTTTCGGAAACACTTCTCTGAATGAATCCCTTCCTAAGAAGGTCTCGAACTTGCACCTCCAACTCTCGCCGTTCCTTAGGCGCCATCCGCCTAAGAGGTATAACGATTGATCTAACTCCCTCAACCAAATCGATCCTAAACTCGATCCCACGATACAACGTCAACCCTTTGGCCTTGTCAAAAACATCCTCGTACTCATTAGCGATCAGCGCAGATGACAAGTCTTCTTGTGGAATCACGAGCGAATATAGATAGCTAATGAAGACACTCTCTTCACGCTTACTCTTTACCAGCACCTTTCGCCCTTCCACATCCCCGACTCTCACCTCTAGCTTCTCGCAATTCACCCTTGCCGCATACCTCTTGAGCCAATCCATGCCTAAGATGATCCCAAACCTAGCAAAGTTACAACTAAGAAACCACTCATAAATGAGCATCTTGATCAAATGATACTAGATCCACAAAGTATGCAAATAGCAGATGGATCCATACTAGATTGGTTACAACTAAAGGTCTATTACAACTTCAAATTCCAAACCCATTCAACATACAATCTTATTATAGGTAAAAGAAGATGATTCCCTAGTATCAAATAGAACTCAAACAACTTCATTGGCTAGAAGCATATCCAGACTACAGTTTCTCCTAGTTCTCATCAGGAATACAGTAGGAAATTGGAATATATTCTACAACAGATTCTTCCTCTGGTTGCTTATTCTTTGGAAGGTCCGGACAGTCTTTCTTGTTATGTCCAGGCTTGCCGCATTCAAAGCACTTCCTTTTGGTTTTCGGCTTCTTACAATCTTTGGCATAATGACCCCCCAATTGACAATTAAAGCAAGTGACATTCTTCTTAAATCTCTTCTTCTTGTTTTTCTTCTTATTCAGTTTCCTTCCAGCTTTGGTGCTAGAATAAATTTCTTCCTGAGGCTCATGTCTGGTACCAAAAGCCTTTTCCTAAGCAGCATCAATTCTTTCCTCTCGCTCCTTAACTCGGCGTCGAAGTTGCTCCAAAGCCCTACTTCTTCTTAACTCATCTTCTTCATCTGTAGGACAATAATCTTTCTGTCTCTTAGCAGAATCCCTTCTGGGTACTTGTACAGGAACATCACGCTATACTGTCGCTTTTGGGACGGGTATCCTAGACGTAGCCATTGCCATCATGGCCGCCCCAAACATAAACAGGCATTCCAGTGTAACTGCTAAAGCTCCCAATTGGCTTCCATCTCCCACTCCTCCGGTTCCAAACTCACTCCTAGAGGTTTGACGACTCATTCTTAATCTAAAATAGAATGATTAGTCCGCTTACAAGATAAAGTACTAAAGAAGTACAAACGCTACTACTATATATACTAATGTACATAGTAAATATCCAACTAAAATCTACAAATACGTCTGTCATACGTAATTAGGTTTTCGAACTTTGGCCACAAACATTGACCAAAGCTCTGATACCAAATGTGACGACCGCCCACAATACATGCATTATACAAGAGGAATAATGCACTGAAAGATGTGCCAGGCAGCTATGAACGATCATCAAATTAGGTAAACACAAGCAGAACCTTTCGTAAATCTCACGGCGCAAGGATAAAATATAATAGAACATATACAACGGGTAATATTAGTGAAGAACATTTGAGAAGAAATCTTAAATTTTCAAAACAACAAGAAAAATATATCCTTACACTAGGATTGCAACATATGTCTATACAAATTTTCATCACTACAACACTCAGAGTAGAATAACCAACAACGGAAACCCAAATACTATATAGTAAGAGATAGTATGCTAGCCTCCTACTCGCCATCGATCAACTTCATCGTCCTTACTAAGGCATCACCTTTCACTTGCTACTTAGTCTGTCCATCCATAAGTGGATGAACAACCCAAGCTAATAAGAGGAGACATAAAACCTTGAGTCAGACAATAGTCTTAGTGAGCGATAAAAAACTAAGAAACTTCAACAATAAAGTATATGAGAATAGTTTGATTAACAAACCAATCTACTAATCATCAGAGAAGAACTCAACTCATGTCTTCCCCCACATCGGACGGTGATAGCCTTTACATTAAGAAATTCAACCATTCATCCATGGAAACCAGAACACTCATTCAATCATTGAAAAACACTCATAACATCCTGATTATATGTATCTCATGTAGACCATCCTAATCGAATTCAACATCCCTTATGTACAAGCCCCAGAGGCCTAAACCTATACCAAACAAGCACCCAAGAAACATCACCTTTGACTTTGGATGACCTACATGAGACGGTACAAATAGAACAACCAATCATCCATAACTGACTCTGGCTTTCACCGCCAATCGTGCTTTGAAATAATCGTATGACGACCCATCATGACTGCCATATGTCAAGGGCTAATGGTAACCTTAGTTCTAGCACAACTCCATACACCTTCTTGACTTATATCTAGGCACATCATGACTACCAAGGGTATGTTAGGCCCATCATGACTAACAAGTCTACCCCTGCTTTGAGTGTTCCAGAACTTACGACAACGATAACCTCTCGACCTTCGCATCTCTATTCGTCATCATTGGCGAGTAATCACAAATTCAAGCCCCACTCGAGTAACCATTATCCACAACTCAACACCTTTGAATTGTCTACCTATTTGTTGCTTTTCACCGATCAACGAACATATCACATCACTTCTAACATCCCCTTTTGGACTCTCGTCGAAGCCATCATCATTGTCGAACCACACAACATCAATATAAGGTTCAATATAGTTTATAGCATTATCACCCCCCCACCCCCAAGTACACTTTTCAACACTTCCAAACTTCCCAATTAAATTCACTATGAAGTCACATCTTCATCGGAAATGTCCGACTAGAAATAGCTGACCAGAAATGGCAAAAACAGCTGACTAGAAATGGATGACCAGAATAGGTCGACCCAACTTTAGGCCGACCCACTTTATGTCACCCAAAATGCCGAACCAACTTTATGTCGACCCAACTTTAGTCCGACCCAACCTATAGCCGACCCAACTTCTTCTGACTAGGCCGACCCACCTCTGAATGACTAGGCCGACACATTTTTTTGACTAAGCCGACCCACTATTTCTGACTAGGCCGACCCAACTTATGGCCGATCCAACATTAGGGCGACCCAACTTATGGCCAATCCAAAACCTGCATATTGCAATTCAACTCCGATTTCGACCAATTCTTCGCCAAACGACGAATCCGACGAAAACAACTCAACCAAATCATCAAACACAATCATAAACATGTCAAAACATTGCTAATCAACATGAATATGGCGATTATCACAAAAATGATGTAAATTTCACAAAAAACCATTAAAATGAACATATGATCAAAATGAGTTATCTAACTTACATAAACATATGAATCGACATGGAATTAACGGGTAAAACTTGCTAATCTAGATCATAGAGTGATTCATATAAAAGTGGACATATAATGGTGTAATTCTATGGCAAATCACTTGAATTTGATGATAAACATGCACAAACAATCATAAATTTCATTGCATTCATGTGAGAGATGTAAATCACTCACCAATTCTCCAAAACAAGCTAATATGATAGAATTATGAATCCGGACAGCGAGTCATTCAAACCAAACTCCTCGATATGATGAATTCGCCCTTGAAATGATGTAGATCGAGCCTCCAATGGTGTAGATCTATGATTTCCCTCTTTAGATTTGGATTTTTAATGGTGGAAAGGTGTTAGAGGAAGAAGAAGCAAAATGCCTCCAAATGAGAGAATCGGAGAAGTAACCCATTCTCCATACCCCTCACCCCCTATTTATAGTTTCCACCAACCCACTAATGGCCTCCCCAATTCAACCCATTAGGCTCTCCAAACCTAAAAAACCAACTGATAAACCTTAAAATAACGATTTCTCCCAAACCGTTGAGCCAAATCCTTAATGTAACCACTCTACGGAAAGGCAAACATCAATTCCTTTTCAATGACATAGGTCTCACCCTCTGATTCAACTTGAGTCAAAAGTTATGCCCTGTACAAGACTAACAGGGATAAAATGGTCACAAACAAAATCGTTAAAAATTATGGACATGTCTCACATCCCCATAAGTAACATATTAAAAGATGAGAATGATCCAACCCTCAGAGAATAAAATAAAAATATTTTACGATCTTCCGATACGAAAAATGCGGGTTTTTACAATATGGATTTGGGGCATAAACCAAACTGTAATAAAGATCTTAATTTGGGGCATATAATACATGATGAATATGACCTGGAAATGGGGCATGAAAACCTACAATGAAATAAGGATAATTGTTAAAGAATGAAACGCTTAGAATTACAGTAATTAGAAACTGTAACCGCGCTTAGACACGAGGTTAGATTGCATTTGTGGTAGAAGTCTCCCCGGACCCACCCGACATATCCAGAAACTACAAGTGGTGAATATAATGTGAGGGGTCTAAGTGCATAAACACGTAACGGGCTACGCCATGAGGTTAAGTCCGACTTGTGGAAGAAGTCTGCCCGGACCCACCTGGCATATCCAACATCCACTAGTTGTAGGCTTAATGTGGGAGGTCTAGCGCATTATAACCATAAATGAATAAATGGTAATGAACTTGAATACTTAACCTATTTCAATCCATAGAGATTACAAGAACATGTTGACTTGAGTTGAGGTTAAGTAAACTTGCTTGAAGGAGTGGGAGGGTTAAGTATATCTTGGGGTGGTGGGCAATATTTATATATAGACCCACAAACTTAACCCGTTGGGGTTATGCAATCTTTTTACACCGATATGGCATAGCCTATGGGAATCCAAGTAGTGGGGATGCAAGCCTAGGGGAAGCTTGTATCATCTTGTGTATAGGACCCGTTTCAGTTGGTAACCCATATATAAGTATCAAACGAGTACTCTGAACTAGGTCGGAGTCGGGGCACGCTTATTAGGGTGGTTGTAAGAGATCCAAAAGGGGAGATGGTGCAGGCGGCGCATTCCGACGGAGTCATTTGCGTACATGGGTCCGGACAAGGGAGGCTAAGACGCCATGGCATCAGTAAATATGGTTATGCACATCCTAGAAACGAAGGGTTACCAATTAAGGAAGAGATATATCCTATTATGGGGAAATCATAGGGTATCTACGGAGTAGGGAGCCGATCGATTGGAGTTGTAATTAGGGTATATCTAGACTCGCCTATTTAGGAGGTCGTTATTATCCTTAAAGGTAACACTGGTATGTTCAGTTGAGATGCCTGTTATTGTATGGGGTGGTAGAACCACTCACTAGAAGTATGCCTAAGTCTACCGTTATGTTGGGATCATCTTGTTCATAAGATACTAGTATTGGTGCAGAGAGAGATAGACAGAGAAAAGTATTAGAGAAGCGCTATACATATATGTTCTATTCGGTTTATCCTGTTTACCTTGTCATACTTTCCTTATATGCTGTTATCCCTTTTAACCAGTTTATATGCCTGTCATGATGCTTTTACTTATTTGTATGCTAAAAGTAACTAGACTCGCTAGACTTATGTCTGACCTATTTTGTTTTCTCTTCTTTCTCTTTCGTTCCCCCCTAGGTTCTCAGGGTGAGAATACTCAAGCTTGATCCGGATTCTTCTTTCCTTCTGCTTGGAGCTGCTTAGATGTACTACGTGATTTCGTATCTTCTCTACTATAGCTATGTTTTTGGGGATTATGCTCTTTTCATATTTATTGTACTATAATGATTTTAGTACAAGACAGAGGTTTTAAATTGCTGTACTAGATTTTATGCATTTCAGACTTATGATGTAACTATGTTTTGAACCACGATGTTTTCTGCTTAATAAAAGTTTTAAATTTCGCTGCTACTTTATATCTGTCTTGTAATGTTTCTGTTTTTGTTTACCTATAACGCTTCATGAAGCTTAATGCATTATCATAACGGACGTAGGGTGTCACACTTGGTGTCAGAGCTGAAGGTTACCAGATTAGATAAAAGATTTTGAAGAATGTTTTCAAAAAGGTTTTAAAAGAAAGCATTTTCAAAAGAAATTTTTTTTTTAAAAAACATATTCCCCAAAGCTATAGGAAATATCTTTAGATTCTCTGTTCGAATCCTTTTTTCCTTTTCTTTTCAGCATGTCTGGGAAACCTAATATTCCTGAGGGCATCACGATACCAGGCTGGTTCCATAGGTATCTTGAGGCCATGGTGCCTGCCGGTGATCAAGCAGATGTTCCTCCCCCAACTGCACCCGTTGTTCCTCCTCCTCCACCGCGTGTTGATAATTTCTCTAAGATACGCAAAAATTTCTGTGCTATGTGCGGAAAGAAATTCCAAGGAACTGATACCTTTACAGAAGCAAGGAATTGGCTTAAAGAGACAGAGGACTTGTTTGGAATTTTCAAAGTTGACGATCGTAGAAAGATTTAGTTGGCCGCCTGGCTACTGAAAGATGAGGCTTCATTTTGGTGGGAAGGGATGCAAGTAGGGCATCCAGTGGAGACTTGGGATGATTTCCGGCAGAGATTCGAAATGAATTTCTTTCTCAAGTCGAGAAAAGTATGCAAATGGAAAGGTTTTTGTCGCTCAAGCAAGGAGGCATGACTGTCAAAGAGTATGCTAGCAAGTTCAATCAACCAGCGAGGTTTGGGTTGGAGCTAGTAGGTACCCAACATAAGAAATCTTTGCGGTTTGCTAGAGGATTGAATGAACCCCTCCATGGGTTAGCTATGTCTCATACTCCGATGGTAGCAAATTTTGAAAGACTCGTTGATATGGCATTGATGCATGAGGAAGATAAAGGTTAAAAGAAAGAAGCTAAGATTGAGGGAACAAAAAATAAGAAAGTGTAGACCAAGAAAGGACAACAACAACAAAAGATGAGAGGAAGGGACGAAAAGGTTAGAGATAATAGGAAGTGCCATAATTGCGGATGCGAGGGTCACTTAATCAAGGACTGCAAAAGAAAGAAGAATGCTTGTTTCAATTGTGGAGAGGTTGGACACTTTTCTAAGGAGTGCCCGAAGAAGCAAGGACAAGGTCAAAGGACAGGATCTTCTGGAGGGCAGGTGCATGCTCTCATGGCTAGTGAGCCAGATAGAGGTAGGAAAGTCTCCGTTGAAGGTTTGATTTCCCTTTCCAATCATCCTATTAGAACTCTTTTTGATTCTGGAGCTTTGCATTCATTGATATCTGATTCTGTGGTTGAGTCTCTACACCTTAGTGCTAGTATGGTTGTGGATCCTGTTGTTATCTCAAACCCCGTTGGTGGTAGGGCTCATTTGTCTATGATTTGTCGGGGTTTGAGAATATCTGTATCGGGTGTCAAGTTTGAGTGCGACGCACATGTGCTCGGTTTCATGGGCTATGGTTTGATTCTATGGATGGATTGGCTAGCCATGTATGGTGCCATTCCGGATTGTGAGAGGAGGGCCGTTAGACTTTTGACATGCATGGGAGGACCGTCAAGATTTCTTGTGACACTAAGGGGTCTATCATGCTTAGTTTCCTAGAGTCACTTGATGCATCTTTTGATGATCTGTGATCTGTGCCAGTAGTCTATCAGTATCCCGATGTTTTTGATGAGGTTCGGGGATTACCTCTGAGGCGCGAGATTGATTTCCATATATACATGATGGATATATGGCTCCAAGAGAAAGGAGGGAGCTCAGCAAGCAAGTAGGGGAGCTACTTGAGAAAGGGTTTATTAGGCGAAGCATATCTGAATGGGGTGCTTCGGTGGTATTCGCCACTAAGCAGATGGTTCGCTTCGCTTATGCGTGGATTATAGGGAGTTGAATAAACTAACTAAGAAAAATAGGCACCTACTTCCTAGGATAGATGATCTATCTGACCAGCTTGTTGGTGCATCTGTTTTCTCTCGGTTAGACTTGGTCATGGGTTTTCATCAGTTGAGGGTAGCCAAGGACAGTATAGACAAGACCGGTTTTAGAACTCCAGATGGTTTCTTCGAGTGGCTCGTTATGCCTTTTGGGTTGATGAATGCACCTGCCTATTTTGTTGATTTGATGAGTAGGGTGTTTCGGGAGTTTCTAAATAAGTTCATCGTGATCTTTGTTGATGATATCTTGATTTTCTCGAAGAGCGAGGAAGAGCATGCCCGACATTTAATGGAGGTTTTGAAAACTCTCCGTACGCACCACCTTAAGGCGAAGTTCTCCAAATGTCATTTTTAGAGAAAAGAAGTGAGATTTTTAGGGCATGTGGTCTCTAAAGATGGGATAGCAGTAGATCCTGCAAAGGTAGTTGCAGTTCAAGATTGGCAGATCCCAAAGAATGCAACGGAGATGAGAAGTTTTCCTAGTTTAGCGGGCTACTATAGGAAGTTCATTAAGGACTTCACAAAGATATCAGCCCCACTCACCAGACCGAGGAAGAATAATCTGATATTTTCTTAGGATATATAATGTGATGATGCTTTCCAGCGATCGAAGAGGGCTTTGACAATAGACCCAGTCTTGACCTTGCCCGATGGGAACAAAGTGTTCACAGTGTACACTGATGCTTACGGTACAGTGCTCGATGCGGTTCTGATGCAAGAGGGAAGGGGAGTATGTTATGGAGGTAGACAACTAAGAGTTCATGAGAAAAACTACCCTACACATGACTTAGAGTTAGCTGCCATAGTATTTGCGCTTAAGACTTGGCGCCATTATTTTCTTGGAGAGATATTCGAATTATATACCAATTATAAATCTCTCAAGTACTTATTCTCCCAGAAGGATCTTAATTTAAGGCAATAAAGATGGATGGAGTTCCTAGCGTCCTATGATTTTGAGATTGCTTATACCCCTGGCAAGGGTAATGTGGTGGCAGACACATTGAGTAGGCAGAGGATGACCTGAAGTCCCTTTTTTGTGGAGCGGAAAAGCTTGGAGCTTATATCGACTTATAATTTTAGACCCTCCACCAAGTTTATACCGGGTTTATTGGCATCACTGGAGGTGCGACCTACTCTTTTGGATCAGATAGGAACTTCACAGCGAGATTACTATAACTCACCAGACATATGTTTGACCTAGTTTGTTTTCTCCCTCTTTCTTCCTTTCCCCTCAGGTTCAGGTTGGGCTCAGCAGTGATTCTTGGTTATTCGGTTCATCTTGGATACATACTCTTTCCAAATTCATGTATTGGTTCAGTTCCAATTTTCTAATCAATGTATTTAATAAATATTTAAAAGTTTCTGCTGTGCTTTATATTTCTGTCTTGTGAATTTTAGTCTTTGTGTTGTTACTTTATAGCTAACGCTTCGTAAACCTTAATGCATCCTCATATGGGTGACGTTAAGGGTATGTGGTGTCATTATAGTCTTCTTACGCTTTTTTCTTGCCTTTACCCTTTGCTTTAGCAACCCCTTTTTATACCATCATCATGACAATAGATTATTCTTTCTTCATATCGTTTTTTGTATTCTTAACATGCTTAATAACTCAGTTAAGGGTTTTTCATTTTCAGATAATTCATCATGAATTGAGAGTAGTGACTATTTAATGATTGTAAAACAAGATCAGTACGGGTTTCAAGTGTTAATGGAAACCCTAACCTTTCAAGATACTCGATGTATCCAATCATTTTCAGCACAAGTGGACCAACGGGTTCCTTTTCTACCATTTTGCAGTGATATAGTGCCTTGCTTATGTCATACCTTTCTTGTCGAGCATGCCCTTCGAACAATTTCTTAAGATGCTCGATCATCTCATATGCATCCATCAACTCATGTTGCTTCGGAAGCCCCGGAGTCATGGTTGCAAGCATGAGATGACTGACATTAAAAGCATCATCTTGATGCTTCTTGTGGGCATCCATCTCTACATGGGTTTTTGTACTTAGTGGTGCCTTTGGAACATGCCCATCAAATACATACAACTTTCTTTCTTTTTTGAGGACAGTCCTCAAATTTCAATGCCAGACAAGGAAATTAATTCCATTCAGTTCGTCATTTTAACGGATGGATCTTAGTAACAAATTGTTGGTGTTGCTTGCTGTAACAACCCGAAGTTCTACATACCATTTTTTTTCAAAAATCGCAATCTATCGAAATTCAAGTCGGCTTGTCTAGTATCCTGCAGAAAAGAAAGAGAAAATAAATACATCAGAGCTCAGTAAATATTTCACATCGAAATGGATAAAATACAATATAATTAAGTATAGCCTTACCAAACTAATAATACTATCTAACCAGTATCCAAAGCTATCTTATCACTGCTACAAACCTAGTCTGCGAGTGTGTTATGAGTAGGGGTCATAACATAAAAGTTCTGATGATGGACAAATTATACATTATGAAATAACCCTACATATACCGTTCAGTTATGCTTTCTTATTTATTAGGTTGTTTGGACATCACTCAAGGCTCTATACCCATGTCGTACCCATCTACTTCCCACCAGATTAACCTAATATAGTATATATATATAGCTACCCCAACATATCAAGGTACTCCCTATAGTACCCTCCTCGCACGGTCTCCACCATCATGCCATGAAAGCGTATCCTACGCCGAACAACGTACAGAAATCCAAATCATAATGCCATGTTACCGTGCCCTAACGTCTACGATACACCACACGGTGCATGTACCTAGACCCTTACACGCACGTATTGTCTACTGTACCCCGATTCCCATAATAGGGATGCATCCAATGAATAGGACTCATTCGGGAGCCTTTTCATATCTATATAGGTCCACATAAAGGACCTATAGAACATATATCCAAGTACGGTCTGCTTTTCATGGTGGTTATGACCCTACCCTGTCCCCTCAGTCAACTAATGAAAGACTCCATCAAGAGCTAATGACGTGTCCCTAACAGCCAATCTAGAGTCCAATTTGGCATGTCCTTCAACCATGCCTCGATAGTGAAAGGACAACGGTATCTTTGTTTAGCTATAGTCTTTCTGTATCCTACTAACTGCCGATGATAGGTATCCAATGATTACTATCCTTAATTTGATCCCGACCAACCTTCCTCCTCGAGCGAGGCAAACCGCCGAATAAACATAATACCATACCGCCACAGCCTCCTGACTGCCAAGTTACTGTTGCGTCAAGGTATACCCACTGGGTAGTGTCGTGCAGACCCCATCTCTGTGAGTACATCCTGAGCATGTACAACAATAGAGGACCACCACCGAGTACCCTACCACGTCCCTCAGAATCTTCGTGCTTCCCTCCAGTCCCTCTAAGTAATCAAGCCACATATCGAGCAGAGTAATCAACTGGACATTCTCTTCCTATGTCTCCAAACACCTCGATGGTCTACCCCATTGGGTTCTTCCCCTTCGTTCGTGCGGACTGGTCCAAGTGCATCATGCAAACGTGTCATTAGACCCTATGTTTAATCTTTTAGTTGTGCTTACTTTAATGACACTAATCTACAACCTTTTACCCAGATTATAATTAACGAAAGTAATCTACAACCCCTTTTAATTCCATGTCCTTTATTATGAATTACTTGTTTACAAGTTCAAATAAAACTTTCTACTTAATGTATAACTAAGTATAATTTATTCCAATCCACATGTTTTCTGTTAACATGTTACGTAATGTATACAATTAAGTACAATTTATTTCATTCCATAAGTCTCCCTCATTCTTCCTTATTTAATTAACAATCTTACACTATCATCACAACCTATCATCATTGTTTACTTATTAACTTAGTTCTCTAAATAAGGTTTATTAATAAGTTTCCCTTTTTTTATAACCCATGTTATAATTTCACTTGTTCCCAGGACAAGCCTACCTATTATATTGCGTTCTCATTAATATAATTAATATAATAGGTTATATTCCCCGTTCACCACGTTTTCCTTTTTAACCAAACTGTTACTGTTGTAACATCCATTTCTTTACCATCCTGTATATTTTCACACACACCGCTTATTTCTATTGATTACAATTAATGTCATTTATGAACCTAATGGTCATAATTTCCTAAGACATTAATTAACAATTAAGTATCCTTATTTTATCAGTCCCAAAATCTTTATATGTTGTACCCCAACAGTCATTACTAATTTATTTATTTATTGCCAATTGTATACATATATTTTATATATTTTTAGGCACCAGACCTCATACATTATGCTGACTACTTATAGATGTTGGATTTGCCAGCGGGTCCGGGAAGGCTTCTACCACAGGTTGAACTTAACCTCGTGTCTTAGTGTGGTTACATACAATTTCCCAATTACTGTAATTTTTTATCATACAAGTTAGGCATGTCTATTATTTTTCCAATATTTCCAATTTCAATATAATTTGATTTAAAATATCCAATTTATCACTAACAACATTTCCAGTAGCATATTCACTTTTATTGTAAAATTCACAATTTCAGTATTACAGTGATTTTTAATCAAATTAACAGAATCATAGAATAGATCTACAATAGTAATATTCTTAATATAACTAAAAATAAATTGTACCGCAATTATCACAATTTACAGTTATTTAACATGTTAAGAATGACGGGGAACATAAACAGTAAATATAACATTATTTAAAAATGTATAATTTGAATCCACTTACCTAACATCTTTCCAATCCTTAAATCTGATCCAGATTTGTTATTCCATGGCCTCCCTAGCTGAATTTATTATTAAACAACCATGGATTTACAAATTTTATGCTAAAAGAAGAGGGAAAGAAGAAGAGAAACCTAAATAAATATGATCCAAGATGTAACACCCCAAAATTTAATACACTATAACCATACTGCAAAGAAAATAAAGTGAGTATTATATAATTAATTGTTCATAATTAAGTGAAACTAACTTTAACATTGCGTTCGTCTCAGAATTCTAGTTTAGATAGACCCTAAGTTTTGCATAAATCGGATAATGTATGAAGAAGTTATGAGCATAAGAAGTTTGTATACATATAAGGGGTTATATATATAAATTCAAAATAATTTAAACCGAGGTTAACACGGAAATCAACATACCTGGGATGACCCAACGTGCCTAAGTCGACCAATGGGTCGACCAAAGTCAACCTATGGGTCGACCAAAGTCAAATCTATGGGTATACCCTGTATGTTAGTGGGTCGACCCACCCATATGCAGGGTGGATTCCAAATTCTACACTTGGACTATTTTGTTTGTTGGGTTCATTCGCTGACTCTGTGCTACGTGTATGGCTTAGATTGAAACCCTAAGATCTAAAGGTTAAGAGTTAGTTTGTAATTCTATAAATAGGGTAGCTCTCCCCCATTTCAATAAACATAATTATTTTTCAAATTCCCTTCCTCCATGTGCCTATTATGATATATATGTATGTATGTATATAATGAGGAGAAGCTGCAGAAGCCTAGATTTATAGAGATAATTCAAGATTTAAGATCTGCATACGACCTTTTTCTACAACGGCATATATATAAAAATATATATAATCTCTTCTTCACCAAGACCCAATGTGAGTTTCATGTTATTTTCAGATCTGGTACCTAGAATTATATCATGACAGTAAATAAAAGTGGATCTACGGCATACAGTACCTATAAGTTGTACCTGTTATTCATTTATGTCGTTGTTACAGTAATATATGTTCTTGTACTATCAGTTGATTATTTCGTTATGTGTATTTATCTTCCTTTACCCTATTTTCTGCTGTTTTAATTTATTTCTAGTCTTGCCTATATGCCTATTTTATATAGTTTAATTTGGTTATATTCTTCTCTTTCTATTTTTCCCTTTTATTTACGTAAAGCCTAGGCCATTGAAAGCCTAGGCATTGCCAGATTTAAGATAGCGTATAGTTAAAATTGGGATAATAAGAAAAGGCATGAAAAAGAGGAATAATGGGCATATTATAAGATTGAGGACTTTTTGACTGTAAATTGGGGAAAGGGATAATATGCATATACTTGTACTTGATGTGACTTGGGAATATAATAAAAATAGGTAATATGCATAGACATGTATATGTTGTAATTTGGGAAATATAATTGAAAGGAACAATATGCATAAACTGTACATGCTGTGATTTGGGAATATAATAGTATGCATATGTATAAACATGTTAGATTTGGCTTAATACAGACATTATATAAAGGACATGTTGAAATAATGTAAGTACCAGATGTAGGTTAGGTAAACTAAATTACTATAGTAATTATATACATCTGGATAGGTGTTAGTTTCGGGAAAGGGTTGTACAAACATAATATATTACAACCACGTTTATTAATGAACCTAAACTTGCTAGGTTATACCTAATTAGTAATAATCCAAGAGGTCCCTCGTTTTGATTTTGTATTGGGTTTTGGGGACTCTCAAATCCTAGTTATTTGGAGGGCACAAGCTTAGTGGATTCTGCTTGTGTCAATCTTGTTGGGTGGAACCCATATCAGTTAGTATCCCTGTTGGTATTTTGTTTGAGGGCCTCGCACTAGGTAGGGGCCAGGGCACGCTTTACTGGATTGGATAGTAAGAGGTTCAAACAAGGAAGTTGGGGGAGCGTTCCAGCGGAGTCATGAGCGTGCATGAGTCCTATTAGGGAAACTAAGTTGTTGTAACACTAGTAAATAGGTCTATGTTATATAAGTAGCTGGGTTAGAGAGTGATACACCCTACTGTTCGGGACTGACATAGGGCATTTACGTATTAGGGAGCTGATTGCATGGGTAGTAATTAGGGTACACCTAATCCTGTTGTTATGAAATTCGGGTAATACCTAATCCTGTTATGTAATTAGGGTATACCTAATTTTGTTGTTTAATCCTGTTGTTTAAACCCTGTTGTTCCTGTTAAGTAATTAGGTTAATGTCTAATCCTGTTATACTAGTATTGGTGCAGAAAACCTGTTTTTAGGATATAAATGAGAAGCTTTACTCTATCATTGTTTATCCTGTTGTTCTGCTTATCTTATTTACCTGTTGCCTTATATGATACTGTACTTTTTCATCTAGGCTTATTTTTCTGTCTTGATATCTCTATTTTATGCATATTTGAAAATCACTGGAACTCACCAGGCTTTATGTCTGACCTTTTTGTTTTCGCTACTTTCTCTTCTTTTCCCCCCATTAGGTCCTCAGAGTGGTAGTACTTCTCTGTGATTAGGACTTTCTCTTTCAGCTTGGATCTAGACTTTCTCAGATGTACCGCTTTGATTTACTTTCTACTCTATTATGGCTTACTACGAGGGACATGGTTTTATATTATTTCACCATGTTATTTTGCATTATGAAACAAATTTGAGGTTCTTGGTTTTTGGTGTAACTGGTTTAATGATGTAATCTGTTTTGAGACAATGTTTTACTTTAAATAAAAGTTGAGTTTTCCGCTGCTTACTTTATATCTGTCTTGTGAATTTCTGTACTGTTAACCTATTGCGCTTCACGAAAATTAATGCATTCTCTTATGAGTGAAATTAATGGACTTGGGGTGTCACATTTGGTATCAGAGCCGAAGGTTACAAGATCAAAGAAAAGTTTTGAATTTTTTTTCAAAGAAAAAGTCCACGTAACTTGATGCAATCAGTAAGTGTTATATGACATGCCTCTGCTGTTTCCATCATTACTATAGTAGCATATTTAATTCAGATGCTATGTAGTTAATTTCCTGCTATTACGCCGCCATATCCCTGCTATATCATGTAGTGGGTTTATACTGCTACACTATTCCCAAATAGCCTTTCCGCTTAAGCCCCGCTATATTATGATATTCCCGATATATTCCATTATTTCTGTTATATTCCGCTATATCTTCTATAAAGGAGATGAATTTAAAAATGACATTTATACATTAATTTTTTTCTAAAACTAGTTTTAAAATATATTTTTTAAACATGTATCTTTTAGAATATAAAAACTATAATATTTTATTAAATATAATTAAGTTGAATAAAAGTTTACATTTATTTACATATGTTTGCTTATGCTTTTATTTAAAATTAAGAATGCACTAATTATAATTAAGTTGAATGTTAAATTTTCATTTTCATATTTGTAAAAGCATCATATAAGAGTTTTATATTCTATTTTAGACTCATCCGCTATATCCCGCTATTTCCTCGCTTTACTCCTGCTATAGCTTTTTGCGCCTCAGTCGCATTCAATCCACTGAGAGCTTTAACTGCACAGTTCAAATGTCCAATATTCAGTTTATTTCACATATTGTAACTAGTTTCAGAGAAGAATTTTTTGATTAAATATTTTTAACTTAAAGAAATAGATCTTACAGGAAATTATTTTCTATACAAAAATACATTTTCTAGTAGAAATCACGTTTCTTATTCCAACATTAAGTATATATTATTATTACAGTTCTCATTTCCAATTTTTCATTATGAAGCAAAAGTGACTTAGATTACATCCATTCCTATACATTTATTTTTCTTTCTAAATGAAAAACAATAAAAAAGAAAACCTTTATTACAACATATAATCAATTCTTTATAGAGTTTCTTTAATTATCCATAACATTCAACGACATCAATTATGTTGCACTTTAGTAAACTGAACAAACTGATATCTCAATTATCAAGTTCATAAATTTGTCTATAATTTTTGTACCATTTAACACAACACGATCCTATTTATAATCAATCAATTGAATACTCAATCTCTTACTATGATTTATTTGGTTTTTCGGACGAACTAATTTCACTAAAATATTGTACATTACAAACTGTGATTGTCCACTTGATAACATTTATATGTGATTCTACATGGACCACATGTCTATAATACTATACAATTTTTGAGTTTAAAACTTTAGAATGCAATCGTATCCAAATAGACACATATGAGACCAAATTACGAAAGTGCCAAGTGGTTGAAATATCAGCCATTTGCATGGGCATAGAAAGCACTAATGTGAAATAGGAACGAATATATCTTTTATTCCTATTTGTCAAGTTTTTATTCAAGTCATTTTTATATCTTAATTGATAAAAAATTATCAATCCTATTTAACATACAAATTTGCCATTATATATAATTATAATACTAATTAGTATATAAAGGCCATACTTATCATATCATTTTTCTAGCCTTTTATACTTTGTCTAAATCTCATTTTGACCTTGAGTTTGCTGCACAAAATGTAAGAGATTATTCACTCGTACCTACGATATTGTGATGGCCTTTTTACCTTGAATTCACTCAACAAATACATATAGTTAACTTATCTCATATACCCAATATTTTAATAATACTACATAAAATATTCCTTGCTTGAGTTTGCATGACAATAAAGAAGCATGCAAGTAATATATTGATATATATGGTGAATGTTAACCAGCCTTTTAACAAGGCCGTTACGCTTTAGACTTGGACATCCGGATCAATTGTGGCTCAATCACGGACTCGTACAAACTCAAATTATTTATCAGAATTCTCTTAGGAATCAATAAATTACTCCACTAGGATCGATTATCTCTGTGAATTCTCCGATCACTCATAAACAATCTGATTGGCTCACTGGATCACTCCTTATTCACTTGATCGATCAAACACAGGATCAGATCGATTACTTTAGAAAAGAATGATCGATGTAGTTCGATCACCTCAAAAACCAAAGATCAAATCGATCCGATGCTTGCACAAGAAGGTCTGGACCGATATCCATGGAAACTATGATTGACTCAAGTTGATCACTTGAAATGTATCGATCAACACATGAATATCACCTCTTTCCTAAGCATGAAACTTGAACATGATTCCCAAAACGCTTGGACTACTAAGGTAGGAATTGGAGATTGGCATCAGTTTCTCAATGACGATGATCACATCGTGGATATGATCTATAGAATCTAGAGAGGTAGACTACCCAACTATGACTGGAATATAAGTTCATTCTCTTAGAACATCTGAAACTCATAGAATCCACATGACTACAAGTTACTGGTGTTGGAAGCTTATGACGATAGAAATGAACCTACCGCTCATCTTATGCGATATATCCGACATATGGAAGTACTAGGGAATCTAACAATGTCATGGCGAAATGCTACCCCATCTATTTGATAGACGTAGCTGCTATGTGGTTCAGGCAGCTAGAATCAAACTCTACCAAGAGATGGAGAAACTTGGTGGAGATTTTTTTTTTTTGAATAATTCTTGGCCCATGTCACTGGACCTAAAAACGTAAAATTGCTTACAACTATTAGGCAAAGAACATGAGAAACTATATGTAAATTCCTAGAGTATTTAAATGTTGTTATAGCTTTAGTAGGATCGACTAGATCCATCATTGGTTGGTTGTAGTATCTGACGTCTTGGACAACTCAAAGTTTAAGTTTTCTTTGGAAAAGGATCCTCAATGGGATTTTGGGGACTTTTACCTTGAAGTGAATAGATTCCTAAGGCAGGAAGATAAGTGGATCGTGAATCTCTTCAAGTTAATCATGTCGAGAAAAGAGAACGGCCCAACTCTGGAAATAACAAAGGAAAAGGAAAGCTAACAACAATTTAGGCCCTCAAGACTAAATCAAAAGGGTACGAAGATATGACTCGTATACACAGCTGAATGCGAGTCCATATCAAATTTTCATGGATATCAAATATTGCTTTCTAGCAAAGGTAAAACGGATGGGATCCCACTAAAAGGATAAAGCTTCTGGGAAATTCTATCTATTCTATGAGAGGCCTGGATATGGAACGAAAGAATGTTGGAACTTTTGGGATGTCATCAAAGAGCAAGTTAGAAATGGATAGTTACAACGCAAGTCCAAAATCAAACCACAACAATTCAGTAGGAACATCCATCGACCACAAGGGACGTAGGCAAGCCTGGCTCTGTTTGAGGCCTTATAATTAATTTACAAGTGGGGACCGGATATTAATGGTGGCTAAGTCTCTTACCCATGTACAGGAAACAAAGAGACCTCTAAGCATGCTCTTGGACAATGATAAACCATTAATTTTACTTTATTTCTTTGGTTCATTGATTAAGTTGTAATAAAAAGATAAGTTTTTTACTCTCGTACGGGATACTGGAGAGATCCTTAAACAAGCTTTGGATGGTTAAACTCTTATTAGTATTACAATAAATTTCCTTTATTCCACACTAATAAATTTGTTTGGTGTGTATGGATTATGGTCGTCAGATATAGATTTTGTGTTTTGCTACTTTAATAAGATCACTTGGTGTGTATGGATTATGTTTGTCTTATGTGGAACATACAACTTGGAAATACTAATAAGCCATTTGATGAGTATGGATTATGCTCATCAAATGTTAAATAAACCATTCGGAGAGTATAGATTACGATCATCGGATGTAAAACATGATTTTAACTTTCATAACTTGGTGAGTATAGATTATGCTCCTCAAATATATAAATCTTTATTTAACTGAATCATCATGTATGGATTATGCATGACAAGAGCCCGAAGATGCTAGGGATCCTCAAATATGAATTATGCTAAAAAAAGACCAGGAAGGCTATAGACTATCAAGTAAGGATTATGCTTGGTAGAACACGAATAACAATAGAACGTTTAGTATGGATTATGTTAGTGGGAATCCAAGACATGGGCTAT
This sequence comes from Allium sativum, assembly GCA_030737875.1. Classification (NCBI taxonomy): domain Eukaryota; kingdom Viridiplantae; phylum Streptophyta; class Magnoliopsida; order Asparagales; family Amaryllidaceae; genus Allium; species Allium sativum. The sequence goes on along the minus strand of JASFAX010000039.1, from coordinate 2,894,133 downwards.
TAAGTATGTGTAACAACCCAAAAAATCAGAACCAATTTAAAATTTTTATTTTGGCAATTTTAATGAATTTTGAATATTTAAAATGATTTATTTTAATTAATAACGACCAAAAATTTATTCTGAATAGAACTAGAATGTATAAATTTATTTAAATCGAAGTTAGAATATAAATATTTATTTTAATTATAAAAGGAATTGGAAATGGTGCGGTAGTTTGAAAATTCGATTTCAAGTTTCATTTGAATGTACAGGATTCAAAATAAACCGGATTTTAGTAAAACCAAAAATATTTGAATCTGTTTGAAAATATCTTTCCAACGAATGTGAAAAATCCAGATTTCGTAATGGTAATAAAAAGCTATGTCCAGTTGAAAATTCAGAATAGTCGCTATGGAATTTTATACAATATAAATATATAACCCTTAAAAATAGATATTTTGCAAAAACCTCCATTTTTGACGAAACCACTTTTGTTGGATCCAAAATGTCAAATTATTGCTAGATTCCAATTTTCATAATTTTTGGAATTAATATGTGAGCATGGTGGATTTAAACATGTTTGGTCAATTTAGTTTGAATTTAATCGACTGGAAAATGGCTGTTTTTCAAACTGTCTCCAAATTCGACGAAATTGGTTTTGTTAGGACCGTATCATCAAAACATAGCTAAGTTTATTTTTCTGAAATTTTTGGAGTCAGTATGTGGCCCTGATAAATTAAAATGTACGTTCAAATGAAATATAAATGGATTTATATTTTAGTCTAAATGAAAACTGATTGAAACAGTCAAATAGGCTTATCGGACGTATCCCATTATGTCCGGAATAGGGGTATTTGGCTAGGGGCGACAATCGTTGGATTTGATTTGGAATGAAAAATTAAATTTATGGAGAATTAAATTAAATAAATAAATAATTTTATATTTCGCTCCTCTCTTTCTCCTTAACCGGTCAACCCCCTTATTCCATCATTCAGATCAAATTTGAAAAAAAAAAAGCGATGACAATGGAACCCACCATCAGCCGCTGTACCCCATATTGCGCCGCCCCAGGTGCGCCATTGCCCTCCTAATCAACGCCACAGCTCCCTCCTCAATCCTCTCCTTCTCTCTCCCCTTCCGGGATCGAAAACCTAGCCCAAGTCGCTGAAACGCCTGCGCCGCCCCTATGGCCTACCTCCGATCCACCATCAGCCAGTGTAGCCCCTCCTCCCCCACCAGCGACGCACAACACCCCCCCCGGCCCACCTTCGACTGTAAGTTTTTATTTTAGGTAATTAGTTTAAATTAAAAAAAAACATTGTAGTTAAGAAAAAAATCAGTTTTTATTTATAGTTAAATAAAGATTATATTTTTTATATGAAAAGATTATATTTCTATTATAGAAAAGATTATATTTTTTATAAATGAAAAGATTATATTTCTATTATAGAAAAGATTATATTTTTATAAGAGAAAAGATTAGATTTTTATCGTAGGAAGAAAATATTTTTGGCAAGTTAAAAATATGATTTTTAACAATATAAAATTATGATTTTTATGCAAATGGTTTTAGATAAAAATATGACTTTTTTTATTTAAATAACTTCATTTTAAAAATGCGATTTTTATTCATTTAGCATTGTTATAAAAATATGATTTTTATATTTGTAGAGAATATAAAAAATATGATTTTTATATATATAACGTTAGAATAAAAATGTGACTTTTATTTATATAGTAACAGAATAAAATTGTGATTTTTAATATAAAAATCGTGTGAAGTAGATTGCGATGGAACTGGTGGAAAACAAATCCAAATCTGAACCGTTCAAAAATATAGAATGGAGGAGTGGATCCCAAATGTGAGAACTTCTCACTTTAATTTATTTTCTAGTTAAATATATATACTAGAATGCAAACGGTACTTAGTAGCACCCGACACCTTTGTTTGAAACCATGTTTGTTTGGCTATTTGGTTGATTGAATTATTTGGTTGAATTTGGTTTGGTAAATGAAATGAATTGATTAGAATTTGGTTTGTATATTGCCGAGCCATTATTAGGCGAGGGATAAGGCTAGACCTTATTCCGGTTCTAGTATCGCGCCGTTATGCTGTCGAAATTTTCTAAAAATATTAGAGCAATAAAAATATCATTTTTATTGTATAAATGAACTGTATAAAATATTCATGAGATGAAATAAATATTTTATAGTTAAAAATATAAATTTTAACGTGTATATGAATAAAATAAATATTCATTTACAAATCGGACGATTTGTTTATGTACACACATTTAACTGATATTGATTGGGATGATATATTTTACACATCACCTAACTGCACAAATAAAATCGATGTGTGTTGATTGAAACCACACATGGGTATTGGGATGATATTTGACATACACTAATTCCAATTGTTTAGTTGTATGTCAATCGATTGGTTGACCGGCTGTTGTAAGCGTTAATTATTCATATTTAACGCTTATGCAGTTGTGTAATGCACTCTGGATGATGTTTGACTGTGTTCGATTGTTGTTGTATACATGTGTAATATGAAATCCATATAAATAAATCATATGGTAATTGGCTGTGTCTGATTCCAATTCGAAAAGAACGAATATTCTAAATTAAAAAATATTTTAAAATGATGAGTAATGAATATTTTAAAATAACTAATATTTTAAAATAATATTCAATAATGGTTCAAAATATGATTTTGATGTCCGATTTGGGATTGACACGAAAATATTTAAATATATAAAGCCATGTTGATTAAATTAATGCCATTTTGACATGAATAATATTTATATCGATTTTATTCATTTTTATAATGAATATCGAAAAGGAAGTGATTTCAAAATCTAATGTTTTGAAAATATTATCATTTATATATTAATGATATGGAATATTCAATTTTGATTTAAAATTGAATATGAAGTTAAAATCGTTTTGAAAATGAATTTAAAACGATTTATAAAGTACGTTTTAAATGAAAATCGACGAAATATATATAATATATATATATATATTATATATAGCTAATGGCCTGAATAGAACGCGCCGTGCCGCGGCAGTTTGCGAATTTCGACCATTGACTTCGAATTGACATTACGGGAGATTTGACCGCCGGATTCTCCTAAAACCGAAACCGTTAGGTTCGTATTGAAAAGAGCTTTTCAACAAATACAAGGAATTTGAAATCTAACGGTCAGATTTGGAATTATGTCCAAATCAAATTTGGAAAAGGTCGTTGTAAGTGCAGTTCGATGACTGTTTATGGAAATCGACTGTACGGGTCTTGATAAAATTAATAAAAATATCAATAATTTGTGTAAAATTATAAAAAATGATTTGAAAACAAATGGGATGTGAATTGGGTTTATTGTGAACTGTGTTTTTAACGACATTCGTTCTTTAACCCGATTTACAGTGAAATGTGATTTGGAATTTATAAATCTTTTTATTTTGATTTAATGGAAATTTTCCAAAGTAAAGTTTTCAAATTTAATATATTAAATTGGAATTGAATGGAATTCGATTTGGTAATAATTGAAGTGAGCTTCTGTGGAGGAAGACTATTAATATATATATGGAATTTAAAAGGCTTTGCCATTATTCCATTTAGATTATTAGTCGGATACGGAAATTGATATCGATTATATATTGATCTATTTTCCGTGAAGATTCCATAATTAACGGAATGTGATTTGGGTTTATCGTGAGCTGTGTTTTAAACGACATTAGTTCTTTAACCCAGTTAAAGACATGATAACATGACTAACATTGTATTCCAAACCGTATGGTTGATCTCTGCTAAATATATATTTGTTTGGTGTCGGAGAATTCATTCTCTTACTTAACACCCTTCTTTAAGACATACGAGCTTAGAGGTTATTGTAACGAGATGAAATTTCGCTCGGTCCGAACCAGTCGCTAAACCGATCCAGGCCGTTCGAAACGCCCTATCGTTTGAGAACAGGACAAAACAGAACGCATACAAAGAACATTTCATTGCATATAACCACAATGCATCAGATTACAAGAATATACAGAGTATAAATGAATATTACACAGAAATATCAGAGATTTAAATTACATTTAAATCCATAGCAGCGGAAAATAATACAATACACAACCAGAATGAGATATACGGATACAAAGCTTTCCGGATATCGTTCCAGCTGTAAACCAGGATCCTGTGAATAAAAATCTGCAAAACCAAAACTACTAGCTGCCCGTGTCAAAATAAGGGCACCCAGAGTTTAGGTTAAAACAATAAACTCCAGGTCAGTCATGTGACTGGTGTGAGAACTAAAACAGTTATTAATCTTTATTCTAAATCATTAGGTAAATCAAGGGACCACGCCGTATAACACGGAACGGGTTTCCTCCCAAGAATACCAGTGCATAAAACAAACAGCGCAATGCTAAATAAAGAAAAATGAAGCTGTTATAAGACCCAGGTCCTATCACACAATGCAACGCAAGCCGGGGGATAGGGTTTTCCCTTATAACAGCCAAAGAATGCTTGATACGTTTAAAACAAATCATTTGATACTATAATAAGTGCATATTGTATAAAACAACTTCAAATCATAAGTATCAATCATAGGCGGCATGGGTACCATATATCATGTCGCCATATATAGGTTTACAAATAAAACCGCAAAGTCACGTATTTGGAAATTGGATTTCCGTCTATGAACCGAGGCCAGGGATCGTCCTCTATCGATTCGAGACAATCTAGCCTACCATGTCTCAGGAACAGCCGCAACTGCCCCCTGGATCGTCAGGGCCGGTCCACCGATGTGGATTATTATGCCTGAACAATACGTCTTCCCGCCCTTTGGGGCGCAAACGAGCCAACGAATGACTCCATCGGTTCGAGAACGACCGATCAATCCGAGGCGCCTCGCAACAGCAACAACCACATAAGTCAAACTCGTCAGGGCGTGTAAAACCACTGACGCCACTTCTAGCTAGAAAGAAACGCAAGTCCTCCCTGATGTCCTCTCCCGTTTTTGGTTCATACCGGGTGTGAAACTCGCGAAGTAAACGTTACACAAAGCTACGCCACAAAGGCCGTGCTTTGATCACCAACCACAAGACTTTGCTTTTCAACAGAAGCCTTGATCATTTGCATCTTAGCATGCCACACAGGCAAATCATCCTATGCAACCGATATCAGTCACACAGAATGAAATCCGATGTCAGACACACAGTCCATTTACAAGTCCGTTCTGGGTCTGAACGAAACCGGAGGCACCTAGTACCTCGCATATCCATCGATCTCCAAGTACGTCTGGACGATCACCAACTGTTTCCATCTTCTTGGGTGTACAGCCCAATCAAGATCATCAGTTGTCACCCAAATGACGTGAAGACCTCCGGTCTTCGACCATCGTCTTCATCTTCGACTTATCGTCGTATCAGTTATCCAGAATGGGATAAACCCGGTCTTTCCGAATAACTCGCGTATATTTTAAATAAGTGTTACACAAACACAACATACGCCTCATTCCAATTCATTAGTCACTAACCGTAAATTAATCAAGAGAATAATTCCCCAAATATTAACCCCGAAGGCCGAAACCAACATCAGATCAATATCCAGAAAACCATTCTGCTTGGCTAACCGCCAGTTAGTTTCTAAATTTCACATTCAAATCTAATTAAAGATTTAACTATCGCCTGGAGCAAAACTGGTGATACTCCATTCTCGGTCTTTTCAATCTAATTAAAGATTCATTAAAACTCCACTTAGTTTTAATCTGTGACTGGGTTAAAGAATCAGTGTCATTTAAAACACGGCTCACGATAAACCCAAAGTCACATCCCATTAATTATCGGGTTAAAGAACAAGTGTTATTTAAAACACTGTTCACGATAAACCCAAAAATCAATATCCATTCAATTCCAATTAAATATTATTTAATTGGTACACTTCATTAAATCTAAATAAAAAGATTTAATCTTTTCTCAACTGGGTTCAAGAACAGTGTTAGTGAAGACACCATTCACGACAAACCCAAATCACATTCATTAATTATCGGGTTAAAGAACAAGTGTTATTTAAACACTGTTCACGATAAACCCAAAAATCAATATCAATTCAATTCCAATTAAATATTATTTAATTGGTACACTTCATTAAATCTAAATAAAAAGATTTAATCTTTTCTCAACTGGGTTCAAGAACAGTGTTAGTGAAGACACCATTCACGACAAACCCAAATCACATTTGATATTCAACACAAGGCTCTGAATAGAAAATATCCCGGCTTATATTCAATATCAAATTCTCTGACAGACAGATATCGTATGGGAAATAACGATATATATATCTATATCTTTCAAATTTCCATAACAACATCTGTATAATCACGAAATCCCACATCGAAATATTCCGAAGACAATTTCGATTCAAATCCACTCCAATGCAATCATTGGAAATTCTGGTTATGTTTAAAACCCTTTTCCAATTCAATTTATTTATTTAAAAATAAATAGAATTATATTTCTAGTTCAAAACTAGTTCATTTCGATAAAAGTCTATTTTTATCTTTTCAAATATGGAGTTTTTCATCCCAAATCTTCACAAATCATTTCTTATGATTTTACACAAATTATTACCATTTTTAATAATTTTATCAAGGCCCGTACAGTCGATTTCCAACAATGGCCATCGAACTGCACTTACAGCGACCTTTTTCGAATTTGATTTGGACGTATCTCCAAATCCAACCGTTAGATTTCAAATTTCTAATATTCGTTAGAAAGCTCTTTTCGATACGAACCCAACGGTTCCGGTTTTAGGAGAATCCGACGGTCGGATCTCCCGTAATGTCCGTTTGAAATAAATGGTCGAAATTCGCGAACTGCCGCGGCGCGGCGCGTTCTATTCAGGCCATTATATTATATATAATATATATATAATATATATATCGTCGATTTCTATTTAAAACGAATTATATAAATAGTTTTGAATTTTTTTTTTCAAAAACATTTTCAACTTCCATTTTAATTCAAATCAAAATTGAATTCTTCTTTATAAATTCGTTTTAAAATCCATTTCTATTCAATTCAAATTTCAATTCAATTTGAATTTATTTCACTTCGCTTTCAATTCAATTCGAATTCGTTTTCAATTCAATTCATTTCGAAATCGTTTTCAATTCAATTCATTTCAAAATATTCGATTTCGAAATCACTTTTCAATATTCATTTTAAAATGAATAAAATCGATATAAATATCGTTCACGTCAAAATGGCGTCAATCTAATCCTCACGGCTTCACATATTTCTATTTTCAAATATTCTATTTCAAATATTTCTATTTCAAATATTTCTATTTCAAATATTTCTATTTCAAATATTTCTATTTCAAATATTTCTTTTTTTTTTTCGAAACTGGAATGAGGCCCAATCAATTACCATATAATGTTAATTATATGGATTTTCTACAACACATGTATATATCAACAACGATGAATAATCAACCATCAACCAAAGTGCACTACACTGTATAAGCATCAAATATAGACATTTAACGCTTATAACAGCTTGTCAATCCATCGATCGACATATTTAATCAATCAGGATGAGTGAACTTCAAATTTCATCCTAACACCCGTGTGGGGTTTCAAACAATCAAACACATATTTTATTTGTGCAGTTAGGCGATGTGTAAAATTTATCGACCCAATCAACGTCATTCAAATAGGTGTACATAAACAAACCGTCTGGTTTGTAAATGAATATTTATTTATTCACATTCACGTTAAAAATTATATTTTTAACGATAACACATTTTATTTTAACATATGAATTTCTATTCAGTTCATTCGTTAAATAAATTGCTATTTTTATTTTTCTAACTTATTTTAGAAAATTTCGGCGGCATAACGGCACGATACTAGAAACGGGACAAGGCCTAGCCTTATCCCCGGTCTAGTGAAGGCCCACGCCATTCACACATCAATCAAATCAATTCGTTATGCAAACCACAAACTTTGGAGTAAGGGTCTAACCTAGCCTTACTCCTTCGCCTTATAACGGCGCACGTCTAATCCTAACCAATTTATCGATTCGATTTTTCACACCACAAACCACATTCAAACCAATATCGCAATCAATCACCAAACAGTCAAACAAACAAGTCCATGGTCTGTGGACGATTGTGTCGGGTGCTACTAAGCACCGTCTGCATCCTAGTATATATATATAACTAGAAATAAAATAGAAAGGTGAGAAATTCTCACTTATAGCTATCCTAGCTCCACGGCTCTTCTTTTGCAGAAGTCTTCGTCGTTTCGCCTTTTTGTCACCTTCGTTGCTGCTTTCACTACATACGTAAAAATCACATTTTTACTTCGCTATTCAATATTCATAAAAATCGAATTTTTACTATGTTATTCAATATATAAAAATCACATTTTATTTCGAAGTTCAATATATAAAAATCGAATTTTTCTTTCGAAGTTCAATACTTAAAAATCGAATTTTTATTTCAAAGTTCAATAGATAAAAATCGAATTTTTATTTCAAAGTTCAATACTTAAAAATCGAATTTTTATTTCAAAGTTCAATAGATAAAAATCGAATTTTTATTTCAAAGTTCAATAGATAAAAATCGAATTTTTATTTTGCTTTTCAATATATAAAAATATGATTTTTATCTCTAAAGAAATCTGTTTTCAATACCTTTTTAAAAATCTGTTTTTATATCTTTTAAAAAATCTGTTTTTATATCTTTTAAAAAATCTGTTTTTATATCTTTTTAAAAAAAATCTGTTTTTATATCTTTTTAAAAAAAATCTGTTTTTATATCTTTTAAAAAAAAATCTGTTTTTATATCCTTAAAAAAAATCTGTTTTATTTTCTAAACAAAAAAACAGTTTTATACGAATTAAAATAAAAATAAAACATAATAAAATACTTACAGTGGGGATTTGGGGAGAGGGGGGGGGCTACTGCACTGGAGATGGAGGGGTGGAGGGGTTGCTTCGCTGGTGGTCTGTAGGCGTCGAGCTAGGGTTTGAAGGAGTGGGTCGCGGTGGCACAAGGAGGCGGGATGGACGGGTGATGTGGCGGCCTCGATTCTGGCGCGAGGGTTTGGGGGTCTTCGCGGTTTGACTGGAGGGAAGGGGATCGGGGAAGGAGGAGGAGGATAACGGGAGGGCGGCGGCGATGGTTGGACGGTGGGGCGCCTCCGTCTTCTTTTTTTTTTTTTCCTTTTAAAATTCGATTCTGAAAAGTTTTAAGGGGGGGGGGGTCGGCTGATAAGGAGGAAGGGTTATTATATTTTTTTTTTTATTTATTATTTAATTCAATTTAAAGTTGACTTTCTGTTTTAACTCGAAATCAAGTCCACCGACTGTCGCCCCTAGCTAATTACCCCCATTCCGAACACAATGGGATAGGCATCGCAAGCTGATTCGACTGTTTGAATCAGTTTTCGTTGAATTTACATTTAAACCACTATATTGAATTTTAAACGTACATTTCAAATTACCGGGGTCACATATTAACTAGAAAAATTCCCGAAAAATATTTTCTAGCTTCGTATTGACGATACGGTCCTAATAAAACTAGTTTCGTCGAATTCTGAGACCGTTAGAAAAATGGCCATTTTCCAGTCGATTGAAATCAACTGAAACTGGTCAAACGCGTTTTCCTTTGCCACGCTCACATATTGATTCGAAAAATTATGAAATTTGAAACCTAGCAATAACTCGACATCCCGGACCCAACAAAACTGGTTTCGTCGAATTCCGAGGTCATTTGCAAAATGTCCATTTTTAAGGGCCTGAATTCCATAGCGACTATTCAGAATTTTCAACTGGACATATCTTTTGATTCCCGCCATGAAATTTTGATTTCCCGGATTCGTTGGAAAGATATTATCAATTAGATTCTAATATTTTTGGTTTCACTAAAATCCGGATTGTTTTGCACCCGGTACATTCAATTGAAGTTTGAAATCGAATTATCGAACTACCGCGCCATTTTCAATTCTATTTATAATCATATATAAATATTTATATTCAAAACAAATTTCTCGTCGATATTATTTAAAATAATTCATTTTAAATAATCAAAATTCACTAGAATTGCCAAAATAAAAATTTCAAACTGGCTCGCATTTTACGGGTTGTTACAATCTCCCCCACTTAAAACTTTTCGTCCCCGAAAAGGAACAAAGTCGAAAGTGGTTTGATTATTCAGCTCTACGTTCGATCTGGCTTCCATTCTCCAACTCTTTAGTTTCTGAGAATTTTCAAAATTTCAAAAATTTGGCTAACACCCTAAATTTTCGAAAAATTTCGCCATAACCTCCCCTGCAATGGGAGCATCGGGGAATTTCAAATAGCTTCCCCGGTCCTTCAGATCTCAAAAAGAAAAAGAAAAAGCCAAGCGGCTAGCCAATAGGCTCACAAAATCATCATCACCCAAACAAAACAGGAAATTATGTAGTAAACATGTACCTATTTGTCGGGCAAACAAATTTTATTCTCTGCTCTGGCCTCCTTGCTATGACCTGTTCAATGATATACATGTATATGCAAGCAAATGCGACCAAATTTCAATACAATTCATTATTCGATTTAAATGAGGCATAATGGTTCAAAATTATCAAACAACTAAACAAACAACACAAACATCAATCAATTAGTGAATTAGAGTTTCAAATTCATAACTTTGATACATATACAAAAATCATGTTTTGATGCCAAATCACAACAATAAGCCCTATCTAATTTTGATTCTCACACCAGTCAATAGGAAGTATATAGATATTACACGTTCGTCACTCGAATATAAATTCTAATGATGGAGCTCCATCGTCAAAATCATCTCCGGGCGATTAGAGTGTAATTCTATATCTATCCAATATATCAAAACTTCGAATACACGCTAGCTAGGCGCATACGCAAAAATCTTTATATTTTGGATTGTCCTAATCAATATAAAATATATAATCAAATACGAATAATTGATTTAAATTTTCAAAACAAAAATTTGTTTTCATTTTAAAAATATACTCTTCACACTCGTTCTAGGATACTACTGATCCCATCTCTAACGAGTCATTCTAATTGGATATTACTAATCCACTATCTGATGAATTCTTTCGTATGGTTCTAATGTGCCCTGTTCTTTGAGCTTTGTAAACCAAAGCTCTGATACCAACTGTAACGAGATGAAATTTCGCTCGGTCCGAACCAGTCGCTAAACCGATCCAGGCCGTTCGAAACGCCCTATCGTTTGAGAACAGGACAAAACAGAACGCATACAAAGAACATTTCATTGCATATAACCACAATGCATCAGATTACAAGAATATACAGAGTATAAATGAATATTACACAGAAATATCAGAGATTTAAATTACATTTAAATCCATAGCAGCGGAAAATAATACAATACACAACCAGAATGAGATATACGGATACAAAGCTTTCCGGATATCGTTCCAGCTGTAAACCAGGATCCTGTGAATAAAAATCTGCAAAACCAAAACTACTAGCTGCCCGTGTCAAAATAAGGGCACCCAGAGTTTAGGTTAAAACAATAAACTCCAGGTCAGTCATGTGACTGGTGTGAGAACTAAAACAGTTATTAATCTTTATTCTAAATCATTAGGTAAATCAAGGGACCACGCCGTATAACACGGAACGGGTTTCCTCCCAAGAATACCAGTGCATAAAACAAACAGCGCAATGCTAAATAAAGAAAAATGAAGCTGTTATAAGACCCAGGTCCTATCACACAATGCAACGCAAGCCGGGGGATAGGGTTTTCCCTTATAACAGCCAAAGAATGCTTGATACGTTTAAAACAAATCATTTGATACTATAATAAGTGCATATTGTATAAAACAACTTCAAATCATAAGTATCAATCATAGGCGGCATGGGTACCATATATCATGTCGCCATATATAGGTTTACAAATAAAACCGCAAAGTCACGTATTTGGAAATTGGATTTCCGTCTATGAACCGAGGCCAGGGATCGTCCTCTATCGATTCGAGACAATCTAGCCTACCATGTCTCAGGAACAGCCGCAACTGCCCCCTGGATCGTCAGGGCCGGTCCACCGATGTGGATTATTATGCCTGAACAATACGTCTCCCCGCCCTTTGGGGCGCAAACGAGCCAACGAATGACTCCATCGGTTCGAGAACGACCGATCAATCCGAGGCGCCTCGCAACAGCAACAACCACATAAGTCAAACTCGTCAGGGCGTGTAAAACCACTGACGCCACTTCTAGCTAGAAAGAAACGCAAGTCCTCCCTGATGTCCTCTCCCGTTTTTGGTTCATACCGGGTGTGAAACTCGCGAAGTAAACGTTACACAATGCTACGCCACAAAGGCCGTGCTTTGATCACCAACCACAAGACTTTGCTTTTCAACAGAAGCCTTGATCATTTGCATCTTAGCATGCCACACAGGCAAATCATCCTATGCAACCGATATCAGTCACACAGAATGAAATCCGATGTCAGACACACAGTCCATTTACAAGTCCGTTCTGGGTCTGAACGAAACCGGAGGCACCTAGTACCTCGCATATCCATCGATCTCCAAGTACGTCTGGACGATCACCAACTGTTTCCATCTTCTTGGGTGTACAGCCCAATCAAGATCATCAGTTGTCACCCAAATGACGTGAAGACCTCCGGTCTTCGACCATCGTCTTCATCTTCGACTTATCGTCGTATCAGTTATCCAGAATGGGATAAACCCGGTCTTTCCGAATAACTCGCGTATATTTTAAATAAGTGTTACACAAACACAACATACGCCTCATTCCAATTCATTAGTCACTAACCGTAAATTAATCAAGAGAATAATTCCCCAAATATTAACCCCGAAGGCCGAAACCAACATCAGATCAATATCCAGAAAACCATTCTGCTTGGCTAACCGCCAGTTAGTTTCTAAATTTCACATTCAAATCTAATTAAAGATTTAACTATCGCCTGGAGCAAAACTGGTGATACTCCATTCTCGGTCTTTTCAATCTAATTAAAGATTCATTAAAACTCCACTTAGTTTTAATCTGTGACTGGGTTAAAGAATCAGTGTCATTTAAAACACGGCTCACGATAAACCCAAAGTCACATCCCATTAATTATCGGGTTAAAGAACAAGTGTTATTTAAAACACTGTTCACGATAAACCCAAAAATCAATATCCATTCAATTCCAATTAAATATTATTTAATTGGTACACTTCATTAAATCTAAATAAAAAGATTTAATCTTTTCTCAACTGGGTTCAAGAACAGTGTTAGTGAAGACACCATTCACGACAAACCCAAATCACATTCATTAATTATCGGGTTAAAGAACAAGTGTTATTTAAACACTGTTCACGATAAACCCAAAAATCAATATCAATTCAATTCCAATTAAATATTATTTAATTGGTACACTTCATTAAATCTAAATAAAAAGATTTAATCTTTTCTCAACTGGGTTCAAGAACAGTGTTAGTGAAGACACCATTCACGACAAACCCAAATCACATTTGATATTCAACACAAGGCTCTGAATAGAAAATATCCCGGCTTATATTCAATATCAAATTCTCTGACAGACAGATATCGTATGGGAAATAACGATATATATATCTATATCTTTCAAATTTCCATAACAACATCTGTATAATCACGAAATCCCACATCGAAATATTCCGAAGACAATTTCGATTCAAATCCACTCCAATGCAATCATTGGAAATTCTGGTTATGTTTAAAACCCTTTTCCAATTCAATTTATTTATTTAAAAATAAATAGAATTATATTTCTAGTTCAAAACTAGTTCATTTCGATAAAAGTCTATTTTTATCTTTTCAAATATGGAGTTTTTCATCCCAAATCTTCACAAATCATTTCTTATGATTTTACACAAATTATTACCATTTTTAATAATTTTATCAAGGCCCGTACAGTCGATTTCCAACAATGGCCATCGAACTGCACTTACAGCGACCTTTTTCGAATTTGATTTGGACGTATCTCCAAATCCAACCGTTAGATTTCAAATTTCTAATATTCGTTAGAAAGCTCTTTTCGATACGAACCCAACGGTTCCGGTTTTAGGAGAATCCGACGGTCGGATCTCCCGTAATGTCCGTTTGAAATAAATGGTCGAAATTCGCGAACTGCCGCGGCGCGGCGCGTTCTATTCAGGCCATTATATTATATATAATATATATATAATATATATATCGTCGATTTCTATTTAAAACGAATTATATAAATAGTTTTGAATTTTTTTTTTCAAAAACATTTTCAACTTCCATTTTAATTCAAATCAAAATTGAATTCTTCTTTATAAATTCGTTTTAAAATCCATTTCTATTCAATTCAAATTTCAATTCAATTTGAATTTATTTCACTTCGCTTTCAATTCAATTCGAATTCGTTTTCAATTCAATTCATTTCGAAATCGTTTTCAATTCAATTCATTTCAAAATATTCGATTTCGAAATCACTTTTCAATATTCATTTTAAAATGAATAAAATCGATATAAATATCGTTCACGTCAAAATGGCGTCAATCTAATCCTCACGGCTTCACATATTTCTATTTTCAAATATTCTATTTCAAATATTTCTATTTCAAATATTTCTATTTCAAATATTTCTATTTCAAATATTTCTATTTCAAATATTTCTATTTCAAATATTTCTTTTTTTTTTCGAAACTGGAATGAGGCCCAATCAATTACCATATAATGTTAATTATATGGATTTTCTACAACACATGTATATATCAACAACGATGAATAATCAACCATCAACCAAAGTGCACTACACTGTATAAGCATCAAATATAGACATTTAACGCTTATAACAGCTTGTCAATCCATCGATCGACATATTTAATCAATCAGGATGAGTGAACTTCAAATTTCATCCTAACACCCGTGTGGGGTTTCAAACAATCAAACACATATTTTATTTGTGCAGTTAGGCGATGTGTAAAATTTATCGACCCAATCAACGTCATTCAAATAGGTGTACATAAACAAACCGTCTGGTTTGTAAATGAATATTTATTTATTCACATTCACGTTAAAAATTATATTTTTAACGATAACACATTTTATTTTAACATATGAATTTCTATTCAGTTCATTCGTTAAATAAATTGCTATTTTTATTTTTCTAACTTATTTTAGAAAATTTCGGCGGCATAACGGCACGATACTAGAAACGGGACAAGGCCTAGCCTTATCCCCGGTCTAGTGAAGGCCCACGCCATTCACACATCAATCAAATCAATTCGTTATGCAAACCACAAACTTTGGAGTAAGGGTCTAACCTAGCCTTACTCCTTCGCCTTATAACGGCGCACGTCTAATCCTAACCAATTTATCGATTCGATTTTTCACACCACAAACCACATTCAAACCAATATCGCAATCAATCACCAAACAGTCAAACAAACAAGTCCATGGTCTGTGGACGATTGTGTCGGGTGCTACTAAGCACCGTCTGCATCCTAGTATATATATATAACTAGAAATAAAATAGAAAGGTGAGAAATTCTCACTTATAGCTATCCTAGCTCCACGGCTCTTCTTTTGCAGAAGTCTTCGTCGTTTCGCCTTTTTGTCACCTTCGTTGCTGCTTTCACTACATACGTAAAAATCACATTTTTACTTCGCTATTCAATATTCATAAAAATCGAATTTTTACTATGTTATTCAATATATAAAAATCACATTTTATTTCGAAGTTCAATATATAAAAATCGAATTTTTCTTTCGAAGTTCAATACTTAAAAATCGAATTTTTATTTCAAAGTTCAATAGATAAAAATCGAATTTTTATTTCAAAGTTCAATACTTAAAAATCGAATTTTTATTTCAAAGTTCAATAGATAAAAATCGAATTTTTATTTCAAAGTTCAATAGATAAAAATCGAATTTTTATTTTGCTTTTCAATATATAAAAATATGATTTTTATCTCTAAAGAAATCTGTTTTCAATACCTTTTTAAAAATCTGTTTTTATATCTTTTAAAAAATCTGTTTTTATATCTTTTAAAAAATCTGTTTTTATATCTTTTTAAAAAAAATCTGTTTTTATATCTTTTTAAAAAAAATCTGTTTTTATATCTTTTAAAAAAAAATCTGTTTTTATATCCTTAAAAAAAATCTGTTTTATTTTCTAAACAAAAAAACAGTTTTATACGAATTAAAATAAAAATAAAACATAATAAAATACTTACAGTGGGGATTTGGGGAGAGGGGGGGGGGCTACTGCACTGGAGATGGAGGGGTGGAGGGGTTGCTTCGCTGGTGGTCTGTAGGCGTCGAGCTAGGGTTTGAAGGAGTGGGTCGCGGTGGCACAAGGAGGCGGGATGGACGGGTGATGTGGCGGCCTCGATTCTGGCGCGAGGGTTTGGGGGTCTTCGCGGTTTGACTGGAGGGAAGGGGATCGGGGAAGGAGGAGGAGGATAACGGGAGGGCGGCGGCGGCGATGGTTGGACGGTGGGGCGCCTCCGTCTTCTTCTTTTTTTTTTCCTTTTAAAATTCGATTCTGAAAAGTTTTAAGGGGGGGGGGGTCGGCTGATAAGGAGGAAGGGTTATTATATTTTTTTTTTTTATTTATTATTTAATTCAATTTAAAGTTGACTTTCTGTTTTAACTCGAAATCAAGTCCACCGACTGTCGCCCCTAGCTAATTACCCCCATTCCGAACACAATGGGATAGGCATCGCAAGCTGATTCGACTGTTTGAATCAGTTTTCGTTGAATTTACATTTAAACCACTATATTGAATTTTAAACGTACATTTCAAATTACCGGGGTCACATATTAACTAGAAAAATTCCCGAAAAATATTTTCTAGCTTCGTATTGACGATACGGTCCTAATAAAACTAGTTTCGTCGAATTCTGAGACCGTTAGAAAAATGGCCATTTTCCAGTCGATTGAAATCAACTGAAACTGGTCAAACGCGTTTTCCTTTGCCACGCTCACATATTGATTCGAAAAATTATGAAATTTGAAACCTAGCAATAACTCGACATCCCGGACCCAACAAAACTGGTTTCGTCGAATTCCGAGGTCATTTGCAAAATGTCCATTTTTAAGGGCCTGAATTCCATAGCGACTATTCAGAATTTTCAACTGGACATATCTTTTGATTCCCGCCATGAAATTTTGATTTCCCGGATTCGTTGGAAAGATATTATCAATTAGATTCTAATATTTTTGGTTTCACTAAAATCCGGATTGTTTTGCACCCGGTACATTCAATTGAAGTTTGAAATCGAATTATCGAACTACCGCGCCATTTTCAATTCTATTTATAATCATATATAAATATTTATATTCAAAACAAATTTCTCGTCGATATTATTTAAAATAATTCATTTTAAATAATCAAAATTCACTAGAATTGCCAAAATAAAAATTTCAAACTGGCTCGCATTTTACGGGTTGTTACAGTTATATACAGGCAGAAATCAATATTAAGATGTAGACTGTCGATGCGACATGTTTGTGTTTCCAAAGTTAAATAATAATTAATATTGATTTTTGGGAAGATTAAAACTAAGTGGAGTTTTAATGAATCTTTCATTAGATTGAAATGGGAATCGATAATTTAAATTATCAAATTTGGGAAATGATCGAGAATGGAGTATCACCAGTTTTGCTCTTAGTGATAGTTAAATCTTTAATTAGATTTGAACGTGAAATGGTAATTAAATTTACCGATAACACCGTGGTGTTAGATATGGAGTATGACCAGTTTTGCTCCATGTGATGAATAGATTGTGATTGGGAAATTAAACAAACGATTACTTCGGTAAGGTACGCTAATCCCGACTAGTTTGGGTAAACCTTAATTTGGTTTGAATTGATTTCCAAAGGAAGATTAAAGAATAAATTTAAAGAATTTATCTTTGATAAAATTAATGGGAACCTTTCCCAAGGGATATGAATATTTAAATAAAAGAATATTCAGAATTGGAATGAGGCATATGTTGTGTTTTTATAGCACTTGTTTATTATATACGCGAGTTATTCGAAAAGGCCGGGTTTATACCCATTCTGAATAACTGATTCGACGATAAGTCGATGATGAAGACGGTGGTTGAAGACCGGAGGTCTTCACATCGTTTGGATGATTACTGATGTCTTGATTGGGATGTACACTCAAGACAAGGTAATAAGTGGTGATCGTCCAGACATACTTGGAGATCGACCGGAGATGCGAGGACCTCTCTCCTGTATTGGACATATGGGACGAGGAATAAGGTGCCTCCAGTTTCGTTCAGACCCAGAACGAACTAGTAAATGGATGTGTGTCTGACATTGGATTTTATTCTATGTTGATTGATCTCTATTAAATATATATCTGTTTGGCGGTGGCGAATTTATTCTCTTACTTAACACCTTTTTCTGATATGTACGAGCTCAGAGGTTATATATATCGATAGACATCAGTCGCATGGTGTGAATTGTCAGTGTGGCATGCTGAGATGCAAATGATCAAGGTTTCTGTTGAAAAGCAGAGTCTTGTGGTTGATGATAAAAGAACGGCTTTAATATAGTATAGCTTTGTGTATAGCATTAATTCGCGAGCCTCACACCTCGGTATGAGTCAAAAAGGGATAAGGGATAGCAGGGAGTGCATGACGTTTCTTTCTAGCTATGGGTGGTGTCATGGTATGGAACCCAAACATTATATTTATTTTTACCTATGTGGATGATGGATAGCGAGGCGCCTCAGATATATCGGTTACTACGGAGCCGATGGATAGGTCTTATAGGACCAGGAAACGTGTGTTCAGGAATTGCCAATCCTCAAACGTAAGAGAGGACCGACCCTGCAAGATCCAGGGGTTGCCCAGAGTGTGCAGTCCTGAGGCATTTGCTAGAGTATCTCGAAGCGGTTAGGAGTACATCCCTTGCCTAAACTCATGACGGAAATCCAATTTCCAATACGTGACATTTTAGTTTTGATTTTGGAGCCTAGTATTGGCGACATGATATATGGTACCCATGCCGTCTATGATTGATACATCTATATTTGAAGTTGTTTTATACACTATGCACTTATAATAGTATCAAATGATTTGTTTTAAACGTACCAAGCATGTTTGGCTATTATAAGGGAAAATCCTATCCTTCGGCTTGCGTTGCATTGTGTGATGGGACCTGGGTCTTATAATAGCTTCATTTTTCCAAGAAGCATTGCGCTCTTTGTTTTATGCACTGGTATTCTTGGGAGGAAACCCGTTCCGTGTTATACGGCGTGGTCCCTTGATTTACTCTATTCCAAAGTAAAGTTTTAAATAACTGTTTTAGTTCTCACACAAGTCACATGACTGACCTGTAGTTTATTGTTTTAACATAAACTCTGGATGCCCCTATTTTCCACACAGGCAGCTAGTAGTTTTGGTTTTACAGATATTATATTCACAGGATCCTGGTTAACAGCTGGAGCTATATTCGGAAAGCACTGTATCTGTGTATTTATTTCAGTTGTGTTTTGTATTATTTTCCGCTGCATAATAATTTGTAAATCTATGATAATTATCAAATGTATATTATTTGTTCATACTCTGTATATTCTTGTACTCTGATGTAAATTGTTGTAATAAGCAATGAAATGTTCTTCTGTTTGTGTTCTGATTTGTCGTGTTCTCAGACAATCCGTTCTTTCTTTTATCTTCGGAGACCGGGAATGTTCGGGGCGTTACAGTGTGGATTATAACTTGGTAGTCCAACCAAACCGTAAACCATTAAGTACGGATTATGCTTAGTGGGGATCAACAAAACAGTGAACCATTAAGTATGGACTATAATTGATGGGGATCAACCCAAAATCAGAACGCTAAGTATGGATTTTGGTTAACAGCAGGCTAGAGAGGCTCCTAACCATCATGGATTATAGATGACCAAAACTCAGAGATGTTCAAAAGCAATGAGTATGGATCACACTCGATCAAAAGCGAGGCTCAGAATGCTAATTGTGGATTACGGTTAGTGGGGACATGACTTTGAGTGTCTACTAGCGTGGAATCAAACCGACATAGTCATGAACTTTCAACATCATTCTAGAGAAATTATGGGAATTAAACTAATACAAAACACATCTTCCAGAAAAGACATGTTTTGTAGGGAAAACATTAACTATCATTTTGACAAGGCCATAAAATATTAGAATTGGACATCCGGTTCACTTTGGCTTGGGCAAGGACTCGTACAAAGCATCGGAATCGACATTCTTTTGAGAGTCAAGTAATTACTTTACTTAGATCGGGCATCTTCTGGCATCGTTCGATCACTCAGAAATAGCCTAATCGTCTTGCTAGATCACTCCATATTCACTTGATCGATCATGCACAAGAATGGATTGATCACCTCAGGAAGGCATGATATATACAATCCTGCCACCTTGAAAACCAAAGATCGGATCAATCATGCACTTTCTCAATCACTTCAGAAACTCCATATCGATATCCACCTGAAATGTATTGATTAACACATCAAGATTACCTTAGAAAACTTGTCTGGTCAAGACACTTGTTTGGATCAGTAGGAATCCGAGTGCTCAAATCAGGATCCTGGGAAAACCCCAGATCATCACAAAAACAAATGATCAATATAGCATATCATGTAAAAACAACAGATTAATCATAGAGGATTTTGCTGGTCACTTAAAAATGATCGCATCGATGTGAATCCAATCATCGGATCGATATAATAATAGAATGATCGATTTTATAGGAAACAAGCTAGATTGGTCGAAAACGACTTGGTCGACATGACTGATCACATGGAAAATTAGATCGATGCATAAAATAAGTTAGACTGGTCTCTTTGAGATGTGACTGGATCGGTATAAAATGCAAAAGACCGGGTCGGGTGAATTGGAGCAGATCAAGCAAGAAACAATGATCGGCATATGATTTGGAACATAAATTAGTGGATCCGAGCAAAAGCTCAGATACAAAATGATCAATTAGGGGATCAAATCCGAATAAAGTTAAAGCGGATCAGTTAAGGCAGCGACGAGGTGGATCACCTAAAAATGCGTGATCGATACAAGATTCTGGACCAAAATGGGATAGTTGACTAAGGAACTTTGGATACGAAAAAATAAGCAAAGTATGGGGTAATAAATTTAGTAATATCGACCCCCACCATAAGCGATTAGTACTGATCCTTGTATTACACATGGTCGCATCGAAAAATTTCCTAAGCGTGGTCAAAACATGATCCTATTTTCTCTCCTATATTTGTGAATAATCCAACCTCTTCTACAGCTATAAAAAGGACATCATTTAGACATTTTTAGGGATCATCTCGGGGGCTTTCATAGGCTACTACACAAGGACATTGCTCAAGCCTAATTTCAACAACTTTTTTCTGCATTCTTACAACTAAAATGAATTGTACTTGTAATCATATAGTATAAACAATAAAGATTGCAACAAGTGAACGTAGGCACGATTTTCTAAGCCATCATAAAATCTTATGTCTCTTCACTTTTACATACCATGTGATTGCTCTATTACTTATTATAGTGAATTATTATCTTATTTACATACAAATTAGGTATCGGAGTTCGACTAACCAAAATACAACATCAACAATTGAGGAAAACATTTATTAAAGATTCATAGTCTTCAATATTTATTAAGAGATGTCGACTTATGAATAATGTATTTCTTATGGAATCTCTCATGATTTATATCCCAATGTATATATTACTTCCTTAAGTGTATTTAGGGTCGCTTGAATGTTCAACCATTAGCTTATACATTTATATCGTATAAGTTTTATTATTTTATAATTTTTACATTTCATATTATTTATATGATAGTCTTATATATATATATATATTTTTTAATCGTAATTTGTTAATTAATTTTAATTACTTAATTCTATAATTAATTTTGTTTTAGTGTTCCAACACAATTTTTATATTGGATACATCCACTATAACCTTTATTGTGCATAGTACAACATATATATCTTATAGTTGCAATTTTTTTAATTAATTAACCTTTAATTAAACAATTTAATTACATTATTTCAAATTTGTCTAACATACATACTTGTATACTTACGTTATTTTAAACGCTTAAAATATCATAATGTATGTCAACGCATATAATATATGCATATAACTATTAACTAGTTAACTCATATATAATAATCCTATTAAAAAAAATTAATTTTTGACATTAATATTTAAATATTCTAAAATCTTTTGGGAACATGATTAAATTTTCAAACATTTTGAAAACATATGCTGTATCATAACTATTATAATAAACATGTTTTGATATAAATTTAACTTTTAAATTTAAAATCTATTCATAATTTTCAAAACTATTTTTAAAATTAACCCAATGCTCAATGTGAATTGGAGATCTTCTATTAAGGACAACCTCATGGTTCACTTCCACATTTAAGCATGGCAGATAACCAGGTAAGATAAGATATTACCTAATTCGAATCCTAGATATTACCTTTATAAACACCACAATAAATAGGCAAGCTTAATTGGTTTGCATTAATAAGATAAATTTAGACTGTATAGGCTATTGGACTCTAATACCATTGTTGCTGGAACTAGGATAACTTGCAGTGGAAGAAATGATTGAATTTCAACAAGATAACCACTTTTGATCTTTAGTGGGCCTATGAAGTCTAAATATACTTAGAACATGTAGATCTTTTAAATAAATATTTATTTTATTTATACATAGAAATAAAGTTTAAATTTTGATTTACATATTTTTAACATGTGTCATTTACATATATATATATATGTAAATATGCATGTGCAATATTATAATGTGTACATGGTTTAACATTCCTGTATTTAAATGGTGTGATTTACACTTCTATGGATTTATTATCCCCTCTTGCATTTGATCTTACTGTCTAGACATATGTTTAAGTGCATTGAAATTGTATGAATATAAGAGAAATGTATATATAATACTAAAAGTCATTTTATCGAATACTATGCATAACTTTTGAACATATAAAATGCATACATAAATATAAATGAGATGTACATAATATAAACAAAAGAGGCAATTATTAAAGTTTTGGAGTATGAAAGTTTCAAGAAATGAAAAGTTTGGTCATGTTAAAGAAAGTGAAATTAATATAAGTATTATTGTTCTTTATAATTTTCACATCCACTTTATTTCTAAACAAAGATATTTATAAACTTGTATACTAATAAAATTAAGGATGAGTTTTGTATACCAAGTCTATTTATTAAACGAAGGCCACAGACTGAAATCAATTTAAGAATGGATGTTGGTTTTGAAATGAAAAGGTTACTTTACATTAAAAAAAAAGAGAGAAAAAGAATTATTGTAGTGATTAATAGGGTCGTGAATTTCTACAAATAGAACCATTTGATTTCAAAATTCTATCAAAATGAATTTATACAAATTGTTGTGATTGTTTAATAGATGAACACAATTTATAATGATGAACATGTTTTGTAACCGCAAAGATGCTCTTATCCATCAAATAAAAATTTAGTTTGATATTTTATTAATTAATTGAAATTGAAATTTTCTTTAAACATAATTTTATAAAATATAAATCATTCAATAGTAAACTTATACAATTGAAGTCAGTTAAATGATTCTCGATTCAAAACTAAAAAAATCATTTTTTATAAAATGTAAATCATTTGGTTATATATGTGTAACACTAAAGTTAATAAATGATTAGAGATTCAAAGTTGAAAAAGGAAAAATTCATTCTACTACATAGAGCATGATCAGCTATTACAAATGAACAAAACAGTAGTAGTAATTACATGCACTTAAAATATACAATCATCCATTATGTGATGATAAATCGATATAAGATTCATTGGAACAACAAATTTTTTATTTATTAAAGGATAAGAGGTAACTTGTTAGCATAGCCTTTGATTTTCTCCTTAAATTAGATTCACCAAAATAAATCCATTGATTTGCACTAGTATGATGAATCAAAACTCCTAGATTTATAAATTAACCTATAGATGTTATAAAGGCAAAGACAAGAACCATCTTAAATTTATTATTTTTTAAGATCTATTTTTTGTAATTTTATTTTCATGGAGGTTGTTAATGAAGATGATAAGAGCTTCAGAAAGAAAAAATGTCTATAAATAACTTTAATGGGTCTGTAGCAGTATCCCAGTGGTTAAGGACTTTGCACCATGGTAATAGTGGCATGGGTTCGAAATCCGGAATCGCATGCTAAGAGCTTACCATGTGCATAGGCTAAGATCAACCACTTATGTGGTGCTCGCGGACCATGCTAGGTGCAAAAGGAAGAGTTTTACGACTCTGATCGGTTTACCTCCTAAACAAATTCAAAAAAAAAAAATGAATGTAAAGGAGAAAATATAGTTTAAAGGTAAACTTAAAATCTTTTGATTTTCTTCTTAAAAACCTTCCCTATTTGATTCCAAATCAGATCTTACTAATATATTTTCTTCCCCTCATCTTCACGTCAAATTAAATAAATATAAAGATAAAAGGACAAAATTCGTTAATGAATGATATTTAATTAAGCCTTAAAGAGGAGATTTCTTTTTTTAGTTTTGTTCTTTTGACATTCAAATCACAAATGAAACCTCTACTCTTTCTTACCACAAGTGAGCCTCGAAAAAAATCCAGATAATACTTAGTAATTAGTTAATTTAAAACTAATTTAAATATTTTAATATCAAATATCGATATGTGCATTTATAAAAAATTTAGATGCATTTTGTTAATTACAAATTCAAAAAATCAAGTAAAGTTCAATAACTAAAATCTCATAATAACTAATTAAGTCAAAGATTAATGTTGAATTATTCGAATATCGTAGTTCACATATCGCTTAGCAGATGGTGTGAAATTTTGGTTAAACTTACTGATTATACATCTTTTGGTAACATCCAGTTTTACTTATAAAAGCGGTACCCGATAGTGACAATTATTTACACCACTTCTCTTCATGAAAACTATATCAATTTTTGTTTATGGAATTCGGTAATTGTAACAACCCGGAAAATCAAAACCAATTTGAAATTTTTATTTTGGAAGTTTTAATGGATTTTCAATATTTAAAATAATTTATTTTAAATAATAATGACTAAAATTTATTTAAATCGAAGTTAGATTGAATAAATTTATTTTAATTATAAAACGAGCATGAAACGGCGCGACATTTTGAAAATTCGATTTCAAATTTCCAATGAATGTACAAGATTCAAAATAAACCGGATTTTAGTAAAACCAGAAATATTTGAATCTGTTTGAAAATATCTTTCCAACGGATGTGGAAAATCCAGATTTCATAATGGGAATTGAAAGTTATGTCCAGTTTAAAATTCAGAATAGTCGCTATGGAATTTTATATAATATATAGCCCTTAAAAATAGCCATTTTGCAAGCGACCTCTGTTTTCGAAGAAACCACTTTTGTTGGATCCGGAATGTCAAATTACTGCTAGATTCCAATTATCATAATTTTTGGGATTAATATGTGAGCGTGGCAAATTGAAACGTGTTTGGTCAATTCAGTTTGAATTTAATCGACTGGAAAATAACTGTTTTTCAAACGGTCTCCAAATTATATGAAATTAGTTTTGTTACAACCATATCGTCAAAACATAGGTAGATTTATTTTTCCGGAATTTTTGGAGTCAGTATGTGGCCCTAGTAAATTAAAATGTACGTTTAAATTGAATATATTGATCTATATTTTAATTTAAAGAAAAGTTGATTGAAACAATCGAATTGGCTTACGAGATATGTCCTATTGTGTTCGGAATGGGGGTAATTAGCTATGGGTGGCAGTCGGTGAGTTCGATTTAGAGTTCAAAATAAAAAGTTACTTTTTAGAATTAATTAAAATGAAATTATATAAACCTATCCTCTTCAACCTAAGTCAAACCCTCCCCTTTGGTCAAAATTGAAACCAGCTCAGCCCCCCTTTCTTTCAAAAACCTGATAATGGGTTTATAGAAATAATAAAAAAAACGCGGGGGGGGGGGGGGGGGGAATCACAGCCGCCATGGCCACCTGGGCCGCCGCGCCTCCGGCGCCGCCACCTAAGAGGACCGCTGCCCTCCTCTCTCCTTCCTCTGCCCCTCTTTTCTCTCCATCGTGAAAGCTCCGAGCCTGCTGAGCGTCCAGCTCCAAACCCGCAACCACCTACACAGTCTGCCACCTCCTCCTTCGTTCGAGACAGCAGCGCCTCCGTCAATCTACCCTCCATTCTGTCAAGTCCACCTCGCAGGCAGCCTCACACCGTACACCCCTCAGCCGTCGTCTCTTGCTCCTCTTCGTCGCCGTGAAGCACCGCTCAAGTCTTCATGGATTTGTGATGCTACGATATGGGATTCGGCAATCGAAACCCTAGAAAATTCTGTAAGTATTCAGATTTTAATTTCATATAAAAATGTGATCTTTATTATATAGAGAGCATAATAAAAAATGTGATTTTTATTATTCGAATAGCGATATAAAATTTTGATTTTTGTTTATATGAATAGTGACATAAAAATTTGATTTTTATTTATATGAATAGCGATATAAAAATTTGATTTTTATTTATATCAATAACATATAAAAATATGATTTTTATTGTTTGAATGGCAATATAAAAATATGATTTTTATTGTTTGAATGGCAATATAAAAATATGATTTTTATTGTTTAAATGGCAATATAAAATGCGATTTTTATTGTTTGAATGGCAATATTAAAATTTGATTTTTATTGTTTGAATGGCAATATAAAAAATATGATTTTTATTGTTTGAATGGCAATATAAAAATATAATTTTTTATATATACGAAATAACGATATAAAAATATAATTTTTATTATACATAAAGCGTTATAAAAATATAATTTTTATATATGTAGTAGCAATATAAAAATATAATTTTTATATATGTAGTAGTAATATAAAAATATGATTTTTATATATATGATAGCGCCATATAAATCTGATTTTTATTTATATAATAGCATAATAAAAATGTGATTTTTATTATATGAATAGCGAATTAAAAATATGATTTTTATATATGTAGAGAATATAAAAATATGATTTTTTTTATATATATGTAGCGAATTAAAAATATGATTTTTAATGTATACATGGCATGGTAAAAATGTGATTTTTACATATACAACATTCATTTAAAAATGTGATTTTTAAAATGTAAATAGCATTGTTTAAAAAAATGGTTTTTAATATAAATTTCGTTACAGATTGCATTGGAATCAGAACAGTGAATCTGAGCAACAATAAAGCACGACGGAGTGGATCCCAGAAGGTGAGAGCTTCTTACTTGAATTTTGTTTACAGTTAAATATGTACTAGGATGCAGACGGTGCTTAGAAGCACCCGACACCTTTGATTAAAACCATTGATGTTTGGTTGTTTGTTTTGATTGATAAATTGGTTGAATTTGATTTGGGATGTAAACTGAATTGATTAGAATTGGTATATGTATGGCTCGAGCTAGTATTAGACAAGGGATAAGGCTAGACCTTATTCCGGTTCTAGTATCATGCCCTTATGCTACCAAAATTTTCTTAAATATGTTAGAACAATAAAAATATCATTTTTATTGTATAAATGAACTGTATAAAATCTTCCAATGTTGAATAAAATATTTTATCGTTAAAAATATAATTTTAATGTGTATATGAATAAAATAAATATTCATTTACAAATCGGACGATTTGTTTATGTACACGCATTTAACAGATATTGATTGGGACCATAAATTTTACACATCGCCCAACTGCACAAACAACATTCGGTATTTGTTGGTTGAAACCCGACACGGATATTGGGATGATATTTAACGTACATAAATCCCAATTATTTAGTTGTATGTCAATCGATTGGTCGACAGACTGTTGTAAGCGTTAATTATTATAATTAATGCTTACGCAGTTGTGTAATGCACTCTGGATGATGGTTGGCTATGTTTGATTATTGTTGTATACATGTGTGTATGAAATCCATATAAATAAAATTATATGGTAATTGACTGTGTCTGATTCCAATTCGGTAAGAACGAATATTTTATATTAACGAATATTTTAAAATGATGAATAATGAATATTTTAAAATAACTAATATTTTAAAATAATATTCAGTAATGGATCAAAATATGATTTTGATGTCCGATTTAGGATGGACACGAAAATATTTAAATATATAAAGCCGTATTGATTAGATTAATGCCATTCTGACGTGAATGATATTTATATCGATTTTATTCATTTTTATAATAAATATTGAAAAGGAAATGATTTCAAAATCTAATGTTATGAAAATATTATCATTTATATATTAATGATATGGAATATTCAATTTTGATTTAAAATTGAATATGAAGTTGAAATCGTTTTTGAAACGTATTTTATAAAATATGTTTTAAATGGAAATCAACGAAATATATAATGTATATATTATATATATTTAATGGCCTGAATAGAACGCGTCGCGCTGCGACTGTTCGCGAATTTCGACCATTGACTTCCAGTTGACATTACGGAAGATCCGACCATCGGATTCTCCTAAAACTGGAACCGTTGGGTTCATATCGAAAATAGCTTTCCAAAAAATACAAGAGATTTGGAATCTAACAGTTGGATTTGGAATTATATCCAAATCAAATTGGGAAAAGGTCGCTGTAAGTGCAGTTCGGTGACCGTTTATGGAAATCGACTAAAAGTGACCTAATAAAATTACTAAAAATATTGATAATTTGTGTAAAATCGTAATAAATGATTTGGAAAGAATTGGGATGAAAAACTCCACATTTGTGAAGATAAAAATACGTTTTTGTCAAAATGAGCTAGTTATTAACTTGATTTGAAATCCAATAATTTTTAAATAAAATAAATTGGATTTGCGAATGGTTTTAATATAAACTGAAATTTCCAATGAACAAATTGGAATGGATTTGAAATGGAAATAATCTTCAGAATATTTCGATATTGGATTCCGTGTTTATACTGATATTGTTATGGAAATTTAGAAGGTATATTTTATATCGTTATTTCCAATATGATATTTGTTGGTTTCAGAATTTGATATTGAATTTAAGCCGATATAATTTCATTTCAGAGCCTTGTAATTAATATCAAATTGGATTTTGGGTTTGTCGTGAATGGTGTCTTAAATAACACTGTTCTTAAAACCCCATTGAGAAAAAGAATAAGACTTTTAATTAAGATTTAGTGATGTTTTCCAATTAATAAATATTTAGTTGGAATTGAATAAAAGAATTGAATTTTGGGTTGTCGTGAATGGTGTTTTCAGTAACACTGTTCTTGAACCCTATGTGAAAAGAATAAATCTTCTAATTAAAATTATTAGAGTTTCTAATTATATTTAATAATTGGAATATAATGGAATGTGAATTGGGTTTATTGTGAACTGTGTTTTTAACGACATTCGTTCTTTAACCTGATTTACAATAAATGTGATTTGGAATTTATAAATCTTTTTATTTAGATTTAAAGGAAATTTTCATTTTCCAAAGTAAAGTTTTCCAATTTAGTGCAACAAATTGGAATGGAATGGAATCCGATTCGATAATAATCGAAGTGAGCTTCTGTGGAGGAAGACTGTTACTATACGTGGAATTTAAAAGGCTTTGTCGTTATTCCATTTACATTTTTAGTCGGATACGGAAATTGATATCGATTATTTATATTGATCTGTTTTCCGTGAAGATTCCATAATTAATGGAATGTGATTTTGGGTTTATCGTGAATTGTGTTTTAAATGACATCAATTCTTTAACCCCGTTAAAGACAGGATTACATGTCTAACATTGTATTTCAAACTGTATGGTTGATCTCTGCTAAATATATATCTGTTTAGTGGCAGAGAATTTATTCTCTTGCTTAATACCCTTCTCTAAGACGTACGAGATTAGAGGTTATATATCGGTAGAAATCAATAGTACGGTGTAGATTGTTGATGCAGCATGTTTGTTTTTCCAAAGTTAAATAATCATTAATATTGATTTTCGGGAAGATTAAAACTAAGTGGAGTTTTAATGAATCTTTAATTAGATTGAAATGCGAATTTGATAATTTAAATTATCAAATTTGGGAAATGATCGAGAGTGGAGTATCACCGGTTTTGCTCCAAGCGATAGTTAAATCTTTAATTAGATTTGAACGGGAAATGATAATTAATTTTACCGATAACACCATGGTGTTAGATATGGATTATTACCAGTTTTGCCCCATGGGATGAATAGGTTGGGATTGGGAAATTAAACAAATGATTACTTCGGTAAGGTGCGCTAGTCCCGACTAGTTTGGATAAACCTTAATTTGGTTTGAATTGATATCCAAAGGAAGATTAAAGAATAAATTTAAATAATTTATCTTTGATAAAATTAATGGGAACCTTTCCCAAAGTATAAGAATATTTGAGTAAAAGAATATTCTGGATTGAAATGGGGCGTATGTGTGTTTTTATAGCACTTGTTTATTATATACGCGGGTTATTTGGAAAGGCCGGGTTTATAACCCATTCTGAATAACTGATTCAACGATAGTCGACGATGAAGATGGTGGTTGAAGACCAGAGGTCTTCACATCGTTTGGATGATTACTGATGTCTTGATTGGGCGGTACACCCAAGACAAGGTAATAAGTGGTGATCGTCCAGACGTACTTGGAGATCGACCAGATATGCGATGAACTCTCTCCTATATTGGACATATGGGACGAGGAATAAGGTGCCTCCGGTTTCGCTCAGACCCAGAACGAACTATTAAATGGATGTGTGTCTGAAATTGGATTTTATTCTGTGTTGATTGATCTCTATTAAATATATATCTGTTTGGTGGCGTAAAATTTATTCTCTTTCTTAACACCCTTCTCTGAAACGTACGAGCTCAGAGGTTATATATCGATAGACATCAGTTGCATGACATAAATTGTTAGTGTGGCATGTTGAGATGCAAATGATCAAGGCTACTGTTGAAGAGTAGAGTCTTGTGGTTGATGATCAAAGAACGGCCTTAAAGGGCATTGCTTTGTGAATAGTGTTAATTCGCGAGCCTCACATCTCGGTATGAGTCAAAAACGGGATGAGGGACCCAAGGAGGACATGGCATTTCTTTCTAGCTATGGGTGGTGTCATGGTATGGAGCCTAGACATTTATTATATTTTTACCTTTGTGGCTGATGGATAGCAAGACGCCTTGAATATATCGGTTACTACGGAGCCAATGGGTACAGGTCCTATAGGACCAGAAAACGTGTGTTCAGGAATTTCCAATCCTCAAACATAAGGGAGGACTGGCCTTGGAGGTTCCAAGGGTCTACTGCAGGAGATCCTGAGGCATTTGCTAGAGTGTCTCGAAGCCGGCGAGGAGTACATCCCTTGCCTCGACTCATGACGGAATCTAATTTCCAATACGTGACTTTCGATTTTAGTTGTAAACCTATATGGCGACATAGTGGGATGTGGCGCTTATGCCGTCTATGATTGATACATTTATATTTGAAGCTATTTTGACACTATACACTTATTATAGTATCAAATGATTTGTTTTAAAAGTACCAAGCATGTTTGGCTATTATAAGGGAAAACCCTGTCCTCCGGCTTGCGTTGCATTGTGTGATAGGACTTGGGTCTTATAATAACTTCATTTTTCCAAAAAGCATTACGTTGTTTTGTTATATGCACGGGTATTCTTGGGAGGAGACCTGTTCCGTGTTATACGGCGTGGTCCCTTGATTTAATCTATTTTAAAGTAAAGTTTTAAATAACTATTTTAGTTCTCACACCAGTCTCATGACTAACCTGGAGTTTATTGTTTTAACCTAACTCTGGGTTCCCCTATTTTCCATATGGGTAGCTAGTAGTTTTGGTTTTGCAGATTTTTCTTTTCCGGGATCCTGGTTTATAGCTGGAGCTATATTCAGAACGCTTTGTATCCGTGTATTTCTTACAGTTGTGATTATGTATTATTTTTCCACTGTTGTGTAATATATTTTAATCTCTGATATTTTCCTAATGTATATTATTTATTCATTCTCTATATATTCTTGTACTCTAATGCAAATTGTTGTAATACGCAATGAAATATTCTTCTGTTTGTGTTCTAATTTGTCGTGTTCTCAACTCAATTCGGGCTTTCCCTTACGAGCGAGTTTGGGTTGTTTCATCATGGTATCAGAGCTTGGTTTACAGAGCTTGAGAACAAGACATATTGGAACCAAACGAAAGAATTCATCAGAGATTGGATTAGTAATATCCAATGAGAATGACTCGTTAGAGATAGGATCAGTAGTATCCTAGAACGAGTGTGAAGAGTATTATTTTTAAAATAAAAATGAAAACAAATTTAGTTTTTAAAATTATATCATATTAAACGTATTTGAATATTTTATTTTAAATTGAATTTGGACAATCAAGTATATAAAGATTTTGCATATACGCATCATGAACGTATATACGAAGTCTTAAATATACTGGATAGATATAAAATCTCACTCTAGTTGCCCGGAGATGATCCTAGTAATTGCGATCACAATTCCAGTGCTTATGTTCGAGTGACGAAAGTTGGATATCTATATATTTCCAATTGACCGGTGCGAGAACCAAAACTAGATAGGATTTATTGTTTGTGATTTGACATTAAAAACATGATTTTTGATTATATAAAAATTATGAATTTGAAAAGATAATCAACTAATGATTGCTGGTTGTGTTGTCAGATTATTATTCTGATTGATAAAAATATATTCGAACCATAAAACCCATAAGAGAAATGAAGGTAAATTTAGCCAAATCGAATCCAATTTTTGAATATGAACTGGAAATTTGATTGGAATTGCATGCATATACATGTATATACATTGAACAGGTCATAGCATGGATGCTAAAAAGTGGAATAAAATTGTATGCTCGACAAATAGGTACATGTTTACTATATTTCTTGGGTTTGGATTATTTTATGAGCCAATTGGCTTTTTTGTTTCTTTTTGGATGATGAGGGCCGTGCGTGGCTAGTTGTGGTTCTAAAGGTCTCCCTGTACAAACGGGGTTATGGCGAAATTTTTCAAAAATTTAGGGTGTTAGCCAAATTTTTGAAAAATTGGAAATTCTTAGAAACTAAAAAGCTAAAGAATAAAATCCAGAATGAAAGTTGAGTTGGTTAGCTAAACAACTTTCAGCTCCGTTCCTTTTCGAGGACGAAAAGATTTTAAGTTCGGGAGATTGTAACAACCCAGAAAATCGGAACCAATTTAAATTTTTTATTTTAGCAATTTTAATGGATTTTGCATATTTAAAATGATTTATTTTAAATAATGATGACTAAAAATTTATTTAAATCGAAATTAGAACGAATAAATTTATTTTAATTATAAAATGAGCCTGAAATGGCGCGATAGTTTGAAAATTCGATTTCAAATTTCCAATGAATGTACAGGATTCAAAATAAATTGGATTTCAGTGAAACCAGAAATATTTGAATCTGTTTGAAAATATCTTTCCAATGGATGTGAAAAATCCAGATTTCATAACGGGAATTGAAAGTTATGTCCAGTTTAAAATTCAGAATAGTCACTATGGCATTTTATATAATATATAGCCCTTAAAAATAGCCATTTTGCAAACGACCTCCGTTTTCAATGAAACCACTTTTGTTGGATCCAGAATGTCAAATTATTGCTCGATTCCAATTTTCATAATTTTTGCAATTAATATGTGAGCGTGGCAAATTGAAACGTGTTTGGTTAATTCAGTTTGAATTTAATCGTCTGGAAAATGACCGTTTATCAAACGGTCTCCAAATTCGATGAAATTAGTTTTGTTAGGACCGTATCGTCAGAACATATCTAGATTTATTTTTTCAGAATTTTTGGAGTCAGTATGTGGCCCCAGTAAATTAAAATGTACGTTCAAATCGAATATATTGATCTATATTTTAATTTAAAGAAAATTTGATTGAAATGATCGAATTGGCTTATGGGACATATCCCATTGTGTTCGGAATGGGGGTAATTAGCTATGGGCGGCAGTCGGTGAGTTCGATTTGGAGTTCAAAATAAAAAGTTACTTTTTAGAATTAATTAAAATAAAATTATATAAACCTAACCTCTTCAACCTAAGTCAAACCCTTCCCCTTGGTCAAAATTGAAACCCGCTCAGCCCCCTTTCTTTCAAAACCCGATAATGGGTTTACAGAAATAAAAAAAGCGAAGGGTAGGGGGAAATCACCGCCGCCCTCCTCTCTCCTTCCTATGCCCCTCTTTTTTCTCCATCGTGAAAGCTCCGACTTTGCTAAGCCTCCAGCACCAAACCCGCAGCCACCTACCCAGTCCGCCACCTTCTCCTTCGTTCGAGACAGTACCGCCTCTGTCAGTCTCCCCTCCATTTTGTCAAGTCCACCTCGCAGGCAGCCTCACACCGCGCACCCCTCAGCCGCCGTCTCTTGCTCCTTTTCGTCGCCGTGAAACACCGCTCAAGTCTTCGTGGATTTGTGATGCTTCGATGTGGGATTCGGCAATAGAAACCCTAGAAAATTCTGTAAGTTTTCGAATTTTAATTTCATATAAAAATATGATCTTTATCATATAGAGAGCATAATAAAAATATGATTTTTAATATTTGAATAGCGATATAAAAATTTGTTTTTTATTTATATAAATAGTGACATAAAAATTTGATTTTTATTTATATGAATAACGATATAAAATTTTGATTTTTATTTATATGAATAGCATATAAAAATATGATTTTTATTGTTTGAATGGCAATATAAAAATATGATTTTTATTGTTTGAATGGAAATATAAAAATATGATTTTTATTGTTTAAATGGCAATATAAAAATATAATTTTTATATATATGAAATAACGATATAAAAATAAAATTTTTATTATATATAAAGCGTTATAAAGATACATTTTTTATATATGTAATATAAGTATAAAAATATAATTTTTATGTATGTAGTAGCAATATAAAAATAAGATATATATATATATATATATATATATATATATATATGATAGCGCCATAAAAATGTGATTTTTATTTATATAATAGCGTAATAAAAATGTTATTTTTATTATATGAATAACGAATTAAAAATATGATTTTTACATATGTAAAGAATATAAAAATATGATTTTATATATGTAGCGAATTAAAAATATGATTTTTAATACATGGCATGGCAAAAATGTGATTTTTACATATACAATATTCATTTAAAAATGTGATTTTTAAAATGTAAATAGCGTTGTTTAAAAATATGATTTTTAATATAAATTTCATGAAACAGATTGCGTTGGAATCAGAACAGTGAATCTGTGCGACAATAAAGCACGGCGGAGTGGATCCCAAAAGGTGAGAACTTCTCACTCGAATTTTGTTTACAGCTAAATATATACTAGGATGCAGACGGTGCTTAGAAGCACCCGATACCTTTGATTGAAACCATGGATGTTTGGTTGTTTGTTTTGATTGATAAATTGGTTGAATTTGATTTGGAGTGTAAATTGAATTGATTAGAATTGGTATGTGTATGGCGCGAGCCAGTATTAGGTGAGGGATAAGGCTAGACCTTATTCCGGCTCTAGTATCGCGCCGTTATGCTGCCAAAATTTTCTAAAATATGTTAGAACAACAAAAATATCATTTTTATTGTATAAATGAACTGTATAAAATCTTCCTATGTTGAATAAAATATTTTATCATTAAAAATATATTTTTAACATGTATATGAATAAAATAAATATTCATTTACAAATCGGACGATTTGTTTATGTACACGCATTCAACTGATATTGATTGGGACAATAAATTTTACACATCGCCCAACTGCACAAACAACATTCGGTATTTGTTGGTTGAAACCCCACACGGGTATTGGGATGATATTTGACGTACACTAATCCCAATTATTTAGTTGTATGTCAATTTATTGGTTGAAAGACTGTTGTAAGCGTTAGTTATTTATATTTAATGCTTACGCAGTTGTGTAATGCACTCTAGATGATGGTTGGCTGTGTTTGATTATTGTTGTGTACATGTGTGTATGAAATCCATATAAATAAAATTATATGGTAGATTACTATGTCTGATTCAAATTCGGAAAGAACGAATATTTTAAATTAACAAATATTTTAAAATTACGAATAATGAATATTTTAAAATAACTAATATTTTAAAATAATATTCAGTAATGGATCAAAATATGATTTTTGATGTCCGATTTGGGATGGACACGAAAATATTTAAATATATAAACCCGTGTTGATTAGATTAACGCCATTCTGACGTGAACGATATTATATCGATTTTATTCATTTTTATAATAAATATCGAAAAGGAAATGATTTCAAAATCTAATGTTTTGAAAATATTATCATTTATATATTAATGATATGGAATATTCAATTTTGATTTAAAACTAAATACAAAGTTGAAATCGTTTATAAAATGATTTGTAAAATACGCTTTAAATGGAAATTGATGAAATATATTATATATATTTAATGGCCTGAATAGAACGCGCCGCGACCGTTTGCGAATTTCGACCATTGACTTCGAGCTGACATTACGGGAGATCCGACCGTCCGATTCTCCTAAAACCAGAACCGTTGGGTACATATCAAAAAGATCTTTCCAACGAATACAAGAGATTTGGAATCTAAGAGTAGGATTTGGAATTAAGTCCAAATCAAATTGGGAAAAGGTCGCTGTAAGTGCAATTCGATGACCGTTTATGAAAATCGACTGAAAGGACCCTAATAAAATTATTAAAATTATTGATAATTTGTGTAAAATCATAGTAAATGATTTGGAAAGAATTGGGGTGAAAATTTCCACATTTGTAAAGATGAAAATATATTTTTGTCAAAATGAACTAGTTATTAACTAGATTGGAAATCTAATAATTTTTAAATAAAATAAATTGGATTTGTGAATGGTTTTAATATAACCAGAAATTTCCAATGAACAAATTGGAATGAATTTGGAATGGAAACAATCTTCGGAATATTTCGATATTGGATTCCATGATTATACAAATATTGTTAAGGAAATTTGGAAGATATATTTTATATCGTTATTTCCAATACGATATTTATTGGTTTCAAAATTTGATATTGAATATAAGCCGATATAATTTCTATTTAGAGCCTTGTATTTAATATCAAATTGGATTTTGGGTTTGTCGTGAAAGGTGTCTTAAATAACACTATTCTTAAAACCCCGTTGAGAAAAAGAACAATTTTTTTAATTAAGATTTAGTGAAGTTTTCCAATTAATTAATATTTAATTGGAATTGAATAAAAGAATTGGATTTTGGGTTTGTCATGAATGGTGTTTTCAGTAACACTGTTCTTGAACCCCATGCAAAAAGAATAAATCTTTTAATTAAGATTATTAGAGTTTTCAATTATATTTAATAATTGGAATAAAATGGAATGTGAATTGGGTTTATTGTTAACTGTGTTTTTAACGACATTTGTTCTTTAACTCGATTTACAATGAAATATGATTTGGAATTTATAAATCTTTTATTTAGATTTAAAGGAAATTTTCCGAAGTAAAGTTTTCCAATTTAATACAACAAATTCGAATGGAATAGAATTCGACTTGACAATAATCGAAGTGAGCTTCCGTGGAGGAAGACTGTTACTATATATGGAATTTAAAAGGCTTTGCCATTATTCCATTTATATTATTAGTCGGATACGAAAATTGATATCGATTATATGTATTGATCGGTTTTCCGTGAAGATTCCATAATTAATGGAATGTGATTTAGGTTTATCGTGAACTGTGTTTTAAATGACATCAGTTCTTTAACCCCGTTAAAGACAAGATTACATGTCTAACATTGTATTTCGAACTGTATGGTTGATATCTGCTAAATATATATCTGTTTGGTGGCCGATAATTTATTCTCCTGCTTAACACCCTTCTCTAAGACGTACGAGCTTAGAGGTTATATATTGGCAGAAATCAAAAGTACGGTGTAGATTGTCGATGCGGCATGTTTGATTTTCCAAAGTTAAGTAATCATTAATATTGATTTTTGGGAAGATTAAAACTAAGTGGAGTTTTAACGAATCTTTAATTAGATTGAAATGTGAATGTGATAATTTAAATTATCAAATTTGGAAAATGATCGAGAGTGGAGTATCACCAGTTTTGCTCCAAGCGATAGTTAAATATTTAATTAGATTTGAATGGGAAATGGTAATTAATTTTACCGATAACACTGTGGTGTTAGATATAGAGTATTACCAGTTTTGCTCCATGGGATGAATAGGTTGGGATTGAGAAATTAAACAAATGATTACTTCGATAAGGTGCGCTAATCCCGACTAGTTTGGATAAACCTTAATTTGGTTTAAATTGATATCCAAAAGAAGATTAAAGAATAAATTTAAAGAATTTATCTTTGAAAAAATTAATGGGAACCTTTCCCAAAGTATAAGAATATTTGAATAAAAGAGCATTCTGGATTGGAATGAGGTGTATGTTGTGTTTTTATAGCACTTGTTTATTATATACGCAAGCTATTCGGAAAGGCCGGGTTTATAACCCATTCTGAATAACTGATTCGACGATAAGTCAACGATGAAGACGGTGGTTGAAGACCGGAGGTCTTCACATTGTTTGGATGATTACTGATGTCTTGATTGGGTTGTACACCCAAGACAAGGTAATAAGTGGTGATCGTCCAGACGTACTTGGAGATCGACCGGATATGTGAGGATCTCTCTCCTGTATTGGACATATGGGACGAGGAATAAGGTGCCTCCGGTTTCATTCAGGCCAAAACGAACTATTAAATTGATGTGTGTCTGACATTGGATTTTATTCTATGTTGATTGATCTCTATTAAATATATATCTATTTGGTTGTGGAGAATTTATTCTCTTGCTTAACACCCTTCTCTGAGACGTATGAGCTCAGAGATTATATATCGATAGACATCAGTTGCATGGCGTGAATTGTCAGTGTGGCATGCTGAGATGCAAATGATCAAGACTTCTGTTGAAAAGCAAAGTCTTGTGGTTGATGATCAAAGAACAGCCTTAAAGAGCATAACTTTGTGTATAGCGTTAATTAGCGAGCCTCACACCTCGGTATGAGTCAAAAACGGGATAAGGGACCCAAGGAGGACACGACGTTTCTTTCTAGCTATAGGTGGTGTCATGGTATGGAGCCCAGACATTGACTATATTTTTACCGATGTAATGATGGATAGCGAGGCACCTCGGATATATCGGTTACTACGGAGCCGATGGATATAGGTCCTACAGGACCGGGAAACATGTGTTCAGGAATTGCCAATCCTCAAACATAAGGGAGGACCGGCCTTGGAGGATCCAAGGGTCTACTACGGGAGATCCTAAGGCATTTGCTAGAGTTTCTCGAAGCCGGCGAGGAGTACATCCCTTGCCTCGACTCATGACGGAATCCAATTTCCGATACGTGACTTTCGATTTTAGTTGTAAACCTATATGGCAACATAGTGGGATGAGGCGCTTATGCCGTCTATGATTTTGATACATTTATATTTGAAGTTGTTTTGACACTATACACTTATTATAGTATCAAATGATTTGTTTTAAATGTACCAAGCGTGTCTGGATATTATAAGGGAAAATCCTATCCTCCGGCTTGTGTTGCATTGTGTGATGGGCCCTGGGTCTTATAATAGCTTCATTTTTCCAAAAAGCATTGCGTTGTTTTGTTATATGCACGGGTATTCTTGGGAGGAAACCCGTTCCGTGTTATACGGCGTGGTCCCTTGATTTACTCTATTTTAAAGTAAAGTTTTAAATAACTATTTTAGTTCTCACACCGGTCACATGACTGACCTAGAGTGTATTGTTTTAACCTAAGCTCTGGGTGCCCCTATTTTCCGCCCGGGCAGCTAGTAGTTTTGGTTTTGCAGATTTTTCTTTTCCAGGATCCTGGTTTGCAGCTGGAGCTATATTCGGAATGCTCTGTATCCAAGTATTTCTTACAGTTGTGATTATGTATAATTTTTCCATTGCTCTGTAATGTATTTTAATCTCTGATATTTTCCTGATGTATATTATTTATTCATACTCTGTATATTCTTGTACTCTGATGTAAATTGTTGTAATAAGCAAAGAAATGTTCTTCTGTTTGCGTTCTAATTTGTCATGTTCTCAACTCAATCCGGGCTTTCCCTTACGGGTGAGTTTGGGTCATTTTAGTAATGGTGAAAATTCTGGTATCATCCACATTCAACTTTATAGTTGCAACAC
This sequence comes from Allium sativum, assembly GCA_030737875.1. Lineage (NCBI taxonomy): Eukaryota > Viridiplantae > Streptophyta > Magnoliopsida > Asparagales > Amaryllidaceae > Allium > Allium sativum. Next base: position 2,853,813 of record JASFAX010000039.1, on the reverse strand, counting down.
AAAGTCTTAGTCCAATAATAAAAATTATTATTAACTCTACTGCTTCCGCTAGAGACTTTGACTTTGAGTTGACATATGTTGACCATGATACTAACCTTATATAACCAAGAAGACATATCCTCTCTTGAATAACATTTCACTTCAAAATTTCTGACCGGCCCAATGATAGTCGTTCATGGATTCCATGGGATGATCAACTGCAATCAAAGATGAGTTTCCACATTGGAGATCAACAATATTCTCGAGTCGAGAGAACTGTGCAAACTGTTCATACATCCAACCTTAGTTATATTAACCATACTATTGAGTGATTCATTCTGTAGTTATCCAATAACTACCATTACGTAACCGCTCGATGCCTCCAGCAACCATGAGTAACACACTAGCCCAACATTTAGAAAGCATTAAGTACTATAGTCTTAAAGGATATATCAATAACCGGTCTCAGCACATCCTGACTAGAATATTTAAAATGGCATATTTATTTTTACTGTGATAAATTACTCATAGTTACAACACTTTTTAACTACTATCACAAACATATCTTTCATGGATATTCTATTAAATGTACTTTTGGTTAAATTAGTCAAGTAAAATAATCACATTATATTAAGTGTATATAACAGAAAGAAAACACCTTTAACTTAAATAAGATTAGTTAACGAGTTAGATATATGTAACAAATTACATAGTTATTGTGACACCTTGGAATTTGGCATTTATTAAATTAGTTATTTAGTTAAATTCCAAAAATGAAATTTGGGCAAACAATGGAATTCAACCAAGAAACTTTCACCGTTGCATTCGTGATGGAATTCTGCTCAACATTCTTGTTTGGAACTTCGCGAACAAAGTCCTATGAAAAATCTACAGACGAAATATGAAAATGAATAGAAAATAATTAACCAAAGACATATATATTTGGCAATTAATATTACAATTTATCACCCCGCCTCCATAGGAGGTAAGTCAATCAGATAGTCAACTGCCCTATGTAACCTCTTGGTCGTAACTTCCTGTGACAGTTAGGGTTTTAAGTTACATAATATTATATATGGATGTATTCTTGTTAAAACCAATCTACTAGTTCTAGGTCATTTGATCACCTATAAATAAAAACCTAACCCTCCTAGACTCTTTGTTCATACTTTCTGGAAGCAGCATGGAAGTTTTGCCATTTGCACTTCTCCAACCTCTTCCAAAACTTCTAAAATATAAATCATTTTTCTACAAAATAAGAGTTGATGAAGATGAATCCAGAAATATGTATAAAGGTTGGATTAAGCATATTAGGTAATTCTCTTTCCCTTTTTCATTTTTCCAATTCATTTTTAGATCTATAAATCTAAATATGCATGCATGTCCCCTTTACATATTATAGATTTGTGGGGATTTGGAAATATAAGCCTAGAAGATGTGTTCAGATATGGATTTGGAATGACTTTCAGGTGAGTGGGAAATATATTCATTGTTAATAATATCAAATTTTCCTCGTTTTTGTTAATTTGAATTTGTATGCCTAAAGATTCCGATATGTCTTTGTATGCTTTTCAGTATACTATTCATATTTTGCCTACAATTCTTTTATATCTTGTGGCTATTATAAAGATCTTAAATCTAAAAATCAGTCCCTAAATGATTTCTATAAATTAACCCTTTTTGTTCTCTTTAAATAAAAAAACAATGTTTGAAATCTATAAGAAATATTGACAAATCATGCAGGAAGAGATATGTAGATTCACATATTATATATTTAGTTTATATCATCTATTCCAAATAAAATATTACTTGTTTCTTGCGATTTTGAATGTGTCCATATTTCATCTTTTAATCGTGTGGGAAAAATTTACAAGAATTGTAATAAATAACCTTTTCATGAGATTTTGAATCTTAGCAAGACTAAACACAAAAAGATTGCTCAAGTCGTTAATTTGGACTAGAATGTAATATAATAAGAATTTAAAATAATTAGCGACTATGTGAGTATCATGCTAAAAGTATTCATATATATATATAATTATATTATAAATTTATCCATCCAAAATATGCATAAATAACGTTACTATTATTGATTAGGGAAACTGTGTTATAGGTTTGGATTTGAATGTTTCCATTAATGACAAGTATATAATAATATTTCCCATAATAAATGGAAATAAATATTTGTAACCATAATATTTATTAGCAATAAATGTGGAGTCAATTGCTATAATTCAAAATATTACAAATAAATAGAAAAGGTAATTAAGATTGTAACAATAAATTTTGTGTGGCAAATTAATAAGGAAACAAATGCCAAATGGTTACAATTCAAAAGTGAATAGGAATAAATGTTGTAACTCCAATTAGAGAAATTTATAAAGTAAACGCACGTATATTATGTGTATATGTGTGTATATGCCAACATAGTGTGGCATAATGGAAAGATGTGCTCCTATCTAGTAATAGGTCAAGAGTTAAAGGCCTACTCCAACCACCATATTGCCATATTAACCAGTTATATATTATATATATATATATATATATATATATATATATATATATGAAAACTAATAAAGTAAATAACAATAGTAAGACAAATGGGAGTTATAATGAATTAAACTAATGTGGTTAAATGAGACTATGATTAATGACATTTAATAGCTTGTCCACTGCCTTAGGAAGATTGACTATTATGCTCATTAATGGCATGTGACCATTATATAAATTAATTTAATTAATGGGAAATTGGGTATTAATTGTCATAGTTAATACTAAATCCAATAAATAAATAAATAAATAAGCAATCCTAGAGTTGTAAATCTTAGGAAAATCCTCCTTATCTTATTTTTTGTAAAATTCTAGATACGATATCTTTAAGTTAAAATAAGGATTGGACTTAGTAGGTTAATGATGTGAGGTCAGTTGCGTTATTCGGAAGAAGTTTTCACTTTCCAGTAGTCATATATAAATACAACTGACGTGAGATATCATTGACAATAGGAACCCGTGATGATAATTAATTGCATAACACGAATTTATCCTTAAGGTTTACTTCAAATGTTGAGGTTTCAAGTGGCTATAGGGCCCGCCTCCCTTTCGAAAGTAGAAACCAAAAAGGAATAATTTGATAGCGTAGCCTACTTCGGGATTAGAGGTATTAATTAATCAGATCCGCCTATTGGGTATTAAGTGATTGGACTCACCCTTCCCCTTAATGGTAGAGTATAGTGTCTTCCCTTATCAGGTACTAAGTGATCATATATCTCATCTCCTCCTAAATTATAAGTATTAAATGGCTAATTGGGTATGAGATCGGTAATCTCCGCTATTGTCTGCTTCCTCTAGATAGTCAGTGATTGGGTTAGAGTTTTACTTAGGATAAGGTACTCAATGACCTTCGCGGAGTACTACAAATCTACCTATCATGCATAAAATTTTAAGTGAATTGGGGAATCTAATAAGATCAGCCAGATAGTAACAAAGGGTACCACTGGGGGGAGGTCATAAACGATGATTAGTCATCTACTTGGTTTATACATAATAAGTGGTTGCTTACTATCCCTTGCTTTATGTAAGGTTGGGATGTGCATGAATGACGGAGCCTTAATTAGTAAGACTTAGTAGCTAGTGTACTTTAATTTATATAGCATGTTGTAAAACACCTAATATGGTATTAAGTGATCAACTGATCTGCTATGGGACTTTAGGGATTATAGGAATCTATCTATATACAAATTATATTATGAGTGAGGCCATAAGTGGTTATATATAACCCACCTCCTTTATCCATAGGGTATTAAGTAATTATAAAGCCCGCCTCCTAGTTTTGTATCTATTTGTGTGGTTGCAATAATCTATCTTTGGGAAGTGCTACTTGGGGTATGGTAGTTAATCGTCGTACGTAATCCTTGCAAGATTAGGTTAGAATTACTTGCCTTATTAGACATATGATTTGGGTGAGACAAAACAGGATGCGTTTGTGTATTGTGGTCCATGGACAGTGTTATACATTTTCCACTCACCAAGACTTATTGTCCTAACCCCTTACCCATAACAACTCTCAGGTTTATCTTGGGGAAGACATGTCTTTGCAAGTATTCAAGGTTGAGTTTATGTTCTTGTTCTCTCATGTTCAGTATTGATATAGTGATTCACTACTAAGGTAGTTACATTAATGGATACTTGTTATCCTGTCTTTTTTTCGCTGTGAACTAGTTTTATTGTACTTTGATTACGATCACGCTCATTATTTGCAGGTAACAAATTCACACCATCCATACTCGGATGGGATTGAGTTTCAATTTTCGTCAAAATTTGGGCAAGAAAAGTATGGGGTGCTATAGTTTCTTATATAGCGTACCCTAACTCTATCATCATATGTATCAGGAAAAAAAGTATAGTAAGATTGACCAAACCCCTGGAGATGCAATAACTCGGTATGGTACATCCCAAGCTGGTCGATATTAGCTATTTTTACAATAAGGCAGAGTCTACTTGGATCTTGATCAAGCAAGGGTTCCTAGAAATAACATAGCTAAATATAGGAGTGTAGTTAAGAATTCAAACATATAGCAACAAGGATTATAATTGAATATTCCTATAAGAATAGGGGCATGATGAAGATTTGAATCAAGTACGCATACAGCTATGAAGATTTTAGCTAAATAATAATGACATAATTACCAACATGATAAAACATATGCTTACGGGGTGGAGATTGTGGTTAGAGTTTGTAAAATGTAAATGGAAATTCATTGATCCTAAATATTGGATACATCGTAGAGTTCTAAAGATTTCAAACTACTAGTTTCGGAGCTATAGATGGAAGGATAGATTTAATAGTTCACTTGATAAGATATATTCATAATATGGGAATGTTGGGATTTTTAAAGGAGGTAGTGGATGGTGCTTCGTGTTGTATGTGATTAATTGGCTACCATGTTGTTTTGCTAATTACATAATGGGTCCATCAGCATATGGATAAAATTAATGGAAAGATTAGTGAGGTGATTTAAAATATTTGACGGAGGAATGCAATGGCACTATTTAGCCTGAAGCATTAGGTACATAAAACCTTATAGAGACAATTGACTTGGGCAGTAGATCAATGGTATAGAAGTTGAAAACATCCAAATACCAATGGTAGTGGTTTCTAGAGTCGATAACAAAATGGATTGTAAGATAGCATTAAAAGGCATCCGCCAATGAACATCACAAACTTTTATCGTCAAGTTAAGAGATATCATTGCTAAAATATTGTTAAAGCCTGGAGTTGTGGAGTCAACGTTATTGCTAGTGAGGACCATCTAAGGTAGGATATCAAAAGGATAAGGGTAGCCAATGATGACTATGGAGAATCAAAGATGTTGAAGAGGGAGTCAAATATTTTCTCTTATATTTAAATAAAAAGGAACCCAAAGAGGATCGGCCTTGATATGTGGGGAAGATTCCTTATGAGAAACCTATGAAGGGAGAGCCCATAGTGTTGGAGAGAAGATTTGTAAAATATCGCATATTCCATGAGTTGAATGGGCATGAGACCAATGAATGTGGAAGCTTATAGGACTTGATTTCAAAGTAGTTTTAATGTAACTGGCGACAACACCGAGTAGTGCAGCAAAAGTGACTAGCCCTATGGAAGATATACTTGGTCACAACGGAGTATCGGGTTGAATATGATAGTCCCATTAGTGGAAGGGGTAAAAGCTAAGTTTATTTTCTACACTTTGATTTATCTTAGAATAATCTACGGAGGATCACTGCTAGTCTATTTACAAATATAAGAGATCTTGATTACTTCTGTAGCATGCCTTAGAATAAGGACTGAGTGTAATCCTGGACTGAATCAAACATCTTGATTTTCTTTGTCATATATTGATTTAGATAAGAACACAGAAGGATTAGATAATGGGTGTCAATGATATTTGGTTTTGATATTTTCAATAGATTCTATCAGAGAATAGTTATCCCTCGTGGTTCAGATAAACATATATACATACATACATATATATATATATAACAACTTCCCCAATGAGAAAGGCAAGGCAACAAATTATGAAAAGAAATTCCTCTTGTCAAGGAATGAGTTCATGAACTTGTATAGGATAGTGGGTCCCTTTACTAAAGAGTGGACTACAGAATCAAATCTACTCGACGAAAAACATGAGCTTAGTCTAGATGTATGACTTTACAATCCAATGAGACTAAAAACTAAACTTCATAGTTTGAACGAAATTTTATTTGGAATGATCTAGTAACAAATATCAAATGACTGATGAAATTCATTTCCTCTATCTGATTTTATTTTCTTATGATGGGATGCTAAGTGATACAAGATGATTCATAAGCAATGTTCAAATAAATATTAATTTACCACTATGATTAAAGATGCATAGCGTAATAATTAAAAATGCATGATCACATGATAGATGATTTACTTTGGATGATTAAATCCCGAGGGAACATGGGACAATGTGGATATATGATATGTTAACTACCCAGATAACATAGGACGATTTGATTTTTAACAATAATTAAGCAAGGATTTGAATTGTTAGATATGATGGTCTATAATGACCTTTGATTTTTTCAGTGAATACCAGGAACTAGATGACTCATCATGATTTGACCAATGGTTATCTAGAAAGCGCGACCAAATATAATTTTCCAAACTAGTTATGTATTCTTAATCAAAGCACACTTTGTTTCCATAAAAGCCCTCATTTGCAGAAGAAGCACTTTCGATAATATATTAATCTCAAACTAGACTAAAAGAATAGAATGGACTACATAATAATAAAGGAATAGATCCAAAAACTTGGAAACTATCAAGAATGGTGAAGTTAAGAAGTATAGTAGAACGACCATCATTAGAAAATGATGAACAATTTGGCACCAAGTTGTATTGATTGGTATTGGGCATTGTTTGACTCGTTGATATGCATACTTTAGGACATAGGAATTTGGATGTAAAAAAAACTTACATAAGTTAGTTATGGGAGAAATTCAGTAACAAAGTAATTTTTATCAATACATTTTATATTCTTATATTACATGTGTTAACTCCAAAAGTAGAATTAACCCTAATGATCACAAAAGCATCAGTCTTAAAATCCAGATAATCAACAACAAAGAACGCATAGAAAAATAAAATAAAAGCATCAAAAGTAGAAGAGACACAATAAATTTATAATGGTTTATCTATCCCCGGCTTACATCCACTTCAATGGATCTCCTATAAACCGTACTAGTTAGACTTATCTGGATCTGAACTAGTTAATCCCTTGATCTGGATTATAATAGTTTAGAATTGTTTAGCGAAGATAAGAAGTGAAGAAGAGTTGACAATCCAATATGGAAATTGTGTTCTCTTTCTTGATCTAGTATAGTAGAATCTTGGAGTAGTCAGCAGAATCCACCTCTTGTTAGTCGATGATCATCCTATATTTATAGGAGCTTGAAAATGAGTTGGGCTAGTTGTATTGGATATAGGAAGGCTGTCCAAAAAGCGAAGGGTCATACGAGATGAAATGATGTATCAGTGCCAATTCATAGAGGATGGATCGATACTAATCCATAGATGTGTGTCACATGATTGCCAACTTTCTTATCTTCTTGTGATTCCTCTACTAAGTTTTGTAGCGTTTATACTTCGTTTTTCTTGCACTTTATATTATAGTTGTGTTAAATAACTCTCTGAGTTGGATGACCATCAATAACTTGAGTGTCAGGGACACAGAATGCAACCAAACTTGGAGGCTAGACTGACAAGATGACAAGAGTCAAGATGGCGTAGCTCATGATGAGTTATAACCATTGGTTATGAATTGATATTGATCCATAAGGGATGAATGAACGCCAATCAATCTACTTAGCTTATTTTTGGGTCTTTCAAGTTCGATGAGGAAGATCCATCATTAACCCTCGCTATACTTAACAAAATGGGATGAAACTTCAATATAGATGGACATGAGGTCATCCACATGAGTTGCAAGCCATGAAGCTTTCTCCTAATGGATCGGATTTTGTTCATCAGATGGGCCAAATCCAAAAAAATCCATCTATAACTCACTCAATACTTATTTGATTGACATAAAACTTTAGGCCTGCACTCTGTATGATGTTTGGAACCAACCTAATGGATCACAGGTTGTAAGGACTACCTTAGATGGGTTGGATCTGAATCATATGGTATAGCTTGGTACCAACTTATAAGTTCTTTTCCAAATGACTCCATTTTTCTTGTGAGCCTTCTTTTATGTCTTATAAATTTTCCCTCCAAATTTCATGTCCATCTAAGTTTGTATGAATCCTCTACATTCAGTTGAAACCGCTTTGGTCAAAATGTGGGTAAACATTTTCCCCAAAAGGACATCTTTTAAATGAAAGATGCGCTTTGAATAAGAACAAGTCTAAATAACCCAAGTCTAACAATCGAGTATCTCAGCTACTTCCCATTCCAAGTCTTTGATACAATTCCAACAATTGTATTCTTTATCAAGTCAACGACAGTGCCAAGTCCTTTGTTAAATCTAAAAAAAAGTTTTCCAGTTAATCAAGGTGAAGCACATCCGCTTTTGAGTCCAAACCCTTATTCAATCATCATGCAATCTCCAAAATTATCCAGCTATGTCGATCGTATTCGCTCAAGGCAGATTCGACCAAATCTACTCCCGATGAGGCCATTAGGAAAGTTCAACCAAATTTGCTTAAGGCAAAGCCAATCGAGTAGAGCTAAACCAACTGAATCCGCCTAAGGCAAAGCTACTAGGCTAAACCAAACGAATCCGCTCAAGTCCAAGCTATCGGGGACAAACCGATAAAGACTCAATCTCGGTCATAGTAAACTAAATAAGATAGATTGTTATCAATGAAAATGGATCAAGAATTAATCCTACTTGAGGCGAAGCTAACTAGCTAAGATGAACTGGAATCAATCTTGCTTAAGATAAAAACGACTAAGAATCAATCTTTCAAAAAAATAGGACCAAGGATCAATCCTGCTTTAGATAAACCCCTCAAGACTAAATACCAAAGTCCCCTTTAGGTAAAGCTTCCAGCTAGGTCGAATAAGACTTAATCCTGCTCAACATTCCCAGTCAAACCGAGAATAAGTTCCGGTCTAGGCAAGGCCATTTGCTAAACGGACCAAGACCTCCCAATATTGATCTTTTGATTTTGAGTCATCCATCCCTGGGTGGTTTAACCATCCAAATGCATTATGTCTAATCCAAGTCACGACCTCTTCGAGTATCCTATCTCCAATCCGATTTATGGCCTATGTTGACCATTAATACAAGTCACAATTCAATTTGATAACCTCTTTGGTTCATTTTTTAATTTAATTTCCAATCAGGCAATCTCTTTGGATTAATACATATTAGTAGGTTTTAGCTTACTGAGCTCACAGCCTTCCCAGGGCAGCGAACTTATTCTTAGTTCAGCTGAACTGATTCGTAGCCTCTTCGAGCAAATCCATTGGTTTTTCTTCGGACTCTTTCTCTTTTCCAAGATAAACATGGCCTATCTTTAGGCCCTTGCTGGGTCAAATCCAGTCGCTCTCTTGAGAAGGACTTCATGATTAGTAGTTCGATCCAATCATTCTTTGGCGAAGCGTTCTATGCCTTGCTTTTAGATCCATCACACCTATCGATAGAACAAAATGAGATCCTTACTATCCCCCAACCACTTATCTAATTAGATCTTAGCGATGGTAGTAAAATCAAATCACTCTCTAGTGAAGTGGCCTACTTTTACCTTCTTAGTTCCCTAAGCATTCCGAGGGGACAAATTGCGATCTTTGCCAACCCTAATAACTTATCCGATAGGGCTTGATGATAGTAAACTAATCCCGACCTATTGGAAGGTGTTGGCTTCAACATCTTGCAATGGACATGTCATTACCTTTCGATGGTTATTTACTCCCTTTTAAATTATTAAATTCAAAGCAAAGCAAACATAAAATCCTAGACAGTCATTTTGAACATCCGACTTAGAGTGTGCCTATGGACCTCTCTAATTTTTGTATACATATAAGTGGTCCGAGTCTATTGTTCGAAAAAGCAAATAAAAGTAGAGTGAAGAGAGCAAGGAGTAAAAGTAAAATTAGCCTAAGTCTATCTCAATCATAGGATGATGGGTCATGAGATGGTTCCTTGGTTGTTTATGGCTGTAGATGTGGGTAGCTCTACCTGCCCCACTGTAGTTGGACTCATGACAACTGTTGAAGTTGTCCACCTTTAACGTGTTCTTCGATCAAGACCTTTACAATTACACACACATTTGTGTTGTTCCTATCCAGATCATATAATATGCATGATTTTCCTAAAGTAAGTTTGCAGTCCATTGGTTCCTTGCTCATAGGCTTCCGATAAGGGAGATGCTCCCTAATGTCCAAGTAAATCCACTCTATTGTTTCATTAAATTTCGTATAAGAAGTGAACTGGGTTTCTTTGAATTATCTTCTTGGCTTCCCTAAAGCCTATGATGTCGTCTTTGGCCCTCTTATTTCTTTCTTTTTCCTTTTAAATCTAGCCTTTAGTGATACTCCACTTCCACAACATCGGTTTCCCTATAAAAAATTGGTCTCCTGGGTCTTTTCACCCTTCTGTCGTAGATGTTTCTCAGCCTCATGATAAAAAATAGTCAAATCCAATGTTAGATCTCTCTCCAAAGCCACCTTGAAGTCTATCTTTCCATCACTTCTGAAACTACTGCCATCAAAATGATTGATGGATTTAGCCTATCAACTACAGTCGTCACCACATAGAATCTCATTAAATAATTTTTATGGCTCTCATCTGGTCGTTGTTTCATAGTAAATAAACTTGTCACATTTTTTGATCTTGAGATATGCACTCTGAACTGCTTGAAGAACTTATCATCAACTCATTTCAAGAATGGTTAAATTCATTCTCTAATTACCTATACCATATAGCTACCAGATCAGACAAGAAAAGCGAAAAGCATTGCACCATCACCTTCGAAGCACCATGCACTTCCATAAATCAGATATATCACATCAATTGAATTTTGGACCCGACCTTATCTCGTAAGCATCTATTGCCAGAATCTTGAAATCAAGGGAATTACTAGTGTTTTAGATGTTAGCAGTGGAGAGGTTCTAAGTGACTCTTATACACTTTGATCTTGCGCTCCTCTTCTAAATACTGTCTTAAATCATCTCAACCATCTGATTCATATTGTTTATTTGAAACATTCGATCGACATTAGCATCGTTCCTTCTAGTCTTGTGGGGCGCTCTTATCACAATTCAAAGACATATTCCTCTGGTCTCTGTTGATTCATGTTTTGATAAACAACTCTAGTTCCATCTTGAGAAATATTCCTCTTAGGAAATTTCAATATGTATCCTTCCACATGTGGCCTTCCAGCATCCAGATCTACATTTCACAATTCATCTCGTCCATCCCTTGGAGTTGATTTAGTAACTTAATATTGGCTTCAATATTTCCGGCGTTTCCTCTGGTGATGATCCGAGCATTTTCAAATTTGTCAACATTTCCAATATTGCCTCTAAGTACCGAGTGTTCTACTTATTGGGGGGATTGCTCCACCTTGTCCAAATCCAGCTCCAAAAATTTCTACATCCACTCTATGGTTCAAATTCCCTATAGATCTAGCCATCTATTGCCTCTCAGTCCTTTAAAAGAATTACTTTATCGCCTTTTTTTTACCTTTCCAAGAACCCATCTCTAATCTCCTTCATCGTCTTCTCCAACAAATTCCTTAAGACATAGCTTGATATGTTTGAGTTAGATGAGACTTCCTAAGTTCTTCTATGTTTGGATTGGTTTCTTTCAATTCTAGATCTTCCATCCACTCTAGATCTAATTCTAGGTCTTGCCATTTCTTTAGATCCATAACTTTCAAGCTATTCCTTTCTTGTTTCCTTCTCAATGAAAGCACTAATGTTAACTATAGAAATGGAATTAACCCAAACAATTTAGAAAGAAACTAACTGAAAGGAAATATAGCTAATCAAGAACATAGAATTCATACAAATGCAAGTAAAAAAGCATTAAAAGTAGAAGAAAAAATAGATTTTTACACAGGTTCAAAAATCTCCAGCCTATGTCCACTTCACCAATCTTTTATTAATCCTTCTAGCTAAATCTCTTTAGGTATGAACAAATTTGTCTTTTGATCTACATCGCAATAGTATAGAATTTTTTGGAGGAGATAAGAAGTGAAGAAGAGCTGATGTTCCAATAGAGCAATTGTGTTCTCTTTCAAGATCTGGTCTAGTTGAATCTTGATTTTGTTAGTAGAATCTACCGTTCTTTAGCTTAAGATCATCTTGTATATATAGGAGTTTGAAGAAAAGATGGGCCAGGACACTACACCAAGAGACTTGTCTTGAGAATAGGTGCTTGCTAAAAAGCTCAGGGTCATATGAGTTGAACTGATGGATCTATAATGGTCAATAGAGGATGGACCGGTATTTATCCCACTACACCAAAATAGGTGATTGCCAACGAGTATAACCGCCCCTGAGCTTCCATTAACAGCAATAATAAACTCACTGTACATGCTGCTTAATTCTAATTTCTTTTAATCAATCCCCGCACACCACCCATAGCTAATTCTGCTTTCTTTCAATCAATCCCCTCCCCCTAACTAATAGTTTTTCTCTCTCTTTTAATCAATGATCATTTTACGAACAAGAAACGATCTGCTTTTTTTAATAATACCCACCTCTAACTAACATATTTGCATAAATTGGGTAAATATGCACCAACGGCAATGACCATTTTACGAAAAAGAAATGATTTTACATGATGCATTTAAAGATGCAAACAACGGAGAAAAAATATGCATTTAAAATTATTTTATGTGATGTCTAGAGTAAATTCAATAATTTATTTAATTTGAATTGCTTGTAATAAAGCTTATAACTTATTGGTAAAATTAATGTTAACGCCGATTAAAAAAAGAACAATGACGATTTAGATAGAAAATGATAAATTTTTAGTTTCCATTCCAATTTTACTCAAATAGGCAAAACATGGTGATCGATTAACTGGCATGGTATTTCTATATCTACCATTACATGATATAACAACCCAAAGAATAAACATGATGCAAACTAGGTTCCTTGTGCCCAAGGTGTTTTACGATAGTGAGAGATTAACCTCTCCATTCATAATACTGGAAGACTACAAGCATCTTTGAACGCATGTGGATGTGGATGAATAAAAGAGCGAAAATGATTGGAATAAGACATCATGATTTCATTATATTAGCTCGTAACTAAATCAAACAATACCAGCTGTAAATATCAAAACCAATTATGCAATTTTTATGCCAAATTCAGCGCCACTTTTGTACTTTAGCCTATTATTTAAACCAGAAAAATCAATTGAACTTGCTAACGCATGGATCATAAACATTTTAGCCAAAGTTTTCTCATGAGAGTAGTATTAGTTGCAAACAAATAAAGTGTGTTATTACTGTGATTTCCAGTTGCATCTTGATGCCGTTTAGGAGAAACTTGGCTTAAACTTCGGCATTTATGGACCTGCAATCATTTGTCTCATGGAAGAGATACTAGTACTGTATACGTTGGCGGCATTGTTTAGCAATTCCGGTAAATTCAAATTTTTGTAATACTTACCCGATATAGGCTCAATAATATTGAGCCTTACAGCTCAGTATTACTGAGTTGATATCGACCAGTATTACTGAGCCTATATCGGCTCAGTATTACTGAGCCTATATCGACATCTCTGAGTTCAAATTCGAAATATGCACGTATAAATGAGGATATTTGTTCACACTTTATTGTTAGTCATCTACAAATGTGACTAAATTTTCACCAAAATATTATCAGGGAAATGTTGAATTTGTTTATAAATCAGCCGCTCAGAAAAAAGAAAAGAAAAACACATTAAAACAACTTCAGTGCACTGTCTTTATTTTCATGGGTTCGATGCCCTACTAAGTTTTATTTTGTTCAACACAAGAAGGATCATAGTAATTAACTAATTACGTATTGAAATATCAATTTTTTGAAGGTGTTGCTTAAAGGGAATATAAACAGATAAGTTACCAGAAGTCATAGTAAATATTTGGGCATGCTTCAGCTGGTGTCAGCAACTCAGGAGGCTTTTCCCAACAAGATTGCTTGTTTGTCTTGTTAGAGTAATATCTGTAAATATAATTAAAGATAGACAAAAAGGTATAAAACAATTGAGTAAAAGGAAAAAAGTAGAAAAAAAATCTTAAACCAAATTGCTTAAACCATTATACGTGGCATACCTATATATAAACTAAGAAATATTAATGACAATCAAAACCGCTAACTTGACAAACAACATGTTCTTACCAGTCGGAACAATATGAATCAATGTTGCTCGGTCAAACAGACGTATGGATATATATATATATATATATATATATATATATATATATATATATTAAACACACATTAAGCTCTTCAAGTAACCACAAACTCATTTCAACTATTATTAGCACAAGAATATATATATATATATATGGAAATAGCACATCAGTGTGTATACATCAGAAAAGACATTCTTTTGTAAACGTGCACTGCACATAAGCTGCTATGTATGTTGTTCTTTTTATTGTACCCATCGGCAAACCATGCACCATCCTCTTCGGAGTTTGGACTTTTAAGTCTACATACATGGATAATGTACTTATTTTACTCCTAACATAGATGAAATTAGTTGCAAATAATATAAGAGGTCGACTTCATATAGAATTGAATGAATACAACACAAAGTTGAACCCAAGCCGTTTCTGAAAAGACGGGCTTGTCTGTAGTTTGCCTAGAAAATTATTGGAAGGTTTCATTCATGATGAAATAAAATTGTTGATGGCTCATGCTCGCAAGCTCCTTCTAGTTTTGCTAATTTCTTAAATTTAGGAGCAGCAACATCAATGAGTTCTTGTATTTTATTTTACACTTGCCTAGTTGCCTCAGGTGAGTAGCTTATTTCAGATCTCTTCCATCACTACTCAAACTCAACTTCAATACCAACAGCTACAAAATTTCCATCACTATTAAAATTATCTTCTCTCAGTACATTTGGCTACTAAAAAATAATAATTAAGTGAATCTAGCTGCATATTTTCTCAATATTTCTACTTAATCTTCTCAAAATTTTAGCATAACCCTTCTGTCATATTAGTTAAATTAAAATATAGTTTAACAAATTAGAACTCAAACTGTTAAGACTAATAAGTTTGGCAGTAACTCCCAAAACCCAACCTAATAAATCACGAAAACTAGATAATGAATCAACATTGTTATATTTGAAGCGACTGAATCGGATTGAAAGCAAGTTGAGCGCAATTGAATGAGATTATTGTTAGATCAAAATTTGGACCTAACACCCAAATTGTTCTGATTCGTAGAGAATTATAACTGATTAATGAAGAAAAAAGCAGAGAACACACAAGATTTATAGTGGTTCGACGTTAACGAGCCTACGTCCACTTTATATGTTATCGATTATACTTTGAATGCTAGTACAATCAATGATTTCTCTCAAACTCACTTTTACAATTATGATTTTTCTCAGTAATCTTGAAGTAGTACTGATAATAAATAGTGGTGCGATAGTAATGGTGGAATCAATACTCAATACTGCCAAAAGATCCCGAAAAATGCCAATCTCTGGGCTATTTATAGCTGATTCTGTCAGTCGGGTCGCGGTCACACGTGGTGCAAATCCCGAGAAAAACGGATTGGATCGAGCAATGAGGAAGAATTGGTCAATATGACAGTTGTGGACAGGTGTCGCGAGATCCGTGCATTTCGGATCGCTGAAGACCAGTTCGTGGTTGAATAAGTCAGGAGCTTCGCCACGTAGCAGGGGATCGGATCAAAGTGAGGTGGTGGCATAGGTGCGGATCGGGTCGTGCTCCCATGGACGGGTCGGGTCGCGTTCTGTGCTGGCGATTCGAGGGGTGCGATCCGTGTGTGCGATCCGCTAGTGCGATCTGGCCTTTCATGAACTAGAGGAACAAAGCTTCATACTCTCTTCTTGTGTGTAAACCTTGGTGGTTTGGTCAAAAATCTAGCCAACATTTTTCCCCCTCGATGTATGTTTCATTGATGGAACATGCTTCGAAGTCGTAGAGGTATCTTTTCGTGAAGTGATGCTATTTAATGGTCGTGCCTGTCTGAAAAGTCTTGCTACTTCGGAAAAGTCACATCTTTTGACAAGTATAAATACTAGTATAGTCTTCGATCATTTCTCGTTCATTAAAC
Organism: Allium sativum; assembly: GCA_030737875.1. Lineage (NCBI taxonomy): Eukaryota > Viridiplantae > Streptophyta > Magnoliopsida > Asparagales > Amaryllidaceae > Allium > Allium sativum. Next base: position 2,837,567 of record JASFAX010000039.1, on the reverse strand, counting down.
AATTCTTTTCTGGAATTTGTTGGAGACTTCATCGTCGATTTTACCAGGTAAATTTCAGAAATTTTCCTTCTCCTTTTTTTTTTTAAAACAATGGTCCAGGTCGCACCCTCGTTTCACGATACATGACCACGGATCGTGATTTGGTGACTTGGTGGGCCTCGTCGCGGGTCGTGATGGGCTTCAGCCCACGGCCTGTTAGGAGCGAATAAAACAAAATGTAGAAGACTAACGGTCGCGATTTCCTCTATATAAGCCTGAACCTCTTCACTTTAACCCCTTCTTCTTCTTTCCGTATCGCGCCGCCAGGTTCTCCAAAAGAAAAGCCCTAATTCTTCAAATATTTGGGAAATCCACTTATTTTCTAATTTTAGAAAGGTAATTACGCACGAAAATGCTTCCATGTTATTTCTGCCCTCATCTATCATAAGTACGGCGAAATTTTGTAGTTTTTTGAGGTTTTGGGGGCTGGCGCGGAACCATGGTTGATAGGTCTCGGTCACTAGAGAGAGAGGAGGAGGATGAAGGAAAAGGAAGAAGAGAGCATGTTGGTTCGACTCGTGGGATCGGAAGGAAGAGGGAGAAGATGAAGGAGGAGGGCGAGACGTCGGATCGTGGTGATGTAAAAATCAGGGGGAAGCTATGGTGTGAAGTCTTGCATCGGATCGGGTCGTGTTTGAGGCAAGGGAGCGGTTCGTGGTGGAAGTGGTGAGATGACGGATCGGGGGAAGAGCAAGGTAGCGGATCGTGGCGAAGGTTGCGAGTCATGGATCGCCAGGAGGTTATCACGATCCATTCAGATATGAATCGATGCGTTGCGCGATCCGTGGCCCTTCCTTGAACTAGTACCTTTCCACAAACCGAATCCTTCGTCACGAGCTGACCATGTGGAGCGATCCGAACCCTTACCCATGATCCGAAGGATTATCACGAGCCACATAAAGAACGATCCAATGAACTTGTAAAATAAGCAGTGCAACTTAACTTTATCATACCAATGGACAGTTAGGTTAGAGCCTTCATGACGAACTTTCTGGACTGGATGACAACATAATTTAACTGCATATGACGACTAATATCTTGATGATCTCGTTGAATTTTATGTTTTCTCCTTAATGCACGCACAGGCACACACTTGCACTCGCACACACAGGGGGGACAGGTAATTATAATCTTATTTCTCATGTTTACTCGCCTAAATAGTAATGTCGGATAATCGTGCCCCTTCAAGATCTGACACAGAGACGGATCCCGAGGTGTATGAGCATCTCAACCCCGAGGTTCTTCCATCTAATCCAAAGGGTGCGGATTTTGGATCCGAATATAAGGCAGAAACAGAATCGAATCCGTTTGAGAGTACCTCGCTTGATGAAGAGTCAGAGGTAGACGACCGAGCTCCCGACGAAGTTCCTGGTGCAATATAAATAGAGAAACTCACAGAATCTTTAGCATCCAAACTTGATGACATAAAGCTTAAGAGAATTTGCTTGAGACATGGTATCCCCTGGGATGATGTGAGGACATCCGGCAGCGAAGATAGACCTCATTTGGCTCCGGAGGGGTATATGACAGTTAGCCGACTCATGTGTTGGGTAGGCGCTATTCCTCTGTTTCCTCCAATCGTCATTGAGACCTTAAAATGATTGGGTATTGCTCCAATGCAGCTTCATCCCAATGCCTACGCAGCTTTATACACTATATATATCGCATATGCGGAAATCTTGCATACCGAACTCACGTTTAAAGATTTAAAATTCTTTTATCTTTTCAAGCATCGCTCCTTGGCAACTCCAAATTTCTCTTTCTTCGAATCGGTAGCAAATAGGAAGGTTTTGTCTGACGGATACAGCAACATAGGAGATCCCAAGGCCGATTGGTTCTATATAAAGAGACAGGCTGGGTGTTCAAGAAGATGGCTCAAATCAAGTAAACTTTAAACTTTTGACTGAATAACTTGTTTTCAAAAATCGAAGCATTAACATGCCCCCCTTTTTTTCCTCTAAGCAGATCACGCCTTTCCCAAGACGGAAGGATCGGTATACAATAATCGGCTGTCTCTTCTTCTGCAAAGCAAATCCGATTTTCTAAAGATCAAGAAATGCATTACTGACGAGAACCTTCACAAGCACCGCCTTCTGGATATAAGGTTTGGACTTGGTGCGGGCGGCAAACCCTACAAATACGTGCCCCCGACAGAGGGAGAAGGAACGTCACGGGCAGCAGAAACAATTAAATTTCGTAAGAGTCCTTCGCCGATAGTCATTCAGGACGACGAAGACCTAAACATATTGTAACACCCCACACCCGCTATGATCACTCACAAAGGGAATGCCATAGCATCGGTGGAGTATTTTAGTGAATATAGAACAGAAAAATTACACCAAGACAGATATAAATAGTACTTGAAATTTTAAAACATCATCTCATAACAGCGGAAATAAACATGTCTGGTTACATCATAAAGCCATGATAAAAGTCAAGTACAATATCCGTCAAAATAAAGAAGTACATAATCCCACTCTCTCATACAATAGCCATAACAAAAGAGAAGATAACTGGATAACTGGAGCTTTACATCTACCCAAGCTCCCAAAGGCTGGAACAGCAATCCGATCAAGCTCTACTACCGCTAGGATCCACCGTAGGACCTGAGGGTTGGGAAAAAAGATAAAAACAACGGGGTCAGACATAAGTCTGAGTGAGCCCTATAACCTTAACAATACAATTATTAAAGTAATTAGGGTATGACATGAACTCGGTACAGTACCTTTGGGGATAATAACTACACTAAGTAGCCAACAACATAGGACGAACTAAGATAACCGTCAGGACGCATCTACCCACCCAAGGATAATTACTAACTGCACCACACCAGTCATTCCTACTTAAAGGTTGATCCCTTCCAAGGACTTAGAAAATTTCCCCAATAATTTCATGTACTCCTAGCTCACTACATAGGTGCTGTCTGCCCCTATCTCCACTAGGTGTACTCAGTAATTCTTACCCAGTAGTTTCGTGTACCCCTACATAGGTGCCGTCTGCCCCTATCTTCACTAGGTGTACCCACTACTCCCCATCGATCGGCTCCCTACCGTAGATACCCGTGCTGGTCCCACAGTGGGGTGTATCACTCCCCTAAAGTGGCTACCCAATACTAACGGTGCACGGCTTTATATCTACACGATGCAACAACGGCTTATCTACCAGCCCGGGCCCACACACGCATATGAAGCCCGTTGGACTTGCGTTGCCACCGCTAACCCGTTTTGGCCTCTTATAATCAAGCCCAATATGCGTGTCCCGTCACTCGACAGGGGTCGAGCCCACAAAGATACGTTTGGGATATTGGTTGAAATGGGCCCCCACAAGCTACCCACTTAAGCTTGTCATATATCTAGTGTATCCCACTTAACCCTTTAATCATGTTTAGTTACATGTTTCCACTTGGTTAAGTATTCTAATCGTATTTTCTATTGCCACCCAAGGCAACCCACTAGATTCCACATGCCACCCAAGGCAACCACAAAATTTCCTCATGCCACCCAAGGCACCCACTTAACCCCTCATGTCCCACTACATGCTATTATGGTTAAGTGTTTCTTAATTAATTAAGACCGTGATCTCCCATAAAGACCTCCCACATTAGACTGGCTGTTATGACCGCCTGGTTAAGCCGGTAGAATCCGGGCAGTCTTACGTCATAACAGAGTCTAACCTCGTGTCTTTACCTTAATCACGTATTTAATTTATGGCTAAGACCTCTCACATTGGGCTGACATTTGTAGCAACTGGTTAAGCCGGTCGGGTCCGGGCAGTTTTACACTACAAATGAGTCCAACCTCGTGTCTTAGTCGATTAATTACACCTAATTAATAACCCCCCCCCCATATTAATTATCCCTAATTAATATCCAGTTTACCATAACATGGGTAGACCTAACTCAATAGGTAAATTCCCATGGGGTAGACCTAACTCAATAGGTAAATTCCCACTTATGGTAATTTATTTCTTTATGGTATGCTTAATCATACCCAATCATCCATTTATTAACATATTTACCCACCCCATCGTTCCCCACGTAAATCGTTCTCATTTCATGACATATAAAAGGGGAAGATCCATCACACATATCATGGATTTAGCATATATCTTTGTCATGGGTTAAGAGGATGTCAACTTGCATATATGAACACATATTAACCCAACTTGCTCTTAAGCATCTACATAACTTGCATATTTATTCACATAACCTCATAAGCATGCATAGCATGGTAATCTTGCATTTGAGCATACACTTAACTTGCATATTTATTCACATAACTTCATATGCATGCATAACATATTAATCTTGCATTTAAACATACACATAACTTGCATCATCATTCACATAACTTCATATGCATGCATAACATGTTAATCTTGCATTTAAACATACACATAACTTGCATCATCATTCACATAACTTCATATGCATGCATAACATGTTAATCTTGCATTTGAGCATACACATAACTTCATAAGCATGCTTAACATGTTGCATAATAGATCAATGTCCAACTTAGTGTTTTGCATCATAATCATCATGAAACATAGCACCAAACTTGCATAAAGATATAACATTAAACTTGCATAAAAATGTCATGAACACATACACTAAACTTGCATGACATAGAGCATATAACTTGCAAAACACATGACATATACAATATTAAGCTTGCATAAACACATTGATCCACAAACATAACCATACATCATCATATCCTATCTTAATCAGTTTAACAATTGATTATTAAGGGGATAGAAGCTCACCAAAACACAATTAGCAAGCTAATGAAGAAGATTAAGATACTTAGAATGGATTAGAGAATGATTTGAGAGGGATTTGCTTGCAACTCCTTCATGAACTAGTGGAGGCCATGCTCAAATTTCATTTTGCCATAATTTAGTTACAAGACTTAATTATGAATGAATTAGGGTAGGGTTGGGGTCTTATTTATAGGATTAGGTGAGTGTTTTAGGCCCTTAGATTAACCCTAGATTAGGTTAGGACCCTTAGATTTAGGAAATCTCTAGAACCAGCCCTCCTAGCCAGCCTGAAACCCAACCTGGTGCAACCTGGTGCACCCAGGTTCACTGGGCGCCTGGACCCTGTCGACAGGCAAGTCGACAGGCATGTCGACACCCCTGTCGACAGGCCTGTCGACAGCCCTGTCGACATGGGCTGGGCGGGAAGCTTCCCGCCTGACCCCGCCTGGCCCATTCCAAATTTGAATATTTTGAATTTTTAAAATCTGTTTTAGATTTAAATTTTCTGCAAACTTCATCAGGCCATAACTGGGCCATACGGACTCCGATTTTCGAAAACTCGGACTCTATTTCGCGTATTTTTCCGAGACGAACGTAATGACGCTGCCCGTTTCCCCTAATTCCCACATCTGAGATTATTTATCCTGTAATTAGTGAATTTTAGTATTAACTAAAATTCGGGGTGTTACATTCTCCCCTCCTTAAAGGATTTCGTCCCCGAAATCTCTAAGCTAAGGAGAATGCCTATCCTACCATCCAAACAACCATCTACTCAAATCATCAACCACGGGCATCCATTGTCCTTAAACAGTTTCTAATGATGTATGAGCATATGCAAACAGTGTGTGTATATGTTCCCTATCTAATGTATGAACATATGCAAACCATGATAGTGCCATGCATCCATTATGTATGCGAGAAAACCCTATCGACACATACAATATCTACATGAGTGCACAATCATTCACCAAAATGCATCATCCATGTGATAACACAACCATTATACATCCATAAATATATTTTCCTACACACAATTTTATGCAATATGCAATATGAAGTGACTGAGCCGATCTAGTGCCTAGAGTGTGTGTATATGCATCCACGAGCAACCACTAGCAAACACTTGCATCCACTTGCATCCATCAACCATAACATGTCTCAAACACATGTTTCAACCATAGGTTTACCCTATCTAAAGGTCAAAGGTACTAACGAGAGGACATACCAAAGATAAGATAAGTACTAGACAAACGATAAAGGAGAAAGTAAAGACATACCCTCAAAAAGAAATGGGTACAATGAACGCATCTTCGCTTCCGTCTCCCAAGTTGCGTTGCTCTCATCTTCTCCCCATTGCACCTTGACTAGTTGAACCTCTCTGTTTCTTAACTTCCTAGTCTCTGACCCAAGGATGCGAGTAGGAGCTCGTCCAATAGTCGCATCACGCTCTATCTCCATATCTCTAGGCAAGCTCGGCTCTACCACCTCTGCAGTCTCATGTAAGCATTTCCTCAGATGTGATACATGGAATACATCATGAACACCGCTAAGTCTGTCGGGCAACTCCACCCTATATGCCATCCGTCCAATCCTTTCCTTGATAGGAAACGGCCCAACAAACCTTGGTGCTAACTTCCCAACGGATCCGAAGCGAACAACATTTCTCAACGGAGATACCTTAACAAAAACCATATCCCCAACCTCAAACTCAAGATCCGTCCTTCTCTTGTCCGCATAAGATTTTTGCCTATCCTGCGCTGCTTTCATCCTTCTTCGAATCAGATCGATCTTCTCTGAAGTCTCCCTAACCATATCAGGCCCAAGCAAAATCTTATCCGTAGATTCCCACCAACATGTAGGGGATCGACAAGGCCTTCCATAGAGAGCTTCGAAAGGAGCCATACCAATACTGGACTGAAAGCTGTTATTATATGCGAACTCCACCAATGGAAGATGCTCTTCCCATGTACCTCCAAAATCTAAGATACAAAGTCTCAAAAGGTCTTCTAGAACACGATTCACCCTCTCAGTCTGGCCGTCTGTCTGAGGATGATATGCGGTGCTCAGACACAATTGAGTCCCCACTGCCTCTTGCAAACTTCTCCAGAACTCACTAGTGAAGATAGGATCTCGATCACTCACTATGCTAGAGGGTACCCCATGCAATCGAACTATCTCTCGAAGATATACTGAAGCTAGCCATGGAGCGGTCCTCTTGCTCTTCACAGGTATGAAATGGGCGCTCTTAGTAAGTCTATCTACCACCACCCAAATTCCTGTATTACCCTTCCTCGATCTGGGTAACCCGTCAATAAAATCCATCGAGACGCTATCCCACTTCCATTGCGGAACTTCCAATGGGTGAAGCAACCCACCTGGTTTCTTTTGCTCCGCCTTTACCTGCTGACATACCAAGCATCGAGCTACATATTCGGCCACATCTTTCTTCATACCGGCCCAGAAGAAAACCCTCTTCATATCTTGGTACATCTTATCCCCACCGGGATGAATGGTCATCCTAGAACGGTGTGCGTCATCAAGAATAGCCTTCCTCAACCCTTCATCTAGCGGTACACAAAGTCTACCGTCTCTGCGCAAGCACCCTCTATCGTCTAGGGTGTACCTACTCAAATGGCTGGACGACTCCCCCCTTATGAGCTTCTCTATCAACTCAACCAACTGTGGGTCGTCCCTCTGGGCTTCCCCAATCCGCCCCAAAAGAGTAGGTCTAACTTCCAAAGAAGCTAGCAAACCAGGTACATAGTCAATGGAAGGTCTGAAATCAAACATCGAGATAAATTCCAAGCTTTGTCGTTCCACGAACAATGGACTCAAAGACAACCTCTTTCTGCTCAAGGCGTCCGCCACCACGTTACCCTTGCCAGGGGTATACGCTATCTCGAAATCATAAGATGCTAGGAACTCCATCCACCTTTGCTGTCTTAAGTTTAAATCTTTCTGAGAGAATAAGTACTTTAATGATTTATGGTCAGTGAACAACTCGAATCTCTCACCAAGAAGATAATGGCGCCAAATCTTAAGCGCAAAAACAATAGCGGCCAGCTCGAGATCATGGGTAGGGTAATTTTTCTCATGTGCCCTCAACTGCCTTCCACCATAGGCTATTACCCTTCCCTCTTGCATTAAGACTGCGCCAAGTCCTGTCCCACAGGCATCGGTATAGACAACAAATGGCTTGCTCCCATCTGGCAATACTAAAACTGGAGCCGTGGTTAAAGCTCTCTTTAACCGTCGGAACGCATCATCACAATCTACGTCCCATGTGAAAACAAGATTCTTCTTTGTTAAGCGGGTTAATGGGGCTGATATCTTCGCGAAGTCTTTGATAAACTTCCTATAATAACCCGCCAACCCCAAGAAACTTCTTACTTCGGTAGCATTCTTCGGAACCTTCCAATCCTGAATTGATACTACCTTTGCGGGATCCACAGCTATCCCTTCCTTGGAGACCACATGCCCCAAGAACCGCACTTCCCTCCTCCAGAAGTGACATTTAGAGAATTTAGCCTTAAGGCTATGCGCTCGAAGAGTCTTCAACACTTCCCCAAGATGTAGGGCATGCTCTTCTTCACTCTTAGAGAATACTAAGATATCATCCACAAAGACCACCACAAATTTATTAAGGAACTCCCTGAACACCCTACTCATCAAATCAACGAAATATGCAGGGGCGTTCGTCAACCCAAATGGCATCACCAGCCACTCATAGAAACCATCCGGAGTCCTAAAGGCAGTCTTGTCTATGCTATCCTCAGCCACCCTCAACTGATGAAACCCCGTGGCCAAGTCCAACTGAGAAAATACTGAAGCGCCAACCAACTGATCGAAAAGATCATCAATCCTCGGCAATGGGTGTCTATTCTTCTTTGTGAGCTTGTTGAGTTCTCTATAGTCTACACAAAGTCTGAGAGACCCATCTGCCTTCGTAGCAAATACTACTGGAGCACCCCACTCTGATATGCTCCGTCTTATGAACCCCTTCTCAAGCAACTCCCCTACTTGCTTATGGAGTTCCCTCCTCTCACGAGGAGCCATGTGGCGCACTGGTAAAGATATCGGTTTAGCATTATCCACCAAATATATTCGGAAGTCAATCTCCCGCTTCGGAGGTAAGCCCTTCACCTCCTCAAACACATCCGGATATTCCCGGACCACTCTAACAGCTTGCAAACTCTCGACCGAAGCGTCAAGCGATTCAAGATAACTTAGCATAACAGAGTCCCTGGGGTTACAAGAAATCTCGAGAGTGTTACCCAAGCGGGTCATGAGCCTAACAACTCTCCTTTCGCAATCAAGAACGGCACCATTACTGGATAACCAGTCCATGCCCAAAATCAACCCATAGCCCGTGAAGCCCAACACAAAAGCATCACATCTAAACTCAATGCTAAGTATAGAAATCTTCAAACCCAAACATATCATGGACAAATAAGTGGAGCCCCCAATTGGGTTTGAAACAACCAAGGGATCATCTACCAGACTGGTGTCTAGGTGCAGTGACTCAACTAATGATGATGAAATAAACGAATGTGATGCGCCTGAATCAAACAATGTACGGACAGGATGGTCAAATAGAAAAACCAGACTTTCAACGGAAATAGTTCTACCTCTCTCCTGAATTGGTGGAACCGCGAGAGCCTGTACTTGCCCCCTAGCCTGACCTGGTGCCATAAGAGCTTGTACCTGTCCTCCTGAGGTAGATCCCGTCCTTTGCCCCTTCTTAGGGCAATCCTTCACTAAGTGCCCTGCTTCGCCACAATGGAAGCAACCGGTCTTCTTCTTCTTGCGACAATCCTTGCTTAGGTGGCCAGGTGTCCCACAATTGAAACACTTCTTCTTCTTGCCCTTGCCACCGTTGCCTTTCCCACCTTTGCTTTGCTGTTGTTGAGGTCTCTTTTGATCTCCCTTCTTCTCGGGTGCCTTATTAGCATTAGGACCCTTCTCTTCCTCAAACATGAGTGCCATGTCAACTAGTTTCTCAAAGGTGGCCCCCATAGGGATGTGAGTCATAGCCAACCCATGCATCGGTTCATTTAAGCCTTTCACGAACCTCAAAGCCTTCTTCTCCGGTGTATTCACCATATCTAGGCCAAACCTTGTCAATTGATTAAACTTGTTAACATATTCCTTCACCGAAAGATTTCCTTGCTTTAGAGTCAAGAATCTTTCCATATACAAGTTCTCCTCCGCCCTTGAGAGAAACTTTGCCACAAATCTTTGCTTAAAATCCGCCCAAGAGTCAACAGGGCGTTCTCCATTAGTAACCTCCCACCAGAATGAGGCCTCTCCCTTCATTAACCAAGCAGCCAACTTGACTTTCTTCCCTTCTTCCATCTCAAAGATATCTATCAACTCTTCCACCTCCTTAAGCCAATCTCTAGCCTCCACAAAGGTTTCAGATCCTTGAAAAGGTTTCCCTTCCATAGCTTTAAATTCCTTGCAAGTCTTAGCAAAAGTATCCGTGCGAGGAGGAGGGGGAGGAGGAAGATCGGGTGCTACGGTTGGTGGAGGAATATTCGCTGGACCCGCAGTGGTGGCCCTAGCCTCCATCAATCTCCTATACCATACTGGTACCGTCACACCCTCCGGAAAGTTAAGATCCTCAGCCATGCTGAAACGAAAAAGGAAAGATTCAAAACGGAGAATTCGAAGGACATAGATATGGCTATTGGGGATTATGCTTTTATTTCAAAAACTTTTCTCTTAAAAGACATGTTTTTGAAAATATCTTTTCCAAAAATGTTTTAGAAAAATAGTTTTCTAAAAATTTTATCTGTTCCGGTAACCTGGCTCTGATACCACGTGTAACACCCCACACCCGCTATGATCACTCACAAAGGGAATGCCATAGCATCGGTGGAGTATTTTAGTGAATATAGAACAGAAAAATTACACCAAGACAGATATAAATAGTACTTGAAATTTTAAAACATCATCTCATAACAGCGGAAATAAACATGTCTGGTTACATCATAAAGCCATGATAAAAGTCAAGTACAATATCCGTCAAAATAAAGAAGTACATAATCCCACTCTCTCATACAATAGCCATAACAAAAGAGAAGATAACTGGATAACTGGAGCTTTACATCTACCCAAGCTCCCAAAGGCTGGAACAGCAATCCGATCAAGCTCTACTACCGCTAGGATCCACCGTAGGACCTGAGGGTTGGGAAAAAAAGATAAAAACAACGGGGTCAGACATAAGTCTGAGTGAGCCCTATAACCTTAACAATACAATTATTAAAGTAACTAGGGTATGACATGAACTCGGTACGGTACCTTTGGGGATAATAACTACACTAAGTAGCCAACAACATAGGACGAACTAAGATAACCGTCAGGACGCATCTACCCACCCAAGGATAATTACTAACTGCACCACACCAGTCATTCCTACTTAAAGGTTGATCCCTTCCAAGGACTTAGAAAATTTCCCCAATAATTTCATGTACTCCTAGCTCACTACATAGGTGCCGTCTGCCCCTATCTCCACTAGGTGTACTCAGTAATTCTTACCCAGTAGTTTCGTGTACCCCTACATAGGTGCCGTCTGCCCCTATCTTCACTAGGTGTACCCACTACTCCCCATCGATCGGCTCCCTACCGTAGATACCCGTGCTGGTCCCACAGTGGGGTGTATCACTCCCCTAAAGTGGCTACCCAATACTAACGGTGCACGGCTTTATATCTACACGATGCAACAACGGCTTATCTACCAGCCCGGGCCCACACACGCATATGAAGCCCGTTGGACTTGCGTTGCCACCGCTAACCCGTTTTGGCCTCTTATAATCAAGCCCAATATGCGTGTCCCGTCACTCGACAGGGGTCGAGCCCACAAAGATACGTTTGGGATATTGGTTGAAATGGGCCCCCACAAGCTACCCACTTAAGCTTGTCATATATCTAGTGTATCCCACTTAACCCTTTAATCATGTTTAGTTACATGTTTCCACTTGGTTAAGTATTCTAATCGTATTTTCTATTGCCACCCAAGGCAACCCACTAGATTCCACATGCCACCCAAGGCAACCACAAAATTTCCTCATGCCACCCAAGGCACCCACTTAACCCCTCATGTCCCACTACATGCTATTATGGTTAAGTGTTTCTTAATTAATTAAGACCGTGATCTCCCATAAAGACCTCCCACATTAGACTGGCTGTTATGACCGCCTGGTTAAGCCGGTAGAATCCGGGCAGTCTTACGTCATAACAGAGTCTAACCTCGTGTCTTTACCTTAATCACGTATTTAATTTATGGCTAAGACCTCTCACATTGGGCTGACATTTGTAGCAACTGGTTAAGCCGGTCGGGTCCGGGCAGTTTTACACTACAAATGAGTCCAACCTCGTGTCTTAGTCGATTAATTACACCTAATTAATCACCCCCCCCATATTAATTATCCCTAATTAATATCCAGTTTACCATAACATGGGTAGACCTAACTCAATAGGTAAATTCCCATGGGGTAGACCTAACTCAATAGGTAAATTCCCACTTATGGTAATTTATTTCTTTATGGTATGCTTAATCATACCCAATCATCCATTTATTAACATATTTACCCACCCCATCGTTCCCCACGTAAATCGTTCTCATTTCATGACATATAAAAGGGGAAGATCCATCACACATATCATGGATTTAGCATATATCTTTGTCATGGGTTAAGAGGATGTCAACTTGCATATATGAACACATATTAACCCAACTTGCTCTTAAGCATCTACATAACTTGCATATTTATTCACATAACCTCATAAGCATGCATAGCATGGTAATCTTGCATTTGAGCATACACTTAACTTGCATATTTATTCACATAACTTCATATGCATGCATAACATATTAATCTTGCATTTAAACATACACATAACTTGCATCATCATTCACATAACTTCATATGCATGCATAACATGTTAATCTTGCATTTAAACATACACATAACTTGCATCATCATTCACATAACTTCATATGCATGCATAACATGTTAATCTTGCATTTGAGCATACACATAACTTCATAAGCATGCTTAACATGTTGCATAATAGATCAATGTCCAACTTAGTGTTTTGCATCATAATCATCATGAAACATAGCACCAAACTTGCATAAAGATATAACATTAAACTTGCATAAAAATGTCATGAACACATACACTAAACTTGCATGACATAGAGCATATAACTTGCAAAACACATGACATATACAATATTAAGCTTGCATAAACACATTGATCCACAAACATAACCATACATCATCATATCCTATCTTAATCAGTTTAACAATTGATTATTAAGGGGATAGAAGCTCACCAAAACACAATTAGCAAGCTAATGAAGAAGATTAAGATACTTAGAATGGATTAGAGAATGATTTGAGAGGGATTTGCTTGCAACTCCTTCATGAACTAGTGGAGGCCATGCTCAAATTTCATTTTGCCATAGTTTAGTTACAAGACTTAATTATGAATGAATTAGGGTAGGGTTGGGGTCTTATTTATAGGATTAGGTGAGTGTTTTAGGCCCTTAGATTAACCCTAGATTAGGTTAGGACCCTTAGATTTAGGAAATCTCTAGAACCAGCCCTCCTAGCCAGCCTGAAACCCAACCTGGTGCAACCTGGTGCACCCAGGTTCACTGGGCGCCTGGACCCTGTCGACAGGCAAGTCGACAGGCATGTCGACACCCCTGTCGACAGGCCTGTCGACAGCCCTGTCGACATGGGCTGGGCGGGAAGCTTCCCGCCTGACCCCGCCTGGCCCATTCCAAATTTGAATATTTTGAATTTTTAAAATCTGTTTTAGATTTAAATTTTCTGCAAACTTCATCAGGCCATAACTGGGCCATACGGACTGCGATTTTCGAAAACTCGGACTCTATTTCGCGTATTTTTCCGAGACGAACGTAATGACGCTGCCCGTTTCCCCTAATTCCCACATCTGAGATTATTTATCCTGTAATTAGTGAATTTTAGTATTAACTAAAATTCGGGGTGTTACATTACATATATGGAGGAGATGAGGCCCGTGGTGATAAGTCTAAGGAAATCCCAGTTTCTCCGGGGGGTTTCCCCTCAAGGGCCTCTCTTCCGGTTGAACCTGCTGCTCCCGATGATTTAACAGAAGAGCAGCTATTTAAAGAGCTGAGCAAAATTCCTTTGCCTGATGATGTATATACACCAAGAGACTTCGAAGGGGAGCCATTTTTCCCTGTTTCTGAGGAAACAACTGCTCCAGTTGGAGAACGAGAAACTACTCAGATGAGCCTGACTTCGGGCCCTGGTTTGTTAGGGGGAATTATATGGGATGCACAAATCACATGCACTATCTGACCCCACACATTTATACCAACAACATTCAAGATTTTAATATGTACTTGTTTCTTTTGCAGGAAGGATGTCTCGCAAACGATCTTATTCCTATCGCTCTCTTCGCGAAGGTACACCTAGCTTCCATCCAAATCCTGAGCGTGCCCGTAGCAGCAGTCAAGGGGGAGACAGCCACTGGTCTCGGGATTCTCACAAGCCTCGCTCTTCACCGTCTAGATCTCCGTCAAAACAAACTTCTGGAAAGCCTCCCAGTCATCCAACGCTACCTATAGGGGGAAAAAAACTTCCTAAAGACTTAACCCCTCCGAAGAGTGCACCCTCTCACAGCAGGTCATCAAAAAGACACTACGAGCCCAAGGATAAAAGCAAGGATCCAATCAAGGACTCTAAGAAGGAGAAAATTGACATTGTCCCTTCCAGCCAACAAGGTTTGATTGCCCCCAGGTCACGAGATTACATCCATGGTCCCGAGACTCGGGCTAAGCTGGAAAAGTTGCGAGAACAATTCCCCGACATCTTCTTCGAAAGGATGATGTTTGTTCCGGCCTTGGAACCAGTCCCTAGGAACTAGGATACTGAAGCCATCGGGCACATTCGCCATGTAGCCAGGCAGTATGAGGCGATGAAGAAACATGCTGTTAATCTTTCAGAGGTTATCCGAACGCTTGAGATGGAAGCACATAGATCCAAAGTGAAGATTGATAACAATGAAAGGGCCAGGGAAAAAATGGAGAAGGACTTAGAGGATGCACAATCTCTGCTTGCCTTGGCCCAACGAGATGCTAAAGCTTACAAAACAGAGCTGGAGGAGGCAAGGCAGCGTTTCCACAATGAGCTCGATTCTAACAGTAAGGAGCGCTCGTCATTGAAGAAAGAGGTGGAAGATCTCAGGATGGCCAACACCGAATTGAGAACAACACAAGATCATTTTGAGGCTGAAAGAGCTGCTTGGGAGAAAGAAAAGGCAAGCTTGAAAGATAGTTTAGCTCTGGCCGAAAAAGAAAGGGCTATCCTGAATGATCAACTCGCGCGTGAAGAGAAACGCGCGATTCTAGCTGAAAGTAATATGGAAAGTGCCATTGAAATGGCTACTGCTTCTAATGAAAAGCTCCTCGAGAGAGAAAAGGATATTGAAGGATTTGAAGAAATGCTATTTGATTTTCTCGGCCAGGTCATCAAGACTCGTAATATCTCCTGGATCCCGGACTACCATGTCACTTTGGCAAACATATGGGATGCGATCGTCCAGGACGAGAAACGGCGATTAGGAGCCGACGAGATTGATGAGAATGAGTTGATGCGGACCGTTCTGAGGGATAATGAGCCTGAGGATTTAGAGAAAGGTAGATGCCTGCTCCAAGAAGAAATTGAAAAAGAGAAAACTCAGGCGAAGGGCAAAGAGAAAATGGAAGAAGGCCCGAGCTCAGCCGCAGAGCCCAAGGCTTCCGAAATCGAGGAATACAATCCAGATTATCCATTGATTCCTCTGGGTCCAACTCCTCCAGTTGTTGGGGGTTCTGCTGCTAGCTTGGATGGAGGATCGGCGGAAGGTATCTCTATATTTTCTCCGCAACTTTTCAAAGCAATTGTCACTTGTCATCGCTTTGTCGGACAATCAACTGAGCAAACCGCATTCTCTCCCAAAATAACATTTGTTTCTCATGATACAGGTAGCGGGCCGGTTGATAAGGATGCTGAAAAGAAGGAAGGGGCAGAGAAGATTGACATCCTGCCAGGCGTTGGTGCTGATGTCCCCCCAGATGCTGAAACTATTGAGGCTTTGAGGGACATGGACGGGCGCCACGACGGTGATGAAGAGGAAGTCGCCATTACCAAAGAGAGCAGAGGCGGTGATGAGGAAATCTTAGCTGAACAACAGGCCGAAGGGGAGGAGCAGTTGCTCCTTATGAAAGGGGGACAGGATCCAGTATATGTGCCCCCTAATTCTGAGATCGACCCCAAAACTGGGTTGGTCGTAAGATTTTCCTCCCGATCGATAACTTCACAACTAGCCTCTCAGTCCTCTAGTTCTTCACCGGAGCCTCTTGTTGATAAGAGGAAGAGGAAAAAAGGTGTTCGTTCGGACGTTGATAAGGAGGCATCAGGGAAGCAAAAAAAGAGCAAGAAGTCTACATAGTCTCCTCTCCCCAGAATAAGTAGGAGACAAATATCAGTTCATATTTTGTCCTTAGGATTTTTTTTTAGGATTTCCATTGGCCATGAAATGTAATTGTGAGAATGGCCCTCACTTTTGTTTAGGTTCTTCTTTATCTCGTAGGTTTGCAGCTTATGAATGAAAGTTTATTTCTTTTGCGTCACCGTGTACCTTCAGTCAATAAACTCTTCATATTTAGTCACTAGTCACTTGGCTACAACCAAACTAAAATTATATCATAAATCATTCAAACAACAGAAAGAATTTAACAATTTCTATGCATGTTGCCCCCTAAATTCGAGTACGGGGGACTTGGAATTTTTTAGTAGAATTATAGTCCTTGAGGCGCTGAATCTCCAGTGCCTCTATGCTTTCCCGATTCATCAGCAGGTTAAAGTTTGAATTTGTATCATGATCGGCTCACCGATCCTCTAACGTGGCAGAAATTCTGGGGACGCCGAGGCTCCAGCATCCTTGTCAGGACTTAATTGCAAATTTTCTTATACTCTCCTGGTGGTCGCCAAGGTTAGAGTTCGAACTTGGTTGTTCAATCGCCCCCTGATCCTTCAGCGGGGTAAGAGCTCTTTCTCAGCGCTCAATCGGAGACGCTTTTATACTCTCCTGGCAGTCGCCGAGGTTAAAGTTCGAGCTCAGCTGTTCTATCGCCCCCCGATCCTTCAGCGGGGTAAGAGCTCTTTCTCAGCGCTCAATCGGAGACACTTTTATACTCTCCTGGCAGTTGCCGAGGTTAGAGTTCGAGCTCGGCTATTCAATCGCCCCCCGATCCTTCAGCGAGGTAAGAGCCCTTTCTTAGCGCTCAATCGGAGACGCTTTTATACTCTCCTGGAAGTCGCCGAGGTTAGAGTTCGAGCTCGGCTGTTCAATCGCCCCCCGATCCTTCAGTGGGGTAAGAGCTCTTTCTCAGCGCTCAGTCGGAGACGCTTTTATACTCTCCTGGCAGTCGCCAAGGTTAGAGTTCCGTCAAGGCGGTTCCGATCATGGTACACCGCCGTGACTTATGGACATCGCCTTCATGTCCGTTATGCTCTCTCTCGGCTCTGGAGAGTTAGAGCGCTATCAATGATATGATTTACTTTATCGCACCCTCAGAGTTTTGACTGTTGATTGCACTCCATTCTGATGGAAGGTACCTATAATTATATGTTCCTGTGATCGTTGTATGGTTCACAGCAATTTCCATAAAAGTAGAAAGGAAGATAAATAATAGTGCAATAAAGGTAAACGACACACAATATTTTTATAGTGGTTCGGTCGAATCATGACCTACGTCCACTTTATAATCTTTTGCTTAAGAAATCGGACTATTCTAGGCAAGTCGTGCCTTGTACATGGTCCTTAATAAAGCAAAAGAACAGATCTGACATCTTTACGTTAGATACGGCCGTAAATGTTGGGCATTCCACACTCTGGGGATTTCCTTTCCATCTACGGTTGCTAGCTTGAAGGTTCCATTATCAAGCTTGCACAGAATGGAGTACGGTCCTTCCCACTTCGCACCCATATGAGTTGGAGGTGGAAAGACACGCTTCAGAACCAAGTCTTCGGGTTCAAAGGTTCGGGCTCGAACCTTTTTGTTGTAGTATCGGGCGACCTGTTGCTTGCATCTCAAGGCACGCAGGTCTGCTTCGTCCCTCTTCTCTTCGATCATATCCAGGGATTCAAGGAGCAATTCGTTATTAGTCATCAGATCGTAATAAGTCACTCGGTGAGAAGGTACTTTTATTTCAACCGGGATGACTGCTTCTGCTCCAAAAGCAAGAGAGAAGGGGTATGGCCTGTTGCCGATTTATACATTGTCCTGTAGGCCCGTAGTGCTAAGGGTAATTCATCAACCCACATGGCTCTGGCCCGCTTCAGTCTTCTTTTCAGAATGGACTTAATCACTTTATTCGCCGCTTCGACCTGTCCGTTCGACTGCGGATGCGCCACAGAGGTGTACCGTTTCTCGATGTGGTATTTCTGGCAGAAGTCCCTAAAATCAGTGCTATTGAACTGAGTTCCATTGTCAGTTATAACGATCTTTGGAATCCCAAATCGACAGATGATGTTCCTAATAACGAAGTTGATCACTCGTTTGGTTGTGATTGTAGTCAGTGGCTCAGCCTCGACCCACTTAGTGAAGTAGTCTACAGCTACAATAGCGAACTTCGCTCCGCCCTTAGCTATGGGGAGACTTCCGATGATATTAATTCCCCACATAGCGAAAGGCAAATTGACTCAACTCAATGTTCCATTTGAGTAGTCTTCCAGACGCTTCTGGTCTCTGTAGAACTGACGATGAATCCCAAGAATTTTCCAGAGGCGACCCCGAATGAACATTTCGTTGTGTTGAGTTTCATCCCGTACTTTCGAAGAATGCCAAATATCTCTGCCAAGTCTGTAGTGTGATTGGAGGATTGCCTGGACTTAACCAACATGTCGTCAACGTATACTTCCATTGTTTTCCTAATCTGGTTATAGAACATTCTGTTCACTAACCGTTGATATGTAGCGCCTACGTTCTTCAAGCCGAAGGGCATTACCACGTAGTAGTATAATCCCAGATCCTTAATGAAGCTAGCGTGTTCTTGATCTGGAACATGCATTGGAATCTGGTTATATCCTGAATAAGCATCCATAAAGGAGAGAAGTTCATGACCCGCCGTTGAGTCCACCAACTGATCGATCCTGGGTAACGGAAAACTGTCTTTTGGGCTGGCTTTATTCAAATCCGAGAAATCGATACACGTTCGCCACTTCCCATTGGCCTTCTTTACCAGAAATGGATTTGAAATCCCGTCTGGATAGGTCGAGTCTCTGATAAATCCATTACTCTTTAGCTTTCCAACTTCTTCTTTCAAGGCAGCGGACCTCTCTGGGCCCAGCATTCGCCTTTTTTGTTTTACCGGAGGATGCTTAGGGTTAATGCTTAATGAATGGCTCATGATTGATGGAGATATCCCACACATGTCTGCGTGGGTCCAAGCAAATACATCCAAGTTATCTTTCAAGAAGTTCGTCAGTTCTTTAGCTAAATTCGGATTTAACTGGGATCCAATCTTAAGGACCTTCTCTGGGTCACTATCATCGATCGGTACATCCACAGTTGTCTCGTTGGGAGTCGCCATTCTGCCCCCAGGTTCTTCGTCCTCTCTGTGATCCATATCCTCGGGCAACTCTCTGGGCGACTCACCCATGGTTATCCTCTTTAATTGCTATGAGGTCGCCGCCCTTGCGGGGGGAGAAGCACCCTTGGTTTCTATGTCTCCTCCGTTGCGGAGTAGCTTTAGCTCTGCAATATAACATGCTCGTGCGGCAACCTGATCTCCTCTGACAATACCAACACCAGCTTCTGTAGGAAACTTTAATAACAAGCACCAGGGGGCTATACAGGCTCTGAAATTTGCTAGGGCCGGTCGGCCCAAGAAGGCATTATAGGGTGATTCAATACCCAAAACCACGAAGGGAAGAATTCTCTCTCTCTGGCGTTCTCCTTCCCCAAGTGTAACTGGTAGCTCTACATATCCCATTGGAGCGGTGGATGCTCCGTTAAATCCACGGATCCATCCCTCATAGGGCTTCAAGTCTTTTATCTCGAGATTCATCTGGTCGAATGTCTTTTTGAAAAGAATGTTGACGGAACTCCCGTTATCCACCAAGACTTTATGAACAGTGGCCGGGCCAATAGGAATTGTGATTACAAATGGATCTTCGGTCGGAGCATGGACTCCAATGCTTTCTCGTTCGCGGAAGACGACGTCGTCAGACATCATCTTTTGTTGCTTTACCGAGACATTGTCCTCAGGGTTGCTACACTTTCCTACCTCGAGGTGCTGCTTAGCCGCATTGACATACTGATCCAATGCCTTGGAACCGTGCCCGGCAAGATAAAGCCCTCCGATTATGGTATTGATAACAAGGTCCTTTCCCTTTTGCTGGGCAGTTGGCCTGACAGCAGGTTGGTTTTGGTTCTGATTTGGGGCCTGTACGGCTTGAACCCTGTCTCTAGGTATCACTCTGTATTCATCCAATTTTCCTTCTCGGGGAAGCTTCTCGACCACATCTCTTAGGTGACGGCATTCATTTGTTGAGTGGCCGTGAATCTGATGGAAGAGACAGAACTTCCCCGTCTCACGTTCTTTCTCCGTCGACTCTCTGGGAGGAGGCCTTTTATTTTGGAGGACGTTGTACGAATCCATGAAGATATTCTCCAAAGTATCATTTATTGGCGTATAACTTTCAAAAGACTTGGGACGAGTCCTTCTTTAGGAGTCGTTCCCTTGATTCCTTTTTCGGTTGTTGCCATTACTGTTATTATCATTGTTTCCTGACTGGCGACCACCCTGGTTCCGGTTTCCGACATTAACTTCGACCTTCCCCGAGCTGTCTCCTATCTGCTTAATGGCGACATTGCTCTGGATTGCCTCCTTATCTGCCATTTTTGCCTTCCGGTTGGCATATACCTCCTCCCGACGTAAGTGTACGTTAGCTTTTTCATAGAATAACTCTCTAGTACGAGGTGGCTTGCCTGCCAGGTATCTCCCAAATTCAGTGTCTTTATCTACCCCATCAATCGGGGCTGCCACAACAGTTGGCTCATGAGGATCTTTGACTTCAGTAGCGGCTAGGTTGAAACGGTCTAGATACACCCTCAAACTCTCGCCTGGTCGTTGCTTAACAAGGAACAAGTCAATCACACTCTTCGTCCTTTGTGCATAGATGCGGAACTGTTCCACAAACCTTTCACTCAACTCCCTGAAGAGGGAAATTGATCTTGCTGGTAAGCGAGTAAACCATAATAACGCTACATCCTCCAGGAATATAGGAAATGCTTTGCACTTGACAGCGTCAGAAGCTGCGGCAGCGGTCATTGACCAAGAATATCTCATCATATGTTGGATGGGATCAGATCTGCCCGCGTAATGGTTCATCTGCGGCATGTTGAAGCGCCTAGGGAATGTTACATCTAGAATGCCATTGGTAAAAGGGGTGGGGCTGTGATCAATCCCCCAGTCTTCATTCCTTTATCCACGGCTATCTGCCAGGATTTGATGGACCATAGCTGCAACATTTGCACTGGTCATTGGAGACTCGGGGTCAGCGCTTCTAGCTCGGTGGAATTCTCCTATCTCTCTTCTATGAACATCCATGAAGTCCGGAGCTCGGATTGGGCTTCGCTGCCCCCTGTTACTGTGAGCATTTGCATGGCGGAGGAGCTGAGGTGGGTCTATTCTCAACATGATTATTCACAACTCGAGCTCTAGAAGTTGCAGCGTGATTATTCAAGTTGCAGTTTGAAGGTCCCTCACCAAGTGTCTCTTCCTCCCGTGACGGTAAGGTTCCAAATCGGAGCTGCTCTATGTTTTCTGCCCGCTCATATGGTCGTCGTGGAGGTCTTGGCGATTCTTCCGAGGAAGAGGAATATTCTGGGGTGAGCAGACGGACTGGAGGAGGTGTTCTTTGCCTTACAAGATCATCCAGACGTCTATCCATAGCAGTCAAATTCTGTCACAACATGGAGTTTTCCTGCCTTTGAGCAGCTATTTCATCGAACAGCCTATCCCACAATTCAACGAAGCGAGAGAGATCTCTTTCAGTAACTGGAGAAGAGGGGTCATACTGATCATCAATATTTTCCCTTATGCGCAGAGAGCTTGAACCAGGTTGAACAGAGGGACCAGGATGGGAAGAGCGAGCCATAGGCTCCTTTCCAGGTCGTGTTGTAGTCTGGTCATCACTCCGGATCGCGGTGGACCTGTGCCTGTGGCTCGTAGCGCCCACTTGGGGTCGGATCGCAGTAGCATTACGAGGAGGGTTCGCGGCGTTGTCTCGGGATCGGGTGACGACTCCTTCTGCAATTCGGATCGCGGCGGCCCCTTCTGATTGGCTCGTGACGCCACGCTCGGATCGGATCGTGTCCACGTCTCCGCGATCCGCGAGGCCTTCCTCGATCTGTTCATGTACGCTTTCTTCAACTTCTTCATTCGCCTGTGAAGCTCGCACTTCCTTAGACTTCTCTCCAGCCATGATATCAGATGCCGCTGGAATCTTCAAAAATCTGAATAGTGAAGTTTTGGGACTGTTTTCTTCGGACTTGAATATCCAAACAACGGAACAACAATCCAATATCTTGGGTTCAATTCTCAGTGAAAGCACCAAAATGTTAGATCAAAATTTGGACCTAACACCCAAATTGTTCTGATTCGTAGAGAATTATAACTGATTAATGAAGAAAAAAGCAGAGAACACACAAGATTTATAGTGGTTCGGCGCTAACGAGCCTACGTCCACTTTATATGTTATCGATTATACTTTGAATGCTAGTACAATCAATGATTTCTCTCAAACTCACTTTTACAATTATGATTTTTTCTCAGTAATCTCGAAGTAGTACTGATAAGAAATAGTGGTGCGACAGTAATGGTGGAATCAATACTCAATACTGCCAAAAGATCTCGAAAAATGCCAATCTCTGGGCTATTTATAGCTGATTCTGTCAGTCGGGTCGCGGTCACACGTGGCGCAAATCCCGAGAAAAACGAATCGAATCGAGCAATGAGGAAGAATTGGTCAATATGACAGTTGTGGACAGGTGTCGCGAGATCCGTGCATTTCGGATCGCTGAAGACCAGTTCGTGGTTGAACAAGTTAGGAGCTTCGCCACGTAGCAGGGGATCGGATCGGAGTGAGGTGGTGGCATAGGTGCGGATCGGGTCGTGCTCCCATGGACGGGTCGGGTCGCGTTCTGTGCTGGCGATCCGAGGGGTGCGATCCGTGTGTGCGATCCGCTGGTGCGATCTGGCCTTTCATGAACTAGAGGAACAAAGCTTCATACTCTCTTCTTGTGTGTAAACCTTGGTGGCTTGGTCAAAAAGCTAGCCAACAATTATAATGCGAGCAAAAATCGAACAAGGATCCCCAAAATCCAATTAGAGAGAACGGATTTGAAGTTTTTAATCTACGATCCCCAAAATCCGATTAGAAAGAACAGATTTGAAGATTTAATCTACGGCATGCTGCGTTTTTTCTTTCTGAAGTCGGGATTTGGATAATTGATTTAGGCGGCCATTATTTGCAAAAGAGTTGGGAAAATAAATGGCAAATAGGGAATAGGGTTAAAGATGTTAGTATACATTTTTACCCCTAGAAATCAGCTCTACCAACACAAATAAGCATTGGTGGTAAAAAAAATTAAAATTATGTATTTTTGTTAATACTTTCTTAACATAGCAACGCTTATTCTTGTGACTACACGACAACACAAATAAGTGTTGAAAATTGAAAAAAAAGGTTACCAAATGGCCATTATGGTGCAGTGTCCATAGTTCTGGATCACATGATGTTGCACTTTACTATGGTGAATTTCTTATCTTCTTGTGATTTCCTCTGTCAAATTTCATTGCATTTGAATTTGTTTGCTTGTACTTTGTACTCGAGTTGTGTTGAACTACTCTTTAGATTGGATGTACAATCAGTAACCTGAGCTAAAACATATCATAATACAACCAACCTTAAAAGGGAAATTAATGGGGCAATAAAGATCAAAATGCTATGGTAATCATGGTTTTATATCTATTGATTATTGTTAACAATGAAAATCATTGACACCGAGAACATGGTAACCTTGTTGATGATGTTGATAAGAGGCAGTATTAAGTTAGGCCTATTCAAAAAAAAATGAGAGTGTATCCATGGCCTTATCGTAACAATTGACAGGGGTTTCTAGCAAATCGATTGGGAAGCAAGCAGTTGTTTTAGAAGTCAAAAAGAAGCTTAGCGAGAAGGTCAATAGGGCGATATCGTTCAATTTGACAAGGGTTTACTAAGGTTTTGTACTCTTGGAAGGGTTGTCGATCAGGACGAAAAGATATTAGGAAGAAGGATAGAAAAGGACTAAGAAAGTTAGGGTGGTGAAAATTATTAATGCAGTTGATAAGTTATATAAGTTAATAGGCTAAGTGATAGAGCTACTGATCCAAGAGTTAAGGTTTAAGGATGTATTAGTACTAATATGGAGGCTTGTTGTAGTATACGACAATAGCTAGTACACCTTGATGATAAGGTATTATCGACCAACTAATTAGATCTTACAGATGTAATATAAAGGTAGAAGCACAAATGAAATATCATAAATCAACGATTTTATTCCGTAATCATTCCCTTATATCTAATTCTATAAAGAAACTGATGAAATTAATTTTCTCCAAATTGATTTAGGGTTTACAAAGGCAAGTTAGGTACACATGATATGGAGTGAGTATAAGTTGTAGGAGTTGTCCCCCAAAATAGGGTCCTATCATCTATATGTATAGAGAAACTATGCCTTACCGTCATGATTGTGTCATATCCATCCTTGTCATTTGGCTCAATAAGCTTAACTGCAATACAGTTCTTGGTTGTCTGTAGATAGTGGTGGCAAGGTTGCAAACTATAAGCCATGGGGAAGAAAGCAACAAGCTGTCATGTAGTAAAATTCAACTTTTATTTCATGCATTGTGCTTAGGAATTTTATTGGAAGAAAGCTATCGGTAATGCCAACAAATTTCCTTGTCGACCCAATCATTATGTATCTTTAAAGGTGGTAAGGTTTGGATTCTTGTAGCTTTGTTGTTGTTGAAGCTCCCTTATCGACCAACTCGATAATCTTTGATCCTTGATCGTCTTGTTGTTGTTAATACTTCCTTATCGACTTAATTGGTAAGCTTTGGTTGATGCTGATTCTTTTCCTTTCGACAATGTCAACAAGAGACAAGCTCATTACTAGCAAGAGACAAGGAAGCAAGCTGCATATGTCTTCAGTAAGCAAAAACTCTTTCTTTACTCTTTCTTAACAAGTCTCAACAATATCCATACCGACCAAGTCGACAACAACTCTGGGGTAATTATGGTGTAAACTAGCTCTCCCCCTTGTACAAATTCTTATCGATTTTTAAGTGTGTTTGATTTATTTAATCTTTGTCAGAGCCGATATGTGAACTGATTTGGGTAAAGGTGCTTCGGCTTCCAAATCCAGCTAATAACTATGGCTATGTCCTTCCGTTCTCACTCTACGTATGATTGTAAATTATACAAACATCAATAGCTTTTCTAAACATTTAATCCAACCAACTAACTTGGTTTGAAATTATGCTTATTTGAATGTTCTTTATAATTATCAAAGTAAATCATGTGTTAATCCATCGGATAATCAATTCCTCATCTATATTTGGAATTATTGTCTACACGACTTCGTATTTCTCATTATGCATAAAAAAAATTGTATGTGAATGTCTTGTTGATTATCGTTATTTAGATGTGATAATATGTAGGGGTAAAAGGTGATATCGACTGAGTTGATATGAATTATAACCGTTGTGCAACAATTCTTGTTGATGAAGCTAATGTACTTTATCATTCTAGACAGTGAGTTTGGCTTATCGACCTTTCTGAGATGAGTTATAACCAACAAATGTCCGAACTGATAAGTGGTCCTTGTCAACTCCATTGATAAAGGTTAAAATGTCCATCAATTGATTTTTTATGCCAGTAAGAGATGTTTCTAGCTGATGTGCATAATACTAGGTGATTTATTCTTAGTCAAGGATTCTTGATTTATTATTTTCCAAATAGAATTGCATTTTTGGTATCAACATGGATGGCAAGTTCATTTTCAATCATTTTGTACTATTCCAACATTATTTACTGCTTTCTTTCGATTATCTTACGTAGGTGATAAGCCTTGTCTCCTTAGCTCCCGAAGCCTTATGATTTTAAATCTCTTGTGACATCCATTGTTGCATACTTGTAACAGAGTTGACATGTTGACAGTGGCATACTGTTATTGGTCTATTCAACAAGGGTGAAGTTTTTCGATTGGTCGACGATTCATTTTATTTTTTTTGGTCGACTAGGTCAATAAACTTGACAATGTAAATTTGGACTAATGGCATAAAATGTCATTGTTAACTTAGTTGATATTGCATAGATTACTAAAATTAATTTGAGTATGATTATCTATGATATTAACGATTAGGAAAATATCACTTGGCAGCGAAATGGAGCATACTTCAAAAGCCACACCCAGGAGATAGGTTTTGGATCTCAGGAGACCATTCCTAAACCTGGACCACTCTCATTACCCTCAGCTATTACTTCCCAATAAGATGTAAATTCTATCCTTAATTAGTTTGTAATTTCTTATATTGAGGCTTTCCCTTCACACACAGGCGATACTGTCATCTCCCCGCCTTCAAGATACATTGAGTTCACACTATCCATATTTGGAATGGTCGCTTCCTTTTCTTTTCTTCATTTGTTTAGAAATATTTGGAGCGCTTTAAAGTCATTCCAATTCAGCTTCTTTCCAATGTCTATACCAAGGTTCAAAATATCGGTTTCCGGTTCCATTCCGGTTGTATAGAAAATTAAATATTCTGGTCCCGTTTCGGAAATTCCGGAAGTTCTGGTTTAATTCCATTTTGTCAATTTCAATGCTTCTTTTTTACAAATACACAATTAATACGTGGTACTAATAATCAATTACATTAAACTATTTGAATTACATAAAAAATACAAAGGATACAAAATAAAATTTTAATACCATATATTCGTATAGTTTGAACTTCATAAGAAAGAGCTTGGAAATTCTTTTATAAAGATTTCAGCCCATTTGTTATATACAATTTCAGCCCAAAGTATTTTATTAGTTTTATATTTTCTCAATTATTTTAATAGTCCAGTTAGCCCAGCAAATTTATAAAAATCCAGTTCTCGTTGCTTCCTTCATCAACAGAAGAACCCTAAATTGAATAATCTCTTCGCTACTTGCCGCATCTCTCTTTCTCGTCATCTGATGTCGCCTTCTTTCTCTTGCTTTCTCCTCACTCATCTGTATGCCTTTATCCTCTCATCTTTCTATTGTATTACCGGAACCGAATTTAAAGGAAAATTCTGTCCTGTCCATCACCGGAACCGGACCGGAATGACTAGAATTCTGGCATACCGGGCGGAATCTTGAACCCATGGTCTATACTTATATAATGTGCTTGGAAGTTTTGGCTCGGGAAGTGGGCTTCACCTCGCCCGATCCTGCCATCCTTCATTATATGGTATGACTCGATTAGCGAGCTGAGGATATGGGTCAACTAGTATACCGATGCAATCCTTATCTTTGAAATCTCGTTACTGATAGATCAACAAGACTAGAAAATGCCAGAACCAATACTTTTTTATGAAGCAACCTAGCAACGTCAGGGAAAATTTTGAAACTACTGGTAATTCTTTATTTTTACACACACACATACACACACACACACAAACATATATATATATAATATCAAGACGAGCTTCTTTCTTTTCAAAAATTTCAGTGTCGCCTCCAGTGACTCTTGATGCCGAACAACATAAGGTCTTTGAGGTTATAACTTCTATACCTAAATCAATCGGGAAGAAGAGTCCCCTACTCACTCTATCCATGCTATTCAAGTATTCCATCATTCCTTCAGTTTCCAAATTTTGGCTGAGCCGCCCATGATCAAATATAATTCAAAAGGAGTCCCTTCTTTGGTATCAAGGAAACTGTCACCTCTCACACACCATTCTCAAATCCAAGAAGAGTCATCACGATATAAACGACTTTGATGTTCAACTCTTTTATGATTACTTGTAAAATTCTGATAATGTGAATTACTGTAGGACCCTCTATGAAAAAAGATTTTGTGAGTAGGGGTGAGTAATATTCGGTTCAAACCGAATTAACCGATCAAACCGGTTCACTTCGGTCGGTTCAGTTGTAAAACTAAATCGGTTTTAATTCGGTTTGTAAAATAAATTTATTTGGTTATCGGTTTAACTGAATTAATCGAACTTTTAATTTATTACCTAATTTTGTGATATTGTAGTACTTCAAAATAATTATTTAGTCATATAATACAAAGGCATTTGTTGAAAACATATCAAATTTTATTATAAACATAAAATTTACTATATAAAATTTCTCTAAACATGAATTTTTGTTTTACTTTGAGTGAATCCATCATTTGAATAATAATAAATCCTTCAAGTTTGGTTAAATCGATTTTCGACCAAATTAACCGAAATTAATTTGGTTCGGTTCGGTTGGGTTTGGAAAATTTTCGGTTTCAATTCGGTTTGAGATTTTTTACGTCGAAACCTACCGAACCAACCGAACGTTCACCCCTATTTGTGAGTGCTTCATCGAAGAATGTAGTCGCCAAAATCATTACTAAGGAAAAGTCTACCTCAGCCAGTGGGAATTGCTCATGCATTTTGAGTCATTGAAGAGAAAGTTCTAGACTCCACCTGGTTCTAAACCATCTACTTTGATAAAGAAGAAAACAGCTAGATATTTCTCTCCAATTATTATGGAAGATATGGCCCATATGGGTGATGTCAATATTACACAAGACTTAAAAGTGATAGATATTGACCATTTATTTGATGTAATTACAAAAGCCTTGGATAACCCTCTGTTGGGTGACCTTACACAAAGGTTCTCTCTTGAAGTCGTCTGAAAACTTGGATCAAATAGAAAAGGAGCTTAGGTTGATAACTTCTTCTGCTAGACCGTCACCATTTATACCTCCATTGCTGCTCCTTTTGAAAAATTTTGTGGAGTCATTCTTAAAGTCTATTTCGTTTTCCCAAAAATCTGCTTTTATTACTCCAATCACTTCTGCGTAGGAGTTTCATATTCTTCAAAATTTTCACATAGTATGTTACTTTCTCAAAAATCAACTCATGCTTTCTTTTCATAATTATTAGTTGTAATTTTGTTATTACTTTAGTGCTAGGCTACCCATTGAGCTTTCAATTCAAATGTAATATCTTAAGTTTGAGTGAGGAGTGAAAATTCTTAGGTCATAAGTTACCTCACTCAAGGTATAAATGTAGTGGAAGTAAAGTTTTAACAATGCAACAACTTTATTATTTGTAGTTGTAGTACATGTTGTAGTACATGGATATAATGTGTCTCTTCTCATATTTATAGGCACATCAAACTAATTATTTATTATTAGAATATTCTTGATACAACACTCTAGATAAAATAAGAAATGTTTATTTAATAATATATAAAAAAGTTGTTAATCTCTTGAGAATTCTAGAAATTTATATTATCTTCATATTTTAGAATTCTCTAGAAATTTGCAGCACCTTCAACACTCCTGCTTGATGTAAATTTCGGAAACTCCAAGCATGGTTTGAAGTTGCTCAAATCTTGCTCTTCGCAATGCTTTGTGAAGATGTCTGCAACATGAACTTTTGTCGTGCAGTACTTGTGCACTTTCATGTTGCTATCCAATCTTTATATTTTACATGTTTTGGTAAAAAGAGAGATATTATTCGGATTTTTTTTTTGTCTTCTTCTTTTATAGGGACATCAACTTGCTATGCAGCGCACGCCGATGTACTGTACATTTTCTAGCTATACCTGGTGCATATAAGAACCAAGTAGAGCTACACATCGAAGATCTTACTATGTCTTCCCAATTTTTTTTCCAAGCATCCATCGTTTTCCATGAGGTTATATTGTGTTTTGCACCAATTGAGAGACTTATTTCCTCCGTTACAGTTTTAGGACTGGCCTGTTCAGTTTTGGAATCAATTTCTTCTTTGATCTCTACTATTGTCTCATGAACATAACCTGCAATATTCTTCATTGCAGTCACTTGCATTTCTTTAGCAGTTACTATTCCTCTAGAAAGTGCTTCTTCTTCGTTGTTTTGCACTGCTCTTTTTCAACAGGATCTGTAGCTTTTGCAAGTATACTTTCTTCTTCATTGAATTTCTTCTCCTCTTCTGCTCCCAACTTTTCATCTTCAATATCAGTCTCCAGTTCGCTATTCTTCTTGTTTTCTTCTGTTATTAGTGTGTCATTCTTCCCATATATTTCTTTCAATAAATTCCATGAATCTTTTGCAGTGTATTCTCCAGTAATATGATTCCATGCTACTTTGTCAACGTTCTCACTCAACACAACACGAGCTTGAAGATCATTGCATCTTAAACTTGTAAATGATTTTTCTTCTTTCTCTGTTATATGTTTAATATATTTTGGCTATTCATAGACACTTCTAACGATCTCCTACAACCCTTTGGAGATTAACTCTTTTTTCTTTTTATTACTCCACTCTTTAAAATTTCCTTTTGTTAGAACAAATGACGAAAGAAATAGAAATGCCATAATTGAAAGATATTTGTTTACGCCCGCTATGTGAACGAACGAAGCTCTGATACCATTGTTAGTAGTTGTTGTAGTGGAAAATAGTTGAATAGTTGAAATAGTGGAAGTAAAATTTTAACAATGCAACAACTTTATTGCTTATGGTTGTAGTACAAGTTGTAGTACTTGTTGTAGTACATGTTGTAGTACATGGATATAATGTGCATCTTCTCATATTTATAGGCACATCAAACTAATTATTTATTATTAGAAAATTCTAGATACAACACTCTAGACAAAATAAGAAATGCTTATTTAATCATACATAAAGAAATTTGTTAATCTCTTGAGAATTCTAGAAATTTATATTATCTTCATGCTTTAGAATTCTCTAGAAATTTGCAGCACCTTCAACATAGTGAGTAATAAGAAATTCCAAAGAAGGAGAAAGAGAAGGAGGAATTTGTTGCTGCACTCAAGGCGATTCAGATATCATTAATAGAGGTCAAAAACAGCAAAGTGGATCTTAAGGATCAAGTTGAGTCTCCTAATGTTAAGCTTGTCTCTGTTGACTCTGCAATCTGCATTTGTCAAGAGCATGCAAGAAAATGAAGACCGTAAAACAAAGCACAAGAGGAAAAATCATTTCTTAAAGAGCTCGTATAAAGTAATCACAGAAGCAATGTAGAAGATTACTCATTTTTTGGATGAATCTCTTGAAGACATAACTAAAAGAGCTTTGGAAAAGGCCCTCTTCATTGCATACTAGTGCAATGTAATGAAGTACCCCAACATCGACTTCCCTCTCCTAAGCAAAAATGAAGAATATAAAAGGAGGTGTCAGCCCATGGTGACCAGCAGGCTAGATTTTGGAACTGATTTAGTTGCCTCGTCTTTCTTCGCCATTGACAATCCATCTATGGATAAGGAGACAAACTCTGGTAACGATGTGGACAAATAAGAAGAGGGTGACAAAGATGTTAGCCCAAAGAGTGGCGATAATGGGAAAGGTGATGACAATGATAATGACG
Source organism: Allium sativum (assembly GCA_030737875.1). Taxonomy (NCBI): domain Eukaryota; kingdom Viridiplantae; phylum Streptophyta; class Magnoliopsida; order Asparagales; family Amaryllidaceae; genus Allium; species Allium sativum. The sequence goes on along the minus strand of JASFAX010000039.1, from coordinate 2,806,059 downwards.
ATGATGATTGGGGGAACGTAACAGGTGGTAATTATCAACAAAGCCCTCCTCATGACGATGATGGAGGTGATGATCAGAAGTAGTCTCCCTTAGCACATGACAAGTAAGATAAGACTAGCACCCCCTAGGATGCGGATCCTTAGCGAGGAAGATCCACTCCCAAGGGAAAAGGAAAAAAGCATGCATCTCCCACTATAAGTTCGACATCTCAGTTATGAAATTTCAATTAAGTATCTTAGATATATCATTTTAAGAATTTTGTAAGTTTATGCATTGTTTCTATTAGATTACAGTCAGATCAAAATACAAATTTGAGGACATACTTGAAAAGAAACAACTGGAGATTAACAGCTTGTGCAGAGAATTGGATAAAAAACAAAGGTGTTGATTCAGAGAAATGCAGGAAGATCCTCATGTGCACCGCACATTTAAAGAATTATAAGAGAAAGAAAGTAGCTCCTAGAACAAGTAAAATGCATCTCCATATTGAAAAGGCTTTACAGGAGAACGCTAAATTAATGACATTATTTTGGATGCTAATTGAGGATATAAGAATGCTCGAGAAACATTATATAAGGAATATTTCAGCACTTCCTATATTGACTACTCTTATTAGGGAAATGAGTGTGTCTGTTTGCTTAGGCGCTTTCATAGAAGGTATTTAGAAGAGTTTAAGGAAGAAGTTCCTCATAAAGGAAAATGTTGAAACCTTCCCTAAGTCACGTCTATTCCCCTGCTGTGACACCCTACGTCCGTTAATGTCACTCATTAAGATAATGATTAAGTTTCATGAAGCGTTACAGGTAAACAGAAGCAGAAACATTACAAGACATATATGAAATGGCAGCGGAATTTAAAACTTTATTAATCATAAAGCATCTTGGTTCAAAACATGGTTACATCACAAGTCTAAAATATATAAAACCAAGTACATCTTAAAATTTCTGTCTTGTAATTAAAACATCAAAGTACAATAATAAAAGAAGCATAATCCCCAAAAACCTAGCCATAGTAGAAAGATAAGAACTCGAGCAATACTCTAAGCAGCTCCAAGCAAAATGAAAGCAGAATCCTGATCAAGCATGAGTATTCCCACCCTGAGAACCGGGGGGGGGGGGGGACGGGGGATGGAAGAGAAAGAAGAGAAAACAAAATGGATCAGACATAAAGTCAGGCGAGTCCAGTTACTTTTAGCATATAAATAAGTAAAATTATCATGACAGACATATAAACTGGATGAGAGAGAGATAACAGCATCATAAGACAGGTATAACAGACTTAACGAGATAAGTAGAATAAACAAAACATAAAAGGTTATGCTTCCTAATACTTTCCTCTTTTTATGCACCAATACTGGTATAACAGATATGTAATAGGATTACATATTCCCTAATTACTTAATAGAAACATAATGGTAGTTTCAGGTGTACTCTAGTTATGGGTTTTAACCCAAATAGAATTAACCGGTACCTAAACAGAAATAATGATTGTTAACCCAAATAAAAATATAAGTACCCCACAGAAACAGAAAGGACTAGATGTACCCTAATTACTACCCTTCCCCAATTGATTGGTTCCCTATCCTGTAAAAACCCTGTGTCAGCACCACAGTAGGGTGTATTACTTCCTAAAGTGGCAACCTACAAAAGGACACAAACCTATTTACTGGTGCGGCAGTGGCTTATTTTCCCGGATGCAGGCCGTACTCATGCATGCACATGAGTCTGTTGGAATGCGCCAGTACACACCTCCTCTCATATGAACCTCTTACAATCAGTTCAGTAAGCGTGCCCTGACCCCTACCTAGTGTAGGGTCCCCCTTTAATACCAGAATGGGTTGCTGACTAATATGGGTCCCACGCAACAGATGAGACAAGCCAACCCTTACCGATCTTGTGTCCCCAACTAACTAGGATTTTGACAAGTTATGCCTAATAGATTTAACAGATTCACAAAACCCCCTACAGATTTATGGGTTAAACTTTACAAGTTAACGGGTCCATATAACCCCAACAGATTTAACAGGTTAAGTTTTCTAAATTAACAGGTTCGTATAACCCCCATAGATTTAACAAGTTTACTTAACCCCACATATTTAACAGGTTTACTTAACCCCACTGATTTAACAGGTTTACTTAACCCCACAGATTTAATAGGCTTACTTAACCCCACCGATTTAATAGGCTTGCTTAACACCACATACTTAATAGGTTTACTTAACCCCACAGATTTAACAGGCTCATACAATCCTTATGGATTTAAACAGGTTAAGTATTACAAGTTCATTACCATACATCCATTTATGGTTATAATGCGCTAGACCTCCCACATTAAGTCTACCACTTGTGGATGCTAGATATGTCGGTCGGGTCCAGGTAGACTTCTTCCATAAGTCGAACTTAACCTCGTGTCTTAGCACCGTTACGTGTTTATGCACTTAGACCCACATTAATTCACCACTTGTGGTCGCTGGATATGTCGGTCGGGTACGGGCAGACTTCCACCACAAGTGTAATCTAACCTCGTGTCTAAGCGCGGTTACAGTTTTCTAATTACTGTAATTATAGGCATCTTCATTCATTAACAAGTATTCCTATATCATTATAGGTTTTCATGTCCCTTTCCCAAGTCATATTCATCATGTGTTATATGCCCAAGTTAAGATCTTTAATCACAGTTTGGCTTATGCCCTAAATCCATATTCATGCTTTCAATTCAAGTTCTGCCCCAAATTTCCCAGTACAAGTTATACCCAAATTTTAATGGACTAAACAAGCTTCACAGATTCTTTACATTTCCAATAACATGTTTTGCTGAATCTTAAATTAAGCCTACGGATTTTTTTGTCCCAAACCACAAGTTATAATTAACCATATAAATCATGCCCTAATTTTTAGTCCAATTTCACAATATAGTTTATGCCTCCAGATCCCAATCGTGATTCAAAGTACAAGTTATGCCCCCAAATTACCATTTCCAATCATTCCCAATTTAACCCAATTTCGTTCGTACGCATATTTCAGCTTTGTCGGCCTGGGCTCGAAAGTAGCCTGACTATAAAAATAAAAAGGGAATGAGAAAGAGAAGGACAAAATAGGTATAAAACCAACAGTAACAGAAATGGGCATATAGCATAAATGGGAATATAGAAAAAATAGGTATATAAGAACAGATCTGATGAACAGATATAGGCATATAAGAAAAGATTCGATGAACAGAAATAGGCATATAAGAAAATATCTTATGAACATGTTATAACATGACTGATTATGCATAGTGTCACAATAAAAAACAGGCATGATGAGATCTAATCAGTGAATTAGATATACAAACATAGCTGATCTGATATGATTCCAATAGTCACAGGCTTAGATCTAATTCATAGGCACGTCAAGATTGCATTTTAATTATTTTTATCTAAAAATAACGTAGACTCACAATGAATAGAACTAAGAGACAGAAGAATAGATGCAGATGTTGAATCACATATCTCTAAACTTGAATGACTTGATTGTTGAAGAAGAAAAGGCTTGATTTAATCTGGGCAAAGGCAGCATCTAGTCCTCCATTGTTTTTGGTGTGTAAAAACAAAAGGAATGAGGCCTTATTTATAGCCATCAGCCAACGAGCCAAGGTACAAAACAAGTCCATGTTCAAAAATTGAATTCTACCCAGATCTAAGGGGGGTCGACCCTTGGGTCGACAACCCTATGGAGGGGTTGGCCCATAGATCGACAACCTTTTATTGGGGTCGACCCCTATGGGTCCGGAGGCCTGGGCGCACTTCACAAGTGCGTCAGTGCAAAAATGCCTTAGCGCGCTTGCTAAGTGCGCCAGTTATGCTGACCTGCTTCCTGCTTTCTTTGTCAAACTTCTACCATCCATAACTTCTTCATACGTTATCCGTTTTACGCAAACTTGGAGTCTATCTCAAGCAAAATTCCGAGACGAACGCAATGGCGCAGTCCATTTTACTTAATTCCCAATATTTAATTAAGTATTCCTTAATTTACCATCTTAAGTATTGTTAAAATTACGGGGTGTTACATTCACCCCTACTAAAAGAATTTTATCCCTGAAATCTCTAAGTTAAGAAGAATGTATATCCTAAAATCCATCACCCATATACTCATCCACCAAACACAGGCATCCATTGTCCTTAAGTATTTCTAATGCTTAAATGAACAGATGCAAAGGTGTGCGTATATGTTGTGACACCACACGTCCGTTAATGTCACTCACTAAGGGAATGCATTAACTATCGTTAAGCGTTATAGGTAAAAAGGGACATAATAGCTCAAGACAGACATGTAAAATAGAAGCGGAATTAAAAACTTTATTCAAATCATAACATCATGGTCCCAAATACTGAATTTACATCATAGGTTTGAAATAACCAGTTACATGTTTAATAATCTGTCTTGCCAAAAATATCAAAGTACAAAAACGTAAACCATATTTCCCAAGCAAAGCCATACGAGAGTTGACAATGAGTCAAAGCTATACATCAATATCCAAAGTCCAAGCTAAGCTGAAAAGAATCCAAATCAACTCTAAGCACTTCCACCCTGAGAACCTAGGGGGAACGGAAGAGAGAGAAGAGGAAACAAAATGGGCCAGACATAAAGTCTAGCGAGTCCAGTTACTTTTAAATATAAATAAATAAAAGTTTCATGGCAGGTGTATAAAAATTGGAAGAACAAGATAACAATAACAAGGACAAGTGTGAACTGAACAAGATAAGATGAACATGATATATTGCGCTTCTTATATACATTTCTCTGTACTGCACAGATACTAGCATATCAGAAATGGAATGATCCCTATCAATACCGTTCTATTTCATTTTCTTGTTTATTAGGTCACTTGGATTAATCGCACTCAAGACTTATACGTGCATCATACCCATTTACTTTCCCATGGATTCACCTAATACAATATATGTAGCTATCTCTCAATATTGGGATACACCCCATGGTAACCCACTCGCATGGTCTCCACCGTAATGCAACATAAGTGAACGCAGTCCTTCTTCCTATGTCGGAGTCTACATAACAATGTTATGTTCCGCATATATCTGTCATTACTATGCTACGTAAGCATACAGATTGCCACCATCGATCGAATCAGATTCCATATAGGAATAATGCCCTCTAGTTTACGATACATCACCTAGAGCAGATGTGCATGTATCTAGACTGTCCCACGTATGTATTGTAATTGTAGCTCAATGCCTCAACTGCACGTCCTCTAATGTGCACCGAGTTTCGTGGAAGGGCGTGACACGGTACTCGGTCGGGGCTTTTTCATATCTGTATAGGGTCGTCTTTAATGAACCTCTATATACAAATGTACCTAGGGTCTATTTTCGTGGTGGCTTTGGCCCCACCTCGGCCCCCCCTCAACTAGTAAAGACTACAGAGCTAAGCGGCCGCCCCTAATAACAACCAATATAAGCATCCATGTGGCATCTCCCCTTAACCCCGTACCTGTATAGTGAAAGGTGAAATGATATCTTGGGGTTAGGTCTGGTCTTTTCGCATCCCGCTGGCTGCCGATGATGGATATTAGACGGTTTACTATCCTTGTTGGTCGTGACCCTCTCTACCTCCTCGTGAGGCAACCGCCGAACTACCCTAGTGCCATCTCGTCAAAGCATTCTAACTGCATAGCTACATCTATAGTCAAGGCCCACCCACCTAGTAGTTACGCGCAGACCCAACCTCTGTGAGCATAGTCCGAAACTACACCACCACAGAGGACTACTAGGAGCACCTTCAACGTCTCAGGTAGTCTCGTACTTCCCCTTCCAGTCCTTTGGATCCATCAAACCAATCAGATGAATGTGCGCTCCCTTCGTTTCTTATAACACCTCAATAATCTACCCCGTTGGGTTATTCACCCTCAACCATACGGACTGATCTAAGCGCCTTACTTTAGCATGTTGTTAAACCCTATGTCTAAACATTCTTTTATGCGCTTGTCTCACCTTACCAAATTTCCAGCTAACTTGGTTATTCCAATTCATATTGAATTCTTATTCAAATTAACAAGTTTCTCTTTCTTATTATTTTCATTTATACAACTTAATTCATTTAAGTTTATTAATAAGCTTACAACATGTTATTCTCTAGATTGTGGCCCACAGTCTGTAATCACAATCTATTTTATATTCTTGCTTGGTTACATCATTACCATAACATGTTTTTACTTAATGTGTAATTAAGTACGTCTCATTTTACATGTTTCCTTTTTAATATGTCTGTCATTATTTATGATTAAATATAACTTATCTTAAAAGTTTTCCTCATTCTTTCTCATTTAATCATAATTCCATTTTTCATTTTAAATACAATTTATCGTTGTTTACTTGTTAACTTAGTTCTATTAACTAAGGCCCATTAACAAGTTTCCCAACCCATTAATTATAACCTATATTATGATTTTCTCTTGTCCCAAGGATAGGCCTAAGCATGTTGTTCACATTAGCGGGCTCCAGACTTCTAGATTACTTAATTTATAATTAAGTACCTATTATCTTATTATATAGGTTGTCTCATTTCCTTACAAGTTATGCTTACCCTAAACGGTGTCCTTTAATTACATAACTTTATTGTTCCTACTGGTTATGTATATCACTAGGTGTCATTAATTACATAACCTTATCAGGTTAAGTTTATGGGCCTATATGCATATATTACCCATCCCCTCTAATTTACTTAACCCACCCACTACCCATCCAATTTTACTTAACCCTAACTTAAGTTCATACTCACACAACCCTTACGGATTAAATCAGGTTAAGTAGTTCAATTCATTATCATGTCCAATTATGGTTATAATAGGCTCTACCTCTCACATTAGGCCTACAACGTGTGGATGTTGGATATGCCAGTCGGGTCCGGGCAGTCTTATTTCACAGTTGGGCCTAACCTCGTGTCTTATCCCGATTCATACTTATGTACTTAGACCTCCCACATTAGGTTCAACATTAGTGGCTGTTGGATATGCGGGTCGGGTCCGGGCAGACTTCCGCCATTAATGCAACCTAACCTCTTGTCATAAGTACGAATTGTAATTACTAGATTTTCCATTATTAATTAATTTACCAATTAATTAATCCTTTCCTTTTATAGGCGTCAATACCTATTTTACCCCAGTAATTTGAATCACACGTCCAAAAATGTTCATATTCAAATTATACCATTTTTATCCAAATCCACCTATGTCATTATAGGTGATTATTCCATGTTTCCCCATTTGAATTATATCTAATACACTATTCAAATCATAGTCCTATATGCCTCTTTTTAATTATGCACCATATGTCCCTTATCATAAATTAAGGCATATATATATGTATAAATATATATATTGCACAAACCCCAAACCCACATATTTTCCAACTTATGCCTAAAATTCATATTCACATAGGTGCTAATTGATGCCTCAATTCAATAATTAGACATGTCTCATTTTATACCCAATTCCATATTTACATATATTCCAATGCGTTCCAAAATTCATAATATCCAATAAGACATATACCCAAACACATATTAATATATTTCCAAATTTATGCCCAAATTTAGATCCGTATTTTCCAATACCAATTATGCCCCAAATTATGTCTTTTCCCATTATTCCCAATTTTGCACGTTTGCATTTTTCAGCGTTAGGCCTAGGCTTGAAGGTAGCCTGGCTATATAAAAATAAAAAGGAAAAGAAGGAGAGAAGAGAATCAGAACAGGCATAATAACGAATCAACAACATAACGATAGAAATAGGCATAAACTGAATTGACATATTATGACAAGATTAGACTTGGAGATGATGTAAACTTATAAGAACAGATCAATGGAATATGTCATAATATAACTGATTAGGCACCGATTCAAGATCGAATTATTATATACATATCAAGATCACTATTAGATATTTAGATCTAAAAGCAACATGAACTAATAGTGAATTTGCTGCGAAGAACACGTTGAATAAGTTGTTGTAGGCATCGCTAAATTTGTTGTAGCAATCTTCAAATATGTATAATCCTCTTTGAATTGATTACTTTTAGATCTTATCTTCTAATTGGAATATTCCTATTCTGATTTGTTTTGGTGGAGAAGAAAGGCCAGTTTAGATTAGAGCAACATGGAGGGGCCATGGATGAAAACAATGAGAATAGGGTTAGGTTTAGGTGTTTATTTATAGGAGTATTAGGTGAATTAGGACCTTTAGATTTGATTAGGAACCATCTGAACCACTCAAATTAGAAAAACGCATCATCAGAAAACTTCCTAGAATCAACCAGTCGACTGCAATTTCAATCAGTTGACAGTTTTCACTTCTGTCTAAAAACGATTGACTGGTGATAAATGGGAAGTCGACTTGTACCGGTCGAATGGTGAAAAATGGGCGGTCGACTTGTTTTCCAGCTTTAAACTTTAAATCTTCCGAGCTTCATAACTTCTTCATATGATGTCCGTTTTACGCAAGCTCGGACTCTATCTCAAGCAGAATTCCGAGACGAACGCAATAGCGCAACTCGTTTCATTTAATTCCTCTTCTAAAAATTAAGTATTCTTTAATTTTTCATTTTAATATTTAAAATTAAGGGGTGTTATATTCTCCCTACTTAAAGGATTTCATCTCCGAAATCTCTAAGTTAAGAAGAACGTATATCCTAACATTCAGCAATCATACATCCATCTAGCAATCACAGGCATCCATTGTCCTTAAGGAATTTCTAATGCTTTTATGAACATATGCAATAATGTGTGTATATGTCCGTAAACTAATGCAAAAGATTAGGCGGTCTACTGATTCAGTTGACCTCCTTAATGCAATGTATGTTTGTGCCATGCAACCAAAATGTATGCAAATCACCCTAGCATAACATGCAAGTTCTATATAGGTGCACAACCATCCATCCAAATGCAACATCAATGCAATGACAATCCATAAAAATTTAAAATGTACACACATCAATATGCAACATGTAAGTGATTGAGCCAACCAATTGCCTATTGTATGTGTATATGCATCCACGAGCAATCACTAGCAACCACTTGCATCCATCAAACATAACATGTCTCAAACACATGTTCACATTCATTAATTTTCTACCTAGAGACTCGATCGATAGGAGATATTCAAATGATAGATGCAAGTATTAATTCAAAGCTTGGAAAAAGAAGTTAAGAACATATTCTCGAAAAGGAAAGGATATGAAGTGCGAATCTTGTCTTCAGCCTCCCAAGTAGCATTCTCGCGGCCCTTTCCCCATAGCACTCTTACTAGTTTCACTTCTTTATTACACAATTTCTTAACCTCCGATCCAAGTATGCAATTCGTAACTCGTCCAATCGTTGCTTCCTTCTCTACTTTCACTTCCTCTTGCAAGTTTGGCTCCACTATCTCGAACTCTATACCTTTTATCGCCTCTTGAATGAATAGTCATCTATCAAACCTCTTCTCAAGTAGCTCCCCTACTTGCTTATCAAGTTCCCTCTTTTCTTTCACATGTCGCAAATCATCGATAGATATATCAAGAGGTTCTAGGAGACTAAGCATGACAGACCCTTTTGGGGTAATAAGAAATCTCGAGAGTCTTTCTATAACAAGTCAGAAGTCTAATGACTCTCCTCTCTCAATCTAGAATGGCCCCATATATGGTTAACCCATCCATCTTAGAATCAAAACGTATCTTATGAAATCAAGAACACATACATCGCAATCAAACTCGACGCCTAACAAAGAGATTCTCAAACCCCAACAAATCATCGATAAAAGAGTCGTACCTCAAATGGGGATTGAGGCAATAACGGGATCCAAAACCATACTAGTATCTAGGTGTAGAGACTCAACTCAACCAAAAGAATTGGATATGAAAGAATACGAAGCGCCAAAAAAAGAATCCTAACAGGATGATCAGAAATAGAAATCAATCCTTCGACGAAAACTTTCCTACCTCTATCATGTCCACCAACTATGAGAACATTAGCTTGCCTCCTAGAAGTTCCTGCACTCTGGCCTTGTCCTTGTCTCTTTGGGAATTCCTTAATAAGGTGTCCTGTCTTAACAAAGTGGTAACAAACATCTTACCTCTTTCTGCAATCCTTTTTTAGATGAGCCACCATTCCAAAGTTATGGTATTTCCTCTTTTCTTCTTTTGTCTATATTCCCTTCTTAAGCCACCATTTTCTTTCATCTTTGGGTTGTGTTCCTTAGCCCCAATTCCCTTATTCTCCTTTTTACCATCCTTGTGCAACATGCTAACCAGTCTCTTGAAAGCTGCCTCCATCGCACAGAAATCCTTACGAGGTTCGAAAGAAAATAAGACGCAGGTGAAACCACTGCGGCTAAAGATGGAGGTTGGGCACTTCTTTTCCCTTCGACATGTTCCATAGTTTTAACATGCCTACGGAACCATGACGAGATGGGGATACCCTTTTGGGAAGAAACGGTTCCCCGAACAAAAGGAAAAAGGAATCAAGCGGAGAATCGAGAAGATATTTATGGCTTTGGGAAATATGCTCTTCAAAAACAGACATTTTATTTTAAAATACTTTGTTTTTTGAGACCATTTTGAAAATCATTTTCAAAATACTTTATCCAATCTTATAACCATATGCTCTGATACCAAATGTGACACCCCACGTTCGTTAATGTCACTCACTAAGGGAATGCATTAACTTTCGTGAGGCGTTATAGGTAAATAAGAATATAATAGCACAAGACAAACATGTAAAATAGTAGTGGAATTAAAAACTTTATTCAAATCATAACATCATGGTGCCAAAAAATGAATATACATCATAGGTTTGAAATAACCAGTTACATGTTTAATAATCTGTCTTGCTAAAAATATCAAAGTACAAAAACATAAACCATATTTCCCAAGCAAAGTCATACAAGAGTTGACAATGAGTCAAAGCTGTATATCAATATCCAAAGTCCAAGCTAAGCTGAAAAGAATCCAAATCAACTCTAAGCACTTCCACCCAGAGAACCTGGGGGGGGGGGGACGGAAGAGAGAGAAGAGGAAACAAAAAGGGTCAGACATAAAGTCTGGCGAGTCCAGTTACTTTTAAATATAAATAAATAAAAGTGTCATGGCAGGTATATAAAAACTGGAAGAACAAGATAACAATAACAAGGAAAAGTGTGAACTGAACAGGATATATTGCGCTTCTTATATAAATTTCTCTGTACCACACAGGTACTAATATATCAGAAATGGAATGATCCCTATCAATACCGTTCTATTTCATTTTCTTGTTTATTAGGTCACTTGGGTTTATCACAATCAAGACTTATATGCGCATCATACCCATTTACATTCCCATGGATTCACCTAATACAATATATGCAGCTATCTCTCAATATTGAGATACACCCCATGGTAACCCACTCGCACGGTCTCCACCGTAATGCAACTGAAGTGAACGCAGTCCCTCGTCCTATGTCGGAGTCTACGTAACAATGTTATGTTCCGCATATATCTGTCATTACTATGCTACGTAAGCGTATGGATAGCCACCATCGATCGAATTAGATTCCATATCGGAATAATGCCCTCTAGTCTACGATACATCACCCAGAGCAGATGTGCATGTATCTAGACTGTCCCACGTATGTATTGTAATTGTAGCTTGATGCCTCAACCGCACGTCTTCTAATTTGCACGGAGTTCCGTAGCAGGGCATGACACGGTACTCGGCCGTGAGCTTTTCCATATCTATATAGGGCCATCTTTAATGAACCTCTATATACAAATGTCCTAGGGTCTATTTTCGTGGTGGCTATGGCCCCACCTCGGCCCCTCCCTCAACTAGTAAAGACTACAGAGCTGAGCGACTGCCCCTAATAACAACCTATCTAAGCATCCATATGGCGTCTCCCCTCAACCCCGTACCTCGACAGTGAAAGGTGAAAAGTTATCTTGAGGTTAGCTCTAGTCTTTTCACATTCCGCTGGCTGCGGATGACAAATATCCGATGGTCTACTATCCTTGTTGGTCGTGACCCTCTCTACCACCTCGTTAGGCAACTGCTGAACTACCCTAGTGCCATCTCGTCACAGCATTCCGAATGCATATCTACATCTATAGTCAAGGCCCACCCACCTAGTAGTTACACGCAGACCCAACCTCTGTGAGCACAGTCCGAAACTACACCACCACAGAGGACTACTAGGAGCACCTTCAACGTCTCAGGAAGCCGCGTACTTCCCCTTCCAGTCCTTTGGAGCCATCAAACCAATCTGATGAATGTGCTCTCCCCTCATGTCTTATAACACCTCGATGATCTACCCCGTTGGGTTAATCAACCTCAACCGTACGGACTGATCTAAGTGCCTTTCTTTAGCATGTTGTTAGACCCAATGTCTAAGCATTCTTTTATGCGCTTGTCTCACCTTACCAGGGTTATTCCAATTCATATTGAATTCTTATTCAAATTACCAAGTTTCTCTTGCTTATTAATTTCAGTTATACAACTTAATTCATTTAAGTTTATTAATAAGCTTACAACATGTTATTCTCTAGATTATGGCCTACGATCTGTAATCCACAATCTATCTTATATTCTTGCTTGGTTACATCATTACCATAACATATTTTTACTTAATGTGTAATTAAGTACATCTCATTTTACATGTTTCCTTTTTAACATGTCAGTCATTATTTATGATTAAATATAACTTATCTTATAAGTTTTCCTCATTCTTTCTCATTTAATCGTAATTCCAGTTTTCATTTTTAATGCAACTTATCGTTGTTTACTTGTTAACTTTGTTCTATTAGCTAAAGCCCATTAACAAGTTTCCCAACCCATTAATTATAACATATGTTATGATTTCCTCTTGTCCCAAGGACATGCCTAAGCATGTTGTTCACATTAGCGGGCTCCAAACTTCTAGATTACTTAATTTATAATTATGTACCTCTTACCTTATTTCATAGGTTGTCTCATTTCCTTACAAGTTATGCTTACCCTAAACGGTGTCCTTTAATTACATAACTTTATTGATTCTACCAGTTGTGTATACAACTAGGTGTCTTTAATTACATAACCTTATCGGGTTAAGTTTATGGGCCTATATGCATATATTACCCATCCCCTTTAATTTACTTAACCCACCCACTACCCATCCAATTTTACTTAACCCTAACTTAAGTTCATACACACACAACCCTTATGGATTAAATCCGGTTAAGTAGTCCAATTCATTACCATGTCCAATTATGGTTATAATAGGCTAGACCTCTCACATTAGGCCTACAATGTGTGGATGATGGATATGCTGGTCGGGTCCGGGCAATCTTATCCCACAGTTGGGCCTAACCTCATATCTTAGCCTGATTCGTACTTACGGACTAAGCCCTCCCACATTAGGTTCAACATTAGTGGCTGCTGGATATGCTGGTCGGGTCAGGGCAGACTTCCGCCACTAATGCAACCAAACCTCGTGTCATAAGTACGATTACAATTCCTAATTGTAATTACTAGATTTTCCATTATTAATTAATTTACCAATTAATTAATCTTTTCCTTTTATAGGTGTCAATACCTATTTTACCCCAGTAATTTGAATCACACATCCAAAAATGTTCATATTCAAATTATACCATTTTTATCCAAATCTATGTATGTCATTATAGGTGATTATTCTATGTTTCCCCATTTGAATTATGTCTAATACACTATTCAAATCGTAGTCCTATATGCCTCTTTTTAAATCACCTTTTTAATTATGCACCATATGTCCCTTATCATAATTAAGGCATACATGTACATATATATATATATATATATATATATATATATATATATATGTGTGTGTGTGTGTGTGTGTGTATGTATAAATATATATATTGCACAAACCCCAAACCCACATATTTTCCAACTTATGCCTAAAATTCATGTTCACATAGATGCTAATTTATGTCTCATTTCAATAATTAGACATGTCCCATTTTATACCCAATTCCATATTTACATATATTCCAATGCATGCCTAAATTCATAATATCCAATAAGACATATACCCAAACCCATATTCGTATATTTCTAAATTTATGCGCAAATTTAGATCCATATTTTCCAATACCAATTATGCCCCAAATTATATCTTTTCCCATTATTCACAATTTCGCACTTTTGCATTTTTCAGCGTTAGGCCTAGGCTCGAAGGTAGCCTGGCTATATAAAAATAAAAAGGAAAAGAAGGAGAGAAGAGAATCAGAACAGGCATAATAACGAATCAACAATATAACGATAGAAATAGGCATAACTTGAATTGACATAGTATGACAAGATTAGACTTGGAGATGATATAAACTTATATGAACAGATCAATGGAATATGTCATAATATAACTGATTAGGCACCGATTCAAGTTCAAATTATTATATCGTATCAAGATCACTATTAGATATTTAGATCTAAAAGCAACATGAACTAACAGTGAATTTGCTGCGAAGAACACGTTGAATAAGTTGTTGTAGGCATCGCTAAATTTGTTGTAGCAATCTTCAAATATGTATAATCCTCTTCGAATTGATTGTTTTTAGATCTGATCTTCTAATTGGAATACTCCTTTTCTGGTTTGTTTTGGTGGAGAAGAAAGGCTAGTTTAGATTAGAGCAGCATGGAGGCGCCATGGATGAAAACAATGAGATTAGGGTTAGGTTTAGGTGTTTATTTATAGGAGTATTAGGTGAATTAGGGCCTTTAGATTTGATTAGGAACCATCCGAACCACTCAAATTAGAAAAACACATCAATAGAAAACTGCCCAGGATCAACCAGTCGAATGGCCAATTTCAACCAGTTGACAGTTTTCACTTCTGTCTAAAAACGGTCGACTGGTGATAAATGGGTGGTCGACTTGTACTGGTCGAATGGTGGAAAATGGGCGGTCGACTTGTTTTACAGCTTTAAACTTTAAATCTTCCAAGCTTCATAACTTCTTCATACGATGTCCGTTTTACGCAAACTCGGACTCTATCTCAAGCAGAATTCCGAGACGAACGAAATGGCGCAACCCGTTTCACTTAATTTTTCTTCTAAAAATTAAGTATTCTTTAATTTTCCATTTTTATATTTAAAATTATGGGGTGTTACATATGTCCCAATACAAATGCGAAGATCGGACGGTCTACTGATTCAGTCGACCTTTTTATTGCAATGTATGTTAGTGCCATGAATCCAACATGTATGCAAATAATCTTATTATAACATGTAAGTTCTATATGCATGCGCAGTCATTCATCCAAATGCAACATCCATATGATGATACATCCACTTTCATCCAATAGATGAAGAAAAATGCACACACATTCATATGTAGTATGAGAGTCATTGAGCCGATCTAGTGCCTAATGTGTGTGTATATGCATCCACGAGCAACCACCAGCAAACATTTTCATCCGCTTGCATCCAACAAACATAACATGTCTCAAACACATGTTTGCAACCATGGGATTTCTATCTAAAGGTCGAAGATTCGATCGATAGGATACACATGAATAACAGAAGCAAGTATGAATAAAAGCTTGGAAAAAAGAAGTTTTGAACATAGTCCCAAAAAGGAAATGGTATGAAGCGCGACCTTTGTCTTCAGTCTCCCAAGTTGCATCCTCGTTGTCTTCTCCCATTGCACTTTTATTAACCTAACCTCTCTGTTGCGCAGTTTCTAAACCTCTGATCCAAGTATATGGGTAGGAACTCGTCTAATTGTCGCCTCCCGTTCTACCTCTACTTCCTCAAGCATGTTCGGCTCAACTACCTCTGTTGTTTCATGTAGACAATTCCGTAGATAAGAAATGTGGAAAAACATCATGAATATCCATACATAAGTGAAGCGAGTTGTATGCCTTAGTTGCAAAGACGACCGGAGCACCTCATTCTGATATGTTTCACCTAACCATCACCTTTTCAGGTAGCTCCCTTACTTGCTTGTTGAGCTCCCTCCTCTCCTTAGGAGTCATGTGGCGCACCAGTAATGCGACTGGCTTTGCATTATCTATCAAGTGTATATAAAAATCATTCTCGCACCTCGGAGGTAAGTCCCTAACCTCTTCGAAAACATCTGGATACTCACAATGTACAGGTACAGATCGCAAATAATCGACAGAAGCATCGAGTGATTCTAGGAAACTAAGCATGCTAGACCCTCTTGGGTCACTAGAAATCTCGAAAGTCCTCCCAAGGCAAGTCAAAAATTTAACAACCCTCCTCTAACAATCCAGAATGGCACCATACATGGCTAGCCAATCCATCCATAGAATGAGACAATGTTCCATAAAACCAAGTACATATGCGTCACACTCAAACTCGACGCCTAACACAGATATTCTCAAACCCCGACAAGTCATAAACAGATGAGTCGTACCACCAATGGGGTTTAAGACAACAACGAGATCCAAAACCATGCTAGTACTAAGGTGCAGAGACTCAACTACAGAATCATATAAAAGAATGAGAAGCGCGAGAATCAAAAGAGTCCTAACTGGATGATCGGAATGAGAAATCAAACCTTTAACAGAAATTTTCCTACCTCTATCTGGTACATCAGCCGCGAAAGCATGCACTTGCCTTCCAGAAGATCCTTCCCTTTGGCCCTGCCCTTGCTTCTTCGGGCACTCCCTAGTATAGTGTCCAACTTTACCACAGTTGAAGCAAGCATTATTCCTTTTTCTGCAGTCTTTGACCAAATGACCCATGTTCTCGCAACCATGACATTTCTTTTTTCCTTGAGCTTTGTCGTGTTTTCCGCCCTCTTGTTGTTCTTTCTTGGGCCACACTTTCTTGTTTTGTGTTTACTCGACCTTAACTTCCTTCTTTTTAGCTTTATCTTCCTCATGCATTAAGACAATATCAACAAGCCTTTCAAAAGTAGCTCCCATTGGGATATGGACATAGATAATCCATGAAGGGGTTCATTCAGTCCTTTAACAAACCGTAAAGCTTTCTTATGTGGAGCATCTACCAGCTCCAATCCAAACCTCGCCAATTGGTTGAATTTGTTTACATATTCTTTAACAGTCATGCCTACTTGATTGAGCACCAAGAACCTTTCCATTTGCATGCTTTTCTCAGCTTGAGAAGAAACTTCATTTCAAAACTTTGCCGAAAATCATCCCAAGTCTCCACTGGATGCCCTGCTTACGTCACTTCCCACCATAACGAAGCTTTATCATTCAATAGTCAGGCGGCTAACTAAATCTTCCTACAATCATTCACTTCGAAAATTCCAAATAGATCCTCCGTCTCTTTGAGCCAATTCCTTGCCTCTATGAACGTCTCGGTTCCACGGAATGGCTTTCCTCCCATAGCACAGAAATCTTTGCAGATCTTAGGGAAATTATCTGCCAGCGGAGGAAGAGGTGGAACGACGGGTGTAGCTGGGGGAGGAACATCTGCTTGGCCACCGGCGATCGCCGTGGCCTCCAGATACCTACGGAACCAGCCGGGTATCATAACGTCCTTAGGAATATTAGGTTCTCCAGACATGCTGAAAAGAAAAGGAAAAAGGATTCAAACAGAGGATCGAAAGATATTACATATGGCTTTGGGGAATATGTTTTCCAAAATAGACTTTTCTTTTGAAAATGCTTTCTTTTAAAACTTTTTGAAAATAATTTTCAAAATCTTTTATCAGATCTGGTAACCTTAAAAGTGTGACACCCCACGTCCATTAATGTCACTCATTAAGAGAATGCATTAAGTTTCGTGAAGCTTTATAGGTAAACAGAAACAGAAACATTATAAGAAAAAAATGAAATAGCAGCGGAATTTAAAACTTTATTAATTATAAAGCAGCTCCAAGCAGAATCTTGATCAAGCTTGAGTATTCCCATCCTGAGAACCTGGGGGGAAACAGAAGAGCTTTAGAGGAAACAAAATGGGTCAAACATAAAGTCTGGCGAGTCTTGTTACTTTTAGCATATAAATAAGTAAAAGTATCATGATAGACATATAAACTAGATGGGAGAGAGATAACAACATCATAAGACAGGTATAACAGACTGAGCGAGATAAGCAGAATAAACTGAATAGAATAGGCTACGCTTCTCTAATACTTTCCTCTTTCTCTGCTCCAATACTAGTATAACAGATATGTAATAGGATTACATATTTCCTAATTACTTAACAGAAACAGGATGATCCTAACAGAAACATAATGGTAGTTCCAGGTGTACTCTAGTAATGGGTTTTAACCCAAACAGAATTAACCGGTACCTAAAAAGAAATAACGGGTGTTAACCCAAACAGGAATATAGGTACTCCACAGAAACAGACAAGACTAGATGTACCCTAATTACTACCCTTCCCCAATCGATCGGCTCCCTATCCCGTAAATACTCTGTGTCGGCCACACAATAGGGTGTATTACTTCCTAAAGTGGCAACCTATAGAAGGACACAGACCTATTAATTGGTGCAACAGCGACTTATTTTCCCAGATGTAGGCCGTACTCATGCACGCACATGAGCCCGTTGGAACACGCCAGTACACACCTCCTCTCAGATGAACCTCTTACAATCAGTTCAGTAAGCATGCCCTGACCCCTACCTAGTGCGGGGTCCCCCTTTAATACCAGAATAGGTTACTGACTAATATGGGTCCCACACAAAGATGACACAAGCCAACCCTTACAGATCTTGTGTCCCCGACTAACTAGGATTTTGACAGGTTATGCCTAACAGATTTAACTGATTCACATAACCCCTTACAGATTTACGGGTTAAACTTTACAAGTTAACGGGTCCATATAACCCCAACAGATTTAACAGGTTAAGTTTTCTAAATTAACAGGTCCTTATAACCCCCACAGATTTAACAGGTTTACTTAACCCAACAGATATAACAGGTTTACTTAACCCCACTGATTTAACCGGTTTACTTAACCTCACAGATTTAACATGCTTACTTAACCCCACCGATTTAACAGGCTTACTTAACCCCATATACTTAGCAGGTTTACTTAACCCCCACAGATTTAACAGGCTCATACAATCCTTATGGATTTAAATGGATTAAGTATTACAAGTTCATTACCATACATTCAATTATAGTTATAATGCGCTAGACCTCCCACGTTAAGTCTACCACTTGTTAATGCTAGATATGTCGGTCGAGTCCAGGCAGACTTCTTCCACAAGTTGGTCTTAACCTTGTGTCTTAGCACCATTACGTGTTTATGTAGTTAGACTCCTCACATTAGATTCAACACTTGTGCTCCCTGGATATGCTGGTCGGGTCCGGGCAGACTTCCACCACAAGTGTAATCTAACCTCGTGTCTAAGCGCGGTTATAGATTTCTAATTACTGTAATTCTAGGCATCTTCATTCATTAACAAGTATTCCTATTTCATTATAGGTTTTCATGTCCCTTTCCCAAGTCATATTCATCATGTGTTATATGCCCAAATTAAGATCTTTAATCACAGTTTAGCTTATGCCCCAAATTCATATTCATGCTTTCAATTCAAGTTCTGCCCCAAATTTCCTAATACAAGTTATGCCCCAATTTTAACGGATTAAACAAGCTTCATAGATTCTTTACAGTTCCAATAACATGTTTCGCTTAATCTTAAATTAAGCCTACAGATTTTTATGTCCCAAACCACAAGTCCTAATTTACCATATAAATCATGCCCCAATTTTTAGTCCAATTTCACAATATAGTTTATGCCCCCAGATCCCAATCATGATTCAAAGTACAAGTTATGCCCCCAAATTACCATTTCCAATCATTCCCAATTTAACCTAATTTCGTTCGTACGCATATTTCAGCGATATCGGCCTAATCTCGAAAGTAACCTGGCTATAAAAATAAAAACGAAATGAGAGAGAAGGACAGAATAGGCATAAAACCAAAAGTAACGGAAATGGGAATATAGCAAAAATATGTATATAAGAATAGATTAGAAGAACATGTATAGGTATATAAAAACAGATCTGATGAACAGAAATAGGCATATAAGAACAAATCTGATGAACATGTAATAACAGGGATTATGCATAGTGTTATGACCATAAACAGACATGATGAGATCTAATCAGTGAAGTAGATATACAAATATAGCAGATCTGATATGATTTCAATAGTCACAGGCTTAGATCTAACTCATAGGCATGTCAAGATTGCATTTTAATTATTTTTATCTAAAAATAACGTAGACTCACAGAGAATAAATCTAAGAGACAGAAGAATAGTTGCAGATGTTGAATCACAGATCTCTAAACTTGAATGACTTGATTGTTGAAGAAGAAAAGGCTTGATTTAATCTGGGCAGAGGCAGCATCTAGTCCACCATTGTTTTTGGTGTGTAAAAACAAGAGGAATGAGGTCTTAATTATAGCCATCAACCAACGAACCAAGCCACAAAACAAGTCCACGTTCAAAAAACTGAATTCTGTCAAGATCTGAGGGGGGTCGACTCCGGGGTCAACCCCTGGGTCGACACCCCTGTGGAGGGGTTGACCCATGGGTCGACTCCCCTTTGTAGGGGTCGACCCCTATGGGTCCGGAGGCCTAAAACTAATATATGTGCACTTCACAAGTGCGCCAGTGTAAAAATTCCTTGGCTCACTTGCGCCAGTTTTGCTGTCCTGCTTTCTTCGTCAAATTTCTATCATCCATAACTTCTTCATACATTATCTGTTTTACGCAAACTCGGAGTCTATCTCAAGCAAAATTTCGAGACGAACGCAATGGCGCAGTCCATTTTACTTAATTCCTAATATTTAATTAAGTATTATTTAATTTATCATCTTAAGTATTGTTAAAATTACGGGGTGTTACACCTGCTTGATTGCCCCATTCTAAAGGAGGACCTAAGATACTATAGGAAGAAGTTTATTTCTAAATTTTATAAAAGATCTATTTTTAAAAAATCCATAGATAGACCATGTACATTCGACTTGTTACATATACATACATACACACACAAATATATATATATATACACACACACATACATACATGCATGTATGTATGTATATGTTTCAAATCGTTGTTTGCACTTTTAACCCATGTTATGCAATACGTATGTGACATAGATTAATGATGGTACAAGTAGCCCTATTCCAGTTTCCCTCTTAAATAAACAAGTAAAGATCAAGAAAGAGTTTAAGGAAAAGTCTGAGATTTTTGGAGTTTTGAAGTTGGAAAAGTATTGCTTTCTTAGAGATCTTCAAGAAATTCATGCACAACCTCCTATATTTAGGTTTTCATAGAAGATAAGAAAGAGGAATGGTTTACGGTGCTTGAAATCTATATGCAAATCAACTTTATGAGCAAAGAATCTATCTTGAGAAGTGTTAACTCATAAAATATGTTTCAGAGAATAACAAGCGTCTTTGGGTCGTTAAATGATTTTAGGTCGACAGGCCTTTTGGGTCATTATGGTTCCACTAGCGGGTCGACGGGCTTTTTGGGTCGTTATGCCAAGCCCTAGCCCGCGACGTTCTTGGGTTGCCAGCACCTCAAATCGATAGCCTGCTAAAGTTTTTAGCCCACTCCTTCAAGACTCAGAATACTTCATCCTGGCTTGGCCCACTCTAGATATGCTTGGGTCGCTCTTCTTTGCTCAAGCTCGTACAACCTTGTCTTAGTCCGCTCCGTTCTTGTAAGCTCGCGCCGCCACTCCTTAGACCGTAGAAACTTTCCTCCAAGTCCTTTAGCTCGTCCGACGACCTAAAGGAAGTTTAGGGAAATTACAGAATTTCCACCTGGCCTGAATTCCACCTATGAATACCCCTCATAGTGTGCAAAAGGGGGGGGATGGATTTTCATTCCTAGGAGGAGGTGTCGCCAAACTCAAAGCTGGCCTACAACTTCTCTAATGGCTCTCATGGATCTAACGACTCATCTCAAACTTCATGCAGATCAAATCCATTCCTATGATCATTGAAGCTATCTCCAATTGGATCAAAGATCCTTGAATCTCATTCATACAACATAAGAAAGCTCTCCAACACCATTCCAAGCAATCTCTAATCTTCTCCAAACCTCTCGAAATTTGGGTCTAAGTACAAAATCTCATCAGGACATGGAAGATTGCAAGAGCGCCTAAGTAATCAAAGATTGATACATCTACCGTCACAAAGCAAGTGATCTCTTCCATCCGTTTACCAAATTCAAGTGAATTAGATTATAAAGAGAGTGAAAAGGGAGAAGAATGAGAAACGAATGTATAGTGAGAGTTCATTCATGTTGTAAAAAAAATATCATAACAGAAATTGATTGCAAAGTGGATGTAGATTCATTTAGAATCGAACCACTATAAAAATTCCTTTGTCTCCATTTTATGCTTTTTATTTTGTAATAACTCGGTTCTACATTTTGATCTTACCGAATCGGTGAAGTGCATCATTTGCACCTTTGGTGTTGATTCCAAATTTGGAGGAAACATTTGGCACCCATCGTGGGGCCGCAATATCATCTCCTACCTCCTCTAATACTCTCACAAAGTTGAACACCTTGCCATTGAAGTTCTAAACCGCATCCTTCTCCGAAATTATGGCCAAATCTAAGAAGACCGCCCGCAAAACCATGGTAGAAGCTGATAATGTTGCTAATGAAGAAACACCACTTGCAAACCGCTTTGAAGTTGGTGAAAACACGAAAAGCGGAGCCGGTGTGACTAGAAACGAATTAAAAGCCACTATTACCGACGTAAACAACCGAATGGATGCCTCTACTAAAGTGATGATGGAGAAACTTGATGTTGTCCTTAATGCTAGATCAAATCCAGCTCCTCCGAGAGTGCATGTAGATCTCGAAGAGAATGATAAATCATCTACTTCCGATTGTAACCGCAACAACAATATGTAAGATGATTATGATGGGGAAAGTGACAGGGACGACACTAATATCGAAGAATTGAAGTCAAAAGCTAAGAACCGTTTCGAGGTAAATGCCTGTAAGGTCACTAATCCTGTCACAGGGGCACTTCCTCGTCGAGAGGGCAAGGCACCAAAGCTCTTCGATCGGGATCGTATGCCTAGATGAACATTTGGTAAAGAGCTCAACTTCATAGAGCGCCATAACACTTAAGAATACATCTCGGATATGATAGAATGAGTCATGAAAAAGAATCAAGCTTGCAGAGACGATGAAAGGGAATGGGACTTCTCTCCTAATAGGACGCCATTCACCGAAAGAATCCTTGAAGCAGAATGTCCAAAGAAGTTCAATCCACCGACTTTGCCTCCGTACAACGGCCTTGTTGATCCAAACTATTTTCTGTTCAAGTACGAGTGGCATATTAGTATGGCTAAGGCGACTGATGAGATAAGATGCACATGTTTCCCTCTCTACTTAGAAGGAGCTGCATCACTATGGTTCACAAAGCTGCCTCCTAAATCTATTGATCGATTCTCCGACCTGACCAGAAAGTTCAAAGAACAATTCCACTTAAGCGAAGGACACTATAACACTTTCTGCCATGAAGCAGAAGCCAAGGGAAACTGTCAAAGCCTTCCTTGGTCGATTCAATATTGCCTTGTCTGAAGTAAGTAACCCGAAACCACGTATAGTCCTCATGGCTTTGCTCGATGCTACAGACAAAACGAGCGAATTCGGGAGATGGATAAAGATGAAGGAATCGACTACGCTTGATAAGTTCTATAAGAAAGCAGAGGAGTACATGAGGGTAGACGATAATCCTGTACCTCTTTAGATCATCGACGGAAACCAACTCCTTGAAGCTTCTAAAAGTGCATCTATGCAATCTAATCAAAAGAATACTCAAGGACAGAAGCGGATCAATGACGGGAATGACAATAAGACTAATAAAAGTCTCACCTTTTGAATTTGTCAGAACTGACACCTTTGAATGACACTCCTGAAAATATCTATCTTGCAATAAAGAATTCTGAAGAGTATGCAGAGCCGAATCTGATAAGGATAAGCAGCAAAGCAGCAAACCCGGGAAAATTCTGCAGATTTCACAACCAACCTGGTCACAACACTAACGAGTGCCGACACCTAAAGAACCTCATTGAGGAATTGATCAGGAAAAACAGGTTGCAACAGCATGTAAAGAATCTGCAAGCCTTAAATCCTTCTGTAATCCCTCAGGGGAATGGGGAATCGAATGATCAGTCTGGTCCAGGCAACCTAGCTTCAGTTCAAGCCAATCCAAGGCTGATTATCAACTAATAACTGTTAAGGGTGCTCCAATTTGGGTGGCTCGGAATAAGTGATCAGCGTCACTACTTTCTTACTTTATGCTCTATTTCTTGCTTTGGCTCATGCTTTACTTTGCATTTTACTGCCTGTTAGATTCAAAACTTCTTGTAAACAGTCTGTAATAATCTGCAAGTGATACACTGAACATTAGCTCTACGACTAAGAGCATGTCTATTTGAATGATTTTTCTTGCAAAGTAATATGTCAAATCGAAACTTTCTTAAAAGTTGATTTCATATTGCAGGCTAGTTATCGAGAGCTTGCTCCTGTAACATCGTGACCCCAACAATGCTAATTCAAGGGCTGAATGTTGTGAAATCCAACATTCACAAATGCAAAAAAAGAAAGAGGAAAACACTGCCTTGAGTAGTGAATGGGAAAGTCGCAAATATTCAAACAGTGAGTAAGCGCCACGACAAACGAATGCAGGAGCTGAAACTTTTATCAAGGGGCACCACCCCCTAAGTGAGAGGTTCAGAGCTTCAATTCCTAAACCAGAATAGCCTGCTAAGTCAAGCATCTGACAAAAGGGACTGGCGGCTGCCCTACGAAACGATAAAACAACTATATAAAAAAAAACCACTTGCGTAGCAGCTGGAGTCTCATATGTGAAGAGTGTCAAACCATTCGTGTAGCATCGAAGTCTCAGATGTGAAGAATGAAAAATCCACTTGCGCAGCATTTGGAATCTCAGATGTGAAGAGTGTCGAACCATTCACGTACCATCTGAAATCTCAGATGTGAAGAATGAAAAGTCCACTTGCATGGCATTTGGAATCACAAATGTGAAGAGTGTCAAACCATTTGTGTAGCATTTGAAATCTCAGATGTGAAGAGTGTCAAACCATTCGCGTAGCATTTGAAGTCTCAGATGTAAAGAATGAAAAATTCAATTGCATAAAATCTGGAATCTTAGATGTGAAGAGTGTCAAACCATTCGCGTAGCATTTGAAATCTCAGATGTGAAGAATGAAAAATCCACTTGCGTAGCATCTGGAATCTCAGATGTGAACAGTGTTTAACCATTCGCGTAGCATCTGAAATCTCAGATGTAAAGAATGAAAAGTCCACTTGCGTAGCATCTGGAATCTCAGACGTGAAGAGTGTCAAACCATTGGCGTAGCATATAAAGTCTCAGATGTGAAGAATGAAAAATCCACTTGTGTAACATCTAGAATCTCATATGTGAAGAGTGTCAAACCATTCGCTTAGCATCTGAAGTCTCAGATGTGAAGAATGAAAAATCCACTTGCATAGCATCTGGAATCTCAGATGTGAAGAGTGTCGAACCATTCATGTAGCATCTAAAATCTCAGATGTGAAGAATATCGGGCACCCAATTGATCGTCAGAATCAGGAAGTACCTGAACCGATAACGACAGACGTTAGAGCCTTAACCAAAGTCCGTTCCAGCGGCATGAATATCCGAAGTATTTTCCGGGGAGAAAATAATAACGACCCCCTAAACAAGGGGCACAAAGGTCAAAGCTTCTCGGAAGGGAAGTAGAAAATGAATCGTAAATATGTATTTCTCAAGTAAGAATTATCAAGCACAAACATATGAGTCATTAAAATGATAGCATTTGGAATCTACAATCAACCTTTGTAACATCCGAATTTTTTTGTCGTTCAAATCGATAAAAATACATAATGTCGACATAAACAAATCAAAAATACGGATAGTTATTGGGATTAAAATAAGAAAAAGAAGAAAGAAGAAAACAAATACAGAATCTCGCAGCGGAAGGACAAAATATAATAAATAAATAACAGTTCATGAAGCTGTTAAAACATACATTTTATTATATTTTACAACGATTATCAGAGTAAATTAACATACAACATACCAATGCAAATGCAACGGAATAATAATAATACGTGTGTTGAGCTCCATCTTCATCTTCTTAATTGTATCTTCAAAGCAAGTGAAACTTCGCTAAGTGCAACTCGGTATGACCCGAGCATATTACAACAAAAAAAAAACACAACAAACACTCGGATCAGAACTAAATCATTCTCACATTAGTTAAATCAAATTCATGTGAAAATATGAGTGCAATAACTTACGAGATGTTACGGGAATTTCCATCTCCTAAGGATCCGTCAAACTAATACCATATAATATAATACGCTATTATAATAGTGTCTATGGTTAAATATAAAATATTAAAATAGTGTAAGCGGGATTACCATTATTACCCTTACACCGTTTATACCGTTGCCGTACAGTTTGCAAATAAAACACCAGTACGTCGGTGGATAGGGATGCGCCGTGATACGACAACGTTAAATCAAAATCGTAGGGGGCTCAATCAGGATAATATGACAAGGCATCGAGGCAATACCCATCAGTAGTGATTCTACCGGATTGCGGACCCAGGCCGGTGGTAACGCATAGCCGCAACTACCGCCCACCCCAGACATACCCCCAAAATCAATCAAAGGCGCCAATCAATCACAAAGTATATATATGGTATCGAAGAAGTATGCCTGCTTAGAGTAGCTAACTCAATTAACCTGGGTATGGCTCCTGTTTTAGTCATTTTAATTATGACCCGAAGGTCAAGGCTATCCATCATCGTTCTCTTTCTTCAAATCCAATAATCGTCTCCAAATCCATCCAACACCATTTTTGGAACTACACCGTGTACACAGTTGTTAAAGTGGTTTTCGGTATAGCAGAAAGTATGACAATATCCGATCCCGGTCTCTTTAACAACCAATCGTTTACATTTTCCACACCGGCCAGTTCTTTTACATTTCGAAGAGGTTAATACTTCATATCAAAATATCAGATTTTCAAAATCATTCAATGTTCAAGATAGAATATTATTCATACTAAAATCTCCATTTAAACCAATTAAAATCTTGAAACAATTCCAACTTTAATTATTTGAATATTAAAATAGTTAAGATATATAATTGAAATAGTTTGAAAATAAATAGTTTGTAATTTAAAATAGAATTTATCAAATTTATTAAAATATATAGTTAAAACATTGAGTAATTTACAAAATAAATAGTTAATTATAAAATGATTTATTTAAAATAATTTATAAAATAGTAATAAAGTAAAATAGTTTATATAGAATATATATATATAATTATTATTAAAATAGTTTATAAAATGATTTGAAATACTATAGTTGGAATTAGAATCGTTTCTCTAACATTTTCAATTTAACTTGAAGTCATATTTCAACTTCAATTCAACCAACTCAATTTTCAATAATTCCAATGATTAAACTTCCAATTTACATTCATTTCTATTCGATCAAATTAATTCGAATAGTTACATTCCAAATCAGATTCTCATTTTCACTGATTTCAATTTTATAACAAATATCGATTTCACAATTCATATATAATTCAAATCAATGTTGATGCATAATAAATTTCAAAGGTGGGTGAAACCATTCAATTTCAATAAATTCAATTTACATTATATTTCATTTTATTTAGCTTCAGTTACAATACTACTTTATTTCCCTTTTTATTTATATTTCAAAATTCAAAGTTCAAGTTCAAAGAAAAATAAATTATAAAACATCGCTCATATTGTCTTTAAAACAATATTTCAAAGTTCATAGTTAAAACAAATTTTATTTAACCAACCGGTGTCCGTATAAAATTTTCTATCCTATGGCCAAGTGATACTTAAATTTTAAATTTAATATTTTGGGAAAGGATATATATCATTTCAATCCATATCAGGGTCATAGTTGTTTATCATTTCAACCTACACTCTTAATTCATTTTAATGATTAATCCCGAGATTATTTGATGCCTGCAACATCTAGGGTAATAGTTGGGATTAATCAATACAAACACTGATCGTATAAAATCGAGGTGAATAATAGGTAAATTCACATAAATAACCATAAACATGTAAACATATCAAAATCAATCCAGACATCACATCAATACATTCAAAGAGTTCATAAATTTTCTAGTTATCATATGCCGGGTAGTTTTAAACTAGCAAATATATCAAATTTTAACTTAGCTGAAATTTCATACTAACGGTCAATTTATATTAAATTATCGGTGTCAACCAACATAAATATGCAATTATAACTATAAAATAGCAAACAATACAATCACATCATGACATAATATTAATTTAACTAATATTAGAATATTTTAGTAAGATGTGAGTGGGTTTAATCACTCACCTTGGTTTCGAACGCGTTTGAACTACAAAATAGGCCCAAAATTTGACGGTCTCAGAATCAGTCCAAACCAGTGGCATCGCGAAGAGCTCGTCGATACGATTCCAACGCAACAAACCGCATGTCAATTGGAGCTTATATGAAAAGTTATATAAGTTTTAGTGGTTGGAAAATTAAATAAAACAAAAAACGAAAATTGGAACAAAAATAGGACAAAAACCTTTCCACGTCAGCCTAAAAGGTCAGCTGCTTCTTCCTGTAAATCACGTTTTCCTTCTTTGTGAATTGCATAACCCAAAAACCATCATATTCTCTAATTCACGCACACCACTCGAAGCCACCAGCCTCTGATCAAATTACACCAACATGTCTGCCGCCTCGAGAGATGCCACCGCCCAGCAACGGGCCCCACTCGGTGATCCCTGTCGTCCGTAAAACCCAGATAACCGTGCCGCCTTCTAATGCAAATTCTGGCGATTTTGTACACAAAAACCACTGATGAACCGTATGGATCGAAAGAGCTCGTCGAGAGCTACGATTTCGTTTATTAAGTTTGTGATTTCGTTGCATGGATTGAAAGAAATTGAGGGGTAAAGAATCAAAAATTCGCGGCCATTGAAATAAGGACGGCGGCTACACAAATATTTAGGGTTTTCTGAATTTATTTAATAATATATTTATCGTTTTGCATGTTATAAAGCTAAAAACGGGCCGGAGCCCAAATCAGGCCTGCTCACTGCCTAACAATAGGTTTTGACGCCTTTTGAACGCGATGGAACTAGTGGCGAAGCCCAATTTCTAAGTCTACAGCAAATTTACTTAAAACGTAATATTCTTAATTAAATAACGTACAAATTTCAATGTTCATTTTAATTTACTGGAGCCACATACTAACTCAAAATATTATGAAATTTGGAATCTGTCTATGTTTTGACGATACGGTTGTAACAAAATTAATTTTGTCGAATTCTGATATCGTCTGTAAATTGAATTTTTTTTTGTTCATTAACACAAATAAAATGTTCATTTTCATTAATTAACCATTTAAATTAAATTCAATGGTTAATAATTTTAATTCAAATCAAAATAAAATTCATATACATTTATAAATCAACAATTTATTATTGCGACTACAATTATCATTAATTATGCAATTCAGTTATGTTTTCACCGTCAAATTTAACAAATTAAATCACTATATTATTATTTACAACAAATTAATATCAAAATCATATTAAATTAAATAATAAATTTATTGCAAAATCTTGGGATGTTACATTCTCTCCAACTTAAAAACTTTTCATCCTCGAAAAGGAACGTAGAAATGAAGTGGCAAAATAAAATTGAAATAATATAAAATTTCAACTATACTTAGAAAGCATTTACTTAAATATATAGAAAACTTTAGTTTGCAAATAAATTTCACAAAATTTCCTAAGTCATAAATTCATGAAATTTTTTGGTAGTCTCCTTTGTACGGTTAGGTCCGGAAAACAATAATATATATATATATATATATATATATATAACCATAAATATACATCTCATTTCAATGATGAGGCATCCCAAAATTGGGGAAAACAATATAAATTTGCCAAATACGCTATATAATTCAATATACGTACCTTTCATTTGCATTATTAGTGATTTTTTTTCAGCAAGCAAAAGCAATTTTTATGCGCAAGTAGCTCCAATGCAAGCAAGTTTCCTTCAATACCTACTAGGCACTCAACAACATATAAAAGAAATAATATATATATATATATATATATATATATATATATATATATATACATGTTTACAGTAAACACAAATGAATTAGCAAATGCAACTAAAACATAAATAAAATATCCAATCAATTATATTCATTCAACCAAGCAATCTAACAAAAAATTTCAGTGTCACTTTTTTATTAGCATGATTTCATTGTTTATTTCACTTTTAAACAATTCATAATTTCATTTTTTATATTTCATTCTCAAATTCATTTCCAATGTCAACGCTTGGTTTATTTTATATTACTCTATATCATTGTTCAAGTAATGAGTTGTTGTCGTTTTAAATAAACAACTAAATTTTCCAATTCATATTTAGTTGACTGACATTGAATTATGTTTCACATTTAATTTCAATTTCCTTCAACAATTCTATCGACTTTATTGTCGTCCATTTTATTTATAATTAAATTTTAAATCGCAAATTTCCATGGCGCTATTTTTCTGAAATTTTGGTTTACACATATCTTGAAATTTACAAGTTGAAAATTAAAATTTTCTCTTTCATTAGGAAAATATAATCCAATAGAACTAGATGATTCTTGTTTCAAAGAATTCTGACTTATTTTGGATTCTATACCTTCATTTAAACTTCAATTCGAAAAATTATGAACTGCAGCTACGCGACGAGCTCATTTTAATTAAATTTAATTTGTTTGTTCAATTTTCGTTAAATTTATTACTTATAGACCAATCCACCTATATCACAACTAATTAAACATTTATTCAACTAGGAATTATCGACTGCCTTAAATTGTCAAACATTCAACCATCTGTATTTAATTTAAAACCAAACAATCCACTTTAATTAGCTAATTTTGTTGATTTGGTTTATTTGTCTAATTTGGTTAAATTAAATTTCGAACATAACTAAGTATATCAATCGCTTTTTCATACCTAAGTTCCATCAATTTTTTTATTTTACCATTCATTATCCAAGTCGATACGTGTATTATCTAATCGCTTAATCTTATAACATTTTAACTTCGTATATAATTGGTAAGCTATGCATATGCCAAAGAAAAGGATTGAATATTATACAAGTTCAATAGTTTTGATATATCTTAGAATTCATTATTTCAAATTCCTTAAGAGTTTCTATTTTTAATTTTTATAACTCTCTTATATTCATTTTCCTATTATATAATTCAGAAATTTTTATAATTTCAATTTTAGTCCATTTCAACAATTCTATTCATTAACTATTCAAGAACTTAAAATTTCAACTTCAGGCTCGTTTCTAAATCCACTTTAAAATGTTAAGTGATCTCTCCTACTTAGTCTCTTGGAAATAATGTTGATAATGTGTGCACTCATCACCGAAATTATTTCAAAAGGCAAAAGGGAAAGAGTATACACTTATTTCAAAATTCTTTTGAAAACAATTTCAATATGAAACAACTTTTTAAAATATAAATATATTATTTCAAACCATTTGCAAATTACCCGAAATCAAATTCTCAAATTCATAATTTACTTCTTACTTCATTATCAATAAATTTTCAATATTTGATTTTTCCTAAACCAATCAACAACCAATGGTTTTAATTATTAATGAATCGAATGATAAATGATGAAAATTTAATATTATCATCAAAATTCATATATTTTCAAATAATTATATATATACATTAAAATATAACTCAAAACAATATTATGTCAATAAGTCCTATTCGAGTGTTCAGAAATCCCTATCGATACATTGGCATCCCAAGTACCGACCAGAATTCATAAATACTCAACAGAATAAATCAACACAATAAAAAATCATTTTATATCAAAATTACAAGTACGCTCTCTCATAACACTCAAACTCATTCTAGGGTATTACCACCCTATTTCTAATGAGTTAATCCCAAATAGAGCCAAGGTTTTCGCTAAAACAAAGCTCTGATACCAAATGTAACATCTGGATTTTTTTGCCGTTCAAATCGACAAAAATCCTTAATGTCGACATAAACAGATCAAAAATACAGATATTTATTAGGATTAAAATAAGAAAATGAAGAAAGAAGAAAACAAATACAGAATCTCGCAGCGGAAGGACAAAATATAATAAATAAATAACAGTTCATGAAGCTGTTAAAACATACATTTTATTATATTTTACAATGATTATCAGAGTAAATTAACATCCAACATACCAATGCAAATGCAGCGGAATAATAATAATACGTCTTTTGAGCTCCATCTTCATCTTCATAATGGTATCTTCAAAGAAATTGAAACTTCGCTAACTGCAACTCGGTCTGACCCAAGCGTATTACAACAAAAAGAAACACAACAAACACTCGGATCAGAACTAAATCATTCTCACATTAGTTAAATCAAATTCATGTGAAAATATGAGTGCAATAACTTAGGAGATGTTACGGGAATTTCCATCTCCTAAGGATCCGTCAAACTAATACTATATAATATAATACGCTATTATAATAGTGTCTACGGTTAAATATAAAATATTAAAATAGTGTAAGCGGGATTACCATTATTACCCTTACACCATTTATACCGTTGCCGTACAGTTTGCATATAACACACCAGTACGTCGGCGGATAGGGATGCACCGTGATACGACAACGTTAAATCAAAATCGTAGGGGGCTCGATCAGGATAATATGACAAGGCATCGAGGCAATACCCATCAGTAGTGATTCTACTAGATTGCGGACCCAGGCCGGTGGTAACGCATAGCCGCAACTACCGCCCACCCCAGACATACCCCGAAAATCAATCAAAGGCGCCAATCAATCACAAAGTATATATATGGTATTGAAGAAGTATGCCTGTTTAGAGTAGCTAACTCAATTAACCAGGGTATGGCTCCTGTTTTAGTCATTTTAATTATAACCTGAAGGTCAAGGCTATCCATCATCGTTCTCTTTCTTCAAATCCAGTAATCGCCTCAAAATCCATCCAACACCATTTCTGGAACTTCACCGCGTACACAGTTGTTAAAGTGGTTTTCGGTATTAGCAGAGAGTATGACAATATCCGATCCTGGTCTCTTTAACAACCAATCGTTTACATTTTCCACACCGGTCAGTTCTTTTACATTTTGAAGAGGTTCATACTTCATATCAAAATATCAGATTTTCAAAATCATTCAATATTCAAGATAGAATATTATTCATACTAAAATCTCCATTCAAACCAATTAAAATCTTGAAACAATTCCAACTTTAATAATTTGAAAATTAAAATAGTTAACCATATATTTAAAATAGTTTAGATAAATAATTGAAATAGTTTGAAAATAAATAGTTTGTAATTTAAAATAGAATTTATCAAATTTATTAAAATATATAGTTAAAACATTGAGTAATTTACAAAATAAATAGTTAATTATAAAATGATTTATTTAAAATAATTTATAAAATAAAATAGTAATAAAGTAAAATAGTTTATAAAGAATATATATATAATTATTATTAAAATAGTTTATAAAATGATTTGAAATACTATAGTTGGAATTAGAATCGTTTCTCTAACATTTTCAATTTAACTTGAAGTCATATTTCAACTTCAATTCAACCAACTCAATTTTCAATAATTCCATTTTGATTAAACTTCCAATTTACATTCATTTCTATTCGATAAAATTAATTCAAATAGTTACATTCCAAATCAGATTCTCATTTTCACTGATTTCAATTTTATAACAAATATTGATTTCACAATTCATATATAATTCAAATAATTGTTGATTCATAATAAATTTCAAAGGTGGGTGAAACCATTCAATTTCAATAAATTCGATTT
The DNA here is from genome assembly GCA_030737875.1 of Allium sativum. Lineage (NCBI taxonomy): Eukaryota > Viridiplantae > Streptophyta > Magnoliopsida > Asparagales > Amaryllidaceae > Allium > Allium sativum. Next base: position 2,772,141 of record JASFAX010000039.1, on the reverse strand, counting down.
ACATTATATTTCACTTTATTTAGCTTCAGTTACAATACTACTTTATTTCCCTTTTTATTTATATTTCAAAATTCAAAGTTCAAGTACAAAGAAAAATAAATTATAAAACACCGCTCATATTGTCTTTAAAACAATATTTCAAAGTTCATGGTTAAAACATATTTTATTTAACCAACCGGTGTCCGTATAAAATTTTCTATCCTATGGCCAAGTGATACTTAAATTTTAAATTTAATATTTTGGGAAAGGATATATATCATTTCAATCCATATCAGGGTCATAGGTGTTTATCATTTCAACCTACGTTCTTAATTCATTTTAATGATTAATCCTGGGTTTATTTGATGCCCGCAACATGTAGGGTAATAGTTGGGATTAATCAATACAAACACTAATCATATAAAATCGAGGTGAATAATAGGTAAATTCACATAAATAACCATAAACATGTAAACATATCAAAATCAATCCAGACATCACATCAATACAATCAAAGAGTTCATAAATTTTCTAGTTGTCTTATGTCGGGTAGTATTAAACTAGCAACTATATCAAATTTTAACTTAACTAAAATTTCATACTAACGGTCAATTTATATTAAATTATCAGTGTCAACCAACATAAATATGCAATTATAACTATAAAACAGCAAATAATACAATCACATCATGACATAATATAAATTTAAGTAATATTAAAATATTTTAGTTAGATGTGAGTGGGTTTAATCACTCACCTTGGTTCCGAATGCGTTTGAACTACAAAATAGGCCCAAAATTTGACGGTCTCAGAATCAGTCCAAACCAGTGGCATCGCGAAGAATTCGTCGATACAATTTCAATGCAATAAACCGCGTATCAATTGAAGCTCGTATGAAAAAGTTATATTAGTTTTAGTGTTTGGAAAATTAATTAAAACAAAAAACGAAAATTGGAACAAAAATGGGACAAAAACCTTACCATGTCAGCCTAAAAGGTCAGCTCCTTCTTCCTGTAAATCACGTTTTCCTTCTTTGTGAATTGCAGAACCCAAAAACCATCGTAATCTCTAATTCACGCACACCACTCGAAGCCACCAGTCTCTGATCAAATTACACCAACATGTCCGCCGCCTCGAGAGATGCCACCACCCAGCAGCGGGCCCCACTCGGTGGTCCCTATCGTCCGTAAAACCCAGATAACCGTGCCGCCTTCTAATGCAAATTCTGGCGATTTTGTACACAAAAACCACTGATGAACCGTATGGATCGAAAGAGCTCGTCGAGAGCTACGATTTTGTTTATTAAGTTTGTGATTTCGTTGCATGGATTGAAAGAAATTGAGATGCAAAGAATCAAAAATTCGCAGACATTGAAATAAGGACGGCGGCTGCACAAATATTTAGGGTTTTCTGAATTTATTTAATAATATATTTATCGTTTTGCGTGTTATAAAGCTAAAAATGGGCCGGAGCCCAAATCAGGCCTGCTCACTGCCTAACAATAGGTTTTGACGCCTTCTGAACGCGATGGAACTAGTGGCGAAGTCCAATTTCGAAGTCTACTGCAGTTTTACTTAAAACGTAATATTCTTAATTAAATAATGTACAAATTTCAATATTCATTTTAATTTACTGGAGCCACATACTAACTCAAAAAATTATGAAATTTGGAATCTAGCTATGTTTTGACGATACGGTTCTAACAAAATTAATTTCATCGAATTCTGAGATCGTCTGTAAATTGATTTTTTTTTTGTTCATTAACACAAATAAAATATTCATTTTCATTAATTAACCATTTAAATTAAATTCAACGGTTAATAATTTTAATTCAAATCAAAATAAAATTCATATACATTTATAAATCAACAATTTATTATTGCGACTACAATTATCATTAATTATGCAATTCAGTTATGTTTTCACCGTCAAATTTCACAAATTAAATCACTATATTATTATTTACAACAATTTAATATCAAAATCATATTAAATTAAATAATTAATTTATCGCAAAATCTTGGGATGTTACAACCTTACTTGATTGGTCGATTTCAAGCATTAACACAAATTTGAATTAGAATACCATGACTACGTGAAAAATATTCTATGAGTATTGAACCGTCAAATAAAATGGTCCTGGGCAAGCATTTTAGTCAGTGCAAAATAAAGTTTACTATAGTTCATTTCTAACTAATCCATTATCAACATGGACAATTGATAATGAGTATAAGTCCGAAATCGTGCAAAAGCTTGTCTTAATTGCCAAACAGGTAGCATGGGATGTATGAGTTCAAAACAAAAATTGCTACAGCAAACATTTTTCGATCTTAGCATGAAGGCTTAAGGTACGACTGACAAAATGCATTTCCATCACCACATCACAAGTCCGGTACAGAGACGTCGGACGCAAAATATCATAAGAGTGTTAAGCGAGGGCCGACACTCGCATATACAACCGGTCTATAGCATAAATACATAAGAGATAATAGCAAAAGTCAGACAAGAGAACTTCTTCTTTTCAACATTAGATCATTCCCCAGCTTGAGCAGAGGGAGAAATTCCAGTTGGTTTTGCCATGCCTCCAGGACTCGATAATTCAACAATGATCTCATCCTGAGACTTAAGAGGATGAACAAGCGCGGCTTTGTCCTTCTCCCGGGTAGTAATACGTTCAATATTCGCCCTGTTCAGCCTCTGGAGATCACAAGAAAAATGTTCCAAGCTCCTAATTTGCGTGCATGATATTGACCAATTTCTTCAGAGTGCTTTTCCATCCAGGTCCTAATAGAGTCAAGTTGCATCAATGAGTGATTCTTCAGAGTATCCTAATCTTCGGGGACTGATCGCTTGTCAGATGGATATATGTCCAAGTCAAATTGATCAAAGTTCAATCCCTGAAGACACCAGCCTTCAAATCGATCAACAAGCTCGGAAGTATATGGCTTGGAAGTGTAACTAGGCATGTTTATGATAGCTCGTAGCTCAGCCAAAATTGGGGCAACAGAAGTAGTTTGAATTTCTGACACAGGAAGTTTGACTAACCTATGGTGTTTCTGAGTTGTGTCCTCGCTCGAGGTTCCCTCGGTTCTTTTAGATATCCTGCATGAATAAGAGGTGTTTAGAAGTGAATAACAAACCAGAAAGCAACTTGTTCAAGATGTTTCAAATCGTTCTTGCCAACCTTGAGTATTTGAGTTATTATGTATGGTGTCGAATTCTAGGTCGTTCTGAACAAACAAGAAGCTTTAGGTCGCTATAACAGCCCGATTCCTTATGAAGTCTCCCTACTCCAAAATTTTTAGGTCGTAAACAACCTAAAAATTTCAAAGGGTTGAATGACCTAAATTTTTTTTGAAGGATTGAACGACCCAAAGATGAGGACTGAAATAATGACCTAAGGCCTTAAGTTACCGTAACGACCCAGAGTAGGGTCGTAGTCTAAAACCTAAAAGTGGTTGCGATGACCTAATTCAAGATATGCTATTACAGAACAATGACCTAATATAAGTGACCAACAGAGGCGCTTCAACTTTGAAAAGAATGGAAAGGCATGATATTGTAGATTAAGATCGTTAATGAGCGATGGAATTGAACAAGATTATTATTCTAGTATGCATAACACTTAGTAATAAAAGTCATGATCGAATTGCAAGAATTCATACATGAAAAATAGGCTGAAACCATCACAAATAGGCAAGCACAAGATCACTACAAACATCAACATTATCATCAAACGTATGATTGAAATCATAATCCCAAAAAATCCGAAAGTATCAAATTCAACTTAAAATGTATACACAGCAAGTAGAAAACTTTGAATCGCACCTGATTCTTGGTGATGAGAAGTTTCGAATTTGATTATCAGACTGAGGGATTGTTTGGACTTGAAACACTTTTATGATAATGATGATGATGATTGGAGGATTTAGTTGAAGATGACCTCCATTAATGAGGTTTTCTGGCTTAGATGAGGAATTCAAGAGAATGATGACTTGAAAAGAAAATAAAGAGGGGGATTAAACAAATAAACCAAGCTTGCAAGGCCCCACAACGACTTAATACTAAGGAGAATGCCAACGGGCTCTAATCCAAGTGTGATCAAGAAGTCACAGTGACTTAAGACCATGTCACGACCTAAGAAGCTGGACGACCTAAGGATAAAATACTTTAGGGACTCGCACGATTTAAAAGCCTTAGCGACCTAAAATCTCAAACGGCATGCTAAGGTCACCTAGTTCGAAGCCCGTACTATTTTCAATAAATACGAACTTCGAGGGGAAAATGATAACTCATAAAATATGTTTTAGAGAATAACAAGCATCTTTGGGTCATTTAATGATTTTAGGTCGACAGGCCCTTTGGGTCGTTATGGTTCCTCTAGCTCTTTGGGTCGACGGGCTTTTTGGGTTGTTATGCCAATCCCTAGCCCGCGATGTTCTTGGGTCGCCAGCACCTCAAATCGATAGCCTGCTAAAGGTTTTAGCCCGCTCCATCAAGACTCAGAATACTTCATCCTGCCTTGGCCCGCTCTAGATATGCTTGGGTCGCTCCATTTTGCTCAAGCTCGTGCCACCTTGTCTTTGCCCGCTCCGTTGTTGCAAGCTCGCGCCGCCACTCCTTAGACCATATAAACTTTCCTCCGAGTCCTTTAGCTCGCCCGATGACCTAAAGGAAGTTCAGGGAAATTACAGAATTACCACCTGGCCTGAATTCCACCTATAAATATCCCTCACAATGCTCAAAAGAGGGGGACGAATTTTCATTTCGAGGAGGAGGTGCCGCCAAACTCAAAGCTGGCCTACAACTTCTCTAATGGCTCTTATGGATCTAATGACTCATCTCTAACTTCATGCGAATCAAATCCATTCCTATGATCATTGAAGCTATCTCCAATTGGATCAAAGCTCCTTGAATCTCATTCATACAACATAAGAAAGATCTCCACCACCATTCCAAGCAATCTCTAATCTTCTCGAAAACTCTCGAAATTTGGATCTAAGTACAAAATCTAATCAAGACATGGAAGATCGCAAGAGCGCCTAAGTGATCAAAGATTGAAACATCTACCATCACAAAGCAAGTGACCCCTTCCATCCATTTGCCAAATTCAAGTGAATTAGATCATAAAGAGAGTTAAAAGGGAGAAGAATGAGAAATGAATGTATAGTGAGAGTTCATTCATGTTGTAAACAAAATATCATAATGGAAATTGATTGCAAAGTGTATGTAGATTCATTTAGAATCGAACCACTATAAAAATTCCTTTGTCTCCATTTTATGCTTTTTATTTTGTAATAACGCAGTTCTACATTTTGATCTTACCGAATCGGTGAAGTGCATCGTTTGCACCTTTGGTGTTGATTTCCAAATTTGGAGGAAACAAGAATAATTTTACTTGATGCATGAGTAAACGTGAGAATGTACATTTGTAAAATAATAGTTGATATGATTACCTTTTTGTAAAACATGAATTAGTTTTGTATGTGAATGTGGTATAGTTTTTACCTTTTATTCGGTTATGCTTTTTTCATTTGATTATATTGTTGTCATTTTGTCAGCTTTTTGGTAATAGTCTAAAATAGAATAGGTTAGAATCTTTATTTCACAATAGTGAATTTGGAAATAACCGAATGACCATGCTATTGTCGGTAAGTTATTTCTAGTATATACACCATAAACATGATTTTCAAATCACCGAATCTTCCTATATTTTCTGATCTTAAACTTTATACATTCTTGCATACTAAAAAGCTCTCAAATATTCAAATTACTTGTTGAATCATTGAAATTATTTCATATCTCTTGATTCAATAAGTAATATACTTCCTTTAGTCTTCACATACACGTTATATACTTGAGAATAAGATTATAGGAAGGGTGTACTCAACTATTGGCTATTCAGTGTTATTCAAGAACACAATCAAAAGTCAAACTCTTGTTATTTGGTGAAGTCCTGTGTTGGTGCTCAGGCGGGAAGTTCTATGTTGGTGCTCGGGCGGTATATCTATGTTGGTGCTCAGATGTATTGTAGACCTGTTCCTCCGGTGGAGAGGGTGTTGATAGTGAATTCCGGAAGGAGTCTGGGACTAGACGTAGGATGGGAAGTCCAAACCAGTATAAAATTCCTGGTGTCACTTTATTTACTGCATTTTCTTATTTGTGATATATTATATCAGTTAATATTTATTTGCATAACTATAGTATTAGACAAGTTAGAATACCATATTCACTTATGCATAATCCATATAGAAAGATCCTATCCTTAAGTCATACACGACTTCCAGCTTATACCACCAGGTTAGCTTAACCTCGTGTCTAAATGAGATTATAATTCAAATTTCCTATTTGGGGTGTACAACATTTTGTCCTAATTAATTTAGGAATTATAACCATTATCCTATTATATTTACTTTATCCAATCAACATTGGTTACAATTATTATTTATTGATTGCGATCCTATTTATAGCAAGAATTATATTAATTGCTACAAATGGTCACCCTAAATATATTAATTCAATATGGATTACATTTACATATAACTCCATAATTGAACCTTATCCAAACATTCAAACATTCAACACAACGCATATCATTATCGTTTTATGCTGCTTTGGACTGATAATATTTATATGTTTATATTTTATGTTTTCGTACGGTCAACATAATTATTATTTTTATTCTTTAAATTTAATGATTCGGTTAAGTCAATAACCAAACATTCCTTTTTGCATTCAATCTTTCCAAAAGGTTTCAATTTGGCAAAAAGACTATTTGCCAAAATCATTGTAAATTATGCCTAATTAATGGAATTGACATATTTCAAAATCACAAGAAATATATGTAAATATATAATTTGGAATAGTTGATGCAAATTACACATAAATATGTATAAATATATGTACATTTGCACAACTTTTCCTTTTTAATCTTTTCATCATACCCCTTGTGATTTCAAAATAATGCCTTTTTATTCAAAAGGAGGAAAACGACATATTACAACAATGAAGAAAAACCCAACAATATTGAATACAAAGAGGCATATATCTTTAACATTAAATTCACAAAATTTACTAATCATATCTTTTTATTCAAATTCATATAATTTAGTATTCAACACTGAACTAGAGATCTGGAATGTAACTACATCTAAATGATGTTTAATGGGACTGATTTCCAGATCTACAGTGCTTTACAACTATTGTAATATATTTTACAACATAACTCTAGGAATATGTGTAAAAAAGTTTAAAAATCCTACAATTAATATTATGCACAACCACAATTTACAAGTCACAAACAATTTTTATAATCAAATCTGATGGGTGCTAATTCAATTACAATCATATTATTAACATATCTGATGAAAATAGGCATATAAAATTGAGATCTAATAAAAACGAGATAAATAAGTTATTATAAATGTATATATAAATTTACCACTAGCCTGCAAGCATCCAACCAAAGTTTGAACCTTTTAGGCCTACAATTCCCAAATTCTTACAAATCTACAATTTATCTAAAATGGGAAAAATTCCAGATCTGTAGAGATGTAATTAAATAGGAAGAAAAGGGAGAATCTATAGTTAAGCGCTAATTTGCATTCTTATCCATTGGATCTGCTAATCCTCTCAATCCTATGTGATTTGGATTTGATTTGTTGTATAAGAATATATTTTTATTTATGAAATTAAGTTTGGAGAAGGAGGAAAATGGTAGAGCTTCGCTGCTTCCCACAGATTTGTGTGGAAAAGAATGAGGCCGTACCCCTTTGTTTATAGGAGTGGAATTGTCCTTGGACCGTAAGATTCGTTTTAATTAACATCCGTCCATTTGTTTAATATATATTATAAACTAAAACTATAAAACCTAGCCGTCACTGGGCGATCTGACCCCCAGTGGGTCGACCACTATTGTTCCAGAAGCATTTCAACCTTTCAAATCTTATAAATAGGGGCTAATTTCGAATTTTTTAATCATTCTTCTTCTCCATATTCATCCATTTTCATTCCTCCATTAATATTTCATATTTTTATGATTTCTACACTTATACTTTGCCAATTTCAATTCTATTTATATAAAACTTCTTCTCTTCTCACTCTCTACTCATTACTCTCTGAATCAAAGTGATATTGAAGAGTTATAGGGCTATTGTAATCATTTGGGATTGTTTTGGGATAGTCTGTGAAATAGTGTTTTCCTTGTAGCCGTGAAATCAAGGAAGGAAACGGTGTTAACCTTATAGCCGGGGAAATCAAGGGTGGTGTATAAACGGTGGTTACCTTGTGGCCATGAAATCAAGAGTGTTGTACTTGGATATCGATATAATAATAAAACTCTGTGCAATCCAGTGTTGCGTGGGACTAGACGTAGGAGTAATCCGAACCAGTATAAAATCTGGTGTGTTCTTTCCTTTTCGGCATTTTATTTTTGTTTATTTCTGTGTTCGTGTTTGATTCTGTGAATGTATATGTGATGTGTGATTCATATAGTAGATCATATAAGTTTTAGATTTTCTTAAATTCCTTGAAAACACTATTCATCCCCCTCTAGTGTTAGTTCTGCCTTAACGATCCATTCCGCATTCCCTAACAGAGTCCGAGCATCTAGCAGAAGGGAGAAGGTTACAGAAGGAGGATGAGGATGCCGCAAAGCATTAAGCTAAGGACAAAGACATAATCAATGGTGGTTCTTTTTTGCGGTCCCCGAGTCTAGAGAGGTGGAGGGGTGTTGTAACGATCCGACTTTTTAGCCATTAAGTTTGAACATTTAAAATTGGTTCAGATGTTGATTTGGAAATTTAAATAACTTGAATTCTATGATTTTGAGTATTTATTTAATTTTAATAGTAAACTAATAAATTTAACTTCGAGATAATTGAGAATAAATTGGATCTGAGGTATAGTATGAGCTGGATGATTTATTAAGACCCAATTAGGTTCAGATTTGAATTATAACAAGGAAATTATTAGATAAACGAAGTTTGAACATATTAATTTAATTTAATTAAAAACGAGCTCACAACGTCGCGACAGTTCATAGTTTTATGCTTCGAACTTCAGTTGAGTACACATGATTCAATATAAGTCGGAATTTTTTGAAATAAGAATCTTCCGGATCTATTGAATTATAGTTTTCTAATGAAAGAGAAATACTGAGATTTCATCCTGTTGAGTTATGTAAAAATCAAATTTAAATAAAAAACGCGGTATAATCATTTGTAAACTACAACGATTTATTATATAAAATTAAATGATTTTTAATAAATCGGATATCAAATTGATTTGGAATTTAAAATGCTAAGTTTAAAATACAAATTAGTTTATTTTGAAACTATATAAAATCTAGTTGAATATAGATGATAATAATATTAATAATAATTTATTATTAATGAATTTGATTGTTTTGAAATCAATTTATATTTTACTGATTTAATATGGAACTTGAGAATAGCCAATTTTCAAATGACCTCAGATTTCGATGAAACCAATTTTATAAAATCTGTAATGGTTAATTATTGTGAAATTTTTAGTTTTAGGTCAATTGGAGTTATTTTGTGATTGTGCGCAATATAAACGCATATCGATTTACATTTTAAAAGTAAAATAGGGGTTTTCAAATGGTCTTGGCATTCGATGAAAACAATTCCATCAAGTAAGAAATATTAAGTTATTGTATGGTTTCAAATTTCGTTTCGATCAAACATTGTATGTACTCGTACGAGCTGAAAACCTTTACGTTAATTACACGTTAAATAATAACATATGAGTCGCTTTCGAAAAATCAAAACCAAATCTTTAAAAATCTCTTGCAAAATCTTATCAATTTTCAGCACCATTCAAAATCTTTGAAAATTTTATAAAAAGATCATTCAAATCAGAAAAAAAATCTAGGCAAGATACGGTTGTGTCCTTTGAGCCAAAAATTTCATCTGAAGCATTTTATGAACCTACTTTATCTTTCTTCTTTGTTCAACATAGAAAATAAACCAAAGCTCACTGATTTATTCAGAAAAAAATCAAATCAAATGAAAGTTGATTCCTTGAGATCGTATAAACCTATGCTTCATCTCGGTATCATTCTTATGTGCTGCGACATGTTTCCCCAGACCGTTTTTGAAGCAACAACGAATTTTTAAACATATTTTCTGGCCGATGTAAATGTCAAAGGGGATGGGTGTTCGAAGAAGAAAGGAAGGGGGAGGGGAATTGCGTCAAGCGGCAGTGGTCAGAGAGGGTACGGTGGGCTGTGGTGGCCGGTGAAGCGGGTTGAACGGGAATCGATTTTTAGGATTTTTGGTGGCTGATGTCACTGTGTGGGTTCAGGACAGCGCGTGTATATCCTGTTTTGGTCAGCGTGTCGGTGGCGAAGTGGATTCATCTTTGGTGGCTCGGTGGTGGAGCGATGGGAGGTTGGAAAGGTGGGTTTTGTTTCGTTCGTGGGAAGAAGAATACGGGATTTCGAACCTGGGTGGATGCAACGATTAAGCGGCCTAATTACTTGAATTAAGGGTTAACGATGATAGCTAAGGTAATTAAATAGTTAATTAATTATTAGAGAAGTTTTAATATGATCATAAACTTATAACGCATGCATATATTTCATGTGCGAACAAAATTCAGCGAAACAAGTGGTGTTGGAATCGTAGTCGTGACCACTACGTGTACAGATTGGTTTGGTTTGGTTTGATTTAGATGCAATTGGAATTTTATGTAATTTCAAATCCCAGTTTGAAATTATATAAATCGACCTGAAATCATCAATCGGAAAACGAAATGTGAGTTAAGTCTTACACCTTCTGAAATACTGCAATGTGATAAAATTCTTGTAATTACAATATATCGTTATTAGCATAAATTGGATGTTTGAATAACTGTTGTTTGATTGATAATGGTTGTTTGGTTGATGATTGATGATTGACGTTTTTATATTTCTGTCATTTAGATGATTTAGATGGATTCTCTATTTCATATGAAATTATTAAATAATATTATGAGTTGTGATGTAGGGAAAAACAGGTCGGAGGGACCCAACTGGATTCCTCATACATTTTGGATGTTATTTGTTTTCATATTTATATAAATATGTATTGTTTATTCCAAATAACATCAAATTATTTTTGGATGTTGATTGGTTGAATTGGATTCAACGTTGATGTTTTATTACTCAATAAACAATATTGATTAAGTGATTAGCAGCAGATAGCCTAAAATCCATCTTTTTAAGATGTTGATTTGTCGTCAGGAGAATTGACGAAGGAATGTTAAATTTTTTATATTTATAACTGAGGCATGATTTAAATTTATTTTTTTATAAGTAAATCAATATTTGTAAACGTATTTTATAGAAGTATCATGATTGGTTTTTATATAGAAAATTCTTATGTTTTTATGAGTTTATAAGCAGAAATTAACCTAAGGGTAAATAAATTGAGATAATTGGTTTTAAACAATTAAGTGTGAAGTTGTTAAATTAATTATATTATTAACTAATTTAAGAGAAAAAGATTTTGGGAAATCAGTTAACAAGTTAACCGATGTTTTCAGGTTAACAAAGTCAGTTGTTTTTAACTGTAGCAGGTTATTAGATTAATTTGCTTCAACTAAAAGAAATGATTTTGACAAATAGTTGTCTAAACTCAATGAGGGTTCATAAAAGTTAATTAATCTTTTAACTAATGATGTATAAAGGTAATTAGCGAGTTATTTACTATAAATAAAGTTAATTATTATTTAAATAAGGTTTAAAAGAAATCAACTATTTGATTTTAGTTAATAAAGAGTTAACTACTTTTACAATAGTTAATATTGAAATTAATTATTGTTTTAACTATTAACAATTTAAGCTAATTACTTTTTAATTGAATCATTTTAGGAAGTAATCAAGTTATAATGAAACTTGGTTAGACTTTGTTAAAGTCTTTTTAAAGGGGTATTATAATAAACCTTAGTTTTTTATATAACAAAGTCTATAAAAAGTAGGTGAAGCTAATGTGCTATTTTTAAACTAGCGTTTAGTTAATATTTGAATTAAGTAAAGATGTTTGAGATCTAAAGAGATTTTCAAAGTGCAAAAGGTAAGTTGTTTAAATGGATTTTTGTAAAGGATTTAGTAAATGGATTAGGAAATAAATTCAAATTAAGTTTTATAATAAGGTGCTTAATGGTTTTTGGTAAATGGATTCTATAATAAATCCGAGTTATAAATAAAATTTTATTAGACAGGTTTAAGTTAAAGGTTTATATTTGGTATGGATTTACTTAATAAACAGATTAAGTGAAGGTGATCGAAATCGGAAGGGAATTTTCAAAGTAAGTAATGGTCTATAAAGGCATATTTTAAAAGAAATCATAAATGAAATTTGATATGTATTATTATTAATATCATATTTTGAGTTACAATCTTTTATCTATATTAAGATAAGAACGTTGTTGAATCGAGGTCTAAGAGGAAAACAAAATACTCCAACTTGATTGACGTCATGATTATATGAGGATTGGTACTAGTTTGTAATAGTAAAGATGTTGGAAATAAATTATTATTTCCATAAAAAGGATATTGCAACTTTATTTTCTACGTTTTGGAATATAATTAAAATGTGTGTTCTATAGTAAACAATGTATTACTTAACATTGTTTGGCCAGACATGAAGTGTGACTATACTTATACCATTCAATTAAGTATATGGCACTATTTTCTAAATAATGAAAATAGTATGGTTTTGAGTATACACTTATTCCAAGAAATAATTAAATGGTTGGGATTTTTGAAGAAATGAAATAAGAGGTTATACTGGTTTGAAATAGAAGCGGACATTGAAATTTAATTATTATTTCCATATGCATTATCATAAACTTTAATCTGTAAGTTTAAAGTTGTTTGGCGTTATATAAAGAATACATCGTTTGGCATTGTTTTGGCCCATACAAGTTTAATGACTAGATCTATATCATTTTGCTGTGTATATATAGATATCTTTCCAAGGTAAAGGAAATTAAAGAGATTATGTGAAAATATAACGATATTTTCAAAGTAAAAGAAAATAAAGAAGAGATTTCATGAATATGTTATTCTGAGGAGATAAGGATTTGGTTATTTTTTTCAAAGTAATGAAAACAAGATAGATTTGTGAATATAATTAACCGTTTGAGACAAGTATAGAATCGATTTTTAGGAATCGATAAAAAGGGTTTTAGAGTAGACGAATATGCAGCGTGGCGCTGCACAACCGATTAGATAGCATAGATAATAAAATTATCTGATCAACAACCTTGATCGGTAGCCAAAATAATAAGTTCAGGATTAAAGTACCATCTCATAAAAGGTTTTAATGAACTGGTTTTAATAAAAAGGGCCTAAGCTACTGATGTACTTGACCATAATGTTTGATGTGATGGTTAAAAACCCAACTATTAATGAATATTCCTTGTTCTAGGATACCGGGATGGGTACCAGACCCAAAACAACTTCAAACCAACTTTACGTTCAAAAACTAACTTGTAGCTATGCTTATGAGATGGTTTGAAGTCATAGATCTTTAGAGAGAGAGATACTCATTGATGTCTTTGGTTAATTACTAGGATTAAACTTGTAGCAGTAAATCTCTTTGCCTTAGGGTATCTTTGGTTCATTCAATTCCATAACAAACTTGTATAGACGAATGTCTGACAAAGTATTTCCTATATTCATGTACGTTGATTGTTACAAATATACCTAGTATGGTGGTGGAGAAGGTAATTTCTCTTTGCTTAACACCCAGAGTATATTTGCGAAAATCAATTAGTGATTGGATGGATCTGACAATGTGACATTCAAAGTTGAAATGTGATGATTCTGAAATGGTAATTGTGACCTCAAGCCTCATCAATCGAGACATGACTGAAATCGGGTAGGTAGCAGGACTATGTAGGTCATACCCATTAGGGTATATCATCACCTAATCTAGAGAAACCAGTTGTCCTTATTTGCATGCTTGGAATGATACGGTTGTTGATCCCAATCGTGGTGATGATATATTCGGTACATTTAAGTTAAATGAATGGCTAGTTCTCTGTAGCCGAATTGCAGGATGTTCTTGTTGAACCCCAGTGTTTTACCTCTAAAGAACACAAATCCAAAGGTGGTTCCATACCTACTCATGTTGGAAATCCAAACTCCAATATGAGCCATACATTTTTAGTTGTATATCAACTATGTCGAAAAGTGATATGCAATCTTTTAAGTTGTATTCCTATTTTATTTGTAATTTGATAGGCATTATTATAAGATCACTGGATTTTATATAAAAAGTGTTTTGGTTATCATAAGGTAAAAACGCATGCCATGTTTATGTGTGGTTGTGTCTTACGAGAGTTCCATTCTTTTGAAAGGGATTTCTAAATTTAAGAAAGTTGTTATGTTGTGAATTTTATCATTGAAAGTATTCTAGACTGATCTGGGTAATTTTTCTTTCCTCAAAATGTTTACGGGTCACGCTTAGTATAATTTCCAGGTTAGGTTTTACTTGGAGCTTTAGGAGATGAGTCAAAGTCGAGACGTATTTTCTAGTATTAATTTTTTTCTGTTGTGTATTTGTTAGGTTTTATAATTTGATCTACTTGTGTACTCTGATTGCATAATCATATATATACAGTTTTCTCTTTGTGTAAAGAGTATTGATATATATTATATTTTATTTGTGTTGTTGTGTGATTCTTTTCTGATTTAATTTATTTTTGTTGTGTGTGTTGTATTTATTAGGTTTTATAATTTGATCTACTTGTGTACTTTGATTGCATAATCATATATATACAGTTTTCTCTTTGTGTAAAGAGTATTAATATATATTATATTTTATTTGTGCTGTTGTGTGATTCTATTCTGATTTTGTATTATTCTTCTTCTTCATTTTCTATTCTAAGATTTCTTTTTTTTCTCACCCTCTAATTTCTTTCTCTTTATCCGCTATCCTGTGCCATTTGAGTTGGACATGTGTGGTTAAATGTCAGCTTAAACGGTACGGAAAATTCAGATTGTCACAGATACAATCCCGAATTCCCTTCTCTCAAGTTGCCGAAGCTGCTAACACCAATTACTAAAATGCCCAAGGCTCCGGGACTTACCAGTGACGGCTCCACGGAAGGTATCTCTCTAACCTCGCCGGAATTTGAGAGAGTCTACAAGACGTCAGTTGGGTCGCAACGTTGTTCCCGTAAGACTATTTGTTATTTCACTTCATGCTATAGGTATCCGTCCAGCCTAGACTTCATCTAAAGCTCAGTCTCAAGCTGTTGATGAGCCAAGTTTTCCCCTACTGACGATCTTGACAAGGATGAGGGCAAGATTGATGCGCTAAAAGGCTTAGACGGCAAGGGCACTCAAGGCGCTAGGGAAGAAGATGTAACTTATACCATAGAATGTGGATCGAAGGGACCATTAAGCATGGTGGAGATTCAAGTAATGGAAATGGGGGAGCTTCAAAATCTTAAAGATGAGACCATATTAGTTGATACATCAACACCCCCTTTTCAATTCCCCCTCTCCGAATAATCCCTTCTTCTGGCCCAGTTTTTCCCATCAAGAAGACTCTGCCTCTTGTTCCAACCAAGAGCCATAAGAAAAAGGAGCTTTTTGTTATTATGACAGTATGTCCAAGAAATTGAAGTCCGTCACTATTGATGAGCTCATTGAGATGGTCAAATAAAAGGAGAAAGAGATGGAGAAGAAGAAGACTGATGATAAGCCGTCGAAGTTTTACATATTGCTTTCAGTTCAGTGTACTCGCAATTCAAATATTACTAACTCAAATAATAATTAATAAGTCATAAGACAAGTCGTAGGGGTCGTAGTACCAAGCGTCATAGTCGAGAGGTATAGTGCATATGCTCCAAATTAACTTCGGATCACGAATCATGTTCGAAATTAATTTATATGTCCATACACGTGCCCCCTATGTATGTAGGGTTTAGGCTGACTCTATTGGGCATCTGGTCCTTAAGTCTTTATACTGTTGCCCCCAATCAAAGGATAACAGGGTTGGTGCGAATGTCATAAAATCATCCTTTATACTCTCCCAAAATCTTTTTTTCCCCAAAAAAACAAAAGGCTCCTCAGTTTCATATAGACCAAAAAAAAAACCATTACAATAGTCACTGTTTTTTATTATTTTCTTATAATCAACCAAAAAGCTTGTAAAGATAAAATCAATTCTAGTTCCAGCCTTTCTCTGTATCTTCCCATTCTTACCATCCGCTGCCGCCCTCCATGTTACCGCTCCCGGACCCTCCTCCCCAATCACATTCATATGGGGATGTGGCAACCGTCTTGCCTTTATCGACAATTTGCTACTCCCAAAGTCAGTCTTGATTAGAGTCGCAGGTTTAGTGGTTGTAATTCATGGTGCACCATTCACACTAACCCAATCGAATTATACTCTCTCTCAAGTCGTGAGAGTTAGAGTTAGTAGCGCAAACAGTCGCATCACATTTGCTTTAGCGTCATTCCAACACTTCAGTTCTCAAAGCGGGGATCACTGTATCGAGCATCAAAGTCCAGCTAGAATACAGTCAACCCAAATCTGGCTAGTCGCGAAGTTGAGTCAATTTGTCAAAACATGAGCCAATGAACATCGTTAATGATTCATTTATCCCCTTTGTTCTAGTCTTAGCATAGGTCGGTCAACTCACAACATAGTGCCAAATTAGTAAATACAGTCATAGAGTATGGAAGGGAGCTTTTTTACTTGTAAACAATTGGCAAGCCATGCCTTATTACATAGCTAAAAAATTAAAATAATAATTACAAAATCTAAAAGAAAAAAGGCCTAACTCAATAAGGCAGCAAGCTCCTACTGTTCCTTGCTCTTGGAAAATGATCGCCATCAATAGTCGTCAGCCTGAAAGTACCATCATCAAGCCTTAGCTGAATGACATAGGGTCCTTTCCAAGCCGGGCTCAGGTGGACTGGAGCCGAGTAAATGTGCTTTAGTACGAGGTCGCCTTGCGTAAAGGTCCTAGGCCGAACCTTTTTGTTGTAGTATCAAGCGACTCGCTGTCTATATTTCGAAGCACGGATGTTTGCCTCCTCTCTCTTCTCATCAATCATGTCAAGTGATTCCAGGAGAAAAGCCTTATTATTCATAGGGACATAGTATTTCATTCGATGAGAGGGTACTTCAAGCTCCATAGGTATCACCACCTCAGAGCCACGGAACAGGGCAAACAGAGTGTGCCCAATCGTTGACTAATGAGTTGAAAGATAAGCCCAAAGGGATAATGGTAGTTCATCGACTCATTTTCCTTTGGCTCGCTCCGGTCTTTTCTTCAAAATGGACTTAATGATCTTGTTCATTGCTTCGACTTGTCCATTTAAATGCTGGTGTGCAACCGCAATGTACATTTTCTCAATGTGATGTCATCGAAAAAAGTCTCTGAACTCTGTGCTATCGAATTGGGTCCCGTTATCAGTAATGACAGTCTTAGTAAGCCCAAATCGACATATGATATTCTTGACGATAAAGTTTGTCACTTGCATTGTCGTGATCGTGGTTTGCGATTCAACTTCAGCCCACTTTGTAAAGTAATCAACCGCCAGATTGCGTATTTGCTCCTCCCTTCGAAATTAGAAGGGTACGGATGATATTTACTCCTCAAACTGCTAATGGCCAAGGGCTTACCATTTGAGTGAGTATAGTTGGTGGAGCTTTTGGAATCTTTGCAAATCTCTGGCACTTGTTGCAGTGTCATGAATAATCAGCTGCATCTTGTTGATGGTAGGACAGAAGTTGCCGTATCGAAGTATTTTCTTGGCCAAGGTCCGCAAACTAGTGTGGTCGCTACATCCACCTTCATGAACTTCTCGTAATACACGTGTGATGTTGTTGTTGGAAATAACCCGCAGTAATGGAATGGAAATAACCTGCAGTAATGGAACCAAGAAGCTTTTTTGGTATAAAATGTCTCCTTGGATTATGTACCTTGAGGCTTAGAGCACGAGAGCACATATTTCGTTTTTCGCTTTGAAAGGGTTCCCTATAGGTGGAAGTCTTTGATGGTAGTCATCCACGATTCTTTTTCAGGCTCAGTATCCAACACCATGTCATCTTCCACTTAGTTTATGCTAGAAGTTAATGCTCTAGAAGGATTAACTCAGCCTGCTCCGGACTGTTCGAACTGGCCATCTTGGCTAATGAGTCAACCTGCTGATTCTACTCCCTTGGAATATGATATAACATTCGAACCATCCTAACATTTTCTCCACCTGATTGAGGTATTTAATAAGTCGATCTCCCTTTTCCTAGAACTCCTTTCTAACCTGAAACACAACAACCTGTGAGTCATAGAAAATGTTTAGAGCCTTTGCTTTGCGAGTCTCATTCCGACAAGTAGGGCTTCATACTCGGCTTCATTGTTAATGGTCGACAACTCCAGCCTTAATGCATAACACCGACTGTCCCTCAGGAGTGAATATGACAACTACAACGCCAGAACATTAGTTATTTTGGGCCCCTTCAGCATACAACTTCCATCTGACAGTCAGAGGGCCCATTTCTACATCTCCATCATCTTCGGGTGCAGTGAATTCTGCAACGAAGTATGTCAATGCTTGTCCCAGAATAGCTTTTCGAGGAATGTAAGCGATATCAAACTAGCTCAATTCAATATTTCATTCAAGTAACCTCCCGAACGCCTCAGGTCGTTGAAGGACCTGTCGTAGCGGCTAATTGGGATATACTTTGATTGGATGGGCCTGAAAGTAGTGGTGAAGCTTTCTCGATGTTATTAACAAACGATAAGCGAGTTTCTCGATCTTTGAGTAGTTGCACTCCGATCATGTCAACTTTTTGCTTGCCTAATAGACTGGTCGTTGCACCCGGTCTTCCTTGTGAACTAAGGCTGAACTGATTACATGTGAGGATACTGCCAAGTATGCAAACAATTCTTCATGATCAATGGGCTTTGACAGGATAGAAGGTCTCTCCAAGTGACCCAAGAGATTCTAGAAGGCTTCAACACAGTCGGGCGTCTAAACAAAATTGTGCTTCCACGCTTGATCAACTCAAAGAATGGTAGGCACTTGTCTATGGCTCTGGATACGGATCTGCCCGACGCTGCCACTTTTCCGATTAGACTCTAAACATCATTGATCTTCTGAGGTTCTTGGATGCCTTTAATAGCGATAATTTGTTTAAAGTTAATTTCGATTCCTCGAGAAATAACAATGAAACCCAAGAACTTCCCTGATGCAATGCCAAAACAACATTTCAAAGGGTTAAGCTTCATCCCATATTTCTGAAGGACACCGAACATCTTCGTCAAGTTTTGGACATGATCGATTGATTACTTTGATTTCACTAAAATATCATTGATTTATTCTTCCATCGTCTTTCTGATCAAATCAAGGGATATGCGGTTGACCAATCGTTGGTATGTCACTCCTGCATTCTTTAGTCCAAATGTCATAACCACATAAAAATATAACCCGAGGTCGGTTGTGGTATTCTCCTGGTCTGGGACATGCATCGCGATTGGGTTATATCTTGAGTAAACATCCATGAAAGAGAGGAGTTCATGTATAGCAATTGAGTCGATAAGCTAATCGATTCAGGAAGCAGAAAATTGTCTTTAGAGCATGCTTTATTTATGTCTGAAAAATCAAAACACATCCACCATTTCCTGTTAGCCTTTTTCACAAGAACCGAGTTTGAAATCCACTTAGGGTATGTCACATATTGGATGAAACCTTTATTCTTTTAGTCTCTCGACTTCTTCCTTCAAAGTTGTTGATCTCTCTGGGCCGAGCATATGCCTCAACTGCTTTATTGGAACATACTTTGGGTCAATATTTAGTGAATGACTCATGATATATAGAGATATCCCACACATGTCAACATGGGTTCACACAAACAATCAACGTTTGCACAGAGGAATTCAATTAAATTACTCGTCTAAAGGGTTCCTAGATAGGATTTGATCTTCAAGACCTTAATCGGGTCGTCGTTATCGACCGAGATCTCCAACGTTGTTTCATTAGGAGTCGCCCTTCTACATTTGGGTCCTAGTCCCTCGGATCAATGTCCTCGAGTTCGCGACTGGACGGTCCTAGCTGGGATGTTTTCTTTACTTGCTATGATGTCGCCTCCTTTTGCAGGAAGTAGATTGTCTTCAGACTCCTTACTTTCCTTATCATGGATTTCCTTCCATTCTACTAGATAGCGTGCTCATCCTTCTACCTAATCTCCTCGTACAATTACAACCCCACCACCTATCAGAAACTTAAAGAGAAAGCACCAAGGATCAATGCAGGCTCTGAATTCAGCAAGGGTCGGTTGTCCCATAAAGGCATTGTGTGGAGAGTTTATGTCTATCACAAGGAATGGGAGGACTTTCACTCTTCTACAGTCTCCCCTGCTCAATTATACTAGTAATTCAACAATCCCAATTGGTTTGGTAGTCGAGCCATTGAAACCGCGTATCCTTCCTCCGCATGGTTTCAGGTCTCTTTCTTCTTGCTACATCCAATCATAAGCTTTTTCAAATACGATGATTATGAAACTCCCACAATCCACACGGACTTCCCGTACAGTGGTTGGACCTATAATGGCAGTTATCACCAGAGGATCGATACTTGGGGCTTCTACCTCCTAAAATTCTTTGTCGCGGAAGATGATGTCTTCGGCCATTGTCTTCCGTTACTTCATAGGTATGTTTTCTCCGAGGGTACTGCATTCCTCAACTTCCAAATGTTTGGCGTCATTCACATACTGCTTTATATTCCTCGCATTATGACCCGTTAGATGTAGTTCTTTGACGACTATGTTTATTACAATACCTTTTGCTTTTTGCTAAACGGCGGATCTTGGAGTTGCTTGAACTTGTTTGGGGGATAAGTCCCATGCCCCTGTCCCTCGGGGCTACTTTGTATTCATCGAGTTCCTTTCTCTTATGAATTTCTCGATGATGTCTCTGAGATGTCGACATTCATTCATTGTATGGCCGTAAATCTCATGGAATAAAATAAACTTTCCAGTTTCACGCTCCATCGTCGTGGATGCTCAAAGAGGTGGTTTCTTGTATTACATGTATCGAGATAAATGTTTTCCTACATGTCATTCAATGTTGTATAACTGTCAAACATCTGAAATCGGGGTAGCTTTCTAGGATCCCTTTTGCCATTCTTTAGTTGGTTATTATTTCGCTTGCCACAGTTTCCAACATTTACCTCAACCTTTCCGGAATTATCCCGGATTTCTTTGCTGCCACATTGCTCTGAATGCCTTTGTTCAGAAATCATTCGGCCCCCTTTCCAGAGTCACTTGAGCGTCTTCTTGTCGCAGATGAATACCGACCTTTTCATAAAATAATTCAATTGTCGTTGTATTTTTTCCAATCAAATACCTTCGGAATTCGGTTTTTTGTTGACCCCATCGACCATTGCCATTAGGAATACTTCAAGATTGTGATTACTCACTTTGGTTATGACCATATTGGATCGGTTAAGACAATCCCTCAAAGACTCTCCTAAAGGTTGCTTGATTGCAGAAAGAGCCATGACATGTTTTGACTTAGTGGCATGAAGAAGAAACTAGTTTAAGAACTTCTCACTCAAGTCTTTCATGTTCAGGACTGATATAAGAGGAAGTCGTGTAAACCACATAAGTGCCACCCCGTCTAGATATATTGGCAAAGCTTTGCACTTAACCACGTCAGGGCAGACGATGTCTCGATGTGCCACTGGGGAACTGTCATGCCTGAATAGTGCTTTACCTATGGAATCTTGAATCTTCTTAGGAATTACACTTATAGAATGTCGCCAGTAACAGGCGTGTGGCTACGATCAATCCCCTAGTCTTTATTCCTATAGCCTCTGCTATTATTCATAATCTAGCACACCATGATAGTTAGATCAGGAATATTGAAGTTGACTTGCTCGGGGCTTTCGGCTCGTTGGGTCCTCCCTACCCCTACATCAGGCAACTTCGCCTGGGCCGCCATCAGGGCGGTACTTCCTTGGTTCGGTTGTCCTGGTCAGTCACAAGATGCACATGTGAAAGCAGAGGATCACAAGTGGAAATGTCATGCTTCCTGGGAGAGGTATGAGTTCAGATCGGCCTAGCGTAGGGTTCGGCCAAGATTGGGTCAGTACGACCAAGCTGTACCGTTGCTTCCTTTCGAGATGGGAATGAACCGAATCAAAGCTGTCAAACTTTCTTCGACCTCTCCAATGGTCTTCTTTGCCACGGTTGTTACTCGCTTCCTCCATACGAAGATGAGCTTTCTACTGCTTGGCGATTTGGTGGGGATAACATCCAATGCCTTCTGAATTCCTCCCATTCCCTAGGAGCATACTGTATCGGGGTTGGCATTGCTAGCATCGATATACCAATCTGATCCCGCTTCCAATCTCCACTGCTTCCAACTTTTTGAAGGAAGATTGAACTGAGGGAGGCCGAACCGGAGAGGGGCCGAGTCATAGAGGGCCAAGCCGGTGAGAAAGTGAAGTACGAGTCTCTTACTTCGACTTAGTAGCCTAGATCTAGTCTTAAGTGCTTTGCCTTTGAACCTTGATGGCTTTGCCAAAATGGTGTGTCAACATGTGGCCTCCACGACTTCTCTAACAAACAACCTTCCTATCACAATTATGGATGACCCTATACTATGCCGGTCAATCCATCACTAATAAAGGTCCATACCCCTCAAAATCTTATATATATGCATTACATAAGAAAACGACATCATCGATATCTAATACTAGGTCTTTACAAATTTGCAAAAGTTGTTTAGCTCCACCTATAGGATTAGACGCTTTCATTGGACTGCTAGCAAAGGACAAGAATATTTAAGAAATCAACGATGCTCTTAGCGACGAATGAATGGGTTGCTCCAGAATAAAACAAAGCACATACATAATTTCCTAAAATAGAGATTATACCTTCTAAAGGGCTGACCTTAGTTCCTTGGTGCACTACAAGAAAACACTGATTTAGCATCATATATTTAGAAGCGGAAATTTCCGTTGCTAATTTGCGACGAATTTCCATGTGATCTGCAAGGGACAGTTTTTTGTTTTTCCAACTTTGTTTTCTTTTATTTATTACCGTCGTCTTCTGTCATCCCTCATCGAGCCGCTGCAAATTGCATCAAATTACCGATAGAAAATTTCTTCCGCTATTTTCCGCTGCAAATCCAGGTAGAATACCGATGAATATTTATCGAAGCTATTTTGCAGCAGAATTCCAACAGATTTGCAAGAGATGTTTATGTTATTTTTCTAAGATATACTTTAGTGTTATTTTTTGATAATTATTAACAGAATTACTTCTCTACCACTTGCGATTGCCATATTTGATAGTATATTCAATATTTAATGGTTAATAATTAATAAATATACCGAAGAAACGTTGTATAATTGAATTTTAATAATTAATAGTAGTTAAATATTAATAATTATTAATAACTAAATTGTATTAATTAACTTTTGAAATTTAATAATTAATATTTAAGAATATATACATAATAAGTAATATTTAATAATCAAAAAGTAATATTAAATAATTCGAAAGTAATATTTAATATTTTATAACTAAGTTTTAATAATTATTAATTAAAAATACTATTTCATAATTTTAAAAAGTTCATAATTAAGTCTTAATAATAATTAAAACTGCTATTTGATAATTAGCAAATAATATTTAATATTTAATAATTATTAATTAAAGTTTACTGTTATATAATTAGTCATTAATTATTATATGATAATCAAAACTAATATTTGATAATTAACAATTATGTATTTAGTAATTGATTTTAAATAATTATATATAATGATGACAAGTAAAAAAACCATTTTGTTACAAAATTAATTTACAGTGGTTAAGAAGAAAATCAAATTGTACAAAACTCGGATTACGTTTGTCTTCTGCAAAAATTCAAAAGTATAAAAATTCAGGTTTCCTTTTCAGGTCAAAAATTCAAAACTTACCAAATTTATTTTTCATGCTAAATAATGTAAGAAGGCTACCGAAATTAGGATGGCGGCTTCTTAGATAATTCGGGTCAACTTCATTTTTATATTTCGTGACTACTTCACTCTTTCGTATCCCAAACATCAGAATCCTAAAATAGCTTAATCGATGGCATCCCAAATTAGGGTTTCTTTTTTCTTCACGCATCAAAGCTCGACTCCTCCAGTGATATCGCCTGCTCTATCTGCGTCTCCAGTGGCATTAGCAACTTATGTGGGCGCGACATCAAGGCTAAATCGAGCGAAGGCTTAACACGAGATGTTAACATACCGTGGTTATACAGATTATTTCCATTCTACATACAATTGCTAAACCCTATTTTTTTAAAATCTTCTGCTCGGTGGTTTGATTTTAACCAATTTGTTAATTTTTGACGCAGATGCTTCTTCGTGGTCTTTTTTCCGATCATGAGCCGACTTTGTTAATTTTTGATCGTCTAATGATTTCTTCCGTCATCATCCATCTCATCTCACACACCTAGGCTGAGTCTCTCCGCAAATACGCTTTTCCCATCCAAATTCATTATCAGGTCATTTCGTGAGTTAGCTTTCTTCTTAATTTATACTCGCGTTGTATTTTGTTACAAATTAGTATATGAGACAACGATCTAATTCATCTGTTATTGATATTATATGTTTGCTAATGTTATTGTTTATACTATTTAACTACTAACTGAGTATGTTGAACTATCGCATTTTAGCTTGCAGCAGCAACGTTATTAAAGCCTTACCTTATGTGAGACCATTACTATGTTTTGGTTCTTATGTATGGTGAATGTGCACTGATTGCGATGTTGGCTATACCTTGTTTGTATGGACAACTCTCTAGATTCTATTCATATAGAGTGAGATTCATTGGGTGGAGTCCATAGGATTAATGGTAATCATTCTTTAGCATGAAACATGTAAGTAATTTAATAATAAATTGGAATTTTGATAAGTTATATAATCACCTGTGTTATATATGTTTTGTGTCTTTATCTACACAATAGAATTTTTATCTATTTTTGACCATGTTACTTTTTCTGTTTAATTTACAAAATGTAGAAAGCAAACAACTTTAGAAATAGGAAGGGGCAGCACAAGTTAGTAGCCAAGGATACAACATTTAAAACAGTAACGATTTGATCACGATATGCCTCTAAAAATAGTTTTTTGAAAAGAATGTACGAAGGGTTTTGTATCTTGCATTTTCTTTCCAAATTACTTGACTAGGTGGTTTAGAATGGTGCTCATTACTCTGCTCAGAATAGTAGGTAATTAAAAATATTTTTAGTTTATTTTTTGCTTCTTTAACATTTGCAATCGATGGTAGAAATCTTCCCAAACTGAGCCATTAACTCGTGTATTTTAAGGTTATTCTAAACTTTTCTTTCCATGATCTAAGTATTTTGGCTTTTACCTTCATTTATTTTGCAGTGGGTCATCGGATTTTCTAATACACGTGTACATATAATCTTAAGTGTTGATGGCAATGCAAGCTCTGATGGTTATTCATAGGAACAAGTTTTCACCCATTTTTAATACTTTGTATTGGCTAACATCTTTTAATCTTCATCTCTACCTTATTATGTTGTGTTCCCAATTTCAAGACATTAATGTAGTGCCTCTTTGTAAGCCCTATCTTTCATATTATACATTTACTATTTTGTTAGTTTGGGCCAGTAAAACCTTCTGGATTCGTGCATGATATTATGATTCAAAATGGTTTTACTGCGCTTTTTATGTGTACCTTGACTTAGAAGAATGCGTGTCTGTAGAGAAGGTGTATTCTACATTTTGTACTCAAACCAGTACTACCTTTTGATTTATATTGACAGTTTCTTGGCTTTTAATTTTCAGACATACCCTTTCCGCATAATATTTTATGACTTGCTCTATTTTAAGTTTTTTCTTTGGGTGTAAATGTGTTTTTTGATTTATCACTTTGCTTTTTTTGGACTTTTCTTTTTATTAAGGTGTTTTGGAGCTTGATCAAAGTGTATATTATTAATCTTTTCAGAGATTTGGAGAATGGTTCTATCAACTTTGAGAAGATTAGCTACGCAAATGTTGTTCTTATCCCAAAGAAGGAAGGCTGCTTATCTCCATCAAACTTTAGACCAATTAGCTTATTAAACAACACTTATAAGCTAATTACTAAAGTGCTTGCTAATAGGCTTAAAGTGGTCATGGAAAAACTTATTGACAAGTCTCAAACTGCATTCATTAAAGGTAGATACATTCTCGAAGGGGCATCATTGGTTCAAGAAGTGGTGTTTTACTGTTCTCATAATTCTTTGCCTTGTGCTCTTCTAAAGCTGGATTTTGCTAAGGCTTTTGATACTGTGGATTGGAATTTCATTCTGCAACTGTTGGAAGCCAGAAGATTTAGCAGGAAATGGATTGGATGGATTAGTGGCATTTTCAAAGAAAGCAAGGCTAATGTGTTTGTGAATGGAATAGCTGGGAAGTCCATCAGTTCTAAGAGGGGACTGAGGCAGGGAGATCCGTTGTCGCCACTGTTGTTTGATTTTGCTGCTGATGTTTTTACTCATATTTTGAAATTAAGTTGTGTGAATGGATTTTGAAAAGCTTTGGTGAAGACTTTGTTATGGGGGGTATCACGTCTCTTCATTATGTTGATGATACGATAATTTTCAGTAATCCTGACTGTAAGTACATTGCTGCTCTCAAATTTATTCTTTATGCATTTGAGAGTATTTCTAGTTTGAAGATAAATTTTCACAAGAGTTCGGTTTTAGTGGTTGGGGCTGATTGTGGAGTTGTTGATGAAATTGCGGAAATGTTGAATTGCAAAGTTGGTACCTTTCCTCTGAATTATCTTGGACTTTGTATAAGACCAGGCAAATTATTAAAGGATGATTGGTTCACATTAATAAGCAAGGTGGATGCCAGATTGTCAAAATGGAAGGGAAGATCTCTTTCAAAAGCAGGGAGATTAATTTTAGTTAATTCTGTTCTTTCAGCTACTCCTTTATACTGGCTTTCTTTTTATAATGTTCCTGATTGGGTTATAAAAAAGATTGATGCAGTGAGAAGAAGTTTTCTTTGGATAGGGAAAAGTGATGATAGTGCTGCTACTTGCTTAGTTTCTTAGAAGCAAGTTTGTAAATCTAGAGAGCAAGGGGGGTTGGGAGTTTTGAACTTGACAGAGATGAATACAACTCTATTATGCATATGGTTATGGAGTATTTCATCTCACAAAGAGTCGTTGTGGTGTGAATGGATAGTTAATACATGTTATGATGGTGCCTTTTCATTCTACGATAATGTTGATTATCCCTCAGTGTTTTGGAAGGTGTTCTTAGCTGCTCTCAGGTATTTAAAGTGCAATTTAGTTTGAAGGTTAATAATGGAAGAAGGAGTTTCTTTTGGCTTGATAAGTGGCCTTACCAATTGCTCTGAGCTCAGAATTTGACTTGCTTTATGCAATCTCTTGTGATAAACTGGCATATATTTCAGATGTGTATGATTCATCAGCTATTGGTTTTAAGTGGAAGTTGAGTTTCAATAGAATTATTGAAGGAAGGGCCTTACTTCAGCTATTGAAACTGATTTGTCTTTTGGAGAATTTGAATTTAATTGATGAGGATGATGTATGTTTGTGGAGAGAAAAGGCAAAGTTTTCAGTGAAGCAGTGTTATGAGTTTTTGATTTTCTCTGGTTGTAAATTCACGTTCTTTTCATGCATGTGGGGTTGTAACGTCCCACTGAAGGTTCGAATGCATATGTGGGTAGTTTTGCATGGGAAGATAAATACAAAAAGTATGTTGAGAAGGAAGAATATAAATGTGGATGCTGCAAGTGTGTTTTGTGGAATCGAGGAGGAGGATTGTACCCATTTATTTCATGGCTGCGATTTGGTGGCTTTCTATGTATGGGTCAAATGTTTAGTTAATGCTAACATTGATCTTATGTGGAAAGATTCACTGAGGGACCAGGCACAGTTTTGGGAACATGTTCCTTTGAAACAACTTGCATTACTTAATTTGTCTTTTTGTTGGGTTATTTGGTACGAAAGAAACAATCGTTGCTTCAAAAACACTGCTACTTCATCGAATGCTATTTTGTTTAAAGTACTAAAGTTTTACTATAAGTGGATGGGTATTGACGATTGGTTATTTGTTGATTTTGTTTTAGATAGCATCAGTGCATGGTGATTGGCTCCTCGCTATTTGGTTGGGTTGCTGTTGGTCACTTTTATTTTGCACGCAGTTCTATGTCTTGTAAAACTTGATGTATTTTGTTAGCTCCTGTGTGAGCATGGTTGTTGTCATATTTCTTTTTGGCTCCTTAGTGAGCAGTTTAGGTTGTAATATTGTGACCAACAGGATGATGATTCTATATGCAGTATTTATATATGGCGAGGCAAGTTATTTCCTCTACTTTCTGCTAAAAAAAAGGTGTTTAGGGTTGCTTTTGGAAGTTGAGACACCAAGTTATGCATGTGATTATTTATTTTAACATCTTTCAAATTTGTCGATAAAAAAATTATGTATCCAAGAGTTATACATGCATTGCTTTAGCTACTCTTGTGTATAAATACAGTTTTCTAACAAAATAGGTCTCTTTCTTTCATATATCCAAGGATATATCCATGTTATGCAACTTTAAAAAATATAAACTCAAAACTTTTAGTTTTATAACTAGATTTTTTAATCCAACCTCCACAAGTGAACTTTTAAAATTGATTTCACTTTCTATCCATGTGAAAAGGCACACTTCTTGATCATTGGTCTTAAAAGATCCTTTCAAATAAGAATAGCAACATTGCAAAAATATTATATTACTTCAATGGAATCAGCTTCGAAGCTAAAATTATTCAAATATATTTTCCTAACTTGCTCCATGAAATTTTCTTCCCTAGGATGTGTGCCTTTTCACTTATTTCCTCTATCAAATATCACATTTCAATTCTACCATACGAACAAAAAAAGATTCTTTGTTACAACTCAGGTTATTATAAAGCCTCTAACAGTTACAGTTTTGCCCAACTCAACCCAAATAATCTTGTTTTTCAATGTTCTCATATACAAACTAATTTTTTTTGTTACATTTGCATTCTAGCTGAAATTTATTCCATGCATATTAAAGGAGTAGGATTAATTAGGCTAATCACCATTTAACTGCTCTGTTTTCACTATAATTACATTATGCATGGTAAAAAAAACAGAACTAGCTGCAATACACTCAATTTCAAAACTGATGTGGTGTTGTAGTGAAGTTACAAATTCGTTTTAAGCTGATTAAAATAAATAGCCTAATCCAAAATTGAAGTTGTATTTCATTTTTATATTTGTATATCTTATTATAAATAAAATAATAACATTTAATATTGCAACAGAGAGAACATTTCCATAGAACATATTTAATATTGCCCTAGATGAGGTCTGTTGTCGCCTCGAGTTCGACATCGACATGTTTAATGATCGATTTAGGGTTTTCTTTGCAGCTTTTTTTTTGTAGCATGTTTTTTTTTTAAATATATGCAGCATATTTTTTTTTTCTTTTGCAGCAGTTTTTATTTTTGTCTTTCAGCATTTTTTTTGTTAGCATGTTTGTTTTTTGCAACAGTTTTTTTCATAAAAATATATGCACCATGTTTTTCTTTTACTTTTTTTGCAGCAGGTTTTTATTTTTATTTTTCAGCATTTTTTTTTCAACTTGTTTGTTTTTTGCAGCAACTTCTATGTTTTTGGTGTTGAAACTTGAATTTGTGGTCGTTTTAGTTTCAGAATGACATTTGCAACTTCATACCTACTAATCAATTATGTTTTTTATCGTTAAATCCATGATTTTTGGTAGCATTTTATAGTGTGGGTTTTTTTTTTAGCAAAAAATCTGCATTTGTACAAACGTCGCTCAAAATAGCCCAAGGCTAAAGCCTTGCGCCTTAACTACTATGGGATAACCAAGTATTACACGGATTTTAAGCATGAGCCAGTTCGCACATTAGCTCTTACGAGATCTACTGGGCACGGAACCAATATAATTTCACAAAAGAAAAATTCATCGGCTGCATGTGTGCACACTCAATTATAATATCACAAAATAAAAATTCATGAAGACTGAAAGTATATACTTGCATAATCCTTTTGTGTAACGACCCAGATTTTTGAATAATTTATTTTAAATATTTAATATTGTTTTAAATATTTAGTTGATAATATAAATGATATTTTATATTGAATTATCAAATTAATATGGCCGTTTATATTTACATTCGAATTTAAATTTCAATATCAAATCACAGAGTTCAAAATAACGTTGTAATATTAGAGATGTCGGTTGTCACGTTAAAATAGCGGTCCGGGGTTTTAAATTAAAAGACCGCCAGACAATTTAATTAAAATAAAAAAAAATCAAATCAAAATAAAGTAGTGTATGTACTTAAGCAAACATGGATTCCTCAGCCGACCTAACCATTTATTTGCGCAGACCTACTTCCATCCTCGAGCAGAAAATTATGTCTCTTTCCTTCGTTATCAAGGAAACAACGATGTAATCGCCCTGTACAATCTGCCTGCTTACACACATATAAAATGGCCATTTCCCTTCTTATTTCGGTCGATTCTAAACAACACCATCGCCCTTCATTCTAAAGCCATTTCCCCTTCGCTCTCTTTTCTTTCCAATGAATCACTTTGATTCGCCGATTCCTTTGAGTTCGACACAGCTGCAGATATGATCGAATTAGGGTTAGAATGGAGTTACGTTAAGGGGTGGTCGTGGAGTGCAACTCGATTTCATTCCAGTCGAGCTAGGGCTCTCGTTTGAAGTTGCGATTTAGGGTATGCGTTTCAAATTGGGGGCGGTGAACTCGCGGCCATCACGAGTATCTGGAATCCGACATCAGGAGGGGTGCGATGCAAATTGTGGAGTTGATGGAGTTCGAAAATACATTGAGGGAGGGTGCAGGTCTGTTGTTAATCACAGGTGAGCGAAAACTCAGTGTTCTGGGATGTTTGCTGATGGTTGTTCAGAGAAGAGAGTTCGGTCTTTGGTTACGTTGAAGGGTTGTGCTTCTGAGGTGTGCAAAAGTCACGCAATAGTTTTCAAAGGACAGAAAAAAAAATGAAATGGAAGTTGCCGGCTAAGTGTTCGAGGAAATGCCGAAGTGAATGATAGCATTTTTAGTACTGGTTTAGCAAGGAAGTTGATCGAAGTATGTTGAGATATTCATAGTTTGGTCGAGCTAATTCCAAGGCAAATAAGGTATCCGTTTTAATAAATTTAAAATGAAAATTTATTTAAGTAGTTTATTTTATATAATAAAAGCTTAATCGATTTGATAAATTAAAAATGAACCATTGTAGGTACAAGATGAATTGATCCTAATAGATCCGTAAATACGAAGATATCATTTAAATGGATATTCGCCAATTGGAATCAAGGTGAGTAAATCTCACTCACCTTTAGAATTATTTTTATTTCATTAAAAATAATTGTCTGTTGCTTGTGTGAATGTTTTATGGTTGTTTTATATATATTAGTTATTTAGGCTATATATATATATATATTGGGTTGATTGATTGGTTGGATTCCCGCAGTCTCATTAGCGGATGCCCGCAGTTTCATAACGGATGATTACCCTATACGCCCCACGCTATGATTAGTGGATGACCTTCTATACCGCGATATTCTGCCACGAAGCAGAATGGGTATTATTTATGTGCTAACATCTGTGGATGCAGGAAAACAGGTTGGAGGAATCCAACTGGATTCCTCAAAAATATATTATCTGTTTGTTGTTTGTTGATTTCATATATTCATATATGATGTGTTAAAAATAAAATGATTGGAAATTGGGTGATTTGATTGTTTTAAATATCACTGGGCCAAGTGTTAATTAAAATATCATGGAAGGATATTTGAGATTTTAAAAGGGAAAATTCTATTTTTAAATAGAATTTGAATTTTTAAATGGAATAAAAATATAAAACTTGTTTTTGAAAAATATAACAAGTAGTTCCTTTATAAACGAAGTTTATAAATAGTTCTTTTATAACGAAGTTATAAATGAAGTGAAAAAAAATTATCATTTGATAATTCAGAAATAGAAATACAAGTGTGAAATTGGAATTTGAAATGAAATTTCAAAATAGGATGTGAAATGAAATTTTTAAATATATATAACTCAAATTTGAGTATAACATTTGAATAGTAGAATTAGAAAGGAGTTTAAATATTTGAATTTTAAAAGGAGATTGAATATTAGAAATTCAAATAGAAGTTCAAATAGAATTTGAATAGACGAAATTAGAATGAAAAACAGAATTTGAATTCAAAGGGATAAAAATAGAATTTGAATTCGAAGTAATTCAAATAAAGAAAATCCAAATAGAGATTTTGATATCAAATTTGAATAAAGAAATTCCAAGAGAGATTTGAAGGTAGAATTTCAAAATAGAATTTGAAATAAACTTTGAAATAGGATTTTTCAAAGTAGAATTGGAAATAGAATTTCAAATAGGATTTCAAAATAGGAAATCCAAATGGTTTTGAAATGGAATTTGAATTCAAGGGAATTCAAATGGATTTGAGTGAAGAGATTCAAATGGGGTTGGAGATGAATTTGAATATTAGAATTCAAATGGAAATGGAAAATGAATTTTGAATATAAGAGATTCAAATTGAATTCAAATAGGATTTAATCTATGAGATTTGAATATAGGAATTCAAATGAAGTTTTTGAAAATAGATTTGAATATAGGAATTCAAATGAAGTTTTTGAAAATAGATTTGAATATAGAAATTCAAATGAAGTTTTGAAACTAGATTTGGAATAGAATTCAAATAAGAGGATTTAAATAGAATTTGAATGATAGAATTAAAAAGGGGTTGAATATTTGAAATTTCAGAATAGAATTGAATCGGAGTTTGGATATTTGAAATTCAAATAGAATAAATATAGAATTTGAATTCGAAGAGAATTGAATAGGGAATTTGAATGTAGAATTCAAAAAGGAATTCAAATGGAATTTAAATTATAGAATTTGAATATAGCATTCAAATGGAATTTTAAACTATGGGATTTAGCTATATAATTCAAACGGAATTTGAAATATGGAATTTGAATATAGGATTCAATAGAAGTGAAATTTGAATTTGAATATAGAGTTCAAATAAAAGTGAAAATGAAGTTTGAGTGGAGTTGAATTCATTTTAAACGAAGTTTAACGTTTATATTTATAAATATAATTAAAACGAGCTCGCCGCAGCGCTGCAGTTCGTAAAATTGGCAATCCGAACTTCAATTGAGTATACAGAACGCAATTGAAGTCGAAATTCTTCGAAACAAGAAACGTCAGGACCGATTTGATAATAGTTTTCTAATGTAAGAGAAAAATCTGGATTTCGTCGTACATATTTTGAGTTATATCAAAATCAAATTTTCAGAAAAGCAGCGCCAGAATCGTTTTAAAACCATAATGGTTTATTTAATATTATAAAAGGATTTTAAGCGAGAAAATCCGAAGTTTCTATTTAGAAAATCTCCGAGTTGAGTTGCAAAATATATGCGAATTCAAGTAGTGTAAATGAATATGATTTTTGAAACAGAAACCAGATTTTGATTTATTGAATGGAATTAACTAAATTAAATAGAAATTAGTTAATGAGTTTTCGAATGGATATTGGGGTTTAAATAAGTAAATTCGATTTGAAAATTTATATTCGAAATCAAAAAGGAAACTAGAATTGAAATTGAAATTCAATTTGGTTATGAGCAAGTTAAATATTTTGTTTGAAAATGCTATGTTCAACAAAGAAGTAAAATAGGCAAAATGACTAATTAAAGAATAAATGGGCGGAACTGAATTCAAACGATTGGATAGTGTTGAATTGAATTGAAAACAGGTGAACATGTGTTAGACAGGTACCTGATGAAGTATATGAGGATTTAAATCTATGTGCTCGACAAAAAGGTACATGTTTAATTCATATATGAGATTTATGCGCCGTATCGGCAAGCCGCTTGGCTTTTTCTTTTTCTTTTTGAAATGAGAAGGACCGGGAAAGCTATTTGAAATTTCCCGACGCTTCCGATACAGGGGAGGTTATGGCGAATTTTTCCGGGAATTTAAGGAGTTAGAATATTTTTAAGAAATTTGACAATTAGAAATCTATATATCGACATATATAGAATTCGATAAGGAAACGAAATCAAAAATAGCGAAAAGGGCCAATATGGTTATTGAAATATTTGGATAACAAATATTGATAAGGAAATGGAGAAGAGATTTAATTAATGAAATATTAATTAAAGGGCCCAGTGATTTGGTTGATATGTTGGATGAACACTTGTTTTTATTCGATAGTTAAATCACAGACTATCGAAGTTTTTGACCATCGTTGCCAATATGGGGAGACCGGTTGGATTATTATCCGAAGAACCACTCCGTATCGGCATAAGCGTTGCGAACCAAGTATGCTGAATATATTGAAGACGGAGTGAAGTGCAAGGGCTTTTCTAGTAATAGAAATAGTGCCTTCGGTTTCGTTCAATCCCAGAACGAACGTAAATGGACGAATGTCTGACAGAGTATTTCCAATGATCAAATGGGTTGGTCTGTATGAATATATATGGTTGCAACGGATTTATCCCTTAGCATAATATCCAGAATATTTGTGTAAACTCAACTAGTGATTAACGGATCTGACAATGTGGCATTCAAAGTGATTGTGCTATCAATGAATGGTAAGTAATCGTAGCCTCAGGCCTCAACAACCGGGAAAGGACAAAAATCGGGCAGGCAGCATGGCTATGTGGGTCGCACCCATTAGGGTGTATAATCACCTATCTAGATAAATTCCTTTTGTTTCTAAATCTATCGATTCTGCCCATTCGGGAAACAGTGGTTTGAGTCCAACCGTTGGTGATATACATTCGATACACTCAAGCGAAATGAGTGGTCGGTCATGTGTGGGCCGGGTTGCAAGACGTTCTTGTTGAACCCAGGTGTATTCGCCTCTAGAGATACATCATCGGAAGGTGGTCCCATACCTTGTCATGTTAGAAATCCAATCTCCAATAAGCGCCATGCGGTTTGTGATTTTATACTATATATGTGGAGCGTGAGATGCAAGCGTTCTGCTATTTGGTTATTTACTTGATGTAGACATTATTATAATATCATTGGATTTGATATCAAAAATGTTTTGGGTTATAGTAAGGTAAAAACCGTCCGTGTTTATGTGTGGGCTGGTCTTACTATTACCTTTTCTTTCGAAAAGGGTTTTGAAAGTTAAACAAGTGGTTGGAATTTACTCACACCAGTCCCATGACTGTCCCAGAGTTTGTTTTGTTTTGTTTTTCCTAAACTCTTGGGTGCCTAAATTTGTTCGGGCAGTCGAGTGTTTCAGGCTTTTACAGATACACTTGGAGGAGCTGGAAGCAGGAGGCTTCAACGTTAGATATTTAGAGTTACTTCCGCTGGATCAAATGTTATGTGTACTCTGATGATGGTATGTATGTATGTACAAAACAGATTTGTATTTCGGAGCTTATGTTATATAATATATTTTATTCGTTCCGCTGTGAGTTGTGATCTTTGTTTTCTTCTATTCTAATATTTCTTTCTTTCTATTCCTCATCCTCTAACTTCTTTCTAATAATGAGTCGTATTTCTGTGCAATTTGAGATGGACGTGTGGTGTTTTAGTCAACTCAGATGGCACGGATTTGCGGGTCGTTACATTTTGTTTACAAAATAATCATATAGTTTAGTCAAAACTCTGGAAGTGATTTCTGTAATTTATGATGTGTGCATGTAGGATATTTCATGGTACATAGATATACATAGCAATAAAATTTTCACTGCGTAATCCTTTTGTTTACAAAATAATCAGATAGTTTAGTCAAAACTCTGGAAGTGATTTCTGTAATTTATGATGTGTGCATGTAGGATATTTCATGGTACCTAGATATTCATAGCAATAAAAATTTTGCTAACATTTATGTACCAATTTCTTTTATTATGTCTGTTACAGCCTAAAAGTGTTCGGGAAATCACTGACTTGTTGGATGCTGTTGGCAACACTACAGAAGCTACTACTAAAGGATTTGTTATTAGTTCAGCTGCTCTTGCTTCATTTCTTCTTTTCAGTGCCTACATGGACAAAGTAGCTTCGTTTTCTCAAATTCCTTTTAAACAGGTAGTGAAAAAATCTTAGGAGCAACTCTTCTACACACATTTTTAATCTTTTTGTGATACTTGTGATAATTTGTTTTTTCATGTGTATTGCCATATAGGTTGACATAGTTGTTCTTGAAATTTTTGATGATATTTATCATGTTCAAGTTTTTTAATAAGTTCTAACAATGGAAATTGTTTAACTATCCCAGGATTACAAGGAAAAACCTGATTATCGTCGATGTGTACCCATAGTTGCATCTGGTTCTTTACGAGAAATGATTAAACTTGGCGCTTTAGCTATTATATCACCAATAGTAGTTGGCGGGTATTTCGTACGTATTGCATGCTAATTCTTTCAATGTAGTTCATAGTTTCTAATCAATACTGTGTATTCTGCGAGCCAGGGTTTGATTTCAGGATACTGGGTGAAGCTACAGGTCAGAAGCTTCTAGGAGCTAAAGTAGTGGCTTCAATGCTTATGTTTGCTACAAAAAGTCGAAGAGGAAGAATAGGTGTGATATGGTACAAAGGAGAAGGTATATATTTACATAGATTGTTTGTGCATGCCTAACCGTTCATTTATACTAATTTTAATGTTTATTCTTTTCTATGCATGACATACCGAGCTTAATACAATGTTGTAATATGAATATATGGTACATTAATAAGAAACTAGGGACTTCAAAGACCGTAAGTACATCGGCACCATATAACGACGGTCATCAATGGAGAAAATATGGTTAGAAGGTTATATCCAACTCTAGTCATCCTAGGTAATATTTTATTTCCTTGCTTTAGTTTTAAGTAAATGCATAAATGATGCATCCTTATAGTAACAAATACAATGTTGTAGGACATACTACAGTGTTGGAGGAGCTTAGGATAATGCAAAGAAATACATTGAAACTGGTGCTCTTGGAGGAAAAGGAAGTGAATGCCATAAAGCCACAATTATTGGAGATATAGTTGGATATCCATTCAAAGACACAACTGGCCCATCAATACATGTACTCATAAAAATGCTTGCAGCCATTACGCTTGTTATGGCTCTGATTTTTTGTGAGAGACTAATCAATCATGTACTTAAAATTAAATCTATTGGATCTTGATTGGAGAAATGAAAATGCTATGAGTTATATTGTAACAATCTCCCTTTTTTCTTACTTCTTTTTTCTTAATCTAGAAGTTCGATTTTCTTTTTTAGATTGGGGACTGTATCTACATAGAGTATATTTTGGAGCAACATTTGTTTTATATATATATATGTATATATATATACTTAGTGGAAAATCAAGGAAGGAATAGCAGCGGCTTACCAACATAAAAAGTGGTTAAGTTTATTTCAATTTAATTTCCATCGCTAATCCCTTGGCAATTAGTAAGGGTTTACCGACTCTTCTTATAAATAATATTTTATTATAGATTAATTATCCGTCGGTAAATAGTCGGTAAATAAATAAATAATAAATTAATAAATAAAATTTTATTTTTATTACAAAATTACTAAAATGACGGAAAACTATCGGAAAACTCATGCTAAATTCCATCGCAAATTATGACACAGTTACCGTCATGGTTTTTACGGACCACAGACTTATGCAGGAAATCTGTCGCCAAGGCCAATTTAGCGACGGATTGGAAGTGGATACTGCCGCTGCTATATGCTGTTTTTCTTGTAGTGGTGGTTGAATCTAAAGTGGTGTTATCTCTAAAGCATAATTTTGCCCACTATGTGACGACTCGCCTTTTGGGCTGATTCAAATCGATTGTTAAACCGACTTAAACCGATCAATAAGACGTATCGCTTGGGATTACGACTAATAAGAACTAAAAAACAACTTTTCATTAACACCATATCAATGTTACATCAAAGTACAAGATTATTTGAGTACATAAATCAAAACAATGCACAACGAAAATATAATTTTATTTAGCGAAAGATTACCAAATGCTTTGGACACAACTCTAGCTTCAATCCAGAATCCTGCTCAATAAATATCTACAAAACCTTAACTACAAGCTTCCTGTGTGGAAAATATGGGCACTCAGAGTTTAGGTGAGGAACAATAAACTCCAAGTCAGTCATAGGACTGGTGTGAGGACCAAAAACGTTATTATACTTTATTTTAAAGTTAGGTAAATCACGGGACCACGCCGTATAAAACGGAACGGGTTTTCTCCACATGAATACCAATCATAAACAATCGCAATGCTTTTTGAAAAATGAAGCTATTATAAGACTCAAATCCCATTACACAATGCAATGTAAACAGAAGGATAGAGTTTTATCTTATAATAGCCAAAAGTGCTTGAAACACAAACTTCTCTTTTATTATCACTAGTGCATAGAGTGGAAATCACTTTCATAAATAAAAATATTAATCTTAGCTCGCGTAGGTACTACGTCTACAAGCATAGATTACAACTAAAATCAAAAAGGTTCGTCTTGGAAGTTGGGTTCCATCAATGACCAAAGAAAGGATTTTCTTTCTTAACATCGCTAACACGGTGTCCCAGGACTCTGGTGCTCGTGGGCCTTAAAACCTCGGATCACCTTTATCGAGGTGTACAGGATCAAGAATGTATGACCCTTAATCATCAACTTTATCGGGGTGATCTAGGAATCACTTGTAGGTTTTGCTTTCAATTATGGACTGCAGATAGTACAATGATTATGTATGGTTCCTCCAGAAAACATACGTCGTCGTAGGAGAATTTCTGTATCTTTAACCATCCTCAGTTTGCGGATTTCGCTACCCTCAACCTAGATCGCAACACAAAGGTTACACCTGGTTCCCCCAGGAAGCAACTGTCACTGTAGGCTTTCACAACAATGTGAATTACGCTAGGAGTTGAAATCATATCTAGCTATAGGGCTTGTCGAAGTCACGTCTCGACACAAAGATTATCCAGCTTCGGCCATTCATGGGTTGTGAGGCTTTTCAAAGTCACGTTACACAAAGCTACGCTTCAATAAGCCATGCTTTGACCACCATCGACAAATCTCTTCCTTTCAACAAGAAGCTTGGATCTATCTACCAGTAACACTCAGCATGCCACATTGTCAATACACAACATATAATTGGTGTCTATTAATATATAACCCATTGAGTACACAAGTCTCAGAGGAGGGTGTTAAGATAAGAGAATAAATTCTCCGCCACCAAACTGATATAACATCAATAGAAATCAATTGGTTATGACGTATATTACAATGTTAGACACACATCCATTTACAACTTCGTTCTAGGTCTAAGCAAAACCGTAGGCACCTTATTCCTTATCCAATTAAGGAGAGAGGCCCTTGCATATCCGGTCAATCTCCAAGTACGTCTGGACGACAACCACTTATAATCTCGTCTTAGGTTGTACACCCCAACCGTGACATCAACAATAATCCAAACGATGTGAAGGTCTCCAGTCTTCAACCATTGTCTTCAAGTATCTTTTATACTCGTCGTATTAGTTATTCGGAATGGGTTGAAACCCGGTCTTTCCGAAATAACCATCACATCTTTAAAATCAAGTGATATATAAACATATCATATGTATTATTCAAATTTAGAAGATTCTTTTATTCAAATCATCCTTTACACACTATTCCCTTAAATCTTATATGTGATTTACATTCTTTAAACTTCTTATTTAAGTCTTTGCTCGGAAATCATTTCAAAAGATTATATAATCTCTTTTCTCAAATCAAGGTTTATAAGCCTTTTAGGGATTATCGAACCTTATAACAAGGAAATCTCTCATATCGTTATCCTATTCTATTCATCCCATGGAGAAAAACTGGTGGTACACCATATCTAACACCCCTCATGTTTCGGTAATTTTTAATTACCTTCATTCATTTCAAATCTAATTAAAAATTTATTAAAACTCTAACTTAGTTTTAATTTCCATCTCATTCGTTCAAATCTTTGTTGAAAGATTTGTTGAAACTTTAACATAGTTTTAATTCCCATTTCATCCAATCAACTCTTTATTGAAAGATTTATTAACACTCAAACTTGAGAAATCATCTTTCCTTTAACAAAGTAAAAGAACAAATGTTATTTAAAACATCGTTCATGAAAAACCTAAAATCAAATTTCCATTTAATTCTAATTAAATTTTTTAATTGGAAAACTTCACTTTAGAAGACTTCATTAATCTTAATTAAAAGATTTATTCCACAAGCTTCATTTTCAACTGGGTTTAAGAACAGTGTTATTGAAGATACCATTCATGTAACGACTCGGGTTTGCCCGGACCCAATCGATCGCAAAATCGACTATGACCATTCAAAACCCGAGTACGTTAACTCTGGGAATACAACAACATCAGAGCAATAACAATAGACTTTTATAAACATTACAATAATGTTACATCAGAGTACAAAATATATCAGAGTACATTTAATAAAATTACAGCGGAAGATAAATTACAATAAATTAAATACAATAAACAGCGGAAGACTTCTATGCTCTGGACACAGCTTTAGGCTTCAATCCAGAATCCTTCTCAAGAGATAAATATCTGCAAAAAGCTACTCGACTGCCCGTATGGAAAAGAGGGCACCCGAGTTTGCAAAGTGAAACAAACTACGGGCCAGTCATGGGACTGGTGTGAGAATTCTTAACTAATATAACTAATAGCAATAAGGCAAATCCAAGGACCACGCCGCTAACGCGGAACGGGTTTTATTCCAATGGATTGCCGGTGCATAAATTAAAGTAAATCATTAAACAACGCAATGCTTTTTAGAAAAATGGAATCATCACAAGTCTCAAGTCCCATCACACAATGCAACACAAACCAGAGGATAGAGTTTTACCTTATAATGATTAAACATGCTTGGTACGATAAAAACGAATTTGATATTATTATTAGTGTATATATGTTTCAAAAACATTTCAAAGTAAGTGTATCAATCCTAGGAAGCATAGCTACCATATACTATGCCTCCATACTAGTAATACAATCAAGTCCGTAGGGCCGTATTGGGTTTGCATCATGAGTCAAGGCTAGGAACGATCTCCTTACCGATTCGAGACACTCTAGCTAATGTCTCAGGATTCCCCGCAGAGAACCATTGGATCCTACAGGGCCGGTCCACACATACAATTTTGCGGACTGGCAATTCCTGAACACACGTTTCCCGGTCCTATAGGACCTAATATCCGAGGCGCCTCATTCCATCATCCACATAAGTAAAATGTCGGGCCGTGTAAAACCCAAACACCACTTCTAGCTAGAAAGAAACGTGCTGCTCTCCCTACGTTCCCTTGCTCCGTTTTTGTAACGACCCGAAAAATCTAAACCAGTTTGAAAATTTTAAATTGGCTATTTTAGTGGGTTTCAGATATTCAAAATAAAATATTTTAAATAATAACGACGAAAAGTGAGTTTGAATCGACGTTTGAAAATAAATATAATTAAGGGTGCGTTTTTTACAGGTCCCTATTAAGTTTCAAAATATAAAAAAAACCCGGCGATAAAAAAATAAAGATTACATCTCTGTTTTTAAAATTTCACTCAAAAAATTCCTGCTCTACCCTTGCGTAGTTAAAAAAATATCGAACAAACTGTTCTACCTCATTTACTCAGTCTATCGCTCCTATTATCTCGCTGAAAACCCTAATCCTAAAATTTTGCAAAACCATCGATCAATCCAACAACGACTCCTCAACATTTACCCAGTCCGGTCGCTCCTTTCATCTCGCTCATAACCCCAATCCCAAGATTTTGCAAAACTCTCGATAAAAAAAATCAAAATCGTCCTGTTTTGCTTTGTTGTCGTCGCCTCCATGGATACGAAAATTGGTAAAAGAAATGGCGAAAAAGGTATAAATCTAATTGTTTTTTTCGTATCCGCTAATAGATACTATATTGTTGTAATCTGATTTTTGGTCAGTAAATCTGTATGATTGTAAGCAAGTACGCATAAAAATTAAATGTTTGAAAACATTTATTCGTAATGAAAACATGTTGGAATTTCAGAATTATACAATTCAACAAAATAAGAACAAAATCTGCATATATGCATACAAATATACATATATTTTAAATATCTGTTTTTCTGATTGTTTGATAAAAAGTTGCATACAGTATGCATATAGTAAGAATAGAAGCATATTTGTAGGCAATTTTTAAACATAAATGCTGAATGCAGATATTTAAAATATATGCATTTTTGTATGCATATATCTAGAATATATGCATACTTATTATCAACTTTTCTAAGTACATGAAAACCGAGGTGTTCTGACAATGGTTGCATACATTTAAGCTCATATTGACAATATACGCATATTTTAAAAATATATGCATGATTCTATTGCTGAAGCAATAATTATTGCAGCTATTTTCAGTCAATTGTGAATACTATTATGCAGTTATTGATAATTATTCCATGTTTTTATGCAAATTTTTTGAAAGAGTTTCTAAACAAAGCCTATTATGCAACTAACAATTGGTGGTTCTGTATTAAAATTTTCAGTGTCGAATATGCAATGATTGTAATGAACATGATGAATCAAAGAAGTGAAGGCAAGGAACTAGACAAGAAAGAAAACTTTACAATGTTTCGGCTGGTGATTTACAAAGAGCGGTGCTTGCATGCAAAATTTTGAACTGCAAACAACACAGCTAGTCCAAGTCAAGATCTGACACAGAACTGGTTGTTTTCGAATGCAGAAAACGTGAAATAAAAATGGAAAATTTGATGTTTACAGTGTTTTTTTGAATATTTGCACCGGTATTTTGTTTTTAAACTACGGTCTGTTGATTATTATTTTCAATAATGAATCAGTGGGGAATATTATGTAGGGTTTCAAGTTATTTTGGTTCTGTATGATAACCTGGAATTTTTACTTACTGGTGTGCAGTTATTCAAAATATTAGCATCATTTATGCAAATGTTTTGAAAATTTGCAAAATTGAAGTGTAGTAATCAAATACTAGCATACTTATATGCAAATATTAGTATTACTTGCATACGAATATGCAAATAATACAAATACTAATTGCATGGATATAATTTCAATAGTTGCATACATTTATGCATTCATGTGGTTTAATTGCGTATATTACTACATAAA
Organism: Allium sativum; assembly: GCA_030737875.1. Lineage (NCBI taxonomy): Eukaryota > Viridiplantae > Streptophyta > Magnoliopsida > Asparagales > Amaryllidaceae > Allium > Allium sativum. Next base: position 2,728,937 of record JASFAX010000039.1, on the reverse strand, counting down.
TTTGCACAAGTGGTTAAGAAGAAAGTGCTGCCAATATTAATATTAATACCAACTACACGAGCAAAAAGTTTAAAACATTTGCAGAGAAAAACGCAGATTATAAATGATGCATATTAAGATATAACAAAAAGATACAACATACACAAAAGAAAAATTTATTGAAGTTTGAAAGAGGGTATACGAATTTCCAGAACTTTTGAACATTTGCATGAAAATATTCAAAATAATTGCACACTTATATGCAACAATGATCAACGATACTATGCTAATAAGTGGATTTACAGTTTAATTGTTTGCAGGTACTACTTGTATCTTACAGTATAGACATGCCAATTTTTCTGTATAAATGAGGTAAAGGAATGTTCAAAAATACTGCATACATTTATTAAAATGTAACGAATATTTGAATACAATTCAGTTTAAAACAAAAACTGGCAGTCAAAAACAAATTTACAACAAAATACTGAACTGGTTTTATTACATCACATAATTGTTACAAAAAATGGTAAAAGTAAACAATAAAACCAAGTGTCTTAAAAATATAATAAAATAACAAAGCAGATCTAATGGTCTTTTGAAGAACAAGCTCTTTTGTTAAGACCCAGCTTATTGCACAAACAACATCTAGTAGTCTCTATAGAGTCAACTGTAGATTTCAATCTTTTCGAAGAAGATGTAGAACCAAACATACTTCTACCTATTGGATGAGCACTATTATAAAAAAAATAAAATCACCATTAATAAGCCTAATGTGCAATAATCAAATTACATAAACAGCTTCAGATTAATATAAATACATGCGTACGATTCAGCAACATAACAATAATTTTTGCATATTTATATGCAAGTATTCTACATATATGCATACATATATGTAGATATTTTTTAAATATCTATTTTTCTGCATGTATGATAAAAAGTTGCATACAGATATGCATATGTGAAGAATATATGCATATTTGTAGGCAACTTTTTAACAAAATGCTAAAAACAGATATTTACAATATATGCATATTTGTATGCATATATGAAGAATATATGCATACTTATACTCAAATTTTCTGAGTACATGCAAACCCAAGTGTTCTAAAAATAGTTTCATACGTTTACTCTCAGATTTACAGTATCTGCATATTTTAATAGGGAGCTATACAGAAATTATACAACTTTACACAAAATTTACATTATGCATCAATAAAATTAAACAATTAAATAATTTCAGAATAATAAATCAACAAAAAACGACATCAAAATGAAAACCGTACCTGTAAACAAAATATTAACAATTATAAGTCTCCTGGAAGAAGAAACATCATTGTTTTAAATAAAGGCGGTGGCATCAGATTAAATCCCTGAAGAATTTGTCGCCATTAACAATGAACAAAAACATTGAATCGGTAATTTAAAGTATGAACAAAAGAATCCAAAGACAAAAAAAGTCACCTGGAAGAAGAAACAACCTCGTTTTAAATGCGGCTCGATCAGATTAACTCGCTGAAGAATTTGTCTACATTAACAAGGAAGAAAAATTGAATCAGTAATTTAAAAATTAGAAAGAAACAATCCAAATGTAAAAAAAAATCGATGCAGCCGCCGCCGCCATGGATACGAAAATTATGCTTCTGTAAAAATAAAACCCTAATACGTAACGCACCATAATACGTAACCCATAAATGTTAATTACATCGTGAAATTTAATGAGGGGCATTTCCGGAAAAATAAAAGCTGCTTTTCAAAAATAGGGATGAGATTTATATGTTTTAAAAGGGAGGGATGTGAGCCTAATTAACTTTAGTTTTAAGGATGTGACACTAATTTTCACTATAATTAATTCTAATTATAAACAAGGCCTGGAATGGCGCGGTAGTTTCAAAAATTGAATTCAAACTTTGACTGACTGTACCGGGTGCAAATTAAAATGGATTTTAGTGAATTCAAAAATATTTAAATCTGTTAGTGAAAATCTTTCTAACGAATCTGAAAAAATCAAAGTTTCATAGAGTGAAGCAAAAGTTATGGCTAAATGAATTTTCAGAAAGGTAGCTATAGAGTTTATATAGCCCGTGAAAATGGTCATTTTGCAAACGACCTCAGAATTCGACGAAACCACTTTTGTTGGATCCGGGATGTTAAATTATTGCTAGGTTTCAAATGTCATAATTTGTGAAGCAAGTATGTGAGTGTGGCAAAGGAAAATGTGTTTGGTCGATTTCTATTGAATTGGATCGACCAGAAAAGGGCCATTTTTCAAACGATCTCAGAATTCGATGAAACTAGTTTTGTTGGGACCGTATAATCAAAACATAGCTAGATTTATTTTTCGGGAATTTTTAGGATCAGTATGTGGCCTCGGCAAATTGAAATGTACGTTCAAATTAAATATTGAATGTAATATTTTAATTTGAAGGGAAACTAACTCAAGCAATCGAATGGGCCTACGAAACATATCCCATTGTGTTCGAAATGAGGGTATTTAGCTAGGGACGACAATCGTTGGGTTTGGATTGGAGTTCGTGTGTGGAGGGGGGTATTTTCAGATTTTAAAGAATTAAATAAATAAATAAATAAAGGGGGGCCAATCATCATTCAACGTTGGACTTTCTCTCTCCCCGATACTCCAGGGCGCGCATGACGGAACCCACCTCCCACCTTCCCTCCTCTTTTTCGGCCAAACCACCACGAATTACACTATGCCCATTTAGAGTTTTTTGAAGAGCTCGGTCTCCTCTCCACATCCATAGCCGGAGCGCCACCTATCGTCACCTGTAGGAGGAGATCCGATGCCCTAAAGTCAGTGCCTTCGAAGAGCCGTCGTACCCTCCTCCGGCAGTCGAACTGACCAACTCCCCCCGGCGCCTGAGCGCCACTCCTCCCCCTTCGACACTGCATAGCCGATCCTCTTCAAGCTTCACGGATTTCGAGTAAAATCGAAACCTAGTTTCGAACCTTTCAGCTGAGGTACGGCTTTGTTAATTTAAAACTGATTTTAACACTCTAAAGCGTTGCAAACTTCTAAAAATCGTATCTTTTTCATTTGTGATCGAAATTCATGAAACAAGAGACAGTGGACTCGTGTGGACGTCTTCTACATTCTAGAAGAGACCACATATTTTTCTGAGCCTTCTGCTATTTTTGGTGGAGTGGAACCCCATGTGAGATTTCTGAATAATAAACGATATGGAAATGACGATGTATAAATTATATAGTCGATGCATGAGTTATATAAGCGTTGTACACCTCATTTATAAGCGTTGTATAAGTTGTATGTTCGATGTATAAGTTATATATGCGTTGTAAAAATTAAATATGTGTTGAAATGGAAGTGAAGTATACTTATATATATATATATATATATATATATATATATATATATATATATATATACGCCCCTCGTCCACAAACCATGGACGATATTTATTGGTTGTGATTGTTGTGAAAATTGGTTGATAAGGAATGGTTGATTAGAATTGTTTGTGGTTGAAATTGATTGATTGTGGTTGAAAATTACCCGTTTGTGGTTGAGAATTATTTGGTTGAAACCACATAGGATTAGTTTGTGGAAAAGAAAATAAACATGACACCTGCGTGCGAACTAGATGCATGAAATCCCCATTGTCAAAATCTGCGAGGCTTTAAGGTAGAGCGAGGAGCCGTACTAGGGACGGTCCTGGTTTTAACTACCCTGTCGTTATGCTGCCGAAATTTTCAATAATATTCATGTGTTAGAATTATTTTCATGTGTTGAAACTATATTCGTGTGTTGAATAGAAATTCATGTGTTGAATAGAAATTCATGTGTTGAACGACATTCATGTTTTGAAATAAATTGTTTTATGATAAAAATCATATTTTTATCATCTATATGAACTATATAAAATAGTCGTGTTTTGAAATAAATTGTTTTATAATAAAAATCATATTTTTATCATCTATATGAACTATATAAAATAGTCGTGTTTTGAAATAAATTGTTTTATAATAAAAATCATATTTTTATCATCTATATGAACTATATAAAATAGTCGTGTTTTGAAATCAATGGCTTTACAATAAAAATCACATTTTTATTATATACATAAATTGTTAAAAATAGTGAAGTGTTGAAATAAATGTCGGTTGGATAAAAATATCATTTTTATCAAATGTATGAAAATAATATAGTTTTGAAATCGAAGAATAGATTATATATATATATATATATATATATATATAATAAAAATAAATCGATTAACGAAGCTGCGGTTCGTGTTTTGAAACCGTGATTTCAAACGATTAGTGCAGGAGATCTGACCATCGGATTTCTCAAAACCGAAACCGTAGGGTTCGCTTTGGAAATATCTTTCCAACGACACCAACTTTGTGAAGATCCAACGGTTAGATTGTCTGGAATGTTCAATTCAAATCTGAAGAAAAACAGCGTCAGAATCGATTAGATTTATATATATATATATATATATATATATATATATATATTTAATTAAATTAAATCGAATAACGACGCTGCAGTTCGTATTTTGAAATCGACACTTCAAATGAGTGTACCGAGAGATCCGACCGTCGGATTTTCCCAAAACTAAAACCGTTGGATTCGTTTTGAAAAGATCTTTCTAATGATATAAAATTGGTGAAGATCCAACGATTAGATTTTCAGATATGTGTAAATCAAATCTGAAGAAAAACAGCGCCACGGCCGCGTTATGGCCTGAAGCGTCGTTTGAATAAATGGGCTATTTTTAAATAAATAAAAATAGCGATAAATCGTTATAAAATATTATACACGATATGGAATGGAAATTAACCGAATTTACCCGGTTTATTAGATATTTGATGGTTGAATGTGTTTGACATGAAAATCATACTAAAGAATTTATCTTTGATAAAAATAATGGGAACCTTTCCCTAAGAATGTGAAATTTAGAAACTAACTAAATGTTAGCTAAGTCGAATGGTTTCCTGGGTTTTGATCTGATGTTGGTTTCGGCCTTCGGGGTTAATATTTGGGAAATCGTTCTCTTACTAATTTACGGTTAGTGACTGATGAATTGGAATAAGGCGCATGTTGTGTTTGTGTAGCACTTGTTAATTATATATGCGAGTTGCTCAGAAAGACCGGGTTCCCATTCTGAATAACCGAATCGGCGATAAGAAGTCGATGATGAAGACAGTGGTTGAAGACCGGAGATCTTCACCTCGGTTGGATGGTAACTGATGTCTTGATCGGGAGGCATCCCGAAATATAGATAATAAGTGGTGATCGTCCAGACGTACGTGGAGATCGATGGATATGCGAGGTATATAGTGCCTCCGGTTTCGTTCAGACCCAGAATGGACTTGTAAATGGACTGTGTGTTTGACATTGGAATTCATTCTGTGTAATTGATAGCCATCAGTTGCATGGAGTGAATTGCCTGTGTTGCATGCTAAGATGCAGTGATCAAGCCTTCTGTTGAAAAGCAAAGTCTTGTGGTTGATAATCAAAGCACGGCCTGTGTGGCATAGCTTTGTGTATAACGTGAATTCGCGAGCCTCACACCCCGGTATGAACCAGAAACGGGAGAGGATCTCAGGGAGGGCATGCGTTTCCTTCTAGCTAGAGGTGGTATCAGTGCTTAAACTGACTGACATATATATTATTTTCACCTGTGTGGTTGTTGCTGTTGCGAGGCGCCTCGGATATATATCAGTGACTATGTGAAGCCGATGGAGTCATTCGTTGGCTCATTTACGCCCCAAAGGGCGAGGAAACGCAGTGTTCAGGCATTTTAATCCACATCGGTGGACTGGCCCTGACGATCCAAGGGTCACTCGAGCTCTGATCCTAAAACTTGGGCTAGACAGTCTCGTAGTCGGTAAGGACTATCGTTTGCCTTGGTTCATGACGGAAAACCAATTTCCAAATACGACACCGTGCGGTTTTGATTGTATATATATATATATGGCGACATGATATATGGTACCCATGCCTCCTATGATTGATAATTATGATTGATATTGTTTTTGAAACATATAAACACTAGTAATAATATCAAATGCTTTTGTTTTATTCGTATCAAGCATATTTTGGCCATTATAAGGTAAAACTCTATCCTCCGGTTTGCGTTGCATTGTGTGATGAGAACTGAGTCTTATAATGGCTTCATTTTTATAAAAAGCATTGCGATGTTTAAAAGGTTTACTTGTTGTAAAGCACTGGCAATCCAATGGAATAAACCCGTTCCGCGAAAATGGCATGGTCCATTGATTAGCCATATTATAAAATGTGTTAAGTAGATTTCTCATACCAGTCCCATGACTGACTCGTAGTTTGTTTCACTTGCAAACTCGTGTGCCCCTTTTTCTACACGGGCAGCCTTGTGTTCAGGTTTTAGCAGGCTCTTTCTGGATAGCTAGAGCTGAAGATGGATTATATAATTTATCTCTTTTTATGCTGTTCAGCTCCTATTGTACATATTATGTTTGTTTTCCGCTGTAGACATTTATGTATAGTTGAACTGTATTTTTACTAAGTATGATCCTGTATACTGTGTAACTCTGATGATTATGTTTATCCAGTGTATTCTATTGTACATTATCTGGTGTATTTATTTAATTATGTTCTATTATTATCTGTTTATGTGTTATTTTCCAAAGATTACCCTTAACACCGTCGTATGGGGTTTTGGGGTCGTCACAACGTGGTATCAGAGCTTTGGTTAAGCTTAGTGCTGGAATATAACATATTAACGAACTCGTCAGAAATAGAACCAGTAGTGTTCTAGGACGAATAACTCATTACAGATAGGATCAGTAATATCCTAGTATGAGTATAGAACAACGAAATAACACCTTGATAGATGCATTTACATTCAAGTATATGTCTCTATGCTTTAAAATATCTTTTCTGTTGACCTGACACTTGATCTGTTATTTACAGAAGTGCTAGAAAATAAGTGTCAGAAACAGGAGGAATGCAGAACCAGATATTGAGGCTCTATTAATTAAGTATCGAAATATGGGTGGAATACTGTTCTCGGGTGAAGGATCTATTATGAAAACACAAGCTTGGATTCGTTCTGCTGAGAAAATCTTTGAAGGTTTAAAGCTGAGGGATGACCAAAAAAGGTTACTGGCGTCTTGGGCACTCAAAGACGAAGCTTTGTTCTGGTGGGATTCTATTATTGAGGATAATCCAGAAGGTAATATTACATGGGATAGATTTAAAGTGATTTTCCTAGAAAGATTTACTCCTCCTGAAGTAATTGAGCGGTTATGTGATGAATTCTCTTATCTGATACAAGGAGATATGACCATTCCAGAATATCATAAGAAATTCAATGAAATTTCTCATTTTTCCCCTCATCTAATTTAAAATCCGAAGAGGAAGAATCTGAGATTTATTAACGGGCTTCAAAGAAAGTACCAAAGTAAAGTAATGGGGCATGTGAAGCTTCCTTTTTCTGAAATGATATACATGGCTTACCAGTATGAGGATCTCGACAAGAAAGGTATGTTACGCTACAAAGAGGAAGTCAGTTCTAGTAATAAAGGGGAGTCTGAAACTGATAGTCTGGAGGTCAGTAAGAAACCCAGAGTCAATCGGAAGAGGGCCAGATCTGAGAAAGAACTAGTAACGACTGCCATAAGCAAGGGCATTTGCAGGGGAATTGCAAATCCTCGAAGAAACGAATAAAGAGTGGATCTAAATCCAAGAAGAATTTTCAAGAGAATAGAAAATGCAATCTTTGCCATCACGCTGGTCATGTAAAGCAAGATTTCTGGCTGTTAAAAAGGGCCATAGTGGCTCAAGTAAATGAAGTGGCAGAAACTTCAGTACCCTCAACTAGTCAGGAAAGGCCAGATGTTTTAGATGGCACGCTTACTATCAAAAATATTCCAGTTAAAGTACTATTTGACACCGGCGCGTCGCGAAGCTTTGTTGCAAAGAATGCGGTTAAGAAACTGGATTTGAATTTGAAGAAGCTCAAAGAACCAATGACTGTCCATAATCCGGTTGGGGGTTCTCTCGATCTCAGTTGGGTTTGTGGGGTGCCGGTTTCTTTTTCTCGTTATCAGTTCCCTACCATCGTGGTCGTCATGAATTTTATAGAATTTGATCTTATCTTGGAGTTAGACTGGTTGACCAAATATGAAGCTGAGGTTAAATGCGCCGATAGAGTCGTTAAGGCGAAGATTAAATTAGGTGATTATATAACCATTACCTGTAAAGGTCAGAATTCTGATAGAAATGACTTCTGGACGGCTTTGGATGTTTCTCCTGCTCAAGTAGAAAATATCCCTATAGTCACGGAGAATATACAGGACCTCATAAAAGATATTCCGGTCGTCAAGAATTATGCAGATTTGTTCGAAGAAGTTGTTAGCTTACCTCCGCAGAGAGAAATTGATTTCAAGATCGCTTTAATTCCAAACGCACGGCCAGTAGTGCACGCTATTCAGAGAATGACACTAAAGGAGAAAGAAGAACTAGACAATCAAACTCGACAGCTTGTATGGAAGGGTCTGATCAGGCCTAGTTTCTTTGATTGGGGAGAAGCAGTGGTGTTTGTCCCAAAGTCTGACGATACTCTGTGACTATGTGTGGATTATCGTGATTTGAATAAGCAGACAATAAAGAATAAATATCCATTGCCGTGAATCGATGATTTATTGGATCGTCTGAATGGAGCACAAGTATTTTCAAGGATGGACCTAGCTACAGGTTTCCATCAGTTTCGTATTGCCGAAGAGTGTGTTCCTATGACAGCGTTCAGAGGTCCATACTTATTCTATGAGTGGTTAGTAATGTCGTTCGGCTTATGTAACGCTCCAGCTTACTTCGTCGATTTAATGAATCAAGTGTTCAGAGGAGTCTTGAATAAGTTTGTTCTGGTTTTTATTGACGATGTTCTAATCTTCTCTAAGTCAAAAGCCGAACATGAAAAACATTTGGAACAAGTTCTAGAAATTCTAAGAAAGAATGTATTGAAAGCTAAACTTTCCAAATGTATATTCTGGCAAGATGAAGTAAAGTTTCTTGTCCACGTTGTATCAAAAGAGGGAATTGTTGTGGATCCAAGTAAAATCACGCTATTCAAAATTGGAAACAGCCTAGTACTCCCATAGAAGTCCGAAGTTTTCTTGGATTGGCTAGTTATTACTGGAAGTTCGTTAAAGATTTTTCGAAGATATCTAGTCACTTAACAAAGCTTACAAAGAAGGTCTCAAAATTCAAGTGGACTCCAGAATGTGAGGAGGCTTTTGAGAAGCTAAAAGTCAAATTAACAACGGCTCCAGTGTTAACAATTATCGACGGCAATCAAGACTTGAAAGTCTGGACAGATGCCTCTAGAGAAGGCCTTGGTGCAGTATTAATGCAAAGAGGTCAAGTTGTTGCTTATGCTAGCCGCCAGCTGAAGCCACATGAAAAGAATTACGTTACTCATGATCTTGAGTTGTTAGCCATTGTATTTGCTTTGAAAATCTGGAGGCACTATCTTTTGGGTGAGATATTCGAACTGTTTACAGATCATCAGTCGTTAAAGTATCTGTTCACCCAGAAGACTTGAATCTGAGGCAGCAACATTGGCTAGAATTTCTAGTAGCATACGATTTTGAGATTTTGTACACTCCAGGGAAAGCCAATGTTGTGGCCGATGCACTGAGTAGAAAGAATGTAATGATCGCCAGTTTTATTATTACGACTTTATTGATGGATAAAATATCTGCTCTTCAGAAGGACGATCACTTCATTCAGAGGATCAGAGAAAGAATACAGAAAGGCGAACACTTGAGTTTCCAGATTGATAACCAAGAGATTCTAAGGCTAAAGGGTCAATTTGTGTTCCTAACATTCCTGAGCTCCGAAAGGAAGTGCTGGATGAATGCCACAAGTCAAAACTTAGTATCCATCCAGGAGTGAGCAAAATGTATAATGACATCAAACTCACTTTCTGGTGGAGGTCGATGAAGAGAGACATTTCTTTATATGTTAGCAGATGCTCTACTTGCCAACTAGTCAAAAGCAACCAACAGAAACTGGCTGGATTGTTGCAACCGCTGGACATTCCAGGTTGGAATTGGGAACATATTTCCCATGGACTTCATAGATGGTTTGCCCAGAACCAGGAAAGGAAATGACAGTATTTGGGTGATCGTAGATCGCTTCACGAAGACCGCCCATTTCATACCTGTCAGATCGAACAGAACTGCTCAAAGTCTGGTGCAGATATATTTCAAGGGAATTGTTAGGCTACACGGAGTGCCGATCAGTATAGTTAGTAATAGAGATCCAATATTTACTAGCAAATTCTGAGAGGCATTTCAAGTAGAACTGGGAACGAGCCTGAATCTAAGCACCGCCTATCATCCTCAAACAGATGGTCAGACCGAGAGGGTGAATCGTATACTAGAAGATTTATTGCAGGCTTGTATTCTTGATTTTGGTGGATCATGGGTAGACCATTTACATTTGGCTGAGTTCTCATATAGCAATAGCTACCAAGCAAGCCTGACAATGTCACCATTCGAAAGCATTGTATGGTAGACCGTGCCGATCTCCTGCTTGTCGGGTTGAACCTGGTAATAGACTTGTATTGGGGCCTGATATTATCCGTGAAGCTGCAGACAAAGTCGATTTAGTTAAGAAACGATTACTCGCCGCTCAAAGCCGACAGAAGAGCTATGCTGATTCGAGAAGAAGAGATTTGGCTTTTTCTGTTGGTGATTATGTGTATCTAAGGGTTTCTCCGATGAGAGGAGTGATTCGATTTGGCAAAACTGGGAAGTTGGCGCCCAGATTTATTGGTCCATTCCCTATTCTTGAACGAATTGGAACTCTCGCTTATAGAATTCAATTACCTGATTGGTTTCCTGGAGTGCATGATGTATTTCACATATCTCAACTTCGAAAGCATGTTCATGACCCAGACTTGGTTGTGGAAGAGGCCGCGCAACAGGATATTGAAATTACTCTGGAATTGGCTGTGAGAAAAGAGCCGCTGAAGATTATTGGCAAAGAAACCAAAGAACTGAGGAACAAGAAAGTTCACTTAGTCAAAGTGCAATGGAGTGGAGATCCGCGAGATTGTACATAGGAAACAGAGGAAAGCATTAAGAAAGCCTATCCTAAGTGTAGGGTGGATATCTCTGATTGACTCTGGTGCAAGGTACATTTACCATACTTTGCATTACCATTTGTTCTCTACTTTGTTGTTATTTTCTTTTCATGGATGTAAACTTTTAATTCTATAGTCTGATTATTTTAAAAGAGTATATGAATCGATTAGTATATTTTTGAAAAGTTAAAAATAAATTGATTGTTGTTTGTGTTGTGTGATAGTGGATTTGATTAATTAAATTATTAGAATGATGGTAATTAAATCAAGTATTGAACTGATTTAAAAATATATACATGTGCATTATATATGTTTGAACAGGTAAATGGATAGCGGTTGAGTAAAGAATTTATTTGCGTGCCCAACAAATAGGTAAACCTTAATGAATTGGATACGAAATATTATTATATCAACTCATGTGAATGTCATTGGATGCGGAGTGCTGGTTGTTCTGTGTGTAATAATAAACGTCACCATAGGATAGTAACAATTAATTTTGAACTACACTACATGGCATACTTCTTGAAGATGGGCATACTTCATCATATACCACATAAGCATTTGGAGCTTGTGTGACGAGGTTGAAGATTTACTATATGAGCGAGAGGCTTGTATGGCGATGACTATGTATTACAGGTTGAACTGATGACTGATATGGACCATATAAAATGTAACGGTAAATTGCCAGATTAATAAAAACCCCACACGGGTCTGGAGATGACAATAAACACGTCTCTCTGGTCATTAAGGCACAAAAACCATTTATAAGGTGACGAGAATTTATTCTCTGGAGTTATGATCTATACACATTCCCCTGTGGACATCAGAATATATCACTATAAATATGTGCACGCTTATTAAGATTTATTGGGTACCTAATACAGCCCAATAAATTTCCAAACCCCTCCCCGTAAAAAGGAGGTTATGTCGAAATTTTTCGAAAATTTAGGATGTTAGCCAAATTTTTGAAGAATTTGAAAATTCTCAGAAACTGAAAGGTTGGAGAATGGAGGCCAGATTGTAAGTAGAGTTGGTTAATTGAACCACTTTCGACTTTGTTCCTTTTCGGGGATGAAAAGTTTTAAGTGGGGGAGATTGTAACGACCCGGAAAATCTGAACCAGTTTGAAAATTTTAAATTGGCTATTTTAGTGGGTTTTAGATATTTAAAATAAAATATTTTAAATAATAGTGATGAAAAGTAAGTTTGAATCGACGTTTGAAAATAAATATAATTAATTCTAATTATAAACAAGGCCTGAAATGGCGCGGTAGTTTCAAAAATTGAATTCAAACTTTGACTGGCTGTACCGGGTGCAAATTAAAACGGATTTTAGTGAAACCAAAAATATTTAAATCTGTTAGTGAATATCTTTGAATCTGAAAAAATCAAAGTTTCATAGCGGGAAGCAAAAGTTATGGCTAAATGAATTTTCAGAAAGGTCGCTATAGAGTTTATATAGCCCGTGAAAATGGTCATTTTGCAAATGACCTCAGAATTCGACGAAACCACTTTTATTGGATCCGGATGTTAAATTATTGCTAGGTTTCAAATTTTATAATTTTTGAAGCTAGTATGTGAGCGTGGCAAAGGAAAATGTGTTTGGTCGATTTCTATTAAATTGGATCGACCAAAAAAGGGCCATTTTTCAAACGATCTCAGAATTCGACGAAACTAGTTTTGTTGGGACCGTATCATCAAAACATAGTTAGATTTATTTTTCAGGAATTTTTAGGATCAGTATGTGGCCCCGGCAAATTGAAATGTACATTCAAATTAAATATTGAATGTTTTATATTTTAATTTGAAGGGAAACTGACTCAAACAATCGAATGGGCCTACGAAACATATCCCATTGTGTTCGGAATGAGGGTATTTAGCTAAGGACGACAGTCGTTGGGTTTGGATTGGAGCTCGTGTGTGGAGGGGGGCATTTTTGGATTTTAAAGAATTAAATAAATAAATAAAAAGGGGGGCCAATCATCATTCGACATTGGACTTTCTCTCTCCCCGATACTCCAGGGTGCGCACGACGGAAATCACCTCCCACCTTCCCTCCTCTTTTCCGGCCAACCCACCACGAATTACACTATGACCCTTTGGAGTTTTTTGAAGAGCTCGGTCTACTCTCCACATCCATAGCCGGAGCGCCACCTATCGTCGCCTGTAGGAGGAGATCCGACACCCTAAAGTCAGCGCCTTCGAATGGTCGTCGTACCCTCCTCCGACCGTCGAACTGACCAACTCCCCCCGGCGCCTGAGCGCCACTCCTCCCCCTTCGACACTGCATAGCCCGATCCTCTTCAAGCTTCACGGATTTCGAGTAAAATCGAAACCTAGTTTCGAACCTTTTAGCTGAGGTACGACTTTGTTAATTTCAAACTGATTTTAACACTCTAAAGCATTGCAAACTTCTAAAAATCATATCTTTTTCATTTGTGATCGAAATTCAGTGAAATAAGAGACAGTGGACTCGTGTGGACGTCTTCTACATTCTAGAAGAGACCGCATATTTTTCTGAGCCTTCTGCTATTTTTGGTGGAGTGGAACCCCATGTGAGATTTCTGAATTATAAAAGATATGAAAATGACGATGTATAAATTATATAGTCGATGTATGAGTTATATAAGCGTTGTACACCACATGTATAAGCATTGTATAAGTTGTATGTTCGATGTATAAGTTATATATGCGTTGTAAAAATTAAATATGTGTTGAAATGCAAGTAAAATATACTTATATAAATATATATATGCCCCTCGTCCACAAACCATGGACGATATTTATTGGTTGTGATTGGTGTGAAAATTGGTTGATAACGAATAGTTGATTAGAATTGTTTGTGGGTGAAATTGATTGATTGTGGTTGAAAATTACCCGTTTGTGGTTGAGAATTATTTGGTTGAAACCACATAGGATTAGTTTGTGGAAAAGAAAATAAACATGCTGCCTCCGTGCGAACTAGATGCATGGAATCCCCATTGTCAAAAGCTGCGAGGCTTTAAGGTAGAGCGAGGAGCCGTACTAGGGACGGTCCTGGTTTTAACTACCCTGTCGTTATGCTACCGAAATTTTCAATAATATTCATGTGTTAGAATTATTTTCCTGTGTTGAAACTATATTCGTGTGTTGAATAGAAATTCATGTGTTGAATAGAAATTCATGTGTTGAACGACATTCATGTTTTGAAATAAATTGTTTTATGATAAAAATCATATTTTTATCATCTATATGAACTATATAAAATAGTCGAGTTTTGAAATAAATTGTTTTATAATAAAAATCATATTTTTATCATCTATATGAACTATATAAAATAGTCGTGTTTTGAAATAAATTGTTTTATAATAAAAATCATATTTTTATCATCTATATGAACTATATAAAATAGTCGTGTTTTGAAATCAATGGCTTTACAATAAAAATCACATTTTTATTATGTACATGAATTGTTAAAAATTGTGAAGTGTTGAAATAAATGTCGGTTGGATAAAAATATCATTTTTATCAAATGTATGAAAAGAATATGGTTTTGAAATCGAAGAATAGATTATATATATATATATGTAAATATAATTTTAAAATAAATCAAATAACGAAGCTGCAGTTCGTGTTTTGAAACCGTGATTTCAAACGATTAGTGCGGGAGATCTGACCATCGGACTTTCCCAAAACTGAAACCGTCGGGCTCGCTTTGGAAATATCTTTCCAACGACACCAACTTTGTGAAGATCCAACGGTTGGATTGTCTGGAATGTTTAATTCAAACCTGAAGAAAAACAGCGCCAGAATCGATTATATTTATTTATATATAAATATAATTAAATTAAATCGAATAACGACGCTGCAGTTCATATTTTGAAATCGAAACTTCAAACGAGTGTACCGGAAGATCCGACCGTCGGATTTTCCCAAAACTGAAACCGTTGGATTCGTTTTGAAAAGATATTTCTAATGACATAAAATTGGTGAAGATCCAACGGTTAGATTTTCAGATATGTGTAAATCAAATCTGAAGAAAAACAGCGTCACGGCCGCGTTATGGCATGAAGCGTCGTTTGAATAAATTGGCTATTTTTAAATAAATAAAAATAGCGATAAATCGTTATAAAATATTATAAACGATATGGAATGGAAATAAACCGAATTTTCCCGGTTTATTAGATATTTGATGGTTGAATGTGTTTTACATGAAAATCAAACTAAAGAATTTATCTCTGATAAAAATAATGGGAACCTTTCCCTAAGAATGTGAAATTTAGAAACTAACTGAAGGTTAGCTAAGTCGAATGGTTTCCTGGGTTTTGATCTGATGTTGGTTTCGGCCTTCGGGGTCAATATTTGGGAAATCGTTCTCTTACTAATTTACGGTTAGTGACTGATGAATGAGAATAAGGCGTATGTTGTGTTTGTGTAGCACTTGTTAATTATATACGCGAGTTGCTCAGAAAGACCGGGTTTATCTCATTCTGAATAACCGAATCGGCGATAAGAAGTCGATGATGAAGACAGTGGTTGAAGACCGGAGATCTTCACCTCGGATGGATGGTAACTGATGTCTTGATCGGGAGGCATCCCGAAATATAGATAATAAGTGGTGATCGTCCAGACATACGTGGAGATCGATGGATATGCGAGGTATATAGTGCCTCCAGTTTCGTTCAGACTCAGAACGGACTTGTAAATGGACTGTGTGTCTGACATTGGAATTCATTCTGTGTGATTGATAGCCATCAGTTGCATGGAGTGAATTGCCTGTGTGGCATGCTAAGATGCAGTGATCAAGGCTTCTGTTGAAAAGCAAAGTCTTGTGGTTGATGATCAAAGCACGGCCTGTATGGCATAACTTTGTGTATAACGTGAATTCGCGAGCCTCACACCCTGGTATGAACCAGAAACGGGAGAGGACCTCAGGGAGGGCATGCGTTTCCTTCTAGATAGAGGTGGTGTCAGTGCTTAAACTGGCTGACATATATATTATTTTCACCTGTGTGGTTGTTGCTCTTGCGAGGCGCCTCAGATATATATCAGTGACTATATGAAGCCGATGGAGTCATTCGTTGGCTCATTTACGCTCCAAAGGGCGGGGAAACGCAGTGTTCAGGCATTTTAACCCACATCGATGGACCGGCCCTGACGATCCAATGGTCACACGAGCTTTGATCCTGAGACTCGGGCTAGACAGTCTCGAAGTCGGTAAGGACTCTCTTTTACCTTGTTTCATGACGGAAAACCAATTTCCAAATACGACACTGTGCGGTTTTGATTGTATATATACGGCGACATGATATATGGTACCCATGCCGCCTATGATTGATAATTATGATTGAAATTGTTTTTGAAACATATAAACACTAGTAATAATATCAAATGCTTTTGTTTTATTCGTATCAAGCATATTTTGGCCATTATAAGGTAAAACTCTATCCTTCGGTTTGCGTTGCATTGTGTGATGGGAACTGAGTCTTATAATGGCTTCATTTTTATAAAAAGCATTGCGATGTTTAAAAGGTTTACTTGTTGCAAAGCACTGGCAATCCAATGGAGTAAACCCGTTCCGCGAAAGTGGCGTGGTCCTATGATTAGCCATATTATAAAATGTGTTAAGTAGATTTCTCATACCAGTCCCATGACTGACTCGTAGTTTGTTTCACTTGCAAACTCGGGTGCCAATTTTTCTACACGAGCAGCCTTGTTTTCAGGTTTTACCAGGCTCTTTCTGGATAGCTGGAGCTGAAGATGGATTCTATCATTTATCTCTTTTTATGTTGTTCAACTCCTATTGTACATATTATGTTTGTTTTCCGCTGTAGACATTTATGTATAGCTGAACTGTATTTGTACTAAGTATGATCCTGTATACTGTGTAACTCTGATGATTATGTTTATCCAGTGTATTCTATTGTACATTATCTGGTGTATTTATTTAATTCTGTTCTGCTATTATCTGTTTATGTGTTATATTCCATAGATTACCCTTAACACCGTCGTATAGGGTTTTGGGGTCATCACAGTTTTAGACTCAACCGGGTTGTGAGGCTCGTGAAGCTACGTAATACACAAAGCTATGCTTATTCAAGCTGTGCTTTGATCGTCACCACAAGGTTCTGCTTTTCAACAAGAAGCCTTGATCATTGCATCTTGGCGTGCCACATTGACAATTCACGCCATGCGATCGACAACCATCAATATATAAGAGGGTGTTAAGTAAGAGAATAAATTATTCGCCACCAAACAATTATATATTAATTACAAATCTGTTAAATTTACATGGAATGAAATTCAATGTCGGACACACATCCATTTACAAGTCCGTTCTGGGTCTGAACGAAACCGGAGGCACCCTATTCCTCGCATATCCGAACAAATCAATAAGTACTCTGGACGGACACCATTGTAGCCCCTTCAAGGTAGCTACTCCAATCATAGGCGTCAATGGTAACTCATCCATTCGACGTGAAGATCGTCGGTCTTGTATCGTCTTCAACTCTTCGACTAGATCGACGTGTAATCATTTGAAATGAGATTGAACTCGGACTTTTCAAATGATCCTCGTATATATATAATTTAAAATCATTTCATATCGTTATTTGTATTTAATAACGATCTATCGCTATTTTTATTTATATAAAAATAGCTGTGACGACCCCATTTCCCGTACAGATGGAGACAAGGGTAATCTTTGGAATATAACACAGAAACAGATAATTGCAGAACAGAATTTAATAAACACACCAGATAATGTACAATAGAATACACTGGATAAACGTAATCATCAGAGTTACACAGTATACAGGATCATACTTAGTACAAATACAGTTCAGCTATACATAAATGTCTACAACGGAAACAAACAAAGTATGTACAATAGGAGCTGAACAACATAAAAAGAGATAAATAGTAGAATCCATCTTCATCTCCAGCTATCCAGAAAGAGCCAGCTAAACCTGAATACAAGGCTGCCCGTGTAGAAAAAGTGACACCCGAGTTTGAAAGTGAAACAAACTACGAGTCAGTCATGGGACTGGTATGAGAAATCTACTCAACACATTTATAATATGGCTAATCACAGGACCACGCCACTTTCGTGGAACGGGTTTACTCCATTGGACTTCCAGTGCTTTAAAAACAAATCTTTCTTTTAAACATCGCAATGCTTTTTATAAAATGAAGCCATTATAAGACTCAGTTCCCATCACACAATGCAACGCAAAATGGAGGATAGAGTTTTTACCTTATAATGGCCAAGATATGCTTGATACGAATAAAACAAAAACATTTGATATTACTACTAGTGTTTATATGTTTTAAAAACAATTTCAAATCATAACTATCAATCATAGACGACATGAGCGTCCCATGCCACTATGTCGCCAAATATATATACAATCGAAACCGCACAGTCACGTATTTGGAAATTGGATTTCTGTCATGAACCAAGGCAAAAGATAGTCCTTACCGAATTCGAGACTGCCTAGCCCGAGTCTCAGGATCAGAGCTCGAGTGACCCTTGGATCGTCAGGGCCGGTCCACCGATGTGGATTAAAATTCCTGGACACTGCGTTTCCCCGCCCTTTGGGGCGTAAACGAGCCAACGAATGACTCCATCGGACCCGGATCGTCCGATCTAACCGAGGCGCCTCGCAACAGCGACAACCACATAAGTCAAACTCGTTAGGGCGTGTAAAACCACTGACGCCACTTCTAGCTAGGAAGAAACGCAGGCCCTCCCTGATGTCCTCTCCCGTTTCTAGTTCATACCGGGGTGTGAGGCTCGCGAATTTACGTTATACACAAAGCTACGCCATGCAGCCGGTGCTTTGATCATCACCACAAGACTTTGCTTTTCAACAGAAGCCCTGATCACTGCATCTTAGCATGCCACATAGGCAATTCACATCGTGCAACTGATGGCTATCAATCACACAGAATAAATTCCAATGTCAGACACACTGTCCATTTGCAAGTCCGTTCTGGGTCTGAACGAAACCGGAGGCATAAAGACCTCGCAAACCCATCGATCACCACGTACGTCTGGACGATCACCACTCATTATCCATATTTCAGGATGCCTCCCAATCAGGACCTCGGTTACCATCCAAACGAGGTGAAGATCTCCGGTCTTCGACCACCGTCCTCACATTCGATTTCTTATCGTCAATTCAGTTATTCAGAATGGGACAAACCCGGTCTTTCTGAACAACTCGCGTATATAATAAACAAGTGCAACACTAACATACACACGCATCATTTCAATTCATTAGTCACTAACCGTCAATCAGTAAGAGAACGATTTCCCAAATATTAACCCCGAAGGCCGAAACCAACATCAGATCAACACCCAGGAAACCATTCGACTTAGCCAACCTTCAGTTAATTTCTAAATCACATCATATTGTTTATAATATTTTATAACGATTTATCGCTATTTTTATTTATTTTAAAATAGCCAATTTATTCAAAACGATGCTTCGGGCCATAACGCGGTCGTGGCGCTGTTTTTCTTCAGATTTGATTTACACATATCTGAAAATCTAACCGTTGGATCTTCACAAAATTTACATCATTAGAAAGATCTTTTCAAAACGAATCCAACGGTTCCAGTTTCAGGAAAATCTGATGGTCGGATCTCCCGGTATGATCGTTTGAAGTTTCGATTTCAAAATACGAACTACAGCGTCGTTATTCGATTAAATATAATTATATATATATATATATATATAATCGATTCTGGCACTGTTTTTCTTTAGATTTGAATTAAACATTCCAGACAATCCAACCGTTGGATTTTTACAAAGTTGGTGCCGTTGGAAAGATATTTCCAAAGTGAACCCAACGGTTGCGATTTAAGGAAAATCCGATGGTCGGATCTCCCGTACTAATCGTTTGAAATCACGGTTTCAAAATACGAACTGCAGCGTCGTTATTCGATATATTTCAATTCTATTTATATATATATATCGATTCTTCGATTTCAAAACTATATTCTTTCATACATTTGATAAAAAATATATTTTTATCTAACTGTCTTCTATTTCAACACTGCACTATTTTTAAAGATTCATCCATATAATAAAAATGTGATTTTTATTGTAAAACAATTCATTTCAAAACACTATTATTTTATATAGTTAATATAGGTGATAAAAATAGGATTTTTATTATAAAACAATTTATTTCAAAACAAGATTATTTTATACATTTCATATTGATGTTAAAAATGGGATTTTTATTATAAAACAATTTCTTTCAAAATATGAATACCATTCAACACATGAATTTCCATTCAAGGAATGAATTTCGATTCAACACATGAAGGTTTTCTATAGTTTATATAAATCAATAAAAAGGTGATTTTTATATTTAAAACGCGAATACCATTCAACACATGAATTTCAATTCAACGAATGAATATCGATTCAATACATGAAGGTTTTCTATAGTTTCTATATATAGATAAAAATGTGATTTTTGTATTTAAAACACGAATACCATTCAACACATGAATTTCAATTCAGCGAATGAATATCGATTCAACACATGAAGGTTTTCTATAGTTTATATAAATCAATAAAAAGGTGATTTTTATATTTAAAACATGAATACCGTTCAATACATGAATTTCTATCCAACGAATGAATTTCGACTCAACACATGAAGGTTTTCTATTCAACGAATAAATATAGTTTCAACACATGAAAATAATTCAAACACATGAATATTATTCCAAATTTCGGCAGCATAACGGCAGGGTAGTTAAAACCGGGACCGTCCCTAGTACGGCTCCTCGCTCTACCTTAAAACCTCGCGGTTTTTGACAATGGGGAATCATGCATCTAGTTCGCATGCAGGCGGCATGTATATTTATTTCATTTCCACAAACTAATCCTATGTAGTTTCAACCAAATATTTCTCAACCACAAATGGGTATTTTTCAACCACAATCAATCAATATCAACCACAAACAATTCCAATCAACCATTCGCTATCAATCAATTTTCACACCAATCACAACCAATAAATATCGTCCATGGTTTGTGGACGAGGGGCATATATATATATATATATATATATATATATATATATATATATATATATATATAGCATTTCACTTCTATTTCAACACATATATAATTTTTACAATGCATATATAACATATACATCGAACGTACAACTTATACAATGCTTATACATAAGGTGTACAACGCTTATATAACCCATACATCGACTATATAATTTATACATCGTCGTTTTCCATATCGTTTATAAATTAGAAATCTCACATTGGGTTCCACCCCACCAAAAATAGCAGAAGGCTCAGAAAAATATGCGGTCTCTTTTGGAAGGTAGAAGACATCCACACGAGTCCACTGTCTCTTGTTTCACTGAATTTCGATAACACAACAAAAAGATATGATTTTTCAAAGTTTGCAACGGTTTAAAGGTGTTATTTTCAATTCAAAATAATCAAAGCCGCATACCTCGGGTTGGGTTCAAAACTAGGTTTCGAATTTTCTTCCAATCCGTGTAGCTAGGGGTCGATCGACCAATGCAGCAGCGTAGCGCTTGGTGAGGCGCACCTGCGCCTAGGGGTGGGGTCCAGCTCGCAGCTTCGACGAGGGCGGAATTTGCGAAGAAGCGGGCTGACTTCAGGGGCGCGATTCACGAAGAATACTCCACGATTGAGGGCATGGTTGGTATAGATTTGAAGGTGAGGAGGAGTACTACAAAAAGTTGAACTGGGGCAGTGGGTTTCGTTGATCGGAGCGGCCAGAAATTGGCCTGGAAGCGGCGAACAACTTTCCGCCGTATATCGATGTAGCGGGAGAGAGAAAAAGAAAGTTTTTCTCTTTTTTTTTATAAAAAAAATATGATTGGCCCGTGGGTTGTAAAGGGGTTTTCTGACACGACCATCGATCTAAACCCGACGACTGTCCTCCCTAGTGTTTTACCCCCATTCCAAACACAATGGGATATGTTTCGTAGGCCCATTCGACTGTTTCAGTCAGTTTTCCTTCAAATTAAAATATAAAACATTCAATATTTGATTTGAACGTACATTTCAATTTGCTAGGGCCACAAACTGACTCGAAAAATTCCAGAAAAATAAATTTAGCTATGTTTTGACGATACGGTCCCAAAAAAACTAGTTTTGTCGAATTCTGAGACCGTTTGCAAAAAGGCCCATTTCTTGTCGATCCAATTTAACTACAATTGACCAAAACACATTTTCCTTTGCCACGCTCACATACTAGCTTCAAAAATTATGAAATTTGAAACCTAGCAATAACTTCACATCCCGGATCCAACATAAGTGGTTTCGTCGAATTCCGAGGTCGTATGCAAAATGGCCAATTTCACGGGCTATATAAATTCCATAGCGACCTTTCTGAAAATTCATTTGGCCATAACTTTTGCTTTCCGCTATGAAAATTCGATTTTTCAGATTCGTTAGAAAGGTATTCACTAACAGATTTAAATATTTTTAGTTTCACTCAAATCCGTTTTGTTTTGCACCCGGTACAGTCCAACAAAGTTTGGATTCAATTTTTGAAACTGCAGCGCCTTTTCAGGCCTTGTTTATAATTAGAATTAATTATATTCGTTTTCAAATGTCGATTCAAACTCACTTTTCATCGCTATTATTTAAAATATTTATTTTAAATATTTAAAATCCATTATTTTAGCCAATTTAAAATTTTTAAATTGGTTCAGATTTTCCGGGTCGTTACAATCTCCCCCACTTAAAACTTTTCGTCCTCGATAAGGAACAAAGTCGAAAGTGGTTTGATTAATCAACTCTACGTTCGATCTGGCTTCCATTCTCCAATTTTTCAGTTCCTGAGAATTTTCAAATTCTTCAAAAATTTGGCTAACACCCGGAATTTTCGAAAAATTTCGCCATAACCTCCTTTGTACGGGGAGAGGTTTGGAAATTTATTGGGCCGTATTAGGTACCCAATAAATCCTAATAAGCATACACATATTTATAGTGATATATTCTGGTGTTTACTGGGGAGCGTGTATTGATAATAACTCCAGAGAATAAATTCTCGTCACCCTGTCAAAGCCTGAGGGAGTGTGTGTTTTAAATGCTCCAGAGGATAAATCCTCGTCACCTCGTCCCGTGTGGGAAATAAATAGTCCATGTGTCGTTTCTAATAACTAGAGAGGCGTGGTTATTGTCAACTCCAGACCCGTGTGGGGTTTTATTAATCTGGCTATTTTATCGTTACAATTTAAATAGTCCATATCAGTCATCAGTTCAACCTGTAAAATATAGTCATCGCCATACAAGCCTCTCGCTCGTATGGTAAATCTTCCACCTCGTCGCACAAGCTCCAAATGCTTATGTGGTATATGATGAAGTATGCCTATCTTCCAGAAGTATGCCATGTAATGTAGTTCAAAATTAATTGTTACTATCCTATGGCGACATTTATTATTACACACAGAATAACCAGCACTCCGCTTCCAATGGCATTCACAGGAGTTGATATAATAATATTTCGCATCCAACTCATTAAGGTTTACCTATTTGTCGGGCACGCAAATAAAATCTTCACTCAACAGCTATCCAATTTCCTGTTCAAACATATATAATGCACATGTATATATTTCTATCTATTTTTAAATCATTTCAATGTGTGATATAATCGAATAAATTCTACCATTCATTCTCTTATTAATTAAATTAACTATCGTTTCAATAATTTAATCAATCTAATTTACTATCACACATGCAAACAACAATCAAATTGTTTTTAACTTTTCAAAAATTACTAATCAACTTCTATACTCTTTTTAACATCATTCAGACTATAGAATTAAAAGTGCACATCCATGGAAAGAAAATAACAACAGAGTATAGAACTAATTGGTAATGCAAAGTATGGTAAATGTACCTTGCACCGGAGTCAATCAGAGATATCCACTCGGCATCTAGGATAGGCTTTCTGAATGCTCTCCTTAGTTTCCCAAGTACAAACTCGCGGATCTCCACTCCATTGCACTTTGACTAAGTGAGCCTTCTTGTTCCTCAGCTCTTTGGTTTCTTTGCCGATAATCTTTAGCGGCTCTCTTCTCACCGCCAATTCAGGGGTAATTTCAATATCTTGTTGAGCGGCTTCTTCCACGATCAAGTCTGGATCATGAACGTGCTTTCGAAGTTGAGATATGTGAAATACATCATGAACTCCAGGCAACCAATCTGGCAATTTAACCCTATAAGCGAGAGTTCCGATCCGTTCCAGAATAGAAAACGGACCAATGAATTTGGGCGCCAACTTCCCCGTTTTACCGAACCGGATAACTCCTCTCATCGGCGATACTTGCAAATATACGTAGTCGCCAACAGCAAATGATATATCTCTTCTTCTCCTATCGGCGTAGCTCTTTTGTCGGCTTTGAGCGGCTAATAATCGTTTCTTAATAAAATCGACTTTGTCGGCAGCTTCTTGAATCATGTCTGGCCCCAACACAAGTCTATTACCGGGTTCAACCCAACAAGCAGGAGATCGGCACGGTCCACCATACAACGCTTCGAATGGCGACATTGTTAGGCTCGCCTGGTAGCTGTTGAGAATTCAGCCAATGTAGATGGTCTTCCCATGATCCACCGAAATCTAGAACACAAGCCAGCAATAGATCTTCTAAAATACGATTCTCCCTCTCAGTCTGACCATCTATCTGAGGATGATAGGCGGTGCTTAGGTTCAGCTTTGTTCCCAGTTCTACTTGAAATGCCTCCTAGAATTTACCAGTAAATATTGTATCTCTATCACTGACTATACTGAGCGGCACTCCATGTAGTCTAACTATTTCCTTGAAGTAAATCTACGCCAGACTCTGAGCAGTTCTATTTGATCTGACAGGTATGAAATGGGCGGTCTTCGTGAAGCGATCTACGATCACCCAAATACTGTCATTTCCTTTTCTGGTTCTGGGCAAACCATCAATGAAGTCCACGGAAATATGTTCCCACTTCCAACCTGGAACGTCTAGCGGTTGTAACAATCCAGCCAGTTTCTGTTGGTCGCTTTTGACTAGCTGGCAAGTAGGGCATCGACTAACATATATCGAGATGTCTCTCTTTAACGACTTCCACCAGAATGTTCGCTTGATATCGTTATACATTTTACTCACACCCGGATGGATACTGAGCTTAGATTTGTGGCATTCATCAAGCACATCTTTTCTGAGTTCAGGAATTTCTGGAACACAAATTTGTCCTTCTAACCTTAGAATCCCTTCGCTGTCGAGCTGGAAATCCGAAGCATTGCCTTCACGAATTCGCTGACTCATTCCTTTAATAAATTGGTCGTCTTTTTGGAGAGCCGATATCTTGTCAATCAAAGAAGTCGCAATGATAAAACTGTCAATCATTTCATTCTTTCGGCTTAACGCATCAGCCACGACATTGGCTTTCCCTGGAGTGTATAGAATCTCAAAATCATATGCTGCAAGGAACTCTAGCCAACGTTGCTGCCTCAGATTCAAGTCTTTCTGAGTGAACAGATACTTTAACGACTGATGGTCTGTATACACGAATTTCTCACCCAGAAGATAGTGTCTCCAGATTTTCAAAGCGAATACTATAGCCAATAACTCAAGATCATGAGTTACGTAGTTCTTTTCGTGCGGCTTCAGTTGACGGCTAGCATAAGCAATCACTTGGCCCCTTTGCATTAACACTGCGCCAAGGCCTTCTCTAGAAGCATCAGTCCATACTTTCAAATCCTGATTGCCATCGATGATGGTTAACACTGGAGCAGTCGTTAGTCTTAACTTTAGCTCTTCAAAAGCCTCCTCACTTTCTGGAGTCCATTTGAATTTAGAGTGCTTCTTTGTAAGCTTCGTTAAATGACCAGATATCTTCGAAAAGTTTTTAACGAACTTCTGGTAATAGCTAGCCAATCTGAGAAAACTGCGGACTTCAGTGGGGGTACTGGGCTGTTTCCAGTTTTGAATAGCTGTGATTTTGCTTGGATCCACAGCAATTCCTTCTTTCGATACGACATGGCCGAGAAATTTCACTTCATCTTGCCAGAATATACATTTGGATAGTTTGGCTTTTAATACATTCCTTCTGAGGATTTCCAGAACCTGTTTCAAATGCTTTTCGTGTTCGGCCTTTGATTTAGAGAAGATTAGAATATCGTCAATGAAAACCAGAACAAATTTATTCAAAACCCCTCTGAACACTCTATTCATTAGATCGACGAAGTAAGTTGGAGCGTTACATAAGCCAAACGGCATTACTAACCACTCGTAGAATAAGTCGGGACCTCTGAATGCTGTCATGGGAACACATTCTTCGGTAATTCGAAGTTGATTGAAGCCTGTAGCGAGGTCCATTCTTGAGAATACTTGTGCTCCATTCAGACGATCCAATAAATCATCGATCCGCGGCAATGGATATTTGTTCTTTATCGTCTGCTTGTTCAAATCATGATAATCTACACATAGTCGCAGAGTACCATCTGATTTTGGGACAAACACCACTGCTGCCCCCCAATCAGAGAAACTAGGCCTGATCAGACCTTTCCATACTAGCTGTCGTGTTTGATTGTCAAGTTCTTCTTTATCCTTCAAAGACATTCTTCGGATAGCATGAACTAACGGCCTTGCATTCGGAATCAAAGCGATCTTGAAATCTATTTCTCTCCGCGGGGGTAAGGGAACAACTTATTCAAACACATCCGCATAATTTTTGACGACAGGAATGTCTTTGATGAGGTCAGGAATATTCTCTGTGACTTCAGGGATATTTTCTATTTGGGCTAGAGATACATCCAAAGCTGCCCAGAAGTCTTTTCTGTTAGCTTTCTGACCTTCACAGGGAATGGTTATATAACCACCTGATTTTATCCTTGCCTTAACGATCCTGTCGGCGCATTTAACCTCTGCCTCATATTTGGTTAGCCAATCCAATCCCAGAATAAGATCGAATTCATTAAAATTCATGACGATAGAGATAGTAGTGAATTTATAGCTGGAAAAAGAGACAGGTATTTCACAAACCCAACTGAGATCGATGGAACCCCCGACCGGATTTTGGACAGTCATTGGTTCTTTGAGTTTCTTCACATTCAAATTCAACTTCTTAACTGCATTCTTGGCAATGAAGCTTCGTGACGCGCCTGTATCAAACAACACTTTAACTGGAATGTTCTTGACATTGAGTGTGCCTTCTAAAACATCAGACCTTTCCTGAGCAGACGAAGATGCAGGCACTTCTGCCACTTCATTTACATGTACTGCCTCAGGCTTTCTGAATAGCGGGCAGGCCTTTGAAAGATGACAGGTGTAACAACCCGAGAATCTAAGCCAGTTTAAAATTTTTATTTTGGCAATTTCAGCGAATTTTGAATATTTAAAATAGATTATTTTAAATAATATCGACGAGAAATTTATTTTGAATATAATTCGACGTATATATTATATACGTCGTCGTTAGAATATAAATATTTATATATAATTATAAATAGAATTGAAAATGGCGCGGTAGTTCGATAATTCGATTTCAAACTTCAATTGAATGTACCGGGTGCAAAACAATCCGAATTT
The DNA here is from genome assembly GCA_030737875.1 of Allium sativum. Taxonomy (NCBI): domain Eukaryota; kingdom Viridiplantae; phylum Streptophyta; class Magnoliopsida; order Asparagales; family Amaryllidaceae; genus Allium; species Allium sativum. Next base: position 2,701,275 of record JASFAX010000039.1, on the reverse strand, counting down.
TAGTGAAACCAAAAATAATAGGATCTAATTGAGAATATCTTTCCAAAGAATCTGGAAAATCGAAATTTCATAGCGGGAATCAAAAGATATGTCCAGTTGAAAATTCTGAATAGTCCCTATGGAATTCAGACCCATAAAAATGTGAATTTTGCAAACGACCTCGGATTTCGACGAAACCACTTTTGTTGGATCTGCAGTGTCAAATTATTGCTAGGTTTCAAATTTCATAATTTTTCGAATCAATATGTGAGCATGGCAAAGGAAAACGCGTTTGACCAGTTTCAGTTGATTTTAATCGACTGTAAAATGGCCATTTTTCCAACGGTTTCAGAATTCGACGAAACTAGTTTTGTTAGGACTGTATCGTCAATACGAGGCTAGAAAATATTTTTCAGGAATTTTTAGAGTTAGTATGTGACCCCGGTAAATTGAAATGCGCGTTCAAATTCAATATATAGAGTTATATGTTGATTTTGACGAAAACTGATCGAAACGATCGAATCAGCTTATGATACATATCCCATTGTGTTCGGAATGGGAGTAAAACGCTATGGACGACAGGCGGTGGCCCTCGTTTAGAGTTCGTATGTAAAAGTCAACTTTTTGAAATTAAAATATAAAAAAATCCTTTCCTCTCCTATACCTTGCACCCCCCCCCCCCCCGATTCATCAATAAGAAGAAAAAAAAAAGAGAGAGAGACAGGAGGGCATCGCGCCCTAGCCCGACGCAGCGCCTCCAGGAAGGCCACTGCGGCCGCCGCGCGAGGCGCCCCCTCCCTTTCCTCTGCTGCGCCGCCCTCCTTCTTCCTCCTCCTCCCCTGCTCTTCCTCGACTACAACGCCCAGGCCCCCCTGACCAAATCGCCACCGCGATCGAAGACCCCCTCCTTCCTCCTACGACTGCGATACCCCCCCTGCGCGCAACCCCCCCTCCAGCCCTACCCGACCCTCGACGCCACCATCCTCCTCCGCAGGCGCGAGCACCACCTACCACCACTGCCGAGCTCTGAAACTCTCCCCACTAAAATGAAGGTAAATTTATTTAATTAAATTAGTTTGTAGATTAATTTCAGTTTTATTTTATATGATAGGAGGATAAAAATATAATATTTTACATTATAGAAGTGGTAAAAATATCATCTTTTTATATGTAGCAAAATAAAAATGTGATTTTTATAGTGATGAAACCTTCAATAGAAAAGATTAGATTTTTAAAATAGAAAAGATTAGATTTTTAAAATAGAAAAGATTAGATTTTTTGAAATTGAAAAGGCGAATTCTTTATATTTTTGAAAAGATGAAAAACTCCATATTTGAAAAGATAAAAATAGATTTTTATCGAAATGAATTAGTTTTGAACTGAAATTAAAAATCATTTATTTTTAAATAAATAAATTGGAATTGAAATGGGTTTAAATAGAATTGATTCATGGGTTTATCGTGAACGGTGTTTTAAATAACAATAGTTCTTTAACCCGATAATAATTAGAATGTGATTTGGTATTGTCGTGAACTGTGTTTTAAATGACACTAGTTCTTTAACCCAGTAAAAGGAGTTTTATTGAATCTACAATTAGATTGAAATGTGAATTGATAATCTAAATTATCAAATTTGGCAAATGAGCGAGAATGTAGTATCACCAGTTTTGCTCCAAAGCGATAGTTAAATCTTTAATTAGATTTGAATGTGAAATGGTAATTAATTTTACCGATAACACCATATTATTAGATATGGAGTGTTACCAGTTTTACTTCATGCGATGAATAGGTTGGGATTGGGAAATAAAATAAATAATTACTTCGGTGTGGTTCGCTAATCTCGACTAGTTTAGAAAACCATAATTTGGTTTGAAATGACATCCAAAGGAAGATTAAAGGATAAATTTTAAAGAATTTATCTTGGATAAATTAAATGGGAACTTTTCCCTGAGAATATGAATTGGAATGAGGCGTATGTTGTGTTTGTGTAACATTCGTTTTAATATACGCGGGTTGTTCAGAAAGGCCGGGTTTATACCCATTCTGAATAACCGATTCGACGATATGTCGAAGATGAAGACGATGGTTGAAGACCGGAAGTCTTCACATCGTTTGGGTGATTACTGATGATCTTGATTGGGCTATACACCCAAGATGAGGGAATCAGTTAGTGATCGTCCAGACGTACTTGGAGACGGATGGATATGAGAGGAAAGTGCCTCCGGTTTCGTTCAGACCCAGAACGAACTTGTAAATGGATTGTGTGTCTGACATTGGATTTTATTCTGTGTTGATTGATTTCTGTTAAATATATATCTGTTTGGCGGCGGAGAATTTAATCTCTTGCTTAACGCCCTTCTCTAAGACGTACGAGCTTAGAGGTTATATATCGATAGATATCAATCGCATGGCATGAATTGCCTGTGTGGCATGCTGAGTTGCATGGATCAAGGCTTCTGTTGAAAAGCAAAGTCTTGTGGTAGATGATCAAAGCACAGCCTTTGTGGCGTAGCTTTGTGTATAACGTGAATTCGCGAGCCTCACATCTCGGTATGAGTTAAAAACGGGATACGGACCGCAGGGAGAGCATGACGTTTCTTTCTAGCTTTGGTTGTGTCAGTGACTTACCTGCCCTGACATTTATATACTTTTCACCTTTGTGGTTGTTGGAATGAGGCGCCTCGATTATAGGTCTGTAAGGACCGGGAAACATGTGTTCAGGAATTGCCAATCCTCAAACGTAAGAGAGGACTGGCCCAGCCACATCCGGGGTTGCCCAGAGTGTGTAGTCCCGAGGCATTTGCTAGAGTATCGCGAAGCGGAGAGGAGCTTGACCCTTGCCTCGACTCATGACGGAAATCCAATTTCCAATACGAGATATTTCGGCTTTATTTGTAGAGCCTAGTATGGCGACATAGTAGCATGGGATGCTATGCCGTCTATGATTGATATTTATGATTGAAAATTGTTTTGACAGTATACACTTATTAGTGTATCAAATAATTTGTTTTTAAACGTACCAAGCATGTTTGGCTATTATAAGGGAAATCCCTATCCTCCGGCTTGCGTTGCATTATGTGATGGGACCTGGGTCTTATAATAGCTTCATTTTTCGAAAAAGCATTGCGTTGTATTTTCTATGCACTAGTATTCTTGGGAGGAAACCCGTTCCGTGTTATACGGCGTGGTCCCTTGAATTACTCTCTTTTAAAGTAAAGTTTTAAATAACTGTTTTAGTTCTCACACCAGTCACATGACTGACCTGGAGTTTATTGTTTTAACCTAAACTCTGGGTGCCCCTATTTTCCACACGGGCATCTAGTAGTTTTGGTTTTGCAGACTTATATTCACAGGATCCTGATTTACAACTGGAACGATGCTCGGAAAGCTCTGTATCCGTGTATTACTTTCAGTTGTGTTTTGTATTATTTTTCCGCTGCAGTACTGTATTTAAACCTCTGATATTTATTGAATGTAATTTATTCATTATACTCTGTATATTCTTGTATCTGATTGAATTGTTGTAATTAACAATGAAATGTTCTTCCGTTTGAATTCTGATTTGTCCTGTTCTCAAACGAACACGGGTTTCGAACGGTCTAGACTGGTTTAATGACTAATTCAGATCGAGCGAAATTCCTTGCCGTTACATTTGGTATCAGAGCTTTGGTTTACAAAGCTCAAGAACAAGACATATTAGAACCATACGAAAGAATTCATCAGATATTGGATTAGTAATATCCAATTAGAATGACTCGTTAGAGATAGGATCAGTAGTATCCTAGAATGAGTGTGAAGAGTATATTTTTCAAATGAAAACAATTTTGTTTTGAAAATTTAAATCACTTTATACGTATTTGAATATTTATTTATTTTGAAATTGGACAATCCGCTATATAAAGATTTTGCATATACGCGTCATGAACGTATATTCGAAGTTTTAATATACTGGATAGATATAGAATCACATTCTAGACACCCGGAGATGGTTCTGATGATTGATATATCATCATCAGAATTAGTGTTCGTGTGACGAAGGTGTGATATCTATATATTTCCATTAGACTGGTGTGAGAACCAAAAATTATATAGATAGATTTATTTGTTGTGATTTGGCATCAAAAACATGATTTTTTGTATATACATCAAATTTATGAATTTGAAAACTCTAATCCACTAATTGATTGATGTTTATGTTGTTTGTTTATTTGTTTGATAATTTTGAAACATTTAGCCTAACTGAACCGAATATTGAATTATATTGAAAATTAGTCGCATTTGCTTGCATATACATGTACTTACATTGAACAGGTCATAGCAAGGAGGCTAGAGCAGAGAATAAAATTTGTTTGCCCGACAAATAGGTACATGTTTACTACATAATTTACTGTTTTGTTTGGGTGATGATGATTTTATGAGCCTATTGGCTAGCCGCTTGGCTTTTTCTTTTTCTTTTTGAGATCAGAAGGCCTATATGGCAATTTCAGGATTTTCCCGTGGCTCCCGGTGCAGGGGAGGTTATGGCGAAATTTTTCGAAAATTTAGGGTGTTAGCCAAATTTTTGAAAATTTGAAAATTCTCAGAAACTGAAAAGTTGGAGAATGGAAGCCGGATCGAACGTAGAGTTGATTAATCAAACCACTTTCGACTTTGTTCTTTTTCGGGGACGAAAAGTTTTAAGTGGGGGAGATTGTAACAACCCGAGAATCTGAGCCAGTTTAAAATTTTTATTTTGGCAATTTCAGCGAATTTTGAATATTTAAAATATATTATTTTAAATAATATCGACGAGAAATTTATTTTGAATATAATTCGACGTATATATTATATACGTCGTCGTTAGAATATAAAAATTTATATATAATTATAAATAGAATTGAAAATGGCGCGGTAGTTCGATAATTCGATTTCAAACTTCGATTGAATGTACCGGGTGCAAAACAATCCGGATTTTAGTGAAACCAAAAATAATAGGATCTAATTGAGAATATCTTTCCAACGAATCCGGAAAATCGAAATTTCATAGCGGGAATCAAAAGATATGTCCAGTTGAAAATTCTGAATAGTCGCTATGGAATTCAGACCCTTAAAAATGGGAATTTTGCAAACGACCTCGGATTTCAACGAAACCACTTTTGTTGGATCCGCAGTGTCAAATTATTGCTAGGTTTCAAATTTCATAATTTTTCGAATCAATATGTGAGCGTGGCAAAGGAAAACGCGTTTGACCAGTTTCAGTTGATTTTACTCGACTGGAAAATGGCCATTTTTCCAACGGTATCAGAATTCGACGAAACTAGTTTTGTTAGGACCGTATCGTCAATACGAAGTTAGAAAATATTTTTCAGGAATTTTTAGAGTTAGTATGTGACCCCGGTAAATTGAAATGCGCGTTCAAATTCAATATATAGAGTTATATGTTGATTTTGACGAAAATTGATCGAAATGATCGAATCAGCTTACGATACATATCCCATTGTGTTCGGAATGGGAGTAAAACGCTATGGACGACAGGCGGTGGGCCTCGTTTAGAGGTCGTATGTAAAAGTCAACTTTTTGAAATTAAACTAAAAAAAAATCCTTTCCTCTCCTATACCTTCCCCCCCCCCTGATTCATCAATCAGAAGGAAAAAAAAAGAGAGACAGGAGGGCATCGCGCCCTAGCCCGACGCAGCGCCTCCAGGGAGGCCGCCGCCGCCGCCGCGCGAGGCGCCCCCCTCCTTTTCCTCTGCTGCGCCACCCTCCTTCTTCCTCCTCCTCCCCTGCTCTTCCTGGACTGCAACGCCCAGGCCCCCCCTGACCAAATCGCCACCGCGATCGAAGACCCCCCCTTCCTCCTACGACCGCGATACCCCCCTCCCCCCTGCGCGCAACCCCCCCTCCAGCCCTACCCGACCCTCGACTCCACCACCCTCCTCCGCAGGCGCGAGCACCACCTACTACCACTGCCGAGCTCTGAAACCCTCCCCACCAAAATAAAGGTAAATTTATTTAATTAAATTAGTTTGTAGATTAATTTCAATTTTATTTTATATGATAGGAGGATAAAAATATAATCTTTTACATTATAGAAGTGGTAAAAATATCATCTTTTTATATGTAGCAAAATAAAAATGTGATTTTTATAGTGATGAAACCTTCAATAGAAAAGATTAGATTTTTAAAATAGAAAAGATTACATTTTTAAAATAGAAAAGATTAGATTTTTAAAATAGAAAAGATTAGATTTTTTGAAATTAAAAAGGCGAATTCTTTATATTTTTGAAAAGATGAAAAACTCCATATTTGAAAAGATAAAAATAGATTTTTATCGAAATGAATTAGTTTTGAACTGAAATTAAAACTCATTTATTTTTAAATAAATAAATTGGATTTGAAATAGGTTTAAATAGAATCAAATAAATAAATTGGATTTGAAATAGGTTTAAATAGAATTGATTCATGGGTTTATCGTGAACAGTGTTTTAAATAACACTAGTTCTTTACCCCCTAATAATTAGAATGTGATTTGGGTTTGTCGTGAACTGTGTTTTAAATGACACTAGTTCTTTAACCCAGTAAAAGGAGTTTTATTGAATCTACAATTAGATTGAAATGTGAATTGATAATCTAAATTATCAAATTTGGCAAATGAGCGAGAATGGAGTATCACCAGCTTTGCTCCAAAGCGATAGTTAAATCTTTAATTAGATTTGAACGTGAAATGGTAATTAATTTTACCGATAACACCATAGTATTAGATATGGAGTGTTACCAGTTTTACTTCGTGTGATGAATAGGTTGGGATTGGGAAATAAAATAAATAATTACTTCGGTGTGGTTCGCTAATCTCGACTAGTTTAGAAAACCATAATTTGGTTTGAAATGACATCCAAAGGAAGATTAAAGGATAAATTTTAAAGAATTTATCTTGGATAAAATAAATGGGAACTTTTCTCTGAGAATATGAATTGGAATGAGGCGTATGTTGTGTTTGTGTAACATTCGTTTTAATATACGCGGGTTGTTCGGAAAGGCCGGGTTTATACCCATTCTGAATAACCGATTCGACGATATGTCGAAGATGAAGACGATGGTTGAAGACCGGAAGTCTTCACATCGTTTGGGTGATTACTGATGATCTTGATTGGGCTGTACACCCAAGATGAGGGAATCAGTTAGTGGTCGTCCAGACGTACTTGGAGACGGATGGATATGCGAGGAAAGTGCCTCCGGTTTCGTTCAGACCCAGAACGAACTTGTAAATGGATTGTGTGTCTGACATTGGATTTTATTCTGTGTTGATTGATTTCTGTTAAATATATATCTGTTTGGCGGCGGAGAATTTATTCTCTTGCTTAACGCCCTTTTCTGAGACGTACGAGCTTAGAGGTTATATATCGATAGATATCAATCGCATGGCATGAATTGCCTGTGTGGCATGCTGAGTTGCATGGATCAAGGCTTCTGTTGAAAAGAAAAGTCTTATGGTAGATGATCAAAGCATGGCCTTTGTGGCGTAGCTTTGTGTATAACGTGAATTCGCGAGCCTCACACCTCGGTATGAGTTAAAAACGGGATACAGACCGCTGGGAGAGCACGACGTTTCTTTCTAGCTTTGGAGGTGTCAGTGACTTACCAGCCCTGACATTTATATACTTTTCACCTTTGTGGTTGTTGGAATGAGGCGCCTCGATTATAGGTCTGTAAGGACCGGGAAACGTGTGTTCAGGAATTGCCAATCCTCAAACGTAAGAGAGGACCGGCCCTGCCGCATCCGGGGTTGCCCAGAGTGTGTAGTCCCGAGGCATTTGCTAGAGTGTCTCGAAGCAGAGAGAAGCTTGCCCATTGCCTCGACTCATTATGGAAATCCAATTCCCAATACGAGATATTTCGGCTTTATTTGTAGAGCCTAGTATGGCGACATAGTAGCATGGGATGCTATGCCGTCTATGATTGATATTTATGATTGAAAATTGTTTTGACACTATACACTTATTATAGTACCAAATGATTTGTTTTTAAACGTACCAAGCATGTTTGGCTATTATAAGGGAAAACCCTATCCTCCGGCTTGCGTTGCGTTGTGTGATGGGACCTGGGTCTTATAATAGCTTCATTTTTCGAAAAAGCATTGCGTTGTATTTTCTATGCACTAGTATTCTTGGGAGGAAACCCGTTCCGTGTTATACGGCGTGGTCCCTTGAATTACTCTCTTTTAAAGTAAAGTTTTAAATAACTGTTTTAGTTCTCACACCAGTCACATGACTGACCTGGAGTTTATTGTTTTAACCTAAATTCTGGGTGCCCCTATTTTCCGCACGGGCAGCTAGTAGTTTCGGTTTTGCAGATTTATATTCACAGGATCCTGATTTACAGCTGGAACGATGCTCAGAAAGCTCTGTATCCGTGTATTACTTTCAGTTGTGTTTTGTATTATTTTTCCGCTGCAGTACTGTATTTAAACCTCTGATATTTATTGAATGTAATTTATTCATTATACTCTGTATATTCTTGTATCTGATGGAATCGTTGTAATTAACAATGAAATGTTCTTCCGTTTGCGTTCTGATTTGTCCTGTTCTCAAACGAACAGGGGTTTCGAACGGTCTAGACCGGTTTAACGACTGATTCAGATCGAGTGAAATTCCTTTCCGTTACATTTGGTCGGTCTGATGGCATTGACTGCACTTTCTATTCTCTTGAAACTTCTTACCGGATTTAGTTTCATCTTTCTTTAGCTTCTTCGAGGGTTTACAATTTCTGGTCAAATGCCCCTGTTTATGGCAGTTACTGCATATGGCCGTCGTTGCTGGTTCTTTTTCAGATCTAGCCCTTTTCCGGTTTACTTCAGGCTTCTTACTGACCTCAGACGTTGTACTAGCCTCAGGACGATCAGTTGCAGACTCAATTTTATTTCTAGAGCTGACTTCTTCTTCGTACTGTAACATACCTTTCTTGTCTAGATCTTCGTACTGATAAGCCATGTATATCATTTCAGAAAAGGGGAGCTTCACGTTCCTCATTATACTATTCTGATATTTTCTTTGAAGCCCGTTGATAAACCTCAAATTCTTCCTCTTCGGATTTTCAATTAGATGAGGGGCAAAGTGAGAAAGTTCATTGAATTTCTTATGATATTCTGGAATGGTCATATCTCCTTGTATCAAATAAGAAAATTCATCACATAGCCGCTCAATTGCTTCTGGAGGAGTAAATCTTTCCAGGAAAATCACTTTGAATCTTTCCCATGTGATATCACCTTCTGGATTATTCTTAATAATTGAATCCCACCAGAACAAAGCTTCGTCTTTGAGTGCCCAGGAGGCCAGTAATCTTTTCTGGTCATCCCTCAGCTTTAATCCTTCAAAGATTTTCTCAGCCGAACGAATCCAAGCTTGTGTTCTCATAATAGATTCTTCACCCATAAAGGGTTTTCCACCCAAATTTTTATACGTCATGAATAGAGCTTCAATATCCTAGTCAGTATTACTTCTTCTGCTTCTGGCACTCATTTTCTAGTTCTTCTGCAAATAGTAGATCAAGTGTCAGGTCAACAGAAAAGATATTTCAAAATATAGAGACAAATACTTGAATGTAAATGCGTCTATCGAGGTGTTATTTCATTCTGCTACGCATACTAGGATATCACTGATCCTATCTGTATTGAGTTGCCCGTCCTAGAACACTACCGGTTCTATTTCTAACGAGTTCATTAATATGTTATATTCCAGAACTAAGCTTAACCAAAGCTCTGATACCACGTTGTGACGACCCCATTTCCTGTACAGACGGAGAAAAGGGTAATCTTTGGAATATAACACAGAAACAGATAATAGCAGAACAGAATTTAATAAACACACCAGATAATGTACAATAGAATACACTGGATAAACGTAATCATCAGAGTTACACAGTATACAGGATCATACTTAGTACAAATACAGTTCAGCTATACATAAATGTCTATAGCGGAAACAAACAAAATATGTACAATAGGATCTGAACAGCATAAAAAGAGATAAATAATAGAATCCATCTTCATTTCCAGCTATCCAGAAAGATCCAGCTAAACCTGAATACAAGGCTGCCCGTGTAGAAAAAGGGGCACCTGAGTTTGAAAGTGAAACAAACTACGAGTCAGTCATGGGACTGGTATGGGAAATCTACTCAACACATTTATAATATGGCTAATCACAGGACCACGCCACTTTCGTGGAATGGGTTTACTCCATTGGATTTCCAGTGCTTTAAAAACAAATCTTTCTTTTAAACATCGCAATGCTTTTTATAAAAATGAAGCCATTATAAGACTCAATTCCCATCACACAACGCAACGTAAACCGGAGGATAGAGTTTTTACCTTATAATGGCCAAGATATGCTTGATACGAATAAAACAAAAGCATTTGATATTACTACTAGTGTTTATATGTTTCAAAAACAATTTCAAATCATAACTATCAATCATAGACGACATGAGTGTCCCATGCCACTATGTCGCCAAATATATATACAATCGAAACCGCACAGTCACGTATTTGGAAATTGGATTTCCGTCATGAACCAAGGCAAAAGATAGTCCTTACCGCCTTGGATCGTCAGGGCCGGTCCACCGATGTGGATTAAAATTCCTGGACACTGCGTTTCCCCGCCCTTTGGGGCGTAAACGAGCCAACGAATGACTCCATCGGACCCGGATCGTCCGATCTAACCGAGGCGCCTCGCAACAGCAACAACCACATAAGTCAAACTCGCCAGGGCGTGTAAAACCACTGACGCCACATCTAGCTAGGAAGAAACGCAGGCCCTCCCTGATGTCCTCTCCCGTTTCTGGTTCATACCGGGGTGTGAGGCTCGTGAATTTACGTTATACACAAAGCTACACCACGCAGGCGGTGCTTTGATCATCACCACAAGACTTTGCTTTTCAACAGAAGCCCTGATCACTGCATCTTAGCATGCCACACGGGCAATTCACACAGTGCAACTGATGGCTATCAATCACACAGAATAAATTCCAATGTCAGACAAACTGTCCATTTGCAAGTCCGTTCTGGGTCTGAACAAAACCGGAGGCACTAAAGACCTCGCAAACCCATCGATCACCACGTACGTCTGGGCGATCACCACTCATTATCCATATTTCGGGATGCCTCCCAATCAGGACCTCGGTTACCATCCAAACGAGGTGAAGATCTCCGGTCTTCAACCACCGTCTTCATATTTGATTTCTTATCGTCGATTCAGTTATTCAGAATGGGATAAACCCAGTCTTTCTGAACAACTCGCGTATATAATAAACAAGTGCAACACTAACATACACACGCATCATTTCAATTCATTAGTCAATAACCGTCAATCAGTAAGAGAACGATTTCCCAAATATTAACCCCGAAGGCCGAAACCAACATCAAATCAACACCCAGGAAACCATTCGACTTAGCCAACCTTCAGTTAATTTCTAAATCACATCCATATTGTTTATAATATTTTATAATGATTTATCGCTATTTTTATTTATTTTAAAATAGCAAATTTATTCAAAACGACGCTTCAGGCCATAACGCGGGCGTGGCGCTGTTTTTCTTCAGATTTGATTTACACATATCTGAAAATCTAACCATTGGATCTTCACAAAATTTACATCATTAGAAAGATCTTTTCAAAACGAATCCAACGGTTCCAGTTTCGGGAAAATCTGACGGTCGAATCTCTCGGTACAATCATTTGAAGTTTCGATTTCGAAATAAGAACTGCAGCGTCGTTATTCGATTAAATATAATTATATATATATATATATATAATCGATTCTGGCGCAGTTTTTTTTCAGATTTGAATTAAACATTCCAGACAATCCAACCGTTGGATTTTTACAAAGTTGGTGTCGTTGGAAAGTTATTTCCAAAGTGAACCCAACGGTTGCGATTTCAGGAAAATCGATGGTCGGATCTCCCGTACTAATCGTTTGAAATCACGGTTTCAAAATATGAACTGCAGCGTCGTTATTCGATATATTTCAATTCTATTTATATATATATATCGATTCTTCGATTTCAAAACTATATTCTCTTCATACATTTGATAAAAATTATATTTTTATCTAACTGTCTTCTATTTCAACACTTCACTATTTTTAACGATTCGTGCATATAATAAAAATGTGATTTTTATTGTAAAACAATTCATTTCAAAACACTATTATTTTATATAGTTAATATAGGTGATAAAAATAGGATTTTTATTATAAAACAATTTATTTCAAAACAAGATTATTTTATACATTTCATATTGATGTTAAAAATGGGATTTTTATTATAAAACAATTTCTTTCAAAATAAGAATACCTTTCAACACATGAATTTCAATTCAACGAATGAATTTCGATTCAACACATGAAGGTTTTCTATAGTTTATATAAATCAATAAAAAAGGTGATTTTTATATTTAAAACACGAATACCATTCAACACATGAATTTCAATTCAACGAATGAATATCGATTCAACACATGAAGGTTTTCTATAGTTTCTATATATAGATAAAAATGTGATTTTTATATTTAAAACATGAATACCATTCAACACATGAATTTCAATTCAACGAATAAATATCGATTCAACACATGAAGGTTTTCTATAGTTTATATAAATCAATAAAAAGGTGATTTTTATATTTAAAACACGAATACCGTTCAACACATGAATTTCTATCCAACGAATGAATATCGACTCAACACATGAAGGTTTTCTATTCAACGAATAAATATAGTTTCAACAAATGAAAATAATTCAAACACATGAATATTATTCAAAATGTCGGTAGCATAACGGCAGGGTAGTTAAAAACGGGACCGTCCCTAGTACGGCTCCTCGCTCTACCTTAAAACCTCGTGGTTTTTGACAGTGGGGAATCATGCATCTAGTTCGCACGCAGGCGGCATGTATAGTTATTTCATTTCCACAAACTAATCCTATGTGGTTTCAACCAAATATTTCTCAACCACAAATGGGTATTTTTCAACCACAATCAATCAATATCAACCACAAACAATTCCAATCAACCATTCGCTATCAATCAATTTTCACACCAATCACAACCAATAAATATCGTCCATGGTTTGTGGAAGAGGGGCGTGTCTATATATATATATATATATATATATATATATATATATATATATATAGCGTTTCACTTCTATTTCAACACATATATAATTTTTACAACGCATATATAACTTATACATCGAACGTACAACTTATACAACGCTTATACATGAGGTGTACAACGCTTATATATTCCATACATCGACTATATAATTTATACATCGTCGTTTTCCATATCGTTTATAAATTAGAAATCTCACATTGGGTTCCACTCCACCAAAAATAGCAGAAGGCTCAGAAAAATATACGGTCTCTTCTGGAAGGTAGAAGACGTCCACACGTGTCCACTGTCTCTTGTTTCACTGAATTTCGATAACACAGTAAAAAGATATGATTTTTCAAAGTTTGCAACGGTTTAAAGGTGTTATTTTCAATTCAGAATAATCAAAGCCGCATACCTCAGGTTGGGTTCGAAACGAGGTTTCGAATTTTCTTCCAATCCGTGTAGCTAGGGGTCGATTGGCCAATGCAGCAGCATAGCGCTTGGTGAGGCGCACCTGCGCCTAGGGGTGGGGTCCAGCTCGCAGCTCCGACGAGGGCGGAATTTGCGAAGAAGCAGGCTGACTTCAGGGGCGCGATTCACGAAGAATACTCCACGATTGAGGGCATGGTTGGTAAAGATTTGAAGGTGAGGAGGAGTACTACAAAAAGTTGAACTAGGGCAATGGGTTTCGTTGATCGGAGCGGCCAGAAATTGGCCTGGAAGAGGCGAACAACTTTCCGCCGTATATCGATGTAGCGGGAGACAGAAAAAGAAAGTTTTTCTCTTTTTTTTTTCATAAAAAAATATGATTGGCCCGTGGGTTAGGGGTTTTCTGACACGACCACCGATCTAAACCCAACGACGGTCCTCCCTAGCGTTTTACCCCCATTCCGAACACAATGGGATATGTTTCGTAGGCCCATTCGACTGTTTCAGTCAGTTTTCCTTCAAATTAAAATATAAAACATTCAATATTTGATTTGAACGTACATTTCAATTTGCCAGGGCCACAAACTGCCTCGAAAAATTCCAAAAAAATAAATCTACCTATGTTTTGACGATACGGTCCTAACAAAACTAGTTTCGTCGAATTCTGAGACCGTTTGCAAAAAGGCCCATTTCTGGTCGATCCAATTTACCAAAACACGTTTTCCTTTGCCACGCTCACATACTAGCTTCAAAAATTATGAAATTTGAAACCTAGCAATAACTTCACATCCCGGATCCAACAAAAGTGGTTTCATCGAATTCCGAGGTCGTATGCAAAATGGCCAATTTCACGGGCTATATAAATTCCATAGCGACCTTTCTGAAAATTCATTTGGCCATAACTTTTGCTTTCCGCTATGAAAATTCGATTTTTCAGATTCGTTAGAAAGGTATTCACTAACAGATTTAAATATTTTTGGTTTCACTCAAATCTGTTTTTTTTTTTGCACCCGGTACAATCCGACAAAGTTTGGATTCAAAATTTGAAACTACAGCGCCTTTTCAGGCCTTGTTTATAATTAGAATTAATTATTCGTTTTCAAATGTCGATTCAAACTCACTTTTCATCGCTATTATTTAAAATATTTATTTTAAATATTTAAAATCCATTATTTTATCCAATTTAAATTTTTTAAATTGGTTCAGATTTTCCGGGTCGTTACAATAACCCAAATTAATTTAACGACGCTTCGGGTCAATGGGCAACCCTGGCGCTGTTTTCACCCAAATTTGTTTTACATATTTCTCTAAATCTAACCGTTGGAATTTAACGCAATTCATATCGTTGGAAAGATCTTCCCAAGGCGAACCTAACGGTTTCAGTTTTGGGAAAATCCGACGGTCGGATATTTCGGTATAATCGTTTAAAGGCATGATTCCAAAATGCGAACTACCACGCTCGATTAGTTTAATTTTGATTTATATATATATATATATAATTCCTTCTTCCATTTCATTATTGTGATTATCATAACAAGTAAAGAACACTTGGTTTCATAACATTTTGATATATAACATAACACACAATAATGTTTATTTTATTTTAATTCACATACACATCCTAAACATAACAATGTATATTTTCTTTTACCCTTCAATTCACACAAAAATGTATTTTTCGTGTATCATTCCAATTTAACAAAAATTTAGTTTTTTGTGTCGTTTCAATTTTCTAACAAAAATGCAATATATTTTGGGGTCAACCTCAATTCTACAAAAATGAATATATTTTTGTTTGTTTAATTTCAATGTAACAAAAATAATAACTTTGTTATTCTTTCAACGCAAAACAAAAATAATAATTTTGTTTATATCTTTCAATGCAAGACAAAAATGATAATTTTGTGTCAATCTTTTCTTTACAAGCAAAATGATGATCTTGTGTTTTAATCTTTTCACATGAAAATGTAAATTTCATATCTTTAATTCTTTTTAATGTAATCAAATTCATTAAAATGTAAATTTCCATCGTTATAACTTTCATTGAAAACCTATTTACATAAAAATGCAAATTCCATATCTTTAATCTTTTTAATGAAAATCCAATTACATAAAAATGTAATTTTCTTCTTAATTCTTTTAATGAAAATCTATTTACATAAAAATGTAAATTTCACTTACTTTAAATCTAATTACATGAATATGTAATTTTCTTCTTTAAATACTATTTACGTGAAAATGTCAATTAATCCTTTAATCTTAATAACATGAAAATGTAATTTTTCTCCTTAAATCTTAATACATTAAAATGTAAATTTTCTTCTTAACCTTAATGCATTAAAATGTAAATTTTCTTTTTAATCTAATTACATTAAAAATGTAACTTTTCTTTTTAATCTAATTACATTAAAAATGTAACTTTCCTTTTTAATCTAATTACATTAAAAATGTAACTTTTATTTTTAATATAATTACATTAAAAATGTAACTTTTCTTTTTAATCTAATTACATTAAAAATGTAACTTTTATTTCTTTAATCTTATTTACATTAAAAATGTAAACTTTTATTTTTAATCTAATTACATTAAAAATGTAAACTTTTATCTTTAATCTAATTTACATTAAAAATGTAACTTTTCCCTTTATTCTTTTATTTACATAGAAATGTAAATTATATTTCAACGTTGCATTCTACTCTTTTAATTTTATTCTTATGATTTTATTGAAAATCCATTATTTTAGTTATATTAAAAATGTAATGATTTACAATGCTAAAATCTTCTTTTTAAATTACATTAAAAATGTAGTTGACATTATAATGTAAAATTCTATCCTTTAATTACAATGTAAAATCTCCTTTTTAACTATAATGTAAAATTCTCCCTTTTTATTTACAATGTAAATTGTAATTCACATCACAACAGTAAAATCTTATTCCTTAATTACATTGTCAAAACCTTCTATTTAATTACATTACAAATGTAATGATATTAACGATGGAAAATACTATCTTTATAAATTACATTAAAAATGTAATTTTGATTCCATTGTCATTTTTTTTACATTAAAAATGTAATTAACATTATGGTGAAAAATTCTATCTTTTTAAATCACAATAAAAATGTAATTTTCATTACACCATCCAATTCTACTTTTTAATTACATTAAAAATGTAATTTACCTTATGGTGAAAATTCCAACTTTTTAAATTACAATAAAAATCTAATCTTGATTACACCGTCAAATTCTACTTTTTAATTACATTAAAAATGTAATTTATATTACATGTCAAATCTTGTTTTACAATGTAAAATCCTATTCTTTAATTACATATGGAAATGTAATTTTATTTTCAATGCAAATTCTCATTCTTAATTTACATATAAAAATGTAATTTTATTTTACATGTAAATTATATTTCTTTAATTACATATAAAAATGTAATTCTATTTATGCGGTATAAATTTCATGTCTTTTAATTACATATAAAAATGTAATTTTCTATGCGGTATAAATTTCATCTAATTTTTTTATTTACAATGCAAAAATCTAAATTTTTATTTACAATGCAAAAATCTAATCTTTTTTATTTACAATGCAAAAATCTATTCTTTAATTACATTAAGAGAAAATATAATTTATATTGCATCGCAAAATCATACTTTTATTTATCACTACAAATATAATTTTTATTGCGGTGAAAAATTCATGTCCTAATTACACTAAATATAAATGTAATTTCTTTCATATTGTCATATTTCAATCCTACAACATCATATCAATATTATATTTGAACTAAAAAGGTCTAGTCAAATCAAATAACAACAAGGTGGTATTGAATTGAAATTTTCTAGTTTAATTCAAAGACATGAACAAGGTGATATTTTTATATATACATGATTCAAAGAATATCAACAAAACATGATTCGACAAAATTTAAACAAAATGATTATTCAAATTTTCATCACATACAGATCTGAAATTTTTAACTAGCAGATCTGGAATTATACACACAGATAAACCAAACAACCATTCAGAATATTATCCCATCTCAGATCTACTTCATTCACCATTCAATTATTTAAATAACAAAGGAAAATTAATAATTAAATTAATTCAATAATTTAAAATAGAATCTCACCTTGATTGGATCAGTATTAGAAATTCAAACGTGTTTAGAACTGGTCCCAATTGCTTTCAAGAGGTTCTATTCGATGTTACGGTTCAAACGGATCTGAAAATTTTCAGTTTGGAGTTTGTATGAACAAATTATCAATTTCTTTTCACAACTGCAATTGCAACAAATAAAAGCGTGGCAAATCTGATTGAAATTTCATAACTTATTTTCAGTTTTGTTCAAATAATTGATTTGAATTTTCAGGAGATATGATCGATGGTTTCCAGAACTGATGGCGTGACGTCGGAGAGCTAGGAAGGGGGAGTCGGCGCCTGGAAGGGGGGAAGTGCGATCGGCTGTGGTGGCGCCGAGGGGGGGGGGGGGGTTGGGTGCGACGGCGGCGGGTTTGGAGGGCTGGTGCGGCGACTACAAGCAACGGGGCAGGGAGATTTTGGTATGGACTCGAAGAGGAGGAAGAAATCTTGAAAAAGTTTAACAGTGGCCAAGTCTAATTCTTCATGGATTGGGAGGAAAAGAAGAGGGAAGGTGTGGAGTGTATGGCGGCTGCGGTACGAGATGAATCGGGGAAGAAGATGTCTCGATATTCCTACCTTTATATATTATTTTATTAATTAATTTTTCAATAAAGGCCCGTTTAGCACTTTGTCAGATTTCAGCCCAACGACTGTCGTTCCTACCCATTAACCCCTATTCCGGACTCATTTAGCTATGTCCCGCAGGCCCAAATGACTGTCTTGACCCAGTTTTCTTTATTTTAGGGGGGAAGTGCGATCGGCTGTGGTGGCGCCGAGGGGGGGTGGGTGCGACGGCGGCGGGTTTGGAGGGCTGGTGCGGCGACTACAAGCAACGGGGCAGGGAGATTTTGGTATGGACTCGAAGAGGAGGAAGAAATCTTGAAAAAGTTTAACAGTGACCAAGTCTAATTCTTCATGGATTGGGAGGAAAAGAAGAGGGAAGGTGTGGAGTGTATGGCGGCTGCTGTACGAGCTGAATCGGGGAAGAAGATGTCTCGATATTCCTACCTTTATATATTATTTTATTAATTAATTTTCCAATAAAGGCCCGTTTAGCACTTTGTCAGATTTCAGCCCAACGACTGTCGTTCCTACCCATTAACCCCTATTCCGGACTCATTTAGCTATGTCCCACAGGCCCAAACGACTGTCTTGACCCAGTTTTCTTTATTTTAAAATATTTTTACTTTTATTTTTAATTCAACCGTACGAATAAATTCACCGGGGCCACAAATTTACTTCGAAAAATCCTGAAAAATATATTTAGCTATGTTTTGACGCTACAGACCTAGGAAAATTTATTTCGTTCAATTCTGAGCCTATCTGAAAAAAGCCCTTTTTCAAGTCGATTAAAATTGATCGAAATTGACCAAACTGGAATCTTTTTGCCACGGTCACAAATTAATTCTAAAAATTATGAAAAATTAAACTTAGCAATAATTTGACATTCTGAATCCAACAAAAGTGGTTTCGTCGAAAACAGAGGTTGTTTGAAAATGGCTATTTTTAATATTAAAATATATATATAAATCCTACACCAACTATTCTGAAATTTAAACTGGGCATAACTTTTGATTCCCGCTATAAAATTTTGATTCTTCGGATTCGTTGGAAAGATATTTTAAAAGAGATTCTAATATTTTTGGTTTCACTAAAATCCGTTAAATTTTGTATCCTGTACGGTCAGTCAAAGTTCAAGTTTGACTTTTCAAACTACCGCGCTATTTCTAACTCCTTTTATAATCAAAATTAAATTATTCATCCTAACTTCGATTTAAATAAATTTTTAATCATTATTATTGAAAATAAATTACTTTAAATATCAAAACCCATTAAAATTAGTTAAAATAAATTTTAAATTTACCCCAAAATTCAGGGTTGTTACAGTCTCCCCCACTTAAAAACTTTTCGCCTCGAAAAGGAACGAAGCTAAAAAGTTGTTTAAGTATCCTATCTTAAATAATTTTATTTGTTGATTAACTTTTAAAATATTTAACTTTATATATTCAAAATTCATATTTCCAAAGATCAGATTATATATAATCAAAAATACGTTAATTATAAACTGGGCACTCTCAACTCATTCTAGGGCATTACTAACCCCATCGCTAATGAGTTTTCTCATTCTAGGATACTATTGATCCTGTCTCTAATGAGTATTATTATTGGATATTACTAATCCAATCTCTGATGAGTCTTTTGTTTAGTTCTAACGAGTTGTACCCCAAAGATTTTGAGCTAAACAGAGCTCTGATACCAACTGTAACGGCTCGGGTTTGCCCGGACCCAATCGATCGCAAAATCGACTAAGACCGTTCAAAACCAGAGTACGTTAACTCTGGGAATACAACAACATCAGAACAATAACAGCAGACTTTTATAAACATTACAATAATGTTACATCAGAATACAGAATATATCAGAGTACATTTAATAAAATTACAGCGGAAGATAAATTACAATAAATTAAATACAATAAACAGCGGAAGACTTCTATGCTCTGGACACAGCTTTAGGCTTCGATCCAGAATCCTGGTCAAGAGATAAATATCTGCAAAAAGCTACTCGACTGCCCGTGTGGAAAAAAGGACACCCGAGTTTGCAAAGTGAAACAAACTACGAGTCAGTCATGGGACTGGTGTGAGAATTCTTAACTGACATAACTAATAGCAATAAGGCAAATCTAAGGACCACGCCGCTAACGCGGAACGGGTTTTATTCCAATGGATTGTCGGTGCATAAATTAAAGTAAATCGTTAAATAATGCAATGCTTTTTAGAAAAATGGAATCATCATATGACTCAAGTCCCATCACACAATACAACGCAAACCAGAGGATAGAGTTTTACCTTATGATGATTAAACATGCTTGGTACGATAAAAACGAATTTGATATTATTATTAGTGTATATTTGTTTCAAAAACATTTCAAAGTAAATGTATCAATCCTAGGAAGCATAGCTACCATATACTATGCCTCCATACTAGTAATACAATCAAGTCCGTAGGGCCGTATTGGGAATTGGGTTTCCATCATGAGTCAAGGCTAGGAACGATCTCCTTACCGATTCGAGACACTCTAGATAATGTCTCAGAATTCCCCGCAAAGAACCCTTGGATCCTGCAGGGCCGGTCCATACATACGATTTTGCGGATTGGCAATTCCTAAACACACGTTTCCTGGTCCTATAGGACCTAATATCTGAGGCGCCTCATTCCATCATCCACATAAGTAAAATGGCGGGCCGTGTAAAACCCAAACACCACTTCTAGCTAGAAAGAAACGTGCTGCTCTCCCTGCGTTCCCTTGCTCCATTTTAGACTCAACCGGGTTGTGAGGCTCGTGAAGCTACGTAATACACAAAGCTATGCTTATTCAAGCTGTGCTTTGATCGTCACCACAAGGTTCTGCTTTTCAACAAGAAACCTTGATCATTGCATCTTGGCGTGCCACATTGATAATTCACGCCATGCGATCGACAACCATCAATATATAAGAGGGTGTTAAGCAAGTGAATAAATTCTCCACCACCAAACAATTATATATTAATTAGAAATCAGTTAAATTTACATGGAATGAAATTCAACGTCAGACACACATCCATTTACAAGTCCGTTCTGGGTCTGAACGAAACCGGAGGCACCTTATTCCTCGCATACCCGAACAAATCAACAAGTAGTCTGGACGGCCACCATTGTAGCCCCTTCAAGATAGCTACTCCAATCATGGGCGTCAATGGTAACTCATCCATTCGACGTGAAGATCGTCGGTCTTGTACCGTCTTCAACTCTTCAACTAGATCGACGTGCAATCATTTGAAATGAGATTGAACTCGGACTTTTCAAATGATCCTCGTATATATATAATTTAAAATCATTTCATATCGTTATTTGTATTTAATAATGATCTATCGCTATTTTTATTTATATAAAAATAGCCCAAATTAATTTAACGACGCTTAGTGTCATTGGGCAACCCTGGCGCTATTTTCACCCAAATTTGTTTTACACATTTCTCTAAATCTAACCGTTGGAATTTAACGCAATTCATATCGTTGGAAAGATCTTCCCAAGGCGAACCTAACGGTTTCAGTTTTGGGAAAATCCGACGGTCGGATATTTCGGTATAATCGTTTAAAGGCATGATTCCAAAATGCGAACTACCACGCTCTAATCGTTTAATTTATATATATATATAATTCCTTCTTCCATTTCATTATTGTGATTATCATAACAAGTAAAGAACACTTGGTTTCATAACATTTTGATATATAACATAACACACAATAATGTTTATTTTATTTTAATTCACATACACATCCTAAACATAACATTGTATATTTTTCTTTTACCCTTCAATTCACACAAAAATTTATTTTTCGTGTATCATTCCAATTTAACAAAAATGAAAATTTTTGTGTCATTTCAATTTTCTAACAAAAATGCAATATATTTTGGGGTCAACCTCAATTCTACAAAAATGAATATATTTTTGTTTGTTTAATTTCAATGTAACAAAAGTAATAACTTTGTTATTCTTTCAACGCAAAACAAAAATAATAATTTTGTTTATATCTTTCAATGCAAAACTAAAATGATAATTTTGTGTCAATCTTTTCTTTACAAGCAAAATGATGATCTTGTGTTTTAATCTTTTCACATGAAAATGTAAATTTCATATTTTTAATTCTTTTTAATGAAATCAAATTCATTAAAATGTAAATTTCCATCGTTATAACTTTCATTGAAAACCTATTTACATAAAAATGTAAATTCCATATCTTTAATCTTTTTAATGAAAATCCAATTACATAAAAATGTAATTTTCTTCTTAATTCTTTTAATGAAAATCTATTTACATAAAAATGTAAATTTCACTTACTTTGAATCTAATTACATGAATATGTAATTTTCTTCTTTAAATACTATTTACGTGAAAATGTCAATTAATCCTTTAATCTTAATTACATGAAAATGTAATTTTTCTCCTTAAATCTTAATATATTAAAATGTAAATTTTCTTCTTAATCTTAATACATTAAAATGTAAATTTTCTTTTTAATCTAATTACATTAAAAATGTAACTTTCTTTTTAATCTAATTACATTAAAAATGTAACTTTTCTTTTTAATCTAATTACATTAAAAATGTAACTTTTATTTTTAATCTAATTACATTAAAAATGTAACTTTTCGTTTTAATCTAATTACATTAAAAATGTAACTTTTATTTCTTTAATCTTATTCACATTAAAAATGTAAACTTTTATTTTTAATCTAATTACATTAAAAATGTAAACTTTTATCTTTAATCTATTTTACATTAAAAATTTAACTTTTCTCTTTATTATTTTATTTACATAGAAATGTAAATTATATTTCAACGTTGCATTCTACTCTTTTAATTTTATTCTTATGATTTCATTGAAAATCCATTCTTTTAGTTACATTAAAAATGTAATAATTTACAATGCTAAAATCTTCTTTTTAAATTACATTAAAAATGTAATTGACATTATAATGTAAAATAATATCCTTTAATTACAATGTAAAATTTCCTTTTTAATTACAATGTAAAATCCTCCCTTTTTATTTACAATGTAAATTGTAATTCACATAACAACGGTAAAATCTTATTCCCTAATTACATTGTCAAAACCTTCTATTTAATTACATTACAAATGTAATTATATTAACGATGAAAAATTCTATCTTTGTAAATTATATTAAAAATGTAATTTTGATTCCATTGTCATTTTTTTTGATGAAAAATTCTATCTTTTTAAATTACAATAAAAATGTAATTTTCATTACACCGTCCAATTCTATTTTATAATTACATTAAAAATGTAATTTACCTTATGGTGAAAATTCTATCTTTTTAAATTACAATAAAAATCCAATCTTGATTATAGCGTCAAATTCTACTTTTTAATTACATTAAAAATGTAATTCATATTACATGTCAAATCTTGTTTTACAATGTAAAATCCTATTCTTTAATTACATATAGAAATGTAATTTTATTTTCAATGCAAATTCTCATTCTTAATTTACATATAAAAATGTAATTTTATTTTACATGTAAATTCTATTTCTTTAATTACATATAAAAATGTAATTCTATTTATGCGGTATAAATTTCATGTCTTTTAATTACATATAAAAATGTAATTTTCTATGCGGTATAAATTTCATGTCTTTTAATTACATATAAAAATGTAATTTTCTATGCGGTATAAAGTTCATTTATAATGTAAAAACATAATCTTTTTATTTACAATGCAAAAATCTAATCTTTTTATTTACAATGCAAGAAATCTAATCTTTAGTTACGTTAAGAGAAAATGTAATTTATATTGCATCGCAAAATCATACTTTTATTTATCACCTACAAATGTAATTTTTATTGCGGTGAAAAATTCATGTCCTAATTACATTAAATATAAATGTAATTTCTTTCATATCGTCATATTTCAATCCTACAACATCATATCAATATTATATTTGAACTAGAAAGGTCTAGTCAAATCAAATAACAACAAGGTGGTATTGAATTGAAATTTCTAGTTCAATTCAAAGACATGAATAAGGTGATATTTTTATATATACATGATTCAAAGAATATCAACAAAACATGAGTCGACAAAATTTAAACAAAATGATTATTCAAATTTTCATCACATACAGATCTGAAATTTTTAACTAGCAGATCTGGAATTATACACACAGATAAACCAGACAATCATTCAGAATATTATCCCATCTCAGATCTACTTCATTCACCATTCAATTATTTAAATAACAAAGGAAAATTAATAATTAAATTAATTCAATTATTTAAAATAGAATCTCACCTTGATTGGATCGGTATTAGAAATTCAAACGTGTTCAGAACTGGTCCCAATTTCTTTCAAGAGGTTCTATTCGATGTTACGGTTCAAACGAATCTGAAAATTTTCAGTTTGGAGTTTGTATGAACAAATTATCAATTTCTTTTCACAACTGCAATTGCAACAAATAAAAGCATGGCAAATCTGATTGAAATTTCATACCTTTATTTTCTGTTTTGTTCAAATCTTTGATTTGAATTTTCGGGAGATATGATTGATGGTTTCCAGAACCGATGGCGTGACATCGGAGAGCTAAGAAGGGGGAGTCGGCGCCTGGAAGGGGGAAGTGAGATCGGCCGTAGTGGCGCTGGGGGGGGGGGATGCAACGGCGGCGGGTTTGGAGGGCTGGTGCGGCGGCTACAGGCAACGGGGCGGGGAGATTTTGGTATGGACTCGAAGAGGAGGAAGAGATCTTGAAAAAGTTTAACAGTGGCCAAGTCTAATTCTTCATGGATTGGGAGGAAAAGAAGAGAGAAGGTGTGGAGTGTATGGCAGCTGTTGTACGAGATGAATCGGGGAAGAAGATGTCTCGATATCCGTACCTTTATATATTATTTTATTAATTAATTTTCCAATAAAGGCCCGTTTAGCACTTTGTCAGATTTCAGCCCAACGACTGTCGTTCCAACCTATTAACCCCTATTTCGGACTCATCTAGCTATGTCCCGCAGGCCCAAACGACTGTCTTGACCCAGTTTTCTTTATTTTAAAATATTTTTACTTTTATTTTTAATTCAACCGTACGAATAAATTCACCGGGGACACAAATTAACTTCGAAAAAAACCCGAAAAATATATTTAGCTATGTTTTGACGCTGCAGACCTAGGAAAATTTATTTCGTTCAATTCTAAGCCTATTTGAAAAATGGCCTTTTTCAAGTGATTAAAATTGACTGAAATTGACCAAACTGAAATCTTTTTGCCACGGTCACAAATTAATTCTAAAAATTATGAAAACTTAAAATTAGCAATAATTTGACATTCCAAATCCAACAAAAGTGGTTTCGTCGAAAACAGAGGTTGTTTGAAAAATGGCTATTTTTAATATTAAAAAAATATATATATATATATATCCTACAACGACTATTCTGAAATTTAAACTGTACATAACTTTTGATTCCCGCTTTAAAATTTCGATTCTTCGGATTCGTTGGAAAGATATTTTAAAAGAGATTCTAATATTTTTGGTTTCACTAAAATCCGTTAAATTTTGTATCGTGTACGGTCAGTCAAAGTTCAAGTTTGACTTTTCAAACTACCGCGCTATTTCTAACTCCTTTTATAATTAAAATTAAATTATTCATCCTAACTTCGATTTAAATAAATTTTTAATCATTATTATTTAAAATAAATTACTTTAAATATCAAAACCCATTAAAATTAGTTAAAATAAATTTTAAATTTACCCTAAAATTCAGGGTTGTTACAATTCACAACAAACCCCAAACCCATTTGATATCAAATATAAGGCTCTAAATAGAAATCATATCGACTTATATTCAACATCAAATTTTGAAACCAACAGATATCGTACAGTGAATAACGATACCTATATCTTCCAAATTCCTCAAACAATATCTGTATAATTACGGAATCCAACATCGAAATATCCGAAGAGTATTTCCATTCAAATCAAGTATTCATACATTGGAAAAACTTAACTTGGTTAAATTTTTATTAACTTCAAACTATTTAAATCACTTTTTCAAAATAGCAAATTTTCACAAAATAGCTTTATTTTATCCAAAGCTGAATATATTTAGTCCAAATCACTTTTAAATCATTTACAATGATTTATAAAAAAAATTCACTATTTTTAATAAGTTAAAAACAGCGTATTTCTCTAAAATTCATTTTCTGGTCATTTACAGCACTAGCGCCGTTTTAATTCAAATTTTATTTGCGTTTATCTCAAAATTTAACTATTGGATTTTAAAACTTCAAATATCATTGGAAAACTCTTTTCACTTTGAACCAAACATTTTTCGTTTTGGGAAAATCCGACGGTCGGATCTCCCGGCACTTCAATTTGAAGTTAATGGTCGAAATTCGTGAACCACTGCTGCGCGACACGTTCTATTCTGACTGTTTTATTATTTATAATAAAATTTGTTGTTTCTATTCAAAAGTATTTTATAAAATGTTTATAAGCTTTTTTTAAAACGATTCAACCTACAATTCAATTTTAAATCAAAATTGAATATTCCATATTATTATAATATTAAAATAATAATATTTTTGAAAGTATAGTATTTTGAAATCCAAATTATCTCAACCTCTATTATAAAAATGAATAAGATCAATGGAAAAATCCGTTCGAGTTAAAAACATTGTTTATACTTAACAAAAATTCACATTTTGAATTTATTATTTAAAATCCAATTTGAATTAAAGCAAGTTGCTTTTAATCAAAAAATTTCTCTAAATCCATTTCAAATATTTCAAAAGTTCTTTGAAATTACATCTACTCCATTTTCAAATTAGTTTGGATTTCAAATTCCAGATTCTATTTTCTTGTCAAATTTTACTTGAATGAATATAAAATTCATTTTAAATTTCAATATAATGAAATACAACCAATTTTCAAATACCATATTCACGGTGTAAATTTTGTGTCAATGATACAAACACATCCATATCAACTATCATCCATCAACCAATATTATAATATAAGCGTTTCTATCGACAATGCTTATATTCACAATTAGATAATAATAATAACAGTAAAAACTCTAAACATCATCCATCAACCACAAAAAAACATTACAATCACATGCAATTAATATATAATCAATTATGATTATAATAACTATAAATATCGGTTGAGTGAGAGTTCTCACTTTGATAAGTTGGAATCGTTATAAAACGATTGTTTTAATTAAATTAAACTAGACGATTAATTTAATCAAAAATTGCAGCTAGCTCTGAATTCCTCTAAATTAGCTTCATTATGAAGCTCTCGTCTCGACGATCTCAACGAAGCTAGTTTCGCTCGATTCTGTTGTCGTTTGAACAAGATATGGTCATTTAAGCACTAAATATATTATTAAGATAATTAAATATATAATTATTAAATTAATTTCTCTAAACCTACGTTTAATCTCTTCCTCTCCCTCGTTCTTCTATAGGCAACGAAGCCGAACCAGCTCCCTCCTTCATCCATTAGGTCGCACTACCCACGCTCGACCAGACGATGATCAACCATCACCAAATTGAAGCGCAGAACCTACTCTCCCATCGCCATGAATGGCAGTCAGCTCGCACCTCCCTGGTGCCTCGGATATAGAGCCAAACAAGCAACTTTTGACCCTCGATTGCACACGATTTACAACACCAAGCCTCATCATCTTAGTATGGATTTGAAGCCCTCTCCAAGCTCTTCGATTTGTTAGTTGGAAGTTTCTGCGATTGAGGCTTGCATTTCGTGAAAACCAAGGAGAAAGTTTTGATCATTCATGGCCATCGAATACACGGTGGAGGCAAGTCTGTATAGAGTTAGGGTTGGAGTAAATTGAAGGATATTTATATGAAGAATTTATTATTACTTAGTTCCAACGATACTTAGTCGTGAAGTTTCACGTCCGAACTCCAAACAAACCCCAATGACTAACATCCCTAGCCAAATACCCTGTTCCGGACATAAAGGAATAGGTTTCGGAAGCTAATTTGATTGTTTTAATCAGCTTTTATCAGAATTAAAATGTATGTCAATATAACGTTAAATATTGAATTTCAACATGCGTTTTAATTTTCCACGATCGCATACTAACTCCAAAAATTACAAAATTTGAAACCTTGTTACATTTCAGAAATACAGTTCTAACAAGCCTAGTCTTGTCGACTTTGGAGACCATTTGCAGATTGGCCTTATTTATAGCATTTATTGAAATTTAGCTGAAATTTCAATACGAGTTTACATTACATATGAACTCCAATCAACATGAAATTTGCAACCTGTTAATAATTTAACGTTCTAGATCCGATAGAATTGGTTTCGTTGAAAACAAAGGTTATTTGAAAAATGGATATTTTTAAGGCTTAGATAAAACCAAAAAATATAAATAAATTCAAAAACAATTCCAATAAATAATAATAAATTAATATTATCATATATCCAAATAAAACATCATATAGTACCAAAATAAACCTACTTGAGTTTATAACTCGATATTTCAATTTTCTAGTCTAATCGATATTCAATTTATAATAAAAATCCTTTTGTTTTATTAAATAAATAGTTATAATTTATAAACGATTCCATAACGAATATTTGAAAATTTGATTTGGACATAACTTACAATCCATAACATAAAATTTTGATTTTTCACATTCATTATAAAGATATAATTAAGTACATTATAATGTTTCTTGTTTAACAGAAATCCGATTTATATTGAATTATGTACATTCAATTAAATTCAAAACTAAATATTTTGAACTACCGCGACGTTACGAGTTCGTTTTGTAATTAATATAAGCTATACGTTCAAACTTCGTTTCAAATAAATTCTAAGTCGTTAATTCTCAAAATAAATCGTTTTAAATGTTTAATTTCCATTAAATATTTCTTAATAAATTTTGGATCGTTACACTCTCCCCCACTTAAAAGGATTTCATCCCTGAAATCGAATATGGAATTGAAATTCGTTTACTTAACCAACTCAGCCTTCATTCTACTAACTCAAGTTCATTAACTTTTCAGTTTCTAAGAACTTCCCAGTTTCTCAAAATTTGGCTAACGTCTTAAATTTTCAATAAATTTCGCCATAACCTCCTTTGTACGGGTTGATCGGTAAACTACAACTTTCCTCTCTAGTCCCTCATCATTCAAAAAGAAAATCCAAAAGCCAAGTGGTTTTCCAATCAGCTCATAAAATCATCAAACCCAATCAATACAGTAAATATGTACCTTTTCTTCACGCATTCAATTTTATTCCTCTTCTTGACTTCCAATCAATAATCTATCCAATATATATATATATATATATATATATATATATATTCAATCCCAACTAATTTCAAATTAACTCAACACTGATGTTAAATTTGAATTAACTCAATTCAATTCTTCATTTTTACATTGGTTTTACCATTCCAATTTTATTTAACTTTACTTAAGTTAAATTTCGATTCGTTGGATTCACCCGTTTATCCTTTTCAATTTATTTGATAAATATTTGTTGAATTTAAAACTCAAATCATTTCCAAATACTTACTTAAATTAGTCTAAGGATATTTCAACATTTTAGTTGTAATTATATAGTCATCCCACTTTCGAAACTCAAAAATAAACACTGATGATGATCGATCAATAGAATTATCTTCCACCGACTAGAATGTGATTCTATATCAATTCAGTATTTTCGAGACTTCATATTTACGTCCGCCAAGCGTATATATCAAAAATCTTCCTATTCTCGATAGTCCAACCTTGACATCAAATAAGATACTCAAACTCATATTATATGATATATCTTTTCATAATCAAATTCATTTTTATGAATACTCAAATTTACTCTTTTCTATATATATAGTACTCTTCAATGTCATTCTAGGGCATTACTAACCCTATCTCTAATGAGTTATTCTTATAGGATGTTACTAATTCTATCTCTAATGAGTTCTTTCCTTCCATTCAAACGAGTCGTACCCCAAAGCTTTGAATACACCAAACCTCTGATACCAAGTCTGACAACCCGCTTTTTTGGCGGATTCAAATTGATCGTTAAACCATACTAAACCAATCAACATGACGTATCGTTTGGGATTACGACTAATAAGAACTGAACAAAACAACTTTTCATTAACACCATATCAATGTTATATCAGAGTACATAAATTGAAACAGTACACATTGAAAATATAACTACATTCAATGGAAGATTATCAAATGCTCTGGACACAGCTCTAGTTTCAATTCAGAATCTTGCTCAATAAAATATTTGCAAAACCTAAACTACAAGATGCCCGTATGGAAAATATAGGCATCCAGAGTTTAGGAGGGGAACAATAAACTCCAGGTCAGTCATGCGACTAGTGTGAGGCAAAAAACATTTATTATACTTTATTTTAAAGTTAGGTAAATCATGGGACCACGCCATATAACATGGAACGGGTTTTCTCCACATGAACACCAATCATAAGCCAATCGTAATGCTTTTTGAAAAATGAAGCTATTATAAGACTCAAATCCCATCACACAATGCAACGCAAACAGAAGGATAGAGTTTTATCTTACAATAGCCAAAAATGTTTAATACGCAAACTTCTCTTTTATTATCACTAGTGCATAGTGTATAAATCACTTTCACAAATAAATATATTAATCTTAGTAGGTGTAGCCACTACATCTACATACATAGATTACAACTAAAATCTCAATGGTTCGTATTGAAAGTTGGGTACCATCAATGGCTAAAGCAAGGATTTTCTTTCTTGACACCGCTAACGGGGTGTCCCAGGACTCAGGCGCTCATAAGCCCCAAAACTTCAAATCACCTTTAACGAGGTGTCCAAGATAAAGAACGTATGACCCTTAATCATATCCTTTATCGGGATGATTTTGGAATCGCCCGTATATTATCCTTTCCACTATAAACCGCAGATGCACAATGGTTATGTATGGTTCCCGCAAAAAACATCCATCCCTATAGGAAAATTTCTGTACCTTTAACCCTCCTCCGTTTGTGGATTTCGCTACCCTCGACCTAGATCGTTGCAACATAATGGTTACGTCTGGTTCCCCCAATAAGCATACGTAGCCATAGGCTTTTACAGCCTTGTGAATTATGCTAGCCGTCGAACTCAATCGATTTTATTTTATTGTGGGGCTTGTCAAAGTTACGTCTCGACACAAAGATTATCTAGCTTCGGCCATTTATGGGTTGTGAGGCTTGTCGAAGTCACGTTACACAAAGTTATGCTTCAATAATCCATGCTTCGATCATCATCTACAAAGCTCTTCTTTTCAAAAAGAAGCTTTGATCTATCTGCCAGCAGCACTCAGCATGCCACATTGTTAATTCACAACATATAATTGGTGTCTATTAATATATAACACTCTGAGTACATAAGTCCCAAATGAGGGTGTTAAGCTAAGAGAATAAATTCTTCGCCACCAATCTGATATAACATCAATAGAAACCAGTTGGTTATGCATTAAATTACAACGTCAGACACACATCATTTACAAGTCCATTCTAGGTCTGAACGAAACCGAAGGCACCTTATTCCTCGTCCTATTAAAGAGAGATGCCCGTGCATATCCGGTCAATCTCTAAGTACGTCTAGACGACCGCCAATTATAACCTCATCTTGGGTTGTACACCCCAACTGAGACATCAACCATAATCCAAACGATGTGAAGGTCTCCAGTCTTCAACCACCTTCTCTAAATTTCTTTAATACTCATCGTATTAGTTGTTCAAAATGGGTTGAAACATAGTCTTTTCGTAATAACCACCGCATCTTTAAAAATAAGTGATATATAAACATATCATAAGTCTTATTCAAATTTATAAGATTTTTTTATCCAAATCGTCCTTTACATTGGGAATTATTCCCATAAATCTTATCCAAGATTTACATTCTTCAAACTTCTTGTTTAAGTATTTCCTTGGAAATCATTTCAAAAGATTATATAATCTCTATTCTTAAACTTAACTCAAATCAAGGTTTATAAGCCTTATCGGGATTATCGAACCTCACAAAAAGGTAATCTCTCGTAATGTTATCCCATTCTGATCCTATTCATCCCATAGAGCAAAAATGGTGGTGCTCCGTATCTAACACCCCTCGTGTTTCAGTAATTTTTAATTACCTTCATTCATTTCAAATCTAATTAAAGATTCATTTAAACTCTAACTTAGTTTTAATCTCCATCTCATTCGTACAAATCTTTGTTGAAAGATTTATTAAAGCTTTAACATAGTTTCAATTTCCATTTCATCCAATCAAATCTTTACCGAAAGATTTGTTAACACTCAAACTTGAGAAATCATGTTGCCTTTAACTAGGTTAAAGAACAAATGTTATTTAAAACACTGCTCATCATAAACCCAAATCAAATTTCCATTCAATTCCAATTAAATTTATTAATGGGAAAACTTCACTTTGGAAGACTTCATTAATCTTAATTAAAAGATTTATTTTATAAACTTCATTTTCAATTGGGATTAAGAATAGTGTTATTGAAGACACTATTCACGACAAACCCAAACCCATTTGATATTAAATATAAGGCTCTAAATAGAAATCATATCGACTTATACTCAACATCAAATTCTAAAACCAATAGATATCGTATAGGGAATAACGATATCTGTATCATCTAAATTCCTCAAACAATATTCGTATAATTATGAAATCCAATGTCGAAATATCTGAAGATTTTTTCTATCCAAATCCAATATTCATACATTAGAAAAACTTAACTCAGTTAAGTATTTATTAACTTCAAACCATTTCAAACACTTTTGTCAAAATAGATAATTTTCACAAAATAACTTTATTTTATCCAAAACTGAATATATTCAGTCCAAATCACTTTTAAATCATTTATTATGATTTATCAAAATTTTCCCTATTTTTAATAATTTAAAGATAGAAATTTCTTCAAAATCCATTTTCTGGTCATTTATAGCACTAACGTTGTTTTTATTCAAATATGATTTGAATTTATCTCAAAATCTAACCATTGGATTTTAAAACTTCATATATCATTAGAAAACTCTTTTAATTCTGAACCAAACATTTTTCATTTTGGGAAAATCCGACGAATGGATCTCCCAGTACGTCAATTTGAAGTTAATGGTCAAAATTCGCGAGCTACCGCTGTGCGGCACGTTCTATTCTGAACATTTTATTATATATAATAAAATTCATTGCTTCAGTTCAAACGTATTTTATGAAATGTTTACAAGCTCGTTTTAAAATGATTCAACCTCCAGTTCAATTTTAAATCAAAAGTGAATATTCCATATTATTATAAAATATATTATTTTTCAAAATATGGTATTCTGAAATTCAAATTTTCTCGACATCCATTGTAAAAATAAATATGATCAATGGAAATATCCATTCGAGTTAAAAACGTTATTTATACTTAACCCGAATTCATAATTTGAATTTATAATTCGAAATCCAATTGAAATTAAAGCAAGTTGTTTTTAATCCAATGTTTTCTCCAAATCCATTTGAATCATTTCAAAAGTTATTTGAAATTACATTGACTCCATTTTCAAATCAGTTTGGATTTACAGTTCCAAATTCTATTTTCTCGTCAAATTTTACTTGAACAGATATAAAATTCATTTTACATTTCAATATAATGAAATTCAATCAATTTTCAAATATCATTTTCATGGGGTAAATTTTGTGTTAACCATGCAAACACACCCATATTAACTATCATCCATCAATCAATATTATAATATAAGTGTTTCTATCGACAACGCTTATATTCACAATTAAATAATAACAATAACAGTAAAAAAAACTCTAAACATCATCCATCAACCACAAAACAAACATTGCAGTCACAAGCAATCAATATATAATCAAATATGATTATTATAACTATAAAAATCAGTTGAGTGAGAGTTCTCACTTTGATCGGTTTGGAATCGTTTGAACAAGATATGGTCATTTAAGCACTAATTTCATTATTAAGATAATTAAATATATAATTATCTAATTAATTTCTCTAAATCTATGTTTAATCTATTCCTCTCCCTCGTTCTTCTACAGGCAAAAAAGCTAAACCCGCTCCCTCCTTCATCCATCATGTCGCACCAACCACACTCGACCAGACGACGATGAACCATCACCAAATTGAAGCGTCGAACCTACTCCCCCACTGCCATGAACGATGGTCATCTCACACCTCATTGTTTCCTCGAAATTGCATCCATCAAACCTCATCATCTTGGTATGGCTTTGAAGCCCTCTCCAAGCTCTTCGATTTGTTAGTTGGAAGTTTCTTCGATTGAGGCTTGGATTTCATGAAAACCGAGGAGAAAGTTTCAAACAATCATGGCCATCGAATACATGGTGGCGGCGGCTCTGTATAAGATTAGGGTTGGAGTAAATTAAAGTGTATTCATATGAAGATTTCATTATTATTTAATTCCAACAATACTTAGTCAAGAATTTTCGCGTCCTAAGTCCAAACAACCCTAACGACTAATGTCCCTAGCCAAACACCTCTATTCTGGACACAATGGAATAGGTTTCAGAAGCTAATTCAATAGTTTAATCATATTTTCTCAGTATTTACATGTACATCAATATAACATTAAATAATGAATTTTAATGTGCATTATAATTTGCCATGATCACATACTAACTCCAAAAGTTACGAAATTTGAAATCTTGCTACATTTCACAAATACAATTCTAATGGGCTTGGTCTCATAGAATTTGAAGACTGCTTGAAAAATGGCCTTATTTCTAGCTTTTATTGAAGTTTAATTGAATTTTCAATACACGTTTATATTATATATGCTTACATACGAACTCCAATTAACATGAAATTTGAAATCTGACAATAATTTATTGTTCCAGATTCGATAAAATTGGTTTCGTCGAAAATGGAGATCATTTGAAAAAATGGCTATTTTTAAGGCTTAGATAAAACCAGTAAAATATAAGTAAATTCAAAAACATTTCCAATAACAAAAGTAATATTATCATATATATCTAAATAGAACATCATATAATACCAAAATAAACCTACTTGAGTTTATAACTCGATATTTCAGTTTTCTAGTTTAATCGATATTCAATTTATAATAAATTCAGATTCGTTTTGGTATGGGGAATCGTAAATGGTGACAGGTTTCTTCTCATCCTTCCCTTACTTTTCGCACCTCAAATCCTCTCTATCATCACTTCTACCTCCACAATTTTTCTTCATCCCACTTCTTGCTTTCACGATGCATGACTCCCTACCTCAACGTTGTTTTCAACTCCGATTTAAAATTTTCACCATGAAATCGTTCTAATCACCGATAACCCCTAAATTGCTTCAGCATCATCACTAAAGTGGATTATACTTGGCGGCGCTTCTAATTTTCCACCACTCCCCTTAATTGTAACTACTTCAGGAAACCTCTTGCCACATGCGGGTTTGCGGACGGCAAGTCATTAAACTGTTAATTACGATGTTGTAGGAAGTGTGGCACTAATGTTGAGTCTCCTGGTCTGCAGTAACTCCCCTAGGGTGATTAGTTTCGCATTTCATCTTATTACCGTGATGGTTCTTCTTATACAGTGGAGTCTTTAATGTAATCTTGTTGGTAGACTTGTTAATAGGTCTTGTGTGTTGGGTAGCATTTGTTGATTTGGTGTTTGGATCCTTAACGTGGTTTTCTGGTGATTAGCACATCCCATGTTTATTGTAATCTATTCGATCTGATTTTATTGTGTCTATTTATTTTCAAGTGAATGTTGCATGTTCTTTGTATGGTCGGGTCAGCACCAACGTGCGATGCCAATACACGAGATGCCCAACACTGATCTTTGTCATTGCCCGTTTGGTGTTGTTTCACCCTAATAGTATAATAATCTGGGTAATGTTTGCTTGATAGTCAGATTTTTTTTCAAACAGATTACACTTCGGTTATATGTCTGGAGGGCAAGTTTTTGGTGATCTAGTTTACAGTTCGGTAAACGATGAGACGGTGATACAGGGAAGCTCTGCTCACAATTTTACTATCTTGATGGTTGCCCCCATCATATCCTTCCAAGCTCTTGTCTCAATGCAGTATAGCCAATTATCAGTTTCGGAATGTTATCTGTGCATTTAAAAGAAATTCACCTTGGTGTGGAGCTCAAGAAAGTTGGCATGCCACTATTTGCTATAGTAGAATTTAAAGGCACTGTTTTACCTGTGTAATGCGTGGTCTTGTAACTCTTTGGATACACTAGCATTTTATCTAATAGTCTTGTATTGTTCCTATTCTGCATTCATGTGTAATTCACTACGTCTGGTAGTATGTAATTCGTATTTTCCCTACGTGGAGAGTCTTGTCATATGGGTATGTGATAATAATAGTTTAGTGCTTTTACTAGCTCTAAGCTGTAATCTAGTTAGATAGAGTGGATGACCCACAATAAATTCCGTAGGCGATGAACAGACCACCTTAAAAACTGAATAGCTAATTGCTAACTTCAATCACTTGTATTATATTGTATTTTTATTATTAGTTAAAATAAAAGTGTTTGCAGTAACCTAAAAAAACCAGTCGGGTGCGCAGGATTTTTTTTTTGTAAAAAAATCCTTTTATTTTGTTTAATAAATCATTATAATTTATTAACAATTCCATAACGACTATTTGAAAATTTGATTTGGACTTAACTTACAATCTATAACACGAAATCTCGATTTTTCACATTCATTTGAAAGATATAATTATGGGGTATTTAGTTTGAAGGACAAGTTTCAAAAAAAAATTAGATCAAAGGACACATAAGTTTCATAATTAAATTAAGGACAAAGACCAAATTTTATTATGCAACATAAAATTCACTTTAACTCTCATTATTAACGGATTAATTTGTAAAATAAAAATCAACCCTCGAAAATGAAAGAAAAAAAAATGATATTCCAGTCAATTTATGTTACTATAAACATATAAAATAATTAGTTCGGAAAGCTAAATGAATATAGCTTTATAACTTAAAAATATAGCTTTATATTGTACATCCAATTACAAAATTAAGTCATTTAAAGCTAATCTCATTTACACCATAAAAAGCTATATCGTAAATAACGAAGCTGTATGCATTTAGCTTTCCATCCAGAATTTTCTGATATTGCTTGTTCTTCCATATTTACAACAAAAAACATTTCATACTTAATTTTTATTATTTTTTAATCTTATAATCACATAATAATATTTTTATATTAATTTTTATTATTTGTGAAATGCCAACACATGTCCTTTGTTTAAAATATTTCGACTTTTTCCAATTAAAACATGAAAGTAGTCCTTAATTTACATAGCAAAATTCGATTGTCCTTTGATCTAATTTTTTTCTAAAATGTGTCCTTGAAATAAATATCCACTATAATTAAATAGTTTCTAACTTTTATTGTTTACAGAAATTTGACTTATATTGAATTATGTACATTCAATCGAAACTCAAAACTAAATATT
The DNA here is from genome assembly GCA_030737875.1 of Allium sativum. Lineage (NCBI taxonomy): Eukaryota > Viridiplantae > Streptophyta > Magnoliopsida > Asparagales > Amaryllidaceae > Allium > Allium sativum. The sequence continues at coordinate 2,663,537 of JASFAX010000039.1, read as the reverse complement.
TCAAACTACCGCGACGTTATGAGTTCGTTTTATAATTAATATAAACTTATACATTCAAACTTCGTTTTAAATAAATTATAAATCGTTAATTCTCAAAATAAATCATTTTAAATATTTAATTTCCATTAAATATTTCTTAATAAATTTTGGGTTGTCACACACTCTGTCCTCCTTTCTATTTGGGGAAGTTCCTTGCTAGGAGTCCTTCCTTATGACAATTGTAACACTTTCCTTTGAACTCAAGCTTTGCTAGATTTACCCTACAATCCTTAGCCTAGCCATATGTCCTTCTTATGGCATCTTCCACATACTTTCGCCTCCTTAAATGTAATGACCCACCTTCCCGACCATTGAAAATCGACATCAAATGAGGCCATTGTATTTCAATGTCAAACATTCAATCATCAAAAGCGCGGATTGTTAGGGTAAAAGAAAAAGAAAACATAAAGAATAGGAGAAAAGCATAATCTCGCAGCGGTAGCGACAATATAATAATAATGCTGACAGATGTATGGTCACTCCAAGATACAATGTATATCAGAGTTAAAAACAGATCGTATCAGCTAGATAGTTATAAAATCTGACCTTACAAATGCTGATAGGTAAAATAAAATACAGCGGAAATAAAATAATGCGATAAACAAACTTCCAACTCTACTTCATAAGCTCTACATCCAACAGAAGACAAATTGGAAACAAGCTCAGTCTGACATGAGCATTATAATACATGGATCAGTCTGGAATACCAACACGAGAAAACTTAAGTAAAAGGAAACATACAATAATTTTGTGAGACCACGCCGTTGATTGCGGAACGGGTTTTACCTCATAAGAACAACATATATGTATAAGCATCAACACAAAATAAAATCACCGAAACAACAAGGAATTGATGTCATATGTAAAATTTGCAAACATAAAAGTAACAAAAGTGTTACGACCCGGAAGAACGGACTTCAAAAATCGGTGTTCGACACAACTCAAGCATCAAACGTCGGAATCTGCATCACTTGGGGTAGTAACACTTTAAACCGGAACAAAAGGACCTTTTCATTAATATCATCACAATATTGCTTCAGAGTACAAGAATATATCAGAGTACCACGGAATAATACATACACAGCGGAAAAATATACACAGCGGAAAAATATACATAGTGGAAAAAATAACTAAGTACAGCGGAAGAATACGAATGCTCCAATAAACTAGCTCCAGCTAAAGTCCAGCTCCTTCTCTATAAAATATCTGCAAACCAAAACAACTAGGCTTCCCGTGTGGAATATAGGCACCCAGAGTTTAGCGAAAGAACAATAAACTCTGAGTCAGTCATGGGATTGGCGCAAGAACTAAAATAGTTATATACATTTAGTTTTAAAGTTGGGTAAATCAAAGGACCATGCCGTATAACATGGAATAGGTTTTCTCCTAATGAATATTGATGCACAAATCAACTTGCAATGCTTTTGGAAAATGAAGCTACCATAAGGTATCTCGTCACACACACTATGCAAATCCAAATTAGAAGAGATTGCCCCTTTATGATAGCCACACATGCTTGATCTGTAAAATTCTCTTTTATTATTATTAGTGCATAGTGTGGAAATCACTTTCACAAAAAATGTATCAATCCTAAACGGCATAAATGTTCCATACCACTATGTCACCATATAGGTTTACAACTAATGCCATACGAACTCATAGTGGGTAATGGATTTCCATCAAATGATCGGGCTAAGGAATTTCCCTTCCTAATTCAGAAACCTCTAAAGGGATGCCACTAGAATCAACACAATGTTCTTTGCTAACACATGGCCGGGATATCCTTTCATGGTCACACCAGAGTATATCATCTCTCGGTTGTTACCAACCTATAAATCGGAGATCCTCACAACATCAATAACCACAAAAAATAAAATTCGCCACTAAGGTAATACTGGGGCTCCATATCATGGTACACCTTTCTATCTAGAAAGAGATGATAATTCATTACCTTGCTACATCTTTACTGTTTCAGTCATTTACAGGGGTGTGAGGCTTGTCGAAGTCTCGTTACTCAAAGCAACACTACACTAACCAGTTTTGATCATCACTAGTACATCACTTAGCATGCCATATTGTCTCTCATAACATATAATCGATAATCGCTAACTGTATCACCTATGAGCTCGTATGTCTCAAAGAAGAGTGGTAAGCTAAGAGAATAAATTCTCCGCCACCAAACAGAAAATACATTTAGCAAAAATCAATCAAGTACTACAAGATACCATATCAGACACACATCCATACAGGTCCATTCTGGGTCTAAATGAAACTGAATTCACCTTATTCCTAGTCCAGTAAAGGAGAGTGGTCATTTCGATCGATTTCCTATTACGGTCACTGAACTGCGTTTACAACAACCTTTTCAAAAATAGTTTTAAACAGTACTTGTAATCTATAAGTTGAAATAAATTTTCGTCTTTCATTTGAAAGCTATTATCAATAGAAAATGATTTTTTTTTGTTTTGGGAAAATCCGATTTAAATTTCATTAGTTATAGTAGTTTGAAGTTTATGGTCGAAATTCGCGAACTGTCGCTGCTCAACTAATCCTATTCAAACTAGAATCAATTTCGAATCGAAATTATTTCGTTTTACTTCAAAATAAGTTTAAAATAAACTAATTCTATATTTAAAACAAAATTTCCAACATTTAATCTTTTAAACAATTATTCGTTTAAAATAAATAATATAATATTATTTCATTAATATTACATTTTCTCAAAAACTCACTTCTAATAATTTTATAAATTTTATCAAACGTTTATAAACTCATTTCAAAATGACGATTCTAGGTTAATTTCAAAATCCAATTGTAATAAAAAAGATAAACAGTTTAATATTAAAATACTAATATAATATTATTATTTTTCAAAATTTCATCTTTTGAAAACCAAACTTCACAGAAATAAATTTAAAACACTATATAAGATGTTTAAAATAATCAGTTTGAGTTAAAAAACGTCGTTTATATATCTAACTCAAATTCACTTTTGAATTTACTATTCAAAATCGATTATAAATTAGAATAACCCATTTTAAATTAAAAACTCTTCCAAATTGGTTTCAACCTTTTCAAAAGTTGTTCATAAACACTTTACTTTCATTTCCAGATCACTTCGGACACAAAAATCCAAAATTTATTTTCATGTTTTATTTCACTTAAATGATTATAAATTCATTTAATAATTCCCAATGCAACAAGACTCAATCAACTCCCACTTAATCCCAAATTCGTGGTGTAAATTTTTGTGTTAAATAAACATAAACACATCCACATCAATAATCATCATCCACCAAACAACGGTTATAATATAAGTGTTATAGTCGTTAACGCTTATACGTAATTAAACAGTAATAGAACTAAATTTAAGATCCATCAACCATAAAGAAATCATAGCAATCACAAGCAATCAATATATAATCATATCATGGTTATAAAAACTATTCAAGTTAAATAAAGGAGTTACTCACCTTGATTTTTGATTGTTTCAATAATGATCGCTCTTGAATTAAATTAAACGTGGGTTTAATTTAACCAAAAACTCCAACTAGCTCCAATCTCATCCAAATCAATTTGTCCATGTAGCATTCTTCTCCATGATGTTTCACCCAATTCTGAGTTCGTACAAGAGAGATATTATCGTTCAAAATTAAATAGATTAATAACGATCATTAATAAATTACATAAATTTAATTAACCTCTTTATTTTATTCTCTACCCTGTCGTTCTACTGCACACCCTTCCACATCACTCACCGTCGCCGCCTGGAAGCCCCGTATGTCACCTCGACCGCTTCGCCAGGATCGCTGATCCGCGACCTCCCCAGTTCGCTAAAAACCCCTTAAACCGTAACCATGTCGAACTCAATTGTTGCTGCTTCAATCATCCGTTCGCTATGAAACTTCATCAGTAGGTATGTCTCCCCACCCCATCCTCTTCCTTATTGGTGACTTCACCCAAGAGTGCCTCGTTTTGGCCGAAATTGATAAAATTTGAAAATAGCACCCAAAACTGTTCATTGTCGATGAACTCGATGCCACGGCCACTTTCAGAGCAAACCTCTAATATGAAACTTGAAGACCTCTCTTCCCTCTCCACCTTCCTAGTTGATAACTTCGACTAACTCTCCACCGCTTGCACGCAATCTAAGAAAATCTAAAAGTAGCCATGTCACGGTCGTGGGTGATTTTCGGCCACCTTGGGGGTTCGTTGGCCACCAAATTTTAGCAGTAGGTATCCCTCAACACGATCTACAATTTTGATGTTGATGACTTTCGCCATTTTTTCATCGTTTTGGAAGATATAAATTAAAATATAGGAAAGGGACTTATTTGCAAAATGTAGCTGATTTGGGACATAGGGTAAATGGCTGACCTAAAGGGGTTAGGGCTGCCCTTACTTTGGATGTTATATATGGGCCAGTTATTATTATTTAATTTAAGTGTTTACTTCACCTTGAAGCTATGTACCTCTTTTTGACGTTTATTAATTTGCACGATCACACACAAACTCTGTTGGCAGTGAAAATTTATATTCAACTATGGTTTGATATTACGGTCCTAATGAAACTTGTTTCATCGAAATCCGAGCCCGTTTGCTCAAACAGCACTAGTTTGGAATTAAATTAGTGATTTTACATTCATATGTATTTACATTGAACGTTTATAGCTCACACAGCCACATACTAACTCCGGTTGACCCAAAATATAGAACCTTACAATAATTTACTATTATGGATCTGATAAAACTAGTTTCATCGAAAACCGAGAACATTTGAAAATGGCTCTTTTTTCCATATTCAATTACTTTGATAAAATATAATTTAAATTCAAAACAATTCAATTTAATAATAATAAATTAATATTATCATATATATCCAAACAGAATATCATATTGCTCCACAATAAACATACTTGGGTTTATAACTTGATATTTCCATTTTTGAGTTAAATCGATATTCAGTTTACAAAAAAGCCACTTTATTATATAAATAAATCGTTATGGTTTATACACGATTCCATAACGACTTTTTTGGAAATTTGGTTTGGACATAACTCACAATCTACAATATGAAATCTTTAATTTTCTCTTTCATTAAAAAATTAATTCTCAATAGATTCGAACATTTTTTGTTTCAAAAAATTCTGACTTATATTGGATTATATACATTTATTTAAAGTTAAAAACGTAATATTACGAACAACACTGCGAGCTCATTTTTAATTATTTTACAATTTATATGTTCAAATTTGTTAATATAATAAATTCCAAGTCGTTAATTCTTAAAATAATTCGCTTCAAATACTCAAATTAATCAAATATTCTTACTTAAAAATCAGGATCGTTACAAACAAGACAACTTCCCATTGAGAATATCACATGACACATCTCGATGGAAATAAAGAAACTAATCCAAAAAATTGGATCGAGCAAAGAAAAGGTTAATTTTTCTGAAATAATTGGACCGCATCGCTTATTATGAACTAGGCCACTTAAAACAACATCTAATCTCATAATGGATGCAAGTAATTAAACATCGCTAAGGTTTTATCTTCCCGATGTAGTTAAAATTGGAAAATTCATGAATTCGGAATCTAAGGAATAGAATGAGAGATTTTCCAACAAATGACTTGTAACAACCCGGATTTTCAGAATCAATTTAAATTTTTTATTTTATCTATTTTATTGGATTTTGAATATTTAAAATGATTCATTTTAAATAATAAAGACTTAAAATTTATTAAAATTGACGTTAGAACATATAATTTTTTTTTAATTATAAAATGAGCTTGAAATGGCGCGGTAGTTTGAAATTTCAATTTTAAATTTCAATTGAATGCACAGGATTCAAAATAAATCGGATTTCAGTAAAATTAGAAATATTTTGAATCTATTTAACTATATCTTTCTAACGGATGTGAAAAATTCAGATTTCGTATTATAAATTTAAAGTTATGTCCAGTTTAAATTTCAGAATGGTCGTTATGGAATTTATATATATTCTATATAATATAAAGCCCTTAAAATAGCCATTTTGCAAATGATTTCCATTTTCGACGAAACCGCTTCTGTTGGATCCAGAATGTCAAATTATTACTAAATTCCAATTTTCATAATTTTTGGAGTTAATATGTAAGCGTGGCAAAAGAAAACGCGTTCAGTACTTTTAGTTTGAATTTAATCGACTGGAAAATGACCATTTTACAAACGGTCTCCAAATTCGACAAAATTAGTTTTGCTAGGACCGTATCGTCAAAACATAGCTAGAATTATTTTAGGGAATTTTTGGAATCAGTATGTGGCCCCGGTAAATTAAAATGTACGTTAAAATTCAATATACATTGATTTATATTTTAATTTTGATGAAACTTGATCAAAACAGTCGAATTGGTTTACGAAACATATCCCATTATGTCCGGAATGAGGGTATCTAGCTAGGGGCAACAGTCTTTGGGTTTAATTTGGAGTCTAGATTAGAAAACTAGTATGTTTGGAAATTAAAGAAATTAAATAATATTGTAATTTTCTATAAAAACCCCGCTCTTTCAACTCAGAAACCCTAGCCGCCGTCTGTATCGCTTGAAGGCCAAAAAGCTCCATTGTTCTTCCCCAAATCACAATCAATCCATGAGATTTCACTTGAAATTCATAAAGCAAAAACGGTAGAGGATCTAACGAGCTTCATATCCATATAAGGTTGATGAAGTATAACTGAGTGGTTGGCTCGATTTTTGCTTAGGAAGTGCCAACATTTGGTCATGAAATCGAGGCAAATGGTGGCACCAAGTTTCATCTGGTGGTGGGCTAGAGGAGGGGACGGAGTGGCAATCATTGTGGGCACCTCCGATGGAGGTCTGGCGCAAGCATAGAGGTGCGACAACGACAAATAAAGATCAATGATGGGTTTCGAATCCGCCTGGAGGGTTTAACGTGGAAGAAAGGATTAATTCCTTAATGTTGTAATTAATTAATTAATTAATTTCGTTAATTATTTAATCAAATTATACAATGTTTATAACAACATATCTTTTCCATATGAGGTCCAAATCACGCGAAACTAGATCTGTTGCGATCGTGGAGTCGAGATCTTCACAACAAGACTAACTAAGTCCAGTTTGGGGCTTGTTATAATTTAGGGTAGATTAAATCCGAACCATCCAGATAAACAACGGCGGAGAGGATCCCAATATGAGAACACCTTCTCACTCAAATTAATTTACAGTTAAATATATACTAGGATGCAGACGGGGTTTGGAAGCCCCCGACACTATTTATTCTACAATCCATGTATGTTATTCGGATTGAATTATGGTGAAGTTGACTGTATTGTGAAAATGAATTGTATTGCGGTTTTTGATTGATTGGATTGATTGCGTATGGCGCGAGCCAGTATCAAGAGAGGGGAAATGCTAGACATTACTCCGGTTTTAATATCGCGCCGTTATAATGCCGAAATTTTCTAGAATAAATATTTATTCATTAAAAATATAATTTTTAATGTGTATATGAACTATATAAAATAGTCAAGTGTTAAAATAAATATTTTATCGTTAAAAATATAATTTTTAATGTATATATGAACGACATAAAATTCTCCTGAAATGAAAATAAATATTCATTTACAAATCGGACGATTTGTTTATGTACACCCATTTAACTGACATGGCTTGGGACGATAAATTTTACACATCGCCCAACTACACAAATAATATTCAGTATTTATTGTTGAAACCCCACACGGGTATTGGGATGATATTTGACATACACTAATCCATTTTGTTTAGTTGTTTGTTAATCGATTGGTTGACAGACTGTTGTAAGCTTTAATTATTTATATTTAATGCTTATGCAGTTGTGTAATGCACTCTGGATGATGGTTGGCTGTGTATCATTATTGTTGTGTACATGTGTGCATGAAATCCATATAAATAACATACGGTAATTGACTATGTCTGATTCCAATTAAGAAAGAATGAATATTTTAAAATAACAAATATTTTAAAATAATATTCTGTAAAGGATTAAAATATGATTTTGATGTCCGATTTGCGATGGACACGAAAATATTGAAATATGTGAAGCCGTATGGATTAGTTATGTGCCGTTTTGACGTGAACGATATTTATACCGATTTTTTTCATTTTTATAATGAAGATCGAAAAGGAAATTATTTCAAAATCTAATATTTTTAAAATATTATCATTTAAATATTATAATGATAAGGAGTATTCATTTTTGATTTAAAATTGAAATGAATGTGGGAATCATGTTAAAACGAATTTATAAACGATTTATAAAATACGTTTTAAATGGAAATCGATGATATATATATATATATATATAATGGTTCGAAAAGAACACGCTGCGCCGCGACCGTTCGTGAATTTTGACCATGGACTTCGAATTGACATTACGGGAGATCCAATCGTCAGATTCTCCTAAAACCGAAACTGTTGGGTCCATATCGAAAAGAGCTTTCCAATGAATATAAGATTTGAAATCTAATGGCTGGATTTGGAAATATGTCCAAGTCAAATTTGGAAAAGGTCGTTATGGATGTAGTTCGGTGGCTGTTATTTTAAATCGACTGTACGGGCCTTGATAAATTTATTAAAAATAGTAATAATTTTTGTAAAATCATAATAAATGATTTGGAAAGAATTTGGATGAAAAATTCCAAGTTTGTAAGGATAAAAATATAATTTTATCAAAATGAACTAGTTATTAACTAGATTTGAAATCCAGTAATTTTTAAATAAATAAAGTGGATTTATAAAGGGTTTTAATAAAACCCGAAATTTCCAATATATAAATTGGAATGGATTTGAATAGAAATCATCTCCAAAATATTTCGATATTGGATTCCATGACAATACAGATATTGTGGAGGAATTTGGAAGATAGATATATATATATCGTTATTCCCCATTTGATATGTGTTGGTTTCAGAATTTGATATCGAATATAAGCCGATATAATTTCTATTCAGAGCCCTATATTTAATATTAAATTGTATTTTGGGTTTGTCGTAAATGGTGTCTTCAGTAACATTGTTCTTAACACCCGTGTGAAAAGAATAAATCTTTTAATTAAGATTATTAGAGTTTCCAATTATATTTAGTAACTGGAATAAAATGGAATGTGAATTGGGTTTATTGTGAACTGTGTTTTAACGACATGCGTTCTTTAACTTGATTAACAATGAAATATGATTTGGAATTTATAAATCTTTTTATTAAGATTTAACGGAAATTTTCCAAAGTAAAGTTTTCCAATTTAATAAAATAAATTGGAGTGGAATGGAATTCGATTTGGTAATAATCATAGTGAGCTTCTTTGGAGGAAGATTGTTAATATATATGGAATTTAAAAGGCTTTGTTGTTATTCCATTTATATTATTAGTCGGATACGGAAATTGATATCGATTATATATTGATCGGTTTTTTCGTGAAGATTCCATAATTAATGGAATATGATTTTGGTTTCATCGTGAACTGTGTTTTAAATGACATTGGGTCTTTAACCCATTTAAAGACTGGATTACATGTCTAACATTGTATTTCGAACTGTATTGTTGATCTCTTTTAAATATATATCTATTTGGTTGCGAAGAATTTATTCTCTTGCTTAACACCCTTCTCTGAGACGTACGAGCTTAGAGATTATATATCGGCAGAAATCAATAGTACGGTGTAGATTGTCGATGCAACATGTTTGTGTTTCAGTTAAATAATCACTAAATAATGATTATTGGACAATTAAAACTATGTGGAGTTTGAATGAATCTTTAATTAGACAAAAATGTGAATGTGATAATTTAAATTATCAAATTTGGGAAATGGTTGAGAATGGAGTACCACCAGTTTTACTCCAAACGATAGTCAAATCTTTAATTAGGTTTGAATGTGAAATGGTAATTAAATTTATTGATAACACCGTGGTGTTAGATATGTAGTATTACCAGTTTTACTTCATGGGATGAATAGGTTGGGATTGGGATTAATAAATAAATAAATGATTACTTCGGTAAGGCTCGATAATCCCGACTAGTTGATAAACCTTATTTTGGTTTATAATTGATATCCAAAGGAAGATTAAAGAATAAATTTAAAAGAATTTATATTGATAAAATTAATGGGAACCTATCCCTAAAGATGTGAACAGTTTAATAATAGAATATTTTGGATTTGAATGAGGCGTATGTTGTGTTTTTATAGCACTTGATCATAAGATATGTGAATTATTCGGAAAGGTCGGGTTTATACCCATTCTGAATAATTGATACGACGATGAGTTGTTGATGAAGACGGTGGTGAAGACCGTAGTTTTCACATCGTTTGGATGATTACTGATGTCTTGATTCGGCTGTACACCCAAGACAAGGTAGTAAGTGGTGATCGTCCAGACACACTTGGAGATCGACCGGGTGTGCGAGGACCTCTCTCCTGTAGTGGACATATAGGACGAGGAATAAGGTGCCTCTGGTTTCATTTAGACCCAGAATGAACTTGTAAATTTATGTGTGTCTGACATTGGATTTTATTCTGTGTTGATTGATTTCTATTAAATATATATCTGTTTGGTGGCGGAGAATTTATTCTCTTGCTTAACACCCTTCTCTGAGATGTACGAGCTTAGAGGTTATATATCGATAGGCATCAATCGCATGGCGTGAATTGTCACTGGGGCATGCTGAGATGCAAATGATCAAGGATTTTGTTGAAAAGCAGAGTCTTGTGGTTGATGATCAAAGCATGGGCTTAAATAGCATAGCTTTGTGTATAGCGTTAATTTGCGAGCCTCATACCTCGGTATGAGTCAAAAACGGGATTGGAATACAGGGAGTGCATGACGTTTCTTTCTAGCTATGGGTAGTGTCATGGTATGGAGTCGAGGAATTTATATATTTTTATCTACGTGGACGATGGATTTCGACGCGCCTCGGATATATCGGTCACTATGGGGCCGATGGATAGGTCCGATAGGACCGGGAAACGTGTGTTCAGGAATAACCAATCCACTAACGTAAGTGTGGACCGGCCCTGAAGCATCCAACGGTTCACTACGGGGGATCCTGAGGCATTTGCTAGAGTGTCTCGAATTAGTGAGGATCCATCCCTATACTCGACTCATAGATGGAATCCAATTTCCAATACGTGACATTTCGGTTTTATAGAGCCTAGTATGGCAACATGATATATGGTACCCATGTCGTCTATGGTTGATACAGTTATATTTGAAGTTGTTTTATACACTATGCACTTATAGTAATATCAAAATGATTTGTTTTAAATGTACCAAGCATGTTTGGTTATTATAACGTAAGACTCTATCCTCCGGCCTGCATTGCATTGTGTGATGGGACCCGAGTCTTATAATAGCTTCATTTTTCGAAAAGCATTGCGCTGTTTATAAACTGCATTATGCACTAATATTCTTGGGAGAAACCCGTTTCGTGTTATACGGCATGGTTCCTTGATTTACCTTATTTTTAAATTAAAGTTTTAGATAACTGTTTGAGTTCTCACACCAGTCCCATGACTTACTTGGAGTTTATTGTTTCTACATAAACTCTAGGTGCCCATATTTTCAACACGTGAATCTAGTAGTCTTGGTTTTTGCAGATAATTTCATTTAGCAGGATTCTGGATCAGCTTAAAGCTGTGTCCAGAGCATTGATAGTCTTCCACTGTGTTAGTTTATTTGTTTCTGCTGCATTGTATTACATTTATTGTAAGTTAATCTTTCGCTGTATTATTTTCGATGTAATTTGATATTCTGTACTCTATTCTGTACTCTGATGTAACATTATTATGATGTTTATAAAAGTCTTCTGTTGTTTGTTTTGATGTGTTATGCGCCCAGAGTTAGTGTACCCGGGTTTTGAACGGTCTTGGTCGGTTTAGCGATCGATTAGGTCTAGGAAAAATCCGTATTGTTACAGCTGGTATCAGAGCTTTGGTTAACTCAAATCTTTGGGGTGCAACTCGTTGGAACAGAACAAAAGACTCTTCAGAGATTGGATCAGTAATATCCAATCAGAATGATTCGTTAGAGATAGGATCCGTAGTTACCTAGAATGAGTTCTAAGAGTGTTATTTATAGAAATAAAAATGAAAAATAATTTAGTTTTGAAAATTATATCGTATTATATGTATTTGAATATTTATTTTAAATTGATTTGGACTATCGGGTATATGGAAATTTTGAATATATGTCTAATCCACATGTATACGAAGCCTCAAATATACTGGATAGATATAGAATCACACTCTAGTCACCCGGAGATGATTCTGATGATTGAAGCTTCATCATTAGCATTTATGTTCGAGTTTCGAAAGTGGGATATCTATATATTTCCAATTGACTGGTGTGAGAACCAAACTTAGTTAGAATTTACTGTTTGTGATTGGGCACTGAAAATATGATTTTTGTATATGTATAAAAGTATATGTTTGAAAAGCTAAACAACTAACTGATTGCTGGTTGTATTGTTTGATTATTAGATTAACTAATAAAATTGTTAAAACCAATATTATAATGGAAAGGTAAAATTTAGCCAAATAGAATCAAATATTGAATTGATTTATAAATTGATTGGAATTTCATATATGTACATGTATATACATTGAACAGGTCATAGCATGGAAGTTAAGAAGAGGAATAAAATTTTATGCCCGACAAATTGGTACATGTTTATTGTATTTCTTGGGTTTTGATGATTTTATGAGCCAATGGGCTAGCTGCTTGGCTTTTTCTTTTTGTTTTGGATTGATTAGGGCCCTATGAGGCAAGTTGTGGTTTTAAACGTTTCCCCGTACAAAGGAGGTTATGGCGATTTTTTTTGAAAATTTAGGGTGTTAGCCAAATTTTTGAAAAATTAGAATATTCTTAGAAACTGAAAAGTGGAAGAATAAAAGTTGAGTTGGTTATTTAAACAACTTTCAGCTTCGTGTTGGATCTAGATTAACCCTAGAGGGGGGCGAATAGGGTTTATTACAGTTTTTACGGGATATTAAATATTCACAGAACACAGAATGCAGTAGAAATAAAAATGCAGAAAGTAAATGACACAAGATATACCCAGCTTCGGCAACATCTTGCCTACTGCTGCATTCCTAAGGTTTCTGCTAGGTAATAGAACAGATCCCACTTACAAGACCATGTAAACTCGCGAACCCCTCGCTCCTATTCTAATCCTATGCTCAAAACCTAGACTGACTGATATCCCCTCAACCGGATTTTCCCGAATTACAAACCCATAATCTATAACCCTGATTTTACAGGCTCTAGTAAACTGCCGGCTGAACCCTAACTGGATTCCCCTAGAATTTTTCAGACTCTGGTAACTATTCAGACGGTTATAAAAGAGATTGAAAAATACAACATAAACAATTAAATAAAACAATGAAACCCTAGGCTTAGCCAAAGTAAATAGACCGACCCTCCCTTTAAATACTTATCCTTGTTTCCTTTGAAAGTACGGCGGCCGATCAGAAAGAAAAACTAGTGTTTCCTCGTAACTCCCTAAATCGATTTGCGAGTGATAAATTGTGCTCAGGAGGCTCGAATATATTGTTGCTTCTGTTCGTCGATTGATTTGGCTTGGCTTCTGATCGAAATCAATTGTGAGTAATTTAAATTGATTTCTTTGTATGCTCTTCGATTTTGTTGCTTCGAATTTCGGTTTCAATACCTGCCTGTGATGATACTGTGTGCTTAAATAGGATTTTTAAATTCCTAACTTTGCTCTCTGATTTCAACTATGATTCGATCTGATTTGTTTGTTTTCCCCTTTTGGCTGTCCGGATGGTTGCCTCGATTTGAAGTTTGCCTTTGGCTTTGAAATGCTTGCGTGTATCTGGACATGAATTTTTGGGATTGTTTTGTTGCCAAATATTTCATTCTCTGACATTTGATTTCTGGAAAGAATTGGATTGATTATTCTTGGTCCCTTGAATTTCAAAATGAACATTTCAGGAAACAAATGTGCAATTTGAGTTTGATTCATGCCATAACATCATTCCATATATGATAAAAAATAAGAATTAACATGTTATATTACTGGTCCCATAGTGAATTGATTTGTTAAATCTGGAAACCTTTAATTTTGAATCTATCTCTTTCCAGAAACTTGCTTTTGGACTGATAAGTACAAATGTTAGAATTTTGAAACCTGCACAACTTTCTAACTTGAATATGAATCATTTACTTGTAACTTGATTAAAACATGTTGCACCATGTTCATATATGCTTGTCCATATATTCTTGTACTTGGGTTCTGGCTACCTTAAACTTGCTTTATATATATGCAACAGTTCTGTTTTGCTGTTTCCACCCATATTTTAATAGATGCTTGTATGTGCAACACCACTTTGTAGTTGCTATGTCAGCTGCACCCATATACCTTACGTTATCATCCATGTTACACTCATTTCAAACATGCTGCACTGATGTAAAACTGCACCATCCATGCTTGATCATTTTGCACCATCGAGGTTATAATCCATGTCCATTTGGCTTGTGTTGCTATTCTTGATGTTGCACCATATATATATATATATATGTATGTATGTATATATATATATATATGCATTTCTGTTTGTAATTGTTGTGTGCATCATGTGTGATATTTGGCTTTTAACTTAGGCTCGGCCATGTTTATCACTTTCAGTCCTTAAACCTGTTTTGCGCTTGTTAAACCTGGAAAACTTTTAGTACACTGATGTGTATTTTCCTGAAACTATACACATGTTGTGTTGTGTACATTCTCAATACCATGTCAATGTTGCTCGACCTTTTTTGTCACCACTTGTATACACTGACATGAATATGTTTGAGCACTATCTTGATCATGCTCATTTACTACTGAACACACTTGTGTAAAACTGACCATGTTGCTTAACCACTCCAAACCTGAGCTGCTTGTATCATGCACCACTTCTTAATTTTGCTGTTGCCCTTCTTGAGTGCTGCTGTCTCATGTTGCTTGATTGTTGTTGTGTTCATCATGACTTTGGTTTTGAGCTGCTCCACAATATGCTCGACCATTTAACTTTCTTATTGCACTTTGAGTTTGATGTTCTTTAAAACTGATGCACTTGTATATATTACACATGCTATACCATGTATTGATCATCTTTGAACTGCCATTTAGAATTTGAACCTAGACTTGTAATTTTGGCACATTGACTTGTCGTGTATACATGCATGAGTGTTAGCGCATTAGCTCGGCCTCTTGTTTGACTTGTATTCATTGATATTCTTGGGTTGCCTCGACCATATAATTATTGTTGCACTGAGTCGAGATGGTCCACGTGGCTACTCATCAGTTGCTCGTTGATTGGCGAGGCAGTGCACACGTGTATATTTATACATGTATATATATGCAGCCATTCAGTAAATTTTCTTGTCCCTGTACATATACAAACTGTCTACCTTGTGGTATTTACAGTGTTTCACTGTGAATATCACAAGCTGTCTAGACATATATGAATCAGATCAAGTCATGAAAAATGATGAGAAACACACCATAAATCTGAGGCAAATAAAATTTTAAAATTAAAATTTATATTTGTGTGTATTCAGTTTTATTTCTATTGCAGTGTACTCTGTGTGTGTTTCATGTGACAGATAAGCAGATGATGACTGGGCTGACAGTGAAGATGCCGTGAAGACAGAAGATTGAAGACAGTGAATGAAGTAGTGTCAGTAAATGTGCCTATATATGAAAGTGAAAATCTATGTATATATGATTTGTATAGACAGAGTGACTGTATGAGTGCTGTAGAGAGAATTGTACTGATATTTGTAATAAACAAAATTTGTTTGAAATAAAATATTATTTTATTGTGTTCAAACGAATTTGTCTATCGTATTCAGTTTATTTACAAGTACAATGAATGTGAAGTATTTAAATTGTGGAGTTATAAAAAAGTTGTATTGTTTGAATGTCTGAAGTATAATATTCAATTTAAATAAAATACTGTATGAATCTATGAATGTCTGTACAGTAGTCGTATTTATTTAAATGTAAATATTATATTCCTTTCTGTGATATAGAATAACTATACAGTAACAAACACATTTAAAATAATATTTATTTGCTTGTTATCATCAAACAAAAATCATATAATTGGGTATACAACTATGTCATACACAACAATCTCCCCCGTTTGATGATGGCAAACAAATAAAAGATCTTGAGCACAATAAATGTATTCGACAATGAATATTGAACTCCCCCTATTTTTTACCTCCCCCTATAACTGTGCATGAGTGAAATGACTGAATAATAATGAATTTTCAAAATTAAAAATATTTATTAAATATTCACTCATAAATCAAAATCTCAATCCATTCTCCCCCTTTTGTTATCATCAAAAGGATTCAGAATTTAAAATATAGATGGAAATTGACTAAAAATATAATTTCAGCTTACGAGGAAGAACAGTCATCATAAATCTCAATCAGTCAAACAAAAATCATAATAAACTGAGAACAGGTGGCATATTTCACACTGTAGAGAATGACGGATTCATGATGAATTTTATAAAAATGGAGAGAGTTTAAAAAAATGAGTTCCAATTATTTTCCAAAAGAATTTTATAAAAATGAGGCACAAAAACAGTGATGGATTTGGACTATAATTATAATTTCAACTTAAGTGACAAAATCAAATAATTTTAAATCCCAATAGTTATCAATCAACAAATCATAATACGTCATAAGATATTAACACATTTCATAGATTAGAAAGTGGATTGATAGGCTGCTTTTTACACACCAAGGAGAATTTCAAATTAATTTCTATTTATAGCAATTTTTTTCTTTTTCTTCTTATTTTATTTAAGAGTACACTAACCATGCATAACCAGAGCTTGGATTATTGAATGAGGTCAGTCGCAGCTTAAATTATAAGTTGTCTCATAACCATGCATTACCAGAGCTTGGATTCTTAAATGATGTTAGAGACACACGTATGTATTAATTATATATTTATCGTTTTTAGCTTCAAAAGAAAAACTCCTCGGTATATAAGACCAATATGAATGATGGAAATGTGGTAGGTACGGAAATGGACTGTGAAATAAATTTTTAATTATATTATGAAATATGATCAACTATACCGAGATCATTGAAAATTTTCAATTATCAGTAATTCTAAATAATAACATAGTCCAATTTCTATCACAAGTATTTCCACTATTTAATCAAAATAATTTAAAAAAAATATATTAAACTTTCCACATTAATATAAAAAACATGATGAATGGCAGAATAATGGTAGATAAAAGAAGATAGTTGTGAAATAATTGCCAATTCAAAGATATTATAATAACTATTCAACCTTCATGAAAATCCAAATAAAATCTCCTCTTGTTGTGAAATATACTGCAGTAACAATTCATCACAATTTCAAAATCTGATAATAATTTTGATGAATTATAAATACAGTTCGGTTTGGTTATTGATTTCAATTTCTGAATGAATAATCAATAAATAATTTTAAAATTGAAATCAATTACAAGAGGAATTTATAGAGATATATACAAGACAAAAAAAAAATATACAGGATGAGAATCAGATCAATAAAATAAATTTCAGCATTTCATAATCTGATATCACTTATTGTCTCTACAAACGAGGATTTTAATATGACATTGGAGACGAACAAGGATATCTCAAACAATAGAATTTTTATTCACAAAGTCCAAGCAGAAAAGATTAACCAATCAAGCATATTTAATAGAGCAGCAAACAGTTTTACTCAAAACAAGAAGTCTCAAAAAACATTTTCAAAAGAGATTCCTTTTATCAGAGCAGCAGACAAAAATTAATCAAAGCAAGTAGTTATCTAAGATTATTTTGAAAAGTAGTATCACAACAGCACAGAAACCAATAGCACAACAGACTTGTCAAAAGATGTTTCTGGTGGTCACAAAATATGGTTCATGATCCAAGAATAAAAATACCGTTTATTTGAAATCATTTGAGGAAATATGAAAATCTCAAGATTCAATGAATCAATCACACCGGATTATAAATTTCAGATTTAGGATATGTGTGAGATTCAATAAATCAATAATTTTAAATGATTTTAAACAAACAAATATTTAAATCAAATAACCATGAAATATCAGAGAGATTTAAGATAGGATTTTCAATGATTTTTCACAAGAATTTCTGACAAGCACAAGAGTAATATCAGATCATTTACATCAGACTTGAGAGATATTCATGATCTAGAAAATTAAACAATAATTTATTTGAAATCACTTGAATCAATGTCAAGTTTTGAGATATAATGAATCAGTCACACAAGATTGATAATTTCAAATTTAAGAGGTGTGTGATATTTAGAATATCAAGTATTTCAGATGATTTCAAACAAACAAATTTCAACCATAATGATCGTGAATAAATATGAATTTCAAGATGTATCACTGATTCAAGATAATTCAAAATATCCAAGCCAATCTGAAAATCAATGAAATTATCACAACTGATAAAAAGAAGATTGATGTAATGAGTATAACATTTCAAGCTTTTCTAAAATGAATTAGAAGAAACTCAAAACAGCAGAGGTGTGTGAAATTTCATTAAATGTTCAGACCTTCAAAAATATAGAATTCAAATTAATAGTGTTCAAGATACGACAAGAATACATCAACACTATTAGGAATTCAGAAATCAGAAAATAAACTTCAAAACAATTGCAAATATTTACAAACTTAGATTTCAAATCTAGAAATGACTAAAACAACAGAATTTTATACAAATGAAGTGAATTTCCAGAAAAATATGAATCCCGCAATTGGAAGTTAATGAAGCCCAAAAAGAATATGGCATTGTCAAATCAAACAGACAAACAAAATAAACAGAAGAGATAGAAGGAGGGAAAACATAAAAAAATATTTACAAAGATGAGTTTAGAGGTTATACCTGAAATTGACATGAGTAAATAAATCTCTAACTCATCACAATCTTGGGCTAACGAACTGTGAATGATAGAGAAATATGGAATAGCTTGAATTCAATTTCCTTTTAGCAAAGCAGTTCCTCAGCCTCCTCCGGTACCTAACAATTCTTAGGACCGAGTGGTCTAACAAAATTTGTAAAACCACTCATAATTGTTTTCTTACGTTTTGGTACCCAAAAATGTTTGTATAACAATCCATCAGAATTTGCCAAAGTTCCTTTAGTGACCCAAATCTGTTTGAATTTATATGAATTCACTTTATTTCTTTTTGGGGTCCAAAATGGATTAGATAGACTGTTATCAAACAATTTCTTATCACATTTGTGATTCAAAAACTTTTGAAATTTCCAGAGTTCAACTTTTCAAAACTATCCATCTTGAAGCAACTTGAGGGATTTTTAAAACCATTTGAATTGATGTTTTCAAAAACATTATTTTTCCCAAAGCCAATACCATATTTATTTCCAATAGAAACTTGATTTTGCAACAACATATTCAACGATTTTTTCCCCATTAGAAAATTTATCCAAAGTTGATTCTAATAGTTGAATTTTGGATTTAAGATCACTGTTTTCTTTTATTAAATCAGAACATCGATTATTAGTGATCTTTCTTTCAATATCTTGTTGTTTCAAAAACCAAATTTTCAGATTCAAGTAATTTGATTTCGGCTTGGGACTCAGAGATCTCAGATTCAAATCGTTTTTGTTTTTCGAACTCAAATTTCTTACATTTTTCAATCTCGTTTTCAAGTTCTTTCAAAATCAAATCCATTTTCAACAAATTTTGTTTTTCAGAAAATTCATACTCAGAATTTTTGGTAGTCATAAAATTTTCAAATTCCTTTTGTAAAAAGTTGTTTGTACTATCAAGCTCAATCTTGTTCTCTTTTAAAATCATAATTTCATTTTCAAGCTTTTGAATATTTTTATTTTGATGAACAAGATTGTTTTCCAAAACCAAACAATTTTTACAACTAGAGTTTGAAAATTTCTTGACCTTCTCAAGATTTGATTCCAAAATATTATTTTTGCTGATCAACTCAAGCTTTTCAGATATCAAAATTTTAATTTTAGATTCTCAACAGATTCAGTTAAACAATTTAAACGATGAATTAAATAGATTTATAAGAAAGATCTCATGTTGAGTCTTCATCTGAATTTCCATCTATACAACCTGTTAAGCACAAATCTGAAGCTGAGTTGACTTTCTGGGGTTCTGAGTAGTTATCAGTTTTTCCATACAGCACGTTGAGAGTTTTCCAGATATCTTGCGCAGTTAAACAATGAGAGATAAATTTTAATTGATCATTATCAAGATAGGAATAAATAATATGCATAACACGAGCATTCAAAACCTTATTCTTCTTATCTAACATATTTCCCAAATTTTCAATAATATTCCAATATTAAAAATTAACAGATTTTAAATATAATTCGAATTTTGATTTCCATATTAAAAAATCCGTTCCATTGAAAATAATTGGAATATAACTGTACTGACTCTCTATGGACTGACAACAAGGAATCACCATTTCTCTAGAGTAAAACAAAAATACCTGCTCTGATACCACTTATTGAATCTAGATTAACCCTAGAGGGGGGTGAATAGAGTTTATCACAGTTTTTACGGGATATTAAAAATTCAAAGAACACATAATGCAGCAGAAATAAAAATGCAGAAAGTAAATGACACAAGATATACCCAGCTTCGGCAACATCCTGCCTACTGCTGCATTCCTAAGGTTTCTACTAGGTAATAGAACAGATCCCTCTTACAAGACCATGTAAACTCGCAAACCCCTCGCTCCTATTCTAATCCTACGCTCAAAACCGTAGACTGACCGATATCCCCTCGACCAGATTTTCCCGAATTACAAACCTGTAATCTGTAACCCTAGATTTTACAGACTCTAGTAAACTGCCAGCTAAACCCTAACTAGATTCCCCTAGAATTTTTCAGACTCTGGTAACTGTTCAGACGGTTATAAAAGATACTGAAAAATACAACGAAAACAATTAAATAAAAACAGTGAAACCCTAGGCTTGGCCAAAGTAAATTGACCAGCCATCCCTTTAAACACTTATCCTTGTTTCCTTTGAAAGTATGGCGGCCGATCAGAAAGAAAAACTAGGGTTTCCTCATAACTCCCCAAATTGAATCGTGAATGATAAATTGTGTTCTGGAATTTTCTCTGGAGGCTCAAATGTACTGTTGCTTCTGTTCGTCGATTGATTTGGCTTGGCTTTTGATCGAAATCGATTGTGAGTAATTTAAATTGATTTCTTTGTATGCTCTTCAATTTTGTTGCTTTGAATTTCGGTTTCAATACCTGCTTGTGATGATACAGTGTGCTTAAATAGGAATTTTAAATTCCTAACTTTGCTCTCTGATATCAAATATGATTCGATCTGATTTATTTGCTTTCCACTTTTGGCTGTCCGGATGGTTGCCTCGATTTGAATTTTGCCTTTGGCTTTGAAATGCTTGCGTGTATTTGGACATGAATTTTGTGGGATTATTTTGTTGCCAAATATTTCGTTCTCTGACATTTGATTTCTGGAAAGAATTGGATTGATTATTCTTGGTCCCTTGAATTTCAAAATGAATATTTCAGGAAACAAATGTGCAATTTGAGTTTGATTCATGCCATAACATCATTCCATATATGATACAATACAAGAATTAACATGTTATATTACTGGTCCCATATTGAATTGATTTGTTAAATCTGGAAACCTTTAATTTTGAATCTATCTCTTTCCAGAAACTTGCTTTTGGACTGATAAGTACAAATGCTAGAATTCTGAAACCTGCACAACTTTATGACTTGAATATGAATCATTTGCTTGTAACTTGACTAAAACATGTTGCACCATGTTCATATATGCTTGTCCATATATTCTTGTACTTGGGTTCTGGCTACCTTAAACTTGCTTTATATATATATGCACCAGTTCTGTTTTGCTGTGTCCACCCGTATTTTAATAGATGCTTGTATGTGCAACACCACTTTGTAGCTGCCTGTCATCTGCACCCATATACATTACGTTATCATCCATGTTACACTCACTTCAAACATGCTGCACTGATGTAAAAACTGCACCATCTATGCTTGATCATTTTGCACCATTGAGGTTATGCTCCATGTCCATTTGGCTTGTGTTGCTATTCTTGATGTTGCACCAAAAATATATATATTTATGCATTTCTGTTTGTAATTGTTGCGTGCATCATGTGTGATATTTGGCTTTTAACTTAGGCTGAGCCATGTTTATCACTTTCAGTCCTTAAACCTGTTTTGCACTTGTTAAACCTGGAAAACTTTTAGTACACTGATGTGTATTTTCCTGAAACTATACACATGTTGTGTTGTGTACATTCTCATTACCATGTCAATGCTGCTCGACCTTTTTTGTCACCACTTGTATACACTGACATGAATATGTTTGAGCACTATCTTGATCATGCTCATTTACTACTGAACACACTTGTGTAAAACTGACCATTTTGCTTAACCACTCCAAAACTGAGTTGCTTGTATCATGCACCACTTCTTAATTTTGTTGTTGCCCTTCTTGAGTGCTGCTGTGTCATGTTGCTTGATTGTTGTTGTTTTCGTCATGACTTTGGTTTTGAGCTGCTCCACAATATGATCTACCATTTAACTTTCTTTTTGCTCTTTGAGTTTGTTGTTTTCTTTAAAACTGATGCACTTTTATATATTACACATGCTATACCATGTATTGATCATCTTTGAACTTCCATTTAGAATTTGAACCTGGACTTGCAGTTTTGGCACATTGACTTGTCGTGTATACATGCATGAGTGTTAGCACATTAGCTTGGCCTCTTGTTTGACTTGTATTCATTGATATTTTTGGGTTGCCTCGACCACATTGATTATTGTTGCACTGAGTCGAGATGGTCTACGTGGCTACTCCTCAGTTGCTCGCTGATTGGCGAGGCAGTGCACACGTGTATATTTATACACGTGTGTATATGCAGCCATTCAGTAAATTTTCTTGTCCCTGTACATATACAAATTGTCTACCTTATGGTATTTAAAGTGTTTCACTGTGAATATCTCAAGCTGTCTAGACACAGATGAATCGGATCAAGTCATGAAAAATGATGAGAAACACACTAGAGATCTGAGGCAAATATAATTTCAAAATTAATATTTATATTCGTGTGTATTCAGTTTTATTTCTATTGCAGTGTACTGTGTGTGTTTCATGTGACAGATAAGCAGATGATGACTGGGCTGACAGTGAAGATGCTGTGAAGACAGAAGATTGAAGACAGTGAATGAAGCAGTGTCAGTAAACGTGTCTATATATGAAAGTGAAAATGTATGTGTATATGATTTTTACAGACAGAGTGACTGTATGAGTGTTGTAGAGAGAATTGTACTGATATTTGTAATAAACAAATTTTGTTTGAAATAAAATATTATTTTATTGTGTTCAAACAATCGGTCTATCATATTCAGTTTATTTACAAGTACAATGAATGTGAAGTGTTTAAATAGTGAAGTTATAAAAATTGTACTGTTTGAATGTCTGAAATATAATATTCAATTTAAATAAAATACTGTATGAATCTATGAATGTCTGTATAGTAGTCGTATTTATTTAAATATAAGTATTATATTCCTGTCTGTGATATAGAATAATTATACAGTAACAAACACATTTAAAATAATATTTATTTGCTTGTTATCATCAAACAAAAATCATATAATTGTGCATACAACTACGTCATATACAACACTCCGTTCCTTTTCAACGACGAAAAGATTTTAAGTGGGGGGGGGGGGGATTGTAACAACCTGGATTTTCAGAACCAATTTAAAATTTTTATTTTAGCTATTTTAAATGATTTTGAATATTTAAAATGATTTTTTTTAAATAATAACGACTTAAAATTTATTTAAACCGAAGTTAGAACATATAAATTTATTTTAATTATAAAACGAGCTTGAAATGGCACGTACTTTGAAATTTTGATTTTAAATTTCAATTGAATGTACAGGATTCACTACAACAAAATGACCCTATTACAACGGTGGAACACCGTTGTAATATACATTTTACAACGGTGGGAAAACCGTCGTGTATTAAGAAGTTGTAATAGCCTAATATCTTTTACAACTTTTCTGCACTGTTGCAACACCGTTGTAATATGTATATTTTACAACTTTTTTCCACCGTTGTAATAAGTTTATTACAACAGTTATGCACCGTTGTTGTTTTAATTTTTACAACTAATTATAACGGTTGTGATATATTTTATCACAATTTTTATATTTTACAATTGTAATATATCCACAAATTATATACATATTACTAATAAAAGAATTCATTGCAGAACATATTGTCTACAAAACTGAAGATATCGAACAAACTTAAAACATAAACCAAAACAATATATTATTAATTTCAAACTCATCATTTTTTTTACATAATACACTGACAAAACTGAAGATACAAAGACTTTATAACAGTTCTAACTTTCTTCTGCTCCTGTTAATCTCCTTGTGCTCCTTTTTCTCCTTAATATCCATTCCTAAGAAAGAAATTATCAAACTATTAGTGCTGCAGTATAGATTTATGCATGTAACGAAAATTGAAAAAATGTGAGTGCACAAAATAAACAGCTAACAAGCACGTGATAATATCACCTAACAAGCAGTCCACACATTCTACTTGTAGCAGCCCACATATTTACATCAACCACAACTAATTTGGACTCATTTAATAAGTTTTCTTTATAAATGAACTTGATTGAACAAGAACTATATAAGCGATCTTAGTTGAACTGAAGCTGTACAAAATGATAGATTTGAAGTTGGACTGAACGTGACAAGAAATGATACAAATCCAAATGTCCAAGGCTAATTGGAAGATATCCAAACTAGGAAGTTCAGTATAAGATCTGGCTTGACCGGAATCACTAAATATTAGCTTTTATTACTCTCTTAGATAAATCTTACACTATTTCTGTAATGAACAGATAATTTATAAGGAATTTGAAAAGAGTAGACGAAATAAAAAGAGATTGGATGAAGCACTAGCCACATATCAAATAGTGTACAATCATGTTAACTCTTTTATAAAAAATTATTTCAACTCATGTAGCGATTTTGTTAACTGGAGTACGTATGTGGATGAAGATAACTCATAATTTTGCACATCAACAAAATTATATAGCTTATGGTTTCATATCCATACCTTCAAATAGAGCTTTGTGACCATGACTCATCTCTGCCAAGAACCAATCCTTTCTGATATTTGTAAACTTGAAATGATTTGATCACTTCCTATCAAAATGATAGCAAAAATTATTACTATTATTATAAACAACTGGAGACGTAAAACAAAATCAACCACTAAATGAAAGCAATCAATGAAAGAAATCTCTTTCCTGCAACCAATCTTGAACAATGAGTAATTTTCTTTTAACACCATGGCAGTTAATAAAAAACAATACTTTTTTTCAGCTCGTGTAAAGAGAAAGCATAAATTCTGTTGAAAAACTGAACAAGAATATTGAACGTAACACAATTTTCTCAAAAGCAACGACACATAATTGAGGTCATCACTTGGTTTTGAATGTTTACAGGTTTTCCCCTATAAAAATTATTTACATTAATGCAAAATCCAGTTCCAAATATAGTTGCATCTAAATCGGTATTGTGCACCAACCATCACCTGATCCAAATAAATCATGTTTGAATAAAATATCTTCCTCCGGCGACAGACAGTGCTAACAATTGTTGGAAAAAAAACACGAATTCAACGACAATAATCAAGTGGTAATTATTTTTGACCACCGCATTTTATATCCTTCCTATATTTTCTAACCGTGGAGTCAAAAAAAGTTGTATTGCTAAACAACCATAGGTACATCCCTGTTTTATGAGTGAGCACAAACCATACAGAAAGGTATGTTTTAACACAACATATATGATGGATACACCATCCATATCATGTTAATATAACTATTCAACAATTTTCCTATTACTGAAAAAAATTCAATACCCAGTGTATGCAATATTCTACGAGGAAATGGACGTGAACATTGTGATTTGGGGTAACATTATTCTGCCATGATAATTTCAGTTCAAAAATCTGTTTACCTTTTCATTGTTGTATACTGACGGTGAAGCAAGAAAAGATAAGAAATTAAAATGAAAGTAAAGGATATATATTTTTGTTTATTACAGGTTTGGTTTCCTTACACATGGGGATATTAAAGTTTGTTTCACAACCATTGCTTTGCAACCTTTTCTGCTACCCCATATACTGTATACCGTCCATTTCAGTTTCAGTCAACTATTGTTACTGC
Organism: Allium sativum; assembly: GCA_030737875.1. Classification (NCBI taxonomy): domain Eukaryota; kingdom Viridiplantae; phylum Streptophyta; class Magnoliopsida; order Asparagales; family Amaryllidaceae; genus Allium; species Allium sativum. The sequence continues at coordinate 2,637,159 of JASFAX010000039.1, read as the reverse complement.
AAATCATTACATTCTTTAACCAAGACAGGATGACAGATACACATGCTGGCATATGAGAAAGTTCTGAATTAATTTACATTTACTCCATTCTTTAAACCTTAACAGAATATTGCATCCATCACATATTATAACAGCAGGCCATACGAAAACAATATTGCATCCATCACAGAGATCAACTCAAAAGAATAACATGTAAATCACGCATTCAACATACGGGTTTCACCAAACAAGCATACTGGAAGATGTACAAACAACATGGCTGCCTACAGAGGACTTAATGCCAAAGGGAAAGGGGAAAATACACTCACCGTGGGTTTAATCTCGATTTCATCCCTTTTGAGATCTCGATTTGGCCGCGAGATCCTCCTAGACTAGCTGCTCTCACCCTCGAGTTCGTCTCCATCACGAATCCAACTACAAATCTAGTGCGAGGCATCGGATTACTCGATTTTCCCCCAATTTCCTGTCGCTAGGGCTTCGGCCATTATTGTTGCCTTTTATTTTGAACGAGATAAATGAAATATGATGGCTCGTTTCTCCTTTCTTACATTAACAAGGCTAGGGTTATTTTCCTGCCAAATGACAGCTTTGGCCCTAGGGTTTTATTGGGCTTTATAACCCTTAAGCCATTTTATAATACTTAAATCAATATTTACAACACTTGGACTAATTTCCATGTCGCGCACACACACAATATACAAATTAGCATGTATATTTGTTCACAATTTAAAAAATGTACAATTTTTATATATTCAATATGTACATAAATAAATGATTTATTTATTTATTCATTTGTCCACCCTAAATATATATATATATATATATATATATATATATACATACATATATATATATTTATTTATTTATTTGAGATCAATATTATAAGTTAACTATCAAATATAATCTTAGTTATTAATCTCTTCTTCTTAATTATTAATCTCTACTTCTTAATTATTAATAGCAATCATTGATTATTCATGATTAGCATTAATTATTATATTTTAATTATTAACTATTTAATAGTAATTATGTAATATTAATTATATTTTTTAATTATTCTTCTTAATTGCTAAGTATTAAATATTACAGAGATTGATTATTAATTATTACTTCCTAATTGATTATTAATAACTATTGGTTATTAATTATAAATAATCAATATAAATGTATTAAATATTAATTATTTGTTGTTAATTATATTAAAATATAGTCATATATTACAACAGTCAAAAAATAAAAGTTGTGATAGGCTTTTATTACAACTGTCAAAATAACACAGTTGTTAAAAATAAATTTATTACAACTTTTCTGGAAAAAAGTTGTAAAAAAACATTTATTACAACGGTGATTTTACCACTGTTGTAAAATTAAAGTTGTAATATGGTATTTTTTGTTGTAGTTACAACGGTGTTTATACCACCGTTGTAAAAAACCATTTATTACAACGGTGCTTTTACCACCGTTGTAAAAACCCATTTATTACAACGGTGCGTTTACCACCGTTGTAAAATTAAAGTTGTAATATGGTGTTTTTGTTGTAGTGATTCTAAATAAATCGGATTTCAGTGGAACCAGAATTATTTGAATCTATTTAACTATATCTTTCTAACGGATGTGAAAAGTTCAGATTACATAATATAAATTGAGAGTTATGTCCAGTTTAAAATTCAGAATAGTTGCTATGGAATTTATATATTTTTTATATAATATAAAGCTCTTAAAAATAGTCATTTTGTAAATGAACTCCATTTTCGATGAAACCAATTTTGTTGGATCCGTAATGTAAAATTATTGCTAGATTCCAATTTTCATAATTTTTGGAACTAACATGTGAGCGTGGCAAAAGAAAACGCGTTTGGTACTTTTAGTTTGAATTTAATCGACTGGAAAATGAGCATTATACAAACGATCTCCGAATTCGACGAAATTAGTTTTGTTAGGACCGTGTCATTAAAACATAGCTAGATTTATTTTTCGGGAATTTTTGGAATCAGTATGTGGCCTGGTAAATTAAAATGTACGTTAAAATTCAATATACATTGATTTATATTTTATTTTTGATGAAAACTGATCGAAACTGTCGAATTGGGGGTTATTTAGCTAGGGGCAACAGGCGTTGGGTTTGATTTGGAGTTCGAATTAGAAAACTAGTATTTTTGGAAATTAAAGGAATTAAATAATAATATAATTTTCTATAAAAACCCCCTCTTCCAACTCAGAAACCCTAGCCGCCGTCTGTATCGTTTGAAGGCCAAAAAGCTCTGTCGTTCTTCCCCAAATCAAAATCAATCCACGCGATTTCACTTGAAATTCATGAAGCAAAAAGGGTAGAGGATCTAGTGAGCTTTATATCCATATAAGGTTGATGAAGTATAACTGAGGGTTGGCTCGATTTTCGCTCAGGAAGTGCCGGCGTATGGTCATTAAATTAAGGCAAATGGTGGCGCTGAGTTTCACCTGGTGGTGGGCGAGGGGAGGGACGGAGTGGCGATCGTTGTGGGCCCCTCCGATGGAGGTCCAGCGCAAGAATGGAGGTGCAGCGGCAAATAAAGATCGATGATGGGTTTGGAATCCGCTTGGGGGGTTTAACATGGAAGAAAGGATTAATTCCTTAATGTTGTAATTAATTAATTAATTTTGTATATTATTTAATTGAATTATACAATGTTTATAATGGCATATCTTTTCCATACGAGGACAAATCGCGCGAAACTAGATCTGTTGCGATCGTGGAGTTAAGAGCTTCACAACAAGACTAACTGGGTCCAGTTTGGGGCTTGTTAGAATTTAGGGCAGATTAAATCCGAACCGTCCAAATAAACAAGGCGGAGTGGATCCCAATATGAGAACACCTTCTCACTCAAATTAATTTACAGTTAAATATATACTAGGATGCAGACGGGGCTTAGAAGCCCCCGACACTATTTATTGTACAAACCATGCATGTTGTTTGGATTGAATTGTGATGAAATTGACTGTATTGTTAAAATGAATTGTATTGTGGTTTTGTGATTTATTGGATTGATTGTGTATGACGCGTGTCGGTATCAGGAAAGGGATAATGCTAGACATTACTCCAGTTTTAATATCGCGCCGTTATAATGCCGAAATTTTCTGGAATAAATATTTATTCATTAAAATATATTTTTTAATGTGTATATGAACTATATAAAATAGTCAAGTTTTGAAATAAATATTTTGTCGTTAAAAATATAATTTTTAATGTATATATGAATGGCATAAAATTCTCTTAAAATGAAAATAAATATTCATTTATAAATCAGACGATTTGTTTATGTACACCCATTTAACTGACATGGATTGGGACGATAAATTTTACACATCGCCCAACTGCATAAATAATATTCAGTATTTGTTGGTTGAAACCCCACACGGGTATTGGGATGATATTTGACATACACTAATCCCAATTGTTTAGTTGTATGTTAATCGATTGGTTGACAGACTGTTGTAAGCATTAATTATTTATATTTAATGCTTATGCAGTTGTGTAATGCACTCTGGATGATGGTTGACAGTGTATCATTATTGTTGTGTATATGTGTGTATGAAATCCATATAAATAACATTATATGGTAATTGATTGTGTCTGATTCCAATTCAGAAAAAAACGAATATTTTAAATTAACGAATATTCTAAAATAACAAATATTTTAAAATAATATTCTGTAAAGGATTAAAATATGATTTTGATGTCCGATTTGAGATGGACATGAAAATATTGAAATATGTGAAGCCATGTGGATTAGTTATGCGCCATTTTGACGCAAAGGATATTTATATCAATTTTATTCATTTTTATAATGAATATCAAAAAGGAAATTATTTCAAAATCTGATATTTTGAAAATATTATCATTTAAATATTATAATGATAAGAAGTATTCAATTTTGATTTAAAATTGAAATGAAAGTGGGAAATGTGTTAAAAAGAATTTAAAAATGATTTATAAAATACATTTTAAATGGAAATCGATTATATATATTATATATATTTAATGCCTGGATAGAATGCGTCGCCCCGCGACCGTTCGCGAATTTCGACCATTGACTTCGAATTGACATTATGGAAGATCCGACTGTCGGATACTCCTAAAACCGGAACCGTTGGTTTCGTATCGAAAAGAGCTTTCCAATGAATATAAGAGATTTGAAATCTAACGGTTGGATTTGGAATTATGTCCAAATCAAATTTGGAAAAGGTTGTTATGGATGCAGTTCAGTGGCCGTTATTGGAAACCGACTATACGGGCCTTGATAAAATTGTTAAAAATAGTAATAATTTGTGTAAAACCATAATAAATGATTTGGAAAGAATTTGGATGAAAATTTCCACATTTGTAAGGATGAAAATATAATTTTATCAAAATGAACTAATTATTAACTAGATTTGAAATCCAATAATTTTTAAATAAATAAAGTGGATTTATGAAGGGTTTAAATAAAACCGGAAATTTCCAATATATAAATTGGAATGGATTTGAATAGAAATCATCTCCGAAATATTTCGATATTGTATTCCCTGACTATACGGATATTGTGGTGGAATTTGGAAGATAGATATATATCATTATTCCCCATACGATATGTGTTAGTTTCAGAATTTGATATTGAATATAAGCCGATATAATTTCTATTCAGAGTGTTATATTTAATATTAAACTGGATTTTGGGTTTGTCATGAATGGTGTCTTAAGTAACACTGTTCTTAATCCCTGTGTGAAAAGAATAAATCTGTTAATTAAGATTATTAGAGTTTCCAATTATATTTAGTCATTGGAATAAAATGGAATGTGAATTGGGTTTATTGTGAAATGTGTTTTAACGACATTCGCTCTTTAACCCGTTTAACAGTGAAATATGATTTGGTATTTATAAATCTTTTTATTAAGGTTTAATGGAAATTTTCCAAAGTAAAGTTTTCCAATTTAATAAAATAAATTGGAGTGGAATAGAATTCGATTTGATAATAGTCGAAGTGAGCTTCTATGGAGGAAGACTGTTAATATATATGGAATTTAAAAGGCTTTGTCGTGATTCCATTTATATCATTAGTCGGATACGAAAATTGATACCGATTGATCGGTTTTTCCTTGAAGATTCCATAATTAATGGAATATGATCTTGGGCTTGTCGTGAACTGTGTTTTAAATGACATTGGTTCTTTAACCTAGTTAAAGACGGGATTACATGTCTAGCATTGTATTTCGAACTGTATTGTTGATCTCTATTAAATATATATCTGTTTGATGGCGGAGAATTTATTCTCTTGCTTAACACCCTTCTCTGAGATGTACGAGCTTAGAGGTTATATATCGGTAGAAATCAATGGTACGGTGTAGATTGTCGATGAGGCATGTTTGTGTTTCTAATGTTAATAACCATTAAATAATGATTGTCGGAAGATTAAAACTAAATGGAGTTTTAATGAATCTTTAATTAGATTAAAATGTGAATGTGATAATTTAAATTATAAAATTTGGGAAATGATCGAGAATGGATTACCACCAGTTTTACTCCACGCGATAGTTAAGTCTTTAATTAGATTTGAACGTGAAATGGTACTTAAATTTGCCGTTAACACTTTGATGTTAGATATGAAGTATTACCAGTTTTGCACCATAGGATGAATAGGTTGGGATTGGGATTAATAAATAAATGATTAATTCGGTAAGGCTCAATAATCCCGACTAAATGATAAACCTTAATTTGGTTTTAAATTGATATCCAAAGGAGGATTAAAGAGTAAACTTAAAAGAATTTATCTTTGATAAAATTAATGGTAACCTATCCCAAAAGATGTGAATATTTGAATAAAAGAATATTCTGGATTGGAATGAGGCGCATGTTGTGTTTTATAGCACTTGATTGTAAGATATGTGAATTATTCGGAAAGGTCGGGTTTATACCCATTCTGAATAATTGATACAACGATGAGTCGACGATGAAGATGGTGGTTGAAGATCGGAGTTCTTCACATCGTTTGGATGATTATTGATGTCTTGATTGGGCTGTACACCCAAGACAAGGTAATAAGTGGTGATTGTCCAGACGCAATTGGAGATCGACCGAGCATGCGAGGACCTCTCTCCTATAGTGGACATATGTGACGAGGAATAAGATGCCTCCGGTTTCGTTCAGACCCAGAACGAACTTGTAAATGGATGTGTGTCTGACATTGGATTTTATTCTATGTTGATTGATTTCTATTAAATATATATCTATTTGGTGGTGGAGAATTTATTCTCTTGCTTAACACCCTTCTTTGAGACGTACGAGTTTAGAGGTTATATATCAATAGACATCAGTCACGTGGCATGAATTGTCAGTGTGGCACGATGAGATGCAAATGATCAAGGCTTTTGTTGAAAAGAAGAGTCTTGTGGTTGATGATCAAAGCACGGCTTTAAATAGCATAGCTTTGTGTACAGCATTAATTCGCGAGCCTCACACCTCAATATGAGTCAAAAACGAGATCAGACTGCAGGGAGTGCATGATGTTTCTTTCTAGCTATGGGTGGTGTCATGGTTTGGAGCCCAGACATTTATATATTTTTACCTATATGGATGATGGATTGTGAGGCGCCTCGGATATATCGGTCACTATGGGGCCGATGGATAGGTCCGATAGGACCGGGAAATGTGTATTCAGGAATAACCAATCCACAAACGTAAGTGTGGACCGGCCCTGAAGCATCCAAGGGTTCACTGCGGTGGATCCTGAAGCGTTTGCTAAAGTGTCTCGAATCGGTGAGGAGCCATCCCTGGCCTCGACTCATAGATGGAATCCAATTTCCAATACGTGACAATTCGGTTTTAATTGTAGAGCCTAGTATGGCGACATGATATATGGTACCCATGACGTTTGATACATTTATATTTGAAGTTGTTTTATACACTATGCACTTGTAGTAATATCAAAATGATTTGTTTTAAACGTACCAAGCATGTTTGGCTATTATAAGGTAAAATTCTGTAACAACCCAGAAAATACGAGCCAATTTAAAAATTTTAATTTGGTTTTTTTAATGAAATTGGAGCAATTGAAATAAAATATTTCAATAATATCATGAGTTAGAAATGGCGCGGCGGTTTGAAAATTTGAATTCGAACTTTGACTGAACGTACAGGATGCAAAATATAACAGATTTTAGTGAAACCAAAAATATTTAAATCTGTTTATGGCGCTATTTTTAAAAAAAATAAAAATAGCAAAATATCGTTATAAAATATTATAGGTGATATGGAATGGAAATAAACCGATTCTACTCGGTTTGCTTGATATTTGATGGTTGAATGTGTTTGACATTTAAAATTATATAAAGAACGTAAATGTGGATGTCGAATAATTTAACCATGGACAGAATTGATTTGAATTCTAATATACGTGAATTATTTGAAAAGGCCGAGTTAATTCTCATTTCAAATAATTGATCGACGAATAAATGTCGAAGATATGATGACAGTGGAAGACCAGTGATCTTCACATCGTGTAGACTACTATTGATGCCTTTGAGATGGGTAGCTCCCTTGACGAGGTTACAGTGGTAATAGTCTGAATGTACTTGTTGATCGTCCGGATATGCGAGGGCCTCTCTCCTGTATTGGAAACACGGGAGCAGGAATAAGGTGCCTCCAGTTTCGTTCAGACCCAGAACGGACTTGTAAATGGATGTGTGTCCGGCGTGTATTCTGTGTTGTATCCGTTGATCTCTACAAAATATACATCTGTTTGGCGGTGGAGAATTTATTCTCATTCTTAACGCCCTTCTCTGAGACGTACGAGCTTAGAGGTTGTATATCGGTAGACATCAGTGGTACGGTGTGGATTGATAACGTGGCATGTAAAGATGCAATGATCAAGGTTGTTGTTGAAAAGCAGAGTCTTATGGTTGATGATCAAAGCACGGCTTTATAGCGCAGCTTTGTGTATAGCGTTGATTTGCGAGCCTCACACCTCGGTATGAGTTCAAAACGGGATAAGGACTGTAGGGAGTGCACGACGTTTCTTTCTAGCTGTGTGGTGTCAACGTTTTACTAGCCCTGATATTGTTGATTATTATACCTTGTGGATGTTGGAATGCGAGGCTCCTCGATTATATTGGTCTCTACGGAGCCGATGGATAGGTCCGGTAGAACCGGTAATCGTGTGTTCAGGAATAACTAATCCTCAAACGTATGAGAGGACCGACCCTGAAGATCCAAGGGCTACCCAGAGTGTGTAGTCCTGGGGCATTTGCTAGAGTGTCCCAAAGCCGGCGAGGAGCTTGCCCCTTGCCTCGACTCATGACGGAATCCAAACTTCCAATACGAAATCGCGGATTTGATTGTAACTTATATATGGCGACATAGTGGTATGGGACACTTATGCCATCTATGATTGATATTTATGATTGAATTTTCTTTTGAAACATATATGCACTAGTAATAATATCAAATGATTTTTCTTTACACGTATTAAGCATATTTTGGCCTTTATAAGGTAAAACCCTATCCTCCGGTTTGCGTTGCATTGTACAGTGGGACTTGGGTCTTATAACGGCTACATTTTTATAAAAAGCATTGCGTTGTTTAAATAATTTACCTTATTTAATGCACTGGCAATCACTGGAGTAAACTCGTTCCGCAAAAGTGGCGTGGTCCTATGATTTGCCTCGTTATTATTGTTGTATCCAGTTAAGTAGATTTCTCATACTAGTCCCATGACTGACTCGTAGTTTGTTTCACTTTGCAAACTCGGGTGCCCTTATTTTCACACGGGCAACCTAGTGACAGGTAGCAGGATATATTTTGGCTTTTTCACTACAGCATGAAGTGCATCTTTTGGCTAGTATGGCGAGGCTTGACTTCTCAGTGTTTTGGCTATGTGATATTCCGCCATTAGTACTATATGTATATCATTCTGCTTATCGCGATGTAGACAGATCTATTCCTATTATGTATTTATGATGTATATGTACCAGTGATCTCGATGTTGGCTAATCATTTACTTTTATGCACTAAGTTGTATCCTACACTGTGCTACTCTGATGTTGTTACATATTATGATTCCGCTGTCATATTGATGTAAATTATTCTATTTTCTGCTTATGCCATTTTCTATTCTCTACTATTGATGATTAATGTGTTATATTCTAATGACTATCCTTAATTCCGTGGTTCGGGGTTTTGAGATCGTCACAGGTGGTATCTAGGGCTGTCAATGGGTCGTGTTGTGTCAGGTTCGGGTCGGGTCAAGACGGGTTCGGGTGAAATTTTAAACGGGTCGGGTCAACCCGTTTAACAAATGGGTCAGATATTGCCAACCCGAACCCGACCCGTTTATAAACGGGTTGACCCGACCCGGCTAACCCGTTTATCTAATCGGGTCGGGTCAACCCGTTGACCCATTTAAATTTTAGAAGTTAACACTTAAAATAGCGGTAAACCTTAAATGGGAACACGGCCGCGCTAGCAAGCAAGTAGCAACAAATAAATACTTGCAACTTTTTGAGGCAACAGTCTAGCAAGTAGCAACAAACAAATACCTAATCATCAAGCATCAATGATTCAATTCAATAGTCCAAAACAGTACAATTCTTAAAACTTTAAAGCAGCATACAATGCAATCATCGATCACAAACTAGCAAAGTGGCAATAAAGTAAAAAAATAGACATAAAACAATCATCGATCATACAAATTACAAATACAATACACGTAAAAGACAACTTGCAAGCAGTTTGATAGAAGATGCCCTGAAGCATTGGCAGTTTGGCACTTCGCAACATCTAAATCCTGCATGCATTGAAAAGTAAAAACAATGTTATTACTAAAGAACTTGCAAAGTGCATGCATTGAGAACAATCGCAATTCGCAACATATAAAGCTGCCGCTCCGAGCCTGCAAAGTGCAAAGAAGCAGCAGCTTCTTAGCTGCTGCAAAGCAGCAGCAGCTAAGAAGCTGCTGCTTCTTCGCAGCAGCAGCTAGAAGCTGCTGCTGCTTTGCAACAGCAGCTCCGAGCTGCTGCAAAGGCAGCTTCTTAGCCGCTGATCCTTTGCAGCAGCTAAAAAGTTGTTGCAAAGGCAGCTTCTTAGCTGTTGATCCTTTGCAGCAGCTAAGAAGCTGCTGCTTCTTTGCAGCAGCTCCGAGCTGCTGCTGCTTCTTTGCAGAGGCTAAAAACTATAGCCGTTAGCTTCCAACTAATTCAAACTGTTTGAAGCGTCGAATTGCAGAGGCTAAAAACTATAGCCGTTAGCTTCCAACTAGGAAGGTTAGTATACAAATCTATACAACAGGTTAAATCAATACAAATCTATACATGTTTGATGTGCACAATTAATTTCGGTCATTGATTAATAAGCTATCAATCATTTATTTGATGTAGTCAATCACATTACGAATGAAATCACAAATGACACGAGAATACAAGACTTGATCTCTTACACGATTAATCAATCATTTATCTGATATATTCGGACACGTTACAAATGCAATTACAAATGATCCGAGAATAGAAGATTTGATCTCTTACACCAAACCACTAAAAGGTAAACAATTAATAATAGAACCACTTCATAAAGCTATTAAACATACCGGTTAGTTGCGGTGAAACTGATTGTTAGAAGAACACTCAGCGGTTTGAGAGTGGACGCCGTCGATTTCTAAGTTGCTAATGTCCTCCGTTAATTCTTCAAGATTAACAGGTAAAGTAGTAACACCTGTCAAGTTACTATATTTTTAGAATATCAAATTTCATATAATGAACAACAAAGTAAGAAATTTAACCGCCATCCCCAAATATCCAATCTCGTGTGCATACGATTTCCTCTACAACTTCGGGCTTAAGTGCACTTCGATATTGATCGAGAACTCGACCACCTACACTAAATGATGATTCCGATGCGACAGTAGATATAGGAATGGATAGCACATCACGAGCCATAATAGACAATTCTGGAAATCTAAACTTATTAGCTTTCCAATATTCAAGAATATCCAAAATTGTCTTTCTATCCAACTTTGGTTCATCTAAGTACAATTCTAATTGAGTTTTTTGTGCCGAAAATGTAAATTCTTCACTCTCAAAATTGTCAAAATCTTACAAACATATAAAATTCATGGTTATATAAAATTCTAGTAAATTGTGTGATAGAAGAAAGACCTTTAAAGTTTAAATGCATGGTTATATAAAATTCACCTTTACAACATTCAAGCATTCTCTAGAAACTAAGTTATCCTCTGCAGAAGATTGATTCTGGCTATTAGAAGTGGTGCCTATTTATTTACCATACATTTGCATGTAAATATCAAAAAGAGAATACAATGTATCACGAACTTTACTCATTTCTACAGAACCACCACCACCATAAAGTCTCTTATACGAAAACTCCACAAACTGAATCTTATATCTAGGATCTAGAATAACAGCAATCGAGAGAATAAGACTATATGTCTTCCAATACTTCTCAAATTTTCCCATCATACCACGTGCAATCCTACTCATAAAACTATCACCATCAGTTAACGCTTTTTGCAAAGTTTCTTGAACAACAAATACTAGAGGAAAATACAAATTTGCAGTAGGATATTTGGAGCCAGAAAAGAGACAAGTAACATCATAGAAGACCTTCAAAAACTTACAAATTTGTTCCACCTTAACCCATTCAGATTGAGAAATAGCGTGCTTATAGTTGGAATCACTCAACTGTAAATGACGGAAAGCATGCTGATAATAAATAGCACTCTCAAGCATGAGATACGTGGAATTCCATCTAGTAGGAACATCCTGTCGTAAACCTTTCCTACTACCCAAAGAAACATGAGATATGCACTCTAAAAATTTTTGCTTCCTTGCTTGTGAACCTCTTACATATTTAATGCTCTCCCTAATTTTAGACACACATATGTCAACTTCTTTTAACCCATCTTGCACTATAAGATTAAGAATATGAGCACAACATCTAATGTGAAAAAAATCACCATCTATCAACAAAGCCTCCCTCAATAAAAGTTGCTCCTTTAACAAATTAACAAATACATCATTTGCACTAGCATTGTCTAAGGTAATGGAAAATATATTTCTTTCAATTCCCCAATCAGTCAACAAATTATAAACTTTTTCGGACAAAGCAACTCCGGTATGTGGAGGAGGCATGAAACTAAAATATAAAACTCTCTTTTGGAGGACCCAATTAGCATCAACAAAATGAGCGGTTAGACAAATGTACCCATCGGTTGCAATAGTAGTTCATAAATCGGAAGTCAAACAAATTCTCCCCGGAATTAAAACTAATGTGGGTCTAAGTTTTGATTTTTCCCTTTCATACATTTAAATCACATCAGCTCTAGCAGTATTTCTAGAAATCAACTTAATATCCGCACAAACATAAGAAAATAATTGTCTAATTCCAGCGTACTCCACAAATTGAAATGGTAAATCATGCATCAATATTGACATTACCAACAATTCTCTAAATTTATCCGGGTCAAATTTAGATGACTTTGTAATAAGAGAGCCCTCGGTTTGACTTACTAGCAATTGACCTAGATCCTAATTTTTGGTACAAGATTTAATATGTCGTTTTAAGTTTCCAGTGCCATACGTACTATCGCATAAATAAGTAGTACCACATTTCATACACTTAGCTCTTTCCTTTCCGTCATCTTGCAATGGAATAATTTCAAACTTAGTCCATACCTCAGAAGTAAGCTTTCTACGTCTCTTACTGATTGTTTGTTCACCATCTATTTCTGTGTTTCCTGTTTCCACTTCTTCCATATTGACATCTTCAACTCGATCACCACTACTTGGGGTAAAAACACTCATCTTTTTTCTGCAAAACATAAGAAGAAAAAACATATACATAAGAAGAAAAAACAAAACATAAGAAGAGAGCGACTAAAGTGCCAACCTTTCTCAGGAGGAATGGACAAAAACAATCCAAGCTTAAAATTAAACAACTGTGACTCTTAAAGTAATGAATTTTTTTTACCAAACTTTCACTGTAACTAGAATCGCATAGGATATCACATAGAAAATCACACAAATGGTCATACACGAGGTCATACATGAGGTCAATTTGAGTGTGGCACAGATAGTTTTTAATTTTTATACACACATAGTGTGAAAATCAAATCACACAAAGAAATTCGAATCAAGAATCGAGCTGCCTGCCTAAACTGGAAAGAACCCTAAACTTGAATCGAGAGTACCTGGAAGTGGCGGCTTCGGCTTGAAGTGGCGGCTTTCGCCGTGACCGTGAAGCCTTGAAAGTTGAAGGAGCGGCTTCGGCTTGGTAGAAATTAGAGAGAACCTGGAAGTGGCGGCTTGGTGAAACTAGAAAGAACCCTAAAAGTGAATGCGGCTGGTAAGAAATTAACCCTAAAGTGAATGCGGCAGCAGCACCACGAGGTCAAATTGAGTCTGAGAATTGAACGGGCTGGGCTGGGGGCTGGGCCATGTAAAATTATAAATGGTTTTAAAATTAAACGGGTTAGAACGTGTCAACCCACGGGTTCGCGGGTCAGCCCGTAACCCACCCGTTCATTAAACGGGTCAGAGCGGGTTGACACGAAAATGACCCATTTATAAATGGGTCGGGTTGGGTTTTTTTCTTGCGGATTACGAGTCGTGTTTCGGGTCGTGTACGAAATTGACAGCCCTAGTGGTATCAGAGCTTTGGTTAATCTTAGTTCTGGAATTAAACACAGTAAACACCTCGTCAAGATAGAATCAGTAGTGTTCTAAGGCGAGTAGCTCATTAGAGATAGGATTAGTAATGTCCTAGAATGAGCTAAGCAGAATAGCAAAATAACTTGATCAGTGCATCGTTGTCTTTCCATATATTCTTCTTTTTTTCCATGTCTTAAAATTATCATTTATGTAAGCTTGACTCTTTTCTTGCTTATGCAGAACTGACATAGATGGCTACCCGAGCAGTTGTAGCTAGAGGCGGAGCAGGCCGAGGAGGCCGAGGTGCAGGGCGGGGGAATATCCCCGTTGTCCCAGAGCCTTTGGTTCAAACACAGCCACCACAGCCCCCTCGACCGTTTGAGTTAGACCGAGTGGGAAAGACATATAAGAATCTAGGAGGCAAGCCATTCTCGGGCACCGGTGCTGCGATTGACGCCTTGGCTTGGTTGAATACTTGTGAGAAGATCTTCAGGGGCATGGGTCTTGAGGATCACAGAAAAGCTTTATGGGCGCTTGGCTATTGCAAGACGAGGCCCAACTATGGTGGGATTCCATTACCTTGAATGAGGAAGAAGTAGTGATGACATGGAATGAATTCAAAATGCTATTCAAAGAGAAGTTCGTTCCAGAGCAAGAGATGGAGCGCTTGCATGAAGAGTTTGCCAATCTCCAGCAAGGGGATTGCACCATCCAGGACTATCTTAGCAAGTTTACTCAGCCATCCCGCTATGCTCCAGAGCTCATTCTGACAGTTAAGGTGAAGAATAAGAGGTTCATACATGGGCTTCAGCGCAAGTATCAGAATAGGGCCATGGGTCACGTTATGCTTGCATTCACCGACATGGTGGATATGGTGTGTAATTATGAGAGCTTAGACTTGAGAACATGCAAGCAGATCGCGCAAAGAATCAAACGGGCAACAAGCGTAAGACTTCAGAAAAACAGCACGAATCAAGCAATGCAGCAACAAATGCCAAACCACAAGCAAATAGGCCACCCAAGGGAAGTTGCTACAACTGCGGGCAAGATGGCCACTACTCCAATGTATGCACCGCTCCAAAGCGGCAGAAGACCAACCAGCCCAGCTCGAGTCATAACACCCGCAACCCAGATGAGTGCTTCAACTATCAGCAGAAGGGGCACATCAGAAGAAATTGTCCATTGCTTAAGAATGCACAGTCGTACATGTATATGAAAGGGTGAACCCGCCAGCGGCTACTCCGGGAGCAGGTAAACCCGATGTTTTGGGAGGTACCCTTACTATTAAAAATATTCCTGTTTTCGTACTATTTGACACCGGTGCATCACAAAGTTTTATTGCAAGTAACACTGTTAAAAAGTTAAAATTAAATCTAAGAAAGCTTAAAGGATCGGTTAGAGTTCATAATCCGATAGGAGGTTCTCTTGTTCTCAGTACAAATTGTAAAGTACATGTTTCCTATTCTTGCTACCAGTTTCCTTTTAAATTAATCACCATGAATTTTCCTGAGTTTGATATTATTTTGGGGCTGGACTGGTTGACAAAATTTGAGGCCGAAATTGATTGTGCGGAATGAATAGTTAAAATCAAAACAAAGCTTAGATATATTACTATACCATGCCATGGTTCAGATCCCAATATAAAAGAGTTTTGGTCTGCAATAGAAGTTATTCCCGCTTTATTAGAAAAGATCCCCGTTGTTAAAAACTATGCAGATGTGTTTGAAGAAGTCGAAAACTTACCTCCGCAAAGAGAAATCGAATTCAGGATCGATTTAATTCCAAATGCCAGACCCGTAGTACATCCAATTCGAAGAATGACATTAAAAGAAAAGGAAGAATTAGGTGATCAAACTCGTCAATTACTATGGAAGGGTCTGATCAGACCTAGCTTTTCTAATTGGGGTGCAGCTGTAGTGTTTGTTCCTAAGTCAGACAGTACTCTCCGATTGTGTGTTGATTACCGAGACCTCAACAAGCAGACGCTCAAGAACAAATATCCATTACCCCGCATCGATGATTTGTTAGACCAATTGAATGGAGCACGAGTGTTTTCCAGAATGGACCTAGCAACAGGTTTCCATCAACTGAGAATTGCGGAAGACTATGTTCCTTTGACAGCCTTCAGAGGTCCAGACATATTTTTATGAGTGGTTAGTAATGTCGTTCGGCTTGTGTAACGCTCCAGCATACTTTGTCGATTTAATGAATAGAGTGTTCAGAGGAGTATTGAATAAATTTGTCCTGGTATTCATTGATGATATTTTAATCTACTCCAAGTCAGAAACCGAGCATGAAAAACATTTAGAACAAGTATTGGGGATTCTGAGAAAGAACGTCTTCAAAGCTAAATTCTCTAAATGTATCTGGCAAGATGAGGTGAAGTTCCTTGGCCATATTGTGTCAAAGAAAGGGATTTCTGTAGATCCAAGCAAGATTACAGCAATTCAAGACTGGAAGCAACCTACCACACCCACAGAAGTCCAAAGTTTTCTTGGACTAGCTAGTTATTATCGGAAATTCGATAAGGATTTTTCGAAGATATCCGGCTCATTAACAAAGCTTACAAAGAAGCACGAAAGATTTAAGTGGACTTCCGACTGTGAGGAAGCTTTCTAGGAACTGAAATTAAAATTGACAACCGCTCCAGTATTAACAATTATCGATGGCAATCAGGATTTGATGGTTTGGACAGATTTTTCTATTAGAGGTCTTGGTGCAGTGTTAATGCAAAAAGGTCAGGTAGTCGCCTATGCAAGTCGTCAGTTGAAGCCGCATGAGAAGAATTATGCAACTCATGATTTTGAGTTGCTAGCCGTCGTTTTTGTTTTGAAAATCTGGAGACATTACTTATTGGGTGAGAAATTCGAATTATATACAGACGATCAATCATTGAAATATCTACACACCCAGAAAGACTTGAACATGAGACAATAGCATTGGCTAGAATTTCTTGCAGCGTATGATCTAGATATCCTGTATACGCCAGGAAAAGCTAATGTGGTAGCG
The DNA here is from genome assembly GCA_030737875.1 of Allium sativum. Classification (NCBI taxonomy): domain Eukaryota; kingdom Viridiplantae; phylum Streptophyta; class Magnoliopsida; order Asparagales; family Amaryllidaceae; genus Allium; species Allium sativum. The sequence goes on along the minus strand of JASFAX010000039.1, from coordinate 2,620,478 downwards.
GATGCGCTTAGCAGAAAAACCGCAATCATCGCCAACCTTATTATTACACCTTTGTTAATCGACAAGATCGTCGTTCTTCAAAAAGACGATAATTTTGTTAAGGAGATGATCAAAAGAATTCAAAAGGCCGAAGTCTCCAGTTTCCAAGTATATAGTGAAGGAGTTCTGAGATTAAAAGAAGGATCGGTGTTCCCAATATCCCAGAGCTCAAAAGAGAAGTGCTTGATGAATGTCATAAGTCCAAGCTTAGCATTCATCCCGCGGTAAGTAAGATGTACAATGATCTCAAACGTAAATTCTGGTGGAAGGCGATGAAGAGAGACATTTCTTTATATGTTAGCAGGTGCTCTACTTTCCAGCTACTCAAAAGCGACCAACAGAAACTGGCCGGATTGTTGCAACCGATGGGAATCCCAGGTTGGAAGTAGGAACAGATTTCCATGGATTTCATAGATGGTTTGCCCCGAACCAGGAAAGGAAATGACAGTATTTGGGTGATCTTAGATCGCTTCACGAAGACCGCCTATTTCATACATGTCAGATCCAATAGAACCGCTCAAAGTCTAGCACAGATTTATTTCAAAGAAATTGTTAAGCTACATGGAGTGCCGATCAGCATAGTCAGTGATAGAGATCCATTATTTACTATCAAATTCCGGGAGGCATTTTAAGTAGAAACTGGGGACAAAGCTGAACCTAAGCACAATATATCACCCTCAGACAGATGGTCAAACTGAGAGGGTGAACCGTATTTTAGAAGATTTACTTCGGGATTGCATTATTGACTTTGGCGGATCATGGGAAGACCACCTGCATTTGGCAGAGTTCTCATACAACAACAGCTATCAAGCAAGTTTGAAAATGTCACCATTCGAAGCATTATATGGTAGACCGTGTAGATCTCCCGCATGTTGGGTAGAACCTGACAATAGACTTGTGTTGGGACCCGATATGATACGAGAAGCTTCAGACAAAGTCGATTTCATCGAGAAACGATTGCAAACCGCTCAAAGCCAACAGAAAAGTTATGCGGATTCTAGAAGAATAGATTTAGCATTTGTTGTTGGTGATTATGTTTATTTGAGAGTTTCTCCGATGAGAGGAGTAATCAGATTCGGTAAAACTGGGAAGTTGGCACCCAGATTTATAGGTCCTTTTCCTATACTTGAACGAGTTGGAACTCTTGCTTATAGGGTTCAATTACCTGATTGGTTGCCTGGAGTACATAATGTGTTTCATGTATCTCAACTTAGGAAACATGTGCATGATCCAGATCTTGTTGTAGAAGAAGCAGCGCAACAGGACTTGGAAATTACTCCAGAATTAGCAGTCAGAAGAGAGCCGGTCAAGATTATTGGCAAAGGAACTAAGGAGCTAAGGAACAAGAAGGTTCATTTAGTTAAAGTGCAGTGGAACGGAGATCCTAGAGACTGTACTTGGAAGATAGAAGAAAGCATTAAGCAAGCTTACCCCAAATGCAGAGTGGACATCTCTAAAAAACTCCGGTGCAAGGTACCTTTACAATACTTTGCATTTCCATTTTGTTTCCTACTTTACTACTGATTCCTTTTCAGGGACGAAAAGTTTTAAGTGGGGGAGATTGTAACAACCCGGAAAATATGAGCCAATTTAAATTTTTTAATTTGGTTGTTTTAATGAAATTGGAGCAATTGAAATAAAATATTTCAACAATATCATGAGTTAGAAATAGCGCGGCAGTTTGAAAAATTGAATTCGAACTTTGACCGAATGTACAGGATGCAAAATATAACGGATTTTAGTGAAACCAAAAATATTTAAATCTGTTTATGAGTATCTTTCTAACGAATCTGAAGAATTGAAATTTCATAGTGGGAATAAAAAGTTATGGCCAAATGAATTTTCAGAAAGGTCGTTATGGAGTTTGTATAGGCCTTGGAAATTGACATTTTGCAAACGACCTCCATTTTCGATGAAACCACTATTTTTGGATCCGGGATGTCAATTTATTGCTAAGTTTAAATTTCCATAATTTTTGAAATCAATATGTGAGCGTGGCAAAGGAAAATGTGTTTGGTTGATTTCAATCAAATTGGATCGACCAGAAAATGACCATTTTTCAAACGGTCTCAGAATTCGACGAAACCAGTTTTGTTGGGACCGTATCGTCCCAACATAGCTAGATAAATTTTTCATGAATTTTTAGAATCAGTATATGGCCCCAGCAAATTAAAATGTACGTTCAAAACAGAATTTAAATGTTTTATATTTTAATTTGAAGAATAACTGACTATAACAGTCGAATGGGCCTATGAAACATATTCCATTGTGTTCGGAATGGGGGTATTTAGCTAGGGGCGATAGTTGTTGGGTTTGGATTGGAGTTCATTTGAAAAACCCCTAATTTTTGAAATATATAAATAACGGGCCAATCAAATAATTTCATTCATTAATTAAAATAAAAAAAACGTTCAGACCCCCCCACCACCCCCCCCCCCCCCGAGGTAATCTCGATTAACGACGAACCCCCTTTCCTTTCTTCCCGGCCCCTTTCCCGCAAATCCGTTCATCAGAACCCACTGCCCCCGTTCAACTTTTTGAAGTACATCTCCCCCTCTTCAAATCAAGACAAGTATCACTCCCTCTCGTTGCTCCAATCGTGATAACCACCTCTTCAAAGTCCACCGCTTCGTCATAATGCCACGCTCGCCAGCCGCCACCGCACCTGGTTGCACCCCCCTCGTTTTGCGTGCCACACGGAGGTCTTCATTGTGGTGTAAGCTGATCTGAACGAAGTGCTTCGGATTTACAGAAAAATCAAAACCTAGTTTTGAAGATTCTGCTAAGGTAACGGCCTTGGTTTTCAGAACTGAAAATAACACTTTTAAGTGTTGCAATTTTTAATTTTCAAATAAAAATCGTATCTTTTTGCTATGTTGACGAAATTCGATGAAATAGGAAACATCGGACTCGTAGCAACATCATCTACATTCTAGAAGAAGCTAGAACGTGTTACGAGCTCGCTACAAATTTCAGAAGGATTAAAATCAATGTGAGAGATCTAAATTCAATATGGAATGGAAATGCGTTGTATAAATTATATGAGCGAAATATAAATTATATATGCATTATACACCACATGTATGAGCGTTGTATAAGTTATATGAGCGAAATATAAATTGTACATGCATAGTAAAAATCATATATGTGTTGAAATGGAAATGAAATATATTTATACATATATATATATATATATACACACACTCCCCTCGTCCACAAACCATGGACGATATAAATTGATTATGATTGACGTGAAATTGATTGATAATGCGAATGATTGAAAATTAGTTGAAATGCGAATGGTTGGAAATAATTGTTTGTGGTTGAAAGAAATTGTTTATGGTTGAAACAATGGGAATTATTGTGGAAAATTCATATGATATGAAATGGATCTTAGATCATTTAGATAAGCCCCTTATGGAACGCCGGAGGCCTAAGGTAGTGCGAGGAGCCGTACTCGGGACGGTGCCGGTTTTTAACCCCTTACCGTTATGCTGCCGAAATTTTCAGTAATATCTATGTGTTTGAATTATTTTCGTGTATTGAATTATATTCATGTGTTGAATGAATTGTTTAGATAATAAAAATCACATTTTTATTATGCGTGTGAAGTATATGAAGTGTGCATGTATGAGATATTCATATGTTGAGATATTCATACATTGGATGACATTCATGTGTTGAATAAATTATTTTAACTTTTAAAATAACATTTTTATCGTATGTATGAAGTAAATAAAATATTCATGTTTCAAATAAATTGTTTTAACGACAAAAATATCATTTTTATAATATGTATGAACTATTTAAAATATTCATGTGTTGAAAAGAATTCATGTGTTAAATAAAAGGGTTAAACAATAAAATTTACATTTTATTGTGAACATGAAGTGCTAAAAACATTCATGTGTGGAATAAATATTTTGAATGATAAAAATATCATTTTTATCATGTATATGACTTGCTAAAAACATTCATGTATGGAATAAATATTTTGAATGATAACAAAATCATTTTTATCATGTATATGACTTGCTAAAAATACAGATGTATGGAATAAATATTTTGAATGATAAAAATATCATTTTTATCATGTATATGACTTGCTAAAAATACACATGTATGGAATAAATATTTTGAATGATAAAAATATCATTTTTATCATTTATATGACTTGCTAAAAATACACATGTATGGAATAAATATTTTGAATGATAAAAATATCATTTTTATCATGTACATGACTTGCTAAAATACTCGTGTATGGAATAAATACTTTGAATGATAAAAATATCATTTTTATCATGTGTATGACTTGCTAAAAATTACACATGTATGGAATAAATATTTTGAATGGTAAAAACATCATTTTTATCATGTATTTGACTCGCTAAAAATACACATTTGTAGAAACATATTTTTGTTCGCCAAAAATGTCATTTTTATCCTATGTATGATGTGTTAAAAATAACCGTGTGCTGAAACAAATATTTGTTTGCTAGAAAAATTAATTTTAGTTTAGTTCTGCATATATATATATATATATATATATATATATATATATATATATATATATATATATATATATATACACACACACACACACACATGTGTTGAACAGGAATATGGAATAGTTGTTGAGTAAGAATATATTTGTGTGCCCGACAAATAGGTAAAGCCTTAATGAGTTGGCCGCGCAATTTTATTATTATATAAACTCCTGTGAGTGCCATTGGATGTGGAAAGCTGGTTGTTCTGTGTGAAATAATAAATGTCGCCATAGGATAGCAACAATTAATTTTGAACTACACTACATGGCATACTTCTTGAAGATAGCATACCCTATCATATACCACATAAGCATTTGGAGCTTATGTGACGGGGTGGAAGATTTACCATACAAGCGAGAGGCTTGTATGGCGATAACTATATTTCAGGTTGAACTGAAGACTGATATGGACTATATAAAATTATAACGATAAATTGCCAAATAATAAAAACCCCACACGGGTCTGGAGATGACAATAAAACACGTCTCTCTAGTCATTAAGGCACAATACCATTTATAGGGTGACGAGAATTTATTCTCTGGAGTTATAATCTATACACACACTCCCTTGTGGACACCGGAATATATCACTATAAATATGTGCATGCTTTTTAGGATTGATTGGGTGCCTAATACGGCCCAATAAATTTCCAAACCCCTCCCCGTACAAAGGAGGTTATGGCGAAATTTTCTGAAATTTAAAGGCATTAGTGAAATATTTGAAGTGAAAAACGATATGGAATCGCCGAATGAATTATATTTATATACATAAATATAAATTAAATAAAACGAATAACGACGCTGTAGTTCGCATTTTGGAATTGTAATTTTAAACGATTATATAGAGAAATCCGACCATCGGATTTCCCCGAAACTGAAACCATTAGGTTCGCTTTGGAAAAATCTTTCCAACGATATAAAGTTTGTTAAAATCCAACGGTTGGATTGTGTGAAATGTTTAATTCAAATCTGAATAAAAACAGCGCCAGAATGAATTATATTTATATATATATTAAATAAAACGAATAACGACGCTGCAGTTCGTATTTTGAAATCGTAACTTTAAACGATTAAATCGAGAGATCCGACCGTTGGATTCTCTCGAAACCGGAACCGTTGGGTTCGCATTGAAGAGATCTTTCCAACGGACTCAACTTCATTAAGATCCAACAGTTAGATTTTGAGAAATGTGTAAATCAAAATTAGAGAAAAACAGCGCCAGGCCCACGTTATGGCCTGAAACGTCGTTTAATTAAATGGCGCTATTTTAAAAAAAAAATAGCGAAATATCGTTATAAAATATTATAGGCGATATGGAATGGAAATAAACCGATTCTACTTGGTTTTCTTGATATTTGATGGTTGAATGTGTTTGACATTTAAAATTATATAAAGAATGTAAATGTGGATGTCGAATAATTTAACCATGGACATAATTGATTTGAATTCTAATATACGTGAATTATTTGAAAAGGCCGAGTTAATTCTCATTTCAAATAATTGATCGACGAATATATGTCGAAGATATGAAGACGGTGGAAGACCGGTGATCTTCACCTCGTGTAGATTACTACTGATGCCTTTGGGAAGGGTAGCTCCCTTGACGAGGTTACAGTGGTAGTTGTCTGAATGTACTTGTTGATCGTCCGGTTATGCGAGGGCCTCTCTCCTGTATTGGAAACATGGGAGCAGGAACAAGGTGCATACGTTTCGTTCAGACCCAGAACGTACTTGTAAATGGACGTGTGTCCGACGTGTATTATGTGCTGTATTCGTTGATCTCTACTAAATATACATCTGTTTAGCGGTGGAGAATTTATTCTCTTGCTTAACGCCCTTCTCTGAGACGTACGAGCTTAGAGGTTGTAGATCGGTAGACATCAGTGGTACGATGTGGATTGACAACGTGGCATGCAAAGATGCAATGATTAAGGCTGTTGTTGAAAAGCAGAGTCCTGTGGTTGATGATCAAAGCACGGCTTTATAGCGTAGCTTTGTGTATAGAGTTGATTCGCGAGCCTCACACCTCGGTATGAGTTAAAAACAGGATAAGGACTGCAGGGAGTGCATGACGTTTCTTTCTAGCTGGGTGGTGTCAACGTTTTACTAGCCCTGACATTGTTGATTATTATACCATTGTGGATGTTGGAATGCGAGGCGTCTGATTGTATCAGTCTCTACGGAGCCGATGGATTAGTCTGGTAGGACCGGGAAACGTGTGTTCAGGAATAACTAATCCTCAAACGTATGAGAGGACCGGCCCTGAAGATCCAAGGGCTACCCAGAGCGTGTAGTGCTGGGGAATCTGCTAGAGTGTCCAGAAGCCGGTGAGGAGCTTGCCCCTTGCCTCGACTCATGACGGAATCCAAACTTCCAATACGAAATCGCGGATTTGATTGTAACTTATATATGGCGACATAGTGGTATGGGGCACTTATGCCTTCTATGATTGATATTTATGATTGAATTTGCTTTTGAAACATATATGCACTAGTAATAATATCAAATGATTTTGCTTTACACGTATTAAGCATATTTTGGCCCTTATAAGATAAAACCCTATCCTCCGGTTTGCGCTGCATTGTATGATGGGACTTGGGTCTTATAATGGCTACATTTTTATAAAAAGCATTGCATTGTTTAAATAATTTACCTTATTTAATGCACTGGCAATCACTAGAGTAAACCCGTTCCGCGAAAGTGGCGTGGTCCTATGATTTTCCTCGTTATTATTGTTGTAACCAGCTAAGTAGATTTATCATACCAGTCTCATGACTGACTCGTAGTTTGTTTCACTTTGCAAACTCGAGTGCCCTTATTTTCACACGGGCAACCTAGTGATAGGTAGCAGGATATATTTTGGCTTTTGCACTATAGCATGAAGTGCATCTTTTGGCTAGTATGGCGAGGCTTGACTTCTCAGTGTTTTAGCTGTGTGGTTTTCCGCCATTAGTACTATATGTATATCATTTCCGCTTATCGCGATGTAGACAGATCTATTCCTATTATGTATTTATGATGTATATGTACCAGTGATCTCGACGTTGACTGATCATTTACTTTTATGCACTAAGGTTTATCCTACACTATGCTACTCTGATGTTGTTACATATTATGATTCCGCTGTCATATTGATGTAAATATTCTATTTTTTGCTTATGTTATTTTCTGTTCTCAGCTAATGATGATTAATGTGTTATATTCCAATGACTATCCTTAATTCCGTGGTTCGTGGTTTTGAGATCGTCACAAACTCTATCCTCCGTCTTGCGTTGCATTGTGTGATGGGACCTGAGTCTTATAATAGCTTCATTTTTCGAAAAGCATTGCGCTATTTATAAACTATTTTATGCACTGGTATTCTTGGGAGAAAACCCGTTCCGTGTTATATGGAGTGGTCTCTTGATTAACCTTATTGTTAAAGTAAAGTTTTAGATAACTGTTTGAGTTCTCACACCAGTCCCATGACTGACTTGGAGTTTATTGTTTCTACCTAAACTCTGGGTGCCCATATTTTCCACACGGGCAGCTAGTAGTCTTGGTATTTGCAGATTATTTCATTTAGCAGGATTCTGGATCGAAGCTTAAAGCTGTGTCCAGAGCATTGATAGTCTTCCACTGTGTTAGTATATTTGTTTTCGCTGCATTGTATTATATTTATTGTAAATTAATCTTCCGTTGTATTATTTTTGATGTACTCTAATATTTTTTACTTTGATGTAACATTATTATGATGTTTATAAAAGTCTTCTGTTGTTTGTTCTGATGTGTTGTGTGCCCAGAGTTAGCGTACCCTGGTTGTAACAACCCGTATTTTCAATAAGCTATTATAACATAAATCGAGGCAAAAATTAATTCAAAAATCAGAATCAGGGGAAACGGGCTATGCCATTGCATTCGTCTCGGAAAAATACGCGAAATAGAGTCCGAGTTTTCGAAAATCGGAGTCCGTATGACCCAGTTAAGGCCCATTGAAGTTTTCAGAAATTCCTATGCTAAAAACAGATTTAAATTTCGAATTAAAAACCAGGATTAGGGCTAATCGGGGTTAGGCGGGAAAATTCCCGCCAGGGGCCCCATGTCGACAGGCATGTCGACAGGGCCCCCAGGGTGTCGACAGCCCTGTCGACAGGGGGTGCCCGGGCAGTTAGCCTGGTGCACCATTTCTGATTTGGGTTGGGTCTTGTGGCTTGGTTCTAGAGAGTTCCGAGATCTGACGGGCCTAAACTAATCTAGGGTTAATCCTAGGGCTAAAAACACTCTAATCTTCTATAAATATACCCCTAATCCTACCCTAAAGCCTCATTATTCAATCTAGCAACTAAACTATGTCAATTTGAATCCTCAAATGGCCTCCACCTAAAAATCCCTAGCCTCCACCTTCCTCAAAGTTTAATCCTATGAAGATATGATGATCATACAACCTTTTCTATGTTGTATGAATGCTTAATAACTTGCATACTTCATTAAGTGGCAAGTTTGATTTGCTAAGTTTGTGTTTTTGGGATTTTGCAAAAGGGTTTTCTTATTTGAAGCTTTGTTTTGGGTTTTTAAAGGGCTTCTTCATCTTATTTGGTGGATTTGTGGCTTGTTTATATTTGTAAGCCCTCTTACCTTCACTTTTCAAACTCTAAAGTTAATATGTGGTGAAAGTTGAGATTTATGTGAGTTTAGTTGACTATGCATGCTTATGCGAACTTACTATGCCATGTTTTATATGATTCACAAGTTATGCATGCTTATGCGAACTTACTATGCCATGTTTTATATGATTCATAAGTTATGCATGCATATGCGAGTTTATTATGCCATGTTTTACATGTTTCACAAGTTATGCATGCATATGCGAGTTTACTATGCCATGTTCTACATGTTTAATGGGTTATGCATGACTATGCAAGTTCACCTTACCATGTTATGCATATTTAATAAGCTATGCATGTTTATGCGAGTTCACTATGACATGATTTGCAAGTTTAACATGTATGCATGTTTATTATGATATGTGAAGTTCATCATGTATGTTATGCCAAGTTACCTTTTATACCCTTATGCGTTATGACGAACATGTAAACGAGATAAGGACGTTGGGAGGGTTTAGGTAAACTTAAAAATACATGAAAACTAAAAGATTGGGAATTTACCTATTAAGTTAGGTCTACCCCTTGGGAATTTACCTATTAAGTTAGGTCTACCCAAGTATATGTTAACTTGTAATTATGTTTTAAAGTGGACATGACTTTAGGTAACATGATATGGCCAACTCGAGGTTAGACCTAGTTGTGGTGTAAATCTTCCCAGGTAACCACAACATGGGGTCTAATGTGGGTAGTTGGTCATGTTGCACCATAAGACCCGAGGTTAGACCTAGACGTGGTGTAAATCTTCCCAGGTAACCACGGATGTCTAATGTGAGAGGTTGGGTGCGCTAAGTAATTAATGCCTCATGATTAGGGTTAAGTCATGGCCCACTAATACTTAACCAAAAATGGGGATGCGAGGATTAGATGGGGTTAAGTGGTTACACTTAACTAATTTAATCCATGATTAGTGAGGGGTTAAAACCACACTTAACCCTCTTAGAAACCCTAGCAACGTGGTCTGTTCCGGCAGTAATCCCAGTTTGGTATCACTACAACCCTACAGCTAGGTTAGGGCGGGGCACGATTACTGGACTGATATAAGCGACCAAAGCGACGGCTGAGTGGTACAGCGGTGCGGGTCCGGCGGGCTACGGACGTGCACGTAGTCCGATGTTGGACAAACTCGAGGCACGGGTACCAGTAGGTTTAGACTGTGCATTATTGCTTAGGTGTCTGGGGTTGACACCCGAGGGCTTGATACACCCAAAGGTGGACCCAGCGCAGTCTGACTACATCCATGTGGGCCGTATGGACAACAACACTTGACGTGTTAGGTTTATAGGGAGCCGATCGACTAGACCGTTGGGCTGGACCTTATACTAAGGTCACTTCATGTTATTGGGCCAAAGTTTGGGCTAAGGGATCAAGAACTGTTTTGTGGGTTTGCTAGTACACTGTGGTGCAAAGTTTAATCTCGTCTATGTGATGTCACCTTTATCTGTTTCCAGTATGTTCATCTCAGTTTCCATCATGTTGTTAACTTTATTAGTTTATAGAGTGATCGTAGTAGGGCTTACCAGTCTTTTTGACTGACCTGTTTCCTTTCGCTTCTTTTCTTCCGTTCCCCCCCCCCACAGGTTCTCAGGGAGGGGCTACATCTGCTTAGTGGATCTTTGGCTTGCTTGTTGGATAGCTCATGTATGGATCTGAGCTAGCTATGGCTTATCTTTTATTTCTGGGGATTAGTACTGATGTTTTACCATGTATTTTATTATCACGTATCTAGACTTATGTTGTATTTTGGATCATGACATTTTGATATTATGTACTTGACTATGTGGGTTTTCTGAGACGATGATGATGGGTTTTTATCTGCTACCGCTGCTTTATTTATATTTATTTTTATATATTCTGTCTTGCGATATCTATGTGCATGTTTACCTTTACAATAACGCCCCTCCAAAGCTAGTACATTCTAAGGAGTGATCCTAGTGGAGGTGGGGTGTTACATTTGGTATCAGAGCACAAGGTTAACAAGATTGAACAAAAACTTTTGAAAAAAAAACTTTTTTGAAAAACTATTTTCAAAAACCTACTAAGTATTTTCCAAAATAAAGTCTAGATTATTTTAAGGCTAATCCCCAAAAAGCCATTAGCGTTATCCTTCGTTCCCTTGACCTGATCTTATCTTATCTTTTGTTTCAGTATGGCTGAGAATCTTGATATCCCAGACGGAGTGAACGTACCACTCTGGTATAGGAGACTCCTAGAGGCTAGGGCGGCAGCTGGTCCCGCCAACCCTACTCCCACTCCTCCTCCTGTAGTGGAGAATCCTATCCCTAATATCCCTCCTCTGGTGATTCCTGTTCCCCCTCCTCCAGCAGTTAATATTCCTCCTCCCGTCGCTAATGTTCCTCCCCCTCCCATTGCTGAGGCTCCTCTTCCTCCTCCTCCCCCTCAGCATCCTCAGATTGAGTTTACGAAGGTTTGCAAAAACTTCAAGGCAATGGGAGGCAAGAATTTCCTAGGCACGGAATCTTTTGTTGAAGCTAGGAATTGGCTGAAAGATACGGAGGACCTGTTTGCTATTTTTGGGATTGATGACGAGAGAAAGATCTTATTAACAGTATGGCTTTTGAAGGATGAGGCGTCCTATTGGTGGGAGGTCACCAATGGGACGAGGCCCGTTGAGACTTGGGCCGATTTGAGGGCTAGATTTGTGACCAAGTTTCTATCTTCAGCTGAGGCGAATTTACAAATGGAGAAGTTCATTGCATTAAAGCAAGGTGATATGTCGGTCAAGGAGTATGTGAACAAGTTTAATCAGCTGGCCCGTTTTGGTTTGGATATGGTAAACACCCCGGAGAAGAAGGCTCTTCGATTTGCCAGAGGGTTGAATGAGCCACTACAGGGCTTGGCGATGTCACATATTCCGCATGGAGCCACTTTCGAGAGTTTGGTCAATATGGCTCTGCTTCAGGGAGATGGAAAGAAAGAAGTCAAGTCGAGCGATACCCAAGCAAAGAAGACTGATTCTCAAGGCAAAGGCAACCAAGGAGGTCAAAGCAGTCAAGGAAATCAGAATAAGAACAAGAAGGGGAACAACAACAACAAAGGCAAGGGAAAGTGCAATTACTGTGGCATAGCTGGGCACTTTGCTAAGGATTGCAGGAAGAAGAAAAGGAAGCTTAATGGTGGATGCTTTTCTTGTGGAGAGACTGGGCACTTTAGCAAAGAATGCCCAAAGAAGAAAGGACAGGCTGGATCTTCAGGAGGGCAAGTTCATGCTCTCAATGCCGCTTCAGTTCCCGAGCGAGGTAGTGTTTCTGTTGAGAACCTTGTTTATATCTCTGATCTTCCAGTACGTACCTTGTTTGATTCCGGTGCATCACATAGCTTTATTTCGTCTGATCTTGTTGATAGCTTGCACCTCAGTACTAGCTTAGTGGACGATCCCGTTTGTGTTTCGAATCCCATTGGGGGTTCTGCCCATCTATCTATGATATGTGAGGATCTAAGGATCTCTATACTCAGCGTAGAGTTCTTGTGTAGTGCGTATGTTCTAGGTTTCAGGGGATACGGATTGATCTTGGGCATGGATTGGCTGTCTAGATATGGAGCCATTCTGGATTGTGAGCATAGGGTTGTAAGGCTTGTTACTCGCCTGGGCAACACCTTAGAGATTTCATGCAATCCGAAGAATCCCGTCATGTTATGCTATCTAGAATCTCTCAACTCATCAGAAGAGGCCCTTCAGTCTGTAAGGGTGGTCTGAGATTATCCAGACGTTTTTGAAGAAGTTAAGGGGTTGCCCCCTAAACGAGAGGTTGATTTCCGCATCTATCTGGTAGATAATGCTAAGCCTGTTTCTTTGCCCGTTCGGCATATGGCTCCGCGTGAGAGACGGGAGCTGAGCAAGCAAGTGAAAGAATTGCTCGAGAAGAACTTCATCAGAAGGAGTATATCCGAATGGGGAGCGCCTGTGGTGTTTGCAACTAAGGCAGATGGCTCTCTTCGGCTCTGTGTGGATTATAGAGAATTGAATAAGCTGACTAAGAAGAACAGACACCCGTTACCGAGGATCGATGATCTATTTGATCAGCTTGTTGGTGCTTCTGTTTTCTCTCAGCTTGATCTTGCTACAGGTTTTCATCAGCTCAGAGTGGCGGAAGACAGTATAGACAAAACTGCATTCAGAACTCCAGACGGATTCTTTGAATGGCTTGTTATGCCGTTCGGTTTGACGAATGCACCCGCGTATTTTGTGGATTTGATGAGTAGGGTGTTTCGGGAGTTCTTGAATAAGTTTGTCGTGGTCTTTGTGGATGATATTCTGGTCTTCTCAAAGAATGAGGAAGAGCATACGAGGCACCTAGTAGAGGTGATGGACACACTCAGAGCACACCAGTTAAAAGCCAAGTTCTCCAAGTGCCATTTTTGGAGAAGGGAAGTCAGATTTCTTGGGCATATCGTATCCAAGCAAGGCTTGGCGGTGGACCCCGCTAAGGTGGTTGCGGTTCAGGATTGGAAGACGCCAAGGAATGCAACCGAGGTGAGAAGCTTTCTGGGTCTTGCGGGTTTTTACCGGAAGTTCATCAAGGACTTCGCGAAGATATCTGCTCCTCTTACTAAGTTGACGAAGAAGAACTTAGTCTTTGCTTGGGATATGGATTGTGAACTTGCTTTTCAGAGACTCAAAAGAGCCCTTACCTCCGCACCCGTTCTAGCTTTACCCGATGGTGGTAAGATATTTACCGTGTACACTGATGCTTGTGGCACGGGATTGGGCGCCGATCTGATGCAAGAAGGCAGAGTTATATGTTTTGGAGGGAGGCAACTTAAGGTGCATGAGAGGAATTATCCCACTCATGATCTAGAGCTGGCAGCGATTGTATATGCGCTCAAAGCATGGCGTCATTATCTTCTGGGAGAGAGATTTGAGCTATATACTGATCATAAGTCTTTGAAGTATCTCTTTTCGCAGAAGGATCTGAACTTAAGGCAGCAGAGATGGATGGAATTTTTGGCTTCCTATGATTTTGAGATATCCTATACCCCTGGTAAGGGGAATGTAGTAGCGGATGCGTTGAGTAGGAAAAGGTTGACACTAAGTCCTCTATTTGTTGAGATGAAGAATTTAGAGTTCTTGGCAACCTTTGATTTTTCTTTGACAGTCGAGACGATGACCGGTTCTTTGGCGTCTCTAGAACTCAGGCCTACCCTTCTGGATCAAGTCGGGGCTTCACAGAAGGAAGACCCTCAGATAATTGAGATCATGGACAAGCTGGTTCGAGGGGAGACATCTAGTCACCTTGCTCGATATTCTATAGACGATAAGGGTTGGCTGAGGAGAGATGGAAGGCTTTGTGTTCCAATGGTAGAAGACTTGGTGAGGAAAGTTCTTGAGGAGGCACATCGCTCCAAGATGACTATACATCCGGGTGGTGATAAGATGTACAAGGACATGAAGCGCGTTTTCTTCTGGCCTGGAATGAAGAAGGATGTGGCGGAGTTTGTCTCGAGATGTGTTATTTGTCAGAGAGTAAAAGCTGAGTCAAAGAAGCCCGGTGGGCTATTGCATCCGCTAGAGGTCCCACTATGGAAGTGGGAGAGCATTTCTATGGACTTTATTGATGGGCTTCCAAGGTCCAGGAAGGGGAATACGAGCATATGGGTCATTGTGGATAGGCTCACGAAGAGTGCTCATTTTATCCCAGTAAAGAGCAAAAGGACCGCATCTGGACTAGCATCAGTATATCTTCGTGAGATAGTGCGACTACATGGAGTCCCTTCCAGCATAGTCAGTGACCGAGACCCCATCTTTACTAGCCAATTCTGGAACAGTTTGCAGGAGGCTATGGGCACGAGATTGAACCTGAGTACGGCCTATCACCCACAAACAGACGGCCAAACAGAAAGGGTGAATAGGGTACTTGAGGACTTGTTGAGGCTTTGCATACTGGATTTTGGTGGTGCTTGGGAAGACCATCTTCCTCTTGTGGAGTTTGCATATAACAACAGCTATCAGGCGAGCATAGGGATGGCACCATTTGAGGCTTTATATGGGAGGCCGTGCAAGTCACCTACGTGTTGGTGGGAGTCCACGGATAAGCTTATACTTGGACCCGACATGATTAGGGATACATCCGAGAAGGTCGAATTGATTAGAAGACGGATGAAAGCGGCCCAAGACCGGCAGAAATCCTATGCTGACAGGCGAAGGTCCGAATTGGAGTTTGAGGTTGGGGACAAGTTTTTCGTGAAGGTTTCTCCTTTGCGGAATGTGGTCCGATTTGGAGCTATTGGGAAGTTAGCGCCGAGATTCGTTGGACCCTTCCCCGTCATAGAGAGAATAGGGAAGATGGCTTATAGAGTGCAATTGCCCGAGAAATTGTCCGGAGTGCATAATGTCTTTCATGTCTCGCATCTCCGAAAGTGCCTGCATGAGTCCGCTGAGGTGGTTGAACCTAGCATTCTTGAAGACGTGGAAGTAGAGAAAGAAGCAACTTTAAGGAAAGCTCCGATTCGTATCTTGGGGACAAAGACCAAGAAGCTAAGGAATCGTGAGGTCAGGCTAGTGAAAGTTCAATGGGGTGAAGCCGAAGAAGACGCAACTTAGGAAACCGAGGAGAAGATGCGTGGGCTTTATCCATTCCTTTTTGAGGGTACACTCTCAACCTCTTTGTTTAGCATATCTTTCTCTTTGCTATCCATGTTTATCTAGTTATCGTACAAATCTTGTCATGAGAACCTTAGGTAGAAACCCTTTGGATGAAACATGTGTTTGAAACATGTTATGCTTGATGGTTGCGAGTGGTTGCAAGTGTTTGCAAGTGGTTACTCGTGGATGCATGATACACATTAGGCACTAGATCGGCTCACACCCTCATATTGCATGTGCATGAGTGTTATGCTTATTCCTGGATGAAATTTGTATGCAATCACATGGATGTTGCACATGGATGTATGATTGAGCACGCATGTAGATATTATACATTATGTTAGGGATTTGCATACATGTGGATACATTTCACTAACATATTTTGCATTGATCTTTGCATTAGATAAGTACATATACACACACTTTTGCATATGTTCATACAGCATTTAGAATCCTTTAAGGACAATGGTTGCTCGTGGATGATGTTTTGAGTAGATG
This sequence comes from Allium sativum, assembly GCA_030737875.1. Taxonomy (NCBI): domain Eukaryota; kingdom Viridiplantae; phylum Streptophyta; class Magnoliopsida; order Asparagales; family Amaryllidaceae; genus Allium; species Allium sativum. Next base: position 2,604,148 of record JASFAX010000039.1, on the reverse strand, counting down.
GATGTTGGATGGTAGGGTATGTTCTTCCTAACTTGAAGATTTCGGGGACGAAATCCTTTAAGGAGGGGAGAATGTAACAACCCGTATTTTCAATAAGCTATTATAACATAAATCGAGGCAAAAATTAATTCAAAAATCAGAATCAGGGGAAACGGGCTATGCCATTGCGTTCGTCTCGGAAAAATACGCGAAATAGAGTCCGAGTTTTCGAAAATCGGAGTCCGTATGACCCAGTTAAGGCCCATTGAAGTTTTCAGAAATTCCTATGCTAAAAACAGATTTAAATTTCGAATTAAAAACCAGGATTAGGGCTAATCGGGGTTAGGCGGGAAAATTCCCGCCAGGGGCCCCATGTCGACAGGCATGTCGACAGGGCCCCCAGGGTGTCGACAGCCCTGTCGACAGGGGGTGCCCGGGCAGTTAGCCTGGTGCACCATTTCTGATTTGGGTTGGGTCTTGTGGCTTGGTTCTAGAGAGTTCCGAGATCTGACGGGCCTAAACTAATCTAGGGTTAATCCTAGGGCTAAAAACACTCTAATCTTCTATAAATATACCCCTAATCCTACCCTAAAGCCTCATTAATCAATCTAGCAACTAAACTATGTCAATTTGAATCCTCAAATGGCCTCCACCTAAAAATCCCTAGCCTCCACCTTCCTCAAAGTTTAATCCTATGAAGATATGATGATCATACAACCTTTTCTATGTTGTATGAATGCTTAATAACTTGCATACTTCATTAAGTGGCAAGTTTGATTTGCTAAGTTTGTGTTTTTGGGATTTTGCAAAAGGGTTTTCTTATTTGAAGCTTTGTTTTGGGTTTTTAAAGGGCTTCTTCATCTTATTTGGTGGATTTGTGGCTTGTTTATATTTGTAAGCCCTCTTACCTTCACTTTTCAAACTCTAAAGTTAATATGTGGTGAAAGTTGAGATTTATGTGAGTTTAGTTGACTATGCATGCTTATGCGAACTTACTATGCCATGTTTTATATGATTCACAAGTTATGCATGCTTATGCGAACTTACTATGCCATGTTTTATATGATTCATAAGTTATGCATGCATATGCGAGTTTATTATGCCATGTTTTACATGTTTCACAAGTTATGCATGCATATGCGAGTTTACTATGCCATGTTCTACATGTTTAATGGGTTATGTATGACTATGCAAGTTCACCTTACCATGTTATGCATATTTAATAAGCTATGCATGTTTATGCGAGTTCACTATGACATGATTTGCAAGTTTAACATGTATGCATGTTTATTATGATATGTGAAGTTCATCATGTATGTTATGCCAAGTTACCTTTTATACCCTTATGCGTTATGACGAACATGTAAACGAGATAAGGACGTTGGGAGGGTTTAGGTAAACTTAAAAATACATGAAAACTAAAAGATTGGGAATTTACCTATTAAGTTAGGTCTACCCCTTGGGAATTTACCTATTAAGTTAGGTCTACCCAAGTATATGTTAACTTGTAATTATGTTTTAAAGTGGACATGACTTTAGGTAACATGATATGGCCAACTCGAGGTTAGACCTAGTTGTGGTGTAAATCTTCCCAGGTAACCACAACGTGGGGTCTAATGTGGGTAGTTGGTCATGTTGCACCATAAGACCCGAGGTTAGACCTAGACGTGGTGTAAATCTTCCCAGGTAACCACGGATGTCTAATGTGAGAGGTTGGGTGCGCTAAGTAATTAATGCCTCATGATTAGGGTTAAGTCATGGCCCACTAATACTTAACCAAAAATGGGGATGCGAGGATTAGATGGGGTTAAGTGGTTACACTTAACTAATTTAATCCATGATTAGTGAGGGGTTAAAACCACACTTAACCCTCTTAGAAACCCTAGCAACGTGGTCTGTTCCGGCAGTAATCCCAGTTTGGTATCACTACAACCCTACAGCTAGGTTAGGGCGGGGCACGATTACTGGACTGATATAAGCGACCAAAGCGACGGCTGAGTGGTACAGCGGTGCGGGTCCGGCGGGCTACGGACGTGCACGTAGTCCGATGTTGGACAAACTCGAGGCACGGGTACCAATAGGTTTAGACTGTGCATTATTGCTTAGGTGTCTGGGGTTGACACCCGAGGGCTTGATACACCCAAAGGTGGACCCAGCGCAGTCTGACTACATCCATGTGGGCCGTATGGACAACAACACTTGACGTGTTAGGTTTATAGGGAGCCGATCGACTAGACCGTTGGGCTGGACCTTATACTAAGGTCACTTCATGTTATTGGGCCACAGTTTGGGCTAAGGGATCAAGAACTGTTTTGTGGGTTTGCTAGTACACTGTGGTGCAAAGTTTAATCTCGTCTATGTGATGTCACCTTTATCTGTTTCCAGTATGTTCATCTCAGTTTCCATCATGTTGTTAACTTTATTAGTTTATAGAGTGATCGTAGTAGGGCTTACCAGTCTTTTTGACTGACCTGTTTCCTTTCGCTTCTTTTCTTCCGTCCCCCCCCCCCCCACAGGTTCTCAGGGAGGGGCTACATCTGCTTAGTGGATCTTTGGCTTGCTTGTTGGATAGCTCATGTATGGATCTGAGCTAGCTATGGCTTATCTTTTATTTCTGGGGATTAGTACTGATGTTTTACCATGTATTTTATTATCACGTATCTAGACTTATGTTGTATTTTGGATCATGACATTTTGATATTATGTACTTGACTATGTGGGTTTTCTGAGACGATGATGATGGGTTTTTATCTGCTACCGCTGCTTTACTTATATTTATTTTTATATATTCTGTCTTGCGATATCTATGTGCATGTTTACCTTTACAATAACGCCCCTCCAAAGCTAGTACATTCTAAGGAGTGATCCTAGTGGAGGTGGGGTGTTACACTGGTTTTGAACGATCTTGGTCGATTTAGCGATTGATTAGGTCCGGACGAAATTCGTATCGTTACATGACTTGTAGGGTGCGCTTACCTGATCGAATAGTATACCTCTAGAATATACTTGAGAACCACACTATCCTCGGAAATGTACAAGCCGAACCCCGCCAACTTTACCGGGCATCTGAGTATTTCACATCTTGTGCTCATACAACCAAACCAACCCTATAGTAGATGTGAAATTACCCTAACGGGAATAACCCCTCATAGCTAAACATCCATTTGCTTTCTAGATTTAGTCATTTACAACAAAGGATAACAATGTTCAATGAGCAAGAATCATTTTGATTGGACGATACAACGCAATAAAGATGAACCAATAATTGTTAAATCAACTATTCAGAATATTCAAAAAGATCGTATATGGAAACTAAATCGTATTCTTTTACCATTATTTTTCGACCTCAAACTTTTTCCATCTTTTGGTTAAAAACAAAGTTGGACAAGTTGAGGTAGTGTTACTCCGAGGCATCGTCCGGACAATTTTTCAAACTTCGAGATAGGTGAAAGTTTTTGTACTTAGACATATGGTAATAAGAGTATAATTAGATATTTTCCATATAAGCGATATCGTTTATAGAAATTTCTTTCCATATTCATATCGAAAACATTTAAACTTCAAAACTTGTACTTGTGCTTGGTTTTCACAATTTAGGATTTGAACGGAAACATTATTAACAATACTCTTTAAAATATTAGCTTTAAAAAGACGATTATTATTTTAAGTGTACCTAAAAGAAAAGTTGAAGCCAATGTTAATTTAAACATCGATTTTGAAAAAACCCAACACGTTTTACACCTATTGTAATTTCAAACCATTTCTATTTAAAAAGGACATTCTTATTTAAAACTTTCGTTTATAAGTTCTAAATGATATTATTTAACTAAAAGGGTATTAAATTAAATTTTAAATACTTTAATATACTTAAAACAAATATTAATCATCCTAAAAGACAATTTATAAAATTCTGTTGATAACTTTAAAAACCCATTTTAATATTTTAAAAGGAAACAAGCCAGATACAAAATTTGTTTATAAATTTTAAAACAACGTCAATTATCTAAGAAGATAGTTAATTACACTTATTGTCTTTTAACATCAATAAAATGATTATTTACAAATCTTTATTAAATGAATTCATTTTTAGAAACCTATTAAAATTGATTGGTTATTCTCAAATTCTATTAAAAGCAACTTAATAAAAGCAGGCCAATAAAAGAATCTTATTAATTAAAATAAGTTATTGGAATTAAAGCATCATTCATTAAAACAATTATTAAGTTTAATTAATCATCAATTAAAATAATTAATTAAAATAAAGTTTTAATAAATACAATAGTTAAATAAATTTTATTATCAATCATTAGAATGAATAACCTACTTTCAGTTCGTTACTCATATGCAAAACTTGGACTCAATTGTCATTTGTTAAAATAGAGAATTGAATCTTATTATTGTTAACTCGAATAATCAATAAATTTTAGAAATATCATTAATTAAAATGGTAATTTTATTCAAATATCGATTCTGTGAAAACAAAAAATTATATTAAACAAAATGATTAATTTACTTCCATCATCCACAATTTAAACAATATGAGAATACACATAAATTAACGAAGGAAACAAATAAGTATAAGAAAATGAATGGAAACATAATATAAATATAAATGAATGGATGAACACGAATCACATATGAACATAAACAAAGGAACAATCAGTTCCTTATTGGGCATACATAAATGTGTATATTTTGGAGTGTTCCGTCATGACGATCACCACCAATATCCACAACAAGATGCTACAATATACCGTAAATTCGTAACTAAACTTCATCCTACAAATCGTTGCATATATCTATATAAAACTCGACCCTACTAAAAACTAGCACATGACATTAATGTCACCCACGCAGGGTTGAAGCCAAGCCTCCAAAAAAGTATGCCAACATAAAGAGAAAACTCACACTATGTCAAAGAAATTTGTTTTATAATTTTTAGTAAAGTGTGGAGTTTGATTTTAATTTTTGAATGAAGAGGATTTTCATTTTCTTGTATGCAGCCATTGTTGTTTATTGGGAGAAATAAAAAGAGAATGGAGAGAGTGTGCTTATTGACAATGATTTGTCTAATTTGTGAAGGAGCCAAGTTATACATTTTATATCCAACTTTACAGCATTACACCACACATCTTAGACTTTGTGTACGGACTCAAAATAGTAAAATAAAAATATCGTTGCTCATGAAATTATGACATAATTTCAAATTAATAATAATACAGACAAGTTATTACATTTTAAAAATAAATAAATAAAACACTATTATTTGTTATAAAATCAAATTCTAACGTTATAACCTAAAGTGCTAAACAATACATGTTTTTTATTGCGCATGATTGCATAAAAAATATGATCGTCGCAAAAATTGACATGTTATAATAATTCACAATTCTAGATCCAATAAAAATAGTTCTGTCGAAATCCAAGAATATTTTCAAAAATGATGTTTTCCATAGTAAAATATTATTATATATTCTGCTCTAAATATCCGTTCAAATCTAATTATTTATTATTTTCGATTTATTTACAAAGTGGATTTATTATCGATATTAATTAACTAAAGGAAGTCAACTGAGATTATTGAATCTATTTTTAGTTGATATACAATAACCAATTCTAATATTTTAAACAACCTATAAATGTGGATTAAAGTTAATAAATTCTAGAAATTCAATGGTTCATGTTACTACCAAAATTAACTCCGAAACAGACTAAACGCGAAGGGGTATCGGATGACCACAAGCACATAGGAACTCCTCAAAAACCAGAGTCAAACACTAAAAGGAACTCGGAAGCTACATAATGCCAATAGGATCTATCAGGCAAGGGACCCAGCAGAGTTAATCCAGTAGGAGGATCCTATAGTAAAAGGTCATACAGGCCGGAAGCTGAGAAAGAGGGAGATAAAGGCTCCACTAATTGAAACCTGGAAGAACGGAAGGGTTGTCGGTATTAACCTGCTTAATACCAATACATCAGGAGACGAAGACATCAAGAGTATTAAGCCAACACAAAAAGATTATCTGGAACAGGCTTCCAATACTCCTACTGCATAAACACCGAAAGGTTATATTGATAGACAACAAACAAATCTCCTGAAGCAATCTTCCGGGAGAACAGGCTATACTCGAAAACTTCCCCAGGTGGTAAACCGGAACCCCAGAAAGGATACAAGCTATCCATACCAGTCTACATAATACAGACGCGATAGTGGTTCCGAACCGGCAGCTATCTTTATAAGGGAAAGTCCCCCTGGGTATTCATGAGAAGATCGGAACCCTACATCCGGAAGCTTATAACCAAAAGCATACAACTGGAAGCTCAAATACCTTATGAAAACCTATTACACCATAAAGCTCATATCAATCACAAAGAAGCCTTGACTGACCGGGGCCTTCCCTCCTGAAACTATGATCAATGCACAACGCGGCTGGGAGCTAAAGCAACCGAAACCAAGGAGAAAAGCGGCTGACAGAGGTACCTGTAGGCCCAACGGCCCAACAACAGAAGGGGCCCCGAATTCTCTATAAATAAGACCCCATGGGTCACATTTTCAGGACGATATTTCTGATTCTTATTCTTGTACTCTTTCTCTCTAGAGTATACCCTAATTCTTAGATCAATTTGGGGATTTCTTATATTCTATTCATGTATTCTAAGTCAAAGAATCAATAAAGAGTGAATCAGTACTTATGATATTTTCTTATGAGTTTATCACGTTATTTTATTAGTTAACGTTGCTACAGCTTACTGTTTGTTTCCTATATGTGCAAGAACCCTTACCCAAACCTTTCCTCAAATAGGGTGAAACGCCCCTTCCTACAAGCTTAGACTCTTTAGCAAGCTTGGTGCAGAACCCCTTTCTACCATTCGTTAAATCCTTTGTCAGGGGTTGTAATTAGAGATCTTATCCCCAAGGTAACTGTTGGTCCTTAAATCGCTTAAGTGTGATACACACCCCATCAAGGGCAAAGTAAATATTATTTCGGATTCCAGACCTTTATACCAAGGAAAGGTGAATTAACTCAAACTTGTGAAGGCTAAACAACCTATTTTCCCCTTAGGTCCACTCGCATAGACATGAACCTCAGACCTTGTGGTTAACAGCCACATGTCTACTAGTGTTGTTCTATCCCGGAATGGACTAAGGCTTTGAAGAAGCAAAGTTATAGGTAAGATGTCCCAACAAAAGCCTTCTGGATCTCAAATGGATAAATCAGAAACCGCTGACCTAAGAGTGGCAAAAGAACGAAGGTTGAGAATGAAAGCCTTGCAGATAATGAAGCGGAAAAGAGAAATGGAACAATATGCTTCCGACACTAGGGATAATAGCCTTTACCACATAGGACAAACCTTAATACCCCCTTCAAGTGGTTCTCAATCAAAGGGTATTAACATTTTCTCCTACATAAGAAGAACTCTCCACAAGCAAGTCAGAGGAATGGTATTTGAATAGGAAATAATGAATGATATTGACCGCTTCACCAACAAATGGTTTGAAAGGAAAACACCCCAACCGCAGCATATTTTGGGAAGAAGCAACAAAGATATAGGTACAACAACAAGGCTGGTTCACAAAAGGGTTAAACCCCAGCGACAAGGAGAGAGGCTAACGCTAGAATTATCTAAGGGTTACTATCTTACCACTTTGATGGAAAATATCTACTTCCTAACTAAGCACGAACTCGATTATTAGCCGATCACAAAGAAAAACCCAAAATACAAAAGGAAAATAAGAGGACCCTATTGTCATTACCACATGATGAATGGACATGAAACTAATCACTCCATAATCCTTGAGGAAACAGTCATCAAATTAATCGGCTAAGGCCAATTACGAGAGTTTATGAAAAGATTAGATTAAGTTCAGTAAAAGTCCTTCGGAAAAGGATTATCGAACACGACCGAAGGTACGGAAAACCCTCATTTCATAGCTTAAAGAAACCCAAAAGTGTCAAAGCATAAATGGATCAAATCCCTTGTCATCACCAAATTGGTCAGGACATGGCATCCCCCGGAGGGGGATGGTGTGTTAGTCTTTCTCCATGCCCAAATCAAAGGGGGGCTAGGTTAAAGCATCAAAAGCATAAGCCTCTGTTTCACAACAGAAATGGTCATGGTAGTGCATCTAAAATTAGCACACCCTGCCTCTTCTCGCAAAAGAGTATGCTCGGCCTCTGTTAGAACTAAGCATGTCCTACCTCTGCTCGCAGAAGAGCACGTCCTACCTCTGCTTATGTTCCGCGTTACCCGCAGAAGGGAATGAATACCCCTATCATCGCCTACGATAGTTGGGAAAGGGCACCCCTCGGAGGGGGTGGTGTGTAAGCCTCTATCAGTAACTATGATGGTCACTATAGAGCATCAAAAGAGTAAAACTTAGTTCTGTGTCTACAATGGTCCCGTCTAAGTTTCTAAGACCTTATCATCACCTACGATGGTCAGGATAAGGCGCCTTCCGGAGGGAGGTCGGGTAAGTCCTTAGGCCTTACTTGTGGATAAGCTAGCCAAGCGCAATGGACGCACAGGCCCAAAAAGTGGCCAACAAAGTATGTACATCCTTTGCTTTGACATTAAAAGCCCAGAGAGAGGCTCAAGAAGCACGTACATCCTCTGCTTCATAAATCAAATCCAAGGGGGATACCAAAATGTTAATGCCGGAAGTGGATTTCTTGTACTCAATCTCTAATTGCCTGAACAAAGGTTGGTTCAGGCCTGTTATATTAATACCTGAATCTAGGTTGATTCGGCTCTTCACAAACGACAGAAGGGAATTCCTGGTCTTCAATCGTTAGTTGCTTAAATAAGGGTAGGATTTGATCTACATAATTACTAGAAGGAGAGTCCCGGTCCTATTTCAATACCCAAATCTGGGTTGATTTGGTTCTTACAAAGATTAGAAGTGGACTTCCGACCTCCTACTTTAATAACACGAATCTCGGTTGGATCGAATTTTCAAAAATACCGGAAGAGGACTCTCGGTCTCCTATCTTAATGCCCAAATCTAGGTTAATTCAAGTATAAATCACAACTAGACATGGGGTTCTGGTGTCGTCACAAATATCCAAATTTTGATCGCTTCAGAATATTAAAGCTAAACAAGAAGGAGCTGTTCAACCTTCTCGATGGCCTAAATACGTCTTGGAACTACACTTCTATTACTACTAAAGATGAACTTGTTGGCCTTCTCACCTACTTAGGGAAGCGTCCTTAACTTATATATCCATCAATTTATTATTTAATATACTAGTTGCTTACACAGTACCGGTGATAGCGTCACATCAAAACATCAGCTCGGAAAAGAACTAAGGAAGAAATCCCCAAACATTGCTAACGGGGTCTTATAACTAAGACTACACCCATTCTATGGAAATATTATAGCAGGGGTGTCCTAAAAAATACTTGTTACATGAGGAAGTTTTTACTAACACTAGACACGACTAAGTCTTCTGTTGATTGCAACATCCTATGTCATTATGACATTGTCTCCAACAAAAAGAATTACATCATATAAATCACACAACACATAGGGATGCCCACTAGTGGTCACAATATAAACCGTTACACGAACACAATTGATGTCTTAAAAGGATGTACATTACAAACATGCCCCCTCTTTACCTTCCTCTAGTCGCACCCCCTCTCATCAATCGATTCACCTCAATTTCCGCTGCCACCTCCTCCGCCTGTCCCTCCGCCGGCACCGCCTGACCCAGCTTCCTCAAACCCTACTCCATCGCTTCTCCCTAACTCCTCCTCTGATTTTCCGCCTCTTCATAATTCGCCAGAGAAATTGCCTGGTCAACGAAATTGGACTTCTTTCGTCCAGCATCCGCCTCGAAATGGGGGGAAGTTCAACCCGGTTGACATGATCCCAACTTTTGACGAAGATGGCGCTATGGAATACACAGATGGCATTGTGGATGCTGGTAAGACAGTTTGGAATGACTCGTTGGTGGGGTTTTTCTTAGACACGCCTCTTAACTTCTCTGTTGTCTTTCAAAAGGTTAACTCAAATTGGAAGTTAAGAGGTACCTTTACAGTCAACTCTGACGGAGTTCTTTTCTTATTTCAATTTTCTCATCAAGAAGATAGGATGAAAATTCTTGTGGGTGATCCGCTTATAATGAGGAATAAACTTTTTATAATTAAGTCATATGATCCGCAAGTTAGTAACGTTTGTGGTCAAATTAAAGTAGTTTCAGTTTGGGTCCAGTTTTCTAATATTCCCCTATTTGCATGGTCACACCCTGGAATTAACCGGCTCGCATGTCGGCTTGGTAAGACGGTATGTCTAGAAGAAAGCGCGGAGAAGCTTGAAAGACTGCACTATCCTAGATGCCTAATAGAGATCAAACCGGACAAGGAGATTATTGATGATTTCCTTGTTAAGATTCCTGGTGAAGGAACAGAACGTGTTAAAATAATGTATTTATGGAGGCCTCTGGTTTATATCAAATGTAAAGTTTTTGGTTATAGCAAAGACAAATGTGAATCTCATCCAGTGAATGATCAAAAATAAGAGGAAACTGCAAAAAGGAAGGAAACAAATGTTACTAACAATGTGAAGAGAAAGCAAACTACTATTAATGTTAAAGCAGGCAATGTGGAAGCCAATAAATTTTCTTTGAGGAATGCTGATCAAACTTATGGAAGGAGGCTTGTATTTCATAATTCACAAGCATGGCAAAGGGTTGAAAGAAGCAAAAAACAATAAGCATACAAGATGAACAAAGGGAAAAGCATGCTTGGTGATTACTTGCCTTCTCATAACAATATAGTAGTTCCCACAGCAATCAATAGTATGGGTGAGCAAATCATTACTATTCATGAAGAATTGGAAGAAAATGAGATAAGGAATGTACTAGTAAGAAGGATTTGTTTCAAGGAGAGAAAACTGATATTAATCAAAGCAACAAGAACAATGGAAAAGGCAATTGTACTAGTGAGAAGGAGCTGTTTTAAGGAGAGAAAATTGATATTAATCAAAGCAACAAGAACAATGGAAAAGGCAATTGTGTGGATGTCCCTTTGGGGAACAGCTATGAAATCTTGCAAATGGTAGGGGAGGAAGGAGTTTCAGGGATTGATGGCATCGAAGTAATCAATGGGAAAGATCTCACTCAAGTTAACATGCAGGGTAATCAGGAAGAACAGAATGTGCAAATTGAAAGTACGTATGAAAACAAGGATGAAAACATGTGGATAAACCTATACAGCGTGAAAATGAAGATGACAATGTGCAAGATGTCAAGCAGAGTAGGCATGAAAACATTGATCTTAGTGGTATCGTTGCAGCAGCTAATGACTCTACAAATAAAGGCATGAATAAGGAAATAAAGCATTTGAATGGTGGAGAGAAAATGGTTATGCAGCCGTGTGAAGGAACTGGACAAAATGAAAATGACGCTAACATTTTTGAATGCTCCACCAGTGGTTTTGAGCCAGCGCTTGTGAAAGCCTTTCCTACTGCGTGTTTTTTGCATGAAGTTACTACTGAAAAACAAAACCAAAGTGAGGAAAGCAAGCGAAGTAAACAAGTTACTGTTAACTCTGGTAAGAATAGCAGTCACAAAGCTACGGGAACAGTCCTTGGTAACTATAGCAGTCTCAATGCACCGAATTCTTGTTGTAAAAGTCAGGAAGCATTGAGTATAAAATATCCTTATAGGGATATAGCACCTCCTCCCGGTTTTAAGGCAGCGATTGAATCAAACTTATATGACTCCGAAAGGAATAGCTGTGATAAGAGGAGTAGTAGGAAGAATAAAGCAGCATTTGGTAGAGCAAGGTCAGGTTCAAACTCGATCTATGGCAAATCAAAATCAAAATGACAAGTTTAACAATGCAGTACAACATTAGCATTTGGAACATCCGTGGAGCTCATGACGACTTGAAGCTTGATCAATGTAAGAACTTGATAAGAAAATACAACTTGAGTGCACTGGTGATTCTGGAAACTAAGCTGAATGATGCATTAACTCAAAGAGCTGCTAGGTATATCAATTCCAATTGGGATTTTTTGCACAATTTAAGTAACTCTAGTTATGGTAGGATCAAGGTTTTAAATCTCGGATATCGGTCACGTTTTGTCTCGGGGATTTTATAGACTCGGTCTCGTATCAGGGGAGATACCGGACGAGATGAGTCTAACTCGGGAGTTCGTCTCGGATTTTCATCTCAGGTCTGAAAGTTCATATCGAAACAATCTCGGGGTACATGATATGTTAAAAATGACATTTTAACAAAATGATTTTATGAATGTTATCAAAAACATAGTAACTTAAACTTAAAATGCAGAATAACTTTATTATTCTTTATTTTGTGAAAGATCATTCATACTCTAAATCGTAATATGCTTAAAACAGGAATATTGTTAGACAACAAACATTAAAATGATCTAAAACATTAAAAAACTCAGCATAAATAGACCATAAAATACATAATTTCATAAATAACATGTATGTAAGAAGATGAATATGAAAATCATAAGCATTGTAAAACATATACGAACATACAATATAGTCATTTAACATGCAAAATATAAAATAACAAAATATGGATATGGCTAGATTTGAGTTTTTTTAATTATATTTCTTGTTCAGGCACAAATTTAAATTTTAACCAAAAAAACTAAGATCTCGGACGATATTCCAGTATTTCGTCTCGGTCGATATATCGTTCGATATTGCAATATCTCGGACGATATATTCGAAAGGAGATTTAGAGTGATATTTGCTGTTTCGTTTCGGAAGGAGCCTAAAACGAGATCTCGGAGGAGATCTCGGACGATATTTGCATGATTTGAAACAGTGGGTAGGATTCTTTTGATTTTTGACCCTGCTGTTCACAAGTTTTCAATTATTACGTCTTCTTTCCAGCACATTCACTGCACTCATGTTCCTACTGCAACTTCCTTTTATGTTACTTTTGTTTATGCCTCCAATTCGAATAACGCTAGGGAAACCCTTTTTAAACACCTTCTAGATTATAGGCAGAATGCGCATCCCTGGGTTGTGTGTGGCGACTTTAATTCTCCTTTAAAACTTTCTAATAGAATGGGAGGTAATCCTATAGCTCAGTCTGAAACTAGAGCAATTAACATTGCTCTTAAGGATTGTGACCTTCTTGAAATTAATCCAATTGGTTTGACTTTCTCCTGGAATAATTGCAAGAGAGATGGCCCTAGGATACATACTAAAAAATCATGCTTTTTGTAATATGATAGTTTTAATGTGTGGCCTAGTTTATTGAATGACTTGCATGTTCCCTTACTTTCGGATCACTTTCCTCAGGTCCTTAAGTTTTGTGCTGATTCATTTAATAGACATCCTAGTTTTAAATTCTTTAATGTCTGGGCTCTAGAACCTGAGTTTTATGATATTGTCAAGCAGCAATGGGATGCAACTACTCACGGTAATCCTATGGTCATTCTTAGTAAAAATATTAGTAACGTCAAGAAAAACTTAAAACATGGTCTGTTTCGAAATTTGGTAGTGGCGCTAATCAATCAAAAATTTTGGAGCAGCAATTAGCAACTATTCAGGTTGAAATGCAAAATGACCCTACTAACCCCTCCCTTGTATGTGATTAAAATGTGCTCTCTACTGCTTATAGAAATGCTTTACAATCTGAATCTTTGATGAGTAGGCAAAAGTCTAGAATTAAGTGGCATGATGAGGGCGATAGAAATACGGCTTATTTTCATGTTGTGCTTAAAGCTAAGCAGAACAGGGAGACGATACTTTGTGTAGTCGATAAGAATGGACAGTTACGCGCGACGTTGCCTGAGGTACGGACTGCTTTTGTTAATTATTTTGCTTGATAACTTTTCTCCGAATCTTGATTTAGTAGACCCTATGAATTTGCCTGTCTTGAACCAAACCCATTTTGATTCTCTGAGTACTGCTATTACTGACTTAGAGATTAGTTAGGCCATGCTTTCACAGAATTATAACTCGTGTGGTGGGCCGGACGGTTTTAATGCTCTATTTTATAAATTCTGCTGGAATACGGTCCAAAATGATGTGAATAAAGCTTTAAATCAATTTTTTAAGAAAGCCAATATGATGAATTCTTTTAATTACACCAACGTAGCTTTAATTCCTAAAAACAAGAATGCTTTATCTGTGAGTGACTATAGACCTATTTCTTGCTGTAACAACATTTACAAATGCATTTCTAAGATTCTGGCTAACAAGCTTAAGTTAGTTCTCCTTGACATTATATCCAAGTACCAATCTGCTTTTCTTCCTAATCGAAGCATTTTTGACAATGTTCTTGTTGCTCATGAGCTTCTTAAAGGGTATAATAGGAAAAACTGTTCTCCTAGATTCATGCTCAAGCTTGATATCAGGAAATCGTTCGACACTATTCAATGGACTGTTATTACTATAATTTTGAGCTATATGAACTTTCTGTCGTGTTTTGTTTCTTGGATATACTCTTGCATTAGCTCTGCTCTCTTTTCTATCAATGTTAACGGCTCTACAGTTGGTTTTTTTTAGATTAAGCAGGGTATACGCCAAAGAGATCCTATCTCCGCGTATCTTTTCTTAATTATTATGGAGTTGCTAACTAGGATGTTGGATAAACTTGTTGGCTGCGATAAATTTAAATTGCACCCTAAGTGTAGGAATCCTAGAAACACATCACTTATGTTTGCAGATGATTTAATATTTTTCTGTAAACCTGATTCGAGCACCCATTTGAATATAATGGATACTCTAGATAAATTTTACTCTATGACTGGTTTGAAAGTCAATGCTGAGAAAACTAAATTTAAGGCTGCTGGTATCTCGAATTTACAAATCATGAAAATACATTATTTGACTGGCCTAACTTGCAACACTGACACTACTTCATACCTTGGCTTGCCTCTAGTGACTTCTAGGATCACCACGATACAGTGCTTACCTTTATATGACAAAATCATTACCAGGCTTGACTGTTGGTCTTCTAGAATGCTCAGTTAAGCTCGCTGAGTCACCTTAATTAAAGTTGTTATTATTTCGATGCAAGTGTATTGGTATTAGGACCGCTGTTATGCACTTCTTGTGGAAAGGTAATGTTCACATCAAATTTTTAGCGCCTGTTTCCTTTGCTAAACTTGAAAAATCGATTTCCAATGGTGGCTTGGGCATTATGAATATGTGCAAACGAAATATTGTTGCTGTTGGTAAACATTTGAATGATATTTTAAGTAAGAAGGATAGTATGTGGGTTGACTGGTCCTATTTGCATGTGTTAAATGAAAATAGTCTTTGGACAGTTCCCGTTAACCAAAACCATAGTTGGGCGTGGAAATGTTTAATTAAGCATAGACATTTATTTTTACCTTTTTTTTTAAATTTGAGGTGAATGCCTTTCATTTGACTAAATTTTGGCATGATCCTCGGTTGGATTTTGGCAGAATTATTGGCAATGATCTTACATATTTAGATATAATGCAAGTTGGTATTGGTTATACTTCATCTGTTGATAGCATTAGAAATGAAAGTCAACTTTTACTTCCAGTTTCTTCTAACCAATTTATCAATGAAGTGTGGGTTAAAATTCGTGACAGCAATGTTTTTAGAAACCCCTCCAAACATGCTCAATGGAAATGGCAAGGTGAGAATTACTCAGTAAAAAATATGTACAATGAATTAAATGATGTTGTAGCTTTTCTATCTTGCAGATCGAGTAGAGTTATCTGGTGCAAAGATAATGAGGCGAAAGAGAACATGCTCCTTTGGAAAACATACCATCATGCGCTTTTGACGAGGGATAAGCTGTTCAGCATGGTATGCTTCTCAGTGCTTCCTGCTGTATGTATGAACAGGAGGACGAAATGGTGGACCACCTCTTTCTTCAGTGCATTGCTACTTCAACTATTCTTTTTGCAAATTTGGCAAAGGCTGGGAGTAATGGGAATGGTTTAGCTTTTGACTGGGAGCACCTGTTAAGGAAATGCAAGGGTAGAAGTGCTAAAGCGAGAATTGCCAATTATGCTCTGAAGAAATATATAAGCAAGATTTGGAAAGAGAGGAACCTTAGGGCCTTCTAGCCAAAAAAATCTTCAACGTTAACGCAGCTCCAACAACTTCTTTGGTTGATATTAAGGACGGCTTGAAGTATTTGAAGTTCTCTTTTGATCCTGGTATCCTAAGTTTCTAAATGCGTCCAAATTGCAATTATTTGTTTTGTTAGCTTCCTTTAAGCATTGATATGTCGTGTTTCTATATTGTCCTTTGTTTATTTTTCCTCTTTGTTTCTATGTAATCTTCTTTGGTGTATCAATAAAGTGGTAGGGGACCACCCAACCCCGTCGGCCTTACCAAAAAAAAGAGTCTATCATTCAGAGTCAGGGTTCTGTAAGGCAAATTCCAGAGAAGCGTAATCCTCCTTAGTTCTCTTTAATTCATTTTCCAACTTGTCAATTTGTTGGTATATCCTACCTACCTCTGCGTCAGAATTATCAGAGTATTTTGTCGCTAGCCTACGTTGCAAATTATAGATAATCTAATCTTTCTCCTTTAGTTGTTTTTCCAAATAGGACACGTATTCCTGGAGATTTGTGACAACTATCTTTTGAATATAATACATATTTTTAAATTCCGAAAGGGGAGCTCTCTCAAAAATATCTTTATGACCAGCAATGTTCGAAGTTTCCTCTCCAAACTGTGAAGGAGGGGTCTGGAATTGATCCTCCTAGTCATGGATAAGATGAAATATCGTAATGCATAAAACACAAGCATCAAGTAAGCATTAATAATGCCGTACATTCCAAGAAAAGATAACCGCATGACCTTTGTCAACTCATACACACATACGCATAACGTCCACATTGACATATTAATACAACATCACAAACCACAAAATGTCATGAAATAAACACCATTCGCGGATAAGTTAAAAATACTTCATACAATAATACTTGAAACCCTCTACTAGAATTTTTTTTGCAGGACAAATCCCTTGGAAATTCTCCACGTTTACAAACACAGAAACTAAGGCATTACTGTAGCTTATGTCTTTGGGGAAGCAGAGAACTGTCGCAACACAAAAATACTAGTCATTAACAAAATTCAAGAAGAAGGAAAATATTTTGAGAGCGAAAGCCATACCTGAGTAACATCGAAATCAGACCAGTCAAAGGCCTCTTTGTTCTGAAAATCCAAAGAGCCATAAACTTTGGAGGGTGGTGCAGCTAGACTCTTGGTAAGTGAAATGCTTGCAGAACCAGTAATATCCCATCTATCATCAGGTAGCCCCTCCGTTGCTAAAGAGTATATCCCGTCACCCTTTTCATACCCACCTTGATGTTCTATGTCCTCTTCTGTTTCTCCCTCTGCTATGGCTTCCTCCTCCACCTCTTCCTCATAGTCCTCGGAAAACTCTTCAATGAATATGAGGGATGCGGGATTTGTCTTGTCCATCGAAGGAACCTTATACTGTCGCCTCACCTGCTCAATCTTGTCCAAAACTATACCTCGGACGAAGGGTTCAGTTGAAGACAAATAAAATTCTGAAAGCCTCTTATAATTATCGAAAAAGGAAAGGATGAGGGCATCCTCATAATATTCCATAACTATGTTATTAAGATGAACTTTCAAGAAATTGGAAATTCTATCACTAGCCTCGTAAATTATTCTTTTTGCGGTAGAGAGTTGAGTGTTCATCCTATCCACCTCCACGGCAAAATCAGCCTCCATCCCTGACTTTTCTGCTTTAAGATCTTCAATTTCCTTCACCAACGCGTCTTTAGCCTTTCTCTCCTTTTCCAGCAGGCACGCCAACTCTTACGTTTGATGGCACCCTTCGCCTTCTCCTGCAATAGCATAATAACCCTATCCCTCGGCACCCTGTTCTCCTCCTTAAGGGCATTGATCTCCTTCGCTGAAACAGAAGCCATCCCTCTAGATGAATACCAAGTCTTCATCACCTAAGGAAGAGAGATGGATTAAAGCCTCTCACATGTAAACACAAAGGCATTAGAAAAGATAAATCGATACCAAAAGTTGGTCTCTGATTTGTTGCTGGTGGAAATATTCTGAATCCAAGGGTGAAGAAGTCGGTGTGATACTAGGGACTTCAGGGGATGAAAGAGCAAGATTCACAAGCTTGTTGAAATCTGAGACCGGCAAAGGAGGTACAAGAGAGAGATAACAGGCTAAGAAGAAGAAGGCACCGAGAGACAATGCCTTTCCCCACCTAACTCATCAAAACTATCGGAGAGAACATGACTACTTACAAACTTACCTTTCGGAGAAGTGTTAGGGGAGGCGTCAAGATCGACCACCTGGTCATCATCAATAGTAGTGGGGTCGAAAGTCGGCCTTGCTTTCGTGGTAACAGCAATGTCTTCTGAAAAACCAACTGGCTTATCATGCCTGGACTTCTTTGACGGTGGTTAAATGTTGGTTTGAGAAAGCCTCTTAATAGCTCTGACACTAGACCGGTTAAAGGCTGCGAGAGAGGATGCATCCTGGGAGGTTGAAGATCTTAACCAAAGAAAAGTTAAATAAGGAACAATAAGAGCAAGGGGACGAGAAAAAGAACAACAAACATTATTTAATCAAAGGTATGGTCTCACCCAAATCACCTCGAAAGATGGGCGAGCCAGCGTTGAACGTGCTAGAACATAGCGACAGTCCTTTAGGACCAGAAAATTGGATAGGAGGTTGCCCCTGTATATTCTGCCCTGGGGGAATCAAGCCATATTGACGAGTCGACCGGCAGTTAAGAGAAATGACCGACACATATGTTCCGCTGGTGCTTTGAAGATAGCCTCGACAACTTGGGCTTCCTCCATCGTTGAAATCATATCTTTGGAGGGGTTTTTGTGATAAAAGAAGGATACAGATAAATGAAAGCCACAAATACAAAACACTTACTTTCTGAAACAAGGAGCCTACCAGCATCAATGAATTTTCCTGATATACCAAGAGGACATTTAATGAGAAAAATTTTATCTTCCAATGGACTAGTTTTGCTAATACTATCGCCAATTAGTCTCCTTATGGGATTAGCCCTCCATATCAACGACTCCGAACTTTTAGAAAACTGGACCATATGACGAATGAGTTTAGGGCTTAAAGAATCCTGACCCGATGCAAGCGCTAGGGCTTCAAAGCATAAGAGAGTTGTATACGTATTGGGAGAGAGTTGAATAAGAGCAACTTTCAAATCATATAAAAGCTTGTGTTAAAAAGGCAGGAAAGGAACAAAGCCTCCATGCCAGATGTGAATTGCTGAATACGCAAAGTACCCTTCTGGAGGGTTCTTGAGAAAATCTGGAGAAGAAGCTACGATGGCATCAATACCTGATATGACAAAACTATCCAATATAGACTTCACTGAACTTTGGGAAGTAATTAAGGACGGTTTTGGAGCAAATTCTTTCTTAGGACGTGAGACCTTAGAATATTTGGTCTTCGCCTTAGCAGGACTTTTACTAGACATGATTCTCCCAGGTGACATCATTCCATCACAATACCATTAGTATACACAATTGTTACATAAATGCATGCATAACATTTATAAATAGGTAGAGTATCATTATATATTGTTCACAAAAAGTTTGATTTGCCATAAGACAAATCGAGCCCATATATAGAATGCAAAAAGAATTATGCATAATATACTTACATTAGTGGACATCTAGGCTTTTGATAACATGGAAAACGCGTACCCTAGCATCATAAACACCCCGGTAGGATTGCGTCGGAATTAAATAATTCAACGTTGTCACCAAGAAAAACTTAGGCAGAACACAAATGAGGGGAATGGTTTAGCCTTAATTATGTTGAAATCATTTCATATTGATGGCATAGGATCTTAATTATTGGAAAATTTTCTTTCCTCTTGTGTATCATGTTATGCGTATCACATTTCCTAAACAGGGTGATCTATGAAAAGGGTGGCCACTCATGTTGAACATTAATCATGATGAAAAAGATTGTTATGGCTTAAACCTATTTTGTGATTAGCGTAATCCTAATCGACTTCCCCATCAATTTTGATACATGATTAAGTTTACAACTTATAGTACGAATAAAATTACTTACAGAGAATTGAGCTTCGATTTTCAAAAGGAGAATTTGAGTAGCTTTTAAGAGAAATGGTAATCTTGCTCAAGAATTTGATTTCTAGGTGAAAGGCGGAAACAAGGAAGAAGAAGAATTTATGTTCAAATTTCAAGGCCGATCTAGACCGTGCAGGCAAGACCAATCAATGCTTCCGATCAAAGAAGATCAAAAGAATCAGATATGGCACTTCGGAAAAGACAAAAAGTTTGACTTGGAAAGTCGAAAATATCCCTTCACTAGAGGGAAAATTTTAATACCAAAATTAACTCCGAAACAAACTAACGGTGAAGGGGTATCGGATGACTATAAGTACATAGGAACTCTTCAAAAACCAAAGTCAAACACTAAAAGGAACTCGAAAGCTATAGAATGCCAATAAGATCTATCCGGCAAGGGACCCGGCAGTGTAAATCCGGCAAGGGGATCCTATAGCAAAAGGTCATCCAGGCCAGAAGTTGAGAAAGATGGAGGTAAAGTCTCCACCAATTGAAACCAGGAAGAACGGAAGGGATGTCAGTATTAACCTGCTTAATACCGATACATCAGAAGACGAAGACATCAAGAGTATTAATCCAGAAGCACATAAAGATTATCTGGAACAGGTTTCTAATACAAATACTGCATAAACACCAAAAGGTTATATTAATAGACAACAGACAAATCACCTGGAGAAACCTTCCGGGAGAACACGCTATACCTAGAAACTTCCCCGGGAGGTAAACCAAAACCCCAGAAAGGATACAAGCTATCCATACCAGTCTACTTAGTACAGACGTCGACAGTGGTTCCGAACCGGCATCTATCTACATACGTCATAATGGCAAGTCCCTCTGGTATTCATGAAAAGACCGGAACCCTACACCAAAAAGCTTATAACTGAAAGCATAAAACCAGAAGCTCAAATACCTTCCGAAAAGCTATTACACCACCAAGCTCATATCAATCACAAAGAAGCCTTAATTGACCGGGGCTTTCCCTCCGGAAACTATGATCAACACCGCAAAGCGGCCGCGAGCTAAAGCAACCGAAACCAAGGAGAAAAGCGCCCGACAAAGGTACGTGCAGGCCCAACGACCCAACAGCATAAAGGGCCCCAAATTCTTTATAAATAAGACCCCAGGAGTCACATTTTCAGGACGATTTTTTTATTCTTATTCTTGTACACTTTCTCTCTAGAGTAAACCCTAATTCTTAGATTAATTTGGGGATTTCTTATATTATATTCATGTATTCTAAGTCAAAGAATCGATAAAGAGTGAATCAACACTTATGATATTTTCTTATGAGTTTATCATGTTATTTTATTAGTTAATGTAGCTATAGCTTACTATTTGTTTCCTACATGTGCATGAACCCTTACCTAAACTTTTCCTCAAATCGGGTGAAACACCCCTTCCTACAAGCCTAGACCCTTCAACAAGCTTGGTGCAGAACCCCTTTTTACCATCCGTTAAATCCTTTGTCAAGGGTTGTAATTAGGGATCCTTCTTCCTAAGGTAACTATTGGTCCTTGAATCGCTTAAGCGTGATACTCACCCCATCGAGGGCAGAATAACTATTCTTTCGGATTCCAGACCTTAATACCTAGGAACGGTGAACTAGCTCAAACTTGCAAACGCTAAACAACCCATTTTCCCCTTAGGTCCACTCCCATAGACCTATCTCTGGTGTTGATAAAAAATATCATTAACAGTTTAAATATTTAAAATTAATCAAATATTCAAAATCCAATAACTAAAATTTTACGTTGTTACAGTCACTCCCCTTTAAAGAATTTCGTCCCCGAAATTCCGAAAAGAAAAGAATGACAGTACTCAAAAGTTCTATTTTGAATTGAAATGAGTTATTGATTTATTTGATTATCTCTTAAATTTTCGAAAAATCTCAGCAGCACCTCCTCTGCGCGGCTCGATCCGAAAAGCCTCAAATGTCACACTAGGCCTCCAAATAACTCAAAAGAAAACAAATTACCAAGTTGCTACCCATATCTAGGATCACCAAATTAATCAAAAACCCAATTATATACTACGACATAACTCTTTTACGTTAAATTTTATTTAGTATGTATTTTATTTTTGCTCAGATAATGATGGTTCACAAGAAATCAACTGGCTATCTCTTACCTCCCTGTACTTACATAACCCAAAAATAAAGTCAGAACAACAAAAGTGTAATATGATGCAACATGTAGAAATGATGCAACAAACAAAAAATTACAAACAAGCATATGCAACCAAATTACATAAGGTATCCTATAATAAACCAATATGAATCTAGTTTTCTACAAGAAAATTTTAGAACTACTTTCCCGGGTTTTTATATTCAAAACACACTTTCAAGTTTCTTCAAATAAAAATAGAACCAAATCAAAATCAATTATGACAAGGACAAGGCTCCTCTTATCGAAGCATGTAATAACTCTCTAAATAAACATGGAGCATCCAATGGTATTCTAGTTCCTCCAAAAACAACAACTAGAGTAATTAAATCTACCTGGCAAGCCTTCCGATCGAAAAACTACCAAAAACCCCACTTAGTCATAACTAAATACTTGAAAATAAACATCACACAAATTTTCAAATTCCTTTGAAAACAACTTTTTCAAATTCATCGGGATTTAAATCCTAATCAAACAACATTTTTTTATAAACCATAGCTATACAAGCACACAATCAACCAACTCAAAACAAACAAATTCTAAAAGGAATAAATTAGCACAATAATCAAAAAATTCCATAAAGGAAAATTTAAACATTTATCATTATTTAAAATGTCAAATAAATATCATTTTAATTTTCGATGAGTCACGCGCTATAAGTTTAATTATATCCAACTTCATATGATATACATAAATCATTTGTGCACTAAATTTTGATTTAACCACTTGCTTGAACACATAGACTTCACTTCAGAACTAGTACCGCTTACTCGACCTTCCTAGTGCGGACTCCGATCGTGTTTCTCGATTAGAACATCTATCTTCCTTACATAGCCTTCAACTGCGATGGAAAACTTCTGTATCATTCCAAGAATCCTAATCATATTTTCGCTATCAGAATCAAGGGAGAAATCCTTTTTCTGATTGGTGTAAATTACCATGAAGTTACGTATCCAAACTCTGGACCATCCATCATGCAAACTAAACAATCTGCGTATATCCTACTTACTCATTCTAACTGGTTTCTTAATTATACCAGTCGTTATAAATCACTTTCATTATTAATTAAAATTATTAATTGTAGTTTATGAACTACCAAATCAAGATTTTTCTGAAAAATTGATTTTGACATAACTCAAAATCCACAAGATGAAATCTTGATTTTTATCTTACATTAGGAAACTAAAATCCAACAGATAAGAAAGATTATTGTTTCAAAGAATTCCGACTTATATTGGATCTCAAACATTAATTTGAACTTCAAATCAGAAATTTACGAACTATCATTACGCGACGAGCTCAATTCAGTTAAATTTAATTTATACGTTCAACTTCATTAACTTAATAAATTAATATCATCTACCCTTAAGTTTTATTACAAACTAAATATGTTACCAAATTCAACTTGAAAATCTTAACTATCCAAAGTCATCGAATATTATTTCTATTTAGAAAGAAACCTACGAAACATCATATCAAGTGAAAAACAAAACCAAACAACTCTAATTCGATTTACCCTATATAATACTCTTTTAATTTTTAAGAACATGTACATAACACAAAATTTATCTTTACTTATCAATTTATTTATTTCATTCAAAATTTCAAATAGGTACCCAAACAAAATATGGGTTTTCCAACTGAGCCAACCCCTTCGACACATTTACCTTAGGGTGTCTAAAGGAAAGATGACTATGGATTAGTTCAAATAACATCAAATGATTCAATAAACTTAAATGTTTATATCAGTTTATGGTTTTGATAAATTAGGCTTATTAAAACCCCTTATCCCCTTAACTCATCTGAACCTAAACTAATAACGTTTCTTTACCAATTTGGAATTTAAAATTTAAAATTTAAAATTTCTAATTATAAACTCATTACACAAATTGGATTTTCAATTCAAATCGGTTTCTTATAAGGAAACTTAAAATCTTGGAACATCTAAACTTCGAAACATTTTTAAGTAAAACTACTACTTATGTTCTAATAAATCCTTTTGAATTGTTATAAACAATGCCGAGATTATTTTGATCAAAACTAATTTCCAAATATATTTCGTTATCATATTTACTCTATTGCCAATATACGTATAATCAACTTATATTATAATAAAAATTTCTCAAAAATTTCTTTTCAAAATGTCTAATTTGCCATTTAGATTATGTTAACCAATCTTCCATTAAATGTTTATATAAACTTAAAATTTATATCGAACACCTTACACAACACCATAATATTCATTACGAAATGGTTATCACCGTTTCAAATCAACGTACCAACGGTTATAACCATTGGTAGAAGGTGCATGGTAAATATTTTAACTTATTACCAATGGTTATAACCGTTAGAAGATTCTTCTGCTCTATCGTTTATAACCGTTGGAAAATTTTGTGCTACTAAAGGTTATACCGGTTAGGAATTGCTACACACATATACAAAAGCTAAAATTTCCAACACTTATAAGCGTTACAATTTTGGTACTGCGAAACAATATCTCATTGGGTATCTTATATTATCATCGCATGTTATTTCATTTGAATATACAAATTCAAATTTATAGCAATAACAAACATGAAACCAAATTTCAAACTAACAATTCATTGAATTGAAAAGAAAACATCAAACATACTAAAAAGTCATATTAAATTCTACAAAGTTCGTCGCTACAACTTCAGTGTCAATGCTACGAAATAACTAGAAGCTTATAGAAAAAAATGTGAGACTTCAATAAAACTACGAAACCACCATCAACCAACTCGAATAATGTATAATGACCATTTTGGGATGCATCAAAAAGCGGCTGATACAAATCAAGAACATCCTATATCCAAACAACTTTTTCTTCATCTATAACCATTCTACTATTCAATGATAATAACTTCTTTTTGTCATTTCTGAACACTTCAGCAACGACATCAAATTTGAAATCTTCCAAACCAATGTTTCCTTCATGACCATTACCTCTCTTCTGTAGCTTTCATGGAAGCCTAAATATTTAAAAACAACATTTAATATAATAATAAGAAGGAAAAAATACAAACATAAAAATCACGAAGTGCACATGGATCAGTTTAAAGGTATGCAATTGAAACTAAGCAGAGGCTTTAATAACTGGTGCAGAATAAAATTGACCAATAGAACTCTGGTATACATATGGAAGCCAAGTACCCCCCCCCCCATTCTACGTTTTTATCGTATACCATTATCACAAAAATGTAGCTACCAGATATGTGTCCATGGTATCAAAGTGTTACAAGATGTCAAAATTTTTAGTATAGGCAGCCAACAGTTGAAATTATAGATGAGAAAAAAAGTCGGGTAAGTAGAAACAATCAATAAAGAGTCCAACGTAGAAAATACTATATTTTCGAGAAATATCGAACTACATCAACTTATCCAGTTCTAATAGTTTGCCACTGCTAGTTTAGGTGAATGACATGACTTCATCATTTATAATTTAAAGATAATGAATATATAAAGATCATAAAAGAAAATCATTTGTTCCTGACTTTGGGAATGACTGCAATTGCACCAGGTCTTGCATCATCAAAACGATAAGTGACATGCATAAATACTACTATCATACATAAATTCCTCAATAGTTGTGTGAATCAGATATCCCAAGGGTGACTAAGAGCATACCCAGCAGCATGCGGATTCGGGCATGGGTTGAGGAGGATTCAAGTGGGGATTCGCGTGGCCATTCCAGAAGTGAAGTGGTGGTTCTGCAATTTTTTTAATTTAAAAATCAACTACTAAATGGAGAACAGAAAACCGTTTACCCCTAAACGGTTTTCAGTTCTCTGTTTAGTAGTTGAAATTTTTTATATATTTTTTCTGCGTATAACCCGAGCCATTTACCCAAAGTTGGATTCAGGAAAAAAATAATGGTGGCCGGGGTTAAAACCCAAGTTTCCTAAAATTCCAAATTCAAAGAATTTATACTCAAATTCAAACAATACTTTCTATTTCCTATCCTCATACAATTTCACCAAACCTCTCTATCATTCTTATCCTCACACAATTCCAAACCAAATCAAAAAAAGCAAAGAAGTGTTCAAAGAGGTATTAGGGTTTGCTAAAGCTAATATTTTCTTGAAGATGGAGGATCCTAACATTGTAGGGGGTACCATGGTAGTTCGTAGAAGGAAAATTGGGAGGAGGAATCGAAAATCCTTTGTAGGCGATGAGGGTGGAATTGGTGTTAGTGTAGACGAGATGATTTCACCTAATTTTCCATTTAGGTCCATCACACGGCTACAAGAAGACATCCACCACATTTACAACGAAGGTAAAGAGATAACGGTAATTGATTTATATTGTTAAACTACAAGTTGAATCTTCTTAATTTGATAACGTGTCACTAATTTACATAAATTCGGATTTATTAATAGAATCGTGATAGAATGAGATATCATGATGCTTCCACAACCGTGTTGAAATGGTGGAAAAAAAATTAACGTTCATCCTCAAATTAGAGACCCCGTACTTCAAATTTTTGGTAGATTCATGGATGTTGAGTTGAAAAACTTTGACAATAGATGTATTCATGCTATAGTCGAGCGATGGTGGCCGATAATGCGTACTTTTTTATTTCCACATGCTTAGATTGGTTTGACGCCATTGGATTTTACTATGTTGACACCATATTCGTTGGAATGAATACACATAGTATACCATATAACGAGAATTGGAGTGTGTTCGCTGATGCAATCCAACTTTTACCGCTTCTTGTGGAGAAAGATATTAAAAGGGGTAATGTTGCTATATCTCATCTGGCGAAATATTTTGATGACTATTACATTGCAGCCAATTTGAATAATCTTGATCATATTGCTCGTATATTTATTTTGTATATGATGGGAACTTTATTTTTTACGACTATCGATGATACTATAAGCCTTGGATACCTGGAAGCTGTACATGATTTGGAGCTTGCTCGGCAATATGATTGGGGTTCCGCAATTTTGGGATACTTATACATGAGTTTGGATTTGGCCATGTTGAGTGGGGGCATCTAACTAGATTTATCGAGCTGTTGCAGGTATATTAAATCGTTGTGCAACTTCATTAGTATATTTTAGTTGATTGATTATTCAATTGTATAATGATATAATGTTTAAATTTGCAGTATTCTTTTTTTTTTGAATATACGACCGTTTGTGGCTATGTCGTTAAAGAATTTATGAAGCAGACTACTTACCCCAGATTGAAAGCATGGGAGAAAGGAAATAGAGTCAACACCCATTACACATCAGGGCATCTCTTTTCTAGCACCAGTTATCATATAGATCATCGACAAGCATGTTACATAAATTGGAATCCATGGAACAACTCAGTTGCACTTGCCTTTGATGAAGTTGTACATGCATGCAAGTTGTCTATGAAACGTTTGCCACTTCTTGTCCCCCCAGGAGAATTTTATTAGTTGTTTCTAGGCAATAGGTGCTTACGACAGTTGTATGGTATTGAGGTTATCCCTTCAGATCCTCCTCTGCATATGACTGTAAGAAAGACTCATGGTTCATACGAGGAAATGCAACAAGAGTTATACCAAAATGATTACCAATAATTTATCTATCAAGGGAAGGATATAGACCACAAAACATATTGGAAGGCCATTTCTAAAGATGTCGGTCCTTTACTAGATGTCGTAGATCGTGTTGGTAATATCGACTACTTTGGGCCATCTGCATTGAAGACGGGTATTCAAGCCCCCGTTGTTCTTTCCTCGGAAGTCAACTATGCTTAACAGTTTTTTCCACCCCCTCAACAAAGAGATTGGGTTGATGATCCTGGATGGCATATGCATTGGACCGGTAAAGAACCGGTACCAATCCCGCATTTACCTGACATACATCCTGTTTCGTCTCACTACTCTGTCGATAGTCTATGGGAGATGAATATGGGTATGCGACATTTGGCTCTGGAACAATCAAAGTATTACAAAGAAGGATTGAATAGAATAAATTCGACTACAGAGGTTTTATTAAGTTATCGGTTCATTATTCAATACCTTTTTTATATGTGTACATGAAAGTATATTAAATTAAATAAATTTTTATTTTTGTAATGTAAAGAATATGGAGGTTTTTTGAGAACCCGTCTTAGGACTGCATTCCAAAAAAACATGTCGATCGAAATCAAACAAAAAGCGGAAAACAATAACCCAATTGTAGAATGAAGAGGAAGACGAAGACGGAGGCGAAGACCAGAATGAAGACGAAGATGAAGACGAATACCAGAATGAAGATGAAGGCCAAGACGAAGAAGATGGCGAAGGTGAAGACGAAGATGAGAGCGAGGACGAAGAAGAGGAAGAGGAGCATGATGTGGATGAAGATGAAGAGGAAGGGGATGAGGAAGATGAAGGCGACAATGAAGACGATGATAGCTCCGGTGGAGACCGAGGGGTTACCAGACCTGTGATTAGAAATAAATATAGGGTTAGGTTTAAAGTACCAACAGGTTCTTCTTCTAGTCCAGGTATGCCCTAACACTTATGAACGCTAACGCATCTAAATTATCATCACTAACCATATGGTTTTGTTTCTCAATTTTAATGAATTAACTTGTACCATTTTTCAAATTTAGTGGTTCGAACAAAAACAAAGAGCAAGGGGTTTGTAAGCAAGATGAAGTCGCTTCTTACCGGGAAAGGGAAAGTGAAAAAGAGTAAAGGTTACGTTCGGGGGTTGGTGGATATGTAATGTTATTGTTTGATAAATGTCGAAGCCTTGTAGTGTAATGCAGTTGGCCATGTAGGTGTGTGTAATGTATTATGTGTGCTTGTATTGTAATGTAGTTGGCCATGTATTTTTTGTGACATGTATTAGGTGTGTGTAATTGCGGACAGTTGGCATGTGGCTTTAATTCAAGAACTTGTAGAAAATGTAATGGGAATGAAGTGCTTAAAATGAATGATGTATGAAGTTACAATAGTGTTCAAGCATATGGAATGAGTATATTTAAGCATACTTGCTTACCTGCAACCCTGTACGAGGTTACAGGAGTTTTCAAGCTTCTTACTGCAGGTTTACCCTGCAGTGCATTTAAAAAAAACTGTTAAACGCCAAACTGAAATTTGCGAGCACCCACACAGAGCGACGTGAATAAACCGAAAGGTTTAGGGGACAAAAGAGGTTTTCCTGAAATGCTGGGTAGTCTCGACTGTATGCAGTGGGAGTGGAAAAATTGTCCAACGGCCTGGCATGGACAATTTATCGGCCATTATCCCAAAGCGACCATGATACTGGAGGTAGTTGCCTCTCATGATCTCTGGTTTTGGCATGCTTTCTTCGACTGTCTTGGTTCTATGAACGATATAAATGTGTTACACCAATCATATTTGTTTAAAAATCTCGCACATGGAAAGGCACCAGCATGTAATTTCACAGTTAGAGGAAAAACATATGACATGAGGTATTATTTAGCAGATGGTATATATCTGTCTTGGGGTACCCTAGTCCAAACAATTTCAGATCCAAAAACAGAGAAAGAAAAGTATTTTGTAGAAAGACAAGAGGCAGCAAGAAAGAATGTTGAGCATGCTTTCGGGGTGCTACAAGCCCGGTTTGCCATTATAAAAAAAACCATTAAACTTTTTAAGACCCAAGTATTAAGTAATGTGATGCGAGCATGTATTATATTACACAATATGATCACCGAAGAAGAACGGGGTTCTTTTTCCATCTTATTTAGGGTATGATCCGGATAATGCTGCTATAGTTGTTGTTGATAGAAATCCAGCAACTATTGAGTTTTTCTTGAGTAAGTTGCGGAAAATAAGATCCAGGGAGATACATCAAAATCTACAAGAATACCTAGTTGAGCATTTGTGGCATTTGAAGGGCAATCAATGATGTATTCCACTGTTCTGGTTTAATTATGGTAGTTTCTTTTGTGTATGTTGGTTTGTTGTCGATTAGCGTAGGGTTGCCTTGTGAAGTGTGTATCACTGTATCCTGGTGGTCACTGTACCCTGGTGTTCACTGTAGGTTACAGTGAACTTTGTTCCTTATTAAAAGCTATTATGTACTGTCGTATCAGTTGGTAATGATGTGTTTGCATTTGTTGTTTGTGTAGTACTCGGCTACCTTCTATATAAAGTAACTTAATTTCACTTTTTATTTACACCATCTTAAATATATATATATATATATATATACACACTCAAGCAACCATACAGCTCATCCAACAATGGAGTATCACAGTCACCTTTCACTTCCATTATCCTTTGACTATGAAAATCCAATGGAGCACCTTAGGCCTTCTAACCCACCTTCACCTGAAACTGATATAGATTTCTACATTGAAATGCAAGAAAGGCACTACGAAGATCCGAGAGAGCATGAATGAGAACAAGAAGAACTTCAAAGGAAAGAGAGGGTACAAAGAAGACATGTAGAAAGGAATAGTAGCCATCGTATACATGTTCCAGAACGCCAACACAACGTAAATATTGAACTAGAATTTGAACAGGAAGTAAATTCGTCAATTAAAATACGTGAGCGCGGATATGCAGCTGCTGAAGATGTTATAATAAGAGGAAATCATATTGGTCGACCTTATTTCAGATGTCATACCTACCCTAGTGAGTGTCCCTATTGGGAGTGGATTGACGAACCTTTTTTATAAAGAGCGGCTAACTACGCAAATGAATTGCAGTATCAGCTAACAGCGTTGCAAAATTAATCTGTTGGTTGGCAAACTGAAGTTAGTAGACTACAAGATCAACTTAATGGATTGAATTTTGGTAGACCAAACTAGGCTTATTATATCTCCTTGCAGTAGTATTTCCCTTTTTATTTTGGTACTAGTTAATGTTGTATGCTATCGTATCAGTTATTCCTTTAGATTTGGTAGATGTTCATTTGTATGCAATCATATCGGTTTTTATAAATGCTCCTTGTTTTCCATATTCCAGATCATTAATTCCTTACATAGATTCAAACAAACACTACAAAATACAAAGAAAGAGGTAAACAGATAACAAAGGTAATAGACTATCTTAGGATGCTTACTCAAATTGAAGCATATAGTTGTACCATAAATCGAAAGCTTCATGCCCCTTGAAATTTGAACGGTACTCGTGGACGTACCGTGAGTCATACGTTGATCGCGTCATCTTGAAAATGTCCTCCTTCACAGCTTCCATTATTTTATGATATCTCTTGCAATCTCCAGTGAACAAGGTGAACGCACTTCTCGTTGCTAGTACACTTTGCCTTACTCTGCAATCTGAGTGATTGTTGTACGCTTCATTGAGAGTCACCCACATATCTTGATCAATTTCTTCTTCCATGTGAAGTGTATCTGTCTGAATGTAAGCTTTGATCAATACAAGGAAATCTGATGATGTCCACGTTTTAGAAGTCATCTTGAAATAAATAGCTGAGAAAATTTATATGAGGTTATATAGGCCTAAAAAATTTAATACACACATCATCTAAATCAAAAAATTGTTATTGCACCAATAAAGAGAAGAATCTTTTCACACTTATCAATAAAGTTGTGTCAGGCCTTCACATGGACCGATAAAACTATATCATTCAATCACAAGAACCGATAAAGCTATGTCATGCTTTCACAAAAACCGATAAAGCTGTGTCATGCATTCACATAAACTGACAAAGTTGTGCCATGCCATGCCTACACTATCACAACAACCAATAAATGAGACAACTATTTCTCGTAAGTTGAAAAAGTTGTGTCATGCCTAGACTAGACAACTATTTCTCGTAAGTCGTTAAAGTGGGCAACTGTTTTCACGTAAAACAATGAACAAGGCAACTGTTTACAAGGATGCCTAGACTAGACAGTTCCACCACATTGGAGATAATAGCAATTGACAATTTCTGGGAAGTTGATAACCCTAGACTAGACATTACACTGATAGCGTAAGACTACTCAGTTTTCGAAATAATAATACGCAACAAGATTGTTTATATATATCATGTATAGTATTTGCATCATTCATCACTTACAAAAAACTATCTACACTAAATACAAAAACAACTTCTAATGGGAGACTCAAGCAATAACAATAACGCTGGCTTGTATGATGATAGTCTTACAAACTTTACATCTAAAATCAAACTTTTGGGAGGAATATTTACACTATGTAGAATATCCCGACTCTCGATAGTTACATACAAGTCTATAGAACATAGAAAAGTAGGATGCCCGTGACGGGTACGTGTGGGATGAAACTTCTTTATCTTTTGAGTTATTCTGCCGGATTGGTCGCTCAAGATCTTTGGTCTTCACCCGAACCCGAATCTGGAAAAAAAATAGGATCACTTCTTATGGATTCGTTTTTGCTATCACAATCTGAAGCTCAACAGTCAAATCTAATGCAATTTACTCCACAATCAAATCCAATACAGTTTCTCACTCCACAGCAAAGCCAATTCCTTAACCAAATCAATTTCGCATAACAGTTTGGTAACATGTACAACCCAAATCAATTTCCTTCAACCCCTAGCATGTTTAGTTTGCAGGCAACGCTTATTCCTACTGAAACAACACAAGATACAAATTCAGTTTCAAACGAGAGAATTAGAGGGAAGACAAAAAAGTTATACACCAAACGTAATCCTAGGGATTCTCAAACTGGGGATTCTGTGGATGCAAGCTCACAAGGTGGAAAGACGTGGAAAGCCCATAACTATAAGGTGTTAGCCAATGCGTATCTAACAGCATCCGTCGTTCCATCGGGTCGGTCCATTGGGAAGTTCTTCTTCAATCGAGTTAACGAGCTGTACAACGGGGACCCTGAATGCATCATCAAATGATCATTTGAGAGCATGACATCAAAGGTATCAAGATGAAGAGGGAAGTTATAGAATATAAAAGAATTCATCGGGATCCTTTATGAAGTATTTGTTTCGAACTTTAATTTCCTAGGTTGTTTTCAGTTTGCATGATTATGTGTGTTTTCTAGTTTGTTTTAAATTTCGTTTTAGGCTTGTTTTTATTTTCGAAGTCGAAGCAACATATTTTGTTTTTTATTTCTACTTCATGTATACCTAAAGTAAGCAACTTAATTAATTGGTTTGTAGATGTCTAAATGATCAACTAAGCAAGTTTTAACTAAAGCCTAATAAAATACATGCCTAAATTAAGAACAAAAAAACTTCACAAAATTTTAACCAATCGAATTTAAAAAATTTACCTACCTGTAACATATTTGATGTATTTAATTTCCATAAAATTTATTTTATTGTATTCCAATAGAAGATAACGTAATTAACTCAATAAAAATCTAACGTATTTAATGACCATATAATCTAATGCATTTAATTCCCATAAAAGTTAACGTATTTGTTTTCCATAGAATTTGACATACTAAATTTTCTTACAATTTCGAAGAATAAAAAAATTAATTTCTTTACAATTTTACTTATTTATCAAATTTAAGAAGTAAAACTAAATCAATTATGAGTAAAAAAAATTAAAAACAATAAATTAGCAACTAAACACTCAAGCATACAACATACACGGTGTCAACAAAACAAGAAATTCAATCGGAATTATGGTGGCAGAAAAAAAATGGTTAAATGAAATCACCTATGTTAAACGGTGAACTGAATGTCGTTTATGCCTTAAACGGCATTCAGTTTCCCGTTTTTCAATCGCCACTTTAAAAAAAAGTGGGGAGGATCCCCATTTTAGCGTCGAACTCGCGCTCAAACTCATATTGCTGGAGCACGAGTTCGACTAATTCAAGGGGATCCTCCCCAATTTCATGAGCATTCCCACTGTTGGGAATGCTCTAAGAAGTAAGAACCATAAAACTAAAAGAACTTTTATTAAATCACGACTGTGTTGCATTGTCTGAAATCCTAAAATTATATAGGCATGAATTACATTTCAAATTGCGTGGACATGTAAGACAATTGAGTACAATCCTAACTGAATAAAAATACAAGTATTACACATAGAAACTATTAAGATGAGACTACACATAGGGCTGTCAATGAATATCCGAAATATCCGAAATCCGTCCGTATCCGCATTCGAAAATGCGAAAAATATCCGAAATTCGAAAAGCGGATACGGATATCCGATATCCGAAATGCTTACCGGATACGGATACAGATATGGCAATATCCGTATCTGATAAATATCCGTCCGCTATGAAAATATATATTTTCGTATTTTTATATTTAGGTTATAGTAATTTATTATTTTATAAACATATGGATACAAAACACAAATGTGCAAAACCGTATTGTGTAACTACGTTGTTGCATTACAGTGTTATACAGTTAATTATATACTCCAACCCTTATACAAAGTTACAAAACCTGTACAACCGTTGGATGAAAATCTAACGTTCTCGGTTTTTTCCCTAGCCCTTAAATTCAGTTTTCACTAGAAACCCTTTCATTCTCGTTCTCTCACAATTAGCTGCAATTTACAACTTTCCAATTTCCATTCAGACATGAAACGCGATTGAAGTCCAGGCCTCGAGCTCCTCCATACCGCCGGTCCACGCCTTTCCGCCACCGCCTCATTGAAGTCCGCGGTCCACTGCCGCGCCGCAGCCCGCCGTCGATCAGGTAAAAACTATAAACCCTAATATTAGTTCGATAAACAATTTTGTTCGATCGCCGCCTAAAATTAGTGAAGTAAACTTTGTGCTCGGCAACTAAGTTAATTTACAAATTAGAAAGCGAAATGGGGAAGGATAGGGATTCATGTTAAACAGTAGATAAGCAAGTAAACTATGCATCAAATGATGGTAATGTTGCACAAGTGGACATTTCAGTAGAGCTTTCACGTGAAAACAATATAACTTTTGTCAGCATGTTTGAGAATTAATGGCCATCTAATCGAATTAAACTATTGTGTAACTTAGGTTGTGGTTTTGTTTAGAGTACTTAGCATCCTGTAAAGGGCGAGTCGAGAGTGTCTTTTTGGGTTACGGCCCTTAAGGGATGCATGTAGAAAATGAGAATTGTTGTTATTATTGTCATGTTTTTTGTACTTTTTTAACCTCTGGAGGATGAACTACCCAAAAAGAGAGTAGTTTTGGTTTTACAAGATCAGAAAGAAGTTGGAAACTGCAGAGGCCATTTTGGGATAAAATAAAATAAATATTGTATTGCATGGACAAATTGACAGCTTATGATTTATGAATATCATCTTTCCGAGAGAAAAAAAAATACTTGGAAGATTGTTGTGCTTTAAGACAAGAAAGAGCTTGATTCCAGTCTATAAATTTATATATTCGCAAAAACTACCATTACTACTTTTTTCTATTTCATCAACTTTTTCTTTTTTTAATGAATATATTTTCAGCAGTTTCTCAAAAACTTTACTAGCAATTACTCCAAACCAAAATAGTAAAAAAGAAAAGAGCTTTAACTATAGGATTGAATAGAGCATCCTATTAATTTAAAGAGCCTGATAATTGAGTAGAATTATCTGTTACGATTGTTATATTGAACTGTGCAGAGCACCATTTGTTAACATCTTATTTGCCTTTTCTTTTGTTACAGGACATAGGGCTGGAACCTCCAACCTAGGAAATAGCAGCGAAGGATTTACATGGAAAGTGCGGATTTAATTTTTATTTGCTTTAATTTGTGTGTGTGTTTGAATCAGCTTATGGATTATATGGTACTGTTTTTATATGCATTTGTTTTAATTTGTATGTGTGTTTGAATCAGCATGTGGATCTTACGATGAAATATTATTGTATGAATTTTATGTGACTGGATTAGCTATTGCTAAGTTGATATATTTTATGCATTATTTCTATTTTTTCAGCTATGGTTCAAAGCCAAATGAAATTTGCATAATTGCATTATACAGTATTAAGTTGGATATATTTTTATGTTCGGATGCGGATATTTTCGGATATTAGAAAATATCCGTATTCGCTAAGCCGGATACGGATATTTTCGGATATTTAAAAATATTCGCGGATACGGATATGGATATTATTTAATAAGTATTCGCGGATACGAATACGGATTCGGATACGGATTTTTATTTTCGAATACGGATACGGATACAGCACTATCCGCATCCGTTTGCATCCGTTTACAGACCTAACTACACACATCTAAAAAATAACGCAACAGATGCAAAGTTTTGGTGAGTACTAGATTAGGCCGTTCAATATTGGGGGAATGGGTTCAACAGTACACATCAGTACACTTATCTACCAATTAAATTAAAATCAAAGGTTAAAAAAGAAATTTACCAATCAAGTTAAGACCGATAACATAAAAATAGATCTGCACATCAGTACACTTATCTATTAACACATCCATGCTGTAAAGAACAACCCTTATAATAATGGTACATATAGCAAACAAATTAAGGCACATTTATTCAAACTTCATGTCAAACCAGGTGTCATGGGTTTTTGACGATCTGAAGTTGAAAATAAAATCACATGGAGTGGTGTGTTAAGTATACATCAGCACTTAACTATTCGGAATCTACCTTAATAAAAGGGCAGTATAAACTTTTGTCGTATAATACAAGTAAAACTGCTATCCAATAAAATTCTTATAAATGTTTGACATTATGCATTGTTGGGATAAAACTTCAGAACATATGGAATTTTTAAATGTCAGCTCCATATTTTATTCATACAAACCAAAAGGACAGGAAATAAGATACAACAAAAACAACAACTCAAAAACACTTCTCTACCCCAGACAAGCAGTAGTAGAACGACATCAAACATGTAGAAGTTCCAATGCGCATCTCGAAATCAAAGAACAATGCAAAGCAGAACAAAACGGGAATAACACCCGCCATAAAATAGAGTATATGTAAGAGCATCTCCAACAAAGGGACCATTCTTGTTACGGATCTTGAATTGGAGCAAAAATGGTCCCCAACAAACGTTATGTCGTGTAACATTCAGCCAAATGCTACGGGCTCAATTCAGATTTCTGAATTGGGCTCGCACGCTGACTTTATCGGCTCGTGAAGTCGCGAGCGGATTTTTTCGGTGCACGCCGAAAAAATCGGCTCACGACTTTACGAGCCGATAAAGTCTGCGCGTGACTAGTTTAGAGTTTTAATTTTTTTTCCCTATCCTACTACCTTATTTTCTAATACGACAAAATAAAATCGTTATTATTTTCGTGGAATAAACTAATTTGGAACATAATAATAGTTGATTAATAACCCTTACGAATACAAGAGAACGCCATGGTACAATAGAAAAGAACAACATCGTTCCTGCATACATGATCGATAAGTTCGGACAAGCATAAAATAAAACACGAATTCGGATAAGGGTGCTTCATAACTAGGTATCGCCATAGTGGTTCCATAAATGATTCATAAGACCCTTCTGCTGCCGGTTATGGAGTTCCGCATCTCTAAACATAACCTGACGGGTCAAATGAATGTTGAAGTCCTCCTCTATTAATGGTCGGTTTGGTCGGAATACTTGCGGTGGTTGTAAAGCACCCTCGTAATCGTAGTGACGTTGCTCTCATCCATATCTCTTTCAACTTCTATAATCATGTTGTGAAGAACGATGCAAGCAAACATGATTGTAGACATCTTTTTCCTAGACCACAACCGACATGGATTACTTATCATTGCAAATCTAGATTGTAAAACACCAAACGAACGTTCTACATCTTTCCTTTGTGCCTCCTGCATCGCCGCGAATCTGACTTGTTTAGGAGTCAATGGATTTGGACATGTTTTAACAATGGTGCTCCATTTCGGGTAAATGTCATCACCTAGGTAATAGCCATGCTCATAAGTATTTTGACCAAGGGTAAATGTTAAAGGAGGTACCTGGCCTTAAGCAAGATCATTAAACATATGAGATCTTTCTATAACATTTAAGTTGTTATTCGATCCAGGGATTCCGAAGAAAGCGTGCCGTATCCACATATCGTATGATGCCACAGCTTCCAAAATGATGGTTGGTCCCCTTTCCTTGCCGTTGTACGCACCTTGTAATCCCTTAGGACAGTTCTTCCATTCCCAATGCATACAGTCCAGACTTCCTAACATTCCCGGCCAACCCTTGCTTTCATGCATCTCTCTGATTCGCACTACATCTACTTCGTTCGGAGACCGTAAGTATTCTTCCCCATAGACATCCACCACTGCTTGACAGAAAGTTTCAAGTGTTTCAAGTGTCGTGCTCTCTGCTATGCAGTATGCATCGTCCAAAGCATCGGCTGGATTGGCATAAGCTAACATTCTCATAGCGGCCGTCATTTTCTGTTCACAGGACAACCCCTGTGTCTTCGATGCATTTTTTTGTACTTAAAGTAATCATTGTTATCTTGAATACCAGACAATATCCGAAGAAATAGATTTCTTCGCATCCTGTATCTTCTACGAAATATATCAGGCCCGTAAGTGCAATCGTCATCGAAGTAATCTTGCATCAAAGACTTATGGTATTTAGCATGATTTCTGTGTATAAACCTCCTTCCAGCAACCGATCCCCCTCTAGTTGTGGATGATGAACCGTACGCTTCACGGTATAGGTCCCGTATTTCTTCTGCTTCCTCTTGAAGGATTTCATCTTCCTCCGAATCGCTATCAAAAGCCATCACGCATTTCATAAAATTGGAATCCATTTATATTTGTGAATAAGTTTTGAATTGAGATATGAATTGCAATGTTACTGTTATATATAAGGTATGCTTTATTGGGTGGAGTGTTCCCCTTTATTGAAAAAAGTGCTACTTTATTGGACAGGGTGTTCCTTTATCGACATGGTGCTCCTTTATTGGAACGAGTGCCTCTTTATTGGACAGAGTGTTCCTTTATTGGACAAAGTGCTCCTTTATTGGATAGAGTGTTCCTTTATTGGACATAGTGGT
Organism: Allium sativum; assembly: GCA_030737875.1. Lineage (NCBI taxonomy): Eukaryota > Viridiplantae > Streptophyta > Magnoliopsida > Asparagales > Amaryllidaceae > Allium > Allium sativum. The sequence continues at coordinate 2,565,104 of JASFAX010000039.1, read as the reverse complement.
CCTTTATTGGATAGAGTGTTCCTTTATTGGACGGAGTGCACCTTTATTGAACATAGCCCTCGTTTATTGGTAAGAATGGTCTTTAATTGGATAGTAAATAGTGCATAGTGTAGTTTCTCTATCATGGCTCTAGTGAATAGTGACTAGGGCATAGTGAAGTTTCTCCATCACAGACGTTTAGAGCATTGGACTTTGCATTACATAAATATTTTGCATTACATAACATAGAAGCTTACAACAACGACAATTACAACATGAATAAATGCCAAAGTACAGTTGAAGGAACTACAACAACTGAACACATATACATCAAATTTAAAGTACAATAATAAACGATATGATAGTTTCCACCCACACCTACCACATACATGGGTAAAATCCAGCTCTAGCTGCTTCAGCAACATTCTTGTTCAAACGTCGTATTTCGGCTTGCACTTACAATGCATATTGAACTCCACGTTCGCACATCGGAGGGTCAATCCTCTACTTAAAGGAACAACAATCAATTTCGTCAGGAAAAACGGTGTGATCCTCGTAGGTTGCACAACCAAAAAATTGGCACCCAGCATTTTTTTGGTCTTCAAAACAAGGACGACCGATTCTTCTCCACAACGGTACACAGGATTGGATCCACCTAGACGTAATGGCTTGAGAACACGTCCTTCAACAACCATTTCTTTTCCAGGTCTTTGATTTGCTACCCCCTCATCGTCGTTTTCCCATTTGTCCATGTTGGAGGCTACACTTTCTTTTCCCTGTTCCGACATACTCCAAAAAAGGGAACTATACTTTTTTCTTAACAACTTGGCTGCTTTGGGGAAAGAGGAAGGAGGTGGCGGCTAGAAGAAAATAAATTGTGATTAAGGGTTTCAGAGAAACCACTATATATAGGGAAAACCAGAGCGTGGGTCCAGGGTCGTCCACTTACCCGTATTATTTAAACATATTGATGATCGGAACGTTGTAAAACGAGGGTCGTCCACTTACCTGTATAATTTAAACATTTCAGCACACGAAGGAGTTAAAAAGGAGGGTCGTCCCCATTTTATTTTATAAAAATCCTTTAACTTATATATGTAAACCATATATTTTATAAACCATTTCCACAGTGACTTTTTGAAATTTTGATTTGGACGTAAAACAAAATCTACAACATGAAAACCGATTTTTTCTCTTTCACTAGAAAAATATTGTCGATTAGATGCGAACGTGTCTTGTTGTGAGGAAATCCGACTTAGATTGGATTTCGTACAACCAATTGAAGTTCGAAACGTTATAAAATGAACTGCAGCGCTGCTGCAGTTCGTTTTATAATTAAATTACAAACCAGATTTGGCACTTGCCAAAGTACCAGATTTGGCACTTGCCAAAGTACCAGATTTGGCACTTGCCAAAGTACCAGATTTGGCACTTGGCACAATACTAAATTTGGCACTTGCCAAAGTACCGAATTTGGCACATGGAAAAGTACCAGATTTGGCACTTGCCAAAGTACCAGATTTGGCACTTGGCAACGTACCAGATTTGGCACTTGCCAAAGTACCAGATCTGGCACTTGCCAAAGTACCAGTTGCCAAAGTACCAGGTTTGGCACTTGCCAAAGTACCAGGTTTGGCACTTGGCAAAGTACCAGGTTTGGCACTTGCCAAAGTACCAGATTTGGCACTTGCCAAAGTACCAGATTTGGCACCTGGCAAAGTACCAGATTTGGCACTTGGCAACGTACCAGATTTGGCACTTCGCAAAGTACCAGATTTCCACGGAACATAATAAACAAGCAAACATTACACAGAATATCTGAAATGAGCAAACATTACACAGAACATATGTAACGAGCAAACATTACACAGAACATAGTAAACGAGCAAACATTACACATAACACATTAGAAAATAACATAAAGTCCAAAATATCGAGACATACACATATATACATCCAACCATACATATATATACATCGCGACATACACAAATATACATCATGATAAATCTGCAGCATCATCATCAGCACTATCCAAAGACATGTTGTCCCCGCTACCAGAAGGGTCACAATACGAAATATCGTCATCATCACTACCACCTCCTGATCTGCCACCACCATCTAATCTGTCACCCCTCCAAGTCCGCCATCACCATCTAATCCATCACCTCCTAGTCCATCACTCCCTTCTAGTCCGCCATCACCACCTAATCTGTCACGCCCTACTAGTCCTTCACCCCCTCCTAGTTCTCCATCACCACCTGATCCATGAACCCCTCCTAGTCCGCCTCCTAAACCTCCACCAGTACATGACCATACAGCGGTACCTGATGCTGCTGTATCACCACCCCCTGCTGCCGCTAATCTGGCTTGTAAGTCAGTGATCTACTCCTGCAATCCCTGAACTATCGCCTGGTGCTCCTGATATAAGGACTGAGAATGTAGCAGGGCCATCTCATAGCCGCAATATGTATCCTATGCTGGTCTAACATGGGTGCATACTGCATATATAGAACATATAAAACCAGTTTCTACAGCGTATAACATACAGCGTAAATTCACAAGTACAAATTTTACCTCATGTGGCAGATATAATCCAGCAGTAGGGACACCGTGCACCATTTGTGCAGGTGGGTAAACAATAGGCAGGAATATCTGCGCACCGCTAAGATCAAATGTCTGAAATGTATCGGCTAGTGCGAAATCCGTAGGAGGGTCGGAGATCTATGAAGGGGTCAGGTCAAAAGTAAACGGTGGAGGATGAACTCTACCACTAACCAATCGGGGACCAATGTGATCAGAGTTCATACCCCGCATATAATCCGGCAGCAAGTACCGTCTAGAAACTACCCGAACCCAATAAGGACCAATCCCTGCGTCGGGTAAGTGAAAATCGGTCGTATCAACCCATCATGCCTGTCTTATACCATCCACATACTGTCTCCCTATAGAATGCTGCAGCCCGAACATATCAAGTGGCAGAGGTGGATCTCTAGGTACGCGCAACTGACCGGGACCCTGGTAATAACATCGATCTCCCAAATACCATATAGGAAGGTGGGCCGGTGGGAACAAGAGGACACGTCGAATAGATAAGCGACATGCAATGGATAATGGATGGGCATCAGGTAGTGGGCCATCCGCTGAAAGTAACAACCAATAAGAAGTCCAAGGTGCTCGTAATATGATCCCCCTCTCCCTCATATCTAACTGAGTACGAGCCTCCATCAAGTCATGTCTCACACAAGCAGGAGCACGTCGAACCCCGTGAGTACTCTCCCATCTATGTATGCGTGGGAAAAAGGTCTCAGCAGCATGACTGGCGGTGGGCAGTATGTGTGGATGCATGTTAGCCGTGTACTCGTAGTACCAGCACAGCAACATGTACCAAAAACCGAACATCTGGCGAACCTCTCCAAAAGCATTGGAGTCAAGAGCGACGTATAGATAACCCAATATGGTAGATCCCCAATCAACCTTATGCAGCTGTTCTAACTCGACTAGTGCTGTTAGGTAGCCCAGCCTAATCGTACTCCGTTGGTTCGAAAAGAATGTCGAACCAAGGAGGTATAAAATGGTATCCCTATATACTATGTCATGGAAATCTACCACATCAAGATGCACTGTAATATAATCAAGTAAACATGTGATGGAAACGGCACCATTAGCTATATGAGCTGCTGACAAATCTGGCAAATACTGTAGGTAGGAATCGGGTGACTCAAAAGAGGCATCAAATGAACAAGTGACTCTATCTGGAAGGCCAATCTCAATCCCGTAAGCATGTAAAAATCGAATGGGATGATACTTACCTCACAAACCAAAAAGTGAAAATTGTGTGTCGTAGGCCACTATCTCTCTAATAAGGCCTCTACCAATGGTCGATCGAAGGACTGGGGAGGTATAATACGTAAAAAGAGTCTGAACGGACTAGCTAGTATCCTCTCTCGAATATGTAATGGTAATATGTCAATGGCATGTGAAATAAACTTCGCCCAACTCCCGTGAACGTAGATGTACTCGGTCTATTAAAAATAGAACAGTTAAATGACTATAAAACCACTATTAAAACATATAACGTACATGCACTAAACTATAACGTAGAATCAATAAGGCATACTGATTAACAGTTCATTAACTATAAACATTAAAAAAAATCATAACGGAACGGTGGCCAGCGCGGTAAAAGATCGATGAGTGAATCTCTATGGCAGCTCGTAGGAGGATCCATAAGTCCTCAATCGTCGTCCCCGCTGGTGGAGGAAGGTGAGCTGGACCAGATGCGTCGTTTGGCATACATGGAACTTTCCGTCTCCCCATCTTCATTACGCGTGGCGGCATCCCGGCGTCGTACCGAATAAAAAAAATTAAAAAGGGGATTTGGAAAGGGAATGGGATTTTGCCTCCTGCGCCATTCCTTTATATGCACGGGAGGGCACGAGCCGATTTTATCGGCTCGCCACTGCTGGGGAATATCAAAGATATTCCCCTGAATGTTACAGATCGTAATGTTACGATCCGTAACATTGCTGGAGATGCTCTAAAGCTAAGGATTAACCGCTCTCTCTTTTTGGTTACTCTAAACATAAAAAAATTAGCTAAATCCACAGGGAAATACTGTGTGTTTGAAAGGTAGAAACTTGGCCTCTAGTTCGAAATGTAGAACTGTGCCCCAAACTAAAACAAATCAAACCTGCATACATATATGTATAACAAAGAATTGTAATTCTAATTTTTACAAAGTAGTATAAATTTACCAAATAAATATTCTTTTGGCAGATGTGTGCAATGTTAAAAACATTACCTTATTATGTAAGTTTTTCCAAGCAACTATTGTATAACCATAATTAGTCATTTATACGTATATATTAATGTGAAACTAATCAAGAGATTGTACAGCCATTTTCAACTTCAACCTTAATAATTTTAAGAGGCTATCACTTTATTAAATTAAAATGAAAGGTTAAAAAAGAAATGCACATCCGTTTGAGTCATTACATATCTTGTGGAGAAGGGTCTACCATTGCTTTTTATAAATCATATATAAATTAAATTTCGATGCCAAATTTTTTATAGACTTATAAACCATAGCACATATTTAAAAATAATTTTTGTAAATTCCATATTTATTAAAGTATATGAATTAAAAATGATAGAACTATACACACCAGGTAATTTGTAAACTATCAAACTTGTATTATAAAATTAAAAAAAAAAAATATCACAAATAAAATAAAATAAACTCTTAATTTAACAAGCTAAAGACAAACTTCACTTATAACATTCGTGCTTTGGTTCATATAATCCAGAGCTTGTTGATTGTTATTCATTGGTGAAACACGTGATATTTCTTATTAATCCTACATACACGTATTCTACCTGCGCCTTGGCACCTTAAAATATTTAAGCGTTAATCTGGCTACTAAAACAAAAACCAATAAAATAATAAGTTTAAAAAAATAGAAAAAATAAAAGATTTATCAGGTCTACCTGGATATGTCAACACCAACAAAATAAAAAGGACCGATTATGGCTTAAAATTGTTGAGAAAGCTGAACAATGAAGCTCCAATGTTGTTTGCTAAATGTTTTTTCATCAAAATGTTGATTTGCAATAATTTGATCAACTATCATTCTCAATACGATTTGTTATTTGAATGCATGTCACGTATACCTGTGCAATAGTCTTTTAAAGGAAAATAGAAGTATATTCAACCAGCAATGTAAATTATAAAGATATCTTCACTTGCTAATCATTCAAAGATCTCTTTTAAAAGAAACTGACATTCTCGCAAGACATCATTTCTCAACTTTTCGTTTTAACTCAAGACAGTCGGCATATAAATTAAAAAGAAACAAAAACAATCATCAAAGGCATTGGACCAGAATGATATATAAGAAGGGATTATACCATAATAAACAAGAGAAAAAAATCTTGATCATTTTTCCACCAGCGTATGAATAAAATGCATATACAAATATTATGAGAGAAAATATCCACGATCACAAAATGAATAAAATATAAATATACTTTATGGAAAATATTTTTTTATATAGATATTTGCAAAATAGATGGTTGTAATCACATTGTTTTCTTTAAAAAATGATAGTGCGTTTACAATTATTCATAAAATGTAATTCTGCAACTATTTGCAGAATAAATGGATTCTAATTTTTTACCTACAACACATGTTTCACTACCACCATCCAAACCCCCCAATCATTGTAGGTGCTTCTAGCCCACTCTAGTAAAGCCTGATGCTAACCCCTTTGAAAATCAACCTTGACTAAACCAAGAACAGTAATGGACTTAAACCCTAGTCTAAGCAATTCTCAACCGCTCGCACCACCGTAGCTTTCGCCTCCAACTCAATTTTTACAATTTCAGAAGAAAAAAGATCCATAAACTGGGCATATATTGTTTGTATATACACTTCAAAAGATAATCTTGCAGTACATAAGTATAAATACAAGCCCTATTTTTTTTAAATACCCTAGATTTGCTAATTTTAGGTTAATTAATTTGTTAAATTATATGTTTGTATGTATAGTGTTGATAATATATGCATATATAGGTTGAATTAATAATGTTATTAATCTATGTATAGTGTTGCTAACATAGGGTTACTTAGTTTATGTCGTATGTATATGTGCATATATAGTGTTGTATATATATTGTTGTTAATTAATCTAAGTATAGGTTGAATTAATTGAGGCCCAATTCTTGTTATTAATTTATGTATTGCAAGTTTATGTTGTTTGTATCATCATAGAATTATGTGCCATGTATATATGTTGAAGTAATATATAAGATATTTTAGACTTGTTATGGGACGTTTAGTGGAAATGGAAATAACTAAGTTTATGTTTTAATTTTTTTATCGAAAACGATATTAAATTTTATAACGTACAGTTAGTTCGATTGAATGTTGAAAATATATGTATATGTGATAAAGTCCATATACACACAATTAGAGATTGAATTTAAATTGTTGAAGGCTTATTTAGTTTAAAATTTTCTCTTTACGTAGACGATTGATAAATAAGAGCACCAATCATAATATATTATATTCATAAAGCCTTAAAGTGTTTTTCAGTCCCGTCTGATAAGTATTGTATATGACCGTTATGTGAATGCTCGTTTTGTTAATAGAACAGACATATATATTCATCATATACAATATTTGTTGGATTTGTCCTTGTATTGGACAAGTTACAAACACAATAATGAAATTAAATCTTGTAAAGCATTTCATTTTAAATGATTCTTGAAATTTTGAAAGCGCTTCCTTTATGTTCCCTATGTACACGCAATTGTGTATTGTTCAGGGAACTAAAACGAAGTGCTGCCGAAATTTTGTTGAATTGAAAAGATTTACGCGATTTAGTTACGTTATTGTATTTGTAATGGGAGGTAGGATGACCCATCATCAAAGTGTAAATGATTAATTAACATAACATTCAGCAATAAAATTGTTTTAATAAAATGTTAATGCAAATTTTATCATACTTTTTTAATTACCTACTTAGGAAAAATGGAGAATTATTTTACTAATCGAAGCGGATGTACAAACGAAGAGAAGCTGAAGGCACAATAAGTGAACAATTTATTAATGACGTTGGTGTGTTTATTGATTTCGCTTTAAGTAACAACGGAAATGACGACGAATTCCTTTGTCCATGTAGTAGATTCAAATTATTAAAGCATTTGATACCGCAAACGGTTAGAGTTCATTTGCATCGGTATGGTTTTGTGCTGAACTATTTGGTTTGGGATCGTCATGGAGAACAGTTAGCATCTACTTCTGTACAAGTTGAGGAGGTATTGAATAATGAAATTGCTACGACGAATCTCATAGAACATATGGTTGAAGATGTTTCACGTTCAATGTTCCTTGGCCCACAATTTGCTGATCACGAATGTAATGCTGAAGAAGAACCAAATATTAAAGCCAAAAAATACATGATTTATTAGATGTCGTGAAAAAAATCCCCTTTCGGAAGGCTGTAAAAGCGGAACCTAATTATCGGCAACTGCTGAATACATTGAGATGAAATTTAAATACAATTTCACAGAAGCTGAATTTACAGCCGTTGTACAAGTAGCGAAGCAGCATATGCCTCCCAATAATTTAATATGCGAAAATCATTATGAAGTAAAAGAATGATGTCGGCTTTTGTTTACCATATAAAAAAATAGATACATGTCTAAACAGTCACATGATATTTTGAAAGGAAGATATCAACGTTAAGAATTGTAAAATATGTAATCAGGAAAGATACAAACCAAGAAAGAAAAAGGGGAAAGAAGTATCGTATAAACGTATGTATTATTTACCTATTACTCATAGACTTCAAAGGTTATATGCATCTTCTGTAACCGCGCAACATATGAGATGACACAATGTGGGAACATAGGAAGAAGATATGTAAACACACCCAGTTGATGAGGAAGTATGGAAGCATTTTAACCAAAAGTATCCCGATTTTGCGTTTGAAAGTCGTAATGTAGACTTGGTTTATGTACGGATGGATTTCCCCCATTTTCTCAGTTTGGTGCTAAATATTCATCTTGGCCTATAATTGCCACACCTTATAATTTACCTTCGTGGATGTGTATGAAAACTCCTTATATGTTTCTCGCAGTTGTTGTCCCTGGTCCAGAAGATTTGACACAAGGAATCGATGTTTATTTACAAACGTTGATTGAAGAATTAAAAAAATTGTGGTGCGAAGGAGTAGAAACATACGACATTTCACAAAAAAAGAACTTTTGTATGTATGCTTCTTTATTGTGCACAATCAACGATTTTCCTGCGTATGCAATGCTTTCAAGTTAGAGTACGGCTGGTGGTCTAGCTTGTCCTCACTGTATGGAAGAAGCAAGATCATTTTCTTTACCTTATGGAAAGAAAATTTCATGGTTTGATTGTCATCGATGTTTTCTTCGTATTAATTATCCTTTTAGAAGAGATAAGAATTTTTTTACAGCTATTAGGCACGAAAATTTGAGACCACCTATGGTTTGGTCAAGTGAAGATATTATGAACTTGTAAAGGATTATCCAAAGATACATGAAACTGGAGAATAGACTGAAATTCAAGGTAAATCATCGATTTATAATTGGTGCAAACAAAACTTATTTTGGGAGTTGCCTTATTGGAAAAATCTCCTAATTCATCATAATAATGACGTGATGCATAATGAGAAAAACATGTTTAACAATGTGTTTATTACAATTTTGAATGTAAAAGAAAAGTCGAAAGATGATTTGAAATCAAAACGTGATATCGAAGTATTATGTAATCATCCTGAGTTTCATATAAAGCCAAATAACACCAAAAAACAAAAAACGTGCTTTAACCTAGACAATAATCAAGTTAAAATACTTTTAAAATGGGTAGAAGGATTAAGATTACCGGATGGTATATCTTCTAATCTTCGTAGATGTGTCGACTATAAAAACAATAAACTTAGCGGATTGAAAAACCACTACTGCCATGTTATGGTGGAAAATTTGTTGTCCGTCGCTTTCAAAGAATTGTTGCCCGTAAATGTTTGGACTATTATAACAGAACTTAGTCTGTTTTATAAAGAGTTTTGTTATACTACTGTAACACCCCGTAATTCTGTAGCATTAAGTTTTGCAAATTAAATTATAATTAAATTTTAAAATAAGAGTCAAGGGAAATGGGTTGCGCCATTGCGTTCGTCTCGAAATTCTTCTTGGAAACGAGTCCGAGTTTTCGAGAAACGGAGTCTGTATGAGGGAGATATGACTCTCCGAAGTTTAAAGGATTTTCAGAACAGAAAAACAGCTCGAATTCGAATTCAAACCCCAGCGCGGACTGGGCGGGAATTTTCCCGCCCAGGACCAGGTCGACCTGGGGGTCGACACTATGGTCGACCTCCCAGGGACCACGTCGACCCTATGGTCGACCTGGGGGTCGACCTCGTGCTGAAGCCCAGCTTTGAGCCTGGGTTCATTCTGATGTATCTGGTCTCATTTTCTGTCTAGGTTCGTCCGCCTAATCCTATATAAACAGCCTCATTCTCTTTACACCATTCTATTCTCTCCTTATGTTGCCTCTGGAATAATTGAAATAAATAAATTAAAATAAAACACGAAGACTATTCTTGAAGACTACGACTAGGAATTGCATATTGGAGAGTCAAATCAAGATTAAAGCTTTAAGAAAAGAATCAAAGGCTAATTCAACGGCTTCGGGCAACGTCGCGCAAATCCTAGCAAAATCATCACAACGCTATTTGATTATCCTTTCTCCGATCAATGTAAGTCAGTTACATTTTAGATTTGAACGTCTAGATCTATTTGTGGCATGTAATTAAATGGATATGAGAATATGCCTAATCCTTTCGTTTGAATCGGTACTTGTATATGCCTTTGGATCTAATTAAGAACTATTGTGATTAATTACCGATGAGACTGTGCCTATGCCTATGACGTTGAAACTATTGTTAATGGCCTAAGACTATGACTGGGAACATAAGACTATGCCTATGCCTATGACTGTGAACATAAGACTGTTGTCTATGACCATGACTTTGAAATTATTACAGTTAGTTGCCTATGACTATTTAGGGTGATTGCCTAGGACTATTTTGGTTAATTATCCATGACTATTGTGGTTAATCGCCTATGATTCATAACTAAGAGATTTCTACCTATGACCATGACTATGACTATTGTGGTTAATTGCCTAAGACTATTATGGTTAATTGTTTATGCCCATAACACTATAGTTACAAACCATGTTGTACACCGAACTGGCATTTTGTTGGATCTCATACCTAAGGTGTGACTTGCTTAGTTTATTCCTATTCGCTATTATGTATGCCAAAACCATTGGATCCATTATCCTTGTATTTGGCTCGATTTTGCATGCCTATTCTTTTATGTTGATTCTCATGTTTATCCTCTATTCCCTTTTTAGTTTCATTTCATGAGTATTTAGAAAACTTGTGAAATCATGGTATATGTACGTTATGAATGCGGGGTTATTTGGGTATAATATGAAATCTATATTATTTGGCATAAATTAGAGCATGTATTATAACATGACTATTAGATGCAAATTGGGGGTAATTTGACGTGAATTGTAGAAGATGTAATTTGATATATTGAATCTAGTATTGGCAAGTAAACTAAGCTTTAGGCATAAATTGTAAACTAGAGTATCAAATCTAGTTTTGACATGAACTGTAAATGGGAATACTAGATCTAAATTAGCATAAAACTGCAGGTTGGGTTAAATGATAGGTAAATCAAGATTTGGGCCTAGAATATAGGTATGTTAGTGGGCATGACAAATGAATATGATACCGGCCAAATTTGTTTAAAAGAGTTGTTAGCAATTTACAAAAAGGATAAATATGTAAATCTAGGGAAAGACGAATATGCCTAACCCGAGGTTAGATTGAGTTACGGTATAAGACTGCCCAGAGCCGCCCGGCAAATCCAGCAACCGTAACAATACCTATCTAATGTGGGTGGTTAGAGCATTGAGACCAAAAGGACCCAAGGTTAGACTGAGTTGTGGTGTAAATCTGCCCGGAACCGACCGGCACATCCAGTGACCGCAACAATATCTGTCTAATGTGAGTGGTCGGTGCTTTAAAGAATAATTTAAAGCTAAGAAACAGTTAAGTTAGAATGGGAGGGTTAAGTCCATAGGAACACTTAACCAATTTAACATGTTAACTAGACTAGAAGGTGGGGTTAAGTAAAATACACTTAGCCAATTTAACATGTTAACTAGACTAGAAGGTGGAATTAAGTAAACTTAGAACACTTAGCCATCATACTATGCCAAATGAACAAGGTTGAGTTAAAACATGAAGGGACAATACTTAACTATTAGGGCATGTGAATTAAACAGATGTTAGGGTTAAGTTAACTAAGAGAACACTTAACCATTATAACGTGTTAGCTAAACAGATGGGTAGGGTTAAGTTAAAGAGAACACTTAACCAATACAAGATGAAGGGGTGGGGTTAAGTAATAAGAAATACTTAACCAATATAACTTGATTTGTGGTAGGGTTAAGTCAACATGAACTACTGATAACACTTAACTAATTTAACATGACAAATGAATGGGTTAAGTTAACTTGAAATGACTAATGACACTTAACCAATCCAACTTGACGAGAAAAAGAACTAAGTAGTAAACCTTAGTTAGGAGGACTAAGTTGTAAACTTTAGTTAAGAAAATGACGATTCAGGAACTAAGTAGTAAACCTTAGTTAAGGGAACTAAGTAGTAAACCTTAGTAGAACACGAGAAGGAGCGAACGTCCATCTGATCTTAAAGAAGGCTCCAACAGACTGGGTTACGAAGCACGCGGCTTCGAGGGGACGTAAGGGTACTCTTGGTATCCCTCTGTGAGGCTGCAGATGATCCGCCTGGGCTCACAGAGGTTAAGGTCTTTGTTAGAATAACCTAGGGTATGCCTTGGTTGCAATATGAGGCAACCTAAAGACTAGGATGGACCAGTGTGATTCGGCGAGACAAGTAGCCCTGTGATAGCAACTCGTCCTCTACCTACCATCTTGAGTCGGTCGAGATACGTACAGCGGAAAGGCGAAGAACTCCAAAAGACCATATACTTGCTATCTAGATATGGGTGCGGATGGCCATAGGTTAGTGGGGGAATAGTGGGCCTGCGTATAGTTCTCATTTTTCAAGGTGTGCCTTTCATTAGTTGAGGGAGGGGTCAAGTGGGACCCTAGCCACTGGAAAAAAAGACCTTAGCATCTGCATCGGCAGATATCTGAAAGCTCCCGACCAAGTTCCGTGTTTCTTGATTTGCCCTGCCACGAGACTCGGGTCGCACATATAGAGGACATGTGCATCTAGACAGCGATAACGATCCACGACACATACGTGGGGAAAGTCTAGGAACATATACCACTCTGGGTAGTGTGTCCTAGATTAGGGGCGTCGTTCGATAGATAGCATAATCCCTAGTTGGACCTAGGTCGCGTAAAACCTAAAATCCGAGAAACGTTCAATAGGTAGCATAAACCCCAGTAGCCCTGGGTAGAGAAAACCCTGGTTGGATCTAGAATGCACTTGATAGAAAACCCTAGGTTAGACCTAGGTTAGATCTAGGTAACAAATAATAGATGTACACCTGAAACAACCACAATTGCGGGGATTGGGATCATGTATCTGTTCTTATTAGTTTATACAGATTACTAGTTAGGTGGTGCAGGGATATAGAAATTAGAATAACAAGGTAGTGGTGAAGCAGAGAGAGTATAGAAGTGCATCCATATTATCTTACCTTATCATATCTTGTGCTAACCTTATGATTCCCGTCATCTTGGTGTAGTCTTGTATTCAGTTAATTCATGCCATGTTGCTTTTTACCTGTTCACATGCTGAAAGTTACTGAACTTACCAGACTTTATGTCTGACTCTGTTTTCTTTTGCTTTCTTGTCTTCCGTCCCCCCCCCCCCCTCAGGTTCGCAGGGAGGGAATATTACTACTTAGCCCAGTTTTCTTTCCAAGCTGAAGATTAGTCGAAGTTTTGCTTGGATTCTCTTTTCCATTGCTATGGCTGGCTCACGCTACATTGGGGAATATAATTGTTATTTTATGCTTCTTTATTTTGTAAGACATATATTCTGGTATTAGAAAATAATTGTTGTACAAACTATTTGATCAATAAAGTAAAGTTCTATTTTCCGCTATTTTAATTTTGTCTGTCTTGTAATATATCTGTATCTTTTACCTATAACTCTCCACCGAAGTTAAGGCATTCCCTTTGTGAGTGACCTTAACGGATGTGGGGTGTTACACGTGGTATCAGAGCTGAAGGTTACCGGATCAGATAAAAATTTTGAAAAAAAATATATTTTCAAAACGGTTTTTAAAGAAGCATTTTTCAAAAGAAAAGTTTTGTTTTAAAGGCATATTCCCCAAAAGCCATATGCACTTTCTTCTGATCCTCTATTTGAATTCTTGTCCCCTTCTTTCTTGAGTCTTCGGGGCTCCTGGCTTTCTGGGAGGTAACCTCATCGTGGCACGGTTCTGTTGGCTTAATAAGACTACGATACCTATCGAAGGGCAAAATAGTGCCCGACTCCCATCTATAGCCATAGTAGTTTCACCTGCAGCTAGTCTTCTTTCAAGCCTTGAAGGGTTTTCTGTGCGATGGAGGCAGCTTTTGAGAAACTTGTCAATATGATTACACAGGGATGGTAAAGATGAGGATGAGGGAGTTTGGCTAGGAAGCTCAACGCAAGGATGGGAAATTCAAGGATATAAACTCGACTCACGAAGAAAGAAGGAATTATAAAACCTAAGACGAGAGGAAGTATCTTTTCCATGGTATAATGGGGCATATAATTAAGGACAAGGGCAAGGACGAGGGATAGGATTTTCAGAAGAGGGTGCATGCTTCCACCACCAGAACACCTGAGAGAGGGATAGTAAAAGTCTTTGTTGGAAAAGTTTAGCTTTTCATTTTGATCAACCAGTTAGTACTTTTTTTGATCTTAGCGCTTCACATTTGTTCATATCTACTTCCGTAGCTGAGTCTCTGCACCTTAGTACTTGCATAGTAGAAGATCCCATTTTAGTCTCAAATCCAATTGGTGGTTCGACCCGTTTATCTTTGGTTTGTATTGGGTTTAATTGTAATGCTTATGTTTTTGGGTTTCATGGGCTATGGGTTGATTCTAGGCATGGGTTGGTTAGCTAGTAATTGTGAAGGGAGGGTAGTTAGACTTTTGATTCGCTGCAGAAATACCCTCGAGATTCCGTGTAAAAAAAATCAGTTAGGCTTAGCTAGCTAGAATCGCTTAATGCATTTATCGACGATTTGCAATCCGTTAGGGTAGTCCATGAGTACGCAGATGTTTTTGATTAGGTTGGGAGTTTACCTCTAAAAACGCGGGATAGACTTCCATATGTATCCAGTTGACAATGAAAAGCCAGTTATCCGATCAACGATAGTTTTGGAAATGGAGGTCAAGAAGCTTCGCAATCGTGAAGATTAATTAGATAAGGTACAGAATAGTGAAGCTCAAGAAGATGCGACTTAGAAGACTGAAGACTAGATACACGCATCATACCCTTTTTCTTAAGGGTACATCCTTGATCTCTTTTTCTAGGAATTTTATGCATACTTTCTAGCTTTTAAGGTATATCCTCTAGGGCGTATAATCGATCCTTAGGTAGAAGCCAATGAATGTAAACATGTATTTGAAACATGTTATGATTGATGGTTGCAAATGGTTGCTCGTGGATGCATATACACACCATAGGCGCTAGAACGACTCAGTCACTTTCATGTTGCATTAGCATATATGTATTTGCTTAACGGATTTAACTGGATATGTTGTCATATGGATGTTGCATATGGATGAATGGCTATGCACACATGTAGTATTTACATAACTAGGGATGCTTGCATACATGATTGGATGCATGACACTGACATAATTCGCATTAAGGAGGTCAACTGAATCAGTAGACCGTCTGATTCTGCATTATATAAAGACATATACACACACTATGCATATGAACATAAAAGCATTAGAAATCTTTTTTAAGGACAATGAATGCCTGTGATTGAATGGTTGAGTAGATGGGTGATTGGATGGTAGGATACATTCTCCCTAACTTGAATATTTCAAGGACGAAATTCTTTTAAGAGGGGGAGAATGTAACACCCCGTAATTCTGTAGCATTAAGTTTCACAAATTAAAGTATAATTAAATTTTAAAATAAGAATCAAGGGAAACGGGTTGTGCCATTGTGTTCATCTCGAAATTCTGCTTGGAAATGAGTCCGAGTTTTCGAGAAACGGAGTCCGTATGAGGGAGATATGACCCTACGAAATTTCAAGGATTTTCATAACAGAAAAATAGCTCGAATTCGAATTCGATATTCGAATTCAAACCCCAGCGCAGACTGGGCGGGAATTTTCCCACCCAGGACCAGGTCGACCTGGGGGTCGACACTATGGTCGACCTGGGGGTCGACCTGGTGCTGAAGCCCAGCTTTGAGCCTGGGTTCATTCTGATGTATCTGGTCTCGTTTTCTGTCTAGGTTCGTCCGCCTAATCCTATATAAACAGCCTCATTCTCTTTACACCATTCTATTCTCTCCTTATGCTGCCCCTGGAATAATTGAAATAAATAAATTAAAATAAAACACGATGACTATTCTTGAAGACTACGACTAGGAATTGCATATTGGAGAGTCAAATCAAGATTAAAGCTTTAAGAAAAGAATCAAACGCTAATTCAACGGCTTCGGGCAACGTCACGCAAATCCTAGAAAAATCATCACAACGCTATTTGATTATACTTTCTCCGATCAATGTAAGTCAGTTACTTTTTAGATTTGAACGTCTAGATCTATTTGTGGCAAGTAATTAAATGGATATGAGAATATTCCTAATCCTTTCGTTTGAATCGGTACTTGTATATGCCTTTGGATCTAATTAAGAACTATTGTGATTAATTACCGATGAGACTTTGCCTATGCCTATGACGTTGAAACTATTGTTAATGGCCTAAGACTATGACTGTGAACATAAGACTATGCCTATGACTGTGAACATAAGACTGTTGCCTATGACTATGACAAGGACAATTGTGGCTAATCACCTATGACTCATGACAATGAGATTATTGCCTATGATTATGAACATAAGACTATTGTTTATGACCATGACTTTGAAATTATTACAGTTAATTTCCTATGACTATTTAGGGTAATTGCCTAGGATTATTTTGGTTAATTATCCATGACTATTGTGGTTAATCGCCTATGATTCATAACTATGAGATTTCAACCTATGACCATGACTATGACTATTGTGGTTAATTGCCTAAGACTATTATGGTTAATTGTTTATGCCCATAACACTATAGTTACAAACCATGTTGTACACCGAACTGGCATTTTGTTGGATCTCATACCTAGGGTGTGACTTGCTTAGTTTATTCCTATTCGCTATTATGTACACCAAAACCATTGGATCCATTATCCTTGTATTTGGCTCGCTTTTGCATGCCTATTCTTTTATGTCGATTCTCATGTTTATCCTCTATTCCCTTTTTAGTTTCATTTCATGAGTATTTAGAAAAATTGTGAAATCATGGTATATGTACGTTATGAATGCGGGGTTATTTGGGTATAACATGAAATCTATATTATTTGGCATAATTTAGAGCAGGTATTATAACATGACTATTAGATGCAAATTGGGGGTAATTTGACGTGAACTGTAGAAGATGTAATTTGATATATTGAATCTAGTATTGGCAAGTAAACTAAGCTTTAGGCATAAATTGTAAACTAGAGTATCAAATCTAGTTTTGACATGAACTGTAAATGGGAATACTAGATCTAAATTGGCATAAAACTGCAGGTTGGGTTAAATGATAGGTAAATCAAGATTTGGGCCTTGAATATAGGTATGTTAGTGGACATGACAAATGAATATGTTACATGCCAAATTTGTTTAAAAGAGTTGTTAGCAATTTACAGAAAGGATAAATATGTAAATCTAGGGAAAGATGAATATGCCTAACCCGAGGTTAGATTGAGTTACGGTATAAGACTGCCCGGAACCGCCCGACAAATCCAGCAACCATAACAATACCTATCTAATGTGGGTGGTTAGAGCATTGAGACCAAAAGGACCCGAGGTTAGACTGAGTTGTGGTGTAAATCTGCCCGGAACCGACCGGCACATCTAGTGACCGCAACAATATCTGTCTAATGTGAGTGGTCGGTGCTTTAAAGAATAATTTAAAGCTAAGAAACAGTTAAGTTAGAATGGGAGGGTTAAGTCCATAGGAACACTTAACCAATTTAACATGCTAACTAGACTAGAAGGTGGGGTTAAGTAAAATACACTTAGCCAATTTAACATGTTAACTAGACTAGAAGGTGGAATTAAGTAAACTTAGAACACTTAGCCATCATAGTGTGCCAAATGAACAAGGTTGAGTTAAAACATGAAGGGACAATACTTAACCATTAGGGCATGTGAATTAAACAGATGTTAGGGTTAAGTTAACTAAGAGAACACTTAACCGTTATAACGTGTTAGCTAAACAGATGGGCAGGGTTAAGTTAAGGGGAACACTTAACCAATACAAGATGAAGGGGTGGGGTTAAGTAATAAGAAATACTTAACCAATATAACTTGATTCGTGGTAGGGTTAAGTCAACATGAACTACTGATAATACTTAACCAGTTTAACATGACAAATGAATGGGTTAAGTTAACTCGAATTGACTAATGACACTTAACCAATCCAACTTGACGAGAAAAAGAACTAAGTAGTAAACCTTAGTTAAGAGGACTAAGTTGTAAACCTTAGTTAAGAAAACGACGATTCAGGAACTAAGTAGTAAACCTTAGTTAAGGGAACTAAGTAGTAAACCTTAGTAGAACACGAGAAGGAGCGAACGTCCATTTGATCTTAAAGAAGGCTCCAACAAACTGGGTTACGAAGCATGCGGCTTCGAGGGGATGTAAGGGTACTCTTGGTATCCCTCTGTGAGGCTGCAGATGATCCGCCTGGGCTCACAGAGGTTAAGATCTGCGTTAGAAGAACCTAGGTTATGCCTTGGTTGCAATACGAGGCAACCTAAAGACTAGGATGGACCAGCGTGATTTGGCGAGACCAGTAGCCCTGCGATAGCAACTCGTCGTCTACCTACCATCTTGAGTCAGTCGAGATACGTACAGCGGAAAGGCGGAGAACTCCAAAAGACCATATACTTGCTATCTAGTTATGGGTGCGGATGGCCATAGGTTAGTGGGGGCATAGAGGGCCTGCGTATAGTTCTCATTTTTCAAGGTGTGCCTTTCAATAGTTGAGGGAGGGGTCAAGTGGGACCATAGCATCTGGAAAAACAGACCTTAGCATCTGCATCGGCAGATATCTGAAAGCTCCCGACCGAGTTCCATGTTTCTTGATTTGCCCTGCCACGAGACTCGGGTCGCACATATAGAGGACATGTGCATCTAGACAGCGATAACGATCCACGACACATACGTGGTGAAAGTCTAGGAACATATACCACTCTGGGTAGTGTGTCCTAGATTAGGGGCGTCATTCGATAGGTAGCATAATCCCTAGTTGGACCTAGGTCGCGTAAAACCTAAAATCCGAGAAACGTTCAATATGTAGCATAAACCCCAGTAGCCCTGGGTAACGAAAACCCTGGTTGGATCTAGAATGCGCTCGATAGAAAACCCTAGGTTAGACCTAGGTAACAAATAATAGATGTACACCTGAAACAACCACAATTGCGGGGATTGGGATCACGTATCTGTTCTTATCAGTTTATACATATTACTAGTTAGGTGGTGTAGGGATATAGAAATTAGAATAACAAGGTAGTGGCGAAGCAGAGAGAGTATAGAAGTGCATCCAGTTTATCTTACCTTATCATATCTTGTGCTAACCTTATGATTCCCGTCATCATGGTGTAGTCTTGTATTCAGTTAATTCATGCCATGTTGCTTTTTACCTGTTCACATGCTGAAAGTTACTGAACTTACCAGACTTTATGTCTGACTCTGTTTTCTTTCGCTTTCTTGTCTTCCGTTCCCCCCCCCCCCCCAAGGTTCGCAGGGAGGGAATATTACTACTTAGCCCAGTTTTCTTTCCAAGCTGAAGATTAGTCGAAGTTTTGCTTGGATTCTCTTTTCCATTGCTATGGCTGGCTCATGCTACATTGGGGAATATAAATGTTATTTTATGCTCCTTTATTTTGTAAGACAGATATTCTCGTATTGGAAAATAATTGTTGTACAAACTATTTGATCAATAAAGTAAAGTTCTGTTTTCCACTATTTTAATTTTGTCTGTCTTGTAATTTATCTGTATCTTTTACCTATAACTCTCCACCGAAGTTAACGCATTCCCTTTGTGAGTGACCTTAACGGATGTGGGGTGTTACAGCTACATTAAAAATTGATCGTCTACGTAAAATAGAGGAAGAAATACCTATATTGCTCTATAAAAGTTAGTTGATTTAACTTTAAGTACTGATTTACTTAAATGCATATTTTACGAGAGACAACGTGGTGTTCATGTGTCATACTGGGATGTTTTTTAGCATACACATACAGTGAGTCAGATCGACAACACACACTCAGTTTCCTACTCTTGGGAGCAGATGCCAAAGCATGTGATGCATACGTAAGTGTAATATAGTTAACTTAAAGTTATAATTTAATTAAAATAATGTTATCTAAATTCAATTGTATTTTGTTTAACATGATAAATTTCAGCACCAAATGGCATAGATGCTTGAGGAGACTGGGAGGACAGAGTTGACAGCCAAGGATGAGGATATGATTTTTAAGGCTGTCATGGATCCACCAACCTGAAACAAATGCTATGGTTTTGGAAACCAAGCGGTAATAGAAACTAAAATTTATAATAAAAACTGAAATTTACTTGAATTACTATCATGAAATACTGAAAATCTAAAATTGTCTACAGGTTAGGACATCCCACTCTACACATAAAATGCCAATTAGGCAGTGCTCATGGCCGTATCTAATTCGAATTGGCAGTGCTATGAGTCATATAAAATTTTGGTGTCTTTCTCAATTTAATATGGTCATTAACCGTATCAAATTGGTAATTTGATATGGTTAATGGTCGTATCAAATTTTAAACAAAAATACAATTAGCTACTTCATTACAGTAAATTCATTACAACAAATTCATTACAGCAAATTATAATTTCAATATACCATTTTCTTATAGGATAGGCTAATGGATATACCATTGCAGGCATGTCTACTAAACATACTTCAACTTAGCATGACAAAAGCATTGCACATCATTATTCACTTGTCATCTATCTTCTTGTATCTTCTGTAAATCGTCAATAAATAGCTTTTTCTTTTGTATCTTGTGTAATGCGCCTTTTGTTTTCCAACATCAAAATTAAATACCTAATACGGTATTGACTAAATATATCATTGGGTTGTTGATGCTTCCAGTGATTATTTCCCTAACTTCATCCCTTTTTTTGTGAACTACAAACAATCTCAAACCTGAAACAAAATAAACTGCATTTTAAGAAGAAAGTTAGCTATTGGGAGAACTAAAATATTAATAATTGATTCTCAAAATTTATGGGAAATAAAAGTATATGGAACACACATTGAACATGGTATAGGTAATTTTTATAATCGCAACACTAACTTATTCATACTTGCTAAGGAGCGTAATAAAAAAAGTTAAAAGTAGACTATTTTTAAGGCAAAATAGTTTCTACGAAATTCTGGCATCGCACCTCTGTAAATTCTAGCTCTTCTATATTCAGCTTTAGTTTGTAACCTATTTTGTATGTATATATGTATGGCACGGTGAAAAAAAAGAACTTATGTTGGATCTGTATGGTTTAAATTATTAATGTATATTATGATAAAACTAACATATGTGGATTAACAAACGATGGAAGTATTTTTGTAGATGCCAAGCATGTTAAGAGAAACAAAAAGGTTTCTAGAGATTACTGCCAACTTATTTATAGTAACTTAACACAAATATATAAATTATTAGAGTAAGAAGTATATGTCCTCATATCAACAGCTATCTTTTGCAAATCCTATCCATTTACTAATTTGTTCATGGATAATAATTTTCAGGGTGCTTTATCATGTTTGTTTCAAAACCTAATCCGGTTGGCAAAGCATTTTGAAAAGAGAATCTATCAATATCCACATCCTTGGCTTTGACAAATTAAGCATGATTGTCTTAGTTTCAAACTACCTAGATTTGACATTAATCATGAGTGGAACATACTAACTACAAATATATTGTATAACCAAAAAGAATAAAAATCAAAAGTAGATATCGAAAGGTCAGAAAATAATCACAAACCTAAAACATATGGTAACTGCACAAAAATAGGTAACAATAACCAAATATAAAAAAAATAAACAAGTATACAACATAATTATGGGTGTTGTAATACAATTGCGGAATAGTATGCCTTAGGTTGATTAAATTCGAAGAATCCAAACCTAAGAGAAATTTAATTAACATATGTGTCATGAGTTCTATACACCTTTATGCAAAATAGAAGTAAATATGAGAATAATTGTTCAAATAAATATATTGTAAAACACCCTACCATTGAATCGAACATTATATATTCATGCTAATGATAATTAAAATAAAATGATTGTCCAGAAAGGTAAATTCAAAATTGCTCAAATACATATGGTTCAAGCAACCAATATGTGTATTTTTTTTGTCCAGCCTCTGATTATCACCTTTGTGCGTCTTGTAAAAATAAAAAGTCATAGAGTTAGAGAATGGATAGAATATAGTAAGAATACTCGAGAGAACACTGCTCGGTAATGGCGACCTTAATTTCTCCTTCTTTAAAATCCCAGACAAAGTTAACTCTCAATTTAGCGTCGGATCATCTTTCGTCATTTCCTCCCAATTTAGATCCAAATTCATTACATGCAAATCGTTTATGATACCCGGTTAAAGGAAATCCATGAGCGCCAGATCTAGCTTCAAAATTGGATTTTCCAGATCTGGCTTCATCGTTTCAACATGCGAATCGAGTAAGAGCTCTAATTCAAGATCTTGCTTCTAATACTCAGGTATTTTCGAGTAGTGATAAATTAATTCAATCAAAATCTTGGTTAGAGGCAGTAAAAGAAAACAATTCACACTAAAACTGTTGAAATTGATGATTCAAATATTTGTATAGAAGGAAAGAAATTGATTGATTGTCAATCAATTGATTGGCTCGTATATGGAAAGATATAAGAGGAAGTTTTCCTTTTCGAAGAAAAATAACAGGCCAATCAATCAATTAATGAAGAACCAATTTACTCAGGGAAAGAGATTGAGACCATGATTGCGCCAACCATTTATGCTCCAATCAAATCAAGGAAGATATTATATTTATTTATCTTCATGTCCAAGTAATCTAGAAACTTCTCTTCTTTATCTCCAAGAAATCCCTCTATATAAATAGGGGTCATGTTATTGTATGAATGCGAGCAATCCACCGTTAATCTTCTCTCTATTGTAATCTTCTCCCCCTCTTATGTACTCGTTTCTTCATTAAGAAATAAAAAAGTTGTTGGGTCCGTGGAAGTAGGCAAAGCCGAACCACGTTATATTGGTGTGTCCTTTCCTCTCTTTTCTGTTTTCATTCACTCTATAATTTATGCCACTTGATTTTATTTTAGTTTTGGCATTGTTGAAATTGTTGTCAGATTAGATCATTAGGTTTATTCGTATTCCGCTGCCCAAATCTCTGATTTTTCACTATAGATTGGTATCAGAGCAAGTTGTTTTGTTCAAAGACTTTTGAGCCATGTCAAATTCCGCAAAGAATAACGGTGGTAGAAGCGCTACAAATTATGGAGTCGCTAGATTTGATGAAAATGGGAACTTTGGCACATGGAAGATGAAGATGGAAGCGGTGTTGAAGAAAGAGAGGACATTTAAGGTTGTCTCGGATCTAGAGAATTGAAGAAATTGGCACCTGAAGAGATAGAAAAATTGGAAGATGATGCTCTTACTACCATCCAACTTAGCCTTTCTGATGAATTACTTAGAGAGTTTTCTCATGTGAAAACTGCTAAGGAATTGTGGGATGCTCTTCAGAGAAAGTTCTACGACAATTCTCTCACCAACCGCATCATCTTACAGCAACAACTTTATTCATTCAAAATGAGGCCCGGAACAGATGTATTTGCTCATATAGATGCCCTCAACACACTTGTCATGAATCTTCGAGCAGTTGATGTAAAGATTGAGGATAAGGCACTAGCTGTTATTCTTTTATGTTCTTTACCTGCAGAGCATAACACTTTTGTTAACTCTATGATCTTTGGTGTTTTTCTATTTGCTTGGAGGATGTGAAGACAAATTTGCATAATGAGATGTTGAGAGGAAAGTTAGCAAGCATGAGCATGGAGAATGATTCTTAAAGCCTTGTTGCACAGAAAGTTAGCAAGCATGAGCATGGAGATGTCGGGAGCATCCTATCACATGACACCTGATAGGCACTTTTTTTCCACTTATCGTCAGCTTGATGGAGGAGAGGTTCTCATGGGAAATAATGCTTCTTGCCGCATGATTGGTATTGGAACAGTAAAAATCAGGATGTTTGATGGTGTTGTTCGTACTTTATGTGATGTCAGGCATGTGCCTGATTAAAGGCGTAGTTTGATCACCATTGGAGCACTGTGCAATTTTGGCTTAAAGCGTGTAATAGAAAAAGATTCATTAAAAATTACAAATGGCCCATTGATAGTAATGAAAGGGGTAAAAGTTGGAAATTTATATTTGATGAAGGGTACAACTGCTGTTGCGGAGACTGCTTCGGTTATTGATTCAGTTGATTCCGATTCTACCAGATTGTGGCATTTTGTATGGGTCACATTGGAGAGCGCAATTCAGAAGTATTGAGAAAGTGAGGCTTGATTGACGGTGTTCATCATTCAAAACTTGACTTTTGTGAAGGATGTGTACTTGGAAAGCAGACGAAGGTTTCTTTTGACATTGCAGAGCATAAGTCTAAAGATGTTTTAGAGTATGTTCATACTGATGTTTCGGGCCCCGCACCATGCCTATCTTATGGAGGAGCCAGGTATTTTGTTTCATTTGTTGATGATTTTTCTAGAAAAGTGTGGGTCTACTTTATGAAGGCTAAAGATGAAACTTTTGATAAGTTGAAATCTCTTGTTGAGAACCAGTCTGTAAAGAAAGTGAAGGTTCTTCGTTTAGATAATGGTGGTGAATTCACTTCTCAAAAATTCGTCAAATTTTGTGAGTCCGAGGGAATCAAAAGACACTACACCACAACAGGAGACCCTCAGTCAAATGGGGTTGCAGAGAGAACGAATCGGACTTTGTTGGAAAGAACTCGTTGCTTACGGCTAACTGCGGGATTAAATAAGAGATTTTGGGCAGAAGCGTTATCTACAGCGGTTTTCCTTATCAACCGCACACCTTCTACCGCGATAGATATGAAGATTCCTGAAGAAGTGTGGAAGGGAGAGCCTATACCATATTCTTTTCTCAGAATGTTTGGTTTTCCAGCTTATGTGCATGAGAGCGAAGGGAAGTTGGATCCAAGATCGCGCAAGTGTATTTTTCTTGGCTGTAAGAAAGGAATTAA
Organism: Allium sativum; assembly: GCA_030737875.1. Classification (NCBI taxonomy): domain Eukaryota; kingdom Viridiplantae; phylum Streptophyta; class Magnoliopsida; order Asparagales; family Amaryllidaceae; genus Allium; species Allium sativum. Next base: position 2,539,943 of record JASFAX010000039.1, on the reverse strand, counting down.
GGGTTATAGGATGTGGTGTCCTACTACCCAGAAGATTGTTACTAGCAGGCATGTTACATTTGATGAGAAGGCTTTGTTGAAGGTGGAGCCTTCTTCTTCAGTTATTGATGATGTTGAGAGGACAAATTCAGAATACCAAACACAAGGCAGATCATCAGACTTCCATACAAGTAAAAATGGTGATTCCGATGACACCGTGGTTGATAGGTAAGAGACAGAAGATCAATCTCAAGGTGGAACTCAAATTCAATCTCGACCAACGAGAGAGAAGAAAAGACCTACATGGCTTGATGATTTTGTGGGATTAAGCATTGAAGATATTGACTTTGATGACATGGCAGCGTATGCATTAAGCATATTTCATGATGAACCAAGAGACTATAGAGGTGCCATTAGTTCAGTTGATAGCTCCAGTTGGCTAGTAGCAATGGAGGAGGAGATTGAGTCTTTGCACAAAAATCACACTTGGGATTTAGTGTCACTTCCTTCTGGCAAGAGAGCAATTGGATGTAAATGGACTTATGAGGTGAAACATGGCGGCAATGGTGACTTGAGGTACAAAGCAAGATTAGTGGTGAAGGGTTATGTTCAAAAGAAAGATGTGGAGTTTCATGATATTTGTCTCCAGTTGTTAGACACAGTTCCATTTGCATTCTTTTGGCATTAATTGCACACTTCGACATAGAGTTGGAACAACTAGATGTCAAGACAACATTCTTGTATGGTGATCTTGAGGAGGACATTTACCTACAGCAACCAGAGGGGTTCATTGATAGCAGCAGGCCAGATCATGTTTGTAAACTTAACAAATCTCTTTATGGCTTAAAACAGTCTCCTAGACAATGGTATAAGAAATTTGATAAGTTTATGATCTCACATGGTTACTCTAGAAGCTTTAAGGACCAATGTGTCTATTTTAAAAATGTAATGATGACATCATCTATTTGTTACTTTATGTTGATGATATGTTGATAGCTTCTAAGAGCATATTTAATATTTCGGAGTTGAAGATGGAGCTCAGTAAGGAATTTGAAATGAAAGATTTGGGAAATGCACAGAGAATTTTGGGGATGGACATTCAGAGGGATAGAAAGCAAAGAGTTTTGAGGCTCACCCAAACTCAATACATCGAGAAAGTCCTATCTCGATTCGGTATGGAGAGTGCTAAATCGGTGGCTACTCCATTAGGATCTCAATTCAAGCTATCCAGAGATATGTGTCCCACATCAGATGAAGACAATTGGGATATGCGTAATATACCTTATTCTAGTGTTGTTAGTAGTCTCATGTATGCAATGGTGTGCACGAGACCAGATTTGGCCCATGCAGTTGGTGTTGTCAGTTGATATATGTCTAACCCAGGTAAAGAGAATTGGCAAGCAGTGAAGTGGATACTCAAATATCTTCGTGGCACTTCTTCAGTTGGCTTGTTATATGGTGGAGTAGATGGAGACATCTTTATTAGAGGATACTGTGATTCAGATTATGCCGGGGATAGAGATGGACGGAAGTCGGTGTCGGGCTATTTTTTTACACTTGGCATAGGCCCGATTTCGTGGAGATCAAAGTTGCAGCCTATCGTAGCTTTGTCGACTACCGAAGAAGAGTTAATATCGATTGTGGAAGCAACAAAGGAAGGATTGTACTTACTTCAGTTGTTGGATGATCTTTCAATGGCACAGCGGACAGTGGAGCTACTTTCAGACAGTCAGAGTGCGATTCATCTTATTGAGAATCAGGCTTATAGTTCACAGACGAAGCACATTGATGTTAGAGGTTTCTTTCTTATGCTTGAGGAAGAACGAAGCAAGATAAAATTATTAAAGGTGGGTACTTCGGATAATCCTTCAGATATGATGACCAAGTCACTTCCAAAGGACAAGTTTGAGCATTGCTCAAACTTGATCAGTTTACTTCCTGTTACTTGAGCGCCATGGGGCGCTAGGCCCAACAACTTCTATGTTGATTGTTGAAGATGAGATGATGAAGAAAGATTGTCATATTTGAATCAAGGTGGAGTGTTGAAATTGATGATTCCAATATTTGTAGAGAAGGAAAGAAATTGATTGATTGTCAATCAATTAACTGGCTCGTATATGGAAAGATACAAGAGGAAGTTTTCATTTTAGAAGAAAAATAACAGGCCAATCAATCAATTAATGAAGAATCAATTTACTAAGGGAAAGAGATTGAGACCAAGATTGCGCCAACCATTTATGCTCCAATCAAATCAAGAAAGATATTATATTTATTTATCTTCATGTCCAAGTAATCTAGAAACTTCTCTTCTTTATCTCCAAGAAATCCCTCTATATAAATAGGGGTCATGTTATTGTATGAATGCGAGCAATCCACCATTAATCTTCTCTCTATTGTAATCTTCCCTCCCCCCCTCTTATGTACTCATTTCTTCATTAAGAAATAAAAAAATTGTTGGGTCTGTGGACGTAGGCAAAGCCGAACCACGTTATATTGGTGCGTCCTTTCCTCTCTTTTCTGTTTTCGTTCACTCTATAATTTGTGCCACTTGATTTTATTTTATTTTTGGCATTTTTGAAATTGTTAACAGACTAGATCATTGGGTTTATTCGTATTCCGCTGCCCAAATCTCTGATTTTGCACTACAAAAATTCCATTCAACTTAGTTATTACGAGCCACATGTTAAGGATGATGTTAAGTTTGCTGTCATCGGTGAGAATTTGGTCAATGAAGCGATAGATAAGTGGTCTAACTCCATAGTTTTTTATTTTATGGACGTAAACCCTACTTTAATTACTTGAAAGATTATATAGATTGGAATTGGGGTTTGAAAGGGAATTATCAACTGTTCTCGAGGGATAATGGTTTCTATATCATCAAATGTGACATGTTAGAGGACTGTGATAGAATTTTAAACTCAAGGTCGTATTACTACAATAAGAAATTTATATTTATGAAGAAGTGGCAACCTATTATGAAACTTACACGTGAACTTCTTCACTCTATACCTATATGGATTAGATTACCCAATTTGGACCTAGATTTCTGGTCGGTGGAAGCGATAAGTAGGATTTCCTCTATACTGGATAAACCCATAAGACTAGATAATGTCACTGAAGGTTTAATTCGAATATCTTACGCAAGAGTGCTAGTGGAAGTTAACATAGACTTTAAGTTCCCTGAGGCTATTCCTATTCAATATCATAATTGGGAAGTTGTATGGCAAAAAGTATATTATGAATGGGTTCCTTCATCTTGTTCTAGTTGTAGATTTTTTGGACATCCTATTGCATTATGTAAATCGACAAGGATATGGATGCCTAAAGATAAATCAGATAAAGTTTGCGGAATGCAGGGCCGACCCTGGCCTAGTGCGAGCCGTGCGACCGCACAGGGCCCATTAGGTCAGGGGCCCAAAAAAAACTGTATTACCTTTACTAGAGCTGCTTTTTCTTGTCAGGATGCGTGTACTTGATAGTAATTTATCTATGCAAAAGTAGATATGACTGTATGCTTTGGTGACATCAATCAATATATTAAAATGGAGATGTGGCTTGTGTGGACCTCTAGTTGACAGATTGAAAATAAGGGTAAAAACATTATGAATTTGTTGAAAAACGCAATTTTCTCAATGGATATGCACAGTAGAAAAAAGCACATTTTCACTTAAGTTCAATTTCATAAAATAAAAAATTAAGGGCCCAAAATTTTGGTCCCGCACTAGGCCCATAAATACTCAGAACCGGCCCTGGCGGAATGGGAATTGATGATAATTTGGTGGATAAATCTGCAGTGGTCAAATCTAAGCCGATAGTGTTACTTATAACTCAGTGGGGATTTCAGGAAAAGACACTAATTTAGGTGTTGAACATCATATACTTCGGGATATTTATGCAACAGGCGAGGAAACACATGAAATGTGTAATGATGCAAGGATGTCTGATGACCTGAATCATGTTGAAAATCTTGTTGATGGTAATGGCACTGGTATGAAACAAAATAAGCAAGAAGAAGTCAAGGAATTGAATGATAAGGTACAATCAGTTTCAGATCTAATGGGTTTAGACTGCAGTAAAGAAGATGTTGTTAATACAAAGGTCAGTATTTCTTATATACCTGATCAGTATGAAAGTAAGAATTATGAGATGCAGGACCAGTTATTGGAAGAATCGGATAGTTCATCTAGTAGTGTCAAAAGGAGGAAAATCAAATCTAAAGTCAATATGTCAAAAGGGGGTTATGATATAAAATTTGATGAGCCTCTGGTTGAAACAAATCCAGAATGGACTAAGTTGATGTCTCAAATCCAAACTAGATCAAAAACAAAGAAAAATAGAGATGATGGTGGTTCTCTAGGAGGTATTAAAAGTGGTGATATAGTCAAAAAGTAATTCCTTTCTTCATCTTGTTGCTGTTGTGGTGCATGAGCTTTTTGGCGGGGTCTATGTTTGGTTTGTAGTCTTTCTGAGGCTGTTGTGTCACTTGATGTTTTGATTCTGGTACTTGTGGAGGATAGGTTCAATTCTCTGATTTGTATTTGTGAGTTTGGTGCTGATGGTGAAGTTCATTGCTGCTGTTAGTGATGGTTTGCTATGCTACATGATTTCTTCTTTGGTACTTGCATGGAGTGGTGAAGTTTTGGCAGTGATTTTCTTAATCTATGATTTACGAATTTTCTGCTTGGCTTTATGATGGGCAATGATGTTGGTGGCTTCTTGCTTGGAGATTTTCTTATGATCTCTGCAGGTTCGGTTTGCGGGTTTAGTCTGCATGGTTTTGAACTGGAGTTTGGAATATGTTGCTTTGTGTCATCTTCTTTGTTATTCTGTAGGGTTTGGGCTTGTGTATTATGTATTTTCTTTTCTGTTTGCCTAGTAGTGTATTTAGGTTCGAGCTGGAATTGTTAGGTTGTATAGTATTTGTTTGTAGTCGTTGTTTATTTCGTTTCCAGCTAGACCCATCCTTTGTAACCTTTTTATTGTTATATAAGTACCCTTGCTTTCAAAAAAATAATTAGAGAATGGAAATAAACTGAATCATAAACTGGAAATAAATAGAGACGTGACTCTATAAAAAGGAGGAGTGATGCAATAGAGAAAGAATCAAATATATTTTTCATCCCGATGCTTAAATCACAATTCATCAAACAAAAAAAAGCAAACTACCAAAATTTAGAAATGACAAACTTTTAAAAATCATTGTAACCTCTATAAAAGAAAGGGCATGGTATCTAGAAATTCCTTTTTTAATCTAATTGTTGTGATAAATAGATTGTTACTATAAGAATAATAAAAATTGACTACGACTTCATACCATAGTTGTTCATCTTAGTTTCTAAGACCAACAACCATAGCCCCAAACGAAGCCATCATGAAGATGCAAGTAGTGGATCACCCGATGCATGAGCTTAGCTGTCACCATAATCAAATGTTGGCGATTACTAAGCATTTTTTTAAATAAAACATCATCTTTGAAATTAAGTACGCATCCAATTTACCTTTAGGATAAGGTTTATGCAACCATAAACAAACAGAAGACAACTATGATAATGTATCTAATTTACTTCATTATTTCAAACGAGTAATGCAATTTATGATGTAATTATGTTTATGGCATTAACTTAAATAATCGGCTAATTTCACATGCTTAATGCAACCCAAATGCAGAATGTGAAAGTAATCATTGTAAAGAAAAACTTCTCCATATATGTACAGACTGTGTAGAAAACAAAACTCTAATCAATTTCATCAATCATAATAATAACTTATATATTTATATATTGAACTTATTAATTGTTGAGCAGATATGTAAAACACGTTATCTACATTAGGAATAATTATGCTAGAAAATATAAGAGAATTTTGTCAGATGAAAGATATAAATATGGATGTTTTGAATAGCTAATATATTGTAACGAATCGTATTATCATTTCAGAACAACATTGTATTTCAAAAAATATAGAAGAAATTAAACGCATGGATAAACGGGAATAGAGAAAATTCGTAAATTAAAATACTTATAGATACAAAGACAAAGGAGAGATGAACAGAAATAGAGATCGATGGGAATGGAAAAAAAAGGAAAACACAAAAATAGATTTTAGGGAACAAATAAAACATGTTATGTCAATAGTATAAAATGTTAATTAGTAGTTGAATGATGGCTACATACGAATCATATAAGCTTAGAAATTTTTCATGTTATATTCATTTCTTCCACTTTAAGATAACAATATATTAATCAATCATATGAAATGAAATAATTTCTACATAAATATAGTGTACTTTAGCTATTTTAGACTTAAACACAACATGTCTTTTACAGAATTTTAAAACCGTTTGGAGTTATAGAAGCATAACGATTGCAATCCAAAAAACCATTACCAACTCAGAGTAAAAAGAATATTTTAGGAAGCAAAAGATCTAATCCTGACATTATAACTGACTCGCTTAGATATGAGACAGACAGAGAATAAATTAGAATTGAGGAAGACAATTTTTTCCAGATTAATTTCGAATTCATGTACTCAAAACATAAAGGATTAAAAAATAAAAATCTAACCTTGGCATAGCACATAAATCATCTAGTTTGGAAAGAAGTGCAAACAAACAATTGTCTAAATATCCAAAAGCGAAAATGTATAAACTAAGTCATAATAGGAAAAGATTAAAATATAAATGTGAAGATCTATATTCTAATTACTTATGATGTTGAAATTATAGCAACAACACCATAACTCTGAACTCTACCAACGAATGCTCAGATCAAGTAGCGTCATAACTCTGAACTCTACCAACAAATGGCCACTTCTTGTTTCTTCAACAAAATTGAAACTAGGGTTTTAATTCCTTATGAAATCAACCGCTCCTCTGTGCTGATCGATTGAATAATACCTTTGGCTTGATTTGATGTCGATCGTTGCTATATCCATTCGGTTGGTTGCGATTTGATTCAAAAAAATGGATGAAAGGGAAAAATGAAAACCGATTGTGAGAAATAAAAATATGATGTAGATTTGGGTAGAAATGAAAATAAAACGGGGAACTGGGAGCGAAAATAAGATGCAGATTTGATACAAACTCGAATCAAATTATCTGATCCGAAGCTTCGACCATCTAGGTTAGATTTTAGGGGTTAGGGAAGGAGCAGATTGGTTGAGCTGTAGCAAATGAAATTTGATACAGCTATGAGTTGTATCAAATTTGATACGGGTTTAAGTCGTATCAAATCTACGCATGTTGATGTGCCAAATTTGTTGTTTTGGTGTAGTGCCAGCAGTCGTACCATAGAGCTCAGGACGAGGAGATCGCAGAGCTAATGAGTGTGATCGTCGCCGCGAAGAGTAGATGGAGTAGCTTAACCGACATTTGGCGGAGTTCATTGCCCAGTACGGTACGGGTCCTTCATCTGGTGGTTTTGGGGAAGACTGAGTTGAGGTTAGTTTGTTTTGATGTGATAAATATGTACATATACGCTTTGAGAGTGGGTGAGGATTATGCTTGACACATTATTATGGTTTGTACGTGTTGATGCTGTGTTGGTGATGATGGTTAAGACGTGGTGTTGGATGATTGTTTATCTTGACGTTGGGATGTTTGTACATATATGTTGTGTTGATGACATTAGGTCGATGTATTTTGTAAATATTGGTTTATGTTATGTGTTTTGCATGTTTTATGTTTGATTTTGGTATAATATTATGTTTGGATATATATATATGTGTGTGTGTGTGTGTGTGTGTGTGTGTGTGTGTGTGTGTGTGATTGTGACTGTGATGTATATGCTCGAAATAGAGCTGTTTTGTTGAATATGAGATTGTGGGTGGTTTGAAGCGAGCAATCTGAAATCTGTAAAAAAAATGCCTAGATTTCCAACGGTTTACGGGTCCATATATTTCATCGGTTTCCAACAGTTACCAACAACCTTCAGCAGTTTCCAACAGCTTATTTGCCCAACATGAAATTCATGTGACCAATTTATAAAGTTGGAAGCCATTGGAAAATTGCCATTGGAGGTATTGGAAGTCTTCGGAAACTGTTGATCTGTACACCAACGGATGTACCAATGGCTTCCAACGGCCGCCATCGTCCCCTAACCATTGGTATTCCTTGTTCCTCTTATAGTGAAAAATAAAATTAAAGAAAATGAAAGAGATAAATTTGGACAATTAAGCTAAATATAAACAATAATAAAATATTAATGGGTTGAAAACAAGAAATTTGGACAATTGAGAATTTGGCCACGAGAATATTATTATTTTATTTGTGATGAGATTCCGTTTTCATATTCTACTTGTCGAAAACAGAGTCCTTATGAAGAAGTTATTAATAAAACAGTTTTTACGATAATTGTATACAAAAAAGATTTGGAATTCGAACTAAATAAATATAAAGTAGGAATAAAATTATATACTAATTAGCACAATGGAATATTCCCTAGAGATTTGAATTTTTTTTTGTGTGTGTGTATATATATGGGGACAAGAATAAATAATAAGCAGAAAGAATGAATCAAATTAATAACATAGTTAATATAATAATAACGTAAAGGGAAACGAGTCTCCCTACACTCGACCCAAAAGGGGGGTCGTCGACCGTCCAATAAAAGAGGGGTCGACTGCCCTCCTATGGAGGGAGTCGACGACCCTAATGTTCAAGGGCGGGAGAGAGGCATTTTTTGTTTAAGGTTTTTATATAGTTTTTCTTAAACGTACTATCCGGATTTAATACACTACGCCATAAATGACCTAATGCAACTAATTTGCAAGGTGTTACCAACCAAAATATCACGATAGCTATACTATTTTGGTCCTACTGCAACGTTCTATTTTTGATGTTACCTTAGGCATAAAAATGTGTTGCTCTAGATAAACAAGTGTAACACGATGCAACATTTTATATAGTGTTGCTATAGTAGCCTTTCCATATCCTACATGGCGATCTACATCAACACGATCCAACGGTCCACGTTACTGATCTGCATCATTCTGGTTTTCCTTCATCTCCTCATCTTCTTTGCCCCAAATTTTCATTTTCTCGCTGGAAAATAGTTCAGCTGTTGTCACTTAAGAAAAAATACAGTCGGCTTCCACTCTAATAGTCGATCGAAAACTAGGGTTTTTCCCTCTTTAAAAAATTGCGACTTCAGCTTCTTTAATTCGAGATGATCCTCTGATTGCTTCGAATTACAACTGCTCCTCTCGTCGTCAATTTCTTAAATGTTACTGGTGCTCCGATAATCTTCGATCATGTTCTTGTTGAGATGAAATCGATCTCTAGAACTAATATGTGATTTCCCCCTTTTTACTTTTGATTATTGTTTTGTTGTTCAATTTTAACCCCACCTTTGCCTGTGATGAATTCGTGTGAATTTAAAAGGTTTAGAATCCCTAAATAATCTCTGATTTCAACATTAGATTGGTTGTGGTTTGTAGCTCTGATTTTGTCGAGTTTGAAATATTTAAACTTTCTGGAATTTAATTTTGTGATGAATGACTCAACTAAAATTCAATTTTCTAGAATTAATTTTTTGGAATTAGATTTGTCGCTTCGATTTGGTTGTGAATTGGTCTCTTCAGTTGCGATGTTGTAACCCGATACGTAATTTTTGGATATATGTTGGCCTTCGATTACTAGAAGATGGCTGTCAAAGGCAATTCCTTGAAGAAAATGTTAGAGAAGTGAGAGGATGAATATGCCAAATTGGTGTTCTTGCGCTGTGGAGTTGTGCTGACGGAGATAGACTGAGATTCTTCATGCTAAAAGGTCTCGACTGAAACTAGCCATGAATCAGTAAAAGGTGATTGTATTTTTGTTAGTGCTTATATGATTATTAAATTATTTGTCGTTCACTTAGTCTGTTGTAATCCATACATAACATTGTTTTCAGGAGACCAGAACTCATCTCAGTATGTTATGCAGTCTAACAAAATTATAGTACTGTGACATAATACCATTTATAATGCAGTTCAACGATCATATGATCTCAACACTTGTCTATCTTCCTGTTCAATTCTAATGGAGAGGTTTGATATATGTACAACATATTATGTCTAAATATAATCTCAAACTGTACTGTTTCAGGTAGTAGTTGTGAATAGCAGACTTGTTACAAAAGTGGAAGTTTGAAACAAAAAATGTCTTTTCAAAGAAGGCTTGGTCGATCGCCACAAGGACTGTGGGGTCCCTGACCCCTACCGGCGCTGCGACCAGACCCGTTGATGGATTGCTTTCGGCTCGGCATATATTTGTCAACGTTAGTGTCTATATAAATTGAAACTGCATATGTAATGAGTGAACTGAGTGATGTAGTGATGAATATTTATATGTGATTGATTATGTTATTAATAGTGAAATGTAAATAGTGGAGTTAGAAATATGTACTGTTTGAATATTTATTTGAATAAAAATACTGTTTGAATATTTAATTCTATGTAGTAGCATTTAATTCTCCTTTTTGTTATATAATATTTAAAAAAAATATTTATAGCAACATTTTTGGAATGTTGCTACAGATATCTAAGGATGGTGCTGTAGACCTAAATAGGGTTCTACTGTAACAATATTTGTTGTGTTGCCGTAGATAATCAAAATGTTGCCTTTGAGGTCTGCAACAACGTGAAATTAAAAACATTGCCAAAGACCTATGCCAACATTTTTTGGGCATGTGCCAACATTTTTTCCCCGTTGCGTTTGGCCGTTTATGGCGTAGTCTCTCCGCCATTTTCTTAATTTCAGAAATAGGAGAATTTGGGGTATGTTGATTCGAAAGACTCAATCTAGATTTGTTACATTCTACACTGAATTCACTATCCTTCTCTATTTATCTCTATAGGTGGAAATTACATCAGTTTTCTATTTTCTATATTCTATAATGTAGATTTGGATTGTTATGTCTAAAGGGATTTGGATTTGCACAAAAACAAAATCCTCCAAATCCTTTCTAATTTGTTGAAATGGTCAATCAATTTGTATAAATTGGGTTTTGGTTATTGATGTAACAAAAATAGCTTTTTGTGTGTTGTACATTTTCTGATAATGTACCTTGAAAATTGGAGATGAATTGGAGCCTAGAGAAGAGGAGAGAGAGCCTTTCATACGTTGGAGAGAGTAGTGATGGCAAAGGAGGTGGTGGTGGCAGATTTCAGAATTAGGGAGGAAGGAATTGGGTAATTTTTGGGTGAAAAACGTACGAAATGGGGGGAGAAAGAAGCAGGTCCGCCAATTTCTATCGACTAAGCAATGGCTCTAAAACCAACGGCCGCCAAGGCTTTAAAACCAACGACTTCCAACATAATTTTTATTACGTAACGAAAAATCTAGAATTAAGCTTCCGTTGGAAACCGTTTCCAGGTGCCGTTGGCGGTTGTTGCCCCATTTCGTTGCTATATACTGTGTGTCTCGTAGTGTTTACTTGGTTCAAATTTCAATGATATTAGATGTCGTGATAATTTTGTGTAATAAATCATTTTCTTCTACACCATCTTCCTCCACATTACAATTTACAAATAAAAAGTTCTAGAGAAATATTGTTGTCTCACGTTACTGATTTGAAATTTGAAAATTAAAAATGGATTCACTATTCATTCTCAACATGCATTTTCGATTGTCATTTTGATTTACACCAGTAATTATTTAGAATTTTTCTTTATAACTATTTTATACATACAATTAACTAGAATTCAATTGTTATAGTATTGTTATATTTATACTGATATATACTATCCTTCTCTAAAAATTGGATAATATGTCAAAATTGGAGCACCTAACCGATAAGATAGTGGTGTTGGACATTTGTCATCCCTTTAATAACCTGTAATTTTTTGTTATTGAAAACATATTTATATCTAATTTAATTCAAGCATGTTTTGCTATTCGTTAACAGTATTATGTTTTTTTAATTTAGTCTAATAACTCAACTCCTTGGTGATCAGTGACTTATCAATTTAAATCCTAGTGTACTACTAATAATGGTTATGGTTACTACAATTTGGATTAAATGTGCTAATTCAAATGATATTTAGGATTTACATTGATCATTTATTTGTACCATATTTGATCAGGTACATGAACAAATTTTAGATGATGTTAAATATTGCCCAGTTTATGTTCCATTTTATCCACAACGAAAAAGAAACAATAAGGTACAATGTTTTTATTCCCTTTTACTCTAATTAATTGGTAATATATCGTCGCATGACAAATATTTTCGATCGAAAAAATAAGTAGTGCTACGAGCACAACAACCAGCACATTCGATCGACATTTTTTTTTTAGAGAAAGACAGGTGTGTAGCGTGGTGCTACACATCTGGTTACGCATAAATAATATTCGATCGACATTATATAAATGTAATACTAGGTGATATGTCTTTTTTTTTATTGTATTGGATAATACAAAGTATGTTGTGATACAGTGACATTTAGCATTATTTTAATTTTAGTTGAAAAAATCAAAATAATTAAGAATATGAATGATGAATTAGTGGTCCTTATCTTGAATGCGATGATAAAAGCTATATTTTTAATGTGTGCATGACTAGCTGATATGACTTTAAATTTAGTTTTAGCAATCAATTTTTGAATTTGATAATTCTTCTTTTTTATTTTGTTGGTGCTAGGTTTAAAAGGAAAAGATTTCACCTTGGATTTTGGATTACAATTAATTATTACAGGAAAAAATTGTGAAGGACAAAAAGACCGAAAAAATTGCCCAAAAGGACAAGGGGCAAAAAACTTGCTCAAAAGGACAAGTTTTAGTGCAAAGTGGAAAAACATGGGACCCCCCTGAATTCCACCATTTGCACTAAAACTTGTCCTTTTGGGCAAGTTTTTGAGCTCTTGCCCTTTTGGGCAAGTTTTTGGATGAGTTTGTCCTTGTGGGGAAAATCCCCTTTGGATTATATGGTAAAATTAATTCGAACAATCTATATTTTTTTCCTTAAGGGGAGTTTCCTCGATTTCTTCATGCTCCACAGGTACCCTTGATCTGTCGCAACCAAATTCTTACTTCCTTCTCTTAGTTGATTCAGGTTCACGGCATAGTTGTGGTTTAATTATGCATAATCTTTGTTTTGTTAGATATGTCGATCTATCGGTCTTTTTAAAATCTAGTGTCCATTAAAAGCATGTGGCTAAGATTCTTAAGATGTGTTCGCTTTCTATTTTTTAGTTTTTGGTTTTCATACGTACAAAAGTACGAACGACTCACACATATTGTCGAAAATGAAGTTAACACGCAAAACAAAAAACAACTTTTTATTGTTTTTCGTATTTTAAGAAAAAATGGAAGAACGACATTAAATTCATCCATCATCCATCCCTTCATCATCCCCTCCGTTTTTAGTCTGTCAACTCCGTTACCTTTCAAATCTTTTCATCTTTCGAAAGTAACGTTGAAAACTGAAAACACAAAATAAATCAAACACTACCTTACTTTTTGTCTTTATTTTTATTTATTTTACGTTATGATCGGCAAACATAGCCGAAGCCGGCAAACATAGCCGAAGCCAACAGAGAATGCACGGTTGGTCACTGTCGCCCATAATGGCTGAAAGTACACACTTGGATGGATGTCGATGTTTAACACATAAAATTTATCCACATATGTTACATATCGTATGTAAACTAGTAAAAATGTTTCATCATTTTGTAAGTTCTAGAATATCTGTTGTAGCGAAGAAACATAATAAGACATGAGTTTCCACTGAACAGTAAATATAAACTACTCATTCACAGATTGCGTTCCCAAAAATTTACGTTCACTTCAACTAGTGTTCAAAATTACTTGAATCCCAATATTAAACCTTGATCATCAGCTGGACACCGTTCACCGCAAAATACTAGCCTGAGCGAGATTGGTCATTTCTACTACTTGAACCGGTTCGGACTTTCACACTTCACCAGTCAGACTTCAATCAGAATAGTTATATGGCTGGATTTCCGGTGTGGGACCAATACTCTTTCACAAGTTCTCCAAACAAAGAACCTTCCCTTTTCATCAGTTTCATTGGTTCATCATACTCGATCATTTTGCCTGAGAACACCAGTGAAAAATGCTTCAAGATGCATATCCATATACACGTAACAACAACAATACGTTGATGTTTCATATATGTTATGATCAGTAGCTGATCATTCTACTATAGCACTTTGTGTACATGTATGCATAAGAAACTTATTGAACAGTTCATGATAGAAGAAGGGTAGACTCACCATCACTGATAGATAGAACCATAGTACAGTCCATTACAGTGGGAATCCTATGTGCTACCGTTATAACAGTGCAATCTGCAAACTCGCTCCTTATGGTCTTTTGAAGAATGGCGTCAGTTGCGTTATCGATGGATGCAGTAGCTTCATCCAGCACTAGTATTCTGCTTCTCCTTAGCAAAGCTCGTCCCAAGCAAAATAACTGCCTTTGTCCCATGCTCCAGTTTCCTCCATCCTCAGTCACTGTATTTTAATAGCATGGCTAAAATTTATTATATGACACATAATGGCATGGTTGAAAGTAGAGACACTTGCCTAAGGAATTCAGTCCTTGTTCTTTTTCGACGACTGCATCTCGAAGTTGACACTTATCCAAAACCTTCACGGCAAAGAAGATTGTAAATAAAATAAAATCAAATGAAGATAGAATAGATTACATTGTACCTCAAATAGAACGAATTCATGTATGTTACCTCCCATATTTGTTGATCCGTGTATTGACTTAGAGGATCGAGGTTGTATCGGACGGATCCTTGGAAAAGAGTTGGATCTTGAGGGATAATGCCAATCCGGGACCTCAGATCGTGTAGCCCAATTGTGGTGATATCAACATTGTCAATTGTAATTTTACCAGCCGTAGGCTCGACAAGGCGAAATAAAGCACCTATTAGTGTGCTCTTCCCACTCCCTGTTCTTCCTACAATTCCTATTTTGTGCCCTCCTTCAAATACACAACTGATTCCTCTCAGCACTAGCGGGCTATCTTCCCTATATCGAATCTGCATGAATTGCATAGTGCTCTCATTATAATTCATTTTTAAACCAATTTGTACGTACAGTGGCTGTGTCGATGTAAAGACCAACTTTTCGATGATCAAATACAAAATCAAGAAAATGTTATTACAGAAAATTTGAACCACTATCTAATCCAAACACCAAAATTCCAGTGAAAAAACAAAATTGATGCTAAGTATGCAAAAATAACTGATTACAATATCTCAATCACCAAAATAAAAAATAACCAATCCAAATAAGAATATTTCAACCACAAACAATCTAAAATAGAATAACACAATAAATAAACCATACAAATGATTTATAGTAGGTTCACTAACATCATGTTAGAGTACATTGGCTTCGTAAAAAGCTTTTATTACCACAACGAAAAACATACAAGAGAACGATACGATGATCACTCAATATTTACAGTAAAAAAAGATTTTATGGAGATTAGAGTTAAAGAAAACTAGGTTTTGACAATACCTCGGGATAAACCATTACTTGTTGGATTAGGGTTAACCCTACTTTAAATTTTGAAAGTACTTAGAAGCAAGATCTTAAATCTCTCTTATCTCGCTTAAGTCGAAAATATGAGATTTTACTTAAAAATCCGAAATTTGATTGCATTTTAGTTTTTAGTGTTCTAAATCTCCTTCATTTCAACTGCGATATTAGCCCGAGATTTTCATCAAAATCCAAGATTTGAAACACTATTTATGAGTGAAAACATGCACGCATCGAGAAGTCAAAAACACAATCTCTTATTGATACTCATCATCATTAACCAAGCTACTCCCTACTGTGCCACTCCATGACACCTAACACTTGGCACTTTAATACATGAATCAAGATCGAGCAATGCTCGAACATCCTAACTGACAATGCTTTTATAAACATACAAGTCACGCTATCTTTTGTGCGTATGTTCCGAATATATACTAGCTTATCTTTATCCATGACGATAAAAATGAACTATCCTCCCTCAATGCGTTATCCCGTGAGCTGAAAACCAAATTCGGTGTCAAATGAATATCGTTTTGTCTATCACGTCGAACATCGACGCTATCATATTCAAATCCAAAGTCATACAACAATGACCTCAAATAAAGCGCTTCTTTTATTGCCTCCACTATGGCTGTCAACTCTACTTTCATAAATGGATAAAGCAACTAAGGTTTGTAATCTAGATTTTCAAACTGATGATCGTACCATCAAGTGTGAAAACATATCCGGAAGTTAATATCTTCATTCTCTATCACGGAATAGCCAACAAACCATCTTGCAATTTGTCTCCTCACTACCACAAAGAACAAGACCATAAGATGACGTGTCACTAAAGTATCTCAAAATAGCATTCACATATTCCCAATGCGATTTTTCCGTATTAGTCATATCCCGACTAACCATCCTAACAACATTTGCAATATCATGACTCCACTACAAGAGAAGGCTCATTTTGTTACGGCCCGTAGCGACGGCTGGCGACGGCTAAAAAAAGCGGCCCTCACCAGCCGTCGTCAACCGTCGCCGAAAATGATAAAACCGCGAAGCTACAACAACAATTCTCATTCCACGCTGCTCCCTAAACCCACCTAAAAAGAAAACCCTAACCCCGCGCCGCTGCCCCACCACCACCTGCCGTCGCTGCACGTCGCTGACCGTCGCTGCCGATCATCTCCCCCCTTCTCCAGCGCCTCCCCTTGCTTTGATCACCTCTAAAGGTACCCTAATTTCTTAATTTAATTAATTAATAGTTATTTAAATGTATATGTTATGTGATTAGGTTATGATTGTTGAATTATTGTTGATTTAGTAATGATTGGAAATCATAAAATGTTGATTTAGTTGTTTATCGATGAAAATGTGGATTTAGTTGATTTTGTGCGTATGTATGTGTTAATGAATTGCATTGTGGAAATTATTGGAATAGAATGACTATGTATGGCGCAAGCCAAGACCTTGGTTAGTATGTATGAACCACTAGAATTTAGAAATCTCATATATTAGGTTGTAGACGGAGTTTAGAAACTCCCGACACCCGTCTTCCACAAACCATGGACGACTTGTTTGAGTTGTGATGTGAAATTTGGTGACTATTACGAATGGTTGATTGTTGATTATGGTTGATTTTGGTTGAAACCAAATAGGATTAGTTTGTGGGAAAAAAAATCGTCTGCGTATGAAATAGATTATTGAAATCCCCCTTGTCAAAAGCTGCGAGGCTTTAAGGTAACGCGAGGAGCCGTACATCGAGACGGTGCCGGTTTTAATTACCCTGCCGTTATGCTGCCGAAATTTTCAGAAATATTCATGTGTTTGAATTATTTTCATATTCATGTATATTCATGTGTTGATAATTTATTCATGATAGAAATAAATTGCTTAGATAATAAAAATCACATTTTTTATTATGTATGAACCACTAAAAATATTCATGTGTTGAATAAATTCTTTGAACAATAAAAATCACATTTTTATTATATGTATGAACCATTAAAAATATTCATGCGTTGAATAAATTCTTTGAACAATATATGTATGTGTTATCGAAATCACTGACATATATTTTTGAATCGGGAAAAATGTTCAATTATTACATTGACCGTAGTTGGATGTATGAAGTTAGAATTGGAATGAAAGGCTCAGTGAAAGAACATTTCTATAATGGTGTAAATGAATTTGTTAGATTTGCAGTATCTAATAATCGAAATTACGAGGAGCTTCGTTGTCCGTGTAGTAAGTGTAAACTGATTAGGTTTCATAAACCAGACATCGTTAAAGTACATTTGTATAAATCAGGTTTTGTGCCAAATTATTATTTATGGGATCGTCATGGAGAAACTGTTGCGCCTACAGTAAATCCTGTAGCGTCGGAGGTCGAATTAGTTATGACGAATCCAATAGAAGATATGGTGGAAGATGCAGCACGGTCAATGTTCCCTACCGGTTAGGTTGACGACGATGACGTCAATATTGAAGAAGAACCGAACACGGAAGCCAGAAAAATATATGATTTATTGGCTTCAGCTAAGCGGCCATTGTGGAATGATTGTGAAAGTGGAACTGAATTATCGGTAACCACTGAGTACATCACCATGAAATCAAAATTTAACCTTACAGAAGCTGCATTTACAGCGGTTGTACAAGCTGCGAAAAGACATATGCCACCCGATAATCTGATGTGCGATAGTCATTACAAAGTGAAAACACTAATGTCGGCTTTTGGTTTGCCGTACCAAAAAATAGATACTTGTGTAAAAGGTTGCATGTTGTATTGGAAAGATGATATTAATCTTAGAAACTGTAAGAAATGTGGCGGAGAAAGGTATAAACCTAGAAAAAAGAAAGGTAAGGAAGTTCCGTATACAAGAATGCATTATTTACCAATCATCCCTAGACTACAACGGTTATATGCATCTACAGTCACTGCATGTCATATGCGATGGCATAGTGTGCGAACACAAGAAGATGGAACTTTAACACATCCATCGGATGGAGAAGCATGGAAACATTTTGATAGGACGTATCCTACATTTGCCGCAGAGAGCCGTAACGTTAGACTTGGTTTATGTACAGATGGGTTTTCACCATTTTCTCAGTTTGGTGGTAAATATTCATCTTAGCCTATTATCGTTATTCCTTATAATTTACCTCCGTGGATGTGTATGAAAACTCCATATATGTTTCTCACTGTTGTCGTTCCTGGTCCTAATGATCCAAAACAAGACATCGATGTTTATCTACAACCATTAATCGAAGAGTTGAAAAAACTATGGGATGATGGAGTTGAAACATACGATATTTCAAAAAAAAAGAATTTTCGTATGTTCGCTTTTTTATTATGGACGATTAGTGATTTTCCTGCATATGGGATGCTTTCAGGTTGGAGTACCGTCGGTCGTCTATCTTGTCCTTTATGCATGGAAGAAACACAAGCATTTTTCTTACGGTACGGAAGGAAGCATTCGTGGTTTGATTGTCACCGTTGTTTTCTGCATACCAATCATACTTTTAGAAGAGATAAAAAAACTTTAAAGCTAACAGCGGAATGACTGTGCAAGCACCCAAAATTTGGACAAGTGAAGAAATATACGATATTGTAAAGGATTATCCCAAGATCCATGAGACTGGAGAGCAGACAGAAATTCCGGGTAAATCTTACATTCATAATTGGTGTAAATAAAGCATATTATGGGAGCTACCTTATTGGAAAGATCTCAAACTTCGACATAATATTGACGTTATGCACAATGAAAAAAATGGATTTGATAACGTGTTTAATACTGTTTTAAATGTCAAAGGAAAAACAAAGGACGATACATATTCGAGACGTGACATAGAAGAATATTGTAAACGTCCAGAACTTCATATGAAGCCCAATGACAATAAAAAACCCAAAGCGTGTTGTGAACTAGACAACAAAGAAATAAAACTTGTACTGAAATGGGTTGAGGGACTGAAATGTCCAGATGAGATTTCTTCTAATCTTCGTAGATGTATTGACTATAAAAACAATAAACTGAGTGGGATGAAAAATCATGATTGTCATATCATGATGGAATATTTATTACCAGTGGTGTTCAAAAAATTATTGCCTGTAAAAGTGTGGGGTGTTTTAACAGAGTTAAGCTTATTCTATAAACAGCTTTGTTCGGCAACGTTAAAAATTGATCGTCTCCGTAAACTTGAAGTAGAAATTCCGATATTGATTTGCAAATTAGAGAAAATCTTCCCTTCGGGATTTTTTAATGTAATGGAGCATTTACCTATTCATCTTCCATCCGAAGCTATTCTTCGAGGTCCAATGCAATATGGATGGATGTATCCTTTTGAAAGGTAAAATTTATGCTTACAACTCAAAATGACATTAGTGCATATAAATTGAATTAATTTTATTTTAGGTATTTGAATCATCTGAAGAAAAAAGTTCGACAAAAAGCACGAGTTGAAGGTTCGATTTGCAAATCTTATCTTGAAGAAGAAGCTTCGTTCTTTTTTTCTCATTACTTCAGTGATCATGTGAATCTATCATTTGTAAGTGGTCCTCGTAATGATGAAACCGTGGAACCCAATTTTTGTCCGACAATGTTATCTGTTTTTAGACAACATGGACGATCTTCTGGAAAATGTGTAGAAATATGGTTAGATGATAGAGATCATCGTGTAGCACACACATATGTTTTTCTAAATTGTGCTGAAGTTGCACCATTTGTTAGGTACTAAATTTTTAACTTTATTACAGTTATGTGTACATAAATTGTTTGCTAGTAATAAAATCATTTATATTTGCAGTATTTACGAATCAGAAAATCCAAATGATGATCTCAGTAAAGATTTTGCTAAATGGTTCTCGAAGTACGTTTTCGATCCAATAAACTGCGTCAATGACGAGCATTTGCAACATCTTGCGCTTGGACCAAAAAGAAATGTTAAGACTTATCCAATATTCTTCGTCAATGGATTTAAATTCAACACCATAAACCATGGTACTGACAGATTAACATATAACAGTGGTGTATTTGTCAAAGGTAGTGATGATCCCGAAGAGCATATAAAAGACTTTTATGGCGTCTTGACATAGATTTTAGAGTTGACATATTATATACAACCTGTTGAAAAAGTTGTTCTCTTCAAGTGCAACTGGTTCAGCAATGTTCCTGGTACTGGAATCAACGTGCATAAAGATTATAAGCTAATAGAAATAAAGCACACATCGCATTACTATAAGTATGATCCTTTTGTATTGGCAAAGCAAGCATTACAAGTTTACTTTGCTCCGTATCCGTCCTTAAAAAGAGATAAAGCAGATTGGTCTGCCGTAATTAAAACAAAGGCAAGATTTATATTTGAAGGAATTGTTATTCCAGACGATGCAGCGTATCAAACGGATGCAAATCAAAACGATGAAATAATAATTGCTAATGATGTCAATTTAGAGTCTTTAAACGATGAATCGAATGAATTAATAGAAGCTTTTGAGAGTACAGAGGACAACGATATAGAGTATGAGACTGAGACTGAATCAGAAAATAAAGAAGAATAATATTATTTGTATCGTTAGTTGTTTACATACGTACGTACAATGTTGTGAACTTATATGATGTGCTATGTTGTGAACTTATATGATGTGCTATGTTGTGAACTTATATGATGTGCTACGGTTATCTATTATCTGGTTCTTCTTCTTTTATGTAAATGAGTCTTGTAGTTGCATTTGATAATATATGTTGTATGAGTTTATTTGATAATGGATATGCATAATGATATATGAGTTTTTAATTTCGTGACAGATATGCCTCCTAGACGCCGACCTACCCACAGTTCAGAGGCAGGTGCGAGCGGTACAGCACCGATACACGTCCGGTCGTAGAGCTCGGGTCCAAGTCCGCAGGGTAAGTTTTTAATTTCGTAAATGCTTAGTATTCAAAAGTTATTAAATGCTAATATAGTACTTTCTGCAGGGGGTTTGATATTATTCCAGGAGAGCTTGTTTTACGTGTGTCTAGACAAGCATATGTCGCTAGGTGGACAGAGGCGTGGCCTCACTGGGACGATATTCCTGTGCAGATTAGGAATGCCATCCTCGCGGAGGTTCTTGTAAGTATAAATATATTTCTCATTTGCAAAATTATATAAAATATGTAATACAATTTGTTTGTTAATTTATAGTGTTCTGTACTTGTCCGGGATGAAGATATGAATGTTTTCCTCACCGCATGGAACCAGGAGATGAGGAAAAATTATTCAGGCAATGTATACAAGGCAAAAAAAGCGAAAAAAAGCCTCAGTGGATGAGCGAGGAGGTCTACGCCGATTTCCAGAAATTGTGGGTCACGGAAGCTGCGAGGGTAAATTACTTAAGCTTGTTTTAAAATTTTATTTTGTATATCCATCAATTAATCATATAATTAAATATACAGGAGCTTTCAGAGAGAAATCGAGCAAACAGGCTCAAAAATCCTGCTTTGCATCGGGCTGGGTCTAAGTCCTTCTCCCAGCATCGTCGCGAAATGGTACGAACGATAAATCACATTTACAAATAGTTCTAAACTTTTTAAATCGTATTGATTAATTCCAAATATATATTTTATCATTTCAGATGTCGACTCTCCAACGGGAGCCTACACTTACTGAGGTGTTTACACAGACTCATGCCGTCGAGCGGACAGATGAGGAGGGTAACACCACATATAACTGGACGGACCCTAAGTCCAGTGAAACGATGGTAAGCATTTGTAATAATTTGTATTTCACACTGTTATTTTGAATTGAGTATTTAATGTACTCCATAATTGTCCGCTATCGCAGGACAAATACAGGACGGCCTTAGATGCTCGAGCGACGCAGTTAGGTCACGAGCCGGACGTGGAGGAGTGCAATCGCATTTGGAACAAAATCATCGATCCGCCTACCAGGGGTAGACGCTACGGCTTTGGAAACATAGAGGTAAAGCGTTTTATTAAAGGATTTAAACATATCCAAGTGCTATTACTTAATATCACTTAGGTACTCAATCCACGTAAACAAATATTAATTACTGGCATGAATAATTACTACAAATTGGTTCTATTAATTGGTGTGCATTTTATATCGACAACTCTATTACAATAATTGTATAAACATGTATAGTATCCAAAAAAACCTTTGATAATGGTTTCTAACTATTTTAATATAATTACAGATGGCGGGGACTCGGACCTCTTATACGAGGCGTCAGGATGAGGAGGAGATCCACATGCTTCGACAGCAGGTTGCAGCTTTAGAGGATTTTCAGAAGAACAGGCTCGAGACCGTGCTGGATGCGCGGAATGCTGCATATCTTCAGGAGCATGGTGTGATGCCGCCGAGTGAGCCCGTGGAGGAGGACGATGAGGACGAGCAGAACGGAGAGGATGAGGATGATGAGGATGAGTAGGTAGGTATTTTTGTCTTTTTTTTATTTTGGACTTGTTTTGTAAATACAAACTAGTTGTTGGTGATGGACTTGAGATGTTTGTGTTGTTTTGTGGAGACGATGATGGTATTTTGGACTTCGTTTGTTTGATGTGGACGTGTCGATGGTTTTTCGATTGTTTATCATTTATATTTATGGTTTTTGGATGTGTTGATGGTATGAGTTGATTTATAGCATTTATGAGGTGAATGAATGTGAAATTGATTGTATATTAGTTGCAGATGAACTGCGTTTTGAGTTTGTGTGGTTTGATGGCTTGTTAGCTGCTGTAATATAAAAAAAAGTTTCAGTTTGGCGACGGCTAGCGACGGTCTTCTGGTCACGACTGGCGACGGCTAGCATGGGGTTTTTTGCCCAGTTTTGCCACGTATAGCGACGGTTGGCGACGGCTCTTTTGCACTGTTTTGTGTCGGTTGGCGACGGCTTGCGAGGGCATGTTGGTGACGGTTGGTGACGGTTTTTAACCGTTCGTAGGAAATATAACTGTTTATCCACGTGGCAATTTTGTCGTCGCCAACCGTCGCAACATTGGTGTCCACTGCCGTCGCCATGGCAGACGCTATATGCTTAGCGTCCACATAATTGGTGACGGCTAATGGCGACGGTTGGCGACGGCTGGTGACGGTTTTTTGCCGTCGCTAATTGAGCCGACTCTTGTAGTGCTCGTATAAACCATGATATATATTAAACATCCAACCACACACACACACACAAATTATATATATATATATATACACACACACACACACACACACACACATAGACATACACACACACACACACACACACACATATATATATATATATATATATATATATATATATATATATATATATATATATATATATATACATGACACCCCTGTTGTATTCAAGATAGGCGAGTATTCAATTCCTCTTAATTTTCATGTAAAATAATTTCTTTTCCTTCTCAGAATCCTATCCATCTTTGAAAACATCTTTAACTTGTTGATTTCTATTTTATCTTTAGAAGCAATTAGCATGCCATCCATATGCAAAAATAAATGCACATAACCATCATTTTCCAATTTCTTGAAACACGCACAAGCATCTTTGATGTTTCTATTAAAACCATTTTCAAACATAAAATGGTCAAATATCTTGCACCATTGTCAAGGTGATTGTTTTAAATCATATAGCTTTTTTTTAACTTGCAAACATAGTTCATTTTATCATCTACAACAAAAACCTTGGGTTGCTTCATGTAGATGTCTTCATCTAGGTCAATATGCAAGAAAATGGCTTTCACATCAAGTTGGTCCAGCTCCAAGTCATGAATAAAAATTATAGCTAGTAATATCCAAATTTAAGTTCGGCTCTTCATCAACGATTGCATCTCTACCTCTATGGCACAAATCCGCATTGAGTTATCACTTGAATCTATCATGTTATAAATGTTTATCACTCACCTTGGACTAGGTGAAAAGCATAGTCTAAACTATCACAAAAGCAAATATGGTTTCAATCACTATATCTACCGAGTGATTTTATAGGATGATGACTAACTCGAGTAGTAATAGCATCACCTAAATTCCTTCCAGCTCTAACTTGAGGTGTATCATCTCTATTATTATGTACATCGCCGACATTACTAAAACAACTATTTGGACTTTGTGATGTTACACCCAACCATTTCTTTTTCACTAGCATCTCCAACAACTATACTTCTTGGATAAAATATGTAAACTACTTACTTCTCCTTTGATTTTCCATAAACCAAACCAAAACATTTAATGAGCTCTCAAACTTCTTGAACGAAACCGACTCATCAAAAGTAAGATGATGAGAATTCACAACCTTCTTCCTTTTCAGATTCTCAATCTGGCAAGCTCTAACTTCGTCTGTATAGCCAAGAAAGACTCTTTGAAAGCTTTAGATTGAAGCTTATCATTATCTAGATCATCTAGAAATTGGACTACCAAATACACGGAAATTACCCAAGTTTATGTATTTTCACTTCCACACTACATTTGGGATTCGTTACCAATAACCGAGTATGGAATTCGATTCACAATATGCACCACGATTAACAAAGCTTCAACCCAAAATCCTTGATATCAATCCTAAGTATCGAGCCTTTTCAAGTTGAGTATGGTTCGCCTTCACTGCAACGTCATTCGGTTACAAATCTTCCGGTATAGTAAAATGCATTTGAATACCATGATGTTTTCAAGATTCAAAGAAATCTTCAGAAATATGTTCTCCGCCGTTGTCGGATATTAAAACCTTCAAAGATTTGTTACTCTTATTTTCAACAAGATTTTTTCATACTTTGAACATTGCAAATGTCTCCGACTTGACATTCAATACATACACTCATACGTTTTGAGAAAGATCGTCAATAAAAGAAATATAATAACGCGCTCCGTTTGAAAAAGTTACAAGTGTCGATCCCCAAACATCCCAATGAACATACTAAAGAATACCTCGTGAAGAATATTTTTATTCACTGAGTGATGCTTTATTTTGTTATCCCATGACATATTCATAGCAAAAGCAAACTTGTTGAAACTCTCTTCATCATCTCCCTCTTTCGAAGAGTATACAAACTCCTCTCAAAAATATGACATAAGCTCAGATGTCACAACCTTATCGCATGCAAGCTATGAAAACTATCAACTCGCGCATAAGTTTCACCTATTATAGTCACATCTTGAAGCAAATAAGCTCCATGAGTTCTAATACCTTTCATCATCACATGCGTACCCTTCAAAACCTTCAAACAATCATTCGCAACAGTGATCTTACAACTTAAAGAATCCAACTGCCCAAAAAGATACGAGGTTTACGAAGTTCTAGAACATAGCTTACATTAATGGGCATTTGAATCATTTTATCAAACATTCAAATCCGCGCAAAGTCAATGCTCGTTGACTTACAAGTAGCACCATTTTCCATTGTAGTTGAATGTTCCACTTTGCCTTCATAAAAGAAAAAATAATTCATATGGGGCACCATATGATTAAACATGTTTGAATCGAGCACTCATTAGCTACTTGAAAGATCTTCTGTTACCGTTGTCAATACATGTTCATCGACCTCACCAATACCATTCTACACCACTATGGACGAGGACACTCATTCTTTTAATGATCATATTTCTTGCAAATAAAGCACCTATTATTCATTTCCCTCGATTTTCTTTTCTAATCGGACTTCCTTCGTTTAAAACGATATTTGTTTCACTTCTTATTTCTTTCTTTCTCCATAAATAAACTATGATCGTCACCGCCTCCACTACTATAATCACACAACTCTTTCATTTAATCGTGAAACCTGTCACTAAGAAGACCTATCTAAACATCACTATACGTCTAAGTATTCCAGCTATAGATTAAACGATTTGGGGAACCTATATAGCGGTCCGTCAACGAATACAACAACATCATCGTATTTTGTTCTTCAATTTTCAAATTTATTGTCTTCATCTTCATTAACAACCTGTCAAGGTATTCGAGTGTGTCTTATGTGATATACCCATCATCTTGTAGGTGAAGAATATTCACAACAAAATTAAATGATTTGTAAGTGAACTTTTCATATACAACTACTCAAATTTGTCCCATATACTTTTAGCAGTAGTCTCATCATTAATTTCGAAGATCGCATTCTCACCATATCAAGTTGAAAGGTAGTGAATGATCATTCTTCCATTTCCTCTTTCTCTCTCTCAATCCTTGAAATTTCTATCAGCAACAACTATGTATCAAACATTACCCGATGCACACTATTTCACCCAAGAACTGCTTTCATTTTCGACTGTAACTTCTCAAAATCATTATTGTCATTCACTTGTCTATAACTAACTGAAATCCAATAACCGCATACAAAGCACGTACATACGGTAGTACGCTACTTAGATCAACCATTGAGGAACTCTTCAAAACGTTATCTAATTTCGTCAATTTTACAAATACTTACTAACACCAATGCTTTACTACCAAATGTTATTATGGGAATTCGAACTTAAAACACTATCTAATCCAAATCTAAAATCACAACGGAGAAATGAGATAGATGCTAAGTGTGCAATAACAACCGATTATGATACCTCAATAGCCAAAACATATAATAACCAACCCAAACAAAGATATCTCAACCATAAGCAATCTAGCTAAAACAAAGCAATAAAAATAAATAAACTAGACAAGCATCTTATCCAACCAGTTAAGACACATCGACATGGTGCGAGATGTCATGAGTTCGAATACCACCGTCTGGGCGTATAACTCATTTATCATGTAGTATGTTATATATTACCTACACTTGCATATAAAGTACTCAATTTCAAAAAAAAAAAAAAAAAAAAAGTTCAAACAAAATTTATAGTGATTCCTCTAACGTGATGTCGTGACATTGTACATCCACTTTGAAGAGAACTTTTTATTAATACAATGAAAAGTGTAGAAGAGATTGATACAACGATCATTCAATGTTCGCTCTAAAATATGATTATGTGGAGATTGAAATTAAAGAAACTAAGTTTTGATAAACCTCTGGATAAATTCTTGCTTGTTGGATTTTGACTAATTTTGCTTTGAATTCTGAAAATAACTTACGTAGTGAACAGTGTCGGTCCTACACATTGGGTTGTCCGAGGCAAACAGGAAAAAAAAGGAAATTAAAACGTAAAACTGTTGCCCCCACGTGTTGAACTCCTGACCTCAGAGCCCTAGATTACACAGCAAACCAACTACACTGCACAGTCTTCGTTAAAATCAAAGGCATATAAACTTATGTAACATATCGTTCTCAGTACCAGTGCCATCCACCTCCTCCTTGTTGCCCACCTCAAGGTGGGTTGCCCGAGGCGCCAGCCTGGTAGGCCTTGCCCTAGGGTCGGCACTGGTAGTGAATCCTGTTTTCTTGGAAAATACTATGCTTGTTCTGAAACCCTCACAAATAATCCACATTAGCATGGACAAAATAACAATAGACGTGGACCAAACGTCTGGCCTAAACTCTCAGTCGTTTAGCTATAAAGCACTCATGCATGCTACATGTGATCACATGTCATCATAATCAGATGTTTGATCGAAACTCAAGACATAATCTTCTAGCAACTCGGACGTTTGGAGACTTCATCAAGATGTTTGGGTGAATCCTCGAGCTACAATGAGTCGTGTGTTTAAACTTCTAATCTCCTGTGCTTCCTCTAATGACTTTCGACTTCAATCCGTGATATATCGTCCCTTTGTATTGTTAAAATTGAACGATTTAAATCTATGCCAATTATGGAGAAGATTTTAACTGATTGTTGTAATCAATTAATTATGGGCAATAAATTGAAAAGATATAGAAGAGATATTTGATTTGATTAATCAATCAAATCTTGATACATGTGGCAACAAATTTGGATGGAATGAAAAATTATATTATTTGATTGGAGCAATCAATCAAACATATGCACACGGGGAAACTATCATAAATATGCAAGATTTGCATTGATATCAAATCAAGGAAATTCGGAAATTTTTCATGCTTATCTTCATGCAAGTGTTCATCCTTACTCTTATAAATAGGGAGGCGTTTCCTTGTCCTTTTGTGAACAAGCCAATAGTGCTCTCTTCTTCATATCCTCAATAAGATCTCTATTTCTGCATAAATTATAGGGTGAGAAATATATATCGAGTGTTTTTGTATTCTTCTCTTATTGTACTCCCTCTTAATTTGAAGAAAGAATAAAAGAAGTTGTTGGGTCTCCATGGACGTAGGATATTCATATCTGGACCACGTTAAATCTTCTGTGTCTCTTATTTCTGCTATCGTTTCTATGAGACTGCATAATTGATTCATGTTCTTTTGTGTTGAGTTTCATTGGTATCTAAATAGACAATATTATATCCTGATCAAATACGCTTC
Organism: Allium sativum; assembly: GCA_030737875.1. Taxonomy (NCBI): domain Eukaryota; kingdom Viridiplantae; phylum Streptophyta; class Magnoliopsida; order Asparagales; family Amaryllidaceae; genus Allium; species Allium sativum. The sequence goes on along the minus strand of JASFAX010000039.1, from coordinate 2,511,136 downwards.
CGCTCAAATTAACAAAAAAAAAAACACTACAGTTTGGTATCAGAGCTAGTGTTATTATTCGTATTTAGATATCAATGGCTACTTCGAGGTAGATCTGCTGTCAAGTATGGAGTAACTCGTTTTGACGGAAACAGAGATTTTGGTACTTCTAAGATGAAGATGAAAGCTGTATTGAAGAAGGAGAAGACTTACAAAGTTATTTCTGGGCCTGAGAAATTGAAAGATATTGATGCAGCTAATTTGGAAGAGATGGAAGATGAAACTCTCACAACAATTCAGTTGAGTCTTTCAGATGAAGTTCTTAGAGAATTTTCTTAGAAGAATACGACGAAGGAATTATGGGATGCATTATCAAATGCATATCAAGACAAGCCTCTCACTAATCGGATTATTCTACAATAACAACTTTATTCGTTCAAGATGAAGCCTAGAGCCGATCTTATGGAGCATGTAGATGCTTTGTCCACTTTAGTTATGAACCTGAAGGCAGCAGATGTTGATATTACTGATGAGGCTCAAGCTGTGATCCTCCTATATTCCTTGCCTAAGGAGTATATTGCTTTTGTTAATTCCATGATTTATGGGCATAGTAAAATTAGCCTTTCTGATGTAAAGACCGGTCTTCATAATGAAGTGTTAAGAGGTAGATTGGCGAGCACTAGCATTAATAGTGACACCGAAGGCTTATCTGTTCAGAGAGGTAGACGTCAAAGCAAGTCGAAGAAAGACGAAGAACAGAATTCTTCGAGGTCTCAGTCTTGGGGGCCTAATAAATTGACTTGTCATTATTGTAAGAAGCCCGGACACTTTATTGCACAATGTCCCAAGCTTGAAGGAAGAAGAAAATACCCGAAGCAAGCTTCAGCCTCTACAGCGGAGAAATCAGATACATAGAGTGACACTGACATGTTTATAGCTTCTGCCTCTTCTGGGAAGAGCACCCTATGGTTAATTTATTCTGGCGCATCCTATCATATGACACCTGATAGGAACTATTTTTCCACTTACCGTGAGATTAATGGAGGTGAAGTTATGATAGGAAATAATGCTTCTTGCCATATGGTTGGTGTTGACAATGCAAAAGTCAGGATGTTTGAAGGTGTTATTCGAAACATTACTGATGTTAGGCACGTACCTGATTTAAGAATGAGCTTGATTTTTGTTAGGACATTGATTAGACTTGGACTAAAGATTATAATTGAAGAAGAGAAGATGGAAATATCTAAGGGTTCCATGATTGTAATGAAAGGAGCAAGGGTAGGAAATCTCTATTTACTAAAGGACACTAATATAGTTGGTGAATCAGCTTTAGTTACTTCAGTTGATTTAGATTCTTCCAGATTATGACACTTGTGGATAGGCCACATTGACGATCGCAACATGAATGAGCTAAGAAAGCGAGGTTTGATTGATGGAGTTCGGCATTCAAAACATGATTTTTGTGAAGAGTGTGTTCTCGGTAAGCATACGAAGATTTCTTTTGGTGTTGGTGAGCATAAAGCAAAAGCTGTTTTGGATTATGTTAACACAGATGTTTGGGGATCTTCCCCTTGCCCATCCTTGGGTGAAGTCAGGTATTTTGTTTCATTTATAGACGATTTCTCTCTTAAAGTTTGGGTATACATTCTAAAGTCCAAAAATGAAATCTTTGCTAGATTTCGTAAATGGAAATCCATAGTGGAGAAGCAGTCAGGGAAGAAGTTGAAAGTTCTTCGTTCAGATAATGGTGGTGAGTTCGTATCATAGGAATTCATCGATTATTGTGAGTCCGAAGGCATTAAGAGGCATTACACCACACCAGGCGACTCTCAGTCCAATGCAGTTGCAGAAAGGATGAATCATACATTATTAGAGAGAGCTAGATGCCTCGGATTGACTGCTAAGTTAAAGAAGGGATTTTGGGCTGAAGTTTTATCTATGGCGGCTTTTCTCACCAACCACACACCTTCTACTGCCATAGACATGAAGATATCTGAAGAATTGTGGAAAGGAGAGCCTGTTAGCTATTCATTCCTCAAGATGTTTGGTTGTCCAGCTTATATGCATGAGAGTCGAGGAAAGATGGAACCTGGAGCTCGCAAGTGTAACTTTCTAGGTTATAGAAAAGGAGTGAAAGGATATAGGTTGTGGTGTCCTATTATCAAGAAACTTATTATAAGCAGACATGTAACTTATGATGAGAAGGCTATGTTGAAGGTGGAGCCTTCCTCATCGGAAGACAATGAAAGGACATGTGAAGAATACCAGACACAAAGCAAGTTATCGATTGATTCTTTTCACAGACTTTCAAATGGTGTTTCCGATGACACCATGGTTGATGATGATAGTACAGATGTTGACATAGAAGATCAAACTCAAGGAGAAGCTCATACAGAGACTATGCATGTTAGCGAAGAAGAAAACCTAAATGGCTTGATGAGTTTGTTAGTTTGAGCATCAAAGACATTGACTTTGATGATATGACAACATATGCATTGAACATGTCCATGATGAGCTCAGAGATTATAGAGACGTTGTTGCATCAGTTGACAGTTCCAGTTGGTTAGTTGCTATGCAAGAGGAGATCGAATCTTTACAGAAAAATCACACATGGGATTTGGTGCCACTTCCTACCGACAAAAGAGCTATTGGATGTAAGTGAATCTATAAAGTGGAAGATGGCGGCAATGGAAATCTCATATATAAAGCAAGACTAGTAGCAAATGGGTATGTTCAGAAGAAGGGGTAGAGTATCATGACATTTTTGCTCTAGTTGTTAGGCATACTTCTATTCATATTCTCTTGGCATTAGTTGCACATTATGATATGGAATTAGAGCAACTAGATGCCAAAACTGCATTTTTGCATGGTGATCTGGATGAGGAAATTTATTTAAAGTAGCCGGAAAGGTTCATTGATAGTAGCAGATCAGATTATGTTTGCAGACTCAACAAATCTCTATATGTATTGAAGCAATCTCCCAGGCTATGGTATAAGAAGTTTGATAAGTTTATGCTTTCACGGAGATACCCCAGAAGTTTTAAGGATCAATGTGTTTACTTTAGGAGATGTGATGATGATATGATTTATTTGTTGTTATATGTTGATTGCATATCGGGGTATGGTCAGAATTAAGGAGTTGAAAGCGGAGCTCAGTAGAGAGTTTAACATGAATGATTTGGGAAAGGCACAAAGAATATTGGGTATGGAGATAAGCAGGGATAGAAAGCGGAAAAAGTTAAGGCTCACTTAGGCGCAATACATCGAGAAAGTCATCGCTCGATTTGGAATGGAGAAAGCGAAACCGGTTGGAACTCCATTAGACTCTCATTTTAAGTTATCGAAAGACCGATCTCCTACATCGAAAGAAGATAAGAGGTATATGGCTAATATACTTTATTATAGTGTCGTTGATAGTCTTGTGTATGCGATGTTGTGCACAAGACCAAATTTGGCCCATGCAGTAGGTGTTGTGAGTCGATATATGTCTAACTCAGGGAAAAAACATTGGCAAGCAGTGAAGTGGATTCTTAGATATCTTTGAGACACTTCTTCGGTGGGCTTTTCATATGATGGAGTTGATGGTGACATCTTTCTTAGAAGATCAAAGTAGCAATCTATCGTAGCTTTGTTGACTATCGAAGCAGAGTTGATATCGATTGTGAAAGCAACAAAAGAAGATTTATACTTTATTTCAGTTGTTGGATGATCTTTCAATAGCACAGCGGACAGTAGAGCTATTTTCAGATAGTCGGAGTATGATTCATCTTGTAGAAAATCAAGCTTATAATTCACGGACGAAGCACATTGATGTCAGATGTTTCTTTCTTATGCTTGAAGAAGAACGAAACAAGATCAAACTGGTGAATGTGAGTTTTTTGGATAATCCTTCAGATATGATGACGAAGTCACTTCCAAAAGACAAGTTCGAGCATTGCTTAAACTTGATCAGTTTGCTTCCTGCTACTTGAGCGCCATGGGGTGCTGACCCAACAACTAATTCTGTTGATTGATGAATATATTTAAATCAAGGTGGAATGCTAAAATTGGACGATTTAAATCTGTGCCAATTATGGAGAAGATTTTAATTAATTCTAGTAATCAATTAATTATGCACAATAAATTGGAAAGATATGAAAGAGATATTTGATTTGATTAATCAATCAAATCTTGGTATATGTGGCTGCAAATTTGGATGGAATGAGAAGTTATATGATTTGATTGGAGTAATCAATCAAATATATGTATACGGGGAAACTATCATAAATACGCAAGATTTGCATTGACATCAAATCAAGGAAATTCGTAAACTTTTCATGCTTATCTTCAGGCAAGTGTTCATCCTTACCTTATAAATAGGGAGACATTTGCTCATCCATTTTGTGAACAAGCCAATAGTGCTTTATTCTTCATATCCTCAAAAAGATCCCTATTTCTGTATAAATTATAGGGTGAGAAATATATATTAAGTGTTTTTATATACTTCTCTTATTGTACTCCCTCTTGATTTGAAGAAAGAATAAAAGAAATTGTTGGGTCTTCGTGGCATGGAAACAAGGAACGCGGGACGTGGCCATGATCTGCGACCTGGTTCGTTCGTCCCCGATCTCGAAACGAACACGACCCAGAAACGTTAGCGATCGCGAAAAGAAGATGATGACGCATATGTTTTTGAAAAGAATAAACGACCCCTCGATTTGTGTTGTACAACTGTATATGGTTGTAATATGTATTGGAAGGACAACTACATAACATATCAATTTGTATATAGATTAGAAGGGCAGCTGTAAGTTTGCAAGATCTCCACGAATTGTATTGTTTGACTTCCAAATTTAGTAATTAACAAAAAAATAGATTAGATTTTCCAAAATAAAAGTAAAAACATGTTTCGTACCCTTGCGTTCCCTTGTACCCATGCGTTCTATCGTACCAAAAATAACCTAGAAACTATTGCTATCAAATCCTTGCGTTCCCTTGTACCCATGCGTTCTATCGTTCCAAAGTCCTCTAGCAATTAATTCTCTATCTGAACAAACTATTGCTATCAAATCCAGTCTACAAACTTTAACCTAGAAACTCTAAGCTGAAAATAACGCACAATATGACTATGCTGGATATAAAGCAAATGTAGAAAATAACCTGCAAGTTTTGAAGCTCCACTCTACCAATAGCAGGCCAACTGGGATTTGGTCGATTAGATTCAATGACTTTAGGGGCTTCACTTGGTACATGCATGTACTGGTTAATTCTTTCCACTGATATAATGTTGTTTGCAATTATGCATTGGTTTTGTATTGAGAAAACAATGGACATGTTAAGCGAAAGACCATAAGACAGAGCCATTCCCACAAAACCTGCACTGATAAAAAAAAGGGTAACAAAATCTGCAGAAAGAGAACAGCATGATAACCGTTGAATATAAATAAAGTTTAAATTTTACCAGGGGTAAAAGTTCCTGGAGGAAGTAGAACCATGACAAGGGCAGAAGAAGAAAGCATAGCAGCGCTAACGGTCTCTAATCTTTGTATCAACCATTCAGTTGCAGCAAAATTATGAAAGAAAGGACTGGCATTTTTATCAATAAGCTCATAATTTTTGGCAAGGAACTGACATTCCACCTCAAAAGCACGTATTGTTGTAGTTCCTGATATCGATTCGCCAAGATGATTTGCGAACTTCGACCTTGTTGTACCATTTAACCTCATTAATTCTTTTGCAGCAGCAAAGTAGTACCTCTGTGGTAACCTATAAATTAGTTATAATACTTTTGACGCAAGGTATATTAAACATGTGTTTAATTTGTGCATGTACCTGTATCCTTAAAGTTATGTACAGCAATGGTACCGCAACAAATAGAACTGGCCATGTAACAACAGACAAAACTCCAAGATTGCTAATTGCATTTAGTGAAGCACAACATGAGAAGAATAGGGTAAATGGGATGTCGAGGTCAATTATGCTCAAATCCGAAGAAACCTACAATTGGGGGGGGGGGGGGGGGGGGGGGGAGGTTACACATTAACTAAGAAGAATAGACCTCCAAAAAAAAACTTATTTCAAGTTTATACTTCGTTTCAAACTTACTATGAAAATAAGCATCTTTTTTACTATTCATAGTATGCCCAAGTACAATTTTTTTTTAAATATGTACATGCTCGACTTGAAAATGGACATGTAAAAATTTGTAAGGGTGCATTTTCAGAATGTACATGCTGAATTCGGAAAAGATAGACATATTTTCACAATAAGTTTGAAACGAAGCCAAGTTTGTAAAGAAGCCTAAACTTGAGAATAAGTTATTATAATCGGTTTAAAATGCTTACACGACTTAATATTCTTCCAAGTGGAGTGGAGTCAAAAAATGACATCGGGGCATGAAATAAAGAGTTTAACAACTGAGAGAATAAAGATCTTGATGATTGCATGCCAAGAACCACCACCAATATAGACCTGCTGAATACAAAAAAAGTTGTACCTAAAGCAATCAGCAAATACACTGATATTAGCTTAAGCATGCTAACTTCTGGATTTTGAACATTGGCGGCCATCCATGAGTTCTGTGAGATTTGTCCAGCAATGAAGACTATATGAAAAAGGATTCCAGCTGAAAAATATAGAAGTCCTTTATTTTGATTCAGGTATAGTAGGTATGGCTTTAAACCCATATCACCAGTTTCCTTTTCCTCTTTCTTGATCAACTGATCGACCCCTAACACTTTGTCTTTTTTGTTCAAATCGGGATAGTTTTGGATGCAAATCTCAGTTTTAGACTTAATTTTTTCATGAGAAATTAGTTGGTTCATTCTTTCAGAGTCCATAGTTTCATTGTGTGCATTAACCAAGTCTTGAAATTCTTTGCAGGATTCAAGTAAATAATGGTATGGAGCTGCTTGTAATATTTCACCATCGGACATCAACTGAATTAAAATTAAAAAACAGGAAAACATGTTATTTACAAACTAAATATTCATGTACTTCAAAAATTAAGGACGACACCAACCAATATGGAGTTAAAGGCAGGAAGAAAATCAACTTGATGTGTCACCAATAAAACTGTTTTGCTAGACAATGCATCCACGACATATTCCTACAGGTGAAGACAAAGTAATATTAACATTTATACCAACAAGATGTTAGTATGGAAAATTTTAGCATTTACATTGAATAAACTGGAAGCGGTATGGGCATCGACTGCGCTGAAAGGATCATCGAGCAGATATATATCTGCATTTTGGTACAAAGCCCGTGCGAGCTGCACACGTTGCTTCTGGCCACCACTGAGATTTACTCCTCTTTCTCCAATTTCAGTCTGATCTCCAAATGGTAGCATTTCTATATCTTTAATTAAAGAACACTTCTGTAGTGTTTCTTGATATCTCTGGTTATCCATTGGAGATCCAAATAGGATGTTATCTTGTATTGTTCCTGTCTGTATCCATGCATTTTGAGAAACATATGCAATTTTTCCACAAACGTGTACCTAAAGTGAAATGAGATATTTACGAAATTAAGTAGAGTGTAAGCATGAAACTTCTTCTAGCTTGTTTTATTCCAAAACCTGAATGGGTATTTCAAATCAATTAAAAAACAAAGAAGAATTACCATGCCATCTGTCCTAGGTATTTCGCCAAGAATAGCTGCCAAAAGAGAAGATTTTCCTGAACCCACTTCTCCACAAACTGCTACTTTTTCTCCAGCTTTAACCACTAAACTTACATTCTGTAATGTGGGTTTTATCAATTGCTCGTCCCAAGCAAAACTAGCTGATTTAATCACAATTGGGTCTTTTATCTCTGCACTAAATTCTTTTTTAACATGAACATTTTGCAATTCAGATGCATCAAGAAACTTAACAATTCGTGCAAAAGCAACTTTTGCTTGAATTACAACTCCAATGACATCTGGAATTGACCTAACTGGGTCTTGGACCAGTCTCAGTGTAGCAACAAACGTGAACACATTTCCCGCATTAAGAGGAATTCCAAGAAAATAACACGAAGAAAATGTTGCAGCTGATACGAATAAAGGTGACATCCAAAAGAGGCAAACGTTGTACATTCTTCGAAGCTGAAATGCTCGAAGCCATACGTATTCTTCTTCTCTATATCCTTCAATAACCTTCTGAAAATGTGTTTCCCATGCATAAAGTTTCAATACTTTCATGTACACTAAAGCTTCAGATACAGCCTTTAACCGTACATCTTGAGCCTCCATCAGTTTTGTCTGATATTTATGTTGTAACTTTGCTAATGGGGCATTCAAAGCAACTGTTAGAACAATTACAGTTAATGCTGATATTGTTGCAAGACCCAAGGAATTGTACAGAATTATCAAAGCCAGGCATAGTTGAAAGCTAGTTGTCCAAATTTGATGAAACCAGTACGGAAATTCTCCGATTCTATATGCATCAACAGTTGCATAATTCATAATTTCTCCAGATGAATGAATGAGCTTTGCTGTATTAGATAGTTTCAGCTGTTTCTTATAAATGGCTGCTGTTAGTAAAGACCTTAATTGTAGCCCTAACCTTCTAGCTCTAAAGTACCACTGTCTTTGTGATAATGACTCTAAACATTTTGCTAGGAATAATCCAAAAGCTAAAGCGTAGCCTTCGTATTTAAAATGCTCATTCCCAGAAGCAACATTAATAAAAGAGTTCAAAAATACAGGGCCAGCGGAGATCATGAGTACTTTTAGCAGTGCAAAGAAACCAGAAATTAGAATGTCATTTCTATGACAAGAGATTATAGTCCAGAAGATTTGGGATGAGGCTGGCTTGTTTGATTGCTTTTTTTTGTTGAGTTTGTCTAGAAATTGAGTGTATTGAAACTCTGCTCTATCTTTTTTGCTTAGTAAAGGCATATCATTTTCTTCTAGTGGTTTCTCATAACCCTTTCTCATTAAAGAGTTAAGCCACCAAAATGATAATCTACTGAAAATCCCCGCATTTGCAAAAGGAGTAACAAAATCATCCTTAGGTTGCTTATCGTTTAAAGGCGTATACAAAGTTTCTTCGCTAATCTTGATTTGATCATCAAGTTTTTTGGCTTGAACAAACGAAAATAGTCGACAATAGACAGATATCGGTAGAGAGAGAGTATTCAAAAAATTCCCTGTGGACAAGTCGTGCTCTACCACAAGTTGGAAAATTGAGCAAGCAAAAAGAAACAGAGAGAACATAGTAACAAGTGAAACCAATACTTTAAATTTGTTTTGAGCATTCAAAACAAGTCCGACAAGAATCCAAGTTACACCTTGGGTTAATAAAACTAGCCAAGAATGCAAGGGAGCAAAATCCTTTCCCATTCTAAAAATTTCTTCCAAAGTATATAGTCCAAAGGCTATATAGGCTAATCCCAAAAAACCGTTCAACACTAAAGATAACTTAAACAAGGTTCGCCTTGATCCATCATCTCGCGAACAAATTCTGTATAATAAAGTGTGTAGTAACAAAATGGAGAAGATGACATCAACCATGATCACTACAGTATTGTTTAAGCAGCTTGAAGCATCTAAAACATCTGCAAATCCGCAACTATGTGAAGATTGATTATTCATTTTACATAGGGATTCGCCACAGAATAAAGCCATTTTTGCACCTAACAAAATTTCAAATTCCAGTTCAATCGCATGAACCAAGTGTAAAAGCAAATACAGTTCGAAAAAGAATTGATGTAGGCTTACTAGTCAGAGACAGAGTACCCATTTCTTGTTATGAGCAATTCCCGATGAAACCTTTAAAGCAATTAAGATACGAACAATATTATTAAGAGTATTGTCGATATTAATTTAGGGCAAAACAAACAGAAATATTCAGTGAAAAAAAGCAACTTTCCCGTACCTTAAGCTTGATATTTTGAAATGCAAGGAGGTCAAAAACGGATGTCGATATTAATCTAAAGAAAGATCGGGGAAGCAGAGCGAGAGAAAAGGAGGCAATGAATAGAAGAAGGAAAGAAGGAACTGGTTGTAGGAACTGGGAAGACGGAGCAGAAACACGAAACAAAAAACATTCAAGAAGAGTTGGTGAATCTGAAGCAGAGTAATGTATATTTATATGATGTAAACGTAGCAACTATTTGTCTGATATAATTTTGAACTTAGCTGCCTTTTCTTATATTCGATCGTATATGGTCCAACACGTCCTTGGCGTCTGTTAGATTTGATCGAATCCTAAATGTCCTCCAACAAAATAGTTTTGTCTTCTCCAGGTGAAGGAGTGGCTTATAGGGATCGACGTAGAAAAGTGCCGTACTATGCTTTGAATCTCAAGCCGCCGGGGAAGCTGTTCATCATTAGAGAAATGGATAGTTATCTATTAATTAACGGTGAAGCCTGAGAAGTCGAAGCTGAATTTCTCTCTCCTTGATGTCTTTTGTATACTAGAGCATCTCCAACGGGGTGATTCCGCTTCTGAATCAAAGATATTAGCCTTGTTTCTTCCTCAACAGTCATTCTTACTTGTAATATTCAGGGGTCAATCCTGAATTTGGAATTGTCCATGAGCACCGACTTTATCGACGCAAAGCGTAGCGCGCCGATTTTGTAAACGCGCTCTGATAAAATCGGCCGCTACGCTTTGCGTTGATAAAGTCGGTACGTAACACCCCATTCAATTTTCCAACGGTTATTAACGGTAGCATTCTCGCTAAACAACAACAAAATGATCATGTCTACTCCCAACGGCTATAAAACGACCATAATTTTTCAAATGGCTATATTTTAAGTTATAACTTAGTTCATTTTTTACATTCTACATCATAACATAATTTCACTTCCTTTCTATCTCCTAAATCCGAAGAAACTTAAACTTTATAATGTCTTCACCGTTTGGATATTTTTCACATCCGACTTATGGAAGTGTGTAGTCATTTCTTAATGTTTGGAACAATTTTGGCACAACTTTATATGTGGTCAGTTTGAAATGTTTGTACAATTGGGCACAACTTTTGAGTAACTTAAGTCAACGATCATTTCATATTTCAAATATAAAAAGATACAATACGTCATATTCGTCTCCCAAGTTCTACGATCATACATACACACAAACACTAATTCAAACTAATATTAGAAATACTGCTACGACATAAGATAATAACAACACTACAAATTGGGCATATCGGGACATGAAGGCATTGTTAAAAGAAATAAAGTAATGGAGATTAAGTTTAGTAGGAGAAGAGAGTAATGAATGAAGAAGCTTTGAAGTAGTAGTTTGGTATTTATAGAGCTCGATAATGCAAATCATATTAAATTGGTAATTAATTCGGGAATAAAACCAATCCACCCTAGTAACAGAATAATAACTTTAACTAGTTACTAAATTTATGAACCGAAACTAATAAATAAACCTAAATTAATTAATTAAAGAGTAAATCAGACCAAAAAGGTTAATTATCATAAAATATAAATAATAATCCAACTAAAACAGATTAATAAAGTTTAGTGGTTAATATATTTATTAAACTAAACTAATAAATTAACCTAAAACATAAATTACAATGTATTAAAAATGCTGCAGCCCTAGCGCGCTGATTTTATGCACGCGTTACATTAAAGCGCCAATAATATCGGCGTCCTTCGATAAAGCGCGCGTCAGTCGGGAGATTTAAACAAATCTCCCCTGAATCTTACGGGTTGTAATATTACGACCCGTAAAACGGTTGGAGATGCTCTTATACTTATTTACTATCTCTTCCATTAATTACCTTTCCCATCGTTTTACATTTTAAAATGAATATTGTTGACTCGTCTTTTGGCAAGGTTGTCACCCTATGAACTAATACTGACAAAGATAATGAAGAGGATAAGCCCAACAACATCAAGAGTATACCGGGTTCAACCCTCTGTTCGATCACCTTTGGGCTCGTCTATTCCCAACAACATCCAGAGTGTAATGGGTCGAAGAACAGGGTACATGAAGTCTCGGATCGAAGGAGAACCTTCCTACTTACCTCATCTTAAATGAAGAAACCATCCTGGTCCAACCTTTTCGACCCAACATCTAACCATCCGGGTCTAGCCATCCGGTTCCAACATTTTCGACCCAATATCCAAACCATCTGGGTCCAGCCATCTGGGTCCAATATTTTCAACCTGGCCCCACCTGGACAGTTACCTGAACGTGTATAGTGGACCTAGTCTCACATCATGCTCCCCGATAAACCAGGATCGGGTTCCACCTGGCATACAAGAACCGACCCACGTTCTCCACCATGCTCCAAGATTTCCTGTGCGGTTGCCACATGATAATTCGACTCAGACCCGAGTACAGCTTATAAATACATCATTTCAAGGAGATTTCAAGGACTTTTGACCATAAGAAGTTCTGCACTACTTAGCCATGGCAACCAACCTTTTCTATTTCGAAATATGAGTGATATTCATGTTTGTAATTTGTGATAAACGCTAGAAACAACGTTGTATGAGAGATTATGATAATATCATTTATTGTAACTTCACTTTTCTGATGTTATGAAGTGGATTATGAAGTGGATGTAGGCATGTTAATGACGAACCACTATAAATGTTGTTGTCTTGTTTTTTCTTGCTTTTTTCCATCACTTCTTAATATTTCATGCTTTAAACATGACTTTTTGGGTGTTAGTGCCATTTTTTTAGTCTAATGTTTTGGTTCTTTCACTGAGAATTGAAGACTTCTCGACATCTAGGAGTTTTACCTACTGTTTGGATCACCAAGTCCAAAGGAAAGTTCCTACAATTCCTACGTATTCAACAATCCCAGTGTGTCTATGGACTTCGCAGCAATGATGGCTCTCGGACGTCAAATCCCCTCCAGACCATTAAATGGCAACCACAGCAATTGAAAGAGACTAGAAGCGAAGCCGTACATTGCCTTCAGGTAGGGTCGAACAGCCTTCCGGATCTGGTCGAACATGCTTCCGGATCGGATCAAATATGCCTCCGAGTCGACCATGCCTCCGGATCGAAATGAACAATATCCAGCCGACTGTACCGATCCGACCCAAAGACATGTTCGAACCGCAACCCGAAGATATGATCGTCCTGAGACAGTGTTAATTCTGGAAAAAAAATATTTTTCGGGTAGAAGTACTGGAACCCGTGTCGCAGCGCAGTGGCCTACATTAATCGTTAAGACTTATTAACCAAGATTCTGCAGTTAGTCCAAGAATATCAACAGCAAAATGGCAACGACTGGGATTCTTCCTAGAGCCACGACCCCTATTTACTGATGTTATTCAACATGGGGTGCTCCTGAACAAATTCAACTTGCCAATCATGATGGCGTATGTGGGAAAGACTACTTCCGGATAGCTTCTCCTTTAAGGGTTCTAATGACATATAGACTTGACCATTGCAACAGATGTTATTCCTGAATGAGTGGGGCCACTTGGTTTGCATGACATGAACCTGCCCAACTGACTGAATCAAATGCCATTGATATGGAGAAGTACGGACGATGTTCCGATGATAATTCGGATAACGTTTGTGACAATAATTTTTGATGGTGGAATACTGGAAAGCGACCAAGGACCACAACATTACAAAGCTACCTTTCACTCATGTGGTATAATGAAGGGCATATGTCTTGTGACTTACTACCTGAGGAACCTAGCTAACATTTGCATTGATCATCTGCTATCAACTGCACCGATGACGATCGCTTTCCACCTGATAAGTGTTAAAATATAACATACCCAGGTGCCTAGATTTAGGTACCCATTAAACATCCATTGGCCATGATCGAGGTTATGGATCCTCATGAAGATTATAGCAACTTGACTTCTCATCAGCTACCATGCGACCTTGGCATAGAGATGAGAGCTCGGGAACAAATCGAATTTGAATCAGCCATATGCTCTCTACTTCATATTTTTGTTGTGATAGAACATAAGAACATCACTTGAAGCCTCGCAAACCATGTTACCATATTCAGACTTACCCACTCAAAGTTTAGACCAACCGGCTATTATGACACGTCTTTCAATGACCCTAGGCATATGGAAGACTATTTAAATGGAACATTGAATTAGACTAATTCAACATTACTTCTTTCCCTTGGAAGGTCATCTCGGAATAGAAATCCATGAATCTCATTGTTGAATCCACTACACCGAATAATGCTTCAAAAGCAGTAGTCAGTCGACTATCTAACGAAAGATGCATAAGAATGAGACTTCTAGCTTTTAAAATTTTGATATCAGAATGTGAAGATTCACAATTTGAACCCCTTCATTAACCGTCTGTCAAGTGACTTATTCCCTAAACATGGGGCAACTTCGAAATCCTAGCGTGGATTGCTCATGATTCCATTATCTAATCCAAGGTTAATACATCATTGCCTTGCATGACCGTATTTATATCCGAAGTATGGTTGACTACTCTAGTCTTATCTGAAGCCTGGCAAGTTAGAGTTTTGAAGCACTTAAGCCTGAATGTTGATTGACTGCCTACACGTCATCTCTTATTCCCGACGTGGGATCGAAGACTTAGCTACGGACAGACGAGGCATGTCTATCTTTCTAGCCCATGTATCCCATTTCATGACATGGAAAGGGCGAAGCTTCTATAAGCATGGATCCCTTGTTCTCCCACTGATTACCGTTCTAGCATCGACAAGATGAGATGCAACCATTAACGGTCTTGATTTGACTATTTGACCTTATTTCTTGCTCCTAACATGGGGGAAAGAAGGCTACTCATAGGAAACACAATCTCATCTTGCACTCACCAAAATCTGCCTAAATTCCTTTGTAAATCCAAGACCCCGATAAAGGTTTATTCATTTTTTGGGACTGTCACCCCATAATAATTTGGAAAGATATCCTTTATCAGCTAAAAACTTTGGTAGCCATCTCCTGCCTGAGACAAGATGAAGCAAAATGGATTGACCAAGAATATGTGATGCCGTTTTCACTCAGAATATTACTCATTCCTTTAAAAGGATTATTTTTTAACCTTGTCCCTTATCTTTGCATGCTTTGTGAGTTATGGATGTGACTAACTCATAAGAATTTATGTGTAAACGGTGTAGGTACCCATAGTCTCGTACCAATCAGACTTCTAACAACCGCATGCAAGACTACAGAGCACTGCCAAAATGAGCCCATTTGAACCGCTCATTTACAAAACCGTGCCCTCCATTTGAGGGTAAATTTATAGCTTAAGGTGGATCTTATATGACCATTCACTCCTTGGCTCATACATGGCAGACCTCAAGAAAATTGAACATCGATCTATGCATTTCAAAGTTAGAATTCGACTCTAGATAGGCGTGGTTCGACTATCTGAATGGCTAGATCCTACGCTCGACACCATCGGATTACATAAATCCAAATAGAGGAAACGACACCTCCCATCAACATGCTTACTTTCCAATCATGCATTTTACCTTTACATGCTTCTTGAGTTATGACATGACTAACTCATGCGAATTTGTATATGAATGATGTTGGTACCCAAAGTTTGGTGCCAATCAGTCCTCCTATAGTTTGATCGAAGGAACATATAGCTTTGGCAAATGTGATTCGACTGTTCACCTGCTTACTCTTGGCTTGACACCAACAATCTGACATAGATAGAGTTCGACCATTCATCTACCGGCTTTTTTCCCTTGACGCAGAGGGTAAGAGAATAAACGCACATGAGTTCAACATGTGTTATCTATACATGGGTATACTTATGAGTCCTCCTCAGCCTCTAGCCTTCGATTCACCAGGTAAGACATAAAGATATATTCGGGTGTGACATTACCACCCATCAGATCGATGATTCATGTAACACCTCGTACTTTATAACACACTAAAATGATAAGTTAATGAATACTTAACTAAATATTGGGAATTAAGTAAAACGGACTGCTCCATTTGCGTTTGTCTCGGAGTTCTGCTTAAGATAGGCTCCGAGTTTGCGTAAAACAGACATTGTATGAAGAAGATATTAAGGTTTGAACTTTATATACGCACAAGAGAATTATATATTACCAATCAAAACAATTCAAAATAATTCAAACTCTAACACCATAAGGGGAGAGGGAAATTTCACGCTGTGGGTGTCGACCCATGGGTCGACCCTGGGTCGACACACTAAGGGGGGTCGAACCCTATACAGATCTGGGCAGATTCTCGATTCTGAACGTGGACTAAATTCTTGGCTTGGTTTGTTGAGACTAGGCTATAAATAGGACCCTATACCCATTGTTTTATTCATCTAAATAAATGGCAACAATGAGGTATTACCCCAACTCAGTTTGATTTAGCCTATTATTCTTCAGCAATCAAGTTATTCATATTCAGAGATCTGTGCTACAACATCTACGGTTAATTCTCTGTTCTTTTAGATGCAATCACAGTGAGTCTACGTTATTTTTAGATATAAACACTTAAAAGTTATCTTGGCATGTCTATGAATTGGATCTAAGCTTGTGACTATTTGAATCACATTAGATCTATTATAACTTGTGTATCTAATTTACTGATTAGATCTCATCATGCATGTTTATGATATTCCTATTATGTTAGGTTGCCTAATCATCTCACTATGCCTATTCTGTTAATATGATCAATTCTGCCACCCTATGCCTATTATGCTAGTTTGCCTAATTATGTTATTATGCCCAATTCTGTCACAATATGCTTATTCAGTTGCTAGGCCTATTTCTGCCATCATATATCTATCTTGTTACTATGCTTGTTCATGTTCTCTTCCCTTCTCCTTTTCCCTTTTTATTTTATAGACAGGCTACCTTCGAGTCTAGGCATACCACTGAAATATGCGAACGCGTGAAATTAGGAACGAGGGGAAAACGTGAAAATTGGGGCATAACTTGTATTGGGAAATTTGGGCATAACTTCAATTGAATATATGAAAATGGATTTGGGTCATAAACCAAACTGTGATTAAAGACCTTAATTTGGGGCATATGGTACATGATGAATATGACTTGGGAAAGGGGCATGAAAACCTATAATGGAATAGGAATAATTGGTTAATAACGAAAATTCCTAAATTTACGGTAATTTGAAATTGTAACTGTGCTTAGACACGAGATTAGATTACACTTGTGGTAGAAGTATGCCCGAAACCGACCGGCATATCCAGCAACCATAAGTGGTGAATATAATGTAAGGGGTCTAAGTGTATAAACACGTAGCGTGCCAAGACATGAGGTTAAGTCCGACTTGTGGAAGAAGTCTGACCGGAACCGTCCGACATATCCAGCATCCACAAGTTGTAGGCTTAATGTAGAAGGTCTAGCACATTTTAACAATAAATGAGTGAATGGTAATGAACTTGAATACTTAACATGTGTGAATCCATAAGGATTACATGAACTTGTTAACTTGAGTAGGGGTTAAGTAATCTTGCTTGAAATAGTGGGAGGGTTAAGTATATCTTGGGGGTTGGGTAATATTTATATATATAGGCCCACAAACTTAACATGTTGGAGTTATGCAATCTTGTTACTCTGGTAGGCATAACCTATGGAAATCCTAGTAGTGGGGATGTAAGCCTAGGGGGAAGCTTGTATCATCTTGTGTCTGGGATCCGTTTCAGTCAGTAACTAATATAGGTATCAAACGAGTACTCCGAAATTGGTCGGAGTCGGGGCACGCTTACTGGGCTGATTGTAAGAGATCCAAAAGAGGGCACGGTGTGGGCGGCACATTCCGACGGAGTCATGTGTGTGCATGGGTCCGAACTAGGGAGGCTAAGACGTCGTGACATCGGTTGATATGGTTGTGCACATCCTGAAAGTAAAGGGTTGTCACTTTAGGAAGTGATACATCCTACTGTGGGGCCAACACAGGGTATCTACGGAGTAGGGAGCCGATCGATTGGGGTAGTAATTAGGGTACATCTAGTCTCTCTTGTTTATTAGCCCGTTATTATCCTTAGGGGTAACACCGGTATGTTCAATTGGGCTGCCTGTTATTGTATGGGGTAAAACCTCTCACTAGATGTACACCTAAGTCTACCATCCTATACTTGTTAGGGATCATCTTGTCTAGTATACTAGTAATGGTGCAGAGAAAGAAAAGTGTTAGGGAAGCGCTAATTATTCTATCATGTTTACCTTATCATA
The DNA here is from genome assembly GCA_030737875.1 of Allium sativum. Lineage (NCBI taxonomy): Eukaryota > Viridiplantae > Streptophyta > Magnoliopsida > Asparagales > Amaryllidaceae > Allium > Allium sativum. Next base: position 2,493,090 of record JASFAX010000039.1, on the reverse strand, counting down.
CTTGCCTTCATGATGTATCTCTCTTATCCAGTTTATAAGTCTGTCATAATGCTTTTACTTATTTATATGCTGAATGTAATTGGAATCAACAGACTTATGTCTGACCTATTTTGTTTCCTCTTCTTTCTCTTCCGTTCCCCCCCCCCTCAGGTTCTCAGGGTGGGAATACTCAAGCTTGATCAGGATTCTTCTTTTCTTCTGCTTGGAGTTGCTTAGATGTACTGCTTGATTTTGTACCTTCTCTACTATGGTTATATTTTGGGGATTATGCTTCTTTATTTATTGTACTCTAATGATTTTATTACAAGACATAAGTTTTAAGTTGATGTATTGGGTTTTATGTATTTCAGACTTATGATGTAACCATGTTTTGAACCACGATGTTTTTTGTTTAATAAAACTTTTAAATTCCGCTGTTATTTTATATCTGTCTTGTAATGTTTATGTTTCTGTTTAAATATAACACTTCACGAAACTTAATGCATTCTGATAAAGGGTGACATTAACGGATGTGGGGTGTCACACTTGGTATCAGAGCTGAAGGTTACCAAATCAGATAAAAGATTTTGAAAGTTGTTTTCAAAAAGGTTTTAAAAGAAAGCATTTTCAAAAGAAAAGCTTGTTTTGAAAAACATATTCCCCAAAGCCATAGATAATGTCTTTCGATTCTCTGTTTGAATCTCTTTTTCCTTTTCATTTTAGCATGTCTGGGAACCTAATATTCTTGAGGGCATTACGATACCAGGCTAGTTCTGTAGGTATCTTGAGGCCACGGAGCCTACAGGAGGTTAAATAGACGTTCCTCCCCCAAGTGCACCCGCTGTTCCTCCTCCGCCACATGCTGAAAATTTCTCTAAAATATGCAAATATTTTTGTGATATGTGTGGAAATCTATTTCGAGGACCCAAAACTTTTGTAGAGGCAAGGAATTGGCTTAAAGAGACCGAGGATTTGTTCGGAATTTTCGAAGTTGACGATCGTTGTAAGATTCAGTTGGCCGCTTGGCTGCTGAAAGATGAGGCTTCGTTCTAGTGGGAAGTGACGCAAGCAGGGCGTGCAGTGGAGACTTGGGATGATTTCCGATAGAGATTCGAGATGAAGTTTCTGTCTCATGCTGAGAAAGTATGCAAATGGAAAGGTTTTCGGCGCTCAAGCAAGGGTCATGACTATCAAAGAGTATGTTAACAAGTTCAATAAACTGGCGAGGTTTGGGTTGGAGCTAGTAGATACCCCACATAAGAAAGCTTTGCGGTTTGCTAGAGGATTGAATGAACCCCTCCATGGGTTGGCTATGTTCATACTCCAATGGGAGCAACTTTTGAGAAACTCGTTGATATGGCATTGATGCATGAGGAAGATAAAGGTGAAAAGAAAGAGGCTAAGGTTGAGGAAACACAAAACAGGAAAGTGTGGCCCAAGAAAGGACAACAAAAACAACAAAAGAAGGGCAGAAAGAACAGAAAGGCTAAAGATAAGAGGAAATGTCATAATTATGGACGTGGGGGTCATTTGATCAAGGACTGCAAAAGAAACAAGAATGCTTGTTCCAATTGTGGAGAGGTCAAACACTTTTCTAAGGAGTGCCTGAAGAAGCAAGGACAAGGTAAAAGGGCAGGATCTTCTGAAGGGCAGGTGCATGCTCTCATAGCCAGTGCGCCAGATAAAGGTAGGATAGTCTTTGTTGAAGGTTTGATTTCTCTTTCCAATCATCCTATTAGAACTCTTTTCGATTCTGGAGCTTCGCATTCATTTATATCTGATTATGTGGTTGAGTCTCTGCACCTTAGTACTAGTATGGTTGTGGATCTCATTGTTGTATTAAACCCCATTGGTGGTACAACTCATATGTCTATGATTTGTCAGGGTTTGAGAATATCTGTGTTAGACGTCGAGTTTAAGTGCGACACATATGTGCTTGGTTTCATGGGCTATGGTTTGATTCTAGGGATGGATTGACTAGCATGTATGGTGCCATTCTGGATTGTGAGAGGAGGGTCGTTAGACTTTTGACTTGCCATGGGAAGACCCTCGAGATTTCTTGTGACCCTAAGGGGTCCGTTATGCTTAGTTTCCTGGAGTCACTTGATGCATCTATCGATGATCTACGATTTGTACCAGTGGTATGTGAGTATCCTGATGTTTTTGAGGAGGTTCAAGGCTTACCTCCGAGGCGCGAGATTGATTTTCGTATATACTTGGTGGACAATGCAAATCCAATTGCATTGTCTGTGTGCCATATAGCTCCAAGGGAAAGAAGGGAGCTCACCAAGCAAGTAGGGGAGCTACTTGAGAAAGGGTTTACTAGGCGAAGTATATCTGAATGGGGTGCTCCGGTGGTATTTGCCACTAAGGCAGATTGTTCGCTTCACTTATGTGTGGATTATAGAGAGCTGAATAAACTCACTAAGAAAAATAGGCACCCACTTCCGAGGATAGATGAATTGTTTGACCATTTTGTTGGTGTATCGGTTTTCTCTCAGTTAGACTTAGCCACGGGGTTTCATCAGTTGAGAGTGGCCGAGGACAGTATAGACAAGACTCCCTTTAGAACTCCATATGGTTTCTTCGAGTGGCTCGTTATGCCTTTTGGGTTGACGAATGCACCCGCCTATTTTGTTGATCTAATGAGTATGGTGTTTCGGAAATTTCTAAATAAGTTCGTTGTGGTCTTTGTTGATGGCATCTTATTTTCTCGAAGAGCGAGGAATATCATGCCCTACATTTGAGGGAGGTTTTGAAGACTCTTCGAGCACACCAACTAAAGACGAAATTCTCCAAATGTCATTTTTGGAGAAAGGAAGTAAGAATTCTAGGGCATGTGGACTCTAAAGATAGGATAGCGGTAGATCCCACGAAAGTAGTTATAGTTCAAGATTGGGATATTCCAAAGAATGCAACGGAGGTGAGAAGTTTTCTTGGTTTAGCGGGCTATTATAGGAAGTTCATTAAGGACTTCGCAAGGATATCAGCCTCACTCACCAAACTGATGAAGAAGAATTTGACATTTGCTTGGAACAATGATTATGAGGATGCTTTTTAGCGACCAAAGAGGGCTCTGACAACAGCCCCGATCTTGACTTTTCCTGATGGGAACAAAGTGTTCACAGTATACACTGATGCATGTGGTATAGGGCTTGGTGCGGTTCTGATAAAAGAGGGAAGGGTAGTATGCTATAGAGGTAGACGTTAAGAGTTCACGAGAAGAACTACCCCGCCTATGTTTTGGAATTAGATACTATAGTATTCACGCTTAAGACTTGGCGGCAATATCTGCTTGGATGGAGGTTCGAGTTATACATGGACCATAAGTCGCACAAGTATCTGTTCTTGCAGAAGGATCTCAAATTGAGATAGCAGAGATAGGCTTCTACTTGGAATTGAGACGATTAGAGAAACTTCAAAAAAGAATGATCTTACCCGCAGGTGCATGAAGACAGCTCATGACAAATAGAAGTCATACGCAGATAAGGGAAGGACTGATATTAATTTTGAGGTGGGAGACATGGTTTTCATCAGAGTATCACCTTTGAGGAATGTAGTTCGTTTTGGATTTGTAGGGAAATTGGCACCAAGATTTGTAGGGACATTTCCCATAATAGAAAGGATTGGCCAAATGGCCTATAGAGTAAAGCTATCAGAAAGATTGTCCGGCATTCACGATGTTTTCCATGTTTCTCATTTACGAAAGTTCTTGCATGATACCGCAAAAGTAGTTGAGCCGAGTATGCTTGAGGAAGTAGAAGTAGAACGAGAGGCGACAGTTAGACGAGTTCCTACCCGTATTCATGGATCAGAGGTTAAGAAGCTACGAAACCGAGAGGTAAAGTTGATGAAAGTTCAGTGGGGAGATAACCAAGAGGATGCAACTTGGGAGACCGAAGACAAGATTAGCGCTTCGTACCCTTTTATTTTCGAGGGTATGTTCTTAACTTCCTTTCCAAAGCTTTTATGTATGCTTGTTTCTATCATTTAAGTATATCCTATCGATCAAATCTTCGACCTTTAGGTAGGAAACCCATGGATGTAAACATGTGTTTGAGACATGTTATGTTTGATGGATGCAAGTGTTTGCTAGTGGTTGCTCGTGGATGCATATACACACATATTAGGCACTAGATCGGCTCAATCACTCTCATACTACATATGGATGTGTGTGCATTTTTCTTCTTTTTATGGATGAAAATGGGTATATCATCATATGGATGTTGCATTTGGATGAATGACTGCGCACACATATAGAGCCCTACATGTTATAATAGGATTATTTGCATACATATTGGATTCATGGCACTAACATACATTGCATTAAGAAGGTCGACCGAATCAACAAACCGTCTGATCTTTTGCATTAGCGTAGGGACATATACACACACCTTTGCATATGTTCATATAAGCATTAGAAATCTTTTAAGGGCAATGGATTCCTGTGATTGGTGGATGAGTAGATGGATGTGGATGTTAGGATATACATTTTTCTTAACTTGAAGATTTCGAGGACGTAATCCTTTAAGTAGGGGAGAATGTAACACCCCGTAATTTTATAATACACTAAAATGATAAGTTAAAGAATACTTAATTAAATATTGGGGATTAAGTAAAACAGACCGAGCCATTGTATTCGTCTCGGAATTCTGCTTAAGATAGGCTACGAGTTTGCGTAAACAGACATCGTATGAAGAAAATATTAAGGTTTGAAGTTTATATACGCACAAGAGAATTTTATAAATATAAAACCAATCAAAAAAGTTCAAAATAATTCAAAATCAAGCAGCGGAAGGGGAGCGGGAAATTACCCGCTATGGGTGTCAACCCATGGGTCGATCCCATCAAGGGGATGTCGACCCCTGCGTCGACCACTGGTCGACACACTAAGGGGGTCGACCCCCATACGGATCTGGGTAGATTCTCGATTATGAACGTGGACTGAATTCTTGGCTTGGTTCGTTGTTTTATTCATCTAAATCAATGGCGACAACGAGCTGCTGCCCCAACTTAATCTAATTTATCGTATTCTTCTTCAGCAATCAAGTTAGTCATATTCAGAGATCTGTGCTACAACATCTGCGATTAATTCTCTGTTCTTTTAGATCCCATCACAGTGAGTCTATGTTATTTTTAGATATAAACACTTAAAAGTTATCTTGACATGTCTATGAATTGGATCTAAGCCTGTGACTATTTGAATCATATCAGATCTGCTATAACTTGTGTATCTAATTTACTGATTAGATCTCATCATGCCTGTTTATGATATCCCTATTATATTAGGTTGCCTAATCATGTCACTATGCCTATTCTGTTAATATGATCAATTCTGTCACCCTATGCCTATTATGCTAGTTTGCCTAATTATGTTATTATGCCCAATTCTGTCACAGTATGCTTATTCAGTTGCTAGGCCTATTTCTACCATCATATGTCTATCTTGTTACTATGCTTATTTCTGTTCTCTTCCCTTCTTCTTTTCCCTTTTTATTTGATAATCAGGCTACCTTTGAGCCTGGGCATACCATTGAAATATGCGAACGCGTGAAGTTGGGAATGAGGGGGAAGCGTGAAAATTGGGGCATAACTTGTATCAGGAAATTTGGGCATAACTTGAACTGGATACATGAATATGGATTTGGGGCATAAACCAAACTGTGATTAAAGACCTTAATTTGGAGCATATGGTACATGATGAATATGACTTGGGAAAGGGCATGAAAACCTATAATGGAATAGGAATAATTGGTTAATAATGAAAATTCCTAGATTTACAGTAATTTGAAATTGTAACCATGCTTAGACACGAGGTTAGACTACACTTGTGGTAGAAGTATGCCCGGAACCGACCGACGTATCCAGCAACCACAAGTGGTGAATCTAATGTGAGGTGTCTAAGTGCTTAAACACGTAGCGTGCTAAAACACGAGGTTAAGTCCGACTTGTGGAAGAAGTCTGTCTGGAACCGTCCGGCATATCCAGCATCCACAAGTTATAGGCTTAATGTAGAAGGTCTAGCGCATTATAACCATAAATGAGTGAATGGTAATGAACTTGAATACTTAACCTGTTTGAGTCTATAGGGATTACATGAACATGTTAACTTGAGTTGGGGTTAAGTAAACTTGCTTGAAATAGTGGGAGGGTCAAGTATATCTTGGGGGTTGGGTAATAATTATATATATAGGCCCGTAAACTTAACCTGTTGGGATTATGCAATCTTGTTACTCTGGTAGGCATAACCTGTGGAAATCCTAGTAGTGGGGATGTAAGCTTAGGGGGAAGCTTGTATCATCTTGTGTTTGGGACCCGTTTCAGTCAGTAACCCATATAGGTATCAAACGAGTACTCCGAACTAGGTCGGAGTCGGGGCACGCTTACTGGGCTGATTGTAAGAGATCCAAAAGAGGGGACGGTATGGGCGGCGTATTCTGACGGGGTCATGTGCGTGCATGAGTCCGGACTAGGGAGGCTAAGACGCCATGACATCGATAGATATGGTTGTGCACATCCTGAAAATAAAGGGTTGCCACTACAGGAAGTGATACATCCTACTGTGAGGCCGGCACAGGGTATCTACGGAGTAGGGAGACAATCGATTGAGGTAGTAAAAAGGGTACATCTAGTCTCGCTTGTTTAGGAGCCCGTTATTATCCTTAGGGGTAACACTGGTATGTTCAGTTGAGCTGCCTATTATTGTATGAGGTAAAAACTCTAACTAGAAATACACCTAAGTCTACCATCCTATACTTGTTGGGGATCATCTTATCTAGTATACTAGTAATGGTGCAGAGAAAGAAAAGTGTTAGGGAAGCGCTATTTATTCTATCCTGTTTATCCTATTTACCTTGTCATACTTGCCTTCATGTTGTATCTCTCTTATCCAGTTTATATACCTGTCTTGATGCTTTTACTTATTTATATGCTAAAAGTAACTGGACTCGCTGGACTTATGTCTGGCCTATTTTGTTTCCTCTTCTTTCCCTTCCGTTCCCCCCAAAAGGTTCTTAGGGTGGGAATACTCAAGCTTGATCATGATTCTTCTTTCCTTTTGCTTGGAGCTGCTTAGATGTACTGCTTGATTTCGTACCTTCTCTACTATGGTTATATTTTGGGGATTATGCTTCTTTATTTATTGTACTCTAATGATTTTAGTACAAGACAGAAGTTTTAAGTTGATGTACCGGGTTTTATGTATTTCAGACTTATGATGTAACTATGTTTTGAACCACGATGTTTTCTGTTTAATAAAAGTTTTAAATTCCGCTGCTATTTTACATCTGTCTTGTAATGTTTCTGTTTTTGTTTCTGTTTCTATTTACCTATAACGCTTCACGAAACTTAATGCATTTGATAAAAAGTGACAGTAACGGACTTGGGGTGTCATAACTCCATCCCTTGATCCAATGGAAAGAGCACAATGATGACAAGGGCACAATCCTATGAGCTGCACAATGACCTTTTTTCCATTGGCATAGGGGAAAGAGAATGACGTTAGGATGAATATGAGCCGACCATTCGTCAGAACAACGCTGTACTCTTGAGACAACGGGTAGAATTCAGTTCGGACACAACACAACCTCCCACTTGACAACTTTTTCCTTTGACGTGAGGGCAAAAGAGAAAAGTTAAGGCGAGGATGAGTATGACTCGACCGCTTTCCCAACGACATCTTAACTCTTTCCCATGCCGCCAACGCGAGGAGTGTAAACTCAACATGGATTTGACCCGACCATCCTTAAGGTGGTCTTTTCCTTTGAAACGGAGGCAAAGGGAACGACGCGTAGGAAAATGTGACCTAATTGTTTGCTCGGCTAACACTAATCCTCAAAGCTTGGATAGGAGTAAAAACCCAGGACGAGTGTGATAGGTGCGCCAAGATTAATGACCACTCGATCTCTAACTCTAACTCTCATGACTTTGGAGAGAGTATAAAAGACGAACTATGACGTCCATAACTCTAACTCTAACTCTAATGGCTTGGGAGAGAGCGTAAAGGACAAACCATGACGTCCATAACTCTAACTCTCATGACTTGAGAGGGAGTATAAACGACGAATCACGACGTCCATAACTCTAACTCTCATGATTTAAGAGAGAGTATAAAGGATGAACCACGACGTCCATGACTCTAACTCTCATGACTTAGGAGAGAGTATAAAGGACGACATTACGACGTCTACACAAACTCCATCGCCCTCTGGTCGAGGATCGGAGTATAAAGGACTTACGGACCGGACGTCCGAATGACTTAGCCTAGTTCCCACCGATGTTGGGGGCATGTTAATAGAATTTTAAGATAACTTCGAACATTTTTCGGATGCGACTCATGATTCAAAGTTGATTAGGGGATATATAGTATATCAGCATTACGATATTTAATTATTCTACGAGAGACAGCTTAACACCCAATCATTCTAACCGAGACAACTTAGCACTTAACATATTTTCATTACAAGATAGACTTGCTTATGACATAAAAATTGGCTTAGCGACTTCCAAACTAAACGAATCATTCCATTTCATTTGCAAGTTTATGTATAGATGCAAAGAAAAGACGCGAGGGCCTCACTCGCCACAACAAAAAAGGGTCACGTTCAGAGAGATGGCGCTGATACCTAATGCTAAACTTTCCACATGACTTAAGGCAACAACAGAAAGGAGGCTTTGAGAGTGGGATGTTCAATAACATATCACGCGACTTAAGGCAACGACTGAAAGGAGGCCTTGAGAGTGACACCTCAAATCGACATACATACCCATATGTGATTGACTATAGCTTAAGTGCAACGACGAGTATCACCTTGCAAGTACACAGAATGGAAAATGAAATGACTCGAGCACTTGGATAACCTAATCACTTTAGCTTTGAAAGCAATGCCTCTTTTTTATGCATACATGTCTAAATTCGAAAGAAGTGTGATCCTACCACCTATCTTTTTTCGTTACCCGTGGATTGGGGGAATAACTATCAAAAGTATTTACAAATGGCATAACTTATTTGTTTGTATCTGACTTATGCTTTAATCGTGACAGGCCGCTTAAGGACCACGAACCGGATGCAGAATGACTACCTATTTATTGGTCCTAACCTACTTCTCGACTAGAAGGCTCAGGGGGTAAATGGGAGCATCTGTGGTGACTACAATCTGACCTATCACCACCAGATTTCGATCCTCAAAGCTTGGATGCGGACCAAAGACTAATACAAGATAGACACTAACAAATCATTCCACATCCAACTCAAACCCGCAATTCGGCAATAGAGTATGAAGCCAGAGAAGACGTGAATTTTATGCCTACTCCTTAACAAAAACCCCATGGCTGGGGACAAGGGATGCAATTTTTGAGCGGCATAATTCAACTGCCCGATTACTCTATGCACATTTACTATCCTCAGAGTTATGCAGAATCCCAGACAATAGACAAAAAGATAACGCCCCAAGATTAACACGCATACATCCGAGAAACAGATCATCATCAAAAATTAAATGACAAGTGATGAACCAAGTCTGATTGAGGGCTATTGCATATGTGGAGCCAAGACTCCCGAGGTCGAATTTCACCCACTTCACGCTGAGGGCATCAGCACTGAATTGGACAACTGGCAACAACTCCTCGGAGATGGAAGTCAGGTTTCCAACTTTATTCGATGCTTCACCTAAGGAGGCACATCTCAAGACGATGTGGATAACGTCAATCACATCCCTTTCACACGGGACATTAGGGATTCCCGTTACTCCCCCAGACTTCAAAATATCTCTACAATGAGACCCACCCAAAAATCTTGGTGAATTCTATTCTAAGGTAGATAGATTCCCGTGATAAGAGAATGCGAACATCAGATGGATGATCCAGATCTTTTCATAACAAAGAATAGGTGACCATCCAATTCTGGAAATGATAGGGGCAAGGGAAAAGCCCTAGAAAAGAATGACAGGAATGTGTTGTTCTTGAGAGAACTAGCTTAGTGACCAGGTCTACAATCTCGTTTGTTAAGCTCAATGGAACCGAGCATGAGTAATAAATCCAACAAGAGTGTGATGACTATTTCCAACAATGCTGAAACATGAACGAAGGGGCTCGATTAACTCCCTAACGACATTCATTCACTTACCTTTTTACGAGCTTATTCGACTCCGCGATCAATCAGATAAAGTAACTAAGTTCGCTGACGCTCAATGAGGGAATCCTCACTTTCTGACTAAAGTGAAGGGGTGACGCCAAAGTGAATGTGATTCGACCATTCGCGTATTCAACCCTAACTCTCGATGACTCGAGAGAGGGTATAAAATGACTTGAGTCACCTAAGATTGCTAAACCCGCACCTTTAACCCGATACAACGACGGGAAGTATCAAGGCTTAAGGACTGAATGTCCGATTGACAAAGCTCAACCCCCACCAACGCTGGGGGTGTAAGCACTGACTTCACTTGTCCTCCACTGGCGTTGGGAGCTCGAGCATTGAATCACAAACTGAATTTGAACATGAACCCGACTTAGAGCATGATTCAAAACAAATACACTATAGCTTACGTGCTAGACTTGTGTTCACCACTGTTGTTAAAAGCAAATAGCAAATCCAATCAATTTAGGAAAAAATTACCATTTACAAACTCATGTGTACAACCAGATACAAATATATATATATATATATATATATATATATATATATATATATATATTTGTATGTGTGTGTATGTGTGTGTGCAGTAACCTGTAAACTGATTTCAATATCAATTCAGTATTAAGATACAATCAACATAAAGTCAAACATCAAGTTATAGTCGTTGTAGAATACAAATCATATTTGCAATATATATAAACAGCACATCAACATTTACATAACAGGTTGTAGATTATATGTTTGTATATATTACTCAATATGTTTTCCTCTAACTCAAACTAATGATTAAAATATAATCTCACTATTATGAAATAATAAGGGGTATTATTAAAATAATATGCTTGTTTCTAGACCAGCATGAGAAAACCAGTCTTGTCTACATATACATCTAAATGTAATATGTATAATTATATCATCTCATAACAGGAGATGAAAGAACAAAAATATTAGTCCAGGTGGTATTCAAACATGTATAGAATATAAACATTGATTCTTTTTTGCATATATGGTTCAACAGAGTAAATATACTCAATACTGCATGCAATCAATGATTTTACAGTGCAACTTTTACATGAAAGGAACATAATGATTCAAGCATAATTGCCAATATAAAGACATATTGATTCAATGGTGTATACATCTATATGTACCAGTAGCATACACTTATATTATATATTCAAACAGTGTATCTCACGCATACAATATTTATGTTATAGTGTTATCTAAATCATTTATGCTGCATACATCCATTCAGGCATGTCTATATTAAAACATATGAGTGTCCGTCATTTTTACTAAAGTAGCATCAATATACTATGTCTCTGGCTATATGCTCATTACAAGTCTTTGACATGTTTATATTCTGGTTGGCAAGAAATTATGGTGTGTTGCTTCCCAAAATTCAGTATCAATTCTCTGTGACATTCATGTACATATTGAAAAATTAATATTGCAAATCACATTTACAATATTCATAGGTCAATATAGTTATATGCAGATAGAAAAGCATTCATACATGTATAATCTATGTAGCATTATTTAATTAGCTTTTAAATAAACAATTCAGTATCTAAATACCGTTATATATCTAATTAGTGTAAAAGCTAGAAAACAAGTTATTAATCATACATACCGTATATTTAATATAAATTCCAACAACCCATTGTTGTGTATATATATATATATATATATATATATATATATGTATGTATATATATATGTATATATATAATTGCATACTGATAGAAATATATGTATAGCAATGTACTTGTCATTTTTCACATTTCAAAATGTGTATAACTCGGGGAGTTAAATTGCAAATCATATTTCCAACAAATATATATCAATACGAAAACATGCAGTGCTTTAAAATCAAAGTGAAACAAACATAGCATATCATGTATATAGCTGAGAGTGGAAGAAGGCTCGACTGTGTATTTATAACTCAAATAAATTTGACTAAAACCAGATTTATAAAGGGATTTTTAGGCAGAAGGACAAAGTCAACAAAATTTTTAGTCATAAGTACAAAAGGCTAAAATTTTAGCTTCAAAGACAATTTTTAGTGTAAAGGGAGGAATTCAGTGGCCCACTATAATTTCATACTTTGCACTAAACTTTGTCCTTATGACTAAATTTTTTGCCTCTTGTCTTTTTGGCTAATTTTTTTGTTCAATTTGTCCTTCACACTGTTTTCCTGATTTGATTTTGATTTATAAATTGATCTAGAAAAAATCATATATCAATCAAGGTCCAAAAATTGCATGTTGCCAATGATTTAACAAGTGCCTAATAATTCAATCAGCAAATCAAATTTGTTGTTGCAAGTATATTATAAGATAGATTAGGCAGTTGTTGTATTTCATAATGTGTATTAGCAGAGATTAGAAGATGCAAAACAAATTTCCAACATAACATACACACACACACACATTATGTATATATATGTCGGAAGCTCATAAAATTAAATTTTATCTTATGCGACAAATTAAGCAATACTTGCATATATATATATATATATGTTGACATGAAAATCATTCATTCATGTTCAAAAATCCGTTCAGCAATATATGGATAAACTTAAATTAATTCAGTATCTAAATACTATTATTTATACAAATAGTATAAAAGAAAACAATAAATCATATTGACTGTAGCCTTTAAACCATATTTGCATTATATATTTATTAATGTAAATACACAAACGACACTTTAAAATCCAAGTGCATCAAACATGCCATGTCAAGCACACAACAGAAGATCATGTATAAAAGGTTGGATCACGCACACTGTATATATAGAAAGTATGTGCATATCGGAGAGTAATGGATGACATATATATAAACAGAGCTTCAACTTAAGACAACCAACCAGAACATAGTGATTTTGGATCTAAAATAATATATATATATATATCTTAAAATACATCTGATTTAACAATTAGAATCAATCCAAACATACTTCAAACAATATCAACAAATTAGTCTCTGTCTTGTTAAAAAAAATATACTTGATATAAAAGGATCAGTGTATCCAGAATTGTTCTACAATCAAAGGTTCACCAACAAAATCAATTCTAATATTCAACGTTCAACGGAGTAGGATCTAATATTACAAGAACAAAATTAATATCCAATATCAACCCATGAATTCATTTCAAACTTTATATCAAATATAAAATGTATTTACAATGAAACACTTTCACATCTGAAATGAACTTACATTACATATCCTTTTATTTTGTATCAATGTCTATAACACTATTGATTGTTGTAATAAACTATACGTAAAACCAAATTGAAATTTCAAAATACGGTTTTTCGCAAGCCTTGCAATGATAACATTGTTGGGTTTTTACATCTAATTGGCATCAGATTCCAGAACTTAACAACCCATAATTCTATATCTAAGCGAATAACAGTAAATTGAATGTAATTGTACCATTTTGAATTAGCAAAATCATGGATGTGTTGAGAATCGGAGTTGTATCGAACATATTTAACGTTGTTGCTTGAATCGACATCTCTACGATACCCACAAACGCCCTTGAGATCATTGAACGAAATCAATTCAGAGATTAAGGTACTAGCCATTATCTCGTTTGTTTATTTCTTCAATTTTGGTTAAAAAAAATTGTGTCTTTCGAAGTGGAATCTTATCCACTTTCTAATACGAACGAAAAATACCCAAAAGGAGTTAAAATCGGTCTACCAAGTCTTAAGCAACTTAAAATACCAACGTTTTGATACTTTAAATATTCAAAGAATGATCCTCTCTGTTAAACATTCTTAGTGTGCGACCCTATAGGTTATTATAACGTTGGCAATAATTTTAAACTATTTTTAAAATTATAAACAGTGAGCGGCATCTAATAATACATTGTTGTTACCCAAGCTATAATAAAATGAATGATTCGATACAACCTTTTATGTGACCAATGTTTCAACGTAATTTAATCATTTTAACCATTATATCTAGGATTAAACTCAAGGCATGGAATGTATCATTCTCTTTATAATTTAATCCTTTAATCTTGATATATAAGTAGACTACATAATATAAATCAATATTTGAGCACGACCATGCATTTCATAGTCTCACTCAATCAAGAGGCCCATGGATATCACTACTTATATTGTATGATTAAATTCCATCTAGATCATTCATATTATTTAATCAATTTGAGATGTATCCGATAATCACCTTTATCGTTTACTTGGTTAAAAGTAACTTTTGATTATATCAAAACACAAATATCCTCGAATAAAATATATAATGATTTTAGGTATGAGGACCATTACATCATTGTCACTATGAGAATTACTTATGACACTATTAATTATGCTCCATGATGTTTTCTCATGTTGGGTCAGCCCAATACACTATTCTCTAATACGTATTTATGTATTGACATTAATATCACATATGTTAATGGTCAAGAGATATGATCATCAGTCAATCAACATACTAATCTTAATGTTTTATTGTTGTCCTATATACAATAAAACATGACTAGGGACATTTAAGAATTATAATTTTTATTATATTATATAATCTCATGTTCAAGTCACTTACTTGAAACTATATAATACTGTATTATTATTCTAAGGACTTCTATAATGTTAATATTTATGTTACGCGGTTAATATAACATAACATATTCTTTTATTCAAAATAAAATATAACATCAACAATGTTATTAATCACATCAAATGGATTGTCTCTACGGCACAAACTCTAACAAGATGATGATATGGATGATGGATTTTGGCGATGACGATCATTATTTTAGTTTACTACTATTATTTGATTATATCTCGGTTATTGAAATAATGATGTACCTTGACTTAGTATTTATGGCATTCTGGATATGATGTATTTAACATTATGATAATTCATGATATGGTATATCTATTTAATTAATACATTTTATCCATTCCTCTATGAGATCTGATTTCATTTTAGTCGTGCTCTTTTACTTTCATTTCTTATAGAAACCAATGAAATATTTAGAACGGCTCTAATTCGAATGGGCTTTTTCTGGATCGGCGTTTAGGCTCATTCTGAGCTGATTGTTACATGGACTTAGCTACGGGATTTCACAGATCGAGAGTAGCAAGCAATAGTGTGTCGAAAACTGCTTTTAGGACACCATTGGGTTTCTTTAAGTTGTTAGTGTTTCCATCTGGTTTGAGTAATGTACCGGCATACTTTGTGGATCTTATGAACATGGTATTCAAAGATCAGTTGATCAGGTTCGTACTTGTGTTTATGTATGATATCCTTATCTACTCTAGGATGGAAGAGGAACAGAAGACGCATTTGAGGATTATGCTTGATGTTTCGAGACGACACAAGCTGAAGGCTAAATTTTATAAGTGTCATTTCTGGAAGGAAGAAGCAAGGTTTTGGGTTATGTTATATCCAAACACTGGAGAGTAGTGGATTCTACGAAGATAGCAGTAATTCAATATCAAAATCAACCTAAGAAAGTTACAGATATTCTGAGTTTCCATGGTCTATCTGGGTGTTATAGACGATTTATCAAGGATTTCTCCAAGATAGCTGCATTGTTGACTAATTTGGCGAACAAGAATCAAGCTTTTGATTGGGATATTTAATGCAAGCATGCTTTTATGGTTCTGAAAGAGAAAACGACGAGTGCACCAGTATTGGTTTTTCTATGTAGGAATGAAGAAATGACTGTGTGCACGATGCTCGTGACATAGGTCTTGGTATTGTTTTGATGCAGATAGAAAGAGTTGTCACTTATGCTAGTTGACACAGAAAGTTACCCTACTCATGATTTGGATTTAGTGACGATTGTCTTCACTTTGAAGATATGGAGGCGCTACTTATAAGGAAAAAGGTTTGAGCTATTTACGGATCATAAGTCATTGAAGTACCTCTTATCTCAAAAGCATCTTTGCCTTCGACATCAAAAATGGTTAGTTTTTTTGGCCTTATATGACTTCAGTATTCCTATACCCCAAGAAAGGGGTATGCTGCGGCGGATGCGTTAAATGGAGTTCATACATACTGGACTTGGAGCTATGTTTTTAAATGGAAGCAACTAGCTGAGTTTGATTTCAGGCTTCGTTGTGGGTTGGAGCCTGAAATGCTAACAAGTTTATCCATCAGATCCAGTTTCATCGAAAGGATTGGAACTAGCCAGAAGAGGGATGTTAAGTAGAGATTTTGAGTAAGACTGAGATGTGAGTCGATTCAAAGGACTTGAAGTGATACAAAATCGATCAAGACTGTTTGCTTCGTAAGAATGGACGATTGTGTGCTCCAGATATTGATGCACATCGAGAGGAAGTTTTGAGAGAATGACATCACTCTAAACTGACTATTTATCCAGGTGGTAACATGATCTATCGGTAAATCAAAAAGACTTCTACTGGGAAGGTATGAAGAGTGATGCGGGTAAACTTATCTCAATGAATTGCTGGTTGGTGAAACCGGAGCAAAAGAGGACAAGCGGATTGCTTTAACCATTAGATAAAATGAAAATAGGAAAATGTAGATATGACTTAAAATTTAGTTTTCGCAATCGATATTTGGACTTGATAATTTTTGTTTCTTATTTTGCCGGTGCTAGGCTTAAAAGAAAAAGATTTCACCTTGGATTTTGGATTATATGGTAAAATAAATTTGAAGGGTCTATATTTTTTTCCTTAAGTGAATTTCCTCAATGTTTACTGTTCGTCGCTTTTCTAAGAACTAGAAAAGCGCGAATTTTAAAATAAATACTGCAAGCGCACAGATCGTGGTAGTATGCAGGTCGAATCACAGGGAGGTAAATTAAATTAAATTATCTATATAATTTCTTGGGCGAGTTAGACAAATCTTCGAGGTCGATTTTGAAAGCAAACGAAATTGAAACTATAATTAAACTATTATTGAATTGAATCAGATCTGAATCTAATCAAATCTGTATTCAATCCAATTGACCTAAAGAAGCAGTAAAAAGAACAAAAATTGAAATTGCTGAAATTAAAATAACAAACAGGAAATAAAATTAGGATTACCGCTGAATCTAATCGACGGTCAATCACTAATGAAAATAATTGCAAAATACAAATAGTGTTCTACAAAATCTAATTGTGTAGACAACACTAATTGCTAAGAAAATAAAAAAAATGCAGAAAAGAGAAGAAAAATACTTTATTAATTTTAGGATGATTTTTAAAATGAGAATACAAGGATATTTATAGGATAAATAGCCAACCCTAACCCTAACCCTAATACAATGACAAATGGGCCTTAGTGAAATCACAAAATAGTTTACAATGAGAATTACAAATGGGCCTTAGTGAAATTTAGTAAATTTGGGCTTTTCCTCTTTTCCTCTTGCTTCCTTGACAATTCTTTATTGATTTGTGATATGCATAGCCCTTCTTCCAATTATTTTCTTGCCCAAAAAGTAATTTGATGTAAGATCTTCATCTGCAAGTCTTCATATATAAATATACAGCATTTTGATCTCTATTTTCCATTTTTCTCACTATAAGTGGCTTAATTGGCATATCTGTAAAAAGTGACAAAACAATACCCAAGTAATATTTATTTATATACAAAAGATAAGATACAAGAGTGTAAAATAAACACATTTCTATGTTAATCAAATACCCCCACACTTAACTTTTACTCGTCCTCGAGTAAAACAAAAATTAAAAACTAACTAGATAGGTCACACTTTCGTAGGAAACACGATTGCATTGAGCGTATGCAACAAGCCGTTAAACCTCTAGGTGTCCCTAGTAGGACGAGTGGTGTCTCGTGAGGGTTTTCAACGGATACTACCCACAAAATCCAAATGCAGTATGATATGGTTTTGATGCAACTACATGAATGCAATGGACATATGCAAATAAAAAACAAAAATGGAAACACGACTTGTTTCGGGAATGTGGTACAACAAATTAAGTTAACAATTTCTAATCAGTTGATTGTACTTTAGATACCTCAACTTGTCATAAATTTTCAATATAATTCAAGTTTTCGATGTTAAACTCTAGTTTGGCCAGTTGGTTCGGTCGATAACATAGTGCAGCCATGAAATAGATTCTTAGTTTGCTTGGCACAATTTGTAAAGTGGTATTATTATTTCCTCGTGTATGGTTAGTCAAATCAATAAGGTCAAGAAGTGTTTAGGCATCATCGCTTATTCTCTATCTCTATAAAAATTGAAATTTACGATTAATTACATACACCTAACTTATATACCAAGGTATAACACTCATACACTTGCTTGCGGACTGACGAAGAGTTAGGACAGAGCTTGGCGGATTGAGCAGACCGACGCTGACTTTGTCAACAACATGTCGGTAATCCTTAGGTATCCAATCTCATAAAATGAGACCAAGATATTTCGATGCTGACTTTGTCAACAACATGTCAGATAAAGCTTGGCGGGTTTGCACACCAACGCTAGATATACAAGCAATGTTGGATACCCTTGGATTGTTGTTATTATTATATTGAAAATATAAGAACAAGAGAGAGTTACGCGAATTCAACTTAACACAACTTAGTTTTAAAGATTCGAAAAGCCAATATAGGTATTTTAAGTCCTCCACTTATTTAAACAAAGAATACAATATAGAATAAAGTTCATGGTCATCACCTAAGAATCTCCCTATGTACCGGTTACACTATTATCCCTCAAAATTCAACTTTTCATTATATTTCATATTCGATCTTAGTTGAGAGAAAAAAAATACTATCAACTGACTAATAATTGTTAACTTATTTTGTTGTATCAAACGAAAATGAGTCATGTTTCAAAAAAATGGCATGTTACTACAATCTAAAATGCATGATAGTCCTATTTAAAAAATGAAGAAAAAAAATAACAAAGAATAAAAAGGATGTAATGCAGACTCCCCCCACACTAGAACTAAACAGTGTCCACAGTGTAAACATGTTTCCTAATTTTGAAAGATCGTACCCAAAGGTGAATGAGATGCAAAATTATTTGTAGAATGAAATGCAGTCTAACTATATGTACGAATGGATCATATGTACAATGATATATGTGTTTCCGATGCATGCGATGAAAAGATTGCCACCAACTTCTTCCCCCATACTTGGTTCTAGCCCGATGAGTCCCATTCTCACTATGTCTAGGCATGTTTTCTAATAAGCAAAGGGTTTTGAAAAACATCTCATCTTTACACCTAGATTTATAGTCCAGTAGATAAATATCAAGGGTCATCCTAATCCGAAGTTTTCCAAGAGAAACAATGTTTTCAAGATGATTCATGTGTTCCACAAATTTATCACTGTAATTGTCCATAAATTTGTGATTGTATATAGACTCAGTTGCAATCGTGAAATTTAAATTTTGAGTGTTGTTCAAGATTATGTGATCACATTTCTCAATTTTATTA
The DNA here is from genome assembly GCA_030737875.1 of Allium sativum. NCBI lineage: Eukaryota > Viridiplantae > Streptophyta > Magnoliopsida > Asparagales > Amaryllidaceae > Allium > Allium sativum. The sequence goes on along the minus strand of JASFAX010000039.1, from coordinate 2,473,581 downwards.
ATTGACAACATATTTTTGACACCGACAATTTCAAGCTCGTTGGAAGTTTCCTCAAAGTTAAAATTTTCAAACTTGGATTCGTGGCTTGATTCTATTTCATCCTCATTTGGAAATTCATTCTCATACAATCCAAAAAATTCATATTCATTGAAATCCTTCCCCAATTGTGAGTTTTTGAAAAATTCAACATTTTCATTTTGTTCAATTTATAGAATTTCAAGTTTCTCGCAGCCTGGAAGAGGAAGATCAAAATCTGAGCTTAAATCTTTTTCCTGAAAAGAATCGAAATCCAAATCATTTACTGAATTGTGAACAACTTCATTTAGATCGTCATTCTCAATTTCCAAAGTTTTTATTTGAAATTTTTCACTATCAGTAAAGAATGGATTATTTTCTGAATCATCGCATGTTTGAATTTGATTTTGTTGCTCGAGTTGTTCTTTAAAAGATGTCATTAAAGAAAGAAGTTCATCAAGCTGTCTATCTTTTTCATCAAGCTGTCTGTCTTGCTTTTCTACCTTCTCTCTAAGAATGTTAAGATGATATTCTTCAGAATCGTTGATTTGAGAGCTCTCGTTTTGGATTTCTTGATTCTCAAAATTATAGTCCACATCAATTTCATGATCAATATCATTTCCAATAAGATGGTTGTTTGAATTTTCAGAAAAATGACAATGATATTGGAAATCATTTTGATTATAAAAATTATGTTCGTAACCAAAACTGTTGGAATTTGAGGGAAAATTGAAATTTTGGTTATTTTCAAGATGTTGATATGGGCTATAACTTTGGAAATTTTGGTTTACAACCCCATATTGATGTTGATCAAAGCTATATTGGGATTCAAAGCTATTTTGATGTGGATGTGGCCCATAATCGAAGTTATTGAAATTTGAGTTGAAGTTGTCATTTCGATCATTTCTATTATTTTGAAAATGTTGGTCATTTGGAAAATTTTGAAAATTGTCGACATTGGGCTCACGAAATTTCGGAAAATCTTGTCTCATGAGTTGTAATTCATACTCTTCAAGAGGACGTCTACTCCGATTATTAACCCACAATACTCTCAAGGATTTTTTTTTTGAATCAGACATTTGAATGAAATCAAAGCAAGACAGAATTTGTTCTCAGTTCAAAGTAGTATAAATTACTAAGTTGTGCTCTATTAATTAACCGACTCAATTAGAAGGGGGAAGAGGGTCTTATGGTCGTTCATGTATAGTATAAATACTAAGGGATACGACCAATGTTTTACGGGTAGTATGCAATCTCTTTTGTTAATAGTTCAATAAATTGAACTACTATTTGTCCGCGATCTAATTATATGAGACAATCAACTTCACAAAGCACCACTTTTCAATTATATTATTTTGCAATGTATATTTTTATTGTTGAAAACAATGAGAATGCAGATTTCAGTTATGGAAATTCGTTCCTCACAAACAGATTCAGAAATTTCAATCACAGAACAAACAATCATAGAATAATAGCAGAATTGAAATAATTGTACAAGCAAGCCGTTGCCCATGCAGAAGATTTTTACAAGCAATTTCTATATTTTTCAAAGCAGCTGCAAAAACTGTAGAGTTAAGAAAATTTTACAGTGATGTATGTCTGTCCAGAACGATTGAAAAACAATGGCAATTCAAATCAATTGTTTGCAGATCGGTTGACTTCTGTATTCCTTGTTCTCTCTGCTTGAACTCTATCCTGCACACTTGATCTTTGACTTTGAATGGCTCTCTCTCTCTTTTTTTTTTCTTTTTTTTATGGGAAGAAAGAAAAAATTTGAAATAAGCAAAATCTAGATAGGAATTAAAAAAAAACTAAACTAACCTAATTCTACAAAACAAGGGGCAAAATTAAACTCAAACTAAGAAGAGATCTAAGCTCAACAAAAGAAAAACGAAAACAAAAGAAAAGAAAAGAAAAGGAAAACACAAAAGAAACTCGAGCACTCTCTAAACCAAACAGGCCACTACGTTACAAAAGTTGAAGCCACCGTTTAAAATAGAATCCACATTTTCCTTTCTCACAAAACCAAGAAAATGGAAATAAATAATTTACTCCCCTTTTTCTTTCTGATTCTCAACAAACCAAATCGAACAAAAAATAAATTAAAACTTAACAAATCGCACAAAATTCCCTAATAAAACAAACGCAGGTTTCTCAAAATCATCTTCGTACTTGAAAAATCCTAAATGCAAATCAGAATAGCGACCTGGGCTTCGCGAATCGAGTTTGTTGAGAATTTCAAATCAGGTCAGTGAATCTGGTGCCTTTTTGTTCGGTTGTTTTGAATTGGTTAAACTGGCTGATGGACAGAAGAAGTGCGGGATGAAGGCAGTGATGGATTGCGGTAGATTCTAGGGTTCGGTTGAGATGTTCGAAGGGGGTTCTGATCTGATTTCGAGTCTTGGGTTTCGAATGTTGCAGTTGATGATAGACAGTCTGATGTTTTTGGAGATGAAGGATGGTCGATTGTGTAAACTAATGAGAGTCAGTCGGTGAGGATTGTGAATTGTGAACTGATATAAGGATATGGAGTTAATAGAGCTGATTGGGCTTTGTTGACGGCCGAAATTGCGATGAGGTTGGTGATGAGGCTGTGTGAAGAGGATTTGGTTGATAGTTCGGATTGTTTCGGGTCCGGGTGTGGAGTTGAACTGCAAATCAGGGAGATTGGGATGATTTGCGGGTGTAGGGTATTGAAGGGGAGTTTGGGAAGGACAGTGATTGATGGTCTGCTGTAAGGCATACGGGTTTGTGAGTATGGGAAATTTTGCGTCGCGGTTCAGGATCGCGATCTGGGTTTTGGAGCGAGGAGCTTTGGTGGACTATGTTCAAAGCTGTTCGCTGTTGTTGTGTTCAGATGGTTTTAAAGCTGGTTGGTGACTGTTTGGTAGAGGTTGATTGGTTTGTGGAAGATTGTGAAGAGGTGAAATGTGGTAGTTGGCAGAGTGAAGGTGCGGTGATGATTTGTAGCGACAGGGAATGGTTAGTTTTTGAGTTCACGGCAGAGAGATGAAGAAATATAGAAGAAGGAAATTTGTAAAAAAAAAATCTTTAGAAAATGGAAAGAAATTGTAGAGAGAGTCTGGAAAGAAATAAATTTGAGAAAAAGGAAAGAGAGTTAAGGCAGAGGAGAGAAAACAGGAAAAAAAATAAAAAAAAGAATTAGTGGAAAGAAATTTGTTTTTTTTAACCTTGTCTGCCTGGAATGTACAAGAAGAAGAAAGGCTATATAAATAATTTTTTTAATTTTTCAGAATTGTTGAAAACCGGAAGAATTGTAAAAGAAATTAGAAAGGGAATAAGAAAAGAGGAAAGAAATTGAAAGGACAAAGGCAAGAATGTCAATGAAAAAATGGCAAGTTTTTTTTTTAAGCAAAATCAATCAGAAAGTAAAAATAAAAATAAAACAAAAACTAACACGGATCAGAAATTAAATAAATAATAAAATTTAATCGTTACCTCCCCGGCAACGGCGCCAAAAACTTGTTCGTCGCTTTTCTAAGAACTAGAAAAGCGCGAATTTTAAAATAAATACTGCAAGCGCACAGATCGTGGTAGTATGCAGGTCGAACCACAGGGAGGTAAATTAAATTAAATTATCTATATAATTTCTTGGGCGAGTTAGACAAAATCTTCGAGGTTGGTTTTAAAAGCAAATGAAATTGAAACTACAATTAAAATATTATTGAATTGAATCTGATCTGAATCTAATCAAATATGTATTCAATCCAATTGACCTAAAGAAGCAGTAAAAAGAACAGAAATTGAAATTGCAGAAATTAAAATAACAAACAGGAATTAAAATTAGGATTACCGCTGAATCTAATCAGACGGTCAATCATTAATGAAAATAATTGCAAAATACAAATAGTGTTCTACCAAATCTAATTGTGTAGACAACACTAATTGCTAAGAAAATAAAAAAAATGCAGAAAAGAGAAGAAAAATACTTTATTAATTTTAGGATTATTTTTACCATGAGAATACAAGGGTATTTATAGGATAGATAGCCAACCCTAACCCTAACCCTAATACAATGACAAATGGGCCTTAGGGAAATCACAAAATTGTTTACAATGAGAATTACAAATGAGCCTTAGTGAAATCTAGTAAATTTGGGTTTTTCCTCTTTTCCTCTTGCTTCCTTGACAATTCTTCATTGATTTGTGATATGCATAGCCCTTCTTCCAATTATTTTCTTGTCCAAAAGTAATTTGATGTAAGATTTTCATCTACAAGTCTTCATATATAAATATACAACACTTTGATCTCTATTTTCCATTTTTCTCACTGTAAGTGGCTTAATTGGCATATCTGTAAAAAGTGACAAAACACTACTCAAGTAATATTTATTTATATACAAAATATAAGATACAAGAACGTAACATAAACACATTTCTATGTTAATCATTTACATGCTCTACATTTACCTTTGTACTGTCGTAACCAAATTCTTACTTCTCTTGGTTGATTCAGGTTCATTACATAGTTGTGGTTTAATTATGTATAATCTTTGTTTTGTTAGAAATGTCGATCGTTCGGTCTTTTTAAACAAGTCTAGTGTACATTAAAAGCATTTGACTAAGTATTTAAGTTATTGTTTTTATTTTTATTTATTTTACATTGTGATGGGCAAACATAGTCGAGGGCAACAGAGAATGCACAGTGGTTGGCCGTCCACCAAAATGGCTGAAAATACAAAATCTGATGGATATTGATGTTAACACATAAATTTTATCCACATATGATACATACCGTATGGAAACTAATAAAAATGTTTATCATTTTGTAAGTTCTAGAATATCTGTTGTAGCGAAGAAAAATAACAAGACATGAGTTTCCGCTGAACAATAAAATATAAACTACTCATTCACAGATTGCATTCCCAATGATATACATTCACTTCAACTAGTGTTCAAAATTACTTAAATCCCAATATTAAACCTTGATCATCAGCTGGACACCGTTCACCGCAAAATACTAGCCTGAGCGAGATTGGTCATTTCTACTACTTGAACCAGTTCGGACTTTCACACTTCACCAGTCAGACTTCAATCAGAATAGTTATACGGCTGGATTTCCGGTGTGGGACCAATACTCTTTCACAAGTTCTCCAAACAAAGAACCTTCCCTTTTCATCAGTTTCATTGGTTCATCATACTCGATCATTTTGCCTGAGAACACCAGTGAAAAATGCTTCAAGATGCATATCCATATACACGTAACAACAACAATACGTTGATGTTTCATATATGTTATGATCAGTAGCTGATCATTCTACTATAGCACTTTGTGTACATGTATGCATAAGAAACTTATTGAACAGTTCATGATAGAAGAAGGCTAGACTCACCATCACTGATAGATAGAACCATAGTACAGTCCATTACAGTGGGAATCCTATGTGCTACCGTTATAACAGTGCAATCTGCAAACTCGCTCCTTATGGTCTTTTGAAGAATGGCGTCAGTTGCGTTATCGATGGATGCGGTAGCTTCATCCAGTACTAGTATTCTGCTTCTCCTTAGCAAAGCTCGTCCCAAGCAGAATAACTGCCTTTGTCCCATGCTCCAGTTTCCTCCATCCTCAGTCACTGTATTTTAATAGCATGGCTAAAATTTATTATATGACACATAATGGCATGGTTGAAAGTAGAGACACTTGCCTAAGGAATTCAGTCCTTGTTCTTTTTCGACGACTGCATCTCGAAGTTGACACTTATCCAAAACCTTCACGGCAAAGAAGATTGTAAAAAAAATAAAATCAAATGAAGATAGAATAGATTACATTGTACCTCAAATAGAATGAATTCATGTAAGTTACCTCCCATATTTGTTGATCCGTGTATTGACTTAGAGGATCGAGGTTGTATCGGACGGATCCTTGGAAAAGAGTTGGATCTTGAGGGATAATGCCAATCCGGGACCTCAGATCGTGTAGCCCAATTGTGGTGATATCAACATTGTCAATTGTAATTTTACCAGCCGTAGGCTCGACAAGGCGAAATAAAGCACCTATTAGTGTGCTCTTCCCACTCCCTGTTCTTCCTACAATTCCTATTTTGTG